>JAQPPZ010016921.1:0-10000000 GCA_028583015.1 Wollemia nobilis | reverse complement strand
CTCCTTGGCAAACGTGTCATACATATTTTTGTATCCCTGAGTTGCTTTCGTTCTTTCTCTTAGTTAATGAAGGAAATCTTAACCTCTCCTTAGCTTGATCTTGAGTCTCAATTTCCTTCCCTGGAGTGAAATTCTTAAGTATTTCTAGTCCAAAGCTTTGGGCAAGAACTTGAGGTTATTTTTCATAGGACGAATATCTTTTAGGCATTACTTTAGGAGCTAGGGAAAAAAATAGAGGTTGAAGCTCTTGAGGATCCACTTGCAAAGGTTTTTTGTTTGATCTGGTTAAGACTACAACTTTTTCAATTGAAGGGATCATAAAATTATGATCAAATTCTCTAATCATGCTTGCATGACCTTTCATGTTTTTATTTTCTTTCTCAATAGCTACATTTTGTACATAGTGCTAGTGAATCATACATGAACTTTCTCCATGTGGATCATTACATGTGGTGCACCAGTAATCAGAATTTGTAGGAGGAACTACAACTTCCTCGACTTCATTTGCATAAATGAAATTTGATATTTCTTGCCCTCTATTGCTTGGCTAAGACACATCCCTTGTTATTTGAGGAAACCTCCTTGGTTGAAATTTTCTCTTGACCTCTCTTCTCTTCATTGATTTCATATCATTCGCCAATGTTTTGACCATGTCCAAAATAATAGATAACTAATTTTCTTGGGCTAGCTAAGGAGGTGGTGCAAGTAATACGAGAACAATGGGAATATGAGGTCATGCCAAGGAATTTTGAGGCATCTATATTGCATGAATGGATGGTTTCCCATTCAATTTTGGAAGATCTACACTTGGAAAATGGGAAGAGATTGAAGAAATAGTACTGGGAGTTTGGGTAATATCTAGAAAAATTAGCATTATTAATTTTGGTGGATATCTCCCAGTGGTAATGAGATATCTCTCCACTTTGCATGCTTCTTGGTAAATAGAAAGGAAGGTGAAAATTTATGATTGTCATATTATCATACTAATATTGGAATAGAAACTTCTTAAATAATAATACACAACTTGTTTTGTGGTTGGCTTTAATTTAGTGGGCACTCTTTCCCAGGTGCAACTAAATTAGATATTGAAATAAAAAATTTCCTCTTGAGGATGTTTTTTGATAATGTTGAACTAGCTAAGTAGGAGGAACAAATTTACATGTTGATTAAAATTGTCCACCATCCTACCAACAAGTTTTTCCCAAGTTATGATGGATTGAGGGGGAAGTGCTCTATACCAATAGAGCATTTTTTCTTTTAATGAAATGACCAGCAACCTGATCATTACATCTTCTTAAGTGATGTAAATTTTTGCCAAGGATCCAACATCTAAGCAATGTTTGTAGGTTATTTTACATGTTCCATCATATTAAGGCAATGGCTTTAAAGCTGCAGTGGAAATCAGATTTTGGACCACTAGGTTCAATGGACCCGTGTGGTTCCATGTAAGATAAGTTGATGGAGGAGTTGCCATTGTAGTAATTGTACTTGTCTAAACTATAGAACTACTAGTAGTTATATTTGAAGATGTATTGACAATAAGTTTGGACAAGGTAAAAGAGTAGTAATACTAGTAGCAGGTGGGTTTGATCTAGAAGATAAAACTAGATGCACTCTTAGGCTACCAAGATGTAACTCAAATAACTCAATTAGTTCTTTAGAGTTTCTTGATTTATATTTGGTTATCATATAGGTAAACAATCACAAGTTTTAACTAGATAAATAGATAAGATATTTCTTAGGTCTATATCTCCAAACAGAGTCACCAGGTGATTTCATGTAGATTTTAAAAAGATCAAAGACAAACACCAAACCTTATAGAATACTGTGGGATTTAGGGTCCTACCGGGCATGCCAAAAACTATTGGAAAAAAATCAGCCTATGGTTGTTATTTGCACCTATGACTTTGTCAACATTGAATAGACAAACTCAATCTTGGTATCTTCCATCTATTCTCTAGAGGAGGCTAGTTCCTTAAGGATTTTTATGAGAAATAGATAAGAGAATTATTGAAAGATAGGGAAATGTAGCCGTAACTAGATCTTTTCTCATGGTATAGATTAAATAGAAATGCATATACTCTTGTTGTTCAAGCATTTATTATATCTTCACACATAAATCATAGTTTTCAAATGTGATTTATATATTTATCTAACACACATATGTATCAAATTTTAACTCTAGTAATATAATTTATATTATGTATGAGTCTAGATTTTTAGAACAAATACAATATACAACTAAATAATGTGAATAGAAGTAAACAATTTTAATACATACACTTGCACACTGTGAACCAGAAGCCAATAGGAGCATAATTTGTATTGCTTGTATTCAGAGTACATACATACAGTATTGTAAATACCTAAGAGCTGACCTATTTTTAGGGTGTGTTTACTATTATATGCCATATGGTGAGTGTCTTTACAACTAGTATATTCTAACATAAAATCATTTACAAGCAATTATTTTGTGCATGGCTTCTAATAATAATCAAAATCTGATAGTAGAAATCTAGGATTTGATACTTCTTTCATTGTCTATCATCAGCTACCAACACAAGCTTTTGGAGATATGTTTATTTATTTACACTTATATATTCATTCAACCAAAACCTATAATGTCATGAAATCATGAAGTCTTCTTGCACTTTGGATCTTTGGGACTGCTGATCAATGAAATCTATCATGTCATGAAATCATGATATTTATTCACACTTTGGCTCTTTGGGACTACTCGTTGGCAAAAAATCGTCATGTCACGAAATCATGACATTTATTCACACTTTGGCTCTTTAGGATTGTTCCCTATAAAAATTAGTTTTGCTACAAAATCATGACATTATGGTGTTGCAGCTTCGTTTTCTCCTCTGAATTGATGAAATCCCATCATGTCATGAAATCACGACCTTTCTTATGCCTTAGTCATTTTTGCTCTTTATGTCTCAAAAATGAAACACTGGTCTCACATTGCAAAACTTTGCTATCTATCAAGGTAGTATTTTTAGACTAACATAAGTTATAGGGGAATCATGCCTCAATTAGACTATCAATCCAAGCATTACAAGAGTATATTATTCATTTTTTTTGCAACCCAAGTCTCTTGCAATGAAGAATATTTTTTCACCCTAAGGTTCACCACAAATCAGTGAGCATGAAAACCCTAAATAGGCCACCCATCAGTCATTGAAAATCTACAATATAAGCTTTGGTTATCAATTTATAAAATCAAATTATTAACAATATTTTTAGTCATTTGGTAAAACTCTAAATAACTACCAATCATTCAATGAAACATCCATAATACAATATTTATTATCAATTTATAAAACCAAATTTGGCCAAGGAAAGGAATTTTTAATCATGTTTGCAATACAAATATTTATTATCAAATCATAAAGTCAAATCTGACCAAGAAAAGGGATTTTTAATTGTTTGCATATAAACACATATGTCCCACATTCGTTAGGAAATTAAAAAAATTGAAAATAAAATTTGTAACTCTCCTATTTGCAATTGACCAAATTTCTGGTCATCCCCACTCCATGTGTTCCCCCCTTCATCGACTACCATTATGTGTTTCATAATAGCTTCTACTACCTAGTCAGCCTACTCCTTACCACATGTACCTTATCCTCACTATTACCACTCCTTACAATGTGTACCTTATCCTCATCATTGCTTCTCCTTATCGCGTCTACCTTGTCTTAATTATTGTTGCTTATTACCAATTATTATCCCACTCCTTACCACCTAGACATCTCTTGCTAGACCGAAAACTAACCCTTATATATTTCTCTAGTCGAAAATCAATCACTAATTGTTTTATCTCCCACTAGCCCAAAAATTGATCGTTATATCTCCCGCCAGCCTGAAAATTGATCATTATATCTCCTACCAATCGAAAGTGGCCATTGTATATTGTAAATTGTCTCAAATTTTACCATTGAAGGGTATTATAATAATGTTTTTTATAGAGATTCACAAGACAATATAGATTATTTTTACAATCCTACTCTTCAGTTATAAATCAAGTGTATGAGTGATCAAAACACTCCTAAAAAGTGGAATAGTGGATCAAATGGAAGACTACAAAACATAGATAAACTAAATGAAGAATCCCTCAATACACTAAGAAGACAACCACAAAATAAAAGCATGCAACATAACTCTCCTTTTAAGATTAATATTTTAATCCTCACCACTAGTCAATGGATTCTCCAAATAAAGATAAAACTCCACCTCCTAATCCAGATAATAATATCATTTCTCCTAACCAAGAAGACTTTGTCATTAATCAAGGAGACCTTGTTACTAAAATTCCCCTCATGGTATATTTCAGTGTACATCAGTGTTTAGGGTAATAGCAACGAGACCTAGCTACTATGTATTTAGTAGTACATGAGATATGAGACTCAATGGCTACACTTGTCCATCAAAATAAACAAGCCATTGTCAACCCTTCTCCTCTAAATGTAAACCCTCCACCATTAAATTCCAAACCTCCATCTCTAAATGTCAACCCTCCACCTTTAAATACTTGTCAAACATCAATACTTCTACAAACTTCTCTTGATTTTAATCCTTCAAAAAGTGATACAACCTAATTCTTAGAATGGTCTCATGATTTCCAATTTCCTCGTATTGACATACCCACTTTTGAGGAATATGATCCAAGAAGATGGCTGGTAAAAATGGATGGTATTTTTCTTCTTTACCATATTCTAGAAATTGGATGTGTTGCATTTGCATCTTGTAAACTAGGTACCCAGGCCTATCAGTGGTTGTTATGGCAGCTTCATCAACATAATCACTCCCTTATGTGGCTTGAATTTAAGGAGATCTTCCTTAGAATATTTTATAAAGGTTCATCTTCATCATATGGGGTTCATCTTATGGAACTCAAGCAAATAGGTTTAGTAGAAGACTATATCACAGAATTCACAAGTATTCTTACCTATACACACAAATTGAATCCAGAAGCAGTGGTATCCACCTTTCATCATGGTATTAAGGATAAAATAAGAAAGGAATTCAACATGCATGATCCATTTACTCTTGATGACGCCACTTGTAGAGCCCAAGTAGCCAAAAATAAATTTCAAAATGTGGTACCTTATAAACGTGATTCTAATTTTTATCATCCTTTCCACAATAATGAATAATCCTTAAGATTTTTCTACTTTAAATATTTTGGCTATATCAAATCAACAATGTTACTTTTAATATTTAAATATTATACATTTGATGGATAGAGAATGAAAAGACTATTTGTCTTCAGGGAATTCAGTCTCCACCATCTAAGGCAATGAGTTCCCACTACATGGAGAAGTTGTTGTAGAAGGGTGCTTATGATTTTGTACCTCAAATAAATTCCATGGAAGCTCAGTCCTTGGATACTCATGTAATTATTTCAAAGGATCTTTAAATTATTGTGGATAATTATGAAAAAGTTTTCAACGAACCAAGGGCTCTACCTTCTAAATGATCACATGACCATGTCATACATCTTGTTCATAGAAGTCTTCCTCCTAATGTTCATCCTTAGTGATATTCTCAACCTCAAAATATAGAAATAGAGAATCTAGTACATGAAATTTTATAACATGGCATCATTCATCCTAGCACCAATCCTTACTCATTTCCCATAGTAATGGTTCATTGTAAGGATACCTCTTGGTGCATGTGTCCATATTTTTGACCTCTAAATAAATTTACCATCAAGGAAAAGTTCCCTATTCTATTCATAGATGACTTATTAAATGAATTACACACTGCTAGTTATTTTACTAAATTGAATCTTAATTTAGGTTTTCTCCAAATTCGGGTGGTGGAGGAAGACATACCTAAAACCACTTTTCAAACTCATGAAGTCCATTATGAATTCTATTCATAACTTTCGGTCTTACTAATATGTCATAGACCTTTCAAAGCCTTGTGAACCATATCTTTTGATCATATATTCATAAATTCATCTTAGTTTTCTTTGACAATATCCTCATTTATAGTAAATATTGGATGGATCCCCTAACCCATGTTAACAAGGTCCTTTAGTTACTGTTGTGGAATTTTTCTGCTTACCCTTAGCAGATTTGTCATGTGACAAAAACTCTTGAAATCACAACCAACACTATGGATTCTGGTTGATACACCTCTTCAACCTAGGAATAGATAACTTTTAAGGCTCTAGACATACTAGGTTGGGTAAGGAAACCCCAACGATGGGTTCTTCTCTTAATACTTCTATTACACATCCAGTATGTCAGATACAATATTTTATGTTACTTTGGTATTTCTTTGTGACCAAACCTATCAATATTTAACACAACTAGACCAGTGCCTTATCCATTGGATAGTCATAAAAGATTAATATTTTATGACCAAAGTAGAGAAAGAAAGGGAAGAACTAGTTTTTTTTAATCCATTTGAATAACGTAATGTGATAAAATGATCAAACTAGTGAAAAGAAGTGTCATCCACAAGTTTTGATTACAAGAACACATGAATGAGCAACACACAAACCATAAACTTAGATAATTCCAAGGGAAGAGTTAGAATTTATATTTCTATTCAAAATATTTACATAAGATAGGCCCATTAGAATTCTTAAGTCATGTTATATCAATGATATACAATAACCCTCAGTTTGAATGTTCATAACAAGGGGTTATCTGCCTCCGTCTTGATTGCGGTGACATAAGGACCTCCAACTCTGGTGCTTCCATAGGAAATGATCTCGGTGAAATACACTCTTTGGAAATCCCTAAAAATGGCAGAAGGAAAGGCCATAAGCAACACAAATAAGAAACATAAGGAGAATACGAGTAAAAAAATGGATAAGACCTATACTTGGATTTTCTCTCTAAGGTTTGATAAAAATATTTAGCTAAAACATTCATCTTCTTTATAGTGTGATATCTCCCTACTATTGTAACCATCTTCTCCAGTTGGAGGAATCATGTTGTACAAAAAATAAGGATGCATTCAAAAATAGGCACATAGCCCATGTGATCAGCTATAGTAGCTTACATTTAATTTTGTCAATCCGGGTTAATCCAGGTTAGATTTAGATAGATAGAAGTTGAAATATTGTTGTTGCTTTATTATTGAAAATCAAACGTACATGGTTGTGCATCCAAATTTCATAATTACATATAGAATATTACATCAAGAATAGTCACATATTACATGTATTTCTCCATTCGCTCACCATCCAACCAGGCCTTTTCAAAGGCCTCGTATGCAAATATATATTATCACTCAAACAATTTTGAATATAACTCCCCATGTTTATCCCATATGGTTTGGGCTTGATCACGCAACAACTTTATTCTAACAAGAATAATCTAAATTAACACATCTCTTAAAATACTTTGACTCAATAAATATTCTAATTGGTCGAAGTGGCAACTAATTATAACATAATAATAACTTTGACTTGGTGGGATAGCTACGTAACAATACAACCATTGATTTATACTTTTTATACAACTTTTATCCTTTCTTTTAGGGAAGGATACCTTTATTACAAATATTCACGTATTTTTTATAGAAAATATCATAACAAATTCATGCCCCAAATAAATTGCGAGTCACCCATGTTTGATTCTTCTAACCGCCTATGTGGAATTTGAACCCTCTCGTGCTTGATTCTTTCAGCTGCCCATGTGGTGTTTGACTAGGCTGTAGCATAGGTGGCATTTTCAAAATAGATTTTTTTGTAGAATTTTCTAGGCTTCCATAACCTTTCGTAGCATCCTTCCGTAGCGTGCATCCACGTGTCTCCTTGATATTTGTTCATCATTTCTTCAATATATTACCTGTATTTTGTTGTAATATTACCTACCAAAAACATACAAAAACTTCACAAAATTTATGTAAAATATGGTCATATATCATTTTAACCTTATTCATCAAATTTACTGATAAATCACATAAATAAGGTAAAAATAATCATTAAAACATATTTACTTTCATAATTTTATAGATAGAAAACATATAATATTTGCATAAAATATGTGTCAATTTGGCACTCATCACCATGTTCCCTCTTATGCAAGTGGAGGCTATGTGTCTCCACCAGTACTGCCCTAGGCTGGTGGTCATGAACTACCTGGTGCATGTGTGGAAGTGGACCCCACTCTTGTCCTCAGGTTCTGAATAGCTTGGTCAATGAATTCCCAAGCCTCATCATGAAATGATAGTGAGAATATTAGTAGATTCAAATTTTGAGTGGCTTTGTTTATTCTATCCCTCGCCCACTATACATTGTTCTCAATAAAGATGCACAGGTGGTCTACCATCTCCACCAAAGCTATGAATCGCTTGGATAGTTTATCACCAGATTCTAAGTCAAAATCCTAAATATTTTGAAGAATAAAATCTTTGATTATCGGGGCCCACCCAAAGTCCTCAATCATGAGGTTGCAATCCGCCAACTCATCATTGGCTTCATATTTGGCATCCACCACCTCTTGGTTCCACTTGTACCAATTTTTCTCATTCTGTAAGAACAAGAAGACTTTGATGTACTCTTCAGAAAAGAAACGAAAGGAATCATATGACAGGATGGTTTTTAGTCTAGATATGGGCACATAGTCCTCCTAAAACCTCTTATAGATTGGTAAAATTGCATTTATCCTTGGATTCCCTTGTTGCAGGTTGTTCTGGATGAGACCCATTGTATGTCAAACAACATAGATATCTACAAGAATAGATTCCAAGTCCTTAATTTTCTATTGGATCTTCTCCTTCATTTATTACTTGAGCTCATCTACCAACACAAGTTGGATACCAGTCTGCATAGTGGAATGAGCAGGTATCTTCAAATTTTCAACCTCAACCTAAAGTTGTTTAACTTTGATCTGTAATTGCCCAACTTCTGCAACCTTGACCTTCTATTCTTCAAGTTATTTTTCTACTGCCTCGGCCACCTATGCCTGGGTAGCCACCTGGGACTTCATCATTTGGATAGGTGCAACTGTTATTCTAATGACACCTTTGCTCACATCAATGGTGGCTTCCTTCATACTAGGTGGCAAAGGTATTTCAAAGGTGGTAGAAAAAATTCTAGTGTCCTCTTTTTCAACTATTCTTCTGGGCCTGACTATCCCTTTACTAGGGGACCTTTGTTCTTCCATGTCTTGAATTTGGTCTACCTCATCAAATAAAAACTGGAAGGTGTCATCAAATATTTGACTTCTTGACCTAAAGGCTCAATTCTAGCATTTTTGTGAGTGGGGGACTACATAGGGCTTTACACCTCATAGCCTCTTAATATATTGGATAACCCCATAGCTTCGGTTATTTTCTTCATAACCTTGGGATGCACTTGATGTTACTTTTGATTGATCACTAAGGTGGTGGAATATAAAGAACATTGTATTTCTACACACTATCCCTGCTCTTGTGGGCTTATCAAAGTTAGTGCTGATGAGGTGGCACTTTGTGGTGATGGGCCAATAGCCAACTCCTTCCCTTTTGAGGTGGTAGCGGGAGAACTGGAATAAGAAGAGAGTTTACCCTACTCTTGTTGAGCCTCATCAATAATTTGCATCATGATCTTGAAGAGGTCAGTGTCCTATCAAAAAATATAAAATGTGGGATAAAATTTCTTTGAAGGGGCCACTGGGACTAGTGGGACCATTTTATCAACTAGTAGCCCATGGTGCAATCTTAACTGGTCACTATAATCACCCACGACTTCCAATTTACTATAAGGTTGGTCTGTAATCCTCCATATCAAGTCCAAATTTTGATTGTTCCTGAAGAGCTTCTGCATTTCATCTTCAAAATTATAGACATCGTACATGAATTTTAGAAGGGTAAGCTTACCTATAACCTCTTTCTTGTGGTGGCCATCTGGGTCATAGTCCCTCCAAATGACTTCTATAAAATAGTAGGTATCCATGTTCTAGATACCTCACAACACTACAAAGTGGCCAATATAAGTATAATAATCCATTGTGCATGGAATTGGTAGCCATTTCATCGGTACCTTCTTCCTTAAGTGCCTGATTTTAACCTCTTCGTCCATCTTACGAGTGATCTCTAGGATGGTGATGGATGTGGGACAGTGTAGAGGGAGTGCTTTCGGGGGTAACTTCGACCCGTATATCCTGATGTAAGAAAACTCCTCCACATAGAAGAAGTCTCCTGCCTTTTCCTGGTGCAGGAAATTTCTAACTCCCTTCCCAATCCTATCTGGAAATTTCCCACACAATCAAAAGTGGACCACTATAAGGACCTTCTCAAAGAAGTTTTTATAACTGGAGCACCCCTCCTAGATGTATAATATCTGGTCTTGCACGATTGGTGTAGTTACCCCTCCCAATTGAGTTACCAATGACTTGTCCAACTATGCTACAAACAAATGAATGAAGAAAGAATAATAGGAAAAAGGAGGCATCACCTCCTTATTGGCCAATATGGCCTCTTGCAACTACTAAAATTCCTTATCTAGATTGTCTCTAATTACATTCTCCCACCTATAGAGAGGAGTCTTGTCTATTCTGTTACACTAGAGGATGAGAAACATTATCCCCATCGTAATTGGCTCTGGGTATTTCTCCCCCAACACTAAGTTTATCATATCTGTGTAATCTGGTTCCCAGGGTTGAAGCAAGAACTTCCTTATGGGGAATTCATATTTTATGTTCCTTTCCTTCTTAACAAAGACTAGGGGAAAATGGTATTTAACATATAAGTGTCTTGGAGGGCCAATATCTTAAATTCCACTACCCTTGACGCAATGGCCAGGCCGAAGACCTACCTAGTTTTGTCTGTCGACACCCGAGCTACCACCTGGCCTTTGTAATCGTGAATCATGTTCTCCCTAGAGTCGTAGGAGACTGTGAGATAAGTTAATAGGTTAGATGAGTGGTACACTTGGGCATGTAAACCAGCCTAGGATTATGTTCCATTTGTTATAGACTAGGATAGGTGAGGTACTGTCTCTATACACCCGGGTGTAAAGGCTCCTTAGGAGGGTAGGGTGGCACTGGTTGTCTTCCTCAGTAGGGTCAAATGCATAGATGGTGACCCCTTATACCTCCTTTTGATGCTCCTTGATGATATCTCTACTTGTATATAGAAAATTAATGAGGGCCTTAGGGTCTTGCACCCTCCCCATTTTCCTCACTATGGGCCATGCCCTTGTAATGTTACCAACTCTCACCCGGACGATCAAAGTCTCTAGAACATCAGAACTGGTAGATGCCATGAGTAAAACTACAATTTACTTCACTTATTTTGCTTTGTGTTCGACCTTGTCAACAAATAATTTTACATGTGTGAATGGTGCAAAATAGGTCCACCACCTTCTAATAAAGCATGTGCATTAAATTTGGGTATATGGGTGCATGCACTTTTTCATGTGATGACATTATTTAAATGGTCGGGCATGCCATTTAATCTACCACTTTGTTCCTAGGGGCAATGGGCCAATCACATGCCAGCTTGAGATTGGACAGGGCGGATGTAGGTAGGTGTGCATGCACATGGAGTGAACTAGAGATAATTTTTGCTTGCATGCTCTATTGGGGAGTGGAGTGCATGGTTCCCAAGGTTGGTATACTGGTTCATGTACTTGCTTGACCTTTGTGCACCCCAAGGGAGTGGGATGCACAAGACTCATTTGGGTGCACAGGATGTGTACCCCTAACAAACTTTATGCACTCCACTATAGTGGAACGCACCACCTGGAGGTAGGTGCACAACTTGTGCACTCAACTTGGATACTTGTGAATCCCAAGGGAGTGTGGTGTATGGATGGGATGGGGTGCGTAACCCTATGCACCCTAACAAAAGTTGTGCATTCCACATCAAGAGAGGAGCACACTCGTCGGGAGAGGCACACATAGCTTGTGCACTCCAAAGTCTTGTGCATGCTCCATATAAATGGAGTGTACGAGGTGGGGATGGGTGAACAAGGATGTGTGCCCATGGGGGATCGATGCACTCCATTGGAGTGGAGTGCATGGGCTTCTTTGGGTCACACAAGGTGATGCACCCATTTTGGCTTCATGCTCACTCTACTCCTTTAGAGCACATGATTTCATGATGGGGCGCACAGGCTTTGCACCTTGAGGGATTGTCATGTGCTCCACATCCCTATGAAGTGAACTGACTTCAAGTGGGGTGCACAACTCGTGCACCCATAGGGAAAATTGTATACCCCATCCCCAATGGGACGTACATGCTAGAGGTGGGTACACAAGAGAGTGCACCCTACGGGGTCCTTGTGCACTCCACTAGTGGAGCGTGAAAGCTCAACTTGGGGTACATATTTTGTGTGCTTGAGGGAATTTTAGTGCACTCCACTCCTTTAGAGCACACAAGGCTATATCAGGGTGCACAACCTTGTGTGCCCCAAGGAAAAATGCAAGTTAGGCCCCAAAAAGGGGGACTTTCCTTTTGGGGGCTAACACCAGCTCTGAATGGGACAAGGGGGTGGATGGAAGACAACAACTTGAGAACTCCAAACTCTCTGGGTGACAAAGGACTAACATACATGCTTCTCTCTTTTTTTTTCAAGCCTCATCTTGTGGGGCCAAAAATATTCAGATGTTGCCCATTGATTGGTATATGCATTTCTTCCCCTTCCATTTCCTTCAATTTGTAGGTGTGTTGACTCACTACTTTGGCAATATGATAGGGTCCCAGCCATTTTGGCTCAAATTTCTCCTTCTCCCCAGGCTTGTCATTCTTAGGGTCCCAATATAGCACTACATCATCCATGGAAAAATTTTGTCCTTTGACCTTTTTGTTGAATAGTTCCACTATCTTGTTCGTTTAGCCGATCATCCTTGTAACAACCTCTCTCCCATACTCTTCCAATTTAACCAATTGGTCCATCCTTCTTAGCAACTCATTTGGTTGTTCATGATCTTGCAAAAATAAGGAGAGAGTTGACTTTTTTAGTTGTGGGGGTAACAATGTTCTTTCTCCATAAACCAAATAATATGACATCATGCCAGTGGCCCTCTTCATTAAAAGTCTCTCTACCCATAAAGCATACTTAAGCTCATTGTCCCAACCCCTCTTGTTCTTCCCCAATGACCTTTTAATCCTTGTGATGATGTTCTTATTTGAGGATTCGACTAGCCCATTGCCCTGAGGATAATAATTGGTAGAATGAGACAATTCAATGCTATATTCATTGTAAAATTCAATCATCTCATAGGAGGTAAAATACTTGGCATTGTATATCACCAACTTTCTGGGTACCCCAAATATGGTTAGTATATTTTCCTTCAAGAAATTAATAACTGCAATAGTTATCAACCTTCTTAGAGGGGCAACTTATACCAATTTGGTTAGGTAATACATTGCAGTAATAATCCATTTATGTCCCTCTAAATAATTGGGATTGATTTCCCCAATTAAGCCTATATCCCATTGGAAGAATGAAGTTTCAACAATTACTGGATGAAGTGGCATGGCTGGCAGGTTCTTTTTCCCTGTGAAGATTTGGCAGTTGTAACAACTCCTAACCGATTGGTAAACATATTTAAAAAGGGATGGCCAATAATACCCCACCCTCATTATTTTATTAGTTGTGGATTTGGGGGTAAAATGGCCACCATAGAACCCAGAGTGAAATTATTTAATGATCTTGGGAACCTCCTCTTTAGTTACACACATGAGTAACACTCCACTCAGATGTCTCCAGTACAGCCGATTTCCTTGGAGATGGTATTTTTGAGACTGTTGTTTGATGCTTCTCATCCTGCTGGTAGTCTTCCCAGGGAAGAAAGATATATTTCTCAGATAAAGTAGAACATATTTATACCATTCAAAAGTTTCATGCCTTGGCTTTTCATCCTATTTTTCATCCTGTAGCAAGATAGCATTATCCATTTCTTGCTCTTCTTTGTAAGCAATGTACTTGGACAATCCTTGGAATTTAATAATTTTTATTGTTTTGAATTCCATATCATACTGTAACAGCTTAATCATCCATTTTGTCGAACTACCTATGGGCTTGGGCTGGGTGAGAACATCCTTGATGGAAATATAGGGGATATAGGCAACTACTTTATAGGCACCAAAAATACTTTTAAAATGCTCCAAAGCCTGTATGAGGGCATAAGCCTACTTTTCAATTGGTTTGTATCTCAGTTGAGCTCCTTTCATTCCTGAACTCATGAATGCTATTGGTTTCTCATTCCCCTCTTCATCCTTTTGAGATAGTACAACTACTATGGTATGTTCTGAGGCAAAGGAGTACAGGTTAAAATATTTTGAGTGATCCGAACAAGTTAATATAGGTGCAGTAGTGATGGCTTCCTTGATTTGTTGAAATGCCCTGAGGTTGTCTTCATACCATTTAATTTTTACATCCTTCTTGATCATGTCATTTATTGGCTTGGTGATCTTAGTGAAATTTGGGATAAATCTTCTAAAAAAGTTTATTTTACCAAAGAAAGACCTAACTCCCTTAAGGATATTAGGGGGTGGTATTTGGGTGATTGCTTTTGTCCTCTTAGGGTCAATATTGATTCCTTCCTTTGAGACAACATGCCCCAATAGTTTATCTTAGGAGGCTCCAAACAAAAACTTCCTTGGATTTAATGAAATCCCAAATTATTTGCACCTTTGAAACACCTAAGATAGATGGGAGAAATGATCTACAGGGTTATTGGAAAACACAGTAATGTCATCTAGGTAAACTACCACTATTTTGAACATCAGCCCTTTGAATGCAAAATCCATGGCCCTTTGGAAGGTGGCCCCAGTGTTCATCAATCCAAATGGCATTCTTTGGTACTCAAAAGTCCCCCAAGGTGTGGTAAAGGCAATTTTAAAATGGTCTTCTGGATTCACTAAAATCTGGTTATACCCTGAGAAACCATCCAGGAGAGATATTCAGGAAGACCCTACCACTGCTTGCAACAATTATTCCATGTTGGGAAGGGGATAATTATCCTTGAGGGAGCTCTTGTTTAAATTTCTAAAATCTACACATAGCCTGATTTCCTCGTTCTTTTTCCTACTCGACACCAAGTTTGCTATCCAGGAGGAAAATCTCACTTTTTTAATTATCTTTGCATCAAGAAATTTTTGTACTTCCTTTTGCATAATGGGGTGTAGTGTGGGGTTGAAATTTCTTTGTTTCTTCTTGAAGGGCTTGGCACCTTCCTTCAAGGGAATAATGTGAGTCATGACCTCTGTGTTGAAGGTTCTTAATTCATCATACCCCCAAGCAAAAAATTTCTCTGTTTTTCTTAAATATTGTATGTACTATTTCTTCTCCTAACCATTTTCAGATTTTATATTATTCTAACATTGACTTCTTCACCTTATGATTCACTAGGTGCAGTCCTATGGGCCTTGTCGAAGTCATCAAATAGAGATTCTAGAGACACCAATCTATAGTAATTTTACTTGTTTTAAGTTGTATCACCTTGGTGGGAGTACCTATCACATGCTATAGTTTTTGCTCATCCTATTCATCACAAATGACCCCTACAAACTGGTTTTGCACTGTCATGAAATCCTTTATATCAGTGTCATCCTAGAAAACTTGTAGGTATACTACATTGTCGATGATAAAGGGGTGATAAAAAGATATAGTGGGGAACCTTTCCATAAACTTTGTATCAATCTCAGGACTGTCTGTCCCAGAAGCATTTATAGCCAGCAAGTTGGCCACATGATTTTTTTCTCTTGGTATGTGTGAAATATTGAAGGCCAAGAATATTTCTATTTTATCGAGGACAACTTGCTTATACTATTTCAGCCTTGGGTGTTTAGTTTGGTACCTCCCTTTAATTTGTTGTACAATGAGTTATGCATCCCCATAAATAGTCAGATAATTGATTTCCAAATCTTTTGATTTCCTTATGAAATGAGTCGAAAATGACATTTGATAGTTCAACACAAAACACAATGATGCATTAAACAAAGAGACTGTGATTCCATTGATATTAAAAGATACATGTTACAAGATGGACATGATGCACTTTATCCATTTCTTTTCGTAACAATGTTACAATCAATTTTATGTCTTCTTTAATCATCCCTCAGTGTAGGTGGGCTTCTTTGTATGTGGTCCACCGTCGTGTTGCTGTTGGTTTGATGTTGCTCTTCCTCTTCGGATTTGCTACATGACCTATGAAGAACCTGCAAAATGATGTTAGTACAATGGGGGATTTGCTTTAGTCAAGCCCCATGTTTATGAAGATGAAATGACCATAAAAACATATCAAAACATGAAATAAATTGTGCAAAAGATAATAATATGATGAAACAGAGCTTACCTCCTAAATCTGGAGTGATTTGGTGCCTGTTGATCCAATTCACCACCCGAGGGGTGAACTGAGATCAGATTTTATGGGGCAAGGTACAATCTGAGCTATGAGGCATCTTCTACAAAATCCCTCTAGTGGGTGATTCCTAGGCAGTTGGGGTGCCTCTGTGTGCTATTGAAATCTGACTGTGTGCACTGGGAACTAACTGTTCAATGTTCACTTTCCATTTTAGCAGAGTAATTGTGCTTCATTGAATTTGTGAGAGAGGGAGAATTAAGGGTTTAGGACCCACTATTTATAGAAAAATGTAAGGTGCAGGGGAGGTTATATAGACTAAATCTAGGTTTGATTCTAACTAGGGTTAGGTTAAGAAATGGAATGTGGCAACATCACATTCCTTATGAGAAATATCTCATCCTCACGCGTGTGAGGATGGATTAGGGCTAATCCTGATGAGGAGGTGCTTAAGTCAATTTAGGACATGATTAAATAAATATCCTAACAAACCCTAATTTCACACATGTGGGAGGATGTAATTAGTGTTAATCAAGATTAAGGATTATTTTAATCAAATTTACCCTAAAAAGGTGACTTAAGTGAAGTCAACATTAAATTAGATTTTAGGTATTGACTTGTTAATTATTTTGGTCAACTAATACCCCATGGGGGCCTCAATTGAGTGCATATAAGCTGTCGGAGGATATCCCAATGCATGGGATGTGATTTTGAAGGCTTATAAGGGTTTAGGACCTGAAAGCCAATGAAGTAGTATATGGAAGTCTACATGACGCTATGACAATCTATGGCAATCTACGCATGACTACGACCATCTACGTATAACTACGCATGACTACACCAATCTACGCATGTCTAGGAGGATAGTATACGCTGGTCTATGATAGCCTAGGTGTACCTAGGATGGCCTATGTAAACCTACAAGTGTCCAAAAGTATATACAAGTATGTAGGTATAACAGTGTGCAACTTTTGGGTGTCTACATTTGGACCTTTTTGTACTATACTATGTGGAATACAATTTAATACAAAAATGTGAAGGATTTGTGTAGAAGGAAAAGGGATGGAAGGGGAATGAAATTCAATAAAAGGTATGTAGCCACTTGAATCATGACCATACAACATTTATTGGATAGCCAAGAAGGAGAAAATAATGGTATCCAATCAAGGTATGTAGCCGCTCGAAGCGTGACCATACAATATTGACTGGATAGCCAAGAAGGAGGAAAGAATGGGATCCAGTCAATGGTATGTAGCCACTCAAAGCATGACCATACAACATTGACTAGATATCCAAGAAGGAGAAAATAATGGGATCTAATAAAAGGTATGTAACCACTCAAAGCGTAACCATACAACATTGACTAGATAGCCAAGAAGGAGAAAAGAATGGGATCCAATCAAAGGTATGTAGTTGCTCGAACCATGACCATACAACATTGACTAGATAGCCAAGAAGGAGAAAATAATGGGATCCAATCAAAGGTATGTAGCCACTCAAAGTGTGACCATACAACATTGACTATATAGCCAAGAAGGAGAAAAGAATAAGGAAAGGAAAAGAGGAAATAAATAAAAACAATATCGGTAAAAGAAAATGGATGATTATGGATGCAATGAAGTGATTTTTTTGAGTCTGTATGACATTTATGATGCCATACTAGTTTCTTGAGAACGACAAATTTTGACTATTTTTCTTTTGCAACCATATCAGATAGGATAAAAGCCTATATCAATTTTTGTTGTTGATTGATTTATGATAACATGGTTACAAGTGTCAAACCACTCGAGTTAGTTGACATTTGGATTATTAAATCATGACCAGATCAGCATGGTCGCAAAATCCTTTTCCAAGTGTTGCACTAGGATTATTTCAAATGCATCATTCGATCTATACTCGATGTACATGAATGCTAGATTGACTTATCCATGGAGACGCATAACTCTCATGATGTAACCCATGTCTATTTGGGATTGAGATTATTTCATATGATAATCTTTAGCAAAAAAAAATTTAGACAAATGTGCTAATCGTACTTTTGGATTTTCAATGTTTCAGTTGCATGTAAAATTGACTTTAGATATGAATACCCCCTGAAATGAGGAATCAACAATGAGGCGAATGGAATTCGGTGATTTTATGATGCAGTGATTTATAAAAATACCAATGCATGATGAATATGATTGCAAATGAAGGTAAAAGGTAATTTTAGAAGGTTCCTAGGGTTTTAGGGGACATTTGCCTACTTTCCTAGGGTTTTGGGTGCATTTTGGGGTGTTTTGGTTGAATTCACCACTCGAGGGGCAATTTTGACCTAAATTACCACTTGAGGATCGAATTGGGTTTCAATTCATCCCTTGAGGGGCGAATCTTTGGATAAGGTATATTTAAGCCCTAGTTTGCATGGGGGGGGCTCATTTTGATGACGCATGATGTTGGAAAGTGATTTGTGGAGGCATTTGATGCCACCAGAGGAGCATGGGTGATGGGTTTGAGAGCGACGATGACAAGAGGACACAAAACGGTTGGCAGTAGATGTGGGGACCCACCAGTAAGTGATCTTTTACCTTGTTTTGCTTTTGCTTTATTTTTCTAGGGAAATCTGAATGAGGGGGGGAGGTTTTCATCTTGATTTAATTTTTTTTGCAATTTTTAATTTAAATTTGAACACAAAGTGATAAACAAGCCAAATGAGTATCCAAAAACATGATCGGTTTTTGAATTAGACTTTTTTTGGCACTGATTTGATTGGGCGAAGAGTAGAGTAGGTGTGAGGTTTGACAGTCAGTTTTTGGAAGTAACGGTGTACTGCCATTGATATGTTTTTGTATTTTGTCTACTAAAGTGGGAAATGGCTATCCCATTTTGTAACTATTATAATTATTTGACTTCGTTTGATGTTATTTTGGAATTTATCTCTTTTAGGTGTAATTTATCAAACCTAGACTGTTAGTTCTGACATGTTAGAGGTAAAATTTTTGAAAACTGATGAAAATTTCATCGTAGAAGGGCAAAATGAGTGTCCAAAAATGTTGTTTGTTTTGGTGAATGACTTCATTTGGTCTACCTTTAATTTTCTTGCCAAGGAGTAGATGATGTTAAACTAAAAATGAGCTATTGGGAGCCCGATTTAGACTGTATTCAATATTTGTTTGAAATTGCACTGCTAAGTAGGTAAATGGGTATCCAAAAATATGACTATTATTTTTGAATTATATTTTTTGATGTGTGTTTGGTTTTGATGAATTTATGATAGAGTTGAATTTTAGATATGTGTAGATTGGTATATTGTTTTTAAATTTTTTTGACACATTTACCGATAAGTGGGCAAATGGATATCCAAAAATAATATTTGTTTTTGTAGATGTTGTTGTTTGGCTTATGTTTGATTTGCATGTCAATTAATAGGTAGTTGTAAATTTGAACTAAGTTGTTGGGAGTCCAAATTATGTTGTTTGTCACATCAGTTTGAGCTTTTGCCATGAAATGCAAAAATGGGTATCCAAATGTGTGACTTTTATGTTGATGTTTGTTGTCATGTGTTTTGTGCATTGTTTTACTTCGAAGTGTATGTCAAATTAATAGGTTTTAATTTGGAAATTTTGGTTTATGAAATTTTATTTGATTGCATCACTTATGTGGATTTCTAACACGTGTTTTGTTGTGGATGAACAAGTGAAGATGATCGAACCCCATCATTAGGTGCAGAAAATGAAAGGTGTTTTTGACAAGGTGATGAATCAGGAGGATGAGTTGAAGTGGTTGGATGATATATGGTTCTAAGGTGTATGGGAGTGTACCATAATACACACTAACAAGGCATATATATCTACACTATGTGAGAGGTGGGATGCTAATAGGAACACATTTTATTTTCCTACTGGGGAGATGACTATCACATTAGAATATGTGTATCGTATTTATAAGTTGTCGATTGAGGGTTTTCCTATGAGAGCGGTAGCTGATGAGAGTAAGGATATAGTTTTTAAGTGGTTCTTTGGGGTGGAGTGGAGGTCCATAGATATATCTAAGATGTCCTATGAGTGGTTGTGGTTGCAGAAGAAGCTATCCGATCGATAGTGTGCAACCATGATGATGATTTCCATATATGCGTTGTCTGATAGTTTCGGGGTTCTGTTTACCTGAAATATGCTAGACTTGGTGAGTTATATGGTTGAGTGTAGGGTTGTGTTTGCTTGGGCACCTACTCTATTAGCCCAAGTATATCGAGAGTTGCATGATGTTGTTCATGGTAGGAGGACAGGGTTGAGTGTGATTCCCTTACTACAGGTATGGGCATGGGAACACATAGCTATTGAGATACCATCTCTATTGCCTCCCCCTGTGTATATGGGGGGCACGGAGTATTTACCCTATGCTTTGATATGGAGCATGGTGGATAAGTAGGATATCAAGAGGCCGCATGAGGGTGACCTACTATTTTGGAGGGGTAAGTTTGGAGATGTGAATCCTAATGATATTAAGTGGAGGCCTTGGTTGGGTGGTGTGAGGTGGGAGAAGGATGAGGAATAGTTGCGAGCCATTAGATAGGGTCGATGAATAGTAGGTAGATATACTTGGTAGATAGAGTATTTTTAGTTTGATCGAGTGAGGCGATAGTTTGGCTTGCGATAGGATGTCCCTGGGGCTCTTGTAATTTACTTTAGGTGGTAGGGTGATATAGGATATAGGCCTATGGTGTTTCCATGCATTGGGGAGAGGGATCCTCCTATGGATATTTTGGATGTGGTGGATGCCAGGACTACACCTGAGTTTGAAGCTTAGTGGGCATGTTAGATTTGGGAGCCTAGCAGAGGTGTGATTGATCGGTGGGTGGCACCTAATGTTAGGGTACCTCCACCAATGGGGAGGACGGGTAGGAGAGCTAGGGATGAGAATGTGGCTAGTGATGAGGAGGAGGTTCCTCTATGGTATTCACAATGCCACTTGGGTGTTGGAGTGAGCACCCAAGATGCGAGGGTGGAGCAGGTGCCCATGGATGTTGATGTGGATATGGGGCAGGTTGCTGAGGGAGAGGAGGAGGAAGGTGTTTCTACTGTTGTGGGTGATGTAGATGAAACCATTGATACTAGTGTATTCATTGATGCAGTACAATAGATTTTTATTGATATCTTGATGTAGTGATATGCATAAGATGAGGCATGAGAGCTACGGGATAGAGTTCGATAGTTGGAGGCTAAGATGGAGCAACTAAGGTCAAGGATGTGGCTAGTAATGAAGAGGAGGTTCCTATATGGATCTCACAATGTCGCTTGGGTGGTGGAGCGAGCACCCAATATTTGAGGGTGGAGCAGGTGCCCATGGATGTTAATGTGGATATGGTGTAGGCTACTAAGGGAGAGAAGAAGGGAGGTGTTGCTACTATTATGGGTGATGTGGATGACACCATAGATATTGGTGTATTCATGGATGCAGTATAATAGATTCCTATTGATATCCTGACGAGGCAAGATGTAGAGGATGAGGCATGGGAGCTACGGGATACAGTTCGACAGTTGGAGGATGAGGTGGAGTGGCTGAGGACTAGGATGATTAGGTAGGGGACCGAGGTAGAGTATTTGAGAGTCATGATGGATAGGCAGACTTAGACTATTATGAGCCTAATTGATCAACTGGTTGTGAAGATGACAAAGAAGTTATTGTGTGAGACTTCTCTGTCAGTGCACAAGATTCCTTTCCTTGATTATGAGTAGGTGGTATCATAATCTAGGATGTAGTCATGAGTGTGAGCACCCTCACATCAGATTAAGCATAGTGTTGCTTTGATAGTAGAGGTTGGTGTGAGGGTTGAGGTGTGGGATCCACCTACTGTGGAGCAGCCTATTTTAGATCTAGTTCTAGAGGCCATTGCAGAGTCGAGCCAGGCTATGGAGAGGCGAGCAATTCAAGAGGGATGTGGGGGGGCTCATGGTGATAGTTAGGAGTTATATACTTGATTGTATCCTATGGGTATTTTGGATTCTATATAATGGTCTTGGTCCCAGGTTGTAGCCCTCGGGCATTTTTGGATGATGATATATATACCTTGATTTCGGTTATTATATATGCATGTGTGATTTTGATGGTTTGAAATGTATTGTGTTTATGTTTGCATAGGTATCACAATATGATCTGTAGGTATGTATGATAAATAGATACATATGTGTGAATGGTTTAGATCTATTATCGTTCTTTCATATGAATGAATTGTAGAGTAGTATGCATGATTTTTTTTTTAATGTAGTGTGATGTGATATCGAATGTGATTTTTTTGTGAATGCATGTAGGATGAATGCAATGATGTAATTTGATTTTTGAAATGTATGTAGAATGAATGCAATAATGTGATTCAATTTTGTGAAAGCACGTAGGATGAATGTATAACTGTAAGGTGTATCAAATGTATATGACATAGATGCATGGATGCATGTATGGACTTACTAAAATGCACCCAAGAAGCACTTGTATCATGGTATTTACCTGTATGGATTTAATCCATTCCATAATTTCAGGGATGATGGATAATGTATGGCATGTGTACTAGATTTGACTAACAAAGTTATGACAATCAAATCTCAAACCCTTAGCTATACAAGAATTTTTGGCAACTTATAACATAATTAGGTTGGTTCAAAGTCTATCTTGGACCTATGTGTGTGAATGTGTAAGGTTAATTTATCCATTTTGAGGGAGGTAGGATTAACCCGTTGTAGATGCTACCAGACTAGCTAGCTCATCTGTCCATAATAGTGATATATACAAAAGCGAGATGCTAACGTAAGAGATGTATTGCCACCTGTAAGACTATTCCACTGGTAGGCAAGCTCTTGGAACCTATTGCTAGTGATGGAAATCATCCCATGGTTTTATGTTGAACCTAATGACCAAATGCGATAAGCATAACATGGGTGATATCAAGAGGCATTTTCTTTTTTTGATGCCCCTGTTCTAATGTTGACCTATTTGGTTGTAGTGCTATTTTATTTTTATTTTTTTTATGGTGCTCTTTTTGTATGGGCGATGAAGTTTATTTTCTACCCAATCGATTATTTTTGCTTATGCTTTATGCATTTGTTTATCACCAGGTCGTATGTTGACCATGCAGGCGATAGGATGAGTAGGGAATACCGTTCACTAGATGGCGATATCTACTCAAGATGTCCTCTTTCCTAGGCTCAAAATTGTGTAATGTGTAACCTGTTGTGAACAATCCATAAGAGAATTTGAACTAGCCTAAAGGACCATATGAAGAATGTACAAAAATCAATAGCTATGGGTGACACTAGATTTCCTGAACTATAGATTAGTAAAAATTAAAAACAACACCTATGTATACCCTTATCCTAAAAATGGGGAATGGACATCTAAGTGGTGATGCTAACAAGTGCATGTATTACTCCTGCTGAGGCACATTTTTGGGGAGAATGTATAAACATGAATTAAAATTCTAAATATAAAGCATATGAATATGTGCAATGGATGTAACTGTAAATGATGCAAGTGGGGGAATGCAATATCTACAAGAGGAAAGTTACGCTATGTAGAAGGAGAATTTTAGAAAAACCTATTTATAGATGAGTAAAGTGTGTGATTATGACAAAAACCATGATACTAGGATCATGGTTGCCCCATCATGTGGGGTGTGTGTGTAGTATATGTATAAGATGTGAGCTATATAAGTGTATGTAATAGTCACCAAAAAGAAGGAATATGTGAGAGTGGAATGTACAGGTGGAAAAAGTGAGAAGAAGTGGACATTGGTAACAAATAAAGAAAAATGTATTACCAAAGGCCAATGAAGATAGGAGGGAAGAAACAAATTAATGTATGTAAGAAGGAGAAGAAATAAGACAAAAGAAGAAGAGTAATTGAAACTATTATCAGGTGAAATGGCATGGGTCCGGTTAGGAGTTGGATGGTGAAGTGATGATGTGGCTTAGGTTGCAATTACTATTGTAATTGGACATGTTGTGGATGTAATAGGATGGTGTTGTTAGGGTACTACAAGGTGGAAATGTTCTGGAGGTAATGCGATGTGGGGGACTTAGAAGTCGGCCAAATGGAAGAGAAATTTCTGGTGATGGGGTAAACTCATCATGCAACATGTTGTGCACTAGGGTTTTGAATGATCTGGACTCTTTGATATCATGACCTAGTTGGTGATGGTAAATAGAAAATCGATTCTCATTTTAGTTGTGTGGTTTAGAATGTGAGGGATCAACAAGTCATATCTCGGGTAGGTTGATAAGGCCTTGATGCATGAAATGATGGAATATTTTCGATAACGGTGTATGTGGAATAGGCATAGGATAAATGTATGGCTATGTTGGATGTGAGTGGGACCTAGGTGAAGGATGATTCGGTAATGGGGGTATGGGTCTGGAATCTAATATGGGTTGAGTCTGGGGTCAAAGGAGGGGTCTATGTGGTGGTGAGGATGTACAGGTCATGGGAGACTATCATGGGTGAACGTGGCAATGGTAGTGACTCATTTGCAACTCTAGAGCTTCGATGTGGGAGATGATATATTATATATCATGGTGTGGTGATGATGGTATTGGGGAAGGAGGATATTGAGATTCCAATATGAATGGAATGACCTGATGCATGGTAGAAAATGGATGTAGCTGGGATGACGAATCAACAGAGTGGGATGACTATGGTGAGTGCAAAATTTTTTGGGATGGTATACCTCGTAGTGGCAAAGATGGCATCTTGAGGACCGGTGGCATAGGCAATGGATCTAAGAAGTGATGCAAATGGGAAGAAGGCATGTTTGCATGACCAACTTGAGTAGCTTGAGTTGTGCGAGCTTGCAAGGCCTAGGCATAGATAAACTCACCATTGGGCAATAGGGTGGGTAGAAATGTAGAACGAGGTGGATGAGGTGTATACTCCCTATTAGGTGGGTCGTAGGATCCTATGGGATGGTGGGGGTGATTTTTTGGTGAATATCGATGTCTAATATAATCATACAGATGGGAAGGCAACCCTTGTGCTTGGGGTTGGGTGGATTCCTCTTTGTCATATAAAGAGGATAGGGTGACCTAGCTATCTCCTAAGTGAGGTGAGTAGGATGAGCTTTGGTGGCGATGGGAATGGTGTTGAGGTGAGGTGTGATGGTCTGAATGGGATGAATGCAAAGAGCACCTAGTGTGAAGGGCAACTGGTGGCTGGGCTAGATCAAATGGTGTGATGGATACCTACTATGGTTGTGGATGGTCCTGCATGGTGATGCATGAGGCTACTGTAGTACTATCCTGCTGATGATGTGGATCTTGCAAAATGAAATACAAATACCTGTAGCATAAAATTGATAGAAATATGAAAGTACATGTATATTGAAATAATAAAGCAAAGTAATAGATCTACATGGTGATGTGCTTAGTGATTTACTACTAGTGTTGTGTGACACTCATGATGATGAATGTGTTTGTGCAACATGCATTGAATGCATGAAGGTGCAAGATGTTTATGGGTTCAGTATCATTAAGGCCTTTGATATTCGCTAGACAATATGATCCTAAACCATATTTGTGTATAACCATGAACGGGCCCAACCAGTTTGGAGCAAATTTATCGCACTACTAGCGAGGCTGACTCATGATTTGTTGGTTCTCTTTGAGAACTAGGTCACCTATCTTAAACTCACACTAATGTACCTTATTATAATAGGCATGACAAAGGTGATCTTGATAGAATCGTGTGTGCTAAATTGTGTGAATGTGATGTTCATAGAGAAGTGTTAGTTGATCTAGATGAGATTGGCGAGTGGTGTCATCATCAATGAATCTTTCATAGATATTCGTAATGAAGGTATCTCAAGATCAAGGGGCATGATAGTGTCTACCCCGTATATGAGTGAAAAAGGTGTTGCCCCAGTAGGAGTACATATGCTCGTAGGATATGCCCATAAGGCTAAGGGTATTTGATTATGCCAATCCTTATGATATTTTGCTATAGTTTTATGGAGGATGGAACAAATAGTTTTGTTCATGGTTTCTGCTTGGCCATTACCTTGGGGGTAATATGGGATAGAAAAGTTATGGTGTATGTGAAATTTGTTACACAGGTCTCATACAATATTGTTTTTAAAGTATTTCCTATTATAAGAAATGATTTTGGAGGGAATTCCAAAGTGGCATATGATATGCTTTGTGATGAACACTATAATTTTGGTTCCTATAGTTTAGACCAGTGGGATGGCTTTGACCCACTTGGTAACATATTCTATTTTTGTGATGATAAATTTATGATTGTTGTAGGAAGCAGGTGTGATTTGTCCAATTATATCTAAACCCCATTGGGAGAAGGGCCACATGGACTGGATTGGTTGAAGTTTGGGAGGGTAAATGTGTTAGGTTGGCGTGTTGTTGGCATTCGATGCAATGCTTGACATACTCACAACAGTATTTCTCCATTTTGGGCTCGTAGTAACCCATACAAAGAATGTGTTTGGTGATTGCCATGCCACTAAAATGGCCACCACAAGTACCATCATGAGTTTCTTGTATAACTCATTGTGATTCTTACAGTTCTAGGAAACGTAAGAGCATGTCATCATAGCTATAGTAATAAAGGATGTCCCCCAACAAGGTATAGCATATTTATATTTGTTTTAAGGTTTGGCATTGAGCGTGGGGTAGATCACATGGTAGGAAATCTAACTTGATGTAATATTTTATTTGTGAGAACCATGGATCATAGGGTTTAGTATTTACCACATACACACCACCATCATCTATAGTGGGTGTGGGTGATATAATAGATTGAGTAAGCATATGGATAGATACAAATATTGTGTTGGATGTTGGGTTTTGTGGGATGAGGGACCCTAAGAAGACCATAGTGTTTTCAAAATATTTTGATGATCACGGAGTGACTTCGAGGGCATACCACTCAAATTGGGATAGGATTTGTTGTACGATTCTCTTGTACTGCTGGAGAACTGGGCAATTGCATAGCCATAGTTCCTGTACTTGATTAACTATCATAAGTGAATCACCTATAATGTGGAGGCATTTGATGTGCATAGAGTATGCTTTTTTTAGACCTAGGATTAGGGCTTCATATTCTACATTGTTTTTAGTATAAGGGAATTCGAGTTTGAATGAAAAGGGTAGTTGTTCTCCTTCTAGTGTAAAGAAGACAATGCCTGCACCTATAGCTTGGAGACACCTAGAACCATTGAAGAAGATGGTGAGGTTAGCCATGAATTCTATTTTTACATATTCCTCATCTTTGATTATGTGAAATATGGAATCATGGAGGAGTTGAATGAGTAGGGGTTCATTATCAATCAATGGAGCTTTAGCCAATTTGTCGGTGATGACTTGTCCTTTGATAGACTTTTGAGATACAAATTCTAGGTCAAATTTAGTTAGGAGCATAATCCATTTGGATTTCCATGAATTGTGATAACTCTTGTTCATAATGTACCATAGGGTATTGTCTTAGGCGATGACAAAATTTGTGTGGTTTAGCATGTAGTGGCATAATTTTTGAGTAGAAAATACGACTGCTAAACATAGTTTTTCCATATATCCGTATCTTGTCTCATAAAATAGCGTCTGACTGATGTAGTAGATAGCCTGCTCTTTGTCAAGCACATTTTTTTGGTGTAGGAGTGTAGCTAGTACAATTTCTGTGGCTAAAATGTATAGATTCAGTGGTAATTTTGGGTGTGGTGGTGAAATAACCAATGGTGATGTAAGGTAGGTTTTAATAGCATTAAATTCTCCTTGATAGTTATCATCCCATTTGAATTTTACTCATTTCTATAGGAGATGGTTAAATGGTTGACATTTATCTGATAATTGCACTATGAATCTATGAATAAAGGTAATCTTGCCCTAGAGGTTGTGCAATTGCTTTAGTATGGTAGGAGGAGGCATATCGATTATGGATTTTACCTTACTAGGATCAAACTCAATGCCTCATTGGAAGACAATGAATCCTAGTATTTTACCTGAGGTAACATTGAACATGCACTTCTTAGGATTGAGGTGTACATTGTGCTCTAGCAATTGATCAAAAATATGATGGAGATCTTTGAGATGATCGACACATTTCTTTGATTTGGTGATGAGATCATATACATAGTCTTCCACATTTTTGTGCATTATATCATGAAAGATGTAGGTCATGGCTCGTTGGTAAGTTTCCCCAGCTTTATTAAGGCCAAAAGACATGACCTTGTAGCAAAAGGTCCCCTAGGGTGTTGTGAAGGAGATTTTGTGTTGATCGGCTGGGTTGATTCTGATTTGATTGTATCCTGAAAATCTATCCATGAGGGAGATCATTTCATGACCCATGATAGAATCAACAAGGAAGTCAATGTTGGGTAGAGGGAAATTATCTTTAGGACATTCTTTGTTTAGGTCACAAAAAATTGTGTAGATGCGAATGTCATCGAATGGCTTGGGTATAGGGACCTTGTTGGATATCCACTCGAGATAGTCGATGGGTACTATGAAATCAATGCCTAGGAGTTTTTGGAGCTCAAATTTCACTATTAACGTGATATTTGAATGCATGCATAATAGCTTTTGTCTTACTATTTTGGCATTGGGATCTAGTATGATATTATGAACCACTATGGCAGGGTCAAGTCCCACTATATATTTGTAAGATCATGCAAAAACTTATATATACTTGTGAAGGAAATTCGTGAAGGCAATGCACTCCTTCTATGAGAGGCTAGCAACTAATTTGAGGATGTACAAATTTTCTAGATCATAACCAATGTCTACATTGATAGTGTCTTCTATGAGCATGCGAGATCCATCATGTAACTATTCAGGGACAAGAATGAGGTTGAAGTCATAAATGGCTTCATTGAATTCGTATTCATCATCTATTTAAATTCTCGTGTGATGGACCTAAGGGATTTGGGATGACGTGCATGAGGATGGGGTATTTACCACCCTCAATACATGAGGTGAAAGAATAAATTCTCCAAGTACTGGTATGTGTGAGATATGTGAGAGATAAATAAAGTTTGGGTTTGGGGTGTCGTCTCAAATTTGTTGATGGCTATAACGGAGGGGAGAGTGTAAGTCTACCTCAACCATATTGATCAATGTTTTAGGTGAAGCAGGTTGGGTAGATTCTGGTGAGGGTTTGATAGTTTATGTACATCTTAAGAGACTCAATGGAGGTAATAGGACAACTAGTGGTGAGCGAGGATGAGAGGCTACTCTCTATAGCTGTATATGTATAGGTAGTAAAGGCAAGCGTATCTATGGTGGATCAAGTGGGACTGGGTCTAGATCTATCAATGGTGGATCAGGTAGGAGTGGGTCTAGCTCTATTGGTGGTATATCCGGGGATAAGATAGTGAAGTTTTTTTCCAATCTATTCATATAACAAAATGAGGAGGTATTGGATGTAGGAGATTCTTGAAAGAAATCATAGGAGACAGTGATGGTTGATGTGGATGAAGGCATATATTCTAGCATATCCATATCAATATACTCTTCCAAGGTATGTGTTAGACATGGAGGAGGGTACAGGGATAAATCTTTGATCTCATATTCTAATGTATAGATGGTGGTTAGGCGATAACCTAGTCCATTTTTGTTGGTGGGTGATCGGACGCGAGGGTTAATAGGTGTATGTAACCCTTGCTCATAATGGCCTAGCCCAAACCCATGCCAATGAAATTGCTATGGGTAGTGTAAGTAAAATTGAGGGTTGGCTAGGTGTGTAATTGTATCACCAAAGCTAGATTGTGGTGGTGGAGAAATTGGTGGGAGGATTGAAGAGTCGACTCTCGCATATACAAAATTGGTATAGGTGTTAAGGCTTCCTAATTGGACAATGATTTCAATAGTCAACACCGAGGCTAAGGGACAATCAAAGTCTTGGGTAGATTAGATAGGGGTGGCACCTACGTAGGCATTGCATACACTATAGTCTCCTAGGCCATTTTTTGTCATGAATATGGATATGCATGGCATGGCACACTCTGGTTACTAGGGTGGCATATCCAAATTAGATGAGGAAGGAGAAAGTTGAGATTCCTTGATGGTGGTAGTTGAAGGGTGTGGAGGTTGTTCATCCGAGTTAGGTGTTGGATGTTTGGGTTTATGATGTTTGGTTGTTTTGGCTTGAACAAGATGTTTGTTATGTGTATGGGATGGCATCGGTATAGATGCAGGGATGCATGGATATGTGAATGTCTTAGGTTTCAATCATAAGAGAAGCGGAGGTATTTGTGATGTAGGAAGGATAGGGGCTTCTGTATGCAAGGGTTGAGGAGGTAATGTAGTTGGTTGTATGGTGGGTGGCAATTGTGGTTGTGACACCGTAGGTGGAAATTAGAATGGTAGAGATTGGGAGGATTGTGGATGACATGAGGATAGTAGTGAGAAAAGCATGGTATCAATTTTAGGTCCCCCAAAAGATGGTGCTAATGGTGTAGATATCGAGGCTTGTGTTCTTGATGAACACTAGGATGTTGGAGTGGAAGTTGGGGAGGATATCGATGCTCCTATTGACTGGTGAGAAGATACATGTAACATTTTGGAGGATGAAAATGATGGTGTAGGGGGAAGTTCTATGACATTACAAAATTTAAAGGGGTATCCATCAGCTAGGACACAGTGAACAAGTCTATTGTGGATGTACTTGAGTCAATGGTGTAATGTGGATGGGACACACTACATGTCTCTAATCCAAGGGTGACCAAGGAGAATATTGTATTGCATTTCTCCTTGGATGATATGAAAGAGGATGGTGATCGTATAGATGCCTACATGAATAGGCAAAACTATGGATCCTACGATAGATCTCATGGAGCCATCGAAAGCACGTAGGTCTAGATAAGGCATGGTGAAATGGGCTAGAGGGAGGTGTAGGTGATGTAGGGCTATTGTGGATATAATACTTATGGATGAGCCCATTTCAATGAGGACCTTCTTGTAGGTGCTATCATTGATATTGGCTTGTATATGGATGGGAGGATATGCTCCTTCACCAACGAGTTCCATTATCTCATGGTCATAGAAACTATTGAAGGCTGGAGGTATCATGGGATGTTCCCTATGAAATTGACAAAGTAATTTGTGTCATGTGTATCTAATTCAATGGAATATAGGATGTTATTCAACACCTCGAGATGGTATTGAGACTAGTGTAGGATATCAAATATGGATAGCCATGCGAGGGCATTACGTAGTTGATGGTTTAGGGTACCAAGGATGATAATCACTTTTTATAGTGATGGAGGTATGGTATTAGACATTTGAGTTGTTTGTGGTGATGTGAACTAGACAGGGGGAGATACAATAGGTGTTTTCTGGCATGATAGGTACTGTTGGTTCCTCATAGTAAGGTTGATCATGCATACTACACGGTGTGATGGAGGTTCATGTTGTACATTGTTCACTTGGCAGGGTGGAACTGGGGGATTGTTTGGAGGTCTAGGGGGATTGGGTCCTCTATGATCTGGGAGAGGGTTTTGAAAGATCCCTAAGTTTTTATTCTACAGGGCTAGAGGGTTTTCTACCTAAATAATGCCCCTATATATTAGATCTTGAACTTTTCCATGAAAGGAATGACTTAAATCAATATTATGGCCACATTACCTATGGAAAGGATAGAAGAGTTGCTCATTATAGTCATGATGCTTGGGTGAATTTGGATCCAATGGGAAGATCTCATGTAGAATGATAGGGTTTCCTTCATGTAATCTATAGAACAAGGCTGGTAATGGTTTAGATAAGGGTGTAAAGTTGTGCGGTGGACCTTGTGGGTGCATACCTTGGTATTGTTGTGGTCGAGGTGGAGCAGGAGAATTATTTTGGAGTGATTGTGGTTGTAGTATATAGGGTGGAGGATTCAATGCTAGTGCTAGGGTAGTAGCTACGACTTGGTTGGCTTGTGGTGGCGACAGGTAAGGTTGATTTGGTGTGGGTCTGTTGAAGAAAAATTTGGAGTTATAGTTGGATTTGGCTCTCAGCTTAATCTTCCTAGAATGAAACTTAATATATTCAATCACTTTTTCTTGTGATATAGCATCTTCAAAAGTATGACTTTGGTGAAGCTGGAGGGATGTAGAAATTTGTTTGTGGCAAATCTTAAAAAAGAGTGTCACAAGATCCAAGATGGGGAGGATATGGGCGAGGTCATGGATATGGTTCTCCATATGGAAAAAACTTAGTATTGGGTTCATCATCCACCTGTCATAAGACATAGACATAAAAAAATATGGTATTTTTATTGATGTTGATGGAAAAGTGCTCTAGGAAGGAATTGGCCAGTTGCTCAAAGGTATACAGGCTATGGCATGGGAGCATGTTGTACCAATCTAGTGTTGGCCCAATGAGGTATAGGGAGAAGGTACACAACATAAGATGGTTACTACTGTGAAGCTAGTAGCAGGACGAGTGGTAGTTTCTCACATGTTCTCTAGGATCTTCCTTACCTCTATACTTGTCAAATTTTGGAATTTCAAAGCAATAGGGATAGGGCGGAATGGGAAATAATGGGTGAACTAGCTCATTGCACTGTTCATCATAACAAGGATTTTGTGGAACATAGCTAGAACTGCATAGGTTCAACATTTTGACTTCATCTCGTAAAATTTGAAGTTCGGGTGTCATAGAAGTTGAGGGTTGGGCTATGGTAGGCTGATCCTCTGGATGTGGTGGATATTGGTATTGTTGTTCTTCATAATACTATGGGAAATACTGTTGTGCCTAATCATGATAAGGTAGGTACTGGACAACATGTGCTATCGTGTCTATGGTACACTAGGTTGTGGGGTAGGTGTCTGTTGTAGGTAGTAATACTATGACTGTGAGGCATATGGTTGCGGTATAGGTACTTGTTGATTTGGATATTGTTGTACTAGTTGAGTCATGGGTGGTGATGACCAAACTGGAGGATTCCTAAAGAATCTAGGTGCAACTGGTGGTAGTGTAGGTGTCGGTACTACTAGCACTAGGGGTGGTCAAGATGAGGTATCAAAAGATGAGATATATCTCTGCCCTCGAGGGTAGGAAGTAGGGAAGCTAAATTGTGTGGAATAGTTTGGTTGAGTGAGTGGATAAGCTACCAGTTTTATTCCATAGGTATGATGGATATTGGTAGTGGAAGCCTAAAAAGGAATAGGTGGTGGTATCATAAAGGTCATCATAGGCAAAGGTGTCTCCAAATTTTGGGTTTTGTACACTCTGGATACCTGGGAAATCGATGGAAAAGCTACTGAAACGGTGGGATAAGCTACTAAAGTAGGATATTTGGTTGAGGAGAAAGTATATGTGTACACCCCTACTTGGTTTTGTGCATAGTGTGTCTAAAGGGGCTGCTAGGAGGTACCCTCATATATGGTCAAGAATGACTCTTGGGAAGAGGATGGTTGGTACTCTTGTGAAGAGTACGGGTGTAAGGTTTGAGGGAATGCTTATGGTTCCTACTAGGTAGGGATTTTTTGTGTAATTTGGAAGGATTATTTTTGGATTTCTACAGTGGATGAGGATGGGTTAGACACTATTCCTACGGTAGGGATGAATGATGCGACCTCAATATGGGTACGATTTAGGAGGGAAGAATAATTCTCAAATAGGGATTGAGATAGATTTTGGAAGAAGGGATGTGCAAAGGTGGGTGAAGTAGGCATGAACTCTTCATCTATGGTGAAGGATGGAGGAGGTTGTCCTAGTGCTATGTAGATCACATGGTTGTAGAATGTGGTCAGTGGATTAGGTGAGGATGGGGCTGAAAGGAGTGAGTAATCCTCTGTAAGTGAAGTAGTGAGGATTTCACTCAAGGTTGACATCTCATCATGAGGCATCATGAGTGTGAAATGTACATCAGATTATATGCATGAATCAGATGTGTCTATGATCTTCTCCTTCATGATCAAATAATTAAGAGTGGACTGACTAGAGGAAGGGGGAGGCCATTCCTCTATAGAGCATGCTTGCTCACATGCTCTACTATGGGTAACCACAGGCATAGTGGCATGTGTAAAAGGGATTTTTAGGGATAAACCCTGTATGATGTAGACTAAAATGTGTCTAATGTAAGTGATATGTTGTGTGTAGCAAAACAATATATAGTGCAATGTGTTTATACTAGTCCGTGATCATGAAAACAATGGTAGATTGGAATCGATTCTGAATTCTAAGAAAATAAAAGTGTTATGTTCATTTTGTGTGTTGTAATTTTGATACTCCCTATTTAGAATCATAGGTAATGGAGTGAATACTCTAGAAATTTGATAATGTCATCAATATCAAACCTCCTGCAACTCCCAGATTCATAGGATAGAATGGTACCACAATGTGTGAATGGTGACTTGTATGGAAGGCACAGTAAAATGATATCCTAAAGGGGTAGAACTCACTATGCTGAAGAAAGTTAACAATATCCTCTCAAGAGAAAAAGTGGCATTGTCTAAGACCTACTACTGTCATACCCATGCTTTCACTTCACCCTCGAGCAGGCTTAGTCAAGAACAATAATTACCAATTCCACAAATTATATGAGCCTTGTGGATGAAGGCTCTAATCCTATCCCACTCCACAGGTAACTGCTGGTGATGAAATCCATGGCCCAATCACAAAATTGGGGGATTTTTCGATGACGAAATCCATAAAACTACTCCTATGGGACTGCTAGGTGTCTAGGGGGTGAGCTAATATAGAGTGCAACTTGATCCACACCAATCTCGAGTGATGGATTGGGGATGAAGTCCAATCTCACCACTTGTTTAAATACCATGTGAGTGTGTGTGGGTTTGTATTTTGCTAATGGTGTATGCAAGGTAAGAAACTAACTAGTTGCATTTTCAAAAGAAAACTAATCCTAATGCCTTTTTGAAAGCAAATGATTAGATAACTTATATTTTTTGCAAAGAAATGGTCTAGTCCTAAATGCATTTATAAAACAAATTAATCTACTTTCCAAAGCATAGAAACATGCAATCCAAGTGTGTGAAGTAAAAGGGTATTAGGAAACCCTGATTTAAACTATAGATTACAACATGCTTCAAAAATTAAATGACATGGAGTAGGGGATTAGGAAACCCTAATTTTAAACTTTCAAAATATGCATTTCTTTTAGTGATAGATGCTATAAATGAAGGGGGAAATAAGGTAGGATTTGTAATACATGAAAACAAAAGGGAAATGTAAATTTATTTGTAAAATAAACTTAAGGCAGTTGCTGGAAAGTTGCAGGTCTTGAAACTTCATAGAAATTTAACAATCCTACAAACTTGAAATGAAAGAAAATCTACATCTAGAAATTGTTATTCAACTAGTGAATGCTTTGGAATTTCAATTTGTTACATAAAAGAGGTGTAAAATGAGGCATACCTACATTATTATGCTAAGGGGAGTTTGCTTGGCCCCTGAAAGAGTCACCCCTATGGATTTTTGGGTTTTTGAGGCTTCTATGCTCAAATCACCACCCAGGGAGTGAATTGGGTTTTGAAGGCTTAGATCTGATATCTAACAATTCAAAAGGCCTCTGCAGGTTACAATGAGGTCTGAAAAGTCAATATTGTGAGGTTTTGGGGATCTTAGATGTAAATTGCCACCTAGGGGGTTAATTTGTGACTGGTTCATGGGGCAGGGGGCAAATCTAGTTTAGAAGCTCCAAATCTGAAATATGATGGCTTAGGGTGATTCTTAGGGCTTTGAATATCTCTGTGAAAAAAATATACAATACCTAAAAATACAAAAAATAGAGAACAAATTTATATTCACTTTAAATAGTTAACCTACCATTATTCATTGTGGGGATCCCACTGGGCGTGCCAGAATGAAATGGGTAGAAAATGATATTTGATAATTTAACACAAAACACAATGATGCATTAAACAAAGGGACTATGATTCCATTGATATTAAAAGATATGTGTTACAAGAGGGACATGATTTCCTTTATCTATTTATTTTCCTAATAATGTTACAATCAATTTTATGTCTTCTTCAATCGTGCCTCAGTGTATGTGGGCTTCTTTGTATGTGGGCCACCGTCGGGTTGCTATTGGTTTGATGTTGCTCTTCCTCTTTAGATTTGCTACATGACCTATGAAGAACCTGCAAAATGGTGTTAGTACAATGGGGCTTGCATTATTCAGGCCCCAAATTTTTGAAGATGAAATTATCATAAAAACATAGCAAAACATGAAAAAAATGTGCAAAAGGTAATAATATGATGAAACAGAGCTTACCTCCCAAATATGGAGTGATTTGGGGCCTATAGACCCAATTTGCCACCCGGGGGGTGAACTGAGGCTGGATTCATGGGGCAAGGGGTGATCTGAGCTATGAGGCCTCTTTTGTAAAATCCTTTTGATGGGTCAATTCCTAGGCAACTGGGGTACCTATGTGTGCTTTTGAAATCTGACTATGTGCACCAGGAACTGACTGTTCAATGTTCACTTTCCATTTCATTAGAGTAATTATGCTTTGTTGAATTTGTGAGAGAGGGAGAATTAAGGGTTTAGGACCCACTATTTATAGGAAAAGGCAAGGTACATGGGGGGTTAGATAGACTAAACCTATGTTTGATTATGACTTGGTTTAGGTTAAGAAATGCAATGTGGAAACATCACATTCCTTATGAGAAATATCTCATCCTCACACATGCGTGAGGATGGATTAGGGATAATACTGATTAGGAGATTCTAAAGTAAATTTAGGACATGATTAAATAAATATCCTAACAAACCCTTAATTCACACATGTATGAGGATGTAATTAGTGTTAATCAAGATTAAGGGTTCTTTTTTTCAAATTTACCCTAAAAAGGTGACTTAATTGAAGTCAATATTAAATTAGATTTTAGGTATTGACTTTTTAATTATTTTGGTCAAATAATACCTCGTGGGGCCTCAACTGAGTGCATATAGGTTGTCATAGGATATCCCAATGCATGGGATGTGATTTTTAAGGCTTATAAGGGTTTAGGAATTGAAAGTCGATGAAGTAGTATATGGGAATATACACGATGCTATGAAAATCTATGGTGATCTACCATGAATATGCATTACTATGGTCGTCTATGCATGACTACAAAAATCTATGCATATCTAGAAGGATCTACAATAGTCTACGCTGGTCTACGATAGCCTAGGGATACCTATGATGGCCTATGTAAACCTACAAGTGTCCAAAAGGATCTACAAGTATGTAGGTATAGCAGTGTGCAAATTTTGGGTGTCTACACCTTAATCCCTATAGTAGGGCTTCATATTCTACCACATTATTGGTATAGGGGAATTCTAATCTATAAGGCACTCCAATATATTTTCCCTTTATATATTTTAAATTAATTCCTACCCCAATCCCAACTTTTGACTTGGCTCCATCAAATGTTAAGGTCCATATTTCATTAGTGAGGACCCTGTCATATACAACTACTTTAAGTAAAGGATCCAACCCTTTCAAATTGGGTATCTATTTAAGAAAATGGGTGTGCCAAATGGAATAAACCCCCAAATATTTCTCTTCCATAGAACCAAATTTACTATAGTATTATCAGGCTTCAAAATTTCTACAGATATTTTATTAAAAGGTTCTCTTCTTAATGTAGCCTGCTCTTTGGAGGAAAGGGAAATGGTGGAAAATGACCAATATAACTGTATTGATCCTCCCAATTGTTCTACCCAATTATCGGATAGCAATAGGGAAAATAATGGATCTACATCAACCACTGCTACATCCATAACAATCCCCTTCTTTGGATATTGATCTAGGAAAACCAAGAGGCTTGTAATTATTCCCACACAGGGAACTTGTCTGCTATCCATGATAGTAATGGGGGAATAATATTTAGTGCATATCAGCCCCAAATTATTAGCCACTTGTTTTGGTATGACATTATGAGATGCACTGTTGTCAAACATACAATTGTGTATTACATAATGTTCACCATACCTAGATGTATAACTGAGGAATATGTAAAATGGCCTTACTAAGGTGGAATTTCTGTTTGAAGGGCCAGAACCTGCGGTTTCTAAGATGTACCCCCTCCCTTGGTAAGTCAACCCAAAGGCCCTATAGATTTTCTCTTTGTACTTGGGGATAATAATTAATTCCCCATAGATTATATTATTTTTTTGTTTGGATAGCTCCATCCCTATGTCAAAATCTATCCCTTTAAGACCTGTTGCAGCATTAATAGGTTATGTTATTTCAGGAGGGGGAGGTTGGTTAGCCTCATGATTTCTTTTCTCATTAATAGGTTTTGTGTCATTCTTCTTATTAGCTTTATTTGTAATGGTTCTAATACGCAACCTGGTAGCATGAACTCTCTCTAAAGTTTTAACTTCTTCAGTTGTAGGGGTCAACTTACCCTACCTTATTTGCTCGAACCTATTGTTCTGGGGTCTCCTCAAGATTTTTACATCATCATTGACAAAGGCAGTTGGCCAGTTATCAAGACTTAGAGGCTGAATTGTTTCCTCTAAAATTGGGGGATTGTCAATAGTTTCTTCCCAGATCCAACAAGCATTTATCATGATCTCCTCATCATACTCCTCATCCAGTTTAACATTTGAGTGGAGACCATGAAAAAAACCATAGTCAGTAGTATTGAGGAGCATCACAAGATGGGAAGAAGAAAGGGAAATCAATAGCTATGTTGACAGAGGTCATGGGGTTCGAGAAAACATCCTGGTCTTTCTTATTATCATTTATTTTCCAATTGTTATTTGAATTTCTACCCCCCTCATTATTCCAATTTTTATTGAAATTCCTTCTAAAAGGAGGTCTACTATCATTCTAGTGTTGGGAGGGTTCCCCACTGTCATTATTGTCTCTCTCAATTTTAGACAAGTAGTTATTCATTGATAAAAACATCTCAATAACTTGTGATGACAATTTTTCAATGGGGTCTACTTCATATTTCTTCAAAATCCCGAATCCCACTCTCTTATTTTTATTTTCAAGCTGACTAGGACTGGGATCCATGGAATTGGCCTTCATTTTATTGTTGTCTATCATATCCTTTTCTATCACAATGGCCCTCTCCATACAGGTATTAATAGTGAGCATAGGATGTTGTATTAACTCGTAGTTAAAATCACCTGGAAAGGCATTTTTATAAAAACAAATGGACTAGTGGTCATTGGTCATGAGGGCGGCCGAAATTCCATTTCTAAAATTAGTGAACCACCTATTAAAGTCGTCCATGGTCTCATTTTATTTCTTCTTCATGGTGGTCAGGTTAGTCAAAATGGATTGTTCATTTTTCTTCTCCCCATATTTTCTAAGAAAGGTAGCCTCTAAGTCATGGAAGGTTCCAATGGTGTCTTTAGGTAAGCTATTAAACCACTCCCTAGCATCTTTTTCTAGGGTCTATAAAAATATTTTGAGGATAACATATTCATGCTCTACCTCCAGACTATCCATAGCATATAGGAAGTCCTTCACGTGATCCTCCTCGGTCATGGTATTTTCCCCTAAAAACTTGGGTAGGTATTTATGAGCCTTTGGGGGTAGGGGGTTTAGATTTTGAGCTAAGACAAAGGGTATGTACCTATTCAAACACAAGTTATTCAAATTTGGGTTTGCCATTGGTGGAACTGGGCCCATAAATATAGTTGGAGTAAGAGGTAAAGTAGTACTAGTTTGGGGATTTTGAAGAATGCACAGGGAACTAATACTAATCTGACTATTAGAATGAACAAAAATTGAAGTGCACTTTTTGTTTTTTAATTTTTCAAAAAAGCACCTGTGGGTTTGGTAGTTCAAGGTAGATATCCTCATCATTGTGTCTCATGGTTGCCATATCAGCTCCTTGTTTTTAGAGTCATCAACACTGGGTGTAAAATAGGGACACCCTCTCTAGCTAAGATTGCTCGACCCAAAAACTTATGACCTCATAGGGAAACAAAAATAAAAATATGTCATAAAATGGGGAGTATTATGACAAAAATGAATTAAATAGGCCCTTCCCTGGCAAAAGTACCAAAAACTGTTGTGGAGTTTTTTCGCTTACCCTTAGTAGATTTGTCACGTCATGAAAAACTATGGAAATCACAACCAACACTATGGATTCTGGCCGATCCACCTCTTCAACCTAGGAATAGATAACTTTGAAGGCTCTAGATAGAATAGGTTGGGTAAGGAGACCCCAATGGTGGGTTATTCTCCTAATACTTTTATTACACACCCCCTATGCCAGAAAAAATATTTTATGTTACTTTGGTATTTCTTTGTGACCGAACCTATCAATATTTAATACAACCAAACTGGTGTCTTATCCTTTGGAGAGTCATATAAGATTAATATTTTATGACCAAAGTAAAGAAAGGGAAGAACTAGTTCATTTTAACCCACTACAAAGGATAAGACACCGGTATAAATAGAAAGGGAAGAACTAGTTCATTTTAACCCCTTATTTTTAGAAAAATAAAATCAGGATCCACTACAAAGGATAAGTAGAAGAAAAGTAGCCATGAAGAAATCATTAAAGAGTTCTAAATAGATGTGGAAAAGGATACAAAACAATCCTCTCCACATCATGAATTTGTTGCTCTTGAACCTGATGAGTTGACTAAAAAATCACTTCCTATTGAAGACATGAATCCACAAGTATCATCAATGGCATTAGATATGATTTCTATTCCTTCTTTTACTTCTTTTTCTTCTCAGTCCTTGACAGAATTCCCCTCCTATTCTATCCCTAAAGGTGATACCTCATCCTATTTAAACCATAAACTTCCACCTTCACCGCCACCGATTACATCACAAACACAATCTAATCTCATGTTATCTTCAACCTTCCTCACACCACACCATTGAATGTAGATGCCACTTTAATAACCATTCCTTTTCCACTTGCTGCCCATTTTCCAACATTGCAATCCATCCCCACTTCTTCTATTGAAAATCACCCTACTATTTCTAATATCAAGAAGTTAAAAAAGACTAACAATAATGCCTTAGACTGGTTAAGTCTTGTTGTGCTCAGGCCTCCAAGAACTTTGCCTACACTCAGGAGGTAGTAACTCTAGATCTCATCAGCATGCAATGCTCGAGGATGAATATGACACCATTTGTGAAGAAGACTGAAGGGAAAATTATAGTGGATGATTATCAAATTGAAATAGTAATTGAAGATATTACTCATCTCCCAATGTACTAGGAATAGCTCAAATTCACTTAGGGATTATATATTTGCATGGAGAATATTTCAAAGAAAATTTCATCAGAGCTGAAGAAGCTAGGAAAGAATTGGAATATAATTTAAATGAGTAAAATACCATTGAAAAAAATTTAAAGCATGAGGTAAATAAATGGGAAGATAAATTTAATGAAGTAATTAAATACAAAGAAGAAGCAAGAAAATTCATCGAGTAAATCCAAGTTTGGAATGAGCAGGTGAAAGATCTTTAAAAGTACATTTAATAAAATAAGAGCAAACCCATTGGTTTGTCTAAATAAAAATCCAAGGCAGTTAGAAAGTATGTGTTTGAAGATATACTAAAAATGAGCCTAAAGGCACAACCTCTATTATTATACTTAGCCAAAGTAAAGGAGATACTAAATTAGGTAAAAGACGAGTTCAAAACATCCATAAGATTTTTGTAGGCAAGGTTAATTGTCATGATTTAGATACAGGTCTTGGCTAAAAGTACGTAGGAAATAATTATAATAAAATCCAAAATGAAGCATGGTCCCATACCAAAATAGTAGCCTAAATTTTCTTTAGAAGACATAATATTGTGAATCAAAGCATTAAAATAATTCAAGAGCTTAAAGATAAAGCTAAAGGTATATTGAAGCATTTGAATTTGTTAGGGAATTGTGGACTTCTAGGTTTTTGGGATGAAGATTCAAATATAATAGAAGAAGATGAACTCAAAGCTTCCTAGAAGGCTTTTATTGAAGATGAATCTGAGATAGAGAGATAGGAAGAACCTATACAATAAGATCATGTATTCAGGATGGTTCAAGATCTCACACAAATAAAATCTTGCTTGCATGAATTATTTTTGAGGTCTAAGGTTTTGTCTTATGATAATATTGAAGAACTAGAATATTTATACCAGATGTTCATGGAAACCTCTAATCTAGATGACAAAAATTGGAAACAAGTATGTATCACTTATAATGATGTTATCAAAAGTATGGAGAAACAAAGGGTGACCAAAAAATATGAAAAGGATGATCAACTAGAAGGAAATACAAGCAGTCAAGCAAAAGGGGAAATAGGGAACTAGAACGAAGAAGAGAACCTTGAGGAATAGTTACATTTTGCTTTCATGATAAAAAAAAATTCATTATACCTACCTCCATTTTTTTTATGTGGTTACGTTTGCATCCAAGATTTTAACAAAATGACCTAACAAATTGGTTGTAAATTTATCTCGTAGATGAGGTCGTAGGTTTGAGTTTTGTTGGTTCTCTTTGAGTATAATATCCCTAACTTTAAAGTCTATTTAATGGACTTTAGTATTATAAGCTTGTTTAATATGATCTTCATAAATGCGTAGATGCTCAAGAGCAATAACTCATCATTCATCAAGAAGGGTCAATTGATCGAGGTGATACTATCGTGAAGTGTCATCATCAATGAAATCTTTCAATGAGATGCACAATGATGGAATTTATAATTCCAAGGGCATAATGGCCTCAACACCATATACTAGCAAAAATGAGGTTGCCCCAGTGGGTGTCTAAATGCTAGTTTGATAAGCCCATAAAGCTAAAGGTAATTGAAGGTGCCAATACTTGTGGTTTTCCTTGATGGTTTTCTTCAATATGACAACTATAGTTTTATTAGATACCTCTATCTTACCATTTTCTTATGAATAATAGGATGTTGAAATGCTATGTTGAATTTTATATTTGGACGTTAAGACCCGCACATATTTGTTCTTGAAAAATGTACCATTATCTAATATTATTTTAAATGGAATACCAAAATGACATATACTATTATGGAGTGTGAACTCCACAATATGAGTTCTAGTCATAGTGGTTAAAGGGATTGCTTCCACCTATTTGGTAAAATACTCAATATCCATTATAATGAATGTGTGATGGCTTGAATTCGGAAGAGATATCTTCCCAATTAGATCGAATACCCAATAGGGAAAATGCCATTCCAATTGAATTGGTTGTAAGGCCTAATATGGAAAGTGTGAGATATTGGCATGATGCTAACACTTTATGTACTTCCTAACATACATGCAATAATACTTTTTCATTATAGGCCACTAATAACCCATTTTGAAGATGCACTTAATGATAGTCATTTCGCTGAAATGGCCACCATAGGTACTGATGTGATCTTGTGAGATTACGCAAGTAGATTATTTGGGCTTGATACAATGAAGGAAGAGTCCATCATAGCTTCTACGATAAATAATGTCTTCTATAAAGACATACTTGGTCATGTTTTGTTTAAATTCTCATTTTGTAGCATGCAATAATCCTTTATGGATACTACCAAGTTTCATATAATATTTTAATTGGATAATCCAATCTTGATAAGCTTGAGATTCAACTGACTGAATAACTTGTTCCTATTATGATTCATTATGCATAAATATAGACTGGGAAATAAATTTGTAATAAATGGTCATGCCATTATTTGAAGGACCCTGCGAGATCAAGGACCCCCAAGATGCCTATTTAAAAAATCATTGTACCTTGTAGAACCCATCATGATTTGGTTCTATCTGAATCATGTGGAATGATTATTTATTGTGGCCTCACACAACATCATTGATTGCAAGAGCATTTTAACATAGATGGTTGTAAAATCATCAAAAATATTTTGTGGAATTAAATATCCCAAAGACACCATTGTATCTATGAAGTGATTAGACATATGAGGGACTGCCTCAATGTCATACCATTCTAGTTGGGATAATAATTTATCCACAAGCTCTTTGTAATATTTCAAGATAAAACATCTACATTTATAAATGCCTTTGACTTGGTTTACGATGATCAAGGAATCACAAAATGCATTAAGCTTTTTAATATTCATGGTCATAGATATTTGGATACACAAGATGAGAGCCTCATATTCAACATTATTTTTGGTGTAATGGAAATCAAGTTTGAAATACAAGGGCATATGAGCTCCTTGCGGTGTGAAAAACATGGTATCTACACCACCCTCTTGCTCGCATTTGGAACCATCAAAGAAGAAAGTCATGTTTGCTTTGTTTTTTGGTTCTTTAGGTTTGGGTGATCTGATAGTGCGAACACTACATCATCGGGTAGTTAATTATGAGAGGCTTATCATCTTGAAGAGGAGCCTCTATTGACTAATCAACTATAACTTGACCTTTGATAGATTTCTAGCTAATGAATTCAAGATAAATAATTTTCAATGGCGCGATCCACTTTATGGTTTGCGTATTATGATATGTGTGACTCATCATGTACTATAAAGGGTTTTCTTTTGATATGACATATGTTGTATTACTTAAAATATAGTGGTGAAGCTTTTTGTTAGAGAACACCACTGCTAAATAGAGCTTCTCAACATATGCATACTTTCGCTCATAAGTGACCAAGGTGCGACTGATATAATAGATAGCCTATTCTTTATTTTCTTTGTTCTTTTGGGTCAACATAGTCCCTAGAGCAAAATCTATAGCTAAAATATATAGCAAGAAAGGCACACCTGGTTTAGGTGGATCTAATACTAGCGGTGATGCCAGGTACTATTTTATTTCATCAAAGACCTTTTGGCATTCCTTGTCCCAATTGAATGGGACCCGTTTTGTAGCAATTGATTGATGGATTGATATTTATTTAAAAAATACACTATGAATTGTTTGATGGATGCTAATTTGCCTTGCAATCTATGAAGATCTTTAATGTTCATGGGGGGAAGAATTTCTAGAATTGATTTGAAATTTTTGGGATCTACTTCAATCCATATTTTAGAGACTATGAATCCCAAGAGTTTTCCTGATGTAATGCTGAAAATACACTTCTTAGAATTTAGCCTAACATTATGCTCTATCAGGTGATCGAATATTTTTAACAAAATATTTTTATGCTCTTCACGTAAGAGAGATTTAGCAAGTAAATCATATATATAATTTTTTAGTATCTTATGCATGTAGTCATGAAAGATATATGTCATGGCTTACTGATAGGTTGCACCAGCATTTTTAAGATCAAATGGCATAACTTTATAGAAAAATGTTTCCCATGGTGTGGTAAAGGTTGTTTTATGTTAATATTTAGGCTTGACCCAAATTTGATTATAGCCTAAAAATCCATCCATAAGGGATAACATCTCATGACCAAATATTACATCTACAAGAGCATCTATATTCGATAAATGGAATTCATCCTTAGGAATTACTTTATTTAGATCTCTGAAATCCATACAAATACAGATTTTCCCATAACATTTTCCTATGGGTACCATACTAGATACCCATTTTAGATAATCAATTGGTTGGATGAACTCCACATCCAACAATTTTTGTAACTCATCCTTCACTATTAAGACAATTTTTGGATCCATTTTTCTGATATTTTGTTTGATAAGCTTTATATTAGGGTCTAATATAAGGTCATGTATAATCAATTATGGATCAAGACCCGACATGTCTTTATATGAACAAGAAAAAATATTAGATTTCTATCAAAATATATATGAATATGGCTCTCTCTTTAGGAGATAGAATCTCTCCTAATTTGACTTTATTATGATTTTTAGGGTCATTGCTAATATCCATGTAGAATTCTCCTCTATTGACATATGGGATCCCTCCTTAAGTTGATGAGGTGTAGGGATTAGGTGGATGTCATCAATTGGATTTGGAGGATCTATCATATCATATTTAACCTTAGCATTACATACACCCTTGGAACGATTGCAACATTTCTTCATACTAGAAGAACTCCTCAAGAAATGGTAATGATGTGGTATAATCAAATTCAATGACCTTATGATTGAGGTACAATGGCTTTGAAGGGTTTTTAGGGTTGCAGAGAGGTATGTTTAGGTCAATAGAAATCATGTTTATGGATGTATGGTGATTAGGTCAATAGAAATCACATGGGTAGAAACCATTGATTATTTATGATTTTACATGTGCTAGATGTGGCTTAGGAGGTAATAAGATTTCAATATCTTCTCTATTAGTAGATAAAATTATAGGGTACTTTGGTGGTAGCAACTACCTCTAGTTAGATAGGGGAGGAAACACCCTATGATATATATCATCTATGTTAATAATGGGATAATAGGCTCTACATCCTCTCTATAATTATTAAGGTAAAGAAGGTAACAAGGACCTAAATATGCTATCTTTATTGCATCTTCATATTGACCATATTCATAAATCCAATAATTTTTAGGATTATCATCTAGTTTAGATTCCTCTTGTTGAGTGGTTTCATAAAATTATTCATTTATGATTGGTAGGTGATCTCCCAACAAATAAAAAGGGCTAAGGTCAAAGTAATCATTATCATCTATGTCCTCCTTGAAACCTAGGCTTAGGCATTGTAGGGAATCGACTAAAAGCTCATCTTGCATACATATGGAATATCGTAAAACAAATTTATTTGTAGGTAATTGCAATTGTGACATATAGGGTGTCCTGAGACCATAATCATAGAGATCCAAGTCATTTATTTGCCAATGGAAATAGTAAAAATATCATAGAGAAAAATTAAAATTTGAAATACAATATATATTTCTTGTGAAGGGCTTATTATCATGGTTGATCATAGGAGATTGATCTATGGATTGGTCAAAATATCCATATATGAAGTTAGTCTAATTGGATGGTATACCCAAGGGTATGACGGTTCCAATTGGCAAGTGGGGAACACGAGGTCTTCCCATGTCTTGTGTAGACTCAATAATTGATGTAGTTGTGATATTTTGTACCAAATATTCTATGACCTAGGATTAGCCAAGTGAATGGTCATTTGGGGTGTGAATGATATTGTTGATGAAGCAAATAATGCTGGTTGAGGTACGTCATCCATAGTGGTAGGAAATTATTCCTCTTCTATAGTAATCAAAATTTCTACCATAGAGATGTTAGGGATGACCTCCTAAATGTCTTCCATAGGTTATTTTAACTTATGTTTGATCAAAGGATACGATGACAATGAAGGTTTATCAAAAGTATCCAATGGTTTAGGTGAAGGTGGCAGTAATGAGGTGGATGGATTAGCATGTGCTGATTTTGGTTGGTACTCTATATTCTTTATGGGAGAACTTGATATAATACCTAGATGCATCGAGGGTAGAACAAACTCCCTTGGATTGCTAACTTGATTGATGTATTTTAACAGTTCATAATCTAAACGGATGATGCATCATAAAATTGTTTGATTATTTCTAGTACAAACACCTATTCGATATTATCTGATGTGGTATGAATTTTTCCTTCTTGCATGTATTTGATACACTAATGTAAAATTGAAGGTACACATTTCATATCTCAAATTCAAGGACGGCTGAGCAATATGTTGTATTGCATCGCTCCTTCCAACACATGGCACAATACGAAGATTATTTTTAGTCCCACCTGAATAGGCATAACTATTGTACCTAATATTGAGCACAACACATTATTGAAAGCCTATAGCATAAATTTAGATGCGACTATGTGCGATGTTGGAAGACTCAAATGCTCTAAAGTGGTTGTTGTTATTATGTTGATTGATGAGCCTGTATCAATCAATACTTTCTTGTATAATATTTGGTTAATGCAAGCGATGATGTGTAATGGGGGATCCACTAAATTTTTTGGTACCTATTTAATTTAACTTTCATAGAAGGTTACCACATGATATTTAAACTTTTGGACATGCCCTACAAAATTAGTAAATATGTTATGATCTTGGGGTTGAATCCTGATAGATTTTAGAATTTCCATAAGCACTTCCCTATGTCTATAAAATTATTGAATAAGCTCATATATGGAGAGCTTATATGATGTCATTTGTAGGCTTTGTGTAAGCCTACTTATAATGGTTATCACTAGTTGAGGTTGTGGACCTAGAAGTAGGTTTTTATTTGGCCCTTATTGAGGTGCAGAAGGAATTCAAATAGGTATCACGAGCAACTCGACTTGGTTGTACCTTTTGTTTCTTGTTACAATGTTAATCATACCTATGAATCCATGCATGGGTGGATCTGTATGTATCTCATTGAAATGCCTGGTTTAGTTGTACTTAACCTCGTGAGTGGGCAAGGGATATTTGAAAATACCCATCTATTGATTATCAAGAGCAAGAAGGTTGTCTATTTGCAATTGGTTTTTATCCAAAATGTTTTGTACCAGGTTTTTGAATCCATAGCACATTTGTATATCATGACCATTTTTATGGTAATAAGCAAAATATAAATCTTCTTTGTAGCCCTTAGGTATTGGGTGGTTAGGATATACCAATGAATTTCAAGGTAATCATCTTAGCCTTGCATAATCTATTAAACAAGGATGCCAAAGACTTGAGCAATGGTGTATATGTGTAAGGAGTACAATGAGGCTTATCCTGCACTTGATTTCATTAACATTTATTATTGTAGTTCACTGGAGGGGGATGAGCCTAATAATTAGGCAACAAAGAAGATTTCTCAATTTTAGGCATGTTAAAAAAAAAAATGATTCACCAAAGCTGGTTTCATTTGATTGTAATTGTTTTGAGGATTCTTATTCCACTCTTTTTTGAAAAGTTTTATGTATCCCTCTTGGACCTTGATGTCCTCAATAACTTTGGCTTGCACCAAAGCAACCTTAAACTTTTAATACTACTACAACTGTAGAAGAAGTGATATGTGTTTTGAGCATATTTTTGTAAATATTCTAGTGAGTTCTAAAATAGGTATGGTGAAAGAAAATTTTGACATTATTTTTTGCCATCTATTTTCATAATCCATAATTGACTCATCATCAAATTGATGTAGGTTTAATAATTCAGTTAAGTTTACCTTCTCTTTTACTCCAAAGGAGAAGTATTCTAGGAAGGCATTGGCTAGTTGTTCAAATCTAGTGATGCTATGTTATGGTAATTGATTATACCACTCTGAAGTTGAGCTAGAGAGTGTTATCAAGAAGGTTATCAACAATAAAGTATCATTGTCCTACAAATATAAACACAAGTTCACAAAACTTATCACGTGCTCCTGAGCATTATCCTCTCCTCTGAATTTATCTAGTTTAGGTATTTTAAAATGCTCTAGATAAGTATGATAAGGAACTAATGGTAGGAGAGGTTGATTGCATAATTTACATAATGCTATTTTTTGGTAACTCGTTCCTTGGTTTTATAGTGATTTGATTGGCTTTGTAAGGACCTTCTATGCTTGAATTGGTCTCTTAGGAGGTCATGGTGGAAGGTTCTTGTTTTACTGAGGTGGTGGATTATAATAATTAGCTACATATTCACAAAGTGACTTAGGATATAATTGATCCTGGTCCTCAGGTTCTATCTCTTCAAATATTTCATATTGTAGTTGATTTAACACTTGACATTGACATGGCTGAGAATGATGAATAGATGCAAGAGGAGGATGATTTTCCATTGGCCTAGAAGTTAAATCTTGATGTTGCACAATGCACCTTAGGTTAGCCTATTGCCTATATATTCTAGGCATAAATATTTCATCATAGGATAGCCTATGCAATTTCTCCTCACGTAATCTATGTTTAATAATTCTTTCTTAATGGATCCTATGTCCATACAAGCTTTGACAGTGTAGTATTTGTTGCTCCACATGTTCATTGTCTAGGAACTCTCTTTCTCTTTGAAAATAATCTAATTGATAATGGAGTAATTGCTCTCTTTGACTAATATTTGGCCTAGATAATCAATCTATTCAATAAAATGTATGATGTCTATGAGTTCTTGTCTCAATACAAGGAGATTTGGCTCTTTCTATTCACACAATAGGGATAGCTACCATTTTTACTTGATAAAGATAAGCTACGTTAACTCAATATTCAACCCTAGGAATGTGATTCTCATGCAAATATGGAATAGGATTATGACATGTCCATGTAGAACACTCTATGCATGTGAGAATAGAACACACTAGATCTTCATCTCGCTCATCCTCAGAGTGAGTATGAATGAAATAAGGCACTCTACGAGTAGCATTAGGGATATATATTTCTATATGATTAACCTTTAAAATTAACCAAGGATGATGAAGAGGAGTATCCTACTCATCTAACCCAAGCAATGGTATATATTTTGCTCCATGTTTAGATGGGTTTGTAGATCAATTAGGGATATGAATTCGTCCTACACCTCTACTTTGCCCCTTAATGGGTAGATATTGTCTAGATATAGTATGAGATGGGAATGGTTTGAGAAGATTGTCTTCTCTATCATGTCGAGGTACCATAGGTGTCCTCTTGGTAGGGGTATATTGATGGTCAGATCCCCATGAGTAGAATTATTGTCATGACGACTGCTAGGCCATCATTTAGGCATAAGTAGACCAATTGGACTATAATGAAGGCATTTTGGTTCTTCTTGTACATTTTTTGTAGCTTCAATTTGTGACTAAGAATGACTAAAAGTGGTGACCATTATGATTTTATTAAGCATACAATAAATAAAATAGATAAAGTATACAAAATAATTATCTTTTTTTTTAATTTCTTTGTGATTCCTAAACTGGTTTGTGTTTTTTGTTTTATTGGTAGTACTTCTTTCTTGTTTGTATTTTTATTTTTTTGATGAAATTATTAGTTTAATGGATTTCACCTATATCCTCTCACACACAAGCTTGGTGATGAAGTCCAAGTCAGGAAACCCATTGAGATTTGGTGATGAAGTCCAAATTTTGTGAGGGAGTCATGTCCTACCATTCCTCATCCAGTTCACCTAGATCAGTGATATACCTCTCTGAAAAGAGATATGTGCTATATTCCTCAGCTATGAAAATTCTTGGATTGGCCTTGGTTAAAATATGGTGTAAAGTATTGACAAACAAACCAACATGATGGTTATGAAGGCCACCATCATCGGTCTTGATCAACGATTGGGTGTGAATTCCAACTCGTTGATGTTTAATATGATTCATGGTGTGTGTGAGTTTATTTTATTTCATGTAAAAAAAAAATGCAACATAGACCAATCAATGATTTTTCACTAACACATGAAATAAAATTTTAAAATTTCAAATTCTTAGGTAATAATATTTTAATTTTAGAAAATTTAAAGTTGCAAACTCTAGAATGATATAAGCCTTTGTATAAGTAGTAATCATGCAATCCATAAAATATAAAAATAGAGGTCATCTCTATGTAATATGGTCTACAATAGAGGCCATATGACATATAAGTGATAAAAAATAGGGATTGCTTGACCCAATAGTGGCCAACAATAGAGGTTGTTGGACCTAGGAGTAGTCATAAGAAGAATACTTCAAATTTAATATTTCTTCTATATTTTTATTTAAACATAAAATTCTAACTTTCACTATGAAAAGCAATAAAATTAAGCATAAAAGAACTCACATGGGAAGCCCACATTTGATGAAGTTATTTCTTGTTTGATTTTGCTCTAAGGCCATCCATAGGGTAGAGCAACAGGGTTTGCTAGTCATCATAGGGTAGGATGGTAGCTCTTGCGAGTTGTTCTAGTCCAGAGAGGTGGTACCTACAATTTAAGAAAATAATAAAACATGTAATTAACATTATATTATGAAAATTTAGTCAAGGTCTGGTCTTGATCGCCACTATAGATATGAAAAAACCATACATTTAAAAAATTATATGGAATCAAATTGAAAATATATTTATTGTAACTATAAAAAGATAAATAAATATATATAACGGTGTCCTTATCATTAATTTTAAAATATTCTTTTACAATACAGTTACAAATATATCCCTCTTAGGGATTTGTTGAGTGAAAATTTTTCCCAATCGTAAAATCCCCATCATAGTTAGGATTTTCAAATGAAAACCCTCTCTTGTAAAGAAATAAACATTTCTCCAAGGTTCCTTCACTTAATGCAAGTTTGTATGTTATGAAAATATATCAAATAAGTGCTTGGAATACCTTAGTGATTTGCAAATAATTGTTAACAAGGGGCCTGTGTTGGCAATATTTAATTATGATATGCTATTGATTGTTCATGAAACTTAATGAAATGATGAGTGAATTTATTTTTATGTTGCTTTAAACATGAAATCAAAATGATCCAAATGATAAACCTTGAAATATAATAACCTTTGAAAACCCTTATAAATTAAACCCCCTTTTATGAAAGGAAAGTATTTACATAACATTTGAATGGTGAATAAAAATGAAACCCTAATTATAAATTTTAGACTTTATAATATTGAAATTAGGGTCTATAACACATTTCAATTAAATATAATGTTTACTCATCCAAATCTAAATTTACATAATATATGAATGGTGAATAAATATGAAACCCTAATTATAAATTTTAGACTTTATAATATTGAAATTAGGGTTTATAACACATTTCAATTAAATTTAATGTTTATTCATCCAAATATAAATTTACGTAATATTTGAATGGTGAATAAACATGAAACCCTAATTATAAAGTTTAGACTTTATAATATTGAAATTAGGGTTTATAACACATTTCAATTAAATTTAATGTTTATTCATCCAAATATAAATTTACATATTGAATGGTGAATAAACATGAAACCCTAATTATAAAGTTTAGACTTTATAATATTAGGTTTATAACACAAACTTTAAAATTAATATAAGATAAAAAAATTAAGGTAGAAAAATATAATGAAATGAAATTTAATCTACAGGCTACACAACATAAACGAAACTCTTTTGGAATTCAAATCCAATCTAACTCAATCTAATATATATCAAATGCTATTTTCTATGGAATTTAAATAAAGGAAAATATATCAAATTATTTAATCAATTAAAACACCATCTGCATGCTTATTTTAACAAAAATAATTTGATATATAACTTTAGATCTCACAATAAATTTTCTCCAAAAGGTTATGTTCTCACTGTGTAAAACCCTGTGCAACCTGTCCTTTGTTTCTCCTCTTCAATGTGTCCTCTCTGCAAAGTGTCTAGCCCATTTTCTTGGTTTCCAATGGCCTATTTATAATTTAACATTGTGTTTGTTCATTTCGTTCTATAATTTAAAACAGATTTAATAACCATAGTATTCTCTTTGCTTTTCACTCATTTGTTTGTTCATTCATATTGAAAACCTGAAAAACCAACACAATTTTTTTATAATAATGTACATTAAATATTTTAATTAAAACATTTACAATAGATGTTAAAATAAAAGCATTCAAAATGAAATTTAAATATTTTAATTAAAATTTAAAATGAATGATTAAAAACATTAAAATTATACTCTAAATTATTCTTATTAATGAATTTAAATGATTTAATTATAAATATTAAAATTAAAAGTTTTAAAAAATAAAACTTTTAAAATCACACCTATCAAATCTAAAATTTTTCAAAAGAGGCCCAACAAAATATAAAATAAAGTAAAGAAAGGTTTGATTTTTAATCAAACAATCAAGATCATGAAGACCAAAATATCAAAATCTCAAAATTTTTAGTGGGTCCTCAATTTTGGGGAAGTTGTGAAGTGGTCACAACAAATAGCGACTTTGCTAGAAAATGTTCCTAAAAATTTTGGACTTAAGATCCCAATTCTAAAATAAAAAAAATCCAAACATTAGAAAAATAAGTATTATTGATATCCAAATAATGTGAATAAAGAATTTCAAAATGGAATAATTGAATCATTTGCCTCTGCTCGGTGTTTGCTATGTTATTCATTTGTCTTCCTGAAATTATTCAGATTCCATTATAAGTTTTGTAGTTAGGCTTATAGAATTTTCTCATTAAGTACACCTCTACCTTGCTCCACTACCAGTTGAGCCACTTTAGCTCTAGTGGAGGTAACTCACTCTCTTTGATACTTTTCTCTACTACCAGTCAGGTGTGTATAGCCCTAGTAGAGGTTATATGAATCACCCAAATATTAGATGAATTTTGCATTTTTGCCTCTTTTCTTTACTTCAGTCTAGACATGGCTCCACTACTAGTCAAGCATCTATAGCACCAGTGAAAGATATCTATATTGTAGTGACTGATTTGAATTTACTTTCCATTATATTTTCTTTTCTTGTATTTTATTCAAGCTTTATATTGCTTTTTCAAAATTCACCTACTACTTGGGTTAGAGATCAAATAAGGCTGAATAAATTAAGTATATTGATTTTTTACCTTAATTTATAAAATTGAAAAACTTCATCCTTCAATATTTCAAGGAATGTTCCTTTAATGTGATGCAATATTTGTGGAGCTTTGACAAAATGGCTTCATTATTCCAAATTTTACTATCTTGATCCAAATTCATAAAGATACATACTAACAATATTACTTTCCTATTCTTCAAGTTTTATATGATTTCAAAAATAGGTAATTTATCCCGAGTGACACAGGAATAGATGCCAAACAAATTGTTCAAATATTTATTTTAATTACCACAACTACCTCAATCAAGAAACAACACCAAAACTTTGATAAAAAAGTTAAACAACAAAATGAAAACATGAACTAAAATCTAAAATTTGGCATAAGCCAGTTTTATTGCACACAAAAAATGAAAAAAAACCAAAATTTCACCATGAAAACAATGAAGACAAACACACAAATGATGACTAAAAAAATCACAAAACCACAAGCTATATACATGCAAAACTAATAAGCAAGTAAGAACTTGCTCCCTAAACTTGAAAATACTAACAAACTCACAAAAAGTAAAATTTCATGAAACAAATATTATGCACAAAAATAAAACAAAAAGCATAAAACCCAAAATACTATTTACAAGAATATATAGTATTTACAAAATGATACCATATTTATGCTATCACTTCCCTAAATCCCAAACACGATTGGCACACAAAAGACATATTATTATATGCATGCCAAGTTTTACATAACTCCAAAAAAAAGAAGATTAGGCCAAACAATATAAAAATTTTCATTTTACCTTTCTCATCCCACCCATTTCCTTCAAATTTATAAGGAATTTCATGTTTAATATTTGATTCATTAAACTTACAAATGAATACATGATTTTTGACTATCTTTTGCTTTTTCAATGAGATCTAACTTTCAAATTTTGAATTTTTTCACTTTGAATTAAGTTTTTATTTTTATAAGCATATAGGAATTCTTTCAAATAAGAGGCTACTTCTAAAAAAATTAAAGCAAAGTCATCATCTATGTCTTTAGGCCAATCATACTCATGCAACAATTTACAAGAATCTAGGATATTTACAAAATGAGAATCATTATAAGTTTGTATCCTAAATTCATTTGTTAATTATTGGTGAACTTGATTAAACAATTCAAGCACATCTATTTTTGTTTCATTCAACAAAGCAATATTATTTGTGGTATGAGTAGGAATCCAATCTAATTCTTTATCAACCTCCAATGATATTTCATCATAAATAACATCCGAATCCAATAAATAATTATGCAAAATTTTACCTGATTCTTGGATGTTTGGACACAAAGGATAAGATTCTACCTTTTGTACACTTTCATTTACCACTACTTGGTGAGCCATTGTAATTTTTTCTTTTTTTCATGGTCTCTATCATCATCATCATATTGTATTCCTTTAATTTCATCAATGACCTATTTTTAAAAAGCACCAAAATTAAGCATCCAATCAAGAATATGTTGTTGATCAAATTAAGAAATATTTTCTTTAGGAGGAATAGAAATTTCTAATTATTTATTAGCATACACAATCTTGTTGATCAAATAAAGCAATATTTTTGTTAGGAGGAATAGAAATTTCTAATTATTTATTAGACACACATAAATTTTCTTCATTTAATTCTTCAAGATAATCATGGTAATTTGCACACAAATATTGAGTATTCAAGAATGAAAGAGAAGATCTTATGTATTCCTTATCTAAAACATATGAATTAAGAACACAAGCTTATACTGAGATGGGGGGTGAACAATATAAGACCACTTTTTACTTTTCTTTCCCAATCAATATTTTGCAATGTATAGATAGAAATATCAACAATAGTAATCAAAGCAGTGCATAAATCACCACACACAATAGAGACACCAATTTTACGTGGTTCACCCAATGTGGGCTACTCCATGGAGAAAATATTTAACTAAAATTTTCTCAATCAATATCTTGGAAATATTTTCCCTATTACAAAGTTTATGGACTTCTGTCCATAGGAGACACCAATCCCCTAATAAAGTTCATGGATCTCTATCCATAGGAGAACTCCTTTCTCCTAAGCTCTGACTAGTTATATTCTATAAGAACTATTGCCCCCACTGCCCTAGCTAATGCATATCTATCAACTTAAGACATCTATCCTCACTGCCCTGGCTAATGGATCTCTAGACACTATATATTGTCATCTTCCATAATCTATCACCTTCAAATATTTTTCTCAAATCTACACTAAACACAGTCCTTCGGTCTAGCACAAATCTCTCCTCAATATCTGTCCTATGATCTGCACTAAACATAGTCCTTCGGTCTAGCACAAATCTATCCTCAATATCTATTCTCTAATCTGGACTAAAAATAGTCCTTTGATCTGGAAAAAATTTGTCCTCAAGCCTTAACACAAAGCTTGACTCAATCTCAAATCAACTTTGGAAGATCTACCCCAAACCTTAACTCAATATTTGAACAAATCAATCAATCAACTCTCCATACAAGTCTTCTCAAAAACTTGTCTCAAATCTGCTCAACAAGTCCTCAATAGAACTTGTCTCAATCTACTCAATAAGTCCTCACTAGAACTTATCCAAATCTTTTCTCAATCTGTATTGTAAGCTTCCATAAAATATCACACAAATCTATCCACAAGTCTTCTCAAATACTTGCGTTAAATATCCTCAACAAGTCCACAAGAGACCTTGTCCAATCTCATATAAATATAAAGAGAATTTTTAGAGACTCAATATGCTTCTCGCTCATCACAATGCTTAATTAATTTCAATCACCTAATAGAAACATATAGATAATTGTTAAAGACTCAATATACTTCACATTCACCTCAATGCTCAGTTACTTTCAATCACTCTCTTAGAAACATATAGAGAATTATTATAGAATCAATATGCTTCACATTCACCTCAATACTCAATCACTTTTAATCACTCTCTTAGAAACATATAGAGAATTGTTAAAGACTAAAAATACTTCACATTCACCTCAATAATCAATCACTTTAAATCAATTTATTATCATAGAAACATATAGAGAATTGTTAGAGACTCAATATGTTTCACACTCATCAATACTCAACCTCTTCCTCAAATCAATTCAGAATATAGAATAATTTGTTTCACAGAACTTGAAAAATAACTTCACACATTCACTTGAATAGGCTTAACAAACTCTAATCAATCAATAATTCAATGAAATGATCCTTGATCACAAATCCCAGTCCAAGCATATGCATAATCACTCAAATATTTCCAACAATGCTTTATTAACCAATCTCACATAACAATGATACTCATGTTCTTTGCAAATCCTAGTTCAAGTTCTTCACTCAACAACTCACTTCAACAACAATTCTTATAATATAATATTCACATAACAATGATACTCATGTTCTTTGCAAACCCTAGTTCAAGTTCTTCATTCAACTCAAAAACTTCAAAAACAATGCTTATAACATAAGGTTCTATCAACAACTCTCAATTATAGAAAACCTTGAAGCATTAATTCAAAACACTCTCAATAATGCAAATAAAATAATTCTTTTTAGTCCAACTCTCCATTCACAATTTTCAACAATCACTCACTAGGAAGAATATTCCCATACCTTTTGTTGGATGTAGAAGTGCCTTTAGAAAAACTTGTCTTAATCACAATTTTCTTCTTTTCAGTTCCAATGGTTAGACACAACAATATTACTTCAACACTTTCCAAAATATTCCTTGGATATTCAAAATCACAACCCAATTTATGCCTTATTTCTCCCTTTTAAAAATAACACTCATCATACCATTCATAAATATAATTTCCTTGATACACATTATAAAATCCAACTTAAAATAATATCCAACACCATAAAAATATCAACCAAACACCTTACAATCTTTTCAAAAATATTTGACCACACAACATTAAAAATTTAATTTTGCAAAAACCCTTATAACTCCTTTAACAACCTTAGAACCAATTTAAACATGCAAAAATTAATTTTTAAATGCCCGAACAATATTTTCAAAAATTTTGATGATTAATTTCCAAGCATACCTTATACATCACACAAAAGGGGATTCGAAAAGATTCAATCCACAGTCTCCTCTAGCCTAAGTTCCTAAGCGCTTGGGAGCCCATTTCATGGGCTAATAATACCCACATGAAGGAAGGTATAGCCCATTCCTCTTATACCTTCACTCACCGTCTATTTCCCATGAAAACTTGCACACCCTTTCCTTGCTTTGGACACAGTGCAATTCGTATAGCTCTCAAATCTAAAGCTCACATTAATTCTTGAAGGTATGGTAAGTTTGCTAGGGTGCGAGTTCCCAAATTATATACTCAATTTAATTTTTCCTCATGTAGCTGACGCTTTATTCGCAATCAAATTTTGAATTTTAAATTGTATAACCCACCTTAGGGTTATATAACCTTAGCTTAAATTAATTTATAATTAATAATTAATTTAAATAACTTTATAAGTTAAGTAAATTAACCAATAAATTAATTTAAAATTAATTTATTATTATTTTTAAACTTCCTTGGCATAATATTATAAAAGAGTATTATAATATTATTTATTTTGGCTTTTTCTTGCATTTTGGACATCATCTGACTTCCTTGAACTTGGTCTTGAAACTGAAATCAAAACGGATGCTGCCAACTAAAACTACCATTGACTGGTACTGAAGGTTCAACATCAATGACTACTCACTATTGACATCAATGACAACTTATCACTCAAAATGTCCAAAAATCTCCCCCTTTTTCATTGATGGCAATCCAAATTCTTTTTACCAAATCTTGAGATTTTTTCTATTTTAATTCCCCTGACTCAATGCTTTCTCCTTAAACCAAATCTCTCCCCCTTACTTATATCTCTCCCCTTTGACATAAATGGCAAAGGGTCATCTATGGAACTCAAGGCTAAGAATGAATATCTTTTCGTAGCCCCTCCCTCACCTCCTCTTGAGGTGGTTAAATCTAGGGTGGGAGTATTTCTACTCCTAGAAAGCACTAGTGTTTACCTTTATCCTCTTTTCTTCTTATATGATCCTTTTGACTATTCTTGTTCCTGTTCCTATCCATGTCCACATTCCTATACTTTTTTATATCCATATACATATTCATGTTCCTATTCCTATTCCTATTGTTGTTCATGTTCATATCCATATTCTTTTTTTTGTTTTTGACAATGCTCATATTCCTAATCCTATTCCTATTTCTGTTCCTCTTCATGCTTGATTCTAGAATGTCTATTCTACACCATTTTGTTGTATGTCCATCATTATTGCACTTATAACACGTAATATTATTATTCCTTGGAGGTACAAATTCCTTAGGATTTATCCTAGTGAAACCATATCCTTTTCTATCATAAAACCTAGAATTTATTGCCTTGTGACCAAACTGATTACATGAGTAGCAATACCTATGGAAAAGCTGCTTGTTTCTAAAATTTCCATTTTCCTGTCTTTCATGTATCTTGCACTCTGAAGCCATATGTACAAACCTGTGACATGAGAAACACCTTTCATTGAAATTTCCTTGTCTTGACCTCATTGGTCTCTTAGTCTTTGGTAACCTATTTTGATTGTTGTTCCATCTGTTTCTTCTTTGTGCATTGTTCCTTTCCTTTTTTAACTTTTTATTGTCCAACTCATCCTCCGATGTTTCAATTTCTTTTAAACTATCTTCTTATGAAGTTTTTTCTTCTTTAGAACTTGAGGTTGACTCTTCTTCTTGTTTCTTTTGACCTTCTTCAAAACCAACACCTATTTTGTTTGTTGACATTATTTGTACGTTGATCATCTTATCCACAATTTTTGAGATCTTTCCAAACTTGTGTAGCTTATCCTTGGATTTTTCTACATCTTCCCTTAGTAGAGCTACTTCTTGTTCTAAACTTTCACATTCTAAGACCTTTGTTTCTAACTTATCCTTGAAATTATTTGTCTTAGCCATTGACTTGTTTAGATCCTCTATAAGCTTTCTTCTTTCTTCATCGCATTCTTGAAACTAAAACTCAAGTTTAGAGTTTTGCTTTCTTACCTTCTTTACTATGTCAAGAGCATAAATAAGTTTTGCCTTAAGATCAAATCCTTCTTTATCTGATTCTTCCTCTATTTTTTTGCCTTTTTCTACATCTTTATTTTATTTTGACTTGTCTTCTATAGGATCACCTTCTTCTTCTAGTGCCATTAGAAGATTTTCTTCTATTCCTTCAAGTGCATTCTCATATTCATCATCACTGAAACTATAACCATTCCTTGTACAACTATATTTAATATTTCCAAATTTACCACATCTAAAACACTTAAGAATTATTGGTGACCTTTTCTTGACTTCTTTTTCTTCAATCATAAATAGTACATCATCTCTATAATTATCTAAAAAACTAGAATCACTATCACTTGAGTACTTACTTGCCTTGTATGCATAGTAGCTCCTATTTTGTATTTGGAAGAACTTCTTCCCTTGTCTTCTTTGTCCATCCTTACCTTTCTTTTGGAACGTGTATTTTTCTGATTTCTTGTTCCTATGATCCTATTTTTCTTCATCATTGTTATTTTTAGCTTCTTGACAATCATTTGCATAGTGACCATATTTTCCACAATTGAAACATCTAATAAATTTTGCATCTTTGAATCTTCTTGAATCCTTGTTCCTTCTACCATAATTTGCTTCTTCATAACTAGGTGAATCATTGCTTGATTCTGACTTCTTACCCTTTATCTTCTTGATTGCTTTTAATGTTGCTTCCTTTTGTGTATTAAGTTATTTTTTTCTTAACTCAAAAGTTGTAAGAATACTAAACAACATATCTCTTGTCAAAGAATCACCATAATTTGCTTCTTATATAGCTGAAATATTTTCACTAAACCTTGTTGGAAGATACCTTAATATCTTATCACAAAAATATGATTCATCCACATTAAGTCCAAGTCATTACATAAAATTAACAATATCATCTACCCAAAGTAGATAAGAACTAATGTCTTCCTCATTCCTCATTCTTAATTTTTTAAATTGTCCTTTAAGATTTTGTATCTTTGCCTTTTTGACACTATTATCTCCTTCATATATGCTTTGCAACTTATCTCAAATTCCTTTTGCATCTTTATAATGCATAAATTTTATTGATTCAGTTCTATGTAATCGTATCAAAAGTGCATTTATTACTTTTGAATTGTAATGTTGTAGAATATTACCTTCCATATCTGTAGGTGGATTAACTGGTGGTATGTATACATTTTAACTGCTTCCCAAATTTCATTGCCAACTGTTATGAGGTGAACATTCATTCTAATAATCCAATATATGTAGTCACTTCCATAAAATATTGGTGTTGAATTATCTTAGGAAATATTCTTATAATCCATTGTGTTCTTGAAAGCTTTTTCTTCAAGCTATTAAACTCTTTCGAAGGAACCCATTCTGATACCAATTTAAGAACACAAGCTTAAAGGTCCGAGGTGTAGACCAATTGGTTCATACAAACCCCACAATGGGGCTGGAGGTCCAAGGTTCAAATCTCGGGCCTCGTCGAACTGAACGCTTGTCCCTTTCCTGGTGCTTTTAACGATGTAAAAGGTTTAAAATGATTGTGGCATGGTGGTTATAGGGGCTGACTGCATGAAGATCTATGTGGTGGCTTTTGGGGTGGACAGTGCAAAATACTATGGTAGACATAAAAATCTAGACAGCCTGCCTGGATTCGTGGTGGCTACGGTTTCCACCATGTAAATTCAAAAAAAAAAAAAAACATAAGCTTATACTAAGGGGGGGTGAACAGTATAAGACCACTTTTTACTTTTCTTTCCCAATAAATATTATGTAATGTATAGATAGAAATATCAATAGTAGTAATCAAAGCAATGCACAAATCACCACACACAATAGAGACACCAATTTTACATGGTTCACCCAATGTGGGCTACTCCACGAAGAAAATATTTCACTAAAAATTTCTCAATAAATATCTTGGGAATCCTTTCCCTATTACAAAATTTATGGACCTCTGTCCAAAGGAGACACCAATTCCCTAATCAATTTCATAGATCTCTATCCATAGAATAACTATCTTCTCCTAAGCTCTGACTAGTGATCTTCTAGAAGAATTATTACCCCCACTACTCTGGCTAATGGATCTCTATCCACTAAAGACACCTGTCCTCACTGCCCTGGCTAATGGATCTCTATCCACTAGAGACTATCATCCTCTATACTCTATCACCTTCAAATATCTATCTCAAATATGCACTAAACATAGTCCTTCGATCTAGCACAAATCTATCCTCAATATCTATCCTCTTATCTGCACTAAACATAGTCCTTCGGTCTAGCAAAAATCTATCCTCAATATTTGTCCTATGATCTATACTAAACACAATACTTCAATCTAGCAAAAATATGTCCTCAATCTCTATCCTCAAGCCTTAACACAAATCTTGACTTAATCTCGAATCAACTCTATATGATCTACCCCAAACCTTAACTCAAGATTTGAATAAATCAATCAGTCAAATCTACATACAATTCTTCTCAAAGACTTGTCTCAAATATACTCATCAAGTCCTCAATAGAACTTGTCTCAATATTCTCAAATAGTCCTCACTAGAACTTATCCAAATCTACTCTCAATTTGTATTGTAAGCTTCCACAAAAGCTCACACAAATCTGTCCATAAGTCTTCTCAAAGACTTACCTCAAATCTTCTCAACAAGTCCACACTAGAACTTGTCCAATCTCATAGAAACATAAAGAGAATTGTTAGAGACTCAATATGCTCTACCCAAAGGAAAGTTAAAGAAATATGCTTCACATTCACCTCAATGCTCAATTACTTTCAATCACTCTCTTAGAAACATATAGAGAATTGTTAGAGAATCAATATGCTTCACATTCACCTCAATACTCAATCACTTTCAATCACTCTCTTAGAAACATATAGAGAATTGTTAGAGACTCAATATGCTTCATATTCACCTCAATACTCAATCACTTTAAATCACTCTCTTATCATAGAAACATATAGAGAATTGTTAGAGACTCAATATGTTTCACACTCATCAATACTCAACCTCTTTCTCAAATCAATTCATAATATAGAATAATTTATTTCATAGAACTTGAACAATCACTTCACACATTCACTTGACTAGGCTTAACCAACTCTACTCAACAAATCACTCAATGAAATGATCCTTTCTCACAAACCCTAGTCCAAGCATATGAATACTCACTCAAATATTTCCAACAATGCTTTATCAACCAATCTCACATAACAATGATACTCATGTTCTTTCCAAACCCTAGTTCAAGTTCTTCACTCAACAACTCACTTCAACAAAAATGCTTATAAGAAAATCTTCACATAACAATGATACTCATGTTCTTTGCAAATCCTAGTTCAAGTTCTTCACTCAACTCAAACACTTCAACAACAATTCTTATAAAACAAGGTTTTATCAACAATTCTCAATTCCATAAAACCTTGAAGAATTAATTCAAAACACTCTCAATAATGCAAACCAAACAATCCTTTTCACTCCAAATTTCCATTCACAATTTTCAACAATCACTCACTAGGAAGAATATGCCCATACCTTTTGTTGGATTTAGAAGTGCCTTTAGAAAAACCTATCTTAATCACAATTTTCTTCTTTTCAATTCCAATGGTTAGACACAACAATATTACTTCAACAACTTCCAAAATATTCTTTGGACATAAAACAGTCACAACTCAATTTATGCCTTATTACTCCCTTTTAAAAATAACACTCGTCATACCATACATAAATATAATTTCCTTGATACACCATATAAACTCCAACTTAAAATAATATCCAACACCATAAAAATATCAACAAAACACCTTACAATATTTTCAAAAACATTTGAGCACACAACATTAAAAATTTAATTTTGCAAAAATCCTTATAACTCCTTTAGAAACCTTAGAACTAATTTAAACATGCAAAAATTAATTTTTAAATGCCCAAACTATATTTTCAAAATTTTGGTGACCATTTTCCAAGCATACCTTATACTTCCCACAAAAGGGATTCGATGAGATTCGATCCACCATCTCCTCTAGCCTAAGTGCCTTAGCACTTGGGAGCCCACCACGTGGGCTACTAATGCCCACATGAAGGAAGGTATAGCCCCTTCCTCTTATGCCTTCACTCATCGTCTATTTGCCATGAAAACTTGGACACCCTTTCCTTGCTTTGGATGCAGCGCAATTTGTATAGTTCTCAAATCTAAAGCTCGCATTAATTCTTGAAGGCATGGTAAGTTTGATAGGGTGGGATTTCCTCCCTTATATACGCAATTTAATTTTTCCTCACATCGGCGATGCTTTATTCGAAATCAAATTTTGAATTTTAAATTTTATAACCCATCTTAGGGTTATTTAACCTTAGCTTAAATTAATTTATAATTAATAATTAAATTAATTCATAATTAATTTAAATAACTTTATTTTTTTGGAAAACATCCCAAAAGGGATGCCACTTTCGGGTAAGACCCAAGGAGGCAGGGGTATCCATTCCACCAAAAATGCCCAGGACTCGGACCCGGCCTACCACCTTTGACATACTCAAGGAGCAAACAAACACACAAAACCAATTTAAAAATAAGTAAATAACAACAAAAATAATAAAATAAAATAAAAAACATGCTCCTTGAGTGTGTCAAAAACAAAAGCACAACCAAACACGCACAATAAGATAAAAGAAACCACAACACAAACCACATAGAAAAACACAAGAACCACATAACAAAACACAAACAAGACAAAAACAACAAAACACTACAAAGACATAACCCAAAAAAAAACATGAAAAATAAACACAACCAAAACCTAAAAAATTTAAAAATAAAATAAAAATAAAAATAAAAAACAACCAACAACAGACAATAAAAAAAAACATAGAAAACACTCACACATAAAAACACGAATTAACACAAACAAAGAGAAACCCAAGAACAAGAACGAAAAAAACACAAGAACAATAACAAAAAACATAAAAAAAAAAACAAAAAACAACAAAAACACAAGAACAACAAAAAACAACACAAAGAACACAAAAACAAAACAAAACAAAAGAACCCACCCACCTTAAAAAACTAAACAAAAAAAAGAAAAAAAAATTGAACATAACAATGACCTATCTAGACCAGAAGACTATTAAGGCAAGAATCAACAGAGGAAACAAAATAAAGAATAGAATGAGCTAGGGAACTAAAAAAAATGAATGAACCAAAGAGAAGCAAAAAAAAAAAACAAGAAGAAACTAGGTACCTTCAGAACTGGAGCCATCCAAAGAAATGATAGAAAGAAGAGCTTCCCTAATTTGAGAAGCCCACCATCTAGGAGGGTGGCCATAACAAGTAAGATCACCTTTGTCCAAAGCCCAATTAGCTAAAGCATCAACACTCTTGTTTTGATCTCTGACCACATGATTGTAATCAACTTTCAAAAATCCCATCTGGATTAATTGAATCTTCTCAATAATTCTTTTTATTCTCCAATCCACCTTATGATTCTTAGAAGGAGTCTTCAAGAGATTAATCATAAGTTGAGAGTCAGACTCAACTAACACCTTTTCCCATCCAACCTTAGTAGCCTCCTGAAGGCCTCTCAGGATACCATACCCCTCAACAAGGTTATTGGAAAGAATACCCAAATTCTCAGCAAAAGTAAAAACCAGGGAGCCATCCGAAAGTCTACCAATTCCTCCCACATCGGCTTTTCCAGGGTTCCCTCTAGAGGCTCCATCAGTATTGACTTTTCCAAAATCCTTAGGAGGAGGTTGCCAATTTCTAGTCCTATCCATCTTACTAATACTCACATTCCCTTTAAGTTGGTTGCCCTTAGAAGATTTAATCTTCAATATTTGCATCACTTGATCCCATCTTTGGTGGGAGTTTTGGGGGTGATTAAGGAGTTGATGGACTGATTCAACTAAGTTGGCTATGGTCTTTTGCCAAATATAGTGAATATCCTTCCTATCTTGATTAAAAATTTGGTTGTTCCTTTCATTCCAAATATTCCAAAGAAGAATGGTAGAACCCATCCAAACTAATCGCCTAATAAAATGATCAACACCCTCTTGATTAGGCCAATCCCTCCAAAGTTGTTCAAAAGTAAAAAAATTGGACCACTGTAAGCCAAGTAAAGTGGCCATTCTCCTCCATAGCTCAGAGGCTAAAGTACACTCAATAAAAATATGGTTGAGATTTTCTACATTCTCTTCACACATTTCACATCTAAAAGGGCCATGAAAACCACGCTTCATAAGTTGCTCACCAGTAAGCACCCTACGATGCAATAAAATCCAATTAAAGAACCTCACCTTAGGCCAGATATTTTGAGCCCACAATCGAGAAAATATGTCAAAAGAATGGTTGGGATTATTATGGCATAAGGTCAAATAACCTTGAGCAACTGAATACTCACCCTTAGTAGTGTTGTTCCATCCAAAACAATCTTTTTCATGGGACCAAGAGAGGGATCTCATATGAAGGATGCCTTGGATATCTTGTCTTTGCCTTTCTGGGATTTGAATAGGCCAGTCCTCAATAGGGATCCAATATCTACCAACCTTTGAATTACCAGTATGGTACCGACAGTAATTAGCCACCTTTATCCAATTAGCTCGGTGAAGCTCCTCCATCCAAGGCCTCCAATCGGAAACTGAGTTATCAAAGGCTTGTGACCATCCCAAGAATCTATCCAAAAATTTCCTGTTGACCATTATGAATGATCCAAAATAATTTTTTCTTTATCAAATCCTCACCAGTCTTAAGAACTGCTAAAATGGGAGAACCTTTGGTAGGAAGTTGATAGCGAACAAGGTCTTCAGGGACTTTTGTTCTCAGCATATTTAGCACAGATATTATTGGCCCAAAGAGCATTGGGGTTATGCAACATCCTCCAATATAATTTAGCAGCTAAAGCTTTGTTGTTATTAATAGAAGACCGGAATCCTAACCCCCCTTCACTCTTAGGAAGACATAAAGTATCCCATTTCACCAAGGCCCATTTTCTTTTCTCCTTAGTACCACTCCAAAGGAAACGATGACTGATTTGATCCAATTCTCGAAGAACAACCTTTGGGATATTCAAAATGGAAGAAACATAAATAGGAATAGCTTGAAGGACTGATTTTACCAAGGTGATTCTACCCCCAGAAGAAAGCCACTTGTTGGTCCACTTTCCAATTTTCTTCTTGACTTTGTCCAACAACCAATTCCAATCTTTATTTTTCTGCCTTTGAATATTTATGGGAATACCTAAATAAGTGATTGGAAGGGAGGTCTTCTTATATCTTAATTTATCCAAGACCATGGATTCCTGTCTAGCAGAGCAGTGAAAGAAAATAACTTTAGATTTGTCTTCATTGATCAACTGCCCAAGTAGCCTTAGAAAAATAGCTAATGATTTGCTTAATATTAGAAGCTTCCTTAACTGTAGCTTTACCTAAAAGAGTAGAGTCATCCACAAATTGAAGATGAGAGATAGGTCTAGCTCCATGAGCAATGGTAACTCCCTCAAGGGTTTTGTTTTCCCTCTTTTTGGTTATAGTCCTACCCAAGCATTCAACAAGAATGATGAATAAATAAGGGGATAGCGGGTCACCTTGCCTAATACCTCTGGAAGCTGGGAATGACTGAGAAGGCCTGCCATTGATAAGAACTAAGTAGGAAACTAAAGAGATACATCCCATAATCCAATCCATCCAATCCTTAGAGAAACCAAATTGCCTCAAAACTTTGATAAGGAAGTGCCAATCCACTCTGTCATAAGCTTTGGATAAGTCTAACCGAATGAACATGGAAGGAGAATTTTGCATATCCATGGAATGGATGGCTTCCTGAGCAAGAACTATCTCATCTACTATTTGACGTCCTTCCACATAACCCCCTTGCTCTGGGGAAATAATCTTATGCAAAAGAGGCTTCAACCTTTCTCCCATGATTTTAGTAATGATTTTGAGAAGAACATTACATAAAGCAATAGGTCTAAAAGCTGAGATATGATCAACCTCTTGAGCTTTTGGAACAAGAGTAATATAAGTTTTATTGATAACCTTCAAAATTTCTTTGGCTTTCCCGGCTTCTTCCACCACCTCTAATAAATCAACATGAAGGATATCCCAGAACTCTTGGTAGAACTCAATGGGAAAACCATCAGGACCTAGGGTTTTCCCTTTTTGCATTTTAAAAACTACTTGTTGAAGCTCATTGATAGTAACAGGAGCAGTCAAAATAGAGTTCTCCTCAGAAGTGATAAGAGAAGGGATTGCTTGAAGAACATTTTGTTGTGAAGTTGAGTCAAGAGGAGTAGCAACAAAAATATTGGAAAAGTAATCAACAACAATAGAGTTCATGCCATCCCAAGTATAAACAACATCTCCAGAATCTGATTTTAAGGAAGAAATAAAGTTGTGAGATCTTCGAGCTAGAAGAGATTTGTGGAAGAAATTTGTGTTTCGATCTCCTTCTTTGAGCCATTGAATTCTAGATTTTTGCTTCCATAAGATTTCTTCTCTTTTTTCCCATTCCTCTAACTGAGTTGTGAGTTTAATTTCATCTGCACTTCTCTTCTCTCGTGAGGCCATCTAAACGGATTTTCTTATTCAAATTTTCAAGATGAGCAATAACTTCATGTTTTTTTTATGAACATCCCCAAACTCTTTCCAGTTCCAAGTCTTGATTTTGGATTTAATGTATTGCAGTATTTTGGCAAAATAGAACATCTTAGTCCCATGCCTAGGTTTACCTTCCTTCCACCATTGTTGCACACGAGGTCTGAAGGAAATGTCTCTAAGCCACATTAATTGAAAATGAAAAGGAGAGAAACTCACATTGGTTTTCCACATTTCCACCATGATCGGCCAATGATCCGAACCAACATTATTAAGAGTCTTCACTTTAGGAATGTGACCATGGATTAAGAAATTTTTAGAGAGCAAAAACCTATCCAATCTCTCCATTATACAAGCTAAGCCTTGCCTTCTGTTAGACCAAGTCATAAGGCCATTATCTAGTTGGATATCCACAAGATGGAGGTTTGCAATATATTTTCTCATGAGGTCAGTGCTTTTGTCCAAATTTCTATTTCCCCCCATTTTCTCATCCAGAGAGAGGATGGTATTGAAATCTCCTCCGATCAAGATCCAAGCTTTAGGAAAATGAGAGATAATATGAGTAATATCCTTCCACTGTCTTCTTTTTTCCTCCAAAGAAGTCGAAGCATAAATAGTAATGCAGAGCATAATTTGGTTGGAATGTCTACTTTGAATAGCTATAGCCAACAAACCCCAACTACCAACCATATGGTGAATAACTACCTCTTTTGGGTCCCAAAGACAAGCAATGCCACCCGAAGTCCCTTGGGAACTGAGGGAAACCACTTTTCCAACTGGCCAAATTTTACCGGCAATTGAGTCCATATCCTCCATTGACATCTTTGTTTCTTGAAGGAAAACAAGATGTGGATGATTTATCTGAATCATTCTTCTAATTTCATTTTGTTTTGAAAGACTCCCTTTGAGTCCTCTAATATTCCAAGTGATGATCTTCATTAATACCAGGGCTAAAAAATTTGGGAAGGGCATTAATCTTACCTTCCTCTACAAGCTTTTCACCTTCTTTTACCATATGATATTGATTGGTCTTGCGACCTGCTTTTTGATTAGAATCCATCTTCAATTTTTTTTCCCTATTTCTTGACTTATTCCAATTGAATCTGAGATGGCTTCTAACCTTGAAGAATGCTCGTACACAGCCAAAATTTTACTAGATGGTTCAACGGAGTCTATATTGGGACCTGCATTATTTGAAGTTTTGACATTTGAAAGATTGTTTTTCTTGTGTAAATTTTCTCCTTTTTTTCTCGTTGAAAACCTTTGATTTGTTGGTTTGTCTCTTGAGTTCTTCCCTTCATATTTAAATTGTGTTTCTAAGATTTTAGTTTCCATTATTTCCTCTTCCTCACTTGGGACATCATTTGTGGAAAGGATTTCAAACATATTAGCAGATGACTTTGATTGATCCTTCATAACTGGTTTTTTCTAAGTGTTCTTCTTCTTAGGTATTTGGAAACCTGTTGAGTTTATATCTTCTTTCTTTTGATCAGGAATTTTATTTGGGCAAGCACCGGCCAAATGACCATATTCATGGCAAATTCTACAATGAAAAGGAATGTTCTCATAGTCCACTACTTGCTCCCAAGTGTCTTCCCCAAATTGTAATGTGATATTTTTAGGTAGGGGTTTGTCAAAATCCATTAAAACACAAATCCGAGCATAAATAATATGTTCAAAATTTTGAGTACAATCAGCAATCATCATAAAAGTTCCTAAAGAGTTTCCAATTGAAGAAAAAATAGTAGGATTCCAAAATTCAATAGGGAGGCCAAAGAGTCTAACCCACACGGGAGCTATAGAAGGCATCTCTTCTTCGACTTTAAATTTAGTATGCCAGGGCTTCATGAAAAGCCCTGCCCTTCCAAAAAACCAAGGACCCCCTTGAAAATTTTTCTCTCTATCTTCATTATTAGCAAATAAAACAAGAAAATAACCATTTGGATAAATAGATATTTGTAACTCACCTTTAGTTTTCCAGCATTTTTGCAGCCCAAATTTGAAAGCGAGATAGACTCGGACGAAAACCCACGAACCGACAAATTAGTCCTCTTTTTTCCAAATCTTCAATGCCAGTCTGAATGTTACCCATATCAAGCTTAACAATAGGAGTTCCATCAGCTGCTTTAAGACATCCTGACTCCATTTTCCTAGGATCAATCTTAGGCATTCTTAGAGGTTTATGGGAAGCCCTAAGATTGATATTAGCATTGGGCTGAGGCTGTCCACCATGGAGGGCATCCCTAAAATTCATTTTTGGGGTCGAGTCTTCGAAATTCTTACCCTTGATAGGGGTTTTCATAGTAGAATTATTTTGTGGGTGCACCTTAGCACCAGATTCACTTGAGATATGAGCCATTTTTTGATCAACTACTTGAAACTTGTTTCGTGATCTCTTTAATCCTTGCCCTAGACGTCGTGGAAAGGTATGGTTTTCACTTTTCTTTTGTGCAACAAATTGGAAGCCGTTGTCACTCAAGTTCATAGTATGATCTGTTGAAAGACAAATTTCTAACCCATCTTGGATCCCCTGCAACATTTCTTGCTAAAATATTGAGCATAAACCACAAAAATATTGGCCGCTAGGGCCCGAAGGCCCTAAAAACCAACCTCTGGAGCTGCTTGCACTCAACCCAGATGAAACCCTCGCATAGCCGCTTGCCAAATATCTCGTTCACACATAGGGATGTGCTAGGATCTATGTTGCTCCAAATGATATGAAAATTGGTGGAGACGTTCTAGGGTTTTTCAGGCATCTACCCTCAAAATTTCAGCTCAATCCGAGTCCGGATGAGTGAGATATGGCCAAAACGAGTTCGACAGTTTGGGCAGTCCTACGAAAAACGTCCCTCCACAAATTTGTCTATTTTTTTAAATAACTTTATAAGTTAAGTAAATTAACTAATAAATTAATTTATTATTAATTTTAAACTTCCTTGGCATAATATTATAAAAGAGTATTATAATATTATTTATTTGGATTTTTTCTTGCATTTTGGACCTCATTTGACTTCCTTGAACTGGGTCTTGAAACTGAAACTGAAATGGATGCTGCCAACTAAAACTACCACTGACTGGTATTGAAGGTTCAACATCAATGACTAATCACTCTTTATATCAATGATAATTTATCACTCAAAATGTCCAACAATATCCCCCTTTGTCATTAATGGTAACCCAAATTCTTTTTACCAAATCTTGAACTTTTTCCTATTCTGTTCCCTCTAGGAAATTGCTCCCTTGACTTAATGATTTATCCTTAAAATAAATCTCTCCCCCTTACTAAAATATCTTCCCCTTTGACATCAATGGCAAAGGGTCACCTTTGGATCTTGGGGCTAAGAATAAATCTCTTAGCTTAGACCCTCCCCCACCTCCTCTTGAGGTTGTTAATTTTGGGGTGGGAGTATTTCTACTCCCAGCAAGAACCAGTATTTACCTTTGTCCTCTTTTCTTCTTATCCGATCCTTTTAACAGTTTCTATTCCTATTTCCATCCATGTTCATATTTGTGTTCCTATTTATATTCATATCCATATTCACATTCTTGTTCCTATTCCTGTGTTTGTTCATGTTCATATCCATATTTTTATTCCTAATTTTGTCCATACTCATATTCTTGTTCTTGTTCCTATTCCTGTTCCTGTTCAGGCTTGATTTTGGAATGTCTATTCTACACATTTTTTTTGTATGTCCATAATTATTTCACTTATAACACTTAATGTTATTATTCCTTGGAGGTACAAATATCTTAGGATTTCTCCTAGTGAAACCATATCCTTTTCTATCATGGACCCTACAATCCATTACCTTGTGAGCAAACTGATTACATGAGTAGTAATATCCATGCAAAAGTTACATGTTTCTAAAATTCCCATTTTCCTATCTTTCATGTGTCCTACACTATGAAGCCATATGTCCAAACCTATGACATGAGAAACACCTTCCATTGAAATTTCCTTGTCTTGACCTCATTGGTATCTTAGTATCTCGTAACCTATTGTGATTGGTGTTCCATATGTTTCTTCTTTGTGCATTGTTCCTTTCCTTTTTGAAATTTTTGTTGTCCAAATCATCCTTAGATGACTCACTTTCTCTTACATTGTATTCTTTTGAAGTTTCTTCTTCTTCAGAACTTGAGGTTGACTCTTCTTCTTTTTTCTTTTGAGACTGTTCAAAACCAAGACCTTTTTTGTTTGTTGACCTTCTTTGTACCTTGATCATCTTATCCAAAAATTTTGAGCTCTTTCCAAACTTGTGTAGCTTATCCTTGGATTTTTCTACAACTTCCCTTAGTAGATCTACTTCTTGTTATAACCTTTCACATTCTAAGACCTTTGCTTCTAACTTATCCTTGAACTTATTTTTCTTAGCCATTCACTTGTTTAGATCCTCTATAAATATTCTTCTCTCTTCATCGTATTCTTGAAACTGAAACTCAAGTTTAAAGTTTTGCTTTCTGACCTTATTTATTGTGTTAAGAGCATAAATAAGTTCTTCCTTAATATCAACCTTCATTATCTGATTCTTCCTCTATTTTTTTTCCTTTGTCTACATCTTCATTTTCTTTTGACTTGTCTTCTATAGGATCACCTTATTCTTCTTCTAGTGCCATTATAAAATTTTCTTATGGTCCTTCAAGTGCATTCTCATATTCATTATCACTGAAACTATAACCATTCCTTGTACAACTATCTTCAAGATGTTCAAATTTACCACATCTAAAACACTTGAGAATTATTGGTGATCTTTTCTTGACTTCTTATTTTTCTTCAATCATAAATAGGACTTCATCTCTATCATTATCTGAAAAACTAGCATCACTATCACTTGAGTACTTAATTGCCTTGTCTACATAGTAGCTCCTCTTTTGTCTTTGTAATAACTTATTCCCTTGTTTGCTTTGTACATGCTTGCCTTTATTTTGGTACCTGTATTTTTTTGATTACCTGTTCCTATGATCCTATTTTTCTTCATTATTGTTATTTTTAGCTTCTTGACAATAAGTTTCATAGTGACCATATTTTCCACAATTGAAACATCTAACAAATTTTGCATCTTTGAATCTTCTTGAATCCTTTTTCCTTTTACCATAATTTACTTCTTCATCACTGTATGAATCATTGCTTGATTCTGACTTCTTACCCTTTGTATTCTTGATTGCTTTGAAGGTTGCTTCCTTTTTGGGATTAAGTTATTTTATTCTTAACTCAAAAGTTGTAAGAATACCAAGCAACATATCTCTTGTCAAAGAATCACCATACTTTGATTCTTTTTATAGCTGAAACATTTTCACTAAACCTTGTTGAAAGAGACCTTAAGATCTTATCACAAATATATGATTCATCCACATTATTCAAATTTTCCTTTGATATTTCGTATTTTTACATTTTTGACACTATTATATCCTTCATATATGCTTTGCAACTTATCCCAAATTCCTTTTGCATCTTTACAATGCATAAATTTTATTGATTTTATTCTATGCAATCCTCTCAAAATTCCATTTACTTCTTTTGAATTTTAATAATGTAGAAGCTTACCTTCCTTATCTGTGGGTGGATCATCTGGTGGTATGTATCCATTTTCAACTGCTTCTCAAATTTTATTGCCAAGTGCCATAAAGTGAACCTTAATTCTCATACTCCAATATATGCAGTCACTTCCATCAAATATTGGTGTTGAATTATTTGAGGACATATTATTATAATCCATTGTGTTCTTGAAATCTTTTCCTTCAAGCTGTTAAACTCTTTCGAAGGAACCCGCTTTGATACCAATTTAATAACACAAACTTATACTGAGAGGGGGGGTGAACAGTATAAGATCAATTTTTACTTTTCTTTATCAATAAATATTATGCAATGTATAGATAACAATACCAATAGCAATAATCAAAGAAATGCATAAATCACCACACACAATAGAGACACCAATTTTATGTGGTTCACTCAATGTGGGCTAATCCACAGAAAAAATCTTTCACTAAAATTTTTTGAATCAATATCTTGGGAATCCTTTCCCTATTACAAATTTTATGGACCTATATCCAAAGGAGACACTAATATCCTAATAAATTTCATAGATCTCTATCTACAGGAGAACTCCTTTCTCCTAAGCCCTGACTAGTGATCTTCTAAAAAAACTATTGTCCCCACTACTCTGGATAATGGATATCTATCCACTAAAGACACCTATCATCACTACTTTGGCTAATGGATCTCTATCCACTAGAGACTATCATATTTTATACTCTATCACCTTCAAAAATCTATCTCAAATATGCACTAAACATAGTCCTTCGATATATCACAAATATATCCTCAATCTCTATACTTTGATCTACACTAAATATAGTCCTTCGGTCTAGCACAAATCTATCCTCAATATCTATCCTCTGATATGTACTAAACATAATTCTTCAATCTAACACAAATCTATCCTCAATATCTATCCTCAAGCCTTAACACAAATCTTGACTCAATATCTAATCAGATTTTCTAGATCTACCATAAACCTTAACTCATTATTTTAACAAATCAATCAATCAATTCTACATACAAGTCTTCTCAAAGACTTATCACAAATATTCTCAAAGACTTATCACAAATAGTCTCAAAAAGTACTCAATAGAACTTGTCTCAATCTTCTCAAAAATTCCTCACTAGAACTTATCTAAATATGCTCTCAATCTATATTGTAAGCTTCCACAAAAGCTCACATAAATCTGTCCATAAGTCTTCTTAAAGACTTACCTTAAATCTACTCAAAAAGTCCACACTAGACCTTGTCCACTCTCATAGAAATATAAAGAGAATTGTTAGAGACTCAATATGCTTCTCATTCATCATAATACTTAATTAATTTCAATCACCTTTTAGAAACATAAATAGAATTTTTAGAGACTCAATATGCTTCACATTCACCTCAATGCTCAATTAATTTAAATCACTCTCTTAAAAACATATAGAGAATTTTTAGAGACTCAATATGCTTCGCATTCAACTCAATACTCAATCACTTTCAATCATTATCTTAGAAAAATATAGAGAATTATTAGATACTCAATATGCTTCACATTCACCTTAACACTCAATCACTTTCAATCAATTTCTTATCATAGAAACATACATAGAATTGTTAAAGACTCAATATGTTTCACACTCATCAATATTCAACCTCTTCCTCATATCAATTTAGAATATAGAATAATTTGTTTCACAGAACTTGAACAATCACTTCACACATTCACTTAACTAGGCTTAACCAACTCTACTCAACCAATCATTCAATAAAATGATCCTTGCTCACAAACCCTAGTCTAAGCATATGAATACTCGCTCAAATATTTCTAACAATGCTTTATCAACCAATATCACATAACAATTATACTCATGTTATTTCCAAACCCTAGTTCAAGTTCTTTACTCAACAACTCACTTCAACAATAATGCTTTTAATACAATCTTCACATAACAATGATACTCATGTTATTTGTAAACCCTAGTTCAATTTCTTCACTCAACTCAAACACTTAAACAACAATGCTTATAAGATAAGGTTTTATCAACAACACTAAATTATAGAAAACCTTGAAGCATTAATTCAAAACACTCTCAATAATGTAAACCAAACAATCCTTTTCACTCCAACTTTCTATTTACAATTTTTAACAATCACTCACTAGGAAGAATATACCCATACCTTTTGTTTGATGTAGAAGTGCCTTTAGAAAAAACTTTCTTAATCACAATTTTATTCTTTTTAATTCCAATGGTTAGATACAACAATATTACTTCAACACTTTCCAAAATATTCCTTGGACATAAAATAATCACAACTCAATTTATGCCTTATTGCTCCCTTTTAAAAATAACACTCATCATACCATACATAAAGATAATTTTCTTGATACACCTTATAAAATCCAACTTAAAATAATATCCAACACCATAAAAATATCAACCAAACACCTTATAATATTTTCAAAAACATTTGAGCACACAACATTAAAAACTTAATTTTGCAAAAACCCTTATAAATCCTTTAGAAACCTTAGAACCAATTTAAACATGCAAAAATTAATTTTTAAATGCCCAAACCATATTTTTGACATTTTTGGTGACCAATTTCCAAGCATACCTTATACTTCCCACAAAATGGGATTCAGTGAGATTCGATCCACCATCTCCTCTAGCCTAAGCATATTAGCACTTGGGAGCCCACAACGTGGGCTATTAATGCATATGTGAAGGAAGGTATAGCCCCTTCCTCTTATGCCTTAACTTGTCATCTATTTCCCATGAAAACTTGCACATATTTTCCTTGCTTTGGATGCAGCGCAATTCATATTACTCTCAAATATGAAGCTTGCATTAATTCTCGAAGGCATGGTAAGTTTGGTAGGGTGGGATTTCCCCCCTTATATACTTGGTTTAATTTTTCATCATGTCGGTGGTGCTTTATTCAAAATCAAATTTTGAATTTTAAATTTGATAACCCACCTTAGGGTTATTTAACCTTAGCTTAAATTAATTTATAATTAATTTTAAAATTCCTTGGCATAATATTATAAAATAGTAGTATAATATTATTTATTTGGGATTTTCTTGCATTTCGGACCTCATATGACTTCCTTAAACTAGGTCTTGAAACTGAAACCAAAACGGATGCTGTCAACTAAAAATGACACTGATTGGTGCTGAAGGTTCAACATCAATGACTACTATCTCTTGACATCAATGAAAACTTATCACTCAAAATGTCCAACAATGAATCATAAAAAAAATTTACCATTTCTTCCCTTTCTATTTCAGCAATGTGTTCTACAAACTCATGTTCAAAATGATCAAATTTTGGAACATTTTCTATTTCTGCAAATGGCTTTCCATGTGAGATAGAATTTTCAACATCCTACATATCAAGTGAAGTAGAAATTTCATTAGTATGAATGTGAGAAACAAATAATTTCTCATATCTCCCCCAACCATTACAATAATCATATTACTAAAACATTTGATGAAATTGCATCCCTCCTTTCATTTCTTTAAATTCAATAATTTACTGTTTTTTAAAATCACCTTCATCTACTTTCAGTGGTGTAAAAGGTTTAAAATGATTGTGGCATGGTGGTTATAGGGGCGGACTGCATGAAGATCTGTGTGGAGGCTTCTGGGGTGGACAGCGTAGAATACTGTGGCGGCCATAAAAATTTGGACAGACTGCCCAGATTCGTGGCTGCTATCGATTCCACCATATAAATTAAAAAAAAAATCACCTTCATCCACTGTTAAGGGATCATTTGTTTCCAAAATTGGATCAACTCTTGCATTTAATTTTCTATGATTATCCCAATCCTCACTTGTAAATAATAACTCAAAATCTTTCATTTCTAGCAAGTCACTATTTGAAACACATTGAATTTCTTGATCATTTGTTGTAATTGTTTCATTCAATTCTATGGAAGATCTTGCTTTATCACATATTTCAAGGCTAGTTAAATATAGGACTTTCTCCAATATCTAAAGACTCATGCATTTCTTCAATTTTCTTGATTACCACAATCCTCATTAGTAGACATTGGCTTTGAAAATTGCACCTCCTCTTGAACAATATCTAAGATGGTTGTAAAGTAGGAACATTCAATTTCATCACATTAATTTTTCACATTAGACATTGTTAGATTCAAGGGTTCTGATTTTCCAAAATGGTTAATGAATATTATATCTAATATATCTCAAGACATAATAGAATCCAGAGGTTCGTAGATGTACCAATATAATGCAACCTCATCGAAAGTGTATGAAAATAATCTACAAGTGAAATATTCATACATAATTTACAAATAAATTAAAATGTCCTTGTATATTTGAATATGTTCCTCAGTCGAGGTCACATCATGCCTAAACTAAGGTAAATATTCTTATGCACCTAAAGGGATTTGATGGGTAGGAATATTTAAATGACAATAATAACCACCAATCCAGAATGTAATTCTTGCCCCTTTTGAAATAAACAATGCCATTAGTGGACCTTACAGAACACAACTTTATTGCCAAGTTTGTTAGTCAAATAAATATCTTGTAAAGAAGCATGAAATGACTAATAATCAACTAAAATATATGCATCAATTAAACTAATGACTTCAAATAAATCTTTCAAAGAACTGTGAACAATTTAGCATTTAAGTAACAATAAAGTAAACCAATTTAGGCCCTCCTTCTAGCGCCAATTTTTTTGAGTGGAAATTTTGCCCAATCGTAAAATCCCCATCATAGTTAGGATTTTCAAATGAAAACCCTCTCTTGTAAAGAAATAAAAATTTCTCCAAGGTTCCTTCTATTAATGCATGTTTGTATGTTATGAAAATATATCAAATAATACCATAGTGATTTGCAAATAATTGTTAACAAAGGGCCTATGTTGACATTATTTAATTATGATATGCTATTGATTGTTCATGAAACTTAATGAAATGATGAGTGAATTGATTTTTATGTTGCTTTAAACATGAAAGAAAAATGATCCAAATGATAAACCTTGAAATATAATAACCTTTGAAAACCCTTATAAATTAACCCCCCTTTTATGAAATTACAATTTTCATAAAGGGAAATATTTACGTAACATTTGAATGGTGAATAAACATGAAACCCTAATTATAAATTTTAGACTTTATAATATTTAAATTATGGTTTATAACACATTTAAATTAAATTTAATGTTTTACTCATCAAAATATAAATTTACATAATATTTGAATGGTGAATAAACATGAAACCCTAATTATAAAGTTTAGACTTTATAATATTGAAATTAGGGTTTATGACACATTTCAATTAAATTTAATGTTTATTCATCCAAATATAAATTTACATAATATTTGAATGGTGAATAAACATGAAATCCTAATTATAAAGTTTAGACTTTATAATATTGAAATTAGGGTTTATAACACATTTCAATTAAATTTAATGTTTATTCATCCAAATATAAATTTACGTAATATTTGAATGGTGAATAAACATGAAACCCTAATTATAAATTTTAGACTTTATAATATTGAAATTAGGGTTTATAACACAAACTTTGAAATTAAAATAAAATAAAAATATTAAGGTAGAAAAATAAAATGAAATGAAATTTAATCTACATACTACACAACATAAATAGAACTTTTCTAGAATTCAAATCCAATATATACTGATGTGAATTAACTCAATATGACCTAACCACGGAGCATGCACCTAGCTACTGTATTGATCTATACCATCATAAAAGCATAAAGATTCACACAAGTACATAAATTGAACAAAAACAACGTATGTAAGGTTTCTCGTATTAATCTTTGAATGAGCTTTGATTAAAAAAATGCCCTCGTAGGGTCATTTGAAAGATGATATTGATATTACAATTGCCAATGCCCTCAATAGGGTAGGCGCACTTATGGTGCTCTGTTGATTAGTCACAAACTACCTTGGGGTGGATCTAACCCCCTTCTTCGTGATGTGAAAGGATTATGACATAAGCTCCCTTTTGCAACTATCTCCCTACGAACAAGAAACAACACACGATTAAAAATATTGACAACCTCTCATGATGAGGCCCTTTACGAGAATATGTATGCAAATGCCATAAAGCTAGTAAAACAAGAAAGCATAAATAAAGACTTTAAACTATTCTAATTAGATCAAGAATTATACTACAAGATGAAGGTCATGAATAAACAAATGATGCATGGATCAAATATCAATATAGTAGCAATAAAGGGGATAAAAGACCCAATGTAATCCTACTTAATACAATGAATGAAATGTCTAATTTCTACAGTCAGAGTTTCTCTAAAATTCAATTAAACCTATGAAAAGACTAATATAACTAATCTATGCGGTCAAAAGCAAAGCAAGTAAGGTGATCAAGAACCTGTTGTAAACCATAGTTGTGGTGGGCGGTCTGCACAATGAACCGTGGCTGACAATCATAGTTTGACCTTTGATAGGTTTACCCTCAGAATTAGGGGTAGTGAGTTTGATCTCCTTGTCCAAATTGATATTCAAGGGTCGCATTTTTTGTCCTATGATAGATTTGGTGGTCAAATCACTGTGAAGGGCCTTCGTTTGACTAGATTTGTGTTTTTTGATCCTCCTAGGCACCTAGGGCATCCATGGATAATTGGTCTTTAGGTGTGTAGCAAAGGGGATCTCAAATACATAAATTTAGTATGCAATTTAATAGGTCTTCACTCCTCTCTTGATCAATTAACTCTCTCTTTTCTCCCTATTTAGAGGGGGTATTTATAGCATGACCCTAGGTCTAGGGGTGGCTTCTTAGAGAAGCCAATACCAAGAAGGGTGGTTAGGACAGTTGGGATGGAAGCCTCTAGAATATTCTATCCTCCAGTTGCCTTCTTCTAGATATTTTGGTTGTTCCAATTGATTTGGCTCGGATGGAAGGTCTAACTAAATTGCAGTTAAGACCACAGGTCATAATTGCCATCTAGACTATAGACTGCAGGTTTCAGTCATAGTTTATACTGGAGACCACAGGTTTGGGCTGTGGTTCAGGGTGCTTAGGCCAAAATGCCTAAATTGAGTGGTTAGAACCACTACTGTATATTGCATTCTATCCAAGATCCTTCATATGGTTTTGTAGCATGTCCATATAAGTAGTCATCCTTAGCATGATATATTTTAGGTGTCTATAGATGCCCCTTTTGAGATGCATTGTGAGATCGAACAACACTGAGCAAAAATAGACCTCTTAAAATGATATCAAATGTTCTATGATGATCATTAGTCTAATCAACATTAGATGCCCCAGGTCCAGCAAAAGGATGCGCATCCTGGAATCATTGCTTTCAACTTGGGAAGGCTTACATTTGAAAAGTTTGCACTCACCATCAGACGTTCGGGTATCTTTGGTGCTACAATAGAGTTAGGCCTATATAATCAAAGGATGAGAGTTACAAACAAAATTTCATATTTGTTATTTTTCCCAAGAAAATGGGGAATCTTATGATAGTTGTTAGCAATGATTCATAAGAACGAACACAATTTTGACAAGATCAAGGGATCTACGATATTCGAGATCTTCTATTGATTTTGATTATGACATGAAATTATGACTACCCCCTCAAGTGACAAGTCGATGAGGGTAATGACAATGTATGAAATGATGAAATTGCTTGACCATAATGAATTATCTTGAACAATTTGAGATTCAAGCCTTTTAATGCCTTGGCTAGGCCTATTTCAGCTTATGATTGCAACACTTAGTAGTATTTGCACATCTCTATCCCATGGAGCAATCAAGCTACGATAGCCATCTTAGGGAGTCAAAATAATACAAATGCAATTAGACTTGTGTTGAATCATATTGTCGATGATTTTCTGAAATATGTCATAAAAGAAATGATAATTTTGCCCCAAATGTCCTTATGGTGATTTACTCATCTTGCAAGATTGCATGGATCGCAAGTTGCTGCAACCACCAATTTTATAGGATAAATCACTGAATATGAGGCGCATTTGGTTTTTTCATCATTTGATTTTTTTGTTTAATTTTGCATTTATTTGATTTATCCTGGTGCTTTTAACATCACCAAATTTGCAATTTTGATCATTGATTTTGAATTTTTATCCAATGGGAGTCATTAATTTATCTTTTTAGACCTTCCCACGGTGGGTTTTGAGTGCATTTATTGCTATTTACGAACCTCAGGTACGATCTGTAGTTTACATTTCCAAATTTTGGGGACCGCAGGTCAGACCTACGGGTGAAAAACCCTAGTTCAACTGCAGGTGTCAACTATGGTCCGTAGAGACTAGGAAGACCTATAAATTGAATTGCCATTTGAAATTTTTTATTATTTGCTTGCAACTACTAGCAATTTGAGAGCTCTGATAGAGAACATTCTTTGATATGGAATGCTGCCAAACTCTATCGCTATTTACACTCATCTACCTTGATGGCAGATCCTAATCAGCCATCGACTAGTTGGGGGTAGGGTGCGGGCAAGGTAACTCAAAATTGAGACCTTGCACTCAATACCAGTAAAATGAACCACACTAAGAAATGCAAAAAATTAACCTCACTAAACTGCTGGCAATGAAACCCACTGGTCTAGGTTAGCTTAGTGTTTAATTTTTATGCCTTTAGTGATCTAGGAGGGTACCCAAAATGGGTGCCGCTCCTAAATCATAGATGGTAGCTACGGTTCCTAGTTGGAAAATTGGGAATCGCATGTTTCATGTGTAGTTCCCAATTTGTAAATTAGGGACCATAAGTTTCAGCTGTGGTTCCCAATTTATAAATTGGGGACCACAGGTTTTAGTTGTAGTTCCCAATTGGAAAATTGGGGATCATAGGTTTTAGTTGTGGTTTGTGATTGCTAGTTTTTTTTTTTTTTAACTCTAGGTTGTCTAATTAAGAAATTTTTAATTTTCTTTAGCTCTGCTTAGCTAGATTTATCTTACATTATGTTTTTTACTTTTAAAATTTAACTTCTAGAGTGCGGGAGCCTAACATTATGAAGACTCTTCATGAGGATTTGTTGGATGATGACCGAGCATGGTTTTGAGCCATCGGGTTCAGTTACATCATGGATCTACCCACTATTAGGGTAGATCAAGCCTATCTAACTACAGTGGCCCAACACTAGAATGCATGGACCAACACCTTCCACATTCCTCTTGGTGAGATGACCATCACCCTGGAGGATGTCTATAGGATCTTCAGGATCCCCATCAATGGCAAGGCTATCATTTCCTCTACCTACACAATAAAGGATGTTGTATTTGATGCCATCTTCGATGACCAAAGCATCGATGCGCATGATGATGATTACCACAGAGGGGTGCACATCGATGACTGGTACCATGATGATGTCTTCTCTATTCGAGAGGACCTCTTCATGCATCTCATTGTGTAGATTGTCTTTCTAGACTACTCAGGCATGAGGATTCCCTAGAACATGTTAGCCACTGCTTTGTGGGTGATTTAGAGCTCGACAGTGGAGCCACTACTATTAGCCTAGGGGAGCACCATATTATTCTAGATCTATAGGGAGCTATATTATATCATAGAGTGTAGCCATAAGGGCATCAACTATAGTCTATTTTTACATATTTGGGGGTGGCAGCACATCTAGATCAAGCATCCTATGGAGCTACCACTACATATCACTGCCATAGATGCTGACCATCAGTGTTATAGTGCATTCTAGCCTCGTGCTAAGGAGGGTATATATAGCAAGGCTCATGTTGGGAACATTGAGCACTACATCATTAGGTTTGCATCACTTAGGCTAGGGGATGTTGTCTAGTGCCCCTACATGGATTGCCCTGCATGGCCAGAGGTGGACGAGTGGCTATGACGGGCCCACCGAGATAGATGGCTTATCTAACGTAAGCTAGAAGTCCAAGAGTATCAATTCTTCTCTCGTGTCTTGTGATAGTTTGGCATGGTGTAAGACATACCAGAGATGCCATTGAGGTATAGATGTTGGGCTCTAGATAGGGACCTCTCGATGATAGTTCCTTTGCCACTAGGAGATGCACTCGACAACTTCCAAGAGTCAAGTGTTGAGATAGCTGGGACCATACCAAACTATGACGGGTGGTGGTCCTTATTCATATGGCATGGGACAAGGCCTCCAGGCCAAGAGCTGGTTGAGGCATAGACAGATCCAGATCCTAATGGGTGTTGGGTGTGCCAATGTACTAAGGGTGGTTGGGGCATAGGGGTCACTATTAAGGATATTCTAAAGATCAACCCTAAGGAGGATGCTCCAGAGGAGGATGAAGTCCCTCCTAACAATGTAGAGGGACGACTATTAGCTTAGGTGGCTAACTTATAGAGTCATATCGGGTGGTTCCAAATACAGTAGCTTGAGAAAGACACTACCATTGCCATTCTAGAGGCGAAGGTGGCTGACAGGGAGCGACATCTAACTGAGGTGTAAGACTAGGTATAGGAGCTTACGACTCAGGCTACAAATGTAGAGGCCCAGTTGCAAAGACTATAGACTACCCTAGAGTTAGCATAGGCATAGTGAACTTCAATAGAGGTAGAGAAGGACCTTGTGTGAGCATCAAGGGGGGCTATGCTACCTCCTCAAGCTACTATGGGGCCTCCTACATCACTAATAGTAGGTACAGTGGCTACAAAATATCTAACTATTGAGGTAGAGTGATTGCATGGTATGGTCATGAGGACCAATGAGATGCATGCAGCTTGGCTTGCTTGTGTTGATCGGCTAGTCGACTACATAGAGATGCATGAGCTACAGGTTCCTGAGGATCCTTTCTCCTTAGAGTCTTAGCATACCAAGTCTAGGACCTTAGGGCAGTCTAAAATGATCTCGAGTCATAGGAATCATAGTACTAAGAGGACACATAGGTCCTCTAGTACACACACAATGATGTCACAGGCTAGGACTAGAGATCCATGGCAGACATCAGGGGCCTCCAGTTATAGAACTAACCTATTGTAGTTACCAGTTTCTCACATGTTGGGTTCTTTAGATTTTGGAGATAGGAAAGATCCACAAAAAAATCCACCATAGGTGCTAATTCAGCCAAGGTAGCAGGCTCTAGAGCACAGTGTAGAGCGAGGCAGCGAGAGCTCCAATACAGGGGGAGCAGCCTAGATCTGAGTTATAGTAGTTGCCAACTACAATGTTGATATACTATTTTATATTGAAGATTGAGGACCTACATAGTTGTAGCCTACGGGAATTTTTTACTCCCTATGTACTCTTTTGGACATATATATATATATATATATATATGATCTTTTATGGCTCATTATGTGTACATGTTTATTTATTATTTTGATTTTATGTTTATTTGATGCACATGGATGCAAGGCTTATGTAAATGCTATGTTTATATGATGCGATGTATAGATGACATGCACTAGATATCTATTTTACTTTATGATGATGATATGCAGTGATCTAGATGATTAGTTGTGTGATATATGATGTATGTATGTGGATGTGATGTTTATTTTTAAACGCATATTTGTTTTTTATTTGTGGGCATGCATTTATTCTATGCAGTTTATGGTATGCTATGCAATATATGGTAATGTATTATGTACATAATCATGATATAATGGAAATGAACTTGTATGATTTAATCACTTAAAACATAAGAAATGAATGTAAACTGTGTATATCAAATTTTAAAATATGATACCACATAATGTATAACAATCATGCAAAATAATTGATAATTCTCATTACAAGAACTTAATCAATTAATCACCCATATATGAAATGGATTGATATAATGCTAATGAATATTTCATTTGGTATATTTCTTCGTTGCTGCACTAAATAGTCAGTGTTCGTCTAAACATCATTTCAGATATTCATGCGATATCTATCCTATATGTTTGATTGTGCTTTGTAAAATGCATTCTGATGAATGAATGACTCATATTTCTGAAGTCTAATGATATTTGGTATCTTGTTGCTATTGGAGAATATTTTGGGGTTTTCCTTGAGACTCAAACACCCTAGTAGATTTCTCCAAAAATCACATACTAACTGTACAAGGCTTATATTAGATCATGCGAGTATTTTTAGATAGATCATAAGCATACCATATATGTCAGTCGAGACTATTTCAACCCATATGTGAGATAGGGTTCCTCATACAATTGTACCATCCTTGTTTCAGCTTTGATTAGACTTATACAGCTAGACAATCCTAGGTACCTAGAGCTAGCTCATCTTACAAATTGATCAGGGCTACCCCTCCAAATGCAGGCAGAACTCTTTCAACCCATTGCTAATTTTGGGGATCACCCAATATAACTACCCCTATGATTGCAGGTGAGACTCTTCCAACCCATTACTGCGATTGGGGATCACTCTATGGCTTTCAAAAGGTGTAAAATCTAGGGATTCAAGCTCTAACCCTTCTTACTTGCTCATATGTAGTGATAAAAATCATTGTTAGTCCACGTGTTACTATTTTCTTTGAGCAAGGGATTTTTATAGTGCTTTTGATTCACTATGTCACTTTACATTTTGAACTTGAAATTTGTACTTTTGCACTTTGTAATCTTAGGATCTAAACTTTGTGAATTTGGGATTTATAGGGAAAATTATTGTCCTTTTTCCAAAGTACACATTTTTAGACCGACTATTTGCAAGATAAGCAGGTTGTGAAACCCATATCTCTAGATACCTAAGACTACTTTCATAGCTTTAATCCTCTCTTGTCTTAGCATGATTTTATATTGTTTTGCTTAGTGATGAGATTCTGATATGTTGAAGCACTATCCCAACTACTGACCTTATCTATAACAGCAAAGCAAGATTTCTACAATATCTAAATAACCCACTAGGTATGGCTAAATGATGAGAAAACTTAATATACAGACATATTTCTCCGCAATAGGTATCATGTATGAATGCAATGAATTATGATAAATACAAGGGTGCATTATTAACATACAAACGTGTGATCGTTTGTAAAATTTTGATATATGCATTACACTCTACTATGGAATGCAACAAATGACAAATTCCTAAATGCAATATGATGATGTGAATGCATGTGTGAATACAAATGAAAATTCAAAATGCAAATGCGAATGTTTTTGGATTTTAAGCTTTACCAAAAAAAATTAGATTTGTTTTGGTTATTTTAATTGATTTTTATGGATTTTTGAGCTTTCATATTTGACTAAACGATGAGTACATGTCCTTGGAGCTTTTAAGAATGACAAAATGGTGAGGAACTATCTTTGGAGGTTTTACTTGACCAAGCTACTCAATAGAGAGTTTGGGGTATTTTGGGATGACTGAGTGGTTAAGACAAAACCCTTAGAGCTTTTGGGTTGACCAAAGGGCTTATAGATGCCTTTGGTGCCTTTACTTGACCAAACTTCTTAATCAGAGAGCTTGGGGTATTTTGGGATGACCGAGTGATTGTGGAAAAATCCTCAGAGCTTTTGGGTTGACCAAAGGGCTTACATATGTCTTTGGTGCCTTTACTTGACCAAGCTTCTTAATCAGAGAGCTTGGGGCATTTTGGGATGATCGAGCGGTTGTGGACAAACCCTCGGATATTTGGGTTGACCAAAGGGCTTATAGATGCCTTTGGTGCCTTTACTATACTCTCAAGCATAGAACACCTTAAGATGGATGATATTGAGAGGCTCAAGATCTTCCACACCCTCTAGCAAAATTAGGTGATAGGTACCTAGACCAATATTTTTAGATATGATGTAAGGCCCTAGCTAGTTAGTCACGAATTTTTTTCATATATCAAGCAGTAAATTAGAGTTTTGTTGGTTCTCTTTTAGCACAAGATCCCTAAATTCAAATTCTCTCTAGTGTACTTTGACATTGTAAGCCCATTTTAATCACTCCTAATAAATGTGGAGATGCTCGAGGGCATTCACATGACGTTCATCGAGCAACATCAATTGATCGAGGTGAGCTTGCCATGCGGTGTCATCATCAATGAACTCTTTCAATGTGACACGCAGTGTTGGGATTTACAACTCTAAGGGCATAATGGTCTCAGTGCCATATACTAGTGAAAATAGCGTTGCCCTAATGGGCATCCGAATGCTATTCCTATAAGCCCATAATGCAAGGGACAGCTGTATATGCCAATCCTTGTGTTCTTGCACTGTATTTTTCAATATGGCTACCACAGTCTTTTTTGAGGCCTCAGCTTTCCTATTTTTTTGCAGATAGTATGGAGTTGCAAAATTATGTTTAATGCGGTATTTAGATGTTAAAGCCCACACAATTTTATTCTTAAAATAAGTTCCATTATTAGAAATTATTTTGGATGGTATCCCAAAATGACATATGATATGCTTGAGAATAAATTTTACAATGCAATCTCCTGTGGTCATTGTAAGGGGAATGGCTTCCACCCACTTTGTAAAATACTCAATAGCCATGATAATGAATGTATGTCGACCTAACGATGGAGGAGAAATATTGCCAATAAGATCTGGTCCCCAATGAGCAAATGACCAAGCCGCTTGAATGGGATGTAAGGCCTGTGATGGCAAGTGTGTAAGATTAGCATGATGCTAACATTTAACACATTTCTTAACATACACATTGTAATACTTCTCCATAGTGGGCCAATAATAACCCATGCGAAGGATGCATTTGATGATAGCCATGCCATTGAAATGGTCACCACACGTACCATCATGAGCTTCTAAAATTGCCCAAGATGAATCTTGGGGCTCAAGACATCGAAGGAGAACTCCTTCGTAGCTGCATCGGTACAAAATGTATCATATCAAGACATAATTAGTCACTTTCTATTTGAATGTGCATCTTGCGGTACACAACAATCCCTCTGGGATCATACCAAGTTTTAGGAAATCTTATATTTGTAACATCCAGCTTTGACAAACCTCAACTTCAATCACTAAGATGACTTTCTCCCCTTGTGTATTTAACTTTTCAAATGTAGACTAGAAAATAACCTTATGGTGAATGATAGTACCACTCCCCATAGGACTCTGAGAAGTCAATGACTCCCAAGGTGCCTGCTTAAGAAAGTATTCTGCTCTATGGAACCAATCAGTTGTTGGTTCCACAACAATCATGTTGACTGACTCTTTGTTATCAAAGGCTACACGCTCCACTGTTGGATGTGAGAGAATTCTAACATGGATGGTAGTGAAATTAATAGATGAATTCTGAGGGATTAAGGACCCCAAATATGCCATGGTGTTTGCAAACCTATTTGATGAACAAGGGATTTCCCCAATGTCATACCATTCCAATTTATCCAAATAAGTGACAACAATATCTTTGTAGGCTTTTAGTATGAGACATAGACACTGAAAGAGCCCTTTAACTTGGTTAAAAATGAGTAGGGAATCATCAAAAATGTTCAATATTTTAATACCCATGGTGATGGCTATGTGGAGGACCAAAAGTAGGGCTTCGTACTCAGCATTATTGTTGGTCCATAGAAATTCTAACTTAACAACAAGGGCATTGGAGCTCCTTGTGGCATGAAAAACACTATTCTTGCACCACCCCCTTGTTCACACTTCGAACTATCGAAGAACAATGTCATATCAGCATTATTATTTGGTTCCTCAAGTTTGGGAGCTTTAGATATTATGAAGACCGCATCATCTGGAAGCTCAATGGTTAGAGGCCTACTGTTGGATAGTGGTGCCTCAACCAGTTGATTAGCTATGACTTTTCCTTTGATGAAATTTTGGCTGATGAATTGCAAATTGAATTCTATCAATAGCATGATCCACTTTGCAGTACGTGTGTTATGATATGTCTTGCTCATCATATACTAAAAAGGATTCTATTTTGATATAACATATGTCGTATGACTTAGCATGTAATGTCATAATTTCTTGGTAGTGAACACCACTGCTAAAAAAAGCTTCTCAACATATGCATATCCTAACTCATAACTCACCAAGGTGCAACTAATGTAATATAGGGCTTGCTCTTTGCCTTGCACGTTCTTTTGGGCTAAAATGGTGCGTAATGCAAAGTTGGTTGTCGATATATAGCATAAAAGGCTCATTTGGCCTTGGTGGAGCTAGTACTGGCAGTGTTGCCAGGTATTGCTTAATCTTAGCAAAGGCTACTTGGCAGTCCTCATCCTAATAAAATGGGACCCCCTTGTGTAGCATTCGATTCATGGGTCGACATTTATCTGATAATTGAGCAATGAATCACTTTATGGATGCTACTTTTCCTTGAAGTCTACTTAGTTCTTTGATATTAGTGGGAGGATGCATCTCTAGAATAGCCTTGACCTTTTTTGGGTCTACTTTGATGCCTCATTTAGAAATGATGAATCCTAAGAGTTTACCTAAAGTTACATCAAATACACACTTCTTAGGATTTAACCTGACATTAAGCTCTATTAGGCGATCGAAGACCTTCCTTAAGACCTCTGCATTCTCTGCTCACAACAACGACTTAGCTAGTAATTCATCGATATAATATTCTAATATTTTATGCATGTAGTCATGAAAGATATATGTCATAGCCCGCTAATATGTGGCACCAACAATTTTAAGACCAAATGGCATAACTTTGTAGCAAAATATCCCCCATGGCATTATAAACATGGTTTTATGTTGATCTTCTAGTTTAATCTGAATTTGGTTGTATCTAGAAAAATCGTCCATAAGGGAGAGCATTTCATGACCCACAATAGCGTCTACCCAAGCATTGATATTTGGTAATAGAAATGAATCTTTGGGTGTTTTCTTATTGAGATCTCTAAAGTTTGTACAAATACGGACCCTTCCATCTGGTTTTCCTATGGGTACCATATTGGACACCCATTCTGGATAGTCAATGGAGATGATGAACTCTACATCCAACAACTTTTGCAACTCATCTTTCACCATTAAGGCTACTTTTGGATGTATTTTTTTGAGTTTTTTTTTGACTGACTTCTTCGAAAGATCTAGCAAAAGGTTATGAGTAACCAATTTTTTATCTAGACCCATCATGCCCTTGTATGTCCAAGAAAAGAGATTAGGTCTCTCTTTTAGTAGAGAGATGATGTTATCACACTCATCGGAAGTGAGACTCTCTCCAAATATAACCTTATTTGGATTGGTGGGATCTTTATCGATATCCACATTGAAGGTTTTCTCTACTGAAATATGTGATCCCTCCTCAAGCTGATGAGGTGTAGGAATCATATGGATGTCATCAGCTGGGTTTACATGTTCCTCATGGGAATCACCCTCAGCATGATAAACATCATGAGTGCAACCTGGTGTAAAATGAAATGGTTGTAGTATTTATTCATTAGGGAAGAAATCCTCGAGTTGGATTGGTGAGTCAATGTGATTCCAATCGATAGAATCCATGTTCAGATGCAACAATTTGTACGAATCTACTGGATTATAGAGTGGAGTGGTCAAATAAATAGAGACCATATTGATGAAATGGAATTTATCTCTGAAACCACATGGACAAAAATATATCTCTAAAGTGTAGCTTCCATACCCAATATCGGGTTTGGATGGTACAGACACAAAAAAATCCTCTCTATGGGATGCCCGTATAACTAGATCTTCCTGATGCACTAGCTGCAAAATGGGATCTCTTGGCTCAAGGAGCTTTGCATACGTAGGTGAATGGGGAAAGAGTTCCTGATACCCCTATTTGATCTCTTTTCTTTCCCTCAAGCTACGATGGATATTAATCTCTTGATGCAAACCTACAGATGTAATAGGTGGGGGACCTCAATATGGAGGCCTATTTCATAAGTGATGAGGTCCCCAATAGGCCATCTCCAATGAGTCCTCATCATCACTGTACAAATGCAATCTGTCACTTCCCCCATCTTCTAAAGGGAAATTTTATAGATGTGGCCCCATGTATCTGATTATGTGATTGCTATCATCACTATCTGGATAAATCTGATAGAATGATCATATATATGATACTATCGCATAAACTTGTGCTACTTCTTCCTCAGAGCACTCAGTGTTGGGAGGGACTTCCTCCATAACAAGCTTTGATTCTCTAGGCAATAGATATTGTGGATACATAAGCCTAGAATCGGTTCTATCACCTACATCACTATGGTTACTACCATGGATGGGCCACTCTATTTTGTCTATGCACAATGGGAGATTAGTTGGGTGAGGCCTTAAATAGGCTTCCTCTGTTTCATCTTTATAATCATTATCAACTATGAAGTGTTCATTCATCTCTTCCACTTTTTACATAGGCAATACATGGCATATAAACGCTAGACCTGGGAAGGTCGGCTCAATTTCATTCTTATATTGATCATCATTTGAGGACTCATCATCTGCATCATAACTAGGTCCACTCATTTTGAAGGTGGACTCCTCTCCATCATCATCACAAAGATCTTCTAACTTGAGATCGCCTACAATAGTGGGGTTATGCCCCTACATACCAATGTCATCGATAGTACCATAGATTTGGTTACCCAAGTTGCCTCAGGGGTTTTCCTCTAAGGGCCCATCATGATATGAATCGGGTGGCCCTATGGTAACAAATGATACCATCTGGTGAGTCCTCCAATAGCTAAAAGGTTTAGGGTGATATAGATTAAAATACACATCATCCCCTAGACTCAGGTACATGCGATCTAAGGATGTGACAAGCAAATCATCATGATCCTATACCTATAACCCTAACCTGAACCTATCAGTAGCTAAATGATAATGAGGTTCGAGCGGAGTCCTATTTCCTTGTTTAAAAATATCAAGTCTGTGTCCATGCCAATGATACGACTTGAAAATATGCATGGCATATTTTGGGTTGGATAGATAGCACATATTCATAGCAAATGGCTCATCATCATCCTCATATATGAACATTCTGGTGGACTCTTGATATAGCCCTACGTATATGAATTTTGTTTGGTTGGGTGGCTCACCCAATGACACTACAGATAAAATCAAAAATCGATGGGCGTGCAGTTGGCCCATATCTTCTACAATTTTTAGGATAGTTTCAAAAGTAACATTTTGCACAAGGTACTCACCCAACCCTATGCTAGCCAGATGAACAGTCACCTACTGTGCAGATGACCCTACTAAATATGTAGGTAAAGTAGGATGAGGTGCCTCCTCGGCTTGGTCTTGAGATTCTTCCACATCCATGGGAGTGGGAGTCTCATTGGCGACTGTTCCGAGCATATGATTTTCTACTTTCTCACCCAATTTCACTTTTAGATTCTTGCCTTTTTGATGCATTGTTGGTGTAGTCAATTTTAGAGAAGTTGTAGTCATATGCTCAAATTTATGTGACATAGATGTCGATGGTTGAGCATGGGCTATTGGTTTACCTCTTGGAATCTTAATCGATAAAGTAGGTCAGATATCCAAGTGTGTTGATGGGAGTACAAAACCCCTAGGCAAATATGCTAGGTTCATGAACTTGAATGGTTCTTCATCTGAGGACACTACGTGAACCTTTTCCTCGTGAATGTACTTCACACATTGATGCAAGATAGAGGGGATGCAATGAATTTTATGAATCTAAGGCCTTCCTAGCAGAATGTTGTACTGAATGGTACCCTCTATCACATGACACATCAGAGAGATGATCTTGAGTCCCACCCGAATAGGTAGAACAATTGTACCAACCTTCGAGTATAGTGCATCATTAAACACTCTCAACATAAATGTGGTAGGCACAATGTGTGATTTGGGTAACTTGAGATGGCTCAGTGCCTTGGTCATAATTATATTGATTGAGGACCCAGTGTCGATCAAGACCCTTTTGAAATGCATGTGGTTACACATGCGATAATATACAGTGGTGGGTCAGCCATAATAGTGGAAACCATATTCATTTCATGATCATAAAATTGTATCGTGGGTTCCTACACTGTTGTACATGTCCCAAAAAATTTATAAATACATGTGCATCTTGTGACTGTACCTCAATCGACCTTAGAATGTCCATAAGAGTATCCCTGTGTCTCGAGGACTACTGGATAACCTCATATATTGACAAATTCATAAGATTTATCTGTAGGTTCTGAACTAGCCTTCTCCTTATGGTCACCACCGGCCTAGTTTGTGGGCCTAGAATATTTTGAGTTGGTCGTTGATTAGGCATAGCTTGTATTCTAATGGGAGCATGAGGTTGATTCGGTTGATCGTACCTCCCATGTATAGTAACAACATTGAAAATACCTTGGGTAGGTGGTTCGATTCTCAATTGATTGACTTGGAAGGCATTGTTACGAGGCACCTCGTGATTAGGTAGTGGATTCTTGAAAATACCCATGTTTCTATTGTCAGGTGCCTATGGATTACCTGGTACTACAAGATCTCCTTTTTATATCATTTTCCTGCATAATGTGATTGAAGGACCAACATGTCTCGATGTTGTGGCCCTTCGCTCTATGGAATATGTAGAACAGATTGTATTGATGCCACTTTGACTTTGGAACATTCAGATCTACTAATTTGACCTTGAGAAATTATATGGTTAGCCTCGCACAGTTGATGGAAAATTGAAGTCATCGATTCTATCAAAGGTGTGAACTAGAGAGGTGGGTGATCTTCTCTATTTTTGCCCTTCTAGTTTTTTTTGCATAACCCATAACATGCAGGAGGAGGTTGGTCCTGATAATTAGGCTTTTGCTATCCCTTGTCCTCTTCCAATATTTAGTAGACTTGATTCACATGGGCCTGCTTGCCCTGTTGCTTCGTAGTACTATTTTTAAAGCCCTTTTTCTTGGTCTTGAGCTTCAAGTTGCCTTCTTGCAACTTGATGTCCTCGATCACCATGGCTTGTACCATAGCTTCCTTAAATGTAGTGTACTCCTATAGCTACAACAGTAGCGAGATGTGCTTGGAACAAATCTTTGTAAATATTTGCGTCAATTCGGTTGCAAGAATAGGGAATGGTAGCTTTACCATTATTCTATACCATATCTTTCCATATTTCTCAATGGGCTTATCATCGCACTGAGCTAGCACAATAAAATTGAAAATGTTAGCCTATTTCTTGATGCCAAATGAATAGTGTTCAAGAAATGCATCAGATAACTACTCGAAACTAGTAATACTATGTTTCTTCAACTGGTTGAACCACTCTTAGGCTAGGCCGGAGAGTGTCATAATGAAGGTGCGCAAAAACAAGGCATCATAACTCTCTATCTGGAAATAAGCATTCATAAAACTTGTGACATGCTCTTGGGCATCCTCATCACCCTTGAATTTTTCTAACCTGGGCATATCAAAATGCTTAGGATATGGAGGCGTAGGCACCGAGGGGTCTAGAGGTTCATTGTGTATCTTCCTCAGTGTTGGATTTTGCATAGCCATGCCTTGCCTCTCTATTGATTTGACCTTATCAGCCAAAACCTTATATGCCTTAGAAGACAAAAGTCCTCCTCCCTAACCTAACATGGATGCGGTCTAGGAGGTAATGTCTTCTTCGAAGGAGGTGGAGGATGTGGCTCTTCCTCCTCAACCTAGTAACTCTCAAGATATCCCTGATCGTATCCATCTACATATACATGTTCATGCTACCTCTATCTAAGATCATTAAGTGATGACAGTTGCTCCCTCTGTTGGGCACTGACATGAGTACGAGTGTCTTTGTGCTCCTCATGAATATCTTCTAGGGAAACAACCCTCCTATGCATGGACTCTCTATGCTCCTCAGGAGGGTATAGGCTAGCCTTGGCTAGCTGATCCTCCTACTCTATGCACTCCTTCTGAGCTAGAATACACTCCTCAAGCATGCATTGCTCATATAATATCTATCGTAGGAGCCTTTGTGCTTGAATATTTTCATCTTCAATATGATGCCTCTCTAGGTGAGCATCATCCAATTGATCTTGGAGGACTTGACGTCTTTTCTTAGAAACTAGTCTATAAGATCTATCAATCTGGTCGACTGTGGGAGGCATCCAATTTGGATGATATGTGCGAGCTACCTTATGGGTTCTATACCCATCAAAAAAATGTGTGGATGATGGATGTGTGACATGAGGGCACTTAGAAGCCTCTCCATGCTCTCTAGTGATCTTGATACAATTGTCGCTATGCTCACTCGAAGCACGAGTGGGCATAACTGTAGGCTTGTAGCCTAGTTACTCAAGAACACTACATAAACCATCTAACTATCTAGACCTCCATCACTCATGCGGTGGTGTTCCATTAGCTCCCACCTTTGATATATCAATGGTGATATTGTGTGGTGGGCCAAGCATAGGAGTATGGGTGGACCTATGCTCAAAATCAAGTCTATCCTATTACCCCTGAATGGGTGGATCTCCAGTCTATCTATACTCTGATTGTGGATGGTTAGAACCTCCTATGGACCTAGTACATATGGGAACCAACTTGGTCCCCTGCACAACATATTCCTCAGCCAATCCCATGGATGCACGTGTAGAGTGGTCTCGATAATGGATTTGGAGTAGATAATCCTCATGCTAAGAAGCTTCGTGCTCAATCCTATACCTATAGGAGTGTACTGAAGCTCCTCTATCGGGGGTTCGCTCAATGGGATCTCCCTGTGTTGATTTGTCACCTCTAATGCTCGTCGAACATCATTTTGTTTGCTCATGTGTATGAGGACTCGACACATGCTGTTATGAACCAGTTGGGGGTTGGTCATGGGCATCAGTCCTAGACATTTTCCAATAACCCTGTGTGTTCACCATTTATGTACCTAACATCTAGATGTGTTTTATTATGCAAACAAGGTATACAAATGATGATTATCTCCTTTAAATTTTTATTATGAGCCCTAAACTATTTGATGTTATTTTTAGATGTGTTGTATCAATATTAGAAACTCTCACGTGTTTTGAAATATTGTTTGATTTTATACTTAGTTAAATTGGATTTCACCTGTATACCCGTAGCTCGACAACTTGGTGATGAAACCCAAATCACGTAAACCAACCTATAATGTGTAGAAGTGAAGCCCACACATGGTCAGGGGGCACAGATTCTCCCATTTCCTCACCCATTTTCCCCCAATCAGTGTCAAATACTTCGAAGAGGAGTATATGCAAATTGTTTAGGGTACAAAAGGATCTTGGACCTGGTATGGTCTAGTAACACAAGGTACGTGGGATTTGGACCAACGGATGGAAGTTACACCCACTATCATTGAACCCTACTAGTGGTTGAATATGAAGCCCAACTCACTAGCGTTTAAGTGCCAGGTGGTGTGTGTGGTTCCTTTTACTTTACAAAAATGAAAAATGCATAAAAGAGCATAATGATCATTCCTACATGATATGCATGAAAATAAATGAATATTTTAAATTTTGAAAGAATGCATGCTAATATCCTATATGATATTTTGACAATGCAATTACAATGACATGGCCACTAATTGGGTCTCAAACATGCAAACGACACAAAATATCTATCAAGGTCATTGTATTTAGGGGAAAACTACACTCAGAGGTCTGCTATTCCCAACAACATTTCTAATGAAATGAAAACAAAAATAAACTAAGACTTGTTCATTGACTGTTTATTTACTTGAGTTCCTAGTTTACAATAGTTCGATGCTTTCTGGAGAGATACAAAGCAAAAAATTCAAAATAGATAGTGGAATTGGAGCCTACCTCAGCTCTTGCTCTACTACCCACTGAGTTTCCTACTGTTTGCCCTTTCCTCTATAAAACGTAGATCTAATCTGTAGGTTGCATTAGTGACCATAGGTTACAGTCACGGGCCAAAAATAACCATAGCTAAAAGCTACGGTTCACACTTGAGATAATAAAATGCCAAGAAAAATTAGAACTTATGGCTAAAATTATGGGTTTCCATCGTGATCACCATCTAACCTAACCACGGAGCATGCACCTATCTACTGTATTGATCTATACCATCATAAAATCATAAAGATTCACACAAGTACATAAATTGAACAAAAACAACATATGTAAGGTTTCTCATATTAATCTTTGAATGAGCTTTGATTACAAAAATGCCCTCTTAGGGTCACTTGAAAGATGATATTGATATTACAATTTCCAATGCCCTCAATAGGGTAGGTGCACTTATGGTGCTATGTTGATTAGTCACAAAATTTCTTGGGGTGGAGCTAACCCCCTTCTTCGCGATGTGGAAGGATTATGACATAAGCTCCCATTTGCACCTGTCTCCCTGTGAACTAGAACCAACATCACACAATTAAAAATATTTATAGCCTCTCATTATGAGGCCCTTTAATATAATATGTATGCAAATGCCATTAAACTAGTAAAACAAGAAAGCATAAAGAAAGACTTTAAACTATTCTAATTAGATCAATAATTATACTACAACATGAAGGTCGTGAATAAGCAAATGATGCATGGATAAAATATCAAGTTAGGAGCAATGAAGGGGATAAAAGACCCAATGTAATCCTACTTAAAATAATGCATGAAATGTCTAATTTCTATGATCAAATTTTCTCTAAAATGCAATTAAACCTATGAAAAGACTAATATAACTAATCTATGCAGTCAAAAGCAAAGCAAGTAAGGTGATCAATAACCTATTGCAAACCGTAGCTGTGGTGGGTGGTCTTCACCATGAACCTTGGTTGACAGTTGTGGTTTGACCTTTGGTAGGTTTACCCTTAGAATTAGGGGCAGTGGGCTTGATATCCTTGTCTAAATTGATGTTCAAGGGTCACCTTTGTTGTCCTCTGATAGATTTTGTGATCAAATCACTGTGAAGGGCCTTCATTTTCCCAGATTTGTGTTTATTGATCCTCCTAGGCACCTAGAGCATCCATGGATAATTGGTCTTTAGGTGGATAGGAAAGAGGCTCTCAAATGCACAAATTCAGTATGCAATTTGATAGGGCTTCGCTGCTCTCTTGTTCAATTAACTCTCTCTTTTCTTCCCATTTGGAGGGGGTATTTATAGCATACCCCTAGGGCTGGGGGTGGCTTCCTGGAGAAGCCAAGACCAAGAAGGATGGTTAGGATAGTTGGGATGGAAGCCTCTGGAATCTTCTATCCTTCAACTGCCTTCTTCTAGATCTCTTGGCCATTCCAACTGATTTGGCTTGGATGGAAGGCCTAACTAAACTATAGTTAAGACCGTAGGTCACAGTTATGATCCAGACTATAGACTGTAGGTGTCATCCATGGTTTAGACTAGAGACTGTAGGTTTGGGCTACGGTTTAGACTACTTAGGCCAAAATGCCTAAATTGAGTGGTTAGAACCATTGCTCTATCTTGGAGTCTGTCCAAGATCCTTCATATGGTTTTGTAGCATGTCCATATAAGTAGTCACCCTCGACATGATGCGTTTTAGGTGTCTATAGATAAAATGTTATCTTCTATGGAATTTAAATAAAGGGAAATATATCAAATTATTTAATCAATTAAAACACCATTCACATGCGTATTTTAACAAAAATAATTTGATATATAACTTTAGATCTCACAATAAATTTTCTCCAAAAAATTATGTTCTCTCTATATAAAACCCTGTGCAACCTATCCTTTGTTTCTCCTCTTCAATATGTCCTCTCTACAAAGTGTTTGACCCCTTTTCTTGGTTTCCAATGGCCTATTTATAATTTAACATTGTGTTCGTTCATTCCGTTCTACAATTTAAAATAGATTTTATAACCATATTATTCTCTTTGCTTTCCACTCCTTTGTTCGTTCATTCATATTGAAAACCTGCAAAACCAACACAATTTGTTTATAATAATGTACTTTAAAAATTTTAATTAAAACATTTACAATACACTTCGAAATAAAAACATTCAAAATGATCTTTAAATATTTTAATTAAATTTTAAAAAGAATGATTTAAAACATTAAAATTATGTACTTTAAATATTTTAATTAAAATATTTACAATACACTTTGAAATAAAAATATTCAAAATGAACTTTAAATATTTTAATTAATATTTAAAATGAATTATTTAAAACTTTAAAATTATACTCTAAACTATTTTATTTAATGAAATAAATGATTTATTTTAAACATTAAAATTAATTTTTTTAAAAATTAAAACATTTGAAATCACACTTATCAAGTCTTAAAATTTTCAAAAGAGGCCCAACAAAATATAAAATAAAGTAAAGAAAGGTTTGATTTTTAATAAAAAAATCAAGATCATGATAACCAAAATATTAAAATCTCAAAATTTTCAGTGGGTCCCCAATTTTGGGAAAGTTGTGAAGTGGTAACAACAGGATTATACCAATTTGATAGAAATCACAATATAGAACCATAAGTAGGTATATCCCACAGAGTCTTTGCAACTTCAACACTAATTATAGAGAGGGTTTCATTGCAAGCTCCGCATGGTGTGATAAAGATTGATGAATATTTATGTTGAATAACTCCTGGTAAGATTTGAAGCCTTCGCACAAGAACACTTACAATACATTAATAAAAAATGAGCAACCTCTCATGATAAGGTCCATTTCCATGATAATAAACTGAAATAAATATACTTAAAATGATAAACAAGCAAGAAATTGCCTGGGTTGGTCTACTAAATTGATTGTTCAAGGGTTACACACTTAAAGCATGATTAAATTATAGGAAATATGTACAAAACATGGTCACTTGATGGTAAATAATAATTGAATTTTTTCTTCAAGCATCAAGATATTCCATTGATGGAATTGCAAGTTCCATGGCTGGATTTGGATAACAATTCATTGCTTATGATCAATTGCTATTTTTACTCCTCAATCCAACAACACTTCGTTGCATTAGATTCAGATCTATTTTCATGAAGGCTTAGGCTCTTCTTATAAATTTTTAAAATGGTAATCTTGGCTTGCAAGAGAAACCAAGAATCACTAATCAATTAGGATCTAGGAACCATCCCAGGGTTGAGTGGCCATGATTGTTGGCCATCACAGAGTCTAGCAAATGTTGGAGGTCAATCTTGGATATGATGGTCTAGTCTGCAAAATACAGGTTATCCATGTTTGAGTGGTAAAAACCACTGTTAATCCTTGGGAAGGTCCAAGGTGAGTCATATGGTCTGAAAAGGTGTCCATATAGGTAGCCTCCTCAACATGACATATTTTAGATATCTCCATATCCATGTTGATGGATGTTATTTTTCTATGTTGATGAAATATGTATATCACTTATTTTTTATTTCCATGTCGATGGAAATCTTATTTACATATCATATTTTATATTAATGATGATATGTCATGTTTCTTTTGTAGATCCATGTTGATGGATGGTGACTTACCTCTTGCCATACAACTTGGAGTCTCTATGCCATTGTTGAAGATGTCTTTGCCAAATAGTTTTCTCCTTGGTGGATTGGTTCTTGGGAACCTCATATTTTGTAATATTGTACTATAACCCCAAAATTAGATTAAGGGGGAGTGTTGGAACATATAATCCAATTTTGGGATTATTATTGTAAATTCACCTAAGTATAAAGGTGAATAAAATATTAGGTATCTAGGCTTTATCATAAATAAAATAAATAGGTACCTGAATTATATTAAATAATATTACCTAGGTTAATTATTATATATTAAGGTATATGATTAAATATATATATATGTATATTTATTTTATCATACACCTTAGTTTATTTATTCCTGTATTTATCCTAAATTAAATAAATACCTAAAATATTCTAACTTGAGTCAACAAGAAGTTAAAGATGAATTGGCATGAGACTTGAGTGTGTTGGCATGTGAGGGCCACATTATGGCATGTGGCATATGTGTGGTGGCATGTGGCATAGGAGTGGTGGCACACACATTAGATTGCATGAGGACATGTGGAATTATGCATTGTGATGGTATGGTAGTGGAAGTACATAAGACAATTCTCTCATGCACTCTACATAGTGGAGGATTTTTTCCATGGCTATTTTCCAATGGATGGAAAACCCAAGTTATATATTTTAGGTTATTCCAATGCTGGAATTTATGGTGAAATTCCTGATGTATAGTTTACTGGTGTTTGCATGTTATAACACTTGAGTTGTATATTGTTGACTTGAGCTAATAAAATATTAGAGCTACTATTTTGGTCATGGTTTTCCCCTTCATAGGGTTTTCCACATAATATTGGTGTCAATATTGTGGTTTGGCTATTTCCAATGTTATTTCATTTTAATTTTTTATATTACATGCATGTATATTGTTATTTATATAATTTACTAACTTTTTTTTAAATAAATTTGTGATTAAATCCATTGCAATTTGAAGACTTTGATCTACTTTTAACCCCATTCATATGTTTTCAATAGAAGGAGACCAAGTAGGATGAAACATTAAATTTTATTGAATATGAAGACTAGTATAACTTTTACCATGGTAAAATATGTTGGGAAACTTGAGATAAATGATTTGAAAGAAGATGATCCATGAATAGCTTGGAAGATGACCGAAAATGATAGGACATTTATAAAAATTCTTATGTGGATGATTCTAAGGATATGTTGTAATGGTAATTTCATCGAGGTGATGATAGAATGAGTATTTCAATGGCTAACCTAGAGGTAATTTTTATCCAATGGAAACCTAGAGAGATAAGCTAGAGTTATTATGGCTAAGAGGTGATACAAAGAAGAAACTCAAAGGTATTTATGGATGAGTGGTAATCCAGAGGTAATGATGACCAAGAGGCAATATTGAGGTAGAGGGCCTATAGAAAACCTAGAGATAATGATGATCTAGAGGAAACCCATAGTTAGAGACCTAGAGGAGACCTTGAGATAATAATGAAACTAAGGTATATACCTAGATATGTTAACCAATAGGTATACCTAAAAAATCCATATAGGTGGATCTAGTGGAGGTTACATAGATCTAATTGAGCTAAAGCTAAAGGAGCTTGATCCAGTAGAGAAAGATCCAATCAATGACAATGCTAGAGCTAAAGAGTAAGAGCTAGATCCAGAGTGAGCACCAGAGCTAGATACAAATAATATTTTTAGTGTACCACTTTTGAATGCATGGGGGTAATGATATTTACACAAAATAATGTAATACAAGGGGATGTTAGACCTTATTACATTATTGTAGTTATGTAATCATTTAGAACTATGTAATCATTTGATGTGTGTAATTATTGAGAGGGATAAATTTTTCTCCTATATAGTAAATTAAAGAGATTCATCTCTTATGAGATTGTGAGGAGATGAAAATATAATTGAAGGTGAAATTCCAAGAGCTACAAAATATTGAAGAGCCTCTCAAATATGAAGAGACTCCATAATGTATAAAAGTGTCTACATACAATAGAGTTTTGTTGATGAAGTGTATGATAAATTTGTATCAAAGTAAAGGTTGAAGATAATATGATATAACATATATGATGGTTTTTTATATGAGTTTTATATTGTATTTCATTGTCCATTTATTTCTCTATTTAATATTGTTAATATTCCCCTGAGTCCAAAAATTATATATTAGGTTTTGATTCTGATCTAGATATATCTATAGGAGGTGCTTCTAATTTTATTTACTGGAATCATGATATTCTTATTCTATGCATAAATATTCCAACCTTTAAGGTTGTTAATCCATGTAGGTGGTTGTCCCAAATAGATAGCATCATATATCTACACCATATTCCTAAAGTTGCTTGTGTCACATTAGATGTTACTAAGTTGGGAATCTATGATCATAAATATTTGTTATTAGAGCTTTACCAATGAGGACCTCCCTTTTATAGATTGATTTCAAATAATAATTTTTTTCAAGGTTTAAAAAATAATCTTCACATCATATGTGGTATTTCTAATATATATGAAGCAAATAAAACATGAATAGTTGAAGCATATTTCATAAAGTTCACAAGTCTTCTCATCTACACCTACCAATTAGATCCAATAATGACAATGTTAACCTTTTACCATGATTTTAAGGATAAAATTTTGGTAGGAAATTGACATGCTTGATCCATACACCCTTTAGGATACCCAATTTATAGATTTGATAGTAAAATAAAATCTCCACAAGCCCAATATCCAACCCCAAATTGACTTTAACCCTTGATGTCATTGATTCAATAATTACAATAATGATATATCCTAAGGATTTATCTATTTCAACATCAATATCACCATCCTCTAGATCAGGCCTATGGATAACATCATAAATTTTAAGTGGAAGGTGAATAAGTATCAATATCAAAATATAAATATTCAAAACAATAGGAGTAACCAACTAAGGTAGATGAGAATGAACATGAATATGGTACCATGGCTTGTATTGCTTATGCCCTTATGAGGCTATAGTCACCATACTATCAAGGTAGGATTTATCAAATAATATTGTGTTAATGTTTTGATTGATTTGGGTAGCATACATAACTTTATTCATAATAAAATAGTAATATCATTGGGGCTTGTATATCAATTTTTCAAATGAGAAAAAAATAATTATTGATTGAAAATGGGGTACCACTTAGTGTGTGAGTATAATAGATAAGGCTAACATCCAAATGGGGGATTATAATTGATTAATAAGTCTTTTTTCCATGAATTTGGGTAGTGCAGATTTCATCTTAGGAGCACAATGGTTATCTTGACTTGGTGATACTACTATTAATATACAATGACTGTATATCAAGTGGGTGGAGAACGAACATGTCATTTATCTCTAAGTGTAATTACACTCATTATAGGACTACCCTTATTGTGTTATTTATGTACTAATTTGTGAATATTAATGCATAATCACATTATATTATGGCATGATGAATTGATAGTTAATTTTTTTAAAGTTGAATTATGCTATTTGGAGAATATGATATTGTTGATTAATTTTGTGGTTGCAATACCAAGTACTCTAGTGAGTGGATTGGTATGGGACAACCACCAGAGTTAAGAGTAAAAATAGAAATGATAGATGAAATTCTCATCGATAGCTCAAGGGTAAAAGAAACCCTTCATATAGATGCATTGCATATTTGTATGTTTGATTAAAATACACCATCAAAAAAGGAGATTGTTATTAAGTAAAACAACCATCCTTAGTAGGTGGATGAAAAAATTGTAGTTATCATAAAGCCTTCCAATTAAGGAAATAGCATATGCCATGGTTTGTGCATATCATTGTTTGGAATTTTGGATTGGTGATCTATCATTGAGATGCATTCATATATGTTTGAAATATGGAAATTGTTGGACTAGGTATTGACAATTAATACTTAAATAATAATTTGGATGTTAATGGTTAATATTACCATTCACTATTAATTAAATCACTTCTAGAGATGAGTAATTGATTTAATCCTAATATCAGTGGATTATTGAGAAAGTTATTTACTTGTTAAATCTAGACCTATGGTATTAATAAATTTTATAGGTTTTAAACTCTTAATACTACCATAAATATCATAGATTATGTATCACAAGATAGAATATAATATAGCCACAATATAATGATATGAGTAGAATAATATGAGAAAATTAATATGTAAATCAAGGCTTATAATAAATCAAATAACATTCAATAATATGCAAAAATATAAATGTAAATAGCCTTAATGGAACATGTACTAAGCATGTAATATAACTTACAATATTAATTGCTCAAAATGTATACAAGATTTGTTGCTTCACTTTCTCTAACAAAAAGTTGTAATACATGTTCTCCTTATTGTGTATACACCTTGTTATAGAGTATTGCCTCCATAATATAGCAATAGTAATGTGACTCTTTCGATACTTGACTATTGCTTTGCATATGCCAAGTCTCATGGTACTTGGCTTATCTACTTGAAATTTGCATACTTGATGAACACTTGACACTATAATATATGCACACCTATACATGAATCTTACACTTCTATAACTTGCACACTCTAATCTAAGATACTTGTACACATATTTACATTGCATATTTATTCTCATACATACAAGACACTTGTGCACATCAACTCAACTTACACTTGCACTCTAACTCACATGACGCTTACACATTTATTGCATATTAAAACTTTACGTTACACTTGTGCATATCCTACATATTTACACTTACATAAAGGATAAATATAACTCAAACATAAAACTATGACTCAATACTAATCTATTATTTACAAATGTACCATGAAGGTACCATGGGGTACATTATCAAGTATCAAATAATGTAATATACTCCAACACAATTAAGGTATATTTAATAAAAAGGAAAATGCATTAATTAAATAAATTCCATAATGTTGGCAAGTTGGTAATTGCGAAAACATTGTATAGTTGGAAATGTTGGGTATCTTCTTGTAACGTAGTCTTGAAAATTTTACTTTTGTGCTTAATGAATGAAGTATGCAAGGAAATAATTACTTCCTTCTTGGATATTCTTTTGGGGTTGCTTCAAAAAATATTAATACAGAAGATTTCCAAGTTTTAGAGAGCTATCTAGAGGATGATTTGTGGAGTGAAAACTAAAAAGAAAAAAAGAATTAATCGAATTGTTGTTGTAGAGGTATTTTCCTCCTAGTTATTCTTTGAAATGTTGTTTGCTTCATGTATGTTGGAATAATAGCTATTTATGTATGTTATGCTTTGTTCTTAGAATAGTTACTAAGTAGTTACTTTAATAGTTGGTTTTTGCTATACTTGTAGAGACCAAGGAGTTAGATGGGTTTTCTTCTCTTGTTTTTGGAAGGCTTAGCTTTTGACAATCCTTATCCATCCTTTTTTTTGAGCCTATAGAGAGTGTTGGCTTGTTTTAGGTTCATTTTGGGTTGGGTTTCTTCATTCTCTTAAGAATTATTTCAACCCTTAGAAGTTTGGTATATGAATCTCTTTAATTTATGTACTATGTAACTTATTTTGTAGGTTCTAGAGGATGTATTGGAGAGCAGTGTTATAGTTGGAGATCTCATTCATTACCCTTTCTTGTGTGGTGTTTGTTCCTTTGCCTAGTGCATATTCAACTATTTTAAGTAGTATTGGTTTTACCTGCATTTTAGCTTGGTTTTTAGCTTTAGGGAAGTGATGCAAGAGCATCCAAGGGCAGCAAAGCAATCGAGCATCAACCAAACTTGTTGTTGTTATTTCTTTCCAAGTGTTGCAAAGTTATTTTTTTTCTAAGTGTTGCAAATTTTGCAAAATCGTGACCCAAGGCAGAGAAAACAAGGCCAAAAGATACAAGGTCGCGAAATCGTGACCCAAGGCAGAGAAAACAAGGCCGGAAGACACAAGGTCATGAAATCGCGACCCAAGGCAGAGAAAACAAGGCCGAAAGACACAAGGTTGCGAAATCGTGACCACCGCAGGGGAAACAAAGGTGCGGAGGACCAAAGGTCACGAAATCATGACCAAAGCAAGGGAACAATGGCACAAAGGAACAAAGGTCACGAAATCATGACCAAAGCAGGGAGCACAGGCGCGGAAGTCAAAAGGTCATGAAATCATGACATATCATGATTTCGTGACCAAAGTAGGGAGCAAAAGGTGTAGAAGACAAAATGTCGCGAAATCATGACATGTCACGATTTCACAACCGAAACAAGAGAACAGAGGATGATAGAAAAAAATGATTTGATATCGTGACATGTCGCGATATTGCGACCAATATGGAGGGAGAAGGCACAAAAAGGAAATGGTTGCGATATCACGACATGTGATATCGTAGCCAAACAGAAAAATGTGCACTCCAAGATTTCATAAAGACGTCCCTTCATGCGCGACAAGTTAGCAGCAGTGAAGCAGCAGATTCAAATGAGGATTTCAATGGGCATGTTGGCCACTCGTGCAGGATATCTAGGGACACGTTTATCACAACTAACAGCAAGCAAGAGATCAAGAAGAATATGTTGTTGAGTATGGTAGCCAGTCGCGCACCTCACCTAGAGTATCATCAATGCAACTTGCCAGAATTGTTCCAGGTGGCAGTTGTAGATCATGGAAAGTTTGAAAACATAGAGGATCGGGACCTCAATAAAAATTGATGGATTGTAATGAGATGGGGTTGGAAAAATGCCAGTTTGGCTGTATATTCTTGTAAAATTCTTCTGAAGTATTAAATAACAAAATTTAGGCTCTTTTCTTTGGTTTTTCTGTCTTCTGCAAGATTTGTTCTCTGTAAAATGGTATCAGAGCCAGTAGTTCCTGAGAGTGTAACAAATCGCCGGAGGAGAGGCAGTTACACCAGGATCTATGGAAGGGCTTGGAATTGGGTGAGCATAATGCCTTTAAGGAGAAACCTTGTTGGTGGGAGAGGCATGGCAGTAGCCAAAGATGTCCGAGCCTTGCAGCGGCAAATGCAAGCCCTACAAGAAGAAATGCGCAGAATATTAGAGCTGAGAAGAGACGAAGGTAGTGAAGAAGAAGATGATGAAGAAGAAGACCAACCTAAGGAAGAAGAAGAAGCAGTAGATCCTGCTCAGGCCAGACTATACAAAGCAATATCCTAGATTGGGAAGAGGTTGAAGATGGAGGTTTCCACATATTTCAAGAACCTTGATCCAGAGGAATTGATCAACTGGATCAACGACCTGGAAGAGTACTTTGAGTATGAGGAGGTTGAGGATCCTGATAGGGTCAAATTCGCAAAGACCAAACTAAAAGGTCATGCCAGCATTTGGTGGAAGGGAGTGCAGCTGGACCGAAATAATAGAGGAAAGGAGATAATAACAAAGTGGGAAAGGATTGTAGAAAAGATAAAGAGGCAGTTCATCCCTGGTGATTATGAGTTAGACCTTCTAAAGAAAATGTAAGGATTAAGGCAATCAAGCAAGTCTGTAAAAGAATACATAGAAGAATTTCATAAAATAATGATTAGAACAGGCCACTCAGAGGTCAACAAGGAGAAGGTAGCCCGTTACATTAATGGGTTATGAGCAAGTATTCAGGAAGAATTAAGTCTAGTCTGAATGACCACCATAGAGGATGCTTACCAATTTGCCTTAAAGGTTGAAGAAAAGATAAATAGGAAGTTTGAAAACAAGCAAAGAGGAAGAGGTCATGGCAGAAGGACTGGCGAAAGGAATAGTGGAAGAAGAAATGAAGATTCTCAGAAAAATGGAGAAGGTAGCAGCAATCAAGAACAAAGGAGAGAAAATACAGACCACCCCCGTAATCAGAATAATGGTTATCGAGGGGGAAGGGGCAGAGCTGGACGTGGCTAGGGAAGGTGAAGGTTCCATTGGACTTGCTTCCAATGTGGTGAAGAGGGACATCACCAATATGAGTGCCCACAACAGCGAGAAAGAAATAATCGGAGGCCGGAAGGAAATGCCAGAGTAGCAGTCGCTGATGAAGATGCTGGATCTAAGCATTCTAAAGAAGCTGAGAGAGGAGAAGTAATGATTACAAGGAGAGTCCTACTAAATGAAGAGGGAGCTACAGATCAGAGGAAAAGCTTATTCTGCATAAGGTGTAAATGCATGGGTAAGATTTGCAACATTATCATTGAAAATGATAGCATAGATAACCTAGTTTCAGAGGGAATGGTTACAAAGCTGCAACTGGAGAGAAAGAAACACCCGCATCCATATTGGATCACGTGGTTGCAGAAAGACCATAATGTTTTGGTTAATGAACAATGCTTGGTAAAATTTAGTATTGGGAATTACCTTGATGAGGTTCTGTGCAACATTCTGCCCATGGATGCGTGCCATTTGCTGCTGGGGAGGCCATGGCATTTTGACAGGTGTGCAGTTCATAATGGCCGTGCCAACACCTATTTCGTGACCAAGAATGGAATGTGTCATAAGTTGAAACCCTTGAAGGAGGTGGAAGAAAAGGTATGTGGCAGTGCAAGAATTTTCTTGGTTGATGGAAGACATTTTTTAGATGATTTAAAGCATGAACATATGTGTTATGCATTAATTCCTAGAGTCATGGATATAGAATGCAAAGATGCCCCAACAAAAATCCAAGATCTATTGAGGGATTTTATAGATATCATATCTGATAATGTGCCTGAGGGTTTACCCCCAGTAAGGAAGATCATTCACCATATTGATTTGGTGCCAGGATCAAGCTTGCCCAATAAAGCTGCACATAGAATGATGCCTGTAGAAACTGAAGAACTAAACAGGTAGGTCCAAGAGTTGCTAGAGAAGGGACTGATCTGGGAAAGCTTAAGTCCATGTGTAGTACCTGCAGTGCTAGTGCCAAAGAAATATGGAGAGTGGAGGATGTGTACAGACTCTCGAGCCATCAATAAGATCACAATTAAATATAGATTTCCATTGCCAAGAATGGATGACATAATGGACTACTTGAGTGGAGCCAAGTACTTCACCAAAATTGACCTCAAGAGTGGTTACCACCAGATCCGTGTCAGGGAAGGAGATGAGTGGAAGACAACCTTCAAGACTAGAGAAGGTTTATATGAATGGTTGGTCATGCCATTTGGACTGTCCAATGAACCAAGTACCTTCAAGCGACTGATGAATGAGGTACTGAAAGAGTTTTTATGAAAATTTTTCATTGTTTATTTTAATGATATATTAATATTCAGCAGAACCTTGGAGGAACACCTGATGCACATTAGGAGGGTTTTTTGAAAAGCTATGGGAGGAGCAGTTATTAATAAATCTAAAAAAGTGTAATTTTGTCAAGAAAGAGTTAGTATACCTGGGATTTGTAATCTTAGTAGAAGGTCTGAAAATGGACCCAGAGAAGGTGAGAGCCATCATCGAATGGCCTACCCCAAGAAGCACAACAGAGGTAAGATCATTTTATGGTATAGCCAGCTTTTACAGAAAGTTCATAAGGAACTTTAGCAGCATTTGTGCACCCCTCACAGAAACAATGAGATGGGATAAGAAAGAATTCAAGTGGACCTTAGGGGCTAAAAGGAGCTTTGATGCATTAAAGAAAAATGTCATAGAACAACCTATTTTGGCACTTCCAGACTTTAACAAAGTATTTCAGGTAGACTATGATGCCAGTGGCAGTGCAATAGGCGTTGTACTGAGTCAGGAAGGTAGACCTATTGCTTATTTTAGTGAGAAGCTCTATGATGCTCAAAAAAAGTATTCAGTTTATGACCAATAATTTTATGCTATAGTTCAAGCTCTGAAGAAGTGGAGGCACTATTTGTTGCCAAAAGAGTTTGTTCTATTTACTGATCATCAGGCATTGCAGTACATCAACAACCAAACAAAACTAAATCAGAGGCACATGAAATGGGTTGAGTTTCTCCAAAGCTACACCTTTGTGTTCAAGCACAGAAGCAAAAAATAAAATAGAGTTACAGATGCCTTAAGTAGAAGGCATAATCTACTGATTAAAATGATAGTGGAAGTGGCAGGATTCGAAGAACTGAAGGGTCTTTATCCTGAAGATCCTGATTTTGCAGAAGCCTAGATGGCTTGCTTGACACGTGTTACTGTGGATAGGACAAAATGGTTGGATTTTCTAATCCAAGATGGAATGTTGTTCAAGGGAAGTAAATTATGCATTCCACAAAGTTCCATGCGGGAGAACTTAATCAAGGAAAAGCATAGTCGGGGACTGGCTAGGCATTTTGGTCAGGATAAGACCATTTCCCTAGTGAATGAAAATTACTATTGGCCGCAACTTCAATAAGATGTTAAGAGGTTTGTGCAAAATTGCAAAATATGCCAAATGGCAAAAGGCATGAGGTAGAACACAGGATTGTACCAGCCGTTACCTGTACCTGAAAGGCCATGGGAGGACATCAGCATGGATTTTATTCTTGGGTTGCCGAGAACACAGAGGGGAAATGACTATATTTGTGGTGGTTGACAAATTCTCCAAGATGGCACACTTTATTCCCTACCAAAAAACAAGTGACGTGGTTCACATTGCAGGGTTATTTTTCAAGGAAGTAGTAAGACTACATGGTCTACCAAGAAGCATAGTTTTCGACAGAGATACAAAGTTTATTGGGTATTTCTGGAGAACATTGTGGAAGAAGCTGAAGACAGATCTAAAGTTCAGTTCTACATACCACCTACAAACTGATGGACAGACAGAGGTGGTAAATAGAAGTCTGGGTAATTTTCTAAGATGCTTGATAGCAGATAAACCCAAGGGATGGGATTTGGTTTTGCCGTAGGCAAAATTTGCATACAACAATTCTGTCAACAAAAGTACAAACAAATCTCCATTCCAAATAATATATGGAAATAGTCCAAGAAATGTTTCTGAGCTGAGGAAATTGGATAAGGGAGAAAAGTGCAGTGCAGAGGCTAAGGAATTTGCAAAACAGATGAAAAGCCTGCATGAAGAAGTGAAGAAACAGATTACAAAAATGAATACTCAGTATAAAGTAAGAGCAGACCTAAAGTTGCGGTTCAAGGAGTTTGAAGTGGGATATGAAGTCATGGTCCATCTTAGAAAAGAAATATTTCCAGCCAAAACTTATAACAAGTTGAAAATGAAGAAATTCGGGCCATGCAAAATACTGGAAAAACAAGAATCAGGCAATGCATATGAAGTGGAATTGCCAAGTGAGCTTGACATTTCACCTGTTTTTAACATATCAGATTTAGTTGAATACCATGAAGGAGATAGTACAAAGGCATCAAGCATAGAATTGTGGAGCATTCCAACGTCTAACCCAAAAAAATACCAGATTGAGGAAATATTAGATACTCGTGAAGGCAGAAGCACAAGGAACAAACAATATTCTGAGTATTTGATCAAGTGGAAGGGTAGACCTATAGAAGATGCAACTTGGTTGTCAAAAATAGAGGTTGATCGCCTGGGTCTTCCTAAAAAATATTAGAAGTGAGGATCACTTCTCAATCCACCCCGGGTGTCTGATGTAGGAGAATCCGATGGCAGCAAAGCAATCGAGCATCAACCAAACTTTTTGTTGTTATTTCTTTCTAAGTGTTGCAAAGTTATTTTTTTTCTAAGTGTTGCAAATGTCACGAAATCATGACATGTCACGAAATTATGACCCAAGGCAGAGAAAACAAGGTTGGAAGACCCAAGGTGGCAAAATCGTGACATGTCACAATTTTGTGACATGTCACGAAATCGCGACCCAAGGCAGAGAAAACAAGGTCGGAAGACACAAGGTCGTGAAATCGCGACATGTCGTGATTTCATGACATGTCATGAAATCGTGACCTAAGGCAAAGAAAACAAGGCCAGAAGACACAAGGTTGCGAAATCGCGACCACCACAGGGGAAACAAAGGTGTGGAGGACCAAAGGTTGTGAAATCGTGACCAAAGCAGGGGAACAAAGGCACAGAGGAACAAAGGTCACGAAATCATGACCAAAGCAAGGAGCACAGACACGAAAGTCAAAAGGTCATGAAATCGTGACATATCGCAATTTCACGACCAAAGCAGGAAGCAAAAGGCACGAAAGACAAAAGGTCGCAAAATCATGACATGTCGCGATTTTGCGATCAAAACGGGAGAACGGAGGCCGATAGAAAAAATGACGCGATATCGCAGCCTAAACGAAGGGAGAAGGCGTAGAAAGGAAATGGTCGTGATATCACAACATGTCACGATATCACGGCCAAATAGAAAAACACGCACTCCCAGCTTTCATAAATACGTTCCTTCGTGCGTAGCAAGTTAGCAGCAGATTCAAAGGAGGATTTCAATGGGCATGTTAGCCACTCGTGAAGGATATCTGGAGATGCATTTATGGCAACTAACAGCAAGCAAGAGATCGAGAAGAAGATGTCGTTGAGTATGGTAGCCAGTCGCGCACCTCACCTAGAGTCTCATCAATGCAACTTGCCAGAATTGTTCCAGGTGGCAGTTGTAGATCGTGGGAAGTTTGAAAACATAGAGGATCGGGACCTCAATAAAAACTAATGGATTGTAATGATATGGGGTTGGAAAAATGCCAGTTTGGCTGTATATTCTTGTAAAATTCTTTTGAAGTATTGAATAACAAAATTTGGGCTCTTTTCTCTGGTTTTTCTGTCTTCTGCAAGAACTATTTTCCGTCAGGAAGCCAAAAAGTGCCTTTTCAGAGTAGCAAGCTTTAGGTGACTATCTGTAGCTTTGCATACCTTAGAGATTTTAGTTTTGTTATAGGAATGGTTGTGCCTCTTCAGATCTTTAGTTGCCAACCATAGATAGGTGTAGGAGGTTGAGTCACCAGTGGGATCGTTGTCTCTTTTTTATTTTTCTGCCCATGCTATGTTGGTGGTGCCCTTATTTTCATTGGTTGAATGAAAGATTAGGATTGTTTTAATTTATTTTAATTACTCCTATAAGAAATTTAATAGTTTAAATAATTGTTCTAGGAATTAAAAAGGAATATAGATTCTTTTATTTATACTTTGATTATAATACTTTATCGATAGCTTATGAAGATGATTTTATAAGTAATATAAATGTTTAATAGCTTAATTTGATATTATTGGAGCTATTAATTATCTTTTATTGTTCTTCCATGTTTGATTATTTAATCAAAATTTTATTGAATTATTGAAATAAACATTACCATTACAAAGAGAAACCTTTGACCTTATTTAGTGGTTAAAATATTATTAATGGCTATCAAGTTGTAATGTTAGATATTTTGATTAATTTTGAAGGATTTAATAAATAGAGGATTATAAATAGATTTTGAATATAAATGAGGCTTGAGTTTCTAAAGATTCTATAATTGAGAGAAGTATTAGATTCTCTCAATGAATTGCACTTCTTTGCATTTTGGTGTGATGCTTGCATAGTGCATGTTAGACTTGCATATGCATTTCAAGAGTTGTCATAATCCCTAGATCTACTTTCATTGATCGTTGAAGAAGAGCCAACAAGCAGAAGACCTTGAGGAAAATATGAAAGTTTATTCTTGAATTAAAAATTGAAATATAATATTTTTGGGATGAGGATTTTTATGAGTTGTTTTTATTTTGAGGAAGGACTAATGTTTGTTGATAACCTTCTTGTTAATTGAGACTTGATTCATAGAATGGAAGATTCAATGTTATTATGTTTTTATGTAATGTTTTTGGAATATTTATGTACAAAATGGAAAGGATGTGCTTTTGAAAGGAATGATGGAATCAAATTCATGGGTTATGATAATAATTCCTTTAGATTTTGTTCATCCATTTTGTTATAAATAAAGTAAATTTTAAATGTTAGTTCTATGATCTAAAAAGAATTTATATTCCGAGTCTTTAGAAATGTGTTATGTTGAATTTACTTATGATTTTAATATAACATTGTATTTCCTTGTGGGAGATATGTTTATTTCTTTTAATTGGTGTGCTCTTGATTTGGATGAGGGTTTTGGGGCATGAATCTAGAGCCATATTAGAAGCCCTTGAGTCAATATGTACCCAATATTGGAAGGAGTTGTCGTGAGTAATAACCAGGTATTTGTAAATCTTAGAGGAGTTGCAGTGATGCAATAGCTAGGTATTTGTGAATGATACACCTGTTGTGACTGTTGCACAACTCGCCTTAAAATTGGGGACCCACCTTTCATTTTTTATTTTTGGGTGTTTTTGTGTCGTTTTGAGTGTCTAGTAGTTTGCTTGGTTTTAGGTTGTAGTTTTTATCAATTTGTTATTAGCAATTTTTGATGATTTTTATCATCAATTTATTGTCGATGATTTTTATCATCAATTTGTTTTTGACGATTTTTATTGTCAATTTGCTGCTAACGATTTTTATCATCAATTTGTTGTCGATGATTTTTTATCATCAATTCATTCTTGATGATTTTTATCAACAATTTATTGTCGATGATTTATATCATCAATTTTTTGTCAATGATTTTTATCATCAATTTGTTGTTGATGATTTTTATCATCAATTTGTTGTCAATAATTTTTATCATCAATTTGTTGTCAATGATTTTTATTGTCAATTTGTTGTCGATGATTTTTATCATCAATTTGTTGTTGATTATTTTTATCATCAAATTTTATGTTTTCTTACTTTTATTTGTTTTAAATGATATATAAATTTTTTTAAAATTTATATATATATAAAATAAGAATAAATAAATAACTTATATATATTTGTGCATATAAGTATATATAAGTCCAAATAAAATAATAATAAAATATTTTAAAAAATCTAGTTTTATGAGAATGTTTTACTTTTATGTCATGGTGTTGTAGGTATCTCCTATTGTGTATATCGTTTTTGTTTTGTTACGATCATGATTTTCTTGATTGTAGGTTATTGTATGGGTTTCGTTCCTAATGTCATATTGTGGTGTTTAATACAAGATCCCATGGGGAACAACATAAATTTTCAAGCTTGCTACATGGAATATGGATGCTTTACACATCAAGGCAAAGTGAGTGGACAGAGTCGAATGACATGGTAGAGACTGCGGAAGCAACACCGAATGAAGCAATGAAGTTGGGCCCATGGAGTAGACAATTGAGAGTTGATACAATATCATATGGTGATGAGGAATTCATCGGTTATGTGGTTGGCCTACATGGCAGTGATGACGATAAAAGGGTGTAGGGAGAACCACCTTTGGATGAAGCATGGGCTAGTAAGCATCAAGTGGGACGGGCCAAGGGAATAGACAACATGAATTGGGTTTTAACTAGATACATTCTTGTAACTCCATAGTGTTTGGAGAGTTTGAATGGGAAATAGGATGACAAATAGGCAACATGAAGATTGATGATGATTTCCATGTAGATTAACTTGTTCAAAATAATAAAGCAACAAAGGTACAATGTGAGGATTTTTTTTTATTTTTGGTAGTATTCAAAGTCAAATTGGACAAATGTACTAGTGAGAACATGCTTGCAAGGTGGTTTATGAAAGGTGATGTGTAAACATGGTGACCAGTCGATGGAGTAATGATGTAGATAATAAGGCTAAAATAGCGATTATGTGGAAATAGTGTCCACCCTAATGTTGAACATGGTGAAATAAATCCTTGCACATGGACATGGCTTTTGGTATGACTATGACACAGCACAACGTGTTAGGATCCTCAATCCTAAAATTATTAGTTAGTATTAGTATTATTAATCATTTAATTATTATATTATTAACTTATAAAGTGAACCATCACAACCCTTCATAACGTGAACCATCATGTCTCTTCATACGTGAACCATCATGTCTCTTCACCAACGTAGCTTTAGGGTAGATATATATATTATGTTGGCCATCCATATCAAATCATCCAAGAAGAAGAATAAGAATATATATTCTAAGGAGGGAGCCCCCTATAGTGGCAAAGCGATTACAAGGGAGCCCCCTTTGAGTGGCCTGCAATTACATTTATATTAATTTGTTAATAATTTTATAGTAAGACCCTAGGTTCTTACCATTTGGTATCAGACCCATGTGGGACCAAACCATGTGGGATTTTTTCAAGGAACTTCGTCAAATCACTTTCGTCCGTGAGTATCAAACTCGGTTTGAGGATATCACCAAACACAACACAGGGTTGGATGAATCAATTCTCATCAATAGCTTCATTAGTGGATTGAAAGAGGAAATTAGAATGGAGGTGACAAGGTTCAATCCCTATACCATGATATAGACCTATGGATTGGCAAAATTAGCTGAAGATAAAATAAATGCACAACAACGATTAGGGAAACCGCTTATGGAAAAATTGTCGACCACTTACATCGCTCCCAAACCTATGCATAATGGAAGGGCACAAATCACTTACACAACCCCCAAATCTAATCAAAATTTACAAATTAAACATCTTAGCTTTGAGGAGATGAAGGAACGATGAGCAAAAGGACTCTATGATAATTATGATGAACAATTTGGACCCCACCATAAATGTGCTACACTAACATTGTATTTATTGAAGGAATTTGATCCATGTCTCTCCATAGAGCAAGCAGATGAGGTAGTTGTGTACGAAGTGGCTAGTGTACGTACTCATCGCAATGAAGAAAATGAGGTCGATGTGCAAGAAGTTATTGATGTACCAATCAAGGATGAGGTATACATACCCAAAGTGATCAATGCTAGCCAAACATGCACTCTACAAGACCTACAAATACCTTCCTCACCAATAGTGAGTTCTTACCATATGATCAAACCTATTTAGAACCAACGTAGAGTGACTAAACACTCCTCTATTGGCTCTACCAAGGAACCAAAAAAGGATATGAAATCATTACCATAACTTTTGATGCATCATTCTAAAGTATTTGAGGAACCCCAATGGTTGCCCTCCCATACTCATCATGATTTTCCTAAGGAAGATTCTACTATTGTTCTTGGCAACCCCCAACTAATGCTTCATCCTTCTCGATATCCCTTTCTACGAAAGGATGTCATTAAAAGAGTCCAAGAACTTACACAAATCCTTCTTGGAAAACAAAGGACAAAGATTCTCACTTTGAGCTTTGAGGACAAAGCTCTTTTTAAGGAGGGTGGCATGTTAGGATCCTCAATCCTAACATTATTAGTTAGTATTAGTTAGTATTATTAATCATTTAATTATTATATTATTAACTTATAAAGTGAACCATCACAACCCTTCTTAACGTGAACCATCACGTCTCTTCATACGTGAACCATCATGTCTCTTCACCAACGTAGCTTTAGGGTAGATATATATATTAAGTTGGCCATCCATATCAAATCATCCAAGAAGAAGAATAATAATATATATTCTAAGGATGGAGCCCCCTATAGTGGCAAAGCGATTACAAGGGAGCCCCCTTTGAGTGGCCTACGATTACATTTACATTAATTTGTTAATAATTTTATATTAAGACCTTGGTGTCTTACCACAACGACCACAAACTGAAGCAACATCTAGTAGGCACAAGGTGACACTATGACTTGGACGAGTGGCTACAATGGGTCCTCGATGATGACAAGTATTGGGGTTTTGAACCCTAGATTTGGACACCAATGGGATCACCAGCATATGCAGGTTCATTGACATGGTCGAATATATTATTTTTGATAGTGCAGTGAGAAGTTAGAGAAACTACGATATTAGAAAACTTATTTATGGCAAAGGGCAGCTCGGATGTGGCGTAGAAATAAAAAATACTACTAAAAATTATTTGTGAAACACAAATATCTTATTTTTAATTCAAATATTTTTCAAAAATTTAGATTTTGTTAGTGAAATAGGAGAATTTTCTGCATGCTTGGATTTAATTCTTTATCTTTCCCTTTTTAAGGTTTTGGACTTATAGATGATGTTTGATGTATTTTAATGGTCACATCATTGAATGTTTGGAGTCTAAAATTTATTTTCTATGTCCTTAGGAGCTAGCACTTAGTTTATTTTGATTGTTCAAATGCATGTTAGAATAGATTAAGTTGCATGTATGAGTTTCTCACATCTTCAGTTTTGCAGCATAGGGTACCATCAAATTGATAAATATTTCCATATTTACATTTTCAACATTAAAGTTTTTTTTCAGATTTTCATTTTTTTTATTTTCTAACCCTTCATTTTGCAATTTTTTTTTAAACTTTGAGGATTAAAATTGAAGAACACAAGCTTATACTGAGAGGGGGGGGTGAACAGTATAAGACCTCTTTTTATTTTTTCTTTATACTTAAAAACAGTAAAGCAATATACCCAAAGCAATATCAAAACAATGCATAATATCATCCACAAAGTGACACCAATTTTAATGTGGTTCACCCAGAATGCCTGGGCTATGTCCACAAAAATTTTCTCTAAAAGTTATCTCAAAGTTCTTTGGGAAACCTTCCCAATTACAATGTTTATGAGCCTCGGCCCAAAGGAGATACCTTCCCCCAATATAAATTTATAAGCCTTTGCTAAAAGGATATACCTACCCCTCTATCTAAATTTATGAGCCTCTGCTCAAAGGAGATACCTTCTCCTCTGCTCTGGAAATGATCCCTCAGAAGATCAACTGCCTCTACCTCTTGCCAGCACATGGAACTCCTTTCCACCGAAGACTTCCTATCCTCAATGCTTAGCCTAAGAGACCTCTGCCTTCTATGATAATGTCCACAGCAGCTCAATAACCTGTACCAAACATAGTCAGTCGGTCTAGTACAAGTCTTCCTCTGTCTGTCAGATTTGTCCAACACTTGAACAAATCAGTCCTCTGCACACAAGCCTTCTCAAAGACTATCCAAATCTGTCCTCAGGTTCTTCTCAAAGAACCAGTGCTCCTCTATCCTCAAGTTCTCTGATAGAACTCTCAAAAACTTAGTTCACAAGTCCTCTGCTAGGACCTATCCAAATATTCTCACAAGTCCCCACTAGAACCTGTCCAAAACCTGCTCACAAGTCCCCACTGAAACCTGTCCAAATCAGCTCACAAGTTCATCAAGAAAAATTGCTTAGCATGAACCCACAAAGAGAATTTTTAGAGACCCAATGTGATTCATAAACCTCATAGAAGCATAAAGAGAATTGTTAGAGACTCAATATGTTCTATACTTAACTCCCAATATCAATCTCAACTCAATCTCAATCTCAACATAATAATATAGATGTAGTATGCTTTTCTCAAGAACATGAAACACAACCCAACAATTGCCAACCATGCAATATCTCATATAACAATGATACTCATGTTATTTTCACCAAAAATTAGGGTTTCAACAACAATGCTCATCAAACAAGGTTTAGTCAACCAACACCATTCAACTCAACATCAACCTTGAAGCATTCAACCAATCATCACAAGGAAAGGAAACAAGTAGAAATCCTTTTCCCTCCAAGGATATTTGAACAAAATAGCCACCAATACAATATCACCAAATGCAAAGAATAACTTGCTCAAATCAACTCAATGGAGTAAGCCCCAATCATGTATCAAGTAAAGCACTAACTTGATCAAATAGCCTCTATGGAAGCAACTCAACCATCAAACTCAAAATAGACAACCAATGGTTCCACCAACTCAATGCAAGTAGCTAGATTCACAAATATAAACCCTAGTGCACAAAGCTTCCAACATCTCAAACCAGAAATTATGCATTCACTCATAAACTCATCATGATCTAATAAAGCATAATCAATACTTCCACTTTCAAAAAATAAGATCCACTCCAAATAAAGAAACTTAATTTAATCCTTTTCACTCCAACCTTATTTCAAAAAACATACACCAATCATACTCATAAGAAGAATGTGCCCATACTTTTTTCTTGATGATGAAGGGGTCTCATACATCTACCACAACCACAACAAACTTCTATGCCAATCTCAAGAAGGTTAGAAAATAAATCTTTCTCACAATGTAATGTAAATCCACAATTACACCTTATTACTCCTCTTACTCAACTTATTATACCTCTCCAATTAATTTTAACATAAAATACCTTTTAATTTCACAAATATCTAAACTCTTATAACTCCCAATTGAAAGCTTTAAATTAAATTTTAAACAAAGCCTTATGACTCCCTCTTTGTAAAACTTATTTCTCTAAAATTTAATCACAAAAGAAACTTTGAGTCATACCTTTGAAAATAAAACATTGGTGCGGATGGGTTTTGACCCTCCAACCTTCATCAACTCAAAACTATCCGCGACCACCTACGCTATCCACTTGGATGAGAATACAATGGACAAAAACCTATTTAACTCCTTCGTCCTCTTCCAAAAATAAAAAATTAACGCCGCTGCGACTTGACCTTAGGACCTCCCAGATCGCAGCACCTTCATTTGAACAAGCAACTGACTCGTCCACACTATCGGATGGAAACGAAAAACATGAATAGCAGCCTTATTTTCTTTTTATCCTTTCATAAATATGTAACCCTCACTTAATGCCACGTCGCTGAAAATTTTGAATCACATGCTCTATACTTGCTCGAAAAATGATATTGTTCATCCCTTCTTTAACTACACCTTCCAATGTCATATCAAATTTCCCATCGCATCATTAGCATTTTCAAATATTAAAACAATGGCTCAACTACCAACATTTGATTTGCTCCCTTTATATATAAGGTATATGTTAAAAGTGTCGGCCCTTTTTAACATGATTTTCATCGGTGGAAAATATTTTAATTTAATTTTAAAATTTTAATTTAAATTTTAAATAAATAAAATTTAAAGTAAATATTTAAAATTAAATATCTCCATCACCGGGGCACCTTTTTCAATGAAACGAAAAGCCAACTTGGGTTTTAAGAAAAAACCATTTCAAAACTGTTGTCCATGGTTTTAAATAAAACCTTTTATTTTATCTGCCTTGGTTTTCACAAAAACCCTTCCTTGAACTTAGATTCTTTTGACATCAAATCAAATTCTTTCAAAAGCTTCTTGACATCTATGACAACTTATACACTTGAGCAAAGGCCATGTACCCAAAGTACCCAAAATTGCCAACAAAAATAAAAATTAAAATAACAAAAATAAATACATGGATGTGAAGAATGAGCTACAATATTTTATCCGAAACAAATTCGAACTCATTCTGAAGCCATTTTGATATTATAAAAATTATTTTAAAATATTGTTTTATGCAGATTTTTATAATTTTGAAATTTTATTTTTTTCATATTTTAAAGGTAAATCAGATTTTTTTTAGTTTTACATTTTTATTTGCAAGCATAAATGAACTTCCTTTATGAAAATTGCAATTTCATTAAAGGGAGTTAATGAGTTAATTTTTATGGCATTCCATAAGCTATCATTTTTTAGCAATAAATTTATATTTCTTTATGAAATTTTGATTTCATTAAAGAGAGGTAATTTATACATTACATCAAAGGTAACTGTTTTAAAGCATTAAACTATGTGAAAAGTATGATTTCATTAAAGAAGGATAATTTATAATGACATTTTAAGGCCATTATTTTAAAGCAATAAATTGTTATCTCTTTATGAAAATTAATTTCATCAAAGAGGGATAGTTTATTAATTATATCAAAGGCTTTCGTTATCTTCATGATAGAAGCTAAATTAATGAATTCTTTCACAATTTGATTTTCAATATTTAGAGATAGGTTTTAATCTTCTATTTCATGCTTAAAGTGGGATATAGTACAAGATAAAAATTTGTTTAAAATCAACTTAATCCAAAGAAGATAAAATCTATCTAAAACCCTTAAAGATAAAAGTAATTAAGGCTACATCGTGGTCATATGAGGGCCAATTTATATTTGCATTTAAGTTTCATGAAAAATAATTAATATGGCATAATAAAATAAACCAACACATACCCCTTGTTAACAGTTACTTGCAATCACTAAGGTGTTCCTAGCACTTAATTTGATATATCTTCATTGAGATTACTAATACACATGTGCAATGCTTACATAGTGAAACCTTGGAGAAGTTGTTTTTATTTATAACTTCTTTGCAAGAGAGGGTTTTGTGATCAAAATCCTAAGGTGAGTGTGGTTTTGCAATTGGGAAAAATTACTACTCAACATTTTTGTGCTAGAAGGAGGGCTTGAATTGGTTTACTTTATTTTATTTATGCTAAATTGTTCATTGTTGTTATAAATGCTTTTGAATTGTTCATGCAATGAATAATATGATTTTGGTGTAACCTTGAGAGTTCTAAATTGCTAAATATTTTAAGTTCATTTGATTAGCATCATTGTTCTCTTTTAACACTCAACACTTTGGGAGCTAAGAGGTCCTGAATTGATTTATTTTATTACTATTTAGATGCTAAATTGTTCATATTACTTGAAATATTTATTCAAAGACATTGGTATTGATTAATGAGATGTAGTTGATCACTTTCAGTGATTCTAACATTCTCTAATTGATTATGCATTAATGCTAACCTTCTTTAAAATTTGAGAATTTTCTTCAATGTTAGGGTTTAATTGATGCATATCTTTTGGGATGATGTTAAAATGATGATCCATATGTTAAAAATTTAAATTTTTCTAGTCATTTCATGCTTCTTTGCAAGATATTTTTATTTGACTAAAAAAATTAGTTCTAATTTTATTCCTTGAGTTTCACTAATGGCGATATTAGATGAACTAAGAGCAAGAACAGATGAACTAAAAGCACGAATGGTATATCTGTTAGGGGACTATTATAATATTTTTAAAAATACCTAGAATACCCCATCAAATTCCTAAAATTATATTGTATTTTCTACCACAGTTTAGTCAAAATGAGATGTTAGGATACATATAGAAATTACATGTCTACAAGAGAATATTATTTCAATGGCAAATTCTCCATGAGGATGTGGCTTTTAGGTTATTGTCTTACATATTGTATGACATGGAAATAGGTTGGTATACCCAATTACCTTTTGAGGTTAAGAATTTTTGGGCTCAACTAGAAGTAACATTTCTTGACAATTTTGGAAAGCAAGTTGACCTAAAAAATCAATTTAACTCTATCTGCAAATAACCTAATGAGTCCATGAGTCAATTTAATACTAGGTTCTATGTGTTTTGTAATTAAGTATTGGAACATTATGATATAACAAAATATGAATCTATTCAAGTATACATGGGAGCCACCCCCTCGTACTTGCTACACTTTTAGAGAAAAATCTTGATGACCCAACTTTACATAGAATCTATGAGGTTGTGATAATGGTAGAACAATGTAAAGTGGAAGTACAACATACTCCCATGAGAGATTGTCCTTATGGAGTTATTGATGCCAACCTACACCAACCATCGAATATAGTATCCTCCACTCCAATGATGCCTAAGGTGAATGATCAAGGGGATGAATTTGAATGTCAAAATATTATAACCACCTTAGATATCATCCAAGAGGAGGTGCAAGTTGCCAAACCAACATCCACCAATGAGTATTATATAGATATGGGTTCATTTCTAGAAGTACATGAGTATTTAGATAATGGAAGTGTCCTAAATATAATTGGTTTTGAGATATGTGATAGGAAAGAACCTTCCATGGAATTGAATAAAGTGGTTGAAAGTGAAATTGAAAGAAAATAAATAAATGTATTTGAATAAATAATAGAATTTCACCACTTGTTCTTGGAAGACTCTTTGGATGTTATTCTTGAGACTAATGATCAATAAATTCCTCACCTTCTAAATGGTGATAAAATCGAATCATGGGTTACAAATGTGGATTGTGATAGCCTTACAAACTTGAACATAAAGAGTAGCCCACTTTTGAAAATTATTGAACCATCTAAGGAAGGTGAAGATGAATTTAATGAGAAACACCTTGATGAATTGGAAGACATTGAAGAAGTAATTAAGCATCACAACTTGATTTTGAAATATGATTATTATGATTCTTAGAAGAAGTGGGAAGAATAAACTCACTCTAAACCTTCTAATGAAACTTTTGTGTCAATTGATATGTAGAATAATACAATTGCTTGCTCACATGAGAATATTAGAAGTCCTATACAATTTGAGAATATTTTGGAAGAAGGAACGGAATCTCATCAAGTGTTGGAGAATGATAATAATTCTACTACCAAAGAGAAAGAAGAAAAATAATTGATAGATGAATTAAAATATCATGTCACAAATGTAATAGAGTTTCATCCCATGAATTTGGATGAAAATTTTTACAATGGTTGGGGAAGATATGAGGAATCATCTACTTTTCACACCCCTATTGATGATATTTCTATTAACATGCAGGATGCTAAAATTGCCATTTCACATGAAGATATTGCACTTGTATGAATGGAGAAGGTTCTCAAATTGGATCATGATGAATATGCCTTTATTGAAGATCTTGTTGATATATAAAGGGAAAATTTGGTAAATGTTTCTTATGAATCATCTATTTTGGATGAAGAAGAGGTAAAATCTACTCTTTCATTTAGGGATATTGAAAATTTGGATACAAATTCGCATGATTGTTTTGAAGATTCTAAGGAAGAAATACCATTAGTTGTTAATAAGAAGTTGGAACTAAATGACAAAGATGTTGATCTATGTGAAGCAACCCAAGTGGTTTATCATGGTGATGCATTACTTGACACACACCTTAACTAACAAGATTTAAGGTTTGAAAAATATGGGCATATTTTTAATTGGGTGCCTAATTTTGGTATGTTTGATGAATAGGTAATAAATGAATATGAAATACTACAAGATGATGAAAATGATAAAGACCATGAGGTAAAAGAGGGAATTGCAAATTCTTACCAAGCCTTGGTAAATAAAAATCTACAAGAGGTAGAATCTAACCTTTTGTGTCCAAGCATCCAAGCTTCAGGTGAAGATTTGTATAATCACTCATTGGATTTAAATGCTATTTATGATGAAATGCCATTGGAGGTGAATGAAGAACTTGAGTTGATTTCTACTCACACCTCTAATAAGAATGTTTTTTTGAATGAAAAATAAGTTGATGCACTTGAATTGTTAAATCAAATTCACCAAAAACCGATAAAAGAATCTAGGATAAAAACTTATAATTATTTTCATTTAGTAAATATCCTAGATGCTTGTAAATTTTTGCATGAGTTTGATTGGCCCACAAACTTAAAAAATAATTTGGCTTTGAAAGTTCTAGAAATAGGCTATTGTTTGCAATATCTCATATTTGAAAAGGAGAGCCTAGTTCTAAATCATGAATTGAGTTGTGAAATTGACATCTTAAAGAATAGACAAGAAATAATTGAAAATAAAATTTTGTCTAATCAATTTAATTATTTGAAGCTCACCTATAGGATCATTAATGGAACTAAATCAAATTGGTGGGGTGAGAGAGGCAAGATGAATATTGTTGTATTGTTTGGCTTAATCTTGTTTTTATTGGATTCTTATAAAACTTGGCATGCTTATCATGGTATATATTTTTTGAAGTGTGCTAATCATGTTTAGGATACAAGGAAGTGATATCCCAATATTTGCACTATCCTATACCATATTGTGCATTTGTATATAGTTTTGGTGTTCTTATTTTTTTTTTGGTTTATTATTTTGTAATTTGTATTTGGTTTAAGTTTATGTTTTTAGTTTTTAGTTTTGGGTTGTTCCCTTGTTTTGAGGTGATGTTTTGTGATCACTAAATTATGGTCTCTAGAATGTTTTTTGTGTTCCTTGGTTAAGTAGGTTGGAATGCCTAATTTGAAAGCAGGTGAACCTAAGAAAAGGGGAATGAATTATTTTGTGATCATGCTCAGATTTTGGGACTAAGATGGTAGAGAGTGGAATAATAAAATATTTTTCTAGAGCTCCACATGTAACTCACATACATTAAAGGGTATTTTTAGAAATTATGAAGGATGAAGTTATCTTGATTTAAAATCCTAGGCAAAAATCCAACACGTTCCACTTGTAGGCTTCCTATTCTAGTGATGCTTGAATCTTTTGCAAAGCTTTTCTTAAAAAAAAAATGAGCATTGAAAAGCTTTATCAAATCAATCACAAGATCTAGATAAACTCTATCGGGGCTATGGACGCCTGACTGATAGTAAGGCTTTTCCTAGACACAACTCAGGTAAAAGAAAATGCTTTGCAAAGTATTAAGTGAACACAAGAGTGAGTTAGATAAACCCTACCAGGGTCATAGACACCTGAATTGTAGTATGGCTCTATTTTTAAATGTTTTTATTTTATGAGTTGTACTTCATAGCCTAATGCAAAAAAAATTATGGAATCTGGAGGGTTTTCAAAGATGCAAAAAAATGATCACTTTTTCACACACTAAGCAAAGGCAGATGGATTAATTATTTTTATTCAAAACATTTTACCCCCACCTTCTTGGGACATTGCTAAATAATTTGTGTCTCATTGATCTTGTGTGTTCTCATTTTACATTGGGTTCTTCACCCAAAATGCTCAGGAGTATTTCCCAGTAGAGTCGCCATTTGTTGTGACTATCACACAACTCACCCCAAAATTGGGGATCCACCTTTCATTTTTTGTGTTTGGGTGTTTTGGTTTCATTTTGAGTGTCTAGTAGGTTGCTTGGTTTTAGGTTGTAGTTTTTATCAATTTGTTATTAGCAATTCTTGACAATTTTTATCATCAATTTGTTGTCAATGATTTTTATCATCAATTTGTTGTCGATGATTTTTATCGTCAATTTGTGACTGACGATTTTTATCGTCAATTTGTTGTTGATGATTTTTTATCATCAATTCATTCTTTACAATTTTTATCATCAATTTATTGTCGATGATTTTTATCATTAATTTGTTGTCGATGATTTTTATCATCAATTTGTTGTCAATGATTTTTATCATCAATTTGTTATCGACAATTTTTATCATCACATTTTGTGTTATATTTAATTTTTTTATTTCAAATGATATATAAAATGAAAATAAAAATAAAAAAATAAGTTTATATATATATAAACATAAATAATAAATAAATAAATAAATAACTTATATATATTTGTGCATATAAGTATATATAAGTCCAAATAAAATAATAATAAATTATAAAAAAATTCTAGTTTTATGAGAATGTTTTACTTTTATGTTGTGATGTTGTAGGTATCTCCTATTTTTTATATTATTTTTGTTTTGTTACGATCATGATTTTCTTGATTATAGGTTATTATATGGGTTTCGTTCCTAATGTCATATTGTGGTGTTTAATACAGGATACCATGGAGAAAAACATGGATTTTTAAGCTTGCTACATGGAATACAAATGCTTCACACATCGAGTCTAAGTGAGTGGATAGATTCAAACACCATGGCATCGAACGAAGCAATGAAGTTGGGCCTATAGAGTAGACAATCTAGAGATGATACGGTGGCATATGGTGATGAGGAATTCATTGATGAATATTGCGACGATGCGGATGTGGCTGGCCTACATGGAAGTGATGATGAAAGAAGATTGTAGGAGGAACCACCTTTAGATGAAGCATGGTCCAATAAGCATCAAGCAGGATTGACCATGAGAATAAATAGTGTGAATTAGGTTTTAACCAAATTTATCCCTACAAATCTGTAGTGTTTGGAGAGTTCAAATGGGCACCAAGATGATAGATAGGAAATGGGAATATTGATGATGATTTCCACATAGATTAACCCATTCATAAGAATAGAGAGATTCAGGTGAAATGCGAGGATTTTTTTTTTTTAGTAGTACTCAAAGTCAAATTGGGCAGATGCACTAGCGAGAATATGCTTACAAGGTGGTTGACAAAATGTGTTGTGTAAAAATGATGACTAGCAAATGGAATAATGATGTGGATAATAAGACTGAAATAGTGGTGACGTAGAAATATTGCCCACCCTGATGTTGAACATAGTGAAATAAACCCTTGCACATGGACATGGATTTCGATGCAACTATGACACAACGCAGTGACTACGAATCAAAGTAGCATCTAGTAGAAACAACGTGACACTATGACTTGGATGAGTAACTATGATGGGTACTTGATGATGATAATGATTGGGGTTTCAAACCCTAGCTTTGGACACCAAAAGGATCACAAGCATATGCAAGTTTATCGACACAATCAATTTTATTATTTTTGATAGTGCAATGAGAAGTAAGAGAAACCACAGTATTGGGAAAATTATTTATGGTAAAGGGTATCCCAGATGTGGTCCAAAATTTAGTATAATCAAGAGCACCAGACCCAACAACATGATAGAGATGACCACATGAAGTTGAGAGTATTCAACAACATCTATATGGAGAGGAATTTTATGGTGATCACCAAAATTGAAGCAAGAACAATTATCAGTAGGGTTTGATGATTTACCAAGTGGAATCAATGATTTTAGTGGAAGATATTTATGACTGGTCATATAGGGTGTGGACATGTGAAGACCCTGAATTACCCTAGTCAAAAAAAGCAAATGTGAAGTAAATTATTTATCCACCAGGTTTAATACATGGTGGTCACCACATTATCAGGCTCCAAATAGCATGAAAGGGAATTAAAATAAAGCTATGTGAACTCATGTTGGTTGATGTTGATTTTAGCTACCAAGTACAATGAAGATTATGGATGATTATTACATTTTGACGCTCGCAATATGATGGGAAAGTTGATCGTGATGAGAGCAGTGGCCCATCGGGATGTCGAGCTCCACAATAAAGGTACTACTCAAGTATCCTATGAACAGATTGAGATTGTGGCATGATAGTAGTTTGGTGAGAAGTGTAATTATTGACAAGGACATTATTAGGGATACAGTGGAGATATCAGTTGAAATTTTAAACCATGAGAAAGGTGAGATGGATGGTGAGCACCAAGGAATCATCAGTATATGGGAAAAACATTGCTAATGTTGTTGGGGGCTTGAATTCAATGTTGGGAATCTATGATGTAGACTGATTGGGCAGCCAAATCAACATCAAAGACCTGGTTGAATTCATGGATGGACCAAGGATATGACATTGGTGAAAATTTTGCTTACATAGAGTGTTTCAAGCAGCAGACTACATCAAGTATGTTAGTAAGAGCAAAGAAATACAATGGTAAACCAGATGAATTTGAAGTCAACAGAGGTTTCGTGTTGTATAGTAGGATCTTCATTAGTAGGTATGGTATTTGAATAACCTATGCTTAAGTTTATTTGGAACCACAGTAATAAGATTGCAATAGCCACTGAAAATGATATTTTAAATGAATACCATATTTAAACAATCGAGGTTGTCACATGGAGGCCAAGTCAATAATGCCAAGTTGACCATATAACTCGGTGAGGGAATATAACATATGTTGATGTAATTCCCATTTAAAAGTATCATTCAAATTAAATAAAAGGTATTATTAAAAAAATGAAATGGATTCTGAGAGGGTAAAAAGGTCACGTGCACCTCCATTGAATCACACGCTGTGTTCGCCTTAGTTTGGTGTCAACTGACATGTTTAGTGGTGGGTGCTATTTCACCATATTTGCAATACCTGAAATAGTTTCCCTGCACTAGGTATACAAAATGGTAATCATTATCATACCATGGCCATAGATTCAAAATAAAATAAAGTTACAAATAGAAGAGGAGAAAACTAGGGAAAACCAAATCAACAAGGCAACGAATCAAAGAGAGAAGTGGAAGACGAAAAGAGAGGCCAAACTATTCAAAGCCCAAGGAATAGAAAAATAAATGAAAATCTTCTGGTTTCATGATGATAAATACAACATTGAAATATAATAGAGTGGCTATTTTTTTTTAAGACCATAAATGTTGCTAAAAATATTTTTGAAAAACTTGGATCTTATTTTTAATGCAAATACTTTTCAAAAATTTGGATTTTGTTAGTAAAATAGGAGGATAATTTTTTGCATGCTTGGATTTAATTTTTTATCTTTTCATTTTTCAGTTCTTGGAATTATAGATGATGTTTGATGTATTTTAATGGTCACATCATTGAATGTTTGGAGTCTGAAATTTATTTTCTATGTCCTTAGGAGCTAGCACTTAGTTTATTTTGATTATGCAAATGCAGGTTGGAATAGATTAAGTTGCATGCATGATTTTCTCACATCTTCGATTTTTTAGGATAGGGTACCATCAAACTGATAAATATTTACATGTTTACGTTTCTAGCATTCAAGTTATTTCCAGATTTTAATTAATTTATTTATTTTCTAGCCCTTCTTTTTGCAATTTTTTTTTTTAAATTCAAGGATTAAAATAAAAATAAAATTACAAAAATAAATACATGGGTGTGAATAATGAGCTACAATATTTCATCTGAAACAAATTCGAACTCATTCCGAAGCCATTTCAATTTTATAAAAATTATTTAAAATTGTTGTTTTATGCAATTTTTTTTTAATTTCGGAATTTTTTTTTTCATATTTTGAAGGTAAATCAGATTTTTTTTTTAGTTTTACATTTTTATTTGCAAGCATAAATAAACTTCCTTTATAAAAATTATTTTTTTGGTAAGTTAAAAAAATTTATTTATCAAAAGAGGGCATTTGAAAGGCACCCCAATGCTTTGTACATCAACGAGACAAGAAGAGGAACCCAAGAGGAAACCTGAAACGAACACAACAAAGAGGAAGAAATCTTGTTACAATAAAAATAAACCATCCTTGAATAGAAAGGAACCAAAAGAAACAGGCCTACGGCCCGTAGGACACAACAAGACCAAAACCTTCAGACCGAAGGAACAAAACAAAGACAATAGCAGGTGGAACCCCATACTCACTTAGAAAGGAATGTAAATAAGCATAGGAGAAGTGGCAACGGTTTCCAATGTGGTATCCTTTGCTTCATCCTTTGGTTTTTCCTTAGGAATATCCTTCAGAACATCAATACATGCTTCCTTTGCAATAGCCACCACATCCTCATCTTTGTCATCACCCTTGGCATCAGAGGGACCCTCATCAACAAAAAAGGTAGGAATGTCCTTGAATGTATCATAGAAGAATAGGATCCTAAGAGCTTGGTGCTGATCCTTTAGCCTTGAAATTGCTTTACCTATGGCCATATGGGTTGTTTCTAGATGATCAATTGTGGCAGAGGTTTCCTGGACTACAAGTTTATGAAGGTATTTCTCCATAATATCAGGTGAATTGGAATGATACTTTGTGGGTTTAATAGATGTGGAAGGAGGGGTTTCAGAAATTTCTTTAAGCTTGAGCCTCTGGGAACATATAACAAGCATACTCTCAACCTTGACCTTTTTTCTGACGTTGAAATTAGGAAGAGGTTTGTCACTTTTCTCCTTCCTCTTGGGTCTAGAAATTCTAGGACTAGGAGTTGAGGATGAATTTTCTTCATTAGAATCTAGGATGGGGATGTTACCTTTAGGGAATTTCAAAAGGAAAAATTTGTACAAGACTTTAAAAAGCCCTTGATGATAGGGCAAACCCTCCTTTTTTTAGGAGGATGTTATGGTGTAATCTATGGACCAAAAGAGGGTTGTGGGAATGTTCATCATTTTTTCTTCATGTGGTTTACGAAAGCTAAATGGAAATAGTAGAGCTAAGCTTTGGGATTATCACAACTGAGGTATTGCATGATAGGTTTCATAATTTCTTTCTAGGGAGTGGAAATATGGTTACGGTACAAACCTTTCTTGACCATCTTGTGGATCATCAAGGATTTATCAAAATGCATCATCCATAGGTTGTCCCATTAGGTCGGCCAATAGCTTGATATTAATTTGAAATTACACATCATGAATAGTAACCAGGCCCTTGTTCTAGGACTCGACAAAATCTTTTGTCACATCCTCATCAACACCAAAGAACAACTTGAAAAAAATAATTAGTGCTCTATTGTCCTTCCACATCTCTATGACTATGGATTCAAGCTCAAACACCTCAAGCTCAATGAATATAGGCTTTCCTTATTTCATGGTCACAAACAGGAAACAACGAGAAGGAGAACAATAGAAATGGCTAAACGAGACATGAAAAAGATCAACACACTGATAGGTGAGCAGAGAATGCAAAGTGTCATATAAAAGGAAAGCATTGTTGCAAATCTGAGTTTTGTAGAAAGGTCAGAGAGGATGCTTTGAAAAAGGAAAAAACCACCTAAAGGAACGATATTGGCTAGGGAAAATAACAAGGCAAAATTTCAGGCATCAAATGTTGCGGCAGATAGTTGGGAAAACCAATGTCAAAAGAAAAGGTTGACCATCGAGGATGTTCAGAAAATGAAACCAAAAAGAGAGTCTGGCACAAGACACAAAAAGGATTGGGATGTTCACCCAATAAAGTCTTGGGACAATGGAATTGGCCAGATGGTGGAAGATGGTTCTCGATGAAACAAGATTGCAAATATCAAAACACACAGGAGAAGTATGATTAAAAAACATGTTGGACTTTACCTTGGGATTCCAAAAGGAATCGGTTATCAAGAAATAGGTGCATGCATAAATGGGTAATTTAAAATCAAAACACAATGGGTCATGAGTCCAAATTTCAAAGTAAGTCATATTCTCTAGATGAAGGGATAACGAAGGAATTAGGACATGAATCCAATGCTTCATATCGAAGGTAGAATGTTGGGCAATGAATTTAATAAAATTTCTAAGATTCAACATGATTACCATTATTTTGATAAATTCTGACAAGATCTGCCACCTTCGGAGGAAGAGTATTAGTCCACGTTAGTAGTCCTCGGGTGTTATATCTAATATTTTCCAGTCTATCAACAACATATTTAGTCTCTCTAAAGGCATGTTGAACAATGGTGTTATGCTACTGACCAAGAATTTGTTTGCTTTCTTCCATAATTGTTCTAATATGACAACTGTTGGGTTTTGAAGTTTTTAAATAATTGATGAATTTGAGGCCTCTCCAAATGGCTTTGGATTCAACAGAATGATTGGAAAGGAATCCCAAAGGTTTAGAAAAAGCAAAAATAGAATTACCAAAATTATCACGTAGAATTCCTCTAGCTCCAGCATTACCAGGATTTCCTTTAGCTGCTCCATCAAAGATAAGCTTGACCCAACTAATTGGAGGAGGATGCCATTTAATTTTGATCCTCGAAGATGAAGGATTAACAGGTCTTGATGTATCAAGGATGATATTGCATGAATTGAGAATGGCTTTCTCAAAATGAGAGCAAGGAGAAGGATCAAAATGGGCAACATGGACATTCTCCTTGGCATATAGGATAAATTTATGGGCAATGATATCAGCATGACAAACCCAGTAGAGGGGACCTCACCATGGAGAAATTTAGAGGCTTGAATATCTTGCCTTCTCATGAACTTGACCCACTCAACATTTTCATTGGAGATGAGCCTCCAGTATTGCTTGGAAAGGAGGGAAATTTTGAGAAGAGATATCCTTCTAAGTCCTAAACCTCCATGATATTTGGGTTTACAAACTTTGTTCCAAGCAACTAAATGGAATCTATGTTTGTTTTGAGACCCTGTCCAAAGGAAGTGCTTTTGATTTTTTTCTATTTTTTGGTAAACACTTGTAGGAGCTTTGAACAAATAAAGAAAATAGACAAGAATACTTTGGATGCAGGCCATGGTGAGGGTGATTTTACCCTCTTGGGATAGAATATAACCTCTCCAAGTGGACTAATTTTTTTGAAGTCTCTCAATTACATTATCCCATATGCTTTCTTTAGCACTCCAAATAAATAGAGGTAAGCCCAGGTAGGAGGAAGGAAAATTAGCTATGGAGCATTCAAGTATGTTGGCAATCATATTATTTCTTCTAAAAGGAGTATTAAGGAAATATAGTTTGCTTTTCTAAAATTTTATCCTTTGGCTAGAAAATTCCTCATACAAGAGAAGGATATGCTTGATGATTTTAGCTTCATTGATAGAGGTGAAGGTGGACAACAGGGTATCATCAACAAATTTTTGATGAGTAATGGGATTGCACTGAGAGGTAACTTGAAGTCCAAAAATTAAACTTGCATCTTTTATCTACCAAGATTGATCTGCCAAGAGCCTTTATAGCAATAATAAAAAGGAGAGGGAACAAAGGATACCCTTGCCTTAATCCTCTACTACTCTAGAAATAACCTACATGTGATCCATTAATGAGGATAGAAAACCAAGCTGAAGAAATGCATCTTTTGATTAAGGAAATCCATTTAGAATGAAAGTTAAACTTATGTAGGATGGTGAGAAGGAAATCCCAGCTAAGCCTATCATAAGCTTTGTTCATATCAAGTTTGAGAAGGAAAGAAACTTTTTTATTGATGGATATGGAGTGGATTTCTTCATGGACTGAAATGATACCATCCAAGATAGACCTTTTGTAGACACCAAAACAGCACCAATCCGATTAAGTGACTACAAACACTGATCGCATTGACATACACAGCTTTCAGGGCAGCCCTCAGAGGTCAAAAAGTTGTCCTAGCCACTCACACGACAGCTTTAGAAGGTCAAAAAATGAGCAGAGCAAAGTTGGTCGCTTTAACAAGCCTTCATTAAAATAAAGTCAAAAGCAAGCCAAAGTCAAAGCAAGCCTTTAATCAAAAGCAAAACTTTAAACTTCAAGCCTTAAGCGAGAACAACTCTTAAGAAAACTTCAAATCTTAAGCAAACTTTAAAAGCAAAGGAGCTTTGGCCTTAGGCGTCACGAAATATTGACATCACAATTTTGCGATGTTGCAAAATCGTGACATCGTGAAATTGCGACACCTAAGGCCCGAAGGGCAGCTTCGGCCGAGGGTGTCGCAATTTCACGACGTCACAAAATCGTGACACCTAAGGCTCGAAGGGAGCTTCGGCCAAGGGCGTCGTGATATCACGACATTGCGATATCGCGACACCTAAGGCCCCGAAGGGAGCTTCGGCCAAGGGTGTCGCGATATCGCGACGTCGCGATATCACGACACCTAAGGCACCGAAGGGAGCTTCGGCCGAGGGTGTCGTGATATCATGATGTTGCAATATCGTGACACCTAAGGCCCCGAAGGGAGCTTCAACCGAGGGTGTCATGATATCACGACACCTAAGGCCCAAAGGGAAGGCTCAGCCGAAGTGTCACGATATCGCGATGTCGCGATATCGCGACACTTCGGCATTTTACGCTTTAACAGAATTACGACTAGTCAAGGCGAGATGGCTTACAATATACTACTAGGGCGACCTTAGATCAGGTACATGAAGTGTGTCCCTTCTATCGCTCACCAGTGCTTAAAGTATGCTTTTGAAAGAGAAATACATGTAGTCCCGATGGACTTAGAACCCTTCAAGTATTGCAATGTGGTACAATTAATGCCTCAATCGACCCTCCCTTCAACGCATTTGGATTTCCAGTTAAATCCATCTAAACAGGGTCCAATACCATAGGCACCACTGGTGACCAAATCACCAAAATCCTAGCCAGGTGAATCCTCATCATCTGCTCCTTCATTACCAACGCCACCTGTCATGGCTAAACAGAAGGACAAGGGAAAACAGATCATGGAAGAGGCTCAGCCCTTAGAAGAAGGTTTGCCCACAATTTCAATGGTATCAACAGAAGAAACACCTAGCACTACGAAAGCTGAGATTCCTAAACCACCAAACATGGAATGGACTCAGGAAGGACTCCCGTTCCCTCCCTCCCAAGCATCAACAATCACTGTTGAAATAGCCGTACGAGGCCTGGGGGAGTACTTAGTGCATAATGTTGTGGCAACGCCTACAATAGAATCAGTACAGGATATGGGGAGACCTTGCCTTCCCATAGGAACAGTTGTTCCTCTAGGTCACCCACCCAACCAGACAAATTTTATGTATGGCGGCCTTGATCATGGTCTTGAACCATGCTAGCAAAAGGAAGCAGACGAAGAGCCTTTTGTTGAAAACATCAACTATCTGTCAAACCCAGACTTCGCCCTAAAATATCTAGGCCAATGCAATTGGCATGGATACAGGCTAGGCAGATATGAACAAGGGATGCGGGTCCTTTGCCAACCAAGATATCGGATGCCATATGATAAGTCGGAGTAGGGTTCAACCACCCCCCGCCCTTAGACATCTTGGTAGAAAATATGCAAGGCCTAGAAATAGGAAACAAGGGGGGATTGGCACTAGATCTTTATGCCAACCCAAATACAGAATATACATTGGGAGACTACCTCCCATGGTCAACAAACACCCTTGGCAACAATAGTAATCCCTTTCCTTTGCTAGCAAGAGGTGAAAGTTTGGACATTAATCCTCAAAGAGAACATCAACGATGTCCAGACATATTTTTGAAGCTATTCCCCTTAGAGGTTCTAGTTGAGTCAATACCATGTCAAGAGAATCAGGTCCCTCCACCAATAGTGGAACAACCGCAATGGGACCAGATTAACTTACTGGAACAAGGAGAACCCTTAATGTCGCAAGTAACAGTTGCTGAAGAAAATGAACATTTTTGGACCTCCAAAAGTGAATCAGAAGATGAGACTGAGATGATCTATCTCAGACATGCAAGACAGAATTATTGCCCTTTAACTCATGAAGACCTAATGGGAAAAATGGGCATAAGGTTAGGACATGAATGGTGGGTCGACCCAGCTGGGTGGGACCAAGTGTTGGATCCATGGCTCCAAATTCACGATGAACACCATTCACCCCGAGACCCTATCATAACAATAGTGCCGAGGGAAGACCTTGTCCTCCTCGTCGCACATAGGGGTGATCCGTTCATGCCCGTTCCCCTAGAGCTAGATCCAGAGTATAGGGAGCATATAGAAGATTCAAGTTATCACACCCATGGTAATGGAGACCAAATTCATTCCATCCACATGATCTCCATTGATTTGACCGCACCCATCCACAATTCGGCCGATCCAGCATGGTCATTGCATCTAGACATAGATGCCATCGATTGGGATTGCATCAATTCACCTTTATCACCATCAGAGTACTGGCCTTTTGGTGAAATGCATCATTTTACCCCAGGGACAACTCAGGATATTTTTCAGGCTGAAGACGAACCCGAGGTTCCCAACGTAGATCTAAATTTAGCTAACGATATCCATTTGATCCTGACTCCACATCAGTTGGAGGACGGATCCCACATGTCAGTCGAAGAGACGACTGATGTAGATATCGGCATAGATCCAATGAATCCATAGATTCTCAAGCTGGGGGTAAGTATTTACCCCGAAGAGCAAGCCGACTACATTGCCCTTCTCAAAGAGAAGAACGAGGTTTTTGCATGGTCATACAAAGATATGCCAGGACTAGACCCATAGCTAGTCACGCATAATTTAATGCTTGATCCGACAATCAATCCTGTAAAGCAAAAACTACGTAAGATGCACCCAACAATGGCCTTAATGGTCAAAGACAAATTGCAAAAGCTGTTGGATGCATAGTTTGTCATCTGCGTGGATTATCTGCCATGGCTGTCCAACATGGTTCTCGTCAAGAAGCCCGATGGGAGGATTCACATATGCACCAATTTTTGAGATCTAAACAAAGCAAGTCCTAAGGATGATTTCCCCTTGCCAAGCATCGACGCGTTGGTAGACACTACAGTAGGTCACAAAATGCTCTCCCTAATGGATGGTTTTTCAGGATACAATCAAATTCGTATCAATCCTGAAGACCAACTCAAAATGGTGTTCACAACGCCTTGGGGGACATTTTGTTATAAGGTCATGCCTTTTGGCCTTAAAAATTTTGGCGCCACCTACCAACGTGCCATGACATATATCTTCCACGATTACATGCACAAAAATTTGGAAGATTACATGGATGATTTGTTAGCCAAATCTCTTTTGCGCTCAAATCATATCGCTGACTTAAGCAAGATCCTTGATCGCCTCATGGAGCATAAAGTTAGACTAAACCCCAAGAAGTGCGTATTTGGCTTCACATCTGGAAAAATCTTGGGTTTCATAGTCTCAAAGTGAGGAATCGAGGTGGACCCAAAGAAAGTCAAGGCAATCCTTGAAATGGTTCCCCCAACTACAATCAAGCAACTCAGAAGTCTGCAGGGCAAGGTCGCGTCGATTAAATGCTTCATAGCACAATTATCTAACAAGTGCCGACCCATGAACAAACTATTGCACAAGGGGGTTACATTTCATTGGGATGACGAGTGCCAGTCAGCCTTTGACGAGATCAAACAATACCTGGTTTTGCCACCAGTATTGGCACCACCTAGACTAGGAGTGCCATTCTACTTATACATCTCAGCTACTGAGGTGGCACTGGGCGCCATGCTAGCCCAGAAGAATGAACTTTACAAGGAATAGGCTACTTACTATCTTAGCCGCACCCTGGTCAGTTATGAACTTAACTATGCATACGTTGAGAAACTCTTATTGGCAGTGGTGTTTGCTACCAAAAAGCTACGCCACTACATGCTGAGCAACACTACATATGTTGTGTCTAAGGAGAATCCATTGTGATACATGATGAGTCGTACTTATCATAGTAGTCGCACGGCAAAATGGATCATGTTGTTGACAAAATTTGACATAGAGTTTATTGGACAAAAATCTATCAAAGGACAAGTCATAGCTAATCAACTAACAAAGGCTCCTCTTGAATACGATCAGCCTCTGGTCATAGAACTACCTGGTGATGGGGTCTTCCATGTCTTAGCATCACCCGATTTTGATGAGCCTGAGTCACAGGTCGACATAACCCTATTCTTCGATGGTTCTAAATGTGAGCAAGGTGGTGGCATGAGAATTGTATTCTTCACACCGCAGGGAGATCCCATGCCCCTGTCATTTAAATTAAACTTCCCATGCACCAACAATAATGCAGAGTATGAAGCCTTGCTCCTATGTCTTCAGACATCAATCACCATGAACATCAAAATACTGAATATCTTTGGTGATTCGTTGTTAATAGTCAATCAATTCAAATGGGTATATCAATGCAAATGCCCAGTACTATAGGCCTATAAAGCCCTCATGGACAAATTCCTGGCAAAACTTGAGTGGTATGACATCGAGGCACTCCCTCGATCATCAAATCATTTTGCGGACACAATGGCCTCTTTGGGGTCACTAATTCTGCAAGACCTTTCCGGTGATATGACAACCATTCAAGTCAAAACCTTATCGCAATCCATGATGGAGTGTGCAAGCTCAAACTTGACGCCAGGAATCCACATGATCCAGATTGAACCATCCTCGGATAAGTTCTCTCAAATCCGAGATCATTTGAAACATGCCAATTGGGGGTCCTTGTTCTCCCCTACTCCCATTAATAGCAACACAACGTTATTCTTACAAGTTCTATCCCATTCAGCGTTTTCTAGGGATGAACTTCAAGAGGGATTGGCTATTCATACTGTCAAGTTTTTTGATCAACAGGACTGGTATTTACCCATCAGAGACTACCTCAAGCTAGGTAATCTCCCACTTGGATTGACTCATGCCACAAAACGAGCACTCAAGCAGAAAACAACTAAGTATGAATTAATAGGAGACATTTTGTATCGTCACAGCTATGAAGGAATCCTCCTTCGTTGCTTGGACCAGCAAGAGTCCACTTGGGCAGTCGCCCAAGCACACGATGGTACATGTGGTGGCCACTTTAGTGGTATGGCTATCGCAAAGTGCATTCTTCACATGGGCTATTATTGGCCATCTTTAGAGCGAGATTGTTGCACCTATGTCAAGAAGTGCGTGAAGTGTCAACATCATGCCAATTTGATACATGTACCTTCTTAGGCCTTGCAGACTGTCCAGTCTGCTTGGCCATTCTCGCAGTGGGCCTTCGATCTAATTGGAAAGATCTCCCCTGCGTCGTCAGGCCATCACACGTTTATCATAACGGCCACAGAGTATTTTACCAAGTGGGTGGAAGCAATTCCACTTACCTCTACGACAGGACCCCGCATTGTGGAGTTCATTTTGCATAACATCATATGTCATTTTGGTATTCAAGAACAAAGACGTGCGTGCTTTGACGTGCTTGCATGCTTTGACCATAAAGTACAAAATTCAGCACAACTTTTCAACACCCTATTATCCGTAGGCGAATGGGCAAGCAGAGGTGTCAAACAAAATGCTAGTTGCCATCCTTAAAAAGACCGTCGCAGACAGTCATAAGGATTGGCACATTCAAATCCCACTTGCCCTATGGGCCTATCGCACTAGCATTCGGACACCCACTGGGGCCACTCTATTTTCGCTCGTGTATGGCTCCGAGGCAGTCATGCCTCTCGAATTGGAGATTCCTTCCCTGTGCATATCAATGCAAGATTTCATCGATGATGATTCTGCACAACAGGCCCGGTTAGACCAACTTACATTGCTTGACGAACGACGCGTTAATGCTCTCGAGAATTTACGTATTTATCAAGAGTGACTTAAGAAAGCTTACAACATGAAAGTTCACCTGAGGGACTTTCGGGTTGGTGATTTGGTTTTGAAGGAAAACCAGCAAAATTCTAGTTTGTTGTCCCACCTAAGAGACAAGTTTGCGGCAAATTGGTTAGGTCCATATATCATTGATAGAAAAATAGGACCCGGGACATACCGGCTAGCTTCTCTTGATGGTATCAAGGAAACAGAACCCTTGAATATCAGTCATTTATGACCATTTCATATCTAAGAGAGCCAAATCCCAAAAAGGCTCCAAGGATTCTTGCAATCGCTTGGTCAATCCCAAAAGGCTCCAAGGATTTTTGCAATCGCTTGGTCAATCCCAAAAGGCTCCAAGGATTCTTGCAATCACTTGGTCAATCCCAAAAGGCTCCAAGGATTCTTGCAATCGCTTGGTAAATCCCAAAAGGCTCCAAGGATTCTTGCAATCGCTTTGTCAATCCCAAAAGGCTCCAAGGATTCTTGCAATCGCTTGGTCAATCCCAAAAGGCTCCAAGGATTGTCAAAATCACTTGGTCAATCCCAAAATGCTCCAAGGATTGTCAAAATCGCTTGGTCAATCCCAAAAGGCTCCAAGGATTCTTGCAATCACTTGGTCAATCCCAAAAGGCTCCAAGGATTCTTGCAATCGCTTGGTCAATCCCAAAAGGCTCCAAGGATTGTCAAAATCGCTTGGTCAATCCCAAAATGCTCCAAGGATTGTCAAAATTGCTTGGTCAATCCCAAAAGGCTCCAAGGATTCTTGCAATCGCTTGGTCAATCCCAAAATGCTCCAAGGATTGTCAAAATCACTTGGTCAATCCCAAAAGGCTCCAAGGATTGTTAAAATCGCTTGGTCAATCCCAAAATGCTCCAAGGATTGTCAAAATCGCTTGGTCAATCCCAAAAGGCTCCAAGGATTCTTGCAATCGCTTGGTCAATCCCAAAAGGCTCCAAGGATTCTTACAATCACTTGGTCAATCCCAAAATGCTCCAAGGATTTCCACAATCGCTTGGTCAAAAATCAAGAAAATTCAAAAACAACAAAAATCATAAAAAACAACAAAAATTTGCATCTCATTTCTAGGCATACTCAAATCCATCAATAGAGAGTTCTTCTCGCACTTCATCTTCATACTCACAAAAATCAATCCATCAAAAATACAAAAATATGTAGCTGCATCAAAGCATTGCATCCATACATTGCATATTTGTGGTCGTACAGGTCAAAGGCACCATAGGCTGTAATTGCTCTGCTTGTCCATCTTGTTCCACACTGTTCCATTTTACAAAAACAACAAAAACACCATGCATTGTTTTTACCACACTAAGAGTCAGTAGTCTTCTAATGTATCAAGGGTTTTCGTGATTCAGTCATCATTTTGCTCTTTAGCCATGTAATGTATCAAGTCAAACAGATTTTATGAAGGTAGAGTTACACTTGAAATACACCTTGTTACGTAACATCCCAACACAAATTAAAACACATAAAAATTCCCAAGTTGTGTGAACGAAAGATGAAACATGCACAGTAATTCAAGTCACCATAAGCGAAACGGTTATCTTGCTCATCCCCCCATTTGAATGGTTCTAGAATGCTGAGAATTGACAAAAGGACGAGCTCTTTCCTATCCATTCACCTCCATATACAGTGGTTTTCACCACTACCAAATCCCAATCATAGTTGATTCCCCAAGTTGTAAGGATTCGTACTATCCGCCCCTAACCAGGATGGGTAGTCATCCCCAAGACCTAAAGGGGATCAACGCCATTTACAAACAAAATTCCAACAAATCATCATCCTAACACTTTCCATTCACCTTTGGTCTCCAAGTTGTAAGGATTCGTACTATCCACCCCTAACTAGGATGGGTAGTCATCCCCAAGGCCTAACAGATCAATGCCCTTACTCCATAACCTCCATCATCCCCTTGGTCCCCAACGTCATAAGGATTCGTACTATCTGCCCCTAACCAGGATGGGTAGTCATCCCCAAGGCCACAAGGATCAAATCCATTCATGAGCTCAAATCCACAATACACAAAACACAAAATCAAATAAGAGTGGTCATCACCACTATTCAAAATCCTTGCTCAAAAAGAATTAATAGAAAATAAACAGTGATTTTCATCACTATATATACGAGCAAATCTCTCAATCATTCAGCCAAAAAATATCCTGAACTTAAATCCCTGGAATTCTCAGCATTCGAAAAACCATCTAGGTGATCCTCATTACAGAGTTTGGTTGATAGCCTATCTGGAAATGGTGGTATCCTACCCGCATGACGATATGTCTCGTCACATTTGCTATTGCGTGTGTGCGGACCAATGTTTGCATAAGGATGAGCTAGCTTATGGTATCCTGGATAACACCGCAGATTAATCTAACTAAATACAACAAAGGAGTTAGTGGAGCTAATTAGGTGATCCTCGATACGAGGTTTAGTTGAAAGCCCATCCGGCACTGGCGGTATCCTGACAAATACCACATAAATGAACTCAATTGCACACACAGGGATGTGAAATAACTTGGTCAAAAACAAGTCCAATTCATACCTTGTTCAAAAGTCTTGTAAGATAAAGTACAGTCATGGATAGTAAGTTAAAACCATCTGAGTCTCAGAAAACCTTGGCTACATTTCTAAACCAACTGCGCTATTGTCATCCTTACAATACCATCCAAAAATACAAAAGAAAATAAAAACCACATGTATACATACAAAGTCATGCATCACAGCAATCGCCTAAAAGACAAAATAATAGAGTTCTAAATAGTCTATGGTGCCATAGCCAAACACCACAAAGTCCATCATCCATTACATTCATGCATATCACATATCAATCAAAAACATTTGCATTCATCATGCATCCATAAAAATAAATCAACACACAACATTCGTAATTATCATACCATATGCAATAGAATGCATCCATCAACATCAATCATTATGCATACCATACTATCATGGCATATACCCAAAGAAAGAAAATCAAAACAACAAAACATCACAAAAATGCAACACCAAAACCATAGCAATAAGTTGTCGGACACAAGTGCTCTTGCACTTAACCTCTTGGCATAAATAAAATCGATGTCGGGGCTTAAATTATCACTCTCCTACTTCCCCAAGAAGGCTATCATAGCTGGACCGCTCCACGGGAAGACAGGTTTCTGATGATTTCACCCCATTATGGCATCACCAAAAGGGTTAACACCCACCAAAAATAGGTCCAAAATGTCAAGAAATTGCACGTGCTTAAATGGTAAAAACATCTAAAGGCACCCTAACCTAAGTCATCTTGGGTCAAGTGACTCGTCGCTTTTCTCATGAAGGTCATTCCCTCATCGATTCATCGCTTGAGGGGGTAGTCACACTTAGTCACCAATCAACAAGCACACACCCAATCAAGGCAATGACATGCATTCAAAGAATCATTGACAAAGACAATCACGCTCCTACTTGGGGCAATAAACAAGCAATCATTAAATTGATCAAACACTTGGCATTCTCGAAGCATGAACACAAGGTTTCCCCTATGGACAAAAGGTTACGCCCTTTTCCTAATCATGACTGATCAATGTCCAAGCTCAAGTCACACCTCACCAAAATAGGTTAACACTTGAAATCAAATTACTTAGCTCATTAGAAGCAAGGATTCAAGAATCCATGCCCTTTCCATACTTGGGGCATCAAAAGTTGGATAGGTTACCAAGAAACCCTAATCATTGGTGCTTTGGTCGTCTATTTTTGCTCAGCACTGCGTCACCCATAGTGCTTCCCAAAAAGGGGCATCTGTAGACACCAAAACAGCACCAATCCGATTAAGTGACTACAAACACTGATCGCATTGACATACACAGACTTTCAGTGGCAGCCCTCAGAGGTCAAATAGTGGTCCTAGCCACTCACACAGCAGTTTAGAAGGTCAAAAAATGAGCAGAGCAAAGTTGGTCGCTTTAACAAGCCTTCATTAAAACAAAGTCAAAAGCAAGCCAAAGTCAAAGCAAGCCTTTAATCAAAAGCAAAACTTTAAACTTCAAGCCTTAAGCGAGAACAAATCTTAAGCAAACTTCAAATATTAAGCAAACTTTAAAAGCAAATGAGCTTTGGCCTTAGGCATCGCGAAATCGCGACGTCGCGAAATCGTGACACCTAAGGCCCAAAGGGCAGCTTCGACCGAGGGTGTCATGATTTCGTGACGTCGCAAAATAGTGACACCTAAGGCCTAAAGGGAGCTTTGGCCGAGGGCGTCGCGATATCGCGACATCGTGATATCGTGACACCTAAGGCCGAAGGGAGCTTCGGCCAAGGGTGTCACGATATCGCGACGTCGCGATATCGCGACACCTAAGGCCCCGAAGGGAGCTTCGGTCGAGGGTGTCACGATATCGCGACACCTAAGGCCCCGAAGGGAGCTTCGTCCGAGGGTGTCGTGATATCACAACGTCGCGATATTGTGACACCTAAGGCCCCGAAGGGAGCTTCGATCGAGGGTGTCGCGATATCGCGACGTCGCAGGCCCAAAGGGAAGGCTTGGCCGAAGTGTCGCGATATCACGACACTTCGGCATTTTGCGCTTTAACACCTTCCTTTGACAGAATTTCCTTGACACTGATTTATGATTAAATGCATAACCTCTCTCATGTTAATAGTGATGCCTTTCGTTAATATCTTGTAAATGGTATTACAGAGGCTAATAGGCCTAAAATTATTAAAATTAGAGGTATTTGGAATCTTTGGTATGAGTGCAATAAATGTGGAATTGAAGCCTCTAGGGATGACTTTAGAACCTTGGATTTCTCTAATGGCTTTGCATACATCCTTACCAACAATATCCCAGAAGGCTTGAAAAAATCTTGGAGAAAACCCATCTAGACCAGGTGCTTTATCAGGTTTCATGGAGAATAAGGCATCTTTGATTTCCTCATCAGACAGGACAACTATAAGTTTTTTGTTAATATCATTAGAAATAAGATGAGGAATAAATTGAAGGAAGAAGTTCTTGCCTGCCAGAGAATTAGGTCTACTTTCCTCCTAGAGTAATTGCATGAAATGAGCTATCCCTTCAATTTTGATTTCCTTTATGTCATTAATGGTCCTTCCATCCTGGCTACGAATTTCTCTGATCCTATTATCGCTTCGGTGTATCATAGTGTAAACATGAAATAATTTGGTGTTGGAGTCTCCTTTTTTGAGCCAAATGTCATGAGATTTTTATCTCCAGAAGATTTCTTCACATTGAAGGATATTGTGATATTGAGCTAGTAAGTTCCTTTCTTCACTTCTCATCTTAGCAGAATAATTTCCTATTTCTTAGATCTCTTTTTCTATTATGGATAGTCTGTTCATAATATCTTATTTTTTCTAGAAAATATTTCCAAAGATGTCTCTGTTACATATTTTTAGATTTTCCTTAATATTATTCAGTTTCAAATCCAAAACATAGGAAGGAGTTCCTTGGATATTAGATTACCACCATTGAATTATCCTTTATCTAAAGTCAGGATGTAGAATCCATATAGCTTCAAATATAAAAGGAGTTTTGAATATTTTTGGATTGTTTGTGTCTAGAATAATAGGACTATGATCAGATCCAATTTTGAGTAGGGATTGAAGAATAACATCCCCCCAAATGTCAACAACTTCCTAAGAAAATAGTACCCTATCAAGCTTGACTTGGAGTAGTTGAGGTCTGCACCTTCGATTTGAACAAGTAAATTGATTTCCTTTTAGAGTTACATCCACTAGATTCTGTTCACTTATAAAATCTTGAAAATATTCCATACTTTTGTAAAAGGAGCCAACACCACCTTTTTTATTAGAAGGAAACATAGGGGTATTAAAGTCTCCTACGAGGATCCAAGGAAGATTTGGAAAGGTGCTTCTAACAGAGGACAAGTTACCCCACAAATGAGATCTCCCATAAATGGAATTGGGAGCATATATATTAGTAAGAACCTAAGGTGAATTGTTGTCTTTGTGAAAAAAAGAGAATGTTCATCATTTCATCAATGGAATGTATGAGATTTCCATCGATGATATTTGGGTTTCAAAGACACAGAAGGCCTCATAATGCACCTTTCGTATTACAAGCAATGAATTCAAAATTCTTCCAGATATGATTACATATTTTTTTATCAAGGGGTTCACAAACCTTGGTTTCTTGAATCACAAAAATTTTAGGTCTGATATCTTTCCTTAATGATTTGGCTAACCTTTTTTTGGATAAACCATTAAAGCCTCTCACATTTCATGAGAGGATATTAATTTGGAAGATTTTGAAGTTCTTTTGCCTCCCCTTCCAGATGGTGGGGGAAGTTTGGTGCTCTTTGGTTCATCCTTGGATATGTTAATACCAGTGGAAAATAGGGTCTTTTGTACTCCATTAGCAATATCATCATTTACTCCTTGCTTCCATTGATCATAACTAGAAGGCCTTCCTCTTTTTTTGGGTTCCACAATCAATAGGAGATCTCTTTTGTCTTCTAGTAATTTTGGGGTTGAAATTTTTGGTAGGAATTTTTTGAACCATAGGGCTAGAAGGCTAAAAAAATGAAGAAGGGATGGAGACATCATTGACTAGGGACTAGTCAGCATTAAAGGCATCAATAGATGGGGTATTAATAGCCAAGGGTTTAGAATCTTGCTGGAATTCCATTAAATTCGAGGATGGGTTTGGAGGGGGATCAAGATTAAAGGTATCTTCAACATCTACCTTAGGACCTAAATATCTAATAATTTTAAATTGATTAGGTAGAGCAAAAGGACTAACATCATTGGAAGTAGCAATTGAGGGAGCAACCTTTTTCCCTTTGTCACTTGGAGACTTGGTGTAGGAAGCGTTGCCATGAGCATCCTTCATTTTTTGGTCCTTGATGGGTCTAAAAATTATTCCTCTTGAAGGAGGAAATCATATTTTATCCTTTTTGAAAGGAGTCTAGAATTCCTTTCCTTTGCCAGTATTTGTAGTATCTGAATTTGGCTTAGTAGTGACTATTTTTTTTTTGAGCAAAGGGCACTGAGCATGAATATGGCCTTGATATCGACATTCAATACAGAAAGGAGGTTTTTTTTCATATTCAATGGCTTGCTTGTGGAGGAACGTTTCATGTTCCAACTCAACAAAGGTTGGGAGAGCAGATTCAAGATTCATATTAATATAGATATGAGTAGCATGCATTCTTGATCTGGATAGAGTGACCTTGTCGATGAGGAGTAGATATCCAATAGTTGAGGTAATGTATTTGAAAATAGATTCCCGTCATAGGTTCCAAGGAATATTTGGAAGTCTAACCCATATGGGGGTAAAATTAATACTTTGAGTGTCTGGGTCAAAATTAGGAGTCCATTTCATCAAGAAAACACTTTTAGACCCAAGGAACCAAGGCCCACCAGACATTATTTGAGCAGCATCTTATTTGGCATTAAGACGAATACCCAAAAAGACATTAGAAAGGCAAACAATTTGAAGAGATCCTCAGACCTTTCATCTTGAGAATGCCCAATGCCTGATAATATCAAGGCTAGTATTACCACCCACTACCTTTCCAACAAGAGAGAAATATACTTCTACAAGAATTTTTTTAGCAATACTAATTGGAATCTTGACTCTATTTCTAGAGACCTCAAAAGGTGGGGGAGAAGCATCAATATAGGAAGAAGTACCTAGAACCTTGGAAAAGTAAGGTTTAGGATTAGAGGGAATGTCACCCCCCCAAAATAATTTGACCCTTCCAGAGTCAGAGTTAGAAATATTCACCTTAGAAACTAGAATTTTGAAAGAATCCTCCCACCCAGAGGAAACCCCATAATTCTTCGTAGTGATAGAACTAAGTTGAATAGAGCTAGATCTAGGGCTGGCATCCTGCATATCCACAAAAGGAATGAGGTTCTTCCTACCTACAGGAGAACTGATAAGATCATCCTCCCACTGAGAGGTGTAAGATTTACTAGTAATATTTATAGAGGCACTGCAAAGCTGGGTAGAATCGTCTTCTCGCCCTCATTAATTTTGAATGAAATCCTTCCCACCTTCAGAAATTTGAAAACCAAAGGACCCACTTCCACATTAATCAGTAGCCATCCCTTTCAATGGATCTGACCATTTAGTATCATCAACAATAATGTAAAAATAATGATGAAAAAAATGATATATTGATGCCATCAACATATGACAACAAGATTGATCCCTTTATAAAAAATGTAATTTCATTAAAGGGGTTAATTTTTATGCCATTCCATAAGCTATCATTTTTTAGTGATAAATTTATCTTTCTTTATGAAAATTCTGATTTCATTAAAGAGAGGTAATTTATACATTACATCAAAGGTTACTTTTTTAAAGCATTAAATTATTTCTTATTTATGAAAAGTATGATTTCATTAAATAAGGATAATTTATAATGATATTTTAAGACCATTATTTTAAAGAAATGAATTTTTATCTCTTTATGAAAATTAATTTCATCAAAGAGGGATAGTTTATTAACTATATCAAAGGCTTTCTTTATCTTCATGATAAAAGCTATATTAATTAATTCTTTCATCATTTGAAATTCAAAATTTAGAGATAGGTTTTAATCTTCTATTTCATGCTTAAAGTGGGGTTTAATGCAAGATAAAAATTTGTTTAAAATATACTTAATCCAAAGAAGATAAAATCTACCTAAAACCCTTCAAGATAAAAGGAATTAAGGCTACATTATGGTCATATGAGGGCCAATTCATATTTACATTTAAGTTTCATGAACAATCATTAATATGGCATAATAAAATAAACCAACACATGCCCCTTGTTAACAGTTACTTGCAATCACTAAGGTGTTCCTAGAAATTAATTTGATATATCTTCATTGAGATTACCAATACACATGTGCAATGCTTACATAACATAACCTTGGAGAAGTTGTTTTTATTTCTAAATTATTTACAAGAGAGGGTTTTGTGATAAAAATTCTAAGGTGAGTGTGGTTTTACAATTGGATAAAATTACCACTCAACAACACCTTGAATGGTGATGCTCAGGTGTTCCAAAGTGGTGAGGTTTTTGGATAGTCCACACTGATAATGCTTGAATGTATTAGTAGATATGAAGTCTAGGAATATAAATCAAAGATTTATTAATTCATTCACAAGAAATTATAGTCGTGGAACATTTAATGGTGAAGCTTAGGTGACCATGCTTGTTACCAAGTTAGTGGTAATGGCCTTAGTTATCCCATGGAGGTTTAGGTAATTGAGCACTAAGGAATTAAGCTAGAATAATCCTATGTAGATGGAATTATGTAGGGTTAGGTAAAATGTGTCCCCCTTTAGTTTTATGGATCTTAAAGGATAATCTCTACATCATGATCAATTTGTCCTTATACTAGTGAGGGTATAGGAAAAGTGGAAGGACCAATGATGGCATATTTTCTAAATGGTGAGATTTAGAAAATTGAATTCCAAAATTATAAGAATTTAGCCACTCCTATCTACTTGAGCATCATATACAGTGATAAAGAACTCAAAATATGGTTATGCCTTATACTTCTATAAAATATTGGGACTTCTTTGTGAGCTATTCCTTCTGAAAATTAAAAAAAAAAATTCCATTGGGTTGAGTTGGTCGGTTTCTACACTAAGGAATCCAACCTCCTCCCTCCAAGGTAGTTATATAAAATAGCATAAAAAATATATTGAATAAATATGGTCATGGATTATTTTCCTAGGTCACTTGCATGGAGGTGCAATCTTTGGATCCACTTCTTCCACCTATTCCTTTAGACTTGAAAAACATTATGGATTTCTACACAGAGTTCTTTAGTAATCCCTTAGGTATTCCTCCTAAGCATAGAAATTAATATGCCATCCAACTTATTTTAGGATCTCAACCTCCTAATGTGAATACTTATTGTTATCCCCAATACCAAAATCCTAAAATTGAGTAGCTATTTTAAGAAATTTTGAATTAAGGAATCATCTATATAATAATTAGTACTTATTCCTCTTTGATAATTATAATACTATTAAAGAATAATTATTGGTGCATATATCTTGATTTTTAACCTATCAACAAGATCACCATCAAACATAAGTTTTCTACCCCAATTATAGATTATTTGTTGGATGAATTACATGGTGCTAAATACCTTATAAAATTGGGCTTGTATTTTATGTTCCTTAAATTTAGACTTAGATAAGAGAATATCACTAAGACTATGTTTTAAAACATGAGAGTTATTATGAGTTTCTACTTATACCTTTTGGTTTCACTAATTCTCCTTCAACTTTCTTTAGTCTCATGAATTTTTCCTTTCATCCTTTTGTATATAAGTTTATCCTAGTTTTCTTTGATGATATCTTAAATTATAAAAAGTCTTGGGAATATCATCTAGTTCATGTGGACAATGTTCTTCACATTTTACAAAATAAAAAATTCTTTTTCAAAAGGTCTAAATTTTCAGTTAGGGTCCATGAGGTAGAATTTTAGGGACATAATATCTTATTATGGATTCAAGGTATATCCTAAAAATATTATATCCATGCAAGTCTATCCCTTACCCAAATCCCTTAAATAACTCAATGGAGCTTTTGGTATTATAGGCTACTATAAAATATTTATCCATAACTATAGAATGATTACTACTCATGTCATTGCTCTCAATAATAAGTATGACTTTATTTTGTTTTAAGTAGCTTCCCAATCCATATAGGCCCTAAATGAGGATATCTGAACTACCCCTATTTTTGCCACCCCTTATTTCATAACACCCTTTGCCATTGAGTGTGATGCTTTTGGCATAGGCATTTGAGAAATTTTATATAAGGTGCACACCCATTAACCTAAAAAATAATAATATATCTAGAAATAATATATGATGATCCAATTATGAGAAGGAAATCTTATCTATTCTATATGTCATGGAGAAATTGCAATCTTATTTGTTGGAGCATCGCTTCATCATCAATACTAATGATAACAACTTTAATAATTTATTATACTAGTGTCTCTATTATCTTGAAGAGAAAAAATGGTTGACTAAGCTCTTAGCGTACGCTTTTGTTATGGAATGTAAGAAATAAAAGGAGAACATGGTGTATGAAACTTTATATCATAAAAATGAAGACATTATTATTGTTAGTGTCATTTCTACTCCTCTTCCATAATATATTTCTTAACTTCAAATATATTAAATTTTTGACCCAATGACTAATTAGATTATTCAATAAGTAGATGATGGATCATTACTAATTAATATTTCACATATGTTTATGGGATTATCTGCAAGAAGGATCATATTTATCTTCTTAAATGCTTTAATTTTAAAGACTAATGTCCTCCAAGAATTCCATACATCACCTTTGGCTAGACATTCTAAAGTTTGAAAAATATATCAATAGGAGAAATTATTATTAATTTTTTTTAATAAAGGATTGAAAGTAGATGGCAATACCTTTGTAGCTAAATGAGAGGTGCACCAATGTAAAAAAGGGAAAAATATAAAATATCTTAAGTTTTTACAACCCTTGTATATCCTTTACCACCAATAGGAACATATATTCATGGATTTCATTGAGGGTCCTCTAAAATATAAGGGTAAAATATTTATCTTTTGTGCTAGTAGCTCAAATTTCCAAGTATGCTAATTTTTATACATTGTGGTATCCATATTCTGCCAATAAGGTTGCCAAGATAATTCTCAATTTTATTTTTAAACACCATAGTAAAGCAAAGTATATTGTCAATGATCATGACCCTATTTTACCTAGTAATTTTTGAAAGGAAATATTATGTCTTACATGTAATAAATTCAATATATTATCTTCTTATCACCCTAAGTCAAATGTCTATATAGATATTGTAAATAAATGTTTGGGTACTTACCTTCCTTTCTTTGCTAAAGATAAGTAGTATCATTGGGTTCATTGGCTCTCATTAGCTAAATAGCGGTATAGTAGTTTTTAGCATTATTTCCTCAAGTTGTTCTTGTTGGAAGTATTACATTATTTGACCCCTTTGTAAATATTAGTTGGTAGTTGATTTATATTTTATATAATGTACATGTGTTACCACCCAATTTTCTTGATCTTAATGGAGAGTTTTTTATTTTTTTAAAGAATAAATACAAATCCTGATCCTTTAGGTTTTAGCCCTCTTTTTAAATGAAACTCTAGATAGGTTATCCAACCTCTCCACTAACTCTTTTTATTTTAAATTAACCAATCCAAAACACTCTAGTAGTAATTCATCTTAATATTTTGTTTTAACCTTGAGGTCTAGCTCAATTCTTCTCAATCATTCAAGAAGTACATATGCCCTTTTACTCTTCATTCAATAAAAGAGACATTTCTTATCAATCCATCGAAATATAACCCTTTTTAGTCAATATCCATACCCCCTAAGAATCCTTCTGTGAGAATACGCTTAGAAACTCAGCAATCCTTTGCTTCATTTATCAAGCTAACCACTAGATCGAAGTTCATGTAAGTCTCTTTATAAGAATATTAGACACCATGTATAAAGAAGAAGTAACCCAAACATCGATGGAAGAAGTGCCTAAATATAAGTGCTTATAAAACTGATCTCACTATATTAAATTAAGTATCCCATTGACTAAGAAGATGGTAAATATATTACTCTAACTCTACAATTTACAAATAGGGTAAAACACTGGTTACATATACCTATTTAACAACTTACCAAGGAACCACACTTTTAGCTTCAACCAGATGTAGACATAACATCTATCACCTGTGACTTCCCAAGCATTTATGGAAAAATCCATTTCAATTATAAACCTTTCAAAAGTAAGCTTAATTCCTAACAAGAATCAGACTTTGATCTAAAAGCACATTAATAAATTGTTTCTCAATACATCTACGTCCAAATATCCCAATACTTAAACATATCATAGGAAGAAGAATAATTCAAGAAATATAGAAAAGATACAACTTAACCATCTAAAAACATATTTAAAAACTTAAGTCTTAACATAAATGCTTCACAGTCTCAACATTACAAATGTCCACTGAAATTCTTACTGGAACATTCTTCTACTAGCCTAGATTATATTTAAATTAATAACTCAACTCCACAATGTTTATTTCTCCTATATAGAGCTATATAATACAACCATGTTACAAGTACATAAACATGATAAAGCATAAGGCCAAGTAATATTTTGGCTTATCCATAGTCTCAACGTACAAGTGATCTTGACCTGCCACAATATAGGTTGTGAGTCTACATCCTTAGTCATCGAACACTTCATAGTAACCACCGAGAAAGGTTGCCTTTATGATGGGGATCAGAGATGGATCTCATTTAAAAGATAGTGCATTTATTTTTGCCACTTAATATGCATAACATACAACTAGTATATAATAATTCATAACCCAAATAAAACATAAATGTAATAATAGTTTCCAGCAAGAATCCATTCTTTCCTCACAAGAATTTACCAAAATATAAGATAGCTTGCATCCTAATTTAAACAATGGGTTTCTTATTTTTTTTGTTAGCAACAACTCAATATTCATTAGAACTTCCATCATGCCATTTAATAGCCAAAATAGTATACCAAGAGTAAATTAAAATATATAATTCTTCTCTTTACCAACAACCAGACATCAACATATTTCAATAAACAAGTATAAGAGATCCTTTCATTAAAGCTATGTTTCTAGTCTAGATAAAAAAAGATCTATTCCACCATTCTTAACAATATTGACTATCAATTTTTCTACAAATTTAAAAGAGTCCCACAATACTTCATTGCATAAGCCACTACTACTCTACAAAAGTTAAAACCAAGCCAACCAATAATGATAAACCAAGTGTTCTGGGCACTCTATACACCACTATTACTGACCAAAGAGTCTAACCACCTAACTTGAATGAGTACTAATGTAACAAATGGGTTCTAGAGTAAAAAATATTCCTATGATCTCTAAGATTTGACATACCAAATTATCGCTCAAAATAACCAAAAGGACCAAAGATTTCCACTCAAGGAATATTCCACACCTACCAATATCTATGAGCAACTCACATATTTCACAAATTGTAGGGAAACTGGTAAGCTAGGGTAACATAAAGTTACACCTTTGGATCACTAAAAGTACATCCATCCTCCTTAATACAAAGGATAATACTAGAAATCCTAACATAATAGATATTCACCCAAGTATTCTTATGTGGGGTAATTTTCCCACATGTATAACAAGCTTTTAGTTTCATCTAAAGTTTGTAGAATGACCTCAAACTTTCCTCTCCAAAATAATGGGATAAATGTCTACAAGATAAAACATAACCAACACAACATTTATTTTCTTATTTAATAGAAAAATAACTGAAGGGAATGCAATATATATAACACTGGTTTTTCTACATTAAGCATTCACAAAAAAATATTCTTAATACAAGTTCATTTACAAGAAATAAGTGCACATTATGTAAGAAAATCCTTTCTCAAGCAAAACAAAGTTCTTGATTTATGTAGATCACTTTGGTCATAAATTTTGAGAAGCAAAACTAGCCTGGCACTCGATGTTTTTTCCTAATATTCTTTTCCTATTCTTCTATTTTTATTCCTCACCCACACAACTGCACCCTTATCACAAACCATTTCTATCCTTTCATTACTCCAAGAATACCCGACCATGCTTCCATAAACCTATTTCTTGGTGAGTTCTTCGTCATGAACTTACCACTCTTCAACACTTAGTGTGCCCACTCCCAAGAAGGTATCTCACAAGAACTAAGCTAAGCATTCACGTACAATCACACTTACCACCACTAAGCTCAAGTTATAATTTTTTTAATAATGCAAAAAATTCTAAAGTAAACCATGCACCACTCATACAAAAAGAGCATCCTTTTTATAAAAGAAGATAATAAAAACAAACCATATTTAACATCCATGAAACAATTGCTTTACTCCTAAAATCCATCATAATAAAATTATTATGCAATAACCCAAGCATAACTTAATTTAAAATTTATTTATATTATGTTATTTATGATATGCATCTTCATGAAAATGGGTATCTATCTATATTGTCTTCCCAAATAATCTGAAAATTATTCTCATCATACCATTTCTCCAACGTATCCTTTTCTCAGTGGTTAGTTCTTTCTACCATTATAAAGGAATCCTATTATTGCAAAAGTGTGTTTTCATTAGCAGCATCATATTCTCAAATTAAATGCATATTCAAAAGACTAAGCATGTAATTATCTAACATCCAAATAAAAATATTCTCATATCATTCTTTTTCTTAAGAGAAGTATTTTGCATAACAAAACCACAAATTCTCAACCATTTCTTCCACAAAAATAGTATATCAAAATATGAATCCATAAAAATAAAAACTCTACCAAGGGAAGTTCATGACATCCTCCTCCTCATAGACTTAACACAGTCTTCTATGTTACATCAAGTTTAGCAAATACATCAATTACATTGCATCATAAAATAGAAAATAAAATTGCTTTTGCATGTCTACTAATTTCTCCCAAGTAGCATTTTATTCCGACAAATGATCCCACTAGACCTTGCATTGCTTCAAGGCCCCTTTTCGCATCAATTTGGATAGAAACTCAAGGATCCTTACTAGTCAAACCTCGATAGCCTCTAGTTTTACCATATAAAAATTAGAAAATTTCCACACATGTTCACAGCTAGCAACATACTTTCTAAGCAAAGAAATGTGAAAGGTATCATGAATCTTGGACAAGCTAGGTAGTAAGGCAAGCCGATAAGCCATAGGACTAATATTATCTAAAATTGCAAAGAGTACCACAAGATGAGGGTCTATTTTTATGGAATTAATAGCACTCTTCTTTGGTATCACCCTTAGAAATACCTTGTCACCCATCAAAAACCCTCATGGTGATATCTTAAGATCAACATAACTCTTTTGTCAATCTACGGCTTTTGAAGACTATTATCGAAGAGAAATTTACTGAAGTATGTTAGCTAAAGTATGTTATGGAAGAAAGTTACCAAATTATATTGCAGAAGGTATATACTAAAGACTATTATCGAAGAGAACTTTTACTAGCAGTTACCAAAGAGAGTTGACCAAGTCAGTTGACCGACACTGCATGCCACATCAGTGACAACATGGTGCTCTTACATGGCAATAAAGGATTACAGTCAGCTAGTTAGTTGACTTGTCACATTTTCTTCATGAGGATATTGTGATTAGTAAATTTTATATAAATTTATTCCATAATTATTGTATAACTAGAATATTGTTAGGATGATTAGATTCTAACACAAGATTGTTATGTCCTTCCCATAATTTAAGGGGCATATAGTTATGTGTTATATCTTGCAAAATGTCTAAGTTAGTATTATGTTGTTATGTTAGCTCATAAAGTGCCACTTGGACCACTTAAATTATTTACTAAGTCCAAGTAGAATTAGGAATTGTGTTAGTTTAGATTACTCTCGTTAGTGCATAGTTGTTGCATTATCAAGTTCACAACTCCACATGGAAAAATATGTGGAAGAATGTTACTTAGAATTTTCCAAGTCACAATATATATTACATAGGGAGACCTTTTAAAAGGTCTAATTTATAATAGTCTAATGTTGAATATTCTAATGAAAATTTGTATGATGCGAAAATAATGTTGAAATGACTCCGTAAAATTTTTGAAGAAATCTGCCAACATGTACGTTTGAATTTCCAGCAGTAAAAGTAGCACTTGATTCTTCACAAATGGTAACTGTGTCATTTGTATTTACTACTTGATTTCTTTTATGTAGTTGTAATTGTAATTATCCAAAATTTATAGAATAGAATAATGTTAGTAGTAGTTATGCATCTTAGTTACTATGATAAAACAGTTTAGGGAAGAAAGACATACATTATCCTCTAGGATGTGGGGCCCACTCCTATAGCTATTCCCTAATCTCTCATCTCTACAATAGGTCAGAAATTATTAATTAACCTTAGAATATAAAATAAAATAAATTGCATTTTCATAAAACATAAAGCCACAATAGATAATTAAAACTAACTACATGAGGATCCTCAACAATAGAATAACTAATTAGTAGGCAATTACTATTAGTTATCCTTATTAATAGATTGCATCAACAATAGATCAAATCATTAATAGGTAATTATCATATTTACTGCATAAATCATAAATTACATTCCTCCATAATTTAATTTATGTTTACTATTTTTGTTGCAAAACCTGAAACTAAAAGAGATATAAATTAATCTTAGAATTGATCCCCATGGTACAATCTATACTGGATTCCTACTCTTTAAATATAACTTTTATTACCCTCGGATTGATAAAATTAAATGTAAGCTATTACAACTGATCAATCACTATGATGCTTTCCCAAAATACATCCATCACATCCACCACTTGGAGGGGATATGGATGGAATCCCAATGGTCATCTTATTCTAACTTATACCTCAAAGAACCATAGTTGAGTGTGAGAATGGACCTAGTTTTTTACGTTGAAAATATAGGGAAGATACTAGATCACTATTCTCACTTTGAAGATAAAAAGGTATAGTTGTGTGTTATGGATCTTGGTCTATGTTTTGTGCTAGATTTTTTTCTAAGGAGATCAAAAAGCTATCAATTTTAGAATTTCTATGACCTAAATAATTTTGATCTAGGATAAAGTACAAGAATGCAAAATCTACCCTATATGATTTTATATTTTGAACAAAGTAGAATACATTAAAAAAAAATTTCTTTCTAAAGGATTCAAGAAAATGAAAAAATGAGCTAGCATAATATGCAACTAAGTGCTTTTCAATTTTCAATGCCTAAAATATAAAGTAGATAAATATTATTCTAAGCTAAGATAAGTTCTTTTATTTCCCTTATAATGTGATAAAATAGAAAAATGGAAGATTTAATACTATGATACAGAAAAAATAAATAATTCTATAAGGAAGGAACTAAAAATGTAGGAACATAATCACCTACTTTGACAACTACGGAGAAATTGCTCCCTATAAAAATAGTTTTGTGGAATCTAAATACCAATAATTTTTTTATCCTTATAAAAATAAAAATATTTGATGATGGGAGTTAGTTTTGGGGATCTAACTAGTCAAGGGGAGGTAGACAAACATCTTGATTTTTGGGTTAGACCCCTTGGCTTGTTGATTAAATTTTTTTTCAAATAAGTGAAATATAAATGAATGAGTGATGAAATTTTTCCAAGAGAAGTAGAAATTTCACTTTTGTAATTTAAGCAAAAAGTTAGAGTGTTATGAAGCTACAAGCCCAAATTTTGAGGAAAGTAAAGCTCCTGATGGTTGGTATATTTATATAAACGGTATAATATGAAAACCATGACATTATGAGCAACTCAGGGAATTTCCAATTTTGGGTGAAAATAACTACACTTATGCCCTTATCCTCGGATTCCCCATATTTTTTCAAATAAAAAGTTTGCTTGCTTGAGGAAACACGATTAGGCTAGGTGAATATTAGAAAGAAATAGAAGAAAAGTCAATTAGAGAGGTCTTGGGGGGTCAAAAATGTTGAGGGTAAAAGTTATTCATTATCACCGCAATTTATAGCAAGTTGGAGCTATGGAAAAAAAAATTATTGAAATTTTAGATGGCTCACTAAGGACACACCAATAATCTCACAAACATTATTCAAGGTCAAGTAGGATGGATGAGGGGAGGGGTTTAATTACCTCTCAAAATATAGAGCTAAAATTATCATTTTCATTTTCTTAAAATATAAATTTTGTGTTGTAAGAGCTATTTTGTAGGATGAACATGACTATGCTATTGTGATTTAATACATCAAGAATGATTTTGTACCAATCAAAATCAATGATAATTTTTTGGATAATTTTTTGAGCAACGATGATTTCATCCGCCAATAGTTTTTTATTATAGGAGAAATTTTGTGTGGTAATAATTTCATGCAATTATAGTGATTTCACCATATAAAAATTTCTAGAAGATAGGAGAAATTTATCTAGGACTAGTGAGATAATATAGTTGTAGGTTTTTATTTATATTAATTACGTTGAAATATAGGTTTTTGGGATGTGCGACATGGTTTTCTAGAGTGTAGAGAACATCAAATTCACTTATTGGATACAATATTAGATATCTTCGTACTAGAAAATGAGGCACTACTAGTGGTCATTCGGATATGGCACTAGCCTAGATGCCAAAAATTGAGTTTGATCACTTATTTTTACTTGCATTAGACAAGAGATCAACCTTGAAAATAAATACCTTTTTCTTCCCATAGGTGAGATGTTTATGATACTAGAGGATATTTAGAGGATTATTAGGCTACTAGTGTGAGATATTATAATGTAAACTAACCAAGATAGGATTCATGTGCTAAGGATGCTCATAAAGGATAGTTGATTGCCCTTGGTGTAATAGGGAATTGATATTAATCACATAGTCTATTTTGGAAATTTAGACAAGGTGATGATAGTGTTGTGTGTTGTTATAGCTAGCTTGTTGATAAGGTACATGAGTGGATGTTGATTCCATGGTGATAGGGAAAGGTAGTAACCTAGATGTGAATAATTAGGTCAAATATGTAGAAGGACCTATCATCCTTTTTTGAATCTATAGAATAGTATATAGTGTCACTTATGGGAGTAGAAAAATTTTATCATGGTATATGATCCTTCAAGTGTGGGTGTGGGAGCACATAACTATCTAGCATCCATTGGGTCTACTAGCATTTATAATAGATTATGTAGACAATATCATTATGTCTTTATGGTACCATAACTATGAGAGAGGGAAGAGACCATTCTTATGTACTTTGGGGCCATCCAAATAAGCAATCAATAACCTAAGGCCTAAACATATTATTTAGAGGTCATGAGATCATTACTAAGGTTGGTCATAGGACATCAACTATATATATAGAGTTATATAATTTAGATGGTTATTGGGACCATGGGGGGAGAGAGACCTCCATTAGGTTAATAAGATGCTCTTGCAATTTGGGTTGGTTTAAGACATGCCCAAGATGGGAGAGTTTTAGTAATATTAGTCCACTAGGGAGAGGGGATTTGGTGGCCATCCTAAACTATATATATTTCATGAGGAATATATGAATGACACACTAGTGGTCAACCTAGGAGTTGATGATGTAGAATCCATAGTCAAATACATGTAATACTACATATAGTTCTAGCCATATAGGGTTATAGTTGAGCTCAGAACTAGTGCACGTCAATGTGTGGTTGAGGTTTAATAGAGACACATGAGGGTATTTATATATAAATAGATGAAGAAATATATCATAGAAGTACCTAGTGTATCAGTATTTATAACATTGGATATGGTTCTACTAGTAGTAGTGTCCTCAAGCATAGAAATGGAACTAGGAATAGGATCAAGCAAGAGTATAGATGAGGTGACAATTATTGAGAGATACAATTTTTTACCTGATTCAAGACTTAGAGGCTTAGTTTTTGAGCCTTGATATGAGTGTAAATATGGATAGGTAGGCATACTAGGAATATGTGATAGAGCTATATACTAGAATAGACTAGATGGTGGAAAATAAGGATGGTGTGGTAGTGGTACAAGAGGATGTAGTGTATCTCATGGTAAAGTGAGGTGCAAATTAGAGGTAGATGATGGGTTTGACCTCAAAGAGGTATGAAAAGATATATTTATTATAGTAACTATCTAGGGAGGTACCATGTCTCAATAGGGAGAAATATAAAGCATAGACATAGGTTATAGTTGCTAGGGCTAGTTTGAGTCATGATGTTATGGTTTGTTATATTATGGACTAGTTATATCAGTCCTAGGTTGATGTATAAGTAGATATATCATATGATGAGTTCAATAAAGGCCTATTTTATGCAGTGGTGCCAATGGAAAAGAAAGCCCCTACCTCCAAGGACCAAATTCTACTCTTGATATAGGTTAGTTTCTAGGGCATCTTAGAGGCCAATCCATATTCCCCCACCACTACTACTAGCATCAAGAGGATAGGAGATCGGATATATAGGTTCAAATATTTGGATCTACCATTTTGTAGATCTACAACCTAATTTTGGAGGCATTGAGATAATTATATATATATATATATATATATATATATATATATATATATATTGTTGTATAATTGTTAATTTATTATATCCCAATTTTATATTCATGGGAAACCAAGATTTTTTGTGTGTATTTTATGTGTATATTGGATCATTTGACATATATATTTATTTGGTTCATGTATGGTCTTGTAAATTTATTGATGTATATTATATAAACTTGATGATCTATATGGGATTAATGATGATTATAGTTGATGAGATGTGATGAATTCATTAATTGATGTTAATTTTATGTTTATGATTTTTATAAATGGATGGATGTCAAGTATATTAGGTATATAAATTAATGTAAACAATTTATTTAATCTATATTTGATAACAATTCCAATTTTATAAGAGTCAAAATGATTGATGAAGTAGCGAAGTGATTCAAAACAAGTTGAACATACTTATAAAAGTGATTGATTCACCTTGAATGATATAATATGATATGCATAGTCATTAGGATTTAGTATATAATAATTTGATGTGACTATTCAAATTGACATGATATAAAGCCACCTACAAATGATTTGATATTTGTGCAAGGTAGCTTATCTAGTAACACAAATAATGATCTATGTACAAGGAAATATATTTAAATGCATAATAAATGATCTATATCACAAGTAACCATATTTAAACATATAAATAATGATCTATGTAAAAACGTGGCATATTTAAATGCACAAATAATGGTCTATGTGCAAGGTGGAGTATTTAAATGCTTAATAATTACCTATGATATAGGGTGTTGTATTTAAATGTATAAATAATGATCTATAATACACTGTGGTGTATTTAGACATGCAAATAATGGTTGTGGTATATGGTGTCTTTTTTAAATACATAAAAAATAATCTATGATATAGGGTAGCTTATTTAAACACACACCTAATGATCTATGTACAAGGAATAATATTTAAATACAAAATAAATTATGTATATTATAACACAATGTATATAAATGCATGAATAATGATCTATGGTATATGGTGGTGTATTTGAATGCACAATTTTGATATATGATTTAAGAATACAATTTTAAATGCACATATTAATAGAAGGTAGAAAATTTAATCGCACATATGGATAGAATATGGTGAATTTAATTACACATATTGATACAAAGAAATGAATTTAATCACTCAAATAATGATATAAAAAGGTAAATTTAATTGCACATATTGATATAAGGTAGAGAATTTAATAGCGCATACTAATGGAAGGTGATAAATTTAATTGTACATACTGATAGAAGGCAAGGAATTGAATCACACATATTGATACAAAGTGGTGAATTTAATCACACATGGATATAAAACATGATTTTAGTAGTTTGTATTCATTAATTCTTCATTTATATGAATCCGTGTATGGAATATAAATAAATACCTTCCCATGAGGTTTGTTTCATATGTTACCCTTAATTATCACAATATGATATGGAAAAACAATGAGGACTGGAATGGGTCTTCAAGACCATGGATGATCATGGTATTAACCATAGATCCTATTGATGAAATTAATATGAGGCATCACACTAGGGGCTTTGGAAGATGAATTTTTCACATACAAAAATTGCCTTATAGCTTTACTTTTAAAGTGCTCTATTAGTTGACATGTTGATAAATGGTCAATATTATGTTGTATATGAAGGACATATGCATGGTGCATATGTGATAGGGATGAGAAGTATTGGGTTATCAATATTGTAGATGATCATAGTGTTCATCATGTAACCTAGTGAGGAGATAGAATGAAAGGATATGGAGTTTATCTTGATGTCCTTATGTATATTTAAAAATTACGAGCAGTTACATTCTAGTGCTAGAAGATTTTATAGGGTTTTATGTAGTTGCAAAGTATTAAATCATTAGATTTCACCCTTATTGACTATTCATAAGGACATATGGGTAAATAAAATCAATTTATGGGAGGATGAGTGGATTTCATGATAGATTGAGCATTAAAAACCATGGACTATCATGGTATTCATCATGTAACACCGTTACGAGTCAAAAGTAGGTCAATTGACTAATTCTAGGTGACTAATGCAAGAGGACATAACCCACCACTTCTAATATTATATTCAAATGTAGTGATTTATTCACTATACATAAATTTTAATGCATTAGGTAGATCTTGAATAAAGAGTAGAATAAAGGCAAGATGAAAAAATACAAGGAAAAAGAGATCAAATAATTATGGGTAGAAATTTTTTTAAGAAAAGAGCAAGGCAAAAGTCCTAAGTGCTTGCATGGCCTGGATTTTTGAAAAGGCAAAAAATGGAAGAAAATAATGACGAGAGAAAGAAAGAAAAATGACCTTTAAATATTGGAAGTTTTTTAAGTTCTAAAGAAGAAAAGCAATAAAATTTCTCAAAGGTAGACTATGTGAAGAAAAACTCCCAAAATATGAAATTATAAAATGTTCAATGGGGGGATAGAAGAAAAGACTTATTTAGAGTACTTCCATCAAATAATTTAGTCTAATATCAAAATTTTACAAATTTTTTATGGGAAAGGATGAAGAAAAATTTCAAGTAGCCAATAGCCCACATCATTATCTAAAGAGAATAACAGTTCTCTAGAAATATAAGTGTAGTACTAAAAGCCACCAACTTGGAGGAAGGATCAGATAAAATTTTAAGGCATCAATAATGATACACAAATTTCCAAATGGGGTAAATTAGCTAGAATAATTTTATATTATGAAGGGATGGTAAAAATTATCTATTGATGTCATTTTATCTTAACAACCCAAAGGGTGGGTGGTTCCTTAAGTATAAAGTATAACAACCCAAACAACCATCCTGAGAGAGATATTTTTTGAACATAACAAGTTTCATAGGAATATACATAAAATACATATATTTGACTAGGCATAACCATATTTTGAATCTATGATGCTATAGATGTCTTTCTAGTGGATAGGAGAGGCCAAGCTTTAGTTGGTATTGGGGTTTACCTTGCATTCCTCCATGATATAAATGATGCCTTCAAAAGGTTTCCCCATAGTTTTGGTATCCTCATTTAATGCAAACTTCTTGAACTTAGCATTAGGATTATCTCTTTTCAATCCTTAGAGAAGGAACACCAATTACTTCCACTAGCCATAAGTCAATCTATGTTGGATCCATAAGGCATAATGCCTTGAGTCCAATTTAATTTCACCTCCATGACAATACCTTGAACTTAATACTTATCCTCATCATCTCCAAGATGTGTGATTAAGCTTCAAACACTTCTTATGATTATCTTTAAATAGATACATAAAACTAGGTTTTGCTACGCTGCTAGCCTCGAGTTTGACAAGGAGAGTTCTAGACAAGTTACCTTTATATCCCTTCCCAAAGAAAACCATCTAACCTAAATATAGCTATCACTTACTAAGTCTCTCTGCAAACTAAAGCAAAACCATAATACAAAAAGGAAGAAAAATACTTTCTTAACTGAAATGAACTTAAGTATGCATATAAATATAAACCAAAATTTGAGATCAAAGCATTAGTTCTAACAACATAGTTAAGAGTCGTGAATCTCAACATGATACCAAGCATAATCATTAATTTAAATTTATATTATACATAAGAATAGTATTTTCTTCTATTACAATAAATCCTCTTCAAGAAGAGTGGTTTTTAACTTAATCCTTTGTAGGATTCCAAGAATGTGATCCAACATCTTCTTCCTTTGTCCTCTATAGTGGATTTTTTGGTAGGAAGGGATCAAGACAACTCATATGCAGGTATGAATGCATTTCTATATGATGCATTACAATGATGCACAACATCCAAAAAAAAGAAGCCCATACTTCTTTCTAAAGTATTTTCCACAAATATTTTAATTACTTTTCCATCATTTCCAAGTCATGCATTGCTATATGATTCAATTCAAATAGTACAACCATAAGCATAACAAGCCCATACTTCTTTCCAAAAATATATTCCACAAATACTTTCAATTCCAAGAGATAAGTAAACCTTCTAAATATCATCTTCCACTAAGGTAGCATTAGATTATCTTCAACAATCTAAATAACATATCACGTAGAATTCCTTCATTAGATTTAATAACTCGTAATATTATCTCCATAGAATCTACATTAGTTTAATTCAAAACCTAATGATTAAGTCCTTTAAATTCATGTTTATATTAATCTAAATACTAAAGTTTGATTCCAATTACCCCATCGTGAAGTTATTCTAAAAATACATCACTAGATTTATAGAAAACTAAAAATTAGTTCCATTTATTCCATCATTACATTAATAATTAATTCGAAAATATTATAACCATTTAATATAACTTTAATTTATTAATAATTTGGAAGATAATATATATTACATCAAACCAAATATTATTTCAAAAGCTATATATTGATTCCATTTAATATAACAACTATAGATTAAGTCCATTTAATCTAACATTAGATTAATCCAAAAATAATTATATATTATGTTTAATATAACATTAGATTAATCCAAAATAATTATAAAGTCTATTTAATCTAACATTAAATTATTAAAAAAAAACTATAGATTAAGTCTATTTAATCTAACATTAGATTAATCCAAAAATAATTATAGATTAAGTCTATTCAATATAAAAAGACCATAGATTAAGCCCATTTAATCTAACATTAGATTAGTCTCTAAATATAATGAATAAAAATAAAGCTTTAAAAGGAAACACATCATTTATTCCAAAGATCAAAGCACAAGGAAGTGTCATTAACTCCAACATTTGAACGTAAGGAAAAGATCATACATTCCAACATTCAAACGTAAGAAAAAGAGCTTACATTATAACATTTGAAAGCATAAGATAATGATAATTCTAATTCCAAGCAAAGGAAAATAATAAGTAACCAATAGAATTTCAAATCTAAGTCCAAAATTTTAGGTGGAAGGAGAAACATAGCAACCTGACCCAAAAAAAACATGTGGCATCAGGCTCCATAAAGGGCACAAGCGACCAAAGACAAGCCACCAAAGGTTCAAACCTACAAAAGGTAAACAATATAGGCAACCCTTGTAACACTCACACAACACCTTAATCCAACTAGATGGTATAGTAAACATCTATGCAAACCAACCAAGTAAAAAAATCATTGTAGTGCATATGTAACTCCACATAACACAAACCAAGCAACACATAGTGCTTACTCATCAAAGCACCCATAAAGCAAAGATAAAGAAATGCAGTGCCTTTGTAAATTGATGTAGTTACTACCAAGAAAGAGAAAAGCTACACAACACCTACATAAATTGATGCAGTACCTACCAAGCAAAGGCAAAGCAACATAGTGCTTGTGTAAATCAATGTAATGCCTACCAAGCAAAGAAAAAGAAACACAATGTCTATGTAAATCAATGTATAACCTACCAAGAAAAGGTAAAACAACCCAAAACCTACGTAAGTTAATGCAATTCCTACCAAGAAAATGATAAACAACATAGTACCTACGTAAATTGATGTAGTACCTACCAAACCAAGGATGGAACCAAAATCACTAAAGAACAATACTAAAATCAACTAAAAGCACAATCCCATGAAGGATATTAGCTTTACACAAAATGGTCAATCACTTTTGGATTCCTTCTCTTCTTCTTGGGTTCATCCATACTACCACACTCCCATTAAAATGGTCTCTCATTCCTTGTGACCAATTCTCTTGTCCACCCATGAGAGTACATGATCCTACAACCATGTAGAGCATCAACAATTGTATGTGTTTAAAGATAAAATAATAGAAACATGTATCCATCATAAGCATCAAATCTAAGCATTAAATATCAAATTTTAATACATAATCCATCTTATATATCAAGTCCTACCAAAGTGGGTTATGACACAAAGGCATGACAACCTCAATATAAACAATCTCAAACCTAACAACATTGATTGTAAATGTTGCTTCTAACCAATTTTCAAGATACCTAAGATGATGGTTGAATATCCAATAGCTCATAATCAGTCCAAAAATATTGAGAAACTAAAATATGGCATAGAGAGGATCATATCAAGAGGGCAAAACATATTTTTATAATAGGAATATGTATAATATTGGAGGGAGACTTACCCTTTTTGTAATTAAAAAATAATTTTTGTTTAAGAATTATAAAGGATCAGTGAGTTGTATAAATTCCCTTTAATTTTCTTTATATAGTAGTACTTAAATGTAGGCAAGCTTTTGAGCCCCAACTTCTAGCATAAAGTTGTAATTTTATATTCATATATATACTTGAAATTATGACTATTGGATTTTTTTGTTCCATTTCTTGGTGAATGTATGATTATGTTTGTGTGTGTAAGAGGCCATGACTATCACATATTATCATGTTTATTGCATATGCAATGTGTTATTAATTATACATGCTAGGAAGAGGAAGTGTTCACCATTGAGATGTCAATACATTATAGTTATGCATTAATGTGTCTTAATATTATGTAGATGAATCTTATTCTAACCATAGCATATCACCGTCTATTAACTTAGGTTAGCTTAGGATATTTTTACCTTTATACTATATTTGTTTTATCTTTTTGTTTTCCTTGAAGCTAGTTAGAGTAGAAAGAGTGCTAAAGATCACATATTAAACCAAACCCCATGCTCTAAAAAATTTCCCTATTGTGTAACTCCATAAGAATCATGATAACCCCAACCATCTGGTCCTTGTATCTGGTGATCAAGATAGGAGAGGACAATAGGTGATTATCCAAGAAAATATGGGCAATAGCTAGGTTTGTTATTTTTCTCACAACTAATGTCTAGGTCCATCCTTCACCAATGATAGATTCATTTTAGATATCACTAAAATGGTCTATGGGCTACTACTAATGATGGGTTTTGATTTAGTTATCACCAAAAAGACTATGAGGAATCACTATAGGATGTTATTTTTTAATATTTAGTAGTCAGCATGACCCCACAACTTGAGGTATTTTACACCCACATTTATATTTTGATTATAGCTTCATGGTGATTATTTTAGATAAGATTCATGTTGGTCAACAAAAATTATGAGGTATTTTCATTTTGCACAAAGCTCCAAATAAACACCCATTATAGCTACCCCTCTTTGGCTATATTATAGTGAAAATTTTACTATAGCTTTGGTGACTTATAATATTCTTCTACTTGAAGGAGATAAACCTAAAAAAAAGGTCTTATCTTATGAAGCAAAAATAAAACACTAACAACAAATATGAAAGTAAAATAAATCAATGAACAAGAGATTGTACAAAATATGATTATATTCAATAAATGGGAGGGGAGCTAAGAAAATCCTTTGTTACAATCTGTGTGTTCAAGAGAAATTATTTTTTATATAAAAAAAATGCTAGGATTCTCTTAAAACCTAGCTACAAAACAAGTAGTGTCTCCAATGTATCTTGCTCCAAATAGGGTGAGTGGGCTTCTGGTTATCCGTAATCACGCCACTCTAGCTTCAATAACTATTCAAAAATTCTTGATGAATGCTATCTGATCCTACACACACCTCAAACATAAAAGTATTTAGAAAAAAAAATGAGGGTTCGATAGTGTAAACCCTCTAAAATTTTAACTAACAACCCTAGATATTAATAGATAAAACATGTAGAATATAAATAACATCAAATAAACATGTACAAAATACTTATTTTGTTATTTTGTTGCTTTATCGCAGATTGATGGTAGGGTTACCTAACGAAACCTAATGATATTATGCATTAGTCTATGGTGTGTGGCTATGGGAATGACAGGCACTGGGTTGCACCTACGGTATGTAGCAGGTACTCGAATGTGCTTATGGAATGATGTAGGCACTCGATTGCACCTATGGATTAAGGATAAATCTGTAGAACTAGATCAAGGGTATGTAGAGGGTTATGTGGATGAACAATTATGGTGATGGAAAAAATAGGCTGCGAGAAGGGCTAGAATCCAAAAATCCTAGGGCAGGCTAAGGTTTTTTGGAAAGATAAGCGAGGGCATAACTACTCACAAGAAACTATATCTTAGTAGGGTTAGATCTCACAAGAAAATTAGGGCTCCAACATTCAATTTTTTCATGGGTTGAGCATTGAGAATGCTCCTATTTATTATTAGACTTAGGGTTTATTTTAGGGTTTTACCAAAATCGTGTGGCTAGAACAAAAGCAAATCCAAGGGCTGATATTAAACTTTAAGTGTGACACAGATTAAGGAAGATGGATGGTTGAGATTAGATCAAATTGAACGGTTGAGGTTAATTTTGCTTATAAATATATATTTTATAATTATATTAAAATATAATATAAAATATTATATTTAAACATAAATAATATAAAATAAATATAAATAAGTCAAATAGAAGTAGAAAATGATAGAAAAGGGCTAAGGTGGGCCATTGGATGGTAGGAAAGGCATATAATGGCTAATTGAATGGCAAGAAAGGGCTATGGAGGAAAAATTCCTAGGATTTGGTGTCTACAGATGCCCCTTTTTGTAACGTGTTGCATGAAATACAATATGGTGCAAAAATACAAGACACTTGGTTGGACTTTGGGCATAGAAGCAAATTCTCTCTCTTGTTGGATTTTTGAGAAATAACATTGAAGATATAGGAATAATGAATTTTGGAATTTGTGTAGCTTACCCCCTCAATTGATGAATGAGATTACATATTAATCACATGACCCAATTAAAAAAATTATGCAAATAGTGAATGATGTAATACCATTTTTGCCCCAACAGTGCAAAGGGGGTTGGTGAAAAATGTGATATGATGTGATGTGGATGATATGAATGATGTAAAATGTGATGTCATTTTTACCCCAATAATGGAAGAGGATTGTGTCAAATATAGATGTCATGATCATGTAATATGTATCCCATTGTTGGAAAATCATAATCAAATTTTGATTGCCCCAAATTTGGGGTGATTCGATGTTGTTGAAATATTTTACCTTTTTGGCATCACTGATATGCAAAATTATGATGCAAAGAAAAAGGAATTAACCTTGGATGTACTACTAGTGAATATTTAAATAATTCCCATAATTGGAACCAATAATCCTAGATAGTGTGTATCTCAAAGGTGTTAAGGACATTTTGAATGATGAAATTTGAGTTGTGTCCATGTTTTTAGCCCCACGAACAAGGCTATCAATGACAACGGTTGTGCAAATTGTTCTTTGGAAATGTTTCACTCTAAATATAAGGAAATGCTAAATATGATTGTGATTTTTAGAAATAATATAAGTTATGATGATGATGATCAAGTGTTCTTATGGTGATTCAATCATATTACCGAATTGCATGGATGCAAATCACTGCAATCACCAAGTATACAGAATAAATCGCTATGTACGAGATTCACTTATAATTTTGACATGTGTTATAATAAGTGATGGTAGATAATGATATTGAAAGAATGTTTATGGAATAATTTGATGATATCACCAAATTTGGAGTTGATTTGTGAATTTTAGAGCTTTTAGTGGTTGATTTTGCACTATTTGGACCAAAATAATTGATTCAATGGTCAAATCAACTCCAATTTTCATAAAATTTTGTGAAATGATGAATAATATGATGTAGAAGATTTTATTGTTAGTTTTGTGAAAATCTAGGTTTGTTTGACATGTTTTGTAACTTAATTTGTGCATTTTACCAATTTGCTCCGTGATCAAAAAATATACATTCAAAATGATTTCTATTTTCATAAAACCTGATTTTATGATGTGAATGATGTATGGATGAAATTTAGTGCTATTTTGAGGGGGTAAGCTACTATTTTGGTCTCTTTTGAATTTATGCCATTTTAGCTCCAGGTACCCAGCTACACCTATGGTATCCTACAGGCATCCAACTACGCCTGTGTGCACCTGCAGGTGACCATGCATGCACCTATAGACCGTAGGCACCCGACTATTCCTGAGTGCACTAGATGTAGCTATAAATAGCTTACATGGTGAATTGTGAGGCTCATTTATGTGTTTGAGAGCTTGTGAAGCTGTGCCTAAGGATTGGAGTGAATTGGTGAGGAAAGTGAGGTTGGTGGAAATTTGTGTGGGAGCTATGGTGGAGGAGGGAGAAAATGCTATTGGTGAAGCTGAGGTACGATTTGTCCTAGTAATGTTGAAAAACACTTTTTCTTTTTGTGCAAAAAAATTTGAAGTTTTTTTTTTGAAATAATACTAATGTAAAATTTGTGTTGCTACAGTTGAGGGAGATAGAGCCTCGACATCATTTATCTCCTCTCATTCCTAGCATGAGGAAGAAGCTTATAGAGGGTGATTGGCATATTTTTATGGAGGTGGGGTTGGAGGGAGTGGCTCAGTTGGATGTGGTGAGGTTTGATGATGGGTATCTCTCATCATTGATAGATAGATAGGACTTAGATAAGGGGATGTTCTAGATAACTACTGGGGAGATTACTGTCACCCTTGAGGATGTATACAACAACCTCAAGGTGCTAGTGGAGAGGGAGAATGTGATTATTGGGCATGATAAGAAGGTGGATATGGAGAATATGTATGGTGAGCTATGGTGGGAGGCAAGGATAGGGGATGGGGGGATATGCTACCTGAGCATGTACAATGCTAAGGAGTTGGATGCACTCTTGACCTTGATCATGTTCATGTTAGCAAACATAGTGACCCCCAATAGTATGGGGTGTAGGTTCCCTTGGAATCTACTGGGATTGGTGAGTGACTTAATCACCACTCCAAAAGCATATGCATGGGCTCTTTATTTATTGGAACAATTGTACCAAGAGCTATACAATATTACATGGAGAGGGAGGTAGGGGATTGGGTGCAACTTCCTTATTTAGTGTTGGCCATGGGAGCACTTCAGCATAGCTCATCCAAAGGGACTACCTTACCAGGATTTGTAGATGGGTGAGCCTTACAGTAGGATATGGGCAGTGGCTAAGGAGTTATAATCAATTTGAGAGGTGCATACTAGCCAGTGGTATAGGGATCTATTGTCAGGGTTGACTCTAGCTCAGGTGATGTGGAGGCCATGGCAGGGATCCATGTGAGAGGGTGATGATGAGTAGCTATGGTAGGTGAGGTAGGCACAATGGTTGGTTGGGAGGAGATATGAGGAGGTGGAGTCCTTTCAATACTCATAGGTATTGAGGTAGTTTTATTTTCCTCAAGGTGTGCCAAATGTGTCAGTGTTGTACCGACGTCAGAGGGATGAGGTCGAGCTTCCATGTGTAGAGGCATAAAGGGTGCAGATAGAGGATGATGAGTAGCTAGAGGTACCAAATATAGATTATGATGAGGTGACTCTTGAGTAGACAACATGGTTTTTTACCCAAACAGTATGGGTGCCAAAGGTGTTGATGGGTGGGGATGCAGTAGCTATAGGGTTGAGGATGACTTTGAAGAGGATGAGGACTCAGTTAATGATAGATCATAGGATATAGAGGAGAGCATCATAGTAGACTCCTGAGTTGGAGGTAGTGGATTATGAGGAGGATGATGAGGATATGGGAGAGATCTTTGAGGTGGCTAGGTTGTTGGCCAAGGTGGAGTAGCTTCGTGAGGAGTGAGAGACTACGATGGAGGCTCATAGGGAGGCTTTGGCATGGCAAGATGCAATCATATCCATGTTGGGGGCTACCATAACCTAAATGGATGTAGTGTGGCTAAAATTTGGGGTTGGTAATTAGGAGAAAGTCATAAGACTTCAAGAAAATATTTTTGTGAGAGAGCGACGACATCATATTAAATTGCAGTGACTACATTCTAGATAGAGATATGCACACTATTTGTAGGATTTATGCATGGATAATCACATTGCACTACCAGATCCTCCATCATCCTCTAGGACTGATTCATCGAGGCACACAACATCTAGGTAGAGATATAGGTCTAGGGCTCCTACTAGATCTCAGGGATCCTCTCATGGACATTAGCTTAGTGCTTATATGCACTTTTGTATATGATCCTTGGTGCTCCATTGCAGCCTTTTTGGCACTCATTGTACATATGATATTTGATATATATATATATATATATATATATATACATACATATACATGGGTTTTATGTGATTGTTTTATGTGTATGCAATGCATGTTTTATAAGAATGTTTTATGCATGTTTTATGGATGATTAATGAAACCTAAGTGGTAAATGTATGTATGTTTAATGCAAGCTAAGTGGTAATTGTATGGATGTATGGATAATGAATGAAAACTATATGAAAGGAATGCATGATGTTCAAATGATTCTTAATAGTTTAAAATTTTGTTGGCCATTATTATTCATTGTTTTGCAATTTGGGGCACCAAACTTGTGTTAGTCTCACAATGACACTAAGAGGGGAGGGTGAATCAGTGTAGCTCTTTTAAAACTTAAATATTCAAATCTTAAAGCCAAAATAATGAAAACTTGAAACCAAATAAAGCAATTATAACAAGAGAACATCACACAACACAAGATGTATCGAGGTTCACCGATTTGGCTACATCCTCAAAATGACTGTTTGGACTCCCATCCAAATCTAGCCTTTACAAAGCACCAACTTTACAATCAATTTACCAGCACCCACTGGAAGGAGCACCAACCCCTGATTTATCTGCACCAACAGAAAGGAGCACCAAGTACTTATGGCCTCTTTGAATGGCGTATTTAAAACCTCTAAAAAAATTGTGTTTCTCCTTCCATGACTGTTTGTTTTCTCCTTCCATGACTGTTCTTTTTATCCTTCCCTTGTGCATGCATGTGTTTTGGTTTCCAAAAAGTCTTTTCGTTTCTATTTTGTGGCCCTTCGTTTCCTTTTCTCCACATGGGCATGCGTCCGCTTCTTTCCATGTGTAACGACCATCTTAAATGATTTCAAATAATTAAAGATTCCTTATGTAACATTTTGTCTTATTCATTTAATTTTGTCCTTATGTGAAAAATTACCTTATTCAATCTTCGATTTATTCCTTATAGTTCCACATCACTATGCAGTCTTTAGTTTCACTATCCTGGTGTTCATCACTAATATTAGACGCACTGTCAACTACTCTATTCCTTTGGCGAAAATGCAACATGTCGCGATATCACGACACTTTTGTTGCTTTGTATGCCTGCCCTTTTTGAGTCACGAAAATGCAACATGTCGTGATATCGCGACACTTTTGTTTCTTTGCCTGCCTACCATTTTTAAGTGGTAAAAATGCAACATGTCGTGATATCGCGACACTTTTGTTTCTTCGCCTGCCTGCCCTTTTTGAGTCATGAAAATGCAACATGTCGCAATATCATGACACTTTTTCCTTCTTGCTCTTTCTCTTTTCTTTGGACCACAAAAATGCAACATGTCATGATATTGCGACACTTTTTTTCTCCTTGCTCTTTCTCTTTGCTTTGGACCATGAAAATTCAACATGTCACGATATCTCGACACTTTTTTCTCCTTGCTCTTTCTCTTTGCTTTGGATCACAAAAATGCAACATGTTGTGATATCATGACACTTTTTATCCTTGCTCTTTCTCTTTGCTTTAGACCATGAAAATGCAACATGTCGCGATATCATGACACTTTTTCTTTCTTGTTCTTTCTCTTCTCTTTTGGCTGCAAAAATGCAACATGTCACGATATCGTGACACTTTTTATTTCTTGTTATTTCTCTTCTCTTTTGGCCGCAAAAATGCAACATGTCACGATATCGTGACACTTTTTCTTTCATGTTCTTTCTCTTATATTTTGACCGCAAAAATGCAACATGTTGCGATATCGTAACACTTTTTCTTTCTTGTTCTTTCTCTTCTCTTTTGCCCATGAAAATGCAACATGTCGCGATATCGCAACACTTTTTTTCTCCTTGTGGTGTTTTGCTTTTTCTTTGATCTTTAGCATATGGGCCACTTCGGTCTTCTTGGAAAATATGCAAAAATGTGGGTCCCCAATTTTTGGGTACATTGTGGAGCAGCCACAACATGACAAATTTTTCAACTTTGCACAAACAACCTGTAACAACTTCACCCAAACATCAAAAACATCCTCATAAGCATTTAACATCACTGTACATACTCTGAATAACCTCTGAACTCCTGTCCACTACATCAACCGATCTATCTGATTGTGTTGACAACAATGACAATACTGTCACTTCACCTTTCTCAACAATCTCCCCCTTTGGAATTGTTGGTAACACGTGCAATTTCTTGTAACTCTTCTCCCCCTTTGACAACAATACCAAAGGGCTGCTGCAAACTCCCCTGAGTCCATGAACAACATTCTCAAGAAAAAATTATTACACTTAGCAAAAATCACAAACATGAGAAAAAATATAAACAAATACACAAATGCTCCCCCTGAGAATGTGGTCTCGATAGCTAGTCAATTCTTGGGAAGCATGACCACTCCCAATTTATTGCAAAGGTACTCAAAGACTTCCTTGGGCAACGATTTTGTGAAGATATCCACTACTTGCTCTATTTTTGGAACAAAATCCAACTTAACCTCACCTTCCGCAACTTTCTCCTTCAAAAAGTGATACCGGATAGCAATATTTTTTGTGCGAGAATGCATAACTGGATTATTTGAGATGTTAATGGCACTGGTGTTATCACACTTAACTAAAATTGGCTCACTAAAGTGAATACCAAGATCTTTCAGGGTTTTTTTAATCCATAATACCTACGTACAAAATGTTGTCGCTGCAATATATTCTACCTCTACTGTGGATAAGGATACTGACTCTTGTTTCTTATTATGCCACATGATCAACCTGTCTCCAAGATAGAATGCACCTCCACTGGTACTCTTTATGTCATCTACACATCCTGCCCAATCTACATTTGAATACGCAATAAGGGTGAAGTCCTTACCTTTCGGATACCATAACCCGTACTCCATAGTAACCTTGAGGTACCAAAGAATCCTCTTCACTGCTGTCACATGAGTCTCCTTGGGACTAGCCTAAAATCGTGCTACCATGCATACTACCTACATAATATCTGGTCTGGTAGCTGTCAAGTATAGTAATATCCCAATCATAGATCTGTACATGGTTTGATCAACATGTGGATATTTTACATCCTTGCTCAACTTGAAACCTATCTTCATGGGAGTGCTAACTAGCTTACAATCCTCCATTGTGAACTTTTTTAGCATCTCTTTCACATATTTAATTTGAGAAATAAATATGTCCTTCTCATTTTTATTAACTTGCAACTCGAGTAAATACGAAAGTTCACCAATCATTAACATTTCAAATTCTTTCTGCATCTTATTTGCTAAATCTTTACACGACTCATCTTTGCTACTGCAAAATATGATATCATCTACGTATACAACAAGAACAATAAGATGGCCATTTTTTATTTTGACATAAAAATTACTATTCACCATACCTTTCTTGAACCCTTGTAGAGTGAGATAGTTGTCTAGCCTTGCATACCATGCTCGGGGTGCCTGTTTTAAGCCATATAATGCTTTATTCAACTTGCAAACCAAGTTGGGATAATCACCAAGTTGGAAACCATCTGGCTGCTCAATATAAACCTCTTCTTCAAGTTTCCCATTCAAAAATGTTTATTTCACATCCATTTGATAAACTTTGAAATTCTTGTAAACTGCTATAGCCAAAAAAATTCTAATTTCCTCTAGTCTAGCCATAGGTGCAAAGGTTTCCTCAAATTCAATACCTTCAACTTGTGCATAGACTTTACATACCAATATTGCTTTATTCCTAACTACATGTCCATCTTCATTCAATTTTTTTCGAAAGACCCATTTAGTACCGATTATATTTTTATTTGCAGGTCTTGGTACTAACTCCCAAGTTTTGTTTTTCTCGATCTGATCTAATTCTTCATTTATTGCCTTCATCAAAATTTCATCTTTGCTTGCATTAGCAACATTTTTGGGCTCAATGCTGGATAATACGAAATTTCACCAATCATTAACATTTCAAATTCTTTCTGCATCTTATTTGCTAAATATTTACATGACTCATCTTTGCTGCTGCAAAATATGATATCATCTATGTATACAACAAGAACAATAAGATGCTCATTTTCTGTTTTGACATACAAATTACTATCCACCATACCTTTTTTAAACCCTTGTTGAGTGAGATAGTTGTCTAGCCTTGCATACCATGCTCGGGGTGCCTATTTTAAGCCATATAATGCTTTCTTCAACTTGAAAACCAATTTGGGATCATCACCAAGTTGGAAACCATCTGGTTTCTCAATATATACCTCTTCTTCAAGTTTCCCATTCAAAAACACTGATTTCACATCCATTTGATAAACTTTGAAATTCTTGTAGACTACTAAAGCCAGAAAAATTCTAATTGCCTCTAGTCTGGCTACTGGTGCAAAATTTTCCTCAAAGTCAATGCATTCAACTTGTGCATAACCCTTACATACCGATCTTGCTTTATTTCTGACTACCTATCCGTCTTCATTCAATTTGTTTCGAAAAATCCATTTAGTCCCGATTATATTTTTATTTGTAGGTCTAGGTACTAACTCCCAAGTTTCATTTTTCTTTATATGATCTAATTCTTCATTTATTGCCTTCATCCAACTTTCATCTTTACTTGCGTCAGCAAAATTTTTGGGCTCAATGCTCGATAATATAGAGTAGTTACTTACTACTCTTCTTCTTATCTGAACACCATCTATGGGGTCTCCAATTATTTGCTCTCTAGGATGATCTTTCTACCATCTGCCTATTTTGAATTTCTTATTTTCTTCCACTTCTGAATCATTGTTTGAATCATCTGAGTCAATTTTTTATTTCTTTTCCATTTGATTTTCCTCGTCTCCTTTAATAACCTCTTCATAAATTGGGTAGTTCTCTTCATAGCTAATTACTCATTCCCTACCTTCATCAACTTTAACATCGACACTATCCATAATTTTCCTTAGCCTCTTGTAGCATTTGTAAGATTTGCTTTTTGACGAATAGCCAAGAAAAATACCTTCATCCGCTCTATATTCAAACTTACCAAGGTTTTCTTTAGTTATTTTGATGTAACACTTGCTGCCAAAAACTTTAAAGTATCTTACTGTTGCCTTTTTACCGAACCATAACTCATACGGAGTTTTGCTTTCATGCATCCTCAACATGCACCTATTTTGGATGTATACCACAGTATGGACTGCCTCTTTCCAAAATTTGTCTACTACTTTGCTCTCAGTCAACATAGTCCATGCCATTTCCTACACTATCCTATTCTTTCTTTCTACCACACCATTCTCTGAGGTGTCTTGGCTGTTGAAAACTATCTTCTAATACCATATTTTTCACAGTACTCTGTAAAATCTGCTAAAATGAACTCTCCTCCTCTATCTGATCTTAAAAATTTAATCCTTTTTTCTGTTTGATTTTCAACTTGGTTTTTTAAAACCTTGAACATATCAAAATATTCTTATTTATGCTTCAAAAATAGTACCCATGCCATCCTGGAATAGTCATCTATACACAACATAAAACATTTGTCACCGTTTATGCTTTGCATTCTCATGGGTCCACATAAATCAGTATGTATTAGTTCCAAAGGTTTGCTTGTGTAGTACTATTTTGTTTTAAATGAGACTCTAGTTTGCTTCCCCTTTTGGCATGAAGCACAAATGCTATTTGATGGTTTTCCAATGGTGGAAATATCTCTCACTACATTTTTTGAGCTAATTTTTACTAGATTGTCAAAACTAATATGATCGAGCCTCTTATGCCACAACCAATTTTCTTCTTCCTTTCCAATCAAGCAAGATCCTTATGAAGTCTTTGAAAGAGTTTATAGGTTTCCATATTTCCTCGATCCAGTTCCTATCAAATTTCCACTATTTGGTTTTCTAACTTCACAACCCTGCTTCTTAAAAATCGCTTCATGACCTCTATCACAAATCTGACTTACACTCAACAATTTATGCTTCAGACCAACCACAAACAAGACTTATTTTGACTTGATTTTTCCATCATTGATCTTAACTGAACCTTTGCCAACTATCTTAGCTCCATCATTATTTCCAAATTTTACTGAACCACCTTCATATTGTTGTAACTTCTCAAATTTATGTTTGTCACCTGTCATATGACTAGAGCATCCACTATCAAGTATCCATGGTGCAGATTTATTCTATGCTCTAAATGCTATTTGTATGAACAGGGATTCCTTTTCTTCCTTAGATTGCTCTTTTCCTTTCCACTCTAGTTTGATTATAGTTTTGAGCTCTTGTTTTGACTTTTCTTTTTTAGTAGCTTGTGCATGTTTTTTGGGAAATTTTCTATTTTGTCTTATTCCATTTGGTTGAAATTTTCTTCCCTAAAATTGATTTGATGCAAATGTACTTCGACAATTTCTTGCAATGTGCCCAAAATTATGACAGTTATAACATTCTACTGCATAATCCATCAAAGGTGAAAAAATATTTCTACTGGTAAAATTCCTTGGTCCTACATTATACTTGCAATCTGAAATCTTATGTCCATAACCATTGCATTTAAAATAGTAACCAAAAAAGAGATGATTGAACCTAGGTGATGGTCTTTGCCATGTTGTCGTAGGAGCCATAAATCTTCTTCTTATTTGATGTGTGACATTGGTGAATCCATCATTGTTAATTCTCCTTTCGTGCCTTGCATTATTGCTTTCTTTTGCATGAGTCAATTTTTCTTGATCAACCTGTTTCTTATCTTCATTCTTTATGGATTCTTCATTTATGGCCTTTGATACATTTGATGATTCTCCTTCATCAAATCCCAAACCAAATTTGATACCTGTAGTCTTTTGGTTATTTATTATCTTATCTAGCTTCATAGAACTTTATTTATGTTTGTGATAACAACTAATTTTACAATTCATCTCTTCTATCTGTATCCTTAAACCAACAGTCTCTTCTTCTAGCTTACTGCAATAATCTATTTTCATGGTTATTTGCACTTTGAGATCTTTAGATATTTTCTTGGATTATTCTATCTGTACTTTCAAATTGGTTATGATTTCATTTGCATCCTCAAGCTTTCTTGAAATTTTCTTATTTTTTTCTTTTTATCTTCAATTCATCCAGAGCTGCAATTAGTTCCTCTTCCAAATTTACTTCTGCATCAATTTCTTCTTCATCACATTCCTATTATTTTTCTATTTTTTCTTCTTTGAGTGCCATGAAAAGAGCTTCACCTATTTCCTTTTCAGAATCATCACCGTAGTTATCTTCTGATGAACTGACATTCTTGGAGATGAAACTTTTCTTCTTGAAGTTGTATTTTCTAAAATTTGTTTTTTTCTTCTAGTCACTTCTTTCTTGGTGCGATCCTTCATCAATTTTTTTATTCTCATTAAGTGGACATTTAGCTGAAAAATGCCCAATGCCTCCACAATTGAAACATTTAAATGGTAATTTTCCTCTGTATTTTACTTTTCCCCTTTTTAGTTTTTGAACAAAGTTTGCTTCCATTTCGTCTGATGTCTCTTCTTCCTCGAATTCTTTTTTGTCTTTCATATTTTTATGGGCTTTAAAAGTAGCTTCTCTGTCTGTGGTTTTAGATTTTCCTATTCTCATCTCATATGCAGTCAAAGAACCATGCATATCATCCATACTAAAAGAATTTAGATATTTAGCTTCTTCTATAGCTAAAAATTTAGAATCAAATATTTGGGGAAGAGATATTAATACCTTTTTCACGATGATAGAATCTTTGATTTCCTCATTGAGTCCTCTAATAGAATTAATGACTTCATTAACTCTCAGCATATATGCCTCTATTTTCTCATCGTCATTCATATTTAATACTTCGAACTGAGCTTGATGATTTTGTAACTTGGCCTCCTTGATCTTAACGTCTCCTTCATGAATGCTCCTCAGTTTGTCCCATATTTCTTTTGCTGTTTTACAACTCATAATATTTACTAGTTCACTGTCCACTAATCCGCACATGATAACATTCTTTGCTTTTGAGTCATTCTCAAATAGTTTCTTATCGACAGCATCGGTTGGAGAAGTGGTGGATATTGTGTATCCACTATCTACTGAATCCCAAATTTTGTATCCCAAAGCACAAAGATATGTCTACATCATGAGTCTCCATAATGCATAATTAGTTTCATCAAACAATGGTTCTTTGTTTGATGAGAAGCCTTCACCACCTACCATTGTGTCACTTCCAAGATCACCCTAGCCGGTTTAGCTTATTTAGGAACCTCACTCTGATACCAATTGTTAGTCTCACAATGACACTAAGAGGGGGGGTGAATCAGTGTAGCTCTTTTAAAACTTAAATATTCAACTCTTAAATCTGAAACAATGAAAACTTGAAACCAAATAAAGCAAGTATAATAAGAGAACATCACACAACACAAGATGTATCGAGGTTCACCAATTTGGCTACATCCTCAAAATGATTGTTTGGACTCCCATCCAAATCTAGCCTTTACAAAGCACCAAATTTACAATCAATTTACTAGCACCCACTAGAAGGAGCACCAACCCCTGATTTATTTGCACCAACAGAAAGGAGCACCAACTACTTATGGCCTCTTTGAATGGCGTATTTAAAACCTCTAAAAAAATTGTGTTTCTCCTTCCATGACTGTTCGTTTTCTCCTTCCATGACTGTTCATTTTCTCCTTCCCTTGTGCATGCATGTGTTTTGGTTTCCAAAAAGGCTTTTTGTTTCTATTTTGTGGCCCTTCGTTTCCTTTTCTCCACATGGGCATGTGTCCACTTCTTTCCATGTGTAACGACCATCTTAAATGATTTCAAATCATTAAATATTCCTTATGTAACGTTTTGTCTTATTCATTGAATTTTGTCCTTATGTGACAAATTACCTTATTCAATCTTCGATTTATTCCTTATAGGTCCACGTCACTATGTAGTATTCAGTTTCACTATCCTGGTGTTCATCACTAATATCAGATGCACTATCAACTACTTTGTTCCTTTGGCAAAAATGCAACATGTCACAATATCGCGACACTTTTGTTTCTCTGCCTGCCTACCCTTTTTGAGTCATGAAAATGCAACATGTCATGATATCGTGACACTTTTGTTTCTCTGCCTACCTGCCCTTTTTGAGTCATGAAAATGCAACATGTCACGATATCGTGACACTTTTGTTTCTCTACCTACCTGCCCTTTTTGAGTCACAAAAATGCAACATGTCGCGATATCGTGACACTTTTGTTTCTCTGCCTGCCTGCCCTTTTTGAGTCGTGAAAATGCAAAATGTCATGATATCATGACAATTTTTCCTTCTTGCTCTTTCTATTTTCTTTGGACCACGAAAATGCAACATGTCACGATATCGCGACACTTTTTTCTCCTTGATCTTTCTCTTTGCTTTGGACCACGAAAATGCAACATGTCGTGATATCGCGACACTTTTTTCTCCTTGTGGTGTTTTGCTTTTTCTTTGATCTTTAGCATATGGGCCACTTTGGTCTTCTTGGAAAATATGCAAAAATGTGGGTCCCCAATTTTGGGGTACGTTGTGGAGTAGCCACAACATGACAATTTTTTCAACTTTGCACAAACAACCTGTAACAACTTCACCCAAACATCAAAAACATCCTCATAAGCATTTAACATCACTGTACATACTCTGAATAACCTCTAAACTCCTATCCACTGCATCAACCGATCTATCTTACTGTGTTGACAACAATGCCAATACTGTCACTGCACCTTGCTCAACAATCTCCCCCTTTGGAATTGTAGGCAACACATGTGCAATTTCCTGTAACTCTTCTCCTCCTTTGAGAACAATACCAAAGGGCTATTGCAAACTCCCCCTGAGTCCATGCACAACATTCTTAGGCAAAAATTATTACACTTAGCAAAAATCACAAACATGAGTAAAAAGATAAACAAATACACAAATGCTCCCTCTGAGAATGTGGTCCCGATAGCTAGTCAATTCTTGGGAAGCATGACCACTCCCAATTTATTGCGAATGTACTCAAAGACTTCCTTGGGCAACAGTTTTGTGAAGATATCCACTACTTGCTCTATTTTTGGAACAAAATCCAACTTAACCTCACCTTCCGCAACTTTCTCCTTCAAAAAGTGATACCGGATAGCAATATGTTTATATTTGGAGAGAAATTGTGATAGTGGTGAAAACCACTATTTTTTATTTTGGACTATGTTGCATGATAACACAAGCTAGGAATACCCTCTGCACTTCAAGGTGCCACCCAAGTATTGTGTTATCCTTATTTAACTCAAAATGTTTTTAATATGTGAAGAAGTATGGTTGGTACAAGATTATTTTTGGAGTTAGGTGACAAGACTCAAGATTTTCTTAATGTGAAAAAGTACTTTTTGTCCTAAATAAAATTGGATATCTTTTTGGAGTTTGTGAGACACACTAGTAGTGTTTGAGTGACTAAATATTTGGGGTTTATGATTTTTGACAAATTGTATTTTTGGTTTATGATGCTGCATAAATACTGAAAATTGGTACCCCCAATTGTGAAAGCTTGACCTTTTATTTGGCCACATCATCACTACTGTAAAATATCATTGAAGGGGATGGGATGAATGCAATATGCAAAATGAAAGAATGCAGTGGAATGTATGTGGGGTGTAAAATGCAATGGAATTTATGTGAAATGAATGTAAATGCAATTGTGAAAATATAGTATGTATGAATGCAATATGAAAAATACATGTAAAAATATAAATGCAATATGTATGCAATGGGAACATGGCTATGTGAATGATTTGTTTTTATTTTATTTTTAGCTATGTATATATACATATAAATCATGCATAGAAGAGGACCCCTAGTCAAGGAATAGCTAAGACTAGTCTCGAAAATCAATTCCAATGTTTATCACCCAATTGAGCTTATGAATGGGTACCAGGCCTGAGTGCCAATCAGGATAGTCTAACTTTGCATGCTTATCGTCATCTAACTCTGCCTGAAAGACCTCAGGACTCTTAGTAGAATATGGAGGCAAAGGTAGAAGGTAATTAGGAATGTAATTGGTAGAATCCCTTAATAATTCCTTGAATAGGATGAACTCTAAAAAGGAGGGTGTGGAAGAAATCCATTCCATGTCAACAAGGCTTATGTCAATTGGAATTAGCATAGCTGGATTGTATGGATTGCGGAGTGGGGAAAATAAGTCAATGGGATTCATATTGACTTAGTAGAAGAAAAATGTGGATTGGAAGAAAGGATGGGTGGAATGATTGGGTTGAAACTGATGCCAAGTCTTGTTATCCTTGGATAGTAGCAACAACATGAAAATGAATGCTATATACATGCAAAGAAATAATTTTTTTTTGTTGTGTTTTGAATTTTTATGATTTTTTTTTTTTGCTTTTTTTTTTAATTTTTTGATATAATTATGTTACAAATTTTGGCTTGGCTGAATGACTCAATGGAATTCATGTAGGGGTGGTTCAACAGGTGGGTCAACTTGTTCTTGTGGAAGAAGCAAGTGAAAGATGGGTTGATGGATGGGGAACATTCTAAGGTAAAACTCATCCTGTTGGGTAAGGGGAACAATGGGCTAAAATTCTCTTCAAAATCATTACAAGCATTGGACATAAGTTCATACTCTCCATAACTTTCATCATCAGAATCAAGAAGCGGGTAGGAAACATTTAGCGGGTCTTCTTCTTCATTGATGCTAAGGTCTTGAAGAGCTTGTTCAAGAGAAGTGGTTGATGAAAATGGAATGGGGGCTTCATATTATTAATTGAGGCTAAGCTTTTGGAAGGCTTGATCAAGAGAAGTAGTTGAAGAAATTGAGGTATATCCCAAGCCTTATTTATCATGTGCTCATCAATATGGGAAATCAATTATGTCATGTATTCCTTGTTCATGGGAACCTAGACCTTGACCTTGCCAATTGACAATATGGAAGTAACAAGAAGTAAATACCATCATGTTTTGTATGTTGGCATGTCTTGGCTCTTTTGGTTCTTCAGGAGGATTTGCCTCAATTGAGGAATAAATCCCTCCATAAAAAATTTAATACTCTTAGGATTGGAGCTCATATCGTAGACAACACCTATGGTTAAAGGAGGATCATGTGGGCGACTAAAATTCTTAGCTATGGGAATGGTAAAAGTGGTAATGGTAACATATTGGACCATGTATTCACCAATACCAAGACTAGTGATGTGGACCTTGAATTTTTATGAGGTGGTGGATGATGTGGATATAGGTGGCTCGGGATTTGAGGTGGCCGTGGAAGGTGGTGAGGAGTTGAATATTTCACAATCCGAAAGTTCAAATTTTGAAACATCGGTTGAAGAAGAAGGATTGGATGATGGCTTGGAATTAGAATAATGTGGATGAGGCAATGGTGCTGATTAAATGGTTGAATAAGGAGTGGTTGCAGTGGACGATGTGGCAAAAGTGAATTGAGCTTGACCACATGTATAATAAGAAATGGATTATTGAGGGGGTGTGGTGATGGGTAACTCCATAACAATAGGAGCTTTGGAAGAAGATGTTGATGGATGAGAAAATTAAGTGGATGGATTGGAAGATGATGAGGATAAGAATAGGTGGGTGGAAGACAACATGGATTCATAAGGATTTGAAATGAAATTACAGTACTTGAAAGGCTCTACATCTGAAGGGATGCAATGGACTTGACCATCATGAATATATTTCAAACATTGGTGTAAAATTGATGGAACACATTTCATTTCCCTCATCCAAGGTCTACCGAGTATGTTGTACGCCATGGCTTCTTCTAATATGTGAAACATTGTATGCAACGTTCTGACACCTACTTCGATGGGTAAAGCAACAGTGCCAACTATGGTACACAAAGCATCATTAAATTATTTGAGGGTGAATGAAGACTTGGAAATATGGGAAGGCAAAATTTTGAGGTTGCTAAGTGCAACGGTAGTGATAATGTTTATAGATGATCCAGTATCAATTAGAACTCTCTTAAATGGCTTCTTGTCTATTAGGGCCATGATATGCAATGGAGGATCTACAGATTCTAAGGTTATAGACTTTATTTCAAAGTCATATAAAGTGATGGATGGTTCTATGCATGTTTTATTGCTCCCTAAAAGATTGTTGAAGGTATTAGAGTCTTGGGATTCTAATTCAATGGATTTTAAAATTTCCATTAGGGCTTCCCTATGCTTAGGGGATTGTTGAATGAGCTCATGTATGGATAATTTTTCTAAATCCATTTTTAAACTTGTGGTTAATCAGTTGCTTAACAATATCGCTGGCCTTAGGGGATGATTGATGGGGAGCCAATTTTAATAACAAAGAAAATATGCAATTTTATTTTGAAGCATGGAAAGCTTTACAATTTCAAAACCATGAAAAATTACATAGTACAAAAAATACTAAAAGAAGCCATAGTCTTCGTCTCTCTCGCCCCTGCAATCCTTCAAAAAAATCTATTTTTATCATCATAGGTTCTTGCTGCAACCGCCATTCGTAACTGTCCCTGTAACCGCTGCAACGGTCCCCTGGAACTGCCTTAATGACTTCTGGAACTATCAACTGTCATTCTACAACGGTTCACGAAAACCTGCCTTCTCTTTCCTAGCTAGGTCACGAAAACATGACATGTCACAATTTCATGACACTTTTTTGCCTTTGGTTCTTTTTTGCCAATGTGTTGCGATATCGTGACACTTTTTCGTCCTTCGACCTTCTTTTTCGAGGTGTTGCAATATGGCGACAATTTTGTTTGCTCTCTCTTTCATTCCAAAGTTTGTCGCGATATCACGACATCTTTTATGTCACGATATCACGACATCTGCATTTTAGCTCTTGCTTTGTTCTGAGGTGTCGTGATATCGTGACAACCTTTATGTCACGATATCGCGACACTTGAGTTTTTGCCTCCGCATTTGATCGGAGGTGTTATGATATCGCGACAACCTTTGTGTCATGATATCACAACACTTGAGTTTGCGCCCATCGTTGTGCTGATTGTGTCACGATATCGTGACAACTTTTATGTTGCGATATTACGACACCTTTGAACCTTAGAATATTTTTTCATGCTTAGAACATTTTTCTTGTTTCTTTTGTTTTTCTTTTTTTTTGGTGATGCAAGATTGTTGTGCTGCCACTGGATTCTCCTACATCATACATCTGGGGTAGATTTTTTTAGAAGTGATCCTCACTTCTGGACGGTTAGAGGAAAACCCAGGCGATCAACCTCCGATTTGGACAACCACATGGCATCTTCGACAGGTCAGCCCTTCCACTTGACCAAATACTCTGAATATATCCTATTTTGGGTACTTCTGCCTTCGTGAGTGTCGAGTATGTCTTCAATTTCTTCTTTGTCTGGAGTGGATGTTGGAATGTTCCACAGATCCAGACTAGGTGGTTCGCTACAACTTCCTGCATGATATTCAACCAAGTCTAAAATATTGAAGATAGGTGAAATATTCATCTCACTCGATAGATCTACTTCATAGGCATTTCCTGAATCTCGTTTACCTATGATCCGACATGGTCCAAACTTCTTCATTTTTAGCTTATTGTAGGTTTTTGTAGGAAAATGTTCCTTGCACAAATGAACCATGACTTCATCTCCTATCTGGAATTCCTTGAAATGCCACTTCTGATCTGCTTTGGCTTTGTACGTAGCATTCATTTTACTGATATGTTGTTGTACCTCTTCATGTAAATTCTTCATGTGTGCTACAAAGTCTTCAGCTTCAGCACTATGCTTGTCTCCTTTATCCATCGGCCTCAACTCAGAAGCGTTTCTTGGGCTATTCCCATGCACTATCTGGAATGGGGATTTACCAGTACTGTGATTGATAGAATTATTGTAAGAAAACTCTGCCTGTGGTAAAATCAGATCCCATCCCTTGGGTTTATCTCCTACCAAACATCGTAGAAGATTACCCAAACTTTGGTTGACTACTTCGGTCTGTCCATCAGTCTACGGGTGGTACGCAGAACTAAATTTCAATTTTATTTTTAGCTTCTTCCATAGGGTTCTCCAAAAATAACCCACAAATTTGGTATCTCTATCCGAGACAATGCTTTGGGGTAGACCATGAAGGCACACAACCTCCCTGAAAAACAAGCCTGCAATATGAACAACATCACTTGTCTTCTGACATGGAATAAAATGAGCCATCTTCAAAAACCTGTCAACAACAACAAAAATGGCATCATTTCCACATTGTGTCCTTGGTAGACCAAGAACAAAATCCATACTGATGTCCTCCCACGGTCTCTCTAGTATAGGCAATGGTTGGTACATTCTTGTATTCTGGCTGACTCCTTTCGCCATCTGGCACACTCTGCAACCCTGCACAAATTTGGTCACATTTGACTACAACTACGGCCAATGGTAATTCTCACTAACAAGAGCAATGGTCTTATCCTGACCAAAATGCCCTGCTAGTCCTCTGCTATGTTTCTCTTTGATAAAATTTTCCCTCATGGAACTTCATGGAATGCACAACTGGTTCTACCGAAATAGCATCCCATCTTGGATCATAAAATCCAACCACTTAGTGCGATCCGTAGTAGTAGGAGACAAACATGTCGTCCATGCCTTTGCAAAATCTGGATTTGCTGGGTATAAACTCTTGAGTTCATCAAACCCAATAACTTGCACTCTTATTTCCATCAACAAATTGTGCCTTCTACTCAAGGCATCTGTAACTCTATTAGATTTGCCACTTCTATGCTTTAGAACAAAGGTATAACTCTGTAGGAATTCAACCCACTTCAAATGTCGTTGGTTAAGTTTACCTTGACTATTTATATACTGCAAAGCTTGATGGTTAGTATATAAAACAAATTCCTTGGCTAGCAAATAATGTCTCCATTTCTTAAGAGCCTGAATTATAGCATAGAATTCTTGATCATAAACAGAGTATTTCTTTCTAGCATCATTCAAATTTTCATTAAAGTATGCAACAAGTTTACCTTCTTGGCTCAATACAGCTCCAATGGCACTGCCATTGGCATCACAGTCAACCTAAAACACTTTATTAAAATTTGGAAGTGCCAGAATGGGCTGTTCTATCACTTTCTTCTTCAATATGTCCATACTGGTACCTGCCTTGGCAGTCCACTTAAATTCTCTCTTATCCCCTCTCATAGTTTCTGTTAGGGGTGCACAAATACTGCTAAAGTCTCTAATAAACTTTCTATAGAAAATTGCAATACCATGAAATGATCTTACCTCTGTTACATTCCTTGGGGTAGGCCATTCAATGATAGCCTTCACTTTTTTAGGATCCATTTTCAGACCCTCCTCTGAGATGACAAATCCCAGGTAAATCAACTCTTTCTATACAAAATTGCACTTCTGTATATTAATCAATAACTGCTACTTTCGTAGTTTTTCAAAAAGTGTCCACACATGCATCAAATGCTCTTCCAATGTTTTACTAAAAATTAAAATATCATCCAGATAAACTATCATGAACTTTTCTATGAAGTCACACAATACCTCATTCATCAGCCTCTTAAATTTACTAGGTGCATTAGTCAATCCAAATGGCATAACTAACCACTCATACAAACCCTCTTTGGTTTTAAAGGCTGTATTCCATTTGTCACCCTCTCTAACATGTATTTGGTGATATCCACTCTTTAAATCAATCTTAGTGAAGTATTTAGCTCCACTCAAATAGTCCATTATATCGTCCATTCTGGGTAATGGAAAGCGATATTTAATTGTAATTTTATTAATGGCTTTGGAATTAGTGCACATTCACCATTTGCCATTCTTCTTTGGTGCAAATACTACTAGAACTGCACAAGGGCTCAAAATTGCTCGAATCAAACCCTTCCTCAACAATTCTTGAACCTGGCAGTTCAACTCTTCATTCTCTACAGGAGACATTCTATGGGCTGCCTTATTGGGTAAGCTATATCCTGGCATTAAGTCAATATAATGACTAATCTTCCTCATTTGCGACAAACCCTCAGGCACATTGTCTGATATAATATTAGGAAATTCTTCTAACAGATGTTCAAATTCTGCTGGAATGTCAGTAGTATCTTCTCTCTTTATAGTAGGAATTAATGCATAACACATTGAATCCCTCTTTATACCATCCAAAAAAAATTTGCCATCTACTAAACAAATTCTAGCATTATTGCATACCTTTTCCTCAACCTCCTTCAATGGCTTCAGTTTGTGGCGTACTCCATCTTTTGTCAGGGAATAGGTATTTGCATGCCCATCATGCACTGCACGTTTGTCAAATTGCCATGGTCTGCCCAACAACAAATGGCAAGAATCCATCGACAAAATATCACATAGGACCTCATCCTGGTATCTTCCAATTTGAAACTTGACCAAGCATTGTTCACTAACCAATGCTCTATGGTCCTTCTGCAACCATGCAATCCGGTATGGATGCGGGTGCTATCTTCTTTCTAGCTTTAACTTAGATACAATTTCCTTAGAAACGAAATTATCTGTACTACCATTATCAATAATAATATTACATATTTTACCTGAACATTTGCACCTCGTGCGAAACAAGATTTTTCACTGGTCTGGTTCCTTCTCTTCGTTCAACAAGGTTCTCCTTGTGATCATCACTTCTCCTCGCTCTACTTCTTCAGAGTGTTCAGATTCAACACCATCCTCAATAACCACAACTTTGGCATTACCTTTATGCCTTTTGTTTGGTGTTTCTTATTGTTTGGGACACTCATATGATCAATGCCCCTCTTCTCTGCAATTGAAACAGGTTCCACAAAATTTGCCTCTTCCATATCCACGTCCACCTCTACCTCATCCCCTTTGATAATCATTGTTCTGATTACGGGGTCGGTAAGCATTCTCCTCATTCTGTTCCTAGTGATTGCTTGTTTCACCAGTCTACTTTTGGTCATCATATTTGCCTCCACTGGTTCTACCACCAGTTCTTCCACCATGACCTCTTCCTCTCTGTTTACTGTCAAATCTATGGTTCAATTTCTCTTCTAGTTTCAAAGCAAACTGGTAAGCACCTTCAATGGTGCCAAACTCAATTCTTCTTGCACGCTAGTTCTTAACCCATTAATGTAATGGGCTACTCTCTCTTTATTTGCTTCTGTATGGTCGGTTCTGATGGAAATTTTAAAAAATTCCTCTGTATATTCTTTAACAGACTTGCTGAACTGGCGCAAACTTTGCATTTTTCTCAGTAGATCTAATTCATAATCTACCAGAATAAACTATCGTTTTAATTTTTCAACCATTCGATCCCACCTGGTGATATTTTCTTTTTCTCTATGGTTTCTTTCTAGCTGCACTCCTTTCCACCATATGCCAGCATGGCCTTTCAACTTTGTTCTTGCAAATTTTATTCGATTTGGATCTTCAACCTCCTCATATTTGAAATATTCCTCCATGTCATTAATCTAGTCAATCAATTCTTTTGGATTTAAATTTCCATAATATGTGGATACGTCAATCTTTGGCCTTTTCCTAATTTGAGAAATGGCTTTAATCATTCGAGACTCTGTAGCACTCATTGCTTCTTCTTCTTCTTTAGATGGGTCATCAACTCCGCAAGCTTCATCATCACTTTGGTCTTCTCCTCTTGGCTCTTCTCCTCTTGGCTCTACTCCTCTATGCAAGTCTCCTTTAGGAACCACGTTCCTTCCAGCACCATGATTTCTTTACGAAAAAATTTTGCTTCACTTTTTTATCAGAACCTGTAACCCCAGATCTTGGTGCAAGCTGCCTCATGTTTGGCGCTTTGCTTACACACTCAGAATCTTACTGCTCTGATACCACTTGATGGGGAGCCAATTTTAATAACAAAGAAAAGATACAATTTTATTTCAAAGCATGGAAAGCTTTACAATTTTAGAACCATGAAAAATTACACAGTATAGAAAATGCCAAAAGAAGTCATAGCCTTCATCTCTCCCACCCTTGCAATCCTTTGAAAAAATATATTTTTATCATCACAGGTTCTTGCTGCAACCGCCATTTGTAATCATCCCTGTAATCGCTGCAACGGTCCCCTAGAACTGCCTTAACGACTTCTGGAACTGTCAACTATCGTTCTGCAACGGTCCGCAAAAACCCGCCTTCTCTTTCCTAGCCAGGTCACAAAAATGCGACATGTCACGATTTCGTGACACTTTTCTGCCTTTGGTTCTTTTTCACCAATGTGTCGCGATATCGTGACACTTTTTCGTCCTTCGACCTTCTTTGTCGAGGTGTCGCGATATCGTGACACTTTCATTTGCTCTCTCTTTCGTTCCAAAGTTTGTCGTGATATCATGACATCTTTTATGTCATGATATCGTGACATCTGCATTTTAGCTCTTGCTTTGTTCTGAGGTGTCACGATATCATGACAACCTTTATGTCACGATATCGCGACACTTGAGTTTTTGCTTCCGCCTTTGATCGGAGGTGTCGCGATATCGCGACAACCTTTATGTCACGATATCGCGACACTTGAGTTTGTGCCCACCATTGTGCTGATTGTGTTGTGATATCACGACAACTTTTATGTCGTGATATCGCGACACCTTTGAACCTTAGAATATTTTTTTATGCTTAGAACATTTTTCTTGTTTCTTTTGTTTTTCTTTTTTTCGGTGATGCAAGATTGTTGTGTTGCCACTGGATGCTCCTGCATCAATGATGGATGGGTTGATTGGGTGGATTAGAAAGATGAATTTGTGGGGATGGATTTGGAGAAGTTTGAATAGGTGGAGGATTGGAAGGTTGTGACACATTTGGCTATTGGTTACTTTTTTATTTTACCTTTGACCTCTTGTGACCACATGGACTACTCCTACAAAGTTTTGATATTGTTGAACATGGTTAAATTGGTTAGGAGGTGTATGATGAGTATTACCTCCTACATTAGTTTGGGCCTCTTCATGGTTGGGAAGAGGTGTTTGCAAAATTACCAAGTTCTAATTTTGTAGAGCTAGGATATTATCTACCTTAACAGCCCCCAAGTCTATGAGGTCTTGAATGATGTTCTTAAAAACATTGCAGGTGTTGATGTCATGACCATTTTTCCTATGGTATGGGTAAAATAGATGTTCCTTATAACTTCTACCATGTTTGGTAGGGTCGTCAAGCATGATTTTTGGTAAAGCCAATTTATTTATTTCATACAATTTTTGGAAGATGGAAGAGTACAACTCTGTTAAAGGAGTGTATTAGAGTTGTGGTCAAGCATATTATCGACGGGTGAAATTTTCCACAGTTGGTGTTGTGTTTTTTATCGTGAGTGCTTGAGTTACTGAGAGGACTGCATGATAAGTAATTTATTGTGGTGGTTGCATAGGTTTTTGAGCCATTACAGGCTGGATCATAACCACTTGATTGAATTGATTGGATGTATTAGCCAAAGAGGCTTGAGATGACTTATTTTGTCCAGACTTATTACTTTAAAATTAGCCCTTGTTTTACCATTCTTTATTTTTAGGCTTAATTACACCCTCTTGGATTTTTATCTCCTCAATGATGCTAGCCTATGCTAAATATTCTTTGAATGAATGATAGGTATAAAGTTGAAGCATCCAAGATATGGGTTTTAGAAAACTCTTGGTAAATAATTTAATGATTTCATCCATTGGGAGGGAGAATGACAATTTGGTAATGACTGCACTCCAACTGTTTCTAAAATTATAGATATATTCATCTTCCCATTGTCTTAGTTCATACACATCTGATAATAAAACTTTATTTTTGATGTTTAGGATGAAATGCTCAAGGAATAGGTCAATCAGTTGAGAAAAAGTATAGATATTATGAGTTTGTAATTGATTAAACCATTATATGGCATATCCTCCTAATTTTTGAAGAAATGTTCAAAGCATGAGAGCATTATTAGTTTGAATCTGAAAGCATGCATGAAAAAATGAGCTAATGTGCTCCTTGGGGTCCTCGATTCCCCTAAAATTTTCAAACTTTGATAGTGTAAATTCAATCGAATATAGTGGTGATGGTACCGATGGATGGATTTGTTGATGGATGAGTTGGCTTAGAGTTGATTTTTGGTTTGACATGCCAGGAATATTTTGCATCAACTAATATATTTGCTTTTGCATGTACTAAATCCTAAGGTCTTCCACAAGAATGTGGAAGCCTTAGATAACTTGATGACTTGGACAGGGACTAGAAGAAATATGTTGAGGAGTGATTAGATGGTTTTGATGAAATGGATTGGATTGAAATTGATGAGATGAATAGTGATGATTGAGAGAAGGATAATACTAATGAAGAAGAAGATTTTGGAGGAATTGGTTGGATTGACCAGAAGAAATAGTTATTGGTGGGGTTAAATTTTGGATTGGATGTGGATTAGGGATGGAAACCACTGAAGATTGGGGTACCTAGGTGGAATTTTGGTTGGCTATGGTCGGTTGGTCCAGAGCTACAAGAAGCATAGGATTTACATGAACTTGTTGTCTAACATTTTGATACTCTAGAAAAAATTTGTTCATGAGACCCGATATATCCTGAAGATCTTGATCGGTCATAGAATAAATTTACAAGGTTGTGGATGGATTAGAATATGATGGTATGGATGTGGGTGGATTGGAGGACAGGGGTATCTTGCAAGTTATACTTGATGTGGCAACTTGGTAGGTTCATACATGTGATGCAACATTAACATGCTCCTCATACAAGGGATTGGAAAAAATTTGGGTATAGCTAGATGGGGGATGAGAGTTAAAAACACTTGGGTTTTGTTAGGATGGACTAGGAGAGGAGGGTATACCATATTCATAGGTAGAATTAGGATATCCTCAGGCGGGGTTAGATGGATAAAATGTAGCCAATTTTTTTTGCTCAACATAGTCTTGGCTAATAGGCTCAAGAACATAGTTAGAAGACATGTAGATGGCTTCTAACTTGTCCATGTCAATTCGAAGGGATGAAAATTCATTTTTTGGGGGTATGGATCCCTCTTATGAGATAGATAGGTGAATGGGCCTAGATGGACTATTTTGGGTGGAACTGGAGGGGTTGGCTACTAAAGTAGTGGGTATTGTTAGTCTTACAATGACATTGAGATGGGGGTGTGAATCAGTGTAGCTCTTTAAAATTGAATTTACAACTCTTAATACCGTAGAAATTAAAACTTATTACTAGATACAATAAGTATAACAAAAGAGCATCACACAACACAATATTTAACAAGGTTCACCAATGTGGCTACTCCTCAAAAATTGATGGCTTAGACTACCATCCAAATCTAGCCTTTGCAAAACACCAACTTTACAATCAATTTACCAACACCCATTGGAAGGAGCACCAACCCCTGATTTATCTACACTAATAGAAAAGAGCACTAACCCATGATTTACCAGCACCAACTGGAAGGAGCACCAACCCCTTATTTATTTACACCAACAAAAAGGAGCACCAACCCTTGATTTACCAGCACCAACTGGAAGGAGCACCAACCCCTGATTTATCTGCACCAATAGAAAGGAGCACCAACCCCTGATGTATCTGCACCAACAAAAAGGAGCACCAACCCTTGTTTTACTAGCACCAACTGGAAGGAGCACCAACCCCTGATTTATCTGCACCAACAGAAAGGAGCACCAACCCCTGATGCTAAGCACCAACTTGGACTTCAATTCTAAAACTAGAAGTTTTTCAGTAAGATACCTTTGCTTTTGCAAGACCCTGACTAGTCTTCTTCACCTTTGTGTTCTCTACGCACTTTGCTTTCTCTGTGTAATCACAACAGCACCTGGTTGAACTTCAACATTTTTGCTCTCTGTGCACTCTGCTCTCTCTGCGCAATCACTTTGCCCACTCTGTTTTGTTACAGTTGAACTTCACAATCATATTCTCCCTTTTGTGCACTCTGCTCTCTTTGTGAATTTTGCACTTAGCATGATTCGACATGACTTGCTCTCTACGCACAACTATCGTATTTCACATACCTTCAACTTCACCTCAATTATTCAAACAACCATCCTTTTATAACAATATTTTTTATGATGAAAACCCTAATCTTAGTCGACTATAAATCCTAATCTTATTCGACTTTCATAACAATTGTAAACCCTAATTTTAGTTGGCTATCATTGATCTTCGTCAGCTTCAACTCAAGAACATGTTCGGTTTATCCATCGCTTGATGACTTCATTCTGGATAGACCCTGTAACCACAATACTGACTTTTGATCACTCTTCATATTTTAGTAGTATGAAATCACTCTATAACTACCCCTGTAAATGTCGTAGTGATGTCGGTCCACTATCATACTTCTCATTTCAATTGGGTTCTCCTTCTTGACTTGTGCATTTACGACCTGTCATGAAATCACAACATTTCTGCCTCTGTAGCTTCTTTTGTTGCTATTGTCGTAAAAATACATGTCATGATATCACGACACTTTCACCTCCATACGCTTTCTTTATTATTTTGTTGCGATATCGTGACATTTTTGCCTTCACAGACTTCATCTTTTCTTTTGTCATGATATTGCGACATTTTTGCCTCCGTATACTTCGTCTTTATTTTTGTTGTGATATCACGACACTTCTACTTCCATAGACTTAGACTTTGATTTTGTCATGATATCGTGACACTTTTGACACTTCTGCCTCCATAGTATTCAACTTAGCTTTTGTCACAAAATCATGACACTTATGCTTTCATACTTTACTTCTTTGATTTTGTCATGAAATCGTGAAACTTCTGCTTTCGAAGTCTTGCTTTCTGCTTTTGTCACAAAATCGCAACAATTCTGCTTCTGTACGCTTCCTCTCTTTCTTTTGTCGCGAAAATGCGACATGTCGCGATATTGCGACACTTTTCAAACTTACTTTCTCTCTCCTATTTTAGTCATGAAAATGCGACATGTCGTGAAATTGTGAAACTTTTCCAACTTACTTTCTCTCTCCTATTTTAGTCGTGAAAATGTGACATGTCACGAAATCGTGACACTTTTCCAACTTACTTTCTCTTGCCTATTTTAGTCGCGAAAAATGCGACATGTCATGAAATTGTGACATTTTTCCAACTTACTTTCTCTCTCCTATTTTAGTCGCGAAAATGCGACATGTCGCGAAATCACGACACTTTTCTTAGTTGTTCTCTTTCTTTGAACTTGTTGTGAAATCACGACACTTTTTCCTGCTTTCTCTTTCTCTTCCAACATGTCGCGAAATCATGACAATTTTTCCACTTGCCTTTTTCTCTTCCAACATGTCGTGAAATCATGATAGTTTTTCCTGCTTTTTCTCTCTCTTCCAATATGTCGCGAAATCACGACAGTTTTTCCTGATTTTTCTCTCTCTTCCAACATGTCATGAAATCACGATAGTTTTTCTTGATTTTTCTCTCTCTTCCAACATTTCATGAAATCGTGACAGTTTTTCATGCTTTTTATCTCTCTTCCAACATGTGAAATCGTGACAGTTTTTCATGTTTTTTCTGTCTTTTTATTTGATCTTTTGCATATGGGCCACTTTGGTCTTCTTGGAAAATAATTGTACATACTCTGAATAACCTTTGAACTCCTATATTCTGCATCTGAATAGCTTTTGAACTTCCTATCCACTGCATCAACAGATCTATCTGACTGTGTTGATAATAATGACAATACTGTTGTTGCACCTTGCTCAACAATCTCCCCCTTTGGAATTGTTGGCAACACATGTGCAATTTCTTGTAACTCTTCTCCCCCTTTGAAAATAATACCAAAGGGCTACTGCAAACTCCCCCTGAGTCCATGCACAACATTCTCAGGAAAAAAATATTACACTTAGCAAAAATCATGAACATGAGCAAAAAGATAATCAAATACTTAAATGTTCCCCCTGAGAATGTGATCCCTGTAGCTAGTCAATTCTTGGGAAGTGTGACCACTCCTAATTTATTGCGAAGGTACTCCAAAACTTCCTTGGGCAATGGTTTTGTGAAGATATCTGCTACTTTCTCTGTAGTTGGAACAAAATCCAACTTAACCTCACCTTTTGTAACTTTCTTCTTTAAAAAGTGATACCTGATAGCAATGTGTTTTGTGCGTGAATGCATAACCGGATTCTTGGAGATGTTAATGGCACTAGTGTTATCACACTTAACTGATATTGGTTCACTAAAGCTAATATCGAGATCTTTTAGGGTTTTTTTCATCCAAAATACTTGCGTACAACATGTTGTCATTGCAATATATTCTGCCTCTACTATCGATAAAGAAAATAACTCTTGTTTTACTGTGCCATGCGACCAATCTATCTCCAAGATAGAATGCACCTCCACTGGTACTCTTTTTGTCATCGACACCTCCTGCCCAATCTGCATCTGAATACGAAATAAGGGTGAAGTATTTACCTTTCGGATACCATAACCCATACTCCATAGTACCCTTGAGGTACCGAAGAATCCTCTTCATTGCTGTCACATGAGTCTCCTTGGGATTAGCATGAAATCATGCTACCATGCATACTGCCTGTAAAATATCTGTTTTGATAGCTGTCAGGTACAGTAATCTCCCAATCATAGATCTGTACATGGTTTGATCAACAGGTGGAGATTTGTCATCCTTGCTCAACTTGCAACCTGTCATTATGGGAGTGCTAAGTAACTTACAATCCTCCATTGTGAACTTTTTTAACATCTCTTTCACATATTTAACTTGAGAAATAAATATGCCCTTCTTATTTTGGTTAACTTGCAACCCAAGGAAATACGAAATTTCACCAATCATTAACATTTCAAATTCTTTCTGCATCTTATTTGCTAAATCTTTACATGACTCATCTTTGTTGCTGCAAAATATGATATCATCTACGTATACAACAAGAACAATAAGATGCCCATTTTCTGTTTTGACATACAAATTACTATCCACCATACCTTTTTTAAACCCTTGTTGAGTGAGATAGTTGTCTAGCCTTGCATACCTTGCTCGGGGTGCCTATTTTAAGCCATATAATGCTTTCTTCAACTTGAAAACCAAGTTGGGATCATCACCAAGTTGGAAACCATCTGGTTGCTCAATATAGACATCTTCTTCAAGTTTCCCATTCAAAAACGCTGATTTCACATCCATTTGATAAACTTTGAAATTCTTGTAGACTACTAAAGCCAAAAAAATTCTAATTGCCTCTAGTCTAGCTACTGGTGCAATAGTTTCCTCAAAGTCAATGCATTCAACTTGTGCATAACCCTTACATACCGATCTTGCTTTATTTTTGACTACCTATCCGTCTTCATTCAATTTGTTTCGAAAAATCCATTTAGTCCCGATTATATTTTTATTTGCAGGTCTAGGTACTAACTCCCAAGTTTCATTTTTCTTTATCTGATCTAATTCTTCATTTATTGCCTTCATCCAACTTTCATCTTTACTTGCGTCAGCAACATTTTTGGGCTCAATGCTCGATAATATAGAGTAGTTACTTACTACTCTTCTTATCTGAACACCAACTTTGGGGTCTCCAATTATTTGCTCTCTAGGATGATTTTTCTACCAGCTGCCTGTTTTGAATTTTTTATTTTCTTCCACTTCTAAATCACAACTTAAATCATCTAAGTCAATTTTTTGTATCTTTTCCGTTTCGTTTTCCTCATCTCCTTCAATAACCTCTTCATAAATTGGGTAGTTCTTTTCATAGCTAATTATTCGTTCTCTACCTTCATCAAATTTAACATCGGCACTGTCCACAATTTTCTTAGCCTCTTGTTGTAGCATTTGTAAGCTTTGCTTTTTGACGAATAACCAACAAAAATACCTTCATTCGCTCTATCTTCAAACTTACCAATATTATCTTTAGTTCTTTTGATGTAGCACTTGCTACCAAAAATTTTGAGGTATTTTGTTGTTGCCCTTTTATCGAACCACAACTCATAAGGAGTTTTGCTTTCATGTGTTCTCAGCATGTACCTATTTTGGATATACACCGTAGTATGGACTGCTTCTTTCCAAAAATTTTCTGCTACTCTACTTTCAGCCAACATAGTCTGTGCCATTTCCTGCACTGTCTTGTTCTTTATTTCTACCACTCCATTCTGTTGAGGTGTCCTGGCTGCTAAAAACTATCTCCTAATATCGTATTTTTCACAGTACTCTATAAACTCCTCTAAAATGAATTCTCCTCCTCTATCTGATCTTAAACATTTGATCCTCTTTCCTATTTCATTCTCAACTTGGTTTTTGAAAATCTTGAACATTTCAAAAGCTTTTGATTTATGCTTCAAGAAAAATATCCACGTCATTCTGGAATAGTCATTAATGCACAACATAAAATATTTATCACCATTTATGCTATGTTTTCTCATGGGTCCACATAAATCAGTGTGTATTAGTTCCAAAGGTTTTCTTGTGTAGTACTCTTTTGTTTTGAATGTGACTCTAGTTTGCTTCCCCTTTTGGCATGAAGCACAAATTTTGTTTGCAGGTTTGCTGATGGTGGGAATATCTCTCACTGCCCTTTTTGAGTTGATTTTTACTAGATTATCAAAACTGATATGACTGAGTCTCTTGTGCCACAACCAAATTTCTTCTTTCTATCCAATAAAACAAGCTCCTTTTGAAGTCTCTGAGAACATGTACAGGTTTCCAGATGTCCTTGATCCAGTTGCTATCAATTTTCCACTGTTTATTTTTCTGACTTCACAACCCTGCTTCTTAAAAACTACTTCATGACCTTTATCACAAATTTGACTTACGCTCAACAAGTTATGTTTCAAACCATCCACAAACAAGACTTATTCTGACTTAATTTTTCCATCACTAATTTTAATTGAACCTTTGCCAACTATCTTAGCTCCATCATTATTTCCAAACTTTACTAAACCACCTTCATATTTTTGTAACTTCTCAAATTTTTGTTTATCACTTGTCATATGACTGGAGCATCCACTATCAAGTATCCATGGTACATATTTATTCTATGCTTTAAATTTTGTTTGTACGATTAAGGATTCCTTTTCTTTCTTAAGTCGTTCTTTTTCTTTCCACTTCGTTTTGATAGTAGTTTTGGGCTCTTGTTTTGCCTTTCCCTTATCAATAGCTTGTGCATGTTTTTTGGGAAGTTTTCTATTTTGTCTCATCCTATTTGGTTGAAATTTTCTTCCCTGAAACTGATTTGATGCAAATGTACTTCTACAGTTTCTTGCAATATGCCCAAAATTATGACAGTTATAACATTCTCTTGTATAATTCATCGAGAGGAGAAAAAGCATTTCTACTGGTGAAATTCCTTGGTCTCACATTGTATTTGCAGTCTGAGATTTTGTCCATAGCCATTGCATTTAAAACAGAAACTAGAAAAAGGATAATTGAACCTGGGTGATGGTCTTTGCCATGTTGTCGTAGGAGCCATAGGTCTTCTTCTTCTATGATGTGTGACATTTGTGAATCCATCATTGTCAATTCTCCTTTCGTGCCTGGAATTATTGCTTTCTTTTGCATGAAACATTTTTCCTTGATCAACCTGTTTCTTATCTTCATTATTTATGAATTCTACATTTCTGGCCTTTGATCCATTTTATGATTCTCCTTCGACGAAAACCAAACCAAATTTGATGCTTGTAGGCCTTTGGTCATTTATAATCTTATGCAGCTTCATAGAAATTTCTTCGCATTTGTGATAGCAACTAATTTTGTGATTCATCTCTTCTATCTACATCCGTAAACCAACATTCTCTTCTTCTAGTTTGCACAATAATCTATTTTCATGGTAATTTGTACTTCAAGATATTTAGATATTTTCTTGTATTCTTCTATATTTACTTTCAGAATGGTTATAATTTCATTTGCATCCTCAAGCCTTTTTGAAATTTTCTTATTCTTTTTCTTCTCTATTTTCCACTCTTCAAGTGCAAAGATCAAATCACCTTCTAGATCTACTTCAGTATCAGGGTTTTCACCACATACTTTAGACTTAAATCCTTCCTTTTCTGATTTTACTTCTTCAAATGCCATGAGAAGAGCTTCACCTGTTTCCTCTTCAGAATCCTCACCGGAGCTGTCTTCTGATGAACTAGCATTCTTGGAGATGAAACTTTTCTTCTTGAAGTTGCTTTTTTTGAAATTCATTTTCTTCTTCCAGTCACTTCTTTCTTGGTGCAATCCTTCATATTTTTTCTTCTCATTAAGTGGAAATTTAGTTGCAATATGCCCAATGCCTCCACAGTTGAAACATTTAAATGATAGCTTTCCTCTGTATTTTCCTTTTCCCTTTTTTAGTTTTCTAACAAAGTTTGCTTCCATTTCAATTGATGTCTCTTCTTCCTCGGACTCTTGTTTTGCATTTTTATTTTTAAGGGCTTTAAAATCCACTTATTTTTATATGGGTTTAGATCTTCCTATCCTCATCTCATATGTAGTCAAAGAACCATACATCTCATCTATACTAAAATAATTTAGATTTTTAGCTTCTTCTATTGTTGAGACTTTAGAATCAAACCTTTGAGGAAGAGATCTTAATACCTTGTTCATGACAGCAGAGTCTTCGATATCCTCACTAAGTCATCTGATTGCATTAATGATTCCATTAACTCTCAGCATATATTCCTTAATGTTTTTATCGTCATTCATCTTTAATGCTTCGAACTAAGCTTGATGTGTCTGTAACTTGGTCTCCTTGATATTATTGTCTCCTTCATGAATACTCCTCAGTTTGTTCCATATTTCTTTTGCCATTTTATAGCTCATGATCTTTACTAGTTCATTGTCTGCTAATCCGCACATGACAACATTCTTTGCTTTTGAGTTATTTTCAAACAGTTTCTTTTCTCAGCCTCTTTTGGAGGAGTGATGGGTATTGTGTACCCACTAACTACTGAATCCCAGATGTCATATCCAAAAGCACAAAGATATGTCTGCATCCTGATTATCCAGAATGCATAATTAGATCCATCAAACAATGGTGCTTTGTTTGATAAGAAGCCTTCACCACCTACCATTGTGTTACTTCTAAGATCACCCTAGCTGGTTAAGATTGTAGAGGAACTTGGCTCTGATATCAATTATTAGTCTTACAATGACACTGAGAGGGGGGGTGAATCAGTGTAGCTCTTTAAACTTGAATTTATAGCTCTTAATACCATAGCAATTAAAACTTATTACTAGATACAACAAGTATAACAAAAGAGCATCACACAACACAAGATTTAATGAGGTTCACCAATGTGGCTACTCCTCAAAAATTGACTGCTTGGACTACCATCCAAATCCAACCTTTGCAAAACACCAACTTTACAATCAATTTATCAGCACCCACTAGAAGGAGCACCAACCCCTAATTTATCTGCACTAATAGAAAGGAGCACCAACCCCTGATTTACCAGCACCAATTGGAAGGAGCACCAACCCCTAATTTATCTGCACTAATAGAAAGGAGCACCAACCCCTGATTTACCAGAACCAATTGGAAGGAGCACCAACCCCTGATTTATCTACACCAATAGAAAGGAGCACCAACCTGTGATGTATCTGCACCAACAAAAAGGAGCACCAACCCCTAATTTACCAGCACCAACTGGAAGGAGCACCAACCCCTAATTTATCTGCACCAACAAAAAGGAGCACCAACCCCTGATGCCAAGCACCAACTTGGAATTCAATTTTGAAACTAAAAGTTTGTTAGTAAGATACCTTTGCATTCTCTATGCACTTTGCTTTCTCTACGCAATCACAACAGCACCTAGTCAAACTTCAACCTTTTCGCTCTCTGTGCACTCTGCTCTCTCTGTGCAATCACTTTGCCCACTCTGCTTCGTTACAGTTGAACTTCATGATCATATTATCTCTTTTACGCACTCTGCTCTCTTTAAAAATTTTGCACTTAGCATGATCCAACACGACTTGCTCTCTGCGTACAATGACCATATTTCACACACCTTCAACTTCACCTCAATTCTCCAAATAGCCCTTCGTTTATAATAATATTTTTTATGATGAAAACCCTAATCTTAGTTGGCTATAAATCCTAATCGTAGTCGGCTTTCATAACAATTATAAACACTAATTTTAGTCAGCTATCATCGATCTTCTTCGACTTCAACTCAATAAGATGTTCAGTTTATCCATCGCTTGATGATTTCATTCTAGACAAACCCTGTAACTGCCATACTGACTTTTGATCACTCTTTGTATTTCAACAGTATGAAATCACTCTGTAACTATCCCTGTAAATGTCGTAGTGATGTCGGTCCACTGTCATACTTCCCATTTCAGTCGAGTTCTCTTTCTTGACTTGCGCATTTATGACCTATCACAAAATCGTGACATTTTTGCCTATGTAGCTTCTTTTGTTGTTGTTGCCATGAAAATACATGTCGCGATATCATGACACTTTCGCCTCCGTACACTTTCTCTATTCTTTTATCATGATATCATGACATTTTTGCCTCCATAGACTTCATCTTTTCTTTTGTCGCAATATCTCGACATTTCCACCTTCGTATACTTCATCTTTGTTTTTGTCACGATATCATGACACTTCTGCTTCCATAGACTTTGACTTTGCTTTTGTCATGATATTGCGATACTTCTGCCTTTGTAGTCTTCAACTTAGCTTTTATTATGAAATCACGATACTTATGCTTCCGTACTTTACTTCTTTTCTTTTGTTATGAAACCATGACACTTTTGCTTCCAAAGTCTTGCTTTCTACTTTTGTCACGAAATCGCAACAGTTCTACTTTCGTACGCTTCCTCTCTTTCTTTTGTCATGAAAAAATGACATGTCACGATATTGCGACACTTTTCAAACTTACTTTCTCTCTTCTATTTTAGTCATGAAAATGCGACATGTCATGAAATCATGACACTTTTCCAACTTACTTTCTCTCTCCTATTTTAGTCATGAAAATGCGACATGTCGCAAAATTGTGACACTTTTCCAACTTACTTTCTCTTATTTTAGTCGTGAAAATGTGACATGTCGCGAAATCATGACACTTTTCCAACTTACTTTCTCTCTCCTATTTTAGTCACGAAAATGCGACACTTTTCTTACTTGTTATCTTTCTTCGAACTTGTCACGAAATCGTGACACTTTTTCCTGCTTTCTCTTTCTCTTCCAACATGTCATGAAATCACGATAGTTTTTCCACTTGCATTTTTCTCTTCCAACATGTCGTGAAATTGTGACAGTTTTTCCTACTTTTTCTCTCTCTTCCAACATGTCACGAAATCACGATAGTTTTTCTTGCTTTTTCTCTCTTCCATCATGTTGCGAAATCGTGACAATTTTTTCTACTTTTTCTCTCTTCCAACATGTCGTAAAATCATGATAGTTTTTCTTGCTTGTTGTATATGTCACGATATCACGAAACTTTTCTTACTTGTCTTCTTTCTTTGATCTTTTGCATATGGGCCACTTCGGTCTTCTTGGAAAATCACTGTACATACTCTGAATAACCTTTGAACTCCTGTCTTCTACAACTTAATAGCTTTTGAACTTCCTGTCCACTGCATCAATAGATCTATCTGACTGTGTTGACAACAATGATAATACTGTTGCTGCACCTTGCTCAATAGGTATGCTTGTTGTTTTTTCCATTGAATTATTTTGATTTAATATCTTTGCTTGATTTCAAGTTAAAACCATAAAATAATTAAATCAAAATGCAATTTCAAGATTATCAAATTAACTCTCCAAAATTGAAAATAAAGCTAAAGAATTTAGAAACAAAGAAAATAATCAATCCTAAGTTTCACCTTGTGTGGCTTACCTTATTCATTGATTATCTCTTTTTAGTTTAAATTCCTTTTTAGAAATGATATTTTTATGTGTTTTGATGTATCCTAATATTGCTTAAATGAAAAGTAAAGGTGAAAACTATGGCTGGATAGGTCAAAAAGATTCTTTTTGGTGATGAAATCCAAAAAATTTTCTCTAGGGTAGTCCTAAGGTGTCTAGGGATAGATATTTGGTGGATGGAGATGAATGCCATCATCATCAAACCTTAAGCAGCAGCTGGTGATAACATCCAGTTACTACTGTTTAAAGTGCAATGTGTTGTGTGTGATTAATTTTAAATTTCTATGTTCTCTATTGTTGACAAACAAAGTTAAAGATAATAGATTTCACAAATCTAAATTAGAATCCAACACATAAATACAAATTTCCTCTAAATAGTGTGAAGTACACCACTTAAAACCCCCTACCTAGATAGCAACTAGAGGGTTCATCCACCTCTCTGCCAAAGGTGCCACCCAAGGGCAAGAATAATTTTTGCATTTAAGTATTATTCTAACTTAGATAAATAAAATAAGAAACCTTAACTCCTAAAATGCAAATTCTAATTGATGCTTTTCTCTTTCAAATGTAAAACATAAAAATATAGGAATTATTTGAATTTGCAATTTTATTTTAGGATAGAAATTTCAAAATATGTGATGACTAAATGCACAGTTGCCCTAGATGCAATCTAACCTGAATCAATTTTCTAGATTTCTTAATGTGTGTTTGTTTTAAAATCATAATCTAAAAAACACAACAAAATAATAAAATACATAAAAGTAAGAATTTAGAATAGAATGGCTATAGGGTTTATCCATAAGCCTATGCTCTACTCCAATGCACTATTAAGCATAGTGGGACACCTCTGTAGGTGCATCAGGGTGCCTGTGGGGGTCATCAGGTGCTATGAAGCACCTGCACACATTTTGCAAACTGTTATAGGATCTTCCAAAAACCCTAATCGATGATTTTGACGAGTTTTTTTCTCTAGAAAACCCTGTAAAGTGGAACAATAGAATAGAATGAGTACAACAAAATAAATCAAAAAGTAGAACCCTTGTGGGGTCCCACCATGATCACCATTTGTGAAGCAAAAATACGAAACTAAAAACAAATATGAAAGTAAAATAAATCAATGAACAAGGGATTGTACAATATATAATTTTATTCAATAAATGGGGGGGAGCTAATAAACTCCTCTGTTATAATATGTGTGTTCAAGAGAACTTATTTTTTATACAATAAATACAGATTCTAGGGTTCTCCGAAACCCTAGCTACAAAACAAGTAGTGTATCCAATGTATCTTTCTCCCAATAGGGTGAGTGGGCTTCTAGTTATCCACAATTTGGCCACTCTAGCTTCAATATCTATTCAACAATCCTTGATGAATACTATCTGATCCTGCACACACCTCAAACATAAAAGTAGTTAGCAAACAAAATGAGGGTTCCATGTGTGAATCCTCTAAAATGTAATCTAACAACCCTAGATCTAAATAGAAAAATATGTAGAATCTAAATAACATCAAATAAACATGCACAAAATACTTACTTTGTTGTTCTATTGTTCCATTGCAGATTGATGGTAGGTGCCCCGATGGAACCTGATGATCTTATGTTGTAGGCTATGGTGTGCAGTTATGGGAACAATAGGTGTTGGGCTACGCCTACGAGATGTAGCAAGTGCTCAACTATGCCTATGGGATGAGGAAGGTGCTCTACTATGCCTGTGGATTAGGGCTAAATCTGTAGAATTAGATCAAGGGTATGTAGAAGGTTATGCGGATGAACAATTATGGAAATGACAGAAATGGGTTGCGAGAAATACTAGAATCTAAAAATCCTATGGCAGGCTAGGGTTTTATGGAAATATAAGCTATGGCACAAACTACTCACAAGAAATTATCTCTTAGTGGGGTTAGATCTCACAAGAAAATTATAGCTCCAACATTCAAGTTTTCTAGGAGTTGAGCATTTAGAATGCTCCTATTTATTATCAGACTTAGGATTTACTTTAGGATTTTACTAAAATTGTGTGGCTAGAACAAAAGCAAATCCAAGGGTTTATTTTAAACTTTAAGTGTGACACATATTAAGGAAGATGGATGGTTGAGATTAGATCAAATCTTATGGTTGAGGTCAATTTAGATTATAAATATATATTTTATAATAAATATATTAAAATATAATATAAAATATTATATTTAAACATGAATAACAGAAAATAAATATAAATAAGTCAAACAGAGGTTGGAAAATGATAGGAAAGGGCTAAGGTGGGCTATTGGATGGCAGGAAAGGCACGGAATGGCCAATTGAATGGCAAGAAAGGGTTATGGACGAAAAATGGATAGGATTTGGTGTCTACATATCTATTAGGCACAAATTCATTCAAAGGTAGCTTTGATGATTAAGAAATGACCAATTTAGTTCATGCAACTATTTAAGTTGAGAAAAGAGTATGCAAGGTAGTATTGGGATAACATTATTCCCTAAGGTGGAGGCACATACTAGAATTAAATTTTCCTCATGTGAATTGATGCCCCCTTTACTTACAATTTTGTTATTTAGCTTGGACCTATCTTATTTTTGTAAGGATGACATAAGAAAATATCTACCTTCCCTTAAGTGCTAGATTTACATGAATTAATTTTCATCCATGCTTATGTTAGATGATAGGGACATATTAATACCTTTTGCATTAAATCTATATTACATGGATATAATGTTATCATTAATTAGGTGGTCTCTAATTGTATGATAATTATGCCTAAGAGCCATTCTTTTAATGTATCTAGGTAGTTCACAACTTTTTGAAGCATTTCTTACTCATGTGATTATAGCCTATTAATGCCATCCCATGAATCATGATCCAACAAGTCACATCAACTTATTTTTATTTTGAAAGCTTAACCTGTGTTTTCAAAATTTTAAGTAGCTTTTTCCTAATCACATGCTATGAAATGTATCCTATAAATACCAAACTTGTTAGAATATAAAAACATCTTCTTCTTTTTGGCTAGAGATCATGGGTTATGAGAACCAAAAATACTCATTTTTATGCATGTTTTAAAGGGGTATTATATGGCATATTTAACACTAGAAATGTGTTTTTGTATAATTATTGCATATATTTAATAGAAAATGAAGTATTATGCTTGACTAGTGTTTTTAGTGGAAAATGTGTGTAGATGCAGGTTTTTGCTACTAATTTGGCATTTTGAAGTCAATATCCCATTCAGACCTAGTAATGCATGAAGACATCTTGAAGAGAACTACAGTGAATTATGGAAGTAGGCACATGTATTCCAATTATAGGTAAGCATCTACATCCCAATAACAGGCAAGAACCTATATCCCAACACCTGTATCCCAACGACAGGCAAGCGCTTGTATCCCAATGACAGGCATGTGACTATATCCTAGCACTTGTATCCTAGCACAGGTAAGCACCTACATCTATCAGGAATATAGGAGCTATATTCAAACATTGACTGGTTGACCAATTTAATGTTGATCAGTTGACCAATTCAATTTTGACTGATTGACTAATTCAATATTGATCGATTGACCAATTCAATGTTGATCGGTTGACCTATTGACCATGAAATTTTTAAGGAATTTGTTGCAAAAAGATAAGGAAGAATCATTCTTAATTATGCATGACTAAATTCCACTCTATTAATAAATTTATGCATGATTAAAATTAAATAACCATTCCATTCCTTAGCCTGCTCGAATTCATGGTGGTTACCGATTCCACCATGTAAATACAAAAAAAGAAAAAATTAAATAACCATGCTTTTAATAAAAGCAAATAACAAATATGCAGAAAATAGTTATAGCAAATCATGTTGTGTGTTAAAATAGAATAAACTATTTTTGTAATGCAATTGGTTGTATTCTATATAAGAATGTAGACCATTCCTAAGAATTTAGCAAATTAAAAATCTCCAAGTGTCTTGCATAATTTATAAATAAAGTTTTTTTAGTGTTCTTTTATTTGCATAGATTAAGATAGTGATTTTTACATACTCAACTGGGTAGATCATCTGCGGGAGCTTAGGCCCACTCTAGGTAGTAATCCTCCCCTATTTATTTTATTTCTTGATTTATTTATTTTAGTTGTCGATTTATTTCTTGCACTTTAATTTCCAGTTGTGTTTATTTCCAACAATTTATTTTTCAATCGTGTGTTTATTTCTAGCAATTTATTTTCTAGTCGTGTGTTTATTTTTAGCATCTTAATTTTAGTTGTGTGCTTATTTTAAAATTGTAATTTATTTATTTATTTTTATGCACTTCATTTTATTGGATTTGGATGAACTAAAAATACATGAACAAATCCCCCCACCAAACCAATAAGGCATAGAGGGACTCATTCCCCACACTACAGGCATATACTATGTGTGGCACTCACAAGTTTACAAACTACCGGATTGATAATTAATGGAAAAAAAATTAGTATTTTCAAAACATAATTTCTACTCACCAAATGATATATCTTTAGATGAATCCCATTGACTGGTATATGGATAATGTCTTTGTCCATGGTTTCAAGCTCAAAGGAGTTTTGATATTTGCTAGTAGCTACAATATATGGCCTACTCCAAATTGCATCAAAATTGTTGTGATATCTTGGTTTGCTTATGTCTTCATACCACTTAAGAAACACATAACCAACCTTAATTTTATGAGGGACAAATTTTCTATTAGACCATATTTTGACCACTTCTTGATGTTTCAATATCCAGTCTCTAGTATATTCACTCAAATCTTCAAGATTTAGTAATTTTCCATTCTCATGGTCATATCATAATTTTACTAAAGCTCTAGTTGATGCAATAATTGAAGCACAAATAATTCTATAAATATGGGTAACTTAGCCTCCTTGCCATATACGAAGGTATAAGGAGAAAATACTAGATATTTATTTAGAGTGTTGTCATATACCCATAAGGTTTTTTTGAGATGAAGGTACTATTGCAACTTAGATTGAAACTAGGATGAAAATATATTGTAACTATTATTTGTTAAAATTTTAGAGACAAGCACCCACTAGTTACAGCCCAATACCAACATTGGATAAGTCAAATCTACTTTAACTCAACATCCAGAGTAGGTTGGTTCCTTGTCAATTTATATAATGTTTACTCTTAAAGCTCAATTGAAATGATAAAAGGATAGGGATAGAAATGAGAAGGGTTGAGGAAATAAGTGTTAGAGAAATATGAATGAAATATGGATGGATAAAACTTAATAACATAGGATTCTACTAAAAATTATTACAAATAAAATACAAATAAATTAGATGAAAATAATAGTATTAACAATCTGACATCCACCTTATACCAATGCTTAACTTTGAGGATGTCAATCACGATTTGAAACTCTAGTTTAGAAATACTGGATCACAGTCACAATTCAAAAATTAAAATCTTTAAGTTTGACCATGTCGACCATGAAATAAAGGCACCCCAATTTTTTTTTTGAGAATACTCCAAGCCTCTGTCCTATTTTATCTTGGTCATATCTTTTATAAATTGATCATGGTTTTGGGTTTTCTAAATGCCATGGCTATTTTCTATCTTTGGTGGATTTTGACTATACTTATCATGGTTTCAAGACATCTCATGATCATGATTCACTTCCACCTAGGCACTCCTTCGACTACATCTACTATGGTTTTGGTCAATATTATGGCTATTGTTATTTTGTAACTTGAGACCCCTTTTGAGCATTTTTTTTTTGGTATATTGATTATATTAATAGTGGGTTTTTATAGAGGATCCCAAAACCTTATGTACAAAAATAGGGCTGAGCCCACTCTGTCCTTATAGGCCTCAAGGGCTAGGATCAAATAGACTTGCAAAATATAACTAAACCTGATTCAAAATTGCCCACAGGGCTTACAAAGGGGCCTCTCCATGAGAGGATCGACAGACAAAAACCAATATGAATAAAACTAAAATGTTAAGACAAAGAAACAATGGGGCATGTGGTGCGAGCTGGAAGCCACCTTTGAGTGCCTTCCCTTTATGCTTATGTGTCTTCATGAGGAAACTCTGATCTGGCCATCTTCTCCACCTCATCCAGAAAGAACGATCTCCATACTACCAACACAAAGGTCAAAAGATATTTATTAGCCATGTAATCTACCAGCCTATTACCCTCATGATAGGTATGATTGATTTGGGCATCATTTCATATATATAGGAGGATCCTTGTCTTAGAGACAATATTGAAAACTTTCCATGAAGGATATTTGCCATTCGATAGATACCTTATGATATTCAGAGAGTCACCTTCAATGACCAAAGGGTGAGGATCCTTTGAGAGGAGATGAAGCCCTCTAAGGACACCCTTGGCCTTCGCATTGTCATTATATTGGATATCTAGGTTCTCATAGAAGGTGAGGACAATCCTCCCCCTATGATCTCTGACAACCCCTCCTATAGCTATTTGCCCCGAGTTGCCACAAGTAGCACCATCAAAGTTCAACTTAATCCAACCCTCCAGGGGGTTTCTCCATTTTACCTTGAGCCTAGGTGAAAATATGTTAGGGTGGTCTAGATCCTCCTTGAGGTTCATCCTTTTGAACATATTTTTCTCCGATCGAATCCTGGGGAGGGGACTAGGAGTGAATTTTGAATTTTCTACTACAAAGGCAAGAGATCTGAAGGCTATGGAAGGGGGGTCTCTTGGAGGATTACCGAAGACTTTTTCATTCCTCTCCAGCCAAATATACCAAAGGATGTGATGGAAGGATGCATAAAAAAGGAACTAGGGCTTGGGATTTCTGAACGGGTTTGGCAATTGAGCAAAGGCTTCCTTGATTATTCTGGGAGGGCTCCAAGCGACCTAAAAGGAGGAGAGGATCACACCGAACACTGTGGTGGTGAAATGGTAGTGAAGGAAGAGATGATCTATGGATTCACAATTTTCCATGCATAAATAACACCTACTAGGGAAGGCAAACCCTCTTTTATGGAGGTTTTCCATGGTTAGATATTTATTATAAAAAAAATCCAAGTAAATAAATTTATCTTTGGGATCACTCCTTTTCACCAAACTATCAGCCATGGGAAATACCCCTAAGCTTCCTTGGAAAGGATCTCGTAGGCTATCCTAACTGAGAAGATGCCAATGTTAGTGCCCATCTAGATCATCTTGTTAGGTCTTCTGGCAGTCGATATGGTAATGCCTTGGGGGATCTTATCTAGAGAGGATACTTTAGCTTCATGACCGATGAGGGTCAAGATGTTCCATTGAGGGCAAACATCCATCCTCATAATGTAGTCTTCTACCTTCTAGTAGGATTTTGTGTCCACCAAGGATTTGAGGAGGGAAAGTTAAACCTTCTGAGATAGAGCATCTTCTTTCGTCCATCTGTCCTTCCAAAAGTTGATTGTCTACCCATATCCTAAAACCCATCGGACTCTCTTATTGAGAAGCTACCTGGCTTGGAGGACTACTTTCTAGAAAGTGGATCCATCGGAGGGGACCTCAACATCCAGGAAGGAGTAGTTGGTGAGGTATTTCTTCTTGATAATTTTGACCCACTCCACAGGCTCATTGGTTATGATCCTCCAAGCATTCTTGGCCATGAGGGCCAGGTTCATTAGACTAGTTCTCCTTAGCCCAAGCCCACTTTGGTCTTTGCTTTTACACACCTTTTCCCACACCATTAAAGGGATCCTATATTTATCTTCATTCCCATACCACAGAAAGTTCCTATGAATCCGTTTGATCTTGCGGTGGACAGACATTGGGAGGCTAAATACTGACATTTAGTATGTCGGGATCCATTAGAGGTAAGATTTTATGAGGGTAGCCTTCCCACCTGGGATAGAAACTTGCCTTTCCAAGAGGCTATATTTCTGTGAATTTGCTCCACCACCATATTCCACATGTTTTCCTTGGCCCTACCATTGGAGAAGAGGGGGAACTCGAGGTAGGTGGTAGGGAGGGATTCTATCGTGCATCCCAAGATTTTGGTAATGCGGATCTACCACCCCTAGGAAGTATTCAGGAAGAAAAGCTTGCTCTTGGTGTAGTTTACTTTCTATCCCATAGCTCACTCATAAAGGGAGAGGATCCTCTTCATGTGTCTGGCCTGGGCCATAGAGGTGATAGTATACAAGAGGGTGTCATCCACAAACTACTAGTGGGTGACTGCTTCTACTCCAGAGGTGGGGATGATGCATGAAATCTTCTATCTCTAGAGGCTCTCCTTGAGGGTTCTACCCAAAACCTTTGCCAAGATGATGAAGAGAATGGGGTACAAGGGGTCTCCTTGCCTGAGCCCTCTGGAACTATGGAAGTAGCCTGCGAGGGACCCATTTATTAAGACAGAGAAGTAAGGGGTGGATATGCAACTTTGGATGAGGTCAATATAAGAGGGAGGGATACCAAACTTTAGGAGAACAACGTAGAGGAAACCCCTATCCACCATGTCGAAGGCTTTGTTCATGTCAATCTGAGAAATATGGTAGCCTTATTAGACAAGGACGTAGAGGGGAGAGTCTCATGGATAGAAATGACACCATCAAGGATGTTTCTACCTTTCACAAAGCTGCCTTGGCAAGGATCAATGAGCAAGGGCAAGATGGGCTTCAACCCGTTAGCTAAGACTTTGATCAGGATATTGTAGAAAACATTGCAAAGGCTTATGGGTCTATAGTTCAAGAAGGTCCTGCAGGCAGATGTTTTCATAATAATAGCTAATAAGGTGGTGTTCATACTGGGGTGGATGGATCCAGAGGCTTGGATCTCACAAATGGCATCACAAACATCATTCCCACAACCTCCCACATGGTCTAAAAAAGTAAGGTGGAAACTCATCTAGACCTGAGGTTTTGTTAGGTTGTATAGAAAACAAGGTCTCCTTGATCTCAGAAGAAGAAAAAGGATCTAGGAGCCTGAGGCTAGCCTCCTGGTGTACCAGAGAGGGAATTTTTGCCAAAATATATCTTTGGGCCTGTAAGTCTCTTTCGAGGGAGGATCCCAGCAAATCCTAAAATAATCCCACCACTTTAGTTCTTATCTCAACAATGTCCTTGGTAGTCATACCATCACTTCGCCAAATTTCCCTAATTTTGTTGGAACCTCTATGCCGGAGGGTAGAAGCATGAAAAAACTTGGTGTTGGAGTCTCCTTCCTTCAGCCATAGATCTCTATATTTCTATCTCCAGAAGATCTCTTCCCTAGATAGGATAGTGTGAAAGTCTAACAAGAGGATTCTCTCTTTGTTTCTATCAGATTTGCTAAAGACACCTGCATCCAACCTTCTTTACAAGTTTTTTAGGCTTTTGGATATAGCTTTCTTGGATTTTAAGATGTTTCTAAGGACCTTATTCTAGATCTTGAGGTTTTCTTTAACATATTTAAGCTTCAGGGCTAGGCATTTTGAGGCAGATCCTTTTACCTCTTGCTTCCACCATCCTAATACCTATGCTCTAAAATATTTATGATGGGTCCACATGGATTCGAATCTAAAGGGTATTTTGAAACTAGGTCCTTCACCCGATTCAAGAAGGATGGGGTTGTGGTCTGATCCGATCCTGGGAAGAGCTAGGAGGGTTGCATCCCCCAAGAAGGGAATAGATTCCTATGAGATAAAAAACCTATCTAGCTTGAACAGGATAAGCCCACTCCCTATTATCCTGTTGCTCCAGGTAAAAGAGGAACCTTTGAGCTTTATGTCAACTAGCTCGTTGGTGTCGATAAAATATTTGAAGTCTTCTATGCTTCTGGAACCATATTAGATCCTCCATTTTTTTTGAAAGGATGTAAAGGGCAATTGAAGTTCCCCCTATTATACAGGGGAGAGCATTGAAATTCATTTACATCTGGGTGATGGTATTCCACATATCATCCCTCTTAATGGCCTAGTTGGGGGCATAGATGTTGGACAAGATCCACGACTGATTGTCTATATTAGAATGAAAGAGGATATTGAGAATCATGTTGGATGAAGAAAGAAAACTTACTTCTATAAGGGGCAAGTCCCATAAGACCATGAGCCAACCTAAAGATCCTTGAACTAGACTAAACAGGAGCTCTGCTTTGGCCCAAATAGCTTTTGCTACTTTTTTAGTAGAGACCACATCAACCTTGGTATCTTGGAGGATAAGGATAGAGGGATTTTATCATTTTTGGAGGTTTGCAGCCATCCTCTGCTTGGTTGCTCCAGTCAGTCCTCTCACATTCCATGAGAGAACCTTCATATTGATTATTTTGAGGTTTTCTTGCCTACCTTAACCATCTAGAATGGGGGTTTGGTTCCTTGTGCTTCATCCTACTGAGTGTTCCCCCTTTTCCTGATGGGGTGAGGTCTTCTTATTGCCTAGAAAATAATACTCCATGAGGGATTATGGGGAGTTAGTGATGGGAGAGATTAGTACCTAGGAATTTAGTTCCTCTGCTTCATCTTGGTGTGGAAGGATTGAACTCGCCTCTCGATGCTTCTTTTCCTAAAGGGAGTTTCCTCCTTATTGTGAACCTTGATTCAGCTGCTTGACAAACCCATCCCATTCCTCCTCTTGAGCTTGCTGTCTGCCTGAGTCAGGTTTGGGATTCACTGGGAGTTGGTCAATAGGATGAGGATTCATCTTATTTTTCTCCCCCATCACCAGCTGTGAGTCTTGAGGGTATTTGGATCCTTTGGTTAGCTCCTTCGCTCGTTGGCCCCTGGCAGCTGGACACTAAGTTTGGAGGTGCCCCTAAGTGTGGCAGTGAGAATAAAATGTGGGTTTGTTCTCATACTTGATGGCCTATCTCTTGATTAAGGTTGATACTAACTATAGGTTGATGGAGGGGAGCTTGGAGTCCAAGTCTGCTAGCACATAGAAACAATCATGGGTCAGTCTGGACCAGGATTTAGTGGAGAGATCAATGGAGACCAATTCTCCAATGGACTGTGCTATCCCTATGATAACATTTTCATGCTAGTAGTGAAGAGGAAGGCTAGGAAACCTTACCCAAATTAGAGCAATGTTGATTTTTGGGTATCTGGGATGAATTCATTTCCCCACTTCCAAAGAAAGAGGTTCTTGCACCCCAAGAACTATGGTCCTCCTGCCAATATTTTATAGTAATCCTCCCAGTTGTTCAAGATGATGGCTAAGAAACCCTGGGTTAGTACCACAATCTCCATGTTTCCAAATATTCACCACTTGAAGAGAGCCCATTTGTGGATGGATTCCATGTTTGGGTGTCCTCCTATGAACTTACCAATTAGGGTAAAATTTTTGAATTCCCTATTCAGGACCTTGCCGAGGATGTCTAAATCCTTGCCAGATGGAAATAGTTCCTGGGTAAAGCAGTTTTCTAGGGTTGCATGGCTTGCCACCATGTGGGCATAATATCATATTGCATTAGGGTTGGGGGCCCCACTTTGGCCTCCTTTGTCCAGGAGGTCCTTGTCTTTCTTCTCCGATCTGTCCTGTTGACCTTCTGCTACCAGGTGCATGATTCATCCCCGCGGGATCCCTCTGACCTTCACCTACCTCGCTGGTATTCCTACCTCCTATCGATGGGATGGATCCTTTCCTTCATTTTTCCACTCAGATCCTCTCGCTGGATCATCCTTCGCTCTCCTTCATTGTTCTTTCGTCCACATCAAAGACCCTCCCCATTTTTGAGCATATTAACCATGGTTTTGAGCAGGCTATTATTCCATGGCTATGATCCTTTTCTCTGCTAGGCTACTTTGACTTACCCTTGACCATAATTTTGAGCTATTTTATCAATACTTAGCCATTTTTTGAAAATTTTTGCTAGCTTGTTAGTGATCTAGCCTTTTTGGCATACATTATTGATACCTCTTGTGGGACTTTGTTCACAAGGTTATAGAACTTAGAGTCTTATTCATTGGGTAGATGGAGTCAAAATATAATTGAATGAAAATATGGAAATTATATGAGATAAAAATTAATGATGTGGGATGAAAAATGAAATGAATAAAATAATGAATGAATGAATGAAATGAGAATAAATGAATGGATGAAGTGAGAGGAATGAATGTATGAAGTGAGAGGTAAGGCATGACAAAAATACAAAGGCTAGATTCAAAATTTATCTCTAATGTTACTTCCCTATGAATGTCACCCTCTTGAATATTTTTATGTATTTTCTAGAGGGAAACATTTCATAAGTAATACAAGAGTCAAAATCTCTTTTATTTAGTAATGCATTCATCGTTTGATTCTTATAGGATCTTTCTTCATGCTTTCTTTATTACTCATAGTTCATGCCCCTTTTGTTATTCTAGAGTCATGCTAAAGAGTAGTTTTTTAATTTTACCCTTATTGTTCTACTCTTGTATCATTAGTCTACTTTTATTTAGGTGATTCTTCTTTATTTTGTTCTTCTTATTCAAGTTAAACCTCCCATTCTGATATTTACTATTTATATCATTTAATTTATTTGTGTTCTTCAATAGCATATTTCTCCTCTCCTTCATTATATTCTTCATCATTGTCTTCTTCTCCTTCTTCTTCTTCTTCTTCTTCATTGTCATCACCTTCTTCTTCACTCAAAAGTTGAATCATATCATCAAAAGATTTATAGTCCTAATCCTAGGCCACCTAAGTGGGATTATACTTCTCCATTATCCATTGGTGTGTATACTACAACTTGACCAATTTATCATAAGATTGATTTTGGCCATTGTCAACTATTTCTCCTACGACATCCTTAACTCTAGTCAAGTCTTTAACTAGTTGGACCACCTAACCTTACTAGATAGGCTATGGCTAACCATAAATATTAGGCTCATCTTCTATGATTGTAGTTAGGATTTCTTAAAACTCTTTTGCTCCTAGGAATTGGTAATTTTCACCGCAAAATTCTAGGAAACTATATTTTACAATTTCTTCTATAGAGTGCACAATCCTATTAATCCTACCCTCTATCTTATCAACTAGTTACCACCCTTTTGATATCAACTTATTATTTCTTAGGATATTCTTAGAAATAATCCTTGCATAACACCACTCTTTTTTGAAAATGGATTTTGCATCGCATTAAATATTACTTCATCCAATATATATATATCATTTTTGTTGTACTTCATTTTGAGTTACCTCATATCTTATTTTGCCTTTATTAGCATTTGACCGGTTTCTTGTAGAAAGAGTAGAGTAAATTGGAACTCTTGGAATGTTATAAAATCTCACTCCATATATCCTTCCTTATCTTTTTGAATTTCTTCTTAGAGAATCCTACAGCTTTAGCCTTTTCCACTTGAATTTGTTGTTGGAGCTAATTGATTTTCTCAACAAGAGCTTTATTCTAACTTTGAGAATCTTCAAATTTTTGCTATATTTTATAATTTCTTGAAATTTGTCCTATCATTTATTGAATTCATTCCTAAGAGCCTTATCCAAATTATTTTGCACCTTGATCACAGTTTTCATCTCTTCCATCTTTTCCTCTATCTTTTTATTTTTTTCTTTATATATCCCTTTGTATATAGATAGTGTCAAGATGAGCTTTGGAAACTATAACCTCATATTCCATGGGAAGCTAATTGATATCCACTATTTTCTCCTCTACTTGGTAGTCTTCTAAGGTCATATATTTATATGGCTTATCTACTAGAGGTGTGATGGTAAATTTTGTCCACTTGTGAGTAGTTGGATCTACTACCATTGTCTACCTTCAGTAGGCAAATTTCTTAGAAGGATTAGTAACCTTGCTACTCCACTAATATTGAGTACATATTGAAATAATCTTAATATTATAAAATATGGAGGTAGAAGGATGAGTGGGAGGAGTGGTTTTAGTAATAAAATATTGGAAAAATAGGTTTGGAGAAGGTGGAATGGGTGGAATAGTCATGATAATATAATTTGAAGTTATGGGAGTTGTTGGAATAAGTGTTGCTATTGTAGAATATGGTAGAGAAGACATTAATATTTGCTTCTCCCCTATAATATGGGAAGATTTTTATGCTAAAGGAGAATAAATCTAAACCAAAGGGGATGATATTTGGGCTCCCAATGTAAGAGGTGGAGGAGATGGGAGATGTGATAAATGCAGTGAGGGAAATGGTGGAGGAGATGTATGGGCTTGAGGTGATGGAACTTTTTCAACTTGTTGTTGAGAAGAGGAATGGATATTACTTGGCGATTGAGAAGGAGAAGGAGAAGGAGAAGGAGAAGAGGGATAAAGATTGAATTTGAGTCCTTTACCAAGGCCTATTGCATTGTGGTATTTGAATCTGTTAGAATATTCTAATGTGCACTATACCTACACTTGCCATATTTTCATATAGGCCTTCTACCTATATATTGTAAATTATTTTTGTATCAATACATATCATATTTTATCCATTACTAACATTTAGTATTAGAGCTCCAGGAATTCTCCTACCCTTGTGAGCTTAAGGGGGGATATCCCTCATGGAAATTATTCCCTCATTTTTTCCCCTCCATTCATTTTCTCCCATTGTTTTTTGAAATACTGAGGGAGTATGCTCTCCATCACTTGATGGATGGATCAAAAACCAGACATTGAAGGAAATTAATGGCTACCAAATATGAATATTTTTGAGTGATTTCTTGAGGGTATCTAGCCAAAGAAGTAGTTTCTCAATAGAGAAATGAAAAACAGGATACACATATTTGGTAGATTCATTAAGAGATCATATTTTTTGATTTAATATCTTATATTTTTTTTGGAATATTTTTTTTGTATTTTTTGATGCAGTCTACAATAATGAAGAACAAATGTGTTGGAAATACTATTACATACCTATTTTATGGAGGAATATTGGCGTTGTCCAATGTGCATCTTATATATATTGTGACAACCTAAAACCCAACTCAAGTATTCGGGGCTTGATCTTGTTTTGTTCTAATTTAGTGCACATGAAGGGGATGACAACGAATGCTTGTTGGACTGGTATGACGAAAGGGCAGTGGTGGCTTGGAAAAATTGATGGCAGTTATCATTGTGGTGGTGTAGTTATTGCTATCGAGATTGTGTAGGAGCATATGTGAAAGAGTGGCAAATGATGTTTGAGTTTCAAATTTATTCGTTCACCTTTGTGATAGAGCTGCCATTGACTACTGAAGGAGTATCAAGTTTTTTTAATAGATCTGAACTTTCTAATATGAGCACATTTTGTGTAGAATTTTCTAACTATCTTTGGGTCTAGAGACTATGTATTTATTTCCTACAAATATCACACATTTAACCGTTGTATCACATCCTACATAGATGTTCACTATGGTGATAACCGAGCTTGAGATCATGTAAAACATAATCATGAAGTTGCACAACCATTTAACCATATATTTTGGAAGAGTTGTTTAACTACAAGTGGCCTTATGGCTAAACTAGAATTGACATAATGCAAGACAATATTTTTCATTTATGATTTTTTGGGCGGCTAGTGGAGATCATGATTTTCTTTTTAACACAAGAAGACTATGTTGTTTTTTCTATGACAATGAATTATATCCTGAAAGATAAAGTTGCAGTATGGATAACAGGTAGACTACAATCAGATGGTGAGAATGAGCGATTGTAGAGATGTTTGGCTGCATAGTCCCAATACCACTGAGGAAGATTTTTTATCGTCATAATGCACAGTGTGTTTGAGATTCTGGTGAAGATATTATCATCACTGCAAGAAAAAAAATCATAATACTAGTGAAGAGATTTTATTTTGTGTTGAAATAAAGGTCTCTACTATTGGTGGGATATTTTTAAAATATATTTTCAATTGGTACAGTGCTACTTGTTGAATGAAAAAGGTAGGCCATCGTGATTTTTTTGAGTAGGCAATATTTTGCTGTGGGATGATTTTGATTTTCTAGGCAGGTGGTGGTGGTATGTTGACTACTATATCAACATGGCATGCAATTCCATGAAGAGAAAAATGGTGGGTTGAAGAGATGTTTTGTGTTTTTTAGCAATGTCATCACTATATCCCAACACATTAACAGCTCATTCACACAGTTTTCCTATCGCGTTATCAAAATGGAGATCAAGTGCCATCATGTACCTGTTACTTTTGCATTGAGGCCATGGTTTTGGATGAGAAAAGTGTTATCGGTAAATTCCAATGGTGCATATAGTTGGATGCCATAGTTTGTAGCAGTGGTATCAATGGTGAGCTATGTGATTGATATTGCATTTTTTAAAATTGTCACCTTGGTTTTTTTCTACGGCCTATAGATGGCCCTGTTGAGAAGCAACACACCCCCACTAAAAAATGAAATTCCATACTTTGAAAATATTTAGCTTTCATTTTGTCGTAGGGACCCTCTTGATGTTTTTCAAGTTTTTATTCCAAATTTTGCTTGCCTCCTTCTTCAAGTTTTGCATATACCAAAGTATCTAAGTAGGCTTGCATATGGATTTGATTTCAATTTAGAATTCATTTTTAAAAATGTTAGAATCATTCTGAGCAAAGAAAATCTTTTACTAATATGTAAAAATGCAGGATACATATGAATAAATTCATTGGAGTCAACCTCCAATTTTTGGAAAATTTGCAAAGTGGAAGTAACTTGAGAAAACGTCACGATTTCGTGACATATTCCATTTTTGGAAAAGTCACAATTTCATGACATATTCCATTTACAGAAATGTTGCAATTTCGCGACATATTTGGATTCGAATAGCCGAGTGATGAAAACGTCGCGATATCGTGACATGGTTTAGATAGAAAGAATTCAAGTGAGGAAAACGTCGCAATATCGTGACATGTCATGTTTTCACGATGTCCGATGAAGAAAAAGGATAAGTGACGGAGACGTCACGATTTCACGATGCATTTTGGTAAAGAGAGCCAAGCAACACAAACATCACGATTTCATGACACATTTTGGTAAAGAAAGCCAAGCAATGGAAACGTCACGATTTCGTAACGCATTTTGGTAAAGAGAGCCAAGCAACAAAAACATCACAAAATCATGATGCATTTGGTTGAAAGACCCAAGCAATGGAAATGTCACGAAATCGTGACGCATTTGGTTGAAAGACCTAAGCGATGGAAGCGTCGTGAAATCGCAACACATTTGGTTGAAAGACCCAAGCGATGGAAATGTCGTGAAATCAAGATGCATTTGGTTGAAAGACCCAAGCGATGGAAACGTCATGAAATCATGACGCATTTGGTTGAAAGACCCAAGTGATGGAAATGTCGTGAAATCACGACGCATTTGGTTGAAAGACCCAAGCGATGGAAACGTTGTGAAATCACAACGCATTTGGTTGAAAGACCCAAGTGATGGAAATATCGTGAAATCATGACGCATTTGGTTGAAAGATCCAAGAGATGGAAACGTCATGAATTCACGATGTATTTTGGCTAAAGGAACCAAGTGATAGAAACGTCATGATTTTACGATGCCTTTTTGGTAGAAAGTGCCAAGTGATAGAAACGTTGCGATTTCGTGACGCCTTTTGGTAGAAAGTGCCAAGCGATGGAAACGTCATGATTTCACGATGCATTTTTGGTAGAAAGTGCCAAGTGATAGAAACGTCGTGATTTCATGACACTTTTTGGTAGAAAGTGCTAAGCGATGAAAACGTCATGATTTCACGACATTTTCTGGTTAGAATCCAAACTTGAAGAGAACGTCACTTTTCATGACATAGGTTTTGGAAGAAAGGTCCAAGTGATTAAACGTCGTGATTTCATGACATGTCGCATTTTCACGACAAAGAATCTTGGAAGAAGCAAGGTGAAGGGAGACATCACGATTTCATGACACATCATGATTTCACGACGAAGAAGTTTGGAAGAAGCAAGGTGAAGGGAGACGTCATGATTTCATGACATGTCGTGGTTTCACGATAAAGAAGCCAAGAAAGAAGAGAAGTAAGAAAAGCATCATGATTTCACGATAGGTTTTAAGAGGAGGCTAAGTTTAAGGAAAACGTCATCATGAAAATGGAACAGGTCACAAAATTGCGACAGGTTTTAAGAGGAGGCTAAGTTTCATGAAAATGAAGTGAAGAGAACGTCGCGATATCGTGACACATTTTAATTTCATGGGAATATGAAGGAAAACGTCGCGATATTGCGACATGTCCCATTTTTGGACCTATCTCATTTCGTGATGCCATGAGTTGGGAAGAAAGAACCAAGCCGACAAGGTAATAAAAATTAGGGTTAATTTAATAATATTAAAATGCTAATCCTTGTTTCTTTTTTGTAGAAAGCGATCTGGCAGTTGCATACTAGCAGAAGTAATGGTGAAAAAGACAAAAACAAGCGTTGATCTGGCCGCGAAGAAAACTTTACGGCATGACTAAGCAGCTGCCTCATTTAATGGAATATGTCGACAATTGGCTGGTAAATGAAAATATCTATACGCAGTTACCAGAATTTGTCGATGGACGCATTTAACACAAGAATTTATGGTGAAAGTAATGGCGTGCAGAGAATTTCAACTCAGAGGTGGCTCTGTGAAAATGAAATATCAGATAAGTAGTGACTCATCCAAATTTCCCAAGGGAATTAATGAGATGTTCTCGGCAGACGCACCAGAACAATGAAGACATCTACATATAGTTACAGGTGGATGCAGGTAATATCAAATTTTGCCCTCTCCATTTATGGCGAGATCCCCACAAAGATTTTTAGAGTAATTAAGGTTTATCGAAATTCTATATAAAAGTTTCGTATATTGTAAAACCTAGGCAGTAAGGTTTTGAGGATAAGATTTAGGGTTTGAGAAGAAGATATTTCTAAAAATATCAAGGTTTGTCCTGAGTCTATATATAATTCCTCTGAATGTAAGATCAAGAGGCAAAAACTTAGAATAAAAATCTATTGGAGCAATTTCCTATAAATCTTGTTGAATGCTTTGTTCTGGACTTGGAGTTGGTGTGATTTTTATTTTCTATGATAGCGTGGCCAGGAGCCTAATCTCTTTTAGATTGCGATAAGTTCATCTTCTTTTGTTTTTTGTCTCGTTAAGGTTTATTTAATTTATGTTGTAGATCTATGTTATCAAGATTAGATATGCTACTAGGCTTCATTATTTTTATTGTATGCTAGGGAAAATTATAGATTTAAGGTTCAGGCCTATTCTAAGTGCTCTATCCTCACTGTGCGAGCTAGGCTGCTGGTGAGAGATACCGATTTTAACTGACTTCCCTTCTATTTTATGATTTCCTTTCAGATCTGTTTCATCTTTGTCTTCTGCTCTTATTAGAAGGTGATCTTAGAAATCTGGACACCTTCCTCTTTGATTTGTTCTATTGTGAAGCTAAATGGTATAACTAAAATTGGTAGTTTTGGTTTTGTAGTTAAGTTAGGTAAACTTCTCTTTCTGCCCTACTCTACTCTCTCTGTTCCACCAATTGAATGATCCATTTTTATCTGCTTTAGAATTTGTCTTTTATTTAAATCTACTAAAACATAAAGAACTAGATCAAAGAACTGATTGTAAATCTGAGTGTCCACAAAGATAACCAATTCCAAAAAATTATTGAACTAAAGTCCAGAACCCGTTGTAAGGTAACAGACAGTCCGCTTGAAACTATTCCAGAAGCAAAAAAGAGTGAACAGACATTCGACCCAACTTTGTAACTCACACCTTGGATATCCAGCAAGATCCTAAAGTGAGTGGGATTTATCCCTTATAAGTTATAAGTGTTATCAGGATTTCATGCTCATTCTTCAAAGGGTGTGTATAAAAGTCGAACCAACATTTAAAATTAGTGCTAGAAGGAGGGTCTGAACTTCGTTCACTATTTTGTTAAGGATTGTAAGGTTGTAAGTTGCTGGTGAAAAAGCTGGATTCTACTTATAGAGTAACAAGGTCCCACTCCAGAGCTGGAGAGCTCCTTGTGCCCGAGTTAGAAACCCCAAGAAGAAGCAGCCTTAGAAGGGCCAAGTCCTTGTCTGAAATAGTTTTATCACCACTTGTAGTTACTCCAAATACAATTGAAAGTATCATCGTCAATCAAGTAGTAATGGCAAGCTGGTTGGGTTCCACTACCTTAAATATCCTTGGTGCATCCCATGATCTACCCAGAAATCCTGAGAGGTATCTTCCTAGATACAAGCATGATGGGACTAGAATAGCAGAAGAACACCTAGTAGCATTCAAGAATACTCTAAAATTATTAAATGTACAGCATGAAGATGTGGCTTATAGATTGTTCCCATTCACTCTCTAGGAGGGAGCATATGACTGGTTTATGAATCTCACTAACGATTCTATTACTAGTTGGAATGACTTGGAAAAGGTTTTTGTATCGTAGTTTGGTGAAGTGATAGATCCCAGTGTATTATATCAACAATTTTCTAGTATTAAAAGAGAAATAAATGAATCTGTCAGATCTTACAATGTTAGATTTCAAAAGGCTTATGGTAGACTGACGGGTTATTATGTGCCAAATGTAGACTTGGCATTAGAAATTTTTAGGAATTCTCTAGATCCAATGACTTCTATTTTCTTGAAAAGAGATGCCTCTATTACCAATCTAACAGAGGCTTATAAAGAAGCTCTAGTTCTTGAAAGACAACTGGGACCTCAACCTTTGAATGCTCATCAAACTCCTTTTGTGACATAGGGTACCCCTGTTTTCAATCCCGTACCACACCAAATGATGTTGCCAGCATGTCAAACTCCACCATCAGGAAATCCATTGGCTATAACACCTACTAAAAATGTACAAAATTCGGAGAAAGAATTTGATAACACAAGAGTTGAGGAAGTTTCAAGGGTGGTCCAAAAGTTGGCAAATGACTTTTTGACTTTAAAAAGGCAAGTGTCCACCGATGAAAACCCAAACAGATTTCCTTATCAACAAAATAGATTCACTAGACCACCATATGAACCCAAAAAATATTATAATGGTAAGGGGCATGAAGTAAATATTTGTGACTTAGCTTTGCCCAACTGGTGCAGGATTCACGAAACATCTTAGCACAGGGAATTGGATTGTTTGGAGTTCTGTAATGCCTTTGAAGCTCTATCTGGTGAGTTGGTTTCTCCTGAACATCAAAGAACTATGGATGCTCCAAGTTCATCCAAACATAGTGTAGCTATGGTGTTAGATTATTTTATTTTCCCAGAAGAATCAGAGAATGTTGTGGAAATACCTATGGATGAGGTGCAGGATTTTCAACAATATATGAGGGACAAATACAACCTCAGGAATAGAAATCCAGAGCCTAATACTACATCTACCCCTCTAGAAAACTCCCACAATGTTCCTCCAAATCCATCTTCAAGTAATAACCCATCTCCACCCAAGGGAGGAAATATGAGAGGACCAGATGCATTTGTCCCTCCACTCAATAAGGGATATAATATAGTGGAGGACATGAAGAAGATCAAAGCCAAAATCACTCTTCATGAGTTGGCCCAAATTTTTGAACAAAGGGATAACCTGATCAAAACATACTCTGAACCTACTACCAAACTTTGGAAAAATGGAAGAAGATAGCTAATGCAAATATGGCTATGTACAAAGAAAATACTGAAGTTCCACCTTTCCTACTGACTGTCCGTATATTTGGGAAAAATTTACACAACTATCTGGTAGATTCTGGTGCTTCAGCCAATGTCATGCCTCTAGCCATCTATCAGTAGTTGGGTTTGACCCCCATGAACTCTAAAATGAGAGTCATCCAATTGGATAAGTCTGAGGTTAAAGTGGTAGGTGAACTTCAGAATATACACATCCAGCTAGCATCTGAGCCGAGAGTGCAACACAAAATTGACATTCAGGTGGTGGATATTCCTGTAGGATACGGAATGCTTCTAAGCAGGGATTGGTTAAAATCCTTGAATGGGTACTTGGCTACTGATTTTTCGCACATGTGGTTACCCTGGAATGGTTTTGCAAATCAATTAAGAATCGATAGAGAACCAAGATATAAACTTATGATCACAGAGTATAATGCCAAGAATGAGACTGTTAATCTTGCTAGGGGCTGTTATATCGGGGTTTATAATTTGACAACTACTCAAAAGGAGAAACTTTTTAAAACTCACCTTGATCACGATAATGAAGTTGGGATGCTTCATATTGATGGAACTAAGTCTGAGCAAGGTTCTGGTACAAGGGTAGTTCTGAAAAGGCCTAAAAATCAAACTGGTTTTATGTCTTATCGCTTGCAGTTTCCTTGCATGAATAATTTGGTAGAATATGAAGCATTAGAACCAAGATTAAAATTTTCCTTACATTACTTTGATCATGCAGATACGAAAACTCATGTGTTGGACTGGATTGATTTGCAGGGTGGATGACTTCAAGCTGTGGAGCATTTTAGTCGACACCAAGATACAGTCAAGCGCTGGCTTGATGAAAGGGCCAATTTGAAGGCCTTCAAACTTGCAGACCTGGTGTTTCTGTGGGACAAATCCCATTGAAATAAGTGTAAATACACCAAGATACAACCTCTATGGATAGGGCCATACCAAATTACCGAGACCCTAGGTAATAATGCTTTTCGCCTATAGGACCTAGAAGGCAATTTTTTGAACCTTCCTATGAATGGTCAATATCTAAAGCATTATTTCTCAGTTGTTCCATCAAATACATCATTGGAATAAATCACAAAGAAGTTGTAACATGTGTATATATTGTAATTAAAGTTTGAAGTAGTTTGTTTTTATTTTGTTTGTTTTTAAAATTATGTGTTTTATCCTTTGGGGTCTGTACAAATTTCTTTTAGCTTTTAAATTTTGTTTGTTTAAGTTTTGCCTGGGCAGCAAATAAAGAATCAACCTTTAAAAAATTGTTCTATTCTGAGTTCAAAATCCTTTTTTCATTCAGTTTTATTCAAATTAAGAGATAGTCCGCTTAAACTGAACAGTGGAACTATTTTAGATAGTTGGATTTTGTGTCTTGCTTGCCACAATTATTTTAATTATAAAGAAACTACTATACTATTTGGCTGAAGAACTCCCAAGGAATCCAAGAAGAGTTGGTCATAAGAGGGGACTCTGATTCGTGAAATTATTTAAGTGTCCATAGAGGCTATCGGTACCCAGGATTTCCATATTTTGATATATTTCAAAAGAGAGAGAGACAAGGTGAAAGTTGAGCAAGGCAACATAAAATTGGCACTCTTTTCTACACAACAAAAAAAGGAAAGAAGAAGTTATGTAATGAAAGAGATAGCCAAGGCTCCAGAAGATGTTTTCTTTTACCAAGTTGTATATACCACCTCATAGTTGTGGATCAGGGTCATGAAAATCTAAAGAGTAACTCTGTCGAGGCTGTAAAAGGCTAAACTAGTAAATAGAGCCCTACTCGGTTTCCCCTTCACAATCTAAACAACTTTTCAGTCCATAGCAAGAATTTGAAGGCCCAGTCATCCTTGAAAAAAAATTTATACGCTTATAATTGCACATCAGAAATCTTCCTTAAGTGATTCAACCTAGTATGTCCTTGGGAAATTTTAACAACTATCAGGTAGTAGTTAAATTATTTTGAAGAATATTTATGGCAAAGCATGGTACATGGTCTATATTGTTTTGAAACTAGAGTCCTGGATTCTAAAATAGTGCTACTATTTTCCCCATAGATATCACCATTTGTTGAGAAGCAACACACCCCCACTAAAAAATGAAATTCCATCTTTTGAAAATATTTAGCTTTCATTTTGCCATAGGGACCCTCTTGATTTTTTTCAGGTTTTTATTCCAAATTTTGCTTGCCTCCTTCTTCTTCAAGTTTTGCATATACCAAAGTATCTAAGTAGGCTTGCATATGGCTTTGATTTCAATTTAGAATTCATTTTTAAAAATGTTATAATCATTATGAGAAAAGAAAATCTTTCACTAATATGTAAAAATGCAAGATACATATGAATAAATTCATTGGAGTCAACCTACAATTTCTAGAAAATTTGCAAAGTGGAAGTAACTTGAGAAAACATTGTGATTTCGCGACATATTCCATTTTTGGAAAAGTTGTGATTTCATGACATATTCCATTTATAGAAATGTCATGATTTCATGACATATTTGGATTCAAAGAGCCGAGTGATGAAAAAATCGCGATATCGCGACATGGTTTAGACAGAAAGAAGTCAAGTGATGAAAACGTCGCGATATCGTGACATGTCATGTTTTCGCGATGTCCGACGAAGAAAAAGGCTAAGTGATGGAGACGTCACGATTTCGTGATGCATTTTGGTAAATAGAGCCAAGCAACAAAAATGTCACGATTTCGCAATGCATTTTGGTAAAGAAAGCCAAGTAACGGAAATGTCATGATTTCGTGACGCATTTTGGTAAAGAGAGCCAAGCAACAGAAACGTCATGATTTTGCAACGCATTTTGGTAAAGAAAGCCAAGTGATGGAAACATCATGAAATCATGATGCATTTGGTTGAAAGACCCAAGCGATGGAAATATCATGAAATTGTGACGCATTTGGTTGAAAGACCCAAGCGATGGAAACGTCGTGAAATCGCGATACATTTGGTTGAAAGACCCAAGCGATGGAAACGTCGTGAAATCGCGACGCATTTGGTTGAAATACCCAAGCGATGGAAATGTCATGAAATCATGACGCATTTGGTTGAAAGACCCAAGCAAAATCGTGACGCATTTGGTTGAAAGACCCAAGCGATGGAAACGTCGCAAAATCACGACGCATTTGGTTGAAAGACCCAAGCGATGGAAATGTCACGATTTCATGATGCATTTTGGCTAAAAGAACCAAGTGATAGAAACATCACAATTTCATGATGCCTTTTTGGTAGAAAGTTCCAAGTGATAGAAACATCGTGATTTCGTGATGCCTTTTGGTAGAAAGTGCCAAGCGACGAAAACATCATGATTTTGCGATGCCTTTTTGGTAGAAAGTGCCAGGTGATAGAAATGTCACGATTTTGCAATGCCTTTTGGTAGAAAGTGCCAAGCGACGAAAACGTCATGATTTCATGACATTTTCTGGTCAGAAGCCAAACTTGAAGACAACGCCACGATTTCACAACACAGGTTTTGGAATAAAGAGCCAAGTGATGAAATGTCGTGATTTCATGACACGTCGCATTTTCATGACAAAGAAGCTTGGAATAAGCAAGGTGAAGGGAGACGTCATGATTTCGTGACACATCATGATTTCACGACGAAGAAGCTTGGAAGAAGCAAGGTGAAGGGAGACGTCATGATTTCGCGACACGTCACGATTTCATGACAAAGAAGCCAAGAAAGAAGAGAAGTAAGGAAAGAATCGTGATTTCATGACATGTTTTAAGAGGAGGCTAAGTTTAAAGAAAACATCATCGTGAAAATGGAACAGATCATGAAATCACGATGGGTTTTAAGAGGAGGCTAAGTTTAAGGAAAATGAAGTGAAGAGAACATCGTGATATCGTGACACATTTTAATTTCATGGGAATAGGAAGGAAAACGTCACGATATCGCGACATGTCCCATTTTTGGACCTGTCTCATTTTTGCGATGCCATGAGCTGGGAAGAAAGAACCAAGCCGACAAGGTAATAAAAATTAGGGTTAATTTAATAATATTAAAATGCTAATCCTTGTTTTTTTTTGCAAAAAGCGATCTGGCAGTTGCATACTAGTAGAAGTAATGGCGAAAAAGACAAAAACAAGCGTTGATCTGGCCGTGAAGAAAACTTTACGGCGTGACTAAGCAGCTGCCTCATTTAATGGAATATGTCGACAATTGGCCGGTAAATGAAAATATTTATACGCAGTTACTGGAATTTTCCGATGGACACATTTAACACAAGAATTTATGGTGAAAGTAATGGCATGTAGAGAATTTCAACTCAGAGGCGGCTCTACGAAAATGAAATGTCAGAGAAGTAGTGACTCATCCAAATTTCCCAGGGGAATTAATGAGATGTTCCTGACAGACGCACCAGAACAATGAAGACATCTACACACAGTTATAGGTGGATGCAGGTATTATCAAATTCTACCCTCTCCATTTATGGTGAGATCCCTGAAAAGATTTTCAGAGTAATTAGGGTTTATCGAAATTCTATATAAAAGTGTCGTATATTGTAAAACCTAGGCAGTAAGGTTTTGAGGATAAGATTTAGGGTTTGAGAAGAAGATATTTATGAAAAGATTAGGGTTTGTCCTGAGTCTATATATACTTCCTCTAAATGTAAGATCGAGAGGCAAAAACTTAGAATAAAAAGCTATTGGAGCAATTTCCTGCAAATCTTGTTGAATGCTTTGTTTTGGACTTGGAGTTGGTGTGATTTTTGTTTTCTGTGATAGCATGGCCAGGAGCCTAATCTCTTTTAGATTGTGATAAGTTCATCTTCTTTTGTTTTTTGTATTGTTAAGGTTTATTTAATTTATACTATAGATCTGTGTTATCAAGATTAGATATGCTACTAGGCTTCATTCTTTTTATTATATGCTAGGGAAAATTACAGATTTAAGGTTCAGGCTTGTTCTAAGTGCTCTATCCTCACTGTGCAAGCTAGGCTACTAGTGAGAGATACCAATTTTAACCGACTTCCCTTCTATTTTATGATTTTCTTTTATATCTATTTCATCTCTGTATTATGCTCTTAGTAGAAGGTGATCTTAGAAATCTGGACACCTTCCTCTTTGATTTGTTCTCTTGTGAAGCTAGCTGGTATAACTAAAATTGGTAGTTTTTGTTTTGTAGTTAGGTTAGGTAAACTTCTCTTTCTACCCTACTCTACTCTCTCTATTCCACCGATTGAATGATCCATTTTTATCTTCTTTAGAATTTGTCTTTTATTTAAATCTGCTAAAACATAAAGAGCTAGATCAAAGAACTGATTGTAAATCTGAGTGTCCACAAAGATAACCAATTCCAAAACATTACTAAACTAAAGTCCAAAACCCGTTGTAAGGTAATAGACAGTCTACTTGAAACTATTCCAGAAGCAGAGAAGAGTGACCAGACATTCGACCCAACTCTGTAACTCACACCTTGCATATCCAACAAGATCCTAAAGTGAGTGGGATTTATCCCTTATAAGTGTTATCATGATTTCATGCTCATTATTCACAGGGTGTGTATAAAAGTTGAACTAATAGGCCCTTTGATACATCTTCCTACAGAGGGAAGCATACAAAAAAACCGCTATTTGTATTCTACTATTTCCAGGAAAGCCACTGCTAATGACGTGTGCTTCACGCACAATTGACCACTAATAATGCAAGTTGTGTGGGGAATCGACCCAAATGGAAGAGGAAATTTTTCATGTAGGATTTTAGAATGTGTTCATGCCATTGCTACTGTGGGTGTGCTTACCTATTTTTTGCTCAATAGCGATTAATATTTCATCGTAATTGATGTCAATTTGGATTTAGCACTAAACCCCCATACAGAGAATATTCGTCGCATTGGAAAAAAGATAAAGTTTTTTGTGGAGATCCAAATTTATTTTATTGATTATGATGATTTATTATATTAAAAAATTACTACATGGGGGGCAGTTTATTATAGCTTTTTATGGCCATGACATTTTTTTAATGGGGATACTGAAAATTTTACAATATTTTCCCACATTGTTTGTGGGTCCACATGGGTTTTGGGTTGGTATTTATGTGTTTTAGAAATGGAAGACTAATTTATATATTTTTTATAAAATTCATTGCAAAAATAATAGGTGAGTAACTCTATTGTATGGGCAAATCATTTTCTTATGCTTTTCCACATGGAGAGTGGAAGTGGAAGGCCCTCATGGCCACTTTATTGTATTCAAGAAGTGAAGGCCCCATTGAGAGGAACATAGGGGTATTTATAGTAAAAGGTTTTTCTGAGATGAACACATTGGTGGTGTCTATTTTTCATTTTGAGGTTGTTCCATATGTTCTTTTTGGTCTTGAAATATGTTGTATCATGGAGTGCACTCTTGGTTGAACTCGACACTCCCAAGAAAATTTGTATGTGATCCTAGTATCTAGTCACCTTCTCTATAACACCTAGTGTATAAAATGACTCGTTACCCATGCATTCTGGTGGGATGAGATGGTCACGATAAGGATGCCTACTCTAGGGATTACAAAATATTGCCATCCTAGACTCTATCCGATATTTTTTCTAGATTAAATTTTGAAAACTACAAACAAAGATACTTCAAAAGATTCTATTCTCATTATTCTTCTCCTCCATACTTGGCTTCTATGGATCATTTTATTATATTGAGTGCATTTTTGGTAGAGACTAACACTCTCATATGGCTCATATTTCTTTTGTATTAAGGTGTATTTTTGGTAAGACCGATTCCTTCTAGATTGAGTTTACTATGAGGGGGATGATATTCATGGTGAATCTAGTCAGTGACCTACGAGAGGAAACATACCTGGAGGATGACCTACAGAGGAAACAAACTCAAAAGTGGTTGACCCTAAGGCACACAAGATTACCCTAAGGTACTTAAATGGATAATCCAGAGGTAACAGAACCATGGATGTGGTTGACCCTATGGCAACAGACCGAGACATATACAACATTGATCTAGCATTATTCAAAGTTGGAGAGACAAGCATAAAGAGCACGAGCCTAGACCAAATCAACAATAAAGGAGGATGATAGGTTTCTTTTAGAGAAGTCAACATTAAGGGGGAATGTTACCTAATGTTGACTTATTTTTTTATTTATAGTTAGGATAGTGCACATTAAGGGGGAATGTTAGAATATTCTAATGTGCACTATACCTACTTTTTGACACTTATCATATTCATTGACACTTATCATATAGGCTTATGCCTATATATTGTACTTCTTTGTATCAATATCATACTTCATCTTTGTTCAGTACTAACATTCTATACCTACTTTTTAACATTTGTCATGTTCCTTGACACTTGTCATATTTTCATATAGACCTTCTACCTATATATTGTAACTTATTTTTGTATCAATACATCTCATATTTTGTCCATTACTAGAAGAATCTAGCTACTTTAAATCTAGGGGTTATGCCTACTCAACTTATTGTAGTGTTTGATCTAATTTTTTTTCTTGATAACTTCCTTAGTAACTTCTCCCATTGAATACTTTTCTTTTTTCTTAAATACTATGTGAATGTAAGCTAAAAATCTTGCACCCCTTTCCATTAGGCTAATGTATTTGTGCCTAGAAGTGGATGAGTCATTCAAATTCTACACCTTGATGTGAGGGGTGTCTGATGTGTACCTCATTTGGTGATGGTTAATAGATTAGGGTTTCACCAAGAAGTATTTTAAGATCACTTCTAAGTCTATCCAAGGTGTATGTTTGATGTGTTATTTCAATTGATAAAAAACATAGGTTTAGGTAAAATGTAACTAGAAATTGAACTACATGCAATTTTACTTTCCTTGAAAAAAACACACAATAAGAAAAATTCTTCTAAACAAAATGCATTGAAATTTCATTTTTTTGGTATTTTATTATTTTTTCAAAATGATCTATGGATAAATAGATATGGAATAGATAAAATAAATATATGGAATTGAAACAAATCTTATTGAGCACCTACATGAATCAGATGGCTAAGTAGAGCAAATTCATGGTTGATCTTGCAAATTCGTGGTTGTAAGAAATTATATGGTTGGAAAGTTGAATTTGGTTGATGGCATGAATTAGCAAAAATCCTACAATCAATCACATAGAGACACTAGAAATTACAATCAATGTTTGGGGATCTACTTAAACCACTATGTGATGTATCTTAGTGACATGGAAGTCAAATCCACTTGGTCCCTTTAGAAAAATCGTGCATAAATAAACAAAAATTGATGATAAATTGTGATTATATGTAAGCCTAAAATAAAATGATAGAAATAATGTGTAGATGAACAAAGGGGTATGGAAATAAAGATTTATCCCTAGGCCTATAACTATGTGAATTTGTAGCTGGAAAGTGAATTCATGGCTAGAAAGTTGAAGTCATGCTATCCATGAGTTCATAAGAATATGCTTAATATAAAATGCAAGTGTAAAAAATAAAATGATGAAATCAAGATAATTGCAAAATGACTTGCTCATAGTGGAGGTATTGTTGATTTGATCATTGATATTAAAAAATAGTGATGGTAGCAAGGTAAATTAAAGCAATAGTGAAGTAAGCTCCAATATCATTATCCAATCAGTTAAAAACCTACTCTTGTCACTCAACCTGGTAGAAAAGTGGTCAGTCCTCAAAGTTCTCACAATAATTCACAAGTTTTTGCCAAGTTCTCCAATTTAGCATTAATTTACTCAAATGACCATTCATTCATTAATAAACCTCATTTGGAAGGTAGAAAGACCATTTTATAACTCTGATCAGTGCAATATAACTAGGAAATGTGAGATACAAGGGGGTGCAGTTTGGGTTCGTTAAGCAAATTGGGAAAATTCGTGGGTAAGATTCCCTAGTATAAATTCATGGGCGGTATGGAATTCAACCAATTTGGGACTAAATTGCAATGACATTCAGGCAATTGGAAGGTTTGATATTTCTATGAATTTACAAGTCAGATTTTGTACTTGTGAAAATATAAGTGAGGTAAAAGACATACAAGAGTTAGAAAGTGGTTTCGATGGATGCAAGAAAAAAGGTGGGCTGATGAGGGTGAGATTACGTGAATTAGGGGGGCTAGGTAATTATGACATGAGTCAAAATTCCTTCTCTATAGTGAGAATAAGGGCTAGCTTTTGCAATTTTATCTTGTTGTTGAGGTTGAGGTACTTCTACTGCATAAGCTGGTGAAGGTGGTGACTTAGGAGTAGTTGAGGTAGTAAACTTGATTAGAGAGATGTCAAATTTATATTTTACTCTACCTTTAAATTTTTCCTCTTTCGTGGTTTTTACTCCCAAGGCTAAATGCTTAAGCATTTTTTCAACTTGAATGGTATCTATAGGCCTTGTTTCACATTTTCCTAATCCTTTTCCAGTATAGCCCAATTTGTTTTATCATTTGTGCCCCTTTTGTATATGTTTGCAATTGCTCAGATGTAGGGTCAAATACAAGTTGTTCTTTCTCAGTTATGAAAGAGAGCTACCTCTATAATAGTTTTCCCTTGGGATCGAGGGGATGAAGGAAGTAGGGAAGTTTGAGTTTATTTTATTTTTCTATATCTAATTATTTTTATACTTTTGAAGTGGAACCAAACTAGCCAATTATTTGGACTGGAACAAGAAAATAATTTTGAAGAGGAATTCATTATAATTGGCATCAATTGTAAGCCTTATTGAGATCTTGCTTTGATATTTTTGAAGTCCACTATTTTAAGAATTGTAATTATTTATCTCTTATAGATTACACTAGATTACCAATAGCATCCAACTTAGCTGACCAAATGTTTGCATTGGCTCAAAAAATTGGGAATTTGTTCAACAAAGTGGATGACATTGTAGTTTATTATCCTCCTTATTTCAAAGCCTCTAAATATGCTAAGGCCGACACTAAAATATATCCTCATAATTTTCCTTGCTTTTACCTACTTCACCTTGTGTCATTATGCTATGAAAACATAGTGCTACAATATTTCCATTGTTAGCCTTCCATGATTTATAAGACTCATCATAATTTTTGGAGAATTATTTTTCTAACATGGTATCATACATTGATATGGTGGTATTTTTTCACCTCTCATAACCCACCACTAGAATAATTTGGCATCATACCACTTGTTACTTTTATATATGGATTAGATTTTTGAGTCCTTAAGGACATGTTGCTTCTTATTTTTAGGATAATACTCTGCTAGTTGGTCATAAAAATATCTCCATGATGGTAGTGCCTACATTTGGATAACATTCCATTCTAAATGTAAATATTCCTTCTTATTCCTAAAATTTTCAATATGGGGCCTATCTACTTTTTAAGCTTTAGAGGTTTTCTTGCATTAATTTGACTCAATCTATCAAGAATTTTTTGGCAAGGTCGTACCTCCATCTATGAGGGAGTTATCTTAAACCCAACTTTTTCATTGCCTTAGAAATACTTTCATATTGGCCTTTCTTTGTTACAATAACATCTTCTATATTAAAATGATAACTACATGTATCCTTATTATTAATCCCTGTACTGAAAGTGCAATTGATATAGTTGGCATGTTTGCAATATTCCAAATCAAATAGGTAGTATGTGATAAATGGAGTAACAAAAATAGCTTCTCAGTATAGTCGTATAACCTAACCACTATTACTTTAGTTAAAATATACTAGTCTACCTCTTTTGCATGTGTGGTTTTTAATACTTTATTTTATTTGGGATATAATTTGGCTAATTCTTCATAGATGATCCTAAGTTTTGGCCCCAAAAATTCCCTATTGAACTTATAATAGGACTCTATTTCAGTTAGCATACTGGACCATGTATAGATTGGTGAGGAATTTACATCTTAATTAGTAGGGATCATTACTATCCTTCAAACTTTAGGTTGAAATGACTAGGTCAAGTGGGAGTAGAATCTAAAAGAATCCTCTTGGTAGCCCTATTTCACCTTGGTCAACTAGTCATGCACTTATTTTTAGAGGAAGGTGGATCAATAAAAAAATATTGTCTTGGTGTTATTGTTAATTAAATACATGTTATAGTATTTAGGTTTTGATATGTAATAGGCTATGACTATCTACCAATTATAGACTAACCTATCAAAACTCAAGCCTACCAATATTTCCAGCATTGAAAATATTTTTGGGTTCTAACATTTTGAGGTTATAATGGGGGTTTTTGGCAAGGTGTTGCCTACCTTTATGTTTTTTAGCTGTGCACCTAACAAAACCTTGATGTAATTCACATTATATATACAACATTGTAGGGTATTATACATATATTTTTCCCTAGTATTGAAGGGTTTAGTCTTAAAATTAGGCTTCATGCCCATAGTGAAAGCATTGGATAAAGCCTCAGGGGTCAGCCAAACAAGGGTTTTGAACTAGTCTCTACTTTGGGCCATTGAATTTAGCTATGGAAAATATTAATTTAGGGTAGGGATGGATAATATTAGAGATATTAAAAGATAAGGGAATACAGAGCAAAATAACCTAGGCTTGATGATGAGAGGCCCTAAAAAACCTTTTTCTCTGTCTATACTTAATTTCTCTTTGAAATTCCATGTAATAGTTGTATCAACAACCCTAGCAACCACATCTTGAAACAAATTATAATTTCCACTCTCAACTCATATAGATGTTCTGGTGGTTGAATATGAAGCTACCATCGTAAAATAAACTTAAAAAAAACATTGAAAATGCTCTAAAGGTTTTGAATTATCTATGCTTTATGAATGCTAAGAGCTTCATAAAAAATGAGCATTGCACAAGTCTAGGTTAAATAGCATAATAAAAGTTTTCAGGCATTAATGTAGTGGTTGTACTTCTCCTTTGGTGTCTTCAATTACATGCACTAACTCATTTGGTGTGACATTGATGAGTTTCATGGGTGTGGGTCATTTTCATCTACTCATACTGGCATGATTTTAAAGAAAATCATGACTATGATACACCTTTAAACTCAAGATCTCTTTGACCATGCTAATCATGGTTTTGAGGAAACTCACATTGCGTAGTAATTGTGCTTGATCACTTGAGAGTTTTTTACCTACATTTCACTTAGAATTGGCTCATGGTCATGACATCCATACTCTTATTTTCTTATTCATATGGTACATATGATACAAGGAAAACAAAATACAAGAATATTTACATAAAAAATGTACATATGATACAAGGAAAAAAACTACTTGAATAAATATTCAAATAGTATCCATTGACTAGGATCAATTTAACTCTCCCTTTTTGATCCTGTAATTGAAATGCATTATGTTGCTTTGCTGCAATGATGGTGAAAGGACCTTTTGAGAATGTATCAAAATTTTGATGATTATTTTGTTTGGCCTTATCTTCATTCCATATTAGGACTAGGTATCTAAATTTAACTTCATGAATGATATATTTTCGTCAAACCACCACTTAGTCTCTAATAAATACTTCTAATATTTCTCATAGACTTTATCTCTTTGCTTGTCCAACTATAATAGTTACATTAGCCTTGATTCTACTAGATTTTCATCTGGTAAATAAGCTTAGCAAACAAATTTCAGAGTAGAAATTTCAATGTGTTGGAAGGATGTCATATTTTTCATATATTGGTGCATAGAGAGATATATTAATTGATCTCTTCATGGTGATTCTATATTCCCATAATGCCTTATTTATCATTAGATTCCAACTCCTTTTGTTATCCTTCAATGCTCTATTCAAAATCTTGGGCAAATTTTTGTTAGTAAATTTTGCTACACCATTCCCTTGAGGATGATAATTTAAGGAATTATTTAGGTAAATACCATATCTACTAGAGATTTTAATGAACTTTTCTCCAATGAAGGATAAACCATTATCATTCACTAGAGTATCAAGTATGCCAAACCATGTAATGAGGCTTTCAATAAATTGAATAAAAACTTATTCATCATCCTTCTTAGTGGGTATTGCTTCAAACCATATAGTAAATTAATATATAATAGTTAAGATATACTTATGACCTAATGAAGAATTTGGATTTATCACTCCAATGAAGTCAAGTCCCCACTGTTGGAAAGGTTATTCAACCTGAATTGGCCTAAGTGGTAATAATACATTTTTTCTTCCCACATATCTCTGACACTTATCACAAGATCTTGTTGTTCTAAAAGTGTTAGTAAAAATAGTAGGCTAATAGTAGCATGATCTTAGTATTTTTATCATAGTTGTTCTACCTAAGTAATGACCTGCTAATAGCCCCTCATGAAATTCATCTAGGATATTTTATTTTTTATCATCTTTAACACATCTTAGAAGAAATCCAACGAAGTTCTTTCTATAGTTTCCTTTAGGTAAAACAACATATTTTAAATCTTACAACCTATATCATATTTGTGAAGCATTTATATTTTGAGGGTATACTCATGTTTGAAAGTAATTTAAGAGTTGATCTACCCAATCTACATTCTTTTAAAGAGTGTATTTTTGGTCTAATTTTTATGATTGAAAAGCTACCATTTGATCTTTGTCTACATTTGCTACTAACTCTTAGCATAATGCTCTTCCTATTACAATTTTTGTAGGATGAATTTCCACATCATATTCCTAAATTTTAGTAATCCAACCTACCCTCTTGTCACCTAATTCTCCCAATAGGATGAAGTTTCTAACATTTGGGTGCACTACGTATACCATAGTATTGCTTTGAGCTAGGTATTGTCTAAATTTTTATAGTGACTTCATAATTGCAAATACCTGCCTCTCAATAAAATTATACTTCAGTTGGTATTCATGGAGAGTTTGACTCTAGCATAATATAATATGCTCATCACTCGCATCATCCTTTTGTGTCAATACTACAACATAGCTTTCATTAGAACCATAGGCATATAGGATGATACATTTATTAAAAGTTGGATTTACCAGCACTGGGTAGTAACAATAGTCTACTTAATTAGCTCAAAAACTTGTTTTCTTTTCTTAGTCTATTCAAATTCAATATTTTTCTTAAGGAGCTCAGAAATAGTCTTTATTATTTGGGAAAAATTAGATATGAATTTTCTTATAAATTTAATCTATCAAAAAAGGGTTGTAAAGCCCATTATTCATAGGAATATGGAGAGACAATATATTTCACTCTCTGGATATATTGAAATTCCTTGTTTGGACATCACATGCCCTAACAACTTTCCTTCATGAACTACAAATATTGACTTCTTGGAATTAAGAGATATACCAAATTCTCTACACCTTTTAAATACCTATTCCAAATGCTTTAGGTGTGCCTATTGTTCATGATAAAACACAATCATGTCATCCAAATATAAAAGAAAAAATTATTCATTGATTCTCCAAAGGCATAATCTATATCTCTTTGGAAAGTAGCTCATGCATTGGATAAACCAAATGGTATCTTCTGGTAAGAAAAAATGCCTCATTTTTAGTGAAATTTATCTTATACTAATCATCATATTTTACTTAGATTTGATTATATCAAGAGAACCCATGTACTAGAGAAAACCTTTTAGACCCTATAAAAATACACAAAATATTATCTATCTAAGCTAAATGGTGATAATCCTTGAGGGATGCCATATTTCAATTTCTAAAGTTTACACAAAAATGAATGTCACCATTCTTCTTTCTCACTAGCACTAGATTGGAAACCCATGTAGAATGCATAAAAAGATAAATAATATTTACCTTTAACAACTTAAGCAATTCTTGCATCATGATTGACTTAATATTAGGATTCATTGGTATGTATTTTTATTTGAATGGTTTAGCATCAGGAACTAACTCAATAGTATGTTGGATTATTTTTTATCATAAAATTTTAAGTCTTCACAAGTACAAGCTATAATATATTGATATTGAAAACATTATGCTTTGAACTCTTTAATTTCCTTTGGAGTGCATTGGATTCCAATATTAAGGTTCTTTCCACTCTCAATTTCTACTTCTCTATAGACCTTATCATCTATTTTCATAGTTTTGGATTTCTTTCCTTATTTATTATCAAAAATATTTTCTAATTGTTGGTATTTTTGCCACATTGTTTTTGTTGTTACTGTTCATGGAAGAGAATGCACAAGTTGTAGAGATACTAACTCCTTCGTTTGTCCCTCCAAGCACTTTGAAAGGGAAAATACAAAAACCTCTACAAGTTTTGTGTTTAAAGCAAGTAGGAGAAAGATGTCGCGATATCGCGACCTGTTGCAGTTTTGCAGCATCCAAATACAAAAATTAGCTAAGTCTAGAAAATGTCGCGATATCGTGACATGTCACATTTTCGTGATTTGTCATGTTTTCACAGCTAAAAGCAGTCAAAGGAAGCAAGGGAGTAAAACTATCACGATATCACGACATGTTGGATTTTCGTGCTAGGAACAACAAAAGAAAGTAGTAACGACAAAGTTGTCACGACATCACGACATGTCACATTTTTGTGACTTATTGAGGTGAGGGAGCACTAAATTGAAAGTTGTCATGATATCACGACATGTCACATTTTTGTGACTTATAGTGGCCACAAAGTAACATGATAGGAAAATGTCGTGATATCGCGACATACAGTAGCAAGGATGAGCGCCAAGGAAAAATGTCGCGATATCACGATAGAAAAACAAAAAAGGAGCAGATGGTACGAAATGGCATGATATCACGACATATCACGTTATAACGGAAGGGTTGAAGATAAACACAAGGTGAGAGAAAGATGTCACAATATCATGAAATTTTTGGAAACAAATCCAAGCAAGAGAAACTTGTCGCGATATCGCGATAGGAAGTGGCCACCAAGGAGAAGACAAAAAATTGTCGCAATTTCACGACATGTCAGGGCAGAAGGGCAAAGCACGTAGAAATGTCACATTTTCATGACCTGTCTCATTTTCATGACAAGAAAATGCAAAAGCAGCCAGATATTACAAAATGTCACGATTTCACGACATGACGAATTTTCACGATCGAAAAGCAGCAAAGTCAAAGAAGACAGAAAATGTCATGATTTCGTGACATATTGTGAAGACAAAGCCAAATAGAGAAACATGTCGTGATTTCATGACTTGTTGAAGACAAAAGGAAAAAATAGAGAAAACGTCATGATATCGCGACATGTCGCATTTTTGCGACCTATCACGTTTTCACGAAATAAAGGCTAAAAAGTACATGGAAAAAGGAAAGTGTCGTGATTTCGTGACATGTCGTATTTTCACGACCTGTCACGTTTTCATGGGTATAAAGCAGACAAGATAGCATCGAGTGAAATATGTCACGATTTCGTGACATCTTTCATTTTTGTGATAAGGATTAGCGAAGAAGCCAAGAAAGAGGAGAATGTCAAGATTTTGCGACATGTGAAAACAAAGCAAGGAGAGAAACTATCGCGATATCACGACATGTCACATTTTCATGACTGGTGGCAGAAACAGGAAGTAGTAAGGTAAAAGTGTCATGATATCTCAACATGTCATAGTGACCTATCACATTTTTTGTGACAGAAGCAATAACAAAGGCCTCATACAATTCTATCTACATTTTTATTCAAAACTGCATAGGAGAATGTGAGGAGAAGATAAGATCAAACAAAGTAATGTTTTAAAAGCTCTCCAACTGATTTTGAGATCATGGTCAAAGAAGCTCCAAGATTAAATGTTGCTGATTACCGATGTGTGCAAGATAGGAGAACATGAGGCAGTTTTTGATGCCAAAAAAATTAAAGATGCCTCCAGTATTAAAAGTTCTTGTTCGTGATCTCCGAACAACTTCTGACTTGCCCTGATAATGGTCATTAGTGGAGAAATATAGTCCCTTGTTTCCATTCAGTTTTCCATTTTGATCCATAAAAGTAGGAATGTGATTTCTCTGAGGTAGATTAAGGGAGATGGTTTTCTCTTTTCAAGTGCATATTTTGTGGACCTCTTATTAAAACTCTGTTTTATGTTTTAAATGCTGTGATGCAAAAGAGAGAGGGAAGACCTCTATAAATATTCATGTATATCTAAAGGAAAAAAGGTTAGACATTTTGCAAGAAGACTCTCTAAGTTCTCTGCATCAATAGAAGAGACTCGGCTTCTAAAATTTGCAAGAATTCTTATGTGTGTGATCTCCTTTTGTTTTAAAATTCATTTCTATTTATGCTCATGTTCTTGTTGTTAAGTCTTGAATTCTACATTCTGAATTCGAACGTTGCTGGTTAGTGAGTAGATTTTGAAATGTGATATGGAGGTTATCTCTACAAAGGTGTGAGTTCAATTCTTCTGCTTTCTATTTATTAGATGTTGTTATAAAACTTGGTGGAATTCCTACTGTTAGTCTGCCCCAAACTATACACTTCGGCCTATGGCCATATTTCTATCTCTTTCTGTTACTTCCCTTTATTTCTATATTTTCCATTTCTTTCCCACACTCTTATCTTCAAACCAAGTTTAGATTAGTTTGGGAGCCATCCCTCTCTGGAAATTGGTCCGGGAGACTTCTATTTCTCTCAAAATTTCAATTTTGGCCGAGTCTAAGGTGCATAAGTGTTGAAATATTGTACTTAGGCAGATTTGTGACCAACATTTTTTGGCATGCCCGATGGGACAAACTATTTCTGTCTCAATAAGATACATAACCAGTGGGACCTTGAAATTTTCACTTACAATAGTATTGAGGTTTAATGTTCACCTTCATGCTGTATAGTTAGAACATTTGGCGACTTAGCACTATCCAGAAGCCTCTGAACGTGGATACAGTGAGAGATGTACTTCATGATCACAAGATCGCAGGCCAAAAAATCTAAAAATCCTGTTGATTTTTTTGAACTCGACAACCAAAAATTAAGCGGACACCCTAAGTTGGTCTCCCCATCACTTACGTCCTCTACAACATCTTCACAAATTACTGCTGTATTTTTTATTCCTTCAAATTCATCTAGTACTGCTACTAGTTTTCCACCTCTTCAGCCACACACACCAGTCCAAATGGCCCAACATCCTCCACCAAGGAAGTTCTCGGCATGGAATAGTTTGGGAGAATTGAATTTATTGGCACAAAATCTAGTCCCTCAAGCTACTTTGAAAGCTTTTCTGACCTATGATGGTACTGGTAAAACTGCTTATGAGCATATTCACGATGTAGCTCTTTGGTGGTCATCCATGAAATAACGGATGAAGATGTAATGATAAAATTGTTGGTGTGGTCATTGAGAGGGAAATTGTTGTATTGGTACCGATCATTGCAACCAGGCACTATTGCATCATAGGATCAATTAGGAGAGTTGTTAGTCAAAAAATTTCATGAACAAGCTAATCCATACTTCTTGTTGCATCAATTTAATGCAATTCAAAGGCACCCGCAGGAGGAGATAGCAGACTTCAATGTCAGATTTAACATAAGCTGGAAGAGAGTTCCTGATGGTCTTCGAGCCACTCATGAGCAAGTTGCATTCTATTATCTCAAATATTTTAACACAAACATCGGCTTGGCTATCTGGTAGTCCAACATGAATACATTCCCAGAGTTGTTCGAACAAGCGCAAAAGGTGGAAGCTAACTTGATTGCCATAGGTAGGCTTCCTCCAAAGGTAACAATGCCTATCCTACCTGATATTCCTAAGCATTTGTATTCTGGTTCATTTTCATAGCCTATGCCTTCTATGTATCCTATTCCATCATGGAGCTCAAGTGCGCCTCAGATCGTACCCATTCCAATTCCCCAACTCTTTGCTCCAACTATTCCATAATTGTCTGCACCAAGCATTCTGCAATTACCAGCTCCCACTTCATTTCTAGCATTTCTTGCACTGCTAGCACCTCTACCTATAACGGCACCTCCTGTGCCCTTAAATCCTCATCCTTACACAGTGTTATTACAAGAGGTAAAATCTGCTAATTCAGCTATAAGAACGATGGGAAATAAAATCACAATCATTGAAAGAAATCAGGTTGAGAGAGATTTCCAACCCAGGAGATTTCAACCTCCGCTGATCACTAGAGAACAAGTGGCTTCAACAAGCAAAGTACCTGAAAAGAACCCGACTGTGTTGACAAATGAGGAAGTTGGCCCTGCAAAAAGAACATATTGGTGCTCTACATGTAATGATCCACACAGTGAGGACACTTGTATGGTTCATTTGAACTATGTACAAACATTTTCTGCAAGCTCTTTTGGAGGAAAAGTTAATATGATTATTGAGGTAGATCATAATTTTATGGTTCCATCTAAGGAACAAGTCTCAGTTCTCATGAGAATTGGGAAGAAGCCAGTCACTGTAGATCTAGTAGAGATGGAATCATTAAGGGTACCGGCTTATTCGAAGATGTAGAATGAAAAGAAACAAGTACAATTGAAAGCTCCTATTTCAATACCAAAGCTAGATTCACCTGTTCTATTAAAATACCTTTTGCCACCATGAGCAAAGGAAATATTGCAAGAAAAATCTTGAGCTTCACAGGCAAGAGCTAAAACAGAGGAACGAGCCAAAGAAAAGCTCAAGTACCCATATTTGACTAAAATACTGAGGGTAGAAGCCACTCAGCAATATCGGAGCAAACATGAAGGCACTATTGAAAAGAGGGAGTCTGGTGCGTCTACATACAATATTGTTGAAGAATTGAAGAAGATTCCAACCAAGGTTAGTCTCTATGATGCATTAAAATTACCTGGGCAAGTTGATTTGTTATAAGAGTCATTGAAGTCTATGAAAGATAATGATAAGAATCCTACCCAGATGATTTTTGCTCAAACATTAACTAATTTAGCCATTGGAAAAAATAGACCACCCCCATTTTATTTGTCACTTAGGATGGAGGGTTGGATAGTGCACAACTGCATGATTGATTCTGGTGCTACAACAACTGTCATGCCAAATGCAGTTTGTGAAGTCATGGGTATGGAGTATACAAGAAGTAGCCCTGGTGTCTTGCAGTTGGATGGTACTCCCATGAAAACAATGGGTGTAATCAAGGATGTTCCTATTGTTCTGCATAGTATGCCTCAAATTACAGTAATTTAGGATATAGTTGTGGTCGATTTGGAACCATATTTTAGTATGTGTTTGTTGAGAGAATTCACTACCAAGCTGGGAGGCTACCTTTATTTTGATTATTATCACTTGGAGATTCCTTTCAAAGGAAGAAGAATCTGGATCTACAATAATAATCCTTCTACTTTTCATATAGAGAATATGGGAGAAGAAGAAAATTCCACACATTCTATCAACATGATAACTGAAGAATTGGAAAATCCTGATTTGATGGATGAAGTCCTGGATGAGCTTCGCTTAGAGGATGAGTTTTCACTAATAAATTTTAATTCCATGGTGGAAACTGAAATTGGTTGTTACTCCATTACAAATCCTAAAGAGGTTGAAATAAATATGCCTCTTGATCAAGTTGTTCAAGACTCTGTGCCCGATCAATTATGGAAGTTGTTTTTTGATGGAGCACGATGCAAAAATGGTGCGGGGGTAGGGATTGTTCTTATTTCTCCCTCTGGCCTACAGAAAACATATTCATATCGACTGACCTAGAGTTGTACTAACAATGCTGCTGAGTATGAAGTGTTGTGCCTAGGTTTGAAGAAGGCAAAAAAATTGGGGATTGAACAATTGCATATTTGTGACCAACACTAATGTAATCAATCCCTTAGGTATATAATTTTTCTTCAATTGTATAGTATATTGCTATTCAATTTATCTAGGTATATCTTCTTGTATGTTGAAACAACTTACTTCTATTATTAAGAAATCAACAATTTAGTCATCATTCTCAAATACTTTCCAAAATATTTTCCTATCTAGTATTGAGGACTTGAAAATGAACTTGACTCTTTTATTCTTATTTGAACCATGGTTTGAAGATGAAGTATAATTAGAACATTTGATAGATAAGGCATTTGCTAGAATATTCTATTATCTTGGAATAAAATGTATGTTTAAGAAATCAAAGTTGCATTAAATCACATACTCTATTCCCATATGTTTTCAAGTAGTGATGTTTTCTATTAAATTTTTTAGTAACCTGATTCACTACTAACTCTAAATCACCATAATTACCAAATAAATTTATGCACATTTTCTTGGCCTACATCAAACCTAGATATAATACCTCATATTATATAGAATTATTTATGCAAGACCAAGTTATATTGTAAGCAAAGCTCTTAAAAACTTTTGAAGGGGATTTCAAAACCATTTCCACACCAGCTCCTTTTTTGCACCTTGTTCCATCAAAGTGCATGATACAAATTTAGATTCCCTTAAGATTTTATTGTATATGGTGGGAGTTATTTTTTCCTTTTCAAATAAATTGTTGTATGCACCCATTATAGTTTCAAAAAATTTATAATTATCCCCAAATGGTAGCTCATCCTGTATTTCCAGATCTTCTAGTATTTCTAAAAATTTTGGTTCTTCCAAAATATATTTAGTATACATATCATCTTAAATATATTCAATGTGATAGGTTGTTGGCTTCTTTGGAACTATATTTATTCTCTTTCCTCTATGGGAAATCATCATACAATATTAATCTAAATACACATACCCACCAAATTTGGTAGTGAATTCTCTTGAAATACATATGCCAAAATGAGGCTCTAGATCCACTACAACTATTTCTTAAACTATAGTCACCTCTGGGTCTCTATGTAGCTTCATAAGGACATATTTGACTACCCCAATGGTCTTCACTAGTGTCTCATAACTTTAAGACTCCTATATATGAAAGGGTGTATTCCATACCCATTTCTTTACAAACTTCTTTTGGAATAACTATAGTTGAAGATCTTGAATCTATCATACAATTGTGAACAAGCCATCCTTCCATACTTAAAGAAATATAAAAAGGAGAAGATTTATTCTTTGATTGAGTTGGATTAATTTTCTTTTGTCCATGTGCTAAGTTGTATACAATAGATGTCTCATTTTCTTAAGCATTTCTATTTAGAGAAACCTTTAATAAATTTTTTGGCCAAGGATGAAGAGTGTATCATATAAACTTGCTTTAGAAAGTATTTTCTTCAATTCCTCTACAACATTAAAATCATATTTTCCTAAAGGTTAGCCTCATATTTTTTTTTAACTTACCATTTTTTTTTTTTTTATATTGTTGATTTGCCTTAGTTCTTTGCCTTTTAGTGATAGAAGGAATTTCAATTTCTCCTTGGATTCTTCTTTTGACCTTATAGGTTCCTTCATATTCTCTTTATGACCTTGTTTTAGGATATGCTTCTATTTTCCTTTTTCATTGAGGGCTGGATAACTCTTTTCATTTTATTGTAGAATTGGAAACTTCTCATTAGTTTGTAAAGGTTTTTCCCTTTTCTTTCAAGAAGGAACTTGAAATTGACCCATTTTCTATGGATCAAATTTTAATGATTTCTTTTCTAATATTGTAAATACAAATATAGCCTCTTATTCCAAAGGATATTGTCCAACCATGAAATTTTTGAGTTTCCAAAGCATATTCACTCTTCCCTTTTGAGTTATCTCTACCTTTTTCCATAGCTTTTTGTACATGGTGTTGATACGTAACACATTTTTTTAGACTATGAGGGTTATTGTAGACTAGACACCAAACATATCCACTGACCTTAAGGATTAACTCTTGTTATTCAATATTAGAATTAATATTAGGCCATGTATTGCTACTTGTAGTAGGTCTTTGATCCATATTTATGTATGGGAACATTCTTTGCTGAAATATCTATATTTCCTTTTTTCCATCACATTGACCTTATTGTTGATTTTTTTCAAGGTGCTTTGAATATCACGTAACAAGGATGATAATTAGGGCTCTTAGAATAGAAGATGAGGAAAAGGAATGAAGTTGATGATTTTTTAGATGGATCTATAAAATTATATGTTGTATTTTATTGAGTTAGGTACTAAGAAACTTCATGGTAGCAAGGCATGAGGAATATGGGAGGTGATCTACCTACTAAAATTAGAATATTCTCTGCATGAATAACCACTTGATAAACTTGTGGAAAGGTTGTTATACTTGACTATTGAGTTTTCAACCCTAGATTAGGATATATGTCTCTAGTATAATACATGTATGCAAGAGGAGTAGTTGGTTTGACCTCAAAAGGAATCCTTTTATAAGTTCTACTAAACCTTCAGTTGAAGTTAGTGACCTTGTAGATGTCATTGCATAATAGTAAATTGAGTCAAAAGAGAAAAGGGATCTACTGATTCATTGAATTCTTCTATAAAAGAACCTACTAAATCATCCCAAGAATGAATGCTATTATCATCTAGGGTTCTAAACCAATGTAGGATTTTAACTCTAAAATATAGGGCTAAAAGTCTTACAATAACATCTTTGTTTGTGATATTATGGATGGTTGCTAAGGATAATACATCATGATAATGTTCATAAGGATTTTTTATAGAACCATAATATGTGGGTATAGCCTTCAACATAGCTTGAGGAATATCATTCATGTGAGGGAGTCCTAAAGGGCTTAAAGTATCCCAATTGGGAAAACTTTGTTGATTAGGATCTTGATTTTGGGCCATGGTGACTAGAGTATTTAGTGAAATTGGTTCAAGGTATGTCAAAAAATCTAGTGGTGATTCAATATACTTGAAGGTAGAATCGGGAGAAGGATTTATTGTATTTATAGTATGGAAACTAGCTCAAGAAAAGATATAGGTTCTTGACTATTTTTGTAAATGACATGGTAATCATGAAATATGTGATGCAAATAAGAGTTTCTAAGTTATTTTACTCATGGAATCACCAAGTGAATTTAATTTCTCTACTTAATGAGGTCAAGTAGATTCACTAAAACTTGATTCCTCTAGGTAAAATTAGTCAATGGGACTAATTTTTACTTAATGGAAAATAATATCTTGTGAATGGTCCCATCGGGTGTGCTAGAAACTATTGTGGCTCAGATTGACCCCAGGATGAAAATGTACTATAACTATTATCTATTAAAATTTTAAAGATGATAACTCACTAGTTACAACCCAAGCCCATCCTTGGATGACTCAAATATACTCTAAATCAACCTCTAGAGTATGTTGGTTCCTTATAAACTTAAAAAAGTTCTCTTAAAACTCAATTAAAATGATAAAAGAATAGGGATAGAAATGAGAAAATTTGAGAGAATAAAGGCTAGAGATATATGAATATAGATCCATGCTAGGGAAGCTCTATCTAGGGTAGGTCAATATTGGATAGAGTTATCATAGTTCATGAAGCTTGGCACTCTACTCATAAGACTAACATGTTTGTTTTTGCCCTCAAGCTTGATATGGACAAAGCATTTGACAGGCTAAATTGGGACTTTCTGATTGCTATCCTCCTTAAGTTTGGTTTTCACCACCAATGGGTTAATTTGATCAAATAATGCATTTATAAAGTATGGTTCTTGATTCTGGTTAACGGAACAACTACTAGTTACTTTCAAAGTCGTAGAGGAATTCAATAGGGGTACCCTATCAACCCCATGTTATTCATCATTGTGGTAGAATATTTAGGCTAAACCATAAAAAATGCTTGCAGTTCAAGGCTAATATCAAGAATCAAGACAATGTCTCTCACTAGGGTTGTTTCTCACCAACAATTCATCGATGATACCATTCTATTGACTAAGGCATCGATGGTTGAGGCCAAAAGAATTAAATACATCCTGTAACTCTACGAGGACACTACTGGTTAGAAAGTTAATTTCAGTAAAAGCAAGTTATATTTCTTGAACACCTCCATTTATAGGTAAGGAAGGATTATAGAAATTTTAGGGTGTGATATAGCAAACACCCCACTTTGTATCTTGGTCTCCCTATTTTCATTGGTTCTCTAAGAGAGTCAATGTGGGATAGGGTTATTGAAAGAATTCAAAAAAAACTTGCTGGATGGAAAGTTCATCTTCTATCTCAAGCAAGAAAGTTGACCCTCATTAAGGCCTCTCTTCAGAGAATTCTCGTCTATTTCCTCTCTATTTTCAAAGCCCTTGTGACGGTTTTCCAAAAAATTGAGAAACTCCAAAAAGAATTTTTATGGACTGGATCTAAGGAGAAAAAAAAGATACACCTTGTAGGATGGACCAAAGTGTGTAGACCTAGGGAAAATGGGGGCTTAGTTCTAAGGAGAATTGCTCATATGAATAAAGCTTTACTAGCTAAGCAGACGTGAAACCTCATTTCTAGTGAAGAAAATGAATGGACAACTATCATCAAATGAAAGTATCTTCAAAATATGGAATTTCTAAGTGACTCAATTCCAATCAGAGGTTCTGCTTTTTGGAAAGAAATTCTCAATTGTAATGAAATCATCAAAAAAGGTTTCAAATGGATTTTAGGCAATGGTGAGAGAATAAATTGCTACAATGATAGGTGGGCTAAGGACGAACCACTAATGCAATATCCTAACTTAGTCTGAATCAGATATATCATGGAAAAACTCATTGACATAAAAGTCTTCTATTATATGGTTGAGGACAAAGGTAGAATGAAGTGGAAAAAAATAAGGATTCAGGGATTTCAAGTAGAATCAAATGATCTTTGTAACATTCTCGGAAAACATTTTATCCCCATGAGACCCAAGGAAGATCAAGTGACCTAGGTTCCTACGGAAAATGGGTAGTTCACTATTAAATCAGCTTACAAGCTTCTACTTGATGATGAGGATTTTGTCCTCCAAAAGGACTTAGTTTGGATAAAAAATTTAATTCCAAAAATTGCAGTCTTTTCATGATTAGTTATCCAAGGAAGAATTCTAACCATTGATAATATGATGCATAAAGGTATTTATATCACTAATCACTGTTATCTATGCAGGGCTAATTGGGAGACCATTTATCACATTTTCCTTGAGTGCTCTTTTTCCTTGACTGTCCTAAGTGGGGTTTTTTAGGCATTCAATATTTCTTGGGTTAAACTAGCCATCGTACTTTATTTTTTCATCCAATGGCCTTATCCATTTTCAAGCCAAAGACTTAGATACATGTGGAAAATTTGTCTCAATCACTATCTTTGGCAGGTGTGGTTAGAAAGGAACCATAGAGTCTTTAATGAGTCTATCCATGATAATCAAACTATAATTGCCAGGATCCTATCCTTTTCCAATGAGAATGTGAACCTTTTTCCTTTTGATATCCATAATCCTCATCTACAGGAGACCACGATTGCTCAATATTTAAGCTTAACCTTGTTAGATGAGTTTGTACCTAGGGTAGTCAACCCCAGAGCCAACGTTAAGTGGTCCCCACCTCCTACGGGTTGGTTTAAGCTTAATTTTTATGGAGCAACTAAGGACAATCCTAGTAGAGTAGGCACTGGCAACATTGTGTGAGATCATAATGGGAATATGATGCTTGTATTTTCTAAATATTTGGGAACAAGGATGAACAATGAAGCTAAAGCTAGAGCTATGTGGAGAGGCCTTCAAATGACTCAAGACTTAGAAGGCAATTTGATCATAGGAGACTCTATGCATGTTATAAATCTCCTCAATAATTGGAAAACACCTCCTTGGAGGATTAAAATAATTTTTGAAGAGGCTAGGATCCTTTTCCAAGGAATACAGGACAGAAAATCCCAACATATCTTTTGGGAAGCTAACAAAATTGCTGATAAGCTGGCCAATTTGGGTGTCAATGGTGACAAACTTTTCAAATGGAAACACGGTGTCCCAAGCGAAGTAGAGGAGCTTATTCAACAATAATTCCAATAATAGTTGAATTTACCCATAGGGAAGGAACTCTAAGTTCAAATACTAGGAGTATTCCCACCTCTTTTTTGAAATGGAATCACAATAAAAATTATCCGAGCTGTCAGTCTTCGTGGATGCTGCTTGGAAATACTACAAAGACTAATGGGGACAGTCACATGTGATATAACATGGATCCTAGTCGTCTTAGTAATTTGAGGTTGGTTGATAATCATAGGGTAGGAAATAAATGACAATATAAGACTTTGAACCAGAGCCACGTGGACCACCAGATAGCCACTATCATTAATCTAGCTAGCAGGTTCACTTCTTCAAGGTTGATTGGCCAAGATGGGATGTGGTCCCAAACCATGTCATATATGGAAGAAAGCAATTACCAAATATTATTAAGAGTAAATTTCAATACAAATCTTATGGGAGTTTTTTCAGTACTCTGCTCTGTGTGTCTGCAGCTTTTTGTTTCTCCACTTTTCAAGGAAGGGATCCGTGTCTGTTTTTTTTTTGTAATTATGATGTAGGTGTGTTTTCTCAAGGTATACCAAAAATGTTGTATGGGAAATTTCTTTTTGATAACAGGCTATGTGCCTTATCGGATGTAATGGCTTTGGCGGTATGTAGATTTTACATATATAGGATCCTTAGTAAGGACATGTTCATCAACAACCCTAGGCTGGTTTTTGTGAAATATTTTGGGTCAACCTGTAAAACCGGGTATTAATGCTATAGCATCTTATCTACAAAAAAAAAAAGGTAGATGGATAAAACTAATAACATAGGATTCTACTGAAAACTTCTTAAAAATCAAATATAGAGAAGTTAGATGAAACTAACAACATTCACAATCTGACACCCTCAAAGTTAAGTACAATTGCATACTTATGAATCATTCCAAACATCTAGGGTATTAATAATTCAATATTATTGGAATATATTACATTATTTGGTAAATGTCAATGTACCATCATTGGTACATGTTTATATTTACACTGATAGACATCCTATAATGGCAGCCACGAAGGTCAGCCATGCTGTAAAAAATATTAATATTTTATTAAAAAGCCAACATTAAGAAAATTATCCGTCGACATTAAGGGTTACGGTGGATTTAAAATATTTAAAAAATATTTAAACTATTTAAACTAAAAAATATAGATAGGCGCCTCGAGATTGATAACTCTCGATGTTTATAGATATATATATATATATTTTATATATCTAAGCTAGTAGGAGTTTATCTTAGATTAGGATTTGAGTATTTACTTTATGCAATGTAATAAATGCATAAGTATTATTAGAATGTGCAATGATGTAAATGTGCATGTTGTCCATGTGTACATGAGTCATAGAATAAGAATATGAAGAGTCATAGGTAGGTGAAAGACCAAGAGATATATCTCATTATATATAGGTCTTTATAGAATGAGTAAAGAAAGGATTTTGGTGAGCACAATGTAGAGTAGTAGTAGATACAATGTAGAGCATGTATTCAATATGAAGTGTTTGAGACCTCCATTTCAAAGCAATGTACTATTTTTATGAGCTTTCATTAATGGTTGATTTATGAGTATTTTCAAAAGTTTCTCATGCTATTTACATGCTTAGTATATTACCTTTTTCATATATTTAATATTGCATGCTCATTTCATACCTTGTGGTAGTTATTTCATTAAATATATAGCATCAAAATCTAGTAGTGGTATCAGAGCCACAAGGGAGATTGATAGGGGATAGATAAATCCATAAGAAGATTAAGATGAGATAGGAGATCTTATTTTCAAAATTTTAAGAATTTTTGAAATTACTATTTGGTTAGTCTTTTCATAGGGTTGCAAAAAAACTCGTGAAAACTAGGACTCAACATAGATCTCTTTTCCATTAGATTGAAGAATAACTAGTTATGTTTATTGATTTATAGAGATCTAGAGATTTGTGTAAACATCAAAATCAAGAATTTAAAATACTAATTAAGTTAATTGTAATTAATTAGTATATTAATATTAATTAAACTAATTAATATTAAATTATATAATCATTGGACCAAAGTATTAATTAATTGATTAGTTATTACCTATCCTCAAAAACCACTCACCCCTCCCCACATGAGCATTCACCCTTCCATACCCCCCTCCACATCATCACAACTCCACTCACAGTTATACCTCTCATTATCTACCTCTCATTATCTGGATCAATCAAGCACAAGAAAAAGTCCTTATCCTCAAGTGAACTCTAGTCATCATTGGTCGCACATTCACCCATGAAAAGGATTTCACATAAACACTTAGTGGATAAATTAAATCATGTATATAAAAAAACAAATCAAATCATGCATATCCAAATTAAATATTTAATTTAAATCATAAATATCAAAAAATAAATCAAATCATATCTAAATTAAATAAATATTTAATTTAAATCATAAATATAAAAAATAAATCAAATCATGCATATCCAAATTAAATATTTAATTTAAATCATAAATATAAAAAATAAATCAAATCATGCATATCCAAATTAAATATTTAATTTAAATCATAAATATCAAAAACAAATCAAATCATGCATATCCAAATTAAATAAATAATTTAAAATTAAGTATAAAAAAAAATTAAATCACACATCCAAATTAAATAAATAATTTAAAATTAAATATGAAAAACAAATTAAATCATCTATATCCAAATTAAATAAATAATTTAAAATTAAATATAAAAAATAAATTAAATCCTGCATATCCAAATTAAATAAATAATTTAAAGTTAAATAACAAAAAAAATTAAATCATCATACTTAAATTAAATAAATATTTAATTTAAAATACAAAAAGTAAATCAAATCATGCATGTGCCATTATTAGATTTCTTTCGAGAAATCTATATAAAAATAGGAAGAGTTCTTGAGTTTCCAAATGATGAAGTGCTGCTAAGATTCGACCTCGAGATCTCGAGCCCTTGCATTATTTCTTCACATAAAACATGCAACCACTTCACTGCAAGAGTTGAAGATCGTCATTCCAACTTTTGTGCAAGCAAATAATCTAGCTTCTATGACTGATCTAGATCTTGTGAACCATCCCCACAAACACACAAATACGCTGACACCACCCCAGTTCAAACCTAGAAATCACACAAACTTTGCACGAGAAAAATAGTTACATGAGAGCGGTTGTATCGACCCAAGATGACTTGTAGGTACGGTCGTCCCTCTTTGAGATGGCCTCTGGTATAATTTTACTTCTTTTCAACAAAATTTTAGTAGCATTTTTATTTGTTGATTCTTAGATAAGTTAAGCTTCAATTTATGCATGCATTCATTTATAATTTTCTTTATTTATTGCATTTATCATCATAAAGAAAAGGGGTTTTATCTCAAAAGTCTTTACACATGTTATTAACATATTTTGCTTTCCTTGTGTGCAGGTAATATATTTTTATAAAAAAAAAAATAGCATAAGACTTTGACATCATCAATCATTGCAATAGTCTTGAAAACATGCCTCAAAACAATTTGTGAATGCAAGGGGAATCTTGTAGAGTGCACCCAAATATTTCTATTTGTATTTATTGTATCAAATTGGTAGAAAATCCTTTTGAAGAGAAAAAATTTTCTTATCAATAAAAATGGGCATCATTTCATATACTATTTTATCATTGTGATTATGTTATTGCTATCTTTGATTTAATTTCATTTACATGGGTTTATGATCTTTTTACTTTCAATGGTGATCATGATGGGACCTAGTCCCCTTTTTAACTTTTATAGGTTTCTAATAAATTTTTGCATCTTATAGGTACTTGAAAACAAAGGTAGGATGCAAACAAGGTTAGCAATCTACATCAGACATAGGCTCTCATGGTAAGTGCATCTATCCTTCCTCTTTATGTTTTCATAGAAAAGATAAAACATTTTAGCTTATAGGAAGGATATAGAAGTCTTAGAAAGTATCGTGGTTCTATTTCATTTTGGTTTGCCTGCTTGTGGTTTACCCAAAGGCTAGGTCTCATGTAGGGTTCTACATATAGTAAGTTTCTAAAAGTTAAATTTTTACCATTTAGGAATTCAAAATAAAGTGACATTTCTTTCTTTTATACATTAGTGAAAAAGCATGGAGTGTCGTATAATTTTACTTTCTTTTTCATAAGGGTAAAATGAATCCCTACACACCACTTTTAGCATTAGCAAGTTTTATTTCATCACCAACCACTAATTGATACCCCATTTTTAGCCAAGGCTAGCCTAAGAACTAACATAACCGAGGAATGGAGTAGGTATATCTTCAAAGAGGTATATCGTAGACCAATATGAATTAGGTGAGGACTGGTAGGACCCAGGCTCCCTCATCAAGTTTGTATTTCATCACCAAGTCTAGGTGGGTTTCACGGCTTGTATTTCATCACCAAATCAGTGTGTGTGAGCATCTAGGTGAAAACCTTAGACCAAGTAGGCGATAACAAAACCATGCACACTTAGATAGTTATAAGGACTCACAAGAAAAATTAAACAAGATAATCACCCTTGGTTGCTTGTTGAAAAATTAAATGAGATAATCACCTTATTTGTTTGTGTGTTCCTTTGTTGTTTGCATAACAAAAATAATAATAATAGTAATAATAATAAAATAATAAATAAAAATAAAAATGGTAATCACCTATAACCAAGCCCAATAAAAGGTTGGTATTGAGCCTACACCACGAGGCATGGGATATCTTTGGATTAGTCTAGAATACCTCAATATATCTTAATGGGATCTTGTTACCCATTGTTATTTGTACCTATACTTGGGGAATATGGTCTTCTAGATAACCCTCATCATAACAAATCTATTGGTGTTGAGCTTGATTGGAATGATGAATTTCCTGATATAGATACCTTAGTTTTTTTCTACGAAAAAAAATGGCTCATTGTGATGCCATGCATTCACATCTCAATTAAATTAACTAGTTTATGAAAAAGGATGTTTTAAACTAATTAGTAAATGGGAATGGATGTTTTTAGTATTTAGTTAATTAGGGTTTATGGGGTCCCAGTTAACTAAAAAAAGGAATGTTAAGTATTTAATTAATTAGGGTTTATGAGGCCCTAGTTAGCTAAAGAAAGGAATGTCAAGTATTTAATTAATTAGGGTTTATGGGGCCCTAGTTAGTTAAAGAAAGGAATGTTAGGTATTTAATTAATTGAGGTTTATGGGATCTTGATTAAATTAAATTAATAAGTGAGTTTAATTGGGAGGGCTCTTATGTTAAAAAATGAACCTTTCATTTATTAAAGGATGTTATGATGAAAATAAAAATGATCTTCCTAGTCGTTGAATGAATGAACTATAAGGACGTATTGGTGATTGTATAGTTGTAATTTGGCATTTTATATGTACTAGATTAAAGGATCAAATAGTATATGCATGATTCATAGTTTCATGAGTTTTCTTATCCCTTACTACAATCAATTGAGCAACGAGCAATCCAAAGGACCAAAGAGAACATCAAAGATCCAAGATAGATATTTGCTCATGTTACAATTGTGTAATATTATATTCTTTAAAAGTATGGAATCTTCTACCATACTCAAGCTATGTAAAGAATTAATGATAGATGTAAAGGTGTCCCCTAATTGTAATATATATTGCATGTTGTGCATTAATATGTTAGCCTTTATTTATGCATGATTTGGTTAGATTATTTCCTTTCAATCATATCTTTTATATTCCTTGTCTAATTATTCCCCATGCTTGATTTAATTGATATATTTAGTGTTTATCCTCTTTGATGATGGTTTAATTATGCTTAGATTTATTAAGTAAATTCTTTAGATAAATTGGAATTTTTATGTGTTAAATAGATTAGGAGAACCTAAGGGATTATGGGGTCCCTTAAGACCAATAATGGGTGAACTTAGTTTGAGAGACCAAACATATTAAGACTTACATTGACTAGTAGTGGTGAATGAATTAAACCATCTATGAAAGGATTAGGTTACATTATCACAAAGATGAGATGAGTAGCCTATTTGCAGTATGTATTGTATACCCATGTAGATAGACTTGTGTAGGGTATAGATATGATATAACCCTTTGATGGACTAAATGAGATATGTGGTTAATATCTCGTAGCAATATGCATAACATACCTATGCATCCAACTAGACTTGTGTATGGTATGAAGATGGACGTATCTTGATTTTATGCTAGATAGAAGGTTAGTAAGGAGAAGAATGATAGAAAACTTGAACTTAGGCTTAACTTAGATCTCTTGTAGTTGCACGTATTGATTGGGATAGGGATCTCTATCTCAATATATGCTAGTTTTTTTGTGTTGTATGTGTTTGTTAAAAAAAATAACAACCCCTTAGTTAGATTCTAGGTTTTTACATTTTTTAAATTTGCCTATCCTGGATTATGTTAACTATACATGATAGTATTTTTATACCAAAAATAAAATAAGAATAATTGCACCCATTGCATATTTTAAATGGGTATAAGTTTTGGAATTCACTTGAATAGTAACTAATACATTCATAATAGTTGCACTTGTTATTCCTTAAGTTCCTTTTTTTCCTTGTAAAATGCATAATTTTATGATTATGCTATCCTTTATATTGATTTCCCTCATTGTGAAGTGTCTCTCCCTTAAAAAATTTGATGTCCTCTTTGGATTGTACATTTGAATCACAAGAATCTCCACAAAAGGAAATACCTAGGTATTTCAATCTATTATCAACATTAATTGATGTTACCATATATTTTTCATTCTAACCAAACCTATTTACTTTATAATCCATATTTGACAACAATTTAGAAAAAACATTCAAACAACCTACATCCCATTTTGGCAATCAATTTCCAAGATTCCTTAAAAAATTTATTCAATTTATTTTCTTAGAAACTAGAGACACCACCATCATTAATATTACCTCTCATAAAAAATTGTATTTTCACAAGAGGAGTCAATGAGACTTATAAAATATATTAATAATTGAAGGCTAAAAATTTAATTTATTATCTTCTTTAAATAATAATGATATAATTTTTTATTTTCTAATCTTCTCGATAAAATTACACATGCACATAAAAAAATCATCAATAAGACCTATATCTATGATATGTTCTTGTCTTTTCATGTGGAAATTAAAAAAAATCTTTATTATTGTTACCTCAATGAAGATTAGAATGCTGAATTGAATCCTTTTTAAAAAAAAATTAACCTACTTTATTTTATCCCTTTCCATTCTTGATAAAAAATTTAAAATAAAAGAAAAATACCTTTATACAAGTTACTATCACAAATTCAAATATCCACAAGCCCAAATCAACTCTCCAATCTATAAAACATAGAGAATGTATCGACTAGCATCACCTTTTTCAAATTACAATCTATCTTGTACATTGCATAGTATTGGGATCTCCAATTGTCCTAGGTGGGGATAATCATGCCTCACAAGGAGCTACATAGTAGGGCTACAATCAAGAGCATGGGGTTTGGCTCAATTGGGGGCCTCAATGAGTTTTTCACAAGGCCAAATCCTTGTTAGGATATGATATTCAAGGCACACTTGTGCTCCATAAAGGAAAATATATGTGAGAAAGTAAAAGTATAAAAAAAAACTCAATAAAATAAAATGGAGGTGATGCACCAAGAGATCTGCTAATATCTTCTTGTAAAATTAGGCTTGAATACTATGTGCTAGTGGTAAAATCTTCCTCTCCTTGAAATATTGAAGCATAAATGAGAGTTACCAATTATATGCATACATAAGAAGGTAGGTCCCATTGGAGAGCCAAGCAAGTGATTCAATCCAAAAATAGACACAGGCCCCTCACACACATACACTTAATAAAACCTAAAATTTAGGTAAAAGGTCATTAATAAATACATACACAAAGAAATATGTTTACAAGATGCCATAGATGGTTATACCAAATATAGACACAGTATCCCATGTATATATATATATGAGTGGCTTGTGGGTAATATTGAACCCTCGCTTCTGGCATAACCTATATCAAATATTGCTTGTATATACTATAGATGGTTATACCAAAAAATAGACACATGCTCCCATATATATATATGAGCAGCTTGTGGGTAATCTTGAACTCCCAATTCTGGCACAATCTATGTAAAATATTGCTTGCATATTGTAACACAAAGAGATGAACACCAATTTCAAAACTAATGAAATATATGCTAAATGCTCTTTTTATTGATTTCAAAAAGGGGGTTACAAAATGGAATTTCTCTCAAGAAATATTTCCCTCTCTTTTCAATATGAATATGGATGCATTTGTTGATGCTTTTTGGTGCCCTCAATGTAGGTGGGCTTCTTTGCATGTGTGCCACCACTTGGATGCTTGGAAATGTCTTGTATACCTGTTTGGGCCTACAAAAATGGATTAGTATATTTGGGGACCTGTCATAGATCAGACCCCATGTTTATGAAGATAAAAATGACCTTGAAATGAAATAAAACATGCTAAAAATTGGAAATAAAGCTGTAGAAATTGTAAACAACTGATATTTACCTATTATGTAGCTATAGAGTTGTTGTAGACCTAGTTTGCATGGTGGTGTGCGAACCTCTGCTCGGGTTCGCATGGTGGTGCATGAACCTTGTTGTAGTTGACTATTTCTATGGATTCCTATCTGGATGGTCTTCTAGCACTATTGTATGATGTCTGATGGATGTTGAAATGATGGAAGATGTTCTAGAATGATTTCTACAGAGTTTTGGTAAGTAAGCCAAAAGGGTGAGAGAGAGTTTCATGGTGAAAATGGCCATCTATTTATAGAGTGGGCCAAGGCTAGGGGGTGAGGTGTCCTTTGTGAGGTGGCATAAACCCTAGGTTAGGTCCTACCATGGTGAGGTTAAGATGATGAAGTGGAGTGTGAGTCATTCCTTCATGTGCCCTGAAGAAATATCCTAGGTGCACACATGTGTGAGCAAGGGTTAAGGTTAACCTTGATTAGATAAATCCTAGGTTAGTTTGAGGTTAGGTTAGGCATATTTTGGAAATATCCTAACTAAATGGTGGGTGCACACATGTGTGAGGATATAATTAAGGTTAATCTTGATTTAACCCTAATTAAACATGTTTAGGCCATAAAGTACACTTTAGTGATAAAGTGACTTTCAAAATAGAATTAGAATTACCATGATTAGGGTTTTTGGAGGAGATGGTCATATGGGGACCATGATTAGGTGTAGGAAAGGGCTTAGATGGCCTAAAGGGGCTTATAGATGGCCCTTTCATGAATAGGAGGTGTTTTGGGTATGATTAGTGTAATTTTGTAGGTTTTGTGACTATGGGTGACTACGCATGACTACGAATGACTATGCATGACTACATATGACTACATGTGACTACACATGACTACAAGTGACTACATGTGACTACATGTGACTACATGTGACTATGCATGACTACATGTGACTATGCATAACTATAAGTGACTACATGTGACTACGTGTGACTATGCATGACTACATGTGACTACGGGTGACTATGTGTGACTTTTAGGTGTCTACATTTACCCCTTTTTGTACTATGTTGTGTAAGACATGGTTTAGTACAAAAATATGATAGAAGAAGGTGATGAAGTGATTGGAAAGATGAAGAATGTATGGATGAATGAATGTGGATGATTACAAAAGAAACATGATGATGAAATAGGTGATTTGTGATTTAGTACAACACTTTGCAATATCGTACTAGGTGCTTTTGGGAGAAACTTAAGATTACTTTGTTCTTGTGATCAATGCAAGATGTTCCAATTGTGAATAGAACAAATGCCTTTTCAAATTTTTGCTTCTGATTGATTGATGAGTGCATGATGACATTTGTCAAACCATTAGAGTTGTGTGGTGAGGACATATCAGGTGCAACATTCAGAATGTGGTCTTATGTGTACCACTATAAATAATGGAATCAAGACGTGTCCATTTGGTGCATGGCTCTCATGATTTAGCAAATGTTTGATTGGGATTGGATTTATGTTGAGATAATCTTCAGCAAAAAATTTCTTAGATAGATGTAATACCCATGATTGGATGTTTGGTTGTTTGATCATGTGCAAAGTAGATTTTTGTATGAATACCCCCTCAAGCGAGGAATCAATAATGGAGCGGATGAAAAGTGGTGATGAGTCGATTGAAAGAAGATGATGGTGACAAAAAGTAGAAAAATGAGGAAAATAGGGATGGAAATGGAAGAGGAATCTGAAAAAGTCAAAAAAATGAAGATGATGTGGTGAGGGTTGGTTCACATAGTAGTGTACAAAATAGGTTTGCATAGGAGTGTATGAACTAGGTTTGCATGTGTGGGTGCAAACTAGGTTCGCACATGTGGGTGTGAACCTACAAATTTTGAGGAATAAAACCCTCTTTCACATGTGCGAGCATCATTTGTGTTGTGTAAATTTGGGAGGAGAGGAGTGAGAGAGAATTTGTGAAGTGAAGCATTGCCAAAATATCAAGCTAAAGCTGAGATGGTGGGGAGATGTGCGAGCACGAGTGGTAAGAGTGGTATACCACCGATAAGTGCATGAAACCCAAATTGTTTGATTTGCATAAATTTTTGAAAAGTATAAAAATGCATGTTTGAGTGTGAATGAATGAGTGCATGTTGTGTTTGATTGAAATGTGTGCACAAAGTGTGAAAATGGCCAAATGGGTATCCAAAAATGTTGTTTGTTTTTTATTTTGACCATTGGATTGTGATGTTTGACTCGTGTGGTATGTTGCGTGTGTGCGAGAGTTGACTTTGTTTTGTTGCATGATTGATATGTTGTTTGTGAAATATGAATGAATTTTTACTATGAAAGGCCAAAATGGGTATCCAAAAATGTTATTTATTTTTCATTTTATGAGTTTGATTATTTTGTTTTGTGCCTTGGAGTGCATGCTTGTTAGGTGTGACTATGTTTTATGGAATTTAGAGGCAGTGTTTGTATATTTGGAAAAAAATTTCACCATGAAGGGGTATAATGGGTATCCAAAAATTCCTTCCATGGAAGTTTTGCATGACAGTGTGTGAACTAGGTTCGCATGTGTGGGTGCACACAATTTTTTTTTTTTGGATTTTGTGATGCATGATATGTGTATGTGATGAATGTTTTCATGTAAAAATGATGATGAATTTGTATACATGTAAAACTGATGAGCAATTTGTGTGATGTGTTGGAATGAATGTAGGTGAGGAAGATTGAGCTATGACATCGCGTGCGGACTTTGAGAGGTACCCTAGGGGATAAGTGGATAGAGGTAGATGGGAAGTGGATGGGTATTGTGGGTATTAAGGGCCTGTGGGAGTTGTGGAGTGTGCATGCCAACAAGGCTTATATATCTACTTTGTGTGAGAGGTGGGATCCAGATAGGAACACCTTCCATCTCCCAATAGGGGAGATGATGATCACTTTGGAGGATATATACAGGATATATCAGTTGTTGATAGATGGTGTTATAGTGAGAGTAGTAGGATATGGTGCATAGGATGAGATATTATAGTGGATATTTGGTGATAGGTGGAGAGAGGTACAACATGAGAAGGGGGTAGATTATGAGCATTATTGGAAGAATGAGATGTTGTCTAACCACCATTGTATGGTAATGCTCATGATAGTGAGCTATGCTCTACCAGATAGTTTAGGGGTGAAATTCCCCTAGAATATGATGGGCATAGTGTGTGATATGGTGGAGCATGAGGTGGTGTTTGCATGGGCACCTGTGCTACTAGCATAGGTGTATAGAGAGTTGTACGAGGTTGTGAGGGTAGGGTGATCTGGCTTGAGTGTGAGCCCATTATTGTAGGTGTGGGATGGGAGCATATCATGATGGAGTGGCCCTCATTATTGCCTTATTAGGTGCATGCATTGATGGGAGATTTTGTACCCTATGCCTTGAGGTGGTGTATATATATGGAGATGAGGGTGAAGAGGGGGTATGAGGGGGATGGTCTATTTTGGAGAGGGATGCTAGATGGGTTATGTCCTAAGCATATCCTGTGGAGACCCTAGAAGGGTGGGGTTGTATGGGATGAGGATGAGGAGTAGTTAGGGAAGATCCATTGAGGGAGATGGTTAGTGGGGTGATATCAATGATAGGTGGAGTACTTCCCATTTAGTAGAGTGATGTGGTAGTTTGGATTATGGTAGGGGTGACTAGATCTACCTATCGTGATATGGAGGAGGGATGGAGAGTAGGGAGTATGACCTATAGTGCCTCCCTTGGATGTGTCAAGGGATCCATCGATGGTTATCCTAGATGTGGATGATGTGGGGATGACTCTCAAGTATGATATATGGTGGGTGATATAGAGGTGGGAGCCTAGGAGTTGGGGTAGTGGATGGATGGGTGGATCTAGTGGGAGGATTACCTATAGTTGGTGGGTAGGTACCTAGAGGAGCTGTACCTATACTTAATGTAGATTCAGAGGAGGAGATGGAGGAGCCTCTTTAATGATAGAGGTGACATCAGGATGATGGGGTGGGAGTTCCTATAGTTGGGTCACTAGAGTGATAGGTGAGTGGTGGAGGCCAACCATTAGATGAGGTTGTGTCGATGGAGGAGGAGGTAGGAGGATTAGTATTAGATGATACAATGGGGTCTCCTAGGGTTAGGTCACTAGAGTGATAGGAGGGTGGTGAGAGCTAACCATTGGATGGAGTAGTGGTGATGGAGGAGGAGGATGAGGGATGTATACCAGATGTGACATTTGATATTTAGGATGTGTTAGATGCCTATGATGAGTTGGCACTACTATAAGAGAGAGTGCAAGATTTAGGGGAGGTTGAGTGAGACTGAGATGGATTGGGCTATTGATAGGGGGATATTGGTGGAGGAGCAATAGAGGGTAGAGGAGAGGCTGGTAGTAGCCATGAGGGAGGTGGGGGACTTGGTTATAGAGAGATATGGGGTGAGGGTACAGTTGGTAGTTGAGTAGGTGAGCCACATGAAGAGGGATGTGTTGCATAGAGAGTGTGAGGAGCTGAGAGGACAACTCATAATGGAGTGAGTGAGTCATGTAGAGTGTGGGAGAGCTATGATGCTAGGTATAGGAGACCATGGCCTTAGAGGAGAGAGTGAGATCAAATATTGTAGTGCTATAGGAGAGTGTGTAGTGAGTGTAGGTAGATACTAATGTGGTGTGAGCTACACATGAGGTAGAGGTAGCATACCTATACAAGGAGATAGAGAGATATTAGTAGGTGTAGGAGGAGGTAGATCATGTTAGGATAGCGAGTGAGTAGGCCATGGTTGAGGTGGTAGGCTTGAGGGTTGAGGTGGATCATTTATGATGAGCAAATATAGACTTGTTAGGTAGGTATGTAGGAGAGGCATCAAGGAGGGTAAAGTGTGAGGTTGAGTTGGTATCATATGGTCATGCACTCCTAGAGTACATAGGGTCATAGTTGAGGTCGAGGTCATGGTCTCGGACACACTCACGATAGAGTCAATGGAGTGCCCCTTCTATGGTGTTGGTAGAGTAGAGGGTGGTAGTGCCAACAGTGTCATAGGTGGTGGGAGGTGCCCCAGAGTTGAGTAGGGTGGTCAAGGAGTGAAGGGTAGAAGTGGTGATGATGGCATAGGAGGAGAGCAGAGAGACTCCTAGTGGGTAGTAGGGATGAGATGACCTATTAGTGTTGTAGAGTGAGGTGGTGGCTAGGAGGCCAACCATAGATGTATGTTATGTACACTCAATTTTGTAGCTTAAGGGCATTGATGACATGATATATATACATATATATTTTTGTTTGTGACTTTATTTACATGTGTTATGATTTGTGTGGATGAATGCATAGCTTAGGATTATGTGTATGTATAATGTAAGATATGGTAGGTGAATGTAATATGGAAGAATATGTATGCATGTAGTAGTATGATATTAATGTAGACTAGGAGTAATAAAAAATGATGTGATGTAGATGGATGAATCCAATCGGATGTAGAGTAGGGAATGCATGGGGTTAAGTGAAATGACTAATATGCAAAAAGGAGTGCATAATATGGATGCAATGCATGTATGTGTATGATGAAATGCATAGAGGAAGCACTTGTATCATTGCAAAACTAGTGGTAATGTGATCCATTCTATTATCTCAAAGATGTAGGATGGCAAAGGAGAGTTTTGTAGTAAATTTGACTATCATAGTTGTAGCAATCAAACCTCATGAGAAACTAAGCAAGGTTCAACCACAACTCATAACTATCTTGATTGAATGGAAGTCTATCATGGACCAGTGTGTGTGATGAGTGATGTTCATTTATCCATTTTGAGGGAGGTAGGACTAACCTATTGCAAATTTAGCCAAAATAGCTAGCTCATCCATAAGCATGCAATGATCTGTACAAGAGAAGGTCACTAATGTGATAGATGTGTCACCACTTGTAAGACTATTCCACTACCAGGCAGGCTCTTGGAGCCTATTTCTAGTGATGAAAATCACCCCGTGATGTTATGTTAAACCGAAGGACCAAAGGGATTCAAGCATATTGGTAGTACTCTTGGAGGCTTTTCCTTTTGTTTTCTGCCCCTCTTCCATTTGATTCTCTTTTTGTGGTGCTCTTTTCTTCTTATTTTTTTTGTGGGCATTGGCTTTTGTTTTCTACCCATTTTCTATTTTTGCTTATGCTTGTCCCTTTGTTTATCCCCAGGTCTTATTTTGATCATGCAAATGATAGGATGAGTAGGGGAAACCATTCTCTAAATGGTAATGTCTACGCAAGGTGTTGTCTTCCCTAGACTCAAAATTTGCTTAAGATGTGACATGTGTGAGTGGTCCATGAAAGAAATCAAACCAACCAAGGGAAGCTGTGAGAAGCATGAGAACTTGTCAACTAGAGGTGATGTTTGATTGGCTTAACTTGTGAATGGTCAAATCATGCAAAATGCTATACAATCCATAATCCTAAAAAGGGGAGTGGGCATCCGAGTGGTGATGCTAACAAGTGCATGTTTTAATCCATCATGAGTGCATTTCTACAATGAGAATGTACAAGTATGGATATGGATGCAAAGGATAGAGATGTGTATATGCAATGGGAGAAGTATGAAAGAAATAGTATGTAGGAAAATATGTACAAGAGGAAGTCATGGAACTCAAAGGGATGAGGTTGGGAAATATCATGAAAGAGGTGAATAGATGAAAAGAAGATGATAAAGAGGGAATAACATTAGATGTGGTTGCCCTAGCATGTGGGGAGGTGTAAGAAGTGGAAGATATGAATGCAAGAAGGAGAATGTGCATGATTGCCCATATCGAGAAGAGTGACAAGAAAAAGAGATGATGGAGAAAAGTAAAATTGAAGAAAGTAGATGAAAAGGGATGAAGGAAACAAAGAAGGGAGGAAGAAGAAAAGAAGAGGAAGGATGGGAAATTTAGCATAGGTATGTAGCCGCTCAAAGCATGACCATACAACAATGCAAAATAACAAGAAGAAGAAAAATGAAGAAGGGAAATTTAGCATAGGTATGTAGCCACTCGAAGCGTGACCATACAAATGAAGGAAAATTGAGGTATTAGGAGACATAAAGATATAGGGCAATAAAATAAGGATGTGAAGAATGGTGAAGCTCAGGTCATGAATGACTAGGAGTAGTGGGAATATGACTAGTGTCCTGATAGGTGGTGTGGTTGTGTAGCTGTTGGAAGTAGTGGGGTGTGGAAGTGAATGATGCACGTGATGGTGTGAAGTAAGGAATATGATGGTGGGAATGCTCTAAACATCAGTGGGAGAGGTGGCATGCTCAAAGTGTGGAGGAGCTTTCCCATCCACCATGTCATGGATGAGGTATTCAAAGATGTGACACTTGTTGATGTCATGCCCCAGTTGATGATGGTAGACATATAATTGGTGTTCATTGTATCCCCTCGATTTTGGGTGATGTGGGTCATTTGGTTAGATCTTAGGTAAAATGAGGAGTCCTATGTGAAGTAGTTGGTTAAAGGTGTGAGAGAGAGGCTCTAAGAGGATAGGTGTGGGGTAAATGTAAGGTGTGGGAGGTGATGATCGTAGGATAGGTGGGTTAGATGGGGTGGGGTGGACTATCGATCTCGACTCTGGTGGAAGTTGCATGTAAGAATGAGGGACATGTAGGGAGGAGGATAAGGGGGTATTAGTTAAACTAAAATGGTGAGTAGGTGAATGACATTGATAATGGCTCAAGTGTAGCTCAAGGTTGTCAAGTTGAGTGAGAATGTGTTGGAGATCGATAGGTGGAGGAGATGATATTAAAGCGGAAGGAGAAGGGGAACCCAGTGGGATGGGTGAGTTGGGATATGGGTATAGATACGAGGATGAATGAGGTGAGGGAGGTGAAGATGGATAATGGTGATGTGGTGGTGGTGGGTGCTGAGGGTGAGTATCATAGAATGGGACTAGAGGTATCCTGAGAATAGGTGGGGCTCACGTTGATTACAAGGAGCGATGAGGATGAGATGGGTATGTATGCAAAGGAGTAAAATGAGGAATATGTATGTGAAGGGCCTAGTCATAGGGTGACATCCCATTGGCTAGGGGTGGAGGTAACCTTGAGGAGTGGGAAAAAGTAGGTGAATTCCCCTTAGTAGGGGGAAGGAGATAAAGGAAGGGCATCGAGCTGAAGAAGTGGGTATGTATGAATTTCTCTCATTGATGAAGGTGGGAGGAGATGGGTTCCTCATGTTTGGATATGAGGAGGGGGAATGTTCCCCCATGTCTACAAAGGAGGATATGGTGTCATGACTATCATCAAAATGGGGAGAGATGGGTGAATCTCTACGATTAGGAGAAAGAGGTTGGATTGGGGCATCATGGTCTGTATGGGAAGAGAAAGATGAATGGTGAACATGGATAGAGTTAGGTGGCTTCGTATGTTTAGGTAGGGTGATTGGTGAAGGGAGGAGCATTGGGAAGTCTTGCATGATGGGTTGAAGGTATGTCATGATGTAGATCTAGTGTGATGTGTCCCAACGAAGGTGGTATGATCGATGATAGTGAACCTGTAAGATAAAAGGTATAAATAACATAAAAATGACATATAATAAAATTAATATTTTTTTTGTGTAATATAAAGTGAGAGGTGTGTGTTTGGTGCTATGTGCATCATGAGTGTACTAGCGAGGTGATATATACAACATGACTATGATGGTATGTACAATGATTAGTGACTTATACCTAACATAGTTAGGCATTAAATGTATGGAGATGAATGATGTTGATTGGTTTAGGTTTTGTGAGTCCTTCAATATTAGCCAATCGATAGGCCCTAAAATTAAACTTGTGTGTGATAATGTAAGGACCTAGCCAATTGGGTGTGAATTTGTTGCATAGCTAGTGGGGTTGGCTAGTGATCTATTGGTTCTCTTTAAGAACCAAGTCATCGATATGGAATTCTTATTGGTGTACCTTACTATTGTAGGCATGATGAATATGGTCTTGGTAAACATGAGTGTGCTTGATAGCATGAATGTGATGCTCATCTAGGAGGGTCAGTTGGTCGAGTCTAGCTTGATGAGCAGTATCATCATTGATGAAGTCTTGCATGGAGATGCGTAAGGAGGGTATCTCAAGTTCCAGGGGCATAATGGCTTCAACACCATAGACAAGATAGAAGGGTGTTGCCCTAGTGGGAGTACAAATGCTCATTTGATAGGCCCACAAGGCCAATGGCATTTGATTATGCCAATCATGATGAGATTCTATGATAAGTTTTTGAAGGATGGTGCATATAGTTTTGTTAGTAGCTTTGGCTTTACCTTGAGGGTAGTATGGGGTGGAGAAGTTATGATGGATGTTGAACTTGGTGCATAATGCATGGATATTTTTATTTTTAAATGGTGTACCATTGTCAAAAATTATTTATGAGGGAATTCCAAAGTGGCATATGATGTGTTCAGTAATGAATACCATGATTTTGGCTCCTGTGGTCTAGACAAGTGGGATAGCTTTGACCCACTTTGTGAAATACTCGATAGTAGTGATGATGAATTTATGGTTTCTAGATGAAGTAGGTGTGATTTTTCTAATAAGATCTAAGCCCCATTATGAGAAGGGCCACATGGATTGGATGGGCTACAGTGCTTGTGATGGTAAGTGTGTGAGATTGGCATGTTGTTGACACTTGATGCATCATTTAACATACTCACAACAATCATGCTCCATTTTAGGCCAATAATATCCCATGCGTAAGATGTGTTTGGTAATGGCCATGCCACTAAAGTGGCCACCACAAGTTCCATCATGGGTCTCTTGAACTACTCATTGAGCTTCCTATGGTTTGAGGTACCGTAGAAGGATGCCATCATGATTGTAGTGGTAGAGGATGTCCCCTAGTAGTGTGTAGCGAATTACCCTTTTTTTGAATGCTTGATGGTGAGCATGTGGTAAGTCATAAGGGAGAAAGCCTAATTTGATGTAATCCTTAATCTAAGAAAACCAAGGATCATGTGGCTCAATGTGGATGACATGGATGCCATCATCATTGGTCGAGGGTGAAGGTGAAATAGTAGATTGGGATAAGGTATGGATGGACACATGTGTCATGTCAGAGAGTGGGTTCTATGGTACTAGAGAGCCTAGAGAAGCCATGGTGTTAGTGAAATGGTTGGAAGAGCATGGAGTGGCCTCGATATCATACCACTCAAGTTGAGCGAGTAGCTATTGAGAAATTTGTTTGTACTATTGGAGTATTAGGTAATGACATTGCCATAGTTCTTTGACTTGATTGATGATAAGAAGAGAATCATCAAATATTTGAAGGCATATAATATGCATAGAAAGTGCCTACTTCAAGCCAAGAATGAGAGCTTCATATTTAACATTGTTATTCATGCAAGGAAAACCTAATTTAAAGGATAAGGGGAGTGGTTCCCCATAAGGTGTGAAAAATACAATCCCAACACCCCCAATATGTATACAATGGGAGCCATCGAAGAATAGTGTTAGATTGACTAGCACTTTTGGTTCTACATATTCTTTAGCTTTGATGATGTGAAAAATAGAATCATCTAGAAGTTGAATGAGGAGTGGTTGGTCATCAGGTAATGGAGCCTCAATGAGTTGATCGATGATCACCTACCCTTTAATGGTATTTTGGGAAATGAATTCGAGGTTAAATTTAGTAAGGAGCATGATCCATTTGGTGGTGTGAGAGTTATGATAACTCTTATTCATCATGTATCGTAAGGGGTTATCATGAGTGATTACAAAGGTTGTGTGGTTGAGCATATAGTGGCATAGATTTTGTGTAGCAAAGACTATGACTAGGCATAGCTTTTCCATGTAAGCATATCACGTTTCGTAACTGACCAAAGTGTGATTGATATAGTATATGGCTTGCTCATGGTTGAGTGCATTCTTCTGAGCCAATAACATTTTTATTACAAAATCCATGGTAGAAATGTATAGGAAGAATGGCAATTTTTGATGTGGTGGAGATAGAATTGGTGGTGAAGTAAGATAAGCTTTGATTGCATCAAAGGCTTGTTGGTAGTGAGTATCCCATTTGAAAGTGACCCCTTTTTGTAAGAGGTGGTTAAATGGTTTACACTTGTTAGATAATTGGGTGATAAAGTGATGAATTGCTTGGATTTTTCCCTACAAGCTACATAGTTGTTTGAGATTCATAGGAGGAGGCATCTCTATAATAGATTTTACTTTGTTGGGATCGACTTCAATGCCTCATTGAGAGATGATGAACCCCAAAATCTTTCTTGAAGTGACACCAAAGATACACTTCTTTGGGTTTAACCACACGTTGTGTTCAAGGAGGTGATCAAAGATTTTATGGAGGTCTGCAAGATGTTGTGAATATTCTTTAGATTTGGTAATAAGATCATCAATGTAATCTTCCATAATCTTGTGCATGTAGTCATGGAAGATGTAAGTCATAGCATGCTGGTAAGTTGCCCCAATGTTCTTAAGGCCAAAAGGCATGACCTTATAACAAAAATTTCCCCTAGGGGGTTGTAAAGGATATCTTGTGCTGATCAGTAGGGTTGATCTTGATCTGGTTATAGCTAAAAAATCCATCCATGAGAGATATCATTTCATGGCCTACTATAGAATCGACCAATGTATCGATGTTGGGGAGTGGGAAATTGTCCTTGGGATAAGCTTTGTTCAGATCCTAGAAATTAGTGCATACGTGGACATCTCCGGTGGGCTTTGGTACTAGGACCATGTTGGATACCCATTCTGGATAATCGATTGGTTGTATGAACCCTACATCCAAAATATTTTGGAGTTTAGATTTAACCATTAATGTAATCATGGGATGCATGCATCGTAATTTTTTCTTGATAGGCTTGGCACCCTCATCAAGTGTAAGGTTGTGGATGACTAGTGATGGGTCGAGTTCTAGGCATGTCCATGTAAGACCATGCAAAAACCTTGATGTACTCCTTAAGAAAGGAGGTAAATAGGGTGCACTCCTCTAAGGAGAGGTTGGTGGTGAGTTTAATGATGTGGGGGTTGGTAGGATCATCACCAATGTCAACATCGATAGTGTCTTCCACAAGCATGTGGGAACCATCTTGGAGTTGAGTAGGAATGGGGATGAGATGGAGGTCATCGATAGCCTCAGGTAGGTCAAACTCATCATATAGATACACATATATGTGGTTAATCCAAGGTATATGAGGTGGATCAGATGGTGAAGGAGCATTCATGGTGTGCAACATGGATGGTGATAGCAAGAAGTCTTGTGATAAGGGCGTAGGTGATATATGAGTGAAGTCAATGAAGTTTGGGTTGGGTGTATCCATTTGATCTGGATGAGATGCGTAGTGAAGTGGGGTGAACAAGTTGACATAAACCATGTTAATGGATGTGATCAAGATTGTGGAAGAGGGGGAGAATGGAGATGAAGATGTAGGAGGATGTACATGATGTGTTAGATTCAATAGAGGGCATAGAACCATGGGTGGAGAGTGGGGTTGAGCCATAGAATGGTGGATCTATCGATGATTGTGCAAAGGTATGTATGAATGAATAGGTAATGGAGGGGAAGGTGAAGGAGTATGATCTGAGTGGGGAGAAGTGAGGGAAAGGGTAGCAAATCTATCGACCAGATCATCGATGAAGTAGGTGGATGTGGCATCAAGAAGGGGTGATTCCTGAAAGAATGTGCATGGTATGTTGATGGTGGAATGAGGGGAGGGACAATCATTGAAGACATTGATTTTAAATTCTTCTTCTAATGAGTGCATAGGAACTATTGAAGGATGAAGAGTGAGGTCTTGAAGTTCATCTTCAAGTGAGTGAATGGTTGTAGGGTGATAACCCAAACTAGATTTATCTATGGGTAGTTGAATATATGGATTAATAGGTATCTGTAAGCCCTATTCATAATGTCCTAACCCAAAACTACACTAATAAAAATTTTATAGGTAGCATAAGGTAAAGTGTGGATTGGACATATGGTCTAAGGTGCCATAAAAGCTAGAATATGGTGGTAGGGGTACAACTATTGGGAGTGATGAATCAAGGCCCACATAGATGAAGTTTGTATGATTTTTTGGTGGACCAAGTGGTATGATGGTACCAATGGTTAGTACTAAGGTAGAAGGGTGACCAAAGTCATGGGTAGATTGGATCATGGGAGGATGCACATGAGCATCATGAATATTGTATTCATTGGGACCAAAATTGGTCATGAAAATGGATACTTGTGGTGAAGTATGGGTGGTGAATGAGGTGGTGAGTCTGAATCAAAGGAAGAAGATGAAAGTTAGGAGTCGCATATAGTAGTAGTAGAAGATTGGAATAGTTGGGCATCTAGATGAGAGGCTCACTATTCCCAATCATGATATTTAGTTGTGGTGGAAGGAATGGGATGAGCAACATGTGGAAATGGGATTTCTACCATGAAGTTGGTAGCATGTGAAGTGATAATTACTGATGTGTTCTCAAGGATCCTATTTACCTTTGTATTTCATGAAATTTAGAATCTCAAAACAATATGGATAAGGATGAATGAGAACTAAATGATGTATGGGATCATTGCACAACTTGTTATATGTGGGTTTTTGGGGCCTATAACCAGTCGTGCGTAGATATATCATCTTAATTTGTTATTGTAAGATTTAGAGTTTAGGTTATGGGGGTGCAATGAATTACAGTGAAATGGTGGAAGAATAAGAATGAGGAGGGTATTGGAGTTGTTTCTCCTCCCATTATGGAAGTGGAGTATACTAAAACTATTCATGAGTATGCAGTTGTTGAACAATGTGAAATATGGAAGCAAATGTTAGAAACTACTATAGGAAAGACATATGCTATGAATAGAAATATTATAGTTGTGAAGCATATACCTGCTGTACCAAAATCTACTATGTTGGTTGCATAGTCAGTGTGGAAGACTAGGAAGGAGGTGATGTAAAGAATGTAGGAACAATAGAGTGTGGTGGGGGAAGTGGCATTTGAATAGAGGATGAGGGTGGATGATGTGCCAAAATATGGTAGCTGCACTAAACCAAATAAGATATGAATCAAAAAAATTAGGTTGGGTCAAATAACATGGGGGATTAGCGAAATAAGATGAATAAAGTGGATTATAAGTAGAGAGAAATGGAAGGGGGGGCCTAAATTGGATGAGGTAGAGGAATATGAAAGGTGGAAGTAGATGAATAAATAAGTGGAGTGGAATATGGTATATCATACATCATAGAAGAGGGGAACATAGGTGGTGGAAGTGATGAATAAGGATTACATTCATCGAAGGTGGAAGCATAAGAATAAGGAATGGTGAACATGTCCACAAATATTTATGAAGATGAGACTTTTTTTTTTTTGGGGAGTGAATTGTTGCAATTGGAATGGTGGTTGCGTTGTTGAAGCGAAATATGGAAAATAAGATTGTTGGGAAGGTGGTTGTTGGAGTTCTTGTAAAGTATATTGGTGGGATGATGTGAGAAAAGTATAATATTGTTGCAACAATAACTATTGTGGGGTTGATTGTGAGGAAGACACCTGAATTCTAATAGTGGAGGACTGGGGATCTAAAATAATCCCTATGGTTGGGGTATATTACATAGTCTCAGGTTAGGATGATTAAGCAAAGAGGGATCATCCTTGAGAAAGGAATGATATGGATCGTAGAGAAAAGGATGTGTAAAAGTAGGTGAGGTACGTGGAGTCTCTACATAAATAGTGAATAATGGAAATGGATCTCATGGATTTGTATAGATAACATGATCACAAAATATAGATGGTGGATTAGGTGGGAGAGAATGAGGAAGAAGAGGATGATCCTCACCAGAAGATGTGGCAAGCATATTACTAGAAATGGACATCTTACCCTAGGTCATGGTGTGCATGCAATATGGTTCAAAATTAGTGAGGATATCAAACGTAAGAGTGTAAGGTTCTCTCATGAACTGAGGGGGAGTACTAGACCAGTTGAAGGCTACATAGGCAACCTCCTCAAAAAGGTATGATTACTTGCATGCTTGACTATAAGTGAAAATAGGCACGATAATTTGTATTGTAATTAGGTGCTTAGAACTATTTATAAATGTAAATTTGAACCTGTGAGTGTGTTCTATGTAGGATTCTATGAAAATATATGTATTTTGGTGTGTTTTTGTGCACTAGAACAAAGTTTACACACTATTATGGAAACTTGTACTATATAAATCTCGTTTGCACACTGCTATGTAAACCTACAATAAAAAAAAAAATCTAATAGAAAAATGATAGTGACAGACTATGAATAGCCAACAAGTGGGTTTCTAGTAAGTGAATGTGCCGAAACCAATTTTTGTGAGAGTGTAATACAAGAACACAACTAAAAATCAATGCTAAATAAATAAGAGCAAATGTTTTATAGTTTTGTGTGTTTTAATGATAGTACCTACTCTAGGAAAATATATTGGAAATGAAGTGAAAACTAAAATGAAATTTTATCAGCATAGAACCTCCTGCAACACCCAAGGGTGTACAAAATAGAACTATGTCATAATAGGTGAGTGGTGATATAAATGAAAATATGTAGTAAAATTATATCCAAAGGGAGGGAGACTCAAAATAATCTGAGTCTAAATCCTCTCACAATAAGATGTGGCACTATCTAGGACCTACTACTGGCCCAGTTGGGTGGTCGCTTCACCCTTGGGTGGGCTTAGTCAAGAACAAAAATTATCTATTCATGAATTATATGAGCATTATTAACAAATGCATATAATCTTATCCTACTTTGAAGGTATATTTCGATGATGAATTTTGAAAAACCAGTCTCAAGAGTAGGGGATATTCTAGTAATAAAGTTCTAAAAACCACTCCTAGGGGTTACTATGGTGTCTAGGGGATGATTTTGTGGAAGGATATGAATTCCAATGTCACCAGTATTGAGTGGGGATTGGTGATGAAGTCCAATATTACCACTATGTATGAAACATGAGTGTGTGGTGGTGAGTTGACTACCGATGATATGAAAGCAAAACTAGGTAAATGCCTTTTCAAAAAATAAACTAAACCTATATGCCTTTTAAAAAAGAAACTAAACCTAGATGCCTTTTTGAAAAATAAACTAAACCTAGATGTATTTTTGAAAAATAAATATACTCTAGAAATATTGAAAGCAATCAAATGTAAGGTGCTTGGAAAACAAGGGATTTGAACTCAATCTATGTGTGCTTTGAAAGAAATTTGAAGTCTAATATACTATTTTGAAAAGAAATTTGAAATTCACCCTGAGGATTTGTGAAAGAGATTTAAAAATTTAATCTAGATGCCTTGAAAGACAATTTGAAAAGTGATTTGAAAAGAAATCTATAATGTACCCTGATGATTTGTGAAAAGGATTTGAAAATAATCTAGATGCTTTGAAATAAAATTTGAAGTCTACTCTAGTTATTTGAAAAGATATTTGTAACTTAACCTAAGGATTTGTGAAAGGGATTTGGAAATTTAATCTAGATGCTCCGAAAGGAAATTTTAAAAGTGATTTGAAAAGAAATTTGAAATTTACCCTGAGGATTTGTGAAAGAGATTTGAAAATTTAATCTAGATGCTTTGAAAGAAAATTTGAAAAGTGATTTGTGCTTTTTGAAAGGGATTGAAAATCTATTCTATTGCTTTTGAAAAGGGATTGAAAACTTAACCTAGTGATTTGAAAGGAACTTGACAATCTACTCTAATGCTCTTGTAAGAAATTTGAAAGTGATTTGATGCTCTTAAAAGAAATTGAAAACCTAATCTAATGCTCTTGAACAATCATTGCAAAGAGACAAAGAAAAATATTTTTTTCTAGAAAACTACCTGACTCTAAGTATATTGGATGATCCTTATGGTGTCTGTGTTGTATAGGTTTGTATTTTTTGAATTAAACTAGAGCAGTTATGTGAGGTTTGCATGGCAGTGTGTGAACCTAGAAGGGGGTTCACATGACGGTGTGTGAAATGAGTATAGAAGCTTGTAACATCTTCGCAGAAAGCCTAAGGTATGTTTTAGGGGTATTATAGACTCTATTCTAGATTTACATTACCTGTAGCATAGAAAATGAGGCCATACAATGAATTTGATAGCAAGAAAGCTAGTATAAAAAAATTAATAGGGTCCCATCGGAAGTGCCAGAATGTAACACATGAAATGAACATCAATTTCAAAAATAATGAATTATATGCTAAATGCTTTGTTTATTGATTTCAAAAAGGGGTTACAAAATGGAATCTCTCTCAAGAAATATTCCCACTCTTTTTAATATGAATATGGTGTATTTGTTGATGTCTTTTGATGACCTCAATGTAGATGGGCTTATTTGCATGTGTGCCACCACTTGGATGCTTGGAAATGTCTTGTATGACTATTTGGGCCTACAAAAATAGATTAGTACATTAGGGGACTTATTTTAGATCAGACACCATGTTTATAAAGATAAAAATAACCTTGAAATAAAATCAAACATGCTAAAAACTTGAAATGGAGTTGAAAAAACTATAAATAACTGATATTTACATGTTCTATAGCTATAGGGTTGTTTTAGAATTAGTTCACATGGTAGTGTGTGAACTTTTTATCGGGTTCGTACGACAGTGTGTGAACCTTGCTGTAGTTGACTATTTCTATGGATTCATATCTAGATGGTATTATAGCATTAGTATAATGTCTAACGGATTCTAAAATGATGAAATATGTTTTGGAATGATTTATAAAGAGTTTTCATAAGTAAGCTAAAAGGGTGAGAGAGATTTTCATGATGAAAATGGCCATATATTTATAGAGTGGGCCAAGGCTAGGGGGTTTAGGTGTCCTTTGTGTGGCATAAACCCTAGGTTAGGTCCTACCATGGTGAAGTTAAGATGATTAAGTGGAGTGTGATTCATTCCATCATGTACCTTGAAGAAATATCCTAGGTGCACACATGTGTGAGCAAGGGTTAAGGTTAACCTTGATTAGACAAATCCTACATTAGTTTGAGGTTAGGTTAGGCATCATTTGGAAATATCCTAACTAAATGGTTTGTGTACACATATGTGAGGATAAAATTAAGATTTATTTTTATTTAACCCTAATTAAACATGCTTAGGTCATAAAGTACACTTTAGTGCTAAAGTGACTTTCAAAATAGAATTAGAATTACCATGATTAAGGTTTTTAGAGGATATGATCATGTGAGGGCTATGAATAGGATTAGGAAAGGGCTTAGATGACCTAAAGGGGCTTATATATGGCCCTATCATGAATATGAGGTGTTTTCGGTATGATTAGTATAATTTTATAGGTTTCAGTACTATGGAAGACTCCACATGACTACAACTAACTACACATGACTACATGTAAGTATATATGACTATGTGTGACTACACATGAATACATGTGACTATACATGATTACAAGAGACTACATGTGACTACACATGACTGCATATGACTACGGGTGACTACGTACAACTTTTAGATGTCTACACATATATATAACATTTAGAAGCAAGATTTTACATAGATTATGCTAGAAGTAGGGGTTTGAGATTGCCCAAAAGATGCTCAAGATCTAACTATTTTTACAAAAAGAAATGAAATAAAATCCTACAAATGTATACAACTGCAAATTTTTTGATCCCTTTTACATTCTAAACTAAAGATATTTATAGCTTACAATAGGGAAACATTCCCTCCAAAATCATCTATAGATAGATCTAAAAATCCCATCTACTTTTCCTAGGGATTTTAATTATCAAATGATGTACTTTTCTAATCATAATGACTAATAAAATTAGGACTATCAACACCATACTTCATATTGAATGAGTGTTTGAGATATTTACTAGGGTTACACTCCGGTAGGTGGGCTTCATATCCTAAATCAAGTAAGCATTAACTCAATATATCTACCTCTAATACTTTTAATTTAATTTAAGCATCCATGTTTGCTTGGATTTCTAATATATTTTGTAGATTAGTTGGGAGTTTTGCTACTAGTGCTTCATCATAGATTACCAATTTTTTGATATCAAGACTTATCCCAAAGGACAATATCCTTTAGCACTCCTTTGGTTAAAATAGATTTTTGCATAAGTTTAAATTTTCAGGATTCTTTTAGCTTGATTTTAATGAACTAGATAAAAATTTGATCTTCAGTTATTGGCATTTTACATTAGTTGCAAGCAAGTAGTGGGAAACCACTAACAATTTGGAGGTTTATAGGGAAATTATAGCCTAATTTAAGGATAACTCAAAATAACCTTTATCCTTGGATTCAAAGTCAAAAAATTTACCATTCTTGCAAAAGAAAACACACTAAAAAAAAACTAAAAGGATAGTTAAGAAAATTATGCTGTTATGTGGAGATTTTAGAAAGTGCTCTCCTAATTTTTTTTCATTCTTCATATAATGGGTAGTGAGTGTGTTGGAACTAACTATACATAATAATAATCTCATCGTTATAATCCTAGGAAAAATTCTTGGTTTAGAGAATCTCATGCTTATCATCCTAGGAGAAAGGAGTGGGTGAAAAAAAAGGTGCCCTCATTTTTTTTTTAGAAATGTTTTCTTTTCTTTTTAAAATTATTTTGTTAAATAATTTTACCTAGTTATTTAATTGGTTAGTTATTTTTTTTAATTAATTAATGATTAGTTAAAATCATTTTATTTAATTAGCTTATTAATTTCTATTTAAAAAAGCAATAATCCCATTATTTGGTAAACAAAGGAGGCACAAAATCATTAAAACAAAAACAAAGTGGGAAATTATTTTGAAAAAAAAAAATCAAACAACATTTATATGATTTTTTGTAAAATTCAAAAACACAAAGAAGGCAACAAAACATTTGCAAAACAAAAATAATTCCACACAAGTTTGAACTGATTTTTTGCAAACTTAAAAAAGGGTCTACAAAAATAAATTTGCATCACACCTTGTTATTTTTGTAAAACTAAAACACAAAGGGTGGGACACCACAAAATTTGTTGTTTCTTGCAAATAAAATTCAAAACAAGGGCAAATATGGTGAATATAATTTTACAATTCAAAAGTATTACAATTTTTTATAAAAAGGTGTATTTTCGGTTGAATCTGACACCTTCCAAAAATATACATTTGTGGGTATTATAAAAATGGATGTATTATGCATTTAGTTCTCTATTTATGTATTAAATTTTTGTATTGAAGAAGTAATAATACCCCAAATTTATACCTATTTTTTTGCAATTTATTGCACAAAGTAACATTTTATATTTATGGTACCTCTGGACCACACTTATAGGTGATACTATCATTTGGGCTACTGTATATAATGCCTAATATAGTTGCAAAAATGATGTCTAAGTTATTATTATTTATTAATAATTAGGGAGAAATAAGGAAAGCCAATTTTATTTGATATTCACTCCATTATTACCCAATTCACTACTATTCCTTGGCATAAATTCTCCAACTAAATCATCTTCTAAGTATTTAAGGGACTTGGCACCCTACATATGTGAAATGTTTTTTAAGCAGGTTTCAAAGATAGTAGTGAATCTATTTTAGTACCATTTTTGTGGTACAAAGAAAAGGGGACCAATTTGGTGATATAAGGAACCTTTATTATGGCCACTTCTAAAGCCTACTTGACAAATTCACAACTTCTCAAAGGTCTAAATTTTGCTCCATGGAAACAAAATGTGATAGTATTACTATAGGTTGAAAATATGTGAGATGTTGTGATTAGAAAAGTCAAATTTCCAACTGTAGTAGATGATAAAAAATAGACATATGATGATGTTGATGTGAGAGCACCGATGATCATCATTCTTGTCACTGTTGATGAAGTTCAACCACACATTTATGACAAAAAGCACATAAAATATGCATGGGATACATTGTATATAATCTATGAGGGATGGACCCAAGCTACGATCCTTAACATATAATCCTAACTTCAAAATCTTAGCATAAAAAATGGAGAGAGTGTAGAAGTTTTTATTTGTAGAGTTCCATAACTAAGAACTAAGATAAATGCAATGGGTGAGAAAGTAAAATATAAGCTCTTAACCTCAATTATTTTGAGAGATTTATCAAATTCCTTCATAATGATGGCCACTTTACTTCAAGTGTATAATAGAGTAGTCACTTTTGATGAGTTGGTTAATTTTATTCAACAACATGAAGTAGATAACAACCACATAGATGAAGTGTCCATAAATGCATTGTTTTCTAAGAAATATAGAAATAATAAAAAATGCCACTTTTACAAAGGATCTTTCTCAAAGAGATCCAACACCAGTTGCTCACAAAATACACCTCAAAAATAGAAGAGGTACCACAATATTTGTGATATAGAAAAGCATGACACCGACCATTATTGGTTAAAGAACAAGAAACCACAATAGAAAAAGGATAAAAACAAACCATAAAGAAATAATAGACATAGAAGGGAAATGTTGCTATAGATAATTTAGATTCAAATTTTGAGAGGGTGCACAAGGTGCTCATAACTCAAATAAATACTAGATAGAAAGATATTATTTGGCACATTGATTCTGGATCCAAAAAACACATGGCTGGTGACAAAAGGTGGTTTGACTCATTTGAGGCTAAAGAAGGTAAACCAGTAAAAATTGTTGATGATAAGACCTACAAAGTCCAAGGGGAAGGCAATGTTTCAACAACTCTTCCTAGTGGAAAATACCAAATTGAGAAGGTCCTATATGTCCTAGGATTGACCAAAAACTTGTTGTACATGCCTCAAATTATGGATAAACATATGTTGGTTGAATTCAAAGTTGTCAATGAACAAAAACATTGCTACATTACTAAAAAGGATAAAATATTACAATGGATTCCTACAAACATGGTTTGTTTGTATTATATGATATCTATACTCCTCATGTTTCCATGTCTACAAACACAAAAGAATCCACTTCATTAATGCGTAAAATATATGGGCATATAACTTCAGGATATCTACTCAAATTGAGTAAGCATGAGATGGTGTTAGGTCTTCCAAAAATTTTCCATACTTTGCTTTTTTTCTTGGATTTCTTAGTAGGAAAGCAACATAGAGTATCCTTTGAATTGAGCTCTTCAAAAGCCAAAATACCATTTAAGATGGTACACATCGATCTATGCATACCAATGCCAAATAATTATGGTGGAAAGAAGTACTTTAAGTTGTTTTTCGATGACTACTCCCAAAATATGTGGGTTTTATTTCTCCAACTGAAGTTAGATGCATACTCATATTTTTAAAAGTTTAAGAATCTTGTTGAGAAAGAATCAAGATGATCAATAAAGGCCCTTTTATCGAATTGAGGGGGGAAATTTACTCCAATGAGTTTTCCAAATATCTCACTAAATATAGAATAAAAAGATAGCTTACTACTGCTTACACCCATTAATAAAATAGATTTGTAAAAAGGAGAAATTATTCCATCATGGAGATGGTTTGATGTATGCTCACAGGTGCACATCTTGGGTAATAATATTGGGAAAAATTTATCACTATTGTTGTGTATCTCTTGAATAGAGCACCCACAAAATATCTTCAAGGAGTCACACTACAAGAAGCATGGAATGGAAGTAAGCCCTCCATTTCTCATCTCAAAATATTTGGGTGCAAAGCCTTCATGCACATTCCAAAGGCAAAAATATATAAGTTACATGATAAAAATTTATAATGTATCTTTCTTATTTATGATGAATATTCCAAGGGGTGTCGATTGATTGAACCTAAAACCAAGAATATTCATATCAATCATGATGTGGTATTCGATGAAGCTCCCAATTAAGATACATCAAAAATAAGCAAAGACACATCTCATGCTATATACTTGGATTTTGAGGAGCCTAAGGCAAAGACTCATCCAAGATAGAAGAAAAATCCAAGATGGTATACTAGCATAATGAGAGATATACATTTGGATCCACCACCTGATCTCACTTCTGATCCACCACGTACTCAAATGACTCATTAGGAAAAATAATATGTCAAAGATGCAGAATATGTAGAAGATGTAGAAGACGTAGATGATGAAGGAGAAGAAGATAGAAGTGAATCATGAGACTACAATTTCATGACTATAATTGTGGAGCATAAACCTAATTTAGTGCAAGAAGCTCTTAGTGTACCTCAATGGAAGGTAGCTATGGATGCTAAAAATATATCTCTTATAAAGAATAAAACATGGGAGTTAGTTGATCTAGATACTAGTAGGAAACCCATTGGCTGCAAATTGGTATACAAAGTCAAGTATAAGGTATATGGAACTATTGATAAGCATAAACCCTACCTTTTTGTAAAGGGCTATGCTAAAAAATAAGGCATATACTATGAAGAGATATTTGTACCAACTGCTAAAATGAATACCATTCATGTACTTTGTGCAATGGAAACATAGTTCATATGGAATATTCATCATATGGATGTGAAGAGTGACTTATTAAATGGTGATTGAAAAGAAGTGTACATGAATTAACCTGAAGGATTTATTATACAAGGATAAGAACAAAATTTTTTCAAATTGGTCAAGTCCTTGTATGGGTTGAAACAAGCTCTGAGATCTTGGTACATAAATATAGATAACCACCTTATACAATATGGATTCAAAAGAATTACATTAGATGCCAATATCTAATTAAAGAAGGTTGGTTCTAAATTTGTGATCCTTGTGCTTTATATAGATGATCTGATTATCACTGGAAGTTTAGAAGATATGATTGCAATAGTGAAGGGTGACTTTAAAAAGTTATTTAAGATGATAGATATAGGAATCCTCCATTATTATCTTGGTTTAGAAGTTGTGCAAAAAAATAACCACATAAGGGTTACACAACTGAAGTATACTAAGGAATTAATTGAAAAATATTGAATGATAGATTGTAAGCCAAAAGTAACTCCCATAAAAACATGGATACAACTGTCTCAATATTAAAACTCTCCTCAGGTATATGGATCTCCCTATCAATAGTTGATTGGAAGTCTCATATATTTGATGAATACCAGGCCAAATATCAACTTTTCTGTAAGCTATCTTTTGAGGTTCATGCAGGAACCTAAGACCAGTCATTAGAAAGTAGTAAAGTGAGTTATTCACTATGTTTATGGCATAGTAAAATATGGCCTATAATACAAGAAGAATGATAAGCAACAAGATATTTTTATGGCACGGTAAAATAAGATTATTTTGGATCTATAGATGATAGAAAATCAACATCAAGATATGTTTTTTATCTTGGATTTGGTCCTGTCTCTTGGCACAACAAGAAGCAACAAGTTTTTGTGCTTTCATCTATAGAGGTAAAGTATCATGTAACATGAGGAGCAGCATGTGAGGTGATATGGTTACATCACATTCTTTAGAGTATGTGCCTTTGAAAGAATATTCCAATCCACTTGAATTGTGATAACCAAGGTGTTTTAAAACTTGTCAAGAATCTAGTGTTCCATGAATGAAAAAAGTATATTGATACTCAATGTCACTTTATTTTATATGAGGTTCCAAAGCACAAGATCCAACTCTAGTACTTTCCCACCAATGAACAGGTTGCACACATTTTCACTAAGGCACTTGTACGTGTCAAATTTTTGTTGTTTTAGAACTCTCTATATACATAAAATAATGTAATAAGGGGTGATGTTAGGCTATATGATATAGCATATAAATATATTACTACGTTATTGTTAATATGTTGACTTAATTTGTTAGCATATGCTTATATTAGAGGTTGTTAGCATAATTTCTATTTTGCTAATCTTAACTTCATTTGTTAGGAGCTAATTTGGGCATCTCTTGTACATAAATTCTAATTTCATGAATAGAAAAATGTTGATTCTACAAAAAAAGTGAAATATTATTGTTTGATTCAATCATATTTAGATACTCTTCTTTCGAGCATAGCTTATCATTCAACTAGATCCATGGTGAAGGGAATCTTGTTGCTATTAAGCAATCTAATTTTTCCTTCAATGTCCTCATAATGTTGTATAAGTTATCAAATAGATTTATGCATTGTTTAGTTGTTTGATCTTTTCTAAAGAGGCTAATTACGTTATATACCATAATTTCTCTATTTTGTACCCTAACAATGGCAATTTTAGAGTTAAGGGTTTTGAATAGAAAAGTTCTATATGTTCTAGTTTCTTCGATTCTCATGCTAATTTTGTTTAAATAGGCCTTTGTCTCTTTATCTATCTTGAGGCCCAAAAAAGCTATCAAATCTATAAATTCAAGGACTAGGAATAACTCTAATACCAAAATTTTGATATCATACCAATAAGTATCTTGAGTTTATTTGATAAGATTCTTGGTTTTGAGCAATTTCCTCTCTTTATTCTATTGTTTGATGTGTTCTAGCTTTCTCAACAAGGCGTCCTTTTCTTGTTAAAAATAGACTTATTGCACAACAAGTTGAGTAGATAATTCTTTCAATTATTCCTCTTGCATTATTAGAATGACTTTAGACCCTTGTTCCTTCATTTTTTAGTCAATAAACCTATTTGGTTCTCTAGGGATTTGGCTTCATTTTGTGATTCTCTAAGGGTCCTCTTGGTTTGTTTTAGTTTTTCCATTATTTCTATACTTTGGGTTGTCATATCATATTTGTGCTCCACCATTCTATTGGATTCCCTAGTAAGCATCAACATATATCGAGGTTAAGAATTTATGCCTATTTTTAACGTGTGCTAGTCCTACTCTATCATTTCTTATACTGGTTTAGTCACTAGTGGATTTATTTTTTAAAGCAATAATGTTATATTTTGAGGAGCAAAATGGAAATATATTTGAGTGGTAATCTATTGAGATTGTTGATATTGCCTCTCCTAATTATATTTGTTCATCTATCGTTTGATTTTTGAAAATTTTTCCAAGGGGTGTGGGCCTCCAAATTTTTGTATGTCCCTTATTGTAACAATGAGGATGGGATAAATGCTTCCACAAGTTTTATTAGTGAAAAAATTACTTTACAAGTTATCAACGTAGTCGAGGATGGTTCTAGAGGATAAATTCAATAGGAAGGCAATATTTGCCCCACTTCATAATAAAGATAAGCGACTGAATGTGTTGGGGACAATGAAAGTTTCTATCCAAAGAATCTTGGGCCTTTTACAAAGGAGGTATTTTCCCTAATATTTGATATTTATACCTAGATGCATGGAGGGAAGTATGATTTGAAATTGATATTCTGCTATTGGATGTCTGTTTCATTGCCTTGCCATACTTTCTCTTCTTATTTTTGGAACTATTTTGTGTTTCCATATTTGACCTCTTTTCTTTTAGGTTTACTGCTCAAGAAACCTAGGCAAAGCCTACTATTACATTAGTGAAGATGATATTGCTTTATTTGTCAAGCAATAGGACTTGCAACCTCTCCTAGAGAGTTGAACAATAATTCTAAAATTTCTTCTTGTTTTATCCTTGTTTCCCCTAATTTTTGGTGCATTTCACCAATTATTGCTTCTTCACTAGATTTCATGGTTGCAAAGCTTTCTAAATTTGTATGTTCCTTAGTATACAATTTTCTAAATATTATATCTTCTTTTATTGAGCTAGGCTTGGCTTGCTTTTGTCCATTGAGTTGTATCATCCTCCACCATACCTCTATCTTGGGATTCCTCCAATGTTGATTCCTTAAGTCTTTTATATCTTCTTATTTTACCTTTTTCCATGGACCAAAGGTACCTTTAATATTATAAAAGGATTCATATTATCTCAAGTTAGGTGGAGGTATGGTCAATTTTCTAAGAGGGTAAGTTATTGTTTCATCCATAGGACTCTTGAATTTCTTAATCTTAAGCCTTTCCTTATGAATGAAATTTTGATATTTTATACCTTTTAGGTATGCAATGAATTTTTGATTAGGTTCATATTCTCATTTGTCCTTTATTAATTCATGGTCTAAATTTTCAATTTACCTTCTACTAGGGAGGCTCCTCTTTTTTTGGTGTATAATTATTCCCCCTAAATTGAGAGGTTATAGATAGTATGATGATTTCTACTTACCACTACCATGTTTGAAGTCCAAAATATCAATTTGCATAAATATGTCTAGGAAAAATATTCAGTAAAGAATATTTATTGGAAAAAAGGTAAATAGGGTAGCTATAATCATGCATTTTGACTAGGGTTCCTTCTTCCGAAAAAAATTAATCCCCTAAGACTGCATCCTCTAAAATATTCTTACATTCATTTGAGATTTTAGGGACTTGAGATCTCTTTATTTTTGAAATGATGGAGGTAGAAAAATAATCTACAAAAATATAATAGGAATAACCTTTTCTTAAATATTTGGCCCAATTGTATGTAATTTATGTTAAAATATTTACATATTATTCCTAATCTAGGGAACATGCATGAATGCTAATACAAAATAAGGTATACCAAAAATGAGAAGCAATTGAATGTTTGTGTTGACCAAAAACATCATAGATATTTTATTATTTTCTTTGCTATTAGATTAGTGAAATCTAGGGTTACTTGCCCCTACCCCATTATATACAAAATACACAACTGTGCCATACTAACAATTTTGTCCTTTTATTTTCCTAGAAGGAAGGCCATTGATAAGTGTCATTAATGTTCATAATTTAATTCATTTGTCAATCCAAGATGACATCCAAGGTGTATATGATATAGATTGTTGGAATTGTGGCTTATAAATTAAAGCACTAGGTTACCTAATCAAAACAAGGAATCACAATGTAACTACACTAACTAGCACACCATGAATAATTTTTTTTTAACTACTTTACAAAAATTGAACATGTTGAAAAAAATTCTAAACTATGTTGCTAAAATTGAAATAGTAGGAAAATAAAGTATTGAAATTGAAAGGATTAAAAGTAAATATTAGAAAGTAAAGTTTCTAACTAAAATTATAAAGTAGAATTCAAAGCAAAGAAACATATTACTAACTAAAATGTTGAAGCTGAATTCAAAGGAAAGAAATAGAGGTGCAATACTAAAACTGTAATGGTATGATAGAAATAAAAAATACAAGACTAAAACAAAACCAGATAGTTGTGAAGAAACTAGAACACACGTACGCTAAAATAGGGGAAAATATGGGATAATAAAACATATAATACTACTATAATTAATTATAGAAAACAATGATAAAAACCTGCATTTATACCTTAAATTATGTCTATCAACCCTAAGAGTGGGCCCTTGCTCTGAGGTCCAATAGAAGGTGTAAATTTACAATATACTAAACCAGCTTATGAAGTCAAAGTAACATTAAAAAAACTAAAAAGAACTTAATCTAAAATTATTACACGTTATTAACTAAGTCAACTATTACAATGGTTGTAGACTAATTCATACATATCTATTTTCTTATTAGCTTTCAAAGGGGGGAATACAAGGAGTATATATAATAAAAATATCAAAATTTCCTACCAACATTTTGGGGTAAAAATATAAACAATTTGATATCTCCTTAATTCTAGAAATTCTACAATCAACAGTTGCCCTGTCTATAATAGGGACAAAGAGCTAGTTTGTATAAACCTTTGTATCTTGACCTTTCCAAATAATCTAGAAAATATTAGAATAGTCCTTAGGGATTTTTATTCTCACTATCATCCTAACATATAACCTTGCCTCCTTGGAACTTGGTCAATAACCAGTTCTACTTTTGTTGTAGAAAATTCTATAGTGCTTCGAAACATGAGGTTGGTTATCTAACTTATGCAAGTTTTTTGGTATTTGGATGCTTGGTTGATTTTTTATACATGGACATATTATCCTCTATCCCTTATGTGCTAAAAATGCAAGTTTACCCTAAATTTGGAGTACTTCACCTACGATATGGAATCTTGTAGCTTACTGCTTAGATGTTTCAAAGTAGAACCAATAGGTTCTATTACAACAAACCTATAATTTCTAAATTATGTGTAGTTTGATTTTTTGGATAACACATCACCTCAAAAATACTTTCTAAGGGTGAAAATCATATTCAAAACCTTGGCACCTTAGATTTCCAAGTTTAAGGCTAAGACATCCATCTACTCATGTCTTTTTACTATGCTTTACTTATGCCTAATAATGACTAAAATCATGTAGAGTTGCCATAAAAATTAATAAAACACATATTAATAGTATAATAGTATTTCCTACAAATTTACCATATTAACATTAACATTATCATGCATAACAATCAAAATACTTGGTATTTATACTATATCATTTAATAAAATTGGTAGTTTTTATGTAAGATAACACTGAAATAGTGAGAAATTTTGTTGTCTCATCATTTCCTCCCCCACTTATCTTGATGCATTCCCTCATGCATTTTGGTGGGCCACTATTGGTACAAAAACTCACAAGATATATTATATATGAAAGGAGTACAATATATATGCATAAGCCTATATGAAAAATGACAAGTGTCAAGGACACATGTCAAGGAGAAGTACACATTAACTTTAACATTCCTCCTTAATGTGTACTTTCCAAAAAAAGGTAAGTCAACATTAGAGACATTCCCCCTTAATGTTGACTTGCATTACATTATTTGGAATAGTATCTAGGTTTTTGCTTTTGGCTCTTGGCTCTTCTAATTTGAAAAATAGTTCTATATCCACAATGTATACACCTAGGTCCATTACCTCAGGGTCAACCACTTCTTTGATATTGTTACCTCTGGGTTAGTGTTGTCTTAATGCCTCAAGATAAACCTCTTCCTTGGGTATATTGCCTTTGTATGTCACTAACTAGGTTCATTGTGGGTATGATCCCCTCATCATGGTGAAATATTTATCTAGAATATATCAATCTCTACAAAAAATAAACCTTTATACAAAAATTGAGCCATTTGAGAGTGTCAGTGTTTGTTGAAAATGTACTCTATATTACAAGAAAGAGTCAGACTAAAAATTGAAGGATTTTGGAAAAAGAAGAAGAATATTATAAAGTGTCTATGTAGTTAGTATTCAGAATTTGATCTGAAGTGTCTTCATTGAATAGTCTTCAGATAGAGTGATAAGTGTCCTTATGGTAACCTTATCATGCTACCAAAATGCATGGATAACAAATTATTGCATCCTCTAGGTATGATAGAGAAGACATCTACATACTAGGATCACTTACATTTTCCAAGGAGTATCAGGTTCAACTGAAAATGCACTCCATAAAATAATATTTTTTAAGGCCAAAATAATCATATAGAATTACCTCAAAATAAAAATTAAACACCACCAATGTGTTCGACTTGAAAAATTGTTTTTGATGAGTATAAACACCCCTATGTTTGGGTCTAAATTGGGCCTTCATATGCGAGAAGAATAACATGCATTTACTTTAGGAATAAAGAATATTATTGGCATCAAAGAATATTCTCCTTGGAATATTCTTGGCATCACTCTATGACGACATCGCTCTTTGTCGTAAATACAAACTTTTCAATTTTTTCTCATAGGGAAATATTCTAGAATTTTCCTTCGGAATAATAAAGCATGAGTGAAAAAATATATACATGGCCATGTGAGGCCCTTCCATGCTCTATGTGGGAAAAAGATCAATTTAAAAACTGCATAATTTGAAGCCATATTGTTGGTTATTGTTCACTAGCACTTCCTTTCTTGTGTTACATACCATATCCCCATAAAATTAAAAAATATAAAGTGGTCTCCCACTATACTTTAGTGGCTTCTTGCCACATGCATTATATTAAAAAAGTTATATGGCCCACAAAAAATTAATCCACAATATAAAAAGTTATACACATGCCATGTAGGGACCACCTGCATGGCATGTGTATTACATGCCATGTAGGGACCATCTGGGGAAGGGAGGATCTGCAGGGTGACTTCCCATGGAAGTCCTTCCTTTTACTTGCATCCTTTCCTTTCCTAGTCCTAGGATCCTATTCCTTTCCCAGCTTCCTTGGCATCTTTCCCATCCTTTTCAGAAGGAAGGTGTTGCAGACGATCTCCTTTGGGGGGGGAGATCCTTGATCCACTGTTCTACCCCTTTCCTTGCCCTTGGGTGGGAAAATTTGTCCCATTTCTGTTCCACTATTCCATCCTTTGATGCCTGGGTTCTGGGTTGTGGTCAGGTTTTCCCTAGGACTTTTCTTGGGGTTTTTTCCTTAGGATTTTTTGGAAGTCTTCCTCTCGACTATCCTTTGGGTTGCTTCAGCTATGGTTTTTTTGAGTCTTTGGATTTATGGCTTCATGAGCAGTTCTGCACAACATCCTTTTGGTTGTAGGGACCATGTGCTTTATACTGTGGCTCTGCTCTTTGGGTTTGAAGTGGTGGTTCTTGGAGGTTTTTAGCTCCTTTCATGGCTTTGGAGTTTGGCCTCTATTCTTCCTACTACTGATTCATTTTAGGACTTCCTCCTTCATTTCCTTGAAGCTATATTTTGGTAGGGCTAAGGAATTTTGGCTTCATGAGCAGTTTTGCATAACATATTTTTGGTTTTGAAGGGGACCATGTGCTTTATGAATTTTTGCTCTTTGAGTTTGTGGTGTTGTTTCCTATAGGTTTTCAATTGCTTTTGTGGCTTTGGAGGGGCCTCTACTTTTCTTGCTGCTGAATCCTTGCAGGTTTTCCTTTTCTGCATCCTTGAAGCTTTGGTTTTGAAGGTTGTTTGGGTGGCATAGCTACTTCCTTTTGTTCTGGGCTCCTTTGTTTGCAGTTGTGCTTCTTAGTGACTCCTTCATCTCGGATTCCTATGGCACTTTCTTGCCTTTCCTTCTAAATTGTTGTTCTACTATAGTTGTTTCCTATGCTGGGAGTTTTTTCTTGAAGACTTCCTTTTTCCTACTTGAGGAATTCATAGCCTAGGAAGTTTCTCTTGTTCATATTACATTGATGCACCATCCTCCAGGTTGTTGTTCTATTGCACAAGGATTTCATTATCTGTGATATTCCTCTTTATGTTGCCTCACTTTTTTAAGGCATTCAGGGTATGGTCTTCTTAGTTTTTTTATCTTGCACTTTCCCTGTATGTTTCCTTCTGCTTCACTGATCCACCCTATTTTTCATGGTGGATTTTCTATTTCTTTCTAGTTTTCCCCTGCGTGGGAAGGAGGTTTCTCTCAAGCCTATTTCCCAATGGTGGTTTTTGGTTTTCCCACCATAGGGTTGATTCAAAATTTAAAATCTGGCTTTGGTTCCTTTTCCATCCCTTATGGAAGTTTCAAATTGTTTCTTAATGGATGGGGTGGTTTGGCACTTTCTCCTACCCTAGGTTTGCTTAAAAATTCCTACTTCACACCCTTTGATTCAAAATTGAATTTCTGGCAGGCATTCTCTTCCTTCCCATGGTTCCTTTGGTTCTGAGGAAGTAGTCTTCCTCTGTCACAAAGGATTGCACCTTCCTCTAGCATTTAGGATGGCACTTCCCTCTTTTTATCTATGTTTCTCTAGTGTTTCATTTTGCTTCAATCTGTTGTTTTGTGTTACATTCTGATCCATTGTAATCAGGTTTTGGGATCCTTGATAAAAAGTCACTTTTAATATATAACCTACCCAAAAACAAATGTTGGGACCACTTGCTTGAAAAGGGCCTTATCATCCAACAATGTTTGTGTGTGCACAAATGCTCCTCTTTGTAAGAAATAAAACATGAAAATAAGTCTTTAATAACATATTTTACTTGCATTCCTCTAGGTTAATTTTATTCATGCGAAGTCAACAGGTGAATGAATATTATTGCTTCTAAAAATTAGGTAGACGTAGGTTTTCACCTATACCTTCATTTAGGATCTTCAATAGTAGCTTATTTGAGTGTTAATTATAGAGCAGAATATCCAAGTGAGTAAAGAGGTATTTCAGTAAGTAGGAATAGAAGACCCTCACTAAGTCTTAGTCCTACTCATGATTTTGGGACTAATGATATGTCATTGGGGTTCCACCAGATATACCATTAAACTATTGTTATATTTTATTTCCTAAGTAGGGACAATCATTCCTTGGATAGAGCAACATAATGGGGTTACAATTGAGATCATGGGATTTGGCTCAATCGAGAGCCTCTGAGATTTTTTTACAAGGCCAACTCCTTGTTAGTATGTGACATTCAAGACACACTTATGCTAAAAAAGGAAAAAGGTATGCAAGAAAGTGAATGTATAAAAAATTTCAACAAAAGGAAAGGAAGGTGATGCACCAAGAGATCCACTAATATATTCCTACAAAAGTAGACCTGAACACTATGTGCTAATGGTGAAAACTTCCTATCCTTGACATAGTGAGGTATATATGAGAGTTACTAGTCATACACATGTATGATAAGGGGGGTCCCACAAAAGTGTTAAGCAAGTGGCCCAATCCAAAAATAGATGCAATCCCATGATACACATACACTTAATAAAATACAAAATTTAGGAAAAATATCATAGACAAATGCATACACAAAAAAGGGGCTTGTATGATGCCATAGATGGCTATACCAAAAAATATACATAGGCTCCTATGTATATATATGCAACTAAGATTTTACATAGATTGGGCTAGAATCGGAGGTTCAAGAGCGCCCATAAGTTTCTCAGGAGCTGACTATATTTATAGAAGGAAATGAAAGAAAATCCTACAAATATATACAATTGTAAACTTATTGATCCTTTTTACAATCTAAACTATAGCTATTTATAGCTTATAATAAAGAAAATTTCCCTCTAAAATTATTTGTAGATAGATCTAACAATGGTGAAGATCAAGCCACATGAACAAAACATACACAAATGTTATTTCTTTGTTCCTATCAGAGAACCAAAACATTTCATCATTTTCATCCCAAAACAAGAGTCCTTTTACAATTTAAAAAATTCCCTTAAATACCCCGTTTTCCCCTTTTCCCACCTAAAACTAGAAATTTCAAATTTGAAATTTGGGGGCAACTTGCCAAGGTCATAACTTCACACTCATTGACCTGATTGACTATTACAACATATTTTCAAAAATGACATGAAACGAGCTAAGCGATGTGGACCTTGGAGTTATGCACCAAGGCCTGCGCCTAGCTGAAAATCTTAAAATTCGACCTCTAAGCCCTTCAAAAATCACCTGCAAGTTTTACTAGTTTTTCTAGCAAAATTTATTTTTCACTAGTTTTCAACAAAATGAATTAAATACAATTTGGGTGATGCAAGATCACTCTGAAACCACTGGATGCTCTTGCATTAAAAAATCTCATCTACTTTTACTAGATATTTTGATTACTAAATGATGTATGTTTATGATCATAATGATTGAACAAATTGCAACTATTAGTGCCATACTTCATCTTGAATGAGTGATTGAGACATTTATTGGGGTTATTATTTGGTATATGGGCTTTTTCTCCTAAAGCAAGGAAACATTAAATTTGTCTATGTACCTATGTTGCTTTTGATTTGACTTAGGCATCCATGTTTGCATAGCTTTCTAGCATCTTTTGTAGACTAGTTAGGAGTTTTGTTGTTGGCACTTCATCTAGATCGCAATGTTTTTGATATCAAGACTTATCCCAAAGGATGGGCTCATTTAGCACTCCTTCTGTTGAGACTTTTACCAAATGGATTTTCACATTATTTTTGATTGTCAAGAGTTATTTTAGGTAATTTTATGTGATCTAGAAAAACATTTGATCATCAATTATTGAGGTTTTACCTTAGTTGTAAGTGGGTAGTGGGGAACCACTACACATACCAAATGTCTATTACCATGTTAGAATTAATTATTTTGATACTCAAAATATACTTATATTAAATGTTACAAAATCATAGAACTTATATCATAGCTACTAAATTATGTGAGTTAATTCATACACAACATAAGAGTCTAGATGCAATTACATCACTAAATTACTCCATTGAATTAATAATCATTGTGTCTAATTTATTGCCACTCAACTATTTTTATATAATATTCTTGAATACATGAAAGGCTTTGTTTCTATATTAATCCACTCCATACAATCTAATTCAATGGTGGGTAATGTATATATTGGATGATCCACTTGAGGGATAGATGTATGAATCAAAAAGTGAGGAGACAAATTATAAAATTATGACAATGCTAATAACCAAGGTTATGCGTAAGGGGTAATACCAAAAATGTATTTATAAAAATGGAATGAATAAAATTTGAAATCAAGGCGAATCGCGTTTAAACTCATATAAAACAGGTGGTGAGTTTTTACATTTTTCTCACAAAATTATAAAATTTTGGCAAATTTGATGATAAACAAAAAAGTTAACGAAAAACAAGAAAAATGGATGACAAATATTTACTAGGTGACCTTTAATAATTATATATAGATGATAACCTTTGCTATCAAGAGATAGATGGTGGTCTTTGTTGGCATTAGACAGATGGAGACCTATGCGAATTATCCTATGTTAATCACCATATGGTGGTCGCCATATGTCTTTATAAGTTAGTTACATTTGTTGTGCTTGCTTTTGGAAATACTTGTTTCATGCCCAACCAAAATAAATAAGTAAAATCAATTAATCTTTGGTAATCGTTATAAGTGAAGATCATAAAAAATGATGTATACATCGATTGTTAAATTTATATGCTTGCTATTGGTACCACATTAATAACACTCTTGCGAAAGGGAATTTTACCCCAAAATTCTCACATTATTTAATATTTTAGTTAATAATTATAGTTAATTTGAGATAATATTTTTCATTTTATTATATTAAAATAATTTTAGTAAATCCACAAATTATTGCACCTTTCTTATTGTTCCAAATAAAAAGGACCATTAAATAATCTATATAATAAAAGAGGTATCTTTTATGAGAACTACCTTTATAAATATTAAAATTGAATTTATTTAAAATCTTATTTACTAATTACCAAGCTTTCCAAAATTTTAAAAACATGGGACTATGAAATATGTCATATGACAAAAATTCCATCAGCAATATTTATTTTAATTATGTTTTCATGGAATTTTCCATACGCAACTTAATACACGACATTGAGTGGATGAAACAAACAATTACAATTAGTGGATGGAGTACATCTTAACGCATAATATATATTAAAATGATTGCATTGTTCAACATTAGAGATTAACTTTAATTTATAATAATTGCATTGGTGTGTGAACTTTAAAGGATTAGTGATGGATAATTAGATCTAATGCTTTGTTCTAATATAAATAATTTTAATGCAGATAGACATGGACATGTCTATTGATCTCCTCAAAGTGAAAACATTTGGAAGATTTGAAAATTTATTGGGTTTATTGGATCTAGATAATAAGTAATAAAATAATATTAAAATTATTTTTTTATTAGAATGTAACTATGTCCAGATAGTTCATTACTTGGTAGAAGATATTCCACAAAAATTGGTAAAACTAGGCTATAATTAAAATGTTTGTATTTTAATACCTATTTTACATCTTAATTCAAAGTTTCAATTAAATACAAATATCAAAAATAGCATGTATTATCATTTTGATGGTTTTTTATGACATGGCACATCTACGCTAGAGAAATTTGTATTATCGTTGCAATGCAAATTCCACAAAATGCTAGAATATTTGATATAATAGATGGATTTATTACATAATGATAGTCCATCAAACATGTGAAGGGAAGGTATTGAAAGTGTTAATAGTCATTAAAATATTAGTTTGAGGGTTACTAGCAAATGAATTTCACCCTCCAATGTATGGACAAGTCATTCAAGTTAGGAAAATGAGGAATATGATTTCATTCAACCATTTGTAATAAACCTTATGTTAGTTGCCATATGTTAGTCTCCATTGTTGTGATACCAGGTGACCTTTGATGGCAATAAATAGATGGTGATATTTTCTAGTGATAGACATATGGTGACCTTTGATGGTGATGGACATAAGGTGACCTTTGCTAGTAACATACATAACGTGACATTTTCTAGTGACAATAATATATTGCCATGTATCATGCATGCAATAACTTTAGGCATGTAAACTTCTATAAATAGGCACACAGACTCATTTTTTTTCAAATTTCCCCCTTTTTTCCCAACATAGATTTTTTCCTCCTTTTCCCCAGTGCAAATTTTCCCTATTTTTTCCTAGCATAGATTTTTCCCCCTTTTTTCCATCGCAGATTTTTTTCCCTTTTCTTTCACCAGTAGCCTAGAATCCAGATCATTTGCCTAAAATCATATAGAGCATCATCCAAATGGCTCGTTTTCCTCTCCTCTTCCTTCTAATGTTACATTCAAAAATAGTTGTTGCCCTAACATTTCCAATATTTTCAACACACCTGGAAGAGATACGCAATGGGTCGAGAAGTCTGGTCTTGCAAGAGTAATAAAAATGGCATAGTACAACACCAATAACACCCTCATGCAAAGGATAGTCAACTCCTATGACGATGATGGGTCCACTATCCATATGACCATTGATAGTAAGAATATTTGTTTTACTATGAAACCTTCATATCCGTAGCAATTAATAGGGCTGCCATATACCGATCAACTAGTGACCAATCAATACATTTTGAGCTACGATGATAGACAACTACTGGAGACCAAATGCGATCTTGAACTGTAATATTTGAGAGGTATATTTTTTATATTTATTTTTTATTGTTATACATTCTTAAGGTATTCTAATTTTTGTTTTCTAATAAAGTTATCCTTTTTTTAGTTCACTCTACTAAGTCCAAAAGGGGCTTAAACGTTTCCACCATTATAGATAATTTTCTTCATGCTTGCATAGAATTCTTCCAAGCAAGACTTGTTTTACAAGGATGACCTACAGATATATCATTATGGGCATTGGCCTATTTGGTTCAATGTATTTTGGGTACCATATTGACTAGTGCACCTATATTTCAAACCACATTAAATAGGATCTTCTCAACACCCGAAGACAACAAACTACATGTGTAGTAACATCCACCAATTTTATTATTTTCTTTTTTATGAAGCATATTACAATGTTAAATATACCCCACCTCCAACCGTATTGCACTCGAGTTTGATGGCTATTGGTCTGACCGAACAAGAAATACAAGTAAAATTATATTTTTGAAAAAACTATATTTTCTTCTTTCCAATTAATTTTTTAATTTTCTAATTTTTGCTTGAATGCAAAAAAAAGTAGTTGGATCTGCTAGTAAAAGGGATGCTACCATAAGGGGTATCATGTAGGAAGCCATTGGAGATACCAACATGCAATCGAAATCAACACCAATAAGTGCAACAAGAACTACGAAATGTATAAGGTCTTCCTCACCTTGTCAGTGTACACCTTCGACTCCTCTTATTTCTAGACATATTACAGTTGATGTTGAAGAAGTAACCTTCGGCTCAAAAGGTAACCTTAATATTAAAAAAAATTATTTAAAATTATGTATTTTATTGATTTAAAATTATAATTAGTTTAAGAAAAATTTGTATATGTTTTTAGAGCAATGACAAGTGGATCAATCATCAATGAGAACAAAGTCGGTTATGTAGGTCACATCTTCCTCTAGTAAGTGTGGTTTAATTAAATCTATTTTTATGGCATTATTTTTTACAATAGTTTTAGTTGATATTTTAATGTAAAATTTTGTAGGGGGGTTAACTGTATTCCAAAGATAAAAAAATGATGCTTCCACCGCCTCCACCACCGCAAATGCACCCACAACAAGTGCAACCACAACAAGTGCCACCAATGATGAGAGGCCAATATTGCATGCATGGGAAACAATCCCTTACACCACTACATTTGGGATGAAGCATAAGTCAATCACAGACCATTTCTAACTTCTCTATATTTTTACTTGAGAATCTATCAAATGTTCAGAGCACTTCTCAAATACCCTCTGGTAATCTTGATGATGATTTTCTTTATCAGGATACCAATCCTGAATCTTTACCTTTCAAGGCAACTAATGTGCTTCAGGATCCATAAAGTTGTAATGAATCACAAGAGGTTTTTGGGGTAGCTACCATCACACTTACGTCATCCCCCTCCCATCAAACCACCACCCAACATCCTCTAAGCGATGATGAGAAAGTTAATTTTCCAAGAAATGTTTTATTAGCTCATAATTGTGAAGCTACAATTAAGGAAAATTTGCTTTTAGATATTGAAGGCTTAAAATATTGAAAATATTAAGCTATGTTTTTAATAAAATAAATAAATGTTTGATACAAGAATTTTTCAAAAAGAAATGAGATGTTTTCATTGGTGGAGAATGAACCACAAAAGCTTGATGCATTGTTACATCAAGTTGAATCCGATAGTGTGAAGGCTGACTCCACATACAATGATGAAATTTTGAAAATTATGTTGAACAGATTGGAAAACCTTAATGCCGAGGCCCAGGCATATTTCAACGAATGGTCAACAAATAAGAAAAAAGTAGCAGTTGCAAAAACTACAAGAGTTATCGCTGATGTAAGTTTTACATATAACTAAAAGTCATTTCTTTCTTACATATATATTTTTTATTTATATTAATATCTTTCTCTTCTCTTTTGCAGTTTAATTTTGAATACCTAAAGATGCAAGTGAGCGGCATGAGAATGTTAATTAAAACTTCAAGAAATAGTCTGCTTAATGCTATGGATATGAAAAACATATTACAATACACTATGAGGGAAAAATAATTGGTTCAATAAGATCATTAAATATAATGGCTTAGATGTGGATATTTTGTTAAAACAAAATGAGAAAGAACCTTAAGCACCTTTTAGAGAAGATCCTACGAAAGAAGAAAGATCATTGCTAGAAAGGTTGACCACTACGACTCAAGGTTTGGTAAGAGTTGGTGCATTAGAAGCGAGGGATATTGATGAGAGATTATCATCCCAAGCTCATACTCTAGAAGATCTAACTCATGCTTCAAACACCAAGAAGAAAGCTAACTAGTTGACTGTAGCTTTTGTTGTATAGTAGTCACTCTATTTTATAAATTGTAAAAGAATGCTTTCAGATCAATAAAAAAGACCATTTCCAGAAATTGTGTATTGTATTTTTGAAATTCTATTTTAAAAATTATGATGTTTTAATTAGTTAATGTGGATGCAATAAATAATTTTCAATTATGAATGAATTGCTAGGAAATATGGACATAGGTAAAAATTTCTCTTATGTTTTATAAAAACTTTTTAAATGATTGAATTGCAACACAAATATCTACTTTGCCATAAACTGTTTATAAAATACAAATATAATAAATAAATTAAATATCATAGACATATAATCCAATAACAAGGCCTAAATATTAAACATACAATTTCATCAACATATACAGAATCAAATAAAATGGCTATGATATACGAAAAATCTAATAACACATCTATGATATAAAAAATATAATTTTTTGGAAATAGACACAATAGAATAACGACATGATATAAAAACAACAAATTTACAACGCTGGAAACTGAAACAAACACTTTTATGATATCAAAAAATACATGTCTCAGTAAAATGAAAAGTCAATTCTCAATATCCTATAGAAAACTGATAACAAATAATGTGAAATATATTTAAATTTTTAAATAATCCATTGATTATAATGTTGGAAGCTAAAACAAACACTTTTTAGATTGTACAAAATATTTTGTACTCATACCCAAAATATTTATCTCTACAATATAATTAGTGTTACCATTATCCTCATCATCATGAGTATTTGTGACACCTCTTCTGTCTGCTAGAGATTTTCAATATGTAAAATCTCTTTTATAAAGATACTGCTCCACCTCATAGGTCGACACATATACTCTCAAAAAATTTTCTAAATTTTTATCCAACCTATTTCAAACTTTATATTTTACAAATGATAATGCACTAAACACCCTTTCATCTTCCACCGATCCCAAAATCATCGTTTGATATAATTCATATAAAATAAAATATTCACTCATCGTATGTTGTAAGACACTACTAGGATGCAATATTTTCCACAAATGTGAAATAGAACCTAGTTCATGATGGTTAGTCAATTGTGAAACTTGACCAACCATTGTCATTCCAAAACTGTTTGATTGTTTTATCAAAAGATCTTTGTTGAGAACACCATTGATTTCAATACCATTGACTTCCACATGTTTAGTGAAATGGTTAACAAGAGTACCCATGTATTTGAGAAATAAACCATTTATAGTTTAGTATTCAGTACAAGGATCCCAGAACATAGGGTTAACCACACCCATAACCTCAAGCTATTCATCTCTTTGAATATGGTCTCTTATTTATTTTGTCAATGTTTCTAATATTTTTCTTACTTTAATCTTTGTATCGTGTACAACTACATCAAATATTTTTATGTTATGGGTATTTGTTCAACTTCAAGTTATATCGATTCACTTATCAAAACAATATAAAGGTATCACCTTTCAATGGAAATTAATACAAATATGATTGTTTATGTTGAACTTCAAAAATTTCTAAGGATCATTGACATTTGTTAATGTTCTTCAACTCTCAAACATGAGATCCATAAAACTTTCACCAGATGTGTACATCTTATCAATATGCATACAAATTTAATTTTTTATCCTGATAAAATCCACAATATAAATTGATCTTTGTTTTGCAATTTTAATCAAAGTATTCATTTCTTCCAACATTGGAAGAATACCACACAATGTGAGAAGTGTTTCCAAGTCACTCATTCAAAATAACAAATATTTAGCCTTATCAACCACCCTACGATTTGTGTACATAAACCCTACTAGGATTGATATTCTTTGAAAACTCTATATGCTGGTTGATACAATGAAATCCACCTAGTATCTATATCTTTTAAAAAAAAATTTTTAACCTTCAATAACTCCTAGTGCAAACTGTTGAAACTTTAAAAACTCTTTGGACTACATGAAAAATAAACATGAATTTCATGGACAAGTTATTCCACTCTCGCTACATTTTCAAATGTGCTCACAATTTTGTATGTAAGATTTATTCTATGAACCATGCAATGAATAGGGATCAAATATGGGGTAATGGATGTTTGTAGTCAAACACAAACACCATTCATGTATCCTTGCATTATAGCAATATAGTGAGCTCCAATGCATATTAACTTAGTGGTTATTTCTATATCATTCACTCCTACTATTTTCTTTAAACTAGTTATAACAATATTGTAAAGGTTTTCTGCATTGCAATTTTCTACCATCTTACGTAGTGCAAGTAGATGAGGTTGCCTTAAATGATTTTCCAATGTGTAAATATGCATGCAAATCCAAGATGTGTTGTCAACAATAATGACCTCATCAATTGAAAGTGAAATAAATTTGAAATGTTTTACTTTCTCTTTGAGGTCCTCCTCAACCAATGAGATATATTTTACCATTTTCCAACCACTTTGATATGCCCAATGAGCATTGGGAAGGTTCTGCACATAAGCTAGTTGAAATAGATGTTTATAGTCAATGAAATCAGATATAGGTATACCCTTTTTAAGAATAGTATATACAACAACAAACTGCAAAAAATTTTGAAGCTAAAGTGATCTTATTCATTTTTTGAAATTGGGCTTGAATTGTTCCACCTTTCCCAACCAAAGTTTGTTGTTGTTTTATTTTTTATCATATTCTTGTGCATATCTAACATGTGCACATTTTGATGCATTCTTCCACCTAACAATTTTTATTTTTGTTCCATCACTTTCTTTTATTGTTATATAAACTTTTCCATAATGTTTTTCTATTGTATCTTTCTTAGCTTGCATTCTATGATCCTTTTAGAATTTCCAACTACAAATTATGCATCTACATTCTATTAATGTTTCATTACTATTCTCTGGTTACACTAGCTCAATAAATGGAAATTTTTCTAGCCATTCAAGTTGAAATGTTCTTCCAATCATCCATTGGGTTAACTTTCTACATTTAGGTTTCTTAGAAGAAGATATCCAAAAGTGGGGATTGTATGAGAACTATTATTTTCATTTTTTCTTGGCATGCTAGGTTTAGGAATCTCTTCATCTTGTTGTTCAATTTCATCAAGAAAATTTTCATCTGTGGGTATTTCATTATCGGGGATATCTTGAAATGGAGGTATACCATGGTCAATAGTGTTTTCTACAAACAAAGGTGTTCCATATCATTTTTTATTTTAAAACACACGTTCTATTAAAAAATACAGATAAACACGAGACAAAGCCATCAACCAAAAAAACACAATTTTTTAATGAATAAATACATTATATATAAAATTAACAGTATACAAAAATTAACTTGTTAGTAAGCAAAAGGTGTTTGTACCTTGAATTTGTGTAGATATTGATGGTTGAATGGATTTTGAAATATGATGAAAGTATTTTAGGATACTCTTTTTATCGAAATATTGGCCTCCCTTGTTTCCATTGCCAACATGTGATATTTTACCTATATAAACGAAATATGAACATGAATTTCATGTTTAAATAATGAAAATTACTGGTAAAAGAGAAAAACTATTAAAGAAAATAGGATTTTTGATGATAATTTTGGATGACTGATAAAAATACTAGATGTCTATAGCAAATCTAAATGGAAGATAGAAATATATGGTGACAGACATATGACGACAAATATATGGCGATAAGTATATGGCAATAGATATATGGTGATAGGTATATTATGGCAGACATATAGTAATAGACATATGGAAACATAAATATGGTAATAGATATATGCTGATAAATATATGGTGATAAACATATGGCAATAGACATATGGTGATAGACATATGGAAACATTGATAGACATATGAAAATACTAAAAAAAACAAGGCAAAAAACATATGGCAACAAATATATGATAATATATATATGGAAACAAATATATGGTGATAGACATATGGTCTCCCTTGTTTCCATTATCAATAGGTGACATTTTACCTTTATAAACAAAATATGAACATGAACATCATATTTTAAAATAAAAATTATTGGTAAAGGAGAATTACTATTTAATAAAACCAGATATCTTATGATAATTTGGGATGAATGATAGAAAGACTAGACATCTATAGCAAACACACATGAGAGATCTACTTAAGCAAGAGTTACATTCCATTAATATTAGCTTTATGATTCCACACAACCATTTATTACAAGAATGAGAACTAACTAGTTGCATCATTCATAATTATTCAATTTAATCTAGAAAATAAATGGCACATTCACATAACATTAAATCATCATAATCCTATAAATTTAATCATACATTCTTAGCATCATAAATGAAATATACTAAGTAAATAGTATTCAATGTAAACATTGCAGTAATCTAGAAACATGAATAATTATCTCATATATTCACTTAACCATTTCATACATATATCCTTTTCATTTCGAAAGTAAAGTAATATGTACAAGAAATTGCATATAAAAACACAAAATAAAGTGACACAATGATTTATACTGGGAACCCTCATGGGGAATATAAACCTAGCCTCAAAAATATGTTCTTCCTCATATTTGTAAGCTTAATATGTTAATTAGTACAAGCATTTGAGGGTCACAAGAGATCCCTTTGTTACAATTCAAGGATTTTTGTTGTCTCTATTCAAATACCTAATGCAATTAAGAAATTACCTAATTTCTTTCTCTAAGACACCATAGTAATATGATGGTAATTTCCATACCACAGAAAAACCCATATGTTCCTTTATGTTTTGAGGTGCAATTAAGGAATCCACGAATTCCTTTATTTATGTAATCTTAAGAAGTATAACATATTGTATAAATTTATGATAATCATTGGGGTTCATATTTTGGATATGACTATTTGAATTTAGAGGGAATATCATGAATTCCCTCAAGACTAATACCAAATTCATTATTTGGATTTGTTAAGAAATCAACTCTCTCTTCATAAATTAAAGTCTCATACCCTTAGTTTATAGAGTAATAAATTTCCAAACTATTTTCCTATAAGGAAATTGCTCATAGTATTATGTTTTAATTCACAACTTAAATATACTTTTTCTTATCTTTAATTTCTAAACCATAGTTCCATTATTAAAATGGCAACTAAAGTCTTATTTTCCTTATATCAAATTACTATTCCACTACTTTATTTCTTTAAATAACATCCACTATACTTACTTCTAGCACCCTATGACTATATAATTCTATATATATATAAATGAATTATATAAGGGCCAATGCAGCACTTCGGTCATATCCGATGACCAATGACCTGACACAATGATCATAAAAGGGACTACCTTGTCATTAATGGTCATAATTTTTATTTCTTTTAAACCCACCATATTTTGTTAATTCAATTTATATCCCCTTAATTTTAAAACAATAATTAATACTTTCTTTAACTTTAGACTAAGCAAACCAACGACAATGTTGTTTAAGTGGTTCATCATCCCCTTTCATACTATAAGTCCATGTGGATCATCATGCCCATGATCAACAGTGTAAATAACATGCATCTAAGAGAGAGATAGCTAGAGCCTAGTCATTCCAACTGTGAGTCTCGTAGAAGAGGGTTTTCTATTTATGGTATTGAAGAGGAGTTCACAAACTCGAAGACACAAAACCAGTTCAGTTTATCCTTTCAATTCTCCTATAGATTTTGATCCTAGTAATAGATCGAGGGTCTTAACCAAATTTATTAGGCTAAATAGTTCCTCCATAGCATCTAGTGGTTTGTCATATCCCTAGCACTATTAATATTTTCTTGTTGGTAATTCCCTATCCTACTTCTTATATTATACATACAAAGGTCAAGAGGACTGGCTAGTCCACATCATGCTATAATCAGGTTTGAGAACTTCAATAAAGGTACCCACCATACTGACAACTGACTAGGTGATGTTATCTCTAAAGTGGTTTTGGGTTGGACTACTTTCAATTGCAAGTAGATTTCACAAGACTTTCCTCTTTACAAAGACCAACCAACCCCCATCTTGTAGGGATCAAATTAATTTAGAATTGGATCTGATTATTTTGCTTTCTAAGTTCTTCGACATGCCAAAAGTTTTGTGAACTATAAATAAGGGATATTTCTGTGTCGATTTGTCATTTTAACTAGTTGATCAAACTTTTAATGGTATTCATCGAGTAAAATATAGGCTTCGATGAGAGGTAATGATTAGGATTTACTATCGACATCAAATACCCAATCAACAACATCTACACCATTGGGTTTCATGCTAAGTGACACAAGGAGAAAACCATAGGATTTGTGTATCCATGACTACATTTATATTAGCTACCCTATGCTAGATGAGCACTTAGATTGCTATGGCGATACACTTATTATGTCTTGGTGGATTTTCAAAGGGGTTCCAAATTTTCTATTACATTATTTCCCAAATCTAAATCCCAAATCAGAGTGTCTACATAATAATTTCCCATAAGGATTATCCAAGGAAAAGTTCATATTAATTTATACCCATAACCACCAAGGGTGGTAGTGGAAATTATGTTGGTATGCAACCAATAAGATTTAATTTATATAGTAAAGGTGGTAGAGTACTTAGAATTAATTTTACCCAAAGAAGGCATATCAATTATCACATATTATGAAAAATGCCCTTGATTCCTACCTAAGCCCTATTATACTTAAAAGTGAATTAACACAATCCTGATTTTCGATTGCTCACTTGAGATTATAAAAAGAATGTAATTTAAATAAGATTAAAGTAGGACTAATCTCTAGTAAAAATCACCTAAAGTCATCATTTGATGATTTAAACTAAGTATTAAACATTCACTTCCTTTAAAATTACTACCGAGAGAAGGAGGAAAGATATGACCTGGTTTTATTCTAGGAGTATTATATATTCCAATGAACTCTTTCAATATTCCAAGCCTTTCTTCCATCAAGGTCCTTCCATATCTCCTTAAGTAGAATGCTTTTACTAAAAACTATAGGAATATTTTAAATACTGTTTGGTTTCTGATCCACTGAAGTGGATAGCATACTCCCTAGGCCTCTAATATTTCCTATCTCCTCTCCTTCACCAGGTGTCCTTTATTTATAGGGCACATCTCCACTAATGGATATATTAATATAGTATTAAAATATATCTTAGCCAAATATAATATAATATGCCATGTGAAGAATAATACTTAAAGGTAAGAGGGTCCACGTGAGGATAAGGTGGGTGGCCCTAATTTTTTTTTATGCCCACATGCTTCCACCTTCCTCCTAATTAAATATAGAGAGGAGAATCTAACTTTTCCTTCTTCCAATCAAAATATGCCATGAGGGAGATTAGGATAGGCTTTCAGTATTAAATAATACTAGTGCCTAATTTGGTCCAATAAAAATTGGACATCTAATTGCATCATAAATCCAATGCACTTAACCTAATCAACATGCTTAATTAAATTTACATCATATTTCCTCCTAACCCCTTCAAATTCCTTAATTTGGAATTTTGTAAATTTCCTTAGGGTTTATGACCCCTTTTAGTTGAGCATTAATTGATCCCATGATCAATTAATTTTACTTTGATAAGGTTCGAGGGGAACGGGTCATGACATACACCCCCCTTATATTAAACATAGTCCTATGTGTTTGGGCATCTACCTTACAAAAACATATTTGTCTAGCAAAAACTAGTATTTATCTTGTTGTTTTACAATCAAATTCTTCTTTCATCCAACACTTCAATCTTGATGGCATTCTTCATATTCCATCCATGAGAGTACCTAGAATTGTAAAAATGTAAAATATCAGGAGTATCATGTCCTTATAGACACATAACATCCATTATGCATAACAAAAAGTATTGAAAAAATCATTCAAACATAATATCATCATAAATATTATCATTTTAAACCATCTATTACTGCACAAGTACTAAATTTTAAAGCACTGCAATAACAAAATTTGCAAAATGGTATTACAGATATATCAGGAAACTATGCATCTGTACCTTAGTAGACATAGAAAGTCTTGCCAATTTTATCAAAACTCCCACTAAGGAGTATCACAGTTAAACCCTAACATGATTTAATCTCATAAAATCAAGTGCTAAAAAATATACATCATAATTTTAATAATCTCTATGTAGGATATCCACATATGTCCTATTATGCATTTTGACAACTTGCTTGCCAATACCAGAGCATCCACCCAGATGTTTCCTAGTTATATAATTTTAAAATCATGGAGGAGTACCATACCTTCTCCAAGAATGGACACCAATCCATCCTTCAAATTTACTTAGTTTATTTTAATTGAATACAAACAAAATCTATAAGTTACAAACATTCATAAGTTGCTATGAATTTCACAAGAAAACTTTAAACTAGTTAAGTTCACACAATATTTAATTTCTACTAACAGACATAAAAATTTTCAAAAGTTTGCTAGTTACATTTATATCTCAACCCTGGCATACATACCCTATTTCAAAGTGGTGATCTACAAATAATGGTTTGAAGAATCTTAGGATTGATGCTCCTCATTTTGTACTGTATCAATACTTGTGGTTGGAAATGGTAATGGAGAAATTGTTCCAGCAACTGCTTGATCACTACCTCCTCCTATCTCATGTTGTATATTAACAAATGGTTGTGATGGTAGAATCATACCATGATTTAACAATGCAAACAAACAAGATTCCATAAATGCAGCATTAAATTATTCCCTTATTTTATGAATTTGTGGATTTTTTGTGAGCATGACTGCCATCGCTGCTACTCTCCAATTATTTCTTTGTAATATCTTTAATCTGATCCTATCTCACTTAGTAATGGCAACATCTATCTCTATTATTAACCTGGATTGTTCATGTGTGCAATCATCTTCTTGAGCATGTTGCACTGGATATTTCCTTGTTGTTGCATTAACGAATCTCCTAATTCTTACCATGACTATACAAATCAACTTCTACTCTTTAGGGTATGTGCAATAATATATCGGTAATCAGAAGCAAAAGAATCATAAAGCATATAATGGGGTTCATTCCACTTAAAATTAGTATCATCCAGGTGAATCCCGCCATAAATATGATCACATTGGACATCATGGGCAAGTTATTACATAAAATTATCGAATACTCAAGTGATCATTAAATCTAATCATATTGATCTTTTCCATACATTTTACCGATCTCATCTTGACAACCCTGAGTTGGATCATTCATCTTCCATGATACACCCTTTCATCATCTTGATTGTTCTATAGATGATTTTTGTGTTGACTAATTAAGCCCATTGCTCCTCTTTAATTTTTGAGGTAACACGTGTCCTTTTATCATAGCCATTAACTTTATGTCTAGTCACATCATTGTTCTTTCATGGCTTCAAAGGTCGATTTCATGCACCCTTATTAGTGAATCATATATTCTATACTATTTGCCAAATCTAGTCATACGTATTTATTGACATCAAACCATTAGTGGAAAGAAAGATTTATTTATCTTCTTTTTGTAGGAAATCAGTTTTCCAAAAATAGCCATAATATTTAGCTATGAATAGGAACAATGTGAATTCTACAATTTTTTTTTTTGGATTCCTCAAAACCTTCTATGTCAAAAATAGGAATTGTAGTGCTCCCTTCAAAGTCAAGCTATCGAAGCTCGTAACACCCTCATATCCATGGATCAAATATATTGTAATAATTTTATCCAATATTCGCATTGTGATGTGTGGTTAAGGAACAATTCCCATAATTATTTAGCTTTTGAAATTCCTTTAAGCCATTTCGAGTGGTTTGATAGATTCTTTAGTTGGCCTAACTAGAATTTCCATGTCCGATTTGGAGATTCCTGGTTACCTCCAATAGGTGATCCTCTAAATATTCCATTTCAATTTCTACCAGCCTACTATTTGGATGTGGTTAAAATGTATGTTCCCACTGGAAAGGTTTTTTTTTATAGCAAAAATTATCAAAGCCTTCTTTATCAAAGGTATATGCAGACTCACTTGCTCTGGGAAATTCAGAATATATTCTCCCAGATTCGATGTCTAACGGAAATGAATCTTGCTTTGTATGGACATCATGACACTCCTTGGCCATATTATGTATTTGATAGATACATTACAATTCGCTACAATATTCTACCTCCAGTTATCTATTCTTAGCATACTTGGTCTCTAGTCAAAGATTATGATAGCTCAAACTCTGACTAAGGACATGGTGGTCTTCATATTATCCTAGATATTATATCCATATCCTAGTTTTGGTATATTTGCACTCTAAAACTACTCAGTAAATATTCAATTATCAAATTTTCTATATTTCTTCCAACTATTTATGTTCTAGTTTGCTTAAGAAAATAATACCACATGCATGGGGTAATGGGTAGTTCTTGATTTAAATAGCATTGCAAACTCTACTATGTACAACCACCATCCAAGGGATCAGATGACATGCTTTACTATTGAGCCGAGATACATGGATTATCAAATCTATTTGGTGGAGTTCTTCCAAAGAATTCCATGTCAAGAAAAGTATAAAATTTCTCCATATAATATTGGGATAGATTCTACACTCAAAGTATATTGTAACATTAATCAAAAATCAAAACAAAGAAACAATTATTTGGTTTATCTCTTGTTATTAAATTTGTAGTAGTTAGTTTTCAATGACTAACTTGTATTCACACATGGTGAAAATTCCCAAACTGAATTTAATAATTCTCGTTTAGAGTTTTATTCTTTTTGGATTTTACCACCAGGTTCTCACATTATGATATATGTAAAGGTTTAAATGACGAGATACACATTTACTAAGTTATAGTAAATAAATTGGTATCTTCAACCATGGTAAAAGTTTAAATTTCATCTATCTCTGGGTGAACTATCACAGAATAATTTACAAGATGTTAGAGGTAATCGTAGTTGGGATGGCTAGTTTCTTGGCCAAAGACCAAGTTGTAATAATAAAACATTCTTTGGATTATTCCACAAACTCAAGTTTTTAGACACACTTACATATAAGAAGTAGGCAGTTGAAAGACATAGATGTTGGGTGATTTCCCAAAAGAGTCTAAGGTACACCATTTAAAACCCATGCAAGAGGGTTCACTTAGATCTTCCACTTTCAAATGAATGTGGATCCAATCATGGGCGATAGGGACTCAGACATCATAATCCCAAGCACTAACCTTGTCCTTATCAAGTGTGTATTGTTTAGAGTTTATGTTTTTGTGTTTTATCTCATATTTTATTTCATACAAAAATATTTGCTAACCTATATCTAACTAGAATCCATTAGTTAGCATGGGCTCTAATACCAAATTTAATAACCCCAGTTGTCACTACTCAACCACTCAAATTTTTTTCTTATATCTTTCATGAGGCAATAGATATAATCATGACCTAAGACTGATGTATTCCATTTGGATTATAACTTGTCAAGGAAAATAACTTCAAGAGCTATTGATACTTTATTAGAGTCTCTTTAAGTAGAAGTGATCAGCTTCTATGAAACCCTCATACCCCATTGGTATGAGAACATTGGCCAAGCGTTAGGTTTCATCCCACATAAAAGGGAAAATCACCAAATGGTCCACCAAGACCAGGTGAATGCCTTGAAGATGGAATACCCATCATAATGAACTAACCTCATCAATGGTTATTCATAGATCTTATATTTTATCCTCTTCATCTAGAAGAGATCACTAAGACAACCATATCACTATCATGATAAGAATCCATGGAATGTCATCTTAAACATGATTGTATAACTTTAAACCTCAGAGAGCATATTGGTGCACTCTTCATTTTTGGAAATCCTTTTGTTGTACATAATAAGTTCATTACAAAAGGTCATTACTTGTCCAACATGGGAGTATCCCTCCTTATGAACACTTAATTCCTTAGTTAGAATATAAGGTTTGTCTTGATTTACAAATCATGACCGATTTGCCTTTTATGGTAAAATCCATTACACCATAACCTTAGGTTTGAAACAACACATGAGAGATCTACTTAAGCAAGAATTACATTCCATTATGATCAGCTTTATGATTCCACACAACCATTGATTACAATAATGAGAACTAACTAGTTGCATCATTCATAATTATCCAATTTAATCTAGAAAATAAATGGCACATTCGCATAACATTAAATCATCATCATCCTATAAATTTAATCATACATTCTTAGCATCATAAATGAAATCTGCTGAGTAAATAGTATTCAATATAAACATTGCAGTAATCTAGAAATATGCAGAATTATCTCATCTATTCACTTAACCATATCATACATATACCTTTTTCATTTTGAAAGTAAAGTAATATGTAAAAGAAATTACACATCAAAACATAAAATAAAGTGACACAATGATTTATCCTGGGAACCCTCATGGGAAATAAACCCAACCTCCAAAATATGTTCTTCCTCATATTAATAAGCTCAAGATATTAATTAGTACAAGCATTTGAGCGTCACAAGAGATACCTTTGTGACAATTCAAGTATTGATGTTGTCTCTATTCAAATACCTGATGCAATTAAGGAATTAGTTAATTCCTTTATCTAAGACACCATAGTAATATGATGGTAATTTTCATATCATAGAGAAACCCATATATTCCTTTTTATTTTGAGGTGCAATTAAGGAATCTACGGATTCGTTTCTTTATGCAATCTTAAGAAGTATAACATCTTGTATGAGTTTATGATAATCATTGGGGTTCATATTTTGGAGATGAATCTTTGACTTTAGAGGGAATATCATGAATTCCCTCAAGACTAATACCAAATTCATTCTTTGGATTTGTTAAGCAATCAAATCTCTCTTCATAAATTAAATTCCCATACCCTTAATTTATGGAGTAATAAATTTTCAATCTATTTTACTATAAGGAAATTGCTCATAGTATTATGTTTTAATTCATAACTTAAATATAATTTTCTTATATTTAATTTGTGAATGATAGTTCCATTAATAAAATGGAAACTAAAATCTTCTTTTCCTTATATCAAATTACTATACCATTGTTTTATTTCTTTAAATAACATTCATTGTAGTTACTTCTAGCACCCTATAACTATATAATTATATATATATATATATATATATAAATGCATTATATAAGGGCCAATGCGACACCTCGATCATATTCGATGTCCAATGACCTGACACAATGATCATATGAGGGACTACCTTGTCATTAATGGCAAGAAAGTTTCATTCTTTTAAATCCACCATATTTTGTTAATTCAATATATGTCCTCTTAATTTTATAACAATAATTCATACTTTCTTTAACTTTAGACTAAGCAATCTGGTTACAACGTTGTTTAAGTGGTTAATCATCCCCTTTTCTACAAGAAAGCCATGCAGTTCAAAATGCTTGCGATCAATGATTTGAATAACACGCATCTAAGAGAGAGACAACTAGAGCGTAGTGATTTCGACTATGGGTCTCATAGAAGAGGGTTTTCTATTTATGGTATTGGATAGGAGTTCATGAACTCAAATACACATAGCCAGTTCAATTTATCCTTTCAAATATCCAACAAATTTCCATCCCAATAATAGATTAATGGTCTTAACCAGATCGATTAGGCTAAATGGTTCCTCCTAGAATCTGGTGGTTCGTCAGATCCCCAACACTATTTGTATTTTCTTGTTGGTAAGACTCTATCCTCCTTCTCATATTATACATATAGAGGTCAAGAGGACTAGCTAGTCCACATCATGTTATACTTTGTTTTGGGAACTTTAGTAAATGTACCCACCATACCAACAACTGAGTAGGTGAATAATATCTGAAGTGGTTTTGGGTTGGACTACTTCCAATTGTGAGCAGAGTTCACAAAAATTTCCTCTTTCTAAAGACCAACCAACCCCCATATCACAAGGATCTGATTAATTTAGAATTGGATATGATTATTTCACTTTCTGAGTTCTTCAATGTTCCAAAGGGTTTGTGAACTATCGATAAGGGAGCTTTCCATATTGATTTATCATTTCAAATGGTTGATAAAAATTGCGGTGGTATTCATCAAGTAAAATGTAGGCTTCAATGAAAGGTAATGATTGTTAGAAATATTAATCCTTATTTCATGTCATCTGCCCAACTATGCTCTGAACTTGGGCGATGCCAGACTGTGCTCGCAAAGTTGGGCGTCCCAAATTTTTTTTTGACTTAACACCGCATGTGTTCCTTGTCAAGTCAACCATTAATTCCCATGTGTGAGGTTGGTGACTAGTTATTTTATTCATGTAGGGTTGTTGAATGGCTCATCCTCCCTTCCTATATAAACCCCAATTTTGGAAGCAGGAGAGAGTGGGGGATTTCAAAATAACTGGTGTAGTGTAGAGTGAAAGAATAGAACGCTACAATTGGATGTATAACAGTTGAAGCAGACCAGCTTTATGAGCAGAGTTGCTCCTCTATTTCTCATATCCGAGCAGCAGTCTCGATTAGTTGTAAATCCTCGGTTGAGGATCTTTGTAATCCGACCTGCTTACATAAATAAATTTGTCTACCTGTCTTTCGACTTTATAAGTAGGGTTTAGTTAAATTTGTCTGTGCCTGTATATTTCTCTTACTTATCTACATTTGAGCTTATTCGTAGTGTTGTTTTACACACTCTCTACAACCTTTGGTGACTGATTTCTATTGACTACAATCATCGTGTCGTTGTGATTATTCATTCTTTCCCCTTATTGGAAGCGACTCCAAAAATCTGGTTAAATCTGGGTATCCCCCACCTAATTTCGCATCATCGCTCGGTTGTGCAATTTATCTTGTGCATATTTGAGAGATAAAGTTTACTTAGACAATTTTGGCTAAGTCCGTTTCCACTTTTGCACAACCTGATTGCGCATTAGAAACTTGTGCAGCCCGATTGCACATTAGCTAGACAATGTAGTCTGTCAACACAAAAACATAGCTAAATTTTGCTAAGTCCTGGCCAGCTGCCTGACTACGCAACGCAGTTGAGCATTGACCAATTGCACCACCCAACTTCAAGAAAAATCCCTGGCACAGCCCGGCTTCAGGGCATCCTCTTGTGCAATCTAGTAGATGAAAATTCAAATATAACTTCAAATTGGTATCCTTTATTGAGCAGCATGGAATTTAGAGGTAGCTCACTTCTAGATACATGCCACAGTAGAACGACGTAGCTAAGAGGAAGAACCAAACTATCATGGATATGACATGTAGCATGATGAAGGTGAAGGGATTACAGCATGAGTTATGGGTAGAGGCTATAACTTGTTGAATCTACCTATTGAATAGATGTCCCACCAAAAGTGTGAAGGAAAAAATACCTCAAGAGACCTAGAGCGGTATGAAGCCAAGTGTGGCTCACTTGCATGTGTTTAGGTACATTGCTTATGCACATGTTCTAGAATAGAAGCGACAGAAGCTGGATGGTATAATTGAGAAGTGCATCTTCATAGGGTATAGTGAGCAGGTGAAAGCGTATAGGCTATAAAACACTATGATGAAGAAGCTTATCATCAATCGTGATGTGAAGTTTCTTGAAGATGAAGCCTAGAATTGGAAGTCAAAGACTAAATAGCCTAAGCCAGCAACAATGGAGTCTATTGACTTGGAGTAGGGTAGCGTGTAGCCACTTGTAGCCTTTAGCAGCAGTAGTGGTGCCAATAGTAGCATAGCCTCACCATCTCGGTTACCTTCACTTGCAAGAAGAATCCAGAACCTGGTGACGCTAGTGAAGACAAGGAGCTTGCAAGAAATTTACGAGGCAACCCACAACCATGAAGAGGAAGAGTATTCTGACTTTGCATTCTTTACTCAGGTTGATATAGTGGAGTTTGAAGATGCAATTTAGGATCCAAAGTGGGTGAAGGTGATGGATGAGGATATTGAAGCCATTGAGAAGAATGATACATGGCAGTTGGCAGATATTCCAGCAAGAAAGAAGACCATTGGGGTCAAGTGGGTGTATAATACAAAGTTCAACACCCAAGGAGAAGTTGATAGGCATAAGGCCAGACTGGTGGTGAAGGGCTACAAGCAGAAGTCATGCATTGATTACCATGAGATATATGTGCTTGTAGCCTAAATTGACACAGTTAGGATGATCCTGGCATTGGTAGCCCAGTAGGATTGAAAGGTGTACCAGATGAATTTCAAGTCAGCCTTCCTCAATGGTGTGTTGGAGGAAGTATACATATACCAACCACCAGGTTAAAAAAATTGAAGGCCAAGAGGGCAAAGTCTTGAAGCTGAAGAAGGCTCTATATGGTTTGAAGCAGGTGCCCCGGGCTTGGTACAACTGAATTGATAGTTATTTTTAGGAAAAAGGGTTTGTCAAATGCCCATATGAGCACACCTTGTACATGAAGAAAAATAAAGTAGGTGAGCTCATTATCATCTGCTTGTATGTGGATGATCTGATTTACACTGGAAATAATGCATCACTATTTTCCTAGTTTAGAATAGAAATGAAAAAGGAGTTCAAGATGACAAACTTAGGGCTAATGAAGTATTTTATCAACATTGAAGTTGACCAATCGACAGATGGTATCTTCATTCTTAGGGCAAGTATGCAAAGGATGTCCTTAAGCGGTTCAATATGGAGGAAAAAAAACCTGCCATCGTACTTATTGCCATAGGTTTGAAGCTGAACAAGTTGGATTCTGGCAGAAATATCGATCCAACTCTATTCAAGAAGCTAGTTGGCAGTTTGATGTATTTGACTACAACTCGGCTAGATTTGATATTCGGAGTCATCTTGATCAGTCATTTTATGGATACTCCAAAGGATATGCACTGGTAATTAGGTAAGAGGATCTTGTGCTATGTCAATGGGATATAGAACCATGGCCTATTTTACGCCAAATAGGACTAGTTGGAACTAGTGGGCTACATAGATAGTTATTGGGCTGGCAGCACCGATGACCAGAAGAGCACCTCCAAGTTTTATTTCCATCTTGGATCGGGGGCAATCTCATGGGTGTCTAAGAAGTAACCTATCATTGCATTGTCCATAGTCAAAGTAGAATATATCACTGCCACATCAGCTACATGCCAAGCAGTTTGGCTACAAAGAGTTTCGAGTGAACTGAACTATCCTACAGAAGGCATGATAACAATTTTTTGTGATAATAATTTGGCCATCACACTGTCAAAGGATATAGTATTCCATGGTTAGATGAAGTACATCAACATTTGGTATCATTTCATAAAAGAGCTGGTGAAGTCTAAAGAAATTTAGCTACAGTTTTGTAGCTCTAAGGAGCAGTTGGCAGACATTTTCATGAAGCCTTTGAAGGTGGACTTCAGTAGATTGTGATAGCAACTTGGAGTCAAAGCCCTCATGAAATCAGGCTTAAATGAGGGTGTTAGAAATATTAATCCTGATTTCATGTCATCCACCCAACTATACTCCAAACTTCGGTGACATCGGACTACGCTCACGAATTGGGCATCCCGATAAAAATTTTAACTTAACAGTGCATGTGTTCCTTGTCAAGTTAGCCATTAATTCCTGTGTGTGAGGTTGGTGACTAGTTATTTTATTTATGCAGGGTTGTTTAATGGCTCATCCTCCCTTCCTATATAAACCTTAGTTTTGGAAGTAGGACAGAGTGGGGGGATTTTGAAATAGCGGGTGTAGTGCAGAGTGGAAGAACAGAATGTTGCAGTTGGAAGTAGACTAGCTTTGTGAGTAGAGTTGCTCCTCTATCTCTCATATTCTAGTATCAGTCTCAGTTAGTTGTAAATCCTCGGTTGAGGATATTTGTAATCCGACCTGCTTACATAAATAAATTTGTCTACCTATCTTTCAGCTTTACAAGTAGGGTTTAGTTAAATTTGTCTGTGCTTGCGTATCTCTCTTACTTATCTACATTTGAGCTTATTCGTAGTGTTGTTTTACACACTCTCTCTACAACCTTTGGTGACTGATTTATATTGACTGCAATCATTATGTCATTGTGATTATTCATTCTTTGCCCTTGTTGGAAGCGACTCTAGAAATCTAGTTAAATCTGGGTATCTCATCATCGCTAGGTTGCGCAATTCATCTTGTGTGAATTTGAGAGATAAATTTTACTTAGCCAATTTTGGCCAAGCCTATTTCCACTTTTGTGCAACTTGATTGTGCATTAGAAACATGCGCATCCTGACTATGCATTAACTGGACAGTGCAGTCCATCGACACAAAAACTTAGACAAATTTAGCTAAGTCTTGGCTAGCCATTCGATTGCATAGCATAGTCGGACTGTGATACCTTTGATCAGCATAGTTGGGCGTTGACCAGTTGCACCGCCTAACTTTAGGAAAAATCCTTGGTGTAGCCTGACTTTGGGGCATCCTCTTGTGCAATCCGAAAAACAAAAAATTAAACAAAACTTCAATGATCAGGATTTACTATCAACATTGAATACCCAATCAACAACGTCTACACTATTGGGTTCCATGCTAAGCGATGCAAGGATCAAACCATAGGATTTGTGTATTCATGACTATGTTTAGATTAGTTTTCCTATGCTACGCGATATGCCTATTATGTTTTGGTGGATTTTCAAAGGGGTTCAAAATTATCTATTACGTTATTTCCCAAATATAAATTCCCAATCAGAGTGTCTACATAATAATTTACCATATGGAGTATGTAGGTAAAAGTTTAGATTACTTTATACCCATAACCACCAAGGGTGGTAGTGGATATTATGCTATTATGCGGCCACTAAGATTTACTTTATATAGTAAAGGTGGTAGAGTACTTAGAATTAATTTTACCCAAATAAGGCATATCAATTATCACTTACTATGAAAAAGGCCCTCGGTTCCTACCTAAGCCCTATTATACTTAAAAGTGAATTAAAACAATCCTGATTTTTTATTTCTCACTTGAGATTATAAAAATAATCTAATTTAAATCAGATTAATGTAGGACTAATCTCTAATTAAAATCACCTAAAGTCAACATTTGATGATTTAAACTAAGTATTCAAATTAATACATTCCCTTCCTTTAAAATTACTACCCAGATAAGGAGGAAAGATATGACTTGGTTTGATTCTGGGAGTCTTCTATCTTCCAATGAACTCTTTCAATATTCCAAACCTTTCTTCCATCAAGGTCCTCCCATATCTCCTTAAGTAGAATGTTTTTACTACAAAATATAGGAATATTTTAAATACTGTTTGGTTTATGATCCATCGAAGTGGAGAGCATACTCCCTAGGCCTCTAATATTTCCTAGCTCCCCTTCTTCACTAGGTGTCCTCTATTTATAGGGCACTTCTCCACTAATGGCTATATTATTATAGTATTAAAATATTCCTTGGCCAAATAAAATATAATATGCCATGTGAAGAATAATCCTTAAAGGTAAGAGGGTCCACATGAGGATAAGGTGGGTGGCCCTAATTTTATTTTATGCCCACATGCTTCCACCTTCCTCCTAATTAAATATAGAGAGGAGAATCTAACTTTTCCTTCTTCCAATCAAAATATGCCATGAGGGATATTAGGATAGGCTTTCAATATTAAATAATACTAGTGCCTAATTTGGTCCAATAAAAATTGGACATCTAATTGCATCATAAATCCAATGCACTTAACCTAATCAACATGCTTAATTAAATTTACATCATATTTCCTCCTAACCCCTTCAAATTCCTTAATTTGGAATTTTGTAAATTTCCTTAGGGTTTATGACCCCTTTTAGTTGAGCATTAATTGATCCCATGATCAATTAATTTTACTTTGATAAGGTTCAAGGGGAACGGGTCATGACAAATAGATATATAATGATAGACATATCACAATAGATATATGGCTACAAATATATGGCAACAAGCATATGGCCATAGACATATGGAAACAAACATATGGTCTCCCTTGTTTTCATTGCCAATAGGTGATATATTACCTTTATAAATAGAATATGAACATGAAAATAATGCTTAAAAAATAAAAATTACTAGTAAAAGATAATTACTATTCAATAAAATAGGATGTTTGATGACAATTCTAGATGACTAGCAAAAAGATTGGATGTCTATAGCAAATCTGAATGGAAGATAAGATCATTGGATATTTGACACCCATAGGATTATCATTAACTCAAATATACTATTATTCTGATTACATCTTCTCCAATGTAGTCAAGAAATGATTTCAAAACTAGGTTTGGCACTGGTGCTCAAATAATAGGAAAAACCTCCTTATTGAGTGTTTATGTTTTAGAGAAAAACAAATAGAAAAAAATGAATGATAGGAAATAAATAAATCTTGAAAAATAAAATTGTATTTTAATGGAGCCAATTCAAAAAGATCCTAAAGTTCTTCAATATTAACATGAACAAGATGTTTAAAAAAGGAAAATTACTAGTAAAATAGAATTACTGGTGAGGAAAACTGGATGTTTGACAACAAATCCAGACAACTATATTTATTACCATATATCAGTCCCTGTAGGTCAGTCATAATATGTTAGTCATCGTATGTCTATTACCCTATGTATGTCAGTCATCGTATATCTATCATCGTATGTCAATCCATGTATATCTTTCACTATATATCTATCATTGTATGCCTACCACCCTATATCGGTCCCTATATGTATGTCATCATATTTCTATCACTGTATGTCTTTCAACATATGTTTGTCACCTTATATATATATATATGTTGCTCTGTGTATGTCTAGCATTGTATGTTTATCATCGTATATCTATCATCGTATATCTATTATCTTATGTTAGTCACCCTATGTATGTTTATCACCTTATGTATGTTTATCATCATATGTTTGTTACCCTATGTTTGTCACCTTATGTGTATTATCATGTGTCTATCATGTTATGTCAGCCTATGGTTATCATGTTATTCTATCATAATTTATTTTTTATTTTTTATGCATGTTGTATCTATCATCATTTGTCTATCATGTCTTATCTATCTCCTAATGCCTATCACCTTATGTTTGTCATCTTGTCTATCTATCATCATTTATCTATCTTTCACCCTATATCTATTTTCTTATGTCTACCACCCCATATCTGTTTTTCTTGCTTGTTGTTTGCTATCACCTATTGTGTATCACTCACTATCGAGAAGAATTAAAGAATTAAATGTATGAGTATCACTCGCATGTTAACTATATATAATAGGGGCATAAGAGGCAAATTTGGTGGGATAATGTTTTTTTTTTTAATTTGAAGGTAAAATTTAGGTAGGATTGCTTCATGAAATAAGTGGAGTGAATGGACCCAAAAAAAATATCGGTCTCAAAATTTTTGGATGAATGGGCCGATGTCTAAGATCCCCAAATTCATCAAATTCTAATTTCAAAAATTTTAATATTTACCCGATTTGGGAATATTCACCATTGTGCATAACCCTGCTAATAACAACATTTTATGAATACTAAGTTATTCTTTTCATTTTTAGAACTTTATTTTTTATGAGATTCACTCTATTGTTTGCTAAAACATATTTGCTGCTTCACATGGTCATCTCTCTATAGATACCTGTACTTGTTCACATTTATGTATTTCTTCTAACATGTGTGGGATCTTGCTTCTGCCATACATATCATTCATCTAATGTTTCCCTCCCTTTATATTTTAGGGCTACTCTTGTTATTGTGTATCTTGTTTAATTTCATTACATCAACTCTCATACTAGATTAAAAATATGGATTGGTTAATACTTGAGTATAAGATCTCCATGCATTCAATTGCTATACTAATGAGATATTGTGTTCTCTTTAAACTGACCTACAATTCAATGTAGGATTGTTCCTACTCATTGCTACAACATCCCTCTAAAGTCACCCTATGGGTGTTTGGGGTTTCTAGATTTAATTTTGACTTGTTTCAACATTGGATTTAATACCATGTAAGAAATATGAACCTTGTGATACTATCTCATACAAATCAATGCTACGATATTACGCCAAAAAATAAATAGTCCAAGAATATAAATACAACATAATCTTCAATTCTTCCAAAATATATAAAAATAAGTGTAATAGCACTTATAAAATATAACACTTGCACATACTAAAATTACTATAAATAGATTACACTAAATATATTTAGTACATTTGATTTCCCTTTACGCTTACACCAAATGGGAATGCTTACACCAAATGGGAATACAATTTAGTACATTTGATTTCTCTTTATGTTTGCACCAAATGGAAATACATACACTAAATGGAGGTACACACAAAGTGGGTATTATTTATGCTAAAATAAAATCATAAAACTTAATTCACTATTATGGAATCGTATAAATTCATTCATAGACAACACAAAATAATTTAGAATATAATTCATATGATCACTCTGGGTGTAATTGCACCACTCAATTATTCCAATGAATTATTAATTATTGTGGCAAATTTATTTTTGCTTGACTTTTTGCATACAATATTCTTCAATGCATGAAAGACATTGCTACCATTTCACTCTAGTTCATACAATGTAATTCAATTATAAACAAATCATAAGACACTCAAATTAAGATATACGAATAAACCAATTGGTGGTGAATAAATGGATATATGATTACTACATTGCTAATAATAGCTTTTTTCAGACACCAAGTAATGTTATTCTATTTTTATAACTATATTTTTACATTTACTAGATTTTTATTTTCTCCAACTTGTTTTTTCTAACATAGCTCATCCATGTGCTCTTTAATATTAAGCATTATTTTCAATAGCATTCTCCCCCATTTAATATTGGAATGCTTTGATAATAAAATTGTCCATATATCAAATGTGGAAGTATGTAGATTCATTCATACACTTTTATCATTCTTGTATTACACAGAACACACAATGTAAGGTCCCTATACTTTTTTTTAGAGATTAGGGTCATATCCGCATGTGAAGGGAGGGATTTGACCTTGGGACCTCTCTTATCTCCAGAATTTTACACAACCGACTGCCTCCAACTCCCTCACAGGATCAATACTTGATGTGGGTACAACTACACCACTCAATTATTCTATTGAATTAATAATCCTGCCATTAAAATACTTGATGTGGGTACAACTGCACCACTCAATTATTCTATTGAATTAATAATCCTGCCATTAAAACCTCTCTATACAATATTCTTCACTACATGAGAACCTTTATTGTTATCTTATTCGACTCTATATAAAGTAATCCAATAGTAGATGATACACATGTTAGATGATCCACATGAAAGATAGAATAATGAGAGCAGAAACATCAATATATAAAATTATGACAATTTTTAATAATAATTTTTTTATAAATACCTATTTAAGAAAAAATATATATTTTTACACATATTTTTTATTTTTCAAATTAATATATATTTTTTATTTTCCAAATTTCCTTTCTAACCTTTGAATTGCTTTTCTAAGTTTTTCTAGCATGTTTTCTTTTTCTCTTTAAAAACTCTATATGTTTTTTAACATTCGGCATTGTTGTCTTCGACACGGAGAAATTACAATTAAAATGTACAATGTACTACGGCAATCAAATTATTTGGATTGAATCTTCTGCTAAAGATGAATGACATAACCAAATTACCGACTTTCAATTAATCACTAAATAACAATGTCATTAGTATTAGTGGCAAAAGTGGCAAAAACAGGGACCTCAGCAATAATCAAAAGAAAGTCATAAAAACACCAATTGATATCATCTTACAGATGGACAATACAAGCATAAGCATTGGCTATTATCCTGTGTCATTTTAAAGTTAACGGTACAAAATTTATTATCATTCATTTTTATTTTTATTTTTTAAATAACACGAGCATAGAAATTGGATATGGGACTACATCATGTAGTGCAAACACAGCTTCTATGTTAGTAAATTGAAATTTGGTATATTGTAATTTTGTAGTGCATAAATTAACAATAAATAATGGCACAAACCAAATGTATTCCATGCAGGATACCAAGTTGAGCTTGCATGATGCAAAATGAGACGGAGGACTCTCCAAAATAAAACATGAAAGCGAAAATTTGATTGTTTTAAATGCATTTGAAATTGTAAAATTTTCATCAAAATATGAATAAAATCCATATAGACAACAATAAAAATATATATATTTTAGATTAACTCATTAATTCTAAAAAGTTATTGAACAAGTAAACTTGAATAACCAGAGCAACTGAAGCCAATGTATAAAGTCATATTGAAGAGTACCAAGGATAAATAGTTAAAAAACCAAACTTACAACTGAACTAGAAGATGGGGGTGTCTCACAGGCTGTTGGAGGCGTTTGTGCCGGAAGGGGTATCTTCACATTACTAAATAATACCTGTTGGTCATGAGAGCAATAGAAAGCGTTGTCTCAGTTATCAATAATGCTTTGGGAAAGAATAAAAAATTAAGAATGTAGATAAACCACTAAGAAAATTAAGAAAATCATTCATTCCACTATCTTATCATCGCAGATTCCAAAAGCAACAAGGGAATAAAAAAATATGAAAAGGAACAAAAGGAATTAATATTTAGAGATGACTTACTGAGTTGTTGTCACAAAAAGAGAGACTTCACATTTTATAGAAAGTGCTCCATATATATACTCAAGTGCTGTATAACAACTCCAGCAATTAACATGTCCCACCTGATTCCCCTTTTCAAAAGCAAATAGTCTATTGCCAAATCGTCCACTCAATTTTCCACTCGTTTGTATGAGTGGGTGAAGGTTTCCTTGCAGAAAGAGTAGTAGTTTAATAGTTTGGTCGGCTTGGCGGTGTTTCGGAGGGTGGTAGTCGTGGGGTCCGTAAGAGATCTTTTAACATGGCTAGAGAAGGTATGTCAGAATTTTTCTTTTAATTTTTCATTTCATTTCATTTACATGATGAAAGGTTGTAACCGGGGGACTCAGATTCATTCCTATCTTGAATTATGTTGTTGAAATTTTCATCTTCTGTTACTCTGGAGTTTTGAGAGGATGGTAACTCTGTAACATGTTTTTTCCCCATATTTATATTGCCATCATTGATATGAGTAGTATGACTATGCATATTAGGAATTTTACAACCACACAACACAAGTTAATAAAATTGGACAACTGATCCAAATTCCAACGGTTCGTGTCTTTGCGGGTCCTCTACAGCAATTCTTAATATTTGTAAAGATTTTGTTTTAGCTCTAAGCATGAATGGTCTTGTTCTTGACTTAGCAAGATTCATTTCATAGCTCATTAATTTTTTTTTTTTCAGCTTAGATAAGGTTTCCACAAAGATGGACATATTTTTCAGCTTAAATAAGGTTTCCACAAAGACGGACATTCTGCCGAATGATTGAGGCACTTATCATAGAAGGAATAATAAAGTGACAATACTTTGCCCATAAATATGATCTCTTAATTGTTTTGAACTAAAATTAACGAGAGTTTTAATTTTGTCTATTTGTGTTTTCAAGACAAAACACAAGTAGTAGTAGATCTACTAGTACTAATTCTGTGATGTAAATATTATGGTAGGTCTTTATGTTAAGCACTCCATGCTCTACTTTTTCTTTTTTAATAAATATCTATTTTTTCTAAATTAAAGCAGGGATAGATCCCATGGTGATGTAGGCAGAAGAAGAAGGGAATCCACTTAAGGATGGCCTTCTCAAGCAGCAAATTATCAAGATATTTTATGACCGGCAGATGCACGGTAATTGCATATCTTGATCAAGTAAAATCTTATGATGGTGTAGTCACGAGATGTCAAGGCTTCAAGATAACGATGGCATGTGACTGCATTACCATAAGATGGTGGTGTCACAAGATGGCGGGCTCACAAGATAGTGGTGTCACAAGACAGTGAAGTCGGTGAAGAGGGCTAGGTGCAAGCAAGATGGTAATGACGACAGCTCCATGTCATGGTTTCCTTTTTATCAGCATTCACTTGAACCATTGGTGGCCCCTTTATTTGAATGGCAGCATATTGTTCATTTGAACAATGACCAGTAATCTCTGTTTGGACGACATGAGTTGAACTACAATAATTTGGATGGCACCATAGGCATCATTCAAGCAAGATTGTAAATTTGAAGCAAACACCATGTATATATTTTATTGGAACGATAATCACATTTTCCTTACTGAATGTCCTCTGAATGATAACCAGTGCTTCCCATGGAATCTAGTTCACTTCTGCACTTACCCACATCAAAAAACAAGGTGGGACTAGATTGAATGGTAAAATGCGCTCGAACGGTTCTCAACGCCTTTCCTTGAAATACATCATGCCCTGTCTCTTTCTTCAAGCATGCAAACATGCACTTACATTCTTACAACTCTACAGTTTACAGTTAAAAAAAACAGTGCATTGAATATACCAATATTACAACTCTATAGTTTACAGTTAAAGAAAACAAGGCATTCCTCACTCAAACTTGCATGCAAAAAATGAATTTAAAAGCAAAATATGCTTTGTTATTGCCAATGTGCCCTAGAAACTCTTATAAACATGAGCATTAATACACTATTCACAATTGTTCTTTATCGTACATGACATTTGTTTTATGTCCGTAGGTGTCTTCTAGACATTCCCACTATGATGGATTGTTTTTTCTCTTGCCTTCATGTAAAATGTTTCTAATTCTCATTTCTCCATATGTTGTTCTTACTTTTCCTTTTCGTTGATTCTCTCTTTCACATGGTAGTAATTAGTCACTCAAAACTTTCCTGCCCATAACTAATCTTGGTCATAATTTAGTAATCATTAATGCAATAGACATAATATGTTTGGGTGATCCTAGATCATACACATCGAATAAAAGGATATGTTTATTTTTATTGATAGATTGAATAGGTTTTGAAAGGGTCCTTGAACCTTTTACAAAGGATAAAAAGGAGAAGACCTCCTACAAAGGAAGAGAGACAACCTTCCAATGGCAAAAATGGAATATCCCACATAGGGGCAAAGAGAGACAATCTCTACACAACAAACAAACATAAAAATCAAAGAAGAGGAAGTCTCCAAGTTAGGAGGAGATAATATAACAAAAATGAAGACATGAAGAACAAATAACTAGAAAGAGAGAAAGTAGAGTGCACTATTTGGCATCCCCAAGGGTAGAGACATCCAATTCGTTCTCTTGGTTAGCACCTTCGAAGAGGCTTTTGTATTCTTCTAGAGTCTCAAACTAACATTTGAGTTCAGCCAGAAGGACCATAGCTTGTTGTAGAAGAGAAACACTCATTTTGGTAGCTCTATTCAAGGATTTCATAAAATCATTGAGCTCCTAGAGATAACCCTTGTTGGTGATAAAGTAAACATAGGTTTCTATTGGGTGAGAGTTAGCGGTTTGGAAGACCCACTCTTGGGAGCTCCTCTATGGGATGAGGACCACACAAAGTTATCCTCCTAATTGATTTTTGATGTTGAGGGGGACAGTCCTCTGAATTCTTAGGATCCTATTCAAGAATAATTAGAAAGTTTTGCTTATTTATCTAAGGCTTTCTATAGGAGGATCAACGATAGGCCTTTGAATTCATGATGGGAGGATTAGCTTCAACCTAGAAATCAAATTCTAGAATTATATTAGTTTTATAATAAGGGGTTATTTGGTTAGCTTCATTAATATTAGGGTCAACCCCATGGTAGCTTGATTCAAGGGCTTGTGATAAGACAAAAGGGTTAGGCACATAAGGGACAATGGGTCTCATGGAATCCCTCTAAAAAAAATACCTATAGATAATAAGGTTGAGATATTGATGAACAAGGAAATAATAAGTACTTTATTGATGTTAAGGATATAACTCTCAATAGATTTGAACATATATTTAGGATTGTTTATGCTTTTCTTACCATAGAGGTGATTAAGGAAAGCTAGGTGAAAACTTCTAACAATGGCATTAGGACCATCCACCATGAAGTACCATAGAACAAACACCATTATAATATCTCATAGTTTGGGGAGGGACTCTATGATAATTCCTTTGTCTCTTCTAATATTTTATCTCTTATCTGTAAAGAAAGATATTTCACTAACCAAGGAGTGCTTTTCACATTGAATGATCTCATCATCATTCAGAAGCCTAATTATTTTAGCCAAAAAATCAATGGATATGGTGAATTTGAGCCCCTTAAATAAGACTTTTCCTTCTTCCCAATTTTTAGCAATCTCTCAAAATAATTCCATATTATTGTTGCTAAAATTATGAAGAAAATGGAGGAGTCTATGATCTCTAAAGATGTCCTCAACAAGCGCATCCAGTTGAAAGATGCTTGATTTAAACCTATAGTCATGTTCAGCCATTACTTGAAAAGAGGAGAAGGAGGTGAAAGGAGGAGAGGTATATGGGTATGGATATGGTTGAAGTGGGTAAAGCCACACACCAAGGAAATATAGGAAGTGAGGAAATTTGTACTGAAATGGGTGATTAAGAAGCTTAGAGTGTTTTGGATGGTAAAGACTTAGAGAATAAATAAACACTTGTAACTTATGGAATTGAAAAGATTTAAGACTTTGTTGGTCCAAATGCCAATAAAATTGATAATAATGATAGAATGTAGCCATTACCATTCTTCTCCATGTCAAAAAATCCTCATCAGCTTGAGCATCCACATTGGAAAAGAAGGATAGGAGAACTTCACATGGTAGTGATCAATGAGAAAAAGGAACTCATAAAGCACATCCTTATAATTTTCATAGTTTGATATTAGAAAAATATGTGGACAAATCTCAGATGAAAATGAAGGTCGCATTTGAAAATTACAAAATCGAAATCGAAAAGAGTGACCAAAAGGTGGTAATAAAAAATAGTAGTCCAAAAAAAAAATTATATGGATAAGATTACAAAGGGTAAAGATGCTCTAGACCAAGTCATGATGGAAGTTTGAGGCCAAAGGAAAGAAGAGAGGGACATGAGGAAAATCATGGTAGAAAAGAGGGTTAGAGGCCTCCCACTTCAAGACATGATGGGGCAAAGACTTAGGTCAATATTGAAAATTAGGCTTTTGGAAATAATTTCAGGTGGCCAAATGAATAAAGGCCCAAAGAGTTATAACCAGTATATAGAATAAATTATTTGGAAGAGACCTAACCATGAGAGCTAAAAAAATAATCTTTGCAACCAAAAAGGCCAAGGGAAATAGAGTAAACATAGGCATAGGATTAAAGTAGGGAATGACTTCTAGAAGAAGAATGACCAAACAAATATTGAAGGAATCCATTACACCATAAGAAGATGTTCTCTTGATGTAGCCTCAAATTAGCCATTATGTCTACCACTCAATTACCCTCTCGATAGAAATGTTGGATGATGAGATTGTTGACATTATGAATGAATCTCTTGACTCTTCAATAAGATTTTAGATACTCCAAGAGGGGTGTTGATATCGTTTTAAGTAATTTTTTATGTTTAAAGAATCACCTTTGATGATGATATAATCTATGAGGAGGTTGTTCAGTATGGTTAGACCTTGGAAGAGAGCTCTAGGCTCAACAAAATGATTGGTTGCTCAAAATAATGATTGGTTTGAAGTCCAATTATTTTTGTGTAGGTAAGGGGAATTCTACCTTGGTCATCTCTAAAGATACTGCTCACTCTAGTAGGTCTAGGGTTTCCTTTGATAGCACCATCAAAATTCAAATTGATCCAGCCTTTCGAAGGTGGAGACCAAATAATTTTGGATCTGTTAATGAGAGAAGCTTGAGGAACAAGTGGGGAGGGGGGGAGGTCTAAAGAAATTTTAAGCTTAAGATATTTTGAAGATTCATGAAGACTAGAAGGGGAACCAATGAAATATATTCTTTAGTAGAAGAAATGATCTAGACTTCCTTTGATGATGAGTCTTTGGAGATGTTTTGAAAGAATCTATTATTTCTTTCTCTCCAAATTTCCCAAAGATAATGGAGAAGGCAGAAGGACCATAGGATTTTAAGGAAATGACCCTAGAAGGAGTATGGGTATTGAAGATAAAGTTCCATGAGAGAACTAAGAGAAACCATAGTAAACCCAAAGGTGTTAAAAATGGATTGGAGGACTCTAAGAGAGGAGTATCAAGCAAGAAAAAAGTGATGGGTGGATTTAGAATTGGAATGACAAATATATGAATGGTTTAGAAGGATCAAACCTCTAGAATTGAGGTTATCAAATGTGAGAATTTTATTTTGCATGAATAACCAAGAAAAGAAGTTGACTTTGGGGATACGATGTTTGAGAAAAATAAGATTAGTAAGAAACTAGTTGCCCTTAAAGATTTTTTATGTAGGAGCATCCAGTGGTGTAAGAGTGATCTTGCATCACCTAAATTTGTACTTGTTTAATTTTGTTCTAAATTTTATTTAGTTGTTTATAGGATGGATAAATAGACCCAATGCCAAAATAATCATCCCAATATCTTGAGTGGTTTGAAATATATGTAATTTTTAAGGTCTACTATCTTGTCAAAAATAGTGAAAATCCTGCTAGTAAAACTTGGAGGTCATTTTTGAAGGCCTTAGAGGCCTTTTTAAGGGCTGAAATATGGTGGTTTTCTGATTAAACACAATACCGGACTGCCAACCCCTTCGAGAGATTTACAAAAATATGCGTAAATAGTCATTTTGAGAAACGAGCAATGAGTTATGACCTCAAGAAGTTTACCCCTAAAACTCAAATTTCAAATAGATTATTCTAGGCAGGAAAAGGGGAAACAGGGTATTTAGGGGGGGAATTTCAAATTTGTAAGTAGTTAGTCTCTCAAAGCTCTGTTTTCAGAACAATAATTCAAGAAATATTTGGCTCATTTTGGTATTTTTATTGCTTTTCTATGGATTTTATGTTTTTATTTTAATTCAACTCTGCTTCATGTGGTACCAGAGCAAGAGTTCATGAGTGTGTAGATATATCACCGAACATGAGGTAGTTTTCACCAGGACTTATGGTTAGGTTTTGGATAAACGTGAGTAGAATGCCTCCACGAAGAAAATATGGTGGTGGGAGAAATTCTATGGTGCTAGAAGAGGATTTTAGAGCTTTGTAGAGGTCAATTCAAGCTTTTCAAGAGGAGTTGCATAGAGGTTTTGAACCAAGGAGAGAAGATGGGAGTGAAGATGAAGTTAAAGAAGAAAAAGTCTAGTTCAAGAAAGAAGAAGAGGCAGTAGATCCTACATAAGATAGATTGTATAAGGCAATATCCTAGATTGGGAAGAGACCAAAGTCTTATGTCTCTACGTATTCTAGAAATATCAACCCAGAAGAGTTGATCGACTGGATCAATGATATGGAATAATACTTCGAGTATGAGGAGGTGGAAGATCCTGAGAGGGTCAAATTTTCTATGACCAAGTAGAAGTGGCATGCCAGTATTTGGTGGAAGGGAGTACATTTGGATATAAATAGAAGAGGGAAAGAAAGGATAACAAGGTGGGAGCATATGGTGGAGAATTTGAAGAGACAGTTCATTCCAGCTGATTACGAGTTGGATATGCTAAAGAAAATGTAGGTTTCGAGGCAGTCAAGAAAGTCTATCAAATAATACATAGAGGAGTTCTATAAGATTCTAATAAGAACAAGTCATCCTGAGGCCAAGGAAAATGCAGCCCATTACATAAATGGATTGAGAGCAAGTATACAAGAGGAGCTAAGTTTGGTCATGATGACCACCATAGAAGATGCTTACTAGTTTGCCCTAAAGGTAGAATAGAAGTTGAATAGAAGATTTAAGAGCAAGTAGATAGGAAGAGATCGTGGTGGAAGAACTGGTGGGAGAACAAATGGAGGACAAACTAAGTACCAAAAGAATATTGGGGAAGCAAGAAATAGTCAGGACCAAAAGGGGGAGAATACTTACCACCCTCGTGAGAAAAATAATGGCTACCAAAGAGGAAGAGGAAGTTTTGGATGAGGGCCTGGAAGCGGAGTATTTCATGTAACCTATTTCCAATATGGGGAATAAGGGCATCAATTATATGAGTTCCCACAACACCAACGGAGAATGAATAAGAGGCCTAAAGGTAATGCTCGAGTTGTTGTTGTAGATTAAGGTGCTAAATTTGAACACTCTAGGAAAGCAAAAAGAGAAGTTATGGTCACAAGGAGAGCATTTATGAATGAGGAGAAAGATTTAGATCAGAGTAAGAGTCTATTCCACACAAGATGTAAATGTGCAGGTAAGGTGTATAATGTTATCATTGATAATGGTAGCACTGATAACCTAGTTTCAAAAGGGATGGTTACCAAGTTATAGTTAGAGATAAGGAGGTACCTACATCCATATCAGATTGTGTGGTTGGATAAGGACCATAGGGCTTTGATCAGTGAGCAATGTTTAGTAAAGTTCCATATTGGTAATTACCATGATGAGGTCCTGTGTGACCTTCTTCATATGGATGCTTACCATTTACTATTGATAAGAGCATGGTAGTTTTATCAATGTGCAATACATGATGGGTATGTCAAAACTTACTCCCTAACAAAGGATGGAGTGCACCACAAGTTGAAGCCCCTGAATAAGATGGACGAAAATGTATGTAATAGTGCTGAAATCTATTTAGTAGATGGTAGAAAAATTTTGGATGGCCTGAAGCATGAGCATATATGCTATGCATTAACTCCTAGAGTTAAGGATGAGCAATGCAGAGATATTCCAATAGAGATCTCAGGTCTATTAGAATAATTCCAAAATATTATAGTAGATAATGTACCTCAAGGTTTACCACCAGTGAGGAAGATCAGTCACCACATACATTTGGTATTGAGAGCTAGTTTACCCAATAATGCAGCCCATAGAATGACTCCTATATAAAGTGAGGAGTTAAATAGACAAGTACAAGAGTTATTGAAAAAGGGACTAATTCAAGAGAGATTGATCCCATGTGTAGTACCTGCAGTACTAGCACCAAAGAAATATGGAGAATGGAGAATGTGTATAGATTCTTGATCTATTAACAAGATCACCATAAAATACATATTTCCATTGCTAAGTATGGATGATATTATGGATTGCTTGAGTGGAGCTAAGTACTTCACAAATATTGATCTGAAGAGTGGGTATCATCATATTTGTATCAAAGAAGGAGATGAGTGGAAGATAGCCTTCAAGACCATAGAGGGTTTGTATGAGTGGTTGGTCATGCCATTTGGGTTAACCAATGCACCAAGCACATCCATGAGGCTTATGAATGAGGTATTGAAGGAATTTTTAGGAAAATTTGACATTGTCTATTTGGATGACATTTTAATTTTTAGTAAGACTTTGGAGGAGCACATGTTGTATATTCGACGAGTTTTTGTGAAGTTGGGGGAGGAGAAGTTGTTGATTAATTTGAATAAGTTCATTTTTTTAAGGAGTTGGTGTACCTGGGATTTGTCATGTCAGTTGAAGGTCATAAAATGGACCCAAAAAAAGTGAGGGCTATCATTGAACAACCTACTCCAAGGAGCATTACATATGTAAGATCATTCCATGGTCTAACCATTTTTTACAAAAAAATAGTTAGGAATTTTAGCAGTATTTATGCACCCCTAATAGAGACAATGAAGGGGGATAATAAGGAGTTTAAGTGGACTTTAGGAGCATATAGGATTTTTGATATGTTGAAGAAGAAAGTCATAGAGCAACTTGTTTTGGCACTTCTAGATTTTAATAAGGTATTTCAGGTAGATTGTGATGCTAGTGGTAGTGCCATAGGAGCTGTATTGAGTCAAGAAGGTAAGCATGTTGCCTAATTTAGTGAGAAGCTTAATGAGGCTAGGAAAAAGTATTCTATCTATGATCATGAGTTTTATGCTATAGTTCAGGCTTTGAAGAAGTGGAGACACTATTTGTTGCCAAAAGAGTTTGTTCTATAGACTAATCATTAGGCCATACAGTATATTAATAGCCAAGGAAAATTAAATCAGAGGCACTTAAAATGGATTGAGTTTTTGCAGAGTTATGTCTTTGTGTTAAAAAACAAGAGTGGAAAGTCAAATAGAGTTGTTGATTCCTTAAGTAGAAGGTATAACTTGTTGACATAAATGAATGTGGAGGTTATAGGGTTTGATGAACTTAAGAGTTTATACCCTAAAGACCCAGATTTTGCAAAGGTTTGGAGATCTTGCTTGGAACCTATTACTATGGATAAAACTAAATGGTTGGATTTTATAATCCAACATGGAATGTTGGTCAGAGGAAACCAATTGTGTATTCCAAGGATTTTAATGAGAGAGAATTTGGTCAAGGAGAAGCATAGTGGAGGGTTGTCTGGACACTTTTGTCGAGATAAGACAATTGTCCTCGTTAGTGAGAACTACTATTGTCCATAGTTACAACAAGATGTGAAGATATTTGTACAAATTTGTAGAGTATGCTAGAGGGCCAAGGGTGTGAGGCAAAATACCAGATTATATCAGCCATTACTTGTACTAGAGAAAGCATGGGAAGACATTAGTATGGATTTTATTCTTAGACTACGAAGGACACAGAGGAGGAATGACTCCATATTTGTGGTGGTTGATAGGTTTTTAAATATTGCACATTTTATTCCTTGCCATAAAACTAATAATGTAGTTCATGTTGCAGGGTTGTTTTTCAAAGAGGTGGTATGACTACATGGTCTACCAAAGAGTATTGTTTCATACAAGGATACAAAATTTATTGGGTATTTTTAGAGGAATTTGTGGAATAAATTGAAGATATATTTAAAATTTAGTTCTACATACTACCCACATACTAATGGACAAATAGAGGTGGCGAATAGGAGTTTGGGTAACCTACCAATATGCTTAGTAGGAGATAAGCCCAAAGGATAGTATTTGATTTTACCACAAGAATTTTTTTCTTACAACAATTCTATCAATAGGAGTAGGTAATAAATCCCCATTCTAGATTGTATATGGTAGAAACCCAAGGAATTCTTCTGAGATGAGGAAGATGTATAGAGGTAAAAAGAGCAGTTTTGAGGCTGAGGACTTTGTAGAGCTCTTGAAGATCTTGCATGAAGAAGTGAAGAAGCGTATTATTAAGATGAACACTCAGTACAACACAAGCGTAGACTAGAAGTGGCAGTTTAAGGAGTTCCAAGTGGGATATAAAGTTATGGTCCACCTGATAAAATAAATATTTCCTACTAAAACCTATAACAAGTTGAAAATAAAGAATTTTGGACCATGCAGGATCATAGAGAAACAAGATTCAAGAAATGCATATGAAGTAGAACTACCAAGTGGACTTAACATATCACCTGTGTTCAACATTTCTAATTTGGAAGAATATCATGAAGGGGACAATAATGATGGATCAGTAACATAAATTTGGGATATTCCAGCATCTACTATGGAGAAGGAAGAGATAGAATAAATCCTTGATATCCACATCAAAAAAAGTACCAAAAATAGGTAGTATGAAGAATATTTGGTTAATTGGAAGGGTAGGCCTATTGAATATTCATCTTGGTTGTCAAAGATAGAGGTTGACCACCTGGGTTTTCCTCCAACACTAGAGAAGTGAAGGTCACTTCTCAATTTACCCTGGGTATCTGATGTAGGATCATCCAATGGTGTGAGAGTGATCTTGCATCACCAAAATTTGTATTTGTTTCATTTTTTTTCTAAAGTTTATTTAGTTTTTTAGACTATGGATAAATAGAACCAATGCTAAAATAATCATCGCAATATCTTGAGCGGTTTGGGATATATGTAATTTTTAAGGTCTTCTACCCTATCAAAACTAGTGAAAATCCTGCTAGTAAGCTTGGAGGTCAATTTTGAAGGCCTTAGAGGCCTTTTTAAGGGCTAAAATATGGTGTTATTATGTTTTGAAACAATACTGAGCCGCCAACCCCTTCGAGAGCTTTTAGAAAACATGTGCCAATAGTCATTTTTATCAACGAGCGATGAGTTATGACCTTGGGAAGTTTACCCCCAAAATTTAAATTTCAAATAGATTGTTCTAGGCAGGAAAATGAGAAGCAATGTATTTGGGGGGGAATTTCAAATTTGTAAGCAGTTAGTCTCTATAAGATCTATTTTAAAAATAATAATTCAAGAAAAAATTGGCTCATTTTGGCATTTCTCCTACTTTTATGTGGATTATATGTTTTTATTTTAATGCAACTCTGCTTCACTTTTAGTGATGTAATAACCTAATTTGACCATGTAGATACCATTCTCACTAGCTTTCCATATTGGAGAATCTTCTAATGTGGTGTATGGGATAACAAAGGTCCTTATAATATTGGATAAATTCTTTGATACTCTTGAAAATCTCTCACTTAAGTTGGTCTTGGGAATGGTTTTCCAAATTTTTCTATTATGACCGATTTGTATGAAATCTCAAACTCTGCCTCCAAAGAGATGATTAGTGATGGGCTTTAATCTTTCTGAATTGGAGATGTCATTAAGGGGAGTTTCTAGAATCCAAGGTTCCTTCTAGAATTTTATGCTTACACCATTACCAATATTCCACCTGATTCCTTTATGTATTAGATGCATGGATTTTAAAATATAATCTTAAATGGAAAACCCTGCAATGGGGGTGGGGTCATACAAAAATTTGAAAATTTACCATAAATATTAGCTTTGATGATATCAATCCAACAATATTTCTCATTGCAAAAGAGCTTTAATCCTATTTGGCTATGAGAACTAGGTTCATCTGCTTGAAAGTTTTGAAGCCTAATCCTCCTTACCCTTTTTTGGAATAAATTTGAACCAAGCAACAAAAAAAAAACTTCAATGTCCCTCAAAACTAGATTATAAATTTTTTCTAAATTTACCAATTTTTTTGGAAAATGAATAAAGGGGATTTAAATATGGATAGGAAGAAAACCAATATTCTTTGAAGAGAATATTTGAGAATAATGGCTTTCTTGGCTTGACTTAAGAGATAACCTTTCCACCCTGCAAGCTTTTTGTGCAATATTTCCAAGACATTGTTCCAAAGGTTTCAAAATTCACTTCCAAAGAAGAGAGGAAGACCCAAAATGTTGAAAGGGATATTTAAAATGGAGCATCCAAAGGTGTTAAATTTTTTTATCTACCTTCTAATGGGGGTATAAATGAATAAAATTATGTTTATATGGTAATTTACGTTTTTCTTGATAGATTCCTCAAAGAGAAGAAGAATGGATTTGATGACTCTAGCTTAGAGAAAAGAAGAATAAGTGGCTAAGATGGTATCCTAAATTAATTGTTAATGTGATATGGGATTAAGTATGGAGGTAGCTTTGATGCCAAATATGGATCGTTGATTGCAAGTCACTGTAAGGGTTCTTCCCAATGCTTTAGAAATGATGACAAAGAAAAAGGGTGAGAGAGGATCTCCTTATCAAATTCCTCTATATATTTTGAAGTAATCAATAGCAAAATTTTTAACAATTATTGAGAAACTAGCAGAGGTGATGCATTATTTTATAATCTTAATCTAGTCATAATGAAAACCAAAATTGGAAAGAATAGAAAAGAGGAACTTCTAAGACATTCTATCAAAATCTTTGCTCATATAAAGTTTTAAAATAATTTGGGTTTCCCACTTTTATAATAGAGTGAATGAGCTCATGGATAGTAATAATGCCATCTATAATGATCCTACCTTGTATAGAGCTTCATTGGCATTTATCAATAATGAGTGGAATAATTTACTTCATCCTATTATCCATGGTCTTGGTAAGGGTTTTGTATATCACATTGTAAATAATAATGGGCCTATAATCAAGATATATATTTGGCATCAATAGATTTAGGTATAAAGGAAAGGAATTTTGAATTGACATCTCTACGAATATGCTTATCCTTTTGGATTTCTTGGATGGCAACCACCAGGTCAAGTCCAACAATATTCCAAAAATGTTGAAAGAAGAGGGTTGGGAAACCATTGAGGCTATGGGCTTTATAACCTTGCATAAATAATATTACACTCTTAAACTCATCATGACAAAAAGGTTGCAACAAAAATAAATTGATATCATGAGTGATCAATGAAGGAATGTTGGCAAGTAAACTATTGGACACTACAAGATCATAGGGGTTACAATGACTAATGAGGATTTCAAAGTAGGAAAAATCAACTCTAATATATAGACTAGCCCCCATTGATGATCCATTAGACTTAGTTAATTCTCTAATTTTATTGTAGCTTCAATTCCTAAGAGTAGTGGTATGAAACAATTATATTAGAGTTCCCTTCTTTAATCTAGGTCACTTGGGACTTTTGCTTCTAGAAGACTTATTCACAGGAAAGTATCTTGTGGAACTTAGAAATAAGTATCTTTTTAGATTAACTTAGATCTAGATATGAGTCCCCATTATGGATAACTTCTTCAATTCCTATAAATTGGTGTTGAATGTCTTGTTTCTTGGAGAAAATATTTCTAAAAATTTCTTTATTCCATTGCTTGAGATTGGTTTTTATATATCAAAGTTTTTTTGCAACTTGAGAGATAAGTGGCCATAAAAATAATTTGGTCCACCATTCCACGATAAGATATTTGATATCATTATGTTGGAGCCACATATATTTTAACATGAAGGGGGTTTTGAATGAAGATATTAGTTGGAAACACTCAATAAAAAAAATATTATGGTCTGATCCTATTTTAGGAAGAGAGTAGAGAATGACATCATAAAAGATATAGATAGCCTCTTGGGAAAGGAGAAATCTATAAATATCATGAGTGAAAGCTCATGGATATTTTTCAAAATTTATAGCCAAAATGTCATTTTTAGCAACCTCAAAAGCATCCATCCATGTTACTTTAGCTGCATAGTTTTTCCACTTGACCAGATACTCATAATATACCTTACCAATTATTCTCTTAGTCACTCTTAAGTTTATCACTACCTCAATTGCATCTAGTTTTTTTTGGACAATTTTGTTATCCATTCTTCCATTAGAAAAAGAGGTGTGATGCCTTCAATAATATCTATGGATTTATTATAAAAAGGATACAGATATTCCACATTAATAATTGATGAGATGTCTAATTCTTTCAAGGTTTCAATTTTATATGCATTAGTGGAAAAAAAAATTAAGACCTTACAAGGTCTAATGTTCTTCCAATTTATTTTGTTGTAACTTTATTTAAATAATATTTCTTTCTACAAATGTACCAAAATGAAATCTCCAACCTAGAATTCTTGTGTTTAACACTTGAAGTCAGCAAGTTGCTTGTATTTTATGGTATTCTTTTCCAAATTTAGTTTCACTTCTAGATGTAAAAATTACATGTAATAAATTAATTCCTCTACTATAACACTATATCTCTATAGATAATTTGTACTTCATAACTCATCTACTTCTCTTAGATGGATTCCATACACAATTTGAAATGGATTTTTTGTTGTGCTTATGTCCATCAAATTGGTATATGCAAACTCTACCTATTTTAGTATAGTATCCCATAATTCTCATTTCTTTATAGCTCAATTTTGTGCCCATATTTTCCCACAAAGTGTACCAAAAGTAACCTACAAACTTAGTGTTTGTATCTAATATAATATTTTTTAACAAACCATACAATCTTAGAACTCAAAAGAATAAATAAAAAATATGAGTAGCATCATATATTTCCTTAAAAGGTATGAAATGTTCCATATTTGAAAACCTAACAACAACAAAACTTAAATCATTTCCATTTTTTGTTTGACACAATACAAGGATATATTCCATACTTATTTCTTCCTATAGTATTTCTAGTATCAGTAATAGCTAATATAACCTTATTTTTTGGCTTTTGTTTTTTGCATGTTGATATATTTAACAACCTTGCACAAATATTCACATATTTGTGTTTATTATTGGCCAATAATAGCTTTCACAAAGTTATTTAAATTTTTTATCTATCCTAAAATGTTTATCTAGTCATCCACTATTCTTTTCTCTTATTAAGCTCTCTCTAATTGAGCTTTGTAGTATGCATAACCATTGTCCCTTGAATAATAATCCTTCGTGGATAAAGGAATCTAGCCACGGTGTTTTATATCCTATAATAGGGTAATTGAAAGATACCTAGTCTTATTTGTACTCCATATAATTAAGTTAAATACATTACATAGAATAAAAACCTTCCACTTCAGTCTTCATTGCATTCATCAACAAAATTCTTCTACCTAAGGCAACAACTATCCCATTTGAACTATCACTTTTACGGTTCAAAATAAATGAATAATTTTGAAGATAATGTACCCATTTCATGTGTCTTTAGTTTAATTTACTTTCACTATTAATGAATTGCATTATAGAATTGGTGATGCAAAATTTCCAAAAATCCAATTTTCCATGCAAGGAACAAACACATAGAGTGGAAGTTGTAGCACCCTAAAATTGGCGCAGTGAAATCTTAATAATTACATTTACTTTAGTAAATAATTTAAATTCAAATTTTAACCTCCCAAACCGCCCGTTAATCGTCGGTTAATCCGTTTCCCCCTTTCCCATGCCATTTTTAGAGTTTTTTTTGACCATTTGATGATATCGTCGCCGATCAGACGATATCGCCCTAGATCTGACGGTTTCGTCTGGTCTAGGACATCCAGATGATATTATCCCAAAACTTATTTTGCATAATTAGCTTCTATTCCAATGGGTCTCTAATCCGGGCAGAAGCATGTCTGCACCGTTAGGGACCCTCCCCCATTGGAGATCTCCCAAATAGAGATGATCTCCAACCTCCTAACCTCCCTCCTAAGCCTATTTAATCCTAATCCCTTCCCTTAGCACCCCCCTGGCTGATAATTCCTGTAACCCGACTTCATATGCATTAAGACATCTTAAATTCATATTTGCATTAGCTCTATACCAATTTTGTTGTAGGTACCTTAGTGTTTTTCAGCCGAAGCAAGATTACATCATCGTCGATGATCTTGTTCAGATCGGAGGCGATCCTGTCGAATCAGAGACGATTTCATACCAATGTGAAATTATTTCTACTGCAGTCAACATTGAGGCAATCAGTGCCTAAAGTTTGCATTTCTTCATCTCTTTTTCTATTGTTTTATGCTGTAATTAGTTATTGTATTTGTTATTTTATGCTATCTTGCATTTTGGAGTTCACCCATCTAGATTAAATGCATAATTAAGTCATACTTATTATGAAATCAGTATAATGAATGCATGTTTCTATTTATAAGTTTCAGTTTGATATTGTTGTTGTCATTTTACACTGTTTCCCTCTGTTAGGATAGTTGCATTTTCTATATTTTGCACCTATTTCTATGTTTGCAGGTCTCTGATGAATTCGTCTGATGAATTCGTCAGATCTCAGATGATCTTGTCTGATCTCAGATGATCCTATCAAATCAAAGGCGATCTTGATTGCTTCAAGAATCAAAATCTTCATCAGACATCCGGATCAGGTATTTTCCTTTAACATTGCTTAATTTCTCTGTTTTTCTGTCCTATTCTATTTTTTGTATTCATTTAATCTGCATTTTCATATAGAATAGCTTAGACACATTTTGGCCAAACCTAGGACTTGAATGCTTAAGGCTAAAATGAACACATAAAACACATTCCAAACCTAGGCGTGGAAACTGCCATTGAATGTTTTCTGGTGAACCCACCATCCGTCAAAAAATCACCAATATACACCTCCCTTGAGAGGCGTGACCTTTGCAAGGCCTTTTAGTCTGAGGTACCATGCCATCCTTTTCAAATCCCCCTTTTAGGCATGGATCCTATAGCCTAAAGGTAAGGGTGTGAAAAATTTGGAGCGATACATTTTGGTGAACCCGACGTGAATGCATTGTAAACCTTTTGAAAACAAAACAAAAAAAAAAAAAAAAAATAAAACAACTAAAACATAGATGCATTTCAAATCGTTTCAAATTAATAAGTTGCATATTAGATGGTAGCTCCTAAGAAAATATTAGCAGTTACTATAAATGTAGAAAACCAATTGGTAGCCATAGAAATCAATTCTATGCTTAGTGTGCCTGAAATAAATAGAAATCAACTCTTGTGGGACGAAATTGATAGAAGACTTAGTGTCATTTCATCTAGGTCAAAAAAACTTAAACAGATCAAGAGGCTTATCCTAGATAGAATCCTGGATCCTCATCAACTTGTCTTTTATCATGAACTTCAGAGAGCCTGCCATAGATGGTTAGCTTATAGGAGAGCCCTTGTATCTTCAGAATTGTTCACCTTCGAGGAATACTTCGAGAATGTAGCCATTGTACACCAGTTCCTAGGTCTTGTAGAAGACCAAGAGGTTGTTATTACAGATAGGGAAAGATGGAATAGAGTTCCTTGAGCTGTGTTATATCGAGAATATTGCCACGAGCTTTACTTATATCAACCAACATCTGAGACAGATAATATCACTATAGCTCTTTTCATTAAATTTTTGAAGGAAAACTTTCAATTTGAAGAAGAACACTTCATGACTCCTGAAGAACTTGAGCCCATTAATGATATTTATAAATTGTTTATAGAAAACTAGATCATTACTTTCAGTCTTATTATTTCTTGCATTTATTGTATTGTTTGTCATCTTTACAATATTATTACAAAAACAAAGAAAAACTAAAAAACATAACAAAAAACCAAAAACATTTCATTTTAAATATTGTAGTAGGTATATAATTAATATATACCTCTTAAGCTTGTTGCATATATATATATATATATATATATATATATATATATATATATATATATATATCTACTGAAATCTAAAATTAAGCACCATGCCTAAACTTACGAATGGTAAACAAACTGAAGGAGAAGAAGAAGATTGGTTACAACATAAAACTAGAAACCCAAATGTCCTTCCTGAAGATCCAATTCCAGAAGGAGAAACTCTAGATCAACCAGAATATGACCTAGGTGAAGACAATGAACAATAAGGAAGTGTTAAAGAGGATGGATCCTCATCCCCTAGAGTAGCTCCGGATGGAACTATTGCTTTTGACAACGTAGATCATTTTCAAAAATTTCTCAATGATAACATTGATGCCCTTAATGTGGCAGTTCGTATTGATAAAGGGCAAATTAGTGACACTCAAGTAGCCATGGAACATGCGTTTGATGTACGCACTAATCCCTTGTATTTCATTGATCAAGAAAGTGATAAGGCTGGACCATCCAATACAAATATAGTCACTATGGTTCAAAATATGTCAAAACAACAGGTTATCCAACCTCCTAAGGAACCTGTTATTCAACCTAAAATAATTCCCACACAAAATAAAACTTCCTTCACTACTTTATTTCGCCAAACTATTGAGCAATATGCTTCAAGTAAACAAAAACCTAAAACGAAGCCAAACATCAATTTTCAACAATCTGGAATACATCATAATACAACTTCAAAATTCCTTCATAACACTTTTCCTACCAATAATTTACACAATAGCAACATAGCATCTAATCTTCATGTCCCTCCATCATATGCTCACAAAACCCATATCAATGCCCTACCGAACCAATATGGTGGGCAAACTAGTAATCTGGAAGCCATGGTGAAACAGTTGGCTTCGTGTATGGACCAGATAGATCCCTACCGTCCCTCGTACAATTATCGAGAGATATGTAGTCAACCTTTGGATCCCATAGTTGTAGCTCAACCATACCCTAAGCATTTTCCCATGCCTATCTTGCCTATATATAAAGGAATCGAAGATCCCATAGAGCATCTTCGCATGTTTAGGATAGCATGTCATGATATATCACATGATGACTTGCTATTACTAAAAATGTTCCCAAAAAGTTTAGGTGGAATGGAATTAGAGTGGTACTATCAATTGCCCACTCATTCTTTGAGAAACTTTGAAGAAACAGCTAAATCATTTGTCCATCAATTCAGTGCCTACATCGAGAGGCATGTAACCATTAAAGATTTATACAACTTAAAGCAAGACAAGGATGAATGTTTTGTCGATTTCTTAGCTATATGGAGGCAATTGATAGGAAAACTACACTTTGTGCTACCTTATAGAGAAATGTTGGACATTTTTATCAATAATTTACAAGAACAAATATCTTATGAGTTATCAACTGCTACTTTAACTACCTTCGATCAGGCTATAGATCTAGCTCGAAGAGTATAAGATGCCCTCATCAGGAGAGGCCAACTTAGGAAGAAGGATGATGAGAAAACATCCATAAATAAATATAAAAACAAACAAGTTTTCGATGACGGAGTCACTGACAGTAGAAATGTTGCTAATATCAATGCAACGAAGACAACTGAAAAAATTATATTGAAACCTCCTGATAAACCTCCTCGAGAATTTACTAGATTAAATCAACCCTTATCAACTATTTTACCTCAATTACTCGAAAGAGGTTTGATCCAATTACAAGCTATTCGGGAACCTGATCCAACTATACCCGGATATAGAGCTGACCTACACTGTGATTTCCATAGAGGACCTGGACACTCTACCAACGCTTGTAAAAGGTTGAAACATAAAATACAAGATTTGATTGATAATAATGAAATGGAAGTGCAAGCCTTCCAACCTAAACAAAATGCTCCTAATAATACTCAAAAGACCATTCCCCAAAATCAAAATCAAAATGCTAATCAAACATTAGACATATTTCAACACCCTTTACCAAGACATGGTAAAGAGGTAGCCAATCAAATCGAACATCATAATGTTCTGCCTCCTACTTGATATGTAGGAACTATTAGCGGACAATTACCTATTCAAGATCCTCAAATATTTGACACAAACTTATCCCTAGTTACGACCAGGCCCTTACATGATATTCCAACTCCTGATTCTAGTGATATAGAATCAGATACTGAAAGTGAATTAGACATTACTTCAAACCAATCAAATAGTTCTGAAAATGAATCAGATCCTATTCAACACATCACAGATGCTATGGTTCTAGAAGAACCATTTCCTAGAAGAATTACTACTTGACCTTCTTCTAATCAATTCCTCCCTGATGAACAAGCCATAAATGCTCAACCGAGACTAGTTCAACGTCCTCATTATAACATTGTAGGTACCATCGAAGTTGTTACCCGACAACAGGCTCAAAATTCTCAACAAGAACCAAATCAGAATGATGGATCGGCTCCATTCATTTTGAAAAACCCCAATAAATGGAATCATGCTCCTAATGTTCAACCTAAACCCACTTACAATATTAATGAGCAATTATCCAATACAACAGCCAGAATTTCCCTTTTGGATTTGTTAAGATCGTCTCCCACCCATAGGGATGAGTTGATGCTTACATTAAGCCAAATGATGGTACCTCAAAACATCCAACCTGAAGCTATGGCCAATACTATCATTACTCGAGAGGTTGATTGTATTGACTTTCAGGATAAAGACATCCCACAACATAGTTTACATAAGGACAATCCTTTATATATCACTACTCTGATTGGAGATGTAGCTGTCAAACGAGTCCTGATTGATAATGGCTCATCCCTAAAAATTTGCACTTTTGAATTCTACCAAATATTTGGCTTTAGAAGTGATGAAATGAAGAAAACTGACATGATTATCAAAGCTTTTAATGACGAAACACAAGAAATGTGTGGAGTTATTACCATCCCATTGCAAGTTGGTCTTAGAACTCTAGATACCACCATGTTTATTGTACATTGCCCCGCATCATACAATATACTCTTGGGTCGCCCTTGGATCAATGCGATGTAGGTGGTCCCATCAACTTTACACTAATGTGTTAAATTCAAATTTAAAAATCAGTTGGTCACTATCCATGGTGACCCTAGGCCCTTTGATATGTGTGCCTTGGCAGAACCTGTTGGAGTGCAATTTTGCCCTGCTCTGTCATCTACACATCCTAATTCTTATTTTTCATCTAAAACTGTGAAACACACACCCATAACTTCACCTATTTCCCTTCCATTAATTTCATCCTCCTATATAGATCAACAATCTTCTAAAAAAATTACTCTAGAACCTCAAAAAGATCTTCAATCTACAACCAATCCTTCATGTCCTATCCCTATAATTTCAAAACCTATAGACACATCTATCACACCTTCAACATCTCAAGATATAGGGAATGATCCTTCTACATATTATGCCCTTTTTGATGAACTTTTATCAGATTTATCCACAACTTTAATATCAGAAAAAACAAATGCTTTCATGCGAGATTAAATTCTTTTAAATAACTTACTACCATCTCCTCGTACTTTGGGCCTCCCAAAACCTATGGGAAGTACTTACCAAGTCGAGAGTTGTGCCTTCATTTATAAAGGATATGACTGGGGAAGAATCCCTCGGAATATCAAAACTCATCATGAGGGATACGCTCGGTGTTATTTTACCAATGAATATATTAAAGCTAAACCCATGATGCTTAAAATGGGATATAAAGGGAAAGGCTTAGGACCTTTCCAAAATGGCATGAAAGAACCTTTCGAGGTAGAACCGTGGCCCACCCGCTGTGGTGTGGGCCTATTTCATAGTAAGGGTCAACCCTTTCCTTTTGAATATGATGATCAACTCATATGCTATCAAGATTATTTAGACAGGCATGATGATCAGCCATTTACATGTAACATGCTATCCATAGCTTACCCTAAAATGATTGCTAACCCCGATGAAAAGTTGGAAGGAGATATCTTCCATGACATCTCTGTTGAAGAAATGTTACACAATGGATTTTATTTTGATGGTTCTATACCAACTATAGCCCAGCTTGAGGCCACTGATCCTCAAGATGAATTATCCAAATTAACCTTACAAGAATTACAAGAATTGGGCATTTCACCCGCCCCACCTAATTTTGAAAGAGATCTACACATGGAGGTAGAAAACGTCATTAAAATTAATATTGGAACTGAGGATAATCCTCACATAATCAATATTGGATCAAAATTAAGTCAAGAAAAACAAGAACAATATATTGCATTCCTTAAAGAGTATGAATATGTCTTCTCTTGGACATATGAATATATGCCAGGTCTAGACCCTTTTGTAGTCATGCATCATCTAGTGGTCCATCCGGATGCTAAACCTATTAAACAAAAACTTAGAAAAATGCATCCCAAAGTGGTTCTGCTAGTCAAAGGGGAGTTAGAAAAACTCCTGAATGTTGTTTTTATACAAGCTATTGATTATGCTGAATGGATCTCAAATGTAGTTCCAGTCACAAAGAAAGAAGCTACCAAAGTTAGGGTTTGCACAAATTTTAGAGATATTAACGTTGCCTGCCCTAAAGATGACTTTTCGCTTCCAAACATGGATCAAATCATTGAATTTATTGTCGGGAGTGGGATGATGTCCTTAATGGATGGATTCTCTGGTTATAATCAGATCAGGATAACTCCTGAAGATCAGGCTAAAACAACCTTTATTACCCCTTGGGGTACTTTTTGTTGGAAAGTGATGCCATTTGGCTTAAAGAACACAGGTGCAACATATCAACGATCTATGACCTATATTTTTCATGATATGATGCATGATATCCTACATGATTATGTTGATGATATTATAGCTTGCTCTATTATTGAGGATAATCATTTAGATGATTTGAGAAAATTTTTTAATCGATTACGAGAATATCTTATTCTATTAAATCCAACAAAATGCATATTCAGAGTCAAGTCCGGTAAATTATTAGGGGTTTTAGTTTCTTTACGTGGTATCAAAATCGACCCTCTCAATATTGTGTCTATCACTGATATGCTTGCACCTACTAATATATCTAAATTACAAAGTTTACAAGGTAAGCTTCAATCCATCCGTCGCTTCATCGATAAGCTGACAGAAAAAACCGGTCCCTTTCTTAAACTCCTTAAGAAGGATGTCCCTTTTAATTGGGACGATGACTGTAGAGAAGCTTTTGAACTTCTCAAAAAATACCTCCTTAATCCATCGATGCTTTCACCACCTAGACCTGATCGCCCATTTCTCCTGTATATTTCAGCTTCAGATTCTGCCTTAGGAGCTATGTTAGCTCAACTTGATGATGAAAAGAGAGAACGTGCTAATTATTACATTAGCCAAACCTTCATCAGTTATGAAACCCGCTACACAACATTAGAGAAGCTATGTCTAGCAGTCGTGTTTGCTATGCAAAAATTATGACATTATATGCTTAGTCAAAAAACTTATGTCATTGCCAAATACGATCCCTTAAGGTATCTCATGAGTCGACCTTATTTATTGGGTCACACAACCAAGTGGGTTCTTGCTCTAAGAAAGTTTGATCTCATATTCATAGGACAAAAGTTTGTTAAGGGTCAAATCATAGCAGATCAATTAGCTTCTACACCCTTAGAGTCTACCCACCCTCTCATCATCGAGTTTTCTGATGAATGCCTTCAATTAGAGGCAAACCATACTGAACAATGGTCCTTATACTTTGATGGAGCCCGATGCATGAGTGGGTCTGGTGCGGGTATTATTTTAATATCCTCACAAAAACATCTTATTCCTCTGTCCTTCAAATTAACATTTGCTTGCACCAACAATACTGCTGAATATGAAGCTCTAATCCTTGGATTACGAGCTGCTTTAGCACTAAAAATTAAGCATTTGTTAGTTTTTGGTGATTCTCAACTGGTTATAAACCAAATTAATGAATTTTATCAGACCAGAGATGATAAACTGCGCCCATATAAGGCCTATGTTTTACAACTAATGTCTCTATTTGATCAATTTACCTTGGAAGCTATTCCTCAAACTTGCAACCGTGTAGCTGATGCTATGGCCGCAGCTGCATCTCTCCTGCCCTTGGAGTTAGATGACGAATATGCCACTATCATTATTTGTCGACTCTAGGAACCCGCTTCAAATAAGTCATGCTTAGAACCTTTGGATGTGTTTCTAATCAACGAAACTACTCTTGAACCTTGGTATATGGACATATTTGATTTTCTCCAAAATGGGACTTTCCCTACCAATTCTAATAGAAACCAGCGTTGGTTATTACGTAGATGAGCAAGTTGATTTGTAATAATTGGCAATACCTTATATAGGAGATATTTTGAAGGTATCCTATTAAGATTTTTGAATTTAGAAGAATCCAAATTAGCCTTGAGTGAAGCCCACGATGGATCTTGTGGAGGACACTTTAGTGGTAGTGTCATTGCTAAAAAGCTCCTTCGGATAGGCTACTTTTGGCCTACCATGGAAAAGGATGCACATGATTATGTGCGCCATTGCGACAAGTGCCAGAAACATGATGACCTTGTCCATGCGCCTGCACAAGAACTGCAGGATATTTCATCTCCTTGGACCTTTTCAAAATGGGGTTTAGATATTATTGGCAAAATCAATCCTATGTCATTTGATGGACACAAATTCATCATAACCACCACTGAGTATTTCATGAAGTGGGTTGAAGCTATGCCTTTAGCTTCCTGCACTGGCACACAAGTCTCTAAATTTATTTTTAATCAAATCATTTGCAGGTTTGAAATTCTTGCAAATCTCATCTTTGACAATGGAACTTGTTTCAAAAATAAAGATGTTAAAAAATTATGCCAAAAATATAAGATTCAACATCGCTGGTCCACTCCCTATTATCCTCAAGGTAATGGTTAAGCAGAAGCATCTAAAAAAACCTTAATCAAAATTCTCAAAATATTAGTCAATAAAACCGACCATGACTGGCACATTCAGTTATATCCAGCCTTGTGGGCCTATCGAACTAGTGTTCGAACCCCCATTGGAACTTCACCTTTTGTTTTGGTGTATGGTGCTAAAGTAGTTTTTCCCTTTGAATTAGAAGTTCCTTCTTTTGCTCTACTACTTCAAGATACTGAAGTAGGAGATGAATATCGTGCTGGCAAACTCAGTCAACTGGAACTCCTAGATGAAAAATGCATCAATGCCTTGGAGCATCTCCGGGCCTACCAAAACAATCTTAAAAGATCATATGCTAAGAAGGTTCGTCATCGATCCTTTGAAATCGGTGACCTTATTTTAAAAGAAAATTAAAAAAATACTAATGCAACTAAGGACCTTAAAGGTAAATTTGAGCCCAACTGGCTTGGACCATACATTATTACTGCTAAATTTGAATCAGGAGCATACAAATTATCTACCTTAGATGGTAAAGAACTTAAAGAACCCATGAATATTTTGCATCTTAAACATTACTATGTATAAATTTGGTCATTTTGTCCTTGTATATATTTGTTTACAATATTTCAAAATCACTATCTTGTATTTCTTTCAATTTATAAATTCCAAAACACCAAAAACATTCATAATCATCAAAATCTTCAAAACTATTTGTTATCTTTATTTATGGCACTTGTTAATTCTTTCAAAAATATTAAAAATATAAAAACAGCAATATGCTTGACTCTTTCAAAACCAAAACAATATAAAGAAGAAAGAGAGAGTCAACATTCTCAAAAATTCTCAAAAAATCATTTATATATATCTTCTTACAAATGTTGCAGTTATATATTTCAAATTATTTTGGATAAATTAGCATTTATTTGGAATCCCTCACTTTCACACTCACAAAATAAATATCTTGATTTTATCTGGCATGATTACTAATCTCTCTTATATCAAAGTCCATAAAATTCAATTAAATAAAGTTTGAGCATAGAGAATTGATCTTGTTATTTACTTAAACCAAGCACATCTTTTCACAATAAAATGATTATATTTGTAATTTGCATGTTTTGCTACATAGTAGAAGTGATTTCTTGAGCGAAAAGTTTCCCCTGCTATCCTATCATGCACATGGTCTAGAATCTTTGAGAATTGGCAAAAGGACAAGCTCACCCCTACCCAGAATAAAAATCCCTTACTCTATAGCTAATCTGAGCAAGTATCCCTAGTATAAAAGAAAAAGCAAAGTTCAAGAAAAAGAGAAAAAGAAAAGGACAAAAAAAATGTTATTTTATATCATTACAGCAATATTTCAAGCACTATCTCAAAAATCAAGCAAAAATAGAAAAGAAAAAGAAAAGAATAGCAAAAGAAAGCAAAAGCAAAAGCAATAAAATCCCTTTCCCTACCCTTTGAAAAGAAAATAAGGGTTGATGAGCTTGAATCCCTGGAATTCTCAATTATTCAAAAACTATGAGGTAAGCCCCATAACAGGTGGTTTGTGCCCAACCTGCTTGGCCTTGGGTAACTCCTAGTGTGGCGATATGTCTGTCACATTAGCGACCTTATTTTGTACAGACCTATGTGTGCTTATGGATTAGCTAGATCTTGATAATCCGACCTACATAGTAGTATAGTATGGTTATATGCATCTACATCATGGTTAATGAACACTTATTTGGTTTCTTCAAATCACTTGTATCATATTATCTTGCTCAAAACTGGTAAATGAACATAGCAATTGCACACACATTTGTATTTGAGAGATTTTGTGTATCATTATGATAAATCAAGATTGGAAATGAACTCACATATGCACATGGGATTCCTTATAAATCTAACTTTTGTCTTCAAAATACTTTGAAATATTTTTTGCAAACTTGTTTGGAATAATTCATTTTCTTCTTTCAAGTACATTTTTTTAGCATAAAGACAACTATATAATAGAAAAAAATCAAAATTTCTTGCAAACCTATACAATCAAAACATATATATCTGGTTGACTTTCATGACGATGGTATAGTTCACAAACCAAAATTGGAATTTTATGCCTAGCGCAAGTCCTCATCTTCATATTTTCTATTTATTAAAAATCAACCATGCAATAAAACTATCTCTTTTTGGATTTTCGTGATGATGGTATAAGTCTATACCTACATATTCTATGCCTAGCGCAAACCATTGTAACAATTTTTATTCCCCATTTATTTAAAATCATGAAAACCATATGACTTAAATCATTCTATTACACAAATTATGCTTTTAACAAAAAGAATGCACATTTTCACTATTTCATGTCATTATGTCAATCTTCAATTTTGCAATGATGGTATAATTCCTAAGGAATTATTCAAAAAATTTATCACACTTAGGAATTTATGCCTAGCAAAAATCATTTTAACATTATTTCATGCATACTATTTTCATGGAAATCTGAAAAACAAACCATCATCATCATCATTTGCACTATTGCACCAAAGTCTTAAGACAGTCTCTTAAGCACTCTTTTACTTTTAACAATATTTCTATACTGGGATTAGCTTGATGACCGAGTGAGCGGTGACTCCATGAAATGGTCTATAATAGCGACAATGTCCTTTGAAATTATTGTTAGAAGTCTTTTTTTATCTTTTATCACATTACATCACAAACAACCAATTTGTTACATCAGATTATTTCATTTAAATTTTACAAGCATGACATCAAAATTATAATATTTCCAATGACATAATTACATGAATCATCAAATCAATTAATCAAACATAAAAGCATCATAAAAATACAAGCCACAAGTCATATGATCAAAAATATCTCATCTATATATATCAACAGTATATATACATCATCAAAACTAGATTGGTATGCCATAATCTGTACCTCGGCATACTCAATCCTCTATCAAAAATAATAAATGCTATCATATCAATCTATACAACTCCATGTAGTACTCTAGCCTCATGCCCCCCCTCAAGCTCTCATCTTCATCTCCTCCCCCACCCTGAGGTGGACGAGGTGGCCCCATCGTAGTATGTGTAGTACTGTGAGTCCTAGTTGATGATCGGGACGAAGTCCTCGACGACCCGATCCTGATCGGATCTGCGATGTTAGCTAGTAGGGGTAGTCTATCCTCCTCTGGCACCAATTGATAGTACAATGTTTGATAGAAAGTGATTTGGGCAATAGCCCGTGTCAGCTCCCCAGTGCTCGCCCCTCCGCCTCGTGCCCTAAGGCGTGCAATCTCATCTCGAAGCTGTGTCACCTTAGCTCGGTGTCGTGTAGCCTCCTCCTGTAGGTTCTACACCTGTGCCTGGAGACGGATCATCTCCACTAAAAGAGTCACTGTCTCGCTACTCTCCCCAGTGTCGACACCCTTGCCCTTATCTGGCGATGGTGGCCTCTCTCTGTGTGGAGAAGGGGGTCTCTCCTCCCTCCTCTCCCACTGTCACGGCCTCTCCTATGCCTGTGGCCTCCTCATCTCTCTCCAGCCATGACCCTAGGCCGCATCCATAGCCACCTGGCACCACCTCCCTATCCAATGCATAACTGTGTGGATCAGACCTTGAGCCTTCATCATCCGAGGAGGGCGGATGCCTGCATACCAGGCATCATAGCCATCGGCTACCCCTGCGTCGTCCCCATCCACTTGTTGAATGGGGGCATCGTCCGAGTACTAACTCCAAAAGCGCTGCATGTCTGGAGCCCCGCTCACTGTGGTGTTATCCTGAACAGTCTGAGAAAACTCGTAATCCTTGAGATATGGGATCCCCTATTGTAGATCGAACTATCGCAAAACTTGGTCATAGTGGTGGAGCTCCACCTCTCCCCTCTCCATCCGTAGCCATCAAACTCACCTAACATGAGCCAACTCCTGTCCATCCTTGGCCCACCCTGGGTGCTCTCGCCATGGCCTCTAGGTGATCTGGTCTAGGACTAGGTCATCTATCAGTCTCCAGGACATAGGAAGGTCGTTCCGTCACTGTGACCCTCTCCAGAGCCACCAGTAGAAGACTCGGGGCCTCTCCCCATCAATCCCTATCAGAGGAAGCCCTATCGGCCTTCGCACTGTAATGTGCTCCTAGCACCAAACCTGTAGGAATGATGTCATCACTAGAAATCGATCGCCCTTGTACACGACCCCATGCAAGATCCTGTACAACTGGCATAGCATAAAACTGCCCCAAGAGAATCTGTAACCATGGTCCCGCATATCATAGATCACATCTGCTAGCATCTATGGTACCCTACACCCACTTTGGTGGCACAACAGAAGTCCACCAACCACTCCAGCTAAAACCTGTGTGAGTCTAGATGCCCCATGCATCTGAAACAATGCCTCGATGTTAACTCTACCCTTCTCTAGGGCGAAGCTCGGATCACCACAAAACCACCCCATAGCATGGCCCTGATTGGCCACAGGAGTGATCAATCATCCTTATATGGGGATCCTAAAAATCCTCCATACATCCTCCAAAGTGGGAGTCATCTCCCCTGTAGGTAGCCGAAAATAGGAAGAACTCGGATACCACCTCTCTGCTAGGGTTGTCAGTAGCCCCATGTCTGTAGACACTTGTGGCATCTCTGCCACATGCTGTAAGCCAACCTATGCCAGCTGATCCCACTCTGCCTGTGTAAGAGCGGCCAAGTCATCTCTCAAACCTCCATATTTCCATTCCCTTCTCTTTAGCAATCCTCTCTACAACATAAACAACAAAACAACAAACAATCATTAATAAACAATTCAAATAATTAATAATGCAAGTTAAAATAAGTTCAACTCATGATATCGTCCACTATTGGACGATATCGTCCCAAATTTGAGCACGATCGTCTTCGATTTTGCAAGCCGAAATTTTCCCTAATTTGACGAAATCGTCCCCCTTTCGTCGATTTTGCCCTTAGACAAAATTGGCGAACTTGAGACGATTTCATCGAAATCGGGACGATTTTGTCCCGACGACATCGACGGCCCAAAAACAGCCGTGATGCTCAAAATTCATTTTTAAATTTACCTAAAAAGTATGTAAATTCAAATTAAAACATTCTAAACTAAGTTTAGACTCTTACCCGTAGCCCGCGCTGGACCTCTGTTGATCTGTGCATCGTCTCCACCATTTTTGCTTCCAGAGCTCTAAAACCAGAAAAATGAACAGTAAAAATGAATTAGGGTTTTACCCTATTTTTCTTAATTTTATTCAAAACACAATTAAAAACATTTTTTTTCAAATTTTGCTTTTCCACATTTTTACCTCAAATGTTCGATTTGGGTAAAAACACGGAGGGGGCACCATAGTAATTTGTCGTACGATTCGACCAAGAATCGTCGCCTAAAAATGGGAATAATTTTTTGCTTTCTCGTAGATCGAGAAGAACTCATCTTTAACGCATTTTCTTCAAAAAATTCACTAAAGAGGGGGCAAAATGTAGCACCCTAAAATTGACGTAGTGAAATCTTAATAATTACATTTACTTTAGTAAATAATTTAAATTCAAATTTTAACCTCCCAAATCGCCCGTTAACCACCGGTTAATCCATTTCCCCCTTTTTCGCACCATTTTTAGAGTTTGTTTTGACCGTTTGACAATATCGTCACCGATCAGACGATATCGCCCCAGATCTGACGATTTCATCTGGGCTAGGACATCCAGATGATCTTGTCCCAAAACTGATTTTGCACAATTAGCTTCTATTCCAACGGGTCTCTAATCCGAGCAGAAGTGTGTCTACACCGTTAGGGACCCTCCCCCATTGGAGATCTCCCAAATAGGGATGATCTCCAACCTCCTAACCTCCCTCCTAAGCCTATTTAATCCTAAGCCCTTCCCTTAGCACCCCCCTAGCTGATAATTCCTGTAACCCGACTTCATATGCATTAAGACATCTTAAATTCATATTTGCATTAGCTCTATACCAATTTTGTTGCAAGTACCTTAGTGTTTTTCAGTCGAAGCAAGATTACATCATTGTCGATGATCCTGTTTAGATCGGAGGTGATCTTGTCAAATCAGAGACAATTTCATACCAATGTGAGACAATTTTGACTACAGTCAACATTGAGGCAATCAGTGCCTAAAGTTTGCATTTCTTCATCTCTTTTTCTACTATTTTATGCTGTAATTAGTTACTGTATTTGTTATTTTATGCTATCTTGCATTTTGGAGTTCACCCATCTAGATTAAATGCATAATTAAGTCATACTTATTATGAAATCAGTATAATGAATGCATGTTTTTGTTTATAAGTTTCAGTTTGATATTGTTGTTGTCATTTTACACTGTTTCCCTCTGTTAGGATAGTTGCATTTTCTATATTTTGCACCTATTTCTCTGTTTGTAGGTCTCTGACGAATTCGTCTGACGAATTCGTCAGATCTCAGATGATCTTGTCTGATCTTAGATGATCCTATCAAATCAGAGGCGATCTTGACTGCTTCAAGAATCAAAATCTTCATCAGACATCCGGATCAGGTATTTTCCTTTAACATTGCTTAATTTCTCTGTTTTTCTGTCTATTTTGTTTTTTGTATTCATTTAATCTGCATTTTCATATAGAATAGCTTAGAAACATTTTGGCCAAACCTAGGACTTGAATGCTTAAGGCTAAAATGAACACATAAAACACATTCCAAACATAGGCGTGGAAACTGCCATTGAATGTTTCCTGGTGAACCCACCATCCATCGAAAAATCACCAATATACACCTCCCTTGAGAGGCGAGACCTTTGCAAGGCCTCTCAGTCTGAGGTACTGCGCCATCATTTTCACATGCCCCTTTCGGGCACGGATCCTATAGCCTGAAGGTAAGGGTGTGAAAAATTTGGAGTGATACAGAAGCATCATTTTATTAGAGACTTGATATGTAAAAAATATTTTGTTATTTAGTATGTTAAGAGTGAGGATCAAATTTTTGATATACATACAAAGGGGTTGTTGAATATGACTCATAGGAGACTTAACGTTACTATGGGATACTAACATATCCTTCCCCTTTGAAAAGCTTTGTTATCAAAGTTGAAGATGAGGAAACTGGTGTTGGAGCTATTGGAGAGACTCCCATGTAGCATCTTCTAGTTGGAGTCCATGCCATTGAACAATAACCTTAGTAATTGTGTGGTTGCATAGAGTGTGAGTTTAACTATTCAAATATTCAGGATTGAGCAAGATAGAACCTTCTTCATCCAATTTTGGGAGTGCATATTGAAGCCATACCTAAGTTCCCATAAACTTTTTGAGATAAGAGACATGAAAAATAGGATGGATATTGGATGTAGGTGGGAGAGCCAATTTTTAGGCTATGGCACCAATACATTGTAAAACCTGATAGGGTCCATAGTATTTCATAGCAAATTTATAGCACCTAAAAAACTATAGGGACAACTATTTTTATGATGGCAAGTAAAGGAAAAACACATCACCCACATCAAAGCTATGCTCAAAACGGTGTTGGTCAGCTTGTTGATGCATCCAGTTCTAGGCCACATTTAAATTTATATTTAATTGATAGACGACATAAGCATTATGAATGAGAGTAGTGTCAATTACATGGACCCTAGAGCTACCCAGAATGTAAGAGGAAGGCATGAGTGGAGGGCACCCATAAACTGCCTTGAAAGGGATAATCTTGGTTGTTGTGTGATAGGAAGTGTTGTACCACCACTCGATGAAAGGAAGCCATTTCACCCATTGAATAGGATGATCAAAGGTAAAACAACAAATTTAGATATCTAAATATTTTTTGAAAATATCCATCTAGCCATCTGTTTGCATATGATAAGCTAAAATCATTTTGAGCTAAGTTACCTACAACATAAACAATTCTTTCCAAAATGACTAGTAAAGGTTGGGTCATGGTGAAGGAGGTGGGCATACCATGAAGGTGAAATATAGAATAAAGGAAAATTTGTGTAATAGTGAAGGTTGCGTAAGGATGGGAGAGGGAAAAAAGTGAGCATACTTTGAAATATGATTCACTACCTTGAAACGAATAGATTTACCTCTAGATTTAGGTAACCCTTTAATAAAATATATGGAAATATCAGTCCAAACCTTGTCAGGAATGGGAAAGGGTTGGAGATTACCTGGAGAATGCATCGTTTCACCTTTCATTCATTGATAAGTATCATAAGTTATCATAAAATTAGGAATGTCCTTTTTCATACCTCTCCAAAAAAGTGTGCTTAAGTCATTCATATGTTTTAATAAATATTTAATGGCTTGCATATGAGGCAACATGTTGTTCCTTCATGATAATATCCTGAAGGGAGACATATGGATAACAACAAGGTATTGGTGGTAATGTAAATCATGGCCATACTAAGTGTATCTAGGGCATGAATTAGACTCAGCATGTAGGGAGGTAACCAAAGTTTTCAAGACTAAATATTGAAGTACCTCTTATTGTAAGGAATCAATCCACTATGGAATAGGTGATGAAAAGATAAATAACATACTATGATCCTAAAATTTTTGAGATAGAGCATAGGCCATAATGTTCTTGTCCTTATTATAAGTGATATTGTAATCATAGCCCATGAGCTTAGAAACCCATTTTTATTGTTCGTAGGTGGCAAATCATTGCTCCAAAAAGTGTGAGACTTTGATGGTCATTTTTAATGGAGAAATGATGCCCAATGAGCTATGATCTCCAATGGATTATCGCATGCAGAATTTCTAGCATCTCCTTAGCATAAGTGGATTTTCCTAGATTAGAACTGGAGAGTGCTTTACTAGTAAAAGTCAAGGGTCATATTTCTTTCATCAACACTGCATAAATACCATAACCAGAAGCATAACTTTCAATGAAAAAAGGCTTGGAAAATTTTAACATGGCTAAGACTAGTGTGGTGGTCATAGCATGCTTCAACTATAGAAATTTTTTTTCAGCAGGTCCCATCCAAGTAAAAGAGTCCTTATTTAACATGGATGTGATAGGAGTTGCAATTTTACCATAATTATGAATAAATTTATGGTAATAACCTATAAGTCCTAAAAATCCATGAAGACATTTGAGAGTGTGAGGTTTCAACCATTCCTGAACTACCTAAATATTCTTGGGGTCAACTTTGATACCATATTTGGTGAAAATGTGTTCCAAATACTCCACTTTTATCAACCCAAAGGAACACTTGAACCACTTAGTATAAACTTTATGTTATGCCAACAAATGTAAATTTTGATCCACATGGAAGAGGTGTTCTTCCCATGAGTGACTATAAACCAAAATGTCATAAAAGAAACCTAGGATGAATTTTTGTAGGAATGAATGAAATATGTTGTTCACAAGGCTTTGAAATGTGGAAGGAGAATTAGTCAAGCAAAATGGCATCACCAAAAACTCATAGTGACCTTCATGAGTATAAAAAGTAGTCTTGGAAATATCCTCATCCTTGAGCCTTATCTGATGGTACCTAGAGTGAATGTCTAATTTGTAGAAGTACATAGTCCCATGTAGCTCATCCAGTTATTTATCCACCACTAAAATAGAAAACTTATCCTTGATGATGAGCTTATTGAGTTCATGGTAATCAATACACAACTACTAGGATTTATATTTCTTTCATACCAATAGAGTAAGGATTGTTACTTGGCCTAATGACACCAACTTTTAACAATTCTTGTACTAACTTCTTGATTTCTAACTTAAGAGCATGAGGATACTGGTACATTCTGATGTTGGGTGGTGCATTTCTAGGAAACAATGGAATATCATTGTGATTGAAGCGATGAGGCAATAATTATGATGGTTCAATAAAAATAAAATTATGCTTGACCAAAATAAGTTGTAAATCTATGGAAATAAAATCCACATTGGAAATGTATGGTTGGATCACAAATATTTGAGCTAACTTTTTGAGAATATTTTTTTCACAATTTATCCATACAAATTGAACTGATAATTTGCAAATGCCTTGCTTTTGACCCATTGAGAGCATAGAACTATCCATTTTGTAAAAATTATATTCATAACGCAATAAAGTTCCATGATGTGGTTTCAAATGTGCCCAACCATTGATATCCCAACACGATAACACATCCCCATAATTTAAGAGTAAATATATCTTGTTTGAGCTCATATTATATAGTTTTTATTTTAACATTATGATATTTACCTTTGCAAGATAAGGTTCCTCCATTGGCTACCATAAACTCAAAGGAATTACATGCATGCACATAACAATTAGCCTTCTAGGCAATGCAAGGATCAATAAATTTGTGTACTACCATAATCAATTAGGATGGTAAGACGTATGCCTTTGAAAAGACCCACAATTTTAATGGTTTGGGGAGTAGAAATTCCAACAATAGCATGAACAAAAGTTTTGGCCTATGGTTCTTCTTGGATTTCTTCCTCAGTTTGTTACTTGACCTAATGAAACTAACTTTTAACTATTTGTGTCCTAATTTCTTGATTTATAACTTAATATCATGATGATACTGGTACAGTATGATTTTAGGTGGTGCATTTCCAGGTAACAATGGAATAGAATGGTCATGGGAGTGTGAGGCAATAATTATGATGGTTCAATGAAAAAAATTGTGCTTGGCCAAAATAAGTTGTAAATATGTGGAACTAAAATCCACCTTAGAAGTGTAAGGTTGGATTGCAAATATCTGAGATGACTCTTTGAGAATATTTTTTCAATAACTTCTCCATATAACTTGAATTGATAATATGTAGAGGCCCTGATTTTGACCCATGGAGATCATAGGACTATACATTTTGTGAAAATTGCATCTAGAGCTCAACAAAGTTCCATGAGATGGTTCCAAATGTGCCCAACCATTGAGCTTCCAACATGATAATACATCCCCCTAATTAAAGAGTAAAAATATCTTGTTTGAGATCATATTATATAATTTTTACTTTAACATTATGATATGTACCTTTGCAAGGTAAGTTCCCTCCATTAGCTACCGTAACCTCAAAGGAATTACATGCATGTACATAAACATTTACCTACTTGGCAATGCAAGGATTAGTAAAGTTGTATACTACTAAAATCAATCAGGATGGTAAGACGTAGGCCTTTGAAAAGACCCACAACTTTCATGGGTTGGGGAGTAGAAATTCCAAAAATAGCATGAACTCAAATTTTGGCCTATGGTTCTTCCTAGATTTCTTTATCAGTTTGTTACTTGACCTAATGACACCAAATTTTAACAATTCTTGTACTAACTTCTTGATTTCTAAATTAAGAGCATGAGGATACTGGTACAATCTAATGTTAGGTGGTGCATTGCTAGGTAACAATTGAATAGCATGGTAATGGAAGCAACGAGACAATAATTATGATGGTTCGATAAAAACAACATTGTGCTTGGCAAAACTAAGTTGTAAATCTATGGAAATAAAACCCAAATTAGAAGTGTAAGGTTGGATTGCAAATATTTGAGCTAACTCTCTAAGATTTTTTTTTCAAATTCTCCATACAACTTGAATTGATAATCTACAAAGGCCTTGCTTTTGACCCATATATATCATAGGACTATCCATTTTATGAATTTCATCTAGAGCTCAACAAATTTCCATGAGATGGTTCCCAATGTGCACAACCATTGAGATCCCAATAGAATAACACATCCCCCTAATTGAAGAGTAAACATATCTTGTTTGAGCTCATATTATCTAATTTTTACTTTAAAATTATGATATTTATCTTTGCAAGGTAAGTTCCCTCTATTGGCTGCCATGACCTAAAAGGAATTACATGCATGTACATAATAATTATCCTGTTTGATAATGCAAGGATTAATAAAGTTGTGTACTAGCAGAATCAATCGGGAGGTAAGATGTAGGCCTTTGAAAATACCCATAATTTTCATGGTTTGGCGAGTAGAAATTCCAACAATAGCATGAACAAAAATTTTGGCCTATGGTTCTTCCTGGATTTCTTCCTCAAATTGTGGTGGTTCCTCTACTGATTCTATATCATCATTACTTTGTTCGCTAGTGTCGAGCTCATCAATATCTATGAGGAAAAACTTTTTTGGGTGCACCTATGCTCGTGAACATACTTTTCATAACAATTTTAGCACAACCCTTGGGCACATTGTCCATCCATTTCTTTGGTAATCAGATTTTTGGATGTAGTAGTTTTATGTTAATTATGATTTTAGAATCTAGGAGGAAAGGAGGTTCTAGCTTGTAGAAATTTAGATGTTCGTATTTGAGCTAAAAATTAGATTTGGCCAAATGGGTCAAAATGATAGCATGCATCATGGTTTGGGGTTTAAACATCTTGACCTTAGCCTAGAGATCATCCTTCAAACCACTAAAAACTTCATTAAATCCCCTAGTTTGTTGGAAAATTTATTGAATTGTGTTTTGTATTCTAAAACTGTAGAAGTTTGTTTTAACTTTGTCAATGCTCCTATAAAGTCATCATACTCACTAGGACCAAATTTAATGAGTATTTGAGGCTCAAATTCTTCCCAAAAAGTATAAAGAGTAGTGTTTTACAACCATTGGTGCCACTATAAAGCTTCAGATTCTAATTTGAAGGAAGCCATCTAAACCTAATAATATCTATGAACATTATGGAGTAAAAAATTGATCCACACGACACAACCACCCATATACACCCTTCCCATAAACTTAGGAAATTTTAATTTAGGAATATTAAAGGTAGCATCATGGTCATAGTTAGGGTGAGAGTCATTCATTTCTCTTCCTTTACCTTAGTTAAATTATTGAGTATGGTACTCAAACCTTCTTGGACCACCTTGCAATTTGGACTCAAAATTTGCAATTTGATCTTCTAAGATGTTTTTGGAGGTATAATAATCATCTCTAAAGCCTTTAAGCTCTTTCCTTCTGGATTGGTTTGCTTGGGTAATGTTATCAATGGATATTTTGAGGTATTCCAACAATGAGGTGGTTTGGTCTATCTCATTTTAATGTCCACGAGTGCTAGTAGCCATTTTGTAGTCTTAAACCACTTTCACTGAATTACTACAAATAAAAATGTGGTTACAAGTGTTATTATTTTTACTAAAGAGTTTTAAAAATTTCTTGGGTGTTATAAATCAAACTGATCAGCTTGGAATATGATCATAATCAACTATATATATCAACACTAGATTTGGACATCCTAGATGTTTTTTATATCCTTTGTTTTGATGAGTTTATTGGTGTGCTCAGTTTTGTATTTGGATATTTGGTTCAAAATTTGGGTACTAGGTTAACTATCTCTGACTTGTGTATTCTTTCTACTGAAAATCTTGTCACTATCCTATATTTTTTCCTATCACCTATACTATAGTTATTGATATTTTTCACTTTACTGACCTTGGGATTCTTTGTACTGTGTAGTTACTAACATTGATGGTTTTTTTTTTATGTTGACAACCTATCATTTTTTATTGGTATAGATGACTATTACTACCACTATCCACCTGAATATTATTATCACTAACATGATTGTTACTACCATTGACCCAAATGGTACTAGAATATTTGTAACTATCATTGATACTTGTTGACTCTATCCTAACTATTTGGTGCATATACAAGTTTATTCTTTTGTGATAGGAAAGTCTTTATTCATATGCTCATTTTTTTTGGGTTGTAAATGCAGGTTTAATAGAATAGGAAGGTTTTGTTTTTGTAGGTTGAATTTTTTGATAGAACAAGGGTATGCTAGACAAAGGAGTATGTAATAGCCATAGGCCCACTGTTATACTACAATGATGAATAATAGTGCTCAGACCAATATTTCAAGTCAGGAGTATTCCACACATACCCTTGAGCACACTATCTACCTCTCTGATAGTATGAGAGGGTAATTATTTTAAATGTTGTTTCCCATAGACTATGGATAATACAAGGTCAAAAAGTTTCTTATTGAATAATTTTTTTAAACCTAAATAGTCTCCTGATACACATGAAGATGCATGGGAGATTTTGTGTGTACATGATGTTTGAGATCGGGGTATTGGGGCCTGATAACCCCTCACTTCACTAGATTTTTTATGGGCTATCTATCTTAGCCAATAATTATAGCTCCTTCAGAATAATTTAAAACTCACAACATAGGGTTTCTTGCCTACTCAACTATTATAAAAAAAGACTATATTTTTTTACTTTTTCTAGTTTTTGCTGATTTTTTAAATAAAGGATAAAAGAAATAAAAATAACTAGAAAATTATACCTAATATATGGAAATTAATGGGCAGGAATTATCATAGTCATAGTATAACTCAACCTTGAAAAGTTCTCTAATACCACTTTTTAGGAACCTACTATTAAAATAAAGCTCACTCACACAAAATACTATAAAATAACTGAAATACATCAAATAATAGAAACACTATACAAAAAGTAATTGTAGAAATGAAGCAATCTCATAAATAAATCATAATCACAAACCTCTTTGAGGGGGCAACCTCCTTGAATATTTCATTAAATTGCAAAAAGATACATTTATACATGAATCCATTTCTTTTAAAGTGAATATCTATGCAACCCTACCCCAAGCCTTAAGAGTTGTCTTACATGCAATGTCACTCAAGCTAGAATATTCTACCAAACATCGGTTATAATATTGATAACGGTTACATGAAATGACCACACTTGGCTAGGTTCCTCACTTACCACATACATTATAAAATATTACAAAATAACATTATATATGGGATCCCCATGTTGGAAGTGATGCATTACATAAGCAAATGAGAATTACAAAATAACATTAGGATGGGATCCTAACAAATAAATGTTAGACATTTATTCCTTTTACATTAAAGGGGGGATTGTTGATGATGATGTCAAAATTTACCTACAATTATTAAATTAGTGCTATGTTGTTTTTTATCCAATAAAGAAAAAACATCTTGCTTTTAGCTTTTTTTTCATTTGATGTTTGCATAAAAATTTAAATCTAAAGATAGAAAATCTATTGTGATGATTTTATATGTATAAGTATCCTAATTAGTTTACATATCCATACATCAACACTTGGGTGGATCATTTAATCTATGCATGGTCCATATATGGATTAGATTGGGTATGAAGCACCTATTGTAATCAAGATTCCTCAAGGAGGATTCTTCAAGATGGATTCAAGGTGATCCATATAAGGTGATTCAGTTGATGGATTCAAGGTGATCCAATTGGAGGATTCAAGGAATTTATAGAAGAATCAGCATTTTTTAGAGCACACATTGGATGCACTATTGTGGAGCTTTTTCACAATTTTTTGTGTATTTTTTCTTCAATTCTAGATCTAATTTTCTAGTTTGGATGAACAACATAGTTTTCTAACATTGGAGCTTTTGGCTAAGGATATTTAATAATTTGGTATTTAGAATTAGTTTAGCTAAATTTATAAACACTCTTGGACCAATTTTAGGTGATATCCATGCTCTATTAATATTCATTTTATCTTAGATCATAATTGCTTTATTGCTATTTTTTTATCTCTCCACCTCAAGAAATTTTATTTGGTATCAGAGCATTCAATTTCTATAATTTTTATTAGAGCTAGTGTTAAATATTAGAGTTGGTATTGAATCTAGGAGTCCCAAAAAATTTCAAAGTGGCTTAGGAAGGATGTTGGAGCAATGATTAAGACTCCTACATTTGAATCATAGATTTGTTCAAGGAGGAGCCAAAACCTCATAGGCAAAGTAACCTCAATAGATGATGTTCAAAATTTGAGTCCTAGTTGGTTCATACCTTTAACAAGGTATGATATCTGAACTAATCAAATTTAAGAAGACAAGTATAAGTATAAGCTATGTTGAAAGAGCTAGAGTAGAGTTTTGTGTATGATTTTAGTATTTGTGGGTGAAGCTATTGTAAGAGATGGTGAATATTTTTTATTTCCAATGTCCTTTACAAGAGTTTGTATGAAAAAATGTCTGTGGTTATTTTATTGATATCATGGTAACAAATAGTACATCCTTAAATATACCTACATTCAAGGAGACATCATATCACACCCATGTTGAAGAAGAAAGAAAAATTAATAATTGAAAGCTTAAATATATGTAAAGTTGAAGACGAAGTTGGTCATTTCGCTATGTTTGCATCAAAGGAGGGAATTTTAGAGTTGGTGATGAAAAATTGACAAAAATATAGATTTTCATGCAAGGACCAAATACATAGATTTGAAGCACCATTTTATAAAATACTTGGTACATGAAAAGTCTTTTGTCATTGAGTATTGTGGTTATTTGCAAATAATCACATACAAGCACTTCAATATGAAGGTGCAAAAGGAAGAAGAATGATCAGGCACTATGAAGGAATACAACATACCTTCAATGAAAATGGTCAGTGTGAATAGCATCGAAATATTTGTACTAGGTCAAAAGCTGACAGGGGAGCAAATTGTTAGCCCTTTGCTACAATTTCAAGACAGATGAAAATGACCAAGTCTAGAGTGTGTTGGAATATTTTCACTTGCCTATAGCTCGGGGAGGTCCAAAAGTGTCAGCCTACTATAGAGAAGTACTGAGATATTTGCACTTGAACACAACCTAATGATGTACCAAATATCCAATATTCTATAAAATAAAGTCTAAGTGTTAGTGCCATAAGAATATTTGCACCCAATTGGGACCCATAAAGTTGCACACTCTCTACCTAAGGATCGAAATCCAATGAGAGCAAATTAGAGAGAAATAATACAATATTAGAGGCCATCAAATGACTTGTACTTGATCGGAGCCTAGGAGGGTACCAAATATTTGGCTTGCTTGTGAGTACAAGTTTGGGTGCCCCAAGGATTTTTTCTTGATCGACGCTTAGAGGGGTACCATGACCCTGATCTACTATCGAATATTGTAGGATTGTAAGGAAAGCAAATGCTAATATTATCGAAGGCTTTGTACCCAACTAGAATCTATCAAGGTTCTATATACTCAACATCATGATATCACAACATGTAAGTTTGGTATTCAACTTAATAAGATCCAACATCAAACCACCTACACAGGGATTTTTGTTATCTTAGGTCACTTTTCCAATGAGATTGCTTGTTAGAAGAATCTTAGTAATATGGTTAGGTTCATGGCCATCACATAGGTTACAATGTAGCTCAACTAAAAATAATCAATGAATATCAATGAAACATATGCAAGAAACAAGCTCAACACTACACAATATGACAGATTTTTTCTAGGTTAGAAATTCATGATTAGGAAGTTGGAGTAGCCATATCTCTGAATAAGCCAACCAATTAGAACTCCCTCTAGCATAACAATAATCCATGTCTAAGATAATGATGATCTGATATTGTAAAAGGTCTATAAATACAAAGATGTATAATGAAAATAGATCAAATATTAGGTGTTTATAATTCATATGTAAAGATGGATAACTTGCATCTTAATACAAAGTGACTACTATTTGGCCTCTGGTTCAATTCATTTGTAGAGCATGTATGTATGGATGACCACTTCTTTCTAATTTTAGCTTGTTGAATGTTCATGGTATTTACTCTGAATTCTGAATTTATGTTGAGTTCATTCACTTATTCTAGAATTTTTGGTTTGATAAGCTACATTATATTGAAATTTAGTGTTCTATAATTGATAGTAAAACTAGTTGATTTTTTAGGTAGTTTGTTGTTTACTTGCAAGATTCTTTAGTTTACATATTTTTTGATGTTGCTTAATCTACACCACCATAAGTTTTAGATTTAGTTTCTTTTATTTCTTTCAACACCCTTTTCCCCCCACATTTAGGAATAGTTAGCTAGGAATTCAAGGAATGGGTCTCCTTTGGAGATTGACCAGTACAATTTTTACAACTCCCTATTCATTCAATATTGGTCAAGGTTTGTGGGAACACAAACCTTTCTGTTAGATATATTCTTTAACCAACAATTTTTGGCATGCTCGATGGGACTCTAGGGTCCTATATTTGGATAGTATATGATTCGTGATGTTCTTTATTATCAAAAATTATTAGAATAACCTGTAAACTCTGCTTAGATCTAGAGACCTATATTCTATGACTAGTTGCCTATAAAACCTAGATAGAGCTTTGTGATACTCTATCTTATCCACAAATTTTATCACTTGGAAACTTTATCTATCAATACCCAAAAAATATTTGCATATCCACATTTTATTAATTTGGCTTGCCTATATTCTCATATATATGATCACAAGACAAGCAACTAGAAAATTATAAGAACTGATTGAGTTTCTAGAATTGCAGTTTGGCAGCTTTAGAATTCATCCAATCTTCCTACCTATTGCACTACCCTCTTAATTCCTTATTGTATATATTTAAAATACAACCAATCCCACTGCTACCAACAAAACTATGGTAGTCCATTCTCTTGTACCAACAATAAAGGTTGTAAATTAGAATTTATAATCTTAGAATTACCTGGTCTAGAATCATATGGGACCTCTACATTTATCGATCCAAAATACTATTCCCCTAACAACTCTGAAACCATTACCAATAGATGACGGCACTGATAAAACTACCTATGAATATTATCAATATGTAGTAGTATTAGCTTCAATACATAGTATTCAAGATGATGATATCATGATAATGCTCTCGGTAATGTCATTGAAATGGAAGATATCCTACTAGTATAGAACCTTGTCGAATCTAACTATAACTTCATGGAACGAGTTGGTTGGCAAGTTTATTAAGGAATTCAAGAAACAAGTAGACCCTTTCTCTCTACTAACATAGTTTAATACCATACAAATGTACCTACAATAAGAAATAATATATTTCAAAATCATATTTAGCCAAACATGGAAAAGGGTAAAGCAAGGTCTATGTCCAACTAATGAACAAGCAATGTATTACTACTTGAGGGTCTTTAACTCTGATCTTCAGATGTACATAAGACAATATAATATACAAATATTCTTGGTAGTTTTTCAAGAAGCACTAAAATTAGAAAAGGAATTGATTACTATAGTAATATTTACTCCAAATTTTGTGATGCCTATATATCCATAATTCTCTTTATAGAAACCATCAATTCTTTCTTCATCAAGCTCTTTTCTGGAAACTTCTCCTTCAGTCAATTTTCCATCTTGGACACCTTTACCAAGTCCAAAAATACTTACTTCTCCTCTTGTAGTATCATTACTCCCACCACCTACTACTATCCTAGCATTACCATCCCTAGATCCCTAGACAATTGTCCTTTGGGAAATAACAACTTTTAAGAATTTCACAAACAAAGTCACAGCCATGAAGCAAAGAGAAGCTGAGAGAAATTTTCAACCATTAAGGTTTTAATTTTTCATAAGATATCATACCACCTCAATTAGAAAACCCTCAAAAAATCTAACATTGTATACGCCAATCTATAGGAAGAACCTTTAACCTCAGGATTTGAATCTAAGTACTGATGCCAAACTTACAATGATCCACATGGTGAAATTACATGTTTGATGATTCAACACTACATTTAGAGGATTGCAATTAAGAGAACAAAGAAGGCTCAAAAGGTGTATGTAAAATATAATGAGATAATGGGATGATTATAATTGTATGATTCTATTTGAAGAACAAGTGGTGGTTCTTACAAGGTCTCGAAATAAAACCTTACTCATTGATCCTAATACCATGGAACCTTTCAAGGTAACTTATGAATCAAAGGATATTCCAAAGAAGGATCTTCCTCTACCTACCCCTGTTCAAAAAATAGTCCAACAACAACAAAAGGGAACTAAAGAAAATGAAGGAAAGGAGTAGGCTAGAGATAAACTAAGATATCCTTCCTTGACTAAATGTCAAAGGATTGAAGTTGCTCAAGATTATGAGGATAGATATGAGGAACCTATAAAAGAATAGAGGAAGTGATCGAAACATTTTAGTTTTAAAATTATGGAAGAATTAAAGAAAACTTCATCTAAATTCAGCATGTATGATGCACTCATCATCCTAGGACAAATAGATCTTCTACAAGCATCTATAAAATCAATTAAAATTCAAGGAAATCAAAAGGTAGAGTTGAATCTAGCTCAAGGATACCCTATGTAAATAACCGAGAAGAACAGTGTTGGATATTTTGAGTCCTCAAGTCAAAGTTGTCATTGATGTCAAGAAAGGAAGTCATCATTAATATCCAAAAATTTATCAAGAAACAAGTTATCAAAGTTGTTATTGATATTCAGGAAGAATCTTCTAATAAAGTCAAAGGTCAATAGGAACAATGCAAAGGTTAAAGGAAAAGGGCCACATAATACTTTTAAATATTATGTGGAAGCATAAGTTAAATGGTTTTCATAAAAAACCCAAGAAAGTTTATTTGAAAACCTAAAAGGAGATTTAATATTTATTTGATAAATTATTTAATTTAGAATGAATTTAAATTTTATAAATAAGTATTATTTATATCAAGTTGCAAAGTGAATGATGATCTAAATAAAACCATAGGGTTTAAAGAATTAATTTATAAAATTTAAATTCAAAAGAATTTAAATATTTTATAAATTAATAAATCTCCAAAGGTAATTTGAGCATCGACGTCCAAAAATCGTTGAGGGTAAATCAAGAACCGACATCATGCATGGAGGAAGAAATTTGGTATATAAACTATGCCTTAAAGGCATTTGAAATCATATTTTTTCTTGATAATCGAAGCATGCAATAGTGTTTTGAATTCGTAAGGAAGAAAGAAACAACAAACATTTTTTTTGAGCACTAGCGAATAATGTCAAGGAGAATTGTGCCAAAAGACCAAGTGCTAATGAGGCAAGTGGTATAGTGGCATAGAGGATAGTGTTAGGGTGTTGGGTGCAAGGAGGTCTATGTTTGAAACTTGACGGAAGTGTTTTTGTTTTTTGTAGTCGCATTGTGTTGAGCACCAAGGAAGGTGCACGTTTTGTGCAAGGTGAGTGGGGAAGGTTTTGAGCATGTGGTGCTCGTTAATCCCCAAGAAAGCACCTAGCTTACGTGAATTGAGAACCAAAATTAGGGCACTGATTGAGGTTGCGCTATGTGTTTGAATCCCCTGTAAGGTAAGATTTAGAATATTCTTTCATCACCAAGAAAAATGTATGAGCACAATTTCCAAAGTTTAATTTGATTGGTTGGTTTTTTGGAAAATAAGTTTGGAGTGAAAAGGACTTGATTAGGGTTTCCTTTTGAGAGTGTTTGAGTTAATGCATCAAGGTTTTTTGGAATAAATAGTTGTGATTAAAGCCTTTTTTATAAGCATTGTTGTTGAAGTGGGTTGTCATACAAAGAACTTGAACTAGGGTTTGAAAAGAACATGAGTATCATTGTTATGTGAAGATTGTTTTATAAGCATTTTTGTTGAAGTGGGTTGTCATACAAAGAACTTGAACTAGGATTTGAAAAGAACATGATTATCATTGTTATGTGAGATTTTTTGTTGAGCATTATTGGAAATATTTTGAGTTGGTGGTTATATGCTTGGACTAGGGTTTGTGAGAAAGGGGTGTTCCATTAAGTGATTGGTTGAGTAGAGTTGGTTGAGCCTAGTCAAGTGGATGTGTGAAGTGATTGTTCAAGTTCCATAAAATAAACTATTCTATATTCTAAATTGAGTTGAAAAAGTGATCGAGCATTGAGTTGAAGCATATTGAGTCTCTAAAAATTATCCTTATGTTTCTAAGAGAGTGATTGAAAGTATTTGAGAAGATTTGAGGTAAGTCTTTAAGAAGACTTGTGGACTTGTTGAGCAGATTGGAAAAGTTTTGTGTGGACTTGTTAAGCAGATTTGAGCTAGATTTGTGTGGACTTGTTGAGCAGATTTGAGAAATTTTTATGTGGACTTGTTGATGATATTTGAGCAAGTTCTATGTGGAATTTTTGAGTAGATTGGACAAGTTATGCATGGACTTGTTGAACATATTTGAGCAAGTTCTATGTGGACTTATTGAGTAGATTTGAACAATTTTTGTGTGGACTTGTTGAGCAGATTTAAGCAATTTATGTGTGGATTTTTTGAGTATATTGGACAAGTTCTATGTGGACTTGTTGAGCAGATTTGAGCAAGTTCTATGTGGACTTGTTGAGAAAATTTGAGCAAGTTCTATGTGGAATTGTTGAGCAGATTTGAGCAATGTTCTGAGTGGACTTGTTAAGCATATTTAAGTAAGTTTTGAGTGGACTTATTGAGAAAATTTATGCTAGATCGAAGGACTATGTTTAGTGCAAATTTGAGATAGATATATGGAAGTGATAGATCAAAGAGAAAAATAGTCTCTAGTGGATAGATATCCACCAGCCAGGGTAGTGAGGACAAGTCTTTTGAGTGGGGATAAGAGTATTCAGCGGAGAGAGATCCATAAGCCAGTACAGTAGAGATAGTAGTCTTCTAGAGGATCACTAGCCAGAGGATAGAAGAAGGAGTTCTCCTGTTGATAGATATCCATAAACTTTATTTAGGGGTTAGGGGATCAACATATCCTTTGGATAGAGGTCCATAAACATTGTAATAGGGAAAGGATTCCCAAGAGATTGATCGAGAAAATTTTAGTGAAATATTTTCTCCATGGAGTAGCCAACATTGGGTGAACCATGTACATTATGGTGTCTCTATTATGTGTGATGTTTTGTACATTTATTTGATTACTATTTTTGATATTGCTATCTATACATTGCATAATATTGATTGGGAAAAAAAAAGTAAAAAGTAGTCTTATACTATTCACCCCCCATCTCAGTATAAGCTTGTGTTCTTCAATTGGTATCAGAGCAGGTTCCTTCAGAAGATTTTAACAGCTTGAAGTAAAATCTAACAAGAACACAATGGATCCTAATTAGGTATCCTCAAAAAATATAGCACCAATATTTGATGGAAGTGACTATATGTATTGGAGTATGATGATGAGGATCTACCTGATGGAACTTGGCAATGAAATTTGGGAAGTAGTGGAATTTGGATATGATCCCTTAGTCAATCCTCCTACATAAAAGACAGGTAATCTTTTATAGCACTATAATTCAAAAGCAATGAATGCACTTGAGAGGTTTGCGTAGAAAAAAGTCTATGAAAGTTATGCATTGTCAAACTACAAAAGAAATGTAGGATAATTTACAAAATATATATGAAGGAGATAAAAGTTTCAAGAAAGCAAAAATGCAAAATCTCAAAGGACAACTTGAAGAATTAAGAATAAATGATGAGGAAAATATTAGTTCTTATCTACTTCAAATTGATGAGGTTGTTAATGGTATGCAATGACTTGGAATGAAAATTGATGAATGTGATGTTTGTGATAAAGTATTAAGATATCTTTCAAAAAGATTCAGTGAATAAGTTTCTGCTATATAAGTATCAATGGATAGTGATACTTTGACAAGAGATAAGTTTCTTGGTATGCTAAAAAAATTTGAGATAAGAACAAAATATCATATTCCCTAGAAGGAAGCAACATTCAAAGCAATCAATAAGACAAATGGTAAGAAGTCATAATCAAGCAGTGAGTCATCCTGTGATGAAGAAGCTAATTATGGTAGAAGAGATAAGGACTTGTTGAGTGGTATTTTCACACACTTGTGAAAGTATACTCTCCTTTAGGATTTGGACTCCAAATCCCCTCTTGCAAAGAAGTCAAACAAACAACTTCTCCAAGGTCTCCGCTGTATTGGCATTTGCAACTGAGTATTAGTAATCTCAAATAAAGATATTCAATTTAAATGCTTGGAACACCTTAGTGATTGCAAGTAACTGTAAACAAGGGGCAATGTTGATTTATTTCACCATGAAAATTTGTGATTGTTCATTATTTTACTTTTTAGATTTTGTAATTTTAAAATGTTCATTTTAAATAAATTAAGCCTTCTGGAAAATAAAATAAAATGAAAAAAGAAATACAAAAAATTAAAAATAGAACACATTCAGTCTGATGCTATCCTATTCTGACAAAACTAAAGATATGAGGTTTTCATGCATGCAACCTAACCTATTGGACCTGCAAAACAAGCACAATCCGGATAAGGTAAGTGTTGGCTCCTAAGGATTTGAATGAGGTTTTTAGATTTAGGCATTCGCATGCAACAACCAAGAAAATACTTGCATCAACTACATTTATAAGCCTAAAATCTAAAAAGGGAAAATAGACATTTAATCTTGCATGTAGAAAATGACTCCTTCTTTCTTTCCCATAAAATGCAAATTTCTAAAATATCATCTGCATTAAATATTTGTCATTTTACAATAGTAGAAGTTTCTGGTTTTACCAAACCAGTCAATGGAAGAAAACAACTAGAACAGGTCCAGAGTGGTCCTATTGCCCTCAAATCTGTAACACTGCTCGCGGCAGTTTCTGACCCCCGTACCAATTTGTGCCTCTACGTTTTATACTTGCTGGCAAATTGCTTCTCCTTCCATGATGGTTCGTTTCATTTCCCAGATTGCATTGTTTTGTATTCCCCATCTCATCGTTATCTTTGACTTTCTATTCGATGTCTTAAATGTTTAATCTTCTCCGTGAACTATAACGCCTCTGTCGCCCTTACACTTTTATGCCACATGTTCCGCGCTTCTCTGCATGTTCCGTAACTGCCCCCTATAAATCATGACCAAAAATAGCATGTTGAGATATCGTGACGCTTTTCTGCATGCAGCTTTGCTCTTCTACCTGCATCGTGAAAATGAGACATGTCACAAAATCGTGACATTTTTCGACAAACAGCTTTGTCCGCCACCATGCACAGCGAAAATGAGACATGTCGCAAATTGTGACATTTTCCTGTATGCAGCCTTGTTCGTCCTCATGCATCGTGAAAATGATACATGTCGCAAAATCATGACATTTTTCTGTTATCGGGCCATGTAGGTGCAACCTGTCGTGAAATCGTGACGTTTTTCTGCTTTGGGCTATGCAAATGCAACCTATCATGAAATCACAACGTTTTTCTCTATCGCTGGGTTTTGTTGCACTTAGCCACGAAAACATGACATGTCGCGATATCGTGACAACTTTTCATTCCATACACTTTGGCTACTTTCTGTCACAAAATCATGATGCCTTTCTCTTTCGGGCTATCTAGCTGCTTTCTGTCATGAAATCACGATGCTTTTCTATTCCGTACCATCTCATTGCTTTCTATCATGAAATCATGATGATTTTTCATTCCATACCATCTCGTTGCTTTCTGTCGTGAAATCGCAACGCTCTTTTCTTTCTAGCTGTGCAGATGCAATCTATCACGAAATCATGATGTTTTTCTATTTCGAGCTGTCTCGCTGCATTTGGCCATGAAAACGTGACATGTTGCTCCGTCGCAGATAGAAATGAAAATTTGTGAAATCTCACCAAAGGTTGGAGAAGGATAATGATTTTACTACCATGGATGAATAAGAAGAATCAATTGTTTTTGTTCCCCTTGAGGGGCAAGAAATCAAAAATCTTGATCCACCTATTGTTTCTACAATGTCTATGCCATATCAAAATGATGAAATCACAAAACCTAAGTGGTGTGGGTTTGATACTATTGATGATCCTAATGAAAATATGTATTTTGAGGCAACTCAAGCCATTTCTCGTAGAAAGGTGTCACATGACACACATCTTGGAAAATTAGGCTCTTGTTTTGAAAAATATGGATGCATGTTTGATTGGGTGCCTAACTTTGGTGTTTTTGAATAGGTGTTGGATGATGAAGAAGACAATGAAGAAAAAGAAAAAGCTACTAACACTCATCAAGTTGTGATAAATTCTTATCATGATGGGTTGAGTATGGGTGACAAGGTGAAATATTTCAAATATTGGTAACATGTTGATGATCATCTTTCAAAATCAAATTGTGATTCTCAACTATTTCTTCATCATCCTTTAATTCATCAACATGTTTCTCATCAAATTTATCTTCACCTTCCTTAGATGGTTCAATTACTTCCAAAATTGGGTTATTGCTTGTATTCAAATTGATAAGGCTATCATAATCCACATGTGTAACCCATGATTCACGTTTAACATGATTTGGAAGGTGTGAATTTTCTAGGCCATTACTTTCAACAATGTCGCCAACTTTTCATTTCTAGCCACGACGGAGCAACATGTCGCGTTTTCACGGCCAAATGTAGCGAGACAGCCCAAAATAGAAAAACGTCGTGATTTCACGACAGATTGCATCTGCATACCCCAAAAGAGAAGAGCGTCGTGATTTTGTGACAGAAAGCAGCGATATGGTACGAAATGAAAAAGCGTCATGATTTTGCCACGGAAAGCAGCGAGGCAGTTCGAAAGAGAAAAGCATCACGATTTCATGATAGAAAGCAGTGAGATGGTACGTAATAGAAAAGAATCATGATTTCACGACAGAAAGTAGCTGCACAACCCAAAAGAGAAAGGCGTCATGATTTTGCGATAGAAAGCAGCCAAAGTGTACGAAATGAAAAGTTGTCACGATATCGCGACATGTCGCGTTTTCGCGGCTAAGTGCAACAAAACCCAGCGATAGAGAAAAACATCATGATTTCATGACAGGTTGCATTTGCATAGCCCAAAGTAGAAAAACGTCATGATTTCACAATAGGTTGCACCTGCATGGCCCGATAATAGAAAATGTCACAATTTTGTGACATGTATCATTTTTGCGATGCATGAGGACGAACAAGGCTACATACAGGAAAATTTCACGATTTCACGACATGTCTCATTTTCGCTGTGCATGGTGGCGAACAAAGCTGTTGGCCGAAAAACGTCATGATTTTGCGACATGTCTCATTTTTGCGATGTAGGTAGAAGAGCAAAGCTGCATGCAGAAAAGCATCGCGATATCGCGACATGCTATTTTTGGTCATAATTTATAGGGGGCAGTTACGGAACATGTAGAGAAGCGTGAAACACGTGGCATAAAAGTGTAGGGGCGATAGAGGCGTTATAGTTCATGAAGAAGATTAAACGTTTAAGACATCAAACAGAAAGTCAAAGATAACAATGAGACGGGGAATATGAGACGATGCAATCTGGGAAATGAAATGAACCGTCGTGGAAGGAGAAGCAATTTGCCAACAAGTATAAAATGTAGAGGCATAGATTGGTACGGAGGTCGAAAACTACCGCGAGTAGTGTTACAGATTTGAGGGCAATAGGGCCACTCTGGACCTGTTCTAGTTGTTTTCTTCCATTGATTGGTTTGGGAAAACCAAAAACTTCTGCTATTGTAAAATGACAAATATTTAATGTAGATGATATTTCAAAAATTTGCATTTTATGGGCAAGAAAGAAGGAGTCATTTTTTTCATGCAAGATTAAATGTCTATTTTCCCTTTTCAGATTTTAGGCTTATAAATGTAGTTGATGCAAGTATTTTCTTGGTTGCTGCATGTGAATGCCTAAATCTGAAAACCTCATTCAAATCCTTAGGAGCTAGCACTTAGCTTATCTGGATTGTGCTTGTTTTTTAGGTCCAATAGGTTAGGTTGCATGCATGAAAACCTCATATCTTCGGTTTTTTCGGAATAGGATAGCATCAGACTGAACGTGTTCTATTTTTAATTTTCTGTATTTCTTTTTTCATTTTATTTTATTTTCCAGAAGGTTTAATTTATTTAAAATGAACATTTTAAAATTACAAAATCTAAAAAGTAAAATAATGAACAATCACTAAAGTTTCATGGTGAAATAAATCAACATTGCCCCTTGTTTACAGTTATTTGCAATCACTAAGGTGTTCCAAGCATTTAAATTGAATATCTTTATTTGAGATTATTAATACTCTGTTGCAAATGCTAATACAACAGAGACCTTGGAGAAGTTTTTTGTTTGACTTCTTTGCAAGAGGGGATTTGGAGTCCAAATCCTAAAGGAGAGTATACTTTCACAAGTGTGTGAAAATACCACTCAACATTTTGGCGCTAGAAGGAGGGCATGAACCGGTTTATTTCAGATTGATTTAAATGCTATAGGGATTTAAATTTTGAATATTTCATGCCCTATTGATTATTATTTTTATCCCTATTTTAACAATACAACTTTGTACTGTTAAAAGGAGGACATGAATTGCTATGCATTGGTCTAACACTTTGATTGTTCATACAGGAATAATGTGATTTGATTTAATTTAAAAAAAAAAAAAATTGATATTAAAGTTATATTCTTTAAGATTCACTAATGGCTATGTTTTCACCATGGATGACAGGTAGCCCATTGAACATACCAGGAGTTCAACATTATTTTCCCATTGGTTTTGAGATATGTCTTCCTTGATTTTTGTCTAACGGGACAAATACTGTAGGAGAACACATTCAAGCATTCAAATTTGTTGTGAATCACTTAACAATTTGGTATGATGATGTGGTTTGTAAAATGTTCCCTTACACCTTGGACAAAGTGGCATATGATTGGTTTACAAGTCTTCCCTTAGGGTCTATCATTTCTTGGGCTCAGCTAGAGGCAGCATTTCTTAATCAATTCAACAAAAAGCAAGTTGACACAATCCCCATGTATCAACAGTTTTTCACTATTAAAAAAGGACCAAGTGAAAATGTGAAGTCATTTTCTGAAAGGTTCTTTGGATTATATGCTCAATTAGTGACATTTTATGCTCTTCAAGAAGAAATGGCTCTCCAAATATATGTAAATGCTCTTGACCCACTCATTTCCACATATTTGCAAGGGATGCCTCAAATCACATCTTTGTCACAAGCCTATACTCAAGCAATGGCAATTGAGCAACAATTGAGTTGTCAAAATTATGGTGTGGGTTTTGGATCATATAATCTTCAATCATTTAATACCTCCTTTACCCATCCAATGATTTATCCACCTCAACCAAATTCAAGTATAAATCAATTTCATAATCAACAATCATTCCCAAGCTTCAATCAATTTCAAAATCCTCAACCTACTATGCAAGATCAACCATCTTTCTTAAGTATGAATCAACTTCAAAATACTCATCTTGATTCAAAAGATGTTTCTAAAATAAATTTCAATTATTTTCACAAGAATATGATTTTAGGCAAGGGAGGGGTAATGGATCCAACTAGTATTGAAACATGTGACAGATTGGAAACCCTTGACTCACCAAAATATGAATTCTATGAGGATGAATCTGTTTCGGATGACACATTGGATGACATTGTTGAAAGTAATGGCCTAGAAAATTCACACCTTCCAAATCATTTTAAACGTGAATCATGGGTTACACATGTGGATTATGATGGCCTTATCAATTTGAATACAAGCAATAACCCAATTTTGGAAGTAATTGAACCATCTAAGGAAGGTGAAGATAAATTTGATGAGAAACATGTTGATGAATTAAAGGATGATGAAGAAATAGTTGAGAATCACAATTTGATTTTTAAAGATGATCATAATTATTCTTGGGAAGAGTATGCTCACTCCAAAACTACTAATGAAATTTGTGTGTCTATTGATATGCAGGATAATACAATTGCCCTTTCACATGAGGATATTACAAGTCCTATACAATCTGAGAATGTTGTGGAAGAAGGGTTGAAATATCACCAAATTTTGGAGAAGGATAATGATTTTACTACCATGGATGAAGAAGAAGAATCAATTGTTTTTGTTCCCCTTGAGGGGCAAGAAATCAAAAATCTTGATCCACCTATTGTTTCTACAATGTCTATGCCATCTCAAAATGATGAAATCACAAAACCTAGGTGGTGTGGGTTTGATACTATTGATGATCCTAATGAAAATATGGATTTTGAGGCAACTCAAGCCATTGCTTGTGGAAAGGTGTCACATGACACACATCTTGGAAAATTAGGCTCTTGTTTTGAAAAATATGGATGCATGTTTGATTGGGTGCCTAACTTTGGTGTTTTTGAACAGGTGCTAGATGATGAAGAAGACAATGAAGAAAAATAAAAAGCTACTAACACTCATCAAGTTGTGATAAATTCTAATCATGATGGGTTGAGTATGGGTGACAAGGTGAAATCTTTACCTTTGGTAGTAGCCACAAAAATTTTAAGTGATGGGTTACATGAAGTCCCTTTGGATTCTAATGTCATTGATGATGAAATATCAAATCTTGGTGATGTTTGCCAAGCTTTGATTGATTTTTATGGTTTTAAAATCTTGAAAAATAATTTGAATTCAAGACTTTTAGAAATAGGCTCTTGTTTGCAATATCTCACATTTGAAAAGTAAAGCCTACTTCTAAATCATGAATGGAATGATGAAACTTGCACTTTAAAGAATAAACAAAATAAAATTGAATACCAACCATTGTCTAATCAATTTGATTTGAATCTCACCTATGATGTTGGTAATAGAACTAAATCAAATTGGTATGGTGAGCATGGCAAGTTGAAATTTGTTGCATTGCTTGGTTTGATCTTATTGTTGTCGGATTCCTACAACATTTGGCATGTGTATTGTGACATATGTCTTTTGAAATGTTCTTATCATGTTTGGGATCTAGGAAAGTAATAGTCCAAGCTTGGCATCATCTTGTACTATATTGTATATAAATTTTGGTTTTGGTTTGGGTTTGTGTTTTCAAGTTTCATTTTGGGATTGCTATTTGGATTAGGATTTAAGTTGTGTGGTTGATTTCATTTGACATGTTTATTTTGTTTTGATAAAAATAAAAAAGAAAAAAAGAAAAAAAAATTGAGATGTCAACTTATGCCTAAAATCAGGAGAATATGAAACATTGGAATTGTATTGTAGAAAGCTCAACAAGTAACACAAACATTTTAAATATTATCGTTTGAATCTTGTGATGCATGAAGTTGTCAGTTTTACATGTTATGGTAAAGTAGATGATATACTCCATTAACATTTCAAAAGAAGCAATGCATTCATATCTCATGTTATATTCCACATTGCATATATATTTCATCTTAGTTGCATCTTCATGTCATGTACAATCATTGAAAAGGTGTTGAATCCTCTTAGGGTTATTCTATAACATAAAACATAAAAAATCCTAAGGTTGGGAACTGATGCCCGAACTATCTTGAACCAAGCACGTTCTATGCATATTAAAGAGAGTCTTGAGCAAAATGGTTAAAATCATACTTGGAAGAAAAGGTGAGGTGAAAATAATATTTCATGTTTGTCCTATCATGCAACATAATCCTTGAAATAGTGGTTTTTACCACTCCCATAAAAGCTTAAAGCCTAAAACTAGGGTAGTAAGGATAGGATTAAATACTCATCAAACTTAGGTTGAGGATCCAACTCCCCAAAGCTCTAATTTGACCTGCATGGAGTAGTAAGGATAGGACATAATTCTCATCTCACTTAGGTTGAGAATCCGATTCCCCAAAGCTTCCATTTTTCCCATATCATCGTAAAGCTTAGATTGGAAGGATCGTACTACATGTCCTCTGCAAAGGATGGGTAGTCATCCCAAAGGTCTAAGTAATAAAATTAACTAATATTTCTCATTTTGTCTTAATATTGGATTGGAAGGATCGTACTACATGTCCCTAGCAAGGATGGGTAGTCATCCCAAAGGTCTAAGAAATAAAAATATTTTCCATTTTTCATTTTAATATTGGATTGGAGGGATCATACTACATGTCCCTAGCAAGGATGGGTAGTCATCCCAAAGATCCAAGAAGTAAAAAAAGAGAGTGAAGAGAATGCATGAAGCCAAGTCATGGATTATGGGGTTAAGTATGCTCATGCGTGGCAACATGTCTTGTCTAAAAGCAAGACCACTGATTTCTCATATGGATAGACTAGCCTGACCATTTCATCCATAACAGGTTAAATTATTTTATTCAAGATGAGGTAATGAACTCCAAATCAGAATAGTAAGGATAGGGTTAAATTCCCATCTCGCTTAGGTTGGGAATCCTATTCCCCAAAGTTTTGATTTCACTCACACTTGCACATGGGTTCAAGATGGTAGTGACACAACCAACTTTGGGATCTGGTAAATTAATTTAGTATACATATATTTGGTCCTAAGAGGGTTTGATAGCTTGAATATGTTTGTTCATGATATTAGAAGGTTTGAGCCTTTGTAAAGCAGGTTGTTATGTCTCTAGCATCTTCATCATGCATCAAATCTTACACAAATCATTCATAGCCTTGCATGCAAATCATAAGTAAAACTAACAATGGAATGTTGATCAATTTCAAATGATAGGGAATGAAACACATTGTACACACCGAGCTGATACTTATGATTCTAATGTTTCATGTATTTCTAATCTATCGGTATTTGTTTATCTTTATGTGTTGACGCTTGTATCTAAGCTTGTATATTTCAGGTTGGGTTCTCACCAAAATGTTCAGAAGCATTTGATAGCAGAGTCACCATTTGTTATGGCTGATCCATAACACACCCCAAAATTGAGGACCCACCTTTTTTACATGCTTTCAAAGAAAACTGCAGTAGCCTAGATGCTAAAAAATCAAGGAAAAAGAAAAAAAAAATCACAAAGGAGAAAAAGTGTCGTGATATCGCGACATGTCACTCTGTCACGGACAAAAATGAAAAGTTGTCGCGATATCATGACATGTCGCTCCGTCGCAGCCGAAAATGAAAATTTGTCACGATATCACGACATGTTGCTCTGTCGCGGCCGAAAATAAAAATTTGTCGTGATATCGTGACATGTTGCTCCGTCGTGGCCAAAAATGAAAAGTTATCATGATATCACGACATGTTGCTCCATCGCGGCTAGAAATGAAAATTTGTCACAATTTCATGACATGTCACGTTTTCGCGGCCAAATGCAGTGAGACAGCCCAAAATAGAAAAACATTGTGATTTCGCAACACATTTCATCTGCACAGCCTGAAAGAGAAGAGCATCACAATTTCGTGATAGAAAGTAGTGAGATGGTATGGAATGAAAAAGCGTCGTGATTTCACGACAGAAAGAAGCAAGGTAGTCCGAAAGAGAAAAGTGTCGCAATTTCGTGACAAAAAGTAGCGAGATGGTACAGAATAGAAAAGCATCACGATTTCATGACAGAAAGCAGTTGGACAGCCCAAAAGAGAAAGGCGTCACGATTTTGCGATAGAAAGTAGCCAAAGTGTACAGAATGAAAAGTTGTCACGATATCGCGACATGTCATGTTTTCACAACTAAGTGCAACAAAACCCAGTGATAGAGAAAAACGTCACGATTTCGTGACAGGTTGCATTTGCATAGCCTGAAGCAAAAAAACGTCATGATTTCGTGATAGGTTGCACCTACATGGCCCGATAACAAAAAATGTCACGATTTCATGACATGTATCATTTTTACGATGCATGAGGACGAACAAGGCTACATATAGGAAAATGTCACAATTTCACAACATGTCTCATTTTTGCTGTGCATGGTGGCAGACAAAGTTGTTGGCCAAAAAACGTCACGATTTCGTGACATGTCTCATTTTTGCGATGTAGGTAGAAGAGCAAAGTTGCATGCAGAAAAGCGTTGCGATATCGTGACATGCTATTTTTGGTCGTGATTTATAGGGGGTAGTTACGGAACATGCAGAGAAGCACGGAACACGTGGCATAAAAGTGTAGGGGCAACAGAGGCATTATAGTTCATGGAGAAGATAAACGTTTAAGACATGGAACAAAAAGTCAAAGATAACAATGATACAAGGAATACGAGATGATGCAATCTGGGAAACGAAATGAACCGTCATGGAAGGAGAAGCAATTTGCCATCAAGTATAAAATGTAGAGGCACAAATTGGTATGGGGGTCGAAAACTATCGCGAGCAGTGTTACAGATTTGAGGGCAATAGGGCCACTCTGGACCTGTTCTAGTTGTTTTCTTCCATTGACTGGTTTGGGAAAACCAAAAACTTCTGCTATTGTAAAATGAAAAATATTTAATGTAGATGATATTTCAAAAAATTTCATTTTATGGGCAAGAAAGAAGGAGTCATTTTCTGCATGCAAGATTAAATGTCTATTTTTCCTTTTCAGATTTTAGGCTTATAAATGTAGTTGATGCAAGTATTTTCTTGGTTGCTGCATGTGAATGGCTAAATCTGAAAACCTCATTCAAATCCTTAGGAGCCAGCACTTAGCTTATCTAGATTGTGCTTGTTTTGTAGGTCCAATAGGTTAGGTTGCATGCATGAAAACCTCATATCTTCGGTTTTGTCGAAATAGGATAGCATCAGACTGAACGTGTTCTATTTTTAATTTTTTGTATTTCTTTTTTCATTTTATTTTATTTTCCAGAAGGTTTAATTTATTTAAAATGAACATTTTAAAATTACAAAATCTAAAAAGTAAAATAATGAACAATCACTAAAGTTTCATGGTGAAATAAATCAACATTGCCCCTTGTTTACAGTTACTTGCAATCACTAAGGTGTTCCAAGCATTTAAATTGAATATCTTTATTTGAGATTACTAATACTCAGTTGCAAATGCTAATACAGCGGAGACCTTGGAGAAGTTGTTTATTTGACTTCTTTGCAAGAGGGGATTTGGAGTCCAAATCCTAAAGGAGAGTATACTTTCACAAGTGTGTGAAAATACCACTCAACATTTTGGCGCTAGAAGGAGGGCATGAACTGGTTTATTTCAGATTGATTTAAATGCTATAGGGATTTAAATTTTGAATATTTCATGCCCTATTGATTATTATCTTTAGCCCTCTTTTAACAATACAACTTTGTACTATTAAAAGGATGACATGAATTGCTATGCACTGGTCTAATGCTTTGATTGTTCATACAGGAATAATGTGATTTGATTTAATTTAAAAAAAAAAAAATTGATATTAAAGTTATATTCTTTAAGATTCACTAATGGCTATGTTTTCACCATGGATGACAGGTAGCCCATTGAACATACCAGGAGTTCAACATTATTTGCCCATTAGTTTTGAGAGATGTCTTCCTCGATTTTTGTCTAACGGGACAAATACTGTAGGAGAACATATTCAAGCATTCAAATTTGTTGTGAATCACTTAACAATTTTGTATGATGATGTGGTTTGTAAAATGTTCCCTTACACCTTGGACAAAGTGGCATATGATTGGTTTACAAGTCTGCCCTTAGGGTCTATCACTTCTTGGGCTCAACTAGAGGCAGCATTTCTTAATCAATTCAACAAAGAGCAAGTTGACCCAATTCGCATGTATCAGCGAGTTTTTCACTATTAAAAAAGGACCAAGTGAAAATGTGAAGTCATTTTCTGAAAGGTTCTTTGGATTATATGCTCAATTAGTGACATTTTATGCTCTTCAAGAAGAAATGGCTCTCCAAATATATGTAAATGCTCTTGACCCACTCATTTCCACATATAGGACTATAGAAGATCTAGAGATCTAAGATCTATTAAGTGTTTTAATTATGGAAAGTATATTCATTTTGTAACAGATTGTTAAGAACCCAAGAAAAATAATGGTGAAGAAAAATAGGATCACATAAACAGGGAATCAGAAAGATACAGGTACATAAGAAAAACAAGTATGGACAAAGCAAACAAGGAAATAAGTTCTTTCAAAGGTAAAAGAGAAGCTACTATGCGGATAAGGAAAGTAAGTATTCAAGTGATAGTGATGCTAGTTTTTTAGACAATGATATAGATGAAGTCCTATTTATGATTGAAGAGAAAGAACCAGTTAAGAAAAGAACTTCAATCATTCTCAAGTGTTTTAGATGTGGTAACTTTGGGCATATTGAAGATAGTTGTACAAAGGATGGTTATAGTTTTAGTGATGATGAATATGAAGATACACTTGAAGAACTAGATGAAAATATTCTAATGGCATTGGAAGATGAAGAAGGTGATTTCATAGAAGACAAGACAAAATAAAATGAAGATGTGGACAAAGGTAAAAAAATAGAGGAATATTCAGAAAAGAATGGATATGATATCAAGGGAGAACTTATCTAAGCCCTTGAAACAATAAATAAGGTAAGAAATCAAAACTCTAAACTTGAATTTTAGTTCCAAGAATGTGATTAATAGAGAAGTTTGCTCATAGAGAATTTAGAAAAATCAAAGGATAAAGTAAAAAGGTTCAAGGATAATTTAGAAGCAAAGATATTAGAATGTGAGAAGTTAGTACAAGAAGTGGCACTACTAAGAGAATATTTGGAGGAATCAAATATAAATATGAAAGGGTTCAAAAATAGCTCAAATATTGTGAATAATATGGTAAAGGTACAAATAAGGTCAACAAACAAAATAGGCCTTGGATTTGAATAGGTTCAAAAGAAATGGGAAGGAGAATCATCCTCAAGTTTTGTAGGAGAAGAAACTTCAAATGAAGATACTTCAGAAGAAGACAATGTAAAATAAAGCGACACATCTGAGGATGAGTTGGACAATAGAGAGTTTAAAAAATACATGAATGATACACAAAGAAGATACATATGGAACAACAATCAGAATAGGTCAAGAGAGACTAAGAGACCTATGAGATCGAGACAAGGAAACTTCAATGGAATATTTTTTTCATGTCACAGGTTTGGGCACATGGCTTCACAGTGCAAGACACAAGAAAGATAGGAATATGGAAATAGAAAAATTTTCCATGGGTATTTCTACTCATGTAATCAGTTTGGTCACAAGGCAATGAATTGTAGGGTTCATGACAAAAGAGGATATGGCTTCACTAGGATTAATCCTAAGATATTTTCACTTCCAAGGAATAATAACATTAAGTGTTATAAGTGCAATAATGATGGTCACACAAAAAAGTGGTGTAGAGCAGATATTCCAAAAATAGGTATGAATAGGAACAGGAATAGGAATATGAATATGAACAAAAATAGGAATAGGAACAAGAACATGGATATGAACATGGAAATGAATAGGGATATAAATAGGAATAGGAACAAGAATAGGTACATGGATATGAATAGGAATAGGAACATGAACAAGAATGTGAACATGAACATGGACATGGAAAGAAATAGTCAAAGGAATCATAAGGATCAGATAATAAGGAAAGATGATAAAGGTAAATAACAGTACCTTTTGGGAGTAGAAATACTCCCACCCCAAAATTAACCACGTCAAGAGGATGTAGGGGAGGGGCTAAGATAAGAGGTTCATTCTTAACCCCAATCCCCAAAGGTGACCCTTTGCAATTGATGTCAAATGAGGGATATTTGAGTAAGGGGGATAAATTTGGTATTTGAAGAGAGCATTGAGCTAGAGAGAGCAATGTCCCAGGGGAAGCAGAATAGGAAAAAGTCAAGTTTTCGATAAAAATAATTTGTTGGACATTTTGATTCCTCAAGTCAAAGTTGTCATTTATGTCAAGAAAGGAAGTCATCATTAATAAAAAAAAATTTGTCAAGAAACAAGTTATCAAAGTTGTCATTGATATTCAAGAAGAAGCTTCTAATAAAGTCAAAGTTCAATAGGAACAATGCAAAGGTTAAAGGCAAAGGGTTCCATAATATTTTTAAATATTATGTAGAAGCATAAGTTAAATGGTTTTCATAAAAACCCAAGAAATTTTATTTGAAAATCTAAAAGGAGATTTAATATTTATTTGATAAATTATTTAAATTTAGAATGAATTTAAATTTTATAAATAAATATTATTTATACCAAGGTTCAAAGTGAAATATGGTTTAAATAAAACCATAGGGTTTAAAGAATTAATTTATAAAATTTAAATTCAAAAGAATTTAAATATTTTATAAATTAATAAATCTCCAAAGGTAATTCGAGCACCGATGTCCAAAAATTATTGAGGGTAAATCAAGCGCCGACATCATGCATGGAGGAAGAAATTTGGTATATAAGCTATGCCTTAAAAGCATTTGAAATCATCCTTTTGCCCAATAATTGAAGCGTGCAATAGTGTTTTGAATACGTAAGGAAGAAAGAAACAACAAACATTTTTGCTAAGCACCAAGGAATAACATGGGGAATTGTGCCAAAAGACCAAGCACTAATGAGGCATGTGGCCTTGTGGCATAGAGGACACCGTTAGGGTGTTGGGTACAAGGAGGTATGTGTTTGAAACTTGGTGACAGTGTTTTTGTTTGTGGTAGTTGCATTGTGTTGAGCACCAAGGAAGGTGCACATTTTTCATAAGGCGAGCGAGGAAGGTTTTGAGCATATGGTGCTCATTTATCCCCAAGCAAGTACCTAGCTTACGCAACATTGGGAGCTACAGCTGGGGCACCAGTTGAGGCTATGCTATGTGTTTGAGTCCCCTCCAAGAAAATATTTAGAAGATTACTTCATCATCAAGAAAAAGGTATGAGCACATTTTCCAAAGTTTAATTTGATTATTTTGTTTTCTAGAAAATAAGTTTGGAGTGAAAAGGACTTGATTAGGTTTTTATTTTAAGAGTGTTTGAGTTAATGCATCAAGGTTTTATAGAATAAAAAGTTGTGATTAAAGCCTTGTTTTATATGCATTGTTCTTGAAGTGAGTTGTCATACAAAGAACTTGAACTAGTGTTTGAAAAGAACATGAGTATCATTGATATGTGAATATTGTTTTATAAGCATTGTTTTTGAAGTGGGTTGTCATACAAATAACTTGAACTATGGTTTGAAAAGAACATGAGTATCATTGTTATGTGAGATCTGTTGATGAGAATTGTTGGAAATATTTTGATTTGGTGGTTATATGCTTGGACTAGGGTTTGTGAGAAAGGGGTGTTTCATTAAGTGATTGGTTGAGTAGAGTTGGTTGAGCCTATTCAAGTGGATGTGTCAAATGATTGTTCAAGTTACATAAAACAAACTATTATATATTTTGAATTGAGTTGAGAAAGTGATCGAGCATTGAGTTGAAGCATATTGAGTCTCTAAAAATTCTCCTTGAGTGATTGAAAGTATTTGAGCAGATTTGAGGTAAGTCTTTACGAAGACTTGTGGACTTGTTGAGTAGATTGTACAAGTTCTGTGTGTACTTGTTGAGCAAATTTGAGCAAGTTTTGTGTGGACTTGTTGAGTATATTTGAGCAAGTTCTATGTGGACTTGTTGAGTATATTTGAGCAAGTTCTATGTGGACTTGTTGAGCAGATTAGACAAGTTCTATGTGGACTTGTTGAGCAGATTTGAGCAAGTTCTATGTGGACTTGTTGAGAAAATTTGAACAATTTCTATGTGGAATTATTGAGAATATTTGAGCAAGTTATGTATGGACTTGTTGAGCAAATTTGAGTAATTTCTATGTGGAATTGTTGAGCGGATTAGATAAATTCTATGTGAAGTTGTTGAGAAAATTTGAGCAAGTTCTATGCGGACTTGTTGAGTATATTTGAGCAAGTTCTTTGTGGACTTGTTGATAAGATTTGAGCAAGTTCTGAGTGGACGTATTCAGCAGATTTAAGCAAGTTCTTAGTGGAATTATTGAGAATATTTATGCTAGAATGAAGGACTATTTTTAGTGTAGATTTGAGATAGATCTTTGGAGGTGACAGAGCAAAGAGGACAATAGTCTCTAATGGATAGATATCCATTAACCAGGGTAGTGAGGATATGTCTTTTGAGTGGGTATAAGAGTCTTTAGTGGAGAGATCCACAAGCCAGTGCAGTGGAGGAAGTAGCCTTCTAGAGGATCACCAGCCAGAGTAGAGGAGATGAAGTTCTCCTATGGATAGAGATCCATGAACTTGATTTAGGGAATCGTCTCCTTTGGATAGAGGTCCATAAACATTGTAATAGGGAAATTATTCCCAAGAGATTGATCGAGAAAATTTTAGTGAAATATTTTCTCCTTGGAGTAGCCCACATTGGGTGAACCACATAAACTGTGGTGTATCTATTGTGTGTGGTGTTTTATACATTGCTGTGATTACTATTGTTGATATTGCTATCTATACATTACATAATATTGATTGGGAAATAAAAGTAAAAAGTGGTCTTATTTTGTTCACCCACTCTCATTATAAGCTTATTTTCTTCAAACATACCATATCCATTTTACTTGTCCTTGAAAATGGAAGTGTGGGTGGTACATAATTGTATGATTTATTCTGGAGCAGCTACCAATATCATGCCCAAAGTAGTGTGTGAAATAATGGTAATGGAATACACAAGAAGCAGTCCTAAAGTGTTATAGTTGGATGAAACACCTCTAAAAATAGTTGGAGTAATCAAAGATATCCCCATGAAGTTGCATAGAATACCTCAAATACCTATCATTCATTAAATTGTAGTGGTGGACTTGGAACCCTATTTTGTGATGTACCTATCAAGAGAATTTAATAATAAAAAAGAAACATGACAAAAAAATCCTCTAAATTTCCTTAATATAAAAAGAAACATGTTGAAGTAGTACTCCAAAAACATAAACTAGTTTTTGATTTACAAAATCATAGATGTGCAAGTGAAGAGCATAGTTCTAGCCATGCAAGATTTCTATTTCACCAGATCACATTACGTTAAACCACAGAGCATAATATCGACAACAAAAATGTATTAGAAAATAGAAGGAAGAAAAATGAGGGATTATAAACTTAAAGAAAGATACAAGTTAGGAAGGAACCAAAAATATTTGATTGATTTTTTATTCAAAAAAAGTGACACATCTACAAAACTCTAAACATGTTTCGACCTATAGATCTCATCAATGGAGTGATCTTCAAAGAGGTACAACCTCTCTTTAAAGACCTAACTCTAGGGGGGTATGAAGAGTAATGCATGTGGGATAAAAATACCCAAGCATTATTACAAACCACAAGTTTATAGACCAAGACATTAAAAAGAAGAGAATTCCCAAGCTCACCCCCCCAAAAAAGACACCCACCCACAAAAGAGAAGAAACACATTAAAAATATAAAAATACAAGGTGGGAAAGAATCCCTCAAAAAAATTTATTTTTACAAAGATAATATCGAGGAGGTTTTCAGTTCCTTCAACAAATTATGTCTCAAGCAATGTGCTTGAGCTTTCTATATTTTCTCTATTTTTCAAACATTGTAGAAATAATATGTGTTGATTCGAAGATCTCTGATAAAATTATAGTTTTCAAGCTTCAAAATAAGAGGAATTATTTTTATTTTGGTTTCATGTTTATGTGTTGCTTGCTCCAATACTCTAGCTAAAAGTGAACATCTATCATCAAATTTAACTTTATCAAACAAAGGCAATAGTAAATTAATTTGATATCCCCTGGCTCTGAGTCCTTTAAAAAAAATATTTTTAATAGAAAAAAATCCATCCCTAGAGGTTTCTCTAACTATAAATCTATTGAGTTCACTCATGATAAAGGCCTTTTTTGATGAACTAGATGATGGGAGGAAGTAGGGATGTATTGGTAGGCATTCATCGACTTCTAAAATAATTTGGTGCAAATAATTTCAGTCTGAACAAAATCAGGCTCCTTAAAAAAATAGTATCTACAAGTGTTACTTTGAAATGAAATACAAAGGAAGTAATTTTAATATTGTAATAGAAGGAATTGTAGGCAAAAAGAAAACCATTAAGATATTTCTTAGGGCCATGTGAAACTCCAATGGCATAATCAATGTATATTTTATAAAATAAAGGATTTTCCACAACAACATTATTAAATACTTATTCCTCTATATGACAGAGAAATAAATAAGCATAAATCAACCATAACAAAATTATTTCACATGGTTGTTCCTCTTATATGCTTGTATGTTTTCCCTTTGAATTCTAAGTATTATTGTGTTAATACTATCATTGCAAACATTACCACAAATTTTGTCTTGGTTGGATCAATTTCATTCCTCAAAAAAAGATGAAGGATTACCAATCCTTGAGAGGTGGGGATCTTGGGATAGAGGCTCTCAACATCAAAATATAAAAGAATGATATCCCAAGGAAAAGTATGACAATGCAAATCTTTAATTAGAGATATGGAATCCAAGATATGGTTTTTTTTCTTCAACAAAATTGACAAGAGCAAATAATGTAGCCATTTGGTGGCAGGTTTGAGCATGAAACCATAGTAGGAACAGATAGATCAACCAAAAATCCTAGTATTATGGATTTTAGATATTAGGTAAAAGACACACACTAGCAGAGGATGGTGTTACCTAGAGCATAAATTTCTAATGGTTTTCTACAAGCATATTCCCCCTAAAAGCCTAGTCAAGCAAGTCTTGGAGTTGTTAAAGGGACAATGTTCACTTTAGAGTAAATATTTTGATCTAAAATTTGAGAAAAAACATTCTAAAATGTACCAGTCCATTGAAAAATGTAAACACCCAATTCTTTATCCATGGTCCTAATGACAATGGATTTGTCATTGGCAAGGGAACAAATGGTAAACCATATGTGGGGTGGAAAGACACATTGACGAGTGGGATAGGAAGTACATAATTTGTTATTGAGAAATATTTCACCCATGCCAATAATTGATTCCAAAGACCTATAAAATTATGAGGGATTAAAACTTGGGTTGGAAAAATGAAAAGGATCAATGGGCTTAAGCAGTTTTGGAGGGCCACCTCTCGGTCCAAAGAACCATTTGAGATGAAGACATCTACAAAAATATTAGTAAATCCTATTTTAGAATCTCTTTGGCCATGGGAGGGGAATTAGGGAGGAAATTTAAATCCAAGATGATGGTCTCAATTTCATTCTGGGTAAGTTTTCTAGAGGAAAAATTATGGACAACAAGATTTGTGATTTTGCTATCAATATCCCAGACAAGACTCTTGTAAAAATACTGACGAAAAAAATCATGTGGACTAAAAATTGTGGTTGGATTATTTTTTATTTTTACAACCATTTTGGTGATGGAAGAATCCCTAACCTTTCTACTTCTGAACAAATGGGTAAAACCATTTCCTAGATTCTAAAAACTAGAGTTGCAAAAGTTTCTTCCATTTTCCTATTGTAGTTGTTGCTACATATATGAAGTGCAGTTCTAGAAGTTTCTTCCCTTCTCATCTTCTTGGTTAAGGGCCCTGAAAGTTTAAATTATGTGCATGTTGTTGTTGTAGCCTTTTTTTTTTTTTTTTTTTTGCCTTTGTTTTTGTTGTTGTTGTTGCTTTTGTTTTTGTTTTTGTTGTTGTTTTGGTTATTTAGTCCTTTGTTGTGGTTGTTGATGTTGTTTATTTCTATGTTGTGTATGTTGTTGTGATTGAATTTTCTATGTAGTAGAGGCTCTATGGTTTGACCATCTATTGTAACTTCTATTATTATTGTGTTGTGCCAAAAAAAAAATTTGTGCACATGTGATTAGTTTTTCCAATTGCTCAATTTGTTGCTTGATTTCTCTTTTAACCAAGTCAGCTACACTTTTTGTAGCTTCTAATATATTAACTTCTAGGTATTTTGAAGCAGTATTATCTCAAGAAAATTTTGCTTTCTCTTGCATATATTTTTGTATTTTTGTTTCAACACTCTAGGACTAAAGCTTCCCCTCAAAAGGCTCTTTAATCTGGGATTCCCATTCCAAAGAAATTTCTTGAGAAAATATCATATGTTTATTTACGAAATCTGCAAGAATTTCCTTAATTACAGGCAACAAAATATTGGAAATATAATCATTGGCTTGAGTAGCTAATTTATCTATGTATATTTTGAAATTATAGATATACAATTTATCCATTTACAAGCAAAAAAAAATTGTGAGTGCCTCCGACTCATCAGAAAACCGTTTATTAATATCTTCATCTAGAAGCTGAAGATGTGGCTTTTCCATTTATAGGCTATGGGGAACAATACCTTTGCCCAAATTCTCTTCAATCCAAGCTAGTCTAGAATGACATTTTTCTACCTTTATACTTAGAATCTTGAATTCTTCGAATGTTGTTTCCAACTTGTCCAAAGAATCTAGTCATGGAGAAATGTTGTGCATTGCACTAATTCCATCTATGAAGATACTTCTATCCTTTGTAGAAGGAAATCTTTCTTTCTAAGAAAAAAAATTTGTTTCTATTAGACCTCTGCAAAACTATTCCTTTGTATCTATGTAAAATACCCATTCTTCAAGATCCCAAATTTGTTGTCATGAACCCTCTAGCCATAGATGCTTGTGAGAAATATGAACAAGGGAACTAGGACAACTATCAGGAACTATGTGAGAGGATTTAAAATCTAAAATGTCAATAACTAGTAGAGTAGTGTGCACCATTAATGGGTAAAATCATTAATGAAAAAAGAAACATCACGAAGCAGTATTCTAAAAATATAAACTAGTTTCTTATTCACCATATCATAGATGTGCAAGTGAAGAGCACACTCCTAGTGCTGCAAACTTTCAAATTCACCAAATCACATTACGTACAACTAAAGAGCATAATATCGACAACAAAAGCATATTAAAATACAAAAGGAATAAAAATGAGGGATTATAAATTAAAGAAATAAATGAGTTACAGAAGGGATAAAAAAATTTGATTGAATTTGTATTCAATAAAAATAATTAACACATTTACAAAATTCTAAATGTTTTTTGACAAACAGGTCTCATAAACAAAGTGAGCTTCAAAGAGGTACAACATCTCTTTATAAAGACCTAACTCTAGGGGAGGAGTTGAAGAGTTATGGATGTGGGATAAAAACACCCAATAATTATTACAAATCGTAGGTTTATAGACCCATACAGTAAAGAGAAGAGAATTCCCAAGCTCAACCCCCCCCCCCCCCCCAAAAAAAAAAACACCCACCTAGAAAAGAGAATAAACACATTAAAAATGTGAAAATACAAGGTGGAAAACAATCCCTTAAATAATTTTATTTTTACAAATATAAGATCGAATATGTTTTCGGTTTCTCTAAAAAGTGATGCCTTGAGAAATGTACTTAAGCTATCTATATTTAATCTATTTTTCAAATATTGGAGGAATAATATTGTGTCGATTCAAATATATCTAACAAAATTGAAGTTGTTCGGCTTCAAAATAAGCGGAATTTTAATTTTGGTTTCATGTCTGCATGCTGCTCACTCCAAAAATATAGCTAAAAGTGAAGGCCTATCATCAAATTTAAAAATTCTCAATCAAAGACAAGAGAAAAATTAAATTGATAGCCCTAGCTTTGAGTCTGTTAAAAATATATTTTTGATAGAAATAAATCCATACCTAGAGCTTTATCTAACCAGAAATTTATTGACTTAACTCATGACAAATGCCTTTTTCTGATGAACTAGATGATGGGAGAAAGCAGGGACGTATTGGTATGCATTCATTGACTTCTAAAATAATTTTGTGTAAAGAATTCTAGTCTGAGAAAAATTAGGCCCATTAAAAAACATAGTATCCAAAAGTGTTACTTCAGAATTAGAAACAAAGGAAATAATTTTAATATTTTCATAGAAGGAACCGTAGGAAGTAAGAAAACTATTAAGATCCTCCTTAGGGCCATACCAAACTCCAATGGCATCATCAATGTATATTTTATAAAATTAAATGTATTCCACAAAAACATTATTAAATACCTATTCCTCTAGATGACAAAGAAATAAACAAGCATAAACCAAAATAAAAATTACTTCCAATGGTTTTTCCTCTTATTTGCTTGTATTTTTTCCTTTTGAATTCCATTTATTGTTGTGTTAATACTATCTATGCAAGACTTATCACAAATTTTGTCTTGGCCAGATCAAATTCGTTTCTCAAAAAATGGAGTGTTGTCAATCCTTGAGAGGTGGGGATGTTGGGATATAGGCTCTAAATATCAGAAGAGAAAAGAATGATATCCTAAGTAAAAGTATGACCATGCAGATCATTAATTGGAGATATGGAATACAAGAGAACAAATGGGTCAACTAAAAAACCTGGGCTTGTGGATTTTAGGGAATAGGTAAAATACACTCTCTAGTAGAGGATGGTGTTACCTAAAGCATAAATTTCATATGATTTTTTGAAAGTAGATTTCTCCTAAAATCCTAGTCAAGCAAGTCTTGGAGCTCATAAAAATATCCTACTAGCGGACTATGTTCACTTTATTGTAAATATTTTTATCTAAATGCTATAAAATGCCTTATAAAATATACCAATCCATGGGCAAAATACAAACATCCAAGTTTTTATCCGTGGGTCTAATAACAAAGGATTTTTCATTGGCAAGGGAACAAATGGTAGACCAAATGTGGGGTGGAAAGGTACGCTGGCGAGTGATATTGGCATTAGATAATTTTTTATTGAGGAATCTTTCACCCATGCAAATAATATCTTCTAAAGGTCTATAAAACTCTGATGGATTAAAACTTGGGTTAGAAACACAAAAATGATCAATCGTTTTAAATGGTTTTGGAGGGCCACTTCTTAGTCCAAAGAACCATTGAGACGAAGACATTTATACAAGGTTTAAAAATCCTATTTAGAACCTCTTTTATCATGGAAGGAGGACTAGGGAGGAAATTTAAACCTATGTTGAAAGCCTCAGTTTCATTCTAGGTTTTCCATCCATAGCTCAGATAGAACTCCTATAAAAATATTGATGGCCAAAATCCTGTGGATAAAAATTATGGACCAAGGGGTTATTTTTTGTTTACACCACAATTTTGGAGATGTAAGAACCCCTACCCTTGCTTCTTCTAAACAATTGGGACAAAAAAATTTCTCGGATTCTCGAAACCATAGTTTCAAAAAAAAATTCCATTGCCCTATTGCAATTGTTGTTGCACATAGGAAGTGTGGTTCTGGAAGTTTCTCCCCTTCTTTCTATTTCTTGGAGAAGGGTCCCAAAAGTTTAAATTATACCATGTTGTTGTTTTTTCCTTTTTTTTTGTTATTATTTTGGTTGTTGTTGTTATTTTGGATATTTATTCCTATTTTGTGGATGTTACTGTGATTACATTTTCTATGTAGAAGAGGCTATCTAGTTTGGCCCTTTATTGTGACTTCTATTCTTGTGGTGCACCCGTGATTAGTTTTTTTTAGATGATCAATTTGTTGCTTGATTTCTATTTTAACTAAATTAGCTACGCTTTTTGTAGCTTATAATATATTAACTTATGGGACTTCTAAATTAGCATTCTCTTGATTACCTTTAGATTTCTCTTGCATGTATTTTTGGATTTGCATTTCAACTCTCCAGGCCTAAAGCTTTCCCTTAAAAATCTCTTTAATATGGGATTCCCATTACGAAGTAATTTCCTAAGAAATTATCTTATGTTTATTTACAAAACCTGCAAGAATTTCCTTACTTAATAGCAATAAAATATTGGGAATATAATCATTGTCTTGAATAGCTAATTTATCTGTGTATATCTTGAAATTATAGATATACAATTAATCCATTTCCAAGAAAAATGTTTTTGAGTGCCTCTAACTCATCAAAAAATTGTTCATTAATATATTTATATGGAATTTGAAGATCTGGTTTTTCCATTCTTAGGCTATGGGAAACAATACCTTTGTCCAAATTCTCTTAAAACTGAGCTAGCATGGAATGGAATTTTTTTGCCTTTCTACTCATAATCTTGAATTCTTCAAACCTTATTTCCAAAAACTTGTCCAAAGACTCTTGTCGTGGAGGAATACCATGCATTGCAATGATTCCATCTATGAAGGTAATTTTATCTTATGTAGAAGAAAATATTCCATTATGAGAAAAAAAATTAATTCTATTACACCTCTACAAAATATTTCTATTTTATCTGTGTTGAAGACCCGTTCTTCAAGATCCCAATTTTGTTGTCATGAAATCTTTTACCGTAGATGCGTGCGAGGAAGATGAATAGGGGAACTAGGGGGAATATTAGGAACTATTGGAGAGGATTCAAAATATGAAAGGTCAATAACTAGTAAAGCAATGTGCACCATTAATGGCTAAACTCGTTAATAAAAAATATGGTAAAGTAGTACTCTAAAAATATAAACTAGTTTTTGATTCACTAGATCATAGATGTGCAAGTGAAGAGTATACTTCTAGTGCTACAATATTTCTAGTTCACCAGATCACATTACATGCAAGTAAAGATTACAATACTAGCAGAAAAAATGTATTAGAAAATAAAGGATCAATTTTCCAAATGATGTTTCAATGCTATAATTGAGATCATAATAGACACATACTCAATTATGAAGCTAGAAAAAACAAAACTCTTAGTCGTGGATCATAAAAATATTAATCAAGACCATATGTGGAAGCTATTCTTTGATGGTGCCCCATGCAATAATGGTGCTGGAGCAGGTGTAGTTATGGTATCACTAACTAGAACAAAAAAGGTTCTTCTCATGCAGACTGACATGGAGCTGCACAAATAATGCAGTAGAATATGAAGTACTATGTCTAGGTTAAAGAAAGTTGAGAAAATGGGAATGAAGTAGCTAAAAATATATGATTATTTTGAATTGGTGGTTAATCAAGTCATAGAGAAATGCAATAGCAAACAACATTACCTCAAGGTATATAGAAATAGGGTGTGGGACCTATTGGAGTCTTTTGAAGCCTTGAACATCAAAGCCATTCCTAGAGAACACAACACTCATGCTAACATAATGGCTTCTATTGGAGCAAATTTTTGCCCAGTATCCAATGCCATTCATAAATCTAAGATAGTAAGACTTGTGTATAGACCATCTATGTTGGATAAAGACATCTTTGGCAAGCATTTAAGAGTGATGAATAAATAGTTGATTTTCTAATTTACTAAATGAATTGTGTAAGTGATCAATCATTGGAAGAAGATGAAGAAGATGAAATTATTCAGTTAAATAATAATCATATCCCCAAGGGGTTTATAAATTTAGAAAGTCTATTTAATAGTAGTGATAGACCGGTTTCCTATAGAATCAAGGTTGATAAGAAGAGCTATAAAGAGGTGCAAATTGAACTGAGAAAGGATATCAATATTGGTGTACAATATTCGGAGGAAGAAATAAATCAAATTATGGAATTGTGCAAATAAATTAATGATATTATAGATTGGATATATGATGATCTCAAGGTATATGAAATACGCCATCCAACACACTATTGAGCTATTACTAGATACAAAAACTTTTCGTCAGAAGCAATGACTTGTAAACCCCAAGATGGATGTATTGATGAAGCAAGAACTGTTGAAATTGTTGACTACCAAAATCATATACCCCATCAAGAACTCTATATAGGTTTCTATTTTGATTCCAATACTTTCAAAACTTGAACCAAGCTTCACTGAAATATCATTACCCCCTCCCACAAATTGATAAGATCTTGCATATTGTATCCAAAGCTAAAATATTCTCCTTCTTGGATGGATTTTTGGGTTTCAACCAGATCTAGGTGAAAGATGAAGATCAACACAAGATCACATTCACCACAAAGTGGGGTACATTTGCATATCAACACATGCCTTTTGGGCTATCTAATGTAGGTGCCACCTTTCAAAGGGCCATGGATTTAGTATTTGGTGAATAAAATAATCTTGGTATATTTGGATGACATGGTTTTTTTCTCTCATGACAAGAGCAAGCATATTGAGCATCTTTGGATGGTATTTGAAAAATGTAGAGAATTTGGGGTTTCTTTGAATCCCAATAAGTCAATCTTAATTATACATGAGGGAAAATTATTGGGATATAAAAATCATGATTAGAAATTGATCCAGATAGAGTAAAATCCATATGGTTTTTATCTATCCCATAGAATAATAAGGGACTCCAATATTTTTTAGGCAGATCAATTTCACCCAAAACTTCATCTCAGGTTTTTCTCAAATTGTCAAACCAATGACTAAGATGTTGAAGGAGGGAGTATATTTTAGGTGGAAAAATGCCTAGAATAAGGTCTTAAAGTAGATCAAAGAGACCATATCCCAAGAATCGGTTCTCATTAATGTAGAAAATATGTTGGAATATCAATTTTGTGAAATTGAAAAATTGAAGGTGTGTTTTGAAAAGGAAATTTCTGTGAAGATATTATTGTCAAATATTGCTATTAATATGGAGTGATAAGGTGTAATTGAGTTTTACATTACATTGTGTGAAATATTTATCTTCTAACCTCTTTGAGCTTGGTATAGAAGTGTTTTTGGTTGTGACAGATTTATGAGATCCTTTCATCATCAAGAAAAAGGTATGAACACATTCTTCCATAGTTGAATTGATTGATTGGTTTTCTGTAAAATAAGTTTGGAGTCAAAATGAATTGGTTAGGGTTTGTTGGGAGTGAAACTTAAGGGATATATTTTATTGATAAATGGTTACAATAAATAGGCATAAGCCTATATGATGAACATGACACTTGTCAATGAAACTAACAAGTGTCAAACTGGCATAGTGCACATTACATTAACTCTAACATTCCCCCTTAATGTGCACTATCCTAACTAAAGAAAAAAACAAGTCAACATTAGGTAACATTCCCCCTTAATGTTGACTTCTCTAACAAAAATCTACATCCTCATTTATTGCTGATTTGGTCTTAGGCTCTTGATCTTTGTGCTTGGCTCTCCAACTATGAATAATGCTAGATTCACTGTGTATACATCTTGGTCTCTGTTGCCTCAGGGTCAGCCACTTCCATGGGTCTATTGCCATTGGGTCAGCCATCTAAGTGCCTCAGGGTCATCATGGGTGCCTCAAGGTCAGCCACTTTTGGGTCTGTTGCCTCTATAGGTCATCCTTAGAGGATGTTGCCTCTCGTAGGTCACTGACTAGATTCACCATGAGTATGAAATCCCTCCTCATGGTGAACTCAATCTAGAAGGTGTCGGTCTCTACCGAAAATACACCTAATTAAAGGAAAAACAAGCCATAAATGAGTGTCGATATCTGCCGAAAATGCACTCAATGCAATAAAATGAGCCATATATCCAAATAGGAGGAGAGAAGAAGAAAAGAAGAGAATCTTCTGAAGTGTCTTCATCTGTAGTCTTCAGAAGTAGATTCAGAAGAGACCTCGGATAGAGTCTAGGGTTTCTTTGTCTATAGTCCCTAGTATAAGTGTCCTTATGGTGACCATGTCATCCCACTGAAATTCATGGGTAACCAGCCACTACATTCGCCAAGTGTATAGAAAAGATAACTAGGTACAAGGATCACATAAAAAATAACCTCAGGAGTGTCGGGTACAATCGAGAGTGCACTCCAAGGTATAAAAACTTGAGGCTAAAAAAATTGAATTGAAACAGCCTCAAATTACAATTTGACACCACCATTGTGTCCATCATGGAAAAACGTTTCCAACGACTATAAATACCCCTATATTCCACCATCAAAGGGGCCTTAATCATGTGGAAAAAACATCATGGCTATCTAAGGCAGGAAAAAGACAACATCACTCAATCGTGGCATCGCTCTCAGGCAGAATAAATAGCATCAATTTCCATCGTAGGGGAATTACATGGGCCATCATCTCTCTGAAAAATACAATAAGAGGCCATGAGAGCCTTCCACTTCCACTTCCATGTGAAAAACAAATGATTGACCCATTAAAAAACTGTTCCTAAGTCCATCTAGGCGACAAATACCCATGGACACTTCCCCACTTAAGAAAAAGTACCCCACTTAACCTAGATTAAGTGTCCATTAAAGTGGTCCCCTCCACTAAAACAAAAGATGCCCCTTCTTTAAATATTATTATCCCAACATTAAAATAATTTTCCTTCTCATAAAAAAACTTAAGCTCATTAAAAAAAAATAGTTCATTATTATCCATATTGGGCATGACGCCACCATTAGCAATTGTAACGGTGCCCAGCAGCTTGCTCATTTCCTCGTCGTTCTTCACCGCCAGCTGGATGTGCCGCGGCACGATCCTCGTCTTCATGTTGTCTCACGCCGCGTTGCTAGCAAGTTCCAGAACCTCAGCCGCGGATTCGTGGGGACAATTGCAGACGACGAACTCTTCACGGGTGCCTGCACCAACTCACTCGGAGTTCACTCGGAGTTGACGACTGTTTACACCGTCTGCAAACGCGGGATTTCGATCCGTTGGAGCACCGAATGTGAATCTTCCCCTTCGCATTCTCACCCACATTCCGTCCCAGGTCCAGTCATCTCACAGTCCATCGCCACTCTTTTATTCCAAGGGTAGTCGGGAGTGAAACTTAAGGAATATATTTTATTGATAAATGGTTACAATATATAGGCATAAGCCTATATGATGAACATGACACTTGTCAATGAAACTGACAAGTGTCAAACTGGCATAGTGCGCATTACATTAACTCTAACAGGGTTTTCCTATTGAGTGTGTTGAGTTAATGCTTCAAGGTTTTCTGGAATAAATAATTGTTGTTAAACCTTGTTTTATAGGCATTGTTTTTGAAGCTATTGGTTGTGTAAAGAAATTGAACCAGGGTTTGAGTATCATTGATATGTGAAGATTGTTTTATAAGCATTGTTGTTTAAGTGAGTTTTTGAGTGAATAACTTGAACTAGGGTTTGCAAAGAATATTAGTATCATTGTTATATGAGATTTATTTCATAAGCATTGTTGTTGAAGTGAGTTTTTGAGTGAAGAAATTAAACTAGGGTTTGAAGAGAACATGAGTATCATTGTTATGTAAGATTTTTTGTTGAGCATTGTTGGAAATATTTTGAGTTTATATTTACATGCTTGGACTAGGGTTTGTGAGCAAGGGTTTTTTCATTGAGTGATTGGTTGAGTAGAGTTGGTTGAGCCTAGTCAAGTGGATGTGTGAAGTGATTGTTCAAGTTCCATAAAACAAACTATTCTATATTCTAATTTGAGTTGATAAAGTAATTGAGCATTGTGATTAGTATAGAGCATATTGAGTCTCTCACAATTATCTTTATGTTTCTATGATATGGACAAGTTCTGTGTGGACTTGTTGAGCATATTTAAGCAAGTTTTTTGTGGACTTGTTGAGCATATTTGAGAAAGTTCTGTGTGGAATTGTTGAGAAGATTTGAGCAAGTTCTACATTGACTTGTTGAACAAATTTGAGGACAGTGTTAGGAGTGAAACTGAAGGGATTAATTTTATTGATACAAATGGTTACAATATATAGGCTTAAGCCTATATTCAACTCATGACACTTGTCAAGAGAAACTGACAAGTGTCAAGGTGAAGGCATAGTTCACTTTAACTCTAACATTCCCACTTAAAGTGCACTATCCTAACTAAAGAAGAAACAAAGCAAGTCAACATTAGGTAACATTCCCCATTAATGTTGACTTCTCTAAAAAAATTATCATCCTCTCTTATTGCTGATTTGGTCTAGGCTCGTGCTCTTTGCGCTTGGCTCTCCAACTATGAATAATGCTAGATTCACTGTGTATACATCTCGGTCTATTGCCTTAGGGTCAACCACTTCCATGGGTCTATTGCCACTGGGTCAGCCATCTAAGTGCCTCAGGGTCATCATGGGTGCCTCAGGGTCAGCCACTTCTGGGTCTGTTGCCTCTGCAGGTCATCCTCAAAGGATGTTGCCTCTCGTAGGTCACTGACTAGATCCACCATGAGTATGAAATCCCTCCTCATGGTGAAATCAATCTAGAAGGTGTCGGTCTCTGCCGAAAATGCACCTAATACAAAGGAAAAATGAGCCATATAAGAGTGTTGGTCTCTGCTGAAAATGCACTCAATACAATAAAATGAGCCATAGATCCAAATAGGAGGAGAGAAGAAGAAAAGAAGAGAATCTTCTGAAGTGTCTTCGTCTGTAGTCTTCAAAAGTAGATCCGGAAAAAACCTCGGATAGAGTCTAGGGTGTCTTTGTATGTAGTCCCTAGTATAAGTGTCCTTATGGTGACCATGTCATCCCACCAAAATGCATGGGTAACCAGTCGCTGCATTCACCAAGTGTATAGAAAAGGTCACTAGGTACAAGGATCACATATAAAATTACCTTGGGAGTGTCGGGTACAACCGAGAGTGCACTCCAAGGTAAAAAAAATTTGAGGCTAAAAAACTCAATTGAAATAGCCTCAAAATTACAATATGACACCACCATTGTGTCCGTCGTGGAAAACCATTTCCAATGACTATAAATACCCCTATATTCCACCATCAAAGGGGCCTTCATCATGATAAAAAACAACATGCCTCTCGAAGACAACAACTAAAACCTTGCACTGTGGCGGCATCGCTCTCTGGCAAAAAATAAAATAAAAACACAGTCCTAAAATTTCCCTCGCAAGGGAATTACACTTTTCACCAGTCATTTCACTTCCACTCTCATGTGGAAAAAAATAGGCCAATTAAGTTTTATTATCGGCCATAAACAGTGCCATAACATGTTTTAAATAAATAAAGTGGCCGCCTTTCTCCATTAGCCTTTTTTTATAAAAAATATCTGCCATATTGCATTTTTTTAAAAATGCCCATCCACTTGACACATGCACATCCAATTACTGCAGGGCCCACCATAATCAGAACATTGGCAAAATAAAAAATCCCACCATACATTACACATCCACGCTCCATTACCTCCTCTTCGCTTGGGGCATAGTGTTGTTCATAGCCCACCACGTGGCCACGGTGTTCGTAATGGCATCGTGCATGTACTATGCGGGGCACGACGCCCTCGCCCAGATGGCTCTCCTATTGATGGCAACACCTGACCAGATTGATCTCATTTTCATCTCCATTGAATCAGCCCACATAGCAGTGCAACTACAGTAAACCATAAATGTCGCCATCTCTGCAATGGTGCTCCAAAACAATGGCGAACAAAAAAAAATGGTGGCAGCCATAGCAGTTGTCCCCCATGCAAGCATAAAATCAAAATACTAAAATAATGTCAGATATCCCCATGCTTTCCAGCCTGTGGAAGAGAAGATATGAGTAGAGAGGAAAGGTTCGCCTATAGCGTAGACGAATTCTATCATGGAATTGCTTTTTCCATCTGTATTTTTGTTAAACAGTTGGCAGACATGAGGTAAAATTTCTGCAGGAGACAAAAATTTGGTCATGGCACACATCCAACATCTCGTTTATGAAGATGTGGAAGGTTGGTGAAAATGGTTCTCTTCTGGGGAATCATAAAAATCACATGCGACGCTCTCCAAATTCATATCACAACTTCATACTGCAATCTCCAACTTCGTACATCCTCCTTAGATCAAATATTTTGGTACTCAGAATCCTTTAGTGGCGAGGCCCGCGTGCTATTGTCTTATTTTCCCAGGCCTAGAAAATTCTCTTCTTGACCAAATCTCTCAGCAATAGGGTCGAATATAAGGTTGTCCGGGCTGATAGTTCGAAGTTTGGCTTTGGAAAAACTGATCAACGTGATGATCATCTAAATATTCTGACCCACAATACGCAGCACAGCAGCAACCCGTTCAAAATATTCTAGAAAATTTGAGATCTGCTTTCACCGGTGAAAAATGATGTCTTTCAAGAATTGACACTGAACTGTGCAGTGAAAATGAAAATGATGGAAATGGAGTCTACTCCTGTGCCCATCTCTACTAAATCCCCAATTCCACCTACAGGTAACGCGATCGAATTCCATGGCGCTCAACATGAAGAGCCTCACGCAGGTCCTCACCAAAACCGTGGCAGAAATCCAGAAAACAGTACAAACAACTGTACAAGAAGTCACAGGACCCAAAGCTCTCTAGGACCATGATCTCCTCGATCAGGTGGGCTCGAGAGGGCCAGGCTTGGCATGGAAGCTATACGCGGCTCATCCCTGGAACAAGGGTATGTCTATTCAGGGTCAGTATCCCCAGGTTTCTGTCTAGTTTCTCGACAAGAAGGCTCTCTCGGAGGCGCGACAGAGAGTCAAGATTTCTAAGACTGTGAAAGATGCATTTATGGACATAATTAGGGCTAACGCCACCAATATTGTGAGGTTACACCACCCTGGCATATGCCATCCTGAGCATGTTGGTCGTGGTCACAAAGATGGGCTTCGTGACCATGGCCATGGCGCCCTTGCTTTCTTCCAAATCCTTATGCAAGTAAGATAACACACTTGTCACATGATGACTTTTCAAATATCCCTTTCGATCATGATCTGCGGTCGAGAAATACAAAGAGGCATTTTATGAAGCATAACATATCTGACCAAGGGAAATATCAACTGAGATTTCATGATATTACATATTTCAACATCATCTAAAAAAATTGAAAAAATTTCCCAAACTTTAAAAATTTTTACCATCTGGTTTCTGATCCATCAAATGATGGAGAGCATACTCCCTCGGTAAAAAAATTAAAAAAATATATGGAAAAGAAAAAAAATGAGGGGAGGGAGGATTTCCATGAGGGAAATCCCCCCTCAAGGGGTTTCACAGGGCAGGGAAAGCCTGGAGCTCTGATACCAAATATTAGGAGTGAAACTGAAGGGATTAATTTTATTGATACAAATGGTTACAATATATAGGCATAAGCCTATATTCAACACATGACACTTGTCAAGAGAAACTGACAAGTGTCAAGGTGAAGGCATAGTTCACTTTAACTCTAACAGATAGAGCTTGGTGCATATTTGAGGATAGATTTTTGCCAAACCAAAGATAGATATTGAGCAAATTTGTGCTAGATCGAAGGAGTGTGTTTAGTTAAAATTTGAGATAGATATTTGGAGGTGATAGAGTGGAGAGGATAGTAGTATTTAGTGGATAGAGGTCCATTAGCCATGGCAATGATGACATGTCTTCTAAGTGGGGATAAGAGTCTTCAGTGGAGAGAGATCCATAAGCCAGTGCAATGGAGGCAGTAGTCTTCTAGAGGATCACCATCCAGAGCAGAGGAGAAAGAGTTCTCTTGTGGATAGAGACCCATGAACTTGATTTAGGGGATTGGTGTCTCCTTTGGATAGATGTTCATAAAAATTGTAGGGAAGGATTCCCAAGAGAATTTATTTGAGAAAAAATTATAAGAAATATTTTCTCCGTGGAGTAGCCCGCATTGGGTGAACCATGTAAAATCATGTATCTCATGTGTGTGATGCTTTTTGTGATGTTTACTAGTTTAATATTGCTGATGATGTTATTTGGATTAAAAAGCAAAAAAAAATATTGTATATTGTTCAGCCCCCCCCTCCCCCCCCTCTCAGTATAAGCACATGTTCTTCAAGTTTCCTAAGGCTGAATTGGATGTATTAAATATGGTTATTCCTTGGTATTCCCAATCAATTTTATAAGGTGAGAACTAGCGAATTGAGGGAACTCATATGTTTAGGTAGAGGTGAATAAAATTTTGAGTTTGCATTAATGTTAGTTTTCTAAGGTTTAATAAAAAATAAGTGAATTGATTTAAATAAAGGAAGGGTATTTTGGAGGGAAATGTTTTTTGTTTATTTTTAAGGGAGAATAAAAGGGGAATGGATCCCAAAGGAGGTGTTATCAATTCAAATATATTATTTTATAAGATCTCAAGTTTAATAAAATACATTCAATCCATAACAACAATGAATAATAACTCATAAAATATACTATTGATATGTCTACTTAAGCATTGCAATATGATACAATGTTTATTTGATCACTTCATTATAATTATTTGTCTTCAATATATATGTGGATATGAGGCTCTTAATGTTCACAAGACTAGTATTCTTTGTACTTTCCACAAAATATTCATCTCCTCAAACACATAGGAGATCTAACACTTCGTATTTATCATGAGAGGAATTCCACATTAAAATAAATCAATTGTTGACTGGACATATCCATATAAGGATAAAGACTCTAATGACAACACCTACTAAATGAAAAACACTTGTGTAACTCCTCACTTACATAACTCCACACTTACTAACATGACACCTCACTTTCATAACTCCATACTTACTATAATGACACCTCACTTACATATCTCCACAATTACTTATATGACACCTATTATATACTCAAATATTAATCAAACTCTAAACTAAACTATTTACATGGTCCTTACCTTAGTATTTCAATGTTGAAATTATTATTGTACCTTAGGCTTAATTATAAGCCTAAGATATTATTATTATTTCTTATTTATTGCATTGTATTACATGAGGTATAGTATACCCATGTTGGATATGTGTTTGTTAGTTGTTAGGATGCATGGTTAGGTTGTTAGTGATCTCCTTGTCTTCTAATAGTTTGTTATTTTGTCTACATCCATGTTTAGCAGGTGGTTATCCCTGCATATTTTATAGTTACAGGTGGTTGAATTTGCATGGAAAATTATTACAACCACTATAACCATGTTATTCTCTTGTATGTATTATATATTCAACATGAATAATGGAAATTTACCCATTTTTTAGTAATATTCTACTTTTTTATGGGAGATATTTAGTCTTGACATGTATGTCACCAATGCAGACTAATGTTCCCAACTAGCGTGTCTATTTTTTTTGCTAATGAAAGTTTAGTCTTAGCTTTCACTTTTTTGTAAAGCTCCATTTTTGGTGACTCAGGTCCTTTTTGGTTCTGTTGGCTGAATGCATTTTGTTCCTCTGATGTTTCCTTTTTTGCATCCTCTATTGTTTCCTATTTTTTGTTCTTGGTTTTGGTGATGTATAAGGCATTGGGGCACCTCTCGGATGCCATTTTTAATGAATTTCATTAACTTAACAAAAAAAAAAAATAGTCTCGACATGTTTTCTGGTGTATTTCACAAATATTAGACATTTGCTTTTGTTTTTTAGTAAGCTTGGCAAGATTCGATGGGATTCAATAGGAAAACCATGTGTTAAAATTTTTAAAGAGGATTTTTGTCCTACATTATCCCTATTGTGGATTTAAGGACTTTTTAAGTGCCATCATGCACTAAAGGAAATAACCATATTTTGGTTGTTATGTATGCCTTACCCATTAGTGGCCACTGGGTAATGATATGTCATGTGATAGATTATCTGACCACTACAGTTGTTGACATGTTATGTAGCTGGTCATGCTACAAATACAAGTCTGGATTTAGATCGTGCATTGTGAATATTGTAGTTTGAGTACTGAAACCAAGTTTTATGGGAATTGAATGTGCTTTTATAAACCTAAGTGAAATTTGTCCCATATTATCCCCACAGGAGGCCAGGCAATAGTTCATAATCATGCATGCGTAGTAATAGGGATGATGAGTTGGTCACCCCCCGCTCATGATCGCATGTAAGGCAACACCCCCTTTAAGAGCCACTTGTTGGATCTTGCTGGATCTTGAGACTATTGATTGGAAATTTAACAGTTGAATCCAATCCTTGGCCCACACATTGAGAAATTGAAAACTATTTTTTTGCCACTGAAGACAAAGTTTCCCACCATTTAAAAAAAAAAAAAAGTTAGATTTTTTGCGCCAATAGCACATTGAATGTGAAAATCATTTTTTTCAATGTTTCCAAAATTTTCAACATTATTTTTGCAAAATTGATCAAGTTTTGCCTCCATTTTCAACAATTTTAAGGGTTAAATTTTTAAAATTTTAGTGCTACTTATTATTTTTACCACTTCAAATTGAATGGTAATTTTTATAATTTGCATCCATTGATGTAATTTGAAAATCACTATAATAGTCCTTTTTTGTAAATTGGAAGGCAATTTTTATAAATCTAGGTCAATTTTTACATTAGGATATTTACAAATTGTCCTAAGCAATAACCTAGATAGTTCATGTAACCATATTAGAATCCTCCTAGTCTGTCATATACACATCATCAAATGGATTCTACCCTCCAAAAAAAATGGCAAATATTGTTATTGCAGTAGATTTTTTAGCAGATAAAGTTAATAACATTATTGTGCAACTGTCTCCTTCTAATGTCAAAATTTATAACAAATTTATCAACAAATAAAAATGTGAGGTCAAATTATATGATGGATCAAGGGATCCATATGTCTTGTATACTTGGATTATATATTTGGAGACTTGGTTCTCCTATGCATAAGTCCCCACAGATGAACAAGTTGCTTTTGTTACAATTAAATTCACACATTTAGAAAAAAAAAATTATTGTAGAAAGCCAAAATTTAGCCATGACTTGGAAAGAACTGATCCAAATTCTGAAGAACATTTTTTCCCACAAAAATATCAAAGTGACCTCACAACCAAGTGGTTTAGGTTGAGGTAAAACTACCATATATTAGTTGTAGACTACATTTTTTAATTTAATAGGCTAAGGGATATTCTTGGTGTAAAATATTTACAAGAGGAATTAATTAACAAATTCACTTGTGGATTGTAAGATCAATTTTTTAGGGAAATCAATTTCAATTATTTTCTCAATTTGTATGTGGCATTCAAACATGCCATTATAGTAGAGGAGAAAGTTGTTGCCTCTCACATATCTTAACCTTCACAAGAAATCACTTCCAAAGGCAAAAATAAGTATCAAAAAAATACGAAGAACTCTTCTCATTCTTCTTCCCACAATTTTTCTTCTCCTCCCACTTCACCTAAAGCACATTCTTCTTCTTCTAACTCTAAATCTTTTTCTTCTTCAACATTGTATTGTGATTTTTGTAAAAATAATGGTCATACAAAATCTAGATGTTATACATTTGAAAGAATGAAGAAGTCCCTACTTGTACAACCTACAAATGAGGACCCACAAGATGGTCCCACTGTGACAACAAATATAGAAGAAGAATATTATGCTTTGAAGGGTAAACTACATAGATTTACTCTTATGTCAAATATTTTTGCATGAGGGGGACATGACCATTTGTTTATCATTCGAGCCCATCATACTCATAACTTTTAAGTTAATTGTATTATAGATAATGTATCACATAAAAGTCTTATTGCAAGGACCATCTTTGAGAAGTTGAATATTGAATCCATGTCCTCAACCCTATGCACATGGGTGGAAGGATGTAGACTCCACATCCAACATCACACACACTTGCACCTTTTTGTTTGCTTTTGGTGACAAGTTTATGGATAAGGTATAGTGTGATGTCACTAATATGGATTGTTGTGGCTTGTTGCCTCGTAAGTCTTATAAATTTGATAGGAATGTGGTGTATCATGCTAAAATAAACACATACACCTTAGAATTGCATGATAAAAAATATTTGATATAAAGCACCACACCAACATGATGCTAAGTTGTAGATAAGCTCGTAATCCATTAATTCAAGCACATGTATTGGATCCTACTTGTTTAAGTCCTACACAGGATAAAAAAAAAGCATCTCTAAAGACTCATGATAAATAATCTTCACTTACAAAAATTATACAATCACAAGAGCTCATGGTTATAGAACCCATCACTCTCCCTCATGAGAAAGATATGAATCATTCCATTGAAATAATTTTGGGTACATATATGAACAAAAAACCACTTGCTCCATAGAAGTTACCTTTAACCTTACCATCTTCCATCATTGCACATAAAAAGAAGGAGCAAGATAAGGTAACTTCCTTCATACAAAATTAGTAGAGCCTTCAAGCCAAGATAACATAGGACTTGAAGAAGACTAAATAGGAAGAACAAAGAACGATGGGCAAGCATTATAGTCCTTTTCTATTTTAGGTTGAAGATAGATTTTTGCATCCTTTGGATAAAGAATTTTTTCCAGAGAAGCCATATCAGGACTCTACATTGGAGACTGATCCTGTCATTAACCAACCAACAATAGTGGTACCTGATCCTCATATTATTCTCATTACAGATAGATTTTTTGACAAAAATACTTATCACACTCGACAAGGTTCTTCCACTTCTTACCTTATCATCCATTATGGTCACTTTCCACATATGGCTCACTTGATCTCTCACCATCAGATGGCTCATGACTTTCCACATTTGTTGAGAGCATTGGGGTCTAATACTTCTATGGTTGGGGAGAATGTTGAGGATATTATTGTACCTTAGGATTAGTTATAAGACTAATATATTATTATTATTATTTCTTATTTCATGCATTGTATTACATGAGGTATGGTCTACCCATGTTAGATATGTGGTTGTTAGTTTTTAGGATGCATGGTTAGGCAATTAGTGATTTCCTTATCTTCTAGCAGTTATTTTTTTTTATCCATGTTTAGTAGGTGGTTATCCCTAAATATATCATAGTTACAGGTGGTTGGCATTGCATGGAAAATTGTTACAACCACTATAACCACCTAATTATCTTGCATATATTATACATTCAACATGAATAATGGAAATACTAGATTCACGTTTGATATTTCCATATCATTCACAGTACCAAATAATGTAATACTTCCAACACACCCTTGTATTAAATTACTTGATATGAAGGTCTTTTTAATTCATGTGTTTTTCAATCCTTCATTTTGGTCTTGGTATTTCTTCTCTTGTTCTTGTAATATGTTAGGTTTAGGAATTGAATCTATGATTCTACGTCTTATTTTTTCTCCACAACTTAGGTACAAATATATGATTATAAATATTAGTTCCTTTCTATAGAAATATTTTAGCATTTCCATAATTTTATTCCATATTATTTTATTATCCATAAATAGTGTACTCCAATTTTATTTTTATTTCCTTGATAAGACTTTTGTTTATTATTTTCAAAAATTTTATAATTTTGGTGTATCCATCGATTCTATTTTAAACCATGTTTGTCATAATTTTTCCTTGTTTTATTTTCAATAATTTTTATTTCATTATAAATATTATCAATACCATTGATATTATCAATTTTTATTGGATTACTATAGAGAAATTTTGAGTGGCTTATATCAATACTATATTTATCACATTGTTTCTCCATTTTATCGATACACTTTGTATTAGTAAGACATTTATTTTTTGAACCTACATTGTCAAGAATGGATAGATCTATCATTTTTTGCATGAAGCTCTATGAATTGTTTCATTTTCTTCCTTGTTGGTGTTCTCTATTTCCTACACTTCATAAACCTTCTTTCCTCTTTGATTTTTCCATTTTGGATATCGTTGTTGTAATGATGTGTATCATTGTTGATTAGGCTAATATTTTTCCTATTGGTATCTTTGGGAGGGTTTATGCATTTGATTTTATTGATTTAAAGAAGTGTATTTACAATAATTAATTTTATAAACTTCTCTGTTACATGTGACATTATATTATTTTCCATTTAGGTTGATAATATGATGATGAGGTAGTATTATTTGACACCTTCTGTTGGAAATTTTAAGTCCCTAAGTCAAAATTGTCATTGATGTCACTATCGATGCCACCAGATGGAGTAATCATTAATACCAAAGATTTCAGCAGGAAATAAACGTGACAAATATGGTCATTTTATATTCAGCAAGAAGGCAGCAGTTCGAGTGAAACAGTGCAAAATACAAAAGCTAAAAATGACTTATAATATTTATTTTATAAATTATTTAAATTCAGGATGAATTTAAATTTTATAAATAAATATTAAAAGGTACTTTATCAAAGGTCAAATATTATAATGGTTAGAAGTGTCATGGTGAAAACCCAAAATAAAATATTTGTAATTTTCATTGCAATATTTTATATTGCAAAAGTGGGTTTATAAAGTCTAAAAATATTTTAATAAACCCAAAGGTTGGGTTTAAAGGTTTAATACCAAAGAATATTTTAATAATTCCAAAGGTTGGATTTAAAGTTTTAAACAAGGCAAAGTTTATTTTCATCGATGTCATTGAAGCCAAAGGGAAGTGCTGATATTTTTGATTTAGTGGAAATGCATATAAATACCATGCCCAAAGTTGATTTTTGAATTATCCTTGCTAGAATTGGAAAGAGAAAGCATATGAATTAAATGCAGATCTCATGAGATAGAATTACGAAATTTGTGTTTGACTTGATAGCAAAATGAAACAAAAGCAAGCGCATTGATTAGTTTGAGGCCAAAAAGGCACCTTGGACTAGTGGTAAGTGGGATGCAAGCTTACATTTTGGTGTGCATGGTGGATAGTGTTTGAATCCCATGAAATATTTTGGTGTACATGTTTAAGGCACCAATTGTTAGGCGCATGCATTTTGCAAGGCAAAGAAGGGGTGTTGAAGCACATGGTGCTTCTTCCTTCCAAATGATCTTGTAGCTCGTGTGGTGGTTTGTGTCATGGGAAAATATGCTTGTGAGGGCTGCGTTGAGAGTTCAAATTTATCCAAAGGTAAAGGTATATTTTTATATTTTATTTTATTAATGCCTAAGTTGGAGGTTTATGGTATTTGGTGGTTGAAGTCTTTGCATTGTGATAAAGTTTGGTATTTGAGAAATATCATTAGAAGTTATAAGGAGAATTTTATTTTTATTTTCAAGTCTTAAATTTTGCTATTGTGGAATATTGAAAGGTTAAGACTTTGTGGGTTGTATGTTATTTTGAATAAAGGGCTTTGTGATTATTGTGAGGATATTGTTTATTGTTAAGTTGAGTGATAAGGTGTAATTGTGATATTATTTTTGTGATATAAAATTATCCTCTAACCCTTATTGAGTTTGTCAAAGAAGTAATTGTGAGTGTGGAAGATTTGTAAGGGCAACTACTCTTCAAGAAAAGGTATGGGAAAAATTCTTCTTTGTTGAATTAGGTGATTGGCTTGATTGAAAATTAATTTTAGAGTGAAAATTATTTGATTAGGGTTTCCTTTTTGAAAGTACATTGAGTTAATGCTTAAAGGTTTTCTGAATTGAGAGTTGTGATTAAACCTTATTTGATAAGCATTATTTTTTAGACCATTGGTTGAGTGAAGTATTTTGATTTTATAGGTTTTTTGAATTAAGAGTTGTGATTAAAACCTTGTTTTATTAGAATTATTGTTGAATCCAATGGGTTATGCAAAGAACTCGAACTTGAGTTAGAAAATAACATGAGTATCATTGTCATATGATATTTGTTGTTGGGCATTGTTGGAAATATTTTGAGTTGGGAGATATATGCTTGGACTAGGGTTTATGTGAAAGGATTGTTCCTTGAGGTGATTGGTTGAGTAGATTTTATTGAGCCTAGTCAAGTGAATGTGTGAAGTGGTTGTTCAAGTTTCATGAAATAAAATATTCTATATTCTAATTCAATTTGAGATTGAGACTTGAGAATAGAACATATTGAGTCTCTAAAAATTCTCTTTATGCTTCCATGATATTGATTTAAATTGAGATTGATATTTGAGAATAGAGCATATTAAGTCGCTAACAATTCTCTTTATGCTTCTATGAGATTTATTTGATTGAGATTGATATTTGAGAATAGACCATATTGAATCTCTAACAATTTTCTTTATGCTTCTATGAGATTTATTTGAGTTGAGATTAAGCTTTGATAATAGAACATATTGAGTCTCTAACAATTCTCTTTATGCTTCTATAATATTGAGTTGAGAAGTAATTGAGCATTAAGTATATAACATATTGAGTCTCTAACAATTCTCTTTGTGATTCTATGAGATTAGACAAGTTCTATGTGGACTTGTTAAGCTGATTTGAGGTAAGTCTTTGAGAAGGCTTGTGGACTATTTTTGTGTGAGATTTTGTGGAAGCTTGCAATGTAGATTTGAGAAAGTCCTAGAGAGGACTTATTAAGCATATTTGGATAGGTTTTGTGTGGACCTGTTGAGCATATTTGGACAAGTTTTGTGTGGACCTATCAAGCAGATTTGGATAGGTTCTTTGTGGACCTGTTGAGCAGATTTGGACAGGTTCTATGTGGACTTGTTGAGCAGATGTGTGCAGGTTCTAAGTGGAAATGTTGAGCATATTTGTGCAGGTTCTAAGTGGACCTATTGAGTATATTTTACTAGGTTATAAGTGGACCTATTGAGCAAATTTATGCAGGTTTTGAGTGGACCTATTAAGCATATTTGAGCAGGTTTTGAATGGACCTGTTGAGCATATTTGAGCAGGTTTTGAGTGGACCTATTGAGCATATTTAAGCATATTCTAAGTGGACATGTTGAACATATTTGAGTAGGTTTTGAGTGGACCTATTGAGTAAATTTGAGCAGGTTATGATTGGACATATTGAGTATATTTGAGCAGGTTTTGAGTGGACCTATTGAGAATATTTGAGAAGGTTCTGAGTGAACCTATTGAGCAGACTTTTGCTAGACCGACTAGACTATGTTTAGTACAATATTTGAGATAGATATTTGGAGGTAATGTCTTCTAGAGGATCACAAGCTAGAGTAGAGGATGAGTTCTCCTATGGATAGAGATACACAAACCAAATTTAGGGGATCAACATCTCCTTTGGATTGAGGTACATAAACATTGTAATAGGGAAAGGATTCCCATGAGATTATTTTAGAAATATTTAGAAGAAACATTTTCTCTGTGGAGGTAGCCATATTTGGGTGAACCATGTTAAATATGTGTCTCTATTGTGTGTGATGATTTGAGCACTACTTTAGTTATTTCTATTGATATTGTCATTGATTATATTGATTAATACTATTTTGTAAAGATAATTAAAAAGTGGTCTTATACTGTTCACCCCCCTCTCAGTATAAGCTTGTGTTCTCAAATTGGTATCAGAGTTGGTTCCTTTGGAATAATTTTAACAGCTTGAAGGAAGATCCTATAAGAAAACAAATGGCAAAGAAAGGCAAGATTAGAAGCATGAGACACAAGAAGAAAATAATACCTATGGTCATGAAAGAAAAGGAATATGAGTTTAATATTGTTGTATTGGGAGGCCAAATAGAAATAGATTCAAGATATGAATCAAACAATGAAGAAACATATAGACTGATAAATTTTTGTACCATATGTGGAAAGATATGTCATCATGTAGCTTACTTTTCACAAGAAGGTGAAGAATGTTTTATCTATGGTCAACTCGGTCATGATGCAAGTTATTGCAATGGTTTTGATAACAATGAAGATGAGGATGATTCAGAAAGGGATAACAGAAACAATTGAAGTATGTATCAAGAAGAAACTCCATTTTGGACAATAGAAGAAATTGAATATCAAAGAGAAGAAGAAGAGGAAGCTACTCTCAAGTAACTTGATGAGGTGAAAAGAGAGAACTTATAATTAAAGGCTCAAATACAAGATGATGAGAGATGTAAGACAAAGCTCCTATAATATCTCTTTGAATTGAGAGATAAAGTTGAAAATACAAATAGAGTTGAAGAAGTTATGGCTAAACAATCAAAGCTAAAAGAGATAGAATATTAAATACTTAAGGTTACCCTTGAAGAATTAAAAGGGGTGAACTCTGGATTAAGGGTTCAAGATCAAGAAGATGATAAAGTAAAAGAAATGTTTCTACAAGAACTCACCTACTTCAAAATAAAGGTTGAAGAGGCAAGAAAAATTGAAGAAGGGATGACTAAAAAATTAAAGATAAAATATGTAGAGTGTGAAAGATTAGAGCATGATATAGTTTCACTAACAATGGAAGTAAGAGTTTCTAAGGACAAGCTACACAATTTTTAGGAAAATTCAAAGACTTTGGATAGGATTATCAATGCACAAAGGTCATCAGTCACCATAACAAGACTTAGTTCTAAAGAAGAACAAGGGAAAAAAGAAGTAGAAAAATGAGATTCAAGCTCAAACACCATAAAAGTAGAAGAGTCAAAATAAGTAAGTAAAAGAAAGAGTGAGACATTAGAGGATGAGTTGGACCACACATAGTTCAAAAAATATAGGAACAATGCACAGAGAAGGTACATATGGAACAATAATCAAAACAGGAGACCAATGAGGTCAAGACAAGGAAGCTTCAATGGAAGATGTTTTTTATGTCACAGGTTTGGGCACATGGATTCATAGTTCTAGACACATGAAAGACATGAATATGGAAAATAATAGCTTTTCCAAGGGTATTTTTACTCATGTAATGAGTTTGGTCACAAGGCAATGAATTGCAGGGTTCATGACAGAAGAGGATATGGCTTCACTAGGAGAAATCCTAAGATAGTTGCACCTCCAAGGAATAATAACATTAAGTGTTATAACTGAAATAATGATGGTCACACAACAATATGGTATAGAGCAAATATTCCAAAAATAGGCATGAACAGGAATATGAATAGGAACAAGAACATAAAAAAAAAATAGGAAAAAGAACAAGAACAAGAACATTGATGATAACAAGAACATGAACGAGAACAGAAACATGGATGAGAACAAGAATAGGAATAGGAACATAAGCGATGATAGGAACAAGGATGATGACTTGGAAAGAAACAGTTAGAGGATTAAAAAAAATTAGAAAGGAAGAAAAAAATATAAAGGTAAAAAATAGTTCTTTTAGGGAGTAGAAATAATACCACCCCAACATTAACCACCTCATATGTAGGTGGGGGAGGGGCTAAGCTAAGAGGATCATTCTTAGCCTCGAGCCCCAAAGGTGACCTTTGCCATTGATGTCAAAGGGAGAGATATTTGTGTATATTTGGGAGAGATTTGATATGGGGAGAGCATTGATCCAGGGGGAGCAATGTCCTAGGGGCAGCAGAAGAAAAAGAAAGGTCAGGTTTCAGTAAAATTTTATGAGTTGCCATCATTGAAAAATGGGGAGATTGTTGGAAATTTTTAGTCCCTAAGTCAAATTTGTCATTGATGTCATCATTGATGCCACCAGATGGAGTCATAATTAATACCAAAGATTTTAGCAGGAAATAAATGCGACAAATATGGTCATTTGATATTCAACAAGAAGGTATAATTTTGAGTGAAACAATGCAAAATACAGAAGTTAAAAAGGAGTTATAATATTTATTTTATAAATTATTTAAATTCATGATTTATTTTAAATTTTATAAATAAATATTAAAATGTACTTTATCAAAGGTGACATATTATAACGGTTAGAAGTGCCATGGTGAAAACCCAAAATAAAATATTTGTAATTTCATTACAATATATTAAATTGCAAAAGTGGGTTTATAAAGTCTAAAAATATTTTAATAAACTCAAAGGTTGAGTTTAAAGGTTTAATAACAAAGAATATTTTAATAAATCTAAAGGTTGGATGTAAAGTTTTAAACAAGGCAAAGTTTATTTCTGTCGACGTCATAGAATCCAAAGGGAAGTGTCGATATTTTTGATTTAGTGGAAATGCATATAAATACCATGCCCAAAGTTGATTTCCGAATTATCCTTGCTCGAATTGGAAATAGAAATCATACGAATTAAATGCAGAGCTCATGAGATAGAACTTCAAAATTTGTGTTTGACTTGATGACAAAAGGAAATAAAAGCAAGCGCGTTGATTAGTTGGAAGCCAACAAGGCACCTTGGCCTAATGGCAAGTGGGTTGCAAGCTTACGTTATGGTGTGCATGGTGGATAGTGTTCGAATCCCATGGAAGCTTTTGGTGGACGTGTTTAAGGTGTCAATCATTAGGCGCATACATTTTACAATGCAAGGAAAGGGTGTTGAAGCACATGGTGCTTCTTCCTTCCCAACGAGCTTGTAGCTCGTGTGGTGGTTTGCACTGTGAGAAAATACGCTTGTGAGGGCTACATTGAGAGTTCAAAACTCTCCAAATGCAAAGGTACATTTTTATGTTTTATTTTATTAATGCCTAAGTTGGAGGTATAAGGTATTTTGTGGTTGAATTATTTGCATTGTGATAAAGGTTGGTAGTTGAGAAATACCATTAGGAGTTATAAGGAGAATTATGTTTTTATTTTCAAGTCTTAAATTTTTCTATTGTGGAATATTGAAAGGTTAAGACTTTGTGGGTTGTATGTTATTTTGAATAAAGGGTTTTGTGATTATTGAGAGGAAATTGTTTATTGTTAAGTTGGAGTGATAAGGTGTAATTCTGATATTATTTTTGTGATATAAAAATTATCCTCTAACCCTTATTGTGTTTCTCAAAGAAGTAATTGTAAGTGTGGTAGATTTGTAAGGGAAACTAATCTTCAAGAAAATGTATGGGAAAAAATATTCTTTTTTGAGTTAGGTGAATGGCTTGATTGAAAATTAAGTTTGGAGTGAAAAGGATTTGATTAGGGTTTCCTTTTCAAAAGTACATTGAGTTAATGCTTAAAGGTTTTTTGAATTGAAAGTTGTGATTAAACCTTGTTTGATAAGCATTGTTGTTTAGACCATTGGTTGAGTGAAGTACTTTGAGTTTATGCTTCAAGGTTTTCTGAATTGAGAGTTGTGATTAAAACCTTGTTTTATTAGCATTGTTGTTGAAGCCAATGGGTTATTCAAAGAACTCGAACTTGAGTTATAAAAGAATATGAGTATCATTGTTATGTGAGATTTGTTGTTGGGCATTATTGGAAACATTTTGAGTTGGGAGATATATGATTGGACTAGGGTTTGTGTGAAAATATTTTTCCTTGAGGTAATTGGTTGAGTAGATTTGATTGAGCCTAGTCAAGTGAATGTGTGAAGTGGTTGTTCAAGTTCCATGAAACAAACTATTCTATATTCTGGATTTGAGTTGAGATTGAGATTTGAGAATAGAACATATTGAGTCTCTAACAATTCTCTTTATGCTTCTATGATATTGATTTGAGTTGAGATTGAGATTTGAGAATATAACATATTGAGTCTCTAAAAATTATCTTTATGCTTTTATGAGATTGATTTGAATTGAGATTGAGATTTGAGAATAGAACATATTGAGTCTATAAAAATTCTATTTATGCTTCTATGAGATTGATTTGAGTTGAGATTGAGATTTGAGAATAGAACATATTGAGTCTCTAACAATTCTCTTTATGCGTCTATGATATTGAGTTGAGAAGTAATTGAGCATTGAGTATAGAACATATTGAGTCTCTAACAATTCTCTTTATGATTCTTTGAGATTAGACAAGTTCTATGTGAACTTGTTAAGCTGATTTGAGGTAAGTCTTTGAGAAGTCTTGTGGACTATTTTTGTGTGAGCTTTTGTGGAAGCTTGCAATGCATATTTGAGCAAGTCCTAGAGAGGACTTATTGAGTAGATTTAGATAGGTTCTATGTGGAAATGTTGAGCATATTTGGACAGGTTATGTGTGGACCTATTGAGAATATTTGGACAAGTTCTGTGTGGACCTATTGAGCAGATTTGAATAGGTTTTGTGTGGACATGTTGAGCATATTTGTGCAGGTTCTAAGTGGACCTGTTGAGCAGATTTGTGTAGGTTCAGAGTGGACCTGTTGAGCAGAGGTTTTGAGTGGACTTGTTGAGAAGATTTATGCTAGTTCTGAGTGGACCTATTGAGTATATTTTAGAAGGTTCTGAGTGGACCTATTGATCATATTTGAGTAGGTTCTAAGTGGACCTATTGAGCATATTTAAGTAGGTTTTGAGTGGACCTATTGAGAATATTTGAGTAGGTTCTGAGCGGACCTATTGAACATATTTGAGAAGGTTTTGAGTGGACCTTTTGAGTATATTTGAGCAGGTTTTGAGTGGACCTGTTGAGCATATTTGAGAATTTTTTGAGTGAACCTATTGACCAGACTCGTGCTAGACCGACTGGACTATGTTTAGTACAATATTTGATACAGATATTTGAAGGTGACAGAGCAGAGAGGATAGAGTCTCCATAAGCCAAGACATTGAGGAAAGGTCTTCTAAGAGAGGAAAAAAGTCTTAAAGTGGAGAGAGATCCATAATAAGTGCAATGGAGGCAATGTCTTCCAGAGGATCACCAGCCATAGTATAGGAGGAGTTCTCATGTGGATAGATATCCATAAACCAAATTTAAGGGATCACCATCTCCTTTGTATTGAGGTCCATAAAAATTATGACAGGGAAAGGATTCCCATGATATTATTTGAGAAATATTTAGAAGAAATATTTTCTCTATGGAGGTAGCCTTATTAGGGTGAACCACATTAAATCTGTGTCTCTATTGTGTGTGATGATTTGTGCATTGCTTTGGTTATTGCTATTGATACTGCCATTGATTATATTGATTAATACTATTTGGGAAAGAAAAGTAAAAAGTGATCTTATACTGTTCACCCTCCCTCTTAGTATAAGCTTGTGTTATTCACCTTCTTATTGAAATAAAAATATTGTTTATCATTTCATATATATCCTGGTTTTCTATTTCATATTCCTAAAGTATGTTAATCAATTAATTAAAGGATACACTTCTATTTAGTACTTGAAGAGAGGTGATTAATGTCTTAAATGTTTTTGGAAGTGCTATTCCACTTAAATAAGAAAATTTTCTTCCACTTTCTCTCCCATAATTTTTATCTTAGATATCAATTCGACTATCTTTCAAAAAAATATTATATATTTTCTCCATCATGAACTTTTAGTGAATATAGATATGATTGCAAGTGTAAAATAGTACATTCATTTTTTGCTTCAAATATATTTTTGGATTAATAGGTTAAGGGGATTGAAATAGCCATGCCACTTTTACATAAAATTCATTACAAGTAGATCATAAAAGATAAATAAAATAGGATTCCAAGTTCATCTAAACTATTAGTAATCATAAAGAACCAACCTGAAGCACTTGATAAAGAAACATAAACTACACTACCAATAATAAGAAAAACTAGACAACATTTGACTTTATAAACATAATAGTCTACCACATATAGACCAAGTCACCCATAAAAGTCTATCCCAAGAGCTTATCCCCAATATTTAGCTTCTTCCAATTGGAAATTGAACATCATTGACCACTTTGGATTATCCTTAGCCAAAAATTCAATAAGTTGAAGTGGAAAATTATATTCCCATATAATAATATCCTGAGCCTCTACCCCCATGTTTTTTTAGCAAATATTTAGCTCCACTCCCCTCTTGATAAACATGCTTCAACTAAAGGTTGTGATAAGACTGCAAGATCTCTTTCTTCTCTGCAACCATATCTACAATGCTCCAAATAGCTTATTGTATTCCTCTTAGAATATTTATAATGTTTAGGGAGTCCCCTTCCACAATAATATTTCTATAACACCTTTATTTGATTAAATTAGCCCCTGTGAAAAAGGCTCAAGCCTCAAAAAAATCGGTGGAGTAGTTGGATATAGGTTCATCAAAGGATTGCACAAACATCCCCATAGAATCTCTAAAAACTCTACTTGCACCAACATGCACTGGGCTATATTTTGTAGCACCATCCACATTCAATTTGATTCACCCATCTGGAGGGGGTTCCCAATTAACTTCTAATTTTAAAGACTTCAAAAATTTCACACATATTAAAATATTCAAATTACAATGAATAACAATGGCTTCCTCAAGTCTGCTTTTAGTTACCTCAAGAAATAATAAGGTATGAGAGTTCTCCACAATGACATTGAGGATATGAAAAGCAACCTTAAAATCTTCTCTTTTCCTATTTTCAAATGGCCTATTATTTTGCTCCTTCTAAATTTCCCACAAAATGGGAAAGACAAAATCTCTAGAGAGATTTCAATCTACCACTATTAAAAAGAGGATCCCACTACACACATAAATCTCCTATAGATGCTAGGAAGACCCAAGGAACATCAAAGAGTTCCAAAACCTTCTCTAACACATGTATAGCAAAGGAACATTAAAAAATATGAATCATTTCCAAATTCTATTCACAAAAATAACATATATTTACAACATATATGCCTATTTTGTGTAAGTTATCAATTGTTAAAATTCTATTTTAAGCCACTAACATTAAGAAGAAATATTTTTTAAGGATGAGTCCTTTAATCCAAAATTCTCTCAATGGAAATCATCTTATACCTTTTGTCTCAAGAAAATTGTATCCAAACTTAACAAATAATTTCACATTATTTTCCTCCTCCCAAATGACCAAATCATTGAAATGGAAGGACATAAGAGGATACAAATGAAGCCATATTTTAAAATTGTTAATATGGCCAGCAAATTTTGGGTCTAAATTTAGAGCAGGTTAATCTTTCCAAAAAAAATCACTATTTTTTGTTGTTATATAATCAACAACTTTGATACCAGTTTTTTCCTTCAAATATTGTGCACAACTTATCCCAAATAATTTTTGAATTTTTAGCCTCACTTATGTGTGCTTGAATCTCACCTGATATACCAAATGTTATTAGAAAAAAATCCTTTGCATATTCATATTTTCATCTATCTTCCAATTGTATTTTCTCGAATGGTTTTCTCTCCATTTACTACTTCCCAATTTTTATCAATAATAAGTATTGATTTCATATTATTTTACAATGGGAAATTTTTAGGTCCTTTTAGTAGTTAAGATTCTAAAAAAAATAAAAACCCTTTGTATTTTCCATAATATAAGTTTGTTATCAATTTGGTGCTTCCTTCAATTGTTTGTTTAATAAATGGATTTCCTTTGTTGTTGGCAACCTTATTAATCCCAAATTTTATATTTTAAATTTCTTCTTTCTTCAATAATTCTTCTATTTTCATCAAATAAAATTATTTTCTTCTCAATATAATTCTCCTCCAATTAATTATTTCCTTGAGTATGATTTCCTTTGTGGTTGATAACCTTATATCTCCAAATTCAATGTTTCTTCTTCAAGCAATTATTCTTCTCTCAAATAATTCATTTTATTCAATCTTCAAATTAATTCAACTTTCTTATTATTTCTTCAATAATATTTCATCTTCAAATAATTTACCTTCAATTACTTCACAATATGTTTTTTTAGCTTCAAATATTTCAATTTATTTTTTTCCTACGATTATTTTTTTCCTTTATCTTTCATACACTCTTTATTTCAATTTTCCTTCAATATTTCTTACTATAACACTTTTCCTTCAATTAATTCTCCTTTTAATTTATTCACACAATAATTTCTCTTCAATATTTTTCCTTCAATAATTATTTTTCTTTCAAATAATTCTTTAAATATGAAAATATCCTTCCTTTCAATAATTTACTTCAATCTTCTTTTTTAATTCTTCAATGGTAAATTATGATATTCTCCAAATTTATTAACTTCCTAAAATAAATGCTATTTTCTTCTTTAATACTTATAATTCTCCTTTTGGAATGATTAATGCTTAAATTTGTGTGCAAGATCAAATAATCTATTCAGGAAAATTAAGGTACCTTAGAAACTTCATCAATATTTCTGCTAGAAGGAAGCTCCAATCCAAGAATTTCTATGATCTATATGTTGACCACTATGACACCTATTTTAGATAGCATAATGTATGTTATGTATGCATTGCATTTTCTTCCTTCATTACTCCTTCCTCTACAAACATACATTTCTCCTTACTCTGGCTTGATTACATTTCTCCTATCTTCGACTATGTTTCTTAGATGCTCTCCATGCTTTGGACTAGTGTTTCTTAGATGCTCTCCATTCTCTTTACTTTGACTACATTTCTCATATACTTATTTAGATTAGCATTTTTAAAATCAACACTCTATTCTCCAATGTTTAGTGTTTTAACTCATTTTTTTAATCCCATGGCTGAGTTTGTAGTTCTTCATCATTGCTTCCCTAAAATTACTCTTTCAATGTTGATATTTTAACATAGTTGCTTACAAACATGGAATTTTTCTCATTGTAACTTTCTTGCAACCCTACCCTTCATGGAATCCTTCCATTTTGGACTTCAAACAAGGTTTCTCTCAACCCTGGATGTTTAACAAAGGTAAATCATTTCTCATTGTATCTCTTCTCAAGCATTGCTTTCTCTTACAATATTTCTCTTTCTTCTAAGAATTCTAGATGTTGATCTAATACCACTATTATCAATTTAACTATATTCATTCATATGATGTAAATTTTAAATATTCATACAATGACATACATTCAATCCATAATAACAATGAACAATAACTCATTGAATATATTATTGATATATCTACTTAAGCAATGTAATGTAATGCAATGCTTATTCGATCACTTCATTACAATGCTTTATCTTCAATATATACATGGATATGAGACTCTTCACATTCACAAGAATTTTGATCTTTCTACTTTCCATAAACTATTCATATCCTCAAATATATGGGATATATAACACTTCATATTATCATGGGAGAATACCACATAACAATGAATCTATTATTGACTACATATCCACATAAGAACAAGACTCTAATGATTACATATACTAATTTAAAAACACTTACCTAAATACTCATTTGCATAACTCCAAAACTACTAATATGATACCCCACTTTTAGAAATCCACACTTACTAACATGACATCTCACTTAACTCCACATTTACATACATGAAACCTATTATATACTCAAATATTAATTACACTCTAAACTAAACTATTTATATGGCCTTTATCTTAATCTTGGAAGGCACCAATTAATGTAATAATTCTAAAAGGGGGACCTTATTTTAATTTTCATGTTTGAGAGGGGAGAGAGGAAAGAGAGTGTGAGAAGGACTATTTGCATTACAACAAGAGATGTTAAGGATTGCATATGTGCAAGATGCGACCATAGCTTAGGCTATAGGAACCAAGACAACTAAAGGAGATATTATACATATATTATTTTAATAGTTATCATATGCATAGAGTGAGCTTAGACATACCCATGGGGATCTAGGTCGGTCATAGGAGGAGTAAAGCCATATGGATAGGGAGATAATTTGAGTATAGAAAGAGCTAGACAATATCTAGAGATAACTTATGTCCATCTAAGAGGAGATTTAAATTATTCAATAGTATTATCAATAAGAGAGAAGGTGAGTGATACATTACCAAATGATGTATATTAAAGTAGTTCCCATAGATCGATGGATCTATCAACTATGACGACTTGCTTATGGATAAATATGAGGTCTATGATTTGAGCTTCCTCAAGATCGATGAGGATGCATACACCTTTTAAGAGGGAACCTAATAGTGTATCAAAATCTTAGAGATTTTATAGAGGGTATAACTTAATTTTAGATATATTATTTTTGGTTATTGTAAGTAAAATATCAATCCTTAATATAATATATTAGTCATTATTGATTTGCGCAACTGTTTCTATAATTTTTTTTTTTGTTTTGATATAAATAACTTTGTTGAATGGTATGGTAAACAAGATTCTCAACATAATTTTAGATTATAATTTTATTAGATGTACATGCTAATATGATTTGCCTATATGCATTGTATCCACAAGAATTTAATGCTTTTACTTCATCCTTAAGTAGTGACCTCTATGATTTATTACCAAATAAACACTTAGGTATTTAAATATTTTAGTGTGATAGTCTATGTATACAAACTTGAGTGCCCCTATAGTTTATATCCTTAATAGTTTAATACTTTACTTGGACATTCCATGTCCATAGGTATTTAATGCTTTTTATAGATAATTTATGTCTGTAGGACTTTAATGGTTTTGCCTATATAATCTATGTATATATGACTTTATTGCTTTTATCCAAGATAGTTTATGTCAATAGAACATTATAATTTTTTCCTATATAGTCTATGTTCATATGAAGCTAATGCTTTTTCCTAGGCAATCTATGTATGTAGGATTTTTAATATTTTTGTTTAATATATTTCCTATTTAGAATTTGACACCTCTAGTTTTATGGGGAATTTGTATTGTTTTAGTTACTTTCCTCCAACAACATTGTGTAGGAATATTATTGGGGCTATCAAAATTTTAATGATAATAGTGTAGCCCATTGATGATAATGAAGAATTTTTTTAAGGGTTTTTCCATCATGTTTTGTAAATATCATAGGTTTTGTCATGTGGTATATGCCAAAATGTGTGAAAAGTGAAGTAAAGGAGAACGTGGTCATTTGTTATTGATCATTCTAGGTACTTTGTTAGCTCATAATGTAATGGGTCACCTTAGTCCATCACCTAGTGAGTTGATAAAGAAAATTAGATAGATCAACTTAAGGTTGATCAGTTGGGGTTAGTATATCTGATCATAAGGAAATGGGATATTCCCAATCCAACACATAACAAATATTTATAATAGGTCACAAACAATTAATATATTTAAAGAAATAATAAAAATATGAACATATTATTCCATTCATTCCTACGAATCATAGATGTATAAATCACTTGGCACTATGGTTACTGCTTAGAGGAATATAGAAGATGAATTTATTTGGGGTGCTTCAAGCATATACTTATACCTTATTTATATAAAGGGAGGGAGTGAAGGTAATTTATTTTATTCCCATACTTTGTACAAAAAATCCTATAAGCATTATGTTAGCTTTTGATCCAGCATGTAATGGGAGATAATAATCACAAGATACAGAATAATATAAAATAAAGTAAATTTGTAAGATGACTAAAAATATACTATAAATAGAAATGATGGAGATGTTTACAAAGTAGCTATAGAGGAAATGAACACTCCATGAATAAAGCTACTACTAAAGAATGGGCTTTGATCACATCACACTCCATCACATTATATCACACTCTGTTACATCACACCACACTATTCTACACCATTTCCTAATGCTATATATTGCTCTATGTCTATGGATATTTATATAGGAAATAGGTTCCTCAGCCAACACTCTACCTAGTTGTGCAAGGGACAACTTGAACATATACATCTTGCACTTTGATACTTATGTATTTATTACATTGCATGAAGTAACTAGATGAATTCCCCCTAAAGTAATCTAATGTCCTAAGTATGTACCAAGAAAGGTACATTTACATGATCCAAATATTGTAATATAATCTATTTCTAAAACCCCATGTATTAGATTATTTAGATATTGAAGACTTTAGTATTCAATTTGAATCTTTTGATAACTTTGATTCTTCTATAGTTTCTTCAGTTTTTAGATGATGCAAAAATAGGCTGAAGATGTACATTCTCATTTCAATTGACCTTGCAATATATTCCACCTTCCTTGGATTCATATTCTTATTCTTATTTGGATTTACATTTGTATCAAGTCTCTGTGCTTTCATGGGTGGTTGTGCTGCTACTTGATTCTTGTAGAGAGGGTCACTCTTTCTTATATTCAATCTATGCAGAAGTCTCTAAACAACCACTTAATGCATCATGATAAGATCTTGAATTAGTAGATCCTAAAATATCAATTTTGCATGAGGATTGGAAAAGCTTTTCTAGATATGACTCATTAAGTTTGGTATTATTTTTGAGTAGTTCTATAAATTATCTTTGTTCTACAAATTCAATATTTTAGAGTTTATATGTGAGCAATGCAATGCATAATATGTTCACAAGATCTAAGGAAAGTGTAATGTCACTTTTTTCATTTTCAATAGCTGAAGAACACAAGCTTATACTGAGAGGGGGTGAACAGTATAAGACCAATTTTTAATTTTTCTCTTAAACCAATATATGCAATGTAAAGATAGCAATATCAACAATAGTAATCAAAGCAATGTACACAACACCACACACAATAGAGACACCACAATTTATGTGGTTCACCCAATGCGGGCTACTCCATGGAGAAAATATTTTACTAAAACTTTCTTAGTTAATCTCTTGGGAATCCTTTCCCGATTACAATGTTTATGGACCTCTGTCCAAAGGAGATGTTGATCCCCTAAATCTAGTTTGTGGATCTCTATCCATAGGAGAACTCCTTCTCCTCTACTCTAGTTGGTGATCCTCTAGAAGATATTGCCTCCACTGCACTAACTGGTGGATCTCTCTCCACTTGAATACTCTTGTCCTCACTCAGAATACCTATCCTCAATGTCCTAGATGATGGATCTCTATCCACTGGAGACTCTATCCTCTTTACTATGTCACCTCCAAATATCTACCTCAAACTACACTAAACTCGGTACAGTCGGTCTAGCACAATTCTTCTCAATCTCTACACTAAAAATGGTCCAGTCGGTCTAGCACAATTATTTTCAATATCTACACTAAATGTATTACAATTAGTATAACACAAATTTTCTCAACTTTGCACTAAACATAGTCTAGTTGGTCTAGCACACGTCTGCTCAACAAGCTCACTCAAATCTACACTAAACATAGTCCAGTCGATCTAGCACAAATCTACTCAATCTCTATCTCAGGTATGGTACAAACCTATCCTCAAATCTGCTCAACAAGTCCACATAGAACTTGCTCAAATATGCTCAACAAGTCCACACAAAACTTGTCCAATCTGCTCAATAAGTCCACATAGAACTTATTCAAATCTGCTCAACAAGCTCACTCAGAACTTGCTCAAATCTGCTCAACAAGTCCACACAGAACTTGTCCAATATGCTCAATAAGTCCACATAGAACTTATTCAAATATGCTCAACAAGCTCACTCAAAACTTGTTCAAATATTCTCAAAAATCCCACATAGAACTTGTCCAATCTCATAGAAACATAAAGAGAATTGTTAGAGACTCAATATGCTCTATACTCATCACTATGCTCAATCACTTTCAATCACTCTCTTAGAAACATAAGGAGAATTGTTAGAGACTCAATATGTTTCGACTCAATGCTCAAACACTTTCTCTACTCAAATCAGAATATAGAATAGTTTGTTTTATGGAACTTGAACAATCACTTCATTCATCCACTTGACTAGGCCCAATCAACTCTACTCAACCAATCACTCAAAAACAACTCTTGCTCACAAACCCTAGTCCAAGCATGTATCATCCAACTCAAAAATTTTCCAACAATGCTCAACAACAAATCTCACATAACAATGATACTCATGATATTTTCAAACCCTAGTTCAAGTTATTTGCATAAAAACTCACTTCAAAAACCATGCTCATAAATCAATATTCTAATCACAACTCTTAATTCAGAAAACCTTGAAGCATTAACTCAAAACACTTCACTCAACCAATGGTCTCAACAACGATGCTTATCAAACAAGGTTTTAATCACAACTCTCAATTTCAGAAAACCTTGAAGCATTAACTCATACACTTTCAAAAAGGAAACCCTAATCAAATCCTTTTCACTCCAAACTTAATTTTCAAGAAAGCCAATCAACCAACACAACCAAAGAAGAATTTGCTCATACCTTTTTGCTTGACAAGGAGTTGATCTCAAAAATCTTCCACACTCACAAATTTCTCTTTTCCAATATCAATAAGGGTTAGAAGACTTTAATAATAACAATGCAAAATGATGACCCAAAATACACCTTATTACTCCAACTCAAAAATAACATTCACCATAGTCTTCTTTTAATAGAAAAACCCTTATACAAAAATAATGCTCAAAAGTCTTAATAAGAATTTAATCAAGACTTTACTAAAAACTCCTTATTACTCCTAAAATAATAAATCTCAAATACCAATCCCTCCAAAATAATCCTCAACAATCATTCACCATAAAATTTATGCCTTAATGTATATTCAAAAATAATAATCAATTATTCACCCTTATTCCTCCAACATTAGGCAACTAATAAAAAATTAAAATAAAAAAAACTGTACCTCATCTTCGGAGGGAATCGAACCCTCACTCTGCCCACATGCCAAGCGCCTTAACCATGACCTCAACCACCGCACGAGCTACCAAGATCATTTGCTATCAACAAAGCACCATGTGCTTCTAATACGCACGTTCTCCCTTTGCCTTGGCCAAAAACCACATGCGCCTTGGGCGCTTCCAATCAACACTGCCTCGAATGCAGTCATCGCATTTTGAATGTAGGACCTGCAACAAACTAACACCTTTGCACTTGCCCACTCACCACTAGGCCACACTACCTGGTTGGGCTTCAACACTTAGCACTTGTTTTCTTAAATGAATCGTTGTCCACGAAAATCAAATCTCACGAGCTTTGTTTCCTCTTTGCATGTCAAACATTAAAACTTAGAGCAAGGGTAAATAAAACTTAGGACTTTGGGCATATTTATATGCTCCTCCATTGCATTAATGAATTCGGCACTCACCATGCTTCCTTCCATGACGTCGATGGTAAAGGCTTCGAATACCTTTAATTTAAACCCAACCTTTGGGTTTAATCAACATTAAACTTTACGCTTTGAAATATTTTTCCTTTCAAAACCCAACCTTAGGGTTTATAAAAATAATTAATTGACCTTTGTAAACCCAATAATATTATAATTAAAATTATAATAATTTATTTGGGTTTTTCACCAACTTGGTTAAATATTATAATAAAGATTATAATATTATATTCTTCCACTACTTCGGATACATCTGCTTCCAAAGGAGAAATGAAACCATTTTTTGACCCATTCTTTTGGGTGTAAAATAAATATATTTTAACCCATTATAACTTCCATTAAAATTTGCACTCGAAATGAAGAAGAGCTATCACTGACATCTTGACATCAATGACAACTTTGAATTAGGGACTCAAAATGTCCAATAATCTCCCCCTTTTTCATTGATGGCAACCCATATTATTTTTACTGAAACTTTGACCTTTCTTTTTATTTTGTTCCCCCTAGGACATTGCTCCCCCTGGCTTAATGCTCTCTCAAATATAAAATATCTCCCCATTACTCAAATCTCTCCCCCTTTGACATCAATGGCAAAGGGTCACCTTTGGGGCTCGAGGCTAAGAATGAGCCTCTTAGCTTAGCCCCTCCCCCACCTCCTTTTGAGGTGGTTAATTCTAGGGTGGGAGTATTTCTACTCCTCGAAAGCACTATTCTTTACCTTTATCATTTTCTCTTATTTTTTGAATTTTTTGATTCCTTTGACTATTTCTATCTGTGTCATCATTCTTGTTCCTGTCATCATTCTTGTTCTTATTCTTCCTATTCCTGTTCACATCCATATTCTTGTTCTTATTGTTGTTCTTGTTCCTATTCATGTTCATGTTTCTGTTCATGTTCATGTTCATGTTCATGTTCTTGTTCATGTTCCTATTCCTATTCATACCTATTTCTGGAATGTCCGCTCTACACCATTTTGTTGTGTGACCATCATTATTGCACTTATAACACTTAATTTTATTATTCCTTGGAGGTGAAAATATCTTAGGATTTCTCCTAGTGAAGCCATATCCTCTTTTGTCATGAACCCTAAAATTCATTGCCTTATGACCAAACTGATTACATGAGTAGCAATACCCATGAAAAGGCTATCTATTCCCATATTCCTATCTTTCATGTGTCTTGCACTATGAATCCATGTGCCCAAACCTGTGACATGAAAAATATATTCCATTGAAGCTTCCTTGTCTTGACCTTATTGGTCTCTTGTTCTGATTGTTGTTCCATATGTATCTTCTCTGTGCATTGTTCCTATCTCCGTTGAACTCTCTATTTTTCAACTCTTCCTCTGATGTCTGAATTTTTTTTACACTATCTTCTTCTGAAGTATCTTCATCTGAAGTTTCCTCTTAAGAACTTGAAGTTGACTCTCCTTCCTATTTCTTTTGAGCCTTCTCAAATTCAAGACCTGTATGACTTGATGTAGGCTTTTGTGTCTTGATGAACTTATCCAAGTTCTTTGAGCTATTTTTAAATCCCTTCATATTGATCTTGGAGTCCTCTAAGTCTTATTTTAGTAGTGCCACTTCTTGTGCTAACTTCTCACATTCCAAGATCTTTGCTTCTAACTTGTCCTTGAACCTGTTTGCCTTAGCTTTGGATTTTTCTAAATCCTCTATGAGTAGTCTTCTTTCTTCATCATATTCCTATAACTGAATATCAAGCTTAGAGTTCTATTTTATTACCTTATTTACTGTGTCAAGGGCATAGATAAGTTCTCCCTTGAGATCATATTCATTCTCTTCTGAATATTCTTCTATTTGTTTGCCTTTGTCCACATCATTACTTTCTTTTGGCTTGTATTCTATAGGATCACTCACTTCTTCTTCTAATGCCATTAGAAGATTTTCATCTGGTCTTTCAAGTGCATCCTCATACTCATCATCACTGAAACTATAACCATTCCTTGTACAATCATCTTCAAGATGTCCAAAGTTACCACATCTAAAACACTTGAGAATAATTGGAGTCTTTTTCTTAACTAGTTCTTTTTCTTCAATCATAAATAGGACTTCATATCTATCATTATCTGAAGAACTAGCATCACTATCATTTGAGTACTTACTTGCATTATCCGCATAGTAGATCCTCTTTTTTCTTTGGAAGAACTTATTTCCTTGTTTGTTTTGTCCATCCTTGCTTTTCTTTTGATGCCTATATCTTCCTGATTCCCTGTACCTGTGATCCTATTTTTCTTCACCATTATTGTTCTTTGGTTCTTTACAATATGTTGCAAAATATCCATACTTTCCATAATTGAAATACTTAAAAAATATTATATATGTGGGTATTTTGAAACATTTATATCTTCTACCATAATTGGCTTCTTCATCACTAGAAGACTCATTGCTTGATTATGGCTTCTTACCCTTTGTTTCCTTGTTCACTTTGAATGCAGCCTCCTTTGGAGGGATAGGATATTTTGTTCTTATCTCAAAGGTTGTAAGCATGCCAAGCAAATAATTTCTTGTCATACAATCACTATCAATTGATGTTTCTATAGTAGAGACCTTTTCACTGTACCTTTTTGGAAGAGTTCTCAAGATCTTATCACAAGCATCAGATTCATCGACCTTCATTCCAAGTCCTCTCATATCATGTACAAGTTCATAAATCTTACTGAGATAGTCATGAATGTTTTCATCATCCCACATTCTTAAGTTTTCAAATTCTCCTTTGATATTTTTGATCTTAGCTTTCCCAACACCTTTATCTCCTTCATATATGTTATGTAATAGTTCCCACATTTCTTTTATTGTTTTATAATCCATAACCTTCATAGATTATGATCTACGCAACCATTTTATAATTTCATTCATAGCTCTTGAATTTGCATGCATTAGAAGCTTACCTTCCTTATCTATAGGAGGATTTATTTCTGGATCATATCCAAGTTCCACTCAATCCCAAACTTCATTGCCAAGTGCCATCAGGTGAAATCTCATCAACATACACCAATACAAGAAGTCACTTCCATCAAATACTAGTGATGTATTATATGAGGACCCGTCCCTTTGATCCTTTTGATCCATTGTGTTCTTGATCATTTTTCTTCAATATTTTAAACTCTTCTGAAGGAACCCACTCTGATACCAATTGAAGAACACATGCTTATTATGAGAGGGGGGCTGAATAGTATAAGACCACTTTTAAATTTTTCTCTCAAACCAATATATGTAATGTAAATATAGCAATATAAATAGTAGTAATCAAATCAATATACATAACACCACACACAATAGAGACACCACAATTTACGTGGTTCACCCAATGCGGGCTACTCCACGGAGAAAATATTTTACTAAAACTTTCTCAGTTAATCTCTTGGGAATCATTTATTGATGATAATTATGGACCTCTATCCAAAGGAGATGTTGATCCCCTAAATATGGTTTGTGGATATCTATCCACGGGAGAAATCCTTCTCCTCTGATCTGGTTGGTGATCCTATATAATACACTTCATCTACTGCACTAACTGGTGGATCTCTCTCCACTTGAAGACTCTTGTCCTCACTCAGAAGACCTATCCTCAATGTCCTAGCTGATGGATCTCTATCCATTGGAGACTCTATCCTCTTTACTCTATCACCTCCAAAGCTCTACCTCAAACTGCACTAAACTCGATACAGTCGGTCTAGCACAATTCTTCTCAATATCTGCACTAAACATGGTCTAGTTGGTCTAGCACAATTCTTTTCAATATCTACACTAAACATAGTATAGTCAGTCTAGCATAAATATGCTCAACTCTACACTAAACATAGTCTAGTCGATCTAGCACATATATTCTCAAAAATATCACTCAAATATGCACTAAACACAGTCCAGTCGATCTAGCACAAATCTGCTCAATCTCTATCTATGGTATGGTACAAATATGTCCTCAAATATACTCAACAAGTCCACACAAAACTTGCTCAAATCTGCTCAACAAGTCCACACAGAACTTTTCCAATCTGCTCAATAAGTCCACACAAAACTTATTCAAATCTACTCAACAAGCTCACTCAGAACTTGCTCAAATCTGCTCAACAAGTCCACACAGAACTTGTCCAATCTACTCAATAAGTCCACACATAACTTATTCAAATTTTCTCAACAAGCTCACTCAGAACTTGCTCAAATCTGCTCAAAAATTCCACATAGAACTTGCTCAAATCTCATAGAAACATAAAGAGAATTGTTAGAGACTCAATATGCTCTATACTCATCACTATGCTCAATCACTTTCAATCACTCTCTTAGAAACATAAGGAGAATTTTTAGAGACTCAATATGTTTCGACTCAATGCTCAAACACTTTCTCTACTCAAATCAAAATATAGAATAGTTTATTTTATGGAACTTGAACAATCACTTCATTCATCCACTTAACTAGGCCCAATCAAATCTACTCAACCAATCACTCAAAAACAAATCTTGCTCACAAACCCTAGTCCAAGCATGTATCATCCAACTCAAAATATTTCCAACAATGCTCAACAACAAATCTCACATAACAATGATACTCATGATCTTTTCAAACCCTAGTTCAAGTTCTTTGCATAACAACTCACTTCAACAACCATGCTCATAAATCAATATTCTAATCACAACTCTTAATTTAGAAAACCTTGAAGCATTAACTCAAAACACTTCATTCAACCAATGGTATCAATAGTGATGCTTATCAAACAAGGTTTTAATCACAACTCTTAATTTCAGAAAACCTTGAAGCATTAACTCATACACTTTCAAAAAGGAAACCCTAATCAAATCCTTTTCACTCCAAACTTAATTTTCAAGAAATCCAATCAACCAACACAACCAAAGAAGAATTTGCTCATACCTTTTTGCTTGACAAGGAGTTGATCTCACAAATCTGCCACACTCACAAATTTCTATTTTCCAATCTCAATAAGGGTTAGAAGACTTTAATAATAACACAATGCAAAATGATGACCCAAAAAACACCTTATTACTCCAACTCAAAAATAACATTCACCATAGTCTTCTTTTAATAGAAAAACCCTTATACAAAAATAATGCTCAAAAGTCTTAATAAGAATTTAATCAAGACTTTACTAAAAACTCCTTATTACTCCTAAAATAATAAATCTCAAATACCAATCCCTCCAAAATAATCCTCAACAATCATTCACCATAAAATTTATGCCTTAATGTATATTCAAAAATAATAATCAATTATTCACCCTTATTCCTCCAACATTAGGAAACTAATAAAAAATTAAAATAAAAAAATGGTACCTCATCTTCGAAGGGAATCGAACCCTCACTCTACCCATGCACCAAGTGCCTTAACCATGACCTCAACCACCACATGATCTACCAAGCTCGTTCGATATCAACAAAGCACCACATGCTTCTAATACGCATGTTCTTCCTTTGCCTTGGCCAAAAACCACGTGCACCTTGGGCGCTTCCAATAAACACTACCTCGAATGTAGTCACTATGTTTTGAATGTAGGACCTACAACAAACTAACACCTATGCATTTACCCACTTGCAACTAGGCCATGCTACCTGGTTGGGCTTCAACACTCAACAATTGTTTTCTTAAACGAATCACTATCCACAAAAATCAAGTCTCACAAGCTTTGTTTCCTCTTCGTATGCCAACCATTAAAATCGATAGCAAGGGTAAATAAAATTTAGGACTTTGGGAATATTTATATTCTCCTCCATTGCATTAACAATGTTGGTGCTCACCATGCTTCCTTCCATGATGTCGGTGGTAAAGGCTTCAAATGCCTTTAATTTAAACCCAACCTTTGGGTTTAATCAACATTAAACTTTGTGTTATGAAATATTTTTCCTTTCAAAACCCAACCTTAGGGTTTAAAAAAATAATTAATTGACCTTTGTAAACCAAATAATATTATAATTAAAATTATAATAATTTATTGGGGTTTTTCACTAACTTGGTTAAATATTATAATAAATATTATAATATTATATTCTTCCAAAGGAGAAATAAGACCATTTTCTGACCCATTATTTTGGGTTTAAAATAAATATATTTTAATCAATTATAACTTCCATTAAAATTTGCACTAAAACTGAAGAAGAGCTATCACTGGCATCTTGACATCAATGACAACTTTGACTTAGGGACTCAAAATGTCCAACAATAGCTTCACTAAGATATTATTGAAGATAGTATTCCATAGTATCAAAATTATCTTCTAAGGCTTCACTATGGATTACTTTTGAAGTTATATCTAACATTATTTTAGATTTCATGAGCAGATTCATGATCCCACGTTTTATAGCATTGAATTTTTCTTTTTTGAAACAATTATCCTTGTTGGTGTTTGCATATTTATTTGAAGTAGACATCCTTATGGCTCCTTATATGAGGTATATAATATTGATTTTATAAAACCTTTATTAATCCTTATTTTTGTAGAATTCCATGTCTCCCAAGTAATGTGAGTATATACTCTTAAGGATTTGAGGAAAGCGTATATTTTGTAACTTGATAATATTTGATAGATGCTGATATTATAATTTTTTGTAGAATGCCTTATGACTCCCTAGTATGTTATGGATAAGATATAGTGCTTTTGTAAATTATAGTTCAATATTTTATTGATTTTGTAAAGTTTTGTAAATACCAAAACCAAGCCTTATTATTCCTTATTACTCCTATTGAACTAAGCACTTTTACCAAATTTTAAAGAGGTTATAATGTTGGATATTTTATCTCCTTTTGAGAAGTTTGAGACAATAATTTTATAAATATCAAACCTTTGAAAAAACTATGATAAACCTCTCTTTTAAATAACCGTTTGGGAATTAATTTAAGTGTATCTAATTTCCAATTAATTAATTTGATGTAGTAGCCCTTATGACTCTCTAATTTTTGGAAAAATTAGACCATAATAATATTTGAAACTATTTAATATTTATTCCAGTAGAAACCCTTATTAATCCTAGGTTTTATATTGTAAATATTATATTTGATAAAATATTCCCTTTGATGTATGGCTTTCAATATATTCAATTCCTTTAATTTTAACCTTATAACTCCCAAGGAAAGAAAACACATAAAAATGGGAATGAACTTTACCTTTGACCAAGAAATATTTGATGTTGTTTTATTATGAGCTAGGGCTACAATATTGACATAGACACTTTGAATGCTTTGATTGTACCCTCCAATGGAATCACTTGGAGCTTATCCTTATATAAAGTGTTCCAAATATGGTGTCATTTAGACTCTTCCTTTGACCTCACTTGAATTGAGAATTGAAGGCTCTTTCACCTTATTGACATGCTATAAATCATCCCTATGCACACATATAGTGAAGAGATAAATGTAGAGATGAATATTGTTTTCTATCCTTGATCATTGATGTCCTTAAAATGGAGAAGATTCTTATATGAATTCCCAAGTAGCACATCCATTTTCCTTCGAGTGCTTGAGGATAATTAGATGCCAAAGAAATGCTTATCTTCCTTTAACTAACGTATGAATGTTATGTTCTTTAGAAAAATGTTTGATTTCCCAATGGAAAAGTGCATCCTGTTCATGTAACTCCTCTCTTGAAGATGCGAAATCTCTTGATTTGAGCATTAGGATTTACCTTTGGTGACAAATATCACTTTCTCCTCTTCATGTACGTCATATCTATAACTCGTTCAAATGGACCCTTTGGATGTCCTTTTAACTCTAAAAATCCCCATCTCTTCTTTCATTCATCTATAGTGTTTTTAGTTGGGATATGAAGCAACATTTTGGATTCTTTGATCACCAATTTTAGCCAATGGATGTGGAGTAAGAAACACTCCAATGGTGCTTCAATTTTTTCCTTTCTTTCTTATGTATTTACCTTCTCATTTCATAGATGATGTTTGTCTTGAATGACACTATTTATCCCTTTGCTTTTGCACCTTGTCTCTTATAGGTTCGGTCATCTAGGATATGAGGAGAATGAGCCCTTTGAGTGGCTTCTTGTGCTATTATTGGATTGACACTAGCATACAACCACTTTCAACTAATTTTTCCAATGAGTGTAGTGCCTTTGAGGCACCTTTAAATCTACCTTCTCTCCCTGTATAAACTAGATTATGATAGTGCAACACAATATAAGTATTTTTATAAAAAATATCCTTTATTACACCTTCTTTTGCACTCCTTTCAAATCCAAATCTTTGATTTTGAGAAAAAAATTTGAGTGCAATATAGGGATTTTGAGGTTTTATCTTTGATTAGACACCTTCCATTTTTCTTGGATATATTATAAATGGATCCAAGATTGTAACCACATGATAGAAGCTCTCTTTTTACTGTATTTTTCTGCACTATCTCTTGTTCTTTGAACTTGACATTCACCAAGTCTTGTTCAAGGATTCTTTTTGCTATTCTTTTGGTGGTTACTTTCTTCTCAAATGCTTGCAGGATTGAGATGATTTTTTGGCTTCATTAGGCCACTCGAATTTGCAGATATATATGCACTAATAGTATCTTTAGATACTTTGACAAATTCTATTTTTGTACCCTTCTCATGAACACAAACAATAATATTTTTTAGAGCAATGTAATAGTGCAAATGAATATAATAATAATTTTTAATACACTAACAATTTCACCTTATCACTCCAATAAAATCTAAAAAAAAATGCACTTAATCAATTTATTGCAACTAATCAAGAATAATATGAAATGAATCTTCAAGAATTATTCTATAATTTCCTTATAAGCAAGGTAGTAGAAGCTAGTCTTCTTTTGTTTTCCAAATTAGATGATAGGTAATTGATAGATAGTTTGAAATTCTGAAATCTAATAAAATCCTAAAGTGCAAATGAACCTTAAATAAAAATTTCTCTTTTTGCACTTTTGGAGACTGTAATTCAACTCTCTTTTTTTGTAAATTTAATCTAATTAAGCTGCTTAAACAAATCTAATAACTAATCCACTTAATAAATTTACTTGAACCAATAGTTTCTTACATTTCATGAAAGTATTTTTGCCACTTTTGTAGAGGATGTATATCTTGGTATCTAAGATCACCAAGTTGCTACCTTGAGTAAGATCCTACAGCTCTTTATAGGCTACCTTTAACAACTTTGTCTTCACAAAAAGATGATCATAAACTCTCTTTCATGAGCCTAAGATTTTGGTGGCTTTTTCTCCTCTTGTAGTACCATTATTTTACTATATATTTGAAGATATATTTGATTTTTAAGTGGTGTCTTATTGTTGTGAGAGGCAATATCCAAATATCCTAGATTTTTTAGGCTTCTTATATATGAATATTCCTTCAAGCTTCATGTCAAATTTTGACTTCAAACAGGATCTTCTTCTCAATATTATGAATGTCTTGAGGTCTTTTAAAATTTGGCACTCCTTTCAAAATTCTTATTCATGGGATTGTTGTCATATGGTGATAATTATCCCAAATCTTGAACTATCTCCAATAGTAAATTTATCCAATGAGTTCTCCTTGGAACTTGCTTGATGATTTCTTTAGCAAGGCTCTCTAAGAATTTTAATGGATGCTCGTAGATACCTCTTTAAGTTCTTTGATCTTATAGCTTCTTCTTGTATTCCTTGAGACCTTATGTTCAACCTTCTGCTTAAATAAGTTTTGGTTGTGAGATCTTCTCTTGGATCTTTGATTCTGATACTTCTATATTTAAGTAGGACTCTCCTAGTCCTTCTTATTCTTCCATATCTATAATTTTATCAATGATATGTTCTCTTGATTTCTTTTGCTTTAGGTTCTCGATTGATTCTGAAGAAGATACTTTTCCTATCCCTTTTGTAGGAAGATTTCCCAAGTCATTGAATCTCCATATTCCTAAAATAAAGTATTAGTACTGAAATTTACTTTTGAATTAGATACTCTCTTCTGGAGTCTTCTTCAGGATCAAGGCTTTTGTGGCCTTTTTTAGTATCAAGGATTTTGTGGTATTTTATTCAGTATGAAGGCTTTTGTGGCATTTTATTAAAGGCTTTTATGGCCTATTATTCTATATAAAGGCTTCTATGGCCTTTTATTCTAGATCAAGGCTTCTATGGCCTTTTATTCTTGTGAATTTTTCAATATAGCAATGGAGATCTCCTATCTCCTAAATTCTCCATGATTATTCTCTAGAAGTCTCTTAGACGAGCTTCACTAGTTGATTCATCAAACTAGTGGATCAAATATCGAGTCCTAGTCTTTACAATTTTTCCCTTGGAACTCTATGGAAAGACCCTAGCCATATACAATATCAGTATTCTAGAAACTAATATTTATTTTAGTCCTTACTTGTGGCTCTCCCTAATTCTACCACCTAGAATCTTCTAAGAATTTTTGACAGTGAATTGTCCAATGGTGTGTTAGGTTGACAAAAACTCAAGGTTAATTATAATAATGTTTTTACTATCGATCTACCATGGCTCTTATACCATTGTTATATTTTGATGCAACATGTAATGGGATATAGAAATCACAATATGCAAAATAAAATAAAATAAAGTAAATCTATGAGATGACTAAAATTATACTATAAATAGAAATGATAAAGATGTTTACAAAGTGTCTATGGAGGAAAAAAACGCTCCATGAATAAATATATTTCTAAATAATAGGCTTTGAGCATATCAAACTCCATCACATTACATCACATTCTGCTACATCACACCACACTATTCTACACTACTTTCTACTGCTATATATTGCTCTATGTCTATTGCCCTTTATATAGGAAATATGTTCATTGGCCAAAACTCTACCTAGCTATGCAAGGGATAGCTTGCAAATATAAAACTTGCATTTTGATACTTGTGCATTTATTACATTGCATGAAATAACTAGATAAATTCCCCTTAAAGTAATCTAATATTCTAAGTATGTACCAAGAAAGGTATATTTACATGATCCAATTTATGTAATATAATCTATTTATAACATATTATAAGAAATACCTATTTAGGAAATAGGAATGAGATCATCCATGGTTACTTGTCACCCTTATAGACCATAGAGAAATAAAGGTATTTTTTGACTAATACTAGGGGTATCTATAAGATGCCATAAATCCATAAAGAATTAGTTAGAAATATCTTTACTTCTCATGAGCCTATAAGAATTCCAATACAAAGAAGTGATGAAATATCTATCAAATACTTTTATAAAATAATTCATTGGTGAAGAACAAGAAACAAGATCATATTACAACATGAGCACAAAATGCACCAAGCAAGTTAAAGGACTAATGGTTGAGATCAAATGGTATCATTGACCTAGTGTAAATTCTGTCTATGCTATGTAGGATCATCATTGCATCTTGAAAAAATTCCTAACTCAATATTCATTAGGTATCCAAGCATATGTGAACTATAAAAATGTGTAGCAATCCAAGAAAGAAATCATATATGCAAAATAAGAAAAGTAATCAAAATATGAAGAGATCCACTAGCATGAGCTACCTAGTGCAAGTGCAATACAAGTGTCATCTATGCTAACTAGGATCATCATTGTATTCAATTGATCTCATAACTCAAATATATATCAAGCAAAAAAATACATATGAACTAAATAATTTATGAATTCAAGCAACAATATAGGTAGGAAACCATATGCATGATGCAGGAAAATTATGCATATGAAATAATGCAAGATGATGTTAATTAGATATAGTATCTTTTTAGGCGCATGATATTCATTAGTTCCTTTAGTTATTTTTTTATTAAGTGTATCTAGGTGGTATGCTCCTTATCCATACATGGTAGTTACTATAGATGGATCTGACAAGTTTGGCTCAAATTTATCTTTGAGCTTGTCCTTTGCATTATTATTTTTTTATTTTCTTTAAGAACTAGGTCACCAATGTTGAAGGAGAAAAGTCGTATCCTTTTATTGTAGGCTATATTTATCCACTAATGGTATACCCATAGGTGTTCCAAGGAATGAATCTATTTTTACATAAGAAATTCCAATTCACTAAGTTGAGCATGGTGATACTTATTAGGTACCTTTTAAGATAATCAAAATTGAAATAATTTATAGCTCAAATGGAAATATAACCTTGATCTCATAGACCATGGAAAAGGGTGTGGCATCAGTTAGAATATGAGTACTATTACAATAGACCCATAGGGAAAGGTATAGTAGGATGTTCTAGTCTCAAAATATTTTACTAAAAATCTTCTATAATATATTAATCAAGGTTTTATTAGATGCTTTAGTCTAACCATTGCCCTAGGGATAATACAACGTTGACCACTTATGATAGATTTTAAATTTTTTATAAACATTTACAATGTCTTTATTCTTAAAAGGTATGATGTTATCAAAGATTATCATGTTTAGAATGCTACATTGAGATAATATTTGATTAAAAATAAATTTGTATGCTTGAAGGTTAGTGCAAGAGGAATAAGGTATAGCCTCTACACATTTGGTAAAGTATTTAGTTGTGGTAATAATGAACTTATGTCCATATGATGATAAAATATTTATCTTACCAATGATATTGAGGATACAAGTAGAGAAGTATTGGAGCTCTTGATATGGAGAATGGATAAAGTTATCATGTTTTCTCTCCATGAAGTGCCAATAGTATCCTAATAGAAGAAGTTTCTTGGTGATGGCATTGTCATTATGTTACCATCATATATTCCCTCATGGGCTTCTTGAATGACTTGTTTAAAATTTTCTAAGTTTAGGCATCTAAGAAGGATGCCATCAAAGGATTTTTTATATAGAATATTGCCTATAATGAAAAACCTATAAGCATGTTGTCTTAAATTCTTATGATCTATTGGCACCTTTTAGTAGGGTTTCATCCTTAATGAATTCAAATATATACTTGTACCAATGGTTTGGAGGAAGTGATTATTTTATAGAAAATATTTTTAAAGGCTTATAACTACATTCTAATATTGTGTATTATTTCATTTTCTAAATAAATATTGTGTCTTTCTCATCCTTTAGATCCATGGGAGTGAGTAAGGTAGATATAACCATAGTGTCTATCTGATGGTTTCTAGAATGAGGGATGATATTAATGTTGAATTTGTCAAAAACATCAATTTATCAATGATGTATTTATATGGCTAAGTGTACCATCTAAAGTTTTATAAAATCCATCATATAATTTATGACAAACCTAGAATCCCCATAAGTAGAAATTATTGTTACATTTAGAGCTAGGGCTATGTGGAACCCAATAATAAGGGCTTCATAATTAGTTATATTATTAGTGGTTGAGAATTGAAGTTTGAAGGATAAAGGAATAATAGTTTGGTAAGGTGATACCAGGATGACTCTTGCTACCACTTCTTTGATAAAATATGTTCCATTAAAGTATAGAATCTAAGAGTCAATTTGGGAAGTTTTGAGTTAATATAGATATTATATGACTATTGAGTGTCTAATAGGTAAAGGTGTTGCTTATAGTTGGTCATATATCACCTTTTTCTTTATTGATTTTTGAATTAATGTACAATGTCTCAATTTCTAAAAATAAAAAATGACTACTAGGTAGATCTTTTCTAAAGGTGTATATTAGAAATTGTAGCTTACTAGGGTTCTATTGATAAAATAGATATCTCATTCTCTATGTTGCTCATTGTATTATACTAGCATAGGATCTAGGGCATGGAGAATTATTGTAATATATAATAGTAAAGGATTAAGGGGATTTGGTGGAACATAAATAGGAGATAAAAGATATATTTTTAGAGCATCAAAATCCTTTTGACACTTGTTATCCCATTTAAATTCATTTTCCTTTCTCAAAATATTGAAAAAGGGTTGGCATTGGTTGGCCGACTAGGAAATAAATCTCCTAATGGATTACAAATTGCCCTAATGAATTTAGAGTTCAGTTAATATCCTTGAGGATGGAATATCAATAATAGTAGATATATTATCAGAATCCATCTCAATACCACTAGAGAAAATGAAACCTAACAATTTCCTTATTACTCTAAATACACATTTGTAAGGATACAATTCAACCTTTTATTTTGTCAATCATTCAAAATATCGTAGATATTCAATGTGATCTCTTTTTATGTATCACTTGAGAATATCATTGACATAATCTTCAATGATATCATCCATCATATCATGAAAAATGTATGTCATGACCCACTAATATGTAGCTCTTATGTTTTTACAATCAAATGGTATGGCTTGGTAACAAAAGGTTCCCCAAGGCATGATGAAGGTAGTATTAGATTGACTTAGTGTAATTCAAATTTTATTATATCTATAAAATCCATCCATTAAATATAACATACCACATCTTGTGGTAAATTTGATAGTAATATCTATGTTGGGTAAATAAGACCATCCTTGGGACATGCCTTATTGATGTTATTAATGTTAATGTAGATGTGTACAGCACCTTCATTTTTGTCTATAGGTACTATGTTAGGGATATAGTTAGAATAATCAATTTCTTTGATAAATTTGACCTCTAAGATATTTTGAAGCTCTTATTTGAAAAGTAAAGCAACATTAGGGTGCATATTTATTAATTTTTGCTTTATTGGACTAGCATCAAGTTTAAAAACTAAATGATGTACTACCAAGAAAGGATCTAACCCTAGAATGTCTACATAAAAGTAGGTAAAAATATTATTAAATTTTATCAAGAGTTTGGTATATTCCTCTCATTATTTAGGGGTTAAAACTTTTCCCAATTTTATGATTTTGGGAGTATCTTGAGATCCTATGTTGATATCAATAATTTCTTCAATTAATATGTGGGACTCTAATCAAGATTGAAAAATCCAGATTAATTATTTTATTAAATTTACAAACTTAAATAGGCATTCGAGATGCCAAATTACAAATTGTATGTTGCAACCTAAAAATATCCTAACAACTTTTTGATCTTCTGAAGTGCTAAAAATTGGTTAATAAATATGTCAACATTTTATAATACTGACATTAAAAAAATATATATTTAAATATAAATTTAAAAAATAAATACAAAATCCTACACCTATCCATATCATCCCTCTCCACCATAGAAACATTGGACTCCAATTATTTTACAAGAAGGTGGAAGGGATATCGAGTGCCTAAAAATACAATACTTAAATTGGATGAAGAAGATGAAGACCCTTGTGAAAGGCTGAGAATGTAATGTGAACATTTAGTCACCCCATTAGAATCACTATAAATCCTATGAATGAAGTAACCAGGTGACAAAATAAAATTTCTTTCTCTCAAGAAAATAAATGGAGGAATAGTGAAATTTGGTGATAATTCTTCTGCCAAAATTGTTGGAAAAGGGACTTTGAGTTTGGATAATGGAAATCTAGGATAGAAAATATGTTAGATATCAAAGTATTGAAGCACAATCTACTAAGCGTATGTCAACTATGTGATCAAGGGCACACACTCACATTTCACCCAAATGGATGTGAGGTCTGGAAATCCAAGATAGGAAAGTTTATTGCAAATGCCAATAGAACTACAAATAATCTCTACATGTTAAGTAAAATTAAGGGAGGAAAATAATTTTTATCACAAGAGGATGAGATCTGGTTATGGCATAGAAGAATGGGTCACTTGAACTTTGAAAACATAGTGAAAATAAGCAAAAAATATGTAGGCATATATTTACCCAAAATAGCAAAAATCCCAAGCACAATTTGTACACAATGCTAGTATGGTAGGAAAATAATATCAATTTTCAAATAAAATGAGTTTTCTTCATCCAAACCCTTGGATCTAGTTCACACTGATCTATGTGGTCCTACAAGGAAAAAGATTTTTCAAGGTGAGAGTTACTTCATGTAATTTATTTATGATTTCTCTAGAATGACTTGGGTAACATTCTTAAAAGAAAAATCAGAAGCATTTGAAAATTTCAAGGCATCCAAGGCACTAGTAGAAAATAAAACAGATAAAAAGATCAAGTATCTAAGATGAGATAGATGAGGAGAATTCACTTTAGGTAAATTTATAGAATTTTGTGAACAACATGGAATCAAGTAATAATACTAAATAACAAGAACTCCACAACAAAATGGAGTAGTTGAAAGGAAAAATAAAACTATTTTGGATATGGTCAGGGATATGTTAAATGAGTCTAAGATTTTTGATGCATTTTGGAAAGACATAATTAATACAATTGTTTACATTATCAATAGAGCTCAAATAAGAGTAAATAACCCAAAACCCCATATGAGCTTTGGAAGGGAAGACCAACTACTGTGAAGTACTTCAAAATTTTTGGAAGAAAATGCTATATTATACAAGAAAAGAAAAGTCTAGGCAAGTTTAATTCCAGTTGTGAAGAGGGTATCTTCCTTGGTTATTCCACTAAGAGCAAAGTCTATAGATGCTACAATAAAAGATCACATAAAATTATGGAAAGTACAAATGTAAGAGTTTATGAATAAATAGATCTAAGAGAACCAACTCAAGAAATTATGTATCAAGAAGGGGAAAGTTGCAAAGAAGAATAAGGTGAAGAAACTGAAGAAGATGAGATAAAAATAGCACCACCTAAGACACCATCCAAGTATGTGCAAAAGAATCATTCTAGAGAATTGATTATTGGGAATCAAAATTAGAGACAAACAAGGAGGGAGATAATAGGAACAAGTGAACATGTACATTTTTCTTTGCTATCCAAAGTTGAGCCCAATGATTTCAATGATGCAAGTGAAGACAAATACTGGATTAAAGAAATGGAATAAGAGTGAGACTTGGTAACTTGTCCCACATTCAAAATGCAAGAATGTAATTGACACCAAATGGATCTATAGAAATAATTTTAATGAAGATGGTTAGGTTGTTAAAAACAAAGTAAGACTTGTGTGCAAAGGGTACACACAAGTTGATGGGATTTACTTTGAAGAAACATTTTCTCCTGTTGCACGTATTAAATCCATAAGAATGTTCCTAGCTTTCTAAATCTTCAAAAACTTCAAGGTGTATCAAATTGATATAAAATCAGCTTTTCTCAATGGTTACTTAGAGGAAGAGGTCTACATAGAGTAACCAGAAGGTTTCAGTCTAACAGATAAATCGGACTATGTATGCAAATTAAAGAAATATCTCTATGGACTAAAGAAAACCCCTAGGGCTTGGTACTAAAGATTGGATAAGTATATCCAAGAACAAGTTTTCAGAAAAGGTATAGCTGATAGCAACCTATACATCAAAAATGAAGGAAATAACTTGTTTATTGTAGTGGTCTATGTGGAGGATATAATTTTTAGAGGCAATAATGACATGATGTGTTAGAAATTTACAAAGTGTATGCAAAATGAATTTGATATGTCTATGCTTGGTGATTTATATTTCTTTCGTAGGTTGCAAATTTCACAATCAGATAAAGGTATATTTATCTCTCATACCAAGTATGTGAAAAATGTTGAAATTTTTTAGGATGGATGATTATAATCATGTGAGTACCCTCATGAATATAGGCTGTAAGTTAAGTAAATATGATGAGTCTCCTAAAGCAAATCAGACATTATATAGATCCATGATCAAAAGTTTACTATATTTCACAACTACTAGAACAGATATAATGCAGGTAGTCAGATTGGTGGTAAGATTTCAAGCTACACCAAAAAAAATACATGTACAGGTAGTAAAGAAAATCTTTAAGTATTTGAAAGGAAATATGAGTTTTGGACTGTGGTTCCCCAAATGTAATAATTTCACACTCACTGCATATACAAATGTAGATTGGATAGGCAATATTGATGACAAAAAAATCACAAGTGGATGAACATTCATTCTTAGATATTTTTTAGTCTCTTGGCTAAGCAATAAAGAAGCATCAATATCCTTATCCACTACATAAGTAGAGTACATTGTAGCAGTTGCTTGTTGTACACAAGTTTTATGGATGAAGCATACTTTAAGTGATTTCAAAATAGAACATGATCATCCTATCCCCATATTGTGTGATAATACAAGTGCCATTAATATCTCAAATAATCTAGTGATGCATTCAAGGACTAAGCACATTTCAATAAAATATCATTTTTTGAGAGAGCAAGTGATTGATCAATAAGTCAAATTTGAATACATTTCTACAAAGGAACAAATTGCTGACATTTTTACCAAGCCACTTTCAAAGGAAAATTTTGAGTATCTCAGAGGAAAGTTTGGAGTAGTATTACTCCCATCCCAAAATTAATCACCTCAAGGAAAAGATGTGGTGATGGGGCTATGATAAAGTGTCTTATTTTTTATCTCCAAGGATCTCTTTGCCATTGATGTCAAAGGAGGAGAGAATTCAATGAGGGGAGCAACTTCTTAGAGGAAGTATTTTTAGAATCCAATTGTTGTAAAATAATTTTTTTTTAAGGTTTGCCATCAATGACAAAGGGAGAGATTGTTGGAGATATTAAGAATATTTATTTGTCATTGATGTCAAAGGTTTTATTCCAAAGATATCATGGTATTCAAGGTAGAAATATTTTTCAAGAGTGATGAGTTTACAAGGTTGGACAATGGAAAGCAAGGAAAACATGTTTAAGGATTATAATATTTAAATATTATAAAGAGAGTTTATAAAGGTTCAAGAGGCTTGAGGACAAAGGTTTATAAAGAGAAGGACAAAAGGTTTAAAATAAAGATAAATTTTTTTGAAGGCATTGGACAAAGGTTTAAAAGTAATATATTATAATATTTAAAACCTAAGGTTTAAATATTTTTTTTTGAAAATTTTGAAAAAACTTGTATTAAAACAAAGATCAGTTACAAGTTGGGATGAGACTTTTCCTAGCCATAGATAGAGAGAACACAAGATTACAACAGTAAAAGAAGATTTGAATTGGAGCCAAATCTCTTAAACCAAAACCTAGCTAATAGGGGAGTCGGCAAATCTGAGAATCAAGCATGGAGAGACTCCTTTCCCATTGGCCTAAGGCACGATCCAACAAGTTTCAATGTTTGCACAGTGTGAGATTTTGCCAGGGGCATCGGTTTGGTCTTTTGATGCAACTTGTTGCGATGTCGTGACACTTTTTCCTTCTTCACCTTTGGCCGCGAAAATTCAACATGTCACGATATTGTGACACTTTTCTCTTTTGGCCATGAAAATGCAACATGTCGTGATATCGCGACACTTTTCCTCCTTTGGCCATGAAAATGCAACATATCATGATATCGCGACACTTTTCTCTTTTGGCCATGAAAATGCAACATGTCGTGATATCACGACACTTTTCCTCCTTTGGCCGAGACAATGCAACATGTCACGATATCATAACACTTTTTCTCCTTAGGTCACGATGATGCAACATGTCGTGATATCGTGAAACTTTTTCTCTTTGGCCGTGATGATGCAACATGTCACGATATCATGACACTTTTCCTCCATTGGCCGTGACGCTGCAACATGTCATGATATCGTGACACTTTTTCTCCTTTGGCCGCAACGCTGCAACATGTCACGATATCGCGACACTTTTTCTCCTTTGGCTGTGACGGTGCAACATGTCGCGATATCACAACACTTTTTCTCTCTTGTCCGTGATGGTGCAACATGTTGCGATATCGTGACACTTTTTATCTCTTGGCCATGATGATGCAACATGTCATGATATCGTGACACTCTTTCTCTTTTGGCCGCGACGATGCAACATGTCACGAAATCATGACACTCTTTCTCTTTTGGTCGCAAAAATGCAACATGCCACGAAATCACGACACGCTTTCTCTTTTGGTCACGAAAATGCAACATGTCACGATATCGTGACACCTTTTCTCCTTTGGCCATGAAAATGCAACATGTCATGAAATCATGACACCTTTTCTCCTTTTTCTGTGAAAATGCAACATGTCACAAAATCATGACACCTTTCCTCCTTTGGCCATGAAAATGCAACATGTCGTGATATCACGACACATTTTCTCCTTTGGCCATGAAAATGCAACATGTCACGATATTGCGACACTTTTTCTCTTTTGGTCGCGACCATGCAACATGTCACGATATTGTGACACTTTTTCTCCTTTTGCTGCGACAAAGCAACATGTCATAAAATCGTGATACCTTTCCTCCTTTGGCCTCATCAGTGCAACATGTCATGATATCGTGACACCTTTCCTCCTTTGGCCATGACAATGCAACATGTCATAATATCACGACACCTTTCCTCCTTTGGCTGTGACAATGCAACATGTCGCGATATCACGAAACTTCTTCTCAGCTAGCCATGACATTGCAACATGTCACGAAATTGTGACACCTTCCTACTGTCTTCAGGATGTCTCGGTCTGCTACCCTTTCAACACCCTGCCTAATCACTTCATCCTCAACAACCATGTCACTATGCCACTGAACCCCTACCTCCTTATCAACACCCATCTTAGCTAGGAAGTCTACCACTTTATTTAGATATATACTCACATAAATTGGAATCACATCATCTAATTCCATCCATAATTCCTTAATTTGAGTGACAAGAATCCTCAACCTCCATGTTTTCAAAGCAAATTTCCTCATGTAATCTAGATCTCTAACCATTATTTGAGAATCTGATTCTAGTATTATCCTCCTATGGCCTTGTTTTACTACCCAAATAGAAGCATATTTGATAGCTAAGGCTTCTGCTTCATTTTTTGTGGCTCTTCCCAAGCCTTGTAGTTCCCAATAGAGCACTGTTCCAACATGATTCCGACAAACCACTCTAATTCCAGCTCTACCCGTATTGCCTTTTGTAGCTCCATCAGTATTAATTTTAATCCAACCTTCTAGGGGTGGTTTCCAACTAGCTCTATCCTATCCCTATTGCACTTCAAATTCCTTTTCCATTGCCCCATTAATAACCCGAGTTTCCTCTTTATCATAGACTGCCACAGGTTCTATGAATTTGCTCCAAATGACCTACCAAACTACATCTAAAGAAGAAAAAGTTTCTCTAAAAATTCTAGCATTTCTCTCCAACCATACTTACCACTAGATAAATTTTAATCCAAGCTCCCAACCAATACAAAGATCTTTATATTTAAATCTACCCCTCTTCCATATTTCCCAAATATTAATCCGATTCAAATCACCATTAACTTGAATTTTATAATATAAAAACCATATCTCCCAAATTTGGTGCATGAATGGGCACTCAAACATCAAGTGATCAGCTGTTTCCTTGCTCTTGTAGCATAAAACACATTTATATGGACCGATGATCCCCTTACATCTGAGTTTATCAAAAGTAAGAATTCCATTATGCATGAACTGCCAGGCAAAAAAGTTTACTTTCGACCAACCCTTGGACTGCCAAATATTTCTCAAATCCTCCACCTGATAAGTATGAGGAGGGGGCTCTGGAAGGATCTTATCATATCCGTACTTCACTGTGTAGACACCAAGGCTACCATATCCCCAAGCTAATTCATCCTCCTTGTATCTACTTGTGAGAAATATTTTTGCTAAGATTTTAGTCATGATGGGTGTCAAATCCGAAGGGATTGAAATTGGACACTCATCCAACTTCTTACACTGCTTAAACTTATAATCCCCCAGTTGACTAGTGTTGAAATAAATTTCAATTTGGACCCATACCTTGGTTTATATGGCTATTTTTATTGGTTGCAATTCAGGAAATTCAACAATGATAGGTGGGTATTGATCCCATGAATCTATCCAAAATCGTGCCTTCTCCCCTCTCCCCACTTTCCAAAATAATCTATCTTTTACTACCTAAGATCCTAACTTGAGAGCTTGCCACACTAAGGATCCATTACCATCCAAAGGAAAACGACCCACCTCATTTGGGTTCACTTGTCCCAAATATTTACTAGTTAAGATTCTACTGAATAAAGAAGTTGGTTGGGAAATCCACCTCCAGTAAAGCTTTCCAGCCAAAGCTTTATTATTTAACTTTGATTTTCTCAGTCCCAAACCTCCTTTTACCTTGGGCTGGCTTACTTTGTCCCAACCTACTAAAGCCTATTTCCTCTCTCCTTTTACTCCTTCCAATAAAAATTTTCTAGCCATCTTGTCCAACTCTTTCCATATAGTATGTGGGCAAGCAAGGATAGAAAATTTATAAATTGGCGTGGCTCGAATGATCGACTGTAAAAAAGTTAATCTACCCCCATAGGTTAACCATTTTTGAGACCAATGATTAATTATATCCTTGATACAATCCAAAATATTCCTCCAGATATCTATTTTTAGTTTTTTTAAATGCAAAGGGACCCCCAAGTATACCACTGGGAGATAAGTCCTTATGAATCCAAAGATCTCTAAAACTCTATCCTGAAGCCTTTGATCAATATTGAAAAAGACCACTTTGGATTTTTTATCATTGATGACTTGGTTTGTAGCCCTAAGGTAGACATTAAGTGTATCTCTAATCATTCTTGCTTCCCTGAAACTGGCCACTCCCACCAATCCAGTGTCATCCACAAACTGTAGGTGAGTCAAAAATTCCTCACCCACCTTGATACATGTTAGCAAACCTTGTTGTCTTCTCCTCAAGATAAGTCTACCCAATCCTTCAGCCAAAATGAGAAAAATATAGGGAGAGCAATGATATCCTTGATGAAGGCCTCGAGAAGCTCCAAACGGTTGCGAGGGAAGACCCTTGATTAACACTTAGTATGTTGAAGTAGAAACACAACTCATGACCCATTCTATCCAATCCTAAGAGAAACCAAAGGCTGCCATCATCTTTGACAAGAATCTCCACTCCACCCTATCATAATCCTTTGACATATCTAATTTTATGAACATTCCTCTATTACCAGATGTTTGAATTGAATGGATTGTCTCCTGGGCTAGAACCACACCATCCAATATTTGCCTACCCTCTACAAAACCCCCTTGCTCCGAGGAGATAATGTTATGTAGAAGAGGTTTTAGCCGCTCAACCATTACCTTTGTGATTATTTTATATATGACATTGCATAAGGCAATAGGTCTATAATCTTAAATGTGTACCCCCTCATCCCATTTTGGAATTAAGGTAATGAAAGTATGATTTAATGATTTAAGCATTCTTTTACTACCTTTGGACTCCTCTATAACATCCATTACATCCTCCTCCAAGTTATCCCAAAAGGCCTGAAAAAACTCAATTGGAAAGCCATCTGGACCTAGTTTTTTTCTGGTGCTCATTCCAAAGACTACATTCTTTAGTTCCTCTCTATCAATGGGTTTAAGTAGGGTCTAAGTTTCTTCTTCAGAGATAATAGAGGGTATGACAGCAATAACGTCTCTTTGAGCCTCTTCATATTGCACCATACTTTCCTTAAAAAGTTTAGAAAAATAATCCATTGAATGGAAATGTATACCTGGAAGTCTATCAAAGGAGTGTCCGTTCTCATCTTGAAGAGATTCCATGTTGTTCATCTACCTCCTAGCACAGGTAGTCCGATGGAAAAATTTGGTATTTTTATCACCTTCTAATAACCAAGTGGTTCTTACTATCTGTTTCCAGTAGGTCTCCTCTTGGTTGTCAATGTCCTCAACCACTTTATGCAATGCATCATCCTCTTATTTAAGTTGCTCTATAATTTTTACTTCCCTAAAGTGTTTTTGAACCTCATCCCATCTGGCCACCAATGGAGCTCTTTGGACCTGGAAGTCTGTCTTGTTAGATCACCTCCATTGTTTCAGTTGATCTTTGACAAAATGAAGTTGTTTGTGGAATATAAACATTGTTGTCCCATATGCTGGGCGACCTTCTTCCCACCACTATGGATTTTTCTCTTGAAGTTCCTCTTTTTGTAACCAAAAGTTTTCAAATTAAATGGTTTGTGATGCTGCACTGTCTTGATCCCTCCTTCCAACAAAATGGGGAAATGATCTGAAACTGGACCCTCCAAAATCTAAAATTTTATATTCCATTTTACAAATGCCTCCTATGAAACCAAAAAATGGTCTAACTTCACCTTCCTGCTATGTGGCTCCCTCCTCTTATTAGTCCAAGTATAGTTGGTTCCAAGGCATTTAATATCCACCAAATGTAATGCCTGGACTTGGGAAATCATAAGTTGATCCCCTAGGTCCAAAATTGGGGTTCCCCTTCCTGATCTCTAGAGGATAATGTAGCATTAAAGTCCCCAGCAATAATCCAGTCTAAATCTTCCCTTTAGACTCTCATGTTCTGCACAACTTTCCATTGATGCATCTAACCATCTAGGTTTTGAGCCCCATAAAAATTTGTGATTAAAACATGTTCAACTATGACATTATTTCTAAAATGTGATGTGAGAACACCCCTCTAAGCTATATGTTCTATTGCAGTCCATTAAAGAGAGTTACAAAGAGTAACTATTCCTCCTGAGGCACCTTGGGAAGCCACTTCCATATGACCAGCACCCCTCCAAATTTTGTTAACTATTTTGCACATAAGATCTAACGACATTTTTGTCTCCTGGATAAGCAAAAAATCTGTTTTACATTTTTCTAAGAGTCTTTGAATAGCAGATTGATGGGTTCTACTGTTTAAACCCCTAACATTCCATGATTGTATAATCATTGGTTACCTTGAGAGCAGTAAGAATCTATTGGCCTCACCGATCCTCCAGTGATCAGTTTGTCTCCTTGAACTGCTATCAATTCCTTATTTGATTTTCTACCCACTCCTTGAGAGTTGCTATTTTTTGCTCTCTTTTCCACCTGAGTTATCCCTAAAGTTGGCCTTTATTTGTTGTTTTTTGCTATTCCCATGCTAACATCCTTAATTATTGGCTACTCTTGGTTATGCACTATCAATGCCCCTACACTCTCTGACTGCGATAACTCATTGTACTCAATTACCTGCTCTATGACGGGGGGAGATGAAAGAGGAGCTTGAACATGGATTTTATTATTTTCATTATTCCCATCCACTCCTTCCATGAATTGATCTTCTTGGTCCATTGGTGTCATAAATATCTCATACCTATTGGATGGCTTGAGTTGTGTTTGCTCTTTAGCATCTTTTTTCTTTTGCCTTCTCCTTCTTTTGGGCTGTTCAAAACCATCTCTCTGTGCTTCTTTACCCTGAGAAATATTGGTTGGTTCTTTGTTTATTGTTGACTTACCCTCCTTAAGAAGATTGGACATTCCTAGAGGAGCCTCCATTTTTGTGTTCATATTATTTGGGCAAGATCAAGTCAAATTACCATATTTGTGGTAAACTCTGTATCTGAAGGGCAAAGCCTCATAATACAACTGTTGAATCCAAGATAGTCCTGTAAGTTCAAGTTCCACCTCTGCCGGTAGAGGCTGGCTAAGATCCATTTCCACACATAATCTTGCATAAACAAATGTGTTTCCTTCTATTGTGTCTTTGGATACACCCAAATGTCTTCCAATGGAATTATCGATAATTTCCAATACCTACTCGCTCCAAAAATCCATTGGAAGTGCATAAAAATGGATCCAAACCGGGACAACAATGGGTTAAATTTGAGGATCAAATCCCACTCTACAGGGTTGAACAAATAATATTGTTAGACCATGATTCCTCTTTTCTGATTCAAAAGCCCTATTTCTATCGGCCAGTGAAGAAAAACTAACAATAAAATATCCATTGCTAATAAACCATAAAGAATACTCACCAAGAGGCTCCCAGTTTTGTCGGACCCAAGAATGTAAAAAATTTAGGGTAGGGTGAATACCCATGAATTTATAGATCAAATCATGATTGGCTCTATATAAAACTATTTCTTCAACCATCCTTTGCTCAATGATAATATTTGGCCTTGATTCTGACTGTGGCAAGCATCCATTAACTCGTTGAGATGTTGATCTATTTCCAGCAGTCGTAAAGAGCATTTTTAATATAGTTTTTTGTGTTTCTTCAGTCTTTGATGGAGATTTATCCTTTAAAAAATCTGAAAAAGAATTGTCTCTCTAGAAGAGGATCCGTAGGTGTCCCCATTGGACCCTCCTAGGGCAGAAATCTTGTCTTCAAATCCACAGTAACCAAAAATCTCTTCGGCAAACCAACTGATGCCCTAGTTTTTCCTTAGGTCCAGAAACCCTAGTTCATCCGCCCTTCATTTTTGGAGCTCGATGAAATTTTCCAACTCAAGCAAAGAAAACGTCTACATATATACTTTTTCAAAACTTTGACTACACAATGAACCGTTATACTATGGATATGTGTGAGTTGGATGAAAATTCATGGGTGGTAATGGAACACGTAGTAAGAAATTGGTTGTGTGACTGAAGTCACTAAGGTTTAAATATTATAATACAAATAAATTTGAATTTAAAAAGGGTGCCAATATAAATTCAAAAAGGTGAAAATCTAAAGTGTCGACGTTCCATGGTCAAAACAAAACACTTATATAAATGGGAGTAATATTTCATTCATGCGAAGGTTAAGCAAGGAGTGAAAATAAAAATCCTTCATGTGAGATTCATGGAGAGCATAAGGGGAAGCACACACGTATTGGAGGTAGAATTGAAAATAAAATAATATAAAGACTATGTGTTAGAGATCCCATCTAGGTGGCTAGCCTATATGGCAGTCGAGCCTGTACTAGAACATTGTGGAACAAGAGGTCTCGGGGTCGATTTTTAGTGGCACCGTTTTGCTGATTTTTTGACCAGAGAGGAATTCAAAAATATTTTAAAATAAACATCATGCACTTTATTATTCATGTATATGGTTAGCTCAAGCGAAAACCTAGATTGCACTAGGGCATAGACAGACAGGAAGTCTCAGGGTCTATTAAAAGTGGCACCATTTTGTTGATGTTTTTTGGATAGAGAAAATTCACGGTGACACCTTAAAATAAACATTGTGCACTTTATTTTTTATGTGGATAGCTAGCTCATGGAGTAGCCTATCTTATGCTAGAGCATGGGAAAATAGGAGGTGGTAGGTTCAATTCACAGTGGCTATGTTGGTAAGGGCAAAAATATTTTGATTAAATAAATTTTAGGAGTTATAAGGTATGCATCATATTTAATTTTGTTAGGGAGTTATAAGGTGTGCTTGAATTAATTGTATTTTGCATAGTGTTTGGAGTCATAAGGTATACTGTGTGTAATTGAATATTGCATTTCAAATATCATGTGGGCATTATAAAGTTAATTTTTTTGTGAAAGTAGGAGATATAAGGTAGTATTATTGAAAGCTTTGTTGTGTACATTTGGGAAGATGATTTCCTATCTATGCATGAAATAGAAAACTACTAACCAAATTTTGGAGGATCAAAAAGGAAATTATTTTGCCAAGACAGGTTTGAGAAGCTCATCATCATCAAGGCAGATTTAGAGGTATGGTAATTTAATTCCTTTCTCAAAGAGTTTTTTTATTGAAGAAAATATATTGAGTTGTGATATGTTTGGAGGTATAAGGATTGATTGTTTGAGCATTACTTGGATTGAAATTAGGAAATATTATAGATCGAATTTATGAGCAAACCTATACATTGTTTATGGTTGAAATTGGAAAAAAAATGATGAAAGTTATAAATCAATTTTGAGAGAAAATTTGTGCATTGGTTTTGAGTCATATTGGAAATTAAAGTGCAAGAGTTATACATCATATTTGTGAAGCAATTTGGTCATCATCATGATTGATTTGGGAATTATATGAGCATGGCATATTTATGGATTGTTGTTAGTGGTTTTGGGTATAAATTAGCATTGTTTGTATGCAAGATTTTGGATCAGTTGTGAGCAGGTTTGAGCAGGTTTTGTGAGTAAATTTAATAAGATTTATAGGTAATTTTGAGCAAGTTTTATAAGCATTTTTGAGTAGGTTTTGTGAGAAGGTTTGAACAATTTTTGTAAGAAGATTTGAATAAGTTTTTTGAGCATATTTGATTAGAGTTGTGAGCAGGTTTTCATAGGTTTTGTAAGCATATTTGAGTAGGTTTTGGATAAAATTTGAGTATATTTGAGAACATATTTGAAGCATTTGAGAGTAGAGGGAATAGAAGTATCTGGTGGATAGAGGTCCACAAACAAGAGTAGAGGATATTGGTGTCTCCTTTGGGTCGGTGCCCATAATAATTGTAATAGGGAATTGGTTCCCCAGAGATTTGTTGAGAAAATTTATAAGAAATATTTTCTTTGTGGAGGTAACCCACATTGGGTGAACCATGTTAAATCTATGTCTCTTATGTGTGTGATGATATCTGTATTATTTTATTATTGCAATTGATAGTATTGGATGATATTGCTTTGGAAATAAAAGTAATTTTTTTAATCTTATATTGTTCACCTCCCTCTCAGTATAAGCTTGTGTTCTTCATATATAAGTGTGAAGTGTAGAAAATGCACAAGTGTCATGTAAAATTATAATATGCAGGAAATGTGCAAGTTTCATGTAAGTTAGAGTGCAAGTGTAGGTTGATCAAATGTGCACAAGTGTCTTGTATGTAAGAGTGCAAATAAGTAATATAAATATTTTCACAAGTGTTCTAGATTAGAAGTGCAAGTAGAAGTGTAAGAGACATGTAAGGGTGTGGAAATTTTGTAAAGCCAACTGTCCATAAAGTATGCAAGTGGTAAGTTGATAAGCCAAGAGTCATGAGACTTGGCATATATAGAGAAATAGTCAAGTATGTGAAGAGTCACATTACTATGGCTATATTATGGAGATAATTCTCCATAGAATGCATGGAATTGAAGAAGTGAATCAAGTATTCATAATCAAATTGTAACAGAAAGATGAGCAATAAATATTGTATACATTTTGAGAAATTAATATTGTAAGTTGTTATTCATGCATTATTACATGAATTATTAAGGCTATTTAAGTTGATATTTGAGCATATAAATGAATTGTATTTGATTTATTATATAAGACTTGATACACATTGATTTTATCATATTATTCTACTCATATTATTATATCTTGACCTTTATTATTGTGGCTATTTTATATTTAATTTGGTGATGTGTGTGATATTTTGTGGTAGTATAAGGCTTAAAACCCAACAATATTTACCAACAATATAATAATATTTTTTAATATCCCCCCTAATAACATTATTCAGTAATATATAAAAACTCCCTTCTTAATTACATTTGGACTTGGGCTTGGGCACTAGCTATTGGATTTACCTCTAGCTCTTGGCTTTGGATCTTGGTTCTAGCTCTTGGATTTACCTTTGGTTCTACCTCTTGTGTTGCTACCTCGGGGTCTACCTATGGATCATCCAAGTACTTAGCAATAGTAGGATTAACCTTAATTCACTTCTTAAACTAAAAGTTTTCTTTTGGTAAGATTCTCTGCTATGACCCTCCCTTGGTAGAATTTTATTTGATGAATTTATGTTGGCCAAGTTATATTTGGATGGAATGATTGACTATGCCATGTTTTATTTCTGCAATTAAGTATATTTTGTAGAAAATAAAATGTTTCTTGTTGATGATATGTTTGGCAATTTAATGTTTTATCATTATAAATAATTGTTTTATGAAAGGATATGATGTTGCTAATAGAACTACATGCTTACAAGAACAATCATCCTTATGAGTGGGTTAAAGAATTGACCATTTAATATGGGATGTTTAAATGGGAGATGATGATTGCTCTTAAATATGACAGCTCCAAGGATGACATATCTCCCTTACATAGAGTTGCATAATTAATTATCATATAAAATGAATCATCGACAGTGAGGTTTTTGAGGCCAAAAAAAGAGTCGATGATTTGTTGGTTGATGTTTGAAATGCTATTTTGAAAATATCCTTTTTGTTTGCTTAATGTATGTTTGTTTGATTGTGTTTGTTAAAACAAGAGATTGTTTTCCATACTATTAATTTATTACTAAATGACTATTTTATTTTAAATAAGTACTTTATGAAGCAATTTAGAACTTCAATGAAATTTAAAAGGTTAAAACAAATATGTTTTTGATATTTCATCAAGCTCCAGCTATTAACCATGCTAGTTCAAAAAAATATTGTCAACATTAAATACTAGTTCATGTTGATTTAATAAGGATGCTTTATAGAAAGGATTGTTGGTTTTAGAACTGGTTTGTTACCCTTTATCACAAACATAGTGGGGAGAGTAACTCTGAGGATAGTGGTTACTTGAATGCACTCGGAGGAGTCGAACAGGGGGTGCTAGTCAGTGGTCAAGGAAGAAGAAAAGAAAACCTTTATTGTGATAATAAGGGAGAAGTGTGCATCAAAGAGAGGAGTGGCCAGAAATAGAGAGAACACTGTCTGGTTTGGATGTATGATCTATAGGGAATAATTAGATTCATTTTATACTTATTTTTTAATTTAGTATGTGAAAATTTAATGTTTAATACTCCTTGTACAATTGATAAGGATGCACTATATGGATTAGGATTTGTTTAGTTGCTCCAATCACCCTTTTTAAGTATGTGATGTTTTGAAAGATATTTAAGATTAGAAATTGTGTTTTCTATAAAAAAATAGGCCATAAAATACCAAGGGTGAACCAAGAATCCAAATGGGAGTATGTCTGATTGAATATTGAGAAATGTAACTAGGGAACTATGTTATTGCTATGAGTTTTTATGTCCAAATAGAGTACATTTTTGATAACATTAGTTGGGGTGTAATATTTGGTTCATCCTAGGGAGAACGATTTCAATAGAAATGTATTTGGGATTATAGAAAACCAATAAACCAAATGGGTGTGTACATGATAGAATCATTCTCAAGTTGAGTGTTTGTAGTGTATTTATTGTTATGTATCCTTATTGATAAGCTACTTTGAGGAATTTTGATTGGGTTGTATTGTATTAGTAACCATGTGTAGGTTTATGAACTCCTTTGTATGAAAGAGTAAGCCTAGAATGAATTATATTCCATTAAGGTTGTAATTTTTGTTTAGATGTTGAAACATACACCACAATTGGTGCATAGTGAGAGACAATCCTTTCCTGAATGGTAAACATAGATTGAATGACCCTTGAATAAAGTTAGTTTCGATGGACTACCTTGGATCAAAATTTTTCTCTATATGTGTGATGTTGATTTAAAATAGCATACATTTTTTATAGATTTATGAAAGCATAAACATTTAAGTAGATTAAAACAAGTAATGCTCTTTTGAATATTGGTGAATTAATGCATTTGCTTGAAAGTGGATTGCTAGTGTAAATGAACCCATACTGGTAAATGCTATATGGACCCAGACTATGAAGTCAAATGATTTGTTTTAAGTTATGAATAAGGTATGATTGTGAAAAATGGATTGCAACCAAGATTTTCTTAGTTCAAAGAACTTCTTTCGTGTGATAGGACGTGTTTTCATTATTGTATTTGATTGCCAAATAAAATTGGTAGTTTAACTGATTTGATGATTCAACTATGGTAATGAAAGAATTCCAATTTATTTGAAAGTTCAATCAATATAAGAATTTTGATTGTGAGATTTTATTCCAGCAATTATAATGTTGCTATATTGGAGTGTTGCAATGTTTGGTTGTCTATGGATGTAAACTTATGTTCATGTAGATAGGAATGTAATTATAAAATGAATGGAAGAGTTGGTTAGATACCTATAAATAATCCCATCTCAGTGTGCTCAAGGAGAAGATGTCCAGAATTCAATCTAGCTAAGGAGAATGGATAAATTTTCTTCAAATAAAATTAGTGATGATTGAGCACTGAGCTAACCAGACTTTGGTTACCCAAATCTGTGTTGTAAGATCTCATAGTCTTGTTTTGGAAAATAGGAGTCTGGCAAAGTAATATTGGGAATTAAACCCAGATTTATTATAGAAATATTATTATTGTTGTAACTAGTACTTTGTGTAAGAATATGGGTTGATCAAAATATGGAAATTATTATCTCCTTTTATGGATATTGTAACTCATGGTTTGAATTAAAATTTTAGATGTAATTAATGAAGCATAATGAGATTTGAATAGTCAACTGTAAGTTTTGGATTTTTAGCTATTCGTTGTAGTGGTGATAATAGGTACTCATATGGAACCCAACTATATTTTAGATCAAAAGAGTACCTTCATTTCAAAGTTTAACCATGAGTTAAATCTAGCTAATTATTCTAATCAAAGTGTATCCAAGGGAGAATCGTCACGAGTGCTAATAAGGACTTTTAATTATAGAGTACTTGGGAATTTTTAGAATGGCTCATCCTTAAGTACGTTAAATATGCTTAATGGTGCTATATTCTCGAAGGGAAATTAGAAGAAAATAATAAGGGAATAATTAAAAATCAAATTAAGTTTTAATTGTTATAATAGATTTAAATTAAAAAATTTGGTTTTATTTAACTAAATGAAGGTCTTAAGTATTTAACTCCAATTTATAGTCAAAGGAGAGACCAAACTATAGATGGTCTAAATAATCATATTAGATGAGAAGGTTATTCTGCTCTTTCCATATGCTTAATACGTCTACAAAAATGGATTTTTGAGAGATGTAGAGATAAGCTACCATTTTTATGGATTAAAAGTGAGACAAGGAGATGAGCTAGCTCATTGGAAAATGAGATAGATATTTTGGGATCACCTACTACACTTAAAATATATGCCTATGTGTGTTTTAAGGATAGGTGAAGGCATTTAATGTGGAATAAGTCTATTAAACTATAGGAGGTATGAACATCATAGTTAAAGGACAACTATGCTAGGCTTAGGACTTAAAAAAATTACTAGGAAAATATGGGGACATGACATTTGGTATCAGAGCACTTGGTTCATAGGGATACAAGTTTCCTTGCACAATAATAGATGAGTGTATTAGGATAGTGCACCATGTAAAGACTATACCTATAAGGAAAGGGTATCTATTAAAAGTAGATCTTGATTGTCTAGTTAGGATAACTAGGAATATAGTTTCTAGTAGGAGAAAAAATTCAAAGATGTAATTACAAACTAATACCTACTATTTCTCTTGTATTTGGCCAAGGAAAATTCCACCAATGGGAAGGAGAGGTAGTGTTGCCCCATCGATGAGGTAGAAACAACAATGCAATATAGAAGTTAGGATTATCGAGGAAGTGTTGAGCAAGGTGCAGCAAAAGTAGTGCAAAAGTATTGTAATTGTTGTCAACAAAGACAGATTGATGCAGTGATGCAGCTCAGAGGTCAGTCAGATCAAGTGCAGAAAATTTCAAGAAAAACAGAGGGGACCCAGATTCAGAAACTTGCAAAAAAAGACAAGGAAGAAAACTGTCGCGATATCGCGACATGTTTTTTGTCGCGATATCGCGACATGGTTCCTGTCGCGATTTCGCGACATATCGGAGGAGAGAGAAAGTCCATAAGAAAATGTCGCGATTTCGCGACATATCGGAGGAGAGAGAAAGTGCATAAGAAAATGTCACGATTTCGCGACACCTCGAGGAGAGAGAAAGTTCATGAAGAAATGTCACGATTTCGCGACAAGCTTGGAGCAAAGGCGTCAAAGATGAAAAGTGTCACGATTTCGTGACGTATCTGAAGAGAGAGAAAGTTCATTGAAAAGTGTAGCGATTTTGCTACATGTCAGACTTTCACGGGTCGAAGCTGGTCTCGAAGCCAAAGTGCAAGAGTGTAGCGATTTCGCTACAAGTCCAGAAGCCAAAGTGCAAGAGTGTAGCGATTTCGCTACAAGTCTAAGCTTGATAAGACGAAGCACGAGGAAGCACCAAGGCAACAAAATCGTAACAATCTCGATACATGCTAGATTTTTGAAAGATGCAACAAAGAAAAATGTTAAGTTAGAAAGTTGTAGCGATTTCGCTACAAGTAAGGTGTTTGCAGCTGCTGGAAGCTAGGAGCATCACGATTTCGTGACACCATGATGGATGACGTCAGCAAGACTAAAAAATGTCGCGATATCGCGACAAGTTGACAGAGAAGCCTCAAGAAGCAAGGAACGTCGTGATTTCGCGACAACTTGGAAGGTGACGTCAACAAACTAAGAAGTGTCACGATTTCACGACAGGGTGAACGAAAAGCCGTTGCAAGTCGAAAGCGTCACGATTTCACGACATCTTTGAAGATGACGTCAGAAAGTCTAAAAATGTCGCGATATCGCGACAAGTTACCAGAAAAGTCGTTGCAAGTCGAAAGCGTCGCGATTTCGCGACATCTTTGAAGATGACGTCAGCAAGTCTAAAAATGTCGCGATATCGCGACAAGTTTCCAGAGAAGCCTCAAGAAGCCAGAAATGTCACGATTTCGCGACAACATGGAGGATGACGTCAGCAAAAGTGAAATGTGTCACGATTTCGTGACATGTATCAATTTCACGGAGGCAAGCGAAGGAAAGTGCAGGAAAGCAGAAAACGTCGCGATATCGCGACAGGTAATGGTTTTGGCAAGAAAAAGTTAAATATGCATGCACAGTGGACGGTGTCGACTCAAGCATGCCGCCGCATACAGAAAGTTAACTGGAGTCAAATGTGCAGTTCCCGGTGACAGGTGTTTGAAAAAAGACTAGAAGAAAAACTATAGCAGTTAACTAGAGTAACAAGGATAGTCATGAAGAAGCACATTTAAGAGAATAACAGCTGTTGTAGGGTCGTAATGCAGCATGGATGGCATGGCGGCAGTAACGGATCAATGCATTGAATGCAGAACAGTTGTTGCAGGAGTGATTATACCGAGAACCATTTACAGAGATGCATTAACAGGTTGCGTGTGTCAAAAAATGCAGTAGCCGAATAGAAAGATCGACGCAAATAGAAAAGAAGTGTCACAAGAAAGTGAAAAGGTTCTAGAAGGGCAGTTACGTAGAGTTTAGGAGAACAGAGTCAGAGAGCATCGAAACGCGCAGAAAGGCTATCAGTCTGCACAAAAAAGGGTGTCAGTACCAGCAGAGTAGAATGTCAGAAGAAAACGACGAAAAGGTGGAACGTGTCAGAGAGAGATTTTGACAGATCAATTACAGCCGAAAATGCATGAAAAAGTTGGAGGGAAAATTGAGCCGTTTCAAATTGAGCCATTCGAGGAAATCAAGGATATAAGGATCGAACTGGCACAGTTAGAAGGTTACTGCACTGTGCATTATTGAATACATCAAAAGGCGTAGTGTGGTAAAAGAGCTGGATGAACAACAACAAGATTTTTTGAAACCTACACATTTTTCTTGTAAAAACAACAGAGAGGTTTCAGATTTGAATAGAAGCTATTGAGTCTCTAACAATTCTTTCTATGCTTCTATGGGATGTTTGTATGTGCTGTAGACCAGTGAGGGTCTTGAAAAAGAGAAGGCATTTTATATGTCATTATTTTTATTAAAAATTAAAATCCAAGTGGGTGCTTGGTAAAAGGAGTTGGTGCTCATATCTGTTGCAGCAGATAAATCAGGGGTTGGTGCTCCTTCCAGTGGGTGCTGGTAAACCTTTTGTAAAGATTGAATCCTTGCAAAGACTGGATTTGGATCGTAGTCCAAACGGTCATTTTTGAGGAGTAGCCACATTGGTGAACCTCGTTAAATCCTGTGTTGTGTGATGCTCTTGTGCTATGTTTGTTGTATTTGTTTTTAAGCTTGCAGTATTAAATTTTAAGAGTAGCAGATTTAATTTTTAAATAGTTACACTGATTCACCCCCCCTCTCAGTTGTCGTTGTGAGAATATCAATTGGTATCAGAGCAAGGCACCTGTACAAGCTTAATCAGCTAAGGTGATCTTGGAAGACACACAATGGCCGGTGGTGAAGGTTTTTCTTCTAACAAAGCTCCTCTGTTCGATGGAACAAATTATTCCTTCTGGAGGCTCAGGATGCAGACCTATCTATGTGCATTGGGTTATGACATTTGGGAATCGGTTGAAAATGGATACACCATACCCACTGTTCCTCCAACAGATGCGACTGAGAAGAAAAAGTTTGAGAACAACTCGAAAGCCAAGAATGCTATTATGTGTGGATTAGTAGACAGTGAGTTGATACGCATCATGAACTGCAAATCTGCTAAAGATATATGGGACAAACTGCAAAGCATTCATGAAGGAGATAGCAAAATCAAGGAAGCTAAGTTGCAAACACATCGTGCCCAGTTCAAGCATTAAAGATGACCGATGATGAGAACATTGAAGCCTATCTGCTGAGAGTAAATGGAATCATCAATGCAATAAGAGGACTCGGGGAAGAAATGGAAGATGCAGTTGTTGTAAAGAAGGTACTAAGAACCCTCAATAAAAGGTTTGATGCAAAGGTTTCTACCATAGAAGAAGCAAAAGATTTAAATTTTTTTAGTATGGATGAAATGCATGGTTCTCTAACAGCATATGAAATGAGGATTGGTCAAACTAAGCCCTCAGATAGAGAAGCAGCTTTCCAAGCACATAAAAATATAAAATCTAAACAGGAATCTGAAGAAGAAGAATCTACAGATGAGACTGAAGCAAACTTTGTTAGGAAGTTAGTAAAGGGAAAAGGAAAGTACAGAGGTAAGCTACCGTTCAAGTGCTTTAACTATGGAGGCATCGGGCACTTTGCAGCAAAATGCCCAATGAATGAGAAAAATAGAAGTGATGAAGGGACACACCAAGAAAGAAATGTCTGGAAAAAGAAACCACATTTTAGAAAAAGGAACTTCAAGAAGAAAAGTTTCATTTCCAAGAATATTGACTCTTCTGAAGACAGTTCCAATGAAGACTCATAAGAAGAAACTGGTGAAGCCTTGTTCATGGCTGTTGAAGAACAAAGAACAGAAGAAACCCAGGAATGTGAAGAAAAATTAGATGATGAGGCTGAGGTAGATCTGGAAGGTGAGTTAGTTGCCGCACTTGAAGAGTTAAGTGCAAAAAGGAAAAGAAATAAAAATATGGCAAGAAAATTTGAGGATGCCAGCAATTTAATAATCAGTTTGAAAGTACAAACTAAAGAACATAAGAAAAGGACTGAAGATTTTGAAGCTCAGCTAACCGTGAAAATAAATGAGTGCAATAAACTAGAAGAAGACATAGTTGGATTAAGGCTGCAGCTAGAAGAGATGAACCGAAAACTGAGTTGTCATCATAAATTTGAAGACAGTTCTGCGAAGCTGAATAAAATGTTGAATAATCAAAGGCCTACGGGTATCAAATTTGGCTTAGGCTTTGATGAAGGAGAATCCTCAAAAGACTCAAAGGCAGTAACTGTAGAACCAACAAAGAATAAAGACAATATCATGGTTGATCAAGATAAACCATATCTTGCAAAAGAGATCAACAAGTCCAAGCTCGAAAGGAGTGCTGCAAATGATGGATTCACCAAAGTCTCATATCAAAGAAGAAGAAGACCCATGGCTCCCACTTCCACATGGCAACAACCATTTCCTAGGTACACTCGTTCCTTTTCTGGTTATTGTTTTAAGTGCAATGCATATGGTCATAAAATCTCAAGTTGTAGATATAATGTAGAACAAAGAAATTTTACTAGTAGAAATATTTTTTCTCCTTTGATAGATTATGTTGTAGAATGTTATAACTGTCATAACTTCGGCCATATTGCAAGAAATTGTCGTAGCTCGTTTGCAGGAAATAAATACCAGGAAAGAAAATATCACTCAGTTGGATCAAAACAGTACAAAAAATTTCCCAAAAAACTGTCACAAGCCAATGAAAGGGAGAAGGTAAAACAAGTGACCAGATCTCATTGCTAAATCTCAATGGAAAGAAAAGGAACAACCAAAGAAATACAAGGAATCTCTAATTGTTCAAATAGCCCTCAAAGCCCGTGAATAAATCTGCACCTTGGATTCTCGGGATAATGGATGCTCCAGTCATATGACAGGAGACAAACAGAAGTTTGACAAGCTGCAGACATACGAAGGTGGTTCCGTAAAATTCAAAAACAATGATGGAGCAAAAATAGTGGGTAAAGGATCTATTAAGTTAAGTGACGGTAAAATCAACTCTAAGGAAGTTCTTTTTGTGGTAGGATCGAAGCACAACTTACTGAGTGTAAGTCAGATTTGTGACAGAGGTCATGAAGTAATTTTCAAGAAGGAGGGCTGTGAAGTAAGGAAGACAAGAAATGGAAAGTTAATAGCCACTGGACTGAGAACTTCTAGAAATTTGTATACTCTCTCGGAGACTTCAGATGGAGCTTGCTTGGTTGGACAGGAAGAAGAAAATTGGCTGTGGCATAAAAGACTCGGTCACATAAGCTTTGATAATCTGGTAAAAATCAGCTCAAAAAGAGCAGTAAGAGACATACCCACTATTGGTAAACCATCAAACAACATTTGTGAGTCATGCCAAAAGGGGAAGCAAACCAGATCTAATTTCAAAGTAAAAGAATATTTCACTAGCAAGCCATTAGAACTAATTCACACCGATTTGTGTGGACCCATGAGGACAGAAAGCATAAATGGATACAAATATTTTATGTTGTGTATAGATGATTTTTCCATAATGACATGGGTACTCTTTCTGAAACAGAAATCAGAAGCCTTTGAGATGTTTAAAACTTTCAAAAATCTTGTTGAGAATCAATCTGGAAAAAGAATTAAATGTTTGAGATCAGATAGAGGAGGAGAGTTTATTTCAGATGAGTTTGCAGAATTCTGTGAGAACCATGGAATAAGAAGACAATTTTCAGCAGCAAGAACACCTCAGCAGAATGGAGTAGTTGAAAGAAAGAATAGAACTGTGCAGGAGATGGCAAGAACCATGTTAACAGAGAGCAAAATTGCTGACAGATTCTAGAAAGAGGCAGTTCATACTACAGTTTACATTCAGAATAGATGTATGTTGAGGCCACATGAAAACAAAACACCTTATGAACTGTGGTTTGGCAAAAAGGCTACAGCAAAATACTTCAAAGTGTTCGGCAGCAAGTGTTACATTAAACGGACTGAAGCCAATCTTGGCAAATTCGAAGATAGAGCTGATGAAGGTATCTTTCTTGGTTACTCAACAAAAAGTAAAGCTTACACATGCTACAACAAAAGACTAAAGAAAATTGTGGAGAGTGCGGATGTGAAGGTTGATGAAGGCAGGAAACAAGAAATCAACAATAATGAAAACTACCCAACCTATGAAGAATTTATTGAAGAAGATGAAGATCAAGAAAAGGAAGAGAGACAGAAATCAGATTCAGATGATTTGGAAAGAGAAGAAAATAGAAAATTCAAAACAGGCAGCTGGCAGAAAAATCATCCCAAAGAGCAGATTATTGGGGACCCTACAGTTGGCATTCAGACAAGAAGAAGAGTAGTAAATAACTATTCTCTGTTATCCAGAGATTGAGCCCAAGAATATTATTGAAGCAAGCACAGATGAAAGTTGGATGGAGGCAGTAAATGAAGAACTAGATCAAATTGAGAAAAATAATACCTGGGAATTAGTACCAAGGCCTGAAAATAAAAACATAATTGGTACTAAATGGATATTTCGAAACAAATTGAATGAAGATGGACAGGTTGTAAGGAATAAAGCAAGATTAGTCTGTAAGGGATATGCCCAAGTTGAGGGGATTGATTTTGAAGAGACTTTTGCACCTATGGCCGTACTTGAAGCAATAAGACTGTTTTTGGCTTTAGCTGTTCATAAGAATTTCAAGGTTTATCATATGGATGTAAAATCAGCATTTCTGAATGGAAATCTTGAAGAAGAAGTATATATTGAACAACCTGATGGTTTTCAACTTTGTGATAATCCTAACTTTGTTTGCAAGCTGAAGAAAGCATTGTATGGCTTGAAACAAGCACCTAGAGCTTGGTATGCAAGATTGGACAACTATCTCACTAAGCAAGGATTCAAGAAAGGTATGGTGGATAGCAATTTATATGTGAAAACTGAAAATGGCAATTTCATTGTCCTAGTTGTTTATGTAGATGATATAATTTTTGGGAGTAGCAATGATGAATCATGCAAAGACATAGCAAACAAAATGCATAAAGAGTTTGAAATGTCTATGATAGGTGAACTTTCATATTTCCTTGGATTACAAGTTAATCAAACCGAAAAGGGGATCTTTATTTCTCAAATTAAATATGTGAAAGAAATGCTGAAAAAGTTCACTATGGAAGATAGTAAGCCAGTGAGCACCCCCATGACAACAAGCCGCAAGTTGAGCAAGGATGATAAATCTCCGGATGTTGATCAAACAATGTACAGATCAATGATTGGGAGCTCGTCTGTATTTGGATGTACCACCGGATCGGATATCTTACAAGTCGTTTGCATGGTTGCAAGATTTCAGTCTAGTCCAAAAGAGACTCATGCAACAGCTGTGAAAAGGATCTTTAGGTACCTCAAGGGTACTATGGAGTATGGGCTGTGGTATCCAAAAGGAAAAGACTTCACTCTCTTTGCATATTCTGATGCAGATTGGGCAGGATGCATTGATGACAAAAAAGTACAAGTGGAGGAGCATTTTTTCTTGGAGATAAATTGGTAGCATGGCACAAGAAGAAGCAAGAATCGTCTCTCTATCCACAAACTGAGGTAGAATACATTGCAAGCAACAACATGCTGTACACAAATACTATGGATGAGACAAACATTGAAAGATCTAGGTATTCACTTCAATGAGCCCATTTCAGTCAAATGTGATAACACTAGTGCAATCAACATTTCAAAGAATCCAGTAATGCATTCCCGCACCAAACACATTGCAATCCGGTATCACTTCTTGAAGGATAAGGTTGCATAAGGAGAGGTCGATTGGAATTTGTTCCCACTACAGAGCAAGTAGCAGACATATTCACCAAACCTTTACCAAAGGAAGTTTTTGAATACCTTCGGAAGAAGTTGGGAGTAGTCACACTTCCCAAGCACTGACTAGCTATGGGAAATACATTCTCAGGGGGAGCATTCAAGTTATTTATGCTTGAGAATGTTGTGCATAGACTCAGGGGGAGTTTGCAGTAGCCCTTTGGCATTATTGGCAAAGGGGGAGAAGAATTTGAGCAAGGTTACAGTGTGTTGCCAACAATTCCAAAGGGGGAGATTGTTGAGCAAGGTGCAGCAAAAGCAGTGCAAAAGTATTGTAATTGTTGTCAACAAAGATAGATTGATGCAGTGATGCAGTTCAGAGGTCAGTCAGATCAAGTGCAAAAAATTTCAAGAAAAACAGAGGGGACCCAGATTCAGAAACTTGCAGAAAAATACAAGGAAGAAAACTGTCGCGATATCGCGACATGTTTTCTGTCGCGATATCGCGACATGGTTCCTGTCGCGATTTCGCGACATATCGAAGGAGAGAGAAAGTCCATAAGAAAATGTCATGATGTCGCGACATATCGGAGGAGAGAGAAAGTGCATAAGAAAATGTCACGATTTCACGACACCTCGGAGGAGAGAGAAAGTTCATGAAGAAATGTCACGATTTCGCGACAAGCTTGGAGCAAAGGCGTCAAAGATGAAAAGTGTCACGATTTCACGACGTATCTGAAGAGAGAGAAAGTTCATTGAAAAGTGTAGCGATTTCGCTACATGTCAGACTTTCACGGGTCGAAGCTGGTCCAAGCCAAAGTGCAAGAGTGTAGCGATTTCGCTACAAGTCCAGAAGCCAAAGTGCAAGAGTGTAGCGATTTCGCTACAAGTCTAAGCTTGATAAGACGAAGCACGAGGAAGCACCAAGGCAAAAAAATCGTAACAATCTCGATACATGCTATATTTTCGAAAGATGCAACAAAGAAAAATGTTAAGTTAGAAAGTTGTAGCGATTTCGCTACAAGTAAGGTGTTTGCAGCTACTGGAAGCTAGGAGCGTCGCGATTTCGCGACACCATGATGGATGACGTCAGCAAGACTAAAAAAATGTTGCAATATCGCGACAAGTTGATAGAGAAGCCTCAGGAAGCAAGGAATGTCGTGATTTCGCGACAACTTGGAAGGTGACGTCAGCAAAACTAAGAAGTGTCACGATATCATGACAGGGTGAACGAAAAGTCGTTGCAAGTCGGAAGCGTCGTGATTTCGCGACATCTTTGAAGATGACGTTAGCAAGTCTAAAAATGTCACGATATCGCGACAAGTTACCAGAAAAGCCGTTGCAAGTCGGAAGCGTCGCGATTTCGCGACATCTTTGAAGATGACGTCAACAAGTCTAAAAATGTCGCGATATCGCGACAAGTTTCCAGAGAAGCCTCAGCAAGCCAGAAATGTCACGATTTCGCGACAACATGGAGGATGACGTCAGCAAAAGTGGAATGTGTCATGATTTCGTGACATGTATCAATTTCACGGAGGCAAGCGAAGGAAAGTTCAAGAAAGAAAAAAACATCGCGATATCGCGACAGGTAATGGTTTTGGCGGGAAAAAGTTAAATATGCATGCACAGTGATAGGTGTCGACCAAGCATGCTGCCAGTTACAGTAAAGTTAACTGGAGTCAAATGTGCAGTTCCCAGTGACAGGTGTTTGAAAAAATACTAGAAGAAAAACTACAGCAGTTAACTAGAGTAACAAGGATAGTCACGAAGCAGCACATTTAAGAGAATAACAGTTGTTGTAGGGCCATAATGCAGCATGGCTGGCATGGCGGCAGTAACGGATCAATGCATTGAATGCAGAATAGCTGTTGCAGGAGTGATTATACCGAGAACCATTTACAGAGATGCATTAACAGGTTGCGTGTGTCAGAAAAGGCAGTAGCAGGCCGAATAGAAAGATCGACGCAAATAGAAAAGAAGTGTCACAAGAAAGTGAAAAGGTTCTAGAAGGGCAGTTATGTAGAGTTTAGGAGAACAGAGTCAGAGAGCATCGAAATGCGTAGAAAGGCTGTCAGTCTACATAGAAAAGGGTGTCAGTACCAGCAGAGTAGAATGTCAGAAGAAAACGGCGAAAAGGTGGAACGTGTCAGAGAGAGATTTTGACAGATCAATTACAGCCAAAAATGCATGAAAAAGTTGGAGGGAAAATTGAGCCGTTTCAAATTGAGCCATTCGAGGAAATCAAGGATATAAGGATCGAACTGGCACAGTTAGAAGGTTACTGCACTGTGCATTATTGAATACATCAAAAGGCGTAGTGTGGTAAAAGAGCCGGATGAACAACAAGAAGATTTTTTGAAACCTACACATTTTTCTTGTAAAAACAACAGAGAGGTTTCAGATTTGAATAGAAGCTATTGAGTCTCTAACAATTCTTTCTATGCTTCTAAGGGATGTTTGTATGTGCTGTAGACCAGTGAGGGTCTTGAAAAAGAGAAGGCATTTTATATGTCATTATTTTTATTAAAAATTAAAATCCAAGTGGGTGCTTGGTAAAAGGAGTTGGTGCTCATATCTGTTGCAGTAGATAAATCAGGGGTTGGTGCTCCTTCCAGTGGGTGCTGGTAAACCTTTTGTAAAGATTGAATCCTTGCAAAGACTGGATTTGGATCGTAGTCCAAACGGTCATTTTTGAGGAGTAGCCACATTGGTGAACCTCGTTAAATCTTGTGTTGTGTGATGCTCTTGTGCTATGTTTGCTGTATTTGTTTTTAAGCTTGCAGTATTAAATTTTAAGAGTAGCAGATTTAATTTTTAAATAGTTACACTGATTCACCCCCCCCCCTCTCAGTGTCGTTGTGAGAATATCAGGAAGTTGTGAACAATCCTAGTAATGGGAGGGAGGATCTCTCTACAATAGTTGACCTATTATGGGAATAGATAGAAACACATAAATAATTGTTGTAGTCTATAGTGAATCAAGATTCACATGATGGAAAATATATAGGGGGAAAAGTAAATGAAACCCATTTTAGAATTACAACAGACTATAATTCATCTAAAGGTAGAATTGGGTAAGGATATGAAACACCTAAAATATTCCAAGTCCAATGGAGAGGAAGATGATGATAAAGTCGAATCTTTGTTGAAGTATATAGAGAATTTTTACAACATGAATAACTATTCCACTAGCACCCAAACATCTTATACCACTCTACACCTATAGGGTGTTGGATTGGATTGGTGTGAAATGTTTAGCAAGGAAAAGAAAATTAAAGTGATGGTTGATTTGAAATGGGAAGAATTTGTAGTAGCTTTTAAATAAATATTTCTTATCAAACATTTTTACACCAAGAAATTTAAGGAATTCATCGATATTAGACAATAAAATAAGACAGTGAAGGTTTATTATAAAAAAAATGTCAAGCTATTGAAATATGTGCCTACATTTAATGAGAAGATGAAAATTCACAAGTTCATTCTAGGAGCAGATCCTAGAATAGGATATAAGGTGAACATACCAAAACCTAATAGCCTTTAGAAGGCATATGACCTAACCAGGAAATATGAAACAACTTATATCAAGCCCTAATTCAACTATGAAGGGACATATAAGCAAGAAAAAGAGGTACTAAGAAAAAGAAACAATGCAGGGTTCATGAAATGGTAAAGTGAATAGACAAACAAGAGTTCCCCTAGATAGGATAGAAGGAATGACACGAAGTAAGTAAATTTTATTAAAAAGGTTCAAAGGAAAGAATTGAAATCCTAAAAATTGTAATAATGAGGACAACCAACCACCACCACAAAGTCAAACCAATACTTCATTAGCAATAAAAGCAGAAGGAGGGGAGAAGTAGAAAAATCACCCAAGACATAAGAATGGATTGATATGGATTATAGCACATGTTTTAATAATTTTGTTAGCTTAATATAAACATTATGTAATGCATTCTTATCCATTGTCATGTCTTGTAATTCCTATTTATAGACTTTTTATGTTATTGAAATACAATGAAGTTTTGGATTGTCATTAATTTCTCGTGTTTGTTGTAACTGATTTCTCATCATTGGTATCAGAGCGGGTTATAGGTAAATACTAGTATCCTCTTCCTCTTGGCAAATATTCATTTAAATAAGGAATGAGAATATTTTATATAGGTCTATTCGAGGAGTCACTTACTTTTGTTATAGACACTTTGTTTACAAGATTTACATGATTGTTTTTGAATCTATACGCAGTTTCATCTCGCTTCAGCCTAGCATACTTGACCATTTCCAAAATCAATTCATTTTTTACTTGTTCAAGTCAAAATTTGGTGTATTTGCACCTTTATTTGTTAGTGACCATCATCTATTTATAAATCTGACATAATGATGTCGAGTTTGACCATTTCACTCAATGAGGTCTCTATTCAACTTCATGACCTTTCTATAAAACTTTAAGAAATCCATGCATAAATGCTTCAGTTGCCTACCAAATATCTCATTGATGCTGATGAAGATATCCTTGAAGAAGATCAATATTTTGCACCTAATCTAAAAATTGAAGAATTTGTAGCCACACTTGGATTTAAACTAGGGTATCTAGGTGATACGCCCAACATATTTCCACTAGATGATGTAGCTTCTATTACATATTTGAGCTCCTTTGAAGCTCTTATTGCAGATCAGGCCCCTCTTGACATTGTAGATCTTGGATCACTCAAAGTTGTTGTAGTTGAAGAACAAGCTACCATCTCTGCCACTGCCATCATACCTACTACAATTCGTGGCCTACTAGTGCATCCTCAACCTCTCCGTTGTCCATTTCTCGATCGATGGTTCCTCTCTTAGACACTGATTACAAGCTTTCAACCACCATTACATCAATTTTCTATTCTTTCACACCTTTCATGCCTTGATCCAACATCTTTAAGGTTTTGGAGTTATGATCTCCTATTTATGAGCATTGATCCATTGCCCACTCTTTTTGCACTACCATCAATGAATATCATGTTGTTGCCTCTTTATCGATCATTTTCATGCCCACTATGGCCTTCGTCTTTGACAACACTTTATTTCTACTTGGTTTACCAATTTTCACATGTATTATAGCATGTTTTTAGTGGTCCCATTTTCTTTGGACTATTCACACATATTTTTGGTGCAAGAAATCCAATTTTGGTGAAAAATATGCATTATTCATGTATTTTTGCCAATTTTTATGATGATCTACTATTTTTCTTGTGCAATTTTTTGCGTCTCCTAAAATTTTTGATGCCACTTTGCCATATCATGTCAACCCTATAGCACCATCGCTCGATATTCCAAATCACCATTTGGGTATCATTTTGCTATTTTTAATTGTTACGTAAACATGAGACACGAGATGAGGAATTAGTTACAATAAACATGAGAAAAGAATGATAATCCAAAACTTAATTGTATTTCAATAACATAAGAAGCCTATAAATAGGAATTACAAGACATGGCAATGGATAAGAATGAATTAAATAATGCTTATCCTAAGCTAAAAAACTTATTAAAACATGTACTATAAACCATATCATTCATCCCCATTAAGAAAGCATTGGTCCCCAATGTGTACAAAAATGGAAGAGGAATATGGGTAGTTGAAGAGTGTCAGGTACAAAAAAATCACTCTTGTTACAGAAATAAGAATACGAAAATGATGAATTTGAACAAGTCTTCAAAAACCAAAAACTAGCATTGAATCTGAGTTAGGCTCGAAAAATTCTCTCCAACAATTGTAAACATTACTATACTGATGGACAGTTGAAATGGATCCCTCAAATTGGTAGACGAAATAAGCAACTAATTTTTGTAGGAGAAGAAATATAATATTCCTCAAACCATGTGTCAAAATGTGTCAATCTAGAAATTACAGATTTAGTTAATGTTTTGTTTGAATGATCATAACACATTAATGACAAGAACGCGTATGCATTTGATGAAGGTGGGGTGTAATTTAATGGGTGATTTATTTAGAGAACACATTAAAAATGTGGTTTAAATGTAGGTAGCATACACATTGAATTATGGTAACTGATAGTAGTGGATTGACTGGATACTGGACAACTGACAAGGCATGTTGATTTCAAACTTCAATTAACACGATAGGACATAGTTCAGCATGAAAAGGTCTTCAAATAACCAAATATAACATGGACCAAACAAACTATATAGGAACATGTGGGCATGAGAGGGTCATCGACTGACCAATTATGACTGAGATGGAAAGCTGACGTCAAACTAGTCTTGACATGTGGTTGATCGGAACATGTCGAATGAAGTCTAAACATGGACAATGATGACAAGGACTAGATTACACATTGTATGTGACACGAGAACCAATGGGTGAACATGCAAGATAGTTTGACCAACATGGACATAGATTGAGGTGCATAAAATATGTAAACTAAGGCACATAGAATAGTGGGGTGTTAGGTGGCACAGATGCTAGAAATGGGAACATGTTAGTAGGATGATGTGGGATAGGCCAACGACAAAGATGAGATGTAGACTTATGTGGAGGGATATAAATGGTAGGAAGGTTGGCAATAGGTAGGAACTGATGTAGGTAAGTGAAGATAGATGATGTCAGTGGAAGCGATAGCTAGCATGTCAAGCACTAGCTATTAGAAAATATGAGTTATGGTGGATTTAAAGAGTAAGAAAACCCATAATGGTAATAATGTCGGACAATACATAGAATATCAAACAATGCCAAAAAATACAAATTGACCAGATTAAGTTTGATGGTGCCAAAAAATGGAATGGACATTGGAATATAACTAAAACCTTAGAAAATTATTATATTTTATTACCGAGAAAGAAAACACATACTGGAAACTAGTGTATGTCATCGAAGTGTCATGGATGAAATGGATGTAGCTAAAATTTAGGGCTATAAAAATATAATATCCTTTTGATATAAATTAATTATCCCCATCAAAATTGTTTGCTTGCATCAAAAAACCAAAAATACTACTGAGAAAATCTTGAAGTGGAAATGGGAGGATTATTGGTGTAGGAAGGTGTCAAAATGTTAGCAATTTTGGGTACTTTGGGTACATTGCCTTTGCTCAAGTGTATAAGTTGTCATTGATGTCAAAAATCTCTTGAAGGAATTTGATTTGATGTCAAACAATTTGTTTTGATGAAGGTTACGACATGACAGTTTCAAAGGTCTTTTGTAAACCCCAAGTTGGCAGGTTTAAAGATTACAGGTGGATGCATTAGTTTAATGCATTTGGGTCCAGGAGGAAGTATTTATTTAAATAATTAAAAACATTGTTAAGGTTCCTTTTAATTATTTTTAAATAAATATTTATTTTTGTTTGCATTGGGTTCTCCTAACCCATGGTGCAAATGTCTTAACTTTGATGGCACTTTGTTCTAATTTTGTGGGCTCCATCCAAGACCTCCACAGTCGTGTTAAACTCCTCCATCGACATGTTAAAATCCTCACCGATGTCAAGAGTTTATGGGAAATATGCATATAAATCTCCCACGATGAAGATCAAAGTTTATCCCATCCGCATTTTCAAAAAGTATTGCTCGTTGTGCATTCGTGATTTGATGTTCTTTTCTTCCTCGTTTTGATTTCGGATATCCGCCATTCATTTTTTGTATTTTTCGTTCATTTTCAGCATCTGTTGTTCATTTTCCGTATCCGCCATAAGATTACGTCGTCGTCATTCGCATAAAATGATAGGGAGGTCTGTTGTTTACTTTAGCCCTGGTGCATAAGGTACAAGGGATATAGAGTGAGGTTCAAACTTCACCAGATGCCTTTGGCGCACCGGTAGCGGCTAGGTTGTTGGCGCGCTACTCGAATGGAAGGTTTTACGTTCGAATAACGTGAAAGGGTTTTTCTTCGTTGAGGTGGACGCAGTGGGTGGAATCATATTTCATGCGCAATTTCTCCATAGCACAATTTTTTGTGTTGGCCAAGGTATTTTCGAAATTAATTTTTGCTAGTATATTTTGTGGATGGAGGAAGTTTATTAAAGATAAAAACATCTTAGGAGTAATAAGGAGTTTGATGCTTGCTTTATTTTGATAAAAGATTCTTTGAAAGTTTTGGTTGCATTATCTTATTGCATTCTTATGAGAGTTAAAGTTTATTGTTGATAAGACTATAAGGGAGAAATAAGGTGTATAAGGGATAAATATTTCTTGTAATGTTGAGTGTTTTTGGTTGATTATGGAAATGAAAGCTTGATTTTTTAAGGTTATAATTGCTTCTTGTGTGAAGTTGTGAAACCCTAATTGGGTAGCTTTGAGATTGACATTAGATTTCATTAAATTGGTTATAATCAAGCTATTCTTTACTTGGTTAAAAGTGTTGGGCTTACTTATTTGTTGATGATTTGAAAAGTTGTTTTGTGCTATTGATATTTGAGTTGGTGGATGCTTTTTGTTCAAAAAATATTGGAGAGAAAAGGAGTTCTACTTGTTTCCTTTTCTGATGTTGATTATGAAATGCTTTAAGGTTATGTTTTGAGTTGAATGGTGTTGACTAAACCCTGTTTTATGAGCATTGTTGTTGATGCCCTAATTGATGGCGAAAAGAACATGAGTATCATTGTTATGTGATTCTTTGCATAATTGGCAATTGTTGGGGTTTCATGTTCTTGAAAGAAAACATTCTATCCTATCCATTTCAGATATTGAGTTGAGTTTTCAGATTTGAGATTGAGTTTGAGATGAGTTGATTTGAGTTGAGTTTTGAGATTGGGATTTGAGTATAGAACATATTGAGTCTCTAAAAATTCTCTTTATGCTTCTATGATTTTGACAAATCACATTGGGTCTCTAACAATTCACTTTGTGATTTCCTACTAAGAAATTTTTTTCTGGGTGAGGTTGCTGAGTTTTTGGACAGGTTCCGGTGGGGACTTGTGAGCAGTTTTTGGATAGGTTCCAGTGGGGACTTGTGAGCAGTTTTTGGATAGGTTTCGGTGGGGACTTGTGAGCAGTTTTTGGACAAGTTCAAGTGGGGACTTGTGAGCAGATTTGGACAGGTACTAACAGAGGACTTGTGAGCTAAGTTTGGTAGTTCTATCAGAGAAGTTGAGGACAGAGGTGCACTGGTTCTATAAGAAGAACCTGAGGATAGATTTGGCAAGTCTTTGAGAAGGCTTGTATGCAAAGGATTGATTTGTTCAAGAGTTGGACATATTTGACAAACAGAGGAAGACTTGTACTAGACCGACTAACTATGTTTGGTACAGGTTGCTGAGCTCTGTGGACATGATCATAGAAGGTAAAGGTCTCTTAGGCTAAGCATTGAGCACAGTAGGTCTTCGATGGAAAGGAGTTCCACGTGCTGGCAAGAGGTAGAGGAAGTTGATATTCTGAGGGATCATTTACAGAGCAGAGGGGAAGGTATCTTCTTTGAGCAAAGGCTCATAAATTCTTATTGGGGGAAGGTATCTCCTTTGGGCCGAGGCTCATAAACATTGTAATTGGGAAGGATTCCCAAAGAACTTTGAGATAAATTTTAGAGAAAAGTTTTGTGGACGTAGCCCAACCATTTTGGGTGAACCACATTAAAAATGGGTCTTCAATGTGTGATGCTTTCTATCTTGATTAATGTTGTGTTGATGCCACTACTATCTAAAGTTAAAATTATTAATTGGTTAAGTCTTATACTATTCACCCCCCCTCTCAGTATAAGTCCATGTTCTTCAATTGGTATCAGAGCGGGTCTCTCCAAAAAGAGCCTAACAACTTGGAGAAGGATCTATTAGAGGAAAATATAGATTCAGAAAGAGATGAAGAGGTTGAGTTCGATCTCAAAGGTGAATTCTTCTTGGCTTTGAGAAAGCTTGAGAAATTCAAGGAAGAGAATTCTGTTCTCAAGAATCAATGTCAGGAAGAAGAGATAGCAAGATAAAAACTGTCTCAAAGTGTTATTAACTTCAAAATTCTAGCTGAAGAAGGGAAGAAGGTTGAACAAGTTCTGATAGAGGCTCTCAAAGGAAAGGAAGCTGATTGTGAGAAACTAGAAGAAGAGGTTATGTCTCTTAGAGTGAAGTTGGAACAGTTGGCTCTTAGATAGAATGCTCTGTATGAAAATCAAAAGAAGGATGGTATCACCATTCATGAAATAGGGTCTTCGAGCAATATCAATCTTCATCCTGAAGAGCGATGGATTCCAGTTGGTCACAAGAAGAACAATCATCCAAGGCATCAAAATAGGTTACATAATACTTTCCATGGCTATTGTTTTTCTTGCAAGAAATTTGGTCACAAAGCTATGCATTGCAATAAGTCTTTGAATAGCCATAGTAAAGAAAATGTTAACTCTTTTGCACCTCTTATGAATAAAAATGTCATGTGTTACAAGTGCAAGAATTTTGGGCATATAGAAAGGATGTGTAGTTTGGATAGATCTAGCCTTGAGTTCACTAAAACGAGAAATGAGATCAAATCTAAGTCAATGATAGTTCAAACTGCTTTTCATGCTCAAGACAAAGTAGAAAAATGGTATCTTGATAGTGGTTGTTAAAAACATATGACTGGTGAAAAGGAAAAGTTTTTGGTCTTAAAAGAAACAAACAGAGGAACAGATCGGTTTTGGAGATAACAGGTCAGCTAAAATCTGTGGTAAAGGGACTCTTAGTTTGGATGGGAAATCCAAAAAATAAAATGTGCTTTATGTAGAAGGACTAAGACATAATATTCTAAGTGTGAGTCAACTTTGTGATCAAGGGCAAATAGTATCTTTCTTTTCAAATAGATGTGAGATAAGTAAAGAAAAAAATGGAAAACTCATTGCTAGGGCTACAAGGACTCCAAACAATCTTTACATGCTAAGTGAGATAAAAAAGGAAAAGTGTTTTCTAACTCAAGAATATGAGAGTTGGTTATGGCATAAAATATTGGGGCATTTGAGATTTGATAATCTTGTCAATATTAGTAACAAGGAAGCAGTTAGAGACTTGCCCAAAATAAAAAGGCCCCATAACATCATTTGCGGTCCTTGTCAACATGGAAAATAGACCAGAACCAGTTTCAAGTCAAAAGGGTATACTTCTTCAAAACCATTAGATCTTATTCATATTGATTTATGTGGCCCTACCAAAACTCATAGCATTCAGGGAGAAAGCTACTTCATGTTGTTTATAGATGATTATTCTAGAATGACTTGGGTTACTTTTCTCAAAGAAAAATCTGAAGCTTTTGAAAAATTTAAAGCTTTCAAAGAAATGATTGAAAATGAGACTGACAAGAGAATCAAATGCTTAAGATCAGATAGAGGAGGAGAGTTCACTTCAAATGAATTTGTGGAATACTGTGAGCAACAAGGAATCAAAAGAGAATATTCAGCAACAAAAACTCCTCAACAAAATGAGGTAGTTGAAAGGAAAAATAGAACTATAGAAAATATGGCTAGAGCTATGTTAAATGAGTCAAAACTTTCAGATGGTTTTTGGAAAGAGGTAGTCAGTACAACAGTCTACATTATCACCAGGGCCCAACTTAGAGTCAATCATCATAAAACTTCTTATGAGTTGTGGAAAGGAAGACCAGCTACAGTAAAATACTTCAAAGTGTTTGGGAGTAAGTGCTTCATCATAAGGGAAGATCAAAATTTGGGTAAGTTTGATCCTAGGTGTGATGAGGAAATATTTCTTGGATATTCCAGTAGAAGAAAGGCCTACAGATGCTTCAACAAAAGAACTAATACAGTTGTAGAGAGCATAAATGTAACAGTTGATGAAAAGACAGGGATAAGAGAACCAGTCAAGGAACTCAGTGATGAAATTTGTCAAGAAGAATTCAGAGAGGTTTCAGATGAAGAAGAGGAAAGACAACAACTACTTCCCAAAACTCCTTCATGATATGTTCAGAAACATCATCCCAAATATTTGATCATTGGTGATCCAAATAGCAAGCAAACAAGAAGAAGAGTCATTCCTTCACATGATTCTACAAATGTTTCATTATTATCTCATATTGAGCCAAAATATTTCGATGAAGCATGTGCGAGATAAGTTTTGGGTAAAAGCAATGGATGAAGAGCTAAATCAAATAGAGAAAAGTGAAACTTGGGAATTGGTTCCAAGACCTAAGGACAAGAATGTCATTGGCACAAAATGGATATTCAGAAATAAACTCAATGAGGATGGAAATATTGTCAGAAACAAAGCTAGGTTAGTCTGAAAAGGTTATGCTCAAGTAGAAGGTGTTGATTTCGAAGAGAAGTTTGCTCCTATTGCTGGTCTTGAAGCTATCAGAATGTTTTTGGCCCTTTCAAGCTTCAAATCATTCAAGGTATATCAAATGGATGTAAAGTCAGCTTTTCTAAATGGGGTATTGGTAGAAGAAGTCTACATAGAACAACCAGAAGGAATGTCTCTCTTAGAACAGTCAGACTATGTGTGTAAACTAAAAAAGGCCTTGTATGGGTTAAAGCAAGCACCTAGGGCTTGGTACTCAAGACTTGACAAGTATCTTCATGAGCAAGGTTTTAGGAAATGTGTGGCAGATAACAATTTGTATATTAAGAATGAAGATGATGATATGTTGATTATGGTTGTCTATGTTGATGATATTATTTTTGGGGGTAATAATACTCAGATGTGCAAAGTTTTTGCTAAAACCATGCAGAAGGAATTTGAGATGTCTATGATTGGAGAGCTATCATTCTTTTTAGGTCTTTAGATTGCTCAATCAAAAGATGGTATATTTCTCTCTCAAGGAAAGTATATCAAAGAAATGTTGAAGAAATTTGGGATGATGGACAACAAACCAGTGTGTACTCCAATGATTACAGGGTGCAATATGAGTAAAGATGATGAATCTCCAGTGACAGATCAGAGGTTGTACAGATCTATGATTGGAAGTTTTTTATATATTACAACTACCAGACCAGATATCATGCAGGCAGTTGGGTTAGTAGCAAGATTTCAGGCAGCTCCAAAATATTCTCATGTTATAGCAATTAAGAGGATATTCAGATATCTGAAGGACACTATGGACTTTGGGCTTTGGCATCCCAAAGGTGATGATTTCACCCTCATAGCTTATACAGATGCAGATTGGGCAGGTAGTATTGATGACAGGAAAAGCACTAGTGGTGGAGCATTCTTTCTGGGAAAGAGTTTGGTTTCTTGGCTAAGTAAGAAACAACCTTCAGTTTCCTTATCTACAGTAGAGGCTGAATACATAGCAGCAGTGGCTGGGTGTACATAGGTTTTATGGACAAAAACCACCTTGGAGGATTTCAAATTCAAGTATGAACAACCCATATCCATACTTTGTGATAATACAAGTGCCATAAGTATTTCCAAAAATCCGGTAATGCACTCAAGGACAAAGCATATTTCCATCAAGTATCACTTTCTAAGGGAGAAAGTGCAAGACAAGTAGGTCAAGGTAGAGTATGTGTCTACTAAAGAGCAGATTGCAGATATCTTCACCAAACCTCTTCCAAGAGATATGTTTGAGTATCTAAGGAGAAATTGGGAGTTGTACTCCCACCCCAGAATTAATCACCTCATCAGGAGGTGGGGAAGGGACCAAGCTAAGAGGCTCATTCTTAGTCCTGAACCCCAAAGGTGACCCTTTTGCCATTGATGACAAAGGGGGAGAGATATGAGTAAGGAGGAGAGATTCAAAGTGAAGAGGAGAGCTTCAAGTCAGGGGGAGAAAAACTTCAAAGGAAAAATCTCAGTTATGGGCATAGTTGGTCAGTTTTTAGCATAGTTGGTTTCAGTTTTGGCTCTTGAGAACTGTTTTTAGTAAAGGTTTTCCATCAATGACAAAGGGGGAGATTGTTGTCAATTTTGGGTACTTTGGGTACATTGCCTTTTCTCAAGTGTATAAGTTGTCATTGATGTCAAAAAGCTCTTGAAGGAATTTGATTTTATGTCAAACAATTTGTTTTGATGAAGGTTACGGCATGACAGTTTCAAAGGTCTTTTGTAAACCCCAAGTTGGCAGGTTTAAAGATTACAGGTGGATGCATTAGTTTAATGCATTTGGGTCTAGGAGGAAGAATTTATTTAAATAATTAAAAACCTTGTTAAGGTTCTTTTTAATTATTTTTAAATAAATATTTATTTTTGTTTTCATTGGGTTCTCCTAACCCATGGCGCAAATGTCTTAACTTTGATGGCGCTATGTTCTAAGTTTGTGGGCGCCAGCCAAGACCTCCGTTGTCATGTTAAACTCCTCCGCCAAAGTGTTAAACTCCTCACCGACGTCAAGAGTTTATGGGAAATATTCATATAAATCTCCCATGATGAAGATCAAAGTTTATCCCATCCGCATTTTTGAAAAGTATTGCTCACTGTGCATTTGCGATCTGATGTTCGTTTCTTCCTCGCTATGATTTCGGATATCCGTCGTTCATTTTTTGTATCCATCATTCATTTTCGGTATCCGCAGTTCATTTTTTGTATTCTCCGTAAGATTGTGTCATCGTCATTCACTTCAGAAGACAAGGTCTGTTGTTTAATTTAGCCCTGGTGTAGAAGGTACAAGGGATACAGAGTGAGGTTCAAACTTCACTGGACGCCTTTGGTGCACCGGTAGCAGCTAGGCTATTAGCACGCTACCCGAAAGAGAGGTTCTACATTTGAATAACGTGAAAGGGTTTTTCTTCGTTGAGGTGGACACAGTGGGTGGAATCAGATTTCATGCGTAATTTCTCCATAGCGCAATTTTTGGTGTTGGCCAAGGTATTTTCGAAATTAATTTTTTGCTAGTAATTTTTGCGGATGGAGGAAGTTTATTAAAGAGAAAAATAGCTTAGGAGTAATAAGGAGTTTGATTCTTGCTTTATTTTGATAAAATATTCTTTGAAAGTGTTGGTTGCATTATCTTATTGCATTCTTATGAGAGTTAAAGTTTATTGTTGATAAGACTATAAGGGAGAAATAAGGTGTATAAGGGATAAATATTTCTTGTATTGTTGAGAGTGTTTTTGGTTGATTATGGAAATGAAAGCTTGATGTTTTAAGGTTAGAATTGCTTCTTGTGTGAAGTTGTGAAACCCTAAGTGGGCAGCTTTGAGATTGACATTAGCTTTCATTAAATTGGTTATAATCAAGCTATTATTTACTTGGTTAAAAGTGTTGGGCTTACTTATTTGTGGATGATTTGAAAAGTTGTTTTGTGCTATTGAGATTTGATTTTGTGGATGCTTTTTGTTCAAACAATATTGGAGAGAAAAGGAGTTCTACTTGTTTCCTTTTCTGATGTTGATTATGAAATGGTTCAAGGTTGTGTTTTGAGTTGAATGGTGTTGACTAAACCTTGTTTGATGAGCATTGTTGTTGATGCCCTAATTGATGGTGAAAAGAACATGAGTATCATTGTTATGTGATTATTTGCATAATTGGCAATTGTTGGGGTTTCATGTTCTTGAAAGAAAACATTCTATCCTATCAATTTCAGATATTGAGTTGAGTTTTCATATTTGAGATTGAGTTTGAACTGAGTTGATTTGAGTTGAGTTTTGAGATTGGGATTTGAGTATAGAACATATTGAGTCTCTAACAATTCTCTTTATGCTTCTATGAGTTTGACAAATCACATTGGGTCTCTAACAATTCACTTTGTGATTTCCTACTAAGAAATTTTTTCTTGGTGAGCTTGTTGAGTTTTTGGACAGGTTCCAGTGGGGACTTGTGAGTAGTTTTTGGACAGGTTCCAGTGGGGACTTGTGAGCAATTTTTGGACAGGTTCCAGTGGGGACTTGTGAGTAGTTTTTGGACAGGTTCCGGTGGGGACTTGTGAGCAATTTTTGGACAGGTTCCTATGGGGACTTGTGAGAAGATTTGGACAAGTCCTAGTAGAGGACTTGTGAGCTAAGTTTGATAGTTCTATCAAAGAACTTGAGGACAGAGGTGCACTGGTTCTATAAGAAGAACCTAAGGATAGATTTTACAAGTCTTTGAGAAGGCTTGTATGCAGAGGATTGATTTGTTCAAGAGTTGGACAGATCTAACAGATAGAGGAAGACTTGTACTAGACCGACTGACTATGTTTTGTACATGTTTCTGAGCTGCTGTGGACGTGATCATAGAAGGCAGAGGTCTCTTAGGCTAAGCATTGAGGACAGGAGGTCTTCGATGGAAAGGATTTCCATGTGCTGGCAAGAGGTAGAGGCAGTTGATCTTCTAAGGGATCATTTCCAGAGTAGAGGGGAAGGTATCTCCTTTGAGCAGAGGCTCATAAATTCTGATTGGGGGAAGGTATCTCCTTTTGGGACGAGGCTCATAAACATTCTAATTTGGAAGGCTTCCAAAATAACTTTGAGATAACTTTTAGAGAAAATTTTTGTGGATGTAGCCCAACCATTTTGGGTGAACCACATTAAAAATGGGTCTTCAATGTGTGATGCTTTCTGTATTGATTAATGTTGTGTTGATGCCACTGCTATCTAAAGTTAAAATTATTAATTGGTTAAGTCTTATACTATTCACCCCCCCTCTCAGTATAAGTCCATGTTCTTCACAAAACAACTACTAGAATCTATAGAGCATCTAGAGGTATGCTAAAAATGGATATCAAGCACCAAAAAACATTAGATGTTACCCATAAATAAACACATTCAATTGTGAGACTTAAAATTGGCTAGATGTGTGTGTGCATAAAAAGCAATAGATTGCACACCAAGAAACATAGATAGTGAGTGATAGAATTGCATTGGATTGATCCTAAAAGATATCAAATTACATTGGATCTGTTACACCATACGAGAGCAGTGATAGAGTGTGGCACACAAGAACTCTGTAGACCAATGGTGGGGGCTAGGGAATAGGCTGATCATTTGAGGCAACACAAGTTGGATAAGGTGAACAATCAAAATTGTGCATGGGTTCCTTTCATGGTGGTGGTCATGGGGTAGTCGAATGAACCAAAACAAGGAACACAATATGTAATAGCCAAAAATAGTAAAATGGAACATGAATGGCGATCTAGCATGCTGAGAGGTGGTGCTACGAGGTTGGTGTGGTTTTGTGGGGTGGCATAAAAAAATATAGGAGATACCAAAAATCATGCAATAAAATACCAAATTGTTGCAAAATTTGGTAGAAATATGTCAATAATGCATAAGCCAGAGATATTGGTTTGAATCTAGGCGTGGCTATAAATTTTTCAATTTTTGGATTAGGTGCATAATCTTGATCTTCTTCAAGGATATCTTCGTCAACATCAATAAGATCTTCGGTAGGTATCTAAAGCATTTATGCAAGGATTTCTTAAATTTTCACAGTGAGGTCATGAAGTCGAGCAAAGACCTCATTGAGCGAAATGGTCAAACTCAACATCATTCTATCAGATTTAGAAATAGATGATGTTCATGAACAAAGAAAGGTGCAAATGCATAAGAATGTGATTTGAATGAGCACAAAATGATCAAAATTTGTAAATGCTTAAGTATGCTAGGTTGAAGAGGGATAAAACCACATAAAAATTTAGAAATAATTTTGTAATGCTTACAAACAAAGTATCTATAACAAAAGTAAGTGACTCCTAAAATAGACGTACAAAATATATTCTCGTTCCTCGTTTGAACCAATAATGGCATAGAGGAAGAGGATACTAGTATTTACCCTTAACCTGCTATGATACCAATTATGAGGAATAAATTACAATAGAACGAGAAATGAATGACAATCCAAAACTTCATTGTATTTCAATAACATAAGAAGCCTATAAATAGGTAGTAAAAGACATGACAACGGACAAGAAAACATTAAATAATGCTTATCCTAAGCTAATAAACTTATTAAAACATGTTCTATAATTCATATCATGGATGCTTTGATTGTGGTGGACCCCACTATGCCAAGAAGTGTCTATACAAAATATGTTAGATTTTGAAGGGAAATAAACCTGCCTACAAGGAGCTTACACACTATATTGATACAGTGATAGTGAATCATAATCTAGAAGGACAATCCACTCCATTACTAGTAAAAGGTAAGATCTTTGGTAGGAATGTTAAAATTTTGATTGATAGTGGTGCTACAAATAGTTTTATTTCCACTATCTTAGTTAAATATATACCAAAGAGACAAATAATCTTAGCACATGGGTGGAAGGTTGAGTATGGTTCAGGATAAACCTACTATATAAATCAGTGCTATCCTATGGTAGAAATTACCCTACCTAGTGGTATGACCATTGGATGCTTTTATGTAGTACCATTGCATACATTTTATGTAGTGTTAGAGATGGATTGGTTACAAGCACATAAGGTTATAATCAATTCCCAAGATAGATGGATTCAATACTTGAAATATGGCAAGAAAATATAGAGGATGTACAACCTACAAGGGTCTTTTCGATCCTATATCCTCTCTACAATGCAGCTTAAGAAGGCAATGAAGAGAGGAGGAACATTTATGTAGTGAAGTTAAATGAGATGGTAGATGAAAAGAAGGAAGAGGTGTTTGAGAAACACCCAATTCTTTAGGAATTCAAAGACATATTTGTAGAGTATTTACCTGGATTATCACCTAAACATGAATTTATTTCATAATTGAACTTCAATATGGAACAAATCATATTCATAGAGATCCTTATAGAATTAATTTTATTGAGATACATGAAATGAAAGTGTAGTTACAATGATTGCTGGAGAAGGGATTAATTAGACCAAATGTGTCACCATGAGATGCACCAATGTTTTTTGTCAAGAAAATGGATGGTTCCTTGTGACTATGTATAGATTGTAGGATGTTAAACAAGGCAACCACTAAAAAAAGATATCGTCTACCCAAAATCAAAGACCTCTTCGATCATCTTAAAGATTCCACTATCTTCTCAAAGACTAATCTAAATTTAGGAGACCACTAATTGAGGATTCAAGAAGAGGATACCCATAAGACAACATTCAAAAATTGTTATGGACATTATGATTTTACTGTCTTACCTTTTGGTTTATCGAATGCTCTAGCAACATTTATGAATGTGATGAACAATACTCTCAAGAAGCATTTGGACTAATATGTTCTTGTATTCTTGGATGATATTTTTATATATTCCCAAAATAAGATTGAACATGCCAAACACCTTGATATCGTGTTGGAGCTATTAAGGAAGAATCGGTTGTACAATTTTTTTTAAAGTGTGAATTTTATGTATCAAAAGTGCAATATTTAGGGCATATTATATCAGCAGAATGGATCATTATGGATCCTAAGAAAATAGAAGCTATAAATAATTGGTTATCACCCACAAATATTATGTAAGTATGGAGTTTCATGGGTTTTATCAGATATTTTAGGTGCTATGTGATGGACTACACCAAGATAACTGCTCCATCTAAAAATATTCATAGGAAGGGAAAAGAGTTCAAGTGGATGGATAAATGTGAGGTATCTTTTGACTTGCTCAAATAAAGACTCACTACATCTCTCATACTAATTATAATAGACCTTCAGGGTATTTTTTCTATGTGTATAGATGCATCATTAGAAGGTTTGGGTGGAGTGCTCTCTTAGGATGAAGTAGTGGTAGCTTATGGTTCAAGGAAGCTGAAGTTATATGAGGTTAATTATGTAACCCATGATCTTAAACTAGTAGTAGTGGTTTTTTCTCTTAAAATTTGGTGATATTATTTTGTAGGGAGATCCTTTGAGTTGAGGATAGACCATCAAAGTTTGAAATACATATTTACTCAACCCTTGTTTAATGCAAGCTAAAGAAGGTGGATGTAATTTCTCACTGAATATAGATTTGGTATTGAATACATCAAAGGGAAGGAAAATAAGGTTGTCGATGCACTTAGTAGGAGAAGACACATAGTCGTCTTATCTCACATCCATATAGACTTAATGGAAAAAGTCAAGAAAATTCAATATCAAGATGTGTTTTGTAATCAAATTTGAGAAAGGATGGACAGGAAACCTGAGGAAAGTAAAGATTTCATCATCAAGTATGGTTTATTGTGTTTTAAGGATAGGGTAATAATTCATAAATCCAATGATTTAAGGAAAATTATTATGAATGAAGCACATATATCTTCCTATTATACTCACCCAGTTGGGGAAAAAATAAGAGAGAATATGAAGAATAATTTCTACTAGCCAATAATGAAGAGAGGTATAAATAAATTTGTCACCCAATGTATTGAATGCTATAAAGTAAAGGCAAAATATAGACATCCAGTAGGACTATTGTACCCTCAAGATGTACCAGTGCAAAAGTGGTAGGTGATTTCAATAGATTTTATTGTAGGTTTTCCAAAGAGCAGATTCTACCATGATGCAATTCTAGTTGTGGTCAATATCCTAAACAAAGTTATGCATTTTATTCTCAAAAATACAAAGGATGATGCCATGGTTGTGGCTAATAGATTTTCCAAGAAAATATTTAGGTTTCATGGCTTTTTAGAAGTGACCATTTTATATAGGAACTCAAGATTCACATCCAGGTTTTGGCAAGCTTTACATCGAGCCATTGACACTAAGTTAAATATTAGTTTTGTATATCACCCAAAAATCAATGGGTAAACTAAAAAGGTAAAATATGTTTTAGAGGACATGCTTCACATGTATAGTATGGATCAAAAAATCTTATGGGAATATTTCTTGCACTTGGTAGAATTTACCTATAACAAAAATAACGATTTTACCTTAGGCATGGTACCATTTGAAACTCTATATGGAATGAAGTGTAGGACACCATTATATTGGTACAATCCATAGGATAGGTTTGTTCTTTGACATGATATGGTCAAATAAATGGAGCAACAATTAAGGATGACCAGGGAAATACTTAAAGAAGCTATAGATTGTGATAAAAGTTATGTTAATATTAAGAGGTATCCAAGGGAGTTTGTGGTGGGTGATAGATTATTTCTGAGGGTGAGACCACATAAGAGTGCTATTAAGTCCACAAAAATTGATCCACATTTTGTTGGATCCTTTGAAATTATAGAAAATATTAGCCTTGTAGCATATCAAATTGCCTTACCACCCAATTTTTCAAATACTCACAACATATTTCACATTTAATTCATTAGAAAATATATAGTTAACCTTGATCTTGCGTGAAAATTTTCTAATTTGCATATGGTGAATCTAGAGGCTATAGAGGTTCTACCTAGTAAATATACTTGATTACCATTCCAAATCACTGAGGAAAGGAATATTGGAGAAATGCAAGGTCTAGTGGGACCGTTATTCTGAGAGAAATGCTACTTGGGAGAAAATAACAAACATGCAAAAATATTCTCCTTTCCAGTTTAAAAAAAAAGTTAATTGTTATTTTCTTTTGTTGATGGAACTAAAAAAACATAGAGGACTATTTTGAGCCTAAGGGGGGAGGATGTCATGACCCTCCCTTGGTAGGCTTTTTATTTAATGAATTTATGATGGCTAAGTTATATTTGTATGGAATGATTGACTATGCCATGTTTTATTTCTACAATTTAGTATGTTTTGTAGAAAACAAAATGTTTCTTGTTGATGATATGTTTGGAAATTTAATATTTTTTTACAAGTAATTGTTATGTGAACGGATATGATGATGCTAATAGAATTGTATTCTTACAGTAACAATCATCCTTATGATTTGGATAAATAATTGACCACTAAATATGGTATGTTTAGATGGGAAATTATGATTGCTCTTAAATATGACAACTCCAAGGATGATAGATATCCCTTACATATAGTTACATAATTAATTGGCATATAAAATGAATCATCGACAGTGAGGTTGTTGAGGTAAAAAAAAAAGAGTCGATGGTTTGTTGGTTGATGTTTGAAATGCTAATTTGAAAAGATACTTTTTGTTTGTTTAATGGATGTTTATTTGATTGTGTTTTTTATAAAAAGATATTGTTTTCCATACTCTGACTGAATGACTCTTTTATTTTAAACAAAACACTTTTTGGAAGTAATTTAGAACTTCAATGAAATTTAAAAGGTTAAAACAAATATGTTTTTGATATTTCATTGAGCTCCAACTATTAACCATGCTAGTTCAAAATATATTGCTGAAATTAAATATTAGTTCATTTTGCTTTAATAAGGATGCTTTCTTGAAAGGATCATTGGTTTTCAAACTAGTTTTTTACCATTTATCACAGACGTAGTGGGGAGAGTAAATATTAGGATAGTGGTTACTTGAATGCACTCGGAGGAGCTAGACGGGGGGTGTTAGTTGGTAGTCGAGGAAGAAGAAAATAAATTTTTTTGTGGGAATAAGGGAGGAGTGTGAAAAGAAGATAGGAGTGATTGGAAATAGAGAAAACACTACCTCGTTTGGACGTACGCTCTTTAGGGGATAAGTAGATTCATTTTATACTTATTTTTGAATTTAGTATGTGAAAATTCAATGTTTAATACTCCTTGTATAGTTGAGAAGGATATACTGTGTGGATTGGGGTTGTTTTAGTTGGTTGAATCACCCTTTTTAAGTATGTGATGTTTTGAAAGATATTTAAGATTAGAAATTTTATTTTATGTAAAATAAAATGCCATAGAATGCCTAGGGTGAACCAACGCTCCAAATGGGAATATGGCTATTTGAAGACTAAGAAATGTAAATAGGGAACTATGTTATTGATATGATTTTTCATGTCCAAATAGAGTACGTTTCCAATAATGTTAGTTGGGTGTAATATTTGATTCATCCTAGGAACAATGATTTTAATAGAATTGTGTTTGGGCTTATATAATACCAGTCAACCAAATGGGTGTGTACATGATGGAATCATTCTCAGGTTGAGTGCTTGTAGTGTAGTAATTATTATGTATCCTTATTGGTAAGAAACTTTGAGGAATTGTGACTGGGATAGATTGGATCAGTAACCTTGTGTAGGTCTATGAACTCCTTTGTATGAAATAATAATCCTAGAATGAATGATATTCAATTGAGGGCGTAATTTGGGTTTAGATGTTGAAACCCACACTACATATGGTGCATGGTGAGAGATAATCCTTTCTCGAATGGTAAACATAAATTGAATGACCCTTGAATGAATTTAATTTTGATGGACTACTTTAGAACAAAATTTGTTCTCTGTATTTGTGATGTTGATTTAAAATAACATGCATGTTGATCAATTTATGAAAGCATGAAAATTTAAGTAGATTAAAGGAAGTAATATTTTTGTGAACATTTGTGAATGAATATTTTTACTTGAAAGTGGATTGTGAGTGTAAGTGAATCCATGTTGGTAAATGCTACATGGAACCTAGCTATGAATTCAAATGATTTATTTTATGTTAGGAATAAATTTGTGATTGTGAAAAATAGATTGAAACTAAGATGTACTTAGTTCAAATAACTTATTTGATGTAATAGGATGTGTTTTCATTATTTTATTTGAATTCCAAATGAAATGGATAGTTTAATTGATTTTATGATTCAACTATGGCAATGAAATAATTGTAATCGATTTGAAAGTTTAATCAATAATTTTTTTTTGGTTGTGAGATCTTACCCTTCCAATTATAATGTTGATATATAGGAGTGTTGAAATGTTTGACTGTCTATGCATGTAAACTTTCATTCATGTAGATAGAAAAACACTTCTAAAATGAACAGAAGAGTTGGCTAGATCCCTGTAAACATTCTCATATTAATGTGCTCAAGGAGAATATGTCCAAAATTTGATCCAACTAAGGAGAATGGTCAAATTTTCTTAAAATATAATCAATGATGATTGAGCACTGAGCTAACTAGAGTATGGTTACCTGGAGCTATGTAAGATCTCATAATATTACCATGGAAAATAGGAGTCTGACAATGTAATATTGGGAGTTAAACATAGATTTCTTCTAAAAATTTTACTATTATTGTAATTGGTACTTTGTGTAAATAATATGGGTTGATCGAAATATAGAAATTATTATCTCCATTTATGAATATTGTGAATTATGGTCTGACATAAAACTTTATAATGTAATTAATGAATAATAATGAAATTTTAATAGTCAATCACAAGTTCTGAATTTTTAGTTATTTTTTGTAGTGGTGGTAATGGGTACCCATATGGAACCCAAGTGTGTTTTAGATCGAAAGAGTGCGTTCCTTTCGAAGTTTAATCATTAGTTAAATTTGGCTAATTATTTTAATCAAAGTGTATCCAAGGGAGAATCATCATGAGTTCTAATAAGTGATTTTAATTATAGAGTACTTAGGAACTGTTAGATTGGCTCTTAAGTACGTTCAATATGCTTAATATTTCTAGATTCTTGAAGGAGGATTAGAAGAGAATATTAAGAGAATAATTAATAATTAAAAAGGTAAAATAAATTTTAATAGTTATAATGGGTCCTCTGCGGTGGAGGATCGCATCTTTTTGAGTTCCTTTTTGGCCGAGGACTGATTCTTTTTTATCTTTGGTGTTTCTCTTTGTGTCTGCTTGTCTAAGGCTGTTGGCTCCTTTTAGTCCGAGGATGTAATTTTGAGGTTGTAATTCTATTTTAGCTAGTAGTTTAAAGTTTCTTTCATCTGTTCCTTTTTTATCCTCTGATGTACAAGGCGTTAGGGCACCTTTCAAATGCCCTATTTTAATAAAATTATTAATCTACCAAAAAAAAGAATGGATTTAAAATAAGGAATTTGGTTTTATTTAATTAATGGAAGGTCTTAAGTATTTAACTCTAGTTTACGGTTAAAGGAAATGTCAAACTATAGATGGGTTAACTTATCATATTAGATGAGAAGGATATTCTACTCTTTCCATATGCTTAATACGTCTACATAGATGGATTTGTGAGAGATGTAGAGATAAGATACCATTTTGATGAATTAAAATGGAGACAAGGAGATGAACTAGCCCATTGTAAAATGATATAGATAACTTGGGATCACTTATTACACTTACAATATAGGCCTATGTAAGTTGTAATTATGGGTGCATAAATGGAGGCGTTTAAAGTGGAATAAGTCTATTAAACTATAGGAGGGAGGTATGAACATCATAGTTAAAGGACAGGAATTTCATACAATAATTTTATAGAATGATGTTTTTTCAAAGGGCAATTTGAGTTGTTAAAATTCAATCAAACATAATTGTGTTTATAGCATTTCTAAAGAAAATTTATTATGAGTGGCTATTTTAAATAATCAAATATAATGGAGCTTTCATGTCTACATTTACCATGGATATAACAGATATCATAATCATCTACTTATTTTCTTTCAATGTAAGGATAGCATTTAGAAAAATATTTTGTAGAAAATAAGAATCTAATTGGCTATTATGTCAATATGTATTAATTATCTAAAAATTCAACCATTTACACAGTCTACATAGCACTAAAATTGTCACTATTTATAAAAAATACTTGGCTTGCAATAAATAATAGAATTTTTATAAACATATAAAATATTAAATTGAAAATTAGACTTATATTTTTTCTTAGTTGTAGGTATTTTATATGCTTGATTCTCATCATGGATGGTATTGTGTATCAAAATTTTGGCTAATTTTTTTATTTGAAATAGATATAAATTTATGGGTGATCCAAAATAATAACTTAATACAAAGGAACACAAAGAAACTACATGAATTTAAAGTAATATAAATTTTCTCAAAAGTTAATTCCATGAAAGATACCTTTGATGTTAATTCCTAAGGAAAAGGAAACCTGATGATAATTAATGAAGGTAGCATTTTTTAAAATAACAAAGAAAAAATTATCCTCGCCCAATCAAAATATTAGATACTTCAATAAGCATACGGTAGTTCTAATGTGACCAATATTATCATTGAAAATAATAAATATGTATCCTTAGATATAATTATTAACTTTTCATCCAAAACATTGAATCAATAAGAACATTATTTTTATACCATCAATTTTTTTTTTTTTTTGAAAAAGAGAGTAAAAATTTATTAACTCAGGAAAACATCCAAGATACAAAGAAAAATAAGAAGTTATTTAGACATATCAACTCTAAATAAATAAGAGAGAGATTGAGAGCAATCAAAAGAAAGTTGATACAAATTCTAAACATCCCAACCATCCTTCAACTAAAGAACCCATTTAGATAACAAATCCGCTACCCCATTACACTCTCAGGGAATATGCACAAAAGAAATGAACTCCAAGTGTTATACCATCAATTATATCAATAATATCCATGTATTATTATATATGGAAACTATGTAGCAAATTACATAGCCAATAACATGTTGATGTTTATCTTGGAAAATGATATCAACTATTTGGTGACAATTATTGAAGTTAAAAATATATATGTTAAAAATAAAACTAAAATTAATTTATAAAATGTTTTTTTATGAGATTTAAAAGGAGTGGCCACATATAAATTATTAAATAATACTATCCTTCTCTTTATATTAAAAATTTATGAAAATCTACATTAATACATAAATATTATTTTAATTTTGTTTTCTTTTTAAAATAACTAAATTAAAAAATATATTAATTTTTTTTTTTCAAAATAACAAAATTTGATTCTTTAAATGGTTTAAAAGGTTTAAAATGATTGGAACATGATGGTTATAGGAGCGAAATGTGCTAATATCTATGTGGTGGCTTTCGGGGCGGACAACTCAAAATACTATGGCAGCCATAAAAGCTGGACAACCTACCCGGTTTTATGGTGGCTACCAATTCCACCATATAAATTCAAAAAATAAATTAACTCTTCTTGAAAGTATGAGGAGAGAGATCAAATATGGATAAGGTGTGTTGAATGGCCTAGTTTTGGTTGAGAATGGGGTCGATTTAGATCCCCTGAATCCTCTAGATCCTTTGGTTTCTTCATTGTTGGGCAGTAGGGCAATCTGAAGGTAAAGTTACTATGGAAGGGGTTTATTTTTAGTTGAGAGAGACCATCCCCTACAAAAATGCTCTAGCCTTGTACTTATTTTTGTTTTAGGTATATCCTATTTTTTAGGGTTTCTCTTTCTAGTTTTATTAGAGAGAAAACCTGATGTAGGTACTAAAATCAAAAGGTGAAGTTGCTATGGTAGGTTGAGTGGTTGCAGTTAGGTGAGTTGCAATGATTAGATAGATGGGTGTGGTAGATTATGTTGTAGTGGAAAGAGTTTATTATTTTTTGGGAGAGACCATCCCCTACAAAAATGTTCTGACCCTTTCCTTGTTTTTGCTTTTAGTGTACCCTATTTTTTGGGGTTTCTCTTTCTGACTTTCTTGGAGAGAAAGATTGGTCTAGTTTGTGTTGTTGAGAGAGGGTTTCCAATCATCAGATATTTGGTGGATGATTCTAGATTTTCTCTATTTATAATCTTAGGTCCTTTAGTGGAACTAGAGAGGCTTATGCAAACTTATGGCTTCGAGTTGTTGGACTCTAGTGTGATCCTAGTCCTAGTTGAGATACTAGATTTAAACATTGATGTAAATAAGATTCTAGCTTGGTGTTTTATTTTTACTAGTCCTATCTATGTTTTACCTGTAACTGAGGATCTCGTGTTGGTTAATTTTCTTTAGTCCTTACAGTATTTTCTCCTAAAGGCTTTCATGTTATGCAGGAACATGATCCAAATGTTGATTGCTCTGTCAAGTGATTCTTTTATTTAGATTTTTGGATGCCTAGTGGTTCTAGTTATTATTGGACTATTGGGTGTGAAAATTCTATCTTTGTGTTGTTTTCCCCTCCTGCACATCTGTTGAAGGACTTTAGTATCCAAAGTGGTTTCATAAATTTTATTTTTTATTGGGGTGGGAAAATTTCATTTTTGAATTTTTAACCAAATTTATTTGAAAACTAGCTAGAGAAGTGTTTTTTGGTTTCTAGACATCTACTACCTTTTGGGGTGTCATCTTCGTGAGGTTGCAGGATATGGCTACTCAAATATACGGTTTTAATGACCTTTCTACTAGTGTGCTGAGATGCTAGGTCGATTCTAGGATCATTCCCTAGGATTATGCTCATGCCTTTTAGAGCTATTGGTGTAGTGTGCCTTCTATCTCAAGATCCTATTGGGAAAATTCTATGGGTTTGAGGTACTAGGTTGGTGCAAAAATGCTCCTTAAAAATAGTTGATCAAAACTTGTCAAGAATGAATCTATGATCCTGCTATAGAAAGTCAGATCTAGAAACAAGGTTCCTATCTAGGTTGGAATTTCTATTTTTTGAAATTTGAAAAGAACATTATTGATTTAGTTTGGGTGGAAATCAAATTTTCCACCCCTATTCCTATTTTTCAAATTTCTCTTGGATGCATCCTTGCTTTTGGCAAGATCCACCTTTCTAGATCTCTTGGTTGTCTTGGATCCAAGATCCTATTTCTCTTGGCATAGTACCTTCGGGTGTTTGGTTTCTTTTCCCAATCAGTCTTATTTGTGATTGTTTTGGTTTCTCATATAAAGCTTTTGTTGCTTTGTAAAAGGTTGGGGAAACCTTTCAAAATCCCTTCTATAAACCTAATAAAAAAAAATTGATTCTTCTCATACAAATTTTAAACAACATTTGACTAATATCTTTCTTGATTTGTGTTCCAAGAGGAAACTGTAGCTATTTGGACTTTGGCTCTTCTTGGGAGGTCCAAGTTTCAAACCATGACGTGACCAAGTGTGTGAGGGGGTGGTTGTGTGTATGACTATGTGCTAAAATTCCCTATTGATAAGCTCAATTCTTCCTCTTGTGAAAAGTCATGGTGGAATGAATATGCCCAACCCTCAAATCTATTGCAAGGGTTATATAAAAATTATAATAGTATATTTATAGCATATCATATAAGGAGCAGAATAATATAAAATATCTTTTGAATTTATTAAAAAAAAATGCTAAAATAATTATATAAAATTTTAAAATAAAATATATAAACAAATTTTGAGGCTACTAGTTTTATCATTCCAAATTAAAACATGAAAATAATGTTAGAGTAAATCACTATATAAAATATATAAAAATAATTATAGTGTTTCAAACTTTAACAACAAAATTAAAAAAATAAGACAAACACACAGTAGAAGAGACAACGATTTTAACGTGGTTCACCCAATGTGGGTTACATCCACCGAGAATTTTCAGTCCTTTCTTTCTCAATCCAAGCAATAGAGGGTTACAACCTACAACAAACATCTACTGTAATTTCCTCTCTATATTTACAAGGAATCAACACAGTAATTTTTCATTGTATACTTTGTTTTTCGTCACAACTATATATAAGAAAAAAATAGAAAAAAAATTGTTTTTCTTAATACATTCCAAGATTAACACTGAGTTCCCAGCATCTAATTTTGGGATAAAAACAAAAAAAAATTCCCTGGCTGTCCTGTTGTAAATCTAAAAACTTTCTCTGGTAGACTAACAGAGTGTAAATCTGGAAACTTTCCCTGCCCATGCTGTAGTAAATCAGGAAACTTTATCTATTTAGCCTCCTCATAATTAGGCTCCATTCTTAACAATATCCCACTTGGAGACTAATTCCATTGCACCATACTGCAACCAAGTACTGAAAATTTCTCATCATTGCCTTTTATTCCTTAAGGCCAACTGAAGTTGAGCAAAAGCTCAAATTTTCTCTTGACACCACTTTTGTAAGCATGTCAGCAGGATTTTGTGATGTGTGAACTTTTCCTAATTTCAAAGATCCATCTTCCACTACTGATCTAATGAAATGATACCTAAGTTTGATGTGTTTAGTTTTTGAATGGAATGTTGAATTCTTCGCAAGGTGTATAGCACTTTGGCTATCACTCCACAACCTATTATCCTCTTGCTTCTTCCCCAGTTATTCCATTAGTCTTTGCAACCAAACCATCTATTTGCTTGCTTTTGTAGTACCAACATATTCAGCTTCAGTGGTTGAAAGGGCAACTACGTGTTGAAGTTTAGAAATACAACTAACCGCTCCTCCTCCTATTGTAAAGATGTAGCCAGTAGTGCTCCTTCCACCATCAATATCACCTTCCATATCAGAATCTACAAAACCTTTCAAGCATATATTAGAGCCTCCAAAATTCAAAGAATAATTTGAAGTTCCTCTCAAGTACCTGAGTATCCATTTTACTGCTTGCCAATGTCCTTTTCTCGGATTACTCATAAATCTACTCACTACTCCCACTACGTAGGCAATGTCTAGTCTTGTACAAACCATTGCATACATCAGGCTTCCAACCACTGATGCATATGGAACCTTAGCCATATGCTCTTATTTCTTTTGTGTCTTGGGATACAAAATATTTGGTAAGTTTGAAATGCTTTGCCAATGGAGTAAAAACAAACTTTGCATTGTTCATGTTGAATCTCTTAAGCACTTTTTCAATGTATTCTGCTTGTGACAATTTTAGAGTGTGACTCTCCTTGTATCTTGTTATCCTCATACCAAGGATTTGTTTGGCTTCTCATAAATCCTTCATGGCAAAGTATTTATCCAACTTCTCCTTGGGCATGTTTATATCTTGCATATTTGTTCTTGCAACCAACATGTCATCCATATACAATAGCAAAATAACATAGTTACAATTTCCAGTTTGCTTAAAATATACATAGTGATCACTTTGACATATTTCAAACCTTTGATTAGCCATGAACTTATAAAATTTTAAATACCACTGTCTAGGAGCTTGTTTTAACCCATACAAGCTCTTTTTTAGTTTACATACCCAATCCTCTTTACCTTTCACCTAAAAGCCTTCTGGTTGGTGCATATAAATTTCCTCCTCCAAATCACCATGAAGAAATGTTGTCTTCACATCCAATTGCTCTAGATACAAATTTTCTATAGCTATAAGACTCAAAATAGCTCTAATAGATGTCATTTTTACAACTAGAGAAAAAATCTCATCAAAATCAATACCTTTTTCTGAGTGAATCCCTTGACCACTAGTCTTGCTTTGTATCTCTTATGCCCTTCATTCTCCTCTTTAATCCTATACACCCAATTATTGGTCAAAGCTCTTTTACCTTTGGGTAGATCAACCAAATCTCAAGTTTGGTTGTGGAATAAAGAGTTCATTTATTCATTCATTGCAAGCTCCCACTTATTCCTAGTATCCATCTGTAATGCTTCCTAAAAATATTTTGGCTCACCAGCATCAGTATACAAAACATAATTAGAGAAACGTTAAGGAATTTTACTTATCCTGGTAGATCGTCTATTAGCACTTTTTGGAGATTGAGGTGCTTGTTGTTGCTGCTGTACATTTTGATCTTCTACCAATTTTGGAGTTAGCTTTTATGTGTCCATCAAGGTCTATGTATTCAGTAATTTTCTCTTTCTATTTCTTTCCCTACAACCAATATTTATACAAGTTTTTTTCATTAAATATGACATCCCTACTTCTAATGACTTTTCGGTTATCACAATCCCATAATCTGTAACCCAAGCCATCAATATCGTAACCAATAAAATAGCACTTTTGGGCCTTAGAATCTAACTTATTTATGTTCTCTTTGTCTATATGCATAAAATCCTCACATCCAAATACCTTAAAGAAAGAATAATTTACTGGTTTACTCTTCCAAAGCTCTTTAGAAATTCCTCCATCCAAGGAACTAGACGGTCCTCTATTAATCAGATTTACTATAGTATCAATAGCATGAGCCCATAAAAATAATGGTAAGCCTGCATGTATTCTCATGCTCCTAGAACGCTCCATGATGGTTCTATTCATTCTTTCTGCAATCCCATTTTCTTGAGGTGTCCTTGGAACTACCTTTATTCTTCTAATTCCATTTTTAGAACAAAACACATCAAATTCTCTACTGCAATATTCTCCACCATTATCCGACTTTAGACACTTTAACCTTTTTCCAGTTTCATTTTCAACTAATGCTTTCCAATTCTTGAAGGTATTAAAAACATCACTTTTATTCTTGATGCAATATATCCATGTTTTCCTTGTTGAATCATCACTAAAAAATACATAGTAAGAGGAACCTCCAAGAGAAGTTACCTGAGCTAGGCCCCAAACATCTGAGTGCACAAGCTCCAAACACAATCCTCATAGAATTTCAAATCAATCTCTTTTAAATTAGGCAATAACTTTCTTGAATGTAAAATTTGCATACCTTTTCCACTCATATGGCCAAGTCTTTGGTGCCACAAAGATGCACTCTCACTTGTAGAAACTAAATTCATGGAGCAGTGAGAAAAATCAGTACGTAAATAAAGAGTACCCACCAATTTACCTCTCGCTACTATCAATGAACCTTTAGTAACTTTCCAAGCATTTTCTTCGAATGCAACCATGTATCCTTCACCATCAAGCTTACTTGCCGATATAATATTTCTCTTTAAATTTGGTATGTGTCTCACCTCTTTAAGAGCCCATTGACATCCATTTTGGGATTTAATCAAAATCTTTCCAATACCCATGATTTTACATGGTTGGTCATTTCCCAATAGAACCTATCCATAATCTCCAGAAACATAATCTATGAAGTATTCCTTATGTGAGTAGCATGGAATGAAGCACCACTATCAATTACCTAGTAATCACTATTTCTATCAAGAGATAATATTAAAGCATCTTGTAGAATTTTTCTAGTAATATTGGCTTCTGAAGTGTTACCATTATTATCATTACCTTCATTTCCATCACCCTTTCTTTGCCAACAGTCCTTCTTGAGATGACCCTTTTTGCCACATTGCCAATACTGTAGCTTTCCTTTTCCACATGATTTGGATCTGCCTTTGGATTTTCCACGATGTGAACTCTTGCCTCTTTCTCTTCCTCTTCCTCTATTATCAATAGTTAAGGTAGTGCTAGATGATTCTCCTATGGTTTTTTTTCTCATGTCCTCATTGAGTATCACACCAACCACATCATCAAATTCTAATTTATTTGAACTTGAAGCAGAGTTACTTACCACCATTACCAAACTATTCCAACTTTCTGAAAGAGAGCATAAGATTAATAAGGTCCTAAGATCATCATCAAAATCCAATCCCATTGAATGCAATTGATTAGTGAAAGTATTAAATTCATTTAAATGGTCATGCACAGATCCTCCTTCACTCATTTTCATTTTAAATAACCTTTTCATTAAGAATACCTTATTTGATGCTGATGGTTTCTCATACATCTTGGCCAACTTATCCATGACTCCCTTGGTAGTCTTTTCATCGGAGATGTTGAAGGCTACGGTGGCTCCCAAGCACAGCGTCACAGTACAAAATGCATTTCTATCAAGGAGACTCCACTCCTCATCATACATAGTTGAAGGTCTCTCTGTTTTCCCCTCAAGAGGTAAGTAAAGATCGTTCTGGTACAAGTAATCCTCTATCTGCATATTTCAGAATTGAAAGTTCTGACCATTGAATTTTTGAACTCTAAACCTCCCTTCTTCCGCCATTGCTCCCACTTGATCCAAAAATTCTCCTTCTATCAAGTGCACCCAATAAAACAAATGCTTTGACACCACTTTTTAGAGTAAATCACTATATAAAATATAGAAAAGCAATTATAGTGTTTCAAACATTAACAACAGAATTAACAAAATACTACAAACACACACAGTAGAAGAGACAACGATTTTAACGTGGTTCACCCAATGTGGGTTACATCCACCGAGAATTTTCAGTCCTTTCTTTCTCAATCCAAGTAATAGAGGGTTACAACCTACAACAAATATTTGTTGTAATTTCCTCTCTATATTTACAAGGAATCAACACAGTAATTTTTCATTGTATACTCTAATTTTCCTCACAACTATATATAAGAAAAAAACAGAAAAAAAAAAAAACTGCTTTTCTTAATACATTCCAAGATTAACACTGAGTTCCCAACATCTAATTTTGAGATAAAAAAAAAAAAAACTTTCCTTGACTGTCCTGTTGTAAATCCGAAAACTTTCTCTGGTAGACTAACAGACTGTAAATCTGGAAACTTTCCCTACCCATCATGCAGTAAATCCAGAAACTTTCTCTGTTTAGCCTCCTCATAATTATGCTCCATTCCTAACAAATAATATTTTATTTAAAAGCCTCAAGTATAATTATATCATAAATTATTAAACTAACCCAAAAAAACACGCACATGTCCTTAAATTTCGAAATTTCGTTTATAAATTAAGTTTAATTTTTCAAAAAATTCAAACTTACCATATAATTTTTTCCCTTTTGTTCAGTTCGTTTGTATACTTTAACCGTAGAACATATTTAGATGTCAAACTATATATATATATATATATATATATATATATATATATATATATATATATATATATTCTTAATGACGATAAACTCTTAAATTCTGAAATAGAGACTTTGTATCGAATCTGTGAAGTTCTACATACTTTTATATTACTGCCGTATCTCTTCCCTCCAAAAGAAAATGCCTAGAAGGAACGTTTTAGCATCCTCAGACACAGACATTTTTGTGAAACTCTGTAATCTTGATTATTTAAAGCCATGTAAATTTTAAAATGCTTCCAAATTCGAAATCCCTCAACTCCACTGCATTGTATGCTAGCTACGGGGCACAAATGGTTTTTCTATGCTTATCCCCGCGACTTACAATGAATATAGTATGGATTTTGATATATGGTGCCCTTAGCTTTTTGATTACGTCCTATTCAATTCTCACCAGCTAAAACAAGTCAAGGCTACCCAGTACGCAGAAGGACATTGCTCTGGTCGAAAGACTGCCGTAGTGTCTGTCACGGAAAACCATAGATCACTTTCGTTAGGTTACTCCTCCAGTTCCCCATCGTCAAACCAAATCCCAAAACGTGGGGAACCAGAAAAAAAAGAAAAGGAAATAGAGAGCGGGAAGATAATAAATATTTGATCCAATTAATATTTATCAATCACAACGGGGTTGTAGGTTGTAGGAAACAGATGCGGATTCCTGATTCCTGATTCGCGATTCCTTGCATTAAAATAATGGGCAATGGAGTTCCAGATTCAGCGGAACAGCCGTTGTACTTGGTGGAAAACTTTTGACAAACGAGATGAGACGGAACCAGATTCCAACCGTTGACAGACATCGGAGGATGAGAAGCAATATTATTTATTAATCCATTTCTCACCCAGCGAGAGACAAATTGGGAAATCATCGGCCATAAGTATGTGTATACATTGGATGGCGACTTCACGTATATTTTTACATTTTAGGCATGTTAACGTTTTCCCCAATGCAGGCCCGTGCCTCCCCACAGCGGACACCAGAGCGATACCTTCCAATATCTCTGGCTTCGACTCAGAGCTCCACGTGATGGACAATAAAATCCCGCAAGGGAAAAAGAGGAACATGTGAATAGAATACCCACCAGGCCGTTGGCGTGAGAGCTGTATTTTAATTATGTTGTTAAATGTTAGAAACGCGGTTATTATAATTATATTCTTCGCTCGGCCCATGCGCGGCCCACATGCCCCACTTACCCATGCGCGCCCGACCCCCAACCCACCCGCTAGCTATCCACTTATACCGCATATACAGCCTGTGAACCTTTTTAACTCAATTTACTGTAGCACAATAGAAATTAGATTAGATTTGATCGCAAGGCACAAGGCCTCAAGGAATTCCACCCAAATTTCTTTTATTCGGGGATGCGTTCATGGCAGCTGCGACGGATCCCGGCGCGCCTTCCCTCCGCCACGGTGGAGAAGAGGAGGTGAATAATAATAATGGGGGATTGGTGGTCAGGGAGCGGAGAAGCGAGGACGAGCATAGCGGAGGCGGAGGAGCGCTGATCCGGCGGCCGCGGGGGCGGCCCGCGGGGTCGAAGAACAAGCCCAAGCCGCCCATAATCATCACGCGCGACAGTGCCAACGCCCTCCGGGCGCACGCCATGGAGATCGCGAGCGGGTGCGACGTTGGGGAGAGCGTGGCCACGTTCGCGCGGCGGCGGCAGCGCGGGATCTGCATTCTCAGCGGTACCGGGACCGTGACCAACGTGACGCTTCGGCAGCCGGCGGCGCCAGGCGCCATCGTGACCCTGCACGGCCGCTTCGAGATCCTGTCGCTCACGGGGGCGTTTCTGCCGCCGCCAGCGCCGCCCGGCGCCACGGGGCTCACCATCTATCTGGCGGGCGGGCAGGGTCAGGTCGTCGGCGGGACGGTCGTAGGCGCCCTCATCGCCTCTGGTCCGGTCGTGGTCATGGCCGCTTCGTTCCTTAACGCCAGCTACGACCGCCTACCCTTAGACGAGGAGGAGCCCCTCCATGCGCAGCCGGGGTCTCTTGGAGGCGGCCATGGGGGCCCCGTCTCCGCCCCGATTGCCGCCCATCCGCTGGCCGAGCACTCCAACATGCCGCTGTTTAACGTTCCGCCGAACCTCCTCACCAACGGATTGCCGCCCGACGTCTACGCCGGGTGGGCGCCTGGCCGCCCACTTTACTAAAAGGTGAGCTCGTCTGTTACTTACAGCATGTGAAAACCCTAGCTCCTCCGTTTTCGTTTTTCAGCATGTGAAAAAGCATCGCTCTCATTGTCACTGAAAGCATCTTGTTCATCTCCTTCTTCTCCTTCTTCTTGGTAGTTTAGAGACTCGATCCGCGCTGTTGTAGATGGATCACAACCCTTGAATTCTGCTCATTTTAGCCGGGATTTCCAAGGATTAAAAAGCTCATGTCCATGAAGATTGTTTCTTCCCTCTCGATGTTGTTATAAAGCATCAAAACAATTAGGATCACCTTCATCTTTAGGAAAGTAGCCTATAACCTGGGTATCGCCATTGAAGCCTCAGTCCTGGAAAAGTTTTAGCGCAGATTTAGTGTTAATTGCTAGCTGCTTCGTTTTTTTCCCGCTTCAGTTTTATTCCCTCCTGCTCTTTTATGCATGGAAGCATGTATACTTGATTTGATAGAAAATACTTGCGATTGTGCTAGCTGAAATGTATACAAATTATTGTGCTGTTTAGCAGAAAAAAAAAAAAATCACAATGTCTGATTAACTAACTGTCGATGAAATTTCCATTAACTTTCAAATAATGTTTCTTTTTATTTTTTATATATTATGAATTATGGAGTGAGTAAACTTCAACTACACTATACAGCTTGCTTAGCCCTGGCTAATTCTTTGTGTGGCTTCAACCGGCGAAAAGATCTGGTAGGAAGCATAGATTTATGAATGTTCCTCTCCTCTGAATCATTGTAATTAGTTAACCGTCTGGAGGCAAATGATATAGAGAAGCAATTGGAATATATTGTTGTTATTTATATAATGTTTTAAAATATAAACATATTGCATGGTTGTATGAAAATATTACTGAATAAAAAATATTTAAATAATGTATATCATTATATATAATTTTTTTTTTAATAATATTATAATTTATTTATTAAATAATATTTAGATATAAAATATTTTATATTGTCTCCTAGTTTTAGTTTTTTTAATATTTTATTATTATGTTTTTTAAAAACATAAGAATTTGATTTATATGATTCAATGAATTGTCAAATGATTAATTTTATTTAATATATATTTTTAATTATTATATCATTGTTCGAGTGTTTTTTTTTATTATTATTTTAGATTTAATTTATTTAAAAGGTTAAAAATATTTAACAGATGTTTACTTAATACTGTAATTTGGTTTGTGTATATTCTATAGAACTTATTTATATATGAATTAGCCATACACCAATTTTGTGTGTTTTAGTTAGATTTTTGTCTCATCATTTTTATATATAATATTGTTTACAACATAAATACTTATTTTTACTTGTACATTATATATTTCTTTCACTACAAATGCATAGTTGTACACTATGTCCACTGGAATTTTTATGTAATATTCATATAATTTAATATTATGTATATATGAATTATGTTAATCAATTTTCAATAATATTTTCATGTAATTATCTTAAGTATTTTATTATTTTCATCATAAATGTTTATTGGCATATGTTGTATACCTAATATTTATTTGATGCATTTTTCAGTGGCCATCATATTCATGTAAATTAAACCTTTGTGATCACTTTTTCGTCACTTCTAGTGGAATATGAGTTCCTATCCTTTGATATATAGGCCTTGTATAATTAATAATTTATGTATATTCTTCATGTTTTATTTTTTTGTATCTAGTTAAGCCGATAGGCTTTGTACAATAAGGGTTAAGGTGGATTTAAAATATTTAAACTAGCTTAGATATATAAAATATATATATATAAATGCCCAGAGTTATCAATCTCAAGGGGCCTATCTATCACACCCCCAAGAAATGAGATAGGCCCCTCAAGATTGATAACTCTCGGTGTTTATTGATATATATTTTATATATTTAAGCTAGTTTTTAGATATGCTATTATATCATTATAGTGACCATTATAGCATTATCTAGTTTGATTAGAACCTGTCAATCCATGCCTAGGCACTATAAAAATTAAAATATAGTCTTTAGGATAAATTAAATTATTTTAATTTTTATTACATTTTCTTATTGTTGAGCTCTAAGATAAAATTTATGAGCCTAGTTTTATTAATTTTATTTAAATTTTAATATAATTTTATACATAGAATTGCATTTGAACATTTTTACATTGTCGATATCTTTATATGATGAAAATATATTTCAACAAGTTCCTTTTGTTTTTACAATTTTTTTTATGCATATCTATTGATTTTATGCTACATGTCCAAGTTGAATCTAGTTCTTAATACCAACCATAATTTATTTTTAAAGACTATTGGTTTCAAGGGTCCCTTATATATATATATATATATATATATATATATATATATATATATATATATATATATATGAATATCAATATTGAAACCATCTAGAGTGGTTCAAGGTTCTTAATAGTAATGGGTGTTTTAATGGTTCATATTTGGTTAGTTAACACAACTTGTATATATTAATTGTAATTAGAATTTTATTAATAGTGCTTGCTAGATTATTGGTATAGATGCAAAGATTGACTTACCTAAGTGATAGTAGTATTCTTATGGAATTATACATTTTTATTTATTTTTCATATGGTTGTATAGTAGATACTTTGATTTATCTATTTTATAATAATACTTATATATAAAAAATAGCTATTATAAAATATGCTTAAGAACCAACCCATATAATAAATTGATAGTATATTAATAATTGCATTTACAATATGACTATATACCTTCATAAAAGTAATATGTATAATTTGTATTCATATATTGAATTACTTTGCATAAATAGGGACAAGTTCTACTTTAACATTCCAAAGAAAAATAAGGTTGACTTGGTGCTTGTACTATTATAATTTTGACTTACTTATATTAGATAGTTTATGATTGTATAGTAAGTTATAATCAATTCTATGAATAATGTGAAAACCTACAAAACTATATAATTAACAAAGAGTTATTTATCAATAATAGTGTAAGTCATTTTTTTGGATATCAAAATTATAGTATTTTCATTTTACATTATTCATTAAATTATTTTCTAGGGTATAGTAATCATAATTTTGATTACAAATATTAAATAAGGATATAATTGTTTTTATGATATGGTTAGATAAATAGATAAATAGGTATTGATGTTAATGGAATTCCAATTATGGAATATTTAAATTAATTTAATAGGTCAATTTAATATTTCATAAAAAATATAATATTATCAAATTATGTAAGTTTTTATAAAACTTATATTTTCTAAGTCATAAAAAAATATTTCTTTTTTTATAAATTGATTTGATCTTTTGAACTTGTCTTTCTCATTGATTTTGAGTTCATATTTTTATCTATGACAATAATATACTATGTATGTTGGTGATGTTGGTGTAAACAATATATTAAATTTAGTTCATTGTAATTAAAAATTATTCAATTTATATTATATCTAATACTACTCTAAGATAATTTAATATATTTATATCTTGTTATAAGTTTTTCAAATTAAATATATGGATATAAAATAAATAAACTTTATTCCTTTTCTTCTATTATATATTAATAAATTTTAGAAGTACCCATATAATCATATTAACATCTCTAGTATAATGTCTCTTGATATTTGTCCAAACATTCAATTATGTGTTTAATAATTTGTCATCATTAATGCTTGTGATAAAATCATATATCAGTATGTGATGTTAGATTATAAATAATAATTAGTTTATAATATAATAAGAAGCATGCACTATAATTTTGTATTTTTATGCACAACAACAATAGTTTAAGATTATTATTGGATGTTACAATGAATATTTATATTTTAAATTTAATATATAGGTTATGTTCATTACATATTAAAAATCAAATTATTTCAATTAAATTTATTTCTAATGTAATTTTTTCTTTTGATGCATCTCCTATTTTATTAAATAGCTCAAATATCATTTTTTTTTTATTTTTGGATTATTTTAGTTTTTATGTTTCTAACTTTCACATATTGCTTGATATTTTTTATGAAACTTTCTAATGTTTAAATGTTATAAAACTTATAAAATAAAATCAACGATATGCTTTTCTATATAACAAGATGAATTTACTATTTATAAATATAGTTTTATTAATTCAAATTTTATTCTAATAATTTTATAAATATATCTATTTAATGAAAAAAAATATAACTTACCACTAATAATCATAATTAAAATAAGACTTTCCCTTTATATTTTCATATTGTCCATATGCTTTTTTAAAAAGAATATTAAAAGAATAATTACATTGGAGGTTTATGTAGACCCTCTCTCGTATTCAAGCTCTTTCAAGCTCTTATGAATACATTGTACTTAATATTACTCCATAATAATTTTAATCATATCTCTATTTCTTAAATGCATGAATAGATTAATTCAAATTAACCTTTGGTCACTTAAATTTTAATCTTACATTTCATAATATACAATATATCAACTCTAATTAATTTTATTAGATAATTTTACACTTGAGATAATAATTTAAAAAATAAAGTGCTTCTATTATCCTTTATATATATATATATATATATATATATATATATATAAATATCATTTTATTATATAATATTACATAAACTATAATATATTTATATTATAGATAAATAAGCAATATATTTTTTTTTTCTTGTAAATATATATTAGAGAGAATCACATATTATGTGCATAGGTAAACAAGACGATCAAGTATTTCAAAATAACAAGAATTTAATTTCTAAGAAAATATGCAAATTAAATGATGATCAATTTCATTTATTTCATTTTTTTTTAATTATAAAATATATGTTATTCATTTTTTTAATATTCTAGTGTTGTTCATTAATAATACATTAAATAAGTATTCATGTTGTCTTCATACTACTGTTAGTTTTGTTCTTATCTATTAAATCCTAAGGAATAGTTTATATCTGCAAATATGTTCATATAAAAAATAAACATATATTTTTAATATATTCAAAATTTACAAATGCATAAGAATATAAAAAATGATTTGTAGTTTAAATAGAGTTTACAATGAATAAATATATACTAAATATGAAAGCATTTTAAAAGAAGAGTCTATAAATTACATGAAATTTTCAATATGAACAATGCATAATAACCTTCTTAAAAAAATTGAAGTACATCAGGTTAATTATGCATAATATCCTATGAAAGTATAAATTATGCATAATATCCTTTTTTGTAATTGCTATTTTACTCCTTGTAAATAGTTCCTAGCATTTGCATACTTGTTAGTTGAAGTTTCATATGATTAGGAGTGAGTATAAAGTTTCCTTTATTATTTCAAAAAACACCAAATCCACCCACTTTGCCTTTTTTGAAAAACAATCCAATTTAATTTTGATAGACCCAAGTTCTATACATTTCTATTTTATGATAGACTATATCAACTCCTTTATATTAATTCTATCGTCGCAAATGACACTTTATGTATATTCAAATCCCTTAACCAAAGGGCTAAAACTCATTTTTCTACACATTAAAATTTTCCATGATGAACACCATATCTCTAAACATTCTACAAAAGAGACAGTAATATGGATCCAAAAGCATGATTATGAGACTTATTTTTAAAAAAATTATTATTCCTTTAAATCCATAGATTCCAATCAATAATATAAATGACCAATCGTCCATATAATGCACAATATTTTAAATTAAGAATAATTAACCTAACACTTAATTAAATCCTTGAATATCCATGGAACTACCCAATATATGCTCATATTTTAAAGCAAAGGAACAATAAAATATATGCTCATATTTTAAAGCAAATGAAAAATAAATGAGTAAAATATATTATGTTTATAGATCCTTCCCACACAAGGAACACCTAAAATATCCTAGACATCATATTCATTTTAGACTCTCTTCTATTACAATATTGCTTTGGGCTATAAACCATAGATATGATGAAGTTTTAGAGAGGTCTTCTTGTAACTAAGCATTATTCCAAGGAAGATAATTGGGTGTAGAAAATTTTGATTACTACAAATTATCATATCCCAAATTGATCTTATATCTTACATTTTTTGATAGTTCCAAACCAACTCATATTTCCATGTAAAGTTAGCCAACTATAAATCTTAAAGCATATTTTGAATCTCATTTACTAGTTATTTGATTTCTTTCCTTTAACTAGATTACTAATAGAAATCCATGATCTAGAGTTATTTATTCCATTAATTTAATCTATGACTTTTTCCCCTTCCAAGATAGATGTTCCCAATCCAATGGTTTCTATTTTGAATAAATAATAAGAGGATAATACTTTGACCATGTATTAGACAAAAATATTATAAAATTATCTCATTGAATGACCATCAAATATGTATACCAATAAATTACAAATTGTTTGGTATGAAATTTCATGTTGGCAATCCTTTAGATAGGATTAATTTCTTGTATAATTTTATTACATCAAGAGAGCCTATATATTTTTGAAGTAATAGTTTTACCCACTTCATTCCTTGATATTTGAATAATATCCATATAACTTTACCACTACAACCATATTTATAAGCCTATACTTTTAAAAACTTGGCCCGCAAATATTCTTTTGTTTTAACAAACTATATACCACTTGCAAAAAGAAAATCATTTTCTCACATACTTTCCAAAGAAAAAATATATATATTTTTTCAATTTCATATGATATGCCTACTAGCAACCTTGAAAGTGACAAGATATATATGGATGGTTTATAATATAATATTTATGAGTTATATAATTCAACAATGGTTAATAATTTACCTTTCTAACTAACCACACAAGATGTTATTATATCCAAATTAAGTTTCAAATATCATTTCTCTTTACTTAATTATAAAAGTAATAACCAAGTATATTAATGAGAATTTTTCTATTTTAAACCCTAAAATATCTACAATAATTCATTTTAAATTGTTAATAAAATATATTAGATTTTGTAACATTAACCAACTATACAACATTCCTATAAAATTATAACAATGATTTAAACTTCTTGACCTCACTCACTAAGGTATGACCCAAAAGAAAATTATAACCAACCAATTATAGATGATATTTGAATGTATAATTTAATGTAACCTAAATACCTTTTATTTTTCTTCTATTTTTTATTTGTACTAAAGCTCTCTATCATGCTCTCACAAAATTAATAAATTGACAAGGAGATTGTGCATTGATCACTCCTGTACATCCTATGGGATGACTATTATTATCTAATAATTGATACACTACTCAATATATAATATTTTGAAGTATCATAACAACATCCAATTTTTTCACACCAACCTTGATCAAAACTAATTTTTTGAGAATATCATGTATAAAAATATAACAAACCCTATGATATGCTTTGTTCATATCTAATTTTATAAGCATATATGATTTTAATAGAATTAAAATAATATTTAGCATCATATAAAATGATCACACCATTTACCATAAACACAATAATCTTGTTCCTTTGAGATAAAACAATCTAGAATATATTTCAATTTATTTTCCATAACTTTTAAATTGATAGTTTAAATTGTATTATAGATGACAATTGGATGTAAAATTAATATATTTTGTTCCAATATTCTTTGGAACCAATGTAATAAAGGTGGTAATGATCACATTCAATGTAACTTTCCTTCTTGATAACCTCTTCAACTGTAGCCAATATATCATACTTCAATAAATAAAAAATATTTAGAATAAAATTGTAAGATATCCATCATGGATAGGTTACTTGTTAATATGGAAAGAGAAATCTCCCTCATGTATCTACTAAATAGATATATTCTTATCAAGCTTTTATTTTATCATTATGTGGAAATTGATGGAACATTTTGTAAAAGTTTAATTGGAGCCTGTTTATATTACTTAACATCTAAAAAAATATCTTTGAAATAATTTATTTTTTTATAATATATTATTATTCAATAATTCGTTGGATTTGAAATATTTTTTATGCAACAAAAAATCTATCATGAAAAAATTGATACTTATATCTTCTTCAATGAGCCATCTATCTATTTATTTTTGGAATCAATATGACTTCTCCTCTATCAATAAGTTATGATAATAAAAAAGTAATTATTTTCCAATACATAAGTATCCTAGTCCATTCCATTTATTTCTACTATATCTTGTAAATATTTTCCATTATTTAAATACTTTACCAAATGATTTAGCATTCCATATTTTCATTTTCCACTTTATATATTTTACCTTTTAAATAAACCTATACATATATCACCCTTTAATTTTTACTTCATAACCATATTGATGTAATAAAGGTCTTGTAGCCACATAGATTTATAGTGGAATGACTTAAAATGACCATTATTCTATAAATCACATCTGAATAGAATGGATTGTGGTATGATCCTACTTGCAACCATGTGTTGGATATTTCAAATATCTAATGATATGCTATATTTGAAATCATGTGCTAGATAATAAAAATATATCAAGATTTTTTGCTATATAAATTTGAGCAATGCACTTATTATCCTATGTATATTTAAATATTGAAGGAAAAACATCCCAAAAGCCACTTGAATTTCTAAATAAAGCAAAATCATTGATTAATTTATACCATCCTAATTTTACAAAGGAGATTAACCATGTTGGTGTTCCCCCAAGATTCCATAGGTCATAAGTATGAAATGTGAAAGTCTATGATAAAAATTCATATAATATCCTTTTAACATATTTCACAAGGGTTAACTATAGGTGGATTATATACATTTATAGTAGAAACTTTCATGTTTTACTTTTCCTCACAAAAAATATGAATAACCCAATTAATTTTTATTCATTTTTAGAAATTATCTACCTCATTTGTGTTTCTTACAATACCTTTTGATGCTCCTATAGAATAAGATGTCAAACAATTCCCTATCTTGAAAATACTTTTGAATACATATTTAGTATCACTACTTAATTTAGTTTATCATGTTAAGATAAATTGAATACCATAACAACCTATTAATTCCTAGTAAGTCCTTTTTAAGGGGTCTTAATCATACCCCAATATTCAGTTATGAAACTTTATTTGTGTAAATGTAAATCATTCACAAAAATATATAAATATCAAATCTTTCATCGTCAAATAATTATCCATAATAACAATTTAACAATGAGACACATATATCTAATACCCTTAGGGTATGGCAACACCAATAATAATCCTTAAAGAAGAAAAACTCCACAAGATCTCCCAAAATGATAACACCACTTAGAGAGGGCAAGGATCATAAACCACTTCATGGGTAAAGATGATTATAAGGTAATATTCAATATTAAATGATCATCATGATTATTACAATAATAATATCCCTTCTCTATATACCCATATTATAAACCCTCATCCCACTTATTACAATAATATAATCTAATGATATAATCTTCCCTAGGTTATGTGTGACCCATGCCAACTATCCATAATACCCATATACAATATAACATCATATCATAATATAACTATTCCTAGGTACCATACCATTTTTCCTTATAAATGTTGTCTTCAAAACATGAGAAGTATCTAAATAATATGATCTTCTAAGCAATATTGATAACTTATAGCAATCTTGATCATTCATCTATCCAAGTGAAATAATTATTGTTGGTGGTATTTGATGATGCCAACCTACCATTGTTCCTCTTACATATTTATAGCTATTGTATTGGCTTCATGCTTTTGCTTCTTTATATTAATATTTTGAATGATTGGTCCTATTATTCCTTGATCCTATTGCACCTATTTGAAATCCATAATCACTATGTTTTTCTTCCAAATACTATCATGATTGATGCATTTTTTACCTCATGTAGATCCATAATATTATTGATTTTCTAAGCCATGACTCCAATATTATTGTCACTTAGGGAGGTGTGGGTGGTGATATGTTGTAGCCTTAACTTAGCATTATATTTCTTTTGGTTCTTTGGCATTGTGTTTCTTTATTTTAAATTATTTCTCATGCTCTTCTTTCTTATGCCCATATTTTGGTGTGTCTTTGTGTAATTTTTATAGAGCTTCCTTGGACTTTGTTACTAATGGATTTTGAAGCCCTGATATTAATGTAAAACTCATAGGATAAAATTCATAGGATCAAATATATGATATCCATAATATAAGAAGATCAATATAATGGTGTAAATAAGAATAATATGAGTCAACTAATATGTAAATTTAGGCTTATAATATATTAACTAAAATTCATTAATATGAAAAAATATAAATGTAATAGCCTAAATCATACATGTACAAAGCATGTAGCACAACTTACAATATTAGTTTCTCAAGTATATACAATATTTATTACTCCTCTTCCTCTTACAAATGTATCATAAAACTCTATTACAACAATGATCTCTATGCTCACTATGCCTACTATGAATGTTATTAATGTTGTGAATGCTATATCCAATATGCTCTTCCATGGAGTAATATATAGCCATTGTAGAGTGAATCTTCGATTACTTAACTATTTATTTCCTTATAGCAAGTCTCATGACTCTTTGCTTCTCTCCTTGACACTTGCTTACAAATAACTCTATCTTGTATGCACACCTATACATGAATCTTTACTTAGCACTCTCTAATATAAGGAAACTTGTGTACACTTACATATAAGACACTTATGTACATGTACACACATCACACCTGCACACTTACTCACATAACACATGCATTTCTTGCACATTATTACATTACATAAATTATTTACTCACACTCTAATCTAATATATTATTCTAGTATACTATTTACATGGTGTACCATGAAGATACCATGGGGGTACACTAGCATGTACCAAATAATGCAATATTCTCCAACATCCCCCTATATTACATTATTTGGTTATTAAATACTTTAGTCTTCAATCATGGTCTTCATCCTTCAAGTGATCTTCTATTGTCCTTACATATTTTTCATTATTTTAAACTTTGTATTCACCAAATACCTTCAATGGTAGAAATATTCCTGATTCTCCTTTCTTGTGCTTCATATTTTAGAGTATTTAATAATGTTATCTTTAAAAAATATTAACTCTTGAGAAAAGACAATTGAATCTAAAGCATATATTCCATTTTAATTGATCTTGTAAACTATGTTGTATTTTAATTCTTGATAGTACATTTATTGTTCTCATTTATATATTTGAACTCAATTCTAGTTTAGTAACTGAAATGAGATTAGTTGTCAACCCTAGAACATACATAACATTTTTTAATATAAAATCTAAGAATGGTGCACTAGGTGTTACACAACCACTTTCATGAACTATGTACCTATTATCGTGAGCAATTTTAAATATAAATTATATTTGACTTCAAAAAAATAAAACCATTGTAATTACTAGTTATATGATGGCTAGTAGATCAGTCTATGTACCAAAGATCTTTTTTTATTTGAATCACTTGATTGGCTTTACTTGAAACTATTTTGCATTATGACAATAATTGTAAGAAATATAATGTTGCTCACTCTATCTACCTTGTTCCTGAACTTTTACTTTTGTAGAATATGGTTTTATATTTTGATAATATCTTCTACGCTAAAAATTTCCTCTTGATAACTTATTCATTTTTGTAGCCTAAAAAAATAATGCAGGAGTCTATCTTCCAGAGGGCATAAATTTTGATATGACTATTGGATCGGCTTTAAATTTTATGTAGAGTAGGATAATAATGTGGAAAATATCTTGATAAGAATTCTTAGGAGCCCTAAATATTTTGCAGTATGTTTTCATGCTCTAATTCTTTCATCTAATGCCCCAAAAATGGTATTTAGTATTTTTTTGAAAATCTAGAAGAGAGCATATTAGGGATAAATTATTATTTAGACATGGATAAGTGTTGAGATTTTCTAGGAGGCTTAATATGGGAAAACCAATAATGTGTATTAATTTAGAGTGATATCCAAGTTTTTTTTTATTGGCATTGAAATATAAAATAACTAGAAAAAAAATATAAAATAAAATAAAAATAAAATATTGTAATTTCTTATCTTTAGGGATTTAAGATTTAGGATTTATTTTAGGGTTTATTTTGGGATCTATCTATTACCTTGGTATCATATTGTAAAATGAGTGAAATCCAAGAATGAGAAAATAGAGCATTTATCAAATCATTTTTATCTATTGTAACTTTTGTGTGATTGGAATTCTTTTTACTTTATTTTCTATTTTGTCTCAGTTTTATGTGATTGGAGGTTCTTGTTTTGACCTCTTATAGTTGGATTCACACCATCTGGTATCGGAGCACGTTGGATTTTTTTGGGGAGAGAAGGTAATATTGATGATTATAGTTATTATACTATTCTTATTTTGTGGGGGGGATAACACATATCGAATTAGCATGAGAAGAGGAAGTGGAGGTTATACCCAGCTCAATAGGAATATACAGGAGCTACAGGTAAAAGTGTCTCAATTGATAAAAATAATGGCCCATATGGGAAAAGGTATCCCATGGATTTTGTATATCTAGATTCTGATAATGATACTGTAGAAGGAGACAAAAGGACAAAGGTTCATGTTGAGGAAGAACCAGAGGAGAATCTAAAAAAGCATCATTTTGAGGATAGGCTAATTAGGGCCTTAAGATTGATATCTCTAAGTATGGAGGGTTGGAACCAAAGGGTTTTATAGACTGGTTGAATAGCATGGAGAAGTTATTTGAGTGGAAAAGCCTTTTAGAGTAAAAGAAAGTGAAACTTACATGCATGAAGTTGAAAGAACATGCATTGATTTGGTGGGATCATCTACAGGAAGAGAGGCAAAGAAAAGGAAAGGAAAATATTAGGGTCTAGTGTAAAATGAAAAAAATTGAACGAGAAATTCTTGTCCAAATATTTTGCCCAAACATTGTTTTGTAGACTTCAAAACCTCAGAAAAATTATCAAAGTATTGAAGACTACACCAACGAATTCTACAAGTTATCAATTCAGGTGGGTCTTGAAGATTCATTAGAATAAAATATTGCAAGGTATGTCAATGGATTAATTTATGCCATACAATATTAGTTGAGAATTCTTTGGATTCATATTATAGATGATGCATATCATTTTGCATTAAAAGTAGATGAGAAGCATAAGAGGAGAGGAGTGAGGAAAGGACCATCATCATCTTCAACCAGTGGGTATGGTGGATTTAATCCCTCAAAGGGATAATCTACTAATACAAGAAACAAGAAACACCAGGGCAAGATCATATTGACTGTGAGAGAGGTAGAGGATTTCAAAGAGGAAGAGGCTATGGTGGAGGATGAAATTGGGATGTCCCACAAAGATAATATACCTATTATAGATGTGGTGAGGAAGGGCATAGAGATTTTGAGTATCCACACTATCTTACACAAGATCAACAACAAGAAGAACAGGCTAGAGTTAATCTAGTGGAGGTAGAAGAGAAAGTTGAGATAGAAGTTACTGCATACATGGGAGAAAACATCATGATAAAGAGGATGATGATCGTTCCATGGAGGGCTAAAATACTAGAAAGTGATTGTGGTGATTCCTGGATACAAATGAATATCTTTCAAACCATATGCACATACAAAGGAAAGGTAGGTAAGATTATTATTGACAATGGTAGTAGTAAAAATATGATTTCAAATGAAATGGTTGAGAAGCTTAACTTGAAATATGAGAAGAACCCGTATCCCTACTACATACCATGGTTCAATAAAGGGAACAAGGAAACTGTATATAAGAGGCGTCTAGGTAAGTTTTTGATTGGGAATACCTATAAGGATGAAGTATGGTGTGATGTAGTTCCAATAGATATATGACACTTACTATTGGGAAGGTCTTGGAAATATTATAGGAAGGCTACCCATGATGGGCGAAGGAATACTTACACATTCTGGAAGGATGGAGTAAAAATGGTCTTATTACCACATAATAAAGAAGGACTGAGTGAAAGCATGTTGATGACTAAGGAATTTTTCATAGAGATGAAATAATTTGAGTCTTGTTATGTGATGATAATAAATAATGTAGATACTTAGGATGTTTCTATACTACCTATAGCAACAAAGTTGCTAAAAGAGTATGTAGATTATGAGAACATGCAAAAATCATAGGAAGGAATTAGAAATAAGTTGCAAGATAGTAATGCAAAGTACATAGTAGCAGTATATTCAAGCAAGAGAATAATAGTATTTGAGTTTAGTTGTAAGTGCTTGATCATAGGAACTCCCAAGAGAAAATTTATTTTCAACTAGACAAGAGTGATGTAGGAGCTTATCTTCCAAAGGGCATAACTTTTGATCTGACCATTGGATTAGCTTGAAATTTTACAATGAGCTAGATAACAAGGTCAAAAATGTTGCGGCAAGGATTATCTATAAGTGTTGAAGACTTTTAAGTATGTTATCGAGCTCTAATTATTTCATCTTGTGCCTTGAACATGGGATTTAGTATTTTTTGAAAATTTGGAAGAGAGCATATTTGGGATAACTTCTTATTTAGGCATGGATAGATGTTGAGATTTTCTAGGAGGTTTAATATTTGAAAACCAATAATATATATTAATTTATATGGCTATACAAATTTTTTTGGTTGTCACTAAAATATGAAATAGCCAGAAAAAAATAAATAAATAAATAAATAAAATATTGTAATTTTTTATCTTTAGGGCTTTAAGATTTAGGGTTTGTTTTAGGGTTTCTTTTGGGATCTATCTATTCCATTTGTTTCATATTGTAAAAAGGGTGAAATCTAGGAATGAGAAAATAAAGTATTTATCGGATAATTTCCATCTACTGTAACTTTTGTGTGATTTCAATTTTTTTCGCTTTGTTTTCTCTTTTGTCTCTATTTTATGTGATTGGAGGTTCTTGTTATGATCTCTTGTAGCTAGATTTACACCAAAAAAACTTATAACTCCTTAGAATTTTAAATAAATCAAATTTCCTAATTAGAAAAATCCTATGAAGTAGAAATCCTTATTTCTCCTGAATTATTAGAAGTTAAGAAAATGAAAGTTTTGCAAATTTAATCTTTCCTAAGTTTGATCTTGAATAAATTTTGACTCCCAAAAAAATTTGCAAATTTTTTATATAAAAAATTAAACTTCAATTTTTTTAAAAATTAACAACTATAGAGTAAACCTTATTACTCCAAATTTATAAAAAAACAAATTATAAACCTACTTATCACTCCAAACTAAAAATATTCAATTAAAATTTATTACTCCTTAATTAATAAATTAGTCCTCACAGAATAAAATATCAAAATATTTTTACCTTATTGCTCCTTAGAAAAATTAAAAAAAAACTCTAAATTAAATATTACCTTCTAGATCTGTAGAGTGTGCCTTAAAATACTTTGAATATTTTGTATTGCCTCCAACTGCACTTGAATTGTGTTTATATTTCTTTGGATTGCAATTATATTACGTTAATCTTACCTTGGACTACACTTGGATTTCATGGAATTTGCCTTGGACTACACTCATGTGAACCACATTTATTAGGCGCTACATGCTTAGAAATTTCACATTAAGTGAAGTTCTAGAATATTTGATTCTGCCTTGAATGTTTCACTTTGGACAAAATGTTTGATTTCTTGCCCAAATATTTATTGGTCTTTTAGAACATATTTTTTGGTCTTCTACAAAAAATTTAAACATTCTTCTAGTTTGCACAAGTGTTACACTGCTATTGCAAAATTATTATTTTATTTCCTTGATTTTGATATTAGCTTGTCCTTGACTTGGTTGTAGTTTTTTTTTCTTCATACTTGCACTTGAAAAATATGATTGTAGTTCTTCCTCTTTCCTCTAGCTTTTTAGTGTTTTCTCTTGTTGCACTTCCTCTTCCTAACTTGATTGTATTTCCTCAAGCAACACTTCCTCTTCTTGGCTTGGTTGCATTTCCTCTACACTAGTTGATTTGACTACATTTGATGCTTCTTCTTTGTAGGTTAATTTGGCTATGTTTAGATTTTCTCATGCATTGAAACATTTAGTTATGCTATAGACTATTATGCATTGAATATTTTTTCTTTGACTTCTTTAATATTTTGTGTCTTGTATAGGTTCAATGGTGTCTTCGCTTGGCAGATGGATACTTCTACATACTTGAAGAACTTTGCACACTAATCACCTTTGATAATGATGTGTTAAAAAAATCTTATAATAACACCTTCAAACACTTTAATTCTATTATCATAAGGGGATTTTGCTGCAACTTATTCTTGCACTTAGAAGTTCTTCTTTAGACTACTTATGCTTTTGACACTTTGTTTACCTTCGACGCTCTTGCTTTCAGGAAGCTTTTACCTTGTATTATACCTTTGAATCTTTATCTCAATGAAATTTTACCTTAGATGAATTTCTCCTTGTATTTTTTCTTTTACACTTATTACACTTTTTCCTTTAGATGGCTTTGGCTTCCACCTTGTATTCTACATTCTACTCTTAGATGATCACATGGCTTCAATGCTATCTTGGTTTGCTAACTACTATATATCTCAAGTTCATAATACCTTGAATATTTTTATATTTTTATTTGAGCCTTCTTATTATTTGAGCCTTCTTCCATTATTTTTTGTCTTCTCTTATTGCTAGGTCTTCTTCCTCTTAATATTTGATTCTTTTAACTTAAACCTTCTTTTTCTGATTCTTTTCTAGAACCTACATATATTTTCTATATTCAAGCCTCTTTTATTTCCTTTAATAATAGGCTTATATATATGTGGCATATTTTCTCTTTCCTATAAGGGTCTTTCTTATTCAAACCTCTTTTCTCAAAGGGTCTCCTCCTTGACCTCTTAGGTCTATATCTTCTATATTGGTTTCTTGAACCAATGTCAAGGTCAATATGACCTGAATATTCTATCTCTATCAAGCTCTATATTTAAAGAATTGAATCTCTATCAATATATATATTCAATACCTTAATCCTTCTCTATCAAGGTCCACCTTCAAGATCTAAATCCTTTTTTTTCAAGGTCTATCTTCAAGACCTGAATCATTTTTGTCAAGATTTCTCTTTAAGATATGAATAATTTTTATAGGCCACCTCTATTCAGAATATAATTTTATAGTAGGTAACCTTGACCTATCTATATCTATCAATGCATTTCTCAAAGACATGAATCTTTAATATTTTGTAACTTAATTCAATATTTGCTTGATAAAATATTTTGGCCTTCTTCTTGAACCTGAAGATGAAATTATTCTTTATTAATTGTAGGAAGCTTCTCACACTTCTAACGTTCAACATTTGTTGTAAATTTTTTATATCACATATAAGATATCAAAATGATTCTCCTCCTTACTATAGAATCCAATGTCAAGATGGATTTTTCCTGAATGACCAACTATCTTGAGAGTTGATTCTACCTCATTCTTTAATCTACAAATATTCAAATCAATGTTAGGGTTGTCTATTTTCTATAATAATCAATTGTATTCAAGTTGATTCACCCAAATATAAGTCCTAGTCTTCACTGGTTATCCTTCAACCTAGTGGAAAGACTCTATAGTTGATTCCTAGTCTTCACTAGTTGTTCTGCAACTATGGAAAGACTCTAGCCTTTCTACTTAATTTTGATCTTACAATAGAGTCCAGGTCTATCTCCATTTAAAGTAGATAGACTCTAACCATTTTTTCCACACTAGATAAAAATTGATTTTATATGCAGCTAAATAAATTTACCTTGTGCAAGAAACTTCTTGATGTCCCCCTAATACCTTTGATGGATTTTGAAGTCTTAACATTAATGTAAAAGTCACAATATAGAATTCATTGGATCAAATACATGGTAACCATAATATAGCAATATAAATATAATAATGTAAATAATAATAGTATTAGCCAATTAATATGTAAATCAAAGTTTATAATATATCGACTAACATTTATTGATTTCCAAAAATAGGAATGTAATAGATTGAATCACACATGTGTAAAGCATATAGCATAACTTACAATATTAGTTGCTAAAATGTATACAATATTTATTACTCCTCTTCCTATTATAAATGTATCATAAAACTCTATTACAACAATGCTCTCTATACATACCCCGTAAGGGGGGTGGGGGTCCAAGGTTCAAATCTTGAGACTCATCGGACTAAATGTTTGTCCCTTTCTTAGTGCTTTTAGTAGTGTAAAAGGTTTAAAATGATTGTGGTATGGTGGTTATAGGGGTGGACTATGCGAAGATCTATGTGGCAGCTTCTAGAGGTAGACAATGCAGAATATTGTAGTGTCCATAAAAAGCTGGACAACCTGCTCAAATTCATGGTGGCTACCAATTCCACTATGTAAAAAAAAAACAATGCTCTCTATACTTGCTATGCTTACTATGAATGTTATGAATGATATATCTAATATGCTCCTCCATGGAGTAATATAGCCATTGTAGAGTGACTCTTTGGTTACTTGACTATTATTTCCTTATGCCAAATATCATGACTATTGGCTTCTCTCCTTGACACTTGCATAAACATTATTCTATTTTGTATGCACACCTATACATGACTCTTCACTTAGAACTCTCTAACATAAGGATACTTGTGCACAATTACATATAAGAATTTGTACACATATACACACATCACACTTACACACTTAATCACATGACACTTGTGCATTTCTTCCACATTATTACATTACATAAAATATTTACTCACACTCTAATCTAAGACTTGACCCTAGTCTAACATTTACAAGGTATACCATGAAGATACCATGGGGGTACATTAGCATGTACTAGATAATGTAATATTCTCCAACAACTGCTACTTATTTCATGGAATTTTCTACTACAACTAATACTACTACTGTAGATTCAACTTTTTATTCTCCTATTGGTTCTTAACTTGTTCCCCAATAATAACTACTTCTTTCTTCTCCTTATGACAAGTCTCATGGCTCTTGGATTCTTTCCTTGACACTTGCATACACATGACTCTATCTTGTATGCACACCTATACATGACTCTTCACTTAGCACTCTCTAATATAAGGATATTTGTGCACACTTACATATAATATACTTGTGCACATATACACACATTATACTTGCATAATTATTCACATGACACTTGCGTATTTCTTGCACATTATTAATTTACATAAAATATTTACTTACACTCTAATATAAGACTTGACCCTAGTCTAATATTTACAAGGTGTACCACGAAGATACCATGGGAGGACATTAGCATCTACTAAATAATGTAATATTCTCCAACAATTGCTACTTATTCCATGGACTTTGCTACTTCTACTCCTATAGATTCAACTTTTTATTATTCTATTGGTTCTTAAATGTTCCCCTAAAATAATTTATTTCTTCTTCTCCTTGGATACTTGTTGTTTAAGTTGTAGACACCAAAATCTATCCATTCATCCTCCAATCCCTATTTCTTGCCATTTCTAAATAATATTCACATTTATTTATGTATATTTATTTTATATATATTTAAATATAATATTTTAAATTATATTTTAATATATGTTTAATAAATATGTATTTATTTAAGTGAATTAATCCCAGTCATCCAAATCCATTTAATATCCATCACCCATTTACATAAATTCATGCCACACCCTATATTTATTATCTACCCTTGGATATGATTTAATCTCAACCACACGATTAGTATCATTGAAACCCTAGCATGCCTTAGGTTAGATTATAAATAGGAGCCCTTTTGAAGTCTCAACCCCTAATTCTAAGTTCTCGAGTTTTATGAGGTCTCGAATACCCTGATTCCATGAATACCTTTAGTCTCTTACCAAGTCTTTTGTTCCCTAGCCCAATTATATCCATCGTATTTCACTCCCATCACTTGCCATATCTACCACCACATCCCACACCCTCACCCGATATGCTTTTATAGAATTCCCCATCAACCACCAAGCATCTTCAGGTGCTTTCTATCAACACCAAGAACCTCTAGCCACCTCCCTACCAGCATCAAGTGCTCATGGGCATTTTCTAAAACTATCAGGTGCCCACAAGCATTTTACGCTCCCACTCCTAAATTCCCCCTAGACTTTGGGTGATTCTAGGGCATCATCACACCATTCACTTGTATCAAACATCACACATCAAAATATAGTAAGTAAGATATATCCATTATTTTATTTATTTCATGCATGTGTTTTTGTTTCTGTTCACTCTATTTACAACACTTACTTAGGGTTTACTATTGCTCATAGAGGGTTTCACACTATGGAACCCTCATAGGTACTGCTAACTATTTTTTTTGGTAATTATGTGTAGATATGGAGCACTACATTAGCATCTGGAGTGGCCCAACCTTTGATACCAAAAAGCCCACTCAACCTTGTTAGGATCAAGATGCATTTGAAGACACCACGACTTTACTTATTAGGGTTTTATAAAACCCTAAATTATTGTAATATTGCATCAAAATAATTCAAGGATATAAGCTTGTAAACAATGGAGTTTCTAGGCTCCCCACGTCAATAAAGAATTCATTCTATTATGCAATCTTGTGTTACCTTGCATTTTATTTTGTTCAAAGCATTGTTTGTGTGTTGCATTTTGCATCTTTCAAATGGATTAGGGTTTCTATTTATGATCTATTTTACTAATTCATTTTTTGTTTTTTTTCATCTTGCAGGTTTTTTCAGAAGCACGAATTTCATAGATTTCATTGGATCTAGGGTTTTTGATGTTTGTAGAAGCTTGCAGAAGGTGCGCAAAGCACCCAACGATATCTTAAGGTAATACAAAAATAACCATTAGTGTTTAAAGCCATCCATAAGCACCCACGGGTGTCTCAATAGTATTCATAAGCACCTAGAGATGTTTACAGAGAGTTAGGAGAAAAAATGTAGGATTTCTAATAAGTTGATTCCTTAAAACCCTAGTTTTTTTATTTTATATATTTTGGGTATCTTTTGTATTTTTCATATTTTAAACAATAAAATGAATCATCATTAAAAAATCTAAAAATGAATGCATATTAGTTTATATTTTTAAATATGCATTCATTCACATATTTGGATTAGGGTTTTATTTTTTGGGTACAAACTACTACATTTTATATGTATTTGAATTGAAACTTGCATAATCTAGTGTTGCATATTAGGGTTAAAGATATTTTCTTTTGTATATCTAAGTTGGAACAATATTAGATTGCCAAAATTATCCTTGCCAGTTGGGTGATTCCAGGTAGAGGGGTGGATGAACCCTCTAGTTGTTATTTAGATAGGGGGTCTTAAGCGATGTACTTCACACCCTTTGGAGAACTTGGTAATATTTTGTTGGATTCTGATTTAGGTTTATGAAATTAATTATTTTTAACATTGTTTGTATACAATAGAAAACATAAACCTTAAAAATAATTCACACACATCATGATTCATATAAAATAGTAGTGGTTGGATTTCATCACCAACCATTTCTTGAAATTTGGTGATGGTGGCATTCATCTCCATCCATCAATCTCTGCCCTTAGACACCCTAGGAGTACCCCCGAGAAAACTTGTTGGATTTCATCACCAACAAGAATCTCATTGCCCTACCTTAGCCATAGTTTTTCACCTTTGTTTCATTAAGAAATATTAGAATATTAAAACACATAAAAATAGAACATAAAACAAACACACATTAAAAGGAGATAATTAATGAATGAGGTAAGCCATATTGGTTGAGACTTAGTATTTTTTTTTCTTAAGCATTGCAATTTTGTGTTACATTTGGTATTTTCATTTGCATCTTGATTTACTTTGCTTATGGTATTAACTAGAAATCAAAATAAAGCAATAAGTCAATAAAAATTAATGGAACCTTCATCCACATTTCCCACCATTTCAGTGGTAGATACCCAGAATGTAACATAGGTAAATTTATCTACAGGTCCCTCACATTCTTTACATTCCACAGCCTTTCACATGGCCATGTCCCAGGAGGAGTCAACCTCTCCTAAAATTCACAACCACATCACCCATATAGACATGGAAATAGTAGAATCCTTCATAAAGTCTTATAATTATTTCTTAGAGTCTATCCCCAACTCACCTAGATAGGATTCTACTTTACAACAAGAGCTCGTCTACTCCCAAGCCCCATACACCTTTATCCATATGTATACTAACCCTATTTTTGAGGCATCAACTACATGTTCATACCATACATCCATACATCAACATTTAGGGGCTCTTAGCACTTCATATACCTCCACCTATACCAACCCCTTGATTGAAGCATAAGTCAATGTTTCTTCACAAGTCCCAGCATCACAAGTTGTCATACCTAGTGTAACTTGTATCCTAGACACATATTCCATACCATATACCTCCATACCCATAGCCTTTGATAGAGATATTAGTGAAGCGTGGTAACAACTAAAAAAAATTCTTAGATAGTTTCAAAATACTCAATAGCAAGTAAAATTTAACCCTACGCCTTTACATAGCTCTACTCATACTACCCTTGTCAACCAGGATCCATCATGGGCACCTCAATATTTGGTGGTCTCTATCCTGATTCCCCATCAACCCATACCATTACCATATTATTTCCATTGGCTAGCCTAGCCATTACCTTCATCAATCAACATCATTCCATAGTTCCCCGTCCTTTCATCATCAATCCCCCATTCATCATATTCCATCCAATTTGCCTAACCATAAATACCAATCTCCTCATCATTTTATCACTCCACAACATCTCTCCACACCCCCACAAACCCATTAGGTAATTTAGGGCTTTCACATTCTTGAGGAAGACCCTAGAATTAAGGCCATGCATAAACAAATAGATCAATTGATACAATTCACTCATGGCTTTTCAAATCAGAAACCAACTTTATGTAAATTGATCAATCATTTAATTTATCCTTCAGTACCAACCCTGCCATATCTGATAGATTTGACAGTACCCAAATTTGACAAATTTAAGGGAAATGAGGATCCAAAGAACATGTGAGCACATTTTTTCATGCATGCTTTAGAATTCAAGATGATAATGCTCTCATGTTTTAAAATTTTCCTCAAATATTAGGAGGATATGCCATATAATGGTACAATCAATTGCCAAGCCATAGTATCTATACTTTTGATCAATTGATTGATCAGTTCTTTTATCGTTTCATCCTAAATGTTAAAAAAGATATCTCATTATCTGATGTCTATGCCTTAAGACAACATGATGATGAATCCATCTATTATTTTATAAAAATTTGAAGGGTTATCATCACAAAATTGCCATTCACCCTACCAATGGACAAGCTAATTAAGCTATTCACCAAGAGTTTCTTAAAACCCATCTCTTGGATGCTCCAACTAAGAACTTGTCAATCCTTTGAAGAAGATTTACCTTAGGCTAGTGTCATTGAGGATATCAAAATCCAAGAAGGTGTCATTAATACCAATAAGAAAGAATGGTAAAACAAGGGTCAATACAAAAGTAATTATTCAAGCCAACATAAATCAACACAAGCTACCCCAACCACCCAATCCAATCAATTCAATCAAGTGGTCATGAGCCAGTTGATAATGGATCAACAACAACAACAACCTGTGCAACAAGTACCGCAAAAAAATTCCTATCATGTGATCTCCTCAACAACACAAACTCCAACAATTCAAAACATGGTGCCACCTGTGGAAAACCATCCTTGGTGATAGTCTATCCGATAGAATCACCAATATACTCCACTATATGAGTCATATACCTCTTTGTTTATAAGGTTGTATGAGATAAATAAACTTGCTTTACCTGCCATTAGACTAGAGGATCCCACCAAACATGGTCAAAATTACCAAAAATTCTTATTTTTCCCATATCATAGGAAAAATGTACATGACATCAACAACTACCATGTGTTTAAATATGTAGTCCAAGACCTTATTGACTTGGAGGTGATCAAATTTGGTAATCCCCTTGCTCAAAAAAACCAAAACCTTGGTATATTTTAGACATCACTTCCTCATCACAAGGAGGTGCAACCAAACGTAGATGGAGATAACACTAAAAATCCCCCTAACCAAGTCAACCATATTCAATAATACCAAGGGTTTGTAGGGGCCATTCATGTGGTCATTAGAGTTCAATGAAATAACAAACAAAGGCAACCACCTCAATCAAGTGTCTCACAACCTTCTACATTGCTACCCATCCAAGTTTCCCCCATTCCATCATCACCCATTCATATACCTAGTCAATCGAATCCATCAAATCCACCCATCAATCGTCCACACCAAAAAATCATCTCATTGAGTAGCTGTTTAACTACATGTTTGAAAATGACATCCACCAAATTGTCATTATATGAGCTAATCCAAAAATCTCCCCCACATCGGGAGGCATTAATGGAAATTTTAAAATCCATAGAATTGCAATCACAATGTCCTAATGCCTTCAATAACTTTGTGGGGAACATTCAAGCATGCATGGATCCTACCATAAAATTTTATCACTTTGAGATAAATCCAATATCAACAGGACCAGTAGGGCCTCCATTGCATATCATGGCTCTAATTAACAAGAAACCTTTCAAAAGTGTCCTCATTGATACTAGTTCCTCGATCAACATTATCACCACATCCGCTCTCCATCATTTGAACCTTCCTCTATATCACATCACCAAATCATCCTTCACCCTCAAAGCATTCAACGATGCTTTGTTTTCCATGGTTGGCACTATTGTTTTGCCCATCGAAGTAGGGGCTAAAATTTTGCACATAATGTTCCACATCTTGGAAGGATCCATGGCATACAATGTACTCCTTGGAATATCTTAGATGAGGGAAATGAGATGTGTCCCATCCATTTTACATCAATTCTTGAAATATGCCCATGAGGTACAGTTACATTGCATACCAATGGATGTTGATCCATTTAAGTATTGTAATATCATCTCAAATCCTTATTATTCCATGCTTCCTTCCATTCATTGTTTCCTATCATCATCATCCAATCCATCGACCACTTCACCAATATCTCCATAAAAGTATCCCATCCTTGAAGATCTCCCCATCACCAATCATCATCAAACCACCATACCCCCATCATCGTCATAAATGACTACATGCACATGTGGTTAGGATCAATCCATGTCATCAACATCATTATCATCCATGTCATCATCAGCCATCCTGCAACCTTCCCAATCCAATCCATCTCCCTTGCCTAATATCTCACAAGTCAAATTGATGAATTGTGAGATACCTCCATTTCCACCCTTTAATGATCGATCGATTGACCATGGTCCTCACATATCATTCCAAGTCGAAGTCAACCTCACCAATCCTGGTATTGGTGAATACGTGGTTGATGACATCACCATCACACCCCTCACTATCCCTAGTGCTAAGGATTTTGGTCACCCATGTGACCAACCTTTAGCAATAGGAGCAGTTTACAATATGGGTTCAACTCCAAATAGCATTAATTTTTGTATATGTGGGCATTGAATCTTCATCAAGCCTAACACCCATAGAAGAGCCCAAAGAACCAAAAATTACCAATATTTCAAACATGTCAGGATTTCCATCTTGATATTTTCACATTGTCGATTGGCAAGACCATGGCCTAGGATTGCATGAACAGGGAGTGCACCAACCTATTAATATTACATATCAAGAGGCACATGACCATTCAGGTCTAGGTTTCCACCCACTACATACCACTTCTTCTCTTGAAAAAACCTTCCAAAGGCTTAATCTCAATTTAGGAGAAAACACCCTCCATATTGATAATTCTAATGAGGAAATCTATGAATAATTAAAGCTTATGTCGATAATTTCGGATGAATTTGATGAAGAATCATATCCCATCATTCCCCATAGTGAACAAGATGAGTTTTATCTCAACATGTTCCCCATCCATGAACCAATTTTTTTCTTGCTTCTTCCACAAGAACAAGTCACCCCTACCGGCGAACCACCGCCTCCATTCCATTAAGCTATTCCATAAGCCAAATTGTAACTTATGTGCATAATTCAAAAATAGTGGTTTTCACCACTACCTAAAAAATCAAAAAAATCAAAATCAAAAACATGTTTGCTTTCTTTGCATTACATATGTAAATATATCATTTCATAAAATATATTTTCTATTTCTCACTGTTGTTTAGGTTAACCAAGACCCTAGCACCAGTTCCTAGGTTCCATCCATTTCATCCAACCTTATCCACTTTGCACATAATTCAACATGAATCTTGTTTATTTATTTACCCTACTCCATGATCCAAATGATCTGGCTAAGACAATTCCAATTGATATAAGCATTATTGATATGGACCGAATTTCCTTGCCTCCAACCTTTGTTGAGTTTGTCTTGTCTGAGGAATTTTTAAGGCCTTTCACCAACTACATTCCTCCATCCCCTCCACCTTCATCTTCACCCTCACCTTTAGATCTTGAAGTTTTCCAAGTAGATATATATGAGGATAAGCTAGAAGATTTTGATGACATCTTAGATAATATTCATATGATCCCTACACCCCATCAACTTGAGAAAGATTTCCACATGTCTATTGAAGACACTATCGACATGGACCTTAGTTCAGACAAAGACAATCCCTAAATTTTCAATCTTGGCAAAAGCTTGTCACCCAATGAATAAGAGCAATTCATTGCTCTCCTAAAGAGTAAAAAGGGTATTTTTGCATGGTCCTATAAGGACATGCCCGATCTTGATCCTCAAATAGTAGTCCATAATCTCACCTTACAGCCTGATGCTAATACAATTAAACAAAATCTTAGGAGAATGCATCCTACCGTGGTTCTCTTGGTAAAAACATAGCTTCAAAAACTTCTAGACATGAACTTCATAGTTCCTATCAATTATCCTGAGTGGCTCTCAAACACGGTACCCATTCACAATCCTAACAAGGTGATACACGTATGTACTAACTTTTGAGATCTTAACAAAGCGAATCCTAAGGTTGATTTCCCTCTCCCAAAAATTGATACTCTTGTCAATACCTGCACTGGCCATGAAATGCTTTCACTCATGGACATTTTTTTAGGATACAACTAGATTCAAATAAATCCTTATGACCAACATAAAACATCATTCACTACACCTTGGGGAAATTTTTTTTACAAGGTGGTGCCCTTTGGCCTCAAAAATGCAGGTGCCACTTATCAATGTGCCATGACATACATTTTCCATGACAACATGTATAATATTATTGAATAATATGTGGATGATCTCTTGGCTAAATACAAAATGCAAAAATAACATATTGGTGTATTGGAGAAAGTTTTTGACCAACTTCTAGAGCATAGTTTAAGGTTGAATCCCAATAAATGTGTCTTTGGTGTTACCTCGAGTAAACTTCTAGGATTTATTATCTCCAAAAGAGGCATTTAGGTGGATCCTAATAAGGTCAAGGCTAACCCAGTTGTTGTAGGTGAGTTGGAGAGGAGAGGGCAATACTCCAAGGGAGGTCCTAGGTTCAAATCTCCACCCTACCAAAAAGCTGAATTGGGTATCCAAAATCCAATTGATAATGTTGGTGTGGTCAGGGTTCGGTGTGACTCCCGGGTGACTTTGACAGTGAGAATCCCTTGTTCATGGTATCTTAGACTAAGGTAGCCCCACAAGGGTTTTTTCACTTAAAAAATAAAAAATAAATAATGTTAAGGCTATCCTAGAGATACCTCCCCCAACTAACTTAAAGGAATTATGTAGTTTACAAGGAAAGATCCAATAAATCCATCATTTTACTATGCAAATTTCTAATAAATGTAGGTCATTCAATCACCTACTACAAAATGTGTTTACATTCTCTTGAAAATATGAATTTCAAAAATTCTTTGATGACATTAAGCAATATCTAGCTTCTCCACCAGTCTTAGCTCCTCCTCATCCAGGGATCCCATTTTATATTTATATCTCAACAATGGAATTTGCTTTAGATACAATTCTTGCACAAATGAATGAACAAAATTGAGATAAACCTATCTACTACATTATTCAAACATTTGTAAGCTATGAAACTAAATACGCTTATGTAGAAAAATTATGCTTAGCAGTGGTTTTCGCCACTAAGAAACTTTGACATTATATGCTTAGCCAGACAACTTACGTCATAGCTAGAGAAAATCCTCTATGTTACATGATGTCTTGCACTTACAATAATACTCATACATCCAAATGGATAATTCTCCTTATGTAATTCAACCTAGAATTCATTAGCCAAAAAATCCATTAAAGGGCAAGTAATAGTCAATCAACTTGCGGAAGCTCCACTACCTAGTGATCATCCCTTGATAATTGAGCTCCCAGATGATTCGGTATTTGTTATCACTAAATAAGAATAATATGTCATTTTTGAGGAAGATATTGATATCACACTATTCTCTTATGGCTCTAAGTGTGCAAAATTTCAAGATGTTGAAGTTGTATTTCACACACCATAAGGGGTACCTATCCCTTTGTCATTCATACTATACTTCCAATGCACAAACAACACTGCAGAGCATGAATCCTTAATCCCAGGTCTTCAATCAACTATAGCTATAAGCATTAAGCATATTATAATATTTGGTGATTATCAACTTGTTGTAAAGCAAATCAATGGAGAATACCAATGCAAAGAACCTACCATTAAGCTTTATCATGAAGGAATGAAGTTGCTCTCTAATTTTGATTGGTATAAAATAAATAGTTTTCCATGTTAGACTAATATATTTAGAGATGTGATGGCCTCACTTGGATCCTTTATTCCAAAATACTCCTTTGGAGAGTTACAGCCCCTTATCATTTCAACAGTCTCTAAATCTACAATTTTCCATGCTAAGTCAAAATATGAAAAGGATGTTTGCTTTATCCAATCCGATTCATATGAACCTTGGTTGAGCCAAATAGTAGCCTTTCTCAAGTTTTTAACACTCCCATTTTATATGTCTCAAAATTCCAAATGAACTTTCAAGAAAAAGGTAGCCCATTTCATTATTTTGGTGGACATGTTGTATAAACGTGGTTGTGATGGAATCCTCCTTCATTGTCTTGAGGCTAGTGAGGCTCAGACAACCATTTTTGAAGCCCATGATGGTACATGTGGTGGTAATTTTAGTGGATTGGCCTTTTCAAAGCATATTATACACATGGGTTATTATTGGCCCACAATGGAACGCGATTGTTGCACCTATGTTAAACATTATAAGAAGTACCAAGAACATGCTAATCTAACTCATGTACCATCACAATATTTACAGCTTATTCAAATCCTTTGGATCTTTTCACAATGGGACCTAGATCTAATTGGAAAAATTTCACCTCCTTCCTTAGGACAACACACTTTCATCATTACAGCCACTGAATACTTCACAAAGTGGGTTGAGGCAATTCCTCTAACCAGCATGATAGGACCTAGAATTGTGGAGTTTATACTCCATCATATCATTTATCATTTTGGTATCCCTTCAAAAATTAATTTTGATAATGGAAAGTCTTTCAAGAACAATAATTTTCAATCAATTTGTGAGAAATATAACATTCAACATAGTTTCTCAACTCCTTATTACCCACAAGCAAATGGATAAGTTGAAGCTTCCAATAAGACCTTAATTTCTATTCTCAAGAAACTTGTCAAATAAAATCATAGAGATTGGCATACACAAATTCCCTTGGCATTATGGGCTTATAGAACAAGCATTCACACACCTGTAGGGACAACACCATTTTCATTGGCCTATGGAGTGGAAGTAATCATATCTCTTGAGCTTGAGATCCCTTCCTTGTGAATTTATTTGTAGGAATTCATAGATGACGACATTGCTAGACAAACATGTTTTGACCAACTCATACTTCTTTATGAGAGGTGATTCAATTATTTAGATCATTTGCAAGTTTACCATGACCATCTCAAATGTTCTTACAACACCAAAGTCCATCTACGTGAATTCCAAGTAGGAGATATTATCCTTAAATAGAATCAATAAAAAACCAATGCATTGTCATACCTTCATGATATATTCATGGCTAATTGGTTAGGTCCATACATAGTTACACAAATAGTGGGTAATGGTACTTATAGGCTTACTAATCTAGAGGGAGAGAAAGAATTCAAACCACTTAATGTTATACACTTGAAAGTATTATATGCATGATATGATTATTATATATATACATGGCTAATACACAAAAATGTTGCATTTTACACATGTCATTTTTCACACATTTGCATTACACACATTCAATTTCATAAATTGAATGTCATACATTACACTCACATCCACATTCCATATAGGGATCATTCATTAATTTCAAGGTCTTAATTTGTCCAACAAAATTCATGTTGCCTTAATCAAGTGCACCTTCACAATTTCATCCACAAAATTCCACAAAGTCAAATTCCCTTCAACACAAGCCACATTCACAAAATCCTAGGTGTTTTTGGTCACTCATCAACTCCTAGTGTTTTGAGCAACCTCCAAAAATCATGTCGAGTTCTTCTTAGGACCATTTCACATATTCATTAAGAAAATATTGAATCAATGGAATTAATTCCAAAAATATTCTTGAATGAAGCATAATTCTCACATCTTAAAAACATCTTGTGTAAAAAATGGATAATACCATACTTGGTCTAAACCTTGAGGTAAAAAGGGTCATCCTTTCTAGTCCCATTATGTAACATAGTCCATAAGAACATTGGTTTGAACCACTATCACAGTTGTTCCAAATTCAAAATATAGAGTAGTAACGATAGGATACAATTCTCATCACACTTAGGTTGAGAATCTGATTTCCCAAAGCTATAAATATTTTACATCACACACCACTTATCAATTGGTTGTAAGGATACTACTACATTTTCAGTCATATGGTTAGGTAGTCATCCCAAAAACTTAAGAGATAAAAAAAAAGGTCATGGAGCATGTAGTTAGCCTCCACAAGATCTATAGACGCTTGACCGGCAATGGAGTACGCTCATGCATGCTGACATGTCTCTTTTAAAAGATACCTATGACTGCTCATATGGACAAGCTAGCTTCTTGATTTCATCCATAATAGGTTTACCCAATTTACTCAATATGAGTTAATGAACTCACTTACACACACACTGGTTCTTGATTTTCTAGGGTCATTACCTTGCGCTTGATTTGGTAAATGAATTCACTGCACACACATTCAGTCCTAGAAGGATTAGGTAGTTTTAGTGGGTTTGTTTGATGCCACTAGGATTTTTGAGTCTCTGTAAAATAAGAATTATTCCATATCAACATCCATATCTTCTCCCATATCAACATCCATATATTCTTCCATGTCAACATCCATGTCTACTCATATTTCATTCATCCCAGATGCCACCAAATCTGGTGCCCCTGTTTAAACATCAATACTAGAGAAGGGCCAAGAAAAGATATAAACTACAAATGATCATCCATACATTCATTCTTGAATTAGTCATTCATAACATATCATATGTATTAATCATAAACATAAACATGCCTTCCATAAAAGCATTCACAAAAAATATGACACAAAAGTAAAATCCATGTATATGTATATATATCAATGAATACCAAAAGGCTACATACAATGGAGCACCACACCTCATATACAAAAAATGCATCTAAGCACTAGCTACATCCTCCAAGAAGACCTATGTGACCTATCAGGAGCCTTAGACCTAGAAGGATCCTTATACCTAGAGCTATGCCTAGATTGACTATGCCTAGCACCCTCAGATGCAAAAAATGTTAGAGGATATGGAAGTGGAATATGATATTCCATAAACATATCCTCTAATGCCTCAATATATCTATGTCAAGAGTGAAGGTGTTGTATGTATATCTCATGCTGATGATCTCTCTCTACTATCTCTACCTAGAGAACCACAATCCTCACATCACGCTCCACCACTTATTACTCCAGTTGTACCTAGTCCTCCTCACTCCAGCATGGGGTTACATCTATAACCTCATATATCTCCCCAACATTGGGTACCTGCTGAGTTGCACCCTTCACCTTCTATATCTGACTATTATATCGAAGGCATAAATGCATCTTGTGGGTATCCTGGATCCCCTCACCTTGATTCTTTTTGGCACCCTCATCCTGGGTCTCCTAGGTATCCTAATCCCTAGCCTCTCCATATTCATCCCCATAAACTGCTCCTTGAGATGGTACCCATGATGGCTAATACATGAACCATGCAACATAATCCATGGTCATCCTCACATCCTCCACATCTAGGATATCCACCTCCTCATCATACTCTAAGGCTACCCTCCATGGATTCATACATGGTAGCCCCATCTCCCCCCAATATCTCTTGTAGCACACCAACTCATCAAGAACATCCCACCTCAGTATAAACTAGAGTACTCATGCAAACTAGAAGTACTCTATATCACTGTGATGCCTACCACTCACCCACTTACCTTGATGCACCCATCATAGATGCTATCTATCCCTAGTCTACTGGGTACTATTGGAATAAAATTTGCCTTCAATTAATAGTGTTGCGCCTTAGAATTTGCCAACACTGAATATATAGATCTTGCTTGAGATCATCTGTCTAGTCTCCAGAGAAGGCTGGTTCCTTTAATTTTTTTAGAGAAAATGGGAACAAGAGATAAGGGAAATATATCCTAAGCTAGAACTTTTCTCATGATACAGTTTAGACAACAACAAACATTGATGATGCAGATTACTACTTTTAGAGTTTTCTTTATATCTTCTTTATAGAAAACATGAATTCTTGAGTGTGACTTTTAGATGTTCGTCTAAAAGCATGTAAATATCTTTTAATGTTCAACTCTAGAAACAAGATTTATACGTGCACAATCCAGATTTTAGAACAGATACATTATAAAACTTAGAATGAATAAAAGTTAAAACACCAGATACATACACTTGCACACAGAAGTTTCGAAAGCCAGAAGAAGAAATATGTTATTGCTTGTAATCCAATACATGTACATCAAGCTTGTAAACTTCCAAGAGCCAACCTTTTTTCTAGAGTCGCTCGCCCCTATATATACCCTAAAAGAGTATCTTTTTCTAATTACATCTTACTATTTTACAAGCAATCATCTGCAGTTTCTAATAATACACAACAAGTCTTCTATGAATTAGATATCTTCTCTACAGATTAGATTCTAGACGAGCCTGTCACATTTTCAATCATCCGGCAAGCTTGCTCTATCCTAGATTTCTGATAATCATGTCAGAAATCACTTCTTGGTGTCAGTGCATGCATTTTATTGCCAAAAATACATTTTATTCCTTTACAGCTGGCGTGTCACGAAATTGTGATATTATTTCCTTGTTTTGCTCTTTTGCCACCTCCGGTCGCAAAAATGAGACATGTCGCAAAATCACGACATTATTTCCTTGCTTTGATCTTTTGTCGCTTCCAGTCACAAAAATAAGACATGTCATGAAATCAAAACATTCTTTCCTTGCTTTGCTTTTCTGTCGCTTCCAGCCGTGAAAATGAGACATGTCACGAAATTGTGACATTCTTTCCTTACTTTGCTCTTCTACCGCTTCTAGCCGTGAAAATGAGACATGTCACGAAATCGTGACATTCTTTCCTTGCTTTGCTTTTCTATCGCTTCCAGCCACGAAAATGAGACATGTCATGAAATCACGACATTCATCTCTTGCTTTGCTCTTTTGCCGCTTCCAGCAATGAAAATGAGATGTTGTGAAATCATGAAATTCTTTCCTTGCTTTGCTTTTCTGCCGTTTCCAGCCACAAATATGAAACATGTCACGAAATTGTGACATTCGTCTCTTGCAAGGCTCTTCTACCGCTTCCAGCTACGAAAATTAGATGTCACAAAATCACGACATTCTTTCCTTCGCGTTGCTCTTTTGCTGCCTTTAGCCGTGAAAATGTGACGTCATGATATCATGACACTTTTGCCTCTTTGTTCTCTTTTGCTGCTCTTAGCCACGAAAATGTAACATGTCGCGATATCACGACACTTTTGCCTCCTTGCTCCCTTTTGTTGCTCTTAGCCGCGAAAATGCAACATGTCGCGATATCATGACACTTTTGCCTCCTTGCTCCCTTTTGTTGCTCTTAGCCGCAAAAATGCAACATGTCGCGATATCGTGACACTTTTTCCTCCTTGCTCTTTCTCTTTGCTTTTGCCCGCAAAAATGCAACATGTCATGATATCGTGACACTTTTTCCTCCTTGCTCTTTCTCTGTGCTTTTGCTCGCGAAAATGCAACATGTCATGATATCGCGACACTTTTTCCCCCTTGCTCTTTCTCTTCGTTTTGGATCACAAAAATGCAACATGTTGCGATATCATGACACTTTTGCCTCCTTGCTCCTTTTTGTTGCTCTTAGCCACGAAAATGCAACATGTCACGATATCGCGACACTTTTGCCTCCTTGCTCCCTTTTGTTGCTCTTAGCCGCAAAAATACAACATGTCGCGATATCGCGACACTTTTACCTCCTTGCTCCCTTTTGTTGCTCTTAGCCACGAAAATACATGTCGTGATATTGTGACACTTTTGCCTTCTTGCTGCCTTCTGTTGCTCTTGGCCACGAAATGCAACATGTTGCAATATCACGACACTTTTTCCTCCTTGCTCTTTCTCTTTGCTTTGGACCATGAAAATGCAACATGTCATGATATCACGACACTTTTCCCTTCTTGCACTTTCTCTTTGCTTTGGACCGCAAAAATGCAACATGTCGCGATATCGCGACACTTTTTCCTTCTTGCCCTCTCTCTTTTCTTTGGACCGTGAAAATGCAACATGTCATGATATATTTTCCTTCTTGCCCTTTCTCTTTGATTTGGACCGCAAAAATGCAACATGTCGTGATATTGCGACACTTTTTCCTTCTTGCCCTTTCTCTTTGCTTTGGCATATGGGCCACTTCGGTCTTCTTGCAAAATATGCAAAAAGGTGAATCAACTCTTTTTCTGTAGTTAGTCACTTTTTTACTAACATTCTTGGCACCTTCTGAGGGATTTTTTGCTTGCAAAAATTTTGAACCAGGCCTTCATCCATTGGGAAACGGAGTCAACAATGCAGTTGTAAAAAGAATATTTTAGAAAAAGACAAAGAACACAGGAAAATGCACTTAGATTAAAAGTGAACATTATCTCGTCAAAACTCCCTCTATACCTTAGTATCTCTATTAAAAAAAAATGTCGAATTCTGATTGGCTACGACTGAAATTTTTTGTTAAGGCCGAAAAACGGTAATATTTACAAATATTTTCTTAATATACTTATATTATACTGTACATATAATTCATTTTCTGCTTTCTCAACAGAAATATAACTTTAGGTGAAATGCATTCACCGTGATGGGAAAAACCAATCCATCTTGATATTTAAACTCAAAAGCATTGAATTATTTCTCTGAACCAATTTCAAATGGTCCCTCCTAGAAAGCATCGAATTTATCATGGTTACCTGGATTAGCTTTATTTACATTCCATTTCAAAACCAAGTCTCCCACTCTAAATTTTTTGGCAGTTGTCTTTTTGTAGAACCATCCTTTAGTATATGCCATATGCTTCTGATTGTGATTGTATGATTGCTCTCTTTGTTCTTCTGACTGTAAGAGTTGCATTACTCTTGCAACTGTGTGTAGAATTTGATCAATCTGAGGTAGTGGGTAATGATCTTTGAGTGATGCTTTGTTCAGATTTCTAAAATCTACACACAATATGATATCTCCATTTTTATTCCTGACTGGCACCAAGTTTGCCACCCAGGTGGAGTGTTTAACAGGGTATACTATTTTAGCTTGAAGGAGTTTTAGCAGTTCTTGTTTCATCAAAGATTCTATCTTCAGATTCACTGGTCTTTGTTTTTGCCTAAAACGCTTAGCTCCTTCTTCTGATTCTATGGTATGTTGAATAACATCTTTATTGTACACTTTTATATCACTATACACCCAAGCTATGATGTCAAGGAATTTTTTACACAATTCTCTGATCTAGTTCACTTTCTCTTCTGTACAACTGATTTCAACCTTAATCATTTTGCCTGGCTCCAACTCTATGTCTTTGTATCTTCGTTTATCGACCTTGATTTTTTGGCCAACTGCTCTATCATTGTTATCAAATAGGCTTTCAAGGGTTATGAGACCCTTAGGAATATGATTGTTTTTTAACTAAATAATGTCCTCTTCCTCTTCATCCTACAGGTATCGGTTGGTTGAGCAATTCATTTCATGGATTAAGAAATCCAATATCTGTTCATCATTTTCAAAAACTTGCCAAAAAATATTTTTATCAGGCATAGAAGGCTTGTATATAAGTCCAACAGTTTTAGACTTCTGAATAACATTACTTACAGGACAAAAATTAGCTCCCACTGAAGCTAACAAATCTACGTGGGTATTCTGTTCTCCAGGGATAAACTTTATATTTAGGTCCTTCTATTCTACTACATTATTGGAGCAACTCCAAGTCAACCTGTAAGAGAAAACCTTTTCCTCTCCGGTGGGAGAAATCAAAACTATTCTGGCACCAGCTCCATTCTTGCACCTAGCCCCATCAAAGAAAAGCTTCCACAATTGATTCACGAACCATCATTTTCTAGGGAGGGTATCAATTTTCTTTTTGTTTCTCAATAGAATAGTTTCCTATTTTTGTTTCTATCATGGCATTAAAATTCTGTAGAGAAAACTTGTCCTCATCTTGGAGCTCTTCTAATGTTTCTTCCATTAGATCTTCTTCTATTGTTTCTTCAGTCATCATATTTACACGGTCAGTTTCACCAATATTTTCTACATGAAATGTAGATGGTTTCTCATTAAAAATCTTGATCCTTCTACCTTTGAAATGTATCTCCAAATGAGAATAATCTAAGGATAAGTATCCTCCTATCTTTGTTGTGAACTCTTTGGATATACACATACCAAAATAGGGCTCCAAGTCTATGACTACTACGTCTTGTATGACTGTCATCTGAGGTATTTTATGCATCCGTATGGGAACATCCTTTATCACTCCTATAGTTTTTACTAGAGTACCATCTAACTTTAGGATGCCTGCGCTGCTCCTAGTGTACTCCATTCCCATAATATCACATATCACTTTGGATATCATAGTGGTAGCAGCGCCTAAATATATCATGCAGTTGTGGACAACCCATCCTTCCATTTGAAGGGACAAATAAAAGGGTGGTGGCCTGTTTTTACCAGTGGTAGACGTCAAGTTCATTAGAACCATTTTTGAATATGATGTAGTCCCACCTCCATTTTTCATTGTTCTTAGGGATTCTTGTAGGAAATCGATTTGACTTGGGATTTGAATAGCATCATACATACTTTCCTTAGAAGGAGTCTTTTTCATTTCCTTTACTATACTGAATGTAGGTGAATCAACTATTATTTCTCTTTCTTTGGAAAAAGTTTTATATTTATTTTTGTATCCCTGGGTAGCTTTAGTTCTTTACCTTTTTATCAGTGAGGGGAATCTCAACCTTTCCCTAGCCTATTATTGGGTTTCATTTTCCCCCCGAGGAATAAATTCTTTGTGTGTTTCTTGCCCTTGAATTTTGGCTGGAAACTAATATTTTCTTTCCTAATGGAGACTTCTCTTAGGAGTTTCTTTGGGAACTTCCTTGGGAGCAGGGAAACATTCAATGGCTGAAGCTCTTTAGGGTCTACTTGCAGTGGTTTCTTACCTGATCTTATCAAAACTGAAACCTGTTCTACTATAGGCATCATGAAGTTGTGGTCCTTATCTCTAATTATATTTACATGGCCTTTAATTTTTTCTTTACTCTTTTCAACTGCTATAATTTGTACATAATGCTGGTGTATCATACACGAAATTTCCCCATGTGGATCATTACATGTAGTACACCAAAAGTTAAAATCAGTGGGAGGCTCTTCGACCTCCACTATCTCATTTGTATATACTGTGCTCGGTCTCTCTTGTACCCTTCCACTTTTCGAAGCACCTTCCTTTTGTATCTATGGAAATCTTCTTGCTTGGATATTTTGTTCAGTATCTCTCTTTTTCATGGACGCCATTTCATTTGACAATGTCTTCATTGAATCAATTATGGTCATGTATTGATCATTGGGGGAGCTGATGCAAGGGGTGTGGCTAGTAATGCAAGGAATTTAGGAGGTGTAGCTATATATGGGAAGGCCTACGTTGATGGGAGTACAAGAAATTTAGAGATTGATGCTTGGGAAAGCTCTGGTACAATTAGCAATACACTCTTTGATGGATATCTTTTTGTAGCGATGATATCAGCTTTGTCCTTTGCTGCCTCTAGATAGATTCCAAGAAAAGTGGTTACACGGGATTGCCTTATTAACATACTGAGATCTGAATCAAAAGCCCTTAAATAATAGCATATAGCTTGTTCTTCCATGGTATTTAGGCCTTTCGGTACTCTATCATGAGTTTTGGTAAATTTGATGTTGAAATCTTGGATTTCTTCTTGTGGATGCCTCTTAATGACAGTGAATTGATTCAACAATGTGAAAGTATTTGCATGTATATTAAATTCATCGACCAGACGGCCGGCCAGTACTGCCCAAGAAGTAATGAATCCAACGGGAAGTGCTCTCTACCAATAGAACATCTTTCCTTTCAAAGATATAATCAAAAATCTGACCATTACATCTTCCCGAGTGATGTTGTAAATAGATGCTAGCGATGATACATCTAAACACTGCTCATATGCTATTTTGCATTTTCCCTGAAAGGTCGGTAATGCTTTTAGTGTAGCTTGTGGAATTTGGTGGTGTGTTCCCAAGTTCAAAGGGCAGTTTGATTCCACACAAGATGCGCTGGGGTAGGGGTGGCTACCATGATTGCTAAAGGAGTTACAACCGCTATGGGATTGCTTGCAGATGCTCCTATAGTGGGTGTTAAAGAGGTGCTAATGGTGTCAGGAATATTTGATCATGTGGCTAGCATAAGGTGTGCTTTTAGGCTTTCGAGATGTAGTTCAAAGAAATCAATAGGTTCTTCAGAGTTTCTAGCTCGAGATCTGGTTATCATATGGCTATATAACCAAAATGTTTTTAGACAAGGTCTTTATTTTATGGTCTAAATTGCAACGGAGTCACCAGGTGGTTTTTCTTGAGATTTTTAAACAAAAATGCTCTTAAGATAAAAAACCAAAACTTATACAATAGTGTGGGATTGTTGGTCCCACCAAGTGTGCCAAAAACTATTGGAACAAAATCTGCCTTCGATTAATAGTGTTGCACTTTAGACTTTGCCAACATTGAATAGACAGATCTTGCTTGAGATCATCTGTCTAGTCTCCAGAGAAGGCTAGTTCCTTTAATTTTTTTAGAGAAAAGGGGAACAAGAGATAAGGGAAATATAGCCTAAGCTAGAAATTTTCTCATGGTATAGTTTAGACAACAACAAACATTGATGATGCAGATTACTACTTTCAGATTTTTCTTTATATCTTCTTTATAGAAAACATGAATTCTTGAGTGTGACTTTTAGATTTTCGTCTAAAAGCATGTAAATATATTTTAATGTTCAACTCTAGAAACAATATTTATACGTGCACAGTCCATATTTTAGAACAGATACATTATAAAACTTAGAATGAATAAAAGTTAAAACACTAGATACATACACTTGCATGTAGAAGTTTCAGAAGCCAGAAGAAGAAATCTTTTATTGCTTGTAATCCAATACATGTACATCAAGATTGTAAACTTCCAAGAGCTGACCTTTTTTTTGGAGTCACTCACCCCTATATATACCCTAAAAGAGTATCTTTTTCTAAGTACATCTTACTATTTTACAAGCAATTATTTGTAGTTTATAATAATACACAAGTCTTCTATGAATTAGATATCTTCTCTGTAGATTAGATTCTAGATGAGCCTATCACATTTTCAATCATCTGGCAAGCCTACTCTATCCTAGATTTCTGATAATCATGTCAGAAATCACTTCTTGGTATCAGTGCATGCATTTGATTGCCAAAAATACATTTTATTCCTTTACAGCTGGTGTGTCATGAAATCGTGACATTATTTCCTTGTTTTGCTCTTTTGCCACCTTCAGACGCAAAAATGAGACATGTCACAAAATCGTGACATTATTTCCTTGCTTTGCTCTTCTGCCACTTCTAGTCACAAAAATAAGACATGTCGCAAAATCACAACATTCTTTCCTTGCTTTGCTTTTCTGCCACTTCCAGCCATGAAAATGAGACATGTCACGAAATCATGACATTCTTTCCTTGCTTTGCTCTTCTTCCACTTCCAGCTGCAAAAATAAGACATGTCACGAAATCGTGACATTCCTTCCTTGCTTTGCTTTTCTGCCGCTTCCAGCCACAAAAATGAAACATGTCATGAAATCGCAACATTCGTCTCTTGCTTTGCTCTTCTATCGCTTCCAGCCATGAAAATGAGACATGTCATGAAATTACGACATTTTTTCCTTGATTTGCTTTTCTACCACTTCCAACCGCGAAAATGAGACATGTCACAAAATCACGGCATTCATCTCTTGCAAGGCTCTTCTGTCGCTTCCAGTCGTGAAAATGAGACATGTCGCGAAATCATGACATTCTTTCCTTCACATCGCTCTTTTGCTGCCTTCAGCCATGAAAATGTGACATGTCACGATATCCTGACACTTCTGCCTCTTGTTCTCTTTTGTTGCTCTTAGCCATGAAAATACATGTCGCGATATCATGACACTTTTGCCTCCTTGCTCCCTTTTGTTGCTCTTAGCCATGAAAATGCAACATGTTGCGATATCGCGACATTTTTGCCTCCTTGCTCCCTTTTGTTGCTCTTAGCCATGAAAATGCAACATGTCATGATATCACGACACTTTTTCCTCCTTGCTCTTTCTCTTTGCTTTTTCCCGTGAAAATGCAACATGTGGCGATATCACGACACTTTTTCCTCCTTGCTCTTTCTCTGTGCTTTTGCTCGTGAAAATGCAACATGTCACGATATCGTGACACTTTTTCATCCTTGCTCTTTCTCTTCGTTTTGGACCGCAAGAATGCAACATGTCATGATATCGTGACACTTTTGCCTCCTTGCTCCTTTTTGTTGGTCTTAGCCGTGAAAATGCAACATGTCGCGATATCGTAACACTTTTGCCTCCTTGCTCTCTTTTGTTGCTCTTAGCCATGAAAATACAACATGTCGCGATATCGCAACACTTTTACCTCCTTGCTCCATTTTGTTTCTCTTAGCCACAAAAATACATGTCACAATATCGCGACACTTTTGCCTCCTTGCTCCCTTCTGTTGCTCTTGGCCACGAAAATGCAACATGTCGCGATATCGCAACATTTTTTTCTCCTTGCTCTTTCTCTTTGCTTTGGACCACAAAAATGCAACATGTCACGATATCACATCACTTTTTATTTCTTGCCCTTTCTCTTTGCTTTGGACTGCAAAAATGCAACATGTCATGATATCACGACACTTTTTCCTTCTTGCCCTTTCTCTTTGCTTTGGACCGTGAAAATGCAACATGTCACGATATCGTGACACTTTTTCCTTCTTGCCCTTTCTCTTTGCTTTGGACCATGAAAATGCAACATGTCAAGATATCACGACACTTTTTCCTTCTTGCCCTTTCTCTTTGCTTTGGCATATGGGCCACTTCGGTCTTCTTCGAAAATATGCAAAAAGTTACATCAGCTATTTTTCTATAGTTAGTCACTTTTTGACTAACAGGTACCCAACCATAGCCTCGGCATGACTTGGGCAAACGTTAATCCATCTCATAAATCCTTGTACTGCTAACTCATCCTTACTAGAGGACTCGGTTGTACCTCCTCCACCAACATATATTATCTATCATAGGGTTACTCCTACCAAAATCCCCCATAGGTAAGCCCTCCAATCGAGAAACTCTGAAGTTCTCCCATCCCCAGCATTGCAATAGTAAGTTTCACCCCAATCCCTTCCACCACCACCTCATCACATTGTATAGCTCTTGGTACACCTTAACTAGTAAGGTGAGAGCTCATGCATATATCTACCTCATCATGAGCATATCAATCATGACCCCTATCAGGTTCCAAGGGAACCTACACCCATTACTATTCGGGTCCATAATGTTGGCCAACACGAACATCACCAAAGCTTGAAGGGGATATAACTCCTTGTCCACATACATGGAAAAACAAGGTATACCTCTTCTCTCCAGTTTCACCCTGTACGATGCATCCCCAAACATTCACCTCATATCCATATTTTGGTTGAGCCCAACCTCAAATCAGACCCCCTCCACTAGTGCCTTGAGGATGCGATATACATCCTCCAAGGTAACAGTCATATCGCCTATGGGGAGCTAAAATATCCCCCTATCTGCATCCCACCTCTCTTCTAAGGTAGAGAGATACCTCTCATATACCCTCACAACATCTAGTTAAGCTACCTCTGCTAGCCCCACCTCCATAAGCATATCTCATTCATCCCATGTAATCACCTTCCTCATCCCATCGATATAAGGTGAAAAATGGTGTCGAGCCTTCAAATCTCTAAGTTGTAGCACAACACAAAATATTTGTTAATAATTAATTTAAAAAATAATAACAAAAACTTTGCACAAAAATCATAATCAACAATGGGTTATCTTAGCCACTTTTGCTCCATCTACAACCCCAACACTCACACCTGCTCCCTCTGTTGCCATAGCTTATGTACTCCAAATGCTTCACCTCACTCACCCTTCACTCCTTAGACGTAGCTTCTCAAAATTCATAGACACACAAATGAGCTTTAAATCTTGCCCAACAAGCTATTTATAGCCACTTCAGGTGCTTTGAAGCACCCATGGACGTTTCCTGGTGTGTTGAAGCACCTATGGGTGTTTTTGCAGACTACAAGTGCCCATGGGCGTTTTGCATTAGTATTGAAAAAAATAAATCAACACAAAATAGTAGTTGTCCCCAACCAAATCACTCATGATTTCACTCACTAATGCATTCAATCATTTTATTAGGTTTTGTGAATATTATGACTGATTTGGATGCATAAATATCAATTGTGACCACATTGACTGAAGTTCACCAAAAAAATTTCAAAAACACCTAAAACAACCTAATTTTTCACAAAATGACCATCATAATTCATATCATCACTCACACATCATTTTCACATCATTTCACATCATCATTTACATATTTGCCAAGTTCACATAACATGTAAGTGAATCTTGTATCTAGTGGGTTATTCTACACACTCGATGATTGCAACGATTGGCATCCATGCAATTTGGTAAGATGAATAGCTTACCATAAGGACACTTGATCATGATCATCATAACTTATCTTCTTGCTCCAAATACAAATCATATTTTGTATTTCCTTATCTTTAGAATGAAACATTGCCAAGAATAATTTACACAACCACTGTCATTGATGGCCTAGTTTGTGGGGCTTAAAACATGGACAAAAACTCAAATTTCATCATTCAAAATCTCCTTAACACCTTAAATATAGGCACTAGCTAGGATGATTGGTTCCATTTTTGAATTAGGTGAAGATTTTTCCATAGTCACTAGCAGGCCATCCAAGGTTGATTATTTTTCCTTTGCATCATCATTTTTGCATATCAATGATGCCAAAAAGGTAAACCATTTCAATAGCATTGAATAACCCTAATTTTGGGACAACCTCTTTTGGTTTTAAATTTTCTGCAATGGGATACATCTCAAATGATCATGGAATATACACTTGGTAAAAATCCCCTTTTTTGTTGGGGCAAAAACAAACACAATCATATCGCCAAATTACAAAACTCTCCTTCCCACTGTTGGGGAAAAAATGGTATCAAATTTTACATCATTCATATTGTCCTCATCACCTCACATTTGCACAAAACCCTTTATCTGTTGGGTCAAAAATAGACACATCATATCATATTTTTCACCAACCCCCTTCCCACCATTGGGGCAAAAATGGTATCACATCATCCATAATTCATTTGCATAGATTTTTCAATTGGCTCATGAGATTCATCCATAACCTCATTCACCAATTTAGGGGGTAAGCTACACAAAACTCAAAATTATTTTATTATTTTATCTTCAAGATCATGCTCCACATCCCAAGATAAGTTGCTTGTGCACCTGGCCAAAATAGATATCTCGTGTTTTTGCACTGCATTGTGTTTCACACAATGCAGTATAAAAAGGGGTATCTATAGACATCAAAATCTATCCATTCATGCTCCAATACCTATTTCGCATAATTTATAAATAATATTCATGTTTATTTATGTATCTTTATTTTATATATATTTAAATATAATATTTTATATTATATTTTAATATATTTTTAATAAATATATGTGTTTATTTAATTGAATCAATCCCAGCCATCCAAATCCATTTAATCTCGACCACCCACTTACATCTATTCATTCCACATCCTATATTTATTAGATACCCTTGGATATGCTTTACTCTCAACCACACGATTAGTGTCATTGAAACCCTAGCATGCCTTAGGTTAGATTATAAATAGGAGTCAATTTTATATCTCAACCCCTAATTCTAAGTTCCTAAGTTTTATGAGTTCTCGAATACCCTAATTCTCTAAATGCTTTAATTCTTGTACCAAGCCTTTTGTTCCCTAGCCCCATTCAATCTGTCATATTTCACTTCCCTTTCTCACCATATCTATTGTTGCATCCTGTACCCTCACTCGATCTACTTCTGTATAATTCCCCATTAGCTGCCATGCACCTCCAGGTACTTTCTGTCAACACCATGCATATTTGGGAACCTCCCTCCTAGCACCAAGTGCCCACAGGTGTTTCTTGTAGTCGTTAGGTGCCCGCGGGTATTTTATGCTCCCACTCCTGAAGTCCCCATAGCCTCTACGTGATGCTAGGGAGTCATCACACCAGTCACCTGCACCAAACATCATGCATCAGAATATAGTAAGTAATACTGATCCATTATTTTATTTATTTCATGCATGTTTTTATGTTTTTGTTCACTATATTTACAAAACCTAGTTAGGGTTTACTATTTCTCATAGAGGGCCTCACACTGTGGAGCCCTCACAGGTACTACTAACTACTTTTGTTGTGTCATTATGTGTAGATCTTGAGCACTACATAAACATCTGGAGTGGTCCAAACTTGGATATCAAAAAGCCCACTCAATCTTGTTGGGATTAATACGTGTTTGAAGACACCACAACTTTGCTTCTTAGGGTTTTGGACAATCTTAAATTGTTGTAATATTGTATCAAAATGATTCAAGGATCCAATATTGTAAACAATGGAGTTTATAGGCTCCCCTCATCAATAAATAATTCTTTCTATTGTGCAATCTTGTGTCACATTGCATTTTATTTTTTTCAAAGCATTGTCTATGTGTTACGTTTTGCATATTTCATAAGTTAACAAATATCTTGTAGTTTTATATTGTTTTTTCTATACCATACCTTCTTAAATTTCTTTTGCATATTAATGTTAATAGTACCCAAAGAATCCAACCAAGGATAATTAAAAATAATATCCACATCATGCATATTAGTTGCATAGATTTTTTTATGCAAAATACATTTATCCATGGTGATATTCAAATCTTCAAAAATTTGAACATTCTCACCGTCAAGTTGTATGTCCTTGATTTTTGTTGCTTGAACCTGAAAGTGTGAAAACTTGCAACATGAACAAATAAATAGATCAAAATGAAACAAGATAACACAATGCAAAAGAAACTAAATGGCAATGAATCTGGGTATACTAAATTATATTGACTTCTTTAGAATGTGTTATACTATATTTTATTTAGGGATTTTATAGATGATGCAATATTACAATATGGATCATGATATCCTCTTTATTGAATAGAGTTTTATTTGGTGCAATCTAAAATGTTCTCACACCAGCAAAAATATTTTGGAGAGCAAGTTTTTAGTGACCACTATGTGAAAGTTGAATTTGAGAGTCTTTCACAATACCTAATATTGTAACCTACATGCAATGAAATAAAAGAGAGATTAGTAGCATCTATGGGGTCCATCAAGGTTGGACCCATATTGATCAAAAAATAAAGAAAAATAAAGTGAATGCATGTGTAAAATTATAGAAACCAATGCTACTACAGTGAGATAAAAAGCATAAAATGAAATATAAGCTATTGTAAATAAGAATATAAGCTAACATGTAGAAAACTAGTTACCTGAATGAGATTGTCTCGATCAATATGGTCTTTATCTATGGATTGTCTCAGGGTAATATGATCGTCTTCATAGACCTACAACTTTGTGAAACCAAATTTGAATGATTTTGGGGTGATCCAAGGAGTTTTTTTCATCGAATTATCCCATGAGCATGGATGCAAGTTGGCTGGTTTGAATAATCCAAAGTATTAGGGTTGATAAAATGAGGTTATGGAAGGTGGCTTCAAAACTTGAACAGCAATATAGTAGCATGGTGGTAGCGAGGAATATTGCCAAGAAATTTGGGTAGCACTTTGTAGAGGTAGGCATTAAAAATCTAGTTTTTAAATGGATGGGGGAAACCTCCATTTTATAGCCTCCTTGACATGCAACCAAATATGCAAGTGGCAATTAGGGGTAGTTTTATTTCTAATTTATAGGTGGTAGGGGTGGCTATAGATTTTTTGGCACAATGGGAAATCAACCACTGTATTGACATACAATCATGCAACCTGATTATTCCTTTTTTATTTGTATCCATACAACCATCTTGGGTCAATATGATCCTAAATTGGAGATGATGTCGAACAAGATGGTCATGCTTCCCATGGAGGAAAAGTGCTTTTAGCTAGAGGAAAGCACCAAATTAGCCCTAAGGTTGTCCTAGGTGGGTTAAATGGATTAGAAGATATTTTTGAAGAGTCTCCTTGTGATTATGTGTTTTAGATATCTATAGATGCCCCTTTTTGGAGTGCTTTGTGCCTAACAAAAATTCCAAGCAAAAATAGATGACCTAAAATGATTGAGTTCATGATGGATGATGTTAATTTGAAAAGTCAATGTGAGATGCCCCAATCATAAAAAGGGTGCACATCTTTGAATCATTGCTTCCAACATATTGATGAATTTGATTTGATATTGGTAACCCTTTAGTTGTGGGTAGACAATATTGAGTCTACTCTTTAGGTTTTAGGCATACCAAGTGTTTATTTGATTTAAATTTTACTTATTGTTTACCCCAACAAAAATTTGAATGCAATTTCTATTTTTGAGTGTTTGATTGTTGACTTGATTTTGAAATGTAAATTTTGCAGTTATTGACTACCCCCTTAAGCAACGATTCAATGGAGGAGATGAAAAATTGATGATAGTGACGAGGAACGTGACAAGAATTTGACTAATATCCTAGATGATTTTGAAAAAGTGCCATTTTTGAGACTATCTCGACTTGAGATGGTTTCATTTGGTTACTTTTTTTATAAAAACATGATCATCCTAGATGGTTGTGTGGCACCACGCAGTAATAAAAGATGGTCTTAGCCATTAAAAATATAAATAATGGAAATTGCAAAAAAAATGGTCATTTTCATCACACGAAATGAGAAACAAGTGATAGGAGGAGGAGAAATTAGTTTGTGAAGCAAAGCACTATCAAAACACCCACTTATTACTATGATGGAACCATCTAGTGCCTCAACAAGTGGAGGAGGTAGTGCAAAAAAGGTAAGGATAAAAATTCAAACTTTATTTTAAAATTAAAATGAACCAAACTAAATTTAATGGAAATGAGTGGGGTGGGGTGGGTGAAATGGGTAGTTAGGTGAATGAAAAAGTGGGTGGGTGATGGGTAGTTAACTTTTTAATGCACTTTAATTTTTGTGTGGTTATGTGTATTATTTTTTTGCTTTTGTTAATGTGTTTGGAGGACCATATCAAGATGAGATGGTTCCATTTTATAGTTATCTCACTTGATATGGCCTCTTTTGGGAACCATATCGCATCAATACATTCTTATGCCATGATAATCTCGTATCAATATGGTCACATTTAGGGGCTATCTCAGCTTATGACAATCGTGTGTGCTATTTTTTTTAACTTTTATTGATTTTTTTTCATTTTTATCAGTTTATTAGAGCCCGACACCACTTGCTAAACCATTTCAAGGAGGCTCATTTTGCAATGCTAAATAGTGAGGATAATTGGACATGGCTAAAGGACATGAAGCTTTAGTACATTGCTTGACTAGGGTTCATACATGTTGATTAGGCCTACCTAACAATATTGATAGATATATGGGACCCATAAACTAACACTTTTAACATATCGACTAGTGAGATCACCATCACATTACATGATGTCTACCAGATATTGCGGTGTCTGATCGAGGTGGAACCTATCTATACTATTATGACTATTGAGAGGGAGGTACTATTGCGATGAGCTTATAGAGAGTAGTGGAGACTAGTTTATTGTGATGATGATAATGGTGATGTCCATGTTGAGGTTGGATACTGAACATGGCTACTAATAGTCAAACATGTAATTTTGATGATATTCATGTCTAATTTTATTTTTCTTGATTCTTTTGGTAGAAGGTTTCTTTGGAATTTGTTGGGTCTTGTCCAGGACCTAGTGGATCATCCATAGATCATGGTATGGGACCCTATGTTTTTGTAATAGCTCTATAGGGAGTTGTATGATATCCAAGCGAGAGGTTGATAGGGCCTAGGATGCAACTTCCTTCTATAATTTTTGGGTTGGGAGTACTTCAACATTGATCAACCACATGGGTTACCATGGGTTGTGTAGAGGGATATTGTAGATAGGGAAATTCTCTATTCCATGTTATGGATACATGAGTGGAAGTGGAGCAAGAGCCACCCTTGGTAGTGTTACCTAGAGCATTACATAAACTCTTATACTGGATTACAACCAAGCTAGGTTACCTATAGACCATGGAGGGGAGCACTAGCCTAGACTAAGGTAGATGAGCATTTGATATGTGTGTGATGGATCATATGGTTTATAGGATGACATGAGATAGAGCATGAGTAATTTTAGTACTCACGAGTGACCCACCAATTTAGAGTGAGGTAGGATGTGCCTAAGGAACTAGTGGTCTATAGGTGGAGGACTACAGAGACTTAACTAGCATGGCCATGATAAAATCCTTTGAGAAAATAGGTTGATGAGACCCTAGCATATCTAGATATAGAGGATCCTAACACCACACCTGAGTATGATGTTTGGTTCATAGCCCAATATCTTAAGAGAGATGCCATAGCTAAAGGGGAGATAAAGGTAGTATAGGATGGAGCAATGAGAGAAGAGGGAGATACTGAAAGAGATATTGAGGTAGTAGGAAATCCATATTAGCAATGGGTGCATCATCAAGTGGATGAGGGTGGATCACAAGGAGCTACTAAGGAGGCCCCTAAAAGGAGTGAGGAGAGGTATGTGGGTAAGGGGCTATATGAAGACAGCCTGCAGGAGTATATTTCTACTTTGAGAGAGTAGTTTTGGATTCTCTAGGGGTAGCTAATGAATCGAGACACAACACATGTCATGGTGCAAAGTTAGTGGGACATAGACCAATAGAGATTTTAGGATGGTCAGAGGAAAAGGATACCCTATGAGCATAGGTGGTGACATAGTAGGAGGAGAGATAAATACTAGTGGTAGAGTGGGTGGTCTACAAACTTAGGTGGTAGGGAAAGTAGCCAATCGGGGCCAACCATAAACAAGTGCGTAGCCTATAGATGAGGTTTCTAGACTATGAGAAAAGAATGCACAATTTTAGGTCAAGGTAGCCATATAACTCTCACAATACCAGGTATATAGGGAGTATGTAGGGCAACTAGAGGATGAAATAGATAGACTTGGTGGGGTACTTCCATCACAAGCATCCTCATATCAGTATCATTGGAGCTTATATAACATAGCCTCTAGAGAGCCATCAGTTAGACCACATGTACCACTATTTGTAGTATTAGGGACCTCCTAGATGTTAGGGGCTAGTAGAGTAAAAAAAATCCTAGAGACATGGCTAAGGGAAACAAAGAGTAGTGGTAGTGGTAGCATAGGGTCTTCTTGAGTATGGGGCCACTTTATACTTAACTTCACTTTTTGGATGTGAGGTCTAAGGACCCACTATCATTGTAGCCTACGAGCATTTTTGTACCATGATGTACTTATTATTTTGATATATATGATATGATGTTTATTTATGCATACCTTGTGTTTATATGGATGCTTTTATGTGATGATTATTATAGATTTATGCCTAGACTTGTGGATGTGATTATGCCTATATATTAGATGGATCCCTAGATATGATTTATTTATGCATAGACTTAGATATGTATGCAATGTACTACTGACATGTGATTATTTTAAATGGTATGAAATATGAATGTATGTTTAAATGATAAAACATAATGAATTAATATAAGATGCAATAACCAAATAAGTATAACCACCACAGAATGTATAAAAGTCATGAATCAAGGTTGAAATAATTTCATCTAAATCATACACTAAAACCTATATGAAATGAAAATAAAAAGTGTATTAACAATATGTGAATTTAATGGATGGTGATAAGCAAGAAGTCATAAGAGAACAATAAGACCTTTAGGAGACTCAAACACCCTAATTAACTAGTCAAAAGTTGGATATTGACTATACAAGAACCTGAAAGATAAAAATCTGCTAGGAAGACCAAGTTATTCAATACCCCTATTTATGCATAGTGAAGTTCATTGCTCTAACTTTTTACTTGGTTAAACTTAACTTCTCTGCAATTCAAGCCATTAAAATCTAGATCATATGTAATCTAACATTGGTCTATACAAAATAAGGTCACTAATGTGACAAACATATCACCATGTGTAAGGCTACTCCACTGCCAGGATGGAATTTATAACTTATTTTTGGAGATGGATATTACCCCATGGTTTTTGAAAAAATAATAATTCCAAGGATTCATCTCTTTTCCCTCTATTTTTTTTTGGGGGGGGGTTACTTGCTCATTTTCAAGGAGAGAAAGGTATTTTATTGTTTTTTAGGGTTTTGCTTTTTTTAGATGAGAGAAAAAGGGATTTTTGTTTTTTTTTTGTGGGGCTTGCTCATTTTGAAGGAGAGTAAGAGATTTTATTATTTTTTTGAGGCTTTTGCTTATTGTGGATGAAAGAAAAAGGGATTTTTTTTTTGTGGGGCTTGCTCATTTTGAAGGAGGGCAAGGTATTTTATTGCTTTTTGGGACTTGCTCATTTTGGATATTAGCAAGGGTTTTTTTTTTAGGTGGGAAGGGAGAGCTTGTCCTTTTGTCAATTCTTAGCCTAGACCATGCACATGATAGGAGAGCAAGGGAAACTTTTCACTTTTGAGGCAAGAACTACTTTATAGTTTCATCTTTCCTTGTTCAAAAATCATATTTAAGAGTGTGAAAATGTGTTGGGATTTTGAGATAAGCAAGGTACAATCAAAGCAAGACCCTACCACTAGAAATTAATATGGTTTTCCATAAAATCTAAAAGGAAACTAGGAACGGTTGAATGCCTAAAAGTCCTTGTTGAACACCCTATGATAATTACTTAGGGAAAATAAAACACACATAAAGAAATAGGAATGTGGATGGGAATGAATAGTGTGATGGAGTATTTTCCTTATGAAATTTCAAAAATTAAGAGGTGTGCGTAAGATAGTTAGTGGCCATATGAACACCATTGTTGATGGTGATATGGTAATTATCCTATATTATGAGGACCACTTAATAGTCAAAATACCACAAGGAAAATATGTAAGTTATGACAAGAGAAAAGGCTTGATCAATATAAATGATAATTATACAAACATGGTGCTATGCTTATTGTGCAAGAACCAGAATAGACTAATACAAATGTAATAAAATATATGCATAATGCAACTAGATAAAAATTGGTTCTCGATATGCTAAAATGCAAGAATGAAAATATAAAAATTCAAGGTGCAATAAATAATGATTTGTGATGCAGTGGTAATATGCAATGATATGTGATGCATGGTTAAATGAGATGCTTTGTTTTTGTGTTTTTGTAATTTTTTTTATTTTTTATTTTTTGTTTTTTTTTTTTTTTTATGCATAAAATATCCATAGATGGAGAATATTAAGGGGATAATGCTCCTTAGCACCCTCAAGTGAATCTAATCGATATGTTCTTGGTGCAACCTTCTACTTTATTATGAATGGGTCTAACCAATTTGTAGCAAATTTATCGTACAAATGGCTAGCCAAGTTATAATTCTACTGATTTTGTTTGAGCACAAGATCACCAATTTGGAATTCCCATAGATGAACCTTTGTATCATAGGCTTGCTTAATATGATCTTGATAAACATGAAGATGCTCAAGAGAATTAATTATTCTTTCATAAAGAAGCATAAGTTGATCAAAGTGATATTTTTGTGCATCATCATCAATAATGAACTCTTGTAATGAAATGCACAATGAAGGGATATCAAGTTATAAGGGCATAATGGTCTCAACACCAAATACTAGTGAAAAAAATGTTGCCCTTATTGATGTTTGAATGCTCATCCTGTAAGCCTAAAGTTCTAGAGGTAGTTGAATATGCCAATACTTGTGATGATTGTTAATTATTTTCTTTAGAACGGTGATAACTATTTTATTTGATGCCTCACCTTGTACTTTAGTCTATGAATAATAAGGAGTTGAAAATTTGTGCTAGATATGATACTTGTTGCACAAATATCAAACATCCTTAGTTTGAAAGGTGGTTTGTTATTCAATATTATTTTGGATAGGATACCAAAATGACATATGATATTATGGAGTAAGAACTCCATGATGCATGCACCTGTCAGTGGTAAGTAGGATTACTTCAATCCACATTGTGAAATATTCAATGACTATTAAAATGAACATGTGTTAGCCCAAATATGGGTGAGATTTTTCCAATTAGATCAAAACCCCATTGCAAAAATGCCACAACAAGTGAATTGACTATAGCACTTACAAAGGTACATGGGACAAATTAGCATGATGTTGACATCTGATGCACCTTTTGACATAAGTACAAAAATCATACTCCATCATAGGCTAATAATAGCCCATATGGAGGATGTGCTTTGCAATGGCCATTTCGCTAAAATTACCACCACATGTACCACTGTGAGCTTGAAAATGGCCCAAGTAGACTCTTTGGGATCTAAGAATTGAATAAGGACACCATCATAATTTCAATGGTACAATATGTCTCCTAAAAAGACATATTTAGTCACTTTTTATTTGAATATTCATTTGGTGGCATGTGACAAGCCCGTAGGAGGGCTACCAAGCTTCAAGAAATCTTTAATCTAGGAGAACCAATATTGATATTTCTTAGCTTGAACTAAATGAATAGTTTGCTCCTCTCCAAAGGCACCTCACAATAATATTTATTGAGATATGATCTTAAGATAAATGGTTGTGCCATTATCATAAGGGCCCTATGAGATTAAGGATCCCCAGGTGGAAAATTTCAATAAGTCTTGAATTTGTGAGAACTAATATTGGTATGGTTCAATTTGTACCATGTGGATGTATTGCTCTTCTATAACAACATCTCATGAAATAGTGGATTGTGAGAGTGTTTTTACATGAATAGTGGTGACATCATCTGATGGGTTTTGTAGAATAAGGGATCCCAATGAAGCCATGATATCCACAAAATGATTGGTGGATCGAGGGATAGCCTCGATGTCATACCATTTAAACTTTGCAAGAAACTTGTCCATGATGGTCTTGTATGATTTCAAGATTGAGCATTTGCATTGATAGATTTATTTTACTTGATTAACTATGAGCAAGGAGTTGCCAAATATTTTAAGTCTTTTGATGTTCATGGTGAGAGCTACTTGAAGAAACAAAAGTAAGGCTTCATACTCAACATTGTTATTGGTGCATGGGAAATCAAGTTTGAATGAAAGGGGAATAGGAGTGCCTTACGGTGTGAAAAACATGATTCTTGCACCAACCCCTTTCTCGCATTTTGAACCATCAAAGAATAATATGAGATCTTATTTGTGCTTTGGTTCTTTTGGTTATTTTGAGCTAGATAATGTGAATATTGCATCATCGGGTAGCTCAATTGTAATAGGCTTATAATTGCAAAGAGGTTATTTTGCTAGCTGGTCTATGATGACCTAAACTTTGATAGACTATTGTCCTATAAATTTTAGGTTAAACTCCATAAAAATAATGATTCACTTTGTAGTGTGACTTTTATGATAAGTACATGGTTTGCGATGACCTAAACTTTGATATACTATTGTCCTATAAATTTTAGGTTAAACTACGTAAAAAGAATGATTCACTTTGTAGTGTGACTTTTATGATAAGTACAACTCATCATGTATTAATCATATGTTGTCTTATAATATATATTGTCTAATTAATGATATAATGATGGAAATTTTGATGGTAATTCTTGACATAAGTGTATCTTATTTTGTATGAGACCATGGTGCACTTGATATAAATATGGCCTATTCCTTATTTGTATCATTCTTTTTGTCCAACATGGTCCCTAAGGCAAATTTGGTAGTCGAGATGAATAATAGAAAAGGTGCACTAGGTCTTGGAGGGGACAATAATATAATTGAAACCAAGTATTATTTGATATCTTGGAAGGCTACTTGATAATATTTATTCCAATGAAAAGTCATCCTATTCTAGAGAAGATGATTGAATGGCCAACACTTATCCAATAGTTACATGATGAAATGCAAGATGACATGTATCTTCCCCTGCAAGCTATGAAGTTGATTTAGGTTAGTGGGGGTAGGTATGCATGTGATTGCTTCAACCTTATTTAGGTCAACCTCGATGCCTTATTTAGATACAATGAAACCTAAAATATTTTAGATGTTAAACCAAATATAAAATTTTTATGGTTCAAGCGTATGTTATGCTTTAGGAGGTGATTTAAGACCTTTTCTAGAACACCAATATGGTCCCGATATAGTAAATATTTAGCCAAAATATCATTGATGTAATATTTGACAATCTTGTGCATATAGTCATGAAAAATATACGTCATTGCTCATTGATAGGTAGTGCCAACATTCTTTAAGTTTCATAACCCTCTCGGATGGACTTTTGAAATGAAGAAACGATGTATTTAAGAGTGATGCTTCAATACTCAATTTTTGTGCAATAAAGAAGCTATGCAATATTACTATATAATTAAGGATATGTTACTACTAACAAATGACCAATGTGTAGGATTAGGTGCACTCGTAAGTGGAATTATTTGAGTCCTCCACCGAAGATGAGGGTACTTGAGGTTGGGGAAAATGGTGATATGCCAACTCAAATGTAATAAGGATAGATACCTTCATATAGGTATGCATTCATTTAGGGATAATCATCAATAAATAGCCACCTTGAGCCCCAGACTGATGGCCTAGTAGCTATCATAAGTTTTCAAGGTAGATATAGGAGACTAAATTGATGGAAATATCTCCCCCTTTGTTTGTTCTCATATTTAATTGTCTTTTACTTCACACTTCACCTCAGCAAGTGGAAATTTGAAATGATCAAACTGTATTCATAGCTTTTTGGATAAAAAGGATGTATTTTTATAGATACCTATTCATTTAAATAAATGGTGGATTTATTTAAAAAAAGAATGCTTTATTCTAGATAGCTATTCATTTAAATAAATGGTGGATTTATTTTAAAATAATATTCATTTCAATAAATGGTAAATTTAATTAAATGATAAATAGATTTATTCTTGGGAAGAAATAGTACCTTATTTTAGGTATCCATTCATTTGAATAAATGGTAAATTTAAGTTAAATAATAAATGGACATAACCCTAAATAAAAGGAATGTTCCACTTTAAATAATCATTCCTTTGGATAGTCAGTGGACTATACTTGATATATGAATGGTCAAGTTTAAAAAAAAATCAATAAAAATGTATTTTGCTTACCCCGAATTGAGTGACCCACCTAGAGCAGAGTCTAGTTGGCATGAAGGTATGGCTCCATTAACGCAATAATGGCTCTACTATAATGAGGGATGGTTATCTCTATGTGAATAGGAAGAAGACTTAAATACTGGTTGTTCCATGAAAATATGGGAGGAAGGTACGTCTCCTCTACCACCTGATGAAGGGATGCAAGAGTAATGGCAGTGGTTGATAGATGAAAGTTTAGGAGAAATGGAAGGGTGCTAAGGTAAGATAAAATAAAAGATAGCTAGATGGAGAGAAAAATAAAATAAAATAGATGAAATTAGAGTAGAGTAAGGAAGGCATTGGGTGAATGAGAAGGAGTGGTGCTTAGACTCAACTCAGGAAACTAATGGAAACCAACAGAATAGGAAACTAGGTTGGTATTATTTTATTGGTCCCCTATGTGGTAGCTCATTATTTTTTGCCTTATATCCAAGCGTAGCTCATTTTTATATGCTATAGTCGAGCATAGGTCACTATTAGAGCTCATTGTTATTTGCCTTATAGTTGAGCATAGCTCATTGTTGTATGCCAGAGTTGGGTATATCTTGTTGTTAGATATTGTAGCTCATTGTTGTTTGTCTTATAGTTGAGCGTAGCTCATTGTTGTATATCATAGTCAAGCATAGCTCACTATTAGATATGGTAGCTCACTATTTTTTTCCTTATAGTTGAGCGTAGCTCATGGTTAGATACCATAGTTGGTTATAGCTCGCTATAGAATGTTGTAGTGGAGCATATCTTATGGTTAGATGCCATAGTTGAGCGTAGATCACTATAGGATGTTGCAACTAAGTGTAGCTCACTTTAGGATGTTGCAATCGAGTGTATATCATAGTTAGATGCCATAATTGGGTGTAGCTTGTAGTTAGATGTCATAGTCAAGCATAACTCATTGTAGGATGTTGCAGCTGAACATAGCTCACTATTGGGTATCATAGTTTAGCGTAGCTCATGGTTAGATGTTAAAACCAAGTATATCTTATTATTGGATATCATAGTTGAGCATAGATCATGGTTAGATGTTGCAATCAAGCGTAGCTCACTATTGGGTGTGGAAGCCAAGAACTATGAGTTAGCCAAAGCTAAGTGTTGTGTGCATAAATCCAAAGCTAAGGTGTTGTGTTAGTTGTAGCCGAGAGTTGTGTATTGCACTCAAATTCAAAGGGTTGTGTGTGTATAAATGTGGTTAGAAGTGCCATCTTGGTAGACCATAGGAGGATAGATAAGAAATCCATTGTATGGTTCTAGTCAAGTAGGACACTTGTTTAAGAAATAAGGTTCCCTTAGTGGTAGAATCCTACGTTAAATTATTATATTTATGTTGCATTTTTTAAAATGAGGGTATGGGACCTTGCTTTATAAAATGGAATGGATTTTATGGAAATTAATATATTTATATTGCATTTTGTAAAATGAGGGTATAACACCTTGCTTTATGAAATGTAATGGATTTTATGGAAATTAATGTATTTATGTTTCATTTTGTGAAATGAGGGTATGGGACCTTGCTTTATGAAATGTAATGGAAAATATATTATGTTATGGTTCATTTTGTAAAATAAGGGTATGGGACCTTGCTTTATGAAATGGAATGGATTTTATGGAAATTAATGTATTTATGTTTCATTTTGTGAAATGAGGGTATGGGACCTTGCTTTATGAAATGGAATGGAAAATATATTATGTTATGGTTCATTTTGTGAAATGAGGGTATGGGACCTTGCTTTATGAAATGGAATGGATTTTATGGAAATTAATGTATATATGTTTCATTTTGTGAAATGAGGGTATGGGACCTTGTTTTATGAAAAGGAATGGAAAATATATAATGTTATGGTTCATTTTGTGAAATGGGGTAGGAAGACCCTTTGAATTAAAAACATATCATCAAAGCCTTAAGTACATATTCACCCAACCAATACTCAATGCAAGGTAAAAAAGGTGGGTCGAGTTTGTCACTGAGAATGACTTTGAAATTGAGTATATAGAAGGGGAAATAAAATAAGGTGGTTGATGTTTTGAGTAGAATAAGATACATAGCAGCCCTAACTAGGAGTCATGTATAGCTCATGGACCAAGTAAGGTAGGAGCAAAAATAGGTGAGTATTGCCAAGATATTCGAGCAAGAATGAGAAAAGATCCTGAGACCAATAAGGATTTTGGGGTGATAGATGACCTTCTATGCTACAAAGGAAGAGTCATCATACCAAATTCAAGAGATTCAAATAGGCTAATAATACAATAAGCGTATAGACATCCTTATACAACTCATCTTGGAGGGGTAAATATAAGGGAAAATATGAGGAGGACCTTCTTCTAGGTAGGAATGAAGAAGGATATTACAAAATTTGTAGCCTGATGTCTTGAATGTCAAAATATCAAGGTGGAATGCAAGCATCCCACATTATTTTTGTACCTTCATAGTATACCTACTCATATCTATGGACTTCATAGTGGGTCTACCAAAAACTAGGTACCAACATGATGCAATTTTTTTGTGGTTGACAAATTGACCAAATTCGCACACTTCATACTTGGGAGCACCAATGATGATGCTCACATAGTGGCTAATAGATTTATCAAGGAAGTGTTCTGATTACATGGATTTCTAGAAGTAATCATATCGGATAGGGATTCCAAGTTCACTTATAAATTGTGGAGATCCCTTCACTAAGCAATAGGCATAAAATTGCACATGAGTTCAACATATCACCCTAAAATGAATGGTTAGATGGAGTGGGTAAACAAAGTATTAGAATATATGCTCTGCATGCAATGCATGGACCACAAGACTTGATGGGAATATTTTCTACCATTGGTAGAATTTACCTACAATAATGGATATCACTCTTACCTAGGGATAGCACCCTTCGATGCTTTGTATGGATGAAAGTGTAGAACACCACTATCTTGGGATAACCCTAAATATAGAACCATGATTGGGCTAGAAATGGTCAAGGAAATGGAAGAACAAATTAGGGTAATCAGGAAAAGGATAAAGGAAGCTTCTGATAGGAAAAAGAGTTATGCCAATATAAAGAAGACTCCCTAAGAGTACTCAGTGGGAGATAAAGTGTTCGTAAGAGTCAAACCAAAGAAATGTGTGATAAAATCCACAAAATTAGATCCAAAGTTTGTAGGACCCTTTGATATCATCATGAAAATTAGTCATATTGCATACTGACTTGCATTGCCTACTAATTTATCAAAAATCCATGACACTTTCCACATATATTTTCTTATAAAATATGTTACTAACCCTAACCATGTATGAGATGTTTCTAATTTACAAATGGTAAACCCAAAAGCAATTAAAGTGATTCCAGTGAGAATTCTCAAATTCTGTTCTAAGGCTATGCTAAATCGAACCCTTGAGCAATGAAGGTCCAGTGGGACCATTTCTCTAAAATAAATACCACTTGGAAGAAGGTGGCAGATATGAGAAAACATTTTCCTTTTTTGTTTTATGAATTCTAAAGTTAATTTTCTTTTTCTTTTTGTAATAATTTGTGCCTTGGTTACAATTAACTATGTTAAAAAATAAAAACAACACCGAGGATGGTGTTAGTCCTATTGAGGGAGGATGTCATGAACATCTCATATGGACTTTTAAAATGAATAAACAATGTATTTAAGAGTGATGCTTCAATACATGGTTTTTGTGCAATAAAGTAGTTATGCAATATTACTAGATAATGAAGGATATGTTACTGCTAATAAATTGCCAATGTGTAGGATCAGGTACACTTGTAAGTGGAAGAAGTTGAGTCTTCCACCGATTACAAGGATACTTGAGTTTGGGGAAAATTATGATATGAAAACTCAAATGTAAGAAGGATAGATACCTCCATATAGGTATAAATTCAGTTAGGGTTAATCGTCAATAAATAGCCACCTTAAGCCCCAGAGTGATGGCCTAGTAGCTATCATAAGTTATCAAGGCAGATACAGGTGACTAAATTGATGGAAAGATCTCCATATTTGTTTGTGCTTATATTTAATTGTCTTTTACTTTAGAACTTCACCTCAACAATGTGGAAATTTGGAATGATCGAACTGTCTTCATAGATTTTTGGATAAAAAGAATATCTTGTTCTAGATAGCTATTCATTTAAATAAATGGTGGATTTATTTAAAAAAATAATGCTTTATTCTAGATAGCTATTCATTTAAATAAATGGTGGATTTATTTTAAAAAGAATGCTTTATTCTAGATAGCTATTCATTTAAATAAATGGTGGATTTATTAAAAAAAAAGAATTTTTTTATTCTAAATAGCTATTCATTTAAATAAATGGTAAATTTAATTAAATGATAAATAGATTTATTCTTGGAAAGAAAGAATGCCTTATTTTAGGTAGCCATTCATTTGAATAAATGGTAAATTTAAGTTAAATAATAAATGGACATATCCTTAAATAAAAAGAATATCCCACTTTAAATAACCATTCCTTTGGATAGTTGGTGGATTATCCTTAATATATGAATGGTCGATTTTAAAAAAAAAAGCAATAAAAATCTATTTCGCTTACCTCAAGTTGGGCGAACCACCCAAAGTAGAGTCTAGCTGGTGTGAAGGTATGGCTCCATTAACACAAGAATGGCTCTGCCAAAATGAGGTGATGGTTCCCTCTACATGGATATGAAGAAGACTTCAATGTTGGCTATGTGATGAAAATACGAGAGGAAGGGACATCTCCTCTACCACCTGATGAAGAGGTACGAGAGTAATGGTATTGGTTGGCAGATAGAATTCAAGGAGAAATGGATGGGTGTTAAGGCAAGAGAAAAGAAAAGAGAGCTAGAGAGATAGTAAAAAAATAAAAATACAAAATAAGAGCAGAGGAAGGAAGGCACTGGGTGAATGAAGAGTGGTGCTCAGAATCGACCTAGGAAACCAACGAAAACCAACGGAATAGATGACTAGGTTCGTATTACTTTCTTGGTTCCCTATGTGGTAGCTCATTGTTTTTTACCTTATAGTCGAGCGTAGCTCATTTTTTTATGTTGTAGTTGATCATAGCTCATTTTTACATGTTGTAGCTCACTATTTTTTGCCTTATAGCCAAGCATAGCTTGTTTTTGTATGCCATAGTCAAGCATAGCTCACTATTAGATGTGGTAGCTCACTATTTTTTTCCTTATAGCTGAGTGTAGCTCATTGTTGTATGCCATAATCGAGCATAGCTCACTATTATGTGGGGTAACTCACTTTTGTTTGCCTTATAGCTAAGCGTATCTTGTGATTAGATGCCATAGCTAACTGTAGCTTACTGTAGTATGTTGTAGCCAAGCATAGCTCGTAGTTAGATACCATAGCTAAGTGTAGCTCATTGTAGTATGTTGCAACCGAGCATAGATGATGGTTATATGGCATAGCTAAGTGTAGCTCACTATAGGATATTGTAGCCAAGCATAGCTAGTAGTTAGATGGCATATTCAAGTGTAGCTCATAGTTAGATTTCATAGTTGAGTGTAGCTCACTGTAGGATATTGTAGCCAAGCGTAGCTCACTATTGGGTATCATAGCCGAGTGTATCTCACAATTAGATGTTGTAGCCTAGTTTAGCTCATTTTTGGGTGTCATAGTTGAGCATAGATCATGGTTGTATGTTGCAGCTAAGTATATCTCATTTTCGGTTGTGGAAGCCAAGAGCTATGAGATAGCCAAAACCAAGTGCTATGTGCATAAATCCAAAGTTGAGGTGCTATGTTAGTTTTAGCTAAGCATTGTGTATTACACCTGAAGTCAAAGGTCTATGTGTGTAGCATGGCGGTTATAAGAACCATATTGGGATATGGTAGGGTGATAGATAAGAAATCCCCTATCTAGTTCTCGTCGAGCAGGAAGGTCGTTTAAGTGAGAAGGTTCCCTTAGTGGTAGACTACTAAGCTAAATTAATATATTTATATTGCATTTTGTAAAATGAGGGTATGGGACCTTGCTTTATGAAATGGAATGGATTTTATGGAAATTAATATATTTATGTTGCATTTTGTAAAATGAGGGTATGGGACCTTGCTTTATGAAATGGAATGGATTTTATGGAAATTAATGTATTTATGTTTCATTTTTTGAAATGAGAATATGGGACCTTGCTTTATGAAATGGAATTGAAAATATATTAGTTTATGGTTAATTTTGTAAAATGAGGGTATTGGACCTTGCTTTATGAAATGGAATGGATTTTATGGAAATTAATGTATATATGTTTCATTTTGTGAAATGAGGGTATGGTACCTTGCTTTATGAAATGGAATGGAAAATATATTAAGTTATGCTTCATTTTGTGAAATGAGGATATGGGATCTTGCTTTATGAAATGGAATGGATTTTATGGAAATTAATATATATATATATATATATATATATATATATATATATATATATATATATATATATATATATATATATATATATATATATATATATATATGTTTCATTTTGTGAAATGAGGGTATGGGACCTTGCTTTATGAAATGAAATGGAATGGAATTTGTAATATGTTATGGTTCATTTTGTGAAATGAGGGTATGGGACCTTGATTTATGAAATGGAATGGAAAATATATTATGTTATGGTTCATTTTATAAAATGAGGGTATGGGACCTTGATTTATGAAATGATGAGAAATATTTGTGGTACAAACTAAAATATGGTTGTTTAATTTAAATAATATGAAAGAACCTAGTACTTTAAACATTTGAGGGTATGGGACTTTAATTGTTAAATGAGGGTTATATCATTTTTTACAAATAAAGCATAATGTGGTATGCATGGTAGGATGACTCTCATAAGTGGGTGAGAGGGGTCATAGAGAGGAAATCTCTATGACAATATCTATAAATTAGAAATTTCAATTGCTTAGGTTAATTGTATAGTTGCAATTTGGCAAATAAATGAGTAAATGCATTAGAAGCATGTCTATCCGGATCCATGAGTGTCCTGATCCCCTACTATCCTCACTTGATCGATGGAATATTGAGAGCACCAAATTCAAGAGATGGACTACTTCTCAAGTTTGCTCTTTACCTTATTTATTGCTTAATTTTGTAGTTTATTAGATTTGCAAGGATATTTCCCCAAGGGATTAAATGAGTGTTGTTTATTATTGTATTTTGTTATCCTTTCTAATTGAAATGTTGTTTAATTGTTTATCACATGTTTTCCCTTTAATGAATATCTCATGCTTGTTTAAATTCAATTGTTTTGTTAGATTTAGTATCTAGATTTCTCCTTGGTATTCATATGAGTTTTCTTTAAAAAAAAGAGAATTAATAGTTGAAAGTTCTAGGTGAACTTAGAGGATGACCTAAGGGCTTAATACCCCCTTAAGGAGATGGGTTAACTAGGTTTAGAAGTTCATAAAAAGAGTTAATATACCTTGTTAGAGGATAATATTGATAGCTTAACTTGCAATGCACGTAGCATACCCACACATAATGGTTTGTGTGTAGTACGGAGATGCATGCATACCTTCCAATGATTAAGGGTGGTAAGTCTATCTCATCAAGAATGATGATATGGATGGACTTAATTGCATGACATAAGATAGGCCTACGCAGAATGAAATTGCATGATGGAAATATCATCTGGTATATTTCTTGATAAACTTAGGGTATGTCAAACATTAAGTTGGTCTAAAGTTGGATGGGGATTTATGAATCCTTCTCCTTGGTAAAAAAAAATAATAATAATATATAATCCTTTTTCTTTCTATTTGTGTGTTTTCTTGTTTTCTTGTTTGTGGATTGTTACGTTAAGCCAAAGGGCATGACATTATGGAAAAAATCCCCCATGGTGTAGTAAATGTTGTTTTGGCCCGATCTTCAAGATTAACATGGATTTGATTGTATCCTGAGAAGACATCCATGATGGAGAGAATTTTATAGCCTGTAGCTACATCTACCAATGTATCGATGTTCAAAAGTAGAAATTCATCCTTACAGCTTGCTTTATCTAGATTTTGAAAGTTAGTTCATATGCACACCCTGCCATTTAGTTTCCTTACAAGTACCTATTGGAGCAAAATCTATCTTTGGTTACGTTTGTGCCCAAGACTTTGCCAACATTGAATGACTAGGTTAAAAAGAGGGTTTACTTAGTTCGATATCCAAAGGAGGCTGGTTAATTGCTTCTTTGGGAAAAGGGAGAGAATAAAATGCATAAAGAGAGATAAATGTAGTTATTGCTAGAAGTGTCTAAATGGTACAAATTAGATAATAACAAGTCATATTTAACAACCTTTTACAAAGAAGCATCTATTTAAACCATAAAAATAGAGGAACTAATACTCTGGTGTAAACCTACTTAAGTATAAGTCTATTGGAATGGTTAATTTCAAAGTTAGAAGAACTCTACCATAGAAATTCAGAATAATAATTAAAGCAAGTTATATTCAACCTAATTTTACGTAGCAATTAACAATCCATACATACTTCATAACACACTAGTGATCCAAAAACCATAATGGATGATCTTATATTAGCTTTCATCAGTATATGTACATTGCCTTGTAAAAATCTAAGAGCTAACCATTTTTTTGGATTGCTCATCCTATATATAATAGTTTTACATAACAAAAAAAATTGAAATTTGTTACAACAGTATACCTGTAGGCTCATTCTGGTAGAGTGGTAGTTAAGAAAGCATGGGGTCTTCAACTGGAAATGGTTAATATATCCTTATTACAACAATATGACTTTATCTTCATAAAGACATTGTGGTCCAACTATATTTTACTACAAAATGTCACATCGTCATGACTTTTGTTCTTCACTTGGCCTCTTAACTTTAGAATGTCATGTCGTCATGACTATTTCTCTTGGGAAATTCACCTCCAAATCCGAAAATCTTGCTAAATCTGTAAAAGGCCCGGGAGCCCCGATCAGTCCAAATTATACCACGTTGATCATGAGGCGACAATGATATTGAAACACATGAGAAATTATTGTATTGTTGTAATTGCCTACGTAGCCTTTGACATCATCGAAGTTTGAAGCCTTCCTCAGTAACTCGAGTGAACCACACCTCTTAGCTTAAAAATGTCACACTATCAAAACTATTTCTCTTTACATGGCTTCTTGACTTCAAAATGTCATGCCATCATGACTTTTGTTCTTCACTTGGCCTCTTCGCTTCAAAGTATCATGTTGTCATGACTATTTCTCTTCACTTATCCCCTTAGCTTCAAAATATTATGTCATAGAGATATTTCTCTTTACTTGGCCTCTTGAATTCAAAATGTTGCATCATCACAACTTTTGTTCTTCACTTGGCCTCTTAGCTTCAAAATGTCACGTCGTCACGATTATTTCTCTTTACTTGACCTCTTGACTTCAAAATGTCACACCATCATGAATTTTGTTCTTCACTTGGCCTCTTAGCTTAAAAATGTCATGTTGTCATGACTATTTCTCTTTAATTGGCTTATTGACTTCAAAATTTCATGTCATCATGACATTTGTTCTTCACTTGACCTCTTAGCTTCATAATATCACGTTATCATGACTATTTCTCTTCACTCGATCCCTTACCTTCAAAATTTTGTGTCATCATGACTATTTCTCTTTACTTGGCCTATTTACTTCAAAATGTAACACCATAATGAATTTTACCTTTTGCTCCATCTTCAGGTTCAAAATTGTCGTGCCATCGCAACTATTTTCTATACTTAGTGAAATTTTGAGAAGACTAATCCTTACTCCTCTGGATGTGGTCATTTTGACCAATATTACTGGTGCCTCCTGGGGTAATTCTACCAGTGGAATTTTAGAATCTAGAGCCTTTATCCATTGGGTAATGCAGTAAAAATAACAACTAAGAAAATAAGGGGAGAAAGGGGAATGATACCAAGCAAAAATATGCTTCTTGCTTTGTGTAGTTATTTTTCGAGAGTTTCTTCTTCTGTGGATTTCTCTATTTCTTTTTGCCTAGGTGTTGTGGCACTTCTTTCTAAGGATTTTTTAGCCTTTTCCTATTTCTCCTTTTATTTTACGACTTCATTGTAGATGGTGTAGGCTCTTCTCCAAATCTCTTTTTTTGTATATAAAGTCTCCTTTAAGGTTAGGTACAAATATTCTAGTTCTTCTACCTTGTCGTATGATAGGAATTTCAATTTCATATACAATTTATTCAGGTAGGAGTTTATTTGGGTGATGTCCTAAGCCATACTAAATATTTGTTCCTATTTAACTAGCTCTTCACAACTATCAATCTTTGACTCATCTTCCAGGAATTTTTCAGCTCATCTTCTACTAGGAAATTGGAATCTTTATCCCAGAAGCTAGGCATGTTGCAATTTTCTTCTATGCTCACATATTTCAAAATACCCTTAGCCTCTACCTTGAGTTATTGCATTAGTTTGGCACTTTCTATTACCATATTGTGCCTCTTGAAGAAGTTCTTGGCAACTGGTTTGGCTTGGGGCCATTTTTCATCATGTTCTCTGTATCCGAGTATTGCTTGCATGCTTTCATCTAGGACTTGGATTTTCCTTGCTATGGATAAACTTGATTTTTAGGAGATTTATGGATGTATCAAATTTGTTCTCCACCCAAGCTAACATTTCTTTGATCTTGATAAAGTATGATAATGTAGACCTTTCTTTCATGCTCATATTTTGGATATCTTAAATCATTCCTTTTTTTATTTCTTTGGATTTTTTATTGGATATCCCACTAGTTGTATTGGTGTTGTCTGAGATCTTCTTCTTAAGGTCTTCAACCTATTGGCTCAACAACTATACTTGTTCCTTGACCTTATCTAATTTTTTCTTAAATGGGGCTGCTTCATTGAACATTTGTTCCCACTTTTTTGCTTCATTTTTTAAAGTCTTTTCAGTTGTCTTTTGCTGATCTAGGGATTATTCCAAATATTTTATTGCTTTCTCAACCCTGAGGTACTTCTCTTTGTAGTATTCAACATTTAATTATATTATCCCCATGTGGGCTTGGGCCTTCCCCCACTCATACTCCATTGGCAACTGAATGATATATTCTGTGGTTATCTAAGCTTGGTAATCTTCCAAGGTCATTTCTATTTTGATATTTTGGATAAGTGGTGTCATATTTAAGGTAGAATGTTGCATGATTATGGGATATAAGGTTATCCCTTCTCTGGTGTGAGGTACATATTTGGAACTTTGAGTGTTATGTGATTTAAACTAGGTAGCAGCATTCAAGGTTGCCTTTTTCAACTTTTTCAATTTAGCAATTGTGGGGTTACTCTCAAAAGAAGAGGCAGGAATGGATTGGAATTTTGGGAAGCTGGTAGTATAGGGGAAGGGAATGGTGGCTATGGAGGCATCTAAATTTGGCTATTTAGTGGGGGTATATATGGGTACAAATAAATATGTTTTAGGGTCAATTTGGGTTGATGATGGAGGTGCTGGAGGTTGTTGAATGGAGGGAGAAGAGACATCACCTTGAACTTAAATGGGAGGGGAATTCCTTTGGGGATGAGAAGAAGAAGATGTATTGAGGTTAATAGGAGATATACCTAATTCCTTTTGCAGGCTAGTGTCTCCAATTTTTTGTACCTTCTTGGGAGCTTTCGTATAATTTTTTGCTATTTGTTTCAATCTAGAATTATCAGTATCAGTGGCATATTTGGTTGGGACTTGCTCTTTACCAGGGGCCCCTTCTATGGGGGTAGGTTTTTAGCCTTCTTGGTCGTTCATATCCTAGTGTTCAAAAATTTGCTCAGAGCTTTGCACTATTTCTTCTTGGTATTTTGTTTCTTCCTGGTCCTTTGTTTCTTCCTGGTCTTCTGTCTCTTCAAAATGTGTTTCCTCTTGTTTTGTTTTCTTTTGTTCTCCTCCCTTTTCCGAATCTTCTTTCCTCTTTCTCTGGAAGAAATGGGTGTCATCATAATAAAACTCTATATTCTATGTGGAAGGGTGCATGAATTTTTGATATACCTTCTTTGGAGATTTTATTTGCTCAATGAAAATCTCCTTTCCTTTACTTTTGCTAGCATCTACTTTTTCTGCAATGGGCTTAATAGGGATACCATTGATTCTCAATGGTACCTTGTCCATGAGAGTGTCAAGCCATGTAGTATGGTAATCATCATACCTTTTGGAAAAATATTTTTTGATCTTTGTTCCATATCTGGTATGCATTTATATATGACACCTCATATACCACCATGCTAAGATTTTTATGTGATCCCAATACTTCCTTTTTTTCTTCATCCTTTTGATAACGTTTTCATCTAACTTGTGGATTGTGGTTACGTTAGGTCTCTAGTCTATTAAATGCTCATATAATTCATGCCACGAAGCTAACAGCTACATCTTCTTGACATGACATTCTAACATTTCATCTTATTAATTATTTTTACCTTATCTATCAATCTGCTTATTTGATGCATGAAAATTTTTAAAGAGAGTTTGATTGAGGGTGGCCTATTTTTTAGCTAATTTGTCTACAAGGTCATACCTCCACTTCTGTAACAACTAAATCAACTTCAAATTCTTTAGGGTTCGAGTGATTCAGTCAAATTCCCCCTTTTTTGAGACCGATACCCCTACACACTAGAAGGGCATGAGGCATGTACCAGTCTTGCCAGCACCTGAAGTCAAAGGTCTATGTGTGTAGCATGGCGTTTAGAATAACCATCTTGGGATATCGTAGGATGATAGATAAGAAATCTCCTATCTGGTTCTAGTCGAGTAGGAAGCTCCTTTAAGTGAGAAGGTTCCCTTGGTGGTAGAATTCTAAGTTAAATTAAAATATTTATATTGCATTTTGTAAAATGAGGGTATGGGACCTTGCTTTATGAAATGGAATGGATTTTATGACAAGTAATATATTTATTTTGCATTTTGTAAAATGAGGGTATAGGACCTTGCTTTATAAAATAGTATGGAAATTAATGTATTTATGTTTCATTTTGTGAAATGAGGGTATGAGACCTTGCTTTATGAAATGGAATGGAAAATATATTATGTTATGGTTAATTTTATAAAATGAAGGAATTGGACCTTGCTTTATGAAATGGAATGGATTTTATGGAAATTAATGTATATATGTTTCATTTTGTGAAATGAGGGTATGGTACCTTACTTTACGAATGGAATGGAAAGTATATTATGTTATGGTTCGTTTTGTGAAATGAGGATATGGGACATTTCTTTATGAAATGGAATGGATTTTATGGAAATTAATGTATATATGTTTCATTTTTTGAAATGAGGGTATGGGACCTTGCTTTATGAAATGAAATGGAATGGAATTTGTAATATGTTATGGTTCATTTTGTGAAATGAGGGTATGGGACCTTGCTTTATGAAATGGAATGGAAAATATATTATGTTATGGTTAATTTTGTAAAATGAGGGTATGGGACCTTGCTTTATGAAATGATGAGAAATATTTGTGGTACAAACTAAAATATGGTTTTTTAATTTAAATAATATGAAAGAAACTAGTGCTTTAAATAGTTGAGGGTATGAGACTTTAATTGTTAAATGAGGGTTAGATCATTTTTTACAAATAAAGCATAATGTGGTATGCATGGTAGGATGACTCTCATAAGTGGGTGAGAGGGGTCATAGAGAGTGAATATCTATGAAAATATCTATGCATTAGAAATTTGAATTGCTTAGGTTAATTGTATAGTTGCAATTTGGCAAATAAATGAGTAAATGCATTAGAAGCATGTCTATCTAGATCCATGAGTGTCCTGATACCCTACTATCCTCACTTGATCGATGGAAGATCGGGAGCACCAAATTCGAGAGATGGACTACTTCTCAAGTTTTCTCTTTACCTTATTTATTGCTTAATTTTGTAGTAGATTAGATTTGTGAGGATATTTCTCCAAGGGATTAAATTAGTGTTGTTTATTATTGTATTTAGTTATCCTTCTAATTGAAATTATGTTTAATCGTTCATCTCATGTTTTCCCTTTAATGAATACATGATTTTTTAAATTCAATTGTTTTGTTAGATTTAGTATCTAGATTCCTCCTTGGTATTCATATGAGTTTTATCTAGAAAAAAAAAGATAATTAATAGTTGAAAGTTATAGGTGATCTCTGAGGATGACCTAAGGGCTTAATACCCCCTTAAGAATATGGTTTAACTAGGTTTAGAAGTTCATACCAAGAGTTAAGATAGCTTTTTAGAGGATAATATTGATAGCTTAACTTGCAATGCATGTAGCATACCCACACATAATGGTTTGTGTGTAGTATGGAGATGAATGCATACCTTCCAATGATTGAGGATGGTAAGTCTAGCTCATCAAGAATGATGAGATGGATGGACTTAAGTGCATGACATAAGATAGGCCTACGTAGAATGAAATTGCATGAGGGGAATATCATGTGGTATATTTCTTTAGAAACTTAGGGTATGCCAAACATTAAGTTGATCTAAATTTGGATGGGGATTTATGAACCCTTCTCCTTGCTCAAAAACAATAATAATAATATATAAACCTTTTTCTTTCTGTTTGTGTGTTTTCTTGTTTTATTATTTGTGGGTTGTTATATTAAGCCAAAGGGCATGACATTATAGAAAAATCCCCCATGGTGTAGTAAAGGTTATTTTGGCCTAATATTCAAGATTAACATGTATTTGATTGTATTCTAAGAAGTCGTCCATGATGGAGAGAATTTTATGGCCTGCAGCTAAATCTACCAATGTATCGATGTTCAAAAGTGGAAATTCATCCTTACAGCTTGCTTTATCTAGATTGTGAAAGTTAGTTCATATGCGCACCCTCAAATTTAGTTTCCTAATGGGTATCTATTGGAGCAAAATTTGTCTTTGGTTACATTTGTGCCCAAGACTTTGCCAACATTGAAAGACCAAGTTAAAACAAGGTTTACTCAGTTCAATCTCCTGAGGCTAGTTCCTTGCTTCTTTGGGAAAATGGAGAGAATAAAATGCATAGAGAGAGATAAATATAGCTATTTCTAGAAGCATCTAAATAGTACAAATTATATAATAGCAAACCATATTTAACAACCTTTTACAGAGAAGCATATATTTGAACCATCAAAATAGAGTAACTAATCCTCTGGTGTAAACCTACTTAAGTATAATTCTATTGGAATGGTTAATTTTAGAGTTAGCAAAACTCTACCATAGAAATTCATAATAATAATTAAAGCAAGTTATATTCAACCTAATTTTAAAAAGCGAATAAAAATACATACATACTTGATAACACACTAGTGATCCAGAAACCAGAATGGATGATCTTATATTAGCTTTCATCAGTCTATGTACATTGCATTGTAAACATCTAACAGTTGACCATTTTTTTGGGTTGCTCATCCTATATATAATAGTTTTACATAACAAAAAAAATTGAAATTTGTTACAACAGTATACCTGTAGGCTCATTCTGGTAGAGTGGTAGTTAAGAAAGCATGGGGTCTTCAACTGGAAATGGTTAATATATCCTTATTACAACAATATGACTTTATCTTCATAAAGACATTGTGGTCCAACTATATTTTACTACAAAATGTCACATCGTCATGACTTTTGTTCTTCACTTGGCCTCTTAACTTTAGAATGTCATGTCGTCATGACTATTTCTCTTGGGAAATTCACCTCCAAATCCGACAATCTTGCTAAATCTGTAAAAGGCCCGGGAGCCCCGATCAGTCCAAATTATACCACGTTGATCATGAGGCGACAATGATATTGAAACACATGAGAAATTATTGTATTGTTGTAATTGCCTACGTAGCCTTTGACATCATCGAAGTTTGAAGCCTTCCTCAGTAACTCGAGTGAACCACACCTCTTAGCTTAAAAATGTCACCCTATCAAAACTATTTCTCTTTACATGGCTTCTTGACTTCAAAATGTCATGCCATCATGACTTCTGTTCTTCACTTGGCCTCTTCGCTTCAAAGTATCATGTTGTCATGACTATTTCTCTTCACTTATCCCCTTAGCTTCAAAATATTATGTCATAGAGATATTTCTCTTTACTTGGCCTCTTGAATTCAAAATGTTGCATCATCACAACTTTTGTTCTTCACTTGGCCTCTTAGCTTCAAAATGTCACGTCGTCACGACTATTTCTCTTTACTTGACCTCTTGACTTCAAAATGTCACACCATCATGAATTTTGTTCTTCACTTGGCCTCTTAGCTTAAAAATGTCATGTTGTCATGACTATTTCTCTTTAATTGGCTTATTGACTTCAAAATTTCATGTCATCATGACATTTTTTCTTCACTTGACCTCTTAGCTTCATAATATCACGTTATCATGACTATTTCTCTTCACTCGATCCCTTACCTTCAAAATTTTGTGTCATCATGACTATTTCTCTTTACTTGGCCTATTTACTTCAAAATGTAACACCATAATGAATTTTACCTTTTGCTCCATCTTCAGGTTCAAAATTGTCGTGCCATCGCGACTATTTTCTATACTTAGTGAAATTTTGAGAAGACTACTCCTTACTCCCTTGGATGTGGTCATTTTGACCAATATTATTGGTGCCTCCTGGGGTAATTCTGCCAGTGGAATTTTAGAATCTAGAGCCTTTATCCATTGGGGAATGAAGTAAAAATAACAACTAAGAAAATAAGGGGAGAAAGGGGAATGATACCAAGCAAAAATATGCTTCTTGCTTTGTGCGGTCATTCATCGGGAGTGTCTTCTTCTGTGGATTTCTCTATTTCTTCCTGCCTAGGTGCTATGGCACTTCGTTCTAAGGATTTTTTAGCCTTTTCCTATTTGTCCTTTTCTTGTACGACTTCATTGTAGGTGGCGTAGGCTCTTCTCCAAGTCTCTTCCTCCATATATGAAGTCTCCTTGAAGGTTAGGTACAAATATTCCAATTCTTCTACCTTGTCGTATGATAGGAATTTCAACTTCATATACAATTCATGCAGGCAAGAGTTTATTTGGGTGATGTCCTAAGCCATACTAAATATTTGTTCCTCTTGAACCAGCTCTTCCCAGCTATCAATCTTCGACTCATCTTCCACAAATTTCTTCTATGAAGTTTTCAGCTCATCTTCTACTAGGAAATTAGAATATTTATCCCAGAAGCTAGGCATGTTGTAGTTTTTTGCTATGCTCACATGTTTCAAAATCCCCTTAGCCTCTACCTTGAGTTCTTGCATTAGCTTGGCACTTTGTATTACCATCTTGTGCCTCTTGAAGAAGTTCTTGGTAACTAGTTTGACTTGGGACCATTTTTCATCCCGTGCTCTGTATCCGAGTATTGCTTGCATGCTTTCAGCTAGGACTTGGATCTTCATTGCTATGGATAACCTTGCTTTTAGGAGATTGATAGATGTATAAAAATTCATCTTCCACCCAACCTAACATTTCTTTGATCTTGATCAAGTAGGACAATGTAGGCCTTGCTTTCATGCTCATATTTTGGATATCTTGAATCATTCATTTTCTAATTTACTTGGATTTTTCCTTGGATATCCCACTAGTTGTATTGGTGTTGTCTGAGATCTGCTTCTTAAGGTCTTCAACCTATTAGCTCAACAACTATACTTATTCCTTGGCCTTCTCTGCTTTTTCCTTAAAGGGGGTCACTTCATTGAACATTTATTCCCACTTTTTTGCTTCATTTTTTAAAGCCTTTTCGGTTGTCTTTTGTTGATCTAGGGCTTCTTCCAAACATTTTATTGCTTGCTCAGCCCTGAGGTACTTCTCTTTGTAGTATTCAACATTTAAGTATATTATCCCCATGTGGGCTTGGGCCTTCCCCCACTCATACTCCATTGGCAGCTGAGTGATATCTTCAGTGGTTATCTTAGCTTGGTAATCTTCCAGGGTCATTTCTCCTTCGATATTTTGGACGAGTGGTGTCATATTTAAGGTAGAACATTGCATGCTAATGGGATCTAGGGCTATCCCTTCTCTGGTGTGAGCTACATATTTGGAAATTTGAGTGTTACATGATTTCAACCAGGTAGCAGCATTCAAGGTTGCCTTTTTCAACTTTTTCAATTTGGCAATTGTGGGGTTACTCTCGAAAGAAGAGGCAGGAATGGATTGGAAGTTTGGGAAGTTGGTAGTATAGGGGAAGGGAATGGTGGCTATGGAGGCATCTACATTTGGTTACTTAGTGGGGGTATGTATGGGTACAAATAAAGATGCTTTAGGGTCAATTTGGGTTGATGGTGGAGGTGGTGGAGGTTGTTGAATGGAGGGAGAAGAGACATCACCTTGACCTTCATAATGGGGAGGGGAATTCCTTTGGGGATGAGAAGAAGAAGATGTATCGAGGTTAATAGGAGATATACCTAATTCCTTTTGTAGGCTGGTGTCTCCAATTTTTGGTGCCTTCTCGGGAGCTTCTATATAATTTTTTGCTATTTGTTTCAAGCTAGAATTACCAGTATCAGTTGCATATTTGGTTGGGATCTGCTCTTTACCAGGGGCCCCCTCTATGGGGGTGGGTTTTTGGCCTTCTTGGTCATTCATATCCTAGTGTTTAGAAATTTTCTCAAAGATTTGAATTGTTTCTTCTTGGTATTTTGTTTCTTCTTGGTCTTCTGTCTCTTCAAAGTGTGTTTCCTCTTGTTTTCTTTTCTTTTGTTCTCCTCCATTTTGTGACTCTTCTTTCCTATTTCTCTGGAAGAGAGGGGAGTCATCATAATAAAAATCTATATTATATGTGGAAGGGGGGATGAATTTTTGATATGCCTTCTTTGGAGATTTTTTTTGCTCAAGGACAATCTCCTTTCCTTTACTTTTGCTAGCATCTACCTTTTCTGCAATGGGCTTAATAGGGATACCATTGATGCCCAATGGTACCTTGTCCATGAGAGTGTCAAACCATGTGGCATGGTGCTCATCATACCTTTCAAAAATATCCTTGTCGATCTTTGTTCCATATCTAGTATGCATTTGTATATGACACCTCATCTGCCACCATGCTAATATTTTTGTGTGATCCCAATCCTTCCTTTTTTTCTTCATATTTTTGATAAAATTTTCATCTAACTTGTGGGTTGGGTTTACGTCAGGGCTCTAGTCTATTAAATGCTCATAGAAGTCATGCCACAGAGCTAATGGCTACATCTTATTGACATGCCATTCTAATGGTTCATCTTCTTCATTATTTCTGCCTTGTCTATCAATCTGCCTATTTGATGCATGAAATTTTTTAAAGAGAGTTTGATTGAGGGCGGCCTATTTTTTAGAAAATTTGTCTACAGGGTCATACCTCCACTTCTGTGGCAACTCAATCAACTTCAAATTATTTAGGTTTCAAGTGATTCGCTCATGGTCCCCCTTCTTTGAGACTGATACCCCTGCACACTAGAAGGGCATGAGGCATGTGCTGGTCTTGCCAGCACCTATGCCGAATATGTAATTAATATACTCAGTCTACCTCACATACTCTAGAGTGAACAATCACTCAATGACATAATATGGTAGTAAAAAGGGCTTCCCTATGAAGCCATATAATCTGACGACCACTCCTTGGGTCAAAATAAACCAATCCCCTTCTTCTACGTGAATGTGTTGTAGAGTATCCCGCATATTTTGGGGAATTCTTGGCATAGTGCCATACATGATTTTTAATGTAGGACCCAGGAATTCCATATTGAAATGGTAGTATGATTCTTCTTTCGAGAGGAGCGGTGTCCACTCGTATACGAGCAATCTATTTCCATCTTGGTTCGTGGTCGAGGTAGATATGAATTCCAAATTGTTTTCCTGAAATAAAAAGAAAAACCATACCAAGTAAGAGGAAAACCTGAAGGTATCTGGGAGATATTTCTGTATCTTGAACATGCCTGCATGGATATTTTGGACTAGGTATGTTGGCCAATAAAAATAAAATAGCATTGTCTTCTAGTCCATGTGAGAAGCATTATAGAACTTGGGATTTAACATGCATTGTGCCACCACAACCTACCATTCGTAGACCTATGTATCGGTTTCTAACCCTGCTACCATGGCCAACATGGAGAAAAACTCCTTGTTCTTGAATTTAGATAGGGGAATCAAATATTTTGGCATAGTCCCCTCGGGAGGAGGTTTCGACAAATGCTCTTGCAAAAATAATCTTATGTTGAGGGTAGGGGTATAAAATTTGGCCGAATTGATGGGGTCAAAAGGAATAGGGTTTACCATGGGATTTCTACCATAGCTAAAGGCTACCCTAACTGCATCGATATCAAGAGTAAATATGACATCTCCCCTAGAATTTCTTACAATTTTGTGCTCTACATTGTAAAATTCCACCATGGCCCTAATCAATTCAGGGTAAGGGTCGACAGGGGTGCAAAAGTACCAGGAGAGGTGGGAGTGGTAGGGAAATATGCTTAGGCATGACATCATGATATTCTTATCTACCCTAGCTTCTATGTCTTTTCAAATTTGCTCTAGGTCTTTCCATGTTACCTTGGTATCAACAATGTGTGCATTTGGGTCTACGAAATCACTTTTAGTCTTAGCTAACCTACGCTTTCCTTTTGAGGATGGAGGAGAAGCCGTCATGGTTGTTTTTTGCAATTTTAGCATGGAAAAACTTGGAATGTGCTTGGAATGTCTTAAAGGACTCTAGGAAAATCTAGGAGTGTTGCGAGCAAAATAAAAAAATACAGAGGATAAATAAGTGATGGGAAAGCTTCTGCAACATAAGTAGATGTGCATGCGTGTGCCAAGGTGACATGCATTAACTATGGTTGGTGGTGCACACCCCGCAACTAATTTTGAATTTTTGCCAAATACTTTGTTTCATGTGCCACCTTCAAGAGACCAACTGCCATGCATTACCATTTTATGAGGGCCAATGGCGTCGCTTCACTATTGTCCTGGACCAATAAATTTGCATCACCTTTTCTCTGGGCCAATAACTTGGTATGGTGGTACCTTGAAAAGTGGGGTTTTTAAAAGTTTAAGAAAACTAATTTTCCCACCAAAAGCATGGTTGCTTTGAGGTGGCCCTTGGGCATCGAAATGTTAGGCCATCATGACAATTTTCTTTGTGGTGGCCTTTGGATGTCAAAATGTTATACCATCACAAAAATTTTCTTTGAGGTGGCTTTTGGGCATTGAAATGTCATACCATCATGATAATTTTTTTTGAGGTGGCCTTTGGACATCAAAATATCATGAAATCATGAAAATTTCCTTTGAGGTGGCCTTTGGATGCCAAAATATTGTGCCATCATGAAAATTTTCCTTGAAGTGGCCTTTGGATGTCAAAATATCATGAAATCATGATAATTTTATTTGAGGTGGCCTTTGGATGCCAAAATTTCATGCCATCATGACAATTTTCCTTGAGGTGGCCTTTGGATGCCAAAATGTCATGAAATCATGATAATTTTCTTTGAGGTGGCCTTTGGGCACCAAAATATCATGCCATCATGATAATTTTCTTTGAGGTGGCCTTTGGATGCCATATTGTTGTGAAATCATGAAAATTTTCTTTGAGATGGCTTTTAGATGCCGAAATATTGTGCCATCACAACAATTTTCCTTGAGGTGGCCTTTGGATGCCAAAATATCATGAAATCATGACAATTTTCTTTGAGGTGGCCTTTGGGCACCAAAATATCATGCCATCATGACAATTTTCTTTGAGGTGGCCTTTGGACACCAAAATATCATGTCATCATGACAATTTTCTTTGAGGTGGCCTTTGGACACCAAAATGTCATGAAATCATGATAATTTTCTTTGAGGTGGCCTTTGGGCACCAAAATGTTGCACCATCATGACAATTTTCCTTGAGGTGGCCTTTGGATACCAAAATATCATGAAATCATGACAATTTTCTTTGAGGTGGCCTTTGGACACTGAAATATCATGAAATCATGATAATTTACTTTGAGGTGGCCTTTGGATGTCAAAATGTCATGCAATTGTGACAATTTTCTTTGAAGTGGCCTTTGGAAAGAAAAAGAACATATTTACATATAATACATACAAAGTAGAGGAAAACATCTTACTTATAGTATAACTTTAGATGGAAGCCATTGATGGGGATGGGTTGAATCTGACCCTATTCGTTTTTCAACTAGAAAGAGTTTTGCTATTTTTCTTTGATTACTTCGAAGGGACCTTCCCAGAATGCATCAAATTTCTGGTGTTTTTCGGGTTTTGCTTTCTTTTCATTCCACCTCAAAACCAAGTCTCCTACTTTGAAATTTCTCAGAGTAGCCCTTTTGTCAAACCATTTCTTCATGGTGACCATATATTTTTGATAATGGTCATAGGCTTGTTCTTTCTGTTCTTCTAATTGCAGGAGTTGGATCAACCTATTTTCCATCGGTTCTGCCTCCTCTATGCTAGTTTGATTGAGCAACTTTAAAGCTGGAATTTCTATGTGTATTGGAAGAACTACTTCTTTGCCGTAGACTAAAGAGTAGGGAGAGGTATTGATAGAATTTTTGATAGTTATCCTATCAGCCCACAATGCTTGGTTTATCATAGAGTTCCAACTTCTCTTATTGTCTTTCAAAGTCTGCTTCAAGATTTGAAGTAAATTTTTATTTATTGATTCGGCTAATCCATTTCCCTGTGGATAATAGTTTGAGGATGTTTTCAAGTAGATCCCATATTTACATGTAAATTCAATAATTTTGGTGCCTATGAAAGATGTGTCATTGTCCATGACCAATGCGTCTAGGATGCCAAACCTTGTGATCAAACTCTCCATGAATTCCATCACAACTTCTTGGTCTACTTTCTTAGTGGGTATTGCTTTGGCCCACTTAGTGAAGTAATCAGTAGTGGTCAGGATGTATTTATGCCCAGTGGATGAGTTGGGCTCTATTACTCCGATGAAATCCAACCCCCATTTTTGAAAAGGTTCTTCAACTTGAATGGATTTTAGAGGCATCGAAGCGTTTCTATTTCTCCCAATGTATCTTTGGCACTTCTCATAGTTTCTTGTTACCCTAAAAGTGTCTACAAAAATGGTTGGCCAATAACATCTAATTATGATGATCTTCAAGGTAGTGGTTCTTCCTGAGTAGTGTCCTCCTGATGGACCCCCATGGAATTCATCCAAGATCCTCTATTTCTGATCATCTCTTATACACCTCAACAATACTCCATCCAAATTTTTTTTGTACAACCCTTCAGGTAACAGGGTGTATTTCAAAGCCTAGATCCTGTATCTTCTTCTCTGTGAAGCGTTCAAACTTGTTGGACACTTTCCATTCTAGAAGTACCTAATTAGTTCATCAGCCCAGTCAAGTTGATCTAAGGGTTGATCATCTTTCAAGGCTACTTCTTGAGTTTGGCAAGCTACGTATTCTGATGAGGCTTGCTTGGCGAGTTCTTGACATAATGCTCTACCTCTTACCAACTTGGTTGGATGGATCTCAACATCATATTCTTGTATCTTTGACACCCAACCAACTCTTTTATCACCAAGTTCCCCTTGTATGATGAAATTCCTAACGTCGAGGTGAACCACATAAACAATAGTCCTACTCTATGAAAGGAAATGCCTAAATTTTTTTAAAGACTTCATTATTGCATAAATTTATTTTTCAATGAAGTTATACTTCTCTTCATGTTCCTGCATAGTCTGACTTAGGAAAGCTATAGGTCTCTCTTCATTGTTAGGCCCTTTCTAAGTGAGTACTATGGCATAACTCTCTTGTTCACCTACAACATATAAGATGAAACCCCTGGAGTAGTCTGGGTTCACTAAGATGGGAGCTTGGGCTATTTGTTCCTTAATTTACTAGAAAGCTTGTTTCCTTAAGTCTATCCACTTAAACTCAACATCCTTTTTCAACAATTCAGTCATGGGTTTGACTATTTGCACAAAATTTGCTATGAATTTGCATACGAAGTTGATTTGGCTGAAGAAGGATTGCAAACCTTTCTTGTTTGGGGGTAGAGGGAGTTCTAACAGTGCTTTCACCCTGTTAGGGTCTATAGCTAGCCCGACCTTAGAAATGACATGACCGAGTAAGATCCCTTCTTCCACAACGAAGATGGATTTCTTCGGGTTTAGAGAGATGCCAAACTCTCTGTATTTTTTGAACATACTCCTAATATGTTCAATGTGATCCTCCTTTCGATGGGAGAATACTGTCATATCATCTAGATATATCACTATGATCTTGTTGACAAGTTCCCCGAAAGCTACGTCCATTGCTCTTTGAAAGGTTACCCCAGCATTAGATAATCCGAAGGGCATCCTCTGATAGGCAAATATCCCCCACTTGGTGGTGAATGCAGTCTTGAACTGATCTTCATCCTTGACCCACACCTGATTGTACCTAGAGAACCCATCTAGGAGTGAGAATATTTTTGCTCCTGCTATTGTATGCAGGGTCTGGTCTATCTGTGGGAGAGGATAATGATCTTTTAACGAAGCCTTTTTCAGGTTATGAAAGTTGACACACAACCTAATATCTCCATTTTTCTTTCTAATCGAGACTAGGTTAGCTACCCAAGTTGAATGCTTGATCGGGTAGATAATCTTAGCTTCAAGCAATTTTAGTAGTTCCTGCTTCATTAGAGCCTCGATATTAGGATTCATCGGTCTTTGCTTTTTCTAGAAGGGCTTTGCACCTTCTTCAAGTTTGATCGTATGTTGGATAGTCTCTTTGGAGTAAAATTTAAGGTCACCATAAGTCCAGGCTATGATGTCTGGGAATTCCTTGCATAATCCCCTGATTTGGTCTAGTTCCTCTTCTGTAGTGTTTACTCCCACTTTAATGGATTTATTGGGTCCCATTTGAGCTTCTCTATATCTGTGCTTTTCAAATTTCATTTTATGGCTAGTTGACCTATCGTTGTTATCAAATAGGATTTTAAGGGTGATCAACCCTTTTAGGATGTGGTTGTTTTTCAACTGGATCATGCATGTATCTTCTTCATCTTTGGACATTCTATCACTCGAGCAGTTCATCTCGTGGATGAGAAAGTCTACTATATATTCATCATTTTTGAATACCTACCAAAAGGTATCCCTATCTAGCACATAGGGCCTATAGATTAGCCTAACTATCTTGGACTTTTGGATGACATTGTTGATAGGGCAAAAATTTACCCCTATCGAAGCCAATAAATTTGCATGAGTGTTCTTTTCCCTTGGGATTGCTTTGAGGTTTAAATATTCAAAGGACTCTAGCAAGTCCCAAACCTTATTCTTGTAAGCCTTAAGGTAATGTTTCTTGCTTACACATTTCTCAGTAACCTAATTTACTATTAATTCAGAGTCCCTAAATATCTAAAGTTGTTTGATACCCATATTCTCAGCTTTCTTAAGGCCTAAGAAGAGTGCTTCATATTCAAATGCATTGTTAGTGCAAATCCAGGTTAATTGATAAGAAAAAAATTTCTCTTCATCTATTGGAGAGATTAGAACAATACCTACTCTAGATTCCATTTTTGCATCTAGCACCATCGAAGAAAAGTTTCCATAGTTGATTGGTAGATTGGTCTACTTGAGGGAGAGGAGTGGGGTTACTTTTCTCAAGTTTTACAATTGTGTAGCTCCCCATATCTATTTTTATCATGGCATTGAAGTCTTGGAGAGAGAACTGGTCTTCCTCCTACAACATGTTTAGATATTCCTCCATCAAGTTCAAATCTTCTAGTTCCTCTATCATCATATTCATGATAGTGGTTGATTTACCTTCTTCTTCAAGCTTTTCAATGTGGAAAGTCGAAGGTTTCTCATTGAATACTTTTACTCTTTTCCCCTTGAATGGAATTTCCAAGTGTGAGAAATCTAATGACAAATATCCTCCTATTTTAGCAGTGAACTCTCTAGAGAGGCACATACCAAAATAAGGTTCTAGATCCACTACCACTACCTCTTGTATAACTGTGAGTTGAGGTAGTCTGTGAAGAACAATTGGGATATCCTTAATTACCCCTACAATTTTGATAGGGGTTCCATCCAATTGCAAGACACTAGGACTGCTCCTTGTGTATTCCATTCCCATGATGTCACATACTACCTTGGGCATCATAGTGGTTGCAGCTCCAGAGTCTATCATACAATTATGTACCACCCATCCTTCCATTTGAAGAGATAGATAGAAGGGAGGAGGTCTATTTTTTCCTGAAGTGGACGTTAGGCTAGCTTGTGCAGAATCTAACTGAGTTGGGGTTCTATTCTTGTTTTTCATAGATCTCAAGGATTCTTGCAATAAATCAATCTATCCTGGAAAATACAAAGCTTCATACATAGTTGCTTTGGAGGGATTTTTCTTCATTTCCTCAACTATGTTGAATGGGAGGGGTTCGACACTTTTCTCTTTTACACTTGTGTCATACTTGTTCTTGTACCCTTGAGTAGCATCTATCCTTTGATGCTTAGTCAATGAGGGGTATCTTAGTTTATCTCTAGCTTGTTCCTGTGTCTCTCCTTCCTTCTATCGCAGGTGCTTCTTTACGAGTTTCTGCTCCTTTCTAACTTGAATTCTAGGGATCTTTCTCATAGGAGGTTCTTTTCTCAATAGGGTCCCTTATAGGCGAAGGCACTTTCAAGGGGTTAAGCTCTTGGGGATCAACCTGCAAGGGTTTCTTTCTTGATTTGGTTAGAACAACTACTTGTTCAATAGAAGGCATCATGAAATTTTGATTCTCTTCTCTGATCATATTAACCTGACCCTTGAGGGTTCTCTCAACCTTTTCAATAGCTATCTTCTAGACATGATGTTGATGAATCATGCAAGAAGTTTCATCATGTGGATCATTACATGTGGAACACCAGAAGTTTAACTCTATCGAAGTGTTAGTGGGTTCACTATCTTCATTGGCGTAAACCACATTAGATTTATCATAGCTTCTACCACTTGTGGAGGCTTGATCTTTTGTTACTTGTGGGAACCTCCTTGGTTGGAAATTCCTTTCTACTTCTCTTCTTTCCATTGATGTCATCTTATTCATCAGAGTTTTCATGGATGCTTGCAGATCTTGTAGAGCTGCAAGTGGAGGATCTGGAGTCGATGAAATTGTCTCTATAGGAAGTGCAGGAATGGTAGGAAGCATTGGAGGGGTGAGAGGTGCCTATATCACTAGGATATTAGGTTGCCTGGTCCATTTAGGGAGACTTGCATTAGGAGTGGGAGCAGGAGTTGGGAAATTAGTATTTGATGCTTGCGGTAGATCCGGGAAAATAGGCATTATCATTTTCGTAGGGAACCTCCCAATAGCAATCAGATCCTTTTCTACCTTTTGAGCTTCTTGGTAAATTTTTGGGAAGGTAAATACTTGGGATTGCCTTATAGCCATACTTATATCTGAGTTGAAGGCCCTCATATAGTAATACATTGATTGTTCATCTATCGGTCTCAATCCATCAGGTACTCTTTGCCAAGTTTGACTGAATCTAATGTTAAAGTTGACTATCTCTTCCTGAGGGTGCTTTTGGATGATGGTAAACTGATTTAGTAGGGAGAATGGATCTACATGTTCATTGAACTCTTCCACTAGTTTACTAGCAAGTTGGGCCCAAGTAGATATAGTTTGGTTGTCGAGGGCTCTATACCAATAGAGCATTTTTCCTTTCAAGGAAATGACTAGCAATCTTATCATAACATCTTCCTCAGTGATGTTATGTATCGGGGTGAGCATTGCTACATCTTGGTAGTGTTCGTAGGCCATCTTTCTAGTACCGTCATACTAGGGTAATGCTTTCAAGGCTACTTCTAGAATCGGGTGCTGAGTTGCTAGATTCAAGGGGCCTATATGGTTCCATAAAGGGTAAGGTAGATTTGGTTGATTTACAACCATTGCAGCTATGGTTCTACCAAATATTATGGGTATATGGGTAGCTGGAGTTAACGTTCCACTAGCAACAGTACTAGGGAAGGCTGCAGGGGAAATATTTGTGTATCCTGTATTGACAGTAGATGAAGAAGTTGTTCTAGCAACTAAAATATGATTAGCTCTGAGGCTACCAAGGTGTAGTTCAAAGAACTCGATGGACTCTTCTAAATTTTTTTCTTTAGATCTGGTTATCATAAAATATGGTATTCAACTAGAAAGTAGGTAAAGGCTTTCTTAGGGTTCCTTTCTTAGGTGGAGTCGCCAGGTGATTCATAAAAAATAAACAAGGCAAAGGTAATCACCAAAACTTTGATCTATATACTGCATGGGATTGGGTCCCACCGGGCATGCCAAAAACTATTGGAGCAAAATCTACCTTTGGTTATGTTTGCACCCAAGACTTTGCCAACATTGAAAGAGCGAGTTAAAATAGGGTTTACCCAGTTCAATCTCCAGAGGAGGTTGGTTCCTTTCTTCTTTGGGAAAAGGGAGAGAGAAGAAAATGCATAAAGAGAGGGAAATATAGCTATTGCTAGAAGTGTCTAAACGGTACAGATTAGATAACAGCAAAGCAACTTTAACAACCTTTTACAGAGAAGCATCTATTTGAACCATCAAAATAGAGCAACTAATCCTCTGGTGTAAATCTACTCAAGCATAAGTCTATTGGAATGGTTAATTTCAGAGTTAGTAGAACTTTATCGCAAAAATTTAGAATAAGAATTAAAGCAAGTTATATTCAACCTAACTTTATGTAGCAATTAAAAATCCATACATACTTGATAATACACTAGTGAGCCAGAAACCAGAATGGATGATATTTTATTAGATTTCAGAAGTTTGTGTACATTGCCTTGTAAACATCTAAGAGCCGACCATTTGTTTGGGTCGCTCATCCTATATATAATAGTTTTACATAACAAAAAAACTAAAATTTGTTACAATAGTATGCCCGTAGGCTCATTCTGGTAGAGTGATAGTTAAGAAATAATGGGGTCTTCAATTAGAAATGGTTAAGATCTCCTTATTACAATGATATGCCTTTATCTCCATAAATGCATCACTGTCCAACTATATTTTATTGCAAAATATTGCACCGTTGGGACTTTTGTTATTTACTTGCCCTCTTAGCTTCAAAATGTTGTGTTGTCAAGACTATTTATCTTTACTTGACCTCTTGAATTCAAAATTTCATATCATCATGACTTTTGTTCTTCACTTGGCCTCTTAGCTTCAAAATGTCATGTTGTCATGACTATTTCTCTTTACTTGGCTTCTTGACTTCAAAATGTCACACCGTCATGACTTTTGTTCTTCACTTGGCCTCTTAGCTTCAAAATGTCATGTTGTCATGACTATTTCTCTTCACTCGACCCCTTAGATTCAAAATTTCATGCCATCATGACTATTTCTCTTTACTTGGCCTCTTGAATTCAAAGTGTCATGTTGTCATGACTTTTTTTCTTCACTTGGCCTCTTAACTTAAAAATATCATGTCGTCATGACTATTTTTCTTTACTTGGCCTCTTGAATTCAAAATGTCGTACCATTGTGACTTTTGTTCTTCATTTGACGTATTAGCTTCAAAATATCGTTTTATCATGACTCTTTCTCTTTACTTGGATTTTTGAATTCAAAATATTGCGATGTCATGACTTTTGTTCTTCACTTGGCCTCTTAGCTTCAAAATGTCACGTTGTCATGACTATTTATCTTAACTCAGCCCCTTAGCTTCAAAATTGCATGCCATCATGAATATTTCTCTTTACTTGTCCTCTTGAATTCAAAATATCACACCATCACAACTTTTACCTTTTGCTTCATCTCCAGGTTCAAAATTGTCATGCCATCGTGATTGTTTTCTAAACCTAGTGAAATTTTGAGAAGACTACTCCTTACTCCCTTAGATGTGGTAATTTTGACCAACAGTACCATTTTGGACACCCAATAAAAATAATTAATAGGTTGGATGAATCCTACATCCAACAATTTTTGTAATTCATCTTTTATCATAATAGCAATTGTTGGATGCAACTTTTGGATTTTTTGCTTGACTGGTTTAATTTTTGGATTTAGTGTCAAGTTGTGGATAACTAAGTTTGGATCCTGACCAGGTATATCTCTATATGACTAGGTAAAATTCTTTCTATACTTCTTTAGAAGAGAAAATAATACCTTTCATTCTATAGTTGAAATACTCTTCCCTAGCTTGTGAATCGAGGGATGTTTAGGATCATTGTTGACATCGATATCAACCATATCTTCTATTAATATATGGGATCCCTCCTTCAATTAATGAGGAGTAGGGATAAAATGTATATTATCTAATAGATTTAATAAGTAAAATATATTGTTAGGCTCAATATCAGCTTGTAAGAAATCTAAATAACAACATGATGATAAATGGAACAGTTGCAACATATCCTCATAAGGGAGAAACTTGAATGGCAATGACAGAATAGTGGCATGATAAAAATCAATAACCTTGAGATTGAGAGGAAATTATTGGGAAGGGTTACCAAGATAATGAAGCAAAGTGGTGAGGTCAATGGATATCATATTGATGGTTTGTAGATTACCTTCATTTGTGGGTGGGAAAAGGTGATTAAATATGGGTGGGCACAAATGTTCAAAAGGTGGTTGGGGTGGAATGGGAATGACAAGGTGCACCATATGAGAAACGATGACAACTGGGTTATTGGATGGGATAATTTGGTGCCAAATGAGAATCTACCTCAAAAAAATGGAAATAGGATTTGTCAAGATTCGTGATAGGATCAATGGGGGAGGACTCTTCTTTTGAGCTAAATGAGGTGATGGATAAGTTCTCCCAATTGTATTATAACCTCCAATCATATTTTAACTCTTGATCATCTCTTGACTCCTCATTTGACCTATCATAGTTAGCAATAGATAATTTAGTGATACATAGATGATCGCTAAGCAATTGATTGTTACCAATATTGGTATACTCATTGCCATCGATGTCTCCCTCTAAGCCTAAGTTAAGGTGCTATAGGAAATCAACAAGAAGCTCATCAAGCATACATGTATGGTACCCTAGGAGTTCCAGAGGAGTCCATAAACCTTTCTCGTACCACCCTAACCCATTTTTATGTTAATGATGGTGATGGAAATACTACATAGAAAATGATAGATTTTAAAGTTAATCAATATTTGGCTGAAACAAACTCTTAATAATCAAGTATTGGTGGTGTGTCAATGGTGGCATTAATATCACCATAGAAAAAATTAGTTTGACTTGGGTAAGACCCAAGGAGGACTATGGTACCTATGGATAATTGTGTATTGCACATGTGACCAAAGTCTTTGATTGAATCTACGAGTGGGGTGAATGTGACATATCGTACTTGATATTCACCAATACACATATTTTTCATGCTAATTGTGATGTGTGGTAAATCTACTGGGGAAGATGATGATGACAATATGGGTCATTATGAAAGTGGTATGATGATGGGTGGCTCATCCTCTATGAGGGAAGCATGGTATGAAGTGGTGGAAATGGTTGAAATAAAATATGCAAGAGGTGTGATGGATGGTTGAGATGTATATGGGTTTGTTGGCAAATATGGGGATGAAGGTGATTTCATAGGTCCTTTATCTAGATTTTGAGTGGGAGTATTAGATGATGATGAGGGGATTCTTGAAGAAGTTGATGGAAAGGGATGAGATGGAGGTGGTGGTGTAATGATGGATGATTGTGGTGTGAAATTTGTGGTTTTTATGGGGTTGTTGGGTCAAATGTCTAGATGTGTGGAAGGCAATGTAGATTTTTAGATATGCACAGCCATATTACAATATTTGAAGAAATCCAAGTTTGTCAGGATGCAGTGCACTTGGCCTTCATGTATATACTTGATGCATAGATGCAATATAGATGGGATGCATTCCATGTCTTGAATCCAAGGTCTACCAAGCAATATATTGTATTACATGGCACCTTCCAAGATGTGACACAATACCTAAATAGTCTTTTGTTCAACTTGATTAGGAAGAACTAATGTGTCAATGGTGTAACATAGGGTATCATTAAAATATCAAAAGGTGAAATTGGATGTCATGATGTAAGGCAGTGGAAGGTTGAGATGTTGGAGGGTGGTAGAGGTGATGATATTAATTGTTGATCTCATGTCAATAAAGACACATTTGAATGGGATCCTATCCACGCTAGCGATGATATGCAATGGTGGATCAGGTACCTCAATGGGTATAATTTGAATTTCATGATCCTAAAATGTAATCATAGGATTATTACATGTTTGAACATGCCCCACAAATTTTATGAACTAATTAGGATCTTGTAGTTGTAGTTCAATAGATCTTAGGATCTCCATAAAAGCATCTCAATGTGGGATTGATTTCTAAGTCAGGTCATAGATAAAGAGCCTCATCGATGACATTCTCATAATTTGAGTAAGTTTATTTTTTAGTGTGAGAACTAGGTGAGGTAGGGTAGACATGATTGGATTTGATGTTGAAGGTGCTTGTGATGTTGATAGAATATTGGCAATATCCATAGGTTGTATGGGTTGCATTGGATACCATCTATTTCTTGTCATGATGTTGATAATTCCTATGAAACCTTGGTTAGATGGGGTGGCTTGCACTTGATTAACCTACTTAGGTTGTTCCATTTTGATAGCAAGTGTTGTGTTTTCTCTACGTTGGGGTAAGAGGTCTTGGAAGACTCCTATATTTTGGTTATATAAGATAAGAGGATTAGCGATATAAATTTCTTACCTCTTGATCATATCATACACTATATTCTTGAATGTGTAGCGTGATTTAATGTTATACCACTTTTGTTAATGATAGTTGCAGTATTGATCCTCCCTGTAATATTTGGTTTTAGTATGATTCGGATTCTATGGTCGGATCTCAAGGAGTGTAATTACTTGCACCTACCATAATCAATTGAATATGGATGCCAAAGACTTTGGAAATGGATTATATTAGTAATATGGCCAAAAAAGTTTAGTTTAGAGATTTTTTTGTGGTGGATTGGCCATTGGAAGATGATAGTGCACCAATGCACGTTGAGCCTGATAATTAGGCAGTAGCACTAGATCTTGATTTGAGGGCCCAAGGACACTCAAGACAACTTGGTTTACCAGAGCTATCTTTGGTTGGTTTTTACCACCCTTTACATTTTTATTGGGCCATTCCTTTTTTGAAGTTTAATTTCTCCTTCTTGGATCTTGATGTCCTCGATTACCTTTGCCTAGGCCAAGGCCTCCTCCAAAGTCCTATACTGCTAAAGTTACAATAATAATAAGATTTGTTTGATGCAACATCTGGTAAATATTCAAGTTAGCTCTATGATGGGTATGTTGAAGGGTAATCTAGTTATGATGGTCCCCCACTTGTTCCCATAGTCCATGATTGGTTAATATTTGAATTGGTAAAGATTATATAGATTAGTCAAGCTATTTTTTTCTTGGCATTAAATGCAAAGAATTCTAGGAAAGCATCCATCAATTGTTGAAATATAAAATATTGTGGCATGGTAAATGGTTAAACCACTTGAAATCACCCCCAAAAATAATTATAAGGAATTTTCATAGCATGAGGGGATCACTATCTTGAATATGGAAGCAAATGTTCATGAAGCTCATCACATGATCCTATGCATCTTCATCAAATTTGAACTTATCTAATTTTCACATCTCGGAGTGCTCAGGATAGGGCAGTGATGGAACAAATGGGTGAAGTGGCTAATTGGTGAGCTTCCATAAGGTAGTTTTATGGTAGCCCAAATCTAAGGCTTTCTTTTCTAAATATTTGAGGAACTCTATCAATAATTTATAGTCCTCAAGAAAGATGATAGTATCTACTTGCCTTTGGCCTTGATTAGTTTGAAACTTTTATTTTTGATGAGATGGTTGGTGAGTGGTATCAATTGGCATATCGTCATATTTTTCATCAAGATATGTATCAATTCATTCTTGATACTTAGTTTTTGTTTCATCATAGACTTAATTATCCTATTGCTATGGGTATGCTTGATAGCATTCTAATGAATGAGGTTGATGATGATGGATGGGTGGCAGTCTAGGATATTGATTATGAATTTGATTCGGGTATGGGCATGGTGGAAGATTCTAATTTGGGCAAGGTGGAAGGTTGTGATGTTGTACTTGATACCTTGGGTATTGTTGGATCAACTACCTTTGTTGCATAGACATGGACAAACTCTGATGTATCGCCCATTGCAATTGATTATCCAAGGTTGTCTTGGACACCTAGTTTTAGTTTTCTAGGTCATTTGTGTGTGGCCCATTCACACATGTGTGAGAGGAATGAATAGTCATGTTATGTGCTTTAGCCCTAGAGAGATTGATAATTTATTTTTTGGGATTGCAAGAGGTTGCATTGACTAAATAATACTGTCAAAAGATAGGCTCAATGTAGTAAAGAGGTATTGAAGTACACCATCCTTGACTATACTACATATCATAAGGTATAGCAAGAGGATGAATATCACCATCACTGGGCCCATGAGCTGACATAGTAGCATTATTATTACCTTGAACATTGTACATATTCAAGTGCTCATATTTATGGCTCATCCAAGGATGATAAACTAGAGTAGCTTGAACATCCCTATATTTTTGTGGGGTGCACTCCTAATCTTGATCTAGGGGACTTATAGGTCAAACCAAGATACAAATGTGTGGTAGGGACTTCCTAGATTTTTTAGCTTCATTGTGGTTGTCCTTATAAAATGTGTGCAAGGTATTCTGATTAGGATAATCCATATATTGATCATAGTAAATACCTGTGGGTGAATTCTGAGTGTGAATGTCTGGTATGTTGGGGTTAGTGGAGTGATGGATGATATTTAAGCAAGGATGATTACATCATAACTTAGGAATGATGAGATCCTATGGATCAATTTAAAAATTATCCATGGATCTAGGTGATGGATCAGAAGTGTAAGATTGTAAATGAGCCTATCTACTTGTTACAACGATGTGCTAGGTAAATGATGTGTAAAATACCATGAAAATGCTTGCAAGCACTTTATATATTATGTAAACAATTACCAATAAAAAAAAATCAGGAAAGCACTCTGTCTTTATTTTTTTCCTTTTGATTTTTGGATTTTGACTTTTATTTTTAATTTTTAATTTTTTGTGTTTTTATTTTGTAAAGCTACTCCTAAAAAACTAAGGAAAGATGAAATGATCACTATAGAAAGGTAGTTTGAGCATAAAATTTGTTGAGAAATGCAACACAAATGGTAAAAATAGCTTCCTATAGGTAATAGATGGGTAATAATTGATGCTACAAGAATAATACCCCCTCGAAGAGGGACTACACTGTCTAAATCCTACTACTTGCCTAGTCAGGCTTTTGCTTCACACTTGAACATGCTTGGATACAAACAAAAACTACGTTTCATATATTATTAAGCTCGGTGGTTAAGGGGTGTCTAAACCTAATATACCTTAGGATGCACCCAAAATTAGAGGGTCTCTCAGTGATGAAGTCCAAGAAACTGCGCATGGGGCTACTATGGTGTTTAAATAGGTGAGCTAGCAAAAGGAGATGAAATCCAACATTGCTAGTCGCGATTGGGAGTTGGTGATGAATACCAACCTTACCAATGTATAAGTGATACGTGGTGTGTGGTGTTCCATTTATTACTAAAAAGGAAACAAATAACACACAAATTATTTTAACTAATGCAAATTATAAAGTAAAATGCATCTATTTTCACTACATGATGATCCATATTTTTATCAATTAATGCAAAATAATAGTGAGGACATAGAGACCATCACAATAAATATGACTACAAAATAGGGACCATATCAACATGATACAATAATAGAGTAGATACCATATCGACCTAAGACATACATGGTTTAATAGTTTTAAAACTAAAAATAAAGAAACATGTGTGCAACTAGATTATGTATTTTTCTTGTTTTCTTAGTTTTCTCTATCAAAACATAAAATAAATTATCCTAAGGTATGAAAATGCAACCCATATTCCTTTCATTTAATGTATATCCTTGTAGATATGTGTTTTTTTATCTCAATATGGAGACTGTCTCACCCTGATATGATTGGAGAACATGGACAATCTCGACTGAGATGGTTAAGACTATGTACCTACAAATCACCAATGTAGACAATAAAAATTAATCATTTTGATTCATCAAAAAAAAAAATAATGAAAAAGGGAGACCCACATGGGGTCCCACTTTGATCGCAATTTGAAAGCATAAAAAATTGCACCATGAATAGATAAGTAGAGCAAAATGAAACAAGATAACATGATGTAAAAGAAACCAAATGGTAATAAATCCAACTATATTAAATTGTATTGATTTCTTTAGAATGTGTTACACTGAATCCCCTTTAGGGATTTTATCGATGATACAATATTACAATAAGTATCATGATATCCTTTTTCATCGGACAAAGTTTTCTTTGGTGCAATCCAAAATGTTCTTGTTAGCTTTTGATGATATATGATATGGGATAAAGAAATCATAAGATGTAAATATGCAAAAAAGTAATATAATAAAACTTTGTAATATGACTGAAATATGCTCTTAATGGAAATTTATGAAAATACTATAATGCAATGTAATGGAGGAAATGAAGACTCCATAACTCTAATGGAAGCTACATTCTACTTATTCACTACATAGTACTAATCACACTTTGTTACACACATTGATTTGATATATTTGATATATATCTTGTTGTTATATGCACACTATGGGCCCTGTATATAAGCAGGTAGGTTGCTTGGACCTTACTCTTCCTAACTAACTTTCCTATGACTCATATACAAGTTCCATCCTTTTACATTTACATCATTGTACATTTACACTTGTGCTTTTATTACTTCTTCCTCAAGTAAAGTAAGATAAACTCCTAGTTTAACAATGTACTCAAGTTGGTACATTGACATGTACCTAGATAATGTACTATACTCTAACACAACCCTGTATTATATTATTAGGGTATTGAATACTTTAATATTCAATATGGATCTTCCTATTATGAATAGTATTCAACTAAATCAGGTCCTTCGTATTATCTTTAGTTCATCTTGCATTGTATACCTCCTTGATCTTATTCCTCTTCTTCTTTATTCTTGTCTTTGAGTCCAATTTTTAAACTTTTATGAGTGGTCACACTATTACCTGATTCTTCCAAAAGTATTTTTCCTTTTTATTTATCCTTCTCATTATGCTATGTAAATATGTTATGGCATCACGATAATATCTTGGGTTAATAGAACTTGAAGTACCAATACTACATGAGGATTGAAATATCTTTTCTAAGTACGATTCATTCATCTATGTTTTCTTTTTAAGAGATTATATAAATCCTTTTTGTTCTAAATTTACATATTTGTAACATTTGTATGTAAGTAATTTCATATATAATATGCTTACAAAGTCTAAAGGAATTAGAATGTCATTTTTCTCATTATTAATTGCTTTAGTGAGTCAAGCATGAAGATAATGTTCCATAGTATCAAAGTTATCTTCTAAGGCTTCACTATGAATCACATTTAAAGTAAGATCTAAAACTGCCTCAGAATTTATAAGTAAGTTCATATTCTAATATTTATGGTACTTGCCTTTTCTTTTCTAATAGTGTAGTTTATATTATTGTTCACTATATCCTTTGAGGTTGACATCTTTCTTATATGATCAAACAGTGGAATTCTATAGATGGATACTTGATAGTAGTCTACCTTATATCTCCTTAGTTTGAGTATGATGAATTTGATAAATCCTTTCTTGGATTTAGATTTTTTAGGCTTCCTTATGTCTCCCAAGTAGTTTAGCATATACTATAGGCTATGGTAATAAGCTTAGCAATGACTAGTTCACTTTTGAGTTGATTTTTGAGAATAATCAACTTTCAATTTTGTCTTATCTCTCCTAACAAAATGTGCTCTAATGGAGTTCTTATAGTTGGATTTCTTTTTTAGTATGAGTATTATACAAGTTTTACCAATTAATTCCAACTCTATATGTAAGCAATAGATTTGCTTCAATAATTTAATTTTCTAATTTACAATTATCTATAGTTTGGTGTAGTATGCCTTATAACTCCTTACTTTTGGAAATATTAGAAAATAATAGTATTTGCAAAGTGATAATGAATTTACCAAGGTTGAGAACCTTATATCTCCTACTTGGTGATTTGCAAATAACTCTATGTAAGCAATTATCTAATTTATTCTATGTTTTTCAAGATTGCTTCCTTGATTATTAAGGTTGATAATAAAGTAGTAACCAACCTTATGCTTAATACCTTATAACTTCCAAAAATAGAGTCCTATCTATTGATCTAGAGGAATGAGTGAGTTGAGGTTTAGAGGGTGTGGCGAGAGTGAGGGTTTGAATTTTTTGGGTAGGAATCTCATCCAAGGTGGTAGAGGTAGAGCAGGTATGGAAGGGGCGAGTGGGAACCTTGAGCATGGATCAAGTGAGGATCCAGAGGAATGCGGTTAGGCTACGATAGATTTGGAGGTAGGCATCATGTGGGGGCCCGACCCTCCTCATAAAGACCCGAAAAAAAAGATACGAAGGACAATGCGAGGCCCAAGAAGTTGTATTTTGCTAAGAATCTTAGAGGAAAAAGAAATGAGCTTATCCCTCTTCCACCCTTAGTTCCATTAAATAATAAAATTTTGGCCTTGAAAAGTACCATGAGCCATTTTATTTCAATGGAAGAATTCTCCTTGGTAGGCAAGTTTTTGGGAGGTAGGCCGGACATGGAGACTATCAGGGCTTGGGTGATGGGTAAATGGCGACCAATAGGTAGCTTGGAGTTGGTAGATCTAACTCGAGGGTTCTTCATTATTTATTTTAACAATATGGTGGATGATAACCACATTTTAACAAGAGGTCCTTGGTTTTTGGGCAAAAGGAGCCTTCTTCTTAGATGATGGGGTGAATATTTCAACCCTAAAAAGAAAAATATTAACATTGCCCCTATTTGGTTTCATCTCCCAAGTCTACCTGACCAATTATTCAATTAATATTGGCTACAAGGCATAGCTAGAACTATAGGGGACCTGATCTCCATTGACCATGCGACCTTGGCTAGGACAAGGATGACTCATGCATGAATATGTGTAAATACTAATTTGGATAATGAATTGCCAAGGTTTGTGGAGCTAGAGTATGGAAAATACTATCAAAAATAGTTGATAGAATATGAGAACAGACCGACATTCTATGTAGAATGCAAAAATAAAGGACATCTATGCAATCAGTGTAAGTCTGTGATTAATGTGGACTTAGATTAATGTGGGCCGAGATAAAATTTACACAGCAAAATAACCAGCGAAATATTAATTAAATAAAAATAACCAGCTGGTTAAACATTACAATAATTGAACCTTTATATAGGCTTAGTACAAGCGAAAGAGTAGGGAAGGGAGTTTGGAGGAAGTTCGAGAGGATGAGAGAACGAAGGAGTAGAAAGTGGAGAGGGAGGTGGTAGCGGGCGTGGGGAGAGGAAGGAAGTGGAGTGATAAGGGAAAATAAATGGAAAGGAAGGAGGAAGGACATTAGAGGGATAAGGAGAAGAATAAGGCGAAGGTTTTAAAAACATAATAAAATATCATGCCAACCATCAAACAAGCTTAGATGACAAAAGGTAAGAGAATTCACACTTGCTTAGAAAAATATGGATTTTTCTAAATCTTTTTAAGGTAATCCCTGTTCACACTTGCTACATTCTCCCCCTTAAAGTTGAGAGGACTAACTATAGAGTCTCTTAGATTTACAAATTGAGCTTTGGACAGTGCCTTGGTGAAGATGTCCACAATGTTCTCCAAAGTGTGGCAATAGTGAAGCTCAATAGTATCAATTTCCACCATATCTCTGATGAAGTGGTACTTCATATCAAAATTCTTTGATCTACTATGGTGGACAAGATTGTATGCCAATTGAATGGCACTAATGTTGTCATAGAATATTCTATTTGGACCATTTTTCTGCTCTCCAATATCTTCTAATACCTTTCATAGCCATAGAGCTTGAGTACTAGCATGAGTGACTGCTATATACTCAACTTCTATTGAATATAGAGCTACTACTGTCTATTTCTTAGAACTCCAAGTTATTATTCCCGAAACAAGATTAAAATAGTTACCTTATGTGTATTTTCTATCATCAACATTGCTGCCCCAATAACTATCACTAAAGCCTTCAAGCTTGATAGTATCACTTCTGTAGTACTGGATTCCAAAATCCAAAGTACCCTTCACATATCTCAAAATTCTTTTAGCTACCTGCAAATGCAGCTTAGATGGATTAGAAATAAATCTAGAAACAAGAGATACAACATACTGAATGTTTGGTCTGGTGTTGGTGAGAAACATCAAACTCCCAACAATGCTTCTGAAAGTTGTCACATCAACTTTCGGTGCTCCATCATCCTTGCTTAATTGGATCCCATGTCCAATTGGAGTTGCAATTGATTTGCATTGCTCCATAGCAAACTTCTTAATCATATCTCGAGCATACTTAAGTTGACAGATGAATATCCTTGAATTTTTCTGATGGACTTCCATTCCAAGAAATTATTTCATTAAGCCAATATCCTTCATCTCAAATTCTTGCATCATGGAGTGCTTGAACTCCATATTGACTTTTTTATTACTACCCATAAAAATGAGATCATCCACATACAAACAAACTATGAGGATGTCATTACCTTGATTTAGGTAGTAGAGTGTGGGTTCATTTTTGCTTCTGATGAACCCAAAATCTTTAAAGTACCTATCAATGCGTGAGTACCAAGCTCTCGATGCCTGCTTGAGGACATAAAGTGCCTTCTTCAATTTGTAAAAAATATGGTCCTTGTATTTCTCTTCAAATCCTTGTGGTTACTCAACATACACTTCTTCTATCAAGTAACCATTGAGAAATGCACTCTTTACATCCATGTGTTGGACTTTCCATCCCTTATGTGTAGCTAAGGAAAGAACTGTTTTGATAGTCTCTTGTCTGGATACAGGAGCAAAAGTCTCTTCATAATCAATTTCATATTTATGAGTGAATCCCTTTGCAACTAGTCTCGCATTGTGCCTCTCGATGCTACCATCAGCATTAAAATTGGTCTTGAAGATCTACTTACATCCAACACCTTTCTTTCCTTTAGGAAGCTTCACCAGCTCCCAAGTGTCATTGTTTTTTATAGAGGTTATCTCCTCTTTCATGGCATCTTGCCAAATCTTTTGAGTACAAGCCTTCTCATAACTAGAAGGTTCAAGCTGTGAACTAGTTAACAAAGAATAGTTAACTAGATCTCCCCTAGGTTCCTGCTAGGAGACATCATCACCATACAAGTGCATATTTTCTAATATTTGTAGAATAGAATTCATTTCATTAGCTTGACTCCTAGTGTATATTTTTGAAAAAAAATTATCCAACATCTGATATGATGGATGATTCTATAGAGTTCTCTTACCTTTGGATGGATAATCGATGTCCATTGGTGAGGAACTTACTGATCTCTACGGAGAAGGACTTGGTGAAGAAGTTGAATCAGAATATGAACTTGGGTTTGTGGGAGGAGATTTCTTACTTTTCTATGGTGTATGTTGTTGCACCTGCTTAGAAAGTACATCATTGGATTCATCATCATTGAATATTTGGGGCTTACCCCATTCTCCCCCTTCATCAAAAATCACATCCCTGGAAAGCACAAACTTTTTAGTCCTGGGATTATAGAGTCTATAAGCTTTTGTATTCTCACAGTACCCTACAAAGATGCATACCTAACTCTTTGGATCGAGCTTCTTTATCAGCTCATCAGGAATGTGAGAATATGCCAGTGAGCCAAACACTTTGAAATACTTAACATTTGGCTTTTTACCATACCAAGCTTGGTAAGGTGTTTGCCCTTCCAAACTTGAAGTAGGACTTCTTTTCAAGATATGTACGTTGCTCCTGGATGCATCTACCCAATATGAATTAGTCAAATGCTTCGTCTAAAGCATAGACCTTGCCATCTCCACAATGGTGTGATTCTTCTTCTCTGCTACACCATTCTGTTGTGGAGTTTAGGTAGTTGTGAACTGCCTCTTAATGTCATATTGCTTACAAAAATTCAAGAACTCATTAGAGGAGTATTCTCCTCCCCTATCTGATCTAAGAAATTTTACAAAATATCCACTCTCACTTTCAACTCTTTTTTTGAAATTGACAAAGCAGTCAAATGCTTCATCCTTATGTTTCAAAAAATATATCGAGCACATTCTAGTAAAATCATTAATGAAGAGTAGGAAGTAAGAGTTGTTACCAAGACTCTTAGTCTGCATTGGACCACAGATTTCTGTATGCACTAGTTGGAGTGGATAGCTGGCCCGCCATGCTTGTCCATGAGGAAATTTTGATCTGGCATGCTTCCCCAAAGCACACCCTTCACAGACTTCCTTACTATCCTGAACTTTAGGAAGTTCGATTACCATCTCTTGTGAAGTTAGCATTTTCAAACTAGATGAATTCAAATGACCATATCTCAAGTGCCATAAGACCCTTGGATTGGAAATAACAACATTTGCTAACTTATTTCCCCCTGGATGGCCAAACTTTAAAGGAAACAATCTATTCTTTGAAATTGGCACTTGTGTAATGATTCTATTACTATTATTTTTATCAAAAATAGTGCATTTACTCTCATCAAAAAGTAACTTGTAGTTCTTTTCTAACATTTTACCAACACTTAAAATATTGTGTTGGAGATGGGATGTGTAATAGATATCACTTACTTATTTGACGCCTTCTTTAGTTGGAACTGCCATGGCTCCAATGCCCTCAACTGCTAATGATTTATCATCTCCAAATTTGATGTTGGATTTGTATGAGGAGTTTAGAGTAGCAAAGAGTTATTATTTTCCACTCATATGGTTTGAACACCCAGTGTCCAAGATCCATGTATCATTCACGTTCTGATCTGCCTGATCATATGAGAGAAAGATATTTGTGGCCTCTTCCTCTTCTACAAAATTTCCAAACTGACTGCTCTAGCTATTGCTGCTTCCTTGCGAAGGCTTTGTCCAATATTCATGAGCATAATGGCCAGGTTTACCACAATTGTAGCAATTTTGTTTTGATTTATGTCCTCCTTTGCCTCTACCTAATTGTTTCCCTCTATTTTGTTGTCCTCCTCTATTTTGTTGTACACCTTTGTTTGAGAATCCTCCTCTATTCTGATTTCCTCCTCTGTTAGGAGTTCCACCTATCTGATTATTTCTGCCTCTACCTCTATAATGTCCTCTACCATAGCCTCTACCTCTAACTTCATGAGAAGCAAAGGCTTTATCATCTCCTCCATAACTTGTGGAAGGAGTTTGTTGTAACCTCTCTTCATGTGAAAGAAGTGAGCCAATGAGGGCTTCAAAATATAGAGAAGTTAGGTCTTTGGATTCTTCTATAATTATGGCAACTGAATTCCACTTAGGAAGAAGTGTCCTCAACACTTTCTTCACTATAACTTCAGGTTTTAAATATTCTCCTAAAGTGACCATCTTATCTACTATGGCATTCACATGCACGCAGTAATCACCAACCTTTTCACTCTCTTGCATTTTAAAACTTTCAAATTATCATTTCAAGGTTTGTAGTTTAACTTGTTTGACTTGGTAACTACCCCTATAACTTTCTTTTAAAGCATTCCAAGCAGATTCAGCTATTATAAAAGAAGCTATTCTAGGGAAAATACTTCTATCAAGGGCGGCTTGGATGTGATAAAGGGAAAAAGAGTTATTCTTCTGAGATTCCTTTTTAGCCCTTTTATCAGCAACATTCAAAGCTACCCAGTCAACAACAATAGGTTCAGTATATCCATCTTTAATCACATCCCAAAGACCTTTGCCTATCAAAAGAGTTTTCATTTTAATTGACCAATACTCGTAATCACCACCATTGAACTCAGGGATTGGTAGACTAGTATTGGATGCCATTTAAGAAAGCAAACTTTATTTCAACTTCAAACAAGTAGTACAAAGAAGTACAAAATAGATCACTGATTTAAATCAAATCTAGCCTTTTTAATATGCTCACTGATATGGCGTTCTTCTTCTTCAGGATCGCCCAAAACTAGAAAGGTGAAGTTTTCTGCTTCATCGTCACTAATTACAATGACTTCTGGTGCTGCTATTGGCTCATTACATCTATTGAGAACATCTCGTTCTTTAGTTTCAGGTTTCACCTCCACTGGTTCTTCTTCCTCTTCTTCTAATTCTTCTTCTTCTTCTGGTTCTGAATCAAGAGAGCATGGTGAATAGCTCTCACTTTTTTCTACTTCGGGAATTGCAGGTGTATAACTTTCACTTGATTGTCCTTAAGGTACTATTTCAACCGTCTCGAACTCAACTATCCTTTGCCCAAAGATATTATCTTCAAAATCTGCCTCGTATCCAGAGTCTGGTTTCCTCAGATGAGCAATCACTTGGTTTTCTAATTGGAAAAATATTGTATGAAGTCCGTACCACTGGACTTTATCATCAAAGGAATCAGGTGTCTCTCTTCTCAATAGAGAGTAATGCATTATAACATCCGACTGACCGTATCATATACTCATAATCACATCGCATGAACTGGGTTACAACTTAATGATGCCAAAAAACTTTTACCTCAAAATATCTTTTCACTTTTAAAAAAAAATCAATATTTCTTTTAATAAAGGACTTTTTATTTTTATTTTTTTTTAACAATTTCCTATATATTATTTTTTTAATTATTCTTTTAAATAACTGTATATTTAAAAAACATAATAAAAAAAGAATATAAATAGAAATTATTAAATTAATTTCTAAAACCTTTAAAAAAAACTAAATAATAATTATTTTTTATAAAATAAACCTTTTTTTTGTTTTATTCCCCGATGTGATTCGAACCGTTGACCTCCACCGTCTACTTGAAAGGCTTAGCCGCTGCACCACGCGGCTGCTGTGGTAGAACAGTGTCAAAATTTGTTCTTAAACCCTGCTTTTCGACAATTACACAAAAAAAAAAAAAAAAACTTTTGTATTTTAACCTCGACGAGATTCGACCCCGGGTCTCTTCTCTGCAAGTGGGAGTCTTGAACGCTATACCAAGCTAGCCGAATGGGAGGAAGAAAGAAATAGGTATATATAAAATGAGTGGCTAAAACAATTTTTTTATCAAAAAATTAGTCCCACATGTAGTGGGAGGTGAAAGTGTTCAGGCTTTATCAAATCCTGCGAACACTATCAAAGTCGATTGCCTTCGGGTAATCGATCAACTGATCCTTTTGCCCAATGTCGACTAGTTAATCTCTACCACGTGGTTGTGCCACGTCAGAACTCCACCAGCCTTTGCCATATCAGCACTCTGCTCGCCTCTACCATGTCAACACCTTGCTAGCCTCGATCCATGTGATACCCAGTCAGCACTTTTCCAGCTCTGATCCACATCAGCTACTTCCTTGCCGACTCAACCTACCATTTTAGCGCCTGCCACGTCATCTACCGCATATCTTCATCGCTAGTTCATCAATGCCATGTCAACCTACTATTTGTCAGCCTATTGTCTACGCCCAGTTAGCTCCTCAAGATCTATGCATCCTCAGGATCCATGCGCTCCTCAGGATTCATGCCCCAGTTGCTCCTCGAGATCCATGCCCTAGTCGCTAACCAGTCTACTGTGCTTGGATTTCGTGCCTCACCTTGACCCTCGACTTTCATGCCTCCTAGAGCTCTGATACTAGTGTAAGTCTGTGGTTAATGTGGACTTAGATTAATGTGGGCCGAGATAAAATTTACACAGAAAAATAACCAGTGAAATATTAATTAAATAAAAATAACCACCTATTTAAACCTTATAATAATTAAACCTTTATATAGGCTTAGTACAATCAGAAGAGTAAGGAAGGGAGGTTGGAGGAAGTTCGGGAGGATAAGAGAATGAAGGAGTAGAAAGTGGAGATGGAGGTGGTAGCGAGCGTGGGGAGAGGAAGGAAGTGGAGTGATAAGGTAAAATGGATGGTAGGGAAGGAGGAAGGACATTGGAGGGATAAGGAGAAGAATAAGGCGAAGGTTTTAAAAACATAATAAAATATCATGCCGACCATCAAACAAGCTTAGCCGACAAAAGGTAAGAGAATTCACACTTGCTTAGAAAAAGCTAGATTTTTCTAAGCCTTTTGAAGGTAATCCCTATTCACACTTGCTACAATAAGTGCCCCAACCTGGCAATGAATAGAGAAAAGCATAAGCAAGGAATGCTAGACAGAGGAAATGTGAGGAGTTTCCTTGGCAGAGGTGATTTCAATTAGACAAACTATGTCTACCAAAAAATAAAATAGAGGGTATAGGGTCACAAAAAGACAAAGGAAAACAATAGGTTTTTGCCAACAAAAATACTCAAGTAAGTTCCAATCCTCTAGTTTCAAATAAATTTTCAATTTTATCCAATATGGGAGTAGGAGGATTATCAAAAGACATGGAAACCTAGAATATTCAGGCTAACCTTTCTGACTCTTTAGAATACCCATCCAATTCAATATCATCAAACCCTAATGCTTAAATTACTGTAAGCCCCGTGGGCATCACAAAGCCAAACCTTAATACCTGATCTCTAGAATCCCCATCCAAGTCGGGATCCTTAAACCCCAATGCTGAAAATACTTCAAACCCAGTGGGCATCCCAAAGCCAATCCCTAATGTTGAAGAACTTAAGAATAAATTTGTTGCATTGGAAAATAAAAAATCTCATCTCCCTAACATCATCACTAGGAGCTAGGTGAATCCTATTGAGGGGCCATCCTGTAGACCAGGGGAATACAAGAAAAAAGAAGAATATTTGGATGTAGGGGTGGAGCTATGTGAAACTCTTAAGACTAAGGAATATGGTAGTCTGGTTATGTAACAAATTGCCTCCCACCAGTTTAGTCCTAAACAAACCAAGAGCACTGTGAAGTCTCCTATAGATTTTGGTAGTGAAAAAAAAAGAGGGAGAATATCAAATTTTGAGCATCAAAAAATTAAAACTGATAATGATATTGCCAATGGAAAATAGAGAACCCTATTTCAACAGGTTATTTCAGGTTTTGAAGACAACAAATTAGGAAAACCCCCTCAAGGTAGGGGGAGAGGAAGAAATCCCAAACAATCTAAATGAATTTCCTCTCATGGAACATGAGAGGCCTCAATGGCCTACCCAAACATAGGGAAGTCAGTGCAATAAGAAATCAAGTGAATCCAACTATTATCATGTTGCAAGAAATAAAAATTGATGAGATTTAGTCAAAAAAAGTAGCTGAAAAAATCTATAATCAAGGGGAGATGGTTTGCAAATTAGCCAGAGGAGTGTCTTGAGGCCTTATGACTTTGTGGGATCCTCAGAGAGTAGAAGGCACCTTTATTCAAAAATATGACAGGGTTCTTAGTATTTTATTTAAGGAAATAAATAGCAATAGGTCGTGGATCCTTTCAAATATTTATGCCCCAACTTAAATTCAAGGGAGAGCTCTATTGTGGGAGTACTTAGGCAATCTGAGTGAAATCTTCCATAATGTCCCCTGGATTCTAGCTGGGGATTTTAACACTCCTCTTTACCCTTCAAAAAAAATGGGTGGAAATGGACTACCTATCAGGAGCATGGATGATTTCAATGACTTTGTGAACTTCAACATGTTGATGGATGTAAAACTTAGAGGAGAAAATTATACCTAGAGAAATCGGAGGATAGGGTGTCATCTCATTCAAGAAAGGGTTGATAGGTTTTTTCTATCAAAGGAGGCTACAACTTTGTTCGATGATTCTACCCTGCAAGCCCTTCCTAAAATTACTTTCGATCATAATCCCATTTTTTTGGAGATCCCTAACTCTTTTTCCTTCAAGAAAACTTTCATATTTCAATATATGTGGATAAAACATTCCAGTTTTAGAGATAACTTAATTCAGTGGTGGCAACAGCCTGTCAGGGGTAGTGCAACTTTTAAACTTGTTGGCAAATTAATGTTTGTTAAGGAAAAGCTTCTAACATGGAACAAAGAGGTCTTTGGGAACCTCTTTGAAAGTAAAAAATAGGTTGTTTAAAGTTTGAATATAATTGATCAGAGGATTCAACATGGTTATGCTGATGAAACTACTAGGCAGGAGTAACGAACAAAACTAGCAAAGTTTCATAAAATTTTGGCCTATGAGGAAATATATTGGAGGTAAAAATCAAGGGCTATTTGGTTAAAATATGGAGATTCAAATTTCAAGTTTTTTCACGTCACTATGCTTAGAAACAGAAGCAATAACAAGATATTTTTTTTTTAAAATGCAGATGGTTCTATTAATCAAGACTTAACATAAATCATAAAGGAGGCAGTAACTTATTTCAATTCTAACCTTGGCCAGGAATCGCAATGCAATGAGGAGGCAAAATATATTCTCTTGCAATCCATTCCTAGCATAATAAATGAGGATATATACCTTAAGCTTCTAGCTCCATTTTCTAATGAGGGAATTAAGGAAGCCTTATTTAGCATGGAGCTAGACAAATCCCCGGGACCCGATTGCTTTCCCCCTCATTTCTATCAGGCTTTTTGGGACATCATAAGTGAGGATGTAATTTCCATTTTTAGAGAATTCCAAGCAAAAAATCATATCCCAAAAGGTCTCAAATCTACTTTTATTTCTCTAATTCCTAAGAAACAAACCCCTAAATCTATGGCTAACTTCAAGCCAATCAGTCTGTGCAATGTTTCTTACAAGATCCTAACTAAAGCCATTGCAAATAGAATGAGAGATGTTCTGCCCCACATCATAGATCCATGCCAGGGAAGCTATGTCCAGGGTAGGCCAATCTTGGATATTTATCATAGTTCATGAAGCTCTATACTCTGCTCATAAGACTAACAAGTCTATTTTTGCCCTCAATCTTGATATGAACAAAGCATTTGATAGGCTAAATTGGGAATTTTTGATTGCTATCCTCCTTAAGTTTGGTTTTCACCACCAATGGGTTAATTTTATTAAATAATGCATTTCTAAAGCATGGTTCTCTATTCTAGTTAACGGAACAACTACTGGTTACTTTAAAATTCATAGAGAAATTTGGTAGGGGGACCCTATCAGCCCCATGTTATTCATCATTGTGGCATAAGATTTACGTAGAACCATAAAAAATGCTTGCAGTTCAAGGCTAATATCGGGAATTAAGGCAACATCTCTCACTAGGGCTATTTCTCACCAAAAATTCATCGATGATACCCTTCTGTTGACTAAGGCATCGGTGGTTGAGACAAAAAGAATTAAATACATCCTGTAACTCTACGAGGATGTTGCTAGTTAGAAATTTAATTTCAGTAAAAGCAAGTTATATTTATTGAACACCCCCATTTAGAGGTAAGGAAGGATTGCAAAAATTTTAGGGTGTGATATAGCAAAACTCCTTACTTCGTATCTTGGTCTTCCTCTTTTCATTGGTTCTCTGATAGAGTCAATGTGGGACAGGGCTATTGGAAGAATTCAAAAAAAACTTTTTGGATGGAAAGGTCATCTTCTATCTCATGTAGGAAAGCTGACCCTCACTAACGCTTCTCTTTAGAGCATTCCAGTCTATTTCCTCTCCATTTTCAAAGCCCCTATGAAGGTTTTCCAGAAATTTGAGAAACTCCAAAAAGAATTTTTATGGATTGGATCAGAGGAGAAAAAAGGATACACCTTGTAGGATGGACCAAAGTGTGTAGACCTAGGGAAAATGGGGGCTTAGGTCTGAGGATAATTGCTCATATGAATTTATATTTACTAGCTAAGCAAGTGTGGCACCTCATTTTTGGTGAATAAAATGAATGAACAACTATCATCAAATGAAATTATCTTCAAAATATGGAATTTCTAAGTGACTCAGTTCCAATCAGAGGTTTTGATTTTTGGAAAACAATTCTCAGTTGTAAGAAAATAATAAAAAAGGTTTAATATGGGTTTTAGGAAATGGTGAGAGGATAAATTTTTGGAATGACAGGTGGGCTAAGAATGAACCACTGATGCAATATCATAACTTAGCCTGAATCAGAGATATCACGGAAGAACTCATTGGCAAAAAAATCTCTGATTATATGGTTGAGGATAGAGGTAGAATGAAGTGGAAAAAAAATAAGGATTCAGGGATTTCAAGAAAAATCAAATGATCTTTGTAACATTCTTGGGCAACATTTTATCCCCATGAGACCCAAGGAAGATCAAGTGACCTGGGATCCTATGGAAAATGGGCAGTTCACTGTTAAATCAGCTTACAAGATTCTGCTTGATGACAAGGATTTTGTCCTCCAAAAGGACTTAGTTTGGATACAAAAATTAATTAAAAAAATTACAATATTTTCATGGCTGGTTATCCAAGGAATAATTCTAACCATTGATAATATGATACGTAAAGGTATTTGTATCACTAATCACTGTTATCTATGCAGGGCTAATTGGGAGACCATTTATCACATTTTCCTTGAGTGCCCTTTTTCCTTGACTATCCTAAGTGGGGTTTTTTAGGCCTTCAATATTTCCTAGGTTAAACCAACCATCGTACTTGATTTATTCATCCAGTGGCCTTACCCCTTTTCAAGCCAAAGACTTAGATACATGTGGAAAATTGGTCTCAATCACTATATTTGGCAGGTGTGGCTAGAAAGGAACCATAGAGTCTTTAATGAGTCTATCCATGATCATCAAACTATCATTGCCAGGATCTTATCCTTTGCCCATGAGATGTGAACCTTATCCCTTTTTATAGTCATAAACCTCATCTACAGGAGACCATGATTTCTCAATAAGCTTAACCTTGTTAGATGAGTCAGTGCCTAGGGTAGTCAACCCTAGAGCCAATGTTAAGTGGTAACCACCTCCTACGGGTTGGTTTAAGCTTAATTTTGATGGAGTGGCTAAGGACAATCCTGGAAGAGCAGGCACTAGTGGCATTGTGCGATATCATAATGGAAATATGATACTTGTGTTTTATGAATATTTGGAAGCAAGTACGAACAACGAAGCTGAAGCTAGAGCTATGTGGAGAGGCCTTCAAATGAATCAAGACTTAGAAGGTAATTTTATTATAGAAGGAGACTCTATGCATGTTATAAATCTCCTCAATAATCGAAAAACACCTACATGGAGGATTAGAACAATTGTTGAAGAGGATAGGATAAATTTCTAGGGAAGACATGACATAAAATCCCAACATGTCTTTCAGGAAGCTAACAAAGTTGTTGATAAGCTGGCCAATTTGGGTGTCAATGGTGACAGAATTTTCAAATGGGAACACGGTATTCCGAGCAAAGTAGAGGAGCTTATTCAACAAGAATTCCAATAATGATAGTCGAATTTACCAATAGGGAAGGCATTGTAAGTTCGAAGGCTATGAGTATTCCCATCTCTTTTTTGAAATGGACTCACAATAAAAATTATTTGAGTTGTTAGTATTGGTGGATGCTGCTTGGAAATACCACAAAGACTAATGGGAACAACCACATGTCAGATAACATGGCTCCTAGTCATCTTAGTAATTTGAGGTTGGTTGATAATCATAGGGCAAGAAATAAATGACAATATAAGACTTCGAACCAGAGCCATGTGGACCACCAGATAGCCACTGCCATATATATATCCAACAAGTTCACTTCTCCAAGGCTTATTGGCCAAGACAGGATGTGGTCCCAAAGCATATCATATACGGAAGAAAGAAATTACCAAAAAATTATTAAGAGTAACTATCAATACAGAGCTTGTGGGAGTTTTTTTTAGTACTCTGCTATGTGTGTCTATAGCTTTTTGTTTCTCCATAGTTTCAAGGAAGGGATTTGTGTATGTTTATTTTTTGTATGATGCAAGTGTGTTTTCTCGGGGTATACCCAAAATGTTGTATGGGAAGTTTCTTTTTGATAACATGATATGTGCCTTACCGGATGTAATGAATTTGGCGGCATGTAGATTTTACATATATAGGATCCTTAGTAAGGACATGTTCATCAACAACCCTGAGCTAATTTTTGTAAAAGGTTTTAGGTCAACCTGTAAAACCCAATATTAATGCTATAGTATCTTATCTACCAAAAAAAAAAACTTCCAATTCAAGAAAAAAAATGAATGATATACGTATTTACCTCCTCAATGTAAGCGGATTGGATGGCGGTGAGTATTCTAAAATAGGATATTGTTGAGCATTTGGTGCTCTCACTAGACAATGCTAGTTGTATCCTTTAAACCCATGCATTCAACTCTTTGACATTTGAATAATTGATGGGTATTGTAATCATTGTAATATCTTACTATTTTATAATAAGTTTCAATAAACTTCCTTAATTGCACCTTTGAATACGTTATCTATTGAATGCACTTTTTCTTTAATGCTAGCTAAAACTTCACTCAAACTCCCTTTGGACTTTACTTACACTCTGCTTGGAATTTTTTGTGCCCCCCTTGGTCGTTGTTATATTTTACTTATGTAGCTTCTATTCTCTTTTGGGTTTCACCCATGTGTTACTCGAGATGTGTTACTAAATAACACTTAGTCTTGAGTAATGCTCCTTCCTTATTCAACTGATAAGCTATGATAATGATGTATTTCATCATCCAAGGTTTAGATATTACCTTAAGTATTTATTTTATGAATTTTATGGAATTTAGGGCACTCTATTTAATGTGATAAGTGGCAACTTGTAGGCAAAAAATCCACCTCCCAGAAGAAGAAGTGATAAATGGATTTGCCCAATTTTAATAGTTTTGACAAGTTTTGTAAATCGTACAGATAGGATTAAACCATACAACCAGGATGGAAAACCATACAAGGTGAAATTAAATTATACAATGTGTAATTAAATGACATGAAATGCATGGGAAATATAATTTGAAGTTGTAATCATGCATGTATTTGATTATTAAGGTTTTAGACTTAGTAAAAGTCTTAATTAATGCATTTTGTATGCATTGGTAATTGTAAATAACTAATTGCCTTAGGAACCACTTTGGAATGGCTTGGGAAATGTTATATAAGGTCCCATTTTCAATTTTGATATGTTGGTTATATTTTGATTATGATCTAGTGTTATTCTGGTTATGGAGGAATACTATGAGTTCTGACTATGGATTGTTATTGCATATCTCCATTGTTGAGTGATATTTTTTATAATAATAATGTTGGAAATGATTCATGATTTCTCTTGAATAGTGTACAATCCTATAATGGTAGAATAGCCTTTTACCTTTTATTGTTATTGCATGTATCTTCTTGTTGTTGTTATGGCTATTTTATGCATTGTTATGGAGGAATTGGATTGAACCAGCACTGGTGTAGCTTGGTAGGATGATCTATGATTATGGTGATATCAAGGAAGATGTATTGAACCCTATTTTATATCATTATTGGATACACAACTCTCTCAATATTCATTGATATGTTTTGCATGTTATTAGAAAAGGATTAATTGCCATATTAAACCCTTACAAAACCTATTTGAGAGATATTTTTCCAGAAGAGTATCTAAGTAAACACTTGGTTGTACCTTATTTTTATACATATCATACACTAGATTTCATAGAAATCGTATAGGTCTTTACTCGATTTGGAAGTTTATGCGATTGAAGAGAATTTACCCGATTTGGCAATTTTGGTAAATCGACTCGTTCGATTACAAAACTGTGTAATACAACTTGCAAAACTGAATATCAAGGATTTTTCAAGTATGGAATCATACAAGCTCCATCACTATATTATTTTGGATCGTACAGTATGTTGATTTGGGTTTTGTACAAGTTGTTCATTAGGCACAAACTAGTAGTTTAGGAGACTATACAATTGTACGATTTGGTTCATAAGTTGGGAATAGTAATTTGACCATCCTAAGAATTATAAATCACCTTCCCACTAGGAATAATGCACACCTATGCTAAATTTTGTGTTGTTTCCTTATTAAATCTAACATTTTTGTTAAAACGGGTCAAATTGACAAAGTAAAAATACTACAAATTTGGATGTGAATGACGGACACTAGTGTATAAAGGCATAGGATATGGGAAGTACGAGAGAAATTTCTAGTGGGAAGGAGCATGAGGATTTCTCAAAGAGAGAATGTAAGTAAATCATACCATAGTACACATGAACTAGAAATAGAGCAATTTTGGGCATCTAAAGAAGGCTATTTTGAAATTCTACTGATATAGATAGAAGACGAGGAAATGGAACCACCTAGCATAGAGGCACAAATTAAAAATGAGGTAGTGTAGGAGGAAGGATAGTGGACTGTGACACCTAAAAAAGTGATGGAAGGGTTGTAATGGAGTGCAGAGGATGAGAGTCAAGAACCAAAGCAATAGGGCATGAGGTCTTAAGAGGAAGGACCAAGACCATATCCATCACATCAACAAAGGAGGTCATGGAGTGAAGATGCATGTGAGTTTGGTCAACGATTGGTGGGAAAAATAAGATTTCTCAGATAGAGACTTCTGACGATGATTGTAATAAGACACCGCGAAGGAGAAATTGGATAGAGATTCCATGGGGGACCTCAAGTGATGAGGATGACTCTTCGAAGATGGCTAATAAGGCAACCAAGAAGATATTTCCACATTTTACATGTGAGGGTAAGGAATAAACCATAATATATATTAGAACTTGTATAACCATTTGAATGGAAATTGATGTAGATTGACTAGATGACTAGGTAACCTTATTTCCTACTACCTTGAGAGGATTGGTGATTGATTGGTATCTAAAAAGGGAAAATACTACAGATTTTTAGACTTGGACTCAAGTGAAGGAGAAATTCATTGAAGAATTTTAGCCTTTGAAGGATGATGGAGACATTGTTACTGACCTTTGCATGACAAAGCAAAATCCTGACAAATATGTAAAATCATACAACTACAATCTAAAGTAGTTAGTAGATAAGATGCATATACCCCTGGTAGATTTCTTGGTAAAGCGATGGTTTGTAGATGGACTACTACCAAAATATAAGAAAAAGATAAAGGGAGTACCATAAAAAACATATGAAGAAGTTGTGAAGCATGCAAAGAATTTTGAAAATGAATCAAAACAAACATATACAAGAATTTTATCTCACCCCAAGTCTAATGATTCAGATAGTCGAGAATATGACACTATATAAAGGACAGTGGCATCATTTTTTTGGTATTTCAATAAGATCATGAAATAACAAAGAAGCAAACCTGATAGGAATTACATTTGGTCCACAAATTATAATATGGAAGGGCATACAAATGTAAAGTGTCCATGAAATGACTATTGTCACATTTATAATGTGATGGGACATGAGGTAATGCTATGTCTGTATAATGCAAGAGTACATCCACATGTCCTAAAAATCCAGGAGCAGGAAGAGAAATAGAAGACCCTAGGAGGTGGGCAACATGTAACAATTGGCAATTATAGTAATATCCAATGAGGTGGAAGGCTGAATCAAGGCAATTAGTAAGGAGGTCAAAGCCGTTTGTAGTATGACCCAGAAGGGAGGCCGATCATACAGTGTCGTAATTTCCAAGAGTGGGGGAATTTTGTGAAAAATTATCCTTCACCTCAGAGGCAAGAAATACAACAAGCAAGATCTACACATATGTGTAGGTGGTGTGGTTCAGGGAACCACAAGGAAGCAAATTTCCCAAAGCAAGAGAGTTCAAGTAACCCATAGAATGTAAATTATTTAGACATTTAGGTTCCTCAAGTTAAGGGAGAAACCCAAGAAGTATTAACCATGACAATAAATCAGGCTAAAAAGGATAAGTATCCAAATCCAACAAAAGAAAAGTAGTGCTATCAAGTAGCAAAGAAAACACTACAGGATGAATCATAAAAATCTAAACAAGTAAAGTTAGCTAAAGAAAATGAACTGAAAAAGCCATTAGAAGAGAAGGCAATTGTGTAGAGTCTAGAAGCATAGGTTTTGGACACCACAGTAGATATCAAAGTGATAAACCTATTGGAAGCTATTCCATCATTACAAAAAGTGATGGTGGAAGAAATACAACCGCATAAGGTGATGGAAGTGCAGATCCAACCAATTCAGGAGAAGGAAAGAAAATATCAATTCATGGATCCAACTATATTGATGATTGATGTGGAAAAGAAACCCACATTAGTTTATATGGAGATCCTAGGGCATAGATTGACACAAGTTATTATGGATAGAGGATCCAGTGTCAATGTGCTACCTAAAATAACCTAGCTAGAATTAGGTGCTTCATATAAATGGGCTTCAAGTTTCTAATTATATGGTGCTGACCAATATGGTATTGAGACAAAGGGAGTCTTGATAGCATAACAAGTGGTGATAGCTGACCAAGGGTTTGTCCTGGATTTCATTGTGATTACAATGCAAAAGTCTGCATATGATGCTCTACTAGGGAGAGGATGGCTACGAGTAGCCAAAGTTAATCATAACTAGAGAAAGAATCAGATCACTTTCAATAAGGGATAGCATAAATATATGATTAATATAGCTAATCAAAAATTTAGTGAGGATGTAGCTACGATGGATGAATCAAAAAATTCCTCAAGATATGAATGGTATGAACCTGATGGAGAAGGAATGTTGTACCTAGATGAATGTAGTGAAGACAAAGCTAGATATGATAGCGGATTTCTTCATTGGCAAATGGAGGAGTACAAAAATTTTCAGCCCAACTGCCTTTGTATTGAGTCAGAGGAGATCAAGGAAAAACAAGATGAACCAAAAGTCAGCTAGGAACCTAAGAAGGAGGTGGAAGAGAAATGGACATTTCCAAAATGTTTTGCAGAGTATACAGTAGGAGATGCAAAAATTGATACAAGACTAGCACACCCAACAAACATAGAGAAAGTAGCAAGTGATCCAGAGAATATAAAATATTAAGGACCTAAAATAGTGGACATCAATCTAGGAATGGAGGAGGAACCTATGATGATTCACTATGGCAATGATTGGAACCTTGTACTAAAAGTGATGGCTTTTAAGATATTATTAGAATATAAGGATATATTTGCATGGAATTATAAGGACCTAAAGGGAGTACCACCTTAGTTATGTGTCCATAAGATTACACTAAATCTTGTAGCACAACCCGTAAGGAGGAGACCCTACAAAATGAACCCAAAGTATGTTGCATTAATGAATGTAGAGATAGAAAAGATGCTAGAGGTAGGAATCATATTTAGGGTAACAACCAGTGAATGGGTATCACCTATAGTGATCACCTTGAAGAAGGAAGTGTATAATATCAGAATATGTGTGGGTTTTAGGAGTCTAAACATAGTAACTATTAAGGACCCCTTCTCTATTGCCTTCATAGATTATATCTTGTAAGATGTTGCAAGACACGAGATCTATTTATTTTTTGATGGGTTTTCAGGTTACAATAAGATAAGTATAGCCAAGGAGGATAAGTTGAAGACCACATTTATTGTGGAGAATGCCATATATACATACAATCGAATGCCATTAGGGCTCTGTAATGCCCCAACTACATTTTAGTGCATCATACTATACATATTTGATTAATTAACAATAGGGAACTTCAAAGCATTTTTGGATGATTGGTCTATTTATAGGAAGATCAAGGAGCATCTTCTTGCCCTCAATGAATGTATGTGGAGGTGCATAAATGCACAGATATCATTAAATAGTGGGAAATTCTACCTCATGGTACCATATTGGAAATTTTTATGATATGTAGTGTGTAGTGAAGGATTAAAAATAAATCCTAGTAAGATCTATGTGATATTGCACATGGAAGAACCATACGATGTGAGTTCACTTCAAACCTTATTAGAATCGATGGGATATTATCAAAGGTTTATCAAGAATTATGCACATGTATCCTATCCATTGAATTCATTGATGAAGAAGAATGTTTCTTTTAGATGGATAGAGGAGAACCAAGGAACCTTTGAGGAGCTGAATTGGGATAAGGAATTCCATGTCCGTATTGATGCTTTAAATTTTGTGATAGGATGTGCTTTGGAACAAGGACATTTCAGGTTAGATCGACCTATTTTGTTTTATATTCACCTATTGTCAAGGCTAGAGAGAAATTATAGTACAATAGAAAGAGAAGCTTTGGGAATGGTATATGCAGTCTAAAAGTTTAGGCATTACCTATTGGTGAATCCCTTTGCTTTCTATGTAGATCACCAAGCTTTGTTGTACTTTATAAATAAATTGATGATACAAGGATAGGTCAGTAGGTGGCTCATCACCCTATAGGATTTCATATTCTGAGTAGTAGTGAGACCTAGTAAGAAGTATGTCATTGCAAACCATTTGTCTTGGATACGATCAGGAGAACCTATAGGAATAGGATTTCTAAATGAATTCCTAGATGCACAATTATTCACCATCAATTTTTTTCCATAATGGTACAATTTGATTGTCAAGTATATTTCCATAGGAGAGTTACCACAAGAAATGATAGCAACCGATAAAAAAAAAGTGATCATGAAGTGAGCACCCTTCTAGTTGATAGCAGGATTATTGTATAATATGGGAAGTGATGGTATCCTACGAAGATGTGTGATGGAAGAAGAAGTCAAACCCACATTGAAAGAAGCTCATGAAGGCTTATCAAGAGGGCACATGGGACCAGATGCGACAACTAGGAAAATATTACTAGCTGGACTATGGTGGCCCACACTGTATAATGATGTGAAAGAGTATGTGAAAGCATGTAATACTTTTCAAAGGGCAGGAAAGCCAGTAGAGAGGGACTTTGTACCATTGCATCCATCACAAAACTAAGAACTATTTTAAAGGTGGGGATTAGACTTTTTTAGACCATTAAAGACATCTCAGAGAAGGAAGTGTAGATACATCATAGTACTGATGGAATATTTGACAAAATGGGTTGAAGTGAGAGAATTACCTGATAACTCAGTAAAAAGTATAGCAATATTCTTGTACAAGAAGGTAATAACAATATTTAGTATTCCACTACACATAATGTGGTATCGAGGAGGATAGTTTTTCAATGAAATCATTAAAATATTGATAGAAAAATTCAATATTTTGCACTCATTTTCTAGTCCATACTATCCCTGAGCAAATGGGCATGCGAAAGAAACAAATAAAGTCTTGGTATCTACTCTGTATAAAAACTATGGAATAGAAGGAGAAGATTGGGAGGAAAGGCTATCATATATTTTGTGGGTATATAGAACAACCTTTAAACCAACAATAATTCATACACCATTCTAGTTGATGTATGGACAAGAGGCAGTGGTGCTAGTAGAATTCTTGATACCAAGTTTAAGATTCATGGTAGAGCATCACTTGGGTGATCAAGAAATTTTGGAAGAGCGACTCACATTACTAGTCAAGTTAGATGAAATATGATTTATGGCATAATGGGTGATTGAGGTAGCCCATAAAATAAGGAAGGCATGACATGAAAAACAATTGAGAAAATTAGAACTTAGTTCAAGGAACTTGGTTCTAAAGTTTAATGGAAAGCAGGAAATCAAACCCGGTAAGCTAAATAATTTATGGCTTGGTCCCTATAAAGTAGTTGAAGTAATAAATAATGGAGGAGTCAAGTTGTAGAACTTGAATGGGATGGAGGTACCTGAAACTGTAAATGACTAAAATTTTAATCCTTATAAAGTACAATGCTTATTCATTTCTTTAGAATAGATTGAATGAAGAAGACGAGCAGAAGCTCAAAAAAGGACTCAACATGATCCAGGTCCATCAGAGGAGGATCCTGACATGGGACTCACACACTTATTCGTAGAAGGGGAGAAAATATGACCAACCATAGAACAACAAGAGTTGGCACCTCGACCTAGAGAAAGAAGAAGAATGTGAGTGCATGTCATATTTGTGGATGGGACCTAACAAGTAGAATAAGAAGATGAAGAATGGATTCCTCCAAATGAAAGAGGATATCAAGAGATAGTACTATTACCCAAAAATAGGGGAAGGTAATAATAAGCACCCCAAGTGAAACGAAATAGGATGTATCCTCAGGTGGAGCATAGAGAACTACCCCAAAAAGTGGAAGGATGAAGAAGGATACGATTAACTATGTAATACAAGGATAGAGTGGACACCTTTGAAATGGAAGTTCTAGAAGTAGATAGGAATGGGACCATCGATGAAGAATTGGATGGACTTAATCAGTTGGCTCAGATAGGGCTATTACAATAGAGAATATGACTACATAATCAATAATTTTAGGAAGAATATCAAATGTTTTGAGGTCATAATGCAAGGTTGAGAGGAAAAATCATCCAAGAATTGGATAGTATAATAATAAGGTTGGATGAGCAAAGAACAACTAGGTTACAAGATCTAGAAGGAGAACTCAAGTATGATGAAGGGATAACTCTAATAAGTGGTGTAAGAAATTATGGAGTGAGCACAAGTTCATAAGTACCACCAAGTGATCTGCAAATTATGAATGAAGATGCAAAAATGCTATGAAAAGACATTGAGGAAGCAACCACATCACCTGAATTACAAGGCAATGCACGGCTAGATTTGAGTAACTCTAGTAATGAAGGAATACCTTGGCTAGTAAGGGAACCTAGCACATAAAGTAGTGATGATGAAAATTTGCCAAGGAACCTCCAAAATCCTTGATATAATAATGATCCCCTAGTTGTAACTAGGGAGATCTCATGAGCATCAAACAAACCTTGATCCGCAAGCATATATAATAGCCCATAGAAATTTGAGAAGACAAAGGAGAGAAGTAAGAAGATTTGAGAGATTGATGAATTTTCCAACAGATTGGGAAAAAAAAAGAGAAGATAATAAGAATAACTCAAGTTTAGAGATAGACTTTTCTAATGCATATAGAGAGGTCTTGTGATGTAAGAGCATCTAGGGTAGCACAACAATCTTGCATCATCGAAAAGAAAAAAAATTGAAGTTTGAAAAATTATTCTAAGTATTAAAATGGTCGCGATATCGCGACACAAAAGTTGTCGCGATATCACGACACCAACAACAGAACGACGGGTGCAAACTTAAGTGTCATGATATCGTGACACAAAGGTTGTCACGATATCACGACACCAAAAACAGAACAACGGGCGCAGACTTAAGTGTCACGATATCGCGACACAAAGGTTGTCACGATATCGCGACACCAATAGTAGAACGACGGGCGCAAACTTAAGTGTCGCGATATCGCGACACAAAGGTTGTCACGATATCGTGACACCTCTAAGAAAAAGCGGAAGCAAAACCTCTAGTGTCGCAAAATCGTGACACCCCCGAAACAAAGCCAAAAAGCCAAAAAAGTGTTGCGATATCATGACACATTGGCAACCAAAGCCAAAAGCTGAAAAAGTGTCGCGATATCGTGACACATTGGTGAAAGAAAGCCAAAAGCAAAAAAGTGTCGCGATATCGCGACACATTGGTGAAAAGGAGCCAAAAGCAGAAAAGTGTCGCGATATCGCAAAACATTGGCAAAAAAATAGCCAAAAGCAGAAAAGTGTCACGATATCGCAACACATTGGCGAAAGAGAGCCAAAGGTAGAAAAGTGTCGCGATATCGCGACACATTGGTGAAAGTGCGCCAAAGGCATAAAAGTGTCGCGATATCATGACACATTGGCGAAGGAGAGCCAAGGGCAGAAAAGTGTCACAAAATTCTGACATGCCACGTTTTCGTGACCTGGCTAAGAAAGAGAAGGCGGGTTTTTTGTGGACTGTTACAGAATGACAGTTGGCGATTCCAAAAGCCGTTAAGGCAGTTCCATGCGGCAGTTCCAAAAGCCGTTAAGGCAGTTCCATGTGGCAGTTCCAGAAGCCGTTAAGATGGTAACGAACAATGATTGCAGTAAGAAGCTGTGATGATAAAAGGGGATTTTTTCAAAGGATTCGGGAGGCTAGAGAGACGAAGGCTGTGGCTTCTTCTATCATTTTTTTGTACTATGTAATTTTCATGGTTTTGAATTGTAAGCTTTCCATGCTTCGAAATAAAGTTGCATCTTTTTCTTTATGATTTTAATTGGTTAAAATTGGCTCCCCATCAAGTGGTATCAGAACAACAATATTCTGAGTGTGTGAGCAGAGCACCGAATGTGAGGCAGCTTGCACCGGGATCTGGGGTTATGGGTTCTGAGAAACAGTGAAGCAGAATTCCATCGCAAAGAAATCATGATGCTGGAAGGAATGTGGTTCCTGAAGGAGACTTCTGAGCATTACAGAGGCAAGTGCAAGCCTTGCAAGAAGAATTGCGTAGAGGAGTAGAGCCAAGAGGAGAAGACCACAGTGATGATGATGGAGTTGAAGACCCGTCTGAAGAAGAAGAAGAAGCAATGAGTGTTGCAGAATCTCGAATGATTAAAGCTATTTCACAAATTGGAAAAAGGCCAAAGATTGACATCTCCACATATTTTGGAAATTTAAATCCAGAAGAATTGATAGACTGAATTAATGACATGGAGGAATATTTTGAATATGAGGAAGTTGAAGATCCAAATCAAATTAAATTTGCCAGAACAAAGTTGAAAGGCCATGCTGGCATATGGTGGAAAGGAGTGCAACTAGAAAGAAACCGTAGAGGAAAAGAAAAGATCACCAGGTGGGATCGAATGGTTGAAAAACTAAAACGGCAGTTTATTTTGATAGATTACGAATTAGATCTGCTGAGAAAAATGCAGAGTTTGTGCCATTCCAGCAAGTCCGTTAAAGAATATATAGAGGAATTTTTTAAAAATTTTATTAGAAACGATCATACGAAAGCAAATAAAGAGAGAGTAGCTCGTTACATTAATGGGTTAAGAACCAACGTGCAATAAGAATTGAGTCTGGTTCGAATGAATAGCATTGAATATGCTTACCAGTTTACTCTGAAAGTGGAAGAGAAACTGAACCACAAATTTGACAACAAACAAAGAGGAAGAGGTCATGGTGGAAGAACCAGTGGAGATAAATATGATGACCAAAAGCAGACTAGTGAAACCAGCAATCACTAGGAACAGAAGGAGGAGAATGCTTACCGACCCCATAATCAGAACAATTATTATCAAAGGGGACGAGGTAGAGGTGGATGTGGATATGTCAGAGGCAGATTTCGTGGAACCTGTTTCAATTGCGGAGAAGAGGGGCATCGATCATATGAGTGTCCCAAACACCAAGAAACATCGAATAGAAGGCTTGAAGGTAATTCCAGAGCTACAATTGTTAAGGATGGTGTTGAATCTGAGCACTCTGAAGAAGCAGAGTGCGAAGAAGTGATGATCACAAGGAGAACCTTGTTGAACAAAGAGAAGGAACCAGATCAGTGAAAAAGCCTATTTCGCATGAGGTGCAAATGTTTAGGTAAAATCTATAATATTATTATTGATAATGGTAGTACAGATAATTTGGTTTTTGAGGAAATGGTAGCTAAGTTAAAGCTAGAAAGAAGACAGCACCCGCATCCATACCGGATTGCATGGTTGCAGAAGGATCATAGAGCATTGGTCAGTGAACAATGCTTGGTCAAGTTTCAAATTGGAAGATACCAGGATGAGGTCCTGTGTGATATTTTTCTAATGGATGCTTGCCATTTGTTTCTTGGAAGACCATGGCAATTTTATAGACGTGCAGTGCATGATGGACATGCAAATACCTATTCTCTGACAAAATACGGAATACGCCACAAACTGAAGCCATTAAAGGAGGTTGAGGAAAAGGTATGCAATAATGCTAGAATTTGTTTAGTATATGGCATAAAATTTTTGGATGATTTAAAGAGGGATTCAATGTGTTATGCATTAATTCCTACTAAAAAAGAGAGAATATACTACTGACATTCCAACAGAAGTTGAACATCTATTAGCAGAATTTCCTGATATTATATCAGACAATGTGCCTGAGGGTTTGCCGCCAATGAGGAAGATTAGTCATCAGATTGACTTAATGCCAGGATCTAGCTTACCCAACAAGGCAACCCATAGAATGTATCTTGTAGAGAATGAAGATTTGAACCGCCAGGTTCAAGAATTGTTGAGGAAGGGTTTGATTCGAGCAAGTTTGAGCCCTTGTGCAGTGCTAGTAGTACTTGCACCAAAGAAGAATGGCGAATGGCAAATGTGCACTGATTCTCGAGCCATTAATAAAATTACCATTAAATATCGCTTTTTATTACCTAGAATGGACGATATAATGGATTGCTTGAGTGGAGCTAAATACTTCACTAAGATTGATTTGAAGAGTGAATATCATCAGATACGTGTTAGAGAGGGTGATGAATGGAAGACAACCTTTAAAACCAGAGAGGGTTTGTATGAGTGGTTAGTTATGCCATTTGGATTGACTAATGCACCCAGTACATTTATGAGGCTGATGAATGAGGTATTGCATGACTTCCTAGAAAAGTTCATGATAGTTTATCTGGATGATATTTTGATTTTTAGTAAAATATTGGACGAGCATTTGTTGCATGTTCGGACAGTTTTTGAAAAACTGCGTAAGGAGCAGTTATTGATAAATATACAAAAGTGCAATTTTGTACAGAAAGAGTTGATGTACCTAGGATTTGTCATCTCAGAGGAGGGTCTGAAAATGGATCCTGAGAAAGTGAAGGCTATCCTTGAATGGCCTGCCCCAAGGACTGTAACAGAGGTAAGATCATTTCACAGTCTTACAAGTTTCTATAGAAATTTTATTAGACTTTAGCAATATTTGTGCACCCCTAATAGAAACTATGAGAGGGGATAAGAGAGAATTTAAGTGGACTGCCAAGGCAGATACCAGCATGAACATATTGAAGAAGAAAGTGACAGAACAACCCATTATGGCACTTCCAAATTTTAATAAAGTGTTTTAGGTTGACTGTGATGCCAGTGGTAGTGCCATTGGAGCTGTGTTGAGCCAAGAAGGTAAACTTGTTGCATACTTTAGTGAAAAATTGAATGATGCTAGAAAGAAATACTCTGTTTATGATCAAGAATTCTATGCTATAATTCAGGCTCTTAAGAAATGGAGACATTATTTGCTAACCAAAGAGTTTTTTTTATATACTGACCATTAAGCTTTGCATTATATAAATAGTCAAGGTAAACTTAACCAACGACATTTGAAGTGGGTTGAATTCCTACAAAGTTATACCTTTGTACTAAAGCATAGAAGTGGCAAATATAATAGAGTTGCAGATGCCTTGAGTAGAAGGCATAATTTGTTGATAGAAATGAGAGTGCAGGTTGTTGGGTTTGAACTCAAGAGTTTATACCCAACAGATCTAGATTTTGTAGAGGCATGGATAGCATGTGTGTCTCCTATTACTGTGGATCGTACTAAGTGGTTGGATTTCATGATCCAAGATGGGATGCTATTCCGGAAGAACCAGTTTTGCATTCCACGAAGTTCCATGAGGGAAAATTTGATCAAAGAGAAACATAGCGGAGGACTAGCAGGGCATTTTTGTCGAGATAAGACCATTGCTCTCGTTAGTGAGAATTACCATTGGCCACAGTTGTAGCATGATGTGACTAGATTTGTGCAGGGTTGCAGAGTGTGCCAGACGACAAAAGGTGTCAACCAAAATATAGGAATGTACCAGCCATTGCCTATACCAGAGAGACTATGGGAGGACATCAGCATGGATTTTGTTCTTGGTCTGCCAAGAACACAACATGGAAATGACGCCATTTTTGTTGTTGTTGACAGGTTTTCAAAAATGGCCCATTTTATTCCATGTCAAAAGACAAGTGATGTGGTTCACATTGCCGACTTGTTCTTCAAGGAGGTAGTACGACTTCATGGTCTACCCCAAAGCATTTTCTTAGACAGAGATACCAAATTTGTGGGTTATTTTTGGAGAACTCTGTGTAAGAAGCTAAAAACATACTTGAAATTCAGTTCTGCATACCACCCGCAGACTGATGGACAGACCGAAGTAGTCAACAAAAGTTTGGGTAATCTTCTACGATGTCTGGTAGGAGATAAACCCAAGGTATGGGATCTGATTTTACCATAGGTAGAGTTTGCTTACAATAATTTTGTTAATCGTAGTACTGGTAAATCACCATTCCAGATTGTGCATGGGTATAGCCCGAGAAATGCTTATGAGTCAAGACCGATGGATAAAGCAGACAAGTACAGTGCTGAAGCTGAAGACTTTGCAACACACATGAAGACTTTACATGAAGAGGTACAACAACATATCAGTTAAATGAATGCTACGTATAAATCCAGAGTAGATTAGAAGCAGTGTTTCAAAGAATTCCAGGTAGGGGATGAAGTCATGGTTCATTTGCGTAAGGAACATTTTCCTCAAAAAACATACAATAAGTTGAAGATGAAGAAGTTTGGACCATTCCGGATCATAGTTAAACGAGATTCAGGCAATGCCTATGAAGTTGATCTACCAAGTGAGCTAAATATTTCACTTATCTTCAATATTTCAGACTTGGTTGAATATCATGCAAGAAGTTGTAGTGAACCACCTAGTCTGGATCTGTGGAACATTCCTACATCCACTCCAGACAAAGAAGAAATTGAAGACATACTCGACACTCGTGAAGGTAGAAGTACCCGAAACAGGCAATATTCAGAGTATTTGGTCAAGTGGAAGAACCGACCTGTCGAAGATGCCACATGGTTGTCCAAATCAGAGGTTGATCATTTGGGTTTTCCTCTGATCGCCCAGAAGTGAGGATCACTTCTAAAAATCTACCCCGGGTGTCTGATGCAGGAGCATCCAGGGCAGCACAACAATCTTGCATCACCGAAAAGAAAAAAAGTTTGAAGTTTGAAAAATTATTCTAAGTATTAAAATGGTCACGATATCGTGACACAAAAGTTGTCATGATATCGCGACACCAACAGCAGAACGACGGGTGCAAACTTAAGTGTCGCGATATCGCGACACAAAGGTTGTCGCGATATCACGACACCAACAGCAGAACGACGGGTGCAAACTTAAGTGTCACGATATCGCGACACAAAGGTTGTCACGATATCGCGACACCAACAGCAGAACGACGGGTGCAAACTTAAGTGTCGCGATATCGCAACACAAAGGTTGTCGTGATATCGCGACACCTCCGAGCAAAGGTCGAAGCAAAACCTCTAGTGTTGCGAAATTGCGACACCCCCGGAACAAAGCCAAAAAGCCAAAAAAGTGTCGTGATATCGCGACACATTGGCAACCAAAGCCAAAAGCTGAAAAAGTGTCGTGATATCACGACACATTGGCGAAATAAAGCCAAAAGAAAAAAAGTGTCGCGATATCACAACACATTGGTGAAAAAGAGCCAGAAGGAGAAAAGTGTCGCGATATCATGACACATTGGTGAAAAAAGAGCCAGAAGCATAAAAGTGTCGTGATATCGCGACACATTGGCGAAAGAGAGCCAAAGGTAGAAAAGTGTCGCGATATCATGACACATTGGTGAAAGTGAGCCAAAGGCAAAAAAAGTGTCACGATATCGTGACACATTGGCGAAGGAGAGCTAAGGGCAGAAAAGTGTCACGAAATCGTGACATGTCGCATTTTCGCGACCTGGCTAAGAAAGAGAAGGCGGGTTTTTTGCAAACTGTTACAGAACGACAGTTGGTGATTCCAGAAGTCGTTAAGGCAGTTCCAAGTGGTAGTTCCAGAAGCCGTTAAGGCAGTTCCATGTGGCAGTTCCAGAAGCCGTTAAGATGGTTATGAACAGTGATTGCAACAAGAAGCCGTGATGATAAAAGGGGATTTTTTTGAAGGATTCGGGAGGCTGGAGAGATGAAGGCTGCGGCTTCTTCTGTCATTTTTCTATACTGTGTAATTTTCATGGTTATGAATTGTAAGCTTTCCATGCTTTGAAATAAAGTTGCATCTTTTTCTTTATGATTTTAATTGGTTAAAATTGGCTCCCCATCATCTTGGAAACTTCATCACCACAAATATGCTTCAAGGAAAGAATATGGAGACATTGCTTGGAACATGTAGATCATAGAATCAAAGCACTACAATAATTGTCACCAAATACAAGAAGAAGTAAAAGTCCACTAGCCAACATTGATTTGGTAGAAATAAATCTTGATAACTAACCAATGGGAGGAAGGAATAGAGAAGGACCCCTAAGGCTTTAATTGAGGAAGGGGAGGAGGTATTCGACTATGAAGTGAGCAAGAATAGAGTGATGTTACAATTAGAGGAGGAAGAGGATGATGAAGGTTTTGACCCCCTACTCCTAGATGGCCTAAAGATACACCCTTAGCTTATTGGAATTGGACAAGAAATATATAAGGTATACCAAGGATGAGAAGGATCGTACCTAATCCTACAAGGCACCATTTATTGGGATGACCATCCCTAATTTAAAAATGATCCAAAAGAGTGGTAGGTGGTAGAGGATTACTCCCAAAAAGGGGGGAATCACCACTGGAACAAGGAAGCCCGATGTTAAGAGGAACAAGGTAGGGAAGACACTCATGTGGTAGAGGCCTTATTGGGAGAGGAAGAGTACATTTTACAGATGAAAGAAACTAGGGACAACAATGGATTCAATCGCCAAGTCTGGAGAAAGAATTAATTTGAGGAGATAGATTAAGGAGTCACTTGAATGATAGTAGAGTAGTAAAGGCACCACTACCAAGGGATAAATAACCTATGTGACACAAAGAATGGACACCAAGTGAAGATGCTCCAACTTGCAATTTTACAATTCCAAATTGTACACATGGTATGAGAAGGCTAGGGAACTCAGTAACATCACAAGTGGAGATAAATTGTCCTAGAGAGTAAGTGGCACCAGGTGATACAACCACTCATGTCACATTCAAACCTCCAAGAGAGGAATATTATGGGATCGTACAAGTGAATGTCATTGTACAATTTCCACGATGGTAATTGTGTATAGTTTAGAAAATGAAAAAAAAAGAAAAAAAAAAGAAAAAGAAAAAGGAAAAATAAAAATAAAATTCCTTAATTGTGAAAATCCCTCAAGATGCAATTAAGAAGGAAGTGGGTTGAAAACTGGAAACGACGACCTCTTCAAAGGGAGAAAAATAGAAAATTCTCTAAGTGATAGATCGTACAAAGTCAAATTTAAGATGAAAAAAAGCAAAACTGGGAGATCATATAAGAAATTTTGAAAAATTACATGTAGAATCATACAAGAAGGCATGTTGTATGATCTGGATCATACAATGTATAGTTTTGAGCATAGTTGTACGATTTTCAACCATCGCAATTAATGTTCGCATGCATGGAATTATGAGTTGTCGAAAAAGTGTAGGAAAAGTGTGCAACTGAATTGGAGGAAACTACATGGGCATTAAAACTCATCAGTAAGCTACAATAATTTATGATCCATTTTTAAACTCACACCAAGGAGACTTTTTGTATTCGAAGAAAGCAAACCAGAGAAGGTAAAAGTAGAAAAAACAAGGGTTTCACTCCATTGATGGAAAATTTTGAGTTCAGTTGGAGAGAAAGGAGGGTTCATAGAAGAATACATTCAAACATGAACCAAGTCATTGAAAAATGTACATTAGGGTTCAAAGAAATGGTGAATTGGAGCTAGAGTCGATAAATTATAGGGAAAAGGAAGATCTAAACCCTAAATCAAACAAAAGTGACCAAAAATGAAAGAGAGAAGACTAAGGAAAGTAAGGATAAGACCGTACAACCATATTTAACAGCCAAAATTTTTCATTTTTGGGGAATTGTGCTAATTGTGGTAGAATTGAGAAATTGCTCTTGAAAAACATTGAAAAGATAGATCGGGGTATTTCAGCAACTAGGTCGAAGAGAAATCGCAGAAGAAAAGTGCAAAATGTGATTTTTAGGTGTATAAGGATTTGACAAGACATACTGTATGATTTTTTGGTAGAGTGTATGGTCTCAGGAAGAAGATTGTGTGATTTTAGGTAATTTTTGGGCTATTTGTAGCCATTTTTATCAAATTGTACATAATCATACAAAATTATACGAATTTGGCAAGGGGAAGCATCTAGAGAGGGATACTATATGGAGTAGTATGTCCATATATGATTTTAGACTACATTTGTATGATTTTTAGAAGATCAAATATTCTGAATACCAAAAAGTGGTAGATTGAATAGTGGTATGATCTGGAGGGGTTTCTCATAAGGAAACCATACATGAGCAAGTGGAAAAGCATATTGTACGATTTCCAAGACACTTCTAATTATATAATTGGTGATGTTCAAGTAAAAATATAACTGAAGGTATGCCAAGAAAATAATTTTAGTCATAGAGTTCATATAGCAGTTAAAAAAAATTATAGCCAATAGGGTGGAATGATCACCAAGACCCCTGCATGAGAGATATTCATTGCCACAGTAGTACCAAGGGTGATAGTTTTAGTCCTGTGATTGGCATGGTACTCATCCTTAGATAAGATGATGATATAGGTCATGGATAGGGTAAAGGTATTGGAGGGTTGATCGAAGGAGAACACCACCAAGACATTGAGAGGAGAGAATGGCACAAGAGAGGATACCAAAGAGGGAATTGAGGAGTGAGGTAAAGGTTCCAAATCAGGATGAGGATTTGAGTAGAGGACCTAAGGAAGGTTATGTGGAGATAATGAATATATCATTTGTACAACATGGAGGAGAAACATGTAGGAGGTGGTGGAGTAATGAACATAAAAAGAACCACCCCTAGAGAAAATAGTTTGAGGAGGCTAGTGTAGCTGTAATAGTGCAAGTGCCACCATACTAGAAGACCTTCTTCTACAACTATTTGTTATAGATGGTTCAGGCATATAATCCTGCAATCAGAATTTCCTATTTCAATGTAGGCAAGAGGTCAATGAAAATAGAAGTTATGATGGATGCATTCAAGAAGACATTCATATTGCCAGCATATGACACGGAGATAGTAAAGAATTTGGTTGATTCGATTGATACATATCGAATCATCACTTCACTTACAAATGTGAAGTCACCGAATGATGCAAAGATATCAGGTGTAGGTACTCGAGGAATTAAATAGAGTCAATTGAATGGGAATGATTGGCCATGTGCTATGAATAATGTGATGGCTCTATTGTCAGAAGATACACGAGCTATAAATATGACAATATGGATGGCTAAATACATAGAAGGTATAACCAAAGGGATCAAGTATGATTGGGGTACCTATCTAGAAAGTAAGATGCATGAAGTACTAATGAAAATAATAAAGAACTTCATAATGACATTCCATTACATTGGATTGTTGTTTAATGTTGTTACGAAAATGGGAATCCATTTTCCAGGTTTGGCAAAACCTAGGAATGTTAAGGCAGGACAACCAACCATTTTGAGGTGGGCAAAGTCAGTACCAGTCCGGAAGGAGACTCTAGAGAAGTCTTGGACAAAGAAGGAGCAATAGGCCACTGAGGTATAGGAGGATACTTCTTCAAATGATGAGGATGTACACCCTTAAAGAAAAATGCATAGGAAGTTGGAACCTGAACTAGAGAAACAAGTAATTCAACAATGGTAGCAAGTGTTGCCATTAGTTTAGGAAAGAAAGAAAATTGTGGGGAGGCAATCCAACCTAATAAAAATAAGTACAAGGAGACAATGGGAAAGAATGACAAAGAATCTCATTCTAGAAAAACAAACCAAAACCGTACATAAGGATCAACAAGAGGAAAAGAGATAGTCACACTTGGAGAAGCTAAATCTGCATGAGTGGAATTGGGTAGAAGGGTCCCCACAAATATTTCAACATAATAAATTTTAAATTTTATACTCTTCAAAATTATGGGAGGACACAGAGGTGGGTTAGATAGCACAAGAAGTGACATCCACCACTCAGAAGGAAAATGAGGAAACCAAATTGAGAGTGGAAGCCTTAGAGAAATATTCTAAATAAAAGAAGAAGCCCCATTACAAATTCATGATGGGGGGAAGTTTAAATCAAAATAATATGAGTGATGTGCAAGAAGAGACAAAGGCATCACAAGAACAACATGAACCTATTGTTGAAAAAGTCACAGTAATGGAGACACAATAGAATAAAGAAGAACATTAGGTGACTAAAGAGCAACAGGTGGACTCCACTAAATAGAAAGAATCCTAGGAACTGATAGAGCAGCAACAATATCAACAAGAGATTGTGAATATAGAAGAAAATGTGGAGGTGGATAATATAGTGGAAAATAATCCACCAAGAGAAAATATAATTATAGAGAGAGCACTACTAGAGCTCAAGGGAAGCTCTAGCCACCACATGGAAGAGAAGGAAGAAAAACTCCTACATAAGAGGAAATACAGACAATGCAAACAACTTACCTTTTGAAGATACCATAGATCGACAATATTGAAACTGAGGAGGTGGTGCAAGGAGTAGAATATGATGTGGAACATTTATTCTCTTAGATATGCAATGCCATAACTAGCATCAAATTATAGTTTTGTATTGGACACATTGGAGAATTGAAGTTGTGGGAGGAGCAAGTGTCTCTTGAGTTGGAGAATATAACTGAATGGGTGAGAAATGAGGAGTGTACAAGGAGAATTACAGACATTCCTATACAACACCCATGGAAGTTACCCAGGGAAGAGGTAACCACAATGTTGTAAAGATATGACTTTCTATATGGAGTGAGAACCAATTACAGGCAACATCTAAGGATGTACCTAGATAGATCCAACTACCCAAATTGCCCCATGAACATAATGGAGTTGGAACACAATAGGGGCACTACAGTATTGGCTATCACTATAAGGAATTTGAATTTCCTAACACATTGGATAGAGTTGTTGAGCATCGTATTGGAGCAAATTTATCAGCTCAAGGAAGCTCAGAACGAGGATATAGAAGCCAATCAGAAGGAAATGATTGCAATGGAGGAAGACTAAAAAAACTGTAAGGTTGTAGCATAAGAGAAAATAAAGAAATTGGAAGAATAAATTCTAAGCACTAGGGATAATTTTCAGGCCACACTTAGTTCTCTTGAATAAGAGAAGCGAAAGGTATTGTAGATAGTAGAAGATAGGATTAATGAGTTAGAGGCTCAACTCAGAGTAAAGGATGAACAAATGAACACACAGTTGGCTGAAAAATATAAGAAAATGGTAGCACAAGCCAAGAAAATAGAAGATCTTATGAAGGACAACAAAAGATATAATGATATGGTCCTGGAGAAGTAATCACAATTGAATACTAGAGAATATATTGTTCATGCCTTGGAGGCTGATGTTGAACACAACCTAAAGACCATTATAGAGAAATATGAGGAGTTTTAGGTGGAAACTCGAACATAAGCTCATTTTTAGGAGAAGCTGAATAAGAGTGCCACTGATCATGAAAAGAAAATTAGAGAACTCTTAAATACTATTGAAGAGAAATCCAATTACCATGGGATGAAAGTAGTGGATATGGATAACTATGCAGCCAGGTTGAAGAATAAACATGTAATTATTCAATCCCAAGTGGATGAATTTAAAGTGGTGCTCACATATTATGAAGAATGACTGAAACAAAAGGATGATTTTGCAAGGACACCAACCAAAGTAAATGGGAGGGTAGATGTAGGCAAAAAATCCACTTCCTAGAAGAAGTTATAAATGAATATGCCTAATTTTGATAGTTTTGACAAGTTTTGTAAACTGTACATGTAGGACTAAATTGTACAACCAAGAGGGTAAACCATACAAGGTGAAGGTAAATCGTACAAGGTGCAATGAAATGACATGAAATGCATGGAAAATGTAATTTGAAGTTGTAACTACGTATGTATTTTATTATTAAGGTTTTAGACCTAGTAAAAGTCTTATTTAATGCATTCCATTATGTATGGGCAGTTGTAAATAACTAATTTCCTAAGGAATCACTTTGGAACAGCCTCGAAAACATTATATAAGGCCCCATTTTCAATTTTTATATGTTGGTCATATTCTTATTATGATCTAGTGTTATTCTGGTTATGGAGGAATACTATGAGTTCTCATCGTGGATTGTTATTGCATATCTCCATTTTTGAGTGATATTTTTGATAATAATAAATTTGGACATGATTCATGGTTTATCTTACATAGTGTACGATCCTGGAATGGTAGAATAGCCTTTTACCATTTACTGTTATTGCATGTATCTTCTTGTTGTTGTTATGGCTATTTTATGCATTGTTATGGAGGAATTGGATTGAACCAGTACTGGTGTAGCTTGGTAGGATGATATATGATGATGGTGATATCAAGGAAGATGTGTTGAACCATATTGTACAATTTTTTGGCATCACTATTGGATACACAACTTTCTCAATCTCCGTTATGTTTTGCATGTTATTGGAAAAGGATTAATTGCCATATTAAACCCTTACAAAATTTATTTGAGAGAGATTGGACCAGAAGAATATCTAATTTAGCACTTGGATGTACCATATTTTTGTACATATCGTACACCATAGTTCATACAAATCGTACAAAATGAATTTACCTGATTTGGAAGTTTATGCGACTGAAGAGAATTTACCCTATTTGGCAGTATTGGTAAACCGACTCGTTTGGATACAAAACTATGTATGAAAGCTTGTAAAACTGAATCTGAATGATTTTTTGAGTGTGTAATCATACAAGATCCATCACTATATGATTTTGGATCGTACAGTGTGTCAATTTGGGTTTTGTACAAGTTGTTCATTGGGCGCAAACTAGTAGTTTGGTAGACTGTACGATTGTACAATTTGATGCATAAGTTGGGAATAGTAAGTTGACCATCAAAAGCATTAGAAATTACATCACCACTAGGAATACTACACCCCTATTCTATACAACCTGCATGTATAGTCTATTCCAACATCTATAAATCCTTATAAACTCCTTTGCCAGTGAATACATAGCTAATGTATTGCTCTCAATGTTTCCTTTAGGTGAAAGAATGTGCTCTAGTTTATAATGCATTGGATCTAGTTAGATGGTGGTGATTCATTGATGACTATAGGTGCTAACCTTAGCTAGAATTATTTCCAAGATATAACTTGGTATAGCTCCTTTTTTTTTTACTATAATGAACTATTCTCTAACGTTATTGAAATGCAATGATAATAGCTTCGTTTCTTGAATGCTTGTGCTTTAGATATACAATGGGTAGTTGTATCTTATGTATAAATTTGTTATGCTATCCTTATGATAGATATATGAGCTATATCATGAGCTCATTTCATTGTATTTGATGTTTTAGGTATGTTGTTGTGGATGCTTGATCTCGTAGTTGTTGAGGGTGTCTTTAGACACCTTAATGTGAGCCCTTTGGCTGGCTCTTTACCTTGCTTGGATAGTACCCTTCTATTAGTCGCTTTGTGATGGTTCTTACCAATGTTGTACATGTCATTGAGACACTCAAAATTTATCCCCTTTTGTTACCTAGGATAAGGTATTATGGTGCAAGAAAATAATGTAAATAACTTTACAATAGATAGAATAAATTACCTTGATTTTGCACTTATTATCTAATATCTTCAAATCTCTTTTTACAAGATTTATTTCTACTATATTTTATGGTGGATTATCTATACTAATACTTGTAGGCAAGGGATGATTCATTGTTGTCTTGCAATATTATTAGAAGTGCAGTAAGTGAAAGTAAAATTAGTACAATATTAAGCCACCTTAAGGGCATATTAGCTGCATGATTATTAGCTTGGATTCATTGTTAAGTTAGCCAATAAAAGGAGAGAGTTGTCTAAGAAGACAACTCTCTCATTTGATTGGCTAACTTAACAATAAATCCAAGATAATAATCATGCAGCTAATATGCCCTTAAGGTGGCTTAATATTGCACTAATTTTACTTTCACTTAGTGCACTTCTAATAAGATTTAAGAGATACTAATATAGTGCAACTGCAATATCCTTATTACTCCTTAAAAGTAACTTATAATATGCACTAATGATAATTCTTAAAGAACTGTTAAATGTTTATATAATCTCTGCAACTTATTGTAGTCTTATTTTCTATAAATTGATAATAGGAAGATACTGTTTTTCTTTCTTTTGAAATATATCCAACTCCTATTTTAATGTGCAAGTAATAAACCTTAACAGAAACTATTTTCTACACTTCCTTTAAGACTTTAAAATACAACCTTCTTCTTGCAACTTCTAGATTTAATAAGGTGTTTAATGAATCTAAGTAATGAAATGAATATAAGTGTCAAATTAATGAACCCTTTGCACCTAAGTTGCATACCTTTAATGATCTCTAAGTATGATGTAGATCTTGGTGTTTTGATTCACCAAGTTGCTCATTTTTTTTGGGTGTAATTATAGCTCTTCTTGGCTATCTGGAATAACTCTCTAACTCACCTAATCCCAACTTTTGAAATCCTCTAACTTGTTGCCTTGAAACTATAGATAGGTGGCTTCAAATTATCCTTCAATATGTACCCTCAAAATCTGAAGTGTTGTAGTTGGGATTCGCCTCCAAGAATCCTTCAGTATTTTTCTATAGATTTAGCAAACCCCTATCTTTGAAATATGCCTTATTATCTATGAAAAGCAATCTCCAAATATTTTATATTTGGTACGATTATTCTATTTGAAATCTTATTCAACCTCCTTATTGAATTTTGGTTTCAATATGGGCCTTATTCTCAATAATATAAAAGTATTGAGGTCTCCTTTGGTATTATTCAAAGTTTTGAAAACTACTTACCAAATATTTAACTCTTGGTCTTGTTGTCCAATGGTGATAATTGTCCCAATTTATTCATTATTAGAAGCTTCTCCTTCGGTAGTGAATTTCACTAATCAGTTCTTCTAGGAACTCCTTTAATGTTTTATTTGAACTCTACAATAAGGCTCTTTAAGCCTTCTCCTTATTTCTCCCTGAGACATCTCCAAGGTATTCAATCTCACAGCTTCTTTGGTCTTCTCAATGAGACCTTTTATTTAACCTTCTACTATGGAAGTGTTTCCTATGATATATTCTAGATCTCTATAATCTATTGCTTCTATAATATAGAATAGGACCTTGCTATTCATTCTTCACTTCCATAATCCATAGGCTTCAATGGATATCACCAACCTCCAATATTCTAGAACTAGGAGTTATTTAATGGGACCTTCTATGGGTCTCTTCAAATTCTTCAAGCCAATTCCTTCAATATGTTGTCTGTAGTCTATGATGAATATCACCAATATCCTATATTTTTCTACACTATTCTTTGAAGTCTCTCCTTCAAAATTGGAACAAGGCTCATATGACCTTTTCTTTTCTTTGTTTCTTTTGGTGCTAGACTGAAGATGCTATTCTTACTAGCTCTTTGTATGAACCTTCCCAAATTTCATAAAATATTCTTTTTCCTACAAAAAATTATTAGGACTATAATAGATGAAATTCTGAGTGATGAATCTTCACTAGTTGATTTATCAATCTACTGGAATGAATGTTCATTCCTAGTCTTCACAAGTTTTCCTACAACTTTGTGGAAAGACTCTACACAAATGCAAAATATCAAAAATTCTAGAATTGAGATTTGTTTCTCTCCTCTTATTCTATCTTGTGGCTCTTCCTATTCCTATATGATCTATCATAGCTCTTATACCAATGTTAGCTTTTGATGATGTATGATATGGGATAAAGCAATCACAAGATTTAAATATGCAGAAAAGTTATATAATAAAACTCTACAATATGACTAAAATATGCTACTAATGGAAATTTATGAAAATAGTATAATATAATGTAATGGAAGAAATGAACACTCCAAAACTCTAATGGAAACTACATTGTATCTACTCACTACATATTAGTGATCACACTCTGTTATACACATTGATATGATATATTTGATGTATCTCTTATTGTTTTATGTACACTATGGGCCTTATATATAAGAAGATAGGTTGCTTGGCCCTTACTCTTCCTAACTACCTTTTCTATGACTCGTACAAGTGGACTTCTTTTAAATTTACATCATTTCATATTGACACTTGTGCTTTTATTACTTGTTCCTCAAGTACCTAAGATAAAATCATATTCTAACAATGTACGCAAGGTGGTACATAGAAATGTACCTCAATAATGTAATATACTCTAAAAGTTCTCGCACTAGAAATAATGTTTTGGAGAGTAGGGTTTAGTGACCACCATGTGAGATTTGAATTTTAGTCTTTTGTAAGACCTGATCCTGTAACCTACATGCACTAAAATAAAAGAGAGATCAATATAATTTGTGGGGCCTACCAAGGTTTGACCCATATTGATTAGGAAACCAAGCGAAACAAAGTGAATGCATGCATAAAATGATAGAAACCAATGCTACTGTAGTTATATTAAAAGCATAATAATGAAATATAAGCTAATGCAAGTAATAATCTAAGCTAACATGCAAAAAATATAGAAAACCAATTACCTTAATAGGACTATCTTAGTCTAGAAGATCTCTATATGTGGACAATCTCAAGGTAAGACAATCACTATCATAGACCTAGAAATTTTTGAAACCAGGTCTGAATGGTATTGGGGTGATCCAAGGAGTTTTGTTGCAAAATTGTCTCATAATAATGGATGCAAGTTGGCTAGTTTGAATGATCTAAAGCAACAGGATTTATCAAACGAGGTGATGGAAGGAAAATTCAAATTTTGTATAGCAATCTTGCAGCATGGCAGTAATGAGGAAGCTTGGCAAGCAATTTGGGTAGCACCTCATGGAGGTAAGCATTAAAAAATATAGTTTTTAAGTGGAGGGATAAAGCCTCAATTTTATAGCATCCATAGCATGCAACCAAAGAAGAAAGTGTCAGTTAGGGGCAGCCTGGTTGCCACTTTTTAGGTGGTAGGCATGATTACAGGTCATTTGGCATGGTAGGAAATCAACTGTCACACTGACAAGTAGTCCCACTGCATGATTATTCATTTTTTACTTCACATGCATGTGATCATATTGGATTGAGATGGTCTTGACTTAGAGACTGTCTCAGTTAAGATAGTCATGCTTCCCATGGGAAAAGTGCTTTTTTTCCATAGAAAAGTATCAAATTAGCCTTGAGGCTACCCTACGTGGATTAAATGGATTAGAAGGAGGTCTTTTTGGATATTATCCTTGTGATTACATATTTTAGATATCTAAAAAACCAACAACCTCTTAGGGTTAATGGAAATAACAATCCTTTCCTTTTGAATTCATCTATGAACCTCCAAAATAAAATATTTGTATAAATTTATGTCCTTTTAATCCTTTTATTGCTTTTATAAATACAAATATGGGGCTTCCTCATTCTTATCATTATATTCCTTAATATTTTTTTCTTTGTCCTTATTCTATAAATTTATTTATTTTTCATAGTATTAATTTTATTTCTTGAAAAATTCCAATACTCTTTTTATTTCTTTTCTCTTATTTTGAATCTCTTATAGTTTCTTGTCAAGGTCTTTGATGACACCTATAAATCTATTTATATTTTTAACCTTGCTCTTAAGCACTTTCATACAAATATTTAACTTTACTTGTAACTAAAATTGAATAGGTTCCCATCCATTCAAGAAAGCATGCTCCATTTCATCCCAATTTTAATTATTATTTTTTTTTATAACAAAACTTCACCAAAAACAAGATTCCTCTTTTCAAAATCTACTAATATGGATTCACCAACACTAATCATAAATTCACCAACAATAATCATAAAAATATTGAAATATTAGATAACGTATCTTTTTCCTCACTTTCCCTAATGATGAATATATCGTAGAATTTATTTATATCAAATAGGAACATATCTATGATAATATATATAAATATTTTCCTAAATATCCTAATCCTAAGTGAGGTTGTTACAAATACTTTTCTTATGTTTCCCTGATTGAAGTTACTTTTGGTTTTAAGAACATTCCTCCTACCCTAGATAAATTTGAAAATAATCATGTCATGAATGTGAGCTAAGCCCTAACATTGACATAGGTAACCTATATTTTTTATGCCTAGTTGAAATTGTGGAAAACATGTCTAAAGATAAATAAAACAACTTTGTTAAATCATTCGAGGAAAACACTACTATTTTTGTTTGGCAATATTTTAAAGTACAAACAATGGATGATGATATTATGATAAAAAATATTGTAACTTATGAGGAAAAAAAATGGAGGTTCTCGCCTTTTATCGAAGACTTTTGCAATGTTGAAATTCAAAAATTTTATATACCAATTTTAATTATTCAAGATAGGTAACTAACATAATACCTATAAAAATAAATAAATAATATTATGTCAATTTGTTGTTATTTTCAAAACATAAATTTAACTTGTCCTAAGGATAATTATCCTCTCCCTTGCATTGACATAATTGTTGATTTTGATGTGGGGTATGGTATGTTGTCCTTCTTGGATGTATATTTAGCATACATTCAAATATAGATTACCCCTAAAGACCAATCTAGAATAAATTTTACTACTTATTGGAGTATATTTTGCTCTATTGTCATCCTATTTGAAATAAAAATTACTAGAACAACATGTCAACATGTAATGGTTATAGGTTTTCATCCTATAATTGGGACTATAGTGTAATATTATGTCAATGATATTTTTGGCAATTCTATGAAAAGAGTTTATCATCATGTTGACATTCATGTTATTTTTAATGACTACAACATTACAAGGTAATATTTAATCCAAAAAAAGTATGTATTTGGCATTAGTAGTGGCATGCTTCTCAAAGTCATGGTGTTTGATAGAGGCCTAGATTTTAATCATGAAAAAACAAATGCTAGATGTTATACCTCTTCCACATAGTATCAAAAACATCAAATATTTTCTATGGAAGCTATGTTTTATCAGTTGATTTATCCTTAATTTAGCTTTCAAAGTTCACCCACTGAATCAATTTCTTAAGAAGGATGTAGATTTCAAATGGAATGAAATTTGTGATAAAACCTTTCTTTGAGTTTAAGAATTTTCTTTTGAGACTCCCATATCATCACCCTCCTAACCTAGTTAAGATTTTTATATTGTATAACTCTTATACATAAGTATCCTTGCAAACTATCTAAAAAAACAAGATGATAATAATAACTATTATATTATGTAATATATGAGTCACCCAATGCTATTGGTAGAAATTAGTACACTACCATGGAGAAGGATTGTTTGGCTATTTATTTTTCAAGTGAGAAATTAAAGAATTATATTCTTTATACAATTATGTATTATTTAAGGCAGAAACCCATTAACATCAATTTAAAAAACCTTACATCCCTAGTTGCACTCAATAAGTAAATGGATAACTATGATGCAAGAATTAGATCTCCATATTTTAACTCAAAAATATGTCAAAGAGCAAGTAATTTTTAATTAGCTAGTTGCCACATCGAATCCTACTCTATGAGCCTTAATTGAATATTTGTGAGATGAACACATTATGGTTATTTCCTATGCTCCTCATATATTGTTATATTACTTTCCTGTTGCTTTGTATCTTATACATGAATCCAATACTTGAATATCATGATACTATAAAAGTTGGTCTAAGGTTAAGCCTAAGTAAAATAAGGAATATCCTTTAATAAAAATAGAACCTAAAATGGCATTTAAAATATTTTTTTTGGGATTACCAATAATATTATGGAATAGTAGCCTTTAATTTTAGAGATCCTAAGCACCCAATAAATTAATATTCAACACCCACAAGTGTTAAGTGACTCTTAAATTATAATATCCAAAATTTTAAGTAAATATTATATTAAAATACCACATCTAATTCCTCACCATCACGTGGTTAAAAAATTGATTAGTATGTTGGAAATTTTGAGGAATATTAGTTGTCATTGATGTTAAAAGGTTCTAAGAAGGATTGCATCTTAATTTATTTCAAAAGAGCTTTATGTAAAGCATGATTTAAATGGTTTTTATCAAAACCATTTATGGAAAAATGAAAGGTTTTTCTTAAAACCTATGGAGAGGCCTAAGGAATTAAATTAATTAATTTATAATTTAATTAAATTACCTTATGGTAAGGTTGGAAAAGTTTAAATTCAAATTTCAATTATATTTTACCCATCGACATCATCAAATTTAGTGAAGCACCGATGTCTAAGTCAAATTTTGGATTTCGTGTATAAATTCCATGCCAAAGGGGCATTCAAACCTTACCTTCATCGATTAATATTCAAGTGATCGAGCAAAGTTTATTTCATGCAAATCATTCAGGAATAAGACAAGAATCATTTTTTATTTAGAGCCAGGAAGAAGACTAGTGGGGAGGGCCTAAGGTCTCACTCCCATTGGATAGTGTGGTCCATTGGTAGTGCGCATTTCGTGAGAGCATTTGGAGTGGAAGTGACCATGATCGATTCACGTGGAGGTTGTTGGTGTGTTTGTATTGAGCAATGAGATGGAAATATTTTTGCAAACAATTTTTAAATCACCAGGTTTGTTAAGAAAGAGCACATGGTGCTCTTAGCCTTCCAAGTGTATTCCTAGCGCAAGCAGTGGTCAAGCCAATGGCTAGGGTGCACGAGGAGGCGGTGGTTGTGGGTTCAAATCCCACAAGTGGAAAAGGTACTTTTAATTAAATATTTTATTTGCCTAATGTTTTCTTAAGGTATTATTTGGAGTTATAAGGGCATATGAAATATTTCTTTCTTGGTAATTAATTTATGTTATTGGAGTTATAAGGAAAGTGGATTTGATTTTTGCCAAAGTTATTTTTGCTATTAAATCTAATTAAAGAGGTTTTTGAGTTAATTTTTGTGGATGTTAAATTTATTTTAATTGGGAGATTATAAGGTGTTATTGGATAAATATTTCATGTATGTTGATGGTTGTTTTTAAATATGGAGTGATAAGGTGTAATTGACTTTTTGCATTACATTGTGAGAGAGATTTATCTTCTAACCTCTTTGAGTTTGGCATAGAAGTATTTGTGGTTGTGGTAGATATTTGAGATTCCTTCATCATCAAGAAAGGTATGAGCACATTCTTCCATAGTTGAGTTGATTGATTGGTTTTTTGAAAATAAGTTTGGAGTAAAAAGGAATTGATTAGGGCTTCCTTATTAAGTGTGTTTGAGTTAATGCTTCAAGATTTTCTATTATAAAGAGTTGTTATTAAAACCTTGTTTTATAAGTATTTTTTTTGAAACCATTGGTTGAGAAAAGAACTAGGGTTTGAAAATAACATGAGTATCATTGTTATGTGAGAGTTGTTTTATGAGCATTGTTGTTGAAGTGAGTTGTTGAGCAAAGAACTTGAACTAGGGTTATCATTGTTATGTGAGATTTGTTGTTGAGAATTATTGGAAAAATTTTGAGTGAAGGATCATATGCTTGGACTAGGGTTTGTCAGCAAGAATTATTTCATTGAGAGATTGGTTGAGTGGAGTTGGTTGAGCCTAGCCAAGTGGATGTGTGAAGTGATTGTTCAAGTTCCATAAAACAAACTATTCTATATTCTAAATTGAATTGATAAAGTTATTGAGTTGAAACATATTGAGTCTCTAATAATTCTCTTTATGTTTCTGAAAGAGTGATTGAAAGTGTTTGAGCATTGTTATGAGTATAGAGCATATTGAGTCTCTAAAAATTCTCTATATATTTCTATGAGATTGGAAAAGTTCAAGTGTGGACTTGTTGAGCAGATTTGAGGTAAGTCTTTGAGAAGACTTATGGATAGATTTGAGTAATATTTTGTGGAAGCTTACAATATAGATTGAGAGTAGATTTATTCAAGTTATTGAGAGGACTTATTGAGCATATTTGGTTAAGTTCTTGAGAGGACTTATTGAGTAGATTGGAAAAGTTCTAGAGAGGACTTGTAGACAAATTTAGTGTGAGATTTTATGGAATATTACAAAGCAGAGTTGAGACAAGTATTTGAGAAGGCTTGGAGAGCAGAGTTGATTGATTGATTTGTTTAAACCTTGAGTTAAGGTTTAGGCAGATCCAAAAAAATTGATTTGAGATTGATTCAAGCTTTGAGTTAAGGCTTGAGGACAGATATTGAGGACTGATTTGTGCTAGACCTAAGGACTGTGTTTAGTGCATATTTTAGGATAGAGTTTGGTGCATATTTGAGGATAGATTTGTGCCAGACTAGAGACATATATTGAGGACATATTTGTGCTAGACCGAAAGACTATGTTTAGTACAGATTTGAGAAAGAGCTGAGTGCAATATTTGGAGGTGACAAAGTATAGATCATGATAGTCTCTAGTGGATATAGATCTATTAGACAAGGAAGTGAGGATAGGTCTTCTGAGTGAGGAAAAGTGTCTTCAGTGGATAGATATCCATTATCCAGGGTACTGGAGGCATCAGTTCTTCTGAAAGATCACCAACCAAGCAAGAGGAGAAAGGAGTTCTATTGTGGATAGATATCCATAAAATTGATTAAGGGGATTGGTATCTCCTTTGGACAGTGGTCCATAAACATTTTAATAGGGAAAGGATTCCCAAGATATTGATTGAGAAAATTTTAGTGAAATATTTTCTCCGTGGAGTAGCCCACATTGGGTGAACCATGTAAATTATGGTGTCTCTATTGTGTGTGGTGATTGTGCATTGCTTTGATTACTGCTATTTATATTTTTATATTTACATTGCATAATATTGATTGGGAAGAAAAAGTAAAAAGTGGTCTTATAATGTTCACCCCCCATCTTAGTATAAGCTTGTGTTCTTCATAGTAATTTTAAGTCCTTTTCCATTACACATTCCATATAAGGGATAAATTCTAAGGCCAAATTCCTAGCCATTATAAATAATAAATTAATACCACATGAGAATATTTATGAAACTAATTTTATTGTAAAAAATCATGAAAAACTATTAATAATATTATTGAAGTCCTAGAAATATGCATGCAATTGAAGTAAGTTCAACTACTAATGAAATTAATTTTAAGGATCCTTTGGATGGATACATTTTGTACTTCCTTTATGATTAAACTTACTGACCAAAGGCTAATAGTAAACAAAGGGCTTTCATTTATACAATATTTTACTACTATATCATTATTGTTATTGGGTTTTCTACCTTTTGAATCTAGATAGTGTCCTCCTATGATGCCTTACTAAGTTAGAAGTGCCAAAATACTTGGCTGGGTACATTGTGTTAACTATCATGGACACATTAGTGGATTTTCCATGATCCACAAGCCCTTGATAATGGGTTATTTATGATCCATAATTTAAGATAATACTAAAAACTATATTAAAGCTTATAAAAATTTTGCTTTCACAATCATGAAATTCATGCCCCTATCTAGGTTCTACATCTAATTGAATCATCTTGGGATTTTTCCAATTGAGGCATGACCTTATACAATATATATCTCCTACGACCTTTTATAGATGAGTATTTTCTAATCGCCTAAATTTTTTTACTAAGTGGGTGGAAGCTATACCTCATACCAATTAGAGTGCACTAACTTTATCTATGTTTATTTTTTATTAGATTGCATGTTACTTTGGTATTTATTCTACTATCATCTTAGATAATGGGACTACATTCAAAAAAAAAATATAAATAAACTTCTAAAGTTAAAATTCAGCATTGGTTTTGAGGTCCTACAGAACCCTCTAATCTATTATCTAAAAAAGCAACTAAAATCCATTTATAGTCCTATAGAACCCTCTACTATATTATATAAACAAGTAATGAATAGAAAAGTTTGTAGAATACAACTCTTATTTTTAAAATATATAACGATAAAGCAAATTACATTATAGCAAGACCTCTGTGAATTATCAGGGATGAAAATACCAAAGTCATCTTGGATTTCAATAAAAATTTAGGTGTGCAATCGAACAACTTTGTTGAATCTAGAGCCATATTTGGGGGAGTCCAGGCTGTGGTGGACCTCAACATCCAAAGCCTAATAATTGAGGGTGACTCTCTGAATACAATTAACTACATCAAAGGTATGGCCAAACCACCTTGGAATGTTGCCCCACTAATATACGAGACTATCCTTTGTCTTCAATCATTTAGAAACCTCTCTATTCACCACATGTGTAGGGAAGGTAACAAATATGTCAATGTAATGGATATGTTTGTGTTAACGCTGGATTCCTATAAGACCTAGAGTTTTGAATTTCCCCAATGCATGTTAAATATTTGTCATAGAAACGATGTCTCCACATTCATGTAGTTTTTATCCTATGAAGACTGGGATGTGCCACCAATGCTTGAGGAGAGGACCCGATGCTTGAGTTTTTATTATTGAACCTCACCAATCCTATTGGATCAAAGCTCAATTTTTCACCATGATGATGAGGCATCACTCCACTGGTAAGAGATACACTTGCACGAATTTTGAGTTTCATCTTCAAAGGAGCACAACATGCTTATTTTAGGGCCAAGATGTGCTAAGTTTTCTATGCTACGGTGATTGGCACAAACCCAATGTCCAACAAAAAATAAAAGTCCATATCCAAATTAGCAAACATCAAAGAAAAATGGGTAGTGGATATCAGCCCAATGCCTGTGTCAACCATGATAATTGTCATTGGAAAATTGGAAATTATGAAGCAGATGGTAAGGTGTCTCAATAGAGCAATTGGGACATGTATGGTGATGCTTGTAGTGGTCATGTGTATATCACACCAAATGAGCACAATGTCACACCTAATCATGACATGTTAAGTGCTTTGTGCCAAAATCATAATTTTACCATCCTTGTCAATAGGATTATCCAGCTTGTATTTCATATGGACGTTAACATTGGTTGGTCTTGGCATGGTGGCACCATGTGGAGGAAGGTTGGGTATGTGGCTTGCTATAATTCACCCACACCTAATGTTACCCACAAATACTTCAAACATGGCAATACTAAGAGTTGTTCTAATACCAAATATAGGTTCTAGATCTTCATCCCATATTCAATGCCTCCTTTTATGGTTAACACTCGGTTGGTGAAATAAATCATATTTGGGTATGGTAAGGCTTGTGTGGTGAGACATTTTAGTATGGATATTTCCCATAAATGGCTTAGATAGAGGACTCAACCCAAGTATGGTGGAATGAACCCTTCCTTACATGATGGGAAATTATTTTTAAGTGAGTTGGTGCTCATTTGCTTAAAGAAGAAGAACCAATGCAATCAGTGGTGTAAGTTGGTGTATGCCCACTTGGTGAACATACCTATGTATTGTGATAGAAGTAAGATGGCACTAATATAACCTAAAATTCTATAGCTTGAACCCAACATTGAAGAAATTATAGCATCCCATGGACTTTTGAACTTCCTCAAAAATTTTTAGGGGTATGAACCGAATCTTTCAAAACAATTTTTTCAAACCTGGGATAGTGAAACAGTGTCTCTGAGGTTTTTGACATTTGTAGTTACAATTGACTTGCTGACCAAGATTACAAATATACACAATGATGGGGAGATCATCCATCGAGATAAGTATTTGATGGTAGGGGAACTTATTTATTTCTATGAAATAGAGAATTTTATTTCCAATAAGGATAATGGGTTTGTCCAGGAATACCTTCCCCCACCATGGAATTGGGTGCTCATCCCAATTATGCAATACCTTATGATTGACAAACCATCATCTCATTTATAGAGCTTCCACATGGTGTTCCTGAACTATCTAAAGGATATGAATATGATCAACATCCTATAATATCTCTTTTGATCGATGGATATTTTTGTTGATAGCGTTTGAAAATTAAAATCCACCTATCCTAAGCATAAAGGTCTCCACCTGATTATTTGCAACTACATCAACCAAAATCTAGATCAACGTATTTTTTATGCTAGTGGCTCATCGACTATTCCCAATCCCATATCGGGATTGCCTTTGGCACTCCTAGAAGCTACCCAAGAAGGCTCGATAACTGACATTGATGCTAGTACCCCTAGTAGAGCAAGAAAGTAGAAAATGGTGGGGGGTTCATCTTCTAATCTGAGCAGATGTTCTACTCGTGTCAAGTTTTTTTCCAATGAAAATGGTAAGAACATTATGTTCACAATTTTTTTTGTAATAGAGTACACCTCCCCTACCTTCAAGATGTAGAAGACCCTAGTAGGGCTATCCCCTGGTGTGATTTCCACTCAATCGATGGGTGATGTTGACCAGATGTTAGACCTGTATAACATCATTTCACTAGATACCTCAATGCTCTTGAGGGATAGCAAGATTATCAACCAGCTGAAGGCCCATAAATTAGCCCAAACTAGGTAGGATGCTCCCAAAGACATTTATGATGAAGACTACATCCTAGAGTAATGCATTACATTTAGATTTTTTGGTTTATCCCTTCTATAAGGTAATTGTTTTATTTTGGTCCTTGTGTAGCCTACGAGCCTTTCCTTCCTTTGTCTTGTTGTTTTTGTTCTGTGGCAACTTAGCATGGGTCCATTTTTGGATTGTCTTATTTTGTATTGATCCCACATGGGATCCCCTCTACGGATTGTAAAAGGTTTTGGGTCCCTTTCAAAATCCATTATCAATAAAAAACATTATAGCAAGACCTCCATGTTTCCTAAATAGGACATATTATCAAAAGAATAAATAGTCATATCTAAGCTATTTGTAAGATAAAATAAGTAATATTATTCCTCAAATGGATCCTCATATCTAAAATTTAAATATTAATCTCCTCATGTCTCTTCTTTCGTTAAAACTTTATTTTATTTATTTAAAACTTATTGAAACATGCTAAAATAACTTTATCATGAGTTCAATTTTTCTTGTGGAAAACATGGATACATATTTTTACCATCCAATTCGTTGGATTATTCCCCTTTCTATGCGTGTTTTGGAAAACACATTTATCTAATCCTTCCATGATCATTTTTACTTCTAAAAGAAAATTATTGATTTTCCATCCTCGTTATTCTTACTTGCATTGATGATATTTAAAGTGTCTTCCTATATTATAGCTTTCTTAAATACAATTTATTCTAATAATTATATACCATATAGGATAGCATGTGCTTGCACCACATGGTTATTTTTTTTCCATAAGGTACTAAAAAAATTCTCAAGAAGTTACCATCAACATCATAAATTACACCCCTTCCCTTCTCAACTCTAGATTTCTCATTGTTGCTCCATAAAAATTCAACATAACCCACTCTATTGGGGGTTGATTTCCATTTGATGTTGTGTTAATCATGCATCTTGTATCCCACCCTCAAATTAATATGATCCCATTCCAATTATGAATCCACAAAAATTTCCCCTCTTAGATTTTCCACTAATTCTATAATTTGGTTTCTAATTTTCATGAAGGTCCTTTCCTCACCATTCTACTCTCCTTTAAAAACCCTCTTATTCATTTCCATGCAAGTGGATCAAACAAATAATTCTAGTTGAATGTCTCACATAAGTTACATAGATTGGCCTCAAAATAAAATCTCCCATTTTCTATACTATTCTTTGGTGTTGTATGCAAAGATTCAAGTTAGGTTATTTTTATGGAGGACCATTTCCTGTAGGCTTGTTTGAAATAGAAGTGTAGGAAGATATGATCTACAATCCCTTTCTCCATTTTACACATAATACACTTATTTAGTATATTCCATCCTTGCTTCATCAAGTTATCAATAGTTAGGGTCTTATTATGCAACATTGACCAAAGGAAGCTATTGGATTTTATGATACTATTGTTATTTTATATCTTCCCCTAAGGAAATCCATCATTATTTTGAAAATATTTTGATATTGGATAATCAAATTATAGTTTAATTTGACTAAATACTCACCATCCACATTATATATTTATATTAACTGGTCTTCCCTCTCTCTAGTGGAATGCACAAGTTTGCCAAGAGGTTATAAATATCTAAAATTAGTTCCCTTTCCCTTTCAATGTAATTTTGTATACCAAGTACCTTTAGACTGGTCTTGTTCCCTTACATGATTATAGTATTGGAATATTGTTCCATAGTTCATTGAAACTCATTTTTAAGAGTAACCAATCCATCATTAATATGATTTTATCCATAATCCAATCATACTTCTAGAAGTGTAGTTCATCTCCTCTTTCTATTTTCCATCTGATCTCCTCTATACAACCTTTTTACTTTTTACAATATGGTTACAAATAGATCAACCTTTACAAATACCTTAAGAGTTGAGAGTATGGTATCTATGCTTATTATCTAGGTTTTTGTGTTGCAATATGCTTTTCCATAATTTTTTATGTTTCTTTGTTATTTACTTGTTGATTTTTCCACCTAGTGCCTCAATTAAGTCCTTCAACATTCAAAAACCTAGGCCACCTATAGCTTTTGGTCTGTAAACTTTATCTTAGTTGATTAGATGAATATTATATTTATCTTCTATCCTTACCTATAAGAACATTTTTAAGATCCTTTTATATTTGATATATTTTTTTCTAAGGTATAGAAAGTTGACATCATACAAACTGGCATGGCTTGCATGGTTGCTTTTAGTAATTGGGATTTCCTAGACTAAGACAATATATTATTGAGTGATATTATTCTAGTGTTTATCCCATAACCTCAATAGGAATAGGGGCATTACCAAGTATTTTAATGGAAGGTTACCCATTTTACACCCTAGTATCCTTTCAATTATGATTTGTTTCTCTTCTCTAACATTCATTAATGAAGCCTCATATTTTTGGAAGAGAATATTTTACCCTTAAGTATTCTCATGGGTTTTGGAATACTCTTATAAAATTTATTACTTCCTTTGTGATGCCTACTTCTATAAGGATGGTTTCATCGATAAACTATGCATGGTCCTAATTTAGGATATTATAAGTGATTTTAAATCCTTGATCCTATCAATAAATTTAGCCTTCAAGATCACCATACTCAAACATTCTGCTAGGATTATGAAGAGATATGAAGAAATAAGATCCCCTATATAATTACTCTTGATCTATTGAATAATTACTTAGGTTATCCATTGAGTATGAATGAAAATATTAGTATCAAAATAAAATCATACACCCAATATCCATTATTTCAACTCTAAATCTTTCAAAAAAATTGTTTAAGAAGCTCTAGGGGACATGATCATACACCTTGGAAATATCCAATTTGAATAAAATTATATCCTTGTTAGTAGTAACAATTATAAGGACTACTTTATCAACCATGATGATTCTATCAAGTATTTTTCTACCTTCTATGAAGCTACCTTGATTATCCAAACAATGCTCGAGGAGCATCTCCTTTAATTTAAAAGCAATTATTTTGGTAATTATTTTGTAAGTTGTATTGCACAAGATTTTATTCTAAATTCTACCATTCTTCTATTTTAAGATGTTTTGGTATTATAACAAGATTGGTGGTATTCAATTACTTTAGTATTCATATTTTATGTTGGGAATATTTCACTATTGTGATGATATCATCATTATGATATCCCAAAATATTTAAATGAAGATGGCTTGAAATCCATTTGACCTTAGAGATTTATCCATTTCCATAGAACAACTACCTCTTAAATATCATTTTCTCTAAAGGGGGCATTTAAGTTATTATTCAAGGCTAGGGTAATGATTCTAGGGATGCTCTCTAGGATTTTAACTTCCTCTTGGTTATTATGCTCTTCTTCCTTTGAATGCATATTTTTGAAATATTGAATAGCTTATATGTCTATGTATTTTTCTTCCTATAATACCCTCCCATTCTCCATACCTATCTCCTGCACAAAATTCTAAGCTATATTTCTTATTGTTGAGATATGAAACAATATAGTATTCTTGTCCCCTTCCTATAGTTGGATAGTTCTAGTTCTTTATCTCCAATATATTTCTTCCTTGTTCAACTATTATAGAATTTTGGTAAATTATCTTTCCTCTTATATCAATTCTATTGTATAACCTTTATGGGCCATTCTATCTTACACCTGCATCAATATTTATTGTAATTTCTATAGACCTCCAATTTTATATTAACCTTCTTTAAATTTCTTGTATATTTATACATGCTAAATCCTTCCATTGTATATTTCCACCTGTAGACACCTAAAACATGTCATGACAAGGGTGACTACTCATATGGACATGCTACAAGACCATATGGAAGATCTTGGATAGACTCCAAGATAGAGCAGTGGTTCTAGCCACTCAATTTGGGCTCCTTGGCCTAATCAGTCTAAACCGCAGCCCAAACCTATGATTTATAGCTAAAATATGACTGAGACCTGTGGTTTGTAGTCTAGACCATAGCTATGACTAGTGGTATTAACTAAAGTTTAGTTGGCTTTCATTCCGAGCCAAATTGGTTGAAGCAACCATTGTATCTAGAAGAAGGTGGTTAGAGGGCGAAGCTTCCATTCCAACTGTCCTAACCACCCCTTCTTGATCTTGGCTTCTCCAAGAAGCCACCCCTAGCCCTAGGGTATCCTATAAATACCCCCTCCAAATGGGGATAATATATAAAGGATTTTGATAGTGAAGCATTGTTGAAATATGATGAGAGAGAGCATTCGATATTTGAGCAGCAGAGCCCTGTCGAATTTTACACTCAATTGAGTATACTGAGAGAGAGAGCTATTGCACTTATCCCCTACCTACTTGCCAAGATTCATGATGAATTGTATTATGGATGCCCTAGGATTCTAGGAGAGCCAAGAAATGCAAATCTGGATAAACGAAGGTCCATCCTAGTGATTTGACCACCAAACCTATCAAAAGGACATCGAAGGCGACCCTTGAACATAAATTGGACAAGGAGGTCAAGCCCACTACCCTTGGCATTGAGGGTAAGCCTATCAGAGTGCTAACCATGGTTGTAAGCCATGATTTATAGTGTAGAGCATGCACCAGAGCTGCAGTTTAAAACAGAGGTATAATTTCCTTCCTATTTCTATTTTTGTCTATCTAATTAGGTTAGATTAGATGTTTTTATGGTTTAATAGCATTTTATAAGACTTCTAACTGTAGAACTAGGTTAGATTTACATTTTATGCTTATGCTTTAATTAGGACTAAAATGCTTTCTTTATGCATGTTTATGCTTCACTTTTCATATCTGATCCATGCATAGTGTAGCTGCTACTTTCCTTTATTCTATTACATGAATCTTGATTCACTTTGTATAGCTTAGAAGCATCTTTTACATTTTTTTTATTATGCATGTTAATGGTGTCATTATGCAATTTACCTAAAAGGGCCTCATCATGAGAGGTTGCCTATCTTTTTGATGTTCTTGTTGTTTCTTGACCGCAGGGAATAGTTTCAAAGGAGAGCAAACCATCAAGTTCCTTCGTCATTGCAAAGAAGAGGGCACCTCCACCCTAGAGCAGTTCGTGCCATTCTAAAAGGTATTTGTAAATCACACCTACCCTTAAGAGGGAAAAAAATTATGCACTCCTATTGTAATATTGTATCAAAATGGATATCCCTAAGAGGGACATACTTGTAATTGGGTTTTGACTTCAAATATAATGGAATAAACCATTTCTTTTTTGTTTCATTTGTTTTCAATTTCATTTTCTTGTATTCATGCTATATCTTTACCATTTAATGTAATAGGAGTTGCAATCAGGTGTGACCCTTTCTGGTGGTTACATAGGTGATCATGGAGGTACCCCATATTTTTAGGATCTGACTGTGCTTTGTTGTATTTTGTATTTACAGGTACAAGAAACAACTATCAGTTATGGCCCAACAACTGAACTACAGGTACAAGGCATGGTTTAGAGTTAGAATTGCAGGTCAAACTTGTGGTTTCCTACTGACAATACAGAAAGATAATTTTAGAATTCCAGACAATGTAGGATATGAAGTAGGTCCTTTTTCTAGATATCTATAACTTTTTTGTTCACTGTGTTTTTATAGTAAGTCCAATTCGAATGCAAATTAGGAAAAGAACTAAAAAAAATGGTAAGTCAATGGTCCTAGTTTACTTTTCATACTTTGCTTTCACTAGAAATCCGCTGCTAGAAATAGCAGATCTCTGATTGCAGTCCACCCTAGGCTACATAGTGCTTGATAGATATGCGTTGATGGTTTACATGCATGAGGTCCAATTAGTGTCTATTTAGCATCATAATGTGCATAGTCTTAAAGAGCATGTAGAGTAACTTGCATCTTCTAAATCTAAAATGTCTTTCATTTGCATAGCATTTAGAAAATGAGCATGTGTGCTATATGATGCATTTATTTTATGTACATTAAAAATAACCACACACACCACGAAACACTTAAACGCTAGTGAGTTGGGCTTGACATCCAACCACTAGTAGGGTTCAACGACGGTGGGCGTAACTTCCATATGTTGGTCCAAATCCTATGAACCCTTGATATATAGACCAATATCAGATCCAAGAACCATTCGTAGCTTGGAAAATTTGCATGTACTCCTCTTCAAAGGGTATAACATTGACTAGGTGGGATTGGGTGAGGATCTGGCAGGACCTGTGCTCCTTGTTCGGGTGTGGGATTCATTACCACACACAGGGGATTTATGCATCTTGGAGTTCATAGCCAAGTTGTTGAGCTATGAGCATACAGGTGAAATCCATTAAACAAAGAATAAAATCCAACAAGTTTTACAAAATATGATAAGAGTTTCTACAATTTATACAACACATATTGAAAACACATCAAACATTTTAGGGCTCAACTTTTAAAATATAAAGGAGATAATCATATTGTTTACTTTGTGTGCTTATTTATTGCTTAATACATTGAGATAATGCCCTTATTGAGGCCACAATTTTTATTAAGAGAGGAAACCTCTCAAGTCTTGTTTAGTCGGTTCATCATGACGACTAGGCATGATAGAGCTCAATCATGAGCTAGTGAGTTGGAGAGTTCATGGAGGGGCTCTAAACACTCTCGATGTTATTCAAAGGATATTTCAAACCTTGTACACCTCCTTGCTAGGTGTCACACTCATTGTGCACCTGAGGATCCAATCCTCCAAGCGTGACCTTCTAAGAGTCAGTGTGAGCCCCCTTCATCACGCAGGGGGTTAACCCATATAGATCATGGGGTATCTTCACATATGGTGAGAACCCAAGTTAATAGGTATCTGTATAAGGAGATAGAGAGTAATATATAATACTCCAAAAGTCAATTCTATAGGGAATATGAGTCTCATGCAGCCCATGAGAGGCAGCTACTCCAAGACCAATTGGAGGACGTGCAACGTCAATGTAAATGCCTAGAGTGTGAGTCCACAGAAAGAAAGAGAACACATCAAAAAATTTTGGATGAGCTCCAATGGCATGAAGAGAGGATTTACCAATAGAAAGCACATGAAGAGCAATCATGTGATGTAATTCTTAAAAATAAGCTCATACCTAGAGTGTTCAGGCAACAAGTCAACGCGATGCACCCAGTGCATCATCAAGAGATTCCACTTAAGAAAGTACATAACCATGCTTATAGATAGATATACATGCCTAGGGTTATCGAAGAGAAACTAAAAGAGACATCTAGGGATCACATGTGTAAGTGTGAGGTTGATAGTAGTCAAGTCCAATAGGTGAGCAGTATCAATGCTTGAAGGTCATCACAATCCTTGGGGCATATACAGTTTATTCCACCATATAAGAAACTAGTGATTACTTTCCATAAACAAGAAGTCAAACTTGTCCTTGTCAAGGAATATGATCCTCCATTGCATATCATAGCAAGGATACAAAAAATTACGTATAAGCGAGTTTTGGTGGATACATGATCATCGATTAATATCATTACCACCTCAACATTCAAATATCTCAAAATTCTACTTTCTCACATCAATAAAAAAAATTCATATTGCAAGCCTTTAATGATGTGGAATACCCTACAATAGGCACAGTAGTCCTCCCCATTGAGGTGGGAAAAAATATTATCCCTACATTGTGCTATGTTTTAGGGGGATCAATAAAATATAATCTACTACTTGATAGACCGTGGATAAGATCCATGGAGTGCGTACCATAAATAGTGCATCAGTGCATTAAGTACACCCATGGAGGTGAAGTTCATGTAGTGGAAGTAGACCCAGATCCCTTCAAGTATTATAATCCTAAATTCCATATGCAGGAACCAAGTGAGGTACCTATGTATCTACAAGCCCAATTGGATGAGCCTATCCAAAGTGTGGATGCATCCTCACAGACGGTGTTGGAATTTCCATCCCCATCACTGTCACCTGTGGAGTCACCTACAACCCCTGCACTCTTGACACTGTTTAGCAGGGAAGGATTAATGAATTCCCTTATGGAATTTCTCATAGCTGCTTTGGAGGTATCATTAGATTATATTCACACTTCTATAAAGGAGGAAGAACCTAGCATGGTCATGGAGGTGCCTAAGTGTATCACAGCCTCTTCATCCATCATGACACTAGATAGTTCTTACGAGGACTATGGTGAATATAAAGAGACTATGGAGGCTAGTATTACAATGCTACCCACCATAGAGTCCACTGAATATTTAGGTTAGCTTTTCATTGAGTCTCCCCCTATGGATCTGTAGACACCAAAATCCAGCCACTTGTAAGTCATCTATACCTTCCTGTCAGCCACGCATTAGTTATCCATCTTCCCACCATTATTTGGCCCAAATCCACATCTTCCTGCCATTATTTGGCCCAAATCCACACCTTCCCGCCATTATTTGGCCCAATTTCACATTTCCCACCATTTTTCATCCCCAAATTTATTTAAATTATTATTTATATATATATTTTAATATTTTAATATATTTTAATATATATATAAATATAGTTTAAGTGATTTAATCTAAGTCGTCCATCCTTCATTTAATCTCATCCGTCCATCCATCTTAATCCGTTTCACAACCTAGATTTATTCTCTACCCTTGGATCCACTTTAATCTTAGCCACACATTCAAAGTGTCGTTAAAACCCTAAAGTGTGCCCTAAGAGTGGATTATAAATTGAGTCACTTTGATGGCTCAAACCCTATCTTCTTCTCCTATCTTTGCTATCTTTGCTATCTTTTGGACCTATCTCTTCTATTTCATCTATCTCTTTAGCTATCCATCGCTGCATACTTTTCACCGCATCCATCGCCACATCCATCGTCGCATTCGTCGCCAACTTCGCCGCCATATCTTCTGCAGTACTCTGCAGAATTCCCCATTCTTGTCACAAGTGCCCACGGGCGTTTACCCGCAGCCACAGAATCAGACCGACATCTGAAACCTTGATCCATAAGCACGTGGGTGTTTAGCGAGTGCACCAGGGCACCTTCTGCAGCCGATTTGACAGCCACATTACTTCCAGATGCCGCCTGGTCTAGCCGTGTTAACAAAGAACAGGTATAAATCATTTTAAAGCAAGTAACTTCTTTTATTTTATTAATCTGTTGTTTAACTCCTGCATTCTATTTTTCTAGGGTTTTAAATTGTTTCTGAGGGCTCACACAGTGGAGCCCTCTTATTAATTTCTAACTCCTTGATAGTGTTAATGTGTGCAAGATTTTAATGGCAGATTTGGTGTGTTGATAACAGTTGTTTAAGCTGGAGTGGTCCGAGCCAAAGGATACAAAAAAACCCACTCACTTTGTTGGGATTAAGGATACATCTTCGGAAATGCCACCACTTTATGCCAGCTAGGGTTTCGGAGAACCCTAGCACAAACTGTAATTTGTGTATCACAAAAAGGGTTACAGGCCCTGTTGTACTCAAAAGGAGTTTTTAAACTCCGTTGATTAATAAAAATCGTTTGTTTTGTACAACTGTGTTCTGTCTTACTTTTTATCGTGACTTCTTTATATTTTGTTCCATTATTGTGGTTTTATTTTTGTTTTGCGTTGTATTTTTAATCTACAAATGGCGATCACGGTGGGACCCCCTAGGGTTTCATGTTTTTAATACTTGCTTTACTGATCTATTCCTGCTTTTGTTTTATTTTTCAGGTTTTGAAAATCATGAAATTTGTTGTTACAGCGAACTAGGGTTTCTGAGCTTGTAGAAAATGCAGTAGACGCAGAGCGGCGTCTGGAAGTCCAATACGAAACGCAGAGGTGCGTTTCAGCCTGTGCAGACTCCCATGGGCATTTGAAGGCAGTTTTACAGAAAAGCGTAGGCTTCCGAGTAAGTGCATTTTTATTTCTTTGTTAAACTGTACTTTTTACGTTTTTGGTTTTTTTGCTGTATTTTGTTTCTTTTTCAGATCATTGCTTTAAAATGAACGAAAACTAAGTAATCTGGAAAAGAATAGTTATTTTTAGTTACATTTTTCTGCATTGCATTATTGGTTGTTGCTTGCATAATTTTTTTTTTTTTTGCATACCTAGCTGCATATTAGAATAGCTACGAATTATCTGTTTTAGTTATCTAAGTAGGACTATTGATTGGATGTCAATAGTACTCCTGCCATTGGGTGATTCCAGGAAGAGAAGTGGACGAACCTTCTGGTTTATCCTTTGATATTTGATATCATCGGTAGGCAAGTGGTTTTAAACGGTGTACTCCACTTCTTCAGAGGAAATGACATGTTTTCAGTAGCCTCTTGCTTAGATCATTAAAACTTTTGATTTATAGCTTTGTATGTATACATTAGACAACTAAAAACACTTAAAATAAAATTTACTGCATTTCATATTGCATTTAAAACAGTAATATCTGGATTTCATCACCAGGTATTGCTTGAAGTTTAGTGATGGTGGAATTCATCTCCATCCATTAAAATTCTTCCTTAGACACCATAGGTCACCCCCGAGCAAACTTGCTGGATTTCATCACCAATAAGAATCTCATTGTCCTTTCCTAGCCATAGTTTTTACCTTTTTTGTGAATAATTCAAGATTAGATCACATGCAAAACTCATAAACCGGACACTTAAAATTTACTACAGATTAAGATCAGAAAATAATTAATTAACCGCAGGTAAGACACATTGGTTGAAACCTAGGTTGTGACTGTTTTCTGATAATTTCTTTAGTGTAAATTTATCATTCCAGTTTTGCATTCTTATTTTTTTGAATTTGTTTAGATTTATTGTGTTATGGTCTTAACAAGGAATCAATCTAAAGTGTTAAATCTAAATAATCAAATGAATAATTCACAGAATATCCCCACCACCAACATAGCCACTTATCCTAGTGAATTTCAGGCAGGTTCGCCTGTAGGTCTTTCACGTCCTTCTACCGTCTATCGCATGGCCATGCCCATGGAGGAAGACAATTCCTGTCATATTACCCACATTGATATGGCCCAAGTGCAAACTCACTTAAGAGATGGCACTGGTTATATCCTTGAGCCAATCCAAGATTCCCCTATGCAAGATTCTATTTTTCAGTGAGAATATTGCATCAACCATACCCGTTGGTTTCACTCGGGTCTACACTAACCATTTTTTTGAGGCTAATGTTGTATCTGCTCAGCCAACTTCATCTCCAACATATTCCCAGATGCTCAATTGTCCTCCTTTGGAGACAAATGTAGTGTCTTCCCGACCACTTTCTCCTCCATTTAACCGGGTGTACACCAATTCTCTCTATGAGGCTGGTGGAACCTCCTCTAGCCATGACCAATTTCAACCCTCTTCTTCCCAAACCATTTATGGTTTCACCCTACCCGGGGCACAGTCTACTATTTCTTCCCAGGTACTGCCTACTTCAGCCACCTTCATTGTCCCTGCTACGTAGTCTCCTGTGACTACCATGGCAGCCTGCCCTCCACCTTCATCCAATAATCCCACCTCCCTTGGGTTAGAGATTAATAAGGTTAGGGAGTACCTCGAAAAGTTGCTTCAACAACAACAACAACAAAATGCTCAACCACCTATCGTAGTAAATCCTACACCCCAACCAATTTCTACCCAGCCAGCTTTTCTTAGCTCAGGCCCCACCTGGGTACCCCAATCTTTGGTGGTGTCCATTCCTACCCCATATTTCTCCCAACCTAGTCCAGTTCATCATCCATCCCAATCACCTTCTTTTCGGTATCATCCATACCAACAACCTGTCCATTCCACACCGCCTAATCCAGGAAATTTCATCCCATCTCATCATTTTTCCACTCCTCCATTACATCATCATAATCATCAAACGAGTCAGAATTTTCATGAATATTCTCGACTCCATGCTATACAACAACAGATTGACAACCTTATTCTCAACATGCCTGGCTCATTTAGTCAGAAACCTATGCTAAGGTCGTTGATCAATCAACCAATTCATCCTTCGGTACCTTCACCGCCATATCCGACTGATTTCACATTACCGAAGTTTGAAAAATTTTGAGGAACTGAGGATCCTCATGAACATGTGAGCTCATTCATGCATGCCTGCTTTAGAATCCAAAATAATGACACTCTTATGCTCAGAACTTTTCCTCAGACATTAGGGGGAGATGCTGTACAATGGTACAATCATTTAGCTCACCATAGCATTTATGCTTACGAACAATCGATTAATCTATTTTTAGAATGATTCTCCCTAAATGTACAAAGGAAAGTTTCATTGTCCGACTTATACAAGCTCAAGCAACATGACGATGAGACTGTTTATGACTTTGGAAATAGTTGGAGGGCTATCATTAATAAACTGCCATTCTCCCTACCAACGGAGGAGTTAACCAAAATGTTCACCCAGAGTTGTCTAAAACCTATCTCTTGGTTACTCCAATTACAACAATACAGGACTTTTGAAGAGGCTTTGGCCCAAGCAAGTATCATAGAAGACATTAAAGTCCAAGAGGGTGTTTTAAAACCTCGTAGAAAAGAATGGCAACAAAAGGGCCAACAACAAAATAATAATTATGGCCAAAACAAACAAACACAGGCTAGTACAGCCTCAAATGTTAACCAAGTTAATCAAGTGGTGGCGAGTCAGCCCGTAATGGCTCAACAAAAACAAGTAATGCAAAGTCAACCGCAACCAATTGCTTATCATGCGGTACCCGCCCCTACTCAACCAGCTCCCAATACTGGGCCAACCATGGAAACTCGACCTTGGAAAAACAATCGTCCCAAGCGACAGTTCACACCTTTAGATGAACCATATGCGGTCATATTCAATAAGTTATACAGCACAAATCAGTTAAATTTACCTGAGTTTAAACCTTTAGACCCATCTAGAAGGGGAAAGTATTACAAGGAGTACCTATTTTGTCCTTATCATAGGCAAAATGGACACGATATCAATAATTGTACGACTTTCAAACATGTGATCCAAGATCTTATTGAGATTGGAGCCATTAAATTGGATAGCCCCTTAGCCCAACAAAATCAAAATCTTGGTATATTTCAAACACCCCTTCCACATCGGGAGGAAGCTCCAACAACTTCCGGGGGAGTAACTCAGGTAACTCCTCCTAATCAAGTCAACCATATACAACAATACCAAGGTTTTGTGGGTACTATTAATGTAGTAACCCGGGGTCAAAGGGCGAACCAACCAAATCAGGCTGAACCACAGCCACATGTACATACCCCCAATCCACCTTAGGTAACAGTGACCCAATGACGTGCTAGTACTTCTCAACAACCGCTAAATAATTCTACTCAACACCAACGACCCATCATGTCATTGAGTAGCCGATTAACTACTAGTTTAAAAATGGCTTCTGCCAAATTATCGATCTATGACCTCATTCAACAATCTCCCCTGCATAGATAGGCATTAATGGAAATATTAAAGTCAATCGAGCTTCAAACTCAAGATACTAATGCCTTCAACAACTTTGTGGGGAGTATTCAAACATGCATGGAGCCCTCCATCACTTTCTATGATTTTGAAATCAAACCTTTGTCAACAGAAAGTATAGATCCTCCACTGCATATCATGGCGAAGATCGATCACAAGCCATTCAAGAGAGTCTTAATTGACACCGGTTCCTCAATCAATATCATTACAACATCGACGTTGAGTCATCTAAAGTTGTCGCCATACCTTATCACAAAGTCGACTTTTACTCTTAAAGCATTCAATGATGCTTTATCTTCCACGATTGGCACGGTTATCTTGCCCATTGAGGTAGGGGCCCGAAATTTGCATACCTTTTTTCACATCTTGGAAGGGTCCATGGCATACAATGTATTGCTTGGACGACCTTGGCTTAGGGAGATGAGATGTGTCCCTTCTATACTGCATCAATGTCTGAAGTATGTATATGAGGGACAGGTTCATTGTGTACCTGTTGACATTGAACCCTTCAAACATTGCAACTATGTCTCAAATCCTTATGAGATTGTGTTGCCATCCACTCATCTTTTATTGACCCCATCTACTTCTTCTATACCATCTTCTTCTAAAGCTCCCATTCCTGAAGAGCTACCCATCATATCGCAACCATCTTCCTCTTCCGCTATTCCATCTCATTCACCACTTTCTTCATCAACTAATCTTCCTTCTTCTTCATCAGTGACCACATGCACATGTGGCCATGACCAATCATCTCTTTCCACGTCATTACCCCATTCTTCTACACCTTCTTCAACATCACCTATTATTCCTCCATCTTCCCAACCATCACCAGCTTATGTTTCACAAGTTAGTTAAGCATCAACCCAACCAAATCCTTCCAATTCTTCTATCCCACATTCTTCTATTCCATCATCTAGTCTTTCTCTCTCCCAAGTCAAGGTCCATCTCACTGATGCAGGTATTGGTGAGTATGCCATCCAAGATGTCCACATCACACCGTTCAATGTGCAAACAGTTAAAGATTTTGGTCGTCCACATGACCAACATTTATCCATTGGATCGGTTTATAACATGGGTTCTATGCCAAATTACATTAATTTTGTATATGGGGGAATAGAGTCATCTTCTAGTACTACCACCATACTAGAACCTAAGCATCCGAGTCCACTGCCAATATCGAAAGGATGGAGGGTTTTCCCTCTCGCTATTTCCACAGACATAATTGGCAGCAATTTGGCCTAGGTCGATATGAGCAAGGGGTAACTGAACACATCGATATGCCATATCAGAGACCCACTGAGCATTTTGGTCTGGGATACCAACCACTTCCATCCCTTTCTTCTTTTGAACGAGCTTTTCAAAGCATTAATCTTAATTCAGAAGAAGAAATCCTCCACCCCGACGAATCCAAAGATGAAGCCTATGAAGAATTTGACGTCATGTCAAATGGTGATGAATCTGAAGAAGAGTCGGTGCCCATTGTTCCCCTCATTAAACAAGACAAATTTTATCTCCAATTGTTCCCTCTCCAAGAGGCCATCTTTCGCTTGCTTCTTCCACAAGAACGAGGTGAACCACCCCCTCCGCCACATCCATAAGCCATAATCCAAACCTGTATCATATGTATATACTAAAATAGTAGTTTTCACTAATACCAAAAAAAAAAAAAAATCAAAATATATAAAAATACTTTATTGCTTTATGTATGTGTGTAATAGTGGTTTTCACCACTGCAAAAAAAAAAAAAAAACTAAAACTACAAAAAAAAAAAAAATTGAAAAACTATGTTGTTTTGCATCTCAGGTCTTCCGAGGTCTTCACCGGTTTTCCCTTCCATTCCGTCCATCCTTTCTTCCATAAGTCGACAATGAATTTCGAAGACTTATTCACCCCGCTCCATAATCCATATGATCCGGATAAGCCTAAGAAATGTGTCTTTGGTGTTACCTCAGGCAAACTCCTAGGTTTTATTATCTCTAAACGAGGTATTGAGGTGGACCCAAACAAGGTCAAAGCCATTATGGAAATGTGTCCCCCAACTAATTTGAAGGAGTTGTGTAGTTTACAAGGAAATATTAATTCAATCCATCGCTTTATTGCACAAATTTTTGATAAATGTAGGCCATTTTGCCACCTACTACAAAAGGGGGTACAATTTTCATGGACATATGAGTGTCAGAAAGCCTTTGATGACATCAAGCAGTACTTAGCGTCTCCGCCAGTCTTAGCTCTGCCTCGTCGAGATCCCTTCCTTGCGAATTTCTTTGCAGGAATTTATCGATGATGATACTGCTAGACAAGCACGTCTTGATCAACTCATACTCATAGATGAAAAACAAATCAATGCTTTAGAGAATTTGTGAGTTTATCAAGACCGATTGAAACGTGCTTACAATGCCAAAGTTCATCTAAGAGAATTTCAAGTAGGAGATCTTGTCCTTAAAGAGAATAAAAAAACACCAATGCATTGCCACATCTTCGAGATAAATTCGCGGCTAATTGGTTAGGTCCATATATGGTCACTGAAAGAGTGGGTAATGGAACTTATAGACTTGCCAGTTTAGAGGGAGAGGAAGAACCCGAACCACTTAATGTTATACACTTGAGGGCATTCTACGCATAGTTTGAATTTTATATGTACATATATACATGGCTTTTACAACAAAAAAAAAAAAAAAAACAAAAAAAAAAAAAAACAAAAAAAAAAAAAAACAAATAAAATAAAAAGAATTTGCATTTCATTGGTAGTTGCATACATTTCATTCAAAAACATTGCATTTCATGTGCATACATCTCATTGAAAACCATAACATTTCATTTTCAGCCATAGTTGCATATCATGTTAGAGACCATTCTATCTTTTGGATATAAAATTTGGTCAAGCAAAAGTCATATTGCCTTAATCAGGGGCACCTTCATAAAATCCATCAAACCGAATTGTCATTCGTACACCCATTTTCCATTTGCACATATTTACATTGCCAAAAATTTTTCAGTCACTCAGCAATTCCTAGTTTTTTGAGCAAACTTTGAAATGCATGTCAAAGTTCTCTAGGGCCATATCACAAATTACACTAAATAAAATCTTGAGTATTGAGAAATGATTTCAAAAGCGTTCTTGAACCTATCACATTTTCACATCTTAAAAACATCTTGTGTCAAAGAGAGATAACACCATCCTTGGGTTGTGCCTTGAAGTGAAAAGGGTAATCCTCGTTTGTCCTATCATGCAAACATAGTCCATAAAACAGTGGTTCTTACCACTATCACAAGCAATCACAAAATATAAATATAAACAGAGTAGTAAGGATAGGGTAAAATTCTCATCATACTTTGATTGAGAATTCGATTCCCCAAAGCTCTACGGAAATGAACATTTTTCACACACCACTGATCCCAAATAAGTTGTAAGGATTGTACTACTTGTCCAGTCAGACGGATAGGTAGTCATCCCCAAGGCTTACAAAGGTCAAAAACAACATGGACTATGGAGTTAACCTTCACCGGGGCTATAGACGCTTGATTGGCAGTGGAGTATACTCATAGCGTGGCGACATGTCTCTCCTCAAAAAGAGACCTCTGAATGCTCATACGGACAAACTAGCTTCGGGGTCTTCTCCATAACAGGGTTACCTAATTTATGCAAGATGAGGTTAATGAACACACTTGCACACACACAGGTTTTTTATTGCCTAGAGTCACTACCATGCTTCTGATTTGGTTAATGAACTCGCATGCACACACATTTGGTCCTAGTTGAATTAGGCAGTATTAGTAAGTTTGTTTGATACCACTAGCATGTTTGAGTCTTTGTAAAACAGTCTTCCTCCATATCTTCTTCCATATTCATGTCATTCCATACGTCATCCATTCACAAGCCACCAAGTTCGGTGCCCCTGATTAAACAATTATGATAACAGTTCGCTAAATCTAACTATCTAAAAGTATGAGTGCTTCTTAGTGCATATTTCATTTACTTAGTCTCACATTAATCATCTATAAGTTTGCATTCCATTCCATCACATATGCATCAAAAACATTAAAACATATAAAAACATGCATCACAAAAACATAGGCATTCACACAAAAGAGAATAAAACACCAAATAAATAAAAGCCATGTATATATATATGTATAAAGGTCAAACTGTACAATGAATTCCAAAAGGCTACAATATACAATAGAGCACCAAGGCTCATAAAGAGTGCATCTAAGCACTAAGCTAACCATCAAAATAGGACCCCTGAGACCTAGTAGGAGCCCTAGACCTAGTGGTGTGCCTAGAGGTACCCCTCATCTGTCCGAACTACCTCCAACCGGGCTGCCTCCGCTAGCCCCACTGCCTCCAATATCTCCCAGTCTTCCTGGGACAACGACCTCCTCATCCCCGGAATGATAGGGGAGAACCGGTGTCGTGCCTCTAACACCCTAAGCTGCAAAACAACAAAACAAAAATTTGTTACAAATTTTTCCCAAAAAAAAAAAAAAAAAACTGCAAAAAAAAAAAAAAAAAAAAAACACATAATAAGTACTTGCTTAAATGAACAAATACTTCAACTGGCTACACTGGCGCGTCCGCTCCTATCTAGTGGTATATTCTATCACCTTGGTGATTGCAGCAATTTGCATCCATGCAATTCGGTAAGAGGATTAAACCACCATAAGGACACTTACCATTTATCATCATCAATTATTTCACTGTTCGAAAATTTGAAATCAATTTTGGGTATTCTACTTCTCAAGTGACCTCATACCAAGATTAATTTGCTCAACAGTTGTCATTGATGGCCTAGTTCATGGGGCCTTAAACATGGAAAATCTTTAAAATCATCATTATTTTGAGTCTTGCTAGAGATTGAGGCTACCTAGGTTGATTGGTTCCGACCCGAGGAATTATACATACAGTCACTAGGAGCATCTATGAGTTATGGACTCTTTCATGCATCTTTCATCTTTGCATATCAATGGCGCCAACAAGGCAATTTCATCAACAATATGGATGCACACACAGGAGTTGGGGCATCCGTTATCAATTTCTAATTTTCCTATAATGGAATTCATCTTACATGATCATGGCGTTTACAGTTTGGCAAAAATCCCTTTATAACCGTTGGGGCAGAAAACGGTCCATCTTTCACATCACTCATATTCTTTTCTGGTTTGTACACCAACCCCTTTTATGTTGGGACATAAACAGATGGTTCATACACCAAACCCTTTTTTTTTCACCGTTGGGGCAAAAACGGTTCATTTTCTTCCGAATTTCTTCCAATTGGCTTATGAGAACATTCTCGCTCGCCAATTGAGGGGGTAAGCTGAAAAATTTTAAATATTCTTTTATTTCTTTGGTCTTCAAAGTTGTGCTTTAGTCTTGAGAGAGAGTTGCGTCCGATCCGACTTTTCGGGTGTCTTAAGTTTTTGTGCTGCATTGTGTCTTCACACAAGGCAGCTCAAAAAGGGGCATCTGTAGACACCAAAATCCAACCACTTGTAAGTCATCTATACCTTCCTGTCAGCCACGCGTCAGTTATCCATCCTTCCCACCATTATTTGGCCCAAATCCACATCTTCCCGCCATTATTTGGCCCAAATCCACACCTTCCCGCCATTATTTGGCCCAATTTCACCTTTCCCGCCATTTTTCATCCCCAAATTTATTTAAATTATTATTTATATATATATTTTAATATTTTAATATATTTTAATATATATATAAATATAGTTTAAGTTATTTAATCTAAGTCGTCCATCCTTCATTTAATCTCATCCGTCCATCCATCTTAATCCGTTTCACAACCTAGATTTATTCTCTACCCTTGGATCCACTTTAATCTTAGCCACACATTCAAAGTGTCATTAAAACCCTAAAGTGTGCCCTAAGAGTGGATTATAAATTGAGTCACTTTGATGGCTCAAACCCTATCTTCTTCTCCTATATTTGCTATCTTTGCTATCTTTTGGACCTATATCTTCTATTTCATCTATCTCTTCAGCTATCCATCGCTGCATCCTTTTTGCCGCATCCATCGCCACATCCATCGCCGCATCCGTTGCCAACTTCGCTGCCATCTCTTCTGCAGTACTCTATAGAATTCCCCATTCTTGTCACAAGTGCCCACGGGCGTTTACCCACAGCCACAGACTCAGACCGACGTCTGAAACCTTGATCCAGAAGCACGCGGGCGTTCAACGAGTGCACCAGGGCGCCTTCTACAGCCGATTTGACAGCCACATTACTTCTAGATGCCGCCTGGTCTAGCCGCGTTAACAGAGAACAGGTATAAATCAATTTAAAGCAAGTAACTTATTTTCTTTTATTAATCTGTTGTTTAACTCCTGCATTCTATTTTTCTAGGGTTTTAAATTATTTCTGAGGGCTCACACAGTGGAGCCCTCTTATTAATTTCTAACTCCTTGATAGTGTTAATGTGTGCAGGATTTTAATGGCAGATTTGGTGTGTTGATAACAGCATTGTTTAAGCTAGAGTGGTCCGAGCCAAAGGATACAACAAAACCCACTCACTTTGTTGGGATTAAGGATACGTCTTCGGAAACGCCACCACTTTATGCCAGCTAGGGTTTCGGAGAACCCTAGCACAAACTATAATTTGTGTATCACAAAAAGGGTTACAGGCTCTGTTGTACTCAAAAGGAGTTTTTAAACTCCATTGATTAATAAAAATTGTTTGTTTTGTACAACTGTGTTCTGTATTACTTTTTATCGTGACTTCTTTATCTTTTTTTCCATTATTGTGGTTTTATTTTTGTTTGGCGTTGTATTTTTAATCTACAAGATCCTATCATGGAGACATCGTGTGAGCATGAGGAAGTTTCAATTATCATGACTAAAATATAATAGCCTCAGTATGTTGATGAAGTACCCATGACACATGAATTTTTGGAATTTTCTCACGAGTTTGTGGGGATGTTCGACATTAGTATGGATGATAAAGTGATTCTTAATCACATAAAGTAGGATATGGGGCAACCTAGTGGTGTTTCTACATTGCCAAAGCCAGAAATTTTTATATTAGTCACTCCTGAATCATTTCTCAAGGCACCATCTCAAGAGTACAAACAAGTAGGTTCCTCACATCAGATTGGGGGTATTGAAAATTACACATTTCAACACAAAGAAGTGAAGCAAGAGCTTGAGTTGAGTCATATGCATAAGCATATGGATAATATTGATAAAACGTATCATCAAGAAGCATCCATATCAACTCAAGTGAAGGAAATGGGTGAATTCCAATTGTTTAATGGATCCATAGCATCCTATTTTCTAATTTCTTCAAATGACAAAGGTATTTTGAATTAGTCATTGGAAATACATATTAATTATTTATCAGTATTGTGATCCATTTTAAGTCGGCTATAATGGATGGAGCATCGAATGGACGAGCAATATAAGTCATTAAATTATATCAAGAACCATATTGAAAATTTGGAATTACAAAAGCAACCCTTGCCTGAGGATAAATTGTTTCCTGTGCAAGTACAAGAAAAGCCTTAGCAGAAGCAAAAGCCCATGAGACCAACCCAACCATTGGATTCTCAAATAAAACCAATGTGGGGCAAGATCCCAAAATAGTTGTAGCATAATGGGACTCCGTTACAAGAGTCTATGTATGATATCTTTTAGAAGCTGCAAGAGGCTAAGGTCATCACCTTGCCTAATGTCATATCTTTGAACCCAAATAGAGTCAAACATGTGGGTTACAAGGAGCATCACTATTATCTCTACCATTGAATAGAGGGTCATGGCATTCGAGATTGTTAAGAATTTAAGAGTTTGGTGCAAAATTTGATAGATAAGGGGGTTTACCATGTAGATGGTTCACTTAAGATACCCCAATATGATGAAGTGGAGGCCTCATGAGCATCTTCAAAGTTTTCAGTCACCTTGTAGGTATAATAGTACAGTGCAATGAGTAGTTTCATTTTAGATATTGCCTGAAGTTAAGCATAGGATATTAGAGACTGGTTAATCTGATAAAGGTCCCTTTTGTGTGTATCATCGAGCACATGGACATGACATTCGAAGTTGCCAATAATTTAAGAGGGTCATCAAATACCTAGTTGAATGGGATGAGATATATGAGGATGGATCTCTCATTCACCTATATCAAAGCATAGGCACACTGGTGAGGTCCAATATTCACCTGGGGGAGTCAAGTTCTGTCACTCTTCCTGAAAAATATGATTACTCTTTAGTAAATAGCATGCACGTTGGGGGTCTTAAAAGTAGCATACATTTCCTACTAGCCATGTCACATTTGATAAGGAGACACGAGTAATTTATAAGTATTGCACCTTCATCACCATGGTCGAATGGCACACTCATTGGAGGTATATAGGGCATCATGTCCTTCCCCAAATGGCTCCAAGAGTTCCTAAAAACTTCTTGGTCAAGTCAGTCAAAAAGCTCCAAAGGTGTCTGTAAGCCCGTTGGTCAACGTCAAAAGCTCTGAGGGTTTGGTCAAAACCACTCAGTAATCCTAAAAATGCTCTAAGGGTTCATGAAAATGCTTGGTCATGTCAGTTAAAAGCCTCGAGGGTTTGCAAAACCACTCGGTCATCCCAAAAGGCTCCAAGGGTCCCTAAAATCGCTTGGTCGTGTCAGTTAAAAGTCTTGATGATTTGCATTTAATCGCTCGATCATCCTAAAAAGCTCCAAAGGCATCTATTAGCCCTTTTTTCAAATGCAAAAGACACCAAGAGTTTTTGAAAAACTACTTGGTCAACCCCAAAGGCTCCAAGGATCCTCAAAATCACTTAGCCATCCCAAAAATGCCCCAAATGTGCCCATAATCCCTTTGGTCAATCCCAAAAGCTCCAAGGATTCCTAAAAATCACTTGGTCAATCTAAAGGCTCCAGAGCATGTACTCACCATTTGGTCATATATGAGGCTCAAAAACTCATAAAAATTATAAAATCAATAAAATCCAAAAAAAAAATTGTAAAGCATAAAATCCAAAAACATTTGTATTTGCATTTGAATTTCACATTTTCATTTTGTAATTTACACATGCATTCACTACATTACTGAATTGCATATAGGCATTCGTCATCCATTGCATTCCATAATAGAAGGCATTGTGTTTGTCAGTCTTACAAATGACACCATGTTTATGTTTAAATCATGCATCTCTACATTTATCATGATCCATCATTCATGTGAGCAACTGTGTTTTTGAACACAACCTATAATGTTGTTATGGATATATACTATGGTTTTCTAGTCGCTCAGCCATACCTAGTAGTCTTATCAAGAGTTGGTAGAAAGCTTGCTTTGATTTTGTAGCTAAGGTTCATTTATTATAGCCCTTACCATATCATAATCTTATCACTAAGCAACAATTAAAAAATCCTAACAAGGACTAGGGGAAGATGAATGCCATGAAGCAGGACTGGGTATCCTGAAGCAAAAAGAGTTATTCTTTCTTATCCCTCTGTGTAGATGATATGGGAAATGTGGGAAGATGGAAAAAGGATAGGTTAGTTCCCTATTTAGAATCCCTTGCTTACGATAAAATGAGCATATCCCAAAGATATATCCCATATCAATCCTCATGATTGATACCCTAGATCAATATCATAGATTGAATTCCCAGAGTGATATCCCATATTTATATCACAAGATCGATATTCTCAATCGATATACCAGAAATAATTTTTCCAAGTAAATCTCCCCAAAGGAAAGTTTTTGAAGAAAATTATCAAATGTAAATTCCGAAAAGTGAAGATAAAGTGAAGATCATAAAATAAAATTTCAAATCAAATTTCAAAGTGAAGATCAAATAAATATTATAAATCAAAAGTTTGAGCGAAGATCAAATGAAGATCCAAAATTCAGTTCGAAGAGAGATCAAATGAAGATCCAAAGATAGTTCAAAAAGAAGATGGAATCGATTTCCTTACTTCAATACATATGAGCAAGTATCCCTAAAATTGAAGGATAGAAAGGAATGAGCCTAGCAAAGGCATTAATTTGCTCAAATCTAAATTTGCTCAGATCATCCATGGCGGCCAAGCAACATTGTCGCTTCATACATTGTCATTACCCTCATCGACTCATTGTTTGAAGGGGTAGTCATAATATCAAATCATAATTAAAATCAATAGAATATATTGGATATCGTAGATCCCTTTATCTTGTCAAAATTGCATTTGTTCTTGTGAATTATTGTAAATAGCTATCATAAGCTTACCCCTTTGCTTGGGGTAAATAGCAAATATGATGTTGCTTTTTGTTCTCCACATTTCAGATCTATGGATCATAAGATACCTATGGAATGTATAACCACACCGAATGAGATGCGAAGATCACTAGCTTTTCAATTTTAAGCCTCCAAAGAGTTGGAAGTAATGATTCCAGGATGCACATCCTTTTGCTGGACCTAGTGCATCTAATGTTGAGTTGACTAACGATCATCATAGAACCTTTGAAATCATTTTAGGAGGTCTATTTTTTCTCAGTGTTGTTCGATCTCACAACGCATCTCAAAAGGGCATCTGTAGACACCTAAAACATGTCATGTCGAGGGCAACCACTCATATGGACATGCTAAAAGATCATATGGAAGATCTTGGATAGACTCCAAGATAGAGCAATGGTTCTAACCACTTAATTTGGGCTCCTTGGCCTAATCAGTCTAAAATTTAGCCCAGACCTACAGTTTACAACTGAACTATGACTGAGACCTATGTTTTGCAGTCTAGACCATAGCTGTGACCTATGGTATTAACTGAAGTTTAGTTGGCCTTCAATCCGATCCAAATTGGTTGAAGCAGTCATTGGATCTAGAAGAAGGTGGTTATAGGGCAAAATTTTCCATTCCAACTGTACTAACCACCCCTTATTGATATTGGCTTCTCCAAGAAGCCACCCCTAGCCCTAGGGCATCCTATAAATACCCCATCCAAATGGGGAGAAGATATAGAGGATTTTGATAGTGAAGCACTGTAAAAATATGATGAGAGAGAGCATTGGATATTTGAGCAGCGAAGCCCTATCGAATTGTACACTCAATCGAGTATACTAAGAGAGAGAGCTATTGCACTTATCCCCTACCTACTTGCCAAGATTAATGATTAATTGCATTATGGATTCCCTAGGACTCTAGGAGAGCCAAGAAACACAAATCTAGGCAAACGAAGACCCATCATAGTGATTTGATCGCCAAACCTGTCATAAGGACATCGAAGGCAACCCTTGAACATCAATTGGACAAGGAGGTCAAGCCCACTACCCTTGGAATTGAGGGTAAGCCTTTAAGAGTGCTAATAACTACTGTCAGTCATGGTTTATAGTGCAGACCGCACACCAGAGCTACGATTTATAGCAGAGGTATAACTGCCTTCCTATTTCTATTTTTGTCTAGCTAATTAGTTTAGATTAGATTTTTTTATGGTTTAATAGCATTTTAGAAGACTTATGACCGTAGAACTAGGTTATATTTACATTTTATGCTTATGCTTTAATTAGGACTAAAGTGATTTCTTTATGCATGTTTATGCTTCACTTTTAATATCTGATCCATGCATAGTGTAGCTGCTACTTTACTTTACACTATTACATGAATCTTGATTCACTTTGCATAGCTTAGAAGTATTATTTAGGTTTTCTTGATTATTCATGTTAATGGTGTCATTATGCAATTTACCTAAAAGAGCCTCATCATGAGAGGCTGCCTATATTTTTGATGTTCCTGTTGTTTCTTGACCGTAGGGAACATTTTCAAAGGAGAGCAAACCATCAAATTCCTTCCCCATTGCAAAGAAGAGGGCACCTCCATCCTAGAGCAATTCATGCCATTCTAAAAGGCATTTGGAAATCACACCTACCCTTAAGAGGGAAAACAATTATGCACTCTTGTTGTAATATTGTATCAAAATGAATATCCCTAAGAGGGACATATTTTTAATTGGTTTTTGACTTCAAATATAATGGAATAAAGCATTTCTTTTTTGTTTCATTTGTTGTCAATTTCGTTTACTTGTATGCATGCTATATCTTTACCATTTAATGCAATAGGAGCCATAATCGGGTGTGACCCTTTCTAGTGATTACAACCACCATTCCTTTATTTTATCATATAGATCTTTCTCTTCTTACCACATATTTTTAGATTTAAAGAGTTTTCTCTTACTAATTTTTTTCCCCTAATTTATTTTTTATATGGTAAAAAAAAATTCAAGAGAAGTATTTCAACTAAAATTTTATCCCCTATTTATACCATTCACTAGAAACTAGCACTCTCTAACTTAACATAAATGTCTTGTTCACCAATTCTCCTATGTATCTAATTAGAATTTGATCCCTAATGCTCAATATTCATGAGACTCGCCTTTATAACAAAGTATCCAAAATATGTTATTCCTTTTAAAAGTCTTGGTTTCTTCAATTTTCCTCATCTAGAGATGCACCAGTATTATAGTCTTTCAATATCATCAATTTTTTATTTTTTAGAATATTACCTTATATATTTCAATTCTTTCTATAAGAGTTTTCTTTCATAATCATGGAGGGGTGTAAACATTTGTTAAAAAAGTAGTATATTTTTCTATTCTAAGGGTGATCATGATAGTAATTTGAAAAAGGATTTTTGTGATGACCTAGGCCTCTAAAATATCCTTATTCTAGAGAAAGATAATCCTCCTTGAGGCCCATCTATAATTTAACATTTATATAGTCTCCTTGCTTACAAAAAATATTTTTTGATTTTCTACTTTTTATCTCATATAGATTCATTTCTTGTAATAGTAAAATGTGTTGTTAGTAATCCACTCTAAAAGAAATTTCCAACCCTTTTCTTCCAAGAGCATTAATACCCTTAGAATTCCAACTAATTACTCTCATTTCTTGGGCTATTGTGGGTGGATACACCCATCCTGAGTAGAGTAGAGTTCTTTTTTTACTCACTTATATTTCTTTCTCTATCTCTTTGCTTATTAATTCTAGACTCAAAATCCTCCCTCTTTGTTTGTTTTGATCTTCTCCAATGTCTAGCATTTTTTTCTAGAACCATCTTATTTCTTTGGAAATACACCCTCTAGTACTTTATTTAGGGGCCTTCCTTTCTTCTTGGTTGTTTTACTCTTAATATTAATAAAAAATTCTTAGATAATTTTAGTTGTATTTCTTAGTTAGATTCTCTCTCACACCATATTCCTTAGGTATTGAATAAAGTTCTTTCATGACATCTAGTGGTTTAAGGAAAATTTCCATGATAGTCCTTTGAGTTCCTTGAAATTGGGTTTTTTGCACCTCTTGAATTTATTGGCCCAACATAGTTATTTCCCTTACTAATACACCATAAGTTTCATTTTCCTAAGATAAAACCTCCTCTACTACCCCTTCCATTTTAGATAATAGTTTTCCACTTTCCAATCTTATGCCTGAATCTATTATCATGTGCTAGGTTCTACCTTATATTCTATATTTTCTTTATATTATTCTAGAGAAAAATTATGGATTTTTGATTCTAGGTATTTCCTCCTTGTGATTGCACATGTCTAAGCAAAAATAAAAAATTAGAACATAATTAACCAAAGAAAATTACTTTTAAATAGGCTAAAAACCTAATTTTTTAATTGACAATAACAAATGTAGCGTTTTCACATTTCAACCACTTTAACTCTCTCTCTCTTTATATATATATTATCGTTTAATTATTTTATCTTAATTATACTCTCATATTTTTTTTATGTAAATATATATTGTTTAAAATTGTAAAATATCACTTTAAAATAAATAAATAAATAATGTAATTATTTAATATTTTACCTTTTTAAATTATTTAAAAATCAAACTTTATTTATTAGCCAAATAAATAAGATATTTTATTTATTAAAAGAGATCCATGTTTTATCCTAGGGGACAATGCAACGGTTCAGGCTTTGACTCTTCTTTCGGAGGTCCAAGATTCAAAATGTGGCGTGGACGAGTGTGTGAGGGGGTGGGTGTGTGATGGTTGTGTGTTAAATTCCCTACTGATAAGTATAGCTCCTGAATATACAAGGGTTCATGGTTAGGAGGAGACTACTTAGCCCTGTGAGTTGATCATAGGGGTTTCTCACACTGACCAAATAAAAAAAAATCATATTTTTTATTATTATATGAGAGGAATTGGTAAATCGTTACAATTTTCTACTCCTCTTTGTAGGTTTGAAGTAGAAGAGATCCATGTTCAAACCTTGGGGGAAGCCTGTTGCAAAGGTAGTAGTCTGATCCGAATCCCGAGTGTGCACCAAAATGATGATGATGGTACAAATATTAAGCACTCGATGGCCCATTTCATCTTGGGATATAAAAAAATGAGGTGGAATAGGTTTGGTGGATGTAGGCCTTGTCGAACCCTACGTTTACCAGCTACTAAAAATAGTGTGCTTATAACCAACTCTCCTATCAAGCAATATATATAGAAATGAGGTTGAATCCACACCAATGTTTGGTATTTCAAGCTTGAAAATTGTGTATGTATCACTTGGAAAGATTATAACCTTGGTCTCTTATTTAAAAATTGAAGAACCTAATCAATTGTACTAATATATATTTGAGAAAATAATAATATTTGTTAGTATATGTAATATTATAATTAAATTTATTAAATATATATTAATTATGTTTTAATAATTTTTTTCCTTATTGATTTCATGACATGTTGCATCATCGCGGCTAAGGGAGGAAAGGTGTCGCGATATCGCGACATGTTGCATTGTCACGGACAAAGGAGAAGAAGTGACGCGATATCGCGACATGTTTCATCGTCGTGACCAAGAGTGAAAAGTGTCGCGATATCGTGACATGTTTCATCATCGCGGCCAAAGGAGAAAAAGTGTCGCGATATCATGACATGTTGCTTCGTCACGACCAAAGGAGAAAAATGTCGCGATATCGCGACATGTGGCTTCATCGGGGCCGAAAGAGAAAAAGTTTCACGATTTCGTGACATGTTGCAACAGCGCGACCAAGAGAGAAAAAGTGTCACGATATCATGACATGTTGCTTCATCACGACCGAAAGAGAAAAAGTGTCACGATATCACGACATGTTGCTTCGTCGCGGTCGAGAAAGAAAAAGTGTCGCAATATCGCGACATGTTGCAACATCGCGGCCAAGAGAGAAAAAGTGTCGTGATATCGCGACATGTTGCTTTGTCACGGCCAAAGGAGGAGAAGGTGTCGCAATTTTGTGACATGTTGCAACATCACTACCCAAGGAGAAAAAGTGTTGTGATATCGTGACATGTTTCTTCGTCGCGGCCAAAGGAGGAAAAAGTGTCGTGATATCGCGACATGTTGCAATGTCATGGATAGAAGAGGAAAAAGTGTCGTGATATAGCGACATGTTGCATTTTTGTGGCCAAAGGAAAAAAGTGTCACGATATCGCGACATGTTGCATTTTCACAGCCAAAGGAGAAAAGTGTCGCGATATCGTGACATGTTGCATTTTCGCGGCCAAAGGAGAAAAGTGTCGCGATATCGCGACATGTTGCATTTTTGCGGCCAAAGGAGAAGAGGGTAAGAGTGTCGCGATATCGCGACAAGTTGCATCAACAGACCAATCTGATCCCCCTGTTAGCTAGTTAATGGTTCAAGAGATTTGGCTCCATTGCAAATCTTCTTTTACTATTGTAAGCATGTGTTCTCTTTGATTTTGGCTGGGAAAATTCTCTTCCCAAATTGTAATTGATCTTTGTTTTAATACAAGTTTTTTCAAAATTTTCAAAAAAAAAAAATGTTTTCCTTATATAAAATAAAAAATGAATAAAACATTTAAAATTATATAAAATAATATTATTCATATCTTTAAAATTATAAATAAATAATAAACATAAATATATATAATATTTTATTTGAAAGAATTAAATAAAAGTTTAACTCAAATAAAAATAAGTACTTTTGGTGACTTTAAATTAATGTATACAAAAATAAAAATATGATAATGTATATCTATATGGTGGTTGCAAGGGGGTTTAAGAGAAAAAAAAAAAAAAGACTAAAATCACTTTATAAACAAAATGGTTCTCAAGTAGGTCATAGTTTTTGCAACACTTCCTATATTTTTATTTTTAATTTTAACAAGATTTTAAAAGTTACTTTTTTTCCTTTTACATTATCTTAATTACATTGAGTTAGTTTATTTGATGTCTTTAAAATTTGAACATTGATGTGGTTACATAATTTATTTATCCCAATCATTGGACCGAGACCCATTCCCATGCTTTATTACCATTAATCTATATATATATATTATATTTTCAATTTTTTGGATATTTCTTTATTTGTTATATATAAAATCCTTTCATATAAAAAATATAGATATTTTAAAAAATGATGTCATAATTATTACATATAAAAGGTATTGTTGGACATAAAAGATATGTTAACTATATATTTATGTTTCAAATTAAAAAACTGTAAGTAAAGGTGTTTGGTTGAATAAAAAAGAAATATATTATTGCACATTAAAAATGTTATGTTTGACCCTAATGTATATATTATAATTTTATTATTATGGAGCACACAAGATGTGTTAAGTAGATATTTATTTTCCAAATTAAAAAATGTAAGTAAAGGTGTTTGGTTGAATAAAAAGAATTTTATTATTGCACATTAAATAATGTTATTTTTTACCATAATTATTTTATACATAAGTCCTCATTTTTAAATATATAGATATATTCTTTCACATATTATAATTAGAAAGAAAATAATAATGCTAGCTTCCATAAAATATAATAGATCATCTCCATAGACAAGGAAATATGGTATAGGTGCAAGTAGTATCAACATAAAGTACTAATTTATGGATACAAGGATGGTTCATAGTGAAAGAGCTAACACTAGGAGGAAATGATGCATATATTTGGCATGATTACACAAAGAAACTAGAAAGAGAAAATATAAGACTAAATCAGCAAAGATATTTTCTAATATGGTCCAAGAATCCAACAAGTAGGCATTACACAATTAGATAAGGGTATAAAGCAATATTTTATAACAACAATGAGGAAAATATTTGATGGTGGAGTAGAATATGAAAGGTAAAATCTTCCTTAAGAACTAGAATCTTTATTTGGTTAGATCTAACAAAGAAAAAACTAACATGGGATGTTCATCAAAGGAGATCTTGGAAAGGACCAAGTCAATGTGTCATGTGTAGAAAGGAAGAATGAACAATGGACCATATTTTTGTTCATTGTACTTTCATAAGAAAAGTATGGAATTCAATTATGCCTTTGACTCAAGGGAAAGGATAGTGGCCTCGTAGGAATATTTTGTATAACATGCAACAATGGTTCAAAGAAAGAGAATTAAAGGAGCATATATGTGTCCCTTTGATAATGATATTGGGTTTATGGATGGATAGAAATGTTAGGTTGTTTGAAGGTAAGGAAATTCCAATGATTTAGGTACAAATGTAGATTAATTATATTTTTAAAAGTTAAAAAATATATCCAAAATCAAAACTAAGAAAGCATATAGGAACAATAATAGTGGATTATATGAAGCCATGAGTCTTATTTGATGGAGCTTACTAGGGAAACCCTAGTAGGTGTTGGGTAGGGGGATCACTTTACTTAAATATTTTTTTTTAAATCACTTTCAAAGCAGGTTTAGGGAAGGATCAAATAATATGGCAAAATGAAAAGCATTGATATGTTTAATGAGAATAGTAATGGAGTAAGAAATTAAAACTTTACAAATTTATGGAGATTAAAAATTAATGATAAATTGGGTTGCATATCATGTTTATATGAAAAAAAAATTAGTCCTTTCCATTAGCAAATGAAATTATTAGAATATTCTATAACAAAAATTTCATACAAGCACATCTATAGGGAACTAAATGTATAAGTATATGGTCTTTCAAAAGATGGTTTGAATCTTATAACAGGCACTTGGCATAGGCAAGAAATGGTTATAGGACTTGGGGTTTCCCCACAATCATGTTATTAAGGATCATATCAAATATCTATTAATAGCAAAAAATGAGGGGGAGGGGGGGCGGGGGTTGAAAGGCACACTTACCTTTATTTTATAGAAATATAGGCTTCAAAAGTGTATCTTTAGAATTAAATCTTGATTCCTATATTTGTACTCAGGTAAGAGTCATTTAAGAAATATGATTGATTAAGAAATTATTCTTATTTTCCACCTATTAGTCTTGTTATTAGGATTATGTTTCTAGATTATAAATTGATTGTAACATATTACAACAGGGAGGCCAATACTACTCTTAGTTCTATTAGAAATATTAAGCATATTGAGTTGTCATTGATGTCAAAGGGTTGATGTCAAAAGGATGCATGGTATTCAAGGCAAAAATATTCTTCTATGGTTGGAAAATTATTCAAGGCAAGGTATATCTCAAAGCAAGGAAAATTTTTGAAAAGAAAAGGATTATAATATTGATTTAAATATTATAAAGAAAGTTCAAAAGTTCATAGAGAGGGCCAAAAGTTTAAGAAGGTTTAAAATTTTATATAGAGGGCCAACTTTTTTAAAAAGTTTAAAAGTAGAGTTTATAAAAGTTGCTTGGACAAAGGTCCAAATACTACAAGAGAAGGCCAAAGGGTTTATTATAATATTTTTATATTATAATTTAAAAAGAAGGGTTTGGCGCCAATATATTTAAAGTATTTAAAAATCAAAAAATAAAGTTTGAATCTGACTCCACGATAATGAAAAGAAAGACATATTTATTTGGAATAAAATATTTCATTTACTCAATATGATTGCTAATTTTTAAAATATTTTAATGCAAATGATTTTATAATGTGAATTATTTTGATATCTCCCTATGCACCATTATAAAAATTCAAGGCAAGGAGAAGACAACAAACAAGAAGGCAAAAATCATGGGTTTTGAAGCTTGAACAAGGAAATGAGGTTTCACTATGTTGTTCCAACCATTGGGGTATCCCAATCGGTTGTCCAAACCTGGACAAGGTGCTACAAATCAAGGAGTGTTGAGTTTGATTTCCAGTTGCATCATATTTTTGATGTGTATCCATTTTGTGAAGCGCAAAGGGGTGAAATTTTTGTTGTGTGTATATTGTTCTCAAGTTTGTGTGTAGCCTAACTAGTTGGCTAGGTCGCATGAATATCCTATCATGGGAGAGATCCAAATCTTGAATCCTATCAAGTGCATTTTTGGATGGGAAGACATTGTGGTAGTTTTAGTTTGGAAACACATGAGAATATAGATATAAGGCAACCCTTTTGGTTGCTACCCTTTGGACTAGCCTAGCTAGTCAAGATGGTGGTGGCTAGGTGCTACGGTTTTGGCGGTTCAGGGGTCAAACCCCATCCATGACAACAAAGGCTTTTAGGTGAAAGGTATGCAAGATAATTTTTATTTTCATTAAAGTTAGAGTAATAAGGTGCTACATTGATTTTAGTGCTTCATTGTGAATTATTTATATTGCATTTTGTATGTGATCAAGTTGGAGAAATAAGGTGTATTTTTTATTATCTGAAAAGTGTATTGTATGATTTAAATTGGAGAAATAAGGAGTAATTTTTTATTGTATTAAAATTATATTTTATGTTTCAAAGTTGGAGAAATAAGGTGTATTTTTTAGTATTATAAAATTGTATGGTGTATGTTTTAAAGTTGGAGAAATAAGGTGTATCTTTGGTATTTCAATTTTGTATTTTGAATATTATAAAAGAAGGGATAAAAGGTTACTTGGATATTGATTGAAATTTTATTGCTTAAATTTTAATAAGGAATTTTGAGTATATAATTTGACATTAAAAATGGAGAAGTGCTAACCTGTTTTGAAGTAGCAAAAGAAAGAAAATTTATTTGTTAAAGACATGTTTGGAAAATTCATAAAAGCACATCATTTTTAAGGAATATCTAAGAGGTATGGTGATTTAATTTATTTCTAGAGGGTGGTTTATATTTGAAGAAAGTACTTTTATGTCATATGGTTGGAGGTATAAGGATTGATCGAGTGTGCATTGCTTTGATAGAAATTGGAAATAAAAGTGCAAGGATTTGAAATCAAATTTGATGTGCATTAGTGATTGATTGAAGATGGGAGTAATGGCGAATTATTGTTGAATGAAAGTGGAAATATGTGTGGTAGGGTTTGAGAATAAATTTGTGCATTATTGTTGAATGAAATTGAAAAAATATGTGCTAGGGTTTGAGAATAAAGTTGTGATTTATTGTTGAATGAAATTGGAAATATATATGCTAGGGTTTGAGAATAAAGTTGTACATTATTGTTGAATGAATTTGAAAATATACTAGCAAGGGTTATAGACCAATCTTGTGAAGCAAATATATGCATTAGTTTTTAGTGATATTGGGAATAAATTTGCAAGGGCTATAGACCATTTTTGTAAAGCAAGTATGTGCATTAGTTTTGATTAATTTTAGAAGTACATAAGAAGGTCAACTATCAAGTTCTAGACTAGAGTATCCTTTTGAATGCAATGAATGTGAAACATGTGAATGTGAAAAACCTAATAAATGTGAGAAGAAAATATTCAGTATTTGTAATGCATATCATTATCTATATGTTCATGAAGAAAAATAATTATGGGTAGAATATGTCTGAATTATTTTAGTAAAATAAAGCACTTTTGGGAAAGATATATGCAATTATTTCTATGCAAGAATTAGGAATATTTGAGCAGTTTCTATGAGTAGCATTGAGGTAGATTTGAGTAGGATATGTGAGCAGGTTTGAGCAGTGATTTGAGCAGGATTGTAGAGTAGATTTGAGTAGGATTGTGAGCAAATTTGATCAAATTTTATGAGAATATTTGAGCAAGCCTTATGAGTAGGATTGGAGTAGAATTAAGCAAGCCTTACGAGTAGGCTTGGAGAAGATTTAAGCAAGCCTTACGAGTAGGATTGGATCAGATTTAGGCAAGTCTTACGAGTAGGATTGGAGCATATTTGAGTAAGCTTTAGAGCATACCAGAGCAAAGGGGATTGGTGTATCCTATGATAGAGGTCCATGAACTAGATCAAATGGGATTGGTGTCTCGTGTGGATAGATTTCCACCAACCAAAGCAAAGGGGATTGGTTTCACCTATGGATATAGGTCCATGAACTAGAGTAAAGGGGATTGGTGTCTCCTATGGATAGAGATCCATGAGCTAGATAAAAGTGTATTGGTGTCTCCTATGGATAGAGGTCCACAAACTAGAGCAAATGAAATTAGTGTCTCCTATAGATAGAGGTCCACGAACCAGAGCAAAGGGGATTGGTGTATCTTGTGGATAGAGGTCCACAAACCAGAGCAAAGGGGATTGGTTTCTCTTATGGATAGAGGTCCATGAACTAGAGAAAATGGGATTGGTGTCTCCTATGGATAGAGGTCCATGAAACAGATCAAATGGGATTGGTGTCTCCTATGGATAGAGGTCCATGAACTTGAGTATAGGGGATTGGTATCTCCTTTGGGTTGGTGCCCATAAAAATTGTAATAGGGCAAGATATTTTCTCCATGGATTTGGTTAATACCCATAAATATTTTCTCCGTGGATGTAGCCCACATTGGATGAACCACATTAAATATGTGTCTCTTATGTGTGTGATGATTAGTGCATTGATTCATTATTACAATTGATAATATTGGATAATACTACTTTAGAAAGAAAAATAAAAAGTTTTATCTTATATTATTCACCCCCATATTAGTATAAGCTTGTGTTATTCAAGTTTAGTTTATACCAACTCCTAGATAGGATGTAACTCAAATTTTTGAGGGTACTTCATACCCATAACATTGTAATTTTTTCAATCTCAAAAATAAAAATTACAAATTTTTTCAAGGAAAAAAAAGAGTATAACTAAGACATTAATAGAAAAATATATACCGTTAATCTACTAAGATTAATATTGTAAATATTGTACAATAAAGCATACATTTTAAGCATATTTTTTTAAATTAAAAAATGTATGTACAAGTTTTTACTTGACTTGAAAACCCATACAAGAAACAAAGAATTGCTTATTTTCCTTATACATATTAAATTAATAAAAATTATACTAGTTGTTTCTAATGGTTGAAAGAGAACTCATGGGAGAAACTCTTTAATATCAAGGATGTTTGGTGCACTCAATTTATTAACCATTCTAATGATATAAATAAAGAATAATAAGGTAAATTTATTTAGTTTCAAGGATGTTACATTATGTTCTATATATTTACCATTTTGTAAACTTTGACAATTTTGTATAGAAATATAATGGACCAACTTGTATCCTTGTTAAAAGTACCAAACTATACCACTTAGAGGATAAACATAGAAGCCACGTGGTAGAGAAATGGAAACCTATGATATATCAATGAGGATATAACTAATATTATAAAAAACAAGGTGTTATACAAGTACAATAAGAAATAATGATGTTATCCTAGATGGCATTTTATTCATAAGAAAAGTTTAAATAGGTAAGCAATATGCCTAGTTACAACCAAAGGATATCTTCCAAATATCAACAGAGGTAAGAATTGAAAAAATACATAGCATATTTGAAAACTAATAACTAATTGTAGCTATTTTTAGTAAATATATCCAACATCTAACATAAGCTAATAAATAGGAGAAACCAACTAGAAGCTAACAATGTAGTTATCTAGAAGCCCACTAAAGTTAAAAATATATGCCTAACCTTATCATTCCTCCCCATCATAAAAGCATAAGACTCCAATGCTTTTAAAAGAAAGTAAGAGAGAATATAGGAACATGGAAGTGCCCAAAATATAATCCTCAAACGAATGAAGAATATGAAGATCCTTTCAAAGGCTCAATAGATAATTACCTCAATGGAATCACTACAAATCCTATAAATGGAGTACCTACAAGAAAAAAATTCTCAAAAAGGGCCATGGTAGGATTTTTCTTCAATATTATCCACAAAATACTATGTGCTCCTCACACCATTCATGCTTCACCTTGAAACATCACCTCAAAACATTAGTTATACCATTCTACCAAGTAGGTATCTTGAAATTGTAGTTGTTGAACTATGAGGAAGAGTTGCAACAAAGAGATAAAAAAGGCATAAATCATTGTGATCTATGAAAAGGCATAGAATGTAGTGTTGGGTACCACTGAAAGTGCACTCCTTATTACAACAAATATTTAAAAAGGTAAAGTTGGGAAACAAAAAATTAAAAGCATGATAGGTCAGAGTAAACCATTACAAAACAAAGAAATTATTCTTAAACTATATTCAACTTAGAAAGATGTTTCTAATGAGTATACATAAGTCTATCTTCAGGTCAAAATGAAACCTCTATTTATGAGAAAGATAATGGGACTCTCCTAACAACAAAAAATATAAGAGGGTAGTATGTCCTTTACACTAGGCAATGCACAACAAAATATTCCTTAAAGAGGCCATGAAAAGGTCCTCTTAAAGAGACCTAGATCTAACTCACAACACATATGGGATTGAATCAACTAATATAATCTGATAATCAAGAAATCAAGAGTATATTTGCATGAACAGAGATATGTGATTGAGTGATTTACTATGTTTAATGTCATTTTCTATTGGAATCTCCATGGGTTGTTTCATGATCAATATGTCCTTTTAATTTATCCTACTTGATGGACAACATCATTGGGAATCATATATGATTGGGAATCACATCTCTATGTCATTTATCATGTTTCAAAGCTCGATGATCAATTAGTGGTTAAACCTCTAACATGATGTCCATCTCATATGATCATGTTCGATGGGCCTATAATGAATGCTTTCATTACTGTAGATAATCAATGATGGATGATTCTTGGGTCTAGTAGGAATTTTTGAAATTGAATCGTATGCAAATAATGTGATCACAAGGCCTATAGGTGAAATTTTTAATAGAGCAAAAGCCCTACGAGAGAGATAAAATGATCTAATGGATTTGATAATCATGATTTAAAGCCTCATGATTTTATGTATCAATAAGTTGAAGATGATCCTAGACAATGGCTTATAGGGATTGAATTTGTATGGGTGCTATTAATCTAAAAATATGTGGCTATGAAGATCCATCTACAAATCCATGCTTTATTAAATTCTGTATGAATGCATTGGAAAGGGTTGTAGAGAAAATATTTGTTTCATTGGTACACTATGCTTCAAACTCTAATACTCTCTCTACATAATTAAGAACACAAATGGAATCATATGCTAGATTCACATTGTGTATGCCCCTCAAAATCCTAGATACATAATGTATATCTTGTCCTCTTCTACTCAGCGTCCTTCCATGTGGAAGCAATGGTAACAAGCATAACATCGAGTGATCTATGGTAGGAGTAGTTATATCAAGCGGTAATGATATTTGGGTAGCAAAGAAATAAATTGATCTATAGTGGTAGACTCAATGTAACCAAATTGAGCAAGAAAATATTTTACTTCTAGATAGGGCTAAAAAATAGGGGAGTTATGCATCAATAGGTGGAATTATCAGGGGTGCAAATTGTAAATGTAAAGAAAATAATACAAGTTGAATATAGCCACCAATGCTAGATGAACCAAGACACCAAATTGGAAATTCATGGAGGGAAAGTGGTAATAATTCCTTGAAAACATTCATGGGAGGAAACTAATTCCTTGAAAACAATATCATAAAATAGAGAATCCAAAACATGGAAAATAAGATGAAAATTGTAGAAGGGGAAGAGAAGGGATTTCCATGAGGGAAATCCTCCTGATAGCGTGGACCTACTACTCTGATACCAATGATATGGATTGAAATTAGCCAATGTTTTATTGCTCAAACTAAAGTTTAAATAGGCACTTAAAGATACCTTTAGTTACAATTGATAGCAAATATATGTATAGATCTCAACAATAGGATAAGCTACTAACTTAGGATCTAACAAACTAACAACTTGATCTAGAAATATAACAACCTTACCTTCTAGATAACCAACATGAGCATACATAGTACATAGGATAGAATATCACCTAAACTAAATTTCTCTCTCTCTCTCTCTCTACACATTATGTTTAATTTTTTTGATAATTTTTAATTTACTATATATATCAAAAAAAATTCATAGGATATAAAGTAACATTAATGTCATAATTATTATAGAGGCAAGGAATTGTTGGACACAAAATATGTGTTAAGTATATATTGGTTTTCCAAATTAAAAAATGTAAGTCAAGGTGTTTGATTGAATCAAAAAAGAATTTAATTATTGCATATTAACATAATTAAGATATTAATAGAAAAATACATACCACGATTCTACTAATATTAATATTGCAAATGTTGTAAAAATAAAGCATTATTTAAATTTAAATCATATATAAAAAATTTAAGCATTTTATCTAAATTAAAAAAATACAAATATGAGTGTTTACATGACTTGAAAAATCATATATGAAACAAAGAGTTACATATTTGTCTTATACAAATTAAATTAATAAAAATTATACTAGTAGTATCTAATCATTAAAAGAGAACTCGTGGGAGAAAATATTTAATCTCAACTATTTTTGTTCCACTCAATTTATTCAACCTTATAATTATCAAAAGAGATTATAATAAGGGAAATCTCTTTATTCTCAAGGATGTTACATTATGCTCCATATATTTACCATTTTGTAAATTTTGAGAGACATTTATAGAAATATAATGGACCCATTAGTACCTTTGTTAAAAGGACCAACATATGATACCTAGAGGATAAACATAGAAACTATGTTGCATAGTAAAGCACTCCTAATATATGCCAATGAGTATCTAACTAATATTTAAAAAAAAACAAATTTCTATACAAAAATAAGAAGAATGAGGTAAATTATCTAATTGCAGTTTATGTGGATAAAATATATTATATTCATCTTACTCATTCTATTGATTCTAATAAATTGTTAGATAATATTAAGTATATATATGACCATGTTGATTCCTCTCTCATAAATACATTGGAAATAAAGCTTGCTATATTCAATATAGATAATTTTAGATAAGTTAAGGATTATGTCAATCATTTTATAAAATTATAACATATTTGTATTGAAAGAGGGATTGATGAGATCCAAGGAATTGGTTATTTCTATTTGCTCTTCAATAATATTACTAAACCCTATTAAGCACCACTTATTTTCCTTGAGGTGCTTCAAATGTATTTCCCAAAATTATAACCCTCCAAAGCCATAATATGTGTTCTGATGCCTTCTTCACTTAGGAGGTCAAAGTATGAGTTGAAAAAGTAACTCTCTCTCTTCATTCAATCTCATGGAAAGGAATTTAAGAGGAAAATACTGAAATCACTTTATTAACAAAATGGTCTCAAGCAATTTATAGTTTTTGGAACACTTATTATACCAATTTTAATGTTGTGATGGAGGGAACTCAACAGGTCAGCCACACTCCCCGTATTTTTTAATTAAAAAGGGTTTTGAAATGGTAGACCTTTCCAATTTACATAAATATAGTAATATTGAACTATATAGCCCATTTGGTGTTGTTGATATTTGAACCTTGATGTGGCCTACATCATCTATTTGCCCTAACCATTGAACAAAGTCTTTGCTAGCACACTTTCCATGTTTTACTACCATTAATCTATACACATTATATCTTTAAAAATTTGTGTAAGTTTTGATTTACTATATATATAAATTAAAAGGAATATATATGTGTGTGTATATATATAGCCAATGGGTCCTTGGTTCAACAGTTGGGACAAATAGTTGATGTAGCCCAAGCCAAGGTTCAAATCTCAGTGGCATCAAATAGTTCAATGTGACTAAGTTGATGTAAAAGGGAAAGCACAACCCTTTCAAAATCATGTTTTAATATATAAGGGCAGTCAATCATTCGAAACAAGGGCAGTGATAATTTTTCAAATCATGAAAAATTAAATTGCAAAGTGCGAAGCATTAGGATTTTTCTTGAAAAGTGTCTCATATTTTAGGAGCCATATCTTCATGAAGAGTTATACAATTTAGCTGATTATTGGACTAACTTGTGCATAATTTGAATATATTTAGTGGTCATATGAAAAAAATTGTGTAATATTTAGGGAGATACAATATTATGAATTCAACCATTCAAAACAAGGACAGTGATGATTTTTCAAGTCACGAAAGATAAAATTGCAAATATTTTCCATCTAGGGTTCGAATGATGGGGAGAGCAATGAACGACTAGGACTTTAGTGAGGAAAGAAATTCTATCTCAACAAAAAAAAAAATCATCTAAGTTCTTTTTTCCCTTTCTTTATCTTTTGAAATTGTGCATGAAAATTTTACAAAGTTTTTATCAAATATTATATTTATTATAGAACTTTCAGATAAATTTCATTATATTTTGAGTTTTAGTTTCCTTTCCATGGATTAATTTATTTTTAAATCCTTATAATCATACCTAGTGGTAGAGGTTAGTGAGAACACCTTAGAGAGATCCTCATTTCTCTAAGATAGAGCCATTTTTGGTAAATTTTAAGGGTATTGGTTAGGGGATTCAGTCTTGAGAAAATGGACTGATAGGAGTTGGAAGCCTCCAGGAGTGATTCTATCATTTATTCCCAAAGTTTTATTCCTAGCCATTTTTTGTTCTAGGGAAGAAAGATAAAAAATCCTAAAATGAGGTCCTTGGTTTATGGGAAGAGTAGGGCTTTTCCTTACCCGTTGGTATAAAGGATTTTCACCTGAAAATGTAAATCTATCTCTAGTACCAGTATAGGTTAGGATGTTTGGATTACCCATTGAATTTTAGGAAATAGATACCTTCAAGGCAATAGTAAACACTCTATAAGAATTAATCTAGATTTTAGATACAACAAAAGATGGATTTTTGGCTATTTATGCTTGAATATTGGTCATGATTGATATAATTAAAGCTTTACCAGAACCAATCATTCTTAAGTATGGGAATAATATGTGGAACCAAACTATATATTATAAAAACATATCTTTTAGATGTAGAATATGTCATGAGGTGGGGCATATTGAGAGATCATGCCCTAAGAAGAGCCCAACATAATCATTTGTAGAAAATCATAAGAGAAATTTACAAATGGTTATGGATAAAGATGGTTTTCAACTTCCAAAAAATAGATATAGAAAATAAAATAAAATGAAAAGTGGAGACCAATAAGAAAGGATACTGGAAGAAATTCCAATTCTTTTGAGGCTTTAACCTATGAAGAAAAAGTAGATCAAAACTTATAAGACACATGATAACAATTTCAACATATTACAAGGAACCATCTATTCAATATGATCCTAATTTAAGGAAGAACTTTCTTGATGAACCAAAGGAATGTGCTTCATCAGATTTTGAATACTCTTTTGAAGTACCATGCACCATTCAGGAGAAAATAATTGGTAAATAAAATACAATTTTAGAATTTAATACCTCTACCATTAATAAGGAAATATCAAAAAATGAGTAGGATAAGTAAAAATATTCTATAATAGATCTAGGAGAGGATAAATATGTTGAAAAAAAATGGTGAAAGAATATTAATAAATAGAATAATAAGACCTACTCCTGATATACGCAAGGCAAAAAGAGAAAAATGCTCAAATTATCAAGAAAGATCCATGGAAGCAAGAGCTAACATAGAGAAAGGAACACAAACTAAGTTGGTTGAACTTCTCTTTACCAAACAACAAAATGATATTGGTAATACACAAGAGGAGCCAAAAGCTCCTAATAAAACACGATTATCATCTCATAGAATATAAGGGGTTCTAATATCCCCTCAAATCATAGGTGTATTAGGGACCTATTTTCAAGTAATAAATATAATATTATCTGTATCTAAGAAACTAAAATGACAAAAGAAGAAGTTTCAAAAACTATGAAAGCAGTTTGGACAAGATGTGAATGGTATGCTATGGATTCTAAAGGAGAAGTAGGGGGAATTCTGAATTTTTGGAATCCTTCTAGAACCTCTTATGTAACCATTCATAAAATTAGACATTGGATAGCCTCTTTAGTCACTTTCTACTTTGTTTATATTCGCTTCATCCTTATCAATGTTTATGGTCCTAAAACTCAGTAAGGTATATTAGAAGTTTGGAGTAGGATTGAGGCCTTTACGAGAAGTAAAGACCAAGAAACCCATTTCATGATCATTGGATATTTATATTCCATTATTAAGCTAAATGAAAAATTTGGGGGAATTAGGAAATCGACCCAAAGTATGCAAGATTCTCAGCTTTTATTCAAAACAACAATCTATGGGAAGTTGAGTTTGAAGAAGACAACTATACTTGGAAAAACAATATGAGAGGTCAAAACCGAATAGAAGAAAAATTAGATAGATGTATTCTCTAATATAATTGGCTATATGAAGTAACTTGTGCTATAATTAATACCTTAACAATTATTGGTTCAGATCACTGGCCAATAAGAGTTAAAATGGTGGTTAGTGAATTCAAAAAAATATTATATTTTAAATATGAACAAATGTGGGAAGACCATCCTCGATTTGTTGATATGATAAATCAAACATGGAATTATTTAGGTAATGGTGGTTTGTATGCTATTACAAACCAAATTAAAGCTATGACATCTAGATTAAAAGAATGGAACAAGAACACCTTTGGAAATATTTTTGATAAGAAAGATCTAAAATATAAACTTTCAAATTTCCAAAAAGGTGATGAAAATAATACAAGATCGAAGGAAAGGGATATTATTAGTGAATATAATAATATTTTGAGTAAGTAAGAGAAATTATGGAGATTAAAATCAATACAAACTTTGTTAAAAGAAGGAGATAAAAATACAAAGTTTTTTATAGGATGGCTATAGTAAAGAGATCTTCTTCTAGAATTGGTAGAATTAAATTAATAGAAGGGGTTTGGATTGAATATCGAGTGAAATTAGAAAAGAGGCTAAGTTATTTTATCAAAATATTCTAGGTTCAGAGGAGACTGGAGTTCTTAATGATAAACTTCTTCAAGATGTTCCTTCAGTTATAACAAATGAAGACAATAGTAAACTGATGGAACCTATTGCTCTAAAATAAGTTCATTTAGCTCTCTTCTCTTTTAATAAGGATAAATACCCTGGTCCATATGGACTCTCTATAGCTTTTTACCAACATAATTTGGATATAGTGAAGGGTTTTTTATTGGTGGCAATGGAACAGTCTAGGTTAAAACAATATATTCCTTATAAAATAAATGCAACTTATCTTACCCTAATTCCAAAAAAGAAGGATGTTGAATTGTTTTATTATTTTAGAGCCATAATACTATTTAATATGGCTCATAATATTATTTCCAAAGTGATGGAAAATAGATTAAGGCCATTGTTAGATACAAATATTTTAGAAGAGCAAGGAGGTTTTATGAAAGGGAGACAAATTTTGGATGGGATCATAGTAGCTCATGAAGTTATACATTAAACAAATTCAATAAAAGATAAAGTTATGATATTAAAACTTGATATGAGTAAAGCATATGATAGGGTTAAATAGAATTTTCTTTTTACAATTTTAGATAAGTTTAGTTTTAGAAATAAATGGGTCAGATGGATTAAAGCTTGTGTCTCTATAGTTTCTTATTTAGTGTTGGTCAATGGGTTAGTGATAGAATATTTTAAAGCTAAGAGAGGTATTAGCTAATGAGATCCTCTATCTCCTTATTTTTTCATTATTATGGTAGAATTTTTGAGTAGAAACTTAAATAATGATAACAAATATGGGTTTATAACTAGAATTAAGGTTAGTAATAACATTGATAACATCACCCATCAACAATTTGTAGATGATACAACCCTTTTTGGAAGGGTAAGGATAAATGAGGCCATAAATTTGAATAAATTTTTAAAAGAGTACGAAAGAGCTTCAGGGTAAAAAATCAGACTAAATCCAAAATTTATTTTCTTAACACTCCTGCTAATATCAAAGTAAGCATTTATAGGTTTCTTCAAATGAAGGAGATAAATTTACAAACTTATCTAGGGATGACTTTATTTGAGGAGAGAATGGGGATAGATTTATGGAATTCAATTATTAGTAAAGTTTAAAATAAACTTCCAACTTGGAAAGGTAGATGGTTATCACTAGAAGGAAGAGTGTAGTTAATTATGTTAGTATTACAAGTCATTCCAACATATTATGTCTTTGTATTCTATGCCAAAATTACTTGAAAAAGTTTAATATTTATTATGAGATCCTTTTTATGGTTAGGTTTACATGATAAAATGAAATTTATTTAGTGAAATGGAGCAAGTTGTGTGATGACAAAACTAGGGGAGGTCTTGGTTTAAGAGCTCTTACATATGTAAACTTAGCTCTCAGGGAAAAAAATATTTGGATATTGTACAAAGAGAGTCAAAGACAATGGGCAATAATTCTTCTAAGTAAGTATGTTGATCCCAATGACCCAAGTTTAATATTAATTGCATTCTCTCTTCCAAATGGTTCTGCTCATTGGAATAGTTTAAAAAAATCTATTGATCTTATGATTAAAGGCTTAATATGGGTGGTGGGAATTGGAGAAAAAATTTCTATTTGGATGGATACTTGGTGTGATAAAAAATCACTCAATTTAGATCCAGTTTTTAAACCTTGGATGAGATTGCTTCAAGATAAATAAGATGATGGGGTTTCAAACATTTTGTACAAGGACCGAGAAGGAATATACAAATGGAAAGATGATTTTTTTACAAGTATACAAGACATTGATGCTAGGAGGAAATTGAGTAGATATATAACAACAATAATTATTTTGAGGGATGCCAAGGATAAATTGACTTGGGAGTTGAATAGCTCAGGAGAATACACAAAAAGAAGTGGATATAATTTTCAATACCAAAATAATAATAATATCACTAAAACTTGGAGAGAAATTTGGGATAGCTCAAGCATTCCTAAACTCAAAATTTTTGTTTGGCTAGTAAGTCATAGAAGAATTTTATCCTAGGATAACCTTATGAAAAGGGGTTTTTATGGCCCCTCTAAATGTGTTTTCTATAATAAGGACTAGGAGAGTATTGACCATCTCTTGGGAAATTGCTCAATAGTCTGGAATCTATGGCAATGGATACTTAATATGTTTGGTAAATGCATTGTGATGAATAGTAGAATTGAAAATTGGTTAAATCAATGGTAGAACACTTATAAAAGTGAGGCTTTACAGACAATATGGGATATATCAAAAGATACAATACTTTGGAATATATGGCTAGAAAGGAATAGAAGAATTTTTAAAGGAAAGAAACACAATTTAGAGGTAATGAAAAGAAGACATGTTTAGCCATAGATGAGTCTAAACCAATCCTATCAACTCACCCAATCCCTAATTTGGAATTAGAGAGTCTTTATAGATGGAGTCAAGTCATTAAATGGAATTATGATGTTGGGTACAAGAGAAGCAAAAATAAATTAAAGAATATAAAGTGGAAACCACTATATGTGGAGTGGGTTAAATTGAATTTTTATGGAGTATCTAAAAGAAACCCAAGACTAGTGGGAGGGGGAGGAATAATTAGAAATAAAAGAGGAGAGATTTTGTCTCATTATGCTTTCAATTATGGATTTAAGACAAATAATGAATCTAAAGGTTGGGCAGATTTAGAAGGGTTAAAAACATGTAAACAAATTAAATAGAATAGATTTTGTATGGAAGGTGATTCTCTCATAGTAATAAATGTAATTTTAAGGAAAGAAAAGGCTCCATGGAACATACAAGAGATAATTATGGAAATTCAAGATCTTGCTAAAGAGTTTGAATAAATCAAGTTTACACATATATTAAGGGAAGGAAACAAATGTGCAGATAAGCTAGCCAATAGAGAGATTTTGATTGAGGATCGTGAAGTTACATCTTATTTCCATGGTTAGAGGAAGTAGAAATTTTAGTTGAAGATGACAAAAATTATTGATTGCCTAAATCAATTAATGATTAAGATTTAATTTAATGTTTTCCATTGGTAATATCTATTTTATTTTGTAACAATAATGTGTGTTCATTTAGACTATTTATTATAATTTTTTTGGTTGCACTTTTTTTTCAAGAAGGAAACTAGCAATCCAAATTTGATAAAGCAGATTATGTTAGTGCAATGTTTTGAAAATATTACTCTACTAAGATGCAAGGCATAGATAGTAGAGATGAAGTTTTAGCATTGTGAATGCTGCTATAGGAAAATGTCGAGAAAAATGCTAAACTCTGGAGTAATTGTATTCATACATAGATTTGAAAATATCCAAAAAATAAAAATTAAGAATTTAGAAATTTTATGTAAAATGATGTAGGTTTCTAACTATAACATCTCAATTGAGATGATAAGTGTATCTATTTGTAAAATATCAAGCTCTAAAGAAGAGAGATGTAATTTGTTAAGGGTGGGGGACCTGAGTACAACCCCTTTTTATTAAGCAATATATCTCTCTCTCTCTCTATATATATATATATATATATTTGTGTGTGTGTGTGTAAAGTAACATTAATGTCATAATTGTTATATAGGTAAGGAATTGTTGGACATAAAATATGTGTTAAGTTTATATTTGTTTTCCAAATTTAAAAATGTAAGTAAAGGCATTTGGTTGAATCAAAAAAATAATTTTATTACTGCATATTTACATGTTATATTTGACTCTAATGTACATACATTAATATTTTTAATATAAATAAATATTTAATTTCTTCATCATGTAAATTACAAGCTAAAATTTATAATAAATAAATTATAGGAAAAAAAATTGTTATATATATAAGTCGTCATTTTGGATATATATTCCCTTTCACATATTATAACTAATACATGAAAAAAAAAATGCATACCACCATTCTACTAAGGCTAATATTGTAAATGTTGTACAAATAAAGCATTATTTAGATTTAAAGCATACATAAAAATTTTAAGTACTTTTTTTTAATTCAAAAATATTTGTACATGTCTTTGCTTGACTTGAAAAATCATACAAGAAACAAATAATTCCATATTTGTCTTATGCATTAAATCAGTAAAAATTATACTAGTAGTTGTCTCTAATGGTTGAAAGAGAACTCATTGGATAAATTCTTCAATCTCAAGGATTTCTATTGAAATCAATTTAATTACCATTATAATTATCCAAGGAGATCCTAATAAGGTTATTTTTTTAGTCTCAAGGATGTTAGTTTATGTTCCATATATTTACCATTTTGTAAATTTTTATAGATTTTTATAGAAATATAATGGATCAATGTGTACCTTTGCTAAAAGGACCAAACTCTGCCACTTGGAGGATCAACATAGAATATATGTTGCAGAGTAAGGGGCTCTTAAGATATATTAATGAGTATGTAACTAATATTACAAAAAACAATGTGCTATATAAGGACAATAAGAAAGAAGCACATGGTCTGATTGCATTTTATGTTCACAAAATATATTATAGTCATCTTGCTTGCACTATTGATCTTAAGAAAATGTTGGATAACATCAAGTAGATCTATAACCATATTAAACCCTCTCACATTAATATATTAGAAGCAAATATTGCTATATTAAATATATATCATTTTAAGGAAGATAAGGATTATGTTAATCATTTTTTAAAAAATTATAAGATATTAGTATTGTGAGCGAGATTTATGAAAAGATCCTAGAAATTGATTATCTCCATATATTTTTAAATAGTATTTATAAACCCTATGAAGTAATAGTTATTTTACTTGAGGTGCTTCATGTGTATTTCCAAAAATTATAACCACATAAGCTATAATATGTGTTCTAATGTCATATTCACCTATGCGCTTGAAGGAAGATGGTGTAACTCACTCTCCATTCAATATAATTAAACTAAGTGTCCAAGCAAGATTATTAAAAGTATAAAATACAACCAAAAAAACAAGAGATTAAATACAAGAAGGCCTTCAAGAAGCCCATTTATAATTACTATTGGAAGGAAGTGAACAAGGTAAAATTTTGTTAACAACAGATCAAAAATCTAGAGAAAGCAACAAAGAATGTGGTGACAATTGTTCTCTTTTGTTTTTATGAGGTGAGGATCATCGTGAGTGTGAAAATTCATAAGCATATGTTACTATTCATTTAGCCTCTTGGACCTCCATATCTTTAGAGGCATGTTTTACAAATTCCAAGGAAACCTAACATATGGCTTACTATAATAGATAACTTTGTATTGAACATGTAGTTATTATTGATAGTTCTTCTTTATAGGTGCTTGGTTGTGGTGAAATTATTCTTGATTACTCATTATTCATGGATTTTCTTCATATACTAGGTATTGGACCCAATATTATTTCTGTTTTTTAAAACACTTATATTAAGAAAAATGTAGATTTTTGGCCTAATAAATCAATAATTAATAATATTGATAATGGTTTTAGAATTATGGAATCAAGATATTATGATTAGTTTTATTAGATGTACAATATTTGTAACCCCCTTCAACTTCACTATCTTCAAGGATAATGGCTTTTGATGATATGGTCATTAAGATGTATGACATCAACAAACTTCGAATGTACACATTCACTATGGTTCCTTGAGGTTGATGACCTAAATTAGTTTATAGAGTATAATCCATTCATAGTGTAGCATACATGGAAACTTGTTCCTTTATCTATGAGTACAAACATTGTTGGTTGTTGGGAGTTTTCCTCTCCCTAACTATAAGAGCATTAGCGTATTTTAGGAATTTATCCCTCTATCCATGAGTAATAACATTGTTGAATGGAAGGAGTATAAATTTTATGGTTAGAAAAAGGTATGTCTTATTCCCATAAGTTTCTCTTAGATTAAGGGAATTAGCTATTAGAGGAATTTTAATTCTATTGCTTGAGTGAAATTTAGCCAGATAGTTTTCTCTAGTACTACCTCCCATGGATTGGATATTCTTTAAATGAATATGGAGTGTCATTTTTAATGTAAAAAAGCAAAAGAATATCTAAAACCACAAACAATTAAATTTCCTTTTTAGTTTTTCAAATATTTTTGGTCATTGTCTGAAATGTTAATGTCCTACTCATCATGGGGGCTCAACATTGTTGATCTAGGAGACAGATTCATTATTTCATACACATGGAATGCTTTGTCTAGTCCATATATTCAATAAATCATCTACGAACCATCACAACTAGGGTAATGCTTGAGGATATTCATGGTTGTGTGTTGGAGCATCATGGAGTCGAATAAGATGTATTTTTTTTATGTATGGGAGAGAATTTTAAAAGGGCTATCATGACCATAGTCATACCTAATAATCTTATTTTTGAGTTCTAGAGCATGTTGGAGTAGGAGAGTTCCATTTAAGAGGTGAAAACTGAGAAATACCTCTCTTCATATCTCCTATTTTTATTAATGGGGTGTTTTAAAATATGTTTTGTTAATCTTCACTTAAGAACACAACCAATATTTATACTGTATTTATTTATATAGACCTAAAGGATATTAGATACCTTATAATTATGGGTTTAATATACTATCACAACAATAAACCTTAAGGTTAGTTCTTTTAAATTTACCCAAAGTCACTTTTAGTTTTGGTATTTATATCTCTAGAGACCATTAACTTGGTCATAATTATGCTACAAATTATTTCCATTAGTGATATGATTTGGCCTCTAAGGACATTGTTTATTTTAAATTTAATTAGTTATTATATATGTGCTCTTTTCTAAGTAACATGTTGATTATATTTACTATTAAAAAGTATTGTGAAATTTGACATCTTGGAGTTTTGTAAAATATAATCCACTTACTAAAATTGTGACCAAAACAAATTGTTTAAAGAATGTCATTTACAAAACTCCATTAAATCTTATCATATGATTTTTTCATATCCAAAATTCGTAAACTTTCATGATATTCTTACAAACTAAATAAAATGTATGGACTCCTGTTTAATTATTATATTGCCATGAATTTATACATTCCATGAATAAGACTATCATATTATTTTAATATAATTAAATCTGGAATAATTTTCAATGTATTAATAGATTGTTTAAAATAATCTTATAAATTATATTATAAATGATTATGAGATAAATTTTTAAAAAATAATATCTTTCACCTTTCTTGGGAACTAACATAATAAATTTTGTGTTGATTTTATTTATCATAATATTCTTTGTCCTAACCTCTTCAACTGCATCCAACATATCATTCTTAAAAAATTTCCAAAATATTTAAAATAAAATTATAATAAATACATTAGGACTAGGTTCTTTTTTTGGGTGTAAAGATAAATTTTACTCATGTAACGTGTCCATCAAGATATTTCTCATCACAATTTTATTATATACTTATACGATATGTAATGGAAAGTTTTCTAAAATATCAAGTCAATCCTCATTATGGTTCCTCACTACTAATAAAATTATCTTATATTTTTATTACTTCCTTATTTGTAATGACCCTCCTCACATGATGAAGGAAGAAAATAAAGAAATAGTAAATTTACTTTTTTCTTGTGAAACATGGTAAAACATGGTACTTCTAATAGTCCTTGTAAGTGCACGACAATTGCAAAATGTCAATGAAAGAAGCTAATCAACAAGAAAAACTGTAAGAAAGGGAAGTGATGATTTGGCTCGTGAGTACATGGATGCTCACACACTTGCATTTCATGTAGTGTTTTTGATTTAATGAAAATTGTGTGTGTTTATTTTGAATATGTGATTGCTATTTAATGGCATAGATTAGAATGATCTTGACGTAGATCCTCTTTACACTAACAAGACCAAACAAATGATACATAGGTATTTTTCCTTTGAACCAGTCAGATAATCCAACCTTTCATTACTTTCATGCCAAAATCAGGATACAAGAGAAGAAGCCCCTTTACAATTTCGAAAATTCCCTCAAATACCCTATTTTCCATTTTTCCCCCCTAAAACCATTCAAATTGAAATTTGAATTGTTGGGGGCAAATGGTTGAGGTCATAACTTCACACTCGTTGACCCGATTGACTATTACAACATGTTTTCAAAAATGACATGAAACGAGCTAAGCAGGGTGACCTTGGCTCTTCGCGCCAAGGCTCGTGTCTAGCCAAAAATCCTCAAATTCAACCTCTAAGACCTTCAAAAATCTCCTGCAAGTTAAACTAGTTTTACTAGTTTTACAAAATAAAAAAAAATTACAAACTTTTTTTTTTGGGGGGGTGATGCAAGATCACTCTTACACAACTGGATGCTCCTGCATCAGATATTGTGTTTTGTTTTGCGATGATGATGGGAGCCACTTTCTATTTTCTTTTGGTTTTGCATATCATCTCTAATCAAAGGTATATATATATATATATATATATATCAAGGTTCCATGAGCCTGGGGATGGGGGGATGGGGGGACGAGGTTTTCGGGGATGACGGGGGATGGCAGGCCAATTTTAGGGGATGACTCGAGGACGACTGGGGGGGACGGCTAGTATAATACTATAAAAATTGATTTTTTTAGAAATTTAGAATAATCTACACATTCAGAATTTTACACCCAACAAAAATGATATTTCATATTACTAATAAATTATGTAAGTGTAGCCATTCATATTCAGATTAGTTACTAACATTTTCATATTCATATTAGTTACTAATTTGCAGCCATTTAATTGTTTCAAGTTCAAAAACTATAACTTGAAGGTTAAACCAAGGATATCAAGTGCAAACAATGTTCAAATAGTCATCATTTTAAGTAATAACAATCATCATTTTTTCAGCCACCAATGTTCAAACAAAGACTGTCATTTTTAAAAAATTCAATCACTAACTATTCAAATTTTCAGTCACTATACCAAAAAAATTGGTATTTTTCAAATAAACCTCCTTTTAGTCTTGTAATGATGGCATTATAGCATAATTTCAAAGACCCTTACCATAGGTCCTTGGGGATTTGACCCCACAAGTGAATTAGTTTAGTGTTGGCTTTGGTAGGGAAATTTTGTAAGCCTGAAAGTTTGATTTTAAGTAAGGGGTAAGAACCAAATTAGGGTTAACCTTATACAAATCAATATAAAGCAACTCTTTTCTTGCACGCCTTCATATTGGAACCCTAAGTTTTGGTGAAAGAGAAATTGAAGGTATGAACCATCACTGCAAACTAGCAAGAGGATGTAATGGCACTGCCTCATGGAAGCCATGCCTTAATCAAACCGACGATTTTGCTAACTTATTGCAAAACCCATTTGTGGATTCTGATTGAAATGAGAGGGGTACATGGAATGAGATGGATTTGGTGCTAGAAATGCACCATTTTTGGTCTTATAACAGTAAACCCTTAGAGGTTTGGGACACCAGCAAAAAAAGAGAGGAAACGAGACAGTGAATAGAGAAAGCTTGTGCAAATTTTGCCAAGAACATCTAGGGTTTTGTTGCAAATAGAACCAAGAACTATCCTTGGTTAATTTTTTTGTTTACCATTCATGTTGAGATGGAAAAAACTATGTAAAAAGAGTTTTTCATGCTACTGTGGAAATAAGTGAAGTCTTCTATTTTCACTCCTTATTTTGTTAGGTTTAGGGTTTTGGGGGGGGTGGGGGTGAGACTCAAAATGGGTCCCACCCCTTACCTTTTTTTAAGTTAAATTTATTTATTTATTTATTTATTTTTATTTCCCCTTGGGTGAGGATGCCCAACCATGTGGGATGGTTGAGCTCCATGGGGGATGCTCAAACCATCCCTAGGGATGGTTGGGCATCCCCGAGGATGGATGGGCACCTAAAAAAGGTGCCCAACCATCCCCAAGGATTGTATGAGCATCCCCCATGGGGCCCAACCGTCCCCGAGGACGGTTGGGCATCCCCAGGGATGCCCCAAAAAGGGGGATGTCTTGGGTATGGGAGGCCACAGGCCTCAGCCATCCCGGGGAAGTTTCCCAACCATCCCCCAAAAAGGGGGATGGGGGAAATGTCCCCCTTGTCATCACCCCGTTCTGGGGAACGCAGGAAATTGGGGGACATGTCCCCCAAAGGGGGGGATGCATCCCCATGGAACACTGATATATATAAGTATATATAATAATGGGACATAATAGTGGAACTATTTATATTATGTGCATATGAACTTATCATGAGAATGTATCCTTGCATATTTGTCAAAAATTATTACTTGATTTGAGTCTTATATGGAAATTATATATATAACTTCCTTATAAATTAAACCATGTAGATATATATATCTACGTTGAATAATGTTTGATAAAAAATATGGTAACTATAGAGTGGAGGGGTGTTGGCTGAATCGTGCATAAAACAGGTGACTGGTGTCATAATGGTTTTAAACTCCTTACCTAACATCTGAAAAGAATAGAAAAGGGAGAAACATCCTTAAGAAAAATATAAAATGGGAGACAAGCAGGAAGAACGCTTAACTAGAAGAAGGAAGAAGAATGCTTTGCTGGAAGGGAGTTGCAGGCGTGGAGAGAGGAGTTGAGAGAAAATTTTAGCAAATGATAGTTCTAGGTGAAAATTTTCATATATGTATATATATTTTTTAATATATTCCTTATTTTTAAAAGAAATAAAGTGGAAAATGCATCCTTGGTTGTTGTCTGTAAATGTAGAGGAAAAAACTACACTCTATGCTATTATAAAAGAATAAACTCTTCTTTGTTCACTGTATGTGTGTAGAAATGGAAAGATGAATTCTGAAACTGAATAGAAAAGATGTTTTGTTTGGTTAACCTAGCTTGAATTACTACATGAAAAAGAATATATGTTTTTATCAAGAATTATCTAGAAAAAATAGAAAACTTATGTTGATAAGCATGAATATAATAAATGGAATGCAAAATGAATTAGTGTGTTTTTTTGTACTGAATAGTAGTTGCATTTAGGAATACATACATTTAATATGGGAGTCGGGATCTGATCCTCCAATATATAAAAACCACAATTTTCCTCAAGCTAGCAATGAAAGGTTTTGGACGATTACTATGAAGGTGGAAAGCTACACAGTATCTTAAAGGGGACCTACAACACCCATGCACTAAATTTTAAATTGATATTTAAATATTTATTTTGTAAGTTTAAAATTGATTCGTCATTGTGCAACAGTGGCTAGAAGATGTAATAACTTTTGGAAAGAGTGTTCTGCGCTATAAGTGATTCATTAAATTGAAGTGGTAGTTTTGGTACCTATCAGGTCTCATAGAGACTAAGTGGATTAGGAGCAATAACTTGTTTTGAAAACCATATGGAGAATCTGAAGGGAAAACTAGAAGAGATATTTTGTAAATGAGTTTAATTAAAAGGTCTATAGAATAATAAAATATGACTCATCCTTCAGAAGTTTGCATGAACAATAATCTATGTTGGGAATATGTATAATGTAGGCTGCATGTATTCATTATTATGGTTAAACCATCTATTCTCTACATTATTAAATAAGTATATTTCTTCCTGGTGAACTCTTTTTATTTGTATTAATCAAAACAACTTTTGGAAGGCGGTAAAAAGAGTGTGTTCCAGAAAAAAAATAAGTGCCTTGAAAGGATTACCACATTAATGGTACTAAGCCTTTTGGATTATTTCTCAGTAGCCAGTAGTCAGTTAATGGTCATCTAATGTAGATATCAGTGACACTATTAAATAAAAGAAAATAGGATGTATATAAATAAATCTTTATTTATGGTTGAAACAAAAACAAACTTGCACGATAGTTAAGTATCTTCGGTACCCTTCATGGACAATAAATTGTTAAGAACCTAAGGGCAGACAAAGAGTAATAGAAAACCAATGTCATCGGTAGAAAATGAATTTCAAAACTAAAATTATTGCACCTTCATAAAATATTTTAGTTTTTACGTGGTAATGGTAACCCGAAAATCAACCTTTAGGTAATTATTGGGATTTCAATAAATAATGTGATTAAAGAGAAAGTATTATATATAGTTATTTCTATTTATTTAAGCATGTATAGAGAGATGGATAGAAGTTTAATTGTTTTATTAAGTGAGTATTTACTCTATGTTCTTTTAAAATAAAACTTGAGAAAGTGAATTCAAAGTTTACGAATTTAAAACTCAAAGTTTCAGAAATCAAATAAGACTACTTTTTATATTGAATATTTTTGTGGAAAAATACTTTAACTGTTTGATAATGGTTTCTACTGTGTAATGAAAGATATAGAATCCTTATTTAGGATCAAAATTTCAGTTTTTTTCTTGTAGATCCTAGAATGGGTGAACTTCTTAGAGTTAAACATTAAACCTTATCTAGAGTTAGAATATTTTACCTTTCTCAAGAATCCAGTATCGAGATTTGAGGATGTTTTTAAAATAAAATCCAATACGTTGAGGTGTGGGTATGCATGCAATAAGTTTGAGAGTAATCACTGGATTGACACAATTGGTCATAATATATGACTTGGTAAAATAGTTTAATGAGAAGGTGATATTGGATGCCATATCTAGATTGCTACTCGATAGTATTGTGATAAATCCTATCCCCAGGTAACTTAGCTAAATTAGCCTCAATGTTTGATATGGGATAAATGGTCATGAGTTGCATCGAGTATGTGTGATTAAGACCTAGGCTAGAGAATTGGCATGGATCTCTATGAATCTAGGAAAAAGGGACAATAAGATAGACATAGGTTATATTTATGTTAGAGCCCTTACATTTAGTAGTAGAACATGATCAACAAAATGGTCAAAGTTTTAGAATATCAAGGGATGGGGAAGCAAGTGTCAAACATTTAGGTGTTATGGGCCCTAAAGGATAGCCCTTATCTTGGTTTTATCCTCATGCTAAAAAATAAGGATAATAAATTATTTTGTTGACTCCACTAACGAGCACAATTATAGGATGTGGTCTATCTTGTCCATTTGGATGACTATCTGCAGTAGTCCTTGATCTGAATGTTAGTATAATATGTTGTACTAATTTAAATTCATGATAATTATATATTGGGTGAATAAATTCATACTATCTACCTTGAAGGTATACCCTTAACAAAATGTAGGTTGAAAACAAAAAAAATAGACCTTTATATAGTCTATTTTTAGTAGGACAACCAAGTGAGTAGACTTGGGTTATTACATATGGTATAAGAGCAAACATAATTCTAAGTTGTAGAATCTGAATGTGAAATTGATTAGTTGTTAAAAACTAATGTAATACTTCTTCCACCTATAGGTTAATATAGAACCAATGCTACATGGTGGATCCTTGCAAAATATTATGGGAGGTAGAGAGGAGGAAGCCACTGAAAGACCTATAAAGGGACCAAGAACTAATTTAAGGAGGGAAGATCCTCAACATGAAATAAGAATGAAAATATTAAATAAACCACCTCAAAATGAATTAGAAAGAGAGGGGTAAAACCTTAAAAAGGTTGTGCAATTATTGCAAACTCATATGGAGTAGCAAAGGGAAGATATGGCCCAACAAAAAATTCATATGGCCCAAAAACAAAAATTCATTGTCAAACAACAACGGGTAATAAAAAATCAATATGGGAAAGAGGAACTAAGTTAGAAAGGGTAGGGGATGTTCCTAGGGAACTTGAGAGATCCATTTTAGGAAGGGCTAGGTTGAGTAAGGAGTTGAACAGGAACCTAAAAAAGTTGTGATCTCCAATGGAAAGGATGATGGTGAATCGACTAAGAATTAGTTAAGTGAATTGGAGTCCTATGTCTCTTTAGTGGTCATATCCTCTAAATCTAGGACTACTTTGGTAGTTATGAATATGACTGAAGTAGCCCTGTATTTGTGGAAATATTATAAGAAAGGGCATGAAGTAGAAGCTATTGACCTCAAATAAGAGGATTTTTTCAAGGAATTTAGAGATAGATTCTTGACAAGGTAGTATTACATAGAAAAGTTTGGGGAGTTCTCAAATTTGTGATAGGAAACCATGCCAGTATGAAAATACCACCAAAATTTTATATAAATGTTAAAATATGCATCCTAATATGAGAGTAATGAAGAAATAAACACTTAAAAATTCATTCTAGGATTATATCCTAGAATCATGATGGTGGTAAATTTGCACAATCTTGTAAATCTGTCTACTGCTTTTGATTTGGAAAGAAAAGAAGAATCTAATCAAGAAATGAGAAAGGCATATTTTAATTATCAAAAGCTATCCAAAAAGGAAAAATATGGACTTTAAAAGCGAAAAATCATTGGATTTATGAGGTGGGAGAAGGAATAAAATAAAAAACCCAAATGCGGAGATCAAAATAGGCAAAGTGATAAAAATAAACCTAATGATCAAGGTAATAAATACAATAAATATGAAAAGGAGTTTCCCATAAGACAGGACCAAAAACCAGTAAGTCAATAAAGGGCTAGGAAAACTACTTTTGTTACCACCAAAAGCCCCAAAATAGGCTAGCCACAGGATCTATGCAACCACAGGTAGTTCTGAACTCAATGGTCAAATTACTTCTTTCTTAATGAATGGAAAGATAATTGTTAAAATGTGCAAATTATGATTGATATTGGGTCAACTTATAGCTTTATATCATCAATATTAGTGAGGGATTTTCTTGTTAGACCTAAATTTTTGGCTAAAAGTTTGAAGGTAAAGTATGGCTCAGGGAAAACCTACCATGTTAACTAATGCCTATTTGACCCCCACATATCCTTGCCATAAGGAAAGACCAATTGGCATCCGTATGTGGTGCATTTACATGTGTTAATATCATTTTAGGAGTTGATTGGTTGAAAGTGCATAAGGCTCTTCTAAATTTTTAAGAGAAATAGGTGGAATTTTTGGATGAATCTAATCAAAGGATTAGACTTAATTATGGTTAAAAATATGTTAAACCACATATATTGATGACAATACATATTAAAAAGGTTATTAAGAAGAAATGTATGATCTTCATAGTTAAGTTGAATGAGAGAAAAGAGACAAAGAAGAAATTTGACCTTTTTTAGAAACATACGGTATTAAAAGCATTCAAAGATGTGTTTCCTGAGGATCTATCAGGGTTACCACCTCAGAGGGAATTTGATTTCTCAATTGAGTTGTTACCTGGTGTTGCACCAATTGTAATATCACCATATAGAATGACACCCATAGAGTTGTAGGAGCTCAAAATGCAATTTTAGAATTTGCTAGTAAAAAGGGCTAATCAAGACTAATGTGTCACCTTGGGAAGTCCCCATATTGTTTTTTAAAAATAAATATGTTACTTCAAGGATGTGCATAGAATATTAGATGTTAAATAAAATTACTATCAATAATAGGTACTCATTTCCAAGAATTGATGATTTGTTTTATCAGTTGAAAGGAGCAACCATATTTTTTAAAATATACTTGAGATTTGGTTATCATCAACTAAGGATTTGGGAGGAAGACACTTCTAAAAAAGCAATTAAAACAAGGTATGGATATTTTAAATTTACTATCTTACCTTTTGGTCTAACCAATGCCCCAACCATATTCATGAACCTCATGAATAGCATTTTTAAAGAGCAGTTGGATTAGTTTGTACTTGTATTTTTGGATGATATATTGATCTACTCCAAAAGCAAAGAGGAGCATGATTAGCATATGAGAACTATGCTCGATATTCTTAGAAAGAATCAATTATATGAAAATTTAACCAAATGTGAGTTTTATACTCCACAAGTACAATATCTTGGGCATATTATCTCTGCTATAGGGATTGTAGTAGATCCAAAGAAGATTGAAGTAATTATTGATGGCCAGTATCTACTAATGTTATAGAAGTGTGAAGTTTTATGGGAATTAAAGGATACTACAAGTGATTCATTAGAGGGTTTTAAAAAATTGCTCAACCCATTACAAACCTTCAAAGGAAAGGGAAAGGCTTTAAGTGGATAGAGCAGTGTGAAGATGTTTTTTATGTTTTGAAAGAAAAGTTGACAATGACATTGATCCTATAATTACCTGATCCTAACAAATAGTTTATAGTTTGTATAGACACATCAATTGAAGGGTTAGGTGAGGTTTTGACTCAATACAATGTAGTTATTTTCTATGAGTCTAGAAAACGTAAGAGGCACGAGGTTAATTATTCTACTCATGATCTAGAGTTGGCAGTTGTGGTACATGCCCTAAAAATTTGGTGGCTTTCTTTATTGGAGAAAACATTTGAATTGAAGACGTACCACCAAAGTATAAGGTATATATTTACCCAAACCTTATTAAATGCCAGACAATGACGCTAGATAGAATTCTTAGCATAATATAATTTTGATATTGAGTACATTAAGGGTAAAGAGAATAAGGTCATCGATGCTCTAAGTAGGAGAGGATGTATTACCGCAATGGAAAAATGCCAATATGATATGTTAGATCAAATTAAAATATGGTAAGAAAAATATGAATTCTATCAATCTTGTGTTGACTAGGTTGGACAAAAACCTAGCATGAATGCAGAATATGTTTTCAGATATGATCTACTATTTTTAAAGAATATGTTGGTAGTACCTAATTTGGGAGGATTGAGAGAAACAGTCCTTAAGGAGACACATTATACTCCTTATTCTGTGCACCTAACTCCCAAATTAGGGACTACCAACATATTCCTAAAAAATAGTAGATCATATCTGAAAACATATTCTGCATTCATGTTAGGTTTTTGTGCACAGAATAAGGAGACACATTATACTCCTTAAGGAGGGGAAAAATGCACAAAAAATTGAAATTTTTTTACTATTGGTCAGGAATGAAGAAAGATATTACTAATTATGTGGAAAATATTTGGAATGCCAAAGAGTGAAATCATAACATCTGAATCCAGCTGGAAAGCTATACCCACATGAGATAACCGTACAAAAGTTGCAAGTAGTATCAATGGATTTTATTGTGGGATTGCCTAAAACAAGATGCAAGCATGATGTAATTTTAGTAATTTTGGATAAATTAACCAAAGCCGCATATTTTATACTATATAATGTGTAAAATGATACAACCACCGTAGAAAGTAAGTTTACCAAGGAAGTGGTAAGACTACATGGTTTTACAAAAGTTATAATCTCTAATAGATATTCTCGTTTTACTTTTGAATTCTCGCAAGTACTACATCAAGCATTAGTGACCAAATTGAATATCAGTAATACTTATCACCTAGATGGATAGACTGAAAGGGTGAATCAAGTGCTTGAGGATATGCTAAGGATAATCTGTATGGATCAACACACAAAGTGGGAAGACTACTTATACCTAGTATAATTTTCTTACAATAATAATTACCACGCATAGCTAGGTATGGCCACTTTTGAAGCCCTATATTGGAGATGATGTAGAATTCCCTTATATTGGGATTATATGGAATATTGGGTAGTGATCGGATTGGAAATGGTCAAAGAAATGGAGAAACAATTAAATAAAATTCACAAAAAGCTTAAAGATGCTACAGATCGCCAGAAAAGCTATGTGAACCTCAAAAGATCATCGAGGGAGTATTCTGTGGGAGATAGAGTATTCTTAAGGGTGAAGTCAACTAAGAGATCTATAAAATTCTTCAATATTGACTCTAGATATGTGGGTCCATTTGAGATTGTAGCTAAGATAAGCCATGTACCGTACATACTAGCTCTACCACCCAACTTATCCAAAATCCATAATGTCTTTCATGTGTCCCTATTTAGAAAGTATATTTTTGACCCTACTCATGTGTTGGATGTTTCCAAATTGTATATGATCGATCCATTAAATATTGAGGTTCAACCTATTCATCTACTTGGTTTTAGAACCAAGAATCTAAGGAATAGAAGCATAGAACAATATTGGGTCCAATGTGACCACTACTTAGATAAAAACACTATGTGGGAAGATGTGGCATATATGCAATGATAATTTCTTTATTTGTTTGAGTAGATAAATACCTTATATTGAAACTTATATATAATTACATGGTATATGTATATATGCATATGGAAATGGAAATGGATACTGAGTAGAGTAAAATATGTTTGTGGAACTCCTATATAGATTAGCTTATGAATGTTTTGTTTTGCTTCATGAAATGTTTTGGAACATATGATGAAGTATGATTAATTATTTCCATTATTGACATAATATATGGTGAGATTATATGCTAGTCATATGAAAATGTGATGTGATTTTATGATGACATCTTGTTGAAAATATTGAGGACTAAGTGGAAACAATGAAATTGCTTGAATACTTTGATTCATGAAAAAGATATGATTGTAATTCAATTTTTTCCCTTTGCTTTAACTAGTTTAAAACATAGGGACTATGTTTGTTTCTAGTGGGGGAGGATGTAATGACCCTCCTTACACGATGAATAAATAAAATGAATAAATAGTAAAATTACCTTTTGCTTGTGAAACATGGTTATGATGACGGTCCTTCTAAGTGTAGGATAATTGCAAGATGTCAATGAAAGAAGATAATAAGTAGGAAAAAGGGTAAGAAAGGGAAGTTATGATTCATATTGTGACTACATGGATGCTCGTACACTTGTATTTCATGTAGAGTTTTTCGTTTAATGAAAAGTGTTTGTGTTCATTTTGAAAATATGATTGTTATTGAATGACATAGAGTAAAATGAGCATGTGTCTTGTATGGTGATGATTATGGGAGCCACTTTCTATTTTATTTTGGTTTTGCATATGATATATGATCAAAGGTATATATATATATATATATATATAGCATGGGACATAGAGGTGGAACTATTTAGCACATGTGCATATGAAAGTATCATGAGAATGTGTCCTTGTGTGTTTTTTAAGATGCATTACTTGATTGGAGTCTTACGTGGAAATTATATACATAGCTTCCTTATAAATTAAACCATGTGGAAATATATATATATATATATATATATATATATACATTGAATAATGTTTGATAAAAAATATGGTAAGTACCGAGTGGAGGGGTGTTGACCGAATCATGCATAAACCAGGTGAGTGGTGTCATAATGGTTTTAAACTCCTCCTTACCTAACATCCAAAAATAATTGAAAATGAAGAAACATTCTTAAGAAAAAGAGAAAATGGGATACAAGGGGGAATAACGCTTAACCAGAAGAAGGAAGAAGAAAGCTTTGTTGGAAGGGAGTTGCAGGTGTGGAGAGAGAGAGAGCCAAGAGAAAATTTTAGTGAATGATAATTCGAGGTAAAATTATTCATATATGTATGTATTTTGTTTAATATCTTCCTTCTTTTTAAAAGAAATATATGTGTCGAATGCATCCTTGGTTGTTGTTTGTAAATGTAGAGGAAAAGGCTACACTCTATGCTATTATAAAAAGATAAACTTTTCTCTATTTGTTGTATGTGTGTAGAAATGGAAAGATAAATTATAAAACTGAATAGAAAATATGTTTTTGTTGGTTAATCTAGCTTGAGTTACTACATGAAAAATAATATATGTATTTTTAAGCATTGTCTAGAAAAAGTAGACAACCTGTGTTGATAAGAACGAATATAATAAATAGAATGCAAAATGAAGTATTATGTGTTTTCTTGTATTAAATAGTAGCTGCATTTAGGAATACATAAATTTAATATGGGAGCCAGGATATGATTCCACAATATATAAAAAACCCAATTTTCCTCAATCTGGAAATGAAAGGTTTTGGATGGTGACTATGGAGGTGAATGAGCTACATAGTATTTGAAAGAGAACCTACGACAACCATGCACTAAAGTTTAAATTTATATTAAAATTATATCTCTTTTGTAAGTTTAAAAATAAGTCATCGTTGCGCAACAGTGGTCAAAATATGTAATAACTTTTGGAAAGAGTGTTATGTGCTTTAAGTGAGTCATTAAATTTAAGTGGTAGTGTTGGTACATGTTAGGTCTTGTAGAGACTAAGTGACTTATGAGCAATAGCTTGTTTTGAAAACCATCTTGGATAATCTCAAGGGAAACCTAGAAGAGATGTTCTATAAATGAGTTTAATTGAAATGTTCAAAGAACAATAAAATATGACTCATCCTTCAGAATTTTGCATGAACAATAATCTATGTTGGGAACATGTATAATGTATACTGTATGTATTCATTTTTATGGTTAAACCATATGTTCTTTGCATTATTAAATAATTATATTTCTTCTTGGTGAACTCTTTCTATTTGTATTAATCAAAACAACTTTTGGAAGGGAGTAAAAATAGTGTGTTCGAGAAAAAATAATAAGTGCCTTAAAAGGATTACCACATTAATGGTCCTAAGCCTTTTGGCTTATTTCTTAGTAGCCAATAGTTAGTTAATGCCATATGATGTAGATAGTAGTGACATTGTTAAATAAAAGAAAATAGGATGTATATAAATAAATATTTATTTCTAGTTGAAATAAAAATGAACTTGCATGATAGTTAAGTATCTTTGGTACCCTTCATGGACAATAATTTTTTAAGAAGCTAAGGGTATCCAAAGAGTAATAGCAAACCACTATCACCGATTGAAAATGAATTTCAAAACAAAAATTATTGCACCTTCCTAAAAGATGTTATTTTTTATGTGGTAATGGTAACCCAAAAATCAACCTTTAGGTAATGATTGGGCTTTCAAAAAATAATGTGATTAATGATAAAGTATTATATATAGTTGTTTCCATTTGTTTAAACATGTACAGAGAGATGACAAAAAGTTTAATTTTTTTTTTCCATGAGTATTTATTTCATGTTATTTTTAAAATAAAATTTGAGAAAGTGAATTTGAAGCTTACGAATTTAATACTCAAAGTTTCAAAAATAAAATAAGATAATATTTTGTATATTGAACGTTTTTTGTGGAAAAAGACTTTAACTTTTTGATAATAGTTTCTACCGTGTAATGAAAGATATAGAACCCTTATTGGGGATTAAAATTTTAGTTGTTTTCTCCTAGAGCCTAGTATGGGTGAACTTATTAGAGTTAAAAATTACAAATTAGCTAGGAGTTAGAATATTTTACCTTTATTCATAATCTAGCATCAAAATATGAGGATGTTTTTAAAATAAAACCTAACATGTTGAGGTGCGAATATGCACATAATAAGTTTGAGAGTAATCACTGTAATGATGAAATTGGTCAAAATATATGACTTGGTCAAATACTTTTACGAGAAGGTGATATGGGATGCCATATCTAGATTGCTATTCCAAAGTACTATTATAAGTCCCATGCTTGGGTAACTTAGCTAAATTAACCTCGACGTTTTGTATGGGATAAATGATCATGAGTTGTATCAAGTATGTGTGATTAAGACCTAGTATAGGAAATTGGCATTGATCTAACTAAATCTAGGAAAAAGGGACAATCAGATAGACATGGGGTATATTTACATTAGATCCCTTACATTTAGTAGTAGAAAAATATCAACAAAATGGTCAAAGGTTCAGAATGTCAAGGGATGGGAAAGCAAGTGTCAAATATTTAGATGTTATGGGCCCTAAAGAATAAGTTTAACCCTCATGCCATAAAATGAGGACAATAAATAAGTTTTTCGACTCCACTAAATGGCATAATTATAGGATGTGTCCTATATCGTCCATTTGGATGACTGTCTGCAGCAGCCCTAGATCTAAATGTTGGTACAATATGCCATACTAATTTAAGTTCATGATAATGATATATTGGGTGAATCAATTCTTACTAAGTACCTTGAAGGTATACCCTTAACAAAATGTAGGTTGAAAATAAAAAAATTAGACCTTATTTATCTTGTTTGTTTTCAGTAGGACAACCAAGTGAGTAGACTTGGGCTGTTACATTAGTGATGCCTCATTCAATAATTGTTCTATCTAGAGTTTAAATATTTTTTACTATATGAAAGAAGAAGTTTGGTTGGAAGAAGAATCAAAAATTTGATATTTCTATCACTTTTAGCTATATCTCCCTTGATATCTAAGTCTAATATGACTCTTGATATTTAGAATATTATTATAATAAAAAAAATAATTAGTTTTCTCATACTTAAGGATGTTTTCATATTTTATCCATTTCTACTATCTTCCATAAGTCTTCAATCTTAAACTTAATTTTCTCATTTATGATATATATATATATATATATATATATATATATATATATATATATATATATATATATATATATATATATATATATTTGATAAGATGGACAAAGGGGTTTTGAAAGGTGCCCCAAACCTTTTACAAATGTGGATCAACCAACTAGTTGGATACAAGGAATATAGATATCAACATAGCAAACAAAAAAGGATCCACAAAATAGATAAACAATAAAGCTACATAATAGCTAAGCAAGACAAACCCAAACTAAAACCATCAATACACTAGAGCTTTCACTATCAACAACTAGAACCCCAAAAAAGACATCATGTCTCATGTAAGAGACTATACCTATCAAAAAACATAGTTAAGCAGAAACCCCCAAAAAGGATGTCCAACAACAATAGCTACTTGAGGCACAAATTCTTCTATAATTTAAATTTAAAATTCAGCCATGGTTTAGGTACAGACTCTTACGTTTAGTAAAATTTTCTAGGGGACCCCTACTACCATAGATCATAGCCATTTGAAAACATAAATTTTCTTCTCAATATTTCATTGTCTATTTGATTTAATTCATATAGGAAATCCTCCTACAAAATTTTGCATCTTTTCTATAGAAGTCCCAAGCTTGCTAAAAAAATTCACTGATCTATTTCCCTCCTTATAAATATGCTTAATCTCAACCGCTTCGAGGGTTAAAATCCATCTTTATAATTTAGTAAGTTCATTCATGATTTCCCAAGAAGGGATATAAACACATTTGATCATATTAATGATATTGAGGGAATTCCCTTCAATAATTACCTTCCTGCCATTCAAAATTTCTAGTTGACAAACTCCTTGAAAGAGTGCTCGCACCTCCATAAAATGACTGGTCTAACAATATAATTTTTTAGTGAAAGCCCACAAAATTCTCTTGTTAGAGTATCTAACCAATCCCCCTGTATCGGTTGGTCCTAAATTCCCTTTAGAAGCTCCATAAAACTTAGCTTTAACCATCCATAAGGAGGAGGTTTCTAAATAGTAGTATATCTAGTAGGATATTCAAGGTGATGATCAAAAGAAAAATATCTAAATTCAAGAACTGAATCCACTACCAAATCCCCAATGGAAGTGACCTTATCTAAAGGAATTACATCCAAATTTTAAAAAATAGCAGCAATAGCCCAAAGTAACACAAAATCAACTGGATGGAAGATATTTTTAAAGGTTTTAGAATTCCTCTCCTTCCAAATACGCCACCAAACGAAGTAAACCAAATGATCAAAATATTCAAAGATGCAAAGATAGAAAGTGAGACCTCCATTGAATGATCAAGTCAGATAACAACTTCAAAAAAACCCAAACCACACCAATGATCCTCAAGAACTGGGAGATATAGACTAAGAAAATGGACAATAAAACAATAGGTGCATAGGTGATTCTTCAATGCTACCACATAGGTAGCATCTATTTAGGATAACCAATCCCCTTCTACAAACCATCCAATGTAAGGCAATTTCCTTGTGCTTTCAACCAAAAGAAAACATTAAATTTAGGGGTAATACCCTTTAGCCAGATATTACTAACGAGAAACCAATAATAAAAGGGAACATTTAACAGCAAGTAGGTTAAATTAACAAAAAAACAACCATCCTTATCAACTTCCCACACCAATCTATCTAGACTATCTTGGTTAGGAATAACCATCCACTTTAGGATATCCATTAGAACTTTTTATGAAATTTCTTCTTATTGCAAAATTCCTAGAAGAACAAAATATTTCTATTATTTTCTATAATTAACAAAGACAATAAAGTCACATACCTTCGGCTTGAAAGCTTAGCTTGTGATTGGTTCCACTAGACTCAAGTGAGGATATGATTAAAATAATCTATCACCTTCCCAAGTGTCTTTCCATAAATCAATGATCTGCCCATTACCTAACATCCATTTTTACCCCTTTATGATATCAGAGTGATTTTTAACAATGTTGCTCTAGAATACTGAGCCAAGAGTAGGACATGGGTCTGTGAGAAAACTACCAGTATTACCTAAATATTTGGTTGACAATATCTTAACCTAATTAACATTATCTTTTTGAACCAATATCTATACTTTTTTAGCTATTAGTGCTCTATTTAACATTTTCATTCTTTTTAAGCCCATACCTCCCAACTCTTTCCTACCGCACACCTAATCCCATTCCACAAGAAAAAAGTTATTTTTCTCCTTGGTACTAGACAAAAGAAAGGATCGTTGAATTTATTCAATTTTCCAAAGAATATTTCCTAGAATTGAAAAGAGAAAGGAAGTACATTAGTATGCTCTATAGAGTAGACTTAAATAGCTTAATTTTACCTTCTTGGCTCAAAAAAAATCCTTTCCATCCTATAAATCTTCTTTGAACTCTTTCTACAACCAATTCCCATAAAGAAGTCATAATCCCCCTTTGAACATTGGCAATTCTAAATAAACTAAAGGAAGGGATTCAATATCACATTCTAAGATCTTAGCAATTTTTCTTTTCCTACTAAAAGGAGTATTTAAGAAGAACATATTACTTTTTCTCAAACTCACTTTTTATCCAACCACTCTTTCATAGCCTTGGAGGATGAGGGATAGAATATAAAAAGGATAATAACATGTCATAAATAAATTTATGGTCTAAGATAAGTTCAATGGTAGCTACATGTTTTATTCCCACCGCTATGGGAATCACCTTTAGAGCTCTTCCCATAGAATCAACCAATAAGATAAATAGATACAAAGACAAAGGATCCCCCTAATAAATGCCTCTGTAACTGCTAAAGTAACCATCTAGTGATCCATTAACTAATATTGAGAATTTTGTTGATGATGTACAAGCTTTGAACAATCTAATACAATAAGGATTTAAACCAAATTTCCCAAGAACTCTAAGAAAAAAATTCCACAAGACCCGATCATATGCTTTATTCATATCAAGTTTGAGGAAATTTCCTGGCCTTCTGCTTTTATCTATAGAATGAATCAACTCATTCACTGCAATAAAACCATCCAAAATTTGTCTTCCTGCTACAAATCCTCTTTGAGGATGGTTAATAATTATTGGAAGGCATACTTTGAGTCTGTTCACCATAGTTTTATAGAGAATTATAAAAAGTGTATTATAGAAGCTAATGGGCCTAAAATTAGAGTAATATTTAGCACCCACTGACCTCAGGATAAGAACTATAAATGGTGTGTTTACATCATCCAAAATTAAATTATGTTCTTGAATTTCCCTTATAGCTAAACATATGTCACCACCAATGATGTGCCAAAATATTTGAAATAAAATAGGAAGAAAATCATCTGGTCTTGGAGCTTTCAGATCACCCATAGAGAAGATAGCGGTCCTTATTTTATCATCCAAAAAGGGACCACAAAGGTATTTTTTGATATCATCTAAAAATAGGGTGGGGATGTGGTGTAGCAGCCTCTCTTCAACTTGAATATTGCTATCATCCGTAGAGCAGAGGAGGGTTTTAAAATACTCAACCACTTTTTTCTTGATTTCTATAATATCCATTGAGATAACACCATTTGATTTCATAATTTCTCTAACTCTATTATTGATCCTATGTCTTAAGGTGGATATGTGAAAGAATATTTTATATATATTACCAGAGCATTGGATATTCTATATATTTATCTTCCTCTTTAAATATTTCATCTATAGAATAAACCTATGTATATATGACCTTTTAAATTTTTTTGCATCCCCCAAAACAACCATTTGGAAGAAACCATGGTCTTATATCCACATATTTTAAAAATAAAATAGCTTTAAATGACTATTATTGAAACGATCTCAATAAAAAATGGTTTATTTATTTATTATTAGGTAAATAAGGGGTTTTAAGGATCCCTGAACCTAAGGGTTTTAATAGGGACCCAAATACTGATATGAGGGTTTTGATAGGATCCCACAACCATTAAAATAAGCTCCAAAAGGGTTACCCAACAACAAGATCCAAAAGGAGAAATACAATTTACACCCAAAAGGGTAACCCACCAATGAGGAGCAAAGGCTAGAAAAACCAGCCACCAACCCTCCTACGTAAAGTACAACAATAAAGTCCTATAGGATATGAAATGAATGCCCCATATAGGTAAAACTACCACACACATCTAATGGGAGAAACCTAAAACATCCCACTCAAAATTAAATTTGAAAATTAAGAACCTAGGTGAGTAGTAGAAATATTTTGACAAACAGTAAACCAACACCAAAAACTAGGCAACAAACCCCATGAGTCATCAAAACCAAAGTAATTGTTACAAAATACTTGTCCTTAAAACTCCACCTAGTGAAGGATCTAAGTCTTACACTTGCAATGGTTCTAAATAGAAAGTAAAAAACTATGAGCCTCCAAAACCAAAGCAAGAGATGCAAAACAAGAACAACCACTCTCAAGTACAATAAAAAGGAGATAGCAACATTCTGCATGCATCTTATATGGATAAGGGTAAGATCCCAAAAAAATAAGCCTTAGAACCCAGGGATAAATTACACCACCACTTCTATAACTAGATAAAGAGATATTTGCAGACAACTGAAGCTAGGAAACCCACTAGAGACATGGGGCCAAAAGCCAAAAACCACCGCAACATAACAACCCACTTTCACCCCAACTAGTTTGGGTCGGTATTTGGCCTTGTGTCCTTGAAACATCTAGATACAATAAGAAATTACCGAACCCAAAAGAAAGAGGCACAGATAAACCATGGATCCAACATTGGTAGAGAACCCTAGCAACAGATCCATACAAGCACCATCAAACCAGTGCAGCCAAGCCATCAAAGTTGAAGATATCCAAGGAAACACCATCAAATTTCCACAACCAAACACCATACCAAGCTCACCCCAATGGGTTTGGGTCGATATATGGCCCTTTCCTCTCCCTAGAATACAAAAAAAACATAAAACTATCAAACCCATAAGAAATTATGCACAATCCAACCAACTCCTCGAAGATATCAAACAACCTAAGAAATGCAACCACCCAACACACCCACCAACTAGAGCGAGAGCTAGCCAAGGGGTCAACAACCAAAATTTTCCACTACATTATAATAGCCTAGGATCACCCCTATAGGTTTGGATCAGCATTCAATCCTCTGCACTTGATAAGAGTGATAATGACAAATCCATAAGAGAGCAGAAATACCAGCAAGAACCCCAACAAGTAAAACACCCTAGTCACGGACCACAATAGAGAAACTAAGCATGACTAGAAGCTAGATATAAAAAACATATTCATTACTTAAAGAATGTATATGTAGTTTATAGCTAGTTATTACATATAAAAAACATATTCATTACTTATGTAATATAATATTTTCCAATTATTGAAGGAACTGTAGCACCCTAAAATTGGCGCAGTTAAACCATCAGTAAAAGATAAAAAAATTGAATTTAACCCTAAAACCACCCGTTAACCGCTCACCTCATTTTTCATGCCATTTTTAGAAGTTGTTTTGATTGTTGGACGATATCGTCGCCGATATGACGATATCATCCCAAATCGAACGAATTCATCTAGAATAGAACGTCTAGACGATTTCATCCCAAAACCAAATTTTCATAATTAGATTTTATTTCAACAACCTCTCCAACTCGAGCAGAAGTGTGTCTGCGTGGTTGGAGATTCCTACGTTGGATATCTCCAAGATTGGGATGATTCCCAACCTCCTAACCTCCCCCTAATCCTATATAAACTTGGGATTTTCCCAGTGTATCCCCCTAGATGATCATTTCCCTGCAACTTTAGTTTTTGTTGTGTTAGAACATCCTATCTCCCATCATTTGAACTTGTGTTTTCAAGTTTTATCGTAGGATCTCACTGTGTTTCAGCTAGAGGAATCTCAGATCATTGCAGGTAATTCAACCACAATTTTGGATGATCTTGTTGAGATCGACGATGATCTTGTACGATTGTAGATGATTTTGATTGTAGTTCATATTGGAGGTAATCAGAGTCTTGAGTTTGCATTCTCTATCTCTTTTTCTTATTTAATTATGCATTAGATTAATTCACTTATGTTCTGCATCTTGGAGTTCACCTCATTTAGCATATTTGCATGATAAAATTCAAAATAATTTTTTAAAACATTGCATCCCATTTGATTTGATATCTAGATTTATAATTTAAGCATTTATATTCTTATTTCTATCATTTTGTATCATTCTTGCAATTGTATTTTTGGTTTTTGGTGTCTGTTTTCATGATTACAGGTTTCTAACGAATTTGTCAAGTCACTGACGATCTTGGCTAATCTCAGATGATATCCTATGATCTAGATGATTCTGTGCAATTACAAATGATCCTATCATATCCGAGATGATCTAGACTCCTACAGGCTTCAAAATATTCATCAGACAAAAAATTAGGTGCACTCTTCTCCATTTTAGATATTTTCTATATTTAGGATTCATTTATGTTTGTTGTCTTCATATAAACCAGAAATTTCATATAGAATAGATTAGATTCATTTTTACCAACCTAGGAATCTGAATTATTGAACATAAAATGAACACATCAAACCCATTCTCGACCTAGGCGTGGAAACTGCCACTCAAGTTTCATGGTGAACCCCATTATCCATCAAAAATTCATCCTTATACCCCTCCCCTAAGAGGTGCGACCTTCAAAGGGCCTCTCTATCTGAGGTATTGTCCCATACTTCTTGCATCCCCCTTCGAGCATGGATCCTTTAGCCTAAAGGTAAGGGTGCAAAAAATTTGGGCGATACATTTTGGTGAACCCGACGTGAACTAAAACACCTTTTGAAAACAATCCAAAAAAAAAAACACATTATTAATAACATCTAGAATCATTAGACAACCGTTAAATTTGCATATCATACTTAGATGGTAGATTATAATAGAAGACAAGTTGTCACCATAAATGTTGAAAATCAATTAACGGCCATAGAGATTACTTATGTGCTTAGAGTACCTCAAACAAATAGAGCCCAATATTTGTGGGATGAACTTGATAGGAGATTGGGTATTATTGAATCCAGATTTGTAGAACTTAGACAAATTAAGAGTTTTGTCCTAGATAGAATATTGGATCCTGATCAGGTGACTTTGTATCATGAACTTCAGAGAGCTTTCCATAGGTGGTTAGCAGATAAAAGAGCACTTCTGTCTTCTAAATTATACACCTTTGAGGAATACCTTGAGAACGCAATTGTAGTACATAAATTTCTATCTCATATAGAGGATCAAGAATTCATACTTACAGATATAAAAATATGGAATAGAGTTCCTAGAGTTGTGTTGTATCGAGAGTATTGCCATGAACTTTATTTTTACATGTCAGGGTCTGAAATAGATCATATTACCATAGCACACTTTGTCAAATTCTTGAAAAACCACTTCCAATTTTAAGAGGAGCATTTCATGAATCCTGATGAACTTGACCCTATCAATGATATCCATAAACTATTCATAGAAAACTAAGTCATATATATTTGCTAAAACCTAAGTTTAGCACAATGTCTAGAATTAGGAATGGAAAACAAACCGAAGAAGATGAACATTGGTTAGGAAGACCATTAACTGACCAAAATGTCCCTCCTAAGGACCAAGTTTCGAAAGAAGGAACCCTAGACTAGCAATAATAAGAGCTTGCTATAGGAAATGAACATGAAGAAACTGTTAGAGAGGAAGGATCCTCATCCCCTACAATGTCTCCAGGAGTAGCTAACAATTTTGAGAATATGGAACAATTATGGAAGTTCATTAATACTAATATTGGTGTTTTTAATAGAGCAGCCCATATGGACAAGGATCAAATCAGTGACACTAAAGCAACTCCAGAAGAAGTATTTCAAACACACACTAATCCCTTGTCCTTTATTGATCAAGAGAGTGATCAAGCTGGACCATCCAATTTGAAGATGGCAGCTGTGATTCAGAACATACAACAACAATAGGTTACCCAACCATATAAAGTGCTTGTTAATAGGCCTAGGGTCATTCCCGCACAAAATAAACCATCATTTATTGCTCTATTTCACCAAGATCTTGATCAACATACCTCAAATAAAAAAGAAGGCAAAACAAAACCAAACACCAATTACCAACAATCTGGGGTACAACATAAACTATTACAAATCCCCTTCATAATACTCTTCCTACCAACACTTTGCATAATAGCAATATAGCATCTAATCCTTATGTAACACCATCATACACTCATAGATCCCATACCTATGTCCCATTGAACCAATATGGTGGACAAACTAGTAATATTGAAACCATTGTGAAACAACTAGTTTCTTGCATGGACTAGATAGATCCCTACCGTCCCTCGTACAACTATCGAGAGATGTGTAGTCAGCCTTTAGATATTATAGTCGTAGCACAACCATATCCTAAACATTTTCCTATGCATGTTCTTCCCATATATAAAGGAACCAAAGATCCCATAGAGCATCTTTGTATGTTTAGGATAGCATGTCATGATATATCACATGATGACTTGTTATGACTAAAAATGTTCCCAAAAATATTATGAGGAATGGCATTAGAGTGGTATTATCAATTACCCACTAATTATTTGAGGAATTTCAAAGAAACTGCTGAGTATTTTGTTCATCAATTTAGTGCCTACATCGAAAGACATGTGACCATTAAAGATTTGTATAACTTAAAACAGGACAAAGATGAATGCTTTGCTGATTTCCTAGCTAGGTGGAGATAGTTGATAGGAAAATTGCACTTTGTGTTACCTTATAGGGAGATGTTGGACATCTTTATTAATAATTTGCAAGAGCAACTATCTTACGAATTATCAACTGCTACCTTGACCACCTTCGATCAGGCTATAGACTTAGCCCAAAGAGTGGAAGATGCTCTCATTAGGAGAGGCCAACTTAAAAAGAAAGACGATGAGAAAACATCCAAAAATCAATATAAGAATAAACAAGTTGTGGGTGATGGAGTCATCGATAGTAGAAATATTGCTAGTGTTAATGCTGCAAAGATAGTAGAGAAGTTTTTACTGAAACTTGCTGATAGACCTCCTCAAGAATTTACTAGGTTAAATCAACCTTTATCAACTATTCTATCGTAATTATTAGAATGAGGTTTGGTTCAATTACCAAATATCTAGGAACTTGATCCAACTATACCCGAATATAGAGCAGATTTACATTGTGACTTCCATAGAGAACCTGGACACACTACCAACTCTTGTAAAATATTAAAACATAAAATATAGGACTTGATTAATAAAAATGAGATGGAGGTGCAAGCCTTTCAACCTAAGCAAAATCCTCCTAATAATGTTCAAAAGAACACCCCATAAAAATAGAATCAGAATGCCAATCAGTCATTAGAAATCTTTCAAAATCCCTTACCAAAACATGGTAAGGAGGTGGCTAATCAAATTGAACATCATAATGTCCCTCCTCCTGCCCAATATGTAGGAACTATTAGTGGGCATTTACCTGTTCATGATCTGGAAATATTTGACACAATTTTATTCATGGTTACAACTAGGCCTCTATATAATATTTAGATACCCGATCTTAGTGATACAAAATATGAAACTGAGAGTGATATGGAAATCACATCAAATCAATCGAATAGTTTTGAATATGAATCATATACTATTCACCATATCACAAGTTATATAGTTCCAAAAGAACCATTTCCAAGAAGAGTCACTACTAGACCATAGTCTCATCGATTACTTTCTAATGAGCTAGCTATAAACGCTAGACAAAGACCCATTCATCATCCGAAGAATAATATTGTGGGTACCATCGAAGCTGTTACTAGACAACATTCTCAAAATTATCAACAAAATCAAATTCAGAATGGTGGATCAACTCCATTTGTTTTGAAGGTTCCTAATAAATGGAATCATGCACCTAATGTTCAACCTAAACCTCCTTATAATATTAATGAACAATTATCAAATATTACAACTAGAATTTCCCTCTTGGACCTTTTAAGATCTTCTCCTACACATAGAGATGAATTAATGCTCACATTAAGCCAGATGATGGTACCCCAAGACATTCAACCTGAAGCCATGGACAATACTATAATAACTCGTGAAGTTGATTGTATTGACTTCCGGGATAGAGACATACCTCAACATAGTTTACATAAAGATAACCCCTTGTATATTACTACTTTAATTGGAGATGTAGCAGTCAAACGAGTTTTGATTGATAATGGTTCATATTTAAATATCTGCACTTTTGACTTCTACCAAATATTTGGGTTTAGAAGTGAGGAAATGAAAAGAACTAATATGATCATAAAAGCTTTCAATGACGAAACACAAGAAACGTGTGTAGTTATTACCATTCCATTGCAAGTTGGTCTAAGAACCTTGGATACGACTATGTTTATTGTACATTGTCTTGCATCGTACAATATACTCTTAGGTCGTCCTTGGATCAATGTGATGCGAGCTATTCCATCAACCTTACATCAATGTGTTAAGTTCTAATTTAAGAATTAGTTGGTTACCATTCATGGTGATCCAAGACCCTTTGATATGTGTGCTTTGGCAGAACCTGTTGGAGTTCAATTTTTCCCTGCTCTGTCATCCGCACATCCTAATTATCATTATCCATATAAACATGTGAAACTTGCACCCACAAATTCATCTACTTCTCCATCAGTTGCACCTTCACATATAGCTCAACCATCTTCTGAAAAAACCACATTAGGACCTAAGAGAGATCCTAATCCCACAACCAATGTCTTTTGTTCTAATCCTATAACTTCCATACCTATAATAGACCCATCTATCGATACCTCTACACCGTATACATCCACCAAAGTCATATTTTCTGCATCAGAAGATGTAGGGAATGTTACTTCTACCTCTTATGCTCTTACTGACGAACTCTTACCTAATCTATCTAAAATTTTTATATCAGAAGAAATGAATGCTTCTATGCAAGATTCTCTTATTTTAAATAATTTAGCACCATCTCCTCGTACCTTGGGCCTCCCATAGCCTATGGTAAGTATTTACCAAGTCGAGAGTTGTGCCTTTATTTATAAGGGATATGACTAGGGTAGAATACCAAAAAACATCAGAACTCATTATGATGGATATGCTCGATGTTATTTTATTAATGAGTATATTAAAGCCAAACCTATAATGCTGAAATTGGGATATAAATGGAAAGGTTTGGGACCTTTCCAGAATGGTATGAAATAACCTTTTGAGGTAGAAGCGTGGCTCTCCCGATGTGGTGTGGGTATATTTCCTCGTAAGGGAGCCATTCCCATTTGAGGATGATGACCAACTTATATGTTACCAAGATTATTTAGATGCACGCGATGCCTTGCATTTAATAAATAAGACATTCACATGTAATATGCTATCTATAGCTTATCCTAAGATGATCATTGAATCCGATGATGAGTTGGAGGGAGATATCTTTCATGATGTCTCCGTTGAGGAATTATTACATAATGGATTTTATTTTGATGGCTCTATACCTAGTATAGCCCAGCTTGAGGCCATGACTCCTCAAGACAAATTATCCAAGCTAACCTTGGAATAATTACAAGAATTGGGCGTTTCACCCACCCCACCTAATTTTGAGAGAGATCTACACATGGAAGTAGAAAATGTCATAAAAATTAACATTGGAACCGAGGATAACCCCCACATAATCAACATTGGATCAAAATTGAGTCAAGAAAAATAGGATAAATACATTGCATTTCTTAAAGAATATGAAGATGTATTTGCGTGGACATATGAAGATATGCCAAGATTAGACCCTTCTGTAGTTATGCATCACCTAGTAGTGCACCCGGATGCTAAACCTGTTAAACAAAAAATTAGAAAAATGCATCCTAAAGTGGCCTTACTATTCAAAGGGGAGTTAGAAAAACTCCTAAATGTTATTTTTATACAAGCCATTGATTATGTTTAATGGATCTCAAATGTAGTTCCCATAACTACGAAAGAAGCTACTAAGGTTAGGGTTTGTACAGACTTTAGATATATTAATGTTGCATGCCCTAAAGATGATTTTCCCCTTCCCAATATGGATCAGTTCATTGATTTTACTGCTGGGAGTGGAATGATATCCTTAATGGATGTATTTTTTGGTTATAATCATATCAGGATAGCTCCTGAAGATCAGGCTAAAACAACCTTTATTACCCCTTGGGGGACTTTCTGTTGGAAAGTGATGCCATTCGAGTTGAAGAATGCAGGTGCAACATATCAACGAGCCATGACTTATATATTTCATGATATGATACATGATATACTACATGATTATGTAGATGACATTATAGCTCGTTCTACTAAAGAAGATGACCATTTAGATGACTTGAGGAAAGTATTTGATCGATTAAGGGAATATATTATCCGATTGAATCCAATAAAATGTATATTCGAAGTTAAGTTAGGTAAATTATTGGGGGTTATAGTTTCTTTATGTGGCATCGAAATTGACCCTCTCAAGATTATGTCTATCACTGATATGCCCGCACCTACAAATATATCTGAATTACGGAGTCTACAAGGTAAGCTTCAAGCTATCCATCTCTTCATCGATAAGCTGGCGGATAAAACTGGACCCTTTCTTAAGCTTCTTAAGAAGGATGTCTCTTTCCATTGGGACAATGAATGTCAAGAAGCATTTGAACTCCTCAAACAATATCTTCTTAACCCATCTATACTTTTTCCCACATAAACCTGATCGTCCATTTATCTTGTATATTTCTACTTTAGATTTTTCTTTAGGAGCTATGTTAGCTCAACTTGATGATGAGAAAAGAGAGCATGCTAATTATTACATTAGCAGAACATTAATTAGTTATGAAACCCGCTACACAACATTAGAGAAGTTATGTCTAGCAGTCGTATTTTCTACATAGAAACTACGCCATTATATGCTTAGTTAGAAAACATACATTATTGCTAAATATGATCCCTTGTGGTATCTCATGAGTTGACCTTATTTATCTGGTCGCACAGTAAAGTGGGTTCTTGCGCTAAGCGAGTTTTAACTCACGTTTATAAGACAAAAGTCTATTAAGGGTCAAATCATAGCAGATCAATTAGCTACTGCACCCTTAGAATCCACCCATCCCCTCGTCATTGAGTTTCATAAAGAATGGATTAAACTAGAGGCAGATCATTCAGAGCAATGGTCCTTATACTTTGATGAATCCTGATGCATGAGTGGGGCTGGTGCAGGTATTATTTTGATATATCCACAGAAACATCTCATACCTCTATCCTTTAAATTAATATTTACTTGTACTAATAACACTGCTAAATATGAGGCTTTCATCCTTGGATTACGAGCAGCCCTAGCACTAAAAATTAAAAATATATTAGTTTTTGGTGATTCTCAACTTGTTATAAATCAAATTAATGATGTTTATCAGACCAGAGATGATAAATTGCACCCATATAAAGCATATGTATTACAATTAATATCTTTATTTGATCAAATTACCTTGGAAGCTATTCCTAGAACTAGCAATCGTGTAGCTAACGCCATGGACGTAGCTGCATCTCTTTTACCCTTGGAGTTAGATGACGAATATGCTACCATAATTATTTGTCAACTCCAAGAACCTGCTTCAATTAAATCATGCTTGGAACCTTTGTACGTGTTTCTAATCAATGAAACTACTCCTAAACTTTGGTACATTGATATCCTCAATTTTCTTCAAAATGGGACCTTCCCTAAAGGTTTTAATAGAAACCAACATCGGTTATTACATAGATGAGCAAGTCGCTTCGTCATAATTGGCAATACCTTATATAGGAGATCTTTTGAAGGTATCCTATTGAGATGTTTGAATCTATAAGATTCTAGATCAGCTTTGAGTGAAGCCCATGATGGATATTTTGGGGGACACTTTAGTGGTAGCACCATTGCTAAGAAGCTCCTTAGGATAGGATGTTTTTGGCCTACCATGGAGAATGATGCACATGATTACGTGCGCCATTGTGACAAGTGCCAGAAACATGCTGACCTTGTCCATGCGCCTACACAAGAAATGCAGGCTATTTCATCTCCTTGGCCCTTTTCAAAATGGGGCTTAGACATCATCAAAAAAATCAATCATGTGTCATCTGATGGACACAAATTCATCATAACCGCCATCGAGTATTTTACAAAGTGGGTTGAAGCTATGCCTTTAGCTTCTTGCACTAGAACTCAAGTTTCCAAATTTATTTTTAATCAAATTATTTGTAGGTTCGAAATTCCTGCAAATATCATCTCAGATAATAAAACTTGTTTCAAAAATAAATATGTAAAGAAACTATGTCAAAAATATAAAATTCAACATCGTTGGTCCACTTCCTATTATCCTCAGGGTAATGGCCAAGCAGAAGTATCGAATAAAACATTAATTAAAATCTTTAAAATACTGGTCAATAAATCTGGCCATGATTGGCACATTTAATTATATCCTGATTTGTGGGCTTATCGAACTAGCATCTGTACTTCCACGGGCACTTCACCTTTTGTTTTGGTTTATGGCGTTGAAACTATTTTTCCCTTTGAATTAGAAGTTCCTTCTTTGGCTCTGCTACTTCAAGATACTGAAGTAGGAGATGAATATTGTGCTAGCAGATTTAGTTAGCTAGAATTCCTATATGAGAAGCACATTAATGCTTTGGAGCATCTTCATGCCTACCAGAACAAGCTCAAATGAGCATATTTCAAGAAAGTTCATCACCGATCCTTTGAGATCGGTGACCTCATCTTAAAAGAAAAAAAAATACTAATGCAACTAAAGACCTTAAAGGTAAATTTAAGCCTAACTGGCTTGGGCCATATATTATCACTACTAAATTTGGATCGGGAGCATACATATTAGCTACCTTAGATGGTAAATATCTTAAAGAACCTATGAACATTATGCATCTTAAGTGCTATTATGCATAAATCTGATAATTTCATCACTATATATATTATACATATTGTCTTATTTTAGTAATTCATATTAAATTTCAAAAATAGTAATATTATGTATTATCTTAATTCATAAATTAAAATCAAAATATAAAAAATCAAAATCATAAAAATCCTCAAAAACATCTTCTATTTTTGCACCTGTCAATTCTTGAAGTATTGCAGTTATATTTTCAATTATTTTGGATAAATTAGCATTTATTTGGAATCCCTCACTTTCACACTCACATGAATAAATATCTTGATCTTATTTGGTATGATTATTAATCTCTCTTATATCGAAGTCCACAGTTGAATTAAATTTAGTTTTGAGCATAGAGAACTGATCTTGTTATTTACTTGAACCAAGTACACCTTTTCACATTAAAATGATTTCATTGCAAATTCAAAGCGATGCTACATAGTAGAAGTGGTCTCTTGAGTGAAAAGTTTCCCCTGCTATCCTATCATGCACATGGTCTAGAATATTTGATAATTTACAAAATGACAAGCTCACCCCTACCTAGAATAAAAATCCCTTGCTCTACAGCCAATCCGAGCAAGTATCGCTAGTATAAAAAAATAAAGTCAAGAAAAATCATGAGAAAAAGAAGCATTATTTAAGTATCATTTTGTACCACCTCAGCAATATTTCAGCATTATCTCAGTTTCAAGCAAAAATACAAAAAAAAAAAAGAGAAAATAAAATAAAAAGCAAAAAGCAATAAATCCCTTCCCCTACCCTTTGAAAGAAAAGAAGGGTGAATGAAATTGAATCCCTAGAATTCTCAATTATTCGAAAACTATGAGGTAAGCCCCATAATAGGTGGTTTGTACCCAACCTTCTTGGCCTTGGGTAACTCCTAGCATGGTGATATGTTTGTCACATTAGCAACCTTCTTTTGTATAGACCTATGTCCGCTCATGGATCAACTGGCTCTTGATGACCCGAATTACATAGTAGTATGGTACGGTTACATGCATATAAATCATGGTCAACAAACACTCATTTGGTTAATTCAAATTACTTGTATCAAATTATCTTGCTCAAAATTGGTAAATGAACAATACAATTGCACACACATTTGTGTTTGAGAGATTTTGTATCATTATGATAGATCAAGATCAGCAATGAACTCACATATGCACATGGGGTTCCTTATAATTCTAAATTTTGTCTTTGAGATAATTTAAAATATTTATGCAAATCTTCTAGAATAATTTGATTTTCTTACTTGAGAATATTGGCTTAGCGTAAAAATAATTAAATACATTTTTTCAAAAATCCAAATTTTTTTTGAAAACATGTTCAAAAATCTAGCAATAAACTCACATTTATATATTTTCGACTTTCGCAACGATGGTATAGTTACTAAACCTAAATTGGAATTTATGCCTAGTGCAAGTCCTCATTTTTATATTTTTTATCTCAAAATCAAAAATCAACTATGCAATAAAAATATTACATCAATTTATTCTTTGGATTTCGCGATGATGGTATGAGTCTATACCTAAAATTCTATGCCTAGCGCAAGACATTGTTCTAATTTTATCTCCCATTTATTTAATCCATAAAAGCATATGGCTTAAATCATTATGTTACACAATTGTGCTTTAAAAATAATAAAAACTTTTCTATTTAATTTCATTATGTCAACATTCAGTTTTGTGACGATGGTATAATTCCTAGGCAATTGTTCAAATTTCTATCACACTTAGGAATTTTATGCCTAGCAAAAATCATATTTTTAATATTTCATGCATAATATTTTCATGGAAATCTGAAAACAAATCATCACCATCATCATTTTTCATCATCACAACACAAAGTCTTAATAAAGTAACTTAAGCACCCTTTTACTTTTAGCAATATTTCTCTCATACCGGGATTAGCTTGATGACCTAGCGAGCAGCGAATCCATGAAATGGTCATGTAACAACAAAAATGTCCTTTGAAATTATTGTTAGAAGTCACTTTATTTTTCATCAAATCATATCACAACAACCAATTTGTTTACATCAGATTATTTCATTTAAATTTTATAGTATGACATAAAATTATAATATTTTCAACAACATAATTACATGAATAATAAATCAACCATTAAAATATTAAAACATCATAAAACATATGCACAAGTCATATCACAAAAAGAACATATATATATATATATATCAAGAAGTCTATACATCATATCAAAACGGATTGGTATGCCACAATCTATACCCTAGCATACTCAATCATCTCAAAAATATATGGTCTATGTACAATGATCAATTAGTCTTGAGAAGACCTCGAGATCTCAGCCTCATCTCCTATCTTGCCCTAAGGTGGAGGAGGTGGTCCCATCAAAGCCCGTCCTGTGTTGTGGGTCCTCGACGTCAATCATGATGATATCCTCGATGACCCCATCCTGATCGGCTTCACAATGTTGGCTGGCAGTGGTATCCTCTACTCCTCTAGAACCACATGATAGTACAACCCCTGGTAGAACATGATCTATGCAATAGCCCATGTCAACTCTAGAATGCTTGCCCCTCCACTCTAAGCCCTGAGCCATGTCGCCTCATCCTAAAGAGTCTGCACCTGAGCTCATAGGAAGGCATTCTCTGCCTAGAGAGCTGCCATCTTGCTGCTATCCCCCACCTCAACACCCTTGCCATTATCGGGCGATGGTGGCCTATCCCTCTACTAAGAAGGGAGTCTCTCCCTCCTCTCCGACTGTTGCTATCTCTCCGAAGCCTATGGTACTCTCCAACATCTCTCCTAATGAGGTTGTCATTGATCCCTCCCTCTGTGATCCCTCGCTACACTGATGGTATCCTAGCACTGCCTCTCCATCCATTGCACAACAACGTGCATCAGACCCTATGCCCTCATCATCTGATGAGGGTGAATGTCTGCATACCAGGAATCATACTCGTCTGCTACCCTCGCGTTGTCCCCATCCACTGGTTGAATTGGGGCATCATCAGTGTCCTAAATCCAGAACCGTTGCATGTCTAGAGCCCCTCTCAATGTGGTATTATCCTACATAGTCCGGGAGTACTCATAATCCCTAAGAGAAGGGATCCCATGTTGTAGACCGAACTACCTCAAAACTTGGTCATAGCGGTGGAGCTCTACCTCTCCTCGCTCTATCCTCAACTAGATGACTCGCCTGATGCGAGCCAACTCCTATATGTCCTCTACCCACCCTAGATGCTCTCTCCATGGTATCTAGGTGATCTGATCTAGGGTGATGTCATCTAGAAACCTCCAGGACATCGGTAGATCTATCCATCGTTGTGACCCTCTCTGGAGCCACCAATAGAAAACCTAAGGTCTCTCCCGATCAACTCCTATCAGTGGAAGCCCTACCGACCTCCGCATCGCAATGTGCTCCCAAAACCAAACCTGTAGTAGTGATGTCAGCACCAAACATCGACCTCCCTTGTATATGACCCTGTAAAGGATCCTATACAAGTGACATAATACAAACCTACCCAAATAAAACTTGTATCTATGGTCTCTCATGTCATAGACCACATCTAAGAGGAGCCACGGTAACCTGCATCCACTTTGGTGGCATAGAATAATGCCACCCACCACCCCTACCAAAACCCATTTCAATTGAGATGCCCTAGGCATCTGCCTCAAAGCCTCGATGTTCACTCTACCCTTCTCCAGGGTGAAGCTTAGGTCACTGCATAATCTCATCATGGCGTGGCCCTGATTGGACGAAGGAGTCATGAACTGCCCATGTATGGGGATCCTCAATATCCTCCATACATCCCTAGAGTGGGAGTCATATCCCCTATCGATAGCTAGAAGCAGGATGACTCTAGATAACATCTCTCTGCTAGTGTTGTCAAAAGCCCCATGTTTGTAGGAAATTATGGCATCTCTGCCACATGGTGCAGTTTGAACTCTGCTAGTCTATCTCGCTCAGCCTAGTCGAGCCCTGTTAAGTCATCCATAAGACCCTCGTATTTCCACTCTCGACTCTTTAGCAATCCCCTCTACAAAATAAATAATAAAACAACAAAAATCATTAGTACATAATCATTAAAGTCGATTAAAATCAATTTTATCTCATAAAAAAATGATATCGCCCATTATTGGATGATATCGTACCAAATTTAGTTAAATCATCCTTAATAGGGATCATCCATTATTGGACGGGATCACCCCTATTTCTATGATTTTGTCCTAAAAAAAAATCGATGATATAGGGACGATTTCGATGAAATTGGGATGATTTCATCCCGACATCGTCGATGGCCTAAAAATGGCTATGATGCCCAAAAATAATTAAAATTCAAGTAAAAAATTAAACAAATCAAGCTAAAAACATGGTACACTAGGTTTAGATCCTTACCAGCAACCCGTGCCGGAACTCTGTCGATCTGTGTGTCGTTTCCACCATTTCGCCTGAAGAGCTCTGAAACAGAAAAAGTGAACAGTAAAAATGAATTAGAGTTTTATCCTATTTTTTCTATTTTTATTTAAAAACAACATTTTTTTAATTTTTTGCTTTTCGTGCTTTTACATCAAACGTTCGATTTGGGTAAAAACTCGGAGGGGGCACAATAGAAAACAGTTGTACGATTCGACCTAGAATCATCGTCTAAAAAATGAAATAAATTTTTGCTTTCTCGTAAAGCGTGAAGAACTCATATTTAACGCATTTTATTAAAAAAATATGCTAAAGAGGGGGCAAAATGTAGCACCCTAAAATTGGTGTAGTTAAACCATCAGTAAAAGATAAAAAAATTGAATTTTAACCCTAAAACCGCTTGTTAACTGCTCACCTCATTTTTTGCACCATTTTTAGAAGTTGTTTTGACCGTTGGATGATATCGTCGTCGATCTGACGATATCATATCAAATTGAAAGAATTCATCTGGAACAGAACGTCCAGACAATTTCATCCCAAAACCAAATTTTCATAATTAGCTTCTTTTTTAACAACCTCTCCAACTTGGGCAAAAGTGTGTTTGCACGGTTGGAGATTCCTACGTTGGAGATCTCCCAGATTGGGATGATTCCCAACCTCCTAACCTCCCCCTAATCCTATATAAACTTGGGATTTTCCCAGTTTATCCCCCTAACTGATAATTTCCCTACAAATTTAGTTTTTTTTTGTGTTAGAACATCATATCCCCCATCATTTGCACTCATTTTTTCAAGTTTTATTGCAGGATCTCACTTTGTTTCAGCAAGAGGAAGCTCGGATCGTTGCAGGCAATTCAACCACAATTTTGGATGATTTTGTTGAGATCAGCGATGATCTCGTACGATTGCAGATGATTTTGATTGTAGTTCATATTGGGGGCAATCAGAGCCTTGATTTTGCATTCTCTATCTCTTTTTCTTATTTAATTATGCATTAGATTAATTCACTTTTATTCTGCATCTTGGAGTTCACCTCATTTAGCATATTTGCATGATAAAATTCAAAATAAGTTTTTAAAAAATTGCATCCCATTTGATTTGATATCTTGATTTATCATTTAAGCATTTATATTCTTGTTTCTATCATTTTGTATCATTTTTGAAGTTGTATTTTTGGTTTTTGGTGTTTTTTTTCATGATTGCAGGTTTTTGACGAATTCGTATGATGAATTCGTTAGGTCACTGGCGATCTTGGCTGATATTAGACGATATCCTATGATATTGATGATTTTGTACAATTACAGATGATCCTATCATATCCGGGATGATCTGGACTCCTACAAGATTCAAAATCTTCATCAGACATCAGAAATCAGGTGCACTCTTCTCCATTTTAGATATTTTTTGTATTTAAGATTCATTTATGTTTTTTGTCTTCATATAAACCAAAAAATTTAAATAGAATAGCTTATATTCATTTTGGCCAACCTAGGAATCTGAATGATTGAACATAAAATGAACACATCAAACCCATTCTTGACCTAGGCATGGAAACTACCACTCAAAGTTTCCTGGTGAACCCCACCATCCATCAAAAATTCACCCTTATACCCCTCCCTTAAGAGGCGTGACCTTAAAAGGGCCTCTCCATTCGAGGTATTTTCCCATCCTTCTTGCATCCCCCTTCTAAGCACGGATCCTTTAGCCTGAAGGTAAGGGTGCGAAAAATTTGAGCGATACAGGAACAATATCTGAAAAGCCATTTAAATTAACAAAGAAATCAAAATCCTTGTTGATCTAATTTATTTAGGAGTACCACCTTTATTTTCTATGGTTACAATCCATCATTAAAATTAGCATTAATAAATTAAGAAACTTTCAACATCTAGCATGGAAAATTATTGTATTTGGAGTGTATATATGTTTATGTCTTCAATTTTTATATTTTATTATTTCCTTTAGAAATGACTAACAACTTAATTATTTCTCATTTACAAAATTGTCCATACCAATTTATATTATTACGTGTGATTGCAATAGATGTGAATCTACTATAGAATAAACTACTAAAGATTCCTCTATATTTCACATCTTTTTGGATAAATATATACATTTGTTACTACCAAATATTCTTACTTTTATTAGGATAGTTTATGACTATAACAACTTATTAGTTTATTAATACCCTTTTTAAGGTATATTTATAAACCAAATATACTGTCCTCATCATAATTTTTTATGATTACTTATGGGTTTCACCCCCTTCATTTTAGTACTTGTATTATTTGTTATTTGTTTTCCAAATTAATATTCTTTTATGGGGGATCAACTCAATACAACTATGACATAACATGTGCATTCATATGATACTAAATAATACCCCTAAACTTTATTTCCACCTCTTAGTCCTATATTTCTAATTCTCCTTTTGTAATATATTTTAAAAATCAATATACCCTCTATTTTCACCTTGGGTTTTTCTTGCATTTCATTATTTATACCCTTTTTATTTTTATCCTTTCAATGGGGAGGGGAGTTTTATTTTCAATGGATTTATCAACATGGTTGCTTTTTTTTTTTCCATTGGAAATTTAATTAAATCCTTTTTTCAAACTTCCATTATAGTAAGAATGACAATGAATATCATACTAGAAATACCTCCTACCCAACATAGAGATCATGGTCCCCTCTTCATACAAGGTACAATCAAATAGAATATTCCATGTGTGAGAAGAGAAGCAAGTAGACAAGTAATATTATCATATGGATGGGATTATAAAGTAAACATAACTCTAGAAATTTTGTTTTAATCTAATTATGAAATGGACCTTATCCATTAAGCTTTTCATGTCAATATTCTTTATCATGTGTCAAACTCATTCAACATATAAAAATAAAAGTTTTAATTCCGTTAGTATGCAACATATAATATGCACATGATAAACATATTGCTTTAATCACACATGATGTATTATTTGTATTTGCATGGTTCATATGTATTCAAATGATGTATTATTTGTATTTGCATTGATCATATGTATTCAATTGAACATATATTTTTATTAATTATTATATTTTTATACTAAAATACCATTAAGTTTTAATATAACTATAATAAAATATTTTTAATCTTCCATAATTAAATTTAAAAAATAATGAGAGAATAAATTACACATATTTATTTCAAACCTAGTAAAATAAATTACAATAAGCAAGTATGCATAGAATGGGAGTAAAATCATAGTGTTATGACACAATCTTGTTACAACCAAGTTGAATGACATTGAAGGCCTCAAAACTAGGTCAAATGAAATCATATCATATTACAATGAAATTCATGTATAGGTAGGTATCACAATATAGATTTAAAGTATACAAATACAATCTATTTTTGTTATAGTTACATTTTTTTATTTATTGATTATTAAAGGTATATTTGAAAGCAAAAATAAACTCTTGTCTTTAAGGAAAGTATAAAAATTTTAAAAGCACATAAAAAATTATAAATCATATCTTTATTCTAAATTTATTTATCGATTTTTAATTCAAAAAAATTGTAATTTATTTTGATTAATATTTAATAATTGAATGTATTGAATCAACAATTTATTAAAAATCGCACTGGTTGAGTTTAATAAGAATAAAAATATTAAAATTAAAATTATGAAAATTATATCTTGCCCTAGATTTACTCTAGAGAAAACAGAGATTAGATTCCTTGGAATGATTTAAAAAGGATGTTTTGCTTGTACAACACTGACAAGGCTATGTATGATATTGTTTTGGACCATACACCTTTCTCCTTATGGCAGAAATTAGGTGTCAGATCCCAAAAACCTTGGTGGAAATATTGGGCCTAGTATAAGAGCACTTCCTTGTTCAACTGTAGAATCAGGAAAGGTTATGACTGGATTACGCCAAATACACCCACGGTGCCCAAACTCAATGTCAAATGGGACATTTTCTCATCATCCTCTAGGTGGAAAACCAGATTTTATTCATCTTGGGCATCTTATCTGGAGCCAAAGAAAGCTTTTTTCGCTTGGATCTTACTGTATCAAGGTTTACCCCTTGGCTGTAGACTTTCTTATATGGGGGTGCCTGAGCCACAGTGCCCATTTTATCAAGAAACAGAGTCTTGTATGCATATTTTCTAGGCATGTATATAGGCCAGTATTGCTTGGATTTGGGTGGGTTCTTTCTTTACCCCGTTTATGTCCTTACAGATTTTTTGGCATCATTTCCTATTGGGTGATCCCATTCAGTTTTCTCTCCTACTGAGGGAAGTGTGGCAAATATTCAGAGTTGGTCTTCTATTTCACATTTGGAAATCTAGAAATAAGATTATTTTTAAGCAGGTTTATCTATCTCAAGATTTTTCGTTTGCTAACAAGCTCAAATTTTTTCATGAGGTGTGGTTTCAAATCTGTGACCAGGCTAAAAAGGTGGCTATGGAGTTGTACCATTTGTAGGCTTTGCTAAAATACTAGGGTGACGTCCATTGTGTTGTCAATAGGGGGGCCCTTATCATTCACCTCCTCACCCATCCATATCTCGTTCATGCCATTACCCTAATTGTACACAGTGTCAGCCTCCTTGGAGCAGATCCCGTGACTATGGAGGCCCATTACAATAGATGAATATGTACACCTCCCAAAATTCTGCACCTATGATCACTCCACAATCTACACTTGTGCCTAATGATGGTTGAGGGGCTTCAGGAAGCCACGGGCATATTTTTTTTGGTCTCATCCTTCTCTAATTACTCATGCTTCAAGCTGGGGTGAGGAGCGCTTTGATGGGTGGGGGAAACCACCCACTTCAAATGGATAAGGCCCTATATACCATATTCCCCCTTCTTTAAAAACCTTTATGGTTGTATAATGTTTTTTAGTTTGTTGTTGATAGCCATGGTGCCCATGTGGTGCAATTTGTTTTTCTTTATCCACTATTAGGATAAGTTAGTGGCATTCAAGGTGTGATTTTTTCTCCACCAATACCTTTTTTTTTGTAAAGGACTTTAATTTTTATAATTAAAATGGCTTTCATAAAAAAATATATATTTGTTAAAATACTTATGTTTATTTTTTTTAATTTGAAAGATAACCCCTATTGGAATATATAATTTAATATATTTATATATTTACTTTTTGAAAATAAAATTATATTTCTAATATATACTTCATTTAAAATATTTCATCAATTTACACCTTTCTCTAATTATAAACCTGTCTATTCTTTGATGAAATTGATCATACCATTTTTTTTTTTAAGAAATCAATGCCTTAAAATAGGCTAAAACTACATAAAATATAGTAATATTACTATAAAGCACTTCCTATAAGGATCAACATTGCTAAAAAAAGTATTAAAACATATTTCAATTGAGCGTGGTTCAAATTTTCCTATTTAAGATATTAATTATTATTTTTTTGCTTGATAGGATAGTTGGTTACAACAACACTATTTTTAGTAGCTAGCAAGCACATGGTTCAAACCACATGGGCTACATCCACCAGACCTATTCTATATCAACGTGAAATAGACTACCATGTGCTCAATATTTGTACCATCATCATTAGTTTGGCACGTACTTAGAGGATTTAGATCAAACTACTACCTTTGCAGTTGGATTCCCGCCAATGTTTGAACCTAGGTCTCTTCTTGATAAGTGCCCAACCACACCTGCACTTACCAATCCACCTAACCCTTGGGGTTTAAGACATCAATTATTAATAGTATTAATATTTATCTTTCACCTTTTAAGAGAACTTTTTAAAAAATAATATCTTTCACCTTTCTTGGGAACTAACATAATAAATGTTGTGTTGATTTTATTTATCACAATATTCTTTGTCCTAACATCTTCAACTGCATCCAACATATCATTCTTAAAAAAATTCCAAAATATTTAAAATAAAATTGTGATAAATACATTAGGACTAGGTTCTTTTTTTGGGTGTAAATATAATTTCTTCTCATGTAGAGTGTCCATCAAGATATTTCTCATAACAATTTTATTATATGCTTATATGATATGCAATGGAAAGTTTTCTAAAATATCAAGTCAATCCTCATTATGGTTCCTAAATACTAATAAAATTATATTATATATTTTTATTACTTCCTTATTTGTAATGACCCTCCTCACACAATGAAGGAAGAAAATAAATAAATAGTAAATTTACCATTTTCTTGTGAAACATGGTACTGCTAACGGTCTTTGTGAGTGCAGGATAGTTGCAATATATCAATGAAATAAGCTAATCAACAAGAAAAATTGTGAGAAAGGGAAGTGATGATTTGGCTCGCGAGTACATGGACGCTCACACACTTGCATTTCATGTAGTGTTTTTGATTTAATGAAAAGTGTGTGTGTGTGTTTATTTTGAATATATGATTGTTATTTAATGGCATAGAGTAGAATGTGTTTGTGTCTTGTTTGGCAATGATGATGAGAGCCACTTTCTATTTTATTTTGGTTTTGCATATGATCTCTAATCAAAGGTATATATATATATATATATATATATATATATATATATATATACATAAGCATGGGATATAATGGTGGAACTATTTAGCTTATGTGCATATGAACGTATCATGAGAATGTATCCTTGCGTATTTGTTAAAAAAACATTACATGATTTGAGTCTTACATGGAAATTATATATATATATATATATATATATATATATATATATATATATATATATATATATATATATATATATATATATATATATATTATCCACATGGTTTAATTTATAAGGAAGCTATATATATATATATATATATATAGCTTCCTTATAAATTAAACCATGTGGATATATATATATATATATATATATATATATATATATATATATATATATATATATATATATATATATATATATATACACGTTGAAGAATGTTTGATAAAAAATATGGTAACTACGGAGTGGAGAGGTGTTGGTCGAATCGTGCATAAACCAGGTGATTGGTGCCATAATGGTTTTAAAATCCTCCTTACCTAACATCCAAAAATAATGGAAAAGGGAGAAACATCCTTAAGAAAAAGAGAAAATGGGAGACAAGCGGTAAGAACGCTTAACCATAAGAAGGAAGAAGAAAGCTTTGGTGGAAGGGAGTTGCAAGAATGGAGAGAGAGGGAGTCGGGAGAAAATTTTGGCAAATGATAATTCTAGGTGAAATTATTTGTATATGTATATATTTTGTTTAATAGATTTCTTATTTTTAAAAGAAATATATGTGGCAAATGCATCCTTGGTTGTTTTTTGTAAATGTAGGGGAAAAAATTGCACTCTATAATATTATAAAAATATAATCTCTTCTCTATTCATTGTATGTGTGTAGAAATGGAAAGATGAATTCTAAAACTAAATAGAAAAGATGTTTTGTTTGGTTAAGCTAGCTTGAATTACTGCATGAAAAATAATATATATTTTATCAATAATTGTATGAAAAAAGTAGACAACGTGTGTTGATAAGCATGAATATAATAAATAGAATGCAAAATGAATTAGTGTGTGTTTTTTGTACTGAATAGTAATTGCATTTAGGAATACATACATTTAATATGGGAGTCGGGATCTGATCCCAAAATATATAAAAACCACAATTTTTATCAAGCTGGCAATGAAAGGTTCTAGACGACGACTATGGAGGCAGACGAGCTACACAGTAGCTGAAAGAGGACCTATGACACCCATGCACTAAATTTTAAAATGATATTGAAATATTTCTTTTGTAAGTTTAAAACTGAGTCATCACTATGCAATAGTGGCTAGAAGATGTAATAACTTTTGTATAGAGTGTTTTGTGCTATAAGTGATTCATTAAATTGAAGTGGTAATGTTGGTACCTATCAGGTATCATAGAGACTAAGTGAATTAGGAGAAATAACTTGTTTTGAAAACCATATTGGAGAATCTTAAGGGAAACCTAGAAGAGATATTTTGTAAATGAGTTTAATTAAAAGGTCTAGAGAATAATAAAATATGACTTATCCTTCAGAAGTTTGCATGACCAATAATCTATGTTGGGAACATGTAAAATGTGGAATATATGTATTCATTGTTGTGGTTAAACCATTTGTTCTCTACATTATTAAATAAGTATATTTATTCTTGGTGAACTCTTTTTATTTGTATTAATCAAAAAAACTTTTGGAAGGCGGTAAAAAGAGTGTGTTCTAGAAAAAATAATAAGTGCCTTAAAAGGATTACCACATTAATGGTACTAAGCCTTTTGGATTATTTATTAGTAGCCATTAGTCATTTAATGACCGACTGATGTAGATATCAGTGACACTATTAAATAAATGAAAATAGGATGTATATAAATAAATTATTATTTATGGTTGAAACAAAAATGAACTTGCATGATAGTTAAGTATCTTCGGTACCCTTGATGGACAATAAATTGTTAAGAACCCAAGGGAATCCAAAGAGTAATAGCAAACCAATGTCATTGGTTGAGAATGAATTTCAAAAATAAAATTATTGAACCTTCCTAAAATATGCTAATTTTTACGTGGTAATGGTAACCCAAAAAGAAACCTTTAGGCAATGATTGGGCTTTCAATAAATAATGTGATTAAAGAGAAAGTATTATATATAGTTATTTCTATTTGTTTAAGCATGTATAGAGAGTTGGAAAGAATTTTAATTGTTTTATTCCATGAGTATTTACTTTATGTTATTTTTAAAATAAAACTTGAGAAAGTGAATTCAATGTTTATGAATTTAAAACTCAAAGTTTCAGAAATCAAATAACACAATATTTTATATATTGAATATTTTTGTAGAAAAAGACTTAATTTTTTGATAATGGTTTCTACCATGTAATGAAAGATATAAAACCCTTATTGAGGATTAAAATTTTAGTTGTTTTCTCATAGAGCCTAGGATGGGTGAACTTCTTAGAGTTAAACATTAAACCTTAGCTAGGAGTTAGAATATTTTACCTTTATTAAGAATTTAGCATTGATATTTGAGGATGTTTTTAAAATAAAGCCCAATATGTTGAGGTGTGGGTATGCACACAACAAGTTTGAGAGTAATCACTGGATTGACAAAATTGGTCATAATATATGACTTGGTCAAATCGTTTAACGAGAAGATGATATGGTATGTCATCTCTAGATTGATACTCGATAGTACTATGATAAATCCCATGCGCAGGTAACTTAACTAAATTAGACTCAATGTTTGATATGGGATAAATGATCATGAGTTTCATCGAGTATGTGTGATTAAGACCTAGGCCAGATAATTGACATGGCTTTATCTGAATCTAGGAAAAAGGGACAATCAAATAGAGACTGGGTATATTTATTTTAGAGCCCTTACATTCAATAGTAGAACATGATCAAAAAAATGGTCAAAGGTTTAGAATATCAAGGGATGGGGAATCAAGCATCAAACCTTTAGGTGTCATGGGCCCTAAAGGATAGCCCTTATCATGGTTTAACCCTCACGCTAAAAAAAAATGATGATAAATGATTTTTTTGACTCCACTAACTAGCAAAATTATAGGATGTGGTCTATCTTGTCCACTTGGATGACTATCTACAGTAGTCCTTGATCTGAATGTTGGTTTAATATGTTGTACTAATTTAAGTTCATGATAATGATATATTGGGTGAATTAATTTTTACTATCTACCTTGAAGGTATACCCTTAACAAAATGTAGGTTGAAAACAAAAAAAAATAGATCTTCTTCTTTATCTTGTCTGTTTTTAGTAGGACAACCAAGTGGGTAGACTTGGGTTGTTACATATGGTATCAGAGAAAACATGATTCTAAGTTGTAGAATATGAATGTGAAATTGATTACTTCTTAAAAACTAATGTAATACTTCTTCCACCTATAGGTTAATATGGTACCAATGCTACATGTAGGTCCTTGGGAAATCCTGCGGGAGGTAAAGAGGAGGAAGCCACTGAAAGACCTGTAAGGGGACCAAGAAATAATTTAAGGAGGGAAGGTCCTCAACATGAAATAAGAATACAAATATTAAATGAATCACCTCAAAATGAATCAAAAAGAGAGGGGTAAAACCTTGCAATTATTGCAAACTCATATGAAGTAGCAAATGGAAGATATGGCCCAACAGAAAATTAATATGGCCCAAAAAAAAGAATTCATTGCCAAACAACAATGGGTAATAGAAAAATTAATATGGGAAAGAGGAACTGGGTTAGAAATGGTAGGGGATGTTCCCAGGGAACTTGAGATATCTAGTTTAGGAAGGGCCAGGGTGAGTAAAGAGTTGTATAGGAACCTAAAAAAAGTTGTGATCTCCAATGGAAAGGATGATGGTGAATCAACTGAGAATTTGTTAAGTGAATTGGAGTCCTACTTATCTTTAGTGGTCCTATCCTCTGAATCTAGGACTACTTTGGTAGTTATGAATATGACTAAAATAGCCGTGGATTGGTGGAAATATTATAATAAAGGGCATGAAGTAGAAGCTATTGACCTCAAATAAGAGGATTTTGTCAAGGAATTTAGAGATAGATTCTTGACAAGGTAGTATTACATAGAAAATTTTTGAGAATTATCAAATTTATGATAGGAAAGCATTCCAGTATGAGAATACCACCAAAATTTTATATAACTATTAAAACCTGCATCCTAATATGAGAGTAATGAAGAAATAAAGACTCAAAAATTCATTCTAGGATTACATCCTAGAAGAATAATGGTGGTAAATTTACACAATCATGTCAATCTGTCTACTGCTTTTGATTTGGCAAGAAAAGAGAAATATAATCAAGAAATGAGAAAGGCATATTTTAATTATCAAAAGCTATCCAAAAAGGAAAAATATGAACTCTAAAAATGAAAAATCATTGGATTTATGAGGTGGGAGAAGGAATAAAATTAAAAAATACAAAGGAGGATATCAGAATATGCAAAGTAACAAAAATAAACCTAATTATCAAGGTGGTAAATACAAGAAACATGCAAAGGAGTTTCCCATAAGACAGGACCAAAAACCAAAAAGTCAAGAAAGGGCTAGGGAAGCTACTTTTGTTACCACCAAAAGCCCTAAAAGAGGCTAGCCACATGATCTATGCAACCACAGGTAGTTCTGAAATCAATGGTCAAATTACTCCTTTGTTAATGAATGGAAAGATATTTGATGAAAATGTGCAAATTATTATTGATAGTGGATCAACAGATAGATTTATCTCATCTATATTAGTGAGGGATTTTCTTGTTAGACCCGAATTTTTGTCTAAAATTTTGAAGGTAGAGTATGGATCAGGGTAAACCTATCATGTTAACCAATGCCTATTTGACCCCCATATCTCGTTTCCATAAGTAAAGACCAATTGGTATCCGTATGTGGTGCATTTACATGTGTTTGATATCATTTTAGGAGTTGATTGGTTGAAAGTGCATAAGGCTCTTCTAAATTTTCAAAATAAATGGGTGGAATTTTTGGATGAATCTAATAAAATGATTAGAGTTAATTGTGGTTAAAAAGAAGTTAAACCACATATATTGACTACAATGCAGATTAAAAAGGTGATTAATAAGAAAGGTATGATCTTCATAGTTAAGTTGAATGAGAGAGAAGAGACCAAAAAGGAATCTAACATTTTTTGGAAACATCCGATATTGGAAGAGTTTAAAGATGTGTTTCTTGAGGATCTATTAGGGTTACCACCTCATAGGGAATTTTATTTCTCAATTGAGTTGTTACCTAATCCTAACAAATAGTTTACAGTTTGTATAGACACATCAATTTAAGGGTTAGGTGGGGTTTGGACTCAATACAATGTGGTTATTGTCTATGAGTCTAGAAAATGTAAGAGGCATGAGGTTAATTATGCTACTTAGGATCTAGAGTTGGCAGCGATGGTACATGCCCTAAAATATTGGTGGTTTTATTGATTGGAGAAACCATTTGGGTTGAATACAAACCACCAAAGTCTAAGGTATATATTTATCCAACCATTATTAAATTCCAGGCAATGACGCTGGATAGAATTCTTAGTAGAATACAATTTTGGAATTGAGTATATTAAGGGTAAAGAAAATAAGGTCATCGATGCTCTAATTAGGAGAGGATGTATTACCACAATGTAAAAAGCCAATATGATCCGTTAGATCAAATTAAAATATGGCAAGAAAAAAATAAATTATGTCAATCTTATGTTGACCAAGTTGGGCAAAAACCTGGCATGAATGCAAAATATGTTTTTAGAGATGATCTACTATTTTTCAAGAATAGGTTGGTAGTACCTAATTTGGGAGGATTGAGAGAAACAATCCTTAAGGAGGCACATTATACTCCTTATTATGTGCACCCAGGAGGGGAAAAATGCACAAAAATTTAAAAAAAGCTTATTAATGGCCAAGAATGAAGAAATATATTACTAATTATGTGGAAAATATTTGGAATTCCAAAGAGTGAAATCATAACATCTGCATCCAGTTGGAAAGCTATACCCACATGAGATACCCGCATAAAAGTGGCAAGTAATATCACTAGATTTTATAGTGGGATTGCCTAAAACAAGATGCAGGCATGGTGTAATTTTAGTGATTTTGAATAAGTTAACCAAAGTAGCACATTTTATACTAGGTAATGTGCAATATGATACAACCACCATAGCAATTAAGTTTACCAAGGAAGTGGTAAGACTACACGGTTTTCCAAAAGTTATAATCTCTAATAGATATTCTCATTTTACTTTTGAATTATGGCAAGTACTACATCAAGCATTAGGGGCCAAATTGAATATCGGTACTACTTATCACCTAGATATAGATGGATATACTAAAAGAGTGAATCAAGTGCTTGAGGATATGTTAAGGATAATCTGTATGGATCAACACACAAAGTGGGAAGACTACTTATACCTAGTATAATTTTCTTACAATAATAATTACCACACATCGCTAGGTATGGCACCTTTCGAAGCACTATATGGGAGATGATATAGAATTCGCTTATCTTGGGATAACATGGAATATTGGGTAGTGATCGGATTGGAAATGGTAAAAGAAATGGAGAAACAATTAAAGAAAAATAAAAAAAATATTAAAGAGGCTACAGATCGTCAAAAAATCTATGCGGACCTCAAAAGATCATCGAGGGAGTATTATGTGGGAGATAGAGTATTATTAAGGGTGAAGCCAACTAAGAGATCTATCAAATTATCCAATATTGACTCTATATATGTGGTTACATTTGATATTGTAGCTAAGATAAACCCTGTACCATACAGACTAGCTCTACCGCTCAAGTTATCCAAAATCCATAATGTCTTTCATGTGTCCCTATTTAGAAAGTATATTTTTGACCCTACTCATGTATTGAATGTTTCAAAATAGTATATTATTTATCCATTAAATATTAAGGTTCAACCTATTCATCTACTTGGTTTTGGAACCAAGAATCTGAGGAAGAGAAGCATAGAACAATATCGGGTCCAATGTGACCACTAATCAGACAAAAAAACTAGATGGGAAGATGTGGCAGATATGCAATGATACTTTCATTATTTATTTGAGTATATAAAGACCTTATATTGAAATTTTTATATAATTACATGGTATATGTATATATGCATATGGAAATAGAAATGGATACTGAATAGAGTAAAATATGTTTGTGGAACTCCTATATATATTACCTTATGAATGTTTTGTTTTGCTTCATGAAATGTTTTGAATGTTTTGGAACATATGATGAAGTATGATTAATTGTTTTCATTATTGACATAATATGTGGTGAGATTATATGCTAGTCATATGAAAATGTAATGTGATTTTATGATGACATCTTGTTGAAAATATTGAGGACTAAGTGGAAACAATAAAAATGCTTGAATATTTTGATTCATGGAAAATATATGATTGTAATTCAATTTTTTCCCTTTTATTTAACTAGTTTAAAACATAGGGACTATGTTTGTTTCTAGTGAGGGAGGATGTAATGAACCTCCTCACACGATGAAGAAAGAAAATAAATAAATAGTAAAATTACCTTTTTATTGTGAAACATGGTTATGCTGATGATCCTTCTAAGTGCAGGACAATTGCAATATGTCAATGAAAGAAGCTAGTCAGTAGGAAAAAGGGTAATAAAGGGAAGTTATGATTCAACTTGCGAGTACATGGATGCTCGCACACTTGTATTTCATGTAGATGTTTTGGTTTAATGAAAAGTGTGTGTTCATTTTGAAGATATGATTGTTATTGAATGGCATAGAGTAAAATGAGCTTGTCTTGTATGGCGATGATGATGGGAGTCACTTTCTATTTTATTTTGGTTTTGCGTATGATATCTGATCAAAGGCATATATATATATATATATATATATATATAAGCATGGGACATAAATATGGAACTATTTAGCACATGTGCATATGAACGTATCATGAGAATGTGTCCTTGTGTGTTTGTTATAAAGCATTGCTTGATTGGAGTCTTACATGGAAATTATATACATAGCTTCCTTATAAATTAAACCATGTGGAAATATATATATATATATATATATATATATATATATATATATATATTTGCGTTGAATAATGTTTGATAAAAAATATGGTAAGTACCGAGTGGAGGGATGTTGAGAAAATCGTGCATAAACTAGGTGAGTGGTGCCATAACGGTTTTAAATTCCTCCTTACCTAACATACAAAAAGAATGGAAAAAGGGAGAAACATTCTTAAGAAAAAGATAAAATGGAATACAAGGGGAAAGAACGCCTAACCAAAAAAATGAAGAAAAAAGCTTTGTTGGAAGGGAGTTGCAGGTGTGGAGAGAGAGGGAGCCAAGAGAAAATTTTAGAGAATGATAATTCTAGATGAAATTATTCGTATATGTATGTATTTTGTTTAATAACTTCCTTATTTTTAAAAGAAATATATGTGTTGAATGCATCCTTGGTTGTTGTTTGCAAACGTAGAGGAAAAGGCTACACTCTATGCTATTATAAAAAGATAAACTTTTCTCTATTCGTTGTATGTGTGTAGAAATGGAAAGATAAATTCTAAAACTGAATAGAAAATATTTTTTTGTTGGTCAATATAGCTTGAGTTACTACATGAAAAATAATATATGTTTTTTTTAAGAATTGTCTAGAAAAAGCAGACAACCTGTGTTGATAAGAACGAATATAATATATAGAATGCAGTATGAAGTATTATGTGTTTGTTTGTATTAAATAGTAGTTGCATTTAGGAATGCATAAATTTAATATGGGATTCAGGATATGATCCTACAATATATAAAAAACCCGATTTTCCTCAATCTGGAAATGAAATGTTTTGTATGGTGACTATGGAGGCGAACGAGCTACATAGTATTTTAAAGAGGACCTACGACACCCATGCCTGAAGTTTAAATTGATATTGAAATTATATCTCTTTTGTAAGTTTAAAAATAAGTCATCGTTGCACAACAATGGTCAAAAAATGTAATAATTTTTGGAAAGAGTGTTATGTGTTATAAGTGAGTTATTAAATTTAAGTGGTAGTGTCGGTACGTGTCAGGTCTTGTAGAGACTAAGTGACTTATGAGAAATAGCTTGTTTTGAAAACCATATTGGATAATATCAGGGGAAACCTGGAAGAGATGTTCTGTAAATGAGTTTAATTGAAAGGCCCAAAGAACAATAAAATATGATTCATCCTTTTTTAAGTTTGCATGAATAATATTCTGTACTTGGAACATGTATAACATAGACTATATGTATTCATTGCTATGGTTAAACCATATTTCTCTACATTATTAAATAATTATATTTCTTCTTGGTGAACTCTTTCGATTTGTATTAAACAAAACAAATTTTGGAAGGGAGTAAAAGGAGTGTGTTCGAGAAAAAATAATAAGTGCCTTAAAAGAATTACCACATTTATGGTACTAAGCCTTTCGGCTTATTTCTTAGTAGTCAATAGTTAGTTAATGCCAGATGACATAGATAGTAGTGGCACTGTTAAATAAAGGAAATTAGAATGTATATAAATAAATCTTTATTTTTGGTTGAAATAAAAATGAACTTGCATGATAGTTAATTATCTTTGGTACCCTTCATGGACAATAAATTGCTAAGAAGCTAAGGGTATCCAAAGAGTAATAGCTAACCAATGTCACCGATTGAAAATGAATTTCAAAACAAAAATTATAGCACCTTCCTAAAAGATGTTATTTTTTATGTGGTAATGGTAACCGAAAAATAAACCTTTAGGTAATGATTGGGCTTTCAATAAATAATGTGATTAATGAGAAAGTATTATATATAGTTGTTTCTACTTGTTTAAACATGTATAGAGAGATGAGAAGAAGTTTAATTGTTTTGTTTCGTGAGTATTTACTTCGTGTTCTTTTAAAAAGAAAACTTGAGAAAGTGAATTCGAAGCTTACGAATTTAAAACTCAAATTTTCAAAAATAAAATAAGATAATATTTTGTATATTGAACATTTTTGTGGAAAAATACTTTAACTTCTCGATAATGGTTTCTACCGTGTAATGAAAGACATAGAACCCTTATTGAGGATTAAAATTTCAGTTGTTTTCTCCTAGAGCCTAGGATGGGTGAACTTATTAGAGTTAAACATTAAAACTTAGCTAGGAGTTAGAATATTTTACCTTTCTTAATAATATAGCATCAAAATATGAGGATGTTTTTAAAATAAAACCTAATATGTTGAGGTGCGGATATGCACATAGTAAGTTCGAGAGTAATCATTGGATTGAAGAAATTGGTCAAAATATATGACTTGGTCAAATACTGTTATGATAAGGTGATATGGGATGCCATATCTAGATTGCTATTCAAAAGTACTATGATAAGTACCATGCTCAGGTAACTTAGATAAATTAGCATCGATGTTTGATATGGGATAAATGATTGTGAGTTGCATCGAGTATGTGTGATTAAGACCTAGGCTAGGGAATTGGCATGGTTCTATCTGAATTCGATAAAAAGGGATAATAAGATAGATATGGGGTATATTTATGTTAGATCCCTTACATTTAGTAGTAGAACAAGATCAAAAAAATGGTCGAAGTTTCAGGAATGTCAAGGGATGGGAAATCAAGCATTAAACCTTTAGATGTTATGGACCTTAAAGAATAACCCCAACCATGGTTTGACCATCATACCAAATAATGAGGACAATAAATGAGTTTGTCAACTCTACTAAATGGCACAATTATAGGATGTGGTCTATCTCGTCCACTTGAATGACTATCTACAACAGGCCTGGATCTAAATATTGGTACAATATGCCATACTAATTTAAGTTCATGATAATGATATATTGGGTGAATTAATTCTTACTATATACCTTGAAGGTATACCCTTAACAAAATGTAGGTTGGAAAAAAAAAAAATAGACTTTCTTCTTTATCTTGTTTGTTTTTAGTAGGAAAACCAAGTGAGTAGACTTGGGCCATTACATTATTGATGCCTCATTCAATAATTGTTCTATCTAGAGTTTAAATATTTTTTACTATATAAAAGAAAAAAATTGATTGGAAGAAGAATCAAACATTTGATATTTCTATCACCTTTAGTTATCTCTCCCTTGATATCTAAGTCTAATATGACTCTTGATATTTAGTATATCATTCTAATAAATAAAAAAATAGTTTTCTCATACTTAAGGTTGTTTTCACATTTTCTCCATTTCTACTATCTTCCATAAGTCTTAAATCTTAAAATTAATTTTCTTATTTATGATATATATATATAAATATATATATGTGTGTGTGTGTGTGTGTGTGTATTTGATAATATGGAGAAAGGGGTTTTGAAAGGTGCCCAAAACCTTTTAAAAATGTGGATCAACCAACCAGTTGGATACAAGGAATATAGAGATCAACATAGCAAACCAAAAATGATCCACGAAATAGACAAAAAATAAAGCTAGATAATAGCTAAACAAGACAAACCTAAACTAAAACCATCAATACACTAGAGCTTTCCCTATAAACAACTAGAACCCCAAAAAATACACCATGTCTCATGTAAGAGACTATACCTATCAAAAAACATAGTTAAGAAGAACCTCCCAAAAAGGATGTCCAACAAAAATAGTTACTTGAGGCACAAATTCTTCTATAATTCAAAATTTAGCTACGGTTTAGGTACAGACTCTTACGTTCAACAAATTTTTCCAAGGGATCCCTACTACCATAAATCATAGCCATTTGAAAACATAAATTATCTTCTCAATATTTCATTTTCTATTTTATTTAATACATCTAGGAAATCTACTACCAAATTGTACATATTTCCTATAGAAGTCCCAAGCTTGCTAAAAAATTCCACTGATCTATTTCCCTCCCTATAAATATGCTTAATTTAAACCACTTCGAGGGTTAAAATCCATATTTAGGTTTTAGTAAGTTCATTCATGATCATCCAATAAGGGACCTAAACACCTTTGATCATATTAATGATATTGAGGGAATCCCCTTCAATAATTACCTTCCTGCCATTCAAAATTTCTAGTTGACAAACCCCTTGAAAGAGTGCTTGCACCTCCATAAAATTACTAGTCTAACAATCTAATTTTTTAGTGAAAGCTAATAAAATCCTCTTGTTATAGTCTCTAACCAATCCCCCTATATCAGTTGGTCCTAAATTTCCTTTAGAAACTCCATAAAACTTAGCTTCAACCAGCCAAAAGGAGGAGATTCCTAAATTGTATTCTATCTAGTAGAAGCTTCAAGGTGATGATCAAAAGAAAAATATCTAAATCCAAGAACCGAATCCACTACCAAATCCCTAATGGAAGTGACCTTATCTAAACTAATTGCATTCAAATTTTCAAAAATAGCAACAATAGCCCAAACTACCACAAACTCAGCTGTACGGAAGATATTTTTAAAGGTTCTAGAATTTCTCTCCTTCCAAATACGCCACCAAACTTGAGGTAAACCAAATTATAAAAGAATACAAAGATGTGGAGATAGAAAGGGAGACCTCCATTGAATGATCAAGTCAGATAACAACTTCAAAAAAACCCAAACCACACCAATGATCCTCAATAACTAGGAGAGATATACTGAGAAAATGGACAATCAAACAATAGGTGCATAGGTGATTCTTCAGTGCTACCACATAGGTAGCATCTGTGTAGGATAACCAATTCCATTTTCTACAAACTATCCAATGTAAGACACTTTTATTGAGCTTTCAACCAAAATAAAACATTAACTTTAGGGGTAATACCCTTAAGCTAGATATTACTAAAGAGAAACCAATGATCAAAGGGAACATCTAGCAGTAGGTAGGCTAAATTGACAAAAAAGCAACCATCCTTCTCAACCTCCCACACCAATCTGTCTGGCCTATCTTGGTGAGGAATAACCATCCACTTTAGGATATCCATTAGAGCATTTTATGCAATTTATTATTCTTGAAAAATCCCTATAATAACAAAATATTTCTATTATTTTCTATCATTAACAGAGACAATAAAGTCACATACCTTTGGCTTGAAATATTAGCTTGTGATTGGTTCCACCAGAATCAAGTGAGGATATGATTCAAATGATCTATCATCTTCCCAAGTGTCTTTCTAAAAATCAATGCTCTGCCCATTACCTAATATCCATTTTTCCCCCTTTACAATATCAGAGTGATTTTTAACAATGTTGCACCAGAATACTGAGCTAAGAGCAAGACTTGGGTCTATGAGAAAACTACCAGTATTACCTAAATATTTGGCTAACAATATCTTAACCTAATTAAAATTATCTTTTTGAACCAATATTTAGATTTTTTTAGCTATTAGTGCTTTATTTAATGTTTTTATTTTTCTTAAGCCCAGACCTCCAAACTCTTTCCTACTACACACCTAATCCCATGCCACAAGAAAAAATTTCTTTTTCTCCTTGGAACTAGACCAGAGAAATGATTGTTGAATTTATTCAATTTTCCAAAGAATATTTCCTAGAATTGGAAGAGGGAAATGAAGTACATTAGTATGCTCTATAAAGTAGAATTAAATAGCTTAATTTTACTTGCTTGGCTCAAAAACAATCCTTTCCATCCTATCAATATTCTTTGAACTTTTTCTACAACCAATTCCCATAAAGAAATATTAATCCCCCCTTTGAACATTGGCAATCCTAAATAAAATTAAGGAAGGGATTCAATATCACATTCTAAGATCTTAGCAATTTTCCTTTGCCTACTAAAAGGAGTATTTAAGAAGAAAACCTTAATTTTTATCAAACTCACATTTTATCCAACCACTCTTTCATAGTCTTGTAGGATATATTTGATAGCTCTATCCTGAGGGATTGAAGCTGAAAAGGATAATAACATGTCATCAACAAATTTATGGTGTGAGATAGGGTCAATGGTAGCTATAGGTTTTATTCCCACCACTATGGGATTCACCTTCAAAGCTCTTCCCAAAGACTCAACCAATAAAATAAATAGATACGAAGACATAGGATCCCCCTAATGAATGCCTTTGTAATTACTAAAGTAACCATCTAGTGATCCATTAACTAATATTGAGAAATTTTTTGATGATGTACAAGCTTTGACCAATCTAATGCAACAAGGATTTAAACTAAATTTCCCAAGAACTCTAAGAAAAAATCTCCACAAGACCTGATCATATGCTTTATTCATATCAAGTTTGAGGAAAGTTTCTGGGCTTCTAATTTTATCTATAGAATGAATCAACTCATGCATTGCAATAAAACCATTCAAAATTTGTCTTCCTGCTAAAAATCCACTTTGAGGATGGTTAATAATTATCGGAAGGCATACTTTGAGTCTTTTCACCATAGTTTTAGTGAGAATTATAAAAAGTGTAGTACATAAGCTAATGGGTATGAAATCAGAGTAATATTTAACACCCACTGAATTCAGGATAAGAACTATAAATGTTGTGTTTACATCATCCAAAACTAAATTATGCTCTTGAATTTACCTCATAGCTAAACAGATGTCACCACCAATGATGTGCCAAAATATTTGAAATAAAATAAGAGGAAAGTCATCTAGTCTTGGAGATTTCAGATCACCCATAAAGAAGATAGCGGTCCTAATTTTCTCATCTAGAAAGTAAGCATGGAGGTATTTGTTCATATCATATAAAACTATGGTGGGGATGTGGTGTAGAATCCTCTCTTTAGCTTGAAGATTGTTATCATCCCTAGAGCAGAGGAGGGTTTTGAAATACTTGACCGTTTCCTTCTTGATTTCTATAATATCCACTGAGATAACACCATTTGATTTCATAATTTCTCTAAGTCTATTATTGCTCCTATGCCTTAAGTTGGATATGTGAAATAATATTTTATATATATTACCAGAGCATTGGATATTATATATATTTATCTTCCTCTTTAAATATTTCATATTTATAATAAATCTATGTATATATGACATTTTAAACTTTTTTGAATCCCCTACTGCAATGATTTGGAAGAAAATATGGTCTTACATCCACATATATTAAAAATAAAATAGCTTTAGATGACTATTATTGAAAATATCACATTAAAAAAATGGTTTATTTATTTTTTATTAGGTAAAGAAGGGGTTTTAAGGATCCCCGAACCTGAGGGTTTTAAGAGGGACCCAAAGACTAAGATGAGGATTTTAAGAGGATACCACAACCATTACAACAAGCTCCAAAAGGGTTACCCAACACCAAGCTACAAAAGGGTTACCCAACACCAAGATCCAAAAGGAGAAATACAATTTACACCCAAAAAGGTAGCCCACCAACAAGGAGCAAAGGCTAGAAAAACTAGCCACCAACCCTCCTACGTAAATTATAGCAATAAAGTCCTAGAGGATATGAAATAAATGCCCCATATGGTAAAAACACCACACACGTATAATGGGAGAAAACTAAAACATCCCACTCAAAATTAAATTTTAAAATTAAGAACCTAAACGAGTAATAGGAACATTTCGATGAATAGTAAACCAAAACCAAAAACTAGGTAACAAAACCCATGAGTCATCAAAACTGAAGCAATTTCCACAAAAAAATGGTCCTAAAAACTCCACTTAGTGAAGGATATAAGGCTTATGCTTGCAAAGGTTCAAAATAGAAAGTAAAAAACTATGAGCCTCCAAAATCGAAGTAAGAGATGCAAAACAATAACAATCGTTATCAAGTACAAGAAAAAGGAGATAGAAACATTCTACATGCACCTCAGAGGGAGAAGGGTAAGATACCAAAAAATTAAGCCTTAGAACCCAGAGATAAAACACACCACGACTTCTAGAACTAAATAAAGAGATCTTTGTAGACCGCTAAAGCTAGGAAACCCACTAGAGACATGGGGCCAAAAGCCAAAAACCACCACAACATAACAACCCACTTTCACCCCAACTAGTTTGGGTCAGTATTTGGCCTTATCTCCTCAAAAAATCTAGATACAATAAGAAATTACCATACCTCGAAGAAAGACGCATAGACCAGCCATGGATCCAACACTGGTAGAGAACCCTAGCAACAGAGCCATAAAAGCACCATCCAATCAGTGCATCTAAGACATCTAAGTTGAATATTTCCAAGGGAACGCCATCACATTTCCACAACAAAACACCATACCAAGCTCACCCCAATGGTTTTGGGTCGATAGATGGTCCTTTCCTCTCCCTGGAATGCAAAAAAAAACATGAAACTATCAAACCCAGAAGAAATTGTGCACAATCCAACCAAGTCCTCAAAGCTATCAAACAACCCAAGAAATGCAACCACCCAACACACCCACCAACTAGAGTGAGAGCTAGCCAAGGGGTCAAAAACCAGAATTTTCCACTACATTATAATATCCCAGGATCACCCCTATAGGTTTGGATCAGCATTCAATCCTCTACCCCTGATAAGAGTGATAATGACAAACCCATAAGAGAGCATAACATACAAACAAGACCCCCAACAAGTAAAACACCCTAGTCACAAACCACAACAGAGAAACCAAGCATGACTAGCAGCTAGATATAAAATACATATTCATTACTTATAGAATGTATATTTAGTTTATAACTAGTTATTACATATAAAAAACATATTCATTACTTATGTAATATAAGGTTTTCCAATTATTGAAGAAACAACATCTAAAAATCCATTTAAATTAACAAAAAAAATCAAAATCCATGTTGATCTAATTTATTCAGGAGTACCACATTTCTTTTCTATGGTTACAATCCATCATTAAAATTAGAATTAATAAATTAAGAAACTTTCAACATCTAGCATGGAAAATTATTGTATTTGGAGTGTATATGTTTATGTCTTCAATTTTTATATTTTATTATTTCCTTTAGAAACGACTAGCAACTTAATTATTTCTCATTTACAAAATTGTCCATACCAATTTATATTATTGCGTGTGATTACAATAGATGTGAATCTACTATAGCATAAACTAGTAAATAATCCCCTATCTTTCACATATTTTTGGATAAATATTTACATTTGTTACTACCAAGTCTTCTTACTTTTATTAGGATAGTTTATGACTATAACAACTTATTAGTTTATTAATACCCTTTGTAAGGTATATTTATAAACCAAATATATTGTCCTCATCATAATTTTTTATGATTACTTATGGGTTTCACCCACTTCATTTTAGTACTTGTATTATTTATTATTTTTTTTTCCAAATTAATATTCTTTTATGGGGGAACAACTCAATACAACTATGGCATAACATATGCATTCATAGGATACTAAAGAATACCCCTAAACTTTATTTTCCACCTCTCAGTCCTATATTTCTAATTCTCATTTTGTAATTTATTTTAAAAATCAATATACCCTCTATTTTAACCTTGGGTTTTTCTTGCATGTCATTATTTATACCTTTTTATTTTTATCCTTTCTATGGGGAGGGGAGTTTTATTTTCAATGGATTTAACAACATGGTTGCTTTTGTTTTCATTGCAAACTTCCCATTGGAACTTTAATTAAAACATTTTTTCAAACTTCCATTATAGTAAGAATGACAATGAATATCATACTAGCAATACCTCCTACCCAACATAGATATCATGGTCCTCTCTTCATACAAGGTACAATCAAATAGTATCTTCCATGTGTGAGAAGAGAAGCAAGTAGACAAGTAAGATTATCATATCGATGGGATTATGAAGTAAACATAACTTTCGAAATTTTGTTTAAATCTAATTATGAAATGGACCTTATCCATTAAGCTTTTCATGTCAATATTCTTTATCATGTGTAAAACTCATTCCATATAAAAATACAAGTTTTATTTCCATTTGTATGCAACATATAATATGCAGATGATAAACGTCTTGCTTTAATCACACATGATGTATTATTTGTATTTGCATGGATCATATGTATTCAATTGAACATATATTTTATTAATTATTATATTTTTATACTAAAATACCATTAAGTTTTAATATAACTATAATAAAATATTTTTAATCTTCAATAATTAATTTTAAAAAATAATGAGAGAATAAATTACACATATTTATTTCAAACCTAGTAAAACAAATTACAATAAACAAGTATGCATAGAATGGGAGTAACATCATAGTATTATGACACAATCTTGTTACAACCAAGTTGAATGACATTGAAGACCTCAAAATGAGGTCAAATCAAATCATATCATTTTACAATGAAATTCATGTATAGGTAGGTATCACAATATAGATTTAAAGTATACAAATGTAATCTCTTTTTGTTATAGTTACATTTTATTTATTTATTGATTATTAAAGGTATATTTGAAAGTAAAAATAAACTCTTATCTTTAAGGAAAGTATAAATTTTTAAAAGCACATAAAAAATTATAAATCATATCTTTATTCTAAATTTATTTATCTATTTTCAATTCAAAAAAATTATAATTTATTTTTATTAATATTTAATACTTGAATGTATTGAATCAACAATTTATTAAAAATCACATTGGTTGAGTTTAATAAGAATAAGAATATTAAAATTAAAATTATGAAAATTATATCTCGCCCTAAATTTACTCCAGGGAAAATAGAGACTAGATTTCTTGGAATGATTTAAAAAGGACGTTATGCTTGTCCAACACTAACAAGGCTATGTATGATGTTGTTCTGGACCATACACCTTTCTTCTTATGGCAGAAATTAGGTATCATATCCTAGAAACCCTGGTGGAAATATTGGGCCTGCTATAAGAGCACTTCCTTGCTCAGCTATAGAGCCAAGCAGGGTTATGACTGGCTTATGCCAACTGCACCCACGGTGCCCAAACTCAATGTCAAATGGGACCTTCTCTCATCACCCTCTAGGTGGAAAACCAGATTTCATTAAGCCTGGGCATCTTATTTGGAGCCAAAGAAAGATTTTTTTTTACCTGGAGCTGACTGTATCAGGGTTTTCCCCTTGGCTGTAGACTTTCTTATATGGGAGTGCTTGAGCCACAGTACCCATTTTGTCAAGAACCAGAGTCTTATATGCATCTTTTCTGGGCATGTAGATGGGCCAGTCTCACTTGGAGTTGGGTGGGTTCTTTCTTTAACTCATTTATGTCCCTACACATTTCCTGGCATCATGTCCTTCTCGGTGATCCCATTCAGTTTTCTCTCCTACTGAGGGAAGTGTGGTAAATATTCAGAGTAAGCCTTCACTTTCACATTTAGAAATCTAGAAACAAGATTATTTTCAAGCAGGTTGATTTGTCTCAAGAATTTTAATTTGCTAACAATCTCGAAATTTTTCATGATATGTGGTTTTAGATCTGTGACCAGGCTAAAAATATGGCTATGGAGTTGGACCATTTGTAGGCTTTGCTAAAATACTAGGGTGACGCCCATTGTGTTATCAGTAGAGGGTCCCCTGATCATTCACCTCCTCACCCAGCAAGATTTTGTTCATGCCAAAACCTTGATCGTGCATAGTGTCAGCTTCCTTGGAGCAGATCCCATGACTATGGAGGCCTATTGCAGTAGTCATATATGTACACCTCCCAACATTTTGCACCTATGATCACTCCACAATCTATGCATATGCCTAATGATGGTTGGGGGACTTTAGGCAGCCACGGGTATATTTTTGGTTGGTCTCGTTCTTCTTATCCAATTACTCATGCTTCAAGCTGGGGTGAGGAGCATTTTTATGGGTGGGAGGAATCACCAACTTCAAATGGATAAGGCCTTGTATGCCATAGGCCCCCTTATTTAAAAACCTTTATGGCTGTAGATTGTTTCTAGTTTGTTGTTGATGGTCATGGTACCCATGTGGTGCAATTTGTTTTAATTTATTCGCTATTAGGATAAGTTAGTGGTATTCGGGATGTGATTTTTTCTCCACCCACACTTTTTTTTGGCCATAAAGGACTTTTATTTTTATAATTAAAATGGCCTTTCTTAAAAAAAAATGTTTGTTAAAATACTTATGTTTATTTTGTTTAATTTGAAAGATAACCTCTATTGGAATATATAATTTAATATATTTATATATTTACTTTTTGAAAAGAAAATTATATTTCTAATAATCATAAATTTACACCTTTATCTAATTATAAACCTGTTTATTATTTGATGAAATTGATCATACCATTTTTTTTTTAATAAATCAATGCCTTAAAATAGGCTAAAACTGCATAAAATATAGTAATATTACTATAAAGCAATTCCTATAAGGATCAACATGGCTAAACAAAGTATTAAAACATATTTCAATTGAGAGTGGTTCAAATTTTCTTATTTAAGACATTAATTATTTTTTTTTCTTGATAGGAGAGTTGGTTACAACAACACTATTTTTAGTAGTTGGCAAGCATAGGGTTCAAACCACATGGGCTACATCCACCAAAACTATTCCATATCAATGTGAAATGGACCACCATGTGCTCAATATTTGTACCATTATTGTCAGTTTGGTACATACTCAGAGGATTTAAATCAAACTACTACCTTTGCAGTTGGCTTCCCACCAAGGATTGAACCTAGGTCTCTTTTTGATAAGTGCCCAAACACACCTGCACTTACCAATCCACCTAGACCTTGGGGTTTTAAGACATAAATTATTAATAGTATTAATATTTATGCCCCCAAAGGCTAGGTGGATTGTTAAGTGCTTGTTTAAAAGATACTTACCAAGAAGACACCCAAGTTAGAACCTTGGGATAGCCTATTTGAAAAGGTAGTAGTCTGATATAAATCCTCTGAGTGCACACCAAATTGCTAATGAGGGTACAAATCCTGAGTGATTGGTGGTCCTCCTCATGTCTTGTGTAAAAAATAACAAGGTGAAATAGGTTTGGTGGTAGTAGTCCTTGTGGTTTAAATCCTACGTTTTTCAATTACTAAAAATAGTTTGGTTGTAACCAACTCTGCAATGTAACCAAAAAAATAGTATTAAAATTTATAAGTAAAAAAATTAAATGCTATATAATTTAGTTGACCATGGGGTTGATCATCATATTAGCATAGTGCATTCAAATATTAAAATGAAACCCGAAAAAAATCAATTAATTTTTCAATATCTTTTTTTAAATGTCAAGATACCCTATGTCATTTATTCTCACCAAGATACCTAGTCCAATTTGTGGGAAGGGTGACCCTTGCCCCAGTTGTATCTTATATTACTCCAACAAAATACTATATAAATTTTAAAAAAGACAAATTATATATATAGGTTTTGCATAAAAAAACCTATATAAACCCTAGTCCATCAAATAAAAAAAATTTCAATGGACTCCAACCATATAGAGTCACTCATCCACTACCAATAGACCTAACCCTTTGAAATAGATGATATACTATGATTAACCTAATAAAAAATATAATATTTTTACATTATAATAATATTTATCACATATAGTCATTGAGGACTAGGTGGATTGATAAGTGCTTTTTTGCCCAGGCATTTACCAAGAAGACACCTAGCTTCACACCTTGAGGGTAGCATAATAAATATAATAATATTGATCATATATAGTCCCCAAGGGCCAGGTGGAATGATAAGTGCTTTTATAACTAGGAACTTACTAAGAATACACCTAGGTTCAAACCTTGAGGGTAATCCAATCGACAATGACAGTATGAATCCCAAGAAGACACAAATATCCAAACCTTGAGGGTAGCTTGATTGATAATGATGGTATGAATCTCAAGTGATTAATGGTTACCTTCATGTCGAGTCAACAATAATAAGGTGAAATAGGTTTGGTAGGGTATGTCCTTGTGGTTTGAACCATGCACTTGTCAGTTACTAAATATAGTATGGTTGTAACCAACCAATTTTTTTTTGGATCACATATAATCTTTGGGAGGTCCAAAGTTTAAACTATGTGACTATGTGTGAATTCCCTATTGATAAGCTCAACTATCAACTCAACTATCAACTCTTCATTTACGAAAAATCATAATAAAATAAAAATACATTAACCAAATCTTTAAAAATAATAGTAATAATAATCACATACAATATAATATTTCTCTTATATATTGATATCTTATATATAGATATATATGACACAAAATATTTAAAAAAATCATTCACTTATTTTATCTTTTCTAGCTCTAATCTCTCTTTCATAAATGAATGTGTAAACCAAAACTAAATCCTTAGAGAAAAATCTTTATTTTATTTCATCTTTAATCATCCCATTTTTTCATTTTCACCTATTAAAATTTAATCTCTATTTATCGATTACAATAATTTATTCACATTATATTCATTAATTAATATTTATATATTAAGATACTTTACTTAAATTTTATTTATAAATTAATTTTTAATTTTATATTATAGGTTTTTGTGAGGTGTCTGTTGGTCCGACTTTTATACACACCCTACAAAGAATGAGCATGAAACTATGATAACACTTATACGGGATAAATCCCACTCACTTTAGGATCTTGCTGGTTATCCAAGGTGTGAGTTACAGAGTTGGGTCGAATGTCTATTCACTCTTTTTCGCTTCTGGAATAGTTTTCAATATGGACTATCTGTTACCTTACAATGGGTTCTTGAACTTGTTCAGTAATGTTTAGAAGTTGGTACTTTGTTGACAATCAGATTTAAAATCAGTTCTTTGATCTAGCTCTTATGGGTCAGTAGATTTAAATAAAAGACAAATTTAAAAGAAAATAAAAATGGATCATTTCATGGTAAAACAAAGAGAGTAGGGTAGGGTAGAAAGAGAAGTCTATCAAACTTAGCTGTAAAACCTAAACTGCCAATTTTATTTATACTATCAGCTTCACAATAGAACAAATCAAAGAAGAAGGTGTCCAGCTTTCTAAGATCACCTTCTACTAAGAGCATAAGATAGAGATGGAACAGATCTGAAAGAAAATCATAAACATAAGGGAAGTCCGTTAAAATTGGTATTTCTCACCAACAACATAGCTCACACAATGAGGATAGAGCAATTAGAACAAACTTGAACCTTAAACCTGTGATTTTCCCTAGCATACAATAGAACAAATAAAGCCCAACAACATATTTAATCTTGATAACACAGATTTACACCGTATATTTAATAAAATTTAAAGAAACGGATAACAAAAGAAGATGAACTTATCACAATCTGAAAGAGATTAGGCTCCTGGCCATGCTATCACAGAAAACAAAAGCACATCAACTCCAAGTCCAAAAATAAAGCATTTAACAAGATTTGTAATAAATTTCTTCAATAGACTTTTTATTTCTAAGTCTCTGCCTCCTGCGATTACATTTAGAAGAAGTATTTATAGACTTAGGACAGACCCTGATCTTTTCAAAAATATCTTCTTCTCAAACCCTAAATCTTATCATCTTAAATCCTAGTACCCGGGTTTTACAATATAAAGCCATTTAAAATAAAGTTTTGATAAAACTTGACCATTCTGCAAATCAGTGCAGTCACTTGCCATAAATGGAGAAGGCAAAAATTTAATGCCACTTGCATCCACCCGCAACTGTGTAAATGCTCTCATTAATTTCCACGAGAAATTTGGATGAGTCACCACTTTTCTGACATTTCATCTCTGTAGAGCCATCCCTGAGTTGAAAATCTGTGCATGTCATTACTTCTGCCATAAATTTCTATTAAATGCATCCATCAGCAAATTTCGGTAACTGTGTGTAGATATTTTTATTTTTCGGCCAATTCTTGACATACTCCATTAAATGGGTAGCTGCTTAGTCACCATAAAGTCTCTTTACGGCTAGATCTATAAAATTTGGGTGAAACAACAATTCTCAGAATCTCAAACTTTAATGTCACAGCTCTTGATTAAAATGCGCCTGACTTTATCTTTCTGGCCATTCCTCCTGCTATCATGCAAGTGCCAGATGGCTTTCTGTAAAAAAGACAAAAGAAGGATTAGTATTTTAATAATACTAAATCAAAACTTTAATTAAATCAGAACCCTAAAGTTCATCACACATGGTTTGCTTTGCTTGACATGTGTCGCAAAAAAAATGCGGCACGTGTACATTTCCTGCTGCTATTTTTCATTCCGGGTTCTTTCTTGCCATGGCCGCAAAAATGCGACATGTCAAAAAATCGTGACCTGTTTCCCTGTCGCTGCCGCGAAAATGCGACATGTCATGATTTCACGACATGTCACAAAATCGTGCCCCTTTTTATGGCCTTTGCTTCCTTTCTGCTTTCATGCAGCGAAACTACGACCCATTTCTGCGTTTGGCACCTTCTTGGCCGTGAAACCGCGACATGTCATGATTTCGTGACATATTTCTGCGTCGGGAACTTTCTTGTTGTCACTGCCATGAAAACGCGACATGTCACGATTTCACGACATGTCACAAAATTGCTACGTTTCTTGTGACCTATGCTGCCTTCCAACTGGTGTCACGATTTCGTGACATTGCGAAATCGCGACGTCACGATTTCGTGACACCCCGACTTGGCACTGCCTTGCTTTGCCTTCACTTTGGTTTTGGTTGGGACCTTTGGCTTCCCTTCTGACTTTGGTTCCCTTTGCCCTTGGTTTCTTTTGTCCCTGGAACGTGTCACGATTTCGCGACGTCACGAAATCGTGACGTCACGATTTCACGATGTCGCGAAATCGCGACGTCGCGATTTCGTGACACTTCCCTGACTTGTGCCTTCTGCGCTCCAATGTGTCATGATTTCATGACGTCCGAAAGACGTCACGATTTCACTACACTTTTGCCTTCTTAATATTTGCCTTTGATTCCATTTGCTTCCTTTGGCTTTGGCAGCTTTCTTTTGACTTGGACCTGTCACGATTTCACGACATGTCGTGAAATCATGACGGTTCGTATGCCCTGGGCTCTTTTTTGAAAAACGTCACAATTTCATGATGTCGTGAAATCGCGATGTCGCGATTTCATGACACTTTCTTGCCTTGACAACTTTTTGCTTTCTGCATCACGAAAACGCGACATGTCACAAAATCGCTACGTTTCTTGACTGCCCCTTGGTTCCTTTTGGAATGTGCTCAACTTCTTTCATTTCCCTCTGGTTCCGTTGCCCTTGGATTCCCTTTGGTTCTCTGCTTGCTCTGCTTTGACTTGGACCACGACGGTCCGTACGCCCTGGGTCCCCTTTTGGAAAAATGTCACGATTTCGCGACGTCGCGATTTCGTGACATGTTTGCGCCCTGGGCCCCTTATTTGCTGATGCACCGCAAAAAGGTGACATGTCACAAAATCATGCCCTTTCCATGCCTTAACCATTTTTTCTCTCTGACAGTCGCGAAACTGCGACACGTTGCGATTTCGTGACATGTCGCGAAATCACGACCTGTTTTGCCCTTGCTCTCCTTTTGCTTATTGCTGTAGGGAAAATGCAACATGTCGCGATTTCGCAACATGTCACAAAATTGCTACGTTCCGTACACATTTGCTTTCTCTCTCCAAACCCGTCGCGATTTCACGACATTTTCAAAAATGGAAAGTGTCGCGATATCGCAACATTTCCAAAAATGGAAATGTCACGATTTCGCTACGCGTTTGCAACTTGGCCGATTTTTTCAAAACCCATCGTGATTTCGCGACATTTTTGAAAATGGAAAGTGTCACGATTTCGCTACCTTTCCAAAAATGAAAAGTTTTGGCTTCTAAGGAATTTATCTGTCTGTATTCTGCATTTTTTCATATCAGTGAAAGATTTTCTTTATTGATGAATGATTCTAACATGTGAAAAATGAATTCTTGAAATAAATCAAAGCCAGATGCAAGAGTACTTAGATACTTTGATACAGGCAAAACTTGAAGAAGGAGGCAAGCAAAAATTTGGAATTAAAACCTGAAAAAAATCAAGAGGGTCCCTACTGCAAAAATGAAAGCTCAAAATCTTCAAAGGATGAAAATTCATTTTTTTAGTGTGGGTGTGTTGCTTCTCAACAAATGGCGATATCTACGGGTAAAATAGTAGCATTATTTTAGAACCCAGGACTCTAGTTTCAAAACAACATAGACCATATATCATGCCTTGCCATAGATATTCTTCAAAACAATTTAACCACTAGCTGATAGTTGTCAAAATTTCCCAAGGACATACTAGGCTGAATCATTCAAGAAAGATTTCTGATGTGCAATTACAAGCGTATAAAACTTTCTTCAAGAATGACTGGGCAATTGATCAGCCTTTCCAGATTGTAAAAAGGGAAAACTGAGTAGAGCTCTATTTACTAGTTTAGCTTTTTATAGCCCCGACAGAGTTACCCTTTAGATTTACACGACCCAGATTCACAACTGTGAGGCAGTATTTACAACTTGGTAAAAGAAAACATCTTCTGAAGTCTTGGCTATCTCTTTGATTACATAACTTTTTTCTCTTTTTTTTTTTATATAAGAAATAACAGAGTGCCAGTTCTATGCTGTCTTGCTCAACTTTCACCTTCTCTCTCTTCTTTGAAATATACCAACATCTGAAAAGCCTTAGAAAAATCAACAATTTTTTCTTTTAATATCTCATCAGTCTAGAACTGCTTGAGCCTGGGTACTGATAGCCTGTGTGGATACTCAAATAATTACATGAATCATAGTCCCCTATTATAACCAACTTTTCTTGGATTCCCTAAGAGTTTTTCCAGCCAAACAACATAGCAGTTTCTTTATAATTAAAACAACTGTGGCAAACAAGACACAAAATCCAATCATCCTTCCACTGTTGTTCTGAATAACAAAATAGTTCCATTGCTCAGGTTAAGTAGACTATCTCACAATTAGAATAATGATCACTGGACTCTGGACTCAGGGCAAAACAAAATTTAGAAGGTTGACTTTTTCATTGATGCTCAGGAAAAATTTAAAAACAAACTTTTAAAATAAAATAAACTGTACAGACTTCCAAGGATAAACAAAATAAAATAAAATAAAATAAAACAAACTCTGTACAAACACCAAAGGAAATAAAATAAAACTGTACAGACAGCAAAGGAAATAAAACTACACAGACCTTTAAAAATAAACTAAAATAAAAGAACACTGTACAGACTTGAAATAAAATAGAACACCAAACTGTACAGACCTGAAAGGAAATAGAACACAGAACTGTACAGACCTTAAAAAAAATAAAACTGAAAAACATGGTATAGACTGAAAAACATTGAACAAACCTTTAAAATAAAATAAAACTTTAAAGCTCATTTACAATGTATACACATGCACAAAGTCCCTTCACACTCAAAAAATGTAGCAGATGGAAAAGCAGAGAAATAGTGCCTTAAATTTTTTTTGACCATTTGCAAGTAAATTTAGAAAAATTACCTTTCAGGTCCTGTTGACGAAATGCACTCCAGACTATGCTTCCCAAAATTTGTTTTGCTACCTGGGAAAGACTTGTGTTTACCGCCTTCTCTCTCTCCTTTTTATTTATTTATTTTTTTTTATGGATCTTGTCCCACTGAAAAACAAATCTGCAACTCTTTCAAATTAAACAAATCATATAATAACAAATCATATAATAACATGTTTATGCTTCTACTTGAAGGGTTTGCAAAATTCTTTCAAAAGGACAAAATGTAAAAACCCCCAGGATCAAATACCTTAAAGCCTTTATAGACCCAGATCATCACATTTTCAGATTTACGAAATAACTCAAAGAGATCATATTTTATTCATATGTCCTGGTTCTTAATAGCTCGAACATTTTATGGTTGCTCTACTGCTTCAATATCCAAGATTTCAATTTTTATCCCTCTGGTAGAATTTTCATAATTTGTTCTTTCACCTGAGACTTGCTTAGATTTAACCCCATCAGTGTGTAATGTCCAAACATTATTGTTGTAATTGGTCAGAGTTGTAACCTATCTTACCTTCTTGGTTGCCAAATTATAATCTTCAATATCCACATCAACATGATTTACAACCTTTTCTTTAATATTATGTTCAGTAATCAAAGGCTTATACTGAGACTCTTTATCTATTCCGAGTTGGTTGACCACATTCACATTTACTATCTTTTCCTCCTTTTCTTGAAATTCAATAGGTGGTCCAGAGTAAGCTTCAATCAAGTTATCTTTTTGTTCAAAAATTTGGGCCAGCGCATGGAGGGTGATGTCAGCTTTAATTTCCTTCATATCCTCAATGATGTTATCCTCCTTCCTAGTTACTTCTGCATAGTGATACTGAATCTCATTTTCATCATCCTCTGGTGAGGAAGGGTCATTATTAGGTTCTGGATTTTCACATCTCAAATTATAACTGTCCCTTTTGAACTGTTGAAAATCCTGTATTTCATCCATAGGAACTTCTACAAGATTTTTTGACTCTTCGAGAAAAGAATCTGAAACCCTAGTCGTACTATTTTTGGATGAACCAGAAATATCAATATTTCTTTAATTTCTAGGAAAATTTAACTCACCAGGAAAAACTTCAAGTTTGGGTAATGCTAGATCACAAATGTTTACTTCAAGCACTTCCACTTTGAACTTGTCAGAACCTTTCTCTATATTTTGCACATGCTTGAGTGGATGTGACGATTAACGAAGTTTCCTTGGGTAGAGCATGACATGTTGGCACTAACTCATGATGTGGAATGGGATCCGAAATAGGCATGTTCTGTGTAACATAGGATATCAAAGGACTACTCAAAATTTGAGGTCCTAACTATCTTTCAAGAATTAAAGCTTCCTTATAAGCTCCTGCCAGGGTTGTGATATTGATGTCTCTCTTGAGAAAAATAAAGGTCACCGAATCCAATGCATTCTTATAGATTTCTAAGGCTAGATTTGCATTTGGGATGTAATGACCGATAATTCTACCATAAGCTCTTTGGAACCTCATATTGAAAGACCTGACAGCTTCTCCCGACTCTCTCTTGATGCTGGAAAACTATTGGTATAACACACTGGGGTCTATCACTTCCCCAAATTGTGATATAAAAACTTTCTCTAGGTCATTCCAACTGGTAATAGAATCATTAGTGAGATTTAGAAACCAGTCATAAGCTCCCTCCTAGAGAGTGAACGGGAAAAATCTGCAAACAACATATTCATGCTATATATTTAACAATTTCAAAGCATTCTTATATGCCATCAGGTGTTCTTTTGCTGTTTTAGTTCCATCATGCTTGTATTCAGGAAGATATCTCTCAAGATGTTTTGGCAGATCATGGGCCGCACCAGGGATATTTAAGGCAGTGGAACCCAACCAATTTGCCATTACTACTTGATTGACGGTGATATTTTCAGTTATGGTTGGAGTAACTGCAAGTGGTGATAAAACAATCCTTAACAAACTACTGAACTTGAGGTCCTCTTTTCTAGCAATTTTAAATATTGTACAGACAACTTACAATACTGAACGGAGTTTAGTGGGCCCTCCTTCTAGCGCCATTTTTAAATGTTGGTCCAACTTTTATATACACCCTGCGAAGAATGAGCATGAAACTCTGATAACACTTATACAGGATAAATCCCGCTCACTTTAGGATCTTGCTGGTTATCCAAGGTGTGAGTTACAGAGTTGGGTCGAATGTCTATTCACTCTTTTTTGCTTCTGGAATAGTTTTCAATATGGTTGTCTGTTACCTTACAACGGGTTCTTGAACTTGTTCAGTAATGTTTAGAAGTTGGTACTTTGTTGAAAATCAGATTTAAAATCGGTTCTTTGATCTAGCTCTTATGGGTCAGCAGATTTAAATAAAAGAAAAATTTAAAAGAAAATAAAAATGGATCATTTCACGGTAAAACAAAGAGAGTAGGGTAGGGCAAAAAGAGAAGTCTATCAAACTTAGCTATAAAATCTAAACTGCCAATTTTATTTATACTATCAGCTTCAAAATAGAACAAATCAAAGAAGGTGTCCAACTTTCTAAGATCACCTTCTACTAAGAGCAAAAGACAGAGATGGAACAGATCTGAAAGAAAATCATAAACAGAAGGGAAGTCCATTAAAATTGGTATTTCTCACCAGCAGCATAGCTCACAAGTGAGGACAAAGCAATTAGAACAAACTTGAACCTTAAACTTGTGATTTTCCCTAGCATAAAATAGAACAAATGAAGCCCAAAAACATATTTAATCTTGATAACATAGATTTATAGCGTATATTTAATAAACTTTAAAGAAACGAATAACAAAATAAGATGAACTTATCACAATCTGAAAGAGATTAGGCTCCTGTCCATGCTATCACAGAAAACAAAAGCACATCAACTCCAAGTCCAGAAATAAAGCATTTAAAAATATTTGTAAGAAATTGCTTCAATAGCCATTTTATTTCTAAGTCTCTGCCTCCTGCGATTATATTTAGAAGAAGTATTTATAGACTCAGGACAGACCCTGATCTTTTCAAAAATATCTTCTTCTCAAACCCTAAATCTTATCATCTTAAATCCTAGTACCCGGGTTTTACAATATAAAGTCATTTAAAATAAAGTTTTGATAAAACTTAACCATTCTGCAAATCAATGCAGTCACTTGCCATAAATGGAGAAGGCAGAAATTTAATGCCACTTGCATCCACCCGCAACTGTGTGTAAATGCCCTCATTAATTTCCACGATAAATTTGGATGAGTCACCACTTTTCTGACATTTCATCTTCGTAGAGCCATCCCTGAGTTGAAAATCTTTGCATGTCATTACTTCTGCCATAAATTTCTGTTAAATGCATCCATCGGAAAATTTCGGTAACTGTGTGTAGATATTTTCATTTTTTGGCCAATTCTCGACATACTCCATTAAATGGGAAGCTGCTTAGTCACCGTAAAGTCTCTTTGCGGCCAGATCTGTAAAATCTGGGTGAAACAGCAATTCTCGACATCTCAAACTTTAATGTGACGGCCCTTGATTAAAATGTGCCTGACTTTATCTTTCTGGCCATTCCTCCCGCTATCATGCAAGTGCCAGATGGCTTTCTGCAAAAAAGACAAAAGAAGGATTTGTATTTTAATAATACTAAATCAAAACTTTAATTAAATCGGAACCCTAAAGTTCATCACATGTGGTTTGCTTTGCTTGACACGTGTCACAAAAAAAATGCGACACGTGTATGTTTCCAGCTGCTGTTTTTCATTTCGGGCTCTTTCCTGCCATGGCCACGAAAATGCGTTATGTCGCGATTTCATGACATGTCGCGAAATCATGACCTGTTTCCCTGTCGCTTTCGCAAAAACATGACATGTCACGATTTCGTGACATGTCGCAAAATCGTGCCCATTTTTATGGCCTTTGCTTCCTTTCTGCTTTCATGCAACAAAACTACGACCCATTTCTACGTTTGGCACCTTCTTGGCCGTGAAACCATGACATGTCATGATTTCATGACATATTTATGCATCGGGCACTTGCTTGTTGTCACTACTGCAAAAACGTGACATGTCGCGATTTCATAACATGTCACGAAATCGCTACGTTTCTTGTGACCTGTGTTGCCTTCCAACTGGTGTCGCGATTTCGTGACGTAGCGAAATCGTGATGTCGTGATTTCGTGACATCCTGACTTGGCGCTGCCTTGCTTTGCCTTCACTTTGGTTTTGGTTGGGACCTTTGGCTTCCCTTCTGACTTTGGTTCCCTTTGCCCTTGGTTTCTTTTGTCCCTGGAACGTGTCACGATTTCGTGACGTTGTGAAATCACGACGTCGCGATTTCGCGACACTTCCCTGACTTGTGCCTTCTGCGCTCCAATGTGTCACGATTTCGCGACGTCCGGAAGACGTCGCGATTTCGCTACACTTTTGCCTTCTTAATATTTGCCTTTGATTCCATTTGCTTCCTTTGGCTTTGGCGGCTTTCTTTTGACTTGGACCCGTCACGATTTCGCGACATGTCACAAAATCGCGACGGTCCGTATGCCCTGGGCTCTTTTTTGAAAAACGTTGTGATTTCGTGACACTTTCTTGCCTTGACAACTTTCTGCTTTCTGCGTCATGAAAACGCGACATGTCATGAAATCGCTACGTTTCTTGACTACCCCTTGGTTCCTTTTGGAACGTGCTCAGCTTCTTTCATTTCCTTTTCGTTCCGTTGCCCTTGGCTTCCCTTTGGTTCTCTGCTTGCTTTGCTTTGACTTGGACTGCGACGGTCCGTATGCCCTGGGTCCCCTTTTGGAAAAATGTCACGATTTCGCGACGTCGCAATTTCGCGACGTCATGATTTGGCGACATGTTTGCGCCCTAGGCCCCTTCTTTGCTGATGCGCCTTGAAAAGGTGACATGTTGCGAAATCGTGCCCTTTCCATGCCTTAACCATTTTTTCTCTCTGGCAGTCGCGAAACTGCGACACGTCGTGATTTCGCGACATGTCACGAAATCGCGACCTATTTTGCCCTTGCTCTCCTTTTGCTTCTTACTGCAGTGAAAATGCAACATGTCACGATTTCATGACATGTTGCGAAATCGCTACGTTCCGTACGTATTTGCTTTCTCTCTCCAAACCCATCGCAATTTCGCGACATTTCCAAAAATGGAAAGTGTCGCGATATCGCGACATTTACAAAAATGGAAAGTGTCGCGATATCGCGACATTTCCAAAAATAGAAGTGTCGTGATTTGTCACGAAATCACGAGGTGTTTTGCCCTTGCTCTCCTTTTGCTTCTTGTTGCAGTGAAAATGCAACATGTCACGATTTCGCGACATGTCGCGAAATCACTACGTTATGTACGCATTTGCTTTCTCTCTCCAAACCCATCGCGATTTCGCGACATTTCCAAAAATGGAAAGTGTCACGATATCGCGACATTTTAAAAAATGGAAGTGTCGCGATTTCGCTATGCGTTTGCGACTTGGCCGATTTTTTCAAAACCCGTCGCGATTTCGCGACATTTCCAAAAATGGAAAGTGTCACGATTTTGCTACCTTTCCAAAAATGGAAAATTTTGGCTTCTAAGGAATTTATCTGTCTGTATTCTGCATTTTTTCATATCAGTGAAAGATTTTATTTATTGATGAATGATTCTAACATGTAAAAAATGAATTCTTGAAATAAATCAAAGCCAGATGCAAGAGTACTTAGATACTTTGATACAGGCAAAACTTGAAGAAGGAGGCAAGCAAAAATTTGGAATTAAAACCTAAAAAACATCAAGAGGGTCCCTACTGCAAAAATGAAAGCTCAAAATCTTCAAAGGATGGAAATTCATTTTTTTAGTGGGAGTGTGTTGCTTCTCAACAGGGTCTCAATCCCCTTATATTGAATGGGGTTTGAACCTTAGACCTCTCAAAGAGAAGCCAAAGCCCTTATCACTACAATAAAATTGCAGCTTAAGTGAGCATTTTATTTATTTACTATCCTCTTAAATATTATTTTATTTTAGAATTTTAACTTAGAAATAATAAAATTAAATTATAAAATAATTAAATATTGCACTAAATTTGTTAAATATATTTTAATCATGTTTTTAGTGATTTGAATAACATATTTTTGTTAAAAATAACAGTTAGTTTATTATTAAAATATATAAAAAATTTATATAAGTTTATATTATTTATTAAAAACATATATAAATAACAAATAAAAGAAAATAAATTTAAATTAATTATTTTATTGAAAAGAAATAAATAGAATTTTAAATCAAACAAGAAGAATTGGTTTTATTTTCTTAAATACTAATGGTTTTAATTTATTATAAATAATAATAAAAATATTATCTATGTTATGATAGCTAGGTTAAGGTTGTTTAGAGCCAAGGCAAACCAAAATAGTTTCATAACAAAATAGGTTCTCAAAACTTGTCATAACATTCTTAGTATCTCTTATACTCATTTCACTACTATTGAGGGAATTTAAAAGGTTATCCATACTTATGACATTTTATTGCCATTAATATCTATTAATTAATTAATTATTAATATTATACATGTTAATGAGGAAGTTGAGACTATAAGGGATATTTTTGAGTACTAAGGGACTCAAATCCTTGACATTTTCATAGTGACTATCCCCATTACCCATTTTACCAAAAAAATTTGGTCCTTTTTAGTAGGCTTAGCTATATTATTAAATATTACAAAATGGTGATCATAGTGCTAGCTGTGGAAAATTGACCCATCGATAATATGTTCAACAACCTCGTTAGTACACCCCATTAGCCGAATCTTATGCTTTCATCTTCCATAGGTTATATGACACTAACCAACTTGCTTTGCCTGAGGTTAAACTAGATGATCCCACTAAATATAGTAAACATTATTAGGAGCATTTTTTTTGCCCTTATCATAGGTAAAATGGACATGATATTAATAGCTACCATGTATTTAAAGATAGAGTGCAAGATCTCATTGAATTGGGGGCTCTCAAGATTGATAAACCTCTAGCTCAACAAAACCAAAACCTTGGTGTCTTTCAAACACCACTTCCTCATCATGAAGAAGTGCAACCAAAAACAAGAGGGTCTAACACCAAGACTCATCCAAATAAAGTTAATCATGTGCAACAGTACTAAGGTTTTGTTGGTGCTATTCATGTAGTAACCTGAGGTCAACAACAACGCACAAATAAATAAAATGCATAGTAGTAGCCTACTCAACCGTCCATACCTCCACAAGAAAGTGTGTTGCAACCTAAAAATTCATCATCACCCATCCAAATTTCTACCAATACGTCTCAAACCATCCATATTTTGAGTCATCCAAATCCACCCATTCATCTCATCAATCATCTCCTTGAGCAGTCGGTTAACGACAAATATTAAAATGACTTCAACAAAACTATCAATATACAATCTCATTCAACAATATTTTCCACATCGCGATGCACTAATGGATATTTTAAAGTCCATTGAGCTCTAATTACAAGATACTAATGCCTTCAACAATTTTTGGGGAGCATCCAAACATATATGGAACCTTCCATCTCTTTCTATTATTTTGAGATAAAACCAATATTATCGAAATCAATGGATCCTCCATTACATATTATGGCTCAAATTGAAAGGAAGCCTTTCAAAATTGTTTTAATTGACACCGAATCCTCCATAAACATCATCACCACATCCACCCTTCAACATCTCAAGCTTCCACCAAATCACATTACCAAATCCATTTTCACCTTGAAAGCATTTAATGATTCTCTCTGCTCTACAGTTGGCACTATTGTTTTACCCATTGAAGTGAGGGTCAAAATATTGCATACTATGTTCCACATTTTTGAAGGCTCCATGGCATATAATGTACTCCTTGGACAACCTTGTATGACACAAATGATATGTGTCCCTTCTATACTACATCAATGCTTGAAATATGTACATGAGGGACAGGTAAATTGCATACCAGTGGATGTTGAACCATTCAAGTATTGCAATTTTATCTCAAGCCTCTATGAATCCATGTTACCTTCCACTCATCTATTCCTCACTTCATCAACCACCTCATAAACCAACCCATCTATATCTTCATCTAAATTCCTTATTCCTAAGGAGAGTCCCATCACCACTTCATATTAAAAATCCACTTCCATACCCCCATATTCATCACCATTGACTACATGCACATGTGGTCAAACTAAATATACATTAGCCACATCATCAACATCATAGCCTTCAATAATTACTCCTTCCAAATCATCATTATCCACCCAACCAAATCCATCTTCATCCCCATCAACCAATGTCTCACAAGTTGAAATGATGAATTGTGAGATACCATTAGCCAACCATGAGTTATTTTACATCTACATCCAATCCATCCACACCATCCCAAATCAAGTTCCACCTCACTAATCTTGGTATTTGTGAATATGTGGTCCAAGACATCACAATTACACTGCTCAAAATTCAAACTACTAAGGACTATGGTCACCCATGTGACCCACCCTTATCTATAGGAGCGGTATATAACATGGGTCCAGTGCCTAATAATATTAATTTTGTGTATGGGGAGCTTGATTCATAATCCAATCTAGTTACCTTAGATGAACCCAAAACACCAAAACCTACCAATATACAATATATGTTGCATTTTCCATCCCGATATTTCCACATTGTTAATTAGCAAGGACATGGCCTAGGATGGCACAAATAGAGAATGCATGAAATTATGATGTTTCATATCGAGAAATGCATGATCGTTCGAGTTTAGGCTATCGTCCAATTTCATCCACTTCTCTTGAACAAGTTTTCCAAAGCTTAAATTTAAATTTAGGAGAAGATATCCATCACATTGGTGACTTCGAAGATGAAATATATGAATAATTTGACCTTATGTTGATAGCTTCTAATGAATCTAAAGAGGATTCAAACCCCATCATCCCACACATTGAACATGATGAGTATTACCTCAAATGTTCCCCATCCATCAACCCATAATTTGATTGCTTCTTCCACAAGAGTTATTCTATCCAACCGATGAACCACCACCTCCATTCTATTGATCCATCACTGGACATTTTGCTTGTAATATATGTAAATAAATTAAAAAAAAATTAAAAAAAAAATTCATAACTCAAAAACAACAAAAACAAAAATAGAAATATTTTGTATTACATGTACATTGCATTGCTTACTGCTATTCAGGTTTAACAGAGTTCTAGCATTGATTCTACCAAATAGGATCCACCCATCCATTCATCTTACCAACCATTAATTTTTACCTTAATTCAACATGAATCCTGCTAACTTATTCCCTCCTCTCTGTAATCCATACTATTTGTCAAAGCCAATTCCTATTGACATGAGCCTTATTGATATGGATTATATTTCCTCACCACCATCCTTTTCTGAGTTTGTCCTATTCAAGTTATTGATATGGATTAGATTTCCTCACCACCAACTACATTCCTCCATAACCCTCACTTCACCTTCACCTTCATATCCTAAGGTTTCCAGGTAGACATAGACAAGGTTGAGTCAAAAGAGTTTGATGACATCATAGATGACATTCATCTAATACCAACACCCCATCAAATTGAGGAAGGTTCTCACATGTCTATTGAAGATACTATCAATGTGAACCTTAGTTCAGATGCAAACAATCCCTAAATTATCAAAATTGGAAAAAAATTATCCACAAATGAATAAGATCAATTAATTGCTCTCATCAAGAATAATAAGGGCATTTTTGCATGGTCCTACAAGGATATTCTTGGTCTTGACTCTAATTATGTTGTCCACAATCTCACCTTAAGATCCGATGCTAAGTCGATCAAACAAAAACATAGAAGGATGCATCCTACCATTGTCCTCTTGGTAAAATAAGAGCTTAAAAAGCTATTAGATGTGGGTTTCATTATCCCCATTGGCTATCCTAAGTGGCTCTCAAACATAGTACCCATTCGAACGCCTAACAGGGCGATATGCATTTGCACTAATTTTCAATATCTTAACAAAGCATGTCCCAAGGATGATTTTCCTCTTCCAAACATCAATACTCTTGTTGAAACTTGCGCTAGCCATGAAATGCTTTCTTTAATGGATCATATTTTAGGACACAACCAAATTCGAATAAATCCTAATGACCAACACAAAATATCATTCACTACACCTTAGGGGACTTTTTGTTACAAGGTGATGCCATTTGGACTCAAAAATGTAAGTGCCACTTATCAACATGCCATGCCATACATTTTCCATGATTACATGCATAATATTATTGAATATTATGTGGACAACTCAACAAGAACACATTGATGTATTGGAAATAGTCTTTGATTGACTTCTAGAGCATAATGTAAGGTTGAACCCCAAGAAATGTGTCTTTGGTGTTACCTCTGGAAAACTCCTAGGGTTCATTATCTCCAAAAGAGACATTTAGGTGGACCCAAACAAATTCAAGGTCATCATGGATATGCCTCCTCAAAAAAACTTAAAGAAATTACGTAGTTTACAAGGAAATATTCAATCAATCCATTGTTTCATTGCACAACTTTCTAACAAATGTAGGCCATTCAATCACCTGCTACAAAAGGGGGTGCCATTTTCATGGATAGATGAATGTAAAAAAACCTTTTATGACATTAAGCAATACCTAACTTCTCCACTAGTCTTAGCTCCTCCTCATTTGGGGATCCTTTTCATATTTATGTTTCAGCAATGAACTTTACACTAGGGACAATGCTTACACAAAAGAATGAAAATAATCAAGAGTAATTTATTTATTACATTAGTTGAACATTGGTGAACTATGAAACTAGATATGCTTACGTGGAAAAATTGTGCTTATAAGTGGTTTTTCCACTAAGAAAATCAAACATCACATGCTTAGTCAGAGCACATATGTCATAACTAGAGAAAATTTGTTGCATTATATGATGTCTCACACTTACAATAACACCTGCAGTGCTAAATGGATAATGCTTATCATTGAATTTGGTCTTGATTTCATAAGTCAAAAATCTATTAAAGGTCAAGTTATAGTCAATCATCTTGTGAAAGCTCCACTACATAGTGATCAACCCTTGATTATTGAGCTCCTAGATGATTTGGTATTCACTGTCACTGAACAGGAAGAAGATATCATTCTAGAGGAAGACGTCAATATCACACTATTATTTAATGGTTCTAAGTGCAAAAAAGTTCAAGGTACTGGATTCATGTTTCATACACCCTAGGGGGTGCCTATCCCTTTATCATTCAAACTAGACCTCCAATGCACAAACAACAATGCAGAATATGAAGCCTTAATCTTAGGTCTTCAAGTAGCCATAGCTATGAGCATTAAACATATCAAGATATTTGGTGATTCTCAACTTATTGTAAAGAAAATAATCGAAGAATACCAATGCAAAGAACCTACCATAAAACTTTACCATGAAGTAGCAATGAAATTGCTCTCTAAGTTTGATTGCTATGAAACTGATAGTTTGTCACGATAGATTTGTAGATGTGATGGTCTCTCTTGGGTCATTGATTCCAAAGGATACCTTAGGATAGGTACAACCACTCATTATCATAATGATATCTAAATCTATAATTGTTCATTCTAAATCTAAGTATAAAAAGGATGTTTGCTTTATCCATTCGGAGCCATATGAGCCTTGGTCAAACAAAATAATAACCTTTCTCAAGTTTGGAACACTCCCATCAAATATGTCACAGATTGGTAAATGTATTTTTAAGCAAAAGGTAACTTGTTTTACTCTCTTTGGGGACATGTTGTATAGACATGGTTATGATGGAATCCTTCTTCGTTGTCTCGATTCTGTTGAGGCACAAAGAGCCATAGATGAAGCTCATGATGGTACTTGTGGTGGTAATTTTAGTGGAATAGCCATTGCAAAGCATATTTTACACATGGGTTACTATTGGCCCACCATTGAACATTATGTTTGCACTTATGTCAAGCATTGTAAGCAGTGTCAAGAGCATGTTAATTTAATTCATGCCATCAAAACATTACATCCTATTCAAATCCTTTGGTCCTTTTCACAATGAGGTCTATATTTAATTGGTAAAATCTCACCTTCTTCCTTGGCATAACATAAATTCATCATCACAACCACTAAATACTTCACAAAGTAGGTTGAGGCAATTCCTCTAACCAGCATGATAGGACCAAGAATTGTGGAGTTTATACTTCATCATATCATTTGTTATTTGGTATTCCCTCGAATATCATCTCTGATAATGGTAAGTCTTTTAATAACAAGGTCATTTTAGCACTTTGCGAGAAATATAATATTTAATACAGTTTCTTGACTCCTTATTACCCACAAGAAAATGAATAAGCTAAAGTTACCAATAAGACCTTAATTGTTATTCTCAAGAAACTTGTTAAAGAAAAGCATAGAGATTGACATACATAAATTCCCTTCGCATTATGGGCTTATTGAACAAGCACCCGCACGCCTACTAGGGCAAAATTTTGCATTGGTATATGGGGCCAAAGCAATCATGCCTCTTGATCTTGAGATCCCCTCCTTGCAAATTTTATTGCAAGAATTCATAGATGACAACACTACTAGAAAAGCACGTCCTAACAAAATCACACTCCTTGATGAGAGGTGATTCAATGCTTTAGAGCATTTACAAGTATATCAAGACCACCTAAAGCGTGCTTAAAAAACCAAAGTTCATTTGTGTGAATCCCAACTAGGAGATATTGTCCTTAAATAGAATCAATAAAATACCAATGTTTTATCGCTATTTGTGATATATTTGCGGCTAATTGGTTAGGTCCATACATTGTTACTCAAAAAGTGGGTAAAGGAACTTATAAGCTCATAAGTCTAGAGGGAGTTGAAGAGCCCGAACCACTTAATGTTATACACTTGAGAGCATTCTATGCATAGTGTAATTTATATATGTATATATACATGGCTATTACATAAAAATACTTTGCATTTTCATACATTACATTACACACATTTCATTTCATTTTATAAAACTACAGTAAACAAATTACATTTCACAAATCCCATTTCATTCATTGCATTTGCACCAAAATTTTCACACATTTCATATTTCATATTAGGGATCATTTATTAAATTTAGATAATAATTTGTCCAAAAAAATCACGTTTCCTTAATCAGGAGCACCTTCAAGCATCATCTGTTTTTCATTGCATCAAGTCAAATTGTTATTAGCAAATCCACATGTCCATAATTCCTAGGTGTTTTCGATCACCTAGACACTCCTAGTGTTTTAAGCAAACACAAATACATGTTGAACTTATTTCTAGGACCAAAGACACATTTTAATTAAGAAAATCTTGAGTTTTAGGAATTGACTCTAAACATTCTTGAACCAAACACAATCGCATATCTTAAAAACATCTTGTGTCAAAGAGGGATAACACCATATTTATGTTGAACCTCGAAGTGAAAAGGGTATTCCTTGCTTGTCCCATTATGCAACATAGTCCACAAAAATAGTGGTTTTCATCACTATCACAAATTTCAAAACAAAAGACAGAGTAGTAAGGATAGGGTACAATTCTCATCACACTTAGGTTGAGAATCCAATTCCCCAAAGCTCTAAATATTTCATCACACACCACAGATCCTCAAGCTATAAGGATAGTACTACATTTCTAGTCATACAGTTAGGTAGTCATCCCCAAAGCCTAAAGATCAAATTATTGGACTATGGAACTAGTTTCCATCGAATCTATAGGCACTTGACTGGTAGTGGAGTATGCTCATGTGTGGCAACACATCTCTTTTAAAGAGACCTCTAACTTCACATAAGGATAAGCTAACTTCTTGATCTCATATGTAACAAGTTTAAACCCAATTTACTCAAGATTAGTTAATGAACTTACTTGCACACACATTGGTTCTTGATTACCTCAAGTCATTACCATGCTTATGATTCGGTAAATGAATTCATTGCACATACATTTGGTCTTAGAGAAATTAGGTAGTATTTACTGAGTTTGTTGATACACTAGTATTTTTGAGTCTCAGTAAAACACTCAGTTTTCCATATCAACATCCATATCTTCTTCCATGTCAACATTCATGTCATTTCATGAGTCTTCCACCACACATACCACTAGTTTGGTGCCCCTTATTAAACAACAATGCTAAACATGTCCAAGAAATTTTAAACTACGAATGATCATTAGAAAATTTGCATACATACACATTATCATTACATTATCAATGCACTATCACTTGCATTAATCATCCATATATACACGCATCCACACAAAAGGATAACACAAAAGTAAAGCCATGTATATGTATATATATATATATATATATATATATATATATATATATATATATATATATCATATGTACAATGAATACCCAAAGGCTATATACAATGGAGCACCAAGGCTCATATACAAAAAGTGCATCTAAGCACTAGCTGATGCCTATAAGAGGACCCATGTGACCCTAAAGGAGCCCTAGACCTAGAGCTATACCTAGACTCACTAGGACTAGTAGACCCGAATATGGAAGAGTAGGGTGGATCTAGAAGCCCAATGTCGTACTCCATCAATCGATCCTCCAACAATCAAATATATTCATCCTGAGCTTGATGGTATTATACATCATGTCTCTGTTAGTGACTCTTCTCTAGTAGCTCTGCCTGGAGCTTCATGACCCTATCCTCACCTCCACCTGTATATAGCCATACCTCTAGCTTTGTCTACAACCAAGCTATCTCTACATCCAGAGCCATATTTGCATCCTAAAGTTGATCTATCTCTATGTCTCGAACTACTACCATAGCATCTTGCTCTACTACTAGCTACTCCAGACTCACCTAATCCTCCTCACTCTAACCACGAAGCCCATATATAATCTCATCCCCATCCTCCATACCACCTCCATCACCTCCACCCTTTGGAGCCTGCTCAGTCATACCCCTAGTATTCCTCCTTCAAATTCTAGATAAAAGATTTCTTTGATGCTTAGGAGCCTCATAAAAATACTCAACCTCATCCCCATTCTCATTCTTTCCATCTACCTCCAAACTTAGTACCCATGGTGGATGTGTAGTGAACCATGCATTGTACTCTTTAATATTCCCTACATCATCCACATCAAGAAGATCTATCTCCTCATCATTCTCATAAGTCATCCTCCATGCATCAATACAAGGGAGACTCATCTAATCCTGATGATGCCTGTAGAGCACTGGCACCTCAGGAACTCCTTGCTTTAGTCCAAACTTATGCAACACATGAGAGAACTAGATTAGCTCCACCTCACTCATGTGCATCCCAACCACTCACCTAGCCTATTACACCCATTTTAGATGCTCCTTATAACTATCCTCATGGCACCTTGCCATGGACTCCATACCACCTGAGTTGTTATCAATCTAGCCCATAGATCCCTGTACCACTAACTCATTTGAATAGGATGACTCGGCTACACCTCCTCTGCCACTGAACACCTCATAGAATATGGTTACTCCCTATCCCACATCGTAGTAGGTAAGCCCATCGATAAAGCCACACTAAAGTGCTCCCAGCACCAACACTACAATAGCAAACTACACCCCAATCCCTTCTACCTCTACCTCCTCACATCATGCAACTCTTGGTATAACTACACCAATAAAGTGGGAGTCCATGCATAGAACCAAGATGTGTTGATCATGTCACACACCAACCCGATAAGGTTCCATGAGAACCGATAGTTGGTGTTGTTTAGGGCCACTATGTTGGCCAACATGAACATCACCAAAGCATGAAGGGCATCCAACTTATTGTTTGTATACATGGACAAGTATGTAATCCCTCCACCCTTCACATCCACATCCTGCCACCTATATCCTAATAGTCGACTAAGATCATATCCCTTATCATGTACAACATAATACATAAGCCCTCCACTAGCAACTTGAGGATGTGATATACTTCCTCAAGTGTCACGATCATCTCTCCAATAGGGAGCAAAAATGTCCCCCTATCTGGATCCCATCTCTTTGCCAAGGTAGAGAGATACCCCTCATCTACCCTCACTACATCAATCTGGTCTACCCTAGCTAGTCCCATAGCCTCCATCCACTTCCATTGGTCCTCTCACACTGCCTTCCTCATCCTTGGGATGAGATGCGAGAACTGATGTCTAGCCTTCAAAATCCTCAACTACAACATAATACATAAAGGCAAAATATTTAATTAAAAAAAACACAAAATTATTTGCACAAAACAAAGAGATTAAAAGGCACTTACCTTGTCAAAATATACATCTTCTACCGTTGTCACATCCATCCCCTCCATCACCATATATTTCATAGCACCTCATTCACTCCACTCCACTTCACTCCACTCCCTGAGAAGCAACTTCAAAAATTTGCAAATGCACAAATGAACTTGTTTTCCATTTTTTAGGCTATTTATATCTATTTCAGACACATTTAAATGTACATGGGTGCTTCTAGATTCATTGAAATACCTTATTGCATTTGGAGAATAGCAAACTCTAGTAGGCATTTGCAGATGTAGTACGTGCCCATGGGCGTTTGTTGTCTAATAGAAAAAATACCCAAAATGATCAAAAAGGTATCTTACCTACACAAAACCATTTCAAATTGCATCCATACATCAATTTCTTCATAATATCATGTTTTGTGAAAACCAAAATCGATTTGGATTCATAATTTTTGATTGTGACCAAAAGTCGCAAAATCCCATTTCAAGTTACAAAATGCTTCAAAATGGTCCAAATTTTCATAAAATGACCATTTTCATCATCAATTCCATCATTGCATTCAATTTCATGATAATATGAATTGATTTGGATGGCTAACTTTTATTTATGCCCAAAAGGTGCAAAATTGTCCAAAATTGCTTCAAAATGCTCCAAATCAATACAAAATTTCACAAAATTGCTCAATTCAATCATCAATGCATTTCTCATCATCACATTTTCATTAACACATCATTTTCAAATCATTGCATTTGCAAATTTGCCAAGTTCATATGCAATTTCAAGTGAACGTTGTATCTAGTGGTTTGTTCTATCTCCTTGGTGATTGCATCGATTTGTATCCATGCAATTCGGTAAGATGAAAAAATCACCATAAGGACACTTGGCATTTTTTCATCATCCAATATCTCATTGTTTGAAAACAAAATCAATTTTGGTACTTCACCTTTCGAGTGAAACTATGCCAAGATCAATTTGCTCAACAATTATCATTGATGGCCTTGTCTGTGGGGCTTGAAACATGGATAAATTACAATACATCATTCTCCTCCACAATCAGGAGGATCCTCCTAGAAATCATCCAATTCGAGGGTGATTGGTTCCTGATATTTTGTATTCTTCATCAGTTTGCATTTCAATGATGCCATACGACAATTTCTTCAACATGGGATCACCCCAAACTTGGGGTAGCAAAAATTAATTTTGATCTCCCACAATGGGTTACATATTACATGATCATGGCATCAACACTTGGCAAAAAAACCCTTTTCTCTGTTAGGGCAGAAATAGAATCAATCACTTGCATTTTTCAACAACCCCCTTCCATCGTTGGGGGAAAAACGACATCACATGTCCATAAACTTCTTGATGGACCTTGAATACACTTCATACTCGTAGAATTGCTTTTTGAGTACTTCTTCATTGAGTAATCAGTTGTTTATTCTTCAAAAATAGCTTGTTCACATTGGTTGTTGCCTTTGGTGGTTCACCCTTCTATTAAAACCTTAAATTTGGTTGAATCTAGGTTGAAATCGATCAAATATTCTATTGCCATGATTGCTTCCCTACTTTGAGGTGCCTTTCCACTAAAGCTCCCAATGAGCCCATAGTTGTAAGCCATAGGTGTTAAAAAAAAATGATTTACATTATTTATGTCCTTGATACTAACCATTAAAGACGATAAGACCTAGATGTAATTCCCACTATTCATCATATTCTTCAACTTTCTCAAATCCTTCCTAGTGACCCATGCTAAGTTTTCCAACATAAATTATTCCTAAGAGCTTCCTTCAACTACTCCCACATGTTAAATTTTGACCCTTCCTAGCCCATGGTCTTGGTTTCCATCATGGTCCTCCACTAAATCTTTTAATTTCCCACCAAGTAATATTACACATTTGTAATGGTTGTTCGTGTGGTAGAGTTTCCATACCTTTGAGGTACCATTCAAGGTAAAGCATTGTCATCTCCTATATCATCATATGACTTCGGTTCCTTGGATTTGGTGGATTCACCTCATCCCCTCTGCTACTTGATCTAGTCATTAGTTGTTTAAAAACACCTTCATTATCATCTATATTTCCCAAGGACTACATCATGTCTTCCATCGGTACTTATATGCCAATTTTTTTCATCTTCAATGCTATTATCCATCGCTCCATTAAAAATAGAGATAATATGGACTCCTCTAGAACCCTCAAACTATCCTCAAGCACCCAAACATTCTCGATGGTTTGTTCCCTTAAAGGATAGCGAGGTTTCTCCCCTTCCTCATCTTTGATTTGCAAATTGAACCTCTCACCTCACTCCATTGATACTCCCATATTTGAGGCCACACCTACACTATGTATGTTCTCTCCATTTGAATTCACCATGAAGAAATTTGGTCATCACAACCTAGATAAGTTAACATATATATATTTAACTTAAAACACTTTTACCTTCTAAAATCACTTTATAGGTCAAGCTTTGCACAATAGTCTAACTTGCCCTTTTGCACTTGTCTATTACGAGTCTCCTATTAGGGCGTCACACATTCTTATACTCCTTCAATATCCCCTAATGTAGTGATTCTTTTGTTGGTAAATATGACAAACTGAGATTTTCCTACCACCCCTCCAAGCACAACCTAACCTACTCTGGTGTCTTGCTAGCTTATTTAGTTTCCCTTGGAGGTTCTTTTGCATATGCCCACATCTCTTTTTGAAAAGGTCATAAATTTCTTAAAAGAGATTGTACCTAATTCTATCAAGAGCTAATGTTCACTTGGACATTCCCATAAATAGATGAGCAACACATCACATGTTGAGTTGCTCTTCATTATGTCTATACTCGAACCTATCCTAATTCATTATGCACTTGTTTTCGTTGCAATAGATTCCAAATCCATTGATCCACCAGCTAACTTTGGCCCTCGTTACATACCTAAGAAAATCAAATCTTTTATCTCACTTTGATACTAGTTGTACAATGACTAAATTGAATTGCCATAAACCGTTGTGAGAATAAGCTGCCATTGACATCAACAAAAACTTTAACACACTTGCTCTGCAAGGATCCCAAGTATACCAAGCCTAAACTAACATCTTCTAGTTCAATTAGAGCAACCATTTCTAAGTAATTGTTCCTTTCCCTAACAAAGAACAAATATTGTGTTCTATTCCCGTTTAAGTAAGACGATCACTTTAAATAAGTGTTCCATGTAATAACAACAAATGTTGCGTTCTATTCCCTTGAGCCCAAGGATGGTCAAGCCGACACTTATTTCCTTACCAACTTGCAAGCACTTACATTTCTACCTAATAATGCCAACCAATAATGAGAAAAACTACCCTCACCCAACCCAATTCAAGTCTTAAGTCGAATCCCTTCCCATGTTGTCTCATTATTGAGACCTCCCAAGGACTCGTTCACAAGAGTTTCGCCTCTTAAAGGGACGTGAAGATTATAAAGCCATCATGCTAATTGGAAGCAGGGTGAAGACTTTCACCCCTATGGTTTTCCGCGGCTGTAACCATTCTAACCTTAGAACTCCATAGGATCAGACCTAACCCTTTGTCCTCTAGTCCTTCAACTCGATGGATTGGATTCCGGGAATTTCTCATTCATAATATTTTATTTTGTTTGTGCGGGACAACTAACTGCTTCATGGTGATCAATAGTCAATCTCCATTGTTTCAAGTCGGTTTCTATTTTAAAGTTTTCTTGTCTTAAGATAAATTATATATATAATTTTGATTCTTTCTTGTGGGCACTATATTCGCAGGGCATGCATAATTTTTTATTGAATGGATGTCAAAGGCTTTGACGTTATTAACAGAAACTGGGGATAGAATTGGGACCGACGAATATTAATAATCCTGTCAAAGACAAGGCGGTCATCTTTCGCCGCCTTCCCTTACCGCCAAAGGCCTCAGATTTTGCAAAAGTTATTCCTAGGTTCGTTCATGATGTGGTGTCCGTTCGCAAGGCTGTCTGGTGTGCCAAGGTGCAGCCAGCAAAGTATAGAGTAGTCACGCAAGTCAATTTCAACAGGTATGCGTCGCATCCTCTCCCCCACTCCCCAGATTATTTTTTTATTTTCCTATGCCCTACCCGACCACTTTCTCCACGACGACTGCGACTGCCCTCCCTCGCCATCCCGTTTGGACCACCTTATACTTACTCTTACAGCTTATATTCGCTGTATTGTTGATTCCCTCTTCTCATTCGACCTTTTGTTCTTTTGTTACAGGCCTTTTATAGCAAAGGTATTAAAAAAACCGGAATTGTCCACTGTGGCATCTGGGCCAATCCGAAAGCGAAGCGGTTGTTGCCGGGAAAAGGAGACGGCGACTCGTTTTCGCTGGAGACGCTTATGCGATTTCAAATAGACTAAAGGCTTCCTCACATGCAATTAAGCGTGCGATAGGACTCTCATTCGATGGGCTTAATGTTATTTTAAAGTTTTACCTTTTCCAATACATGATGTTAAGTTCTAAAATAATTCTTCGCTTATAATCGATGGACTCTCATTCGATGGGCTTAATGTTATTTTAAAGTTTTACCTTTTCCAATACATGATGTTGAGTTCTAAAATAATTCTTCGCTTATAATCGATGTTTTGGTTAGAGTTATACTATTCATCTGGATTTGTTAATCTTATTTAATAAGATTTATATAGAAAGCCGTGAGACTGAGACAGACTTTCGTGCATTGCATGTTTACTCATTAGCCCCTCCCTATCTAACTAAAATAGCAGCTTGTGATTCCCTTGGGCCCAACTTTCTTGTCCTGCGAAAATCTGCCTCAGTTTTCTGCCGCATGAGACAACCCTCTCTCGAAACCGGGGATGATACCTTCGGTTTTTAAAATTCGTATTAAATCTTTTTAATTTATAGCTGCAAATTAGTAGCATAAGAAGAGAAGGTGAGTTTGACCCGGTTAAAGTTCTTCTTTGTAGCACAAGTGGAGAGGACAAGCTTGGCCCATTAAAATGGCTGATGCGAGGGGCACACAAAATAAATATTTTGTGGCTTCCCTTTAAATATGGGATGGCATTGTCGGCCCTAAGAGCGGTTTTTGGCTTTCGAAGGCTCTCAAATTTTCTTTTTAACATAAAGTTTTGTCCACCTTTGAACCTATGTGATGCGAGGGCATTGCCGACCACTTAAGAGTAGCCTTGAGGTTTCTTTCTAACCTAAAAGTTTAATCCCCAAGGGTTAGGTGGATTGGTAATCGTAGCACAAGTGGAGAAGGTGAGCCTTGTTAAACAGGAGGTCCATGCTTAGAACCTTTGCCATGCAAAAAGGGATACAAAAAATCTCTTGTGGCTTCCTTCTAGATAGTGGTGTACTTGAAAGAGATGACATTGCCGGCTACCTAAGAGTGGCTCTCGATGTTTCTTTGTAATCTAAAAGTTTGGCCCCAAAGAGTTAGGTGGATTGGTAATTGTCTGTCTGGCCAAGCATTTACCCAGAAGAGACCTAAGTTCAAACCTTAAAGGCATGCCTGTTTGTAAAGGTAGTAGTATGCTCTGAATCCTCTGAGTGCATACCGATACGAACCCCTGAAGGACCGGTAACCGTCTTCGTGTTAGGTTATAAAATAACAAGATTGTATAGGCTTGTCGGGACAACTCATGTAGTTTGAACTCTCCTTTGAATGAATGAAAGATTTTAATTACGTCCGCGAGACCCAAATATGGTCTATGGGACCTCAAATATGGAAGTACAATTACTCAAATCATATCATATGATCTTTAATATCTTTGAGAAGGTTGTTCCTCCTCCTGCTGATTTGTGTTAGCAATTCTCCAACTTTTTTTATTTTCTTGTCTTCAAATAAATCTGTAATAAACTCATTCTCAAGTGTTTCTTTGTATTTGTCACGGATATCTGAAAAACTCGGGCATTTATAGATGAAGTGTTCCTCTGTCTCTACTGCCCTGTGCTGCATAGAGTACATATCCTTTCTTCCCATTGTTCTTTGGGCATTGTCCATCTCCCTGTTTCACATCTAAGCCTATGAGAGCTAGTCCTTATCTGAGCAATGAGTATTTTTTCCTTCCACTTGATTTCGGTGCCTATATACGCTTTTTCCTTGTGGTCATACGTTGGGTTAAAATTTGCAATATAATATTGTATTTTCCTGCTTGCATTTTTCCACATTCCACTTTTGAACTTTTTATTCACATAATTTTTAATGTCTTTGTTGACATTTGGGCATTCATTTATGTTGATTTCCCAACGTTTCATCCATTTCTGATTTTGTTTCATCCACGTATTCTTTCGCCTGTGTAACTCTTCGTCTCTAACTCGCTCTAGGCCATCTATCATTTGTCATGTTTTCTGTTTTTTTCAAGTAACATAACAGCTTGGTCATAGCAATTGCTTCTAAAGGGAACATTCCAGTTTCAGCTAGAATAATTTCATAAGGGGTTGTGGCCTTAATTTTGAGAAAGTTTGTGATTAGATATTTTTGAATCCTTTCTATTTGTCTCCATTTTGCATTTGTTGTGCCACTAGCCCACACCTCGCAACCATACAACAGAACCGGTGTAACAAGTAGGCCAAATAAGACCTTGGTGGTCTTCCAGTCCCACAACTCGGCATTCCTACACCTGTTTTGAAGTGCAAATAGTGCTCTCCAGCCACTTTGAGTTCTTTTCATCCTACATGTATTCCAATTAAGTTTGTCATGAAATTCTATGCCCAAGTATTTGTATTCTACTACTACATCAAGCGGTTCTCCTACAAACTGAAATTTGAGTTGTTGCTTCTTCTTTTTTGCTGAAAAAATCATAATTTTTGTTTTTCTCGTGTTCACCTACATCCCAACTTCTTTACAAAAGAGTTCTAGAGCTTGAAGGTGATCTTCTAGATCTTTGGCTGTTTTGGCCACAAGAATTACATCATCTCGCATACATGAGGAGTTTTACCACATATTTGGCTAAATGCACACCCTCTCCCCCAAATTTGTTTATCCATTCTTCTAACTTGTCAATGTACAGACCCAAATAAGGTCGGAGATAGAGGGCAACCTTGTTTGACACCTATGTCACTACCAAAACATTCAGATAACCCTTCTCGTGTTCTGATTCTAGCTTTTACATGCTCATATAGTCTGTGAACTACTGCCCTATAGTGAATTGGAACCTCTAGTTCTTCCATTCTGCTCCATAATTTTTTCCTAGGCACTGTGTCAAATGCCTTTTTGAAGTCTACAAAACAGCAAAAAGCCTCCTCTTTTTTCTCCCATATTTTTTCCACTATGTGTCTGAGCGTGATACAGTGATCAATAGTTGAGTGTTTGGGCCTAAAACCTGCTTGCCCCTTTGCTCTCTTTCCCTTTTCTTCTGCCCATATGTTGATCCTCCGCTCTATCATACTCCCAAACAAATTTGCAAAGAGAGGGTTGATCATGATAGTTCGATAGTTTGAGGGATTATTTACATCTCCACTTTTAAACAAAGGAATGGTCAAGCTAGTTGTCCACTCGGTAGGGAAGCCATTTTGTATGACCTCATTGAAAATTTCTTTGATTTGCGGTGCCAAGATATCTACCCCCCATTTTATATGCTCGCTTGAAGATTGTTTATGTCACGGGCTTTTCCAGTTGCTAACTTTTTTATCCCTTGAATAATGTCTTCAATTGTGAAAAGTTCTTTCTTGACAATGATAGTAGGTAGTGTCTCCTGCTGGTTACTACGCTGATACAGTTGTTTTGAATACTCCAACCACTGATTAACTGTTATGTTATTTTCAGTTTGCATCTTTTTCACGCTTAGTTCCTTCCAAAATTTCTTTGGTTCATCCTTTTAACAATTACTAAAAATAATGTAAATACAATCAACTTAAAAAAAAAAAAAAATTATATTTACCTTTACCTTTATTACATATATGATCAATATATTACATATATGATTATTAAAAATTTATTCGTTTATTTAAAATAAGATATACTTTTTTTAAAGTGCAATGTATTAGAACGAATGATATAATTGGAATTATACTTCAAATTAAAGTAATCGCCTAAAAGATAAGCTTTGTATCGTTTCATTAGTTTCACACCAACCTCTTCTTATTTGATTAAAAGTCTATGAGGGTTAGCCACATTCAAACCATCTTGTGTCGGAGTTTATTTTAGTAGCAAATGATATTTTTAAGTATATAGGTGTTTTTTAAATGAAAATTTATTTTTCTAATATAATTATTAAAAATTATTATTTTTAGTTTTTAAATAAAATTATGAAAAATATTGTTGACAATTATAAAATAAATTATTATTATTAAACATATTCTATCATTTATTAAAATTTTTAATTTTTAATTGATTTTAATAACTACTGTAAACCCACGCTAAAGTTGGCCACATGTTTAGCCAATTTTATAATCGTCCCCATCTCAAGTCAACGGCAGCAGCGCGCCGCGTGACTCCGCTAACTCTCTGGCTAACAGGACTTTTCTAACGTCGAAATTATTATTTAACCCTGAGATTTTGATTTTCCATCTCCCGAAGAAATAGCCGGCCATTGCCATTTTACTGTCCACTCGTCATGGTGGTGACGTATAAAAACAAAAATGGTCACCCGGTGCCTGGGAAATGAAAAGACAAAGCATAACTGGAGACAGCCAGAGACAACGGGGCCATTTTTCCTTTTTAATTCGAATATGAATATTTGGAATGAGTTCAGTAATAAATCTGATGTCCAAACAGAAACAGAAAAATAGGTTTTAGCTGTCCTATGCCCGAAAGGTGTAGTTTGTTGAAGGCACGAGTCAAGGTTTTCTCTCCAATATTTTAACTTGATATTTAGATGGTACACTTTACCTCTCTCACCCTATAACATATAGGAGTTCTAGAATTAGTTGGCTTTTCGAAACGACAGCTATAGATTTTGATAACCCTCGTCTCATTTTTCGAATTTAAAATGAAAATTATTATTCAACCAAAGAGACGTATGCTTATTTTCAAAGTCACTGGTTAAATTCGAAATGATAGAAGTCCACCAAATGGTTGGCCGCCTGCACATTTGATTTAATTTTATATTGACATGTTCTATGTGTACCATGGATCGAGGGCATCCGTTCTTTTTTTTAATAATGTTTAGGTGTTGTATGATTTTGTTGTTTAATGATAGAATTTTTTTTGAAAAGTTATGAATTATTATTTTTTTCTTTCTGGTGTTATGGTAGAAGAGAGGTAATTGTATATGTTTTGGTAGTGAATCGTGGTTTCCTTCCTTGCAATATTACTTCTTGTGTTTTTATTTTGGAGTGTTCCTTAGGACTAGTGCATTGTTTCATAGTTTGAGTGGGAGAAGAGAACGATTTTCAAAAAATGAGCACCAAATTAAATATTGAGAAGTTCAATGAATCAAACTTCACATTGTGGAAGATAAAAATAGAGGACTTACTGGTGGAAAAGGACTTGTGGGTTACAGTCATTGGAAAGCCCATTGTGATGGCACAAGAGGAGTTTAATAAGCTAGATATAAAAACAATGTCCATTATTAAACTAAGTTTACTCTATGATTTTAAATGTAACAGAAGCACAATCTACTCAAGATATGTGGAAAAGTCAGAGAGCATCTATGCTTCCAATTCAATAGTGAACAAGTTAATGTTCTAAAAGAAGCTGGAAAATCTCAAGATGAAGGAGAATGATAATTTCTCAAACCACTTAAATGATTTTAACATGCTAATGAAGTAGCTAAACTCCATTTGTGATAAATGGAGTGATGAAGATCAATGTCTGGCACTGTTAATTAGCATGTCAAACTCATGAGATAATCTTATTACTGTTATAAGTGCTGCTTTTGATAAGTTGCAGATGGAATCAATGGTTTAGCTAGCTATTGAATGAGGAGACAATAAGGATATCTATTGGTGAAGCATCTTTTCTAGAGGCCTATTTAGCATTTGGATGCTCAAAAGAAAGTGGAAAAGATAGATTTAGTGGGAGAATCAAGTCTAGAGGTAGAGGCAAATCGTCTAGCATAGGAAAGAAAAATTTCAAAAATGTGGAATGCTACTACTGTCACAAAAAAGGGCATTTCAAGTTTCATTGTATCTTTTTGAAGAGGGAGAATGAAAAGGTAATAGAAGAAGAGGCAATTGATAAAGTTATAGATGAAAACTCCTCCATGTTTCTTGCTTCTTCTTGTCCATCAATTGAAGGGTGTAGTGAAACTTATTCGAAATAAATTCAAACACCAATCGTATGAAATAAATCAAATCATTATTGCCACTTGAGGAGGGCTAAGTCCTTTCTCACTTAAGGAGGGCTAATTCCTTTGTCATTCAAGAAGGGCTAAGTCCTTTAGTGAATAAGTAGAATAAATTGTTGATAAATGATTAAATATAAATCAACCTACAACTATAAATATGAATAAATCAACAATCAATGAATTAATTGGAAATATAGCCGACTAGCTATATTGGAGTTGTAACATGGATCTCCTCCTCATAAATATTTGTCTTCAAAGCTATAAATGACTCAAAAATATTTTTTGGCTCCCATGTAGCATCTTCTACTAGCAGGTCCTACCATTTGATTAGAAATTATTTAATTATATGAGATCAAAGTTGATGTGCTCTAGTTTGCAAGATTGCTTCTGGTTGAAGAGTTACACGACCTTCGTCATCTAGTTGGGAGCTCTATCTGGAATTGCACTCTTTTTCCAATCACTTTTTTGAGATGAAATACATGAAAAACTAGATGTATACGAGAGGCAGGTAGAATATCCAAATGATATGCTACTTTACCTATGCGACAAACTCTCTTGTAGGGCTCGTAGAATCAAGGATCCAACTTTTGATTGGTCTTGTTCTTCAAGGATAACTACTTATAAGGTTGCAGTCACAAGAAAACCATATCTCCTACATTGAATTGTCATTCTGAATGATGTAAGTCTTATTGCTACTTCATATGATTTTGATCTTGGATCAAGTTGTCTTTAAGAATGTTGAGCATTGACTATTGATGCTAGAACCAGTCATCGATTTGAGCTACTTTGGAAGATCCTGGAACATAATATAATATTTTTGGTGGTTTTAACCCATACAATGCCTCAAATGGAGACATCTTGAGAGAAGAATGAAAATAAGTGTTATACCATCATTATGCTAATGAAAGCCATTGACTCCATTGACACTGCTTATCTTGAGCAAAGTAGCATAAATAGGTACCCAAACATTTGTTAACAATTTTAGTTTGACCATTGGTTTGGGGATGGTATTCAGAGGACATATTTAATTTGGTACCACTGAGATGGAATAATTCTCTCCATAAATGGCTAGTAAATATGGGATCACATTCACTCACAATAGTTTTGGGTATGCCATGTAACTTGAAAATGGAGTCAATAAATACCTTGGCTACCTTATTTGCTATATATGGGTGTTGTAGAGCACTAAAGTGAGTGTACTTGGATAGATAATCCACAACCACAAAAATCATTTTTTTACCATTTGACTTGGGCAAACCTTCAATGAAATACATTGATATGTGTTCCCACTGGTGGTTTGGAATTGGTAAGGGCTGCAAAAGTCCTAGAGATTTGATTGTTTCACCTTTATTGTGTTGGCATACTTCACATTCAACCACAAATATCTTGACATATAATTTTAATCCTTTCCAATAAAAATATTGTTTCATACATTGATATATTTTCAAAAATCTTGAGTGCCCTACTGATGGAAATGAATGTGATTTTTCAAGGATCATGGTTTTAATAGTGGAACCCTATAGAATGTAAATGTGATATTTCTTGCATAGTATCCCTTCCCTATATGAAAAATAAGGATGTTTTGAGGATCCTTTATTCATATCTTGAATAATTTGAGCAACTTCAGTATCAACCAACCATTCTTCTTGAAGTTGAGAAACCCATTGTGAACAAGGACCAAAAATAGAATTAATGGAGACTTCATATTCATATTTATGGGATAATACATCATCTACCATGTTTTCTTTGTCCTTATTATACTTAATTACTAAATCATAACCCAATGGTTTGGTCATCCACTTGTTTTGTTCAAGATAAGAAAAATGTTATTCTAGAGTGCTTAAGACTACTATGATTCGTTTTTATTATGAAGTGACTACTAAGTAAATAATACCTCTATTTTTCTATGGCATGTAAAATAGCCAATATTTCTTTGTCATATGTGGATCACCCCAAATTTTTGCCTAATAGTTGCTTGCTTTCGAAAGCTAATGGGTGACCATATTGCATTAAAACTACACCAATTCCTATACTAGAAGCATCACACTCAATGATGAAGGTTTTACTAAAATCTAGAGTAGCCAATACTAGAGTGAAGCACATAGCTTCTTTGAGTGCGTGGAATTCCTAAGAAGTTGCTTTGTTCCATTTAAAAGCATCCTTTTTGGTAATTGTTGTGAGAGGAGCTACGATTTTGCCATAATTATGTATGAATTTCTGGTAATAACCTATAAGACCTAGGAATCCCCTAAGTCTTTTGAGAGAGGTCAATATTGAATAGATTTTATTTTTTGAGGGTCTAGTTTGACTCCTTCATGAGACACAATATGACCTAAGTATTCGATTTATTGGATCCCAAAGACACATTTGGATATTTTAACAATTTTTTTTCCTTATGTAGTAAATGAAGAACCTTGTCAACGTGGGTTAGATGATCTTTCCAAGATTTGCTGTAAATTAGGATATCATCAAAGAAAAATAGAATGCACTTATGAATATATGGCCTAAAAACATGGTCCATAAGGCTTTGAAATGTTGATGGAGCGTTAGTAATACCGAAAGGCATGACTAGGAATTCATAATGGCCTTCATGAGTTTGAAAAGTGGTTTTAAGTATATCCTCTTCCCTAACTCTGATTTGGTGAAATTCGAAACAAAGATCCAATTTAGTGAAGTAACTAGCACCATGTAATTCGTCCAATAAGTCATCAATGACAGGAATAGGGAACTTATCTTTGATGGTAATTTTGTTGAGAGGACAAAAATCTAGACACATGCACCAAGAGTCATCCTTACGATGTACCATTACCATGGGTGATGAGTAAGGACTAATGCTAGGATGAATTATGCCATGTTCTAACATTTCTTGTACTATCTTCTCTATTTATGTCATTTGAGGTTGAGGATAGTGATAAGAATAAACATTAGGAGGAAGACTACTAGGAACAAGATGTATAGCATAGTCATGTCATCGTTTAGGAGGTAGAGCTTTTGGTTCATTGAAGACTTCTTCATAATTATCCACAATAGGTTGAAGATCCTTTGAGATAATAATTAGAGTGTCCAAGGATTGAGCTTCCATGAAATTTATTTGAGCTATAAATCCATGAGCACCCATCTTTAATAACATATCCATGCTATGAGAACTCACCATATTGGATGGTGGAGATTGAATTCTTTGAATACAAATAGTCTTCCCGTTCTCCTTCCATTTGATATATAATCTTCGAAAATTAAAAGTAACCTCATCTAGCTATGATACCATTCGACGCCCAACATAACATTTGCACTTCCTAGGTTCATAATGAAGAGAGTTCCTTGCCAAGTGTAATTCCCCATTTGGATTGAAACTAGAGATGTTCTTCCTACACATTGAGTGTTTTCTTCATTTGCAATTAAAACTTGGAACTTATCTTGATTTTCCGTATTAATGTACAAGGTCAATGCTTTAGCAATTTTGATATCAATAAAGTTATGTTACTGCCAGAATCAATCAACACATTAATACGTTTGTACCTAATAAATTCTTGTACCTTAATTGTATGATAAGCTATTATCACCATAAGCACATGTATCGAGATAACAATAGTGTCATCCTTTGGTATTGCCTCATTAATAACTATTAAGGGTTGTTTTGTATTTATGGGGGACTCCTGCTGAATTATATCTTCTTCTTCTTATTTATTTATGAATTCTACTTGAAAGGTTTGATGCACTATACATGCTTGATCTCTAGAATGATCAGAACATCATTTAAAGTAGAAAAATCATGATGATTATTCATTATGGTAAAAAAATCGACATAAATTAGAATAACATTTATAGGACACCCCATATTGAAGTTTAGTTTCAATTGCTTGAGCTATTCTAGTAGCCTCATCTAAATTACGTGGATCATGAATGTCAACTTATTTTTGGATTTTATCCTTGAGACCATGATGGAAAGCAAACACCACTACTGCTGGGTTTAATTCATGTGTGTAAATAAGAAGACTTATGAATTTTGATACATAATATTCTACTGAATTGATCTACTTGAGATCCATGATGCAAACCACATATGAAGAATATGAACCCTTATCAAATATTTTAAGGAAAATTTCCTTTAATTCAGGCCACCTAAGAGATCGGTTATGTTGATGGAACTACCATAATAACCAATGATAAGCTTAGGTGCCTAGTTTACAAGATGCATATGCAAATCAATCAGTTTCACGAATATGATATAAAAAGAAAATACCATCCATACTGGCTATCCAACCTTTGGGATTGCATCCTTCAAAAGTGGGCATGTCGATATGAGGAAATTGGGTATCATCAGGCCATTCTAAAAATTGGGAGACATCACTTGAAAAAGGATCAAAATCAAAGGAAGTTTGTGGAGGTATTGATGTGTGACTAGTATATAAAGGTGGATAGTTGGTATATGTAGGTGGAGAATTGGAATTTATAGGTGGAGGGTTGAGAATGTATTAAGAAAGTTGTTTATTTTGTTGTAGAAGTAAATCCACTGACTCATGTATCTTTTGTACTACTGAATACATATTATTTAGGTCTTGTTGTTGTTGCCCCAAACACTCACATACATTGATGTCTACTATGAGGGAAATTTTAGAAACAAGGTCTTCTTGATTAATGCTAAATTCTTCTTGGTTAGATGAATTACCATTGTGGTTGGGACTAGGAAGAATGTTATAATTATCTTGATTTGAAGAAGACATCAACTAGTGGTGAGGGTTGAAACTGTTAATTTTAAAAGGAGAGTTGTATTGTGTACCTTTATTTTATGGTTGTCTTATTGATGAATTCGAGAATCCATAGTTTGGCCTCTCACTACATTGTAATCTTCCATTTGGTCCTCTATTCCACTTGGTAGAAGTGGTTTGATCACTCATACATTTCATTTATAAAAAAATTTCAACAATTTTGACCAAAATTTGGTTGTTTTCGACTGTGCTCCCACGACTAGTTTGATTTGAACATAATCAATGGCTAACTTTTATTTCCCTAACTACTTTGAATTAAATATAAACAGTTACAATGGTGACCTTGATTTCCAACGGTTATAATCACATTCATTTTTTGTGCTTGCTACAACTTTATTTTATCTCCTTTCAATCATTTCCCAATGGTTATCTCCCAACTGTTATGACTGGTGCTAGTTTTGCTTCAAATTGGAACAAAATCAGTTATTATTTTCAATTGTCAATCGATGAGCACAACCAACAGTGAATGCTACCAACTTCAATAGTATTTCAATGGTTATCTACGATCAGTGCGGTCTCACAACGGGCATCTTCCTATCAATTGTGTGGTCTCCCAACAGTTATATGCCAACACAAGACAAGACATCGACACTCAAGACCCGACCAACGACTATATTTGACTTGATTTCTAGGACTATATTTACAGAGGGGGACGTGGACAAGACACTATGTGACAAGGAGGGACATGGAAAAGATGCAACACTGACACCACAGGACAAAACTGGTGAATACCCCCAAAAAATAGCGTAGATGGATAACTTACGGAAAGGTGAAATGGATGCGTATGCGGGATGGACGTATGACCTGGAATACTGATCACACTTCAATAGTGTGCTTGCATGATATTAAACCAAAAAAATATGTCACACACTTAGTGTGGGATAAAATTCCTAGTTTGCTAAGACGCTATTAGTATGCAAAAATAAAACTATTGACAAAACAGAAATGGTTGATTCTAACTACTTGCAACTTAGGTGCAATGATAATTTGATTATTCATTTCATTCATAAATCAACTTCATGAATTCTCGAAAGTCGGTGTTATTGATTGTCAATGACTGTTGTGGAAAATAGCACTAAATATCATTGAGAAGCCGATAAGCTAGAATATCTCAAGCGATGAATTTGATACCATAAACGTGATACGGTATCGAAGACCGTCCAATCATGAAATTTCCTCTTCGTATTTGTGCCTTAGGTCGGGGTAAAGTACCGCTTGTTGATTGTGCAATTTGTTGAAGTATTGGGATAATTTCATTTTAAAACTTTAGTGTCTCGAAGTAATTTTTTGTAGTGGGAATTCAAACTAAAGGTGAACCTAAAAATGATATTGCATAATATGAAATAAAATGATCATTCGAGAGTTATCACTACTTAACTGATTGTGAAGAATGAATATTTGGGACCCAATCACCGATAAATGTTTAAAATACATCCGAAAGTTAGGGTTACACTGGATTTTATCACCTTCTCTTACGTAGTCATCCAATGTTGTCTAAATCAAATGGTAAATCCAAATACCAAAACCAGTTTTGAAAACCTTTAGAGTAATCGTGAGGTACACGTGTAGTTTACGGATATGGTGGTGATTTAGGATTGAAATATTTTACGTTTAGATTAGATGAATAATTTATCTACAAATGATGTTTTTATCTTTTAATTATGTGCCTGAATCAGATTACTAAACCCGAATATCACTACCGTGATTAGATTTAATTTGAGCATGGTCGCTTTTGGTTTGAAAGATTCACGTTGTAATGGAAGATTACTTGCATAGCCAGGAAGATGAAGAACAACACCTAGGATGGTAGGATTGTAATGTTTCTTGGAATTCGGTGATCGCTGTGGTGAACAACTATTTGTGTTTTCCAAGAAAGGTCTATGATACCACTTATAGTGAAACTTCTTGGAAATAAATTCAAATTCAAACACTGATTGTATGGAATAAATCAAATAATTCTTGCCACTTGAGGAGGGCTAAGTCCTTTGCCACTTAAGGAGGGCTAAGTCCTTTGTGAATATGCAGATGAATAAATTGATGATAGATGATCAAATGTAAATCAACCTACAACTATAAATATGAATAAATCAACAATCAATGAATTAATTGGAAATATAGCCGACTAGCTATATTGGAGTTGTAACAAAGGGTGTCCTAAATATTGGATTATAGATTCAAGATCTTCTTTCCACATGACACCACACTATGAGGGGTTTTTCAATTATAAAGAGGTAAATGGTGTAAAATATTATATGGATGATAATGTGTTTTATGATATAGAAGGAGAATGTACAATTTCTATAAAGGATTCGGATGGAAAATTCAAGTATTTACAAAGAGTTAGATATATCCCTCAGTTGAGAAGAAATATTCTCTCAGTTGGACAACTGATTGAAAAAGAGTAAATGTTACCTTCTCAAATGAAGGATGCAAGCTCACCAGAGTTGCATTGATGCTTGCAAATGAAATAATAAAATCACTTTGTTTAAACTAGATGTCAGCCCTTGTGAGAAAATCCATTGCAATATTTACTCTATAAAAGAATCTAATGCAATTGAGAAAAATGATGAAGTAGATGTTGAATATTTTATTCTTTGGCATAGAATACTTGGCCGTCTTGGAGAAACTAGCTTGAAGTAGTTGATCAACAAAGGCATGGTGCATGGCCTCAAGGATATCAGCTCCAACATTCTAAGCTTTTGTGAATCATGTGTGATGGGAAAATAAAAAAGGGTAATCATCTCTTATCACCCACATAGAGCTAAATTTTTGAAGGGTACATAAGAAGGCTAATCTCCTATGGATACTCCATCTATTGGTGGTGCACTATATTTTATCACTTTTGTTGATGATCATAGTAAAAAAGTATGGGTTGTATTTTTCAAGAAAAAAATGGCATACTTGATCATTTTAAAAGGTTTTTTGCTAATGTATAAAGGCATACAAGTATGCAACTTGATATATTGCATAGTGATAGTGGAGGAGAATACTATTCTACTAAATTTAAAGAGTTTCGTAGGTAGAAAGGCATATCTAGAAAAAAAATACTATAAATTATTCTCCTCAATAAAATGGAGTAGCAAAGAGAATGAATAGAACACTTCTAGAGAATATGAGGAGCATGTTGTCAAATGCAAATCTCGGTAAAGGGTTTTGGGCTAAAGCAATTTCAACTACTAGCTATTTGGTTAATTTATCACCATGCATTGCTTTGAATGACAAGACACTAGAAGAGGCTTGGAGTGGGAGAAAACCATCAATCTCTCACTTGAGGATTTTTGGTTGTGAGGTCTTTATGCACATTCCTACTAAAAAGAGAAAAAAATTGGATGAAAAATATATGAAATACATTCTTATTGGTTATGGAAAAGTTGTTGGAACAAAAGGATATAAATTATGGATTCTAGATGAACACAAAAGTGTTTTTAGCAAAGATGTTATTTTTGAAGAAATTAATAAAGTTGGATATATTCAACAAAAAGTATTACAAAAAAAATAAAAGATAAGATTAGTGTGCATGAATGCACTATGACAGATGACTTCAAGTGAAGCACATGTTCAGCCCTATCAGCCTTAAGAAATTAAATATTTTGATATTTCAGATGGAGTTTCCAGCCTACAAATACCCGATGAATATTGGCCTTCTTATGTACCTAAAGAGGTGCATTAAGAGGATTAACCAATTTTGTAGCTTGATTTTCCAACTTGCATAGAAGAGGTCCAAGAATCAGTGGAATGTTCTAGAAGAACTATAAGAGAGAGAAAATTTTCCAATAGGTTTTAAGATTAATTTTGTGGATTTACAATTGCTTGTGATGATCCTCTCACATTTGAAAATGTCATGAATAATACAAAGAAAGAGCATTGGAAGAAGGTCATGTAGGAAGAAATGGATTCAATGAAGAAGAACCATGCATGGGATTTAGTTCAACAACCTATTGGGAGAAAGATAATAGATAGCAAATGGGTGTTCAGAAAGAAGTTAAGGCTTGATAGGTCTATGTAAAGATACAAGACCAAGTTGGTTACAAAAGGGTTCTCTCAAATAACAAAAGCTCAAAATTATGGCTTTTCCAAAAGGATTACATTAACAAAATTTTGAAATAATTTGAAATGCAGGATAGTAAACCCGCCAAAAATCCAATGCAACCTGGAGTTAAATTATCTGCAAAAATGTATCCAACTACAACTGAAAAAATTAGAGAATGAATAAAATTCCATATGCAAAGGTTGTGGGCTCATTGATGTATGCAATATCATGTATTAGACTTGGTATTGCTCATGTTATTGGTATGGTCAGTAGATATGTCGAATCCTAGAAAGGAACATTGGACTATTGTTAATAGAATTTTCAAATATTTGTAGGGTACTAAACATCATGTTTTGTTTTATCAACCCAGGAAAAATGAAGAGTTTTTTTTGGAGGGACATGTAGATGTAGATTGGGTAGGGGACTTGGACAACCGTAAGTCAGTAGGAGGATATATATTCACTTTATATGGTGGTGCAATGATCTAAAGAAGTAAAAAGTAAACTATGGTGACTTTTTCAAGTGTTTTAAGTAGAATATATTGCTACTACTAATGATACAAATGAATTTTTTTGGTTGATGATGTTGTGCAAAGGTTTACATTTGAACCAAGATAATATTGGAATAAAATATGATAGCCAAAGTGCAATAGGACAAAATACATTGCAACAAAATATTGTTTTATGTGTGATATGGTGTAGAGTGGAATGATCAACCTAATCAAATGTAAAACCCAAGATAATGCAATAGATGCACTTACTGAGGTTCTCATAGGTCAAAAACACCAATATTGCAACAATGAGATTGGGATAAAAGATTGTAAAAAATCTTGCATCAAGTGGAATTTTGTTATAATGTGTAGGTGTTATATGATTTTCATGTTTAATGATAAAATATTCTAGAAATTTCAAGAAAATATCTTTTTTGGAGACTTCATATTTTTGGTATGACCTAGGAGATTCTAGAATACTAGTAAGCCCTAGAAGATTCCACAAGATTTTTTGGGTGGAAAAATTAGAAAACCTTCGCATTTTGTGATTATAAAAAGATATATACATGTAACATTGTTGTGTAAAATTTCCTTTGAATAACTATATGTTTTTCCAAAAATATATGTCCTCCTTTTATCTATTTTTCATGTTTCTACTTGTAGTTTATATTTTGTGTTTGTTTTAGCATATTCTCTATTTTTCTTTTCATTATTAGCCTTTTTTTTTGCATGGTGCACATTTTTCTTGAACTAATTTGCTTAAGAACATATTATATGATGGTATTGTATCCATCATAATTCATACATTTGGCATTTTTAATTAAAATAATCAAATTTAGCCCTATGCTATGAAATTCAATCAATATTTACAATGTCATAAAGTGTTACATAGAGATTTTTTATATATATTCATGGGGAATTTGGTAAAACCATTGGATTTTATCATTGTAAACTTTATTCAGTTGGATAAGATGAAGTTAACATGACTTTGACCCTCGAGGGAATCAAACTACGATAGCCAATTGGCAAACACTTGACCGTTGCCATCCAGCCTATCCCCTTCTAGGTACATCATGGTTTAAAACTTAGACCTATACAAAGAGAAGCTAAAACCCTACTCAATGCATTATCCCTATAAGAATACATGCATAATCCCTAAATGAAAACAATGTTTGAATCTTTTTTCTATTCAATTTCTATATTACACATTCTACTTTTAAAACTTATAAATAATTTCTTAATTTAGTTTAGGTAAAAAATTCCAAGAAATCAAAATTTTAGTTGTACCAATATCATTTAGTATAGAAACAATAATTCCAAGTATAACTCATGTTTGGATTGGTATACTTTGATGCTTTGTTTGCTAATTATCCATTGCTATGTGTATTTAATGTGGTTATTGTAAAGGTTGAGTAGGTGATTTGAGACTTGACCCATTGTTTCTTTAGAGACATTTGCTTGCATAATGGTCCTTATTGTAGGTAAGAGACATATTTTTTTGGGTCCCTTTCTTCCATTTTCTTTACCATTTTGATATTTCTACAGTCTCTTATACTATGACTACTATTAATTATTTTATTTTTTTCCCACTTTTCCTTTGTTATTATTAAATGATTTTTTAGATAACCTTTCTTGGAGGATGGAGTCGACTACTACTAAACTAGAGTGGATTAACACTTTATTCTATGAACAAATTGATTGTATTCTCTACTCCTATTTAATGGTATTTCCCAAGTCCAACTCTATGGTAAAAGGGTTATGGAAATTTGCATTGGCTCTTATTTGTGTGTTCAATCCCATAATAAACTTTATAATTTTGAAGCTTTCATACTATTGTTACTATGGAAAATATTTTAACAATTTCATGAAATATTCTTAGTATTGATTCATGGTTGAACTTTTCCAACTCATGTTCTAAAATTCCTTCATTATTTTATAAAAATATAGTAGGAGTAACTATCAGTATCTTAAAAAAATTATGAACTATTTTCAACTAATAATTTTAGCTTTCAAATATTTCTCAATGTTTAGGTTATCTCACTAAGATGCTACTTCATCCTTTAACAAGTACATTACTTCATCCTTTAACTAATACATCCTTTTACTAGTACATTGCTCAAACAACCTTGGTTTCTTTTGCAAAATATAATAGCTTAATGTATTTTCTCATCTCAATAATCCATGTTTCAACTTCACCCTTGAGGATTTTCTAATGTACTTTGGAGGAGATATCATCTTGATATATTTAACCATCTCAAATTCGGTCTTTTTGAACATTTACTATTTGTACTAACTCTCTTCTACTTGTGTAGATTCTCATTTATCCCCTCTATTATTTTAATTCTTGGAATATTTCACATCCTCAAAAATGAGAATTTAATTTATTATTTGGCCCACCTTGACCTTTATTCTTTAATACCATTATACTTTCCCACATTTCATCCATTAGACTCAAGAGTTAATCTATCTTGATTGTTCCACTTTTTCTTTTGAATCATGCATTCATTTCATCAATTTCCTATAAACAATGATGTAGTTCAACATTAATGAACTCATTAGGCCTTGTTTTTTAACCATGCTTTGGTACTATATGTAGAAAGTACACTCAGTTTAGATTTCAATTATAGAAAACTACAATTTTACCCCTTTTTAGGCTATTTAGGAAGCCCTTGTATCCTATTTAACTTGGATCCAAAAATATTTTAAAAATTAAATTGTCTTATGCATAATCATTTTATATTTAAACAACTTTTACTTTACAATTATGTGGTAGTTTTCTTTATCATATTCATATTCCTTTAGAACTAGCGATGAACTATTATATGACTCATTGAACCATAAGTTTTAAACTCTTTCCATGTTTGTAAATCATTTTCATGATTTCTTTGCTTTCTATGACTATATTAGACTAGTTATAACCTCACTGCTTCAACTTCATGTCAAAATATAGACCCTTGAAGCAATCTTGTCTTTTCCATATATGTCTTAAGATAAGACCAAAAATCATTCATAGCTCCCTTTAATGCTCATATCAAAGTGAGGATGTCTAATTTCATAGTAAATCTCATATATTTTTGATCTTAAAATAAGGATAAAACTATGGGATTAATGCATTTACAAGTAAATCTGATATGTTTGCCTAGTTCATAACTCATTTATACTTATTTTATATGGATTTCGATATCAAACCCTATCCTTTCTTATTAATGCCAAAAATTTCATCTTATAAACTAGGTAACACATCAATAATTACTCAAACATTCATAAATTAGATTTTTCAAGTCATGCTTCAACTATCAAAATTAAGCTTTTCAATGACCCACAAGTAATACCACAAATTATTTTTTACTCTTCATGTGTATTACTATTAAGTCATATTACATTCATGATGGCAACCAATTAAGGTTAAAATAATAGTCAGATTGAAGTTTCAAGATCACAATAAGGAAATATTTTTAAAGCTCAACCAATTATTAAATGATTAATAAGGAATCATATATAAACATATCAAATCATCATATGAACAAAATGGAGCATGTCCATCCCTACATATGAAGTAGAAATTATGGAGTAGGCTAATATGACATATACCATGATCATTATCTATTATAAATAGTTATTCCAATTATGCAAGTGGGCATAGACACTATGGATGAATACCTGCTAAAGGATCAATTAAACATTAAACAAATAACACCAATAGGTAACTTTATCGTATAAAGGAATCCTTTCTTAAAGATGTATGTGGAAGAGAGAGGTAGGATAATATTATTTGTGGAAGTGCATCTTAACAACATGGGCCATCCTATTTGTAATGGCCCTCTTGGTAGGACTATCTTTGTTGTTTAATTTATGTATATATGAGTTTATTAGTTGTACCTTGTGGTTGTAGGATTAGGTACTCTCTTGAGTGGTTGATAGAGGATAAAGCCATCAAAATTGAGAGAAAAAGGGAAATTATGGATGAAAATTTTCATCAATGACTTAAGGGTGAAAGGAAACCCTTCATATAGATGCATTGCATGTGTGTATGTTAAATATGTATTGCATGTGATTTTGTGTGTTTATTTTAAATCCTCCAATGGTAAGGAGGTTGTTATTACACAAGGGAATCATACTTAGAAAGTGATTAATAACACTAAATTATCATAAGGTCACCTGCATAAGGAAAAATTTTGGATGTACATATTATTAAACTGCATTCTAATTGAACTTGAACTTACGTGTATGTGTTTGACTAATGTTAGATAAAAATAACATATTACATATTAATATTAAATTAATTAATTAATTAATTTAACGAATATAAAATTATAAAAAGGAAAACATTGGGATATCTCAAGCCCCATCCACCTAGCATAGTAAATGGTTGCTTAGGTGGTAGAGAATATAATGGTCATAGGTGTCTTACTACATTTTAATCCATTTGTTTGCCCTCTTTCGTCGAAATATCATTTTAAACTCTTCAAAAAACTAAGTGTGGGGGGGAGGAAAAAGAAAGAGAAAGAGAAGTCTATGGGAAGGATTTGAGAGAACTTCAAAGTGGGAGTTAAGGAAGAAAAGGAAAACTTGTAGGAAAATGAATGTATGCATATATTTTGTCATCATTTGATTATTTAGCTATCTTTTTCTTTTCAAGCTCTACACTCAGAATTAGTTTTTCTTCTTTCTAAAAGCTAAATTGTTATCTCAGAAACTTTAGTTGTACAATGTTAAGTTTAGGTTATTTTTATCTTAGTTGTAACCTTGAATTATTTCATCTTAAGGAATTGTGTTGATGTTCATTGGCCAACCCAAAGTAAGTTCATATTTTTTTTAGACTTTGTCACATCGTGTTAAGATTGCAAAGACTGTGTCTAAGATCCCTTTTCTCTTTCTCTAGTTTAAGAGAATTCCTTTAATTATATATAGTGGATACTAATTGCTTTACTAATGTTTGATACCCCTTTTATCTTTCTCTATTTTAATTTTCATCCATGAACTGTAACATTATTTACTGATGTTTTCCATTTCGTTCAATTAGGGACCTACTTTTTCTTTAAGAAGAACTATTGACCTTGTTGCATTCTAATCCTATGGTGTATGGCTTTTATTGGAAACCTTTTTTGAGTTTTTGCTTAATTTATTGAAGAAAATATAAATACCTTTCTTTTCAAATCTTAAGTATTGTTTGGAGGTATTATTCACTAGTTTTATGTTTTTAATTAATAATAGTATGTTACTTTCACTAAAATTATTTTATTGCTTGTTGTACACCTTTAGTTTTGTTCAAATCTTCTATTTTAAAAGGATTTATTTAATTAAGACATGGTCATTGTAGGAAGTTACTATTTTTATTGTACGTTTCTTGTACGTGTTATGTGAGCATCTCCACTTCCAATATCCTAGTTGAATTAATTTTTTGCATAAATATTTTTAAACTAAGACCGAGATCCTTCTTCGTAAGTCTTTGGATAGTTTAGAACATTTATTGTGTTCATTTAGATAATTCATTACTCTTTGCTTGGGTATTGAAAAAAAAATAGCTTATATTGAGTAAGATTGATCTTGAATGGAGTTCATTTTAGAATTAAGCTTATATTTTTAATTTAACTATAATTTTCCAAGGAAAGTAGAGTATATTACCTTTTGGATTGGTTTTCTAAATCCTTTTGTTTTTTTTATTTTTGTCTCAATTGGAGAGTACCTTGTGTATAGTGTGCATCCTATCTAACTTGCAATATGCATATTATATCTTCAATTGGAAGTCATTATGATCCCTACATTCCACTCTTAAGCTAGGGAAGAAATTTCTCTTTTGAATGAATACTGCGAGAAGGGAAGTCATGGTATGTAAAATTTAAATTGTAGTCATGTATTACATTATGTGGAAAATGATATATATTATCTTGGAATATTCAATGGTATATTATTTTACCTAATATTATAAATGGCTTATTTTTCTTGAGCTATTAGAATGGAATTTTATAAGCCAGATATGAGAAAGAAGTTAAATCAAGTCTTTGTCATGACCCAACTAAATTTCCAAAACTATCACTTGTTTCTATTATAGAGGGGGAAAACCGTGCACCGCGTAAGATTCTAGACTAGATCCATTGGGAGCTAAGGTGACCATGGTGGTTCACTCAAGGACACCAAAAGTATGGGTTCACCAAAAATGATTATAGGAATCACTTCAAGTATGGGGTGAAAATGTTTAATATGTTCAATTTAATGAAATAACCTATGTTCAGCCTCTATGAACTAAACTATAAAAAAATAAAAGAACAATGCAAAACATTGAAGATGCAAGAAGATAATGTCTAACCCTAGTATGATTCTTTGATTCAATGATCTCGAAACCTAAGCAACAATAATGAAAATCTTTGTTTCTAAGAAATATCACAAGTGTAATGCACAAACAAGTTTAAACCCTAAATGCACACTATATGCTTTTATTATTTCAAATACCTAGAAAATAATAAAAATATTTTCCTCTTATTTCTTAGTTTGTGTCTAAAATAGAAATGATAAAAAATACAACAAACAACATAAGCTTTACCAAGGGTACTTATCCATTTTGGTGTTTGATCCAAGTTTTATCTTGTGTCTAGAAATATCCCATAGCTTCAACCTACAAAATAGCTTTTACAAAACCCTAGATAATATAATATGTGTTAAGGGGCTGACATAGACTACTATGTTGTAGATCTTGGGAGCATTTTAGTCAATACCCCTAGGTCCTTTTGGTTGACATTTAGAAATCAAGAATGAAATTTGACCTTCTTTGAAAATGGATAAACAAAATTCAATGGAACACACTAGCATGAAAAATAAAATATAAACAATAGTATTATGTATTAGATGTAACATGCACATTGATACCTAGGATTTGGGAGTGAATATTTTTCCAAAACCTAACGTAGCCAAAATTGTGCCTTGTATGGGGCTATCGCAATTTTGGTTCTGCCAAAATTGTGCCCTATAAATATGGGGTACAATTTCACAAAAGCTGAAAGCAAAAGTAGATTAATACAAAATGAGAGATGACAACAGTAAAAATTAATAATCTAAGAATGATAAAATGCATGAAAACCATCTAGTGGTAGTGAAAGAGGCAAGCAAGAGGATGAAGACCTCCACTTGATGGTTGACTCCTCCTCAAGGCTCCAACACTTGTCTACTAAGGACAAAAAATAAAAAATGCAACATAATAACACTAGACGAAACTTGCCAAAAGAGCTTACAATTTACTTGCTAGGTAAAATGCTTGTTAATCCTTTGAATCTCAGAAAACTTAGATTCCTTGATTTTAAGTTTTTAGGAGAAAAGGATATGCAAAAACCTCTACTTATAGGGGTTTTGAAATAAAAACAAGTGAGGAAACCCTATAGGAGGACCAAATTTTTTGGAGTCAGCTCCAAAGGTGGGTTTTCTAAGAGAAAACCCTAACTTGTTGAAATTACACCCTGTAAGACCCAACCACAATTTTGGAAAAACTAAGAAAAAAAGAGTAAAATAGGGAGAGAAGAGGCCCAAAATTACACTTGAGCAAGTTGAAGGGTCTCTCTAAGGCTCTAGGTAAATGACTCACTTAGGTGGGTCAATTTTCTATGTGTATAGTTTACCCCCTCTTTGATGAGTTTATGGCCTAATAAATGCATCAAAGAATTATGTAGACACCTACGAGAAAAGAATGAAAAGAATAAAAACGATATTGATCTTAGAAGAAAGGAATGGTAAAAAATGGTATCATTCTAGACACTTTTATATTTTGCATGAAAATCAAGGTTTTAGGAATATTAATGCATTTTAGGCCAGGGTGCCCCATAAAATTTAAAATATATATATAAAATGCCTAAAAAAACTCAAAATTATGGACTCAAAAGAAAGCGGAGGAGCAAACAATAAAAAAAATATGGTGAACTCTCTCTCTCTCTTTTAAGCATGCTAATCACAAACATAATGAATGCAATGCAAAATGATATAATTAAAATGTATGAATGAAATTGACTAAATAAAATGTAATCTAATATGAAAGGTAAAATGAAAACAAGGTGGAATGCATGGATGAGCGGATGGGAAAAAAGAAAAAATGAGCAACACAAAAGAGAAGAATGGCAAAAAGTGAAATCTCCAAAAGGTAAAAAAAATAAAAATAAAAGTAAGAGAGTGGAACCCTGCGAGGATATATGCTCGCAAATATGGATAGGTGGAGCGATACCCACTATGGGTGTAGTGCTTGCTAATGGCCAGAGAAAAATAGATATATACCCATTGGGATGTATTCTTGCAAATGGTTGAATGGAGGCTACCCCTCACTTGTGACCATGAAGGTATCCACTATAGGGTGCTGAAATGATATAATTGATATGCCAAAAAAAAAGTACTTCTTGATAGGGGTGTGGTCTATACAAAATATGAATGATTAAAAGTGAAGTATAATCTATGTGTGCACGTGCTAAAAAACAAAGAGTGGAAATAGATACGAAGAAGAAGAATAGTTTGTTTGTGCACCCTTCTCAAAATTTTGAGAAGTAAGAGATGTGCATAATATAGTCAGTGGCTATATGACCACCATAAATTATATTCATGTAATATTTATCCTATCTCACGAGGATCCCTTAATTATCAAAATATCAAGAAAGGAGAAAGTGTGAACAAAAGCAAGATTTACAAATGGAAGAAAGGATGTGTACCCTTATCTTGATGATAAAGATAAGAAGAAAATGCAAAGGATAAGGATGCATAGAATAAGGACTGTATTCCTTAACTTGAGGAAGATAAAAATATGATCATTAAAACTTTCAATGTTAAGGAATACAGTATGGCAGGAGTAAATGCAATGATGGAAATGCATAGAAGTGAGTCTTAGGTTGGAAATTCACTAGGCAATAGAGTCCTAGTGTGAGTGCAATACATGTGAGCTATGCTATAACTAGGTGTCATCACTTGCCATTGTCATAAAATCCCAAATAATCTATATGATCAAGCATTCATGTAAGAAAGAGCAAGCAACAATGCAATTGTATGACAAGCATAATGCAAAGAACAAAATGTTAGACAGAACATGCAAAATATGATAGGTAATCATGCACTATGAACAAGAAAATCAAATACAATATGAAAACTAAGCTAAATGTAATATGAAAATGTAGAGTGTTAATTTATGCATAGTATCTCTTTATATGCATTATTTTCATAAGTTCTTTATGTTATTTACCATCCAGTGGGGAATCAACTTAGGGTGCACCAAAGTTACCACACTGTGAAATAGAATTTTAGTGGGATAAGGCGATCCCTCATCCTCATCATTCCACTCTAAGCTTTGATGAGATGGATTTAGAAGAGGCTCCTTAATAAAAGGATTGAGTTGATCCTATAATGAAATATTGATTATAGGTTCCTCACTCACGTTCAGATTTTTAATTTTTTTAGTCATGTGAGATGAAGAAATTGATGGACATAGATGAATATTTGATTGAGTTTATCCAACTAGTGAACAATATTCAAATAGGTGAGGATCACCCAAAATGGTGACAAATTGATTCTTAGATTGGAAATCCAAACATTGATGAAAATTAGAAGGGACACCCCTCATCACATGGATCTAGGGGCATTTAAGAAGAAGATTAAAATATGCAGGGCAAGACACTATATAGAACATGGTATCTAAGATCTTAAGTCCAACCCTAATAGGGAGGTATATAATGCCACAAGCCTCTTGGTATTTGTTAAAATTTTTGATGATGTTATCGGATTTAGTTAAATCTTCCTCTTTTAATCCAAACTTTTGGAAATTTTGATAAGTGCATAAATTGAGGGAAGAACCATTATCAATTAGAACTTGTTTGATAAAATTTTCCCCACCAATTGTAGTAATATAGAGGGAATAATTTTTGGAATATATTCCATTATTTGGTAATCATGCAAAGTGTCATGTAATTTGGACCAAGTGTCATAGGTAGAGTGAGTAATAGGAAACCTATCCTCCTATATAATGGACTCGTAGTAACATTCACTATTGTACAATTCTATTAATATAAAATTACATGATATGTTCATGAAGCTCTACTATTATCTCTTCTCCCTCTTAGTCATTATGATACTTAAGTAGATAGAATAGCCCAACTGTAGCATAGGTATGTATTATTTCTGAAGGGGGGGCGATTCAAAAGGTATAGAAATGATTCCCAAGGTCTCAAAACCAACTTGCCCAAATAATATAGCTTGTACAGTTTGTCTTGTGCAATGTGTCCATTTGCTTAAATATCTTGTATGATCACCAAATCATATAGTTGTACAATCAAAATCATACAATACCATAGCTTGTACAATTTTCCACTTAACCAATCCATCAGCAGCAATTTTGTAACCTAAATCGATTAGTTTTGTAATTGATTTATCTGAATAGCAATTTTTTCCTTATTTGGTAGGTTTTGTCTTGCAACTTTATTACCAAGTTGTGTAAATGACCATTTTTACAATTTGGTACAACCTATGTACGATTTATATGAACCCTTTCTGAAACTTATACTCAGATACACCAACCTGCACAACCATTCTCTTCAAGACAAATTTTGGGATGTTTTCTTATCATAATTGCTCACTTTTCTTCCAACATGTAAACCCTAATTTAATGGTAATGAATTATAATCATCAAGGAAATTTCTAGAAATCATACAAATGCCTAGAAATTTATATGTACAACCATAATTTCTTATGTAATCATTTCATATCTTCACACCAGGTCTATAGGATGATCAAAGTCATTTCTAATGCAATTCCATCAAATTAACATAACAAGTTATGCATCCAAACATCAATTACACAACCTGCAATAACCAAAATGTATAATGGAATTCATAGGGACATGGAATCAAAGAGATTTGTTGATATATTCATATTATAAGCATTCTTGTATAATGCATCCATCATTACTGAATAATCACCAATAATGAATACATTTGATAGCATGGAACTCTCCAAGAACTCTATGGATAAATGAATGAACTATCAAGAAAAACCTAAAAAATTAAATGGGGGGCTATATAATGCATGCCCAGGGCAATCCAAAGTGGTTCCTAAGACATCAAATTACTCACAACTGCCATCTTGAATTATCTCAAAACAATTAATTACAAGGTTTTACAAAGTCTATTTTGATTTTTATCAAATTCATCCTAAATGCACATTTCACCTAGTTTCATTGACATTTCACATTATACATTTGCAACCTTGTATGTTTACACACTTGGACATTTTGACCACTTGTACATTTTAATAAAAATTGACAAAACTAAAAAAAATTGTGCAAATCCAAAAATCATTTTTCTTATTTTAGGATGTGGATTTGCTGCCTACATCTACTCTCCCTTTAATTCAGGTGGTGTCCTCATCGAATCAGTCTTCTTGGTCTTAGCCGATGATTCTTGGAGGTATTCATCAAGCTGAGGATGAATAGCAACATGCTCATCCTTCAATCAGGTTGCATATTGACTAAATTCTAGGGCTTTCAATCCATACTCATTGGTATTTTCTTTTATAGTGTCTAGAAGAGCATCTAGGTCCTCGCACTCATATGCTCCCTTGTGCAAATTCTCTATAAGCATGGCTTCTATTCAGGCTGCTATGAATAGCTCCTCATTCTTTTCTGTAATGACCTACAAATTTTTAATATTATCAACTTAAGCTGCAATATGCTCATCCTTAGCCCTAAGTTGAGCCTTATGATCCATAATTAGCTCATTGTAGAACTTGGAATACTTTTTCATATCCTCGATCTTATGATTCTTCTCTTGTAGTTGTTACTTTCTTGCCTTCAACCGATTTTCTTGTTTGGCCAAATTTTCATTTTGTGCTACCATTTGTGCTTCTAACTACTTCACATGCTCTTATGCTTGTTGAATTACATGTTGCTTTTCTTCCTCCTATGAGTGGAGCTTGTATTAATAAGCTTGCTTGATGTCATTCCATTCTACTTCTATCTTCTTTATTCTTTCCTCAGCATTGATCTTATTGCATACTAGTTATTCTTCCATCGTATCCATTTCCTTTTGAGTAGTCTCCAATTCTTCTATTTGTTCTTCCTTTGCTTGATAAATCTATTTGAGACCCAAGCTAATCCACTCAATCCAATATGTTAGGAAATTCAATTTCTTCATGGTGAAGGCCAATTTCGAAGGTACTCTTCATAATTCTATACCCAGTGTATTTAATTTATAATTTTGGCATGTTGTTTTATCCAAATACATGCGGGGATACTCATGATAATTTCTCTTCACTCCCTCTAGTAAATCATCTCTTCCTAACATCATAGTTACTTCTCCCCTAGGTAACAACCATGGGTGTTGTACATTAATTTGTCCTATCTACCTGGTATGATCTTTACTACACACCCACTCCACAATATTCTCAAATTCTGTGAAGGTTTTCTCCCTCCATTGTTTCAATTGTCTCATGCCACCAATAAAGAATTACAACCTAGCACTAGAAAAAATTTCACTAGCTTTTCAGAAGAAGTGCTCCACCTATTCATCAATATTTTCACCCTCATCCCCCATCATATCAAATCGATGTACTTCAACTAAAAATCTTGTATGAAGCTTATAATATTATCTTGTGGTAGGGGTTTTTTCTTCTTCTTCCTCTTCCTATGGATTTGAACTTCCTCCAACTTCTTTGATCACACTACGTCCTTTCTCTTCTTGTAGCAAAATGTGTGCTACTATCTTATTTGTCTCTCCTTCAGGTGATCTGATTTTCTCAACATTAATAATCTCTTGTAAATATTGCTGCTCTATTATCAGTGCTTGGACTTCCTATTATGGGTTAGGTAAGTCCTCTTGTTACATTTCTACCAACCCTTCATCTAACAGGTTTTGTTGCACTACCCTTAGTGCTACAACTATTTGGTTTAGAGAAAACTCATCTTGTGGTGGCTATGTACTTGCTTGCTCCTATTGACTATTACCACCTCACATCACAATACTTATGTGAGGCTTATTATTTCCCTTGGGTTCATCAAATGTAACTTCCACCACTGCTTTTGCTTTTGCAGTTGGTGGTACTACTATTATTTCTACCAAATTTTTGGATGAATCCAAAAATTTAAAATTCATGGTCTGAAGTAATGTCGAAGATTATATTACTCCTCCCACTCTGTCCATACTAGATATATCAAAATTTAGCAAATCCAACCCTTCGAAGTCTAAGTATTCTTATTCTAGATTATTAGGTATAGGCTCAAATTTATCTTTAAGCATGGGGTTCTTCACATTTGTCTATCTCTCCTATTGCCTATGTGTTTGAATTTTTATAGGATTGGATTATCATTCGACTCTATCCTCATATTCACCAGAGGTTGGTTGCTCCTACAATTGTTGGTCCTGTACCTACTATTCCAAGGTAGGTTCCAACTGTCTTCATATTTTCCTCCTATGATGAACATCTTCATCAGATGCAGTCTCAACCTCCTTTTGCATTGAAGTTATTGAATTTTTTGTGCCCTTCTTGGCCCTATATTTTTTGGAGTTGCCTTTGGTAGAGGAAAATTATTTTTCCATTGTAGTATGATAGTCTAGTCTAGTGAAAAATCCCAAGGTTGATTCCTACAAGGAAAATAAATGCCCATTCTAGATACTACATCTAACAAAAGAGCAATGAAATGAAAATTCATGGTGAAGGTCTTCCTCCTAGTTGTCAACAAATGTCACATCCTTTCCTCAAAATAGGTTTCACAATCATACTTTACTCCCTTGTAGACACCTTCTACATATTGGGCCATCTATATTGGCATCTCAAAAGCTTGTGATTCCCTTGACAAGTGATCCATGACAATATTCATTGCAAATTCTAATTCATCAGTATTCAATTGGATCTACTTTATTCTACAAGTTTTGAAACCAAAAATATTGGCTACAATAGGTGACTTCACTGATGTGAGTGTCATAATCAACCTGTGAGCCTCAATTGGGTCTACCATATTCTTCATAATCAAAGCTCCCTCCTTGTGCAATCCAAATGTTCTTCGGAATGCCTCCATCAAAAAATCCACCTTGATGTGTCGAATACTCACTCTCATAAAGGTGTGATTCTCAATGGGTTCATCAGATTGAAGAATTTTTAATGAGTACTCATTGAAGAATACTTTATCTTGTGGTGGGATTTGAGAAATAATTCTCACTTTGACCTTCTTCAGTGCAAGATTTAATGGATGTTTTACCTCATTTTTTTATTCACCATTTCTACAAAATTCTACTATCAATTGTCTAAAAGTGATATCATTGATATCCACTTGCTCTTCCTCTGGTTCATTGAGTAACTCATACTATTTTTTTGGGATAGCTTTCTAATGAAATTTATTGCGAAGCCCCTATCAATGTACCCTTGGTGGTTCCATCTCTTCTCTTTGAAATTGTAGCGATGCCTTACCTCTACCACCATACCAATATATCTGACCCCTCCATGACCTATACCCTCTCCCTCTATAAGGATGATTACCATACCTTATGTATGACTAAAATTGTGGTTCTTGGTCTTAAATGGGGTAAATTGTGTTAGATTTTCTATGTCATGAATATTGTTAGTGTAGTGGTTTTGGTGATCTTTGCACCCTTTTTACTACAATGCAATAAAAATAATATTGAAACTCACACCTGTAGCTCATACTTCTACCATAATTGAGTTGAAACCACTTCTACCTAATCTCTGGTCAATTTGGTAAATTAGGACAAAATAGCTCAAACAACTTCCAAAATTTGTACAAATACTTACAAAATGTACAAATACTACCAAAAATCATACAAGGCCTCAGTAAACCATACATATACATTTTGAAATCGTACAACCACTACTAATTTGTAAATCTTCACCTAGAATCGTTCAACTGAACCTGATTCCGTACAAATTCAACAAATCATACAATTGGAGCTTGAAATCATAAAATATTAATATGAAATCATAAAAGCAACCCCAAATCATATAATGATGTCTCCCTTTCATACAATCCCATCAAAATAAATACAACTGCAAAAACATTTCATACAATCACATTCAAATTATACAAATTGGATCCCTAGAAGCCCTAAAATCATACAATATTACCTCCAAATCATATATATAGCCTAAGAAAACTTCACTTGGTTAAAAATCCTTATTTTTATTGAAATGGTATGATTTTTGGAATACGCATTTGCTGGAAGTGTGTAATATTCCTTTTTTAGTGCAATTTTGATGCAGTTGTGCAAGTTTTCCATAAACTGGTGCAATTTCTCTCCACGATGAATTTTCTAAGCAATATGGTAGCATTGTACGGATGTTATTTTATGCTCTTTCACACATGCAAAGTCACATATTAATTTTTATGCTATTATGGTTGCTTTCTTACACTAGGGTTTTCCATTTTGCTCCTTGCAATTCTTGCACTTCACTTTTTTCAGATATCAAACCCTAGTCATACTTTTTCTACAATAAGGGTTTCCTTGTGTAACTCCCTACTTCAAAGCCTCATTTTTCCAACCAATTTTCTCCACCTACAACATAATTTCTCAAAAAAACTTAACTTTTTAGAGTAAAACCCTAATTTTCCCAATCTATTTGCTTTTTCAAAAATAAAACAAATCCTTGTGATGCAAATCTGAAATGGGTACTAATAAATTGTAGTAATGTGATGAATTTCAAATGCCCATGTGGAAAAATTTCTTTTATTACACCCATTTTGCTTTTGAATCCTCCATATTTAAGTGTTACATGTGTACGATTTGCAAGCAAGAAAAGAAATTCTTCATGGCACCTTGCTTTTTATATTTTTGAAACCCTAACATCTAAATGCATGAAATTCTACCACTTTAACACCTTTACATGTAATTTTTGATTTTGTATGGATGATTGTGAACTTGTCTTCCTTGTGCATGCGATTTTTTCCTTTTCTCATTTTTGTCCTTTCTTTGCCTTTTTAAATATTTTATTTTCTTTTTATTTTTCTTTAAATTTTATTTTCTTAGAAGGGGTTTCCATTGCTAGTTTTCAATCCACTTCTAAAAAACCTACTGGTATCACTTGTCAAGATCCTTTTTCTTTCTCCTATTCCATAGGTCCACTGCAATGGTAACTTACATCACCTTTTGGCCTTAAAAATAATAAAAATACCCAACATCATCAATATGATGGGCAATGCCCATTTCCACCTATGATGGGGGTCAAGGGAGTGAGATTCCCCTTGCAAGGTCAAGGGACAATGTCCCTTGCGGGGTCAAGTGACAACATCCCTCAAATCTCTAGAAGATTTTTGGGTAGAGCCCCAAAACCTCAATGGTAAAACTACTAATAACTTCACTATCAAAGTCACCTTGATATGGTTCTGATTTGTATGATTTCATCTTGTACGATTTCATACTATATGATTTCACCCTGTAGAATGTCACATTGTACAATTTGATAGTGAATAGTTTCACATTGTATAATTTGACTTATAATCATACAATCTTTGCCAACTGTACGATTTCACTTACCACTTGTATGATTTGTACAAATTGTACGACCATACCCATTAGTTGTATGATTTATACCAACTATACGATTTCACCCAAAAATCGTACAATTACCTCTTGTAAAATAGTACAATCTCATTCTTCCTTGGAAAATTCTAATTATATAATGGGTTGTCCTATTTGGAGAAGATATTTTATAATAAAATCTTCCATGACAACATCTTCCAATTGTACAATTGGTATATCCTCATTTTCATACAACATTCTACCTTTTTTTATTTCTATGATGAGTATCACAAACCACATCACTAGTGACAACCTTCCTCTTTACACCTTGGATTTGGGCTACATGTACATGTTGTTATGATTTTAAATCACTTTCCCAAATAAATGCATAATCCAAATACTCTTGGTATGATCTTGGAGAAGATATATTCATCTTACTTTGATGCATCAAAAGAAGTCCATCTCTTAACCATATATTTTTCAATACCTCTAACTTGTCTTTCCCCAAATATTCACACAACCCACTAAACCTTCGAATATAAAAATGAATAGACTTTTTCTTTCCTTGCAAACTATAAATTTTATCATTATCATATGATCAAAATTCTTCCATGAATGCATCATGTAATTATTTCCATGTTTGGTACTTATCCTCTGGTAAATCTATATACTAGTCTATTCCAAATTCTTGAGATATTGTAGAAAATAACCATCTCCAATATACCTCATTGGTCTGCCCAATCACTTTCCACACCATGCAATAAATTCTCTAATTTTGAATTGGGTCTTCCTTCCCATATCTTGTGAAAAGTGGGCACCTTTATTTCCTTACTCTCTTGGCTACACTAGCCATTGCTGGATTACCTTCCTCTTCACTTGATGAAGTATCTCCTATAATACTTGACCGATTCCTCCTTGTAGGTGATCACTATGCTGGTCCTCACCAAAAGTGTCTACTCAAGGCATCTTATACTCACCAAATAGTCATTTTCCAACCTTCTGTGCATCTTCACTCTACAACCTCCTCCACTTATATGTAGGTTATAGTCTTGGTCTATCCTCATAAGATATCCTATGTTGTTGCTTTAGTACTTGAATCCCATACACCACACTACTTTTCTACCTATCTACTACTTTATTAGGTGTCACCATCCACTCATCTCGACCTCACATAGTTTCCTCATTAACATCTTCACTTAAGCCAACGTTCTCCTTGACTCTAAGTGCTTCTTACTCGTCTTCTTCCATTTTGATCAGTAATTTATCCAACCTCTCAATATCTCCTTTGTCATACATCCATAATTATTCTATCATTGGTTTATGCGTATTATGTTTAGCACTATTCACATTTGTTCTTTTATCAATTCTCGTACTCCTCCTAACTAGGATATCTTCTCTTTGATCTCATCTCCTAGGCCTTTGCACACTTGTGTCTATCATTAACCTCCAATTTAGTAGTACTCATAATTTATCACTTTGCAAGATCCTCTCGACTGCAAAATTTTTGACCTATTTTAAAAAATTCCAAAGTTTGATAAGAAAATGGTACTAAATGTAGCACACTTTGGTGCAACCTAATTGATTAATAGGTCCTTCCAACTATGAGAACGGGTTTTTCTCAATTGATTCATTTTAACTCAATTTTAATGTAATGGTGCCAAATGTAGCACAAGGGTGTAGTATTCCTAAATGGGGAGGTGATTTAGAAGGTATTGAAATGATTCTCAATGTCTCAAAACTAATTTGCCCAAATCATAGAACTTGTACGGTTTATCTTGTGCAATGTGTAAATTTTCCAAAATAGCTTATATGGTCACCAAATTGTACAATTGTATGATCTAAATCATACAAAACTATAGCTTGTATGATTTACCACTTAACCAATCCATCAGAAGTTTTTTAACCCAAATAATTCAATTTTGTAATCGATTTCTTTGAATATTAAGTTTTTTCCTTGTTTGGTAAGTTTTGTCTTGCATATTTATTACCAAATTGGGTAAATGACCATTTGTATAATTTGGTACAGCCTGTGTATGATTTATATGAACCCTTACTGCAACTTATACTCAGATTCACCAACCTACACAACCATTCTCTTCAAGACAAGTTTTGGGATGTTTTCTTATGATAATTGCTCACTTTCCTTCCAACATGTAAACTCTAATTTAATGGAAATGAATTATAATCATCAAGGGCATTTCTAGAAATCGTACAATTGCTTGGAAATGTAACTGTACAACCATAATTCATTATGCAATCATTTCATATCTTCACACCAGGTCTGTAGGATGATAAAAGTCAATTCTAATGCAATTCCATCAATTTAAAATGACAATTTATGCATCCAAACATCAATTACACAACCTACAATAACCAAAACATATAATGGAACGCATAGGGATATGGAATAAAAGATATTTACTGATGTATTCATATTATAAGCATTCCTGTATAGTGTATCCATCATTATTGAACAATCACCAACAACAAATAGATTCAATAGCATGGAACTCTCCAAGAACTATATGGATAAATGAATTAAGTATAAACGAACTATCAAGAACAACCTAAAAAATTGAATTGGGGGCTATATAATGCATGGCGAATTCATTCCAAAGTGGTTCTTGAGACATCACATTACTTACAACTGCCATCCCAATTTATGTCAAAATAATTAATTACAAGGTTGTACAAAGTCTAGTTTGATTTTTATCAAATTCATCCCAAAGGCACATTTCACCTAATTTCATTTACATTTCACATTGTACATTTGCAACCTTGTATGTTTACACACTTGTACATTTTAATCAAAATTGATAAAACTGAAAAAAATTGTACAAATTCAAAAATCATTTCTTCTTCTTCTCGGAGGTGGATTTGTTTCCTACACCAACCATAATTGGTATTAGAGCGAGATTCAAGGGCCTTGAGAATTATTGCAATGAGGGTAATTCCTACATGAAGAATTTGGGATAATTATCACCATCCAACAACAATCCCAAAAGGACATGGCATGGTTATGCACAGTGGTGAATATTCACAAATTGGATAAATATTTGGATTTCCAAAATTGGAAATTGGTGAATATGAGGACCCTCAATGTCAGCCCCTTCACATAAAAGTTTTAGGACCAATTTTTTCTTAGGATCAATTCACCACAGTAAATATCAAAACATAGGCATATTTGTACTCGTTGGAAAGTTATTTTCAAGTCTGATCTAATGGTGGTACTTTTGTGGAGTTATAAGGTGATTTAATAGGTCAAAATGTGCCCCAAATATGAGCTTACTTTTTAGAGCTTCAAATACACCAAAATTTTGGTGTGAATATGATTGATTTGATTTTCTTAGGATTCACCTTGATTTTAATTAGGATTCACCATTTTTTCACAAGTACATTTCAGGTCCATACTCTTATGCATAACCTTAATTGTTGGTTCTTTCAATAGAATATTAATGACCATTGAAGGAGAGTTAAAATCACCAGACTACAGTTTCAAGTAGCAAGTTAGAGGTTTTCAAAGTTGTGATTTGGTGAATTTGAAAGTTGTTTATAATATCCAATAAGAGTTGCAAATTCATCCAATAAAGGGTATCTATTTGGTGAATCGAATCACCAAGACATCCATCATATTAAAAAATCGTAAAGGTAAGCAACTTGGGTGCAAAAGGTTCATTAGTTTAACTTTAGCTTTTTGGTTTATTAAGATTCATTAAGCACCATATTAGTTTAAAAGTTGCAAGGAGTGGATTCATTTTAAAGTCTTCAAGGGAGTGTATAAGAGAGTTTCTTTTAAGGTTATTACCTACACATTAAAATAACATCTTCCAATTGTTTAGTTGAAGTAAATAATATTACATTAAGTTTTCATAGTTTATAATGCATATTTCAAGATACTTTGAAAGTTCTTTTACAAGAGTGATAAGGTGAGATCAATATTGTACTATACTAATTGTTATTAAGATTTTTTAAGGTGCACTAAGTATTTTAGTTGTAGTGAATAATAGTACAAAGTTAAAATTCTCAAATAGCTTATTAATTGTATGATTAAGATCTTGGATTCATTAGTAGTAAGTTATCCAAGAAAAGGAGTTAGAGGTTAGTGTTGTATAGTAAAAGCAAAAAAAAGAAATAGTGTCCTAAAGACACTACAATAGGTAGCAATGCACAATCTCCAAATGACCATTTTAATTAGAGAAAGTTATCCAACCTAGGGCTCATAAGCATAAGGTTTGAGGTGTATAAATACACTAGGTCAAGCACCATAGGTTTATTGAAGAATCCCTTATTACGTTGCAAAGCTAGTGACCTACATCATCATCAAATAATCCACATAAGATAGTATTCGATGCAAAAAACCAACAAATTATTATGGCTTAGAGAAGCCACCAAACAAGTTGATATTTTTGTGTGGAGAAGAAATTTACCATAAAAACTAGTGAAGGGAGATAAAAAATGATACTAGGAGAGTCTCACATTATAGGTGCAATACAAAATCCATCATAATTTTATTACAAGGTTATACAAGCAACAAGTTTATCTCTATTATTACATTAATAGGAGACAAAAACAATGTGTCTTAAGGACACTCTACATAGCCTATCATCCCAACTACAAGTGTCCACCATTGGCAGAGGAGAAGCACAACCAAAGTTCTCAAAGAGAAGTCATCCTATAGAGATCAACATCCACATCACCAAGGTGTATCAAGACACCAAATTAGTTCCACTAAAGGATCAAAAGATAGCTCATTAAGGTGTTAGAGGACACCATTATCCAACACATAAGGTGATGACAACCTATAGCATATAAGGACTACATAAGGACTAATCATCTATAGCATATCTACAACACTAAGGGCCTACGTAAGGTAAATATTATCTACATAAATTCATAGTGCTAAGGACAACATATTACAAGGAAAAGAAGTAAGGTATAAGGCAAAAACAAGGTGCATTACCAAGCTCCAATGTGGATGAACTACCATGTCACATCCCACCTTGGAAGAACTCTTTTAAGATGCTATTTATGTATTGATAGCTAATATCAATACTTGATATATTTACACTATGTTTGTTTTTATCAAAAAAAAATGATGTTGCATTGCATTACTTGATTGCAGGAACAAGTATTATCGTAGGTGGAAGATTGACCACCAGATATGAGAAGGGAAATGATGACAATGACAATTCAATAAGTAAGGATCATGTTCACATCATCACTAGTATCCTTCATGATGGGTTGTGATAACTAAGAATTATTCGAAAATACCCACCCACTTAAAGGAAAAATGGTGATGCAGAATAATGAGCATGCATCGATTGCTTGTGTATGCCATTTGTGTGATATATATTAAATTGGACAATTAACCTTGTGTGATATTGGTATATTTGAATATTACCTTGAAAATACACATTAAGTAAGGGTTTGCACATTACAAATTATTTTAGAAATATTTTACACACTTGAAAAATGCCATATAATTTAATAATATTTATTATTGAAAATGTTAAATTTGTGAAATTTCTAAAAGAAGGGATTTATTGTCTTGAACATGTTTATGGACCTAATTACATCCATATTAAGAAAAATAATTAGGTAGATTGTGTTCCTACCATTTTTTCCAATTATGATTGGACCAAAATAATAAAAATATTTTATTTACTTAAAAGGATTTTCTCTTGCTCCACATGGCTACCTTAGAATGGTTAAATTGGTAGATAAGATCCCTCCTTTATCTTATTTTTAAATCAACCATATGTCAAATATTAGTAGTTGACTTAAGGGATGGTAGACACAACAAAAATGAGACACCCTTATAGAAACTTGCTCATAGGGGAGAAAGACAAATAATAAAAGACAATATAACTGCATCTTCCTTTTGTAGAGGAAATAGAACTATATATTATCATAGAGATTGAGAAAGGGTTATGTTGGGGGCTGGAGAATATAATATAAGGGATATACAAGCCTAGAGGAGTCACCACTTTAGGAGTTTCATGTTGGAGCTCTCCACTTTATTCTCTCGTATAGGATGATTTCTATAATTAATGTACATATATTGTTAATTTTCCTCCTTTGTTGTGAATACGTTTATTTTATTGTTCTATGTACAAATGGATGAATTGCTTAATTTAAATAATATAATGAGGTCTTAAATTTTTGTTTGTATTCAACCTGAGTAAATTAAAATTTAACTCAGAAGCCAATTCCTCTAATATTCCTATAAATTCATAGGAAAATCCTCTAATATTCCTATAAATTCATAGGAAAATTTTAACCCTTGGTGTTTGTGCTAGTTCACACTTGTCATAACCCATGCAGAGCATATATAGGGATTAACCATTCCCTAATTCTTGGTAGGAACCATGTGTTATGGCAACTAACCTATAGTTAATAGAATACCTTCAACTCGATGAAAATTCAGATCTCGTTTGCATACCTGATGGTATTGTAACTTTGGATTTGGCACTGCTACCTACACCATATTATAATATTTTAGTGCATATATAGTTGTAGTCAAATAATTCAGTAGATGTATTTATTTTTTTAATAAGAATACTTCTTGTATGAGGCTATGCATCGTCTAAAAATTTAATATCTCTATGAATATATATGAATATATATATAAATATATATATTACACATACGAGGGGCTCACCCATAAAATCCTTAGAGGCTCATGAGTAAAATTCAATATCATGATATCGTCCACACCTGATAGAATACACCCAATACATCCAACATTGAGTCAGTATGTTAAGCTCCTATATATGATAACCACTGGATACATTATGTCTGTACGTGAATCAACAATTTCACCCAATTTATCTCACCAAATTTGTGGTTTGAGACTATTTAGTTTAATCCAATCAAACCTTAGAATGTCGAACCCATGGTTTATCCCAACATTGAACTACCGATCGAAGATGATCATTTTCACGATAGTTTGTGATGAGTTCCAACAATAGTATGATTCATATATATATATATATATATATATATATATATATATATATATATACTTATATACATATTATTGGACTGCATCTGCATCTGAATCTTGAATTATTATTTTGTAGTGTTTCAGATACGTGCAAATGAAATTTTGGTTTCCCTAAAAGTTGAAATATCACTGTCACAAATGAAACTCCTGCTGTATCCAATCTTCTAGTTCTAGGGATAGCCTATATCATCATCATAAATAGACAAAAACCTTTGTCTAAGTTATAATGTTGCCTAAATGGCATCCATAGTTGGAATAAATCAGGTGCACAGACAAGCTAAAATCCCCTATCAGTACAATTATTTTTTGATCATATATTTATGTAGCAATATAAACCATATTCTAAGAAGATAACTGACTGTGGCCCATTTCTATTACAAACTATTCCTATGTTGGAATTTTATTCCACTTTAATACTTCTTCTTTTTTCTATGTCATATTTCGATTATCGGTGATATACCATTATAACTATGTTATTTTACGTATTCACATACTTGTATGTCTCCTTTTTCACAGATAAAAATTTACCAACCTCTTGGCCATATTATTGTTCGAAATGAGTGATCTCTAATGGGTAGATATTTGAATATTTATTTCATGGTTAGTTATTTCCCCCATTGTGCTTGGAGACATAGTTAATATCTCTATGCTTATCGATTAGCTAAAATCCTAATTTTTTCTTCTGGACCCAATAGACCATCTTGATATCTTCCATTCTCTTACAAATATCGACACGTGTGGTAGAATTTTTGTACTTTTGGGATTCAAAATGTTATACTATTGCAATTGAGATTGTCTAACTATCTGAACTCATATTGCGATTGAGATACCTTTGGGGTAACCATGTTTATTCTATGGTTTTGTCTAACTATCTGAACTCATATTGTGATTGAGATACCTTTGGGGTAACCATGTTTATACTCAACCCTAAAATCTAAATATCACACCTAATCATCTCCGCATAGTTTAATTTATTTCCAATGATGATCCATTGGCTAGATTTATATGCCAATCCCTGTCGAGTATTGATATTTGATGATCCTTTATGTGTGTTAGGTTTTGTATTTTTAATGTTAAACATATAACCATAGATGAGGTGAACCTCAATTGCATACCAATAAAATAATAATATGAAAATATATTGAATAGGGTCTTAGATAAATTAAAAGGATGGCTTTAGAATATGACAATTTAAAATTGAATATCTTGAAATGGTATTGCTAGCTATCAAAAACAAAACCTTCTTTATGAGCATTCCTATTTGACTGTTTGGAGACTTGTGGGAAAACTCTATAGATCGGACATCATTGAAAAAACTTTGTGGAGATGAATAGGGATAATTATTTTTTCCTATATTAAAATTGAATGATTTTATGAAGTATGAATTTAGTTTTATTACTAATTTTTAAAGAATATTTCAAATCATTTATATAAATAAATTGGTGATCATTTGAAATTATTGAATTCTACTTGAAAATATTGGAGTGTATTAAGTAAGAGTAGACAATGGAGATAGTATTTTTCTTTACTATAATTTGTTGTAGTTCCTTTTATGTAAATGAAAAATAATTAGTAAAATAAATATAGACAACTTGAATGGACATCTGAAAATTATAGATTTTGTATGAATTTTGTATGTTAGTAAACAATCCTATGTTGTATATTAAATTTCACAATTAGAAGTATAGAAAAACATCTCCTAATTTTGGAAATATGAATTGGTGTTCATCATTGGAAGAGGTATGGGACTCTTCCTTATTGTTATGATAATCAAAATGAATTAATTTTATGATGAAAGGGGATTAGAAAAATAATCCTTATAGTGAAAAATATTAAATATGGATGAATTGTGGAAATTCATGCTTGGTGATATCTATGAAGTATGATATACATTTGAAAAAATATTTATGCATGGTTGCTTAAGATAAACATGGTTTGCTTGAAACGCATTTGGAATATTTGCATCTGAGTTGTCCTGATCCCTTCACCATCATGTCTCACACCATGAAGAATTCAAGGTAAACCAGAGAAGAACCAGACAACAATATTGAAGACTATTGTATTGTTCATTATGTTTAAGCTTATATTGAGATAAATTGTATTATGAATGGTTGAAATAAATATTGCATAATCAGCCATGATTTTGTAATATTTGATGTAATTAATTGTAAGCTTATGTATATTGAAGAGAAAATATACTAATGTAGTATTCATATCTATAGAAAATAGGTGATATATGCATTGGAATTTGATCAAGGAGTTTGATCAAGGAATAGAAATTACTTTGATTAGTATATTTTATAAAATATATGGCATTGAAAATTGTAATGTTTTAGATGATTAATGGATGTATATAAATTTCTATCTCTTACTATTTACATTAGTGTAGAAGGAACTTATGGATGACCTTCATAACTATATGAGATAAATCAATGCTTACACCATTAATCTAAGGGGATTAGTATCAAACAAAATTCTTAATACATTTAGGAATATGACAAACAATCACCAAACCATCAACACCTTGTAAATGAGTAAAATTTTATAATGATACTTAAGGGAAATATCCCAAGTCATACATAATTTTTCACGAGGAATAATAGATTAATGATTTTATCCTATTCACTAGCCTTCATAGATGGTATGTAGAGGAGGATATGATTCCCTTTGGTGAGGGATAGTTGTCCTAAAATAAGGGTATAACCATTGAGAAGTCGTCATGCCATTTTGTGATGACATGATGGACATAGCCATTGTACTATCCTCATACCATTTGGTGATCGCATGATGGAATTGTATGAGTTGGTGCTCCTACCCATAAGAGGCTTTGAATGAATTGTAGAAGTTGGTGCTTCTACTCAAGTGCGAATTTGAATTAATATTTTGTGGCTCAGATTACTTACTTTTTATTTGGGATATTCTCGTCTTATATCTTTATTATATTCTTCACTCAATGAAATGTGGATAAAGATAAATATAGGAACAAAAAAATTAGTGGATGAGTAGTAACAATTGGGGTTTTTATAGTTGGTATCAGAGCACAGTTTGTAGGGATATCTTCTTCCATGTGGAGAAACTCAAAACATAAATTCCATAACTCTAAACAATTCACACTTGGTAAGGACAAGGTCAGTACTTGAGATTATCGATGTTCGAGTTCCTTTCTCCCATGAATAGATCCACAATCATTCAAAAGTGGAAGAGTTAAGTGAAACCTCTACAATCCATGGGGTTTAAGTGATGTACCTTAGACTCTTTTGGGAAATTACTCAACATCTATATATTTTTACTTGCTTCTTTTTTCAAGTGTGTATGAACAACAACCAAAGTTAGTGGAATAAATGAGAGAATGAACCTAGTAACAATATATTATTTGAAAAATTATGATGAAATTTAGTTATCTATAATTTCAAAATTGAAAAATAATGAAAATTAATACAACTCTTTACTCCAAGATAACATGGCAACAAGATTGAGAAGTAATAAGAAATGAACCTTGCAACAATCTAGTCCAAATAGTTCCAAACCTAGAAAAGTATGATAAATTTTAGGGAACTACAACAAATAGTTGGAGAACCTTACTACTATAGTTTCCATAATGTAGGGTCAAATTAATAAAATTCTACAAACTATTAGTTCATAGCATAACAACAACAATACTCATGAGATAGGAAGAACCAAATCTATGGGAATTTGTCCAAGTGTGAATTCTATGTCCCACAAATGCATTACTTGGGCCATATCATATCAGTAGATGGGATTTCAATTGATCCAAAGAAGATAGAGGCCATTCTAAATTGGCCACCTCCAAAAAATATGATAGAATTAAGAAGCTTCATGGGTTTGTCAGGTTATTATAGGTGATTTTTAAAGGATTACCCCAAGATTTCTTATCCAATAAAAAACCTTAAAAATAAAGGAAAGTATTTTAAATGGACAAAAAAATGTGAAGCAACATTCAATTTGCTTAAAAATAAGCTTACCTCATCTCCTATATTGAAGATCTCGGATCCCGTAGGAAATTTTTCTATTTGCACGCCTCTTTGGAAGGACTTAGAGGAGTCCTATCCTAAGATAAATATGTGGTAGCATATGAGTCTAGAAAACTTAAAAAGTATGAAATTAACTATGTTACTCATGATTTAGAACTTGTTGTAGTTGTACATGCTTTGAAAATTTGGTGACACTATCTAGTGGGTAGACCATTTGAATTAAGAACTGACCACTATAGTTTGAAGTATATCTTCACTCAACCATTACTAAATTATATAAAAAGAATATATATAGAATTCTTAGCAAAATATAATTTTGGTATTGAGTATATCAAAGGAAAGGAAAATAAAGTTGTTGATGCCTTAAGTAGAAGGAAGCACATAGTCTATTTGACTCATATTCATATGGATTTAATGGGGCGTCACAAAAATGCAATACCAGGATCCAGAATGTAGTGAGATTTAGGACAAAGCTGAATAGAATATTAATGAAAATTAATATTATAGCATTAAAAATGGACTTTTATGCTTTAAAGATCGAGTAGTTATACCTAAAATGGGTAATTTAAGGAGAGTTATTATGCGTGAAGCTCATAATTATCCTTATTCCACTCATCCTAGAGGAGCCAAGATGAGGGAAAATATGAAAAATACCTTTTGCTAGTTTAGCATGAAGAAACATATCACTGATTTTTTGGTACAATGTTTGTAGTGTTAAGAGGTGAAATATGAAAATCAACATCTAGTAGGAAAATTGTAATTTCACAATATACCCACCCAAAAATGGTAGGTGATATCAATGTATTTTATTGTGGGTTTGATTAAGATAAAATATCATAATACAATTTTTGTTATAGTAGAAAAAGTAACTAAGGTTGCACATTTTATATGAGGAAGTACTAGAGATGATGTTGTAGTCGTTGCCAATAAATTTGCAAAAGAAATTGCTAGGTTGTATGGATTTTCGGAGATGATTACCTCTGATAGGGATTCTAGGTTTACTTATGAGTATTAGTAGACTCTCCATCATGAAATTGGTACAACTCTAAATATCAGCTATGCATATCATCTTCAAATTTATGGACAAATAGAAAGGGTTAACCAAGTTCTAGAAGATATGTTATGAATTTATTACATGGACCAGAAGTTTCATTGGAAATACTATTTGTATCTGTTTGAGTTTACATATAATAATAGCTATAATTCTTCTTTGAGGATGGTCCCTTTCGAAGCCTTTTATGGTAGACAGTGCAAGACTCTATTATATTGGAATAATCCAGAGGATCAGATTTTCATTGAACAAGAAATGGTTAAAATAATTGAAGAGCAGCTAGGACTAATCCAACAAAGGCTCAAGGAAGCCATAACAAGACATAAGAGTTATTCAGATTTGAATAGAACACCTAGGGAATTATTTGTGGGTGATAGTATTTCTAAGGGTAAATCCTAAGAAGAGTGCCATTAAATAAAAAAAATTGGATCCTAGATTTGTTGGACCATTTGAGATTGTGGAGAAAATAAGTCCAGTAGGCTATTGGCTTGACTTACCAACTAACTTTTCAAAGATCCATAATACTTTTCATGTATGCATACTTAGGATATATATTGTTTATCATTATTTTGTATTATATTTTTCTAATTTTTAGATGGTATATCCGACAATATTTGAAGTGAAACCTATGAAGATCTTGGAATTTCATTCCAAGACAATAAGGAAATGAAATATTGATCAGTGTAGAGCCCAGTGGGATCAGTATTCTGATAAGAATTCCACTTAAGAAAAAGTGGAAGACATGAAATGACACTTTCCTTATTTATTTTATGATGTTATGTAATAATACAGGTTTAAGTACATACCACTTATGAAAAGTCGAGACTATACAAAAACTATGTTTTATTTTTATGTATTATTACAGGAAAACATAGAGGACTGTGTTTAATCTAAACGGGGAGTATGTCACATACCACCTTGGAATAACTCTTTTAATATGTTATTTGTGTATTTGTAGTTTATTTTAATGCTTGATATATTTACACTATGTTTATTTCTATCAAGAGAAAATTATGTTGTGTTGCATTACTTGATTGCAGGAATAGGTATTCTCGTAGGTGGAATATTGAACACCAAAGATAAGAAGGGAATTGATGATAATGACAACTCAACAGGTAAGGCTCATGTTCACATCATCACTAGTATCCTTCATGATGGATGGTTATAATTAAGAATTATTCTAAAATATCCGCCCACTTATAGGAAAAACGATGATGGGGAATAATGAGCATGCATCGATTTCTTGTGTATGCCATTTGTGTGATATTTATTAAATTACACAATTAAATTTGTGCAAGATTGACATATTTGAATATTACCTTGAAAATACACATTAATTAATGGTTTACACCTTACAAATTATTTTAGAAATATTTTATGCACTGATAAATGCCATACAATTTAATAATATTTATTATGGTTTTGTGAAAATGTTAAATTAGGAAAATTTCTAAAAGAAGATATTTATTGTCTTTAACATGTTTATTAGCCTAATTGCATCCATCTTAAGAAAAATAATTAGGTAGATTGTGCTCCTACCAATTTCTCCAATTATGATTGGACCGACATAAATATATATATATATATATACTTAAAAGGATTTTCTTTTGCTCAACATGGCTGCCTTAAAATCATTAAATTGGTAGATAATATTCCTTCTTTATCTCATTTTTAAATAACCCATATGTCAAATATTAGTATTTGACTTAGGGTATGGTAGACACAAGAAAAATGAGACACCTTTCTAGAAACTTGTTCATAGGAGAGAAAAACAATAATAAAAGATAATATAATAGCATCTTCATTGTCTGGAGGAAATAGAACTATATATTACCATAGATATTGAAAAATATTATGTTGTTGGTTGGATAATATAGGAGAAGGGATATACAAGCCTAGAGGAGTCACCACTTTGCATGAGTTTTGGTTGGAGCTCTCCACTTTCTTCTCTTGTATAGGATGATTTCTATGGTTAATGTACATATATTGTTAATTTTCCTCCTTTGTTGTGAATACTTATTTTATTGTTCAATTTGCAAAAGGATGAATTGGTTAATTTGACTTATATAATGAGGTCTTCAATTTTTGTTTTTATTCAACATGAATAAATTAAAATTTAACTATGAATCCAATTCCTCTAATAATCCTATAAATTCATAGGAAATTTTTGACCCTTGGTGTTTGTTCTAGTTTGTACTTGTCATAGCCCGTGTAGAGTATAGATAGGGATTAACCATTCCCTAATTCTTTGTGGGAACCCTATGTTATGGCAACTACCCTATAGTTAATAGAATACCTTCAACTCAAGGAAAATTCAATTCTTGTTTGAATATCTAATGGTATTGTAACTTTGGATTTGGCACTATTACCTAAACCATATTATGAGATAATAGTGCATCTATGGTTGTAGTCAAATCATTCAGTATATGTCTTTCTTTTTTTAATAATAATACTTCTTGTATTAGGCTATGCGTCATTTAAAAATTTAAGATCTTTATGAATATAAATATTTATCTTTTTCCACATAGGGGGGAGCTCACCCACAAAATCCTTGGAGGCTCGTGAGTAAAATTCAATATCACAATATCACCCACAACTGGTAGAATACACCCAATCCATCCAACATTAAGTTAGTATGTTAAGATCCCATATATGATAACCACTAGATACACAATGTTTGTATGTGAATCAATAACATCACTCCCTTTATCTCACAAAAGTTGTGGTTTGATACTATTTAGTTTAAACCAATCAAACCTTAGAATGTCGAACCCTTGGTTTATCCCAATATTGATGAAGAACACAAGCTTACACTGAGATTGGGGGTGAACAATATAAGCCTTAACCAATTAATAATTTTAACCTTAGATAGCAGTGGCATCAATACAACATTAATCAAGACAAAAAGCATCACATATTGAAGACCCATTTTAATGTGGTTCACCCAAAATGGTTGGGCTACATCCACGGATAAAATATTTCACTAAATTTTATCAATCCAAATTCTAGGAATACCTTTCTTTATTACAATGTTTATGGGCACCAACCCAAAGGAGACACCAATCCCCTAATCTCAAGTTTGTGGGCACCAACCCATAGGAGACACCAATCCCCTAGCTCTGCTCTGGCTGGTGATCCTCTAGAAAACCTCTACCTCCGCTACCCTTAGCAAATGAAACTCTATCCATAGAAGACACCTGTCCTCCCTGCTCTGGCTAGAGACCTTTGTTCTCAACTCTATCACCTCCAAAGCTGGTCCTCGAATTTGCACTAAACACAGTCATTCGGTCTAGTGCAAATGTCCTCGTTCATCTTTGCCTATTGCGCTCTATGCCCTCTGCTCTCTCTGCATAAACACACCAGCACTGTCTTCGTGCACTCTGATTCCTTGTGATCTCTCTCACTTAGATGATTCAACAAAATGCACTCTGTACACTGCTATCGAATTTTGCACTCTACTCTCGACGATCGAAATTCTTCTCTTCGCACTATTTTTGTGAACGTCGCTCTTCAACCACGCATTAGATCTCCCTCTAATTTTCCAAACAACCCTCCTTTTATAACAGAGTTTTCATGATTAAAAACTTTGATCTTAGTCAGCTGTTAAGCAAATGCAAACCCTAATCTCCGTCGACTGCAAGCCCTAATATTTGTCGTCTAAAATTTGACTCTGTCAACTTCACTGCCTCTGTAACCCTTCTGAGCTTCTGCCATGAAAATACAACATGTCACGATATCGTGACACTTTTTGCTTTCTTAACCCCTTCTCGGCTTGCACCCGTGAAAGCAGAACATGTCACAAAATTGTGACACTTTCACTTCCTTGCACTTTGCTCTACTTGCACTAGCGAAAATGGAACATGTCACAAAATTGTGACTCTTTCGCTGCCTTGTGCTTTTCTCTCCTTTATGCCCGCAAAAATGGAACATGTCACGAAATTGTGACACTTTCACTGCCTTGTGCTTTTCTTTGCCTTACGCCCATGAAACTGGAACATGTCGTGAAATCACGATGCTTTTGCCTTTGAGCTCTTCCTTCTTGAATTTGTCACGAAATCACGATGCTTCTTCTCCCATGCTCTTTCATTTTGTTTCTGTCATGAAATTATGACTATTCAACTGTTGAAGACCTACTTTCTATTTTTGTCGTGAAATCATGACACTTTCTCCAACTGTATACTGCCATCTCAATCTGTCATGAAATCATGAAACTTTCTACATCCATAACCTTTCTCTTCAACCTGTCACAAAATTGTGACACTTTCTACATCCGTACGATTTCTTTGTAGCTTGTCGTGAAATCGCGATGCTTTCAGCTTCCATACGTCTTCTTTGCAACTTGTGAAATCATGACAGTTCTCATTTCAGACTCTTCTCTTTGTTGCATGTCATGAAATAGTTACAGTTCTCACTTCGAGTTCTGCAGCATGTCGTGAAATCATGACAGTTCTCACTTCAACTTATTTAGCATGTCGTGAAATCGTGACACTTTATCTTGCTACTTTCTCTCTCTTCAAACTTGTGAAATCATGACAATTCACACTACGGACTCTCTCTTCTGCATTATGTCATGAAATCACGACACTTTTTCTTTTGGACTCTCTCTTCTACATTATGTCACGAAATCACGACACTTTTTCTTTCGGACTCTCTCTCCTGCAACATGTCACGAAATCGTGACACTTTTTCGTCCAAACAACCTTCCTTGCAATATGTCACAAAATCACGACATTTCTGACTCCGTACATTCTCTCTCCTATTTGAATCGCAAAACTGTGACATGTCACGATATCACGAAACTTTTCTAACTTGCTTTCTTTCTCCTGCTTAAGTCATGAAAATACGACATGTCGCGATATCGTGACACTTTTCCAACTTACTTTCTTTCGAACCTGTCAGCTTGGGGTTTACAGAAGACCATTGAAAATGTCATGTCGTAACCTTCATCAACACAAATAGTTTTGACATCAATTCAAATTCCTTTGAAAGCTTCTTGACATCAATGACAACTTATTCACTTGAGAAAATTGTAATGTACCCAAAGTACCCAAAATTGCCAACAATCTCCCCCTTTGTCATTGATGGCAAACCTTTACTGAAAACACTTCTCAAGAGCCAAAACTAAAACCAACTATGCTAAAAACTGACAACTGATCAACTGTGCCCGCAACTGAGAATATTCCTTTAAATTTTTTCTCCCCCTGACTTGAAGCTTTCCTCTTCTATTGAAGTTATCCCCCTTACTCATATCTCTCCCCCTTTGTCATCAATGGCAAAGGGCCACCTTTTGGGGCTTGGGACTAAGAATGGGCCTCTTGGCTTAGTCCCTCCCCCACCTCCTGATGAGGTGATTAATTTTGGGGTGAGAGTACAACTCCCAATTTCTCCCTTATATACTCAAACGTATCTCTTGGAAGAGGTTTGGTGAAGATATCTACAATCTGCTCTTTAGTAGGCACATACTCTAGCTTGACCTACTTTTCTTGCACTTTCTCCCTTAGAAAGTGATACTTGATGGAAATATGCTTTGTCCTTAAGTGCATTACCAGGTTTTTGGAAATACTTATGGCACTTGTATTATCACAAAATATGGAGATGGGTTGTTCATGCCTGACTTTGAAATCCTCCAAGGTGGTTTTCATCCATAAAACCTGTGTACACCCAGCCACTACTACTATGTATTCAGCCTCTGCTATAGATAAGGAAACTGAAGGTTGTTTCTTACTTAACCAAGAAACCAAACTCTTTCCCAAAAAGAATGCTCCACCACTAGTGTTTTTTTTGTCATTAATACTGCCTGCCCAATCTGCATCTGTATAAGCTATGAGGGTGAAATAATCACCTTTGGGATACCAAAGCCCAAAGTCCATAGTGCCCTTCAGATATCTGAATATTCTCTTAATTGCTATAACATGAGAATATTTTGGAGCTACCTAAAATCTTGCTACTAACCCAACTGCCTTCATGATATCTGGTCTGGTAGCCGTAACATATAATAAGCTACCGATCATTGATCTATACAATATTTGATCTGCCATTGGAGATTCATAATTTGTACTCATCTTGCACCCTGTAATCATTAGAGTACATACTGGTTTGTTGTCCATCATCCCAAATTTTTTCAACATTTCTTTGATATACTTTCCTTGAGAGAGAAATACATCATCTTTTGATTGAGCAATCGAAAGACCTAAAAATAATTACAGCTCTCCAATAATAGACATCTCAAATTCCTTCTGCATGGTGTTAGCAAAAACTTTGCACATCTGAGTATTATTTCCCCTGAAAATAATATCATCAACATAGACAACAATAATCAACATATCATCATATTCATTCTTAATATACAAATTGCTATTTGCCATGCCTTTCCTGAAGCCTTGCTCATGAATATAACTTTCAAGTCTTGAGTACCACGCCCTTGGTGCTTGCTTTAACCCATATAAGGCCTTTTTCAGTTTACACACATAGTCTGACTGTTCTATGAGAGACATTCCTTCTGGCTGTTCTATGTAGACTTCTTCTACCAACACCCCATTTAGAAAAGTTGACTTTACATCCATTTGATATACCTTGAAATATTTGAAGCTTGAAAGGGCCAAAAACATTCTGATAGCTTCAATATGAGCAACAGGAGCGAACGTCTCTTCGAAATAAACACCTTCTACTTGAGCATAACCTTTGCAGACTAACCTAGCTTTGTTTCTAACAATATTTCCATCCTCATTGAGTTTATTTTTGAATATCCATTTTGTGCCAATGACATTCTTGTCCTTAGGTCTGGGAACCAAATCCCAAGTTTCACTTTTCTCTATTTTATTTAGCTCTTCATCCATTGCTTTTACCCAAAATTTATCTGCACATGCTTCATTGAAATCTTTTGGCTCAATCTAAGATAATAATGAAACATTTGTAGAATCGTGTGAAGAGATGACTCTTCTTCTTGTTTTCCTACTGTTTGGATCACCAATGATCAAATATTTGGGATGATGTTTCTGAACATATCATGAAGGAGTTTTGGGAAGTAGTTGTTGTCTTTCCTCTTCTTCATCTGAAACCTCTCTGAATTCTTCTTGAAAAATTTCATCACTAAGTTCCTTGACTGGTTCTTTTATCCCTGTCTTTTCATCAACTGTTACATTTATGCTCTCTATGACTGTATGCGTTATTTTGTTGAAGCATCTATAGGCCTTGCTTCTACTGGAATATCCAAGAAATATTCCCTCAACACACCTAGGATCAAATTTACCCAAATTTTGATCTTCCCTTCTGATGAAGCACTTACTTCCAAACACTTTGAAGTATTTTACTGTAGCTGGTCTTCCTTTCCACAACTCATAAGGAGTTTTATGATTATTGATTCTAAGTTGGTCCCTGGTGATAATGTAGACTGATGTACTAACTGCCTCTTTCCAAAAGCCATTTGAAAGTTTCAACTCATTTAACATAGCTCTAGCCATATTTTCAATAGTTCTATTTTTCCTTTCAACTACTCCATTTTGTTGAGGAGTTCTTGCTGCTAAATATTCTCTTTTGATTCCTTGTTGCTCATAGTATTCCACAAATTCATTTGAAGTGAACTCTCCTCATCTGTCTTATCTTAAGCATTTGATTCTCTTGTCAGTCTCATTTTCAATCATTTCTTTGAAAGCTTTAAATTTTTCAAAAGCTTCAGATTTTTCTTTGAGAAAAGTAACCCAAGTCATTCTAGAATAATCATCTATAAATAGCATGAAGTAGCTTTCTCCCTGAATGCTTTGAGTTCTGGTGGGGCCACATAAATTAGTATGAATAAGATCCAATGGTTTTGAAGAAGTATACCCTTTTGATTTGAAACTGGTTCTGGTATGTTTTCCATGTTGACAGGGACCGCAAATGATATTATGGGGCCTTTTTATTTTGGGCAAGTCTCTAACTGCTTCCTTGTTACTAATATTGACAAGATTATCAAAGCTCAAATGCCCCAATATTTTATGCCATAGCCAACTCTCATCTTCTTGAGTTAGAAAACACTTTTCCCTTTTTATCTCACTTAGCATGTAAATATTGTTTGGAGTCCTTGTAGCACTCGCAATGAGTTTTCCATTTTTTTCTTTACTTATCTCACATCTATCTGAAAAGAAAGATACTATGTGCCCTTGATCACAAATTTGACTCACACTTAGAATATTATGTCTTAGGCCTTATACATAAAGCACATTTTCTGTTTTGGATTTCCCATCCAAACTAAGAGTCCCTTTACCATAGATTTTAGCTGATCTATTATCTCCAAAACTGATTGTTCCTCTATTTGTTTCTTTTAAGACAAAAAACTTTTCCTTTTCACCATTCATATGTTTTGAACAACCACTATCAAGATACCATTTTTCTACTTTGTCTTGAGCATGAAAAGTAGTTTGAACTATCATTGACTTAGATTTGATCTCATTTTTCTTTTTAGTGAACTCAAGGCTAGATCTATCCAAACTACACATCCTTGCTATATGCCCAAAATTATTGCACTTGTAACACATGAAATTTTTATTCATAAGAGGTGCAAAATAGTTAACATTTTCCTTACTAAGGCTATTCAAGGATTTATTGCAATGCATAGCTTTGTGACCAAAATTCTTGCAAGAAAAACAATAGCCATGGAAAGTATTATGTAACCTGTTTTGATGCCTTGGATGATTGTTCTTCTTGTGACCAACTGGAATCCACTGCTCTTCAATATGAAGATTGGCCTTGCTCAAAGACCCTATTTCATGAATAGTGCAACCATCCTTCTTTTGCTTTTCATACGGAGTATTCTGTCTGAGAGCCAATTGTTCCAAATTCACTCTAAGAGACATAACCTCTTCTTCTAGTTTCTCGCAATCAGCTTTCTTTCCTTTTAAAGCTTCTGTTAGAACTTGTTCAACCTTCTTCCCTTCTTCAGCTATAATTTTGAAGTCTATAACTTTTTGGGACAATTCTGATCTTGTTATCTCTTCTTCCTGACATTGATGCTTGAGAACAGAATTCTCTTCCCTGAATTTCTCAAGCTTTCTTAAAGCCAAGAAGAATTCACCTTTGAGATTGAACTCAACCCCTTCATATCTTTCTGAATTTGTATATTCCTCTGATAAATCCTTCTCCAAGATGTTAGGATCTTTCTAGAGAGACCCACTCTGATACTAATTGAAGAACACAAACTTATACTGAGAGGGGGGTGAACAGTATAAGCCTTAACCAATTAATAATTTTAACTTTAGATAGTAGTGGCATCAATACGACATTAATCAAGACAGAAAGCATCACACATTAAAGACCCATTTTAACGTGGTTCACCCAAAATGGTTGGGCTACATCCATGGATAAAATCTTTCACTAAATTTTATCAATCCAAATTTTGGGAATACCTTTCCCGATTACAATGTTTATGGGCACCAACCCAAAGGAGACACCAATCCCCTAATCTCAAGTTCGTGGGCACCAACCCATAGGAGACACCAATACCTTAGCTCTGCTCTGGCTGGTGATCCTCTAGAAAACCTCTACCTCTTTTGCCCTTAGCAAATGGAACTCTATCCACAAAAGACACCTGTCCTCCCTGCTCTGGCTGGAGACCTCTGTTCTCAACTCTATCACCTCCAAAGTTGGTCCTCAAATTTGCACTAAACATAGTACTTCGATCTAGCACAAATGTCCTCGTTCATCTTTTCCTATTGTGCTCTACACCCTCTGCTCTCTCTGTGCAAACACAGCAGAACTGTCTTCACACACTCTGATTCCTTGTGATCTCTCTCACTTAGATGATTCAACAAAATGCACTCTATACACTGCTATCAAATTTTGCACTCTGCTCTCGATGATCGAACTTCTTCTCTTCGCACTATTTTTGTGAACGTCACACTTCAACCATGCATTCGATCTCCCTCTAATTCTCCAAACAACCCTCCTTTTATAATAGAGTTTTCATGATTAAAAACTTTGATCTTAGTCGGTTGTTAAGCAAATGCAAACCCTAATATCCGTCGGCTGCAAGCCCTAATCTTCGTTGACTAAAATTTTACTCTATCAGCTTCACTACCTCTGTAACCCTTCTAAGCTTCTGTCACAAAAATACATCTCACGATATCGTGACACTTTTTTCTTTCTTAACCCCTTCTCGGCTTGCACCCATGAAAGCAAAACATGTCATGAAATCGTGACACTTTCACTTCCTTGCACTTTGCTCTGCTTGCACTAGCGAAAATGGAACATGTCGTGAAATCGCAACTCTTTTGCTGCCTTGTGCTTTTCTCTCCTTTACGCCCACAAAAATGGAACATGTCACAAAATCGTGACACTTTCACTGCCTTACGCCTGCAAAACTGGAACATGTTGCAAAATCATGACGCTTTCGCCTTTGAGCTCTTCCTTCTTGAATTTGTCGTGAAATCGTGACGCTTCTTCTTCTATGCTCTTTCATTTTGTTTCTATCACGAAATCATGACTCTTCAACTATTGCAGACCTACTTTCTATTTTTGTCATGAAATCATGACACTTTCTCCAACTGTATGCTGCCATCTCAATCTGTCATGAAATCATGACACTTTCTGCATCCATAACCTTTCTCTTCAACCTGTCATAAAATCACGACACTTTCTGCATCTGTACGATTTCTTTTCAGCCTGTCACGAAATCGTGATGCTTTCAGCTTTCATACGTCTTCTTTGTAACCTATCACAAAATCATGATAGTTCTTATTTCAGACTCTTCCCTTTGTTGCATGTCATGAAATCGCGACAGTTCTCACTTTGAGTTCTGCAGCACGTCATGAAATCATGACAATTCTCACTTCGACTTCTGTAGCATGTTACGAAATCGTGACACTTTATCTTGCTACTTTCTCTCTCTTCAAACTTGTCACGAAATCGCAACAATTCACACTACGGACTCTCTCTTCTGCATTATGTCATGAAATCGTGACACTTTTTCTATTGGTCTCTCTCTTCTGCATTATGTCATGAAATCACGACACTTTTTCTTTCGGACTCCCTCTCCTGCAACATGTCGCGAAATCGTGACACTTTTTCGTCCGAACAACCTTCCTTGCAATATGTCACAAAATCACGACATTTCTGACTCTATACATTCTCTCTCCTCTTTGAGTCACGAAACTGCGACATGTCGCGATATCGCGACACTTTTCTAACTTGCTTTCTTTCTCCTGCTTAAGTCATGAAAGTGCGACATGTCGCGATATCGCAACACTTTTCCAACTTACTTTCTTTCAAACCTGTCAGCTTGGGGTTTGCAAAATACCATTGAAACTGTCATGTCGTAACCTTCATCAACACAAATAATTTTGACATCAATTCAAATTCCTTCGAAAGCTTCTTGACATCAATGACAACTTATTCACTTGAGCAAATTGCAATGTACCCAAAGTACCCAAAATTGCCAATAATTGAACTACCGATCAAATATGACCACTTTCGTGATATTTTATGATGAGTTCCAACAACTGTATGATTAATATAAATATATATATATACTTATGTACATATTCTTTGAATGCATTTATACCTATGATGCTTGGGTTATAATTTTTTAGTGTTTCAAATACGTGCAACTGATATTTTGGTTTCCCTAAAAATTGAAATATCACTATCACAAATGAAACTCCCACTGTATCTGATCTACCAGTTCTATGGATAGCCTATATTATCATAATAAATATACAAAAACCTTTGTCTAAGTTGCAATGTTGCCTAAATGGCATCCATAGTTGGAATATATCAGGTTCACAGACAGGCTGAAATCCCCTATCAGTAAAATGATTTGTTGATCATATATTTATGTAGCAAGATAAACCATAGTCTAAGGAGATCACTGACTATGGCCCAAGTCTATTACAAACTATTCCTATGTTGGAATTTTATTCCACTTTAATACTTCTTCTTTTGGATACGTCATGTTTCGATTATCGATGATATACCATTGTAACTATCTTATTTTATGTATTCACATACTTGGATGTCTCCTTCATCATAGATAAAAATTTACTAACCTATTGGCCATATTGTTGTTCAAAATGAGTGATCTCCACTGGGTAGATATTTGAAGATTTATTTCATGGGTAGTTATTTCCCCGATTGTGCTTGGAGATGTAGTTAATGTCTCTGCGCTTACCGATTAGATAAAATCCTAATTCAATCCTTTGGATCTGACAAGCCATATTTATATCTTTCATTCTCTTACAAATATCAAAACACATGCTAGAAGTTATGTACTTTTGGGATTTGAAATGTTATGTTGAGGTTTGGTCTAATTATCTAAACTCATACTACGATTGAGATACCTATGGGGTAATCGTGTTTATACTCAGCCTTAAAACCTTAAGATCGCACTAGATCATCTCAGTGTAGTTTAATTTATTGCCAATGATAAGTCATTGGCTGGATTTATATGTCAATCCCTGTCGAATATTAACGTTTCATGATCCTTGATGCATGTTAGCTTTTTTATTTTTAAAGTTAAACATATAACCATAGATGAGGTGAATCTCAATTGCATATTTATAAAATAATAATAAGAAAATATATTGAAATGGGTATTAGATAAATTAAAAGGATGGCTTTAGAATATGATAATTTTAAAATTGAATATCTTGAAATGGTATTGCTAGTTATTAAAAACAAAACCTCCTCTATGAGTATTCCTAAGACTTGTGGGAAAACTCTATAGATCAGACATCATTGAAAAGATTTTGTGGAGATGAATAGGGATCATTCTATTTTCCTATATTTAAATTTAATGAATTTATGAAGTATGAATTTAGTTTTATTAGTAATTTTGAAAGAATATTTCAAATCATTTATATAAATAAATTGGTGATCATTTGTAATTGTTGAATTCTACTTGAAAATATTGGTGTGTTTTAAGTAAGAGTAGACAATGGAGATAATATCTTTCTATACTATAATTTGTTGTAGTTCCTTTTATGTAAATGAAAAATAATTAGTAAAATAAAGATAGACAACTTTAATGGACATCTAAAAATTATAGATTTTGTATGAAATTTGTATGTTAGTAAAGAATCCTATGTTGTATATTTTCACAATTAGAAGTATAGAAAAACATATCCTAATTTCGGAAAGATGAATTGGTATTCATCCTTGGAAGAGGTATGGGACTCTTCCATATTGTTATGATAATCAAAATGAATTACTTTTATGATGAAAGGGGATTAGAAAAATAATCCTTATAATTAGGATCAAAATATCTCATTTTAAGGAGAAGAGCCAATGGTGGGAGCAGGAACGCGAGCAGACGCAGGAGCGAGAGCGGGAGCAGGTAGGACCTCTAGGTTCAGCACTACAAACTTTTCTATAGGATCCAGGGTAGATGTGTGGCCTGGGAAGTCAGATGGCCAGGGTGGGGATAGAATCTTGGGCACCGGGCCTCATGCTAGCGAAGACGTGAGTGTAGGTCTTGGGAAAATATTTCCTGATAAATCTTAGGGCTCTGCTCTAGGGGGCCCAAAACCTCTTTTCAATAGATCCAATCTAGTGCAAGTGGCCAGTCCCAAGCTTTAGGCTCAAGGATTTCTCTCGAAGGGACACACATTTCCATCCATGACGATGTCTTCTCGACCTTTGTGTTAGGGTCCTCCTTTTCCTTGGTTGGGAAATTCATTGGGGGTACCCAAACATGGAAACCATTCGACATTGGATGAATTCCAAATGGAAAAGATCAGGACACATGCAGCTAGTCACCCCTACCAAGGGTTTCTTCATCATTAAGCTCAACAACAGTGATGACTCCAGTAGGATCCTCATAGGTGGGCCCTGGTTCTTAGGGTGCAAAATCCTCTTACTCAAGTGCTACAGAGCAGAATTTAATACCAGCACCTAGAGCATCAACTTCACCCTAATATGGGTTTGTCTCCTTGAGCTCTCCTTCCATTTGTGGCAAGAGGACGTCCTGAGGTTCATTGTGCAAGTTGTTGGTGAGCTTGTTGCCTTTGATGCTACTACTAAGGCAAGCTCCCACATGGTCCATGCTAGGATCTATGTGAATGCGAACCTCAAATCCAAACTCCCTTCTTCTATCACTATCTCTTCAAGATCCTACTTCTGGTGCCAAGCCCTGATCTATGAAAATAAACCCGCCTTCTGCCCTTTGTGCAACTCTTAGGGGCACCTTCCCCACCAATGCCCCACTTCCAATAAGGCTGAAGCATCTCACCCCAAGGATCCCCCTCCTCGATCTGGTAGGATTCCCTCCTGAGGGCCTCCCCACATCGGATGCAATTCCTAGGATTAGAGCAAAAAAAAGACAAAAAAATCATTATAGGGGAAAACCTAGTGGACCCCAACCCGACGATTGATAAAAACTAGGTACGTAACATCACCATCCCTTTTCTCGATAGTCTATCAAAGACTTTGAGGTGTGTATAGGAAATCCCCTCCTAGGTCATTGAGCCTTTTTTCCACCCTCACCCTCAGGTAGCCCCTTAGGCCAACCATGCCCTTATTTGTTATGAGGAAGCCTCCTCCCGGACCTGTGAGTTGTCTGGCCTCCCCAAATCCCAACCGTCACCCCCAATCAACCCCTCCCCCTCCCTGGTAGGTGGGGTGGCCCCCCTGTCTTCCCCATATTGATCCCCTTCCCCCATTCCTTCATTCCCTTCATCTCAACCTCCTTCAGAGTGCAACTCTAAGAGGTCTATGGATGATGATGCTAGAAGTTACCAGTATGATCTCAAAGAGTTCAGCCCCAAGCAGACCCATAATAGGAATTTTACCGTACACTTTGGTAGTAAAAAAAAGAGAGGGTGCCCCACCCTTAGTGACCAGCACATTAACCTCATGCAATACGATATAGCTAACGGCACCTAGACAACCCTCCTCGACAACTCTATGAGCTTCTTGAAAGCAGATACCCTAAGATCCAAACCCCCCACCCAACAAGGGAAGGGAGGCAAGTGACTCCAAAAGGGTGTCAAATGAAGCTCATCACTTGGAATTTCAGGGGGCTCAATGGTGCCCCAAAGAAACATATTATTTCTGAACTCTGCAAGGACCACAGCCCATCTGTCCTCCTCCTTCAGGAGACCAAACTCTATGAAGCGTCCTCCTCTAGGGTTGTCAAAGTTATCTAGAGAAATAATGATTTTCCATCCACCCCAATATCTGGAACTACCAAGGGTCTGGTGTTTCTATGGGACCCACACTCCTTTGAAGGGAGACTTATCTCGTCATCCCCCAAAATCATCAACATCCTGATTCACTATTTAAAGTCCAAGAAGTCTTGGATTCTTTCCAATGTTTATACCCCCAACAACTCGAATGAGAGATATGAATTATGGAATGAAATCAACATCATGAGGGAGGTGTTTTCTCCTCTCCCCTGGATTCTCATGGGATACTTTAATAGTCCCCTCTTCCCCTATGACAAGAGTGGGGGATTAGCTGCTCCAACTAAAATCATGGAAGATTTTGGGGCCTTCATCGATACCAATGAGCTCATGGACGTTCAACTGAAAGGGGCTAAGTATACTTGGCCGAATAGAAGAGTAGGAGCCCACCTCATCTAGGTTAAATTAGATAGAGTGTTCCTATCCAAGAAAGCCATCCCCTTGTTCATCGATGAAACCTTGCTAGACCTTCCCAAAGAAAGATCAAATCACATCCCTCTCTTCTTGGAAGTTTATAAGTGTCCTCCCCATAAGCACACCTTTCATTTTGAGTCCATGTGGCTACATCACCCTGAATTCAGGGCCCAGGTTGGTAGCTTGTGGGATTGCCCAGTCACAGGTCTCCCTGCTAAGAAAATATATCAAAAGCTAAGACTTATCAAAGACAAGCTCAATATTTGGAATAGGGAGGTATTTTTCAACATATTTGAGAGTAAATATGCACTCAAGAAAAAACTATAAGACCTTGAACTCAGATTCCAGGATGGCTACCAAGACCCGAGGGCCAGAGAAGAGGTAGGCTTAGTCCTAGTCAAGTATCACAATGTATTAGCTAGGGAAGAAACCTTTTGGAGGTAGAAGTCAAGGGCACTTTGTATCCAATATGGTGATGCCAACACCAAGATTTTCCACACCTCTACTCTCAAAAATTAGAGCTCAAACAGAATCCCTGAGCTCATTTGCAGCGATGGCAGGATTACAAAATATTAGGAGGATATCAGAGCTGAGGTCGTTGTCTTCTTTTAGGATCTCCTCGATGATGATCCTAAACTATTCCCTAATGTAGTGGAGACTCTTCTAGAGCACATTCCCTCTTCCATATCATCGCAGACAAATGAGATGCTCCTACAACCCCTCTAGGATGAATAAATAAGAGCAGCTATGTTCTCCATGAAAGCATATATTTCCCCAAGCCTCAATGGGTTTTCTCCCTAGTTTTTCTAGTCCTTTTAGGACCTCATTGGATAGGAAGTGTGTGCGGAAATCTAGGACATCCATTTCACTAGGTCCATCCCTAGAGGCATCAATTCCACCTTCATAACCCTGATCGCCAAGTCCTAGGTGGCTAGATCTATCTTCGAATATCACCCCATCAGTCTATGCAATATCCTATATAAAATTTTGACCAAGTCCCTAGCAACCAAACTTAAGGATATCCTTCCCCTTATCATTTCCCCCTGCTAGGGGAGCTTTTTCAAAGTAAGGCTTATCACAGATGGGGTCATCATCATCCACAAGGTCCTTCATTCTATCCTTATAGCTAAGAAGCCTTCCCTCCTGGTCAATATTGACATGAATAAATCCTTCGATAGAGTCAACTAGGAGTTACTCACTAAGTTTCTCCTCAAGTTTGGATTCCACACATCTTGGGTCAACCTTTTCAAATGCTACGTGTCTTCCTTGTGGTTCTTTGTCTTGGTTAATGAATCCCCGATAGGCTTCTTTCCCAGTACTAGAGGCCTCCGCCAAGGTGACCCCCTATCCTCTATTCTTTTCATTATCTTGGTTGAGGCCTTGGGCTGCACCATATTGAGCATTGCTTTTTGCGGTCTCATCTCTAACATCAGACCAATGTCAGGGCTACCCCCGGTGTATCACCAACAGTTCATGGATGACACCATTCTTTCCACTACCACTTCGGTCTTCCAAGCTAAGGTTATCAAGAATATCCTAACTCTTTACAAATAGGAGGTTGGGCAAAAGATCAATCTCTGTAAAAGAAAAATTTACTTCATTCACACCCCCCATCTAGGCAAGCCTAGATTACCCAGATCCTGGGTTGGACCCCTAACACCCTTCCCTTCACATACCTCGGGCTACCCCTGTTCATGGGGGTTTCCTCCAAGGCCTTGTGGAGTGGGCTATTCGAGAGGGTCTAGAGTAGATTGATCTCTTGTAAGGGTCACCTCCTCTCCCAGGTGGGAATATCCACTCTCACATCCGTAGTTCTCCAAAGCATTCCGGTGTATTTCATGTCTATGTTCATAATCACGACCTCTATTGTAGCCCACATCAAGCAAATTTAGAAACACTTCTTGTGGTCTAGAAGCAATGACAAGAAGAGGATCCCCTTGGTTTCCTGGTCCCTAGTCTGCCGCCCAAAATGGGAGGGAGGAATCGGGCTCAGGCGGGTTTCGCTCATGAACAAAGCCCTCCTGGCCAAACATGCCTGGAAGGTGTTCACCAATGCCTCGGCTGAGTGGGTCAGCATTGTGTGCAAAAAATATCTTCATCAGCACCCTTTCCTTAGTGACTTCCAGCCTAGATATGGATCGGCCTTTTGGAAATCCCTGGCCCTCATGAAAGACATTATTTGGAAAGGCACCAGATGGATCCTTGGTGATGGGGCTAAGATCAATTTTTGGGATGACATGTGGATTCAAGACAAGGTCTTGAGTGCTGATAGTGACCTTTGGATATTGAAACTAGCCCTGGTGGCCTCCAAAGGGTCCAAAGAATCAGACTACCTTTTTAAGGACTAGGGTAGACCCATCTAGGGGCCCATCATGAACCCCCATCACCCTCTCCAAGCTTCTAGGCTCAAATGCCTCCTCAGGACAACCATCATCCCTTCTGGTGGGGGAGGACAGATGTGTCTGGCATGGTACCAGTAGCGGTTCCTTCTTGGTAAAATTCATTTACACCCTTCAAAGGGACCCAACAGAGGCTATCTTCCTAATCAAGCAACTGTGGGCCAAGAAGTTGATCCTCAAGATTAGCTACTTTGCCTGGATGGCCATTTAGAATAATATCCTAAACATTGAAAACCTGGCCAGGAGGGGATTCCAAATCTTGAAAAAATGCTACCTTTGCTACATCGCCTGGGAGTCAACTAACCATCTCTTCCTCAGGTTCCCATTCTCCTCCAAGGTCCTTGATCACCTCCTCATCCTGTTCTCCATCCATTGGATCCTCCCCTAATTCCATCATCGACATATTTTCCTAGTGGCCCAATCCCTTCATCCACCATACCCTTCACTCTCGCTAGGCCTTATGTATTCTCCACCTACTCTAGAAGATCTGGATTGAGCACAATAATAGAGGCTTCTCTTCCCTAGCTCAAATCCCCTATTCGATGGCTACCAAATTGATCACCTTCGGCTTGGAGAACTCCTATTCCCTTCCCTTGGGTAGCCCTCCCTAGAAGGTGAATGATTCATCCCTCATCCTCTCCCTCAAAGTTTAGGTGCTCCCTCTAGCCCCCTTGTCCCTTCCCTAGATCCATGACAAGGTGGATATCCCCCCCTTTCAGGTGGGTCAAACTCAATTTTGATGGAGCCTCCAAGGGCAATCCTAGTCCCTCTGGAGCAAGTGAGGCCATCCGAGACCATAATAGGACCTTGATCTTGGCTTACATAGAGTCTTTTGGCATGAAAACTAACAACTTCATAGAAGCAGTGACACTCCTTCATGGGTTACTCACTCTCCATGAGGATCCCAATAAAGTGATCATCGAGGGTGACTCCCTCAACATAATCAAGGCCACCCTCAAACATGGATATAGCTCATGGTGCATCTCCAATATCATCTAATAGGTTTGGGCCATCCTCTAGGGTCTCCCCCATAATTCCATCCATCATGAATTTAGGGAAGGGAACAGGGTGGCCGATTCCTTGGCCAACTTAGTAGCCTCTTCAAAAGGGCTCTGCATATAGACCAAGGATTTTCCAGTTGAGTTGGTGCAAGAAGCGTCCCAAGACCTCCCCAATCTCAATGACACTCTAGACATCTAAACTCCCTATTCTCTAATCCATGGTGACTTACCACCCCGTATGCCCTATGCACACATGGGAAATTGACTTTTTTATTATATCCTCCTCTATAGTAGGTTCCAATGGTATCCTTGACCGAAACCACATTAGTATGAAAATTTTGTAGTTTACTATGTTGGGTGTCTTCCTCCCCAGTATCCACATCAAAGCCATCTCAAACCAGCCCCTAGTCCATCTTGTCCCCAATTTGTTTTTGTCTTCCCCATCGATGCTGCCACCTCCCTTACTGCATCTCATGCTGCTTCAAAATCTAATGAGGACATTCCTAGTGACCATGAAGACTCTCCTCCTCCTAGATAGTGTAGGCATACCAAAAAAATAAGGGTGCAATCCTAGGCCCTTGGTGATGTTTCAACCCTTGGCGTAAGCTCTGCCTAAATGGGCCTGACCCCTAGTGGTACCAGGGCCTTAGAAAAAATAAGGTCCTTATCCAGGCTCAAGAGGGCTAAAGTTTAGGCCAAGGACACCATTGATATCAGCTTGAATTTTTAAAATGAGCTTCGAATATTCTCGATAAAAATTCTCCTCGACATGGTGATCAACTGTCTCACTTCGGCAACAAATGTTGCTTTATATTCCATCGATATCTTCAAAGAACTTCGATACAGGTTGGGGGATGGGTTCGATGGGGATGGAAAGTAGCTTCATGGTGCGGGGCCCCCGCCTAGGGCAGCCTCGATGGCCCACCTTGGGTAACAGGGTGGCCTGGGGTGGTTTTTGGTCTTTTTGGGCTCGGGGTCTCTGGTCTGTCCTAGGCGGCCGTGTTGTCTCAGGTTTTTGTTTAGTCCGGGGGTTCATTGTCCAGTGCTAGATGTAGGGGTCTCTACACCCCTATTTTGTTTTAGAGGTACTGGGGTTGTTTTTGCTTGGTTATAATGCAAGAGGCTAGGTCACGAGGCCCAAGTTTTTGTTCTAGGGGTATACCCCCGGCCCAACATGATGTTTTGTTGCTTTAAATATATGTTGTGGCACCTATTGTAAATAAGGTTTTGGGATCCTTCAAAAACCCATTGCAAAAGAAAAAATAATCCTTATAATGAAAAATATTAAATATAGATGAATTGTGGAAATTCATGCTTGGTGGTATCTATGAAGTATGATATACATTTGATAAAATATTGATGCATGGTTTCTTAAGATAAGCATGGTTTTATTGAAATGCATTTGACATATTCGCATCCGAGTTGTCATGATCCCTTCACCATCATGTCTCACACCATGAATAATTCAAGATAAACTAGATAAGAATTGGATAACAATATTGAAGACTATTGTATTGTTCATTATGTTTAAGCTTATCTTGAGATAAATTATATTATGAATTAATGAAATAAACATTGTATAATCAACCATGCTTTTATAATATTTGATGTAATTGATTGTAAGCTTATGTATATTGGAGAGAAAATCTACTAATGTAGTATTCATATCTATAGATAATATGTGATATATGCATTGGAATTTGATCAAGGAATAGAAATTACTTTTATTAGTATATCTTGTCAAATATATAGCATTGAGAATTGTAATTTTTTAGATGATTAATGGATGTATATAAATTTATCTCTTACAATCAACATTAGTGTAGAAGGAAATTATGGATGACCTTCATAACTATATGAGATAAATCAATGCTTACATCATTAATCTAAGGTGATTAGTATAAAAAAAATGCTCAATATATAGAGGAAGATGACAAATGATCACTAAACCATCAACACCTTGTAAATGAGTAAATTTTATAATGATGCTTAAGAAATATATCCCAAGTCATATATAATTTTTCATGAGGAATAATAGATTAATGATTTTCTCTGAATTACTAGTATTCATGGATAGTATGGAGAGGAGTAGATGATTTCCTTTGGTGAGGGATAGTTCTTCTAAAATAATGGTATAACCATTGAGAAGTCCTCATGCCATTTGGTGATGACATTGATGGACATATCGATTATATTATCCTCATACCATTTAGTGATGGCATGATGGAATTGTAGGATTTGGTGCTCCTACTCATAAGAGGCTTTGAATGAATTGTAGAAGTTGGTTCTTCTACTCAAGTGTGGCCTTGAATTAATATTTTGTGGATCATATTACTTACTATTCATTTGGAATATTCTCATCTTAGATCATTATTATATTCTTCACTCAATGAAATGTGGACAAAGATAAATATAGGAACAAAAAAATAGTGGATGAGTAGTAGCAATTGGGGTTTTTACATACCAATCGAGAGGAAGCACCATAGGACCTCCATTGCAATGCTCTAGAATCTTCATATCTAGAGACAAATGTGTTGGAATACATCATTCCTTCTCTCTAGAGAAAAGGAGGAGCCATATCATTATTTAGTATGATAAAGGAAGCAAGGAAAGCTTACAATAGTTGGCAATAATACATTGGAAAATCCATAAGGAATTGCTATGTTGAAGACAAGAGTGCATGCAATGAAGACTCAAACAATTGTCCTAGTATGGAGGGAATATTGTGCCAGTTGGTATAAATATGTAAGATAATCCTCAAACTCTAACGCTCATGCTCAAGAAGGAAGAGTTCTCAACCAAGTAACACTCTCATCTTTAAATTAATGCTCAATAAAGCATCTTGAGTGCTCACCTATAGTTTCAATGCTCAAGAAATTTTGTGCCACATGTCATATCACCTAAAAATTCCTTCATAAATTTTGGCTACCTAAGGAGGAGATCAAGTCTTGAGAAATACTTATACCACTTGGTGCCTGTGTCAAGAACATAGATGCATACTTATAGGTATCCAAATTAGAGCATGGAAGTATATTTTCAGCCAAGGATAAATAAGGTACGGTTGTAAGCATATTCAAGGTGTAAGGTAGGAATTCAAGGAGTAGAAGAAGCATTAAACTCACTACCACTATCATACATCTCCCATAAAGGAAGTACAACACCCATTTTCAAAGAAATACAACATTATAAGGTAAGGTTCTAAGTTGATTAAAATTTCTTTCATAAAAAAGTAATAAGGGGTATATCTTAAGGTTGAGTTTAATTATCATTTATAGTGGAGAAACAATCGACCTTAATAAATTTGAAAGCAAATAAAAGGAGCTCATATCCATAGTATTTAAAATCACTTTAGTGGAATATTTGCAATTAAAAACCATAGGAGATATGTTAGTATTACAATGGCACTGAGAGGGGAGGGTGAATCAGTGTAGCTCTTTAAACTTGAATTTACAGCTCTTAATATCGTAGCAATTAAAACTTATTACTAGATACAACAAGTATAACAAAAGAGCATCACATAACACAAGATTTAACGAGGTTCACCAATGTGGCTACTCCTCAAAATTTGACTGCTTGGACTACCATCCAAATTCAGCCTTTGTAAAGCACCAACTTTACAATCAATTTACCAACACCCAGTGGAAGGAGCACCAATCGCTAATTTACCAGTACCAACTGGAAGGAGCACCAACCCCTGATTTACTAGCACCAACTGGAAGGAGCACCAACCCTTGATGCCAAGCTACAACCTAGACTTCAATTTGAATCTATAAGTTTGATAGTAAGATACCTTTGCTTTTGCAAGACCCTGACTGGTCTTCTTCACCTTTGCATTCTTTGTGCACTCTGCTCTCTCTGCACAATCACAACAACACCTGGTCAAACTTCAACCTTTTCACTCTTTGCACACTTTGCTCTCTCTATGCAATCACTTCACACACTCTGCTTCGTTATAGTCCAACTTCATGATCGTCTTCTCCCTTTTGTGCACTCTGCTCTCTTTGCAAATTTTGCACTTAGCATGATTCAATATGACTTACTATTTGAGCACAACGACTGTATGTCGCACACATTCGACACTTTCCCTCAATTCTCCAAATAGCCCTCCTTTTATAACAATATTTTTATGATGAAGATCCTGATATTAGTCGGTTGTAAACCCTAATATTGGTCGGCTTTCATAACAACTGTAAACCCTAATTTTAGTTGGCTGTCATACTTCTCATTTCAGTCGAGTTCTCCTTCTTGACATGAGCATTTATGACCTATCGCAAAATCGTGACATTTATGCCTCTGAAGCTTCTTTTGTTGTTGTTGCCGCAAAAACACATGTCATGATATCGCAAATCTTTTTTCTCTCTCCTCTTTCTCTTTGCTTTGGCCCACAAAAATACATGTCGTGATATCGCAACACTTTTTCTCCTTGCTCTTTTTCTTTGCTTAGGCCCGTGAAAATACATGTCATGATATCACAACACTTTCACCTCCGTATGCTTTCTCTATTCTTTTGTCACAATATCATGACATTTTTGCCTCCTCAGATTTCGTCTTTTCTTTTGTCATGATATCATGAAATTTCCACCTCCGTATACTTCGTCTTTGCTTTTGTCGCGATATCGTGACACTTTTGCTTCCATAGACTTCAAATTTTCTTTTGTCACGATATCGCGACACTTCTTCCATAGACTTCGACTTTGCTTTTGTCGTGATATCACAAAACTTCTTCCTCCATAGTCTTCAACTTAGCTTTTGTCGTGAAATTGCGACACTTCTACTTTTGTACTTAGCTTCTTTGTTTTTTTCATGAAATCGTGACACTTCTGCCTTGGAAGTCTTCTTCGCTACTTTTGTCACGAAATCATGACACTTCTGCTTCCGAAGTCTTGCTTTCTGCTTTTGTCATGAAATCGTGACAGTTTTTCTTCCGTACGCTTCCTCTCTTTCTTTTGTCGCAAAAATACGACATGTCACGAAATCATGACACTTTTCAAACTTACTTTCTCTCTCCTATTTTAGTCGTGAAAATGCGACATGTCACGAAATCGCAACACTTTTCCAACTTACTTTCTCTCTCCTGTTTTAGTTGCGAAAATGCAACATGTCACGAAATCATGACACTTTTTCAACTTACTTTCTCTCTCCTATTTTAGTCATGAAAATGCGACATGTCACAAAATCGTGACACTTTTCTTACTTGTTCTCTTTCTTCGAACTTGTTGCAAAATTGTGACACTTTTTCCTACTTTCTCTTTCTTTTCCAATATGTCACAAAATCATGATAGTTTTTCCACTTGCCTTTTTCTCTTCCAACATGTCACGAAATCATGACAGTTTTTCCACTTGCATTTTTCTCTTCCAACATGTCATGAAATTGCGATAGTTTTTCCACTTGTCTTTTTCTCTTCCAACATGTCGTGAAATCGCGACAGTTTTTCCACTTGCCTTTTTCTCTTCCAACATGTCGTGAAATCGTGACAGTTTTTCCACTTGCATTTTTCTCTTCCAACATGTCACGAAATCATGACAGTTTTTCCACTTGCCTTTTTCTCTTCCAACATGTCATGAAATCGCGACATTTTTTCTTGCTTTTTCTCTCTCCTCCAACATGTCGCAAAATCGTGACAGTTTTTCCTACTTTTTCTCTCTCCTCCAACATGTCACGAAATCGTGACAGTTTTTTCTGCTTTTTCTCTCTCTTCCAACATGTCGCGAAATCATGACAGTTTTTCTTGCCTGCTATATATGTCACGATATCGCGATACTTTTCTTACTTGTCTTTTTCTTTGATCTTTTGCATATGGGCCACTTTGGTCTTCTTGAAAAATTAATGTGCATACTTTGAATAACCTTTGAACTCCTGTCTTCTGCATCTGAATATCTTTTGAACTTCCTATCCACTGCATCAATAGATCTATCTGACTGTGTTGACAACAATGACAATACTGTTGCTACACCTTGCTCAACAATCTCCCCCTTTGGAATTGTTGGCAACACATGTGCAATTTCCTGTAACTCTTATCCCCCTTTGACAATAATACCAAAGGGCTACTGCAGACTCCCCTTGAGTCCATGCACAACATTCTCAGGAAAAATTTATTACACTTAGCAAAAATCATGGACATGAGCAAAAATATAATCAAATACTTAAATGCTCCCCCTAAAAATGTGATCCCTGTAGCTAGTCAATTCTTGGGAAGTGTGACCACTCCTAGTTTATTACGAAGGTACTCAAAAACTTCCTCAGGAAATGGTTTTGTGAAGATATCTGCTACTTGCTCTATAGTTGGAACAAAATCCAACTTAACCTCACCTTTCACAACTTTCTCCTTCAAAAAGTGATAATTGATAGCAATGTGTTTTGTGCGTGAATGCATAACCAAATTCTTGGAGATGTTAATGGCACTTGTGTTATCACACTTAACTGATATTGGCTCACTGAAGCTAATACCAAGATCTTTTAGGGTTTGTTTCATCCACAATACCTGCGTACAACATGTTGTCGTTGCAATATATTTTGCCTTTGCTATCGATAAAGAAACTAACTCTTGTTTCTTACTGTGCCACGCGACCAATCTGTCTCCAAGATAGAATGCACCTCCACTAGTACTCTTTCTATCATCGAAACATCCTACCCAATCTGCATTTGAATACAAAATAATGGTGAAGTCTTTACCTTTCAAATACCATAACCTATACTCCATAGTACCCTTGAGGTACCGAAGAATCCTCTTTACTGCTGTCACACGAGTCTCCTTGGGATTAGCCTAAAATCATGCTACCATGCATACTGCCTACAAAATATCTGGTCTGGTAGCTGTCAAGTATAGTAAGCTTCCAATCATAGATCTGTACATGGTTTGATCAACAGGTGGAGATTTTTCATCCTTGCTCAACTTGCAACCTATCATCATGGGAGTGCTAACTGGCTTACAATCCTCCATTGTGAACATTTTTAACATCTCTTTTACATATTTAACTTGAGAAATAAATATGCCCTTCTTACATTGATTAAATTGCAACCCAAGGAAATACGAAAGTTCACCAATCATTGACATTTCAAATTCTTTTTGCATCTTATTTGCTAAAACTTTACACGACTCCTCTTTACTACTACAAAATATGATATCATCTACGTATACAAAAAGAACAATAAGATGCCCATTTTATGTTTTGACATACAAATTACTATCCACCATACCTTTCTTAAACCTTTGTTGAGTGAGATAGTTGTCTAGCCTTGCATACTAGGATCGGGGTGCCTTTTTTAAGCCATATAATGCTTTCTTCAACTTGCAAACCAATTTGGGATCATCACCAAGTTGGAAACCATCTGGTTGCTCAATATAAACCTCTTCTTCAAGTTTCCCATTCAAAAACACTGATTTCACATCCATTTGATAAACTTTGAAATTCTTGTAGACTGCTAAATCTAGAAACATTCTAATTACCTCTAGTCTAGCTACTGGTGCAAAAGTTTCCTCAAATTCAATGCCTTCAACTTGTGTATAACCCTTACATACCAATCTTGCTTTATTTTTGACTACCTGTCCATCTTCATTCAATTTGTTTCGAAAAATCCATTTAGTCCCAATTATATTTTTATTTGCAGGTCTAGGTACTAACTCCCAAGTTTCATTTTTCTCAATCTGATCTAATTCTTCATTTATTGCCTTCATCCAAATTTCATCTTTGCTTGCGTCAGCAACATTTTTGGGCTCAATGCTGGATAATAGAGAGTAGTTACTACTCTTCTCCTTGTCTGAACACCAACTTTGGGGTCTCCAATTATTTGCTCTCTAGGATGATTTTTCGGCTAGCTGCCTATTTTGAATTTCTTATTTTCTTCCACTTTTGAATCACAACTTAAATCATCTGAGTCAATTTTCTATATCTTTTCCATTTTGTTTTCCTCATCTCCTTCAATAACCTCTTCATAAATTGGGTAGTTCATTTCATAGCTAATTACTCATTCTATACCTTCATCAAATTTAACATCGACACTGTCCACAATTTTTTTAGCCTCTTGTTGTAGCATTTGTAAGCTTTGCTTTTTGGTGAATAACCAACAAAAATACCTTCATCCGCTCTATCTTCAAACTTACCAAGATTATCTTCAGTTCTTTTGATGTAGCACTTGCTGCCAAAAACTTTGAGGTATTTTACTGTTGCTCTTTTACTGAACCACAACTCATAAGTATTTTTTCTTTCATGTGTTCTCAGCATGTACCTATTTTGGATATACACTGTAGTATGGACTGCTTCTCTTCAAAATCTATCTGCTACTCTGCTTTCAGCCAACATAGTCTGTGGCATTTCTTGCATTGTCCTGTTCTTTCTTTTTACCACTCCATTCTACTGAGGTGTCCTGGCTGCTGAAAACTATCTCCTAATACCGTATTTTTCATAGTACTCTACAAACTCATCTGAAATGAATTCTCCTCCTCTATATGATCTTAAACATTTGATCCTCCTTCCTGTTTCATTCTCAACTTGGTTTTTGAAAATCTTGAACCTTTCAAAAGCTTTTGATTTATGCTTCAAGAAAAATATCCATGTCATTCTGGAATAGTCATCAATGCACAACATAAAATATTTATCACCATTTATGCTTTGTGTTCTCATGGGTCCACATAAATCAGTGTGTATTAGTTCCAAAGGTTTGCTTGTGTAATACTCTTTTGTTTTGAATGTGACTCTAGTTTGCTTCCCCTTTTGGCATGAAGCACAAATGTTGTTTTCAGGTTTGCTGATGGTGGGAATATCTCTCACTGCCATTTTTGAGTTGATTTTTACTAGATTATCAAAACTGATATGACCGAGTCTCTTGTGACACAACCAACTTTCTTCTTCCTATCCAATAAAACAAGCTCCTTCTGAAGTCTCTGAGAGCGTGTACAGGTTTCTAGATGTCCTTGATCCAGTTGCTATCAATTTTCCACTATTTTTTTTTTTGACTTCACAACCCTACTTCTTAAAAACTACTTCATGACATTTATCACAAATCTGACTTACGCTCAACAAGTTATGTTTCAAACCATCCACAAACAAGACTTCTTCTGACTTAATTTTTTTGTCAATAATTTTAACTGAACCTTTGCCAACTATCTTAGCTCCATCATTATTTCCAAACTTTACTGAACCACATTCATATTTCTATAACTTCTCAAATTTTTGTTTGTTACCTGTCATATGACTGGAGCATCCACTATCAAGTATCCATGGTACATATTTATTCTATGCTTTAAATGTTGTTTGTACGATTAAGGATTCCTTTTCTTTCTTAAGTTGCTCTTTTTATTTCCACTCTATTTTGATAGTAGTTTTGGGCTCTTGTTTTGCCTTTCCCTTATCAACAGCTTGTGTATGTTTTACAGGAAGTTTTCTATTTTTTCTCATCCTATTTGGTTGAAATTTTCTTCCCTAAAACTGATTTGATGCAAATGTACTTCTACACTTTCTTGCAATGTGCCAAAAATTATGACAGTTATAACATTCTATTGTATAATTCATCAGAGAAGAAAAAGCATTTCTCTCTGGTGAAATTCCTTGGTCTTACATTATATTTGTAGTCTGAGATTTTATGTCCATAGCCATTGCATTTAAAATAGAAACCAAAAAAGGGATAATTGAACCTGGGTGATGGTCTTTGCCATGTTGCCGTAGGAGCCATAGGTCTTCTTCTTCTTTGATGTGTGACATTGGTGAATCCATCATTGTCAATTCTCCTTTTGTGCCTAGCATTATTGCTTTCTTTTGCATGAGATATTTTTCCTTGATCAACCTATTTCTTATCTTCATTCTTTATGGATTCTACATTTTTGGCATTTGATCCATTTGATGATTCTCCTTCGATGAAACCCAGAACAAATTTGATGCCTGCATGCCTTTGGTCATTTATAATCTTATCCAACTTCATAGAACTTTCTTTGCATTTGTGATAGCAACTAATTTTGTGATTCATCTCTTCTATCTGCATCCATAAACCAACATTATCTTCTTATAGTTTGCAGCAATAATCTATTTTTATGGTAATTTGTACTTCAAGACCTTCAGATATTTTCTTGTATTCTTTTATCTATACTTTTAGATTGGTTATGATTTTGTTTGCATCCTCAAGCATTTTTGAAAATTTCTTATTCTTTTTCCTCTATATTTTCCACTCTTTAAGTGTAGAGATCAACTCACCTTCTAGATCTACTTCAGCCTTAGGGTTTTCACCACATACTTCAGAGTTCACTTCTTCTTCCTTTCCTAATTTAAATTTTTCAAATGCCATGAAAAGAGCTTCACCACCTGCCATTGTGTTACTTCTAAGATCACCCTTGCTGGTTAAGCTTGTACAGGGACTTAGCTTTGATACCAATTGTTAGTCTTACAATGGCACTGAGAGGGGGGTGAATTAGTGTAGCTCTTTAAAATTGAATTTACAACTCTTAATATCATAGCAATTAAAACTTATTACTAGATACAACAAGTATAACAAAAGAGCATCACATAACACAAGATTTAACGAGGTTCACCAATGTAGCTACTCCTCAAAATTTGACTGCTTGGACTACCATCCAAATCCAGCCTTTGCAAAGCACCAACTTTATAATCAATTTATCAGCACCCACTAGAAGGAGAACCAACCCCTAATTTACCAACACCAACTGGGAGCACCAACTCCTAATTTACCAGCACCAACTGGAAGGAGCACCAACCCCTGATGCCAAGCTACAACCTAGACTTCAATTTGAATTTATAAGTTTAACAGTAAGATACCTTTGCTTTTGCAAGACCCTGACTAGTCTTATTCACCTTTGCGTTCTTTGCGCACTCTGCTCTCTCTGTGCAATCACAGAAGCACCTGGTCAAACTTCAACCTTTTCACTCTCTACGCACTCTGCTCTCTCTGTTCAATCACTTCGCACACTCTGCTTCGTCACAGTCCAACTTCATGATCATCTTCTCCCTTTTGTGCACTCTACTATCTTTGTAAATTTCACACTTAGCATGATTCGATATGACTTACTCTCTGAGCACAACAACCGTATATCGCACACATTCGACACTCTCCCTCAATTCTCAAAATAGCCCTCCTTTTATAACAATATTTTTATTATGAAGATCCTAATCTTAGTCGTCTGTAAACCCTAATCATGGTTAGATTTCATAACAATTGTAAACTCTAATTTTAGTCGGTTGTCATACTTCTCATTTCAATCGGGTTATCCTTCTTGACTTGCGCATTTACAACCTGTCACGAAATTGTGACATTTTTACCTCTGAAGCTTCTTTTGTTGCTATTTCTATGAAAACACATGTCGGGATATCATGACACTTTTTTTTCTCTCATATTTCTCTTTGCTTTGGCTCACGAAAAATACATGTCATGATATCGTGACACTTTTTCTCCTTGCTCTTTTTCTTTGCTTAGTCCCGCGAAACTACAACATGTCGCGATATCACGACACTTTCACCTCCATACGATTTCTCTATTATTTTGTCATGATATCATGACATTTTTTCCTCCTCAGACTTCGTCTTTTCTTTTGTCACGATATCACGACATTTTTGCCTTCGTATACTTCGTCTTTGCTTTTGCACGATATCGCGACACTTCTGCTTTCATAGACTTCAACTTTGCTTTTGTCACGATATCGCGACACTTCTACTTCCATAGACTTCAACTTTGCTTTTGTCGTGATATCACGACACTTCTTCCTCTATAGTCTTTAGCTTAGCTTTTGTCGTGAAATCACGACACTTCTGCTTCCTTACTTAGCTTCTTTGATTTTGTCGCAAAATCATGACACTTCTACCTTCGAAGTCTTCTTCTCTACTTTTGTCGTGAAATCGTGACACTTCTACTTCCGAAGTCTTGCTTTCTGCTTTTGTCATGAAATCATGATAGTTCTGCTTTTGTATGCTTCCTCTCTTTCTTTTTTCATGAAAATACGACATGTCGCAAAATCGTGACACTTTTCAAACTTACTTTCTCTCTCCTATTTTAGTCGTGAAAATGTGACATGTCATGAAATCGTGACACTTTTCCAACTTACTTTCTCTCTCCTATTTTAGTCGTGAAAATGTGACATGTCACGAAATCGTGACACTTTTCCAACTTACTTTCTCTCTCCTATTTTAGTCGCAAAAATGTGACATGTCGCAAAATCGTGACACTTTTCTTACTTGTTCTATTTCTTCGAACTTGTCACGAAATCATGACACTTTTTCCTGCTTTCTCTTTCTCTTCCAACATGTCGCAAAATCGCGACAGTTTTTCCACTTGCCTTTTTCTCTTCCAACATGTCGCGAAATCGCGACAATTTTTTCACTTGCATTTTTCTCTTCCAACATGTCACGAAATCGTGACAATTTTTCCACTTGCATTTTTCTCTTCCAACATGTCACGAAATCGTGAAAGTTTTTCCACTTGCCTTTTTCTCTTCCAACATGTCATGAAATCGTGACAGTTTTTCCACTTGCCTTTTTCTCTTCCAACATGTCACGAAATCGTGGCAGTTTTTCTTGCTTTTTCTCTCTCCTCCATGTCGCAAAATCGTGACAATTTTTCCTACTTTTTCTCTCTCCTCCAACATGTCGCGAAATCATGACAGTTTTTCCTACTTTTTCTCTCTTTCAACATGTCATGAAATCGTGATAGTTTTTCTTGCCTACTGTATATGTCATGATATCGTGACACTTTTCTTACTTGTCTTTTTATTTGATCTTTTGCATATGGGCCACTTCGGTCTTCTTGGAAAATCACTGTACATACTTTGAATAACCTTTGAGCTCCTGTCTTCTGCATCTGAATATCTTTTGAACTTCTTGTCCACTGCATCAACAGATCTATCTAACTGTGTTGAAAAAAATGAAAATACTGTTGATGCACCTTGCTCAACAATATATAAGGGTTTCTACTTGGAAAATCAATATTATTATTGCAAATATTATTAATTTCTAATATTTCAAAATTAGGGAGATATAAGGTATACCACATCAAAAATAGAATATTGAAATTTATAAATATTAAACTATTGCATGTTAAGGTGTATAAAAGGAAGTTCATTGTTTACTTAAAGGAGTTGGAATTATTTACTTACACTTGATTAATAGTCATACTAAAAGGATAAAAGAAATCCAACCATAAAGAACTTCAAATTGATAACAACATAGTTCATTAGGAGAGATAAGGTGAAATAGGATTTTATTATTGTCATTTATAAAACATTACCAAATCAACCTAACAGGTGAACTATTACTTGGTAAGTAGTTTATCAAATTTATAACACATTCTAACCACTAGGGAGACATAAGGATTCTACAAAACCTAAGTTTAGAAAGGTTTTATCAAGTTTGTTCACATACTCAAAATTCTAAGGTGTCACAAACCATGGATCATTGGTATATAGATTTAGGGGTAAGAAAAAATATGATTAGAAACATACATTGGTTTAATTCTCTATAAAATATAAATTAAAAACTAGTTGCTATAGAATATAGTAAAACTTATGAAGTAAATGGGACCAGGAACATCCTAGTAGATTTGATAAATGGAAAAAGGATAATAAAAAATGCATTATATGTCCCAGGATTGACTACTAATCTTCTTTCAGTTTCTCAACTCATGGATCAAAACATGATAGTAGAGTTCAAAGTTTCCAATGGAAGAAAATATTTTCTCATTCTTAAACAAAGGAAAAATATAGGATTAGGCTTCTATAAAAGTGGTCTATTTGTTCTAGATATTACTACACACTTTTCTTTTTTAGTTAAAACTTCATATCTATGGCACAATCATCTAGGACATACTAGTGAATATACCATGAATGAATTGTTCAAATATCAAATGGTATTAGAATCAATTGTTTTTCTAGAATGTTTAGAAGAAAAACAACATAGAATTTCTTTTGAACTTTGACAACATAATACTAAACAATCATTAGAGTTGATATACACAGATTTATGTGGGCCAATGAATATATCTAATATTGGACGATATAAGTATTTAAATTATTTGTTGATGATTACACTAGGAAAATACGGGTATATTTCATGAAGTATAAATCAAAGGTATTTAGTCATTTTAGATAATTCAAACTTCTATTAGAAAAAGAATCAGGGAATTCTATAAAAGCACTTTGTTTAGATAGAGGAGGTGAGTTTATATCTAAATAATTTTATTCCTTGTTAGAAGAGGATGAAATTAAAAGATAAATCACTACAACATATTCACCACAACATAATGGAATTGTAGAAAGAAGAAATAGGTCAATAATGAAAATGGTGAGATGTATGTTAAAAAATGCTCATCTTGATCATCAATATTAGGCAGATTCAATTCAAACAATAGTATACATGCAAAATAGATTACCAAAAAGAATATTCAAACATGTTACACTAGAAGAAGCATGGTCAAGAAAAAAACCAAATGCAGGAAAACTAATATTTTTTGGTTGCAAAGCTTACATGCATATTCCAAAACAAAAAAGAACAAAACTAGATGACAAAACTATGGTAGGAATATTTGTTGGCTATGATAATGAATCTAAAAGATACAAATTATTAGATCCATGTAAAAATAAATTTTACATAAGTAGATATGTAATCATTTATGAAAAATTAGAATTAACACAGAGAAACCTAGTAATGACACATAAATTCTTCTAAACTACTTGGAGGAAGACATGACTAGTGAATAATAAAAATAAGAATCTCAAGAAGAAAACAAGGAATTTTTTAGAAACATTTACAGTTCCTCAAAATAAAGAACCAATATGGCTTAGAAAAACTCTTAGGTATTCAAACGTAGAAATAATGTCAGACCTTGCAACTACTTGACCTCAAACTTGTAGTTAAAGTAGAATAAACAGAGTATTACTAAGCAATATAGTAGAACCAATGTCAACACTTCAAGCACTAAATCACTCACATTTGAGGATAGCTATGGAATCTAAATATGCATCACTTCAAAAGAATAAAACATGGAATCTAGTGGAATTACCTCCAAGAAAGAAAATAGTGGGTTGCAAATGGATTTTCAAGATCAAGTATAAAGTTGATGGAACACTTGATAAGTACAAAGCTTGGTTAGTAGCCAAAGGATAAACTTAAACTAAAGGAATTGACTATGAAGAAACATTTGCCCCAATATCTAGAATGACTACTATCAGGATAGTTTATGCAGTATCATCTCATAAGGGTTGAAAGCTTCATCAAATGGATGTAAAAAGTGCTTTTCTTAATGGTGATTTAGAATAAGTCTACATATCACAACCAAAAGAGTTTGTTATTAAAGGATAAGAAAATAAAGTGTGCAAATTGAAAAAATCCCTATATGGTTTAAAGCAAGCTCCCAAAGCATGGAATATAAAGATCAACAATCACTTATTATAGCATAACTTCAAAAGAAGTACATCCGATCCTAGTCTGTATACAAAGAAAATTGGAAATAGTATACTAATTCTCATAGTGTATGTTGATGATATAGTAATTATTGGAAGTTTTGAAAAACTAATAAGTGACATTAAAAGGGATATAGAAAATGCATTTGAGATGATAGATCTAGGTCTAATGAATTATTGTCTTGGTCTAGAGATTCAACAAGGTTAATACAAGATTACTATTACTTAATCAAAATATGCAAAAGCCTTACTTGAAAAATATATAATTAAGGATTGTAAGCTAAACGATACACCAATGGAACAAGGGATTCAATTATCCAAAATTGATGAAATACCTTTGGTCTCAGTAACTATGTATCACCAATTAACTGGAAGTCTTTTATACTTAACAAATAGTCGATCTGAATTAGCCTTTGTTGTAAATTATCTTTCATGTTTCATGCAAGAACCAAGAGAATGTCATTTGAAAGCTACAAAAATAATATTGCAATATATCAAGAAGACTATTTATTATGGACTAACTTATATGAAAAATGTTAAATATTTTTTTCTACATGGTTACTTAGATGAAGATTATGCTTGCTCTCTTGATGATATAAACTCTACTTCAAGGTACGTGTTCTATCTGGTTCAAGATCCATATCTTTGTACAGTAATAAACAACATACAGTTGCATAATTGACTACTAAAGTAAAATATCAAGCAACAAGAGATACAACCTACAAAGTATTATGGATATACTATATTATCACACATGGGTATCAAACGAAATCCAACCTTAATATTTTATGACAATTAAGAAGTACTCAAATTGATCAAAAATCCAATTGTACATGAAAGAATTAAACATATTGAAGCACAATTCCACTTCATCATAGATCACTTTCAGAACCATCATATCATCTTGAAGCATGCTCCTACAAAATACCAGTTAGTAGATATTTTTACAAAATCTCTTGGAAAAACCAAGTTTTAAACATTCAGATATCATCTATGCAACTCAAGGGAACTTCATACCAAATAATGTAATACATGGGGGTGTTGGAATATATTCCATTATTTGGTAATCATGCCAAGTGTCATGTAATTTGGACCAAGTATCATAGGTAGAGTGAGGAACAAGAAACCTATCCTCCTATATAATGGACTTATAGTTCCATTCGCAATTGTACAATTCTATATCATATAATATAATATGATATGTTCATGAAGCTCTACTATTCCCTCTTATCCCTCTTAGTAATTATGATTCTTAAGTAGATAGAATAGCCCAAAAACCATCAATAATCCCCTTGTAAGTCTAAGGAAGAAATATTTTCATACATAAATGTGATATGATGCATCCCAAGAGAACTCACAACATTAGCCATATCACTAGGGGAGATGTCTTGAGGAATAGATTGTTGTCTTAGGACTTTCAAAAAGGATTTTCCATGAACATGAGAAGCTTGCAAAATCTCTAAGAGAGAGATCTTATCTATGGTACTAGCTAATTGTTATTGAATTTTGAAGGAGACTTTAGATTGAGGTCTCAATACTACAGGTGGTTTTTTTATTATCATGCTCTTTTTTGGATATTCTTCAAAACTAAGGTGGTTTGGATGAAGAACTCATATCCTATTGAGTATGTTGTGTTAGTTGATTTTTTGCTTGTTATCTTGTAGTTGATGCTATCGTACCAACCATATTATCATAGGGAGGTGGCACATTTTTATATGATACTTGATTAGTTGCCTATTGACCATGCTTAGGGAGAGTATCTTATCTAAATATCATACATTGATTATTTAGGGTCTTTTTTGAGTAATATGTTGAGTGTTTGTTGGAGTATTGGGTCGAGGACCTTCTATAACTAGTCATCCTTCATCAATTAGATCGTAAACCACTTGTTTCAACCTCTTACAATAGTTTATCCAATGCCCCTCCACTCTAACATACTCATAGTGTTGACCATATTTATACCAATTAGTCATGGTATAAGGTTTATTTATAGGAGGTAACCCAATCATATTAGCTTCCAAAAGCTACTTTAGGACCATTGTCATATGTATGTTGTCCTATTAAATTCCTCTATAGGGGTTTTTGGGGTTGTCTAAGCACCGTATTTTATAGGGTGTTAACAACATTGTTAACAAGCCTACTATTTTTTACCCCATAACCAACCACATGCTTGTTATTATATTATGCTTTAGTGGTCTTCTCCTCCTTTACTTTAAGATAACATCTTCTGATAAGGGCTTGATCTACCCTTCTTGCTAGATATATAACTTGGTCAAAATATGTGCTAGTTGTAGTTTTTAATTCAGAAAATTTTTGTTCTTGTAAGTTTCTAATAAATATATCAAACATGTCTCAAGGAGTTAAGGTACATCTCAAGAATCCAACTAGATTCCTCCAAAAAGACAAAAATTCTAAAAAAATTTCATATTTTATTTGCTTTAACATATAGATATCTTTAATAGTCACAATATTTTCAACATAAGCACCAAATTTTTGAATAAAATTTTAGTTGTTTCCTCAAAATTTCTTAAATAATGATTAGGTAACTAATAATACCACTCTAATACCATACCACCAAGGCTCTTAGGGAATATTTTTAGCAACAACATGTCATCATATATGATATCATGCATCCTAAACTAATCATTCTTAAATTACCAATTGGATCTTTCATTCCCTTATAGATAGGTAAAATCGACATCAAAAAATGCTTATGGTAGGTACTAGAGGTAACAATAGGGTCTAAATACTGATTGCACATTTCTCTATAGTTGTAGGTGAAATTAGGTGGTTCAATAATTTCCACTCTAGAAGACAAATTTTTCACCATATTAGTTAAACTTTACACCTCAAGATTGTTATTGTGCAATATCCCTAGGTTCTCTAGGGGATGCGTACAAGTAAACTATTGAAAAGGAATTTGGATCATATCAGAGGTATTGAAACTGTTATGGTATGGGTTATCATATGTGGTATCTTGCAATGGAGGATAACTAATAGTTGGTGGAACATAGGCATGAATGTTGAGATTAGTTTATTGAGGAAAAAATTGAGCATAACCTTGAGTGGCACTACTAATTGGAGGAACTTGTGGAATTCTTCCAATGTTGGTGGTTACAGTAGTGACACATGTTGACTAAGGGTAAGGATCAACATGATGTGAAGATTCAAACAATGTATTGTTATGAATATTTTGAGGAGAAATAATTTGAAGATGAGATGTTCCAAATTTCTTGAGTCATGCATCCTCATACATAGATTTATCAAAGGAATATTTATGATGCTTGTAAAATTTTTAGACATGGTCAAATTATTTAAAGATAAGGTTCCCATTGGGTCCCTTAGTAGGATCGAAGTCATTGTCAACTTCTTAATTTTCTTCCTCTTCCATAATATGATTCTCTCTATCAATATGATTATTTTCTTGAAAAATATCATTAGACTCTAAAAGCCTTTGTCCACTCCTGAGGTTGGTAGCCATTAGGAGAGGGAAAAAGGATAGAGTGAAAAATGAGGAAAACTAAAGACCAATGAAAACATAAAATATTTTTAAGATGTTTTTTTTAATGTTTTATGATCTAAACAAATATGATTAGTGGTCTTATTAAATTTTTCAAAATAGAAAAATAAGACGCTTTCTATCTTGTCCACTAAGACATGTCTTCACATCAGGTTCACCAAATATGTAGAGGGGGAAAATTGTGCACCATGTATGATTCTCAGCTAGATATGCTTTATCTTGTATCCAAAAATATCCCACAGCTTCAACCTACAAAATAGCTTTTACAAAACCCTAGATAATATGATTAGTGGTAGGGTGCCTGCATAGGCTATTATGTAGTAGAGCTTGGGAGTGTAGTAGTCAAGCCCCCTAGGTCCTTTTGGTCAACCATTAGAAATCAAGAGTGAAAGTTGAAATTCTTTAGAAATGGATAAACAAAATTCAATTAAACACAATAGCATGAAAAGTAGAATGTAAACAATAGTATTATGTCCTAGATGCAACATGCACACCGATACCTAGGATTTGGGAGCAAATCTTACCTCCAAATATAACGTAGCCAAATTCATGCCTTGTATAGGGCTACTGCAATTTTATCTCTACCAAAATAACCCCCTATAAATATGGATTACAATTTCATAAAAGACCAAAGGAAACGTAGATTAATGCAAAATAAGAAATGACAACCATGAAAATTAATAATATAAGAATGATAAAATGCATGAAACAACTTGGTGGTAGAGAAAGAGATAGGCAAGAGGATGAAGACCTCCACTTGATGGTTGACTCCTCCTCAAGGCTCCAACACTTGACCACCAAGGACAAAAAATCAACAATGCAACATAATAACACTAGAAGAAACTTGCCAAAAGAGCTTGCAATTTACTTGCTAGGTAAAATGCTTGTTATTACTTGGAATCTTAGAAAACTTAGCTTCTTTTATTTTAAAGTTTTAAGAGAAAATAAGATCCAAAATCCTCTACTTATAGGTGTTTTGAAACACAAACGGGTGGGAAAACCCTAAGGGAGGACTGAATTTTAGGGAGTTAGCTCCAAAGGTGGGTTTTCTAAGAGAAATCCCTAAATTGCTAAAATTGCACCTCATAAGGGCCAACCATGATTTTGGAAAAACTAGAAAAAAATGGGAAAATGGGAGAGGAGAGGCCCAAACTATTGGAAATATGAGCAAGTTTTGTTGTCATTGATGTCAAGAGGTTGATGTCCACGTTTTGTTATCATTAATATCATTAGGTGGTTTTTCCAAAAGGTAAGGAAGAGGTTTAAAGGAATAGGATATAATATTTATTTTAATATTATATGCCTAAAAGGCCTAAACAGATTAAATACCCAATAAAGGAGAAGCAGGTTTAAAAGAGAATAATAATATTATGATATTCAAGGTTAAAGGTTGAGTTGAAGAAAAATGAGGGCCAAGGAGTTATTAAATTATAAATCCTCAAAAAGACCCATTTGGCAGATTTTAAATATTATGATTTAATTTACTTAAATTTAAATATTTTAACCGTAGTTTAAATTTTAAATTTAAATAAATAATAAAGGCACAAAAGTTTTAAATATTAAATTTGAATTAAAATTTGAATTTCCTAAATCATAAGCATGTTGGGCAACATGACATATGGTATAAAAGGGGTAAATTTTTTAATTAAAACTTATCCATGCAAATTATATGCCCAAAAGTATAAGTGATTCGTGCACCATAGAGAAAGAAAATTTTACATGTGTTAAATGTTGAAGGGCAGATGTAGTTTCAAATAAAAGCAGTGTGCACAACATATCTCAAGGCTCTTGGTAGCGCAGGTGGTAGCCGAGGGCTACATTAAGGCACTAGTGAGCACGAGATCACGGGTTCGATTCACACGATTATATTTTTCTAAGGGGAAGTGTTTTCATTTGCGCTTAGTGGGAGAAGAGACAAGGAGTAAAAGCAAGGTGGTGCACCTTTTAATTTTGTAAGGGCATGTAGCCAAACTGGTGGATTTGCTTTGCACTAAGGTATGGAGAGGCAAGGTTGGGTGTTCAAAATTTTCCAAAGCAATTTTGTTGGGCAGCATTAAAACAAAGGTATGCTTTTTATGGTTTAATTTCCAAAGGTTTTGATGTGTGGAAAATTGCATTAAAATATTGCGTGAGATTTAAAAGGTGGTTTGAGAGTTTGTTGAGGGAGATATAAGGTATAAGAAAATTAAATATTTTATTTTAATTTTTGGTGGTTAGAATTTATAAAGTAGGAGTGATAAGGTATGCAAGGAATGTTATATTTTGTATTTTGAAATAAATCTACATTGTGATAATTATTTTGTGAGGAGAAATAAGGTGCATAAAGGAAATTATTGTGAAAGTGAGTTATTTGAGTCTATGCTAATTATTTTTGAAAGTTTGGAGTCTATAAGGTGTACTTAAGATTTAATTTTTTTGTATGGTGAAATAATTTTGAGGGAAATATTGAGTAATGATTTTTGCTATCTAACTTTGAAATTGGCAAATAGGAGTTGATTGTAATTGAGACAGATTTTGAAATCAGATCTCCATCAAAACAAAAAGGTATGGGCATATATTCCTTGTGAGTGAAATATTGTTTGGTTGAATGTTGTGAAATGCAAAGTTGGAGTGAAAAGGATTGTTGAGTATTGTTGGAAATAATGAGTGAATTTTCATGTGCATGATTTGTGTTTGTGAAAGAACATGAGTATCATTATTATGTGATATTGAAAACTATCTTGAGCTAGGATTTGTGAAATAACATGAGTATCATTGTTATGTGAGATTGAGAACTATCTTGAGCTAGGGTTTGTGAAAGAACATGAGTATCATTATTATGTGAATTTGCAATCATCTTGAGTCAAGGTTTGAGTTCCATAGTGAGTTGTTAGAGGTATTTTGAAACACTTGGTTAGGGTTTGTAAGCAAGTTGTGTTTCATTGAGTGGATGATTGGTTGAATTTTATGAGCATTATTGATTGAAATTATTGGAGTGATAATTCAAGTTCTGTGAACAAATTGTTCTTTATTCTAAATTGAATTGAAAGATATTTTGGAAGTGATTGAGTGTTTTGTGAGTGTGAAAAATTTTGAGTCTCTAACCATTCTCTATATGTTTCTATAGTTAAACAACATTCTGAGTGAAACTTGTTTGTGTGATTGAAGAGGTTTTCTAAAAGAGATTAAGTTGAGTTTTGTATGCAAGTTTTACCATTGATTTGAATAAGATTTTGTGAAATCTTGTGGGCAGATTTGAGAGTTGAGTTTTGTATGCAAGTTTTGTAATTGATTTGAATAAGCTTTGGTGAAAGCTAGTGGACAGATTTGAGCAAGTCCTAGAGTGGACATAAGGACAGAGTTAAGAAAGATTTTATGAAAGCTTGTGAGAAGATTTGAGTAAGGCCTAGAGGATACTTAAGGATAGAGTTGAGTAAGCTTTTGTGAAAGCTTAAGGATAGATTTGTGTGATATTCTGTGGAAGTTTACGAGCATATTTGAGGTAAGTCTTGGTGAAGACTTGTTGAGAAGATTGGAAAAGTTCTAGAGAGGACTTGTTGAGAATATTTTAGGTAAGTCTTGGTAAAGACTTGTTGAGCATATTTGAAGTAAGTATTGGTGAAGACTTGTTGAGAATATTGGACAAGTTCTAGAGAGGACTTGTGGACAGATTTGAGTTAAGTCTTGGTGAAGACTTGTTGAGCATATTGAGAAAGTTCTTGAGAGTACTTGTGAACATATATGAGGTAAGTATTTGAGAAAATTTGAGAGTAGAGTTTATTGATTCATTTGTTCAAGATTTGATTTAAAGCTTGGGACAGATATAGCAGAGTTGATTTGTAATTGGATCAAGCTTTGTGTTAAGGCTTGAGGATAGAGTTTGATGTAGATTTGAGGGCATATTTGTGCTAGACCAGAGACATAGATTGAGTATATTTGTGCTAGACCAAAGGACAATGTTTAGTGTAGATTTTAGATAGATATGAGAGCAAGCTTTGGAGGTGACAGAACAGAGGAAAATAGTCTCTAGTGGATTGAGATCCATTATCCAGGGAAGTGAGGATAGAGGTCTTCTATGGAGAGAGATCCACAAGCCAGTGTAGTGGAGGTTGTAGCCTTCTAGAGGATAACCAACCAGATTAGAGAATAAGGAGTTCTCCTATGAATAGATATCCATAAACTAGTTGAGGGGATAGATGTCTCCTATGGATAGGTATCCATGAACTTGATTAGGGTATTGGTGTCTCATTTGGACAGAGGTCCATGAACATTGTAATAGGGAATGATTCCCAAGAAATTTGTTGAGAATATTTTAGTGAAATATTTTCCTTGTGGAGTAGCCCACCTTGGGTGAACCATGTTAAATTGGTGTCTCTATGGTGTGGTGATTTTTGCATTGTTTTAATTACTACTATTTATATTGCCTTTGATATATTGCATAATATTATTTAGAAAATAAAAGTAAAAATTTATCTTATACTATTCACCCCTCTTAATATAAGCTTGTGTTCTTCACAAACTTACACTCGAGCAAGTTGAAGGGTCTCTCTAAGGCTCTAGGGAAAATGACTCACTCACGTGGGTCAATTTTCCATATCTACATATATATTTTGTTGTGTCCCTGATATTTAAGGTTTTACCATTTGGGTAAATAAAACAACTAAGAACCAAAATATGGAGGGGTAAAAGGGCTTGTCATGATAGATTTCATTATAGTTTATTACCAATTCATACATGTATGAAGGAAGACCCATGTAATTTATTTTAATAAAAATTGTAAAAGTTGTTATTTTATTGTCGAAATAAAATGGTATGAACTCATAAAGTTACCTTATTATTTTATATTATAGCTATTATTTTCTTATTGTCTTAATAAAAGAGAGATAACTCATGTGCTTTCCTCTTTATTAAAATAAAGTGAAAAGTCATTATTTTATTCTCATACTATAATTGTTATTTTATTGTCTCGTACTATAGTAATTATTTTCTTATTTGAAAGGTATTATTTTCTTATTGAATGATAAAAACTAAGAGACCTATTAGAAGTTATTTTATTGTTCTCTTAAAATAATTTTAAGACCTTTTTACTCTTCTTAACTATAAAATATTTTGAATTAGGGATCCATGGGCTGGAAGGGAATTATTCTTGAATAGGATATCACATTAAGAAGATCTTAGAAAATCCTAAATTTGAGGAGTACCTAGCCTTGATTGTATTGTGGGAAGCAATAAATTGATGTAAATGTGAATGGCATTTTTGGTAGGTGTGGCTGGGGAAGGAGGTGAGGTGGGATGGTATGGGACATTCCATTGGATCATTCATAGAGCAGTATAGTGGTGGCTCCATACATGAAATTATGAATAGAAAATCCTAATAGGAGGTTTAGGAAAACTTCACTATGGGTTGGTATGGGATAATCCACCACATTATTCATAATTTTGGCAAGTGTGACTATGATCATTATCAAGGATTTGTGGTAATGGTCTTAGTTGTTTTCATGAAGCTAGAAATCATTCCATGGGATATGAAAATCAACTAATCACTAAGGCATTCTACCATAAAATCCTACATGTTATCTCAATAGGGTTGGTATAAGACAACCCACCTTATCATTCAAAAAATATCAAAAAAATCAATCATGATAATTATAAGGGAGTGGTAATAATATTTGATTAGTTCTATGGGATATGGAAAATAACCAAGGTATTTTACCATACAAATAATACATAATTATAACATGTTGGTATTGGGAAAAAGTGCCCCACTTTAAGTGTTATGTACGTTAAAGGATAACCCCTACACTGTAATCAAATTGTCTCATGTAGGTTTAATGTGTATGGAAAATGTGTGGTGACTAGTAATAGTGTCTTTTATAGTGAAATCTTGGGAAAATGAACCCTTGCTAGAAAATTAAATCTAATAATATTTTATGGGAATTGGCCACTCTTGCCCACTTGAGGATCATCTACAATGATTAACAACTCAAAATTGGTTATCTATACCTTATACTAATGAAAATATTGGGTCTTCTTTAAAACCTATTTATATATAAATAAAATGCCCTCTCCCTTGGATTAGGTTTAGTCAAGTTTTTACACTATCACCATGTCCTCAAATTACATGGCCAAATTATCATGTATCAACCTATAGAGGGTTAGACACATAGGTGTACTCCAATTTTGGAATATTTAAACTTGTTCATGTCATACAACTACCTAAGGTTGACCAACAAGAATCAAACATATGCCAAGAAAAATAAAATACTAGTCATGGGATTAGAATAGGACAAAAATAATATGCATTAGTGAAAGGGAGAGAATAAGAAGTTCAAGGCTCAAATGGAAACCCTAGAAAAATAAATACTTGACTAGAAATAGTAAGCAAAGAAACTTAAACAACAATAATTAAAGTGGTAGGAAGAGAAGTATGAATCCTTTAGGTAGGAAGATGATGACATATCCCAACTAAAATAGACTGAGAAAAGTATGAGAGTATGGATAGATTCCATCAAATATAATAAACCCTAGGATATCAATAATGAATATTGTCGATGGCATTAGTGAAAATATCATAGATGAAGTTGAGAATGTTATATTTTAGTTACAACACATACAAATATGTGATTATATAATATCAAAGGTCTAAATTTAAAAAAAATACCAACCAAATACAAATTATAAGGTAGACCCATAAAGTCACTATCTAGTAACTACAATAATTAGGGCTTTTAGCTAAGTAGGTTGATCAAGTGGAATTGATGAACATGGTATTGAAGCAACAAAATATAACACTTATAAACCATCTTATGATGACATGAAGGGAGTTGTAGATAATATTAGGAGCTACATTTCCTAATTTTACTAGCAAGGATATTTTGACCATCATGTCTAAAGAGGAATATTCCAAGCTAATTCAAGAAAAGAAGAAGAAAAATTCTCAAACAAATAAAGATTTACCACTAATATAGCATCCAACAACTTGAACATCATTTATCAACTCAATTATTTACACATGTGTTTGAGGAGGATCTACCACAATAATATTTTGATAATATTACAATGGTAACAACCCATGTCAAGAGCTTCAATATCCCATTTGAACTGCAATGGAATGCATTAGAAAATCCTCTAGCCAAGTGAATGCCTATGTATAATTAAAAAAATTTATGACCCTACAACCCCAAGATTATGGTAGTCTAAGGTTATCTATCAAATAATATTGGTGTCCTTATAATTTGTTGGAAATGTAGTATAGGCATACCACCTTGAACCAATACCACATGTCTTGGTAGAAGAATCTAGGCATTGGCAATGAGGAGCCTCAAGCAAAAGAGGGATGAGTTAGAAATTTTAGAATCATTAAAAATTACATAGCATAAAAGTAGTGGTGCAAAAAAATAAGCTAGGTCAAATGACCAATGATATGTCATAATTTCAATCCATTAAATTAGTGATCTATCATAATCCAACAAATTGATGTCATCACAATTGTAGAGGATTCAAGACTAAAAATGATAAATTTATCCTTTGCGATAAAATATAGGAATGAAGTGTTTTTACAAAGAGTGAAAGGGATAATTCCCTTGCTATAAATATGAGCCTTGGAATTATTGTAAACATATTTTTTCCATATTGAAAAAGACCAAATAAGATATCTAATTATAGTCTTCAATATTAATCAATGGTAAACTATGCTTGGTCATATTACATGATTATATGTAGTTGAACCTCTTTATGAATGTGTTTATGATGATGCCCTTACATTTGCTTATTAGTCATGTTTTTAGATAAATGTATGCATAGGATGAACTTGGATTGTTAATATTCAATCTCATTGAATAACACAATTTATCACACACTAGCTTCATAATGATCTTTGGCTATATTTTCATTTCTTCACCATTTAATTTAATCTCTCACACCCTTTGTTGTGTTCTCATTTTCTACATTATTTAAGCTAGATTAGTGTAGTATAGTGGGGAGTAGGTCCAAATATAGAAGATATGGGGATTTAATACTCCATTTTCCAAGGTATTATATGTTGGGTCACAAGCATGATATTTGATCAGTTAGTATGATGGATCAAACACCTTTAATCCCACTTTTGCATGTATGTATAAAAACAAATAAAAATTATAAAAAAATTGAATGAACCATAACTTAGGCTATAAATAATTTAGTTATGATAAAGCATAAAGTGACATACATACCACCATGTCATGCAAGTGGCGGGGTCCATGTAGGGTGACAAAAAATTACTCTAAAATACCATAAATAACCTATAATTTTAGGAAAAACAATATCACTACCTTCTAAAAATGATAATCATGGTTTAATATTATAATAGAAATGTTGGAAAAAACATTGGTTAGTTTTCTATAGTTCAATTAATTGCCTCCATTTAATTATCAACCTAGGGTAGCTCGTAGTCTTGTGAGTAGTCATGCAAAATCTATGCTTGTAATTTCTCCTTTGGATAAGAGTCCCTTATATTATGGTTTGGTAGGGTGTTTAATGTTCATTTACGTTTATGTTTAAACCAATAATCCTATGTTAATTCTAAGAAATAGGACTAAAACATTAAAACTCTAAATATCTACCTTGCTGGAAATTATAGAAAAATAGGGAAAATACTAAAAATAAATTAATATATTAAAAATTTTAGAAAAAAATGGAAATAGGGAAGAAATATATTGTAAGTGGGCCTACACTTCCATTAGGTTCTTCCCATGGTATAATGTTCACCAGACGCTTAGAATATGCTTTTTACAAGAACAATGCAGAGATTTTTATTAACAGTTTACAACTGAGAAAAATACATAACAAGTATGGGGGTCTTCTTTAGGGGTGGCTTGCATATTTATAAAGTATGTAGATAGTACTGTTACAATAAACAAATCAACATATGATTTTTTGTTACAGTTGGTTGCTTGAATCAGGAAAAATATCATAATTTTTCAACGTATTTTGTTTCCTGAATATGTTGATATTTGATTTTCCTGACTTACAAAACTAATTTATGTAACAGCTAAAAAATAGGTCACAAATCACCTTTGAAATTATCCCATATTTAGTTATGATTATAGAAATCCATTCATGCTAGTTTCTGATGTGTTTGCTCTATTCTGTCAACCACAGAGTCGTGCTAAAGTTTGATGCTAATGAGAATCAAGCACCATGGTTGAAGAAGTCAATAAGAAGGCACCTTTTGTTCATATAACAGGAACCATGCACCTTTCACTGTACAATGTGAAGCATAAACCTTCCATCGTATAACAAGAAGTAGGCACCTTCCATCGCATAACGGGAAGTGGGCACCTTCTACCATACAATAGGAAGTAGGTGCCTAACAAAAATAAGGCACCTATAATTTAGGTGCCAAATGGAAGTCAGGTGCTTCAAAGAACTCGAAAGACTAACTTTGTGCCTCTCTATCGATATTTTGTAGATGTTTTCTCTTCATTTATTTATAAGTATCAAGTCCGAGTTGGACCTCGACAAAAACATGCCAAAATATGATTTCCATTAAATCTACACAAATTACACTTAAAGACAAATATTAGAAAACATGCAAAATAAACTATCAATTATATATATATATATATATATATATATATATATATATATATATATATATATATATATATATATATATATATAATTTCCATAAAACATTTATATCTAAAATAATATATGCCACACATTATGGGGAAAATGGTACAAAAAATGAGCAATTATGTGGCTCATCACCCTCCATGCTTAAGGGGTGGCACGTCCCTGTACCACTTGGATCTGGTAATTACCAGTTTTGTTCACCTCATTCCAATAGGATCAGTTGGTCTGTCCTCTTTCTCTTAGCGGCCTTGGCTTTCTCTTTGTCCCAGGGATTCTGACCCTTTGGTGTTGTGGGATATGCTATCTCTTATCCCTACTACTTCTAGAATTTTCTATGCCAAAGTGGTTCACTTGGCCCTACCCTCTTCTTGGGTGGTTCTCTGGTCTAGGACACCTTACCATTATCAACATTCATATAAAAACTAGTGAAGTTGGTGGTATCCTTCTAGAATGCAAGCTCAGCCATTTTCTAGTAGTCATGGTGAAGTGGCAACTTCTCACCCATAGGCACTAATTTATAATATCCAAATGGGATGCTATATTCCTTAGCAATCTTGGCTATGGGAAATATCCCCCTGTTGGGTCAAGCTCAGGTTCAGTTTTAACCTAAATTTTTGATATAAGGATAGTTATGCTGCTTGATTCTAGATCCTCTTTTTGTACAGGGCCTAGAAATCTTATTTTCTTAAAATACGCTTACATCCTCAAAGGTTTTCCATATTTTGACCCGTATAAATTCCAAAACTGCTCAGGTTGATCAAATGGAATATTCTTTTGAGGTCTACCATATTGTTTTTTGGCCTTCTTTTCTATGTCCTTGAGGGATTTCTTGGAGGCCTTCTTCCAGTTCTTCTTGTCTGCCTTAATTTACTCCTTGATCTCAAATTTTTGTTTTTGGGTAGAAAACAGATTATTTGATGCCTCCCATTCCTCATCAGAATATAGCTCTAATTCTTTATTGGATTCAATGCTCAGGCTCTTCAAATCTGCAAATCTTGCTCTGGTTCTTTGTTGGCACTGAGATGGCCTTATAGCTTTTTATTTTAATATTATCTTAATACTCTATACCCTAGGGTATGTTGGTGCAACTATTATTTCCTGGTGTACATGGGATGCGAGTTTTTGAGCCTCCTAGTCCTCTATAGCTTTTTGCTATGCATCAAGGACTGTTGCTTCTTCTTGAGGTTGAGATATCCCTGTATTAATTGGAAATTGGTCTATCTCTCCCTATTTGTTAGTGAATTTGAGGCTTTTCAATCTCCATATTATTTTCTCCATCTTCTCCTCCATTTTTAGGTTGGTCTACATTTGGAGGTTCTTTAATTTTAACCTCATCCTCATAAATTACCTGCTCTATCAAGGGGGACGTAGAGCAAGGTTGTTTTACTTCCATTGCAGTAGTGTCTCCCTATTCTATTTCATTATTAGTAAGGGGCACTTCTATTTCCCCATCAATTTGCACTACTACATCAACCATGGCTAGCTTCTTAGCTATTTTTTTCCATGCGATAACTCTAATTATATTTGTAGTTGCTAAATTTTTTGATACAATTCATGCATTTTTAAGGTGGTCTCGTTTCTAGACTCTTCAAACAGAGCCTACTCCTCTTTGAATTTGGATTTCCAAGTGGAACCTTGATCTTTTAGAACCTACAACTGCTACTATAGATCCTCTACCTAGACCTTTAGTGGTACATCTACCATGGCTACCTCCTATTGAGGATTTGGCCTACAGGAAATATCCTGTAAAATATGGGTCATATACTCCTCTCTATTGAGCTCATTGATGGGTGTCTTGTCATCAGATGAGCTTGAAACCACCCTAAATGCCCTTCTTCTTCTATTTCTCATCCTGGTGGAGATAAGCATGGAATCCTGCACTACCTCATACTTGAATTGGGGTGTAGAAGAGGACAAAGCCTACCCTATTTCCTTCCCAAATTGGGGAAAATTAGGGAATGAGGTCTATCATGCTTCCCTTGTATTTCTTGCAGGCTGGGACATAGGCACCATCATTTCTCGTTCTATCACCTCCTAGTATAACTTTTCATTTTTAATGGGCACCTACTCTTCTTGTACCCTTACTACTTCACTAGTGCCTATAACTTCCTCAATTGTCACAATTCTATGTGACTCTGCATATCTCACCAAGGAAAAAATTGGGCCATGGTGAGATAGGGTAGATTTGGTGCCTGCCTGGTATATCCTGGCCTCATATTTCAAGATGCATGTAAGGTAGTGGGGAATGTTGATTTTATTCCCATGTAGAATATGATTGAGGAAACAAAAGTGATTGACATTCATATGGGAGTACCTACCAGAGCATGTGAAGAAATGGGTAATCTATTAGAAAATGGCCCTCTAGAGCTCAAGAATGTGCCATTTCAGTAAGCCAATGTGCATCAAGTATTCTATTGGTATTCCAAAAAATATCTATGCATAGAGGATAAAGTTATACTCTTTGTACATGCAATCACCTATAAGAGGGAGGTATGTAACTCTATCGATGTAGTCCTCAGTGATTGGGATCTTCAGCCCCTACATGTGCATAATCCCCTCACTCATCGATGTCATAAATTCCTTTGCTACTACCGCATCCTGGACCTAACTAACCAATCAATAGTAGTTCATCCATTCTACAGTGTCCAATTACATTTGGATGTCTTCATAGATGCCCCAAAAATCAATCGGCTCACTCTTCTTAAGTTCATGATTTTTTGAATTTCCCCCATACTTTACCTCTAACTCACAATTCACTCAACAATATTACTGTATCCCCTTTGAATTACCATTGTGCCTTATTGTTCTATGTTTTTTCTTATTAAATTTGGTTGCACAGTAGCTGGTGAATAGCTTTTTAAAAAAACTATGTTTATGCATGCAGGCGGTTAATTGCCATAATCAACAGTGATTATGGTTATCTACAGTTAATTTCCTTTGAGCATGGATGATAACCATAAACTATCAACAAATTAGAGGTGTGCCATGCAAAATTATGCTAGGTGGATTTTTTCAAGTTGTTAAGGTCATAATGGGGGGTTGTGCTAGCACATTTCCATAGACACACATGTTCATGAAAATAATATAGACAAGAAACAAAAAAATTAAACATGCACCTAAATTTTTTTCATGGGTGCATGTGTAAATGTTCATGGTGCATCACTATTGGCTAGCATTTGATGATGGAGAAAAAAATAGAGAGCGATGGCCATGGTTCCCACGCAATGAATTTCCTTGGATGTGATTGGTTCTTGGTAGCTGCACTATGGGTTATTTAAGAAAACCTACAAAAATTAAAAATAAACTTAGAAAAAAATAGCGCCTTGGGACGAAAAACGTCCCCTCCTTGAAAATTGGTTGATGTTAACTTTTAATTATATCCATGGTGGAGTTGAATTTACACATGTAGGGGGTACTAACGTGGCTCAGGCCTCATCCCAAGGCTGACGTGTTATTCTATCAAGGTAAAAAATGGCCACAATCAATGGAAATTAGGTGTTTTTTGTATGGAAATTAGATGCCTTCTTTTAGAGTTATGGCATGTAGGTACCTTATAAAATGGAAACAAGCACCATAGGAATAAGACTCTTTGCTTACTCGAGAAGCAAACACCTTAGAAGTAAGGCACTTATGCATATCATGGGAAGTAGACACATTTTTGCTAACTGTCTAGTGTCGTGCTTATAAAAAAAAAATTATATAAAAAAATTTTACATGTCTGCTAATAATATTTGGTGTCAATTCTCCAAAAACTAGCAGTCGGTTGTTCTCCTAAAAAATTGATTATCGGGTGTTGAAATGTCAACAAAAGAGACGCAGGTGCAATCTTCGTAACATACTAGGAGTTAGGCACAATGAAGCATACAATGGGAAACAAGCACCTTCTATTGTACAATGGGAAGTAGGCACCTTCTACCATACAATGGGAAGCATGCACCTTTTGTTGTACAATGGGAAGCAGGCACCTTCCACCATACAACAAGGTAGGCACCTTACATCGTACAATAAGAAGTAGACACATTTTTTTATAACTGGAAGTAGGTGCCTCTCCATAAAATACTAACACATGGTACTTTTATTTTATTCAATAGGTTCTGACTTGTCCTTGTGTCTACGTTGTTAGGTTGATCAGGCATTTTTAGTGCTTCTAATTGAAAAATAGGTACAAGATCAACATCCGCCCCTAAACCAATAGTTGAATATTTTATTTTCCAAAAAGACTAGTCTAAACACTCTTGTGTAGGTTCAGGTTTAGTATTCCCCTTTATGAATGGGGACTAACTACTCCTTCTTCAATACAATTCTCCTAGAAAGTCTAGAAAGCATGATTTCATGGATCCTATACTTGTTAGGCCTAGGTCTCTTAGGCTGCCTAATAGTTGCACAAAGAGCATTGTACCTGCAAAACAAAAATACAACTAAAAAAAAAGAAAAAAGTTTTTGAAAAGAATAATTGTCTTAGAAATTATGTGGACTAGGTCCACATCTCATTGACTCAAGATAAAATAAAAATCAACTGGGTTCTCCCCCATGCCTAATATAGACTCAATCATGTATGATTCAGACACATAGTATAGGCGTATGTGGTGGCCATTGACTGTTAATGTAATGTTGATGCCATATATTGTTCTAACTCTTATAGCCCCATTATTGATGATTTCAATTATTTCATATGGCCCCATCCAACATTGCATGATATTACATTTTATTTATTGGAACCAAGAATCATAAAGTAATTTCTATTCTCTCACTTTAAGCTGCTTTGGCTTGGTGTGGTAGTCATGCCACTTGGCTCTTTGTTTTTAATGATATTTTTTTTCTATAAAGCCTCAAGGCGGTATTCATACAGGTTATTAAGTTGCTGAATTCTATTTTTTTGTGCATCATCCATATTGATATTCAATTCTACAGTAGTCCTAAGTGTTTTAACTTCAAAATATATAGGAATCATGGCTATTTTCCCATAGACTAACTGAAATAGTGTGAAACCAATATTAATCTTCTAGGTGGTACTGTAGGCCCACACTACTTCTGGTAATCTAGTAGCCTAGTCCTTCCTATTTTGTTGTACTATCTTTGTCAAGATATTCTCCAATTCTCTATTGGTCACCTCAAATTTCCCATTTGCATGTGAATGGTAGGGAGTGGTTTTGTTATACTTGATTTTGTATTATTGCATGAGTTCTTGGATCATCCTTGAAGTGAACTATGTTCCTTGATTTGTTGTGATCTCCCTTGGGACCCCAAATCTTGTAAACATTATTGAATACAAGAATGTTGCTACAAGTTTTTACTTTGAATCACACAAAGCTTGTACTTTAACCCACTTTGTCACATAGTTAGTACAAACTAGGATATACCTATTACCTCCTAATAGTGTATTAATAGGTCCTACGAATTCCATATCCCATTTATAAAATGGTTTAATGTGAACATGTGGTTGGAGTGGCATCTCATCTCTGAGAGTAGGTTTAACCATACTCTAACATTGATCACACTAACTCACATGCTTGGCTGCATATTTGAATAGTGAAGGTTAGTAATAACCAGCCTTGCAACACTTTATATGCAGTCCTTTTTCCTGCAAAATGGCCACCACAAGGTTCATCATGGCAAGCCTTTAGTATTTCAATTATTTCTTCTCCAGCAACACATCTCCTCATGATTTTATTAGGTCCTATTTTAAATAGGAACCCATAAATCCATGAGAAATTTATACTTTTCTCAATTAAAGTATGTTTTTCACAAGGTAAAAGTTTAGGGGATACTCTACCAGTGGCTAAATAATTAACCATATCTACGTACCAAAGTATCTGATCATTTAGAGCAAATAAATTCTTATTTGGAAATTGGTCTTCTGTAGCTGCATAGTCTAGAGGTTTCAATCTGGACAAGAAATCAGCTAGCACATTGTCTTTTCCTAGCTTGTCTACTATTGTCACATCAAATTCCTATAAAAGCAATAACTATATGATAATTTTGCCACTAATCCTAGGTCTATTTGTCAATTATTTTATTACTGAGTGATCAATGTGTAAAAATACCTGATAACCTATAATATAATGATGAAATTTGTTAGGAGCATGTATTACTGCAAGAAACTCTTTCTCTATGATAGTATAATTCAATTCAGCACCTATAAGGTTTATACTAACATAATAGATGGTATAAAAATCATCACCATATTTTTGTCCCAATATTGAGCCTACTGCATTGTTAGATGCATCAACATATATGTGAAAAGGTAAGGTCCAATTTAGACCTCTCAGTATTGGAGTAGTAATAAGTTATTCCTTCAGGGTGTTGAATGGTTATTTACATTCTTCAGTCCAAAAAAAATTTGCATATTTTGTTAACAATGTGGTAAGAGGTTTAGTAGTTTTTCTAAAGTCTGATATAAACCTCCTATAATAACCATCTAATCCTAGGAAACTACGAATGTCCTTTTGTGTTTTGGGAGTAGGCAGAGTTTGGATGACTTCAATTTCCAATATGTCTACTTTGATCCTATATGCAAAAAGGTGATGTCCTAAAACTATCCCTTCCTGCATCAACATATAGCATTTTTCATTTCTTAAGGACACGTTAGTTTCCTCACAATGTTTAAGTGTATTTTCCAAATTTTCTATGGCAATTTCAAAAGTCTCACCATATATAGTGAAATAATCCATGTATACTTTCATAGTCTCTCCAATAATATATGAAAAAATGCTAAGAACTACCCTCTGAAAGGTGGCAAGTGCATTGCATAGGCCTAATGGTAAGACTCGGTAAGAAAATGTCCCCCATGGATAAGTGAATGTGGTTTTATCTTTATATTTCTTCCCTATTTGGATCTAATTGTATCCACTAAACCCATCCAAGAAATAAAAGTACTTCTTGCCTGCTAAGGTGTCAATGACCTAATCTACAAATGGTAAGGAGAAGTGGTCATTTTAAGTTGCTTTTTTCAGTAACCTATAATCAACACAAATTCTCCACATTCCATTCTTCTTTGGCACCACCACTAATGGTGATACCCATTAATTATATGAAATGGGGTAGAAAAATCCAACTGTGAGGAGTTTTTGTAACTCTATTTTAATAATTTCTTTCATGGTTGGGTTCATTATCCTCTATGGTTGTCTTACTAGTTTGACCTGGTCTTCCAAATATATTATATGTGTACAGGTCTCAGGAGCTATTCTTATCATATCATAATACTCCCAAGAAAAGGCATCTTGATGTTTTTCCAATGTTTGTTTTAGTTTGGTCTGTTGTTCAATTGTCAACTTGTTATCTATATTTAGCATTCTACCAGGTGCAACGTTTATTTGCTGAATATGGTGGTCTTTCACTCCTACTAATGGCAACTCAGGAGGAAGACATGAAGGTTCTCCCTAAAAAAAGTGGAATATTATCTTATCCTCATCATTTTCATCTTCGAATTCCTCAAGTTTCATCACTGGGAGCATTGATAGACCATCAACATTTTGATTTTCATTATCATGTTCTCCCAACAAATATACAGACTATACAGGCGGATGTATGATCAATTTCTTTATATCCTGACCATTTAAAATAGTTAGTTTTCCATCTCTACAACTTATGTAGGTATAAACTATTTCCATCCAAGGTCTACCTAATATTAATAAGTATCAACCTAGTCTAGACTTAGATTGCAATACTAACAAATATTTTGGATACTCCCATGCATCTACTGTAATAGTGATATCTTCCAGTATTCCATAAGGAAGTACTGTAGACCTATTTGCAAACTACAAAATAGTTTTAGTAGGCTTCAAGTTGGTCAATTTTAGTTTTTGCATGGTTTCCAAGGGCATGAAATTAATGGCAACCCCCAAATATACTAATGTGTTAGGTAAAATACAACCCTCTATTTTTATAGTTAGCACAGGGCTTCCTAGATCTAAAAAAAATTGGTTGTAGGTATTTCCTAGCATAAGTTCAACTAACTGGCCTACCAAAGTGATTGATTTAGCTAGTTTCCTCCCTGGTTTCTTGAGGCAAAACTCTCTTATGGAATTTTCGTAGATAGGTATGTCTCTAATGGCCTGAAAGAGAGGAATTGTGACTATTAATTTCTTTAAACTAGATATGATATCAAACTCTATTTGCATTGGTTTCTTGGGTTCCTACAACCTTTGTGGAAAAGGTGGAACATCCTCTTTGTTATGTACAGGTTTTGATTCTTCTTCTACCTCTTCTATAAGGGGTGATTCCCATTTTTCTATTTCTACTGGTTCCTCTTCTTCTACAAGAGGAGTGACTTCTACACCTACTTGCTTTCCTAACCTTAACTGGATAGTATTTCAATCTACCTTGATATTATACATAGGGTACATCTCATTTTTCATCTGATAGTATGGTTACTTTTTGTTTGGATTTGGTGTTGGCTGTGCTGGTAATTGAGGAGTCCTTGGAGCAGGTAAAGTTACTAGACTTGGTTGTAGTGGAGCTAGATAAGTATGTTGTGGATACTAATTCTAAGCATTTTGATTTCTCCATTGCTACCTAGACTGTTGATATTGGTTCCAAGGATAATGGTTGTAAGGATTTTATCCTTGGGGAAATGGATTCCAAGGTTGTTGACCATACCAGCCCATGTTGGGTGGCTGGTTTTGACCTTGATTCTGGTAATTACTATCCCCATAGGATGACATTCTTGATTGCATATTGTTATCCATAGGAGACTATTGCTAGTTCCTCCTATTACCCATGAAGTATGCCTCGGCTACTTCAGGTTCCTCTTTAGATTTCATTAATTATGGACATAGCTTCATTTTATGATACTTCTTACAAAAAACACATACACAAACTTTGTTTTATGGGTACTCATTTCTAGAGTATTTGCCTCTGCATTTAGGATATAAGTAGGCCAATGTTGCCTCATTCTCTTACTTATTTATCTAAAGCATAAAAGTATCCATTTGAATATCTAAAGATGATAACATCTCAATTTTAAGGTCTTATAACATGTAGCCAATTTCTATTTTAGTGACAGTGGCTGACTGGTTAACATTTCTAGAGGTTAATTTACCTTTTCTTATTGATAAATTTTGACACATTTGTTGAATATCATCCATTTTGTGTTGATAAATATCTCCCCTAGAGATCATGTTTAAATCTTACAAGGATTCATTTGTCAATCCTTTCAAAAAAATGCTTCTTAGGGACCTATCTCCTAGTTTTGAATGGGGTGATCTTTACAAATTGAAGTTAAACCTATGCCAATATTCTTCAATGGATTTCCCTTATTTTTGGGTCATATCTAAGACTTTATCTCTTGTGCCTCTTGCTCTGCCAAAATCTTGATACTGATCCAGGAAAAGTTTTTTCAATTTTTCTTAGGTAGTTATCTGTTTATCTCCCAATATGATGAACCAACACAAAGATAAATCATCAAGGGTGGAAGGGAAAAATTTTAGTTTCTAAGAATATGTGGTGTAATCCATAGATCTACATAAAACATCAATTTTGAAAAGAAACATGTCTAGATCTTTTGTTGGTAGTCCTCTAAAATTTGGAAGGTGGGTAGGAGAGATGTGTTTCATCTTGTGATCTCCTCCTACCTCTCCTGTTGTAAAACTAAAACTAGTAGATGTTTCCTCTATATTTTTGGCCATTATGCCTACTATTGGTGTTTCTACCCCTGCTTCATTCAAAGCAGCTTTCAATGCTTCTAATTTGTTTCTTTTATCCTTTAGAAGGAGGGATAAGTCAGAATTTTATATAGTTCCATCCAACACTACTTTCCAATATTTAACATTCAGTAGATCCTCCTAAGATTGAACTCTACTTATCTTTGATCCTCCTATGGGATTCTACTGAATTATTTCATAGGGATATTGTGAAAATAGTGGGTGTTGCCTCCAATACACAGGTGGATATTGATATGGTGATAGTTTAGTCTTATCTTGAGGGTCTACTTAAGTATAAGGGTTTTAAGAAACAACTTCTTTATTTTAACAAAATGACCATCTGGTCCCCTGTTCTTAGGTGGACTCATACAAAGTTTCATATGAAGGTTTCTGAAGAAACCACTCTAGACTACTATAACTATGCTTTATTTAGAACAAGAAATTATAATAGCTACTCCTTTGCAATGGTGCCAAAATGTTGGGAAAAATATTGGTTAGTTTTCTACAGTTCAATTAATTGCCCTCATTTAATTGTCAACCTGGGGTAGCTCGTAGTCTTGTGAGAAGTCATGCAAAATCTATGCTTGTAATTTCTCCTTAGGATATGAGTCCCTTATATTATGGTTTTTAAGGGTTTTTAATGTTTGTTGAAGTTTATGTTTAAACCAAAAATCATATTCTATGTCTAAGAAAAATGACTAAAAATATTAAAACTCTAAATAACTACCTTGCTGGAAATTACAAAAAAATAGGAAAAATGCTAAAAATAAATTATTCTATTAAAATAATTATAGAAAACAAGGAAAATAGGGAAGAACTATATTTTAAGTGGGCCCACACTTCCATCAAGTTATTCCCATGGTAGAATGTTCACCGAATTCTTAGAAGATGTTTTTTACAAAAACAATGTAGAGATTTTTATTAATAGTTTATAACTGAGAAAAATACATAACAAGTCTGGGGGTCTTCTTTAAGGCTAGCCTGCATATTTATAAAGTATGTGGCCAGCCCTATTACAATAAATAAATCAACATGTGATTCACTATTACAGCTAGTTTCTTGAATCGAGTAAAATATCATGATTTTTTAGTGTATTCAGTTTCCAAAATATGCTAATATTTGATTTGCCTGACTTACAAAATTAATTTATGTAACTAAAAAATAGGTTACAAATCACCTTTGACATTATCACATATTTGGTTATGTTTATATAAATACATTCATGTTGGTTGTTGATGTGTTCACTCTATTCTATTAACCATAGAGCGAAGCTGAAGTTTGATGCTAACGGGAATCAGACACCGCGGTTGAAGAAGTTGGGAAGCAAGTGCCTTTCATTTGCATAACAGGAAGTAGACACCTTTCATAATACAATTGGAAGTAGGAACCTTTCATCATATAATGTGAGATAGGTGCCTTCCATCATATAATGGGAATCAAACACCTTTCATTGTACAATGGAAAGCAGGTGCTTAACAAAAATCAGACGCCTATCAGTTAGGTGTCGAATGGAATTCAGGTGCTTCAAAGGACTTGAGCACCTAAATTCGTGTCTCTTTACTGATATTCTATTTATTTTTTCTCTTCATTTATTTGTAAGTGTTAGTTTTGAGTTGGACCTTGACAAAAACATGCAAAAATGCAATAATTTCCACTAAATCTACACAAATTACACTTAAAGACAAATATTAGAAAACATGAAAAATAAATTGTCAATTATATATATAATTTTGATAAAATATTTATATATACAATAATATATGCCTTACATTATGGGTAAAAGATGACAAAATATGAGCAATTATGTGTCTCATCGTCAATCTCAATCAAATGAGTTGATCTAAAAAATGATGGTAATCATGGTTGTCTACCAAAATGGGTGATGGTGGAACTAGTACACAACCATGAGGGCCAACATGGACGTATTCAAGGATGACATAACAATGAGGCTATCATGAATAGAGTGGCAAAGAAGAGTAGTGGTAGGGAAATAGATGATCACATAATTAGAGAAACAAAACCATCATAGATATGAAGGTAGCTTTGACAACACACAACATTGGAGGTGCACTACTACCTAATAGAGAGGATTTGGGAATTTCGTATACATGCCTTATGCCCATCCTTCAAGTTTCTCTACTATGAGTTTATTCTTTTCTAAAACATTTAAACCAACACTTTCCCATGATGTCCTAATACAATCAAGTAGAAAAACATCATCATCACCCTAGAGGATGTGTAATTTATTATTGTACTCCTTATCATAGGATATACACCCTAGGTCATATTTAACTAAAATAAATGACTAATGCTAGTTGAGTGGCTGACTAGAAAGAGGATATTGGACATGTAGTAGACCATTATTTTAGAGAACATACATATTATAATAGTAATTCTATTAAAAAACACATTAGGATCCTCTTATTATTTGAATTTGTATACTATTAGAAAGAGTTAAATAGGATCTCATACTCACTACTATTTCCATTGTACCTAGCCATAGAGAAGGGTCGCACACAATTAAACAAATAATTTTCCTAGGGTAGATTCTACTAATGTTGTTTTATCATGACCTATATTGGATCTATAATACATATTGGTATATATCCTACAAAAATATATATATGAGAATTCTTTTTGTATCATACACTTGGGATTTCTCATGATACACAACATAGAAATATTTAGACTAGGATTTGGGTGCAAGAATAATAGGTGGAACAATAATAATTATCACCTCTTATGCACATCCCATGATATTAGATCCTTTGGATACCATACCACCACCTATAATATAAATCACTATGAGACCTACAACAATGGGTTTTGATATGGTTAATAGTCATTCTATGAGACCATTATCATTAGGTAGTAGAGGCATATAATATGGATCTTGTTCCTAGGTAGTTTTAAGAGGTAAATATGAAGAGAATAATTCATATTTCCCAAGTACTATATAGACATAGACAAGAGAGAGTGGAGGAAAAAGTGAGTAGACCACCACCTAATGGAGCATCCATTGAGGGACTGTCATTAGTGGATGAGAGGAGAGGAGGGGGCAACATCCTAGAAATAAAGAGAGATCGATGAGGCCATATCTACTATGCAACTGTGCTAAGTATTAACTAGTGGAACAACTATTAAGATATTCTTACCATCAATGTCACATATATGGGATAGGAGCAAGCCACTTGGGATATAAATACATGGTTTAGTAGTGATGAGTCCCTAAGACATGATGAGAGGTAGTAGAGGATGCAACAATAGGGAAGGGAATAAATCTTGAGGATGGGATGATGTGATATGAGAAAGAAGACTTTGTGGAGGTTATTCCCATGAAGGATATCTTAGTGTGTAGGGTCAATGTGGACACAACTAAGCTAGAGATAAAATCCTTAGATGAGGAGGATTATACATGATAGTGCAATAACATAGATACACCCTATGACCTAATAAAACTTAGATTAATTTATTTTATGTTTGATATGCATAGATAATACAACATTAGTATAATTTTATGTGAGTTGATGGTACATGATAATAATATTTTATTCCTATGATTATAGATATGGCCAAGGGATGGAGATATTTGTTTGGTTAAATTTAGAGAGTGATCCTATATAATATCGTAGAATTTTATAGCCTACTATCACCATCACTAATCAACCAATTATATCATCAAGTGGACTTGTATTACTAGGACCATCACCATAATACACTTTTGGCATAGGCATTGAGGGGATACCATATTAATTTTTCACTTTATGAGAACATTGAATACAATTGATATGATAGGCATGGGAGATTTAGGACTAGGATCATGATGGAGAGAATTCTCTTCAATGATAGTTGATGTAGGTGTAGCTAAAGTTAGCTCAAGTGTAGGGAGAGTTGTATTTCTACAAATATCAATTTCATGGTATTCCTTCTCAAGGTCCTCTTGTATAAATGCTCATTTGTTTGATACTTATTTAGAGGCACAAAAGGCCTAAATTTAATCCAAATCCCCCATAATTTTATTGTACATTAGAGATTCTTTAATAGGAACCATGACATCCTAGTGATGTATCATAGGAGTTTTGAGGCATGAATTTATGTACTTAAGACAAGAGGTAGCCTAGGAGAACAATACTCAATGCATCATTGTTGTATCATATGTATCACTTTTTATGGATCACACATCTATTTTTATGTATAAGAAAATAATATAACACCCAAAAAATGGAATAATGAAACAAAAAATGTGCAACTAAAATGAGTTTTATATTAAACTTTAATGGATCATTGGTCTCCTTTTTACAATGATTTTTTCGTAAGCTTTTTGCAATGATTTACCCTGAGTGTTTAGGGGTATGATTATGATAAGAAATATTCTTGTTTTTTTAGAGTACAATAGATCAAAGGGGAAAATACCCCTTTTGAAAATAAAATGGATGGTAGGTGTCAACAATCTTCTTTACTCCAATCAATATGATGGATGTACTTGGGTATCCTCGTAGGCCATCCTTACTCTAGCAACTTTCAAATACCTATCACCTGCACACATAATCCTACAACATCCAAAGAGTTAGTAGCACCTTAAGGACATTTATTGTGTAAGTAATGATTTTAAATGATTAAGTAGCTACAAGACCTTGAATATAAATTCTTATAGAAATTGAAAACTATGCAGAATATAATAATTAGAAAAAAACCTTGCTATATTTTACCTATTTTGATTTGGGCTTAAAATTGATTGATTTGCACCTATGTAAATGCAGGGTTGTGTATGAGAATTTATTACTCCAAATGATATAAATTTTTTTTAGATCTTCTATATTTTTTTAGGAACCTACCCTCAAAATTTTACCTAAAATCGAGTTCGAATGAGAGAGATATGGCCAAAATAAGTTGGCCAATCTTACTCAAATATAGGGCCACATATAGGACCTGTAGGGTTATGTTTGTGACTGGTAAAAAACATGGCTGCATTTGATGACCCACGGGGCTGCATTTATAATTGGTCAAACATAGGTCTACATTTGGTACTAAGTGGCAAAAAGGCTTGGGTTGGTGCTCCTTGGCTCTTGTGGCTCAGTATTTGAGAAGGCTATGATCCTCTTGGCATAATTTTGATAGTATGACGGTGTAGGTTCAACTCCCTCTTTTATTGATGGAATGATGGAGTATTTTTAGGATCAAGGAAGGTGAGGGGGTAATGATAGGTGTCAAGCTAGGGTAGCCAAGTGGTAGGGACTAGGCAACCATCTATTCTGGGTAGTTAGAGTGAGTCACTTAGAGTGTAAGGGGAGTGGTGTCATGTGGGTAGGTGAGAGTGGAGTGAGGTGTGTGAGATGTGGCAAGCAAAGGGGTAGTGGATTTTAGGACACTTGTCAATAGGAGAGACAAGGTATCCTAGGGGATATTTTCCAAATTTTACAAAATTTGGAAAATAGATTAATGTGCAAGAAAATACACCTAAGTTAGACCTTAGACATATTATTTTATTACGCAAGGGTTATGTTATGCAATGTGAATGTATATTGTGGAGAGTTGGGGTTTGGTTTTGTAGACACCTAAAATGTGTCATGTTGAGGCGACTACTCGTATGGGACATGCTAGAAGATCATATGGAAGACCTTGGATGAATACCAAGGTATAGCAGTGGTTTTAACAACTCAATTAGGCAGTTTGGCCTAATCAAGGTTAGTTGCAGTTGACACCCATGGTTAGTAGTATTGACCACGCCTCTGAGTTGTGGCTAGCATCTAAAATTAGTTGGCCTTTGACCTATTCAAATTTGGTTCCAAATGGCCAACTGGTTGCGTATCCGAGTAGTTTGAGGGCGGAATGATCGAGAAGATTCTTTCCAACTACTCCAACTGCCCATTCTTGATCTTGGCTTCTCCATGAAAGTATGACATAGCCCTCCTAGGTGCTATAAAAATCTCATCCAAATGGGAGAGATAGAGAGATGCATAGGTGAATTTGAGTAGTGAAGCCCTATTGAATTCAACACTCACCTAATTGCATTGTGACATTGCTTTCTTACCCTTAATTGAGAGATTGAAATGGTAATTCAAGCCATGGAGGTCCTAGGAAGTTAGGAGAGCCAAGAAACATAATTACACCCATTCCACGTGCAATCATAACAACTCAACCACCAAATATATCAAAGGACATAGAGGTGACCCTTGACCATCAATTTGGTAAGAGGATTCAGATATTTAGCCCTTGAATTGGAGGACAAGCACACTTCAAGCTTCGTCGTGGCTGTCAGCCATGGCTAATAGTGATCACCATGCCAAAGAGATGTGCTTAGGGTATCATCCCTGATTTTCTTGTTTTCTAGTCATAGGATTTGTTAATGGAATTAGACTAAGCATAATTTAGGTTTGATTGCATTATTAGATATTTCTAACTGGTAGAATTAGTTGTTTAGTTGTCTCACTTTCAATATTACAATTAGGATACTAATGAATATTTTCATACTTCCATGTTTTCAAATTCATAATTAGGCCATTGGATAGATACATATGATTTTACTTTACATGTTTCATAGCATCTTTTCATGTTTTTCATAGGTTTACTTGCTTTCGTACATTTTCTTTATTACATCCTTGTAACATCACGTGTTCACACAATTTCCTCAAAAGCCTCATCAAGAGAGGCATCCTTTATTATTGATACTTCTTTTTGTTTATTGCACCTATGACTGATAGGGTTTTGACATGCAAGTCAAAAAATGCCTCTAATTATGAATAAGAAGGTCATCTACACCTTGGAGCAGTTCGTGTTATTGTAGAATGCATTGAGAGACACCTACCCTTGTGAGGGATATTTCCCACTGTAATTGTTGTATCGAATGGGTATGCCTAATAGGGATGGATTTGTAACATGGATTGATTCAAATTAATGGAAGATACATTTCTTGTTATGTGTTATGTCTTGTCAAATTGTGTATGAATTCTCATTTTTGCATGCTTTACAACCATTAAAAAATTAGGTGTTAGATTTTTACAATGCTACAAAAGGTGATCACAATGGGAAATCCATGTTAAATGCTATAGATCATTAAATTTTATGTTTTGTGATGACAGACACTAGCCATTGTTGATAACCATGGTTAAAAGTTGTCATCGCGACACATACCCATGGGAAATAGTTGCAGCCACACCATAGAGTCATGGTCAGTATCAAACATGTCGTACAATAGGGAGAAAAAGCTTAATTAGATGAGGATATGAGGTAGGATCCATTTTTCTCTGATTGTACCTATTCTTTGTCTGTATTTTTCTAGAATGATTAAATTGCTAGCATAATTAGGGAATGCAACAAAGAAGATAAAATGTATTGAGTCCTTAGGTATTTTTCTTAAGGCTTCACTAGTTTCTGCTAGGAACAACGAACCTCTGAGTGCAGTCTACCCTAGTCTCTAGTGGTCTAGGACCTTTTTGTGTGTTTGTTTTCTTGTGTGAGGCCCAATCTAGTGGCCATATCATCATAATTGTTAGTGTGCATTTTTCTTTGAAAATCATATAGTTTAATCATGCATAATTTTTGAAATTAAACGTTCCTTTTGCATAGCATATAGAAGAACCATTTGAGTGTTGTTTTATACATTTTATTTTCATGCAAAATAAAAGGAACCCCACATACCACGACACACTTAAATGCTAGTGAGTTTGAAGTCACATCCAACCATTAGTAGGGTTTCAACGATGGTGGCAGTGATTTCCATCCATTGGCCCAACTCCCTCGAACCTTTTGTTACTATACCAATATCGACTACAATATCCATACTAACCATGCAAAATAGCATACATTCCTTTTTGGAGGGGTGTATCACTACGCACAGGGTGTTAGGGTGAGGGTCGATAGGACCTATGGTCCCTTCTTGGGTGTGGGTTTCATCTCCACATTTTGAGGGGATTATGCAACCTGGAGTTCATAGATAGGTTTTCAAGCTACGAGTATATAGGTGAAATCCCTTTAAAATTTGATTATATCCTCAACATATTGAAAACACGATGAGATTTACTTATTGATACAATAAATTGCAAAACACATCAAAAAATTTAGGGTTCGCATTAAATCTTTAAAATATATAATCACCATTGTATTATTTGTGTGCTAATAAAATTTAAATCTAGACATAGGATACTCACTATGGTGGCTACACAGAGAGGTAAATCCTGGCATAGGTCCGAGGTCAAGACCGAAGCTCCACCCAATTCATAATAAGATGCGTAGCGCCCTCAAGCATAGAATCCACTTGAACATCATTCGACGAGTATTAGAGGGGATAATTCTACATGCAGGGATATTATTGAGACTACCCTGGTATGAGGAGCTACTAGAAACTCCTCAAGACATAGATTAGAGCATGGACCTTTCCAGCATGGGGTTTCAAACATGTTAGTATTTACCATGACTGCATTCCACATACATCCATGAGATCTATTGAAGAGTTTGTCATCGAGGGATACATATTGGTACCCATTCATCATTTAGCTAAGGGAGGTTTGAAGCCCTCAACATATGAGTATAGACGAGTTTAGGATCCACCCATATAGGGGAAAATGAACATGGCTACTTTTGAGCATAGGCCCACTCAAACTTCCAACAAGGGTTAGCCTTGTAGGATCACCATATATGTATCCAAAGTGGGAGCCAATGGTATTCCACCCCATGAGCCATGGCATAGCAAATAGTTGGATGGTTTGGGTAAGGTTCTAGTGTAGCTAGGTTACAAGCCTACTCCTGCACCTTCTTGCTCCATGAGTGTGCATAGTAGTAGTACTATTAGGACTATTAGAGAACCTGGAGAGTGATGCAAGTATTCTTAAGATATGTGTAACCCTATATCTTATTCAAGAACAAATTTTAGGCAATATATAGATGTGAATACCATATTTACAAACAAGGGATAGAGCATAGTAGATCAGTCCATGGGAGACACACCCACAAAGCCACTTTAACAAAGTGCACACATGAGAGGCCTCATACGAATGATCACATATATAGATCTCATAAGCTAATGTCAGAACAGAGAAGTCAGATCCTCCAAGACCAATTGGAGGATGTTCGCATAGAGCAAGAACACTTAAAAAATGAGAACACTCAGAGGCAAAGGTTCATAAGACAACACTTATATGAGCAACGCATGTGTGAAAAACACATCCTTGATAAAAATGAGCATGTTGAGAGGGATGATCGACTGGATAGTATCATTTTACATCCATGTAGTGAGCATAGAGAGCACATTGATAGATGAGTTGCTTCACAACCCGATTTACACCCTAAGTATATAGATACCTATACTTGCTACGCGTTCCAACATAGAGATGGATACCCTCCACCTGAGCATCATGGTCATAGGCAGTACAAGGAAGAAGCAAGAGATAAATTGGATCAATAATATCCCAAAATCTCCCAAGTTGAGGAGGAATATGAGCCTACTCATTCACCTCAACCAAAGAGGAATGTGCCTCCAAGGTAATCCATAGAAGAGGAGTTCTTATCTTTGTAGGCTTATAAATTCTTGGCAAAAAAAGTCAAAGTTATAGAAAAGTAAGGAACAACATATAAAAAGGTAACCTTGAATAAAATTTTTAATGAACCTTTATGCCCATCAGTGCCTATTCTGGCTTATCTCAAGCATTTTGAAATGCCTAATATGGAAAATTTTAGAAGAGAGGAAGATGCTCAAGAGCATGTCACGAGATTTTTAGACATGTGCTTTCATATTGGAAGCAATTATGCCTTACTCCTATGAAATTTCATCATGACCCTCTCAGGCCCAGCCCGAGAGTGGTTTAATCAAATTAAGAGGCATAATTTTGTACAACCAAAAAGGCATGCACCAAAAATATTGTAATTGCATAAACAAAATAAAATGATATTCAAACACAAAAATGGACGAAACACAGAAATTACAAGAAATACTCCATTATTCCATTAAAATTAATGAGTTTCTGAGTACAAGTAAGTCCCTCATAGGGATACTCTGTTTTGATTCACAATTACAATTATTTCATTCCTCCTCGGGGGTGAAATGCACTATCAAGCCTTTAAGGTGACATGAACTGCTCTAGGGTGGAGTGAACCCTCTTCTTTGTATTGAGGAAGGGAATGAATGATTGTAGCTCCTTAGAAACATGTTTCCTATGATCAAGAAACAACACAAGAATGTCAAAAGCATAGGCAACCTCTCATGATGAGGCCCTTTAAAGACAAATAGCATGAAAATAGCATAATGACATCGAATCAATAAAATGCATAAACTATGCTAAACATATGCAAATAATATCAAGATTGATGGAAATACATAAATGAAGAGCACAACTATCAATATATGGAATCAATTTCTCGAAATGATGCATTATAAATTAAAAATAAACCATTAGCATATAAACTACTAAGATGAAAAAATTAGAAAAAACACTATTCTATTGGTCAAAAGTCTCTAAAACTACAATTTAACCATATGAATGACTAATCTAATATAGTTAAATAGGCAGAAATGAGAATGGTAAGGTGGTGATACCTTTGTTATAAACCGTAGCACTGATGTGCGGTCTACACTATAAACCGTGACTGAAAACCATGGTTAGAACTCAAGCGAGTTTACCCTCAAAATTAAGGGCAATGGGCTTGACCTTATTGTCCAATTGATGTTCAGTGGTCACCTTCTGTGTCCTTATGACAAGTTTGGTGGTTGATTCACTGTAAAGGGCCTCTATTTTCCCGGATATGCGTTTCTTGGCTCTCCTAGATCCTTAGGGTATCCATGGCCTAATTCATCATGATGTTAGACAAATTGACAATGGGTATGGAAACAAGGCTCTCTCTATGCACTTAGGTGAGTCCAAAATTTGATAGGGCTTTGATTATTTTATCTCCAAAATGCACTCTCTCTATTTACCCTAATTCTTAGGGGTACTTATAGGATGTCCCAGGGCTAGGGGTGGCTTCATGGAGAAGCCAATATTAAGAAGGTGTGGTTAGGATAGTTGGATTGGAAGCTTCTGTTCTCTAACCACTATCTTCTATAACAAATGGCAATTCAAACTGATTTGGCTCGGATGAAGGCCAACTAAACTTCAGTTAAGACTGGAGATCTCAATCATAGTTTAGCTTGTAGTCCAAAGGTCTAGGTTGTGGTTCAGACCGATTAGGCCAAGAAGCCCAAATTGAGTGGTTAGAACCACTGCTCTATCTTGGAGTCTATCCAATATCCTCCATATGGTCTTATAGCATGTCCATATGAGTAGTCACCCTCAATATTATGCGTTTTAGGTGTCTACAAATTCCCCTTTTGAGATGCGTTGTGAGATCGAACAACGCTGAGCAAAATATACCTCCTAAAATGATGCCAAAGGTTCTATGATGATCATTAGTCATATCAACATTAGATACCTCTTGTACAACAAAAGGATGCACATCCTGGAATCATTGCTTTAAACTAGGTGAAAGGCTTACATTTGAAAATCTTGTGCCCTTCTCATCTCATTCGGTGTAGCTATGCATTCCATAGGTATCTTCTGACCCATAGATATGAAAGGCGGAGAACAAAAAGCCAAGTCATATTTTCTATTTACACCAAGCAAAGGGATAAGCTTATGATATCTATTGACAATGATTCACAAGGATGAACACAATTTTGACAAGATCAAGAGATCTACGATCTCTGGGATATTCTATTGATTTTGATTATGATTTGATATTCTGACTACCCCTTCAAGTGATGAGTCGATGAAGGTAATGACAATGATTGAAGTGATGATGTCACTTTAACACTATGAATGATCTGAATAAATTTATATTTGAGCATATTCATGCCTTGGCTAGGCCTAGTTCAGCTTTTGATTCTAACTATTAATAGTAATTGCACATTCCTATCCCATGGAGCAGTCGGGATACAATTGCCATCTTAGGGAATCGAAATGATGCAATTCCAATTAGATTTGTGTTGAATCAAATTATCTATGATTTGCTGAAAGATGTCATAGGAGACATGACATGAAACACCTCGTTCCATTGGAGAAGTCCAGCCACGAAGGCCTTCTTAGGGATTAAAAAAGAAGCATATCAGATCAACAATGATAATTTTTTCCGCAAATGTCCTTATGGTAATTTACTCATCTAGCCAGACTGCATGGATCGCAATTCGCTGCACCCGCCAAGTGTATAGGGTAAATTACTGAATACAAGGCGCATTTGGTGTTTTTAATTTGTTTGTTGTTAATTTTGATTTATTGATTAATCTTGGTTCTTGACCATCACCAAATTTGCAACCTTAATTGCTCTTTTTGAAATTTTATCTGTTAGGAGTCATCAATTTCCCTTTTTAGACCTCCCTACAATGGATTTTTAGTGCATTTAATGCTGGATGTGAACCATGGGTACGACCTACGATTGAATTTTTCAAATTTTGGGAACCATGGCTAGGGCCTACAGTTGGAAAACCCTAATTTTGAGATCTCAAGTGTGAGCTACGGTCCACCAAAATTAGGCAAACCTTTAAATAACCGTTCTCATTTGAATTTGTCATTATTCTTCTTGAAATCAATTGCATTGAGAGAGCTATGAGAGATAGAAGACATTTCTTGATCTGAAACATTGTCCAAAACTCTACCATATACTGCACTTGATATCTTGATGGTGGATCCTGATCAACCGTCGACTAGGAGAGGTCACAGAGTGGGCAAGGTAACTCGAAATCAAGTCCTCGCAGTTCAATACCAATTAAAATCAACCACACTAAGTAATGCGGTAAATGAACCTCACTAAATAGTTGGTAATGAACCCCACTAGATTAGGTTAGGTTAGTTTTAATTTTTTTTAGGTGATACAAGCTAGGAAGGTACCCAAAATGGGTATTCTTCCTAGATCACAGCTGGCAGCTACGTTTCCCAATTGTTAGATTGGGGACTGTAGCTATTAGCTGCGGTTCACATTCAAATATACAACGGTCATATTTTGATCGTAGGCGGACCACAAGGTTGACCTGCACCAACTTTAGAAAAATTTGATTAAATTTTTCATTTTCTAAATTTAATTAGGCAATTAATGTTATTTAATACATTTTTAACTTGCCTAGTTGATCTTTTTGATTTTATGAATGCCTTACGACATGTTTTTATATTTTCATTAGATTTTATATGTTTTTGATGTTTTTAAAGTCATTTTTAGCTATTTTTTTGCTTGTATTTTTAGTTATATTTTCTCTTATGCCATGATTTTATTTTAGAGATTGACCTCTAGGGCTTGTGAGCCCGATCTAATTAATACTCTCCATAGATAGCTCACTTATGGTGAGCATGCATGGTTTAGAGCCATAAGATTTGGCTACATAATAGATCTACCCACTATTAGGGTAGATCAGACTTATTTGACTGTGTTCACCCAAAACTAGAATTTGTGGACCAACACCTTTCACTTGCCTATAGGTGAAATAACCATGAATTTATATGATGTCTATTGAATATTTAGGATATCTATCGATGGTGAGGTCATCACCTCTTCCTCTTCTTAGAGGAAGGAGCCTGTATTTGATGTTATCTTTGGTGATCGGAGTAAGTATGCATAGGAGAATATTGACCATGGAGGTGTACACATTGGATGCTATTAGGGTGAGCACATATTCTTAGTCCGCATGACAATCTTCATGATCCTTGTGGTATAGGTTGTGCTTCTAGACTCCTCGAGAATGAGGATTCCCTGGAACCTCCTGGCCAGCGTCTGGAGAGTGATTCAGAGTTCCACTACTCAACCACTTAACCTAGCTTGGGCGAGCACACTATTATATTAGCTCTATAGGTATATTTATCATATTATGAGCCAGAGTCATCGAGGTATTAGCTACAACCTACTACTATAGATCTAGGGTTGGCAGCACATCTGAATTAAGTGTCCTGTAGATTGAACTCTCTAGATCACGACCATTGATGATGCCCATTAGTGTTATGTTGCATGTTGGCCATAAGAGGAGGAGGGATTTTGAAGCATGACCCATGCTGGAGATACAAATTACTACTTTGCATGATTTACAATGCTTAGGCTAGATGACATTGAGTGGTGCTCCTATATGGATTGCCCTGATTGGACTGAGGTAGACGAGTGGCTACAATAGACTCATCAGGATAGGTGGCTACTCGACCGTAAGGTCAATATCAGAGAGTATCAATTCTTGTCTTGCATCCTATGGTAGTTTGGCTTGGTTCAAGATATTCTTGAGATTCCATTTGTGTACTGATGTCTCATGCTCGAGACACATCTGCCATGGATTCAATCTGCAACTCTCGAAGATGAGGCTGATGAATTTCAAGATTCTAGGGATAACACACCTAGGACCACTCCAATGTATGACACATGGTGGTCCTTACTACAATGGTAGGGGAGAGGACCTCTAGGTTAAGTAGATGACTAGATAGAGGTAGATACTGATCCTAATGAGTGAAGGATGCACCAGAGGACCAAGGGTAGTTGGGGAACCGAGGCCATCATAGATTAGGCTATGTAGGTAGATGCAAAGGGGTAGCAGGTATCTAAGGAGGGTGATGTACCCCTAAAAATCGATGTAGGGGAGCTCCTCACTCAGGTTGTCAATCTGCAGAGTCATGTTGGGAGGCTGCAAACTCACCAATTTCACTAGGACACATCTGTCATCCTTCTAGAGGAAAAGATAGGTCACAAGGATAGACAGTTGGTAGAGGCTCAGGCATAAATTATATCTCTCATAGCTTGGGCTACGATAGTAGAGTCATAGGTCGGTAAGCTCACTAGTGCACAAGATGTGGCACTAGCACAGTGGGGTAAAGCCATAGTCGAGAGTTTCTTAGGGCATAGAGGGGGGATATAGCATCCTCCCATGATGTTATAGGACCTCCTATGGCACCATCAGCTATAATTCTAGGAGGTAGTGATCCCATGGTAGAGGTTAGACAACTCACTTCCCTAGTAGAGGAGGAAAATGACCTTTGCGATGTAAGGGAAACTCAAATATTCCAAAATGAGGGGTTCATTAGATTGCATGGATTAGAGGTGCCATAGGATAGACATGCTACTGGGTCTCATAGGACCAGGTCTAGGACCTCGAGATAGTTCACGATGAGCTCCAAAAAATGGACACACATGACAAATAGGATGCACATATCCTCTAGCACTCATGGAGGCATCTCATACAGGAGTCACAAGGAGATAGGTGTGACCTCTAGTCATCGGTCTAACCGCTTAGACTTTCTGATATCTCGTGTGATAGGCCTATTCAGGTTAGGTGGCACATAGGGCCCTCAATAGGGTGCATAGTAGGAACCATAGCCGATTGCAGATCAGGCTCTAGAGCACAGGGTTAAGGGAGGTAGTGAGAGCTCCAATTCAAGGGGAGTAGGCCAGAGCTAGGAATCTATCTGATTTAGGCTATATTTTGCATATGTACCATTTTTTGTGTAAGGTCTAGGACCTACATGATTTTAGCCTATGGTAATTTTGTATTCTTGATGTACTCTTGAGACACACACATGCACACACACACACACACACACACATATATATGATATTTATCATTTATGACTCATTATGTGTACTTGTATATTTTTTATTTTTTGTTTATTTTATGCACATGTTCAATGCTTATTTTAATTTGATGCTATATGATGTGATGTATGGATGACATGCACTAGATAGCTATTTAATTTGATATGCAGTGATCTAGATGCTTAGATGTGTGATTTATGATGGATGCATTATTTACATGATGGTGATTTAATGTAAATGAACATGTATGCTTTAATCACTTAAAACATAAGGAATGAATGCAAATATGTTTATAAATCTAATGGATGACACTACAGAATGTATAAGAATCATGAATGTAATTGAAAATATTTAAGATAAGAATTTAATCAATTAATCACCCATATATGAAATGCAATGAATGCAGTTGTATGATGCGAATGATATAATGTTTCATTCTATTTTATTTTGAAAATTTGAAAAATATGCATGATATAGTCAATGGCCATCTAAATATTATTTATGATATTCATCTGGTATCTATCCTATATCTTGATTGTGCTTTATATATGATGATGTATCATGGACTCGATACTTTGCAATTTGATTATTTATATGGTTTGTGGTATTTGATATTTTTTTGCTATGAGAGAGATTTTTGAGGTTTTTCCATGAGACTCAAACACCCTAATAGACTTATCAAAAGTTGCATACTAACCACACTAGAATTTTGAGATAAAAGGCTTTTGCTAGGATAGGCCCTAACTGTTCATTATCCCTGTGTGTGCACTTGATTATTTTAAGATAAGACACGAGCATTTCCAGATGTTAGGCGATATTATTTCAGCCCATTTATAAGATAGGGGTACCACAAATGTCTTATCCAATCCCAAGTTTATATTTTAGTTGGACTAAGCCACTAGGCAATGCAGGACACCTGAAGCTAGCTCTTCCAAATTCAAACATTGGTCTGCCCACAAGCGAGATGCAAGTGTATCAAACATATCATCATGCATAAGGTACAATAGTGTCAACAATTCCAAGGATTCAGGCTCATTCCTTTCTATCCTTAAATTTTTAGGATACTTGCTCATATGTAGTGAAGCAAGGGAGTTGATTCCATATTCATTTTGAACTATCTCTGGATCTTCATTTGATCTCTCTTTGAACTAGATTTTGGATCTTCATTTGATATCCATTTGAACTTTTATTTATGATATTCATTTGATCTTCACTTTGAACTTGATTTGAGCCTATTTTTTGATCTTCATTCGATCTTCACTTTTCAGCATTTACATTTGATAATTTTCTTCAAAAACTTTCCTTTGGGGAATTTACTTGGGAAAAATTGTTTTTGGTATATCGATTGAGGATATCGATCTTATGATATCAATATGGGATATCAATTTGGGAAGTCAATATATGATATCGATCTAGGGTATCAATATTGAGGATTGATGTGGGATATCACTCTAGGATATTGCTCATTTTATCATAAGCAAAGGATTTTGAATAGGGAACTAACTTGTACTTTTGCCAAATGCCAATATTTCCCATATTGTCACATAGAGGGATAAGCAAGAATAAATATTTTCACTTTAGGATACTTGGTCCTACTTTGCAACTTTCATCTTCCCCTATTCCTTATTAGGATTGATTAATTTTTTTATTAGTGACAAACTTTTGATATGCTAAGCGCTATACTAACTGAACCTTAGCTACAAAATCAAAGCAATATTTCTACCAACTCTTGATAAGACCCCTAGGTATGGTTGAATTATCGAAAAACTCTAGTATATCTCCATAGAAACAAAATAGGTTGTGTTGGAAAACACAATTACTCACATGAATGATGAATCATGATAAATGTAGAGATGCATGATTTAGACATAAACATGGTGTCTTTTGTAAGACTGACAAACATAATCCCTCCTACTAAGGAATGCAATGGATGAAAGATGCCTATATGCAATGCAGTAATGTAGTGAATGCATGTGTGAATGCAAAATTCAACTACAAATGTAGATGTTTTTGGATTTTTATGCTTTACCATTTTTTGTATTTTATCAATTTTATAATTTTTATGAGTTTTGAGCCTCATATCTAACCAAACAACAAGTACATTCCTTTGGAGCCTTTAGATTTACCAAACAATTTTTAAGAAATCTTGGAGATTTTGGGCTTGAAAAAAGGGATTATGGGTACCTTTGGGGCGTTTTGGGATGACCAGGTAATTTTTAGAATCCTTGGATCTTTTGGGTTGACCAAGTAGTTTTTTAGAAACTCTTGGTGCGTTTGGATTGACCAAACTACTCATAAATGAGCTTGGAGCATTTTAGGATGATCGAGAAATTATAAGCAAACCCTCAAAGCCTTTGACTGACATGACCAAGCCGTTTTAGGAATGCTTGGAACCCTTTGGGGTGACCGAGCATTTTTTAGAAAAACCCTTAGAGCTTTTTGAGGTTTGACCAAAGGGATTATAGATGCCTTTGGAGCTTTTTTATTGACCAAACTACTTATGGGAGTGTTTGGAGATTTTTAGGATGACCAAGCGATTACAAGCAACCCTCGAAGCCTTTTACTATGCTCTTCAAGCATAAAACTCCTTAAGATGGATGATGTTGAGAGTTTTAGGCTCTTTAACACCCCTATCGATGTTAGGCGATAGGTACCCAAACCGATATTTTTAGATATGATGTAGGGTCCTAGCCAATTGGCCATGAATTTGTCTCTCATATCTGGAAACAAATTAGAGTTCTATTAGTTTTATTTCAAGACAAGATCCCCAATTTCAAAATCTCTTTAGTGGACTTTGATATTGTAAGCTCGTTTTAGTCGCTCTTGATAAATGAGGAGGTGATCTAGGGCATTCACGCAATGTTCATCAAGTAGCATCAATTGATCTAGTCGAGCTTGCCACACGATGTCATCATCGATGAACTCTTTCAATACGATGTGCAACATTGGAATTTCCATTTCCAAGGGCATAATGGCCTCTGCACCATATACTAGTGAGAACAACGTTGCCTCAGTGGGCATCCGAATACTAGTCCTGTAAGCCCATAATGTAAGGGACAGATGGATATGCTAGTATTTGTGGTTTTCTTGGAGGACCGTATTTTTCAAGATGGCCACCACTATCTTATTTGAAGCCTCAGCCTACCCATTTTATTGTGGATAGTATAGAGTGACAAAATCATTTTTTATTCTATATTTATATTTCAAAGCTCTCATAGTTTTGTTCTTGAAAGACGTTCCATTATCTGATATTATTTTGGATGGAATACCAAAACAACTTATGATATGCTCCACTATAAACTCTACTATACGAGCTACATTTGTCATTGTTAAGGGTATTGCTTCCACCCACTTTATAAAATACTCAGTAGCCATGATTATGAATATATGTCGTCCCAATGATGGAGGAGAGATCTTTCCTATAATATCTAATCCCCACTGAGCAAATGGCCAAGCCTCTTGGATGGGTTGTAAGGCCACAATTAGTTGAGAAAAGTGTATAATATTAGCATGATGCTAGCATTTAACACATTTATAGACATACACATTGCATTCATTCTCCATAGTGGGCAAATATTAGAACATTTGAAGGATGTGCTTGATGATGGCCATACCGCTAAAATGGCTATCGCACATACCATCATGAGCTTGTAAAATCATCCATGATGCCTCTTGGGGCTCTAAGAAACAAAGGACTCCATCATAGCCTCGTTGGTATAGGATGTATCCTATTAATACATATTTAGCCACTTTATGTTTAAATATGTGCTTCATAGCATGTGGTAATCCCTTTGGGATTATACTAAGCTTTATCAAGTCTTTGATTTGCAACATATAGTTTTGATAAGCCTTAGCTTCAAATGCTAAGATGACTTGCTCCCCATGCGTATTTACCTTTGTAAATGCAGAATCAGAAATAACCTTGTGGTGAATAGTAATACCACTCCCCATAGGAGTATGAGAGGTTAATGAAACCTAGGGTGCCTTCTTAAGAAAGTCTTTAGCTTTGCAGAACCATTCAAATTTTGGTTCTACACTGATCACGTTGACCAATTCTCTATTATCATAGGCTTACCAATCTGCTACCAGATGTGAGAGCATATTGACATGTATGGTAGTGAAATCTGAATATGGATTCTGAGGGATTAAAGATCCCAAAGATGCCATGGTGTCTGCAAACCTGTTTGATGATCGAGGGATTGCCTCAATGTCATATAATTCAAATTTAGCTAAATATGTGTCAACTAGATCTTTATAGGCTTTTAGTATGGGACATCAACACTATTCTAGCACCACCCCCTTATTCATACTTTGAACCATCTAAAAATAGAGTCATATCAACATTTTTATCTAGCTCTTTGGGTTCGAGAGCTTCAGATATGATGAAGACTGCATCGTCCAGAAGCTCAATTTTTAGAGGCCTACTTTTTGACAGTGGTACCTCAGCTAATTGATCCACTATAAATTATCCCTTTATGGACTTATGGCTTATGAATTACAGATTGAATTCCATCAATAGCATGATCCACTTCATAGTACGCATATTGTGATACATCTTACTCATCATGTACTGCAAAGGATTTTGTTTGGATATAAGATATGACGTATGACTTAACATATAGTGTCACAATTCTTTGTAGTAAACACTACTGCTAAACATAATTTTTCCACATATGCATACGCGAGCTCATAGATCACCAAGGTTCGACTAATATATGACATGTTCTTTGCCTTGCACGTTCTTTTGGGCTAACATGGTTCCTAATGCAAATTTAGTTATCGATATATAGGAGAAAATGCACCTTTGGCCTTGGTGGAGCTAGCACTAGTAGTGTTGCTAGGTATTGCTTTATTTTAGTGAAGGCTAGCTGATAGTCCTTGTCCCAGTTGAATGGGACTCCTTTATGTAGTAGTTAATTCATGGGTTGAAATTTATCCAATAGTTAAGGGATAAATCGCTTTATCGATGCTACCTTGCCTTGAAGGCTCCTTAATTCCTTAATATTGGTGGGAGGATGCATTTTCAAGATGGCCTTAACCTTCACTGGGTAAACTTTTATGCCTCACTTATAGATGATGAAATCTTGATTTGATTCTTCCCTTGAATGATCAATGTTGGGAAGGATATCTTCGATAACCTATATCGATTCAACAGAAAATAAATGATGTACTTTCTAGGGCCTCACATAGGCACCTTTGATTTCATCCCAAGATTCATTGTCATTTGAGGATTCTTTGTCTATGTCATAGCCTGGTCCACTCATATCGAATGTGGACTCCACTCCATTTTCATTACAAATATCTCCTATCCCGAGATCACCTACAGTAATGGGGTTACACCCCTACATGTCTGTGATATTGACTGCATCATGGGTTTGGTGTCCCTAGTTATCTCTAGGGTTCAGTTATGTCTCAGCCTTCCCAAGGAGCCCTTCATGATGGTCTTCAAGTATCTCGACGGTGACGATAGATATCATAGGGTGATTTCTCTAAAAATTGGTAGGAACAAGATGATATGGATTAAAATCCACATCATATGCCATACTAAGGTATAGATGATCTAGGGATACTACAATTAAATTGTCCTGACCTCGTATCTATAACTCTAAACTAAACCTATGAGTGACTAACTGATAAGGTGGTTCAAGCGGAGTTCTACTCCCTTGTTCAAAGAGACCAAGGTCGTATCCATGCTAATGATATAACTCAAAGATATGCATGGCATACTTTGGGTTAGATAGTTAATGAATGTTTATCGTGAAAGGCTCGTCATCATATTCATCCATGGGCTCTTATGTTGGAAGCTGATATAGTCCTACATAGATGAAATTAGTTTGATTAGATGGCTCTCCCAATGGAACCATCGATCCAACTGGATAACGATAAGCGAACGGTCGACCCATCTCTTACGTAGTCTTTAGAATCGGTCTGAAGGTTACATTTTGCACAAGGTACTTGCCTAATCCAGTGTTGGTGAGATGTACTATCACCTACAGTGTGGATGACCCTACTGAAGATGCAGGTGAGGTAGGTTGAGGCACCTCATAAACTTTGTCTTGGGGTTTCTCAACTTCCATAGGAGTGGGAACCTCCTCAGTGATTGGCTTGGGATCACACTCATTTTATTTCTTGCCCATTTTTTCCTTCAAATTCCTTTCATCCTGATGTATGACTGATGCCAATGATTTTAGGGAAGTAGTAGTGGTGTGTTCTGATCTATGTGACACAGATGGCATTGGTTGAGCACGTACTATTGGTCTGCCTCCTAGCTTATTTACTGGTGATGATGGTCAAAAATCCAGGTGCATTGGAAAAATCATGAAACCCCCTGGCAAATCCATTAGGTTCATGAACTTAAATGATTCTTCATCTGATGACACTATGTGAAACTATCCCTGGTGAATATACTTCACACACTAATGCAATATCTAGGGAATGCAACACATTTCATGAATCCAAGGCCTATCGAGTAGTATGTTGTATTGCATGGCCCCTTCTATCAGATGACACATCACAAAGATGATCTTCAGGCCTACCTGCATGGGTAGGATAATTGTGCCAATATTCGAACATAGTGCATCATTAAACAATCTCAATGTAAATGTAGTGGGCATAATGTGTGATTTAGGTAGCTTCAAATGACTCAGTGCCTTGGTCGTTATTATATTGATTGATGAGCCGGTATTTATCAAGACCATTTTAAATGGCATGCGATTAACACATGTGATTATATGCAATGGTGTGTCAGCCATGGTTGTAGAAACCATCCTTATCTCATGATCATAAAATTGGATCATCGATTCCTAACACTGTTGTACATGTCCCAAGAAATTAGTAAATGCCTCCGCATCCTAGTACTTCAATGGACCTCAAAATGTCCATAAGAGTCTCCCTGTGCCTCAGGGACTATTGTATTAGCTCATATACTAAAAACTTCATAGGATTTATCTATAGGTTTTGGACCAACATGCTCCTTATGGTCACCATAGGACTTGTTGGTGGGCCTGGAATATTCTATGTCAGCCGCTGATTTGGCATGGCTTGTATTTGAATGGGAGCACGAGGTATATTTTGTTGTTCATATCTCCCATGTCTAGTGACAATGTTCACCTTGCCTATGGACCCCTAGGTAGGTGGTTAGACTCGTACCTCGTTGACTGTCCAACATTATTGTGAGGCACCTCATGATTTTGCAAGGGGTTTTTGTAAATCCCCATATTATGATTATTGGGAGAATGCGAGTTGTTCGACACTATAAGATCACATTTTTCAATTATATTTTGTACCATGTGTTTGAAAGTCTAGAACACCTCAATATCATGGCCTTTTGTTCGATGAAAAATACAAAAATAGATCTTCTTGGTACCCCTTTGATTTGGGTTGATTGGGGTCTATCATCTTGACTTTGGGCAATATAATTTCCTAGGCCTCGCACAATTGATGGAAAATCGACGTTAGTGATTTCGTCAATGGTGTGAACTGGCAAGGTGGATGTTGATATTTGTTCTTGCCCTTATAATTGTTGTTGCACTTTTCATACTACATAGGAGGATGTTGGGCCTGATAATTATATTTTTTTTGCCCCTTGTCCTTCCATTGGAGATTCAACACCACTTGATTCACATGGGCCTGTTTGCCCTGTTGTTTCATGGTACTCTTCTTTGTCTCTCTCTCCTATTCTTGAGCTTCAAGTTGCATTCTTGCAACTTGATGTCCTCGATCACTTTGGCTTGCACCAAAGCCTCTTTAAATACAAGATACTACTGTAGCTGTATCAGTAATGAGATGTGCTTGGCACAACTCTTTGTAAACATTCAAGTTAACTTTGTGGTAGGAATAGGGAATGGCAACTTCACCATTAGTATCCTCCATATCTTTTCGTATTGCTCTATTGGATCATCATCGCATTGAGATAGCGTAGCTAGACAAAAAATATTGGTCTATTTCTTGGTGTCAAAGAAATAGAGTTCAAGAAAGGCATCAACTAATTGCTCGAAGCTAGTTACACTATGTTTATTTAGTAGATTGAACCACTCTTGGGCAAAACCAAAAAGTGTCATGATGAAAGTATGCAACAACAATGCATCATTGCTTGCTATCTAAAAATGAGCATCCAAAAAGCTCGTGACATGTTCCTATGCATATTTATCACCCTTAAACTTGTCCAACCTAGGCATATCAAAATGCTCAGTGTAAGCTAGAGTAGGCACCAAAGGATCCAAAGGTTCATTATAAATTTTCCTTAATGTCAGATTTTGAATAGCCACACCTTGTCTCTCGATGGCTTTGATCTTCTAAACTAAGGCCTTATAGGCCTTCGAAGATAGAAATTCCTCCTACCTAAGTTGACATGGAGGTGACTTAGGAGGTACTATCTTCCTCATACAATATGGAGGGCGTTGCTCTTCCTCTTCCTAAGCTTAGGATCTCTCAGGATATTCTTGCTCATATTTGTCTCCCTCTTCCTCTTCATGTTGTCTCTGCCTTTGATTATTGAGTGGTGGTGGCCACTCCCTCTGTTTGGTACTAGCATTAGTACGAGTGTCTCTTTTATCTTGATGCATATCGGCTTGTGACAAAGCCTCCCTATATACACACTCTCTATGCTCATCCTAAGGATATAGGCCAGCCCTAGCTAGCCTATCCTCCTCCACATGCTACTTTTGGGTAAGGATATGCTCTTCACGCATGCGCTACTCCTATAGCCTCTATCTAATGAGCCTCTACACTTGAAGTTTTTCATATTCAATGCACTACCTCTCTAGACAATAATCCTCCAATTTATCTTGGAGGAGTTGGCATTTATGCTTCGATACCAGTCGATGTGATCTATCGATCTAATTTTTTATGGGAGGCCTCTAGTGTCCCTACTCTGTATGAGTGAACTTGTGGGTTCTGTACCCATCAAAATGATGTGTTACATCTTTACCTATATCTATGAATATGGCATTGGCATCCTACTATATACTATACTATGAACCACCATGTAAAGATAGTGAGTGTGTGACATGAGGACACTTAGAAGCCTCTCCATGCTCTCTAGTAGTCCTGACGATGCTTCTGCTATGCTCACTCGAGGCACGAGTGGGTGGAATGGAAGGCTTGTAGCCTAACTACTGTAAGACACTACCTAGACCCTCTAGCTATCTAGACCACCACCACTCATGGGGCAATGTGCCATTAGCTCCCACCTTTGATATATCAATGGTTATCTTGCATGGTGGACCACACATGTGAGTATGAGTAGATTTATGCTCAGTATCAATCCTGTCTACCTAGCCCTAAATGGATGGATCTCTAGTACTTTTATACTCAAAAGGTGGAGGTATGGATCCTCCTATGGAATTAGTATGTAGGGGCACCAACCTGGTCCCCTACACAACAAAATCTTCAGTCGATCTTGTGGATGCATGTGTAGTGTAGTCTCAGCAATGACTTTCAAGTGGAACACCCTCATGCTAAGAGGCTCTCTATTATATCCTATGCCTAGATGAGTGTACTAAAGCTCCTCTATATAGGGTATGCTCTATGAGCTCCCCTCGTGTCGAGTTATCTCCTCTAATGCTTGTCAAACAATGTTCCATTCACTCATGTGGGTGAGGACTTGACACATGCTGCTATGAATTGGTTAGGGGTTGGTCATCGGTGTTAATTTTAGATCTTTATCGACCACCCTGTATATCCACCATTATGTACCTACCATCTAGATGTATCTTTTATTATTAATAAAACAAGGTATACAATGATGATTATCTTGTATTAAATTTTGAAAGTGAGCCATAAATTGTTTGATGTGTTTTCAACATTTGTCGTATCAGTGTAAAAACTCTTATCATATTTTGTAAAAATTGTTGGATTTTATTCTCATTTTAATAGCTTTCACCTATATGCTCATAAATCGAAAACTTGGATATGAACTCCAAGTCATGTAATCCAACCTATAATATGTGGTAATGAAGCCCACACATGGTTAGGGAGCACAAGTTCTCCCATATCCTCACCCATTTTCCCCCAGTCAATGTTTTACCCTCCAAAGAGAATACATGAAAATTTTCTAGGGTACGAAAGGTTATCAGATTCGATATTGGTCTAGTATGCAAAAGGTTCATAGGATTTAGGCCAACTGATGGAAGTTACACCCATTTTCATTAAACCCTACTAGTGGTTGGATGTCAAGCCCAACTCACTAGCATTTAAGTGCCAAGTGGTGTGTGTGGTTCATTTTAATGTACATAAAATAAATACATCATATAGCATTCATGCTCATTTTCTATATGCTATGCAAATGAAAGAATGTTTCAAATTCAGAAAATGCAAGCTATTCTAGATGCTTTTTGAGACAATGCACATTACAATGACAATTGGCCACTAATTGGGCCTCACACATGCAAACCAAACAAGACACTCTTTCAAGCATGTTGTATCCTATGGTAGAATGCAATCATAGGTCTGATGTTCCCAGCAATGCCTTTCTACAAATGCAAATTAAACCAAACTAGGACATGATTGATTTCCTTTTTCTTAGTTTTATTTTCCTAATTGCATTTCAAAATAAACATTCTATAAAAACACAAAGAGTAAAAAGAGAACAGAGAGTGGAAAATAGGGCCTACCTCAGGTCCTGAGTTGATCTGCACTCTAATTTTTTTTGTCTATGTAGTCAGGTGTAAACCATACATCTGGTCTATGGTTTAGACTGTAAACCATGTTTTGAACCTATGATTCAATTGTTGGCCCACAACTGATAGCTACGGTCTATACCTACAATTTCCAAAACTAAGAAACAACAGTTAGATCGCATGAATTGTAGAGTTCCACCGTGATCACATTTTGTATGACCAAAAAGGTGTGCACCAGAAATGTTGTAATTGCATAAAACAAAGTAAAATAATATTCAAACACAAAAATGGATGAAAACATAGAAATTACAAGAAATGCCTTTATTATTCCATTAAAATTAATGAGTGTCTTATTACAAGTAAGTCCCTCTTAGGGATAATCTATTTTGATACACAATTAAAATAATTTCATTTCCCCTCAAGGGTGAAATGCACTATCAACTCTTTAAGGTGACACGAACTGCTCTAGGGTAGAGTGAACCCTCTTCTTTGCATTGAGGAAGGAAATGAATGATTGTAGCTCCTTAGAAACATGTTTCCTACGATCAAGAAACAACACAAGAATATCAAAAGCATAGGCAACCTCTCATGATGAGGCCCTTTAAAGAAAAATAACATGAAAATAGCATAATGACATCAAATCCAAAAAATGCATAAACTATGCTAAACATATGCAAATAATATCAATATTGATGGAAATACGTAAATGAAGAGCACAACTATCAATATATGGAATCAATTGCTCGAAATGAAGCATTATAAAGTAAAAATAAACCATTAGCATCTAAACTACTAAGATGAAAATAAATTAGCAAAAACACTATTTATCTATTAGAAGTCTCTAAAACTACAATTTAACCATATGAATGACTAGTATAATCTAGTTAAATGGGTAGAAATGATAACAATAAGGTGGTGATACCTTTGTTGTAAATCATAGCACTGATGCATGGTCTACACTGTAAACCACGACTGACAGCCACGGTTAGCACTCAAGTGAGTTTACCCTAAAAATCAAGAGAAGTGGGCTTGACCTCCTTGTCCAATTGATATTCAAGATTCGCTTTCAGTGTCCTTCTAACAAGTTTTGCAGTTGATTCACTGTAAAGGCCCTTCGTTCACCTGGATATGCGTTTCTTGACTCTCCTAGATTCTTAGGGTATCCATGGCCTAATTCATCATGATGTTTGACAAATTAACAATGGTGATGGCAACAAGGCTCTCTCTATGCACTCATGTGAGTCCACAATTCGATAGGACTTCACTACTTTGATCTCCAAAATACACTCTCTATTTGCCCTAATTATTAGGGGTACTTGTAGGATGTCCCAGGTCTAGGGGTGGCTTCATGGATATGCCAAAATTAAGAATGGGTGGTTAGGATAGTTGGATTAGAATCTTCCATCCTCTAACCATCATCTTCTAGAACAAATGACAATTCAAACTAGTTTGGCTTGGATGAAGGCCAATTGAAATTCAATTAAGACTACAGGTTACAGATGCAGTTTGGACTATAAACCATAGGTCTCAACCATGGTTCAGCCTATAGATTGTAGGTCTAGGCTGCTGTTCAGACTAATTAGGCCAAGAAGCCCAAATTAAGTGATTAGAACCACTGCTCTATCTTGGAGTCTATCTAAGATCCTCCATATGGTCTTATAGCATGTCCATATGAGTAGTTGCCCTCGACATAATGCATTTTAGGTGTCTACAAGTATCACCCATTTTGAGCAACTGGTCGATGCATTTCTTTAATGCTTCTCCTTTGGTGTCAAGAAGAAGGTAAACTTATCCAAGATGGATGCTTTAATGCAACATGATGACGAGCCATTTATGGATTATGAGAAATGATGGAGAAATATGATGGCAAAGCTATCGTTTTCCATCCCTGTTGCTAAACTAACCTGGATTTTTACAAAAATTTGCGCAAAGCACATTTCATTATTATTACAGTTGCAACAATATAAAATTTTCAAAGATGAATTGGTGCAAGCCAAAGTGATTGAGGATATCAAGTTACAGGAGGGTAACTTGAAACTCAAAAATAAGAAGGAATGGAACAAGAAAGGCATCGAGAAATAGTAGGCCAAGCTAGCTCATGTTAATCAAGTGGTTCTAAACCTTCATAAAAGAGATGAAGTGTAGCAATAAAAAAAAATATCAAGCCCAATCTCCCCCTATGCAATATGAACATCGTGACAACCATATGGGTAAGGACAAAGAAATATACCCTCCTCGCATATTTATGCAATTATCAGAATTGTTGAGAGCGATTTTCCATCATCTATATGAGGAAAAGGCAATAAAATTACCAAAATTTAAAATTATAGACCCTAATAAACCCAAGCCTAAGGGATATAAGGATGATCAATATTGCATATTTCATCGAATGAAAGGTCACAACATAGAGGTATGTTGGTATTTCAAACATTTAGTGTAGAACATGATTGAGAGATGTACACTTCTTATGGAAAATCCACAAGCACCATTTACAAGAATTATCTACCCAACTATGATGTGCCAAGGAACAATGTTGGCCAAGTCAATCAAGTATGAATTGAACCACCAACCCATGGGTTCTTTAGAATGTTCAACATCATCACAAGATATACGAGGTATGAAAGACCAAATAAACCTCCATATCCTATTAGAGTCCATGTTGTGCCTCCTCCAAGGCCAACCCAACATGTACTAGGCCCATCAACTAGACTGACGGTGACAATCAAGAGTAGGTTAGTCCAAAACCTATAGATAACTCTAGCAAAATTGATAATTTATGAGTTGATTCAATAGTCTCCCAAGAATATGGAGATTCTTATGGACATTATAAGGTCCATAGAAGTGTAGTCCCAATATCCCAAAGCATTCACACACTTCATGGTACATGTATAATAGTTTCAAGAATCGGTCATACAATCCATGATCATAAATTCAAGATGGTTTCCACTGTCATGGTGGACCCACCACTCCACATCATTGCATGTGTGAATCACATACCCTTTAAGAGAGTTTTGATTAATACAAGATCATAAATCAATATTATCATGACCAAGGCATTAACATGCTTGAAGTTACCAAAGACGCAAATTATACCTTTCGCCTTCACGTTGAGAGATTTTAACGATGCATTATGATCAACTGTTGGCACAATAGTTCTTCCAATTTAGGTTGGACTAAATACCATCCCTATTATGTGTCATGTGATTGAAGGTACTATGCAATATAACATCCTTCTAGGATGGCATTGGATACAAGAAATGTGTTGTGTCCCTTCCATTCTTCATCATTGTATCAAATACATTCATGAGGGATGGGTTCACGTGGTACATTTAGATGAGGAACCATTCAAATACATCAATCTAGAAGATTTTCCAAGGGATTTTCTACTCCCATCAATACACCTAGACATACGACCAGTAACACCGATCAAAGAGCTAGGAGAAAAAATGAAGTGAGTGTGGGCCAAACCTGCAACGTCCACATATAAAAAATTGAAACACACAACTGTTTCTACCAGACCGTATGCATCTATAATGCATCGAGATGATGAGAAGCTAAAAGCTAAAATTGGGAAAAAAGAGATAAAGCAAGAGCCTAAACTAGTTGTGATCGAGGTTCCTACTCCCATGGAAGTAGAGGATGCTCAAAGAGAAGTTAAGGAGGCACCTTAGATTACTTCACCTGCATATTTATAGGTTCATCTGCACTATAGGTGACCATTCATTTGGTTAATCCTAGATTAGAATAATACATTGTGCAAAATGTGATGTTTAAGCCAACCATCAAGACTGCACAAGATATGGGTCGACCGCGAGCCCATCGCCTTTTCGTAGGGATGGTGGTACCATTGGGGGTGCCCCCTAACCAAACTAATTTCATATATGGAGGGCTCGACCAAATTGCATCTCACACCCCCATGGATGAATATGATGATGAACTATTCATTGTGAAAGTTCATTATCTTTCTATCCTAGAGTATGCCTTACGATATTTCAAGCATTACCATTGGCATGGTTATGGACTCAAATTATTCAAGCAGGGATGTAGGAGGCCTTATGAACCACAATATCAATTACCTACAGATATTTTTAGGTTTGAATATCATATTAGAGGATAGGATGAACTCATCATGACATATTTGGACTGCTTGTACCTTAGCTTAGGGGAGGAAGTCAATACTAATCCTTATCACCCCAATCCTTTCACCTTTTGTTGGAATAATTAGATAGTTTCTTATGTAACTATGGAACCACCTAAGACATATCATGAAGATATATTTGTGGAGACCAGTTCAAATCATATCCCAATAGATAACTTGGATGAACAAATCCATGCAACATCTGATGACACATGCCTACGAGTTCACAATGCTGGTACAATGGTAGACTCCAAGTCAAAATATCATTCTAACGAGGATATAACATAGTTCATTTTCGAGAGAGAGGTATCTATCTATATGTATGGCATGGATGATGATGGTGATTCCTCAAATAATGAGTGATCTGAGGATGACATCAGGCTAGCTTATTTGAGCCCTCTTAACTTATTTCATCTGATTCCTTTGGAGATAGTCATCGAGGATGAACAATCCTCTATCGATGATGATGAGTATTGAGTGTGGGCTTACATGCAGCCCCATAATCCTAATATCCCAGTACTAGTAGGTAGCGATGAATTCTTTCATTATGATAGTGACAACAAAGATGAAACTGAGAGAGCCTATTTAGGACCTCCTTAATTGCACCATCGTAATGCATCGTACACTGTAGAGGATCTGTACAAAGATATAAATCTTCATCCTCACCTCAGGAAGACCACCTAATTTGGATAGGATTTATCATATGGTCTTCCCTGATCCATTGACATTCAGAGATCTCATTGAGCCTAGCGATCATGTGTTTGAGTCTATCCATAGAATGGATCCAGAGATCCCCATATCCCCAGAACCACATCTCAGGGATGGAAGTTATAAAAATTTAGAGTCACATGCACGTGGTCCTGGAGATATGATCCATTCAACAAATATAGTATCCATTGATTTGACCACTCCACTTCACAACCCAGCCGATCCTTACAAGCCATTATGTATGGATGTAGGTGATATTTATTGGGATCATGCTAACTCACCACTAGAGCCTAAGAATTTCTTCACTAAAAAATAAATGTTTCAACCTTTTCACTTTGTTCTAGTCTATACACACAATTTTTATCATGCTAAGGAAGCTTCCAATGTAGAACCCATAAACCCAGAAGATGACATCTACTTGATCCCTATGCCTCATTATCTTGAGGAGGGATACTTTTCAATAGAGGAAACCTTTGAAGTGGATATCAGTAATGATACCACCAATCCAAGGAAGGTTAAATTTGGAGAAATTTTATCTCCTGATGAGTGGGAAAACCTCATCCCTCTATTGAAATAGAGACCTAATCTCTTTTCTTGGACTTATAAGGATATGCTACGTCTAGATCCAAAATTGGTTACGCATAACCTATCGCTAGATCTATCAAAGAAGCCAGTCAAGTAGAAACTCAAGAAGATGCATCCAATAGTATCCTTAATAGTTAAAGATGAATTGTAGAAGCTAATGGATGTAGAGTTTATCATTTCCATCGGATATCCAAAATGGGTATAAAACATGGTTCCTATAGGAAAACCTGATGGAAGGATTTGTATTTGTACAAATTTTAGAGACCTCAATAAGGAAACACCAAAGGATTCGTTCCTATTGTCGAACATAGATGCTATCATAGATGCAACTGTAGGTCATGAAATGCTCTCCCTAATGGATGGTTTTTTAGTTACAACCATATTCATATTAAGCCTGAAGACCAGCATAAAATCACATTCATAACACCATGGGGGAAATTTTGTTACAAGGTTATACCATTTGGTCTTAAAAATATTGGTGCTACATATCAACAGGCTATGCCATATATCTTTCATTACTATATGCATAATATTTTGGAAGATTACATCAATGAATTATTGGCAAAGTCATTGCTGCATTCAAATCATGTTGAGGTCCTGATAAAGGTCTTTGATCACCTGATAGAGCATAATATCAGGTTGAATCCTAAGAAGTGCATATTTGGCATAACTTCAAAGAAGCTCTAGGGATTCATAATTTCAAAACGAGGCATCAAAGTTGATCCAAAGAAGATCAAGGTAATTTTGGAAATGCGTCCTCCTATGAATATTAAGGAATTAAGAAGCATACAGGGTAAAGTAGCATCCATAAAGTGATTTATCACACTATTTGAAGAACACCAGATTATACTAAGAGGGGGTGAACAATATAAGAGCACTTTTTACTTTTCATCTCAAATCAATATTATGCAGTGTATATATAGCAGTATCAATAGCAGTAATTAAAGAAATGCACAAAACACCACACACAATAGAGACACATATTTAACATGGTTCACCCAATGTGTGCTACCTTCACAGAGAAAATATTTCTTCTAAATATTTCTCAAATGATCTCTTGGGAATCCTTCCCAAATTAAAATGTTTATGGACCTCGGTCCAAAGGATATGCTAATCCCCTAATCTCAATTTTGTGGATCTCTTCAATAGGAGAACTATTTCCCCTTCTGCTTTGGCTAGTGATCTTCTAGAAGACTCTATCTCTATGTTGCACTGACTGGTGGATCTCTCTCCACTTGAAGGCTTCTCACTCATATCTTATCTTCAATTGTCCTGGCTGCTAGATCTCTATCCACTAATACTATATCCTCTATACTTTGTCATCTCAAAATATCTGTCTCAATACTATACCAAACACAATTTAGTAATTCTAGCACAGATCTACTCAATCTCTTGCACTAAACATAGTACAATCAGTCTAGTATAATTATTCTCAATAGGTTCACTCAGAACCTGCTCAAATATGCTCAACAAGTTCACCCAAAAACTTGTCTAAATGTACTCAAAAAGTTCACACAAAACCTATCTAAATATCATCAACAAATCCTCTCTAGTACTTGCTCAAATCTTCTTAATAAGTCCTCTCTTGGACTTGCTCAAATCTGCTCAATAAGTCCTCTCTTGAACTTGCTAAAATCTTATCAATAGGTCCTCTCTTGGACTTGCTCAAATATACTCAATAAGTCCTCTCTTGGACTTGCTCAAATCTGCTCAATAAGTCCTCTCTTGGACTTTCTCAAATCTATTTAGCAATCTTTCACAAAAGCTTAACTCAAAACAATCCACAAGCCTTCTCAAAGACTTGTCTCAAATCTACTTAACAAGCTCACATAGAACTTGTTCAATCTCATAGAATCATAAAGAGAATTTTTAGAGACTCAATATGTTCTATACTCAAAGTGCAATCAATATCTCAATTCAATATCATAGAAGCATAAAGAGAATTATTAGAGAATTTATATGTTCTATACTCAAATCCCAATCTCAACTTAATAGAAGCATAAAGAGAATTTTTAGAGACTCAATATATCCTATTCTTAAATCTCAATCTCAATTCAAATCAATCTCAGGTTTGAGGTGTAGATCAATTGGTTCATCCAAATCCCATAAGGGGGTGGAGGTCCAAGGTTCAAATATCGGGCCTCGTCAAACTAAACACTTGTCCCTTTCCTAGTGCTTTCAGTGACGTAAAATGTTTAAAATTATTATGGCATGGTGGTTATAGGGGCAGAGTACACGAAGATCTATGTGGCATATTATGGGGTAGACAACGCAAAATATTGTGACGGCCATAAAATCTAGACATCCTACCCGGATTCATGGCAGCTACCAATTCCACCATGTAAATACAACAAAAAAAAAACTCAAATCAATCTCATAGAAGCATAAAGATAATTGTTAGAGACTCTATATGTTCTATACTCAAATCCCAATCTCAACTTAATAGAAGCATAAAGAGAATTGTTAGATACTCAATATGTCCTATTCTTCAATCTCAATCTCAACTCAAATCATAATATAGAATAGTTTTTTTTATGGAACTTGAACAACCATTTCACACATCCACTTGACTAGGCTAAACCAACTCAACTCAACCAATCACATTAAGGAACAACCCTTTCTCACAAACACTAGTTCAAGCATGTATCAACCAACTCAAAATATTTCCAACAATGCTTTATCTCAAATCTCACATAAAAATGATACTCATGTTCTTTCCTAGATCATGTTCAATTTCATTTCATCATCATTGGGGTTCAAAAACAATGTTAATGAAACAAGGTTTAAATAAAACTCACAAATCTAGAAAAACCTTGAAGCATTCAACCTAGCATCTTCACAAAGTAAATCATAATAAATCCTTTTCTCTCCAATGATATTTCAGAAATCAACCACCATAAACAATCATTAGGAGAATGTGCCCATACCTTTTTGATGCCAATAAATTGTCCACAAAATCTGCCACACTTAATCACAACTTTCCTTTTCAATATTAATAAGGGTTAGTGGTCTTTTAAATAATCACAATAAAATCATAACTTAATTTAAACCCTTTTGACTCCAACTTCATAAACACATCCACCAAAGTCTATTTTAATAAAAACCCTTATTAAAAATAACCCACAATAAATCTCTCAAAATCACTTTAACAACAACTCCTTATTTCTCCTAAAATCAATTCTCCATTTCCATCAAAATAAAATATAAATCAAATATGCTTTTGCAATAAAAATCATGGCCCTAATGATAAAATTTAATTCCCATTAAATACCTTATAACTCCAAAATTTAGGTCTAATAAAAATTATTAAAGGCAAAAACATAAATACCTCTCAAGGGGATTCAAACCCTCTTTTGCCACACACCACGAGCATCTTAGCCACGGCTAATATTCCAATTGAGCCAAAAAGCTCGTTGGAAAAGTAAAAGCCAAAAATACCTTTAATATTCCTCCACCTATCACAAAGGAGAAAGCACCAAAGTGCTTCGCACACACTGCCATCAAGGGGATTCGATCCCTGATATTTGTGTTGTCCAAAGTCTTAGCAAATCGATACGCCAATGTGCCATGCCTCATACCACATTTGAGATTTCCAAATCACTGCGCTTTCTTCGCTGCTTCCTTTTCAACAATTTGCACGAGCTCTTTTGAATTCCAAGGCAATTAACACATGAGAGCAAGGATGATTATTTGATTTAATTGCCACCCCTTTATATAGTCTTTAATAACACTTTGAAGACGTCGAAAAAAATATTAAAATTGTATTTGCATTATGTTGATGAGAAAATTTCCATTTAAATTTGAATTTAAATTTTAAATAATTAAAATTTAAACCAAACATTAAAACTCAAATAAATCCATCATCGGGGCACATTTTTCGACAAAACAAAAGTCCAATGTGGGTTTTAAAAAAAATCTAGATCAAATCTGTTGTCCATGGTTTCAAATAAAACCTTTTATTTTCCCTGCCTTGTTTTTCACAAAAACCCTTCATAGATCCTTTTGACATTTATTGCTCTATTGACTTCAATGACAACATTTCAGCTTAGGGACTCAAAATGTCCAACAATCTCCCCCTTTGTCATTGATGGAAATCCAAATCCTTTTACTAAATTCTGACCTTCTTTTTTGCTCCCCCTAGGGCTTTTCTCCCCCTGACTCAATGCTCTCTTAGATATCAAATCTCTCCTCATATCCAAAAACTCTCCCCATAATACACAAATCTCTCCCCTTTGACATCAATGGCAAAGGGTCACCTCTAGGTCTCGGGGCTAAGAATTAAGCCTCTTAGCTTAGCCCCTCCCCCACCTCCACATGAGGTGGTTAATTCTGGGGTGGGAGTATTTCTAGTCCTCGAAAGAATTATTCTTTGCCTTTGTATTTTCCTTTTTCTTTTTGCTAAATTCTCTCACTATTTCTTTTCGAGTCATCATCCCTGTTCCTATTCCTGTTCTTGTTTTCATCCATGTTCTTGTTCTTGTACCTATTCTTATTATTATTATTTTCTAAGCCTCTTTTATTTTTTGAGTCTTTGTTCCTATTCATCTTCTTGTTTCTTTTCATGTTCTTGTTCTTGTTCCTGTTCATATTCTTGTTCCTGTTCATGTTCATATTCCTATTCATGTTCATACCTATTTCTGGAATATTTACTCTACACCATCTTACTATGTGACCATCATTATTGCACTTAAAACACAATATAATTATTCCTTGGATGTGCAACGGTCTTAGGATTTATCCTGGTGAAGGCATATCTTCTTCTATCATGAATCCTGCAGTTTATTTATTTATGACCAAACTCATTACATGAATAATAATATTCTTGGAAAAGTTATTCTTTTCCATATACATGTCTTTCATGTGTCCTGCATTGTGAAGCCATGTGCCCAAACCTGTGACATGAGAAGCATCTCCCATTGAATCTATTGGTCTCCTATTTTGATTGATGTTCCATATGTATCTTCTTTACCCATTGTCCTTGTTGGACTCACAACAATTTGACTCATCCTTAGAAGTTTCACTTTCACTTACATATGATAATCTCTCTTCTAAAGTATCTTCTTCTGATGTTGTTTCTTCTTCTTCAAGACTTGAAGTAGACTTTGCCTTTTCTTGTTTCTTTTCAAAACCTAGACCTATTGAACATGATGTTCTTTTTTTTCCATGAATGAACTTATCTAAGTTCTTAGAGGTATTTGTGAAAATCTTCATCTTGATCTTGGATTCTTGTAAATATTTCTTTAGAGTAGCCACTTCTTGTGCTAACTTCTCACATTCCAATATTTTTGCTTCTAAATTTTCTCTGAACTTACTTGCCTTGGTCTTTGACTTCTCTAAGTCCTTTATGAGCAATAATATTTCTTCATCACATTCTTGAAGCTGACTTTAAAGCTTAGAGTGTTGCTTTCTTGACTTCTTCACTATGTCAAGAGCATAGATAAGTTCACCTTTGATATCATAACCATTCTCTTTTGAGTAGTCCTCTATTTGTTTGCCTTTGTCCATATCATTTCTTTCTTTTGACTTTATTTCTATAGGATCACTCAATTCTTTATCTTATAAATCCATTAGAATATTATCATTTGATCTATCTAGTGCATATTCAAAATCATCATCACTGAAACTATAACCATATTTTGTGCAATCATCTTCAAGATGTCCAAATTTACCACATCTAAAACACTTGAGAATAACTGGAGTATTTTTATTAACTTGATATTTTTCCTTAACCATGAACAAGACTTCATCTCTATAATTGTCTGAAAATCTAGCATCACTATCAATTTGGTACTTACTTGGATTATTTGCATAGTAGCTTCTATTTTGCCTTTGGAAGAACTTCTTCCCTTGCCTATTTTTTCCATCCCTATTTTTCTTTTGGTACCTGTAATTTTTAGATTCCCTATACCTATGATCCTATTTTTCTTCATCATTGTTGATCTTTGGCTCTTTGCATTCTATTGCAAAATTTCCAAACTTGCCACAATTAAAGCATTTGACAGATATCATTCTATTAGTATTTTGAACCCTTTATCTATTCTACCATAGTTAGCTTCTTCATCACTAGAATATTCATTGTTTGATTCTATCTTCTTACCCTTTTTCTTACTGTCCACTTTGAATACAACTTCTTTTGTAGGAATAAGATCTTTTGTTCTTATCTCAAAAGTTGTAAGCATACCAAGCAAAGCATTTCTTGTTAGATTATCACTATCCATTGATGTTTCTATGGCAGAAAATTTTTCAAGATATACCTTTTTGGAAGAGTCCTCAAGATCTTGTTGCAAGCATCAGATTCATCAACCTTCATTCCAAGACCTTTCATATCATGTATAAGTTCATCAACCTTGTTGAGATAGTCATGAATACTTTCATCATCCCTAATTTTTATATTCTCAAATTCTCCTTTGAGATTTTTGATCTTTGATTTCCTAACACTTTTATCTCCTTCATATATGGTTTGCAAGAGTTACCATATATCTTTTGTTGTTTTACATTCCATCACCTTCATAGATTCTGATCTATGTAATCCTTTTATAATTTCATTTATAGCTCTTGAATTTGTATGCATGATAAACCTACCTTCCTTATCTGTAGGAGGATTAAATTTTGAATTATACCCAAATTCTACTGTATCCCAAACTTCATTGCCAAGTGCTATCAGGTGAAATATCATCAGCACACACCAATATAGGAAGTCACTTCCATCAAAGACTGGTATTGTATTATTGAAGGCCTCATTCATTTTATCCTTTTGATCCATTGTGTTCTTAGATAGCTTTTCTTTCAAGCTGTCAAACTCTTCTGAAGGAACCTGCTCTGATACCAATTAAAACACACAAGCTTATATTGAGAGGGGGGATAGTATCAGACCACTTTTTACTTTTCTTCACAAATTAATATTATGTAGTGTATATATAGTAGTATTAATAGCAATGATCAAATAAATGCACAAAACACCACACACAATAGAGACACAGATTTAACATGGTTCACCCAATGTGGGCTACCTCCATAGAGAAAATATTTCTTCTAAATATTTCTCAAATGATCTCTTGGGAATCCTTCTTAAATTACAAAGTTTATGGACCTCGGTCCAAAGGAGATGTTGATCCCCTAATCTCAAGTTTGTGGATCTCTTCCACAGGAGAACTCTTTCCCCTTATACTTTGGCTAGTAATCTTCTATAAGACTCTGCCTCTATGCTATACTAACTAGTGGATCTCTCTCCACTTGAAGACTTATCACTTAGATATTATCTTCAATTATCCTAGCTACTAGATCTCTATCTACTAAGACTTTACCCTCTATACTCTTTCACCTCCAAAGCTCTATCTCAATACTATACCAAACATAGTTCAGTCGATCTAGCATAGTTCTGCTCAATCTCTTACACTAAACATAGTACAGTCGATCTAGTAAAATTTTGCTCAATAGGTTCACTCAGAACTTGCTCAAATCTACTCAAAAGGTTCACCCAAAAACCTGTCTAAATATGCTCAACAAGTTCACACAAAACCTGTCTAAATATGCTCAACAAATCCTCTCTAGGACTTTCTCAAATCTTCTCAATAAGTCCTCTCTTGGACTTGCTCAAATATTCTTGATAAGTCCTCTCTTGGACTTGCTCAAATCTGCTCAATAAGTCCTCTCTTGGATTTGCTCAAATATTCTCAATAAGTCCTCTCTTGAACTTACTCAAATCTTTTCAATAAGTCCTCTCTTGGACTTGCTCAAATTTGTTTAGCAAGCATTCATAAAAACTTAACTCAAAACAGTCCACAAGCCTTCTCAAAGAATTGTCTCAAATCTGCTTAACAAGCTCACACAGAACTTGTTCAATATCATAGAATCATAAAGAGAATTGTTAGATACTCAATATGTTCTATACTCAAAGTACAATCAGTATCTCAATTCAATATCATAGAAGCATAAAGAGAATTGTTAGAGACTCTATATGTTCTATACTCAAATCCCAATCTCAACTTAATATAAGTATAAAGGGAATTGTTAGAGACTCAATATGTCCTATTCTTAAATCTCAATATTAACTCAAATAAATCTCATAGAAGCATAAGGAGAATTATTAGAGACTCTATATGTTCTATACTCAAATCCCAATATCAACTCAATAGAAGCATAAAGAGAATTGTTAGAGACTCAATATGTTCTATTCTTCAATCTCAATATCAACTCAAATCAGAATATAAAATAGTTTTTTTATGGAACTTGAACAACCATTTCACACATCCTCTTGACTAGGCTAAACCAACTCAACTCAACCAATCACGTCAAGGAAAAACCCTTTCTCACATACCCTAGTTCAAGCATGTATGAACAAAATAAAAATATTTCCAATAATACTTTATCTCAAATCTCACATAACAATAATACTCATGTTCTTTTCTAGATCATGTTCAAGTTCATTTCATCGTCAATGGGCTTCAACAAAAATGCTAATGAAACAAGGTTTAAATACAACTCACAAATCAGAAAAACCTTGAAGCATTCAACCAACCATCTTCACAAAGGAAATCATAATCAATCATTTTCTCTCCAATGATATTTCAGAAATCAACCACCACAAACAATCAATAGGAGAATGTGCCCATGCCTTTTTTATGTCAATAAGTTATCCACAAAATCTTCCACACTTAATCACAAATTTCCTTTTCAATATTAATAAGGGTTAGTGGTATTTTAAATAATCACAATAAAAGCATAACTTAATTTACACCCTTTTCACTCCAACTTCATAAACACATCCACCAAAGTCTATTTTAATAAAAACCCTTATTAAAAATAACCCACAATAAATATCTCAATATCACTTTAAAAACTTATTTATCCTAAAATCAATTCTCCATTTCCATCAAAATAAAACATAAATCAAATATGCTTTTGCAATAATAATCACAACCCTAATGATAAAATTTAATTCCCATTAAATACCTTATAACTCCAAAATTTAGGGCTAATAAAAATTATTAAAGGCAAAAACGTAAATACCTCTCAAGGGGATTCAAACCCTTGTCCACCACACACCATGAGAGTCTTAACCATGGCTAAGATTCCAACCGAGCCAAAGTGCTCATTGAAAAGGCAAAGGCCAAAAAGGCCTTTAATCTTCCTCTACTTGCTACAAAGGACAAAGCGCCAAAGCGCTTCCCACACGTTGTCATCAAGGGGATTCAATCCCTGATATTTGCACTGCCCATAGTCTTAGAAAAATCAATACGCCAATGTGCCATGCGTCATACCACGTTTGAGATTTCCAAATCACTGCACTTTCTTCGCTGCTTCCTTTTCAACAATTCGCACAAGCTCTTTCGAATTCCAAGGCAATTAACACATGAGAGCAAGGACGATTATTTGATTTAATTTCCACCCCTATATATAGTGTTTAATAAAAATTTGAAGACATTGACAGAAATATTAAAATTGTATTTGCATGATGTCGGCAGGAAACTTTCCATTTAAATTTGAATTTAAATTTTAATTAATTAAAATTTAAACCAAACATTAAAACTCAAATAACTCCATCATCGGGGCACATTTTTCGATGAAACAAAAGTCCAACATGGGTTTTAAGAAAAAACCAGATCAAATATGCTATCCATGGTTTTAAATAAAACCTTTTATTTTGCGTACCTTGGTTTTTCCCAAAAACCCTTCATATATCCTTTTGATATTTATTGCTCTATTGACAACAATGACAACATTTCAGCTTAGAAACTCAAATGTCCAACATAGTTATCAGATAAATGTCGACCCATGAATCAATTGCTACACAAGGGTATCCCATTCAATTGGGACTAGGATTGTCAAGTAGCCTTTGCTGAGATTAAGCAAAATATAGCAATGCTAACAGTGCTAGCTCCACCAAGACGAGATGAGCCTCTTTTGCTATATATCGACAACTGAATTTGCATTAGGGACCATGTTAGCCCAAAAGAATGTGCAAGATAAAGAGCAAGCCATATATTACATTAGTCAAACCTTGGTGAGTTACGAGATAGGATATGCATATGTGGAAAAACTATGTTTAGTAGTAGTGTTCTCTACAAAGAAATTGTGACATTATATGTTAAGTCATACGACGTATGTCATATCAAAATAGAATCCTTTGCAGTATATGATGAGTAAGACATATCATAATACACATACCACAAAGTGGATCATGTTATTGATAGAATTATATTTAGAATTGATTAACCAAAATTCCATTAAGGGACAGGTCATAGCTGATCAACTGGCTAAGGTTCCTCTTGAAAATAATAGGCCCCTCACCATTGAGTTTCCTGATGATGCTATTTTTACCTTATGAGAAGCACCAAAACCTAAAGAACCAGATAACAAAGCTAATATGACCTTTTTCTTCGACGGTTCAAAGTGTGAGCAAGGGGGTGGTGCAGGAATAGTGTTGTTCATGATGCAAGGTGCTCCTATGCCCTTGTCATTCAAGTTGGACTTTCCTTGCACTAACAATAATGTTAAATACGAAGCCCTAATTTTGGGCCTTCAAATAGCTATCACCATGAAGATTAAAAGGTTAAATATCTTTGGCAATTCCCTTCTCATTGTTAACCAAGTGAAGGGACTTTTCAGTGTCGATGTCCTATCCTAAAGTCTTACAAAGATCTTGTTGATACATATTTAGCTCAGTTGGAATGGTACGACATCGAGGCAATCCCTCATTTGTCAAACATATTTGTAGACACTATGGCATCTTTGGGATCCTTAATCCCTCATAATCCATCTACTGATTTTACTACCATCCACGTAAAAATATTGTCACACTCTGCCATGCAATGTGAAGCTTTGGATAACAAAGAGTCAATCAACATGATTCAGGTAGAACCGAACCATGAGTGGTTCTATAGAGCCAGATATTTTCTCAAGGGAGCATCCTGGGGGTCTTTGATCTCGTAGGATCCTACGAGGAGTGGTACTACCATTCACCATAAGGTTGTTTCCTAGTCTACATTTGTGAATGTTGAACCATAGGGGGAACATGTTGTCTTATTAGTTGAGGCTGAGAGCTATCAGAACTAGATGTCACAGATATATGACTTCCTTAAGCTTGGTGTAATCCCTCAGGGATTATTGCATGCTACAAAGCACACATTTAAATAGAAAGTGACAAATTATGTCTTGTTAGGAGATATTTTGTATCATCAAAGCTACGATGGAGTTCTACTTCATTGTCTTGAGCCCCAAGAATCATCTTGGGCAATTTTGCAAGCTCACGATGGTACGTGCGGTGGCCATTTCAGCGTCATGGCTATCATCAAGTGCATCCTTTGCATGGGTTATTATTGGCCCACTATGGAGAAGGATTGCAATGTGTATGTCAAGAAATGCGTTAAATGCCAGCATCATGCTAATCTTGCACACCTGTTTTCATAGGCCTTACAACCCATTCAAGTGGCTTGGCCATTTTATCAGTGGGGTTTGGATCTCATCGGTAAGATCTCTCCTCCATCATCGAGCCAAAATACATTTATTATTATGGCTACTAAGTACTTTACTAAGTGGGTGGAAGAAATCCCGTTAACAATGACAACTAGAGAATGTATTGTTGAGTTCATACTCACCAATATCATAAGTCATTTTGGGATACCATCCAAGATAATTTTGGATAATGGAACGTCATTCAAAAACAAAACTGTGAGAGCTTTGACATTTAAGTACAAGATCAAACACAGTTTTGCGACTCCATATTATCCGTAGGTAAATGGGTAGGCTAAAGCTTCAAACAAGACAATGGTTTCCATCTTGAAAAATATGGTACAAGAGCACCACAAATATTGGCACATCCAGCTACCCCTTGCATTATGGGCTTATAGGACTAGTATTTGGACACCCACTAGGGCAACTCCATTTTCACTAGTATATGGCATTGAGGCCATTATACCCTTAGAGTTGGAAATTCCAACGCTGCATGTCGCATTGAAAGAGTTCATCGATGATGACACCACATGACAAGCTCACCTAGATCAATTGATGCTACTTGATGAACGTCACGTGAATGCCCTTGAGCATCTCCACGTTTATCAGGAGCACTTAAAATGAGCTTACAATGACAAAGTCCATCTGAGAGACTTTGAGGTTGGTGATCTTGTGCTGAAAGAGAACCAACAAAACTCAAATATACCGCTAGAAATGTGAGACAAATTTATGGCTAATTGGTTAGGTCCGTATATCATCTCTGAGAATATTGGACTTGGGACATATCGCTTAACATCGTTGGAAGGGGTTGAAGAGCCTGAACCTCTCAACATCCTTCACCTTAAAGCATTTTATGCCTAAAACCATCAAAATGTCCCAAAGGCATCTGTAAGCCCTTTGGTCATCCAGTAAAAGGCTCCAAAGGCATCTGTAAGCCCTTTGGTCAAATTAAAAAGCAATAAAATCTAAAAAAATTGGGAAAATATCAAAATTTAAAAACATTGCATTACATTTCATTTGCATCATTGCATTTCATTTGCATCATCGCATTCCAGTTACCACATGCATTTCATATTGCATTGCATTTAGGCATATCCATCCGTCACACTTGCATTAGGATAGTTTGTGTTTACAATATTACAAACGACACCACGTTTGTATTTCAATCATGCATCTTTGCACTATCATCTATCATCCATTCACCCTTGTGAGTAATTGTGTTTTTCAACACAACCCTTCTTGTTGCTATGAAGAATATACTAAGGTTTTTCGGTCATTCAACCATACTTAGTGGTCTTCTCAGGAGTTTGGTAGAAAGCTTGCTTTGCTTTTGTAGATGAGGTCTAGTGTTGATAGCCCTTAGCATATCAGAATCCTATCACTAATATCCAAACTAAACAATCCTAATTAGGACTAGGGACAGATGAATGCTACAAAGAGGGACCAGGTATCCTGAAGTGAAAAGTTTATTCTTGCTTATCCCCCTGTGTGGACGGTTCGGGAAATGTTGATAGTTGGCAAAAGGACAAGCTTGCCCCCTACCCGAATAAATCCCTTGCTTGCAAATAAAGGAGCAAAATCCTAGAATAAATATCCCCGAGTGAAATTCCAAAGTTAAATCCTCAGAAATCAAATCAAATCAAGATCAAATTCAAAGTGAAATCCTATCAGTATCAAATCCCTTGCTCAAAAAAAAAAGATATATAAAAAAGAAAAAGTACAAAATAAATAGTGGTTTTTATCACTAAAATAAAAATTACAAAATAAACTAAGGTTTTTCTCACTAAAATAAAAGTACAAAATAAACAGTGATTCTTATCACTTTACATGAGCAAGTATCCCGATAAATTAAAGAAAAGAAGGGGGCAAGCTTGAATCCCTGGAATTGTCAGCACTATCATACCTTACACATGATGATATGTCTGATACATTAGCATTTCACTTTTGTGTAGACCAATGTTTGAATGTGGAAGATCTAGCTTCAGGTGTCTTGTATCGCCTAGTAGTCTAGTCCAACTAAAATCTAAACCTAGGATTGGATAGACATTTGAGGATCCCCAATATTAGCAATGGGTTGAAAGAATCCCGCCTGACATCGGGGTATGCTTATGCCTTATCTAAATATACTCATTTGCACACACATGGATAATGAACAGTTAGGGTCTATCCTAGCGAAAGCCTTATGTTTCAGAAGTCTAGTATGGTCAGTATACAACTTTTGATAAGTCAACTAGGGTGTTTGAGTTTCATGGAAAACCTCAAAAATTCTCAAATAGCAACAAATAATTTTCAATGCAATCATCAAAAATCAATTTCTTTTATGAGAGTTTGTTTATTAGAATTATTTGTAATATAGGCTAGATACCGGATGGATGTCAAAAATGATATTTACATGGCCACTGACTATGTTATACATATTATTTTAATTTACAAAATCTTATGAATAGAAACCATATATAATTGCATCTCACATATGGGTGCACAATTTATCAATTTTCATAAAAAGATATAGCAATTACATCTCATGATTGTTATACATTATGTGGTGTCATCCATTAGATTGTCAAAACTCATATTGCATTCATACATTATGTTTTAAGTGATTAAAGCATACATGTCCATTTATGGAAAATCATCATCAAAAATAAGAAATATATGCAATACATACATGGCATAGATTATGTCATAACAACATAAATTAAATGCATACAAGTACAATAAATCAAACATGCATTTAACATCAAATATCGCATTCATATACATTCATCATAAGTAGTCCACCTACACATATATATCATTGCATTTAAAATCATACATTCATCATCTATCTAGTGCATGTCATCCATACATCACATCATATAGCATAAAATAAACATCACATCTAAACATTGCATCCATATGCATCTCATAAAATATAAAAATAATAAAAATAATAAACTATACATATAATGAGTCTCAATGTCAGATCATATATATATATATATTTTTTTTTTTTTTTTTTTTTTTTTTTTTTTTTTTTTTTTTTTTTTTTTTTTTTTTTTTGTGTGTGTGTGTGTGTGTGTGTGTGTGTGTATCAAAAAATAATAATAAGCAGTACACTGGCATGTGTCAAAAATACCCACAGGCTACATCTATGTAGGTCCTCGACCTTACACACAAAAATGGTACAATAGCATCTGTAATATCTATACTAAGTAGTAGCGCCTGCACCCCCAGCCTGAGAGGCTTCATCGTCGCCTCCACCATCCCTATGAGTCCTCCTAGAGCTGGCACTAGAGGTCCTCTCTGACCTGTGTGATCTGCGACTGGAGCTAGTTGAGTACTGGATTTTCTCTTGAGTGTGAGTCCTCTGAGACCTTGAAGCCATGGGTATCTCTAGAATCTCACCCTCGAGTAGCCCAATAAATCCTCTCAAGGTAGAGATGTAGGTAGCACTCCATGCTCCATCATCGATGTGTTGTTGCACCAGGACCTAGAGTCTCCTGATCTCTACTCCTTGATCCAGCTCTGCTAATCCCTGTGTTGCTTATGCTGCTAGAGTAGTTGGATGTGCTAGAGAAATCTATGAAGAGGATGGGTCCTCCATCATAGCCTGTAGTGCATCATACTATACCCTAAGAGCATCTAGTTAATACTGGATGAGGATGCGATGGCCTGTAACCCATTGTATCTCTATATCTGCTATGGTAATCTTAGCCTGCATAGTGGTCTTCTCCTCCTCATAGCTATGCCACTACGACTGCCCTGTTGTAAGTCGAGACTATAGATCCCCCACCTTTTCTTATAAAGTGGCAATGGTGGTGTCCCAATGTAGGAGTTGTGTCTACAAAGAGCCTACCTAAGTCTGTAGGCTGGAAACCTAGGCCTTGAGCTACCCAACCTCATTGTTCGATGGGGCCTCACCCTCCTCGAGAGCGTCATCCTCCTCCTCAATTGGAGGTGCATCCTTTGTAGCTCCTCCCTCACCCCATCCGCCCTTAGTCCTTTAACAGACTCGATGCTCATGAGGATCTACCTCTGCTCCCTCTGCACCCTCGGCTATGTCATCTACTATCCTCCCTAAGGGGCCCTCAAAGCCCCGCCATACCCTGAGGGTCCACCAAGTGTCATAGTCAGGAGTGGTCCCTACATCTATCAAACTCGACTCTTGAAAGTCATCATCCTCATCACCTAGTGGAGTCACCCTGGGCCATGCCAAGTCCCTCTCTAAAGTGAGGTGATGATAGATAGTAGGCAACTCTGGAATGTCCTACCTAATCCCAAACTATCGGGTGACATGAGAGAAGTAAAAGAACTCCCATACCTTGGACTTACATTCGAGGAGCCATCTATCTCTGCATGCCCAACATAGTCAATCATCAACCTCTGTCCATGGAGGGCAGTCTAGGTATGGGTGCCAGTCAATCTGATCCACCTGCAGTACTACGAACCATTTGATGTAGTGCGCTAGGTCCCCTGCATGAGACCTGCTCCGGAAGCCCTCCTACTTGCGAGGCCAGCATATCGCATAACACTGGGACACCTCCTCAATGGTGCCAATAATGAGGGGTAGGCCAACGGGATGCTCGATATTGATGTGCTACCACCCCCAGATCTAAAGTAGTAAGCTGCAGTCGATGCCAACTCTACTCCTCTATGTAATCTAGTACAACTCATTATAGAGCTGTGCTAGTAAGGCACTCCCCCAGGATAGGATCAAGGGATGATCAGTAGGACTCGCTAGGACCTCCATCGTCCTAGCTAGGAGGTTCCATGGGAACCTTACTCTAGATGTGTCGGGTAGGATGATCTGCACAATCAGGTGCATGAAGACGATCGCTCGCTCAGTGAAAACCCTTTTTTGTACTAGTGCTCAATGTGGACCCCTCCATGGTTCGAGTGCCACTATGTTGCCTCGCTATGGCAACCAAAAATATGATCAAAGACTGCATCCTTCGCATCGATCGATGAAGATGTGATGGCCTCGCCATCTAGCGGGAGTCGAAAGATGCGGTAGACATCCTCCAAAGTGATGGTCATCTCACCTATCGGTAGGTGAAAGGTGTTGGTCCGCGCATCCCAGCATTGGGCCAATGCAGTCATATAGGCCTGATCGGCCCTGATGGAGGGGAGGTGTAAGACATAGCCAAATCCTACAGCCCCAAACCATGCTTGATCTGCCTGAGAAAGGGCATCGCACAGGTTGCGAAGGATCTCTGATTCCCTCGCCCTAGCAGTCAGGGTCTGATAGAAAGCAGAATAATAAGGCAAAAATAAATAAAAATCAACCATAAACATCAAAAAACAAGCTTGAAAACGTCAAACAAATTAAAAAAATTCAAAACACCAAAAACAATGGAAAAATGCACTTTAAAAATAATAAAAAAACCAATTAAATCCTTATAAAATTCCAAAAAAATAAAATTTTTTTTTGCTAAAGTTCACGAACCACGGCTCAGACCCGCGGTCAGGGAGGCGGTCAAATTTTTGACCGTTGGATTTTGAATCCCACCATGGTTGACGATAGTGACCCCCAATTTGCCAATTAGGGATCGCACCTACCAACCATGGCTAGGCGGGAAGACCTTTTCCAGGTCATTTCCCATCCCAAAAGTCCCCAGAAAAGAAAATAATAATAAAAAAAATAAACAAAACCCAAAAATAAATTAATTTTACCCTCCCCTTAAGCTAACCTAAGCTAAACCTAACTAGGGTGAGGTTCATTACCGATAGTTTAATGAGGTTCATTTAACCCATTAATTAGTGAGGTTAATTTTAAAACCGGTAAAATAAAAATGGTCAAGGGTTTTGTGTGCTTCTACCTTTGTAGCATCGGCTCCTCCAGGTTGGCTTGCCATCGATGTGGTTGGTGGTGAGGTTGAGTTCCAATAGTGCTTTACGTCAAAAAAATTTACTCACCTCTCAGAGTGCTTAGGATTTGCAAGCTGTCAAACTAAAAATGATAGGAATTTTTTTAAATATTTCTTATTTTTTTCTTGATCATGGATAACATCCGTGGGCATAGAACTAGGGTTTGTCGATCGCATTTGTCAGCCATGACTAGAAAAATTTGAAAACCTAGCTTATATTGCAAGATGCGGCTAGCAAACTTGCAATAAATGCTAAAAAATCCCATCATGAGGAGCTAAAAAATGCTAAATTAAAAATACCCACTTGACCAAAATTGTAAAAAAAATTCACAAAATAACAAAAAAAATGGATAAATTAAAAAGCCAAATGCACCTCGTACCTAGTAATTTACCCTATACACTTGGTGGTTGCAACGACTTGCGCTCCATGCAATCCGACAAGATGAGTAAATTACCATAAGGACATTTGGGATAAATTCGTCATCGTTGAATTGATATGCTTCATTTCAATCCCTAAGAAGGCCCAGACGGCTGGACTGCTCCATGGGAATGAAGCAATCATATCACTTCTTCTATGACACTTTCAGCAGATCATCGAACAATATGATTCAACACATGCCTAATTGGAATTGCTATCATTTTGATTCCCTAAGAAGGCCATTAAGGCTAGACCGCTCCATGGGATAGAGATGTACAATTACTCTTAATAGTTGCAATCATAGTTGATTAGGCCTAATCAATTATCAAATGCTAAATCTTATTTTGTTCAAAGTCATTCATAGTGGTCAAGCAACTCGTCGCTTCATTTAATTGTCCTACCCTCATCGACTCGTCGCTTGAGGGGGTAGTCATAATATCATAATCATAATCAAAGTCAACAGAAGATCCCTTGATCGTAGATCTCTTGATCTTGTCAAAATTATGTTCATCTTACGAATCATTGCCAACGACTATCATAAGCTTACCCTTTGTTGGGGAAAAAAGCAAATATGATAGTTAAGTTAGTAGCTCTCCTCCTTTTGGATCTATATGGCATGGAAGCCTATAGTAGCCCTGAGCTACCCGATCGCCATTGGAGCTTGCCAAAGCTTTGCAAATTTAAGCCTTCCATCCAGTTGGAAGTAATGATTCTAGGATGCATGTCCTTTTGTTGGACCCTGAGCATCTAATGTTGATCAGACTAATGATCATCATCCAACCTACGACATCATTTTAGGAGGTCTATTTTTGCTCAATGTTGTTCGATCTCACAATGCATCTCAAAAGGGGTATCTGTAGACACCTAAAACACGTCATGTCGAGGTGACTACTCATATGGGACATGCTAGAAGACCATATGGAAGACCTTGGACAAATACCAAGGTATAGCAGTGGTTTTAACCACTCAATTAGGTAGTTTGGCCTAATCAGTGTTAGTCATGGTTGACACCCATGGTTAGTAGTGCTGACCATGCCTTAGAGCCATGGCTAGCATCAAAAATCAGTTGGCCTTTGACTAATTCAAAGTTGGTTCCAAATGGCCAATTGGTTGCAGATCCAAGTGGTTTGGGGGTGGAATGATCGAGAAGCTTCCTTCCAATTGCTCTAACTGCCTATTATTGATCTTGGCTTCCCCATGAAGCTAGGACATAGCCCTCCAAGGTGCTATAAGAACCCCATCCAAATGGGAGAGACAGAGAGATGCATAGGCGAATTTGAGCAGCGAAGCCCTATCGAATTCAACACTCACCTAATTGCATTGTGACATTGCTTTCTTGCCCTTAATTGAGAGATTGAAATGGCAATTCAAGCCATGGAGGTCCTAGGAGGTTAGGAGAGCCAAGAAATGTAATTATGCCCATTCCACGTGCAATCAGAGCAATTCAACCACCAAATATGTTAGAGGACACAGAGGCGACCCTTGACCATCAATTTGGCAAGAGGATTCAGATATTTAGCCCTTGAATTGGAGGACAAGCACACTTCAAGCTCCGTCGCGGTTGTCAGCATGGCTAACAGTGCTCACCGTGCCACAGAGCCATGGTTAGGGTATCATCCTTGATTTTCTTGTTTTCTAGCTGTAGGATTTTTTAATGGCATTAGATTAAGCATAATTTAGGTTTAATTGCATTATTAGAGATTTCTAACCGATAGAATTAGCTTGTTTAGTTGTCTTGCTTTCAATATTGCAATTAGGATACTAATGAATATTTTTCATGCTTCCATGTTTTCAAATTCATAATTAGGCCATTAGATAGATACATATGCTTTTCCTTTACATGTTTCATAGAATCTTTTCATGTTTTGCATAGGTTTACTAGCTTTCTTGCATTTTCTTGATTATATGCTAGTAACATCATCTTTTCATACAATTTCCTCAAAAAGCCTCATCAAGAGAGGCATCCTTTATTACTGATGCTTCTTGTTGTTTATTGCACGTAGGACTAACATGGTTTTGACATGCAAGGCAACAAATGCCTCTAATCATGGAGAAGAAGGTCATCTACACCTTGGAGCAGTTCGTGTCATTTTAGAAGGCATTGAAAGACACCTACCCTTGCGAGGGATTTTTCCATATTGTAATTTTTGTATCAAATGGGTATCCCTAAGAGGGATGGATTTGTAACATGGATTGATTAAAATTAATGGAAGATACATTTCTTATTATGTGTTATTTCTTGTCAATTTTTGTATGAATGCTCATTGTTGTATGGTTTACAACCATTATGACATTAGGTGTTAGCTTTTTACAATGCTACAGGTGTCTACAAATACCCAATTTTGTACCATATTGCATAGAACGCGGTGCAAAAAACAAGAGAAACCTAGTTTATTAAGTGGAGGAATTTATTTTGTTGCCCTAGTATGAATTTTGAATGATCAAAACAAATTTGAATTTTGGCTTATCCCCTCAAGCGGTGAATTGGTGAAAGATGAAGTAGATAAGACCTAGGAGCCACTTGATAGATGTGGATGATGGAGGGGTCATTTAATGGATTCAAGTGTTAAATAAATATCAAGTTAATTGTCCCATGTTTGTAGTCAATATGGGTCATCAAAACTTTGCTTTTGGTAGAATAATGAGGACTTGTGATGTGGTAGATTGAACATCCAATGAGGGTATGCATGTGATATTAGAATCATTCAGAGGTGAAGGTTAATTTTACCACATCAATTGTAGTCAATGTATGTAAACCTGTATAGTGGCATGGTGCATACCAAAGATATTTTTAAAAACATTTTTGCTATGTGCCCTAGTAGAAAGGGGTTTGATGATAACCATGAGAAAATTTCCTTGAATACAGTCACATTCCAAAATTGATTTACCAAACTGATTTGATTTAAGAGAAGATGGAGTGGGGTGATGTGTGGCATGCATGTATGAGTTGATTTGGTGATTTTGTGAACTTTTGGGAGCCTTTTGGTATGTTTTGAGGCCTTTTTTTTAAAAGTTTCCTTATGGTGATTTATCCATCCTACTAGATTACATGGATAACCGATCATTGCAACCTCCAGGTGACTAGAGTAAATTACTAGATACAAGGTTTACTTAAGTATCTAGGATAGCTAATCTATGAATAAAAATCAAATCCTAAGCTATTGTAGGAAATAAAAAGCTATTCTAGATGTTGACCAGAGGGGTTTGGTGCCTCTAGAGCCTTTTGAACTGAAAGTGACCAAAGGGGTTTGGTTTCTTTGGAGCCTTTTGAATTGAAAGTGACCAAAGGAGTGTCTCCTTTGGAGCTTTTTGAGTTGCATATGACCAAAGGGATTCCCCGTTTAGAGCTTCTTGGATTGGATTGAACAAAGGGTTTTGGTTCCTTTGGATATTTTTGAGTTGCATGTGATCAAAGGGGTTTAGTTCCTTTGGAGAATTTTGAATCACATTGATAAAAGGGTTTTGGTTCCTTTGGAGCCATTCTGATTGGATTTTGACCAAAGGAGGTTGCTTCCTTTGGAGTATTTTGAATTGATATTGGATTTTTGATTTTATTACATGAATGATAATCTAAACAAGTGTCCTTATGGTAATATTCCATCCTATCAGATTGTATGGATAACCAATAGTTTCAACTTGAAGGTGACTAGAGTAGATAACTAGATATGAGGTTCACTCAAGGATATTTTGACAAAAGAGGTTTGGTACCTTTGGAGCTTTTGAACTAAAATTTTACCAAAGGAGTTATGTTTCTTTGGAGACTTTTGAATTGAATTGACCAAAGGGGTGTCTTCTTTGAAGCATTTTGAACTGATTTGACCAAAGGGGTGTATCCTTTGGAGCATTTTGAACTGATTTGACCAAAGGGGTGTGTCTCCTTTGGAGCATTTTCAATTGATAGTGACCAAAGGGGTTTTTTTCCCTTGGAGCCTTTGAATTTAATTTACCAAAGGTTTTTCTCCTTTGGAGTATTTTTAATTGAATTGACCAAAGGAACATCTTCTTTGGAGCACTTTGAAAGGGATTTTTTTTTTCCTTTGGAGCATTTTGAACTGAATTCAACAAAGGGGCATCTCCTTTGGAGAATTTTGGACTGAACTAACCAAAGGGGTATCTCCTTTGGAGCCTTTTGAATTGAATTGATCAATGGAGTATATCCTTTGGAGCATTTTGAATTGAGTCGACCAAAGGAGTTTCTTATTTGGATAATTTTGAATTGAATTGACCAAAGGAACATCTCATTTAGAGAATTTTGAATTGAATTGAACAAATGGGTATCTCCTTTGGAGACATTTGTATTTTGATAGAGTGAAGCAAAGTGCACGACCTTAAAACCTCATGGTTGAACATGTTATGGAATGAGTAGAATATAGATGAAATGCATATTAGATGATAATGATTGATGCTTAATTGACTATCATTTGAGAAGATTATCGATTATTACTTATAAGACTTTGTCTTTGTTACTTAATCAAGGGTACCAATATAGTAGTACTAGTTTGACCATTTACTGAAGGATGAAATAGACTATGATACATTTGTGACAATGCGATAGTGATATGAAATGTAAGTTCAATTTTCAAATTGTTTGTCTTAGGGATATAAAAACAATAGTCATTTTCCAAAGACTAAAACATCCTAGTGATCTCAAACAAACTCATTTATTAATATCATAAATCCATAAGATACTAAGGGCATCCTCGTGGAGTGAAATATCTCAAGGACCAACTATGTGTGATTTGAATATTTATTGTCAATTATGAGCAAGGGTAGACTAATCAATTGTAACTTATGCCAGTAAATCTAGCTTATTCACAAGCATACATAAGTTTGTACAAAATAAGGTTGCTAATGTGATAGATGTGTCGCCATGCGTAATGCTACTCCATTTTTAGTTTGGCATCTATAGCCCATTTTTTGCTATGGAAATCACCCCATGGTTGTCAAAAACTAAGAATTTCAAGGATTCAAGCTCTTTCCCCTATTTTTTTTATTGGGATTTGTTTTTGTGTTTTTGCTCATTTTAAAAAAGAGCAAAGGGATTTTATTTCTTGTTGGGGACTTGATCATTTTGTAGAGGAGCAAGGGGATTTATTTTTGGGGGAGGGAGAGGGAGAGCTTGTCCTTTTGTCATTTCTTAACCTTTTAGACCATGCACATAATAGGATGAGTAGAAAATACCTTTCATTATATGGAAATAACTACACATGCATTCATCATTCCATGGCATCACAATGAGATTAATGTGTGATATATGTGTGGTCCAAGAGGAAACTTGATTTATCTTGGAATAACCTGTAGCACCTATGGATTGTTTGATATTCAATGAATGTTTCTTGAAACACTAATAGTGGATGAGTGACTAAAAATACCTAGAGATCTCTCAAACCAAACACCACCAAAGAAATAAGGTGCCATGGGATTTTATTGCAAGTCTATTTTTTTATTTTTTTTCATAATTTTTTTTGGTATGGTGGTAGATGGTGGAATGAAACCAATACTAGGATTAAGGTATTCTTGGTTAAGGCAACAAGACTTAGTGGACTAAAAATTATCTAAACTAACCAAATGACAACCAATACAACAAGTGACATGTATGAATGTAGATGATAGAGATACATAAATACAATATTCAAGGAAATGATCATGGAATGTATATGAGTTATGGATGCATGAATGGATGCACAAATTGTAATATGAATAATTAAGCTAATTGTTTTTGTTTTTTATTATTTATTTATTACTTTTACCATGTATATATATGTATATTTCTCATCAGGTGTATGAAGGTGGTCAAGGTGTATTTGGTGGATCGATAGGGGTCTCAGCTCACTCTAGAGGAATTAGCAGATGAAATATGGACTACAAGATAGGAAATAATCGAAGGTAAAACTCATCTTCATAAATTATGGTTGCAATGGTGGTTGAATCTTTGAAGCTATCAAATATGAAGAGAATACATCAAATTCCTCATCAAAATCATCCTTAGAGTCATCATAAATGGTATCAATAATTAAGACTTGTGGTCATATTTCCAAAGAATCATCATACAATAGAGGCATAAACTCAAGGTCTATATATTCATCTTCACTATCATCACTATCCTCATCATCTTCCTTGGAGTCTAAGGAGAGTTGTTGAAATGATTCCTTGAATAAGGTTGAGGAGGATAGTGGTTTGTATCCAAAGATAGAGCGATCATGAACCTATCGATAGCAAGGTTCAAATATGTCATGGATACTCTGCTCATGTCATCCAAAACCATATACCTACTAGTTAACTCATAAAAAATATCGTATTGGTAAATTTGGATTGGAAATATAATCGATGTTGGCACAAAATTGTTGTTTGGGTTCATCAAGAGGAGGTGGATCGAATAAAGAATCGACTCCATATATAAAATTTATTCTATTAGGAACTGAATCCATATTATATATCATGCCAATTCTAAGGGTGGATCATGTGGATGATCGTAATCTCTAACAATCTCAATGGTTGGTATGGTTATTGTGATGTTTTTAATAATGTACTTGTCAATGCTTGGATTGGTGAGAGGAACCATGATCGGCATAGGTACAATTGTGAAAAAAGTAGGGATAGGGGTGAAGGTCTCAAAAATGACCTTGGCTTAGATGGGAGAAGTGGTGTATGTTGCAAGGGTGCCTCCCTAATAGTCAAAAATTTCTATGAGATATTTGATAGTGAAGGCAAAGGAGGGTCCAGTTGAGTTGAGTGGCTAGTGAATTTGGGCTCGGAATGAGATGGTGTGATAATGGGTGCTTGTAAAATTAGAGGGGTGTATTAAGGAATATGATGAATGATTATGAGTGTTGATAAGCATTTGGGTGGTTGAATTTGTGATGTGGAGGCTTACCCCCCTATGTGAAGGTTGGATGAATGAAAAGCTGATTATGTGGGTGATGTGATGGGACCGGACCTGATGAAGATGATGAATTATTTGTTGGATGATGGGGTGTGATGGGAAAATGGTATGAGGTGGAGGAAGAAGAATGATATGAATTAATAAATTGGCATGTGGAGGTATGATCAAGTTGCATAGGCACAGTGGTTGTTGATGTCATGGGAGAGAGCACCATTTGCATTGGGTCATTCGATTGCTATGCTCAGTTTGCACTTGTCTAAACTTGGATAAATTTATGTATAGAACCTACAAAACTTTGGTATTATTGAGCTTTGCATATATGATTGACTTGATTTGGGGGAGCTATAGAAGTTGATTCCCCAATTGTTTGTTGAGTTTCCTCACGATGAGGGAGATGTGTTTGATAAATACCAAGGTTCTAGTTTTGTTGTGAAATAGGTTATCAATCTTGATAGTTTGCTTCTCGATCAGATCTAGCACATGTACTTGAATGAATAGAAATAATTAATGTCAAGACCTTTATAATAATGAAAGGTGTAATATTGATAATCCTTATACACACTACCATAGGGTTTGTTAGGGTCTTCTAGCTTGATTTGTTGTAGTATAATGATTTGGGCCTCATACAACCATTGGAATATTATGGATAGTGGTTCAAGTAATAGGGTGTAGTTGCAAGGTGGTTGGTTGTATTTTGAGAATTGATAGTTGTCTACTATTAGAGATTTATTATGTAGCTGAGGTGGATGTGGTACAACTTGATATGTCTATTGTTATGGTGGTTTTTGTTACTTGAGGTTATTGTGTCTACGATTGAGGTTGGCTCAAGACCACTTGGTTTACTTGGTCAAATTTTTATTGGCCTTGATTTTTACCCTTGAATTCTTATTTTGCCATTCCTTATTTTTAAGCTTTATATTACAGTATTGGATTTTAATATATTCACTTACTCTAGCTTGGGTGAGTGCTTATTTGAATGTTTTGTACTATTGCAATTGTAATAATAAGGATATGGGTTTTGAAAAATTCCTCGTGAATATTCTTATGAGTTTTTCCATGGGGAGGGTAAATGGAAACTTGGTGATAAATACCCTCCAACTATTTTTAAAATCATAAACTGAATCATTTTCAAATTGATGTAAGTTGAATCGGTTGGTCAGTGTGGTTTTATTTCTGACATTTAGAGAGAAATCTAGGAATTGATGTGCTAGTTGCTCAAAAGTATAGACACTATGGTGTGGCAAATGGTTATACCATTCTAAAGCATCTCCTCAAAATTTTTGAGGGAATATTTGAAGCATCAGTGAATCATTATCTTGTATTCTAATGCAAGTATTTATGAATGTGCTCATATTTTCTCAAGGGTCCTCATCCCCTTTGAATTTATCAAACTTTGGTAGTGTGAAATATGTGGGGTAGGGTGGTGATGGTACCAAAGGATGAATGGTATGATTGATCAACTAAGATAGAATGGGTTTATGATATAATATTCCAGGAATCTGCATTGCTAAGTTTTCAATTTGGTTATGTAAAAACTAAAATTTAGGGTCTTCTAATGGTGATTGAAAGCCTTGGTTTATTTGTTGCATGATGAATTGGGTTGATGAAATGAGGTTTTGATTGGATAATGAATTCATGTTTGTTGAGATTTTATGGTGTTGGATGTTTTGTTGGTATTGGTTATGGAATGAGTGGTGTTGATGAGGTGAGGGTTGTTAATGTGGATATGGGGGAATGATGGTGTTTTGGGTTGATGAAGTGGCATATATGTTGTGAAATGGATATGTGGGTATCATTATGGTGGGTGGTTGTGAAACCTAGGATGAATCTTGGGTGAAGAAAGTATTCTGGGTTTAGGTGGTTGGATGGTTAAAGTATTACACCTATGATTGTTGTTTCAATATGGGATGGATGCCTTGATTAGCATTACCTGTAAGTAATTATTGTAAATGTTGTACATATTACTCTATACCAATTATTAATGTAGGTTACATGGTAAAATGAAGGGGTAAAATTTTGGAGATGATGTGTGGCGACAACATGAGTGGATGTGAGTGGAGGGTAGGTGGTGAAGGGTATTACGATTGAGCAAGGAATGATAGGCTATGTAGGATCACCAAAAGGTAGTGATATTGGTGGAATCAATGGTGGAACCTATGAAGTAGCATTATATTGTGCTTCATAGAGTGTATTGGAGTAGATGATGTTATGGGTGGATGGCATGGAGATGTGTTGATTGGATGATGGTTGATGGCTTTGGCTCATAGTCATGGTAGTGGATTCAAAAATGGGGTTGATGAAGATATTGTTGGCATTTTGGGGATGTGAATAGGTAGGTTCATGATGGAATATAGGAATGGATCGATATGGAATGGTGATAGGGGGTAAGGATGGAAAGAATAGGTTTAGGGATAGGTGATGGGTTTTTGTAATGGAGGTGTGAATGACTCTTTGCATCATATTGATATCTAAAGGGGATGCATAATGGGAAAGAACAATGGATAGGTCCATGTGGATGGTTTGTGATATACCCTCTTGATCAACTATCAAAGTGGATGAGGCATGGGAATCCTAATCATAATGCTCCATGGATGTAGGTGATTCACTTTGGGTGTTGGATAATTCTTTGGCTTAAATTTGGATGAATACCATAAGCTAGAGGTGGGATGGGGTGATGAATGTGTAGGTCATGTGTGGGGAAAATGTGAAACCAAGCTATGAAAAAACACACAATCACACCAAAAAATAAGTGTTTTTTGTTTTCTTTTATTTTTGCAAATTTTGTTTTTGCTTTTGTTATTTTTTTTTTTTGAATTTTGAAGTTTCAAAAAGAGTTTTTTTATAGTTTTGGTTTGTTTTATGTTACCCAGGCCTAAAAACTATGAACGGTAGGTGATGAAGTGGAATATAAAAAGTTTTTTTTGAACACAATCCTATGTCGAAATATGAATCATGAATGGCTAATAAATCTTCCTGGATGATGGCTTGGCAATGGGTGTATCCTAGGGAAACAAAAATTACCTCCCAAAAGAGGTTGCACTATTTGAGTCCTACTACCAACTGAAATACGACTTTCACTTCACACTTGGGCATGCTTGGAAAATAATTATAGTTGTGCTCCACTAATTTTTTAGCCCCATGGTTAAAGGGCATCTAACCTTTATTACCTCAGGCTGAACTCAAGGGTAACCAGTTTCTCGGTGATGAAATCCAAGAAATTATCATACTAACTAGGGCTTATCTAGAGCTCGACTAATGGTTGGTGATGAATTCCAACTTGTTTAGGATTTTTTCCACATAATTTTTAATTCAAAGGTGTGTAATTATGATTGTGCATGCATGTGAGTTTTTTTTGTGAAGTTTTTATGCAATTTTGTAAAGATAAATCTAGTCTAATTTCACCAAAATACAAAACTAGAATGTGATTCTAATTTAATATCTACAAAATGTAAATAAAAAACACAAAATAGACAACAACACTCAAAATAGTAGACAAAAGTGTTGTAATCACAATGACACTGAGAGGGGGGGTGAATCAGTGTGATCTTTTAAATTTCAAGTATACAGTTTAAAATCCAGTAGCTATTTAAAACTGATAAAAGAAATATCAAATGCAGCAAGAAAGCATCACACATAACACAAAAATTTAACGAGGTTCACCAATGTGGCTACTCCTCAAAAATGGCTGCTTGGACTACCATCCAAATCCAGCTCAAGCAAAGCAGCAACTTTACAACTTATTTACCAGCACCAACTGGAAGGAGCACCAACCCCTCAATTTTTCTGCACCAACGTAAAAAGGAGCACCAACTCCTTATGCCAAGCTGCAACTTGGACTTCAATAGAAATAACGAAAAGAATTACAGTAATTATACTTTCACCTTATTACCCAGTCTACAGTTTACAGTACTCGACTTCTGCTGTGCAAAAGCTTCGAACAATCGAACTATCGCTTCTGCTTCTTCATCAATACTTTGCACACTCTACTACCGGATAGTCGATCAACAAAAATCACTTTTTGGGCACAACAGACGTAAATCGCACCTCCTGATGCTCTCTGCACGTTATTGCTTCGCACTTTAGATTAGTGCGTCTTCAATCTCTGCACCTCTCTGCTCACTTAAATCATGAAGATTCGATATGCACTCTTTTTTGACACACCCAACTATAGCTTCGCACTCAGCTTGAATCAAAGTGACTCAACATCTACTCCCTGCGCACTTCATTCACACAAGTTTGATATGACTCGCTCTCTGCTCGACGTGGACTTTACTTGCGCAAACTCAATACACACAGTACTTCAAACTTGAAACAGCCCTCCTTTTATAGATGAAATTTCATGATCAAATTTTAAACAATAGTCGACTGTAACCCTAAGAACGTCGGCTACAAAACCCTAAAATCCATCGGTTGTAACCCTAAGAACATCAGCTACAAAACCCTAGAAATTATTGGCTACAGAACTCTAAAATCCATCGGCTACAAAACCCTAGAAATTATTGGCTACAAAACCCTAAAATCCGTCAGCCCAGATTCAACTTTGTCGGCCTTTAACTGCTACTGCCACCTCTGTCACCTTCTTGTGATTATTGCCGCGAAATAGAAACATGTTGCGATATAACGACACTTTTTGTAGCCGTACACCTTCTTGTCCTTGCTATCATGAAATCATGACCCTTTTGGCCTTTGATAGCTTTGCCACCGTTCTTGTCACGAAATCGTGACACTTCAAACTTTTGCTGATGTCATCCTAATTCTTATCGCGAAATCACAACGCTTTTGGCTTCCAGTGGATTTTCTTGCAACCTGTCACAAAATCATGACACTTTCAACTTTCACTAACGTCATCCTCATATTTGTCATGAAATCATGATGCTTTCGGCTTCCAGAGGCTTTTCTTGCAACCTGTCATGAAATCGCAACACTTTCAGCTTTCGCTGATGTCATCCTCATCTTTGTCACGAAATCGTGACGCTTTCGAATTTCGTACATTTCTTGCTTCATGCACTAGCGAAATCTCAACATGTAGCGAAATCGCTACAACTTTTCCACTTAATGCTTTCTCCTTGCTTCGGCCAGTGAAAATCCAACATGTAGCGAAATCGCTATAGTTTCTCGACTTAGCTTCTTGGCCTCCAACATGTCACAAAATCGTGACAGTTTGCCTTGCGCCTTCTCTCTCCTCATTTTTGTCATGAAATCATGACATTTTTGGCTGTGCCTTCTCTCTCCTCATTTTTGTCGTGAAATCATGACATTTTCGGTTGCGCCTTCTCTCTCCTCATTTTTGTCGTGAAATCGTGACATTTTCGGCTGTGCCTTCTCTCTCCTCATTTTTGTTGTGAAATCATGACATTTTCAGCTGCTCCTTCTCTCTCCTCTGACCTGTCATGAAATCACGACAGAAAACATGTCGCGATATTGTGACAATTTTCTAACTTGTCTTTTTCTTCGAATTTTTGAAACTAGGTCACTTCTGTTTTCCTGGAATTGCACTTTACATAATCTGACTATCCTTTGAATTTATGTCCTCTGCATCTGAATGACTCTCGAACTGTCTATCCACTGCATCATTAGATCTAACTGCTTGTGTTGACAACAATGACAAACTTCTTGCAACACCTTGCTCAACAATCTCCCCCTTTGGAATTGTTGGCAACACTCGTGTACATTCCCGTAACTCTTCCCCCCTTTATCAATAATACCAAAGGGCTACTCGCAAACTCCCCCCGAGTCCATCCTCACAATTCTCAGGCACAATTTGTTGCATCTAGCACAAATTATGATCATGAGCAAAAGAATAGTCAAATACTCAAATGCTCCCCCTGAGAAAGTGATCCCTGTAGCTAGTCACTTCTTAGGAAGTGTAACTATTCCCAATTTGCTTCGAAGGTACTCAAACACTTCCTTGGGCAATGGTTTTGTAAAAATATCTGCTACTTGTTCTGTAGTTGGGACAAAATCCAATTTAACTTCTCCTTCTGCAACTTTCTCCTTCAAGAAGTGATACCTTATAGCAATGTGTTTTGTCCGAGAGTGCATTACTGGATTCTTAGAGATGTTAATTGCACTAGTGTTATCACACTTAACTGATATTGATTCACTAAAATTAATACCAAGATATTTCAAAGTTTTTTTCATCCACAAGACTTGTGTACAACATGTTGTTGCTACAATATATTCTGCCTCAGCTGTAGATAAAGAAACTGACTCTTGCTTCTTACTGTGCCATGCAACCAATCTGTCCCCCAAGTAAAATGCACCTCCACTGGTACTCTTTTTGTCATCAACACATCCAGCCCAATCTGCATCTGAATATGATATAAGAGTGAAGTATTTGCCTTTTGGATACCACAACCCATACTCCATGGTGCCCTTGAGACATCGAAAAATCCTTTTAACTGCTGTTACATGAGTCTCTTTGGGACTGGCCTAAAATCTAGCTACCATGCAAAATGCCTACAGAATATCAGGTCGGGTACCTGTTAAATATAGTAAACTTCCAATCATAGATCTGTACATGGTTTGGTCTACAGGTGGAGATTTGTCTTCTTTACTCAATTTGCGACCTGTTGTCATGGGAGTGCTAACTAGCTTACAGTCCTCCATAGTGAACCTCTTTAGCATTTCTTTCACATATTTGATTTGGGAAATGAATATGCCTTTCTCATTTTGATTAACTTATATCCCAAGAAAGTAAGATAGTTCACCAATCATAGAAATTTCAAATTCATTCTGCATCTTATTTGCTAAGTCTTTACAAGATTCATCTTTGTTGCTGTCGAATATGATATCATCTACATAGACAACTAGAACAATGAGATGCCCACCTTCTATTTTTACATACAGATTACTATCCACTAAACCTTTCTCGAATCCTTGTTGTGAGAGATAGTTATCTACCCTTGCATACCATGCCCGTGGTTCTTGTTTTAAACCATACAATGCTTTCTTTAATTTGTAGACAAGGTTAGGATCCTCACTAATTTGAAAGCCATCCGGTTGTTCAATATAGACCTATTCTTTGAGTTTCCCATTTAAAAAGGCAAATTTTACATCCATCTGATAAACTATGAAGTTTTTGTGAACTACTAAGGCTAGAAACATTCTAATTGCTTCTAATCTGGCCACTGGTGCAAAAGTCTCTTCAAAATCAATGCCTTCGACCTGTGCATATCCTTTACAAACCAGTCTTGCTTTGTTCCTAATGACCTGTCCGTCTTCATTTAATTTGTTTCAAAATATCCATTTGGTGCTGATTACATTCTTATTCGTAGGTCTAGGTGCTAATTCCCAAGTTCTATTCTTTTCAATCTGATCTAATCAAACAAACTTCCATTTTTCATTAAAAGTAAACTTTGAACTAGGAATTTGGTCCAAATCACTTACTTGGAAGCCTTAAGATCTTTTTTATAGATCTCAAAATATAGATCTACATTTGAACAAGAATCCCAAATTTAGGGCTATGTTTACATAGGGCTCCCAAACATAGGGATGTGTTTGCATAGGGATACCAACCATAGGGCTGCATTTTCACATGGTAAGAAACATCCCAAATAGTCTCTAAAACTCTTGATAATGCTTTCTTATCTTCACAAAATGGAGTTCCAAAAACCTACAACCAAGTAATAGACATAGATTAGAAATACAAAAATAGAAAGGTAGTACATAATAGAACCCTTTGTGCATCCCACTGTGATCATAAATTTGTAAGAAAATGAGATAACACCCTAACAATGAAATAATGAAACAAGCAATGTGAAACTAAAATGAGCTTTGTATTAAACTTTATTTGAGCCTTGATATCCTTTTTACAATTATTTGCCCCGAGTGTGTAGGGGTATGATTACAATAAGCTATATTTTAGAGTACAATGGGAAAAGGGGTAAAATACCCCTTTTGCAAATCAAACGGATGGTGGATGTTAGTGATATTATTTGCTCCAATAAATATGTTGGATGGGCTTGGGTATTCTTGTAGGCCATCCTTTCTCCAGTAGCTTTCAAATACTTGTCATCTACACACAAAATCCTAAAACATCCAAAAAATTAGTAGCAATTAAAGGTCCTTCACTATGTAAGACCCAATTTTATCTGAATAAATTAGCTACATGATATTAAATAGAAATGCTTATAGAATTTGAAAACTATGGATAATATAAAAAAATTAGAAACAAACCTTGCTATGTTTTACCTGTTTTGATCTAGACCTAAAGCTGATTGATATGCTCCTATGAAAAAATAGGGATTTATTTAGGAATTTATTGCTCAGAATGATCTATAAATTGGACTTATTCAAGGGAATTTTAGGAACCTACCCCAAATATTTCAACTTAAATAGATTCAGGATGAGTGAGATATGGCCAAGACAAGTTGGGTAGTCTTACGTAAATGGAGGATCATGTTTAGGATCTGTGAGGTTGCAGTTATGATTGGCCAAATGTAAGGCTAAATTTGGGAATCCAAGGGGCTATGTTTATGATTGGTCAAATGTAGGTCTATGTTTGGTACTAAGTGCAATAAGGGCTTGGGTTGGTGCTCCTCGAATCCTATGGCTCAATCTCCAAGAAGGTTGTGATCCTATTGGTGTTATTTTGGTAGCATGATAGTGTATGTTCAGTCCTCTCTTTGGTTGATGGAATTATGGAGTATTTTTAGTATCATGGAAGGTTATGGGGGTGAGGATAGGTGGAAATATAGGGTAACCAAGTCATAGGAACTAGGCAACCAACTATCCTAGGCAGTCAGAGTGAATCACTTAGAGTGTCTCACTTAAGGTGAGTGGTGTCATATGGGTAGGTGAGAGTGGAGTGAGGTGTGTGAGATGTGGAAAGGGGAGGGGTAGTGGAGGTTAGGAAACTACTTATCAATGGTAGAGATAGGGTATCCTAGGGTATATTTTCTAGATTTTACAAAATCTAGAAAATGGATAGATGTGTAGGAAAATACATGTAAGTTAGACCTTAGACAATATTTTATTACATGGGGGTTAGGTTAGGCAATGTGAATGGATTTTATGGAGGGTTAGGGTTTGGTGTCTATATTATGATATGATGTTCTTGATTCCTTGAATTTTCACTTTAGTATATGACATATTTTTCTATTAGGTTTTTTCATGACACATTAGTAATAGTTCACATGTAACATGTCACCCAAAATCCTATTTTTTAGTCAATAAATTATCAATGTTGAGTATAATTTGAAGAGGTAAATAAGAGTAGGATTAATGGATGCCATAAAAAAGGAATGTATGTTATTTGTATCTTATCCTAGACCACCTCCATATAGCCCTAAGAAATCATGATGTATCAAATAAGACATATCCACCATTGTATTGAGGGGGGATAAGAGTACCCCACCAAAAAAAATATGCACAACTGATCTATATCTCATCCCCCAAAAAATCTAGAATATTTGACAAGCATGATGTGTCAAAAAATACATTATCAATATTATAGGTAATACCAACATGTTGAAGTCTTACACAAACATGATGTGTCAAATAAGACATGGCAACCATTATATCAATAAAAGAGGACCACAAGACATTATTCAGTGAACATGATGTATCAAATAAGATATGTGCACCATGACTATAGTGGAGAATAAAAGTATACATCAACAAGGATATGTGTAGGTGATTTATATCTTTATCCAAATCATGCCTTGTTATTTTTTATGAGTGTTATTTTTCAAATAATACACACCCAACTTGACATAAGAAGAAACATGACCAACAATAAGTAGATAAAAACACAAGGGTTTAATAAAGCTTTAAAAATAAGAATAAATTCTATTAATATATATATTGTAATATATGTGTAGATGAAAAATAGAAATACCAAAATATATAACAAGATAAATTGAAATTAAGATCTAATATTGCACAAATAAATATGATTTTATTAATATGGGGAAGTCTCAAATCTCCAATGTTACAATGAAAGAATTGATTTCTTTGATACAAATATTTACAATATTAGGGTTCTTCAAAACCCTAGTGAACAACAATGGTGGTGTATTCAATATCACTTATGATCCCAACAGAGGTGAGTGGGCTTCGTGCTATCCACTACTGAGCCACTCCAGCTTAAGCAATTGCACAATGCTTGTATATCTCTAAAACTTGCACACAAAGAATGATAGTATAGGATTAGTAGTAACTGTGAGGGATCCACTTTGTGAGACCCTCAGGAATCAATACAAATCCTAAATTCCAAATAATAAACTACATACAAAATATTGAAATAATGAAATTAGTATAAAAATAAAATATTTACCTTGTTGAACTTGTCATTTTTTATCTATGATAGTTGTTGCAAGAAATTGGTGCAACGATGCCCTAGCATCACCCAAGGGTTAGTAGGGAAGTAGGGATCTAGTTTGAGATGCCTTCAGGTACTTTGTGGTATAATAAAATACTCATAGATGTTAAGGAATAGCGAAAAGTACCCAAAGGTGCTTGGTGGCGGAGGAGAAGCACCCAGAGGCACTCAGTGGTGAAAAGGAGCACCCAAAGGCATTTGAGAGATGAGGTAAATGCTTGGTGAAGGAGAAGCACAAGAATATGCTCAATGGAAATAAGGAGTGCTTGAAGGTGTTTGAGAGCTAACGTAAAGATTTGTAAAAGCATATCTAGTTGAGAAAGAAGGGAGACGATGAATGTAGAGTCTGTGGTGAGCGAGGATTGATGGAGAACTCAATGAATTCAAGATACTTGAAAACTTGGATTGTTTAGGATCCTCAAAAAACTTAGGGAATTACTTAGGGGTTGATCCATGAAGATGGCTCCTAATCCACACTAGGGTATGTTAGGGTTTAAACGACATGAATTGTGTGGCTCAGATTAAAACACATGGGAGGGTGGATATTAATTTTGGGTGTGTGGCATGGGTTGATGTAGATGGATGGCTAGGATTAAGTTAAATCAGATGGTTGGAATTTATTTACACACACACACACACACACACACATATATATAGATATATATATAGGATGCAGGGGCCAAAGTTAGGGTTGGATATATATTACAATATATAGGATATTACAATATATGTGTAGATATATGACAATGGAATGAGTGGATGCAAGGGCCAAAGTTAATATATAGAGGATATATATATATATATATTATAAAATTTAATATTAAAATATTAATATTAAACATATATTTAACAAATATACCTAAATATACATAAATAAATGGGTACAAATGGTAGGAGGACCTGGATGGATGAAAAGTGGCTAGATTTTGGTGTCTACATATGCCCCTTTTGTACTGCATTGCATGAAACACAATGCAGTGTAAAAACACAAGACACCTACTTGGGCTAGATGCACAAGTAGCTTGCTCTTGAGATGTGATATATGAGCTTAAAAACAAAAGAATTTGGATTTCCATAGCTTACCACCTCAATTGGTGAATGAGTTTGTGGATGAATCTCATGAGCCAATTGAAAAAAAATGTGTGGATGATATGAATGATGTAAATGTGATATTGTTTTTGTACCAATGGTTGGAAAGGTATTTGTGGATAATGTGAAATTATTGCATCTATTTTTTCCCTTACCTATGAAGGGTTTTGCAAAAATGTAATGAAAATGTGTCTATTTTTGCCCCAATAGATGAAGGAATATTTGCCAAGTGTAGTTGCTATGATCATGTAAGATGTATCACATTATAGGAAACTCAAAACCAAATGTGGTTACCCCAAATTTGTGGTGATTCAATGCTACTAAAGAATGTGCCTTTAGACATAATTGATATGCAAAGATAAAAATAGTCAACTTCGGAGGGCCAACTAGTGACTGTCAAAAAATTCCTATGATTAGAAACAATCACCCTAGCTAAGGCCAATCACCATGATGACTGTCATGGAAATGTAAAATGATGAAATATGATTTTATCCATGTGTTAAGCCCCATGAACTAGGCTATTAATGACTACTTTTGTGCAAATTGTTCTTGGTAAGTTTTCACGTAAAATACGAAGTACCAAATGTGATTGTGATTTTGAATAAGGAGATAAGTAATGATGAAAATGACCAAGTGTCCTTGTGGTAGGTTATTCATCTTACTAAATTGCATGGATGCAAATCATTGCAATCACTAAGTATATAGAATAACCCACTAGATACAAGGTTCACTTGAATATTTGTTTGAACTTGGTAACTATGCAAATGTTATGGTTGACGATAGAAATGCATTATTAATTATGAGGATGATGGCGATGGTCATTTTGTGAAAATTTTGACTATTTTGGAGTATTTTGTAACTTGTTATGCGATTTTATGACTTTTGGTTGCATATTGAAAATTATGCATCCAAATCAGTTGAAACCTTCACAAAACCTATAAATATGATGAAAATGATGCATGGATGCAATATGGAGATATTTAGTGGGGGTAAGCCACTATTTTCTAGTAATTTGATCTTTTATCAATTTTGATGCCAAATGCCAGTTGGCACTTTCGGCATGTGTAGATTCTCGTCGGTGTTTGGGTGCTTCACAAATACCCTGGTGTGCTTCAATGTGCTAGGGAATTTGCATGGGCATCTCAAGGTGCTTGAAGCAGCTATAAATAGCTTTCTGGGTAAAATTTGAGATCATTTATGCATTTTTGACTTTTTGAAGCTGCATCTAGGAGAGTTGGGTGGAGTGGAGTGTAGTGAGGTGAAATGATTTGGGTGTGGAAGCTATGACAATGGAATGAGTGGATGAAGGGGCCAAAGTTAGGGTTGGATGGAGAACTCAAGGGATTCAAGATACTCAAAAACTTGGATTGCTTAGGATCCTCCAAAAACTTAGGGAATTACTTAGGGGTTGAGCCATCAAAATGGCTCCTATTAATAATCCACACTAGGGTATGTTAGGGTTTGAATGACACAAATTGTGTGACTCAAATTACAACACATTAGAGGGTGGATATTAGTTTTGGGTGTGTGGCATGGATTGATGTAGATGGATAGCTAGGATTAAGTTAAATCGGATGGTTGGGATTTCTTTACACACACACACACACATATATATATATTAAATATATATAAAATATAATATTAAAATATTAATATTAAACATATATTTAACAAATATACCTAAATATACATAAATAAATGGGTAGAAATGGTGGGAAGACCTAGATGGATGACAAGTGGCTAGATTTTGGTGTCTACAATACGTATATATTTAATTTTTGAAAATAAAATGATATTCATAATGTATACTTCATTTAAAGTATTTCGTCGATTTATACCTTTCTTTAATATTCAACCCACTTATTTTTTTAATGAAATTGAGCACACTACTTTAAAAATAAATAAATAAATGTCTTAAGATAGGCTAAAACTATGTAGAATACCATCCTCATACCATAGAGATCTTCATATAAGGATCAATGTGGCTATGAAAAAAGTATTACGACATATTTTAATTGAGGGTGATTTAAATATTATTATTAATATTATCAAACAAAAGAACAAGGATATTTAATCATCAATATCATTATTTAAGACATACATAAATTAATAATATTAATATTTATGAAAAAAATTAATATGGTAAATAATTTAATTAATCATGGGATTAGTCATCATCCTAGAAACATACATTCAAATATTAGAATACAACCATTAAAAATAATTCTATTAATTTTTAATATTTTTTAATAAAATGTCAAGTACCCTATGTAGCTTGACTCTTATCCAAATACCAAAGTTTAATTCATAGGGAGGGTGGCCCCTGAACCAATTGTACTTCATATTTTTTTAAATGAGTTATATGATGCATCATCGTATGCAGGTTGAAATAACAATAGGCACATAGACACAAAGTACACAACAAAAGTAGGAAGAACTATAGAAGTCAAAATAGAAAACTCTTTTATATATTATTTATAAGGAAGGAAAAATTGCACTACACATAGAACTACAGTTGAACCTCTCTGCATTACTATCAAGCTCATCTCCCCAAAAAATCTTCCCCCCAAATGGAATTCAATCCAATTTTAATATGAAAATTACAAATAATAGTTTCTCGCCAAAATTTGAAAACACAAATCCACTTCAAGGAAATTAAAAAAAAATCAAATTTACAATTTTCCATACAAGCCATTAATGCAACAGTCATAAATACCATAGAAGTATGTGCGCAAAGACCACATCATAATTTTTTGCTTGAGTCATTAATGCAATGGTTATAAAGACCATAGAACTGCATGCATAAAGACCATAGAATAATTTCCCACCTGATCCATTACTGCAACGATCATAAATACCATAGAACTACATGAATGAAAATAAAAAAAAATAATTTTCCATCCAATCCATTAATGCAACAGTCATAAAGACCACAAAAATATGTGCAAAAACACCATAGAATTGTGTGCATAAAGAACACATAAATGCATTATGTTTATCACAAAACTATAGATATTTTTTGATGAACACAAGCTTATACTGAGGGGAATGTGAAAAGTATAAGATAAAAATTTTCTCTTTTTAATCCAAATGATAATAAAATAATATCAATAGCAATAATGAAACAATGCTCAAATCACCACATACATAAGAGACACAGATTTAACATGGTTCACCCAATATGGGCTACATCCATAGAGAAATATTGCTTATAAATTTCTTAAAAACATTTGTGGATACCAACCCATAGGAGACACCAATCCTCTATTACAATGTTTATAGACACCAATCCACAAGAGACACCAATCCCCTTGCTCAACTTTATGGACACCAATCCCCTCTGCTCTGGTTCATGGACACCAATCCATAAGAGACAAAAATCCCCTTTGCTCTAGTTCATGGAAACCAATCCATAGGAGACACCAATCCCCTCTGCTCTAGTTCATGGACACTAATGCACAAGAGACACCAATCCCATCTATTTTGATTCATGGACACCAATCCACAAGAGACACCAATCCCATATGCTTTGGTTCATGGAAACTAATCCATAAGAGACACCAATCCCCTCTATTCTACTTGTGGACACCAATCCATAGGATACACCAATCCCCTCTGCTTTGGCTTGTGGACACCATTCCACAAGAGAAACAAATCCCCTCTACTTTGGTTCATGGACACCAATCCACAAGATACACCAATCCCCTCTGCTTACAAACACTGCTCAAATTTGCTCCAAAACTTACTCACAAATCTTGCTCAAATCTACTCTAAAACTTGCTCACAAAACATGCTCATAAAACATGCTCAAACCTACTCCAAAACTTGTATAGAAAAAATCCTCATCTATTCCCAAATATTTCATAGTGATATGATCAAGTTATTCACTTATTATTCAATGTGCTTTGCTCAACTAAAGCAATTCAGACATATTCTACCTAGAATTATTTGATCTTCATGAACATATAGAGAATGATATGCACTAAAAAATACCCAATATGTTCTTCAAATTCATTAAGTCTATCACTTTCACATGTCTCACATTTATTACATTAAAAGGTAGCTCTAGTCTAGCACTTGATAACTGACCTTGTAATTCTTGATTTGAAAATTTCCTTCCATTTTGTAGATAGATCTTATCATTTCATGCATTCTTCAACACCTTAATCATGAAAGGTAGCACCAAAAATATTTGACCAAAACTTTAGCAAGCCACTGAAGAGAATTGAACCTCTGACCTTCAACACCTTAGCACCTTAATGTTGGCTAGAAACCAATTGGGCTAACCCAATGGTTGAGACAAAAAGACAACATAATGTATTTGTACCTTTCTTTACTATGAACACTTGTGTATGCCAAACACTCTCCATGTGAAAGCCTTCATTACTAGCTATCCAGTATATTCATTTTGGTGGCTTCTATGTACTTTACACCTCCTCTATGTGATTGTGATGTGCTTCCCTTATGATATTGATCCTTGAAAACCTTCTTATATTTTTATATCTGGTCCTATGAGCTCTTCTTTCAACGTTTGTGAGTGTCTATTCTCTACTTTGCAATCCCAATAAGGTATAGAATGATCTTCAAAATGGTGACATAATGCTTAACTTTCATAGCATGAAATGATATATTTGTAGTGGTAAATTTTAGGTCCTCCTTTGTGTTTTGGTTTCTTCATTTTATTGCATCTACCTTGGCATTTACAGAACCTTGTTTTATAATTCAAATTTGTTGTGCTTTTCCTATTACAATTGAGCTCATGTTGACCTATTATTCAATATTTCCTTTTCTACAATGTAGAGCCTATAACAATGAATCCAAGTCTAATATATTTCCTATTATATTGCAACAATATATTCATACCTTCCAGTTTGATAGATGATGATGATTCTTCTCCACCATAACTTCTTCCAATAATTTCAATCTCACTATTTGCTTTATGAAATTTTTTTCTCTTTGGATATTATGTAATATTATCTATATTTTCTACAAACACATCATACTCAACATTTGGAATATTGAAGACACGAATTTTGTATTTTATACCTTACACAAGCATGTCCAAAAACTTTGCTATATTCAACTTGGAGATTTTCTAGAATATTTCCTTCATATTATATTGCCTTACAACGCCAATCCATCATTTTTATTCCCTCAATGCAAGATACACAAGATAGTTTCCTTCTTCCCTTGCAGCGCTATCTTTGTTTTTTGCCTTTATCCATAGGATTTCGCTTGCTACATCCATTTGTAATATCTTTCTTTTTTTGCACCCTGGTTTCTTTGTAAAAATATGTGCACTAGTTACTATCTTCCTTGTGTTCCCTCGCTTGGATCTCTATTTGTTGTCCACACTTTGGTTCTCTGTGCACCGCCCACACTTGGCTCTCTGTGCATAGAATCTTATTCACTTTCTTCTTTCACAAAGTTTAATTAAAGTATATCTCACTCCGCTCATCCTCAATGATCAAGACATTCTCTAAAAACTATGTGTCAACATTGTATATATACCATTTTCTATGTGGCTCCCAAAAGTCGGCTCCCTTTCCTTTTTAAATTTTCTTTTATATTATAATATTTTAACCAATAATTTAAATATTTTAATATACCAATATTAAGCTTTTATTCAATAATATATTTAAATATTTTGATTTAAATACATTAAGCCTTTGTCTCATCACTTTATAATGTCCTTCACTTAGACTTTGTCTCATTATTTTTTAGCCTTTGTCTCATCACTTTATAATGTCCTTAAAATTTATATTTTATATTTACATATTATAATACTTTACTTGAAATACATTTATCTTGCTTCTCTTGATATATATATTTTTCTTGCTTCATTGTGTTCTATTTACCAAAGATAACCTTTGACACCAATGACAACTCAACAACACAATAATTCTAACAATCTCCCCCTTTATCATTGATGACAACCCTACAAAAAAAAATCTTTTACTGCAACTGGATTCACAATCTACTCCCCCTGACAATTTGCTCCCCCTTATAGATTCTCCCCCTTTGAAAGCAATGACAAACGACTCCTTGGGGCTAAAAATAAGAAATTTAACACAACCCCCTTACCACCTCCTTTTCTTGAGGTGATCAATTTTGATATGGGATTAAATCTAATCCCAACTTACAATGTTCTTCTTTTTCAAATTTCTTTTTCCAAAATTTTGAGGTCATACCCTTTTGAATATTTTGACTATCCTTCTTCTTTCTTGACTTTGGGAGTTTAGTAAACACGGTTCTACACCATCTAGTTGTATACCCAAAATTTTTACATATGTAACATATGATGTTGTAGTCCATAGGAGGTGTAAATTCCTCTTGATGAAGCCTAAATCATTCATAGCACTGATCCTACAATTTATAGCTTTATGACCAAAATGGTTGTATGAGAAAAAATGACCTTGTAAAAAATATTCATCTTGCCTTGGAGGATATGGTCGCATGGTTCTTTTTTTGCTTTTCTATGATGGTCCATGTTCCTTGATGGTGCATTGTTTTCTTTCTCATTGATTCTTCCACCTTTCAACATATCAGCATAGGTCTTGGGATCTTCATTAATTAATTTATTTGATGCTTCTATTTATTTTGAGTTTGACTCCCCCCTTTTGTTTCTCTTGACCTTATTCAAAACCAAGTCCAATCTTGATAAATGGAGATCTTTGTGCTTTAATAATATCATCCAAGTTTTTTGAGTTTTTCCTAAATTGATATATCTTATTATTAAATTTTTCAAGTGCTTTCCTTAGAATTATAGCTTCATGTTCTAGTTTTTTACTTCTAGCTCTTTTGCCTTTAACTGCTCAATCATACCTTCTTCAATTATCCTTACCTCTTTAACCGTAACTTTTAAGTCGGTGAGATATTGTAGAAGCTTTATCTTTTTTTCCTCATCCTCTTGTACTTGAGACTTCAATATTGAGTTCTTTCTAACCCTTTTCAATTCTTCAAGAGAAAAAATAAGTTCCTCTTCTATGTCAATTGTGGCTTCCTCTTCATATTTTGAATCTTTTTCTTCTTCTTGGTCTTTGAAAACAGGAGCATCTCCATTATCTTCTATGCCTAAAAAAATATTTCTTCTTTTTCACTATCAAAGAGGTTTTCATCACTGCTACTAGAATTATTACTTGCTTCTTCAACATAAAAACTCTTCTTGTGTCTTTGAAAGATCTTCTTCTCATGCTTGCCTTGAACATGCCTATTTTTATTTTCATGATAAAAAAAATTTCCTTCTTTTTCTTTTATTCCTTTTCTTCTTCACTACTACTACTTCTAGCTTATGGAAAATTAGATGCATAGTGACTGATGTTATCGTAATTAAAACATTTCACAGATTGCATATCTTTGTGTTTTCTTGGACCCCTCTTATTCCTTCTCATAAAATTAGCTTCTTCTCCACTATTTGATTTTTCACTTGATTTTGGTCCTTTATTATTTATCTTTTTAAGCTTTGAATTCTACCTCTCATTTGGATGTTTGTTTTTTTTGTATCGTCAAATCATAGGCTATGAGAATCCCATGTAGCTCATCCATGCTCAAAGTTTTGAGATCATTCATTTCTTCAATTGCTAAAATATTTACATCAAACCTCATGGGAAGTGACCTCAATATTTTTTGAACAATCTTAGAGTCTTCAATACTTTCTCCAAGTCCATGAACGGTTTTGAAAATCTCATGAAGAATATACCTAGCAATATCTTCCTCATGTTTCATCTTCAACTCTTCAAAATTCCTTCTATGTGCTTGAAGTTTTGCCATTTTAACCTTGTCGTCTCCTTCATATGTTCTCTAAAAATATCTCATATTTCTTTTGATTAAGTGCATTGCATGAATTTCACAAACTTTGATTCACATAAACCACTTAAAATTGCATTCATTGCCTTGGTATTATTTTTATATGGTTTCTTACCACTTACATTTGTATGAGGAATTGTAGGTGATGTGAAACCATTCTCAATGGATTCCCATGTATCATATTCATGTACCATAAAATAAGTCCTCATCCTCACACTCCCGAAAGCATAGTTAGTCCCATCAAACAATGGAGCTCCATTTTATGAAAACCCTTCCTAATGACACATTTGTGTTCCTGTAAGATATTCCTTCAAGCTATTAGGCTTTCATGAAGAAACCCGCTTTGATACCAATTAAAGAACACAAGCTTATACTGAGAGGGGGGGTGAACAACATAATATAACTTTTCCATTTTCAATCCAAATGATAACATCAATAATATAAATTACAATAATTAAACAATTCACAAATCATCACACACATAAGAGACACAGATTCAATGTAGTTCACCCAATATGGGCTACATCCATGAAGAAATATTGCTTATAAATTTCTCAAAAAAATTTGTGGACACCAACCCATAGGAGATACCAATACCCTATTATAATATTTATGGACACCAATTCATAGGAGACATAAATACCCTTGCTCAAGTTCATAGACACCAATACAGAGGAGACACCAATCCCTTCTACTCTGGTTCATGGACACCAATTCATAGGAGACACCAATCTACTCTACTCTATTTCATGGACACCAATCCATAAGAGACATCAATCCTCTCTAATCAAGTTTGTGGACACAAATACATAAGAGGCACCAATCCCTTATTATCTATTTCATGGAAACCAATCCATAGGAGACATAAATTCCCTTTTCTCTAGTTCATGGACACTAATCCATAGGAGATACCAATACCCTCTGCTTTGGTTTGTGGACACCAATACATAGAAGAAACCAATCACATTTGATCTAATTCATGGACACAAATCCACTAGAGACACCAATCCTATCTATTTTGGTTCATGAATACCAATCCACAAGAGACACCAATCCCCTCTACTTACAAACACTACTCAAATCTACTCCAAAACCTACCCACAAAACCTGCTAAAATTTGCTCCAAAACCTACTCACAAAACTTACTCAAAACTGCTCATAAAACCTACTCAAACCTGCTCCAAATATTGTATACAAATAATTCTCATATATTCCCAAATATTACATAATGATGTCATCAAGTTATTCACTTATTCTTTAATATGCTTTCCTCAACTAAAGCAATTCAGACATATTCTACCCAAAATTATTTTATCTTCATGAACATATAGAGAATGATATGAACTAACAAATGCCCAATATGTTCTTCACATTCATTAAGTCTATCACTTCCACATGTCTCACATTTATTACATTAAAAGGTAGCTCTAGTCTAGCACTTGATAACTGACATTGTAATTGTTGATTTGCACCTTTCCTTTCCTTTTGTAGATAGCTCTTATCATTTCACACATTCTTCAACACCTTAATCATGAAAGGTAGCACCAAAAATATTTGACCAAAACTTTAGCAAGCCATCGAAGAGAATTGAACCTTTGACCTTCAACACCTTAGCACCTTAATGTTGGCTGGAAACCAATTGGGCTATCCCAACAATTGAGACAAAAAGACAACACAATGTAATTGTACCTTTCTTTTTTGTGAAAACTTGTGTATGACAAACACTCTGCATATGAAATACTTTGTTAATAACTGCCCAATCTATTCCTTTTGGTGGCTTCTATGTACTTTGTGCCTCCTCTACATGATTGCACTGCACTTCCCCTACGAGTGTCAATGGCACCTTCGTGTGTGTCCTGGTTGTGATCGATCCTTGACAAACTTATTTAATGTTTTTGTCTGGCCCTACGATATCTTCCTCCAACCTCTATGAATGTCTATCCTCTACTTTGCAATCCCAATTAGGCACATATTGATCTTTGAAATTATGATATAATGCTCAACTTTCACAGCATGCAATGAAAAATTTGGAGTGATGAATTTTAACTCCTCCTTTGTGCATTGGTTTCTTCATTTTCCTACATATAACTTATCAGTTGTAGAACATTGCTTTATAATTCAAATTTGTTGTGCTTGTCCTCTTAAAATTGAGCTGACACTGACCTATTATTCAATATTTCATTTTCTACAATGTAGAGCCTGTAACAATGAATCCAAGTCTGATATATTTCCTATCAGATTGCAATAATATATTTATACCTTTTAGTTTGATAGATGATGATTATTAGGTCTGAGGTGTAGACCAATTGTTTTAACCAAACTACATAAGGGGGGAAGAGGTCCAAGGTTCAAATATTGAGCCTCATCAGACTGAATGCTTGTCCCTTTCATGGTGCTTTCATTAATGCAAAAGGTTTAAAATTATTATGACATGGTGGTTATAGGTGTGGACTACACGAAGATCTATGTGGTGGCTTTTGGGGTAGATAAAGAAAAATATTGTGGTAGCCATAAAACCTAGATAGCCTACCCAGATTCATGGAAGCTACTATTTCCACCATGTAAATTAAAAAAAATAGATGATGATGATTCTTCTCCACCATAACTTCTTCCAACGATTGCAATCTCACTATTTGTTCTATGATGCTTGTCCTCTTTGGATATTATCCAATATTATCTATTCTTTTTGTGAACACAACATACTCAATGTTTGGAATATTGATGACACTAGTTTTGTATTTTATACCTTATACAAGCATGTCCCAAAACTTTGTTGTATTCAACTTGGAGCTTCACTAGAATATTTCATTCATGGGCTAGCCCAACAGTTGAGACAAAAAGACAACACAATGTAATTGTAACTTTATTTTTTGTGAAAACTTGTGTATGAAAAACACTCTGGATATGAAATCCTTTGTTACTATCTACCCAATCTATTCCTTTTGGTGGCTTCTATGTACTTTGTGCCTCCTCTACATGATTGCACTACGCTCCCCCTACGAGTGTCAATGGCACCTTTGTGTGTGTCCTGGTTGTGATCGATCTTTGAAAAACTTATTTAATGTTTGTGTCTGGCCCTACGATCTCTTCCTTCAACCTCTATGAATGTCTATCCTCTACTTTGCAATCCCAATTAGGCACATATTGATATTTGAAATTATGATATAATGCTCAACTTTCACAACATGCAATGAAAAATTTGGAGTGATGAATTTTAACTCCTCATTTGTGCATTGGTTTCTTCATTTTATTACATATAACTTAGCAGTTGTAGAACATTGCTTTATAATTCAAATTTGTTGTGCTTGTCCTCTTAAAATTGAGCTAACATTGACCTATTATTCAATATTTCTTTTTCTACAATGTAGAGCATGTAACAATGAATCCAAGTTTAATATATTTCCTATCAAATTGCAATAACATATTTATACCTTTTAGTTTGATAGATGGTGATTATTAGGTCTGAGGTGTAGACCAATTGTTTTGACCAAACCACGTAAGGGGGAAAGAGGTCCAAGGTTCAAATCTTGAGCCTCATCAGACTGAATGCTTGTCCCTTTCATGGTGCTTTCATTACTGCAAAAGGTTTAAAATGATTATGACATGGTGGTTATAGGGGTGGACTACATGAAGATCTATGTGGTGGCTTTTGGGGTAGATAGAGAAAAATATTGTGGTAGCCATAAAACCTAGATAGCCTACTCAGATTCATGGAAGCTACTATTTCCACCATGTAAATTAAAAAAAATAGATGATGATGATTCTTCTCCACCATAACTTAGTCCAATGATTACAATATCACTATTTGTTCTATGATGCTTATACTCTTTGGATATTATCCAGTAATATCTATCCTTTTTGTGAATACAACATACTCAATGTTTGGAATATTGATGACACTAGTTTTGTATTTTATACCTTACACAAGCATGTCCCAAAACTTTTTTGTATTCAACTTGGAGCTTCACTAGAATATTTCGTTCATATTATCTTCACCTCACAACACCAAGTCATCATTTTTCTTCCCTCGATGAAAGATATGCAAGATAGTTTCCTTCTTCCCTTGAAATTCTATCTCAGTTCACTGCATTTATCTGCATGATTTCATTTTTTTCCTCCATTCGCAAATATTTGTGTGTTCGCACCCTAGTTTCTTTGTAAAAAGGTGTGCACTACTTACTATCTTCCTTGTGTTACCTCGCTTGGCTCTCTATGCATTGTCCATGCTTTGGTTCTCTGTGCACCACCCACACTTGGCTCTCTATGCACCGAATTGTCTTCACTCTCTCCATTCACAAATTTTTATCAAAGGATATCTCACTACGCTCATCCTCAATGATCAAGACATTCATAAAAAACCATGTTTCAACATTGTATATATACCATTTTCCACGTGGCACCCAAAATTCAGCCCACTCTCCTTTTTAAAGTTTCTTTTATATTATAATATTTAAATCGATAATTTAAATATTATAATATGCCAATATTAAGCTTTTATTCAATAATATATTTAAATATTTTGATTTAAATACATTAAGCCTTTGTCTCATCACTTTATAATGTCCTTCACTTAGCCTTTGTCTCATTTAGCCTTTGTCTCATTATTGTTTAGCCTTTGTCTCATAACTTTATAATGTCCTTAACATTTAAATTTGATATTTAAATATTATAATACTTTACTTGAAATACATTTGTCTTGCTTCTCTTGAGATATATATTTGCCTTGCTTCACTGTGTGCTATTTACCAAAGACAACCTTTGACATCAATGGCAACTCAACAACTCAATAATTCTAACATAGAACTATAAGATAACTCAACAACTCTGACATCAATGACAAATCAACAACTCTTTATGATAGAAATATGTGTGCAAATACCACATAATAATTTCTTGCCTAAGACATTAATGCAATGGTTATAAATACCATAGAACTACATGCGTAAAGACCATAGAATAATTTTCCACTTGAGAAATTACTGCAATGATCATAAAGACCATAGAACTACATGCACAAATATCACAAAATAATTTTTCATCCAAGCCATTAATGCAATAGTCATAAAGACCACAAAATTATGTGTAAAAATACCAAAGAACTATGTGCATAAAGAACACATAACTACATGATGTATATCACAACACTATAGATGCTATTATTATTATTATTTATTTATTTTTGGTTGATGCAAGATTGCACGAACATGAGGATGCTCATACATCAGACACACTTGCTAAAAATAATGTGAGTTTGGGGCTCACATTATGACTACACAAATGATTAATTTGGCCACCCAAGTTGGCTTACTTCAACTTCAAAAATCTAGGAGTCTTCTTTAGGTCATTTACCCTTCCATTGAATTAAATATTTTTTGTACTCACTTTGTCAATTTTTCTTGCCAATGGGTGAATCCAATATTTGTGCTATTCAATTTCATAGGCGTTCTCAATAAGACAATGCAAAATACAAAAATGACCTATCTTCTTGGGTTTCAGCTTGTTATATGTTTATTTTTGGAACCTCTTCTTTCTTAGATGTACCATGACTAACTTCCCCTTTGAGTAGTTATTTTCTTTGTGATGAACATCTACACATTCCTTATACTTAGAATTTATCTCCTCAAGTTTTTTCTTTACATTAGCATGCACCTCTTGCACATATTGTGCAAAGTCTTCCACCTTAGCACTGATGCGAGTACCAACTTCCGCCTTCAATAGATCTATGAATCCATAAATAGAAAATACATACACCACTTGAAATTGCATCCTTCCAATTGACCTATTCATCAAATTGTTGTATGTAAACTTTCCTTACACCAACTTAGAGTCCCATTGCACATGGTGCTCTCCTATGAGACATCACAATAGATTGCCAAGACTCTAATTGACAACCTCTATCTATCCATCCATATGAGGATGATACATTGAACTATAGTTGGGTTGTGTGCCCAATATTTTTCAAAGAGTGAGCCAAAAGTGTCTAAGGAAATTTATATCATGATCTAACGTAATGTTGGATGGAAATCATGCAATCTCACTATCTCCTTGAAGAACAAATTTGGTATCCTAGATGCATCATTCAACTTCTAACAAGGAATTAAATGTGCCATTTTAGATAATTAGTCCACCACTACGAAGATAGAATTATGAACTCTTTGTGTGCATGGCAATACAAGAACAAAGTCCATGGACAGTTCCTCCCATGGTTTATTTGGTATGCACAAAGGCTTGTACAACCATGTGCTTTATGCCACTCCCTTAGTTGTCTGATAGATTATACACCTTTCCATAAATTTGCACACACCCTTGTGTAAACTAGGCTAATAGTACCTCTCTTCCACCATCACTTATGTCTTGTCTGTGCCAAAGTTCCCTACAAATCCACCTCCATGTAACTACTCGATGAGAATATTCCTCATAGAACTACACAATATGCATATTTGCTTTATCCTAAATAGGTATCCCTCTTGCACAAAGAAATCCACAAATTGACCTCTATCTCCATCCCATGGCTCCATGCATGTGTGTCATGCATCAGCAAAATCTAAATCTATGCCATATAAATCCTTCATCCCTTCTATCCCCACAAGTTTAATTTTTATTTTGGAAATGTACCTTCTACTCAAGATATTTGTGATCTTGTTCATAATTTTTGTGTTATGCTTCAACATAAAATAAAAACCCTATAGATATTCCAATTTGCTTGTTCAACTCTGCACTCATGTTGAGACTCATATTGTGTGATGCCTTGTTAAGCAAACTAGAACTTGGAATCAGATTAACATAATATGAGATTATGTATGTAGACGACAATCCATATAGCATTTCTTCACCAACTACATATGTGAACTCTTCTAGTAGTGTTCTAATATTTGGCTCCTCAAAGTTTTATGGCTCTAATTGCTCTACTTGTGTGGGTTTGACTATTGGTGCATAGTAGTCCTGCAAGTCTCCCACATCCTTGAGAAACTTATTTTCTAACATCATCACTTCACCCTTCTATGTACATTCTTCCTTAATTCTTATTAGATTCAACTCAAACTTATTTCCATCCTTCTTGATGGTGAAGGTGTTCTTGTGCCCATAATAGACAATGCTAACATCAAATTACCAAGGCATTCCCAACAATATAAGGCATGTGTTCATTGGTATCACATCACACCAAATTGAATATGCATATCCTCCTATATGAAAGGCAACTAGACTTTGCTCTGTCATAGTCAATTTTTATCCCTTCTATAGCAAAGATATCTTGTACGATGTTGGATGTGCAACCTTAAATCCCAAATTTTGCACCATATCCATGGAGACCAAGTTCTCTATGGTACCTCCACCAATGATCAACTTGCAACACTTTTCTCTTGACTTAAACTTAGTGTGAAAGAGGCTCCTCCTCAACCATAACTCTTATTTACATGTAAAATTTAGTAGTACCTTGTGCACCATAAAGTTTTTTCCCATACTTTGGGCATGTGATTTCTACTTCACTAACCAAATTACCACTATTTGCATGTGCTACATGCATATATTTATTTATGTGACCCTCATCTCGTGTTTTCCAATATTCAAATCTTAATGCCCTACTTGACCACATCTAAAGTAGGTTTCTCTGAAACCCTTCACATGGCTTCAATTTTTATCTATACCTTTTCCAAAATTTTATTTGTGATCAATGTCTTACACACTACCACTCACACTTGTACCTTCCTTGTGTGGGCTAGTCTACCTTGCCGCTTGCTTTCTTCATTTGACATCCTTTCCCTTACCATTACTATTGCATGTGCCTTATTTTCTATGAGATAACTTCTCCTTTAAACGTAGTACCAACTGGTAGGCGTCTTCATTGGAGTTTATCATCAACAAACACATCTCATCCCGAATTCAATATGCGTAAACCATTCACATACCTTGACACCTTCTCTATGTCATCCTCTATTTATCTTGCATAAATGCATTGTTTATAGAACTCCTTCGTGTATGTTTGCATGGTGGTCTCTCTTTGGCATATAGTTTGGAGTTTCTTGAACAAATCATGCATGTAGTTAGATGGTAGGAACTTTCCTCTTAGCTTTATCATAAATAACATGGATATTTTATGCTTATTTCTCTATACACAACTCTTCTTTACTGAGTCCCACTATAATCTAATATACCCTTTAAAATTCATGGTAGTGCACTTAACTCTTTTAAGGTCCTCGATTGCTTCAAACTCAAAATAGCCCTCTAGCTTGGTGATCCAATCCACCAAGTATTTTGGATTCAACCTCGAATAGATTGAAATATCAAACCTCAACTTGCTTCTAGCCTTCACTATGAAAATAACAAATATTTATTCCATCATGAGTTTTTGTATGACCTCATCCTCATCCTTGGCACCATCCCTCTTATCATGATCATCCCTCTCATATTCATTGATATTATCCACCACTATAGAAGCTCTACATTGTGGGTCCTCAATAGTCTCTAGTCTCACCTATATGGCTCTCATCATATCAACTAGGTCCATGATGCATAGACCAAGATTGTTTTTGCCACCTCCTCTTCCAAGTCTATGAGCCATCTCTATGGTTCACCTGCAATGCAATCATAACCATACAAATCGAACAACTCTTGTGAGCCAACACCATGGAACATGAACCTAAGCTCTAATACCAAATGATGTAGCATTGTATGTGGGTTGAATTAAAAATAGACATGTGGACACAAAGTACACAATGGAAGCAAGAAGAACTACAAAAGTTAAAACATTTTTTTATATATATTATTTGTAAGGGAGGAAAAATTGCAATAACTACATGTAGATATATAGCCAAGCCTCTCTATGTTACAATCAATCCCATCTCACCTAAAAACTCTTTCCCCTAAATGGAATCCATTCCAATTTTAATATCAAAATTACAAATAAAAGTTTCTTGTCAAAACTAGGAAACACACATCTACACCAAGGAAATTTAAAAAAAAAATCAAATTTATAATTTTCCACCCAAGTCATTAATGCAACGGTCATAAAGACCATAGAACCATGTGTGCAAATACCACAAAATAATTTCCTTCCTAAGTCATTAATGCAATCATCATAAATACCATAAAACTACATGCACAAAGACCACAAAACAATTTCTCACTCAATCCATTAATGCATCGGTCATAAAAACCATAAAACTATGTGCACAAAAGTCATAGAACAATTTTTTCCCTGAGCCATTAATACAATGATCATAAAAACCATAGAATTATGTGTCTAAAAACCACACAATTGTATGCATAAAGAACACAAAACTTAGTGGTGTCTATGACAACACTACAAATATTTTTATTATTATTTTTTTAATTTTTTTGTCAATATAAATATTGCATGAACACAAGGATGCTCCTGTATCATTATATAAGATTGAAACGGGCTCCACTATATTACATCATCACCAAATAGTGGTATTACAACAAAGCTTGGCTATTATCCTGTATCATTTAGGTAAGATTCAAACTTGGGTCTTCTTCTTGAAATGTTGAAAAATTTAATAGGTTGAACTAACACTTCTTGATTTTCAATGAGTTTACACAGGTTCTTATAAGGGGTCCTCGTCCCAATTGTACTTTTTATTACTTTATATATATAAAATAAATATAATATACTATAAAACATTTGGTAGGGAACTTTTATAAACCCTAACCCATTGAGTAAATATGAAGTCAATGAAACCTAAGAAATCAAACTAAAACAACCCCTAAACAAGCACTACCACTACTAACCATGTGTCCTTTTTGCGCAGCACTATACTATAATTAATTTAATAACAAAAAAATATTTTTGCATACCGCCCAAACTTTTTTGTTGTATTATTATGTATTTTAATTTAATACAAGTTAACTTTACATCGAGAAAAAAAAAAAAAAAATTAACATTGATCACATGTACTACATAAAAATTAAAACATAAAAAAAATTATTCACTTATTTTCCCTTTACTATACTTTCATCTCTTTTATAAATGAATGCCTTATATAATATTAAAAAAAAAAAAAAAAAAAATTATTTAAAGATTTTTTTTTTAATTTTATTTATTTTATTTCGTGCTTATAGTCATCTTATTTTTTCATTTGAAAAAAAAATCTCTACTTATTAGTTGAGATATTTTACTCACATTTTATTCATTAATTATTATTAAAATAGTTTTTATATATTATTTAAATATTTTACTTAAATTTTATTTATAATTTAAAATTTAATTTTTAATATTGTGTTTAATAATTTAGTCACTTGTTTATTTATATTCTCGTAAATATTCTTTTATTTCAAAATCTTAACTTTAAAAAAAATTAAAATAATTGTAATAGTATAATTAAATTTTATTAAATATTTTTTAATTATATTTTACTAATTTGAATCATATATATTTTAAATAAATATTAAATATTTAACAAAATTATATAAAATAATATTATCTATTAAAATCATAATAAACATAAAAAATAAATTCAAGTTAATTATTTTAGCATAAATAAATAAATAAAATTTAAACTCAAATGAAAGAAAAAAATAATAACTATTATTATTTGGATTTGGTTATTGTGAGAAACCCCTATGACCAATGTACAAGGCTGAGGAGTCTCCTCCCAACCATGACCCCTCCTAAAGTTGAGAGCTATACTTGTTAATATGGAATTTAACACAAAGCCACCACACATCCATGCCCTCACACACTCGTCCATGCCACGGTTTGAACCATAAATATATTATTATGATGGCTAAGTTGAGGTTGTTTATAGAGTGAGGGAAAAACCAAAATATTTTTATAGATAAAATAAGGTCTATAATATTCTTAGTATTTCTTATACTGATTTCACTAGTGTTGAGGGAACTCAAATGGTTAGTCATACTTTTGATATTTGATTACCATTAATCATGATTAATTAATTAATAAATTTTATACATGTGCATGGAGAACTTGAGATTACAAGAGACATCTTTGAGTATTGAGGGACTCAAAACCTTGACTTCTTGATAGTGATTACCCCACTAACCATTCTACCAAGAACTCATGGTCCTTCATAATAAGCTTAGCTATAATATTAAATATTTTTTTAACTAAAAAATTATTTAAATCTTAATAATATATCACTTTTATATGAGTCTTCCTTTATAGCTAAACAATGTTTCAACATTGATGAATATTAAAGATAAATGAAGTAGAGATTGCGTAGTTTCAAAAAAATGGAAGTAGAAAGTTCACTTATACATTAAAATTTCAAAACCTTTCTCATCTTTACTTAGTCTCTATAAGATTGTACTTTTCAAATGGCTAGGCTAAATGGTCATCAATCATTGTGAAAACAATTTACCACTACTAGCACTAGCAACCTTTGTGCAATTGCTCTACATGAGTCCATAACATGCTAAGCCCAAATTAAATCCTTCCAATTTACTACAAATGACCACTACAAGGAGTTGTTGCTTGTCCTAACATAGAGGATAAGTCTTACTTTATGTCCTTATTGATCCAAAGGCTAGCAAATCCATTTCCAACTTGAAAGTGCTTAGATTCCCACCTAGTAATATTAACTAATAATAGGATGCCAATGGCACTTGACCCAACTCATGTGTCATATTCCTTACCAAGTTGTTTGTTTATCAAGGACTCCCAAGTCCTCTTCCATAAGGTTCATTGTACTAGTTGAAGGCAGGGTAAAGACCTTCACCCCTATGGTTCTCTCCATATCCATCCTTTATGTGTTGCCCTCTTGGAAAACATTGGCCCAAGACCTAATAATTAATAAGATCACACCTAACTCTTAATTACAAGTCCTTCAACTCAGTATAATTATGATTTTGTGAACTTATCGCTCATAACATCTTCTACTCTAAGTTAGCACAACCCTTGGAAGATTTGAGGACTATCTTTATATGGACACTAAACCTATAAATACCAAAGTTTCCTTCTAAAGAAACACTTGCTGCTTCCTTACCTTCTTGTGAGGAATCCTTATGTAGCCTCCAATCTAGACCCAACACTATTCTCATTTGGTGTTAAGTCCTTCAAAACAATTCACCTACCCTATATATTACCCCTTTAGAACCTAGCCACCTTCATTCTCTAAGGTAAGGGACACTTCATCCCAAGCCTCATCCCTAAGGCAAAGGTACTTTCCTTGACTCTTTCGTATTGTCCTCAGCTTGTCTTGCCCCAAGTTGACCCTCTAATCACTTGTTGCACATTAATTGGATACCTTATATGGTTTGAATTTGTTCCTCCCAATTGGCCATATCTCTTGTCATTGCCTCCAAATTTACCTTTAGTGGGAATAATTGTTGCAAATTCATTGATCCATTAATCCAATCATTATCCTCCCCTACAATGTCCATACCTTTGATAGTCCTTGAATAGACTTCAAACTCATAGAATTGCTTGTTGAGTACTTCATTGAGTTATCACTTGTCTAATCCTTGAACAATAGCTTGCATACACTAGTTGATGCCTTGGGTGGCTCCATTCGTCCCTTTTTTGCAACCTTAAATCTAGTTGACTCCATGTTGGAATCCATCAAACATTTCATTACCATGATTGCCTCCCTACTTTAAGCCCTTACATTGAAGCTCATAATGAGCCCATAGTTGTAGGCCTTGGGTGTTCAAAAATTAACTAATTTACATCATTTATGTCCTTGATATTGACTATTAAGGACAAGAAGACCCATAGGTTATACCCAATACTTGCCATCTTCTTTAACTTCCTCAATTCCAACCTGGTGAACCATGCAAAGTTACCTAACTTGAATTATTCCGGGCAACTTCCTTCAATTTCTCACATGTGTTAAATTCACACCCTTTCTAGCCCATGGTCTTAGCTTCCATAATGGTCCTCTGCCAAAGCTTTGCATTGCCCACCAAGGTACCATTCAAGGTAAGGCCTTGTCATCTTGTGTACCATCATATGACATTGGTTCCTTGGATTTTGGTGGATTTATCTCATCCTATTTTCTACTTGATTTAGCCATTAATTGCTTAACAAATCCCACATTATCATCAATATTGTCCAATGACTACATCATGTTCTCCATCTACACATAGATGTCAATGTTGTTATCCATTGCTCCATCAAAAATTGAAATACTTTGGACTCCTTTAAAACCTTGAAACTATCCTGCAGCATCCAAACCCTCTCAATGGTCTATTCCCTTAAAGGATAGTGAGGTCTCTCCCCTTCCTCATATTTTATTCCCAAATTGAACCTCTCACCTCACTCCTATAATACTTCTCTGTTTGAACCCACACCTACACTATGTATATTCTCTTGATTGGACTTCATAGAAAGAAAGTTGGTCATCACAAACTCGATAACGCGATAAATATATATTTAGTATAAAATACTTCTACCTTTTAAAGTCGCATTATGGGTTAAGCTATACACAATAGCCTAACTTAGCCTCTTGCACTTGCCTATTGCTAGTTTCCTATTAGAGTGTCACACACTCTTTTGCTGCTCCAACATCCCCTTATGTAATGATCCTTTGTTAAATGGTCTTTTTGTTAATAGATCTGGTAAACTAAATTTTACCTACCACCCGTCCAAACAAAGACTAACCTGCTGTGATTTCTTGCTAGTATTTAGTTACCCTCTGGAGGTTCCTATGCATATGCCCACATCTCTTTTTAGAAAGGTCATAAATTGCTTAAGATCATCCAACTGTCTAAGTTAAATTTTTTTATTTTTTAAATAAAATTAAAAAATTACTTGTTGACAATTATAATTTGAACTATTATCATTAAAAAATTTAATAACTACTTAAAACCCACGCTAAAGTTGGCTAATTCTATATTCGTCCCCATCTCAAGTCAATCCCAGCAGCCGCGCCGCGTGTCTCCGCTACCTCTGTGGCTAACAGGACTTTTCGAACGTCGAAATTATTATTTAGATCTGAGATGTTGACTTTCCAACTCCCGAGGAAATAGCCTGGCATTGCCATTTTACTGTCCGGGCGTAGAAAAACAAAAATGGTCAGCTGGTGCCTGGGAAATGAAAAGACAAAGTATAACTTGAGACAGCCAACGGGGCCATTTTTCCTTTTTAATTCGAATATAAATCATTTGGAATGAGTTTACCAATATACATCTGATGTCGCAACACTAACAGAAATATGTTTTAGCTGCCCTATGCCGCGAAGATTTAGTTGGTTGAAGAGAGATGTTATTTTGATTTTATTTTTATAAAAACTTGTTTATTTTCAACCATATATTCTTATATTTAATACCTCTTCTTCTCCTATATTTCAACTTGATATTTAGATGGTACACTTTACTTTTCTCACCCTATAATATATAGGAGTTCTAAAATTAGTTGGTCCAATCAAAAGTAATCCTTTTTATATTATCTCAAATTTAAATAAACGAAGAAAAGATTAATTATTAAAGAAATTTGGGTTGTTTGAACAGAAGCAAAACTGCAAGGAATTAGTGAAAATGGCATTTTTATTTTTAGGAGTGCCTCTTGAACTGATTAGACTAACTTCAAATATTCATAATATACAGTACGGCGACAGTATACAAGTTCGTTAGCAATATTTATATCTAGATCTCATGCTAATATCTAATTATTCTAGAATAATATGGTATACAAAATAAATAAAAATTGTGCTCACACTTGCTCAACAGTACGAAGCTCTTTAAGGAAAAAAAAAACAACCTCCATACTTAACGATGTCCTATATACATGAATAACATTCTCAAAGAAAAGATATTAAAAACCCTCAATCCACTATAAGAAGAGGGCCACTTAAAAACGGCTATGGGTGGTTATACATTTTCACAACGCTCACAGATTGCACTAAGTAATATTTTTTATACATATTTATTATGAGATTAAATTTAGGTCATATTATTAATAATGCAAGCCACATCCTTACTAATAAATTTTTGATTTTTGCATCTAAAGTTTGTGACCGTTTTTTTTCCGAGGTTACGAAAAATCCTTAAACTCAAATAAGGGATTCCACGTTAACCTAGAAATCTTCGTTTCCATGTGACCAAGATACAATAAGTAATATTTTTTATACATATTTATTATGAGATTAAATTTAGGTCATATTATTAATAATGCAAGCCACATCCTTACTAATAAATTTTTGATTTTTGCATCTAAAGTTTGTGACCGTTTTTTTCCGAGGTTACGAAAAATCCTTAAACTCAAATAAGGGATTCCACGTTAACCTGGAAATCTTCGTTTCCATGTGACCAAGATACAAAAATACAATCCAAAAGAACCCAAAGTAATCTGCCTGCAAAAATGGTTATATTATTACAGTCTTGAAATTTGACGACTAAATCATATTTGATAATTTTATTTGAAAGACAACAGCCATTCTTATGTTATTTGATGAGTTGAAAGTGTCACATACACGGATTGTGTATTTATCAATGTCTCGCATCATGCAAAAACTGTTCACCTACTCCGCAGAAATCGAAGAGCATAGAGGAAGTTTCACATAATTACATCCATCGATTCTTCAATGCAGTGATTCATGTTCATGGGCGGTGGACTGCATAATGTCTGTGGCTGAGTGTAGCCTCACTTAACAATCGTAGACTTACAGAGTACATTCAGAGAAATTCGAGGTTCTGCTTCAGTTGTTGGGTGAGAGAAGACTGTGGCAGAATAGGACCGGTCGTTGTGAAAGGTAATAAAAAAACATTTGTGTTGCTTTTCGAAACGACAGCCATAGAATTTGATAACACTTACCTCAATTTTCGAATTTATAATGAAAAATTTTATTCAACCAAAGAGATCGAGCAGCCTTTTAGCAATAAAATAGGAGACGTCTGCTTATTTTCAAAGTCACTGGTCAAAATCGAAATGCTAAAAGTCCACCAAATGGTTGGGCGCCTGTACATTTAATTTAACTTTTATATTGACATGTTCTATGTATACCATGTATCGAGGTTTCAGCCTTTTTCTGCTGCATGGCACAGATTTGTCTGATTGGCGTAAGAACACCTTATATGATGGTATTGTATCCATCATCATTCATACATTTGGCCTTTTTAAGTAAAATAGTCAACTTTACCCCTATGCTACGAAATTCAATGAAGAGGATTTTTTTTAATATATTTCTAGAAATTTGGTAACATCAGTAAATTGTTATTATAAACTTTAATTCATTGGATAAGATGAACTTAATGAAATCCTTACCATTCAACTTATCTTTTTCTTTTACGGTACATTATGATTTAAACCTTGGACCTCTCCAAAGAAAAGCCAAAACCCTAACCAATAATTTATCCCTATAAAAACACATGCGTAATCCCTAAAAGTAAACATTGTTTTGACTCTTTTTTCTATTCAATTCCGATATTACAGTCTACTTTTCAAAAATTTAAATAAATTTTTAATTTAGTTTAGATAAAACATGCCAAGAAATGAAACTTTTAATTGTACCAATATCAATTAGTATAGAAACAAGAATTCAAGTATTATTGATGTTTGGATTGGTATATTACTAATTATCCTTTTAGTTGTACCAATATGATTTAGTATATAAACAAGAATTCCAAGTATAATTTTTTTTTTCAAGGAAAATATTTACAAATTACATCAACAACCACCCTCAAGGGGTTTGAACACAAGACCACTTAAGAAAGAACCACCATATTTAGTCACTAGGGAAACTACCTCCGCTATGGTATATTTTTTTTCAAGGGGAAAGTTTACAAATTACATCAACAACCATCCTCAAGGTTTGAACACAAAAATTCCAAGTATAATTGATTTTTGGATTGGTATATTTGTTTGCTAGTTATCCGTTGCTATGTAGATTTAATGTGGCTGTTCTAAAGGTCTAATTATCCTTTTAGATTTAATGTGGCTGTTGTAAAGGTCTAATTATCCTTTTAGATTTACCAATGTGAAGTAGTATATAAAGAAGAATTCCAAGTATAATTGATGTTTTGTTTGCTAGTTATCCGTTGCTATGTGGATTTAATGTGGTTGTTGTAAATATTGAGTAGATGAATTGACACTTGATCCATTATTTCTTTAGAGATATTGTTTTGCATAATCGTCCTTATTGCAGGTAAAACACCTATTTTTGGGTTTTTTTTTTTTTCATTTTCCTTACCATTTTGATATTTCTATGGTCTTTTCTATTATGATTACTATTAATTTTATTTATTTTTATTTTATTTTATTTTTTCTTTTTCTTTTTATGTTATTATTAAAGGATTTGTATTTAAAGAATTTTTTTTGGAGGATGAAGTGGATTACTACTGAACTGAGTATTTTAACACTTTACACTATGTAGAAATCTATTGTATTCTCTACTCTTGTTTAATGGTCTTTCCCAAGGTTAATCAATGGTACAAAGACTATGTAAATACACATTGGCTTTTATCTGTGTGTTCAATATCATAATAAACTTTATAATTTTGAACCTTTCATCCTATTGGTATTATGGAAAATATTTCAAGAGTTCCATGAAAGCTTCTTAGTATTGATTCATGGTTGAACTTTTCAAACTTATGTTTTGAAATTCCTAAATTTTTTTATCAAAATATAGTAGGAGTAACCATAAGTATCTGAAAAAAGTTATGAACTACTTTAAACTAATAATTTTAGCTATCAATAATTTCTCAACATTTAGGTTATGTCACAAAAATGCTACTTCATCCTTTAACTAGTACATTGTCCAAATAGCCTTGATTTCTTTTGTAAAATATAATAGCTTAAAGTAACTACTCATATCAATAGTCCATGTTTCAAATTCATCCTTGAGGTTTTTCTAATGTACTTTGGAGGAGAGATAATCTTGATATATATAACCATTCTCAAATTGGATCTTTTTGAACATTTGCTATTTTTCCTAACCCTCTTCTACTTGTGTAGATGCTCATTTGTCCCTTCTCTTATTTTGATTCTTAGAACATTTCACATTCTCAAAATGATAATTTCCTTCATTCTTTGGTCCACCTTGACCTTTATTCTTTAATACTATTCTTATTTCCCACATTGAATGCATTCAACTTAAGAGTTAATCTATCTTGTTTGTTCCATTTTTTGTTTTAGCTCATGCATTCATTTCATCTATTTTCTAGTCAACAATGATGTAGTTTAACATTAATGAACTTGTTAGGCCTAGTTTTTTAACCATGCTTTGGTACTATATATAACAAGTACACTCAATTTAGATTTCAATTATAGAAAACTGTTATTTTCCCCCTATTTAGGCTATTTATCAAACTTTTGTGTCCTATTTTATTTACATCCATAAATATTTTAAAAATTAAATTTTCTTGTGAATATAATCATATTATATTTGAACGACTTTACATTACAATTATGTGGTAGTTTTCTTTATCATCTTCATATTCCTTTAGAACTAGTGAAAAAATATTTTATGACTCATTTAACCATAAGTTTTAAGCTTTTCCATGTTTGTAAATCATTTTAATGATTTCTTTGCTTTCTATGACTATATTAGACTAGTTATAACCTCATTGTTTCAACTTCATATCAAGATAAATACCGTTGAAGAAATCTTGTATTTTCCATATATGTCTTAAGATAAGACCAAAAATAAGTCGTAGCTCCCTTTAATGCTCCTGGCTAAGTGAGGATGTCTAATTTCATCAATCTTATATATTACTGATCTTAAAATAAGGATAAACCTATGGGAATAATGCATTTATAAGTAACATTGATATGTTTTCCTAGTTCATAACTCATTTGTACATAGTTTATGGAATTCAAGTTCAAACCCTATTATTTCTTGCTCATGCTAAAATTTTATCTTTTAAAATAGGTAACACATCAAGAATTACTCAATCATTCACATTCAATTAGATTTTTCAAGTCATGCTTCAACTATTAGAATTGTGCTTTTGTCAATGACTCACAAGTAATACCATAAATTAATTTTTATGCTTCATGTGTATTACTAATAAGTCATATGACATTCATGATGGAAACCAATTAAGGTTAAAATAACAGTTAAATTGAAGTTTCAAGATAACAATAAGGAAGCATTTTTAAAGCTCAACCAAATATTAAATGATTAATAAGAAATCATATAGAAACATATCAAATCATCATATGAACAAAATGGAGAGTGTCCATCACTACACATAAAGTAGAAATTATGGAGTAGGCTAATATGACATAGACCATGACCATTCTCTATTATAAATAGTTATTCCAATTATGTGTGTGGTCATGGAAACCATTGATGAATACCTACCAAAGGATAAATGAACCATTAATAAAATAACACTCATACACAACTTTGTCATATAAGAGATGAAGAACACAAAATTATACTGAGAGGAGGGGGTGAACAGTGTAAGACCACTTTTTACTTTTCTTTCCAAACAAATATTATGCACTGAGTAGATAGAAATATCAATAGCAGTAATCAAAGAAATGTACAAATAATCATACAAAATAGAGACACCACAATTTACGTGGTTCACCCAATGTGGGCTACTCCATGGAGAAAATATTTCACTAAAATTTTCTCAATAAATCTCTTGGGAATCCTCACCAATTACAATGTTTACGGACCTCTATACAAACAAGACACCAATCCCCAAATAAAATTCGTGGATCTCTATCCATTGGAGAACTCCTTATCCTTTGCTCTAGACAGTGATCTTCTAGAAGACTACTATCTCCACTACACTTTCTTGTGGATCTCTCTCCACTAAAGACTCATGTCCCCACTCAGAAGACCTGTCCTCATTGCCCTAGCTGATGGATATATATCCACTAGAGACTATTGTCCTATTTAATCTATCACCTCCAAATATCTATCTCAAATCTACACTAAACATAGTCTAGTCTATCTAGCATAAATCTACTAAAAAATTCCACACAAAAATTTCTTGAGTTTGCTCAACAAGACCACTCAGTACCTGCTCAAATTTTCTCAATAGGTCCACACAGAACCCATTCAAATCTACTCAACAGGTCCATACGTAACCTACTCAAATATGCTCAACAAGTCCACATAGAACCCGCTCAAATCTGCTCAATAAGCCCACACAGAACCTGCTCAAATATGCTCAACAGGTCCACACAAAACCTACTCAAATATGCTCAACAAGTCCACACATAACTTGCTTAAATTTTCTCAACAAATCTACACAAAAATTATCCAATCTGCTCAATAGGTCCACTCAGAACCTAACCAAATCTTCTCAACAAGATCACTTAGAACTTGTCCAATTTTCTCAATAAGTCTACTCAGAACCTAACCAAATCTGCTCAACAAGCTCACTCAAATATTTTCCAATCTACTCAATAGGTACACTCAGAACCTAATCAAATCTGCTCAACAAGCTCACTTAGAACATGTCCAATCTGTATTGTAAGCTTCCACAAAAGCTCACACAAAATCAGTCCACAAGTCTTCTCAAAGACTTACCTCAAATCTGCTTAACAAGTCCACACAGAACTTATCCAATATTATAGAAGCATAAAGATAATTGTTAGAGACTCAATATGTTCTACACTAAATGCTCACAAACTCAACTCAGAATATAGAATAGTTTGTTTTATGGAACTTTGAACAATCACTTCACACATCCACATGACTAGGATCAATCAACTCTACTCAACCATTTACTCAATAAAACATCCTTTACTCATAAACCCTAGTCCAGCATATATCAACGAACTCAAAATATTTCCAACAATGCTCAACAACAAATCTCACATAAAAATGATACTAATGTTCTTATCAAACCCTAGTTCTTGTTCATAACAACTCACTTCAACAAAAATTATCTTCACATAACAATGATACTCATGTTCTTTTCTAAACCCTAACTCAAGTTCTTCACACAACCAATGGCTTCAACAAAAATGTTTATGAGACAATGTTTTAATCACAACACGTAACTTCAAAAAACCTTGAAGCATTAACTCTAACACTCTCAAAAGGAAACCTTAATCAATTCCTTTTCACCTGAAAATTATTTTCAAAAAACCAACCAATAAAATTTAACCAAGGAAGAATTTGCCCATAGCTTTTTGCTTGTCTAAGAGTTGATATCATAAATCTACCACACTCATAATTACTTCTTTGCCAATATTAATAAGGGTTAGAAGATAATAATTTCCTCAAAAAAACACAATATAAAATAATATCAAAGTTACACCTTATCACTCCAACTTAAATAATATTCCACACCTTCACAATAATCTTCTTTAACTCAAAAACCCTTATTAAAATTAAAACAATACTCAAAAGTCTTAATTCTTCAATATGCCACTATGATAATTAAGAATTTATTAAAAACTAAATTTAAAACTTCTTATCACTCCTAAAAGACACTTTTCAATAACCACCACTATCCAACTAGCAACCCTTCTAGGCAAATCCAACTAACACCCTTTTATCTCCCAACTTAGGCAATAATAAAAAATTAATTAAAACTTTATTTACCTTACCCTTGGAGGGTTTCAAAACCTTAATGCAGTCCACATCCAATGTCTTACCTGTGGTGCAAATAATCATATGAGATACACACTCATTTGAGATGAAGGAATCACCACGTGCTTCAAAAGGTTCTCCACCTTCATTTTGTAAAACGTGCACCTCACTTTTTGGTTCTTTCAAACACATTTTCCAAGAACTTCTGTCGAGATTCAAACGTTGGCCTACTTGCGCACAAGACTTAAGATTCAGCCCTCTTGCCACTAGGCCAAGGTGCCCAGATGGCTTTCAACCATTCAACGCTTTCCCCTTTGTTTCCTTTCGCTGGAAAGTCAAACACGAAATTCATAGTTCCTTTTCATGAGCTCTTCTTTTAATTAATTTGTGTGCAATATTTTTCAATCGAGCAAGGATAAATGTTTATGCCCTTTGGGAAAAGTATTTATATTTGCTTTCTCCACTCCTTGGAGAACTTCAGCGCTTCCCAAGTCTTTCCTTCCACGATGTTGGCAAAGGTTTAATGATTTTATAAGGTGCTTTGAATGCCTTTGCCTCCAAACCCAACTTTGGGTTTATGAAATATAATTGAACTTTCTAACACCCACTTTGATTTATAAAATATTATAATGAGAATTACAATTATTTTATTTTGGGTTTTCACCATATCACTTTACTATTATAATAACATATATTATAATATTATATCCTTTCAAGTTTATTTCTTTCTTTCCAATGCATATCATGGTGCAAATAATATTTATTTATAAAATTTAAATTCTCATTGAATTTAAATAATTTATAAAATAAATATTATATCTCCTTTATAACTTTGCACAAGCTTCCTTGGGATTTATAAAACACCTTTTAAACTAAGCTTCCATATATTATTGAGATATTATGGAGCCCTTCTGCCTTAAACTTCTGCACTGATTCTCTTGATCTTTGGCCTTCTTCCTGGATATAAAATGACAACTTTGACAACTTTATTTCTTGCTTAATTAATGATGACCTCATCTGGTGAAATCAATGACAACTTTGACTTAGGGACTCAAAATGTCCAACAATATCCCCCTTTGTCATTGATGGCAACCCAACTTCTTTTTACCAAAAGCTTTACCTTTCTTTTATTTTGCTCCCCCTGGGACATTGCTCCCCTTGGCTTAATGCTCTCTCAAATATCAAGTCTCTCCCCCTTACTCAAATATTTTCCCCTTTGACATCAATGGCAAAGTGTCACCTTTGGGGTTCGATTCTAAGAATGAGCCTCTTAGCTTAACCCCTACCCCACCTTCTATTGAGGTGGTTAATTTCGGGGTGGGAGTATTTCTACTCCTCGAAAGAACTATTCTTTACCTTTATCCTCTTCTCTTATTTTCTGAGTTTTTTGATTCCTCTCATTATTTCTATCTATGTCCATGTTCCTATCCATGTCAACATTCCTATTCCATTTCATGTTCCTATTCATATCCATGTTTCTTTTCATGTTCTTGCTCCTGTTCACATTCACGTTTCTGTTCCTATTTTTGTCCCTATTCATATCCATGTTCATGTTCCTATTCATATTCATGTTTATACCTATTTCATGAATATCTGCTCTACACCACTTTGTTGTGTGACCATCATTATTACACTTATAACACTTAATGTTATTATTCCTTATAGGTGCAAATGTATTAGGATTTCTCATAGTGAAACCATATCCTATTCTATTAATACCCCTGCAATTAATTGCCTTGTGATCAAACTGATTACATGAGTAGCAATACCCATGAAAAATTTGTTTATTCCCATATTCTTGTCTTACATGTGTCATGCATTGTGAAGCCATGTGTCCAAACCTATGACATGAAAAATATATTCCATTAAAGTTTCCTTGTCTTGATCTCATCGATCTATTATTTTGATTGTTGTTCCATCTGTATCTTCTTTGCGCATTGTTCCTATTTTTTTTGAACTGTCCATTGTCCAACTCATCCTCTGATGACTGAATTTCTTTTACACAGTCTTCTTCTGAAGTATCTTCATCTAAATTTTCTTCTCCTTCAAAAATTGAAGTTGAATCTCCTTCCTGTTTCTTTTGAGCTTGTTCAAAACCAAGACCTATTTTGTTTGTTGATCTTATTTGTACCTTGACCATATTATCCATAATATTTGAGCTATTTTTAAATCCTTTCATCTTGATCTTAGAGTCCTCTAAATATTCTTTTAGTAGTGTTACTTATTGTGCTAACTTCTCACATTCTAAGATATTTTCTTCTAAATTATCATTGAACCTCTTTGCCTTAGCTTTTGATTTTTCTAAATACTCTATGAGAAATATTCTTTCTTCATCACATTCTTGAAACTGAAATTCAAGTTTAGAGTTTTGCTTTCTTACCTTATTTACTATGTCAAGGGCATAGATAAGTTCTCCCTTAAGATCATAACCATTTTCTTCTGAATATTCCTCTATTTTTTTGCCTTTGTCCGCTTCTTCATTTTCTTTTGTCTTGCCTTCTATGGTATCACATTTTTCATCCTCTAATGCCATTAGAATATTTTCATATGGTCCTTCAAGTGTATCTTCATATTCATAATCACTGAAACTATAACCATCATTTGTACAAGTATCTTCAATATGTCCAAGTTACCACATCTAAAACACTTGAGAATGATTGAAGTCCTTTTCTTAACTGGTTCTTTTTCTTCAATCATAAATATGACTTCATCTTTATCATTGTCTAAAAAACTATCATCACTATCACTTGAGTACTTACTTGCCTTATTTGCATAGTAGCTTCTATTTTGCCTTTGAGAGAACTTCTTTCCTTTTTTGATTTGTCCATCCTTGCTTTTATTTTGGTGCTTGTATATTTTTGGTTCCTTGTACCTGTGATCCTATTTTTCCTCAACATTGTTGTTCTTGGGTTCTTGAAAATCTGTTGCAAAATGTTCATACCTTCCATAATTGAAATATTTGATAGATATTTTATCTCTAGATATTCTATAGTCCTTATCTCTTCTACCATAGTTAGCTTCTTCATCACTGGATGACTCATTGCTTGATTATGACTTCTTACCCTTTGTCTTATTGATTGCTTTAAATGTTGCTTCCTTCTAGGTCATAGGATCTTTTGTTCTTATCTCAAATGTTGTGAGCATACCAAGCAAATTATCTCTTGTCAAAGTATCACCATCTATTGATACTTCTACAACAGAAACCTATTCATTGAATCTTTTTGGAAGATATCTTAAGACTATCACAAACATCAGATTCATAAACTTTCATACCAATTCCTCACATATCATTAACAACCTCATCAACTCAAAGCAGGTAAGCACTAATATTTTCATCTTCGTCCATTATTAATACTTCAAGTTGTATTTTGATATTTCGACTCTTTGCTTTCTTGAAACTTTTATCTTCTTCATATATACCTTACAATTTATCCCACATTTATTTTGTAGTTCTACAATGCATAACTTTCATATATTTTTTTCTATGTAAACCTATCACAAGTGCATTCATTGCTTTTGAATTATAGTTTTGTATAACCTTACCTTCCTTATCTATAGGAGGATTTATTGTGGGATCATATCCAAATTCCACTACTTCCCAAACTTCATTACCAAGTGCCATTAAGTAGAACTTCATCATCATACTCCAATATAAATAAATACTTCCATAAAATACTGGTGCTGAGTTATTTGAGGGCACCTCCTTAGGATCCATTGTGTTCTTGTTAGATTTTTCTTCAATCTATTAAACGCTTCTGAAGGAACCCACTCTGATACCAATTGAAGAACACAAGCTTATACTGAGATGGGGGGTGAACAGTATAAGACCACTTTTTACTTTTCTTTACAAAATAATATTATGTAGTGAGTAGATAGAAATATAAATAGTAGTAATCAAAGCAACGTACATATCATCACACACAATAGAGACACCATAATTTATGTGGTTCATCCAATGTGGGCTAATCCATGGAGAAAATATTTCACTAAACTTTTCTCAATCAATCTCTTGGTAATCCTTCCCAATTACAATATTTATGGACCTCTATCCAAAGGAGACACCAATCCACCAAATCAAGTTTGTGGATCTCTATCCATAGAATAACTCCTTGTACTTTGCTCTGGCTGGTGATCTTCTAGAAGACTACTACCTCCACTACACTGGTTTATGGATCTCTCTCCACTGAAAACTCTTATCCCCACTCAAAAGACATATCCTCACTACCATAGCTGATGGATCTCTATCCAATGGAAACTATTGTCCTATTTACTTTTTCACATCCAAAGATCTATCTCAAAATTTGTACTAAACATAGTCTCGTCAGTCTAGCACAAATATACTAAATAAGTACATATAGAACTTGCTTGAGTCTACTCAAAAAATCCACTCAAAACCTGCTCAAATCTGCTCAACAGGTCCAAAAAATCAAATCTACTCAATAGGTCCATAAAAAACCGGCTCAAATATGCTTAATAGGTCCACATAAAACCTGCTTAAATATACTCAATAGGTCCACACAAAACCTGCTCAAATCTGCTTAACAGGTCCACACAGAACCTACTCAAATCTACTCAAGAAATCCACACAGAACTTTCTTAAATCTACTCAACAAGTCCACACAATACTTGTCCAATATGCTCAGTAGGTCCACTCAAAACCTAACCAAATATGCTCAACAAGCTCACTCAAAACTTGTCCAATATGCTCAATAAGTCTACTTAGAACCTAACAAAATCTACTCAACAATCTCACTCATAACTTGTCCAATTTGCTCAATAGGTCCACTTAGAACCTAACCAAATCTGCTCGACAAGCTCACTCATAACTTGTCCAATCTATATTGTAATATTCCACAAAATCTCACACAAAATCAGTCCACAAGTCTTCTCAAATATTTAGCTAAAATATGCTTAATAAGTCCACACAGAACTTGTCTAATCTCATAGAAGCATAAAGAGAATTGTTAGAGACTCAATATGTTCTACACTCAATGCTCATAAACTCAACTCAGAATATAGAATAGTTTATTCTATGGAACTTTGAGCAATCAGTTCACACATCCACTTGACTAGGCTCAATCAATTATACTCAACCATTTACTCAATAAAACATCCCTTGCTCATAAACCCTAGTCTAGCTTATATCAACCAACTCAAAATATTTTCAACAATGCTCAACAACAAATCTCACATAACAATGATACTTATGTTCTTTTCAAATCCTAGTTCAAGTTCACAACAACTCACTTCAACAAAAACTATCTTCACATAACAATGATACTCATGTTATTTTCAAAACCTTAACTCAAGTTCTTCACACAACCAATGGCTTCAACAACAATGCTTATAAAATAAGGTTTTAATCACAACACTTAATTCTAGAAAACCTTGAAGAATTAACTCTAACACTCTCAAAAGGAAACCTTAATCAAGTCCTTTTCACTCCAAACTTATTTTTAGAAAACCAACCAATCAATTTAACCAAGGAATAATTTGCCCATACCTTTTTTCTTGTCTAGGAGTTGATCTCATAAATCTACCACACTCACAATTACTTCTTTACCAATATCAATAAGGGTTAAAAGATAATAATTTCCTCAAAAAAACACAATATAAAATAATATCAAAGTTACACCTTATCACTCCAACTTAAATAATATTCCACACCTTCACAATAATCTTCTTTAACTCAAAAACCCTTATTAAAATTAAAACAATACTCAAAAGTCTTAATTCTCCAATATGAAGAACACAAGCTTATACTGAGAGGGGGGTGAACAGTATAAGACCTCTTTTTACTTTTTCCTTTATACTTCAAAATAGTAAAGCAATATACCCAAAGCAATATCAAAACAATGCACAAAATCATCCACAAAGTGACACCAATTTTAACGTGGTTCACCCAGAATGCCTGGGCTATGTCCACAAAACTTTTCTCTAAAAGTTATCTCAAAGTTCTTTGGGAAACCTTCCCAATTACAATGTTTATGAGCCTCAGCCCAAAGGAGACACCTTCCCCCAATCTGAATTTATGAGCCTCTGCTCAAAGGAGATACCTTCCCTCTTGCTCTGGAAATGATCCCTCAGAAGATCAACTGCCTCTACCTCTTGCCAGCACATGGAACTCCTTTCCACCGAAGACCTCCTGTCCTCAATGCTTAGCCTAAGAGACCTCTCGCCTTCTATGATCACGTCCATAGCAGCTCAGTTACCTGTACCAAACACGATCAATCGATCTAGTACAAGTCTTCCTCTCGTCTCGTCGATCTGTCCAACTCTATGAACAAATCAATCCTCTACACACAAGCCTTCTCAAAGACTTGCCAAATCTGTCCTCAGGTTCTTCTCAAAGAACCAATGCACCTCTGTCCTCAAGTTCTCTGATAGAACTCTTAAAAACTCAGCTCACAAGTCCTCTGCTAGGACCTGTCCAAATCTACTCACAAGTCCCCATCGAAACCTATCCAAAACCTGCTCACAAGTCCCCACCGGAACCTGTCCAAAACCTCAACAAGCTCACCAAGAAAAACTCGCTTAGCATGAACCCACAAAGAGAATTGTTAGAGACCCAATGTGATTCATAAACCTCATAGAAGCATAAAGAGAATTGTTAGAGACTCAATATGTTCTATACTTAACTCCCAATCTCAATCTCAAATCTCATAGAAACATAAAGAGAATTGTTAGAGACCCAATATGTTCTATACTTAACTCCCAATCTCAATCTCAACTCAATCTCAACTCAAACTCAATCTCAAAAGAATAAGATAGATGTAGTATGCTTTTCTTAAGAATATGAAACACAACCCAACAATTGCCAACCATGCAATATCTCATATAACAATGATGCTTATATTATTTTTACCAACAACTAGGGTTTCATCATCTCAATGCAAGTAGCAAGTCTTACTAACATAAACCCTAGTGCAAAAATGCTTCCTCTTACTCAACCAGAATTATGCATTCACCCAAAAATTCATCAATGACTTTAATGCATAAACAATCTTCAATATCCAGAAAATAAGATTTACACAAAAATACCTAGTAGACAACCTTTTCACTCCAAACTCAATTTCAGAAAATATACCATAAACAACATACATGGAAGAAGTTGCCCATACCTTTACTTTGATGAAGAAGGAGAACTCAAAATCTGTCACAACACTAACTCTCAATTTGCCACCAATTAGAGTTAGCAACTATACAATAATACACAATAATAAAGATCCAAATATAACACCTTATTTCTCCAACTTAGTAAAATCCACCAAAGTACAATAACATACAAAGTAAAACCTCTTTACACCTTATTACTCCACATAGACATTAAACATCAATAAACCAATGTCAAAACAAAAAATGATACCTTAACCTTATACCTCCCGCGCATTCACAGCCACCATTCTTTGCACACCGTGACCAAAAGGAAATTCCCAATGAAGAGAATCGAACTCGGCACCTCTGTCGTCTAGCGCTTTCACTTAAATGCCATCGTCATTGGGTCACAAGTGCCCAATGAAGTAATACACCGCTGCCCTCTCTTTTATCTTCCTTTGATGCCAAGAATCTGGAAAACGTAAACGTCTTCCACAAGCCGCATGCAAACAATCCACTGCCATCAAGCCAAAAGGTAAGGATGCAGCCCAAGCCCAATTCCGAGTTTGCCAAGCACAGTCTCCAAGACACTGAATAAGCATGATAACAAATACATCAAACGGAGATCAAAAACACAGAGCAAGCTCAACTCGAAGTCACCAAGCATTGTTCGAAGGAAATAGAGCAAATGCAAATCACAGACGCCAAGCACAAATCAAACGAAATAGTGAAATGCAAATCACGGATGCCAAGCGCAAATCGAACGAAATGGTGCAAATGCAAATCGTAGATGCCAGGCGCAAATCGAACTAAAACAGAGTAGCCACAAATCACAGATATCAACATTAATCGGAGGTACTCACTTTTGAAAAACATGCCAACTTATATAGCAATTTTTCCTTCACTGTTAGACGTCGGCGCTCCTCCAACGATGGCAACAAATCGGCGAATGAATATTGTTCCTTCCGTCGCTTAAGGGTTGAAAGACCCTTTAATAATAATTAAAATAATAATAATTAATTATTATTTTATTAATAATAAATTAAACTTGGACCTTTGACAAAGGTTTGAGTTAATTTAATTATTAATAATAAACATGGACCTTTGCATTAAGTTAAGCTTGGTTTTAATAAAAACCCTTAATGAGTCCAAATGGTTTTAAGAAAAACCTTTAGCCTTGTCACCATGGTTTTAATAAAAACCCTTTAACATAATGAAGCTTCTCAAGATATTCTTGACATCACACTCTTTTGAAATCAACACAAAAATGCCTTTTGACATCAATGACAACTTATACATTTGAGCAAAGGCAATGTACCCAAAGTACCCAAAATTGCCAACAATCTCCCCCTTTGTCATTGATGGCAAACCTTTACTGACAACACTTCTCAAGAGCCAAAACTAAAACCAACTGAAACCAATTGTGCTAACAACTGAGAATCTTCCTTTGAAGTTTTGCTCTCCCTGACTTGAAGCTTTCCTCTTCACTTTGAAGCTCTCCCCCTTACTCATATCTCTCCCCCTTTGTCATCAATGGCAAAGGGCCACCTTTGGGGCTCGAGACTAAGAATTAGCCTCTTAGCTTAGTCCCTCCCCCACCTCCTGATGAGGTGATTAATTCTAGGGTGGGAGTAAAACTCCCATTAGGCACTGATCATCATCAGCGTCTATAACTTCCTTGTCGGGCCTTCTCTTGAACTCTTTGTCCATATTCCTATTCCTATCACTATTCTTGTTTTTGTTCTCATCCCTATTTTTATCCATGCCTTGATCCTTGGACCTGATCATGCCACTGTTCCTGTTCCTGTATTCTAGAATTTCAGCTCTACACTGTCTGACTGTGTGACCTTCATTGTTGCACTTATAACAAGTAACAATGTTATTTATTTTAGGCATACCTGTTCTTTGAATCCACCAGTTTTGACCAAACCTATTTTGACCAAACCTGTTATGACCAAACCTGTTATGACCAAACCTGTTCTGATCAAACCTGTTCCTGATATTTGCCTTGCAATAAATTGCCTTGTGCCCAAAATGTTGACAAGAGTAGCAATACCCTTGAAAGAAATTACCACCTCTGAAACTGTCATTTACCTTCTTCACTTGAGCCATGCAATGTGAAGCTATGTGACCAAACTTGTGACAAGCAAAACATCTGCCTTGAAACTTTCCTTTATTTGACATCTTAGGCTCTGAAAACTTCTTCTTCTCATTCTAAATTTTGTTTTCTGTTTCTGTGCATCTATCATTCAAGGACTCATGATCTGAAATACTTTCCTCATCAAAACTCTCTTCCTTTTGGAGTCTCTTACTAGACTCTCCAACTTGTTCCTTGTGAGGCTTAACAAAACCAAGGCCTGTTTTATCTATTGTCTTTCTTTGACCTTTGATGAGAGACTTAACCTTTTTGGAGCTATCTTGAAACCTGTGAAGCTTATCCTTGTACCCTTTAGTTTCCTCTTTCAAAGAAGCCATTTTCTGTTCTAACTCACTATACTCAAGAACCTTAGACTCTAACTCATCCTTGAGTTCTTGTGTCTTAGCTATAGAGAAGTCAAGACTTTCTATAAGATCATCTCTCTCCATACAACATTCATCCAACTTATCCTTGAGTCTAGCATTCTTCTTTCTTTCCTTTTTCAAAGCACTAAGAGCACTAATAAGTTCACCTTTAAGATCTACTTCACCTTCCTCTATATGTTTGCTTTTAGAATCATCAAAGCCTTTTTCGGATTTCTTATCACTAGAGGTGCTACCCTTTTCAAAAACCATACATGCATCTTCCTTATAGTTTTTTTAAGCATCCTCATACATACTAGAAACCAAATCATTATTTGTGCAATCATCCTCAAGGTGACCAAAATTTCCACATCTAAGACATTTCATGATAATGAATCTATGTTTTGGTTCTTCCTCTTTTTCTGATATGAACAACATCTCATTTTCATTATCACTTGAAGAACTTTCACTATCACTACTAGAACACTTACTTGCTTTGTCTAGGTAGAAACTCTTCTTGTGTTTGTGAGAATACCTCTTTCCTTGATTGTTGTGCTCATCTTTGTTTTTCCTATGATGCTTGTGCTTTTCGGAATCCTTGCTCTTACAGTTCTGTTTATCTTCATCACTTTCATCCTTGGCAACAGTACAGTCAGTAGCATAATGACCAAACTTTCCACAATTGAAACATCTTACATTTTTCATATTTTTGTGCTTTCTAGAGAACTTGCCTTTCTTGTTGTAATATGCCTCTTCATCACTAGAAGACTCATCACTCTCTTGAAGTTGTTTACCTTTGGATTTCTTGGTAGCCTTGAAAGCTGCCTCCTTCTTGACATCACCCTTCACTTGAGTTCTTAACTCAAATGCTGCAAGTATACTATGGAGCTCATCCTTTTTCAACTTATCCAAATCTTTAGCTTCCTCAATAGCAGAAATATTTTCACTAAATCTATTAGGAAGAGATCTTAAAATCTTATCACAAACATCATTTTCAGCAAGCTCAAGACCTAAGTCTTTCATGGAGTTAACAACCTCATCCATACGAAGCATGTAGTCACTAATATTTTCATCATCATTCATCTTGAGTTGTTCAAACATACCTTTGAAGTGTCTCAACTTGGCCTTTCCGACATTTGTATCACCCGTATGAACCACCTTCAACTGATTCCACATTTCACTAGCTGTCTTACAGTGAATCACTTTGGTGAGATCTATTTTCTATAAGCCTTTCAAGATTGCATTCATTGCTTTTGAATTGCTGTGATGTAGGAGCCTTTCTTCTTTAGTATTAAGACCATGTTAAAGAATAGTGTACTCATCTTCAATCACTTCCCAAACCTCATTCCCAAGTGCCATTAGATGAACCTTCATCCTTGCACTCCAAAGACCAAAATCTGACCCATCAAGAATAGGTGCTGCATTGCCACTTGAATGATCCATTGTGTTCTTTACTAGCTTTTCTTTCAAGCTGTTAAACTTTTCGAAGGCACCTACTCTGATACCAATTGAAGAACACAAGCTTATACTGAGAGGGGGGGGTGAATAGTATAAGACCTATTTTTACTTTTTCCTTTATACTTCAAAATAGTAAAGCAATATACCCAAAGCAATATCAAAACAATGCACAAAATCATCCACAAAGTGACACCAATTTTAACGTGGTTCACCCAGAATGCCTAGGCTACATCCACAAAACTTTTCTCTAAAATTTATCTCAAAGTTCTTTGGGAAACCTTCCCAATTACAATGTTTATGAGCCTCGGCCCAAAGGAGACACCTTCCCCCAATCAGAATTTATGAGCCTCTACTCAAAGGAGATACCTTCCCCTATGCTCTAGAAATGATCCCTCAGAAGATCAACTGCCTCTACCTCTTGCCAACACGTGGAACTCCTTTCCACCGAAGACCTCCTGTCCTCAATGCTTAGCCTAAGAGACCTTCGCCTTCTATGATCACGTCCACAGCAGCTTAGCTACCTGTACCAAACACAGTCAGTCGGTCTAGTACAAGTCTTCCTCTGTCTTTCAGATCTGTCCAACTCTATGAACAAATCAATCCTCTACACACAAGCCTTCTCAAAGACTTGCCAAATCTATCCTCAGGTTCTTCTCAAAGAACCAATGCACCTCTGTCCTCAAGTTCTCTGATAGAACTCTCAAAAACTTAGCTCACAAGTCCTCTGCTAGGACTTGTCCAAATCTGCTCACAAGTCCCCACCGGAACCTGTCCAAAACCTCGCTCACAAGTCCCCACCGGAACCTCGTCCAAAACCTCAGCAAGCTCACCAAGAAAAACTCACTTAGCATGAACCCACAAAGAGAATTGTTAGAGACCCAATGTGATTCATAAACCTCATAGAAGCATAAAGAGAATTGTTAGAGACTCAATATGTTCTATACTTAACTCCCAATCTCAATCTCAAATCTCATAGAAACATAAAGAGAATTGTTAGAGACCCAATATGTTCTATACTTAACTCCCAATCTCAATCTCAACTCAATCTCAACTCAAACTCAATCTCAAAAGAATAAGATAGATGTAGTATGCTTTTCTCAAGAATATGAAACACAACCCAACAATTGCCAACCATGCAATATCTCATATAACAATGATGCTTATATTCTTTTTACCAACAACTAGGGTTTCATCATCTCAATGCAAGTAGCAAGTCTTACTAACATAAACCCTAGTGCAAAAATGCTTCCTCTTACTCAACCGAATTATGCATTCACCCAAAAATTCATCAATGACTTTAATGCATAAACAATCTTCAATATCCAAAAAATAAGATTTACACAAAAATACCTAGTAGACAACCTTTTCACTCCAAACTCAATTTCAGAAAATATACCATAAACAACATACATGGAAGAAGTTGCCCATACCTTTACTTTGATGAAGAAGGAGAACTCAAAATCTGTCACAACACTAACTCCCAATTTGCCACCAATTAGAGTTAGCAACTATACAATAATACACAATAATAAAGATCCAAATATAACACCTTATTTCTCCAACTTAGTAAAAGCCACCAAAGTACAATAACATACAAAGTAAAAGCTCTTTACACCTTATTACTCCACATAGACATTAAACATCAATAAACCAATGTCAAAACAAAAATTATACCTTAACCTTATACCTCCCGTGCATTCACATCCACCATTCTTTGCACACCGCGACCAAAAGGAAATTCCCAACGAAGAGAATCGAACTCGGCACCTCTACCGTCTAGCGCTTTCGCTTAAACACCACCGCCGTTGGGTCACAAGTTCCCAACGAAGTAATACACCGCTGCCCTCTCTTTTATCTTCCTTTGACGCCAAGAATCTGGAAAATGTAAACGTCTTCCACAAGTTGCATGCAAACAATCCACTACCGTCAAGCCAAAAGGTAAGGATGCAGCCCAAGCCCAAGTTCGAGTTTGCCAAGCACAGTCTCCAAGACACAGAATAAGCATGATATCAAAGACGTCAAACGGAGATCAAAAACATAGAGCAAGCTCAACTCGAAGTCACCAAGCGTTGTTCGAAGGAAATAGAGAAAATGCAAATCACGGACGCCAAGCGCAAATCGAACGAAACAGTGTAAATGCAAATCACGGACACAAAGCACAAATCAAACGAAATAGTGCAAATGCAAATCGTAGATGCCAGGTGCAAATCAAACTAAAACATAGTAGCCACAAATCGCAGATGTCAACATTAATCGGAGGTACCCACTTTTGAAAAACATGCCAACTTATATAGCAATTTTTCCTTCACTATTAGACGTCGGCGCTCCTCCAACGATGGCAACAAATCGACGAATGAATCTATTCCTTCCGTCTCTTAAGGGTTGAAAGACCCTTTAATAATAATTAAAATAATAATAATTATTATTTTATTAATAATAAATTAAACTTGGACCTTTGACAAAGGTTTGAGTTAATTTAATTATTAATAATAAACATGGACCTTTGCATTAAGTTAAGCTTGGTTTTAATAAAAACCCTTAATGAGTCCAAATGGTTTTAAGAAAAACCTTTAGCCTTGTCACCATGGTTTTAATAAAAACCCTTTAACATAATGAAGCTTCTCAAGATATTCTTGACATCACACTCTTTTGAAATCAACACAAAAATGCCTTTTGACATCAATGACAACTTATACATTTGAGCAAAGGCAATGTACCCAAAGTACCCAAAATTGCCAACACAATATACCACTATGATAATTAAGAATTTATTAAAAACTAAATTTAAAACTTCTTATCACTCCTAAAAGACACTTTTCAATAAACACCAATATTCAACTAGCAATCCTTCTAGGAAAATCCAATCAACACCCCTTTTATCTCCCAACTTAGGCAATAATAAAAAATTAATTAAAAATTTATTTACCTTACCCTTGGAGGGTTTCAAAACCTTAACACAGCCCACATCCAATGTATTACCCATGGCATAAACAACCACACGAGATACATGCTCTTTGGAGATGAAGGAAGTACCACATTCTTAAAAAGGTTCTTCACCTTCATTTCGTAAAATGTGTGCCTCATGTTTTAGCACTTTCAAACACAAATGTCAAGCACTTCCGTTGAGATTCGGACGTTGGCCTCCTTGCACACAAGACTTAAGCTTCAGCCCTCTTGCCACTAGGCCAAGGTGCCTAGATGGATTTCAACCATTTGACACTTTCCCCTTTATTTCCTTTTGTTGGCAAGTCAAACACAAAATTTGAAGTTCCTTTTCACGAGCTCTTCTTTTAATTAATTCATGTGCAATCTTTTTTAGTCGAGCAAGGATAAAATGTTTATGCCCTTTGGGCAAAGTATTTATATTTGCGTTCTCAACTCCTTGGAGAACGTTGACGCTTCTAAATTATTTCCTTCCATGATGTCGATGAAGGTTTAATAATTTTATAAGGTTCTTTGAATGCCTTTGCCTCCAAACCCAACTTTGGGTTTATGAAATATAATTGAACTTTATAAAACCCACTTTGATTTATAAAATATTATAATGAGAATTACAAATATTTTATTTGGGGTTTTCACCATATCACTTTAATATTATAATAACACATATTATAATATTATATCCTTTTGAGTTTATTGCTTTCTTTCCATTGCATACCATGGTGCAAATAATATTTATTTATAAAATTTAAATTCTCATTGAATTTAAATAATTTATAAAATAAATATTATATCTCCTTTTTAACTTTGCACAAGCTTCCTTGGGATTTATAAAACACCTTTTAAACTAAGCTTCCATATATTATTGAGATATTATGGAGCCCTTCTGCCTTAAACTTCTGCACTGATTCTCTTGATCTTTGGCCTTCTTCCTGGATATAAAATGACAACTTTGACGACTTTATTTCTTGCTGAATTAATGATGACCTCATCTAGTGACATCAATGACAACTTTGACTTAGGGACTCAAAATGTCCAACAAGGGATTCCTTTCCTCAAGATCTACGTGGAGGAGAGAGGTAGAAGAATATTATTTAAGGAAGTGCATCTTGCCAATATGAGCCACCATATATGTAATGGACCCCTTGGAAGGACTATCTTTGTTGTTAAATTTATGTACATATGAGTTGATAAGTTGTACCATGCTTTCTATTCCTAGAATGTGGTACTACTAACAAATTTTATGGTTACAGGATTAGGTACTCTCTTGAGTGGTTTATAGAGGATAAAATCATCAAAATTGAGAGAAAAAAGGAAATGATGGATGAAAATTCTCATTGATGACTCAAGGGTTAAAGGAAACCTTTCACAGATATGCATTGCATGTGTGTGTATGTTAACTATGCATTTCATGTGTTGCATATTTTTATTTTGAAATCCTCCAATAGAAAAGGAATTTGTTATAATGCAAGGGGATCATCCTTAGAAAGAAAGTGATAACACTCAATTATCATAAGGCCACCTACATAAGAAAAAATGTTGAATGTACATATTATTAAATTACATTCTAGTTGAACATGAATTTATGTGTATGTTTTTGACTAATGTTAGAAAGAAATAATATATAATATATTAATAACAAACAAATTAATTAGTAAATAAAAATAATTTACAACTATAAAAAGGAAAACATGTAGGAAAATGTATTTATGCATATATTTTGTCATACTCTGATAATTTAACTATATCTTTTTCTTTTTAAGCTCTAAACTTAGAATTATTTTTTCTTCTATATAAAAGCTAATTTGTTATCTCACAAAATTTAGTTCCATGATGTTAAGTGTAGGTTATTTTTATCAATTGTAACGTTGAATTCTTATATCTGAAGGTATTGTGTTGATATTCATTGGCCAACCCAAAGTAAGTTCATGTTTTATTAAGACTCTATCACATCATGTTAACTTTGTAGAGACTGTGTCTGAGAACCTTTTTCTCTTTCTTTGGTTTAAGAGAATTATTTTAGTTATATATAGTGGATAATAATTGCTTACCCCTTTATTTTGAAAACATAATGCACAACATTGCAAATGTTGACGGTGATGAACTGTTTTAATTTCCACCCATGAACTATAATGTTCTTTACTAATGTTTTCCATTTGGTTCAATTAGGAACCTACCTTTTTTAAGAACTATTGACCTTATTGCATTCTAATCCTTTGTTGTGTAGCTTTTATTGGAAACTTATTTTTGAGTTTTTTCCTAACGTATTGGAGAAAAGATAAATACATTTCTTTTGAAATCGTATTCACTATTTCGAGGTATTCTTCCCTATTTTTATGTTGTTACTTAATAAGATTATTTTACTTTCACTAAAATTATTTATTTCTTGTTGTACACCTTTAGTTTTGTTCAACTCTTCTATTTTAAATGTATTTATTTAATTAATCCATGGTAAACGTAATAAGTTATTATTTTGCTAGTAGGTTTATTATATGTGTTATGTGAGCATCTCCACTTCTAATATCCTAGTTGAATTGAATTTTTTGCACAAATATTTATAAACTAATGCTGAGGTCCTTGTTTGTAAGTATTTAACTAGTTTAGAATGTTTAGTGTGTCCATTTAGAATATTCATTACTCTTTGCTTGGGTATTGAAAACAAATAGCTTTTACTAAGTAAGATTGATCTTGAATGGAGTTCATTTTAAAATTAGGATGAATGTGATTAGATTTTTAATTAAAATATAATTTCCAAGGAAAGTAGATTGTATTACTTTTTGGATTGTCTTTATAAATACTTTTTCTTCATTGATTTTTATCTCAAATTAAGAATGCCTTGTGTAGAGTGTGCATGATATCTAACTTGCATTATGCATATTAAATATTCAATTGGAAGTCATTCTAATCCCTAAATTCCACTCTTAAGCTAGGGAATAAAATGTCTTTGAGAATGAATACCACAAGAAGGGAAGTCACACTCGAAAACACAGATTTAGATGTAAAATTTACATTGTAGTCATGTATTACATTATGTGGATAATGATATATATTATATTGGAACATTTTATGGTATATTATTTTCCCTAATATTATAAATGGATTATTTCGCTTGAGTTATTAGAATGAAATTTTATAAGCTAGATAGGAGAATGAAGCTAAATTAAGGCTTTGTCATGTACTAGCTAAATTACCCAAAGAATAACTTATTTCTATATTTTGTTGTCTCCTTAATAATTAGGGTTTTACCATTGGGTAAATAAAAAACTAAGAATTATAATATGGAAGGGTACAAGGGTTTGTCATGATAGATTTTATTATATTTTATTACACATTCATAAATGTATGAAGTAAGACCCATGTGCTTCCTTTTATTAAAAAAGTAACAATCATTATTTTATTGTTGGAATAAAATTGTATGAACTCATAAAGATATCTTACTATTTTATATGATAGCTATTATTTCTTATTCTCTTGATAAAAGAGTGGTGACTCATATACTTTTAGATTTATTAAAAGAAAGCAAAAAATCATTTGTTATTGTCTCATACTATAGTCATTATTTTCTTATTTCAAATAGACTTAATTTCCAAGTTTAGGTCCTGGAATCAATCTATAGTCTATGAAAATGGACTTTTTAAGTGTATGGTCTACAATATAATAGGCCATGATTCGATGGCTTGCTTGAGAAAAACTCAAAATTTGAATTATGATTCCAAGAAAAACTAGGTAAAGAAACAATCGAACCCTGAGGAGTTGGAGAAAGGTTCAGTAGCCATTCCGAGTGAGATCAGGATTGTGGATTCACCTCAAGAAACACAAATTTTTGATGATAAGGTGGTTGAAGAGGTCCTGGAAATAGTCATCTACAACCTCAGTAGGGTAGTGGTGAATAGTCAGACCAACTCTATTTTTGATCCCTCGAAGGTGAGCAAAGAATACATGATTATTGAGTATGGTATCACCTAATATTTTTTGAAAAACTCCTTTCAATGCCTTGAATCTGGAGAGATGATGCTCGAGGAGGTGTATGGGTATAATATTATGCATGAAATCACAATTTCTACCCCAGTGGTGGATAAAGTTCAGTGATCTCCTATTAATTTTGAGATATGCAAATCCCTAGGTCTTGTAGAAGGATCCCCTTAGACAAAATTTTCTCACCCAAATATGAGAAGTCTGCAAAAATGTCCAGTGGATTTGGGGGTCCCTAGGAAGGTGGGAAAATCTCCTAATAGGGTGGTAAGGAATATAGAGGCAGAATCAGATATTGTAGATGGTCTACAAAGTTAGTTGAAGTTCAATAAGGATAGGGAGTCAAAAGGAAAGCAACTAATTATGGATTTATTATGTCAATCTCCTCATTCTCCTAATGGGGGTAATTGAATCAAATTCCATAGATGAATATCATTTCACAAAATATCAAAGGCCTTAATGGGGTTTCTAAGAAGAGAGCCATGTCATATTTAAGAAAAAATTATAGGCCTGATATTATTTTAGTGTAGGAGACTAAGATTGATTGTAATAGTATAGAGTTAGTCAAGATGAAAATTTGGAGAGATGCCATTTTTGTGTCAAGCTTGGCTAATGGTGCTTCAGGGGTATCTTGTACTTGTGGGACCCTAATTCTATAGGATTATCAGTCCTTATTACCTCTGATAGAGTTATAAATATTTTTTTTCTTCAAAATATTTAGGCCTTAAATGGATCACCTTGAATATATATGCTCCTAACATGCCTTAAAATAGGTTTATTTTTTGGAACTCCCTACATTCTATGAGATAGGTATTCAAATAGGAAGTGTGGCTCCTTACGAGTGATTTTAATACTCCTTTTTACTCCTAGGATAATAAAGAAGGTACTTCCATATGCAAGAGTACGAAGGACTTTGCATCATTTGTGAACTCCCAAGAACTTATGGATATGGAACTAAAATGATCCAAATTCACATGGAGTAATAGGTATGTGGGGATTCAAAACATGCATATCATATTAGATCAAGTTGTCATTTCAAAATAAGGGATTCCTTTTTTCAAATATGCAATGTTGAATTCTCTTCCTAAAATTGATTTAGATCATAATCCTATGGTTTTGGAGAAAGTCCTAAACCCTCCTTTCTATCCAAGGCCCTTCATATTTGAGGCCATGTGGTTGTAGAATCTAGAGCTTGAGCTTAGGATAAGGGAATGGTGGACCAAGAGTTTCTCAGGCCATCCTTTGGCTCAAAATGCTTCTAAATTGAGGTTTATTAAGGCCAACCTAAAGGAGTGGAACAAGAACATTTTCGGTAATATTTACCAAAAGGAAAAATAATTGCATGAAATTCTCGAAGATATCAAGGGGAGATATGCCTCATTGGATGTGGATGAGGATCTGAGGTCTTATGAAAGATGTATTCTATTCAAATTCCATAATGTGCTAGCAAAAGAGGAGACAATCTGGCAAAATAAATTGAGATCCCTTTGGCTTCAAGAGGGGGATCGTAACACAAAATTTTTCCATTCTTTCCTATTGAGGCATAGGAGCATTAGTTAGATCCATGAGATTCACACTGTGGAAGGTGTGATTTCTAGATATTTGGATGAGATTAGGGTAAATGTTGTTGATTATTTCAAAGAGTTAATTTGTTCTCCTATTGTCTAAAACTTGCCTACTGAAGACCGATTGTTAAGTAATATTCCAAAGATAATTTCTAAGAACATGAACAAGTTTCTATGTGAGCCCTTTAGTGGTGACAAAATCAGAAAAGCGGTGTCGACAATGGAAGGTTTAAAAGTGTCAGAGAATGATGTATTTTTGCCTATTTTATTCCATAAATTCTGGCATATTGTAGGTCTTGACATTTTTTTGGTGTTAAAATGGGCTCAAAGGTCATGCTTTATTCCCACTGATATGAACTCTATGTTCCTGGTTCTTATTAAATCAACCTAGTCAACCTTTGCAATACAATTTTTTAAAATTTTGACTAAATCTATAGCCAATAGATTGAAAACTCTACTTTCTTCGGTCATTGACTCCCCTTAGAGTAGTTTCATTATGGGGAGGTAAATTATCGATGGCATAATAGCTATGCATGAGATAATTCATTCAGCTAGCAAGAGCAGAAAGCTTGAGACTCTTCAGTTGGATATGAACAAGGTATATGACAGGGTGGCTTGGGACTTCTTGCTCAGAGTCCTCAAGAAATTTGACTTTGTGTAGAGCTGGTTGAATTTGGTTAAATCGTGTCTCTCATTCACAATATTTTCTATCATAGTTAATGGGTCCTCGACTGGATACTTTTGTAGTTGTAAAGGGCTTCGCCAAGAAGATTATCTCTCACATTATTTATTCATTTTGTTGGTTGAAGCTTTGGGAAGGGTTATTAGGGCTAATTTAGTTATCGAAGGATTGAGACCCACCTACACTATTGATCTCATTTATCATCATCTATATGCAAATAATACTTTACTTTCATTTATGGCCTCAATTCCACAAGCTAAAGCAATAAAATCCATCCTATAATATTTTGATAAGGTGGCTAGTCAGAAAGTTAGCTTCAGGAAGAGCATACTTTTTTCTTGAATACTCTTTTGGACTAGCAGAGAAAGATAGATGATATCTTGGGGTGTTCTATCAACTCTATTTCTTCATTTTATCTTGGAATATCAATGTTTAAAGGATCCTCAAAGCCTTCTCTTTGGGATTCGATAGTGGAAAAGGTTCAAAGGAACCTCATTGGGTGGAAAGGCACCCTCTTAAGCCAAGCTAGGAAAATTCAGTTAATCAAGGCCTCCTTTCAAAGCATCCTAGTGTATTTTCTATCTCTCTTCAAAATTTTGAGAAAATTCCTGGAGAAAAAGGAACAAATCCAACGCTCTTTTCTTTGGTTAGAGGTTGAGGAAAAAAATATTTTACCTAGTGGCTTGGGATAAATTTTGCAGTTCAAAGGAAGAAGGGGGTTATTGATTTTAGGAATATGAAAACTCTAAACAGGGCTCTAGTTACGAAGCAAGAGTGGCGGTTGGTTAACGTTGTGGATACCAGTTGGGTTAAGATACTGAAGGTGAAGTTTCTTGATGATAATAATTTTAAAATCTCAATTCCTTACTTTGGGATCCACCTTCTGTTCTAGCTTGGTTGTCAGCCAGTTAGATATCTGCAAGGATTTGAGGTGGATTATGGTAGAAGACCATTCGATTGAATTTTATATGGAAACTTGGTGGCTAACTCTCTGCTTATCCATCAATAAAATTTTGTGGACCTGAAGCCAATAATTGATCAATTTTTTGTTCCTAAAGTCTATGAATTCATTGAATTTGTCAATGGGTATCTCTGGTGGAGATCGTTTGACTTCCCTAACATATCCTAGGTGGATAGAGGGGCATTTAGAGTGTTTTTTTATGATATCAAATGGTTTTTTACTCTTGGTACAAGCTTTAATGATAGGCTAATTTGGGACCTCACAAAATATGGCAATTTATCGATCAAAATGATCTATCGATGTCTATCACTAGTTCCTTGTTAATCAGGTTTGTATTAAAGGCCTTACCCTTAAGGTACATGTGTTTTTTTAGTTAGCTATCGAAGGGAAATGTTTAATGATTTATAATATCCAAAATCAATATCTAAGTACTCCAAATAGATGTTTCCTATGCGAAAGTGATCTGGAATTACCTTAGCACCTATTTTACAGCTACTCCTTTACTCTTGAGGTGTTTAGATTATTTTTTAAAAAGTTGAGAATGTCTTGGGTTATCATCGAATCTCTAGTGGATTCGGTTGACGAATGGTGTCCCTCTTTTCACTCAATTAATCTTTGCCATCTCTATCAATTTAGGTTACCCCACTTATGGTGGTAAATTTAGAAGGAAAGAAATGCTTGAGCATTTAAAAGGGTTCGTCAATTGGAGCCCTTTGTTTCCTTAAGAGAAATTAGTGACATAGTGGAGAACATCAAAGCTTTGAACTTGGATAGGGTAACCTATGATTTGGAAATTGGTTTAGAGTGTGTGCTGGGTTTGTTAATGCATCCTCTAAATTGGTGGTTAGGATGGCTCAGGACAGGTCTCACATCTTCTAGGAACCCCCTTCGACTGGGTGGTTAAAATTAAATTTTTATGAAGCTTCCAAAGGGAACCCAGGCCTGTCGGGCGTAGGTGGTCTTTTTGGGAATTCAAATGGTAAAATTTGTATCACCTTTGTTGAACGATTGGGTCACCAAACTAACCACTTGCTGAGGTGCGAGAACTGTTTCAAGGAGTATCTCTCCTAAAGAATTTCAATTATAGGAAATTTATTATTAAGGAAACTCTATGAATATAATAAATATGGTTAAAGGTTGTTAGACCCCATTATGGATGGTTTCAAACTTTATCTTCGAAGCTAGGAGACTGGTCCGAAGTCTAGAACAGGTCCAAATTTATTTTCATTTTAGGGAAGGTAATAAGATCATAAACCTTATCACAAACTGAGGTCTCCACATTCAAAATATTTAAGTTTGGACAAAAAATTTCCTTGATGATATTAGAATCTTCGACAATGAATTCATACAGCATGGGTAATAGACTTGGTCTCTGTCTATAGGTCATTTGGAATTTTATTTCTATTTTATCTAGGTAGAATGATCATCGAAATTTGAATTTAAGTTTAACCTCGAATGACACTGACCCTTCTAAGTCTTAAGATGTGAAATATATAAAAAAGGGTAGGTTGCATATTATCTCTAAGATTTCTATATAGTAATCCTTGTCAAGGAGTATTGAGCATGGTACATGGCTAGTTAGGAGGATCAGTAGACCGTATGTTGAGGAGAGTAGGAAGGATTTTAGGTATGGGAGAATATTTACCTCATGCTACTCCCCAAGGTTATAGGGGGGTGATTCAATGTGGTTGGCATGGCACTGGGTGACCTTTAGTTGTGAGATCAGCTAGAGGGTTTTTAGATCCTATTATGGAAATAATTGTTCTTCATGCCTTGCTTGTATATATTTTAGTAAGTGAATCATGAGCCTTTTTTGACAGGACTGGCTCAGGTTGGTTTTTCACATAGTTTTCAACCTTGGTAGCTTCCCAAAGCTTTTGTAATCTTGAAAGTTGATGATTTTCTTAGATGGAAGTTCCAACAAGTGCGGTGGCAGACCAAAGGTGGTGTTATTGCCCATACTATGCTCAAATGTGGAAGTTTTTTTGGGTGAATGCACCATTAGCATATCATGTGAAGGTCGAGAATATACACATGGGCTTAGATCATGTGGTATGCAAGCAAAGAGTTTAGAGCTTCGATTGTTATCCAAGTTTTCTCTCTTGGTGGTAGGTTGGGGTGGATGAAAGGTAATCATTATTTAATTATTCCCTTAAGTGGTATTAGGAATATTTTTAGGATGGCCACTCTGATCCTAGAGCCTCAATCACTTACAATGGACAAGGAGGTATGCAATATATTTAAAAAAGGAAATGTGCTTTAATGTCTACTAAAATTTAATGGTCATCACCAGGAGATGGTCAAGCATATCTCTTACTCATGGCATGAAGGGATGGTGAGAGTAGGTTCAATTTAATTTTAGATAAAAATCCCCCTAATAGGTGAGGTGACAGGGCTTATGGTGGATGGCTTGGTTCATAATAGGTAGAAGCACTCCTTGGTGAGGGAAGTGTAAGTTTTCTTGAGAGGTGAAGAAGAGCTGGTTAAGATCCATAACAGGTTCAGATGAAATTCTCTTTAGGTACCTTGGGATCATGTGGTGCTAGTGATAATGCAATATTTTACCCTAGACAAGAATTTTATAATCTTGAGGAGGTACCATTTCTTGATTCTTAACCATTTACAACACAAGAAAATGATGATCACTTCATTGTTCCTATTCCAATATTTGGCAAGGACAATTTCAAATTTTAAGAATGGGGTGGCCTCTGATCCACTACAACAAGGTCTATTGAAGATTATTTTTGATCACATGGTGAAGCAAAGGGGCTTGTATGGTGATAATATCCTCAATAATTTGATTAATATTCCATTTCCTATGGTGGGTTATGGTGTATGGCTTGGCCCATCATAGGTAGAAGCACTCCTTGGTGAAGGAAGTGGAAGTTTTATTGAGAGGTGAAGAAGAGTTGACTAGGACCCATAACAGGTTCATATGAAATTCTATTAAGGCCTCTTGGAATCATGTGGTGCTAGTGATAATGCAATAATTTACCTTAGATGAGAATTTGATAATATTGAGGAGATACCATTTCATTATTATTAACCATTTACAATGCAAGAAAATGATGAACATATCATTGTTCCTATTCCAATATTTGGCAAGGATAATTTCTAAGTTTAAGAAGAGGGTGGCCTCTGGTCCACTGCACCAAGGTATGTTGAAGATTATTTTTGAGCATGTGGTGAAGCAAATGGGCTTGTATGGTGATAAAATATTCAATAATTTAACTAATATTCTAGTTCCTATGGTGGTTTATTCGGTCTCTTCAATTTTAGGGGATTCTAAGGCTTCAATATAGGAAGACATGGAAGCCACTCCTATAGTGATGAATATGGTAGATTTTATGGAGTATACTCTGAGAAGGCCTGGTGGCAATGAAGAAGGCACTAGGAGGTCAAAGCATTTTGTGGCTAAGAAGGCGATTATTGCTAAGGATCTAATGTTTGTGAATGATTTTGACTTGGAGGATTTACGTCCATAAACTAAGAAGTCTAAGCTGATTTCAAAAGTAGAAGGTACAAGGAGAATCTAGAAACTTGGATTCTAGTCAGGTGGTTACAACCCGAAGGCTCTTCATTTTATGATTTTAAAGCTATAGTGTTTGATTATTGATTCCATGCAGGCATCAATTTCTTGCACAAAGGAAGTGCTAGCCCTCACGGGATGGTAAGTTTCCAATGGAGATAAATTCAATGAGGAGAATGGAATAGGTCCCAGTAGGACTAAATTTTATGTTTTGGTGTTTGTTTGTTATCTATATATTTTTCTCAGTATTTGGGACCTACATGTCTGGTATTTTATGTTCAATTTTGAGGCCTACATGCCTGGTCGGTTTCCCCTACATAGGTTTTATGGTCTTTGATCTCTGGTGTCCCTAATGGTTTGCTTTGTTGTTTGTCGGTCTTGGGCTTTCATTGATAGTTTTGGCCTGGTTTCCATTTACCTCCTAATGGGTTGGAAGGTTAGATCCTCTTTTTGTTAAGGTTTGGAGGCCCTTTCAAAACTTCGTCTACCTAATAAAAAATATATATTATTTCAAAGATATTATTTTCTTATTGAATGGTAGAAACTAAGAGACCTATTAGAAGTTATTTTATTGTTCTCTTAAAATGATTTTAAGACATTTTTATTCTTCTTAACTATAAAATATTATCAATTAAGGATCCATGGGTTAAAATGAAATTATTCTTGAATAGGATACCACTTTAAGATCCTAGAAATTTCTAAATCTAAGGAGTACCTATCCTCAATTGTATTGTGGGAAGAAATCAACTAAGGTAAATGTGAATGGCATTTTATGGTAGGTGTGGTTGGGGTAAGAGGTGATGTGGGATGGTATGGGGTAGTCCGCCAAATCATTCATAGAGTAGTATAGTGGTGGCTCCTTGCATGAAATTATGAATAGGAAATCCTAGCAAGAGGTTTAGGAAAACTCCACGATGGGTTGGTATGGGATAATCCATCGCATTATTCATACTTTTAACAAGTGTGAATGTGATCATTATTAGGGATTTGTGGTAATGTTCTTATTTTTCTATGAAGCTCAAAATCATTCCATGGAATATGGAAATCAACTAATCATTAAGGCATTATACGATAAAATCCTACATTTTATCTAAACAAGATTGGTATAAGACAACACAACTTATCATTCACAAAATATCAAAAAGAACAATCATGATCATTATAAGGAAGTGATAATGAATTTTGATTAGTCCCATGGGATATGGAAAATAACCAAGGCATTTTACCATAAAAAACATACATAATAATAACATGTTGGAATTGGGGAAAGATGTCCCCCTTTAAGTGTTCTAGTCCTTAAATAATAACATCTACACCATCATGTAGGTCTACTGTGTACGGGAAAGGTGTGGCAACCACTAATATCATATTTTTTAGCAAAAGGTTAGGAAAATGAACCCCTGCTAGAAAATTAAATCCTATAATATTTTATGAGAAATGGATACTCTTGTCCACTTTTGGTTCATCTACAACGATTAAAAACTAAAAATTGGTTATTTATGACTTATACTAATGGAAATATTTGGTCTTCTTTAAAACCTGTTTATATAAAAAAATAATCCTTCTCCCTTGGATCAAGATAGATCAGGTTCTTACACTATCATTATGTCCTCAAATTACATGGCCAAATTATCAAGCCTCAACCTATGGAGGGTTTGCAACATAGGTGTACTCTAATTTTAGAATATGTAAACTTGTTCATGTCTTACAACTACCTAAGGTTGACCAAAAAGAATCAAATATATACCAAGAAAAACAAAAGACTAGTTGTGGCATTAGAATGGGACCAAAAATAAGATGCATTAGTGAAAGGGAGAGAATAATAAGTTGACTGCTCAATTGGAAACTCTAAAAAGAAATACTTGATTAGAATTAGTAAGCAAAGAAACTTAAACAAGAATATTTAAAGTGGTAGGAAGAGAAGGGTCAATCTCTAAGGTAGAAGGATGATGAAATCTCCCAACTAAAATAGATTGAGAAAAGTATGAAAGTATGGATAGAGTCCATCAAATCTAAGCAACTCTAGTGTATAAAAAATGAATATTATCAATGGTATTATGGACAAGATCCTAGATAAATTTAAGAATACTATATTTTAATTACAAAACATCCAAATATGTTATTATTTACTATCAAATGTCAAAAATTGACTAAAATACCAATCACATACAAATTATAAGGCAGACCCATAAAGTCATGAGCTAGTAATTACAATAAATAAGCAAAAGAAATGGAGGAAGGAAATACGCCTTTCACTCTAGACGAGAGACCACCATTCCTAAAATATTTCTCCCTCCCTTGCTCCTCTAGTGGTGATCCTGGATGGATATTGGATTCCTTAGAGGTGGCCTCAGGTGGATTGTCTCCTTTTTTATCTTTTTTTTTGTGCTGGTTGGGCTAGTATGTGAGGTTTTCTTAATGTGGATTAGTAGTACCTCTGTGGTGGTCATTTTATCCACTAATTACCCAATGTGTGAGGTGTTTTTGTTAACTTATTCTCCGCATGTCTAAGTGGTATTTGGGGCAAGGCCAAACACTTTATTATCATGGATAAGGGTTTTTTTAGACAATCTCTAGATCTAGCAGTAGTGTAAAAAAGTTGTACAACCTATGTAGTCTACTTGAGAGAAATTTTGATGGAATTATTTATATGTGGTTCTTTGTGGCCTTGGAATGGGACTAAGGAATTTCTCATTGCCCATGGAGGAGGGGTTTTAGATATTCCCTTTCGGTTTGACAACATTGGTTCTTTGGATGTTAGTTGTCCATTACTTGCTTGATGCACAAGGTTCTCCAATTAACTTCTTATCCATGCTTTTGGATGGTCTTTAGGGTGATACCAAGCACTTTATTATCATGGAGGAGTAATTTTGCATATGGTATTTTGATCTGGCAGTAGTGGAAATGGATTGTGCAGCCTATGTAGTCTACTTGAGAAGTGTTTGATGGACCTATTTCTTTGTGGTTCTTTGTGGTCTTGGATGGGGACCAGGGGTTTTCTCATTGCCTACAAAGGAGATTATTTAGATATCTCATTTTTGTTTGATAGTATTGGTCCTCTGCCCATTTGGTGTGGAATTCTTATTGAACCTCTCTCTACGATATTTTTTATCTCATCCTGGGAGAGACCTCATGCTTTCATGATGGTCGCAGTTGAGGGGTTTTAGTATTGGATTCTTGGGCTTGAACTTGGTTGGTTGGGGGACTTTTCATCTTTTGAAGAGGAACTTGTTCCTATAAAATATATTCTCTATAGAATTTTGAGGTCTAGGGTAAGGGACCTAGTGCTTTCACATTGGCTATAGAGGGGGGTTATAGGTTTTGTTGCTTGGTTAGTTGGTTCAAAATACCTCTATGGGTGGTGGTGTTGGTGGTCTACATATTTTCAAGATAGTCTCTGCAATCAACTCTATTGCTAAATTCTTTGGTTCTAGCAGGAATCCTCTTTTCAAACTCTTGTGCTACTGTTAAGGTTTCCCTAGGTGAAAAAAACTCTTTTTACTTTTTAGGTTTTTTGACTTAGTTCCTTTGATCCAACTAGCTAACAAAGGTTTTCATAGACAAGAAACCTCTTCCCAATTTTTTATTTGATTGCACTAGTTTCCATGCATAGGAAATATTTTTAATTTTATTTTCATTACTGTTGTGTTTCATTTCAAGTAGGAATCTCCAGTGTTTCAAATTTGAATGAATGTGTATTGTATCCTGCTAAAATTTTTTCCTTGTAAAGTTCATCTCCTTATTTCAAATGTTAATTACTTATCTATTGGAGATCATCTCTAGGATATGGTCTCTTTTGTAAAATGTTCGGTGGTGCTTTCAAAACCTCTTTTTGAACAAATAAAAAAAATAGGAATTTTAGCTAAGTAGGTTGATCATGTGGAATTTATGAACATGATATTGAAGCAATAAATTATAACACTTGTAAACCATCCTATGATGACATAAAGGGAGTTGTAGATAATCCTAGGAGCTACATTGCCTAGTTAGACTAGCACATACTTTTTGACCATATCTTAGATCAATGTACCATTATGTCTAAAGAAGAATATGCCAAGCTAATTTAAGAAAAGAAGGAAATTTCTCAAATAAATAAATCTTTTGCCACTAATCTAGCATCCAAAATATTGAACATCATTTATCAATTCAATTATTTACACCTATTTTTGAGGAGGATATACCTCAAGAAGAGTTGTATGGTATTAAAATGGTAATAAACCAAGTCAAGAGCTTTAGGATCCCATATGATGTACAATGGAATGCATTATAGAATCCTATAGCTAAGTGAATGTCTATGTATAATTTTAAAAAATTGACAACCCTACAACCCAATAATTATGGTAGTCTAAGGTTATCTATCAAATAATATTGGTGTCCTTACAATTTTTTGTAAGTGTAGTATAGGTATGCTACCTTGGACCAATACCAAGTGTCTTGGTAGAAGAAGCTAGGCATGGGAAATGAGGAGCATTAAACAAAAGAGGGAGGAGTTAGAAATTTTAGAATCATTACAAATTATGTAACATAGAAGTAGTGGTGCAAAAAAAATAAGCTAGGTCAAATGACCAATGATATATCATAATTGTAATCCTTTAAACTAGTGATCTTTCATAATCCAAGAAATATTGACATCATGGCAATTGAAGAGGATTGAAGATTAAAAATGATAAATTTATTTTTTGCTTTAAAATATAAGAATGAATTTTTTTTTTGGATAGTGAAGGGTAATTTCCTTGATATAAATAAGAGCCTTGTAATTATTGTAAACATATGTTGGCCATTTTAAGAAATACCAAATAAGATCTCTAATTATAGTCTTCAATATTAATCAATGGAAAACTATGTTCATATTGCATGATTTCATCCCAAGAACTCAAACATCTCTATGAATGTCTTTGTGGTGATGCCATTACATTTGCTTATAGTCATGTTTTTAGCTAAATGTATGCGTAGGATGTTTTTGGATTGTTAATATTCAATCTCATTGAATAGCATAATTTATCACACATTAGCCTTGTAATGATCTTTGGATATACTTTTCATTTCTTCGCATTTAATTTAATCTCTCACACACTTTTTTGTGTTATTATTTAATCTAGATTAGTGTAGTATAGTGGGGAGTAGACCCAAATATAGAAGATATAGGGATTGAAGACTCCATTTTTCAAGGCATTAGATGTGGGGTCACAAGAATAATTTCAATTAGTTAGTATGATGGTTCAAAAACCTCTAATCTCACTTTTGCATGTATGGATAAAAGTAAATAAAAATTAAAAAATTATGTTAATGATCCATCACTTAGTTATATTAGATAGAATTTACTTAGGATAGAGAAATAAGTGACATACAAACCACCATGTCATGGAAGTGGTGGGGTCCATGTAGGGTGACAAAACATAACCCTAAACTACCATAAATAACTTACAATTTTAGGCAAAACAATATCACTACCTTCTCAAAATTATAATCATGGTTTAATATTACAATATAAATGGTGTCAATCTCAATCAAATGAGGTGATTGCAAAAATTATGGCAATCATGGTTGTCTACCAAAAGGGATGATGCTAGACCTAGTACACAACCATGAGGGTCAACATGGACGTAGTGAAGGATGAAATAACAATGAGGCTATCATGAATAGAATGGCCAAGAAGAGTTGTGGTAGGGCAATATATGAACACATAATTAGAGAAACAAAGTCATCATAGATATGAAGGTAGCTTTGACAACACAAAACATTGGAGGTGCACTACTACCTAATAGAGAGGATTTGGAAATTTATTATACATGCCTTATGTCCATCCTTCAAGGTTATGTACTATGCGTTTATCCTTTTCTAAAACATTTCAACCAACACTTTTTCATGATGTTCTACTACAATTTATTAGAAGGACATCATCGTCACCCTAGAGGACGTGTAATTTATTATTGGACTCCTTATAATAGGATATACACCCTATATCATAATGAGATAAAATAAATTGTTAATGCTAGTTAAGTGGGTGACTAGAGAGAGGATATTGGCTATATAGTAGGCCATTATGCTAGAGAACATCCATTTTACAATAGAAATTCCATCAAAGCACACAAGGGGATAATCTTCTTATTTGAATTTGTATACTATTAGACAGATGCAAATAGGATCCTACACTCATTCTTATATCCATTATACCTAGCCATATAGAAGGGCCATAAAAAATTAAACAAATAATTTTCCTAGCGTAGATGCTACTAATGTTAATTTATCATGAGCTATATTGGATCTAGATTCTAGATTAGTATATCCTCTTTACACCTATATATATAAGCATTTATTTTGTATCATCCACTTGGGCTCCTCATGACACACAACCTACATATATTTGTATTAGGATTTGTTTGTAAGAATACTAGTTGATATGAGAATAATTACCACCTCTTATGCACATCCCATAATATTAGGTCCTTTGGATACCATACCACCACCTATAATAGAAATCACTATGGGACCTACAATAATGGATTTTGATATGGTTAATAGTCATTCTATGATACCATTATCACTAGGTAGTAGAGGCACACAAGATGGAGCTTGTTCCTAGGTAGTTTGAAGAGGTAAATATGAAGAGAATAATTCATCTTTCCCAAGTACTATAGAGATGCATATAGGAGAGAGTGGAGGACAAATTGAATAGACCACACCCTAATAGATCATACATTAAGGGACTATGCCACTAGTGGATGAGAGGATAAGAGGGGACAACATCCTAGAAATAAAGAGAGTTCAATGAGGTCATAGCTACTATACCACTATACCAAGTCTTAACTAGTGGTACACCTACTAAGATAGTCTTGCCATCAATGCCACCTATATGGGATAGGGGTAAGTAACTCGGGCTAAAAATCCATGGTGTAGTATTGATAAGTCCCTAAGACATGAGTATGAGGTAGCAGAGGATGCAACAATAGGAAAGGGAATAAATCTTGAGGATGGGATGATGTGATATGAGTAAGAGTAATTTGTGGAGGGCATGCCCATGCAGGGTATCTTAGTGTGTAGTATCAAGGTGGGCACAACTAACCTAGAGATATATCCTTGGAGGAGGAATAGACATGATAACCCAATAACATAGGTACACCCTATGACCTAATTAAAACTTATATTAAATTATTTTATGTTTGATATGCATAGATAATATTACATTATTATCATTTTATGTGAGTTGATGGTACATGATGATTATAATATTTTATTACTATGATTATATATATGGCCAAGGAATGGAGATATTTATTTGGTTGAATTTATAGAGTGATATTATATGATATCCTAGAATTTGATAGCTTACTATCACCATAATTAGTCAACCCATTATATCATTAGGTGGACTTGTATAACTAGACCCATCATCATAATACACTTTTGAAATAGGTATTGAGAGTATACCATATCACTTATTAGCTTATAGAGAGAGAATTGGACACAATTTATATGAGAGGTATGAAATATTGATGACTAAGATCATGATAAAGATAAGTCTCTTCAATAATAGTTGATGTAGGTGTAGCTATAGTTAGTTCAAGTTTAGGGAGATTTGGCATTCCTACAAATGTTAATTTTATGGAATTTCTTCTCAAGGCCCTCTTGTATAAATTCTCAAGTGTTTGACACTTAGTTAGAGCCACAAAAAGGGTAAATTTAATCCAAAATTCCCACAATTTTATTGTACATTAGAGATTCTTTTATAGGAAATATGGAATCCTAGTGATGTATCATAGGAGTTTTAGGCATGAATTTATGTAATTAAGACAAGAAGTAGCCTATGAGGACGATACTCAATGCATCATTGTCATATCATATGTATCACTTTTTATGGAGTACACATCTATTTTTATGATGTGATATTCTTTATTCGTTGCATTTGGATTCGTATGTATGATTATTTTCATAAATTTTAGTGTATGACATGTTTTTCTTGTAGGATTTTGCATGACACATTATTAATAGTTCATATGTAGCATGTCACCCAAAAACCTATTTTTTAGTCAATAGATTATCAACATTGAATATAATTTGAAGAGGTAAATAAGAGTAGGGTTAAAGGATGCCATCAAAAAGGAATGTATGATATTTGTATCATAGCCTAGAGCACCTCCCTATAGCACTAAGTAAGCATGATGTGTCAAAAAAGACATATCTACCATGGTATTGAGGGAGGATAAGAGCACCCCACCAACAAAGAGTTGCACAAATGATATATATCTCATCCTAAAAACAACCTAGAATATTTGACAAGCATGATGTCTCAAAAAATACATTATCAACACTATAGGAGAGATCAACATGTTGTAGTCTTTCACAAACATGATGTGTCAAATAAGACATGATAACCATTATATCAATAAAGAGGACCACATGACATTATTTAGTGAACACGATACCTCAAATAAGACATGTGCACCATGACTATAGTAGAGAATAAAAGTATATCACCAACAAAGATATTTATAGGTGATTTATCTCTTGATCCAAAACATACCTTATTATTTTGATGAGTGTGATTTATCATAAAATACACACCCAACATGACATAGGAAGAAACAAGACTCGCAATTAGTAGATAAAAGTACAAGGATTTTACCAAGATTTAAAAATAAGAATAACATGTATTAAGATATATATTGTAATATATGTATATATTTACTTGTTGAAAATAAAATTATATTCCTAATGTATACTACATTTTTTATGTTTTTTCAATTTACACCTTTGTCTAATCTTCAACCCACTTATTCTTTCATAAAATTGAGCATACTACTTAAAAAATAATCAATATCTTAAAATAGACTAAAACTATGTAGAATACCATACTCTTACCGTAGAGCACTTCCTATAAGGATAAATTTGGCTACGCAAAAAGTTTTAACACATATTTTAATTTATTTAAATATTATTATTAATACTACAAAACAAAAGGACAAGGATATTAATCATCAATAACATTATTTAAGATATACATCAATTAATAATATTGATATTTATGAATAAAAATATAATATGGTAAATAATTTAGTTAATCATGGGATTGATCATCATCCTAGAAACATACATTCAAATATTAGAATCCAACCATTAAAAAAAATATTAACTTTTCAATATTTTTTTAATAAAATATCAAAGCTTGACTCTTATTCAAATACCCAAGTTTAATTCACAGGGAGGGTGGCCCCTACCCAATTTGTACTTCATTTTTTTATTAATGAGTTATATGATGCAACATTATATGTGTGTTGAATTAATGACGGGCACACGAGCACAAAGTACACAACAAAATAAATAATGTAACATCCCAATTTTTGCCCCCTACTTTGTGTTTGCATTATATAGCTTAAGGTTTGATTTCATAGAGGTGATTATGAAATAGAAATGGTTAGTATGCTTTGCTAAATTAGGAGAATTTGATGCTAATAATGAATTGTTAGTGGCATTTAAATCATTTATTTGGAATGTTTCTTTGTATCCTTGGTTAGTTGGGAAATTAGTTGTTAAGATTGGTTTATTTGGTTAACCATGGTATTTAACTTGTGTTAAGCTTGATTAATGGACAACATTGAAGAGGCATAAAATCTAGTGTTATTTTATCCCTAGATTAGTTACAAGTTAATTATCATTAACTAGGTTAATTAACTAGTTTCTTAGCAATGAAGTAAAGATTAGTTGAAGAGTTGGTATGTGTTTGATTGTGATTGGACCACCTCAGGTGCAAAGTCAAAGATAACTCCAATTTCTAGATAACATTTATGATGGGCTCATCTCCAACAATTTTTAATAATTAAAAAAATATTTATTGGGGAGGTTGAGTTACATTATAAATAAAGAAATTTGGGAAGGCAAAGGCATAGCGATATTTGCGAAGTGAGATCATGGATTATGCTCTCTAATAGAGTTGGATTAGAAACCAAAAAACTCACATTCTTCACAAGTTGGATTTGGAAATATAGAGGTTCTTAGGGAGTATGCTCTCTGGGATTTTCTCGGATCAGAAACTAGATAGGCTTTATGATTTGCCATAGTTTTTCCTTGCCTCATTACTTTACTAAAATAAAAAGACTCACATGTAAGTCAAAGCATTGGAAGACTTTCCAAATCTTGGATCAGGGAAATTATGTGAAAGATTCAGGTTAGGTTTAAGATCCCAGCTATAGTATGAATGATGAGTATGCTAGTTTTGGTGAATGAGTTAATGATATAGTAGTAGCCTTTCTTGTTGTAAAGGTTAATTGTTTTAATGGGGTATAAAGAAAAGCTCTATGTATTAGAGAATTATTGTTCTACAATTTTTGAGGTTCTTCCCTTGGAAATATTGCTTGCATTAGCAAAATATAGAAATTTTCTTTTAAGTTGCAGGTTTCGAATTTGATGGATCATTTTATGAGTAGCTTACATAGACTAGTATGGATTTTTGTGAGCTTGCATGGGCAAGATATAATTTTACGTATATTTGTTACAAGGGCTATGTTTAGAGATTTAGAAAAAAAATAGAGTGACCCTTGACTTTATTAGAGATAGAATGATCTCAAGATTTCTATAGATGAAGCCTTGCTATATGGTCTTGAGTGTAGGTTTACCTTAAGTAAGAGCACTCAAGACTCCATTATAGGGATCTTATGTTAGGGGAATAATGTCTCAGGTAGCCAGGGGTGACCAATGCAAGATGTAGGATGGATACCTCTCCACTTGCAGATGTGAAGGTCTTGTCGATTTACGTATTGTGTTTTGATTTTATTTAGCATTGTTTACCATCTAGGAGGTGTGTCATGAAAAATATAGACATCCTTGAGCCATAAAAATGGAGTTTTGATCTGATGCCTGTAATGATTAATCCCAAACATCATCCTATGAAGGTTAAGCAATGTGTTCCCTAGGTATACATCGAAATCCATGGTCTTATTTTATGAACACAAGAGACCTACAATATGCCTTAGATCATAAAAAAAACTATGCGATGTAGATCGCATTCAATGACAAGCACAAATATTGCTCTACGAAATCTTGCTCTACGAAATCTCGAGGTGGCAGTTGATTTTTAATAAATTAATTTAGGGTATATCCCTAATGTTTTAAAAAATTCATAATATTCATTGATGAAACTCGTATGTGCATAGATCGTGCCATGTGTCTCTATCTAGTTAGATGCTTAGGGTTTGAATACCCCATACGTGATGAAATGTGCACAAGATATAATTTTTATTTCACAAAGAGCAAGGTTCCAGGTTCCATGATGCCTACGGGGTCCAGGGAGGCAATCACCTCAAATGATGTGCTAGGCACTTAGCTATTAGGCTAAGGTGCTAGCACCTATCTTAGGTCCTCCCTTGTAACTTTTGAAAATGTTAAGGATGAATTTTCTAACTATAATATTACCATGTTGCTTTTATTTAATGAGAACATGAATGGTTTTAAGTTAGACATAGGTATGGATGGTGAAATAAAATATAGTGGTATAATAGGGTTTATGGTTAGAAATCATAGATCTAGGATTTATGGTTTGGATTAATAAGTTAGCTCATTATAGCAACTTTGGGTCTTAAATTTATATTGAAATAGATATAAAAGGGTAGGAAGGTCTAAATGGTAGTATTAGATAATTATCCTTAAAAGACTCTGATTAATACTTTATTTAAAAGTTAAATTTCAACATAGGAAACTTTGTATTTGCACCATATCCATTTATTGAGTGGGATTTTAAATATTTATGGGGTTATGAATATCCCTAGCCTAGTACAATAATGTTATTACTCAAACTTTTTAAATGGAATCTAAAGCTATATATCTTAGTGAAGAAGATAAATCTATGATGAAACTTAGATTTTCTTGTTCTAAATAATGTAGAGAATTATAGGTTTGATTATATATGTGTACAAGGAAAAATAGATTAGCCTACTCATAGAAGGTTTGGTTGTTTATTATGAATGCTCTTTGAAAAAACTATGTAAGATGTTAGTACCTTGAAAAGAAAAAACAAAGGGCTCTTAATAAATGTGGTCACACTTAAGGGATTGAATGAAATAATATTTTCCTTTGATATTGTTATTTTATGTTGTGTACAAGTTTGTTTAAATGCTATCTCTGGGTGATTTTATCTTTAAGTTTTGATAACCTAGATGAAGAAAAGAATAGCACATTTGCAATACTGCTATTTTAATGCATTGAACAAATAGAATCATGTATAAGAAATCATGCATGCTAGAATGAGGAAAAAAATATTAAGGGCATAATATAATGTGGGAGAAAAGGTAATTGGGTTTAATTTCTTGGGAACTTATAGGGGTTCTCTATGGCCATGTCAATGGATGCAGTTAGGATAGATTCAAGAGCATGTTTCCTATGTGATGGGATATGGGATGAAAGGAATGGAAAAAGTTTCATTCATAGGAAAGTATGGAATTTCCTACTCTTGAATTGAGTTGAATTCCTGTTTGTTTATAAATGCGTAAGGTGTTTGTTGAAAAAGTATTTTATATTCTATGAAGTGCCTGTTGAACCTGAAAGAGAGTTGAAAATTAGAGGAATTTGATGTTGTATTCAACTTTATGTGACTATTGTTGTAACATGAAAAGATTTCTTGTAGAAGAAATAATGTAATAGATTTTAGAATTTTATGATTTATTGAAGAGAGTATCAAAAATGTAACTCCCAAGTGTCTGGTTGTATTGGATAAGAATAATTAATCCCTTGAAGTTTTATGTTCATGGAAAAACAAGTTGTTTACATGATTTGTTATGTTACTTGGATTCTCAAGTGGATGCTTTGTTTATATATGACTAAATTAGATCTTTACTTTCTATAAGTGAAAATATGGAAAGATAGAGTGAACATAAACATATCAAAGGATACATTACTGATATTTCTAAAGTGTAGAAGTCAATGAGACATAGTGGTAGGCAAAAATATGCCTATGAGAATATTTTGGATGATTTCCTTAACAAACCATATGTAGTATGGTTAGCTAGTTAAGAATTGCACCTAAAATATTAACTCATCGAAAAACAATGTGTAGTTAAAAATTCATGCACTTATGGTTAGGTTGCAATACACCTATGGATAGAGCTATATTAACATGGAGTTAAACAATAAGGGAAATGTGTGTTCTGGTTGGAGTTGACTGGAAAATTCATGTTGATCATTATAGGACACTAGCCACTCCCATGCACATGGATAAACTCTAATCAAGTTGATTCATGTGTGGTGCATAGCATTGCAAACTCATGTGACTACATGCTCAATGTAAAGTATTTAAAAGACTCATAAATATGTAAGTAAAAAAAAAAGATGTGTGTGATGGTTGGTTTTGGTTGGGTAGTTTAGGGTTATTATAGTTGGTATCAGAGCCTAGGTTTAGATAGGTGCATAAATCTCAATATTGATGATTCTAAATCAAACACAAGAAAGTAAGGAAAGAGAAAATGTATATATGTGGACAATGATCAACTCGTTCCCCCCATGTTAAACCCTTGGTGAATAAGATTGGAAGAACTAGACGAACCCTCCACTAACATGGGTTTTAAGTGGTGTACTTGATGCTCTTTTGGAGATCGTACTTGCAATTTGAATATCTAAACCAAGACTCTTCCTTATTTAGTCAAGGTGTTATATTCAACTTAAGTCATCATATAGAAAATGAAGGTTGATAAAAAACTTTAGCAAACTTAGTTAAAACTTAACTAGCTAAATGATAGCAAGTGCATATTAGGAAAAGACTCCGGTGTAAGATTAAAAACTGACGTATTTTTTAAAACCAAATAATATGCTATCCAAGCTAGGAAGTGGGTCAAAGATGCCTCCCCGAAGGTCTCGATTAGCTAGCATTGAAAACATTAGAGAGGGTCATGTTGGAGAAGGCTCATGTAACCTCGATGGTGTGGAAAATATCACAAATGTGGTTCAAAATATGTAGGATGAAATGTACACCTATCGAGAGTAGATGATGCAATAGAATAATCTATTAGAGGCCCTTAGATATGATATTAGGAGAAATTATAAGGCATTGAAAGTTCCTACCGAGGAAGCAGTATGTTGAGTGGTAATTTTGCCCATGTGCAAAACCACACTCACAGTTAGGATTTCACTAGCAAACCCTCTCTTGCAAATAAGTATAAACTTCTCCAAGGTTCCTTTTACTTTAATGTGTTCATGGATTTTTGTATAAAAATAAGTTCTTGGAATACCTCAGTGCTCTACAAAACAATTGTTAACAAAGGGCGTGTGTTGGGGTTACTTTATTATGATATTCTATCATTGTTTATGAAATTTAGAGTAAAATAAAAGATGTGATTGGACCTCATATGACCATTATGTGAGAAAGAAATTCCTTTTATCTTGAGAGGTTTTAGACAGATTTTTATCTTCCTTTGTTAAGCAAGTTTAAACCATTTTAATATTTTTATTAAACCTTGCTTTTAAGCCTGAAATAAGAGATTAAAACCTATATTCATGATGTGAATCTAAAAGTAATGAAGGTATCCCTCTTATGTTGCTACAATCACCTTTGATTTGCTTTATCAATAACCATATTTAATGAAATTTGGTTTCCATAAAGAGGGTTAGTTGATTGCCTAAAAATGCCCTATCAAGTACCCTCTTTCAATGAAATTGTGATTTTAATGAAGGAGGTCACTTTATGCTTTTAATATAATGGCCTATGAAATTGCCAAATAAATTATCCCCTATTTATGAAATTATAGTTTTCATACAGAGGAATTAATATACCGCTTGAAATGAAAACCAGAATACAAAATGTGAAATTGTACAAAGTTGAGATCCCTAAATTCCTTTTAGGACTGCATAATATAAATGATTTTAGAATTTTGAAAATGTAGAACAAAAACTGAAACTGCTCTGACTAAAATTTCAAAGCTTATTATTTGAAACCGTAAATCTATTTTTTGGACTTTATGTTGTTTTATATTTTATTTTATGAAACATTAAAAAAAATAAAAGGGTAAGGTTAGAGAAAAATAAATGAAAATAAAAAAGAACAGTAAACTAAAATGAAATGAAATAGCATTCAATGTTGTAACCCTAAAATTTCATTTGACCCTACAATGCCAATATCCTACACAAAAACCAGCATTAAGGTGATCCAAATTCATGCAATCTGTTCTATGATGCAGTGTAATATCCTAAGGACAAGATGCAATACAATAAAATAGCACATAGTAACCATTAAAAATGCATATACATGATGTGATTTCACTGTGTTGACATAAATATTGATATTTAATAAGTTCAACATGCAGAATACAACTCATATTAATGATATCATATGAAAAATGACGCAATCCATTGAATGGAAGGAAAAACTAAAGAAAAAAATCCAGTCTCCTACTCTCTTTCTCATGCCATCTCTTCCTCAAATTTCCAAGCCCTCTTTTCTTCTCTTCGATTGTCTTTTATAATTTTTCATATCTCTATTTCGAAACGTTTTCCATCATTTCCTCTCTTGAAAATGCTTCCTCATCTTTAGAAGCTAACTCTCCTTCTTACGCTTTCTAAAATAAGTGTTTTTTTATCACATCCCATGGATTTTTTGTCCTTTGCTTTCATAAACAACGTCCATCTCAAAGGAACGTTCAATTCTTTCATAAATCCTCCATTGGCGTGTCACTACCAATAACATCCCAATAGCTTTCATTCTCATTATGATTCTACCGCTCTATTAGGAGAAATTTTCTTTACCTAATGTTATTAAACACATCGCCATGACTACCTTGGCAAGCCCATATCTTATCCTAGGAAGGCATTTGCCAAATAACATCCTTGGATTTTCTCATGCTATATTGGTATGCCAACTTTGTGAAATATCTCTCACCTTGTCGTAATACAGTACTGTGCAATCCAATTCTTATGACACATCGGTGAGCTTTTCTAGTTGAAAATTTGGTGTCACATACCATTGGTTATCGCCACTTCCCCGTCAATATTTGTTGTGACCTCTGTTTTAGAGATTTTTGATTGCACTTAAACACCATCAGTATGCCATTTCATGATCCATGTCATCCCAATTTGAGACGTCCACGTGAGTTTGTCCCTATCAATATTGCTCTCAATACTCATCTGTGAGCCCTTGCGATAGATGTATGTATCCGAGTGGTGAAAGAGTGAGAATGAAGTTGTTTAGTGTATGATGGAGTATCACCATTAAAATAGGGAACCCATATAATTACCATCACATCCCTAATTTGAGATTTTGTAGTCTGGGATAACATTCGTGCATAGATGAGTACGTTCTCCAACAATGATCTAGATGTGCACTGTGCAGGAAGTCTCAAATGAATACCACATTGTCTTTCAATTACGAATCCCACTATTTGAAAATCATCACTGCCAACATTGTTGTCTTATTTGAGCTACATATATCCTATTTGGGAAAAAAATTTGCCCATGAATCCACCAGTCCTTCATCACAAACATCTAGATGGAAATTTTTGTGTCTTCTTTGCATCTCCTTATTAGGGTTGTTCATGTCGTAGTGTTTGGCCAAAATCGAGGAGATTTACCCGATCTATGTTGTGACCATATAACATGGTAGCCTACAAACACTATTAGTTTCTAAACCCACTATGGTATCCCATGAGCCTGCCTGACATACGTTTTCCTTATCATCATCTCGGGAGTGTCATCCTTGTTGTTATTCGGTTTTTTGTCGTATCCCTCATCATGGAGTTTTCTCTAGTGCCACTTTGTGAATGCCCATGAAACACTTGTAACTCATCATCGTTAGCCATTTCCAATTCCACATTTAACCACTCGATATTAATGTTTCTACACATAGAGTGTGTCTTCCATATCATGCCATCCCTTATCACTATCCATTCAACCAAGGTATAAGCTACTACCATGTCCACTATCCAATCTGTTGATTAGGCTATCATGTTCAATGTTGTATTCACTATACCATTTCCAACCTGGTGTTGAGTTACCTCCATCCAAACCATAGAATCTACCATTCTCTGTCGACGTCTATGCATAATAGTCCACCTCCAAATTGGGCATGATGTATTCAAATCTAGTTTCCAAATATGACGCTACTTTCACATACTACTTTATGTATCACTATCTTCAGTGTTTCTAATTTACCACATCACTAGTCCATGCTGGCCTAATTTAAATTCCATCAAGATCCACTATCTTCACCATATCATCAACTCCATGTCAGCCACACTACGAAATCGTTGGTATTTCACCATTATGTAGATGGATCATTTTTCTTGGGTACCGACTCATTTGTGCTTGTCAACCAGTCACCACATGGATAGAGCATCGTCCTTGGACCCATCATTGGATCTATCCATCAATATCTATCATCTTTCATTGCCAGTAGCCTTTGTCCAACCTGCAACATAAAATAAACTAAGCCATATAAACAAAGTATTAAAGTGAAACAAACATAAAAAGAAACTCTAAAATACAATCCTAACTTCAAAACCAAAATCAAAATGAAATAATAATAGTACATATATATATATCAAAATATAAATGAATATCAATATTTCATTTTATTTTATTTTTTAATTTTTAATTTTTTAATTTTTATATATTTTTATTTATTATAATGCATATACATAATATATATTATAATACATTTTTCTTAATTTTTAATTTTTAATTTTATTTTATTCTTTTTTTTTAATTTCCTTCTAACAACAAATATAGGTAATTAAAACCATATTAAGGTGAAATTAAGATAAAACTAACTCATTTATTAATATAACTCTTTAGTTTTAAACTTCAATTTAAAACAATCAAAATTACGTAAATTCCTATAGCATATAGTCAATAATAAAACTAAGACCACACCAACTAATCCTACCAAACCAATAGGAACATCAAAGACTAGCAAGATGAAAGACAATGAGACTGAACACTAGCCAACGAAGAACCTTGGAACTTGCAAAATTATGACTTAAAGACAACTGAAAACTCTTGAAAACCAAAATTGAAAGGTGGGTCCCCAAAAATTAGGGCTATTTGTGGCAAGGCCACAACAAATGATGACTCTGATGGGGAATGCTCCTAAGTATTCCAGACGAGAAACCCATAATTTTCGGTTCTAAAACTCACCAAACCAACTATTAGGAACAAAATTATTTAGCAACATCCAAAAATAATGGGGATGAACGACTTTAATGAAAAACAAATGAACCATTGCTTTAGCTAATTGTGTGAAAGTGTTTTCATTCTGGCATTCCTGAAAACCATCAAAATTTCATCACTAGTATTGCATTAGGCTACAAAAATATTACTCATGGAAGAATATGCCTTTGAATTGTTCCAAAACTAGTCAAGCATTCATAACCCCGATGGAGATGCACTCACTCACCTAGATATCAAGTTAGATTTACATTGGTATCTTTTGTAAACATTTCTCCACTACCAGCTAGGCATCTATAGCCCCAGTGGAGATGTCCTAAGCCATTTTATTAATTTGGATTCCTTTTTTTTATCATTTTATTGCCTCGTAAATTTCACCTATCACCTGGGTTAGAGATCATATAAGGTTAAATATTGAGCATATAAAATATTTTTGCCTTAATTTGCAACCCAAATAACTTCATATTTCAATATTCCAAGAATACCCCTTAATATGATGTGTTCATGTGTAGCCTTCACAAATGATTCATGGTTCTCAAAATTCAAAATCTAGGAGCAACTAAATAATTCTATCCCTTTTCTTGGATATACATGATAATAATTTCATCCTTCAAGAGTCCATAGGTTAGTGACTATTATAGAACACAACCACCAATAGAGGAACCAACCGAAAACTCCAAACTCACACATAAAAACTAGAAAACAACCACAAAACACACCAAAACAACACAATCTGAAACAAAATCCAACATAGAAAACCAAAACAAAAATATGAAAACCAAAAATTATATACAATAATATACAATATGAAGCTAAAATTTTGGCTATCACTTCCCTGGATCCCAAACACGGTTAGCACACTTAAAAAAACCTAAATCATGATGCGCAAGCCATGCAAAACTCCTCATATTACCTCTCTCACATAACCAATATGATTAAATTTTATTAGCAATTCCATGTTGGCCATTAGATTCATTAAAATTGTGATTGAATACATGATTTTCCACCATATTTTGCTTATTCAATGAGATGTAAATTTCAAAATTAGATTCATTTTCACAAGCATGTAGGATTTCTTTCAAACAAGAGGTTATTTCTAAAAATTTTAAAGCACAATCATCCTCCATGTCTTTAGACCAATCATACTCACGCGACAATTTGTAATTATCTAGGATGTTTACTAAATGAGAATCATTATAATTTTGTATCCTAGATTGAATTGTTAGTTGTTGATGAACATGATTCAATAATTCAAGCATGTATACTTTTCCTTCATATAAAAAAGCAATATCATCATTGGGGTAAGTAGAAATCCATTCTAGTCCTTCATTCACATCTAGTGGCATTTCATTATAAATAGCATTTGAATACAATAAAGGATTATATATATTTTTCACCTGAACCTTGGATGCTTGGAAACAAAAGGTTAGATTCTAACTCTTGTACATCTTCATTTACCAATACTTGGTGAGCCATTGTGATCTCTTCTTCTTCTTCATGGGTTCCATCATCATCATCTTGTAACACTTCTTGTGATATAGCAACTTCAACATCCTACATATCGAATGGCAAAAAACTTTCATTAGTAGGAAAGTGAGAAACAAACAAGTATTCATATCTTCCCCATCCATTATAATAATAATATTCTAAGTCCATGGTATAAAACTCTATCATGTTGTCGAATGGCATATGATTCTCTAAAGGTTTAGAAATTTTTGGCTCTTCATGTAAGATATCACCCTTAGAGTCATGCATATGAGATGAAGAAAACATTTTATTAGAATGTGTAAAAGGAAAATGCTCCTCATGTTTTTCCCAAACATCATCATAATTATCAAATTCTATCAAGGCTTCTATATACTCTTTAGATTCAACCATTAATTCACCCTCTTCAACTTCAAATAATTCATCTTCCTCAGATTCACCCTTCTCATCTTAGAAAAATTCATCTTCCTCGGATTCATCTATTGGTGGGTCAAGAGTTACTTCCAAGGGATCTACTATTGTACTCAAACTTATAAAGTTATCCCAACCCTCCTTTGTAAAAAGTGACCATAAGCCAACCTCTATACTTTGATGAACTTGATCATCACCATCCTCATTGATGATATCTAAGGGGGTTGTAATATGTGGACATTTAACTTTATCCTCTTGATTGCTCCCACTAGGCATTATTTGATTTAGTATGGGTAGGTTTTATGGTTGGTATTGGTTGGAATCTATAGCTCCTAAAAAAAAATCCATCATAGGGGAAGGTGATTCCTCAACTAGATTCTTTGGTAGCATTTTATAACAAGCTTTAGGGTTTAGCAATGATAACTGTCCCACATCCAAACCTTTTGAAAGGCACCATTGTTCTATAGTTATTGCATCACTGTAGGCTCTAGGAAATGATGACTCTAAATATTCTCCCTAGAAATGTAGAGGTAAGTGGGTCTAAGGCTTCTAAGTATACTTGGATAGCATATTAGTTTGAAATGATATAATGACTCTCCATATCGATGTACAACCTATGGAACCTATCATTAAATTGGCTTGTGGACTCACTAGGTTCTTTACAAAAAGAAAAAAATTGATTTAATATCCTATCTGGATCAATCAATTTTACAAACTATTTGAGAAATGCTACTTCTAATTATTTCCAAGAGGTGATAGAACCTATAGGTAAATTGATATACCAATCATAAGTAAATTCATCTAATGTGGATGGAAAAATCCTACAAACAACATCTTCATGTATGATTTCCAACTAGATTAAAAATGCTCTTATATCCTTGAATATGTTCTTCAGTTGATTCCATACCATCATGCCTAAACTGAGGTATATTACACATAATATCTATAGGTATATCATGTGAAGGCCTAGGTATATTTAAAGGACAACCTACCCTTAAAGAATCAAGGAATGCTATTGAATAATCTCAAAGAATACGACTTTAAAACCAATTTTTTTATTCAAAGAAATGTTTTGCACTAAGCAAGAAATGAATAATCAAATCTCAAAAAATATGCATCAATTAAAACATGACATTAAAGACCATTCTTCAATTAGAAAAATTTTAGCTTACATGTATCATAAATTGAAGAAATTTCAAATCAATAGATATGATAAAAAAACTCATTAGTCAAGATAAATGCCTTCAAATAACTCTTTCAAATAACATGAACAAGTTAGCATCTATAACAAAAACAACCAAATCAAGGCCCTCCTAGCGCCAAAATATTGAGTGGTAATTTTGCCCAAGTGCAAAACCACACTCACAGTTAGGATTTCATTAGCAAACCCTCTCTTGCAAAGAAGTATAAACTTCTCCAAGGTTCCTTTTACTTTAATGTGTGCATGTATGTTTGTATAAAAATAAGCGCTTGGAATACCTTAGTGCTCTATAAAACAACTGTTAACAAGGGGCTTGTGTTGGGATTACTTTATAATGATATGCTATCATTTTTAATGAAATTTAGAGTGAAATTAAAAATGTGAATTGACCTCATATGACCAAGATGTGAGAATGAAATTCCTTTTATCTTTAGAGGTTTTAGACATATTTTTATCTTCCTTTGTTAAGCAAGTTTAAACCATTTTAATATGTTATTAAACCTTGCTTTTAAGCCTGAAATAAGAGATTAAAACCTATCTTCACGATGTGAATATGAAAGTGATGAAGGGATCCCTCTTATGTTGCTATAATCACCTTTGATTTGCCTTATCAATAACCATATTTAATGAAATTTGGTTTCCATAAAGAGGGTTAGTTGATTGCTTGAAAATGCCCTATCAAGTACCCCCTTTCAATGAAATTGTGATTTTCATGAAGGAAGTCACTTTATGCTTTTAATATAATGGCCTATGAAATTGCCAAATAAATTGTCCCCTATTTATGAAATTACAGTTTTCATACAGAGGAATTAATCTACTGCTTGAAATGAAAACCAGAATCCAAAATGTGAAATTGTGCAAAGCTGAGATCCTGAAATTCCTTTTAGAATTGCATAATGTAAATGAATTTACAATTTCAAAAATGCAGAACAAAAACTAAAACTGCTCTGACTAAAATTTCAGAGCTTATTATTTGAAACCATGAATCGGATTTTATGTTGTTTTATATTTTTTATTTTATTTTATGGAACATTAAAAAAACTAAAAGGGTAAGGTTAGAGAAAAGAAATGCAAATAAAAAAGAACAGTAAACTAAAATAAAATGAAATAGCATTCAATGCTACAACTCTGAAATTTCATTTCACCTTGCAATGTCAATATCCTACACGAAAACCAGCATTAAGGCGATCCAAATTCATGCAATATGGCCTATGATGTGGTGCAATCTCCTAAGGACAAGGTGCAATACGATAAAGTAGCACACAATAACCATAAAAAATGCATATACTTACTGTGATTTCACTGTGTTGACATAAAAATTGATATTCAATAAGTTCAACATGCATAATACAACTCATATTAATGACATCATATGAAAAATGACACAGTACAATGAATGGAAGGAAAAACTAAAGAAACAAATCTAGTCTCCTGCTCTCTTTCTCATGCCATCTCTTCCCTGAATTTCTAACCACTCTTTTCTTCTCTTCGGTTGTCTTTTATAATTTTTCATATCTCTGTTTCGAAACATTTTCCCTCCTTTCCTCTCTTGAAAATGCTTCCTCATATTCAAAAGCTAACTCTCCTTCTCATGCTTTCCAAAAAAAGTATTTTTTCTCACCTCCCCTGGATGTTTTGTCCTTTGATTTCATACATAATTTCCATCTCAAAGGAGCATTCAATTCTTTCATAACTCCTTCTCCATTAGTGTGTCACTGCCAATAACGTCCTAATAGCTTTCATTCTCATTATAACTCCGCCGCTCTATTAGGAGAAATTAGATTTACCCAATGTTATTAAACACATCGCCATGGCTACCTTGGGAAGCCCATGTGATGCAGGAGCATCCAAGGGCAGCAAAGCAATCGGGCATCAACAAAATTTTTGTTGTTATTTTTTTTCTAAGTGTTGCAATGTTATTTTTCTAAGTGTCGCAAGTAAAAATATGTGTCGCGATATCGCGACACAAAAGTGTCATGATATCGCGACCAAAACTGAAGACAGGGGAGCAGCGGACAAAATGTCGCGATTTTGTGACATGTCGCAATTTAGTGACATGTCATAAAATCGTGACCCAAGGCAGAAAACCGGAGGCGTAGAGACCAGAGGTCACGAAATCGTGACATGTCATGATTTCATGACATGTTGCGAAATCACGATCGCCAAAGGAGAAACGAAGGCACGAAAACCAAAGGTCATGAAATCGTGACTATCGAAGGAGAAACGAAGGCACGGAGACCAGAGGTTGCAAAATTGACATGTCACGATTTCGCGACATGTCGCAAAATGGTGACCGCCGAAGGATAATCGAAGGCATGGAGACCAGAGGTCGCAAAATTGTGACCGTCGAAGGAGAAATGAAGGCATGGAGACCAGAGGTCACGAAATCGTGACATGTCATGATTTCGCAACCGAAACGGCAAAACAGAGGCCGATAGAAAAAACAACATGATATCACGACATGTCACGATATCACGGCCAAAACGGATAGAGGAGGTGCAAAAGGAAAATGGTCGTGATATCATGACATGTCACGATATCATGACCAAATAGAAGACACGCACTTCCAGGTTTCATAAAGACGTCCCTACATGCGCGGCAAGTTGGAGGCAGTGAAGTAGCAGTTCCAAAGGAGGATTTCAACGGGCATGTTGGCCACTCGCACAGTATATCTGAAAGACACATTTAAAGCAACTAACAGCAAGCAGCAGATCAAGAAGTAGATTCCATTGGATATGGCAGCTAGTCGCGCACCTCACCGAGTCTCATCAATGCAACTTTCCAAAATTGTTCCAAGTGGCAATTGTAGATCGTGGGATGTGGGAAAGCACAGAGGATCGAAACCTCAATAAAAAACCCATGGATTGTAATGAGATGGGGTTGGAAAATGGCATTTGGCTATGTATTCTTGTAAATTCTTCCAAAATATTGAATACAAAATCTTGGGCTCTTGTTTTCTGGTTTTTTTGTACTAAGCAAGATCTGTTCTCCACCAAGGCCAAAATATTGGGCTCTTGTTTTTTGGTTTTTTTGTACTAAGTAAGATCTGTTCTCCACCAAGTGGTATCAGAGCCAGTAGTTCCTGAGCGTGTAGCAGATCATCGAAGGAGAGGCAGTTACACTAGGACCTGTGGAAGGGGCTTGGAATCGGGTGAGCAGAATGCCTCCATGGAGAAATCCTGTTGCTGGGAGAGGCATGGCAGTAGCAGAAGATGTTCGAGCCTTGCAATTGCAAATGCAAGATCTACAAGAAGAAATGCATAGAATATTGGATCCAAGAAGAGATGAAGGTAGTGAAGAGGAGGATGATGAAGAAGAAGACCAACTTGAGGAAGAAGAAGAAGCAGTAGATCCTGCTCAGGACAGACTATACAAAGCCATATCCTAGATTAGGAAGAGCCTGAAGATGGAGGTTTCTACATATTCTAGGAACCTTGAGCTAGAGGAATTGATTGACTGGATCAATGATCTGGAAGAGTACTTTGAGTATGAAGAGGTTGAGGACCCTGATAGGGTCATATTTGCAAAGACCAAACTGAAAGGTCTTGCTAGCATTTGGTGGAAGGGAGTGTAGCTGGAGCGAAATAAAAGAGGGAAAGAAAGAATAACTAAGTGGGAACGGATGGTAGAAAAGCTAAAGAGGCAGTTCATCCCTGGTGATTATGAATTAGACCTGTTGAAGAAAATGCAAGGATTGAGGCAATCAAGCAAGTTTGTGAAAGAATACACAGAAGAATTTCATAAAATAATGATTAGAATAGGCCACTTAGAGGCCAACAAGGAGAAGGTAGCCCGTTACATTAATGGGTTATGAGCAAGCATTCAAGAAGAACTAAGTCTAGTCCGGATGACCACCATAGAAGATGCTTACCAATTTGCTTTAAAGGTTGAAGAGAAGCTCAATAAGAGGTTTGAAAACAAGCAAAGAGGAAGAGGTCATGGTGGAAGGACCGGCAGAAGGAACAGTGGAAGAAGAAATGAAGAATCTCAAAAAAATGAAGAAAGTAGCAAAGAATCAATAATAAAGGAGAGAAAATACAAACTGCTCCTATAATCAGAATAATGGTTACCGAGGGGGAAGAGGCTGAGCTGGACGTGTACAAGGAAGAGGAAGGTTTCGAGGGACTTGCTTCCAGTGTGGTGAAGAGGGACATCACCAATATGAATGCCCACAACAGCGAGAAAGAAATAATCGAATGCCAGAAGGAAATGCTAGAGTAGCAGTCGTGGATGAAGATGCTGGGTCTGAGCATTCTGAAGAAGCTGAGAGAGGAGAAGTAATGATTGCAAGGAGAGTCCTATTGAATGAATAGGGAGCTACAGATCAGAGGAAAAGCTTATTCTGCACAAGGTGTAAATGCACAGGTAATATTTGCAACATTATCATTCACAATGGTAGCACAGATAACCTAGTTTCGGAGGGGATGGTTACAAAGCTACAACTGGAGAAAAAGAAACACCTGCATCCATATCAGATTGTGTAGTTGTAGAAAGACCATAAGGTTTTGGTCAATGAATAGTGCCTGGTAAAGTTCAGTATTGGGAATTATCGTGATGAGGTTCTGTGCGACATTCTGCCCATGGATGCATGCCATTTACTATTGGGAAGGCCATGGCAGTTTGACAGGAGTGCAGTTCATGATGGCCGTGCCAACACCTATTTCGTGACCAAGAATGGAATGTGTCATAAGCTGAAGCACTTGAAGGAGGTGGAAGAAAAGGTATGTGGCAGTGCAAGAATTTTCTTGGTTGACGAAAGAAAATTTTTAGATGATTTAAAGCATGAACATATGTGTTATGCATTAATTCCTAGAGTCAGGAATACAAAATGCAAAGATGCCCCAGTAGAAGTCCAAGGTCTGTTGAGGGAATTTCCAGATATCATATCTAATAATGTGCCTGAGGGTTTACCCCTAGTAAGAAAAATTAGTCACCATATTGATTTGGTGCCAGGGTCAAGCTTGCCAAATAAAGTTGCACATAGAATGACACCTGTAGAAACTGAAGAACTAAACAGGCAGGTCCAGGAGTTGCTAGAGAAAGGGTTGATTAGGGAGAGTCTTAGCCCGTGTGCAGTACCTACAGTACTAACACCCAAGAAGGATAGAGAGTGGAGAATGTGCACAGACTCTCGAGCCATCAACAAGATAACAATAAAATATAGATTTCCACCGCCAAGGATGGATGACATAATGGACTGTTTGAGTGGAGCCAAGTACTTCACCAAAATTGACCTCAAGAGTGGTTACCACCAGATCCGTGTCAGGGAAAGGAGATGAGTGGAAGACAGCCTTCAAGATGATAGAGGGCTTGTATGAGTGGTTGGTCATGCCATTTGGGCTGTCCAATGCACCAAGTACCTTCATGCAACTGATGAATGAGGTACTGAAGGAGTTTCTGGGAAAGTTTGTCATTGTTTATTTAGATGATATATTAATATTCAGCAGAACCCTGGAGGAACACTTGATGCACATCAGGAGGGTTTTTTGAAAACCTACAGGAGGAGCAGTTATTAATAAATCTGAAAAAGTGTAATTTTGTCAAGAAAGAGTTAGTAGGACAAGAAAATTATGCATTCCAAGGAGTTCCATGCAGGAGAACTTAATCAAGGAAAAGCACAGCGGAGGACTGGCTGGGCATTTTGATCGAGATAAGACCATTGCCCTGGTGAATGAAAATTACTATTGGCTGCAACTTCAGCAAGATGTGAAAAATTTTATGCAAAGTTGCAGAATATGCCAGATGGAAAAAGGCATAAGGCAAAACACAAGATTATACCAGCCGTTACCTATACCTGAAAGGCCGTGGGAGGACATAAGCATGGATTTTATTCTTGGATTGCCGAGAACACAGAGGGGAAATGACTCTGTATTTGTGGTGGTTGACCGATTCTCCAAAATGGCACATTTTATTCCTTGCCAGAAGACAAGTGATGCAGTTCACATTGTAGGGTTATTTTTCAAGGAAGTGGTACAACTTCACGGTCTACCAAGAAGCATAGTTTCTGACAGAGATACAAAGTTTGTTGGGTATTTCTAGAGAACATTGTGGAAGAAGTCGAAGACAGATCCGAAGTTCAGCTTCGCATACCACCCACAAATTTATGGATAGACAGAGGTGGTAAATAGAAGTCTGGGTAATTTGCTAAGATGCTTGATAGCAGATAAACCCAAGGGATGGGATTTAGTTTTGCCGCAGGTGGAATTTGCATACAACAATTCTGTCAATAAGAGCACAAACAAATCTCCATTCCAAATCATATATGGAAATAGTCCGAGAAATGTTTTTGAGCTGAGAAAATTAGATAAAGGAGAAAAGTGCAGTGTAGAGGCTGAGGAATTCACAAAACAGATGAGAATCCTGCATGAAGATGTAAAGAAACAAATTGCAAAAATGAATACTCAGTATAAAGCAAGAGCAGACCAAAAGCGGCGGTTCAAAGAGTTTGAAGTGGGAGATGAAGTCATGGTCCATCTCAGAAAAGAAATATTTCTAGCCAAAACTTACAACAAATTGAAGATGAATAAGTTTGGGCCATGCAAAATACTGGAAAAACGAGATTCAAACAATGCATATGAAGTGGAATTGCCAAGTGGGCTTGACATTTCACCTATTTTTAACATATCTAATTTAGTAGAATACCATGAAGGAGATAGTACAAAGGCACCAAGCATAGAATTGTGGAACATTCCAGTGTCTAGCCCAACCAAAGAAGAGATAGAGGAAATATTAGATACTCGTGAAGGCAGAAGCACAAAGAACAAACAATATTCTGAGTATTTGATCAAGTGGAAAGACAGACCTATAGAAGATGCAACTTGGTTATCAAAAGCTGAGGTTGACTGCCTGGGTCTTCCTCCCAAAGATCAGAAGTGAGGATCACTTCTCAATCCACCTCAGGTGTCTGATGCAGGAGCATCCGAGGGCAACAAAGCAATCGGACATCAACCAAACTTTTGTTGTTATTTTTTTTCTAAGTGTTGCAATGTTATTTTTCTAAGTGTCGCAAGTAAAAACATGTGTCACGATATTGCGACACAAAAGTGTCATGATATCGCAACCAAAACTGAAGATAGGGGAGCAGCGAAAAAAATGTTGCAATTTCGTGACATGTTGCGATTTTGCGACCCAAGGCAAGAAACTGAAGGCGTAGAGACCAGAGGTCACAAAATCGTGATCGCAAAAGAAGAAACGAAGACACGGAGACCAAAGGTCACAAAATCGTGACATGTCGTGATTTCACGACATGTCGCAAAATTGCAACCGTTGAAAGAGAAACGAAGGCACGGAGACCAGAGGTCACAAAATTGTGACATGTTGCGATTTCGCGACATGTTGTGATTTCACAAAATGTCGTGATTTCGCGACATGTCGCGAAATCATGACTGTTGAAGGAGAATCGAAGGCACAAAGACCAGAGGTTGTGAAATCGTGACATGTCGCAATTTTGTGACATGTCGCAAAATCGTGACCGCCAAAGGAGAAACGAAGGCACAGAGACCAGAGGTCGCGAAATCGTGACATGTCACAATTTTGTGATCGAAACGGCAAAATAGAGGTCGATAGAAAAAACGACACGATATCACGACATGTCACGATATCACGGCCAAAACGGAGAGAGAATGTGTAGAAGGAAAATGGTCGCGATATCACGACCAAACAAAAGACACGCACTTCCAGCTTTCATAAAGACGTCCCTATGTGCACGGCAAGATGGAGGTAGTGAAGCAGCAGTTCCAAAGGAGGAGTTCAACGGGCATGTTGGCCACTCGTGCAGGATATCTGAAAGACGCACTTAAAGAAACTAACAGCAAGCAGCAGATCAAGAAGTATATTCCGTTGGATATGATAGCCAGTCGTGCACCTCACCAAGAGTCTCATCAATGCAACTTTCCAAAATTGTTCCAAGTGGCAATTGTAGATCATGGGAAGTGGGAAAGCACAGAGGATCGGGACCTCAATAAAAAACCCATGGATTGTAATGAGAGGGGGTTGGCAAATGGTAGTTTGGCTGTATATTCTTGTAAATTCTTCCAAAGTATTGAATACAAAATCTTGGGCTCTTGTTTTCTGGTTTTTCTGTACTACGCAAGATCTGTTCTCCACCAAGGCCAAAATCTTGGGCTCTTGTTTTCTAGTTTTTCTGTACTAAGCAAGATCTGTTCTCCACCACCATGTCTTATCCTGGGAAGGAATTTGCCACATAACGTCCTTATATTTTCTCACGCTAGATTGATCTCCCAGCTCTGTAAAATATATCCCACCTTGTCGTACCATAGTGCCATGGAATCTGAGTCTTCCAACACATTGGTGAGCTCGTTAAGTTGAAAATTTGGCATCACATACCATTGGTTATCACCACTTCCCCGTCAATATTTGTTGTGACCTCTTTTTGAGAGCTTTATGATTGTGCTTGGATACCACTAGTATGCCATATCACGATCCACATCATCCCAATTTGAGACATTCATGTGTGTTTGTCCCTATCGACATTGCTCTCAGTACCAGAGTGCCATGGAATCCGAGTCTTCCAACACATTGGTGATCTCGTTAAGTTGAAAATTTGGCATCACATACCATTGTTTATCACCACTTCCCCGTTGATATTTATTGTGACCTATTTTTGAGACTTTCTGATTGTGCTCAGATACCACCAGTACGCCATATCACGATCCACATCATCCCAATTTGGTACATTTGTGTGAGTTTATCCCTATCGACATTGCTCTCAGTACTCATTCGTGAGCGCTTACGATAGATATATGTATTCGAGTGGTGAAAGTACAAGAATGAATTTGATCAATGTATGATGGAGTATCACCATTAAAATAGGGAACCCATATAATTAACATCGCATCCCTAAGCTAAGCTTCTATAGTCTGGGCTGATATTTGTGCATAGATGAGTATGTTCTCCAACAATGACCTATATGTGCACTGTGCGGGAAGTCTCAAATGAATACCACATTAGCTATCAATTATGAATCCCACTATTTCAAAATAATCACTGTCAATGCTATTGTCTTATCCGAGCTCCATATCTCCTATTTGGAAAAGAAATTTACCCATGAATCCACTGGTCCTTCATTGCAAACATCTAAATGGAAATTTTTACATCTTCGTTGTATCTCCTTGTTAGGTTTTTTCATGCCACAGTGTTTGGCTTAAATTGAGGAGATATACCCGGTCCATGTTGTGACCATGTAACATGGTAGCCCACAAACACTGCTAGTTTCTAAACCCGCTATGATATCCCATAAGCCTGCCTGACATGCATTTTCCTTGTCATCATCTCAGGAGTGTCATCCTCACTGTTATCTGATTTTTTGTTGTATCCCTCATCATGGGGTTTTCTGCAATGCCATTTTTTCAATGCCCACAAAACGCTTGCCACTCATCATCATCAAACATTTCTAATTTTCCATTTAACCACTCAATAGTAATTTTTCTACATGTGGAGTGTGTTTTCCATGTCATGTCATCCCTTATCACTATGCATTTAACCAAGGTACAAGCTACTGCGATGACCACTACCCGATCTGCTGACTAGGCTACTACGTTTAATGGTGCCTTCATTGTACCATTTCCAACCCGACGCTGATTTACCTTCATCCAAACCGTGGAATCTACCATTATTTTTCGACGTCTATGCATAATAGTTTACCTCCAAATTGGGCATGATGTGTTCGAATCTGATTTCCAAATATGATGTTGCTTTCTCCAAATCTCATCGGTGTTGCCACTACTGACTTTCACATAATGCATTCTATGTTGCTATATTCGATGTTTCTAATTTTCCACATCGCCAGTCTATGTTGGTCCAATTTCTATTCCATCAGGGTTCACTATCTTCACCATGTCATCATCTCCATATTAGCCACACTACGGAATTGTCGGTATTTTACCACTGTTTGAATGGATCATGTTGCTTGGGTCCCAACTCATTTGTGCTTGTCAACCGCTCACCGCATGGATAGAGCATCACCCTTGGACCCGTCATTGGATTTGTCCATAAATATCTATCACCACTCATCACCAGTAGCCTTTTTCCAACCTACAACATAAAACAAACTAAGCCATATAAATGAAGTATTAAAGTGAAACAAACTTAAACAAGAAACTCTAAAATACAACTCTAAATTTAAAACCAAAATCAAAATGAAATAATAATAGTACAAATATATATATATATATATATATATATATATATATATATATATTAAAATATACATGTATATCAATATTTCATTTTATTTTTTTTAACTTCTTTTTTTATTTTTTATTTTATTTTATTTTTTATTTTTTATTTATTTTTTATTTATTATAATGCATATAAATAATATATATATTATAACACATTTTTCTTTATTTTTTATTTTATTCTCTTTTTTTCCTTCTAACAACAATTATAGATAATCAAAACCATATTAAAGTGAAATTAAGATAAAACTAACTTCTTTATTAATATAACTTTGATCTAGTTAGTTTTAAACTTCACTTTAAAACAATCAAAATTACCTAAAGTCCTATAGCATTTAGTCAATAATAAAACTAAGACCACAACAACTAATCCTAGCAAACCAATAGGAACATAAAAGACTAGAAAAATGAAATACAATGAGATTGAACACAAGACAGCGAAGAACGTTGGAACTTGTAAAATTATGACTCAAATACAACCGAAAATCCAAAAAAATTGAAATTGAAAGGTGGATCCCCAAAAATCGGGGCTAGTTTTGGCGAGGCTGCAACACAGTGGAGGAACCAAATGAACCTGATCAAGTAGCTAAGGGATGAATCAATGCTGAATTGGAAAGAGACCTAAAGCATGTTAAGTTTAGAAAATTTTTAGGAAAGGAAAGTGAATATTCTACCAAATCTTGGTTGAGTTTACTTTTCCATGAGAAATTACTTTTCAACCACAAAGACAGTCTTTGTCACTAGACTATTGACTAAATTTGGACTAGAATGGTGGGAAACTTACTGCAAGGACAAAAAGATAAATATAATCCATTGCGAGTGGGAGGTTTTTGAAAGGGCTTTTAGAAAGAGATTCCTTATTGAGCAATATTATGCCAAAAATCTATATGAGTTCACTCAACTAAGACAAAGAGAGGAGTCAGTGGATATATACTATAGAACTTCACTAGACTTCTCAAGTACATTTCGACCTCCAAAAATGATGATAAAATGAAGGTGCATAAATTCATTTCAGGGTTATATCATCAGCTCAGGATCTCCGTCAACATGTTCAAACACACCAATTTAAAAGTTGCATATGATATGGCTTCTCAAGCAGAGTATAATCACAAATGGAGCAGCAATCCTATCCAAGGACCCAAGAAGAAATACCAAAATCCATAGAAAATAAAGTGGAATAATGAGCCACCTCAAAGGAATAAATAAGGGTTTAAGTTTTGTAAGAGAAATGATGGGTCGGAAAAAATATTTAAGTTTCAATCTAAGGTTAAAAAATCTATTAATGTGGAGAAGGCCAAACCCATGAATTAAGTAGAACCAACTCCTGCTGAAGGCAATGAGAAATTAGTTCAAGGTTTGACTTAGAATTCAAATTTTGGATGCTATGAGTGTGGAGGTCATCACTATGGAAGAATTTGTCCACATGGTAAAGAGCTAACCAAAAGGTAAGCGATAAAGGACACAGGATTTATGCTGCTATTGGAAATCAAAATCTTGATGGACAGGTGACCCCTATTCTTTTACAAGGTAAGTTTTTTGATAAAAATGTTAGAATTTGATAGACAGTGGTGCTACTAATAGTTTTATCTCTAGTAGCTTAGTTAGGGACATGCCAGAGAAACCAAAGTCTTTGGAAAAAGGGTGGAAAGTTGAGTATGGGTTTGAGCAGATCTACTTTGTAGACCAATTTTACCCCTTTATAGAAATATCCCTACCCATAAATTATATCACTTGGAAACTCTATGTATATCCATTACATGCATTTGACATAATTCTTGGGGTTGATTAGTTGAAGAATCGCAAGGTCTGGATCAACATTCAAGAGAGATGATTCGAGTTCATTGATGATAATGAGAAGAGAATTAGGACGTATAATGAGCAAAGGATGTTTGAACCCCTATTAGTCTTTGTTATGCAACTTAAGGTGATTAGGAAAAGAAGGATGGTGTATGTAGTCAAAGTAAAGGAGGTTAAGGATGGTAAAACAGATGAAATATTTGATAAATTTTCCATACTTCAAGAATTCAAGGACATCTTTACATTTGATTTTCAAAAAATGCCCCCTAAGTGAGAATTTAATTTTACTATTGATCTAATACCCAGTACAGAACCTATACATAGAACACCATATAGAATGAATCCTATAGAGATGCAGGAGCTGAAAGTGCAACTACAAGAGTTGTTGGATAAAGGGATAATTAAGCCGAGTGTGTCTCCTTGGGGTCCATCAAATTTTTTTGTCAAGAAGAAGGATGGATCCTTGATATTATGCATCGATTATAGGATGTTGAATAAAGAAACAGTTAAAAATAGATATCCTTTACCATGAATAGAGGATTTTTTTGATAAACTGAAAAGGGCTACTATTCTCTCAAAGATATACTTGAATTCTGGTTACCATCAGTTGAGAATAAAATAAGAAGATACACATAAGACAATATTTAAAACTCAATACGAACACTATGAGTTCACAATTTTACCATTTGGGTTAACAAATGCAGTCATAGCCTTCATGAACTTAATTTATAGTGTGTTCAGAACGTAGTTGTATAGATTTGTCTTGGTGTTTTTAGATGATATCTTGGTCTATTATCACAACAAGGAGTAGCATGACAAACATCTAAGGATAGTACTAAGGGTTTTTAAGGAAATTCAACTACATGGAAATTTGTCAAAATGTGAATTTTATGTGTCATGAGTACATTACTTGGGACATGCCATCTCTGTAGATGGAATTGCAGTTGAACCTAAGAAGATAGAAGATATTTCAGATTGGCCAATCCCTACAAATGTAATGGAGGTTTGAAGCTTTATGGGTCTATCTAGATATTATAAAAGGTTTGTGAAATATTATGCCAAAATAGCTTGTCTTATAACCAATATTCAAAGAAAAGGGAAGTCGTTCAAATGGATGGACAAATGTGAAAATACTTTCCAACTGCTAAAACAACTATTTACTACCGCTCTCATATTAAATATTCCATATCCTCAAGGTGATTTTTTAGTCTGTATAGATGCTTCCTTAGAATGTCTGGGAGGTGTTTTATCACAATATGGAGCAGTGGTGGCCTATGATTCCAAGAAACTAAAGAGGCATGAAGGAAACTACACCACAAATGACTTAGAATTGGCTGCAATCATGCATACATTAAAATTTTGGTAGTATTATTTTATAGGAAGACCATTTTAACTAAGAATAGATCACCAAAGTTTGAAGTATATCTTCACTCAACCATTTCTAAATGCATGCCAAATGAGATGGATCAAATTTTTAGCAGAGTATGACTTTGGGATAGAATACATATAGGGTAAAGAGAATAATGTGGCAGATGCACTAAGTAGAAGAAGGAATATCATTGCTTTAAATAGAAGTAATGTAGACCTGATGGACCAGGTTAAAAGAGCTCAACTTCAAGACCCATATTGTAGGGAAATGCAAGAAAAAATAAGGAAGTATCCAAAGATAGCTCAAGATTTTGGCTTCAAAAATAACTTCTTATGTTTCAAAGAGAGGGTTGTGATTTTGAAAACAAATGATTTTCATAGAATTTTCATGATAGAATCTCATAGATCTCCTTATTTTGCTCATCCTAGAGGAGCTAATATGAGGGAGAATATGAAGAAAATATTTTATTGACCTGGAATGAAGAAAAATATTACTAATTTTGTGGCTAATTATCTAGAATTTTAGAAGGTGAAAGTAGAACATAAGCATCTTGTTGGTCTGTTATATCCTCATGATGTAACAACAAAAAAATAGCAAGTGATACCTATGGAATTTATTGTGGGACTACCAAAGACTAGGTATCAACATTATTCCATAATGGTAATAGTTGATAAATTAACCAAAGTTGCACACTTCATTCCTGGTAGTACTATTGATGATGTAGTAGTTGTTGCTAACAAGTTTTCTAGGGACATATTTAGATTATATGGATTTCTAAAAATTATCATCTTGGATAGAGACTAAAGGTTTACTTTAGCGTTTTGGCAAGCTCTCCATAAATAAATTGGTACTTCACTGAACATAAGTTCTACATATCATCCTAAGATATATGGATAGACTGAGAGAGTCAATCAGGTGTTAGAGGATATGCTTCACATGTATTTCATGGACTAAAAGCCTCATTAGGAAGACTTCTTGCATCTAGTTGAGTTTGCATATAATAATGGATACCATGCCTCTCTAAAAATGGCTCCTTTTGAGGCTTTGTATGTCCATGGGTGCAGAATCCCATTATCATGGGATAATCCTGAAGATAAGATCAATGTTGGACCAAAATCTTTGAAGGAAATGGGAGAGAAACTAAATATAATCTGTCAGAGGCTCAGACAAGCTTCGAAATGCCAAAAGAAATATGTATACTTGAGAAGGACTCCTTTGGAATTTTATGTGAGAGACAAGGTTCTCCTAAGATTCAAACCTATGAAAAGTGCAATTAAGTCCACTAAGATGGATCCTAGATATGTAGGACCATTTAACATACTAGAAAAGATCAGTCATGTTTCTTACAAGCTCAACTTGCAACCTAATTTGGCAAATATCCACAATTATTTCCATGTGTCCCTGCTTAGGAAGTACATATATGATCCTACTCATGTTGTAGATATTTCTAAGTTACATATGATGGATCTGGAATATATCGAAGTCAATCCTATGAATATTCTTGAGTTTCACAAAAAACATATGAGGAAATGGAACATGGAGTAGTGTAAGGTCCAATGTGATCTTCCTTCTGAGAAAAATACCACTTGAAAAAAAGTGGAAGACATGAAAAAACACTTTTCATACTTACTTGAGGACACTATGTAGTGTCTGATTTTAGTTAAGACTTTGGGTTAGCATGATGGAAACTTATACAAAATAAGTAGACTGATAGATTTTACTATGTTATGCATGAACTGGTTAAATTTTGATGATGCTTGATGAAGTAATAGATATTATTATGTAAAACTTAAACATGACTATGTAGCATAAGTTATTTATATTTTTATAATATGATACTACTAATATTTGTTTACTATATTTCAGGTCCAGATATTCTCGTTAGGTGGAAGACATTTTTCTTCTCATTTGAAATAAGAAGTTGCTCAACCGCTAGGAACAGAGAACTGGCTAAAGGGAAATGATGACAAAGACAATCCAGAGGGTAAAAAAAGAAAATAAGGTAGAGAAATTTTCCCTCACATGTCCATGACTACACTATTGTATCGTGATGTCCTAGACTAGTCTCCTAGTGGGATGGTGATAGTTAACTATCTTAAAAATACCAATCATAGGAAAGACAATAGTTTGGAAATGGGGTTTGCATGATCAAGTTACATAATAAGTTGCATGATTTGAATGTGGTTGCAAAATATTATCTCAATGCTTGATTTAATATTTTAGATGAATGGAAAAGCATTTTACTAACCTTGGGAATGAAACATAGGGGACTATTTTTAGCCTAAGGGGGGGAGTATGTAACATCCCAATTTTTACCCTCTACTTTGTGCTTGCATTATATAGCTTAAGGTTTGATTTTATAGAGGTGATTGTGAAATATAAATTGTCAGTATGCTTTGCTAAATTAGGATAATTTGATGCTAAACATTAATTGTTAGTGGCATTTAAAGCATTTATTAGTTGGGAAATTAGTTGTGAAGATTGGTTTATTTGATTAACCATGGTATTTAACTTGTGTTAATATTGATTAATGGACATCATTGAAGAGGCATTATATCTAGTGTTATTTTATCCCTAGACTAGTTCCAAGTTAATTGTGATTAACTAGGTTAATTAACTTTTTTCTTAGAATTGAAGTAAAGATTAGTTGAAGAGTTGGTATGTGTTTTATTGTGATTGAACCACCTCGGGTGCTAAGTCAAAGATAACTTCAATTTCTAGATAGCATTTATGATGGGCTCATCTCCAAAAATTCTTAATAATTAAAAAAAAATTATGGGGGAGGGTGAGTTCCATTATAAATAGATGCATTTGGGAATGCAAATGCATAGTGATATTTGTGGAGTGAGATTAGGGATTATGATCTCCAATAAAGTTGTATCAGAAACTAGAAATCTCTTATTCTTCGCAATTTGTATTTGGAAATCTAGAGGTTCCTAGGGAGTATGCTCTCTGGGATTTTCTTGGATCAGAAACTAGATGGGCCTTGTGATTTGCCATAGTTTTTCCTTTCCTTGTTGCTTTACTAAAATACAAAGTGTCATGTGTAAGTCAAAGTATTGGAAGACTTTCCAGAGCTTGGATCAGAGAAAGTCTACGAAAGATTCAAGTTAGGGTTAATATCCCAACTATATTACGAATGATGAGTATACTTATTTGGTGAATGATTTAATGATATAGTAGTAGTATTTATTATTTTAAATTTTAATGGTTTTAATTGGGTATAAAGAAAATCTTTGTGTATTAGAGAATTATTGTTCTACAATTTGTGAGGTTCTTCCCTTGGAAATATTGCTTGCATTAGCAAAATATAGAAAAGTCCTTTTAAGTAAGTTGTAGGTCTCGAATTTGATGGATAATTTTATGAGGAGATCACATAGAATAGTATGGCTTGTTGTGAGCTTGCATGGGCAAGATATAAGTTTACATATATTTTTTACAAGGGCTATGTTTAGAGGTTTAAAAAAAAATAAAGTGATCCTTGACATTATTAGAGATAGAATGATCTCAAGCTTTCTATAGATGAAGCCTTGCTATATGGTCTTGAGAGTAGATTTACCTTCGGTAAGAGTGCTCAAGACTCCATTATAGGTCTCTTGTGTTAGGTGAAGAACATCTTAGGTAGTTAGGGGTGACTAATGCATAGATAAAATGATCTGGTTGTGAGACATAGGATGGATACCTCTCCACTTGTAGATGTGAAGGTCTTATTGGTTTGTGTATTGTGTTTTGATGTTATTTAGCATTGTTTACCATATAGGAGGTGTGTCATGAAAAACATAGACATCCTTGAGCCCTCAAAATGGAGTTTTGATCCAACACATGCAATGATTAATCACAAGCATCATCCTCCAAAGGTGAAGTAATGTGTTCCATGGGTGTACGTTGAAATACATGGTCCTATTCGATGAATGTAAGAGACGTACAATATGCCTTAGATCATAAAAAAAAACTACGTGATGTAGATCGTGTTTGGTAAGAAGCACAGATGTTGCTTTGTGAAAGCCCAAGACAATATTTGTTTTTTAATAAATTAGTTAGGGTTATTTCCCTAACATTTTTAAAAATCTAGAATAACCATTGATGAAACCCATTAGGTGCATAGATCACGTCATGTGTCTCTATCTGGTTATATGCTTACGGTTTGAATACACCATACATGATGAAACACATGCAGGGCATGATTTTTATTTCACAAAATCAAGGATCTAGGTCCATGACACCTGCATGGTTCATGGATGCAATCACCTCAAATAACATGCTAAGTGCTTAGCCATTAGGCTAAGGGACTAGTGCCTATTGTAGGTCCTCCCTTGTGACTTTTGAAAATTTTAGGGATGAATTCCTTAACTATAATGTTACCATGTTGCTTTTATTTAATGAGAACATGAAAAGGTTTAAGTTAGACATAGGTATGGATGGTGAAATAAAATATAGTGGTATAATAGGGTTTATGGTTAGAAATCATAGATCTAGGATTTATGGTTTGGATTAATAAGTTACCTCACTATAGCAAGTATAGGTCTTAAGTTTATATTGAAATATATATAAAGGGGTAAGAGGGTATAAATGGTAATATTCGATAATTATCCTAAAATAACATAGATTAATATTTTATCTAAAAGTTAAAGTTCAACAAAGGAAAATTCTTATTTGCACCATATCCATTTATTGATTAGGATTTGAAATATTTATGGGGTTATGAATATCTCTAGCCTAGTATAATAATCTATGATGAAACTTAGATTTACTTGTTCTAAATAGTGTAGACAATTATAGGTTTGATTATATGTGTACAAGGCAAAAATAGATTAGCCTACTCATAGAAGGTTTTGGTTGTTTATGATGAATGCTCTTTGAAAAAACTAAGTAAGATGCTAGTATCTTGAAAAGAAGTAACAAAGGGCTCTTAAGGAATGTGGTCACACTTAAGGGGTTGAATGAAAGAATTTTCTCCTTTGATATTGTGATTTTATGCTATGTATAAGTTTTTTTACATGCTATATCTAGGTGCTTTTATATTTAAGTTTTGATAACCTAGATGAAGAAAAGAATAACGCATTTATGATACTATGATTTCAATGCATTGAACAAATAGAATCATGTATAAGGAATAATGCATGCTAGAATTAGGAATAAAATATTATGAGGGCATAATCTAATGTGGGAGAAAAGGTAACTACATTGCATTTCTCGAGAACTTATGGGAGTTATTTGTGGCCATGTCAATGGATGCAGTTACTATAGATTCAAGAGCATGTTTCCTGTGTGATGAGATATGGGATGAAAGGAATGGAAAATGTTTCATTCTTAGGAAAGTATGGGATTTCCTACTCTTGAGTTAAGTTGAATTCTTGTTTGTTTATAAATGTGTAGGGTGTTTGTTTAAAAACTATTTTACATTCTATGGATTACTGTTGCATGGTATTTTGTAGTTAGTTATGCATGTTCATAAATTGGATTGTCTTGATCTCATGTAACCATTCACTTAGTACTGGTGGAACTGAGATAACTAGTACTTGAAGTACCTTTTGAACCTAAAAGAGAGTTGAAGATTAGAGGAATTTGATGTTGTATTCAATTTTATGTGACTATTGTTGTAACATGAAAAGCTTTCTTGTAGAATAAATAATGTAATAGCTTGTAGGAGTTTATGATTTATTGAAGAGAGTATCAAAATATTAACTCCCTGGTTGTATTGGATAAGAACAATGTAATATCTTGAAGTTTTATGTTCATGTAGAAACAAGTTGTTTACATGATTTGTTATGTTACTTGGATTCTCAAGTGGATGCTTTGTTTATATATGACTAAATTAGATCTTCAATTTCTATAAGTGAGAATGTGTAAAAATAGAGTGAACATAAATATATCAAAGGATACATAACTGAGAGGTCTAAAGTGTAGAAGTAAATGAGACATAGTAGTAGGAAATAATATACCTATGAGAATCCATTGGATTATTCCCGTAACAAACCATATGTAGTATGAATAGTTGGTTAAGCATTGCACCTAAAATATTAACTCATTGGAAAAAAATGAGTAGTCAACAAGGCACACACTTAAGGTTAGGTTGAAAGACACCTATGGATGGAGCTAGTTTTGCATGGAGTTAAACAATAATGGAAATGTGTGTTCTTGTTGGAACATACTGGAAAATTCTCGCTGATCATTATGGGACACTGTCCCTTCCATGCACATGGATAAACTCTGATCAAGTTGATTCTTGTGTGGTGCATAGCCTTGGAAACTCATGTGACTACATGCTCAATGGAAACTATATAAAAGACTCATAAATATGTAAGTAAAAAAAAAATATGGTTGTGATGGTTGGTTTTGGTTGGGTAGATTGGGGTTATAACAAAGAATAACTACAGAAGTTGAAATAGAAAAATCTTTATATATATATAATATGGAAGGAAGGAACAATTGCAATAACTATGTACAAAACTATAGTCAAGCCTATATCCATTAAAATCAAGCCCATCTCCCCAAAAAATATTCCCCCCAAGTTGAATTTGATCCAATTTTAATATCAATATACAAATAATTGTTTCCCATAAAAACCAAGAAATATAGATCCACTCCAAGGAAATTAAAATTTTTCAAATTTACAATTTCTCACTTGAACTATTAATGCAATAGTTATAGAGACCATAGAATTCTGTTCACAAATACTACAAAACAATTTATCACCTAATTCATTAATGCAATGGTCATAAAGACCATAGAACTATATGCACAAAGACCACAAAACAATTTCCCACTTGAGCCATTAATGCAAAAGTCATAAAGATCGTAGTACTATGTGCACAAAGATCATAAAATAATTTCAAACATAAGCCATTAATGCAATGGTCATAAATACTATAGAACTACATACACAAAGGCCACAGAACTACATGCACAAATAAAATAGAATTGTGTGGTTCCTATCACAATGCTATAGATGTTTTTATTTTTTATTTTTTTTTATGCAATATTACACGAACACATGGATGCTTCTACATCAGACACCCTTGCTAAAAATAATGCGAGCTTGGGACTCACATTACAATTGCATGAATAATTGATTCGACCACCCAAGTTAGCTTACTTAAACTTCATAAATACATGAGTCTTCCTTATATCCTTTACTCTTCCATCAAATCATATATTCTTTGTACTAGCTTCATCAAGTTTTATTGCCAATGTGTGAATCCAATATTTGTGATATTTCATCTTGTTGCTTCTTAGGTATCTCCCTCCTCCAATGTGGTGCTTCATCCATTTGCGTATATTTAGAATATTTAAGTGCATTGAATGAATATAGATTAGATATATCGAATATAAAAAAGATATCCAATGCTTCATGCAATTTTATTTTATAGGTATTCTTAAAAAAATAATGCAAAATGTGACAAGGACCTATCTTCTTAGGTTTTAGCTTGTTATATGTTTTGCGTGGGAACCTCTCCTATGTTCATCATGACTAAATCCCCCTATGAGTAGGTATTTTCTCTATTATGGACATTTGCACACTCCTTATACTTATCATTGCTTTCCTCAAGTTGTTTCTTTACTTGATCATGCACCTCTTGCATATTTTGCACAAAGTCTTCCACATTAACTCTGGTGTGGGTACCAAATTTCACCTTCAATAGATCTATGACTCGATGATGAGACAATATATACACCACTTGAAATGGCATCCTTCCAATCAACTTGTTCATAGAATTATTGTATGTAAACTCTACTTGCACCAACTTAGAGTCCCACTATATAGGGTGCTCTCCTACAAGACATCATAATAGATTACCAAGAGTTTGATCAACAACCTTATTCTATCCATATAAGGATGATACCTTCAATTTTATTTGGGTTTTGTGGCTAAATATTTCCAAAGAGTGCATCAAAAGTGGCTAAGGAACTTTGTGTCATGATAGAATATAATGCTACATGGTAACCCATGCAATCTCACTATCTCCTTGAAGAACAAATCTGTTATCTTGTATGGGTCATTTATATTATGATAAATAATAAAACATGCCATTTTATAGAATTGGTCTACCATTGTGAAGACAAACTTATAACCTCTTTGCATGCACGGTAATCCAAGAACAAAGTATATGGACATTTCCTCCCATGGTATGTTTAGCATGTGCAAAGGCTTGTACAACCCCATGTTTTGTGCCACTCCCTTAGTTGTCTGGCATATTTTCATAAATTTGCACACATCCTTGTGCAAAATAGGCTAATAGTACCTCTTACACCATTAATTATATCTTTTTTGTGTGTAAGTGCACTCCAAATCCACCTCCATGTAACTCCTTGATGATATTATACCTTATCAAATTATGTGGGATGCACAACTACTTTATCCTAAAGAGGTATACCTATTGCATAAATAAATCCATAAATTGACCTCTATCTCTAGCCCATGGCTCTATGCATTCATGCCATGCATTAGCAAAATCTAAATCCATATCATACAAATCCTTCATCCCCTCCATTCCCACTAGTTTAACAATCATTTCAGACAACATGTACCTTATACTCAAGGTATCTATGACCTTGTTCATACTTCCTATGTGATTCTTCAACAAAAGAAACCCAACATATATTCCACTTACTTTTTCAACTTTACACTCATGTCAAGACTAATCCTGTGTGATGCCTTGTTAGGCAAACTGGAACCTAAAATCAGATCAATGTAATATGAGATTGTGTTTGTGGGTGACCATCCATCTAGCATTCCCTCACAAACTACATCTACAAACTCTTCTATTAGTGTGCCAATATTTGGCTCCTCAAATTTACATGGCTCTAACTGCTTTGCTTATGTAGGTGTGACTACTAGTGAATAGTAGTCTTATAAGTCTCCCATCTCCCTGAGAAACTCTTTTGCTAACAACATCATCACTTCACCCTTTTATGCACATCATTCCTCAATTATAAATTGATTGAAATAAAATTTCTTTCCGTTCCTAATGGTGAAGGTGTTCTTGCACCCATCATGGATAGTGCTAACATCATATTGCCAAGGCCTTCCCAACAATATATGACATGCATCCATTGGAATCACATCACACAAAATTGAATCTGCATATCCTCCTATATATAAGGCAACTATATTTTATTTTTTCATAGTTAATTGTTGTCCCTTCCAAAACCAAAATATCTTGTACGATATTGGGTGCATCACCTTCTTTAATCCTAGCTTTTGCACCTCCATCAATGATCAAATTTCAACACTTTTAATGATCTACCTCTATCAACATGAAGTTGTATGTGATTCCTCCATCAATGATCAGCCTTCAACACTTTCCTCCTAACTTACACTTGGTATGAAAGAGGATCCTCCTCAACCATGACTCCTTTTCTCATAGAGGCTTTAGCAGTACCTTATGCACCATCAAGTTTTTCCCATCCTCTAGGTATATACTTTCTACTTCACTACTCGACTCGCCATTTTTTGTGGGCACCACATGCATGAGTTTCTCTACGTGACCCCATATCATTATTTTGAACATTCAAATGCTCGATATCCTAATTTACCACATCTAAAGTAGGTATCTTCAAAACCCTTCACATGTATTTGAGACTTGTATTCACCTTTGTCAAAGTTTTGTTTATGATTAGCATATTGCACGTTGCTATTCACACCAATATATTTCTTTCATGGGTTGGTTTGCCTTGTCCCCTAGTTGCTTCATGTGATATCATTACCCTTACCTTTACTATTGTCTATGCCTTGTTGTCTACAAGACAACTTCTCCTATACATGTAGCATCAACTAGTAGGCTTATTCAATGTATTTTATCATCAACAAACACATCTCATATTGAATCAAGATGCATACACCATTCACATACCTTGACACCCTCTTCGTTTCATCCTCAATTTAACTTGCATGAACGCATAATATATAGAATTTTGTGTATGATTGCATGGTGGTATCTCTTTGGTACATGTTTTTAAGTTTTTTGAATAAATCATACATGTAGTTAGAAGGTAGGAACTTTCCTCTGAGTTTCATCACCATATTATCCCATGTGCATATATTTTGCTTGTTCCTCTACACATGAATATTTTGGAATGAGTCCCACCACAAGGTAGCATACCCTTTCAACTTCATGGTGATGCACTTGACTCTTTTAGGGTCCTCAATTACTTCAAACTCAAGGTATCCATCCAGATCAATGATTTAACCCATAAATTATTTTAGATTCAAGCTCCTTGTATAGATTGGAAGATCAAACGTTGACTTGCTTCAAGGCTTAACTATGGAAATATGATGAGGAATCAATTTACAAAAAACAAAAATATCATAAGACAATCCAAAACTTCATTGTATTTCCATAAGAAACCTATAAATAGGCATTACACACATAATTTATGGATAAGAACTCATTAAATAATGCTTATCCTTAGCTAACAACTTATTAAAAACATGTGCTCCTATTAAAAAATGTTCTACTAATCCCTATAAATCTTCCCCACTAAGGAAGCATTGGTCCCCAATGCATACAAATATGGAAGAGAAATATGGAAAGACCTAGGATTATAGGGTACAACCAAAAATGTAATCCTATTACAAAACAAGAAGAAGACCAGAATGAAAAAATTTTAAAAGTCTTTAGAAAACCAAAATCTAATAGTGGTACTGAATCAAGCGTGGAAAATTTTCTTCATTGACTGTAAACACTATTATACTAGTGAACAATTAAAATGGATCCCTTGAATCAGTAGAAGAAAGCAGCACCTGATGTCAGAAGGATATGCAACAAAATATTCCTCAAACCATGTGTACAAAAGGTGCCAAGTTGAAAATTAAATTGTGGGTTTCACGCATTAATAAAAATGACAAATGGTTGCATTTAATAAAAATGGATAACATGCCATATTTAATTTTATGGTTGAGTATAAGTCATAAGAATTTAATGATTAATTGCTAGACACATTTAATTATGGAAAAGGAGGTATTTCTAAAATGCAACAACTGCTAGGAATGCGATAAGGTGACGTCAGCGTAACATGCACATGGGCACATAAACATGTGATAAGGACTGACATTATTCTTTTGATGGACCAAGGTGAAAATTGATAGATCAAATTAATGCAACATGACAAACCAGACTGACGATGGGAGGGTGGACACATCAATGATGAAATGATAAAAAATTAAACTCAACACAATTGACTAAAGAACATGAACTTATACTGAGAGGGGGGGTGAACAGTATAAGATAAAACCATTTAATAATTTTAATTTCAGATAGCAGTGGCATCAACATAACATTAAATAAGACAGAAAGCATCACACATAAAAGACCCATTTTAACGTGGTTCACCCAAGGTGGGCTACTCCACGGATAAAACTTTTCCTCTAAAAGTTATATCAAAACCTCTCGGGAATCCTTCCCGATTACAATGTTTATGAGCCTCAGCTCAAAGGAGACACCTTCCCCTAAATCTGCTTTGCTAGTGATCCTCTAGAAGACCTCTATCTCTTTTGCCCTTAGCAAGTGGAACTCTTTCCACGGAAGACACCTGTCTTCTCTGCTCTGCTCGGAGATCTCTGTCCTCAACTCTGTCACAACAAGCTGGTCCTCTTTTCTGCACCAAAACACAGTCCTTCGGTCTGGCACAATTCTGTCCTCTTCCTCTGTTCTTTTCTGCACTTGGTTGGAGAACAACTTTTCACTGTCGTTCGTCCTTCACAACTGTTCGCAATTACAGCAGCATCTACTTTGTGCACTTTGCTTTCTTTTACATAGACTGCGTGAACACAGTTGCAATCACAACTGTCCTTAGATCAAATTCCACCCTTTGCATAATCTTCGTAATCACTACAACATTCGAACGCACAACAACTTATGCGCCTATGTGCAACCACAATAGCTCATTCTCTTCGCACAGTCTTCTCATGAACAATAACACATTCTTCATGCAAATAGCACCATAGTCTTTGACACTTAGAAGATTCAATGAAATGCACTCTAATGCTGTAGTCGAACTTCACTCTCTCTATTTTTTGATGATCGAACCTCACTTGTCGCACTAACTCTGCGAACGCCACTCTTCGAATGCACACATCATCGATACCCAAAATTGCTCAAACAGTCCTCCTTTAAATACTCACAATCTCAAGATGAAATCTTGTTCTTTAGTCGGCTGTTCAACCTTCTAACACGTCGGCTGTAAAACCTTATACTTCATCGGCCAAGGTTAACTTCGTCGGCTTCAACCGCCTCTGTTGTTCTGTAGCTTTTCTCGTGCGACACTCAAACATGTCACGATATCGCTACGCCTTTGTCTGTCGTACACCTTCTTTGGTTTGTTGTCACGAAATCGTGACACTACAGCTTTTGTTGACGTCATCATGAATCTTGTCATGAAATCATGATGCTCTAGACTTCAATGCCTTCTTCTCCGTTGCTATCATGAAATCGTGACACCTTTGCCTCTTGCTGACGTCATCATGATTCTTGTCATGAAATCATGATGCTCTAGACTTCAAAGCCTTCTTCTCCTACTATCATGAAATCGTGACACCTTTGCCTCTTGTTGACGTCATCATGATTCTTGTCATGAAATCATGACGCTCTGGACTTCAAAGCCTTCTTCTCCACTACTATCATGAAATCATGACACCTTTGCCTCTTGCTGACGTCATCATGATTCTTGTCGTGAAATCGTGACACCTCTTGCTCCTTCATCCTTTTCTTGGTTTGCACTAGCGAAAATGAAACATGTCATGAAATCATGATGCTTTCGCTGCCTTAAGCTCTTTCTTGTCAACTGTTCGTGAAACTGGAACATGTCATGAAATCGTGACGCTTTTGCCAACTGCAAGCTGCCAACTCAACCTGTCATGAAATCGTGACACTTTCTACATCCGTACAACTTCTTCGAAACTTGTCATGAAATCGTGACACTTCCTGCAACTCAACACTGCCAACTCAACTTGTCACGAAATCGTGACACTTTCTGCATCCGTACAACTTCTTCAAAACTTGTCATGAAATCGTGACACTTTTCCCACTTTGCCTCTGCCTTCCTGCATGTCACGAAATCATGACAGTTTTGGCCAAACTTTCTCTCTCCTCAAACATGTCAAATGCGTTTCCCGTTTTGCCTCTGCCTTCTTGCATGTCACGAAATCGCGACAGTTTTGGCCAAACTTTCTCTCTCCTCAAACATGTCACGAAATCACGACAGTTTTTCCAGCAGCCTGCAAACTTTTTCTAACTTATCTTTTTCTGGATTTTTGGCAACTGGGCTACTCTGATTTTCTTGGAGACTTACTGACCAGCTGAAAACCTTCATCAAAACACATCCTTAGACATAAAAAAAAATTGCTCCAAGAACTCCTTGACATCAAAAACAACATCTACCAATAGCTCCTTGACATCAATGACAACAACTAAACTTAGGCAAAGGCAATGTACTCAAGGTACCCAAAATTGCCAACAATCTCCCCCTTTGTCATTGATGGCAACCCTTAACTAAAACACATCTTTCAAGAGCCAAAACTGAAATCAATCTCTTCAAGTTTTGCTCCCCCTGACTTGAAGCTTTCCTCTTCTCTTGAAAACTCTCCCCCTTACTTAAATCTCTCCCCCTTTGTCATCAATGGCAAAGGGTCACCTTTTGGGGCTCGGGACTAAGAAAGAGCCTCTTGGCTTAGTCCCTCCCCCACCTCCTGATGAGGTGATTAATCTCGAGGTGAGAGTACAACTCCCAATTTCTCCCTTAGATACTCAAACGTATCTTTTGGAAGGGGTTTGGTGAAGATATCTGCAATTTGCTCTTTAGTGGGTACATATTCTAGCTTGACCTGCTTCTCTTGCACTTTTTCCCTTAGAAAATGATATTTGATAGAAATGTGCTTCATCCTTGAATGCATTACCGGATTTTTAGAAATACTTATGGCACTTGAATTATCACAAAGAATAGGGATAGGTTGTTCATGCTTGACTTTGAAATCCTCCAAGGTTGTTTTCATCCATAAAACCTGAGTGCACCCAGCCACTGCTGCTATGTATTCAGCTTCTGCTGTAGATAAGGAAACTGAAGGTTGTTTCTTACTTAGCCAAGAAACCAGACTCTTTCCTAGAAAGAATGCTCCACCACTAGTGCTCTTTCTATCATCAATACTGCCTGCCCAATCTGCATCTGTATAGGCTGTGAGGGTGAAATCATCGCCTTTGGGATACCAAAGCCCAAAATCCACAGTGCCCTTCAAATATCTGAATATCCTCTTGACTGCCATAACATGAGATTCTTTTGGAGCTGCCTGAAATCTTGCTACTAATCCAATGGCCTGCATGATATCCGGTCTGGTAGCTGTACTATATAGTAAACTGCCAATCATAGATCTGTACAATTTTTGATCTACTGCTGGAGATTCATCATCCTTACTCAGATTGCACCCTGTAATCATTGGAGTACATACAGGTTTGCTGTCCATCATCCCAAATTTTTTAACATCTCTTTGATATACTTTTCTTGAGAGAGAAATATACCATTTTTTGATTGCGCAATCTGCAGTCCTAAAAAGAATGACAACTCTCCAATCATAGACATCTCGAATTCCTTTTGCATGGTGTTAGCAAAAACTTTGCACATCCGAGTATTATTTCCCCGAAAATAATATCATCGACATAAACAACTATGATAATCATATCATCACCTTTATTCTTAATGTACAAGTTGCAATCTGCCACGCCTTTCCTGAACCCTTGTTCATAAAGATACCCGTCAAGTCTTGAGTACCAAGCCCTGGGTGCTTGCTTTAACCCGTACAGTGCCTTTTTTAGTTTACACACATAGTCTGGCTGTTCTGAAAGAGACACACCTTCTGGCTGTTCTATATAGACTTCTTCATCCAACACTCCATTTAGAAAAGTAGACTTTACATCCATTTGAAACACTTTGAAAGATTTGAAACTAGACAGGGCCAAAAACATTCTGATCGCTTCAAGACGAGCAACAGGCGCAAACGTCTCTTCGAAATCAACACCTTCGACTTGAGCATACCCTTTACAGACTAACCTGGCTTTGTTCCTGACAATATTTCCATCCTCATTAAGTTTATTTCTGAAGACCCATTTTGTGCCAATGACATTCTTATTCTTAGGTCTTGGAACCAAGTCCCAAGTTTCACTTTTCTCTATTTGATTTAGCTCTTCATCCATTGCTTGTACCCAAAAATCATCTGTACATGCTTCACTAAAATTTTTTGGCTCAATCTGAGATAACAATGAAACATTTGCAGATTCATGTGAAGAAATGACTCTTCTTCTTGTTTGCCTGCTATTTGGATCACCAATGATCAAGTCTTTGGGATGATGTTTCTGAACATACCGTGAAGGAGTTTTGGGAAGCAGCTGTTGTCTTTCCTCTTCTTCATCTGACACTTCTCTGAATTCTTCTTGATAGATTCCATCACTGAGTTCCTTGACTGGTTCTCTTATTCCTGTCTTTTCATCTACTGTCACATTTATGCTCTCTACAACTGTATGAGTTCTTTTGTTGAAGCATCTTGTAGGCCTTACTTTTGCTGGAATATCCAAGAAAAATTCCCTCATCACACCTAGGATCAAACTTACCCGGATTTTGATCTTCCCTTCTGATGAAGCACTTACTCCCGAACACTTTGAAGTGTTTAACTGTAGCTGGTCTTCCTTTCCACAGCTCATAGGGAGTTTTATGATGATTGACTCTGAGTTGAGCCCTGGTAATGATGTGGACTATTGTATTTATTGCTTCTCTCCAAAAACCATCTGAAAGTTTTGACTCATCTAACATTGCTCTAGCCATATTTTCAACAGTTCTATTTTTTCTTTCAACTACTCCATTTTGTTGAGGAGTTCTCGCTGTTGAATATTCTCTTTTGATTCCATGTTGTTCACAGTATTCCACAAATTCATTTGAAGTGAACTCTCCTCCTCTATCTGATCTTAAGCATTTGATTCTCTTGTCAGTCTCATTTTCAATCATTTCTTTAAAAATTTTAAATTTTTCAAAAGCTTCAGATTTTTCTTTGAGAAAAGTAACCCAAGTCATTCTCGAGTAATCATCTATAAACAACATGAAATAGCTATCTCCCTGAATGCTCTGAGTTCTGGTAGGACCACACAAATCAGTATGAATAAGATCCAAAGGTTTGGACGAGGTATACCCTTTCGATTTGAAACTGGTTCTGGTCTGTTTACCATGTTGACAAGGACCGCAAATGATGTTTTGGGGCCTTTTTATTTTGGGCAAGTCTCTAACTGCTTCCTTGTTACTAATATCGACTAGATTATCAAAACTCAAATGTCCCAATATTTTATGCCACAACCAACTCTCATCTTCTTGAGTTAGAAGGCATTTTTCTCTTTTTATCTCACTCAAGCATGTAAAGATTGTTTGGAGTCCTTGTAGCTCTAGCAATAAGTTTTCCATTTAATTCTTTACTTATCTCACATCTATCAGAAAAGAAAGATACTATGTGCCCTTGATCACAAAGTTGACTCACACTAAGCAGATTATGTCTTAGCCCTTCTACATAAAGCACGTTTTCTATTTTGGATTTCCCATCCAAACTAAGAGTTCCTTTACCACAGATCTTTGCGGACCCGTTATCTCCAAAACTGATTGTTCCTCTGTTTGCTTCTTTTAAAGACAAAAATTTTTCTTTTTCACCAGTCATATGTTTTGAACAGCCACTATCAAGATACCATTTTTCTACTTTGTCTTGAGCATGAAAAGCAGTTTGAACTATCATTGACTTAGATTTTATCTCATTCCTCCTTTTTGAGACTTCAAAATTAAATTTATCCAAGCTGCACATCCTTGCTATATGCCCAAAATTCTTGCACTTGTAACACATGATATTTTTATTCATAAGAGGTGCAAATGAGTTAACATTTTCCTTACTATGACTCTTCAGAGATTTATTGCAATGCATAGCTATGTGACCAAATTTTTTACAAGAAAAACAATATCCATGGAAGGTATTATGTAACCTGTTTTGATGCCTTGGAAGTTTGTTCTTCTTGCGATCAATTGGAATCCATTGCTCTTCAGAGTGAAGATTGTTCTTGCTTGAAGACCCTGTTTCATACATGGTGATGCCATCCTTCTTTTCACATGGAAAATTTTGTCTGAGAGTTGACTGTTCTAACTTCACTCTAAGAGACATAATCTCTCCTTCTAGTTTCTCACAATCAGCTACCTTTCCTTTTAGAACCTCTGTTAGAACTTGTTCAATCTTCTTCCCTTCTTCAGCTAGAATTTTGAAATCTATAATATGTTGAGCCAATTCTGATCTTGCTATCTCTTTTTCCTGACAATGCTGCTTAAGAACAGAATTCTCTTCCCTGAGTTTCTCAAGCTTTCTCAAGGCCAAGAAGAATTCACTCTTGAGATCGAATTCAACCTTTTCTAAATTTATATGTTCCTCTGTTAGATCCTTCTCCAAGCTGTTAGGCTTTTTCTGGAGAGACCTGCTCTGATACCAATTGAAGAACATGAACTTATACTGAGAGGGGGGGTGAACAGTATAAGATAAAACCATTTAATAATTTTAATTTTAGATAGCAGTGGCATCAACATAACATTAAATAAGACAGAAAGCATCACACATAAAAGACCCATTTTAACGTGGTTCACCCAAGGTGGGCTACTCCATGGATAAAACTTTTCCTCTAAAAGTTATATCAAAACCTCTAGGAATCCTTCCCGATTACAATGTTTATGAGCCTCAGCTCAAAGGAGACACCTTCCCCTAAATCTGCTTTGCTAGTGATCCTCTAGAAGACCTCTATCTCTTTTGCCCTTAGCAAGTGGAACTCTTTCCATGGAAGACACCTGTCTTCCTTGCTCTGTCTGGAGATCTCTGTCCTCAACTCTGTCATAGCAAGTTGGTCCTCTTTTCTGCACCAAAACACAGTCCTTCGGTCTGGCACAATTCTGTCCTCTTCCTCTATTCTTTTCTGCACTTGGTTGGAGAACAACTTTTCACTATCGTTCATCCTTCACAACTGTTTGCAATTACAACAGCATCTACTTCGTGCACTTTGCTTTCTTTTACATAGACTGCGTGAACATAGTTGCAATCATAGCTGTCCTTAGATCAAATTCCACCCTTTGCATAATCTTCATAATCACTACAGCATTCGAACGCACAGCAACTTATGCGCCTATGTGCAACCACAATAGCTCATTCTCTTCGCATAGTCTTCTCATGAACAGCAGCACATTCTTCACGCAAACAACACCACAGTCTTTGACACTTAGAAGATTCAATGAAATGCACTCTAATGCTACAGTCGAACTTCACTCTCTCTATTTTTTGATGATCGAACCTCACTTGTCGCACTAACTCTACGAACGCCACACTTCGAATGCACACATGATCGATACCCAAAATTGCTCAAACAGTCCTCCTTTAAATACTCACAATCTCAAGATGAAATCTTGTTCTTTAGTCAGTTGTTCAACCTTCTAACACGTCGGTTGTAAAACCTTATACTTCGTCGGCCAAGGTTAACTTCGTCGGCTTCAACCGCCTCTGTTGTTCTATAGCTTTTCTCGTGCGACACTCAAACATGTCATGATATCGCTACGCCTTTGTCTGCTGTACACCTTCTTTGGTTTGTTGTCACGAAATCATGACACTACAGCTTTTGCTGACGTCATCATGAATCTTGTCATGAAATCATGATGCTCTAGACTTCAATGCCTTCTTCTCCGTTCTGTCATGAAATCATGACACCTTTGCCTCTTGTTGATGTCATCATGATTCTTGTCATGAAATCACGATGCTCTAGACTTCAAAGCCTTCTTCTCTGCTACTATCATGAAATCGTGACACCTTTGCCTCTTGCTGACGTCATCATGATTCTTGTCATGAAATCATGATGCTCTGGACTTCAAAGCCTTCTTCTCCGCTACTATCATGAAATCGTGACACCTTTGCCTCTTGCTGACGTCATCATGATTCTTGTCATGAAATCGTGACACCTCTTGCTCCTTCATCCTTTTCTTGGTTTGCACTAGCGAAAATGAAACATGTCACGAAATCATGACGCTTTCGTTGCCTTAAGCTCTTTCTTGTCAACTGTTCATGAAACTGGAACATGTCATGAAATCGTGACGCTTTTGCCAACTGCAAGTTGCCAACTCAACCTATCATGAAATCGTGACACTTTCTGCATCCGTACAACTTCTTCGAAACTTGTCACGAAATCGTGACACTTCTTGCAACTCAACACTGCCAACTCAACTTGTCATGAAATCGTGACACTTTCTGCATCCGTACAACTTCTTCGAAACTTGTCATGAAATCATGACACTTTTGCCCACTTTGCCTCTGCCTTCCTGCATGTCGCGAAATCATGACAGTTTTGGCCAAACTTTCTCTCTCCTCAAACATGTCGTGAAATCGTGATTTTCCCTTTGCCTCTACCTTCCTACATGTCGCGAAATCGTGACAGTTTTGGCCAAACTTTCTCTCTCCTCAAACATGTCATGAAATCATGACAGTTTTGGCCAAACTTTCTCTCTCCTCAAACATGTCACGAAATCGCGACAGTTTTTCCAGCAGCCTACAAACTTTTTCTAACTTATCTTTTTCTGGATTTTTGGCAACTGGGCTACTCTGATTTTCTTGGAGACTTACTGACCAGCTGAAACCTTCATCAAAACACATCCTTAGACATAAAAACAAATTGCTCCAAGAACTCCTTGACATCAAAAACAACATCTACCAATAGCTCCTTGACATCAATGACAACAACTAAACTTAGGCAAAGGCAATGTACTCAAGGTACCCAAAATTGCCAACATTGACAGCATGGTGATGTGGACCAATTAGATGAGATAGATAGACTCAATACTGGCCAAGAATGGAGTCAACAGTTTGAGTTGATGGATGGTTGATGATGTGGCAAGGAATTTATTGATGAGGCAAAAGATGTAATGAACAAGGTGGATGCCACATGGGTGGAAGATATGGTATTCAGATAGAAGCATGAAAAATTCAAGGATGCACGTGGTATGACTAACAAGACACATGGAAGATGAAATACCCAACCTGATAGATAAGAAGCAGATGACCAAACAACTGATACTAATGGTGGACTGATAGAGGCATTAGTGGATAGTATAGATAACTACAGAGTGGACTGAATTCATGCTAGACTACATGGGAAAAGGAATTGATATGGTAGGTATTCATTGGTTGCAATATGGGGATGAGCCATGTATTGGATGGGGTGCTTTGGTTATAGGTGTGTAGAAACCTAAAATTCACACATTACTATCTCTACATATCCATAGGTGATTCCATACATCCCTAGGCTATTGTAGGCTATCATAGTCATGCATAGTCATGCATATATTACCGTAATTTGCCATAGTAGCATGTAGACTTCCATATACCACTTCATCATATTTTAGGTCCAAAACCCTAATAAGCCTTCAAAATTGCATCCTGTGCATTGGGATATCCTCTAAAAACATATTTTAACTCAATTGAGGCACCCAAAGGCTATTAATTGACAAAAGAAATTACCAAGTCAATTATTATTATTTTTTGGAATTTACATGGTGGAATCAGTAGCTGCCATGAATCTGGGCAGGTTGTCCAGCTTTTTATGGCCGTCATAGTATTCTATGTTGTCCACCCCAGAAGTCACCACACATATTTTTGTGTAGTACACCCCTATAACCACTATGCCACAATCATTTTAAACGTTTTATGTCATTGAAAGCACCAGGAAAGGGACAACAATTATTAAAATCTAATTTAATGTTGACTTCACTTAAGTCACCTTTTTAGAGTAAAATTGGTTAATTGAACTCTTAATACTTAATTAACACTAATTGCATCCTCCCACATGTGTGTAATTAGGGTTTGTTGAGATATTTTTCTAAGAACCCTAATCAAGTCCTAATTTGACTTAGGACCTCCTAATCCTAATTAGACTTAATCCTTCGTCACACATGTGTGAGGATAGGATATTTCCAATGAGGAATGTGAGACCTCCACATCACAAACCCTAACCTAAATTTGATTAGAATTTAGCCTAGGGTTAGTTTCCTTAACTCTCCCCCTACACCTTTCCATTGTCTATAAATAGTGGATAAAAAACCCATAATTATCTCTCTCCATATTTATAACATAAGCACAAAAAATATGTCAAATTCAATACCAAAGTCTGAACATTTGGATTCTATAGCAAACATAATCATAGCAATAGCCAAGGATCCTCCCTAACGAAGCATTTCAGCAAAAAACTACTCACAGCAAGATTCACCCCTTTCCCCATGAATCTAGTTCTGGTTCACCCCTTGGGTGGAAATTTTAGTCTGCAAATCCAAATCACCTCAAATTTGGTAGTTAAGCTTCCATTTACCATTTACAAGTGTTTAGCATCATTTATTGCAAGTTTTAATTTGATTTTGTGTTGATTTAGTCTTCATAACCAAGGGTCCTGATCAAGGCATGCCCCCCAACACACTAACCCCATTTTATATATTATTCACAAGTTCAAAGGAGAAGAACACCATAAAATACAACCAGGCGATGGTATGCAAGCCCATATACATTGAGGGATCATAGAAGGTGGTATCAATATTGCTGTGAAGTTTATTGAAAAAGACATTATGAAAGGGAAACCTTTACCTATTGTAACCTATGTTATATTTGAATATAAATTAAATACAGCTTAGCATACTTTCTTTATGTTTATGTTTTTAGATCAAATACCACATTCCACCTATTTCATTTTGGCATGCCCGGTGGAATTCCCACAACGAATAATGCTAGGCTAACTATTCTTTCATGAATCTAACATTGTTCTCTATTTTATGTGTTTGTAGGTACCAAATATGTTTGCCATAGAGACCTCTAAAGCCCTGGGAAACACCCCAAGCCATCAGATCCCAAATATGAAGCCTTTAAACTAGATTCACCCCTTGCCTCACAAATTGGTTTCCAATTCACCCCTAGAGAGGTGATTTGCATTCTAGAGCCTCAAAACATGCAAATCTTAGTTTTCCAGAACTCTTTGCAATGTCCAAATATTGTATGAACCTTAAGATCCCAAATATAAAACCTCTAGATTGGATTCATCCCCCACCCCATGAATCAGTTCCCAATTCGCCCCTCGGGTGGTTATTTGAGCATAAGAGCTTCAAAAACCCCCAAATCAATAGGAGTGACCTATTCAGGGGCCAAGCAAACTCCCCACAACATCAGAGTGCAGGTATTTCTCATTTTATGCACTTGTTGTGTAAATTTTGAAAGCATAAAGTGTTCACTAGTTAAATGCCAATTCCTAGGTGTAAATTTGCTTTCATTTTGAGCTTGTAGGATCATTAGATTTTTTTGAAGTTTCAAAACCTACAACTTTCCAGAAAATTCATTTAATTTATTCTTCAAATAAATTTATAATTCCCCTCTTTGCTTTGCATGTAGTATAAGCCTACAATATTTCCACCTCTGTCTATAGCATCTCTTGCTAAAGGAACTGCACATTCTAAAGTTTAAGTTAGGGTTTCCTAATCCCCTTATTCATGTCATTTAATTTTTGAAAAATATTGTATTCTAAAGTTGAAAATGTGGGTTTCCTCCACACACTTGGATTGCATGTTTCCACGCTTTGTAAAATAGAATAATTTGCTTTTGAAAAGGCATTAGGTTAGTCTTTATTTTGAAAAGGCAACTAGTTAATTTCTTACCTTGCATACGCCGTTAGAAAAACACAAACCCACACACACTCACATGGTATGTAAAAAAGTGGTGAGATTGAACTTCATCCCAATCCATCACCCGAGATTGATGTAGTAGGTGTTTTACCCTCCACCAAATCACCCCCCTAGACACCTAGCAGTGCCACAGGAGTGGTTTTATAGATTTCATCATCAAAAAATCCCCCACTTTTGCGACTAGGCTTTAGATTTCATCACCAACAGTTACCTACGGAGTGGGACAGGATTAGCGCCTTCACCCACAAGGCTAGTATAATTAGTAGAATTGGTAATTGTCATTCTTGACTAAGCCCACCTAAGGATGAAGTGAAAGCATGGGTATGTCGATAGTAGATCTTAGACAATGCCACCTCTCTTAATGAGAGGAATTTGTGAACTCGCTTCAGTATAGTGGGTTCCCCCATTTAGGATATCATTTTACCGTACCTTCCATACATGTCATCATTTGCACATTGTGATACCATTCTATTTTGTGCATCTTTGGGTGTTGGAGTAGGTTTGATATTGACGACATTCCTAATTTTCTAGAGAACTCACTCCATTACCTATGATTCTACATAAGGAGTACCAACATCACAATATGCAAAAATGAACAAAACACTTTTATTTTTATTTTTTTTTAGAATTTAGAATTGATTTTGGTCTACCATTGTTTGCATGATTACAGACCGATCTCATCACAGTACACTACATATTATTTTTCCATACACAACATGTCACTTGCTTTACACTTACATTATACATAGTTGAGCTTGTATCACACATGGTTTATTTCTAAAAACCCTTTTTTACACATTCTATTATGCATGTGGTCACCCATAGTAGAGCATGCAAGAAATAACACTTTAAAAAGGAATGGCCTATCATTTCATCTAGTCAGTCCACTCTTACTCCTTTGATCATGAAGGGGAAGACCATAGACACATCTAATTCATGCATAGAATTTGATGTATAGCTCACACACATGATGCCTCGTGATGAGACATCAACCTTGAGTGAAGCCCTCACTACTTCACTCATAGAGGATTACCCGCTCCTTTCATCCTCATCTTCACCTAATCCACTGACCATGTTCTATAACCATATTATCTACATAGAACTAGGATAATCTCATCTGTTCTTCACCATAGATGAGGAGGTGATACCTAATTCTTCTCCCACCTTCGTCCACCCTTTTTTCCAAAATCTATATCAATCCCTTTTTGAGAGTGATTCTTCCCTCTTAAACCGTACCCATCTAGAGGTCACATCATTCACAACTACTGTAGGAATGGTATCTGATCCATCCTCCTCTACTGTATGAAACTAGAATCCATCTTTCCAAACTGCCCAATAGCTCTCTTCCCAACATGAACCCCAAGCATTTCCTCAAACCTCACAGTCATACTCTTCACAAGAGCCCCAACCATCATCTTACCAAGAGTCATTTTTAACTATATCTAAAGGCATCTCCTAGCAATCCCTTTAGACACAAGATGGAAAAAACCAAGTGGGAGTGTACACATACACCTTCCCCTTGATCCAATATCCTACTTCGAAAGCTTACCCCTCATTTTTGATAGCTTTTTTTTCAATCTCCTAGATATTTGGAGTGTACGATACCCAACCTTTAGTGCCACATTTGTCTGTGGTGAATTTTAGGATATCGTCACCTCCCCTTTTCCAATCTCCCACAACCAATCTCTTTCCTACCTATGTATTGAGACCAGCAACTTATCCATCCACCCCACCAAGCTATTTCACATAGTTTAGCTTCCCTCATTCCTACCCTCTAGGATAGATACAAATCCTATACTTTGATACATCATCTCAACCACCCCTAGTACTAGTATCCTCGACACCTATGCCATTATCAATTGCACCCAGTTTATTTACACATCCTCCATATTGGTCATCGCCATCCACGACTCAACCATTACAGTAGGCTCCAACCCAACAAATACCTACACCACAAACATAGACATACCAGTCACAATACTATTACCCATAGTAGACCCCACAACCTAGTGTTCCCATATATATGACAACACATGTCATTGAGTACCCACCTTGTCAAGATCAGGTACAAGAACACTCTTCATAATACTAGGAAGAACAAAAATACCATTTTCCACCACATTCATAGGTGCAACCAAACATAGCACAACATCCTACTCCTACGACACCCAAAATTCAAATCCTATGATATGAAGTCAAAATGTTGAACCTCCATACCTCTAGCTATGGGCCACAAAAATCTTGTTATGATGAACTGTGCAATGAGCTAGTTCACCCATCAGTTCCAATTCCTTCCTATCCCTACCATTTCAAAATAGAAAATTTTGACAAGTACAGAGGTAAGAAATATCCTAGATAGCATGTGAGCAATAATCACTCATCCTACTACTAGCTTCACAATAGTAAGTCCCTCATGTTGTGTACCTTCTCTATTTTACTTGTCATACAAGCATTGGACTGGCACAACATGCTCCCATGCCATAGCTTGTATACTTTTGAACAACTAGCCAATTTTTTCCTAGAACACTTTTCCATCAACATCGAGAAAAAGACCACATTTTTTGATGTGTACACATTACGATAGGCTGATGACGAGCCCATCACTGATTTCGTTGCTAGATGGAGAGTGATTATCCATGACCTCAACCATAGCCTCCCCACCACAGAGCTCATGACACTCTTTTCTAAGAGCTTCCACAAACTCATCTCCACATCCCTCCAGCTTCACCAAAGCTACACATTTGAAGATTCCATTTCACAAGCAAAATTTATTGAAGACATCAAGATTCAATATAGGAAAATTAAGTTGACAGCCAAATCCAACTATAACCCCAATTTACACTTCAATAGGACCGCACCAAATAAACCTTACCCTCAGCCACCACAAGCCAACAAAGTCGTAGTCGCTACCCTAGTGCCAGCACTAACTCCTCCACCCTATATATCACAGACATAAGCATTCAAGACTAATTCTCTCACTCAACCTAGACCACAAAATATCGAGGCATGCACGCATAGGTTACCCCATGTAACCTCACACTGTTATCCAAACCATTACTAGCTCTATTTCACATATTATATAAGGGCAACCATCTCGTCCTACCCGAGATCCACCCACTAGATCCAAATACACCCAAGCCTCATGGATATAATGAGCATATCTTTTATCCTTTCCATAGACAACATGGCCATGATATCGATTCATGTCGTTCCTTTCATGGGTAAGTTCAAGATCTAATCGATAGGGGAATAATCCAGATAGAAAACCCTCTATCCCCATAGAATAAAAACTTAGGGATTTTTCAAAACCCTCTATCGGATCACAGAGGACCCAATCCTCCTAGACCTCCAAAAAATCCCCCAGTGCCACCTCACCAAGTGAATAGTTTTCAGTGTGATCCTCCATCACATGGAGTAGTAGGCATGATCAACCTTACTATGAGGAACCAATAGTACCCATCATGCCATATGACACCTATATTTTCCCTTCCAACTCATTTTACATCACCATAAGTCCATCAAACGTATGCTATTGTACCACCCCCACCATAAAATGTGATCACCATCCGTGGTAGCCTAACCCATCAGTTACATAATTCCCCCATGTGACTATCCATCTTTGATCTCATGTAGTAGTCTCAACCCCATCATGAGGCATTGAATGACATCATATGTTCCATTGACTTAGAGACACATGACACAAATACCTTTTTCAATTTTGTATGAAATATCCCATAATGTCCCCATCTCTTAATTAGCTTCCATGACCACAAGATAACGAAACTCATTAAAAAAAGAGCAGATCACCCATTCCACATACAAGCCATGATCAATTATATCACCTACAAGCGAGTACTCATTGACATGGGATCATCTATTAGAATTATATCTAAAGTAGCTCTACATCACTTGCATATCCCGCCATCCCATTTTACCATGCCTTCCCTTGACCTACGTGCATTCGATGGCTCCATGAGACCTACCATAGGATCCATATCCATGTAGGCATTTGTACCATCTCCATTATCTTCCACATCATCCAAGGGGAGATGCAATAAAATACTCTTCTCGATCACCCATGGATTAGAGACATGCAGTGTGTTCCTTCCACACTACACCATTGCCTCAAGTACATCCACAACGGACTAGTTCACTATGTCCCAGTCGATGGAGATCCATTTAAATTTTGCAATGTTGCATACCTTCCTCCTGCACCATCATTTTCATCCTTCCAATTTTTTCCCATATCCTCTCATCAGTCGGTAAGAGCATCAATATCCTCCCCAACTTCTACCTCAACATCCCAGTGTTCACCAAGAGAACAAGCCTCAATGTCCACACCATTAGCACCATATTTCGAGGGACCCAAAACCTCTACCATACTTTTTCATCATCTTCCTTATGGCCTCCACAATCGTCATAGCCTCTACACTTTAGGATACCTTCCCTACAAATATCCATGAAAGAATTCATACATGACGACACCGCTCGTCAAGACCATTTAGACCAACTCACACTCCTTGATGAATATCACATTCATGTCATCGAGCACACACAAGTATGCCAATATTACCTTCGTCATGCCTATAATAGTAAGGTACATCAACGCAAGTTTAAAATAGATGACTTAGTTCTCAAGGAAAACCAGTAGATCATAAGTCAACCTTGCCAACAACAAGACAAGCTCACCCTAAACTGGATGGGCCCATTCATTATCACACACAAATATGGTTCAGTTGCCTATCACTTGGATTATCTTGAAGGCCTCGATGACCTCGAACCCATTAAGATTTTGCATCTTCGTGCATTCAACGCCTAATACAAATAGGTGTTCATTATCACAAGCGGTACATACTGGCATGCACAAAAACATCACTCACTAGGTAAACCTAGATACAAATTACATTTTTGGGTACCCATTTCGCTTGTTTATCACTTCGTCTTCAAATTTCAATTAAAATTCACAATTTTCAAAACAGGATGAAAACCTCCCCCCCTAATTTACTTTTCTTTGGAAAATTAAAAAAATAAAAATGAGATAGGTAGGACCACTTATCGATGGATCTTCAAGCCTGCTACCCACTCCTGGTTGTCCACTCATCATGCTATCATCTAAAATTTTGATCATCACTCTCCCGTTGTTGAATGTCTCTCTCACATGCTCTCCACCACTCGTCACTGTTATAATGAGGTCCTTCTCCCTCCAAATTACCTTAAAAATACCCTAAACCCTAATTCACCCCTCACCCCATGATTTAGGTCTCATTCGCTCCTTGCCCCATGAATCAGGATCCAATTCACCCCTCGCATCGTGAATTGAGCATATGACCCCCAAAATCAGTCAAACTGCTCCCAAAACCCTAGGAAATCAGGAAAATTTCTTCCAAAACCCTAGGAATCCCCTTAAATTGTATTCTATTTTTATTTTTCATCATTTTTCATCATGCATTGGTATCTTATCAATTGCTACATCATCAAATCACCACATTTAATTCACCTCATTGTTGATTCCTTGTTTGAGGGGGTATTCATATCCAAATTTAGCTTTGCATTCAATCACACAACTAAAAATCCAAAAGTGCGAGTAGCACATTTGTCTACGAAAATATTTGCTGAAGATTATCTTACGAAATAATTTTGATCTCAACTAGACATGGATTATATCACAAGAGCTATGCATTTCGATGGAGAAGTCAATCTAGCATTCATGTACGTCGAGTACATAATGAATGATACATTTGATGTAATCCTAGCGCAACATTTGGAAAAGGATTTCACAACCATGCTGATATGGTCACGTTTGAATAATCCAAATTTCCCTTTAGCTCAAATGGTTTGACACTTATCGCCATGTTCTCATCAATCAATCAACAACAAATATTTAGATAGGCTTTTGTCATATTCATAGTTTTTGACCACGCTGATCTGGTCACAAAAGCAAAGTAGTCAAAAGTTACCATTCTCAAGCAACTGGTATGGCATCAAAATTGTCATATGGACTCAACAAAATCACAACATTGCATTTGCAATCATCCATTTCCCTTCACCAGCATTGTTTTATTTCTTTCCTCTTCTCCTTCTCCCCTTCCTCTCTTCTTTCCCCTGGACATCCAGTAAATGTGTATGGTCACGCTTTGAGTGGATACATACCGTTGATTGGATTCCATTCCCATTTTATCACTTTTCCTCCTGCACAAACTCTTCACATTTTTGTATTAAACTATGTTCCACATAGTATAGTGCAAAAAGGAGCAAAATGTAGACACCCAAAAGTTACACATTTCTATCTCTATGTATCCATATGTGATTCCAGACAACCCTAGGCTATTTTAGGCTATCATAGTCATGCGTAGTCATGCATATATTGTTGTAGTTCACCATAGTAGCATGTATACTTCCATATACCACTTAATGAGCTTTCATGTCTAAAACCCTAATAAGCCTTCAAAATCACATCCTGTGCATTGGGATATCCTCCAATAGCCTATTTGCACTCAATTGAAGCCCCCATGGGCTATTAATTGAAAAAATTAATTGCCAATTCAATTCTTAAAATCTAATTTAATGTTGACTTCACTTAAGTCACCTTTTTTGGGCAAAATTGGTTAATTGAACTCTTAATCCTTAATTAAAACTAATTGCATCCTCCCACATGTGTGTAATTAGGGTTTGTTGTGATATTTTCCTAAGAACCCTAATAAAGCTCTAATTTGACTTAGGACATCCTAATCCTAATTATAATTAATCCTTCCTCACACATGTGTGAGGATAGGATATTTCCTATGAGGAATGTGAGACCTCCACATCACAAAACCTAACCTAAATTTTGTTAGACTTTAGCCTAGGGTTAGTTTCCTTAACTCTCCCCCCTACATCTTCCCATTTTCTATAAATAGTGGATCAAAAACCCCTAATTATCTCTCTCCATATCTATGACATAAGCATAGATACTATGCAAAATTCAATACCAAAGTATGAACAATTAGATTTTATAGTAAGCATAGTAGTAGCCAAGGAGCCTCCCTACTACAACATTTTTGCAGAAAACCACTCGTAGTAGGATTCACCCCTTGCCCCATGAATATGGTTTTGGTTCGTCCCCAAGGGGCGATTTTAGTCTGCAAAGCCCAAATCACCTCAGATTTGGTAGGTAAGCTTCCATTTACCATTTCCAAGTATTTGGCATCATTTATTGAAAGTTTTAATATGATTTTGTGTCGATTTAGTCTTCATAACCAAGGTTCTTGACCAAGGCAATCCCCCCAACACACTAACCTCATTTTGTAGGTTATTCACAAGTTAAAAGGAGAAGAACACCATCAACTACAACCCGAAGGTGCTACACAAGCCCATCTACATTGAGGGACGATAGAAGGCGATATTAAGATTGTTGTGAAGTTTATTAAAAAAGGCATTATGAAAGGGAAACGTGTCACTATTGTAACCTATGTTATCTTTGAATATAAATGAAATACAACTTTCTTGTTCAACATACTTTGTGTTTATGTTGTTAGATGAAATACCACTTTCCACCCATTTCAAGGTGATCAACTTACACTGAAGAGTAACAATATATCATTGAACAACCAAAAGCATGTTAGGAAGTCATGTAATCTATGATGCTAGAAATGTTAGCTATGGTGAATAGTGTTTTGCATGGAGTGCATGAATCCAGTGGTGATTGGAGAAGCTATGGTGTGTCAACAATGTGAAGTGAACATCATCATTTGGGTGTGATGTAATGTAGAGCAACAAGAATAATGTAAATGGTGGGGGACTACGAATCCATGATGGGGTCCACAGTGTTGGTTGGAAGATGATGTTGTTGGTGTGAGCTAGATCAGACATCGAGCAAGGTGGCATAGTGTGTTTACATCAGATGATCAAAATGTTGATTCGTGATAGAGGCCACGTTGGTGTGTGGGGTGGCGAGCGAGAAACCAATACAAAATTAGTAATGTAAAAATAGCGGATGGTACAAGTCATAGGAGGAGTTACAAGTAATCATTTGAATGCATCAAAAATGAATAGGACATGTTAAAAGACACAAAATTTCACCAGAATAGTGAAGGCGATGCAAGTCGAGGTCAATAACGGTAGGAAGCAGTTACCACAACAATGATTTAAATGTCACTAATTCCAGGTGGGTGACGTGATCTTCAAGAAAGGACTGCAATAGTGGAAAAGGCCATGGATCAACTGTGAGCTAGTAGATCATGGTATGAAAATGATGGTTGTCGATTGAAATGTAGGTGATAGGCTATAAGTTGTAGGAACATGCCTAGAAATTGATGGATGGTTATAATAAACAAGTGGGCATTAGCCATGAATGGTAGAATTCTAAAAATATGTGCTAGCTACCAAAAATATGGAGAGGAGCTACGAAGCCACTAAGGAAGACAACGTGAAAGCCATGGGTAGTGGATCAACACCAGAAAATAGGAGATCATTGATGTAAAATGGTGAATCGATGAGGGCCATAATCTATAAATTTTGATGGAAATGAGAGTTAGGCAGCACACATTGAGGGTTATGGGGATCGGATAAAATTGGATCAGGCAACAATGATAATAGATCATTATTGAAAAGGACAATATCAAAAATCCAAGGCTACAAAGACACCAAATCAAGGCATAAAATACACAAAAGCACTACAAATTGATGTAATGGTGGTCAAATATTGGTAACTAGCATCTGAGAGAAGAACCATCGATGGAGGAAAGGATAGTAAAGAGGTTGTGGGTGAAATGGTTGGCCATAAAGTGCAACACACATGATGATAGCAACAGAGTGAGAGCTTTGATATGTAATGTCTAGAGGGGTCTGATATGCAATAGGAGCTTCAAATGAGCTTGGATCTACAAGAGAAGCAACATCGTCTAGTGGTAAGACGATGGGCATGTCACCTAGAGACCTTGGTTCAAATCTAGGTTTTTCTATAGATTCTTCAATATCTGATTCTTTGATAGGAACAACGATGATTTCAGCTTAAAGGTACTAAAAGTTAGCAATCATTTTTGCATGGATTTATTGAATTTTCATGGTGATATCAATAATTTGGCTAGATATCTCATCAAGTAAAATGTTCAAACTTGACATCATACCATTAGATACAAAAATATATGATGGTCAAGAACAAAGAAGGTGCAAGTGCACTAGATCATGAATTGAATGAGTATGAAACGATAATAGAAGAAAACAAATTTTTGAGATGATATTGTCAAATATGCATGGTCGAAACAATAATAAACTGCATACAGATTCAAACACAATCTGTAAAGCCTACAAACACAAACTATCTATAACAAAATTAAATGACTCCATAGATCTGACCTATGGGAGATATTCTTATTCCTCGTTTAAACCAATATTATACTAGAGGAAAAGGATACTAACCTTTATCTTTAACCTAGATCTCATACCAATGATGAGAAATTAGTTTACAACATACACTAATATCAGAATATAATCCAAAAAATCATTGTATTTTCATAAGAAGTCTATAAATAGGTATTACACACATAAGTTACAAATAAGAATGTATTAAATAATGCTTATCCTTAGATAAAAACTTATTAAAAAAATGTGCTATTATTAAAACATGTGCTCCTAATCCCTATCATTCATCCCCACTAAGGAAGCATTGGTCGCCAATGTCTACAAAGGTGGTTCCCAATGCGTACAAATATGGAAGAGAAATATGAAAATACCTAGGAGTATCGGGTACAACCAAAAATGTACTCTTGTTACAAAACAAGAAGACCAAAATGACAAATTTTTAGAAGTCTTTAGAAAACCAAAATTTGATAGTGGTACTGAATCAGGCATGGAAAATGCTCTCCAATGACTGCAAACACTATTATACTAGTGAACAACTGAAATGGGTCCCTTGAATCGGTAGAATAAAGAAGCACCTGATGTTGGAAGGAGATGCAATGAAATATTCCTCAAACCATGTGCACAAAAGGTGCCAAGTTAAAAATTAAATTGTGGGTTTCATGCATTAATGGAAATAAGAAACGGTTGCATTTAAGATAAAAGGATAATGTGCCATATTTAATTTTATGGTTGAGTATAGTTCGTAAGCATTTAATGATTAATAGTTGCACACATTTAATTATGGAAAAGAGGGTATTGTTGAAATGCAACAATGGCTAGGAAGGTAGCAAGGTGGCATTAGCCTGACATGTGCATAGGCACAGAAACATGTGATAAGGACTAACACGATGTTTTTGATAGACCAAGAAAAAAATCGATACATCAAACTAATTCAATATGACAAACCAGACTGATGATGGGGGTGGATACATCAGTGATGAACTGATCGAGAAGAGAAATAACAAAATCGACAACATGGTGATGCATACCAATCAAGTGATATAGAAATTTTTAATACTGACCAAGGATGGAGTCAACAGTTTGATTTGATGGATGGTTGATTATGTGGTGAGTAATCTACTAATGACGCAAATGACGCTACAAAAAAGGTAGATACCACATGGGTGTAAGATACGGTAGTCAGACAGAAGCATGTGGAAGTCAAGGATGCACGTGGCATGACTGACAAGACACATGGGATATGAAAGACCTGACCTGATATATAGAAAGCAGAGGACCAAGAGAGTAATATTAGTGGTGGACTAAATAGCAATTAATGGATAGAATAAATAACTACAAAGTGGACATAAATTATGCTAAACTACACAAGACAAGGCACTTATAGGGTAAGGATTTATTGGTGGTAATATGGGGATGAGCCATGGATTGGATGGAGTGCTTTGGCTATAGGTGATTGATATACACTAAAGAGTAGCAATGTATCATTGAACGACCAAGAGTAGACTGGGAAGTCATGCGGTCTATGATGCTAGAAATGTCAATTGTGGTGAATAGTGATTTGTATGGAGTGTATGAATCTAGAAGTAATTGGAGAAGCTACGGGGTGTCCACAACGTGAATTGAACATCATCATTTGGGTGCGGTATGATGTAGAGCAATAGGAACAATGTAAACAATGGGTGGTTATAGATCCATGATGGAGACCATAGTGTTTCTTGGAGGATGATCCTATTGGTGTGAGCCAAATCAGACATCAAGCAAGGTGGCACGATGTATTTACACCAAATTATTAAAAAGTATATTAGTGATAGAGGCCACGTTGGTGCATGGGGCGGTGAGCGAGAAACCAATACAAAATTGGTAGAGCATAAAAATGATGTATGGTGCAAGTCGTAGGAGGATCTACAAGTAATCCTTGGAATACATCGAAAATGAATAGGATATGTTGAAAGACATAAAATTTCACCAAAATAGTGAAGACAATGCAAGGTGAGATCAACAACGATGGGAAGTAGTGACCATAATAATTATTGAAAGGTTACTAATTACAGGTGGGTGACGCAATCTCCAAAAAATGATCATAATAATAGCAAAGGCTACAGATCAGCTATGAGTTGGTAGATCGTGGTATGAAAATGATGGATCTCAATAAAAATGTAGAATATAGGCTAGAAGACACAAGAATGTACCTAAAAATTAATGGATAATCATCATAAAAAATTGAGCATATATCCATGATTGGTAGAAGGTCAAAAATATGATTTAGCTACCAAAAATATGGAGAGGAGTTGCGAAGCCACTAGGGAGGATAACATGAAAGTTGTGGGCAGTGGATCAACACCAAAAAATAGGAGATCATTGTTGTAAAATGGTGAATTAGTTAGGGTCGTAATATATAAATGTTGATGGCAATGAGAGTTAGGTAGTGGACATCAAGGGCTATGGGGATTGGATGAAATCGGATCAGACGACATTGATAATAGATCAATGTTAAAAATGAGGATATTGAAACTCCAGGGCTGCAAAGACACAAAATCAAGGTGTAAAATATGCAAAAGTGCTGCAAATTTATGTAATGGTGGCCAAAAATTGGTAACTAGCATTTGAGAGAAGAACCACCGATCGAGGAAAGGATAGTAGAGAGGTTGTGGATGAACTGGTAGACCACAAAGTGTAGCAAGCACGATGATAGCAACAGAGTGAGATCTTTGATCTACAATGTTTGGAGGGGCTTGATCTGCAATAAGAGCTTCAAATGAGCTCGAATCTACAAGAGAAGAAACATCATCAAGTGGTAAGACATTGGGCATGTCACCTAGAGAACTTTATTTAAATTTAGGTGTTGCTACGGATTCTTCAATAAATGATTCTTTGAAAACAATAATGATGATTTCAACTTAAAGTTGTTTAAAGTTGACAATCATTTTTGCATGGATTTGTTGAAGTTTCGTGGTGAGTTCGATAAGTTGGTAGAGATACCATCGAGCAAAATGGTCGAGCTTGACATCATACTGTTAGATACGAAAATAGGTGATGGTCAAGAATAAAGAAGGTGCAAATGCACCAGATCATGAATTTAATGAGTACGAAATGATAACAAAAGTGAAATAAGTTTTGAGATGAGATTATCAAATATGCATGGCCAAAGTAAGAAGAAACCACATACATATTCAAGCACAATACATAAAGTCTATAAACACAAACTATTTGTAACAAAAGTAAATGACTCCATAGATCAGACCTATGGGAGGTATTCTTGTTCCTTGTTTGAACTAATATTTTCCTAGAGGAAGAGGATACTAATATTTGTCTGTAACCTGGCTTTGATACCAATGATAAGGAATTAGTTGACAATAGAGACAAATATCATAATATAATCCAAAACTTCCTTGTATTTTCATAAGAAGCCTATAAATAGACATTACACACATAAGTTATAGATAAGAACACATTAAATAATGACTATCCTTATATAATAGCTTATTAAAAACATGTGCTACTATTAAAAACATGTGCTACTAATCCATATCACAGTCACAAACCTTTCTCCCATCATGAGGTTTTGTGTGGCCTCACTCTCATCCTTGGCACCATCCCTCTCATCATGATCATCCCTCTCACCTTCACTAATATCAACTATCACTAAAACACCTCTATGTCATCTATCATTAATAGCATCTAGTCTTACCAGGATGGCTCTCATCATATCGACTATATCCATGATGCATAGGCCAAGATTATTTCTACCACCTCCTCTTCTGAGTCTACAAGCCATCTTTATGATTCTCTTGAAATATAGTTGCAACCACATGAATACATCAAATCAAACAACTCTTGCAAGACAACAACATAAAACATAAGCCTAAGCATTGATTCCAACTGATGTAACACAATATATGGATTGAATTAACAATAGGAATGCAGATGCAAAGCACATAATGGAAGTAGGAAGAACTATGAAATTCAAAATAGAAAAATCTTTTTTATTATATTATTTATAAGGAAGGAACAATTGCAATAACTATGTGTAGATATATAGTCGAGCCTCTCTGCATTATAATCAAGCCCATCTCCCCAAAAATGCTTTCCCCCAAATGAAATTTGATCCAATTTTAATATCAAAATTACTAATAATAGTTTCCTACCAAAACCAAGAAACAAGGATCCACTCCAAGGAAATTAAAAATATATATATTATAATTTCTCACCCGAGCCATCAATGCAACAATCACAAAGACCATAGAACTATATGCACAAATACCACAAAAAAATTTCCTACTTGAGTCACTAATGGAATGATCATAAAGACCATAAAACTACATGTACAAAGACCACTAAACAATTTATTGTCTGAGCCATTAATGCAATAGTCATAAAGACCATAGAAATGTGTGTAAATATCACATGATAATTTCTCGCTCAAGCCATTAATGCAATGGTCATAAATACCATAGAACTACATGTGCAAAGACCACTAAACTGTGTGCATAAAGAACACAAAACTATGCATCATTATATGGGATTGAAATGGTCCACACTCGTATTACATCATCAGCACATAGAGATATTACAACAAAGCTTATATATTATCCATATGTCATTTTGGCAAGATTCAAACTTAGGTCTTCTTAAAATATTGAAGAATTTAATCGGTTGAACTAAGGCCACTTGATTTTCAATGAGTTTACACAGGCTTTTATGAGGGGTTACGATCCCCAATTATACTTCCTATTACTTTATATATATATATATAAGAAAGATAATATGCTATAATTTTTTTTAGTAGGGAACCTTTATAAACCCCATCCCATTGGGTAAATACGAAGTCAACAAGACTTAGTGAATTGAATTGAAACAACCCCTACACAAGCACTCTTGATCACTACTAACCACACATCCTTTTTGAGTCGTAATTTACTATAATTATCCTAATAACAAAAAAAAATTAACATTATAATAGCATTAATCACATATATGCATAGTCGAGTTAGTGTGAGGTGACTAGTTGAGGAATATGATCCATATGGTATAGATCCATGCAACTTTGATTCAAATCACACTAGTTTACCATAAACTCTTTTTCCCCTAAGGGCTTGGTGGATTGGTTATTGCTTGTTTGGTCAGACACTTACCAAAAAGAGACTTGGATTCAAACATTGGGGGTGCCAATTTGCAAATGTATTAGTTTGCTTTGAATCCTGGGAGTGGCACCAGATCGATGATTATGATACGAACCATGATTGATTGATGGTCTCCCTCTCACTCTAGGTCAACAACAATGAGATGAAATAAACTTGTTGGGAGCAACCCCTGTTGTGGTTTGAACCCTGCGCTTGTCAACTACTAAAATAGTGTGGTTTTAACAAACTCACCTATGTATTCAAAAAAAAATATTAATCACATATACTATTATATGACACAAAAATAACACAAAAATAAAATATTAAAAAATAATTCACTTATTTTCCCTTTACTATACTTTCATCTCTTTTAGAAATGAATGTCTTATATAATATCCTTAAAGAATTTTTTAATTTTATTTCATCCTTATAGTCATCTTCTTTTTCATTTTAACCTATTAAAAACTAACCTACTTATTAGTAAAAATATTTTACTCACATTTTATTCATTAATTATTATTAAATTGATTTTTATACACTATTAAGATATTTTACTTAAATTTTATTATTATTTAATTTTCTATTTTATATATTGTGTTTAATGATTTAAGCATTTATTTATTTACTATTCTTTTAAATATTCTTTTATTTCAAAAATTTAACTTAAAAATAATAAAATTAAATTTTAAAATAATTATAATATTACATTTAAATTTATTAAATAAATTTTAATTATATTTTATTTATTTGAATAATATATTTTTGTTAAAAATAATTATTAAATATCTAACAAAATTATATAAAAAATATATTTTCTATTAAAATCATCCAAAAATAATAAACATAACATAAATTCAATTTAATTACTTTATTAGAAAGAAATAAATAAAATTTCAACTCAAATAAAAAAAGAATTGTCTTAAAGGGTAAGTGCGTAGCCGAATTGGTGAGGTGACCAGTTGAGGAATGTGATCTGTACGGTACAAATCCATGCAACTCTGGTTCAAATCACACTGGTTTACTATAAACCCTTTTGACCCCCAAGGGCTAGGTGGATTGGTAAGTGTTTGTTTGGCCAGATACTTACCAAGAAGACACCCAAATTCAAACCTTGAGGGCAACTTATTTACAAAGGTAGTAGTCTGATCTGAATCCTCTGAATGCACGATAAATCAACAATACTGATACGAATCCCAAGTGATCAATGGTTTTTTCATACTAGGTCAACAATAACAAGGCATAATAGGTTTGGTAGGAGCAGCCCCTATGGTTTGAACCCTACACTTGAAAGTTACTAAAAATAGTGTGGTTGTGACCAACTCTCCTATGTAACGAAAAAAAATAATTGTTTTTATTTTGATAAATACTAATGGTTTTAATTTATTATATATAATAATAAATATATTATTATGATGGTTAAGTTGAGGTTTATAGAGTGAGGAACAAATTAAAATATTTTTATAGATAAAATAAGGTCTCAAAACTTGTCATAGTATTCTCAGTATCTCTTAAATAATGTCTAATATTTTATTACCATTAATCTTAATTAATAGATATTATATATGTACATGGAGAACTCGAGACTACAAGAGACATTTTTGAGTACTAAGGGACTCAAAACCTTGACTTCTTCATAATGACTAGCCCCACTAACCATTCTACCAATAACTCATGGTCCTTCCTAACATGCTTAGCTATAATATTAAATATTATTTTTTAACTAAACAATTATTTAAATCTTATTAATATATCACATTTAGATGACTCTTCCTTTTTAGTTAAGAAATATCCCCACTTGATGAATATTAAAGATAAATGAAGTAGAGGTTGAGTAGTTTCAAGAGAATAGAAGTAGAAGTTCACCTATACATTGACATTTCAAAACTTTTTTTTTCTTTACTTAGTCTCTATCATATTATACTTGTCCAATGGGTGGGCTAAATGGTCATCAATCATTATGAAAATAATTTGTCACTACTAGCACTAGCAACCTTTGTGCAATTGCTCTACATGACTCCATAGCACACTAAGACCAAATTAAATCCTTCTAATTTAGTATAAATGACCACTACAATGAGTTGTTGTTTGTCCTAACATAGAGGACAAGTCTTACTCTATGTCCTCATAGAGCCAAAGGCTAGTAATTCCATTTCCAACTTGCAAGTGCTTAGATTCCCATTTACTAATGTCAACTAATAATAGGTAAATGCCAATAGAACCTAACCCAACTCATGTGTCATATTCCTTACCAAGTTTTTTGTTTATCAAGGATTTCCAAGGACTCTTCCATAAAAGTTTTTTTCTCTTATGGGGGCCAAAATATTGTAAGACCCATTGTGTTAGTTAAAGGTAGGGTAAAGACCTTCATCCCTATGGTTCTCCCCAACTCCATCCTTTATGTGTTGCCCTCCTATAAAATATTGGTGCAAGCCCTAACACTCAATAAGATCACACCTAATCCTTACCTACAAGTCCTTAAACTCAATGGATTATGATTTTGTGAACTTCTCGCACATAACCTTCTCCACTCTAAGTTAGCACAATCCTTAGAATATTTGAGGACTATCTTTATATGGGCACTAAACCCATAAATACCAAAGTTGCATTCTTTGGAAATCCTTATGTAGCCTCCAAACTAGACCCAACACTATTCTCATTTGGTTTTAAGTCCTTAAAAAAAATGACCTACCCTATATCTTGGGTGCCCATTGCCTCTTTAGAACCTAGCCAACTTCATTCTCTAAGGTAAGGGACACTTCATCCGAAGACTGCTCCCCAAGGCAAAGACACCTTCCTTGACCCTTTCCTCTAGCTCTCAACTTGTCTTACCCCAAGTGGACCCTCTAATAACTTGTTTCACATTAATGGGATGCTTCATATAGTTTGAATTTTTCCCTCACAATTGACCATCTCTCTTGGAATTACCTCTACATTTACCATTAGTCGGAAGAATTGTTGCAACTTCCTTGATCCATTGATCTAATCACTCTCCTCCCCTACAATATCCATATCCGTTGATAGTCCTTGAATAGACTTCAAACTCATATAATTTCTTGTTGAGTACTTCATTGAGTAAACACTTGTCTAATCCTTAACCAATAGCTTGCTTACATTGGTTGATGCCTTGGGTGGTTCCATTTACCCCTATGTTGCAACCTTAAATTTGGTTGACTCCATGTTGGAATCCATCAAACATTCAATTGCCATGATTACCTCCCTACTTTGAGCCCTTCCATTGAATCTCACAATAAGCCCATAGTTGTAGGTCATGGATGTTCAAAAAATAACTAATTTGCATCATTTATGTCCTTGATATTGACTATTAAGAAGAAGAAGACCCATATATTATCCCCAATATTTATCATCTTCTTCAACTTCCTCAATTCCTTTGTGGTAATCCACGCAAAGTTACCCAACTTGAATTATTCATAGGAGCTTCCTTCAAATGTTCCCATGTGTTAAATTGCACCCTTTCTAGCCCATGGTCTTGGCTTCCATGATGGTCCTCCACCAAAGCTTTGCATTGCCCACCAAGGTACCATTCAAAGTAAGGCTTTATCATCTTGTGTATCATCATATGACTTTGGTTCCTTGTTCAATGACTAGGTTGAATGGCCATAAGCCATTGTGGAAATAACTTACCACTGATGTCAACAACCACCTTAACGTGCTTGCTCTACCAAGATCCCAAATACACCAAACCCATACTAACACCTTATTGTTCAATTAAATCGACCATTTCAAATAATTGTTTCTTGCCTAAACAACAAAAACAAATCTTATTTTCTACTTTCATTTAATTAAGGATATTACTCTAAATAATAGTTATGTATAATAACAACAAATGTTGCTCTCTATCCCCTTGAGCCCAAGGATAGTAAAGCCAACACTTATCTCCAAGCTTGTTAGCAACTTGCAAGCACTTATATTCATGCCTAATATTGGCAACCAATAATGAGAAAAACTACCGTCGCCCAATCCATGTCATAGTTCAAATCCCTTCCAAGTTTTCTCCTTATTGAGACCTCCCCATTTGCCTCTTAAAGGGACATGAAGATTATAAGGCCATCATGCTAATTGAAGGCGGGTGAAGAATTTCACGCCTATGGCTTTCCGTGGCTCTAATCCATCTAACCTTAACCTTAGTACTCCATAGGATCAGACCTAACCCTTGCCCACTAGTCCTTCAACTCGATGGATTGGATTCCACGAATTTCTCATGCATAATATTTTTTTGTTTGTGCGGGACAAGTAACTGCTTCATGGTGACCAATAGTCAATCTCTATTGTTTCAAGTCGGTTTCTATTTTAAAGTTTCCTTGTCCTCTCTCTCTGTATATATATATAATTCTTGATTCCTGGATGCTGTTGACGGGACGTAAATATCCTTCTTGTGGGCAATATATTCGCAGGGCATGCATATTTTTCTATTGAATGGATGTCAAAGGCTTTGACGTCATTGACAGAAACTGGGGAGAGAATTGGGACCGACGAATATTAATAATCCTCTAAAAGACAAGGCGGTCATCTTTCGCCGCCTTCCCTTCACCGCCAAAAAGCCTGAGATTTTGCAAAAGTTATTCCTAGGTTTGTTTATGATGTGGTGTCCATTCGCAAGTCTGTCTGGTGTGCTGAGGTGCACCAATCACAATATAGAGTAGTCACGCATGTCAACTTCGACAGGTATGCATCGCATTCTCCAGATTATTTTTTCTTTTCCTTTGCCCCACACGACCATTTTCTCCACGGCACGTGCGACTGCCCTCCCTCGCCATCCCGTTGGACCACCTTAAACTGACTCTTACAGCTTATATTCGCTGTATTGTTGTTTTCCTCCTCTCGTTCGACCGTTTGTTCTTTTGTTACAGGTCTTTTATAACAAAGGTATTAAAATAACCGGAATTGTCCACTGTGGCATCCGGGCCAATCCGAAGGCGAAGAAGCAATTGTTGCCGGGAACAGGAGAGGGCGATCCTTTTCCGCTGGAGACGTTTATGGGATTTCAAATAGACTAAAGGCTTCCTCACATGAAATTAAGCGTGCGCTAGGACTTTCATATTCGATGGGTTTAATGTTATTTTAAAGTTTTACCTTTTCCAATATATGATGTCGAGTTCTAAAATAATTCTTCGCTTATAATCGATGTTCTGGTTAGAGTTATAGTATTCATCTAGATTTCATAATCTTTTTTCATAAGATTTATACAGAAAGCCGTCAGACTGAGACAGCGGCCTCAGTATTTCGTGCAGTGCATGTAACTTACTCATTAGCCCCTCCCTATCAAACTAAAATAGCAGCTCCGAGTCCCTTCGGCCCAACATTCTTGATCTGCGAAATCTGGCTTAGTTTTCTGCCGCATGAGACACAACCCTCTCTCGGCGCTCACCCGGGGGCAGGACATCATGGCACCTTCCACATCAGCACCCCAACAACTTAAAGGTCACGGGTTCCAGTCGCGTGACCAGTTCTTAAATTTTTTATTGAATATTTACTATTCGCTTTCTCTTCAGCGTCGTTGCCTGGGAACTTCACTTCCCAAATTGGGAAAGGGTATCCACCCCCTTCAGGGCCAGCGATGATACCTCCTGTTCCTAAAAATGGTATTTAATAAGTTATATTGGAGTCAGTTTCATTACAAAAACAAAATATTAAATTGTTTTTTATATTTTAACAAGTTAATTAAAACATATTTAATTGTTTCAGACCAAAGAATAGATATTCTTTGTTTGCCTTTTTATCAATCTCTATCTTCCTTAAACTACCAAGTTTTCACAATCAACTCCGTCTACTTCCAAATTTAAATTCTTCTAAGATGAAATTCAACACCAACATCTTGAAATTTAACATTGCTAATGGCTAAAATATTTTATGCCCAACTTCTATATCTAAAAATATCTTGTGTATAACAACCTCACATTTTTTTTTGGTGACATAGGAAGTTGATTACAACCACTATTTTTAGTAACTAGTAAGTGTAGGGTTCAAACCACATGGACTGCTCCCAACAAGCCTAGTCATCTCATTGTTGTTGACCCAACATGAGATGGAGACCACTAGTCGCTCGGGGTTCATACCATCATCGTCAATGTGACCCACACTCAGAGGATTAATACTACTTCCTTTGCTAAATGGAACCCCATGGTTTGAACCTAGGTCTCTTCTTGGTAAGTACCCAACCACACTAGCACTTGCCAATCCACCTAGCCTTTGGGGACACAACCTCACAATTTCTTAATACTTCTTTTCACAGTTCTTATCCATTCCCCTAATATTCCAAGATATTATCTTCATTGTTATGTTCTTATTTTATTTGTGGGTTTAGTCCCACTTCTTGTTAGCACTTGTGATATTTGCTTTTGTTTTTCCATATCAATATCCCTTTGGTTTTTTTTTTCTCTTTGTTTTTGCTTCTTGGATCTTCCTCTATTTTTCATTTCTAGCAATACTTTCATCTTTATCAATCTCTTTAATCTTCTTGCATTGCTTATAGTAAAATTTATTTTTTTTACATTTGCCTTGTTCTCAACGATATGAAGTGCAAGGAATAACCTCAAAAGCACAATCTTCTTTATGTTGTCCTAGAAACCCTAATGTGCAAAGAAGCTCTTTTGTAGTAATTACCTTCTTATTTTGCTATAAAAAACTAAATTTTTATGGATTTCTTCCATCCTTATTTCTTTATTATTTTGTTCTTGAAACCTTAAAGTGCAAGGGATAACATCTTCATTTGTTTCACTCTTATTACTTGGAGAGGATTCTATACTACCTGAGGAAAATAAGGATGATTTACTTGGAATAAACTTGACCTCTTTTGCTATATTTGTTTTAGGATTTCTCTCCACATCTTCTTTTACACCTTTAATTCCTTTTGAACTTGCCAAATGATATTGTAGATAAGATTTTTTTGCTTCTTCTTTTTGAATGGAATATCTTTGATCGAATCTAGCTTCAATTGTTGTATGATTTCCTTGCTTTGTCTTGAAGTTTATCTCATGGCTAGAATTTTTTCTCTTTCTTCATAGTTTTCACATTGCAAGATCTTTCCAGGTGTCCAATCTCATAACAATTGTGGCAACCAAATACAATATTTTCATAATATACTTGTTGATCTCTTTCTCTTGATTTAGATTTGATCTTAATAGCTTGTGGCAAATATTTTGAAATATCCATAGCAACACATATTCGATTATATATAGCATGCTTTCGCTCCTTAGTAGTTAGCCCTTCCTTAATGAATTCCGCTAGGGTATTGTCAATAATCTTCAAAACATCCTTATTTATAAGTTGATATGGAAGTCCAAAAACCTAACCCATACTAGAAGCTTCTTAATCTCAACGAAAAAAAATCATTCCATGGTCTCAAATAAAGTGCATCTCTTCCCCTAAACCATGGGCCACCAACCATTATTTTATTCCTAATTTCTAAATTGGAAAATATGATGAAAAAAAAATCTTTAGAAAGAAAAGTCACATAGCAAGTTGAATTTAATCCCCACTTCCACTTGATGCAATTTTAAATCTCCAAAAACCTTGGCCACGATCTATGGAACTTACATATTAACCCTCTACTTTCAAGCACCATTATATCATGCCCAATCATCTCATCCTTGATACTCACTTCTGGTGTAACATCTACTACCTGGATCGAACTTACCATGTATTCGCTCTTCTGCTTATCTCCAACTTGGGCCTCCATACTTCCAACTAGGGCATCTTGACTTCCCACTAGGGCTTTCAAATATGACTTTCCTTCCATACTAGCTAATGAGGCTTGCTCTTGGCTTGCACTCCCTCTTGGCTCACATTCCCTTTCGGCTTGCACTCTCTCCCAACTTGCACTCTCTCCTACCTCGCACTTGCTCTTGGCTTGCACTCCCCTTTGGCTTGTAATAGCCCATGTCTCTTATTTTTATTTGTGTTCCTTCACTTCAACATTTTTTTGGAAACAATATCCCATGCATTCGTGGTACGGTTTTGAATCATTGATCCTCTCCGAATGAACCCACTGCTCTTCCGCCATGACTAAATATTGGCTTGCATTCACTCTTAGATCACACTTCCTTATGGTTGACAATGGATCACACTTTGCTTTCTACTTCTTGCTCACACTTCCTCCTCACTCCTGCATGCGCTTGCACTCGCTTATGGGTACACTCACTCTTGGTTTATGCTTGCACTCACTTCCAGATCATACTCACACTCACTATTGTACTCTCTCTCAAATTGAGCTTACACTTGCTACTACACTTCCTCTCGGTTCATGTCCGCACTCTATGTTGCACTCCCTCTCGGCTCACGCTTGCACTTGTTGCACTCCCTCCTTGATCATGCTCACACTCCCTCCTGGATTGCACTCACAATCCCTCGTGGCTCGCGCTCGTTAACGACACTGCTCGCCCTCGGCTCCCTACTGCACTCCCTCCCATCTCGAACTTGTGCTGAGTATATTTTCTAATAATTAAATCATTTAAATTTCAAATATAAATCAAAATAAAAATAAAAATAAATCCTCTACCTTATATAAATATATATTATTTGGTTAGTTTATTTAAAATAAGACATATTTGTATGTTTTTTTCTTAAAGTGAGGTTAATTATAATTGATGATATAATTGAAATCATATTATGGAGCATAGTAATTGATTTTTTTTTTTTATAATTAAAATTAAAATAATCGAAATAAAATACCAAAATTGAAATTGAAATCATTTCTTTAAAAAAAGGTGAAATCCTCCCATAAAAAATTTATATCATTTTATTACTTTCAACACCAACTTCTTATAAAACGTTTTTAGTAAAATTCTACGAGGGTTAGCCACAAACAGTATTTTTTTTTAAGTATACTTTTAATATGTGATTTTTAAATGAAAACTTAAATTTTCCTTATAATTGTGTAAATTATAATTCTTAAATAAAATTTCATTAATTATTATCATTAAATATTTTAATTTTTAATTGATTTTAATAACTACTGAAAAAAACCACGCTAAAGTTGGCAAATTCTATATTCGTCCCCATCTCAAGTCAATCCCCGCAGCCGCGCCGCGTGACTCCGCAACCTCTGTGGGTAAGAAGACTTTTCTAACGTCGAAATTATTATTTAGACCTGAGATGTTGACTTTCCATATCCCGAGGAAATAGCCGGCCATTGCCATTTTACTGTCCGCTCGTCATGCTGGTGGCGTAAAAGAACAAAAATGGTCAGCCGGTGCCTGGGAAATGACAGTTTCTGTTTTTAAAAAAGACAAAGTTTAACCAGAGACAACCAACGGGTCCATTTTTCCTTTGTAATTCGAATACGAATATTTGGAATATGTCTCGCACCATGCAAAAACTGTTCAGCTATTTCGCAGAAAGCTAAGACCTCACATAACTACATCCATCCATTCTTCAATGCAGTGATTCATGTTCATGGACGGTGGACTGCATAATGTTGGCTAAGTGTAGCCTCGCTTAATAATCGTAGACTTATAGAGTACATTCAGAGAAATTCGAGTTACTGTTTCCGTTGGTGGGTGAGATCTCCATTGGTGGGGGAGAAAAAGAAAAAGGAAACGAAAACGAAAACGACGGAGAATATAAAGAAAACAAAAAAGAGCCGACTTCAACTGATGAAAGAAGGTTTTCCAGGTCGGCTTAATTCCTATTGCTTGATTCGAAGAATTTAAGTTTTATGCCTATGTTTGTTTTTTATTCTGTTGTATGAGTAAAATGTAGAATATATGATTAGATGCTGATTTATATTTAAAAAAAAAAAAATAGACAATGTTGTATACACTTGTTGAGTACTTCTTCATTGAGTAATCATTTGTTTGATCCTCAAAAAAAATAGCTTGTTCACACTGGCCGTTGCCTTGGGTGGTTCTATTCACCCCTCTATTACAAGCTTAAAGTTGGTTGAATCTAGGTTGAAATCGATCAAATATTCCATTGCCATGATTGCCTCTCAACTTGCCTTTCCATGGGAGCCCATAGTTGTAGGTCATTGTTTATGTCCTTGATACTGACCAGTAAAGACAAGAAGACTTAGATGCAATTCCCACTACTCGTCATCTTCTTCAACTTCCTCAAATCCTTCCTAGTGGCCCATGCTAAGTTTCCCAGTATAAATTATTCTTAAGAGCTTCCTTCAACTACTCCCACATGGTCAAGTTGCACCCTTCCTAGCCCATGGTCTTGGTTTCTATCATGGTCCTCCACTAAAGCTTTGAATTCCCATCTATGTAAAATAATACAATTGCAATTATTGTTTGTGTGGTAGAGTTTCCATGCCTTTGAGGTACCATTCAAGCTAAGGCATTGTCATCTCTTATACCATCATATGACTTCGGTTCCGTGGGTTTTGGTGGATTCATCCCATTCACTCTTCTACTTGATCTAGCCACTATTTGTTTAACAAAACCCTCATTATTATTTATATTGTCCAAGGACTATATCGTGTCCTCCATCGGTACTTATGTGTCAATGTTGTTCATATTCAATGTTATCATCACTCCACTAAAAATTGAGACATTGTGAACTCCTCTAGAACCTTCAAATTATTCTCAAGCACCCAAACACTCTTGACGATTTGTTCCCTTAAAGGATAGTGATATTTCTCCCCTTCCTCATATTTGCTTTTCAAATTGAACCTCTCACCTCATTCCATTGATACATGAAGGTAGCCTACACCTACATTATATATGTTCTCTCCATTTGACTTCACCATGAATAAAATCAGTCATCACAACCTAGATAACTTAACAAATATATGTTTAACTTAAAATGCCTTTACCTTCTAAAATCACTTTATGGGTCAAGATTTGCACAATAGTTTGACTTGCCCTCTTGCACTTTCCTATTACGAGTCTCCTATTAGGGTGTTACACACTCTTATGCTCCTTCTACATCCCTTAATGTAGTGAACCTTTTGTTGGTAAACATGACAGACTAAGTTTTTCCTACTACCCCTCCAAGCACAACCTAACCTACTCGGATGCCTTGCTAGCTTATTTATTTTTCCTTGGAGGTTCATGTGCAAATGCCCACATCTCTTTTTGAAAAGATCATAAATTACTAAAAGAGATTGTACCTAATTCTATCAAGAGCTATGTTCACTTGGACATTCCCATGAATAGATGAGCAACACATCACATGTTGATTTGCTCCTCGTTATGTCCATACATGAACCTACCCTAGTTCATTATGCACTTGTTTTTGTTGCAATAGATTCCAAATCCATTGATCCACCCACTAGCTTTGGTCCTATACCTAAGCAAGTTGGAGATCAAATATTTTATCTCACTCTAATACTAGTTGTCCAATAACTGAATTGAGTGACCTGAAAATGAGCTACCATTAACATCAACAACAAATTTAACACACTTATTCTACAAAGATCCCATGTATACCAAGCCCAAACTAATACCGTCTTGTTCAATTAAAACAACCATTTCAAGTAGTTGTTCCTTTCCCTAAAAAAACAAATATTGTGTTCTATTCCCTTTAAGTAAGACGATCACTCTAAATAATTGTTCCATATAATAAAGAAAATGTTACTCTCTATCCCCTTGAGCCTAAGGATGTTCAAGCCAACACTTATCTCCTTACCAACTTGCAAGCACTTACATTCCTAATTACAACAAAGATTGCTCTCTGTCCCCTTGACCATCCTTGGTCAAGTCAACACTTATCTCCTTACCAACTTGCAAGCACTTACATTCTTGCCTAATAATACCAACCAATAATGAGAAAAACTACCCCACCCAACCCAATCCAAGTCATAAGTCGAATCCTTTCCCAAGTTGTCTCATTATTGAGACCTCCCAAGGACTCGCTCACAAGAGTTTCGCCTCTTAAAGGGACGTGAAGATTATAAGGCCATCATGCTAATTGGTTTTCCGTGGATGTAACCATTCTAACCTTAGAACTCCATAGGATCATACCTAACCCTCGTCCACCAGTCCAACTCGATGGATTGGCTTCCGGGAATTTCTCATGCATAATAATTTTTTGTTTGTGTGGGACAACTGCTTCATGGTGATCAATAGTCAATCTTCATTTTTCAAGTCGGTTTCTATTTTAAAGTTTTCTTGTCCATAAAATTCTTGATTCCTTCTTGTGGGCACTATATTTGCAGAGCATGCTTAATTTTTTTATTGAATGGATGTCAAAGGCTTTGACGTCATTGACAGAAACTGGGGATACAATTGGGACCGACGAATATTAATTATCCTCTAAAAGACAATGCGGTCATCTTTCGCCGCCTTCCCTTCACCGCCAAAGGCCTGAGGTTTTGCAAAAGTTATTCTTAGGTTAGGTTTGTTTATGCTGTGGTGTCCATTCGCAAGTCTGTCTGGTGTGCTAAGATGCACCGAGCACAATATAGAGTAGCCACGCATGTCAATTTCAACAGGTATGCATCGCATCATCCCCCCTCCTCACATTATTTTTTCTTTTCCTATGCCCCACCCGACCATTTTCTCGACGGCGCCTGCGACTGCCGTCCCTCGCCATCTCGTTGGACCGACTTAAACTGACTCTTACAGCTTATATTCGCTGTATTGTTGATTCCCTCTTCTCGTTCGACCTTTTGTTCTTTTGTTACATGCGTTTTATAGCAAAGGTATTAACAAAACCGGGATTGTCCACTGTGGCATCCGGGCCAATCCGAAGGCGAAGCGGCTGTTGCCGGGAACAAGAGAGGGCGACTCGTTTCCGCTGGAGACGCTTATGCGATTTCAAATAGACTAAAGGCTTCCTCACATGGAATTAAGCGTGCGATAGGACTCTCATTCGATGGGCTTAATGTTATTTTAAAGTTTTACCTTCGAGTTCTAAAATAATTCTTCGCTTATAATCGATGTTTTGGTTAGAGTTATAGTATTCATCTAGCTTTGTTAATCTTATTTAATAAGATTTATATAGAAAGCCGTGAGACTGAGACAGGGGCCTCAGTATTTCGTGCAGTGCATGTAACTTACTCATTAGCCCCTCCCTATCTAACTAAAATCGCAGCTTCTGATTCCCTTCGGCCACACTTTCTTGACCTACGAAATCTACCTCAGTTTTCTGCCGCATGAGACACAACCCTCTCTCGGCGCTCACCCGAGGGGGGCAGGACTTCACCGCACCTTCCACGTGAGCACCCCAACAACTTTAAGGTCACGGGCTCCAGTCGCGTGATCAATCCTTAAAAAATCTATTGAATATTTTACTATTTGCTTTCTCTTCAGCGTCGTTTCCTGGAAACTTCACTTCTCAAGTTGGGAAAGGGTATCCCAATCCCCAGGGCCAGCGATGATACCTCTAGTTACTAAAGCAATTTAGCTCTGCGTTCTTTACATCAAATATTTTCGTGAGTGTGGTTTACTGGTAAAGACATCATTTATCTTACTATAAGAAATATGTTTACTCCAAAATATATATATTTTTTAAAATAAATTATAATTAATAATATAATTAATTTTTTTTTTTTAAGGAGAATGTTTACAAATTATATCAACAATCATTTTTAAGGGATTTAAACACAAGACCACTTAAAAAACAACCATCATCTTAACTACTAGAGCAACTACCTGTTAACATACAATTAAAATTTTATTTAATAAATTATAGTAAAGGGGATTTTTTCCCTTATAAAATACCAAGAATCATATCTACCATAAAAACTTTATATCGGTTTATTAGTTTCCACGCCAACCTCTTATAATAAAACTTTTGAGTAAAAGTCTATGAGGGTTAGCCACATTCAAATCATCTTGTATACAAATGATATTTTTTAATATGCTTCTAATAAATGGTTGTATAAAAATTTAAATTTTTAAATATAATTTTTTTAAATTATAATTTTTTAATTTTTAAATAAAATTATAAAAACTACTTATTAATAATTATAATTTAAATTATTATTATTATTTTGTTGTTATATAGAGAATTAGTCACAACCACATTATTTTAGTAGGTAAAGTGTAGAGTTCAAATTAGAAGGGTGCTTTCACTAAACTTATTCCAACCTATTCTACTTTGTTACGATGGATGAAGGGGACCACCAAACCTATTTCACTTCGTTATTGTTGATCTTATGTGAAGGTGACCACGGGTAGCTCAGAATTCGTAGTTGAAGAGCACTCAAAGGATTTAGATCAAACTACTACCTTTGCAAACATGTTGACCCTTGAGTGTGGTTTACCGGCAAGGACACCACTTGCATTATCGGTGATGTGATCCAGGTTCAATCCCCATCCCATGATGGATGTGTATAAGTATTATTAAAATATATATATATCCGCGTGTCCTGGTCTACCGACAAGGACGCCACTCGCATTATCCGTGATGTGACCCGGATTCAACCCACCGATATGTATATGTATAAGAAGTATTTACTCAATATAAAAAAAATATTATTAAAAAAGTTTGAACCTAAATATCTTCTCGTTAAATACCTAACCAAACAAACACTTAAAAACATTATAATTTAAATTATTATCACTAACCAATTTAATTTTTAATTGATTTTTGAAAACCCACGCTAAAGATGGCTAATTATATATTCGTCCCCATCTCAAGGCAATGCCAGCAGCCGCGCCATTGCCATTTTATTGTCTGCTCCTCATGATGGTGGCATAAAGGAACAAAAATGGTCGGCCGGTGCGTCGGAAATGACAGTTTCTCTTTTAAAAAAGAGAAAGTAGAACTCGAGACAGCTAACGATGCCCCCAACAAAAACAGAAAAATAGGTTTTAGGTGCCCTATGCCCGAAAGAGTTAGTTTGTTGAAGACTCAAGGTTTTATCTCTAATTGGTTCTAATCTTAAAGTTTTTTTATCGGCTTAATAAAGATTATAGTAATAGTTTTTTAAATTCCAATTATGTCCATCAAAATAATATAACAAAAACTATTATTAATTCTTTTATCTCTTAAAAATAAATAATATTTAAACGATGCACTTTACATCTCGCTCCATAGGAGTTCTAGAATTAGTTGGTCCAACAAATATGAAAAGTTAAATTATTAAGCAACTTATAAGTTATATAATAATATATAGTCATATAATTAATATACAATATATATTATTCCATTTTAATCGATATAATTAATTTAATAAATATAAATATCTTTCGTAAAGACTATATAAGAATGAGTGGAGTGAAGTTATTGAATTAGTTGGCCCAAGAAAAGTTTTTTAACAGAAGCAGGATGACAAAGAATTAGTGAAAATAAAACAAAAATCTCCCATGGACTGATTGGACTAGCTTCAGATTCTTATTCATGGTACCGACATCGACATTATACAGTTTGTTAATCGACATTATACAGTTTGTTAACAATGTTTATGTCGCTGTTTTTTTTAATTTTAAAATTAATTTTATAAACTTTAAATCTTTATTTTAAAGTTTTAATAAAATTTTAATTTAACATTTTAAAATATATTTTAATATCAATATAATTAATATTCTTTTTAAAAATACAAAACTTAATTTTTTTTTTTTAAATCCTTTCCTACAAAGTCACCCTTTGTAGTAAGGGTTACAAGCCGTTCACAAAATATTATTATTGTCACTAATCTATAACGGGGAGAATTGTTTCTTGACAAGCCGTTGGAAAAAGTAAGTGGAAACTAAGTAGGAGGGTTTGTATTTCAAAGACTCGACCATAGTGAAAGTATTGCAAAATATCTAAGATGTATAGGTACTGTTTCTTTACTTTCCGTCTTTTATAGTATTATAAACAATTAAATAAAAATTAAAATAAAAATAAACTATTAGCTTTTTATAAAGTTAGAATTGTAGGCTTAAGTAAAATTTTAATAAGATTATTTGTTTTAAAAATAAGGATTTTAGTTTAATTTTTTATAAAAGTTTTGGGTAAAAGATAAAATATATATGAAACTATATTTATAAAAAAATCTTGTTTAATGAATATAAATATACTTGAGTTTTGAACTATAAATTTTTACCTATCTCTTAAAAATTTATATGTTAAAATTTTATTTTAATTCTTAATCTTTAATTTTAAGGTGGTTATGCTCACACTTACTCCACATTACCAAAAATAAATAAAAATACTTTGTCCTTATAATTATAGATTCTTATATACTTGAATAATATTATAGATTCCTAGTTTCAAAGGGTTAGTTGGATTGGCAAATATTTTAGTGGTCAAGTATTTATCAAGAAGAGACCTAGATTTAAATCTCTAGGCATGCTGTCAGCTTAGCAAAAGTAATAGTTTGTTCTTAATCCTTTAAATGTGTACGACTGGTGGTGGTCTCCATCACATGTCGACAACAACGAGATGAATAGGCTTGTTGTGAGAAGCCCCCTATGGTTTGAACCGTGCGCTTTCAGTGACAAGCTACTTAAAAATAGTAACTAACTCCACAAAAAAAAAACATTATAAATTCCTATATACTTCAATAACATTTTCAAAGAAAAGCCCCTAAGGACTAAGTGGATTGGTAGTTGCTTGTATGACTAGATACTTAGCAAAAAGAAATCTAAGTTCAAACCTTGAGATGCTAATTTGCAAGGTAATAATGTGCGCTGAATCCTCTGAATGTGTGCCACACTAATTAGGGCAATACACATTCAATCCCGCTATAAGAAGAGGGCCACTTATTAGCGGCGGTTATACTTTTTCACAACGATCAAAGATTGCACCAAAACAGGAAACGTTCGCATCTGAGGTTTGTGAACAAGATGCAAAAATACAATCCAAAAGAACCCAAAGTAATGCTGCCTGCAAAAATGGTTATATTATTACAGGCTTGAAATTTGACGACTAAATCATATTTTGATCATTTTATTTGAAACACAACAGCCATTGTTATGTTAATTGTTGAGTTGAAAGTGTCACATAAACGGATCGTGTATTTATCAATTTCTCGCATCATGCAAAAACTGTTCAGCTACTCCGCAGAAATCCAAGAGCATAGAGGAAGTTTCACATAATTACATCCATCGATTCTTCAATGCAGTGATTCATGTTCATGGACGGTGGACTGCATTATTTCTGTGGCTGAGTGTAGCCTCACTTAACAATCGTAGACTTACAGAGTACATTCAGAGAAATTCGAGTTACTGCTTCCGTTGGGGGGTGAGAGCAGACTGTGGCAGGATAGGACCGGTCGTTGTGAAAGGTAATAAAAAAACATTTATGTTGCTTTTCGAAACGATAGCCATAGAATTTGATAACCCTCGACTCATTTCTCGAATTTAAGACGAAAAATATTATTCAACCAAAGAGAACGAGCAGCCTTTTAGCAATAAAGTAGCAGACGTCTTCTTAATTTCAAAGTCACTGGTCAAAATCGAAATGATTAAAGTCCACCAAATGGTTGGTCGCCTGTACATTTGACTTAACATTTATATTGATAAAAGTCCACCAATCTCAGCCTTTGCTGCATGACACAGATTTGTCTTGAACTGATTTGCTTAACAACACCTTATGTGATGGTATTGTATCCATCATCATTCATACATTTGGCTTGTTAGTCAACTTTAGCCCCATGCTACGAAATTCAATTAATATTTATGATGGCATATAACGTTACATAAAGATTTTAAATATTTTTTTTAATATATACCTAGGGTATTGGGTAACATTATTGGATGTTGTTAAGCTAAATTTTAACTACAAAGAAATCAAACCTTGGAGGGCATCAATTTGGAGCAGCCAATTAGCAAACACTCGATTTTAGCTTGGACGAAGTCAATAGGACCCTTGAGGGCATAAAGTTGAGGCAGTCAATTGGCAACCACTAGACCGCTACTATCCAACTTATTCCCCTCTAGATACGTCATGATTTAAACCTTAGACCTCTCCAAAGAGAAACCAAAACCTTTATGGGAGGATGGAGTGGATTACTACTGAATTGGAATGGATTAACACTTTGCACTATGTAGAAATCGATTGTATTATCTATTCTTGTTTAATGGCCTTTCCCAAGACTAACTCCATGGTACAAGACTATGTAAATTTGTATCGGCTCTTATCTATGTGTTCAATCCATAATAATATTTACAATTTTGAACCTTTCATCCTAGGAAAATATTTCAAGAGTTTCCTCAAAGCTTCTTAGTATTGATTCATGGTTGAACTTTTCCAACTTATGTTATGAAATTCCTTAATTTTTTTATTAGAATATAGGAGTAACCATCAATATCTAAAGAAATTTGTAAACTACTTTCAATTAATAATTCTAGCTTTCAAACATTTCTCAACCTTTAGGTTATCTCAGCAAGATGCTACTTTATCCTTTAACTAGTACATTGCCCAAATAGCCTTGGTTTCTTTTGCAAAATCTAATAGCTTAAAGTATTGCTCATATCAATAATCCACGTTTAATCTCCATTCTTGAGGGTTTTCTAATGTACTTTGGAGGAGACATCCTCTTGATATATTTAACCATCTCAAATTGGGTCTTTTTGAACATTTTCTATTTGTCCTAATCCTCTTCTACTTGCGTAGATGCTCATTTGTCGCTTCTATTATTTTGATTCTTAGAATATTTTACATCCTCAAAATGGGAATTTCCTTCATTATTTGGCCCACCTTGACCTTTATGCTCTAATATCATTATCCTTTCCCACATTTCATGCATTAGACTCGAGAGTTAATAAATCTTGTTTGTTCCATTATTTTTTGTGACTCATGCATTCATTTCATCCATTTCCTAGTCAACAATGATGTTGTTCAACATTAATGAACTTGTTAGGCCTAGTTTTTTAACCATGCTTTGGTACTATATGTATCAAATACACTCAATTTAGGTTTAAATTATAGAAAACTACTATATTTTCCTATTTAAGGCTATTTCGGAAATCCTTGTCTCCTATTTAATTTGGATAAAAAAATATTTTTTAAATTAAATTGATTTATGCATATAATCATATTATATTTGAACAAATTTTACTTTAAAATTATGTGGCGGTTTCCTTTATCATCTCCATATTCCTTTATAACTAGTGATGAAGAATTTTTTGACTCATTGAACCATAATTGTTAAACTCTTTTCATGTTTGTAAATCATTTTCAAGGTTTCTTTGCTTTCTAAAACTATATTAGACCATTTGTAACCTCATTGCTTCAAATTCATATCAAAATATAGACCCTTGAAGCAATATTATCTTTTCCATCTATGTCTTAAGATAAGCCCACAAATCAACTATAGCTCCCTTTAATGCTCTTGGTAAAGTGAGGATGTCTAATCTTATATATTGTTGATCTTAAAATAAGGAAAAACTTATGGGATTAATGCATTTACAATTAACTATAATATGATTGCCTAGTTCATAGCTCTTTTATACTTAGTTTATATGGATTTCAAGATCAAACCCTATCCTTTCTTGTTTATGATAAAAATTTTATCTTTTAAACTAGGTAACACATAAAGAATTACTTGAACATTCATATTCAATTAGATTTTTCAAGTCACACTTCAACTATCAGAATTGAGCTTTTCACAATAACTCACAAGTAATACCAAAATTTAATTTTTACTCTTCATGTGTATTACTAATAAGTCATATTACATTCATGATGGCAACCAATTAAGGTTAAAATAATAGTCAAATTGAAGTTTCAAGATAACAATAAGGAAGCATTTTTAAAGCTCAACCAAATAGTAAATGATTAATAAAGAATAATATAGAAACATATCAAATCATTATATGAACAAAATAGAGAGTGTGCATCCCTACACATGAAGTAGAAATTATGAAGTAGGCTAATATGACATAGACCATGACCATTTTCTATTATAAATAGTCATTCCAATTATGCAAGTGGACATGTACACTATGGATGAATACCTACCAAAGGATCAATGAACCGCTGAAAAAATAACATTGATAGGTAACTTTATCATATAAGGGATTCCTTTCCTAAAGATGTGCATGACAAATATTGGTAGGAGAATATTTTTTGTGTAAGTGCATCTCACCAACATGAGCCACCCTATCACCATGTCCTCAAATTACATGGCTAAATTATAAAGCCTCAACCTATAGAGGGTTGGCCACATAGGTGTACTCCAATTTTGGAATATGCAAACTTGTTCATGTCATACAAATACCTAAGGTTGACTGACAAGAATTAAATATATGCCAAGCAAAACAAAATTTAGTCATGGCTTTAGAGTGGGCCAAAAATAAGATGCATCAATGAAGGGAAGAGAATAAAAATTTGAAGGCTTAATTGGAAACCCTAGAAAAATAAACAATTGAATGGAATTTGTAAGCAAAGCAACTTAAGTAAGAATAATTAAAGTGGTAGAAATAGAAGGATCAATCCCTAAGGTAGAAGGATTATGGAATTTTCCAACTAAAATATATTGAGAAAAGTATGAAAGTATAGATAGAGTCCATCAAATCTAAGTAAATCTAGGGCATCAACAATGAATATTATCAATGGCATTAGGGACAAGATCCTAGATGAAGTTAATTATGCTATATTTTAATTACAACACATCCTAATATGTTATTCTTTACAACCAATGGTCTAAATTTGACTAAGAGACCAACCACATGCATATTATAAGGTAGACCCATACAGTCATGAGCTAGTAACTACGATAATTAGGATTTTTAGCTAAGTATGTTGTTTAGGTGGAATTGATGAACATGGTATTGAAGCAACAAATTCTAATACTTGTAAACCCTCCTATGATGACATGAAGGGAGTTGTAGAGAATCTTAGGAGCTACATTGCCTAGTTAGACTAGCAAGGCCTTTTTGATCATCTCTCAAATCAAGGGACAATTATGTCTAAAGAGGAATATGCCAAGCTAATTGACAAAAAGAAGAAAATTTCTTAACCAAATAAATCTTTTTCCACTGATTTAGAATCCAAAAACCCCAACATCATTTATCAAATCAATTATTTACACCTATTTTTGAGGAGGATATACCTCAAGAAGAGTTTTATGATATTACAATGGTAACAACCCAAGTAAATAGCTTCAAGATCCCATATGATGTACAATGGAATGCATTATAGAATCATCAATCTAAATGAATGCCTATGTATAATAAAAAAAAATTAATGACCCTACAATCCAATGATTATGTTAGTCTAGGGTTCTTTGTCAAATAAGATCATCATCCTTACAATTTGTTGGAAATATAGTATAGGCATACTACCTTGGACCAATACCAAATGTATTGGTAGAAGAAGCTAGGCATGGGCAACAAGGAGCCTCAAGCAAAAGAAGCTAGGTCAAATGACCAATGATATGTCATAATGAAATTTAATTAAAGTAGTGATCTATCATAATCCAACAAATTGACGTCATGGAAATTGAAGAGGACTGAAGACTAAAAATGATAAATTTATCTTTTGCTATAAAATATAGGAATTAAATATTTTTATGGAGAGTGAAAGGGGTAATTACCTTATTATAAATAAAAACCTTGGCATTATTGTAAACATATTTTGGCCAATTTGAGAAAGACCAAATAATCTCTCTAATTATAATGTTTAATCTTAGTCAATGGAAAACTATGCTTGGTCATATTACACAATTGCGTCCTAAGTAGTCAAACCTATCTATGAATGTGTTTGTGGTGATGCCCATGATTTATATTATTATTCCTATTTTTAGCTAAATGTATTCATAGGATGAACTTGAATTGTTAGTACTCGATCTCATTGAATAGTACAATTTATCACACACTAGCCTTGTAATGATATTTGGCTATATTTTTAATTTCTTCACATTTAATGTAATCTCTCACATACTTTGTTGTGTTTTCATTTTCTATATTACATTAGCTAGATTAGTGTAGTATAGTGGAGAGTAGGCCCAAATCTAGAAGATACGAGGATTGAAGACTCCCTTTTCCAAGGCATTAGATGTGGGGTCATAAGCATGATCTTCGATTAGTTAGTATGATGGATAAAACACCTCTAATTCTAATTTTACATGTATGGATAAAATAGATAAAAATTATAAAAAAAAATTTAATGAACCATCACTTAGGTTAGATAGAATTTATTTAGGATAGACCAGAAAGTGACATATGTACCACCATGTCATGCAAGTGGTGGGGTCCATGTAGGGTGAAAAAAATGGTCCTAAACTACTATAAATAACCTATAATTTTAAGCAAAAAATATATCACTACATTTAAAAAAATTATAATCATGGTTTAATATTACAAACGAGGTGATCACAAAATATGTTGGACTTCAAAGAATATGAAATGAAGTGTTGCATGATAGGGTACCTATGAATCGATATTGAGGGATATATTATTATATGGTATTAAGGCTAAGGTTGATTATATTATAATATTATATTATTTTATAATATAATATTATATTAATAGTCGGCTCCCCAAAGTAGAATTAGAAATAAGTTATATAAGGAAGATATTGGTCATTGTAATAATCATCATTGAAGTATAAATTCATATATTATCGTCTATGCCCATGAAGTGGATTACACTCTCATCTAAGAGATCTTGTGGAGTTATTCCTTCCTTAAGGAATATTTATTGGTTTTTCCTTACCTTAAGGGTTGTACAAGACAAGAGGTCTATACCAAGTGGTATGAGAGCACTTTTATGAGTTGTGCTAATTATTGAAGAATATTTTTTAGGCATGATGCTCCCTAAAATTCTTACCAGAATATTTAGATCTAGCTTTCAATTGGGTAATGCATTATATTCCCATATTTTTCTAGTGATAAATCTCTCCTGAAGGGTGCGAAGCTAAATTTTGAATCGCAAAAGGTTTTTTATAGTAAAATACTGGTTCAGCCCACGAAAAGGTGATATTACGTGGTGTTGCACATGGGTTTTTCCAATAAGCATCATCTATAGGAGGTTGAATTAGGGTCTACTTGGCATTGTATTCTTCCTGCACTAATAGTAGTATAAGGTGCAACTTCCTTCTATTGGATTGTTAGCATATACTAGAGGATGGTTGATCACTATAGCATTAATAAGCTACATAGAACATATTACTAGCTCAATTTATATTCATTTCATCACTGAAGAGAAAAAAAAGGTGCACCTAGAAATGGAAATTGAAATGCATCTATCGTTCTTAATCAAGCATTAAAAAGAAACGATAAAGTAAGCATACAAATGACAAATATTTCAAAGAAATGGGGGGTGTTCTATTTATTTTAATCAATATATAAAATATATGGTTAGAAAATGTCCCCTTGAGGGCTCTTGAATGATACAATTCAAATTACAATGTTGAAGGATCCAATCCTTTCATAAACTTATGGCGCACTTTCAATGTTCTTCTCGCACTCACGATTGAAGAGTGGGCTTGCACTGTCGCTGTTTTGAGCTATCTATATTCAAATCCTTAGATCCTTCCTCATGTCCTATAATACATGTACCTACACACAATAAATTAAAATGGGTTAATAGCATGTGTAGATTATAGCAAAATCTATGAAATGCATGTAATATTGAATGTAAAAAATGAAATCGATAGGGCTAAACTACTCCAAATGACTCTAAAACTTAGCATGATGTATAATAAATACTTTTGTAATTATATATATAGAAATTGAAGTGATATTATGAACATAATATATGGTAATCCCTGGGTGGGCCAATTAGGACTACAATCACAAAAATCCTAATTAGTAATTTAAAATTACTCCAAACTTCACCAAAATAAAGTATGATGCTAATATAATGCTATAAAATTGATCTACACTGAAATTGATTCAATATTGTGGGCCAATTCATGGCCATCCTTGGGTGAGCCATTTAGGATTGTTAACTATCCTCGATGGGGATGACCACAAAGTAGGGTGGTTTTGCCACCAATTCCAATGGTGTTTGGCCTAGAATCCTCCTAGGGGTGTTATCGTCAAATATGGTTATTAAAATCATAGGAATTAATAGGTTTTTTAAAGGATATGTGTATTTTGGGATGCCTTTAAAAGGCCTTCAATTAATGAGATTTTTGATGGCAAATACGAAGACAAAATGTGAGAGCAAATATTACTAGCACTTCAAGGTAAATACTTGCAAAGGTCTCTCCTTGAAATTGAGTGAAAACACTCCAATTTATAGCCCAAGAGAGAAAATGGGGTAAAGGGGCAAGTTGGGGCTTGCAAGGTAAGTTCCACCACTTGTCAACACCTTTGCCATGCATAGTGTGGAAGAGGCTACCGATTTGGGCCTCCAATTTGTAGTCCCTAATGGCCTACATAGTCTCCCAATCTGCCATAAGTATTTGGGTAGGATAAATGGTAAAACTTGATTGCCATTTGTCTTGCCCTTGACTTTTTGAGTGGTTTGGACCATAGCTATACCACCCAAGAATGGTTTCTTGTGGTCGTACCTAGGTGGGACGACCATGAACTGTGGTCGTCCTAGGGTGGGATGACCATGGCTACTTGGCCCAAAACCTCCCAAAAGTGGGGTAAACCTTCCCAAAAGTGGTTAGGATCCATAATTAACTCTTTAGGGTTGCCCAATGGGGCCATATGGCGTCGATAAGAGTGGAATCATGACAATATTATTTGATTTACACAATTTAAGTGTGTACAAATGCCTCTTTTTAAGATGCATTATCTGAAACAAAGTGCAAAGCAAAAATAGATGACCAAATCATTAAATAATTAAGGTTATTCAGTAACCTAACCAAATTTATATGCCTTAGTTGTGGAAAGAGTGTACACTCTTGGAATCCTTACTTTTGACATAATTGAAGGATTGGTCATAGTATACCTTTTTATTGCACTACAGTGGCAATTTTAGGGGCTTAGGGTATACTTGGTCTTAGTTCCTTATTCTATCTATATTAGAATACATATCTCAAGGATTCAAGTATACCAAGGATTTGTTTTGTTCAATTTGTGCTAAATTATTTACCCCAACATAGGCTTGAAATTTATCTTTCGCAATGAGTCTTTTGAATGTATGCAAGTTGCACTTTTGACTGTTTGAGTGTTGATTTTGATTATGAATTCGTTATTATGACTACCCCCTCAAGTGATGAGTCGATGAGTGCATGACCACTGATAAAAGTTATGATTCACTTTACCCATATAATTTTATTGGGATAACCGTCAGTTTTACCCTTGTAAGATTTACCAATTTTACTAGGATTTTGATAGTTTTGTTGATATTTCATGGAAGAAAATGACTAAATACCTCATTCCCATGGAGTGGTCCATCTGCAATGGCCTTATTAGGGAGTTAAGCAGATACTTTTGAAGTTATCCATGAGCAACTTGGGTTCAATATTAATCCTTTGTGAATTTTGTCCATTTTATCCATTTTGACATGTTTTTGGTGGTTTTTAGGCTATTTTTTTAAATCTTTTTTAGCTGTTTTCGAATTTTTTATTTTTTATGAGATTTAATAGAAGAAAGGAAATGAATACCTCATTCCCATAGATAATTTTGGTCGTAATGGACTTATTGGGGATTTTAAGTGAAGATGTTTCAGTTCGACATGAATAATTTGGTTCAAGTAGCCTTATGGTAATTTAATCATCTTTCCATATTGCATGAAGCGCAAGTCGCTACAACCACCAAGTGTATAGGGTAAATAACTGGGTATGAAGCACACTTGAGATTTTTATTTATTTGAAATTTTTGTTGATTTTATGATTTTTGAAGATTTTGGACCAATAGATATGCTTAATTGTCCTTTATGAAGCTCCTTGTGGTGAGCAAATATGTGCATTTATGTCTGCTTCTTGGTTTTCTGATGCATTTGTGGATGCTTATAATGGATGCATGTATTTTAATATTATGTTGATGAAATATACATGTGTGTATGCATAATGAAATTAATTATTTGTTAATATGTATGATGAATTATGACTACTATTTTGACACACTAGATGCTAGCACCATAAACTGTACAAAATTCATCGATTCATTTTTTATGTTATCATAAGACTATGTAATGGATTGTGAAAATGTAAACTAACAAACATTTGATAATATGATATGTAATGGAATGAATAAAATAATGTTATGTAATGTCCTTGAAATTTTTATGAGACTCAAACACTCTAGTTACCTATTCAAAAGTTGTATAGTAACTATGTAAGACTTTTTGGCAAGGTATAAATCTGCTACGATGACCAAGATATTCAATATCCATGTGTGTTCATGTGAGTTCGTTGTTATGATAACACAAAAAGTTACCCTACTGCCAAAAAGGATTGATGTATCCCATCTATACTAAATATCATCCTGTGAGTAAAACTATCCTAAGTTTTGTACATAGTTGGATTAGACCACTAGGCAATATAGGCTACCAAAAGCCAGTTGATCCACATGCAAACATTGGTCTGTACAAAAGTAGGTTGCTAATGTTACAGACATATCGTCATGTGTAAGGATACCACCATTTCTAGGTAGGCTTGATGCCACCAAAACTATAATGAGGATCACCTTATGGTTGTCAAATTCTAAGAATTCCAAGAATTCATGTTCAGTACTCCCTTCTTTTATTTTAATTTTTGAATTGCTCTAGGGATTTTATTATTTTGTTATGGTGAGCAAGGTATTCTTGTAGTGGTGAGAACCACTATTTATTTTGCAATTTGCTTTTTCTAATGGTGAAAACCACTTTTTATTTTGAATATTGTTAAGTGGTAACAACCACTATTTATTTTTCTCTTTTGGATACTTGCTCCAATTTGACGTGAAGTAAGGAATTTTGATTATTTTGGGTAAGGAGGAGCTTGTCCTTTTATCAATTCTTAGTATTTTTAACCATTCACAAAAGGGGATGAGCGAGGTAAACTTTTCACTTAGGGTAACACATACCACTTTTTAGGTTTCATCTTTCCTTCTGCAATACTTGGATTTATTAATGTAAAAATGTGTTGGGATTATGATGTATACAAAGTACAATCAAAGAAGGAAACTACCTTCTAAAAATAAAGATAGCTTTCTAAAAAATTTGAAAAGTAAACTAGAGACGACTAAGTAACTGAAAACCCTAATGATGCTTTATAACCAATGGCTAGGTGCATGCAAACAAACACACTTACGAAATGTGGATGGAAATGATAATTGTAATGTAAACAAGTTTGAATAATGATTTTTAACAAGGTTTATTTTGAAGGATGCCTAGTGTATAGACTTGATTCTAGACATGTATGATCAAATATTAACATGTAAAATGCAATGATGGGTATGCCTAATGCAAGTGATTTTATAATGCAATGATATAAAATGTAATGCAATGGAAATTTTTTGTATTTTGATATTTTAGTGATGTTTTTGGATTTTGATACAAATATGTATATACATTTGACCAATGAGCTAAATGGATACCATTGGGGCTTTTGGGTGACCAAAGGGTTTATATATACCTTTGGGGCTTTTTGAGGCGACCAAAGGGTTTATATATACCTTTGGGGCTTTTTGAGACGACCAAAGGATTTGTAGATACCTTTGGAGGATTTTTGGGTGACCAAAGGGTTTATAGATACATTTGGAGTGTTTTAGGGTGACCAAAGGGTTCATAGACACCTTTGGAGCATTTTTGGGTGACCAAAGGGTTCATAGACATCTTTGTGATATTTTTGGGTGACCAAAGGGATCATAGACACCTTTGGAGTATTTTAGGGTGACCAAAGGGATCGTTGACACCTTTGGAGAGTTTTACGGTGACCAAAATGTTCATAGATACCTTTGGAGCATTTTGGGGTGACCAAATGGTTTGTAGATATATTTGGAGTGTTTTAGAGTGACAAAAGGGTTTGTGGACACCTTTGGAGTATTTTAGGGTGACCAAAGGGTTTGTACACCTTTGGAGCATTTTGGGGTGACCAAAGGGCTTATAGATACCTTTGGGACATTTTGGAGTGACTAAAGGGTTCGTAGATATCTTTGGAGTATTTTTGAGTGACCAAAGGATTCATAGACACCTTTGGAGCATTTTTGGGTGACCATAGGGCTTATAGATACATTTGGGGAATTTTGGCATGACCAAAGGGTTTGTAGACATATTTGGAGTATTTTGGAGTGACCAAAGGTTTCATAGACACCTTTGGAGTATTTTAGGGTGACCAAAGGGCTTATAGACATCTTTGGAGCATTTTAGGGTGACCAAAGGGTTCGTAGACACCTTTGGAGTGTTTTAGGGTGACCAAAGGGTTTGTAGACACCTTTGGAGCATTTTAGGGTGACCAAAGGGTTCATAGACACCTTTGGAGCATTTTAGGGTGACCAAAGGGTTTACAGGAACTTTTGGAGTATTTTAGGGTGACCAAAGGGTTCGTAGACACCTTTGAAGTGTTTTAGGATGACTAAAGGGTTTGTAGACATATTTGGTGCATTTTATGATGACCAAAGGGTTCGTAGACACCTTTGGAGTGTTTTAGGGTGACCAAAGGGTTCGTAGACACCTTTAGAGCATTTTAGGGTGACAAAAGAGTTCATAGATACCTTTAGAGCATTTTAGGGTGAGCAAAGGGTTTATATATGCCTTTGGAGAATTATAGGATGACCAAAGGGTTTGTAAACATCTTTGGAGCATTTTGGGGTTACCAAAGGGTTCATAGACACCTTTGGAGCATTTTGGGTTGACCAAAAGGTTTGTAGGAACCTTTGGATGGACCCCCTATCTATGACCTCCTATCTATAGGTTGTTACACAAATTGTGAGGGTGGTCGAAGTGGAGGTTGAATGAACAGCGATGGTCGATGTGGAAGGTGGTGAGATTGCTCTTCAAGTGGAAAATGCTATCGTCGTATGAGATGTTGTACTGAGAACGTATGTAGGTAGAACTTTTCTTCGTCATACAATGGGATGACCTACTCATATTCCTCATTTGAACTAGGGTATTTTATGGGTGATACACCATAATATGATTCATCATCTGTTGTCCATTCATGAAGAGGACCTTGATCCTGTTCCTAATAATCATATGGTAGGGTATGCGGACACTCACCCACTTCATAGGATCGAGTGAAATCATAAGATAGCCCTTGATCTATCATATTTATAGGAAAATAATCCCCCAATGAGTGGACATGATTTGGATTAGCATAGGGATCATGTGCAAGCTCATCCCTATAGTTCAGACCTAGCTATTCTAAAATCTCTATGAGGACATCTAGAGGTATAGATGTATTGTGTCCTAAACTAGATTTATCATATGGTAATTGATATTGTGGATGGCAAGGAACATGAGCGCCTTGTTCATATAACCCTAGACCATAACCATGCCAATGACAATGATGGAGATATTGTAAGGCATAGTCAAGATTTGACATGTAATTTATGTCCTTAGAGAAATGTTCCTCATCCTCTTCTTGCTGAGAAGCTGGTAAAATTTCATATTTAATATCCCCATATATAAAATTCATTTGATTCGGTGGTATACCTAGATGCATGATGATACCTATGGGGAGATGAGGTCATCCCATATTTTTAACTGTCTCAATGGTTGGAACTGTTGTGATGTTCTTCATTAGGTATTCCCCTAACCCTGTATTAGCCAAATGTAATGTAACCTAGGATGGTGAAGGTGGAGGAGACATAATCGAGGCTTGAGATGTCTTAATTTTTACCTCATGAGATGGTTCCTCATCTTCTAGACTAGGAATCTCTTTCGTGGAAATGGTGGAAATTATGGGAGGGATATCATCAATTGACCTCTTCGACATGTTCCTCTACGGAGGATCTGATGATGACGAAGGTGTTTCTAAAGTTTCCAATGATGATGATGGTATGGAAGAATATGGTAATGAAGTAATGGAAGGTGATGGTGATAGAAGTAGACCTCGAGTGGATGTATTCAGTTGGAAGTCCACATGATTAAATGGCAGGGTTGACTCAGGGATTTGCTGCACCAAGTTGCATTATTTAAAAGGCTCAAGGTCTGCAGAGACAACATGTACCTACCCTTCATAAGTATACTTTAGACATTGGTGAGAGATGGAGGAAATATAATTCATATCCCTAATACAAGGTTACACCCTCCAAAACATGATACAATGTTGGTATAGTTTTGCATCCCACCTGAATAGGTAGGAATATCGTACCAATTATTAAGCATATCATATCATTGAATGCTCGAAGGGTGTTGATGGATGAAAAAATATGGAATGTTAGAATTCCTAGATGTTTGAGAACATTAGTGGTGATTATGTTACTTGATGAACTAGTGTCAATTAAAACTCTCTTATAGGGTGTTCCATTCACACATGCAATGATGTGTAGAGGAGGATCCACCACATAACTTGCTATCAGTTTGAGTTTGTGCTCATGAAACATGATCACTGGTTCTTTACACTACTACACATGCCCCATAAAATCAATAAAGAAGTTAGACTCATGGGGATGCAAATCAATTGACTTAAGAATATCCATAAGATCTTCTCTATGAAATGTTGATTTTTGAATGAGATCATATATGTAAAGTCTAGCCGATGTTGTTTGTAGGCTTTGAGCAAGCTTACTTATTAATGTAACCATTGGACAAGGTGGAAGGCTTTGCATTGGAGGTGGTGGAGGTTGTGACATTGAGGGAATATCGCTTGAAGCTACATGTGGTTCAACTTAACTTGGGTAGCATCTATTCTTGGTCACAATGCTAACCATCTCGATGAACCCTTGTTGAGGGGCTATCACCTTGACCTCATTCATTTGTTTGGTAGGAGTTGCTTGTACCTCATGATTTGGTAATGGGTCTTTAAAAACACCCATTTAATTATTTTTTGTTGTGAGAGTATTATCCTCTTGATCATATCTTGTACTAGGTTTTTGAAATCGGAGCACATTGGTAAGTTATGTCCAATCTGCCTATGGTATCAACAATATAGATCTTCTCGACATCCCATAGGCTTTTTTTTACCTATACTTGAGTCTATAGGCTAGAGTTTTGATAAAGTAATTACTTTGGCAACTCACAGATGATCGAATAGGGAGTCCATTGACTCGGTGAAGGGTATATATTATCACCTAAGGTGATGTTGCTGATTTTACTTTTGATTCACGTGGTTGTTATTGTTGTAACTTGTAGGAGAAGGATGGGCCTGATTATTTACCTTTTGAGGCAGTTTTGTTTGCATAGGCCCTTGGGATATTGATGGTAACTTGGTTGAATTCCATCAGATTTGATTGTGCTGGATTTCCCTTTGGATTCTTAGTCCACTCCTTCTTGCAAGGTTTTGAGATTTTTCCTTCTTGAATTTTAATTTCTTCTATAGTTCTAACCTTTGCTAGAGCATATTCAAGAGTTGGATACTTCTAGAGTTATAACAATAATTATATTGGTTTTATACAACTCTTTGAAAACATTCGAGTCAACTCGGACACTAGAAATAGGTAGGGTAGCTTAGCTAGAAGAATCCACCACATGTTACCATAGTTTGTGATTGAATCATCTTCATATTGCTTTAACCTTGTGAGATCTATTAAGGTCACATTTATCTTAGTATTAAAGGTGAAATGTTCCAAGAACTCATCTACAAATTATTCAAAGGTATAGATGTTGTGCCTTGGAAGTTGATTAAACCACCTACAACTGGGCTAGAGAGGGTAATTAAAAATTTTCTCAGGAGTAAGACGTCATCCTCATGGATACTAAAACACTGATTCATGAACCTAGTGATGTGCTCCTGTGCATCTTCGTCTCCTTTAAATCTATCTAATTTGGGTATTTTAAAATGCTCTAGGTATGGAGGGGAACGTATAGATGGATGCAAATATTTACTATGCATATGGTGTAAGGTGGGATTTTGAAGCCCTAAATTAGCTGTATTGCTCTCTATGGTTTCCATACGCTCAAGCAATGCTCTATACACTTCAAAAGATTTAATATTCTATTTTTTACTTTGGCCCCATGAGGGAGGGCGAGGAATGTTAAGCATATGGTTAGGTTGTTTATTTTCATCAATAATGCCTCCATAAGGTGCTTCTAGATATTCCTCATCTTGTTCCAAATCATCATAGGCCCCATAAGGTGTTTCTTGAATGGGCCTATAAGGAGGAACTAACACCTGTTGAAGGCAATCTATGTTTGGCCTAGTAGGTAATTTTTTATTAGGCCTAGGAGGTCAAGGCGACAACATTTTATTAGTCCTAAGAGACCTATTTTGATGGAAATTGGGCTACCTTTGACGAGTCTCCTATCTATGCATACTTGGAGTAGGAACCCTGTTGCACAAGGTTTCTTGAATATGCTATTCATTCCTTTGTCTTTCTAATTGAAGTTGGCAATATAAGATATCTAAGTGTTGTTTATGTAGCTGAAGTTGATTAAATTTAGCTTAAGGACCAACATACCTTTTGACAACTTGGTTTATCTACTCAATTGTGTGAGGCCTATGTGTCCTAGCACTATTACCCTGATACATATCCTATTCATGAGGGTTTGAAAAGTCTACTGCGAGCTTCCCTCGATTGAGAGAAGTTGTATTTACTTAAGGATCACTCTTAAATATATGTTCTTGGTACTATTTTGATGTAGAGGCACATCGTGCTTATGTATAGTAATTAAGTTGAGGATAGTCAAGATTTTTCTTGCATTTCCCTTTATAAATGAGGAATAGGGATAAAATTGACTCACCCCATGAGATGAGTATCATAATCATCTTGGTATTTATACTTTTGAGACCTATCAGGGCTATTTTAGAGTGTAATGTGATCATTTAGACCCGCCCGTGGTGCATAGTATTGATCCTGCATGCAGGTGTGCGAGGCAGACCAAGTAGGCACATGAATGCGTGGTATTACTCTATGTGTAGGTGCCTCATTATGTGGTTGCATTTCTTGAAAGAAGGCATTTGTAATGTACATACTTGGGAAATAATTTCCTTGATTGGGAATGCGACCTTTAGGGGTATCCCGAGTAGGGGTCCCTTGTATGCTAGGTCCCTTATCTAACATTATAGAACTTGGTAGAGTAGGATGCTGCCAAGGAGGTATGACCATGTCCTTGGGGTCAAATCGAATATGGTCTATGTCTCATTGCCTACTCCCCATAGATTCAACCCTTAAGTGGGTTTGGTATGGGCGTATACCATGACTACTTTCTTCTAAACCCCTACGTGATTATCTCATTTATAGGTTTTAATGATTCAAACACAAAACAATAGAAACACCTAAGAATACAAATTTTTATCTCTTTTAAAGATATATATGTGTTCCTAAAATTTTTTGGTGTGTTTTTAATTTATTATTTTGTAAATAACCTCTTCTCACATGTTTGAATGTTGTTGATGTAATTCTCAAATTTTTAAGGGATTTCACCTATATACTCGGAGCTCGACAACCAAAAATGAATGTTTGGTCATGTAAACCCTCCAAAGTATGGATATGAAGCCCATACCCAGTCAGGGAGCATAGGTCCTACCAGTCCTCACCCATATTGATCGTGGGCAGTGATACACCCTTCGAAGAGGAGTGCATGTTATTTTCCATAGCTAAGATAATTCTTGGAGCCGTCTTTGGCCAAAAATGGGGTTCATAGAATTTGAGCCAATGGGTGGATATGAAACCCACCGTCGTTGATCTCTATTAGTGGTTAGGTATGAAATTCCAATTCACTAACGTTCAAATCTGATGTGGTGTGTGTGGTTCCTTTTATGCTTAAATAAAGTAAACAAAAGAGCATTCAATGCTAGTTCACTAAATGCACAATGAAAATTTTACTTTCAAAAATATGTGCATGAATAAAGAACCTAAAAAATATTTATCCTATATGAAAATATAACAATTAGGTAGGTCACATGCAAGCAAACCATTCAAGTGCATATTTAGACTATTATTTTTCCTTTTTTTCTTTTTTTTCTACTTAGATTTTTAGGACAATAAAAAATTTACCTTTCAATCAACAAAGAGAAGACACATGCATCTGAAATTACACTTTTCTAAACAACCTTAATGCAAATTGAAGGTTTAGGCACTTACCTTAACTATTTGAGAAGCTAATGTTTATGGAAATTTGGGCTGAAAACCCCCTATTTTGTGGCCATCCCAGGGTGGGATGACTGCACATTTGGGGGTCGTCCCTGGGTGGGACAATTGTTGTGGTTGTTCTAGGGTTGTCCAATTAGGAATTTAAGGGTTTTTTCAATCCAGAATGACCTGAACCTACAACATCCAAAGTGCAAAAAAAGGTTAAAAATAGCAAAGATAAAAAAGGGACAAGGGTCCCATCATGATCACCGCTATAGAGCAGAAAAAATAGTGCACCTAGCAATGGAAATTGAAATGCATCTATCATTCTTAATAAAAAATTCAAAAGAGACGATAAAGTAAGCATACAAATGACAAATATTTAAAATAAATGGGGGATTCTATTTATATTAATCAATCTATCAAATAGATGGTTACAAAATATCCCCTTGAGGGCTCTTGAATGATACAATTCAAATTACAATGTTGAAGGATCCAATCCTTTCATAATCTTATGGTGCGCTTTCAATGTTCTTCTCGCACTCACAATTGAAGAGTGGGATTGCGCTGCCGCTACTTTGATCTATCTATCTTCAACTCCTTAGATCCTTCCTCATGTGTTGGAATACCTTTACCTATACACATGAAATTGAAATGGGTTAATAGCATGTGCATATTATAGCAAAATCTATGAAATGCATGCAATATTTAATGTAAAAAGAGTAATTAATAGGGCTAAACTATAAATTATTTGAAAACTTAGCAAGATACATAATAACTACTTTTGTAATTATCTATGTAGAAATAGAAGTGAGATTATGAGTAGAATCAATGGCCATCATTAGGTGGGTCAATTAGGATTGTAATCACAAAAATCCTAACTAATAATTCAAAACTACTCCAAACTTCAGCAAAATCAAGTATGATGCTAATATAATGCTATAAAATTGATTCAAAATTGTGGGCCAATTCATGGCCATACCTAGGTGAGAAATTTAGGACTATTAACTGTTGGCAATTTTGGGTATGTTGCCTAGCTTCATGTTTGTGAGTTGTCATTGATGTCAAAAGGAGTTTGTGTTGATGTCAAAAGGAATTTGTGCTGATGTCAAAATGAGTTTGGTGACAAAAAGATCTTGAAAGTTCCATGATGTTTGTTTAAGGTTTTTTAATTAAAACCATGGTGAAAAGGTTAAATGTTTTTCTTAAAACCATCTGGACTCATTAAGAGTTTTTATTAAAACCATATTGGCTTAATGAAAAGGTTTTTGCTCCTTGAAAAAACTTTAAAAGTCCATTTTTATTATTAATAAATAAATTAACTCAAACCTTTGAAAAGGTTTTAAGTTAAGTTTATTATTAATAAAATAATAATTATTAATTTAATAATTATTATTGAAAGGGTTTATAAACCCTTAGCGGCACTCATGTGGAAGACTTACAACACCGACGTCAACTTGCATGGGATGCAAAAGACTATTAAAGGGAATTAATTCCTAAGGTTCAATGTACCTCCGATTTACGCGACTAACTTCGAATTTGTATTGCTCTATGACCTTCGATTTCGGATTGCTCTGTGATTTTTGAGTTTCATATTGCTCTGTGTTTAAATTTCAATTTCGTACACCTATGAGAAAGACAAATTTGTTTGTCTTTAATATTTGTGAGCAAAGGGAAGGTAAAACAACGAGTGGTGCTTGAGAGTTTCATTGGGCACTTATGCTCCAACAACGGAGGTAGTGGAGCAAAGGCGCTCACTAGGCAAAGGTGTCGAGATCAATTTTCATCGGGCGTGTTTCATTCTTGGTCACGAATTATTATGCACATGGTACATCAGTTGCTTTGGGCCATGATTTTTGAGGAGGAAGCACTTTGGCGCTTATGTTGGTGTCTCCAAACTTCTCCTAAGGTTGTAGAATTGATTTTTGGCCAAGTTAAATATTTTTTTGATAATGTAGAATATTTTATTTGAATTAGCAATTGTTGTTGGTAATTGGATGGAGGTATAAGGTTAAATAGAAATATTGCTTTGACATTGTTATTATTTATGCTTAATGTTTATATGGTAAATGCATTTAGAAGTAAATGTATTTTAGGAGTTATAAGGGTTTAAGGAATAATTGTGCTTAATGTCATATTGGGGTTAGAAAGCCTTTGGAGTTATTGCATGGATATTCTCTTGTAATAATTTTTGAGGTTGAAGTTATTTTGTGATATATTAAGTAGGAGTTATAAGGTGTAAAGGAATATTGTTGATATGTATATTTGTGAGTTTTGATTATGATGATTGTACAAATTCTGGTTTAAATTCTGGTAATGTCTGAGTATGCTTCAAAAAATTGTGAGGAAGATCTTCTTATGGCTTTAGATGAAGGTAGCACCTCAGTGGTAAGAAGTCAAAAAAAACATATTTATGTTTCAAAAGGTAAACAAATAGAGGATGTTTCATAAAAAGGAGAAGTAGATCTTAAGGCTGAATTTGTTAATGCTCTTGATGTGTTAAAGAAACAAATAAATAAATATTCTAGACTCATTGATAGGTTTGATGAATGCCATTATGAAAGATATGAGCTTATAGGGAATCTTGATATCTCTATAGAAAAAACACAAGAACTCAAAGAAGAGTTGGAAGCTAGGTCTCTTGAGTGTAAAGAGTGAAAAAATGAAGCAGCTTCATTGAAAAAGGAAACTAAAGAGTACAAGGAGAAGCTTTACAAATTTGAAGAAAGTTTCAAGAAGGTAAAATCAATCATAAAGGATCAAAGAAGGGCAACAGATAAAATAGGTATTTTTTTTGTAAAGAAACAAAAGGAACAGGTTGAGGAATCTAGTATGAGATCCCAAGAAGAAGATGGTTTAGATGAAGAGAGTACTTCAAAGAGTAAGTTTTCAAATGGTAATTTAGATAACACATAATAAAAAAATAGGAATCATCATAAGGAGAGAAATACTAAATGACCTATGAGGTCAAGGCAAGGAAATTTCAATGGAAGATGTTTTGCATGTCACAGGTTTGGACACATGGCTTCACAGTGCAGGGCTCAAGCAAGACAGGTTAATGGAAATTTTAGAAATGATAATTTCTTTCAAGGGTATTGCTACTCTTGTAATCAGTTTGGGCACAAGGTAGTTAATTGCAGGGTTAACAACAGGAACATGTTTGGTCCAATAGAGAGGATTCAAAAAATAGGTACATATCAAAGGAATAACATTGTCAAATGTTATAAGTGCAATAATGAAGGTCATATAGCCATATGGTGTAGAGCAGAAGTTCCAAGCTATAGGTTCAGGGCTATGAATAGGAACAGGAATAATGGTAGGAATATGAATAATGATAGTAATAGGAATAATGGCTTGGATAGAAATAGGGATGAGAACATGAATAGGAACAAGGTTTTGAATATGAACAAGAACAAGGATATGAACAAGAACAAGAATAGGAACATGGACAAGGATATCAGGAAAAATCATGGAAAATTAGCTATGGACACTAATGATGGTTAGTGCCTAATGGGATTTTTACTCCCACACCAGAATTAATCACCTCAATAGGAGGTCAGATAGGGGCTAATCTAAGAGGCTCATTATTATCCCTGAGCCCCAAAGGTGACCCTTTGCCATTGATAACAAAGGGGGAGAGCCTTGAGTAAGGGGAATAAAAGCTTCAGAGGATGGTTTTCAATTGGTTTAGGGGGAGAGCCTTGATTTTGCGGGAGCAAAGCTTTAGAGGATGGTTTTCAGTTGGTTTCAGTTTTGACAATTGGCAGTTGCTTGAAATTTTTTTTCCAGCAGTGGTTTCAGTAGTGGTTTGCCATCAATGGCAAAGGGGGAGATTGTTGGTAATTTTGGATATGTTGCCTAGCTTCATGTTTGTGAGTTGTCATTGATGTCAAAATGAGTTTGTGTTGATGTCAAAAAGAATTTGTGTTGATGTCAAAAATATTTTGGTGACAAAAATATCTTGAAAGTTCCATGATGTTTGTTTAAGGGTTTTTAATTAAAACCATGGTGACAAGGTTAAATTTTTTTCTTAAAACCATCTGGAATCATTAAGGGTTTTTATTAAAACCATCTTGGCTTAATGAAAAGGTTTCTGCTCCTTCAAAAAACCTTAAACGTCCATTTTGATTATTAATAAATAAATTAACTCAAACCTTTGAAAAGGTTTTAAGTTAAGTTTATTATTAATAAAATAATAATTATTAATTTAATAATTATTATTGAAAGGGTTTCTAAACCCTTAGCGGTGCTCATGTGGAAGACTTACAATGTCGACGTCAACTTGCATGGGATGTAAAATACTATTAAAGGGCATTAATTCCTAAGGTTCAATGCACCTTCGATTTGTGCGATTACCTTCAAATTTGTATTGCTCTGTGACCTTCAATTTCATATTGCTTTATGATTTTTGAGTTTTGTATTGCTTTGTGTTTAAGTTCCGATTTTGTATTCCTATGAGGAAGACAAAACTATTTGTATTTAATCTCTATGAGCAAAGGGAAGGTAAAACGATGAGTGGCGCTTGAGAGTTTCGTTGGGCACTTGTGCTCCAACGACGAAGGTAGTGGAGCGAAGGTGCTCGCTAGGTAGAGGTGTCGAGATCGATTTGCATTGAGCATGTTTTGTTTTTGGTCACATATTATTGTGCATGTGGTACAACAGTTGCTTTGGACCATGAGTTTGGAGGAGGAAGCTCTTTGGTGCTTATGTTGGTGTCTCCACACTTCTCCTAAGGTTGGAGAATTGATTTTTGGCCAAGGTAAATCTTTTGTTGATAATGTGGAATATTTGATTTGACTTGGCAATTATTGTTGGTAATTGGATGGATGTATAAGGTTAAATAGAAATATTGCTTTGACATTGTTATTATTGATGCTTAATTTTTATATGGTAAATTCATTTAGAAGTAAATGTATTTTAGGAGTTATAAGGGTTTAAGGAATAATTGTGCTTAATGTCATATTGGGGTTAGAAAGCCTTTGGAGTTATTGAGTGGATATTCTCTTGTATTTATTTTTGAGGTTGAAGTTATTTTGTGATATATTAAGTAGGAGTTATAAGGTGTAAAGGAATATTGTTGATATGCATATTTGTGAGTTTTTATTATTGATGATTTGGAGTGATAAGGTGTTATTAGGACTCTTATCATTGTGCATTATTCCATTGTTGATAACTCTAATTTGTGGTAAATTGAGAGTTAGTGTTGTGACATATTTTGAGTTCTCCTTCTTCATCAAAGTAAAGGTATGGGCACATTCTTCCATGGTTATTATTGATTGATGATTTTTTGAAAATAATTTTAGAGTGAAAAGGATTAAATTAAGTTTCCTTACTTGGAGTGGATCTTATTTTTTGAAAGTGGAAGTATTTATTATGCATTATGATATCATGATGAGTTTATCAATTATTGCATAATTTTGGTTTATAATAGTGGAAGCATTTGAAGTTTGCTTTAGGGTTTTTTAGTGAGAAGCTTATGCCATTGCTATACGTTGTTGAAACCCTAATTGAGTTGTTTGGTTGTTGAGAGTTTGGTTTTGAGATTTCTTCCATTGAGATTGAGTTGATCAAGTTATGTTTTACTTGATACATGAGTTGGGCTTACTCCTTTGAGATTTGATTTTATCAAGTTATACTGTGCTTGATAAACTTGGTTGTGTGGTTAATTTTAGCATTCCCATTTGATAGAAGTTGGAAATATCTTGAACCCCTTTTTGATGCTTAGAGAGAGATTGCTTTGAGTTCTTGAAAACTAACTTGACTAGCGTTTGATATGAAGTTATGGTTCTATGTTGGAGGAGTTGATTCATTGATATTGCATTATTGGTAATTGTTGGGTTGTGGTTCAAGATATTGTGAATGTATACTACTTCTATGAGATTGATTTGATATGATTGGATGAAACACATTGGGTCTCTAACATTTCTCTTTGTGTGTTCACATTGGGAAAGTTTCTTGGTAAACTTGCTTGAGATGATTTGGGCAAGTTCTTTGTGAGCTTGATAGGACAGATTGGATAGGTTCTTGTGGAGAACTTGTGGACTGATTTGGATAGGTTCTTATGGAGAACTTGTGGACTAATTTGGACAAGTTCTTATGGAGAACTTGTGTACTGATTTGGACAGGTTCTCATTGAAGAACTTGTGGATAAATTTGATGAAGTCTTGGTGAAGACTTGTAAGCAGTTGTGATTGATTTTTTCAAGCTTTTGGCTTAATCTTGGGACATATTTGACAGAGATTTGAGAGTAGATTTGTGCTGGACCAGAGGACTGAGTTTAGTGCATATTTGTGATAGATTTTGAGAGGATTTGTGCTGGACTGACTGACTATGTTTAGTATAGGTTTTGATGAGCATCTGTGGAGGTTATCAATGAGGACAGAAGTCTCTAGATCCAGAGCAAGTAGGACGGGACATCTTCTATGGAAGGGAGTTCCACCTACTAGTGTCAGAAGAGGCAGTGATCTTCTAAAGTATCATTTCTAGATATTTGGGGCATAAGACATCTCCTTTGGGTATGAGGCTCATAAATACTTCTTTAGGGGATAGGACATCTCCATTGGGCATGTGACTCATAAATATTTGATTAGGGGAAGGATTCTCCTTTGGAAAATATGTCCATAAACATTGTAATTGGGAAGGATTCCCAAAGGATTTGATTGAGAAAATTTAGTGAAATATTTTCTCTGTGGAGTAGCCCACCTTGGATGAAACACGTTATATTGGTGTCTCAATTGTGTGATTACTCTAGTTTGATTACTGCTTTGATTTTGATATTGGTTCATTGCATTGCTTTCTAAAGTAAAAGAAAAAATATAAAAAGTGGTCTTATACTGTTCACCCCCCCTCTCAGGATAATCTTGTGTTCTTCATTAACCATCCCAGATGGGGATGCCCACAAAATAGGGTAGTTTTAATACCAATTCCAATGGAATTTGGTATAGAAACCTCCTAGGGGTGTTGTCAGCAAATTTGGTGATTAAATTCATAGGAATGGATAGGTTTTGAAAATGATATGCATATTTGGGGATGCCTTGAAAACACCTTTGATTGATGAGATTTCCAAGGGCAAAAAGTGAGAGCAAATCTTGGTAGCACTTCGTGGTAAATACTTGCAAAGGTCTCCCCCTGAAATTGATTGAAAACACTCTAATTTATAGCCCAAGAGGGCAAAGGGGGAAAAGGAGCAAGTTAGAGCATGCAAGGCAGGTGCTACCATTTGTCAACGTCTTGGCCATGCATAGGGTGGAAGAGGGTACCAATTTGGGCCTCCAATTTGCAGTCCCTAATGGCCTAAACAATCTCCCAATCTATAATAAGTCTTTAGGTGGGATAAATGGTAGAAATTGATTGCAACTTATCTTGCCCTTGACTTTTTGAGGGGTCTAGACCATGGTCGTCCCACCTAGGGACAATTTCTTATGGCCATCCCTGGGTGGTATGACCATGAATTGTGGTCATCCTAGGATGGGATGGCCATGACTACATGGTCCAAAACCTTCCAAAAGTAGGGTAAACCTTCCCAAAAGTGGTTAGGACCCTTAATTAACCCTTGAGGGTTGCCCAATGGGGCTATATGGTGTCGATAAAAGTGGCATCATGGCAATATTATTTGATTTGCATGATTTTAGTGTCTACAATCACAACATTTCTAACCATATCATAATATATCATTTGATTGAAGGTGAGGAGAATACCGAATGAATGATTGCACGTGTGATTCTAGAAGAATAATACGAATAAATCAAGTGGTAAAAATTTGGATTTCACGTAAACATTAAGCACATAAACATTTTTATTGTTTCGTAGACATAGTCATTGAACGACATAATTGTAAAATAGTTATGAATCTAGTGAATTAAATCCGATGGTAGAAAAAAGTTGAAATTACGTAGGTGATTATCTTCCAAGAAGACAAGACGCTACCGAATACACACGAAGCAAAATCAAATTGTGCAAGTAGGTGATTATCTTCCAAGAAGACAAGACGCTACCGAATACACACGAAGCATAATCAAATTGTGCAAACAAAAGCTTGTATCAAATTTTGATCATAGGACAATACAAACGTTTTCTACATACTATCATAGATCCCAATAAAGTAATTGTAGAAATTTACAAACGATGAGGTGAAATTAGTGATTTCTAGTTTCAAGCGCATAACCTCATATTTCCATCATGATCACAACTTTTTAGCATAAATTTGAATTTTTGGCATGGGATTTTACATTATCTCGATGACCTAATTTTTTCCCGATGATAGACAAAGGTAGATGTAAGTAGTTTCCAGTTTTGGTGAATGCAGGACATTCCAAACACTTCTTGTAAGCTACAAATCTTCTTTTTGTGAGATTGTTGATTGTAAATTGATAATTGACTTCATCAAGCAGAAGATTGTTGCTTGTTTCTAGGTATAATTCGTTCCTGTTGATGAGATATTGTCATAGCCTAGTGTGTCAGATCTTCTTACGAGGCCATAGCATGACCAACTATTTCTATTTCTTAAACATGAAGGAGATATTGACAAATCAAATCATAGGAATTAAAGAAATCCTAAAGACATTTTTTGGTATGGTTTTTGGTATCCGGTCATAACTAGTCGTTAACCAATTTTGATGTATTCCCAGCCTTCAAATTATTGTTTCTCGATGAACCTAGACACTCCCCAATGTTTCCCAATTGAATTGTGAGGTTTCTAGTATTCGCAAAGATGTGTAGCAGAGAACGAACCAAATTTTAATTTTTCTAATGTGATTTACGTTTCGGCACGTTACGGTGTTTTGGCATTTAATTACGGCGAGCTCAAACCTTCTCCGTGGTGATTGTGTACTTTTGGAGAGTTACGGTACTCTAGCAATTGAATCTGGTGTTCTACAAGATTCTCTAACGAACGTGTGCAAACTCCAGTAGGTGGCAATGTAAGGTTTAATTGTTTTTTTTGGGGATAAAACCAACATTGTCCATGCTATAGGATTTAGGTGCCTTATACAAGCCAAAGTGTCATTAAGTACTTGTGAGAACCCTTGGTGCTCACACTTGTCGTTCATGCAACCATGTCGCGCCATGTGAGGACCACCAAATTAGGAGCGTTAGCTATATGCAAATTTGTGACCATAATATTCACATTTCACTGACACCCAATACTCCCTCACCTGATGCCATTCACTCATTACCGGTCGTTCCCCCCAATACTCCCTCACCTGATGCCATTCACTCATTACCGGTCGTTCCCCACCTGATCCCTAATTGTTCCCATTTCACTGACATCTAATATTCACTCATTACCGGTCGTTCCCCACCGGTGCAAATTTGTGACCATAATATTCACATTTCACTGACACCCAATACTCCCTCACCTGATGCCATTCACTCATTACCGGTCGTTCCCCACAATACTCCCTCACCTGATGCCATTCACTCATTACCGGTCGTTCCCCACCTGATGCCATTCACATATTCTCTTACTTTTTGCATAAATCCTCCTTCATATTACATCTAAAATTTTGTTTTCTATTCATCCCAGCTTTTCCTACCATCTTATCTTGATTTATGAATCAATCTTCCATCGTTGTTGGTCTCTGTTCCATCCTCAATGACCTATGGAATCAGTGCAGTCCATCGTTCATTGTACGAGTCAATCGTCTACTATGGGTCAAACTACCACATTGAGCTAATAAAACAAATTATGTGCGGTCAAAAAAACTATCCATTGGTAAAATTATAGTCGTTGGTAAACAAAATTTTACTGTAAAGTTTAAAATTCCAAAAATATTATAGTCATTGGTAAACAAATTAGCACCGAACTTAATCGTGGAAATTGTAAAATTTGCTATTGAGGAGAATTTAAAAACAATATTTTGAAAATATTTTTTAAAACAACAAGCAAGAAATTCACACATATCAAGAAGGAAGACGAAGGCCACTTCAAATTGAAAATCCAATCCTAGTAGAACAAGTGCATGAACAATAATGCTTCAAAAATTTTCCAGAGAATATGATATTGATATTAGGGATTGCTGGAAATTTTTAAACACTTGTTTCATCATAATCCTATTTGGAAATGTATGCTTTTTTGTTCTATTAGAGGTGAAGCTCTTTTTTGGTATTCTAAAATTCCTTGTGCCCATAAAGATGAACTAACTTGGGAAACAATGGAGCATGCATTATTGAGTAGATGGGATCCATATAAAAATCTAGCTAGTTTGAAGGTCACCATCAAAGGATATGAAGAAAAAATAAACATGCTTCAAAAAAAATAAACGAAAATTGAAATAGAGGAGGAATTTATCAAGAAACATACTGAATACTTTGAAAATATAATAAAATTACTCAAGGAAGAATAAGAGGAAAAAGTCAGGGAAGATAATGAGAGGAATGTAGAAGGCACATCTTGGGATCTACAAAAGCAAGAGCAGAATAAAAAAGGTTTAAATTGAGCTAAAAGTTCTATTTTGCATGTTCATGGAAGCATTCAAAAGGAATAGGTTATTATTTCAATTGACCCTACTAGAAGATATTAATATTGCTTTGGCTAAGAAGCTGCAAGTTCAAGAAACAAAAATAAACATACAACTAGAGGGTGAGCATGTTCAAAATTTTGAAGATTTGAAGCTTACCATGGATAAATATGTATTACATTTAGACTTTCATGCTTTGGAGATGGATGATAGGGATATTGTTCTTGGTTATCCTTGGTTAGACTCCTTGGGGATTGTTAACATCAATGTGTAAAATAATTTTATGAAGTTATGGCACAAGAAAAATAAGATAACATTGTAGGATATTTCTCAGCTTAAGGAACAAGGATCCAAGGAAAAAAAAGAAGCGATTACAGAAAAACACATTGCAGAACAAATAGAAGAACCTAAAATAGAATCCATGAAGGCAGTAGCAACAACTAAGTCCAAGGTAGAAGCAATAGAGTCTATGAAAGAAGCAACAACAACTGAAGCCATGGAAATAACAATAGCAGAGTCCAAGGAAGAATTGATAGAAGAGCATAAGGACACACCAAATGAAGGGAATATGAAAGAGCAATGTGTAGAATAATTTAAAACACTAGAGCCAAATGTTGAAGAGTCAAAGAAGGTAGAACATCAAGTTAAGTTTACACCATATCACCATCCACACCACTAGGAGTAGAAAACATCTTGGAGGTATGGCTCAAGGTAGCAATATTATGGTTCTACATGGAATCAGAAGGGCACCAACTATGGTAGTATTTGGAAGAGAAAGCATAGTAATCTTGATCTTAAGATTGGTTCATCAACATCAAGGAACAAGGGGAACCATCATTCAAGTTATCAACATCTAGCAGTAGAAGCATGAAGCCAATGAAGCAGGTTTGGATACTCAAGTAACAAATTGGTATACCAACATCAACATGTTTCACTTGGATGGTTGAATGATCAAAATTGGTACTAGTTGCTAACATTGCTTAGCAAATCATATTACCTGGCTTCTTCCTATGTTTCAAGGATGAAACATTTGTAAGGAGGGTGGCATGATAGGGTACCTAGGAATAGATATTTGGGGATATATTATTATATGGTATTAAGGCTAAGGTTGATTATATTATAATATTATATTATTTTATAATATAATATTATATTAATAGTTGGCTCCCCAAAGTAGAATTAAAAATAAGATATATAAGGAAGATATTGGTCATTGTAATAATCATCATTGAAGTATAAATTTATATATCAGCGTCTGTGCCCACGAAGTGGTTTACACTCTCATATGAGAGATATTGTGGAGTTATTCCTTCCTTCAAGAATATTTATTGGTGTTTTCCTACCTTAAGGGTTGTACAATACAAGAGGTCTATACCATTGCAACATCATTTTCTCTTAAATGAAAATAGAGTATTATAGTTGTAGGAGTTTGTGGAAAATACTTTTTAATACTTTTGAGATTTTTTTGAATGCAAAACAACATTCTATTTCATTCATTTTATGATAAACATGCTTGTTGTACCTATTTTTTAAATATGTAGTCAACGGTAAAAGGTCAAAACTTTTGTTATACAACTCCATTTTATGCATTTGATACACTGTTGGATTTTTTTTGTGTGTAGAATTCACTCCCAAATTTTCATCAAATTATAAGCAATTTTCATCCCTCAAATTAAGATTGTCATGTGCTACTACAAAAATTGCAGCAATTTTTTTTGGCTGCATTTTTACTGCTCTTTTGCACTCTTCATTTTAGGGGAAAATACTTTAGAAATTCCATCTTATAATAGAAATTCCATTCAAAAAACACACGGGATCCACCTCTTATTTTAATTTGTATACTATAACAAAGAGAAAAATAATATCCCATATTCACTAGTATATCCATTACACCTTAGCCATATAGAAGGGCCATAAAAAGTTAAATAGAAAAATTCCTAGGGAAGATGCTACTAATACTTTTTTTCATGACCTGTATTTGATCTAGAATATATATTAGTATATATAATCCAAACCTATATATATATGATCATTTTTTTTATCATCCACTTGGGCTTCCTCATGATAGACAACCTAGAGATATTTGGACTAGGAGTTGGGTGCAAGAATAATGGGTGAGACGATAATAATTACCACGTCTTATGCACATACCACAATATTATATCCTTTGGATAGCATACCATTACCTATAATATAAATCACTATGGTACCTAAAACAATGGGTTTTGATATGGTCAATAGTCATTATATGGGATCATTATCCCTAGGTAGTAGAGGCACATAAGATAGAGGATGTTCTTAGGTAGTTTGAAGAGGTAAATATGAAGAGAATAATTCATAGTTTCTAAGTACTATAGAGATGTGGATAGGAGATTGTGGAGGATAAACTAAGTAGACCACCTCATAATGGAGCATCCATTAAGAGACTATGCCACTAGTGGATGAGATGGGAGGAAGGGACAACATCCTAGAAATAAAGAGAGATCAATAAGGCCATAGATACTATGTCACTATACCAAGTCTTAACTAGTGGGACACCTATTGAGATAGTGTTGCCATAAATATGGAATAGGAACAAGTCACTTGGGGCTACAAATACATGATGTAGTAGTGATGAGTCCCCAAGACATTAGGATGAGGTAGTAGAGGATGCAACAATAGGGGAGGACATAAATATTGAGGATGAGATGATGTGATATGAGAAAGATATCTTTGTGGAGGTCATGCCCATGAAGGATATCGTAGTGTGTGGGGTCAAGGTGGCCACAACTGACCTAGAGACAACATCCTTAGAGGATGAGGATTATATACGATAGCCCAATAACATAGGTACACCCTATGACCTAATTAAAACATAGATTAATTTATTTTATGTTTGATATGTATAGATAATATTACATTATTATGATTTTATATGAGTTGATGGTACATTATGATTATAATATTTTCTTCCCATAATTGTAGAGATGGCCAAGGGATGGAGAGATTTGTTTGGTTGAATTTAGAAAGTGACCCTCTATGATGTCCTAGAATTTTATTGCCTACTATCACCATAATTAATCAAACCATTATATCATATGGTGGACTTGTATAGCTAAACACATCACCATAATACACTTTTGACATAGGCATTAAAGGGATACCATATCACTTGTTTTCTTTGTGAGAGAGAGCATTGGATACAATTGATATGAGAGGCATGGGATATTGACGACTAGGATCATGATAGAGAGAAGTATCTTCTATAATATTTGATGTAGGTATAGCTATAGTTAGCTCAAGTATAGAGAGAGTTGGCATTCCTAAAAATATCAATTCCATGGCAGCCCTTCTCAAGGTCCTCTTGTATAAATTTTCAGGTTTTTGACACTTAGTTAGAGGCACAAAAGAGCTCAATTTAATCCAAAATCCCTACAATTTTATTATGCACTAGAGATCCTTTTATAGGAACCATGGCATCCTAGTGATGTATTAGAGATATTTTTTGGCCTAAATTTATGTATTCAAGACAAGAGGTAGCCTAGGAGGACAATACTTAATGCTTCATTGGTGAATCATATGTACCACTTTTTATGGAGCACACATCTATTTTTTATGATATGATGTTATTGATTCTTTGCATTTGCACTTGTATGCATGATTATTTTCATAATTTTTAGTGTATGACATGTTTTTCTAGTAGTTACATGACATATTAGTAATAGTTCACATGTAGCATGTCATCCAAAAACCTATTTTTTAATCAATAGATTATCAACATTGAATACAATTTGAAGAGGTAAATAAGAGTAGACCTAAAGGATGACATAAACAAAGAATGCATATTATTTGTATCTTAGCCTAGACCAACTCCCTATAGCACTAAGAAATCATGATGTGTCAAACAAGATATATCCACCATTGTATTGAGGGGGATAAGAGTACCCCACCAACAAATAGATGCACAAATAATTTATATCTCATCCCAAAAATATCATAGAACATTTGAAAAGCATGATGTGGAAAAAATACATTATAAACAATATAGGGGAGACCAACATGTTATAGTCTTTAACAAACATGATGTGAAAAATAAGAGATGACAATCATTATATCAATAAAAGAGGACATCAAGACATTATTTAGTGAACATGATATCTCAAATAAGACATGTGTGCCATGACTATAGTGGAGAATGAAAATGTACAACCAACAAAGATATGTACAGGTGACTTATATCTTGATCCAAATAATACCTTGTTATTTTATAAGTGCAATTGGTCAAAAAATACACACTCAATATGACATAGGAAGAAACAAGACCAACAATAAGTATATAAAAATGCAAGGGTCTAATCAAGCTTTAAAAAATAAGAATAACCTTTGTTAAGATATATATATTATAATATATGTATATATTTACTATTAGAAAATAAAATTATATTCCTAATATATACTTCATTTAAAATGTTTCGTCAATTTACACCTTTCTCTAATTTTCAAACCACTTATTCTTTAATGAAATTGAACATACTACTTTTAAAAAAAAAAACAAATCAATGTTTTAAAATAGGCTAAAACTATGTAGAATACCATACTCTTACCATAGAGCACTTCCTATAATGATCATTGTGGCTATGCAAAGGTACTAGGACATATTTTAATTGAGGATGATATATATTGATACATAAGGGAGTTGGTTACATCCACACTATTTTTATTAACTATCAAGTTTAGGGTTCAAACCATACGGGTCACTCCCAACAAGCATATACCACTTTGTTATTGATGCCCCAACATGAGGAGGACTACTGATTGCTTAGGATTCATACCATTGTTTTCAATATAATGTGCACTTAGAAGATTCATATTAGACTACTACATTTGAAATAAGTATTCCCATAAGGTTTGAAGCTAGGTATCTTCCTGATAAGTGCCTATCCAGACAAAAAAATTACTAGTCCACCTAGCCCTTAGAGGTAATGGTTTAAATATTATTTTTAATACTATCAAATGAAAGAATGAGGAGATTTAATCATCAATAACATTATTTAAGACATACATCAATTAATAGTATTAATATTTATAAATAAGAAAATAAGATGATAAATAATTTAGTTAATCATGCAATTGATCATCATATTAGCAACATACATTCAAATATGGTTTATCACACTACCCATTTAATTTAAAAATCCCTAAAGGGCTAGGTGGATTGCTAGTTGCTTGTCTACCTAGGCACTTACCAAGAAGAGACCTAGGTTCAAACCTTATGGGTGCTAATGTACAAAGGTAGTAGTCTACTCTTAATATTTTGAGTGTGTGCCAGACCGATAACGATGGTACAAATCTTGAGTGCCTGATGATCCCCCTTAGTCGGGTCAACAATGAGGTAATGGTTTAAATATTATTATTAATACTATCAAATGAAAGAATGAGGAGATTTAATCATCAATAACATTATTTAAGACATACATCAATTAATAGTATTAATATTTATAAATAAGAAAATAAGATGATAAATAATTTAGTTAATCATGCAATTGATCATCATATTAGAAAAATACATTCAAATATGGTTTATCACACTACCCATTTAATTAAAAAATCCCTAAAGGGCTAGATGGATTGCTAGTTGCTTGTCTACCTAGGCACTTACCAAGAAGAGACCTAGGTTCAAACCTTATGGGTGCTAATGTACAAAGGTAGTAGTCTAATCTTAATATTATGAGTGTGTGCCAGACCGATAACGATGGTACAAATCCTGAGTGCCTGATGGTCCCCCTTAGTCGGGTCAACAATGAGGTAGAATAGGCTTGTTGGAAGCAACCCTGTGGTTTTGAACTTTATGCTTGATAGTTACTAAAAATAGTATGATTGTAACCATATCCCCTATATATTTTTAAAAAATAAATAAATAAATAAAAATAAGGAAAACATAAATTCAAATATTAGAATCCAACCATAAATTTTTTTATTACTTTTCAATATTTTTTTATGAAAATGTTACCCTATGTAGTTGTAAAAAAAAATCTATTACATTCCAATATTTTGGTAAGAAAATGTCAAGTACCCTATGTCACTGGACTCTTATCCAAATACCTAGTTTACTTCACGGGGAGGATACCCCAGTTGTACTTTTGATTACTTAATTTATTTATCTATAAAAGAAAGATAATATACTATAATTTTTTAGGGAACCTTTATAAACCGTAGCTTGTTGGGTAAATAAGAAGTCAATAGGGCCTAGGGAATCTAATTAAATTTTTTTATAGCCAAGAACTCTATCACTACTAACTCGTCTATCCCTTTTGAGTAATAATATACTATAATTAGCCCTTAAGGGCTAGGTGGATTGGTAGTTGCTTGTCTAGCCAGACACTTACCAAGAAGAGATTTGGGTTCAAACCTTGGGGGTGCCAATTTGCAAAGGTAGTAGTCTACTCTAAATATTTTGAGTGCATGTCAAACCGATGATAATAGTACAAATATTGAGTGAACTATGGTCTCTCCCTCACACCGAGTCAACAACAAAAAGTTGGAATAATCTTGTAGAGAGCAGTCCCTATGGTTTGAAACCTATGCTTATCAATTACTAAAAAATAGTGTAGTTATAACCAACTCCCCTATATATCAAAAATATATATACTATAATTGACCTATTAAAAAAATAATATTTTAACATTATAGCATTGATCACATATACTATTATATATAACACATAAATCGTTAAAAAAACCTTTCACTTATTTTTCCTTTGTTATACTTTCATCTCTTTTATAGATGAATGTCTTATCTAATATCCTTAAATATTTTATTTTATTTTATTTATTTTATTTTCTCTTTATAGCCATTTTTTTTTTCATTTTCACCTATTAAAAAATAATCTCTACTTATTAGTAAAGATATTTTACTCACAATTTATTCTTTAATTATTATTAAATTAATCTTTATATATTATTTAAGATGTTTTACTAAAATTTTATTTATAATTTTAATTTTAGTTTTATTATTGTGTCTAATAATTTAACCATTTATTTATTTATTTATTTATTAATTTCTTTAAAAAAAAATTAGTTCTAGTGGAGACAACACAATGGTTCGTGCTTTGGCTCTTCTTTGGGAGGTTCAAGGTTCAAACCATAACATGTGAGGGGATGTGTGTGTCTGATTGTACATAACAAAAAAATATTTTATTTCAAAATTTTAACTTAAAAATAATTAAATTAAATTTGAAAATAATTATAATTAAATTTTTAAAATAAACTTTAATTATGTTTTAGTGATTTGTATAACATATTTTTGTTAAAAATAATTATTAAAATATCTAAAAAAATTATAATAAATGATATTATCTATTAAAATCATCAGTAATTAATAAACATAACAAAATAAATTCAAATTAATTATTTTATTGAAAATAAATAAATAAAATTTCAGCTTAAATAAAAAAGATATATTTATTTTTGTTAAATACTAATGGTTTTAATTTATTAAATATAACAATAAATATATCATTATGATGACTAAGTTGAGGTTTTTTAAAGAGCAAGGGACAAACCAATATAATTTTATAGATAAAATAAGGTCTCAAAACATGTCATAGTATTCTTAGTATCTTTTATACCAATTTCACTAGTGTTGAGGGAACTCAAAAGGTTAGTCATACTTTCAATATTTTATTACCATTAATATTAATTAATTAATTATTAGATATTATACAAGTGCATGAAGAACTTGAGACTACAAGGGACATTGTTGAGTACTAAGGGACTCAAAACCTTGACTTCTTCATAGTAACTGTCCTCACTAACCATTCTACCAAGAATCCATAATCCTTCCTCATAGGCTTACCTGAGTTTATTAAATATTATTTTTTAACTAAATAATTTTTAAATATTAATAATATATTACATTTAGATGATTCTTCCTTTATAGTTAATCAATGTCCCAACTTTGATGAATACTAAAAATAAATGAAGTAGAGACTGAGTAGTTTCAAAAGAATAGAAGTAGAAAGTTCACCTATATAATGATATTTCAAAACCTTTCTCTTCTTTACTTAGTCTCTATCAGATTATACTTCTCCATTGGGTAAACTAAATGGTCATGAGTCATGAAAACAACCTACTACTACTAGCACTAGCAACCTTTGTGCAATTGTTCTACATGAGTCCATACCACACTAAGCCCAAATTAAATCATTCCAATTTAATAAAAATGACCACTCTAAGGAGTTTTTGCTTGTCCTAACATAGAGGATAAGTCTTACTCTATGTCCTCATTGAACCAAAATCTAGAAAATCCATTTCCAGCTTGCAAGTGCTTAGATTCCCACCTAGTAATGTCAACTAATCATAGGGAAATGCCAATGACACATGATCCAACTAATTTATCATATTCCTTACTACGTTGTTTGTTTATCAAGGACTCCCAATTCCTCTTCCATAAGAGTTTTTCCTCTTATGGAGGCAAAAATATTATAAGTCCCATTTTCTAGTTGAAGGTAGGGTAAAGACCTTCACCCTTATGGGTCTCCCTTGTTCCATCCCTTATGTGCTGCACTCCTAGAAAACATTGGACCAAGTTCTAATACTCTATAACATCACACCTAAACATTACCTATAAGTCCCCCAACTCAATGTATTATGATTTTGTGAACTTCTCACACATAATATCCTCCACTCTAAGTTAGCACAACCCTTCAAATCTCTAAGGACTATGTTTATATGGGAACTAAACACATAAATACCAAAGTTGCCTTCTTGGAAAATACTTCCTTGCATACTTACCTTCTTTTTAGGAAGACTTATGTAACCTCCAAACTAAATCCAACACTATTCTCATTTGATGTTAAGTCCTTCAAACAAAATCACCTACCCTATATCTTGGGTTCCCATTGACCCTTTAGCACTTAGCCAACTTCACTATATACGATAGGGGACACTTTATCCCAAACTAGATCCCAAAGGTAAAGACACCTTCCTTGACCCTTTACTCTATCCCTTAGCTTGTCTTACCACAAGTGGACCCCCGAACCTCTAATCACTTATTATACATTAACTTGATGCCTCCTATAGTTTGAACTTGTCCCTCCCAATTGGGAATCTTTCTCAGTACTACCTCTACATTTATTCTTGGATAAATTATCATAATCTCTTCAATCCATTAGTTCATCCACTTTCCTCCCCTATGGTGTCCATACCATTTGATAGTCCTTGAATAGACTTCAAACTCATAGAATTGCTTTTTGAGTACTTCATTTAGTAATCACTTGTCTAATCCTTGAACAATAGCTTATTCATAGTCATTGATGCCTTGATGCCTTGAATGGCTCAATTCAACCCTCTGTTGCAACCTTAAAGTTGGTTGACTCCATGTTGGAATCCATAAAATATTCCACTGCCATGATTGCCTCCCTAATTTGATATTCTCTTCCATTGAATTTCCTAATGAGCCCATAGTTGTAGGCCATGGTGTTCAAAAAACAACTAATTTGTATTGTTCATATCCTTGATATCGATCGTTAAGGACAAGAACACCCATAAGTTATCCCCAATATTTATCATATTCTTCAACTTTCTCAATCCCTTCCTAGTGACCCATGCTAAGTTATCCAACCTAAATTATTCCTAAGAGCTTCCTTTAAGTGCTTCCATGTGTTAAAGTTGCACTCTCTCTTGCCTATGGTCTTGGCTTCCATCATGGTCCTCCACCAAAGCTTTGCAATACCCACCAAGGTACCATTCAAGGGAAGGCCTTGCCATCTAGTGTACCATCATATGACTTTGGTTCTAGGTTTCGATGGATTTACCTCATCCTCTCTTCTACTTGATTTAGTTGTTAAATGATTAACAAATCCCACATTGTTGTTACCTTTTGATGCTAAATACTTAAATAAAAATAACATCAAGATCTAAAATAAAGATACTATATCAAATATAATATAATGACAATATTCTAAACATATAAATGCATAAATAGCTTATGCAACAACTCATAAAATTACCATTAAAAAATGGTCACGAAAATAGTAATTTGATATAGAGTAAAGATTTGTACATACACACTCCCTCTACATTGTGTTACTCCAGTCTACAGTATTATCTATAGAATAAAGATATTCATTGTATTTTATAACTCAAGGCTATAGTATATATATAACCTTCTACAATGACTCTTGTATGAATATGACTCTTCTATTCCTAGTGACTCTTAGCTCTCTTTTTCACACATATGGATCCCTATTTGATGTGCACTTGTAATATGACTCTTCACTATCTTTTCCTAATCTATGGACATGTGTACACATGGAATACTAATGGACTAATGTGCACATTTATGTTATTGAATAATGCACATTTTAATAATACTTGTGCATTTATTACATTGCATAAAGTAAATACTCAAATACTAACTTAAGACACATGACCTAATCAAATTATGTACCCATGGTGGTACATTGTCATGTACCAAATAATATAATATTCTCCAACAATTATCATCCATATTTCCCAAGGACTATATCATGTCCTCCATCTACACTTGGATTTCAATGTTGTTATCCATTCCTCCATCAAAATTTGGGACACTTTGGACTCCTTTAGAGCCTTCAAACTATCCTCAAGGACCCAAACTCTCTTAATGGTCTAATCCCTTATCTCCCCTTCCTCATATTTTCTTTCCAAATTGAACTTATTACCCCTCTCCATTGTTATTATTTTGTTTGATTCCACATGTATGCTATGTATGTTCTCTCAACTGGACTTCACCACAAAGAAAGTTGGTCATCACAACCTCAATAACTTGATAAATACATATTTAAAATAAAATGCTTTTACCTTCAAAAGTCACATTATGGATCAAGCCATACACAATAGCCTAACTTCCCCTCTTACACTTGCCTATTGTGAGTATCTTATTAGGACATCACACACTCTTTTTCTCCTTCAACATCCTCCTATGTAGTGATCCTTTTGTTGGTAAACCTGATAGACTAAATTTTAATTACCCCCCCTCCAAGCAAAGCCTAATCTGCTTTGATTCCTTTCTAGACTATCTAGTTGCCCTTGGAAGTTCCTATGCATATGCCCACATCACTTTTTGAAAAGTTCATAAATTGCTTAAGGAGATTGTACTCAATTCTGTCAAGAACAATGTTCACATGCACATTCCTATGAATAAATGAGAAATACATCACATATTGAATTGCTCTTTGTCATGTCCATGCTCGAACGTACCCTAGTTTAATGTGCATTTATTTTCATTGTATCTACCAACTAGCTTTAGTCCTTGTCGTTATATAACTAAGTGAGTTGGAGATTAAATATTTCATCTCACTTTGATACTAGTTATCCAATGGCTAGGTTAAATGACCATAAGCCATTGTAGGAATAACTTGTCATTGATGTCAAAAACCTTAATATGCATGCTCCACAAGGATCCCAAGTATACCAAACCCAAGCTAACACATTCTTATTTAATTACGGTGACCATTTCAAGTAGTTGTTTCCTGCGTTAACAATAAGAACAAATATTATTTTTATATTTTTGTTTAATTAAGGGAATCACTCTAAATAATTATTTCGTTATGATAACAAAAAATGTTGCTCTCTATCCCCTTGAGCGCAAGGATGGTAAAGCCAACACTTATCTCCAAGTTTGTTACCAACTTGCAAGCACTTACATTCTTGCCTAATATTGGCAACCAATAATGAGAAAAACTACCGTCACCCAACCCATGTCATAGTTCAAATCCCTTCCCAAGTTGTCTCATTATTGAGACCTCCCAAGGACTCGCTCACAACAGTTTTGCCTCTTAAAGGGAAATGAAGATTATAATGCCATCATGCTAAATGGAGGCGGGTGAAGACTTTCACCCCTATGGTTTTTCGTGGCTCTAACCCTTCTAACCTTAGTAATCCATAGAATCAGTGTTAGATTTACTATAGTAATTTTTATTATTACTTTATTTATGTTGATGGGGTAGTTAGTTAACAAGCCCCTTGGGCTTTGAAACAAGCCCCTCGGGCTTGGTTGATGAGCAAGGTGCAGCAACAATATTGTCATTGTTGTCAACATAGTCACATATATTGGTTGATGCAGTGGACAGGCGTTAAGAGGTTCTTCCCAGTGGCCCATATGCTAAAAATCAAAAGAAAATCACAAGGAAGAAAACTGTCGTGATATCATGACATGTTGAGCAAGAAAGAAAAATTGTCGCGATATCACGACATGTTGAGCAAGAAATAAAAATTGTTATGATATCGCGACATGTTGAGAAGAAATCAAAACTGTCATGATTTCGTGACATGTTTGGAGAGAAAGAGCAAGCAAGCAAAACTGTCACAATTTTGCGACATGTTCGGAGAGAAAGCACAAGCAAGCAAAACTGTCGTGATTTCACGACATGTTTGGAGAGAAAGCGCAAGCAAGCAAAACTATCACGATTTCATGACATGTTCGAAGAGAAAGCGCAAGCAAGAAAAACTGTCATGATTTCGTGACATGTTTGGAGAGAAAGCGCAAGCAAGAAAAACTGCCATGATTTCATGACATGTTGGAAAAGAAAAATGCAAGTAGAAAAAGTGTCGCGATTTTGTGACATATTACAAGAGAGATTGTATGAAAGAAAAAGTGTCACAATTTCATGACATATTGCAAGAGAGATAGTATGAAAGAAAAAGTGTCATGATTTCGTGACATATTGCAAGAGAAAGAGCAAAGGAGAGAAAGTGTCACGATATCGCGACATGTCACATTTTCATGACCCGAAGGCAAGAGAAAGAGCAAAGGAGAGAAAGTGTCACGATATCACAACATGTGGCGTTTTCACGATTAGAAGGCAAGAGAAAGAGCAAAGGAGAGAAAGTGTCGTGATATCGTGACATGTCACGTTTTCATGACCCGAAGGCAAGAGAAAGAGCAAAGGAGAGAAAGTGTCGCGATATCGCGACATGTCACATTTTCATGACTAAATGAGGAAAGAGAAAGTAAGAAGGCAGAAGTGTTGCAATATCATGACAAAAGTAAAAAAGAAGAGTACAGAGGTGAAAGTTTCACGATTTTGTGACATGTGTTTTCGTGGGTACAAGAAAACAAAAGAAGCAAGGAGGCGAAAGTGTCGCGATATCGCGACATGTTGTGTTTTTACGGGTACAAGCAAACAAAAGAAGCAAGGAGGCAAAAGTGTCACGATATCATGACATGTTGTGTTTTCATGGGTACAAGCAAACAAAAGAAGCAAGGAGGTGAAAGTGTCACGATATCGTGACATGTTGTGTTTTTGCGGGTACAAGAAAACAAAAGAAGCAAGGAGGCGAAAGTGTCACGATATCATGACATGTTGTGTTTTCGTAGGTACAAGCAAACAAAAGAAGCAAGGAGGCAAAAGTGTCACGATATCATGACATGTGTTTTCATGAGCTCAGAAGAGAACCCAGTAAAAATAAGATATGTGACAGTTAACTAAAGTTATACGGCAGTTACAGGTGCAGTTGTAGAAGAAAATCATGCAGATAAAATAAGAAGAGTTAACCGAAGTCAGTACGTCAGTTACAGGTGCAATTATAGAAAAAAATCATGCAGCTAAAATAATAATAGTGAACTGAAGTCAAAACAAAAGTTACAAGGCCAGTTACGGAGTGAAAGCATTGAGCGGCAGTTAAACTGAAAGTCATCAGTCGAAGACCAAACAAAGATCCATAACTATTAATAGGATGCATGAGAGAATATTGGGTGATAAAGGAGTTACATATAGAAGTTTCTATTAATAATCTGTATGCAAAAATATGGAAGTTAAAAATAGAATCAGAATTTTGTTATAAAAGGAGTTCTGCGTGGAGAATTACAGTGTTGTTGAAAGAGAGTGAAAGTTCTACAAGAAGAGGGTTGGAAGAGTGTCGTAAGAGAGCATTAAGCAGAGCCGTGAGAACCATAAAAGTGCAGTAATAAGAGACTTAAGTGTGTATGGTGTTTTGGTGAATAGCGAGAGAGATTGGGATAGCAATAGACCAGTCAGGGTCTTGAATAAGTGAAGGTATTTTTACGTCAATCTTATAGCTTCAAATTTGCAGTCCAAGTTGGTGCTTGGAATCAGGGGTTGGTGCTCTTTTCTGTTGGTGTAGATAAATTAGGGTTTGGTGCTCCTTTCTGTTGGTGTAGATAAATCATGGGTTGGTGCTCCTTCTAGTGGGTGTTGGTAAATTGATTGTAAAATTGGTATTTTGCAAAGGCTGGATTTGGACGGTAATCCAAGCAGTAATTTTTAAGTAGCCAAATTAGTGAACCTTGTTACATCATGTGTTGTGGAATGCTCTCTTATTGTGCTTGCTTTATCTGATTTAAATCTTCATTGTTTTAGTGTTAAGAGTTATAGATTTGAATTTAAATAGCTACACTGATTCACCCCCCCTCTCAGTTTCATTGTGATACTAACAGTTGGTATCAGAGCCAAGTTCCTGAACAAGCTTAATTGGCTAAGGTGATATTGGAAGTGAAATAATGGCAGGTGGTGAAGGATTCTCTTCAAACAAAGCACCATTGTTTGACGAAACTAATTATTCGTTTTGGAGACTCAGGATGTAGACATATATATGTGCTTTGGGATACGACATTTGGGAGTCAGTAGACAGTGGATACACAATACCCATCACTCCTCCAACCGATGTTGTCGGTAATAAATTGTTTGAGAATAACTCTAAAGCAAAGAATGCTATCATGTGTGGTTTAGTGGACAACAAACTGATAAATATTATGAGTTGTAAAATGGCAAAAGACATGTGAGACAAACTAAGGAGAATTCATGAAGGAGACGACACTATCTAGGAGGCCAAGTTACAAACACATCGAGCTCATTTCGAATCATTAAATATGAATGACGATGAGAACATAGACGCATACATGCTAAGAGTTAATGGAATCATTAATGCGATTAGAGGACTCGACGAGGAAATGGAAGACATTGTCGTCATGAAAAAGGTACTAAGATATCTTCCCCAAAGATTTGATTCTAAAGTTTTAGCAATAGAAGAAGCTAAATATCTAAATACTTTTAGTATGGATGATATGCATGGTTCTTTGAATGCATATGAGATGAGAATAGGGAAAACTAAACCCACAAATAGAGAAGCTGCTTTTAAAGCACATAAAAATATAAAAGCAAAGCAAGAATCCGAGGAAGAAGAGACATCAGATGAAACGAAAGCAAAATTTATTTAGAAACTAATAAGGGGAAAAGGAAAATACAGAGGAAAGCTACAATTTAAGTGTTTCAACTGTGGAGGCATTGGACACTTTGCAGCTAAATTTCCACTTAATGATAAAAACAAAAGTGATGAAGGTTCACATCAAGAAAAAAGTGATTGGAAGAAGAAACCAAATTTTAGAAAAGGCAAATTCAAGAAGAAAAGTTTCATATCCAAGAATTTCAGTCCTTTAGAAGACAGCTCTGGTGAGGATTCTGAAGAAGAAATAGGTGAAGCTCTTTTCATGGCATTCGAAGATGAAAAAATAGAAGAAAAAAAGGAATGTGATAAAAAATTTGAGGCTGAGGCTGAAGTAGATCTAGAAGGTGATTTTGTCGTTGCACTTCAAGAGCTGAGTATATAAAGGAAAAAGAATAAGAAAATTTCAAGAAATCTTGAGGATGCCAATGAAATCATAACTAGCTTGAAAGTACAGATAAACAAATTTAAAAAAATATCTAAAGATATCGAAGTACAATTAACCGTGAAAATAGATGAGTGCAGCAAGCTAGAAGAGATGAATAGAAAAATGAGTTGCTATCACAAACTTGAAGGAAGTTCTGTGAAGCTGGATAAGATTATAAATAACCAAAGGACTACAAGCATCAAATTTGGGTTAGGTTTTGTCGAAGGAGAATCTTCAAATGGATCAAAGGCCATAATTATAGAACCCATAAAGAATGAATACAAGATCAGGGTTGATCAAGAAAAAATGGATCATGCTAAAGAAAGCAATAATTCCAGGCACGAGAGGAGTATTGACAATGATGGATTCACCAATGTCTCTTATCAAAGGGGAAGAAGACTTATGGCTCCCACTACAAAATGGCAAAGACCATCACCCAGGTTCACTCATTCCTTTTTCGGTTATTGTTTTAAATGCAATGGTTATGGACATAATATTTCTGATTGCAAGTATAATGTAGGACAAAGGAACTTTACCAGTAGAAATGTTTTTTCACCATTGATGGATTATGCAGTAGAATGTTATAACTGTCATAATTTTGGGCACATTGCAAGAAATTATCGAAGTACATTTGCAAAAAATAAACATCAGGGAAGAAAATTTCAACCAAATGGTTTGAGACAAAATATAAAATTTCTCGAAAAAAATGCATAGGCTACTAACAAAAAAAAGTTAAAAAAAGTGACCAAAACTGTAATCAAACCAGAGTGGAAAGAAAAGGAGCGAACCAAGGAATAAAATGAATCCTTGATTGTAAAGACAACATTTAAAGCATAGAACAAATCTGCACCATGGATACTTGATAGTGGATGCTCCAGTCATATGACAGGTGACAAACAAAAATTTAAAAAGTTACAGAAATATGAAGGTGGTTCTGTAAAATTTGGAAATGATGATGGATCTAAGATAGTTGGCAAAGGATCAGTTAAGATCAGTGACAGGAAAATCAAGTCAAAAGAAGTCTTGTTTATGATTGGTCTGAAGAATAACTTGTTAAGCGTAAGTCAGATTTGTGATAGAGGTCATGAAGTTATTTTCAAGAAGCAGGGTTGTGAAGTCAGAACAACAAAATATGGAAAGTTGATAGCAACTGGATCAAGGACATCTAGAAACCTGTATACTCTCTCAAAAACTTCAGAAGGAGCATGCTTTATTGGATAGGAAGAAGAAAATTGGCTATGGCACAAGAGGCTCTGTCATATTAGCTTTGACAATCTAGTAAAAATTAGATCAAAAAGGGCAGTGAGAGATATTCCCACCATTGGTAAACCATTAAATAGCATTTGTGCTTCATGCCAAAAGGGGAAGAAAACTAGATCCACATTTAAAACAAAAGAGTACTTCACAAGCAAACCTTTAGAACTAATACATATTGATTTATGTGGACCCATGAGGACGCAAAGCATAAATGGTGACAAATACTTTATGTTGTGCATAGATGACTATTCCAGGATGACATGTGTACTATTTTTAAAGCTTAAATCAGATGCCTTTGAGATGTTCAAGATTTTCAAAAAACAAGTTGAGAATAAAATAGGAAAAATGATTAAATGTTTAAGATCAGATAGAGGAGGAGAGTTCATTTCAGAAGAGTTTGCAGAGTACTGTGAAAAATATGGGATTAGGAGACAGTTTTCAGTAGCAAGGACACCTCAGTAGAATGGTGTGGTAGAAAGAAATAATAGGATAGTGCAGGAAATGGCATGGACTATGTTGACTGAGAGCAAAATATCAAAAAAATTTTGGAAAGAGGCAGTCCATACTACGGTTTACATCCAAAATAGGTGCATGTTGAGGATGCATGAAAGAAAAACTCTGTATGAGCTGTGGTTTGGTAAAAAGACAACAACAAGATACTTTAAAGTTTTTGGAAGCAAGTGTTACATCAAAAGAACTAAAGATAATCTTGGAAAGTTTGAAGATAGAGTTGATGAAGGTATTTTTCTTGGCTATTCGACAAAAAGCAAAGCCTACACATGCTACAACAAGAGGCTAAATAAAATTTTGGAGAGTGTCGATGTTAAAGTTGATGAAGGTAGTGAACGAGAAAGAAGCTATAAATAAAACTACCCAATTTATGAAGAAGTTATTGAAGGATATGAGGAAGAGGAAATGAAAAAGAAACAAAAAATTGACTAAAGAGTTAAGTAGTGATTCAGAAGAGGAAGAAAACAAGAAATTCAAAACAGGAAGCTGGCAGGAAAATCATCCTAGAGAGCAAATAATTGGAGACCCCACAGTTGGTTTTCAGACAAGAAGAAGAGTAGTAAGTAACTACTCTCTATTATCCAGAATTAAGCCCAAAAATGTTGCTAAAGCAAGCAAAGATGAAAGTTGGATGACAAAAATAAATGAAGAATTAGATCAGATCGAGAAAAATAAAACCTGGGAGTTAATACCAAGACCTACAAATAAAAATATAATGGGTACTAAATGGATTTTTCAAAACAAATTGAATGAAGATGGACAGGTAGTCAGGAATAAAACAAGATTGGTATGTAAATGCTATGCACAAGTTGAAGGTATTGAATTTGAGGAAACCTTTGCACTAGTGGCCAGACTAGAGGCAATAAGAATTTTTTTGGTTTTAGCAGTTCACAAGAATTTCAAAGTTTATCAAATGGACGTGAAATCAACATTTTTGAATGGAAAACTTGAAGAAGAGGTCTATATTGAACATCTAGATGGTTTCCAACTCGGTGATAATCCCAACATCATCTGCAAGTTGAAGAAAGCATTGTATGGCTTGAAATAGGCACCCAGAGTATGGTATGCAAGGCTAGACAATTATCTTACTCAAAAAGGGTTCAAAAATGGTATGGTGGATAGCAATTTGTATGTCAAAACAGAGAATGGCCATCTCATTGTCCTTGTTGTATACGTAGATGATATCATTTTTGGCAGCAACAATGATGATTCGTGTAAAGATTTAGCAATTAAGATGCATAAAGAATTTGAAATGTCAATGATTGGTGAACTTTTGTATTTTCTCGGACTGCAAGTTAATCAAAATGAGAAGGGCATATTTATTTCTCAAGTTAAATATGTGAAAGAGATGCTAAAAAAGTTCACAATGGAGGATTGTAAGCCTTTTAGCACTCCCATGACGACAGGTTGTAAGTTGAGCAAGGATGAAAAATCTCCAGATGTTGATCAAACCATTTATAGATCTATGATTGGGAGCCTATTGTATTTGACAGCTACCAGACCAGATATCTTGCAGGAAGTTTGCATGGTAGCATGATTTCAGGCGAGTCCCAAGGAGACTCATGTGATAGCAGTGAAGAGGATTCTTCGATATATTAAGGGTACTATGGAGTATGGGTTATGGTATCCGAAAGGTAAGGACTTCACCCTTAATGTGTATTTAGATGCAGATTGGGCAGGATGTGTCAATGACAGAAAGAGTACCAGTGGAGAGGCATTCTATCTTGGAGACAGTTTGGTTGCATGGCATAATAAGAAACAAGAGTCGGTCTCTTTATCCACAGCAGATGTAGAATATATTGTAGCAACTACGTGTTGTACGCAGGTCTTATGGATGAAACAAACCCTGAAAGATCTTGACATTAACTTCAGTGAGCCAATTTTTTTTAAGTGTGATAACACCAGTGCCATTAACATCTCAAAGAATTCGGTTATGCATTCTCGCACAAAACATATTGTTATCCAATATCACTTTTTGAAGGAGAAAGTTGCAGAAGGTGAGGTAAAGTTGGATTTTGTCCCAACTACAGAGCAAGTAGCGGATATCTTCACAAAACCATTGCCTAAGGAAATTTTTGAGTACCTTCGCAATAAATTGGGAGTGGTCATGCTTCCCAAGAACTGACTAGCTATCGGGACCACATTCTCAGGGGGAGCATTTATATATTTGATTATCTTTTTGCTCATATTTGTAATTTTTGATAACTGTCATAACGTGTGTCTGAGAATGTTGTGCATGGACTCAAGGGGAGTCTATAGCAGCCCTTTGGTATTATTGTCAAATGGGGAGAAGAATTACAGGAAGTTGCACGTGTGTTGCCAACAATTCCAAAGGGGGAGATTGATGAGCAAGGTGCAGCAACAGTATTGTCATTGTTGTCAACACAGTCACATAGATCGTTTGATGCAGTGGACAGGTGTTAAGAGGTTCTTCCCAGTGGCCCATATTCTAAAAATCAAAAGAAAATCACAAGGAAGAAAACTGTCGCGATATCGCGACATGTTGAGCAAGAAAGAAAAACTGTCACGATATCGCGACATGTTGAGCAAGAAAGAAAAACTATCATGATATCGTGACATGTTGAGCAAGAAAGAAAAACTGTCATGATATCGTGACATGTTGAGAAGAAAGCAAAACTATCATGATTTCATGACATGTTCGGAGAGAAAGAGCAAGCAAGCAAAACTGTCACGATTTCGTGACATGTTTAGAGAGAAAGCGCAAGCAAGCAAAACTGTTGCGATTTTGTGACATGTTCGGAGAGAAAGCGCAAGCAAGCAAAACTACCATGATTTCATGACATGTTTAGAGAGAAAATGCAAGCAAGAAAAATTGTCATGATTTTGCGACATGTTCGGAGAGAAAGCGTAAGCAAGCAAAACTGTCACAATTTCGTGACATGTTGGAAAAGAAAAAGGCAAGTAGAAAAAGTGTCACGATTTCGTGACATATTGCAAGAGAGATTGTACGGAAGAAAGTGTCATGATTTCATGACATATTGCAAGAGAGATAGTATGGAAGAAAAAGTGTCGTGATTTCGTGACATATTGCAAGAGAAAGAGCAAAGGAGAGAAAGTGTCATGATATCGTGACATGTCATGTTTTCATGACCCGAAGGCAAGAGAAAGAGCAAAGGAGAGAAAGTGTCACGATATCATGACATGTCGCATTTTCATGACCGAAAGGCAATAGAAAGAGCAAAGGAGAGAAAGTGTCGCGATATTGCGACATGTCACGTTTTCGTGACCCGAAGGCAAGAGAAAGAGCAAAGGAGAGAAAGTGTCGCGATATCGTGACATGTCGCATTTTTGCGACTAAAGGAGGAAAGAGAAAGTAAGAAGGCAGAAGTGTCAAGATATCACGACAAAAGTAAAGAGGAAGAATATGGAGGCGAAAGTGTCACAATTTTGTGACATGTGTTTTCATGGGTACAAGCAAACAAAAGAAGCAAGGAGGTGAAAGTGTCGCGATATCATGACATGTTGTGTTTTTGCGGGTACAAGCAAACAAAAGAAGCAAGGAGGCAAAAGTGTCACGATATCATGACATGTTGTGTTTTTGCGGGTACAAGCAAACAAAAGAAGCAAGGAGGTGAAAGTGTTGCAATATCATGACATGTTGTGTTTTGCGGGTACAAGAAAAAAAAATAAGCAAGGAGGTGAAAGTGTCGCGATATCGCGACATGTTGTGTTTTTACGGGTACAAGAAAACAAAAAAAGCAAGGAGGTGAAAGTGTCATGATATTGTGACATGTGTTTTCACGAGCTAAGAAGAGAACCCATCCAAAATAAGATATGTGACAGTTAACTGAAGTTATATGGCAGTTACAGGTGTAGTTGTAGAAGAAAATCATGTAGCTAAAATAAGAAGAGTTAACTGAAGTCAGTACATCAATTACAGGTGCAGTTCAGAGAAAAATCATGTAGCTAAAATAATAACAATGAACTGAAGTTAGAACAAAATTTATAGGGCCAGTTACGGAGTGAAAGCATCGAGCGATGGTTAAACTGAAAGTCATCAGTCGAAGACCAAACAAAGAGCCATAACTATTAATAGGATGCATGAGAGAATACTGGGTGATAAAGGATTTACATATAGAAGTTTCTATTAATAAGCTGCAAGCAAAAATATGGAAGTTAAAAATAGAATCAAAATTTTGTTATAAAAGGAGGTTTGCATGGAGAATTACAGTGCTGCTGAAAGAGAGTGAAAGTGCTGCAAGAAGATGATTGTAAGAGTGTCGCAAGAGAGCGTTAAGCAGAGCCATGAGATCCATAAAAGTGTAGTAAGTAGAGCCTTAAGTGTGTGTGTTTTTTTTGTGAATAGCGAGAGAGGTTGGGATAGCAATAGACCAGTCAGGGTCTTAAATAAGTGAAGGCATTTTTATATCAATATTATAGCTTCAAATTTGCAGTCCAAGTTGGTGCTTGGAATCAGGGGTTGGTGCTCCTTTCTATTGGTGCAGATAAATTAGGGGTTGGTGCTCCTTTCTGTTGGTGTAGACAAATCAAGGGTTGGTGCTCCTTCCAGTGGGTGCTGGTAAATTGATTGTAAAATTGGTATTTTACAAAGGCTAGATTTGGACGGTAATCCAAGCAGTCATTTTTGAGGAGTAGCCAAATTGGTGAACCTTGTTACATCATGTGTTGTGGAATGCTCTCTTGTTATGCTTGCTTTATCTGATTTAAATCTTCATTGTTTTAGTGTTAAGAGTTGTAGATTTGAATTTAAATAGCTACACTAATTCACCCCCCCTCTCAGTGTCATTGTGAGACTAACATTGGTATATAAAAATATTTTTGTAGAGCTGGTCTTACCTGGAGAAAGCGAAAGGTATTTTTTGGAGGAAGCGGAAGATTGCTGGAAGATAAAAACATTGTTTATTTTTTTCCAACGCTGGTATGAGAAAAAAATAATTATGTGCATGTTTTTTCCATGCACGCATTTCAAATACTCAGACCCCCCCACCCCCCACCAGTGCTGCGCAACTCCTGCGCGTGATTTTTTTTCTCACGCCCCCCCAACGTCACAACTCCTATGCATGATTTTTTTTCACACACCTCCCCCCCGACATCGCGCATGATTTTTTTTCATGCTCCCCACCACCCTGACGTTGTGTGGGATGTGTGATGCCCACCCCCCTCCCCTGAACCCTTCCCTGACATCGCGTGCGATGCACGACACAAGCGGCCATGACCCCCCTGACATCGTGCTGCGATGCACGATTTACGCTATGTAACACAGTAGACACCACCACAGAGGTAGTAACCATGGCAACCTAGTCACGCAATGTAGTGGAGGTCACAACCCAATCGCACGATGCAGTGGAGGCCACCACCAAGCCGCACGATGTAGTGGAGGCCACCACCCAGCCGCCACCATCTACGGTCGTGACTGCAGAAGTTTTTTTGGGACCATCCTCAAATAGGAGGGGGTCCCTGATCCTTTTGGATTAACCCGCTAGTCCACCTAGTGGTGGACTATGCGGTAAGGCTCAGGGAGCCTTCAGGTCATGATTTCCAATCACACAGACCCCCCCCACTTGAAAAACAATAGGTAAAAAAAAAAATTCTAAAGTTTTTTTTAAGTATTTTTTTAGTTAAATTAAAAATTTTGATTTTAATTTCCCCAGAGCAAGGGGGATATGTGGAAGGACGTCAGATAGTAGATGAGATAGGTCTTGCTCAAGAAGCCATCCATTCCATGGATATGCAAAATTCTCCTTCTATGTTCATCCGGTTAGACTTATCCAAAGCTTATGACAGAGTGGATTGGCGCTTCCTTATCAAAGTTTTGAGGCAATTTGGTTTCTCTAAGGATTGGATGGATTGGATTATGGGATGTATCTCTTCAGTTTCCTACTTAGTTCTTATCAATGGTAGGCCTTTTTAGTCTTTCCCAGCTTCTAGAGGTATCAGGAAAGGTGACCCGCTATCCCCTTATTTATTCATCATTCTTGTTGAATGCTTGGGTAGGACTATAACCAAAAAGAGGGAAAACAAAACCCTTTAGGGAGTTACCATTGCTCATGGAGCTAGACCTATCTCTCATATTCAATTTGTGGATGACTCTACCCTTTTAGGTAAAGCTACAGTTAAGGAAGCTTCTAATTTTAAGCAAATCATTAGCTATTTTTCTAAGGCTACTGGGCAGTTGATCAATGAAGACAAATCTAAAGTTATTTTCTTTCACTGCTTTGCTATACAAGAAGCCATGGTCTTGCATAAATTAAGATATAAGAATACCTCTCTTCCAATCACTTATTTAGGTATTCCCATAAATATTCAAAGGCAGAAAAATAAAGATTGGAATTGATTGTTGGACAAATTCAAGAAGAAAATTGGAAAGTGGACCAACAAGTGTCTTTCTTCTGGGGGTAGAATCACCTTGGTAAAATCAGTCCTTCAAGGTATTCCTATTTATGTTTCTTCTATTTTGAATATCCCAAAGGCTGTTCTTCGAGAATTGGATCAAATCAGTCATCGTTTCCTTTGGAGTGGTACTAAGGAGAAAATAAAATGGGCCTTGGTGAAATGGGATACTTTATGTCTTCCTAAGAGTGAAGGGGGGTTAGGATTCCAGTATTCAATTAATAACAACAAAGATTTAGCTGCTAAATTATATTGGAGGATGTTGCATAACCCCAATGCTCTTTGGGCCAATAATATTTGTGCTAAATATGCTGAGAACAAAAGTCCTGAAGACCTTGTTCGCTATCAACTTCCTACAAAAGGTTCTCCCATTTTAGCAGTTCTTAAGACTGGTGAGGATTTGATAAAGAAAAATTTATTTTGGATCATTCATAATGGTCAACATGCAAATTTTTGGACAGATTCTTGTGATGGTCACAAGCCTTTGATAACTCAGTTTCCCGATTGGGGGCCTTGGATGGAGGAGCTTCACCAAGCTAATTGGATAAAGGTGGCTAATTACTGTCGGTACCATACTGGTAATTCAAAAGTTGGTAGATATTGGATCCCTATTGATGACTGGCCTATTCAAATCCCAAAAATGCAAAGACAAGATATCCAAGGCATCCTTCATATGAGATCCCTCTCTTGGTCCCATGAAAAAGATTGTTTTGGATGGAACGACACTACTAAGGGTGAGTATTCAGTTGCTCAAGGTTATTTGACCTTATGCCATAATAATCCCAACCATTATTCTGACATATTTTCTCAATTGTGGGCTCAAAATATCTGGCCTAAGGTGAGGTTCTTTAATTGGATTTTATTGCATCGTAGGGTGCTTACTAGTGAGCAACTTATGAAGCATGGTTTTCATGGCCCTTTTAGATGTGAAATGTGTGAAGAGAATGTAGAAAATATCAACCATATTTTTATTGAGTGTACTTTAGCCTCTTAGCTATGGAGGAGAATGACAACTTTACTTGGCTTACAGTGGTCCAATATTTTCACTTTTGAACAACTTTGGAGGGATTGGCCTAATCAAGAGGGTGTTGATAATTTTATTAGGCAATTAGTTTGGATGGGTTCTACCATTCTTCTTTGGAATATTTGGAATGAAAGGAACAACCAAATTTTTAATCAAGATAGGAAGGATATTCACTATATTTGGAAAAAGACCATAGCCAACTTAGTTGAATCAGTCCATCATCTCCTTAATCACCCCCAAAACTCCCACCAAATATGGGATCAAGTGATGCAAAGATTGAAGATTAAACCTTCTAAGGGCAACCAACTTAAAGGGAATGTGAGTATTAGTAATATGGACAGGACTAGAAATTGGCAACCTCCTCCTAAGGATTTTGGAAAAGTCAATACTGATGGAGCCTCTAGAGGGAACCCTGGAAAAGCTAGTGTGGGAGGAATTGGTAGACTTTCAGATGGCTCCCTGGTTTTTATTTTTGCTGAGAATTTGGGTATTCTTTCCAATAACCTTGCTGAGGGGTACGGTATCCTTAGAGGCCTTCAGGAGGCTACCAATGTTGGATGGGAAAAGGTGCTAGTTGAGTCTAACTCTCAACTTATGATTAATCTCTTGAAGACTCCTAAGAATCATAAGGTGGATTGGAGAATAAAAATAATTATTGAGAAAATTTAGTTAATCCAAATGGGATTTTTGAAAGTTGATTACAATCATGTGGTTAGAGATCAAAACAAGAGTGTTGATGCTTTAGCTAATTGGTCTTTGGACAAAGGTGATCTTACTTGTTATGGCCACCCTCCTATATGGTGGGCTTCTCAAATTAGGGAAGCTCTTCTTTCTATCATTTCTTTGGATGGCTCCAGTTCTGAAGGTACCTAGTTTCTTCTTGTTTTTTTCGGTTTCTCTTTGGTTCATTCAGTTTTTTTAGTTCCCTAGCTCATTATATTCTTTATTTTGTTTCCTCTATTGATTCTTGCATTAATAGTCTTCTGGTCTAAATAGGTCATTGTTTTGTTCATTTTTTTTTCTTTTGTCTTCTTTGTTTTTCTGTTTAGTTTTTTAAGGTGGGTGGGTTCTTTTATTTTGTTTTGTTTTTGTGTTCTTTGTGTTGTTTTTTGTTGTTCTTGTGTTTTTGTTGTTTTGTTTTTTTTTTTATGTTTATTGTTATTGTTCTTGTGTTTTTTTCGTTCTTGTTCTTGGGTTTCTCTTTGTTTGTGTTATTTCATTTTTTTACGTGTGAGTGTTTTCTATGTTTTTTGTTTTTGTTTATTGTCTGTTGTTGGTTGTTTTTATTTTTATTTTATTTATTTTATTTTTTAGGTTTTGGTTGTGTTTATTTTTCATGTTTTTTTGGGTTGTCTTTGTAGTGTTCTGTTGTTTTTGTCTTGTTTGTGTTTTGTTATGTGGTTTGTGTTGTGGTTTCTTTTATCTTATTGTGCATGTTTGGTTGTGCTTTTGGTTTTGACACACTCAAGGAGTTTGTTTTTTATTTTATTTTATTATTTTTGTTGTTATTTTCTTTTTTTAATTTGGTTTTGTGTGTTTGTTTGCTCCTTGAGTATGTCAAAGGTGGTAGGCCAGGTCCGAGTCCTAGGTTTTTTTGGTAGAATGGATACCCCTGCCTCCTTGGGTCTTACCCGAAAGTGGCATCCCTTTTTGGGATGTTTTCCACAAATAAAAAAAATAAAAAATAAAATTGATTTTAATTTATTTTTTAATAGTTTTTAAACTATATAAATTAAAATTTGATTTTAATTTATTTTTTAATAGTTTTTAAACTATATAAATTAAAATTTGATTTTAATTTATTTTTTAATAGTTTTTAAACTATATAAATTAATTTTTTTTTTTTTTTTAACTTTAAAACTATATAATAATTATAAAAATGCTTTGTTAAGAGATTTTTTTTTAAACAAAGGGGGGTATTTTTTTTCAAAAAATCAAAGGGGGAAAGTGAGTAATTTTTTGAAAAGCAAATTTGGCATTATTGTAAAGGTGCATTTTCGACTACCCTGACACCTAGTGGGTCATTCCTCTGGGCACTTTTTATGTTGTAGGGTGCATTTTTTTTTCTGTTTTGCACTACTTCATTAAAAAGTTAAAAAAAATCAAATTCACTCCCTAAGTCCCTAGAATAATTAAAAACCCATTCGTGCAATTTATTACACTGCAGCGTTCGGTATTTGTGATACCTCTGGATAGCACTTATAGGTAAAGCTATCATGATTGTGCTACTATATCCGCCGCCTAATATAGCTACCAAAATGAAGTCTAAGATTGTTCTCTATAAATCATCAAGGAGAGATAAGTTTGCCATTTTGCATTTTTTTACTCCATCCATTACCCTAATAGTTCTTGTGTTTAGGCATAAATCCTAACAAAAGTTCTAAAATCCAAAGTGTTTAGGGGAATTTATGCCCCACGCATGAGGATTGTAGACTTTCTATGGTAGGTGCCATCAACAAGACTATTCCCTTTCAGTACTACTTAAGTACCACATATCGTATGATCTCTAAAAATTACCTATAGTTTCCCTCACGTAAGGGCGGGTGATTTTTTTATCTTTCTAAATACCTATAGTTTCCCTCACGTAAGGGTAGGTATTTTGTATGGTATAACATCCTAGCAAAAGGTATATCGAAATGGGTACCAATTAGTGTTATAAGGAACCTTCACCATGTCTGCAAAATTTATGATTGATTCTCATCAGTTGTTGAAAGGTCCTAATTACACACCATGGAAAAAAAAGATGAAGTATATCCTAGTCATGGATGACTTATGGGATGTTGTATCTGGAGCAACAATAAGACCTTCATTTGCTACTGGTGCTACAGCTCCATATACTACTCAAAAATACTTTGACAAGCTAGACAGCAAAGCAAAGGTGCTAATTTTGCTTATTGTGGCTGATGAATCAACCCCATATTGCTGACTGTGAAAATAGTAAAGAGGCATGGGATGCCCTTAATACTATATATGAGGGAAATAACGATTCCACTATTCTATTTATTCAATCTCAATTACACAGTCTAAGCATGAAGCAGGGGGAGATAGTTGAATTTTTTCTTTGTAGAGTGTCTGAATTGAAAGCAAAGTTGAATTATTTAGGAGAACCAGTTGATGACAAGCTCCTTACCTCAATTGTATTGAGAGATTTACTTGATTCTTATCGGGTGTTGATCACTTCCCTTAAGGTATCGCAACGAAAAGGTACTTTTGTAGAATTTGTTAATATGCTTCAAGAGGAGGAGGCACGCCAACTACAGCGATATGATTCTTCTAACACTGCCCTCTACATCAACAAGAAAGGGCAGAACCAGAAGAAGGATAATTTTTAGAAGGGAGGAAATTCACAAAAAAATTCAAAAGGGAAACAAACTCAACAACCTCAACAGAAAAATTGATATTACAAGATCTATGACAAATAAGGTCATGATACAAATAGATATTGGCATAAGAATAAACAATCAAAATAGAAAGGCTGAAACAAACCACAAAAGAACAAACAACAAGTGAATGTTACTGTTGAAGAATCTAACATGGATTCTGAGAGATCCTACAAAGTTATCATGACTACCACAGTGTCCAAGCATATGAATCCTATCTGGTATGTTGATTCTGGAGCTAGTAAGCACATGACTGGTGACAAATCATGGTTTGAGTCTTTTGAGGCCAAAGAGGGCAAACCTGTCACTATTGTTGATGATAAAACCTACAAGGTTCAGGGAGAAGGTACTGTTTCAGTCACTCTTCCTGATGGCAAGTGTCAGATTGACGAAGTTCTCTATGTTCCAAGATTTGCAAACAATTTGTTGTTAGTCACACAAATTCTAGACAAAGATATGGTTGTGAACTTTAGTGTTGAGGGAGGCAAGAAGTGTTGTTCTATTACTAGGAGAGGTAAGAAAATTGCCACTACTTCATATAAACATGGCTTATTGCCTTAGATGTTATCTCTACTCCACATGTAGCCATGACAAACTCTACGAAGGAGGCAACTTCCCTATGGCACAAGAGATATGGACATTTGAGTTCTGGTTACTTACTTGAGTTAAGTGATCGAGGATCACAATTACGGAGAAAAAAAAGTTTTGATTTATTTAATATACATGAGAGAATTGTTGTTATAGCAGAATTTATAGAAATATATTATTGTTTCCCAAAATTTTCTCCCCTTGTGCATGCCTCTGTTCTCCTTTTTAAAGGTTCTCAGGTGACGCTTCATTTCCATCTTGTGGCCCTTCGTTTCCTCTTCCAAAACCTTTCGTTTCATATTCTCGTGCCGCTTCATTGTCCTGGTATTCGAAATGTCTGCCTTTATGACTCTTCATCTTTGGTTTTCCCTTCGGGTGAAAAAATATGATAGGTCATGATATCGTGACACCTTTCGGTCTTTGGCCCCTTCTCTATCCTTGCACCATGAAAATACGACATGTCGTGATATCATGACAGTTTCGCTCCTTCGCTCCATCTTCCTACTTTCGGGTCACAAAATCATGACATGTTGCAAAATTGCGACATATTTGTCTTTCATACGCTCTTTCTTCTTTCGGGTTGTGAAATTGTGACATGTCACGAAATCGCGACATCTTTGTCTTTCGTACGGTTTTTTTGCTTTTGAGTCGTGAAATCATGACATGTCATGAAACTGTGACATATTTGCCTTCCTTGCCTCTCCTATGAAACCTGTTCCGATATCGCGATAGTTTCCCTGCTAGCGTCTTTCTTCGTTTTCGTGTCGCGAAATTGCGACACCTTTTATGTCACGATATCGCAACATCTTTTCCTACTAACTTCTTCCTTCATTTTGTGTCATGATATCACGACATCTTTTCTGCCAACGTCCTTTGTTTTATTTCGGTCACGATATCATGACACCTTTTATGTCGCAATATCGTGACATATTTTTCGCAAATGTCCTTTGTTATATTTTGGTCACGATATCGTGACACCTCTTATGTCGTGATATCACGACATCTTTTCTGCCAATGTACTTTGTTATTTTTCGATCGTGATATCACGACACTTTTTATGTTGCGATATCGTGACGCTTTTCAACACTTAAACATTTTTTTGTTTTTTTTTTTTTGTTGTTGATGCAAGATTGTAGTGCTGCACTAGATGCTCCTGCATCAGACACCCGAAGTTGATTTGAGAAGTGATCCTCACTTCTGAACTATTAGATGAAGACCCAAGTGATCCACCTCTATTTCTGTCAGCCAAGTTGCATCTTCTGCCGGTCTACCCTTCCACTTGACCAAATATTCAAAATACTATCTATTTCTGGTACTTCTGCCTTCTCTTGTGTCTAGTATTTCCTCTATCTCATCTGTGGTTGGAGTAGATGCTAGAATACTCCACAACTCTGCACTTGGTGTCTCACTACTATCCCCTTCATGGTATTTCACCAAATCTAAAATATTAAACACGGGTGATATGTTTAACCCACTTGGAAATTCTACTTCATACGCATTGCCTGAATCCCATTTTGCTAGGATTCTGTACGGTCCAAACTTCTTCATATTTAGTTTGTTATAGGTTTTAGCAAGAAATATTTATTTTCTTAGATGGACCATCACTTCATCTCCCACTTCGAATTCCTTAAACTGTCGCTTCTGGTCTACTTTCGTCTTATATTACGTATTCATTTTAGCAATATGCTTCTTCACTTCTTCATGCAGGTTCTTCAGATGCTTTGCAAAATCCTCAGTCTCGGCACTACACATTTCCTCTGTATTCAGCTTCCTTAACTTAGAAACATTTCTTGTACTGCTTCCATATATTATCTAAAATGGATATTTTTTGGTACTCCTGTTGACAAAATTGTTATATGCAAACTCCGCCTGTGGCAAAATCAGATCCCATCCTTTGGGTTTATCTCCTATCAAGCACCTCAATAAGTTACCCAAACTTCTGTTTACCACCTTTTTTTGCCCATCTATCTGTGGGTGGTATGCTGAACTAAATTTCAAATCTATCTTTAGTTTCTTCCACAGGGTTCTCCAAAAATACCCAACAAACTTGGTATCTTTGTCGAAAATGATACTCTTCGGTAGACCATGCAGTTGTACCACCTCTTTGAAAAACAAACCTACAATATGAACTGCATCATTAGTTTTCTGACAAGGGATAAAATGTGCCATCTTTGAAAACCTATCAACTACCACAAATATGGAATCATTTCCCCTCTGTGTCCTTGGTAGACCAAGAATGAAATCCATGCTGACATCTTCCCATGGTTTTTTTGGTACAGGTAACGGCTAATATAATCTAGTGTTCTATCTCACACCTTTCGCCATCTGACAGACTCTATAGCTCTGCACAAATTTCTACACATCTTGCTGTAGTTGCGGCCAATAATAATTCTTGCTCACAAGGGCAATGGTCTTATCTCGACCAAAGTACCCAGCCAATCCTCCACTGTGTTTTTCTTTGACTAGGTTTTCCCTCATGGAAATTCTTGGAATGCATAATTGGTTTCCTCTAAACAACATTCCATCTTGGATCAAAAAATTCAACCACTTGGTTCTATCCAAGGTAACTGGTGCCAAGCAAGCCTTCCAGGCTTCTACAAAATCAGGATCTTCAAGGTACAAACCCTTCAATTCATCAAATCTCAACCCTTCCACCTTCATTTCTATCAGCAAACTCTACCTTCTACTCAAGGCATCTACAACTCTGTTGGACTTTCCACTCATGTGCTTCAACATAAAGGAATAACTCTGTATAAACTCCACCCACTTCAAGTGCCTCTGGTTCAGTTTTCCCTGGCTATTTATATACTGTAAGGCCTGATGATCAGTATATAACACAAACTCCTTTGGCAGCAAATAATGTCTCCACTTCTTCAAGGCCTGAACTATAACATAGAACTCTTGGTCATACACTGAATACTTCTTCCTGGCATCATTGATTTTCTTACTGAAGTAAGCAACAAGCTTACCTTCTTGACTTAGCACAGCTCCTATGGCACTGCCACTGGCATCACACTCCACCTAAAATACCTTGTTAAAATTTTGAAGTGCTAAAATAGGTTGCTCAGTGACCTTCTTCTTCAATATATCAAAACTCTTGTCTGCTCCTAAGGTCCACTTAAATTCTTTCCTATCCCCTCTCATTGTTTCCGTAAGGGGTGCACAAATACTGCTAAAATTTTTGATGAATTTCCTGTAAAAACTGGCTAGACCATGAAATGATCTCACTTCAAAAGTGCTTCTTGGAGTAGGCCATTCAATGATAGCCCTCACCTTTTCTGGGTCCATTTTCAGACCTTCAACTAAGATGACAAATCCCAAGTATACCAACTCCTTCTTCACAAAATTGCACTTCTTCAAGTTGATCAACAATTGTTCTTCCCTCAGCTTCTCAAAAACCCTCCTGATATGCATCAGGTGCTCTTCCAGGGTTCTACTGAATATCAAAATGTCATCCAAATAGACAATACCAAACTTACCTAAAAACTCCTTCAGCACTTCATTCATAAACCGCATGAATGTGCTTGGTGCATTGGTTAGTCCAAATGGCATGACCAACCACTCATACAAACCTTCTCTGGTTTTGAAAGCAGTTTTCCACTCATCTCCTTCTTTGATCTGAATCTGATGGTAGCCACTCTTTAGGTCAATCTTGGTGAAGTACTTGGCTCCACTCAAATGATCCATAATATCGTCCATCCTTGGCAATGGAAATTTGTATTTGATGGTGATCTTGTTGATATCTTAGGAGTCTATACACATCATCCACTCTCTATCCTTCTTTGGTGCTAGTACTGCAAGTACTGCACATGGACTTAAGCTTTCTTGAATCAGCCCATTTTTCAACAACTCATGTACTTTCCTGCTCAGCTCCTCACTTTCCACAGGATTCATTCTGTGGGCTGCCTTGTTGGGTAAACTAGATCTAGGTACCAAATCAATATGGTGATTGATCTTCCTCCTCGATGGTAAACCCTCAGGCACATTGTCTAATATAATGTCGAGAAATTCTTCTAACAGGCGTTCGACCTTTGCTAGAACATCTATGTACTATTATTTCTTAGTAGTAGGGATTAATGCATAACACATCAAATCCCTCTTCAGGCCATCCAAAAACTATCTACCATCCACTAGGCAGATTTTGGCACTACTGCAGACTTTCTCATCCACTTCTTTCAGTGGCTTCAGTTTGTGATGTACTCCATCCTTTGTCAGAGAGTACATATTTGCATGCCCATCATGCACTGCACGTCTATCAAATTTCCATGGTCTTCCCAACAGCAAATGACAAGCATCCATCGGAAAAACATCACACAGGACCTCATCTTGGTAATTCCCAATGTGAAATTTGACCAAACACTGTTCACTGACAAGCGTTCTGTGGTCTTTCTACAACCACGCAATCCGATATGGATGTGGGTTCTTCTTCTTCCCCAATTTCAACTTAGTAACCATCTCTTCTGAAATTAAGTTGTCTGTGCTACCATTATCAATGATAACATTGCAGACCTTCCCTACACATTTGCACCTTGTGTGGAACAGACTCTTCCTCTATTCTTGTTCTTTTTTGTCATTCAACAGTGCTCTTCTCGTCATCAGCACTTCTCCTCCTGCTTCTTCAGAGTGTTCTAACTCTATACCTTCATCTACCACAACAACTCTGGCATGACCCTCAGGTCTCTTGTCCGTCCTTTCTTGGTGTTGAGGACACTCGTATGATCGATGTCCCTCTTCTCCACACTGGAAACAGGTTCCATAGAATACCCCTCTTCCATACCCACATCCAGGTCTACCTCTTCCTCTTTGGTAGCCATTGTTCTGATCACACGGGCGATAGGTATTCTCCTTTTTCTATTCTTGGGGTTTGCTTGTTTCCCTAGTCTTCTTATGGTCTCTGTAATTTCTTCCATCGGTTCTTCCACCATGATCCCTTCCTCTCTATTTGCCTTCAAATATTCGGTTCAGTTTCTCTTCAACCTTTAAGGCCAATTGATACGCATCTTCTATGGTGGCTATTTTGATCAAGTTGAGTTCTTCCTAAATGTTCATTCTCAACCCATTGATGTATCTGGCTAATTTCTCCTTATTAGCCCCTAAATGGCCAGTTTTGATGGAGATCTTGTAGAATTCTTCTGTGTATTCTTGGACAGACTTGCCTAACTATCTTAAACTCTGCATCCTCCTCAATATATCCAACTTGTAATCTACGAGAATAAACTCTCTTTAGTTTCTCCACCATTCGGTCCCATCTGGTTATCTTTTCTTTTCCATTTTTATTTCTTTCAAGTTGTACTCCTTTCCACCATAAACTAGCATGGCCTTTCAATTTTGCTTTTGCAAATTTTATCTGGTCTGGATTTGTAACCTCCTCATACTCAAAGTATTCCTCCATATCATTGATCCAATTAATCAACTCTTCCGGGTTGAGATTCCTAGAATAGGTAGAGACATCAAACTTCGGCCTCTTCCTAGCCTAAGATAGGGCTTTCAATAATCTAGCTTCAGAAGGATCCAATTTTTCTTCATCATCTGATGGATCATCAGTTACCTAGGCCTCATCGTCACTTTCGTCTTCTTCTTTTGGCTCAACCCCTCTTCACAACTCTTCTTGTAGGGCTTGCACTTGCCTCTGCAATGCTCTGAAATCTTCTTCAGGAACTACATTTCTCCCACAACCATGGTTCTTTCGTAGAGGCATTCTACTCACTTCTCTCACAAATTTGAATCGATCCTGGTGCAAACTGCCTCACATTCAACACTCTGTTTACATGTTGCAGGGACCTTAAACTTCTCTCTTCTCAGAACCCTTCCACAGATCCTGGAATAAGCTGCCTCACTTTCGACGATCTGCTCACACACTCAGGAACTCCTGCTCTGATACCACTTGATCGAGGATCACAATTACAAAGAAAAAAAAAGTTTTGATTTATTCAATATACATGAGAGAATTACTGTTACAGTAGAATTTACAGAAATATATTATTGTTTCCCAAAATTTTCTCCCCCTGTGCATGCCTCTGTTCTCCTTTTTAAATGTTCTCAGGTGACGCTTCATTTCTAGCTAGTGGCCCTTCGTTTCCTCTTCTAGAACCTTTCGTTTCATCTTCCTGTGTTGCTTCGTTATCCTGGTATTCAAAATGTCTGCCTTTCTGACTCTTCATCTTCAGCTTTCCCTTCGAGCATGAAAATATGATAGGTCACGATATCGCGACACCTTTTGGTCTTTGACCCCTTCTCTATCCTTGCATCGCAAAAATACGACATGTCATGATATCGTGATAGTTTCGCTCCTTTGCTCCATCTTCCTGCTTTCGGGTCGCAAAATCACGACATGTTGTGAAATCGTGACATCTTTGTCTTCCGTACGCTCTTTCTGCTTTTGGGTCATGAAATCATGACATGTCACGGAATCACGACATCTTTGTCTTCTGTACGCTTTTTCTGCTTTTGGGTAACAAAATCATGACATGTCGTGAAACCATGAAATCTTTGCCTCTCCTATGAAACCTATCGCGATATCGCCACAGTTTCCCTGCTAGCATCTTTCTCCGTTTTCGTGTCATGATATTGCGACATCTTTTCCTGCTGACTTCTTCCTTCATTTTGTGTTGCGATAACGTGACATCTTTTTCACCAACGTCCTTTGTTTTGTTTCGATCATGATATCGCGACACCTTTTATGTTGCGATATCGCGACATCTTTTCTGCAAAAGTCCTTTGTTATGTTTCTGTCGCGATATCACGACACCTCTTATGTCACGATATCATGACATATTTTCCACCAACGTCCTTTGTTATGTTTCAGTCTTGATATCACGACACTTTTTATGTCACGATATCGCGACACTTTTCAACACTTAAACATTTTTTTTTTTTTTTTTTTTTTTTTTGTTGTTGATGCAAGATTGCAATGCTGCCTTGGATGCTCCTGCATCATTAAGTAAGTATGAAATGGTAAAATGTCTTCCTTCCCTTTCTACCACTTTACCAGTTTGCTCTGACTGCTTGGCAGGAAAGCAGCATAGAGTGCCTTTTGAAAGGAGCTCTACAAGAGCAAAGAAACTTTTGGAGTTGATTCACACCGATCTATGTGGTCCCTTCACTCCCAAAAATTGTGGGGGTAAGATGTATTTTTAGTTGTTCATGGATGATTACTCATGAAATATGTGGGTATTATTTCTTCAACTAAAATCTAAAGCATTTGGCTTCTTTTAGCAATTCAAGCAATTTGTTGAAAAGGATTCAGGGACTTCTATAAAGACCCTTTGCTCAGATCGATGGGGGGAGTTCACCTCTAAATAATTCTCTGAGTTCTTGAAATAAAATTGGATCACATGACAATTAACTACTACCTATACTCCTCAGCAAAATGGAGTTGTTGAAAGGAGGAATCGTTCCATCATGGAAATGGTTTGTTGCATGCTCACAGGAGCTAGTCTTGAGCAACTATATTGGGTAGAAGCTGTCACCATAGAAGTATATCTGTTGAATAGGGCACCCAAAAAGGCTCTATAAGGAATGACTCTATAGGAAGCATGGAGTGGTAGGAAACCCTCCATTTCTCATCTACGTATTTTTGGATGTAAAGCTTTCATGCACATACCAAAAGAGAAAAGAAAGAAGCTAGATGAGAAGACATTGAAGTGTATTCTTCTTAGGTATGATGAGCACTCTAAGGGTTATCGTTTTATTGATCCCTTGACCAAGAATATACACATTAGTAGAGATGTAGTTTTTTATGAGGCTTTCACATCAGAAATCACATCAGATGTATACCTAGACCTTGTGGAAACTAAGGTTGATAAATCTCCTTCATCAAAGGTTGGAGGTCCATCTTCATCTTCTTCAACACCTCAAAAAAAGAATCCAAAGTGATATACAAATACAATCAAATACTCTAAGATATATACTCCACCAGATTTGATATTGGACAGGTCTCGTACTCGCAGCATGGCTCGACAGGAGAAAGCTACAATAGAGAATACTAGGGCTGATGATCTGTGTCAATCTTTTGAGGAACTTTTTGTAGATCCAGAGAGAGATACAGAAGATATGTATATTGATAATGATAGGGTTTTTATGTCTTCCATAGATGATCTTGAACCCACATTAGTGCAAGTTGCTCTTGGTGAGCCTCAGTGGAAGGCTGTTATGGATGTAGAGTATAAGTCTTTGATGAAAAACAAAAATTGGAATCTTGTCGATCTGCCATATGAAAATAAGCCCATAGGCTGCAAATGGGTGTATAAAGTTAAGTATAAGGTAGATGGTACAATAGATAAGCATAAGGCCTGACTTATTGCAAAGGGCTATGCTCAAAGAGAAGGCATTGACTATGAGGAAAATTTTACCCCTACTACTCCAATGACAACCATTCGAGTTCTTTGTGCTATGGCAGCACAATATGGGTGGAAAGTACACCAAATGGATGTCAAGAGTGCTTTTCTAAATGGTGATCTCCAAGAAGAAGTCTACATGACTCAACTAAAAATATTTGAAGTGGAAGGCCAATAGCAGAAAGTTTGCAGATTGGTAAAATTCTTATATGGTTTGAAACAAGCCCCTCGGGCTTGGTATATAAAAATGGATCATCACCTTCTGTAGCATGGTTTTAAGAGATGTCCGTCAGATGCAAACCTCTATTTTAAGAAATAAGGTTTTGAAATAGTGTTTCTTGTACTCTATGTTGATGATCTACTCATTACAGGGAGTTCAGAAACAATGATTTCTACTATCAAAAGAGACTTGTGTCAATCTTTTGAGATGTTAGATCTCAAACTTTTACATTATTGTCTTGGTCTAGAATTCAGCCAGAAGGAGCACTACATCAAAGTGTCTCAGAAAAAATATGCCAAGACCCTATTGGAAAAATATCACATGATTGATTGCAAGCCAATGTCAACTTTGATGGAAACAGGAATTCAATTATCGCGATATGATGATTCACCTTAGGTAGATGGTACTCTCTATCGCCAGTTGATTGGGAGTCTCATATATCTGACCAACACTAGGTCGGATATCGTATTTGCTATCAACTATATTTTGAGGTTCATGCAAGAGCCTAAGACTACACACTGGAAAGCAGTAAAGCGTGTTCTTCACTATGTCCGTGGCACAATGGAATATGGCCTAGAATATAAGAGGAACAACAAATTCTTCTTACAGGGATACATGGACTCTAACTATGTCGAATCATATGATGACCATAAATCAACTTCAGGATATTTGTTTCATCTTGGATCTGGTCCTGTCTCTTGGCACAACAAGAAGCAAAATGTGGTTGCTATTTCATCAACAGAGGCAGAATATCACACTACACGTGAAGCTATGTGCGAAGTGATATGGTTGTGTCGCATCCTAACAAGTATGGGTCTTCCATCAAAATCTCCAATACACTTGTTCTGCAACAACATGGGTGTTTTGAATCTTGTCAAGAATCTAGTACATCATGAAAGAACCAAGCACATTGACACACAATGTCACTTCATTCGAGATGAAGTTCCAAGGCACCGAATTCAGCTTCAGTACATTCCCACCAATGCTCAAGTTGTAGACATTTTCACTAAGGCACTTGCACGTGTCAAATTTGAATTGTTTCGTAGCTCTCTTTGTATTACCAAATGATGTAATCAGGGGGGATGTTAGTAGTTTTTTAAATTACATAAATAATGTAATAAGGGGGGATGTTATATTTACTATAGTAATTCTTATTATTACTTTATTTATGTTGATAGGGTAGTTAGTTAACTACCTAGGTTAGTTACGCTATTGTTAGCGTAATAATATTTGGTCTATTTTTATTTTTTATTTGAAGACCTAAGTTGTTGATTAGATCCTAGGATTACGAGCTAATCTGGGCTCTCAATGTATTATTTAAACTGGTTCTAATCAATAGAATATAGTTTGTTTATTTCAACAATAAGACCTAACCCTTGTCAACTAGTCCTCCAACTCGATGAATTGGATTCCGCAAATTTCTCGTTCATAATATTTTTTGTTTGTGTGGGACAAGTAACTGCTTCATGGTGATCAATAGTCAATCTCCATTGTTCAAGTCGGTTTCTAGTTTAAAATTTTCTCATCCTAAGATAAATCTTATATATATATAATTCTTGATTCTGATTCCTATTGATGGGACTTAAATATCCTTATTGTGGGCAGTATTCTTGATTCACATAAACAGATTGTGTATTTATCAATGTCTTGCATCATGCAAAAACTTTTCAGCTACTCCGTAGAAAGCCAGGACCATATAGGAAGTTTCACATAATTAATTCCATCCATTATTTAATTTAGTGATTCATTTTCATGGATGGTGGACTGCATAATGTCTGTGGTTGAGTGTAGCCTCACTTAACAATCGTAGACTTATAGAGTACATGCAGAGAAATTCGAGTTACTAATTCCGTTGGAAGATGAGAGTAGACTGTGGTAGAATAGGAACGGTCATTGTGAAAGGTAATAAAAAAACATTTATGTTGCTTTTCGAAACAACAACCATAGAATTTGACACCCCTTGCCTCAATTATCGAGTTTAAAATGAAAAATATTATTCAACCAAAGAGATCGAGTAGCCTTTCCTCCTCAGCCTTTTTCTGCTACATGGCATAGATTTGTCTTGAACTGATTGGTTTAACAACACCTTATATACCTTATATGGTGGTATTGTATCCATCATCATTCTTGGCCTTTTTAACTAAAATAGTCAACTTTAGCCTTAAGCTATGAAATTCAATCAATCAATATTTATGATTGCATAAATATTTTTAGATGGTAATATTATTGGATGTTATAATTATTGTATTTATTATCATTCATAAAGTAAAATAGTCAACTTTAGTCCCATGTTATTATGATGGCATAAACAGTTATACAAATATTTGGTACCACCATTGGATGTTCCCATTATAAGTGTTAGCGTGTTGGGTAAAACAAAGTCATTGTAACCCCGAACCCCCAACAAAGTCACTGCAAGCCCGAATCCTGAGAACAATGGACTGGAAGTCAAATTATAAACACTCAACCACTACTATTTAACCTATCCCTGAGTAAGTTGTGATTTGAAATTAGACCTTTCCAAAAAAAATGCCAAAAGTCCTAACCAATGTGTTGTCCGTTTAAGAAGACATGCATTGTCTCTATAAGAAGACATTGTTTGACTCTTGTTTCTATTCAATTTTTATATTACCTAATCTACATTTCAAACTTATAAATAATTTTTTAATTTAGTTAAAAATAAAACATTTCAAATATATAAATATATTTTTAATTTATTTTAGATAAAATATGTTAAGAAATAAAACTTTTAGTTGTACTAGTATCAATCATTATAGAAACAAGGATTTCAATTATAATTGACGTTTGGATTGGTATATTTTGATGTTTTGTTTGCTAGTTATCCATTGTTATGTTAATTTAATGTGGTTTTTGTAAAATTTGAGCATATGACTAGACACTTGGTCTATTGCTTCTTTAGATACATTTGCTTGCATAATGGTTCCTATTATAGATAAAACACCTATTCTTAGACCTTTATTTTTTCATTTTCTTTGTCATTTTGATATTTTTATGGTTCCTTATATTATGACTATTGCTAATTCTATTTTCATTTTTTTGAATTTGTTTTTTTCCACTTTTTATTTGTTACTATTATAGGATTTGTCTTTGAAGAACCTTTCTTGGAGGATGGATAGGATTACTATTGAACTGGAGTGGATTAACACTTTGCATTATGTAGAAATAGATTATATTCTTTGCTCTTGTTTAATGGCCTTTCCCAAAGACCAAATTCATGGTAGAAGGGCTATGTAAATCTACATTGGCTCTTATTTGTGTTTTAAATCCCATAATAAACTTTAAAATTTTGAACCTTTCATCCTATTGTTATTCTGAAAAACATTTGAAGAGTTTCATGAAAGCTTCTTAGTATTGTTTCATGGTTGAAATTTTCCATATCCTGTTCTAAAATTCCTTCATGTTCTAACATACTCTGGAGGAGAGATCACATTGATATATTTAACCATCTCAAATTAGATCTTTTTGAAAATTTGATATTTTTCCTAAACCTCTTCTACTTGCATAGAGGCTCATTTGTACCTCCTATTATTTTGATTCTTAGAATGTTTCACATCCTCAAAATGATAATTTACTTCATTCTTTGGTCCACCTTGATGTTTATTCTCTAATACTGTTATCATTTCCCACATGTCATGCATTAGGCTGAAGAGTTAATCTATCTTGTTTGTTCCATTATTTGTTCTGGCTCATGGATTCATCTCAACTATTTCCTAGTCAAAAATGATATAGTTCAACATTAACGAACTCGTTCGACCTAGTTCTTTAACACGCTTTGGTACTACATATAACAAATACACTCAATTAAGATTTTAATTATAGAAAACTACTATTTTTCTTTTTTTCAAGCTATTTCAGAAACCCTTGTGTCCTATTTAATTTGGATCCAAAAAAAATTAAAAATTAAATTGGCTTATGCATATAATCATATGATATTTGAATGACTTTTACTTTACAATTATGTGGTAGTTTCCTTTGTCATATTCATATTCCTTTAGAAGTAGTGATGAAGTATTTTATGACTCATTAAACCATAAGTTTTAAACTCTTTCCATGTTTGTAAATAATTTTCATAATTTATTTGCTTTCTATGACTATATTAGACTAATTGTAACCTCATTGCTTTAACTTTATGTCAAAATACAGACCCTTAAAGCAATCTTGTCTTTTCCATATTGTTAAAACTAAACATGATATTGATACCAATGAAGAGATCTAAACATAACAAGGAGCAACAAAATAAATATGCAAACACAAAATCATTTTTAGAACAAGATAATAACAAGGGAAACCCCCCTTTTGGGATGTCTTGACATTCCATTTTTTTCCATTAGCAATATCAAATAAATACTACATTAGATCTTCTACAAGGAAAACCCTAGCATCTGTTGGTGCCAACTCATCCTTATACTTTGACTCATATGACAAATGTGTTATTACATAGGAATTTAATGCCAACATTCCACCTTAATGATATATTTGTAATTTTGTAGTACAAACAATGATTTTTGACACAAACCTTCATGGGCACAAGTTAAAAACTAGTCCTTCCAAAGACAAGTAGCCTTAACTCGGTTACTTCTAGCCTCCATGCCTATAACTTCCATAAGTTATATCTAGTATTTCCAAGATCTAACCACCCTACAAACTACCTAGCTTTCTAAATATATTACCTTCACCTGTTATCCTTAACCATAAACCGCAAACACACAATACACAATATTTCATCTAGGAAACCCCTTTTAGGTAAAAACCCAACACAATAACCTTATTCTTATTACATAAACTTTTCCATATCCAATACAATAATACAATTCTCTATAAACCCTAATGCATATTGCATAAACTTGATTTTCTCCAATACAATAATGCAGTTCTCTTTTAATGTTTATGTTAAACCCTAATGAATGTGCAAAATAAATAACAAAGGCACATGCATGAATTTTACAAAAATATGAGCACAATACCATGGGTTTAAAAATAACCCAAAAATAACCCATTCAAAAAATAAAAAACACATTGGCTTCACCTGTTACCTTTAGCCTTATATGAAAAAGGTAAAAAAAAGTCCAAAAAAACACTTTTAAAACATTATAAATATTACTAGAGCACACTCTAATAACATTACACTAGGCAACCACCACTAGAATCCACATCAGTTACAGTAGCATTAACAACCCTACAAGCTACACCAGTTATAGTAGCCAATAATCCAACCACACTAGTTATAATAGCTTCTTCAAGTATAAGCTACACTAGTTACAATAGTTAATACTTACCCAAAACTTGTGGTACAACTAATAAACCATCTTAGACATTTTTTAGCAACTTTGAAAAACAAACTCAAATATACAAAAATTCATAAATCCTTGCATCTCTTTATCATATCTAACACTATCGAAGCTCATTAGATCTATCACTACCAAATCTCACTAGATCACAGTTGCTAAATTTCACTAGGTCTATTATTGTCGAAGCTCACAAGGTCTACTGCTACTGAAACTCACTAAGTCTACTACTACCAAATATCACCAGGTATCTCACTACCAAAGCTCACCAATTTTACCACTGTCAAATCTCACCAAATATATCACTATCAAATCTCACCAGATCTATAGTTGCTAAAGCTCACTAGATCTATCACTATCAAAACTCACCAGATCTATCATTGTCAAAGCTCAGCAAGATTTGAATATCAAACCCTAGCATGAGAAATACTTAATCCTACATGTAATAATGAAAGAAATAACCATAGGTTCTGTTCATATAATTCCATAAACAACCCAAGTTCAAGACCATAGGATTTGATACCAAATATTAAAACTAAACATGTCATTGATACCAATCAAGAGATCTAAACATAATAAGGAGTAGAAAAATAAAGATGCAAACACAAAATTATTTTCAAAATAAGAGAATAACAAGGGAAAACTCCCCCTTGAGTGATGTATTTATATTCCTTTTTTTTCCATTAGATATCTCAAATAAATACTACATTGCATCTTCTACAAGGCAAACCCTAGCATTTGTTGCTACCAACTCACATGTACATGCATTGTGACACATCATACTTACATACACATTGACACCTCATCCTTGGACTTTGATCCATATTACAAATGTGTGATTACATAGGTATTTAATGCCAACACATTTATGTCTTACGATAAGACCAAAAATTAGTCATAGCTCCCTTTAATTCTCCTAGAAAAGTAAGGAAACATAATTTCATAGTCAAACTTATATATTCTTTATAATAAAATAATGAAAAACCTATGTTATTAATGCATTTACAAGGAACTTTGATATGTTTTCCTAGTTCATAACTCCTTTATACTTAGTTTATATGGATTTCAATATCATACCTTATCCTTTCTTGTTTATGCTAAATTTTTTATCTTTTAAACTGGGTAACACATCAAGAATTACTCAAACATTCATATTCAATTATATTTTTCAAATCATGCTTCAATTATAAAAATTGAACTTTGGCCAATAAATCACAAGTAATACCAAAAATTTTTACTCTTCATGTGTATTAATGATAAGTCATATTATATTCATTATGGCAACCAATTAAGGTTAAAATAATAGTTAGATTAAAGTTTCAAGATAACAATAAGGAAGAACTTTTAAAGCTCAACCAAATATTAAATATTATTAAGGAATCACTTAGAAACATATAAAATCATCATATGAACAAAATGGATAGTGTTCATCCCTACATATGAAGTACAAATAATGGAGTAGGCTAATATGACATAGACCATGATCATTTTCTGTTATAAGCAATTATTCTAATTGTGCAAGTGGGCATAAACACTATTGATGAATACCTATGAAAGGATCAATGAACCATTGAGTAAATAACATTTATAGGTAAATTTTTCATATAAGGGATTATTTTCCTTAATATGTACATGGTAGAGAGGGGTAATAGAATATTATTTGTTGAAGTGCATCTCACCAACATGAGCAACCCTTTCACCATGTCCTCAAATTACATGGTCAAATTATCATTCATCAACCTATAGATGGTTGGCCACATAGGTGTACTCCAATTTTAGAATATACAAACTTGTCCATGTCATACAACTAACTAAGGTTAACCGATAAGAATCAAACATATGCTAAGAAAAATAAAATACTAGTTATGGCATTAGAGTGGGCCAAAAATAATATGCATCAGTGAAAGGGAGAGAATAAGAATTTGAAGGCTCAATTGGAAACCCTAGATAAAGAAAGACTTGATTGAAAGCAATAAGGAAAGCAACTTAAGAAAAAATAATTAAGGTTATAGGAAGAGAAGGATAAATTATTAAGGTAGAAGGATGATAACTTCTAACTAAAATAGATTCAGAAAAGTATGAAAGTGTAGATTGATTCCATCAAATATAAGCAACTATAGGGTGTCAAAAATGAATATTAGCAATGGCATCAAGGACAAGATCCAATATGAAGTTAAGCATGTCATTTTTCATTAAAGATCATCCAAATATATGATTATTTACTATCAAAGGTTTGAATTTAACTGAAATACAAACCACATGTAAATTATAAGGTAGACCCATAAATTCACTAGCTATTACTACAATAATTAGGAATTTTAGCTAAGTAGGTCATTAAGGTGGAGTTGATGAACATGGTATTCAAGAAATAAATTCTAAAACTTGTAAAACATCCTATGATGACATGAAGGGAGTTGTAGATAATATTAGGAGCTACATTACCTAGTTAGAATAGTAAGGACTTTCTAACCATATTTCAGATTAGGGGACCATTATGTCTAAAGATGAATATGATAAGCTAATTGAAGAGAAGAAGGAAATTTTTCAACCAAATAAATATTCTGCCACTAATGTAGCACCCAACATCCCCAACATCATTTATCAGCTCAATGCTTTATACCTATGTTTGAAGAGGATCTATCTCAAGAAGAGTTTGATGATATTGCAATGGTAATGATCCAAATCAAGAGCATCAAGATCCCATATGATGTATAATTAAATGTATTATAGAATCCTCCAGCCAAGTGAATTCCTATGTATAATTTTAAAATTTGATGACCCTATTACCAAATGATTATGGTAGTCTAGGGTTATTTGTCAAATAAGATTGGTGTCTTTGCAATTTTTTGGAAATGTAGTATAGGCATACTACCTTATACCAATACCAAGTGGCTTGGTATAATAATATAGGCATGGGCAAAGAGGAGACTCAAGCAAAAGAGGGAGGGGTTAGCAATTTTAGGATCATTATGAATTGTGTAACATAAAATCTATGGTGCAACAAAAGAAGTAGGTCAAATGGAAAATGAAATTGTGATTCATTGAACTAGTAATCTATCAAAATCCAACAAATTGATGTCATGGAAAGTGAAGATGATTGAGGACTAAAAATTATAAATTTATATTTTGATATAAGTATAGAAATATAATATTTTTTACTTAGAGTGAAAGGGGTAAATCCATTTCTATAAATAATATCCTTGGAATTATTGTAAACATCTTTTGACCATTTTGAGAAACACCAAATAAGCTCTCTAATTATAGTCTTCAATCTTAATCAATGGATAACTATGCTTGGTTATATTACACAATTTTTTCCCAAGTAGTTTAATCTCTCTATGAATGTGTTTGTGTTTATGTCCTTACATTTGCTTATTAGTCATGTTTTCTGCTAAATGTATGCATAGGATGAGCTTGGATTATTAGTATCCAATCTCTTTGGATTGCACAATTTATCACACACTAGCCTTGTAATTATATTTGGTTATATTTTATATTTTTCACATTTAATTTAATCTCACACACTTTGTTGTGTTTTCATTTTCTACATTGTATTAGCTAGATTAGTGTAGTATATTGGGGAGTAGGCTCAAATATAGAAGATATGGTTATTGAAGACCCCCTTTTCCAGGGCATTAGATGTGGGATCACAAGCGTGATATTCAATCAATGAGTATCATGGATCAATAACCTATAATCCTACTTTTTCATGTATGGATAAAATTAAATATAAATTTAAAAAAATAATTTTAATGAACCAACACTTAGTTAGGCTAGATAGAATTTAGTTAGGATAGAGGAAAAATTGACATACATTCCACCATGTCATGCAATTTGTGGGGTCCATGTAGGGTGACAAAAAATGACCCTAAACTATCATAAATAACCTATAATTTTAGGCAAAACAATATCACTACTTTTTTAAAAATTATAATCATGGTTTAATCTTACAATAGAAATTGTGGCAATCTCAACCAAACAAGGTGATCATAAAAATGATGGCTATCATGGTTCCCTTCCAAAAGGAGTGATGGTGGCCCTAGTACACAACCATGAGTGTCAACATGCATGACGGTTGATGAAAAAGGCATAGTCAAGGATTACATAACAACGAGGCTAGCATGAGTACATTGGACAAGAATAGTAGTGGTAGGGCAATAGATGATCACATAATCAAAGCAATAAATCCATCACAAATATGAAGGTATCTTTTACAACACACAATATTGGAGGTGCACTATTACCTAATAGAGAGGATTTAAAATTTTATTATATATGCCTTACATTCATACCTAAAGGTGCTCTACTATAAGTTTATGCTTTTCTAAAACATTTCCACCAACACTTTACCATGATGTCCTACAATGATTGAGTAGATGGACATCATAGTCACCCTAGAGGATGTGTAATTTATTATTGAACTCCTTATAATAGGGTATACACAAAAAATGGCAAATTCTAGTTGAGTGGGTGACTAGAGAGAGGATATTGGACATGTAATAGGCTATTATTCTAGAGAACATCCATCTTATAATAAGAATTTTATTTAAAAAATACATGGGGATCCTATACTTATTTGAATTTGTATACTATCACAAATATGAAAATAGGATCTCATCCTAACTAGTATATACACTATACCTATCCATAGAGAAGAGCCATAAAAAAATAATTAGAGAATTTTCCTAGGGTAGGTGTTACTAATTCTATATTATCATGAACTATATTGGATCTAAATTCTAGATTTGTATATCTACTCCAAACATATATATATGAGCTTTTTTTTTGTATCTTCCACGTGGGATTCCTCATGACATACAACCTAGAGATATTTGTACTAGGAGTTATGTGCAAGAGTAATGTGTGAGATGATAATAATTACCACATCTTATGCACATCCCATGATATTAGATCCCTTGGATACCATACCACCACCTATAATAGAAATCACTATGGGACATGCAATAATGGACTTTGATATGGTCAATAGTCATTCTATGGGACCATTATCACAATCTAGGAGAGGCACATGAGATAAAGCATATTCCTAGGTAGTTTGGAGTGGTAAATGAGGAGAGAATAATTTATCTTTTCCACTATAGAGACATAGATAGGAGAGAGTGGAGGACAAAGTGAGTTTACCATCTCCTAATGGAGCATCCATTGAGGTACTATACCTCTAGTGAATGATATGGGAGGAGGGGATAACATCATATCAATAAAGAGATATCAATAAGGCCATAGCTACTATACGACTATGTTAGGTCTTAACTAGTGGAACACCTATTGAGATAGTCTTCCCATCAATTTTGCCTATATGGGATAAGGAAAGTCATTTGGGGCTACAAACCCATGGTGTAGTAGTGATGGGTCCCTGACACATGAGGATGAGGTATTAGAGGACAAAACAATAGGTAAGGGTATACATATTGAGTATGGGATGATGTGGGATGAGAAATAGGTCTTTGTGGAGGAAATACTCATGAAGGATATCTTAGTGTGTGGGGTTAAGGTGGAAATAACTAATCTAGATACAAAATCCATAGAGAAGTAGGATTAGACATGATAGCCCAAAAACATAAGTACACCCTATGACCTAAATGAAACTTAGATTAATTTATTTTATTTTTTATATGCATAGATAATATTACATTAGTATGATTTTGATAAGCAATTATAAATAATAATTAATATTGTAAATATAATAATTAAAATATTAATTATTATTTATAATTCCTTATCAGTACTTCAATTTGAAAACATAAAAAATTTTGTAGACACCAAAATATAGCACCCTTTAGTTCACATTCACCACCTCACCATAAAATCTTGCATAATAAATATATATGCCTAAGTTTTAACTTAGGGATATAAAATCTTGCACATCATTATACTTTCCTAATTTATTTAATTAGGAAAATCACCCTAGGATACCCTGTCTACCCATTGGACATGTGTCCTGGACACTTCATCCAACATCCATGCCACATATTACCCACTCCTGTCCTCTTTGTCCTTGCACGTGAGATGGATTTCCAACACCAATGCCACAACTCCCTTGTTGTTGTCCCCTTGTCCCTTCCTATAAAACAACATCCCACATCCCACTCCACTTAGAGCCACATCACCCCAGTTAAGTGAGCACACTAAGTGACTCACTGTAACTGCCCCTTCCACCTGGTAGTCGAGATTTGCCACTTGGCAAGTCAGGCTTGCCACCTCACATTCCCCTATAAAGCCCTAAGCAACCTATAAAGGCACCATGAATCCACCAAACAAAGGGAGCTAAATTTGTGTGCCAACAGGCTACGAAAATAGATCTAGACCCAATGAGAAATTGAGAGCATGAGCTTGATTCTGACCATTGGATTGAATTCCAAGGAAATTTTTTATTCAACCGAAACCGCCCGTCCATAGTTCCATAGTCAAAAATATGCATCCACAGTTTCACAACCATAGGTCCACGATTTATAAACCACAACCGTGCTTCCGTGGTTTCATACTCTCGAGAACAAAAATGAATTTCATCAACAGAGATTAGCTATTTGAGTATTAAGTAAGGCTTTATTTATTAAATATTCTATGCTATATGCTTTTCATCCATATCAGTAACAGGTTTATGTGCAGCATTGGATTTATTGCTTGAATATATGGGTGCTACTAATCCCCTTTGCTAGTTTGCATGTGTGTAGGTAACAGGTATCTTGGATAGGCTGCTAAATCTGGAGTGGTCCATGTTATATACCAAAGCCCACTCATCCTTTGAAGATGTAACTAGATACAAGGAGAACATTGTACATTGCGAAATATCTGGAAAACTCCCATAGAGAAACTTGCATCACAATGAGGCAAATATTGTAACATTGTACCCAAGCTACTTGGGTCAATCTGAAATATTGTAAATATGTATCACAAGAGTCAATATATATAAAGGATTTAATTATTTTGGGCAATATCCTTGCATCGATGTGGTTTTATATTGCAAGTGTTCAAGTATTTTAGTTACAAAAATGGCGATCACGATGGGACCCCCTAAAGGTCCTATTTTGTTTTGCCTTGTCTAAATTTGTTCACTAATATTTGTTTGCACTTACAGGTTTTGGGAATTCGAGGCGCACATAAATATGATTTTAGATCAATAAATTTGGAAGATCCTGCACCCAAATTGTTTACTGTGGAAACACGAAAATGTGGTTCCTATTTTGAGGAAACGTAGACTTGCAATTTTTGTTCTAAGGAAATGTAGACTTGTAGTTTTGTTTTAAGGAAATGCAGACATACGGTTCCTGTTCAAAAGAAATGCAAGAGCATGGTTACTATCTATAGAAAAACGAGCCGATAATTGAAATATGGAGGGAACAATGAAGGATCACATGTCTGTACCTGTCACTCACCGCTCTTTTCTCTGCCTCTTTTTTTTTTTTCTTGCTATTATTAACTAGATGCATTTAGGGTAAGATATATAGTTCAGTCCTTTTTTCCCTTGCCTACATATAGGTCTAAGGATAAGATCAATTAGCTTAATTCTTGCACCCATTAATACATAAACAAAAAAAAAGTAACTGCATTTGCATAGTAGGTAAAAAAAAACATGTTGCACATGTCGGGTTAGGAATAACCTAGACACTATATATTTTCAGGTTCAATTTTGTCTAGGCTTTTTCCTACTGATAGAAAGGACCCACGCATCTACATTTGGGGTTTCCCAAATGCTGACACGTGATTGGAAAATCATGGATGAACCAACAATCCACCTGCGGTTGGCCCTGTTAAAAGGATTTAGCCTAAAAACTTACCTAAAAGTGGCATTTTGCCCCTAACCTACTATCTGTTGTGTTTCTACTTTCTATTTTCTTGCATTTAGGCCATTGAAATAGAATTGCATAGTAATTTTGCATAACATCCTAGTTAAACGAAACCACCACACACTCACATAAATGTTGGAAAATGGCTAGATTTCATCACCGTCGGGTTTGGATTATACCCTGTTCTTAGCCAAGACTGATTCCAAGATTCGTCATAACCTGTGGGTGATAGCACGCATCTCTCTTTGGAGAGGTGTATCACAGACTACAGGTGAACTGGATGAGGAATTGGTAGGACCTGTGCTCCCTGGCCATGTGTGGAATTCATTACCACATATTATATGTGGAATTACGTGACCTAGAGTTCATAGCCAAGTTGTCGAGCTGTGAGTATACAGGTTAAATCCTTGACTCATTTAGGGCAAAAAATTGAGCACACATATTTTTTATTTTCCAAAACAATTTCAAAAAGATATATATACGAAAATCTAGCATCAAAAATTTTGTGTGGTTATTTGCTTTGTGTGTTGTATTGCATTGTATTGTCACTTTACTTGTATAGATAGTCTCACTCGACATTTTATCACATTGTAGCATATGGTAGTGACTCATAATCAAGCTAATAAATTAGTGTCAAGCCAAAGTCTATGTTTGTCCTCTATGGCCTCTCAGTCTGGCAGTGCCCCTCACACTTCGGTGGTGGGACAAGTAGATGTGCCCCTTTCTATGTCCCCGAGTCTTGATGTAGGGCCTTCTAGTAATGCCCCCAACATGGACATAGACATTATGCATAGAGCTACTCACACAACTATACCTAAGATACCTAGGATTGAACCTCATGCAACAGTAGACAATCAGGTCACCATGATAGATATGGACACTGTTAGAATGTACTTGAATGTAGCTGGAATGGTCTTCCCATAATTACCATCACTCTCCATCCCATCACCTGTCGTACCCCCATCAAAACAAGAATTTATATTCACCTATCCACAACAGTCATAAAATATTTTCACCAATCCTCTCTTTGATTTGGCTGCTATAGCATTAGCCAATCAACCATTTTCATGCAACCAAATTCCGCCCACATTATCACAGCAAATTACCATTACCATTGATCCCTTGTATGAAACAATTTATATTGTTTTGCAAGCCCCAAAATCCATTCCTCCATCCACACTCATAGGACATACATCTCATACCATTCCATATTCATTGGTGATACCCTTTGCTACTTACCCCTCATCTACCTCCACTACCATGGTTTTTCCACAACCAATTCAATCCACCACATCACAGATAGCAATCCCTATGTCAAATGCAATTGCTATGCAATAGGATTTCTTATAGTTGTAGCAAATGATTTTAGATAATGCTAACCATAGCATGAACCCTGACCCTAACCAACATTTGCAAGATATTGAGCAAAATATTCCACCTACATCTCATCAACCTAATGCCTTTATCCAAGATCCATCTTGGGTAATGCATCCTCCCTTTACCACTATGGTTCACAATAAACCACCGTACCCATATGCTAATGTAGTAGGTCAACATAATATCATACCTTCATCACCCCATCCACATCATAACATCCCTCAACATCCATACCATAATATATTTCCTCCAAACATGTCTTATCATCCCCAACCTACATACAATCCACCCTATTACCAACAACATCAAGTACATTCGATTGTCAGTCCTATAGATGATCCTAGATACTAGGTTTTATAGAGTCAGATTGATAGTATTGCCATGTAAACCCCAGGCTTGCAATACCAAAATCCAACTTTAATGTAACTACTCAATCACCCTATTCATGCTTTGGTACTAGAGTCGCCATATCCACATGATTTCCAAATATCGAAGCTTGGATTTAAAGGAGAAGAGGATCCCCATGAGCATGTAACAATATTTGTGAATGCATGCTTTAGAATCAAAAGCAATGATGCATTGCTATTATATACATTTCCTCAAACATTAGGGGGGGAAGCCCAAGATTGGTACAACCATCTCCCACATCAAAGTATTTTCACCTTTGAAAAACTAGCGGACCAATTCCTAGAAAGATTCATCCTAAATGTTAGAAAACAAACAACATTGACTGATTTGATTTACCTAAAACAATATGACGATCAATCAGTATATGAATTTGGCAACAGATGGTATAAAACTAAATGGTGCGGGAAGCAGGATCATTTTTATATTGAATCGATTTTTGATTGTAAGGTAGAAAACCCATAATATACTTAATTTATATATTTGTTCGATGATGCCTTATTATCATATTTGGATTGCATTTAAATACCTAGTATAATAGTTGTAAGAGTGAAGGGTTGTGACCCTAGAATATAATTAATAAATAATATAAGTATTAGGACATGTTAGGAGGGTCCTAACATGCCACCCCCCTTAAAGGAGCTTTGTCCTCAAAGCTGGAAATTTGGAAATTGCTGCTAGATATCTTGAAAATTTTCCCATGTTGCGTCTTCTAAAGGTAGACCTTTCCAATGGATTAAAACTTCTGTGATATCGAGAGTATGAAGGTGACGAGAGTGGCGATCCAAGATAGCTTCTGGCTCGACTATAAGTACTCTGTCATCGAAGAATTTAGGGAGAGTTTTTTGTGTCGTGATTTGGGCTCCAACTGTGAGCTTAAGGCAAGATACATGAAATACGACATGAATTTTGGAAGAGGGAGGAAAATCTAGTTTATAAGCAATGGTCCCAATACATTGGAGAACTTTATACGGCCCATAAAATTTGGGTGCTAACTTTTGAGAACCTTTTTGTGTAATAGAGGATTGACGGTAAGGTTGGAGATGTAAGAAAACCATATCACCTTCGTGGAAACTACGTTCGCTTCTATGTTGATCGGCTTACTGCTTCATGCGATGCTGGGTGGTGTGGAGGTTCTCTTTTAGGATCCATAGTATGTCATCTCTATTAGCAAGTTCAATTTCCACTGCATGGACTTTTGTAGTCCTTGGAATATAGGAAGTGAGGGATCGTGGTGTTTGACCATATATTGCTTCATAAGGAGTCATTTTGATGGACATATGGTATGAAGTGTTATACCACCATTCCGCTAGTGAAATCCACTTTACCCAATGGAGTGGTTGAGTAGAAACAAAACATCAAAGGTACGTTTCCAAGCAGTTATTTACAACTTCTATTTTGCCATTGGTTTGAGGATGGTAAGCGGAGCTCATACGAAGTTGAGTACCTTGTAATTGGAACAATTCCTTCCAAAAGGTGCTAGTGAAATTGGGGTCACGGTCACTAACAATTGTGGAGGGCATACCATGTAATTTAAAGATGTTATCTAGGAAGAGGTGGGCTATAGTTCTAGCGTATAAGGATGAGCCACGGAACAAAAATGGGAATATTTAGATAAATGATCAACGACTATGAAAATGGTTGTTTTTCCTCCTGATTTTGGTAATCCTTCAATAAAGTCCATAGAAATAGCTGCCCATGTTTTGGTGTGTATATGAAGAGGTTGAAGTAATCTTGGAATAGCGAGGGTCTCCCCCTTTTTTCTTTAGCAAACTTAACATTCTTTTACAAAGTTTTTGATGTAATTTTTCATTCCTACCCAATAGGAGGAGGTAGTAGCTCTTTTATAGGTTTTTAAGAACCCTGAGTGGCCTGTAGTGGGTGAGGTATGTAACTCATGAAGAAGTTTTTCATGATAAGTTGAATTGGGGGTGAGGACCATCCTCCCTTTGTATCTGAATATATTGTCCTTCCAAGTGTATGGAGGTTTGCTACGAGGATTATGTTGAATTTGTTGAATTAAGGCATGGTTAGTAGGATCATTTATCCATTCTTCATGCACCTCATATACCCATTTAGGAATAAGGGAGGAAATAGCATGTACTTGAGGCATATCTTCAAATTTTCTAGAAAGTGCATCGGCTACCATGTTGTCCTTTCCTTTTTTATATGTAATTTCATAATCATAGCCAAGAAGTTTAGTAACCCATTTTTGTTGTTTCGGGGTATTAGTCCTTTGTTCCAAAAAATACTTCAAGCTATGATGGTCAATGCATATAATGAAATGTTGGCCAATAAGGTAAGGCATCCAATGTTAAATAGCATGGAAAATCGCCAACATCTCTTTTTCATATGTAGAGCAAGCTAAATTCTTAGGAGAAAATTTTTTGCTTATAAAAGCTAGAGGCCTTTCATCCTGCATGAGTACGACTCCCATTCCTATTCCTGAAGCGTCACTTTCAATGACGAACGGTTTAGAAAAGTTGGGCATGGCTAGAACATGGGTGGTACAAATTGTAGTTTTCAAGGTGATAATGGCCTCATCTACTTTAGAAGACCATTTGAAAGAATTTTTCTTAAGTAATGTTGTTAGAGGAGCAGCGATTTTACTATAATTTTGGACAAATTTTCTATAATATCCCGTTAGTCCAAGAAACCCACGCAGAGGTTTTAAGGTTTTTGGAATAGGCCAATTTTTCACCTCCTCGATTTTGGAAGGATCTACCATAACTCCTTCCTTTGAGACAATATGCCCTAAGTATTCAATTTCTTGTTTTCCAAAGGAACACTTTGATATTTTTGCATAAAGCAAATTTTCCTCCAAGATTTGGAATGCTTGTCTAACATGGTCCAAATGTTATTCCCATGTTTTGCTATAAATCAAAATGTCATCAAAGAAAACTAATATAAATTTATGAAGAAAAGGGTGAAATACCTTATTCATTAGACTTTGAAAGGTAGAAGGAGTGTTGGTCAGGCCAAATGGCATCACCAAGAATTCATAGTGCCCTTCGTGAGTGTGAAAGGTCGTCTTAGGAATATCCTTTTCATTGACTCGTATTTGGTGGTAGCCTGACCGTAAGTCTAACTTGGAAAAATAAGCTACCCCATGGAGTTCATCTAATAGCTCGTCTATGACCAAAATAGGAAATTTATCTTTGATGGTCATTTTATTAAACGCTCAAAAATCGACACATAAATGCCACGATCCATCCTTTTTTCTAACTAAAATAATTGGAGAGGAGTAAGGGCTTTTGCTAGGTCTAATGACTCCTGCCTTAAGAAGCTCTTGTACTAATTTATCTATTTCGGTCTTTTGGAGGTATGGATAATGATAAGGTCTAATATTAGGAGGTTGATGCCCTGGAAATAGTGGAAAAGTGTGATCGTGACTTAGTTGTGGAGGTAGTCCTTTTGGTTCATTGAATACCACCTTATGGTGGTCTAAAATATTTTATAACTCTGGTGTCTCATCTTCTTTGTGACTAGGTTGAATTGAAAATAATTGGGTGACCATTCCTTTGTTTCATTTTTGGATAATTTTCTCCATTCTATGCGAGCTGATGATTTGGGAAGGTTCTGATTTCAGACCTTGGATAATATAGGTTTGGTTCTTTGCTGTGAATTTCATCCATAGTTCATCAAATTCCCATTGGACTACGCCCAAGGTTCATAACCATTGTACTCCTAGTACAATGTCACACCCACCTAGGGGTAGGACATACATGTCGCATTTCATGTTATAAACCCCCATAGTTAGTTTTATATTTCTGCATTTTCCTCTGCATGCAATTTTTCCACTGTTTCCAATCATCACTTTGAAGTTATTGGAAGGGTATATAAAACAATTTGCTTGTTTAGCCACCTTTGGATCGATAAAATTGTGCGTGCTACCAGAATATAGGAGCATAGTAAGGTTTTGTTTCTTAAAATACCCTTTTACTCGCATTGTTTGAGGGGCAGAAAATTTGACAAGGGCGTTGAAGGAAACCTTTGGTGCATTTTCTTCATCACTTTCAAGTGTATTGGATAATATCTCTACTTCGAGTTCAGGTTCATCTTCAGTAGAATTCCCTTCCTCTATGGTATCTAGAATCTATAATTTCCATGAGGCACATTTATGATTTATGTCAAATTTCTCATTGTAATTGTAGCAAAGATTCTTAGCTTGTCTTTCCCTCATTTCCTCGAAACTCAGACGCTTAATTGGTAGAGCGGGGTTAATTTTGGGGGCAATGTAGGAGTTTTGGGTTCATCCATTTTACATTGGTTTGGGGTTGGTATAAGTGTTTGATGGTTTCCCCCAAGTTGGTTTTGTGAATCGATTCAGTGCCTTGATTTTGTCCTTCGCTAATTTTTCCAAGCCGATGGTCTCTAACATGTTTGTAGGGTTATACATTTGCACCTCTATTCAAATTTCTTCTTTTAATCCACTGAAAAAACATTCTTGAAATAAGGCAGCGTCTAATTCGGATGTTCGATTAGCTAGCCTTTCAAATTTTGCTTGGTATTCGCTTATCGAAGTGGTTTGGCATAATTTAGTGAGGGCTCCTGTAAAGCTTTGAAACTTGCTAGGGCCGAATCGCACTAATAGATTATGTGTAAAGGTTGACCACGTCGGAGTGTCGTTAGTTTTCTCGAACCATTGGTACCATTGGATGGCATCGTTTTCCAAGTGGAAGGAGGCAATATGCACTTTTTGCATTTTTGAAATTTGATTTAGTGAGAAATATTGCTCTGCTCGGTAGATCCAGTTTGTAGGGTCTCCTCCTTCAAATTTTGGGAAGTTTAATTTCGTCGTCCATGGTAGAATGGAAGTTTGTGGACCTCCTAACATTGCTTAGTTTGATGACTCTTGGTTGGGTGAATTTGCATGTGTTGTTGCCTGATTTTGACTGATGGCATCAAGTTTAACATCCATTGCAAATAATATCTCGAAGATTTCTCTTGTGTTACGGGTATTCTCCTCTCTTTCCTATTGAACTTCTTCAGCGAGCCTTTCGTGTTTCTCATGAATGGAATCTAGTGATCGTCGTCCTTCAGACATTGCGGTTGGTGTAGGTAACGATCAATATGAATTGGTACAGGTGAGCAAAAAATAAAAAAAAAAAAATTTTCCTTTGCATTTCGAATGTCGAAAACCTTGATGTTGCGTTGAAGATTTTAGATTTTTCAAAATAGCCACCGGTCACCACGTGAAAGGTCGAGCAATTTGGATGTAAGACAACTTAATTTGTACCTTAGGAGAAGGTTTAATTTTCCATAAGGATTTTGACACAGATCCGTGAAGCGTGAATGTTGTTTGCGTCCTCGTGAATGTGGACTGGTTGAAATGTGCGATGGGAAAAATTTTTAATGGTGAATTTGCTCCTTGATCTAGCTCTGATCCAGATGGTATGAAACTAAATGGTGTGGGAAGCAGGATCATTTTTATATTGAATCACTTTTTTATTGTAAGGTAGAAAACCCACAATAGACTTAATTTATATATTTGTTCGATGATGCCTTATTATCATATTTGGATTGCATTTAAATACCTAGTCTAATAGTTGTAAGAGTGAAGGGTTGTGACCCTAGAATATAATTAATAAATAATATAAGTATTAGGACATGTTAGGAGGGTCCTAACAATAGATGGATATCAGTCATTATCAAGTTACCATTTTCACTCCTTATGCCAGAGATAATATGAATGTTCACGAAGAGTTTTGGTAGACCCATCTCTTCATTGCTACAACTACAACAGTATAGAACCTTCAATGAGGAACTCGCCCAAGAACTGAATGAAGAAATAAAAATTCAAGAAGGTGATATTAATCCTAAGAAGAAAGAGTGGCACAATAAGAATCAAAATAGGAATAACCATGGTCAGTCCAAGACCGCATAGGTTAATCAGATAGTTTTGAGCCAACCATAGTCAAATCAATCGGCTCAAACACAAATCCAACAACCCCAACAACAAAAACAACCACACCAACTGAATTATCAAGCTGTTCCACCCCCACAGTAGGTACAAAATTAGACATAACCTTCGAAAATGCAACAACATCATTTTAAGCCAAAAAGAAATTACACGCCAGTACAAGAGCCATATTCATTAGTATTTCAGAAGTTGTATGCATAAATTTTTTTAATTTACCAAAAATGAAACCTGATGATCCTAACAAACCAAAGACAAAATGTTACAAAGAACACCTCTTTTGCATCTATCACAGACAAAGAGGACATGATATTGAAGGTTGCCATGGATTTAAAGAAATTGTGCAGGATTTATTAGAAGCAGGTACAATCAAAATTGACAACCCACTAGCCCAAAATAACCAAAACCTAGGCATATATCAGACACCTTTGCCACATCAAGAGGTGAATCAACAACCGACGGGAGCATCAACTTCTACAGTTTCTCCCAATTAGGTTAATTATGTGTCTTTGAGGGAAACAATATAAAATTAAAATTATAATATTAACTTTTCACCCCTTAATTCAATAATACAATAGCGCTAAATGGTATTTATAGGGAAGGAGTAGGAGGAAGAAATGGAGGAGAGGAAAAGGTGGAGAGATAAGGGGGAAGGGAAGGCATGGAGGGATAAGGAGATAGGGGAGTAGGGAATTATGGAGGAAGAGGAGGTGGAGGGATAAGGTACGAGGAGAGAATTTTGAAGAGCATTTAGGAGAGGGAGTTCGACAATTAAAAAAATCATGCCGACAACACTTTGTCGACAAATTCCTGATGTGTTCACACTTGGGCCTAGAAATATCTAGATATTTCTGGGCCTAAAACCTTTTCATACTTGCAAAATTCTCCCCCTTAAAGTTGAGAGAACTGACTACATAGTCTCTCAGCTTTAAAAATTGAGCTTTAGCCATTACTTTGGTGAATATGTCAGCAATGTTCTCCAAAGTGCGGCAAAATTGAAGCTCAACAATTTCATTTTCCACCATATCTCGGATGAAGTGATACTTCATATCAAAATGCTTCGTTCTACTATGGTGGATCGGATTGTATGCCAACTGAATGGCACTAATGTTATCATAGTAAATCCTGGTCGGACCACTTTGCTGCTCTCCAATCTCTTCCAGTACTTTTCTTAGCCATAGGGCTTGAGTACTAGCATAGGTGACTACTATATACTCAACTTCTGTAGAATACAAAGCTACCACAGTTTGATTTTTGGAACTCCATGTTATTAGCCCTGATCCCAGACTAAAATAGTTCCCTAAAGTTGATTTTTTGTCATCAATATTGCTGCCCCAATCACTATCACTAAAGCCTACAAGCTTGATAGTGTTACATTTATGGTATTGGATTCCAAAATCCAATGTACCCTTCACATATCTAAGAATTATCTTAGCTTCTTGCAAATGCAGCTCAGATGGGCTAGCCATAAATCGAGAGACAAGAGAAACAACATACTGAATATCAGGCCTGGTGTTGGTGAGAAACATCAAACTCCCAACCATGCTCCTGAAAGTGGTCACGTCAACTTTTGGTGCTCCATCATCTTTGCTTAATTGGATTCCATGTCCAACTGGAGTTGCAACTGGTTTGCAATGCTCCATAGCAAACTTCTTGATCATGTCCCGAGCATACTTATGTTGACAGATGAAGATCCCTGTATCTGATTGATGAACTTCCAATCCAAGGAAGTAGTGCATTAGGCCGAGATCCTTCATCTCAAACTTCTTCATCATGGAGCGCTTGAACTCCATATTCACTTTTCTATTACTACCCATGAATATGAGATCATCCACATACAAGCAAACTATGAGGATGTCGTTATCTTGCGTCAGGTAGTAAAGGGTGGGTTCATTTCTACTTTTGGTGAACCCAAAATATTTGAAGTACCCATCAATGTGTGAGTACCAAGCTCATGGTGCCTTCTTGAGGCCATAGAGTGCCTTTTTCAGTCTGTAAACAAGGTGCTCCTTACCTTGTTCTTGAAATCCTTGAGGTTGCTCAACATACACTTCCTCTGTTAAGTACCCATTGAGAAAGGCACTTTTCACATCCATGTGTTGGATTTTCCAACCCTTGTGAGCAGCTAAAGCAAGAACTGTTATGATGGTCTCCTGTCGTGCTACAGGAGAAAATGTCTCTTCATAATCAATACCATACTTCTGTGTAAATCCTTTTGCAACCAATCTTGCTTTGTGCCTTTCAATGCTTCCATCAACATTGAATTTGGTCTTGAAGACCCATTTACATCCAACACACTTCTTTCCTTTAGGAAGCTCTACCAGCTCCCAAGTATCATTGTTTTTTATAGAGGTTATCTCCTCTTTCATGGCATCTTGCCATATCTTTTGAGTACAAGCCTTCTCATAACTAGAAGGTTCAAGTTGTGCACTAGTTAACAAGGCATAGTTAACTACATCTCCCCGAGGTTCTTGGGAGTCATCATCTCCATACAAATGCATATTTTCAAGTCTTTGCAAAACTGAACCCATTTCACTTGCTTGACTTCTAGTATATCGTCTTTGAAAATTTGTATCCAACATCCGATAAGATGGATGATGCTTTGGAGAGTTCTCTTACCTCTAGATGGAGAATCAATATCCATTGGTGAGGAACTCACTGACCTTTGTGGAGAAGGACTTGGTGATGATGATGATGAACTGGAAGTCGAATGTCTACTTGGGCTTGGAGGAGAAGGAGACTTCTTGATTTTCTATGGAACCTGTTGAATTTGTGAAGAACCTGTGTCATGAGATTCAACATCACTATAAATTTTGGGATTTCCCCATTCTCCCCCTTCATCAAAAATCACATCCCTGGAAAGTATTATCTTTTGAGTCCTAGGATTGTAGAGTCTGTAAGCTTTTGTGTTCTCACAGTACCCTACAAAAATGCATGCTTGACTCTTAGGATCAAGCTTCTTCCTCTATTCATCAGGAATGTGTGAGTAAGCCAGTGAACCAAACACTCTAAAATGCTTGACATTCGGTTTCTTACCATACCATGCTTGGTAAGGAGTTTTCCCTTTCAAACTTGAAGTAGGGCTCCTATTCAAAATATACACACTGGTCCTAGCTGCATCTGCCCAATACATATTGCTCAAATGCTTCATCTGAAGCATAGATCTTGCCATCTCTACAATGGTGCGGTTTTTCCTTTCAGCCACACCATTCTGCTATGGAGTATAGGCAGTAGTGAACTGCCTCTTTATTCCATGTTTTTTACAAAAATTCAAAAATTCATTAGAGGAGTATTCTCCTCCTTTATCTAATCTGAGACACTTAACAAAATATCCACTCTCATTTTCAACTCTTGCTTTAAAATCTATGAAGCAATCAAATGCCTCATATTTATGCTTCAAAAAATATATCCAACACATTCTTGAAAAATCATCAATGAAAAGAAGAAAGTAAGAGTTGTTACCAATGCTCTTGGTCTGCATCGGACCACAGATGTCCGAATGCACTAGTTGGAGTGGATAACTAGCTCGCCATGCTTGTCCATGAGGAAATTTGGTTCTAGCGTGCTTGCCCAAGGCACAACCTTCACAAAATTCCTTATTGTCCTGAACTTTAGGAAGTCCGGTCACCATCGCTTGAGAAGTTAACATCTTCAAATTGGCTAAATTCAAATGATCGTATCTCAAGTGCCACAACACACTTGGATTTGCAATAGCAACATTTACTAATTGATCTCCTCCTGGATGGCCAAAATTTAAAGGAAATAACTTGTTCCTTGTCATTGGCACTTGAGTAATGACTCTATCACTATTACTCTTATCAAAAATGGTACATTTACCCTCATCAAACAATAATTTATAGTTCTTCTCTAACATTTGACCAACACTTAAAATATTGTGTTGGAGATGAGGTGTGTAATAGATATCACTTACTTGTTTCATGCCCTCTTTTGTTGGAACCTCCATGGCTCCAATGCCTTCAACTACCAATGACTTGTCATCTCCCAATTTGATGCTGGATTTATAGGAAGAATCCAGAGTAGCAAAGAGTTCTTCTTTGCCACTCATATGATTTGAACACCCAGTGTCCAAGATCCAGGTATCATTCAGGTTATGATCTGACTTGCCATATGAGAGAAAGAGATTTGAGGTCCCTTCCTCTTCTCCAAAATTGCCATATTGACTGCTCTGGCTACTGCTCCCTTGTGAATATTTTGACCAGCAGTCACGAGAAAAGTGGCCAAGTTTACCACAATTGTAGCAAGTTTGTTTTGACTTGTCACTTCCTTTTCCTCATCCTGGATGCTTCCCTATGTTCTACTATCCACCTCTATTCTGACCTCCACCTCTATTTGAAGATCCTCCTCTGTTAGGAGTTCCACCTCGTGGACTATTCCTACCTCTACCTCTGTGTTGACCTCTGCCTCAACTTTTGCCTTGTCCTTTTCCTTCTTGTGAAGTGAAGGCTTTGTCATCACCTCCGTGGCTAGTGGAAGGAGATTCCTGCAATCTCTCTTCATGTGAAAGAAGAGAACCAATTAGTGCATCAAAGGAAAGTGCAGTAAAATATTTTGACTCTTCAATAATGATTGCTACATGATTCCACTTAGGAAGAAGTGTTCACAACACTTTCTTCACCACAACCTCTGGTTTAACTTCTTCACCTAGAGTGACCATTTTATCTACTATGGCTTTGACTCGCATGTAGTAGTCTCCTACTTTCTCATTCTCCTGCATTCTGAGATTTTCAAAATCTCTTTTCAAAGTTTGAAGCCTGACCTGCTTCACTTGATCACTCCCTTGAAAACTTTCCTTTAAAGCCTTCCAAGCATCTTGAGTTGTTATACAGGATGCTATTCTAGGAAATATGCTTTTATCTAAGGTTGCTTGTAAATGATATAGGGCAAAGGAATTGTTTTTCTCGGCTTCTTTCTTGGCTTTTCTATCAACAGCACTTAAGGTAGACCAGTCAGTAGGAGAAGGTTATGTGTAACCCTCTTCAACTATTTCCCATAAACCTTTACCAATCAACATAGTTTTCATCTTTATTGACCAATATTCATAATCACTACCATTAAATTCAGGAATTTGGAGATTCGAATTTGAAGCCATTTCTACTACTTGAAAGTAAACTTTGATTTGACTAAAAATAGGAAGTACAAAGCAATTACAAGTTCAAATCAAATCTAGATTTCTTAACTCTCTCTCTCTGATTTCTTCTTCTTCTTGTGGATTACCCAGTACTTGAGGCCCAAAATTGTCTGCAATGGAATCCTCATCGTCACTGATGACAATAATTTTAGGAGCTGCCGCTGGCTCGGCCTGTGCTAGCTCAGGCTCTGCTGGCTCAGGCTCTGGAGAGCGTGGGGTATAACTTTCACTGGATTTTTCCTCTAGCTCAGCTGGAGAGTAGCTATCACTAGCTTGATCTACAAGTGCGACTTCAATTGTATCAGACTCCTCCACTCGTTGTCCGAATATATTGTCTTCTGAGTCAGCCTCGTATCCAGAATCTGGATTCCTTTGGTGGGCTATAACAAAATTTTGCAGCTGACTAAATACGACATGTAGTCCATCTCGTCGAACTCGTTCATCAAAAGCTTCAATAGTTTCTCTCCGTAGTAGAGAGCACAAAGCATGGTAACATCCGGTAGATCTGATCATCTACTCATCAAGGCAAAAAAAAACTTTGTTAGAGCTTTTGAGGTTACAACTTTTGCTCTTTTACAGCCACTGAGGCTATTACACAAAATTTTTAGCCTTGAACGGGGTTCCAAGGGGCATCGGAGTCCAAATTTTTTTGGAAGTGCTAAACGGGCGCTCTGAAAGGCTCTCGTCACTATTATGTTCCCCCTTTTTACAAAGATAGCCCTTTTAAAGTTTTCAAATTTTATAAAGGTTTTTAAGAAAATTTAATAATATTCTTTTATATTTTTAATTATATTTTAAATAAAAGTTTATTTAAAACTAATTAAAAAATATAAAATTAGAAAAATTATTAAATTTATTAAAACCTTGATAAAAAACTAAAACTTAAAAAAAATTAAAAAACCTTTTCTCAAGCCGATTTGAACTCGTGACCACTCCTTCAACGACGGCCAACTCAACCGCTGTGCCACGCAGCTTTCGTGAAAGCAAATGGGGCCAAGGATTTATTTAAATCCTTCAATCGGTGCTAAAAAAAACAAAAAAAAAAAAAATTCCTTTTGAGCGATTCGAACTCAGGACCTCTCCCCGACCAACAAACAACTCTGCCAATGCGCTACGTGCTTCGGATGAGATCAATGGTGAGCATAAACATTTTTATATTGATGCGACGGTTGAAAATTAAAAATAAATAAATAAAAAAGGTTTATCCCACATGCAGCGGGAGGAGGGCAAACCAATTGTTTTTAAATGCTCGTGAACCACAATAATATCGATTGCCTTTGGGCAATCACCAGCAACATTTTTTTCCACTTTGAACCATGTGTCACACTCATACACACCAATCACTCTCACCACAGTGTTGCTTGGCCAGCTCAGCTCTCCCAGTTAGAACTTGCATGTCACCTCAGGATTCGTGTCTGGCTACCACCTCAGCCAATGCCTACCACCTCGAATTGCATGTCGTTGCCCAGTCAATGTCCATGTTAGCACCTACCTTGAAATCCATGCCCTTGGCCTTAGCTCTCGTGCCTCTGTACCTATGCCTCAAAAAGTGTGCCCGGATCTGATACCAGTGAGGGAAACAATATAAAATTATAATTATAATATTAACTTTTCACCCCTTAATTCAATAATACAATAGCGCTAAATGGTATTTATAGGGAAGGAGTAGGAGGAAGAAATGGAGGAGAGGAAAAGGTGGAGAGATAAGGGGGAAGGGAAGGCATGGAGGGATAAGGAGATAGGGGAGTAGGGAATTATGGAGGAAGAGGAGGTGGAGGGATAAGGTACGAGGAGAGAATTTCGGAGAGCATTTAGGCGAGGGAGTTCGACAATTAAAAAAATCATGCCGACAACACTTTGCCGAAAAATTCTTGATGTGTTCACACTTGGGCCTAGAAATATCTAGATATTTTTGGGCCTAAACCCTTTTCATACTTGCAATAGTCTTAACTGCCACAAGGTTTTGTATGGGCTATCAGTATAGTTACCCGTGGACAAAGGTAAGCTAATCGTACAACCTAGGCTCTGGTAGCATCACCAACTAATGTGCCCATACAACTTAGATCGAGTGGGCCACCACCACCATTCCACAACTGCCTTGTTGTTACATTGAAAAACTGGTTAACACAAAGTTTGAAGATGGCTTCAACAAAATTATCAATTTATGAACTAATACAACAATCAACACCTCACAGGGAAGCATTGATGGAAATTTTAAAGTCTATTCAAGTACAATCAGAATGCCCCAGTGCATTAAATTCCTTTGTGGGTAGTGTGCAAAAGTGCATGGAACCCTTGATAGTATTCTATGACTTCGAGGAAAAAAAATATTAGTAGATTCACATGATCCGCCATTGCACATAGTAGCTCACATTGACAGGAAACCCTTCAAGAGAGTTCTTATTGATACAGGTTCTTCAATCAACCTCATTACCACACCTACCATGATGAAGCTCAACCTCCCATCATCTCACATCACAACATCCACATTCATTCTTAGGGCCTTTAATGATGCTTTATGCTTAACTATAGGGAATGTTGTTCTTCCTGTCACCGTGGGGGTGAAAACAATACATGTTCTCTTCCACATATTGGAAGGGTAAATGCAATATAACATAATTCTTGGATGCCCTTGGATTAGGTAAATGAAATGTTTACCTTCAACATTGCATCAATGCTTAAAATATGTGCATGAAGGTAAGGTACATTGCATACCAGCTGACACTGAACCTTTCAAATACTATAACTTTATTTCAAATCCTTATGACCATTTACTCCCATTAACACATCTAACCATCCAAGCACTAGTAATTAGAACCATTCCATCAGCACCACTAAATCAAAAGCACCCATTCTAGAAGAGTTGCCTATAGTCGATACAACTTTTGCATCTAAAAGCGTTAGCTCAGCACATCCTTCAAACATCGCATTTCATTTTCAAATTACACCCACTCATCCTACTAATTAATTTCTAGCTCCATCTAGTACACTTCCATATTCAAAGCCACCATTCACATTCAAAGCACAACCCACATCATCAACCACTACTTCACAGTCATTATAACCCGTAGTCTCACAAATAGGGCCACTTGTTAGAGATAATCCAACGCTGCCTGTAGATCCAAGAGCTAAGGCTCAAGAACCCTCTTCATCCACCAATCCATTAGCCACACAATCATCTAGAGTTACAGTACATCTCGTCAATCCAAGTATTGGTGATTACATTATTGAAAGTGTCACAGTTACACCACCTATCGAGTCAGTCAAAGATTATAGTTGACCTCATGATCCACCTTTAGCTATTGGTAATATATATAGAATGGGTTCTCAAAAAAATACAATCAATTTCATATATGGAGGGATGGATTCTTCATCATACCCACCTCCTCAAAATGACAACTCTTTACAAGAGTTTAATGAAAACATTGATTATCTATCGAACCCAAGTTTCCCAGTCAGATATTTTTGAAGGGTTAGTTGGCAAGGATATGGACTTGGAAGACATGAAAAAGGTCCTCACCACATTATTGAACCATAATATAGAGATCCAAGTGACCATTCCGGTCTAGGTTATAAACCTTCTATCATAAGCTCTTCGCTTAATAAAGCTTTCCAGGAACTTGACATAGAATGCGAACAAGAGGAGGAAAATAATGATGATGAGGATGAACCTAGTGATGATAATGAACCTAATTATGAGGATGAACAAATAGAAAGTAGATACCAAATCTACAATTTTTACCCTCAAGAGAAAACATTACAACGAGAAGTAGATTATGAAGGTCCTCCTAAGATGGCATACCTTAGGCAAGACCTTGAGCCACTAATGCTAGGACCTCATACAAATGTTAATAGCTTCTAGATGAGTGGAAGTGATGATGATGAAACTAAAATGATTTTTATCAACCATGCTCTTGAGATACAAGCCAGGAGAATGCTCCAAGATGAAGCACATCCTGAATGGTTTAATCAAGAAGAAGAAGAACCTCAGGAAGAGATAATATATGGAGAAACCATGCAGAAGGTTAACTAGTATCAACAAAAGTTTCCAATAGACCGCACACTTTTTTGGCTAAAAAAATAGCATGATGTTCCTAAACCAGAACCTCCTCCATCACATTGGCAAAGCATTTAACAAAACCAATCACACACATTAGTTCAGTTGCAACCTAGAGAATACGAGTCATCAATTCTTGAATTGAAACCACCTCATTTCCATCAAGTCAACATGATTTTTTTTTATTTGCTCACCCCACTCCACAACCCATATAATGAGACAAAACCTATCTATATCGACACCAGTCTCATAGCCATGGACAAGATTTCATCCCCGCCATCCACTGTTGACTTCATTATGTTTGAAGAGTTGTTGTGTGCTTCAAACGCTTATATTTAGCAACAACCGTCATCATCAAACAATTCAATTTTTCAAACTAAGATAGAGGGGGACACCCTAGACACATTTGAAAATATGGTAGATGATATCCACCTCATCCCAAATCCACATCAGCTAGAAGAAGGTTCTCACATGCTAATAGAAGATTCTATAGATGTGAAACTTAGTGAAGATGTGGACAATCCCCAGATTATAAAAATAGGAAAATAATTATCCATAGAAGAAAAAGAAAGCATCATAAACATGCTTATTAAAAATAAGGAAGTGTTCGCATGGTCCTACTATTAGTCTCACAATGACACTAAGAGGGGGGGTGAATCAGTGTAGCTCTTTTAAAACTTAAATCTTCAACTCTTAAAGCTAAAATAATGAAAACTTGAAACCAAATAAAGCAAGTATAACAAGAGAACATCACACAACACAAGATGTACCGAGGTTCACCGATTTGGATACATATTCAAAATTACTATTTGGACTCCCATCCAAATCCAGCCTTTGTAAAGCACCAACTTTACAATCAATTTACCAGCATCCACTGGAAGGAGCACCAACCCCTGATTTATCTGCACCAACAAAAAGGAGCACCAACCCCTAATTTATCTGCACCAACAGAAAGGAGCACCAACTTATTATGGCCTCTTTGAATGGCGTATTTAAAACCTCTGAAAAAAATTTGTTTCTCCTTCCATGACTGTTCATTTTCTCCTTCCATGATTGTTCATTTTCTCCTTCCCTTGTGCATGCATGTGTTTTGGTTTCCAAAAGGCTTTTCGTTTCTATTTTGTGGCCCTTCGTTTCCTTTTCTCCACATTGGCATGTGTCCGCTTCTTTCCATGTGTAACGACCATCTTAGATTATTTCAAATCATTAAATATTTCTTATGTAACATTTTGTCTTATTCATTGAATTTTGTCCTTATGTGACACATTACCTTATTTAGTCTTCGATTTATTCCTTATAGGTCCACGTCACTATGCAGTCTTCAGTTTCACTATCCTGGTGTTCATCACTAATATTAGACGCACTGTCAACTACTTTGTTCCTTTGGAAAAAATGCAACATGTCACGATATCGTGACACTTTTGTTTCTCTACCTGCCTGCCCTTTTTGAGTCATGAAAATGCTACATGTCGCGATATCACGACACTTTTTCCTTCTTGCTCTTTCTCTTTTCTTTGGACCGCAAAAATGCAACATGTCACAATATCGCGACATTTTTTTCTCCTTACTCTTTCTCTTTTCTTTGGACGGCGAAAATGCAACATGTCGTGATATCGCGACACTTTTTTTTCCTTTCTCTTTCTCTTTTCTTTGGACCACAAAAATGCAACATGTCGTGATATTGCGACACTTTTTCTTTCTTGTTCTTTCTCTTTGCTTTGGACCGCGAAAATGCCACATGTTGTGATATCGCAACACTTTTTTTTCTTTGCGGTGTTTTGCTTTTTCTTTGATCTTTAGCATATGGGCCACTTTAGTCTTCTTGGAAAATATGCAAAAAGGTGGGTCCCCAATTTTGGGTTATGTTATGAAGCAGCCACAACATGACGATTTTTTTGACTTTGCACAAACAAGCTATAACAACTTCACCCAAACATCAAAAACATCCTCATAAGCATTTAACATCACTGTACATACTATGAATAACCTCTAATCTCCTATCCACTGCATCAACCGATCTATTTGACTGTGTTGACAACAATGAAAATACTGTCGCTGCACCTTACTCAACAATCTCCCCATTTGGAATTGTGGAAACACATGCAATTTCCTGTAACTCTTCTCCCCCTTTGACAACAATACCAAAGGGCTACTGCAAACTCCCCCTGAGTCCATGCACACCATTCTTAGGCAAAAATTATTACACTTAGTAAAAATCACAAACATGATAAAAAAGATAAACAAATACACAAATGCTCCCCCTAAGAATGTGGTCCCAATAGCTAGTCAATTCTTTGGAAACGTGACCACTCCCAATTTATTGTGAAGGTACTCAAAGACTTCCTTGGGAAACAGTTTTATGAAGATATCTGCTACTTGCTCTATTGTTGGAACAAAATCCAACTTAACCTCACCTTCCGTAACTTTCTCCTTCAAAAAGTGATACAAGATAGCAATACGTTTTGTGTGAGAATGCATAGCCAGATTCTTTGAGATGTTAATGGCATTGGTGTTATCATAATTAACTAAAATTGGCTCACTGAAGTTAATACCAAGATATTTTAGGGTTTTTTTATCCATAATACCTACGTACAACATGTTGTCGTTGTAATATATTCTACCTCTACTATGGATAAGGAGACTGACTCTTGTTTCTTACTATGCCACACGACCAACCTGTCTCCAAGATAGAATGCACCTCCACTGGTACTCTTTCTGTCATCTACACATCCTACCCAATCTGCATCTAAATACGCAATAAGGGTGAAGTCCTTACCTTTCGAATACCATAACCCATACTCCATAGTACCCTTAAGGTACCGAAGAATCCTCTTCATTGCTATCACATGAGTCTCCTTGGGACTAGCCTGAAATCATGCTACCATGCATACTGCCTAAAAAATATATGGTATGGTAGCTTTCAAGTACAGTAAGCTCCAAATCATAGATCTATACATGGTTTGATCAACATGTGGAGATTTTTCATCCTTGCTCAACTTGTAACTTGTCGTCATGGGAGTGCTAACTGGCTTACAATCCTCCATTGTGAAATTTTTTAGCATCTCTTTCACATATTTAATTTGAGAAATAAATATGCCCTTCTCATTTTTATTAACTTGCAACCCAAGGAAATACGAAAGTTCACCAATCATTGAATTTTAAAATTCCTTCTGCATCTTATTTGCTAAATCTTTACACGACTCATATTTGTTGCTACTAAATATGATATCATCTATGTATACAACAAGAACAATAAGATGGCCATTTTCTATTTTGACAAACAAATTACTATCCACCATACCTTTCTTGAACACTTGTTGAGTAAGATAGTTGTCTAGCCTTGCATACCATTCTCGAGGTGCCTATTTTAAGCCATATAATGCTTTCTTCAACTTGCAAACCAAGTTGGGATCATCACCAAGTTGGAAACCATATGTCTGCTCAATATAAACCTCTTCTTCAAGTTTCCCATTCAAAAATGCTGATTTCTCATCCATTAGATAAACTTTGAAATTCTTGTAAACTACTAAATCTAGAAACATTCTAATTGCCTCTAGTCTAGCCATAGGTGCAAAGGTTTCCTCAAAGTCAATACCTTCAACTTGTGCATAGCCTTTACATACCAATCTTGCTTTATTCCTGACTACCTATCCATATTCATTCAATTTGTTTCGAAAGACCCATTTAGTACCGATTATATTTTTATTTGCAGGTCTTGGTACTAACTCCCAAGTTTTTTTTCTCAATCTGATCTAATTCTTCATTTATTGCCTTCATCCAACTTTCATCTTTGCTTGCATCAGCAAAATTTTTGGGCTCAATGCTGGATAATAGAGAGTAGTTACTTACTACTCTTCTTCTTTTCTGAACACCAACTATGGGGTCTCCAATTATTTGCTCTCTAGGATGATCTTTCTGCCAGCTGCCTGTTTTGAATTTCTTATTTTATTCCAAATATGAATCACTGTTTGAATCATCTACGTCAATTTTTTGTTTCTTTTTTGTTTTCTTTTCCTCATATCCTTCAACAACCTCTTCATAAATTAGGTAGCTCTCTTCATAACTAATTACTTGTTCCCTATCTTCATCAACTTTAACATCGACACTATCCACAATTTTCCTTAGCCTTTTGTTGTAGCATTTGTAAGCTTTGATTTTTGATGAATAGCCAAGAAAAATACCTTCATCCGCTCTATATTCAAACTTACCAAGGTTTTATTTAGTTCTTTTGATGTAACACTTGCTACCAAAAACTTTAAAGTATCTTACTATTGCCTTTTTACCGAACCACAACTCATAAGGAGTTTTGCTTTCATGTGTCCTCAACATGCACCTATTTTGGATGTATACCATAGTATGGACTGCCTCTTTCCAAAATCCATCTGCTACTTTACTCTCAGTCAACATAGTCCATGCCATTTCCTACACTGTCCTGTTCTTTCTTTCTACCACACCATTCTGTTGAGGTGTCCTGGCTACTGAAAACTGTCTCCTAATACCATATTTTTCACAATACTCTATAAAATCCTCTAAAATGAACTCTCCTCCTCTATCTAATCTTAAAAATTTAATCCTTTTTCCTATTTGATTCTCAACTTGGTTTTTGAAAACCTTGAACATCTCAAAAGCTTCTGATTTATGCTTCAAAAATAGTACCCATGTCATCTTGGAATAGTCATCTATACACAACATAAAATATTTGTCACCATTTATGCTTTGCATTCTCATGGGTCCACATAAATCAGTATGTATTAGTTCCAAAGGTTTTCTTGTGTAGTACTCTTTTGTTTTAAATGAGACTCTAGTTTGCTTCCCCTTTTGGCATGAAGCACAAATGCTATTTGATGGTTTTCCAATGGTGGGAATATCTCTCACTGCATTTTTTGAGCTGATTTTTACTAGATTTTCAAAACTGATATGATCGAGCCTCTTGTGCCACAACCAATTTTCTTCTTCCTATACAATAAATAAAAATCCTTCTGAAGTCTCTGAGAGAGTGTACAGGTTTCCAGATGTCCTCGATCCAGTTGCTATCAACTTTCCACTATTTTCTTTTCTGACTTCACAACCCTACTTCTTAAAAATCACTTCATGACCTCTATCACAAGTCTGACTTATGCTCAACAAGTTATGCTTCATACCAACCATAAAAAAAACTTATTTTGACTTGATTTTTTCATCATTGATCTTAACTGAACCTTTTTCAACTATCTTAGCTCCATCATTATTTCCAAATTTTACTAAACCACCTTCATATTTCTATAACTTCTCAAATTTTTGTTTGTCACCTGTCATATGACTGGAGCATCCACTATCAAGTATCAATGGTGCAGATTTATTCTATGCTTTAAATGTTGTTTGTATGATCAGGGATTCCTTTTCTTCCTTATATCACTCTTTTTATTTCCACTCTGGTTTGATTATAGTTTTGGGCTCTTGTTTTGACTTTTCTTTTTTAGTAGCTTGTGCATGTTTTTCGGGAAATTTTCTATTTTGTCTCATTCCATTTGGTTGAAATTTTCTTACCTAAAATTGATTTGATGCAAATGTACTTCGACAAATTTCTTACAATGTGCCCAAAATTATGACAATTATAACATTCTACTGCATAATCCATCAAAGGTGAAAAAACATTTCTACTGGTAAAATTCCTTGGTCCTACATTATACTTGCAATCTGAAATCTTATGTCCATAACCATTGCATTTAAAATAGTAACCAGAAAATAGATTTTTGAACCTGGGTGATGGTCTTTGCCATGTTTTTGTAGGAGCCATAAATCTTCTTCTTCTTTGATGTGTGACATTTGTGAATCCATCATTGTCAATTCTCCTTTCGTGCCTTGCATTTTTGCATGAGTAAATTTTTCTTGATCAACCTGTTTTTTATCTTCATTCTTTATGGATTCTTCATTTATGGCCTTTGATCCATTTGATGATTCTCCTTCGTCAAAGTCCAAACCAAATTTTATGCTTGTAGTATTTTGGTTATTTATGATCTTATCCAACTTCATAGAAGTTTCTTCACATTTGTGATAACAACTAATTTTATGATTCATATCTTCTATCTGCATCCTTAAACCAATAGTCTCTTCTTCTAGCTTGTTGCAATAATCTATTTTCATGGTTATTTGCACTTCAAGATCTTCAGATATTTTCTTGGATTCTTCTATCTGTAATTTCAAACTGGTTATGATTTCATTTGCATCCTCAAGCTTTCTTGAAATTTTCTTATTCTTTTTTCTTTCTATATTCAATTCATCAGTGCCAATTAGTTCCTCTTCCAAATTTACTTCTGCATCAATTTCTTCTTCATCACATTCCTATTATTTTTCTATTTTTTCTTCTTTGAGTGCCATGAAAATATCTTCACCTATTTCCTTTTCAGAATCTTCACCGCAGCTATCTTCTGATGAACTAAAATTCTTGGAGATGAAACTTTTCTTCTTGAAGTTGCTTTTTCTGAAATTTGTTTTTTTCTTCCAGTCACTTCTTTCTTGGTGCGATCCTTCATCACTTTTGTTCTTCTTATTAAGTGGAAATTTAGTTGCAAAATGCCCAACGCCTCCACAATTGAAACATTTAAATGACAACTTTCCTCTATATTTTCCTTTTTCCCTTTTTAGTTTTCGAACAAAGTTTACTTCCATTTCATCTGATGTCTCTTCTTCCTCGGATTCTTGTTTTTCTTTCATATTTTTATGGGCTTTAAAAGTATCTTCTCTATCTGTGGGTTTAGATTTTCCTATTCTCATCTCATATGCAGTCAAAGAACCATGCATCTCATCCATACTAAAAGAATTTAGATATTTAGCTTCTTCTATAGCTGAAACTTTAGAATCAAATATTTGGGGAAGAGATCTTAATACCTTTTTCATGATGACAAAATATTTGATTTCCTCATCGAGTCCTCTAATCGCATTAATGACTTCATTAACTCTTAGCATATATGCCTCTATGTTCTCATCATCATTCATATTTAATACTTCGAACTGTGCTCGATGTGTTTGTAAATTGGCCTCCTTGATCTTAACGTCTCTTTCATGAATGCTCGTCAGTTTGTCCCATATTTCTTTTTCTATTTTACAACTCATAATATTTACTAGTTCACTATCCACTAATATGCATATGATAGCATTCTTTGCTTTTGAGTCATTCTCAAACAGTTTCTTACCGGCAACATCGGTTGAAGAAGTGGTGGGTATTGTGTATCCACTATCTACTGAATCCCAAATGTCGTATCCCAAAGCACAAAGATATGTCTGCATCTTGAGTCTCCAAAATATGTAATTAGTTTCATCAAACAATGGTGCTTTGTTTGATGAGAAGCCTTCACCACATGCCATTGTGTCACTTCCAAGATCACCCTAGCCGGTTAAGCTTGTTCAGAAACCTCACTCTGATACCAATTTTTAGTCTCACAATGACACTAAGAGGGGGGTGAATCAATGTAGCTCTTTTAAAACTTAATATTCAACTCTTAAAGCCGAAATAATGAAAACTTGAAACCAAATAAAGCAAGTATAACAAGAGAACATCACACAACACAAGATGTACCGAGGTTCACCGATTTGGCTATATCTTCAAAATGACTATTTGGACTCCCACCCAAATCCAGCCTTTGCAAAGCACCAACTTTACAATCAATTTACCAGCACCCATTGGAAGGAGCACCAACCCCTGATTTATCTGCACCAACAGAAAGGAGCACCAACCCCTAATTTATCTGCACCAATAGAAAGGAGCACCAAATTATTATGGCTTCTTTGAATGGCGTATTTAAAACCTCTGAATATTATTTGTTTCTCCTTCCATAATTGTTCATTTTCTCCTTCCATGACTATTCATTTTCTCCTTCCATGACTGTTCGTTTTCTCCTTCCCTTATGCATGCATGTGTTTTGGTTTCCAAAACGCTTTTTGTTTCTATTTTGTGGCCCTTCGTTTCCTTTTCTCCACATGGGCATGCGTCCGCTTCTTTCCATGTGTAACGACCATCTTAGATGATTTCAAATCATTAAATATTCCTTATGTAATGTTTCGTCTTATTCATTGAATTTTATCCTTATGTGACACATTACCTTATTCAGTCTTCGATTTATTCCTTATAGGTCCACATCACTATGCAGTCTTTAGTTTCACTATCCTGGTGTTCATCACTAATATCAGACGCACTGTCAACTACTTTGTTCCTTTGGAAAAAATGCAACATGTTGCGATATCATGAAACTTTTGTTTCTCTGCCTGCCTACCCTTTTTGAGTTGCAAAAATGCTACATGTCACGATATCGTGAAACTTTTTCCTTCTTGCTCTTTCTCTTTTCTTTGGACCATGAAAATGCAACATGTCGCGATATCGCGACACTTTTTTCTCCTTGCTCTTTCTCTTTGCTTTGGACCATGAAAATGCAACATGTCGCGATATCGTGAAACTTTTTAATCCTTGCTCTTTCTCTTTGTTTTGGACCACAAAAGTGCAACATGTCGCGATATCGCGACACTTTTTCTTTCTTGTTCTTTCTCTTTGCTTTGGACCACAAAAATGCAAATTATTGTGATATCATGACACTTTTTTTCTTTGTGGTGTTTTGCTTTTTCTTTGATCTTTAGCATATGGGCCACTTCGGTCTTCTTGGAAAATATCCAAAAAGGTGGGTCCCCAATTTTGGGTTATGTTGTGGAGTAGCCACAACATGACGATTTTTTCTACTTTGCACAAACAACCTATAACAACTTCACCCAAACATCAAAAACATCCTCATAAGCATTTAACATCACTGTACATACTCTGAATAACATCTAAACTCCTGTCCACTGCATCAACTGATCTATCTGACTGTGTTGATAATAATGACAATATTGTCATTGCACCATGCTCAACACCTACAAAGACATGCCTGGCTTAGATCCAGACTTGGTAGTCCACAACCTTACACTAGCACATGATGCCAAGCCGTTGAAGTAGAAGCTTAGGAAATTTCATCCAATAGTCACATTAATTATGAAAGAAGAGTTGCAAAAGTTATTGGATGTACACTTCATAGTACCAATCGATTATCCTGAATGGCTTTCAAACATGGTACCTATTCGCAAACTGAATGGGGAGATACAAGTATGCACTGATTTTTGACATTTAAACAGTGTGTCCTAAGGATGATTTTCCTTTACCAAATATAGATCAATTAGTAGAATCCTGTGCTGGTCATGAAATACTCTCCTTAATGGACAGTTTCTCCGAATACAACAAAATTTAGATTGATCCTGAAGATCAACATAAAATAGTGTTTACAATGCCTTGGGGGACATTCTGCTACAGAGTGATGCCTTTTGGATTAAAGAATGTAGGAGCTACATATCAGCATGCCATGACGTACATATTACATGATTATATGTATAAGATAATCAAAGATTATGTAGATGGTTTTATTGCTAAATCAAAAATACGTCTTGAACACATAGATGTGCTAGAAAAAGCATTTGATCGATTAATAGAACATAAGGTAAGGTTAAATCATAAGAAGTGTGTATTTGGTGTCACATCATGAAAAATTCTAGGATTCATTATTTCCAAGCGAGGCATTGAAGTAGACCCAGGAAAGGTAAAAGTAATATTAGAAATTTCACCTCCCAAAAATTTGAAAGAGTTGCAAAGTTTGCAAGGAAAAGTCCAATCTATTCGATGATTCATTGCACAAATCTTAGATAAATGCAAACCTTTTAATCGCCTATTACAAAAAGGAGTGATATTTTCTTGGAAAATTGAATGTTAGGAGGTATTTGATGATATAAAGAAATATCTAGTTTCACCGCCAGTTCTTACACCACAAAAAATAGGAGTCCCATTTCACCTATACATTTCTACAACAAATTTTTCTTTAGGAACAATGCTTGCACAAAATAATGAGAAAAATAAAGAGCAAGCGGTTTATTACATCAGTCAAACATTGGTAAGTTATGAAACAAGATATGCTTATGTCGAAAAGTTATGCTTAGCAGTGGTTTTTGCCACCAAGAAATTTAGACATTACATGCTAAGCAATACCACCTATGTTATAGCTAAAGAAAACCCTTTGCGATACATGATGACTCGCACTTACAACAACACCTGAACTACTAAATGGATAATGCTTTTAACAGAATTCGATCTCAAATTCACAATTCAAAAATCCGTAAAAGGGCAAGTGATAGCTGATCAATTAGCGAAAGCTCCACTGCACAATGATACACCATTAACAATTGAACTTCTTGACGATTTAGTATTTTTTGTCACAGAAAAAGAAGAAATAGTTTCACCTAAGGATGAAGCAGATATGACAATATTATTTTATGGATCAAATTTCAAAAAAGGGCAAGTTGCAGGTTACACACCTGAAGGAATACCCATTCCTTTATCATTCAAACTTGACTTCACATGCACTAACAATAATGCAGAATATGAAGCCTTAATACTAGGTCTTAAATAAGCTATAGCAATGGGAATAAAAAGAATACACATTTTTGGTGATTCTCAATTGGTTGTCTACCAAATAAAAGGATACCAATGTAAAGAGCTAGTCTTAAAGAAATATCACAAAGTAGCATTACATTTGCTAGGAAAATTTGACATGAAATTAGTAACTTGGCATGATCGAAAAATAGATTTGTGGACGCAATGGCTTCCTTGGCATATCTCATCCCTAAAAATGAACATGGAGAAATGTAACCGTTAATCATAACAACAGTGTCTAAACCATCAATTCAAAAATCAAAATATATAGGTGAGAAGAATGTTTGTTTGATACATGTCGAACCTTACAATTCTTACCTTGATGAGATAAAATATTTTCTCAAGTTAGGCACACTACCAATAGAAATGACACGAACTACAAAAAGAACATTCAAACAAAGAGCCATTTGTTTCACTTTACTTGGAGATGTGTTATATAAACATAGTTATGATGGAATATTACTACGATTTTTAAATCCAATTAAACTAGAAAGAGCAATATCAGAAGCCCACGATGGTACTTGTGGTGGTAACTTCAGTGGAATGGCAATTGCAAAAAGAATATTGCACATGGGATACTATTGGCCGACAATTGAAAATAACTATTGCAAATATGTCAAAAGATGCCAAAAATGCCAACATCATGCAAACTTGACCCATGTGCCTTCACAAAATTTGCAACCCATTCAAATTTTGTGGCCCTTTTCACAATGGGGCCTTGACTTGATCGGTAAAATAACACCTACTTCATCAGGTCAACATAAATTTATCATAACTGCTACATAATACTTCACAAAATGGGCAGAAGCAATTCCAATGACAACTACGACTGGACCTCGAATCACGAAGTTTATACTTCAGCATATTATCTATCATTTTGGAATACCCTCAAAAATCATTTTTGATAATGGAAATTCATTTAAGAATAAGTATGTTAGAGCATTGTGCAACAAATTCAAAATCCTACACAGCTTCACAACACCTTATTACCCACAAGCAAATGGGTAAGCTGAAGCAACAAATAAAATAGTCATATCCACTCTCAAGAAAATGGTAAAAGATAATCATCGAGATTGGCATACTCACCTCCCTTTAGCACTATGGGCTTACATAACAAGCATAAGAATACCAACGAGAGCAACACCATTTTCACTAGTTTATGATGTAGAAGAAATATTACCTTTAGAGCTCGAGATACCATCCTTGCGAATCGAGATACATGAATTCATGAACGATGATACAACTAGACAGGAGCATCTTGACCAATTGACAATTATTGATGAGAAACGTATTAATGCTCTAGAACATTTATGAGTATATCAAGATAGATTCAAGCACGCTTACAACGCAAAAGTCCATCCTCATGAATTTCAAGTGGGGGACCTAGTGCTCAAAGAAAATAAACAAAATACCAATGCTTTACCGCACTTAAGGGATAAATTTGCAACAAATTGGTTGTGCCCATATATAGGCAAAAATTGGGACAAGGAACATACAAACTCTCCAATTTAAAAGGGAAATTGGATCCAGAGCCACTGAACATTATGCACCTAAATGCATTTTATGCATAAAATGACTTGCAATATATGTATATATGTACATGGCTAAAACAAAAAATTAAAAATTAAAAATTAAAAAAAAATAAAATAAAAAGAAAAAATTTCATATTGCATTTTTAGTTGCATTTTTCATATTGCATTTGCATTTCAATTATATGTTCATACATAAATAAATAAATAAATAAAATAAACAAAATAAACAAAATATTTCATTTTACAATTTTGCATGCATTTCACATTGTAAATAGACATATTTTAAATTGCATTTTTCATATGGCATTTGCATTTCAATTATATGTTCATACACAATATATATATATATATATATATATAGTTGCATCCATCCCATCCCTTACTCAGTAATCTTTAATAGTGGTGATGATAAGACCAAGAAAAAAAATTCCAAGAATTGGGGGTATTCGACTAAGATTTTTTACAACTCACAAATCATACACATCATATATGATACATCATACAATTTTTAGTCACTCAAACATGTCTAGTGAAAAATAAAACTTCATGAAGTGTCCAATTTTCTTTAGGACCAAAGCACTTTCATCACATTAAGAAAATATTGAGCATGGTATATTGACACAAAAGCAATCTGGAACCAAATACACATCTACAAATCTTAAAACATCTTGAATAATAGAAATATAACGCCAATTTGGGTAAACCTCAAAGTGAAAAAATTCAAATTCTTCGCTTATCCTATCATGCAACATAGTCCAAAAATAAAAATAGTGGTTATCACCACTACCACATTGAAACAACAAATATAAATAAATGTAGAGTAGTAAGGATATGGTAACATTCTCATCATACTTCAGTTGAGAATCCGATTCCCCAAAACTCTACACAAAAAACAATTAACAACACACACCACATATCTCTAAAGCTGAAAAGATCGTACTATGTTCCCCTCAGAAATTTATGTAGTCATCACAAAGTCTTAAAGATCAAAATCATTAGACTATGGAGTGAGCCTCCACTGGGGCTATAGATGCTTGATTGGTAGTGGAGTAAACTCATGCAGGGAGACATGTCTCTCTCTAAAGAAAGAGACCTCCGAACGCACATATGGGTAAGCTAGCCAAAAAGGGAAACCCAAAAAGGTACCGTCCAAAATTACTCAAGGTGGGGCAATAAACATCACAATCACATGAACTAGTTCTAGATTTCTTAGGGTCATCGACACACAAGATTTAGAAAATGAACTTCACTTGCACACAATATGGTCCTAAAGAAAGTAAGATAACATTAAAAAAAATGGTTAACATTACTAGCTTCTTTGAGTATTTGAGAATATTTTCAGTTACATATCAAAAACCAAATCATAATCCATATCACCATCCACATACCATTTATACATACCACATACATCACCACAAATAATAATCAAGTGGGATACCTCCAATTGCAAATATGAACGAGTAAAAGTCAAATACTCTGAGCTAAATAAGATTACATGAGCACCATGCATACCTTCATTCAGTTACATGACTATAAATCAAAATGCATTTTACATGTTCATTTGCATTCATTATCATAGCATTAACATAGAAATATAAGATTGCATAATATAAACATTGCAAAGCATAAACAAGAAGAATACATATACAAATAATGCATGTGAATACCAAAATAAAATGCCATGTATATATATATATATATATATATATATATAAACATGAAAGTCTACAAAGTAAAAAATACCCAAAGGCAGTATACATTAGAGCACTGAGGCTCATACTAAGATAAAATATACAAAAAACAAAAATAAGGCAATACAACATCTAGCTAGTGCCAGTAGGATCCCTTCGTGGATGCTACGATGTAGAAGCCCCGTGAGAGCTAGAAGTATGATGAGTCCTACAACTTGTCTCAGTCCCTCGGGTAGCAGTGGCAGTAGATGATGAAGGAGAAATAGGTAAAGGAATCTGACACTCATGAAGAATGTTCTCCAACATCTTGATGTAGATAGCTTGCTTATGCAAGCTCCTCAAATTAGCACCTTGGTGAGCGACCCTCTAAGAAATCTTTGCCCATAGAGAAGTAATAGTCAAAGTAGAATCATCACCTCTAGCACCTGATTGCAATCGAGAAAGCTCACCCTATAAATAGGTAATCTCACCACAAATTCTAGTGATCTCTACATCCTTAGCAACCAGAATAGTGCTGCTAGGTCCAACCCATAAGCCATCCACCTCAGCCTGAAGATGAGTCACCTCACCCTGATACTGTGTTAACTCGACCTTCACTCGACCCAACTCCAAATCCAGTCTATCTCGCTCAGCCTGGAGAATACCCCACTCATATTTTGATCATCGATGAGGTAAACCATCATCATCATTGCCACCACCCTCCTGAGGTTGTTGAACATCCATGCCTATGTCAGCTCTTGAAGAGCTACCATGTCGGTGCTTCACCGACCAAGGAACCCATCCACCCACATCAACATCATCACCACTCCCATCATCATCTACAACGATGCTAGGAGTCCATAGAGGCTAACTTGCAAACCAAGCATCATACTCAATAGTCGTGCCAACATCATCCAATTCAAGCACCTCCAAGTCTGAGTCGTTAGCAGAAGCGTCGACTCGCCAAAAATTAGGAGCAACAGGAAACCCCAACTCATCACCTCACCACCTATACATAACAAGCACATCCAAAACATCTTGAAGAAGACCAAACTCCCGTAGTACATGAGATAACTGGATAAAATCCATATCCCTCAAATGGGCACCAACAACCCATCGTCCCCACCTAATGTGATGAAGCTTCGCTACATCCGTCGCCCAATCCAAACCCCTCCAAGGCTGCCAACACATCAAGTCCCTAGTTAGAGAACTCAAGATATCTCTAAAATCTAAATCACTCATAATAGATCAACTGACCTCCTCACTGAGTAACCACTTGTATTCCCGGGGAGAGGTGGCATCCACGCCACAAGGCAAACCAACAGGGTGACCAATCATAACATACTCCCAACACCAAATCTAGAGCAACAAATTATAGCCCAGGCCCTTGCACCCAGGCATCTTCACCTCATAGAGCTCATTATAAACCTTGTAGAGAATACCTGGAGCCCAAACTAAACGATGAGGATCAGCTATCAAATCAAGAACAATAAGCACATGGTTCTACGGGATCCTCAATCCCATGGAATTTGGCAACAACATGTTGCTCGATATGTACATCATAAAGGTAGGCAACGCACCCAAGCTACCAGTTGTAAAGAGATCCAAATACGCAATGTAGCCCCTGCTACAATCAATGTCCCACATCTCACCAAATAGAGGGAAAAGGGCCTCCTTATTATAAAGTTCAACACGAACGGTATGACCCTCGATAGGGACAAAAAATATACGACAGATATCCTCAAGAGTGATAGTCAGCTCCCCTATTGGGAGCTGAAATGTGCCCCTGTCTGGATCCCAATGCTCAACAAGTTCCGAAAGGAGATCCTCATCAGCTTGTACGGTGCTTAACCGCTCGCAACCGTCTAAACCAATGGTCTAAAGTAGAGTCCAATCATCATCAGAAAGTGCTTTCCGCACTTTTTGAATGGTTTTCGGCCACCTATGTCGAGAATCAAGAAGCTTAACCTAAAAATAAAACATATAAAAAAACAAAAATTAGCACAACATGCTAGAAATAAAAGCAAAAACAATTTTTTTTTACCTATGCATGGTAATAAAACAAAAAAATGATTTTTTTTTTTACCTAACCTAGGTAATAAAAACAAAAATAAAAAAAAATCTACCTACCCATGGTAATAAAACAAAAAAACGATTTTTTTTTTAACTAACCTAGGTAATAAAAAATAAATAAATAAAAAATAAAAAATTACCTACCCTAGGTAATAAAACAAAAAAACATTTTTTTTTTACCTAACGTAGGTAATAAAAACAAAACAAAAAAAAAAAATTACCTACCCTAGGTAATAAAAGCAAAAAAATTACCTAATCATGGTAACAAAAACAACAAAAAAAATAGATTTTTTTTTTTACCTAACCTAGGTAATAAAAACAAAAAATAAAAAATAAAAATTTACCTACCCTAGGTAATAAAAGCAAAAAAAAAAACAAAAAACAAAAAAATTACCTAATCATGGTAACAAAAACAAAAAAAAAAATGAAAAATTTTACCTACCCTAGGTAATAAAAGCAAAAAAAAAAAAAAACGAATTTTTTTTACCTAACCTAGGTAATAAAAACAAAATAATTTTTTTTTACCTACCCTAGGTAATAAAAGCAAAAAAACAAAAAAAAAACCTAATCATGGAAACAAAAACAAAAACGAAAAAATATATACCTACACCAGGTAATAAAACGCAACAAAACAAACAAGATCAAAAAAAAAAAAAACAACACGCCTACCTCATCAAATCGGCCGTGAACTTTTGCTCCAGTCGAGCCACCACCACCACTCCCCTCGCCAAACTCCATCTCACTCATCACTTTAACCGACAAACCAATGACAACTGGCAGAATGATATTGAAAACGATAGCAGCGTATAAATAGCCGCTTTTAATGGTGAAAAACACACGCCTGCATTTTTTGCGGTGCACAAAAACACAAACATGCATTTAAAGGCAAAAAACGTAGAAACACGGTTTCATAAAGCAAAACACAAATCTGCGTTTTTTTTGCCAAAATAATCGCAAGTCAATGATTTCAAAAAAAAAAACCTTCAAAAATCACAAAAAAAAACAACAATAAATCAAGTCGATAAATCCCTAAAATATATGAGCTTAAATGTGTTCTAAAATAGATTTGCCAAGGTAATTCTACAAAAACCTTATGTTGGGTCAAAAACAGAACAACAAACCACAATTTGGTAATAATAAAAAAATAGCTTGAGCATCAAATCCTCGACGACTGGTTCCCTAAACCCATCATTTGGAAGGAATTGCTAAAGTCATAGTGGGTGAAAACTCAAAAGAGTGGTCAAAATTTTTACCATGTATTCTAAACAATAATGAAACCAAAAGCAAAATTGCAAGAACACAAATAATCCCAAAATTGGGGCACAAAGAAAATCAAGACAAAATTCATTAACAAAATAAACATCATTCAATAAACAACCCACTTTCAACATTCATATTTTTTCAATTGGCTTATGGGTGTCAACATTTACCCAATGGTCAATTAAGGGGGTAAGAAAACAAATCAAAATTCTAAATTCATTCATTCTGTGTGTCACAGAGAAATGAACCCATTTTGTATGTCATTAGTTTTTGCACCGCATTGTGTTGTACACAACATAGTACAAAAAAAGGCAATTGTAGACACCAAAATATAGTATCTTTTAGTTCACATTCACCATCTCACCATCAAATCCTACATAATAAATATATATGCCTAAGTTCTAACTTAGGGATATAAAATCTCGCACATCATTATACTTTCCTAATTTATTTAATTAGGAAAATCACCCTAGGATACCCTGTCTACCCATTGGACATGTGTCTTGAACACTTCATCCAACGTCCATGCCACATCTTACCCGCTCTTGTACCCTTTGTCCTTGCACGTGAGATAGATTCCCAACACCCATGTCACAACTCCCTTGTTATTTTCCCCTTGTCCCTTCACATAAAACAACATCCCACATCCCACTCCACTTGGAGCCACATCACCCCAGTTAAGGGAGCCACACTGAGTGACTCATTGTAACTGCCCCTTCCACATGGCAGTCCATATTTACCACTTGGCAAGTCAGGTTTGCCAACTCACATTCCCCTCCAAAGCCCTAGGTAGCCTATAAAGGCACCATCAATCCACCAATAGAGGGAGCTAAATTTGCATACCAACAAGCTACCAAAATAAATCTAGACCCAACAAGAAATTGAAAGTGCGAGCTTAACTCTGACCATTGGCTTGAAGTCTAAGGTAATCTGTTATTTAGCCGAAACAACCCATCCGTGGTTCCATAGTCGAAAATGTGCATCTGTGGTTTCACAACCGTAGGTCCACAGTTTTCATCCCACAACCGCGCTTCCGCAGTTCCACAGTCCTGAGAATAAAAGCAGATTTCATCAACAGAGATTAGCAATTTGAGTATCAAGCAAGGCTTTATTTGTTAATTATTTTGTGCTATATGCTTTTCATCCATATCAATAATAGTTTTATGTGTAGCATTGCATTTATTTCTTGAACATACAGGTGCTACTAATCCCCTTTGTTGGTTTTCATGTGTGCAGGTAATAGTTATCTTGGATAGGCTGCTATAGCTGGAGTGGTCGCATGTTGGATACCAAAGCCCACTCACCTTTTAAAACTGTAACTGGATACGAGGAGAACATTGTACATTGCGGAAGATCTAGAAAATTCTTAGAGAAAAATTTGTATCACATTGAGGCAAATATTGTAACATTGTACCCAAGCTACTTGGGGCAATCCGAAATATTGTAAATCAATATTGCAAGAGTCAATATATATAAAATATTTCATTATTTTGGGCAATCTCTTTGCGTCTATGTGATTTTATATTGCAAGTGTTCAAATATTGTAGTTACAAGTTTCAAAGCAGAAAACATAAAATATAGCCACTATTGAACTGAAGTTGACACCAAGTCATCCATGTGGAGATTGCAACTAATATAAGGGTTCTATTGGGACCCTTAAGTAATGCTTCTACCACCTATCAATTTTGATAGTTTTATGAGGAAGCTCTTGGAAAGAAATCCATGCAAAAGGGCTAAGGGACCCAACTAGTAGCCATGTCACTCTAAGGAAAACTAGAAAGTTATATTAGTTGCACCTAAAGAAAATTATAGAAGTGTGGATGGACACATGGATGATAAAAATGAATTTACCCCTTGGAGCCCCCTTTTTGTACCATTTCACTCTTAAATCACATACATTCATAGAGGGATTGATACAACATTCACACCCATAAAAAGGAGCGTAAAGGCTCAGTGTCAACCTCACCTAAAGACATGCATTTAGAGGAAGATAAAAATTGAGATGCCTGTGGAAGAAAGAGAAGGTATAATAAAATCGTAAAATAAACTATTGTATGTACAAACATCACAAAAATAACCTTTTGAGGAAGGAACCCCACAAAATCCTATTGAGACTAGTGATGAGCATCAAAATTGCTCATATTTTTGCATATGTTTCTAATGTTTTGTGTAGCATTATTATAGCATATTTGTACTTTTTATGAATTTTTATATGTATTTAATATTATATTGTGTATATTGCCTAACTTTTGTGAAAGTGTGATTTGTGTGTAGATTTGATCACTTTTATTATTTTTTGCATAACTACATCGAGGTCCCACATGGACCTGGCATTATATATTTTCAAAAGGAGTTAACAAGGAAGAAGTATGGCCCTAAAAGAGTGAGATGTATTACTCTCGAATTTCACTAGAGAGTCACCTTACTCCTATCTTTTGATGGGAAGGTATCTTACTCACGTCTTTCGATAGGAAGGTTCCTTACTCTAGTATTTTGACGACAAGGTGCCTTACTCTCATCTCTCGAGGGGAAGGTGCCTTGCTACCATCTTCCTATGGAAGGACGTCTTATTTCCATTGATTAAGTAAAATATGGTTGATTCCACGTAATAATAATGAGGTACCTAACTCACGATCAGATGGTGCATAAATACCATTAACAACTAAACATGTTAGCTGCCCTATTTTCATATGAAATAGAGTAATGAATTCCAAAAGGGTAGAACGTGAATGACAATAAAAAAACTAAAATCAATTATTTCTATAAAAATGCCAAAGAAGAATGAAAGTTGTTCAATTTAATTAGATTGCAGATCATGTAGTGGATACAATCAGTTTTTAACATACCTGAATTATCTTAATTCAGTGCGTGGTTATTGTAATCATGTCTTTAGTAAAATTAGTCATTATAACATCAATCTAAATATTATAACAGAGAATATTGTGCATTATATAAATGCATGAGATTTCCCTAAACTAGAAGGAGAAAAACAAAGAACCGGACTGTACTGTGATTTCATTTCTGTAATAAAAATCATTTGAAGTTATCTTAATTAAGTTCGGCATACGTATTTAATCATATTAAATTTGTTGGAGCTTGGGCCCACTCCTAGCCAATATTCCTCCCCTTCTCCTTTACTTTCCTATAATTGAATTTTAGTTTTGTTAGTTCTTAATTTTTTGCATTTGATTATTTTCTGCAATTTTATTTATTTATTGCTTTCTTCAATTTCTACAAGTGTGGTGTGATTTTATTTCCTACAATTTATTTTTTGAAGATTAAGTGGTTTGGATTGAATTAATTCTATACAAAAACACCCCCAAACTATAGATATTAGTGGACTTATATCATTGGTATTGTAGTCAATATCTACTTGGTACATCATAAGTTTACGAGCATCCCTGGTTTGAGAATTAGTGAAAGGGTTGTGACATCTTGAGTAGAATTTAACCAATATTTTTACCGAGGATGTGACAATAGTAGATATAATTAAAATACCTAGTTGTATAGAAATATTGATCCAATATGTAGAACTTTTTCATCTGATCTAGCATGAGTCCGTTGAGAAATAGGGGACCAAATGGTCATTTTATGAAAGGTAAGAGCCCACAGGAAAATTTTGAACCAACTATATATTTTGAATTTGAAATAGTGTTCCCATAGTCACTTCTACTAGTGCATTGGACTGAACTCCCAATTTTTGTAAAAATCTCTTCCATACCCAATCATCCAGATCTGAGTGAAGAGTGGATAATATAGAATCCTTTTTTTAGAGGAACCCCATTTGAAGAGGATATGCTATATGAATAGTAGTGGAAAGCTATTGAGGATGAAACCATTTCACAAGTTGATTTGAAGATTCTTGTGCAGAAATCTCAAAATGACCATAAGGCCCTAGAAACTGCTTCAAGGACAATAGGTATAGAGACCACATTTCTTGAAAAAATGGTTGAGATAGAAGAGACATCAACCAGATTTATATTCCCAATAGAAGATGCCAGGGGAAATAAAAAAATAAAAACCATATCCCCTGTCCATATTCCTAATTTCAAAGGATTCCCAATAGAATATCTTGACCTATTTGTGTTCAAGTTTGATGTCTTATGCAGGTCTATGTATTATAAGATGGATACCCAAAAGTTAAAGTTTTTTTCTTCAACATTGGATGATTCAGCCCTGCGCTGGTTCATTAGCTTGGAAAAAAAGCAGATCAATACGTGGTAGGAGATGAAAAAGCTCTTCCTAGAGCAATACCAAGATTTTGGTAGAGCACAATATTCCAGAGAGGAGGTCCTAAAAATGATGTAGAATGAATATGAATCCCTATAAGATTATTGGGTTAGATTCAGTTTCAATTTTCAAAGATCTCCCCATGTGAAGCTAAGTGATAAGTCCCTTAGAAGTATATTCTTAATGGGTCTCAGTAGTGAATATTCTTGAAGCTTTGAATATGATATTTGGAGGAGATATTTACTAGCACTAGATGTTAGATATCTGATAATTATGTTAAATTACTCTTGAAGAAAAGGTAAACCAACCTCTAATATCATTAAGTCAATGGCCTTAGTCACAAATACAAATATAGACAATATTCTAGAGGACCTAAAGAGAAATTTTTTGTCTTCCCTAGCACTACAAATGGATACTCTCCTACTAGCAAATAAGAAATAATAGAATGAGGTAGCACTGGCATACTACTATAAAAAATGCAAAGAAAATCATGTAAGGAATGTGTGTCATAAAGATAAGATTAAGATATGTGTTGTTTGTTAGAAAAATTACAAAACCAAACTGTGTCCACAACTGCCAACTACCAAAGAGAATGTTGAAGTTTTAGAAGCATACTTCATGGGAAACCAGAGATATAGGATGTAGCCCCCTATGGGGAATATTCCAATAGGAATATCACCCTACGAAGGAGGAAATTACATGTCACAAAGGTAGGTCCAATCACTAAATATGGGATTGTGGGGACAACCACCCTAGATGAACACATCCTAAGCAGCCTCATTCTCCAATCAATACCCGTGGATGCCATATCAACAACCAGGATAGAAATGGAGGAACTACAATGTATGGAATGTAGCTCCACCAAATGCAGTCCATGCTCCACTGTAGCAAATCTTACCAATGCCCCATATAGTGATACCTATGCAACTTCCAATGTAGCCCATAGTAAATCCCAACAATAAAACAAACTAGTAAGCATATAAAATGGAAAGTGAGGTGTTTCCCATGTATAATATTAGTTATTCCAATCTTGTATAGTTGAGGTCAGGTAGAAAAATAGGAGTAGAGGATCCTACTTTTATAGAAGAGGAGGAGGATGTACATATTACAGTAGGAGAATCACCTTTGGTTGAAGAGGTTGATGAAGAACCAACTACTGAGAAGACTAAATAAGAAGCTCCTCCTTTTAATAAAAGGTTATAAGAGAAAAGAAAGCCAATACAGTTAGAATTTGATATCCTCTCAAGTTTGAAGAATTTGACATTGACAACCCCTTTGTTCCAAGCCATAAGAGACATCTCAATAGACACTAAGGCTATCAGGAAACTATGTTTGATAAGGCTAGGTCGTATGCCAAACTGGAAAATAAATATTGTGGGGAAATTGGTTTACTTAATGCTAGGAAATACCTACCACCCCAAATATGCAGACCCATGCAACCCGGTCCTGATCGTGAATATTGATGGCCACTCATTGTTCAACACTTTAGTGGACGTAGGAGCAGCCATTAATATTATGACAAATGAGACCATGCAAAAACTAAGGCTCATAGGCCTAAAGCCTACCAAGACTATTTGGTAACTAGATGACAAATCAATTATATCACCGAAAGGAATGTTGGAAGATATCATCATGATGATGGATGCATGGGAATACCCAGTAGATGTTCTGGTACTGCAATCCAAATTTGAATTGGGGGTATATCCTCTCATCCTAGAAAGGCCTTGGCTGGCAATAACAGATGCCTATATAAGCTAACAAAATGGAAAAATTACTATTTCATATGGACGAAACGTTAAAAATTTGACCATCTCTCCACGTGCATAGTCCATTGACAAATTGGGAGAACCAATTTGGGAAAATCAGGATGATGGAACATTATCAATGGTGCAACCTATAATGACATTGACTAAGTTAGAGAATTAGGGCTATGAGGATAGAATTATCATAAATTTCTTCCATGGATAATTCTCCCACACCTCTCCAGAGTCAGCACTGGTAGGTAGCCAAGACCACCATGTCAAACAAATTCAGATTGATCTTGGAAAAATGTTGAATGTTAGCAGTGAGTTGACACCCACTTAGTTGATCGTATTAAAAGATATACTGACCAAGAATAAATATACCTTCACCTAGGGCTATTCATATATAAGAGGGATCACTATGGAGACTTGTACCCATCACATTTACTTGTAAGAATAGACAAGTCCAATCAAGAAACTACAACGAAGAATGAACCCCACCATGAAGGAGATAGTCAATACAGAATTACAAAAACTCCTATCAAATAGATTAATTTATCCCATATCTAATAGTGAGTGGGTGTCATCTCTGGTGTTGGTACCTAAAAATAATGGGAAGTGGTATATCTACATTGACGATAGATTACTGAACAAAGCAACTAAAAAGGACCACTTCCCACTACAATTTGTGGACCAAGTTATTGATACATTAGCAATAAGGAAGTACTTCTCCTTTTTGGATAGATTCAGTTGGTATAAAATGATCCATATTAGATAAGAAGATCAGAACAAGACAACATTCACTTGTCCATGGGGTACATTTGCTTATAGAGTTATGTCCTTCAGTCTGTGTAACACACCAACCACTTTTTAGAGGGTAGTGTTGAGCATTTTTCTAATATGATGGGATAAGTAGTGGAGATATACATGGACAACTTCACTATTTATGGTGAAAAATTTAATGAAGCTATGACCAACCTAGAATGTGCACTCCAGTGGTGTGAAAAGACCAACCTGTACTTGAGTAATGAGAAGTGCTTCATGATGATGCAATAAGGGATATTTGTAGGGCACCACATCTCTATAGATGGGATTAAAGTGGATTAAAAAATATTGAAGTTATTAAAAATTTACCGAGTCCTACAATGCATAGAGATGTTAGGATCTTTCTTGGCTCTACTAGGTATTATAGAATATTCATAGCATAATTCAAAAAACTTGTTATATGTCTGGAAACTTTGTTGTCCAAAAGCGTAGAGTTTGTCTAGACATAGGAGTGTGAAAAATCTTTCAATATTTTGAAGGAGAAGCTGATCACTACTCCATTACTGTGAGGCCCAAACTGTACCATCCCATTCCATATAAACTCTGATGCATCTAACAATGCTATAGGGTTAGTTCTTGGACATAAGGATGGTAAGGATTTTTACGCTATCTATTATGTCAACAAGCATATCGCTAGGGCTGAGTTCAACTACACCGTTACTGAGAAGGAATTCTTTACAGTTGTCCATACCATTAATAAAATTTTTCACTACACTACAAAGTATAAGGTCTTTGTACACATTGACCATGCAACCTTTAGATATTTGATGAAAAAACCTGCAATTAATGGTAGAATAATCAGGTGGCTTCTAATCTTGCTAGAATTTGATGTTACCATCATTTATAAACTAGGTAAGGATAATGTGGTTGCAAAATTTCTATCCAAGTTGACACCACTAGACCATTCATATATGGAATACCAATTCCAAAATGAACATATTTTCTCCCTAAGTGAACAAAAAGCATGGTATGCATATATGGCTAATTACTCAGCCACTTCTAGAGTATCCCCTGCACTATCATCCCTTGAAGTTTAAACATTAATAGAGAAGAGTGCAACCTTATCATGGATTGATGGTTTTTTGTTCAAAATAGGGCTTGATCAAATAATGAGAAGGTGTGTTGCTGAAATTCTTAAAGTCTATCATGATGAACCCTATGGTGGCCATTTTAAAGGAAAAAGGACTGCATTTAAGATATTGCAAACCAAATATTATTGGCTCTCACTATTCAAGGATTCATACAAATATGTAAATCAATGTGATGGGCATACCAAGTTTTAGATATTATATGCCCCTCCAGCAACACATTCAAATTAAACCATTCGATAAAATGGAGAATATATTTTGTAGGGCCAATCAACCCACAATCAACAAGAAAAAGGTATATTTTGGTTTATATTGATTATGTGACTAAGTGGGTTGAATTACAAGAATTGAGGGATTCCAAGGAGAAAACTATAGTAGACTTACTATTTTCACACATCTTCACAAGGTTTGAAGTACCCAAAGAGATCACTACTGACCAGGGTCCCCAATTCACCTCAAGGTTGATTCAAATAATCATGCAACAATACAGAATCAGGCATAACAAGACTACCCCTTATCATCCTCAAGAAAATTGATAGGTTGAAGTTACCAATCAAGAGTTGGAGAATATCCTCATAAAAACTATACAACAGGACATAAAATATTGGGCTATGAGGTTTCCAGAGGTAGTATGGGCCTATAGGACCACATGGAAGACAACTATTGGTTTTACACATTTCAAATTTTTGTATGGGAAGAATGAAATGATGCCCATTGAGTTTGAAATTAGAACCCTCAAGAATCTAGTAGAATTGAACCTAAGTCTGGATGATGCACAAAGAGAGCGAATTCAACAACTGAATCAGTTGGATGAAGATCAATTAGATGCTCTGCACAGAATAGAGATCATCTAGAGACAAAGAACATAATGACATGACTATCATATTAGGCTAAAGTAGTTCAAATTAGGAGAGTGAGTGTGTATGAATCTTGATTCTAGGAGTGAAAAGGAAAGTTGATGTAACGATGGATGAGGCCATATGAAGTAATTGAACTGATCAATAATGGTGTTGTGCGCTTCAAAACTATTGATGGCAGCAACACCATACTAACAATTAATGGTCATCGACTGCAGCCTTACCACATATTTGAAAATCTTGTGATGGAGTCCAAGATAGGCATGGGGAAGACCCCATATAATTAATTTTTTCTTTAATTTTTAACCATTCAGTGGACATAGGAATGTCCACCCAAAAAAAAGAACAATTTATTCTTTTATTTTCTTTCTTTGCTTGTGTTTATATTTTGCAGTTACATTGCTCTGAGTGCAATCTGTAGGCAGCCTAGGAAACCTAGGCCTATCAGGCACATATTCCACTAACCTGCATTTTTACTACTTTTTAGTTTTAGTTTTTAGTTTTTGTAGGTATGATGCCCTGAATTCATGTTGTAGGCAACCCTGGAAACCTAGGCCTAACAGGAACATGATCCATGAACCTATGTTATTTCCATTTTTCTAGGAGTAGAAGCTCGATTAATCCCATCAAGAGGGGATAGTCACAATATGGATACGTATGCAGGTGTTAAAACTTTGCAAGAAGGAAAATTTTGATATGAGTGTTTAAAAAAGCAGCTATTAATGGAGTTTGTGAGGGAAGAAGCACTAAAATGCTTGATCAATTGGAAATTTTTGACTGTAGACACACCAGTAGATGTTGAATTTTCAATCGTATGAAGGTTCCTAACTCCTGAGTACTTCAAAGATGCCTAACTCCCATTGAAAATTCTTGTATATATGAAGAAGGGTGTCTAATTCCCATAAATGCACTCAGACTAAAAGTTCATAAAAACATCATATTGGAACCTATTTCCCATTGAATAGAGAGAGGAACCTATCATCAAGCAAGCTAACACCTATATCCAATACATATACCAAAGTTAGGTGTCTGACTTCCTATAGGAAGGCACCTTACTCCCGTGTATTCAGAGTAAATATGCCTAACTTTTGATAGGAAGGTGCTTGACTCTCATATATCTGGAGTAAGGCACCTAGATCCCATTATGAAGGTGCCTGACTCCCATGTACTTGAACTAAGGCACTTATCTATATTTCGATTAAAGTGTCCATTTCTCAATGAAAAGGTGCCTACCTTCGATTTAAGCACCTGTATGCAATATGAATAATTTGGTATCCTTGGGAAGCGATCAAAGGCACGTCAGCATCCCATATGACAAAAATATCATTTCCTTCATGATAAATTATTACAAATATTGTGAAGGATTTCACATGTTCCAAAGCAATCAACACAGGGATGTGTGTCATCCCATGAAAACCATCAATATTTCTTAAATTTCAGCATAATACATCGAATGAATATTTTTGCAGTACCCAAGAAGAACTATCTAGAGATATTTCTCACATGGGGAATACATGGTCATTTTGTTTATCATGAAATAATGAATCAGAACACTTCACAATCATCTTCACACTTGGTACACATGGATCACCAATAAGGTATGTACATGATTTTTCATTAGATATATATGATTTTCATAATTAGAATATTTCTAAAAATAGTGTTGTCACAATATTTACAAAAACATCCAACCATCAATCACCCACTATGTCTAGTGTGACATGTCAAACATTGATTTGGGAAGGCTACCCTGACAATCCTCCATGCAAAATAGAATGCACCTAACTCCACAAATGAAGAGGCACATACATATAGTATAGTCAAATTTTTGAAGTGATAAACCAGTTACAGATAAGCCCAAAGAGTAGAGAAAAATTACTGAGGCAAACACAAATCAAAATTTCTATAATGGAAGGAAAATCTACAAACCACAGTTAGAAGAAAAGTGAACCCTACAATGTGGTAGGAATAAATGAGAAGGTTCAAACCCAATTTTAAGCTACTGGGTGGATGGACTATTTTTTCCTGGTTAGCCATAACCAAGACTTGGAAGTAGAAAAGGAGTTCACTACATCTGTAGATGAAGATGTTGCTCGACTACACAGACTAGAAATTCTAGTCACAAAGGAGTATGTTGTAGCTGCTACTGGTCTCCCTCAAATAGGGGATCGTATTTATAAGGAATAATATCTAGATGTGTGCACAGAACAACTCCTTGGATGCCTACCAACAGACTTAACATGCTCAAGGTTTCCAAAAAATCACCTCCTAGGTCTCTAGCAGCAGATTTTTGACCAGGTGGCTAGATTCTTTACTTGCACAAATAATCATACACACTTGAATGCCAATAATATGTATTTATTGAGACAACTATTACATGAAGGGAAGATTAATGTCCCATTCTACCTATCCTATGCTCTAAAATATGAAGCCAAGTGCTACCAAGTAAGAACGGTCTCTGCCCTAGCACACCACAGGCTAATTTCATTCCTAATTTGGCATGCATAGGCACACAATGAAGTGTCAGTGGCAGAGGAATAGAGGTTTGAGGTGCCTAACTCCCAATAATAGTTAGTTGTAGAGGATCCAGTAGTAGAAAAAGCACTTGACTTCAAGGAGCCATCAGTTGTAGAGGAGCCTACGATAGAACAAGCACCCAACTTCCAGGATGATCTAGTCGAAGAGGAAGTAGGGAAAATATCACTGAATACTTCTTGTAGCACCTTAAATTTGACCCATTTGCATAAAAACACAAAAATATTGGAAAAAAATTATGTTTGCATTTATCACCTCAAAATTTGTGCCACTCTGAAAAGATCGTACTACGATTAACAAAATCATAGTATGACCTCTAAAATCGTAGCATGATCTCAGCCTTACGATCCTTGTGATTGGTATACAATATCGTCAATCGTAATACTATCTTTCTTGAAAATAGAAAATTTAAAATGGAAAACGATAAAATCTATTCAAACTAATTTTTGCCTCCACCTGTGTAATTGTGCGAGATTTGCGAGATCATATCCGTTTGGTTTTTCCCAACTTAGAAGAAGTTGCAAAAATCCAACTTCCTCCCTATTCTAGACACTCCTCCTTGCCTATTTAACCAAACCCCTCCCTCCGTAAATTCCCCTAGCTCTCTGCACTTAGGAAAACCTAGTTTAATTATGTATTCTAGCACTCGTCATTTTATTATTTGCTTGTAGGATCATAGTATTTTGTCGTAGATCGAAAGATACAATATTTCAATCGTAGTACGAATGTGCAAGTTCAGGATACGATCTCACCCAAAATGCTACAATATTGTCGACAATTTACTTGGGGACAACTCCTAGTTTTGGTTTACGTATTTTGGACTCTCTTCATTTGATTTAGACTTCATTTAGTATTTTTATCATAAGACATATTAGATTAAATCATTTGCATTCTTGGAGTTCACCTAAAATATCATGTAATTACATGTTTTAGGTAATTAGATGTGTTTGTCTATCAATTCCTATTATTTTTACTGTTTAGTAGTGTTTAATATATTATAACCATATTTTCAAGATAAATAGGATCATAAATTTAAGTTCTTTACCCTCTATCCATGCATTTGATATCTTCTGTCAAAATCGGGTTTTTTTTGTCTATGATTGGAATACGATCTCGTTGATCATAATAAGATCTTGTGAAACTGTAATATGATATCACCATGCATTGTATGAAATTGGACTGCTTACAAATTTTAGAACCTACATATCCAAATACAGGCAAGGTTTAAAATCTCTTCATAGGCATTGAATTAATTTATACATTATGTTTTATGTATTCTTTTGTCTACATTTGAAGTTAAAAGTGCATGTAGCTTAGTTTATTTTACATATTGGCCAAACTTAGGTACATGTGATTTGAATAAAAAGAAACCATTAAAAAAAATCCTAAAACCTAGGCTCGAAAATAGCCAAAAATATTTCCTAGTGAACCCAAAACCCATTCATTGAAAAATCACCATATATAGAAGGTACGATTAAGTACCTCTCTTTTGAGGTGTAGACCACTCATTCTCCCATTCCCCTCTAAGGCACAAATCCATCAACCTTGAGGAAAGGAGTGTGAGAATTTTTGGGCTACATTCTTTGGTGAACCCGATGTGAAACACAAGAATTTCTTCTGATATTCTAAATCGTTACAAAAAAAAAAAAAAAAAAACCAAAAATATTAGTCAAATTTCATAATTTTACATGCCATAGATGGTAGATTATAATATAAGGAGAGTTATTCATATAAATTTTAGTACAGTACTAGCAAACCAAGAATTTTATTCATTATGTAGTTTGTCGTACTCTAATATTTGGAGAAGGGTAGAGATTATAAGATCTAAAGAACCCGAACTTGAGAAAATCACAAGGTTTAATTTATCTAGAATTCTGGATCTTGATAGTGCACCTTTCTACTTTGAATTTCAAAGAGCCTATGATAGGTGGCTAGCAGATAAAAGAGCTGTAATTTATCCAAGTCTTTATTCCTTTGAATATTATCTTGAGAATGCAATAGTAGTACATAAGTGTTTATCACAAGTAGAAAATCAAGAAATTGTTTTAGAAGATAAGAGATGATTTAACAGGGTTCCTAGAGTTGTGCTTTATCAAGAATACTATCATGAATTACACTTGTATACATCAAATTGTGAATTTAATTGCATTACTATAGCACATTTCATAAAATTCCTAAAAGCCAACTTCCTATTCGAAGAAGAACACTACCTATCACTAGATCAATTGGAACCTGTTAATGATATCTATAGGCTTTTCCAAGAAACTTGAAATATAACATTTATAATATTATAGTTGTGTTTTTTTTGTTATTTGCAATCTAAAAACTACAAAAAAAAACCCAAAAATAATCATATTATATATTTTATCTAGTTAGGTATATATATAACATGTATACCCCAAAATTTTAGCACATATATATAATATATATCTACAAAAAATAAATTATTCTAGAAACAAATGCCTATATTAAGAAGTGGTAAAAAAGTAGATAATGATAATATGGCAGAACAAGAACAAGATGACATTGAAGATAGAAAACTTGTTGGAGAGGATATACTATCAGAAGATGAAGATGATAATGGGGAAAATGAAGTAGAAGATCTTAATGAACCTTAATTAGATGAAAAGGGACATGTTAAATTTGAGTCGCTTGCAAATTTTACTCAATTCATAAAAGATAACATAGGCAAATTTAGCCAAGTAATACATATGGATAATTCAGGAGAAGGCTCTATGGAAGCAGCCTTAGCATCCACCTTTCAAATACATATAAACACAAATATGATGCCTTCAACATATGATAATCAAGTAGGACCATCTAATCCAAATATGATACCTTTAAATAAAAATACTCAAAAATCAATGGCACAATCATCCAAAATTGTTGCTAGCAACCTAAAAGCAAATCTAAAATTACAAAAACAACCATTCACATCCATGTTCACTCAAGATCTTAATGAACAAATTTCAACAAAAGATTAAACAAGTACAAAATACCAACTACTAACAAACTCAAAAAAATGTAGTTCCGACAAACACTTTACATAATAGTGTTTTAGTTGGAAATATTCACACAACACCAACTTATTATCAAATACATAATAGTATGATGCAACCAAATCAGTTTGGTGGACACCAACAACAAGGACTTGAAGCTATGGTTAAGCAGTTAGCTTCTCGTCTAGACCATATGGATCCTTACCATCCCTCGTATAGTTACCGAGATATGTGTAGTCAACCTTTGGATCCTGTAGTTGTAGCGCAACCTTATCCTAAGCATTTCCCCATGCCTGTCCTCCCAATATATAAAGGAACTGAAGATCCTATAGAGCATCTTCGTATGTTTAGAATGGCATGTCATGATGTTTCTCATGATGATTTGTTGTTTCTAAAGATATTTCTTAAAAGTATGGGAGGTATGGCCCTATAGTGGTATTGTCAATTACCCAATAACTCTTTAAGGAATTTTGAGGAAACAACATAGATGTTTGTCCATGAATTTAGTGCCTATATAGAAAGGCATGTGACCATTAAATATTTATACAACCTGAAACAAGGGAAATATGAAATTTTCATAAAATTCTTGGCTAAATGGAGACAAATTTTGGGAAAATTACACTTTGCATTACCTCATCATGAAATTTTGGACATATTTATAGGTAATTTGCAAGAAAAATTATCTGATGAACTTTCTACTGCTACAGTAACAACCTTCGATCAAGCCATGTATTTAGCAAGAAGGGTAAAAGATTCCCTTATCAGGAGAGGTCAATTTAAGAAGAAATATGAAGATAAAACTTCTAAGAATCAATACAAAAACAAAGTAGTAGGTGATGGAGTTATTGAATCAATACAAAAACAAACAAGTAGTAGGTGATGGAGTTACTGATAGTAGAAACAACTCAAATATTAATATTGTGGAAGTTATGAAGAAATTTGCATTGAAAAATTATGATAAACCACCAAGAGAATTTACAAGATTAAATCAGTCGTTAACTATGATTTTACCTCAACTATTGGAACAAGGTTTGATACGGTTGCCTAAAATAAGACAACCTAATACAACTGTAGCTAGATTTAGAGCTGATTTACATTGTAACTTCCATAGAGCTGATGGTCATTCAAAAATATCATGTAAAATATTGAAACACATGATACAAGATCTAATTGACAATGGAAAAATGGAAGTAGAATTTTTTTTGCCAAAATATGCTCAAAATAACACACAAAAATCTCAAAATCAAAACACAAATCAGAATTTGGACATCTTCCAACACCCTTTACCAAAGCATGGTAAATAAGTTGTAAATCGGGTAGAACATCATAATGTTCCCCATACAACTCAATATTTGGGAACTATTAGTAGTTTTATACCACATCAAGACTTGCAAAAAACATGTGGAACTATTGAATCCTTAGTCACTATTAGACCTCTAAAAATCTGTCAAAACACACCTTTAGAAAGTGACACGAAAAGTGAAATAGGAAGTGAATTAGAGATTGATTCAAATAGTTCTAAGTATGAATCAGATCAAGTCACACCTATTACAGATTTATTTATTCCAGAAGAACCATTTCCAAGAAGAATAACTACTAGACCATCATCTCAACAATGGCTTTCAAATGAAAAAGCATAAAATGCTAGATCCCATTTTGGTAATCCACGACATAGCAAAATTGTAGGTACCATAGGATTTGTTACAATACAACAAACACAAAACCAAAATTCTCAAGATCAAATTCAAAATAATAAGACAAATCAATTTGTATTAAAAGCTCCTACTAAAGAAAATAATGTAACAAGTTCACAACAAAGATCTCCATATGATATTAATGAACAATTAGCTACTATCACAACAAGGATATCTCTTTTGGATATCTTAAGGACTTCCTCCATACATAGGGAATAATTGATGAGAACATTGAGCAAGATGATGGTACCTAAATATATTGAACCAAATGCTGTAGTAAATGTTGTAACTTTGGATGAAACAAAATTTATAGATTTTCATGATAAATATATCCCTCCTCAAACTTTGTATGGAAATAACCCTTTGTACATTACAACATTGACTGGAGATGTAGGAGTTAAGAGAGTATTAATTGATAATGTATCATCATTAAATATATGCACATATGATTTATTTCAAAGGTTTGGATTTAAGAAAGAAGACATGAAAAATACTGAAATGATCATCAAAGAATTTAATGATGAAACTCAAGAAACATGTGGAGTTAGGAAGATCCCATTGCAAGTTGGTCCAAGTATTTTGGATATAACTATGTTTGTTGTACCCTATTTTGCATCATACAACATTCTTCTATGTCTACCTTGGATCAATGCAATGACAACAATACCTTTCATATTACATCAATGTGTTAAATTTGAATTTAAAAATCAATTAGTCATCATTCATGGTGATCCTAGACCATTTGATATGTGTGTTGTGGCAGAACCTATAGGGGTTCCATTTTTTCCTACTATGTCTATTGTTCATCCTAGTCCATATTCATCATCAAAACCTTCTAAATCTAAATCACCTCCTAAATCAACATCACTAAAAACATATTCTAAATTATCAACATCAACAAATTCTACATCATTATCATCATCACATTCTGAAACAATACCTAATACATTTACTAAATATATAATAATAAAATTACCTTCTGAATCCACAATATTTAAATTTATAGCATCTAAAGAACCAGCTAAGGAGGATAGTCCATCTACTTCATATGCTATTTCAGATGAAGTATTACCGGATTTATCTTCAGTGCTTGTGACTACAAAAAAAGTTAATTTTTCTACTCAAGATTATTTAGTACTATCAAATTTACCACCATCTCCACGAACATTAGGCTTACCAAATAAAGGTAGCATTTGTCATGTTGGGAGTTGTGAATTTGTGTATGTAGGATATGATTGGGGAAATTTTTTAGTTATGCAGATTACAATTGATCAAGATGGATTTGCTAAATGCTATTTCTCTAATGGATATGAAAAATCAAAACCAATGATGTGTAATATGGGATTATAAAGTTAAATATTTAGGAGCTCATGAAAATGGAATAAAAGAATCCTTGGAGGTCGAAGAGTGGCCTGCCCGATGTGGTCCTGGTTATATTCCTACAAAAACAAAACCATTCACATATAAATATGATGACCATATTATAACATATCAAGAGTATATGGAACAAAAATAACCTCTTAAAATGATACATACTTGTAATATGTTGACTATGGTTTATCCATAAATTATTGCTTATTTGGATGAATGTTTAGGGGGGAGTATTTACCATGATATGTCTCTTGATGAAGTTCTAAGAAATAATTTTTTCTTTGATGGATCAATTCTATGTGTATCTCACATAAAAGCTACTACTCCCCAAGAAGAATTAGCTAAATGTACATTTGAAGAATTACAAGAAATTGGGGTATCACCCGCACCTCCCAAATTTGAAAGAGAGCTGAATATTATTGTAGAAAATTTCATAAAAATCAACATTGGAACAGAAGAGAATCATCGCATGGTCAAAATTGGATCTGAGTTAAGTGAAGAAAAACAAAAGCTATATATTGAATTTCTTACCAAATATCCTAATGTTTTCACTTGGACATAAGCAGATATGCCAGGCCTACATCCTTCTATAGTTGTGCACCATCTAGTAGTGAACCCTGATGCTAAACCTGTAAAGCAAAAATTTAGAAAAATACATCCTAAAGTAGCACTACTAATTAAAAGTGAATTAGAGAAGCTTTTGAATGTAAATTTTATACAAGATATTGACTATGTTGAGAGGATATCAAATTTTGTTCCAATAACTAAGAAAGAAGCTACTAAAAGTAGGGTCTGCATAGATATTAGAGATATGAATGTTGCATACCCTAAATATGAATTTCCTCTCCCTAATATGGATCAAATCATCGATTTTACAGTTGGGAGTGGGATTTTATCCCTTATGGATGGTTTTTAAGGATACAACCAAATTAGAATAGCTCTTGAAGACCAAACTAAAACAAATTTTATTACACCTTGGGGGAATTTTTGTTGGAAAGTCATGCCCTTCGATTTGGAGAAACTTATCAAAGAGCTATGACATATTTTTTATGATATGATGTATGATATTTTGCATGATTATGTGGATGACATTATAGCTCTCTCAACTAAAGAATATGATCACATTAATGATTTAAGAAAAGTGTTTGAAATATTAAGAGAATATCTGATACATTTAAACTAGGAAAAATGTGTATTTGGAGTAAAATATGGAAAATTATTAGGAGTTATTGTTTCTATGTGAGACATTGAGATAGATCCTTACAAGGAAAATTACAAGCTATTCATTGCTTCATTGATAAATTTGTAGATATAACAAAACCTTTTATTAAATTTCTCAAGAAAAACATTTCTTTTCAATGGGATAAGGAATGTCAAGAAGATTTTGATAGCATTAAAAAATATCTTCTCAACCCTCCAGTGCTTATTCCACCTAGACCAGATTGTCCTTTCATTTTATATTTTTTTGCTTCAAAACTTGCACTTGGGTATATGTTGGGTCAAATTGATGATGAAAATAAAGAACGAGCCACATACTACATAAGTAGAACTTTAATAAGTTATGAAACAAGATATAATTCATTAGAAAAACTTTTTTTAGTAGTTGTGTTTTCTACACAAAAATTGCATCATTATATGCTTAGTCAGAAAACATATGTCATTGCTAAATCTAATCCATTGAGGTACTTGATGAGTAGACCATACTTATTAGGACACACAACTAAGTGGATTATTGCTCTTAGTGAGTTTGAACTCACATTTATTGGCTAAAAATCCATAAAAGGCCAAGTTATAGCTGATCAGTTAGATGTTGCTCCTATAGAGTCTACTCACCCCATGAATATTGAATTTCTAGATGAGTGCCTTTATTTAGAAGAAGATAATTCTGAAACTTGGACATTTTTTTTTATGAAGATAGATGTATGAGTGGTGTAGGTGCTGGTATTATATTAATATCTCCTCAAAAGCACCTAATACCTTTATACTTTAAATTACAGTTTGCTTGTACTAATAACATTGTAGAATATGAGGCTCTAATCCTTGGATTATGAGCCGCTTTAGCTTTAAAGATTAAAGTTTTATTAGTTTTTGGAGATTATCAATTGATGATAAATCAAATCAATGAATTTTATCAAACACGAGATGAGAAACTTCGTCCTTATAAAGAGTATGTGCTTAAGCTTATTTCATTGTTTGAAAATGTGACTTTAGAAGCCATTCCTAGAACTAGCAACTGTGTTGCTCATGTTATGGTTGCGATTGCCTCCTTGTTGCATTTGTATTTGGATGATGAATATGCTACTATCATTATCCACAAACTCCAATAACCCACTTCCTCTAAATCCTTCTTAGAGCCATTGGATGTATTTTTTATTAATGAGATCACCCCAGAACCTTGGTACATAGATATCTTTAACTTTTTGCAAAATGGGACTTTTCCTAAAGGATTAGATAGAAAAAAATGTAGGCTACTACCTAAGTGAGCTGTCCGCTTTGTAATTATTGGTAATACCCTATATAGAAGAACCTTTGAAGGTATCCTATTAAGATGTCTAAACCTAGAAGAATATAAGAAAGACTTAAGTGAAGCCCATGATGGATCCTATGGAGGTCACTTTAGTGGAAGTTCCATTGCTAAAAAGCTCCTTAGAATGGGCTATTTTTGGCCTTCCATAGAAAAATATGCTAATGATTATGTGTCATTGTGACAAGTGTCAAAGACATGCTAACCTTGTCCATGCTCCTGCTTGGGAACTCCAAACCATAGCCTCTCCTTGTCGCTTCTCTAAATGGGGTTTAGACATTATTGTTAAAACTAATCATATCTCATATGATGGTCATAAATTTATAATTACTGCAATAGAGTATTTTACAAAGTCATTTGAAGCTATGCCTTTAGCTTCTTGCACAAGAGTTCAAGTTTCTAAATTTATTTTCAATCAAATCATTTTCAGATTTGGAATTCCATCTAATCTCATTTTAGAATGGTACATGTTTTAAGAACAAAGACGTAAAAAACTTATGTCAAAAATATAAAATTCAACATAGATGGTCTACTCCTTACTATCCATAAGGAAACAACCAAGATGAAGCATCTAATAAAATATTGATCAAAATCCTAAAAATATTAGTTAATAAAATAGGTCGTGACTGGCATATACAATTATATCCTACCTTGTGGGCTTATCAAACTAGTGTTCGTACTCCTACAAGTGCTTCACCTTTTGTCTTGGTCTATGGTGCTAAAGCAGTTTTTCCATTTGAGTTAGAAGTTCCTTATTTAGCTCTTCTACTTCAATATGCTGAAGTAGGAGATGAATATCGTGCTAGAAAATTAAGCCAGTTGGAACTTATAAACGAAAAGCACATCCATGCTTTAGAGCATCTTCGTGTCTACCAAGACAAACTTAAAATATCATATGCAAAGAAATTTCATAATAGATCCTTTGAAATTGGAGATTTAGTCCTAAAAGAAAAAAAATACTAATGCAAGAAAATATCTTAAAGGAAAATTCCAGCCTAACTGGATTGGACCATTTATCATCACTTCTAAATTTGGATCAGGTGCATACATATTAGCTACCTTGGATGGAAAATATCTCAAGGAACCCATGAATATTATGCATCTGAAAAGATATTATGCATAAAGCCAAAAGTCTTATCAAAAGTAACCAAAAAATTACAAAATCTAAAATCTACAAAAATATTTCAAAGCATTATTAGATCATTATCACCGCATCTATTATCTACTAAGATTGCAAGTTATATTTTCATTGACTTCATATTAATTCAAAGTTTATCTTGAACCATGCACTAAAAATCACATATTTAATAAGTTTTGGATTTCGTTATTTTGATTATAAATCTCTCTTGTACCAAATAACACTATTACTTAATTAAATGATTTTGAGTATTGTGAATGATTTTGCTACTTCTTGAACCAAGAACACATTTTTACATATTAAAATGATTTGTTGCAAATTCAATAAAGTGATACTACTTAGTAAATCCTAATACTTTAAGTGAAAGAGTTTCCTTGCTATCCTATCATGTGCATGGTCTAGAATACTAAGAAATTGGCAAAAGGACAAACTCCTCCCTACCCAAATAAAATCCCTTGATCTATGCTTAATCTGAGCAAGTATCCCAAAAAATAAAGAAAAAGAAAGAAAAAGAAAAAGAAAAGAAAGAAAAATAAAAGAAAAAGAAAGTTCCAAAGCAATAAAATCCCCTTGTCCAAAAATGAACAAGAAACCCCTACCCTATAAATGTGAAGAAAAGAAGGGAGTATTGAAATTGAATCCCTAGAATTTCTTAGTTATTCAAAAACCATGAGGTAAACCCCATAATAAGTGATTTGTTCCCAACTTTCTTGACATTGGGAAATTCCTTCTCACATGGCAATATGTCTATCACATTAGTAATTTTTATTTTGTATAGACCAATTTCTTGTAAAATGCGAACCAAATTGTATTATTGTTCAGCAGCGTTTAAATAAAGATTACATTGCCGGGAATAGTCACCGGCGTAAACAAAACTCTGTTACAGGAGTTGTAACAGTATGCCAAAATGAAATAAAGACAAATTAGTAACAGTACGCTAACATCCCCCTTTATTACATTATTTGGGTAATGTAATAACTAATAGCTATACTAGACTACTAACATCCCCTTACATCATTTTGCAATACAAAGTGAGCTGCGAAACAATTCAAATTTGACATGTCCAAGTGCCTTAGTGAAAATGTCTGCAACTTGAGCATCGGTGGGAATGTGCTGAAGCTGAATTCGGTGCTTTGGAACTTCATCTCGAATGAAATGACATTGTGTGTCAATGTGCTTTGTTCTTTCATGATGGACTGGATTCTTGACGAGGTTCAGAACACCCTGATTGTCGCAAAACAAGTGTATTGGAGATTTTTATGGATGGCCCATACTTGTCAGAATGCGACATAACCATATCACTTCGCACATAGCTTCACTTGCAGCACGATACTCTGCCTCTATTGATGAAATAGCAACCACCTATTGCTTCTTGCTGTGCCAAGAGACATGATCGGATCCCAGATGAAAAATGTATCCAGAAGTTGATTTGCGATCATCAAATGATTCGGCATAGTCAGAGTCCGTGTATCCTTGCAAGAAGAATTTGTTGTTCCTCTTGTATTCTAGGCCATATTCCATAGTACCACGGACATAGTGAAGAACACATTTTGCTGCTTTCCAATGAGTGGTCTTAGGCTCCTACATGAACCTCGAAAGATAGTTGACAGCAAATACGAGATCTGGCCTAGTATTGGTCAAATATATGAGACTCCCAATCAACTGTCGATAGAGAGTACCATCTACCTGAGGTGAATCATCATATCATGATAACTGAAGTCCATTCTCCATCGGAGTTGCCATTGGCTTGCAATCAGTCATGCAATATTTTTCTAGCAATGTCTTGGCATATTTTTTTTGAGACACTTTGATGGAGTGCTCCTTCTGGCTGAATTCTAGACCAAGACGGTAATGGAGAAGTTCAAGATCTGTCATCTCAAAAGATTTGCACAAGTATATTTTGACAGTAGAGATCATAGTTTTTGAACTCCCTGTAATGATAAAATCATTCACATAGAGTACAAGCAACAGTATCTTAGAACCTTGTTTCTTGAAATAGAGGTTTGCATCTGAAGGACATCTCTTAAATCCATGCTGCATAAGATGATTGTCCATTTTTATATACCAAGCTCGAGGAGCTTGTTTCAAACCATATAAGGATTTGACCAATTTGCAAACCTTCTGCTCTTGGCCTTCCACTTCAAATCCTTCTGGCTGAGTCATGTAGACTTCTTCTTGGAGATCACCATTTAGAAAGGCACTTTTGACATCCATCTGGTGAATTTTACACCCATATTGTGCTGCCATAGCACACATAACCTGAATTGTGGTCATCCAAGCAGTAGGTGCAAAAGTTTCCTCGTAGTCAATGCCTTCCTTTTGAGCATATCCATTTGCAACAAGATGGGCCTTATGCTTATCAATTGTTCCATCTGCCTTGTACTTGACTTTATATACCCATTTGCAGCCAATGGGTTTCTTTCCATGCGACAGATCAACAAGATTCCAAGTTTTATTTTTCATCAAAGACTCATACTCTGTATCCATAGCGGCCTTCCACTGAGGCTCACTGAGAGCATCTTGCACTGATGCAGGTTCAAGATCATATATGGTAGACATGAATGCCCTGTCATCATCAATATCCATATCCTCTACTTCTGTACTTGGAGTTACAGAAATTTCCTCAAAAGATTGACAAAGATCATCAACCTCACCAGTTTCTTTGGCTTCTTTTTCCTTTTGAGCCATACTGCGTGTACGAGGTCTATCCAAATTCAAATTGGGAGGAGTGGATAAATTTGTGTCTCTGATTGTATTTGTACACCATTTTGGGTTCTTCTTCGGTGGTGGTGAAGAAGATGTAGAAGGACCTCCTGTCTGTGTTGACGAAGGAATCTTCTCTTCCTTAGATTCCAAAAGATCTAGGTGTACTTTAGATGTGCTCTATGATGTGAAAGCTTCATCAAAGACAACATCTCTGCTGGTATGAATTTTCTTGGTCAAAGGATCTATCAAACGATATCCTTTAGAGTGCTCATCATACCCAAGAAAAATACATCTCAGTGTTTTCTCATCTAGCTTCTTCCTTTTCTCTTTCGGTATGTGCATGAAAGCGTGACATCCGAAAATACGTAGATGAGATATGGAGGGTTTTCGACCACTCCAAGCTTCATGTGGAGTCATTCCTTTTAGGGCCTTTGTGGGTGCCCTATTCAATAGATATACTACAGTGGTGACAACTTCTGCCCAATATTGTTGCCCAAGAGTAGCTCCTGTGAGCATACAACGAACCATTTCCATGATAGAACGGTTCCTTCTCTCAGCAACTCCATTTTGCTGAGGAGTATAGGCGATTGTTAACTGTCTCTTGATTCCATGCTTATCTAAGAATGCAAAAAATTCATTAGAGGTAAACTCTCCCCCTTGATCTGAGCGTAGGGTTTTAATAGAAGCTCCTGACTCCTTCTCAACGGATTTCTTGAACTACTGGAAGAATGCGAAAGCTTCAGATTTCAGTTGGAGAAAGAAAACCCACATATTTCGTGAGTAGTCATCTATGAATAACTAAATATACCTCTTCCCTCCACAACTGTTGGGTGTGAAAGGACCGCACAGATCTATGTGAATTAACTCCAGAGGTTTTCGTGCTCTTTTTGAGCTCTTCTCAAATGGTACTCTATGTTGCTTTCCTGCCAAGCAGTCAGAGCACACTGGCAATGTGGCAGAAAGGGAAGGAAGACCCTTTACCATCTCATACTTACTGAGATCAAGTAAGTAGCCAGAACTAAGATGCCCATATCTCTTGTGCCATAGAGAAGTTGCCTCCTTGGTAGAGACAGTCATGGCAACATGTGGAGTAGAGATAGCATCTAGGGAAAATAAGTCATGCTTATATGAAGCTGTTGCAATCTGCTTACCCTTCCTGGTAATAGTACAAAACTTCTTGCCATTTTCAACACGAAAGTTGACAACCATATTTCTATCCAGGATTTGTGTCACTGACAAAAAATTGTTGGCCAATCTCGAAACATAGAGGACTTTGTCAATCTGACACTTGCCATCAGGAAGAGTGACTGAAGCCGTACCCTCTCCCTAAACCACCGTAGGTTTTATCATCGACCATGGTGACGGGTTTGCCCTCTTTGGCCATGAATGATTCAAACCACGATCTGTCGCTGATCATATGTTTGCTAGCTCCAAAATTGACATACCAAATAGGATCCCTCTGTGTGGAATCTGTGGTAGTCATGAGCACCTTGTGTGCCCATTCAGAATCTGAGTCAGATTCTTCAATAGCAACATTCACCTGGGGTTGCTTGTTTTTATTTTATGGTTTGTTTTGGCCTTTCTGCTTGTTCTTATGCCAACACCTGTTGGTGTCATGGTTGTCTTTCTCATAGATCTTGCACCACCTCTTCTTCTATTGAGGTTTTTTGCCTTTTCCTTTCGTATCCTATTGATAATTTCCTCCTTTCTAAAATTTTCCTCCTTTTTGCCCATTACCTTTCTTCCTAGAACCCTGCTTGTTGGTGTATAGGGCTGAATTGGAAGAATCATCCTTGTGAAGTTGGCGTGCCTCCTGTTGTTGAAGCATATTGACAAACTCGATGTAGGTAATTTGTCGTTGAGACACCTGGATGGAGGTGATCAACATATCAAATGAAGAAGGCAAAGCTCTCATCACAAGTGAAATGAGAAGCTTTTCGTCCACAGTATCTCCCAAAGAATTCAATTTCTCTTTCAATTCAGACACTCTGCACAGAAAGAGTTCAACTATTTCACCCTGTCTCAAACTCAGGTTATGAAGTTGTTGTTGAAGATGAATAATGGTGGAATAATTATTTCCCTCATAGATGGTTTGAAGGGCATCCCATGCATCTTTACCACTTGCTTTTTCAGCTATATGAGGTTGCACTTCATCTGAAACAGCAAACAAAATGAGCACCTTTGCTCGACTGTCTTTCTTGTCAAAAGCTATCTGATCTGAGGAAGGACCTGTGGATCCTGTTGTTGGTGAAGGCCTAGTTGTTACTCCAATAAAAATATCCCACAAATCTTCCATTTGGAGAATTGCCTTCATCTTATGTTTCCATGGTGTATAATTTGGACCTTTTAATAACTGATGAGGATCAGTCATCAACTTTGCAACAACGGCCATAGTGAAGGTTCCTTATATCACCAATTGGTCCCCCTTTCGATATACCTTTTGCTAGGCCGTTATACCATACAAAATACCCTCCCTTACGTGAGAGAAACTATAGGTATTTAGAAATATCAACAAAAATCACTCACCCTTATGTGAGGGAGACTATAGGTGAGTTTTAGAGATCATACGATACGTGGAACATAAGCGGTACTGAAAGGGAATCGCCTTGTTGATGGCACCTACCATAGAATATTCTTCTCATGCGTGGGGCGTAAATTCCCCTAAACACTATGAAGAATACTTCGTCAGGATTTACGCCTAAACACAAGAGCGATAAAGGGTAGTGGATGGAGTAAAAAAATGCAAAAATGCCTAACTTATCTCTCCCCAACGATTTATAGAGAACAAGCTGAGACGTTGTTTTAGTAACTATATTAGGCGGCGGATATAGTAGCCCAATCACGACAGCTTTACCTGTAAGTGCTGGCCAGAGGTATCACAAATACTGAATGCTGTAGTGCAATAAATTGCACGGATGGTTTTAATTATTTCGAGGACTTAGGGAGTGTTTTGATTTTAATTTTTAATGTTATAGTGCAAAAATGAAATATGCAACATACAACAAAAAAATGCCCACAAGAATAACCCACAAGGTGTCGGTCACAGCCGAAAATGCACCTTTTACAATTCGCCAAATTGCTATTTTTCAAAAAATTACTCACATTCCCCCTTTGATTTTTTTTGAAAAAATATCCCCCCTAAAAAAAATCTTTTTATCAAAGCATTTTAATAATTATTATATATTTAAAATTAAAATAAATAATTTTAATTTATATAGTTTTAAAACTTATGAAAAAATAAATTAAAATTAAATTTTAATTTATAAAGTTTAAAAACTATAAAAAATAAATTAAAATTAAAAATTTTAATTAAAAAAATAATAATTAAATAAAACCTTTGAAAAAAAATTTATAACTTTGGGGGGAGTCGGCGGGATTTGAACCCCCGACCTGCAGGCTCCCTAAGCCTTACCGCACGGCTCACGACCACGTGAGCCAGCGGGATGATCCGGAAGGATCAATGGAGCCCCTCAAATTTGAGCTGCTTCCCGAGCGCACTGTCGCTGCCTCCGTCCTCCTTGCTGCTTCCCGAGCCCACTGTGCAAGTCACAGCTACTGTCGCATTTTTTTTTTTTTTTTTTTTTAATTTTAAAAATGCAGTCTGCGTGCTCCCCGTCCGCGTCACGGCGCAGGATGTAGCCGCGTTCAACTGGGTGGGGTTCTGTTGATCAAGACGCGTTCAACGGGGGGGGATACCGTTGTTCAAGATGTGCGCAACACGCTCAGACCTCTCTATCCACTCAAATTAGGGGGGGGCGGACCTGGCGGGGAACGCTCATGCCCAGTGAGCGACGCGTCCACGCTCGCGCTCAGCGGGACATAGCGCGTCCACGCTCGTGCTATCACGGACGTAGCACGCCCAGTGAGCGTCGCATCCGCGCTCGCGCTGTCGCGGACATAGCTGTCGCGTCCTGGCGCTGGTGCTGCGTCCACGAGTGGGCGGGCGAGGGGTGGGGGGACGCGCGCTGCGTCCTCCTCCAACTGGGACGCGCGTTGCGTACTCTTCCAATTGGGACGCACGTTGCGTCCAATGGCAGCGATGCGTTCCAGCAACCTGCGCCCCTCTGCAAAAAAAAATTCTTTTTTTTTATATAAAATCGCTCAGCTGATTTCGCACTGGCAGGGAAAAAAAAAACACCATGCCCGAAATAAATCATGCTGTGCTCGTCTTCCCCATAAATTCAGATTGGCTCTGATGCCATGTAAAATGCGAACCAAATTGTATTATTGTTCAGCAGCGTTTAAATAAAGATTACATTGTCGGGAATAGTCACCGGCGTAAACAAAACTCTGTTACAGGAGTTGTAACAGTATGCCAAAATGAAATAAAGACAAATTAGTAACAGTACGCTAACATTTTTGCATTTGGATTACCTAGATTTTGGTAGTTTGATTTATAGAGTAGTTTAGTACCAATGTATGCACACAATCATGATCAAATGAACATTTCACTCGCACACACATTGGTTCGTTCAAAGTTTGATTTATCATTAACGTACTCAAAATAGGTAAATTAACCTTACAAAGTGCACACATTTGTTACGAAAATAAAGTTAGATTGATATGCCAAAATCGTCAAAAATCATCATACTCAGTCAAATATATCATGCAAACTATACAAATATCTAGGCTCACCCCCTAGAAGCCCTAAAAGAATGTGCCTCATCATCTCTACCAACGAGTGGAGGTGGTGGTGACATCTCTCGTGTCTTTGTAGGAGTTCTAAAGGAAGCCACCTTAGATGAAGAGCAGGATGATCCAACTCGAATCAGCTCTAAAATATCTATAGGGAGAGGCTCTCTCTAATCTATGGGTACTAATATAAAATATAAATTCTGATAGAAAATCATCTGCTACACTGCTCGCAGTAGCTCATCCCATACCTGACTCCACTTAGACCGACTTATTTGAATTGATGTCACAACCCCATCTCCCTAACCCACCTAAGCACAAGCCTCTGCCATCTCTCCCTCTAAATTCGAAATCCTACTGCATAAACCCACATCCTCAGCTCTAGCCTACACTATATATCCCTCTAGAGACTCTATCGTAGTATTCTAGGTTGCATTATCCTCCTATAACCTACCTATCTCTACCCATAGAGCATCCATCTCATAGCTCTCCCCCTCTTCCAAAAACCTCTTGCCCTTCCTGGGTGAGTATGGTCTCTTATCTTGGTGAGTGGATGATACCCCCTCCTCATGGAGTGATGCTATCCTATCCTGTCTCCCCTAGTGGATTTTTCACCTCTAAGATATGTGTCCACCTTGAGTATGAAGACCTGGTCTCCCCAAAAATGCCTAGGTAACCGACTGATCCTGCTGACTAGCTACATGATATTGTCTAAAAACTCGATCAACTACCCATAGTACTACACTCCTCCCTGGTGTCAAATGAGAAGGATGGATACTGTCATACCACTATCGATATCTATCAGTAACCCTAGCATCATCCCCATCCACTATCTCTATTAGAGCATCATCAGGCTTTAGATCAAAAAAATTTGCCAAATTAGGAACCCCACTAAGAGTGGTAGGATCTCGAGTAGACCTGGAAAAAGTGACATTCTTTTATTGAGGAATATCATGTTGGAACCCAAACTATCATTGCACCTGATCAAAATGGTGTAACTCTAGCTCCCCCTCATGCATCCATAGCCAAATGGTTCGCCTAATGCACGCCAGCTCAAAGGTATCCTCTTGCCATCCTAGAAGCTCTATCCATGACATCCATGTAATTTCATCATCCAATAAGTCATCTATGATCCATCGCATAATGTTGTGGTTGGATCGTCTCCCACATCCACCCTGTAGAGGCCAATAAAATACCCTAGGCCTATCATCATCCACCCCAAGATGGTAATCTATTGTCCTAACCAGATAAAGCCCTGTAGGTCACTGCATAGCTATGTGATCCCAACACCACAGTTGTAGAAATGACTTCAAAATGAGGCCCTTGCCCCCCTTGTAGAATACTCTATGTAGAAATCTGTATAGTCTACATAGGAGGAAGGAACCCTAAGAAAAGTGGAGCCTCTAGTCTCTTATGTCACAGACAATCTCTGTTAATGTCCAAGGTAATTGTATCCCACTGGGATGGCACACAATCAGTATGCTTACAACACCACTCAACAACACTGTCAATAGAGAGACTCCCTATGTCCTACCGAGTCTCTCCAGTGGAACTCCACCCTTCCTTAATAGGAATCTTGGATCTCCAATCAATCGGTGCATAGCCTGGCCTTGGTTTCTAGATGCGATAACCCGAGCACCCCATAGAGGTAACCTTAGAATACGCTAGACATCCTATAAGGTCATGTCAACTAGATCAAATGGTTTGACACATGTCACCACATACTCATCACTAAATCAACAACAAAAATTTGAATAGGCACTTGTTCTATTTGTACTTTGGACCATCTTACATTGATTGCAAAAGCAAAGTATTCATAAGTTTCCCTCACAAGCAACCACTATGCCATTGCAAAATTTCATACAAAATTAATTAAATTATCGCATTGCATTTGCAATCATGCATTTGCATTCATCATCAACATTTTCCATTTTCTCTCTCTTCTTCCCTTTTTTCTTCTTTCCCCCCTTCCTTCCTTTCGCTTCTTATTTCTTCATTCCATTTATCTTTCTCTTTTTCCTCTCTTATCTCCTCGGATTCCTGGTCAATGTTGTATGGTCATGCTTTGAACGACTACATACCTTTGATTAGATTTCATTCTCCCCTTCCTTCCTTAATATTCTATTGACTCCCATCATATTTTTATAATAAATTGTGTTTCACACTATATAGTACAAAAAGGGTCAAATGTAGACACCCAAAATTTGCAGATGTCTACTTCTACGTACTTGTAGATCTATCCAGACTCTTGTAGGATACATAGACCATCATATACTACTCTAGGCTATTATAGACCAGCGTAGACCAACATAGACCATTGTAGGCTATCTTAGTCACCTGTAGGCTCTTAAACCTACAAAACTAGGTAAAACCCCTCCAAAATGCTTCCTTCTCATTAGGAGACCACCTATCATCCTCGTAATGTAACTTAAGCCCTTCCCTAAACCTAATTAGCCTCCATGGGACCTTATCCCTATCCAAAAGCTTAATTAGGTTGATTAGTGATCTAATTATTCATTGATATTTAATCAAATGCACTTTTCACTTAAGTAGGATTAATTAGGATTCTAAACCAAGATTAGCCCTAAGAACACTCCCACACATATGTGCATCCACTTAGTTAGGATATTTATGGAAACCCTAACTAAATCCTAATTTAACCTGAGTTAGCTAACCCTAATCTCTCCTCATACATGTGTGAGGATAAGATATTCCTTTAGGAAATGTGATAATGACACCTCCCCAAACCCTAACCTAACATAGAATGGAATAGACTCTATGGTTTGGTCTACTTAACCACCCCCCATGACCTTAGATTTTCCTATAAATAGATCCCCCTCCTCTCATTATCTCTCTCCCTTTTAGCTAAATTATAGAAACTCTACCAAAATCCTATCAGAATCCCTTCTTTTAATTATGGATAATAAAAATAGCATCCAAACATCCGAAGAGCCCATCCAGACAAAGGATCTCCATCTCCATTAAAATACACTTGTATTTGGATTCACCACTTGATCTATGAATCCAGGTTCTAGATTGCCCCCTACCCTACGAGATGGTTGTATAGTTGATCTACAATAGCAGAAACTTTAGGTAATCTTGATTTCATGTTTTATAGTATTTACACTTCATTTTTGGATTTATTTCATATTTTTAATATCTTTTTGTCTTCATCAATACAAGGCCTGATCCATGATAGGCCCCCAAATTAACTAACACTATTTTGTAGACCCTCCAATAGCAGCAAACACACATCACAATAGTAAATCCAACAACAATAACAACACACAACAGTGACACAGACACATCAAAGCCCACCTACATTCAAGGGGATCCAAGAAAAACCATTAGAGTATTTAGCATCTCGTTGAGAAAGAAAAGGGATATTTACCCTATAATATTGTGTCAAATTCTTAATAAAATGAGTTGAAAACACTCCTGATAATTTTAATTTGTTATAGTTAACTTGCTTGATCAAATGATAGCCTTTGGTACGCTTCAGAATGTTCTACTAGTAGTTTTGAACCAATGAAAGGATTTATTTTGAGTTTAAAATAGATCATTCAATTAAAAGCTTATAAATGGATAAATTGTATGCTACACAGACGTAGTTAAATCCCTTCTTTAGGACATCGCAGTGGTTAGTTGTTCTACCATGGTTTAGTTGAGAGATTCTAGACATTATTATATGGTTAAATTGAATAAAATAATAAATGGACTTAACCTATGATAGTGTATCCCTAATTGCATTTGTTTTACTGAAAACATCAAAGGGAGACAAGAACCTCTCATTAAAAATAATAAAGGTAAAATAAAACCTTGTGGTAGATGTTTGAAAATTTTTTTCTTTCAAGAATTATTTTTTCTTGGTTTTGCAAATCAAATGATTCATGTGATGAAGATAACCAAGGATATATGAAAACTTGTATTACAATAATAAAATACAAAGTGATAATCATTCTTTTCTAAAGAATAGACATGGGTTTATGATAGTGAATCAAGGGATAGTGGGAGATTAAGGACACTTATATTTATTTAAAATATGATTTTGCCAACTATTCTTGGGTGAGGAGGATCAAGTTGGGTTTAACTTAGTTTGCATCTTAATTTATTTTATTATTAAGATTTAAACTGATAGAAAATTATAGATGGTTAAAAGCTTGTTCATATATTCCCATTGCATTGGGATGAGAGCAAACAATAAGCTTGTTTGATGATGTAACTTATGTATTACTTAAAAATTATTCTATTAATTTGAGATGATAAATCCCTTTGTGGGTTGGGTAAGATTTACTTGTCTTTTAGGTTGGATGTGATTATCATGAAGGTGGAACCAAAATTTAATAAATATTACCCAAAAACATGATGAGGATTGAACAAAGATATTCCTCATGGAAAAATATTTAAACAAGACCATGGTGAGGTGTAGTCCTAAAAATTTTGCACTTCTTTCCTTTAGGCTAATGGATCCACACCTCGAAGGAGAATGAAAAATAATGGATCTACACATCGGAGGAGAAGCACTTGATGTCATGCCCTCTTTTATGATTCTTGACAAGTTGGGTGGGTTCATTAGGAAATATTTGTATGTCAGTTTCCACGCCTAGGTTACGACTTATTTTATGAGTTCATTTTAATTCATTCACATTCACCTAGTTTGACCAAATGCAACTAATTAATACTATATGCAATTTTGTTTTCAAATGAAGACAATATAGAGCAAAATATGGAAAATGAGGATGATGCAATGCTAATTTAAAAGAAATTAAATATGTACCTAACCTGGATGTTTGATTTGAAGTATTTCTATCTGATCTAGATGATATCGAATGTTGTAGGACGATATTGAACATCCAATCTGGTATCGACCGATTTGATCCAGTCCAGAAACCTGCAACTACACAAACTAATGCTAAAATATGGATTTCAAAGCAGAGCACACATTTGATTAAACATGGATTGAGTTAGGTAAGATGTAGAATATGCAATACTCGAATGAAATCAATATGAATCTATGCTATGATTGCAAACAAAATACAAATACAATGTTATAATAATAAAGATAGGATGTAATGATAGAATCTATGCTTAAATAAAATGATAAAAAACATGTAAGGTCTTTTGGATATAAAATAAAGTGAAATAAATACAAACAGTGATATGAAGATGCCCCAAGCGACTTGTAGATAATATCAGAAGAATTTTGACAAAATAGGATGTCCGATTTCGTATCTTACCAGCCGATGCATAGTTCTAGATCTTCAAACCTACAAAAAAGTATAAAAATGGTGAATGCGCTATAACATTAAGGAGCAAGAAGGATCGAGGGCCAGGGGAAATATAGGAAGGGTGTTTGGATTAAATAGGCAAAGCAAGTTTTGGGGGGTTATGCTAAAATACAAGGGAAGTTATGCTTTCCCCTATTTTGAATGATATCGACTGATCTGATACCATAACATTTGTGACATTGGCCATATACAGACAAAGAGGGTTACAATAGTTTTTTTATTTTTTTGCTATTATGGACAATTTTTAGTTTTGGATGAAATCGGACAATTTATTTTGTGATGAGGAGGTCTGACATCATATCAGACAATCGATATCATTCAAACAAAGATGATATCATTGGGAGGTTAAAAACAAACTTGATACGGGCATGAAATCAAGGCAGGAGGTTAAAAGGGTAGTTTTAATGAATTTTTGAATGTTTTGAACTTAGGGTAAATTGAAATGGGTCAATTTTAGTCTATTACATTTTATTCCATTTTTAGCGCATTTTTGAAAAAAAATGCATAAAAGAAAAAATGGCAAATTTTATGAGAAAACAAGAATTTATTGCAAAAATTGTTGAAGTTTCAAGTTTTACTGTAAACTGCATTAGGTGTGATACCCCCTTCGAGTTTTTGCACCAAATTCTATATTTGGTGGAAAACTCAATTTTTTTAAAATTTAGGGTAAAAGTGAATAAAATGAAAGAATTAGGGTAAAACCTAACTCATTTTTATTTTACTATTGCTAAAATTTTGCTCTAGAGAGAAAAATGGTCGAGGTCACACACCGAGCTAATGAGGTACGAACGAGGGTAGGGAGCATAAGGGTAAGGATCATAAACCTCTTTAAATTAGAAATTTTTATGTTTTAGTTTTTAATTTTTGTAAATTTTGGATTTTTAGGGTATGATTGTCATCTCATGATCGCGTTGACGATATTGGGCCTATTTTTACAATATCGGCCCAATTTTCATGGTATCGGATCTTCTGATATCACCAAAATGGGTATAATTTTAACAATATCAACCTAATTTTGGTGACATCGAGTAAGCCAATATAACCAAAATAGGTCTGATATTGATCAAAATCATTCGATATTGCAATTTCAAGTTTGATTACAACTACCAATTGCTAATTTTTCTTATTTTTTGCTCATTTGTTGATAGAAACCAGTTTTCAAGAATAGAGAGTGGAGCTACGATGGTCTCCATGGATATTTGAGTGCCCTCACAGATGGATAGAGATGTACTCTAGAGGCTACTAGTTTGAGACATGTAGCTGAGATACCACAAATCCTGATATAGTTGAGGTTGTTGATGGCATTGGCTGAGCAATGGTATCTAGGGTCTCCCAATTTTTTGTTACCGATAGGGGAGATGGTGTAAAAATTGGAGGATGTATGGAGGATACTGAGGGTGCCCATAAGGGGCATGTTTATAGCTACATATGGAAATCATGGCCAAAAAATGTATTAATTTTTTGGAGATCCTAGCTTCTTGATCAATAAGAGTAGATTTAGCATTGAGATACTGAGCCAGATGGTTGGGGTTTCTCGATTGATAGTGGTTGTCAGTGGTATGGTGGTAGGGTTACTATTGCACCATCTCAATGGTCGTCACCTAATATGGACTCTAGCAGAGATTATAGCTGACATGAGGGATTAGGATTAATGGTTTGCATGGGGTCCATACATTTTGTATCGATTGTATAGGACTCTCTTTAGGATTGTTTACAAGTGAGGTGCAACATTTGTGTTACCTCTTTCCTACAGGTGTGGTTTTGGGAGCACATATTAGTGAGGATACCTATAGGGCTATGGGAGTGGCAGTAGAGAGGAATAGAGTGTTTTACTAGTACTTACGTAGAGGACACTTGATGTCGACTAGACTCGATACAACTAGGAAGTTGATGGATGAGTTGAATCTAGATAGCATCCGGTGGAGGCCTTGGAGAGAGCTTCCAAGGTGGGGAGAGGATGGATTTGAGTTGGATCACATGAGGTGAGTTATATGGAATTAGATGGAGAAGGGTAAGGTGAATTTGCACTGTGTAGAATTGGTTCTATAGTAGTTTGTGTTGCAGTATGACATCCCTATGACTAGGGATATCACATTTTTGAGGAAGACATGAGAAACCATGATAGTTACTGGTGCTCCTGATATGTCTCAATTTATGGATCCTCTACCAGATGATGATGTGGTGGCCATGGTAGAGGGTGATGATGATGGAGTGGTTGTGAGATATTTGTTGTGGTATGCTCTAATTCATCCTGCATGGAATACTAGGTTGAGGGGCATAGTTCATCAGGCAGTTGAGTTGGCTATTCAACATCGATTCTCTACTACCTAGTAGCAACATAGGATATAGGTACCTCCTAGGAGAGAGGGACCTCATACTAGGGAATACTGTATAATCCAGAGTACATATATATTAGAGAGGATCTTCAAAATAAAGGAGAGGTCTAGGAGGTCAGGGGAGGAGAGGAGAGCATCTAGGTAGAGCATCAGGAGGTGATACCTGATTTAGTCGAGAAGGGCAAGGATATGGAGGTGGGAGAGCGCAGCAAGATGGTAGCTCTACGGGTGAAGAATGCAAGTCCGAGGGAGGATATTATGACTCTTAAGACTTGGATCTAGAATTTGGAGATGGAGCTCACATATACATGGGTTTAGGTATCTAGGGTATTTTTATTGACATCTTCCCAAGCAAATTGATTAAGGAGGAGAGGTTCAAGGGATGAGACAGTTTGGGCTCTTCAATGAGCAAATTTTTATCAGGCATTGTAATTTACGATAATACCTATGGATCAGAGATAGCCATTGCTCAAGGAGTTTGTGTCTCCAAGTAGCTTGAGATCAGTGTCTCACTCTGCATCTAGGTTAGCTACAAAGGCATGAGAGTGACAACCATCGTGACCCCCTAGTGGGGACGATGATGCTAAGAGCTCTAGGGACTCAAGGGGAGTATAAGGATGATAGACTAAGACAATTTGTGTGATATACTCCTAGTGACTTAGTATGCCGATTTTGGATACCGTGGCATATCAGTTGACTTCATTTTATACTTATATTTTGATATATATATATATATATATATATATATATATATATATATATATATATTGATCATTTTTTTATATGACATTGTATGATTTGATTGGATGATTTATTGCATTTGCTTATGATGTTTGTGTTATATAATTTCTTGTAATCATGCTTTGATTTTTGAATATTTTTTATCATGCTTAACTTGAAAGGAAATAATTTTGCAAAGCATTTTTGGAAGACAAAGGATGTTTTTGTGAAGTGATAAAATTGATGGATTAGCAATGAACCTCAAAAGGATGTTGTGTTGTTATATGATCATTCTTGGAGATCAATGCTCGTTAGGTCATGAAGCATATCCTGTTGTGAGGAAGTTTTGTATTGCTAACACCAAAAAGGATTGTGGGCTTCAAGAGTAACCTTGAGACTTGTGATGGTGAAAGAGGGATGGTGATCCCTTTAAGAGAAATTGATTTGGAAAATAAGTTGATAAAAATTGTATTTGTGAGAAATATAGAGTGATTTAAGCATGAAAATTTGAGAAGGATGAATTGATCTAGGCATAGAATTCTGTTAGGATCTCATCCTAACCCTTAATGTAATAATTTCCTTGATGTAATAATTATTAGTGAACGTGGGTAGTATCGATGATTAATATTTTGTAATGTTCTAAGTTTTAGCTTAGGTAGTGCCTATGACAAATGACACCCTTTTCTATGTAACACATGGTAGATAGGTTAGGTAAGGTGGCCTTGTGCATGTAATTCGAGTGGCATTGCATGTAATTCATGTGGCATTATGCATGTAATTTGAGTGGCATTGTGCATGTAATTCAAAGTGGAACTATGCATGTAATTCGGGTGGAATTATGCATGTAATCCAGGTGGCATTTTGCATGTAAGCTAACCTTGGAAGGAAACTCTTTAAATACCCGAAAAGGCACCAATGTAATCAACTTTTTGCAAATTAATGAAGTGTTGAAGGAGGTTGCCCCCTCAAAGAGGCCTGCGATTCTATCTATTATGAGATTGTTCCTTTTAAGTAATTTTTGTTATCATATGCATTTAATTCTAAATACTGTTATAATGTTTCTATGAGTTTATTTCCAAGAAAATGTGTGAGTGTGTTTATTTGAGTTGAGAGTGTGTTGTTTAGTATATTTTATAGTAGGATCTTAAGAAGTGGTATCAGAGCGCTTTCTAGGGCCAAGTTCTGTCATAACTACAATGATTCTTGCCATCCAATTCACCTGTTAGGTATAAATTTTGTGTGTTTTTTTCATTCATGTTTTTCATTATTAAAAAAAAAATCCAAAAAATACAGTGCATTTTTTTTTCCAGACCAAAAAAAATCTTTTTCGTTGAGTAGGTAGAAACCCTGTGCCGGGGTTTTAAAATATTGTGAAGGATCTATCGTTATTGGCTAAGCTAGATAACCCATAAAGTGTCTAGTGAAGTGAGGGGCGATCAAGCTCCAATACCTAGGCCTCAGACAGAACTCGCGCATGGACTTGAGCTCCCACATATCTTTAGGTATATCAGGAGACCATCTAGGTTTAAACAAAATTTTAGCCATTAGGAAGCTTTTAGGACTTGTATTACTCATAGTATATGGGACACAACATCCTGGATGATTACCCTCCCGTATTTTCAGATGCAGGTAGTGTGCTCAAGGGTATGTGTGGAATCCTCCTTGAGTAGTGGCCTGAAATATTGGTACGAGCACTATTCTTCATCATTGTCAGTATAATATAGGGCCTATGGGTGGTACATAATCCTCTACCTAGCATTCCCTATTTCTGTTAAAACTTCAACCTGTAAAAAAAGAAAAAAAAAAAAGAAAAAGAAACCAAACCTCCCTATTCGTAAACCTGCAATTGAAATCCCCAAAAGTGAGCATATGAGAAAGGAGTCCTCTACTAAAAAAATAATAGAAAGTACATGCATTCGGGATAGACCATGAGGGTGACACTTAAGCTGACAGTCTAGAGAATAACAGTCAAATTTACAGTGGTAGTCATAGTCAGGTCAGTCAGGTCAGAGAGGTCAGCATAGTCAGGTCAGAATTTATAGTTTTCAGGGTCAGAACATAACTGTCATAACAGTCACCTGCAACATACAGAGAATCTTGGGGCTAGTGAGGTCAGTAGTGTTAGAGAGACTATCAGGACTAGGCTAATCAATGAGAGCATGACATGAGTCCAGTAATAGATAGTGCTCCAGTACCCAACTTTTGCTCTGTAGCTCAGAATCAAAAACTGTAAACACTGTTAGACTCAGCAAAACAAGAGATAAAAATAAAAAGTTTGGGGTGCCAAAAAGTAGTGTTGAGAGATATAGCTCATTGTGACCACCTCTTCGAGTTTATCATTTTAATATATAGCACCCAAGCACTTTTTTGGGCACTTACTAAAAATAATAAGTCCTAAAAACTCAATTCTATTTTTAGTAACTGGTCACAAAAGGTTTCAAAATGGCCCAGGGTACCCGTGGACATAAAAAAGAACTAGACCACTTGGAATCCTTAACAAAAACCATTGAGAACTTGTACTCAAATTTTAACTCCATAAGGGAAGAAGTCCAAGGTCTTTGCCTAGAGCATGAGGCCACTAGTAACCGCTTAGAAGAAGCACTGATAGAAGTAGAAAACAAACTAAAAATAAGACCACCCAAAATAGAACACCAAGCTAAGGGTTTTACAAGGAATCATGACCATGATCCATCCTTTAAAATCCCCAAATTGGACTTTCCCAAATTTAGTGGGAAGGATGTTGATGGGTGGCTATGTAGGGTTGATCAATTCTTTAGACTTCATAATGTCCCCATATTTCATAGAGTCCATATGGCTTCCTTTAACTTGGAATTTGAGGCTCTACATTGGTTTCAATGGTTACGTATTTCCAACCCAAATCTCTCTTGGGAGAATTTTGAATCCCAACTACTCACTCAATTTTGTCCTAGTGAGTATGAAGACTTTACAGGGGCCTTGACCAAACTACAACAAACAGGGTCATTCCATGAATACCAAGCTCAATTTGAAAAATTGGCCAATAAGGCAAGAGGATTGAATGAAGGGTTCTTCCAGAGTTGTTATATCAATGGGTTGAAGGGGGAACTCCAAGCGGAAGTAAGAATGTTGAAACCATAAACTATGATGGAAGATATCAGTTTGACCCATTTAGCTGAATCTAAAATCTCTACCCAAAGGTGCCCATCAAAGTTTCCTCAAAATAGACCTTCATTTCCATATCGATCCCAACACCCAGTTGATAATAAACCTACTGCACCCAAGTGCCTAACCACAGAAGAGATGGATGCACGTCATGCCCAAGTATTATGCTACAATTGTGATGAAATTTTTTTTAAAGGGCATAAGTGTGCACACAAAAAATTGTTCTTGATAGATGTTGAAGAACCTGATAACTTTGACCAGAGTGATGAGGATGAGGACCCTCCAAAAACACCTTCTCCACAAGAAGTGAAACAGGAACCTGAGACATCAATTACAGTCTATGCTCTTGCAGGCATTACTACTCCACAAACCATGAAGGTTGTGGGATTTTTCAAGGGCCAACGTCTTTCCATCCTTATGGATTTACGAAGCACGCACAACTTCGTTGACCCTAGAGTTGCTCAACGGGCAAATTGCTATATCCACACTTGTAATTCCTTTGAGGTCATGGTAGCCAATGGGGGAACCTTACCTTGTAAAGGAAAATGTTGCAATGTTAAAATCAAGATAGGGGACTATGAAATCAAGCAGGACATGTTTGCCCTCCAGCTGGGCAGATGTGATATTATTTTTGGATCTCAATGGTTGAGTACGTTGGGCACTATCAATTGGAACTTTTCCAAAATCTGGATGCAGTTCTCCTAAAACGGACAAACACACATCATCAAGGGCTCCCCAGTAGGAACACCTCAAATTATTAGTTCAAATGGCATGGAGAAATTGCTAAAGAAATCATCACATGGGGTCACTGCACAACTATTATCCATCCAATCATCCACCTATCAAATGGGTGAAACCCCATCAGACCTGCAACAGATTCTCCACAAACATGAGGTCATATTTGTGGAACCAACTACACTACGACCACATTGCTCTCATGACCATGCCATTCCATTATTGTCAAATAGTGCACCTCCTAATATCAGACCATACAGGTACCCTCATGCCATGAAGTCAAAGACTGAGACAATGATATAGGAATTACTCAAGGCGGGTATCATTCAGCCTAGTACTAGTCCCTACTCTACACCAGTCTTACTGGTCCTCAAGAAGGATGGCTCTTGGTGACTGTGTATTGACTACTAGGAACTCAACAAGATAACTATCAAGGATAAATTTCCTATGCTTGTGGTTGATGAATTACTAGATGAATTACATGGGACCATGTACTTCACCAAGCTAGACCTTCGCTCTGGGTACCATCAGATCCGACTCAGGGATGAAGATATTCCTAAAACTGCTTTTTGCATTCATGAAGGTCATTATGAATTCTTGGTAATGCCATTTGGTCTCACAAATGCTCCTTCCACATTTCAAAGCCTGATGAACAAAATCTTTCACCCTTTTTTTATGGAAGTTCATCCTTGTGTTCTTCGATGACATATTGAATTACAGTCAGACATGGGAAGAGCATCTCAAGCATGTAGATCAAACCCTACAACTATTGGCCGACCATAAATAGTTTGCAAAAAGGTCCAAGTGTTCCTTTGGTTTGACTGAAGTGGAGTATTTGGGACACATTGTCTCAAAGGATGGTGTCAAGGTTGACCCTAAGAAGATCCAAGCAGTCCAAGAATGGCCAAAACCTCGCACTCTCAAGGGACTTCAAGGATTTTTAGGGCTTACATGCTATTACCATAATTTTTTCTATAATTATTGAAATATAGCTGCTCCCTTCACCTCCATGTTGAAGAAGGATTATTTTACTTGGATAGGGCCAGCTGAGCAAGCATTCCTAGAAATCAAGCATGCAATGACCACCACTCCAGTTTTAGCCATGCCAAAATTCTCTAAAAAAATTGTCATTTAAAGTGATACTTCTGGTCATGCCCTATCTGATCACAATTTAGAGAAATCCACATATGCGAAGGAAATGTTGGCAATATTGCATGCAGTCCTGCATTGGCGACCTTACCTCATTGGGTGCCATTTCTCTATCAAAACTGACCATCAGAGTCTGAATTAATTTCTAGAACAACAGGTTGCCACCCTTGAGCAACAAAATTGGGTATCAAAACTCATGGGCTATGATTATGACATCACGTACAAAAAATGAAAGGAGAATCTTATGGTGGATGCTCTCTCTTGCCAATTTGAGACCCTTAGTATGTTGTGTGCCATTTCTACACCATTGCCCCAATGGATTGAGCCCTTACGTCAAGAAATACTTTAGGATGTAGATTTGAAAGACTTGGTTGCTTCACTTATGGATGATCTAGAGTCTACACCAGGATATAGTTGGGATGGCTAGGATCTGCGTTACCATAAACACCTGGTTCTTCCTCCTAAGTCCCCACTTCGAGAGCTCCTCATGAAGGAATCACATGCTACTCCATATGCTAGCCATTTAGGGTTCCTAAAAACTTATGAGTGACTCAAGCGCACCTTATTTTGGAAAGATATGAAACAGGACATTTGCTCTTTTGTAGCTGACTGCGACACATGTCAAAGGATGAAATGGGAAACAGTGCACTCTCTGGGCACTCTTAAACCATTACTGATACCAGAGCAGGTGTGGACTGACATCTCCATGGAATTCATAGAAGGGCTACCTAAATCTGGAGGTAAGTCAGTTATTTTTGTGGTAGTGGACCACCTTTCAAAGTATACTCACTTTTGTACCCTAACCCATCCTTACACAGCATCCACTATTGCCCAAATTTTTCTTGACTTCATATTTTGCCTTCATGGCATGCTAGCCTCCATTTTATCTGATCGTGATCCCATATTTACTAGCAATTTTTGGCAAGAGTTGTTTAAGTTGTAGGGGACTCAACTCAAAATGAGTTTAGCCTACCATCCACAAATGGATGGTCAAACAGAGGTTGTTAATAAATGCTTGGAAACCTACCTTCACTAATTTGCCTTCGATCATCCTACTCATTGGGAAAAATGGCTTTCCTTGGCCGAATGGTGGTACAACACTTCCTATCATACCGCCACCAAACTCACACTGTTTGAGGTAGTTTACGGGTGCCCTCCACTCACGCATTCCTCCTAAATTCTGGGTAGCTCCAAGGTCCAAGCCATTGAAAATGCTCTGAGTCAACACATCGAGGTCCTCTGCCAACTCAAGAAAAATTTGAACATGGCCCAAAATCGGATGCGCCAACAAGCTTATCAACATCATTCTGAGTGCAGTTTTGATGTGGGTGATATGGTATTCCTTCTCTTGTAGCCATACAAACAATCTTCCCTAAAACTTTGTAGGTGTCAGAAGCTCACTCCAAAATTCTATGGTCCTTATCAGGTTCTACAATGGATTGGCCCTACAGCTTACAAATTGGATCTTCCCCCCACTTCCAAGCTCCACCTTGTTTTTCATGTTTCCCTTGTCAATAAAGTCATGGGCACAAAGGTACAGGTTCAATCAACACTCCCCGAATTGGATGAATAAGGCTCCATATTACTTGCACCTGAGTAGCTGCTGGATTTTCGAACTCACACTCCTTGCAACCGTACCATTATAGAGGTCCTTGTTCAGTGGCATGGGCTTCAACCTAAGGATGCTACATGGGATTCTCTCCATCAAATCCAGCAATAGTTTCCTCATTTTCAGCTTTGAGGACAAAGCTTCTTCAAGGAGAAGGGCATGGTAGGATCTCATCCTAACCCTTAATGTAATAACTTCCTTGATGTAATAATTCCTAGTGAACGTGGGTAGTACCCATGATTAATATTTTATAATGTTCTAAGTTTTAGCTTAGGTAGTGCCTATGACAAATGGCACCCTTTTCTATGTAACACATGGTAGATAGATTAGGTAAAGTTGCCTTGTGCATGTAATTCGAGTGACATTGTGCATGTAATTTGTGTGGCATTATGCATGTAATTCGAGTGGCATTGTGCATGTAATTCAAAGTGGCACTATGCATGTAATTCGGGTGGCATTATGCATGTAATCCAGGTGGCATTTTGCATGTAAGCCAACCTTGGAAGTAAACTCTTTAAATAATAAAAAAGGCACCAATGTAATCAGATTTTTGCAAATTAATGAAGTGTTGAAGGAGGTTGCCCCCTCGAAGAGGCCTACGATTCTATCTATTGTGAGATTGTTCCTTTTAAATAATTTATGTTATCATATGCATTTAATTCTGAATACTGTTATAATGTTTCTGTGAGATTATTTCCAAGCAAATGTGTGAGAATGTGTTTATTTGAGTTGAGAGTGTGTTATTTAGTATATTTTATAGTAGGATCTTAACAAATTCCTAGTATGAAGTTTGAAGTGAGTTATTACTATGAATATACCATCATCGTGAAGTCAAAAATGCAATGCATGATAAAATAATTGTGTGATTTGAAATGTAATGTTTATTTGAAACAAATCATTATGTTGCATGTTAAATATTTTTAAGACAATATATATGTTGTAATTGCTAAAATGATGTGATTTTTCGGGATTAATGCAAATGGTTACAAACTGATGTTTTCTAGAAAAAATTCAAAGAAATATTTTAAATTATTTCAAGCATAAAGTCAAATTTATCAAGAACCAGTATGTGATGTGTGAGCTCATTATCTATCTTGATTCCCATAATGATACAAAATAAATCAAGGATAAAATGTGTGTGCTTTATGAAGTTTATTTACCAATTTTGAGTGAGGTAATGATACAAGCCAACTTTTATGAACCAATGTGTGTGCAAGTGAAAGATTCGTTAACCATGATTTTATGCATATAATTGTACTAAACTACTATGTAATTCAAGTCACCAAATGTTAGCTTATCCATAAGCTAACATTGGTCTGTATAAAATAAAGTTACTAATATGACAGACATGTCATCGTGCGTAAGGATACCACCATTGCCAAGCCAGATTGATGCCACCTAACTTGTAATGAGGATCACCCCATGGCTTTCGAATAATGTAGGAATTCTAGGGATTCAATCTCATTACCCCCTTATTTTATTTTCATTTCTTTGAGTAGGGATTCTTGTTTATTTTTATTTTTGAACAAGGGGATTTTATTGCTTTTGTAGTAAGAACTACTTTTTCTTTTCTTTTTCTCTTTTTTTTTTTTTTGCTTTTTCTTGCTTTTTATTTTTCTTTTTTGAGATACTTACTCATATTATACAAAGAGCAAGGGATTTAATTTGGGTAGGGGGGAGCTTGTCCTTTTGCAAATTCCCAATATTCTAGACAATGTGCATAATAGGATAAAAAGGGAAACTTTTCGATTAAGAAACTAAGACTACTATTTAGTGTCATATTTTGAATTTGCAAAAATCATTTTAAGATGTGAAAATGTGTTCTTGGGTCAGAAATTAGCAAGACCATTTCCCAAAACTCAAAATTTTATTTATTGAAATAATAATGATTTTGGTTCAAGAGAGATTTATAATCAAAATGACAAAATCAAGGTTTAGTAGAAATGTGAATTAAGTGAGTGGTTCAAGATAAATTTTGATTTAATGCAAAATTAAATAAAATATAACTTGAATTTTGGAAAACAACAAACAATGATGCAAAATGATGACTTAATAACAATTTGACATATTTTAAAAAAAAATTCATATTTTTTATTTTTTTTGTTGTTTTGTGATTTGATGAATATATGATAATTGCAAACTGAACGATAAAATATATGAAGAAGCTATTTATAATTATATACAATGATGGAACTTTTGTTTTTATGCATAATATATCTTTAGATGCATGATGTTCATTGGCTTCTTGAGATATTTTCCATCCAAAGTAGCCCAACGGTATGCACCAGATCTATATTTTGTAGTGATGATGAATGGTCCAAGCCAATTGGGTTGAAATTTACCTTTAAGGGCTTTTCTATCATTAGTATTTTTTTCTTTAAGAACTAGATCAGCGATCTCAAATATCAATTACGAACTTTCTTTGAGTATGACCTTTTGAGTTTATCTTGATAAGCGTGAAGATGTTCTAGAGCATGAATGCACTTTTCCTCTAGAAGTTCCAATAGAATTAGTCTATCAACACGATATTCATCTCCTACTTCAAAATATTGAAGCAGAAGAGATAAATAAGGGACTTCTAATTTGAATGGGAATATGGCTTCAGCATCGTAAACCAAAAAAAAAGGAGGAGCACTTGTAGGAGAGTGAATTCTAGTTTGATAAGCCCACAAGGCTGGATATAATTGAGTATGCCAATCATGGCATGATTTATTAGCTAATATTTTTAGAATATTAATCAAAGTTTTATTGGATGCCTCATCTTGACTGTTTCCTTGTGGATAATATGGAGCAGACCATCGATGTTGGATATTATATTTTTGACAATGTTTCTTAATATATTTGTTCTTGAAACATGTTCCATTATCAAAAATAAGTGTTGATGGGATCCCAAATATACAAATAATTTGATTAAAAATGAATTTAGAGACTTGAGTTCCTATGCAAGAAGTTAGAGGCATAGCTTCTACCCATTTAGTAAAATATTTGGTTGTTTTTATGATGAGTTTGTCATCATATAAAGAGATGATATTGATTTTACCAATGATATCTAGGCCCCATTTGGAAAAGGGCCAAGGAGAGGATATGGCTTGAAGCTCTTGAGTAGGAGCATTAATGAGGTCTACACGTCATTGAAACTTATCACAATGGCACACATAATCATTGGCATCCTTTTCCATGGAAGGCCAAAAGTACCCCATTCGTAGAAGTTTTTTAGTAATAGCACCTGCACTAAAGTGGCCTCCACAAGATCCATCATGGACTTCACTTACCATATTCTTAGACTCATCTAAATTGAGGCATCTTAAAAGGATACCTTCAAAATATATTTTATATAAAGTATTTCCAATAATCACAAAGCGAACAACTCACTTAAATTACAAATATGTTGGTTTCTATCTAATCCTTCTATAAAAGTCCCCTTTTGAAGGAAGTTAAAAATATTTGTATACCATGGTTCTCGAGTTATCTCATTGATTTAAAAATATATTTAGAGTTTCAAAACAAGATTTAGATGAGGCTGGCTCTTGAAGTTGACAAATGATGATCGTAGCATATTCATCATCCAATTCTAAAGGTAAAAAAAAGTGGCAGAAGCCATGGCATCTGTAGTGCAATTGCTAGTATGAGGGATAGCCTCAAGAGTTACTTTATCAAACAAAGAGATAAGTTTTAAAACATAATCCTTATAGGGATGGAATTTTTCATTTCGTGTTTGATATACATTATTAATTTTATTTATCATGAGTTGGGAATCGTAAAAGACTAATAATATTTTAATTTTTAGAGCCAAATCTACTCGTAACCCAAGGATTAGGGCTTCATATTCTGTAGTGTTATTTTTGCAAGAAAATTGAAGTTTGAATGATAAGGGAATAAGTTGCTTTTATGGAGATATTAGTATGATGCCTGCACCTACACTAGCACCACTCATACATCTAGCTCTATCGAAATATAAGGACCAAGACTTAGAATTATTTTCTTCTAAATTAATATGTTCATAGGAAATTTGATATTTAAAGGATGAGTACACTCAAGGGGAGCAACAAGAAGCTGATCGGCTATGACTTGGCCTTTGATAGATTTTTGAACAATAAATGTGAGTTCAAACTCAATTAAGGAAAGAACCCATTTAGATGTGCATCCTGATAAGTTAGGTCTACTCATCAGATATCTTAATGGATCAAATTTAGCAATGACAAATGTCTTTTGGCTAAGCATATAATGGTGTAGCTTTTGTGTAGAAAACATGATCACCAATAAAAGCTTATCTATGGGTGTGTAATGAGTTTCATAACTTATTAGAATTATACTTATGTAATAAGTGGATCGTTCTTTCATATCATCATAAATTTGAGCCAACATTGCTCCTAATGCAAGCTCAGAAGTAGAAACATATAAGATAAAAGGGTATTTTGGTTTATATGGAATTAGTACTGGAGGGGTAGTAAGATATTGCTTAAGATATTTGAATGCTTCTTGTAATTAATTATCCCATTGAAAATATGTGTTCTTATTAAGTATTTTAAGAAAATATTGAGTTTTGTTTGCCAATTGATCGATGAACCGATGGATGGATTGAAGTTTGCCTTGCAAACTCCTTAATTATGTTAGGTTTTTAAGTGATAGAATATTGATGATAGACTTAATATTAATGTGATATACCTCTATGCCATGCATAGAAATTATAAATCCTAACAATTTGCCAAATTTTACTCCAAATACACATTTATTTGGATTTAGGTGAATTTTGTATTCTCTAATCTATCAAATACTCATCGTAGATTAGAGATATGATATTTTTATTTTGAGCAAGCTATGATGTCATCCACATAGTCATTTAGAATTTCATACATCATGTCATGAAAGATATAAGTCATTGCTCATTGATAAGTTGCACCTACATTCTTTAAACTGAAGGGCATTACTTTCCAATAGAAAGTTCCCGAGGGTGTAATGAAGGAAGTTTTAGGTTGATATTCAATAGCTATTTGAATTTGGTTATATCTTGAAAACCCATTCATAAGGGATAAAAGTATCCTTCCAACTGTAAATTCAACAATTTGATCCATATTAGGAAGGGGAAAACCATATTTAGGACATACAACATTGATATCTCAAAAATAAATGCATACTCTGATTTTAGTAGCTTCTTTCTTGGTTTTTGGAACAACATTAGATATCCAGTCAACATAATCAATAGCTTGAATGAAGTCAACATCCAAAAGTTTTTTTAATTCATATTTTACTAAAAATTCTACCTTAGGATGTATTTTTATGAGTTTTTGTTTTACAAGTTTTGCATCTGGGCGTACCACTAAATTATTCATGACTACAGAAGAGTCTAAGTTGGGCATATTGACATATATCCAAGTGAAGATATCATAATATGTTACAAGCAATGTAGTATGTTGAATTTGTCTTTCTTCGCTTAATTCAACTCCAATTTTAACTAAATGAGGGTTGGTTTCGGTCCCAATGTTGACTTGTACAACATCTACTACAATATTCAAATCTCTTTCAACATTAGGAGGAGCGGGTGTGATATCCATTTCCTGGATTTCCTCAAAAAATAAGTTAGCTAATTCATATTGTGGGGTAGTTGTGTATGCTATACATGGTATAAACCCATCAAAGAAAAATTCATTCCTCAAAATTTCTTCAAGAGAAATATTGTGAAAAAAATCTTCTAAACATTCATTTGGAGAAGCAATCATTTCAGGATATGCTATTGAAAACATGTTACAAGAATATATTTTCTTATTTATATTTAAATATTCTTTATTTCAAGTACTCTTTGTATGTCACAAGATGGTCATCATCATCAAAAGAGAAGGGTTGAGTTTTTGTAGGGATATAGCCAATACCAAATCAAACAGGCCATTCCTCTATTTCTAAAGGTTCATGTATACCATCTTCAAGAGGACCTAGAAATTTACCTTTATAACCATGTTGTACATTATCTATTTTGACTTCACATATCCATGAGAAAAATAGCATCAAGCAAACCCATTTTGATCAAATGTAAAGCTCATTTGAATATTAATTTTTCCAAGGTCATACCTTGTAGAGATAAAGGTGCAACTCCTTATATGATAGAGGATTCCTTGCCTTTGTGGCAAGCCTATCGTTCAAGGAGATGGTGGTAATTGGGACAAGATAATAGAATATTGTGTAAAAAAATTAGTATGCTCTATGGTTGCTAGTATTGCAGATAAATCTAGTAAAACTTTATCTAAAAGGGGATACGAAGTAGAAGGATTATCTATTTTAGTTGTAGTACAAGGTGATACAATTTTAGTTTGTGAGGGAGGATTTTTAAGAGGGGTAGGAGGTTTTGAATATACCGTTGGATAGAATGGGATGTCAATTGGTTCTACCATTGCACACGTATCAAAGGGTCTATAGTAACCATGGATAGTGACCAATTGATTTTTAAATTCATATTTGACACATTGATGTAAAGTAGAAGGAACTACTCTCATTGCGTTAATCCAAGGTCGACCTAGAAGAATGTTATACAATGCAGGGCAAGATACAACAAACATGATCATGTCTAATATTCATGGACCAACTTGCAATGGGATTTACAACACTCCACAAGTTTTTTGGGTTTCATCATTAAATGCTTTGATGATCATTTTAATTTTCCTTAATCTTCAGCTCTAAATCCAAATCTCTTAAACATATCATATGTGCATATATTTAGTGATGAACCATTATCAACCGGGACTCTTTTGATACCCACATCCCTAATTAGGTTCGTAATATATAAAGGATTATCCCTATACATGCTTTGAGGAGGAATGTCTTTATCGTGAAAATCTACATAATATTTACCAAGGGAAACTACAACATTGACCGTAGCAGTAGGTTCCATATCTTGAGGTACCATTATCTTGATTAAGGTATCCATTAGTTCTTATCTATGTATAGATGAAGTTCTTAGGAGATATAGAAGAGAAATTATGATTGTAGTATTAGCTAATTGTTCATTAATATCATAGGGAATTTTTTGTTGTGGTTTCAATAGATTATTTCCTTTTATGGGTGATTTTAACACAAAAGGAGGTTTTTCTTCATCATCTGTTTGAGTTTGTGATTGAGACTTTTGATTCTAAACTTGTTGCCTAGTGATGACTCCAATAGTACCCACAATGTTGTTGGTTTGTGAGTGATCCAACTAAGATCTAGCAGTTGATGCCTATTCAATTGAGTATTTATTAAGAATAAGGATGTGTAGTCATTATTCAAGGAAATGACTCTTCTAGAACTAATAAGTTTGTGATAGGAAGGATTGGTTCTGAATTATTTAAAAAATTATTTGAATTATTAGAAATAATGTCCATTTCACTTTCTGTTTCACTTTCTAAATTACTTCTTGTATCTTCTAAATATAAAAATTAAAAATATTGAATTGGCCTAATTATGATTGTAGATTGAGTAGGCACATAAGAAGTTTATGGATTTTGATATGGTAAGAAATTGCTTATGGTTCCAACATATTGAGTTGAGGGAGAGACATTCTTATGATCTAGTTGATTCAAAACTTGTTTACCATGATTGGGAAAAGTATTATGGAAGATGTCTAAGTTTTGTTTGGAATTTTGTGTTTGTTGCTTTTGAGCATTGTTTGGAGTTAAGTTTTCTACTTCCATTTCAAATTTATCAATTATATCTTGTATCAAATATTTTAATATTTTACAAGATTTGGTTGAATGTCTATCCAATTTATGAAAATTGCAATGTAAATCAGTTCTATATCCAGGTAAAGCGGTGTCTAGTTGTCATATTTTTGGCAATCGTATCAGATCTTCTTAAAATAATTGGAGTAGAATCAAGGTTAAAGGTTGGTTAAATCTTGTGAATTATCATGGAGGTTTATTAGGCACCTTTAACACAAATTTATTTATGGCTTCAACAATATTTATATTTGGAGTGTTTCTACTATCAGTAATTCCATCACCAACCACTTGTTTATCTTTATATTTGTTTTTGAAACATTTATCTTCATCATTCTTCTTGAATTATACTATTATAATAAGAGATTTTTCTATATTTCTTTCTAATTCTATGGCTTGATCAAAAGAAGTTATTGTAGCAGTGGTTAATTCATAAGATATCTACTCTTGTAAGTTACCGATGAAGATTTATAACATTTTTATGTGGAGTAAAGCAAAGTGTAATTTCCCTAGAAGTTGTCTCCATTTAGCTAAGAATTCTGTAAAATATTTATCTTTTCCTTGTTTTAAATCATATAAGTATTTAATGGTAACATGCCTTTCTATGTAAGCATCAAATTGATGAACAAATATTTATGCATTTTCTTCAAAATTTCTCAGGGAATTATTTGGTAATTGATAATACCATTCCAAATCCATGTATCTGAGGCTTGTAGGAAACATATTTAGTAACAACAAATCATCATATGAAATATCATGACAAGTTGTCCAAAACATGAAAATATGTTCAATAGGATCTTCGGTCCCTTTATATATCGGAAGAATTGGCATGGGGAAATATTTAGGATAAGGTTGAGCAACAATAATGGGATCCAATGGTTGACTACACATCTCCCTATAACTATATGTGGGATGATAAGGATCTATTTGATCTAAGTGTGAAGCTAATTGTTTGACTATAGCTTCAAGTCCTTGTGGTTGCCCACTAAATTGGTTTTGTGTTATCATACTATTGTGCATTTGATGATATGGTTGTGTTGCTATATGAGGATTTCCAGTAGAAACACTATTATGTAGAGTATTTGTAGGAAGAGTATTGTGAAGTTTATACAAAATCGCATTTTGCTGAATTTTCTATTGATTTTGTCTTTTTCTAGCCTTTTGTGATGTGGATACTTGTTTATTAAGAGATTGAGAGAAAAGGGAAGAAAATTTTTGTTTTTATTTGGAGGTAGTTTTGGTGTTCACAGAACTAGATTGTGTTGCTAGTTTTTGAGTGTTTAAATCCGTGTTTTGATTGATGTTTTGAGATGGATAATATAGATCATCATCTTGATTTGTTCTACTCATGTAGGTCAATATATTTACGTGCATTCAAAAAGTAGATTTTATAGCTGCTTCCGTTGAAAAATATCCTTTTGGAAGTAAATGTTTTGTCTTTAAAAATTGATTGATATCATCTATATTGCTTTTTATAAATTCAGTAAAGTGTTGGATGGATTTAAAAATAACATTACCTTGAGGATCCATTGTAGGCTTGGTAGGATCTTCTTATTATTCTTTCCCTTCTCTATTTTCATCCTCATCTTGTTCCATGAGTCTATCATATTCAATATGTATCTTGTCATCAAGATTTTCTTGATCTGGCTCTTTTGTGGAACTAGATTCTATTTGTTTATCATTTCTTAGGATTCTAGGCATTTTGCCTTTGGCTATTTTATTTTTCAGTAGTATATATTGTATATTGCAGAAATCCAAGTTCTCTTGTCTCTATTGCCTCACAGACCTTAATGATAATTCATGCATACAATACGATTTGAATATTAATAATCAAAATAATCAATGATGATATGCAAATGCAAATATTTCTTGTGATAATTCAATGCCACTTTAGGAGGGCAGATCCTCACCGTAAATGCAAATTTATGAAATCGCGCAGATGAAAATTGACAATAAAAGGATAGATGAAGAGATCCTTAAAACAATAAATCAAACCTATTCTAAATAGTGAAAATAATAATTGCAATTGGAACCTAACATAGTCGGCTATGTTAGGGTTGTAGCATGACTCCCCTCCTCGGAAAGCTTTGTCCTCAAAGCTAGAAATGACTGGAAAATACTTTCAGATTCCCAGGTTGCATCTTCTTCAGGTAAATCCTGCCACTTGATGAGAAATTCTTGGATGTGACGAGATCTGAGTCTACGGGATCGAGTTTGTAGCACTTCTTCTAGTTGTAGATGGATACGCCCTTCTTCATCCAACACTGGTAATTCCATCTGGGAATATACCTTCTGGCCAATCACCTGTTTGAGACAGGAGACATGAAATACTGGGTGTATGCGAGAGGATTGGGGCAGCTCCAGTTGATATGCTACCTCGCCAATGCGACGCATAATTTTATAGGGACCATAAAATCGTGGTGACAACTTCTGACTAGATTTGAGCTTTAACGATAGCTGTTTGTAGGGCTGAAGATGAAGGAATACCATATCGCCAATATGGAATGTTCGTTCTGAACGTTGCTTATCCAGTTGCTGCTTCATACGATTCTGTGCGTGGACCAAATTTTCTTTCAAAATAGTGAGCAAGGATTGTCACGTCTGTAACCAATCATCGACTTGAGCCACTTTGGAAGATCCTGGTACATAATCGGCCATGGTTGGTGGCTTAGTTCCATATAATGCTTCAAAATGAGACATCTTAGTGGAAGAATGATAAGACGTATTGTACCACCATTCTGCTAATGACAACCATTGACTCCATTGATATTGTTTATCCTGAGCAAAACATCTTAGGTAGGTACCCAAACATTTGTTAACTACCTCTGTTTGACCATCTGTTTGTGGATGGTATGCAAAAGACATATTTAATTTGGTACCACTCAATCGAAACAATTCTCTCCAAAAATTGCTGGTAAATATGGGATCACGATCACTTACAATATTTTTGGGCATTCCATGTAATTTAAAAATTGAATCCATAAATACCTTGGCCACTTTGCTTGCTGAAAATGGGTGTTGTAAAGCCTGAAAATGAGCATATTTGGAAAGACGATCAACTACCACAAAAATTATTGTCTTTCCATCTGACTTAGGAAGACCTTCAATAAAATCCATGGAAATATGTTCCCATTGGCGATCTGGAATAGGTAATGGTTGAAGTAATCCTGGTGATTTGACTGTTTCGCCCTTATTGCGTTGGCACACTTCACATTCAGCTACCCATTGCTTAACCATTGCCTTTAATCCTTTCCAACAAAAGGATTGTTTAACCCGTATGTAGGTTTTTAAAAACCCTGAATGTCCTGCTGAAGGGGAAGCATGTGACTCTTCTAGAATCTGTACTTTGATTGGTGAATTATGAGGAATGTAAATACGATTCTTCTTACGTAATATTTGGTCATCATATGTGAAAAGAGGATACTTAGAAGAACCCATAGATAACTCTTGAATTATGTGAGTTGTCTCACTGTTGGACAACCATTCATCTTGTAACTGAGACACCCATTGCGAACATGGCCCTAAAATGGCATTAATAACTACTTCATCTTCGTATTTTCTAGATAATGCATCTGCAGCCACATTTTCTTTACCTTTCTTATATTCAATCACAAAATCATATCCCAGTAATTTAGTCAACCACTTATTTTGTTCTGGATAAGAAAACCTTTGTTCTAAAAAATGCTTGAGACTGCTGTGATCGGTTTTAATAACAAAGCGGCTATTGATTAAGTAATGCCTCCATTTCTCTACTGCATGTAAAATAGCCAACATTTCTTTTTCATAAGTGGATTTACCCAATTTTTTTCCTAAAAGTTGTTTACTTTCGAATGCCAAGGGGTGACCCTCCTGCATTAGTACTGCACCAATACCTGTTCCTGAAGCATCACATTCAATGATAAATGGTTTGTGAAAATCCAGAGTGGCCAAAACTGGAGTCGTACACATGGCCTCCTTAAGGGCTTTGAAAGCTTTAGTAGCTATGACTGACCAATGAAAAGCATCCTTCTTGGTAAGAGTCATGAGCGGACCCACAATTTTACCATAGTCACGTACAAATTTGCGGTAATAACCTGTGAGACCCAAAAAACCATAAAGTTTTTTGATGGTTTTAGGTAGCGGCCAATCTTGTATTGCCTTAATCTTATTGGGATCTACCTTAACACCTTCGTGAGATACTATATGACCGAGGTACTCCACTTCTTGAACACCAAAGGAACATTTAGATCTTTTGACAAACAACTTTTCTTTGTGAAGGATATGGAGAACTCTGTCCACATGTACTAAATGATCATTCCATGATTTGCTATAAATAAGTATGTCATCAAAGAAGACTAGAACAAATTTTTGGAGGAATGGATGAAACACTTGGTTCATAAGACTTTGGAATGTAGATGGTGCATTAGTGAGACCAAAAGGCATGACCAAAAATTCATAATGACCTTCATGAGTTCGAAATGTTGTTTTGGGAATATCCTCGTTCCTAACTCGGATTTGATGGAACCCTGAACGTAAGTCCAATTTGGTGAAGAATTGAGCACCATGTAGCTCATCTAGTAAATCATCAATGACAGGAATAGGAAACTTATCTTTGATTGTGATTTTATTGAGAGGATGAAAATCTGGACACATACGCCAAGAATTGTCTTTTCGACGAGCTAAGACGACAGGTGAGGAATAAGGACTAGTACTATGACGGATGACACCCTGGTCTAAAATTTCTTGGACAATCTTCTCAATTTCTATTTTTTGGGGTTGGGGATATCGATAAGGACGACCATTGGGTGGAAGACTACCAGGCACTAGATGTATTGCATGGTCATGAGATCTTTTGGGAGGTAGGCCTATGGGTTCCTAAAAAACTTCCTCATAGTTAGTCACAATATTTTGGAGAGCTTCAACTTTGATTTCCAGCATAGTTTGTTCTAATTTTTCAATGCAGTTGATTCGGGCTATGAATCCCCCACCTTCTTTTCTTAACAATTTTTCCATGCTATGTGAACTTACAACTTTTGATGGAGGTGTAGGTAGTCCTTGAAGATGGATGGTTCTCCCATTGGCTTGCCATTCCACAAAGCGATGTTTGTGATTAAAACCTACGGTGGTTTCTAATTGTTCCATCCATGCAACACCTAAAATGACTTCTGAATTTTCTAATTCCATAACAAAAAGAGGACCTTGCCAAGTATACGTACCCATTTGTAGTGAAATTGGAGATGTCTTACCGAGACATTGAGAAACTTCCCTGCTTGTCGTTCTGACTTGAAACCGATCTTGACTAGAAGAGTAGACGTGCAGACCCAGAGTCTTTGCAAGACGTGCATCGATGAAGTTGTGAGTACTTCCGAAATCAATTAGTACCGTCACCCGCTGCTTTCGAATGAAACCTGCCACTTTGATTGTATGGTGAGAAGATAACCCCATAAGAGCATGTATTGAAATAGTCATGGTATCCTCCTCAGTGATAACTTCGTCATGTGCCTCTTGGTCCTCAACTGGGAGATCCTCCGGTGCTTCGTACTCCTCTATTTCTTCTTCCTGGTCGGCATATTCTATTTGAAAATTTTGTCGTGGTGTACATGCTTGATATTTTTGATGTTGACTACGATATTTGTAACAGAAGTATCGTGATGGTTGATCATTTCTGCGAAAAGAGTTGTTGCGGAATGGAGGTCGACCATATGCATCCCGTCGTGTGGATGAACCTATGTTCACCTTGGTTTCTGCTAAGTCAACAATCCTTATACACTCATCCAACTTGGATGGATTTTGTAGATCTACCTCCACTTTAATATGTGCTTTTAATCCATTTCAAAAGGCTGCTACTACCACGTCCTGGGGTAGGTCTTCTACATAGGAAAGCATACTGGTGAATTCAGAAATATAAGCCCCTACTGATCCTGTTTGCCTGAGTGACAATAATCGTACTGTGTAGGAACCCATGGGCCCTTTGTCGAATCTATGAAGAAAGGCTCTTTTGAAAGTATCCCAATATAATGCAGCTTGAGGCTCCTCATGTTTATACCATGTAAACCATTGATAAGCTTCGGTGCCAAATTTGGTTGTTGTAAAAGGGACCCTGTCCATGCCCTAAAATTTGTAAAATTCTAAGATGCCCTCCATTTTTGCAATCCACCCACGTGGATCCTGGCCTTCAAAGGTAGGCATGTCAATGCGTGGATGATTGATGCCTGATGGACCTCTCGGTTGGTGGACATTATTTCTATCTTGTTCCTCGTTACTTCTCTATCTCTGGTTGTTATTTTGATAGGGTTTGTAGAACCCTCTTTGTTGCTCCATATTTTCTTCATTACCCCTATCCTCACTATTCTGGTGACCATTGTGAGTCAAAGACTGACTATTTTGACCTCTATGGCATGTATAGTCATCATTGTAGACCTTCGTACTCCAGTGATTGGAACTAGAAGGCATCGGTTGGGGCGGTTTCTGAGATGCGTTGAAACTTTTAGTCATCCTTTGAAGATTTAGTATCAAGGCTTTTAACAACTCATCATTGATGACTGGATGATTTCCTTCCACTTGGGTGATGTGTTCTTGTGTGGAATCTGGAGAAGAATTGGATGCCATTGGGTTGACCACTGGATGACTCGGGTTAAAACTACCAATTTCGGATGGAGAAGGAGAATTTTTTGTACCTTGGCTTTGACGAGCTCTTCTTGCATTGTGGTTGGGAGTTTCCAAGCTAGTTAATCATCCGTCAGGTCCTTTGGTCCAACTTCTATTCATGCACCTTCCAAAATCTCCTGTTTAGGAGCTTCCAATTTTTGCAAAAAAAATCGGTAAATTTACCCAAAAACTTGGTTTATTTTCCACCTAATTATCACTCCAACTGTGATGTGGATTGAATTTTTCTTTGGCTCGCTTCACAACTTTGGATAACAACTTGACAATTTTCTTGACAACAATGTGACAGATTGGCACTGCTTTGACAACAATGACAATTTTCTTGAAGCTTGACACTGATTTGACAGCAATGTGACATATTGATGATGTGAGAGAACTAGACCACCCAAGATGCGAGGGACCCGAGGACACCACGTAACATACGATGATGCCAGAGACTGACGGACGGGACACACTAGACGCTAATAACAGCTGGCGATTGGACACGTGAGACCCAATGTGGACACGGAATGACACAGGGGACAGCTGGACCACCAAAGATGGGAAGGAGACTAAGCCGCACCCAACACGACACAACCGAAACACGGAGGATGAGGAGACGAAAATGTACACGACGAAACGACACCGACACGACCAAGACTTAGCTAGGATTGGATGCGATAGACACGACACCGACTCGGTGAGACACGTGGACGACGGACAGTTTAGGACACTGATGACACGACGAAGACGAGACACAACACAACACAACGAAGAGAACCCGAAAGACAACACACTATGGATAGAAGGAAGACAACCGACATGCGACGGACCAACAAAATGACATGTAACAACCAACACGACCCAAGGACTCGCACGAGGGAGGCTTGTGTGACCGTAGTCACACGTTACTACTTGCCTCCTTTAGATTATAAAGAGCGGCATGCCAAATCACTATCAAATGTGGGATAAATGTTTATTTGCCAATGAGACCAATATTTTAAACTTTGGCTAAACCTTAAAAAAGCATTAATAATTTGTAAATACCTGTCACGTGATTGGTCGACGGAGTACGCGCGTGCGCTCAACGTTTCTCAGAAAACTCAGCACAGTTTGGATCCGAAACAACATAGTTGGTATCCTTTGGAGTTCGCGATGCCAATCCGGATTGTAGGTGATGAAAAAACTTGCTCTCAAAATTTGTTTATGTGAACGTTCGTACGCCTCCAATTTGCTCGAAGTTTTTATTTAACGGAATGTACATTTATTTGCAAACCATCCAGACGATGCTTGAGGGATTTAAACACTCGAAACACGTGAATATTTGCCCGAATTGTTGTAGTATACTCTCGGAGGACTGCGTGAAATGTTCGTGAGCCGCCTATCTAGGGATTTAAAACATGGTCCGAAACCCTAAAACCTTCGGGAAGTGTCACGTTCACTGTCAACTTTCGATGAGCGATGGTTGCAGATGGCTATAGAGAGACCCTTATGCAGCGAAACGACCGAACCAACCTGATACCACTTGCAGAAATCCAAGTTCTCTTGTCTCTATTGCCTCACAGACCTTAATGATAATTCACGCATACAATATGAATTGAATATTAATAATCAAAATAATCAACGATGATATACGAATGCAAATATTCCTTGTGATAAGTCAATGCCACTTCAGGAGGGCAGATCCCCATCGTAAAGGCAAATGTGCGAAATCACGCAGATGAAAATTGATAATAAAATATGAGATGATAAGTCCTTAAAACAATAAATCAAACCTATTCTAAATAGTGAAAATAATAATTGCAATTGGAACCTAACATAGTCGGCTATGTTAGGGTTGTAGCATATATATATATATATATATATATGTTTTGAATTTTTGGGTATATATGTTGTATACACCTATATGAAATATTGTAGATATGTAGATATATATTTTATTTTTATTTTTTTTGTTGTTTTTTTTTTTGAAAATAAAGTAGAAACAAGAATTATAATATTCTAGATAATAAGCTTAGTTTTCTTGAAATATTTTATAAATGTCATTGATAGGTTCAAGTTCTTCAGGAGTCATATAATGCTCTTCTTCAAATTGAAAATTTGTTTTTAGGAATTTGACAAAGTGAGCTATAGTAATGGTATCAATTTCAGAATATTGAGAATAAAACCATATTTTGTGATAATATTCACGAAAATGGACTGCTCTAGGAGTTCTCTGATATCTTCTCTTGTTTTCCAAAACTATCTCTTGATCTTCTACGTGTGCAAGAAATCGGTGTACAATTATGGCATTTTCAAGATAATCCTCAAAAGTGTAGATAGATGAAGAGATGCTTGCTCTTTTATTAGCTAACCATATCTCACATGATATTTGTATAGTAATGAGAATAGTTATTGGTTCCATAATTCTAGCTATGTTGAATCTCCTGATTTGACTAAGTCTTTGTGTGTTGGCTTTAATGATGTCAAGTATTTTCCAAATTTTAGCCCACTATTCTTGAGATGGGATACTAAAGTGTTCAACTACTAGAAATATTTCTTGTGTAGATAATAGTGTTCTAATGTCTATAATTGCAAGTTTTTCTATATTGATATCTACCATCTAAGAAATGAATCTAAAACATACAAGTTTAAATGATGATTTTTTTTTGTTTTTATGTTTTTGAATCAGAATGATGCTTATGTAGTTCACATTGGGTTCACCAAAGAATGTAGTCCTAAAATTTTTGCACTCATTTCCTTCAAGCTAATGGATCCACACCTTGAAGGGGAATGTAAAAATAATGGGTCTACACCTCGGAGGAGAAGCACTTGATGTCATGCCCTCTTTGGTGATTTTCGAAATATTGGGTGGGTTCACCAAGAAACATTTGTATGGCAGTTTCCATGCCTAGGTTGGGAGTTGTTTGATGAGTTCATTTTAATTCATTCACATTCATCTAGTTTGGCCAAATACAACTAATTAATACTATATGCAATTTTATTTTCAAATGAAGACAATACATAGAGACTAGAAAATGAGGATGATGTAATGCTAATTTGAAAGAAATTAAATGTGTACCTGACCCATATGTTTTGTTTGGAGTCTTTCTATCTGATCTAGGTGATATCGAATGTTGTAGGGTGATATCATATGTTCAATCTGGTATCAGCTAATCCAATCCAGTTAGAAACCTATAACTACACAAACTAATTCCAAAATATGGATTTCAAAGCAGAGTACACATTTGATTAAAAATGGATTTATTTAGGTAAGATGCAGAATATGCAATACTAAAATAAAATCAATATGAATCTATGCTATGATCGCAAAAAGAATGTAAATATGATGCTATAATAGTAAATATAGGATGTAATGGTAGAATTATGCTTAAATGAAATGATAAACAATACGTAAGGTCTTCTAGATACAAAACAAAGTGAAAGAAATGTAAATAGTGATTTGGAGATGTCCCCAAGTGACCTACAATGATATCGAATGAATTCTGATGAAATCGAACGTCCAATATTATATCATACTAGCTTATGTAGAGTTCCAGATCTTTAAACCTACAAAAAAGTATAAAAATGGTGAATGCACTATAAAATTAAGGAGCAAGAAGGATTGAGGGCCAAGGGAAATCTAAGAAGAGTTCCTGGATTAAATAGGCAAAACAAGTTTTGGGGGGTTATGCTAAAAGACAAGGGAAGTTATGCTTTCCCCTATTTTGGATGATATCGGCTGATTCGATACCATAACATCTGTGACATTGTCCAGATATGGAAAAAGAGGGTTACAATAGTTTTTTTTACCTTTTTTTTGTTCTGGATAATTTTTAGTTTTGGATGAAATTGGACAATCGATTTTGTGTTGAGGGGGTCTAATATCATATTGAACAATTGATATCATTCAAATAGAGCCAATATCATTAGGATATTAAAAATAAACTTGATAAGAGTGTTAAAATTGAGATAGGAGGTTAAAAGGGTGGTTTTAATGAATTTTTGAATGTTTTGAACTTAAGGTAAATTGATATGGGTCGATTTTATCCTATTACATGAATGAAGAGTGAATGTGTTCCTCATGGAGTCAAAAAATTTAGATCATCCAAATTTGTTGTGGGAGTAGCCTTCTAAATATTTGACCCTAAATTGTTCATCAAGGAGGATGAACCAAATTTTTTGGTAAGCTCAAAACATTAGATAAAATTAAATAAAGAATAGCTACCTATAGCTTTATTTGGAATAAGATGGTTATGAGACTTATGAAACCATAAAATTGGGAAGAAGTAACTTGAGAGTCAAGTTAAATATAGAAGTAAATCTTGTAAATAAGGACTTGGTAATTGAGTAAAGTCCAAATTAGAATTGGATGAGTATGAAATAGTTTGATAGTGTAATTATTTACCACAATGATGTCTTTAGTAGGATATGAACTCATGGCTAAGGAATTTAAGATAGAATGTATGGGTTATGAAAAATAATACTAGAAGATATGAAATAAATGATGTGAATTCTTTTATTGAATCATGTTTAGAGTGTTAGTGACGAATGCTAGCTATAACTGCAACTAATTCTTGGTCTAAATCATTGAGAAGGACAGGAAAATAAGTTGATGTGCGGGTACGCCTACAAGACTTAAAGTTAAATTGTAAATTTAATCTTACTATAGTAAATATATTGATCTTAATAATCAAAAAATATGATTAAGATATTGGTTCAACCAATGTTGCTAAGGTATGAATAGTGCACAAAGCAAGTATAGGAGGAACTATAGACTGATAAAATTTGTCTCGATAAAAGACTCAATCACATCTAGTAATGAGAGGCTATATGGGATGCCACTTCTAGGTGGATGTTGGGTAGTACTATGATAAGTCCCATGTTTATTTGACTTAGCTATTTTAGCCACAATGTTTGGTATGAGATAAATGTTTGTGAGTCACAATAGGTATGTATGATGAAGTCTAAGGTCATAGTATTGATATGGAACTAAATGAATTTGGGAAAGAGATAATCATTTAGCCTTGGAGGCATATGTACTCTGATCCCTTGCATAACTAAATTTTTAATTAAGTTGACCAATTGGGTTATGAATTCATAAATTTTGAACAAGACAATCGGTTAATTTGTGGATTCAAAATTAGTTGATTAGTTAATTCGTGGATTCATAATTAGTCGACCAGGTAGGTTATGGGTTCAAAAATGCTAAGGGATGAGGAAATAAAGCATATCCATCTAGGTGTTATGGGCCCTAAATGATAACCCTAGCCGTGGATCGACTCACATGCCAAAAACAAAGGCCAATAAATAAGATAGGTCAATTCGACAAAATGGTACCTCTTTAGGATTTGGCCAATCTCATCCACATGGGTGGTTGTCTGTAATTTTCTAGAACTCAAAAGTGGTTTGATATACCTGTATTGATTCAAAATAATACTATTGATTTATTGGATGAATAAATGTGCTATGAACCTAAAAGTACTCTTAAGAACAAAACTGTTGTTTTAAAATGAAAAAAATACCTTGAGGAAATTCTTGACTTGTTTTTGTGGTACAACCAGGTGAGTAGACTTGGGTTGTTATAGTATTCTGACCACAGGTCAAAATATACCTATATTCTAATGAGAGGAAAAGTGTTTGTCTTCTAGTGATATAACAAGTGTCTATCTTCAAGTAAAATGAAAAACACCTATTTTTTGGTGATAGAATAGATGCTTATATCCCAAGAATAGGTCGAAAGGTTCTTCTATCTTGATGATAGAATGAGGACCTATCTTTCAGTGACTACAAAAGTGATCTCTTATCAAGATGTAAAGGACCTATATGCATTGCCTTTATCCTAATGACCAGTTGAAAAGACATATGTATTCAGAAAACAGGTTGATAGGCACTTACATCCAATAGAATAAAGTGTGCATTGACTATTTGAATTGAAGACCATGTATAAGTTTAGAAATATATTATTGTACAAACTTAGAGAGTGCTATTGTCATCCTAAAATTATTAATTTTTGCATGGATTCTCTTATATTAGACACTAATTAAATTTATGCATGAACCAACCGTAGTGGATCATGTCAATTGATTAATTTTATAATAATGAATTTTTACAATAGGGGATGACCACATTCTATATAAAACACATGCCACCCTTGGAGTAAACAATCCTAATTTTAAATGTAAATTGTTATTTTATACTAAATTAATAAATAAAATCTTGAGTGTTCATTTATTTGTGTGTTCTAAAGAGTGATTGCATGAACTAGTTGGATGAATGTTTGCAAGAGCTTTGTCCCACTCTAGGTAGTAATCCTCCCCTATTTCTAATTTCATTTATTTATGTTGTGCATTTCTTTTTTGCTTTATTTATTTCTGAAGTGTGTTTATTTTCTGCTTTATTTATTTCCATAAGTGTGTTTAATTTCTGCAATTTTCTTTCATTTGTGCGTTTATTTTCTATAATTTTCTTTCAGTCATGTGTTTGATAATGATAATTTAATTTAGTATTCCTCTAGTTTTAGTTATTATTTATTTTCCTTGCATTTAGTTATTGTTGGTCTGGATGAAATTGAACAACACAAACAACACACCCCCCACCAAACCAAGTGACACATAGGACTCATCTCCAAAATACTATAGGTATATATTTTGCACAAGTACTCAACAAGTTTACAAACTCCCAGATTGATAAAATTAAAAGGAAGCGAAATAACTATTTTTAGAAACACCATTTTCTGCTCACCAATCATTACTCCATATAAGGCTTACTGGGTTCTCTATTTTTACAAGCAAAATATTCAAAAAATGTCAATAATGTAGGTAGATTTCACTAACCACATTCATAAATCCTTGTAAATAAGTTGAATTATGATTCTCTTCAAGATTTATAAATATTTTGGTAAGGAATTGGTGTAATAGTGACATTTAAAGCATCTTCTAAGTACAAGTTAAGCATCAAACTAAGCTCTTGAGATAGATTTAGCTAAAAGGATAAGGTAAAATATAAACTAAAATATTTTAGATCAACACAATACTCAAGAGTGCTTAGCTAGATACATAAATTCATATAAGGTAGGTAGCTATACAATGAGTAGATGTAGCATAGTTAAAATTAACGGAGGTAATAGAGTATGACATTTTGCTGCAACACAAGACTTAAATTTTGGCTAAGTATGGAAGGTTGTCAGACTTTCTAAGGTGTTGCCATAATCAAAGGCATATAAAATTCAAGCACCCAGTACATCACAATAAAAATTTGGGTAAGTTTCCAAATGAACATATGATACCTGATATCAAGGTAATCCCTTATCAAATGCAAAATTTGGCTATGTCAAAGACAACCAAACTTTCAAAAAAGTTAATGTCATCACAAGCTGCATAAAATTTTAACAGAGAGAAGGAAAACAAATAGAGCTAAAATTATTCTAAGGCATGAAACCTGACATAAGAAGACAAATAATTTTGAAGCAAGAGCATCTCTAGCACCCGATAATGCACATGGTAAAAAGTGACTAAGTTTAGAAGATAGTCAAACTTTTAAGATGATGATGTCATCAAGGTGAGCATAAAAGTATTAAATTTGGTAAGGTAAATTGAATATTTGATTAATTACTAGATGAGGGTTAAAATATTGAAGAAGTTGATATCAACAATGCCAAAAAATATAGCATTGAGAGAGGTGGTAGACTTAAAATTTAGCTAAGGCAAAAAATTTGACATAGAGGAAGCCATACTTGCATTGCTATATCTTCCAAGAAGCTCTTAGACCTATCCTAATTAGCAAAATTTGTGCATTTCAACTAGTCGCCTAGCATTGTCATTGTGAGATTTCTTAAAGGTTAAAGGTCCTTCATCATACAAGTGTCCCTACATAGATAGCTCAATACAGTAGAAGAGAAAAGAAGAAAGTAGACCTATCAAAAGTTGCTCAAAATTTGATAGTATAGAATGCAAGCTAATATCTCAAAATAAATCTAGGCCAAACATGTTAGAAAAATATGCTCGAAGTAGTTAAGTATGGTTGCTCCCATTCTCTAGATCCACTTTGACAAGAGTATAGAAAAGTTCCACATAATCATGCTAAGATAATAGAATGCAAAGTAAAACTATATATATATATATATATATATATATATATATATATATATATATATATATATATATATATATACTTGAATGTAACCCATTTAGGGGGGTTGGATTTTTAGCTTTTAAAATTGCATAAGCTGTATGATGATTGCATTGTGCACCTCTTAATAAAAATTGAAGTGTTGTTTGACCTCCATATTTTAGTATTGTAGAACATGTATATATGTTAATTTCATTATTGAACATTTTTTGTTAAAATTGAATAAACAATGCATTATGTTATTTGGATTTCTTTGTAAATTTTTTGCAAGTGTGAACGAGTCTACATTCAAAGCGACCTAAAAAAGTCTTGTTTTCATGTTGCAGTGTGAACGGGCTACCATTTTCTCGGTAAAAATTTGTTGGCATGATTTTATTTGTTCTCTCCTTTTTTTCTCCTTGTTTTTTGCTTCCTCTTATTCCTCCGTTTTTTTTTTTCCCTCCATTATTCTCTCCAACTCCCTTATCTCTCCAACTCCTCCCCTCCTTTCCTCATCTTCTTATCTCCTAAAGTAGCGATGGTTTGTTTCATCGCATAATATATATATGTGGTACGAAGGTTGAGAAATTACGAATAATTAATTTTATGTTTTGCTTACCTTATATTGTTGTTGCGACTCCATATTCGGTCACATACTGGTATCAGAGCTTCAGGAGGGCATGAAAATCGAGGCTGTCAGAACGTTGTTCGAGGTCGAAGTTGACTGGGTGTCACTGACGGGTGCAGGCAGAGTCCGCATGAGGGCATGGAAACCGAGGTCGCACGGAGCTGGCACGAGGTTCGAGGAGTCTGACGTGGCGCAAGGAGCAAGCGACACATGGCGAGTGCGGAGCTGAAGTTGTTGGCACGATTGCCCGAAGGCAATCAAACTTCAATTCATGCATTCAAAGTTTTAAAGCTTCCCGCAGGCTGTATCCCAGTCCATGTGGGATAAAAAAGGTTTTATTTAAAAAAAAAAAACTTTGAATGCAGCATATTAAATTTAATTTCGTTCACCTTGCTAACCGATGGAGCACGTAGCGCGTGTGGCGAAGGTGTTTGAGTGGCTAGCCAGAGGTCTAGGGTTCGAAACTCGTAGACGGTCAAAATACGTTTTTCAATTTTTTTTTTGATCATCGGGCGCGCAGTGGAAATTAAAGGCACAAGGTGCCATTTGTTTTCAAGGAGACTGCGGGGAGTAGCGGTTGAAACCCCCATTTGGAGGCTCGGGGTCACGAGTTCGACCCACTAAAAGGTTTTTTGCATTATTGATTTAAAAGGGTTACATTAATTTTTTTTTATTAAAGTTTTTTCTTGATATTAATTTAATAATTTAATAATTGCTTTTTTAATTATTTAAAAAAAAAATTTTTTTTTAATTTAAAAAAGCATATTTTATTATTGAATTAAAAATTAGGAAAAGCTTTATAAAATTTATTGTAAACTTTTATAAGAGAAGTTTTGTGACAAATTGTAAATCGCCCAAGGGGCTTGAAAAGTTTTTTTTGAAAACTTTAAAAGGGCAATCTTTGTAAAAAGGGGGAGCATAAAAGTGACGGGAAGCCTTCCGGAGCGCCCATTTAGCACGCCAGGGGTGCTGCCCCTTGGAACCCCGTTCAAGGCTAAAAATTTTGTGTAATAGCCTCAACGGCTGTAAAAGAGCAAAAATTGTAACCTCATAAGCTCTAACGAAGTTTTCTTTTTGCCTTGATGAGTAGATGATCAGATCTACCGGATGTTACCATGCTTTGTGCTCTCTACTACGGAGAGAAACTGCTGAAGCTTTTGATGAATGAGTTCGACGAGATGGACTACATGTCGTATTCAGTCAACTACAGAATTTTGTTATAGCCCACCAAAGGAATCCAGATTCTGGTTACGAGGCTGACTTAGAAGACAATATATTCGGAAAATGAGTGGAGGAGTCCGATTCAATTGCATTTGAGCCTGAGGAACAATCCAGTGAGAGCTATACCCCACGCTCTCCTGATCCAGTAGAGCCTAAGCTAGTAGATCCTGAGCCAAGAGGTCGAGCCAGTAGAAGTTCCTGAAATCATCGTCATCAGTGATGACGAGGATTCCATTGCAGACAATTTTGGGCCTCCAAAACTGGGTAATCCACAACAAGAGGAACATGAAATCAGTGAGAGAATTAAGAAATCTAGATTTGATTTGAATTTGTAATTGCTTTGTACTTCCTATTTTCAGTCAAATCAAAGTTTGCTTTCAAGTAGTAGAAATGGCCTCAAATTCAAATCTCCCAATTCTTGAATTTAATGGTAGTGATTATGAATACTGGTCAATAAAGATGAAAACTATGTTGATAGGTAAAGGTTTATGGGAAATAGTTGAAGAGGGTTACACAGAACCCTCTGTTGCTGACTGGTCTTCTTTAAGTGTTGCCGATAGAAAAGCCAAGAAAGAAGCCCAAAAAAATAATTCCTTTGCCCTATACCATTTACAAGAAGCTCTAGATAAAAGTATATTTCCTAGAATAGCATCTTGTGTAATAGCTCAAGATGCTTGGAAGGCTTTAAAGGAAATTTTTCAGGGTAGTGATCAAGTAAAACAGGTCAGACTTCAAACACTGAAGAGAGATTTTGAAAATCTCATAATGCAAGAGAATGAGAAAGTAGGAGACTACTGCATGCGAGTCAAAGCCATAGTAGATAAAATGGTCACTCTAGGTGAAGAGGTTAAACCTGAGGTTGTGGTGAAGAAAGTGTTGCGAACACTTCTTCCTAAGTGGAATCATGTAGCAATCATTATTGAAGAGTCAAAATATTTGACCACTCTTTCTTTTGATGCACTAATTGGTTCTCTCCTTTCACATGAAGAGAGATTGCAGGAATCTCCTTCCACCAGCCACGGAGGTGATGACAAAGCATTCACTTCACAAGAAGGAAAAGGCCAAGGTAGAGGTCATGGCAGAGGTCAACAAAGAGGAAGAGGCAGGAATAGTCCACGAGGTGGAACTCCAAGCAGAGGAGGATCTTCAAACAGAGGTGGAGGTCAAAACAGAGGTGGCCAACAAAACAAAGGAAAGCATCCAGGCCGAGGAAAAGGAAGTGACAAGTCAAAGCAAGTTTGCTACAATTGTGGCAAACCTAGCCACTTCGCTCGTGACTGCTGGTCAAAACCCTCACAAGGGAGCAACAACAACTAGAGCAGTCAATATGGCAATTTTGGAGAAGAGGAAGGGACCTCAAATCTCTTTCTCTCATATGGACAATCAGGTTAGAAATTGAATGACACCTGGATCTTGGACATTGGGTGTTCAAATCATATGAGTGGCAAAGAAGAACTCTTTGCTACCCTGGATTCTTCCTACAAATCCAACATCAAGTTAGGAGACGACAAGTCATTGGCGGTTGAAGGCATTGGAGCCTTGGAGGTTCCAACAAAAGAGGGCATCAAATAGGTGAATGACATCTATTACACTCCTCATCTCCAACACAATCTTCTTAGTGTTGGTCAAATGTTGGAGAAAAACTATAAGTTGCTATTTGATGAGGGTAAATGTATCATTTTTGATAAAAATGATAGTAATAGAGTCATTACACAAGTTCCAATGACTAAGAACAGGTTATTCCCTTTGAAGTTTGGCCAGCCAGGAGGAGATCAATTGGCAAATGTTGCTATTGCAAATCCAAGTGTGTTGTGGCACTTGAGATACGGTCATCTGAATTTAGCCAGTTTGAAGATGTTAACTTCTCAAGCGATGGTGACCGGACTTCCTAAAATTCAGGATCATAAGGAAGTCTATGAAGGTTGTGCTTTGGGGAAGCACGCCAGGGCCAAATTTCCATGAGGGTAAGCATGGCGGGCCAGTTATCCACTCCAGCTAGTGCATTCGGACATCTGTGGTCCAATGCAGACCAAGAGCATTGGTAACAACTCTTACTTTCTTCTTTTCATTGATGATTTTTCAAGAATGTGCTGGATATATTTTTTGAAGCATAAAGATGAAGCATTTGACTGCTTCATAGATTTTAAAGCAAGAGTTGAAAATGAAAGTGGATATTTTGTTAAGTGTCTCAGATCAGATAAATGAGGAGAATACTCCTCAAATGAATTTTTGAATTTTTGTAAAAAACATGGAATAAAGAGGCAGTTCACTGCTGCCTATACTCCACAGCAGAATGGTGTGGCTGAAAGAAATAACCGCACCATTGTAGAGATGGCAAGATCTATGCTTCAAATGAAGCATTTGAGCAATATGTATTGGGCAGATGCAACCAGGACCAATGTGTATATTTTGAATAGGAGCCCTACTTCAAGTTTGAAAGGGAAAACTCCTTACCAAGCATGGTATGGTAAGAAACCAAATGTCAAGCATTTCAGAGTGTTTGGTTCACTGGCTTACTCACACATTCCTGATGAGCGAGAGGAAGAAGCTCGATCCTAAGAGTCAAGCATGCATTTTTGTAGGGTACTGTGAGACCACAAAATCTTACAGACTCTACAATCCCAGGACTCGAAAGATAATACTTTCCAGGGATGTGATTTTTGATGAAGGGGGAGAATGGGGACATCCCCAAATTTATAGTGATGTTGAATCTCATGATGCAGGTTCTTCACAAATTCAACAGGCACCACAGAAAGGCAAGAAGTCTCCTCCTCCAAGCCCAAGCAGACATTCTACATCCAGTTCATCATCTTCTTCACCAAGTCCTTCTCCACAAAGGTCAGTCAGTTCCTCACCAATGGATATTGATTCTCCATCCAGAGGTAAGAGAACACTCCAACATCATCCATCTTATCAGATGTTGGATAAAAATTTTCAAAAAAGATATACTAGAAGTCAAGCAAGTGAAATGAGTTCAGTTTTGCAAAGACTTGAAAATATGCATTTGTATGGAGATGATGATTCCCAAGAACCTCGGGGAGATGTAGTTAACTATGCTTTGTTAACTAGTGCACAGCTTGAACCTTCTAGTTATGAGAAGGCATGTACTCAGAAAGTCTGGCAAGATGCCATGAAAGAGGAGATAACCTCTATAAAAAACAATGACACTTGGGAGCTGGTAAAGCTTCCTAAAGGCAAGAAATGTGTTGGATGCAAATGGGTCTTCAAGACCAAATTCAATGCTGATGGAAGCATTGAAAGGCACAAAGCAATATTGGTTGCAAAAGGATTTACACAAAAGTATGGTATTGACTATGAAGAGACATTTGCTCCTGTAGCCCGATAGGAGACCATCAGAACAATTCTTGCTTTAGCTGCTCATAAGGGTTGGAAAATCCAACACATGGATGTTAAGAGTGCCTTTCTCAATGGGTACTTGACAAAAGAAGTGTATGTTGAGCAACCTCAAGGATTTCAAGAGCAAGGTAAGGAGCACCTTGTTTATAGACTGAAAAAGGCACTCTATGGCCTCAAGCAGGCATCACAAGCTTGGTACTCATGCATTGATGGGTACTTTAAAGATTTTGGGTTCACCAAAAGCATAAATGAACCCACCCTTTACTACCTGAAGCAAGGTAACGACATCCTCATAGTTTGCTTATATGTGGATGATCTCATATTCATGGGTAGTAATGAAAAAGTGAATATGGAGTTCAAACGCTCCATGATGAAGCGGTTTGAGATGAAGGATCTCGGCTTAATGCACTACTTCCTTGGAATGGAAGTCCATCAGTCAGATACAGGGATCTTCATCTGTCAACATAAGTATGCTCGGGACATGATCAAGAAGTTTGCTATGGAGCATTGCAAACCAGTTGCAACTCCAGTTGGACATGGGATCCAATTAAGCAAATATGATGGAGCACCTAAAGTTGACGTGACCACTTTCAGGAGTATGGTTGGGAGTTTGATGTTTCTCGCCAACACCAGACCTGATATTCAGTATGTTGTTTCTCTTGTCTCTCGATTTATGGCTAGCCCATCTAAGCTGCATTTGCAAGCAACTAAAAGAATTCTTAGATATGTGAAGGGTACATTGGATTTTGGAATCCAGTACCATAAATGTAACACTATCAAGCTTGTAGGCTTCAGTGATAGTGATTGGGGCAGCAATATTGATGACAGAAAATCAACTTCAGGGAACTATTTTAGTCTGGGATCAGGACTAATAACATGGAGTTCAAAAAAACAAATTGTGGTAGCTTTGTCTTCTACAGAAGTTGAGTATATAGCAGTCACATATGCTAGTACTCAGGCCCTTTGGTTAAGAAAAGTGTTGGAAGAGATAGGAGAGCAGCAAAATGGTCCAACCAGGATCTACTATGACAACATCAGTGCCATTCAGTTGGCATACAATCCGATCCACCATAGCAAAACGAAACATTTTGATATGAAGTACCACTTCATCCGAGACATGGTGGAGCAAGAAATTTTTGAGCTTAAATTCTGTCGCACTTTGGAGAACGTTGCAGATATCTTCACCAAAGTGATGGCTAAAGCTCAATTTATAAAGCTGAGAGACTGTCTAGTCAGTCCTCTCAACTTTAAGGGGGAGAGTGTTGCAAGTGTGAACGAGTCTACATTCGAAGCGGCCTAAAAAAGGCTTGTTTTCATGTTGCAGTGTGAACGGGCTACCATTTTGTTGGCAAAAATTTGTCGGCATGATTTTATTTGTTCTCTCCTTTTTTTTCTCCTTGTTTTTCGCTTCCTCTTATTCCTCCATTTTTTTTCTCTCCATTATTCTCTCCAACTCCCTTATCTCTCCAACTCCTCCCCTCCTTTCCTCATCTTCTTATCTCCTAAAGTAGCGATGGTTTGTTTCATCGCATAATATATATATGTGGTACGAAGGTTGAGAAATTACGAATAATTAATTTTATGTTTTGCTTGCCTTATATTGTTACTACGACTCCATATTCGATCACAAGATTACTACTTGTTTAATTTCTAGAATGCTTAATTGTATGTATACTAATTTGATTAATACCTTGCAACAATAATTAATATGTTAATCTATTTAGTTTAGTTAAAAGTGCGAGACTCTAGTGTGTTATTATTTTTTAAATTTTTTCTTAATACTAAAGATTGTATTTACATTAAAATGTACCAATTTTTTCCCTTATTTATAAATCAAATATTAATTATCTTATGAGCATTTCATAAACGTTCAATTTTATAAATAGATATTATTTTTTTTAATACTGGTATTTCTTATATAATTTGAACAGAACTAAAGAATAAGATACTACTGCAATTGTTTAGATCTATCTTCTTAGAAGGGGCAAAAATCGTGACGCCGAGAGACAGCTACTCATGGTAAAGCTTATCAATCACTCACGTATTTGTTTAAATAAAAATTTATTTAAAACGAATTTTATCTTTCAAGCGTAAGCTTCGACGTAAGAAAGAAGTCTCGTTTACATATTGTATAATTTTTTATGCAACTTATATGTTACAGGTGTCAAGTCAACTTAAGCGGTAGATCCCGTAACACGTATATGCCAAAAAATACGTGAGACTTCTTCTCGGCCGGCTTCTTATTTAATCCAATTCCAGACGACATGCGGATGGTAAAAGATACGATACAGCCAGCACATGTCCGCAGCCATGATATCAAGTGTTAATCAGTTGCGTATAAGTTCTCTGTCATTGCTTTGTGGAATCGTAGTTTGCACAACAGTCTATGGGAGATGGCGATATATGCCACAGCTATAGTATTTGCAATTTTAATTCCGATCTTCTTCTGTCTTTTAAGCGGTGTATTTAGAGGTGTGAAGAAGAAGAATGCAAGATTGCCACCAGGACCATCTCCATGGCCTATCATTGGGAATCTCCATCAGTTGGGGAAAACTGCTCACCATGGGCTTCAAAAACTGGCGGAGCAATATGGCCCAATCATGTTTCTGAGACTGGGTTCTGCTCCCACCGTGGTAGCTTCCTCTTCTGAGGCAGCAAAGGAGTTCCTGACAACCCACGACTCTATTTTTTGCGACCAGACCAGCATCTGCCTCTGGTAAATACCTAGCTTATAATTACAAGAGTATTGTACAAGCGCCATATGGTCCATACTGGAGAAACATAAGGAAAATCTGCGTGCTAAAATTGCTGACGGTTAAACGAGTTGAATCTTTGAAATCTGTGCGAGAGGAAGAGGTATCTGTCATGATACGGTCCATAGCCAAGAAAAGCAGGGAAGGCAAAGTTGCGGTGGATGTGAGCAAGAGCATATCGTCCTTCACAGCCGATACTACTTGGCGAATATTAGCAGGCGGGAAGTGCGCCGACCACGATTTGGCTGGCAGTCGCAGCGGCATCGGCTTTAAGGAATTGGTAGAGGAGATTATGGTGTTGGCGGCAGCTTTCAACATCGGAGACTTCTTCCCTTATTTAGATTGGCTTGACATGCAGGGTTTGAAGAGGCGCATGAAGACAGCACACAAGTTATTGGACCGACTTGCTGAAAAAATACTAGACGAACATGTGGAACATAGGCGAAAACTTGGTAAAGTGACGAACAAGGATTTAGTTGATGTACTCCTGGACACGAACGACGCCGACATCCAAATCACACGAGAAGAGACGAAGGCAATTATTTTTGTAAGTCTCTCGTGTTGACCATTACATATCTCTGTCAAATGCAATGGAAAGCTAATAGATCATATTGAACAACAGCACAACCAAATAAAATAAAGATACTTATATCCATTTCGTAGCTTATTTGCCTCTTTGTCTACAAGGGATGGCCAGCAATCTCCCCACAGTTAAAACGGCATTTCTGACCTGTTTTCAGTAATGGATTAAAAAAACTTCATGTTTAATTCCAATTTGCTTGTATCCCGGTGTTAGGGTTAGGGTTCTAGGATTTCTTGACAACAGTTGCTAGGAGATGTTACAACATGTATGAAAAGTAAGGTGAGGGTTCTAGCATTTTTTATCTGTACCTCTTATTGATTTAGAACTAACACGACTCAAAAGTGTGTATGAGGATTATGGATATTTCATTTTTGTGTAATAGATGATATAATGTTTTGTTTCCAATAACCTGATGTTGCCTGCGGTAGATAAGTTGGCCTCCTTAACCCCAACATTATGACTTTTCATCCAATCTTATTTTTAAAGAGTATGTATCTTTGAATTCAATTCCACCTATATGTCGGCTCTCTCATGCTCATTATTCCTTTGGATGCTCACAAAGCTTTCTACCCCTTCCCAACAAAGGTAGTTCCCCATAGTCACTTAGTATACAAACAATTATTTATTTACATAGCCACATTATACACATAAATTTTATTTATTTATATATAAAATCGCCCTCGGACTATGGTAATATAGCCTGTTAATCTAGAAACCAACTCTACCTTACACAATGCAAAAAGCCTCCTTCAGTGGCCGTATACTTAAAATCGTTCCCTGTGGTTATTTTGTCCATGTACTTTAAAATTGTCGACAAAATCATTATTGATCCTGATGCATTTACTGTGATATGTACAGGATATGTATGCTGGTGGGATGGAAACTACGGCGACAACATTAGAATGGGCAATGAGTGAACTTCTTAGAAACCCTCATTCATTAAAAAAATTGCAGGACGAATTTGAGTCTGTAATAGGCAAAGATCGAATGTTAAGCGAGGCTGACCTTGCAAGAATGGATTACCTGCAATGTGTCGTGAATGAGACGTTACGATTACATCCAGCAGTGCCATTACTGGTCCCCCACCAATCTACACAAGCTTGCACCGTGAAAGGACCTGATGGCAGTTACTTTATAGCAGCGAAAACAAGGGTTATCGTGAACGCGTGGGCAATAGGAAGAGATCCAAATGTGTGGGAAGATCCGTTGGTATTCAAGCCTGAAAGATTTATGGGGATGAATTTTGATGTGATAAAAGACAAAGACATGAGGATGCTTCCGTTTGGGGCAGGGAGAAGAGGATGCCCGGGGACTTCTTTGGGGCTTGCCACTATCATGATTGCATTGGCTCAGCTGGTGCACTGCTTTGATTGGAAACTTGAAGGAGATCCAAATCATTTGGATATGACTGAAGTGCTTGGAGTCACCGCTCCCAGAAAAACTCATCTTTTTGCTATTCCAGCATTCAGGCTGAAGCTGCCTTCTTCCGTCTTCATAGAATAAATGCTTACTACATTGTATGAGTATTGTTGTTGGTAAGACTATTAGATATTGCTTCTATAAATTGTTAGGTAGCCCTAACTTACCTCAAAAAAATATTAGAATTATAAAGTTTTATTAATATAAAATAAATGCTTACTACATTGTATGAGTATTGTTATTGTTTTTTTTAAGTTTTAATGTAGAGGGAAATAGATAAGATTATTGGATGTTGGTTGTATAAATCTTATTTTAGTCAGATAAGTAACCTTAGCTTGTCTCAAAAAAATATTAGAATATATAAAATTTTATGAATATAAAATAAATGTTTACTATATATTATTAATTTTAAATAAAAAATAAATAAATAAGACTATTGAATGTTATCTATATAAATTTTATTTTAGTGTTTTGGGTAGGTTTTATGAATATAAAATAAATGCTTACTACATTGTATGATTATTGCTATTTTTTTTTTTTAATTAATTTTTTAATGCAGAAAGAAATGGATAAGACTACTGGAGGTTGCTTCTTTTTATTTTTATAATGCAGAGGGAAATGGGCAAGACTATTGAATATTGCTTCTTCTCATTTTTATAATGGGGAGGAAAATAAGTAAGACTATTAGATGTTGAATAATATTTGGTGTAATGGCAGTTGTCTGGTTATTATCATCTATGTGGTTGTGAGGTCGATTTCCTCTCGTGTTTGCTCGAAAAGAGTGTTGATATTTGTAAACGATGTTCAATAAAAAAAAAAAAAACTATTAGATGCTGGATAGAATTATTGAATGCTACCTTTATAAATCTTATTTTAGTTAGCAAAGTAACCCTAAATTCTCCAAAATATATTAGAATTATCAGGTTTTATGAAGTACCATAGAAAGAATTTATTTTTGTGTGCGCGCTTAGATATTCTCTTCTAGTTATAAATAATAATTAACTTTTTTGTCCCCGTGGGACACCATGTGGTTAGGGATTTAGGCTTTATTTGGAGAGACCTAGGTTCAAACCACCTTGGGGTGTGTGCGTATCTTAGAATAATATATTTGAGCTCACATATGCTAAAGATTAGATTACGAGCTTAGATATGTGAAAGACAAGAATATTAGATTAAGAGCTGATTTATTTGAAAATGGATATATTTCTTTTTAAATAATAGTTGAACCATATTTAGAGGTCATTCATTCATAATTAATATTTTATAGTTGTGTTAAGTTTTTAATAAAATACTAAAATTATTTATTTCATTGAAAATTTTGATTTTATAAAACATTGCTTTGAAAAGTTTGAACATTTTTACAACTCAAGCCATAAATTAGAAAACATGAAAAAGTTATTCTTTCATAGATAAAAAAATATGTTATATTAAAAACACTCTAAAAAAATTAATAATATATTTTTATTTTTTATAATTCAACCATGTGTTCAATGAAAAACAAGAAATACATGAATTTATACATAATTTTATATTAATAAAATGTTTGATTCTTATCATTCATCATGTACGTAATGGTTCTTATAGTTATAGAAAGCACATTATAATTTCAATTATGAGTATTGCACTTTTTGTGTTCTCTTGTAAAAGTATATACATTTATCAATATTTTCTCATAAAAATATGAGAGTAGGCTTTTGGATGAATGCCCTAGTAGAAGTAGGTGAACCATAACCAAATCATGGCCCAGCTATATGCTCCATCCTCTCTCATGGAAATATCGCTCGATGGTGGTGATTTTGGAGTTCTCTTGATGTATGGTTTTTATTGGTAGATTTTTCTTATGGGTCCCACACTTGCTATGGTATCCATTCTCTAACCCAATATTGTATTTTATCACATAAAAATGCTAATAACCTTGATTAATGCCACAAGAGTATTGAGCATTTATCCCACATGTATCCCACGATGGCCCTCGATGGTATATAAAGCACAACACCCACATAGAGCTTTACAAAGTAGGAAGTAAGCTTTCGGGTGAAATATCCTAGTGGAAATAGACAAACCATGATCCAAATCCTAAAATAAGTGAATCATACCCTAACCAAATACTCCATCCTATCTCATGAGACCATTGTTTGATGGTAATGAGTGTGGAGTTCTCCCCATGTGTGGTTTCTATTGGTTTATTTCCATTATGGGTCTCATGTTAGATCTAGGGTCCACTCTTTACTCAACTTGTACCACTCATTCATGTACTTTCTCACATAAAAATGTCTAAACACTTTGAGCAACACTACAAGAGTCTTGAGCTATTATTCCACATGTATCCCATGATGACCCTCATTGTGGTATATGAAGCACAACATCCACATAAAGATTTACAATTTAGGAAGAAATATTTTTGGTGAAATGCCCTAGTGAAAGCAAGTCAATCATTACCCAATCCCTCAAACATGTGAAAAATGACCTAGCTATATGGTCCATACTCTCTCATGGAAGAATCACTCGATGGTGATGAATATGACATTCTCTCTATTTGTGGTTTTTGTTGGTTTATTTCCCTTATGGGCCTCATGTTAGCTCTAGGGTATATTTTTCACTCCTCTCATATTGCCCAAACTCATACATTTTTACATAAATAATCCAAAACACCTTGATCAATGCTACAAGAGTCTTGAGACATTATCTTACAGGTATCTTATAATGAACCTCATGGTGGTATATAAAACACAACATCCATGTAGAAATTTAAAAAATGAGAAGCAATATTTAGGGTGAAATGGCCTAGTGGAAGTAGGTAAACCATGACCTAGCCTCTCAAATAAACAAATCATGGTCCAAACATACGCTCCATCCTCTCCCACGGGAGGATTGATCAAAAGTGATGAGTTTAGAGTTTTTCCTATATGTGATTTTTTTTAGTTTAATTCTCTTATGAGCCTCATGTTAGTTCTAGGGTCTATTCTTTGTTCTTCTAATATTGCCTAGTCGCATACTATCTCACATAAAAAATGCTAAACATATTGAGCATTGCTATGAGAGTCTTGAGCCATTATTCCACATGTATCACATGCTGGTCCTTATTGTGGTATATAAAGTATAACATCCACATAGAGTTTTTCAAATCAGAAAGCTAACTTTTGGATGAAATTCCCTAATGGAAGCATGCAAAACATGACCTAGCCCCTCAAATTAGTGAACATTGACCCAACCATATGCTTCATCCTCTCCCATGGTAGCATCACTTAATGGTGGTGAGTGTGGAGTTCTCATGTATGGTTTCTATTGGTTTATTTTTCTTGTGGGCCCCATATTAGCTCTAGGGTACATTATTCACTTTTCTTGTAATACTCAATCTCATACTTTCTCACATAATAAAACTAAACAATAATATCAATGGTATTCAATAGATATCCTATAGATAATAATAATAGTTTTAAATTATTTTAGTAGTTGATTTCATCAATGGGTAAGGATAAAGAAAAATACCAAATAGACCATCCAATCATAGAAATATTGTGACTCAAACTCTTTAGAAACAAGTTTTATTCATAACAATTTATAAACCCCTACTAAAAGGATTCAAAATAAGATAAGGTTTCATATATTTTATAATCCAACCTTGCTTTTTCTACATAACTCTCTGTTCAAACCCATTGAAAAAAGTAGAAGTTAGTGTTAATTTTATTGATGCTTGTAGTGTTATTTTTTTTATAGGACCATGTGCTTTGTTAGCAATGATATTAGCAACATAAAATAAGGGTTTATATTCACTATGGTGACTAAAATTTCTCTCCTATATTCAAATACTTATAATCCTCTAGAGGACCACATGCAATAATGACCTAGAAAATAATAAAAATACAAGGATTATAATGAGAGGGTAGAAAGTGTTTATGATATGTCTACTAAAATATGTAGGCTTTTTACTTTCATCACTAGATGGTAGGAGATCAAAATAGGTGCCCAATGAGGACGCACAAAGGGATAAATTCTATGAATATGGTTATACTATCTTATGAGGGTTTTATTTAAAGGGTTGGTAAATCTCATTCATTTATATACATGGTATGGAATTTATATTGAACCAAAAATATGAGGATAATATGGGAAGAGAGGAAGGATAAAGTTGATATTTATAGGAAAAGGTATGATATTCAAAATAAAAATTACAACCATAGTTGACACATCTTGGTTTGGCCAATCCAATAATGTATTTATTTAGGAGGAGGAGAGGAGATTACAACATTTATATGTAGTAGCATTTTATGAATTTAATTTATCTAATGGTGTGAATCATACAATGTAGATAATAATAACAAGACCTGTTGTTTATGCTTCTATATCAGTTGAGGATAAATTTTAAGAGTTTTGATAGAAATATTAATATTTTGAATGATATAGTTATAGCATAATCATTATTATACCCACTCTTTTTATTTATCCAATCATAAACCCCACTTTTCTTTTATTTGTAATAATTAATAACAAGCAAATTATGTTGAAAAGGATCCAATGAGTAGCACTATAAACTATACCATGGAGAAGGATTTTGAGGCCTAGGATGTTATTAATGAGGATTTGGGGTGGTAAGTAGAAGAAACTTAGGAACATATGGATCAAGCAAACATGAAAACCAAATAGGAATCTCAAGAACCATTGCTCATTAAGTAAATATAATAAAATTATTATAAAATAATGAAGGCATAAAAACAACAATAAGTAATTCATATTTTATAGGTGTTATTAACATGGACCATTAGGATTGCAAAACTTATGCTTACATTTCCATTCAAATTGGAACAAATGAAAATATATACAACCATGCAAAAACACTAGGTTACATATTATTTAACCCTAATATCTATCAACACATGCATCCCATGTGTAATACAAATGTCCCAATTATAATTGGTGGTGTTATGTGAGTTGGAATGAAGACTAATATGTTATGAAAGTAATATTTTTTTATTGTTGGAAAATACATTTATCAATTATTTTTTTATGATATGAGAGGTGCATAGGAGAAGTATTTCATATATACTATGAGGTGTAGCAACAATATCCTATGTTGACATACTTATAACCCTCTAAGGTATCCCAATTAATAAATTCCAAGGAAACAAACAAAACAAAAATTTAATACAAGGAGAAATCAATGAGGTGTATGTAATATGTCTACTATTGATAATATAAAAAGTGTTTGCAATTGAAGAACATAAGATTATACTAAGAGGGGGGGTGAACAGTATAAGGTAAAATTTTAATTTTCCTTCCCAAATAACCTTATCCAATGTCATCAATTGCAATATCAATAGCAATAAAATATAATGCACAAATCATCACACACATGAGAGACACAAATTTAACATGGTTCACTCAATGTGGGTTATGTCCATGGAGAAAATATTTCTTATAAAATTTCTCAACAGATTTCTTGGGAACAAATTCCCTGTTACAATGTTTATGGACCTCTGTAAAAAGGAGATCTCAATCTCCAATACTCAGGATCATGGATATTTATCCACTAGAGAAATCTATACCCTCTATGATTTGTGGGTATCTCTCCACAAGAGAACTCTATCCCTTTGCTCTAGTTTATGGATCTCTCTTCATAGAAGAACTCTATCCCCTCTTCTTTGGTTTGTGGATATCTCTCCATAGGAAAAATCTATCCCTTCTACTTTAGTTTGTGGATCTATTTCCATAGGAAGACTTTATCCCCTCTACTCTATTTTGTGGATCTCTCTCCATAGGAGAACTATATTCCCTCTGCTTTAGTTTGTGGATATCTCTCTACAGGAGAACTTTATCCCCTTTGATATGGTTTATGGATCTCTCTCCACAAAATAACTCTATCCCCTCTACTATAGTTTGTGGATTTCTATCCATAGGATAAATCTATCCTATTTGCTCTGGTTTGTAGATCTCTCTCCATAGGAGAACTCTATACCCTTTGCTATAGTTTGTGGATATCTCTCCATAGGATAACTCTATCCCCTCTACTGTAGTTTTTGGATCTCACTTCATAGTAGAACTCCATCCCCTTTGTTCTGGTTTGCTCCAAATCCTAATTTCAACTTTATCTCAAGTTTGCACCAAACCTCATCACAAGGCTAGCACAAATCTGCTCCAACTTTACTCACAAACACTACCTCAAATATGCACCAAACCTCATTACAATGCTAGCACAAATTTTCTCCAACTCTCCTCATAAACTCTACCTCAAATATGTACAAAACCTCGTTACAAGGATAGAAAAAAATTGTCTTAAACCTTTTCTCTACATATTTCCAAATATACTTCAACTCTTCTCACAAAATTTGCTCAAATATTCCCAATTCTTGTATACAAATAGTGCTAATATTTCTTTCAGAAATACTTTCTTCAATTAGGCAGTTTAGACATATTCTACCTAGAATTCATTTAACCTCTTGAACATATGTAGAATGATAGGTACTATCAAATACCCAATATGTTCTTCACATTCACAAATCTTACATTCATCCAATCCAATATCTAATTCTTGTAGATCAATTTCAAATCAAATAAAACTAGTGTATAAATTAGCTTCACAAAATCGGTTTATATTCTTTGCATATTTAATCTCAATTATCAAACACAATAATGCACAAATTACTTCACAAAACAGGTCTCTAACACTTTCCCATTCACATTCAATGTCACTCACATCAATACCTAAATTATTCACTAATTCTTTCAAAAAGAATGCACAATTTTTTCTTAAAAACCCTAACACAAGTGTTTCCAATTTCACCAATCAATAATGCACAATTTGTTTTACAAATCCTAGCTCAAATATTTCCAACAATTCACATATGTAATCCTTATTTCTCCACCTTATAATTCAGAAATATTTTTCTCAACCAAACACCTTAGAGAAGGAATGATATCACCATAGCTCTTAATTTGCTTTGATGAAGATGTGCCCTCAAAACCTGCTTCAATATAAATTTTCTTTTTGCCACTTCAAGTGGTTAGCCAATATTCTTTTCAAAACAATCACAAAACCTTTCCTCAAAGATGTGCTCAAAGATATCCTATAATTTTTCTTTAGTCTTGTAAAGTTAAAGCTTTGAATTTTAAGAATAAAACCTCAACTTCTCTTTTCTAATGTGTGCCAAAATACAAAAGATCAATAGACTTAAATTACACCTTATTTCTCCTTTCTAAAGTGCCAATATATATAAACAATACCAAATAAAAATTAATTAAACACTAATTACACCTTATTACTCCTCACTTTTGCATATAAAAAATAACACCGTAAAAGATTGCAATTTCCTTTTTTTATTTTCTTCTAAAACATTTGTCATAATAAAAACACTTATTTTCCTTATGACTCCCTAAGTCAAATAGTACGCATAATGACCAAACATGACTTATGTCTCCTTAGGATTTAACCTTAGATTAAAAATAATAATTTTTGCACTTACCAAAGCTATCGCGGGTGAGAATCGACCTTGATACCTTCTACTTGCCCAAAATTTGGTGTCATTTGGGCCAATGCTAGGCCAACCACACATACAACACTCAAAGATCATGCACACCTTATTATCCATGATCTATCATGCAAAACCTTTTTAACCAAAAATCTTTGCCAAGCTGCCCTCACTGTGTCTCGAACTTGAGACCTACTCCCTACCACAACTTAGTACTAGGGGCCCTACTATTTGGGCTAGCTTCCCAGATGAGACCTTGCTTCACTATCTCCCTTTCGTGTTCATGAAATCTGCCTTGAAATGTGAATTGCACCTTGTCTTTTATCCCATAAGGCCACAACCGAATAATAAAGGATGTCATGAATTTTGTATCAATCACACAAACATTAGCACCAACATTATTTTCAAATTGAATTTCATCCACCTTTTTATATATTCTTGGGAGACTTAAAGGAGACGTTGGTGCTTTTGAATATTTCAAATATTATTATGCCCTCCATGATTTTTGTGCCTAAAACCTTTAAATTAATTATAATATTTTAAATATTAACATTTTTAAATATTATGATTTACACTATAAACCTTTGGGCTTATTTCTTACAAAATTAAGTCTTGTCATTTCTTTGCAAATGCCACCATGGAAAGCTATTTAAACCTTTTATTTTACTTGCAAATGTAACCATGGAGAATGCCTTTGCCTTAATAATTATTGCCTCATGTACCCTTTGAAGATATTTGCCTTGCACTTGGATATTTCAACTTTGAAGATCATTCTCACTTATATTTCCTTTAACATGAATGACAACCAATGTACTCAATATTTCCAACAATCTCTCCATTTTTCATTGATGGCAACCCTTTTTAAAATGTTCTTTTGTAATCACTGGATTCCAAATCTGCTCCCCATGAGAAGCCACTCCTCCTTATTTATTTATCTCCCCCTTATTGAATCTCTCCCCCATTGACATAAATGGCAAAGGGACTCCTTTGGGACTAAAAATTAAGACTCTTAGTTCAACCCCATCCCCACATCCTCTTCTTAAGGTGATTAATTTTGGGGAGGAAATAAATCCACTCCCAACACACAGTGCTCTTTTTTTTCAACCTTCTTTGTCAACACATTTGTAATTATACCCTTTTGATCCTTTTAGTTTCCCTCTTATTTCTTGACTCTAGAAGTTTCATAAACTCTATTCTACACCATTTGGACTTATGCCCAAGATTATTACAATTGTAACACCTGATGTTGTAGTTCTTGGAAGGTGTAAATGACATGAAGTGGTGAAGCCATAATCATTTCTACCATGAACCCTATAGTGGATCACTTTATGACCAAAGATATTACATGAGTAGCAATAAACTTGAAAGAAATATCCATATTTGAATGAGTTGAAGTTCCTCTTAGTGAAGCCATACTCCTTCTTTCCATGAACCTTGCAATGCATAGCTTTGTGACCAAAAATATTACATAAAAAATAATGCCCTTTGAAGAAATATTCATCTTGTCTTGAAACATTTGGTTTCTTAGTCCTTTCTTTGCCTTCTCTGTGATGGTCCAATTTTCTTGTTTGTTCGTTATTTTCTTTCTTAGTGAAGCTTTCATTATTCAACTTATCTGCATAGGTCTTAGTTTCTTCTTTAATCTCTTCCTTTGAAACTTCCTTTTATTTTGAGATTGAGCGTAACACTTCTTCTTGTTTCCCTTGTCATTCTTCAAAACCAAGTCGTATTTTGATAAATGAAGATATTCATGTATTGATAATTTTATCCATATATTTTGAACTTTTCCCAAAACCATGCAGCTTATCCTTAGAATATTTCACTTCCATCCTTAGAGAAACCACTTCATGTTCTAATATTTCACATTATAACTTTTTTGCCTCTAACTATTCAACCATGACTTCTTTAAATATCCTTTCCTTATTTTTTGAGTTTGTAAGGTCTTTTAGTATATTTTGTTTTTATTTCCTCATGTTCTTGAACTTGAACCTTTAGTCTTGAATTTTGATTTCTAACTCTTTTCAACTCTTTGAGAGCAACAATAAGTTCATCTTCTAGATCAAATGTGCCTTCTTCTTATTTTTCTAAACCTTTATCTAGGTCTTCAATTATAGGAGTATCTTCCACTTGGTCTTAAATAGGAGTGTTTTCTTCCTCTTCTATTGCCAAAAATAGAATCTCTTCTTCTTCACTAGCTGAGAGTATTTCATAACTATTACTTGAAGCACTAATTGCATTTTTAACATAGAAACTCTTATTGTGCCTTTGAAAAAAATTATTTTCATGCTTGCCTTGACCATACCTATTTTTCTTTTCATGCCTGAATTTTCTTTCTTTCTTTATCTTATAATATTGTTTCTCTTCACTGCTACTACTTCTAGCTTGTGGAAAATAAGATACATGGTGACCAATGTCACCACAATTAAAGAATTTCACAGTATTTATATTTTTATGTTTTCTCGAGTCCTTATTTCTTCTCACATAGTTAGCTTCTTCATTACTGTTTTACTCATCACTCTATTCTGGTTTCTTATCTTTTGTCTTATTTGAAGCTTTGAAAGCTGCCTCTTTCTTGGAATTGTGATCTTTTTCTGTTCTCATATCATAATATGTCATAATTCCATGTAACTCATCCATAGTCAACTTGTCAATATCCTTCATATCTTCTATATCTGAAATATTTACATCATATCTTATAGAGATTGATCTTAATACTTCTTGAGCAACAATAGAGTCCTCAATTTTAAATCCAAGTCCATGCATGGTATTAAAAACTTCATCAACATAAACTAAGTATTTGGCAATGTCTTCCTAATCTTCCATTTTCAACTCTTCAAACCTCCTCTTGTGATTTTGCAGTGTTGCCAACTTGACCTTGCTATCTCCTTCATATGTTTGCTTCAATTTGTCCCACATCTCTTTTGTTGATTTGCATTGCATAACTTTAACAAAGTTTGATTCATGTAATGCACTTAAGATTCCATTCAAATCCTTAGCAATATTCACATGTAATTTCTTACCATCATTATCTGTGGGAGGAGTAGTTGTAGGTGTGAATCCATCCTCAACAGATTGCCATGTGTCATGTCCTTGTGCCATCAATTAAGTCTTCATCCTCATACTCCAGAAAGTATAATTATTCTCATCAAACATTGGAGCCTTATTTATTGAAGATCCATTCTAAGATACCATTTGTTTTCCTATAATATATTCCTTAAAGTTGTTAGACTTTATAAAGGAACCCTCTCATATACCAATTGAATAAGCTAAGCCTATACCGAGAGGGGGGGTGAATAGTATAAGGTAAACTTTTACTTTTCCTTCCTAAATAATCTTATCCAATGTTATCAATTGCAATATCAATAGCAATAACAAAACAATGCATAAATCATCACACACATGAGATAAATAGATTTAACATGGTTCACCCAATTTGGGTTACGTCCACGAAGAAAATATTTCCTATAAATTTTTTTAATAGATTTCTTGGGAACCAATTCCCTATTACAATACTTATGGACCTCTATCCAAAGGATATCTCAATCCCCATTACTCAGTATTGTGGATCTCTATACACTGGAGAACTCTATCCCATCTCTATTTTATGGATCTCTCTCCATAGAAGAACTCTATCCCCTTTGCTCTGGTTTGTGGATATCTCTCCACAAGAGAACTCAATCCCTTCTGCTCTAGTTTATGGATCTCTCTTCACAAGAGAACTCTATCCCTTCTACTCTAGTTTATGGATCTCTCTAGGGGGATAACTCTATCCCCTCTATCATAGTTTGTGGATCTCTCTCCACAAGAGAAGTCTATCCCATTTTCTCTGGTTTGTGGATCTCTCTATAGGATAATTCTATCCCCTCCGCTCTGGTTTGTGTATATCTCTCCACAAGATAAATCTATCCCATTTTCTCTGGTTTATGGATCTCTCTCCATAGTGTTGTGACTCCTTCACAATGACCCCAAAATATTGGGGACCCACTTGAAATTTGAAAATTGTTTCAAATGTTGTGTTCACTTGTTGTTGATAGTCGTCATCATCTTTTTGTCAAAAGGTCCACCTTCATGAAAATTGTTTTGTAGTTGGTTTCGATATGGATTTTGTCTAAGGTTTCAATGGGTTTTATTTTAGTTTTGTGTGGTTTTGTTGTGGTTAGGTCCGTTTGGTTATGTTTCGTTTGTTGTTTTGTTATGTTTTATTTTTTATGTTAGGTAATATTCTTTTATGTTGTAATATATTTTAGTTTTGTAATTATTTTATCTTATGTTTATTTTAGTTACTATTTTATGTTATGTCTTTATTTTATTTTATGTTATAGTTTAGGTTTGTTTTAGATTTTGTTTATGTTATGATTATGTTTTATTTTTGTTATGTTTTTGTTATTTCTTTATGTTACGTGTGGTAGGTGTTTGTTATGTAATTATGTTAAGTTTCTATTTTTTATTTTTATGTTAGTCTTTTTGTTTTATATCTTGTTTATATTATCTATTATTATTATTATGTTAAGTATACATTTGGATTTTATATTAGTCTTTTTTGTTTTTATGTCTTGTTTATTATCATGTTAAGTTTCTATTTTCATTTTTTAGTCTTTTTTTATGTGTTTATATTTATATAATGTTATTATATCTTAGTTTTTAGTTAGGTTTTATGGGTATATTTTATATTTTATTGCATTTTTTATTATAGTTTTATTGTTTTATGTTATGTTCATATTTATTATTTTTTATATATTGTTATGTTGGTTCAATGTATTATATTGTTGTGTTAATAAAATATTTATTTTATTTTGTAGACTTAGAGAAGTGCATGCACGATGATCAAGATTGTAATTTCCTTCACGAAGGTGATTAAATCTCAGGCCAAGATAGACAAAATGCATGGCAATATGGGTTTAATATTTGGATAAATTATGGTGATGTTAGAAATGCAAGTCTCCTAAGAAGATATCTATGTATTAATATTGGATTATTTTTTTGAATGAGAAACATTTTTCATGGTGATGTCATGATAGAAGAATGGTGTTGTTGGTTGTACATAGTCGAAGCATTGTTCAAAGTAGTGGATAGCTAATTTTATGATCGATAAATAGTTTGAACCACGGTATAAGAGATGGTAGAATGCAATAAAATTGCATGGTTCACAACAGAATATTGTTCATCGAATGAATAGAGGTAGTTCAGATAGAAATGTGGAGGTAAAATTATAATAGTGCAGGTGCATTCGAGGTTTAAAATGAGAAACATGTGCAGATGGTGCAGTTCACATTCGTCACCAGAGAAAATTTGTATAGGAGCATTTAGAGTGTAGGAAGCAGTTCAATATAGCCATTAAATACAAAAATAATATATGATATGGAAATTTTTATAGCATACCAAAGACAAAGTTTGAAATTGATATTTTATAGTGGTCAAAATACATTGTCCAATGTTAATTGAAACCCTAAATGTTACATTTTGGACATGCACAAATGATGTAAAAGTTATTTCATAGAGCTAAAATGGTGTCAGGCAGAGACCATAGCCATATGCAGGTTAATTTCATTTAATGAAGATATAAATGGTGATGATATAACATGAGGAGTGAAATTATATATTTACCATGAGGGTCTTTATATAGTTTGAAATAGGTATGAAATGGGTTTATATCAGATTAATTTGAAATTGTACGACTTTAATGTTTTCACAAGGGACTCGCAAACAAAGGAATGAATTTTTTTTTATATAAAGTTGTTGCGAAATGAAATAATAAACTTGAAGTGAATGGATAGAAATAATTGTGAAAACCGAATTTATAAGTTATAAAAGAGTCTGTAATATTCAATAAGAGGGTCGAACATTTTTTGCAGGTAGAGAGGAAAGGAAAGAATCCCAAAGGAGCAAAGGTGTAATTGAAGAGAAGCTATAGAGAATTTCAAGTTGCAGGGAGATCAAGCTTTATTGTAAGATCAAAATTATTATATTAAATATTTTAGATTCAAATATGTGTGAAGATTGTGTTTGAATGTCGATAAAATTATTTAATATAATTTCCAAAGTTCAAATTCCATTGAAGATTGCATCAATTTACTGCTTCACTGTGATTTCTGGTGAACATTAAGTTGGTTTTTAAATCTTTGTGATTTATTTCTTTCTGTAGTGATTGTTTAAAATATTATTTATTTTCTAATATTTAAAAACTTTTATAATTTATTTTATATTGAAAATTATTACATATATTTGACTTAGTTCGATTATTATAAAGTATAACTTTATAACTAAGTCATGAATAAATTTATTATTCAAATATTAAATTAATTAATATTTGAATAGATAAATTTAATAAAGATAAATGAATATTCTGATTTCCAACTTTAATATCATAAAGTTGAGAAATTAGAATTGATATCTTTTCATTAAATGGTTTGGGTTCATTATAATTGGATTTTTTATTTATTTAAATATCCAAACTTAAATCTTGAAAGATATATTTATTCTTCAATATTTAATGCAATAAATGTTGGAAGAATAAATATTGAAAGGAGGAGATTCATATGAACTTTATCTTGCATATCATAGATTTTAAAAGTTCATGAATAAATTTATATTAAACTCTATGTCCATGATTATTAAGGTTTAAAAACCTTATAATTTGAGTTTAATAAAATTTATAAGTTTGTTCATTATTCAAATATTTCAATTTTAATATCATATTTGAATGAGCAAATAATCTAAAGTAAATGAAACCTTAGTGTTGATTATTATGAAGTCTAAAACTTTGTAATTAAGGTTTACATTTCATACAATTATTAGAATTTATAAACTTTGATTTTATTAAAGTTTAGTGAATTTTAATGGTAATTAAAATGCTAAATTAAATTGTTATTTCAAATTCATTGGAAGCATTTTAATTAAGATATTATGTTGAGATTGTAAATAGAATTTGCACAAGTAGATCAAAATCATAAGGTAAATTTATCTATCATTGTTTGGAGAATAGAATTTGTGTAAAAGGCACATAATACATGATGAATTCAAAATTAATTACCTGATTCCCAGGCCCCTTGTTAATAGTACTTGCAAACCATTGAGATTATTCAAGCACTTATTTATGCACATATGCATGACACATAAAAACATTAAGTGAGAACCTTGGAGAAGTATACTTTCTTTGCAAGAGAGGATTTTGAATCCTAGTTGTCGAGTGGTTTTTGTAACCTGACAAAATCACACCTCAACAAATTGGCGCTAGAAGGAGGGCCTGAAAATGAAAAATAGGTAGTTTGATTTCAGTTTATCATTTGTGAGTAATCAATCATTCATGATATTCATTATTGAAGCTTCATTTTTAATACATTACTTGAATATTGCAATTTCATTGTTACATTGATATTATATTCTAAGTATTGTATTTTCAAAGAAGTGATTAGATTTCATTAAAATTGGAGTCTAAGGAAATTATTACAAGGTCAAAATCTACTGGATCTACGATTTTTCAAATTTTATCACCAACTAAGAAACACAGAAGAAGTAAAACTCAAATGGTAATTCTTCCAAGTACTTCTAACATAATCCCAAATTTGATTGTAAACCCACCACTTGTCAATATGGCTGCACCTGCTGCACCAAATATGGCATGGATGGGAAACCAACGAAGTCCATTAAATATAGTTGGTGATGTTCATGATATGCCAAAGAATGTAGAAAAGTATCTACCAAAATATAAGCATGATGGTTCCCGTTTGGCAGAAGAGCACATACAAGCATATACTGATGCAATGTCTAGATTGCAGATTGAACATGAAGATGTGGCATGTAGGTTGTTTCCTTTAACTTTGGATGAAATAACCTACGATTGGTATGTATGCTTACCTTCTGGATCCATTACTTCATGGGATATGTTAAAAAATGCTTTCATTACTCAATTCAAATTTGCTATTGATCCAACAAGTGTTTATTTGCAATTTGCATCTACTCATAGAGAACCTAGTGAACCATTGCGTATGTTTAATACTAGGTTTCATAAGATGTATTCGAGACTGACTGCACCTTATAATATTGTAGAAGATGCCATGATCCAAATCTATTTTGGTGCTTTGGATCCATTCACTACGATGTTTGTCAGGAGAGAGGGATAAATCACTACACTTATAGGAGCTTACACAGAAGCACTCATGGTTGAACAACAAATGATGCAATCAAGTTGTGGATTAGGGCAACTACCATCTATTGGTTATCCTGGTATGCAAAATCAGATTCCTATGATAAATCATGCTTTAACTAATCAAATACCAATGTTGAATTCAATTCCACAAATTCCAAATCAAATGGCATATGCTCAGTCGAGTAATCCTTTGTTTTTAGAAAGTCATTATGTTGCACATAAAACAAGGAATAACAATGTACCTAATTTGAATAATTTTGGGAAGTAGCAGCAATGCAAAATGTGAATCCTTTTCAAAATTTTCAATCACAACAAAATAATCCTATGCTTGCACAAAATTCACAAAATCAAGGTAATCCAATGTATACAAATTCGTGGTTGAATCAAAATTCTTTACCGAATCAAAATGTTCCAAATGCTATGCCAAGTCCAAATGTTCCAAATTGGATGAATTCGAGTGTTCCAAATGCTTTACCGAATCAAAATGTTCCAAATGTTATTCCAAATCAAAATCAGAGTAATCCTCCTAATATTGCTAATGATTCTAATGAATTAGCAGATCTAAAGAGGATGTACCAAAAGTTAAGTAATGATTTTGTTCAAATGCAAAAACAAAACACTCAAAATTCACAATCAAATCAAAAGTTTACTATGCAAAGACCAAAACATTTCAACACAAAACCAAATAATGGGGGTGTACCAACTCCTGTTGCTAACAATAGTGGTGCTTCTAATTGTTCTAACAATAAGATGACAACTGTTAATCTATCTGAGGTTGTATTGGATAATTGGTGCAGGTTACATCGTACTGGTGAACACAATGAATTTGATTGTAATGAATTTAGTTGTGTTACAAATTGCATTCAACAGGGATTAGATAAAATGGAATGGGTTGATAATGAGGATGTTGATGAAACTATTACAAGTAAGGGCAAAAGTTTTGCTTATTGTCTTGATATTTTTGGTTCAAGCGATGATGATGATGATGAAGAAGAAGAGGATGAAGGTATCGAAGAAATTCATACTCTAAAATAGTACAAAAATGGGAACCATGGTTATCATTTAAGAAGTAAAAGTAAGTCTTTCAATACTACTTCTACTCCTCCTAACAATGTTAGTATTCCTCCTGATGTTAATGCAAATAATAATCATGTTCCTCCATCTTCTCTTGATACACCTAAAATTGCACATAAGGTACAAAATAATGAAAGGATGACTTATAACATTATTGAAGATCTTAAGAAAAATAAAGCCAATATCAATCTATTTGAAGTTGCATAGTTACCTAATCAACAAGAGTTATTAATGGAGGTTTTTGAAAATCAAAATACCAAAGAAGTTAGGAAAATCACTGAAGTACAATATGTTGCACGAAAAGAAAAAAGAGGAGGCTCCTCCTTTTCTTTTAACTATTAAAATTGTAGGTAGGAAGTTGCATAATTGCATGGTGGATTCAGGAGCTTCAGGTAATGTGATGCCTTTCGCAGTTTGTCAAAAGTTAGGTTTTAAACCGACATCTTCAAATAAAATTGTTGTGCAGTTAGATAAAACATAAGTAAAAGTCATAGGTATGCTTAAGAATGTGCACATACAATTGTCATCAGAACCTAGAGTGCAACATTATATAGATATTCACATCGTTGATATTCTTGACAAGTATGGTTTGTTATTGAGCAAGGAATGGAGCAGGCATCTGAATGGATACTTTTCCATATATTTTTCACATTTATGGCTGCCTTGGAAAGGCGTAGCTAATCAGATTCGTGTTGAAAGGGAGCCTAGGTTAAATAATATGATTACATATTATGATAAAGAGTTTAATGAGATTCTTTATAATGATATTGAACTAGGCATATACACACTTGATATTGATTCGATAACAGAAACTTTGGAGTCACCAAAAATGGTTGTAGATGATTTTGAAGAAGAGTTTCTTGAAGATCTTGAATATTATGAGGAAGATGCAATAGAATTTCATCCCATGAGTTTAGATGATCATTTTTATTGTTTGAAAAGACATGAAAATTTATTATTTGCTCATGATCCTATTGATGAGATTTATGTTTCACTTGATGTGCAGGTTATTGAAAATTCTACCTCAAATGAAGATATTGAAATTCTTATGCAATCGAAAAATGATGTGTCAATTGCAAAAGTAGATAAGGTGGTTGATGAAAATGAAGGGCTACAAGATGACAATGATAGAGCTCATGAAGAAAAGGAAGAAATTGCAATGACTCATCAAATTTTGGTAAATAATACTCATGGTGTCTTGATCATGGATGACAAGGTAGAATCTTCACTTTTGTTATTGATGGAAATTCTAGGTAATAAGTTGTATGATGTTCCTTTGAATATTTATGTTATTGATAATGAAATATCGAGTGTTATTGATAAGGAATTGAATATAACTCCTAAAGTTTTTGCAATAGATACAATGAAGGAAAAGGATTTGATTATGAAATTGTTTCAAATAAGTTCTTACTTGCAAAATTTTATGTTTGAAACAATTAATCTAATTCTAAGTCAGGAATTGAATTATGACATTTACATTATAAGGATTAGACAAGAAGGAATTGAGAATCAATCATTGTTTTGTTTATCTAGATGAATTGGCATTTCACTATGAGTTTGCTAATGGAGTTAAAGTGAGAGTCTTTGTTTGGTTTATTCCATTGTGGTTGGATTTATATGAAATTTGGTATGCATACCATAAGAGGGATTGTTTGTTCTATGATGGTAATATTTGGGATCTAGGGAGAGAATAGTCTTGATTGCTATAGAGATCCATCTCATGTACATAGATTTTTGGTATGTTTGTATATACTTTGTTGTTCATCATTTGTTTTGTCTGTGTTGTGCATGTTATTCAATTTTGTGAAAAGTTTTGGATGTGTTTGGTTGTTATGTTACAATAAATTGGCTTTGCCAAATGTTGGAGTTTTGATGTGTTGTCGTTTTTGATGAAGTTTCAAGGGGGTTTTCATGGATTAAGGTAGTTGTTACCGAGACACTTGTCATTTGATGGTTTTGTTTGGTATTCGGTCCTGGGTCATATAGGATGAAATTACCTATTTTGAAAACCTGTAAAACCTGGAGAAAAGTAAAAGTGAGATGTTAGTCTATATCTTCATGAATGTGAACTAAGATAAGGAAATTTGAAATATTAGAATCATATTGCAAAAGCTTCACGAGTACCACAAACACATTAAGGAATATCTTTTGAAATTATGGAAGTATGAAGTTGTCAATTTTGCAAATTAAGGTAAAAAAATTTATATACTCTTTCAGCCTTACCTGATCTCTAACCCAAATGGCAGGTGGATTTGTTGCAAAGTACCATATTACTGGATAAAAGAAAGAATATAAAAAGAAGGAAAAAAAAAATATGAAAATGAAATGATGAATACAACGAAAAATAAAGTCAAATCTATCACCATGAACTAGATAATCTTCACCGGAGCTATAGACGCTCAGATGGTAGTGAAGCTATGTCTAGAATAAAGGAAATGCAACATCCAAAATTCACCTAATATTTGGGAGTTTCAGATAATCTCTACCGGAGCTATAGATGCTCGATAGGCAGTAGAGCAATGTTTGAAGGGAATCAGGTGGAGGTATTTCTTCAAAGAGAAACTGTTCATAGCCTGAAATGCAAAATTGATAATGGAATGTTGAATGGTTTCAAAATATATAGAATGAATCACTTTACACACACCGAGCTGATGCTGATGATTCTGATAGTTCATGTTGAATTGGTCTATTCTCATTCTCTGGATATTATTGATTCTTATGATTCTAATATTTGGGTTTTTATTGTTTTTAGAAGTTGGGTTTTTAAGTCCAAAATGTCCAGGGATATTTACCAGCAGAGTCACCATTTGTTGTGACTCCTTCACAACGACCCCAAAATTGGGGACCCACTTGAAATTTGAAAATTTGTTCCAAATTGTTGCTTGCGCTTATTGTTGACTGTTGTCATCATCTGGATGTCAAAAATATCCATCTTCATAAATTTGTCTTGTAATTGGTTTCGATGTCGGATTTTGTCTCATGATCCAATGGGTTTTGGTGTTACATGGTTTTGTATGGTTTGATTCGTTTTTTTTGGGTTCGCTTATGTGGTTATTTTTCATTTGTTGTTTTGTTATGTTTGTATTGTTTGGTGGTTTTTTTTTTTTTTGTTTTTGGTTTTATTATTATTATATTTTTTTTTTATAATTTTATTTTATGTTAGGTAATGTTCTTTTATGTTGTAATATGTTTTGGTTTTGTAATTGTTTTATCTTATTTTTGTTTTAGTAACTATGTTATGTTATGTCTTTATTTTATTTTATGTTATAGTTTAGGTTTGTTTTAAATTTTGTTTATGTTATGATTATGTTTTATTTTTTTGTTATTTCTTTATGTTACGCGTGGTAGGTGTTTGTTATGTAATTATGTTAAGTTTCTATTTTTTTGTATGTTATGTTAGTCTTTTTGTTTTATGTCTTGTTTATATTATATGTTAATATTATTATGTTAAGTTTCTATTTTCATTTTTTAGTTTTTTTTTGTGTGTTTATATTTTTATAATGTTATGTTATCTTAGTTTTTAGTTAGGTTGTAAGGGTATATTTTATATTTTATTGTATTTTGTTATTATAGTTTTATTGTTTTATGTTATGTTCATATTTATTATTTTTATTTCTATATTGTTATGTTGGTTCAATGTATTATATTGTTGTGTTAGTTAAAGATTTATTTTGTTTTTTAGGCTCAGAGAAGTGCGGGCACAATGGTAAAGATTGTAATTTCTTTCATGAAGGTGATTAAAGCTTAGGCCAAGATAGATGAAATGCATGGCAAGATGGTTTTAATATTTGGATAAATGATGATGACGTTACAAATGTAGGTCTCCTGAGTAGATGTCTATGTATCAATATTAGATGATTTTTTTGGATGACAAATATTTTTTAGGGTTATATCGTAATAGTAGAATGGTGTTGTCGGTTGTATATAATCGAAGTGTTGTTCAAAGTAATGGATAGCTAATTTTATGATCGATAAATAGTTTGAACTAGGGCAAAAGTGATGATAGAATGCAATAAAATTACGCGGTGCACATTGGCAGATTGTTCATCGAATGAATATAGGTATTTCAGATCGAAATGTGGAGGTAAAATTATAATAGTGCAGGCACATTCGAGGTTTAAAATTATAACCAGGTGTAGATGGTGCAGTCCACATTCATTGCCAAAGAAAATTTGGATGGGAGCATTCATATTGTAGGAAGTAATTCAATATAGCTATTAAATACTAAAATAATATACAATATGGAAAGTTTTATAGCATACCAAATATGAAGTTTTAAATTCATATTTTATAGTGGTGAAAATGCACAGTCCATTTTTAATCTAAACCCTAAGTGTTACATTCCTAACATGTGCAAATGATGTAAAAGGTATTTCATAGAGCCAAAATGGTGCCAAACAGATGCCTTAGCTGTATGCAGGTTAATTTAATTCAGTGAATATATAAATGGTGATGATATAACATGAGGAGTGAAATTATATATTTACCATGAGGATCTTTATATAGTTTGAAATAGGGATGAAATGGGTTTATATCAGGTTAATTTGAAATTATATGATTTTATTGTTTTCACAAGGGACTTGCAAATAGAGGAATGAGATTTGCGTTATATAAAGTTGTTGTAGAATAAAATAATAAACTGAAAGCGAATAGATAGAACTAATTCTGAAAACTGAATTTATAAGTTATAAAAGAGTCTGTAATATTCAATAAGGGGGTCGGACATTTGTTGCAGGTAGAGAGGAAAGAAGAATCCCAAAGGAGCAAAGGTGTAATTGAAGAAAAGCTATAGAGAAGTTGAAGTTGTAGGGAGATCAAGATTTATTGTAAGATCAAAATTGTTATATTAAATAGTTTTGGATTCAAATATGTGTGAATACTGTGTTTGAAAGTCGATGAAATTGTTTAATATAATTTCTAAAGTTCGAATTCCATTGAAGATTGCATCAATTTAATGCTTCATTGTGATCTCTGGTGAACATTAAGTTGGATTTAAAATATTTGTGATTTAGGTTTCTTTTATGTAGTGATTTTCTGAAATATTATTATTCTCTGATCTTTAAAAGCTTTTATAATTTATTTTATATTGGATATTATTGCACATATTTGACTTAGTTCTATTATTATAAAGTATAACTTTATAACTAAGTCATGAATAAATTTATTATTCAAATATTAAGTTAATTAATATTTGAATAGATAAATTTAATAGAGATAAATGAATATTCTGATTTCCAACTTTAATTTCATAAAGTTGAGAAATTAGAATTGATATATTTTCATTAAATGGTTTGGGTTCATTATAATTGGATTTTGATTTATTTAAATATCCAAACTTAAAAAATATATTCATTCTTCAATATTTAATGCAATAAATGTTGGAAGAATAAATATTGAAAGGAGGAGATTCATATGAACTTTATCCTACATATCATAAGTTTTAAAGTTCATAAATAAATTTATATTAAACTCTATGTCCATGATTATTAAGGTTTAAAAAGCCTTATAATTTGAGTTTAATAAATTTATAAGTTTGTTCATTATTCAAATATTTCAATTTTAATATCATATTTGAATGAGCAAATATCTAAAGTAAATGAAACCTTAGTGTTGATTATTATGAAGTCAAAAATTTGTAATTAAGGTTTACATTTCATACATTATTAGAATTTATAAGCTTTGATTTTATCAAATATAAATGAATTTTAATGGTAATTAAATTTCTAAACTAGATTGTTAGTTTAGATTCATTGGAAGCATTTTAATTAGGATATTTTATTGAGACTATAGAATAAATTTGCACAAATAGATTAAAATCTAAAGGTAAATTTATCAATGATTGTTTTTGAGAGTAGAATTTGTGTAAAAGGCATGTCATACATGATGAATTCGAAATCAATTACCTGATTTCTAGGCCTCTTATTAACAATACTTGCAAGCCATTGAGACTATTAAAGCACTTATTTATGTACATATGCATGACACATAAAACACTAAGCGAGAAACTCAGAGAAAAATACTTTCTTTGCAATAGGGGATTTTTTTTTTTGATACGTGAAAGATTTTATATCAAACGGGTTTTTCAGGTTGACCCAAAACCTTTGTACAAAATCAGCATAAAGCTGAGGACCAAAACTAGAGACCAGCAAAGGATCCTTGACCTTCTAACATTACCAGCCAAACATGGCTTACAACACAAACGACAGAAGCCTTGGAACAGGAAGACCGAAAAACAGAGAAGATAGCCCAAAAAGAACAATGGAAGAAACGGTGACATGTCACGAAAATGAGACATGTCACGAAATCATGACATTCTACCTTCTTTCTGCTCCTTTGCCGCTATATGTCATGAAAATGTGACATTTCGTGAAAATGAGACATGTCACGAAATTGCAACATTCATCTCCCATTTTGCACTCTGGCTGCTGCCATCCGCGATTGTGCAACATGTCACGAAATCGTGACACTTTTCCTTCTTGCTCTTTCTCTTTGCTTGGGACCGCGAAAATGCAACATGTCACGAAATCGCGACACCTTTTCCTTCTTGCTCTCTTTCTTCTCTTTTGGCCATGAAAAAGCAACATGTCATGAAATCGTGACACTTCTGCCTCCTTGCTCCCTTTTGTTGCTTTTGGCCACGAAAATGCAACATGTCATGATATCGCGACACTTTTTCCTCTTTGCTCTTACTCTTTGCTTCGGGCCGTGATAGTGCAACATGTCACAAAATCGCGACACCTCTTCCTTCTTGCTCTCTTTCTTCTCTTTTGGCCACGAAAAAACAACATGTCGCGATATCACGACACTTCTGCCTCCTTGCTCCCTTTTGTTGCTTTTGGCCGTGAAAATGCAACATGTCGCGATATCGCGACACTTTTCCCTCTTTGCTCTTTCTCAATGCTTCGAACCGCGAAGATGCAACATGTCATGATATCATGACACTTTTTCCCCTTAGCTCTTTCTCTTTGCTTCGGGCCACAAAAAAACATGTCACGATATCGCGACACTTCTGCCTCCTTGCTCCCTTTTGTTGCTTTTGGCCACGAAAATGCAACATGTCACGATATCACGACCATTTTCCCTCTTTGCTCTTTCTCAAAGCTTCGGACCGTGAAGATGCAACATGTCGCGATATCGTGACACTTTTTCCCCTTAGCTCTTTCTCTTTGCTTCGGGCCGTGAAAGTGCAACATGTCGCGAAAGTGCAACATGTTGCAATAGGGGATTTTGAATCCTAGTCTTTGAGTGGTTTTTGTAATTGGACAAGATCACACCTCAACACATCAAAGAACTCTATCCCCTTTGCTTTGGTTTGTGGATCTATCTCCACAAGATAACTCTATCCCCTTTGCTCTAGTTTGTGGATCTCTCTCCATAGGATAACTCTATCCCCTTTGCTTTGATCTACTCCAAATCCTACTTTCAACTCTATCTCAAATATACACCAAACCTCATCACAAGGCTAGCACAAATCTACTCTAACTCTGCTCACAAAATTTACCTCAAATTTGCACCAAACCTTGTTATAGGCTAGCACAAATCTTCTTTAACTCTGATCAAAAACTCTACCTCAAATTTACACCAAACCTTTTTACAAGGCTAGCAGAAATATTTCTCAAACCTGCTCTCTATATCTACCCAAATCTACTTCAAGTCTTCTCACAATACTTACTCAAATATTCCCAAATCTTGTATACAAACAATGCTTATATCTATTTCAAAAAATACTTTCTTCAACTAGGTAGTTAAAACATATTCTACCTAAAATTTGTTTAACCTCTTAAACATAGGTAGAATGATATGTACTGTCAAATACCCAATATGTTCTTCACATTCACAAATAATGCATTCCTCCAATCCAATATTTACTTCGTGTAAATTCCTTTCAAATAAAATCAAACTACTATATAACTTAGCTTCACAAAACCGATTTATATTCTTTGTAAATTTACTCTCAATGATCAAACACAATAATGCACAAATTGCTTCACAAAACTAGTCTCTAACACTTGCCCATTCACATTCAATGTCACTCACATCAATGCCCAAATTCTTCACTAATTATTTCAACAAGAATGCATAATTTATTCTTTAAAAACCTAACACAAGTGTTCCCAATTTCACCGATCAATAATGCACAATTTGATTCACAAATCCTAGCTCAAATATTTCCAAAAATTCACATATGTAATACTTATTTCTCCACCTTATAATTCAAAAATATTATGCTCAACCAAACACCTTAGAGAAGGAATGATATCACCATAGCTCTTAATTTGCTTTGATGTTCCCTCAAAACCTGTTTCAAAATAAATTTCCTTTTTGCCACTTCAAGAGGTTAGCCAATCTTCTTTTCAAAACAATCACAAAACCTTTCCTCAAATATGTGCTAAAAAATACTCTAATTTTTCTTTAGTCTTGTAAAGTTAAAGCTTTAAATTTTAATACTAAAACTTCAACTTCTCTTTTCTAATGTGTGCCAAAATACAAAATATCAATAGACTTAAATTACACCTTGTTTTTCATTTCTAAAGTGCCAAGATATATCAAAAATACCAAATACAAATTAATTAAACACTAATTACCCATTATTACTCCTCACTTTTGCATATCAAAAATAACATCTTAAAAGCTTGCAATTTTCTTTTTTTATTTTCTTCTAAAATATTTGTCAAAATAAAAATATGTATTGCCCTTATGACTCCATTAGTCAAATAGTGTGCATAATGACCAGACACGACTTATGCCTCCTAATTATTTAACCTTAGACAAAAATAATAATTTGTGTGCTTACCAAAGTCGTTGCGGGTGAGAATCAACCTTGACATCTCCTACTTGCCTGCGCTTTGGCACCACTTGGGTTGCTACTAGGCTAGTTGCCTGTACAACACTCAAAGCTCATGCACACCTTATTATCCATGATATGTGATGTAAAAGCTTTTCAACCAAAAAAAATTTCTAAGTTTCCCTCATTATGTCTCAAACTCGAGACCTACTCTCTGCCACAACTTAGCGTCGGGGATCCTACCGTATGGGCTAGCTTCCTAGATGAGACCTCACTTTGCTATCTCCCTTTCTTCTTCACAAAATTTTCCTTGAAACATGTGTTGTCCATTGTCTTTTCTCCCATGATACCATGACTGAATCACGAAGGACATCATGAATTTCACATCAATCACAAAAACATTAGCACCAACATTATTTTCAAATTGAATTTTTTCCACATTTTTATATACACTTGGGAGACTTAAAGGAGACATCGACACTTTTGAATATTTCAATATTATTATGCCCTCCATGATTTTGGCACCTAAAACCTTTAAATGAATTATAATATTTTAAATATTAATAGATTTAAATGTTATAATTTGCATTTTAAACTTTTGCGCTTTTTTATTACAAAATTATGTCTTGTCATTTCTTTGCAAATGCCACCATGGAAAGCTATTTAAACCTTTCCTTTTACTTGCAAATGTAACCATGGAGAATGTCTTTACCTTTACAATTATTGCCTCATGTACCCTTTGAATATATTTGCCTTGCACTTGGATATTTCATCTTTGAAGACCATTCTCACTTATCTTTCCTTTAACATCAATGACAACCAATGTAATCAATATTTCCAACAACAATATCTACTACTGATAATATGCACTACCTTTTATATTTTATATTACATGGTAAGTGATTAGAAGAGGTGTGTAGGGAGTATTTTGAATGGCTAATTCATGGGCATGTAGATTTATTGCATTATGAGGGTTTAATTCATATATTTTACAACATTTTTTATATCAAAAAAATAACATGGATGTTGGAACAAGTCTTAAATGTTGGATTATTTTACATTATTTGGTACATGTCTTAGATTAGGATTTAATTTATGTATTGTAATAAATACACAAGGGTGCATAATATTTAATATTGCAAATGTGCACATTAGTCCACATTTACTTGACTTCATAGAATATGAAGTTGGATAGTCTAGAAGCAAGAAGGCCAAGAGTGCATCATATGAAGAGTCACATTACATTATATATACATGGTGATATGGAGATGTAAAGTGACTTGATTATAAAAACATTACTTCATTCTTTCATGGTTATAGCTACATTTTCATAAGATTTTATTTATGCCATATTTAGGAGTAGATTATTAGAGTTATTTCAGTATTTTATACTTGTAGAATATTTTCATTACCATATACATTAGTTTGGTACTTTGTTTAATATTTTTAAGTTTGTTTATCTTCAGTTTATAGCTTCAAAATCTAACAATGGTATCAAAGCCTCAAGGGACCACTATTGTTATTGTCAACCTAAACTTGATACATCATTGCAAAACAAACCTATCGTTGTGTGCCACTATATGCAAATATTGTTGTCTTAATATTTTTTGATAGAAGACTAATAACGTGAAGGAGATTATCTATGGAAGGTGAAACCAAAGAAGATTGGAGAATTTTTATTCCAAGAATAAATTAGGAATAGAAGGAGATTTTAGGTCTTGAAGTCATACCTTGATATTGTAGAGATTAGGATATTAAGAGATCAAATAAGGAGGTCTTGTTAAATAAGTTGATAAATTGAAGAAAACTACAAAATTGATGATTGGATAGAGTCTTCCCACAGGATTGTGAAGACTAGGACTCAACACATAATTAATTCCACTAGTTTTAAGAATAACTAGTGAAATTTGATTATTTTAGAATTCTATAAATTCTAATATATTTTGTATTGCTATCTAAGTTTTTGGTTATAGGATATTAACACCCAAAATTTGATAAGCTTCCTACAAAGGATAAAGAAGAATTTCACCTTCATTTCTTAAAAGTCTATGTTCCTTCCTCATGCATAGATTAATTCTTTACAGTAGAAAATTAGAGATTGAAGAGGTCTAAGAAAATGACCTAATTGTAGGATTGAATATTGGAGGAGACTCGAGAAGGAAGTCCCCATAGAATATTGTAGATAGAGAAGCTACAAGTTGGAGAAGTTGAAGAGATCCTGAATAGGTCGGTGTTGGCATTTTTGCCACACTAAAAATAAAATTTTAAATTCATCCAAGTATGAAGTACATCTAGTGGTGAAATAAAAATTGGACGAAATGATCTTTAGATATTTCTTTGTCGTAGATATTTTCTCAAGCTTTCCAATGATATATTACAATAGACAATCGGGTTAACAGATCAAAAGTTATGGCTTCGGGAAACTTTACCACCAGAAAATCAATTTCGGGGAAGAAAATGCAATTTCAAAGTCAAAGTCAATTTCACCCCCTTTTTGGGCAAAAACAGAAAATTTCCGAAACTGGAAATTCGCCCCGAAAATGGAAAATTTCGAAAAATATAAACTTTTCAAAAATATAAAATTTCCAGAAATACAAAATCTCCAAAAATAATTTTTTTTTCTGAAAAAGGCATTTCGCCCCCCCAAAAATGTCATTTCGCCCTGAAAATGGATACTTTCCAAAAATGGAAATTTTTCACAATTAGAAACTTTCTGAAAATAGAAAGTTGCCGAAAATTGAAAGTTTTAAAAAACAGAAAATTGCCAAAAATGAAATTAGAGGCGAAAAAGGAAAAATTTCGAAAATGGAAAAAAATAGCAAGTTTGGAGAAAAAATGGGATAGAACACATGTTTTCAAAAGTCAAAGTAAATTTCATTTTCACCCCCCTTTTTTTATAGGCAAAATTAATTATTTTTGCCCTCCTTTGGTAATTAAAGATATTTTTGGGTAAAATCAATTTCTGCCTCAGTGAAGTTCCTTTCCAAAGTGCCATTGCTATAGATCTTTCTTGGGAAGGGCTAGAAATTGATGAAATTTAATTATTGGGGCACCGAAAGTGATATTTCCATAATCCTAGTTGAAGAGATGCCAATATTAAATGCTCTTGTTCATTTCCAAGGCATCGAATATGGATTCTACTTCTTGTCAAAATGGAGTTAATTTTCTAGGGTGCAAGGTGACAATGCATCAACCAAAATTTAATGCTAAAGCTCCTAATTTTTATATGTTATTGCTATGATTTCAACGTGCTAACTTTTGGAGCAATTTTCCACCGTCCATTTTTGCTGATTTTCCAGGCGCACTCCATGAAAGAGGGATCATTGTTTCCTGAAGAATGTTATGATTTGAGTATCATTGTTACCAAGGAGGAAATCACTCTTGGTGGTTTTTTATTTACCAATATTTTGTTTTTGTATGCATTTAATGAAATACACGCAATCCTCTATAAATTTTAACTAATGTTCATTATAGAAAAAGAGGATAAACATTCTGTAGAAAAATACTTTAAGTTTTCAGCATCAATAGAAAGATATTTGAATTTTGGTTCCTTGAGTAGTCTTGTGGTTGATCACTTCCTACTTGTCATTTATGCTTACATTTATGTTCCTTATTAGTTGCTTTTAAATTTTGCATCTAAATTTAATTACTGCTGGTAAGGGAATGAACACTGAAATGTGTGTTGGTTGTTATCTCTACAAATTTTGAGTGGTTCATGTGCTTGCTTTTCTATTTCATGCTAATTCAAAACTTGAATATTATTTTTTGTTGTTAGTTTATCCCCACTGTACTTTTTCGGATTACAACCATATTTTCATCTCTTTATAATTTCCTATTTATTTCTTATTACCCTAAGCTTTAAACCAAATTATATTAGTAAGGGAGCCAACCCTCTCTCGATATCATCCCGAAGGAATTTTATCTTTTTTTGGCCTTTCAATGTTGGTCGGGTCTAGGGCACACAAGTGATAATACTTTGTACTTAGGTAGATTCATGACCAATTTTTTTTGGCATACTCGGTGGGACGCACTATCTTCGTATTTTAAGGGAGCCCAAGTTTGGTGAAACTCTGGATTACCTTCATCTGGAAAAATAACCTGGTGACTCTATTAAGCTAAATATTTGAATCTCATGATCGGTGGACGTCTTTTGTGCTAAAAGAAGACACCTCAGAGGAATCAAGTTTTGGGGAGAAACCTTGAGCTCACAAGCAGAGAAAAGAATGTTCACTTGGTGACTATGACTCAACAGTAAGGATAGTGATCTCTCAGGACCACTGCTATAATGGCACAAGTATGCTATCCCAACTTATATGATCATGGCCCTCTGAGTCTCCAATGTCAGGATGACATTCCCAAAAATACCCTAAAGACCCTAACAAAATACAACTGCACTAAGGGAATGACCCGAGAGCACCTCGAAGATGTTGTTGCTATAGTGAACCTCCATGGCATAGACCATGAATATGTCATGATCAAACTTATGGTCTTTTTTCTGGAAGGAAGGGTGCTGTAGTGGTACAAAATGCTTGGGCGTAAGAGCATCTACTCATGGGTAGAACTGGTAGAAGTACTAGTTGACACATTTTATGGCTCTCAGGATCCCTTTCAAATCTTGATGCACCTCTTCGCCATCACGAGAGCACCTCTAGAGAACATCATAGACTTCAATATCTAATTTTGGAGGAGTTAGAGGATAATTTCAGAGAATATCTAGTCGACATCTGCCCAGGCCCACCTCTACTATATTCAGGCTTTCCACCCGGATATAAACCTCCTCCTACTGCAATCTGAAGAACAAATATTCCCTCAAATATTTTAAGAAGTTGTACAAGTAAAGCAACTCTTGCTCCAATTGAGAAAAATATAGTGAAGAGAAACTCCCTTTCCATCACTCTCTATGATAGTTGCTACTCTTGTATGTCTTGCGCAGTATTCACAACGAAAGACCTCCCAAACTATGTAGAGACCTGGAACACATTTATGTGCATCACAAGATATATATCTCATCTAGGACCAACGAAGGGAGTATGCAAGCACTACTCTAGTAATGAACAATATGGTTGCTTGCAATTTCTATCAGGAGCTAGACCAAGAAGATGAACAAGCTCAAGAGGTTGATATGAGAGTAAAGAAGGCATAATTTTGTACCTGTTTTGTGTCCCAATAAGCATGTCTCATAAGGAGGTTGATCTTGAGGGGATCTTGAAAAAAGGGCTATCGCCAAAAAAATCTAACTATCACACCAGAGAGTTAGTGGAGCACATACCCAAGAGCCCGCAACTAGTGGACTCTCAAAAGTGGTGACATTGGAGCCAGCCATCACCACAACCAATACTCAAATAAGGCTCCCATGTGGCAAATCTCTTTGCTACATTATTCATTAATTGTATCTGTACTGACATGCATGATAACCTGCCACATTGTAGTTGGCTTGCAACCTGGAAAACTTTGGGAAGAGGATAGCCAAAATTCAAATATTGCTTGAAGTACAATCAGATTTTGTCTAGATACTGTAGATTCATCGGATAAGTATTTAAATCTAGGTTTGTGGTGGCAGCATGCCAATCATGTTGCAAATTATTGTGTAAATATTGTAAATAGGTTAGATGATAAATAAAGTGCTTAGGATACTAAATGGTGTCATATGATTTTAAAAAAAAAATCTATGTTATTGGCTCAAAATGTGTCGGAGCCCGTAGGTGCATATTTTCTCTTCCCTTGATCTTGAGCATTTGGTGACCATTTCCCTTCATTCTGCAATACCTCCTTCCACTTCGCTTTCATTCATTGTACCCACCACTTTTGTTCCCCTCCTTATTTCATAGTCATTCGTCACCAATGCTCCTTCCACTCTTCTCATTTCTTCCATTCCTCCATATTTGATTTTGTTTGCCTCTAACCCTAACCTATTTTCTATTCCATTGTCATCTACCTCATCTTCCACCCTTGTTAATTCCATCATCGCTATAATTACACCAACCCCGTTAAGGGTGATCGTAACTATAACCCCATCCATTTCTGCTCCTTCCATTGAGCCAAACCCTCAACAACCTCTATTTTATTTTTTCCCATTTTGTTTTTTGATTACAAGAGTCATTGGTGTTAGAGATCAAAGTCTTTCCAAAGCACCTTGAAGCAGAGAAAATCATCTGAGCTCAGCGAAGTTCCTTATGTTGGGTGAAAAATACCAATAGGTGACTGGACAATATCAGACGGTGGAGGAAGAAGATAGTGCAAGCAGTAAAATTTTTTATGTAGCTGATAGTTATGACTATGTTACCCAATGGATAAAGACCCTGGGGTCGATTGCATCCAGACGAGTTGAATACCCCATGAGCCACCAAAAGTATTGGCATTTTTGCCACACTAAAAATAAATTTTTAAATTTTTCCAAGTATGAAGTACATCCAGTGGTGAAAGAAAAATTGGATGAAATGATCTTTAGATATTTCATTGTCGTATATCTTTTCTCAAGATTTCCAACGATATATTACAATAGGTAATCGGGTTAACAAATCAAAAGTTATGGCTCCAAGAAACTTTACCACCAGAAAATTAATTTCGGGGAAAAAAATGCAATTTCAAAGTCAAAGTCAATTTCACACCATTTTTTAGGCAAAAGAGGAAATTTCCAAAAATGGAAATTCGACCCGAAAATAAAATTTTTCCAAAAATAAAAACTTTTCAAAAATGAAAAATTTGCAAAACTAAAAAATTTGCAAAAATAGAAAGTTTTCCAAAAAAGGCATTTCTCCCCATGAAAATGGAAACTTTCCAAAAATGGAAACTTTGCACAAATGGAAACATTCTAAAATTGGAAAATATCCAAAAATAGAAACTTTTCGAAAATAGAAAGTTTTCGAAACTAGAAAGTTTTCGAAAATAGAAAATTGTCAAAAATGGAAATACAGGCAAAAATGGAAAAATTACAAAAATGGAAAAAAGAGCAAGTTTGGAGAAAAACAGGGAAAGAAAGCGTGTTTTCACAAGTCAAAGTCAATTTCATTTTCAACCCCCTTTTTTAGGCGAAATTAATTATTTTTGCCCTCCTCTAGCAATTAAAGATATTTTCAGGAAAAATCAATTTCTACCTCAGGGAAGTTCCTTTCCAAAGCGCCATTGATACAGATATTTCTTAGGAAGGGCTAGAAATTGATGAAATTTAATTATTAGGGCATCGAAAGTGATATTTTCAAAATCCCGATTGAAGAGATGCTAGTATTAAATGCTCTTGTTCATTTCCAAGGCACCGACTATGGATTCCACTTCTTGTCAAAATGGAGTTAATTTTCTAGGGTGCAAGGTGACAATGCATCAACCAAAATTTAATGCTAAAGCTCCTAATTTTTATATGCTATTGCTATGATTTCAACGTACCGACTTTTGGAGCAATTCCACAATCCATTTTTGTTGATTTTCTAGACACACTCCACGAAAGAGGGATTGATGTTTCTTAAAGAATGTTATGATTCAAGTAGCATTGTTACCAAGGAGGAAATCACTCTTGGTGCTTTTTGATTTACCAACATTTTATTTTTGTATGCATTTAATGAAGGAAGTGCAATCCTCTATAAATACTAACCAATGTTCATTGTAAAAAAGAGGATAGATATTTTGCAGAAAAATAATTTAAGTTTTTTGCATCAATAGAAATATATTCGGCTTCTGGTTCCTTGAGTAGTCTTATAGTTGATCACTTTTTGCTTGCCATTTATGCTTACGTTTATGTTCCTTATTAGATGCTTTTAAATTTTGCATCTAAAGCTAATTATTGTTGGTAAGGGAATGGACATTGAAATGTGTCTTGGTTGTTATCTCTTCAAACTGTGAGTGGTTCCTATGTTTACTTTTCTATTTCATGGTAATTTGAACTTGAATATGGTTTCTTGTTGTTAGTTTATCCCCACTGCACTTTTTCGGCTTACAACCATATTTCCATATATTTATGTAATTTCCTATTTCTTTCCTGTTACCCTAAGATTTAAACTGAATTATATTAGTAAGGGAGCCAACCCTCTCTAGAGATTGGCCTGAAGGAATTTTCTCTTTCCCTTGGTCTTTCAATGTTGGCCGGGTCTAGGCGCACAAGTGATAATACTTTGTACTTAGGTAGATTTGTGACCAATAGTCAAATTGAAGAACTTTTAGTTTTGGAAGATTGAATGTTAGAGATAGAAGATTGTAGATTGGATATTGAAGAGGCTCATACAAGAGCTTCTCACTATAAATTAGATATTGGAGATAAATAAGATCTAAAAAACATTTTATTATATATTTTAAGAGTAGAATACTTTGAAGATTTAAGAAATTTGGAGAGTACTAGATTTTGGATATCCAAGTAAGTGATCTCATTATAGAATTTCCATTTTTTGGAGATTAAGAAAACCAATAAAATGTTTCAGTAAAGTTTTGGGTAGATAAGTTGAACAGTTGCAGAGAGAATTTGAAGAGTTGTGGAAGTAGAAGATCCAATAGAAGTGGTCTTAAGATATTTTAGAGAAGAAATAAAAATTATAGAGAAAGCCTTGTTGTAGATTTAGAGAAGTAGCCATTGAAGACATCTTGGAGAAAGCGAGAAGCAGGAGAGTGCAAGCAAAGAGGAGTAACTTTATTGAAGGAGTTTTCAGTGTAGAATATTTGAAGAAGGTCCATGATAGGAGGTTGTAAGAAAGAAGAAGTTTTTTATTTGGGACAATTATCACCATCCAACAACAAGCCCAACATAAAGAAGTGTTTGGCAAAAATATTTTTAAATTTCATAATAGGGATTTGAGGGTCTGAAGACATTCATATTCTTGAGAAAGGATATAGCATTGTAGGTCATTTTAAAGATAGATTTAAACAAGAATATTATAGGAGAAGATAATATTGAAGAGCCCAAGGTTTTAAAAAATCTAAGGATAGCCATATAAGTTTTGAAGGCTATATTTGCAGGAGCAGGTTGCAAGATTTTGGAATAGAGATTGAAAGGTTGTAGGAGAGTAGATTGAAGATACCCTAGAGCTACATTTTGGAGAAGGTTTGGGTATATTTTTGAGTGCTTGTGGATAGGATATTGAAGGTGTTTAGACAAAAACAAAATATATCATTCTAGAGACTCTCATTACATGTTTAATACAATGAAAGAAGGAAGGAATTGACTATAGAGTTGCAAATTTATGAACACTATTTGGGGCAATATTAATAGCTACTAGTTTTGGCATTTGTGAAGATATATTTGAAATAGAATAAAAGCCACAAGATATTTTTTGTGGATAACATTTGAGGGAGATAGAGAGCTGTAGATTTGGAGAGTTTTGGGATAGTTTGGTGAAGTGTAATTTAGCAGCATGAAAGGAGAAAGTTGGGAAACAACTATATCTGCAAATTTGATAGTCTTGTGAAGATACAAAGCCTAAAAAATTTAGATTACATTCACAGGTGAACCAGTTTACCAAAGGTACTAGCTAAAAGAGAATAGAAAGGTATGCAATACTATTGGTGCAATACAAGTTTATTTGAACATTACATAAAGTTTTAAGAAGCACCATATTATTATTTGTGATCTACATTGTACTAGTTGCAATCTAAAAGTTAAGAACTTAAAGGAGTTCTTTAAACCAAGGTGTTAGTAGTATTTACACCTTAATATTTACAAACATAAAATAGCAAAATAAAGGATAAATAATAAGTGCATGGTATTGTTAGTGAATGCTATGTATAGTCCTTAAGTGTTGCAGATTTACTAAAGCAAAAATAAAAGGAATAGTTTAAGCTAAGACCGAATAAGGGTTATAAATTCGATCAAATTTTTAAGTGTCAAAAGATACTAGAACGAGCATAAGCATAAAGAGATATCAAGATAAGGTATCATTATAGAAGAAGAATCACCACTCAAAAGAGCAAGAGAAACCACCAATCAAGAGGAGTATTACCATTACTCTAAGGAGGGAAGTGATTAGAGTAGAAGCTCCACCATTCTCACCATCAACCATGTTGAGGAGATGTGTCATTTGCCATCGATGTCAAGATCTATTGTTGAGAAAAAAAATATGTTGTAGACGTATGAGTTAAAGTGAAGTAACCAATGATAGAATGGATTCAGAATAAGGTGGCATTGGTTTTAGAAGCCATAAACAAAGAAGAAGGTAAAGTTTTACATGTGCGCACCGCATTGGAGAAGCATCAGAGTTGAAAAATAAGTGTTACAAGTAACACCCATTACCATAATGTCATCTACTAGGGCATAGATATCATGGGTGAAGAGGTGAAGTTCCAAGTGGCATGCACATAGCAGAGTACTAGAATTTTTAGTGCCCATTTTCCCAAGTGGAAGTTAGAATAAGAAACATCAAAGGGTTTTCATGCTCAATCAAAGATAAAATATATCTAAGGCATCAAATAATGAGAACTACATTAAATGGAAATGACAGAGTAGTGCAGGTATATACATGCGAGTATTATTCCTTATTAGATGCAGTGAATGAAGTAAACATTTGTCATATTTAAAGTTACGTAGTGAAGGTCAAATTTGGTTTCAATACCAAAAATTTGAGTGTAGTTTGATTGGAGAAATAATATCTCAAATAAGAAATGTACCAACCAGAGTCCACATGTGTGAGTGAAGCACCATTCAAAGATGTACGCAAAAGAGAATTTAAGGTAATTTATTTCATAATAGTGAGTTCAGAGTTATAAGGCTATTCATAAAGTTATTATTCTCTAAGATTGAAAGTAAAGTTTTTTTGGTGAAGAGAAATTTTATATTTAAAACCTTTGACATAATAGAAATTGAAGGATTAATTTTTAGGTAGAAGTTTTTGAAGAGCAAATATAAAGTTTTGTAATTAAATTATTCAAAATTACAAAACCATTTTAAAATATTTACAATTTTATTTATAAGGAGAAATAAGGGTTTCTACAAACAATTAGACATAATAATTTCAAATATATTTTCCTAAATTTCTAAGCTTTGAGATAAAAGATATTCTACATCAATTTAGGAACAAAGAAATTTAGAATCATTATATCAATGTGACTAAGGAGAACAAAACTAGAGTTTATTTTAAAATTTTAAATTTTGAGTAATAAGAGTTCAACCACAAGAGCCTACAAAGTTGAAAAGTTTGAATCAATATGGATGAAATAATTAGAGATGCATTTAATGGAAACTATGAGGAGTTATTTCATGAACTAAGGTTTTACTCACAAAACCTAATAAATACCTTTGATAGGTTCAAACACTTATCTACAAATTTGAAAGCAAGATTCTCCTTGTTCTTGAAGGAAGTGAAAGAAAAAAAATTTATGACAATAATTGACTATCTTCATGAAACATTATTCAAGGCTTGGTGGAATACTCAAAATATAATTGTTGTTTCATCAGAAGAATATTTAATGATTTATTTAACACTTATCACTTATGAATTATTTCAAGGTGTGAAGGACAAGGAAAGGAAAATTGATGATGATGAATTGTTGAACCCAAGTAATTTTTATTGTGATGACTTATTGCCTCATCACATTGAAGATGATTCATTGATAAAAGTGCAAAAATGAAGAAGGAAAATAAACATGAAAAGATGTCAAATCAAGCTAAGCAAGTGGAAGAGCAAATCATAGAGAAAAAAAGACACTTACAAACTAGTTCTTAATCTATAGGAGGTAGATTGAAGGTATCTACAATTTGAAGGCCCATATTGAAGACAAGTCTTCAATAACCAAATAATGTAATATGAGGGTGTGTTGGAGTATATTAAATTATTTGGTCTATGTCTTAGATTATAATTTACTTTATGTATTGTAATAAATGCACAAGTTTGTATAATATTTAATAATGTAAATGTGCACATTAGTCCATGTGTACATGAGTCCATAGAATAGGAATTTGGATAGTCTAGAAGTGAGAAGGCCAAGAGTACATCATACAAAGATTCATATTACATTATATACATGGTAATATGGAGATGTAAAGTAATTTGATTGTAATAACATTACTTGGTTCTTTCAGTTCTATGGATCCATTTTTGTGAGCTTTTCTTTATACCATATTTAGGAGTATATATTAGAGTTATTTTAGTTTTTCATACTTGTAGAATATTTCCATTATCATATAAATTAGTTTGGTACTTTGTTTCATATTTTTAAGTTTTTTTATATTAAGTTTATAGCTTCAAAATGTAACATTAAAGGCAACATAATCATCAAGGTATGAAATATTTGCATGATTTTGATGAAGGTGAGAATACATGGTATGGGTTGCAACTACTATGAAAATATAAATATGAGGGAAAAGTAGTAGAGACAATGGAAATGTTGATATTTAGAGGGAGAAGCATGATCTATATTCTCATCTATGTAGAAGTTATACTTTATCATTTGTAGTAAAGTTAAAATTTATTTACAATATAGAAACATCATATTTAATAAACTATTACTAAACTAACTTTAGTGTATAACAAGATGAAAGCACAAAAATGTTAGAGTATATTACCTTATTTTATATACTTCATTGGGTGCATTATAAGGCTAGGAGTTTATCTTAGATTAAGGTTTGAGTAATTGCTTCATACAAAAGTAATAAATGCACAAGTGTTAGAATGTGCAAATATATAAATGTACATGTAGTCGACATGTGCATGAGTCATAGGTTAGATAGATGAAGAGTCATGGGCCAAGGGACATATTTTTCTATATATATTCCTTTAAGAAAAGAGAGATAGAGAAGGTCATTATGGTAGTATTAGAGTATAGTAGTAAGTAGGTAATACATAGATCATTTACAAAATTTTGGAGTGTTCATATCCTCATTATATTTCATTGAAATATTTTTGTAAGCTTTCGTTAATGGCATTTTTTTAAATTTATTATTATAGAAGTTTCTCTTATAATTTTCCTACATTTTAAATTGTCATTATCATATACTTATCATAGCTTACATATTTTACATCTCGTGGTTGGATTTCATATATACCTCATCAAAAGCTAACAATGGTATTAGAGCCACAGAAGATCAATACGAAATAGTGAGAGCTACAATAAGCATTCAAAGGAGAGTAGAAATTTCATTTTCAAAATTTTTAAAAATATGTTTGGTTGGAGTCTTTCCATAGATTTGCAAGAAAACTCATGAATATTAGGACTCAATGTTAATTCCAATAGATTGAAAAATCAACTAGTGAAGATTCTTTAATCTCTAGAGTTAAATATTTAGCATTTCCATTTTCTAATAATTTGTTGTAGTAAAAGGATATTCAAGGAAAGTTGATAAGCTTTCTACATAGATCTAGGAAGAAAATATTCTTTGGAATTAATCCAATACTTGAAGTAGCAAGTAGAAGATTGAATTTTTCAAAGGCTTGATAAAAAAGGTCCTATTGTAGACCTATAGATTGTAGAAGAGGGAATAGGCCAGTAAAGACTTAATATAGATTGAAGGAAGTAGAAACTCAAGAAAGGAGTCAAGGAGAATATTAGAGATTGGTGATCTCCATTGAATATTGAAAACTTTAGATTGTAGAGGAAAAAAACTCAAGACATTGAAGAGATCCAAAAGAGGTACCTTTGAAAGAGCTTCCAATATTGGAATATTGAAGATAAAGGACTAGCAAAAGTCCTATTTTAGATTTCATAATCAATAGATTCAAGAGACCAACGAAGGTCTCATTGAAGTCCTGAGAATAATACTTGAGAAGTTATAAGTTAAAGACCCTAGATAAGAGGTCCTAAGGAAGGTTGAATGGAAAAAGGAAAAGTTTAGAAAAGTCTCATTGCAGATTTTAGAGAATGCTAGGAAATCCTCATTGAATGAGCCTAGGAGAAGGCCATTGAAGGAGTTTTCAAGGATAACTCATTGGAAAAATTTACTAGCAAGGAAAATTTCCTATTAGTGAAAGGATTTTTTGGAAGAATTTTCACCATCTAACAACAAGATGAAAAGGAGAAATATTTGGAAACATATTTTCCAAATTTTAGAGTATAATAGAGAAGATCTCAAGACATTCAGATTCTTGAGAAGAAGGCCAATAGATAGCCCACTATTGAAGTCAAAATTTGACAAGGATATTGAAGGATAAATGGGATAGTTAATCCATCAAATCTAATATATTTAGAGATAGGAGATAGTCATTAAAGTATTGAAGGATATTTTGGAGATAGGAGTTATTTAATTCTACAACAAAAAATTGAATGTCTCTAGGAGACTAGTTTCAGTTGCAACTTAGAGGAGTTTCGTACAAAATTGTAGAGATTCAAAGACAAAATTTTAGAGGAGAAGTTAGTTGTATAATAATTTAAAATTTTAAGATTTATGGGAAACAATTTGAGAAACATTACTAGTTGCTAAATTTTAGGTTTCAAGGGAGTACCAAAGTCACAAAACTACATTCTCAAGAAACAATTAAGATGGATTTCAAAGTTGCAAATTGTTGAGTTAGAGATTTTGTTTAGACAACAAGAAAGAGCTATGATTTCATCAAACTTAGGATAAAAATTTAGTGAATCGAATCACCAAGATATCCATCATCTACAGAAGTCATAGAGGTAAACAAACTAGTTGTGAACGGTTCATTATTTGAACATTTATATTGGTTAATTATTAATTTTTAGTAAGCACCATATTAGAGGTTAAAATTTGCATGAGTAAGTCACATATTAAAGTATTAAAGGGAGTTTAGAAGCTAATTTCTAAAATGGTTAAAACCTGCACAGAAGAAGTAGAAGTTAGATATATTTTGAGAAAAAGAAAAATATCAACTTTCTATTATTCATTGGAAGCAAGAAGACATTACTCTTAAGTTTATGTTGTATAGATTATAGTTCTTATTTCAAGTTACCTTTAATATTTCATTCAAAGGAGAAATAAGGGAAATTTATAGTGCATTATAGTACATATCCTTAAAGGCTATTAAAAGTGCACTAAATTTCAAATTAAAGAGGAATATTTTGTACATAAATCAAAGGGGAAGAGAAGTGTCAAAATACACTATTGAGTGTATAAAATCTACAGTATATTGTGGCAAGGAGAATCCACCAAAATGAGCAAGATAATATCTAAATATTGGAGAAGATAGATGTCTCTTCAAGGAAGGAAGTAAGAGTTAAAAAGAATATTATAAGATCTCAAAGTCAAGGTGCAAGGTATCTTGTCCTATATTTTATTTTAGATTAAAAAAAACCATTTTATAGACATCAAGTGGAATATTAAACTGATTAGAGGATCAATATATATATCAAGGAAGTAGATCCATCTAAAGGGATCATAAACCAAGGTTTCAAAATTGTCTGGAGACACCAAATATAGTACCAAATTCTATAAAATTGATGCCCACGTAGTAAGGAGCCTACAATATTGAAGATATTTACATGACTCAATATAGCACCATTGAAAGACACATAAAATACATAGTGCAAGTGAGAAGAAGAATAGCACATAGGTTACATAGAAAAGTGGTAAAAAATGAGGTGCAAAGAAGGTTTACCAACAAGTTTTACCCAAGAAAACGTAGAAAATATCTTGGTTTAATTGCCCTCCCTAAATTAAGCTTCACAACACCATAGGAATATCGACCACCATTGAGTAAGAGCAATTTCCATCAATGAAGAACTACCATACATTAAAGTTTCAAGAAATCTCAATGGAATAGATTTGAAACAACTTGCAAAAGGATTGGATGAGCATCAAGGTGATATAGATACATTGAGATGTAAGGTGAATGCAAAATAAAGGTTACAAATTGCATCACAAAAGACATCTTGTACCACTTGGCACAACTGAATATAAGCATGAACATATTCCTCATATCACCTATATCATAATATCTACACAAACAAAGGTAACACCTAGGCTTGCAATTATGCTCAACTTGAGTGTTGAAGGAATCATTTTTAAATGTTTAAATATTGAAAGACATAAATTATTATAAGAGCATTGAAATTATTCTTTGAAATTTTTTGAATATTAAAAAGCATCAATTATTATATGAAGAAGTGTAAAAAATGACACGCCTTGAAAAATTGTATTGAAATGCAGTTGTAGTTCTAAGCTAGCATTCAAAGGAAAAGGTGCAAAAGATGTAAACTACTAAAATGATGAATAATTTACAATAAAAGAGGGGGGATTTCTCCTTGTATTTATAAATTCATCAATTCCAAAAGGTTACAATACATCCCCTTTGAGGGCTTATCATTTTGATACATTTTGAATTACAAGTTACAAAGGATCGAATCCCTTCATGAGCTTAATGGTGTGTTTCAATGTTCTTCTCACAACCCACAATTGAGAGCTAATATTTAGCTTCTTTTAATATGCTTCTTAGCTCCTCCCTCATGCCTAGAATACCTACACCAACACACAAGAGATTGAAAATTGTTAATAGCATATGCATTTTATATAGAAAACCTTGAAAAGCATGCAATAATGAATATAAAACTAATTTGTGATAAATCAAAACAACTCCAAATGACTTGAAAATTTAGTATGATTTTATTAATATGATTTTGGGAAGATCTGAGCATAAATTAAAAGGAAATTGTGATAAAAAAGTGTGGTCGTTCCTGGTAGGAACAACTATGCCTGCAATCACAAAAACCTAGACCCATCAAAACTACTCAAAACTTAACCACAATTTATTGAAAGGATATTATAATGATTTAGAAATGATCTATGGTGGAATTGCATAAAAATTGTTAGCCATTTCATGACAATACCTAGCAGGTGCAACTAGGACTGCTATCCATCCCTGGGTGGGACGGTTATAAAATTGGGTGGTTTTTACCACTAATTTCAAAGGGATCTGGTTTAGAACCCTCCTAAATGTCTTATAGGCAAATGTGGTAAAATTACTCTCTAATTTGATAGGTTTTGGAATGGATTTGGCATATTTTGGGATGCCCCTGAAAGCGCCTTTGAATGAATAGGTTTTCAAGAAAAATACTTGGGGAAACATGACGACAAATATGAGGACAAATGTGAGGAGCACTTTGTGAGCAATGCTTGTATTCGTCTCTTTTAAAATTGGGTAGAAGAACCTAAATTTATAGCCAAAATATTGCAAATGTGCAAAATAGCATGTTTTGGCATGCAAGGCAAGTGTTACCACTTGTCAAATTCTTTGCCATGCATAGGGTGGGAGAGATTGCTAATTTGGGGTCTCCAATTTGCAGGTCTTGATGTCTATGATAGTATCCAAATCAATTTTGAGTGATTTAACAGGGAAATGGTAGGAATTGATTAACATTTTTCCCAACATTTTAATTTTTAAGGATTTAGTTCATGGTAATCCCACCAAGGTATGGTTGTTGGTGGTTGTCCCTAGGTGGGATGGTCACAAACTGTGATCATCCCTACGTGGGATGGTCATGAGTACATAGCCCAAAACTTCGCAAAACTAGGGTAAAACTTCCAAAAAGTGTTTGGGAGCCCTAACTAACCCTAGAGGGTTACCCTATGGGGCCATATTATTTTGATAAGAGTGGTACATAACAGTCTTATCTGATTTACATGATTTTAGTGTCTATAGATGCCCCTTTTTGAGACACGCTATGTGCAATAGATCATTACACAAAAATAGATGACTAAATTATTAAATGATTGATGTTATTAGTTAAACTAAAAAAAAATAGATGCCTCCATTGTGTAAAGAGCATATATTCTTGGAATCCTTGTTTTTGACATAGTCGAAGGATTGAATTTGGTATACCTTTAAACCATGTTGTTCGAACAATTTAGGTTTAGGGTATACTAGGTATTGGTGCCTTGTTTCCTTGTAAGACTTTACATGGTTCAATTAATGAGGCTTAAATGAGGCCAATCCTTTTTTTTTTTGCATATTCTGATTGTTTTCCCCATCATGGGCTTGAAACTTTATCTTTAGCAATGATTCTTTTGAATGTATGAAAATTGCACTTTTGAGTGTTTTAGTGTTGATTTGATTTATGAAATCATTGTTATGACTACCCCCTCAAGAAATAATTCAATGAGGGCATGACCAATGGTAAAGTGATGAGTCGCTTGACCCATATGACTGAATTGGGATAACCTTCCATTTTTCCCATTATACGATATACTTGTTTTGCTAGGATTTTGATCGTTTTGATGATTATTCATGGAAGCAAAAGACTAAATAATTCATTCCCATGGAGTGGTCTAGCCATAATGGTCTTCTTGGGGAGTTAGATAAATAATTTTAAGAGCATCCATAAATACTTTGGATTTAATATTGATCCTTTGTTAATTTGAACCATTTTGACCTATTTTTGGTGGGTTTTTGGCCATGTTTTTTATGTTTTAAAGATTTTGTGAGATGTAAGTATTCTCCTTCCATATAATGCATTACATGGATGTTACAACGGGTCAATAGAGTACATTCCATTAGATGGATTTTTTTTGTGGTCATTTAATGGTTATACTTGGGTGGTATGGTCATCCAATTAGGTGCTCATCCCACCCAAGATTGACCATGCTCTTTTTGTTTCTATATAAGCCCAAAATGGGGTAAATGAGCTCATTTTTGCATGTTTTGCTTAGGAAATTGAGAAGTGAGAGGTAGGAGGGAGATTTTGTGATGTGTAATACTATAAAAAAATATAACCATCACCATGATCCAACCATAGGAATCGTTGAGCAATGGAGCTGGTGTGAGACGGGTATGGACTGCATTTTTATCTCTTTATTTAATGTAAAATGTTAATTTCTTATGCTTTTTCTATAATATACACTAAATAATTGTTAATTAACCTTAGTAATAGTGAAATGTAGGAATTTAAGAAGTTATTTCTAGTTTATATGCATTAAATTTTCATTTTTAGGCTATTTTTTGGCCTTTTTAGGGCTATTTTTTGCATTTTTAGGGCTATTTTAGGGGTCAAAATGACCCTGTTTTAACCATTTTTTGGGGTCATACTTGGGAGGGACAGTCACTGGTGGACATATCTAGGTGGTATGGTTTCCAAATTTGGGGGCTGTACCTATATGGGACAGCCAAAAACTGGGGCAAAAGAGCCCCTTTTTGGTCATTTTTTGGTATTTTTGGAGTTTTTTAATGCATTTTTAGTGTATTTTTGACAAGTTGCTTCACTCCATCAGGTGGTGAAGAGTCGGTATAGAGTTTTAAATCTCTTTAAGGTTTCTAGAGACCTTTTTATTGAGGAGTTCTGGAAATGACTTGATTTTATTGGCCTTAAGCATGTGACATGGTTAGAGCCTGTGGTGGGCAACTGTGCCTACTTGACCACTTTGATAGACTTTTAGGATCCTTGCACCAACACTTTATATATATATATATATATATATATATATATATATAGGTTGGATGAAGGTGACTTTATAGGATGTATATTGTATATTGCGCATTCCGATAAAGAGGCACCCTATCGTATCTACTCATAGAGACCAATGAGATGTAGTGTTGTAGAGATACTTTAGGGGAAACTGGGAGGAGACAACAATCAACCTACTCAGCAGAGGGATATTAGTGGAGTCATGATTTGAGGCTGATGTGCTTGGTATTAGATATTATTTTTTGATGACTTTGATCTCCAACATGTTACTTCCAGACTCTTTAGGATCCAGGTTCCCCTAGAACCTGATAGACCTAGTTTTCACACTTGTGGAGTGTACTGAGGAGGAGCCTATAGTGATGGATTAAGGTCCTACATTATTTGCACAACTATACAATGAGTTATATGAGATCCACTCCCATGGACAAAAGATATTGGGTTGAAGTTTTCTACTGTAGTTTTGGGGATGGCAGTATATTACAATGGATCGAACATAGGGACTACCTTGGATGGCCTGAGTATAGCTTACTAATAGGCATATTGGCTATGGGATATTATGATAGATGGCACATGATACAGGCCCGATATGTCACTTTGTAGGTGATATTGAGCACTATGTATAGTCTTTTGCATGACTCAAGGTAGTGAAGGTTACTTGAAGATCTTATAGAGATTGTCCATCATGGGATGATGCTAAGACACAACTACACAAGGTGAGGTGAGCTAGATGGCTATATGGGTGACACGGGATGGAGTGAGATTACTTTAACTATGCTCAAGTCCTATGAAATTTTAGGCTACACCAAGGGATGCCTAGTGAGTCGATGATCTATCATCATCATGGGTATGATAGGAATTTTAGTTGGCCTATAGTGGACACATTAAAAGAGGAGTTAGATCCTATAGTAGAGGTCTCAGAGTTAGATGATGTTGGTACTATAGAGGAGTATGAATCTTGGTGGGTTACTCAGTAATGGTGATAAGAGGGACCACTAGGAGGGGATGCAACTATAGCAGTAGAGGAGGCACCCAGGGATTATCCATAGGATGAGGATTAGGACGAGTCTCTAGATGATGATGACACAAACACAAGTGAGCAACATGTGTGTCATCATGTAGTGGACAAGTGGACAAAGCTCCTTAAATTAGGGGATCTACACGGTGACTTGGGTGAGTCTAACTTTGATGATCAAGGAATGCAGGTACAACTGGTAGCTTGAGATGCTATGATTATTGAGCTATGGGGTGAGCTTATAAGAGGTTATGAGGAGAGGGAGAGACTTCAGGTTGAGATGGAGAGGCAAACAACATTGATAGATATGCTTCAAGCACTAGTTAGATCATAGAGCCCTATCCATTAGAGGTCTAGAATTAGCGAGATAGCCAGGCTATAGGAGGAGGTGACACAACTTTAGTCTTTAGTGATGATCTACCAGATTCATTGCCAATAGGATCAAACTTATACTAATGAGTTGGAGGATGAGATAGTTTGCCTTAGGGGGTGCATAATAGATTGTTTGTCTACCAGTGTATCACACCAGAGTCGAAGGAGTGGTATAGGATAGTCTTCTGCATGGATAGGGCCTCCTAGATTTATATGGAGGTTGGACAAGCCAGGAGGTAGCAGATCTGAGAGTTCAAGGTAGACTCTGATTGAGGGTAGGGGTGAGAGTCATAGTACTGGTCTTGTGTGACCATGGCTTTGAGAATCTAATGGTTCTTTTTGGATTTTTTTATTTTGAGAGTGTGAGGTCTGAGGACCCACTTTATTGTAGCCTACAGGTAGCTTATGGACTATGATGTAGCCTTTGATTTCATACATATATATATATAAGTTTTATTTTATCATCATGTGTTATTTTATTACTGTATGGGATGTATGCAATGCTTGTATGTGTTGTATGATAATTATCATGTATGCATTTATTATCTATATGATGTGATTTTATGATATGTGTATTTTTAAATGTACAATGAAATGGATGATTTGATTTAATTTGTATGATGGATGTATGATGAGTATTTGACACATTATATGCTATCACCATAGACAACAACAAAAATTATCTCATTATTAATGTGATCATGATACTTTTAGAAATGGTTTGTGAAAATGTATACTAACAAACATGTGATGGCATGATATGAATTGTAATGAGTAGTATAATTTTTATGATATGTTTGGGATTTTCTGGAGACTCCAACATTCTAGTCACCTAATCAAAAGTTGTAGAATAACCATACAAGACTTCTAATAAGGTATAAATATGCTAAGATAGTCAATATCCCTGTGTGTGCATGTGAGTTCATTACTATGATTACACATAAAGTTACCCTAGTGTCAAACAGGATTTATGCAACCCATATGTACTAGAGATCACCTTATGAGTATCATTATCCTACGTTTTGTACATAGTTGGATTAGACCACTACACAATACAAGCTACCAAAATCTATCTCATCCACATGTAAACATTGGTCTATTCTAAAATCAAGTCACTTATGTGATAGACATATCATCATGTGTAAGGATACCGCCATTTCCATGCAGGCTTGATGCCACCTAACCTGTAATGAAGATCACCTTATCATTCTCTAATACTAATAATTTTAGGGATTCAAGTTCAATACTCCCTTATTTTCTTTTAAATTTGATTTTTTTAAGGGAGTTGCTCATTTGTGTTATGGTGAGCAAGGGATTTTTATAGTGGTGAGAACCACTGTTTATTTTTCTTTTGCTAATGGTAAGAACCATTGTTTCTTTTGCATATTGTGAAGTGATGATAATCACTGTTTAGTTTTCACTTTGGATACTTACCCCAATTTTTTGTGAGGCAAGGGATTTTGATTTTGTGTAAGGAGTAGATTTTTCTTTTATCAATTCTCAACATCTTTAAACCATTCACATAGAGGGATGAGAGAGATAAACTTTTTTTCTTAGGGTAACCTAGACCACTTTGTAGTTTCATATTTCCTTGTGCAAAACTTGGATTTATTAATGTGAAAATGTTTTGGGATTTTGATGTATACAAGGTATAATAAAAGTGGGATTCTACCTTCTAAAATTCCTGATATCTTTCTACAAAATCTAAAAGTAAAACTAGATATGGCTGAGTGACCGAAAAACCTTAACTATATCTTACAAATAAAGGCTAAATGATTGGAAACAAACATACAATGTGGAGTATAAATGTGAATGATACATGCAATTTAAACAAGTGGTAACCTTTACATATGATAATAGTGAATTTGATAGATGCCTATTATATAGACCTGATGCTATACATGTATGATAAACTTCTAATAATGTACAATGTAATTATGGGAATGCCTAATAAAGTGATATTGGACTGCAAATTATATGAAGTTCAATGAAGCAATATTTTTGTGTTTTTGATGTTTTAATTATGTTTTTATATTTTTGATATGTTTTTGTATATACAGGTTGACCAATGGGCTTAATGGATGCCATTGGGGCTTTTTGGGTGACCAAAGGGCCTATAGATGCCTTTGGGGCATTTTGGGGTGCCCTAGATGGTCGTAGACAACCTACAAGATTTTAGGGTGACTAAAGAGCTTATAGATGCCTTTGGGGCATTTTGGATGACCTAGATGGTCGTAGACCTCCAAGGAGCTTTTTAGGGTGACCAAAGGGCTTATAGATGCCTTTAAAGAATTTTGGGTGATTTAGACGGTCATAGATCGCCTATGAGCTTTTTGGGGTGACAAAAGGGCTATAGACACCTTTGGGGCATTTTGGGGTGACCTAGATAGTCATAGACCACTTAGGATCTTTTAGGGTGACCAAAGGGCTTATATACTCCTTTGGGGCATTTTGGGTGACCTAGATGGTCATAGACCACCTAGGAGATTTGTAGGGTAACCAAAGGGCTTATAGATGGCTTTGGCGCATTTTGGGGTGACCTAGATAGTTGTAGACCGCATAAGATCTTTTTAAGGTGACCAAAGGGTTTATAGATACCTTTGGAGAATTTTGGGTGACCTAGATGATCGTAGATCACCTAGGAGATTTTTAGGGTGACCAAAGGGCTTACAAACATCTTTGGGGAATTTTGGGGTGACCTAGATGGTCATATACCACCTAGGGGTGTTTTTAGGTTGACCTAGACGGTCGTAGATTGCCTAGGAAAATTTTAGGATGGGCATGGTGCTCTAAGCATGAAAAGGCTACAAGTGACTGATATTAAATGGTTCAGGCTCTTCACTTCCATAAATAGATGCTAAGTGATAAGTTCTAGGTCCAATTTGACTAGTAATGATGTATGGACCTAACCAATTTACCACAAATTTATCCTACATATGGGATGGTAAATTTGAGTTTTTTTTGTTCTCTTTCAAAAGGTATTCTTTTGAAAGAGAACCAACTTGAAAGTATCTATGGTGTACTTTCATGTTTTAATATATCTTAAGGCACTATTTATAAACATGTAGATGCTCAAGAGCATTGACACATCGTTCATCGAGCAAAGTTAGTTGATCTAGATGAGCTTGCCACGCAGTATCATCATCAATGAATTCTTGCATGGAGATGCGTAGGGACGAGATTTTTAACTCTAAAGGCATGATGGCTTCAGCACCATACACTAGAAAAAATAGAGTTGCCTCAGTGGGAGTCCAAATACTTGTGTGATAGGCCCAAAGGGCAAGCGGTAATTGATTATGCCAATATTTATAATTTTCCTTAACCGTTTTCTTTAAGATTGCAACTATTGTTTTTTTAAATGCCTCTTCTTACCCATTAGCTTGTGGATAATAGGGCGTAGAAAAGTTGTGTTGTATATTATATTTCATTGTTAAAGCACATACATCATTATTATTAAATAATGTCCCATTATCTAAAATTATCTTGGATGTAATACCAAAACGACATATTATATTATGAAATATGAACTCTGTGATGTGATGTCTAGTCATCGCGGTAAGGGGAATTTCTTCCACCCATTTTGTGAAGTACTCAATAGCCGTTATGATAAATGTGTGATGACCTAAGTAGGTAGGTGATATTTTATCAATTAAAAAAAAACCCCATTGTGCAAATGGCCACACCGATTGAATTAGTTGTAAGGCTTGTGAAGGTACGTGTGTCAAATTTGCATGATGTTGATGTTTTACGCACTTCTTGACAGAAGTACAACAATATTGCTCTAAATTTTGCCAATAATATCCCATGCAAAGAATATGCTTTGCAATGGCCATGTCGCTAAAATGACCACCAGATGTACCATAATGTGCTTGGTCAATGGCCCAAGATGACTTTTGAGAGTCTAAGCAATGAAGGAGTATACCTTCATAGCTTCGATGATGCATTATGTATTCAAGAAAGACATACTTTACCACATTTTTCTTAAATTCTCATTTTAGGACATGCAACAATATAGAAGGAATACTCCCTAGTTTAAAATACTCTTTGATTTGTATGGCCCAATATTGTTTTATAGAAGCCTCAATTGTATGAACTGTGTAATCCTTTTGAAATTTATCTCGTGCAAATGCTAATTGAGAGTGAACTTGTAGATATAGCATTGTGCTAGTATCAAAAGGATTTTTAGGGAATAGATTCCCCCAAGCGATATTATTCAAATAATTATGTATTAACATTTCATGTGAAGGCTCAATATGAATCATGTGGACTCCATTCATGGAGTTAAGCTCATCACGTTGCATTGCAAATTGTGATAGTGTTTTCACTTGAATAGTTATGATATCATCAGACAGGTTCTATGGGATTAATGACCCTAAGGAGGCCATTGTATCCGCAAAATTATTAGATGAATGAGAGAATGCCTCAATATCATACCATTCTAACTTTTCTAGAAGTTTATCCACTAGGGCTGTATAGGCTTGCAAGAATGGGAACCTACACTATAATATCCCTTTGACTTGATTAACTATGAGCAAGGAATCACTGAAAATATTTAGCTTTGTTATTTTCATGGCGATTGCCATTTGAAGGCCTATGAGAAGGGCTTCATACTCGGCATTATTATTGGTGCACAATAAATTAATTTTAAACAAAAGGGGTATTTGAGTCCCTTGCAGTGTGAAAAACATGATTCCTATGCCACCCCCTTACTCACACTTAGAACCATCAAAAAATAGAGTTATGTCAGCCTATGACTCATGCTCTTCAGGATTGGGTGATTCTGAGACATGAAAAACTCCATCATTAGGAAGCTCTATAGTGGATGGTTGGTCATCCTAGAGAAGATCCTCTGCTAGTTGATCGGCTATGAGGTATACTTTGATTTATTTCTATCCAATGGACTCTAGGTCAAATTTCATCAACAACATGATCCATTTTGTCGTGCAACTACTATGATAAGTTTGAATCATCATGTAACACAATGGATTATCTTTTTATACTACATATGTGGTATGGTTGAGCATGTAATGGCATAAATTTTTAGTGGCAAAGACCATTGCTAAGCATAACTTCTCAACATATGCATATTTTACCTCATAGTTGACCAGGGTGCGGCTAATATAATATGTAGCCTGTTCTTTATGAAATTCATTATTTTGGGTCAACATGGTGCCCAATGCAAGCTTAGTAGCTGAGATGTAAATATAGAATGACACTCTTGGTTATGGAGGAGCCAATACTGGTGGTGAAGCTAGATATTGTTTAATATCATCAAAGGCATCTTGACATTCCTCGTCCCAATGAAATGAGATCCCCTTATGTAGCAACTTGTTCCTGGGTCGACACTTCTATGATAATTGCACTATGAAACACTTTATGGATGCGACCTTTCCTTGCAAGCTGCATAACTACTTAATAGTTGTGGGAGGAGGCATTTCTAGAATTACCTTGACCTTTTTTGGGTCTACTTCTATGCCTTGCTTAGATACTATGAATCCCAAGAGTTTACCTTATGTGACATCAAATACACACTTCTTGGGATTTAGCCTAACATTATGCTCAATGAGGCAATCTAAAACCTTTTGCAATACATTGATATGCTCATGGCGTAATAGAGATTTGGCCAGTAAGTCATCCATGTAATATTTCAAAATATTATGCGTGTAGTCATGGAAGATATATATAATGGCTCATTGGTAAGTGGCACCAGTATTTTTGAGGACAAAAGGCATGACCTTGTAACAAAATGTCTCCCAAGGCATTGTGAGCGTCGTTTTGATCTGGTCTTCTGGATTAATATAAATTTGATTGTATCCAAAGAAACCATTCATGTTGGACATTTTGAGTATATGATTTTTCATTGATGTCAAGAGTGAGTGGTAATTAATGTCAAATGTTAGCTTTAGTGAGCAATGCAAGAAGCAGTTCTGCAATTAGTGCAAAAAGGAGAGTGTGCCTCCAGTTGGTCAGATCCAGCTCCAGTTAGTCAGATGTGGTACAAATTGCAAAGAAGACACCCAAGCAAATAATATTATAATATTTTATTATAATATTAAAAAGGGAAATTTAAATTAATTATAAATTAATTAATATAATTTTATTATAAATTAATTTATTAATTAATTTAATTAACTTCCAAAGTTATTTAGGTTAATTATAATTTAATTTTAATTCAATTACAAATTAATTTATATTAATCTAAATAACCCTAAATAGTGTTATAAGGTTAAATTAAAAATTGAATTTGAAATTCGATTTAAAGTGTTGACGTTTTATGGCATGAGGTCTTCATGTATAAAAGATGGCAAAAACCTTTGCCATCATCGATCGATTTTCAAAGCTCAAAAGAATAGTGCGCAAGTAAGAGAAAGATATTTTCATATTTTGGAAAAGTCTCTAGTGGTAAAAGGTTTAATAAATAGGAGTGAGGCTCCTCGTAGCTTGCATAGTGTTGTGTAGCGTAGTTGGCAATGGTGGATGGTGCTAAGTCTTGTGGCAGGCAAGAAGTGTAGGGTTCGAATCCCACTGAGTTTGTTTTGTAACAAATAAAGGGAATTTTTCATTTTGCACAACACCAAACAAAAAGAATAAAGGGATTCTTGTGCCTTCCCTTCCCCGTGGAAGCACTTAGTCCACGTGGTGGGCTAGCACCTCGATAAGGCACTCGATTGGGAGTGTTCTCACATTCCAAACCCACCGAGATATTTTGGCTAGTGTTAAAGGTATGCACTGATGTCATTTGTATTGGTTGCTTTATTATTTTGAATGTGCTAAGGTTGAAAAAAATAAAATATTTTTGATGTTTATAAAGTTTATTTTTGCCTAAATTAATTTGGATATTGAGTATTTAAGGGAGATAAATGGGTAGGCAATATTATTTTGAAAGTTTAATTTTTGGAGGTTGATAAATTAAAGTTGGAGATTATAAGGAGCAATTGAGTAATTATTTTTTTATGTATGATTTGATGATTTTTAATTTCAAGGAGTAATAAGGTGTATTTGAGTTTGATTATTTTCGTAATTGAGAAATATTTTGAGAGAGTGTTAGTGTGATATTTTTTCATCTAACCATTGAAATTGGCAAAGAAGAAAATTGTGATTGAGACAAGTTTTTAAGGGTACTTCTACATCAAACAAAAAGGTATGGGCACATCTTCCTAGTGAGTGATTGTTGGATGTTGTGAATGCTAAGTTGGAGTGAAAAGGGTTATTTGATAAGCATTGTTTAGTTTTATTGTTGAAGGTTTTTTTGAGTGAGATTTGGTGATAAAAAACTTCTTTTATAAGCATTGTTAGAAATATATAGTAAATATTTCATATGCTTGAAATAGGGTTTGTGCAAAGAACACGAGTATCATTGTTATGTGGAGTTGTGAACTATCTTGAACTAGAGGTTGTAAAATAACATGATTATATTTGTTATGTGAAGTTGTGAACTATCTTGAACTAGAGTTTGTGAAAGAACATGAGTATCATTGTTATGTTTTTGATAAGCATTTTTGGAAATAAGTTACTAAGTGTTCATATGCTTGGACTAGGGTTTGTGAGCATGGACTATTTCATTGAATGATTGGTTGAGTAGATTTGGTTGAGCCTATTCAAGTGGATGTGTTGAAGTGATAGTTCAAGTTCTGTGAAACAAAATGTTCCATATTCTAAATTGATTTGAGAAATATGTTGAGTTTTTGTGATTGTGAAACATATTCAGTCTCTAACAATTCTCTATATATTTTTGTGGTATAAATAGATATTAAAAGTGATTGAGCATTATGGTGAGTGTGAAGCATATTGAGTCTCTAACAATTATCTATATGTTTATGTGATATTGGACAAGTTCTAGTGAGGACTTGTTGAGTAGATTTGAGGTAAGTATTTGAGAAGACTTGTGGATATATTTGTGTGAGCTTTTGTGGAAGCTTACAATACAAATTTGAGGATAAATATTGAGAGCATATTGGACAAGTTCTAGTAAGGACTTGTTGAGCATATTTGAGGTAAGTCTTAAAGAAGACTTGTGGATGTATTGATGCGATATTTTGTGGAAGCTTACAAGGAATATTTAAGATAATATTTGAGAAGACTTGTAAGCAAATTTGATTGATTGATTTGTTCAAACCTTGAGTTAAGGTTTGGGGTAGATCTAGCAGAGTTGATTTTATGATTAATTCAATATTTCCATTAAGGCTTGAGGATAAAGATTGAGGATAGAATTATGATAGACCAAAGGACTATGTTTAGTGGATATTTGAGGATAGCGTTTGGTGTATATTTGATGACATGTTTGTACTAGACCGGAGATAGCGATTGAGCATATTTGTGCTAGATCGAAGGACTATGTTTAATGCATATTTGAGACAGAGCAAAGAGCAAGCTTTGGAAGTGATATACTATAGATTATTATAGTCTCTAGTGGATAGAGATCCATTAGCCAATGTAGTGAGGATAGGTGTTCTGAGTGAGGATAGGAGTCTTCAGTGGATAGAGATCCATTAGCCAATGCAGTGGAGGCAAGAATTCTTCTATAAGATCACCAGCTAGAGTAGAGGAGAAAGGAGTTCTCTTGTGGATAGAGATCCATAAACTTAATTAGGATATTGGTGTCTCCTTTGGAGAAAGGTCTATAAAAATTATAATAGGGAAGGATTCCCAAGAGATTTATTGAGCAAATATTGGTGAAATATTTTCTCTGTGGAGTAGCCCACACTAGGTAAACCATGTTAAATTGGTGTCTCTATTGTGTGTGATGATTTGTGCATTGCTTTGGTTACTGCTATTAATATTGCCATTGATTATATTGGATAATACTATTTGAGAAAGAAAAGTAAAAAGTAGTCTTATACTGTTCACCCCCCTATCAACATAAATTTGTGTTCTTTAATTGATATCAAAGCTAGTTCCTTTGAAAATAGCTTGAATTAAGATCTTACAAGAACACAAATGGTAAAGAAAGGAAAAAGTAAAACCATGAGACACAAGAAAAAAGAACACACATGATCATGAAATAAAAGGAAAATGAATTTAATGTTGTTGTTTGGGGAGGAAAAATAGAAATAGACTCAAGAGATGAATCAAGCAGTGGATAAAAGGCCAAATTGATAAATTTTTGTACAAGTTGTAGGAATATAGGTCACCTTGTAGCTTATTTTTCACAAGAAGGTGAAGAATATTTTGTTTTTGGTCAAATTGATCATAATTTAAGCTATTGCAATGGGTTTAGTAGCAGTGAAGATGAAGATGATACTTTCAAAATTGAAATCCTAGAGGATGGTTCAGAAAAGGATAACAGGGATAGTCAAAATAGGTATGAAGAAGAAACTCTACTTTGGAAAATAGAAGAAATTGAAGACCAAAGAAAAGAGGAAAATTTAGAAAGAAAAAAGGAGGAAGTCACTCTTAAGGAACTTTTTGAGTTGAAAATGAAGAACTTAAAGCTAAAGACTCAAATACAAGAGGATGAAAAATATAAGACAAAGCTTCTACAAGATCTTTTTGACCTGAAAGATAAGATTGAAAAAGCAAGGAGAGTTGAAAAATTATGGTTGAACAATCAAAGGTAAAATATATAGAATGTGAAAAACTTATTGTTGATCTCAAGGAATTAAAAAGAGATAACTTAGGATTAAGGGTTCAATCTCAAGAATAGGAGAAAACAAAAGCAAAGTTTCTATAAGAACTAACTTCAAAATTAAGGTTGAAGAGGCAAGGAAAATGGAAGAAGGTATGGCCAAAAAATTAAAGACAAAATATCTAGAGTGTGAAATATTAAAACATGAGATAGTTTAACTAACAATGGAAGTGAAATACTCTAAGGTAACACTAAAAAAGTTTGAGAAAAATTCAAAGACCTTGGACAGGATTATCAATGCACAAAGATCATCAGTCACCAAAACAAGACTTAGTTTTGAAGAAGAACAAGGGAAAAAAGAAACAGAAAAATGAGAGTCAAACTCAAGCACCAAATATGTAGAAGCAACAAAATAAGAAAGTGAAAGAGAGAGTGAGACTTCTAAGGATAATTTGGACAATAAAAAGTTCAACAAGTAAAGGAAAAATTCACAAATAAGGAATAGATGTAAACAAGACAGGGTAGAAGAGACTAAGAGACAAATGGGGTCAAGGCATGCTTTTTTCAATGGACAATGCTTCTCATGTCATGGGTTTGGACATAAGGCTAAACAATGCAAGACACGTGAAAGACAGGAATATGGGAACTTCAAAAATAGGTAGTTTTTTCGAGGGTATTGCTACTTTTGTAATCATTTTGGTCACAAGGTAGTAAATTATAGGGTACAATACATGAATGGATATGGCTTCACCAGAAGAAATACCAAGACATTTGCACCTCCAAGGAATAACAATATTAAGTGTTACGAGTGCAATAATAATGGACATACAAAAAGTGGTGTAGAGCAAAAAAATCCAGAGATAAACAGGAACATGAATAGTCAGAGGAATAAGAAGGATCATATGAGAAGGGAAGTGGATAAAGGTAAATATTAGTGCATGCTAGGAGTAGAAATACTACCACCCTAGAATTCACCACCTCAAGAGGAGGTGGGGTAGTGCCTAAGCTAAGAGACTCATTCTTAGCCCCGAGCCCCAAAGGTGACCCATTGTCATTGATGTCAAAGGGGGAGAAATTTGAGTAAGGGGAAGATATTTGATTTAAAGAGAGAGCATTGAGTCAGGGGGAGCAATTTCCCAGGGGGATCAGAACATAAAAATATTAAGTAAATTTGAAAATATAATGGGTTATCATCAATGAAAAATGGGAAGATTGTTGAAAATTCTGATTAGATGAGTTGTCATTGATGTCAAGAGTGAGTGGTCATTAATGTCAAAAGTCAGTTTCAGTGAGCAGTGCAAGGGGAAGCAGTTTTGCAATCAATGCAAAAAGTAGAGTCCACCTCTAGTTTGTTAGATCCGGTTCCAAGTAGTTAGATGTGGTACAAAGTGCAAATAAGAGGAATAAGAAAATAATATGATAATATTTTATTATAATATTAAAAAGGTAAATTTAAATTAATTATAAATTAATTTATTAATTAATTTAATTAAATTACAAAGTTATTTAAGTTAATTTTAATTCAATTATAAATTAATTTATATTAATTTAAATAACCCTAAAGAGGGTTATAAGGTTAAATTAAAAATCAAATTTTAAATTCGATTTAAAGTGCTGACATTTTATGGCACAAGTCCTTCATGTAAAAAAGGTAGCAAAAACCTTTTTCTAACTCCCTACAGACCATCAATCGATTTTTGAAGCTCAAATAAATAGTGCGCAAGGAAGAGAAAGATATTTTTGCATTTTGGAAAAGTCTTCGATGGTAGAAGGTTTAATAAATAGGAGTGAGGCTCCTCTTACCTCGCACAATGCTGTGTAGCATAGTAGGCAATGAAATATGGTGTGAAGTCTTATGGTAGGAAATGAGTGCAGGGTTTGAATCCCATCGAGTTCATTTTACAAGGAAGAAAGGGCATTTTTTCATTTTTCATAGCATCGAATGAAAAGAATAAATGAAGGCTTGTGCCTTCCCTTCCCCGTGGAAGCACTTAGCCCATATGGTGGGCTAGCGCATCGATAATGCACTCGGCTGGGAGTGGTATCATGTTCAAAATTCATCGAGGCCTTTTGGCTAGTGTTAAAGGTATGCATTGATGTCATTTGTCTTGGTCACTTGATTATTTTGGATGTGTTAAGGTTGAAAAGAATAAAATATTTTTGATGTTTATAAAGTTTATTTTTGCCTAAATTAATTTGGATATTGAGTACTTGAGGGAGATAAAAGGGTAGGCAATATTATTTTGAAAGTTTAATTTTTGGAGGTTGATAAATTAAAGTTGGAGATTATAAGGAGCAATTGAGTAATTATTTTTTATGTATGATTTGATGATTTTTAATTTCAAGGAGTAATAAGGTGTATTTGAGTTTTATTATTTTTGTAATTGAGAAATATTTTGAGAGAGTGTTAGTGTGATATTGTGTCATATAACCATTGAAATTGGCAAAGAAGAAAATTGTGATTGAGACAGGTTTTTAGGAGGACTTCTACATCAAACAAAAGGGTATGGGCACATCTTCCTAGTGAGTGATTGTTGGATGTTGTGATTGCTATGTTGGAGTGAAAAGGGTTGTTTGATAAGCATTGTTGAGTTTGATTGTTGAAGGTTTTTTTGAGTGAGAGTTGATGATAAAAACCTTGTTTTATAAGCATTGTTGGAAATATTGATTAAAGCTTTCATATTCTTGAACTAGGGTTTGTGCAAAGAACATGAGTATAATTACTTTGTGAAGTTGTGAAATAATGTGAGTATCATTGTTATGTGGAGTTGTGAACTATATTGAACTAGAGGTTGTGAAAGAACATGAGTATCATTGTTATGTGAATTTGTGAACTATGTTGAACTAGAGTTTGTGAATGAACATAAGTATCATTGTTATGTGAATTTTTTTAATAAGCATTGTTGGAAATAAGTGAGTGAGTGTTCATATGCTTAGACTAGGATTTGTGAGCAAGGATTGTTTCATTGAGTGATTGGTTGAGTAGAGTTGGTCGAGCCTAGTCAAGTGGATGTGTTGAAGTAATAGTTCAAGTTCTGTGAAACAAGTTGTTACATATTCTAAATTGATTTGAGAAAAAGGTTGAGTGTTTGTGAGTGTGAAACATATTGAGTCTCTAATAATTATCTATATCTTTTTGTGGTAAAAACAAAGATTGAAAGTTATTGAGCATTGTGGTTAATGTGAAGAATATTGAGTCTCTAACAATTCTCTATATGTTTCTGTGAGATTGGACAAGTTCTAGTAAAGACTTGTTGAGAATATTTGAGGCAAGTATTTGAGAAGACTTGTGGACAAATTTGTGTGAGCTTTTGTGGAAGATTACAATATAGATTTGAGGACAAATATTGAGAGCAGATTCGACAAGTTTTAGTAAGGACTTGTTGAGTAGATTTGAGGCAAGTCTTAAAGAAGACTTGTGGACATATTGGTGTGAGCTTTTGTGGAAGCTTACAATGCTTATTTGAGATAAGTCTTTGAGAAAACTTGTGATCAGAGTTGATTGATTGATTTGTTCAAACCTTGAGTTAAGGTTTGGGGCAGATCTAGTAGAGTTGATTTTGTGATTAAGTCAAGCTTTGTGTTAAGGCTTGAGGATAGATATTGAGGACATATTTGTGCTAGACTAAAGTATTGTATTTAGTGTAGATTTGAGGACACATATTGAGCATATTTTTACAATACAAATATTATGAGCAGTCGGCCATAATATTTAAAATCATTTTATTGCATATATAGATAGTTTCCAAGCGTAGGGTTTAATCATCTTATCATCTATCATTACTTTTATCTATGTATTCGCATCGAGCATTTACAATGAGGGAGAGCCCACCTTAAGTGGCAATTACATTTATCTTAATTGGTTTATTTTGCATTTGGTTTGTATATGCATCAGATTGAATATTATTATTAACAAAAAATATAAATTAAGAGGAACCGCAGAAGTTTCTCTACAAGTGGTATCACGAGATAGGCGGTTGGTGGTAAAACTTCCACGTGCTTCCAACACTTGGTAGGTCAAGAAAATCATACGGTATAACATAGCAGTAGGTGGTCCAACCTTGCAGTAGTCGATTCGCGTCCTAGCAACCATAAACCACGCACAAAATAAATTTCAAAACCGTAGTTACGGGTCTTTCGAATCACTCACATCCTTTGAGTCTGTGAGAGCGAGGCATAAGGAAAGAAGTCATATAAGAAATTTCATAGCTAACAAAGACAGGTGGCAATACAGAAGCCTTATAGTGAAAGAAAATAGGCTTCTCGTTCGACACGCGCACACTTGGAAAAACCAGTGCGAGACCATCCAATCATGTCACTTGAAAAGAAAATTATTTCACGTCCATACTAAGGTACTTTAATAAAATTAGGGTTGTGACGTCATTCAAAGTTTTTATTGCTTTTTTAGTTCTACACAAATATCCCACACAAGCTGTGTGGAGTCCATTGATGGGTTTATTAGCAAGAAGCCGCATAGGAATAGTTGTGACCTTGGTCACACAAAGCTACTTCTTGTGTGCATAACTCCACTTAGTTTCCCGCATCTTGTTGTGTTGTCGAGTTTCGAGTGTGCTTAGGTGTCAAATTGTTGTCATGTTAATCCATTGTTTTGAGTCTAGTGTCATGTCTCTATCGTGTTTGTGCTCACGTTCTATCACATTCTAGCGTCTTTCATCCAAATCACATCTTGTGTCTCCTTTTGATTCAAATGTCATTTGGCCAAAGCAGTGTCAACATAATAAAGCAGTTTCGAGTCAGTTGTCCTTCGCGTGTCTTGAGGGTCATTCTCGCATGTCATGTAGGTTGTTCTCGCGTCTCATCTAGTAGTCTATTGTCATTCAGTGTCCTGTCATGTCAGTCAATGTCCTGTCATTTCCAGTCTATGTCTTGTCATGTCAATTGATGTCCTATCATTGCCAATTGGTTTCATGTGAGTTACATTAAATTATGTGATGTCAAGGGGGTAGCACCACATTAAATTCTGCATCACAGTTGGCATGATAATTGAAGCAGAAAACAAACAATTTTTTGGCATAATTCATCAATTTTTTGTAGAAATTGAAGACAAAATTCGTTAAACAAGATTTTGAAAGTGCATGAACAAACAGTGGATCAAATGATATGACGGTCGTCTATCAAGCTCGGTGACTTACAAAAACAACACAAGAAGACCTCATCAAAGCTAAGGTACAAAAAATTCTCCTTCTCCTTTCAAAATTGGCAGTTATAATTTGAGTCATCCACTGATTGACTCCATGGCTGCTAACCCTCCCCCAAATCATGACAACGTCACACAAGGAGAATCAAGCAACTCTGCCATTACCACTAATGAAGCTCTTCGACACTTACTAGATGGTATGGTACAACTTAATATCAACATATCTAAACTTTTGGACACACAAAATTGACCTAATCCTAACACTAATTCCCAAAATCACTCTCACAAACAAAGGAATGAGAAAAATAATGACCAAGATGAAAATTGGGAGCAACAAAGAGGCAATATGTATAATTACAGGAATCGCTTTCATCAATAGAGATATAACCAAGATCAGGATAGGGATATGGGTTATCACCAACCGAGAGGCCCTAATAATTTTCCATGCATTGATATGCCCACTTTTGAAGGTCATGATCCTCGTGGTTGGATAGCAAATATGGAAGGCATTCTGGACTTATACCAAATTAGGGATTCTGATAAAGTCCCTTTCATGACATCAAAATTAGGCACTGAGGCCTACCAATGGTTCGTATGGCTTAAATGCGAGAAAGGAGCTACTGTTTACTGAGATAATTTCACTACCTATTTTTTAGAAATATTTTATGAAGGAGCTACATCATCATACACAGTAATACTATTATCTCTTAAACAAGAAGGATCAGTTAGTGAGTTCATCTCAGAATTCACCAGTTACTATCGTATGCATTACACCTCATTCCAGACACAGTGGTAGGATCTTTTTGCAATGGATTGAAAGAAAATATTAAGGTCAAGGTGGACATTAAAAATCCAACCTTGTTGAATGATTGCATAATAATAGCCAAGCTGGCTGAGAAGAGAGTTCAAATGTACGGAGTGAAAATTATAGTCATCCTTCGTATCGCAACAACTCCTTTTACAAAAATGATCAACCATCAAGATAATTTTGCTATAAATTTCGTAATCACCATCCCAGGGAACAAGCATGTGCACAGAAACAAAACTTTCATATTGAATGCGATCAATATGAAGGAGAAGAGGAATAATCATACCACCAAGAAGAACCTATGCAAGAAGAACTATCGAGTGTTCTAGAAGAGAAGGAAGAGGATACAATGGCTATTTCCGTGCATGCCCTCATGGGGTTAACAACCCACCATACAATCAAGGTACCAGGATTTATTTTCCAGAAAAAGGTGAATGTGCTAACCACAATTTTATCGACATCAAAACAACAAAAGCTTTGAACTTATTCATTAACTCTTCCAACTAAGACAAATTATAGGTTCTAGTAGCCAATGGGGTGAATGCTCAATGTGTTGGGAGAACATCTCAAGTTTCCATTAAAATGGGAACTTATACATGGTATGGATCTCTCTTCGTAATGAATTTAGGGAACTCTGATGTCATTTTGGGAGTTGAATGGTTGGAAACACTAGACATGGTTAGCTTCAATTTCAAAAAATTATTTGTGGAATGGAAGGAAAACGAATGGGTAATTCGCTTACAAGGCATTACTACTCCCCCATCATAGATGGTGAGCTATCATAGTATCGAGAAGATGTTAAAAAAGGGTGGATATGGATTCATAGCTCAAATTAATTGTTTGGAAAAGCAATCTCGAGCAACTTCGGATATTACTACTCCAAATTTACGAGACATCGTGGCAAATTACAAAGAGGTCTTCCAAGAACCTAAAGGATTACCACCTAAATGATCGCATGACCATGCCATCCATTTGATTCTAGGGAGTGTTCCACCTAACAGTCATCCTTATCGCTATCCTCAACCACAAAAGATAGAAATCGAGCAGATTGTTTAGGATCTACTAGACCATGGAGTCATTCGTCACAACATTAGCCCTTATTCTTCACCTGTAGTTCTGGCCCAACAAAAAAATAACTCTTGGCGTATGTGTCCTGATTTTCGTTCCCTTCATAAACTCACTATCAAGGACAAATTTCCTATTCCTATCATAGATGACTTACTATACGAGTTGCATGGTGCAAAATTTTTTACAAAATTGGACCTTCGCTCAGGATTTCACCAAATTCGTGTTAGAGAAGAAGATATTCCCAAATCTGCTTTTCGTACTCATGAAGGTCATTACGAATTTTTGGTCATGCCTTTCAGTCTCACTAATGCACCATCCACATTCCAAAGTCTCATGAACCAAGTGTTTCGTCCTCTCCTCCGTAAGTTTGTGTTAGTTTTATTTTTATTACATTCTCATATATAGCAAAACATGGAAGGATCATTTAAATCATGTGGATAAGGTCCTTCACCTTTTACACAGAGAAAAGTTATTTTTCAAACATTCCAAATGTTCATTTGGTGTCCAAGAAGTCGAGTATCTTGGTCATATAGTTTCACACGAAGGCGTAAAAGTCGACCCCAATAAGATTAATGCAATTCAAGAGTGGCCTTTACCTAAAACCATCAAGAAACTTCATGGTTTTTTGGGTCTCACGAGATACTATCGCAAGTTTGTACGGAATTATGGTAAGATTGCAGCACCTCTCATAGCACTCACGAAGAAGTATGTCTTTCGTTGGTCAGAAGAGGCCACTCAAGCCTTCGAAGCTCTTAAGGAGACCATGTGTACCACTCCAATTTTAGCAACTCCAAATTTTCACAAACCATTTATTATCGAATGTGATGCTTCAGGCACAGGAACTGGGGCCATATTAATGCAATAAGGTCGTCCGTTGGCATTTGAAAGTAAACAGTTATCAGGAAAAAATTTGGGAAGATCAACATATGAAAAATAAATGTTGGCCATTCTTCACGTAGTAGAAAAATGGAGACACTACCTAATCAGTAGCCGCTTCATTATAAATACAGATCATAGTAGTCTCAAACATTTTCTCGAGCAAAGGTTTTCCTATCCAGAATAAAATAAGTTGTTAACCAAACTGTTGGGTTATGATTTTGTTATCGAATATAATAAATGGAAGGAAAATGTAGCTGTCGATGCGTTATCCAGGAAATATGAAGATGAAGTAGTCATTAATGCTATTTCGGGTCCTTGTTCCCAATGGGTGAATCAATTACAAGATGAATGGTTGTCCAATAGTGAAACTACTTAGATAATTCAAGAATTATCTATAGGTACCTCTAAAAACCCTTTATTCTCTTATGAAGATAAAATCCTATGAAAGAAAAACCACATATACATTCCACACAATTCGAAACTCAAATCAAATATTCTTGATGAATTGCACGCTTCCCCATCAGCGGGATATTCAAAATTTTTGAAAACGTATTTAAGGGTCAAACAATATTTTTGTTGGAAAGGATTAAAAGCAGAAGTCAAACAATGGGTAGCAGACTGTGAAGTTTTCCAGCTCAATAAAGGAGAAACAATCAAATCACCAGGGTTGTTACAACCATTACCCATCCCTGAGCATCAGTGGGAACATATATCCATGGATTTTATTGAAGGTCTTCCTAAATCATAAGGTAGGACAATAATATTCGTAGTCATAGATCGCTTATCCAAATATGCTCATTTTTAGGCTTTACAACATCCATTTTCCACAAGCAAGGTGGCAAAGGTATTTATGGATTCAATCTTCAAATTACATGGTATGCCAAAAAATATTGTAAGTGATAGAGACCCCATCTTCACTAGTAACTTTTGGCAAGAATTATTTCGACTTAGTGGTACCAAATTGAATATGTCTTTGGCTTACCACCCATAGAAAGATGGTCAAACAGAAGTAGTTAACAAATGTTTGGGTACATACTTACGATGTTTCATTCAAGATAAACAATATCAATGGAGCCAATGGCTAGCATTGGCAGAATGGTGGTACAACACTTCTTACCATTACTCAATTAAGATGTCTCCCTTTGAAGCATTGTATGGAACCAAGCCTCCAATAGTAGCGGATTACGTACCAGGTTCATCCAAAGTAGCCAAAGTGGATGATTGGTTTCAACAAAGGCAGTATCCACTCACCATCCTCAAAGAGAATTTATTCCAAGCACAAAATCGTATGAAAAAACAACAAGACTTGCAACAATCAGAGTGAATTTTTAATGTAGGTGACAGGTTTTTCCTAAGGTTTCAACCCTACAAACAATCATCATTAATGATAAAGACCAGTCAAAAGTTGGATCCACAATTCTATGGTCCTTAAAAAATTGTACGCCGCATTGGAGAAGTAGCCTATCAGTTAGAGCTACCCTCATCATCATGAATACACCCGGTATTTCATGTTTCGTGTCTCAAAAAAGTATTTGGTCAAAAAGTGCAAGGTTAATCAGAATTACTAGTGCTCAATGAGGAAGGATGCATACATCTCCAACCTGAAGAAATCTTACAACACAAAATACAAAGACTACGATCACGTCAAATTCAAGAATTTCTCATCAAATGGCAAGACCTACCAGAGGAGGATGCCACATGGGAACCTAAAAGTATTTTCTAGACATTTCCAGCTTTGAGGACAAAGCTTTTCGAGGAGGGGAGTCATGTTACAATACAAATATTATGAGTAGTCGGCCATAATATTTAAAATCATTTTATTGCATATATAGATAGTTTTCAAGCATAGGTTTTAATCATCTTATCATCTATCATTATTTTTATCTGCATCTTCGCATCGACCCTTTATAGCGAGGGAGAGCCCACCTTAAGTGGTAATTGCATTTATATTAAGTTTTCCTTTGGTTTATTTTGCATTTGGTTTGTATATGCGTCAGATCAAATATTATTATTAACAAAAAATATAAATTAAGAGGAACCGTAGAAGTTTCTCTGCACATATTTATGCTAGACTGAAGGATTGTGTTTAGTGTATATTTGATGATACAATTTGGTGCAAATTTGAGGATAGTTCTATACCAGATAAAAGATATATATTGACCAAATTTGTGATAGACCGAAGGATTATGTTTAGTGTATATTTAAGAGAAAGCAAAGAGCAAGTTTTGGAGGTGACAGAGTATAGAGTATGATAGTCTCTAGTGGATAGAGATCCATTAGCTAGGGCAGTGAGAATAGGTCTTTTGAGTGAGGATAGGAGTCTTCAGTGGATAGAGATCCATTAGCTAGTGTAGTCGAGGTAGTATTTCTTCTAGAACATCACCAGCCAGAACAGAGAAGAAAGGAGTTCTCCTATGGATAGAGATCTACGAACTTAATTAGGGGATTGGTGTCTCCTTTGGACAGATGTCCATAAACATTGTAATAGGGAAGGATTCCGAAGATATTTATTGAGAAAATATTAGTGAAATATTATCCTATGTGGAGTAGCCCATAGTGGGTGAACCATGTTAACTTGGTATCTCTATTGTAAGTGATGATTTGTGCATTGCTTTGGTTACTGCTATTGTAATTGTCATTGATTATATTGGATAGTACTATTTGGGAAGGAAAAGTAAAAAGTGGTCTTATAATATTCATCCCCTCTAAATATAATCTTGTATTCTTCATTCCATAAGGGATAACATTTTGTTTCCTTCTTTAATGTCTACCAATGCATCAATTTTTGGTAAGGGAAACTCATCCTTAGGACTCGCTTTGTTGAGATCTCTAAAATCAGTGCAAATGCAAATCCTCCCATCAAGTTTATTGAATAGTACCATGTTGGAAAACCATGGTAGATAATATACTAATATAATAAATTCAGTGTCCAAAAATTTTTGCAGTCCATATTTGACCATCAAGGCAACTATTGAATGCATATTATGCAACTTTTGCTTTACTAGTTTGACACCTGGATCCAGTGTAATATTATGTGTGACCAAATTAGGATCTAGTCCTGGAATATATTTATAAGTCCAAGAAAAAGCTTCTATATTATCTGTTAATAACTTTGTGTAATCAACTTGTTCATCAGGGGATAGACCTTCCCCTAATTTGATATTATGGGAATTATCAGGATCTGTATCGATATCCCTATCAATTTTTGGCTGAATTTGCATGTGTGATCCATCTTGCAACTAATGTGGAATAGGGATTAGGTGAATACCATAATATGGGTTTATACCTTGAATTGGTATTTCTAGCTCAACCTCAGCTTGATAGACATTTTGAGTAGTCCATAGAGAAAATTGAAACAGTTGTAACATTTCATCACATGGCCAAAACTCTAATGGATATGAAGAATAATCTCCCTAATTGAAGTCAATTGCCTCAACATCGAGGTGCAATGGCTTTGATGGGTTATTAGGATATCTCAATGGTGCACTTAGATCTATGGAAATCATGTTGATGTATACATGATCTCCCTTCCATGGGTGAATGAGTCTAGAGATATGATGTTGTCTCTTAGTTTGCAAGGGTGGTTATGGTGGAAATGGAATGAATGGTGGTATTCGATGGGGAAGGTGATGATCTTGCTCTTCAAGAGGTAAAATTTATCACTAAATGGGATGTTGTATGGGGAACATGCAAATATAGAATTCTTCTTTGTCATCCAAAGACATAACTAACTCATGTTCCTCATCTTAGCTTGTATAGTTTATGGGCACTATGCCATAGTATGACTCATAATATGATATCTGTTAGTAAGGAGGACCTTGATCCTCTTCCTCACTATCATATTAAAGGGTATGCAAACTCTCTCCCACTTTGTGAGGTTGAGTGACATCGTTGGATAACCCTTGATCTAGCATGTTTATGGGAAAATAATCTTCCAATAAATGGACATGATGTGGATTGGAATAGATATCATGCACAAGCTCATCACTATAATTCAGACCTAGGTATTTTAGGCTCTCTATGAGTACATCAAATGGTACTAGCTTATTGTTTTTCAACCTAGATTTATCATATGGTAGCTGGTATTGTGGTTGAAATGGAACATGAGTACCTTGTTCATACTGTAGCACCCTAAAATTGGTGCAGTAAAACCTTAATAATTATAATTACTCTAGTAAATATTCAAATTCAAATTTCAACCTCCAAAACTTTCCTCCTTTCCCGTGCATATTAAACGGGTTAAACGGTTGAAATATTCCTCCTTAGAGGAATATTTACTAGAGTAATTGAAATTTGAATATTTACTAGAGTAATTATAATTATACCGTTTAACCCGTTTCCTCCTTTCTCGTGCCATTTTTAGAGTTTGTTTTGTCCGTTTGACGATATCATCCCTGATAAGACGATATCACCTTAGATCAAATGATTTCGTCTAGCGTAGGACATCCAGACGATCTCGTCCCAAACTAATTTGTGCATAGTTGGACTCTGTTCCAACGGCGTCTCTAATCCGGGCAGAAGCATGTCTTCGCCATTAGAGACCTCCCTCGTTGGAGATCTCCCAAATTGGGATGATCTCCAACCTCCCAACCTCTATCCTAAGCCTATTTAATCTGAGGCCCTCCCCTTGGCATCCCCCTGGCTGAAATTCCCTGTAACTCAAATCCTACATGCACTAGACCATCTTAAATCACTGTTTGCATTCACATTTTTTCAAGTTTGTTTGCAGGAACTTCATTGTTTTTCAGTCGGAGCAAGCTTAGTTCGTCTCAAAAGATCTCGTTCAATCTCAAAAGATCTCGACCCAATTCGAGATGATTTCGACTACAGTTCACATTGGGGGCAATCAGTGCCTAGAGTTTGCATTTCTTCATCCTTTTTCCACTGCATTATTATGCATTTAGTTAACTCTATGGTTATTCTTTATTATTCTGCATCTTGGAGTTCACCCATGTAGCTTTAATGCATAATAAAAGCATAAATTGTCATTAGATCATTATAATGCATTCATGTTTTTGCTTATTATCATCATTTTAATATTTTTATTGTCATTCTACATCATTGCCCTCTATTGTCATAGTTGCATTCTTTGTATTTTGCATCTATTTTTCTGTGCAGGTCTAACGAATTCGTCTGACAAATTCATCAGATCTCAGATGATCTTGTTAGATAGGATACGATCCTTTCGAATTCCAGACGATCCTGACTGCTTCAAAAATCAAAACCTCCATCAGATATCCGGATTAGGTATGGTTCTTTAATCTAGCTTATTTTCCCTATTTTTTGTTCTAATCTGTTTTTGCATTCATTTAGTCTGCATTTTCATAATAGAACAACTTATATTCATTTGGCCAAACCTAGGACTTGGATGATTAAGGCTAAAACTGAACACATTAAACACATTCCCAACCTAGGCATGGAAACTGCCATTAAATGTTTCTTGGTGAACCCACCATCCATTGAAAAATCACCATAATACACCTCCCCCGAGCGGTGGGACCTTCGCAAGGCCTCTCAGTCCGAGGTACCACGCCATCCTTTTCACATCCCCCTTCCGGGCATGGATCCTATAGCCTGAAGGTAAGGGTGTGAAAAATTTGGAGCGATACACATACATCCTTAGCCCATAACCGTGTAAGTGATAATGATGAAGATATCACATAGTAAAGTTAAGATTTTCCATGTAATTTATATCCTTAGAAAAATGTTCATCATCTTCCTCTAGTTGAGGAATTGGAAACGTTCCATACTCGATACCTCCATATATAAAATTTGTTTGGTTGGGTAGTATACCTAGGGACACAATGCTACCTATGGGGAGATGAGGTCTTCCCATATCTTCCACTATCTCTATGGATGAAACTATTGTGATTTTTATTACTAAGTACTCTCCTATCCCTGTATTAGACATATGGATGGTAACCTAGGATAGTGAAGGTGTAGGGAATGGAAGCGAGGCTTGAGATGAATCAATTTGAACCTCATGATATGGTTCCTCATATTGTAGGCAAGGAATATATTTTGTATATATGGTGTATATGATAGGAGGGATCTCATCGATTGGCCTCTTTGACATGTTCCTCTGAATAGGATCTGATGATGATGAAGGCATATCTAAAGTTACCAATGATGAGGATGGCATAAATGAATATGGTAATGGTTTAATAGAAGGAAATGGAGGGGGAAGTTGAATTTGAATGAATGTGTTCAGTTGGAAGTAGATATGAGTCAACAGTAATGTCGACTTAGAAAATTGCTACACCATGTTACAATACTTAAAGGGCTTTAGATCTGCAGTGACTATGTGCACCTACCATTCATAGGTATATTTGAGAAATTGATAAGCAATGGAAGGGATACACTTCATGTCCCAAATCCAAGGTCTACCTAGTAATATGTTATAGGCTATGACACCCTCCAAAACATGACATAATTTCGATATATTTTTGCATCCTACCTGAATAGGTATGACTATAGTATCTACTGTGGAGCAAATCATATCATTGAATGCTCGAGGGATGTAATAAAATGCTACAACATGAGATGCTAGAATACCTAGGTATTTAAGAGAACTAGAGATTATTATGTTTCTAGATGAACTAGTGTCTATTAGAACTCTTTTGTACAGTATGTCATTCACACATGCAATGATGTGCAAAGGAGGGTAAACCATGTCGCTTGCTATGGGTTTGAGTTTATGCTCATGGAAATTTATCACTAGCTCCTTACCTTGTTGCACATGCTCCACAAAATCAATGAAGGAGTTATACTCTTGGGGTTGCAACTCTATCAACTTAAGAGTATCCATTAGAGCTTCTCTATGGGAAATCTAGTTGATGTGGTCCTTAATCTTTGCATAAGCTTAATCTATATTGCCACTATTGGCCTAAGTGGAAGGATCTGTACTAAAGGTGGGTAAGTTTGTGATGTAGATGGAACATAACTTGAATCTGCAAGTGGTACAACTAGAGTTGGGTAGCGTCTATTCCTAGTCACAATACTTATCATCCTGATGTACCCCTGCAAAGGAGGTGCTATCTTGACCTCATTCATTGGTTTTCCAGGAGTAGCATTAACCTCATGAGTAGATAAGGAATATTTGAAAACCACCATCTATTAATTATTTGGTGTGATAGATTATCCACTTGGAGCTCATTCCTATCTATCATGTCTTGCACTATATTTTTGAAACCATAGTATGTAGGCAAGTCATGGCCATTCTATCGATGATATCGATAAAATTGGTCTTCTCGATGTGAGACAATCAAAGTCTCCCCAAGATAGAATAATGCTCCATAAGATCAATCACACACAAAAGAGGAAAACCCACATCACCAATATTAAGAGGTCAAACCCTACTTCAAATGAAGAAGGGAAACATCCACTATGAATCTCACTATATTACTCAATGATTCAACAATACAAGAATGCTTCAATGTTATACAACAATATGCATCAACATGATATGACAAGATGTAGTAGACAACACCCCTATTTAAAGAGAATATTTTCTACTACAACCCTAAAATTACCCTAATATTATCACAATCTTATCTTGAGATGTGTGACAAATCTTATCACAATATTATCTTGAGATGTGTGACAAATCTTATCACAATATTATCTTGAGATGTGTGACAAGTGGCATATATCAAATATTAAAAAGTTATTGGTTACTTTTTAATATTTTCTAGAAAAGGGAAAATAAATTTTTCCCACAAATTAAATATTCCTAGCACCCTTATTTTATTTATTAATTGGGTGGGAATATTTTTACATAAAATAGAATTATTTTCTAATTCAAATATTATTCTTTAGACTTTATATTTTAGTGTAAGAATAATTTACACAATGTTGAATTACATATTCCAACACTCCATCTTAATGCAATATTGAGGAAAGGAATTATGAAACAAAGAAACATTCTCCCCCTAAATATACAAACATGGATGAGAATCAAATGAGTAATATAGTTACAATGAGCTTCTATGACCAAGAATGGTCTACAATAATTCACCAATACAAAATGGGCCAAAATGAGACTACAAGCCCCCAACAAAGCAGCTTCAGATACAAGCAGCTTACAAAGCCATCCATAAAACACAAGTGGTTGCAAATGACAAGAATAAAACATCACAAGGGTTTCTTTAGTAAGCATGCAAAACCCTAAATGAAAGTACTTGCAAGCTACAAGTAGCTCAACATAAGATCAGTTAGATACATCATTATAAATATATTCACCACAACATTTATGAATATCCAAAGATGATAACAAAATTGATCTAACAAATAATGAACTATAAGTCATCACAAAAATATGCCAAGCCATACTTATAGTCAGGTGCTATATAGATGATAAAAACATATCATGTACAAATTTGCATAAGGCAAACAAGGAGTACCATGATAATGCAAACTCTAAAGTAAAATGTACAAAAGTAGCACAAGATTAACAAAAAAGTACAATGTATAAGATTTGCATAAGGTATATGAAAATAATAAAGTGTGCACACTGGTTTCATAAAGCCAACCATAAAATATCATGTACAAAAGTAGCATAAATACTAACAAGAAAGTACCATGATAAACCAATTGCATAATGCCAACTACATAAAAACATGTACAACATTGCACAAGGCAACAAGAAAGTACCATGTAAAAGAGTCACATAAAGCAATTGCATCATATACCATAATTGCACAATGCCATCTACAAAGTAACATGTACAAAAGTTGCACAAGGCAAACAAAAAAGTACCATGTTCAAAAGAGATGCAAAAATAAATTATACCACCAAATATCAACTCATATATATAGCACAAAACACATCATAAGGATGAAGTTGTCATAACATTAGTATAACTACACTTCATTCCCCCTTGATGACAACTTCACCAAACCAAGCGAGTCCCTAAGCTTACAAAATTGCTCCTTGGGAAGTGGTTTGGTGAATAAATAAGCAGAATTAGAAGATGATGGGGAATACTCCAATTGAATAGTCCCATCCAATACCTTCTCTTTGATAAAGTGGGCTTGGATTTCAACATGATTTGTCCTTTGATGCATTATAGGATTTTTAGCCAAGGCAATAACTGATGGATTATCAAAGAGCAAACATGAAAGACCAAATTATTTAAAGCCAATTTACTTCATGAGGGTACGAAGCTAAACCGCTTTCTATGTAGCTGTTGTCATAGCCTTATACTCCAATTTCATTGTAGAAAGAGCAATTATATCTTGCTTCTTGGAAGACCAATAGATAGTTGTAGATACAATACTAAAAACATATGTTGTGGTAGAATTTATGTCTATTCTATCCCCTCCAAAATCAGAATCAGCATATCCGAAAAGAGCAAAGGAAGGAATCCTAGAATACTTGAGTGCCAAATATCTAGTACCTGAAAGGTACTTCAAAATATTCTTGGTAGCTTGTAAGTTCTCAATATAAGGTTTCTGCAAGAACCTAGCCATAATACCAACTACAAAAGAAATATATGGACTTGTGATGGTAACATAAATAAGACTACCAATGAGCTGCCTATACAATGTAGCATCATCCAACTAAGATTTTGTACTTACTTCCAACTTAAACCCTATAGAAATAGGAATGGAAGTAGGATTTCCATCCTCCAAATCAAACCTCTCAATAAGATCTTAAATATACTTGGATTGACTCAAAAATGTACAATTCTCATGATGATAAACTTGCATGCCAAGATAGTAGTGTAGAATACCAAGGTCAGTCATTTCATACTCTAACTTTAATTTGGAGATGAAATAAAAAATGGCCTCATTCTCATTTCCAGTCATAACAAGGTCATCAACAAATAGAGCAATTAAAATTACCAAGTTATCCTTCCTAAGCACATAGAGATATGTATCTGAATAGCATTTATCAAAACCAAGAGACAAGAAGTAACCTAAAATATTCATGTACCATGCTCTAGGTGCTTGCTTCAGACCATACAAGGTTTTCTTTAGTTTACACACAAGTGTTTCCTTACCTTGTACAACAAATACTTGTGGTTGACTCATGTAGATATCCACATCCAAATCACGATTTATAAAAGAAATTTTCACATCAAGCTGAAAAATGTACCAACCTTGAGTAGCAGCAATAGCAATAAGAAGCTGAATGGTGGGCATTTTAGAAACTGGTGCAAAGGTTTCATTATGCAGGAGCATCCGGAGGTGGAAAAGCAATCTTGCATCACCCAAAAATATTTTTTTCTTTAAGTGCCAAAGCTGTCGCGATATCGCGACACTTTTTGAGAAAGGGCGCCAAAGGGTCAAACTGTCGCGATATCGCGACGCTTTTTGAGAAAAGTAGCCTAGACGCAAAATGGTCGCGAAATCATGACATTTTCGATGCAAAGCAGCCTGGACGCAAAATGGTCACGAAATCGTGACATTTCCGATGCAAAGCAGCCTGGATGCAAAATGGTCGCGAAATCATGACATTTTTGAAGCAAAGCAGCCTGGATGCAAAATGGTCACGAAATCGCGACATTTTCAAGGCAAGAAGGCCAAGGCGCAAAATGGTCATGAAATCGTGACATTTTCAAGGCAAAGAGGCCAAGGCACAAAATGGTCACGAAATCGTGACATTTTCAAGGCAAAGAGGCCAAGGCACAAAATGGTCATGAAATCGTGACATTTTCAAGGCAAAGAGGCCAAGGCACAAAATGGTCACGAAATCGTGACACCTTCGGAGGCAAAGCTCTAAGGCACAAAGTGGTCACAAAATCGTGACACTTCTGGAGGCAAGACTCGAAGGCGCAAAGTGGTCACGAAATCGTGACACTTTCAGAAGCTGGGCTTGAAGGCGCAAAGTGGTCACGAAATCGTGACACTTTCGGAGGCAAGACTCGAAGGCGCAAAGTGGTCATGAAATCGCGACACTTTCGAAAGCTAGGCTCGAAGGCGCAAAGTGGTCATGAAATCATGACACTTTCGGAGGCAAGACTCGAAGGCGCAAAGTGGTCACGAAATCGTGACACTTTCGAAAGCTGGGCTCGAAGGTGCAAAGTGGTCACGAAATCGCGACACTTTCGAAAGCTGGACTCGAAGGCGCAAAGTGGTCACGAAATCATGACACTTTCGGAAGCAAGGTGACAGGGTGCAAAGTGGTCGCGAAATCGTGACACTTTTGGGGCAAAGGCACCAAGGGGCAAAATGGTCACGAAATCGTGACATGTCACGGTTTCACGGCCCGAAGGAGAAATAGAGACCGAACGACCAAAACGTCATGATATCACGACCGAAGAGGAGAGAGGGCGTAAGGAAGCAAACACGTCGCGATATCGCGACAAAATGCTCACGACTCCAGATAGGCCGACGGTTGCAGAGGCCATAGCCGAAGGACACGTGACAGCGAATTACAGGTGGCCATGGAGTATTAAGCGGTTACAGAGACCCTGGTAGAAGGACACGTGGCAACAAACTACAGATGGCTATAGGGCACTCATATGAATGATGACTCGGCGGGTTGATGGACAGGCGGCTGCAGCGCACTCCGCCATTACAGACCATGATGATTCGGGGCACCTGGCAGCATCTTGCAGGCGGCTACAGAACATTCGTGCGGACGGTTACAGGGAATCCCGCATTCTATGTAATGATGTCCGAAGAGGGTCGGGTCTGTTATAAAAGGCCGCGCATGCATTGTAAAGGGACTCTTGGCTATTTTGAATAGAACTGCTGTATTTTTGACCTCTGTTAATGAAATTTGCATGAATTTTTTTGGTGTTAATTTAGTTCTGCTTCAAGTGGTATCAGAGCCAGAAGGTTCTGAGTGCGCAAACCGATCGCCGACAGTGAGGCAGTTTGCGCCAGGATTGTGGTTGTGGGTGTGAGGAAGCGAACAGGATGCCTCCACGTAGGAATCATGGTGGTGTGAGGAACAGGCAAGCAGAGGTCGATCTTAGAGCCTTGCAGAGGCAAGTTGAAGCCCTACAGGAGGAAATCAGAAGAGGAGTTGAGCCAAGAAGGGAGGAACCCAGTGAAGATGAAGTTTGGGAAGAAGAGGGTCCATCTGATGAGGAAGAAGCATTGGATCCAGCAGAGGCTAGGCTATATAGGGCCATATCCCAGATTGGGAAGAAGCCAAAGTTTGATGTCTCTACTTATTCTAGGAATCTCAACCCCGAGGAGTTGATAGATTGGATCAACGACATGGAGGAGTATTTCGAGTATGAAGAGATCTCAGACCCAAATCGGATCAGGTTCATGAAAACAAAGCTGAAAGGACATGCTAGCATCTGGTGGAAAGGAGTACAGCTAGAAAGGAACAGGAGGGGAAAGGAAAAGATCACCAGGTGGGATAGGATGGTAGAGAAGTTGAAAAGGCAATTCATCCCTACGGATTATGAGTTGGATTTGTTGAGAAAGATGTAGAGTCTTCGACAGGCAAGTAAATCTGTCAAGGAGTACATGGAGGAGTTCTATCAGATCTCGATTAGAACCGGCCATTCTGAGGCGAATAAGGAGAAAGTCGCACGATACATCAATGGATTGCGAACCAACATTCAAGAAGAACTGGGGCTGGTTAGGATGAGCACGGTGGAGGATGCATACCAGTTTGCATTAAAAGTGGAAGAGAAACTGAATAGGAGATTTGATGGTAAGCAGAGAGGAAAGGACAGGGGTGGAAGAGCTGGTGGAAGAACCAATGGAGGAAGATACAAGAGATTTGGGGAAGACTGGTGAAGCAAGCAGTAGCCAAAAATAGAAAGAGGAGAAAGAGGAGAATACCCAACGCCCACGCAATCAGAACAACAACTACCCGAGGGGAAGAGGTAGGCCTGGGCGAGGGTTTGGAAGAGGTGTCTTTCGAGGAACCTGCTTCAACTACGGAGAAGAAGGACATCGGGCATACAACTGCCCGCAACATCAAGAAAGGCCAAATCGAAGACCTGAGGGTCAGGCCCGAGCTGCTGTAGCAGACGAAGGTGTAGAATCTGAGCACTCTGAGGAGGCAGAAAGAGGAGAAGCGATGATCATCAAAAGAGTCTTGTTGAATGAAGAAAAGAAGGTAGACCAGAGGAACAACCTATTTCGAACAAGATGCAAGTGCGCAGGCAAGGTCTGTAACATCATCATCGATAATGGAAGCATTGACAACTTGGTTTCTGAGGAGATGGTTGCCAAGCTGCAGCTGGAGAGGAGGAAACACCCGCACCCTTATCGGATTGCATGGTTGCAAAAGGACCATCGGGTGCTGGTCAGTGAGCAATGCCTGGTGAAGTTCAACATTGGAACTTATCGAGATGAGGTCTTATGTGACATCTTGCCTATGGATGCATGTCACTTGCTACTGGGGAGACCATGGCAGTTTGATCGAAGTGTTGTACATGATGGTCGAGCTAACACATATTCCTTGTCAAAAAATGGAGTTCGACATAAGTTGAAACCCCTGAAGGAGGCGGATGAGAAGGTATGCAACAGTGCACGAGTCTGTCTAGTTGATGGAAGAAGATTTTTGGAGGGCCTGAAGCCAGATCATATGTGCTATGCAATAATCCCTAGGGTCAGGGAAGAAGAATGCAAGGAAACTCCAATGGAAGTCATGGGACTGTTGGAGGAGTTTCCAGATATCATTTTTGATAATGTTCCTGAAGGTTTACCACCTGTTAGGAAGATCAGCCACCACATAGATTTGGTGCCTGGATCGAGCTTGCCGAATAAGGCTGCACACAGGATGACGCCTGTAGAAACTGAGGAGTTAAACCGACAGGTTCAAGATCTGCTAAAGAAGGGATTGATTAGGGAGAGTCTTAGTCCATGTGCAGTACCTACAGTACTAGCACCCAAGAAGGATGGAGAGTGGAGAATGTGCACAGACTCTCGGGAAATTAACAAGATCACTATTAAATACAGATTCCCATTGCCCAGGATGGATGATATCATGGACTGTTTGAGTGGAGCTGAGTACTTCATGAAGATTGACCTAAAAAGTGGTTACCATCAGATCCGCATTAGAGAAGGGGACGAGTGGAAGACAACCTTTAAAACCAGAGAGGGGCTGTATGAGTGGTTGGTCATGCCATTTGGGCTAACCAATGCACCGAGTACCTTCATGCGGTTAATGAATGAAGTCCTGAAAGAATTTCTAGGCAAATTTGTTATTGTCTACTTGGATGATATATTGATTTTTAGCAGAACCCTGGAGGAGCACCTGATGCACATCAGGAGGGTTTTTGAGAAACTGCGGGAGGAGCAGTTGCTGATCAATCTCAAGAAGTGCAACTTCGTGAAGAGGGAGTTAGTATACCTGGGATTTGTTATCTCAGTAGATGGTCTCAAAATGGACCCCGAAAAGGTGAGGGCTATCATAGAATGGCCTGCTCCAAGAAGCGTGACTAGGGTGAGATCATTTCACGGTCTAGCCAGTTTCTACAGAAAGTTCATTAGAAACTTCAGCAGTATTTGTGCATCCCTTACGGAGACAATGAGGGGGAACAAGAAGGAATTCAAGTGGACAGCTGGAGCAGACAAAAGCTTTGCTATCGTTGAAGAAGAAGGTCACCAGAGCAACCTGTCTTAGCCCTTCCAGATTTTAACAAGGTGTTTCAGGTAGACTGCGATGCGAGTGGTAGTGCCATAGGGGCCGTATTGAGCCAAGAGGGTAAGCCTGTTGCTTATTTCAGTGAGAAGCTCAACGATGCCAGGAAGAAGTATTCGGTATATGATCAGGAGTTCTATGCCATAGTTCGGGCTCTAAAGAAATGGAGGCATTATTTGTTGCCAAAGGAGTTTGTTCTTTATACTGATCATCAGGCACTGCAGTACATTAACAGTCAAGGGAAATTAAATCAGAGACACCTGAAATGGGTCGAGTTCCTGTAGAGCTACACCTTTGTGCTGAAACACCGGAGTGGGAGGTCCAACAGAGTTGCGGATGCCTTGAGTAGGAGGCAATGTTTGCTGATGGAGATGAAGGTGGAGGTTGTAGGGTTTGCTGAGCTCAAGGGTTTATACCCTGTAGACCCCGACTTCGCAGAAGCTTGGAAAGCCTGCACTGCGCCTGTTACTTTGGACAGGACTAAATGGCTAAATTTTTTGATTCAAGATGGAATGTTGTTCAGGGGGAACCAATTATGCATTTCGAGGAGCTCGATGAGAGAGAATCTGATCAAAGAAAAGCACAGTGGCGGTTTAGCTGGACATTTTGGTCGAGATAAGACCATTTCCCTTGTTAGTGAAAATTACTACTGGCCGCAATTGCAACAAGATGTGGCAAAATTTGTGCAAAGTTGTAGGATATGCCAGATGGCCAAAGGTGTGAGGCAGCCTACTGGGTTATATCAACCACTACCTGTACCCGAAAGGCCATGGGAGGATATTAGTATGGATTTTGTGCTTGGTTTGCCCAGGACGCAGAGGGGGCACGACTCCATATTTGTGGTAGTGGACAGGTTTTCGAAAATGGCTCATTTCATTCCATGCCAGAAGACTAGCGATGCGGTCCATGTGGCTGGTTTATTCTTCAAGGAAGTGGTACGCCTTCATGGGCTGCCAAGGAGCATTGTGTCGGACAGAGATACCAAGTTTGTAGGGTATTTCTGGAGAACCCTATGGAAGAAATTGAAGACGGATTTAAAATTCAGTTCTGCATACCACCCCCAAACGAGATGGCCAAACAGAGGTGGTGAATAGGAGTTTAGGCAATCTATTGAGATGCTTGGTCGGAGACAAGCCCAAGGGATGGGATCTAGTTTTTTTGAAGGAAGAATTCGCTTATAATAGCTCAGTCAATAGGAGTACCAATAAATCGCCATTCCAGATAATCTATGGGAGCAGCCCAAGAAATGCTTCAGAGTTGAGAAGAATAGATACAAGAGAAAAATGCAGTGTTGAGGTAGAAGACTTTGTTGAACACCTGAAGGGAGTGCATGAGGAGGTGACAAGGCACATTGCTAAGATGAATACTCAGTATAAAGCCAGGGCAGACCAGAAGCACCGGGCTAAGGAGTTTGAAGTAGGAGATTCCGTCATGGTCCATCTAAGAAAAGAGAGGTTTCCTGCCAAGACCTATAACAAGCTGAAGATGAAGAAATTTGGACCATGCAGGATCATTGGGAAATGGGATTCGGGTAATGCATATGAGGTGGAGTTGCCGAGTGAACTTAACATCTCACCGGTTTTTAACATTTTGGATTTGGTCGAGTTTCATGAAGGAGATAGCAGTGCAACACCAAGCCCGGATTTGTGGAGCATTCCCGCGGTTACTCCAGTCGCAGATGAGATAGAAGAAGTTCTTGATACGCGTGAGGGCCGAAGTACTCGAAACAGATGTTATTCTGAGTATTTAATCAAGTGGAAGGGCAGGCCCATCGAAGATGCGACTTGGTTGTCGAAGGCAGAGGTTGACCGCCTGGGTCTACCTCAGACAGATCATAAGTGAAGATCACTTCTCAATTCACCCCGGGTGTCTGATGCAGGAGCATCCGGAGGTGGAAAAGCAATCTTGCATCACCCAAAAATATTTTTTTCTTTAAGTGCCAAAGCTGTCGCGATATCGCGACACTTTTTGAGAAAGGGCGCCAAAGGGTCAAACTGTCGCGATATCACGACGCTTTTTGAGAAAAGCAGCCTGGACGCAAAATGGTCATGAAATCGTGACATTTCCGATGCAAAGTAGCCTGGACGCAAAATGGTCGCGAAATCATGACATTTTTGAAGCAAAGCAGCCTGGATGCAAAATGGTCACGAAATCGTGACATTTTCAAAGCAAAGCAGCCTGGACGCAAAATGGTCGCGAAATCGTGACATTTTCAAGGCAAGAAGGCCAAGGCACAAAATGGTCACGAAATCATGACATTTTCAAGGCAAAGAGGCCAAGGCACAAAATGGTCATGAAATCGTGACATTTTCAAGGCAAAGAGGCCAAGGCACAAAATGGTCATGAAATCATGACATTTTCAAGGCAAAGAGGCCAAGGCACAAAATGGTCGCGAAATCGTGACACCTTCGGAGGCAAAGCTCTAAGGCACAAAGTGGTCATGAAATCGTGACACTTTCGGAGGCAAGACTCGAAGGCACAAAGTGGTCGTGAAATCGTGACACTTTCGAAAGCTAGGCTCGAAGGCGCAAAGTGGTCACGAAATCGTGACACTTTCGGAGGCAAGACTCGAAGGCGCAAAGTGGTCACGAAATCGTGACACTTTCGAAAGCTGGGCTCGAAGGCGCAAAGTGGTCACGAAATCGTGACACTTTCGGAGGCAAGACTCGAAGGCGCAAAGTGGTCGTGAAATCGTGACACTTTCGGAAGCTGGGCTCGAAGGCGCAAAGTGGTCACGAAATCGCGACACTTTCGAAAGCTGGACTCGAAGGCGCAAAGTGGTCGCGAAATCGTGACACTTTCGAAAGCAAGGTGACAGGGTGCAAAGTGGTCGCGAAATCGTGACACTTTTGGGGCAAAGGCACCAAGGGGTAAAATGGTCGTGAAATCGTGACATGTCACGGTTTCGCGGCCCGAAGGAGAAATAGAGGCCGAACGACCAAAACGTCGCGATATCACGACCGAAGAGGAGAGAGGGCGTAAGGAAGCAAACACGTCGCGATATCGCGACAAAATGCTCACGACTCCAGACAGGCCGACGGTTGCAGAGGCCATAGCCGAAGGACACGTGACAACGAATTACAGGTGGCCATGGAGTATTAAGCGGTTACAGAGACCCTAGCAGAAGGACACGTGGCAACAAACTACAGATGGCTATAGGGCACTCATATGAATGATGACTCGACGGGTTGATGGACAGGCGGCTGCAGTGCACTCCGCCATTACAGACCATGATGATTCGGGGCACCTGGCAGCATCTTGCAGGCGGCGACAGAACATTCGTGCGGACGGTTACAGGGAATCCCGCATTCTATGTAATGATGTCCGAAGAGGGTCGGGTCTGTTATAAAAGGCCGCGCATGCATTGTAAAGGGACTCTTGGCTATTTTGAATAGAACTGCTGTATTTTCGACCTCTGTTAATGAAATTTGCGTGAATTTTTTTGGTGTTAATTTAGTTCTGCTTCATTTCATCATAGTCAATGTCATGTTTTTGAGCATAACCCTTAGAAACCAATCTAGCCTTATACTTTTCTATCTCTCCATTAGAATTTTACTTGATTCTATAGACCCACTTGTTCCCAATAACATTTCTCTTATTAGGATAAGGCACTAGATCCCAAGTTTTATTCTTTAAAAGATAATCCATCTCAACCTTCTTGGCATCAACTCAACAAGAGTGTTGTGAATCTTCTTGGTAAGAAGTATGCTCATGATCATTCTCTATCTTAGCTAGGAGAGACATGTTAAGGGTCATACTTCTAGTTATCCTTTGGCTAACTGAATTATGCTATTTAGGACCCCGAGAATGATCCAAAAACTTGGTCCTTTTGACACAAGGCCAACCCTTTTCTAAATCAAGAAGGTCTTCATTGAATTTTATATCTCTTGAAACAAATACAATGTGTGAAGAAGGTGAGGATAACCTGTAGCCCCTATGTTCTGCATCATAGCCAACAAAGATGCATTTTTGAGACATTTTGTCTAATTTTTTCCTCTTTTCTAAAGGAATATATGAAAATGCATCACATCCAAACACTATTAAGTGTGACAAATTCGGCTTCTTACCATTCCAAACCTCATAAGGAGTCTTCCCCTAAACTAATTTTTAAGGACACCTGTTAAGAATGTAGATTGTTGTACTATATGCTTCACTCCAAAGAAATTGAGGTAACTGGTTACTAAGCATGCATCTTACCATCTCCATGATTGTCTTATTTTTCTTCTACAACACCATTTTGTTGAGGAGTGTATGGACAAGTAAACTACCTTTTTATCTCATGAGAAGAACAAAACTCATTGAAATCATTGCTATTGTACTCGCCTCCATTGTCACTTCTAATCATTTTGATATTTGATCCCTTTTTATTTTCTACCAAAGCTTTGAACTCCTTGAATGTCTCAAAACAATCTTATTTATTCTTAATTAGATACCCAAAGATCATTCTTGAATAATCATCTATAAATGTGAGAATATAGGATGCACCACCAAGTGATCTAACATGTAATGGACCCATAATATCTATATGAATGAGTTGAAGAATTTGTGGCCCTTGTTGACTTGTCCTTTGAAACATTTTGTTTGCTCATCTTGCCTAAGATGCATGTTTCACACAAACCATGAATAGGGGAAATGTTAGGTAAGCCTTCAACCAAATTTTTGGACTCCATCATTTGAATATTTTGATATTTTTATGGCCTAACCTTTAGTTCCAAAGCTTGCTACTAGGAGAAACATTAGTTGCTAAACACACTTTAGGAGGAACATCACCTAACACATAAAGATTATTCTTCACATAATCTGTAATGATTGGTAGCATGCCTTTCCTAATGCTCCATTAAGTTGCATTGAACTCAATAGTGTGACCTCTTCTAGAAACATGTGAAACTGAAATTAAATTTCTCCTAAGGTTAGGCATATATAGGACATTATCAAGTAATTTCCCTTCAATTACTACATTGCCAACACCTTCTACTTGAAGTCTAGTATTATCACCAATGTAAAATGAATCTGAAGAGTGCTTATGAATTTCCACAAACTTATCCTTTTCAAAACACATATGGTTAGTGCATCTAGAATCTAACACCCATTCATTAGAAGTAGATGATTCAATGGAGTAGAGGGCACAAACAAAGGCATTTTTATTAGAATTTTTCTTTACATTGTTGTTATTTTTCTTTCCCTTGCCAAACCATTTCTTAGGTCCTTGTCCCTTAGTTTTTTATTGCTCTTCCTTTTCTGCAATCTTCTTCTTATTGAAACAATTTTGTTCCTTGTGGCCTTTCTTGCCACAAAAAGTTATAAGTGAAATCAACTCTAGGCTTGTTGGGCTGGAAAATTTGATTTTTCCTTCCCTTGTATTTCTTCTTGAAAGAAGCCTTAGTGGCACTCAAGGCAACATTCTTCTCCTTGAAAACTTGACCATTCACTTTGTATCTATTAAGAGACTCTTCATGTTGAATAAAATTTTGTGAAAGAGTGTTGAGAGGAATGCCATCCTCTTATTGCTCTAGCCTAGTATCAATAATGATGACAAAATTCTTGAACTTGTTTGACAAGTTCCTAATAATGATAAAGCTTAAGAGCTTCTCACTTATCCAATCACAATTATAAGCCAATAGTTGAGTTCTCATGTCTTTCATCTTTGAGAGGAAGATAAAGGCACATTCTTCTTCACCTTGCATAGTACTAAGAATTTTTGACAATAAAGTGAATTTCCTTGATGTGTTGGATCCTAGATGGACTTGTTTTAGCAAATCCCATGCATCTTTAGCATGCTTACAATGGATTATAGTGAGCAATCTCTCATCACTCACACTATTGATAATAATGGAAAGTGCAAGGTGACTCTTGTTGTTGTATGTCTCAAGTGCCCTTGCATGGGTTAGGATTGCTTCATCTCCATTCACAATGGGCCATAAATTTCTTGCTTGATATTCAACCCTCATCCTTGGTTCCCATATTCCAAAATTTGATCCATAAAGGATGTGCTTAGGTGTGAAGAAGATTCCATGATCATCCATTCTAGAAATTGAACATAATCAAAACATAATATGCATTGACAAAGGAAATAAATGATGCAATAATAAAGTAGATAAACATACTTGCATATATAAAAAAAACATAACTTTCAAGTAATCTACTTTTCAATCATCAAAGATAATCATCATGAAATATAAACATCATGAAAGATAATCAAAATTAAGCATCATCAAGAGAGATAAGCATCATCATGAAAGATAATCAACATCATCATGAACTACTATAACCATCTTGCAATAAACAACTATAACCATATTGCAATTGAATAAAGGAAATAAACCAAGATCAACTTGCAATAAGAAGGTAACTAACCATAACAATCATCTTGCAACAAAATAAACTAACTTGAATTGAACCATAAAACATTTGTTAAATGTTAGATAGTCAATAATTTAGTAAGTTAGTGTTAATTTTAAGGTTTTTCTATAGCCTAATGAATTGCCAATTCATCTCACCCAAGGTCAACCAAGCTACCCAAAAGGGTATGGGTACGAGGACCCAAAACAAATTTGATACTGATAGAGCAGATTCTTTTAGATTCAATAGGTTTTTAGCAAATATAAATTGTGTTGCAAGATTAAGTAAATTTTAATCAAATACTAAAGTTGTGGTTAGTAAGTTGATTCATTTTTAACTTTCTTGATTAATATGAAAATTAGTAAATTGCAAGTTAGTTGGTTAGTAGATTGTTTAGTAGCAAGTTAGTAAGTTTGTAATTAGATTAGTTGAGATGTAAAATAGGCAAAACACAAATACACTCTCTCTCTTCCTCTCTCTCACTTTAATTCTCTTTTAATTTCATTATGAGAGATACAAGTCATATTAATTTACATTATGCTTCAAGCAAATACTTGAGAGAGACTAGAAGAAATTAATAAAAATAGGGGGAAGAGAGTGAAAAAGTTGATCCGAAATTACCTTGTATACTCCAAAAAATACTTGGATAACCTTGCAAAACAAGCAAACTCACAAACAACCATTGTTAATGTGAGAAAAAAAATGACTATAAGGTCTAGATTATTTGACAATTTGACAAAAAATTTGCCAAAAATTGCATCAAAGGATTCTAGTTGCATTATACAATAATAAAAAATGCATTTTAATTTATGCAAAAAAATGACTATTAGGTCTTAAAATGAAATAAATGATTATTATTTGTTATTAAAAAATAGAATAATAAATGACTATTTTTTTTATTTAAAAAAGAGAATAATAAAAAAAATGACTTTTTTTTATTAAATGACTTTTTTTATTATTAAAAAATAAAATAATAAAAAATGACTATTTTTTCTTTTATGAAATGAAAGTTTTTTTATTAAAAAACAGAATAATAATAAAAAAATTAGACTGTAGAACAAAATGGGTGAGGGGGCCATTTGGCCCCCAAATAAAATAAAAATTGCCTTAGATTTATTTTTCACCAAAATAGGACAAATAATATATGGAAATAGGGTTTTTGGGCCTTCCGAACGCAACCATGGGGTCCGTTTGGCTCCAAAACCCTTCCAGCAAAATCTTAATGCCAAAAATTTATAGATTTAAAATGAAAACACCATTTGCAAAAGATATAACAACTAGATACAAAAAAACATAGTAAATTTATAAACCCTAATGGCATATTTGCAAAATAAGTTTGCTCAAATATCAAATGCATAAAATACCCAAATATCAAATGCTTTCATTTTTATATATATATATATATATATATATATATATATATATATATATATATATATATATATATATATATATATATCTTAATGGTTTTTTTACCTCAAAGGATTGAAGAAACTTGATGGATATCCCAACCGCTCCGATACCAAATGTGAGACAAGCAAAGTCTCCCCAAGATCGAATAATGCTCCACAAGATCAATCACACACAAAAGAGGAAAACCCAAAACACCAATATTAAGTGGTAGAACCCTACTTGAAATGAAGAAGGGAAACATCCACTATGAAGCTCACTATATTACTCAATGATTCAACAATACAAGAATGCTTCAATGTTATGCAACAATATGCATCAACATGATATGACAAGATATAGTAGACAACACCCCTATTTAAAGAGAAGCTTTTCTACTACAACCCTAAAATTGCCCTAATATTATCACAATATTATCTTGAGATGTGTGACAAATCTTAGCACAATATTATCTTGAGATGTGTGATAAATCTCATCATAATATTATCTTGAGTTGTGTGACAAGTGGCATATATCAAATATTAAAAAGTTATTGGTTACTTTTTAATATTTGCTAGAAAAGGGGAAATAAATTTTTCCCACAAATTAAATATTCTTAGCACCCTTATTTTATTTATTAATTGGGTGGGAGTATTTTTACCTAAAATAGAATTATTTTCTAATTCAAATATTATTTTTTAGACTTTATGTTTTAGTCTAAGAATAATTTACACAATATTGCATTACATATTCCAACACTCGACATCCCATAGGCTTTGGTTTACTTGCATTCAGGTCTATGGGCTTGATTTTTGGTAAATTAATCAATTTAGCCACCCATAATTGATCTAATATAGAATCCATTGACTCAACGAAGGGTGTAAACTAACGCCTAGGGTGACGTTGCTGATTCTTACCCTTATTTTCTTGAGTATTATTATTATAACTCACAGGAGGAGGTTAGGCCTGATAATTTACCTTTTGAGGAGGTGTCATTTATGTAGGCCTTGAGACATTAATGACCACTTTATTGTCCAATGTCAGCTTTTATGGTGCCAAACTACTCTTTGGATTCTTTGTCCACTCCTTGCGAGGTTTAACTATCTCTTCCTCTTGGATTTTGATATCTTCTATGGTCCTAGATTGTGCTAGAGCATCCTCAAGAGTGGGATATTATTGGAGTTGTAACAGTAATGATATTAATTTAAAAAAAATATTTGAGAACATCTGAGTCAGCTCGGTCATTGGAAATAGATAGGGTAACTTAGCTAAGTGCATTCGCCACCTATTTCCATAGTCAGTGATAAACTCATCATCATATTGTTTCAACCTTGTAAGGTTAGTTAATGTTGCCTTCCTCATAGTATTGAAGGAAAAAAAATCCAAGAATGCATCTGCAATCTATTCAAAGGTATAGACGCTATATCTTGGAAGTTGGTTAAACCACTCAACGACAGGGCCAGATAGGGTAATTAAAAATATCCTCAAGAGTAATGCATCGTTCTCCTGTATGTTGAAGCACTAATTCATGAATCTTGTAACATGCTCTTGAGCATTTTATTCACCTTTAAAATTGTCCAGCTTGGGCATTTTAAAATGATCAGGGTATGTTGTGGAAGGGATAGATGGGTGTAGTGGTTGATTGCGCAATTGGTGCAAGGTGGTTTTTTGAAGCCCATTCCTGGTTGTATTATCCTATACAATTTATAGGCATTTAAGAAAATATTGATACACATTAGAGGATCTAAGCTCCTCTTCTTTATTTTGGACCCGTAGAGGGGGATGAGGAATATTAAACATATGTTGAGGTGGTTGATTTTCATCACCCACGCCTCCAAAATGTGCTTCTAAGTAATATTCATTTTGTTCCAAATTGTCATAAGCCCCATAAGGTGTTTTACGAATGGGCCTACAAGGAGGAATGAAATCTTGTTGAAGGTGATCTATATTAGGCCTATTATGTACATTCTATTCGAGCCGAGGAGGTTTGGGAGGCAACATTTTATTAGGTCTTGGTGACCTATTCTATTGGAAATTATGTTACCTCTAACGAGCCTACTGTCTATGCGTTCTTGGAGTAGGAACTCCATTACACAATGTTTCTTGAATCTACTATTCAAGTATTTATTTTTATAACTACTTTTGATGCTCTAAGAGATCCAAGTGTTGTTTATCATATCAAAGTTGATTAAACTTGGCTTGATGATCAACATATTTTTTAACTAGATGATTAATTTGATCAACAATATTAGGCCTATGTGCCCTAGCACTATTGACTTCATATCTATCTTGTTCAGGAGGACCTGTAATATCTACTATGATTTTCCCTCAATTGAGAGAAGTCACATTTACTTGTGGTTATTTTCTAAAAATATATTCTTGATATTTTGTTGGTGTAGAGGCACGTCATTCTTGCATGGAATGATTCAAGTGAGGATAATCCAAATCCTCCTTAGGTCTTCCCTCATAAACAAGGAAAGATAAGGCTGAATTAGCTTTCCCATGGCGATGAGTATCATACTCATCATGGTTTTGGTACCTTGGGGAAGGGTGGTTTGAAAGCATAAGATAATCATTTAACCCTACCCTAGGTGAGAAGTCTTGATCTTGTGCACAGGGAAAGGAGTAGACTGAAGACATGCGAATGCGTGGAGGTGTCTCATTGCACGATTGCTCTTATTGAAATAAGATATTTGTATTATTCATATTAGGGATATGGTTTCCCCAATTTGTATTGTGACCTATGGGGGTACCCTATGTAGGAGTCCCTTGTAGGCTAGGTTCCCTATTTGACACTCTAGGATTAACCATCCACTCATTTATCACTCGATGATTAGGGAGAGTTTTTGATCACCAAGGAGGAATAACCATGTCCTTGGGGTCAACACAAAGACGTTCTATGTCCTCTTGCCTACTCCCCATAACGTCCACCCTTAAATGGTCTAGGCTATGGGTATATGACATAGCTACTTAATCTAAACCTATATGTGATTATCTCCTTTAAATTTTTTATAGATTTAAACACATAGTCAATAGAAACACTCAATAATACAAATGATTATCTCTTTTAAATATTATGTGTTCCTAAATTGTTTGATGTGTTTCAAATTTATTATTTTTTTAAAGAATCTCTTTCACATGTTTTGAATTTTTGTTGATGTAATTATTAATTGTTTAAGTGGTTTTCACCTATATGCTCGTAGCTCAACAATCGGTAATGAAATTCATGATCATTTTATTCCACCATAGTATGGAGATGAAACCCATACCTGGTCAGGGAGCATAGGTCCTACCAATCCTCACCCAGTTCACTCGCAGTCAGCGATATACCTCTCCGAAGAGAGATATGTGTTATATCTCATAGGATATGATGGATCTTGGAGCTGGCCTCAAAAAATAAATGGGGTACATAGAATTTGAGCCAATGGATGGAGATGAAACCCATCATTTTTGAACTCTATCAATGGTTGGGGATGAATTCCAACTCACTAACATTAAAAATAATCATGGTGTGTGTGGTTCATTTTAAAATTATTGAAATAAAACAAGATAAAATTCAATTATGATTCACTAAATGCATGAAATTGCATTTTACTTTCAGAATCATAATCATATATATAAAAGGAAAATACCAAATTTGTGAAATATATGAAAACCTAACCCTTAGGTAGGTCACAAGTAGGAAAACAAGACAAATACATTTTGAAGTCTATTATTTTTCCTTATTTTATTTTATTTTGTTAATGCAAAACATAGAAATATGAAATATAACCTTCACATGCACACAGAAGACAAGAAAAATTGAAATTCAAGTTTTTTTTTAAACAACCTAGATGCAAATTACAGGTTCGAAAGGTTACCTTTTTTTGTTTTAGAACTTGTTATTTCTAGCAATTTCTGTTGAAACCCCCTTGTTTTATGGCCATCCCTACATGGGATTGCTACAAATTTGGGGGTCATCCCTGGTAGGGATGTTTACAGTGGTCATCCCTGGCAGTTCCAACCAAGGATTTAGGGGTCATTTCTACTTAAAATGACCAGAACCTACAACATAAAAAACACAAAAATGATGTCAAAAACTACAAATTCAAATGGTAAAAGAGACACGTGGTCCCACCATGATAACCATTGAAGAAGCATGAAACACAACACACCTTGAATGGTTGTATTGAAATGCAGTTGTAGTTCTAAGCTAACATTTAAAGGAAAATGTGCAAAATATGTAAACTACTAAAATGATGAATAATTTGCAATAAAATAGGGGGAATTTATCCTTGTATTTATAAATTCATCAATTCAAAAATGTTACAATACATCCCCTTTGAGGGCTTATCATTTTGATACATTTCAAATTACAAGTTACAAAGGATCAAATCCCTTCAAGAGCTTATTGGTGTGTTTCAATGTTATTATCACAACCCATAAATAAGAGATAATATTGGGTTTCTTTTAATATGCCTCTTAGCTCCTCCATCATGCCTATAATACCTGCACCTACATACAAGATATTGAAAACTATTAATAGCATAAGCGTTTTATATAGAAAACCTTGAAAAGCATGCAATAATGAATATAAAACTAATTTGTGACAAATAAAAACAACTCCAAATGACTTGCAAATTTAGTATGATGTTATTAAGATGATTTTGGGAATATCTAAGCATAAATTAAAAGGAAATTGTGATCATAAAGTGTGGTCATTCCTGGCAGGAACAACTAAGCCTACAATCACAAAAACCTAAATTGACCCATCAAAACTACTCAAAACTTAACCAAATTTTAATGCAAGGCTATTATAATTATTTATAAATGATCTATGGTGGAATTGTACCAAAAAATTTATCCATTTCATGACCATCCCTAGTAGGTACACCTAGGACTATTATCCACCCCTGGGTGGGACGGTTACAAAATTGGGTGGTTTTTACCATCAATGTCAAAGGAATCTGGTTTAGAACTCTCCTAAATGTCTTATCAAAAAATGTGGTCAAATTACTATCCAATTTGATAGGTTTTGTAATTTATTTGGCATATTTTGGGGTGCCCCTAAAAGCGCCTTTGAATGAAGAGGTTTTAAATGAAAATACTTGGGGAAATGTGAAGGCAAATGTGAGGACAAATGTGAGAAGCTTTTTGTGATCAATACTTGTATTCATATATTTTTATATTGGGTAGGAGAACCTCAATTTATAGCCAAAATATGGCCAATGTGCAAAAGGTCATGTTCTGGCATGCACTTGTCAAATCCCTTGCTATACATAGGATGGGAGAGCTTGCCCATTTGGGATCTCCAATTTGTAGGTCCTAATACTTATGAATGTCTCCAAATAAATTTTTAGTGATTGGGTAGGGAAATGGTAGGAATCTATTGCCATTTTTCACATACTTTGACTTTTGGAAGATCTGGTTCATGGATGTCCCACCCAAGGATGGTTGCTGGTGGCTGTCCTTGGATGGGATGATCACAAACTGTGATCATCCCTTGGTGGGACGGTAATGGGTATATAGCCCAAAACTTCCCAAAACTAGGGTAAACCTTCCCAAAAGTGTTTGGGAGCCCTAAATAACCATATAGGGTTACCCAATGGGGCCATATGATGTTGATAAGAGTGGCACATATTAGTCTTATCCGATTTACATGATTTTGGTGTATACTTTATATGAGCATTGAAGGATAAAAAAAAATTCTCCTAAAGAGCATGTTATTCAATTACCATGCAAAAAATCAAACCTGCATACATGAGCAATGTAATGTGCCAAGTGGTGAGCATTGCAAGAAGAGCAAAGGGTATTTAGAGGCCATGTTTAGAAGAGCGCGTAGGGAGAAGCTAAGAGATTAAACACTGAAAGACGATATTTTCAGAGAGGTCAAAGGAGAGAAATACTATCATAAGGTGCCCAAAAATGGAAGAGAATTAAATTTGCATCATCATACGATCCAAGAACAATGAAAATATTGCCCAAAGCTTCATTAGAAGAGTGAAGATTAAAGCCAATCAGGTCATAGCACCAAAAAGGTAAATTCACATTGATTTTAATATTTACTTTCATTAAAGAGAAAAGGAGTTATAAGGTGCATAATATAAGGTTGAATTTATTGGACACACAAGAAATTACCAAATTTAATAAATTAGAAAGCAAATCAAAATAGGATTTTATATCCTTAAGTAGTACTTCAAAGGTACATTAATCATAATATTTCCAAATAATCATAGTAGGAGATATAAGGTTTTCAACAATGAAAAATTAAAACATTATTTTTCAAATATTATTTTTTTCTAAATTTCCAAATTAGGGAGACATAAGGAATACTACATCAAACTTTTTCATTGGAATTCACAAAATTGAATCATTGAAAATTGAAGGTAAAAAAGAACCAAAATTATTGATTGCTTAAGGAGTTAGAATTTATTAGTTATACTTGTATCTTATACACATTAAATAGACAAAAGGAATTCAACTATAGAGAGTTTCATAAAATTGAAAAGTGCATATTTTCAATAGGGATAATTAAGGTGAAATAGGAGTTGATCATTATACTACCAATATCTTCAAAACATTAGGGAAATCAACTCAAAAGGAAATATAATAGATGCTAAGTACTTTATCAAGACTATAGCATATTCTAATCACTTGGGAGACATAAGGGATTCTAAAAAACTTGATAGAAATATACTCAATTTACATGGGAAAGATAAGGTACTCTACAAAACCTAATATTTGAAAATATTTTCAAGTTAGTTCACATATTCTAAAAGTAGGGAGTTATAAGGTAGTATACAAAGACCATCATGATAGATAAGTTAATTCTTACAAAATTCCAACTTCTTAAAGGACCTAATTACTCTTCATGGAGAATTAAAGTAAGGGCCAATATTGATAATTGAAAAGCTCTGGGATATCATTAAAGGAGAAAAAAATATATGTACTTCAAGTGATAGTAAGATTCAAAATATTGAATAAAGTGATGCAAAAACACTAATAATAATAATTTTTCTATAACAAAGGAAATACAACCATACATTAGTACAAAATCAACATCTAAAGAAGCTTGGAAAATCCTAACAAAGATATTTGAATGGAAGAATAAAACCACCATATGAAATCTTCAAACTCAATTACATTCTTTGAAAATGAATAGTGGTGAAAGCATATAATTATTCCTAAGGAAGGAAATATATATAAAAGGAAAAATGTTAACCTTAGGAGAAAAGGTTGAATATATGTTTTTTGTTCAAGTAACCTTGAGAACACTTCCAAATAACTGCAAACACTTAGTTACATCTTTACAACTCCTAAGTAAAGATACATATTTTGATGAGTTAGTCAACATCCTTCAAGAATATGAGGTATAAACTACAATTAAATATGAAATGACTAACAATGGATTAGCTTCAAAATATAATCAAACCAGAAATGTTACCTTATCCTTAAAAGGATAAAGACTATGGAATAATAGATATTGTCATATATGCAGGAGGAAATGGCATAGTACTAATTATTGTAGAGTCTATCCTAGAATTAGAATGAGGAAATCAGATAAACTATGGAAGCCAATCAAATAGGCAATTCCAATTAAGATAATATCAATCTCAAAATACTCCTTTTCAGTAATAATTTCAATGTCCATATCCTTCTCAGAATCAATACAATTATCCTTAATTGCAATATCAATAAGGGAATAAAAAATGACACCTAGTTTAAGGGATTTAAGAAATATAAGAAAGAAAAGAACCTAAAATGAACATGAAATTAAAGCTCTCAGCAAAATTATTTTTTTATGAAGAGACTAACTACTTGCTTTAATAGGATACAAAAAGTAGATAAGGAGACTACAAATTCCAAAACCAGGTAAAGATCCATAATGATGACTAAAGTCTTCAATACCTAGATAATGTAATGTAGAGGAGTTGTTAGAGTATATTACATTGTTTGGTACATGCCAATGTACCACCTTGGATGAATTATTAGACTTGTATCGTTCCAAATTTTCTGCACCCTTACCTTCAGGCTAAAGGATCCGTGCCCGAAAGGGGGATGCGAGAAGGATGGGATGGTACCTCGGACTGAGAGGCCCTTTGAAGGTCGCGCCTCTCGGGGGAGGGGTATTAAGGTGATTTTTTGATGGATGGTGGGGTTCACCAGGAAAATTTTAGTGGCAGTTTCCACGCCTAGGTTGGGAATGAGTTTGATGTGTTCAATTTTATCTTTAATCATTCAAATCCTAGGTTTGGCCAAATGAATCTAAGTTGTTCTATATGAAATGCAGATTTAAATGAATACAGAAAACAAAATTAAACCTAAAACATAGAGAATATGCTAGATGAGAAAAACCATACCTGATTCGGATGTCTGATGGAGGTTCTAATTTTTGAAGCAGTCCAGATCGCCTCTGATATGACAGGATCGTCTGAGATCTGACAGGATCATCTGAGATCTGACGAATTCGTCAATGAATTCATCGAGAGACCTGCAATCAGAGAAATAGATACAAAATACCAAAAATGCAACTATACTAACAAAGGAAAATGATGTAAAATGATAATAGTGATGTTAATATGATAATTACAAATAGAAATTTAAGTGGATTACAATGTTTTAATGAAAATTTATGACTTTATTATGCACTTTAAGCTACATGGGTGAACTCCAAGATGCAGAATAATAGGAAATAATAATAAACTTAACTAGATACAGAATAAAACAATAGAAAAGAATAGAAAAACGTAAACTCTGGGCACTGATTGCCCCCAATGTTGGTTGTAGTCGAAATCGTCTACAGAATATGAAATCATCTCGAATTTTGGCGTGATCGTCCGAGATCGTATCGGATCGTCTGTGATGATCTGAGCTTGCTCCGATTGAAGAATAATGAAGTTCCTACAAGAAAACTTGGAAAGGAACGAAGGCAAATAATGATCTAAGATGGTCTAATGCAAATAAAACTCGATTTACAGGAAATTTCAGCCAGGGGAATGTCAAGGGGGGTCCTAAGGTTTAAATAGGCTTAGGAAGGAGGTTGGGAGGTTGGAGATCATCCCAATTTGGGAGATCTCCAATGGGGAGGGTCTCTAACCATGCAGACACGCTTTTGCCCGAGTTAGAGACGTCGTTGAAACAGAAGCTAATTATGAAAAATCAGTTTTGGGACGAAATCGTCTGGACGTTCTACTCTAGACGAATTCATCCGATCTGAGGTGATATCGTCTGATCGACGACGATATCGTCCAACGGTCACAACAAATCCTAAAAATGGCATAAAAAATGGGGAAAGCGGTTTAACAGGCGGTTAACAGGCGGTTCGGGGTTAAAATTCAAATTTGAATTATTTACTAAGGTTTACTGTGCCAATTTTAGGGTGCTACATTTTGCCCCCTCTTTAGCAAATTTTCTGAAGAAAATGCGTTAAAGACGAGTTCTTCTCGATTTATGAGAAAGCAAAAATTTATTCCCATTTTTAGGCGACGATTCTAGGTCGAATCGTACGACAACTTACTATGGTGCCCCCTCCGTGTTTTTACCCAAATCGAACGTTTGAGGTAAAAATGTAAAAAGCAAAATTTTAAAAATTGTTTTTAATTGTTTTTTGAATAAAATTAAGAAAAATAGGGTAAAACCCTAATTCATTTTTACTGTTCATTTTCTTGATTTCTAGAGCTCTGCAGAAAAGATGGTCGAGACAGTGCACAGATCGATAGAGGTCCAGCGTGGGCTACGGGTAAGGATCTAAACTTAGTTTAGAATGCTTTAATTTGAATTTATGTGCTTTTTAGATTAATTTTTAAATGATTTTTGAGCATCATGGCCATTTTTGGGCCGTCGACATCGTCGAGACGAAATCGTCCCGATTTCGTCGAAATCGTCTCGATATCGCCAATTTCGTCCAAGGGCGAAATCGACGATATGGGGACGATTTCGTCCAATAAGGGACGATTCCCTCTTGCAAAATCGAAGACGATTTAGTCCTAAGGACGAATTTGCTCAAATTTAGGACGATATCATCCAATGGTGGACGATATCATCATTTGTATGAAATTGAACTTATTTTACTTGCATTTTTAATCACTATTTTATTAATGATTTTTATTGTTTTGTTGTTTATGTTGTAGAGGGGATTACTAAAGAGCCAAGAATGGAAATACGAGGGTCTAAGGGATGACTTGGCCGCTCTAGATCAGGCAGAGCGAGATCAGTTGGCCTAGGTCGGCTTGCAGCATGTGGCAGATATGCCACACGTTTCTATGGATATGGGGCTATTGACGACCCTAGCGAGAGAGGTGGTATCCGGGTTCTTCCTATTTTCGGTTATCGATAGGGGAGATGGCTCCCACATTGGAGGATGTATGGAGGATCTTGAGGATCCCCATACAAGGATGATTGATAACTCCCATGGCCAATCAGGGCCACGCGATGATGCGACTATGCGAAGATCCGAGCTTCACCCTGGAGAAGGGCGGAGTGAATATCGAGTCACTACGACAGATGCCTGGGGCATCTAGACTGACATAGGTTTTGGTAGGGGTAGTAGGTGGACTTCTGTTGTGCCACCAGAGTGGGTGCAGAGTACCATGGCTACTAACAGATGTGGTCTACGACATGAGAGACCACGGGTACAGGTTTTCTTGGGGGAGCTTTATACTATGCCGATTGTATAGGATCCTACATGGGGTCGTGTACAAGGGCGACCGATGTCTGGTCATGACATCGCTATTACAGGTTTGGTGCTGGGAGCACATCACGGTGCGAAGGCCGATAGGGCTCCCACTGATAGGGGTTGATGGGGAGAGGCCTCGGGTTTTCTACTGGTGGCTCTAGAGAGGGTCACAATGATGGATAGATCTGCCAATGTCCCGGAGACTACTGGATGACCTTGTCTCAAACCAGATCACCTGGAGGCCTTGGAGAGATCATCCAGGGTGGGCCGAGGATAGACAGGAGCTGGCTCACATCAGGCGAACCTACTGGCTTAGGATGGAGAGGGGAGAGGTGGAGCTCCACCGCTACGACCGAGTTTTGAGGCAGTTCGGTCTACAGCAGGGGATCCCATCTCTCAGGGACTACGAGTTTTCTCGGACTATCCGGGATAACACCACACTCAGCGGGGCTCCAGATATGCAGCGCTTCTGGAGTCAGGACACGGATGATGCCCCCATCCAGCTAGTGGATGGGGATGATGCAGGGGTAGCCGACGGCTATGATGCCTAGTACACAGGCATCCGCCCTCCTCGGATGACGAGGGCTCAGGGTCCGATTCATGTAGTTGTGCATCGGATGGGGAGGCGGTGCCAAGCAACCATTGAGGTAGCACAGGGTCAGAGCAAGGAGAGGGGAGAGAGAGGAGGCCACAGGCTCAGCGAGAGGCCACGACAATAGGAGAGGAGGGAGGAGAGACCCCCTTCTCCATGGAGAGAGAGGCCACCATCGCCCGATAAGGGCAAGGGTGTGGACATAGGAGAGAGTAGTGAGATGGCTACTCTTCGGGTAGAGAATGTCCGTCTCCAGGCTCAGGTGCAGACCTTGCAGGATGAGGCTGCACGACATCGAGCTGAGGCCACACAGCTCAGAGATGAGGTCGCACGCCTCAGGGCACGGAGCGGAGGGGCGAGCACTCGGGACCTAGCATGGGCTATTGCCCAGAGCACATTCTACCAGGGGATATACTTATCCACCGTGTGGTGCCGAGAGAGCGAGAGGATGTCGCTACTAGGTCACATGGCTAAGCGTATCATGATGAGGTTGTCGAGGACATCATCACGATCGACGACTAGGACTCGTAGCACCACACAGACTTCGATGGGGCCACCTCCTCCACCTCAGGGTAGGAGAGGAGATGAGGCTGAGAGCTCGAGGGGTTCTCGAGGCTAGCTTGCTGACTGCACTGCATGGATTTATATAGTGTTTATTATTTTTGATAGAGGATTGAGTATGCCGAGGTACAGATTGTGGCATACCAATCCAGTTTTGATATGATGTACATAATTTTGTTGATATATATATGAGATATTTTTGATGATATGACTTGTGTCTTATGTGTTTGTATGATGCTTTAATGTTTTGATTTGATTGATTTGATGATTCATGTAATTATGTCATTTTTGAAATATTATGATTTTATGTCATGCTTTTTAAATGAAATAATCTGATGTAAACAAAAAAAAGGTTGTTTGTGATATGATGTGATAAAAAATAAAAAGGGACTTTTAACAATAATTTCAAAGGACATTGTCGCTATTTATGACCATTTCATGGAGTCGCCGCTCGCTAGGTCGTCAAGCTAATCCCAGTATAGAAATATTGTTAAAAGTAAAAGAGTGCTTAAGAGACTGTCTTAAGACTTTGTTGTGATGATGCAAATGATGATGATGATGGTGATTTGTTTTCAGATTTCCATGAAAATATTTTGCATGAAATATAATAAAAATGATTTTTGCTAGGCATAAATTCCTAAGTGTGATAAAATTTTTGAATAATTCCCTAGGAATTATACCATCATTGCAAATTTGCATGTTGACATAATGACATGAAATAGTAACAATGTTCGTTCTTTTAAAGCATAATTGTGTAACATAATGATTTAAGTCATATGTTTTTATGATTTTAAATAAATGGGGAATAAAATTAATACAATGGTTTGCGCTAGGCATAGAATATTTAGGTATAGACTTATACCATCATCGCGAAATCCAAAGAAGAAATTGATATAATAGTTTTATTGCATGGTTGATTTTTAATTTTGAAAATAAACAGAAAATATAAAGATGAGGACTTGCGCTAGGCATAAAATTCCAATTTAGGTTTTGGAACTATACCATCATCGCGAAAGTCAAAAATTATATATATAAATGTAACTTTATTGCATGTTTTTGAAAGAAGATTTTGATTTTTTTGAAAATGCATGTAGTTGTCTTTATACTAAACAACTTTTCTCAAGTAAGAAAATGAAATTATTCCAGACAATTTGCAAAAAATATTTCAAATTATCTCAAAGACAAAAGTTAGATTTATAAGGAATCCCATGTGCGTATGTGAGTTCATTTCCGATCTTGATTTATCATAATGATACACAAAATCTCTCAAATACAAATGTGTGTGCAATTGCTTTGTGCATTTACCAGTTTTGAGCAAGATAATTTGATACAAGTGATTTGAATTAACCAAATAAGTGTTCATTAACCATGATTTAGATGCATATAACCGTACCAGACTACTATGTAAGTCGGGTTATCAAGAGCTAGCTAATCCATAAGCGGACATAGGTCTGTACAAAAGAAGGTCGCTAATGTGACAGACATATCACCACGCTAGGAGTTACCCAAGGCCAAGCGGGTTGGGCACAAACCACCTGTTATGGGGCTTACCTCACAGTTTTTGAATAATTGAGAATTCCAGGGATTCAAGCTCATTCACCCTTCTTTTCTTTTCAATGGGTAGGGAAAAGGATTTTATTGCTTTTGCTTTTGCTTTCTTTGCTTTCTTTGCTTGTATTTTTCTTTTTCTTTCTTTTCTCTTTTTTTTTTTGTATTCTTGCTTGATATTTGAGATAATGCTGAAATAGTACTGAGATAGTATAAAATGATACTGGAATAATGCTTCTTTTTGTCATGATTTTGCTTGATTTTTCTTTTTCTTTTGCTTCCTATACTAGGGATACTTGCTCGGATTGGATGTAGAGCAAGGGATTTTTATTCTGGGTAGGGGTGAGCTTGTCCTTTTGTCAATTCTCAAAGATTCTAGACCATGTGCATGATAGGATAGCAGGGGAAACTTTTCGCTCAAGAAACCACTTCTACTATGTAGCATAGCATGGAAATTGCAAATGTAATCATTTTATTGTGAAAGGATATGCTTGGTTTAAGTAAATAACAAGATCAATTCTCTATGCTCAAACTTTATTTAATTCAATTTGTGGACTTTGATATAAGAGAGATTAGTAATCATGCCAGATAAAATCAAGATATTTATTTTTGTGTTTGCAAAAGTGAGGGATTCCAAATAAATGCTAATTTATCCAAAATAATTTGAAAATATAACTGCAATACTTCAAGAATAAATATATACAACAAATATTTTTGAAGAGTTTGATAATTTTGACTCTCTCTTTCTCTTTTTTTTTTGTTTCGAAAGAGTCAATAATATTGCTGATTTCACTTTTATTTTATTTTTGTTTGTTTTTTTTTTTTAAATTTATATACTTTTAAAATGAAACAACATGCAAAATATATACAAATGATGAAATGACCAAATTTTATGCGTAATATCGCTTAAGATGCATAATATTCATAGGTTCTTTAAGATCTTTACCATCTAAGGTAGCTAATTTGTATGCTCCCGATTCAAATTTAGCAGTGATAATATATGGTCCAAGCCAGTTGGGCTCAAATTTACCTTTAAGGTCTTTAGTTGCATTAGTATTTTTTTTATTTTCTTTTAAAACAAGGTCGCCGATCTCAAAGGATCGATGACGAACTTTTTTAGCATATGATCTTTTAAGCTTGTTTTGGTAGGCACGAAGATGCTCCAAAGCATTGATGCGCTTTTCATCTAGGAGTTCTAGCTGACTGAGTCTGCCAGCTCGATATTCATCTCCTACTTCAGTATCTTGAAGTAGTAGAGCCAAAGAAGGAACTTCTAATTCAAAGGGAAAAACAGCTTCAGCACCATAAACCAAAACAAAAGGTGAAGTACCTATGGGAGTACGAACGCTAGTGCGATATGCCCACAAAGCTGGATATAATTGAATGTGCCAGTCGTGGCTAAATTTATTGACCAATATTTTAAGGATTTTAATTAATGTTTTATTAGATGCTTCTACTTGGCCATTACCCTGAGGATAATAGGGAGTGGACCAACGATGTTGAATCTTATATTTTTGACATAATTTCTTGACATCTTTATTTTTGAAACAAGTTCCATTATCTGAGATGAGATTTGCAGGAATTCCAAACCTACAAATGATTTGATTAAAAATAAATTTGGAGACTTGAGTTCCAGTGCAGGGAAGCTAAGGGCATAGCTTCAACCCACTTCGTAAAATACTCAGTGGCGGTTATGATGAATTTGTGTCCATCAGATGACACAGGATTAATTTTGCCAATAATGTCTAAGCCCCATTTTGAAAAGGGCCAAGGGGATGAAATAGCCTACAGTTCTTGTGCGAGGGCATGGACAAGGTCAGCATGCTTCTGGAACTTGTCGCAATGGCGCACATAATCATGTGCATCATTCTCCATGGTAGGCCAAAAGTATCCTATCCTAAGGAGCTTTTTAGCAATGGCGCTACCACTGAAGTGTCCCCCACAAGAACCATCGTGGGATTCACTCAAAGCTGATTTAGATTCTTCTAGATTCAAACATCTCAGTAAAATACCTTCAAAAGATCTCCTATATAAAGTATTGCCAATTATTACAAAGCGACTTGCTCGTCTACGTAATAATCGATGCTGGTTTCTATTAGAACTGGCAGGGAAAGTCCCATTTTGAAGAAAATCAAATATATCCGTATACCAAGGTTTAGGAGTAGTTTCATTGATTAGAAACACATCCAAAGGTTCTAAGCATGACTTATTTGAAGCGGGTTCCTGGAGTCGATGAATAATGATGGTGGCATATTCGTCATCTAACTCCAAGGGCAGAAGAGATGCAGTTGCAGCCATAGCGTCAGCCGCACGGTTGCTAGTTCTAGGAATAGCTTCCAAGGTAACTTGATCAAATAGAGATATTAATTGTAAAACATATGCTTTATATGGGCACAATTTATCATCTCTGGTCTGATAAACTTCATTAATCTGGTTTATGACAAGTTGAGAATCACCAAAAACTAGCAGATGTTTAATTTTTAATGCCAAGGCAGCTCGTAACCCAAGGATTAGAGCTTCATATTCAGCAGTATTATTAGTACAAGCAAATGTTAATTTAAAGGACAAAGGGATAATGTGTTTTTGTGGAGATATTAAAATAATACCTGCACCTGCCCCACTCATACATCGGGCTCCATCAAAGTATAAGGACCATTTTTCAACATGGTCTGCCTCTAGTTGAAGGCATTCATCAGGAAACTCAATGATGAGGGGATGGGTAGACTCTAAGGGTGCAACGACTAATTGATCTGCTATGATTTGACCCTTAACAGACTTTTGTCCTATAAATGTGAGTTCAAACTCGCTTAGAGCAAGAACCCACTTTGTTGTGCGACCCGATAAATAAGGTCGACTCATGAGATACCGCAAGGGATCATATTTAGCAATGACATACGTTTTTTGACTGAGCATATAATGGCATAATTTTTGCGTAGAAAATATGATTGCTAGACATAGTTTTTCTAATGTTGTGTAGCGGGTTTCATAACTAATTAAAGTTTGGCTAATATAATAATTAGCACGTTCTCTTTTCTCATCATCAAGTTGAGCTAACATAGCTCCTAAAGCAAAATCTAAAGCTGAAATATATAGGATAAATGGGCGATCAGGTCTAGGCGGTGAAAGCACAGGTGGGTTAAGGAGGTATTGTTTGAGAAGTTCAAATGCTTCCTTACATTCGTCATCCCAATTGAAAGGGACATCTTTCTTAAGAAGCTTAAGAAAGGGACCGGTTTTGTCCACCAGCTTATCGATGAAGCGATGGATAGCTTGAAGCTTACCTTGTAAACTTCGTAATTCAGATATATTTGTAGGTGCGGGCATATCAGTGATAGCCACAATCTTGAGAGGGTCAATTTCGATACCACGTAAAGAAACTATAACCCCCAATAATTTACTGGACTTGACTCCGAATATGCATTTGGCTGGATTTAATCGGATAAGATATTCTCTTAACCGATTAAATACTTTTCTCAAATCATCTAAATGATCATCCTCATTAATAGAACGAGCTATAATATCATCTACATAATCATGTAGGATATCATGCATCATATCATGAAAGATATAAGTCATGGCTCGTTGATATGTTGCACCTGCATTCTTTAAACCAAATGGCATCACTTTCCAACAAAAGGTACCCCAGGGGGTAATAAAGGTTGTTTTAGCTTGATCTTCAGGAGCTATCCTGATCTGATTATAGCCAAAAAATCCATCCATTAGGGATATCATTCCACTCCCAGCAATAAAATCAATGATTTGATCCATGTTGGGAAGAGGAAAATCATCTTTAGGGCATGCAACATTAATATCTCTAAAGTCTGTGCAAACCCTAACTTTGGTAGCTTCTTTCTTGGTTATTGGAACTACATTCGAGATCCATTCAGCATAATCAATAGCTTGTATAAAAACAACATTCAGGAGTTTTTCTAACTCCCCTTTGACTAGCAAGGCCACTTTGGGATGCATTTTTCTAAGTTTCTGTTTAACAGGTTTAGCATCCGGATGGACTACTAGGTGATGCATGAAGGGTCTAAACCTGGCATATCTTCATATGTCCAAGCGAAGACATCTTCATATTCTTTAAGAAATGTGATGTATTGATCTTGTTTTTCTTGACTTAATTCTGATCCAATATTGATTATGTGAGGATTATCCTCGGTTCCAATGTTAACTTTTATGACGTTTTCTACTTCCATGTGTAGATCTCTTTCAAAATTAGGTGGGGCGGGTGAAACGCCCAATTCTTGTAATTCTTCCAAGGTTAGCTTGGATAATTCATCTTGAGGATTCGTGGCCTCAAGATGGGCTATAGTAGGTATAGAACCATTGAAATAAAATCCATTATGTAACAACTCTTCAATGGAGACATCATGGAAGATATCTCCCTCCAACTCATCGTCGAATTCAGCAATCATCTCAGGATAAGCTAGGGATAGCATATTACATGTAAATGGCTGATTTGTTAAACGCAAAGTATCACGTCCATCCAAATAATCTTGATAACATATGAGTTGATCATCATCTTCAAAAGGGAAGGGTTGACCCTTACTAGGAAATAGGCCCACACCACATCGGGCGGGCCATGGTTCTACCTCAAAAGGTTCTTTCATACCATCTTGGAAAGGTCCCAAGCCTTTCCCTTTATATCCCATTTTAAGCATTATAGGTTTAGCTTTAGTATACTCATTAGTAAAATAACATCGAGCATATCCATCATAATGAGTTTTGATGTTCCTGGGTATTCTTCCCCAGTCATATCCCTTATAAATAAAGGCACAACTCCCGACTTGGTAAGTACTTCCCATAGGTTGTGGGAGGCCCAAGGTATGAGGAGATGGCGGCAAATTATTTAGAATAAGGGAATCTTGCATAGAAGCATTTGTTTTTTCTGATATTAGAATTTTAGATAAATCAGGTAAGAGCTCATCAGAAAGAGCGTAAGATGTAGAAGGATCATTCCCTATATCTTTTGATGTGGATGATATGTCTTTGGTAGATGTAGGTAATGTGGAGGTGTTAATAAATGGGTCTATAGGTTTTGAAATTATAGGAGTGGAACATGAAGGATTGGTTGTGGATTTAAGATCTTTTTGAGGTTCTAGTGTGGTTTGTTTAGAAGATTGTTGAGCTATATATGAGGGTGAAATTAATGGAGGAGAAATAGATGAAGTTATGGGTGTGTGTTTCACACGTTTAGATGAAAAATGAGAATTAGGATGTGTGGATGACAGAGCAGGGCAAAATTGAACTCCAACAGGTTCTGCCAAAGCACACATATCAAAGGGTCTAGGATCACCATGAATAGTGACCAACTGATTTTTAAATTCGAATTTAACACATTGATGTAAAGTTGATGGGACAACCCACATTGCATTGATCCAAGGGTGACCCAAGAGTATATTGTACGATGCTGGGCAATGTACAATAAACACGGTCGTATCTAAGGTTCTCGGACCAACTTGCAATGGGATGGTGATAACTCCACACGTTTCTTGTGTTTCGTCATTGAAAGCTTTTATGATCATGTCAGTTTTTTTCATTTCATCACTTCTAAACCCAAATCTTTGGTAGAAGTCAAAAGTGCAAATGTTTAGAGATGAACCATTATCAATCAAGACCCTTTTGACTGCTACATCTCCTATTAGGGCAGTAATATATAAGGGGTTATCCTTATGTAAACTATGTTGTGGTATATCTCTATCTCGAAAGTCAATACAATCGACTTCTCGAGTTATTATAGTATTGGTCATGGCTTCAGGTTGAATATCTTGTGGTACCATCATTTGGCTTAATGTGAGCATCAATTCATCTCTATGTGTAGGAGAAGATCTCAAAAGGTCCAAAAGAGAAATTCGAGCTGTAGTATTTGATAGTTGCTCATTAATATTATAAGGAGGTTTAGATTGAACATTAGGAGCATGATTTCCTTTATTAGGAACTTTCAAAACAAATGGAGTTGATCCATCGTTCTGATTTTGTTCTTGTTGAGAATTTTGAGCTTGTTGTCTAGTAATAGCTCCAATGGTACCTACAATATTGTTTTGCGGATGATGAATAGGTCTTGGTCTAGTGTTTATAGCTTGTTGATTAGAAAGTAATTGATGAGAAGATGGTCTAGTAGTAACTCGTCTTGGAAATGGTTCTTCTGGAATCATAGAATTTGTAATAGGTTGAATAGCATCTGATTCATCTTCAGAACTATTCGATTGATTTGATGTGATTTCCATGTCACTTTCAGTTTCATATTCTGTATCACTAAGATCAAGAGTTTGAATATTATGTAGAGGCCTGGTCGTGACCATGGATAAAGTTGTGTCAAAATTTTGTAAATCATGAGTAGGTAAATGTCCACTAATGGTTCCTACATATCGGGTAGGAGGAGGGACATTATGATGCTCAATTTGATTGGCCACCTCTTTACCATGTTTTGGTAAAGGATGTTGAAATATGTCTAATGATTGATTGGCATTTTGATTCTGATTTTGGGGGATGTTCTTTTGAGCATTATTAGGAGGATTTTGTTTAGGTTGAAAGGCTTGCACCTCCATTTCATTATTATCAATCAAATCTTGTATTTTATGTTTCAATATTTTACAAGAGTTGGTAGAGTGTCCAGGTCCTCTATGGAAATCACAGTGTAAATCAGCTCTGTATCCGGGTATAGTTGGATCAGGTTCCCGGATATTAGGTAATTGAATCAAACCTCTTTCGAGTAATTGGGGTAGAATAGTTGATAGTGGTTGATTCAATCTAGTAAATTCTCGAGGAGGTTTATCAGGAGGTTTCAATATAAATTTCTCTGTTGTCTTTGTTGTATTGATATTAGCAACATTTCTGCTATCAGTGACTCCATCACCTACAACTTGTTTGTTTTTATATTGATTTCTGGATGTTTTCTCATCATCTTTCTTCTTAAGTTGACCTCTCCTAATGAGAGCATCCTCCACTCTTCGAGCTAAGTCTATAGCTTGATCGAAGGTGGTTAAGGTGGCAGTTGATAACTCATAGGATATTTGTTCTTGTAAATTATTAATAAAAATGTCCAACATTTCCCTATAAGGTAGCACAAAGTGCAGTTTTCCTGTCAACTGCCTCCATCTAGCTAGGAAATCAGCAAAGCATTCATCTTTGTCTTGTTTTAAGTTGTATAAATCTTTAATGGTCACATGCCTTTCGATGTAGGCACTAAATTGATGGACAAAAGACTCAGTTGTTTCTTCAAAATTCCTCAAAGAATGGGTGGGCAATTGATAGTACCACTCTAATGCCATTCCTCCTAAACTTTTTGGGAACATTTTTAGTAATAGCAAGTCATCATGTGATATATCATGACATGCTATCCTAAACATGCGAAGATGCTCTATGGGATCTTCGGTTCCTTTGTATATAGGCAGGACGGGCATAGGAAAGTGTTTAGGGTATGGTTGTGCTACAACTATGGGATCTAAAGGCTGACTACACATCTCTCGATAATTGTACGAGGGACGGTAGGGATCTATCTGGTCCATGCGGGAAGCTAATTGTTTCACCATGGCTTCCAGATTACTAGTTTGCCCACCATATTGGTTCGGTGGGGCATGAATATGGGATTTGTGAGCATATGATGGAGGGACATAAAGATTAGATGCTATATTGCTATTGTGTAAAGTGTTGATAGGAAGGGTATTATGAAGAAGTTTTGAAGTTGTATTATGTTGTATCCCGGATTGTTGGAAATTGATGTTTGGCTTGTTTTTAGGCTTTTGTCGATTTGAAGCATATTGATCAATAGTTTGGCGAAATAAAGCAGTGAATGAAGGTCTCTTTTGTGCGGGAATGATTTTAGGCTCAATAACAGGTTCCTTAGGAGGTTGGGTAACCTGTTGTTTTTGCTTGTTCTGGATTATAGTGGCCATATCCATATTAGATGGTCCAGCTTTATCACTTTCTTGATCGATAAAAGACAAAGGATTAGTGTGCATGTTAAATCCTTCTTCTATGGTTGCTTGAGTTTCACTAATTTGTCCCCTATCAATATGAACTGCCCTATTAAGAGCACCAATATTATTATTGAAGAATTTCTAGAAATGATCTATGTTATCAAAAGTAATGACTCCATCTGGAGACATTCTAGGGGATGAGGATCCTTCCTCTCTAACATTTTCTTCTTGTTCATTTCCTACAACAAACTCATCTTCTTGCTGTTCTAGAGTTCCTCCTTCCGGAATTGGATCCTCAGGAAGGACATTTGAGTTTTTTGTTTTCTTTCCTAACCAATCTTCTTCTTCTTCTTTAGTTTGTTTACCATTCCTAAGTCTAGGCATTGTGCTTAAACTTAGATTTCAGAAATATATATATATATTTATATATATATGCAACAAGCTTAAGAGGTATATATTTTAATTATATACCTACTATAAAACTTAAAATAAAATGTTTTGATTTTGTTTTTTTTTTGTTTTTGTTTTTGATAACAATATTATAAAGATAACAAACAACACACTAAATGCAAGAAATAATAATAATGAAAGCAATGATCTAGTTTTCTATAAACAATTTATAAATATCATTAATGGGCTCAAGTTCTTCAGGAGTCATGAAATGTTCTTCTTCAAATTGGAAATTTTCTTTCAAGAATTTGATAAAAAGTGCTATAGTGATATTATCTGTCTCAGACTCTGATTGGTAGAAATAAAGCTCATGGCAATACTCTCGATATAACACAGCTCTAGGAACTCTCCTCCACCTTTCCCTATCTGTAAGAATGACCTCTTGATCTTCTACATGACCTAGGAATTGGTGTACAATGACTACGTTCTCGAGGTATTCCTCGAAGGTGTACAATTCTGAAGACACAAGAGCTCTCCTATAAGCTAACCACCTATGGCAAGCTCTCTGAAGTTCATGATAAAAAATGAGTTGATGAGGATCCAGGATTCTATCTAGGACAAACCTCTTGATTTGTTTAAGTTCTGTTGACCTAGATGAAATGATACCTAGTCTCCTATCAAGTTCGTCCCACAAAAGTTGGTTTCTATCTATTTCAGGCACACTAAGCACAAAATTAATTTCTATGGCAGCTAATTGGTTCTCAACATTTATAGTGACTGCTTGTCTTTTCTTAGGAGCTACCATCTAAACATGATATGCAACTTAGTAGTTTTCTAATGATTTTAAATGCATCTATATTTTTTTTTTTGTTTTTGTTTTTGTTTTCAGAAGGTTTTAGTTTCACGTCGGGTTCACCAAAATGTATCGTTCCAAATTTTTCGCACCCTTACCTTCAGGCTAAAGGATCCACGCCCGAAAGGGGGATGCGAGAAGGATGGGATGGTACCTCGGACTGAGAGGCCCTTTGAAGGTCCCGCCTCTCGGGGGAGGGGTATTAAGGTGATTTTTTGATGGATGGTGGGGTTCACCAGGAAAATTTTAGTGGCAGTTTCCACGCCTAGGTTGGGAATGAGTTTGATGTGTTCAATTTTATCTTTAATCATTCAAATCCTAGGTTTGGCCAAATGAATCTAAATTATTCTATATGAAATGCAGATTTAAATGAATACAAAAAATAGATTTAAATATAAAATATAGAGAATATGCTAGATGAGAAAAACCATACCTAATTCGGATGTCTGATGGAGGTTCTAATTTTTGAAGCAGTCCAGATCGCCTCTGATATGACAGGATCATCTGAGATCAGACAAGATCGTCTGAGATCTAACGAATTCGTCAGAGACCTACAATCAGAGAAATAGATACAAAATACCAGAGATGCAACTATACCAACAAAGGAAAATGATGTAAAATGATAATAGTGATGCTAATATGATAATTACAAATAGAAATTTAAGTGGATTACAATGTTTTAATGACAAATTATGACTTTATTATGCACTTAAGCTACATGGGTGAACTCCAAGATGCAGAATAATAGGAAATAATAATAAACTTAACTGAATGCAGAATAAAACAACAGAAAAGAATAGAAAAATGCAAACTCTGGGCACTGATTGCCCCCAATGTTGGCTGTAGTCGAAATCGTCTGCAGAATATGAAATCATCTCAAATTTTGGCGTGATCGTCCGAGATCGTATCGGATCGTCTGCATCGATCTGAGCTTGCTCCGGATGAAGAATAAAAAAGTTCTTGCAAGAGAATTTGGAAGGGAAAAAGAAAACAGTAATCTAAGATACTATAATGCATGTAGAACTCGAGTTACAGGAAATTTCAGCCAGGGGTAGGTCAAGGGGGGTCCTAAGGTTTAAATAGGCATAGGAAGGAGGTTGGGAGGTTGGAGATCATCCCAATTTGGGAGATCTCCAATGGGGGAGGTCTCTAACCGCGTAGACACGCTTTTGCCCTAGTTAGAGACGTCGTTGAAACAGAAGCTAATTATGAAAAATCAGTTTTGGGACGAAATCGTCTGGACGTTCTGCTCCAGACGAATTCGTCCGATCTGAGGCGATATCATCTGATCGGCGACGATATCGTCCAACGGTCACAACAAATCCTAAAAATGGCACGAAAAAATGGGGAAAGCGGTTTAACAGGCGGTTCGGGGTTAAAATTCAAATTTGAATTATTTACTAAGGTTTACTGCACCAATTTTAGGGTGCTACAAGACTAAACATTTATATTAGATTAACATTTGAGTATTTACTTCATAAAAAAGTAGTAAATGCACAAGTATTAGGATGTGCATTGATGTAAATGTACATGCAGTCCATATGTGCAGGAGTCATAGGTTAGATAGATGAAGAGTCATGGGCCAAGGGACATATTTTCCTATACATATGCCTTTGATTAAAGAGAGAGAGAAGGTCATTATATTAGTAGTATATTATAGTAGTGAGTAGGTACTATGTAGATCCTTTATAATATTTTGGAGTGTTCATATCCTCCATTATATTGCATTGTACTATTTTTGTAAGATTTCATTAATGGTATATTTTTGAGTTATTGTACAAGTTTCTCTTATAGTTTTCTTGCATTTTACATTGCCATTATCATATACTTATCATAGCTTGCATATTTTACATCTTATGGTTGCGTTTACTTTAATATATACATCATCAAAAGCTAAAAAAATAGTTCCAATATATTTATCTTGATCATCTAGAATCTATATAAAATATATGAAATATTTGTAGATTAAAAAATCCCATTAAAATGATACAAAGTAAAATTATAAATTGTAGTAAATAATAATTACAATGGTACTACTAGAAGCATCAATAATGTCACAAGGCTTAAATACAGGTGGTTTATCATGCTCAAAGTGAGATATGTAAGGGTTCACAAAAGTCAATATAAGTACATTCCATGATGTTGATATATATGCTCTTCTATTGTATCATAAAATCCCTCCTCTATCTAGCTTTATGACAATTGTCTTGTACAATAGCTATGCAATGTTATTTGAACAAAGTGGATAGGTAATGTAGATATATGGGAGACTCGATATTTTAATTATCTTCAATAGTATAAATACATCAATTTTTAATGTTAGGGTAATATATATAGCCAAGTATGCAACATCATAGTTTAATGCACATCCTATAATTCATTCAAAATAGCCTTATTTGATAGTAACGGGCCTCTTTAGTTGATTCATCATCCCCACTAAGAGATACACAACTCTATTGATATAATATGCATAGGTTGCTAGATATATGTGGACCTTAGTACCCTATCACCATAGAAATAGAAATACATTTAGTGATAATATCAAACATAGATATGAAATCAACCTTATGTCAACCCTACAATATCAAATTTTGCTTCACAACTTGTGCTGAGCCTAAAATATTTATTTGTGATGCTCAATTAATATGATGTGGGAGTGTCACATGATTTGATGAAATTTGGGTCTAGTATAAATATAAAAAGGGTTTTCACATGACCATAATCTATCCGATATTGAGCATTTACCTAATTCCATTAATTGGAGTATATCACAAAACTAGGTATCTAGCCTAGGATAAGTAGTATATAGAATTTCCTCAATAAGTCGAAGGCCACCTTATTATTTCTCAATAATAGAATATAAAGCACCATCTATCATAAAATGTTTTTTCTATCTAAGGATATATACACCAATAAATAGAAAAAATATTTTTTAAAATAAATATCCTTTTGCAACATTAATATTTTTAAAAGGAAGTGCTAATTATTCCTTTCTTATCTATACTTTTTCATATTTATTAAATATATCATCTGCATGTCTAATACTTTACTCCTCCACCATCTATAAACACTTCCAAACCCATTTTACTTAACATTAGTTAAGTCCACTTGAGACTTGTAACGTGGTAGCTAAAACTATATGAGGATAATATATAGTCCACGTGTCATATAGGGAATTCATAATCATGCTAATCTACTTGTTATTTCCATCCATTCACGTATTTATATTTTCTTTATTCTCCTCTCACGTGTTCTACATTTTAATTTATTCACTAACAATCACTTATTTTCCTTAGATTCGAAGTTTGTTTGCATTGCATGGTTAATTGTATATGTTACTTGGTAATGTATTTTTATGTCTAGTAATAAGGGATTTGTTGTGTTTTTTATTTACTACGTTTCCCTCTTATTTTAGGTCCCATAATAGTTATAGTAAAATTTTAAATAAATTATAATATATTAAAATTATAAAGCAAAGTATATTGACAAGTCCACCTCAATATCTAAATGTTATAGATGCATTTTTAAGCTGTTATAGAATCTTTTGTGGTTAATAAGTGCCATGCATGCTATGTCAAAATATCACAAGCTAGCTAGATAGGTGATTTGGGACATCTACGAATTGGAAAACTTTTTCAAAAATACATCGTCTATTACATCGTCTATAAATTTACGAGTGCATTATACGTAGAATCATTGATGTGTTTTAAACATAAATGAGTATATGTTTATTAAAATATCAAAATTTTGATATGAAAAACATAAATATTTTATATTCCATGACACATCAATGCTTAAGAATATTAGACACATCAAGATTGACACATTCATGTTATTCTTCAGAATGTTGGTATGTTTTGCTTTTTCTTTAGATTTAAAATCGTGTCTATCCTTTGATATCTCATATTTATATACTACACACCTTACATACACATGTATACATACATACCTTTTCTCAATTAATTATTAATGAGAATGAATTTAACTGATAATTGTACTTTGATAATAAAATAATCTAAAGCTTTAAGATTTTTAATGATAGAAAAGATTAATTATTTAGCCTTTCATAATGATTATTTTATAATATTATTTTATCTTATGATGTTAAGCATTCATACAAGGGCATAAGACCATAAGAGACCCTATTGTTTGTTGGAAGTATTTAAATCCTTCACCTATTTAGATTGAGTTCCCTCCCACACCACTTTATCAAGACCTCATAGTCTTTAAGAAAATAGTTTTCAAAGTTTTTATTTCTATGCATTTTATATTTTTAATTGGTTATATGGGTGATATGGGCCCCTCTATATTACATCATTATTGATTAATAATACTATAATTAGAAGTAAATAAATAATATTATCATAAATTATATCACCTCTAAGTGTTCATCCTTATATAATATTGTATTTATTGTAAGGAATAGAACTTTAGTGGGCCTAAAAATGAATAATATGTAACTATAAATAGGATGTCCAAGGTTCAAATCATGCTAAAAGTAGAGTTGCACATCATGCTTCTATATTTCATAATAATTTTTTAAAATGAAATAAAGTATAACAATCACCACAACTCATATGCAAAAGTGAAATTAAATAGAAAATAAGACAAAAAAAATAAGAGGATGGTTATTCAAGGGGGAATCCCAATAATAGATCATATAAAAATGTTATGATACACATGGATATAATGGATTAGTTATTAGTAGATACCTAATCCTCATGGTTAAAAATCTATGTATCACATTAACCTAGCCTAACAAAAGGGTCAAGGTTAAGTGAAGATTCATCCGTAAGTTATTAAACCCTTAATAGGGACTCAATTAAGGTTAACCATACAAGTGATTTAATTAATCCCACTAGGGGTGAATACATAAAATCATTGGCCATAATATTAGACAAGAATGCTCACAGTATTTTACATTAAGGTTTCTTGTAGGATTACATCATTATCAATTGAAATTGTCTAATAAGGCCAAATTTCCATCTTTTATCACCCCCAAATAATATAATATTGGGACTAAGAAGATATAACTTTATATATTCTAGCATATCCCCTACATAATGAATGCTTGATTAGGAATATTAAAATATCTAAGGAGTATATAAGCTTTCCACATAATCTAGAATACTATCAAATTGCCAAAGAATATGTAAGCCTCTCTCATCATCTGTAAAACTATCAAGAGACTAAAAAATATGTGAGTCTTCATTACCATATATAAGACTATTAATCCATCCATAAAAAATACTCTCTAGTCTAATATGTTCTTGCAATAGTTAAAATGACACTTTGGGCATGATATTTATAATTTTTTCACACTTATTAGGGTAAATGCAACATATATGATCCATGAAGATCCTATAAAGTTACCATATTATTGATCAAGATAGAATAAAATTGATGTAATGACTATGAAAAGCTCAAAATATTGTGTGATTTGAAAAAAATGGGCTTGAGTCATGTTTGTATCCGAAAGATATAAAATTTGAAATTTTCCCCTCCACGCACTCATAAAATTATGAAAACCATTTCAAATCATAAATTCCAAAAATATCTATGACCATTCAAATAGTGTCATATTTTGTACAACATTCTTAATGCATTATCACTCTCTAGGTTGGCGACAAGGTATAAAACTAGTTATGTTCTACTATTTGTCTTCTCCATCTATGTACACTAAGATTAGAAAGTAGGATTACATTTTTTTATAATTATTTTATTCCAAGCATCGATCATGGATTGTACAACTATGATATAGAGCCAACATGGCCTTCAACCTACCAATTGAGAGCCACATAAACTTGAATTTTACCATATTAGCAATCACATGATATACCAGGGACAAAGAAAAAAATAAAAGGGATTAAGTTCTGACCATAAATTCACATCTCTATAAGAAACTTATACATTTCAAACTAATAAGAAAATAATCAAACCATTGAGGAGGAAACTGATACCAACATTTATAAACATCCACTTCCACCTATATCCTTATCAAGAAATTTTCTTTATACCTTTTTTATTGTCTTGACTATGATGACAAGGCATAACACCTCTAAAAAAGGCATCAAACATCTTGGTCATTATTTTTTCCACTACTACATTGTCAAGCCACTAAGGAGTTAAATACACTAATATTTCCATGCAAGTAATCCTTAAAAATGGTTGTGCAAACCCTCCTACAATAGAGGTAATGTGCTAAAAAGAGAGGTAGGGGTATCCATTCCACCAAAATCTCCCAAGGCTCAAACCTGGAATACCACCTTTGACATATTCAAGGAGCAAAAAAACACACAATAAGATTAAATAATAATAATAAATAAATAAAAATAAAAATCATAACATAAAATAAAATAAAAACATGCTCCTTGAGTGTGTCAAAAAGATAAAGCACAACCAAACACACACACAATAAGATAAAAAAAAAACACAACTGAAACCTCATATAAAACCACAAGAACAACATAACAAAACACAAACATGACAAAAACAACAGAACACTACAAAGACATAACAAAAAAACATGAAAACAAAAAAACCAAAACCTAAAAAATAAAAAATAAAAAAACAACCAACAATAGACAATAAACAAAAACAAAAAACATAGAAAACACTCACACACATTAACACGAATTAACACAAACATACAGAAACACATGAACAAAAACAACAAAAACACAAGAACAATAACAAAAAACACAAAAAAATACAAAACAACAAAAACACAAGAACAACAAAAAACAACACAAAGAACACAAAAACAAAAAAAACACACACACACACCTAAAAAAAATAAAAATAAAAAATTTGAACATAAAAATGAACTTTCAAGATCAAAAGAATTTTAAGGAAAGAATCAATAGAGGAAACAAAAGAAATAATAGTTTGAGCTAGGGAACTAAAATACCCTGACCAGACCAAAGAGAAGCAAAAATATAGCAAGAAGAAACTAGGTACCTTTAGAATTGGAGCCATCCAAATAAATGATAGAAAGAAGAGCTTCCTTTATTTGTGAAGCCCACAATCTAGGAGGGTGGCCATAACAAGTAATATCACCTTTGTTGAAAGCCCAATTAGCTAAAGCATCATCACTCTTGTTTTGATCTCTGACCACATGATTGTAATCAACTTTCAAAAACACCATCTCGATTAATTAAATCTTCTCAATAATTCTTTTTATTCTCTAGTCAACCTTATGATTCTTAGGAGTCTTCAAAATATTAATCATGAGTTGATATTCAGACTCAACTAACACCCCTTCCAATCCAAACTTAGTAGCCTCTTTAAGGCCTCTAAGGATACCATACCCATCAACAAGGTTATTGGAAAGAATACCCAATTCTCAAAAAAAGTAAAAACCAGGGAGCCATCTGAAAGTCTACCAATTCCTCCCACACTAGATTTTCCAGGGTTACCTCTAGAGGCTCCATAAGTATTGACTTTTCCAAAAAATTTAGGAGGAGGTTACCAATTTCTTGTCCTATCCATATTACAAATACTCACATTCCCTTTAAGTTGGTTTTCCTTAGAATATTAATTCTTCAATATTTGCATCACTTGATCACATCTTTGGTGGGAGTTATGGGGTTAATTAAGTGATGTAGGAGCATCCGGTGACCGTATGAGCAATCTTGCATCCTTAAAAAAAAAAAAATTCAGTACTTGTATTTTGACCTATTTTCAGTTCTTTCCCAAGGGGGAAGTTTTGTAAAGCAGAAGGGGAAGTTATTTGAAAAACTAAGGCAAGGGTTGGAGAGGGGTCGCGAAATCGCGACATGTCACGATCTCACGACATGTCACGAAATCGTGACCTCACATAGTTGCGGTAGTGGCAGGAGCGAGTTTCGTCGCGATATCATGACGTCGCGATATCGCGACGGTTTTGTTGGCCGAGACAAAGGTTGCGGAGGGGTCGCGATATCGTGACATCGCGATATCACGACGTCGTGATATCGTGACGATTTTATAAGCCAAGGCAAATGTTGCGGAGGGGTCGCGATATCGCGACGTTGCGATATCGCGACCATATCAAAGCTGTGGCAAAGGGCGGAGGTGGGGTCACAAAATCGTGACATGTCACGATTTCACATGTCACGATTTCACGACCTCAAAGGCAGTGACAAGTGTAGGGGCATGTTTTTGTCATGATATCGCGATGTCGCGATATCGCGACGTCGCGATATCATGACATTGTTGAAAGTTGAGAGCAGGGCGACAGTTGGGTCACGATATCGTGACATGTCACGATATCGTGGCCCAGAAGAAGATGGCCAAGGTGGACACGTGGTCGGCCGGGAAAGGCCAGTTTTGACACGTGGATGCCACGTGTATTAAGGCAACTCAGCCAATAAAAGAAAAAGGCCAGAAATGGACACGAAAGCTGCCGCATAAATTTAAATGGAGTTGACAGCCGCGTGTGTTCAAATTAGAGGCAACCATCACAGCAGTTCGAGGGATGGATATTTGATTGAGACAACGGTGCAGAAGAGCGGTCTGACCAAGGCGACGGTTGCAGGATAAAGGAAGCCATTAATGCAAACTCTTAGTAGATCGGGCAGTTGCCCATTTATGACAGAGAAATTTGAAAGTTCAAAGAGGGGGAAATTTGAATTTGAATTTTGGTTAGGTGAAGGCATTGATTGCCTAGAGGATCGAGGCCTCGATAAAGGACCCAAAAAAATTGTGAAAGGGGGAGGGTGGACCGGAGAACAAGGGAAGTAGTGACAGTTAGAGAGACCGAAGCCGAGCTCGGTCATTGTAAGCCTGCGGGCTGTTTCATTTAGATGCATGTAAATATTTTATTACAGATTTTAATGAGAAATCAGAAATTGTGAATGTGTGATCTTCCGGTCCCCGTTAGTGGTATCAGAACCAGTGGTTCCTGAGCATACAACAGACCGTCGAAGGAGAGGCATTTGTACCAGGACTTGTGGGAGGACTTGAGATCAGGTGAAGATGCCTCCGAGAATAAACTCTATGGGTGGTAGAGGCATGGCAGCAAAAGATTTTTGGGCTTTACAGCGACAAGTTTAGGCCCTGCAAGAAGAACTACGCAGAGGATATGATCCGAGAAGAGATGCAGACAGCGAGGATGAAGCAGATGAAGAAAATCAGTTCGAAGAAGAAGATGAAGAACCCAAACCGCAAGTTTAGAACAATGGCTACCCAAGAGGAAGAGGTAGATCTGGACGCGGGTATGGAAGGGGAGTGTTCCGAGGAACATGTTTCCACTACGAAGAAGAGGGGCATCGGGCATATGAGTGTCCCCAGCACCCCGAGAGAGTAAACAAGAAACAAGTGGTTCCTACCAGAGAAGTTGTGGTAGTTGAGGATGCTGACTCAGAACATTCTGAGGAAGCTAAAAAAGAAGAAGCAATGATTGTGATGAGGACCATATTGATTGAGGAAGACAAGTCAGAATAGAGAAGAAGCTTGTTCCGCACATGGTGCAAAAGTGTAGGAAAAGTCTATAATGTTATTATAGACAATGGGAGTACAGATAACTTAGTTTTCGATGAGATGGTTACTAAGTTGCAGTTAGAGAGAAGGAGGCACCCGCATCCATACCGAATTGCGTGGTTGCAGAAGGACCACAGAGCATGGGTCCATGAACAGTGCTTAGTCACTTTCAATATTAGGAGATACCAGGATGAAGTCCTGTGTGATGTTTTTCCCATGGATGCTTGCCATTTGCTATTAGGAAGGCCATGGCAGTTTGATCGGAGTGCCATGCATGATGGTCGTGCAAATACTTACTCCTTGATGAAATATGGAGTGCGGCACAAGTTGAAGCCATTGCAGACAGTAGATGAGAAGGTGTGCAGTAATGCCAGAATTTGTCTGGTAGAGGGCAGAAATTTTTTTGCCAAGAAACAGGATTTGAGCAGGTTGCAAAGGTTGATGAATGTTCAGAGATATTACAAAGGACGCAGACCGAACATCCTAGAAGTGAAGGTCACTTCTCCTTTCTACCCCGAGTGTAAGGGGAAGTTATTTGAAAGACTAAGGCAAGGGTTGGAGAGGGGTCACGAAATCGCGATATGTCACGATTTCGTAACATGTCACGAAATCGTGACCTCACATAGCTGCGGTAGTGGCAGGAGCGAGTTTCATCGCGATATCGCGACGTCATGATATCACGATAGTTTTGTTGGCTGAGACAAAGGTTGTGGAGGAGTCGCGATATCACGACGGTTTTATAAGCCGAGGCAAAGGTTGCGGAGGGGTCCCGATATCGCGACGTCATGATATAGCGACGTCACAATATCACGATTGTTTTGTTGGCCGAGACAAAGGTTGTGGAGGATTCACGATATCGTGACAGTTTTATAAGCCGAGGCAAAGGTTGCGGAGGGGTCCCGATATCACGACGTCGCGATATCGTGACCATATCAAAGTTGTGGCAAAGGGCGGAGGTGGGGTCACGAAATCACGAACGTGTCATGATTTCGTGACATGTCACGATTTCGCGACCTCAAAGGCAGTGACAAGTGTAGGGGCATGTTTTTGTCGTGATATCGTGACATTGTTCAAAGTTGAGAGCAGGACGACAGTTGGGTCGCGATATCGCGACATGTCACGATATTGCAACCCAGAAGAAGATGGCCAAGGTGGACACGCGGTCGGCCCGGCAAGGCCAGTTTTGACACGTGGCTTCCATGTGTATTAAGGCAACTCTGCCAATAAAAGAAAAGGGCCAGAAATGGACACGAAAGCTACCGCATAAATTTAAATGGAGTTGACAGCCGCGTGTGTTAAAATTAGAGGCAACCATCATAGCAGTTCGAGGGATGGATATTTGATTGAGACAATGGTGCAGAAGAGCGGTCTGACCAAGGCGGCGGTTGCAGGATAAAGGAAGCCATTAATGCAAACTCTTAGTAGATCGGGCAGTTGCCCATTTATGACAGAGAAATTTGAAAGTTCAAAGAGGGGGAAATTCGAATTTGAATTTTTGTTAGGTGAAGGCATTGATTGTCTAGAGGATCGGGGGGCCTCGATAAAGGACCCAAAAAAATTGTGAAAGGGGGAGGGTGGACCGGAGAACAGGGGAAGTAGTTACAGTTAGAGAGACCAAAGCCGAGCTCGGTCATTGTAAGCCTGCGGGCTGTTTCATTTAGATGCATGTAAATATTTTTTCGCAGATTTTAATGAGAAATCAAAAATTGTGAATGTGTGATCTTCCGGTCCCCGTCATTAAGGAGTTGATGGATTGATTCAACTAAGTTGGCTATGGTATTTTTCCAAATATAGTGAATATCCTTCATATATTGATTAAAAATTTGGTTGTTCCTTTCATTCCAAATATTCCAAAGAAGAATGCTAGAACCCATCCAAACTAACTACCTAATAAAATGATCAACACCCTCTTGTTTAGGCCAATCCCTCCAAATCTGTTCAAAAGTAAAAAAATTGGACCATTGTAAGACAAGTAAAGTGACCATTCTCCTCCATAGCTTAGAGGCTAAAGTACACTCAATAAAAATATGGCTGAGAGTTTCTACATTCTCTCCACATATTTCACATCTAAAAAGGCCATGAAAACCATGCTTCATAAGTTGCTCAATAGTAAGCACCCTACAATGCAATAAAAGCCAACTTAAGAACCTCACCTTAGGCTAGAGATTTTGATCCCACGACTGAGAAAGGATGTCAAAATATTGGTTGGTATTATTATGGCATAAGGTCAAATAACCTTGAGCAACTAAATACTCACCCTTAGTAGTGTTTTTCCATCCAAAATAATATTTTTCATGGGACCATGAGAGAGATCTCATATGAAGGATACCTTGCATATCTTGTCTTTGCATTTATGGAATTTGAATAGGTCAGTCCTCAATAGAGATCCAATATCTACCAAAATTTGAATTACCAGTATGGTACCAATAGTAATTAGCCACCTTTATCCAGTTAGCTTGGTGAAGATCCTCCATCCAAAGGATCCACTCGAGAAATTGAGTTATCAAAGGCTTGTGAACATTCCAAGAATCTATCCAAAATCTACCTATTGACCACTATGAATGATCCAAAATAAATTTTTATTTATAAAATCCTTAGTAGTATTAATAACTGCTAAAATGGGAGAACCTTTGGTAGGAAGTTGATAGCGAAAAAGGTCTTCAAGACTTTTGTTCTCAATATATTTAGCATGAAGATTATTGGCCCAAAGAGCTTTGGGGTTATGCAACATCATCAAATATAATTTAGTATTTAAAGCTTTGTTGTTATTAATAGAAGACCAGAATCCTAATCCCCCTTCATTCTTAGGAAGACATAAAGTGTCCCATTTAACCAAGGCCCATTTTTTTTCTCCTTAGTACCACTCCAGAGGAATCGATGATTGATTTGATCCAATTTTGAAGAACAACCTTTGGGATATTCAACACAGAAGAAACATAAAAAGGAATAGCTTGAAGGACTAATTTTACCAAGGTGATTCTTCCCCAAGAAGAAAGCCACATGTTGGTCCACTTTTCAATTTTCTTTTTGACTTTGTCCAACAACCAATTCCAATATTTTATTTTACCTTTTAATATTGATGGCAATACCTAAATAAGTGATCGAAATGGAGGTCTTATTATATATTAATTTATCCAATACCATGGATTTCTATCTGGTAGAGTAGTGAAATAAAATGACTTTAGATTTATCTTCATTGATCAATTACCCAATAGCCTTAGAAAAATAGCTAATGATTTACTTAATATTAGAATATTCCTTAACTATAGCTTTACCTAAAAGAGTAGAGTCATAAAAAAATTTAAGATGATAGATATGTCTAGATCCATGAGCAATGGTAACTCCCTCAAGAATTTTGTTTTCTCTCTTCTTGGTTATAGTCCTACCCAAGCATTCAGCAAGAATGGTGAATAAAAAAGGGGATAACGGGTCACCTTGCCTAATACCTTTGGAAGTTATGAATGGCTAAGAAGGCTTATCATTGATAAGAACTAAGTAGGAAACTAAAGAGATAAATCCAATAATACAATCCATCCAATATTTAGAGAAACAAAATTACCTCAAAACTTTGATAAGGAAGTGCCAATCCACTCTGTCATAAACTTTGGATAAGTCTAACCGAATGAACATGGAAGGAGATTTTTACATATTCATGGAATGGATGGCTTCTTGAGAAAGAACTATATCATCTACTATTTTACGCCCTTCCACATAACCCCCTTGTTTAGGGGAAATAATCTTATGCAAAAGAGGCTTCAACCTTTCTACCATGATCTTACAAACGATTTTGAGAAGAACATTACATAAAGCAATAGGTCTAAAAGTCGAGATATGATCAACCTCTTGATATTTTGTAATAAGAGTAATATAAGTTTTATTGAGCTAAATATTTTAATACCTAACTCTATAAACCCATTTTTGAAATCCTACATTCTGAAAATAATCATCATGTGGTATAGTCCATTTTATCCTCTTTTCGAGATGATTATTTTAACATATAACATCAATTAATATTTTTGGATATCCTAAAGTGAAAATGGCTAGTGGTACAAGAGCTACCCAAGAACTAGAGTTATTGGGAAAATAATTGAAATAAATTAAAAACTCTTATTCATAAACCATTTAGGTATTATCTAAATTAAATAAAGTTAACAAGCCAAGGGACTACATGGGACATCCCACGGGATGTCTTGATCTTGTTCCCTACTTCCCCCTCCTCTGGTTTTGTCCTAGGTCCATGACACTTCCCAAGCCCTTCTCTCTAGGATGCTTGTGGTTGCAGATGATTTCCTTGGAGTGGGATATCCCTTATCTGCTTGTTTTCCCCTTTCCCAACCTGATTAAGGGTTTCATGCCTATGCCCCAATCCTGGGACATCCCTGGGACCTCCCCTAGGTTTCTTGATGAGATTTTGAGATCAATTTTCCTTGTTTCTCTTAGGTCTATCCCAAGTTTGTTATGGGTTTTTTACTTCATTCTAGGTTCTAGTGTTTCTTAGGTGGTGGTGCATCATAGCTTTAGGATAGGGGTTTGAATTTGTCATTGTGCTTCTTGAGATGTTTTCACTGCATCCTTCTGGTCTAGAGGGGATCACGTACTTTATTTTCAGTGAATCTTCTCTCAAGGATTCCTAGATTTGGTCTACTTGGTAGTTGCTTAGTGTATCCTTCATGGTCCTAGGTGGGGTATTGTGCTTTTATTGTTTTTGGGATCCCATTTGTTTTCCTAATCTAGTTTCATAAAGCCATATGTTGGTAGAGTTGGGGGTTGCATGGGGTCATCTAATTCACATTTCGGTCTTGGGTTAGGACCTATGCTTATTAATTATAGCTTGATATCCCTATGGCTCCTTTAGTTTAGGTTCCTTTGGACCTTCCTATCCTTCTTCCCATGGCTTGCGATTCTATTTTCATTACATCTACTGGTTTCATATGATATTTTCATAGTTTAACCTCATGTGCAAGGGGATCTTGTGGCCTATGGAGATCCTCAAATTTGTTGATCTATTTTCTAGGCTCTATGTGGGATGCTATTTTTTGGACTACCTTCTTGGGTTGTCCCTAATAGGATCCTGGATTCTTTCTTTAGCATTTAGTATTTCCTGCTCTCTTGTAGTGGTTTTCTATTTTCTTGGGTGGGATTCTAGTTTTCTTATGTCATCATGTTTATCCGAAGGTGTATTTTCTTTCCTGTATGGTTTATCTTCTGGTTTCTCCTTGGTGGGATTCTAGTTTCAGGTTTTTCCCTTGGGCAGGATTCAAATTATACTTTTCCTACCTAGATGGGATTTTTCAAATTTCCTACTTTGGATAGGATTTTTAAATTTCGTGCTTTGGGTGGGATTTTTTAAATTTCCTGGTTTAAATTTTCTACTTGGGTGGGATTTTTTATTTTTCCTGCTTTGGGTGGGATTTTTAATGTGTTTTCCCTTTGGCCTATCCTTTGGCCTTTTGTTTGGTCTGTTGACCTATTGTAAAAAGGTTTTGGGGCCCTTTCAAAACCCACTTTTAATGAAATTTTACCTATCAAAAAAATAAAGTTGACAAGCTTAAGAGTTATTTAGTAGGCCTATATAAGAAATATGATGTTTTGGAAATACAATCACCAATAATTCAATATTATAGTTATGAGGGTAAAGCATAAAATACCTTTTATCAATATACACTTTAGAGAAATCCCAATATGAACTTTCTAAAAATTTAATGGCAATGATCCAAATATTTGGTTGTATCATGTCGAATACTATTTTTCTCTTCATGGCATTCTCCATAGTCAAATGCTTTCAATTGCATATTTCAACCTAGAATAGGAACTAATCTAATGCAACCAATTGTTAAATAATATGCATGTATGACTCACTTTGTATGAATTTGACTTACAATTATTCACATATTTTTTGGACCTAGTGAGTATGAAGATTTCATTGGATACCTCACTAAGTTAAATATATGATATTTTTTTGTTATTATCAAACACAGTTTAAAATACTAGTAAATCACACTAAGGGATTAAAAGTCAAATTTTTCTAAATTTATTTCATAATTGGATTAAAGGGATATATTCATGTTAAAGTGAAAATTTTTAAGCCAAACAACATGATGGTAGCTATAGTATTGGCTAGGCTTGCTAAAGATAATTTCACAACACAAATGTGTACTCTAAAATTTCCATACGCTCAAATCTTATTTCTATCTTAAATATCATCAAACTTTAGAAACAAACCACTCCAAGTTAAACATCTCAACCAAGAAGAAATGGAAGGAAGTAGATAAAAGGAACTATGTTACAACTATGATGATAAATATTCTTTTGGCCATAGGTATGTACAACATAAAATATATTTACTCAATATTGACAAACCTTCCACTAGGGAAACAGATGACCATGAAAGTGGTAGGGATTTTCAAAGGAAAGAAAATCATATTCTTAATTGATTATAGTAATACCTATAATTTTATCAATATGTGGGAAGTTAAACAAGAAACCACTTACATCTAATCTTATAATTCATTTGAAATCATGATTGCCAATGGGAGTACTTTATCATGTAATGGAAAATATTAAAAAGTGAAGGAGATGATATTGAACTATGACCCTAGGGTAAAAATGTTTTCCCTTGGTTTGAGGGATTGTAAAATTGTGTTATGAACTCAATGGCTTCATACCTTGGTCCTTATAGTAAAATAATTTTTACATTGTCATCAAATAAAATTATAAAAATAAGATATTCTAAAGGTAACATTATGCACTTATGAAGTCCATTATGAATTTCTTGGCATGTCATTTGGTCTTACCAATGTGTCATCCACCTTTTCGAGTCTCATGAATGCAATATTTTGAGAATTTTTGTATATATTTCTTTTGGTATTTTTTTGTGATATTTTAGTTTATGGTCATTTATGGTTGGAACATTTATGAATTTTAGACTAGATACTATAACTCCTAGTTGATAATCAACTTTATGTCAAATACTTCAATTTTTATTTTGGGATTTTGGAAGTCAGATACATAGGCCATATAGTGTCATGGGAAGGGATCAAAGAGGGTCCTAAAAAAAATATCACCATACAAGAATGGTCCAAACCACATACTCATAAAAGTATTCAAGGTTTCCTAAGCCTCATTGGCTATTATCAAAAATTTATCCATGATTATGGAAATATTGCATCTCATTTGATGGCCATGTTAGACATCTCAAAATCACTTTTCATGCTCTCCTTCATGTGTTTTATCATAGCTTTGAATTTTCATATAAAAATGAGATCATCAACATAAATACAGACATATAGCATGTTAGTGTCAACAATTTTTATGTAAAGTGTTGGCTTATTTTTATTTCTTTCAAAGCCTTGAGAACCATCCATAAATATTTCAATACCAAGCCCTAAGAGCTTGTTTCAGCCCATAAAGTGCCTTTTTCAACTTGTATACCCAATGTTATTTATCATTTATTTCATAACCTTGTGGCTGCTCCACATATATCTCTTCTTCAATATCACCATTTAAGAATACACTCTTGATATCCATTTGGTGAACTTCCCATCCTTTCCAAGAAGAAACTTAAATCATCAATCTAATAGTATCATGGTGAGCCATAGAAGAAAAATTATCCTCATAATATACTCCATATGTTTGTGTATACCCTTTTGCTACTAGTCTAGATTTGTGTTTGTCTATTGTTCCATCACTATGGAACTTGGTCTTGTAGACCTATTTTGTACCAATGGCATCCATGTAACTAGTATGTTGAATGAGATTCCATGTCTCATTTTCTCAATTGCCTCCATATCAACATTCATGGCCTCAACCCATTCTTTCCTTTTACAAGCCTCTAGATAGTTCCTTGGTTCACTAAAAAAGCAATATAAGGAGTAGTAAGTCATTTCATATTTAATATATTCAAGATTATTACCTGATTGATATTGAAGTCTTGTTGTTCTCCTTTAATAGTTTTGATCCAACATCTGAATTTTTGGATGTGAAAGCAACAACCTCTTGTTTTTTACTTGGGTTGAAGTTGGTGGCAAACTAGTCTCTTGGGAAGAACTAGTATTGTTGCCATCAACACTAGGAACTAGTGGAATATCTTGATTGACCTCCATTTATCCATCATAATTATTTCCCCATTAACTAATAACCTCTACATTATTATGGTTATGATCAGAAAACACATCATTCTCAAAAAACTTACAATCCCTAGAAACAACATTTTTCTTACTAACATGACTAAAAAACTTGTAAGCATTACTATGATCACTATAACCTGTAAAAATGTGAGGTTCACTCTTGGGGTCTAATTTTTTTCCTTTTAGCATCATCAATGTGAACAAATTTTAAACAACCAAAGACTCTAATATGAGCTACCATGGGATTCTTACCATACCATGCTTCATAGGGTGTCTTATGTTTTACTGCCATTGTGGGACTTCTATTCAAGATGTAGGTTGTTGTTTACACTGCTTTAGCCCAAATTTCCTCTCCATATTATTTTTCTCCAAAATGGTTCTTTCTGACTCCATTATTTTTCTATTCTTTCTCTTTGCAACACCATTTTGTTGTGGTGTGTAGGGAGCAATAAAATACCTTTTTATTCCATTCGAAGAGCAAAAATCTAGATATTCCTATGAATAAAATTTTCCACCTCTATTAGTCCTTAACACCTTGATAGAACAACCTGATTCCTTTTCATCCAATGCCTTGAATATCTTAAAGGCTAAAAGTACCACATATTTGGTATTCAAAAAGAAAATCCACATTAGTCTGGTAACATTATCAATAAAGGAAATAAAATACAAATTTTTATCTATGCTAGGATAAGACATAGGCCCACATAAATTTGAATGTACCAATTCCAATTTCTTTATAGCTCTCCAGTTTTTGGTTGGAAATATTTCTCTATGATATTTTCCAAGTATACATGCCTTGCATGCTTCCTTCAATTATTATTCAATCCTTGGAAGACCATAAACCATATTGTTATTAAAAATAACATGTAAACTTCTAAAATTTAAATGACCATATCTAGTTTGCCACAACATGCTTGATTCCTCAATGGTAGAAAAGCAAGAATTCAAATTTAACACATTTCTTCTCAATGGAAATATTCTATTTTTTGACATAATAGACTTTTCAATTAATTTTTTACCTTGATTTTTATCATATATCAAACATTATTCATTTTCAAAAAGTAGCTTGAATCCTTTCTCTACCAGTTGCCCAACACTCATGAGATTGTGCTTTATGTTTGGAGCTAAATAAATATTGTTGATATCACCCTTACCATGCTTTGTGGTGATAGACATGCTCCATTTCCATTCAACATGAATCACCTTCCCATATCCTAAGTGAACTTGGCTCTTGAATGAACCATCTAGTTTGTAAAAGCAATCCTTAAAAAAGAACATATGGTTATAACATCCTAAATAAAGAAACCACATATTCCTTTTATCATCTAAACTTGAATTACATGAAAGAGAATAATTAATTTGATCATCATTATTCTCAGCTTGGTAAATTACATCATGAAAGAGAATAATTAATTAATTACACATTCCTTTTATTAATTTGAGCATCATTATTTTCTTCTTCTAATGTCTTATTTTGATCTTGAGGAAGAGCTTTCCAATCCTTATAAGGAGTATATGGTTGAACTATACTTTTCCAAACTCCCTTCCATACAAATATCCTCCTCATTTAATCTCTCCAATACTCAAAGTTATCTCCTTTGAATGTAGGTATATTTAAGGATGTACTATTTGTTGCCATAGTAGCAAATGAATAGCCACAAGTATTTCTAATCCAAACTCTTGTAAAGGATTTTGGGAATAAAAAATATTCACCCTATCTTGTTGTAGCTATACCTAAAAATTCTGAAATCACATACACAACTTTTCTCTGATACCAAATGAAAGTTCTTGAGGTGAAGAGATAAAAAACAACAATAAAGCAATTCTAATCTAAGAAAAAAAGAAACTTAATGTAGCATGGATATCACCCAATAACAGTCCAAGAGTATTTAGTGATTAAGCTAAAATAACTATGAATTTCAAATGATGAAATATCCTCATCCAAAAGCTCCAATTTCAGCAAACTATGTTGCTGGTCCAAACCAAAATTTTTGATCTAGAATTAAAAAAGCGCACAAATATAAACTTTTAAAAATAGATTGACAATTGTTCATACAAATATATTTATGTTCTTATCACATTCAAAAAGAGTCCAATTACAAAATATATAATGATCAATCAGCCTTGATAATGGAAACAAATTAAAAAAGCTAAAAAGGCTAAGAACTAGATTTTTATAAGAAAACAACTTTCATTATGCCACTTTGCATGTTGTTTTTTATTTATTTTTAAATTAACTAAAATTCTTAATTTGCATGAATAAAGCACTTAATTTAATATATTTTTCATGTACTTTATTTTACAACTCACATATTAATTTAATAATTATGGGTGACTTTTGACATCACCCTCAACAAGCCATGTTCTGAAAGAAATTATTTCTATGGTCAAAATATGCCAAAAAAACATTTATATGACTCAAAAAATAAATATTATCTACTCCAATGTTGGATATTCCTAATTTATCCAAACCATTTATGGATAATAGTGATGCCTCCAAAAGTGGAATCAATGTAGTCCTTATGTAAGAAGGGTGGCCATTGGCCTTCACTAGTAAGGCACTATCCAGCAAAAGCCTAGGAAAATCAAATTTTGAGAAGGAGACGATGGTGATATTTCATGTTGTCAACTAATGGAGGTCTTATATTATTGGTCAATATTTTTCCATTAAAATAGAACCATACCCTTAAGTAATTTTCAGTAGTGAGTATCTATGCCAAACAATAAAAATGGATTACAAAATTACTTATTATAATTATGAAATTATTTATAAGAAAAATGAAAACATTATCACTAATGAACTATCCATCCAATATTAGGATTAGGGTATGCTATGTGGCATATCAAGTTCACTTCCTCAATTGACCCAGTAGATTCAAGAATAAGTGAACCATGATTCTACCTTATAATCATTAATTCAACAACGTTAAACTAATTCTAACTATCAACCAAGATGTACATGGGATGGAAAACTTTTGCAATATTTAGAATGCTTTGTTATCACTAAATATTTACCACTTTGCGAGTTAGTACTATAGGAAATGTGTGATTATCTAATTATAATATATTCAAGCTTATTAAAATATATGAATGAGTCAATTCACATTTTTCTAGGTAAGGATGAAAAAGGATATCAAGACATTTGTTTTAGAATGTGAAACTTATCAATGTGTTAAAAGAAAAAATATTTGCACATGAGATGCACTCTAGCATATTCCAAATGTTAAGGTCATTTGGAAAAAAATTTCTATGGATTTTATTGAAGAGATCCAAATATCTAGAGAAAAATTCATCACTCTCAAAGTGGTGGATTGTCTCCCTAAGTATGATCATTTCTATCTTCTAGCCCACATTTACAAGGCCTCAAATATTGTCCAAATATTTTTTGATTCTATTTTTTGCCATCATGGCATGCCCCAATCCATCATATCTAATTGTGATCCAAAATTTACTAGATGTTTATGGCAAAAACTATGCAATCTATATGACACACACTCAATATGAACTTGGCATAGCATCCCTAGACTAAAGATAAAACTAAAAATTTTCAACAAGTGCTTAGAAACTTCTCTATATTGCTTTACATCCAAGAAACCAACTCATTCATTCAAAGGAACTTCTTTGGATAAGTGGTGGTATAATAATTCCTATCACTCCCACTAAGATTATATGATATGAAGTAGTTTACAGATAGTCTCCACCATCACTGCTCTCATACATTTTAGGTATTTCTAAGGTTTAAGTAGTCGATTTCACTCTCATGGGATGTGCACATATACTACATGATTTCAATAATAATTTGGCTATGGCATAGAATTGTATGTAACAATGAGTAGATCAACACCATGATTTTCCTATGTCTATATCCCTATAATTTGTCTATGCTAAAACTTTATGGTAGTAAAAATATAGCACTAGAATTCTATAGACCATATAAAGTGCTCTAGTAGGTTGGCCCCATGTCCTCCAAGCTAAAATTGCCACTTTCTTCCATGATACAACTAGTTTTCAACTTCTGATATTTGAAGAAGGTCCTTGGCAACCATATATAGACCTATTCCATATTATCATAGTTGTATGAGGAAGGATCAATCATATTAAAACACACAAGTATTATGCATTAACGTACATGCACACTTACAGACCACACTCTAACCAATGTTCTAGTATAGTGGTATGGACTATAGCCAAAATATGGCACCTAGGAGTTACCACATCAACTATAGTAGTAGTTTCCTCACCTTAAACTTTGAGCATAAATATTCTTGAAGAGGGAGGTAATGATATGACCTTATCCTAACACAACCATCATTATGTACTTGTGTAGTGTTGGTGTATGTTTACACCTTGGACATGCAGTATAGATGACCCCATTATGATGTAACCTATAGACACTAAAATCATGTAAATCCGATTAGGTGGCCAAATGAAGTGGCTAAATTGACATCATATGGCCCCCTTGAGCAACCCTCAGAGGTTACATAGTGGTCCTAACCACTTTTGGATGGTTCTATCCAACTTTTGGGAATTTTTGGCCATGTAGGCATGACCATCCCCCCCTGGGATGGTCATAGGTCATGACCATTCCACCCAAGGACGGTCACAGGTAACTATCCCTGGGTGGGATGACCAGTGTATTTGACCCTAAAAAAGTTAATATTGGGATAAATTGCACCCAAAAACTACAATTTATACCACCTATTCAAGCATGCTAGCCTAAGAGTAAAAAATTCTTATGACATGCTACAAATTGGAGGCCAAAAAGGGAGATTCCTTTCCCCTCCAATTCATGCCAAGTTTTGGATAAATGGTGCCTCTTGCCTTTCATGCCCTTGCATACCCATTTGAACATAGGCCTCCTTTGGATAAAAAGTGGAGCATTTTTCCACCAAGAACATAGAGAGGAGTTTTGTGACATTTACAATGAAGTGCTGCCAAGATTTCTCCTCAACCTTTTGTGTCTTTTCCCTCAAAATATTTACCTAGCGAAGGAGGTTATCGAGTGATTCAAGAGGTGAATTTTTTTAATAAAACCCAATAAATTGAGTGAATCCCACCCCCAAATTTTATTACAACATTTATAAATTTTTCAATAAATCCCCATAGTAACTGGTAGTATAAAACCAATAGATTTGATGGTCATCCCACCCTAGGATGGCCACCAAAGTGTGACAGTCACCACCATCCCTACCAAGTACGGTCATATATTGAAGCACCATTTTGCTACTATTTTTACATAGGCTTATTCTAGGATATATTAGGAATATACTATTCAAATTTGGTTCAATTTGGAGCTATATTGGATGAGTTATCATGTTTTTGGTATGTTGTAGGTTTAGTTGGCTCACCCAGGGATGGCCACAAATATGTGACCAATTTTTTTAATATTTTTATATGGGTTCATTCTAAATATTATTTTGTATATGCTATCCAAATTTGGTGTGATTTGGAGGTGTTTAGGACCATATATCACTAGTTTTGTGTTTTGTAGGCTTAATCGGCACACCTCGAAATGGTCACAAATCTGGCTGCAATTTATCTTTTTTTTTCAATTAGATCATTCAAAAATAATATTTGGTGTATGAATCTAATATTTTTAATCATTTGGATAAGTTTTGGATAGTTTATTGCATATTTCCCCTTTCTAGTCTATTATTGCATATATCACTTTGCATGCTTCATAATCTGCACTTGCTACTAACAAATCTGGTTTCCTTGTGTGTAGGTGTAGGTATAACAGCACATGAGGAAGGATCATAGGATAAAAATATCAAAGAACAAAGTAGCGACATTATAGGCCTACCCACTTCTATTTTTGATACGAGGAAAAATGCTAAAAGTGCAGTCGAGTTATTGAAAGGATCCAATCCTTGGGCACCATTTGTAATGAGTGTATCAATCAAGAGCCCTCAAGGGGACATTTGTGTAACCGTGATTTGATCTATCAAATACTAAATAACAACTTCATTTATATCATTTATTTTCCTTATCATGCTTACTTTAATACAACTTTTGTAATGCTTAATCAATACTAGCGATAGATGCATCTTCTTTAACATTGTTAGGTGCACCATTTTTCACTTAATTTTGTGTCGATCATGGTGAGACTCTATCCCTATTAATTTTATTGATATTTGACCCTATTTTTTGCTTTCAAACTATTGTAGGAATTGGTATTTTTGGCTTGATATGGCCCTAAAACTGCTAACCGTCCCACCCAGGGATGACCATACAACTGTCCCACCCTGGTACAGTCCCCAAACTAGAAGATATCCCTCCCTAGGATGGCCACAAAATAGAGGCTTTTCTGCTCAGAATTCCAGAAACAACAAGTTCTTAGGCTATCAAGGTAAGTGCCTAAACCTTTAGTTTGCATTTCTACAATTCAAAATTGCTTAAATTTGGTTTTTCTTGCTTCCCTTGTTTGTTTGAAAGATAGAAATATATATTTCACTTTAACATAATTGCAAAAAAAATAAAAAAAAAACAAAAATATAAAAGGAACTAAGTAGAAATGCATTTGTATGGTTTGACTGCTTGTGACCTACCTAATGGGTAGGTTATCATTTAGGACATGCATTTTGTAGGTTTACCTTTTATATAACATTTTTGAAAGTAAAACATCATTTTTGGTATTTAGTTAAAGGTCATTGACTGCTATATTATTTTACTTTCTTTAAGCATAAAAGGAACCACACACACTTGCACGTATCATAATAACATTGGTAAGGTTGGATTTCATCACCAATTTCCAATTCAAAATAATGACATTGGATTTCACCTCCTTCCACTGGATTGCCCCCTCAACACCTTAGATAGAATAGGACACTCTCTTAATATGGAATAGGTCACTAGTGTTCAAACTACCTCCCACTATTGGAAATATTTATCGATTCAGAGTGGAAGAGCTAGGCAAACCCTCCACACATTATGGGTTTTAAGAGGTGTACCCTAGACTCTTTTGAGAACCTCATATTTGGCACTAGTGTTCCTATTCATAACTTTGGTTGAGTTTCCTCATTCTAAATCCAAAACACAAACAAGAAAGCAATAACAACAACAAATCTAAACATGCTAAACAACTTAGGGATTCACATCTAAAACTTAAAGGAGATAATCACATTGTTTGATTGTATGCTTATTTGATCATTTTATTGTGTGTTTCTAATATTTAAAAGAGATAATCATACACATATAATCCTTAAAAGAGATAATCATATTGTCTACATTGTGTGTTTCTTTATTGTTTGGGTAATCAACATAAGATCCTTGATATAGGGCCAAAACTCTAATTTAAAAAAAAAAAAAAAAGTAAATTTCTAATTTTGTATTCCACATCCAATAGATCAAGAATCATGAAAATCAAATCTATAACAAAAAAATTATGTTGGTTTTATGATTACTCTATTTTTGAGTGATTTTAAAGCCAAAAATAGGGAAAATATGCACTGAAACAGTCATAAAAAGCCCTAGACAACCCCAAAAATTGCCAATTTTTTTTTTTTTGTCTTAGTTAGCCCCTTGTGCACCTCTCACAGAAATTTTGAGTCCTAAATATTTATTTCTCAAAATTTCCCAAAAATTCCTAAAATTGGGCATTTTTCCATGAGCCCCAATTGGTCAAATATTCCAAAAATATAAATTTTTAACCAAAATTGAAAATTTTGAGTCCTAGCCTATCGTGATCAGCTCCTTACATTGATTATTTTGGTATGTAACACCCATAACTCTTTTTGGGAGTCATTTTTTTTTTTAGTGTGGGTTTCCTTCAAGGTTCACCTAGTCAACATATTCTCACAGCCATGCATAGCCAAGCTCAATCACGATCCTGTGAAGAAAAAAAATTAGGAGAGGCCTTGAGTATCACCATTATAGTTATGAGGATCTCACAATTCCCTTATGATACCTTGATAGTCATCGTGAAGCTAATACATATGAGGATCTCCTCAATCCTGCATGGTGCCCTAATAGTAGTTGCTTTCGTTACTCTCTTGAGGATGTCCTCATTCCTGCATGGTGACCTAATAGTAGTCACATTCACTATTCTCTTGAGGAACTCATCATTCCTGGACAACACCCTAAAATTCATCATGATGTCAACTCCTCACTCAGAGGACCTGACCAACAAAGTACCTCTACCAGGAGAACACCAATGGGTTATCCACATGATCAAGTGAATTATTCGGTTAGCCAAAATCTATTATAGGTCTAAACAAGATATAATCGACCTACAAAGGGGCCTAATAGGGAGGTCTACACTCCCTCTACATCATGGTCTTCACAATCCAAAATTCTTGTCAAACAAATGTTAGCAATCCAGAGTAGGCCTATGCAAAGTTCTCATGCACCATCATCGAATATAACCATGAATGAGCTTCTACAACAGTCTTCCAATTATCAAAAACTCTTGTGATGGTTTTAGACTCCATCCAAGTGCAACCTCATGACTCTGATGCATTCACCAACTTTGTGGGATACATACAAATGCACAAGAATATTATTATATTCTTTCAAAATCATGAGATAAAACCCATGCCTACCAATTCACCAAATACCACTTTGCACATCATCAAGAGTATCAATAGTCTCCCTTTTAAGTAAGTATTGGTTGATATAGGTTCCTCAATAAACATTATTATCATAGTTGCACGAAAACATCTCAACCTTCCATCCTTGTGCATTATAGCATCCACATTCACCTTAGAAATGTTTAACAATGCTTTATCTCCAATAATTGGCACAATAGTCCTCCCTATCCAAGTTGTAAAAAATATTGTATCTACATTGTGTTGTGTTTTAAAGGATTCAAGACAGTACAACATACTACTTGGAATGCCATGGATAATAGCTATACAATGTGTTCCATCTATAGTGCATCAATGAATTAAATACATTGATGAAGGTAAGGTCCATGTTTGCCCGGCTGACCTAGACCACTTCAAGTATTATAAATAGGTAGATCATCCAGAGGAACCTACCATATTACCCATGCACTTGGACACTAAACCCAATGATCCTAACCAAATTCCTCGTGATTAGTCATGAAGCTAACTTCACCACTGCTAGTAGCATACTCTGTTTATTTAAGCGAGGAAGAGTTAGATGAGCTAGCTATACAGGTTCCCACAACTATCATCAATACATCTACATAAGACCTTATCACTCATACTAACAAGGAGGAACCCATAATTGATATGGATGAATCATATCATATAATTCTTTAGGACAAAATTCAATTGACCCACTCAAAACTCAATGAGTGCATAGTATCCAATGTTACATTCATGCTTATCATCAAGTCGATCAAGGACCTAGGTCATCCTCCGACCAATTCACCATCCATTTATAGTATTTTTGATGCACCCGCCAAATATGGAGGCCAAGAATATCACCTTGGACATGTTGGTGAGGCAACCATGACTTGTCCAAATACAAATGCATCTTCTCATGAGTTTGTGGGAATGATCAGTGTGATGACATGGAACCAAAGTTCTCCTAATCCATATATGCAAATTGTCACTCCATCCAACATTCCATCAATAACGCAAGTGTTACCATCGATGGACTCGGTCACACCTACTCCATCTCACTCAACATATCCACAAAATCAAGAATAGGTTTACCCCCTAAACCAAAGTGGGGGTAATCCAACTACCATAGTTGAACACTCTGAGTTGGAACATGAGCATGAGCTAAATTAAGAAAAATAGCATGTGGATATATTTCCTAGATCTAATCATCATGAAGCATCCACATCTTCTCATACATTAAGGAATTTTTATCCACATATGCTCAATTGTCTCCTAGATACCACACCCAATTCACCTCCACCACATATCAATTACCATCCAACTTCCTCAACAACCATCCAGTCATCACCTTCACTATTTTCACAATATATCTTAGATAGGCTAGCCAATGTGGAGTTACAAGTGAGTCACCAACACAATTATTTACAACAGATCATAAATCGACTCACAAGCATTGAGTTACGGTTGAGTCATACAAAATATCAACCCCCTAATTATCAAGATCAATCCATTATTGTGTAGTCCAATGTTAAGTCTTAAACAAATAAAGGTTCAAAATAGCAACATCACCTTAAGCAATAATTTATGCCCATTATAGAGTCCATGGATTCTCTATTTGAGCATCTTTGTGTAGCAAAAGTAATTAACCTACCTGAAAGTTGACCTATAGATCCAAATGCACCTAAGCCCAAAGGATATCACTAAGACCTATATTGCAAGTACCATAGGCAAAATGGACATCATGGGTAGATGTGCCACATGTTTAAACACATGGTATAGGATATGTTTGACAAGAATGATCTTTAAATCAATAATAAAAAAATTGGTATAGTTTAGCATATGTTACCTACATATGGGAGTCAATAAGCACAACATAAAAAGGTTATTGGAATACATACAACCTTGCAGCCTCATCAACTGAGTTGATCATATCCACATTGTTTAAAGCATCAATGTCATACCTGGACTCCATTAACTGATCTCATGTCAACCATCTTTCACAACTTGCAATAAAAAAATACAATCGTCTTGCCAAACATACGTTTATTCAACTTGAATAGACTTAGATCTAAACTATATAGAGAGGATCATTATTTCCTCTATCACCGAATAGCGATTGTCATGTTTGTAGGTGCGTGGTCCAAGATCTTATTTATAAGTATTCTTTATACACAAATGGGTCACTCGTTCTACCCCCTTGAGACATTGGCATTACCCAAAATTCCATGCCAAAATAGGAGGGGTCAATTTCTATCATTCCTCCTAGCCAAGCCAATAACATTGCATCAATCACAGTACATACTAGGGGTATCCAAGGTGTCCATACCTTCCCCACTATTTACATCAAAATAAATGAAGCAAATTGGGGATCCTAAAGGTATCGCACCTTCCTCATTTTCTTTGATCACCACAAATGCTGGGGGTAGACAAGGCATCACACCTTACTCATAAAAAAATAAAGTAATCAAAGTTATGAAAATCTCCAAAGGTATCCATAAACCCTTTGGTCAACTTCCAAAATGTCCCAAGGGTATATACAAATCGCTTGGTAAACCCAAAAATTCTCCAAAGCTATCCATAAACCCTTTGGTCGGCTCTTAAAATGCTCCAAGGGTATCTAGAAACTGCTTGGTTAATCCAAAATGCTCCAAGAGTATCTACAAACTGCTTGGTCAAACCAAAATGCTCTAAGGGTATCTACAAACTACTTGGTCAACCCAAAAAGCTCCAAAGGTATCCCTAAATTCTTTGATCAACTCCCAAAATACCGCAAGGGTATATATAAACCCTTTGATCACCCCAAACTGCTTGGTCAACCCAAAATTCCCCAATGGCACACAATAATACCATTGGTCACATGTATATACATATATATCAATCAAAACTCAAAAATATCATCACAACGTAAAAAAAAAATTATTGCACTACATCCCATCGCATACCATTGTATTATACAATCACTTGCATTAGGCATACTCATCATTGCACTTTACATTTTAGAGTTTCTCATAGATATCTAGCACCAATATTGTATATTACTTATCATTTAAAATCAATTTTTTTAGAGTCATCATTCCATATTACACTTACCTACATTTCCAACCTTTCATATTTGAGTCTATTTCCCTTCACCTAGTCATTCGTTATAAGCTGTCATTAGGGTTTTCGATCACTCAACCATCTCTAGTTTTATTTTCATATTTCGTAGAAAGCCATACCTAATTTTTAGGAGGTAGATTCTAGCTTTGATCATACCTTGTATACATCAAAAACCCTAACACATTTTCACATTAAATCCAAGGTTTCTACAAGGAAATATGAAACCTATAAAGTGGTCTAGGTTACCTTAAGTGAAAATTTTATCTTGCTCATACCCCTGTGTGAGTGGTTAAAAAATGTTGAGAATTGACAAAAGGACAAGCTCCTCCCTACCCAATTTCCCAAAATACATAGTGGTTTTCACCACTATCAATAAGCAAAATCCCAAAAAGAAAAAAGCAAAAGCAAAATAAACAGTGATTTTCATCACTAAAAAAATTCCTTCCTCAAAGCAAAAAAAATACAAAATAAATAGTGATTTTCATCACTAATCATGAGCAAGTATCCCAAATAAAATAAAATAAAATAAGGGAGTACTGAAATTGAATCCCTGGAATTCTCAGTACTTGACAAACCATGAAGTGATCCCCATTATAGGTTAAGTGGCATCAAGCCTTCTTGGCAATGGTAGTATCCTCATGCATGATGATATGTTTATCACATTCACATCCTACTTATGTACATACCAATGTTTCAATGTGGATGAGCTAGATTTTGGTAGCCTATACTACCTAGTGGTTGAATCCAACTACGTACAAAATCTAGGATCATGATACTCATAGGGTGATCTTCAGTACATATGGACTGCATCAATCCTGTTTTGCACTAGGGTAACTTTATTTGTATCATAATAATGAAATCACTTGCACACATAGGAATATTGAGTATCTTGGTCATCCTAGTAAATTCATACCTTGTCAAAAAGTCTTGCATGGTTAGTATATAATTTTTGACCAGTCGACTAGAGTGTTTGAGTCTCATAAAAACCTCAAGGACATTCTATAACATCTCATTATTCATTTCATTCATACCATTTTATCACATTTCATTAGTTTACATTTCCACAAATCCATCACATAATAACATTACAAATGAATCAATGAATCCTATGCAGTCTATGGTGCTAACATAATGTGTCAACTAGTATCCACATTTCATCATATAGATCAATAAATCATCCATTCCATTATGCATCCACACATATACATATCATCAAATAAAATCATATTACAATATATGCATACATGATAAGCATCTATCACAACATCATAAAGCAAATATAAGCACTACATACATCTCATAAAGTAGTAAGGAAACACATGATGATAACATAAAAGCTCATATATATATATATATATATATATATATATATATATATATATATATATATATATATATATATATGTGTGTGTGTGTGTGTGTGTGTGTGTGTGTGTGTGTGTGTGTGTGTAGCACCAAAAGATACATCATAATCCTCAAACTACTCGTAGGCTACAATAAAGTGGGTCCTTAGACCTCATACTTTCAAAATAAATAAAAAAAACATAAGAGTCTCCAAAGCCATGGTCACGCAAGACCGACACTATGACTCTCATCCCCACCCTCAGTTAGATCTTGTCAAGAAATCCTAGATTGGATACCCCCTATCTTGTATGATCTTTGTGTAGAGTCAGGCATCCACATCCTCTTAGAAGACTATCTTGTACCACTCCTCCAACTCTGGTGCAACCCACTAGCATATGAATGATGTGGTAAACACCCTCTAAGGTGCACTATCTCATCCTCCAACTCCTTAGTTTAGGTTTGCTTATATCTACAACAATTCAGGAATTATCCCACTAAGGCTTGGAGTTGTGCCACCTCCTCCCATATCCTGGCCATATCATCATTGCTAGATCCCTCACAACTCAGGCTCTATGATATAACTTGTACCTAATGAGTTGTTATCTCTATCACCTACCTATCAAGCTAGGTATGTGCACTCTACACCTGTGTCTGAAGTATATCTCTCTTCCATGTAACCCTAATCATCTCACCTCGTATCTCACTAATCATACCATATCATGTTGCCAATTGTGCCTACACTCCCTGATCATCAGAGTCATCCTCACCAAATTCAATCCACGAATCCTCTAAATAAAGGAGATCTACCCACTCATCCTCTACTCGATGATGCACATTTTTCTCACCTACATATGTCTTCTCCTCATTTAGAGCCTCCCCATGATCCTTATTAAGAGCATCCCTATGAACCTCCTCTATTGTCATAGCTACTTCACCCCCTAGTGACCCCTCTTCCCACCATTGGTGCATCACCCACCATGAGTCATACTCCTCTATAGTCCCAACATAATGTAAGTTAGGAATGTCCATTGCAGGATCTACCTCATCTCCCAATACCTCAATTTTCCACCAACCAAGTGTCCTCTCATCCCCATAGTGTTGGTAGATAACGAGCTCACTAGGCAACCCCTAGTGTAGTCCAAACTACTTTAGGAATAGAGAATATGAAAAGTAATCCCGCTCAGTCCCATGCTACCCAACTAACCATATCCCTCACCTCATGCTATGAAGATATACCTCAGCATCAGACCATGTTGAAAAATCCCTATAAGGTCTCCAAAAAACCTTTGTTTCCTTGAGTCATGTAAAATACTGTGCATAATGTTCAACATCACCTATAAAAAAATGACTCTAACCTACCTCCTGGGCTCACTGCCATAGAATATCTTAGCCTATCTCCCTATCCTCTATATGTTCTCGTATTGTCTGAGGAATATGGTACCATCCCCAAACTTGAAATATAAAGTTATATCCTAAGCCCTTCTACCCATGGGAGTGGATATCGTACAACTCTTCATATAACTAAGCCAGTAATGTTGTGTCCCAAGACATCACTAGTGGCTCCTCTGTGATGCACTCCACAAGAGTAAACACTAACTCCATAAGGTTCTAAGGAAACCTAGCTCTGGACAAGTCTGGTAGTATTATGTTAGAGATTAGTTTCATAAATAAGATATACCTAGTGGTGAATACCTCAACCTCACACCATAACCCCACTAGTATACCTCTGCCAAGTGTGTCATATACTACCTCCTACCAGTCCTTGTCAAAGTATCTCTCCATATCCATATCTCTTAGATATCAGAGAGTAGATACAATTGACCACCCCTCTATCAGAATGTGCAAAATCTAATATATGTACTTTAGAGTCACCGTCATCTCCCCTATCAGTAGGTGGAAGGTGTTGGTGCACAGATCCCATAAGTCTATCAGTGTAGTCAAATAAGCTCGATCTCCCACCATGGGCTCTAACCATATCACATTATTAATACCAATGGCATAAATTCATTCCTAGTCCTTCTATGTCAACGAGTCTGTAGTGGTCTAAAACATTCAAAACTCTATACCCACTCTTAACCACTTGACATAGGTAAATAAGTTAATGAAAAGAACCAGAAATGCTTTATAAATACCCAAAATAAAGACTCAAAAGGCCCTTTTTTCAAGACAATTCATGACCGTATTTTCCAAGGACGACCCTAAAATTTGTGACCATCACACCCAGGGATGACTCCCAAATAGCCCAGGCTGGCCTCTCCCAAAAATGAACAAAAATTGGCCTTATTGGCCAACAAAAACAATAAAGAAATACCATAAAATGCAAGGAAAAGTACTCAAATTGTGCAAAAAAAAAAAATGAAAGCATAAAATATTTCAAGACATCACTAATAATATTCAATTTCCAAATGTTTAGTGTGCTCTGCCTAAAAATTTCCCCCCCAAAAGATCCATAATTACACTTCTAACACTAGAAAAATGCAGTAGCAAATTTAGTCCTTGCATGTCTCACATCAGCCCCACCACTTGATGAGTCTGTACACTATCTCATGGTGACTGTGGGATGATTTTGATAGTATTCCACTATGTAAAATGACTCTCCTCCTCCTCACCTCTCAAATTGCCATGTTAGAGATGCACAAATGAGCCCACTTTCCACGTTTTTGGCTTAAATAGACCTCCAAGAGGCATGGTCATCCCTGGGTGGGATTATTGGCTAATTCACCATCCATACCACCCAGGTATAGTCATAAAATATGTATCCATCTAGCCCTGGTATGGCCACCAAAAACTCACATCAAAATAACCCAAAAAAGCACCAAAAAGGGTCCAAAACCCTCCAAAAATAGGTTAAATTTGGTCAAAAGTCACTTTGTATACATATTAATTCAAATTGCCCATGGATGAATGGCAAGGTCTCTACTTCAATCATTAATAATACCATTGCAGATGGACCACCCCATGAAAATGAGGTTTTTCAGTTCTTTTCTTCCATGAAACATCAACAAAATCATTAAAATCCTCTAAAAAATGCTCCATTTCACAATGGGTAAGATTGAAGAAAACCCTAACAAAGTCTTATGGGTTAAATGACTCATTGCTTTTATCACTAGTCATTACCTCATTGACTCAACACTTGAGGGGATAGTCATACTTAAAAAGTTCATAATCAAAATTAGTAATCAAACACTCAATCATGCAAATTACGTTCGTCCAATGAATCATTGAGAAATACAATCACATCCCTGCTTGGAGCAGCAAACAAGCAATAATTTCAATTAAATAAATGCTTGGAATTATATAATCATGAAGGATTGGGTTTCGTCGCTTCATGACTAAAAAATATCCAAGATCAAGTAAGCCTTACACAAAAGGTTGTACTTGAATCAAGTTCCTTAGCTCATCAAAAGCAAGGATTCAAGAACACATGCTCTTTCCATTATTGCAGCATCTAAATTTGATTAGGTTCTTGAATAACCTTAATCATTTAATTATTTAATTGGAACACCCTGGAATGGTCACAAATTCGGCTACAATTTCTCTATTTTTTAAATTATATCAGTCCAAAATCATATTTTCTGAATGAATCTAATATTTGGAATCATTTGGATGAGTTTTGGATAGTTTATTGCATGTTTCCTCTTTCTAGTCTATTATTTCATATATCGCTTTGCATGCTTCATAATCTGCACTTGCTGCTAACAAATTTGGTTTCCCTGTGTGTAGGTGCAAGTATAACAGTGCATGAGGAAGGAGCATAGGATCATAATATCAAAGAACAAAGTGACGACATCATAGGCCTGCCCACTTCAATCATGGGTATGAGGAAGAATGCTAAAAGTGCACTCAAGTTATTGAAAGGATTTAATCCTTGGACATAATTTGTAATGAGTGTATCAATATAGAGCCCTCAAGGGGATATTTGTGTAACCGTGATTTGATCTATCAAATAATAAATAAGAACTTCATTTCTTGCACTTATTTTCCTTATCATGCTTACTTGAATGCACCTTTTGTAATGCTTAATCAATACTAGCGATAGATGCATCTCATTTAACATTGTTAGGTGCATTGTTTTTCCCTTACTTCATAACCTTTAATTTCATTATAGGTAGGATTTAATAACTTGGGTGTTCTCTTTCATGATTTTGGACACTTGAAAATTTGGGTTAGGATAAATAAGAGTCTATATAAGGACATGGGATGAAAGTAGAATGTAACTCATATTTTTCTCAGATTGTATCAAAGGTCTACTTCCAAGGAGGTAACCTTCTCAAAGAGGCATGCAATATCTATTTTTCTTGATTAAATAAATTTGTTGTATTTCCATCTAGTTATTTTCTTGAGCCCTCCTATTATTCTTGTTTTCATGGTCATTTAGTTTAAAAGCATTTCAATTCATTAATGCATTGCTATTGAGGTTATGCTTATTTTTTTATGAAGGTTCCAAAAACGCACTAGAATTTATTAAATAAAACCACTATCCATTGTATTATCCTAAGAATACCTATAGGCTTACATCAAGGCTACAAGTAGGCTTACATCATCATTTTTTGAATTTGATTTGTGAGGTATCACCATATTTGAAAATAGAATTTGGTGGTTTGATGAAAATCTAACTTAGTAATGATGGTGTGTTCATATTGAAAGTAATCAACTTGTTGTTGGTTCTAGAAATAAATAAAATAAGCACATTACCCAAAATGAGAGAATAACATAGAGATAAAGACAATCATCTCTATAGACACCAAAGTAATCTCATTGAATGTTGAATAGACACTTCTAGATAAAATAAATAATTGGTGTCAAGGGGTATAAATACCAAAATTACATGTGACCTTAGGTCAAGTTTAAATAATAAACCTTAAGGTTTATTATTTAAAATATTACAAAAAATTGACCTACACAATGTATACTATCCAGGGTTATGTGTAAGGGATCGGCCCCAAAATGTATTTATAAAAATTTGGTGAACCGGTTTCAAAATCCAAGAGAATAGTGTCAAAACACATGTAGAAGGTTCACTATTATTAGGGGCAATGTTTGAAATTTAAACTTGAAATGATCAAATTATTATAAAATTAGGGAGAATCGATCCCAAAAAAAATTTGCACCCAAAATTTTTTGGCTAATGGACTTTGGTCAAGGGTCCCAAATATTAGCCAATTCCAAATTTTGAAAATCCTAATTTTATCCAATTTTACAAAAATAGCCACTATGCATAACCTTGATACTATCATCCATAGGGCTATTCAAAAATATAATGTAAAAGTCGATCATGACCTAAAATGATATATTACACCACATATTATAGCATCTCCTTTTGATATAAATGAGGGATATAGAGATATAGACCCTTAGTAGCAATTCGTCCTTAAGGGATAGTATCCTACTCTAAGTCACTGCTACAATCACATAAAATACACATTGAGAATGACTTTGTTCATGATATCTATTGTCTAATTCATTGATAGCACATAGGCTAAATTAAGCATCCAATGGACATTAATCCATTACACACTATGGATCGATACCTCTATGTGCTTAGGTTTCTAATAAAACACCATACTATAAATAATCTTGATGAATATTTAATTACCATGATGAAATATTATTAGAAACTATTATAGAGTATCAACTACTCCAAAATTATGACCATCCATTAGAGTTGTTTCATAGTCTTATTAGCAGCAAAGAATCAAATATTGACTTGACTATTGTTTATTCCTCCACTTCCACACTAACAATAGTACAATCACTTCAATTCTTAGTAATAGGTAATAAAAGTAGTAGCAACAAAATCATAATCATATTATAATAGCATTAGATAGAAACACAACTACTATAATAGCTACAACATATAGTCACATCAATAGCACCAAAAGACCCTCAAAGGAACATCAATATCAACAATATCAAAAGGTAACACCCTATGGAATGGAATTCTTTTCTACCTTTAATGAGGTAATCCTTAAAAGAGATAAGGGGAAATTATTTTTCCATATATTCCTCTAATCAAAATAAACTCCAAATTTTTTCAAACAATTAGTTGTAGTATTACCTTCCTGATATATATGTAATTTATTCACCTTTGCCATTTTTTTATTGGTAAAAATTTCATTAAAAGTGGGTTTTGAAAGGGGTCCCAAAACCTTTTTACATCAGGTCAATAGACCAAACATAAGGCCAAAGGATAGGCCAATTGAAAAACACATTAAAAATCCCACCCAAAGCAGGAACTTTAAAAAATCTCGCCTAAGAAAAAAATTTGAACTAGGAACTTTTTTTTTTAAAAACCCACCCAAGCATGAAATTTAAACCAGGAAATTTAAAATATCCTACCCAAAGCAAGAAATTTAAACTATCACACCAAAATAAGAAAATTTAAAAATCCCGCCCAGGTAGGAAATATACATAGTAATGTATCATAGGAGTTTTGAGGCATAAATTTATGTACTTAAGACAAGAGGTAGCCTAGGAGGACGATACTCAATGCATCATTGTCATATCATATGTACCACTTTTTATGGAGCACACATCTATTTTTATGATATGACATTATTTATTCTTTGCATTTCCACTTGTATGCATGGTTATTTTCATTACTTTTAGTGTATGACATGTTTTTCTAGTAGGATTTTGCATGACACATTAGTAATAGTTCACATGTAGCATGTCACCCAAAAATGTATTTTTAGTCAAGAGATTATCAACACTGAATACAAATTGAAGAGGTAAAAAAGAGTAGGCTTAAAAGATACCATAAATAAGGAATATATGTTCTTTGTATCTTAGCATAGACCACCTTCCTATAGCACTAAGTAAGCATGATGTTTCAAATAAGACATATCCACCTTTGTATTGGGGGGATAAGAGTACCCCACCAAAAAAGAGATGCATAAATTATCTATATCTCATCCCAAAAATACCATAGAATATTTGACAAGCATGATGTGTCAAAAAAGACATTATTAACACTATACGAGAGACTGAAATGTTGTAGTATTTGATAAATATGATGTGTTAAATAAGATATGAAAACCATTATATCAATAAAATAGGACCACAAGACATTATACAGTGAACATGATGTCTCAAATAAGATATGTGCACCATGAATATAGTGTAGAATAAAAATATACCACCAATAAATATATGTATAGGTGATTTATGTCCTGATCCAAATCATACCTTGTTATTTTTTATGAGTGTGATTTGTCAAACAATACACACCCAACATGACATAGGAAGAAACAAGACAAACAATAAATAGATAGAAATGCAAGGGTCTGATCAAGCTTTAAAAAGAAAGATAACCTCTATTAAGATATATATTGTAATATATGTCTATATTAACTTTTTTAAAACAAATTTATATTCCTAATGTAATACTTCATTTATAATATTTCATCAATTTACATTTTTCTCTAATCTTCAACCCGCTTATTCTTTGATTAAATTAAGCATACTACATTTTTTAAAATAAAAAATATGTCTTTAAATAGGCTAAATCTATGTAGAATACCATACTCTTACCATAGTGCACTTCCTCTAAGGATCAATGTGGATATGCAAAAAGTATTAAGACATATTTTAATTGAGGATGATTTAAATATTATTAATATTACTATTAAAAAAAAAAAGGATATTTAATCATCAATAACATTATTTAAGACATTAACATTTATGAATAAAAAAATAATATGGTAATTAATTTAGTTAATCATGCAATTGATCATCATCCTAGTAATATACATTCAATTATTAGAATCCAACCTTTAAAGAAAATATCTTACTTTTCAATTTTTTTTTAATAAAATGTCAAGTACCCTAAGTAGTTTGACTCTTACCCAAATATCCAAGTTTAATTCACAGGGAGAGTGGCCCCTACCCCAATTGTACTTCCTATTTTTTTAATGAGTCATATGATGCAACACCATATCTGGGATGAATTAAAAAGAGGCACATGAGCATAAAGTACACAATAGAAGTAGCAAGAACTACAAAAATTCAAAATAGAAAACTATTTTTTTTTAATATTATATATAGGGAAGGAACAATTTCAATAACTATGCATATAACTATAGTCAAACCTTTCTGCATTACAATCAATTCTATCTCCCCAAAAAGTATTCCCCCTTTCCCACCAAAACTAGCAAACATGGATCCACTCCAAGAAAATAAAAAAACAAATTAAATTTACAATTTCCCACCCGATCCATTAATGCATTAGTCATAAAGACAATACAATTTTGTGTGCAAAGACCACACAATAATTTATTTTTTGTGTCATTTATGCAATGATCATAAAGACCACAAAACTATGTGCGCAAAGACCTTAGAACAATTTCCCTCCTAAGCCATTAATGCAATGGTTATAAATACCAAAAAACTACATGCACAAAGATCACAAAATAATTTTCTTCCCAAGCCATTAATGCAATAATCATAAAGACCACAAAACTATGTGCATAAATATCACATAACTATGCGTGCAAAGAACACAAAATTGTGTGGCACCTATCACTATGCTACAAATAATTTTTATTTATTTATTTTTTATTTTTTTGGTTGATGCAAGATTACATGAAAAACAAGGATGCTCCTACATTACACACCCTTGCTAAAAATAATGTTATCTTGGGGCTCATATTATGACTACACAAATGATTGATTCGATCACCCAAGTTGGCTTACTTCAGCTTATGAAATCCATGAGTCTTCCCTAAGTTCTTTACCCTTCCATAAAATAAGATATTCTTTGCACTTGCTCCATCGAGTTTTCTTTCTAGTGTGTGAATCCAATATTTGTGATATTTTCCCTCGTTACTTATCAAGTATCTCCCTTATCCAATTTGTTGCTCCCTCCATCTACACATCTTCAAAATATTTGTGTGAATTGAATTAATATAGATCAGATATATTGAATATCGATATTCAAACCTTAAGGAAATCTTATTTCATAGGCATTGTCAAAAAAATGATATAAAATGCGACAACGGCCTATCTTCTTGGGTTTTAGCTTGTTATATGTTCTGCATGGGAACCTTTCCTTTATCAAATGCACCATGACTAACTCCCTCTTTTTAAGTATGTCTTTTATTTACGATGAACACATGTGTGCTCATTATAGTTAGCATTGATCTCCTCAAGCTATTGTTTTACTTGAGCATGCACCTATTGCACTTGTGTAAAGTCTTCCACGTCAGTACTATCATAGGTACCAACTTCCACCTTCAACAGATCTATAACTCTATGAGGTTACATTCCATACACTACTTCAAATGACATCCTTCCAATCAATATGTTCATCAAAGTTGTTGAACATAAATTTTGTTTATGCCAACTTAAAATTCCACTATGTAGGGTGCTCTCCTATGAGACATGACAATAGATTATCAAGAATCTGATTGATAACCTCCATCTATCCATACATCTAAGGATGATACACTAAACCATAGTTTGGCTATGCACCCAAAATTTTCTAAAGAATGCATCAAAAGTGGCTATGGAACTTTGTGTCATGATCAAACGTAACGTTGCATGGCAACCCATGCAATCTCACTATCTCAAAGAACAAATTTGCTATCCTAGATGTGTAATTCAACTTTTGATAAGGAATGAAATATACTATTTTAGAGAATTCATACACCACTATGAAAAAAGAATCATGACCTCTTTGCGTGCATGGCAATCCAAGTACAAAGTCCATGGACATCTCCTACCATGGTTGTTTTGGCATGCACAAAGGCATGTACAACCGCATGTTTTATGTCGATACCTTAACTATCTGGTCTATAATTTTTTTCATATCCTTATGCAAACTAGGCTAATAGTACCTCTCTTCCACCATTGCTTATATCCTGTCTATGTTGAAGTGCCCTCCAAATCCACCTCCATGTAACTCATTGATGAGATTATCCCTCATTGAACTATGCGAGATGCACAATTGCTTACTCATAAACAAGTATCCCTCTTGCATAAAGAAATCCACAAATGAAAATCTATATCTAGCCCATGGCTCCATGCATGCATACCATGTGTTCGAAAAATCTAGATTTGAACCATACAAATCATTCATTCCCTCCATGCCCACCAGTTTAACTATCATTATGATTCTTTTGTGATGGATCAACACAAAAGAGTAACCCTCTAGATATTCCATCTGCTTGTTCAACTCTACACTCATGTCAAGACTCATCCTATGTGGTGCCTTGTTAGGAAAACTAGAACCTAGAATTAGATCAATGTAATGTGATATTGTACATGCAAGAAGAAATCCATGTGTCGTTCCTTTGCCAACTACATTTGCAAAATATTCTAGCAGTGTGCTAATATTTGGCTCCTCAAATCTGCATGACTCTAACTGCTCTACTTGCATGGGTGTGACTACTAGTGCATAGCAGTCCTGCAAGTCTCCCACCTCCTTGAGAAACTTATTTGTTAACAACATCATCACTTCACCCTTCTACACATATTATTCCTCCATTATCATTGGAGTCAAATCAAACACCTTCTTATCCTTCCTAATGATGATGTTTTTCTTGCATCCATCTAATAATATATGGCATGTGTCCATTGGAATCACATCATACCAAATTGAATTTGCCTATCCTCCTATAATGAAGGCAACTAGACTTTGCTCTATCATAGTAATTTGTTATCCCTTCTACAATAATATACCTTGTATAGTGTTGGGTGTGTGATCTTATTCAATCCCATTTTTTGCACCATATCCATGGAGACCAAGTTAATTGTGCTACCTCCATCAATGATCAACTTGCACCACTTTACTCCTGAATTACACTTGGTGTGCAAGATAATCCTCCTCAACCATGAATCCTCTTCACATGTAGGCTTTAGCAGTTCCTTATACACCATCATGTTTTCTCCATCCTATAGGTATGCACTTTTTGCTTCACTACCTAACTCACCATTATTTGCGCACACTACATTCACGTATTTCTATGTGTGATCCTCATATCGCACTTTCAAACATTCAAATGCTCTATGTCCTTCTTGAAAACATCTAAAGTAGGTCCCTTTGAAACCCTTAACGTAGCTTTGAGACTTTTCTTCACCTTTTCCAGAGTTTTATTTGCAATCAACACCTTGCACACTTCCATTCACATTAGTGCCTTCCTTGCACTGGCTGGTCTACCTTACCCCTTGTTTGATTTATCTACCATCCTTACTCTTACCATTACTATTATGTATGCCTTTTTATCTATGAGATAAATTCTCCTCTGCACGTAGCACCAACTAGTAGGATTCTTCGATGGAGTTGATCATCAGCAAACACATCTCATCCTAAATCATGATGCACAAACCATTCAAATACCTTAACACCTTTTTGTCATCATTTATTTATCTTGTATGAATGCAAGTCTATATAACTCCTTCATGTATGCTTGCACAATGGCCTCTCTTTGGCATAGGTTTTGGATTTTCTTAAACAAATCATGTGCATAGTTATATGGTAGGAATTTTCCTCTAAGCTTCACCATCATCTTATCCCATGTGGATATTTTATGCTTGTTCCTCTACACATGGTTCTTCTAGACTGAGTCCCACCACAAGGTAGCATGACCTTTCAACTTAACAATTATGCACTTGAATCTTTTAGGGTGCTTGATTGCTTCAAACTCAAAGTATCCCTCTAGATTGATGATCTAGTCCAAAATCAAAGGTTCCTACGTGGTCTCAACCTCATCCTTGGCATCATCCCTCTCATATTCAATGATATCACCCACCACTACAACATCTCTACATTGTACGACCTCAATAGCGTCTAGTCTCACTAGGATGACACTCATCATATCAACTAGACCCATTATGTGTAAGCTAGGATTGTTTTTGTTACCTCCTCTTCTAAGTCTATGATCCATATCTATGGTTCACCTACAATGCAATTGCAACCACATGAATACTTCATATTAAACAACTCCTATGAGTGAACATAGAACATGAGCCTAAGCTCTGATACTAATTGATGTAGCACCATACGTGGGTTGAATTAATAGTAGGCACATAGGTACAAAGTACACAATGAAAGCAAGAAGAACTTCAAAAGTCAAAATAAAAAACTCTCCTTTTTATATTATTTTTTCTTTACTACACTTTCACCTCTTTTATAAATGAATGTTTTATATAATATCCCTAAATTATTATTATTATTTTTATTAAATTTATTTCATCCTTATAGTCATCTTCATTTTTCATTTTAACCTATTAAAAATTAATCTCTACTTATTAGTTAAGATATTTACTCGCATCTTATTCATTAATTATTATTAAATTAATTTCTATATATTATTTAAGGTAATTTACTTAAATTTTATTTATAATTTAATTTTTAGTTTTATATACTATGTTCAATAATTTGGCCATTTATTTATTTACTATTCTCTTAAATGTTGTTTTGTTTCAATTTTTTTTTTTGGGTTACGTTATTGTGAGAAACCCGACGTACAAGGTTGAGCAGTCTCCTCCCAACCATGACCCCTTGTAAAGTCGAGAGCTATACTTATCAATAGGGAATTTAACACAAAGCCACCACACACCCACCCCCTCACACACTCGCCCATGCCACGGTTTGAACCTTGGACCTCCCGAAGAACAGCCAAAGTCTGTACTGTTTCGTTGCACCCTCAAGTGATTTTTATTTCAAAATTTTAACTTAAAATAATAAAATTAAATTTTAAAATAATTGTAATATTATAATTAAATTTATTAAATAAATTTTAATTATGTTTTAATGATTTGAATAATATATTTTTTTGTTAAAAATAATTAGTAAATATCTTAAATATATATATTAAATACTATTATTTATTAAAATCATCTATAAATTAGAAACATAAGAAAATAAATTCAAGTTAATTACTTTATAAAAAAGAAATAAATAAAATTTCAACTCAAATAAGAAATAATTGTTTTTATTTTGTAAAATGATAACGGTTTTAATTTATTATATATAACAATAAATATTTATTATGATGGCTAAGTTGAGGTTGTTTATAGAGCGAGGGACAAACCAAAATAGTTTTATAGACAAAATAAGGTCTCAAAATTTGTTATAGTATTCTTAGTATCTTTTATACCAATTTCACTAGCATTGAGGGAACTCAAAAGGTTAGTCATACTTATGATATTTTATTACCATTAATATTTACTAATTAATTAATTGATAGATATTATACATGTACATGAAGAACTACTTGAGACTATAAGGGACATTGTTGAGTACAAAGGGATTCAAAACCTTGACTTCTTCATAGGTGATTGCCCCACTAACCATTATACCAAGAATTCATGGTCCTTAACAATATTAGATGTGATATTAAATATTATTTTTAACTAAACAATTATTTAAATCTTTATAATATATTACATTTACATGAATCTTCCTTTATAGTTAAGCAATGTTCCAACTTTGATGATTATTAAAGATAAATGAAGTAGAGATTGAGTAGTTTTAAGAGAATGGAAGTTGAAAGTTCTTCTATACATTGACATTTCAAAACCTTTCTCTTCTTTACTTAGTCTCTATCAGATTATACTTGTCCAATGGGTAGGCTAAATGGTCATCAGTCATTGTGAAAACAACCTACCACTACTAGCACTAGCAACTTTTTTCCAATTGCTCTACATGAGTCCATAGCACACTAAGACCAAATTTAATCCTTCTAATTTAATATAAATTAACACTACAAGAATTTTTTTCTTATCCTAACATAGAGCATTAGTCTTACTCTATGTCCTGATTGAGACAAAGGCTAGAAAATACTTTTCCAACTTGTAAGTGCTTAGATTCCTGCCTAGTAATGTCAACTAATAATAGGGAAATGTCAGTGGCACCTGAACCAACTCATATGTCATATTCCTTACCAAATTGTTTTTTTTTATCAAGGAATCTTGAGGCATCTTCCATAAGACTTTTTCCTCTTATGGGGGCTAGAATATTGTAAGATCCATTGTGCTAGTTGAAGGTAAGGTAAAGACATTCATCCCTATGGTTCTCCCAAACTCCATTATTTATGTGTTTCCCTCTTGTAAAACATTGACCCAAGCCCTCACACTCAATAAGATCACACCTAACCCTTACCTACAAATCCTTCAACTCAATAGATTATGATTTTGTGAACTTATTGCACATAACATCCTCCAGTATAAGTTAGCACAACCTTTGGAAGCTCTGAGGAATATCTTTCGATAGGTACTAAACCCATAAATACCAAATTTGCCTTATTGGGAAAGACTTGATTGATTCCTTATCTTCTTTTGAGTAAGCCTACTATAGCCTCCAAACTAGACCCTACATTATTCTAATTTGGAGTTAAGTCCTTCAAAACAATTCACCTACCCTACATCTATGGTGCTCATTACCCCTTTAGAACCTAGCCAACTTCATTCTCTAAGGTAGGGGATACTTCATCCCAAGCCTACTCCCCCAGGCAAAGACACCTTCTTTGACCCTTTCCTCTAACCCTCAGCTTGTCTTAGCCCAAATGGACCCTCTAATCACTTATTGCACATTAATAGTATGCCTCATTGGTTTAAATTTATGCCTCTTGATTGGCCATCTCTCTTGGCACTTTCTCCACATTTACCCTTAGTGGGAAGAATTGTTGTAACCTCCTCAATCCATTGATTCAATATTTCTCCTCCCCTATAATGTCCATACCTTTTAATAGTGCTTGAATAGACTTCAAAATCATAAAATTACTTGTTGAGTATTTCATTGGGTAATCACTTGTCTAATCCTCAAATAATAGCTTGCTTACACTGGTTGATGTCTTAGGTGGCTCCATTCACCACTTTGTTGCAACTTTAAAGCTGGTTTACTCCATGTTGGAATCCATCAAACATTTCATTGCCATGATTGCCTCCCTACTTTGAACCCTTCCATTGAAGCTCACAATGAGCCTATAGTTGTAGGCCATGAGTGTTCAAAAAACAACTAATTTGCATCATTTATGTCCTTGATATTGATTATTAGGGACAAAAGACCCATAAGTTATTCCCATTATTTATCATCTTCTTCAACTTCCTCAATTCCTTCCTGGTGACCCATGCTAAGTTACCCAACTTAAATTATTCTTGAGAGCTTCCTTCAAATGCTCCCATGTGTTAAAGTCGCACCCTTTCTAGACCATGGTGTTGACTTCCATCATGGTCATTCACCAAAGCTTTGCATTTCCCACCAAGGTACCATTCAAAATAAGGCCTTGTCATCTTGTGTACCATCATATGATGTTGGTTCCTTGGGTTTTTATGGATTTACTTCATCCCTATTCTACTTGATTTAGCCATTAATTACTTAAAAAATCCCATATTGTCGTCTATATTACCCAAGGACTACATCATGTACTTCATCTACACTTGGATGTCAATGTTGTTATACATTTCTCCAAAAAAAATTAAAATGCTATCAAATCATTTAGAACCTTCAAACTATCCTAAAGCATCCAAACCCTATCAATGGTATGTTCCCTTAAAGGATAGTGAGGTGTCTCTCCTTCCTCGTATTTTATTCTCAAATTGAACCTCTCATCTCACTCCATTGATACCCCATTGTTTGAGTCTGCACCTACACTATGTATGTTCTCTTGGTTGGACTTCACCACAAATAAAGTTGGTCATCACAACCTCTATAACTTGATTAATATATATTTAACATAACATGCTTCTACCTTCTAAAGTCACTTTATGGGTCAAGTCATACACAATAGCCTAAGTTACCCTCTTACACTTGCCTATTGCTAGTCTTCTATTAGGATGTCACACACTCTTTTACAGCTTCAACACCCCTATGTAGTGATCCTTTTATTGGTAATTATAATAGACTGAATTTTGCCTACCACCCCTCCAAGCAAATAATAACCTACTTTGATTTCTTGTTAGTATTTAGTTGTCGTTGGACATTCCTATGCATATGCCCACATCTCTTTTTGAAAATGTCATACATTTCTTAAGGAGATTGTACCCAATTCTATCAAGAACTATGTTCTCATGGGCATTCTTATGAATAGATGAACAATATGTTACATGTTGAGGTGCTCTTCTTCGTGTCCACACTTGATCCTACCCTAGTTCAATATTCACTTGTTTTCAATGCAATGTATTCTAAATTCATTGATCCACCAGGTAGCTTTAGTCCACTAGAGAAGTTGGAGATTAGATATTTCATCTCACTCTAATACTAGTTGTCCAATGGCTACGTTGAATGGCCATACACCATTGTGGGAATAAATTCCACTGATGTCAACAACAACCTTGACGTGCTTGTTCTACAAGGATTCCAAGTATACCAAGCCCATACTAACACCTTCTTGTTCAATTAAGGCAACCATTTCAAAAATAATGGTTTCTTGCCCGAACAACAAGAATAAATCGTATTTTCTATTTCTGTTTAATTAAGGGGATCACTCTAAATAATTGTTATGTGTAATAACAACAATTGTTGCTCTCTATTCCCTTGAGCCCAAGGATGGTAAAGCCAACACTTATCTCCAAGTTTGTTAGCAATTTGCAAGCACTTACATTCCTGCCAAATATTGGCAACCAATAATGAGAAAAACTACCGTCACCCAATCCATGTCATGGTTCAAATCCCCTCCCAAGTTGTCTCTATATTGAGACCTCCTCAGGACTCGCTCACAACAACTTTGCCTCTTAAAGGGACATGAAGATTATAAGGCCATCATGCTAATTGAAGGTGGGTGAAGACTTTCACGCCTATGGTTTTCCGTGGCTCTAACCATCTAACCTTAGTACTCACATAGGATCAGACCTAACCCTTGTCCACTAGTCCTTCAACTCGATGGATTGGATCCAGCGAATTTCTCATGCATAATATTTTTTTGTTTGTGCGGGACAAGTAACTGCTTCTGCTTCATGGTGACCAATAGTCAATCTCCATTGTTTCAAGTGGGTTTCTATTTTTTCTCTTCCTCAAATAACTTATATATATATATAGGATTCTTGGATGCTGTTGACGACGGGACGTAAGTATGCATAATTTTTTATTGAATGGATGTCAATGGCTTTGACGTCATTGACAGAAACTGGGGATAGAATTGGGACCGACGAATATTAATTATCCTCTAAAAGACAAGGCGGTCATCTTCCGCCGCCTTCGCTTCACCGCCAAAGGCCTGAGATTTTGCAAAAGTTATTCTTAGGTTTGTGTATGATGTGGTGTCTATTCGCAAGTCTGTCTGGTGTGCTGAGGTGCAGCAAGCACAATATAGAGTAGTCATGCATGTCAATTTCAACAGGTATGCATTGCATCATCCCCCCTCCTCACATTATTTTTTCTTTTCCTATGCCCCACACGACCATTTTCTCCACGGCGCCTGCGACTGGCCTCCCTCGCCATCCTGTTGGACCATCTTAAACTGACTCTTACAGCTTATATTCGCTGTATTGTTGATTTCCTCTTCTCATTCGACCTTTTGTTCTTTTGTTACAGGCCTTTTATAGCAGAGGTATTAACAAAACCGGAATTGTCCACTGTGGCATCCGGGCCAATCCGAAGGCGAAGCGGCTGTTGCCGGGAGCAAGAGAGGGCGACTCGTTTCCGCTGGAGACAGTAATGCGATTTCAAATAGACTAAAGGCTTCCTTACATGGAATTAAGCGTGCGATAGGACTCTCATTCGATGGGCTTAGTGTTATTTTAAAGTTTTACCTTTTCCAATATATGATGTCGAGTTCTAAAATAATTCTTCGCTTATAATCGATGTTTTGGTCAGAGTTATAGTATTCATCTAGATTTGTTAATATTATTTAATAAGATTTATATAGAAAGCCGTGAGACTGAGACAGGGACCTTAGTATTTCGTGCACTGCATGTAACTTACTCATTAGCCCCTCCCTATCTAACTAAAATGCTTCAGCCCAACTTTCTTGACCTCCGAAATCTGCCTCAGTTTTCTGCCGCATGAGACACAACCCTCTCTCGGCGCACACCTGGGCGGCAGGACTTCACCGCACCTTCCACCTGAGCACCCCAACAACTTAAAGGTCACGGGTTCCAGTCGCGTGACCAGTCCTTAGAAAATCTATTGAATGTTTACTATTTTCTCTCTCTTCAGCGTTGTTGCCTGGGAATTTCGCTTCCCAAGTTGGGAAAGGATATCCCAACCCGAGGGACGGCGATGATACCTCTAGTTCCTAAAATTGGCATCGGTCTTTGCAATTTACCTCTACGTCACTTATTTTAAATATATAAATATATGATTTTGTTAGTTTATTTTTTTATTTAGCAGTTGTTAATTTGAATAAATTATCTTATTATTTTATTAATTTATATATATTTTAAAAATAAATTATAATTAATGATATAATTAAAGTTATATTTTTTCTTTACAATTAAAAAACCAAGATTCTACTCATAAAAACTTTATATCGGTTTATTAGTTTGCACGCCAACCTCTTCTTATAAAACTTTTGAGTAAAAGTCCATGAGGGTTAGCCACATTCAAACCATATTGGATAGAGTTTGTTCAAGTAACAAATGGTATTTTTTAATATACTTTTAATAAATGAACATAAATTTTTAAATATACTTGTTTTAAATTATAATTTTTTAATTTTTAAATAAAATTATAAAAATTATTTATTAACAATTATAATTTTTTGATATAGGAGAGTTGGTCACCTTTTAGTAACTGAAGCATAGGTTCAAACCTATTTCACTTCCTTATTGTTGACAAGATGTGAAGGGGAAGGGGACCAGTGGTAGCTCAAGGTTACTTTGCCTGCATGATTCAGATTAATCTATTACCTTTACAAACAGGTTACCCCAAAGGTTTGAACCTGAATGTCTTCTTAATAAAAATCTCTTCTTAATAAACATCTCCCCAAACAATGACTTACCAATCCACTAACCTAATATTATAATTTCAATTATTATCACTAAACATTTTAATTTTTAATTGATTTTTGAAAACCCACGCTAAAGATGGCTAATTCTATATTCGTCCCCATCTCAAGGCAATGCCAGCAGCTGCGCCGCTTATGTGGCTAACAGGACTTTTCTAACGTCGAAATTGTTATTTAAACCTGAGATGTTGACTTTCCATCTCCCAAGGAAATAGCCGGCCATTGCCAATTTACTGAACCCTCGTCATGATGGTGGCATAAAGGAACAAAAATGGTCAGCCGGTGCCTGGGAAATGACAGTTTCTCTTTTAAAAAAAAGAGAAAGTATAACTGGAGACAGGTAACGGGGCCATTATTCCTTTGTAATTCGAATATGAATATTTGGAATGAATTCAATATATCTGATGCCCCAACAGCAACAGAAAAATAGGTTTTAGCTGCCCTATGCCCGAAAGAGTTAGTTTGTTAAGACTCAAGTAAAATTTTTATCAACGTGTTATAAAGATTATAGTGATAATTTTTTTTAAGTTCGAATAGTATATCTAAAAAAAATTATTATCAATTCTCTTATCTTTTAAAAATAAAAATAAATAATATTTAAATGAAACACTTCACCTCTTTCACCCATAATATATAGGAGTCTAGAATTAGTTGGTCCAATAAAAGTTGAATTACAAAGCAGCGTTCGATTGTTTTAAGAGAAGCGGAATCACAAAGAATTAGTGAAAATAAAAGAATAGTTATCCAAAAAAAATATTTATATAATGTGTAATAGAAACTCGTGTTCTATATAAATAGATAATTATTAAGTTGTATAATATTAGTGTATGGTTATATAATTATACAACATGTTATTCCATTTTAATTAATATAACCAATTTAATAAATATAAATATTTTTCTCAAATTTATATGATAACTATACTATATAAAAATGACTGCAGTGAAGTTCTAGAATGAGTTGGTCCAATAAATAAAGAAAAGTTCAATTATCAAACAACGTTTGATTGTTTTAACAAAAGCAAACTGACAAAGAATTAGTATAAATAAAACAAAAATATTCCATGGACTGATTTGACCAACTTCAAATGCCTATTCATGATACCGACATGGACATTATACACTTTGTTAACAATGTTCATATCTAAATCTAATGTCACTCGAACTGGCAAAGTTTAAAATTATCTGTTTTGTTTTAATTTTGAAATAAATTATGTAAATTTAAATTTTTTAATAAAATTTTAATTTAATATTTTAAAATATATTTTAATATTAATATTTTAAAATTAATATAAATAATTTTCTTTTAATAATACAAAACTTTTAATACCCAGGTGTTGTAGGTGAGTTGGAGAGGAGAGGGCACAGGTTCGAATCTCCACCCTACCAAAAAGCTGAATTGGGTATCTAAAATCCAATTGATAATGTTGGTGCGGGCAGCGCTGGGTGTGACCCCGAATGACTTTGATGGTGTGACCCCGGGTGACTTTGACGGTGTAGAACCCCTTTTCGTGGTCTCTTAAACCAAGGCGACCCCGCAAAGGGTTTTTCGCTTAAAAAAATACAAAACTTTTAAAAATATTAGAAGGATGCTTGAAGGAATTAAATAGCCAAAAATCTCGCTTTGAATCCAAGAGACGCTCAAAATCGCTTGCTGCAATAATAATGAGCGACAACGAGAGACGGTTTAAACATGAGACGTTTTAATTATGCAAGAGATCTCTCATAACACCCGCGACACCAGGAGTGGCTCACTGAACCCAGCGATGCTGGTCTTCGCTCGTGATACATGCGATTTCGGGAATCGCACGCCTAGCGAAGCGATCGTGGGAACCTCTCGAGGGAGGAGTGAGACCATTCTTCGCTCGCTAGTGAGAGCGAGGCTGGGAATTCTTGAGCTCCTCGGTGAGTAAGGAAGAGATGGGGTTCGCGCTCATTCAGTGAGATTTCGCTCGTCAAAAATCGATCGCGAGAGAGGGAGGTGAAAGTTAAGTCGAAAGTTAGCTGGCGATTGAGAGTTTTGCTAGAGTTTTCGCGACTAGGATGAGGAAGTTGTAGTTCTCTTAAGATTATAGCGATTGTTGTCTTTCAATGAGTCATCCAGCAAGAAAAGGAAGGGTTGTGTTAATACAACTCCAAAGTGACACGATAGCAAAACTCAAATGCAAAATAGTAGAGGGGATTAATACATAGAAGAATTTGACAATCCCTTCACCAACCTTTGGAAAACTAATAGAAGTTTTATTTATACAAGTAAACGGATTACAAGCTCCTCTACAGAGGGTTTACATTCATCTGCAAATACAATTTGCAGAATAAACAGAAAAAAAAATAAAAAATTCCAAATCTGTTGTTCAGTTACACTACTATTTTTGCTCTTGCTGTTTTTCCCCTGTTCTTCTCTGCTCCTTCCACTCTACTCAAAATGTCAAATTTTCCAGTTTTTATAGCTGGACTTAGAAGAAAAAGATAGGAAACCTCTCAACAACCCGCATGCGGGAAATAAGTACGATGTCAAATCGAAACACTCGTCTTCTAGTTTCGCTCAATCAGTTGAGCGATTTATGTCCTAACTGCTTGCCGTTTATCGCTTCACCAAGCATGTGATTACCTGAATTGCTCCTTTCCTGAGCGACTTCCAGGCTCACCATAACAAGCGAGCAATTCTCGCTCTCGCTCCTTGCTCAAGAGACTCCTGCTCTCGCACACTCTGACGAGCAATTTAGAAATTGGGTTTATTTTTTCAACACCCTCCTTTAAACCTGATTTCACAAAGACTTTGATGCCCAACCTTTCACATAGTCTGTTGAAGTCCTCCTCCTTCAAAGGTTTTGTGAATATGTCAGCTACCTGCTCCTTGGACCTGCAAAACAATAGCTGAGCTCTGCCCAACTTCACCATCTCTCTGATGAAGTGATATTGGATGTCAATGTGCTTCATCCACCCATGAAACACTGGATCCTTCAATAGTGCTATGGAAGAATTGTTATAACAAAACACAGTTGTTGCCCCTTCCAGTGGATGATTTAGTTCACCCAAAATCCTCCGCAGTTATACAACCTGATATGTGGCTAATGTGGCGGTGACATACTCGACCTCAATAGTGGATAATGCAATGATAAGTTGCTTCTTGTATGACCATGACACTGCTCCCAATCTGATATGGAAAGCATATCCGAATGTGCTCTTTCGATCATCAGTGCTTCCAGCCCAATCATTGTCTGTGTAGCCCACCAGTTCCAGCTGGTCTTTTCTAGCATAGAAAATTCTATGGTTCTGTGTCCCGTTGACATAGCACAAGATCCGTTTGCCTACTTTCCAATGCATGTCCTTCGGAGTCTAAATAAATTGGTTGATCAAACTGACCCTAAACATCATATTTAGCTGAGTTGCAGTCAAATACATTAGATTGCCAACTAACCGCTTAAACAGAGTTGGATCAACATTCCTGCTGGAATCCAACTTGCTTAGCTTTAGACTTATGGCAACAGGTGTGATGGCAGGTTTGTTTTCCTACATATTGAACCGCTTCTGGACATCTTTCACATTCTTACCTTAAGAAATGAAGATGTCATTTGCTAATTGGTCAACTTCAATATCAAGAAAACACTTCATCATCCCTAATTTCATCATCTCAAACTCCATCATGGTTGTTCAGAACTAGTCAAATAGTACATCATTATTTTCAATGTAAATCATATCATTCACATACAAGAAGGTAATTATCATCTTCCCTGCAACATTTATCTTTAGGTACAAGTTGTGCTCATATGGGCATTTGATGAACTCGTTCTTCTAAAAATAGCAATCAATCCAACTACACCATGCCCTGGGTGCCTAATTCGACCCATATAGTGCCTTCTTCATCTTTATAACTTTGCGTTCTTGCCCTTACAATTCATAACTTGGTGGCTAGTCTTTATAGACCTCATCCTCCAAAACACCATTGAGTAAGGAAGACTTGACATCCATCTGGTACACCTTACCCTGTTGGGCTGCCAATGCTAGGATCATCCTGACTATGTCAAGTCAGGCTACAAGCGCATACGCCTTATGATAGTCAATATCTGACTTCTACTTGTAGCCTTTCATCACCATTCTAGCCTTATACCGATCAACTTCACATTGGGCATTAAACATAGTTTTATAAACCCATTTCACTTCGATGGTCTTCTTCCCTACTGGGAGATCAACCAGCTGCCATGTCTTGTTCTTCTTTATGCTTGCTATTTCCTCATCCATCGCCTTCAACCACTTTTGATTTTGACTTGCTCTTCAAACAAAATTGGATCAAACTCAGTAAATTGAGCAAAGTTAGAATGTTCTTCATCTTCATGATTTTGGGTTACCTTGTAGATGTCTTGCAAGCTCCTTATCTTTGCGGGTGTCCTCAAGTTGGGAATCTTGCTTGCAAGTGGAGGCCACCAAGATGGTGAGGTTGTGCTACTGATAGCACCACGGCTACTGCTTGAGGCTACAGGTGGTTGCATAGTGTTCTCCTCCAAGTCCATAGACTCAATAAATACTGACTATGGTTGGTCAATCTTTGATTTCTAGTTCCAAGCTTCATCTTCGAGGAACTTCACATCTTGGTTGATGACAAGCTTCTTCATCACAAAATTATATAGCCGATATGCCTTCACTTGCTCACTATATCCTATGAAGCTACACTTATTCACCTTGTCATACAACTTCTACCTCTTTTCTTTTGGAACATGTGAATACACTATGCACTTGAAAACTCACAAATGAGCCACAATTGGATTTTTGTTATTCTAGGCTTCCTAAGGAACCTTGTCCTTCATGCTCTTGGTGGGACATCTATTTAGTAGATAGATTGCACAGGATACTGCTTCTGCTCAAAAATCATGCTGCAGTCCTTTTGCCTTCAACATACTCCATGCCATCTCCATGATCATTTTTTTCTTCCTCTCAGCTACATCGTTCTACTGTAGTGTGTATCTGGAAGTGAGTTACCTATGAATTCTATGTTGCTTTCAAAATTTGTGGAATTTTTTGGAGATGTACTCACCTCCTCCATATGTTTTGAGAGTCTTCACCTAGTAGCTACTATGTTTCTCAATTAGATCTTTGAACTCCTTGAATTTGTTGAAAGCCTATGATTTTTTCTTGATGGGATATACCTATGTCTTTCGGATAAAGTCATCAATGAAGGTTAGGAAGTATTTATTACCAAATAATGTGTTGGTCTATATCAGACCGCAAATATCTGAGTGCACTAGCTCAAATGGCTGTGAAGCCCTCCAATACTACCCTATAGGAAATGCATGCCTATGCTATTTTCCAACCAAGTAACCTTCACAAACCTGATTTGGCTACTCAATAAGGGGTAAAACCTTCACCATCTACTTCTTGTGCAACAAGTTTAGGTCACTAAAACTCAGGTGACTAAACCTGAGATGCCACAACCAATTAGTAACCTTAACAACTACACTCAGAGATATTAGAGGTTCGTTCTGAATCTGTAGCGAAAACATCTTGTTCTTCATCATGGACACCATTACAATCTTCTCATGCTCTCTATCTCTAATGATGTAGGCTTCATCCTTGAACTAAATAGTGTATCCCTTTTGCATGAGCTATCCAACACTTAGTAGGTTGTGCTTCAGAGCAGACACATAGTACACATCGCAGATTTGCTTCCTTTTGTCGTGCTTGGTGTGGATGAGAATTTTTCATTTTCCCATGACATGAACCTTCCTGTTGTTCCCCATATTCACCTTAGACTGGACTGATTGATCCAGTTATGACATCTCCTTGTTTCCATTCATATGGTTGTTGCACCCATTTTCAAGATACAAGACATTCTTTTGGCTCTCCTCCTCAATACTACAAGTCAACAACATGTTCCCACATGCATATCTACATTTAGAATTTCTAGCATCAATTGTGTAGTGGGCTTGCTATTTATTTTCCTTGGCTGTCATATTTTGGCACTTAGAGATGTAATGACCAAAATTTTTACAGTATTAGCATTGGACCTTCGATTTGTCCTTCTTCAGACCAGATCCACTTTGTTGATTTTTCCCACTACCTCTTCCTCCTTGCTGATGGAAGTTGTAGTTGGTCTCACTGTCATTGTAAATTGACCTTCCTCCTTGATTGTTACCTTTATCACACCTGCATTTGCCTCTTCCACCTTGAGAACTGGAGGCACCTTGGTGGAATTCTCCTCTGATACTTTCTCGAAATGAGACCTACACCTTGAACACTTGCTTTAGAGAAGACTAAGATGAACGGATCAACCTCTACTCATGTGTCTGTAAGGAACCCATGAGCTCATCCATCGAGAGGTTTGTCAAATTCCTTGACTCTTCAATCGCTATCATGGTTGAGTCAAACTTAACAAGAAGGCTTCTCAAAATCTTCTCCACAATTCTTTGGTTCTGTACGATCTCTCCTTTCAACCACATCTGGTTGATGAAATCCATTGTTCGAGGGAAGAAGTCACTCATGGACTCTGACTCGTTTATATGCAAGTTCTCAAACTCCCTCCTTAGCATATGAAACTTCACCAACTTCACCTTGTTGGTGCCCTGATATGAACTAGCTAGGATTTCCTAGGCTTGCTTTGCCTTGGTTGTTGCTACAACCTGTGGGAAAATGATCTCCTCAACCACCTGCATGATGTAGAACATCGCCTTCTGATCCTTCTTTGTGTTTTTCTTTAACAAGTCCTTATCATCTTGGGAGAGTGTGACTAGTGCTGCTACATCTATCGGTTCTAGGTAACCATTCTTGACCAAGTCCCAAATCTCTTGAAACCTAAACATTTTCTTCATCTGGATGCTCTAGGTAGCTGTAGTTCTTGTTTTTGAATCGTGGGATCTACAATTATAGGGAGTTATTTTTGAAATCCATGCTTCAATATCCACAAGATGACATAAAAGCTCTGATACCAATTTGAAGGAATTAAATAGCCAAAAATAGCTCTAAATCCAAGCGATGCTTAAGATCACTTGCTACAACCAACGAGATGGAAAGTCGTGCAAATAATGAGCGACAACAGGAGACAATTTAAATGAGAGATGATTTAATTATGCAGGAGATAGCTCATAACACCCGTGACACTAGGAGTCGCTCGTTGAACCCAATGATACTTGTCTTAACTTGGGATAGATGTGATTCTGAGAATCACATGCCTAGCGAAGTGATCCTAGGAATAGCTCAAGGGAGGAGCGAGACCGATCTTTTCTCACTAGTGAAAACAAGGTTGGGAATGCTTGAGCTCCTCAGCGAGTAAAGAAGAGACGGGGTTCGTGACCCTAACTCAGCGAGATTTAGCTCATCAAAGATCACTCGTGAGAGAGGGACGTGAATGTTAAGTCTAGAGTTAGTTGGTAATTGAGAGTTTTGCTAGAGTTCGCTCGACTAGGGTGAGAAAGCTGTAGTTCACTTAAGAGTACAACGATTGTCGTCTTTCAATAAGTTATCCAGTGAGAAAAGGAAGGGTTATGTTAATACATCTCCAAAGAGATAAGATAACAAAACTCAAATACAAAATAGCAGAGGGGATTAATACACAAAAGAATTTGACAATCCCTTCACCAACCTCTAAAAAACTAATAGAAGTTTTATTTAGCCAAGTAAATAGATTACGTGACTCCTCTACTGAGGGTTTACATTCATCTGCAAAGACAATTTGTAGGATAAACACAAATTTTAAATTTGTTGTTCGGTTACACTACTATTGCTGCTCTTGTTGTTCTATCCCCTATTCTTCTCTTTTCCTTCTACTCTACTCAAAATGCTAAATTTTCTAGTCTTTATAGCTGGACTTAGAAGACAAAGGTTGGAAACCTCTCAACAACCCGCACGTGGAAAATAACTGTGACGTCAAATCAAAGCACTCATATTCTAGTTTCGCTCAATCATTTGAATGATATCTATCCTAACCGCTTGCCCTTTATTGCTCCACCAGATGTGCGATTACTAAAATTGCTCCATTCCTAAGCGACTCCCAAGATCTCTGCAGCAAGTGGGTGATTCCTGCTCTTGATCTTTTCTAGAGTGACTCCCGCTCTCGCATACTACGATGAACAATTTAGTAATCGAGTTTATTTTTTCAACAACCCTTGCCTACAATGTCACCCTTTGTAGTAAAGGTTACAAACCGTTCACAAAAATATTATTATTGTCACTATCACGGGGTGCATTGTTTCTTGACAATACATTAGAAAAATGCAAGTGGTAAGGGTTCAAATCATTTAAGATGAAGGGAGCCATAGTGAAATTATTACAAATATTTAAAATGTATAAGTACTGTTCTTTACTTTCTGTCTGTTATACACAATTAAATAAAAATAATTAAATAGATTATTAGCTTTTTATAGAGTTAGAATTGCAGGTTTTAGAACTTTAATAAGATTATTTGTTTCGAAGAGATATATATAATATTTTTTTTTGGGTAAAGGATATAGTATCTTTTTGCGTTAGTGAAGTTATAACTTAGTTCAAGTTCTAAGTAAAAGATAAAACAATTTTTAATGTATGAATTAATATTTATAAAATCTCTTGTTTAATAAATATATAATTATACTTGAGTTTTAAATTTTAAATCTTTATTTATTTTTTAAAAATTTAAATCTTAAACCTTTATTTTTAATTTTTAATATTAAGAAGGTTATGCTCACACTCACTCAACAGTACTGAGCTTTTAAGAAAAAAAAAAAAAAAACCTTCAAATCTCAATGATGTCCTTATAATTATAGATTACTTGAATAATATTATAGATTCCTAGTTCTTAAAGGTTAGTTGGATTGGTAAAGGTATGATTGGCCAAGTACTTATTAAGAATAGACCTAGGTTCAAATCTTTGTTCTAAGGATTAGCAAAGGTAGTAGTTTGTTCTAAATCCTCTGAGTATGCGCCAAACTAACGATGACCGTTATGAGCCCCTAAATCCTCATGTTGACAACAATGACATTAATAAGCTTGTTGGGAGCAGCTCCTATGGTTTGAACCTTGTGTTTGCTAGTGGCAAGTGTAATAATAAAAAAAAACATTATTGATTCCTATATAAACATTTTCAAAAAACAAAAAACTTTCAAGGGCTAAGTGGATTGATAGTTACTTGTTTGGCTAGGCATTTACCAAGAAAAATCCTAGGTTCAAACCCTTGGAATGCTAATTTGCAAAAGTAGTAATCTCGACCCTGAATCCTTTAAGTGAGTGCATGACGTTTAGATGAAAAAAATAAAATCGGTCTTCGAATGACCAATAACATCTTCCCTTCGGTTGGGTCAACAACAATGCACTAATTTAAATCCTAAGCTCATAGTTGTAGCTCTCACCAACTCCCTTGTATATATATAAAACAAAAATAGTTACTTGTAGCTTTCACCAACTCCCATATGTATATATATATATATAAAACAAAAAAAACAATCCCACTACCAGAAGAGGGCCACTCATTTAGCGGCTAGCGGCGGTTATACTTTTTCTTTTTCCCAAAACTTACATAGTGCACCAAATCAGGAAACGTCGTTAAGAAAAATTCTTAAAAATCAAATTTGGGATTCCACGTTAACCTGGATATCTTCTGCAAAAATACAATCCAAAAGAACCCAAAGTAATGCTGCCTGCAAAAATAGTTATATTATTACAGGCTTGAAATTTGACGACTAAATCATATTTAATAATTTTATTTGAAAGACAACAGCCATTGTTATGTTATTTGATGAGTTGAAAGTGTCACATAAACGGATTGGGTATATATCAATGTCTCGCATCATGCAAAAACTGTTCACCTACTCCGCAGAAATCCAAGACCATACAGGAAGTTTCACATAATTACATCCACCGATTCTTCAATGCAGTGATTCACGTTCATGTACGGTGGACTGCATAATGTCTGTGGCTGAGTGTAGCCACTCAGCTAACAATCGTAGACTTATAGAGTACATTCAGAGAAATTCGAGTTACTGCTTCCGTTGGGGGTGAGAGCAGACTGTGGCAGGATAGGACTGGTCGTTGTGAAAGGTAATTAAAAAAAATTAATTTAAAAACATTTATGTTGCTTTTCGAAACGACAGCCATAGAATTTGATAACCGTCGCCTCATTTCTCGGATTTAAGATGAAAAATAATATTCAACCAAAGAGATCGATCAACCTTTTAGCAATAAAGTAGGAGACGTCTGCTAAAATGGTTGGCACTGGTCAAAATCGAAATGCTAAAAGTCCACCAAATGGTTGGCCGCCTGTACATTTGATTTAACTTTTATATTGATAAAGTCCACCAATCTCAGCCTTTGTCTGCTGCATGACACAGATTTTTCTTGAACTGATTTGCTTAACAACACTTTATGTGATGGTATTGTATCATGCATTTGGCTTGTTAAGTAAAATAGTCAACTTTTAGCCCTATGCTACGAAATACAATTAATATTTATGATGGCATAAAACGTTACATAGGGATTTTTTTTAATATATATCTAGGATATTCGGTAACATTGTTGGATGTTGTTAATGTAAACTTTAGCTAAGAAGAAATCAAACCCTAGAAGGCATCAAATTGGAGCAGTCAATTGGTAAAAACTTGAAGTCAACAAGACCGTCGAGGGCATCAAGTTGGGGCAGTCAATTGGCAACCACTCGACAGCTACTATCCAACTTATCCCCTTTTATATATGTTATGATTTAAACCTTAAACCTTCCCAAATAAAAGCCAAAACCTTTATGGGAGGATGGAGTGGATTACTACTGAATTGGAGTGGATTAACAATTTGTGCTATGTAGAAATCGATTGTATTTTTTACTCTTGTTTAAGGGCCTTTCCCAAGACTAACTCCATGGTACAAGGGCTATGTAAATTTGTATTGGCTCTTATCTATGTGTTTAATCTATAATAATATTTGAGGGCCTTTCATCCTATTGTTATTGTAGAAAAAATTTCAAGAGTTTCATGAAAGCTTTTTAGTATTCATGGTTGAACTATTCCAACTCATGTTGTGAAATTCCTTAATTTTTTTGTCAGAATATAGGAGTAACCATCAATATCTAAAGAAAGTTATAAACTACTTTCAATTAATAATTCTAGCTTTCAAACATTTCTTAACCTTTAGGTTATCTCACCAAGTTGCTACTTCATCCTTTAACTAGAACATTACCTAAATAGTCTTGGTTTCTTTTGCAAAATCTAATAGCTTAAAGTATTTGTTCATATCAATAATCCATGTTTAAAATCCATCCTTGAGGTTTTTCTAATGTACTTTGGAGGAGAGATCCTCTTGATATATTTAACCATCTCAAATTGGATCTTTTTGAACATTTGCTATTTGTCCTAACCCTCTTCTACTTGTATAGATGCTCATTTTTCCCTTCTATTATTTTTATTCTTAGAACATTTTACATCCTCAAAATGAGATTTTCCTTCATTCTTTGATACATATTGACCTTTATTCTCTAATATCATTATCCTTTCCCACATTTCATGCATTAGACTCAAGAGTTGATCTATCTTATTTGTTCCATTATTTGTTCTGACTCATGCATTCATTTCATCCATCTCCTGGTCAACAATGATGTTGTTCAACATTAATGAACTTGTTAGGCCTAGTTTTTTAACCATGTTTTGGTACTATATGTAACAAGTACACTCAATTTAGGTTTCAATTATAGAAAACTACTAATTTTCCTTTTTTTAAGGCTATTTAGGAAATCCTTGTGTCCTATTTGATTTGGATACAAAAACATTTTTAAAATTAAATTGACTTATGCATATAATCATATTATATTTGAATGACTTTTAATTTAAAATTATGTGGTGGTTTCCTTTATCATCTCCATATTCCTTTAGAACTAGTGATGAAGAAATTTTTGACTCATTGAACCATAATTTTTAAACTCTTTCCATGTTTGTAAATCATTTTCATGATTTTTTTGCTTTCTATGACTATATTAGACTAGTTGTAACCTCATTGCTTCAAATTCATATCAAAATATAGACCCTTGAAGCAATCTTGTCTTTTCCACCTATGTCTTAATATAAGCCCAAAAATTAGTCATAGCTCCCTTTAATGCTCTTGGCAAAGTGATGATGTCTAATTTCATAGTCAATATTCCTTTAACATATATTATTTTAATGGAAAGGGAATCCATAGAGATAAGAGCAGAATCTTATCGACCATTTCAACCTTCCCAAAGTAGCCAGGCATGTGTAGGAAAAATTGATTATTTAAATCTGCAAGGTAGTTTTTTTTTCATGTTTTGGTGCAATAAAAAATGAGCAAGTTCATAATAAAACAAATTACCTAATTCTATTTTAAATAGGATCAACTAGATCAAATAAGCATGCTCAACAAAACAAAAACTTTACTACAAAAATAGCTCAATTTAAAAATTTCACAAAATCATTATAAATTGCATGATATTCTTTGTAATATTTTCCAAAATAATTTTTAAAATGCAAAATATTGTTAATGTGCATTTTCAAAGTAAAATTCAATTAAACCAATCTCATGAAAATTAATAATGAAATCAAATATAAATCACACACAAATGACATACAAACACTCGATGCATGTGCCCAGTATCCCCCATCACCGTTTTTCCTTTGATTAGGCAGGATGTTTTAGGGTAATACTCAAGTATCACTGCCATAAGGGAGGTAACTAGTGATGATAGGAATATGAGATTTACCATTTGAGTTGTCATAGTCATCATTTCCCTTCTCATATCTTGGTGTTCAGTCTTCCACCTATGAGAATAAATGTTCCTACAATCAAGCAATGTAACATCATTTTATTTTGACAAATACAATGCAAATATATTAAGCATTAAAACCAGCTATCATTACACAAATAACATCTTAAAAATTTTCCTCCAATGTGGGTTGTGACATACTCACCCCCTTATATTAAACACAATCCTCTGTGTTTTCCTACAATTATTACATTGGCATAGTTTTCACTTTGTATAAGTGGTCCATAGTTCAACCTGTATTATTACATAGCATCATTAAATAAATAAATAAAGTGACTTTTCATATCTTCCATTTTTCCCAATTGGATTTTTTTTCAGAATACTGGTCTCACTGGACTGATCAATATTACACTTCCTCATAGTTTTGGAATGAAATTCCAAGATCTTCACAAGTCTCACTTCAAAGGTTTTAGGATATACCATTTGTAATTTAGAAACATATAACACATGATCAAGATCAAAAATATATCTCCTAAGTAGGGATACAAGAAAATTATAATGGATTTTTGACAAGTTAATCTGGTAGGCTGCCATACTGATCTTCTCCACAATATCAAATGGACCAACAAATCTAGGATCCAATTTTATTGATTTAATGGCACTCTTCTTAGGTTTTACCCTTAGAAACACTCTGTCACATACAAAGAATTCTTTAGGTGTTCTTTTCAAATCTATATAACTCTTTTATCTATTCGTCGCTTCCTTGAGCCTTTGATGGATTAGTCCTAGCCGTTCTTCCATTATTTTGACCATTTCTGGTCCAATGACAACCCGATACTGGGATTATTCCATGATAATTGAGTTCTGCATCGTTTGCCATACAAATCTTTGAAAATGGCCATGTTAAAGGAAGAATGATAGCTATTATTATAAGCAAACTCAACCAGATACAAATAGTCTTTCCAATGAGACTTATGGTCCATGCAGTACATGTGTAACATATCTTCAAGAACTTGGTTAACTCTTTCTATCCATCCATTCATTTCAAGATGATAGGTAGAAATGATATTCAAATTTGTGCCAATTGCATGATGGAGAGCCTACCAGAACTCAAAAATAAACCTACAATCCATGTCAGAGATAATCATCTCCTAAAATCCATACAACCTAAAAATTTCTTTTGCAAATTTATTGGCAACAATTACAGCATCATCTATAGTACATCATTATATAAAATATGTAACCTTAGTGAATTTATCTACAATATCAAAGATTGCATCATGATGATATTTTGTCTTTGGCAAACTGACAATAAAATCCATTGATATTACTTTCCATTTGTGAGTGGGTATAGCATGTGAAAACAAATTTCCTCGTGGATGTTGATGTTCATATTTCACCTTCTGAAACTATAAACATTATGCCACAAAATATGTGACATCTTTCTTCATGCCTGACCAGTAAAAGGTTTTTTTCATATTTTCCTCATCTTAGCTCCTCTAGGATAAGCAAAATAAGGATAATTATGAGCTTCACGCATGATAAATCTCCTCAAATAACCTATTTTAGGTATGACTACTCTATCTCTAAAGCATAAAATTCCATATTTCATGCTATAATATTGGTTTTCATTCAATTTTTGCTCTATATTAACCCATATTTCACTACATTCAAGATTATGGCAGCATATTTCTGACTTACCCCATTAAATCCATATGACTATGAGTCAATGCAGCTATTATTTTATTTTTTATTTTTATATACTCAATACCAAAATCATATTATTCTAAGAACTCTATACATATTCTTTGTCTAGAATTAAGCAATGGTTGAGGGAAGATATACTTCAAACTATGGTGATAAGTTCTTAACTCAAATGGTCTAGCAACCAGATAATATCACCAAATTTTGAATGCATGCACAATTGCAACAAGTTCTATATCATGAGTAACATAGTTAACTTCATGATTTTTGAGTTTCCTAGACTTATATGCTACTAGAGAACCATAGTGGGATAGTAATCCTCATAACCCTTCCAAAGAGGCATCAGTGCAAACTGAAAAATTTCCCATGGGATCCAAAATCTTTAGAATAGGAACTAAGTTTAGTTTTTATTTAAGCAAATTAAATGATTTTCACACTTTTCTATCCATTTAAACTCCTTCCCTTTCTTCTGAAGGTTGGTTATTGAACAAGAAATATTAGAGTAGTGTTTAAAAAACCTCCTATAATACCCTGACAAACCCATGAAGCTTCTTACATCTATCACATTTGTTGGAGCTGACCAATTCTAAATATCTTATATTTTCTTTGGATCAACAACGATCCCATCCGCTAATATAATATGCCCCAATTAATGCACTTGTGTAACATGGAATTCACATTTAGAAAAATTTCCATAGATTCGGTTCTTATTTAAAATTTATAGCACTATCTTCAAGTGCTTATCATGTTCCTCTCTATTACGAGAATAAATCAAAATGCCATCCAATAATATCAACATAATTTGATCCAACTACTTTCTAAACACGCTATTCATCAAATTCATGAAATATGCTAGTGCATTGGTCAATCCAAATGGTATGACTATAAATTAATAGTTCCCATATGTAGTCTTGAATGTGGTTTTATATGTATATTTTTCTTGGATTCTCAGTTGATGATATCCAAATTTTAGATCAATCTTTGTGAAAATGTAGGTATATTTTAATTGATCAAATAAATCTTCTATTCTTATCAATGGATATTTGTTCTTGATAGTTTCCTTGTTTAACATTCTATAATCTATGCACATACTTAATGAACCATATTTCCTCTTCACAAATAAAATAGGTGCTCCCTAAGGCGATAGACTTGGTTTTATCAACCTTTTTTCTAACAAATATTGAAGTTGCACTTTCAATTCCTGCATCTCGATGGGTTTCATTCTATAAGGATCTCTAGGGATAGCTTCAATACCTATCATCAATTCTATGGTGAAATAAAATTCATGTTTAAGCGGTAATCCAAGTATCTCATCAACAAAAACATCATGAAATTCTTGCAATAGTGGAAATTTTCCAATAACTTTTTCCTTTGGAATTTCCTCTTTTTCTTTAAGTTTAACTACATAAACCAATCCTCATTTTATAATAGTTTTATTTAGTTGCGTTACTGAAATTAGCTTTGGTTGAAATTCTCTTGGGTCAGCATACATCCTTTGCCTTTCTTTGTCTTTGTTGGTAAACTGAATCCATCTCTCCTATAAATTTACCAAGGCTTCATTCCTAGAATAAATTTATGTATTTTCATCTCATTATTATGATTATAAGATGACACATATTTAAGGAATCTCATAAACTGTTCATAGTATTCCTCCACAGATCTTGATCCTTGTTGAAATGCAAAGAATTTCATAAATTTATTCAAATAAAATTGCTTTGTAAGAAATATATACTTAAAAGCTTCCACAAAACCTTCCCACTTCAACTTGTTTGGTAAGATCTTATATTCTTCTTTATAAGCATTCCACCAGTCAATTCATATTCCTCGCATATGAGAAAGAGAAAATGACATTTTAGTTTCAGAGGAGTAGTTTCTGATGGAAAAATGAAGTTCTAATTCATCTAACCATGACTCAGCTACATATTATCTTCCTTTTCCCTTGAACTTAGTCACTCTACTATGTTTTATGTCGTTACATATTTATTTCTTCATGCGGGTCTCATTTTCACACTCTTCAGAATATTCATCCTCTCTAATATCAACCTCTAGATTTTCCATAACATGATTGTTGTGGTGATGCTGTGAATTTATAGCTTGCAAAATATGTTGAATTTCATCTTACATTGTGGAAACTATGGCATTAAGGTTCTCTATATATTTGTATAAATTCCTAGAAATTTCTCCCATCTATCTATCTTCAGGACTGTCAGGACTACCTTGTTGCAAGGTTCCTTTCTTCATACTTCTCAATCTTGTCACCATGTTTACTGGAGTAAAAAGTTGTATTAATTCTCCCTTATTTTTATAGTTGAAATTCTACACAACTAGATTTCATCACAATTTCTCAAGAAATCTATTACTACTAGGTTCATTCCCTAGTTTAGTCTACTAACTCTATTGTTGTTCATACACACTTGAGAATAAGGAGTAAGTAAGTCAAAATACATAGATGTCAAGTAATTTTCCCAAAAAGAGTCTAAGGTACACCACTTAAAATCCATTGAAGAATGGTTCATAGAGCTCTTCCACTTTCGAATGACTTTGGATTTATTTGTAGGGGATAGGAACTCAAACATCAGTAATCTTAAGTACTGACTTTGTCCTTACCAAGTGTGCATCATTTAGAGTTATGAAACTTATGTTTGATTTGTTTTGCTTCATGTCCAAATATTTTGCTAACCTAGATCTATCTAGAATCCACTAGTTAGCCTGGGATCTGATACCAACTGTAACAACCCCAATTGTTACCACCTCTTATCCACATTTTTTTATATAAATACATGTTTCATGAGGTAAGGTACATAATCATGATATAAGATAGAATCATTCCATTTGGATTGTAAGTTATCAAGGAAAACATTATCAAGAGATATTGAGACTTGATCAGACTCACTTTTGAGTAGAATTTATTAGCTTCTATGAAACCCTCATACCACTTGGATATGAGAATGCTAAATATTTAGGATTCATACCTCATAAAAGGGAATTCACCCTATATAGGAAAATTCCTTGAAGGTGGAAAACCATCATAGATGAAATAACCTCAACACTGGTTATTCATAGATCTTAGATCCTACCCACATTTTCTTGATAGGATCACTAAGATAATAATTCCACTACATTTTATTAAAATTACATAATCCTTGGAATGCCATCTTAAGCATGATTATACTACCTTATACCTCTTAAGGCTTATTTATCCATCATTTTTATTTAGGCAACCCTTTTGTTATATAAATGAATCAATTAAGTTCATTACAAAAGGACATTATTTGTCCATCATGGGGGATAGGAACCCAAATCACATGGATAGGTTTGGTGTTTGATTTTCATCCTCCCAAATGTATTGAGTGCTTGGGTTTCTTCTAATTATCTTAAATTAATGGCATTGTTCTGTCTCATATTGTTGTGTAGATCATCCATAAGTTTCCCTCTACACTATTGTAATCAATAAGAGATAGAAATTATAAACATTCATTAAACATCATATATTTGAAAAAATATATATTAATCAAAGAATTCCCATTACTTGATCAATTTCCAAATCATATATCACCTAACATATATTGGAGGTGAATACTACATTAGAAGTCTTATTTTCAATATATACATAAGCATGTAATCCCAAATACATCAAATATTACAACTCTTGGTTGTTTATACATCAATAATTTCAGCCATCCATAATTACAATGAAACTATATCAAAAAATACTTATACAAAATGAATAGTATAATAGTCTTCAATAATTATTGTCTAGTCCTTCTCTAGAATGTCTTGAATCTCCATGGTGTGAGAAATGATAGTGAAGGGATCAGGACAACTCGGATGCAAAGTATACCAAATGCATTGCAAGAAAACATGCTAACCAAATATATATGCAATAATGCTCCAAAAAATTTCCAAATTTACAACACATTCTAAGAAATCACCATGCATGAATAACATAATCATCCATATTTAATATTTTCACTATAAAGATTAATTCATATCCCAACCATTATTTTTTGGATTACCATAAAAAATAAGGAAGAGTCCCATACCTCTTCCCAAGGAAAGGACACCAATCCATCCTTTCCCAAAACTAGAAGACACTCTTCCACTCTTCTAGTTAATTCCATTCAGTTATAATTTTCATTATAACACATATGATGCATAGAATATCATTACTTTGTTCATTCAATTAATCTAATTACTATATTTCACTTGTTCATTCTACTTGTCTATCTAATAGACCTCAAATCATAGTTGTTTTTTTTTATTATTTTATAATCCATTCGAATTCTAATAAAACAAAACTAATGTTTACAAATATACTTGATTTAAATCTTATTTTATAATCAATTCCAAAAATAAAAGAAATTGCTTTAATTTTAAAGCCATTCAAATTTACATAAAATATCTAATCAAGGTATACAATGTTAATTGACTTCTATATTATACAAAATAATTTCCAATGTATCCAAATTCCTTATCCAAATTAATTTAAATCTAGCATGCAATAGTCCTATATCCAATATAGGGAAAATACCTACTCCATAATCGTATGACATTAAAACATACATGAACTTTTCTTTAAATTTGAACTTTAGGAATATACTCAACAATCATTATATAGGATTGCTTTTCACATTTTAATACATCACTCCACATATTTATAATCCAAACTATACTATACACTGCCTAAGCAAGATAATATTAAGGCATGTTGGTTCTCAAATAAAGGGCTAAGACCAATCAACCCGTACTCGATATCCTAAGTATCAGTAAGGTTTGGCATCACCAGTTCAAGATATTGTATACAAATATACATTAAATGATTATAAGATACCCATATATGTATCAAAAACCCTTCCTTACAAGTATTAAGATACGGTCTTGTTATAAAACTTGTTAAAAAAGAGAGGACGGTGAAGTGGACTAAGATCTAATCAATATGTATACTATAATGGTTAAAATTATGTTTATCATCAGCACAGTCTCGGGAAATATTATGGTTTCCAGGTTTTTTATTATACTACCACTGTGAGACATTTTCATTAGACTGACGTTGTCTACCGGGAGTTCAAGGATTGATTAATTTATCTCAAAATAATTTAATGCAATATTTTGGGGTACAAAATACTATCATCTATCATCATACTAGGTGTTGGTGAAATATCCATAGTTTAATCTAAGTGTTTGATCACTTTTTATAGCAACAAAGTTTATTTATGGTGATTCACCTATGATCCAGAGGATATAGCTAGCAGGGACTTGTGTGGGTGTAGCATAGCCTCAGACGAAGCCACCTTGTCAATACAAAAAATAAACTATGACATAGGCCGATTAAATTGGAGTTTTAACTCATAAAAGTTCTATAGCAATGCAGATGATGCTCAACTGGTTATTCAGATGTCTAAGCTTAAAAATTCACCTGAATGAAAAAAATTCAAAGACTTACAATGAAACAGATCACTTGAAATGGTCACACATAGTCAGCTAATAGAATGTAGGGTTTAGCAACAATTACAAACTATGGCATCATGAAAGGTTTGGTTACACAATCTCATCGGGGCTACAAACATAGTTACATGAGAATAATTTGATGTCACATAGCCTAGACACATTGACTTCTCATAAGGAATTACTAGCATATTGATATGGGATCTTGAGAGACACATTATATCATAATTGATATCACCAAATTCGATGCCCAATCAGAATATTAGGCACATGATCATATAATAAAATATGGCATGACTAGTTATCTATTCAGTAATGTAATTCTATCCATTAGCTAAAGGCTTCAGATGTGAATAGAATTATTTCAAATTGACATAAACCTTGCGTAGGTCAAAACATAAGAAAATAAGGATTCGAATGACAATAAGCAAGAAAGAAATAATCTAGTCCTATGAAATCCAGTCATAGAGATTCTTTTGAAGCAAAATATAAGTAGGAAAGTCCCAAACTAGAGTTTCTAGTAGTTCAATGCTTACCTTGTGCTTCCTTAAGCTCTTATTCTTCTCTAGCCTTCTCCTTCCCTCATAATAGAGCCCGCATTTTCTCAATATTAATGGTAATTTATAACTTTCTTTTTTTTAACAAGAAAGATGCTTCTAAATATATATTTTTTTTTTTTTTTTTTTTTTTTTTTAAATTTATGATATATATATATATATATATATATCTTATTTTTCTCACCCCAAGTTAAATATTCCTTTAACATATATATATTTTAATGGAAAGGGAATCCATAGAGATAAGAGAAGAATCTTATCCACCATTTCAACCTTCCCAAAGTAGCCATGCATGTGTAGGAAAGATTGATTATTTAAATCTACAAGGTAGTTTTTTTTTCATGTTTTGGTCCAATCAAAATTGAGCAAGTTCATAAAAAAATAAACTACCTAATTTCCTTCTAAAATAGGATCAACTAGATCAAATAAGCATGCTCAAAAAATAAATCCTTTATTTTTAAAAATTTCTCAATTTAAAAATTTCACAAAATCATTATAAATTGCATGATATTCTTTGCAATATTTTCTAGAATAATTTGTAAAATGCAAAACATTATTAATGTGAATTTTCAAAGTAAAATTCAATTAAACCAATATCATGCAAATTAATCATGAAATCAAATATAAATCACACACAAATGGCATACAAGCACTCGATGCATGTGCCCAGTATCCCCCATCACCATTTTTCCTTTGATTGGGCAAGACTTTTTAGAGTAATACTCAAGTAACACCGCCATCAGGGAGGTAACTAGTGATGATAGGAATATGAGCTTTACTTGTTGAGTTGTCATAGTCATCATTTCCCTTCTCATCTCTTGGTGGTCAATCTTCCACCTATGAGAATAAATGTTCTTGCAATCAAGCAACGCAACATCATTTTATTTTGACAAATACAATGCAAATATATTAAGCATTAAAACCAGCTATCACTACACAAATAACATCTTAAAAATAGTCCTCCAAGGTGGGATGTGACATACTCCCCCCATTAGATTAAACACAATCCTCTATGTTTTCCTGTAATTATTACATAACAATCAATAAAACATAGTTTTTGGCATAGTTTCCACTTTGTATAAGTGGTCCATAGTTCAACCTGTATTATTACATAGCATCATTAAATAAATAAGGAAAGTGTCTTTTCATATCTTCCACTTTTTCCCAAGTGGAATTATTTTCAGAATATTGGTCCCACTGGACCTTGCACTGATCAATATTACGCTTCCTCATAGTCTTGGAATGAAATTCCAAGATCTTCACAGGTCTCACTTCAAAGGTTGTCGGATCTACCATATGTAAATTAGAAACATCTAACACATGATCAGGATCAACAATATATCTCCTAAGTAGGGATACATGAAAATTATTATGGATCTTTGATAGGTTAGGTGGTAATTCAAGCCGATAGGCTACAATTGACTTATCTTCTCCACAATCTCAAATGGACCAACAAATATAGGATCCAATTTTGTTGATTTAATGGCACTCTTCTTAGGTTTTACCCTTAGAAACACTCTGTCACCTACGAAGAATTATCTAGGGGTTATTTTCAAATCTGCATAACTCTTCTGTCTATCCATGGCTTCCTTGAGCCTTTGACGGATTAGTCCTAGATGCTCTTCCATTATTTTGACCATTTTTGGTCCAATGACAACCCGATCCTCGGGATTGTCCCATGATAATGGAGTTCTACACCATCTACCATACAAAGATTTGAAAGGGGCCATATTCAAGGAAGAATGATAGCTATTATTATAAGCAAACTCAACTAGATACAAATAATCTTCCCAATGAGCTGGTCCATGCAATACATGTGTAACATATCTTCCAGAACTTGGTTAACCCTTTCTGTCTGTCCATCCATTTTAGGATGGTATGCAAAATTGATATTTAAAGTTGTGCCAATTGCACGATGGAGAGCCTACCAGAACTCAGAAGTAAACCTAGAATCCTTGTCAGAGATAATCATCTCCAAAAATCCATACAACCTAAAAATTTCTTTTGCAAATTTATTGGCAACAATTACAACATCATCTATAGTACATCCTGGTATAAAATGTGCAACCTTAGTGAGTTTATCTACTATAACAAAGATTGCATCATGATGATATTTTGTCTTTGGAAAACCGACAATAAAATCCATTGATATTACTTTCCATTTGTGAGTGGGTATAGCATGTGAAAATAATTTTCCTGTTGGATTTTGATGTTCATATTTCACCTTCTGACACTATAAACATCATGCCACAAAATATGTGATATATTTCTTCATGCTCGACCAGTAAAAGGTCTTTTTCATATTTTCCCTCATCTTGGCTCCTCTAGGATGAGCGAAATAAGGAGAATTATGAGCTTCACGCATGATCAATCTCCTCAAATCACCCATTTTAGGTATGACTACTCTATCTCTAAAGCATAAAAGTCCATATTTCATGCTATAATCTTGGTTTTCATTCAATTTTTTCTCTATATTAACCCAAATTTCACTACATTCAGGATCATGACACTACATATTTCTGATTTGCCCCATTAAATCCACATGACTACGAGTCAATGCAGCTATGTGCTTCCTCCTACTTAAGGCATCAACAACTTTATTTTCTTTTCCTTTGATATACTCAATACCAAAATCATATTATGCTAAGAAATCTATCCACCTTCTTTGTCTAGAATTTAGTAATGGTTGAGTGAAGATATACTTCAAACTATGGTGATCGGTTCTTAACTCAAATGGTCTACCAACCAGATAATATCACCAAATTTTCAAGGCATGCACAACTACAACAAGTTCTAAATCATGAGTAGCATAGTTAACTTCATGCTTTTTGAGTTTCCTAGACTCATATGCTACTATAGAACCATATTGGGATAGGAATCCTCCTAACCCTTCCAAAGAGGCATCAGTGCAAACTAAAAAATTTCCTATGGGATCCAAAATCTTTAGAATAGGAGCTGAGGTTAGTTTTTATTTAAGCAAATTAAATGCTTCTTCACACTTTTCTATCCATTTAAACTCCTTCCCTTTCTTCTGAAGGTTGGTTATTGAATAAGTAATATTAGAGTAGTATTTAACAAACCTCCTATAATATCCTGACAAACCCATGAAGCTTCTTACTTCTATCACATTTTTTGGAGGTGGCCAATTCAAAATGGCTTCTATTTTCTTTGGATCAACAATGATCCCATCCATTGATATAATATGCCCCAAGTAATGCACTTGTGGAACATAGAATTCACATTTAAACAAATTCTCATAGATTTGGTTCTTCCTTAAAATTTCTAGCACTATCCTCAAGTCCTTATCATGTTCCTCTCTATTACGAGAATAAATCAAAATGTCATCCAAGAATATCAACACAAATCAATCCAAATGCTTTCTAAACACACTATTCATCAAATTCATGAAATTTGTTGGTGCATTAGTCAATCCAAATGGTAGGACTATAAATTCATAGTGACCATATCTAGTCTTGAATGTAGTTTTATGTGTGTCTTCTTCTCGAATTCTCAGTTGATGATATCCGGATTTTAGATCAATCTTTGTGAAAATAGAGGCATCTTTTAATTGATCAAATAAATCTTCTATCCTTGGCAATGGATATCTGTTCTTGATAGTTGCCTTATTTAACATTCTATAATCTATGCATAGCCTTAATGAACCATATTTCTTCTTCACAAATAAAATAGGTGCTCCCCAAGGTGATACACTTGGTTTTATCAACCCTTTTTCTAGCAACTCTTGAAGTTGCACTTTCAATTCTTGCATCTCGATGGGGTTCATTCTATAAGGAGCTCTATGGATAGGCTCAGTACCTAGAATCAATTCTATGGTGAAATAAAATTCATGTTTAGGCGGTAATCCAGGTATCTCATCAACAAAAACATCATGAAATTCCTACAATAGTGGAAATTTTCCAATAATTTCTTCCTTTGGAATTTCCTCTTTTTCCTTGAGTTTAACTACATAAACCATTCCTCCTTTTCTAATAGTTTTCTTTAGTTGCATTGCTAAAATTAGCATTGGTTGAAATTCTCTTGGTTCACTATACATCCTTTACCTTTCTTTGTCTTCGTTGGTAAACTCAATCCATCTCTCTTGGAAATTTACCAAGGCTTCATTCCTAGGATAAATTTGTGTATTTTCATCTCATTATTCTGATTATAGGATGACACATATTTAAGGAGTCTCACAAACTATTCATAGTATTCCTCCACAGATCTTGATCCTTGTTGAAATGCGAAGAATTCCTTAAATTTATTCAAATAAAATTGCTTTGTAAGGAATCTATCCTTAAAATATTTCCACAAAAACTTCCCACTTCAACTTGTTAGGTGAGATCTTATGTTCATATTTATAAGCATTCCACCAGTCAATTCCTATTCCTCCCATATGAGAAAGAGCAAATGCCATTTTAATTTCAGAGGAGTAGTTTCTTATGGAAAAATGAAGTTCCAGTTCATCTAACCATGACTCAGCAGCATCTTCTCCTCATTTTCCCGTGAACTTAGTCACTCTAATATGCTTTATGTCATTGCCCATTTCTTTCTTCATGCGGGCCTTGTTTTCATGCTCTTCAGGATCTTCATCCTCTCTAATCTCAACCTCTAGATTTTCCATATCTTGATTGTTGTTGTGGTGATGCTATGAATTTATAGCTTGCAAAATCTATTGAATTTGATCTTGCATTGTGGAAACCGTGGCATTAAGGTTCTCCATATCTTTGTCTAAATTCCTAGAACTTTCTCCTATCTATCTGGATTTAGGACTATCGAGACTAGCTTGTTGCAAGGTTCCTTTCTTCCTACCTCTCAAACTTGTCGCCATGTTTACTTGAGTAAAAAGTTGTATTAATTCTCATTGATTTTCATAGTTGAAATTCTAGACAACTAGATTTCATCATAATTTCCTAAGTAATCTATTACTACTAGGTTCATTCCCTAGTTTAGTCCACTAACTCTATTGTTGTTCATACACACTTGAGAATAAGGAGTAAGTAAGTCAAAAGACATAGATGTCGAGTAATTTTCCCAAAAGAGTCTAAGGTACACCGCTTAAAACCCATAGAAGGAGGGTTCACTTAGCTCTTCCACTTTTGAATGACTATGGATCTATTCATGGGGGATAGGAACTCAGACATTGGTAATCTCAAGTATTGACCTCATCCTTACCAAGTGTGCATCATTTAGAGTTATGGAACTTATGTTTGAGTTTTTTTGTTCCATGCCCAAATATTTTGCTAACCTAGATCTAGCTAGAATCTACTAGTTAGCCTAGGATCTAATACCAACTATAACAACCCCAATTGTTACCACCTCTTATCCATATTTTTTTATATAAATACATATTTCATGAGGCAAGGTACATAATCATGATCTAAGATAGAATCATTCCATTTGGATTGTAATTTATCAAGGCAAATATTATCAAGAGATATTGAGACTTGATCAAAGTCACTCTTGAGTAGAAGTGATCAACTTCTATGAAACCCTCATACCACTTGGATATGAGAATTCTCAAGCATTAGGATTCATCCCTCATAAAAGAGAAATCACCCTATATAGGTGAATACCTTGAATATGGAAAACCATCATATATGAAATAACCTCAACAATGGTTATTCATAGATCTTAGATCCTACCCACATCTTCTCGATGGGGTCACTAAGATAAAAAAATCACTACACATGATTAAAATTACATAATCCTTGGAATGCCATCTTAAGCATGATTATATTACCTTATACCTCTTAAGGCTTATTTGTCCACCCTTTTTATTTAGGCAACCCTTTTGTTATATAAATGAATCAATTAAGTTCATTACAAAAGGACATTATTTGTCCATCATGGGGGATAGGAACCCAAATCACATGGATAGGTTTGGTGTTTGATTGTCATCCTCCCAAATGTATTGAGTGCTTGGTTTGCTTCTAATTATCTTAAATTAATGGTATTGTTCTATCTCATATTTTTGTGTAGGTCATCCATAAGTTTCCCTCTACACTATTGTAATCAATAAGAGATAGAAATTATAAACATTCATTAAACATCATACATTTGATAGAATATATATTAATCAAAGAATTCCCATTACTTGATCAATTTCCAAATCATATATCACCTAACATATATTGGAGGTGAATACTACATTAGAAGTCTTCTTTTCAATATATACATAAGCATGTAATCCAAAATACATCAAATATTACAAATCTTGGTTGTTTATACATCAATAATTTCAGCCATCCATAATTACAATGAAACTATCTCAAAACATGCTTATACAAAATGAATAGTATAATAGTCTTCAATAATTGTTGTCCGGTCCTTCTCTAGAATGTCTTGAATCTCCATGGTGTGAGAGATGATAGTGAAGGGATCAGGACAACTCGGATGCAAAGTATGCCAAATGCATTGCAAGCAAACATGCTAATCAAATATATATGCAATCATGCTCCAAATATTTGCCAAATGTATAACACATTCTAAGAAATCACCAAGCATGAATCACATAATCATCCATATTTAATATTTTCACAATAAGGATTAATTCATAATCCCAACCATTATTTGTTTGGATTACCACCAAACATAAGGAAGAGTCCCATACCTCTTCCCAAGGAAAGGACACCAATCCATCCTTTCCCAAAACTAGAAGACACTCTTCCACTCTTCTAGTTAATTCCATTTAGTTACAATTTTCATTATAACACGTATTATGCACAATATATCATTACTTTGTTTATTCAGTTAATCTAATTACTAGATTTCACTTGTTCATTCTACTTGTCTATCTAATAGACCTCAAATCATAGTTTTTTTTTTTCTTATTTTATAATCCATTCAAATTTTAATAAAATAAAACCAATATTTACAAATCTAATTGATTTAAATCTGATTTTCCAATCATTCCAAAAATAAAGGAAATTGCTTTAATTTTAAATCCATTCAAATTTACATAAAATCTCTAATCAAGGTATCCAATGTTAATTGGCTTCTATATTAAAAAAAATCATTTCTAACATATCCAAGTTAATTTAAATATAGCATGTAATAGTCCTATATCCAACATAGGTAAAATCCCTACTTCATAATTGTATGACATTAAAAAATACAGGAAATTTTCTTTAAATTTTAAGTTTAGAAATATACTCAACAATCATCATATAGGATTGCTTTTAATATTTTAATACATCTCTCCACATATTTATAAGCCAAAGTATACCATAGACTACCAAAGGAATATAATATTAAGGTATTTTGGTTCTCAAAAAAAGGGCTAAGACCAATCAACCCATCCTTGATATCCCAAATATAAGTAAGTTTTGACATCACCAGTTCAAGAGATCGTATACAAATATATACTGAATGATTATAAGGTACCCATATATGTATCAAAAACCCTTCTTGCCAAGTATTAAGCTATGGTCTTGTTATAAAACTCATCAAAAAAGAGAGGACGACGAAGTTGGCTAAGATTTGATCAATATGTATACTATGATTATCATCAACGTAGCCCGAGGAAATATTATGGTTTTTGGATTTGTATTATACTGCCACTATGGGATATTTTTCATCAGATCAATTTTTTCTACTGAGAGTTCAAGGATTTATTAATTTATCTTAAAATAATTGAATGCAATCCTTTGGGGTACAAAATACTATCACCTGTCGTCGTACTAGGTGTTGGTGAATTATCCATAGTTTAGTCTAAGTGTTTGATCACTTTTGATAGCATCAAATTTAATCTAGGATAATTCACCTATGATAAAAATGAGATAGCTAGAAGGTACTTGTGTGGGTGTATCTCAACCTCAAACGAAGCAACCTTGTCAATACAAAAAATAAACTATGACATAGGCCTATTAAATTATAGTTTTAGCTCATCACTGTTCTATAGACATGCAGGTGATACTTGACTGGTTATTTAGGTACCTAACCTCCGAAATTCAACTGAATGAAAAAAATTCAAATACTTACAATAAAATATATCATTCGGAAGGGTTGCACACAGTCAGCTAACAGAATGCAGTGTTTAACAACAATTGCACACTATGGCATCATGGAAGGTTTGACTGTGCAATTTCATCGACGCTACAACCATGGATGCATGATAATAATTTGACGTCACATAGCCTAGACACATCAACTTCTCATAAGAAATTACCAGCATATTGATATGGGGTCTTGAAAGCCACACTATATCTAATCGATATCACCAAATTTGATGCCCAATCAAAATATTAGGCACATGATCATATAATAAAATATGGCATGACTAGTTATCTATTCAGTAATGCAATTTTATCCATTAGCTAAAAGGCTTCGGATGCAAATAGAATTATTTTGACTTGACATAAACCTTGCACAGGTTAGAACATAAGAAACAAAGGATTCAAATGGCAATAAGCAAGAAATAAATAATCTAGTCCTATGAAATCCAATCATAGAGATTCTTTTGAAGCAAAATGTAAGTAGGAAAGTCCCAACCTAAATTTTCTAGTAGTTGAATGCTTCCATTGTGCTTCCTTAATCTCTTCTTCTCATCAAACTTCTCCTTCCCACATAACATAGCCCCATTTTTCTCAATATTAATGGTAATTTATATCATTCTTTCTTTTTGACAAGAAAGATGCTTCTAAATATATATTTTATTTATTTATGCTTTCTTTCTTTCAGAAAAGATGTTTTTAATTATATATATATATATTATTTATTTTATTTTATCTTCTTTTTCTCACCCAAAGTTAAAGCTTCTTTTAACATATATTATTTTTTTGGAAAGCGATTCCATAGAGATAAGAGTAGAATCTTATCCACCATTTCAACCTTCCCAAAGTAGCCATGCATGGGTAGGAAAATTTGATTATTTAAATCCACAAGGTAGTTTTTTTCCTTTTTCATGTTTTGGTCCAATAAAAAATGAGCAAGTTCATAAAAAAAAAAAAAAAAAAAAAAACTACCTAATTCCCTTCTAAAATAGGATCAACTAGATCAAATAAACATTCATGAAAAAAAAAATCCTTTACTTTAAAAATTTCTCAATTTAAAAATTTCACAAAATCATTATAAATTGCATGATATTCTTTGCAATATTTTCTAGAATAATTTGTAAAATTTAAAACATTAGTAATGTGCATTTTAAAATTAAAATTCAATTAAGTAAATATCATGCAAATTAATAATGAAATTAAACATAAATCACACACAAATGGTATACAAGCACTCGATGCATGTGCTTAGTATCCCTCACCATTTTTTCTTTGACTGGGCGAGAATTTTTAGAGTAATACTCAAATAAAATTGCCATCAGGGAGGTAACTAGTGATGATAGGAATATGACCTTTACCTGTTGAGTTGTTGCAGTCATAATTTTTCTTCTCATATATTGGTGGTTACTCTTCCACCTACGAGAATAAATGTTCCTGCAATCAAGCAACACAACATCATTTTCTTTTGAAAAATACAATGTAAATATATAAAGCATTAAAACCAACTATCATTACACACATAGCATCTTAAAAATAGTCCTCCAAGGTGGGTTGTGATAAATTTATGGAGGGCATGCCCATGAAGGATATCCTAGTGTGTGTGGTCAATGCAGACACAATTGACCTAGAGACAACATCCTTAAAGGAGGAGGATTAGACATGATAGCCCAATAACATAGGTACACCCTATGACCTAATTGAAAGTTAGATTAATTTATTTTATGTTTTATATGTATAGATAATATTACATTAGTATGTTTTTATATGAGTTGATGGTACATGATGATTATAATGTTTTCTTCCTACAATTGTAGATATGACCAAGGGATGGAAATATTTTTTTGGTTGAATTTAGAGAGTGAACCTATATGATGTCCTAGAATTTGATTTCCTACTATCACCATAATTAATTAGCCCATTATATCATTTGGTGGACTTGTATAGCTAAACCCATAACCATAATATACTTTTGACATAGGCATTAAAGGGAGACCATATCACTTGTTAGCTTTGTAAGAGAGAGCATTGGATTCAATTGATATGAAAGGCATGGGAGATTGAGGAATAGGATCATAATCCTCTATAATATTTGATGTAGGTATAGCTATAGTTATCTCAAGTATAGAGAGAGTTGGATTTCCAATAAATATCAATTCCATGGCAGTCCTTCTCAAGGTCCTCTTGTATAAATACTCAGGTTTTTGACACTTAGTTAGAGGTACAAAAGAGTTCAATTTAATCAAAAATACCTACAAATTTATCGTACACTAGATATTCTTTTATAGGAACCATGGCATCCTAGTGATGTTTTTGGGAAGTTTTTAGGCTTGAATTTATGTATTCAAGACAAGAGGTAGCCTAGGAGGACGATACTCAATGTATTATTGTTGAATCATATGTACCATTTTTTATGGATCACACATCTATTTTTATGATATGATGTTCTTTAATCCTTGCATTTTCACTTGTATGCATGATTATTTTTATAATATGTAGTGTATGCAATTTTTTTCTAGTAGGATTTTACTTGACATATTACTAATAGTTCACATGTAGCATGTCATCCAAAAACTTATTTTTAAACTAATATATTATCAACATTGAATACAATTTGAAGAGGTAAAGAAGAGTATACCTAAAGGATGAGATCAACAAGGAATGTATATTATTTGTATCTAGCCTAGACCACCTCCCTATAGCACTAAGAAAGCATGATGTGTCAAACAAGACATATCCACCATTGTATTGAGAGGGATAAGAGACACCACCAAAAAAGAGATGCACAAATGATCTATATCTCATCCCAAAAATACCATAGAACATTTGAAAACCATGATGTTCCAAAAAAGACATTATGAAAAATATAGGGGAGACCAAATGTTGTAGTCTTTAACAAAAATTATGTGTAAAATAAGATATGACAACCATTATATCAATAAAAGAGGACATCAAGACATTATTCATTTAACATGATATCTCAATTAAGACGTGTGCCATGACTATAGTGGAGAATAAAATTATACCACCAACAGAGATATGTATAGGTGACTTATCTCTTGATCCAAATGACTTGTTATTTTTTATGAGTGCTATTTGTTAAACAATACACACCCAACATGACATAGGAATAAATACGACCAACAATAAGTATATAAAAATGCAAGGGTCTCATCAGTAAAAAAAAAAAACAGCCTTTATTAAGATATATATTGTATCAATTTTTTTTTCAAGTTACACTTTTCTCTAATCTTCAACCTACTTATTCTTTGATGAAATTGAACATACTACTTGTTGAGTGGTATTTTCACCCAGTTGTGAAAGTACACTCTCCTTTAGGATTTGGGTTCCAAATCCCCTCTTGCAAAGAATTTAAACAAACAACTTCTCCAAGGTCTCCATTGTATTAGCATTTGCATATGTGTATTAGTGATCTCAAATAAAGATATTCAATTTAAATGCTTGGAACACCTTAGTGATTGCAAGTAACTGTAAACAAAGGGAAATTTTGGTTTATTTCATCATGAGGATTTAGTGATTGTTCATTGTTTTTTGGATTTTGTAATTTTTAAATGTTTATTTTAAATAAGTTAAACTTTCTGGAAAAATAAAATGCAGAAAATGAAAAAGAAATGCAGAAAATTGAAAATAAAAAACATTCAGTATGATGCTATCATGTTCCGACAAAACCGAAGATGTGAGGTCTCCATGCATGCAACCTAAACTATTGGACTTGCAAAACATGCACAATCCCCATAGACTAAGTGTTGGTTCCTAGGGTATGAAATAACATTTCAAATTTCAAATATTCACCTAATGTAACCCAAAAAGATGGCATTTAACATTATCTATAAATTCAAAATCTAAAAATTGAAAGAATAAACATTAAATCCATAGCATGCAAATAGGATCTCCTTCTTTCTTGCCCACAAGATGCAAATTTCTGAACACTTCTGCATTAAAAATATGTCATTTTACAATAGCAAAATCTCTGGTTTTTCCAAACTAGTCTGTGGAAGAGAAACAACTCAAACAGGTCCAGAATGGCCTTCTCGCCTTCAGCTCTGCAACTCTGCTTGCAGTGGTTTCCAACCCCCCTATTCTGGCCTCTTTGAATGATGTATTTAAACTTTTGAAAAAAATTGCTTCTCCTTCCATGACGGTTCGTTTCATTTTTCGATGACTGCTCGTTTCACCTTCCCTGACTGTGTGTGCTCTAGCTTCCATTTTGTGGCCTTGCACTGCATTTCTCCACATGGGCTTGCATCCACTTCTCTCCGTGTGTAACGACCATCTTAAATGATCATATAATGCTTTGTCTTATTCACTAGATTTTTTCCTTATGTCCACATTGATGCAGGTCCGTTACCTTGGCGAAACTGGAACATGTCGCGATATCGCGACACTTTTGCCTCCTTGCTCTCTTTTGTTGCTTGTAGCCACAAAAATGTAACATGTCGTGATATCGCGACACTTTTTCCCTTTTGGCCACGACAGTGCAACATGTCGCGATATCGTGACACTTTTTCTCTTTTGCCTCTCTCTATGCTTTGAATCGCGAAAATGCAACATGTCGCGATATCGCGACACCTTTTCTTGTTTGGCAGTGAAAACGTAACATGTCGCAATATCGTGACACTTTTTCTGTACGGTCATGAAAATGCAACATGTCGCGATATCGCGACACTTTTCCTTTCTAGCTCCTTCTCTTTGCTTTGAATTGTGAAAACGCAACATGTCGCGATATCGTGACACTTTTCTTTTCTTGTTCTTTCTTGTCTTGTTTGGTCACGAAAATGCAACATGTCGTGATATCGCGACACTTTTCCTTTCTAGCTCCTTCTCTTTGCTTTGAATCGCGAAAATGCAACATGTCACGATATCACGACACTTTTATTTTCTTGTTCTTTCTTGTCTTGTTTGGTCATGAAAACGCAACATGTCGCGATATCGCGACACTTTTCTTTCTAGCTCTTTCTCTTTGCTTTGAATCGCGAAAATGCAACATGTCGCGATATCGCGACACTTTTCTTTTCTTGTTCTTTCTTTTCTCATTTGGTCATGAAAATGCAACATGTTGCGATAACGTGACACTTTTTATTTCTTGTTCTTTCTTTTCTCATTTGGTCACGAAAATGCAACATGTCGCGATATCGTGACACTTTTTCTTTCTAGTTCTTTCTCTTGCTTTGAATCGCGAAAACGCAACATGTCGCGATATTGCGACACTTTTCTTTTCTTGCTCTTTCTTTTCTTTTTTGGTTGCAAAAATGCAACATGTCACGATATCGTGACACTTTTTCTTTCTACCTCTTTCTCTTGCTTTGAATCGCAAAAATGCTACATGTCGCGATATCGTGACACTTTTTCCTGTACGGCCACGAAACTGCAACATGTCATGATATTGCGACCCTTTTCTCCTATAATCGCAACTAAGCAACATGTCACGATATCGTGACCCTTTTTCTCCTCTGACCACAACCAAGCAACATGTCACGATATCGCGACACTTTTTCTCTTTTGGCCATGATGGTGCAACATGTCATGATATCGCTACACATTTTTCTTGTGGAGTTTTGCTTTTTTCCTTGATTTTTAGCCTATGGGCCACTTCAGTCTTCTTGGAACACATGCAAAAGGGTGGGTCCCCAATTTTGGGGTACGTTGTGGAGCAGCCATAACAAATGGTGACTCTACTGGGAAACGCTCCTGAGCATTTCGATGAGAACTCAACCTGAAAACACAGACTCAAATACAAGTGTCTGAAAATATCCCAAGAATGAAACTAGATGAGAAATACATGAAGCATTATAATTATTAAGCATCATCTCGGTGTGTGCAATGTTCTTCATTCCCTATCATTTGAAATTGATCAACATTCCATTGTCAGTTTCACTTATGATTCGTATGCAAGGCTATGAATGATTTGTGCAGGATTTGACGTATGCCAACTATGTTAGACATATAACAACCTGCTTTACAAAGGCTCAAACCTTCTAGTATCATGAAAAAACATATCAAAACTGTCAAACCCTCTTAGGACCAAATATGTGCATACTGAATTAATTTATTAGATCCTAAAGTTGGTTGTGTCATTACCATATTGAACCCATGTGCAAGTGTAAGTGAAATCAGAGCTTTGGGGAATAGTATTCCCAACCTAAGCAATATGGGAATTTAACCCTATCCTTACTACTCTGATCTGGAGTTCATTACCTCATCTTGAACAAAATGATTTAACCTGTTATGGATGAAATTATTAGGCTAGCCTACCCATTTGAGTAGTCAGTGGTCTTGCTTTTAGACAAGACATGTTTCCACGCATGAGCATACTCCACTGCCAGCCAGGCATCTATAGCCCTGGTGGAGATTAACCACATAATCCATGGTTTGGCTTTACTTTGATTTCTTGGACCTTGGGGATGACTACCCATCCTTGCAAGGGACATGTAGTATGATCCTTCCAATTCAATATTAATAGAGAAATGAAAAATATTTTCTTTGGAATTTCGAGTTCTTGAATGGGCAAAATAGAAGCTTTGGGGAATCGGATTCTCAACCTAAGCGAGATGATAATTAGACCCTATCCTTACTACTCCATGTAGGTCAAATCAGAGCTTTGAGGAATTGGATCCTCAACCTAAGTTCGATGAGGATTTAACCCTATCCTTACTACTTTGATTTTAGGATTTAAGCATAATGGGAGTGGTAAAAACCACTATTTTAAGGATTATGTTTCATGATAGGACAAACACGAAATATTCCTTTCACCTCACCTTTTCTTCCAAGTATGGTTTTGACCATTTTTCTCAAGATCCTCTTTAAAATATGTAGAACGTGTTTGGTTCAAGATATTTCGGGCATCAGTTCCCAACCTTAGGATCCTTTTAATATATGCTATGAAATGACCCTAAGAGGATTCGACACCTTATCAATGATTGTACATGATACGGAGATGCAACTGAGATGAAATGTATATGCAATGCGAAATGTAATATGAGATATGAACATTGCTCCTTTTGAAACGTGTATGGAGTATATATATCACCTACTTCACCATAATGTGAAAAATTCACAACTTCATGCATCACAAGTTCCAAACGATATTCTTTGATGTGTTTGCAATATTCATGGAGCTTTCTGCAATACAATTCCGATGTTTCATATTCTCCAAGTCTTAGTCAACATTCATAAGGACCTAAGTTGACCAACCAAAAATGTCCAAAGGACCAACACACAAAACTTAAAACCAAAATGAGATCCATTTCGAAACAAAAACATGAAAACCAAAAGTATATACAAATGTATAAAAAGTTTGGATTATCATTTTCCCGGATCCCAAACCTGATTAGAATTCTTTAAAAGACATGTGACGTGATACGCATACCAAGTTTTGCAGGAATCCAACAAAAACAAGATCAAACCAAACAAATAAACAAACCTCCACTTTCCCCTCTCACCATACCAATTTGATTTAGTTTCATTAATAATCCTATGGTGGAGCTTCAAGTTTTCAAATTGATTAGACAATGATTGATGTTCAATTATTTTATGTCTATTCTTTAAGATGTCCATTTTGCACTTTGATTCATGGTGTAGAAATAAGCTTTCATTTTCATTCAATAAATCCATAACATTAATAATATTTGAATCAAACCATTCATTAGGAAAATCTTCATTCGAATTTTGCATGGTGAAACCAAAACGGTGAGATTTTAACTTTGGCCCGCTTTCATTTGACCTTACTTGAAGAGGATTTGAAAATTCCTCTTTTCTCTCATGACATTCATCATCCTATAGCACTTGTTCTTTCTCCACGACTTGTTTATCAAAGGCACCAAACTTAGGTACCCAATCGAAAATATGTCCATCCCTTTCAAACCATAAGTCTTGTCTATCTAGGGGTGGGTTGACTAACACATTTCCATGATCAATCACCTGGGTTGTTTTGGGTAACGTGAGATTTTCAATCGGATCATCAATGATATCAAACCCAAATGATTCAGGTTTTGTAATTTCCTCATTTTGAAATGGCATAATCATTGTAGCACAAGTAAGTGGATCAAGATTTTCCATTTCTTTTCCTCCAAGGGAATCTAAAGCAATGGACTCTCTTTCTTGATTCATGGTTGTAGAATCCTTATCATGTTCCAAAATTTGATGAGATTCTAATTCCTCTTCCAAAACTTTCTCAAATTGTATAGGATTTACAATATCCTCATGTGAGGAAGCAATTGAGTTATCCTACATATTAATTGGCACAACAAGTTTATTAGAAGATTTAGATTGATAATGTTCCAATTTCTTCCATGAATCACAGTAATCATCCTCCAAGTTCAATTCGTGACACTCAAGTACCTCTTCTACATATTCTAATTCATCCACATGTTTCTCATCCCATTCATCTTCACCTTCCTCATTCTCACTCTCTTGACGATATAGAGTTTCCACCACCAAAACGTTGTCCTCTCCTTGATGATGTTGGGGTGGACCCTCATTTGGCACAAGTTCCAAATCATCCACTTGAGCTTGGAGACAATGGGTATACCTAGCTATTTTAGGACAATTCCTTTCATTATGCGTCTTTGTATTATGCAATCTTCCCATGCAAAATCAGAAATATTAAGAATGGAACTAGAGTGACTTGGTCTTGTAGAAGTATCTATCTAATTAGCAATAGGGGAAGGCACACCCCCATTGTTTGGCTTCGCATTCCACTGTCTCCCTCTATTGTTGAAATTTTTATTTGGGTGAGGGGCATGGGATTCATACTTCTATTTTTGAACCAACTCATTACTCAATTTGTGAATCATATTTTTGAGTTCTTCAACCTCTGAATAAATCTCTTTTGGTTGAGCTATGTTATTGCTAATTCCAATAGGATTTGCATAATTGGCAAAATCTTGACTAACATTTGAGTTGGATTTTGAGCCACTTGATTTACGTAGGGATTCAAACTTTGAATCAGAATTGGGTTGGGGAAAGGAACTATAGCCTGAGAATTAACCGAACTAGCTCCTTGTATAGTCTGCTAACTATTTTGTAAAAATGAAGGAATGGGGGGAATGAATGTGATTGGTTGAATTGGAATGGGTGCATAAGCGGGTGTTGATGAATACCGCTATTGATAAGGCAAAGCATTTATGCCTGATATTTGTGGGGCCATGATCTGATTCATCATAGGAGCTTGACCATATGGACCATATTGTTGGAAATTTTGGGTACATTGGGTACATTGCCCTTGATCATGTGTATAAGTTGTCATTGATGTCAAGAAGCTCTTGAAGGAATTTGTTTGATGTCAAAAGTTTTTCTTTAATAAAAGGTTTCGGCATGGTAGTTTCAAAGGTCTTTTGTAAACCCCAAGTTGGCAGGTTTAAAGATTACAGGTGGATGCATTAGTTTAATGCATTTGGGTCCAAGAGGAAGTGTTTATTTAAATAATTAAAAATCTTGTTAAGGTTCCCTTTAAATATTTTTAAATAAATATTAAATTATTGTTTGCAATGGGTTCTCCTAACCCATGGTGCAAATGTCTTAACTTTATGGGCGCTATGTTTTAAGATTGTCGTTTCTAGCCAAGACCTCCGTCGATGTGTTAAACTCCTCGCCGACGTCAAGAGCTTATGGTAAAAATGCATATAAATCTCCCTCGATGAAAATCAAGAATTATCCCATCCGCATTTTGAAAAGAGTTGCTCGTTGTGAATTCGTGATCTGTTGTTCGATTTCTTCCTCACTGTGATTTCGTAATCCGCTGTTCGGATTTCTTCTCTGATTGTGTCCTCGTTGTTTGTCGTAAATCCATCATAAGGTTTTTGTCTTCGTGTTTGCATTAGAAGAAAGGGAGGCACTGTTGTTTTATTTAATCCCTAGTGCAGAAGGAACAAGGCTAACAACGTGAGGTTTAAACCTCATCGGGCACCTTTGGCACACCGATAGCGGCTAGGCTATTGGTGCGCTACCCAAACGGGAGGTTTCGCATTCGAATAACACAAAAGGGTTTTTCATCGTGAACTGGACACAGCGGGTGGTGTTATAATTCGTGCGCAATTTCTCCAGAGCGCGATTTTTGATGTTGGCCAAGGTATTTTCGAAATTAATTTTTGCTAAGTGTATTTTGTGGATGGAGGAAGTTTATTAGAGGGAAAAATAGCTTAGGAGTTATAAGGAGTTTAAAGCTTTTTTTATTTTGATAAAATATTCTTTTGAAGGTGTTGTTTGAAATATCTTATTGCATTCTTATGCGAAATAAATTTTATTTTTGATAAGACTATAAGGGAGAAATAAGGTGTATAAGGGATACATCTTTCTTGTAATGTTGAGAGTGCTTTTGGTTGATTATGGAAATGAAAGCATGATGTTTTAAGGTTAAAATTGCTTCTTGTGTGAAGTTGTGAAACCTTAAGTGGGCAACTTTGAGATTGACATTTGCTTTCATTAAATTGGTAATAATCAAGCTATTATTTACTTGGTTAAAGTGTTGGGCTTACTCCTTTGTTGATGATTTGAAAAGTTGTGTGTGCTCTTGTTGATTTGAGTTGGTGGATGCTTTTTGTTCAAACAATATTGGAGAGAAAAGGAGTTCTACTTGTTTCCTTTTCTATCGTTGATTGTGAAATGCTTCAAGGTTGTGTTTTGAGTTGAATGGTGTTGATTGAACCTTGTTTGATGAGCATTGTTTTTGAAGCCCTAATTGATGGTGAAAATAACATGAGTATCATTGTTATGTGATTCTTTGCATAGTTGGCAATTGTTGGGGTTTCATATTCTTGAAAGAAAGCATTCTATCCTATCCATTTCAGATATTGAGTTGAGTTTCCAGATTTGAGATTGAGTTTGAGCTGAGTTGATTTGAGTTGAGTTTTGAGATTGGGAGTTGAGTATAGAACATATTGAGTCTCTAAAAATTATCTTTATGCTTCTATGAGTTTGAAAAATCACATTGGGTCTCTAACAATTCACCTTGTGATTTCCTACTAAGAAAGTTTTTTTTTCTTGGTGAGCTTGTTGAGTTTTTGGACAGGTTCTGGTGGGGACTTGTGAGTAGTCTTGGACAGGTTTCGATGGGGACTTGTGAGCAATTTTGGACAGGTTTCGATGGGGACTTGTGAGCAGATTTGGACAGGTCCTAGAAGAGGACTTGTGAGCTGAGTTTGATAGTTCTATTAGAGAAATTGAGGACAGAGGTGCACTGGTTCTTTGAGAAGAACCTAAGGACAGATTTGGCAAGTCTTTGAGAAGTCTTGTGTGTAGAGGATTGATTTGTTCAAGCCTAAGCATTGGACAGATCTTACAGACAGAGGAAGACTTGTAATAGACCAACTGACTATGTTTTTTACAGGTTGCCGAGCTGTTGTGGACGTGATCATAGAAGGTAGAGGTCTCTTAGGCTAAGCATTGAGGACAAGAGGTCTTCGGTGGAAAGGAGTTCCATGTGCTGGCAAGAGGTAGAGATAGTTGATCTTCTGAGGGATCATTTCTAGAGTAGAGGGGAAGGTATCTCCTTTGAGAAGAGGCTCATAAATTATGATTAGGGGAAGGTATATCCTTTGGGCCAAGGCTCATAAATATTGTAATTGGGAAGGATTCCCAAAGAACTTTGAGGAAATTTTTAGAGAAAAGTTTTGTGGACGTAGCCTAGCCATTTTGGGTGAACCACATTAAAAATGGGTCTTCAATGTGTGATGTTTTCTATCTTGATTAATGTTGTGTTGATGCCACTACTATCTAAAGTTAAAATTATTAATTGGTTAAGTCTTATACTGTTCACCCCCCCCTCTTAGTATAAGTCCATGTTCTTCAATTGGTATCAGAGCGGGTCTCTCCAAAAAGAGCCTAACATCTTGGAGAAGGATCTATCAGAGGAACATACAGATTTAGAAAGAGATGAAGAGGTTGAGTTTGATCTCAAAGGTGAATTCTTCTTGGCTTTAAGAAAGCTTGAGAAATTCAGGGAAGAGAATTTTTTTCTCAAGAATCAATGTCAGGAAGAAGAGATAGCAAGATCAAAATTGTCTCAAAGTGTTATAGACTTCAAAATTCTAGCTGAAGAAGGGAAGAAGGTTGAACAGGTTCTGACAGAGGTTCTCAAAGGAAAGGAAGCTGATTACGAGAAACTAGAAGAAGAGGTTATGTCTCTTAGAGTGAAGTTGGAACAGTTGGCTCTCAGACAGAATACTCCATGTGAAAAGCAAAAGAAGGATGGTATCACCATTCAAGAAATAGGGGCTTCGAGCAAGATCAATCTTCATCCTGAAGAGCGATGGATTCCAGTTGGTCACAAGAAGAACAATCATCCAAGGCATCAAAACAAGTTACATAATACTTTCCATGGCTATTGTTTTTTTTGCAAGAAATTTGGTCACAAAGCTATGCATTGCAATAAGTTTGTGAATAGCCATAGTAAGGAAAATGTTAACTCTTTTGCACCTCTTATGAATAAAGATGTCATGTGTTACAAGTGCAATAATTTTGGGCATATAGCAACGATGTGTAGTTTGGATAGATCTAGCCTTGAATTCACTAAAAAGAGAAATGAGATCAAATCTAAGTCAATGATAGTTCAAACTACTTTTCATGCTCAAGACAAAGTAGAGAAATGGTATCTTGATAGTGGTTGCTCAAAACATATGACTAGTGAAAAGGAAAATTTTTTGGTCTTAAAAGAAACAAACAAAGGAACAGTCAGTTTTGGAGATAACAAGTCAGCTAAAATCTGTGGTAAAGGGACTCTTAGTTTGGATGGGAAATCCAAAATAGAAAATTTGCTTTATGTAGAAGGCCTAAGACATAATATTCTAAGTGTGAGTCAACTTTGTGATCAAGGGCACATAGTATCTTTCTTTTCATATAGATGTGAGATAAGTAAAGAAAAAAATGGAAAACTCATTGCTAGTGCTACAAGGACTCCAAACAATCTATACATGCTAAGTGAGATAAAAAGGGAAAAGTGTTTTCTAAATCAAGAAGATGAGAGTTGGTTATGGCATAAAATATTGGGGTATTTGAGCTTTGATAATCTTTTCAATATTAGTAACAAGGAAGCAATTAGAGACTTGCCCAAAATAAAAATGCCCCATAACATCGTTTGCGGTCCTTGTCAACATGGAAAACAGACTAAAACCAGTTTCAAATCAAAAGGGTATACTTCTTCAAAACCATTGGATCTTATTCATACTGATTTATGTGGCCCTACCAGAACTTAGAGCATTCAGGGAGAAAGCTACTTCATGCTATTTATAGATGATTATTCTAGAATGACTTGGGTTACTTTTCTCAAAGAAAAATTTGAAGCTTTTGAAAAATTTAAAGCTTTCAAAGAAATGATTGAAAATGATACTGGCAAGAGAATCAAATGCTTAAGATCAGATAGAGGATGAGAGTTCTCTTCAAATGAATTTGTGGAATACTATGAGCAACAAGGAATCAAAAGAGAATATTTAGCAGCAAGAACTCCTCAACAAAATGGAGTAGTTGAAAGGAAAAAAATAGAACTATTGAAAATATAGCTAGAGCTATGTTAAACGAGTCAAAAATTTTAGATGGCTTTTGAAAAGAGGCAGTTAGTACAACAGTCTACAATATCACCAAGGCCCAACTCAGATTCAATCATCATAAAACTCCTTATGAGTTGTGGAAAGGAAGACCAGCTACAGTAAAATACTTCAAAGTGTTTGGGAGTAAGTGCTTCATCAGAAGGGAAGATTAGAATTTGGGTAAGTTTGATCCTAGATGTGATGAGGGAATATTTCTTGGGTATTCCAGCAGAAGCAAGGCCTACAGATGCTTCAAAAAAAGAACTCATATAGTTGTAGAGAGCATAAATGTAACAGTTGATGAAAAGACAAGGATAAGAGAACCAGTCCAGGAACTCAATGATGAAATTTGTCAAGAATAATTTAGAGAGGTTTCAGATGAAGAAGAGGAAATACAACAACTGCTTCCCAAAACTCCTTCACGATATGTTCAAAAACATAATCCCAAATATTTGATCATTGGTGATCCAAATAGGAGGCAAACAAGAAGAAGAGTCATTCCCTCACATGATTCTACAAATGTTTCATTATTATCTTAGATTGATCCAAAAGACTTTAGTGAAGCATGTGCAGATAAATTTTGGGTAAAAGCAATGGATGAAGAGCTAAATCAAATAGAGAAAAGTGAAACTTGGGAATTGGTTCCAAGACCTAAGGACAAGAATGTCATTGGCACAAAATGGATATTCAGAAATAAACTCAATGAGGATGGAAAGATTGTCAGAAACAAAGCAAGGTTAGTCTGCAAAGGTTATGCTCAAGTAGAAGGTGTTGATTTCAAAGAGACGTTTTCTCCTGTTACTCGTCTTGAAGCTATCAAATTTTTTTTGGCCCTTTCAAGATTCAAATCATTCAAGGTATATCAAATGGATGTAAAGTCAGCTTTTCTAAATGGGGTGTTGGTAGAAGAAGTCTGCATAGAACAGCCAAAATGAGTGTCTCTCTCAAAACAGTCAGACTATGTGTCTAAACTGAAAAAGGCCTTGTATGGGTTAAAGCAAGCACCTAGGGCTTGGTACTCAAGACTTGACAGGTATCTTCATGAGTAAGGTTTTAGGAAAGGTGTTGCAGATAGCAATTTGTATATTAATAATGAAGGTGATGATATGTTGATTATGGTTGTCTATGTTGATGATATTATTTTTAGGGGAAATAATACTCAGATGTGCAAAGATTTTTCTAACACCATGCAGAAGGAATTTGAGATGTCTATGATTGGAGAGTTGTCATTCTTTTTAGGTCTTCAAATTGCTTAATCAAAAGATGGTATATTTCTCTCTCAAGGAAAGTATATCAAAGAAATGTTGAATAAATTTGGGATGATGGACAGCAAACTAGTGTGTACTCCAATGATTACAGGGTGCAAGATGAGTAAAGATGATGAATCTCCAGCGGTAGATCAGAGGTTGTACAGATCAATGATTGGCAGTTTATTATATGTTACAACTACCAAACCAGATATCATGCAGGCAGTTGGGTTAGTAGCAAGATTTCAGGCAGCTCCTAAAGATTCTCATGTTATGGCAGTTAAGAGGATATTCAGATATCTGAAGGGCACTATGGACTTTGGGCTTTGGTATCCCAAAGGTGATAATTTCACTCTCACAGCTTATACAGATGCAGATTGGGTAGGCAATATTGATGACAAGAAAAGCACTAGTGGTGGAGCATTCTTTCTGGGAAAGAGTTTGGTTTCTTGGCTAAGTAAGAAACAACCTTCAGTTTCCTTATCTACGATGAGAGGCTGAATACATAGCGATAGTGGTCGGGTGTACACAGGTTTTATGGATGAAAACCACCTTGAAGGATTTCAAAGTCAAGCATGAACAACCCATCTCCATACTTTGTGATAATACAAGTGCCATAAGTATTTCCAAAAATCCGGTAATGCACTCAAGGACAAAGCATATTTCCATCAAGTATCACTTTCTAAGGAAGAAAGTGCAAGACAAGCATGTCAAGGTAGAGTATGTGTCTACTAAAGAGCAGATTGCAGATATCTTCACCAAACCTCTTCCAAGAGATACGTTTGAGTATCTAAGGGAGAAATTGGGAGTTGTACTCCCACCCCAAAATTAATCACCTCATCAAGAGGTGGGGGAGGGACTAAGCTAAGAGGCTCATTCTTAGTCCCGAGCCCCAAAGGTGACCCTTTGCCATTGATGACAAAGGGGGAGAGATTTGAGTAAGGGGGAGAGATATGAGTAAGGGGGAGAGCTTCAAAGTGAAGGGGAGAGCTTCAAGTCAGGGGGAGTAAAACTTCAAAGGAATATTCTCAGTTGTTAGCACAGTTGGTTTCATTTTTGGCTCTTGAGAAGTGTTTTCAGTAAAGGTTTGCCATCAATGACAAAGGGGGAGATTGTTGGCAATTTTGGGTACATTGGGTACATTGCCCTTGATCATGTGTATAAGTTGTCATTGATGTCAAGAATCTCTTGAAGGAATTTGTTTGATGTCAAAATTTTTTCTTTAATAAAAGGTTTCTTGAAGGTTTTGGCATGGCAGTTTCAAAGGTCTTTTGTAAACCCTAATTTGGCAGGTTTAAAGATTACAGGTGGATGCATTAGTTTAATGCATTTGGGTCCAGGAGGAAGTATTTATTTAAATAATTAAAAATCTTGTTAATGTTCCCTTTAATTATTTTTAAATAAATATTAAATTATTGTTTGCAATGGGTTCTCCTAACCCATGGCGCAAATGTCTTAACTTTGTGGGCACTATGTTTTAAGATTGTGGACGCTAGCCAAGACCTCCATCGATGTGTTAAACTCCTCGTCGACGTCAAGATATTATGGTAAAAATGCATATAAATCTCCCTCGATGAAAATCAAGAATTATCCCATCCACATTTTGAAAAGAGTTGCTTGCTGTGAATTCATGATCTGTTGTTCGATTTCTTCCTCGCTATGATTTCGTGATCTGCTGTTCGGATTTCTTCTCCGATTTTGTCCTCGTCGTTTGTCGTAAATTTGTCGTAAGGTTTTCATCTTCGTGTTCACGTCAGAATAAAGGGAGGCACTTTTGTTTTATTTAATCCCTGGTGCAGAAGGAACAAGGCTAACAGCGTGAGGTTTAAACCTCACCGGGCGCCTTTGGCACACCGGTAGTGGCTAGGCTATTGGCGCGCTACCCGAATGGGAGGTTTCACATTTGAATAACGTGAAATGGTTTTTCATCGTGAAGTGGACATAGCGGGTGGTGTTAGAATTCGTGCACAATTTCTCCAGAGCATGATTTTTGATGTTGGCCAAGGTATTTTCGAAATTAATTTTTGCTAAGTGTATTTTGCGGATGGAGGAAGTTTATTAGAGGGAAAAACAGCTTAGGAGTTATAATGAGTTTAAAGCTTGTTTTATTTTGATAAAATATTCTTTTGAAGATGTTGTTTGAAATATCTTATTGCATCTTATGAGAAATAAATTTTATTTTTGATAAGACTATAAGGGAGAAATAAGGTGTATAAGGGATAAATTTTTCTTGTAATGTTGAGAGTGCTTTTGGTTGATTATGGAAATGAAAGCATGATGTTTTAAGGTTAAAATTGCTTCTTGTGTGAAGTTGTGAAACCTTAAGTGGGCAGCTGTGAGATTGAAATTTGCTTTCATTAAATTGGTAATAATCAAGTTATTCTTTACTTGGTTAAAGTGTTGGGCTTACTCCTTTGTTGATGATTTGAAAAGTTGTGTGTGCTCTTGTTGATTTGAGTTGGTGGATGCTTTTTGTTCAAACAATATTGGAGAGAAAAGGAGTTCTACTTGTTTCCTTTTCTGATGTTGATTGTGAAATGCTTCAAGGTTGTGTTTTGAGTTGAATGGTGTTGATTGAACCTTGTTTGATGAGCATTGTTGTTGAAGCCCTAATTTATGGTGAAAAGAACATGAGTATCATTGTTATGTGATTATTTGCATAGTTGGCAATTGTTGGGGTTTCATATTCTTGAAAGAAAGCAATCTATCCTATCCATTTTAGATATTAAGTTGAGTTTCCAAATTTGAGATTGAGTTTGAGCTAAGTTGATTTGAGTTGAGTTTTGAGATTGGGAGTTGAGTATAGAACATATTGAGTCTCTAACAATTCTCTTTATGCTTCTATGAGTTTGAAAAATCACATTGGGTATCTAAAAATTCACCTTGTGATTTCCTACTAAGAAAGTTTTTTTTTCTTGGTGAGCTTGCTGAGTTTTGGATAGGTTCTAGTGGGGACTTGTGAGTAGTCTTGGATAGGTTTCGGTGGGGACTTGTGAGCAGTTTTGGACAGGTTTCGGTGGGGACTTGTGAGAAGATTTGGACAAGTCCTAGCAAAGGACTTGTGAGCTGAGCTTGATAGTTCTATCAGAGAAATTGAGGACAGAGGTGTACTGGTTCTTTGAGAAGAACCTGAGGACATATTTGGCAAGTCTTTGAGAAGGCTTGTGTGAAAAGGATTGATTTGTTCAAGCCTAAGCATTGGACAGATCTAATAGACAGAGGAATAATTGTACTAGACCTACTGACTGTGTTTGGTAGAAGTTGCTGAGCTGCTATGGACGTGATCATAGAAGGCAGAGGTCTCTTAGGCTAAGCATTGAGGACAGGAGGCATTTCGCTATGTTTCTCCACATGGGCTTGCATCCATTTCCCTCCATGTATAACAACCATCTTAAATGATCATGTAACGCTTTGTCTTATTCATTAGATTTTGTCCTTATGTCCACATTGATGTAGGTCCGTTACCTTGGTGAAACTGGAACATGTCACGATATCGCGACACTTTTGCCTCCTTGCTCTCTTTTGTTGCTTATAGCCGCGAAAATGTAACATGTCGTGATATCACGACACTTTTTCCCTTTTGGCCATGACAGTGCAACATGTCGCGATATCGCGACACTTTTTCTCTTTTGCCTCTCTCTATGCTTTGAATTGCGAAAATGCAACATGTCGCGATATCGCGACACCTTTTCTTGTTTGGCAGTGAAAACGCAACATGTCGCGATATCGCAACACTTTTTTTGTAAGGCCGCGAAAACACAACATGTCGTGATATCGCGACACTTTTTCTGTATGGCCGCAAAAACACAACATGTCGTGATATCGTGACACTTTTCCTTTCTAGCTCCTTCTCTTTGCTTTGAATCGTGAAAACGCAACATGTCATGATATCGCGACACTTTTATTTTCTTGTTCTTTCTTGTATTGTTTGGTCGCAAAAACGCAACATGTCGCGATATCATGACACTTTTCCTTTCTAGCTCCTTCTCTTTTCTTTGAATCACAAAAATGCAACATGTGATATCGCAACACTTTTATTTTCTTGTTCTTTCTTGTCTTGTTTGGTCGCGAAAACACAACATGTCACGATATTGCGACACTTTTCTTTCTAGTTCTTTCTCTTTGCTTTGAATTTCAAAAATGCAACATGTCGCGATATCGCGACACTTTTATTTTCTTGTTCATTTTTTTCTCATTTGGTCGTGAAAATGCAACATGTCACGATATCGCAACACTTTTTCTTTCTTGTTCTTTCTTTTCTCATTTGGTTACAAAAATGCAACATGTCGCGATATCGTGACACTTTTTCTTTCTAGATCTTTCTCTTGCTTTGAATCGTGAAAACACATGTCGCGATATCGTGACACTTTTCTTTTCTTGCTCTTTCTTGTCTTGTTTGGTCACAAAAATGCAACATGTCGCGATATCGTGACACTTTTTCTTTCTAGCTCTTTCTCTTTGCTTTGAATCACGAAAATGCTACATGTCACGATATCGTGACACTTTTTCCTGTACGGCCACAAAACTGCAACATGTCGCGATATCGCGACCCTTTTTCTCCTCTGACCGCAACCAAGCAACATGTCACGATATCGCAACACTTTTTCTCCTCTGACCGCAACCAAGAAACATGTCGCGATATCGCGACACTTTTTCTCCTCTAACCGCAACCAAGAAACATGTCGCGATATCGCGACACTTTTTCTCCTCTGACCGCAACCAAGCAACATGTCGCGATATCGTGACACTTTTTCTCCTCTGATCGCAACCAAGCAACATGTCGCAATATCATGACACTTTTTCTCTTTTGGCCGCGATGGTGCAACATGTCGCGATATCGCGACACCTTTTTTTTTGTGGAGTTTTGCTTTTTTCCTTGATTTTAGCCTATGGGCCACTTCAGTCTTCTTGGAACACATGCAAAAGGGTGGGTCCCCAATTTTGGGGTACGTTGTGGAGCAGCCACAACACTACTTTAAAAAAAAAAAATCAATGTCTTAAAAAAGGCTAAAACTATGAGGAATACCATACTCTTACCATAGAGCACTTCCAATAATGATCATTGTGGCTACGCAAAACGTACTAAGATATATTTTAATTCAGGATGATATATATATTGATACATAGGAGAGTTGGTTTGTAATTATTTCCACAAATGAGGTCCCAAGTGAGGAAGAGGAAATAATGGAAACATAAATCTTAGAAACATAATTTAAATATAAAGGGAAGAACTCAGAGACAAACCAACAAATCAAAGGTTTTTAACAGAAAAAAGGAGAAAATATTCACAAGAAAAACAATCTTTTAAATGTTAAAACTTCAAATAATACAAGTCCCAATATGGACTCTCTTGAACCTTCTGGTGACATTTTGACTATGTACAAGCATTTTTCAAGGATAGAATCCATCTTAAATTCAATTGGAGTAAGTCAATAAACTGGGAAAAAAATTGAAGATAGATTCTAATCAAAAGGTACGTCGCAAGACTAATCAATATCATATGGTAAAATAAGGTGAAAATCTTGTAAAGGAAGGTAAGATTTATGTCCTTTCCAACATTTTAAACCCTAATATTAATTAAGATCATCACTTGGAATATTAGAGTACTGAAAGGGAGTATTTCAAAATAAAATAAAATTAGAAGAATGATTCAGATAAATCATCCACATCTTGTTTTCCTTTAGGAAACAAATATTTCAATAAAGGATATGGAATCAATTGCTAGTAAAATTTGGCCAGCTGGAAAAGTGGTTTTCCTCAGTTCCCAAGGGATTTCTGGTGGTATTGCTTACCTTTAGGACCCAAAAGAGGTAGTTATTCACCATATTATTGGTATTTGGGGTCTTTTGGCTATAGCTATTCAAAGCAGATATTCCAACCAAATTATGTTGTGCATTATTGTTTATGCTCCAACTAATTTGGAGTAAAAAAAGATAGTAGAAGAATATTACTTATATTATCTCTCATTTTCCTGAAGCTTGGATCTTGATCAAAGGATATTTCAATGCCATCCTCTCTCTAGATGAGAAAATTGGAAGAAAAATAAATTTGGATAGGAGCACTGACCTCATGAGCGAATATATTACAAACCTCCATATTATGGATATCCAACCAGATAATGGCCTTATGACTTGGTCTAACAGAAGGAAAGGCTTAGATTGTATAATGAAGAGATTGGATAGGTTCTTGCTCTCTGAAAATTTCTTAATCCATGGTCACATTCCTAAAGTGAAGACTTTTAACAATGTTGATTCAAATCACTGGCCTATCATGGTGGAAATATGGAAAACCAATGAGTTTCTCTCCTTTTTTATTTTAGTTAATGTGTCTTAGAGATAGTTCTTTTAAACCTCGAGTGCAACACTGGTGGAAGGAAGGTAACACTAGGTATGGGACTAAGATGTTCTATTTTTCCAAAATATTGCAATACATTAAATCCTAAATCAAGAATTGGAACTAGAAGGAGTTTGGGGATGTTCATAAAAAAAACATGAAGTTATTGCTTAACTTAAATATTTGAATAAGAAAATCTGTTTAGATGGTTTCACAGAGAGTACAAGTGTGGATGAAATTAAAATCACAACTCAGTTAGAGGAATGGTAAAAAAGAGAAGAACTCTTATGGAAAAAAAATCTAGAATTCAATGGCTCAAATAAGGTGATCGAAACACAAATTTCTTCTATAAATCTCTTCTAGATCGAATATATCACAAATTTATTTATTTTCTAAAATCATATTCTGGATATATTGTCTACACTTGGGATGGAATGAACTCTATTTTTGTCAATTACTTTTTTAATATTTTTACTGCTACTCGTATTGATTTGAATTCTCAACAAAATATTCTTCAACCAATCCCTTATATTATCACTTCTGAGGAGAAATCTATTTTTGCTACTCCTATTACTATCAATGAGCTTTAGTAGGTAGTTTTTAAAATGCGAAAAGGGAAAACCTCATGATGGTTTTCCCATTGGGTTCTACCGAGAGTTTTCAGATATCCTTCATGTTGATTTATTAGAGGTCATAGAAGAAGCCAAGAAAGCGAAAGATATTTTGAAGGTTATCAATAAAACTTATATTAATATTGTTACAAAAGCTCAAGAGACTTAACATATCTCAACTTTTAGAACTATTGCTTTATGTAATGTTCTTCTCAAAATCATTACTAATATCATGCCAAAAAGGTTGAAGCCTCTTTTGCATAAGATTATTTCCCTTGAAAAAGAGGATTATGTGGAAGGGTCTCAAACAGTTGATGAGATAGTTCTTCTTTAGGAATCCATCCATTCCATGGATATGCAAAAATCTCGTTCCATGTTCATTCGGTTAGACTTATTTAAAGTTTATGATAGAGTGGATTGGCACTTCCTTATCAAAGTTTTGAGGCAATTTGGTTTCTCTTAGGATTGGACAGATTGGATTATGGGATGTATCTCTTCAGTTTCCTACTTAGTTATTATTAATGGCAGGCCTTCTCAGTTGTTCCTAGATTCTAAATGTATTAAGAAATGTGACCCTTTATCCCCTTATTTATTCATCATTTTTTAACGAATGCTTAGGTAGATATATAACCAAAAAGAGAGAAGACACAACCCTTTATGGAGTTACCATTGCTCATGGAGCTAGACCTATATCTCATCTTCAATTTTTTATGACTCTACTCTTTTAGGTAAAGCTACAATTAAGGAAGCTTCTACTATTAAGAAAATTATTATCTATTTTTCTAAGGTTATCAGGTAATTGATAAATGAAGATAAATTTAAAGTTATTTTATTTTACTGCTCTTTCAGACAGGAATCCATGGACTTGGATAAATTAAGATATAAGAAGACCTCACTTCCAATCACTTATTTAGGTATTCCCATCAATATTCGAAGACAAAAAACAAATATTGGAATTGGTTGTTGGACAAAGTCAAGAAGAAAATTGGAAAGTGGACCAATAGGTGGCTTTCTTCTAGGGGTAGAATCACGTTGGTAAAATCAGTCCTTCGAGATATTTCTATTTATGTTTCTACCATGTTAAACATCCCAAAGGTTGTTCTTTGAGAACTAGATCAAATCAGTCATTGATTCCTCTAGAGTGGTACTAATGAAACTATAAAATGGGCCTTGGTAAAATGGGATACTTTGTGTCTTCCTAAGAATGAAGGGGGGTTAGGATTCCAGTCTGCTATTAATAATAACAAAGCTTTAGCTACTAAATTATATTGGAGAATTTTGTATAGCCCCAATGTTGTTTGGGACAAGAATGTCCATGGTAAATATGTTGAGAATAAAAGCTTTGAAGACCTTGTTCGCTATCATTTACCTTTCAAAGGCTCTCCAATTTTAGTAGTTCTTAGAATTGGTGAGGATTTGATAAAAAAATATATTTTGGATCATTCATAATGGTCGAAAAAAAAAAATTGTATAGATTCCTAGGATGGTCACAAGCCTTTGATAAATCAATTTCCTGATTAGATGCCTTGGATGGAGGAGCTTCACCGAGACAACTAGATAAAGGTGGCTAATTACTGTTGGTACCATAATGGTAATCTGGAGGTTGGTAGATATTGTATCCTTATTGAGTATTGACCTATTCAAATCCCAGAAAGGTAAATACAATACGATCGCTCTATGTGTCCCATGATAAAGATTATTTTGGATTAAACAACACTACTAAGGGTGAGTATTCAGTTTCTAAAGTTTATTTGGATTTATGCTCTAATAATCCCAAACAATCATCTGACATATTTTCTCAATTGTGGGCTCAAAAGCTTTGGACTAAGGTGAGGTTATTTACATAGCTTTTTCTTGCATCATAGGGTGCTTACTAGGGAGCATCTTATGAAGCATGTTTTCATGGTCCTTTTAGATGTGAAATGTGTGGAGATAATGTGGAAACTCTTATCCATATTTTTATTGAGTTTACTTTAGCCTCTGATCTTTGGAGGAGAATCGCCACTTTACTTGGCTTACAGTGATCCAAATTTTTTACTTTTGAATAATTTTGGAGGTATTGGACTAATCAAGAGTGCGTTGACCATTTTATTAGGAAATTAGTTTGGATGGATTCTACCATTATTATTTGGAATATATAGAATGAAAGTAACAACTAAATTTTTAATCAATAAAGGAAGGATGTTCACTATATTTGGAAAAATACCATTACCAACTTAGTGGAATTAGTCCATCAGCTAGCTTATCAAGTGATGCAAATATTGAATATTAACTCTTCTAAGAGCAACTAGCTTATAGGAAATGTGACTAATTGCAAGATGGATAGAACAAAGAATTGGCAACCTCCTCCTAAGGATTTTGGAAAAGTCAATACTAATGGAGCCTCTAGAGGGAACCTTAAAAAATCTAGTTTAGGAGGAATTGGTAGACTTTCAGATGGCTCCCTGGTTTCTACTTTTGCTAAGACTTTGGGTATTCTATCCAATAACCTTGATGCGAGGTATGGTATCCTTAGAGGCCTTCAAGAGGCTACAAAGGGTGGATGGAAAAAGGTACTAGTTGAGTCTGACTCTCAACTCATGATTAATATTTTGAAGACTACTTCTAAGAATCAATAATTTTATTGGAAAATAAAAAGAATTATTGAGAAGATTCAGTTAATCCATATGATATTTTTGAAAGTTGATTACAATCATGTGGTCAAAGATCAAAACAAAAGTGCTAATTATTTAGCTAATTGAGCCTTGGACGAAGGTGAAATTACTTGCTACGACCATCATTCTAGATGGTGGGCTTCACAAATAAGGGAAGCTCTTCTTTCTATCATTTCTTTGGATGGCTCCAGTTCTAGAGGTACCTAGTTTCTTCTTGCTTTATTTTTGCTTCTCTTTGGTTCGATTAGGGTATTTTAGTTCCCTAGCTCAAACTAATCTTTATTTTATTTTCTTTGTTTATTCTTGCCTTAATAGTCTTTTGGTCTAGAAAGGTCTTTGTTGTGTTCTATTTTTTTCATTTTTATTTTCTATTTATGTGTGTGTTTTTTTGTTTTGTTTTGTTTTTGTGTTATTTTTGTTGTTTTTCATTGTTCTTGTGCTTGTACTTTTGTATATTTGTGTTAATTGGTGTTTTTGTTTTTTGGTGTGTGAGTTTTTTATATGTTTTTATTTTTCTCTATTGTTTGTTGTTGGTTGTTTTTATTTATTTATTTTATTTTATTATTTTTTAGGTTTTGATTGTTTTTGTTTTTCATGTTTTTTTTGGTTGTCTTTGTATATTTAAATATTTAGCGTTTTGTTGTTTTTTTGTTATGTTTGTGTTTTTTTATTTTGTTCTTGTGTTTTTCCTATGTGGTTCATTTTGTGTTTTTCTTTTATTTTATTTTATTGTGTGTGTGTTTGTTTGCGCTTTATCTTTTTTTATATTTAAATCTTTAGTGTTTTGTTGGTTTTTGTTATATTTGTGTTTTTTTATGTTGTTCTTGTGTTTTTTATATGTGGTTCATTTTGTGTTTTTATTTTTTTAATCTTATTGTGTGTGTGTGTTTGCTTGAGATTTATCTTTTTGACACACTCAAGGAGCATATTTTTTTTTTTGGTTTTTTAATTTGTTGTGTGTTTGTGTTTATGTTTTCTTGTTTTTTGTTGTTTCAAGTTTTCTCCTTGAGTATGTCGAAGGTGGTAGACCAAGTGTGAGCCCTGAGTGATTTTTGTGGAAGAGATACCCCTTCCTCCTTGGGCATTACCCAAAAATGACATCCCTTCTTGGATTTTTTTCACAAAAAAATAGGAGAGTTGGTTACATTCACACTATTTTTAGTTACTATCAACTTTAGGGTTAAAACCATAAGGGTTGCTCCCAACAAGCTTATACCACTTCATTATTGATACCCCAGTATGTGGAGGACCACTAATTTCTTAGGATTCATACCATCCTTGTCGATCTAGTGTGCACTTAGACTACTACCTTTGCAATAGGTACGCCCATAAGGTTGGAAACTAGGTCTCTTCTTGATAAGTGCCTCGCTAGAAAAACAATTACCAGTCCACCTAGGCCTTAGAGGTAATGGTGTAAATATTATTATTAATACTATGAAACAAAAGAATGAGGAGATTTAATCAACAATAACATTATTTAAGACATACATCAATTAATAGTATCAATATTTATAAATAAGAAAATAAAATGCTAAATAATTTAGTTAATCATGCAACTGACCATCATATTAGCAACATACATTCCATTATGGTTTATCACACTACCCATTTAATTTAAAAATCTCTAAAGGGCTACCTGGATTGCTAGTTTCTTGTCTACCTAGGTACTTACCAAGAAGAGACCTAGGTTCAAACCATGGGGGTGCCAGTTTGCAAAGGTAGTAGTCAACTTTTAATTATCCTAGTGTGTGCCAGATTGATGATGATGATACAAATCCTGAGTGCCTAATGGCCTCCCTTAGTCGGGTCAACAACAGCAAGGTGGAATAGGTTTTTTGGAATAAGCCCTATGGTTTTGAACCTTATGCTTGATAGTTACTAAAAATAGTGTGGTTGTAACCAACTCCCCTATGTATCTAAAAATAATATAAAAAAAATAAAAATAAAGAAAACATACATTTAAATATTAAAATCCAACCATAAATTTTTTTTATTACTTTTTAAAATTAGTACCCTATGTTGTAAAAGAATATTTATTACTTTTCAATAGTTTGGTAAGAAAATTTCAAGTACCCTATACCACTAGACTCTTATCCAAATACCTAGTTTAATTCATGGGGAGGATACCCCAGTTGTACTTCCTATTACATTATTTATTTATCTATAAAAGAAATATAATATACTATAATTTTTTAGGGAACCTTTATAAAGCCTATCTTGTTGGGTAAATACAAAGTCAATAGGACCTAAGGAATCCAATTAGAAAATTTCTATAGTCAATCGTTACTAACCCGTCTATCCCTTTTGAGTAATAATATATTATAATTAGCCTCCAAGGGTTAGGTGGATTGGTAGTTTTTTGTCTGGTCATGCACTTACCAAGAAGAGACCTTTGTTCAAACCTTGGGGTATCAGTTTGCAAAGCTAATAGTATGTTCTGAATCTTTTAAGTTCTTTTCAAACTGACAATAACAATACAAATCTTGAGTGACCAGTGGTCTCCCCCTTATGCCGAGTCAACAACAACAAGTTGGAATAAGTTTATAGAGATAAGTCCCTATGGTTTGAACCCTGCGCTTATCAGTTAATAAAAGCAGTGTGGTTATAACCAACTCCACTATGTATCAAATATATATATACTATATTTAAATTATTAACAAAAATAATATTTTAACATTATAATAACATTTATCACATACAATATTATATATGACACATAAAACATTAAAAAAATCTCTTATTTTTCCTTTGTTATACTTTCATCTCTTTTATAAATGAATGTCTTATCTAATATCCTTAGTCATCTTTTTTTTTTCATTTTCACCTATTAAACAATAATCTCTACTTATTAGTAAATATATTTTACTCACATTTTATTCTTTAATTATTATTAAATTAATCTTTATATATTATTTAAGATATATTTTTTTTTATTAGTAACAAGTTTTATAAGGGACCCAAAACCTTATATACAAGTTGCAAGGAGGATCTCGTGAAGGTTCAACTCCCTATATAACAAGACAAAATTGGGCCAAATGGACGGTCCATAAACTAAAAAAATAGCTTATATTATTACAGCACCATCCATGGGCACAAAAAAAAGTGTGAGGTTCTACAACCTATCATTATTTTGCAAGTGCCAATGTGCCACCTTGGAATATTAGTGTAATAAGTCCCACAATTCACCTTACATTGTGAGCCATCATGATCCTTGACATCATGGTACTATTCAACATTAGTAACTGCAAGTTCAATACAAGAATCAATGATGCATCGGGGAAATTTTCCCTGCCATGTCACCAGGGATTGGATAGTTAACCCAAAATTTGCCATTGTATCTATCGCCCGATTGCCTTCCCTATACACATGTTGAATACACCTATTGTTAATCACCCTTAACTAGACAATGGACTCTTCGATGATTGGTTGCACATTCCAAGGTGGATGTGAGACCTCTTTCAAATAATTTATAGTATTTAACGAGTCTCCCTCGATTATCAGGTATTGTATATTGATCTCGGTAGCCATTTGGATGCCTCAAAAAGTTGCTCGAGCTTATGCAAAATTTTGAGATTGGACTCCAAGATTTTCTGCATAATCTAGGATGAGATGACCTCTGTTATCCATGATTATGCCTCCACAAGTCACGTCACTGGGGTTGCCTTTTGATTCACCATAAAAATTTAACTTGAACCATTGAGGGGGAGGAGGAATCCAAGAGATAAGGGATCTGTCCACAATAACCTGGAAATGACCAGAAACCTCAAAATATAGGTTAGCATAACATGCCACTTTAATCTCAAATGGTGATGAAGGACAATCCTCATAAGACATGATATTGACATTTTTGGAGGTAAAAGTCATAGCTCTCAACCAGGCCAACTTCGGATCTAGGGACAAAAATCAAAAATCTTGATTATTCCTTTCCAACCAAATTTGCCACATAAAATGAGGAAGAATGATAGAGCACCAAAACTTTAGGTGGGTGGACTTAAAGGGGTTTGACCACTAGGTAATAAGATCACTGATAGACTGAGGATCAACCCAAGAGATGGAAACATTTGATTGAATCATGGAAAGGGCAAGGCCAAAAAAGAGGCACTCTAGAAACAGATGATCAAATGACTCCAATGCAGATTTACATAAGTAACATCTATTGGGCAGGATCATACCACGGGTTATCAAGTTATCGATGGTGAGGAGTCTATTTTTTAATGCCATCCAAAAAAAATGGGCAATTTTTAGAATAAGGTTTTTGATCTAGATACTATTGGAAGGAAACCAATAATATTTAGGTTCATTCATAGCCATATATGTGGTCTTAACTAAGAAATTTCTAGACTGACTAAATTGCCAAAAGAGAGTATTAGGTGGCCTGGTACTTGGGATCAAGTGAGTTCAAAGATGCTCAGCTAAATGAAGATGAGCAGAGCAAAGCTCAAGGGAATCCAGGTCAGCAGGGATGTCAACCCAACGGGGGACCACAACTTCATTATTGATTAAATTATCAACTTTGAGATCAAAAATTAGATCGATGATAGGTTTAAGAATACTTACAAACTAATATTGAATCAAGGGCCAAGCTATAATCCATGAGTCTTCCTAGAATCTTATTCGCGATCCATATCCATGATTCCAATGTCCTTCTCTTTGAATGATAGATTAGTTTTGGCACACTGAGTTCCAGAATGCAGACCCAACAGGCATGAGGGAATTGTCGATCAGTGACCATTGCCTAAGGTATTTATTCTTAACAATGTAAAACCATTGGGCTAGGTAGTTAGACACTATCTTCTAGGCCTATTTTGAAATCATAGCCATATTCATTTGATAAACCCTCCTCAGACCAAGTCCTCCCCTATACTTTAGAAGGCAGAGCTTATCCGAAGCAATAATGGTAAATCTACTTTTATTCTCTGCTCTCAACCATAGGAAATTTTGCTAAAATTGTTCAAGCTTATTACATACAGAAATCAAAGCTCGATACAGGGACATGAAGTATATTGGCACACTCTTAACACACGATTGGACTAGAGTGAACTTCCATTCACTACTGATAAGGGCTCCTTTTTAGCCAGCAAGCTTCTTCATAACTCTATGAATGGCATCATCCCACATCCTCACATATGCTTGTCCTTAGAATAAAGGAATGCCAAGGTACGTTATAGGTAGTTCAGCAATGGCACATCCTAGGATCTGAGCTATTATGACCTATCTATCAGTTGTAGTATTGATGAAATAAATTCTACTTTTTAAATAATTTACTCTTTGTTCGGTAGCCCTCTCATAAGATTCCAATATAGATTTCATAACTCTAGCTTCAACGATATTGGATAGGTTGGCTAAAATTGTGTCATCAATAAATTGTTTATGGGAGACTGGAGGTAGCCCGATTGAAGCCTTGATTCCTAAGATACTACCCTCAAATCATGTTGCATTAAGTGCTTGCTCTTCCTATTGTTCACCACAAGGATGAATAAGAAGGGTGACATTGTATCCCCTTGCCTTATTCCCATTTTGCTCCTAAAATATCCTACAGTTGCACCATTAACTATGACCTAAAACCAAGAAAAGGATATGAAGGCTTTAATTAATCTAATCCATCTATGGTGAAAACCAAACTGGGATAGGACATCAGTAAGAAACTCCCAAGAAACTCTATCAAAAGCTTTACTGATATCTAATTTTAAGAATACACTTGAGGACCTATTGATCGTGATAGTATGGATAAGATCATGGATAGTGATCACACTATCCATAATGACCCTTCCTTGGACAAAGCTACCTTGACACTTATCAATTATTTTAGGCATAATGAGCTTCATTCTATTCACCATGGCTTTAGTAAGGATTTTGTATAACACATTGCACAAGCTGATAGGATGAAAATTGGACATGGATCGGCATTCATGAGATTTCAAGATAAGAGCAAGGAATGTGGAGTTCAGCTCCCTAAGGACAAACTTGGTTCTTTGGATTTATAAAATGGCTTCACAGAAATCGTCTTGAATGATATCCCAATAATATTGAGAAAACTTAGGAGGGAAACCATCAAGGCCAGGGGCTTTGTCAGATGTCATTGAGAACAAAGCTTCTTTAATTTCATCACAAGAGAATGGCTGCAATAGGAGATCATTATCATCTTGAGACACTAGGGATGAGATGTGTTGAAGAAGGAATTTTGAAACATCTACCGGGTAAGCCTGAGATGGGCCCAAGATATTACAAAAATGTTCCATTGCCTCATACTAGATTTCTTTGAGGTATGCAATCAACGATCCATATTCTCTATGGAGGCATTTGATCTTATTTTCTCCTCTATGTATCATTATGGTGGTGTAGAAAAGCTTTGTATTTCAGTCACCTTCCCTAAGCCACAAAGGCTGTAGACTTTTGCCACTAGAATGTTTATTCCCTAGCCAACATGTTATGAAATTCACATAAAAGTAATTTTTTATGCCATAGAACTTCATCAATAGCATTGCCATTATAAACCAACTTTTCTATTTCTTTTAGCTAGAAGCAAATTACTTGTCGTGATTCAAAAATATTTTTAAAAGTCTCCTTATTCCATTTCTTGAGTTGGAGCTTAAGGATTTTGAACTTCATATATAATTTAAATACACTCGTACCATCAACAGGTTGACTCCACCACTCAATGATTTTTCTCTTGAACTCCAAATGTTGAAGCCACATTGAATCAAACCTAAATGGAGGTCTAAAATTATTATTCGGCTTGGAAAATTCTAAGAGAAGCAGATTATGGTCAGAGGGTACCCTTGGCAATGACAAAAAAGTAGCATTTCCAAATATTGGGATTGCTTCTATGGATATTATAACTCTATCAAGTCTCATTTGTATGAGTTTATCCCCTGCGCACTGGTTAGACCAGGTAAACAAAGAATCCCGGAGCTCAACGTCCATGAGTTCATTATAGTCGATGAATTCAACAAAATACTCATAATTATTGGGAGTAATTGGGGCACCTCCAGCTTTATCATTGGGATACAATGGGTTATTAAATATTCCTACCACCATCCAGTCACGATAGGAAAAATATGAACACATATGTGTGAGACTATCCCACATTCCAAGCCTATCGCTGAAATTATTTGGAGTATAAACATTGGTTAGAACCCACTATTTCTTGGTTTCATTACATTAAAAGAGGACATTTATTACTCTATCTCTCTTGGATATCAATTCTCTAGTAACTTTCATTGGATCCCATAGACACAACAGCCCCCCTGAAGCACCATGGGTAGAACTGCCTATAAACTTGCAATTACTCCACAAAAATTTGACCACCTTGTCTGTATTTGGGTCTTCCACATTCGTTTCATAGACAATTAATATTTAGGGTCTCATTTCCTTTCTTAGATAAGAAAATACTCTTTATTTTACCGTCCCATTGAGCCCTCTAGAATTTCAAGATAGGACCTTCATTTGCATGGCTTAGAAGTGGATTTCTTCCCCCATTTCACTTGCAATGGTTTGGGTCTTTTACCTTATTTCTTACTCATCTCTTTGGGTGGAAATAGTGAAGATAACAATGTTTTTTAGATACAAATCGCTATGTCATCCGTCATCTACTTTTTTCTATAATTTTATTGGGTAGTCGACCCCATCTCCTCTCTACATCCACATCGTATTGGGGCTTCTTATGGATTTAGGTGTTGTTCATGTGGGGCTTGAAGGTTCACTGTCGCTCAAAGAAACAAAATTTGGAGAAGGGGAGCCATGAGAAAAGGCTTCAATGACATGATGTCCCTCCTATAAAGGTGAACAAATAGGGGAATGTGGTAAAGGGGAGGAAAGTTGAGACTAGTGGGGGGAAGCTAGCTTAGAAGGAGAAGTCAGTGGGGAAGAGAGCAGGGGTGGGTGTGTGGAAGCTGGCCTTATAGGATAAGCCAACAAAGAAAAGAGTAGGGACGGGGAAGTTGGCTTTATAGGAGAATCCAACAAGGAGGAGACAAGTTTGATTTTGGCCAAGGGTTTGAGGGGGGAGGTGAGAGTGGAGTCAATAGTAGCTATGGTTAGGAGTGGAGAGGGTTTATATGGGATTGGGAAGGTGCAAGGATAGTGGAAGGCCAAGGGGAGGAGGAATGAAGAGGTTCAAATTAAAAAAGCTAGTTCAGATATTAAAAAAGTAGTTTAGATATTAAAAAAGTTTGTTCAAATATTAAAAAAGTTAGTTTATATATTAAAAAAGTTAGTTTAGATATTAAAAAAGTAGTTCATAAATTAAAAAAGTTAGTTCAGATATTAAAAAAAATCAAATATTAAAAAAGTTAGTTTAGATATTAAAAAAAATAGTTCAAATATTAAAAAAGTAGTTTAGATATTAAAAAAGTTAGTTCATATATGAAAAACATAGTTCAGATATAAAAAATTAAGTTCAGATATTAAAAACGTTAGTTTAGATATTAAAAAATTTAGTTCAGATATTAAAAAAGTTCAGATATTAAAAAAGTTAATTCAGATATTAAAAAAGTAGTTCAAATATTAAAAATAGTTCAGATATTAAAAATGTTAGTTCAGATAATAGAAAAGTAGTTCAAATATTAAAAAATTTAGTTCAGATATTAAAAAATTTAGTTCAAATATTAAAAAAGTTAGTTCAGATATTAAAAAAGTTAGTTCAAATATTAAAACCGTTCAGCTATTAAAAAAGTTCAGATATTAAAAAAGTTAGTTCAAATATTAAAAAAGTTAGTTCAGATATTAAAAAAGTAGTTCAAATATTAAATAAGCTAGTTCGAATATTAAAAAAGTTACCAGTATCACTCACAGCAACTGAAAGAAAATTTAAGACAAATACATCTCACAAACTGAAAAACTTCTGAAAAATATATCACATTTCACATTTCACAAGAATGGATCAAAACATGTTTCGTGGGATTACACCACTCATCAGTTGATCTTGTGGAAAATGAGAGAAAATTTACAATATATAGATAGAAGAAGTGAGATGGGAAAATAAATTTATAAAGAAATTTCTTAACTAAAGAACTTTCTAACTTAGAGAAACATCAACTAACAAGACAATTTGTTAAAAATTTAGACTTTTTAGAAAATCTACTCTGCATTAAGAAAGTTCCAAGGTTTTTGGGATTGCACCAACAAACCTTAGGAAGAGAGATATGCTGCAACTCGGGAACTTGTTGGCATTGCCAAAAAAGTTTAGGGTTTAGGGAGACCCCCAGGTTAAGCGACATAGCAGAAGAACTGTAGTCTAACTTGAAAACCAGGGGGGTCCGCTTACTCTTTCGAATGCAGGAATGAATTCGGATGAGTAGAGTTGGCTTATGTTGATATGAAACTTTCTTAAAGCAACGAAGTAGAAACTTCCTTGGGTACCCTCTAGCATGAAGTCTTTAGTAGAATAATTTCTTCAATCTGACAAATTTTGCAGGATCAGTTTCTCTAAGAAGATATCTCCGTAGTTCACTAGAAATGAATGAGGTCTTCTAGTGGAGAGGATGCCATGAATAGAGTGGAATGTATTGGTATGTATTCAATAGTTTTTGGTAACACTTAGTGGAAAGAATGACACTAATGTTGAAATCATCTCCTTTAAAAATTACAGTATCCAGAATATTGACAGAAGTGCAAGAGACAGTGGGAGTAATGCAAATTAAAGGATAGAAGCTCTGGTAATGCTAAAAAAATTGAAGTAGAGTTTCTTGAGAACCAGTCCAGATACCAAGAGCATCATCAATATACCTTTTGAAAAATGCCATAATTGAAGTATCAAAAGAGGACTCCACCTATTTTTCCAAGTAAGAAACAAAAAGATAAGCATAAAATACAACAAAATTATTTCCCATTGTTGTTCCCTTGATCTACTTATATAGAACATCATCAATTTCTACTTAATGCTCTCGAAGAACTAATTTAGCCAAACTAAGAATCAATTCAGAGAGAAATATCTAGTTGATGTACTGCATAGTATTCATTGACCATCTGCTTGAGAGATAATATACCTTCGGAGGAGGGAATACTAGGATACAAGGATTCCATGTCAAAGGTAAAAAGAATAAAATGAGAAGGAAACTTTCTATTGCTTAATTCTCTGAGAAAAGAAATGGAATCATAGAGATGATTTTGCTTATGTTGAAAGACTAGAAGGAGGAAAAAATGGAGTAGTTTAGACGCGGTTTCAAGCATGTAACCGAAATAAGAAAAAATGGGCCTACCAACTACCTTGGGCTTGTGAATTTTAGGTAGAAGATAAAAATCACACTCTCTGGAACAAGAAACAAAATTTTATTTAAGAAATTGCTCAACCGGTTCCAAAAAATGCTTGAATTTAGAAAAATAAAACAAATTATGCTCCAAATAATTTTCCAAGATATAGAATCCACTTTTTCATAAAATGCAAGGTCAGACAGCTGTCAGAGAACTTCTTGTCTATAGCAAGATTTGTCTAAGATGACCAAATATAAATTCTTATCTTCCTATTTAATAATAATGAATTTATCATATTTTAGCATTTTAAGACTTTTAATCAAATTCAAAGGTAATAGAGGACGGAGAGTAAAGGAACAGGAATAAACCTTCTATTTGAGAAAAAATTCTGCTTGTTGAATGATTTCTTCAAGATGTAAATTGGGCTCAGGAGGATGCCAAAAGGGATTGGGCATATAAAAACTGTGGGGAAATTTCAAAAAGTTAGAAATTTGAATACCCAAATTAGAGCCGTTATGAACTACATCAAGTTTAGATCTGTTATGAACTACATCAAATTCAGGTCTAAAAAAGGCTCTAATCCATAAAAGGTGAGCAAAGGTTTTGAACTCAGAAAAAATAGATGAGGCAGACATTGGGGAAGGACGAGGAATAAATTTTATGCCAAGACCGAGAAGCTTTTTATCTTCGTAAGAGAGATGCCTAGAAGACAAATTATGGATAGCAAAATTTGAAATCCTATTATCCACCTCCGAAGGAGTCTTACGAGAAAATAAATAAAGAGATAAAAGCTTACGATCAATGGTAGATCCCAAAAAATTTATGCATGATCGAGAGCGATGGAAGTGCTCCAAATTACGCCTCCTCCTTGACCTTTGAAATTCTTATTTCTTCCTCTGTTGATGACTCTACTTGTTCCTCTAAAAATGGTTGATTTTGGTTCTGATTTGATCTCTGATTCTACATATGATTCTAGGTTGGCAGCTAACCCGAAGGACTGCGACCAATGTGCTGATTGAACTACACATGTGGTTGTCTTGCACTTGAGGAGCCAGGTTATGCAACAGATGGAACATGCATCCTATGATTATGAGGTTGGTTTTTCCTTGAGGTCAATGGCCTAGAGGCATTCAAAGTGAAGTTATGAGGGGTCCTCCCCCGAAAACCACTCCATTTTTTGGTTGTTGTGGTTGTCAGTGCTTTTGTTGCTGATGTTGATATTGCTGGTGTTGTGGCTGCTATTGTTGTTGTTGTGGCTGCTACTGATGTTGTTGTGGTTATTTGAAATTTCTCTTATTATTGCACCTCTACTTTTTGCTTATAGCTGAATCACCAGGGAGACTAGAGAGCATGGCACGAATGTCTTTTAGTTCTTTATGGATCTTAGTAAATTATTTATTCATCTTAGCATTAATGAGATTGAATATCGAATGTTCAGGAGGAATTTGATCTGCATCAGTCATAGCTTCATCCCTAGATTGTTGACGAACAGAATAATCCCGATGGCAAAACGTTTGAGTTGACATTCAATCTAACAAAATATTTATTAAACTATAATTATATTTATTAAAAAAATTAATTATATTTTAGCGATTTGTATAACATATTTTTTTTTTAAATAATTATTAAAATATCTAACAAAATAATATAAAATAATATTATCTATTAAAATCATCAATAAATAATAAACACAACAAAATAAATTCAAATTAATTATTTTATTGAAAATAAATAAAAAAAATTTCAACTTAAATAATTTTTTTCATTATTTTTTTAAATACTAATAATTTAAATATATTGTATATAATAATAAATATATCATTATTATGGATAAGTTGAGTTTGTTTATAGAGCAAGGGACAAACCAACATAATTTTATAGATAAAATAAGGTCTCAAAACTTGTCATGGTATTCTTAGTATCTCTTATACCAATTTCACTAGTGTTGAAGGAACTTAAAAGGTTAGTCATACTTCCGATATTTTATTACCATTAATATTAATAATAGATATTATACATGTACATGAAGAACTTGAGACTACAAGGGACATTGTGGAGTACTAAGGGACTCAAAACCCTGACTTATTCATAGTAACTTCCCTCACTAACCATTCTACCAAGAATCCATGGTCCTTCCTCATAGGCTTACTTGAGTTTATTAAATATTATTTTTAACTAAATAATTGTTTAAATATTAATAATATATCACATTTATATGAGTCTTCCTTTATAGTTAATCAATGTCCCAACTTTGATGAATACTAAAGATAAATGAAGTAGTAGTTTCAAAAGAATAGAAGTAGAAATTTCACCTATATAATGACATTTCAAAACCTTTATCTTCTTTACTTAGTATCTATTAGATTATACTTCTACAATGGGTAGCTTGAATGGTCATGAGTCGTGAAAACAACCTACCACTACTAGCACAAGCAACATTTGTATAATTGTTCTACATGAGTTCATAGCACACTAAGCCCAAATTAAATCATTCCAATTTAGTACAAATGTGCACTCTAAGGAGTTTTTCCTTGTTAACATAGAAATCTTACTCTATGTCCTCATTGAACCAAAGGCTAGCAAATCCATTTCCAAATTGCAAGTGCTTAGATTACCACCTAGTAATATTAACTAATAATAGGGAAATGCCAATGGCACCTGATCCAACTAATTTTTCATATTCCTTACTAATTTGTTTGTTTATCAAGGACTCCCAATGTATCTTCCATAAGATTTTTTCCTCTTATGGAGGAAAAAATATTGTAAGACCCATTTTCTAGATGAAGGTAGGGTAAACACCTTCACCCTTATGGTTCTCCCTATCTCCATCCCTTATGTGTTGCTCTCCTAGAAAACATTGGACCAAGCCCTAACACCTAGTAAGATCACACCTAACCCTTAACTATAAGCCCCCCAATTGAATGGATTATAATTTTGTGAACTTCTAACACATAATATCCTCCACTCTAAGTTAACACAAACCTTCAAAGTTGTAAGGAATATTTTTAGATGGGAACTAAACCCATAAATACCAATGTTGCCTTCTTGGAAAACACTTGCTTGCTTCCTTACCTTCTTGTGAGGAAGACTTATGTAACCTCCAAACTAGATCCAACACTATTCTCATTTTATGTTAAGTCCTTCAAAACAACCCACCTACCCTATATATTGGCTGCTTGTTACCCCTTTAGCACTTAGCCAACTTCATTTTCTAAGGTAAGGGACACTTTATACCAAGCTTACTCCCAAAGATAAAGACACCTTCCTTGACCCTTTCCTCTAACCCTTAGCTTATCATTCCCCAAGTGGACCCTCTAATCACTTATTGTACATTAACAATATGCCTCCTATGGTTTGAACTTGTACCTCCCAATTAGGCATTTTATTAGCACTACCTCCATATTTATCCTTGGATGAATTGTCGTATCCACCTCAATAGATTAGTTCATTTACTTTTCTCCCTTATGGTGTCCATACCCTTTGATAATCCTTGAATAGACTTCAAACTCATATAATTACTTATTGAGTACTTCATTGAGTAATCACTTGTTTAATCCCTAAAAAATATCTTGCTCACGCTCGTTAATGACTTAGATGGTTCCATTCACCCCTCTACTACAACCTTAAATTTGGTTGATGACATGTTGGAATCCATAAAACATTCTATTGCCATGATTGCCTCCCTACTTTGAGATGCTCTTCCATTGAACCTCCTAATGAGACCATAGTTGTAGGCCATGATGTTAAAAAAAAAAACTAATTTGCATTGTTCATATCCTTGATATTGACCATTAAGGACAAGAAGACCCATAGGTTATCCACAATATTTATCTTCTTCACCTTCCTCAATCCCAACCTGGTGACCCATGCTAAGTTACCCAACATAAATTATTCCTAAGATCTTCCTTCAACTACTCCCATGTGTTAAAGTCACACTCTCTCTTGCCTATGGTCTTGGTTGGCATCATGGTATTCTACCAAAGCTTTGCAATTCCCACCAAAGTACCATTAAAGGTAAGGCCTTGCCATATTGTATACCATATGACTTTGGCTCTAGGTTTTGATGGATTTACCTCATCCCCTCTTCTACTTTATTTAGTCATTAATCGCTTAACAAATCCCACATTATAGTTACGTTTTTATGCTAAATAATTAAAACAAAATAACATCAAGATCTAAAATAAAGATACTATATCAAATATAAGATAATGATAATATTCTAAACATATAAAATTCATATATAAATTTTGTAACAACTCATAAAATTACCATTAACAAATGCTCATGAAAATAGTAATTCGATATAGAATAATGATCTCAATTACATACACACTCCCTCTACATTGTGTTACTCCAGTCTATAGTATTGTATATAGAATAAAGATCTCCATTGTATTGTATAACTCAAGGATATAACTCTTGGATGGATATATATATATATATATGAATATTGTATAACTCAAGGCTATACCTCAAGGCTATAATAGTTAATATATATATATATAACCTTCTACAAAAACTCTTGGATGAATATGACTCTTCTATTCCTAGTGACTCTTGGCTCTCTTTTGCACACATATGGAGTCCTATTTGATGTACACTTGTAATATGAATCTTCACTATATTTTTCTAATCTATAGACACGTGTACACATGGACTAATGTGCATAATTACGTTATTGAATGTAATGTACACTTTAATAATACTTGTACATCTATTACAATTCATAAATTAAATACTCAAACACTAACTTAAGACACATAACCTAATCTAATTATGTACCCATGGTGGTAAATTATCATTTACCAAATAATGTAATATTCTCCAACATTTTTCATCCATATTTCCCAAGGACTACATCATGTCCTCCATCTACACTTGGGTGTCAATGTTGTTATCCATTCTTCCATAAAAAATTGAGACAATTTGGACTCCTTTAGGACCTTCAAACTATCCTCAAGCACCCAAACTCTCTTAATTGTCTAATCCCTTAAAGTATAGTGAGGTATCTCCCCTTCCTCATATTTTCTTCCCAAATTGAACCTCTTACCTCACTCCATTGATACTCCTTTTTTTGAGTCCACACGTATGCTATGTATGTTCTCTCAATTGGATTTCACCACAAAGAAAGTTTGTCATCACAACCTCAATAACTTGATAAATTTATATTTAAAATAAAATGCTTCTACCTTCCAAAGTCACATTATGGGTCAAGCCATACACAATAGCCTAACTTCCCCTCTTACACTTGCCTATTGTGATTCTCTTATTAGGATATCAAACACTCTTTTTCTCCTTCAACGTGCCCCTATGTAGTGATCCTTTTGTTGGTAAACCGTTTAGACTAAATATTACCTACCACCCCTCCAAGCAAAGCCTAATCTACTTTGATTCCTTTCTAGACTATCTAGTTACCCTTGGAGGCTCCTATGCATATGCCCAAATCACTTTTTTAAAAGTTCATAAATTGCTTAAGAAGATTGTACCCAATTCTATCAAGAACTATGTTCACATGCATATTCCTATGAATAGATGAGCAATACATCACATTTTGAGTTGCTCTTTTTGATGTCCACACTTGAACCTACCCTAGTTCAATATGCACTTGTTTTCATTGTAATGAATTATAAATCCATGAATCCATCAACTAGCTTTAGTCCTTGTTGTTACATAACTAGGTGAGTTGGAGATCAGATCTTTCATCTCACTTTGATACTAGTTGTCCAATGGCTAGGTCAAACGGCCATAAGCCAATGTAAGAGTTACTTGCCATTGATGTCAACAACAACCTTAAAATGTTTTCTCTACAAGGATCCCAAGTACACCAAACCTAAACTAACACTTAAGGGCGACCATTTCAAGTAGTTATTTATTGCCCTAACAATAAAAACAAATCTTATTTTCTATTTATGTTTAATTAAAAAGATGATAAGAACAATTGTTGCTCTCTATCCCCTTGATCCCAAGGATGGTAAAACCAACACTTATCTCCAATTTTTTTTTAGCAACTTGGAGACACTTACATTCCTGCCTAATATTGGCAAACAATAATGAGAAAAACTACCATCACCCAATCCATGTCATAGTTCAAATCCCTTCCCAAGTTGTCTCATTATTGAGACCTCCCAAGGACTCGCTCACAATAATTTCGCCTCTTAAAGGGACATGAAGATTATAAGGCCATCATGCTAATTGGAGGCCGGTGAAGACTTTCAACCCTATGGTTTTCCGTGGCTCTAATCCTTCTAACCTTAGTACTCCATAGGATCAGACCTAACCCTTGTCAACTAGTCCTCCAACTCGATGCATTGGGTTCCGCGAATTTCTCATTTCATAATATTTTATTTTGTTTGTGCGGGACAACTAACTGCTTCATGGTGATCAATAGTCAATCTCCATTGTTTCAAGTCGGTTTCCATTTTAAAATTTCCTCGTCCTAAGATGAATTATATATGATTATTGATTCCTGATTCCTGGATGCTGTTGACGGTACTTAAATATCCTTCTTCTGGCCAGTATTCTTGATTCACATAAACGGATTGTGAATTTATCAATGTCTCCCATTATGCAAAAACTGTTCAGCTACTCCGCAGAAATCCAAGAGCATAGAGGAAGTTTCACATAATTACATCCAAGTGCAGTGATTCATGTTCATGGACGGTGGACTGCATAATGTCTGTGGCTGAGTGTAGCCTCACTTAACAATCGTAGAATTATAGACTTATGTTGCTTTTCGAAACGACAGCCATAGAATTTGATAAACCTCGCCTCGTTATTCGAATTTAAAATGAAAATTATTATTCAACCAAAGACTTAGAGTACATACAGAGAAATTCGAGTTACTGCTTCCGTTGGGGAATGAGAGCAGACTGTGGCAGGATAGGACCGGTCGTTGTGAAAGGTAATAAAAAAACATTTATGTTGTTTTTCGAAACAACAGCCATAGAATTTGATTACCCTCGCCTCATTTATCGTGTTTAAAATGTAAAATATTATTCAACCAAAGAGATCGAGCAGCCTTTTAGCAATAAAATAGGAGACGTCTGCTTATTTTCAAAGTCACTGGTTAAAATCGAAATGCTAAAGTCCACCAAATGGTTGGCCGCCTGTAGCATGTATCGAGGGCATTCCTCCTCAGCCTTTTTCTGCTGCATGGCACAGACTTGTCTTGAACTGATTGGTTTAACAACACCTTATATACCTTATATGGTGGTATTGTATCCATCATCATTCAAACATTTGGCCTTCTTAACTTAAATAGTCAACTTTAGCCTTAAGCTACGAAATTCAATCACTCAATATTTATGATGGCATAAACATTTTTAGAGATTTTTTTTTAGGAATTTGGTAACATTTAATGTTGTAATTATTTTATCATCATTTATATATTTAATCTTTTAAATTAAAATTATTAACTTTAGCGCTATGTTACTATGATGGCATAAAGAGTTACACATAGATTTTCTTCTTATACGAAAATTGGTAACACTATTGGATGCTATTATTATAAGTGTTAGCCTTTTGAGTAATCCCCAAACAAAGTTATCGCAACCCCCGACCCCCTCCCCCAACAAAGTCACTGCAACCCTGACCCTCTTAACAAAGTCACTGCAACCCCCAACTCCTCAAAGTCAAATGACAAACACTCAACCACTATTATCTAACCTATCCCATATCCCATAAGTATGTTGTGATTTGACATTGAACCTTTCCCAAAAAAAAAACAAAATCCTAACCAATATGTTGTGATTTGACATTGAACCTTTCCCAAAAAAACAAAATCCTAACCAATATGTTGTCCCTTTAAAAAGACATGCATTGTCTCTATAAAAAAAACATTGTTTGACTCTTTTTTCTGTTCAATTTTTATATTACCTAATGCATTTCAAATAAATAATTTATTTATTTAATTAAAAATAAAACATTTCAAATATATAAATATATTTTTAATTTAGTTTACATAAGATATGCTAAGAACTAAAAATTTTAGTTGTGTTAGTATCAATCATTATAGAAACAAGGATTTCAAGTATAATTGATGTTTGGATTGGTATATTTTGATTTTTTTTTTTTTCTAGTTATTCATTGTAATGTGAATTTAATGTGGTTGTTTTAAAGGTTGAGTACATGATTAGACACTTAATTTATTGTTTCTTTAGATATATTTGATTGCATAATGGTTTCCATTGTAGATACAACACCTATTCTTAGGTTTTTTTTTTTCATTTTCTTTATCATTTTGATATTTCCTATGGTTCCTTATATTATGATTATTGCTAATTTTATTTTCATTTTTTTGAATTTGCTTTTTCCACTCTTCTTTGTTACTATTAAAGAATTTGTCTTTAGAGAACCTTTCTTGGAGGATCTACATGATTACTATTGAACAAGAGTGGATTAACATTTTGCAATATGTAGAAATAGATTGTATTCTCTGCTCCTCCTATTCAATGGCCTTTCCCAAAGACCAAATACATGGTAGAAGGGCTATGTAAATATGCATTGGCTCTTATTTGTGTTTTCAATCCTATAATAAAATTTACAATTTTGAATCTTTCATCCTATTGTTATTGTGAAAAATATTTCAAGATTTTCATGAAATCTTATGAGTACTAATTCATGGTTGAACTTTTCTATATCATGTTCTAAAATTCCTTCATTTTTTTATCAAATTTGAACTATTTCCAACTAATAATTTTGGCCTTCAAATATTTCTCAGCATTTAGGTTTTCTCACCAAGATGCTACTTCACCCTTTAACTTGTACATTGCCCAAAACACCTTGGTTTCTTTTAAAAAATCCAATAGCTTAAACTATTTGCTAATCTAAATAATCCAAGTTTTAACTCTAAGCTTGAGGATTTTCTAACGTGTTTTGGAGGAGAGATCATATTGATATATTTAACCATCTCAAATTGGGTATTTTTGAAAATTTGATATTTTTCCTAACCCTCTTCTACTTGCATAGAGGCTCATTTGTCCCTCCTATGATTTTGCTTCGTAGAACATTTCACATCCTCAAAATGATAATTTCCTTCATTATTTGGTCCACCTTGATGTTTATTCTCTAATATTATTATCCTTTTCCACATTTCATGCATTAGGCTCAAGAGTTAATCTATCTTTTTTGTTCCATTATTTGTTTTGGATCATGGATTCATGTCAAATATTTCCTAGTCAACAATGATGTAATTCAACATTAATGAACTCTTTTGCCCTAGTTATTTAATAATGCTTTGGTACTACATATAACAAATACACTCAATTAAGATTTCAATTATAGAAAACTACTATTTTTATCTTTTTCAAGCTATTTCAGAAACCCTTGTGTCCTATTTAATTTGGATTCAAAAAAATTATAAAAATTAAATTGGCTTATGCATATAATCATATAATATTTGAATGAATTTTACCTTAAAATTATGTGGTAGTTTCCTTTGTCATATTCATATTCCTTTAGAATTAGTGATGAAGGATTTTATGACTCATTAAACCATAAGTTTTAAATTCTTTTCACGTTTATAAATAATATTTATAATTTCTTTTCTTTCTATGACTATATTAGACTAATTGTAACCTCATTTCTTTAACTTCATGTAAAAATACAAACCCTTAAATCAATCTTGTCTTTTCCATATTGTTAAAATTGAACATGACATTGATACAAATGAAGGGAGCTAAACATAACAAGGAGCAACAAAATAAATATGCAAACACAAAATCATTTTTAGAACAAGAGAATAATAAGGAAAACCCCCCTTTGGGGAATGTCTTGAAATTTTAATTTTTCATTAGCAGTCTCAAATAAATACCACATTACATCTTCTACAAGGAAAACCCTAACATCTGTTGGTGCCAACTCACATGTGCATGCAAGGTGACACCTCATCCTTACATCATACACAATGACACCTCATCATTAGACTTTGAATCATATTACAAATGTGTTATTACATAGGTATTTAATGCAAACATCCCCCTTAATGATATATTTGTAATTTTGTAGTACAAATAATGATTTTTGACATAACCTTTCATGGACACAAGATAAAAACTATTCCTTTTAAATACAAGTAGCCTTAACTCGGTTACTACTAGCCTCTAGGACTATAACTTCCACAAGCTATATCCAGTCGTTCCAAGACCTAGCCACCCTATAAGCTACCTCCTACCTTCTAAATATATTAGCTTCACCTGTTACCCTCAGCCATAAACCGCAAACACACAATACACAATGTTTCACCTAAAAAATCCCTTTCAAGTAAAAACCTAGAACAATAAACTTCTTATTAAATAAACTTATCCATATGAAATACAATAATATAATTCTCTATAAACCCTAATGCATATTGCATAAAATAAATTGTCACCAATACAATAATAATGTAGTTCTCTTTTTGTGTTTATGTTCAACCCTAATGAATGTGCAAAATAAATAACAAAGTCACATGCATGAATTTTAAAAAAACATGGGCACAAAACCATGGCTTTAAAAATAACCCAAAAACAACCCATTCAAAATACCAAAAACCCATTGGCTTAATATTTTACCCTTAGCCTTATACCAACAACATAAAAAAGAATCCAAAAAAATACTTTTAAAATATTATAAATATTTCTAGAGCACACTTTGCGAAGACAATTACACTAGGAAACCACCACTCTCATCCACCCAAATTACAGTAGCATTAACATCCCTACAAGCTACACCAATTATAGTAACCAATAATCCAACCACACTAGTTATAGTAGCTTCTTCAGGTATAAGCTACACCAATTAAAATAGTTAATACTTACCCCAAACTTGTGGTACAACCAATAAACCATATTAGACATTTTTTAGCAATTTTACAAAATACACTCAAATCTACAACAAGTCATAAATCCTTGCATCTCTTCATCATATTTATTACTACAAAAGCTCACTAGATCATAGTTGCTAAATATCACTAGGTCTATTGATGTCAAATCTCACAAGGTCTACTACTACTAAAACTTTCTAGGTCTACTACTACAAAAGATCACTAGGTCTCTCACTACCAAAGCTCACCAATTTTACCACTATCAAATCTCACAAGATCTATCACTATCAAAGCTCACTAGATCTAGTGTTGCTAAATCTCACTAGATCTGTCACTATCGAAACTCACCAGATCTATCATTGTCAAAGCTCACAAATATTTGAATATCAAACCCTAGCATGAACAATACTTAATCCTACATGTAATCATGAAAGAAACAACCATAGGTTATCTTCATAAAATGCCATAAACAACCCAAGTTCAAGACCATAGGCTCTGATACCAAATGTTAAAACTAAACATGACTTTGATACCAATGAAGAGATCTAAACATAAAAAGGAGTAGAAAAATATATATGCAAACATAAAATTATTTTCAAAATAAGAGAATAACAATGGAAAACACCCCCTTGGGGGATGTCTTAACATTCCTCTTTTTCCATTAGCAATCTCAAATAAATACTACATTGAATCTTCTACAAGGCAAACCCTAGCATCTATTGCTACAAACTCACATGTACATGCAAAGTGACACCTCATCCTTACATACACATTCACACCTCATACTTAGAATTTTATCCATATTACAAATGTGTGATTACATAGGCATTTAATGCCAACAAATTTATGTCTTAATATAAGACCAAAAATTAGTAATAGCTCCCTTTAATGCTCCTATAAAAGTAAGGATATATAATTTTATTGTCAAACTTATATATCTTTATCTTAAAATAAGGAAAAGCCTATGGGATTAATGCATTTACAAGTAACTTTGATATGTTTTCCTAGTTTATAACTCCTTTATACTTAGTTTATATGAACTTCAAGATCATACCTTATCCTCTCTTGTTCATGCTAAAATTTTTTTCTTTTAAACTAGGTAACACATCAAGAATTACTCAAACATTCATATTCAATTAGATTTTTCAAATCATGCTTCAATTATCAAAATTCATCTCTGGCCAATAACTCACAAGTTACTCTTTATGTGTATTAATGATAAGTCATATTATATTCATGATGGAAACCAATTAAGGTTAAAATAATAGTTAGATTAAAGTTTCAGGATAACAATAAGGAAGAATTTTTAAATCTCAACCAAAAAATTTAAATATTATTAAGGAATCATTTAGAAAAACATCAAATCATCATATGAACAAAATGGGTAGTGTTCATCCCTACATATGAAGTAGCAATTATGGAGTATACTAATATGACATAGACCATGACCATTTTATGTTATAATCAATTATTCTAATTGTGCAAGTGGGCATGGACACTATTGATGAATATTTGCCAAAGGATCAATGAACCATTGATTAAATAACATCGATAGGAAACTTTTTCGTATAAGGGATTCCTTTCTCAAGATGTACATGGTAGAGATGGGTGGGAGAATATTAATTGTGCAAGTGAATCTCACCAACATGAGCCACCCTTTCACTATGTCCTCAAATTACATGGCCAAATTATCAATCCTCAAACAATAGATGGTTAGCCACATAGGTGTACTCCATTTTTAGAATATGTAAACTTGTCCATGTCATACAACTAACCAAGGTTGGATGATAAGAATAAAACATATGCCAAGGCAAAAAAATATTATTTATGGCATTAAAGTGGGCCAAAAATAAGATGCATCAGTGAAAGAAAGAGAATAAGAAGTTGAAGGCTCAATTGGAAATCCTAGATAAAGAAAGACTTGATTGGAAGTAGTAAGGAAAGCAACTTAAGAAAAAATAATTAAGGTGATAGGAAGAGAATGATCAATCCTTAAGGTGAAAATATGACATATTCTAACTAAAAAAGATTTAGAAAAGTATGAAATTATAGAATAAGTCCATCAAATATAAGCAACTCTAGGGTATCAACAACGAATATTAGCAATACCAAAAGGAAAATATCCTATATGAAGTTAAATATACCATATTTTTATTACAACACATCCAAATATATGATTCTTTGCTATCAAAGGTTTGAATTTAACTAAAAAATAAACCACATGTAAATTATAAGGTAGACTCATAAAGTCACTAGCTAGTAACTACAATAATTAGGAATTTTAGCCAAGTAGGTCATTCAGGTGGAGTTTATGAACTTGGTATTCAAGCAATAAATTTTGAAAATTGTGAACCATCCTATGATGACATGAAGGGAGTTGTAGAGAATATTAGGTGGTACATTACCTAGTTAGATTAGCAAGGACTTTCTAACCATATCTTAAATGAGGTGACCATTATGTCTAAAGGGGAATATGATAAGCTTATTAAAGAAAAGAAGAAAAATTTTCAACCAAATAAATCTTCTACCACTAATGTAACACCAACCAACCCCACCATCATTTATCAACTCAATGCTTTATACCTATGTTTGATGAGTATCTACCTCAATAAGAGTTTGATGATATTACAATGGTAATGATCCAACTCAATATCATAAGATCCCATCTAATGGATGATTAAATGTATTATAGAATCTGATGTTTTGAAGGCTCTAAATGATGATTTGAAGGCTGAAACAGAGCACCAATATTCAACAACAAAGTACTGTAGTCACAATATGAAGGTCCAAACAAGATCAAAATGAGGTAAATGATATATGGACAGAAATATTATTCTAAGATCTTTCCAAAGGTGTAAATAACATGCAAAATATATTTGTGAGTCAAACGTTATGATCTCTACAAGGTAGTTGTATAGGGTCTGCCTAAGGCCCAGAAAAAGTGGACTAAACATGATTTTCAAAGGTGAAAGTAAGAATGAAATTTGAATGAAATATGTAGTGTCATATATGCTTGGAAAAGGATTTCCAATTGTGTATTAATTGAATCAAATGGATAAATGTAGTAGATGTTATACACCTCCAAATTAGGGAGTTCAGGATTTTTTGTAAAATTTGGACTATAACATACAAGAAAATGCAGTAGGCTAAAAAAATGGATTTTTCACCTTTAATTCATGTTTTCTCACACAGAAAAATTGTACAATATAATATTAATCATCTTAATCTATATTAGAACTCAAACTTAAATAATCTATGGCAGTTAAATATAAGGTAACAATTCAAGACTAGTACAACTACAATATTCCTACACCTACACTTGTACAAAACTATTACAAAGTGGTTACGTATTCTCTTGTGCTTTCTAATCAAAAAATGCACACATGTCAACATCATTTTCCAAAATTTTCCAACTTGATGCTGAAAGTAATCACAAGACTATTTTTTAGTTTAAGAAATTGAGCCTTAGCAACACCTTTAGTGAAAATATTAGCCAACTAATCATGGGTGCTGCAATACCTCAACTCAACTACTTTATTTTCCACCATATCATAGATGAAATGGTACTTCATGTCAAATTTTTTAGATCTTCTATTGTGGACAGAGTTCTTTTCCAACTGTATGGCACTCATATTGTCAAAAAAAATTGTAGAAGGACCTCTTGATTTTTCACCTATCTCCTCCAAAACGTTCCTAAGTCATAAGGCTTGATAAATGGATTAAGTAACAACTATATATTCAACCTCTATTGAAGAGAGTGCTATTTATCCTTGATTACTTGAGATCCAAGTGATCAGCCCAGATCCAAGAGAAAAATAATTCCTAGATGTAGAATTCCGGTCATCCAATTTGTTGACCCAATATGATTCATTGAAACCAACTAGATCCATATCTTCAGCAAGATATTAATGTATGCCAAAGTCAAAAATACCTTTAACATACCTTAAAATTCACTTTGCATCCTTCAAATACAAGAGATATGGCTCACTCATATACCTAGAAATAAGTGAAACAATATATGCAATATTTTCTCTAATATTTGTGAGAAATATCAAGCTCCCAACAATGCTCCTATAATTGGTCACATTCAACTTTTCAGCCCCATCATCATTGCATAGAAATTCACCATGAGCAATGAGAGTAGGGACCGATTTGCAACTATACATGTCATACTTTTTTCAGCATATCCTTAGCATATTCAGTTTGACAAATGAAGATTTATCCTTACTTTGATGCACCTCCATTCCAATAAAATAGTGCATCAATCCTAAATCCTTCAAAACAAACTCACTCATCATGGTAGCATTAAATTCATCTTTCAAATTGGAAATACTAACCATATAAATAAAATCATCGACATACAAACAAACAAGAAAAATATCATTACCTTGTTTCTTTAAGTATAGGGTAGGTTCATGTTTTCTTCTCTTGAAGAAACTTTGTTGAAAGTATCCATAAATCCTAGAGTACCACGATCTAGGTGATTTTTTAAGCCATACAATATCTTCATCAACATGTAGACATGTTATTCTTTACCTTTCACCTCAAATCCTTGAGGTTTATGTACATACACTTCCTCATATAAGTACCCATAAATAAGGCCCTTTTTACATCCATGTAATGTAAAATCCACTACTTTTGAGCAGCCAAAGCAAGTACCATACTTACTATTTCTTGTCTAGCTACAAAAGAAAAATTTTCTTCATAATCAATTCCATACCTCTTTATGAATCCTTTAGCCACAATTCTAGCCTTGTGTCTTTCAATGCTTCCATCACTATTATACTTAGTATTATATAACCACTTATAACCCACATGTTTCTTTCTCTTGGGTAGTTCTACAAGCTCCCAAGTATCATTCTTCTCAATGGAATTGATCTCCTCTTGAATTGCTTGCATCCAAACACCATTAGTACAAGCTTATTCATAACAAGAAGGTTCAAAATCATAAATAGTCATCAAAGCATAATTAAAAACATATCATTTTGTCTTGCCTTCATCTTCATCACCATATATGTGCATCTTCTCAAGCCTTTGAACAACTTGGTAAATTTCTTGAGCTTGGCATCTAGTAAGTCTTCTATGAAAATCACTATCCAAAACCTGAGTAGGGGGATGAATTTGAAGTAAATTTTTCCCCTTTTTTTCTTCATAACATCTAAAAAGATGTTTGGAGAATCATCACTTGAATATGGACTAGAATTGAGTTGTTTGAGACTATTTGAGGAGTTGGTTGGTGGACTTGGTGGGACTGATTTTAAACTGGGCTGCACATTAGAAGAACTAATTTGCATATTAGAAGAACTTCCACCACTACTGCCATCATCAAAATAAAGTTTTTGATGACCATATACCCCCCTTCATTAAAAATCACATCTTTAGACAGCACCACTTTGTGAGTTTTTGGGTTATAAAGCCTATAGGCCTTAGTATTTTCATAGTATCCTATAAATATACATGCTTCACTCTTAGGATCAAGATTCCTAAGTTCATCATCCACATGAGCATAATCCAAACAACCAAAAAATTTGAAGTGCTTAAGATTGGGCCTCTTTTCATACCATGCCTCATAAGGTGTCATCTACTCCAATGAGCTAGTGGGACTCCTATTCAGTATGTAGAATTTTGTACAGACTGCATCAACCCAATACATATTGGTAAGTCTCTTAGTTTGTAACATACTTCTTGCCATCTCAAAAACTATCCTATTTTTCCTTTCTACCACTCCATTCTGTTGTGGATTATAGAAAGTTATGAATTGCCTTTTAATGCCAACATTCTTGTAAAATTGTTTAAACTCATTAGAACATAATTCACCACCATTATATGTCCTTAAACATTTAATGTGGTAGCCACTCTAATTCTTAAAAAAATATTTAAAATGCTTCATCATTATGCTTCAAAAAATACACCCAACACATTCTAGAAAAATCATCAATAAAGGTAATAAAGTAAGAGTTTTTACCCACATTTTTGGTTTGCATAGACCCACAAATATCAGAATGGACCAATTAGAGTGGGTATGAGGCACTCCATGCTTTCTATTTAGGAAAATTCTATCTTGCATGCTTGCTCAATGCACACCCCTCACAAACACATTTATGCTCCTCTACCTTTGGCAAACCATAAACCATCGCTTGAGAAGTTAGCAGCCACAAACATAAAAAATTAAAAGGACCATACATGAGATGCCACAACCAACTCTTATTTTCAACAACAAAATTAGCAAGTCTGACCCCTTGTATTCTAAACTTCAAAGAAAATAATGTGTTGTTGCTCATATTAATTGTAGTAACAATCCTATTTCTATTGTTCTTATCATAGATGGTTCATTTATTATCATCAAAGACTACCTTGTATTTATTTTCACATAACTGCCCTACACTTAACAAATTATGTTTCAAACTTGGTGTGCAATAGATATCATGAGCATGTTTCTTACCTTCTTTTATGTTCACTTCCATTACACCTTTAGTGGCCACCTCCAAAGCATTTTCATCTCCAAGTTTGATCTTTTACTTGAAGGACTCATCCATGGAAGCAAGAAGCTCCCCATTTCCTATCATATTATTTGAGCAACCAAAATCAAGTATCCAAGTCTCTTGAATATTTTGATCGACCTTGTTGTAGGTCAAGAAGAGGTTGCTTGTAGTAGCCTCATTCTCATCAGTATAGTTTCCCTGCTTGCCTTAATTTCTTGCCTTCAACCTACACTCCTTATAATTTCCATACTTTTTCCAATGATAGCATTGTAGGTTTCTTTTATCAAATTTACCTCTTCCTATACCTACTACTCCTCCTCTTCTACCACATCTTCCTCTTGAAGAATTCTGATTTTTACCTCTTCCTTGGCCATTTCCATATCCACTAGAGCTTGCTCCATCACCCTTTGAAATTATAGCTTTATAAGGAAATGCCTTCTCATCAACTATAGTAATAGTTTCCCTTAGCCTCTCCTCATGAGACTTAAGAGATCCTATCAAATTAATAAACTCAATAGTAGATAAATATTTACCATCCTCAATAAAAATGGCTACATGATTTCAATTTGGGGTGATATTCCTCAAAACCTTCTGCAAAATGACCTCTTTTTTGTCTCAACTCCAAGAGTTTCCATTTTATTGACAACTACCTTCACCCTCACACAATAGTCACCAACATTCACAATTTATTGCATTGTAAGATTCTCAAATTATGTCCTTAGAGTTTACAATATGACCTATTTAACCTTATCACTGCCTTGGTAGCCTTCATTTAAAGACTTCCATGCATATTTATCTATCTTACAGTTAGCTATCCTTGGGAACAAACTCTTGTCCAAGGTTGATTGTATGTGGTAAAGGGCTAAGGAGTTTTCCATATGTGCATCCTTCTTTGCAATTTTATCTACTACTACAAGTGTGTCCAATCTGCTCGTTCTATGTACCCATATTCTACAATATACCATAGAAATATTTCCATTAGCAAGGTATTCATATTGATGCTCCAATATTCATAGTCATATCCATTAAACTTAGGGGTTGGTAATGAGTTAGTGTTGTTGGCCATTACACCCACACAACTATGAACTTGTAATAAACCTCACAAAACAACTTAAAAATTCTTAACAATACCACAGGTGATTCTAAACCTCCAAAAGAACAAATATCTGATACCAAATAAAGTTTTGAAGGCTGAAACAGAGCACCAAAGTTCAACAATAGAGCACTGCAGTCACAATATGAAGGACCAAAAAAATAAAAAAGAGGTAAATGATATATGGTTATAAATATTATTCTGGTATATTTCAAATGGTGTAAAGAACATGTAAAACAAAATTGTGAGCCAAAATTTATGATATTTTCAAGGTAGTTGTACAGGGTCTACCTAGGGCCTGGAAAAAGTGGATAAAACATGATTTTCAGAGGTGAAATTAAGAACGCATATTGAATGAAATATAGTGTGATATATGGTTGGAAATTTATTAGAAATGTATTTCCAAAGGTGTATTACTTACAACAAATGAATAAATGCAACAGAAGTTATACACCTCCAAATTAGGCAGTTTAGGCTTTCCTGTAAAATTTGGACTACAATATACAAGAAAATGCATTAGGCTGAAAAACAGATTTTTCACCTTTAATTCATTTTTTCTCACACACAAAAATTTTACAATGCAATAGTAATCATCTTAATCTATCTTGTAATTCAATCCTAAATAATCTATGCCAGTTACAAATAAGGTAACAGTTCAAGACTGTTACAACTGCAATATTCCTACACATACACTTGTACAAAATTGTTACAAAGTGGTTACATATTCTATTGTGCCTTCTAATACAAAAAAGCACATATTTCAGCATTATTTTCCCTCAAAATCCTCTAGCTAAGTGAATTCCTATGTATAATTTTGAAATTTTAATGACCTTATTACTCAGTGATTATGGTAGTCTAGGGTTCTTTGTCAAATAATATTTGTCTTTGCAAGTTGTTGGAAATATAGTATAGGCATACTACCTTGGACCAATACCAGGTGGATTGGTAGAATAAGCTAGGCATGGGCAAATAAGAGCCTCGAGCAAAAGAGGGAGGAGTTAGCAATTTTAGGATCATTATGAATTGTGTAACATCAAAGTTATGGTGCAAAAAAATAAGTAGGTCAAATGGCCATTGAAATTTTTATTCATTGAACTGGTGATCTATCAAAATATAACAAATTGATGTCATGTAAAGTGAATATGATTGAGGACTAAAAATTATAAATTTATCTTTTGATATAATATAGAAATATAATATTTTTTACTTAGAGTGAAAGGGGTAAATCCCTTGCTATAAATAAGATCCTTTGAATTATTGTAAATATATTTTGACCATTTTGACAAAGGGCGAATAAGCTCTCTAATTATAGTCTTCAATAGTAGTCAATGGATAACTATGCTTGGTCATATTACACGATTGTGTCCCAAGTAGTTGAACCTCTCTATGATTTTTTTTGTGTTGATGCCCTTACATTTGCTTATTAGTCATGTTTTCTACTAAGTTATGCATAGTATGAACTTGAATTATTAGTATCCAATCTCTTTGGATTGCACAATTTATCACACACTAGACTTGTAATGATTTTTGGTTATTTTTTTCATTTCTTCACATTTAATTTAATCTCACACACTTTTTTGTGTTTTCATTTTCTACATTATATTAGCTATATTAGTGTAGTATATTGGGTAGTAGGCTCAAATATAAAATATATGGGGATTTAATACACCATTTTCCAAGTATTATATGTGGGGTCACAAGCATGATATTCAATCAGTTAGTATCATGCATCAACAACCTATAATCTTAATTTCTCATTTATGGATAAAAATAAATAAAAATATAATGTTAATGAACCAACACTTAGTTAGGCTAGATAGAATTTAGTTAGGATAGAGCAAAAATTGACATACATTCCACTATGTCATGCAATTGGTGGGGTCCATGTAGGGTGACAAAAAATGACCCTAAACTATCATAAATAACTTATAATTTTAGGCAAAATAATATCACTACTTTTTTTAAAATGATAATCATGATTTAATCTTACAATATAAATGGTGAAAATATCAATAAAACAAGGTGATCGTAAAAATGATGGTAATCATAGTTTTGTGCCAAAAGGAGTGATGGTGGCCCTATTACACAACCATGAGGGTCAACATGCATGACGACTGATGAAAAAGGTATAGTCAAGGATTACATAACAATGAGGCTAGCATGAGTACATTGGCTAGGAAGAGTAGTGGTAGGGAAATATATGATCACATAATCAAAGCAACAAAGCCATCACAAATATGAAGGTATCTTTGATAACACACAATATTGGAGGTGCACTATTACATAAAAGAGAGGATTTAAAATTTTACTATACATGCCTTACATTCATCCCTCAAGGTTCATTACTATAAGTTTATGCTTTTCTAGAAAATTTCCACCAATACTTTCCCATGATGTCCTACTATGATTGAGTAGATGGACATCATCATCACCCTAAAGGATGTGTAATTTATTAGTGGACTCATTATCATAATATATACACCGTAGATCATAATGAGCTAAAATAAATGGCTAATGCTAGTTGAGTGGATGACTAGAGAGAGGATATTGGACATGTAATAGGCCATTATGCTAGAGAAAATCCATCCTATAATAAGAATTTTATTTAAAAAACACATGGAGATCCTATACTTATTTGAATTTGTATACTATCACAAAGATACAAATAGGATCCCATCCTCACTAGTATATACACTATACCTATCCATAGAGAAGAGCAATAAAAAACTAAACATAGAATTTTCCTAGGGTAGGTGCTAATAATGTATTATATCAAGACCTATATTGGATCTAGATTCTATATTAGTATATCTACTCCAAACCTATATATATGCATATATACATATATACATATAAGCATTTTTTTGTATCATCCACTTGGGCTTCCTCATGACACACAACCTAGAAATATTTTGACTAGGAGTTATGTGCAAGAGTAATGGGTGAGACAATAATAATTACAATATATTATCCACATAACATGATATTATATCCCTTGGATACCATACCACCACTATAATAGAAATAATTATGGGACATGCACTAATGGACTTTGATATGGTCAATAGTCATTCTATGGGACCATTATAACAAGTTAGTAGAGGCACACAAGATGGAGAATGTTCTTAGGTAGTTTGGAGTGGTAAATATGGAGAGAATAATTTATCTTTCCCACTATAGATACATAGATAGGAGAGAGTGGACGACAAAGTGATCATACCATCTCCTAATGGAACATCCATTAAGGTGCTATACCACTAGTAGATGAGAGGGTAGGATGGGATACCATCATAGAAATAAAGAGAGTTCAATGAGGCCATAGCTACTATACCACTATGCTAGGTATTAACTAGTGGCACACCTAGGGTTATGCATAAGATATTGGACCTCAAATGTACATGTAAAAAAATGGCAAATCTTAATGGAAATCAAGGCGAATCAAGGCAAATCCTAACCAAATTAAATCAATCATCTTCACACAAAAATTTGGGGCATTTGAAGCCCTAAAAAGTAATGTCATATTTATGTAACATTTCGACATATTCAATCATCTTTTAACTTCATATAAACACCACCATTATATCAGGATCAAAAATAACTTTCCAACGAGTACAAATATGCCTATGTTTGGATATATATTGTGGCGAATTGACCCTAAGAAAACATTGATATTAAAAATTTTAGGAGAATGGGCTGACGTCGAGGGTCCTCATATTTGTATTGAACACATAGACTTATAGAGTCCATTCAGATAAATTCAAGTTACTGCTTCCGTTGGTGAGTGAGAGCATACTATGGTAGAATATGATCGATCGTTGTGAAAGGTAATAAAAAAAACATTTATGTTGCTTTTCGAAACGACATCCATAGAATTTGATAACCCTCGCCTCATTTTTCAAGTTTAAAATGAAAAATATTATTCAACCAAAGAGATCGAGCAGCATTTTAGCAATGAAATAGGAAACGTATGCTTATTTTTAAAGTTACTTGTCAAAATTGAATGCTAAAAGTCCACCAAATGGTTGGCCGCCTATACATTTGATTTAAATTTTATATTGGCACGTTCTGTGTATACCATGTATCGAGGGCATTCCTTCTTCTCGACATTTTTTTGTTGCACAACATAGATTTGTCTTGAAATAGCTTAAGAACACCTTATATCATTCACATATTTGGCATTTTTAAACTAAAATAGTGAACTTTAGCCCTATTAAATTCAATCATATTGAAACTTGTAAGAATTTGTTTTTAGAAATCAATAATATTATTGGATACTATCACTATAAACTTTAGTATGTTGGATAAAATGAAGTTAATTGTATCCGACATTCAAAGGCATCAAACTGGGGCAGCTAACTAGTAAACGCTCGACCCTACCATACCATCCAGCCTATATCCTTCTTGATATGTTATATTTTAAACATTAGAATTCCCCAAATAGAAGCCAAAACCCTCACCACTGCATTATATCTATAAAAAGACATCCGTTGTCCCTATAAGAAGATATTTTTTTCTCTTTTGTCTATTTAATTTCTATATTACATTCTACTCAATGTTGAACTATAAGTTGTACACAATCAAGGAGTTTGTTGGGGTTTATTATGATAGCCCCATGGAATAGAAAATGTGTTGTGTGAATTTTATGTATATAAATATGCATTACCTAAGGAGGTGATTTTTCACCTATATATTTATGTTGGTGATATTCAACTAAGAACCTTTGCATCTACCATATGAAATCATATTCATGGAGATGATAGGATTATATATATAAAGCAAGGGAGATGAAAATTAGACTACTACTTTGATGTGAGCATCAAAGGTCAAAATGGTTCATCTACCACCACTATGTCCTCATGAATGAAGAAAATATCATAATACCTTATGTGGTAGTTCATCCACCACATACAAGATTTTGGGATAGTTTGTGGTACATATTAGGAGGAAGCCACCCTAGCTTATAAGAGGAGGTGGTTAGAGTTGACTATTAAGTTGAATATAAGGGAATCAATCTCTCCCACAAACCTAAACTAGTACCACAAGAGATTCATAACAATAATTAGTCATACAATCCCTCAAACATGAGTGGATATGGCTAAGGTTCAAACCTACAAATATCATATGCCTTATTGCTTAGTTTGGCTATGAAGGACCACCCTTGGAGGCACCCTTCAAACACTAGTTGATAGACATTAGGGAAAACAAAGGTTATCACCATAGCTCAGTAAGATTCCTTGATTATGAACAATTGGATTGAAGTGTCCAAATTAAATAAATACATGCATGAGGACACACATCTATTTATTTAAGACCTCAAATTATCTTATTGTAAGTAGCAATAGCTTATATCTTCTACCATTGATATGTTGATAAATCTAAGCTTACTTGTGGATTCAATGTATGGGATATGCTAATATTTGAATCTAAACATAGTGATTAGATAGATGTATTACCATGTTATTTTGGAAATATTTCATGTAGTTTTTAGGCTTAGTTTCACATTGAATTAAGAACTTGTATATTTCAATTCTAGCATTGAACTAATAAGATGATTATGAGTGTAAACAAGGGAAGGTGGCTTGTAAGTCTTTTGGCTCCATTTTGGTATTGTTGGGTACTTTTATTTTATTGTTGTTGGAAACTCACATTGGTGCCACAACCTATAGTTAGTGCTAAAACCATGTGTTGGAAACATACATTGGAATTCAAACCTCTCAAAGTGTAGAATTCCTTAAAGAGCATTGGTCAAGAGTCCCTGGTTTTGGATTAAACCTATGTGGTAGGGTAGAATAGCAAGACATGTTGTAGGTTGGTGTGTAGAACAAAATGCAATAGTTTGGTGTACTAAAACAGGTTGACCAAGGATATGGATATATGTGTCATTCCAAAAACCACTATGCAATAGTCATAATGGAATTTTACCTTAGAATGAGACAAAGTCTATAGCTAGATCCATAATTGACCATTCTATATCAATGAGATAATATTAAATTATTTTGTGGTAGCATTTGTAACTATTCGACAAAAAACAAATTTTGTCCATTTCAGGGTATCACAAGTCAAAATTAGCAATAGTTGGAATAGAACTCATAAGAATGGTAATTGTAACTTGAATAGCTATTTTTGGTTGGATAAAATTACAACTATTTATGTTATTCTAGTAGAGGTAGAGATTACTCTAAGACAAATTTACTATAGCATTAGACAAAGTAGTTAGAATATGTATATTATATATTACTCTAATGATAAACATAGAAGTATTTTTTTAATTTTTAATTGATTTGAATAAGATAAGAAATATTGTTAGTGGAAAAAATAATAATAGAGTTTCTTTTGTAATTATTTTCTTATAAGTAAAATTACCTCTCTCCTTTATTTTAGTTGTGTTAAAGAGTTTAATTCTAAGTTCATTTTACTTTCCATTGAGCTAAGGATAAAAGGCCCACTCCAATGGCATAGTGGGGTAATATCTATTTAGCTAGTTTCCAAGTATACAATAGATTAATCTTGGAGAATATTGCATTATTTGGTACCCTGTAAGTAGTTTGTAAATACTTTGCAAATATATTTGGTTTCATGTAGTCATTATATTTTGTCTTTATTAGAAGATTAATAAAATATTCATCCTATGAAAAATATGAAGATTCATATCTTCCATGAGTTTGAGGATATGAAGAGATAGTGAAGATGAAATTTCAAGGCACTTCATGTAAAGGATTTATGTAGGGATTGCATGAGAGATTGTATGTATTGAATTGTAGTGCATTATTTTTGAACTATAATATATTTTCCATCCACTTGAATACATTTTGTTTTTTTGCTTCAGTCAAGGAATGAATATATATGTGTGATTTCCTATCTGGTTTATTATCTATAAGCCTGGAGAATATTTATTTCCTGATATATTAATATTTAAATATTCAATCTTGATTATTTTATAACATTGGCATTAGAGTAGGTTATAAGGATTTTTGAGGAATTTTTGAGAATCTAATCATGAGAAGCTATGAAAATTATTTCTCCAAGTAGGGAAAACTATCACCATCTAACAATATGCCCTAAGTGAGAAGGAAGATTTATATTTTACAATATAAAATTAATATGTCATGCCCATTCTTCCAATGCCCTATGAAATGAGTTGACTAAGAGACAGTCTAGACCTTGTGCAGTACTTTCTTGGAATTATTTTCTAAACACACTTACCTATGTCTTCACTTACTAGAAATGTTTCACAATTTGTATATATGTCTAAGCCTTGCTAAGTATATTCAAGTTAATTGTAAAACATAGTTTCCTAGAATGTTTATTTTTTCACCTTGATTTTATCTATACTAAATAAAACGTCTAAGCTATTCTAAAATGTCTAATACATTGTGTGTTTGTTGATTCATTCCAATTTTAAATAAAAATAATGCCCAGATTATACCATACTTAAATAAAAATGTGTGGTTGATCTCTACAACAAAGAAACAACATTTTACCTATTTTTCCTATAAAACCTAAGTTAGTTTCAGACCTATATGTCCTCCAAAGCCATTATTTAAAGTTTTCAAGGTAAATTATGTCAGAGCAGTATGTGATATATTGGTAGGAACCTTGTCCATAGAAGCGGTGACAATTGGAAAATGAATGTAATTGGATGCAAAAGAAAATAAAATATGGTGAATTACTTTTTTACTAGAATCACTATTTCAATGGAGGAAAACCTACCACTGGATTGAATAATAATAATGTTTTATATTTTTGATTGATGATAAGTTACACCCTTGTGAATGCATTTAAATATCTATCCTAGAGTTATGAAGTGAAAATATGCAATGGTCCATTAATAAATGAAGTGAATTAATAATAGTATTTAGGGTTAGGATTAGGATCCTAACAAGCCCCCCTCATTAAGAAGAGCTTTGTCCTCAAAGAGGAAAGTGATGATTTTTTTGTAGGATATGATGAAGTGTTTCCCATGTAGCATATTCGGAAGGTAGGCCTCACCATTGAACCAAAATCTCGGTGATGGTTCGATGTCAAAGTTTTCGAATGTGGCTATCCAAGATAACTTCATGTTCAACCATGAGTGCTCCATCCTCTGTGAAATCAGGTAGTTGAGTTTGTGTAGTGATTTTTTTGCCAACTACTAGTTTAGGGTAAGAGACGTGGAACATGGAATGAAATTTGGAAGATTTTGGTAATTTGAGTTTATAATAAATGACCCCAATGCGTTGTATAACTTTATAAGACCCATAAAATTTGGGAGCTAACTTTTGGGAACCCTTGATTTTGTGATAATTTTGATGATAAGGTTTAATATGAAGGAATACCATATCACCTTCTCAAAAATCTCACTCGATCCGATGTTGGTCTACTTATTTCTTCATACGATGTTGTGCTATGAGTAAATTATCTTTGATAAGGTGAATAATATTATCTCTAGTAGAAATTTCCATCTCCACTACTAGCACATTAGTACTTCTTAAAATATAATAGCTAATGGAAGGTGGTACTTTGCCATATAAAGCTTCATATGGTGTCATCCTAATGATAGTGTGATATGAGGTATTATACCACCATTCGAATAAAGCAATCCATTTAACCCAATGAAGGGGTTGAGTAGAAATAAAACAACATAGGTAAGTTTCCAAATATTTATTAACAACTTGGGTTTTATCATCGGTTTGGGGATGATAAGCGAAACTCATACAAAGTTGGGTGTTGTGGAGTTTAAATAGTTCTCTCCAAAAATTGCAAGTTAAGGTGGGATCACGATCACTAACTATAGTGGAAGGCATGTTGTGTAGTTTAAATATATTATCAAGAAAAATTTGGGCGATGTAAATAGTTGTGTAAGGGTGTGTCAAGGGATAAAAATGAGCATATTTAGATAAGTGATCCACCTCAACTAGAATAGTAGTTTTACCGATATATTTAGGAAGACCTTCAACAAAATCCATGGAAATATCAGCCCATGTTTTGGTTGGAATGGGAAGAGGTTGAAGAAGATCAGAGGTACCTATTATCTCTCATTTTTTTCTTGTGTAGGTCTCACATTCATCCAAAAATTTCTTGATATCTTGTTTCAAACCTACCCAATAAAAATATCTAGTCACTCTTTTATAAGTTTTTAGGAATCCTAAATGTCTTGCAATAGGTGTGGCATGTAACTCATGAAGGCATTTTTTTCATATGAGCAGGTAGGGGATAGGACAATACACCCTTTGTACCTATGTATGATATTATTCCAATAGTAGTGAGACTTGCTTGTGGGATTTTGTTGTATTTGTTGAATTAATGTTTGTGTTGTGGGATAATTAAACCATTCTTTAGTTATTTGGTCTATCCATTTGGGAATAGGAGAGGAAAGTTCATGCAATTGAGGTATTTTTTAAAATTTTCATGAAAGGGCATCAACAACCATGTTATCCTTTCCTTTTCTATATATGATTTCATAATCACATCCTAATAGTTTAGTAACCCATTCTTATTGTTCAGGAATGTATATGTATTGCTCAAGAAAATACTTTAGACTATGGTGCTTAGTTTGAATAATGAAATGTTGGCTGATAAGGTAGGGTCTCCAATGTTGACTAGCATGAATAATAGCTAAAATATCGTTTTCATATGTGGAGAGAGACCAATTCTTTCCTAAAAATTCCTTGCTAGTAAAATCCAAGGGTCTTTCATTTTGCATGAGAATGCCTCCTATTCCTACTCTTAAAGCATCACTTTCAATAATGAATGGTTTGGAAAAATCTGGAATGGCTAACACAAGAGTGGTACACATGGCATTTTTTAAGGTGGTAAAAGCATCGTAAGCTTTTGAGGACCAAAGAAAAGCATTCTTCTTGAGTAGATTTTTCAAGGGGGCTGTGATCTTACCATAATATTTGATGAATTTATGATAGTACCCTATTAATCCTAAAATCCCATGTAATCCTTTTAAGGTTTTTGGGATAGGCCAATTTTGTACATATTCAATATTGCGAGGGTCCACATTAACTCCTTTAGAGATACTACATCTGAGATATTCAATTTCTTGTTATCCAAAGGAACATTTTGATATTTTGGCATATAATTGGTTGTACTCCAAGATTTTTAAATGCTTGGTCTAAATGACGCAAGTGATCTCCCCATGTTTTTCTATAAATCAAAATGTCATCAAAGAAAACTAAAATAAATTTTCAAAGGAAAGGGTCAAATACCTGTTTCATTAGACTATGAAATGTAGAAGGGGCATTGGTAAGGTAAAATAGCATAACCTTAAATTCATAATGCCCTTCATGAGTGCGAAATGCAGTTTTTGAAATATCACTTTTCTTTACATGAATTTTATGGTAAGCTAATCGTAAATCTAATTTTTAGAAATATGTAGCTCCAATAAGCTCATCTAATAATTCGTCAATTATGGGAATGGGAAATTTACCTTTGATGGTTAATTTGTTAAGGGCATGAAAATAAATGCTTAGACGTCATGATACATATGTATTTTGAACTAATAAAATGGGAGAAGAGTAAGGACTCACACTAGGTCTAATAACCCCTACCTTTAGTAAGTCATGTACTAGTTTTTCAATTTTTGTTTTCTATAGATAAGGGTATCGGTAAGGTCAGATATTAGGGGGTTGATGCCTTGGAATAATTTGAATGGCATGATCATGGCTACGTGGATGGGGAAACCCTTTTGGTTTGTTAAATACTTGAGAATGACGTGTGAGGTGTTATTGTAATTTGGGCACTTATGGTTGTTATTCATTGTTGGTTTGGATGGAAAATAATTGTGCAATCATACCCTTACCTCCTTTACGAATAATTTTCTCCATTCTATGGAAAATTACTATTTGTGAAGGGCCTAAATTTAATCCTTTAATAGTATAAGTTTAGCCTTTTTGTGTTAATTGCACCATAAGTCTTCAAAATACCATTGGATTGTGTCAAGTGTTCGTAACCATTGTACTCCTAGGATGATATCACATCATCCTAAAGGCAATAAAAACATGTACCCTTTCATATTATAATCACCCAAAGTGATTTTAATATTTTGACACTTTCCTTTGCATGCAATCCTTCCTCCATTGTCAATCATGACCTCAAAGCTATTACAAGGATGTATTAAACAATTGGCTTGTTTTGCCACCCTTGGGTAAGTAAAATTATGCATGCCGCCGAAGTCCATAAGCATAGTGAGATTTTTTTTTGTGCCCTTTGACTTTCATATTTTGTGGGTAGGAGAAACCAGGAAGGGCATTAAAATATTATTCTGGTGTGTCTTTTGTGTTATCCTCGGTTGTATCAGACACCACTTCCACCTTGATATTATCCTCTTCTTTTAAACCACAATGGTCAATTGTATCGAGAATATTTAGTTTTTGCATAATACATTTTTGATTGAGGAAAAAAAATTATCACAATGAAAACAATGGCCTTTTTATCTTCTTTCCTTCATTTCTTCAAGGATTACACGTTTAATAGGTAAGACCCTATTAAGTTTCAGGGTGGTGTAAGTATTTTGTGATTTCTTGATAGGTGGTCTTCCTAGTCGATGTTGGTTATTGAATTTTTCTTTCACCATTTTGGCTAGCATGATAGTCTGCATCATGTCAACAGGGTTGAGCATTTGTAATTCTAATCGAATGTCTTCCTTTAAGCCACTAATGAAACAACTTTGGAAGAATGAGGTATTTAACCCTAATGTAAGATTTACCAATTTTTCAAATTGAGCTTGGTATTCTCGCACTGTAGTCATTTGGTTGAATCTGGTAAGTGATCTCATGAAATCTTCGAATTTAGTAGGTCTGAATCATACCATTAGATTTTTTGCAAATTCTATACATGTAGGGGTACCATTTATCTTTTTGTACCATTGGTACAATTGGGTGGTAGTACTTTCAAGGTGGAAGGATGTAATGTGAACCTTTTGTACCTCAAGGATTTGATAGAGGTAGAAATATTGATCATCTCGATAGATCCAATTTGTGTGGTTGCCTCATTCAAGTTTTGAAAAATCCAATTTAGTGGTTTGAGGTAGGATTGACGTTTGTGGTCCCCCAAGTAATGCTTGGTGTGTTGGTGCTCTGGTAGATTGGTCATCTTGGATTAATGCTAAGTTTTTTTATACCATATCAATGGAGTGGTTAATGGTATTAATTTTTAATTCTAGGTCTGCTATCTTGTTGTCATTTTCGTCATTCCATAGGCAAAAATCCTCCTTTATCATGATTTTCTTTTCAAGATCGTCCTTCCACCGATTCATTTCTTGTATGAAGTTTTTGATAGAGTCTTTTGATATCCTACCATTGGCCATTGTAGGGCTATTTTGTGATTTGCATTTCCCCCTTGGTAGTGAAAAATGTAGTTTTCAAGATTTAAATTTGCAAAAAATTAGTATTTGTTATAAATTTTTGCAAAACATTTTGAAAAATTCCACCAAAAATTTGTTTTTCAACTAATTAGGCCTTAATGGTCTAATTACTATGAATTTAATTTTTTGAATTTTGGCGCATCAGCAACAAACACAAATTAATTTTCAAATTTGAATTTGGTGGGAGCGATAGATATTGGGTGGTAGTCGTAGGTTCGAGGGTGAGCAAGGGTCCGAAGAGCAAGGGTAGAGCAACAAGAGTGAGAAGGGGCACAAAGAGTGAAGGTAGAGTGGTAGGTGATTCAAGGGTGGGCATAGCACAAAATGAGCGAGGACCCAAAGAGCAAGGACAAAGTGGCAGGTGATTCAAGGGTGAGTAGATCATGAAGAGTGAGGGTAGAGTGATAGGTAAAGGCAGAGGCAGCAAATACAAGTGGCAATGATAGGGTTAGTGATACGTGGAGGGGTGGAGGATCACGTGAGGTGCAAAGGAAGCATGACCAAAGTCACGTTCTTCCTTATGTGCTTTGATGGTTATAAAGCATTGAAGGTTATAAACACCCACAATGTGGATTATTAATTTGAAATATTTTTTAAAAATTTACTTCCTTTTTCTTTCCTAGATGTCAAAACATCAATTTTGTCAGATATTGTTTTTCCTAGTGATTGGAAAAAATTTAAACTTTATAATATAACACTTTCATTTTATAAATATTTGTTGTTTTTTCCTTGTTTCACCGGATAACCAATCATCATGTCGTAGGTTGAATTTATTTTGTGGATTGAGATTGATTCATAAAATATGTGTTGCTTATGAAGGATATAACAAGGATCTAGGAATATATATGAAGAATTTATTGATGTTTCTATCTAATACACGTTGAAGTCACTATTTTTTTTGTGATATCACCGATTTTTATTTAGCAGGTGGGTTTTATTTTATTTTATGGTTAATAAATATGTCACCTGGGATTTTATTCTTGTTAATATGTTTATCCTCTCCATTTTCTATGTGTTGATCAATAGCTAGTAAAACTAAATGGTGAAGAGTAAAAATGATTTGAAGTGAATGGTGCGTAACTGATGGCAGGTGAATGAGATTGAAAAAGTGAAAATAAATTTGGTGAATGATGGCTATGGATGGGTCATTTATATCATAACTCTTATATGATATGGTAGGAACCTGGTTTCTAGCAGCGGTGACAATTATAAAATGGATGTAATTGGATGCAAAAGACAATAAAAATAGGTTGAATCACTTTTGTACTAGAATCACTATTTCAATGGAGGAAAACCTGCCACTGGATTGAATAACAATTATGTTTTATATTTTTGATTGATGATAAGTTGCTCCATTTTGAAAGCATTTAAATATCTATCCTAGATTTATGAAGTGAAAAGACGCAATGGTCCATTAATAAATGAAGTGAATTAATAATAGTATTTAGGGTTAGTATTAGCATCCTAGAATCTACCATGTGTAATTTTTTGAGAGAATTAGAAACATGACCAAGTAGGAAAGATATTTATCAAAATATGGAGGAAGGGATAATCTATTGGCATAAGATATTATAGAGTCAAGGTATCCAAACCTAGAAGTGAATAGTTTAGTTGAAAATGTGCAAAAAAAATCAATGAGAAAAAACATATTACGGTACTCCAAAGAAAAATATAGAAGTGAATATTGCAATTTGAAATATGTAGCAAAACATCTATGAACAAAATATATTAAATTACTCCAAATGCACCTATTTTTAATTCATTTTTATGATTGGAATATTGAGGTTTAATATTTGAACAAAGATAAAATAAATTTGTTTCATTTATTTAAAGGTTTTAAATGACATGGAGTTTATTTCCTTAAAGAAGTTTAATTAATAAAAGAAGGAAAGAAAAATAGAGATAAAATAAAAAGAGTTTTTTCTTAAAAGGAATTAGAAAATATTATTGGGACACACAATTCTTACAAAGAAGAGAATTGGAAAATGTTTAGATAGTAATAAAAATATTGAAAAACAAGCTGAAAGAAAATTTTAAAAGGGACGATTGATATTTGAAAAGAGAAAAAAAAAAAAGGAAACATTTGGTAAAGAAAAATTCATTGAAAGAAATTTCTCAAAAAGGAAAAGAAAGGTTCTATTCAAATTTATTAAAGTCCATAAGGCACAATTGATCTACAAAAGAAATTTAAATAAATTGATATTAAAAAGTTATAAAATTATTATTAAAATAGAACAAATAGAAGTCAGGGGAGTATAAAAATCAAAAGATTTGGGGAAAGAGGAAACATTGAAAATAGATCTATTTTTGATGAAAATACATTCAAAGAAAATGATTTCAAGAATATAAAAGAATTCATTTTTCGAAAAAAAAATCTATAGAAAATTAATTAAGGAGTTAATAGGTTTTCTACTAAAGAAGAAAAACATTATTGGGTCCATAAGGACTTTTTTGAAAAGAACCATTTTTCAATAAAGCACAAAGGAAGAAAAAATAGAAGAGTTGAAGTGAATATTAGTTTCTTGAGGACAATTTGATTTAAGAGAAACATTGAAAAATATTTATTCCAAGACATGTAAAACAAAAAAATCCTCTTACGAAGTCTCATTTGATCCAAATTTTGTTATAAAATATCTTAAAAGAATAAAGGGAATTTTATCACAAAGTAGAACATGTTCAATTGGGTCAAACCGTCACATTCTTTCAACAAAAAAATGTGAAATAACAAAAATTTGAAATGATATATGGCATAAGAAAGACTAAGGATAATAGTTGGTATATTAATTCAAGAGCAAGTGATCACATGACTTCCAATCTGCATTGATTTGATTTTCTTCAAGTAAAACAAAGTATACCTATCAAAATTGTAGATGATAAAATCTATCAACACCAAACACCAGGTAGTGTTGCATAAAATCTACCTCTCCTTGAATGCACACTAGAAAACGTACTTTATATTCCTAGATTAGATAATAACTTGATATCAATGTCACAATTGTTAGATACGGGTAGAACAATTGAATATAGGATTGTCAATGGAAGTAGAAAATGTTTTATTAATAGACAATGAGTGTCTTAGCACCCCATCCTAACATTATTTTTGTAATTCTCATTTGATTATGTAATGAGCCACTTCCAATATGGGGACCCCCTTTATTATTGTATTTTGTAATACTTTGTAATGGTATGTGGCAATTAAGGCACCTAGATAAATGGGGTCATTTAATGTAACCATTATCAAGAATGTAACTAATGTTTGATAGAAGATTCCCTCTACAATAGTTGTGTAGATTAGAAACCTTATACTGAGAGTTTTAAAATATTGTAGAGGATTTGTCGTTATTGGCTAAGCTAGATAGCCCATAAAGTGTATAGTAAAATGAGGGGCGATCAAGCTCCAATACCTAGGCCTCAGACAACACCTATGCACAAAATCAAGCTCCCATATATATTCAGGTATTTAGGGAGATCATCTAGGATTAAACAAACCTGTATCCCTAGGAAAAATTTTTGGTCTTGTATTATCCATAGTACATGGGATACAACATCCCTAAAGATTACCTTCTTGTATTAATCATATATATATGTAGTATGCTCAAGGGTATGTATGGAATCCTCCTTGAGTTAGGGTTATGCATAAGGGGTAGGACCCAAAAGGTACTTGTAAAAAAAAGGTGAATCTATTGTGAAAACCTGATGAATCTTTGCCAACTAAATGTATGATGGCATGGCGAATGACCTTAATTTAAAAATATATATATATTGGCCAAAAATAGTGAATTTCAAAGTTCTGGTTCGACTCGGTGGAAAAGGAGTTTTGACGATGTCGGCCATGTTACAAATCATGTTTAGGTCTTGGACTGGATGCATAATATGATCCAATCTCAGACCAGATGCATAATAATATCCAGTCTCAGACCGAATGCATAATATGATTGAATTACAAAACGAATGCATAATAGAATCTGATCACGGACCGGATGCATAATATGATTCGATCTAAGAATAGAAGCATAATATGATTCGATCTCAAAATAGAAGCATAACATGATCTGATCATCGACCAAAAGTATAATATGATCCATTTTTGGACCGAAAGCATAACATGATCCGACCACTAACCAGATGCGTAATATGACCCGATCACCAACCATATGCATAATATCATTTGATCATCAATCAAGTGCATATTATGACTCGATATTGGATCGGGTGCGCAATATGATTCTACCATCAATCAGATGAATAATAGGATCTGATCCTACACTAGATGCATAATGTGATCCGATTCAAGATCGAATGCATAATATGGTCCAACATTGTACTAAAAGTAGAATAAGGTTCGATTTCAGGGTGGTAGATCTCATACGAAATAAGGTCCAGTTCGGTTGCTATGTGTCACACATTCATTCAACAATACTGCATGTCCAGTATAATATTACCACGTGTCAACCTTATTTCTTCAGTCTATAAAAAGGCATCAACTATCATTTTTCCATTTTGTTTTTGTGACTACAAAAACCAAATCTAACCTTTCCAATCAACATTCTGATTTCTAATGCTTTTTCTTTGGCTTCCAAATTTTTGCGATGGCCACCCCTTCCACCCCTACACCAAAATTCAATAATAATTATTTCTCTTTGATTTTATATTTGATGATAATACTAGGTATGGACTTTAAGTGGCTCAATAATGTAGGTTTGACAACCCTTGTTTCAATGCCACAATTCAAAATAGATAAAGTCCTCCTACAACATATAATAGTCGGTTATGACCATGACAGGGCTACAATGAGAATTAAAGTATGAAATAGAAATATGCTTTTCACCATCACCCCTGAAAATATTAAAATATTGACATGTCTTCCTTTCATTTATTTTCCTTAGGTGTTGATGAGGTTGCAGCTGTCTCAAGATGACAAAGCACACCTCGAAAGAAAGTACAGTTTGTCATTAAAAAATTTGGTAGGTTTAAATATTCTTAATTATATTCTATTAATTTTCAAAGTTTCAAATTTGTAATTTGACATCTAATTTTTTTTTTGCAGCTTCTGCTGCCAAGTCAAAAATAGGTTTATAAATCAATGATGTTAACAATCAAACTCTGAAGGCCATTATTAAGTTATTCCAAGCCAGACTAATACTAATGGGAAGACCAAAAAAAATTTTTTGCTCACTGGCTTATATTGTTCATTCTGAGCACAATCAAAGGTTCGATTGGTGCATTATATTTTGGATCAAATTAGGTCTGAGTTGCACACCATACAAATGGAAACTAGAAATACACAATCTATTATGGGCACTATTAATTTTATTTTAGCACTTTATTATGAGTTTTTTTATCATTTACAAACTACTTATATACCAACTGTAGTTCATGCAACACTATAGGCTATTGCTATGTCAGCAGAGGAATTGAAGGTAATAACTGCATCTTTGATCTTGACATACTATTTTATAATTTATCACATTTCCTTTTTTAAATTTTTCTTTTCATATATATGCAGGATAAGGCAGACAATACAAGGATTAAATAGAATGATGCCAATAGGGGTCACATGCTAGAACAAACTAGTTATTCTGAAGATATGGGCTCAAAAGTGATACTATTCTAGAGGTCGTATAAACGTTCAAGGAAATCTGCAACTCTTGGGGGTTCTTGTACACCTAGGTATGCACAAAATATGCAGTCTAAATATAGTGTGGCCAACCCCTCCCCCATTTCAACTCAAATTCAACATGTTTCAACATATTTAGGTAAATTTATGTTTAGTTAATTTAAATTAAGATCTATTTTATTTTTAGAAAAATTGTAACAAAATATTTTTGACTATTTTCAGTTGATTCTCAAAATCAATGATAAGTACAAATATTGTAAGTGAGAGGCCATATGCCACAACAACATACATTATAGCCACCAGTTTCATCACACCCACCACTTGCAATAGAAACAACCTATGCCAATACGAGGGCAAATTTGTGCTAGAAAACAATTGTTTTCACAGATATCACTGGGGGCCGCACAAAGTTTTGGGTATTATTTTTCACACTCACATAGATAACACATGCCAACACCAAGTTATGGGTATGGCTGGTCATAATTCACATTTACAAAAAATTCATTGGCACTAGAAGTTTCAATTGAGGGATTGGATAATATTCCACTTGATGAGTATTATCTTTTATAGGGTGACATATTAGGCTTCAAGGCAATAGATCTACTTAGATATCAACCAGAACAAGGAGAAGACCCTAACCCTATAGTTGAGCAGACATCATTACCATCAGCTCAAGGAGACAACCCTCATCCTCAAGGTCCTCAAACTGAGGATGATATTGTAGATTTTAATGAAAATATTTTAATAACTGAAAATACTAAAGCAACTATTAAGTAGGTTGTGCTTAGATATTTGCAGGATATGAAGGAATGGGAATATTGGGAAAATGTCCTTATAAGGGAAATTAATACCCAATATAAAAATTATGTAAAAAGAGATTCTCTTTATTCTTTGGTTCAATATGAACCAAAAAATCTTGATGGCTTGCTAAAACAGGCCACATTAGGATCAATAAAGTCTAGTTTTATTTATGATGATGATATTTTAAATGTTGACATTGGTAGATTGGATAACATTAATGTTGAAGCCAAAGCAATTTATAACCAATGGGCTTCCAATAAGGACAGAGTTGCAGTTGTTGAGACTGCAAGGGAAATGGATGAGGTAAGAATTTTTTTTTATGTTTCAATTTTCTATTGTAGTGATATTTTTATATTTCTTGGAAATATGTAATAATTTCAAAATAACCCTTTTGAATTATGTTTTCAATTTCTTTTTGCAATCAAATTTTGAACACTTAAAAACACACGATAAGAGCATGAACGTCAATATTAATAGGGTGAAGACATTTTTGAATAATGCAATGGAAATGAAAAAGAAAATGCAAGAAAAAATAACAAAAAATAATCATTTAAAAAAATACATCAAGGAGAGGCTCAAAGAAGATCTAGAAAATGTGCTTGAGAAAATAAAATAAATGCTTCCAACAATACTTGAAGATCCAAACAAAGAAGAAGCAGCATTGGTGGCGAGTATTATGAAAGTATATGAAAACCTAGTCAGAGTTGGAAAACTTCCAGAAGAGAGTATCGCAAAAGTAGATAAAGGAAAATAAATGGCAACTCCAACCGATAGTGAAGCATCAAAGCACCAGTCAAATATTTGACAATATAATATGCTATCAAATTGATTGTAGTCAACAATTTTGTATGATGTAATATGTTTCTATTTGAACTAATGATAATGACATTTTCTCATTTTGTGTTTTCCATCATTCATAGTTTTCTTTCATTTATAAATTTGTGTTACAATTTTAGTTTATTTCTAGCCAATATTGTTCACAATGTTCATCTCAAACAACAAAAGCATTATAGATAACATTATATATCGACATTAATATACCAATAATAAGATTTAAAACATGAAACATAAATATTTATCAATGAAGAGAGTTGAAACACCAAGACATAAACATAAAATTTTAAAAACCATAAAAAGATATAAGACATGTAAATTTTAAAATAATAATGCGATATAAAACAATTCTATGAAATCTTATAAATATAGAAAAATATTGTGAAATCTGCTATCAAATCAATTTGTGTTTATTAATTTCAATGAAATCATGGAATAATTATCATTAAGGTAGCTGAAACATATCATATTGTCCATAATCATTATGAAGCATAGCAAAAATCTTTGTCTCCACCATCTGATCACTGAAAGCATCATCATTGTAGTTATCGATCATATTCATCGTACCTCTTTTGTTTTCCAGGGAAATCCAATGTGCCAAAGCTTTGTCATATGGAAATTTATCCAACTGATATGAAGACACATAAATTATTAATCAATTTTCTAAATTTTTATCGAGTCTATTGCGGAGTTTAGATTTAACAAAATAAAGTGCACTGAAAACTCTTTAATCTTTGACTAACGCCAAAATCATAATTTCACATAATTCATATAAACGAAAGTATTCACTTATTTTATCTTGTAATACTATACTTGGATACACTTTTTGTCACAAATGTGCAGTGGAAACAATATCATAGACACGTATCATAAGTTATGTTTGCACAACCATTGTTCTTCCAAAATGTGATAATTGTTCTTTCAAAAGATCACTGTTGAGTATAACTCTAATTTCAACATTATTGACTTCCACATCCTTACTAAAATGGTTAATGAGGTTATTTATTTAATAAATAGCTCATTTTTAGAATTGTATTCAATACAAGGATCCCAAAACATGGGGTTAACCACACCCATGGCCTTGAGCAACTCATATCTCTGAAACCGATCTCTTATCTCACCTATCAAATATTTTTCTTTTTTTGACAAATTACTCTTAGTTTTATGTATAATAACATGAAATATATTATGTGTTGCAAGAATTTCTTCAAAATCTTCCACAACTATACTTGATTGCCTTTCAAAACAATAAACAGGTACTATCTTTCCATGAACATTAATACAAAGATGATCATTGATGTCAAACTTCAAAAATATTTTTGGATTGTTCACGTTTATCAATGTATTCCAACTATCAAACAAATATTCTATAAAATATACTTTAGAAACATATAATGTATCAATAAGCATGCATATTTGTTTTCTCATCCTCATAAAATCAACAATATAGATGGATCTCTCTTGTGCAAGTTTAATTAATATATTCATTTCTTGTAACATTTAAATAATACCACATAAGGTCAAAAGTGTTTCTAATTCAGTCAAATGGAATAGCATGTCGTTTGCCTTATCAACTATCCTATTATTTACATGCATAAACCCTGTCAATGATTGATATTTTGCAACAACTCTTTTATTAGGTTGATACAATGAAATCCATCTTGTATCCACATATTTTAACAATTTTTTTCTTCTGTAACTCCTAGTGCAAACTATTGAAACTCTGCAAACCTTTTTGGGCTTAATGATAAATAAGAATGAATTTCATGAATAAGGTCTTCCACTCTAGCAAAATTTAAAAATGTGCTCGTGATTTTATATGCAATATTAACTCTATGAGCCATACAATGAATGAGAATCATATATGGGGCAACTGTGGTTTTGAGTCGAACACAAATATCATACTTGTGGCCTTGCATAATAGAATAACCATCGGCTCTAATGCAAATTAACTTTGTTGCTATGTCTATATAATTCATTTCCACTATATTCTTTAAACTATTGACAATAACATTATAAAGGTTTTCTGCATTTGAAATTTACAACATCTTATGTATTCCCAACAAAATAGGCCTTCAAATATGATTTTGAAATGTATACACATGCATACAAATCCAAGATATGTTGTCCACAACTATTACCTCCTCAATAGAAATTAAAATGAATCTGGCAAGTTTTACTTGCTCCTTTAGGTCTTCTTTCTCAACCAAAGATATTATGCCATTTCTCAACCACTTTGATATGACCAATGGGATCTATAAAGGTTTTTCAAATTAAATAGGTGTAATAGCTACTTATAATCAATAAAATCATACATTGGTCTACCTTTCTTGAGAATATTATAAAAAACGGAAAACTGCATACTTTTTGAAGCTAAGATGATCTTTTGAATTTTATGAAATTGGGCTGCAATTGTTCCACCTTTCTCAACAAGAGTTTGTTGTTGCTTTATGTGATTGTCGTATTCTATAGCATATCTTAAATGCATAAATTCTGATGCATCCTTCCACTTAACTTCTTTACTAACTTCACCATTACTTTTTATAACTTTTACATAAGATTTTCTAGCATGTTTCTCAGTTGTATCAATCTTATTTTGCAGCCTATTATCCTTACCAAGTCTCCAACTGTAAATTTTTCATCTACATTATTTTTCATTGATTTGCTTATCCTTAGTTAGGATAGGCTCAAGCCAAGGAAATCTTGGTGCCCATTCATTCTTAAATTCCCTCCCATGTATCCAGTTATATGCTTTTCTTTTTCTAGGTTTTTTGCTTGAAGATTCATATGAAGCTTGTAATGGTTTTGATTTATCACTTTCATTTTCAAATGTAATGTCATTTTGAGAGTTGTCTTCAAGTGTTTGTTGGATGTCATTTTCAAGGGGATTTTCATTAGAAGGCATATCTTGTTGGGGAATATCTTCAACTGGAGGCATATTAGGATTGACAAGGTATTCTTCATAGTAGCATACCAAAATATTTTTTTATCATTCTTGGATAAAAAATATATAGAAAAAATATTCATATCGTCAATCAAGCACATACTGGGAAGTCAAAAATCATTTGTACCTTGAATTTCAATGGATGTCATTAGCTTGTATTTCGAATTTTGGCTAAAATATTTGAGGATACTCTTTTTAGTAGAATATTTGGCCCCCTTCTTTCCATCACTGGGTGACATTTTACTTGTAAGAAAAATGTTTTTCAATTTAGTAGAGTAATAAAATATTGAAGAGGGTGTACTTTCGATAGGCCTTAAGATAATATTGTAAATAGAATAAATAAATGGTTGGGTTGTATATTATACATACTTGTTTCCTCCCATGCTTTACTGTAATTTTATCAGTTTATGCCACTGGTTTATTTTTTTGGTGAAAGCACTTTAACTAACAAGAGCACAAAGGTAATTAACATTCAAATTGAAATCAATTTAATAAAAATATTCTTTATCCAAAAAATAATTGGAGATACGTATGTCAAAAAATATCATATTATAACACAAAATGGGCTAGAAACAGAGAATTAAAATATATTTAGAGAAGCAGAGCATCAATATGTCATTAGAGAACCAAAGCATTTACACATGTATAATCTTAGCAAGGAAAAAAAGATCTGAATAGAAACTAAGAATCAAAGAGTTTTAAAACATTCAAAATAGGGTAAAATAGAGAAAAAATGGGAACAAAGCAATGACCATCTAGATGTAGAAGAGGACTCGAATATTGGTGTGGTGCCGAACATGGTTAAAAAATTATTAAAGATACATTTCAAAAACTATAATATTATGGTACAAAATGGACTAGAAATAGAGAATCACAATGTCTTCGTTTCACCTATTCATAAAGAATCAAAGAGTTTTAATAGAAAGAGAGAAAATAGGGGATAACATGCAAAACATGGAAAAATAGAGAGAAACATGGCAAGAAGAGTAGTGATAGATAATATGGTGTAGAATGAGATCCGGATGCAAAACAGGATCCGAAAATTAGCCTGGTATAGAACAGGATCCAATTGAATAAAATGTTCCAATTGCAAAATTGGTTTTAACTAATTGCAAAATAGTTTTCAATTATAGAAATGGTTTCAACTTGTTGCAAAAGTGGTTCCAACTAGTTACAGAATAGGGTTCACTTGCAAAATGGTTTCGTTCAGTTGCATAATAGGTTCTAATTGTAGAAGTGATTTTGTCTATTTTTAGAACATGTTTTGGCTATAAAAGTAGTTCTGGTCAGTTACAAAATAGGTTATGGCTACATAAGTAGTTTTGACCAATTGAAAAATAGGTTTCAGCTATAGAAGTGGTTCTTATCAGTTGCAAAATAGGGTCTAGCTATAGAAGTGGTTTTGATCGGTTGTAGAATAGGGTGCGGCTATAAAAGTGGTTCCAGTTGGTTGTAGAATTGGTGTCGTTCCTGTCTTGATATGTAAAGTTTCTAGTCTAATGCTAAAATGGTTTCGGTCTTATGCAGAACTGGGTCGGTATATTCGTCAAGTGTAGAACAAGGTCAAAAAATAAAAATGTATCCCTGGGGTATTAATTATATACAGAGGTATTCTTTATGACTTGGGTTGGATAAGTTAAAAATTTAAAAATTTTATGGTGAAAAGAGTACTCTATTTAGGCGGGATTGCTTGCAAATTTTTTAAAATAACTATGATACACTTATCAAAGCACAAAAAATCGACACCTAAAATTTTTTTCTTCCAAATTTTTTTGGCTAAATGGCCAACATTCAAGTCCCCCAAATTTCACAAATTTGAATTTTTGAAAATGCTATCTTTTGCCCAAATGGTAATTTTTTCTCGCTATGCATAACCCTGCCTTGATTAGTGGCCTAAAATATTGGCTTGAGCACTATTATTTATCATTTTTATATAATAAATGGCATTTAGGTATTAAATACACCTTTGTCTAGCATACCCTAGTTCTATCAAAAGTTTAACCTGCAAAAAAATAATAATAAATAAAGCATTTCTATTTGGTTGAATGTGTAACCTACAACTAAAATATTATCCCACAAAAAAGTGAACATATGGAGGAGAATTTCCTATCACAAAAACATTGCATGAAAAAATAGTCAAGGTAGAGTCTGTAAGTGTCTGTGATAGTCAAGTATTCATTCAGTATTAGTTAGTAAATTATAGGGTTGTTAGTAGTGCAGGGAATCCTAGATTCAAAAATTGAACAATCAAGATTATAAATGTAGTAATAGTCATCTGTAATAGTTAGTGATTATAGGTTTGTCAATCACAAAAATAAAATAGATAATTTTATTAATTATAGGGTTGTCAGTGATAGAAATAGGATAGATAGTGTTAGTAACTAAATAGAACAAGGAATTCCATAGTCAAAAACTAAATAATATGCATGTCATAGTATAGGTGCCAGTATAGTGTTCAGAGTGGTTAGTAGTCAAAAATATATAGGGAAGAGTTGGTTGACATAGTACCCAACTTTTGAATCCAATATCCAAATCAAAAAATCAACCATAGTAGTAGACTCTTCAAAATAGCAGATTAAAAAAAAAATTGGGATGTCCAAAATCAATGTTGAGATAGATAGCTCATTATGACTCTTTCAAGTTGGTCTTTTTCATATATAACACACAAGAACTTATTTGGATTTCTTACTAAAAAAAGTAACTCCTATAGTCACACTTATATTTTTAGTAATTCAATGAAAGAGGTTTAAAACTTTTCAAAATGGTTGGTGGTACTCATGGACATAAAAAATGCGTAGATCAAGCCACTATATTTGAAAAATATAAGGCTCCCTTGATAGACTTCCCCATGATAATAACACTATAAAGGAAGATATTCAACACTTTATATGTGAATACCTTAACTCAAAAACCAACTTGGAAGAACTTGTCAAGGTTGAATCCAAACTTCAACGTATCCCAAAAGGGTTTGATTATCATACTAAACAATTAGGTCAGGAAAAAATAAAGAAAGGGTAAGACTCTCACCCTTTATTTGATAGTGAAACTACCTTTAATATGCCTAAATTAAACTTTCCTAAGTTCATTGGGAAGGACAAAAATTGGTGGTTATATCATGTTGATCAATTTTTCAAACTCTATAATATCCCTAGATATTTTTGGGTCTAAATGACTTCCTTAAATTTGGAATTTGAAGCTTTACAATTGTACCAGTGGTTGTAACACACCATTATCAATCATTCTTGGGAAGATTTTGAGTCCTAATTACTCAATCGATTTGGCCCTAGCGAGTATGATGACTTTATAGGAGCATTGAAAAAGTTGATACAAACCTCTAGATTTCATTCAAGGTTATGCATAGCATCTAATCAAAGTTAATTAATGAATATTTTAATTTTTGAAATTTAGAACTGGCTAATATTGGGGACCCTTGACTAGGGCCCATTAGCCCAAAAAATTTGGGTTTTAATTTATTTTGGCTAGATTTATCCTAATTTTATAATAATTGGACCATTTTAAGTTTAAATATCCAATATTACCCCTAATAATAGGGGACATTTTCACCTTAAAATTATAAATAATTTTGGATTTCAAACATAATTTTCCATATTTTTAAAATACATTTTAGGGCCAACGCCTTACGAATAATCCTAAGTTTAGGATTACCAAACCCAATTCGAGAAACTAGCTAACAAAACTAAGGGGGGGATTTTTTTATGAGTTATTTCATTGGTGGCTTGAAGGATGATCTCTAGATCGATGCCAAGATGTTCAAACTAGAAAAATGATGCAAGTTATAAATTTGGCATGATTGGTCGAATCAAAATTCTTAGCTCAAAGGAGGACATCTAAATTTGTACAAACTAAACCCTCCTTTCCTCTCAAGTTCCCAACTCATAATGAAAATAAAATTATTGCCATCAAACACTTGACTACAAAATAAATGGATGTTCGACGCACTCAAGATGTGTGCTACAATTGTGATGAAAAATATGTTCGAGGGTAGAGGTGCACCCAAAATATGTTTCTCATATATGTAGAAGATCCAATCGATAGTGACCAAAGTTATGATGAAATAGAACCAATAGAAGACCCATACCAACATAAGGAAGATATACATGAATAACCATAATAAAAAAGTTTTGTTTATGCTCTTAATGATATTACTACTCCTAAAACCATGAAATTTGTGGGGTTTTTCAAAGTTTAACATCTTACAATCCTTATCAATTTTGTAAGTACACAATTTTATTGATCCTCAAATTACCAAGTAGGCCAATTATTACACACACACATGTAATTCCTTTGATTTTATGGTGGACAATGTGGGGACTTTGCCTTGTAAAGGTAAATATCACAATGTTACATTAAAAATAGGGAATTATGAGCTCAAAACAGATATGATTTCTCTACAATTAATGGGATGTGATATTGTATTGTCATATGAATGGTTAGGTACTTTAGGAATCATATCATGGAATTTTCCAGAGCTATGGATGTAGTTTTCACAGAATGGAAGGTCTTACACTCTTTGGGAATCCCAATAAATGCCCTCTTAGATTATCAACTCAAACCATATGAAGAAGTTTTTGAAACAATATTCTCATGGGTTCATCACTTAGATATTTGCAATCCAACTACCTACTTTATAGGTTGACCAAATTAATAAAATATTTAAAACATTTTTTGACAAAGCACAATGCAATTTTTACCAAACCATCAAATTTGCCACGATGTAACTCACATGACCATGCCATTCCATTTAAACCTAGTAGTGTATCACCTAATTTAAGGTCATATCAATAACCTCATACCCTTAAGTCAAATACAGAGAAGTTAGTATAGGAATTATTAAAATCTGGAGTCATTCGACTAAGTAACAATTCTTACTCTTCTCCTGTCTTATTGGCAGGAAAGAAATATGGGTCTTGGTGATTATGCATCAATATTCATGAGCTTAATAAGATCACCATCAACGATAAGTTTCCTATTTCTATGGTGTATGAATTATTGGATGAGTTGCATGGGACTATATTTTTATTCAAATTAGATCTTCACTTTAGGTACCATCAGATCAGGATCAAGGATGAAGATATTCCCAAAAACACATTCCATACTCATGAGGGTCATTATGATTTATTGATTATGTCATTTGGCTTGACCAATGAAACTTCCACATTTAAAATCCTTATGAACAACATTTTTCATCCATTCCTTCATAAACGTATTTTCTATGATGAAATTTTATTTTATAATAACTCTTGGGAAGAGCATCTCTCGTATGTGGATCAAACTTTACAAATTTTGGTGCAACATCAAATTTATGCTAAGTGGCCCAAGAGTTCTTTTGGGTTGATAGAAGTGGATTATTTAGGACACTGTCCCCAAATATGGAGTTAAATTTGACCCTAGGAAGATTCAAGTGGTTCAAGGGTGGCCTAAACCTCACACTCTAAAAGGTCTTCATGGATTTTTGGGGTTTAGAGGCTATTACCATAAATTTAGTCATAATTATAGTAAGATTATCACTCCCTTAAAATTCATGTTAAAAAGGGATTATTCTACTTGGATCGGCATAGCTAAATCAACTTTCCTTGAATTGCAACACATTATGAAAACCACTCCAATCTTAGCAATGCATGATTTTTCGAACCTTTGTAATTAAAAGCGATGCTTCAGGTAATGATATTGGCATAGTGTTTATGTAGGGAAGGTGACCCTTGTATTTCACTACTAAAGTTCTCTCCAATCACAATATAGGCAAATCGACTTATGCTAAGGAAGTGCTTGCAATTTTGCATGCAACCACTCATTGGAAACCTTATCTCATTGGGTGTCATTTCTCTATTAAAATATATCATAAAAGTCTCAAATATTTCTTGGAGCAATAGGTTATCAAACCCAAATAACAAAAGTGTGTCTCTAAGATCATGGGCTCTGATTATGATATTACTTATAAAAAGGGTAAGGAGAACATTATGTAATATGACCTCTCTCACTAATTTGAGGCTCATAAATATGTTGTGTGCCATTTCTTCACCCATTCCATAGTGGATAAATTTTATTCATGAGGAGGTGCTTAAGGATTAAAGCTTTACAAACTTTGGTTACCTCCCTTCAAATAAATCCTACCTCATGTCCTAGATACACTTGGGATGGACAAGATTTATGCTACCACCAAGGCCTTGTTGTTACTCACATGTCTCCTCTTCAAGAACTCCTAATGAAGTAAATGCATGCTTCACCCACTATAGGCCATTATGGGTTCCTCAAAACATATGAAAGGATTTAGCATATATTTTTCTAGAAACTTATGAATAAGGACATTCATAATTTTATGGAAACATGTGACACCTATAAACAGATGAAAGGAAAAATGGTGCATTCTCTAGGAACTCTACAACCCTTTCCTATTCTCAAATAGATTTGGACAGACATTTTCGTGGACTTTATTAAAGGGTTACCTAACTCCAAAGGTAAATTAGTTATTTTTATGGTAGTGGATCATCTTTCAAAGTATGTTCCTTTTTGTTTCCTCTCCCATCCTCACACGACCTCCATAGTTACCCAAACTTTCCTTGATTATATCTTTCGCCTCCACAGCTTACTTGCATCCATTATGTATGATTGTGACTCTGCCTTCACTAGTAATTTTTGGCAATAATTTTTTAAGTTGGAGGAAACAAAACTCAAAATGAGTTCAGATTATCATATGTTGGCAATTTGAGTTATTTTATGTTGTCATTGATGTCACATGGATCACATTGAGTTTTGAGTTTTGGAAAGCATGGATATATACAGGGTTTTTGTGAAAACCAAGGCAGGCAAAATAAAAGGTTTTATTTAAAACCATGGATGGCAGATTTGAAATGGGTTTTTCTTAAAACCCAGGTTGGCTTTTCGTTTCGTCGAAAAAGGTGCCCCGGTGATGGAGATATTTAATTTTAAATATTTAGTTTAAATTTTAATTATTTAAAATTTAAATTTTAAAATTAAAATTAAAGTCATCGCCGACGTCATAAAAACCATGCACCATCAAAAGGAAATTAATAATTAAAGGTGTCGACGTATGTGAAATTAAAGGAAGGTTGCATATATATATGCAAAGGCTTTCGATTCAAAATTCTAAGCATCAAACAAAGAGAACAAAAAGTGGAAGCCCCAAAATCCTTCGATGTGACAGCGTGGTCCAACGGTGAGCTTGGGAAGCGTGGAGTTTTTGGTTGCGACAGGGCATGCGTTCGATTCCCATCGGGTTTGATTTTTGTAGAGTGTGGAAGAAGAGCATTTGGCGCACATTTTTGGCATGAGCAAGGGCAACGAAATATAGGGAGCATTTTTGCTCTCTGTCCTATGTGAGCAGATAGCTCACGTGGTCTTTGGCATTGTGGTTGTGGTGTTGAGTGGGCAGTGACGAGGGTTCGATTCCCTCTAAGAGGCAAGTAAACATTTTATTGAATATTTTTTTATTATTGCCTAATGTTGGAGGAATAAGGTGATGCTAAGGGAATAATGTTTGATTAAATTTTTATTTACTTGGAAGGCAAGATATAAGGGTTGAAATGCACTTTTAGAAAAAGAGAAATTTTTGGTGTTTTCCTCTTTTAGAAGTATACCATATTATATATCGTTGGAAAGCTTATTTTGAGGGCTATTTGATTAACTTGATTAGATGGAGAAATAAGGTGTATGTAAAGAGATATTTCTATTTTTGTAAAGGGGTTCAAAGTGAAGGTTGTTTTGTTCTTTTTCAAAGTGTGTTGAGTGTGGCAGATTTCCAAAGGGGTTTCTTCATCTTCATAAAAGGTATGGGCACATTCTCCTATTGTTTGTTTATGGTGGTTGATTTCTGAAATATCATTGGAGAGAAAAGGATTGATTGTGGTTTCCTTTTTGAAAGTGGTTGGTTGAATGCTTCAAGGTTTTCTAGTTTGAGAGTTGTGTTTAAACCTTGTTTTATAAGCATAGTTGTTAAAGCCCATTGGTTATGCAAAGAACTTGAAAAGAACATGAGTATCATTGTTATGTGAAGAATTTTTATTAGCATTGTTGTTGAAGCCCATTGGTTATGCAAATAACTTGAACTTGAGAAGAACATGAGTATCATTGTTATGTGAGATTTGTGGTTGAGCATTGTTGGAAACATTTGAGTTGGTTGATACATGCTTGGACTAGGGTTTTGTGAGAAAGAGTTGTTCCTTGTGGTAGTTGGTTGAGAAGAGTTGTTTGAGCCTAGTCAAGTGATTGTGTGAAGTGGTTGTTCAAGTTCCATGAAACAAACTATTCTATATTCTTGATTTGAGTTGAGATTGAGATTTTAGGATAGAACATATTGAGTCTCTAACAATTCTCTTTATGCTTCTATGAGATTGATTTGAGTTGAGATCATTGTGGATCATTGTTGTCATCCTTTGTAGAGTGCATTGCCATTCATTATTGAGTTCATCATTGAGCCTTGCCTTGATAGATTTGTGGATGAGATTTGAGTACTACTTGAGCATGATTGATTGAGCCTTTGAGAAGGCATTTGGGATAGATTTTTGGATAGATTTGTGGAAGTTTTGGGATATTTTTGGACAAGTTATATGTGAGATTGTTGAGTAGATTTGGACAAGTTCTATGTGAGCTTGTTGAGTAGATTTGGACAAGTTATCTGTGAGCTTGTTGAGCATATTTGGACAAGTTCTATGTGAGCTTGTTGAGCAGATTTGGACAAGTTCTTAGTGAGCTTGTTGAGCAGATTTGGACAAGTTTTGTGTGAGCTTGTTGAGCAGATTTGGACAAGTTCTTTGTGAGCTTGTTGAGCATATTTGGACAAGTTATGTGTGAGCTTGTTGAGTAGATCAGTGGAGTGCCTAGATGAGTAGATCAGTGGATTGCCTACCTTAGTAGATCAGTGTGTTGCCTTGCTAAGTAGATTAGTGGATTGCCTACATGAGTAGATCAGTGTGTTGCCTAGTTGAGCAGATCAGTGGATTGCCTACCTGAGCATATTGTGTTGCCTAGTGAGCAGATCAGTGGATTGCCTACCTGAGCAGATCAGTGTATTGCCTAGCTTTGAGGAGATCAAAGTAATCATTGTATTGGATAAGGATCCTTATTTCTGTGTGAAATATTATAAGGATATTATCTTGTGGAGTACCCCACATTGGGGGAACCATGTTAAATCTTGTGTCTCAATTGTGTGTGGTGACTTGTGCTCTTGCTTACTATTGCTATCTGAGTTATTAATGCACACTACTATATTTGGTTATTGCAATTAAGGACATTAATTGATATTGGTTTGGAAAGAAAGTAAAAATTGGGTGCTATACTGTTCACCCCCCTCTCAGTATAAGCTTGTGTTCTTCAATTGGTATCAGAGTGGGTTCCTTCAAAAAGGCTAACAACTTGAGGGTAGATTCTACTAGGTTATAGGATGGACAAATGGTATATTGACAGTGGGTGCTCTAGTCATATGACTGGGTATAAGGATAAGTTCATTTCTTTAAAAGGGAACAACAATGGATCTATGAGATTTGGTGATAATGCTTCAGCTAAAATCAAAGGGAGAGGAACTTTAAGTTTGGATGATGGAAAGACTACTACACAGGGTGTACTCTATGTTGAGGGTCTAAAACACAATCTACTGAGTGTAAGTCAGCTTTGTGATCGAGGGTACATAGTTACTTTTTCCTCTACAAGGATGCAAAATCAGGGAAACAAAAATAGGGAAGCTTGTTGCAAATGCAGAAAGAACCAATAACAATCTCTACATGCTCAATGAAATAAAAATGGAAAAATGTCTTCTATCTCAAGAAGAAGAAAGTTGGTTATGGCATAAAAGGTTGTGTCACTTGAACTTCGATAACATAGTAAGGATAAGCAACAAACAAATTGTCAGAGATCTACCAAAGATAAAAAGACCTTCAAATACAATTTGTGCAAAGTGTCAGTATGGAAAGCAGACAAGATCAAGTTTCAAGGCAAAAGAATATTCCTCTTCCAAGGTATTAGAATTGATTCATACTGATTTATGTGGTCCTATGAGAACCAAAAGTCTACAAGGTGAAAGTTACTTCATGTTGTTCATAGATGATTATTCTAGAATGACTTGGGTTGTTTTTTTGAAAGAGAAATCAGAGGCATTTGAGCATTTCAAAGTGTTCAAAGAAATGGTAGAAAATGAAATAGGAAAGAAGATCAAGTGTTTGTGATCATATAGAGGAGGGGAATTCATCTCTACAGAATTCATTGAGTTTTGTGCAGAACATGGAATCAAAAAAGAATATTCAGCAACCAGGACTCCATAGCAAAATGGAGTAGTAGAAAGAAAGAATAGAACTCTTGAGAATATGGCCAGAGCAATGCTAAATGAATCAAGAATCTCAGATGGGTTTTGGAAGGAAGCAATCAGTACAACAATCTATGTTATGAATAGAGCTCAAGTTAGAACAAAGCAACATAAGACTCCATATGAGTTTTGGAAAGGAAGATCTCCCACGGTAAACTACTTCAGAATTTTTGGAAGTAAGTGTTATATCAGAAGAGAGGATAAGGACTTGGGCAAGTTTGATCCTAGATGTGATGAAGGTATTTTTCTTGGATACTCTACAAAGAGTAAGGCCTACAGATGCTACAATAAAAGAACACATACCATGGTGGAAAGTATAAATGTCAGAGTTGATGAAAGAACAGGAATAAATGAGCCATCTCAGGAAGATATTCTTGAAGAAGAAGAAAGTTTTCAGGAAGAAATGGGTGAAGATTCAGATGAAGAAGATTTGCAGAATATACCTTCCAAAACTACATCAAGATATATTCAGAAAAATCATCCAGAGGACTTGATCATTGGCAGCCCTGATGTAAGATGAACAAGAAGAGGAATCATAGGCTCAACAGAACAAGCAAATGTTTCACTACTATCCAAGATAGAACCAAAGGATTTCAGAGAGGCAGAAAATGATGAATGTTGGATTAAAGCAATGAAGGAAGAACTAGATCAGATTGAAAAAAGTAAGACTTGGGAATTAGTTCCAAGACCAAAAGGAAAAAATGTAATTGGTACTAAATGGGTCTACAGGAACAAACTAAATGAAGATGGTCAAGTCATCAAAAACAAGGCAATATTGGTGTGTAAAGGGTATGCACAAGTAGAAGGAATTGATTTTGATGAGACCTTTGCACCAGTTGCAATATTGGAAGCTATACGGATGTTTTTGGCACTTTCAAGCTATAGGAATTTCAAAGTATATCAGATGGATGTCAAATCAGCTTTTCTGAATGGTCATTTAGAAGAAGAAGTTTACATTGAACAACTAGATGGGTTTAATCAAGCAGATAAGCCAGATTATGTGTGTAGATTGAAAAAGGCTCTTTATGGCTTAAAGCAAGCTCCTAGAGCATGGTATTCAAGACTGGATAAATATCTTCGAGAGCAAGGTTTCAGAAAGGGAACAATTGATAGCAATCTGTATATTAAAAATAAGGGAAATGATTTGATGATTGTGGAAGTTTATGTGGATGATATTATTTTTGGGGGTAGCAATGACAGAATGTGTCAAGAATTTGCAAGAAACATGACTAATGAGTTTGAAATGTCTATGCTTGGTGAATTAACCTTTTTCCTCGGATTACAAATTTCACAATTAGAAAAAGGGATATTTCTTTCACAAACAAAGTATATAAAGGAGATGTTGAAGAAATTCAAAATGGAATATAGTAAGCCAGTTAGTACTCCAATGGTTATAGGGTGTAAATTAAGCAAAGATGATGAATCTCCTTGATGCAAATCAAACACTATACAGATCTATGATTGGTAGCTTGTTATATGTTACAGCTACAAGACCAGATATAATACAGGTAGTTGGTTTAGTGGGAAGATTTCAAGCAGCTCCAAAAGAATCACATGTGACAGCAGTGAAAAGAATACTCAGATATCTCAAAGGAACAATGGAGTATGGTCTATGGTATCCTAGAAGCAGTAAGTTTACTCTCACAGCATACACAGATGCATATTGGGTAGGAAACATTGATGATAGAAAAAGCACAAGTGGAGGAGCATTCTTTCTTGGTGATTGCTTAGTTTCTTGGCTAAGTAAGAAACAACCATCAGTGTCACTTTCCACAACAGAGGTAGAATATATTGCAGCAGCAACATGTTGTTCACAGGTATTATGGATGAAACAGACTCTCAAATATTTTAGCATAGAACATGATCATCCCATTCCTATTATGTGTGATAATACTAGTGCTATAAGTATCTCGAAGAATCCAGTAATGCATGCTAGAACAAAGCACATTCCAATCAAGTATCACTTTTTAAGAGAACAGGTTACAGAGCAACAAGTAAGATTGGAATATGTTCCTACAAAATATCAGATTGCAGACATATTTACAAAACCATTACCAAGAGAAATGTTTGAGCGTTTGAGAGAACAGCTAGGAGTAAAAGTACTCCCACCCCAAAATTAATCACCTCAAGAGAGAAGGTGGTGAGGGGGCTAAGCTTAAGAGTCATATCTTTTAGCCCCATAGGTGTCCCTTTTGCCATTGATGTCAAATGGGGAGAGATTTGAGTTAGGGGGAGAAGCCTCCAAAGAGAGCATTGAGTTAGGGGGAGCAACCTCCAAAGAGAGTATTGAGTCAGGGGGAGCAACTTTGATTCTCAGAGATGGTTTTTGTAGTGATTGTGGTGATTTGCATTAGAGGTGTTGCCATCAATGACAAAGGGGGAGATTGTTGGAAATTTGAGGTATTTTATGTTGTCATTGATGTCACATGGATCACATTGAGTTTTGGTGGCCAAAGTATTTCATAAATAAGCATTTATGATATTTTGGAAAGCATGGATATATAGGGTTTTTGTGAAAACCAAGGTAGGCAAAATAAAAGGTTTTATTTAAAACCATGGATGGCAGATTTGAAATGGGTTTTTCTTAAAACCTAGGTTGGCTTTTCGTTTCATCAAAAAATGTGCCCCGGTGATGGAGATATTTAATTTTAAATATTTAGTTTAAATTTTAATTATTTAAAATTTAAATTTTAATTTTAAAATTAAAATTAAAGTCATCGTCGACGTCATAAAAACCATGCGCCATCAAAAGGAAATTAATAATTAAAGGTGCCGACATATGTGAAATTAAATGAAGGTTGCATATATATATGCAAAGGCTTTCGATTCAAAAGTCTAAGCATCGAATGAAGAGAATAAAAAGTGGAAGCCTTAAAATCCTTCGATGTGACAGCATGGTCCAACGGTGAGCTTGGGAAGCATGGAGTTTTTGGTTGCGACAAGGCATGCGTTCGATTCCCACCGGGTTCGATTTTTGTAGAGTGTGGAAGAAGAGCATTTGGTGCACATTTTTGGCATGAGCAAGGGCAACAAAATATAGGGAGCATTTTTGCTCTCTGTCCTATGTGAGCAGATAGCTCACGTGGTCTTTGGCGCCGTGGTTGTGGTGTTGAGTGGGCAGTGACGAGGGTTCGATTCCCTCTAAGAGGTAAGTAAACATTTTATTGAATATTTTTTATTATTGCCTAATGTTGGAGGAATAAGGTGATGCTAAGGGAATAATGTTTGATTAAATTTTTATTTACTTGGAAGGCAAGATATAAGGGTTGAAATGCACTTTTAGAAAAAGAGAAATTTCTGGTGTTTTCCTCTTTTAGAAGTATACCATATTATATATCGTTGGAAAGCTTATTTCGAGGGCTATTTGATTAACTTGATTAGATGGAGAAATAAGGTGTATGTAAAGAGATATTTCTATTTTTGTAAAGGGGTTCAAAGTGAAGGTTGTTTTGTTCTTTTTCAAAGTGTGTTGAGTGTGGCAGATTTCCAAAGGGGTTTCTTCATCTTCATAAAAGGTATGGGCACATTCTCCTATTGATTGTTTATGGTGGTTGATTTCTGAAATATCATTGGAGAGAAAAGGATTGATTGTGGTTTCCTTTTTGAAAGTGGTTGGTTGAATGCTTCAAGGTTTTCTAGTTTGAGAGTTGTGTTTAAACCTTGTTTTATAAGCATAGTTGTTGAAGCCCATTGGTTATGCAAAGAACTTGAAAAGAACATGAGTATCATTGTTATGTGAAGAATGTTTTATTAGCATTGTTGTTGAAGCCCATTGGTTATGCAAAGAACTTGAACTTGAGAAGAACATGAGTATCATTGTTATGTGAGATTTGTGGTTGAGCATTGTTGGAAACATTTGAGTTGGTTGATACATGCTTGGACTAGGGTTTGTAAGAAAGAGTTGTCCCTTGTGGTAGTTGGTTGAGTAGAGTTGTTTGAGCCTAGTCAAGTGATTGTGTGAAGTGGTTGTTCAAGTTCCATGAAACAAACTATTCTATATTATGGATTTAAGTTGAGATTGAGATTTGAGGATAGAACATATTGAGTCTCTAACAATTCTCTTTATGCTTCTATGAGATTGATTTGAGTTGAGATCATTGTGGATCATAGTTGTCATCCTTTGAAGAGTGTATTACCATTCATTATTGAGTTCATCTTTGAGCCTTGCCTTGATAGTTTTGTGGATGAGATTTGAGTACTACTTGAGTATGATTGATTGAGCCTTTGAGAAGGCTTTTGGGATAGATTTTTGGACAGATTTGTAGATTTTTGGGATAGTTTTTGGACAAGTTTGTGAGCAGTTTGGACAAGTTCTTTGTGAGCTTGTTGAGCAGATTTGGACAAGTTCTGTGTGAGCTTGTTGAGCAGATTTGGACAAGTTTTGTGTGAGCTTGTTGAGCATATTTGGACAAGTTCTGTGTGAGCTTGTTGAGCAGATTTGGACAAGTTTTGTGTGAGCTTGTTGAGCAGATTTTGACAAGTTCTATGTGAGCTTGTTGAGCATATTTGGACAAGTTCTGTGTGAGCTTGTTGAGTAGATTAGTGGAGTGCCTAGCTGAGTAGATCAGTGGATTGCCTACCTAAGTAGATCAGTGTGTTGCCTAGCTGAGTAGATTAGTGGATTGCCTACCTGAGTAGATCAGTGTGTTGCCTAGCTGAGTAGATCAGTGGATTGCCTACCTGAGAGATCAGTGTGTTGCCTAGCTGAGAAGATCAGTGGATTTCCTACCTGAGTAGATCAGTGTATTGCCTAGCTTTGAGCAGATCAAAGTAATCATTGTATTGGATAAGGATCCTTATTTTTATGTGAAATATTATAAGGATATTATCTTGTGGAGTACCCCACATTGGGGGAACCATGTTAAATATTGTGTCTCAATTGTGTGTGGTGACTTGTGCTCTTGCTTACTATTGCTATCTGAGTTATTAATGCACACTACTATATTTGGTTATTGCAATTAAGGACATTAATTGATATTGGTTTGGAAAGAAAGTAAAAATTGGGTGCTATATTATTCACCCCCTCTCAGTATAAGCTTGTGTTCTTCAATTGGTATCAGAGTGGGTTCCTTCAGAAAGGCTAATAGCTTGAGGGTAGATTCTATTGGGTTACAGGATGGACAAATGGTATATTGATAGTGGGTGCTCTAGTCATATGACTGGGTATAAGGATAAGTTCATTTCTTTAAAAGGGAACAATAGTGGATCTGTGAGATTTGGTGATAATGCTTCAGCTAAAATCAAAGGGAGAGGAACTTTAAGTTTGGATGATGGAAAGACTACTACACAGGGTGTACTCTATGTTGAGGGTCTAAAACACAATCTACTGAGTGTAAGTCAGCTTTGTGATCGAGGGTACATAGTTACTTTTTCCTCTACAGGATGCAAAATCAGGGAAACAAAAATAGGGAAGCTTGTTGCAAATGCAGAAAGAACCAATAACAATATCTACATGCTCAATGAAATAAAAAAGGAAAAATGTCTTCTATCTCAAGAAGAAGAAATTTGGTTATGGCATAAAAGGTTGTGTCACTTGAACTTCGATAACATAGTAAGGATAAGCAACAAACAAATTGTCAGAGATCTACCAAAGATAAAAAGACCTTCAAATACAATTTGTGCACAATGTCAATATGGAAAGCAGACAAGATCAAGTTTCAAGGCAAAATAATATTCCTCTTCCAAGGTATTAGAATTGATTCATACTGATTTATGTGGTCCTATGAGAACCAAAAGTCTACAAGGTGAAAGTTACTTCATGTTGTTCATAGATGATTATTCTAGAATGACTTGGGTTGTTTTTCTGAAAGAGAAATCAGAGGCATTTGAGCATTTCAAAGTGTTCAAAGAAATGGTAGAAAATGAAACAGGAAAGAAGATCAAGTGTTTATGATCATATAGAGGAGGGGAATTCATCTCTATAGAATTCATTGAGTTTTGTGCAGAACATGGAATCAAAAAAGAATATTCAGCAACCAGGACTCCATAGCAAAATGGAGTAGTAGAAAGAAAGAATAGAACTCTTGAGAATATGGCCAGAGCAATGCTAAATGAATCAAGAATCTCATATGGGTTTTGGAAGGAAGCAATCAGTACAACAGTCTATGTTATGAATAGAGCTCAAGTTAGAACAAAGCAACATAAGACTCCATATGAGTTTTGGAAAGGAAGATCTCCCACGGTAAACTACTTCAAAAATTTTGGAAGTAAGTGTTATATCAGAAGAGAGGATAAGGACTTGGGCAAGTTTGATCCTAGATGCGATGAAGGTATTTTTCTTGGATACTCTACAAAGAGTAAGGCCTACAGATGCTACAATAAAAGAACACATACCATGGTGGAAAGTATAAATGTCAGAGTTGATGAAAGAACAGGAATAAATGAGCCATCTCAGGAAGATATTCTTGAAGAAGAAGAAAGTTGTCAGGAAGAAATGGGTGAAGATTCAGATGAAGAAGATTTGCAGAATATACCTTCCAAAACTACATCAAGATATATTCAAAAAAATCATCCAGAGGACTTGATCATTGGCAGCCCTGATGTAAGATGAACAAGAAGAGGAATCATAGGCTCAACAGAACAAGCAAATGTTTCACTACTATCCAAGATAGAACCAAAGGATTTCAGAGAGGCAAAAAATGATGAATGTTGGATTAAAGCAATGAAGGAAGAACTAGATCAGATTGAAAAAAGTAAGACTTGGGAATTAGTTCCAAGACCAAAAGGAAAAAATGTAATTGGTACTAAATGGGTCTACAGGAACAAACTAAATGAAGATGGTCAAGTCATCAGAAACAAGGCAATATTGGTGTGTAAAGGGTATGCACAAGTAGAAGGAATTGATTTTGATGAGACCTTTGCACCAGTTGCAATATTGGAAGCTATACGAGATGTTTTTGGCACTTTCAAGCTATAGGAATTTCAAAGTATATCAGATGGATGTCAAATCAGCTTTTCTAAATGGTCATTTAGAAGAAGAAGTTTACATTGAACAACCGAGATGGGTTTAATCAAGCAGATAAGCCAGATTATGTGTGTAGATTGAAAAAGGCTCTTTATGGCTTAAAGCAAGCTCCCAGAGCATGGTATTCAAGACTGGATAAATATCTTCGAGAGCAAGGTTTCGAGAAAGGGAACAATTGATAGCAATCTATATATTAAAAATAAGGGAAATGATTTGATGATTGTGGAAGTTTATGTGGATGATATTATTTTTGGGGGTAGCAATGACAGAATGTGTCAAGAATTTGCAAGAAACATGACTAATGAGTTTGAAATGTCTATGCTTGGTGAATTAACCTTTTTCCTCGGATTACAGATTTCACAATTAGAAAAAGGGATATTTCTTTCACAAACAAAGTATATAAAGGAGATGTTGAAGAAATTCAAAATGGAAGATAGTAAGCCAGTTAGTACTCCAATGGTTACAGGGTGTAAATTAAGCAAAGATGATGAATCTCCTGATGCAAATCAAACACTATACAGATCTATGATTGGTAGCTTGTTATATGTTATAGCTACAAGACCAGATATAATACAGGTAGTTGGTTTAGTGGGAAGATTTCAAGCAGCTCCAAAAGAATCACATGTGACAGCAATGAAAAGAATACTCAGATATCTCAAAGGAACAATGGAGTATGGTCTATGGTATCCTAGAAGCAGTAAGTTTACTCTCACAACATACACAGATGCATATTGGGCAGGAAACATTGATGATAGAAAAAGCACAAGTGGAGGAGCATTCTTTCTTGGTGATTGCTTAGTTTCTTGGCTAAGTAAGAAACAACCATCAGTGTCACTTTCCACAACAGAGGTAGAATATATTGCAGCAGCAACATGTTGTTCATAGGTATTATGGATGAAATAGACTCTCAAATATTTCAGCATAGAACATGATCATCCCATTCCTATTATGTGTGATAATACTAGTGCTATAAGTATCTCGAAGAATCCAGTAATGCATGCCAGAACAAAGCACATTCCAATCAAGTATCACTTTTTAAGAGAACAGGTTACAGAGCAACAAGTAATATTGGAATATGTTCCTACAAAAGATCAGATTGCAGACATATTTACAAAACCATTACCAAGAGAAACATTTGAGCGTTTGAGAGAACAATTGGGAGTAAAAGTACTCCCACCCCAAAATTAATCACCTCAAGAGAGAAGGTGGTGAGGGGGCTAAGCTTAAGAGTCATATCTTTTAGCCCCATAGGTGTCCCTTTTTGCCATTGATGTCAAAGGGGGAGAGATTTGAGTTAGGGGGAGCAGCCTCCAAAGAGAGCATTGAGTTAGGGGGAGCAGCCTCCAAAGAGAGTATTGAGTCAGGGGGAGCAGCTTTGATTCTCAGAAATGGTTTTTGTAGTGATTGTGGTGATTTGCATTAGAGGTGTTGCCATCAATGACAAAGGGGGAGATTGTTGGAAATTTGAGGTATTTTATGTTGTCATTGATGTCACATGGATCAATTGATGTGCACATGGATCTCATAAATGCAAATGAATTTATGATATTTTGGAAAGCATGGATATATACAGGGTTTTTGTGAAAACCAAGGCAGAGTAAAATAAAAGGTTTTATTTAAAACCATGGATGGTAGATTTGAAATGGGTTTTTCTTAAAACCTAGGTTGGCTTTTCGTTTCATCAAAAAAGGTGCCCCGGTGATGGAGATATTTAATTTTAAATATTTAGTTTAAATTTTAATTATTTAAAATTTAAATTTAAATTTTAAAATTAAAATTAAAGTCATCGTCGACGTCATAAAAACCATGCGCCATCAAAAGGAAATTAATAATTAAAGGTGCCGACGTATGTGAAATTAAAGGAAGGTTGCATATATATATGCAAAGGCTTTCAATTCAAAAGTCTAAGCATCGAACGAAGAGAACAAAAAGTGGAAGCCCTAAAATCCTTCGATGTGATAGCGTGGTCCAACGGTGAGCTTGGGAAGCATGGAGTTTTTGGTTGCGACAGGGCATGCGTTCGATTCCCACCGGGTTCGATTTTTGTAGAGTGTGGAAGAAGAGCATTTGGTGCACATTTTTGGCATGAGCAAGGGCAGCAAAATATAGGGAGCATTTTTGCTCTCTGTCCTATGTGAGCAGATAGCTCACGTGGTCTTTGGCACCTCGGTTGTGGTGTTGAGTGGGTAGTGACGAGGGTTCGATTCCCTCTAAGAGGTAAGTAAACATTTTATTGAATATTTTTTATTATTGCCTAATGTTGGAGGAATAAGGTGATGCTAAGGGAATAATGTTTGATTAAATTTTTATTTACTTGGAAGGCAAGATATAAGGGTTGAAATGCACTTTTAGAAAAAGAGAAATTTCTGGTGTTTTCCTCTTTTAGAAGTATACCATATTATATATCGTTGGAAAGCTTATTTCGAGGGCTATTTGATTAACTTGATTAGATGGAGAAATAAGGTGTATGTAAAGAGATATTTCTATTTTTGTAAAGGGGTTCAAAGTGAAGGTTGTTTTGTTCTTTTTCAAAGTGTGTTGAGTGTGGCAGATTTCCAAAGGGGTTTCTTCATCTTCATAAAAGGTATGGGCACATTCTCCTATTGATTGTTTATGGTGGTTGATTTCTGAAATATCATTGGAGAGAAAAGGATTGATTGTGGTTTCCTTTTTGAAAGTGGTTGGTTGAATGCTTCAAGGTTTTCTAGGTTTGAGAGTTGTGTTTAAACCTTGTTTTATAAGCATAGTTGTTAAAGCCCATTGGTTATGCAAAGAACTTGAAAAGAACATGAGTATCATTGTTATGTGAATAATGTTTTATTAGCATTGTTGTTGAAGCCCATTGGTTATGCAAAGAACTTGAACTTGAGAAGAACATGAGTATCATTGTTATGTGAGATTTGTGGTTGAGCATTGTTGGAAACATTTGAGTTGGTTGATACATGCTTGGACTAGGGTTTGTAAGAAAGAGTTGTTCCTTGTGGTAGTTGGTTGAGAAGAGTTGTTTGAGCCTAGTCAAGTGATTGTGTGAAGTGGTTGTTCAAGTTCCATGAAACAAACTATTCTATATTTTAGATTTGAGTTGAGATTGAGATTTGAGGATAGAACATATTGAGTCTCTAACAATTCTCTTTATGCTTCTATGAGATTGCCTTGAGTTGAGAAAGATATTGGATTTGAGTATAGAACATATTGAGTCTCTAACAATTCTCTTTATGCTTCTATGAGATTGATTTGAGTTGAGATCATTGTGGATCATAGTTGTCATCCTTTGAAGAGTGCATTGCCATTCATTGTTGAGTTCATCTTTGAGCCTTGCCTTCATATATTTGTGGATGAGATTTGAGTACTACTTGAGCATGATTGATTGAGCCTTTGAGAAGGCTTTTGGGATAGATTTATGGACAGATTTGTGGATAATTTTTGGGATAGATTTGGACAAGTTGTGTGAGCTTGTTGAGCATATTTGGACAAGTTCTATGTGAGCTTGTTGAGCAGATTTGGACAAGTTCTGTGTGAGCTTGTTGAGCATATTTGGACAAGTTCTGTGTGAGCTTGTTGAGCATATTTGGACAAGTTCTATGTGAGCTTGTTGAGCAGATTTGGACAAGTTCTATGTGAGCTTGTTGAGCAGATTTGGACAAGTTCTGTGTGAGCTTGTTGAGAAGATTTGGACAAGTTCTGTGTGAGCTTGTTGAGCATGGCAATGGAGTGCCTAGTTGAGCAGATCAGTGGATTGCCTACCTGAGTAGATCAATGTGTTGCCTAGCTGAGCAGATCAATGGATTGCCTACCTGAGTAGATTAGTGTGTTTCCTAGCTGAGAATTAGTGGATTGCCTACCTGAGTAGATCAGTGTGTTGCCTAGCTGAGCAGATCAGTGGATTGCCTACCTGAGTAGATCAATGTGTTGCCTAGCTGAGTAGATCAGTGGATTGCCTACCTGAGCAGATCAGTGTATTGCCTAGCTTTGAGCAGATCAAAGTAATCATTGTATTGGATAAGGATCCTTATTTTTGTGTGAAATATTATAAGGAGATTATCTTGTGGAGTACCCCACATTGGGGGAACCATGTTAAATCTTGTGTCTCAATTGTGTGTGGTGACTTGTGCTCTTGCTTACTATTGCTATCTAAGTTATTAATGCACACTACTATATTTGGTTATTGCAATTAAGGACATTAATTGATATTGGTTTGGAAAGAAAGTAAAAAGTGGGTGCTATACTGTTCACCCCCCTCTCAGTATAAGCTTGTGTTCTTCATTATCCATAAAAAAATGGCCATACTAATATTATCAATGAATGTTTGGAGACCTACCTTCGTTGTTTTACCTTTGATCATCTTACACAATGGGTAAAGTGGCTTCCCTTGGTCGAGTGGTGGTATAATACTTCATATCACATGATGACGAAGGTCACCCCTTTTAAAATATCTTATAGATGTCCTCCATTCATGACCTCCTCCTACATTACAGGTAGCTCCAAGGTCCATGCATTTGACACTACACTTAGCCAGCATGCCAAAGTCCTCTACTAACTGAAGATAAATTTGGAATTGACTTATATCTAAATGCACCAACAAGCTAATAAACATAATTATAAGAGTAGATTTGATGTTGGTGATATGGTCTTCCTTCAATTGTAGCCATACAAACAGTTATCCCTCTAGATTTTTAGGTGTCAAAAACTCACTACGGAATACTATGGGCCCTAATAGGTTTTACAATGGATTGGTGTCATGGCTTACAAATTTATCCTACCATATACATCCAAGATCCACCCTATTTTAATGTATCCTCTCTCAATAATGTTGTACAAAATCATGTACAAGTGTCACAACCCATTTTTCTTCATCCCAAATTTCCAACTTATCCAAGAGTTTTTTTTTTGAATAATTTACACACTTGTGTAGGGAAATGACCCAATATTACTTAGTGTGGTTCATTATTTGGAAATGACTAACTTATTCAATGAACCCTATATAGATTATTATACCCATATCTATGACAATCCCCACTTACTCTTTTAAGTCCATAAAGGCATACACCCATCTCTACCCCTTACTAATATCTATTTAAGTAAGTGTACTAGGTGTAGTATAAGATAAAGCTATCCATATCATTATTACAATGAGCTAGCATAACCCTTTAGTCCATAAAAATGGATGCACAAACCTCTAAATCTTGCATAAGTTCCCTATGTAGATGTACTAAGAGCTATCCATATCACAACTATTATGAGCTAGCTAATCCATATTTAGGTTTCACTCAAATTTAGACAATGTCCTTATCCATCGAATATCGAAACCAAGCTAATTTAGTACTTTAATTTTGAAACTCAACATTGAACACTAATCCCTTAGTTCCATACCATTATATTAGAATTTATCACGTACAAAAACTAAAGTGAACCTTTAAGAGTCCAAAAATAAAGTTTATTTTAATTTTATGATGGTCCAGTATTTTTTAATGCTAAGTCAACCTCTTTTCAAATATTCAAGGCCTTAGAAATCTCCTTCTCATACGTAGAGAATATCATTTTACAATGGTATAATAGCATATTTATTAGTTAATATTTTTTGATGGATTCCTTTCCTACATTTTATCTTCAAAAGTCTCTTATCGAAGATCTCCTTTTATTAAAAATCAAACATAAAGAGACACCCTTAAATACATCTCGGGTAACCACACCTTCAAAAACCATTCCAAATAAATATTAATTTAAATTAAATAACTCCTTTATTCATGTAAGTAATTAAAGTAACCTAACATCCATTAATGTTATTCCTAAGCATTTCTTATTTGTCTAACTTGATACCATGCTCAACATGTCAATTTCTTTACTTTAAATAAAGTAATGTTTAAATTAAACTAAAATAGAGATACATGAACTGTATTGTATTTCATAAAAACTTGAACATAAAAGCTTAAAATATTTACAAGAATTTCCAAGGAAAAATATTTTTGTGTTCATTTTATACAAGTCACAAATTTACAAGTACCCTTCCCATTACAATCATCCTTTACATTCCACACTATACATCATGCGATAAGTAATAGATACAAAACTTTTGAATCATATCCTTCCATAGTTTTATTTTATAATTCAATTAGAAAGTATAAATAAAACATTTCTATCTCCAATGATTGATCTCTCTCAGGTAGTATTTTTCTCTACAGTCCCCTTGATCCATTGAGAAGGATATGTTTATAGGGATCATTCCAGCTCCTCACTACTGATAGTGCATATTTATAATTACATTCACAATTTCCATATTACATACAACTAAATGGAGAATTCAAAAATTCACTCGTTCATGTTCTCTTTATCTTACTGTACAAATTTGACCAAAATGAAACATCAATTTCTATAAATACGTTTTACAATTTGTGCATATTTTTCAATTCAAACAATAGCTAATTCTGAAAAAACTTAATCATTTCAATTATATTTTTGATAAACAATAAATAACAATATAGTCCATCCATTATGCAAGGAAATAGGTCATATATCCATTTTTCAATAAACTCCACATTACCATATTGAGACTAGATTCTAAACCAGAGTCTCCCTTAGTTTAGATAGAACATTGTTCAAACAAAATTTCTTCCCTAATTCAAATATAACTCAATTTATTACAAGATCACACTACCCTTATATAATTAACATACTTAAGTTTAACCCTAACATTATATAATCACCCTGCACCTCATGGTTTAGAAGTTGCACTTCTACATACCTAGGAAAAAGTGACAATATTCATCACTCAAATGGAATTAACATTCATTGGTATCCCAATATTTAAGCTCTAATAAAATAATGACATCCTAATTCTCCATTTCTCATCCAGAAAATAAAATTACAAACATAGTTTGTAATTTCAAAATTAATAACATGCACAAATGTCTTTCAGACCTGATACACTCTTAATGGAGCCCATATGTTCATAATTCATCCAAGATAACATATTACTCATGGTTCTATAGGAGATAATTTTTAACTACCTCACTTGACATTTTGATGTACTTCCAAAAGGGTCAATTACCTTTATTTAAAACATATGGCTTACTAACTCTTAACGGTTGATGTACTTTTGAAGGGTTTCACTGTAATTCAATACAATTTTAATAAAAATTGATTGAACACAAAATTTTAAAATAATATCATGACCAAGTAAAACTAAAAATTCACTCATAACTTGATACCAAATAAGAGATGCGTCTAACCAAAATATTCTTATTAAAATCTTAAAATTCTCTCTAAAGGTTTAGAACTCTATCAAAATACTTTAGTGCGCAATCCTCAAGGTATTTAGGTTTGCTATAGTTGGAAATATTTTGACCACTATATCAATTACAGTATAGCAATCAAGCATGCAAACATCCCTCCAAGTTTTAAGGTATCTTCAAAGTATGTTAAAAATTCATCGAACAAAGGTAGATAATTTGTCCAAATTGAGTGAATTTATGTTCTCTAAGCTATTCTAAACAACCTACATTGCCCAAGGCACTAACTAGTCAACAAATACCAACTAAGAAAGGTTTTGTTTCGAAAATGAAGAGTTTCAGTGCTTAAAAATACACATAAATTAATCATACTTTCAGATAAAATGCAATGAGCAATTTTTCTAAAAACCATTGGCCATGAAGGAGTAAGAAAATTCTACCTGGGTTTGTCAATCTCACATCAATGTCCCAAAGATACACTTCACTATATTCTTCCAATTCCACTATATCTTTTTTTTTCTCTTTCTCTTTTTTCTTTTGAGAAAGGAGTTTCTCTTTATCCAATGACCTCTAAGCCATTTTCTACTCATTGCTTTCCTCCTTCGGTTGCACTCTAAAGACCACATTTTACATTGAGGTTTGCACCCTATTACATCCGTGATTCCATGCAACAACCAAATTGTAAGTAATGGTTTATGACAAATAATCCCATGGCCATATCAACAAGATGATCATGTTAAGGCTTGACCGAAACCACTACCTTCAAGCTATTATTGATGATTATCCAAGACTTGACACAACCATATTAATTCCTTTTATTAACATAGGTTTTAAAGAAATAATTCCTTTTCCTTTTAAAACAAAACTTCTTACAACATAAGAATCAAATTACATGAAGGTTTCTAACCTAGATCTTGTAAATTTTAGTGTAATGGAATTTATATCAAGGAGTACCTTTCCTTTATTTTCATTTATTTAAAAGAAAAAGCACCATAAAATTAAAGCAAAAAATTAACTCTTTGTTTATACCTGATTTAGTCACATAAAAATATATCAAGAAAAGCACAAAATATATTTTCATGATAGGAAACTGGTATTAAATCTTTACTCCATCGACTTCTTTGTTTTTTTTCTCAAAACAACCTCATTATTTATGGTTCTTTCTCACATGCAAAATATAATATGAAATTATATGAGAGGAAAGTCTATCTTCCTCGGAGTTTTCTTCTTTAAGAGCAATCTTCATTTCCATTTTTAAACATCTCGTTCTTAGTGGTTGATTCTTTCTTCCACCTACAAGAGAGATTATTCTTGTAAACACACAAATCTATTAGCAACATCATATCCTTACATAAAAATAGGTGTTTACAAGAACTAAACATGAAATAACCAATCATTCCACTGATAAGATACATTATATTTTTTCATAAAATATATGTCCTACATAAATAAATCATGAAATAGTCAGTCATTTCATCAACAAGATAACATAGTCATTCATGAATCCATCCGTTGAAAAGTCTACCAAGGGAGGATCATGACAACAAGTTCAATCTACCCTTCTATAATTGGATGAAAAATGTTTTATCTTGCTTGAGACAAAATAATTATTGGATCTTCAGATGTGCACTCTTTGCAATCGAGCCATTATTGAGGTCCTTGTTTAGTGGCATGGTCTACAACTAAAATATACTACATAGGAATATTTCCAATAGCTCTAGCACTAGTTTCCTCATCTACAACTTTGAGGACAAAGATTTTTTAAGGGGAATTACATGTTAGAACCTCATCCTAACATTGTTTTTGCAATTTTTATTTGATTATGTAATCACCCACTTCCAACATGTGTACCCCCTTTATAATGTTATTTTGTAATACTTTTTAATGGTATGTGGCAAGTAAGGCACTTATACAAGTGGGGCCATTTCATGTAACCATTATCAAGAATGTAACCAATGTTTGGTAGAATATTTGATCTCAAGTGGCATTTTGCATGTAAGCCAACTCTTGATATTTAGGTTAGGGTTGCATAATGTTTTTCTTTAAAATACATGGAGCCATGTAGGAATGTATCTTTTTGCAAATTAATAAAATATTGAATGAGGTTTCCCCATTGAAGAGGCTTGTGATTCTTTTTTATTGTGAGAGTGTTTAATTTTGCATTTACTTTTCACATTGTGATATTTTGTTATTGTATGAATCTCAACTTATTTTTAGTATTTTGTGTGAGTTTATTTTTAATAGTAGGTTTCTTAGAGAGTGCTTGAAACCTTTGATTTTTCAAGAATGGCATACTTGCTCTAGATATGATATCAGTTTCTTATAAATAAATAAATCAAGTACTACCATGATACAAATATCAATTTAAAATATTATATCAAAGAAGAAGCCAAAATCATCAAATAAATATTATTGAACACATGGCTCTCATGGTTAAGGAAATAAATCAAGATTGTATGGTAGCAAAAGATAGCTCAAAACAAGATGGTAAGAAATATTTGAAAGATCTGGAAAATACATTATAAATAGTTCTATCCATGCTTGATGACCTATAAGCACAATGTCAAAAACAAAATATAGTAAATAAATTGAAAATTTTATTCTTTATGAAAGATAAAAATTGTAACACATATGATCCTTATCAAAGGATAGATATAAGTTTTGACTTGAAGCCCAAAATTATAGATGTAAGTTATAACACTAGTGATTTATAGACCATTTATGCATATTCTAAAAAAAATCAAAGGAAAGATGCAAAATGTGATGCAAGTAGTGATACATCATAGAAAATAGATACTAATGGTTTTATACTCTTAAAAATATTAATACAAAAAATGGTTGTGATTCAGAGAATTCTTATGTTGATCATGTTTGTGAGGCAATCAATATTTGTAAAATAGTTAAAAATGAAATGTTAAGAGACTTCATGTAAAGGATTTATTTAGGGATTACATGAGAGATTGTATGTATCAAATTGCAATGCATCATTTTTGTACTATAATAAATTTTCCATTTATTTGAATGCATTGTGTTTTATTATTTGATTCATATCATGAATGTATATATATGATTTTCTATCTGCTATACTGTCTATAATATTGGAGAAGATTTATTTCCTGATATATTAAAATTTGAGTATTCAATCTTGATTATTTGCTAACAATTAAATTATCTATTATTTCATTATTTTATTTTATTAGACAAAATGCTATTTTTTAGCATTTTTGTATGTCTGTGTATTTTCTCCTAAGATAATTTACTATAGTTTCTAACTTAGAATTTATTTTCATATAAAGCATGCTATTTTCTATTTCTATGAAGTGTGTTAATTTGCATTCATGCAAGTGTGATTTATTTTCTACAATTGTGGTTCCTTGTCCTAGGAATTTTGTTTTCATATAATACCTACAATCCTCTATACCTAAACTACAAAATCATACCCTAGTGCATAAAACCTTAGGATTCACCCCATATTTACAAATTAAAGTGATCAAACTGTGAGAATTGATGGCATTTATTAAGTAACATCAATGCTTTTATTTACCTAGCCAAAAAAACCACCAAGGTTCCTGATTTCAACTTCCTCCATAGAATTTTGGACCTTCCAACGAAGGTACAAATGAGTAACATTAAGTACATAGAAAGAGGAACATGTAAATTCAATTCCATATTCATGAATTAAATACTAGTATGCATCTATACACAATGAACATATAATTAGCCATGAACAAATCTTTCTATGCAATCTCAACTTTGAACCTAATATAAATGTAACTACTACACATTCACTCTAAACATGCATCAACACTTATTACATGCAAGTATGCAATCAAATATTACTTGTTGAATGCAACCATCTACATATGTTTCTAGTTTAGTATTTTTATACCTTATGTTAATCCATAGAGGTATATATGTATGGCCTAATATCATAATGATACATGGTAAAGCTACTTCCATATAGTATAGGATTAGCAATCACTCAATTAAAGTATGTAGTTTTATAAAAACATCATCAACCTTATGCACTTGTAATTTTATTATGATGTATATAAGCACCTAGTTCAATAGAATACATAGCAATAAATATGACTATAGGTAATAAAATCATAAAAGCATATTACCTAGTAAAAATATGCTTTGCATATATAATCATATTTTTGTTAATGTTTTCAAGTATAGATAACAATAATAAGGATCCACATGACAACATCCTTTAAGAAATATCAAAATAATTTTCTCCATAATGCATGTACATGTTATATTTAAATGAAAGGTATAGTTAATATTATATTCAAAATATTTCCATACATCTTGAAAGCTCAATTGCTTATGCAAAATTCAAAAAAATTCCATATGTGATTGGTATGCATAAGATCCTTGCGAGCATTAAGACAATCCATATATTAAACTATGAAATAGAAGTATACATAACTTAAGCATTTAGTTTGGATCAACTAATTGTCCTTCATAAATATTGATGATCTACTTTTCTTCAACTAGAAATTTTTATAGTTGGGTTCTTTCTTTTATCTTTATATCCATAGCATCTTCCTTCTATCGTAAATTTGTTAGGGCCTACTTATTTACTTTGTTTCCTCCCATATGATTTCTCCCATATTTTTGTATCACTACATCCAATTTCACTCATATTGGCAGTCTTCTCTTCTTATTTTCTTTATGATTTTGAGGTTTAATTAGGTTGTAATTATAGTCTCATTTGCTAATTTGTTTGCCTTCCTATTTTTCTTCCATCCAAAATGGAAGTAAGCGATGTAATAAAACTTATTTTTCCAAGGTTTTTATTCTTATTTTTATAATTTTGATGGGTAATGATGATAATTCCTTCTTATTAGATAGGGAAATTTTGAGTCTCCATATATATGAAGTTGTTTTATTTATTGTTCCACTACTAATTTGAGTCCCATTTCATAGCCTATAACCTCTACCACATTATTAATTAATTATCTTATATCGATTTGAAGAACATAAGCTTATACTGAGAAGGGGGGTGAACAGTATAAAGCCAATTTTTACTTTTCTTTACCAAATAATATTATGCAATGTATAGATAGAAATATCAACAACATTAATCAAATCAATGCACAAATCACCACACAAAATAGAGACACCATAATTTACATGGTTCACCAAATGTGGGCTACTCCACAGAGAAAATATTTCACTAAAATATTCTCAATAAATCTCGTGGGAATCCTTTCCCTATTACAATGTTTATGTACCTTTGTCCAAAGGAGATGCCAATACCCTAAATCAAGTATGTGGATCTCTATCCATAGAAGAACTTCTTCTCTTCTACTCTGGCTGGTGATCCTCTAGAAGACTATTGCCTCCACTGCACTGGCTTATGGATCTCTCTCTCCACTGAAGAATATTGTACCTAGTTAGAAAACCTATCCTCACTACCCTGGCTAATGTATCTCGATCCACTAGAGACTAATGTCCTCTCTACTCTAACACCTATAAATATCTATCTCAAATCTGTACTAAACATAGTCCTTCAATCTAGCACAAATCTGCTCTATCTCTATATCTGGTCTGGCACAAACCTATCCTTAAATCTACACCAAACTCTACTCTCTAATATTCACTAAACATAGGCCTTCAGTCTAGCACAAATATTTTCAATAAGTCCACATGGATTTTATCCAAATATGCTCTACAAGTCCTCTCTATAACTTGCTCAAATATGCTCAACAAGTCCACATAGAACTTGCTCAAATCTTCTCAACAAGTCCATACAAAACTTTCTCAAATTTGCTCTACAAGTCCACACTGAACTTGCTCAAATCTGCTCAACAAGTCCACACAAAAAATTTCCAAATATTCTCAACAAGTCCATGTAAAACTTTTCCAAATCTGCTCAACAAGTCCACACAAAACTTGTTCAAATCTGCTCAACAAGTCCACACAGAACTTGTCCAATCTGCTCAACAAGTCCACACAGAACTTATCCAAATCTGCACAAAATTTCCACATAGAACTTGTCCAATATCATGGAAACATAAAGATAATTTTTAGAGACTCAATATGCTCTATACTAATCACAATGCTCAATTTATTTCAATCACTCTCTTATAAACATAAGGATAATTGTTAGAGACTCAATATACTTCAAATACAACTCAATGCTCAATCACTTTCTCAACTCAAATCAGAATATAGAATAGTTTGTTTTATAGAACTTGAACAATCACTTCACATACCCACTTGACTAGGTTCCACCAACTTTACTCAACCAAAAAATTAATGAAACAACCCTTTCTTACAAACCCTAGTCCAAGCTTATGATAACTCAACTCAAAATGTTATTAAACAATGTTCAACATCAAATCTCACATACAATGATACTCATGTTCTCTTCAAACTCTAGTTCAAGTTCTTTACTCAACAACTCACTTCAAAAACAATGCTTAAAAAATAATATTCACATAGCAATTATACTCAATCCTTAGTTCAAGTTCTTCACACTACCAATGACTTCAATAACAATGCTTATCAAACAATATTCTCATAGAAATAATACTCAATCCTTAGTTCAATTTCTTCACACTACCAATGACTTCAACAACAATGCTTATAGAAAAAGATTTTAACATCTCTTTATTATAGAAAACCTTGAAGCATTAACTCAAATCATTCAATAGGAAACCCTAATCAATTCCTTTTTAGTCTAAACGTATTTTCCATAAAACCAACCAGTCAATTTAACTAAGGAAGAATGTGCTCATATATTTTTCTTGATTATGGAGGAATCTCACAAATCTACCACAAAAATAAACTCTCTTTTGCCAAGCTCAAAGAAATTATTAGATGATAATCTTCCTCAAAATACAATGTAAATATCAATACAAATATACACCTTATCACTCCACCTTTAAGAAATAATTCATCAACATTTACAAAAATTAATATACCACTTACACCTTATGATCTCCCTAACTAAAATAATATTCAATGCACTCTTCTTTTAAAAATAACTCAATGCTTAAAAATTTCCTTTATCCTTTTATAAATTCAACAACTTAATGTGACACCAACACTTTATTCAAAAATAAAGCAAGCACCTTATTCCTCCAAATTTCAAAAGATCAATAATCAAAATAAAAATATTTTTAGCAACCCTTTTAACTCCCTAAGACCTCATGTCAACTTTAGGCAATATAAAAAATAATCACAATTTTTATTACCTTGGTCTTGGTGGAAATCAAACTCACAATGCATCCTTCATCCAACGTCCTAGCTACGGCTCCAACTACCGCACGAGCTAGGCACTCACTTGAGGAGTGGAGAGCACCACGTGCTCAATAAACCTCCCCGCTTTGCCAAGATAAATGTGCGTCATTCCCTTGGCGCTTCCAAAACCAATGCAAACACTAGAATTCATTTCTATCATGTTTCGAATGCAGGTCTCTTGGCACCTCAAACACTTTAACCAATGCCTCCTTCCCACTAGGCCACGTTGCTTAGATGGCTTCCAATTTATCAGCGCTTTTATTTTTGTCCTTATTCTCTAGCACATAAAACATAGGATTCGTTTCTCTTTTTCACATGAGCTCTTCAATTCAATTTTGCATACTAATTTTTGAGCAAGGATGATTAAAATACCTCTTAAGGCATGGTTTACAGATTCCTTTCCATCCTGTATGCAAACACGTTGGCACTTGAATTACCTCTAACTTTATTAGACATCGACGCTCGAATTTCATTTGGAGCTTATTAATTTTCAAAATATTTAAATTCATTTGAATTTAAATTTTATAAATTAATTCTTTAAAACCCTTTGGTTTTATTAAGACCATATTCCATTGTACACCTTGGTATAAATAATATTTATTAATAAAATTTAAATTCACTTTGAATTTAAATATTTTATTAAATAAATATTAAACCTTCTTTTAGCTTTGCAATAGTCTTCCTTGGTTTTTTATGAAAAATATTTTAACTTATGCTTCCACATAATATAAAATATTATGGAGCCCTTTTGCCTTTAACCTCTACTTTATTCCTCTTGACCTTTGACATCATTAGTGGCTTATTTTTGGAGATCAATAACAAGTCTTGACAACTTTGTTTTTTGACAATTTCCTTGGCATTTAATGATGACTTCATTTCTTGACATCAATGACAACTTTAACTTAAGGACTCAAAAAGTCCAACATGATAATCTCATGCAAGAGATAAAAATATCACTCTACTAGTTGGGGGCTTGCCCATATTTGAATTGGATGCTCCATCAAAGAAGAGCAAGATGCTTTATTGTTGGTGTTATAACCTGGCTTATTTTATTCCCCATATTTAAGAGCCCTTAGAATTCCATTTGATGTCACATTTATAGTTTCGTGTGCTTCAATTTGTTGGTGCCTTTTTTTTTATGATACATGAATTTTCTATTTTGTACAATTTCCCTTGCCACTTTGTTGGTTAGAACTATAAATCTTGTCCTTTTATCTTAAAATTATCCTATTTTATTCCTTATAGATGTTCTACATAATAAATATTTATATGGATGGCTAGATCTATTTTAGGAGGTCCTTTTCTTTTAATCCTCATATATACATATGGGCCTAGTTATTGAGATAAGTTTGAGTTTATACTTATTAATATAGATAATAAAAACTAATTTGTTATCTCTATTAATTTTTATTATTTTTTCTAGGCAATTAAAGAATAAATATGTTATTGTTTCATTTTTTTAAACATCTAATACATACATGAGTTCTCATAATATTTTTTTTTATAAGATTTTCTCTTGTTTTGGTGAACTAGTTAGAGAAAAACTTGAAGCTTGGGAGGATTCCTATAATTCCATACAATGTCTAATTATTTATTCTTCTACACATGTTGTTGTAGGAGAACACCTTGGATAACTATATAAATGTTAAGTCCATTGATATTATCGAAAATAATTTTATTGGGGGCTTGAGGAGTTGGTTTCATCCTTGTCTTCTGGATTGTAAGTAAACTCCAAGAGTCTTGTACATGTTGTGGAAAGGGTTGGTTTATCCAATTGGGTTTATCACCTTCCTATATGAATAAAATTACAAGAATTATGATGTTTATCTACTAAAAAATCTATTTTAGATTTGGATGATATTTCCTTGTGATTGATAATCTCCCCAAGATCAAATTATCTCATGTATTAATTTCCTTACTATCCCTAGTTATCCATGATTATTTTTCTAATATAAATGCTTTGGATTCTACTATATATTTCCAAATTGAAGAATATTGTGTTGTGTTGTCAATACTCCTCAATAATTGAATACGGTAAAAGTTATTTAGGTAGTTATACTTTAGAATTTGTTTCTATGAGGAGTTAGATGGGGTGACCAGATTCCATAATAGTTTGAAACCTAATGTTCTACTAAAATTTTCATAGTACTCCTTGATCCTTGGGTTTTGTGAGTATCTCCTAATTTACTATATGGAATTATTTTCTATGATTTTGCTTCTCCTTTGCCACAAGAAGAATTTAAGCAATAAATCCATATTTTGCAAGATGTATTTAGGTTTATGGTATACCATAATTGGTATATTGGTATAATTCATAGAATTAAATTTATTAAAATGTTCTTTATTCTAAACTCATCCCACCATTAATATTTTGTTGTATTTTATTTGACACCTTCTCTAGTATAGCATTCCAAGTTTTTCTTGTTTTTTTGAATCCCATAGGGACACATTCATATTTAAATTAATGATCATTATGTTTGTTTAACCTAAAAACTTATGATAATCCTCTTTCATATACCTTAAAATTATTTATTGTATAAATTCTACTTTTTTGAGTACTTATGTTTTCTCTAGTAAATAAAAAAAAGCCATTCTAGTGTTTCCTTGAAAATCTTTAAATTTGATTTTGATGCTTCTCCTAGCAATATAGTATCATATACAAATTGAGCATGAGTGATTTACCTAACCCCTAGGGTTTCTTTTATTCCTATTATTTCTTTTCCTCTTTTCTTCCTAATCTTTTAGCTAGAAAGATGTATAAGTATGGGGATAGTGGGTATCATTTCCTTAATCCTCTAGTGTATTTAAAAGAGTCTATAGGCTCACTATTAATGAGGGGTGATATGTATGGTCCTTATATACATGACCATATCTAGTGTATCATTTGGATTGAAAACTAAATTTGAAGAGGACTTTATTTAGGAAACTAGTATCTACTTAATCAAAAGCATTATTCGTATTATGTTTTATTACTATTATTTTATTTTTGTATTTAGCACTTGTGTTAAGGGATTTATATATCATTGTGATATTATCATAGATATTTTTACCTAGCACAAATACCCTTTGTTCTAGTTCTATCAGGTCATTTATCTTCCCCTTAATCCTATTTGCTATTATTTTGGTCATTATTTTGTATGAATAATTGTAGAGAGATATAGGCCTAAATCTAACAAATGACATCACATTTTTATCTTTTGATATTAGTTCAAGGAAAGTGGAATTGATTTCTCTAGATATATTTCCTCTTGTCCTTACATCTTCTATAATTTTCAATAGATTGCCTCCTATGATATCAAAATATTATTTGTATAAATTGTTGGTGAGCCCATATAGTCCTAGAGATTTATCCTTGGGTAGATATTGTATGACTTACTCTAGATTTTTTTTGTCATTGCTACTATGAGATATTCTCTATATTTTCCTTTTAATAAATAGATTAGTATGTGTCTATTTATTTCCTAATACCTTTGTGAGTCGTGATGAGTAGTGTTCACTTTCTATCTCTTTTATAGCTAACTGGTTAGTATATATCACTACTTTTTGTATTTATCTAATGGTATACCTTTTTTAATGTTACAATGTTTTTATATGTAAATATTTGGTGTTCTTATCTTATTTCTTGATCCATCGCATTCGTGAATAGATTCTTTAGTGTACCTCTTCTCATTTGTATCTTTGGTGCTTTTATTGGTATATTTGTTCTCTTCTATTTTCTTGTTGCGGTGTTGGAGGATGATCACCTATATTTGTATCTATTTATTCCATATGGCATATCAATTTCTTTCTTGGATTTTTTTATTATATTTTTGGAAATCTAGTCCTTGACGGATATCTTGAGATTGGAAATATTTATTTTCCATATCTCTTGGGGATTTTTTGAGGTGATGTGCTACTTCTAGATGGTTTTTACTAATATACCAAATTCTTCATCATCCATTCAATATGAATTTTATTTAAATAAATATTTCTCCTCCCGAGGGTATTGTCTCTAGTGTCCAATAAGATAGGTTTTTTATCTTATATCAAGCTTTAGATCATATTACTTGATATAAGTGGATACTTGGTCAATATATCCTCTTATATTAGAAATACATCTAATATGTATGTTATGTATTTAATCACATCTCTCATATTTGTCCATGTAAATTTTCTTTTTTGGGGTATTATGTCTTGTAGTTTCTCCTTGGTTTCATGCACATGTTAATAACTACAACCAATAGTTTAACAAAAATTCTTAAATGCATAAGAATAGGTGACATATAATTATAAATAAAAAACAATTATTATCCAAAGTTTTAATATGAATGTGATTACTCAACAACATCCTAATCCAATGAGCCAACTTATTTTATTCACATTGAACTTTACAATAGCTCCTCATAACTTATGTTGTAGAAAAGAATATCCAAAAATGCACTACAATTTCGCTAATGGTGCACATGATTAATCTCAATTTCATTATATGGATCCTAAGAATTCAAGCACTTAATAAGGCTAGGGTATTTAACAATTTATCCATTATATTTATAGGATGGTTTATAAAAATTTATTATCTAAGAAAATACCATATTAAGGTTATGTGTGTGTGTGTGCACGTGTGTGTGTGTGTGTGTGTGTGTGTGTGTGTGTGTGTGTGTGTGTGTGTGTGTGTGTGTGTGTGTGTGTGTGTGTGTGTGTGTGTGCATGTGTGTGTATGTATGTATACATAAAACTATGAAACTTGGTTTTGTTATCCATGAAATTACTATAGATACATTTCAACACCTTTGTTTTATCATAAGTTTAGAGTCCTTGTTATGATGTTTTAAAAGTGGGACTATAAGTCAAACTTAGAAGATACTAAATATTTCTTCTAAACCAAACATGCGTATAGGAACATGGTTGGATAGTAAATATTATAATATGGGATAAAAACATGTAATTTAAAGTTTATAGTTGAGTATAAAATATTATACAATCAAGGAAAACTTCCTTCTAATTATATATTCGACATGATACCTAAATTTATTGAGACTTCAACTTTTTGGTGGGTGATAAAAGACCTAATAAGATAAGAATTCATGACCTTGAATCCACTTAAACCATACATCCAACATATAGATTATTCTCATTTAAGGACATGTCTTCCATTTGTATTCAAATAAAAACCTTCCTAATAGAACTACATGTAATAATTTTTTATCAAATCTATGTTAACTATTTGATACCCTTGTATCTAGATGCTCAAATAAAACCCTCTTAAGAAACTGAAAACCCTTCTAGTTTTACCATTTTTATAATCTATAGTTGGAATTCATGAAACATATGAAATACACATATGCCCATAAAAAAGTACATAAATACACTCTTACTATGGACAAAATACCTTTTAAAATGAATGAGATACAATTTAAGTCTAAAATAATAAAGATTATGACAACCATACATACTATTCTTAAAATGTATGCATGGAAAATGAGGATTTTAAAATTCAACCATCCATATCTCCAAAAAACCAAGAAATTTTCAACTACAAGAAGTCCATTTGATTTTATCATAAACTAAATAAATGTGTAAACAACAAAATCTAGCCACTTGTCTTCCATCCATAGCTTCCCACCACAATTATCCATTATTTATATATATTTATATATTTGTTTAATATATATTTAAATAATAATATTTTATATATTATATTTATATATATTTAATAAATATATGTATATATGTATGAATTAATCCCAGCCATCCATCATGTTTTAATCCTAGCCATCCATCTGCCTTAATTCATGTTATTTACCTAGATTTAATATCCACCCTTCGTCATGTTTTAATCTTGGCCACACAAATTATGTTGTCAAAACCCTAACATGCCTAAGGGAAGATTATAAAGAGGAGTCATTTTGATGACTCAACCCCTAAGTTTTTGGATTCTCTAACATTTTATAATGTCCTGAGTCCCCTGAGCCTTTGTGCCCTAAGTCATCAATCATTCTCGCCATATTTTTTATTTATTGTCCCCGTTCACATCCTTTGAATCCATTGACACCACAAGATTCTGTAGAGTGCCCACCAGAGCCTAAATATTGCCTCTAGGTGTTTTTTGTCATCACCAAGAACCCATGGGTATTTCCCATTCATATTTGCAGCTCTACGACCCTCGGGAAACCATCAGGTCATCTACATAATCATTCCCTACATTAGGGATAAAGACAAAAATAATGTTATTTGACAAGGTAAAATCTCATTGTTGTTATTTCATATTCTGATATCTGTTTATAGCTTTACTTACGTAACTAGGATTTAGTGATTTCATTTTCTAAGGGTCTCACATAGTGGAGCGCTCATAGATATAACTGACTCTTGTCATTTGTTGTGTGCAAGTTTGAGAATCATATTCATTGGTAGTTTTTGAAGATCGAGTGGCCTTGCATAGGATACCAAATCCCACTCACCGCTCTTTTGGGATCCAATCAAGCGAGAAGACACCACCATACTTTCTAACTAGGGTTTCGAAGAACCCTAATACATTGTAATAATTGTATCAAAATAATAAGTATTGTAAACCCCCTATTTAGGGTAAATTTGATTGTAATACAAGATATATACTCGACAATAATAATAAAGTTCATTTCTTTGTACAATATTTTGTGTCATTCTGCTTATTTATTTCATAGTTTGTATTTGGTGTTGCTTGATTTTGTATTCACAAATGATGATCATATAGGGACCCACAAAGGGTTATATATTCTAAATTATCTTGTCACTGAGTTGTTATTTTTTGTTTTTTTTCAGGTTTTTAGAAATTTGGTTGCACAATTTTCATCGAACTAGGATTTATGGAGCTGCAGAAGCTTATCCAAGATTGTGCAAATACCTTATGGTGTTCGAGGGATTTCCCCATGATTTTATAAGGTTCCTTTGTGCATATCATATACTATAAAAGGAATTTCACAAAGTGTGAAAAGGATTCGTAGGATTTTTTATAAGTCTGCCTCAAAACCCTAACCCTTCTATTTCATTTTTGTTTTCTATTTTTATAGATTAATTTCTAAAATTAATATGATTTCATATTTGTTAAAAACAATCACATTACATCTGCAGTTTAGAAATTTTCATTTATTTATACATTGCATTTAGATTTACTTTGCATTCATATTCACATTAGTGCATAGTTCAAATTTTAAAATTGTGTTGCTTTCTGATGTGTTTTTTATTCAAAAATATGCATATTGTTTTCATGTACAATAAGAATTGCATAAAATATTTTGCACACTAGGGTCAATAATTTCTCTTTTGCTTGCCCAAGTAGGAAAATTATTATAATACTAAAAGTACTCCCGTATTTGGTGATTCAAGGCATAAGAGTAGGTGAACCTTCCACTATTCAAAGTGGATCTTAAGCGGTGTACCTTACATATTTTGAGGAAATTGGTATCTCTGTTGTTGTATTTTGATTTAGACTTGAAAAACTGGTTACTATTAATATTGTATGAAAACACAATAGAGAACATAAAATTTTTAAAATGAATCAAACACATCATGTCTCACATTAAACAGTAGTGAGTTGGATTTCATCATTAACCATTGCTTGAGATTTGGTGATGATGGGTTTCATATCCATCCACCAATATCTACTCTTAGCCACCATAGGATACCCATGAGAAAATTGTCTAGACTTCATAAGTGAGAAGAATATCATTACCCAACCAATCCATAGATTTCACCCTTTGTAATTCATATCAGTACATCAAAACACACAAAACACACAAAAACAAAAAACAAAAAAAATGAGATTACAAAAGAAGAAGAAAGGAGGTAAGAAAAATTGTTGCAAAACATAGAAGTGAATTGCTTATTTTGTGAATTTTTCTTCTGCACTTTATTTACTACACATTGCATATTTGATTCAGTAGCTTATGGTGTTAACTAGAAATCAAACTAAAGTATTGAATCAAACTTCCATCCACCATTGTTCATTATCATTTTCCACCACTTACATTGTCAACCCCACTAGTGTGATACAAACAAGTTGTTCATATTTTTTTGGGGATCCCTCACACACTGTGTCACAAACATGGTTATTTCACATGGTCATTCCACAAATAGAATCATCTTCACCTACCATTTACCACCACATAACCCATATAGACATGGCCAAAGTGGAGGCTCTTTGTAGATACACTCTGTCTTAAAACCATTCCATAGCCCATATAGGCATGATCCTTATTTCCAGTAGGAAATTATCTCGTCCTAGCCTTCAAGCCTCACCCAGGTGTATAAAAACCCTCTTTTTGAGGAATCAACTACACCTTCCCAACATTGGTCCATACCCCAATCATCATGTGATCAAAGCACATCCATACCATCATCTTACACCACTACCTATGGCAACCCTTTGTATGAAGCACAGGTTAATATTGCTTCACAAATGTCAGCTTCTAGCTCAGCCAATATTTTCCATTTAGCTATACCTATAGTTGCAACTTATCCTTCACATACCTTAGCCACCACATCCACACCTTCGACTTCATATATATAAATACATGAAGCATGGTAACACCTTAACAAATTTCTTAAGAAGTGAAATAATGCTCAGTGTTATCCTCAAAAAACATTTCATGTGGTAAATCCTACGCCTCAACCCATTTCTACTTAGCCCACCTTTTTCACCCAAGGTCCATCATGGGTACCATAATATTCTATGGTTTCCATTCCAACACCGCCATAAACCCATGTCCATTCTATTAGACAATTCATCCATAGTCCTCATGCATATTTTCCATTTATTCATTCACAATAAACTCATCACCCTTGTCATCATCAATTCCAATCCTATCTACCAAGTCATAATCATCTCATTATGCCTCAACATCTTTCCACTTCGCCTTCACAAAATCATCAAGTAATTTAGGGCTTCCACATTCTTGGGGAGGACCCTAGAATTTAGGTTATGCAACAACATATTGACATTTTGATACAACACACTCTTGGTATGATAAACGATAAATCCACTTTACATCATTTTAACAATAAACCAATCCATCATTTGATACCATCCCTGCCATATCCAACATACTTCACAGTACTGAAGTTTGATAAATTTAAAGGGATTGAGGACCCTAAAGAACATGTGAGCAAATTTAATATCATGTGGTTCCCTCAACAACTCAATCATGTCAAAACATAGTTTCAGCTATGGAAAACCAACCATGTCGACAATATATTCAACAAAATATCAATACATCCCATTGGCCAAATTTTATGCTTTCATTTTCCATAAGCAGGGTTATGCATAGTGGTGAATATTCGCAAATTGGGCGAATATTAGGATTTCTAAAATTGGAAATTTGCGAATATGAGGACCCTTGACTTCGGCCCATTTGCCCAAAATTTCTAGGACCAATTGTTTCTTAGGGTCAGTTCGCCACAATATATATCAAAACATAGGCATATTTGTACTCGTTGAAAAGATCTTTTCAAGCCTGATCTAATGGTGGTGTTTTTATGAAGTTATAAGATGATTTAATAGGTTAAAAGTGGCCCAAAAGATGAATTTATATTTTAGGGCTTCAAATACCCCAAATTTTGGTATGAAGATGCTCGATTTGATTTTCTTAGGATTCTCCATGATTCACCTTGATTTTGATTAGGATTCACCATTTTTTTACAAGTAAATTTTGAGTCCAACCCCTTATGCATAACCCTATGGACCATAAGTTATATGACACCAACCAACTTCCCTTGCCTGAGGTTAAACCAGATGATCCCACCAAACATGGTAAACCCTACTAGAAGCATTTGTTTTCCCCTTATCATAGGTAAAATGGGTATGATATTAACAAATGCCATGTATTTAAGGATAGAATACAATATCTCATTGAATTAGGGGCAATCAAGCTTGATAGTCCTTTAGCACAACAAAATCAAAACCTTAGAATTCATCAAACACCACTTCCTCATCATGAGGAGGTGTAACCAACAACATGATCAATCATGTCCAAAAATACCAAAGGTTTTGTGGGTGCTATTAATGTAGTAACCTAAGGTCAAAAAAAATGCACTAATCAACAAAATGCTCAATAGCAGTATACTCAATTGTCCATACCACCATAAGCAAGTGTGTCTCAACCTACAAATTCATCATCACCCATCGAAATTTCTTCAAATCCTTCTCAACCCGTCAATATTCCAAGTCATCCAAATCCTCCAATTCATCCCATAAATCATCCATCAAGGCCAATTATTTCTTTGAGTATCTAGTTAACCACAAGTCTTAAAATTGCTTCGGCTAAACTGTCTATATATTAGTTCATTCAACAATCTCCACCACATTGTGAGGAATTAATGAATATTCTAAAATCCATTGAATTCTAAAAATATTGCATACCATGTTCCACATATTGGACGTATCCATGGTTTATGTACTCCTTGGATGACCTTGTATGAGGGAAATGAGATGTGTCCCTTCTATATTCCATCAATGCTTGAAATACATACATGAGGGAAAAGTACATTGCTTATCAACAGATGTTGAACTGTTTAAGTATTGCAATTTCATGTCCAATCCCTATAAAACCATGCTTCCTTCCACTCATCTATTTTTCACATCATCAACCACTTCATCATCAACCTAATTCGGATCATCATCTAAATATCCTATCCTTGAGGAGCTTCCCATCACCACATCACATCAAGCCTCCACTTCCATACCTCCATATTCATCACCTTTGAATACATGCACATGTGGTAAAATTCAATCCACGTTAGTATCATCATCATAAACATCATATTCCCCCAGTTATTCCATATAATTGCCAATTAAAAAATCATCTTAGTGAAATCCATCACCATCCACATTATCCAATGTCTCACAAGTCGAGTTAATAGAGTGTGATACACCATCTCGGTCCATACCCCAATCCAATAATAAGTCATCCATTTACACATCCACATCCATGTCATCCCAAGTTCATGTCCACCTCACTAATCCTAGTATTGGTGAATACATGGTCTAATATATTACAGTCACACCGCTCAACATCCAAACTACCAAGGATTATAGTTGTCCACATGATCCACCCTTATCTATAGGAGTGGTGTATAATATGGGTTCCATGTCAAATAGAATAAATTTTGTGTATGGGATAATTGAATCATTATCCAATCCTTCTCCTCCAGATGAACCCAAGCAACCAATAATTTTTAATATACAACAAATATCGGGTTTTCCATCCTGTTATTTCATCGATATAATTGGCAAATAAATGGCTTTGGCCGATACGAACAGGGAGTGCATGAGCTAATTGATACTCCATATCGAGAAGTGCATGACTGTTAAAGTCTAGGCTACCATCCATTTTATTCCATCTATTCTTTTAAACAAGCCTTTCAAAGGCTTAATTTAAATTTAAAAGAAGATGATCATCACCCTGATGACTCTGGAGAGGAAATTTATGAATATTTCAACCTTATGTCAATAATTTCTAATGTATTTGAAGAGGAATCGGAGCCCATAATCTCAAAAATTAAACAAGATGAGTTTTACCTTAGAATGTTCCCCATCCATCAGCCCATCATTTACTTACTTCTTCCACAAGAGCAAGTTGAACCAACCACTGAACCACCACCTCCATTCCATTGATCCCCATCATTGGCCATTTTGCTTGTAATATATGTACATAACACAAATTTCAAAAAAAAAAAATCAAAAATATTTTTATTACATGTACATTGCATTTATTTGTGTTTCTTGCTATTATTCAGGTTTACTAGAGTTATAATATCAAATATAGCAAACTTTTTCTACCCATTTATTCACATTTGCCAAACTTCCATTTTTCCCTTTAAGTTAACATGAATCCTATTGACTAATTCACCCCACTCCGTAATCCATGCGATTTGGAAAAACCAATTCCAATTGACATGAGCCTTATTGATATGTATCATATTTCCTCATCACCATCCTTTTCTGATTTTGTCCTATTTGAGGAATTGTTAAGGGTTTTAGCCAACTACATTCCTCCATCACCCCTTCCTTCACCTTCACCTTCACCTTCAGATCCTGAGGTTTTCCAAGAAGAAATATATGAGGTTGATTCAAAAGAGTTTGATAATGTCATAAATGACATTCATCTAATCCCAATACCCCATCAAATTGAGGAAGGTTCTCACATATTTATTGAACATACTATCAATATGAATATTAGTTTAGACGTAGATAATCCCCAAATTGTCAAACTTGGTAAAATTGCATCTCCAAACAAACAAGATTAATTAATTTATCTCCTCAAGAAGAATGGTATTTTTACATGGTCCTACAACGATATGATTGGTCTTGACCCTAACTTTGTTGTCCAAAATCTCACTTTACATTCTGATGCTAAGCCAATCAAACAAAAACTTAGAATGATGCATCCTATTGTGGCCCTCATAGTCAAATAAGAGCTTCAAAAGCTGTTAGATGTGAACATCATAGTCCCTATTGAATATCCTAAGTGGATCTAAAACATGGTACTCGTTTGTAAGCCTAACAAGGTGATACACATTTACACTGACTTTTGATATCTTAACAAAGCATGTCCTAAGGATGATTTTCCTCTTACAAACATTGATACTCTTATCGATACTTTTGTTGGCCATGAAATGATTTCTCTCATGGATGATTTTTTAGGATACAACCAAATTCTAATAAATCCTGATGACCAAAACAAACCAACATTCACTACACCTTGTAGGAATTTTTGTTACAAGGTGATGCCTTTTGGCCTTAAAAATGCAGGTGCAACTTATCAGCGTTCCATAACATACATTTTCCATGATTACATGCATAAGACTATCGAATATTATGTGCATAATCTCTTGGTAAAATCCAAAACTCAATAAGAACACATTGGTGTATTGGAAAAAGTCTTTGACCAACTTCTAGAGTATAATGTAAGGTTGAACCCCAAGAAACGTGTCTTTGGTGTTACCTCTAGCAAACTATTAGGATTCATTGTCTCCAAAAGAGGCATTGAGGTGGATCCAAACCAAGTCAAGGCCATCATGGAGATGCCTCTCCTAAAAAATAGAATTGTGTATTTTACAAGGAAATATTCAATCAATCCATCATTTCATTGCACAAATTTATGACAAATACAGGTCATTCAATAACCTATTACAAAAGGGGGTGATATTTTCATGGACAAATGAGTGCTAAAAATCCTTTAATAATATTAAGCAATATGAATATTCTCCACCAGTATTAACTCCTCCTCATCTAAGGGTCCCTTTCATATTTATGTTTCAGTAACAAACTTTGCATTAAGGACAATTATTGCACAAAACAATGAAAATAACCAAGAGCAAGTTGTCTATTACATTAGTCAAACATTGGTAAGATATAAAACCAGATATTCTTACATGAAAAAATTGTCCTTAGCAATGGTTTTTCCACTAATAAACTCAGACATTACATGCTTAGTCATACCACATATATCATAGCTATAGAAAATCCTCTACGTTATATGATCTCTCGCACTTACAACAACACCCAAAATGCTAAATGGATATTGCTTCTCACTGAATTTGATCTTAAGTTCATTAGTCAAAAATACATTAAAGGTCAGGTCATAGCTAATCAACTTACGAAAAATCCACTTCTTAGTGATCAACCCTTGATTATTGATCTCCCATATGATTCTATATTTTCTATCACTAAACAAGAAGAAGATGTCATTCTGTAGGAAGCTGTCGATATCACTTATTTGATGGTTCTAGATGTGAAAAAGTTCAAGATGCTGAAGTCATGTTTCATACACCCTAGGTGTGTCTATCCCCTTATAATTTAAAATATACATCCAATGCACAAACAACAATGTAGAGTATAAATCCTTAATATTAGGTATTCAAGAAACTATAGCTTTGGGCATAAAGCATATCTAAATATTTGGTGATTCTCAACTTTTTGTTAGACAAATAAATGGAGAAAACCTATGCAAAGAACCTACCATAAAACTTTACTATGAGGTAGCAATGAAATTGATCTCTAGGTTGATTGGTATGAAATTTATAGTTTTCCATGTTCAGCTAATATATTTGTAGATGTGATGGCCTCTCTTGGATCATTGATTCCAAAGGACTCCTTAGGAGAGGTACAACCACTCATTGTCACAATGATCTCTAAATCTACAATTGTTTGTGTTGAATCAAAGGATGGAATTTATGTTTTCTTTATCTATTTGGAACCATATGAGCCTTGGTAAAACCAAATAATAGCCTTTCCTAGTTTTATAACACTCCCATAAGATATTTCATGAACTACTAAACACACTTTCAAGAAAAGATATCCCATTATAGTATCTTGGGGAACATTTTGTATAGATGTGGTTATGATAGAATCCTCCTTCATTGTCTCGAGTCTACTGAGGCACAAAGAGCCATAGCTAAAGCTCATGGTGGTACTTTTGGTGGTCATTTTAGTGGAATGGCCAATACAAAGCGTATTTTATGCATGGGTTACTATTGACCCATAATAGAACACGATTGTTACACATATATCAAATATTGTAAGCAATGTCAAGAACATGCTAATTTAACTCATGTACCATCACAAGCATTACAACCTATTCAAAGCATTTGGCCCTTTTAATAATTGAATATTGATTTAATTGGAAAAATCTCACCTTCTTCCTCAGGATAACATACATTCATCATCACAGCCTTTGAATATTTCACAAAGTGGGTTGAGGCAATTACTCTAACCAGTACAATAGGGCCAAGAATTATGGAGTTTATACTCCAACATATCATTTATCATTTTGGTATTCCCTCAAAAATCATCTCTAACAATGGTAATTCTTTCAAGAACAAGTATGTTCGAGCACTTTATGATAAACATAATATCCAACATAGTTTCTTGACTCCTTATTACCCATAAGCAAATGGACAAGTTGAGGCTACCAATAAGACCTTAATTGCTATTCTCAAGAAACTTGTTAAAAAAATCATAGATATTGGCATACACAAATTCCCTTAGCATTATGGGCTTATAGAACAAGCATTTGCATAACTACTAGGGCAGCACCATTTTCATTGGTCTATGGAGTCAAAGCAATCATACCTCTTGAGCTTGAGATTCCCTCATTGTGAATTTCAAGAATTCATACATGATGATACTGCTAGACAAGAACATCTTGACCAACTCACACTCCTTGATGAGAGGTGAGTCAATGATTTAGAACATTTACGAGTATTTCAATACTACCTAAATCATAATTACAACACCAAAGTTCATCTATATGAATTCCAAGTAGGAGATCTTTTTCTTAAATAGAATTAATAAAATACCAATTCTTTGTCGCATCTTCATGATAAATACACGGCTAATTGGTTAGGTCCATACATTGTTACTAAAAAAGTGGGTAAAATATATTATAGGCTTGTCAGTCTAAAGGAGTTGAAGAGCCCGAACCATTTAATGTTATATACTTGAGAGCATTCTATGCATAATATGATTTATATATATGTATATATACATGGCTATTATGCAAACACAACATTGTATTGCACACATTTCATTTCACATCTTGAATTTCATACATGGCATTTTACACCTTACATTTCACACATATGCATAAAAATAATTCCATTTCACAAATATTAGGGATAATTTACAAAGTTTAGATAATATTTGGTCCAATACAGTCATGTTGCCTTGATCAAGGGCACTTTCAAGTCATCATCCATTTCACTACACCATGTCATTGAGATAAAATTATCATTTGCAACCACATATACATAATTCCTAGGTGTTTTTGGTCATTCAGCAATTCCTAGTGTTTTACGCAACCTCCAAATACATGTCAAGTTTACTTTAGGACCAAGACACAAATTTCACTAAGAAAATCTTGAGTTCTGGGAATTGAATCCAAAACATTATTGAACCAAACACAACTACACATATTAAAAATATATTGTGTCAAATAGTGATAACACCATCCTTAGGTTGTACCTCGAAGTAAAAGGGTATTCCTTTCTTGTACCATTATGCAACATAGTCTACAAAAATAGTGGTTCTTTCAACTACTCCTTTTGGGTATTCTAAAAATTTGAATGAAGATAACTTCTACCATATCTTCTATCATCCTAGAGTTATCATTGTTGTAGGTGTCATATCTTCATATTAAGTATTTCACATTCCTTTTCCTATATTATTAGGTTGAAATGTCTTTGGTAGGTAACCCTATATTTTATTAGTAATCACATATTATTTTGGTTCATCTACTTTTTCCAGAAGTTCATGCACCATAACTTATACTTTCCCTTTTGTTTCAATGAGATTTTATCAAGGCCACTGACCACCCCTTTGAAATATTTTCTTTTTTATTGTATAGAGGCTTTATCAAATAACTTTTTTTTATTACAAATTTTTCATCCTTTCTTTATTTAAAACTTTTAAATTCCCTATGAATAGCCTTATTAGACTTTCTTCTCCTACCTTGGTCAGCTCTCTTCAAAAAAATTTATCCTTCCCCTTTTTCCATGACTTTAGGGAATAAATTCAATCTTGGTTTCTAGTATAATTGAAGAACACAAGCTTATACTGATAAGGGGGGTGAAAAATATAAGACCACTTTTTACTTTTTCTTTCAATTCAATATTATGCAGTGTATAGATATCAGTATCAATAGCAGTAATAAAATCAATGCACAAATCACCATACATAATAGAGACACCATAATTTACGTGGTTCACCCAATGTGGGCTACTCCACGGAGAAAATATTTTACTAAAATTTTCTCAATCAATATATTTTAGGAATCCTTCCCAATTACAATTCTTATGGACCTCTATCGAAAGGATATGTTGATCCCCTAATATCAATTTTGTGGATCTCTTACACAAGAGAACTATTTCCCCTTCTGATCTGGCTAGTGATCTTCTAGAAGAATTTATCTCTCTACTACACTGACTGGTGGATCTCTCTCTACTTGAATACTCCTCACTCAGATCTATCTTCAATTGCCCTGGTTGCTAGATATCTATCCATTGAGACCCTATCCTCTATACTATGTCACCTCCAAAGCTCTATCTCAATACTATACTAAACACAGTCCAGTCGATCTAGCACAACTCTACTCAATATCTTGCACTAAACATAGTATATTCGGTCTAGTACAATTTTAATCAATAGGTCCACACAAAACCTCATCAAATATGCTCAACAGGTCCACACATATTCTACTCAAATCTGTTGAACAGGTCCACACAGAACCTGCTCAAATATTCTCAATAGATCCACACAAAACCTGCTCAAATATGCTCAATAGGTCCACACAAAACCTACTCAAATTTTCTCAACAAGCTCACTCAAAAATTGTCCATATCTGCTCAACAATCTCACTTAGAATTTGTCCAAATATGCTCAACAAGCTCACTCAGAACTTGTCCAAATCTGCTCAATAAGTCCTCTCTAGGACTTGCTCAAATCTTCATAGCAAGCTTCCAAAAAAGCTTACTCAAAATCAGTCCACAAGCCTTCTCAAATACTTGTCTCAAATCTGCTTAACAAGCTTACACACAAATTGTCCAATCTCATAGAATCATAAAGAGAATTATTAGATATTCAATATATTCTATACTTAATGCTTAATCAATATCTCAATTCAATCTTATAGAAGCATAAAGAGAATTTTAGAGACTCAATATGTTCTATACTCAAATCCCAATCTCAACTCAAATCAATCTCATAGAAGCATAAAGAGAATTGTTAGAGACTCAATATGTTCTATACTCAAATCCCAATATCAACTCAAATTAATCTCATAGAAGTATAAAGAGAATTGTTAGAGACTTAATATGTTTTATTATCAAATATCAATCTCAACTAAAATCCAGAATCTAGAATAGTTTGTTTCATGGAACTTTAACAACCACATGCATCCACTTGACTAGGCCCAATCAACTCTACTCAACCAAACACCTCAATGAACAACCCTTTCTCATAAACCTTTGTCCAAGCATGTATCAACTAACTCAAAATATTTCCAACAATGCTCAATCACAAATCTCACATAACAATGATACTCATGTTCTTTTCTAACTCAAGTTCAATTTCTTTGCACAACCAATTGGCTTCAACAACAATGCTTATAAAATAAGGTTTAATCACAACTCTCAAACCAGAAAACCTTGAAGCATTTAACCAATCACTTTCGAAAAGAAAACCACAATCAATCCTTTTCACTCCAAAGGTATTTTATAATCAAACACCATAATAAATAAATAGGAGAATGTGGCCATACCTTTTATGAAGATGAAGAAGCCTCTTTGGAAATCTGCCACAATCACAATATTCTTTAGCCAATCCTCACAAGGGTTAGAAGATAACAAAATAATCAACATTACTCCACTTCACAATAATATTAACCAAGGATTTTAATTATAAAACCTTCTAAAAAATTAATGCACAACTTCCTTATAACTCGTAAAACCACTTGTATCATAAAATAACATAAATCAAAACATTGCATAACCTTGTCACTCCAAAAACCACTTATACCATAAAATAAGTCAAATATTTTATATCCTTCCTTTCAACACTTTTGCACTTAAAAAAATAATCACAAAGCCTTCTTAGGCAATATCCCACATTAATCAAATATCAAACCTTAGCCATATGCAAAAATTAAATCCACTATACTCTCCGTGAAAGTCGACGCTTAACACAACCTTAGCAAATTTGAAATATTTCATGCACATGAAAATTTTGATGATCGAATTATGGCATATCTTTCAAAATTTCTTCGGGTGGTTTCGACCCCACGTTACTCCTCGTCGTGTGCCTTAGTGCACTCTCGACCAACCATGTGGGCTAGGCCTCCCATATGGAGGCTTTAAGCCTTTGAGACTTACATTTCTTTCCTCTCCACCTATGCCTTGAAACTTGCTCCCTTGTTCCACGTGCAGTGCGCAAACGAAATCGAAAGGGGGGAATCGACGATTGTGAAGGAGGGGATAATCAAATGCGGAAAATATTTCTTTCACCTAATTGGTTGATAAAATCAACCCCTTTAAATATTTGAACCTTTGAATGATAAAATATATGACGTCAATGGACATGGCGGGAAAACTCTTTTATTTAATTTTAAAATTTTAATTTTAATTTTAAATAAATTAAAATTTAAACTAAAACTTTAAAATTAAATTTCTCCATCACCGAGGCACATTTTTTGATGAAAAGAAAAGCCAATTTGGGTTTTAATAAAAATCCATTTCAAATTTCTCATCCATGGTTATAATAAAACTTTTCCTTGCCTTCCTTGGTTTTCATAAAAACCTTTTTCTAAGCTTCCCTTGAAGCTCCTTTTGGAACCAAATTCCATGCATCCCTTCTTGAACCTTTTATCAAAACCTTTGCTTCTCATGAATCTTTTTGTGCAGCAAACTCATAGTTCTTACTTACATAGGTCCTTTTGACATCAATGACAACTTTTAGCTTAGGGACTCAAAATGCCCAACAATCTCCCCCTTTGTCATTGATGGCAACCCATATCCTTTTACTGAAACCTGACCTTCTTTTCTGCTCTCCCTGGGACTTTGCTCCCCCTGGATCAATGCTCTCTAAAATATCAAATCTCTCCTTATACCAAATATCTCCCCAATACACAAATATGTCCCTGTTTGACATCAATGGCAAAGGGTCACCTTTGGGGCTCGGGACTAAGAATGAGCCTCTTAGCTTATCCCCTCCCCCACATCCACACGAGGTGGTTAATTCTGGGGTGGGAGTATTTCTACTCCCTGAAATCATAGATATGTGGCTTTATCTTTCCCTCTTCTTCTTTGAGTCTTCTGAATCCTCTCACTATTCCTTTCCAAGTCATCATCCTTGTTCTTGTCGTCACTTTTGTTCCTATTCCTATTTATGTTCTCATCCATGTTTGTGTTCTTGTTCCTGTTCTCTTTCTTTTTTGAGTCTTTATTATTTTTTGAGTCTCTATTCTTTTTTATCTTCTTGCTTATCTTCATATTCTTGTTTCTATTCATACTAGTTTTTGGAATATTTGCTCTACACCATCTTGCTATGTGACCATCATTATTGCACTTATAATACTTAATGTTATTATTCCTTGGATGTGCAACTATCTTAGGATTTCTCCTAGTGAATCCATATCCTCTTATGTCATTAATACTGCAATTCATTGCCTTGTGACCAAACTCATTACACGAGTAGAAATAACCTTGGAAAATATGTTCTTTTCCATATACCTATATTTCATGAGTCTTGCACTATGAAGCCATGTGTCCAAACCTATGATATGAATATCATATTCCATTGAAGCCTCCTTGTATTGACCTCATTGGTATCCTATTCTAATTGTTTTTTCATCTGTATCTTCTTTGTGCATTGTTCCTCTCTTTGTTGAACTCTTGGTTGTCCAACTCATCTTATGATGTCCTACTTACACTTAAACTATATTTTTTTGATGTATCTTCTTCTGATGTATCTTCTTCTGAAGTTTCTTCTTCATAAAAACTTGAAGTATATTCTTTTTTCTATTTCTTTTTAGCATTTACAAAGCCAAGACATATTGAACATGATGTTCGTTGTTGTCCACAAATGAACTTATCCAAGTTCTTAGAGCTATTTGTGAAACTCTTCATCTTGATCTTGGAGTCCTTTAAATATTATTTTAGAGTAGAAACTTCTTGTGCTAACTTCTAAAATTCCAAAATCTTTGCTTCTAACTTATCCTTGAACTTGTTTGCCTTAGCCTTTGACTTTTATAAATCCTCTATGTGCAATAATCTTTCTTCATCACATTCTTGAAACTGATTTTCAAGCTTAGAGTGTTGCTTTATAACCTTCTTTACTGTGTCAATGGCATAGATAAGCTCTCCCTTGAGATCATAGCCATTCTATATTGAATATTCTTCTTTTTGTTTACCTTTGTTCATAACATGACTTCCTTTTGGCTTGTATTCTATAGGATCATATTTTTTATCTTATAAATCCATTAGAAGATTCTTATCTGGTATTTCAAGTGCATATTCAAAATTATCATCACTGAAACTATAACCATCCCTAGTGCAATCATCTTAAAGATGTCCAAATTTACCACATCTAAAATACTTGAGAATAACTGGAGTCATTTTATTAACTGGATATTTCTCTTTAACCATAAATAGGACTTCATATCTATCATTGTCTAAATAAGTAGCATCACTATCAATTAGTACTTACTTGCATTTTCCACATAGTAGCTTCTCTTATTTCTCTTGAAGAACTTATTTCCTTGCCTACTTTGTCCATACTTGCTTTTCTTCTGGTACTTGTGTCTTTCTGATTCCCTATATATGTGATCCTATTTTTCTTCATCATTGTTACCTTTTGGCTATTTGCATTATGTTGTATAGTGTCCATACTTTACACAATTGAAACATTTGATAGATCTTAGATATATGGGTCTTTTGTAATTTATATCTCTTCTACCATAATTTAACTCTTCATCACTGGATGATTCATTGCTCGATTCTATCTTCTTTCCCTTTTTATTTTTTTCTACTTTGAAAGCAACTTATTTTGGAGGAATAAGATCTTTTGTTCTTATCTCAAAAGTAGTAAGCATGCCAAGCAAATAATTCATTGTCAAAGAATCACTATCAATTGATATTTCTATAGCAAAAACCTTTTCACTGTACCCTTTTGGAATATTTCTCAAGATCTTATCACAAGCATCAAATTCATCAACCTTCATTCCTAGACCTTTCATCTCATGTACAAGTTCAATCTTACTAATATAGTCATGAATATTTTCATCATCCTTCATTCTTAAGTTCTTAAATTCTCCTTTGAGATTTATGATCTTAGCCATTTTGACTCCTTTATCTCCTTAATATATTTCATGCAGAAGTTCCGACATTTCTTTTGTTGTTTTACAATCCATAACATTCATAGATTCTGATCTACTCAATCCTTTTATAATTACATTCATGGCTCTTGAGTTTGCATGCATTAGAAGTTACCTTCCTTATCTATATGAGGATTGGCTAGTGAATCGTATCCAAGTTCCACTGCATCCCCAACTTCATTTCCAAGTGCCATCAGGTACAATCTCATCAACATACACCAATATAAGAAGTCACTTCCATCAAATACTGGTATTGTAGTATTTAAGGGTCCATCTCTTTGATCCTTTTGATCCATTGTGTTCTTAGACCAATTTTTCTTCAAGTTTTCAAACTCTTCTAAAGGAACCCGCTCTGATACCAATTGAAAAACACAAGCTTATATTGAGAGGGGGGTGAATAGTATAATACCACTTTTTACTTTTTATTTCAATTCAATATTATGCAGTGTATTGATAGCAGTATCAATAGCAGTAATCAAAGGAATGCACAAAATACCATAAACAATAGAGACACCACAATTTACATGGTTCACCCAATGTGGGCTACTCCACAAAAAAAAATATTTTACTAAAATTTTCTCAATAAATCTCTTTTGGGAGTCCTTCCCAATTACAATGTTTATGGATCTTTGTCCAAAGGAGATGTTGATCCCCTAATCTCCAGTTTGTGGATCTCTTCAACAGGAGAACTCTTTCCACTTCTACTTTGGCTAGTGATCTTCTAGAATACTCTGTCTCTTTATTGCACTGACTAGTGGATCTCTCTCCACTTGAAGACTCCTCACTTAGATTTATCTTCAATTTTCCTGGCTACTGGATTTATATCCAATGAGACTCTATCCTCTATAATATGTCACCTTCAAAGCTCTGTCTCAATACTTTACTAAAAACAGTTCAGTCGGTCTAGCATAGATATACTTAATCTATTGCACTAAACATAGTATATTTGATCTAGTACAATTCTACTCAATAGGTCCACACAGAACCTACTTAAATCTACTCAACAGGTCCACATAAAACCTACTAAATTTTGCTCAACAAGTCCACACAAAACCTAATCAAATATTTTCAATAGGTCCACATAAAAATTGCTCAAATATGCTCAATAGATCCACTTAGAACCTACTCAAATCTGCTCAACAAGCTCACTCAAAACTTGTCCAAATCTACTCAACAAGATCACTCAAAACTTGTCCAAATATGCTCAACAAGCTCACTCAAAACTTGTCCAAATCTTCTCAATAAGTCCTCTCGAGGACTTACTCAAATCTTCATAGCAAGCTTCCACAAAAGCTTACTCAAAATCAATCCACAAGCCTTCTCAAAGACTTGTCTCAAATCTTCCTAAAAAACTCACACAGAACTTCTCCAATCTCATAGAATCATAAAGAGAATTGTTAGAGACTCAATATGTTCTATACTTAATTCTTAATCAATATCTCAATTCAATATTATAGAAGAAAAAAGATAATTTTTAGAGACTCAATATGTTCTATACTCAAATCCCAATCTCAACTCAAATCAATCTCATAGAAGCATAAAAAAAAATTGTTAGAGACTCAATATGTTCTATACTCAAATCCCAATCTCAACTCAAATCAATCTCATAGAAGCATAAAGAGAATTGTTAGAGACTCAATATGTTATATTCTCAAATCTCAATCTCAACTCAAATCTAGAATATATAATAGTTTGTTTCATGGAACTTGAAAAACCACATGCATCCACTTGACTAGGCTCAATCAACTCTACTCGACCAAACACCTCAAGGAACAACCCTTTCTCTCAAACCCTTGTCCAAACATGTATCAACTAACTCAAAATATTTCCAACAATGCTCAACCACAAATCTCACATAACAATGATACTCATGTTCTTTTCTAACTCAAGTACAAGTTATTTGCATAATCAATTGGCTTCAACAACAATGCTTATAAAACAAGGTTTAATCACAACTCTCAAACCAAAAAACCTTGAATCATTTAATCAATCACATTAAAAAATGAAACCAAAATCAATCCTTTTCACTCCAAAGGTATTTTATAATCAACTACTATAATCAATCAATAGGAGAATGTGCCCATACCTTTTATGAATATGAATAAACCTCTTTGAAAATCTTCCACAATCACAATATTCTTTTGCCAATCCTTACAAGGGTTAGAATATCATAAAATAATCAACATTACTCCACTTCACAATAATAGTCACCAAGGCTTTTAATTAGAAAACCTTCTTAATAATTAATGCACAACTTCGTTATCACTCCTAAAACCATTTGTACCATAAAACAAAATAAATCACTCTGCCTCCCGCTGACCCCACTCTACCTCCCACCGATGGTAGTAAGCTACTACGTCGTCACGCTGTGCTAGTTGTGCCCGCAGGAGATCCCTCTCCTGTGCAGCATCGATATCCCCCTCCTATCGATGGGACGTAGCCCATGCGTTCTCTCGCTTAGCTAGATGAGTCCGTAGGAGATCCCTCTCCTATAAATCCTCTTCCAGCTCCTCATCTCATCTCTACAACAGGTCCTCCAATCATGCTATCTTATCGCCATGCCTTGCCTCCACATCCTCCGCACCTGCCTGAGGCCTCGGCGAATTTGAGATAGCAGCCTGCTCTGGCTCCCACTGCTCTAGGACGTCCTATATCTCTGGTTGATCTAGCACCTCAAACTCCCCTCCAACATCCTCAACCTCCACCATGTCTGCATCATCACGTGGAACACACCAACCCTCATCTGGTTCCTATGTACCCTCATCCCCTGCTACTGCTACCTCTACACCACCTATAGGCCCCTCGCCTTGCCATCGCCATAGAGTCCACCACTGCTCATAATCGGTGGTAACCCCAACGTCATCCACATCTGGGACGTCAATAGTTGTATTTGAATCCTCGCAAAGTGGTGTAAAAATTGGTCGATCTAGAGTCCTCTCATCCCCCCAGCGTTGGTAGACCATGGGCTCACCAGGAAACCCTTGGCACACCCTAAACTATCATGTAACCTAGCCATATGGGAACAATTCCTGCTTAGTCCTGTGATTCCCAATCAGCCACCGTCCCCTCCGTACCCACCAGAGCCACTCTCCAGCCTCAGGCCAGGCTGGACAGCCCTGGTAAGGGCACCAGAACATGTCCCTTGGAGTAAGTCGAGCGAAGGCATCGACATAGTGCTCTACGACACCTGCCCATCGCCGAATCTACCCTGCTCCTCCTACCTCCACCATAGTACTGCATATTCGATCTCTCGGTCTGCCATCTCTGCATGAGTCATCCAAGGCAGCCCCGTCGGCCTCTCCACTGCTACGTGTTGCCAAGCCCAGCACTACAACAAGTAGCTACAACTAATCCCCTTCCACTTTCGATAGCGAATATCGTACAGCTCATCATAGACCTATGCAAGCAGATTTTATCCCCATATCATAATCATCGATGCATCTGTGAGACATTCCACTAATCGAAACACCACCTCTAGTAGGTTCCATGGGAACCTCGCACCCGAAGATTCGGGGAGCAACATGTTAGAAATGAGACCCATGAGTAATGCATGCCTCACTCTCAACACACACCTCTCTAGCCACCATCAAACCAGTATGCCACCAATCTTGTAGTCGCTCTCTACCCTCTCCACTGAGCTGTCCACACCCAACTCCTCCCCGTACCCAAAACAGCGTATCAGTACTGTTGTCCTCCGATCCCACGGCATTGTTTGGATCGATAGTCCGTCTATTGGAATCCAAAGAATTCAATAGACATCCTCCAAGTTCACCGTCATCTCCCCTGTTGGGAGATGGAAGGTGTTGGTCCGAGGATCCCACAGGTTGATCATGGTCGTTAGATAGGCTCGATCCTCGACCATCGGCTCCAGTCGAGTCGCTTGCTTGAGCCCAAGGGCATCAAACCAATCCTAGTCAGCCAAAGTCAGCACCGCATGCACTTTAGTGAAAACTATGGGCACACAATACCGGATCTTCACAACCTGCAAAAGAAAACAACATAAAAACATTAAAACAATGAAAGACTATACAACAATAACATGAATATACAGTAATGCATCAAAATGTACAGCCAAAAACATAACAAAATTCAAAAAAACTAATTTTTCAGTTCTAGGGTTTTAACTTTCAACTGATAAATTCAACAAAAACATAACAAAATTCAAAAACCTAATTTGTCAGATCTCAAGTTTTTACCTCTAACTGATAAATTAACAACAACAAAAAAAAATTACAAAACAAAAAATCATTTGTCAGTCCTAGGGTTTTAACTCTAACTGATAAATTAAAAAATAACAAACATTCAAAAACCTAATTTGTCAGATCTAGGGTTTTTAAATCTAATTGATAAAGTAAAAACAAAAAAATAATAAACAAATCACTGGTTAGTTCTAGGGTTTTTAACTCTAATTGCTCAAATAAAAAAAAAAACAAACAAAAAAAAGTCACAAAATAAATTTTCAGACCTAGGGTTTTTAACTCTCAACTAGAAAATTAAAAACACAAAAACAACAAATAACTAGGGTTGAGCTACGTTTTTAAGTTCAATTTTACCCTACGTTTCTCACCTCAGTTTTGAACTTTGTTCAATTCGGGTTAAGCGAGGTTTTAAGTTATGTTCTAAACTAAGTTTTTTTTAGCTCAGTTTTCAACTAAATTTTGATCTTTGTTTGACTAGGGTTATACTAAGTTTTAAACTAAGTGTTAATTTTGATAGACTAGGGTTCATTTTTTAACCTTAAACAACACAATAAACAAAAGAACAAAAAATAGGCAAATTGTGGTTTTCCAATTTCAACGCAAAACAATAAAGAGGAAGGGCACTCACTGGTATCGCTTCAGCTCCACCGCTCGATTTGATGTGTGAAATCATGGTCGCAAGAAAAATTTGGCAGCACTTCGCTTCACAGAATTGACCTCCTCCTCCTCAAAGCTCCAAATTGCCAAGAAAAACAAATGCAAATGAGCCCAAAACTTAGTTTTGGCCTTTAAATAAGCTTTTTGAGCCTGTACTCGTTCCCCCCTAAGACGAGTGCTCTGGTTAGCACTCGTCCCTCCCTGGGACGAATACTAAATAGGAATTCATCCCACCCAGGGACGAATCCAGAGCAAAATTTTCAAAAACAGCAAAAACTATACAAAAATGCACCAAAACAAGCCCTAAAAGTGTTCGATAAGAGTGCTTTTGCACTTGACATTTCGGGCATGCAAAACCAATGTCGGGGTCATAAATCCTCACTATCCTACTCCCTAATAATGCTACCATAGTCGGACCGCTCCATGAGAAGATGGATTTTTGAGAATTTCATCCCCAAACGGCATCACCAAAACGGGTCAAAACCCATCCAAAAATAGCAATAACATTGCCGAATGAAGGCGCCTTTGCGCCTAAAATTCTTGGCATCCAAAATAGACATTGGGGTTACAAATTATCACTATCATACTCCCTAATAAGGCTACCATAGTCGTACCGCTCCATAGGAGGACGAATTTTTGCCAATTTCAGCTCCAAAATGCGTCACAAAAAGGGTTAAAACCCACCAAAAATAGGTCAGAATGTTCGAAAACTACTTTCGCATTCAATGGTAAACAACTGAAGGCACCCTTACCTAATTCATCTTGGGTCAAGTGATTCGTCGCTTTTCTCATGTCGATCATTCCCTCATCGATTCACCGCTTGAGGGGGTAGTTACACTTAGTCGCCAATCAACAACAATATACCCAATCCTGGAAATAACACGCATTCAAAGGATCATTGACAAAGACAATTGTGCCCCTGCTTGGGGCAGCAAACAATCAATAATCACAAGCTGATCTAACACTTGGAATTCATGAATCATGAACTCAAGGTTCCCACAGACAAAAGGTTGCACCCTTTGCCTATTCATGATTGATCAATATCCAAACTCAAGTAACACCTCACCGAAAAAGGTTAACACTTGAATTAAGTTCCTTAACTTGTCAGAAGCAAGGATTCAAGAATGCATGCCCTTTCCATACTTGGGGCATCAAGATTTGGTTAGGTTACTGAGAAACCCTAATCATTAGTGCTTTGGTTATCTATTTTTGCTTGACACTACACCTTGCATAATGCTTCCCAAAAATGGGCATCTATAGACACCAAAACAGTACCAATCTGATTACGTTACGACAAGCATTGATTGCATTGACACACACAGTCCCTAGGGTAGCCCCCAGAGGTTAAAAAGTGGTCCTAACCACTCCCAAAAGCAGTTTGGAGGTTAGAGGTCAATTTGGCACCTTTTTGGCACCTTGCTCTCTGCTCGTCCCACCCAGGGATGAATACAAAATAGCATTCGTTACACCCAAGTACGAATATCAGCATTCACCCCAGGGTGAGGCGAATAGAAATTTTGACTAGCAAAAAGTCAAACCTCGGCAAGTCTGCCAGTTAACTGAGGCTTTAGGCCATGCAATTGCGAGGAATACCTTTAAATCAAGGAGAGAGACTTTTTTCATGCATGTCTTTATTTTAGAGACCTCATGCAAGGAGATTCTAAATCAGGGAATTAGATTTTCTCTAAAAATAGGACAATTAACTCAAGTGGTGCCCTTGCATGCGCATTCCAAACAAGGAGACCCTAGGTCTATAAATTGGTGAGTTTTCTCACCCAAAATATATATAGAGAAGGAGCATTTGAGCAATGAAGTGTTGCCAATTTACATACCTACTTGCGATTTGTGCCTTCACATCCTTAATCTCTCATTTGAAATGGAGGTTATTAGGTGATTATTGGAAGCACGAATCTCGACCCAAAACCTGATTTTTGGCCACAATATTCCACAAAATTTGTCGAAAACACCCCATAAGGATTTTTGGACCCATCCTAAGTGGATTGGTGCTGAAACAGTGTCCCAAACGGTGGGTGTTCTGCCCCAGGGCACCCCCCAAACTATCACAGTCCTATTCGCCTCACCCTGGGATGATTACAAATATGTGATAGATTTCTCTAGTTTTTCTTTTGCATTTTATTCTAGATCTATTAAATAGGCTGTAGTTTAAATTTCATTTCATTCTGAGCAATTTTGACCAGGCTGTTGTTATTTCTCGCCTTTACTAACTTGCAAATGGCACTAGCAAAATCTAGGTGATAGAGGCCAAATTGGAGAAATTTGACCATCTGGGTATTCCCAAAACAACCCCAATTAGCTAACCCCAACTTTGCAAATCATTTGGAGCTTCCTAAGAAGGACATTGAAGAGGGTGCTTTCTGACAAATTGTTGCAAGCTTATTCGTCCCACCCTAGAGTGAATACAAATCTATGAGGAATTTCTAGACTATTCTTTTTGCAGTGGCTTCCTAGTAACATATTTATGCTTTTGTCAAAATTTCAAGTCGATCTGAGGTCATTTGATAATCATTTTAATATTTTCATGCATATACTGACAGTAGGCCTTGGGAAATACATGTTTTATTCTGTCTGTAGGTGCTACTAATATATTTTGTTTCTTTGAACATAGGTTTTCAACATCAAAATATTAGGAAGGATTGAACAATCATATACACAAGCAATGGCGACGTTTTGGTCCGCCCATCTTACATGTGGGAACACAAAAGAAGGATTACTATCATGGATGTGATCAAAAACATATTTAATGCTCCTATCCCCTAAAAAATGAAGGAGACGTATTGTAACACAACTTTGAAAGCACATCAATAAATAGGACCCTATTTCATATTGGTTTTATCTTGTGTCGATTCGCCCATGTTCTTTCTTTTTTATGCATTTTTCAATACATAGGCTTTTGGCGTTAAGTTTGGTCTTAGACGCATCGTATTCAACATATTCCTTTTTGTTTTCGTATCCTCGTGCTTCCAGTGAATCTAGCATTCATTCTTCAAACCTAGATATCATTTGATCCAAATTTGGATGAGAGTTATCTAAGGTTTTGTATTATAAGAAGATACACCATAATCTCTTCAATATTAGACTCCATATCTAATATTCATTCATGTTTTCACATAATGAATTCTTTAGCACACACATGCATTCATCATCAAATGCATTTCTAAAGTACCATGTAGTTTTCAATGTAATCTACATAAGTACATACTAAGAGGAAACACCATATTTTCCTCAAGAATGGATTCCTCATCCATTCTTCCCAAATTAGATATTTTTCTACCATATTATCACTTGATCTACCAATAATATTGTATTATGATTCTCATAATCTAGTTAGTCACAAATTTTCCTTGTAATCTATCAAACAAGATTACATATCCTTTGTCTTGTAACCCATCAAACAATATTACCTTATAGTCAATCATAACTTTGTCTTGTAATCTATCAAACAAGATTAATTCTTAATGATAAATTTTTCTTGTAATCTATCATACAATATTACGTCTCCTTTGTCTTGTAACCTATCAAACAAGATTACACTATTGTCAATCATATTTTTTTCTTGTAATCTATCAAACAATATTACTTCTTAATCATAAATTTATCTTGTAATCTAACAAATAAAATTACACAATAGTTATTCAAATATTTACATTGTAATCTATCAAACAGGATTACATATCCTTTGTCTTGTAACCTATCACACAAGATTAACCCATAGTAAATCATAACTTTGTATTGCAATCTATCAAACACAATTACTTCTTAATAAAAAATGGTCTTGTAATCTATCAAATAAGATTACACAATAGCTAGACACAAATTTGCCTTGTAATCTATCAAACAAGATTACATCTCCTTTGTATTGTAACCTATCAAACAAGATTACCCTATAGTCAATCATAAATTTATCTTGTAATCTATCAAACAAGATTACTTCTTAATCACAAATTTGTATTGTAATCTATCAAACAATATTATATATTAATCACAAATTTTGTCTTGTAATCTATCAAACAAGATTACATCTCCTTTGTCTTGTAATATATCAAACAAGATTACCCTATAGTAAATCATAAATTTGTCTTGTAATCTATCAAAAAAGATTACATATTAATCACAAATTTGTCTTGTAATATATCAAATAATATTACACAATAGTTAATCAATAAATTTGCCTTGTAATATATCAAACAATATTACATCTCCTTTGTCTTGCAACCTATCAAACAAGATTACCCTATAGTTTAAATTTAGTCATAATTTTTTCTCCTATTATAGATTCATCCATCCTTAAGATCATACTAAAGTCTATAAAATTTATCTCAAACTTGCAACATAACCTTACAACAGGATTAAAATATAGTTTTTAAAAATTTAGCCACTAATTTGTTTCTTGATCTATCAATGAGATTAGACTATAGTTCTTATTAAAATTTGATCATAAATTTGTCTCATGATTTATCAACAAGATTGCAAACGGATTCTTCTCATAGTTATAAAATTTCCTTTAAAGGTTGGATTTCAAGAATATAACCAATTGTACCTCCTATTTCGTGTACCTATGATTCCTAAAATTCAATGATACATGCTTCTCAATGAGACATGCATTCATATTACAAGAGATATTAATCCACTTAATATCCTAATATTTCAAAAGGGTTTGGAAGGTTAACTAAATTTAAGGGTTTATAAGAGATTCATCTTCCTAATCTCTAACTACTCCAAAGAGGGTTTTAAAAAGGTTTATCAGCCCGATTTTGTCCAAATCATCTAACTAAATATTACTTCAATGGTCAGATTGAACCAAACATCCAATGGTCACATTGATCTGAGAATCTAAATAAAATATTGTTTTTAACAATCGGATTTGACCAAGCATCCGAATATCATATTGAACCAAGTATCCAATGGTTGCACAAATCCCAAACAGGTGATCCAAATAAAGGTAGACCCTCATGAAAGCTACCAGTGCTTCCAACTAGTGCATGACCATCACTTGGTGGCCACCATGACCAATTTGTGGTGGTCACTCCATATAGGGAATGAAACCCCTTTTAAATCTCCCCATTGCTCTTGCAAGAGCAATGTGGGACTAATTGTCTCAAACTTTTAAAAGGTTATTTCTTAAATCAAGCATGATTCTAGTGAAGTCCACTGGTAAAGACCAGTAATGACCAGTTAATACATGCCACATGGTTTTCAACAAGGGTTAATAGCAGACTACACAAATATCAATGCAGAGTTTCAATAGGGTTTATCCAATCACCATAGCGCTTGGCTATAAGCTCTATGCCACTTATAGCTATTTAATAAGATTATATCCTTCTACATAATTAATGTATGATAAGTTCCAACATTTTTTTAAGCTCAACTCACCAAGCACAGTATCGACACCATGGTTGTTTGAAGGTGGGTGCATATGAACCTCTACCTCAACGATTCCAACCTAAGTAGATCTAGAAAACACATACACCTCCAGATCAAGGATTTATTCAAGGGTTTACGCATGAATCAAGTCATCCAATTCTTATTATCAATACGAAAGCAATACAACATACCTTTTCCTATTGAACTCAAGATGTATTCTTATGGATAAAACAACTATTACCCTTATAGGTTTAATATCCTATAAAAGTATAGTCTGTTGGTGGAGGGTGGAACCGATTACCCCATATACTCAACAACAACTGGTTCAAAATAGATTACTGTTGATTGTACTAAATAGATACAAAAGAGCATTTTTAAAACAACTTGATAAGGGTAAATTATTGGTAAAAACATAGTGTAGCTTCAATGGTGTGAATACAACTCATTAAACTACTAACGAGGCACTTGGTGAAATTTAGAACATAGCACACATGGAACATGACCAAACTAAACAACATGTAAAATCTAGGTATATATCCAATATTAACTAAGCTATGGACGAAGCACATTTATATAAAATCCTCTGTTCATTAGAAAAAAAAACCATCAGGTGGTGTGCGTGAGGCATCATTGGTGGTTGAGGTGGTGCAGTTTTAAAGGTCAATGGTTAACCTAATTAGGGTTTTACCTAACACATGATTTTCTAGACTTTATTTAGCATCAGATAAATTATACAATTTGATCACCTAACCATTTATTCCATACCATGGCCTGAAATCAACTAGTAGATGAAGGCATATTGGCTTCAAGTAAATTAGGAATTCATAATAGATATTTTTAAATATTAGGAAACATACATTTATGCGCATAAAAAAATCAAAGGATACTCATAGACTCACATGCAACAATTATTTGAACCTTCATATTAGATGTATTGCATACTTAGATGTTAGTCATGTCTTATGCCAATATTTAAATACAAATAACAATCGAGAATGATAGTATAACATGCATTCAAATAGCAGGTATTTGAATTATAATTATACCCATACCATTATCAAATATAGGTATCAATAAGCAACAAAATATTTACACCCTATAAATTTAAATCCAAACCATGGATAGTAAAATTCTGACCTACAATAATCCAAAGGTCTTTCTCTCTGATTCTTCCTCCTTTACACCCCTTGCTTCCTCTATATCCTGCTTTCTTCCTCGTGCTATATTTTTCCTCCATGAATTCCTCTAAGGATTCCCTAAGATACCCCCTTTCATTGTTTCAAGGAGGTATTTATAGGATTTCTATGGTACCCTTTCCATCAAGAAGAGGGTCAAGTTAAGTGTGAACTAATGGAGGGTTCAAGAAAAATCTTACTAAGGAGGACAAAATAAAAGTTCCTAGCAAAACAATTTTATGCCATTCCAGGACTAAAATGATCAAAGCTTTATTATTTAATTCCTCCTAGTATCTTTTGGCAAAAAATTATTCCCTTATAGAACTTGAGTAACATTTTTTCTCCTTTCTCTAGAACTTGGCTATAATTTTCCTCTACTTCTAGAATTCAGCCCTATTTTTCTTTTCCTTCAAGAAATCCATTTTTCTAACTTCATTTTATTTTATTTTTGTAACAAAAAAATGATAAAATAAATACCATCTAAATATTAAAATAATTAGGATATTTTAAGACCAAAATCAATATTAATTATTGACATCCTTCTCCATTGATGAGTCTTTTGCTAGAATGATCAAACATTTTGATCTTTGGTGATTATTTTCCTTGCCACCTTTGGAATACCTGAAATTCACAAATCATTAGCAAAACCATACTCAAAACATTAATGATAATTGACTACTAATCATATTTGCCTCTACAAAATATGATAGTCTACATCATTAATGGGACCTGCCAAGGGAGGGATATGAAACTCACCTCGCATAGCTTGTTTCCATTCTCTTTTTTCTTGGTCTTCTTCAAAATTTGAAGGACCACTAGTTTCCATAATTCCATAATTCTATTCATCAAGGCATAATTTATAGTTTAATTTTACATTTGAAACTACTCAATATTTTCATATATTTTCTAAAGGTTTATTTTCTTCCAAAGGGGGCTTTCTTCACCATTGAGATGTTATTTCTTTCAATTATCACCTATTTTAGAGTCATTAATTTTGATTTGATGGGGATGACATGGAGAATTTGAGAGGCTACTTTGAGTGCCTTCATTAGACTTCAAATATATCCTAATGAAGACATCCTTAGGTTCTAGATTATATAACCCAAATTCCTTCTTCTAATCATCATAGCTAACAACAATATACTTAAAGATTTTATTTTCATACTTCTTAGCTCTTATTTCATCTGAAACATAAGCATATTCTTCACAATAAAATAAATTGGAGAATTCCACAATAGGTTTCTTTCTTGTAGACACCAAAAATTGACCTAGCCAAATAGGTCAAATTTTCCTTGGAAACCTATGTAATTTCTCAAAATTTTCAAAATGCAAATTTGGTCTCCCCTAAACCTTAATTTTAATATTTTCTTATATCTATCGATTTCATGCTCCATCTTGATGGACCACTAAATGGGATCTTAATTTTTTCTCACCCAATTTTCAAAGAGCCAATTGACTTCACTTGTCTTCACTTGACATGATATCCAATAATCGTATCAATGAATTCGTGGTCAACCAAGAGTGATCATAAAATTGCATCCCTAAGGCAAAATATAAAATCTTTGATTCTTTACCTACCTATGGATTTTGGGCCATATAAGGTGTCATCCCTAATATCTCCCTACCTTGTTGCCAACTCATACGTGTCTCCCCCTTACCTTTGGTGAATTTCAAATTCACCCAGCTCCTCCTCATTGCTATCAATGATCTTCCCTCTTTCCCTTCATGCCCTAAAATTATATAAATTGAGGTATTGAACCTCCATTTTCATAATGCTCTTTCATAATAATAAAAATCTAGAAAATTGGTAGCTCAAAGTGTTAAGCAACAAGTGCATTTGCTTTTGGGGATATCTTGGAGGGGATCTACTTGGTCAATATTAAGAGGAATAGCTCATTTTATTGTTATAGCCTTCTCCTTCTATGGTTTCCTTTTTCATTTTTTAAATTATTATAGTTGTATATCTTTATTTTTAGCTTTAATAGTTGTATTTATTGCTTTAACCTTATCTTATAGTCATTATGTAGCTATAGGCCAGACATATATTGGCATATCATTGCTCTTGGAACCCTTAGGATCTCTCCTTTTGGAATAATTTTACCTCAACCTTTTGCATAAAGTAATTTTGTAATCCATCATTATTGACCATGAATTCGTCACTAGAAAAGGTTGGGGGAAATTTTAATCTCAATATCCACTTATCTTAGCTTCTTGTAGTTTCTTCTAGGATAATTTTTCCTTTTTCTTAGTTATAAAGTTTACCTTAATTACATACTTATTCTTTGTCTCTTATTTTTAAGTTATATTAGAGAAATCTTGCGGTCTCCCCTTGCAGGATGTGAATTCACATGAAACAGGAGTGGGTATGATTATTATATTGTCCTTGTGACTCATAATTTCTCCTTAAACTTTTAAACATTTTTTTTTCCCTATGATGCTAGTTAATTTTATTTTAAGCTACTGTATTATCCTCTACTCTACTCCTAATATTTAGCAGAGCAATTTCATAGTCCACCCTGATTAGGCATGCATTTGCTTCAAGTAGATTTGGGGGAAACTTTCGTATTTCCTATTTTAGTATTAATACTTCTTTGATTCTTTTCTCGTTGTCTGCCTCCCTTGTCACATTTTTAAATATTTATTTGGTGCATATTGTCACCCTTTGTCTTTACCTTAACCCTAGCAAGATGATTTCATGGTTTATCCTTATCGGCCATGAAATCACTCTGAACCAGATTTTAGAAGCCTATATTTGATATTGTCACTCCTTCTGCCTTCCATTTGATCAAACACCTTGTTAAGACCCTCACCCTTACCTAAAACCAAAAAATCTAACCTATTTATCTTTCTATATTTCTATCCATAGCAATTTCATAGTTGGTCCTTGCAGATCGTATAATTATCTTAATCATTAATTTTCTCCTTTCGATGCTATTAATCTATGTTTCAAATAATCTATCTTTTATGCGATTTTGTGCTTTCTACTTATAGAGGGTGAATTTGCTCTGTAAACCAAGGTCATTGTTTTCATACTTTCATTTTAGTCACATAAAAGGACCTAGGTGATTTTACTATTGAATCTATAAGCCTAGCCTCCACTCTAGCTATAGTAGACCCCTAAACACTGATCATCCCCTCTTGAGTTGATTATTTTTGTGGGTCCTACATATTTACAGCCAATATTTCTAGGGCATAAAATCAAATTCACTGATGAGAGATAGATAGTGTAAAATCATGGAAACAATTGATTGAGGTAATTCTCTTAGCTATTTTGAATAGCATATCCTTTTAAATATTGCTTGCTATTCTATTTTCCTTATTTTTGTAGATTGCATAGAAATACAATTGATAAAAAGAATATCTCTTTTTCTCATTTTATTTTAAGTCATATTCTATTAAATAAAAGGAAATTAAATACAAAAGAGAATTCAATTTATTTATTTCTTTTAGCCTTTATAGGCATTCAAATATTAATTTCTTATAGTTTTGAGCTTAGGTTAATTTTTCTTGTGCATTCTCTTCCCCCTTTATTAAAAGAAAAACATTTACTTTCTTGTACCATATATAGATTACATTCAAAGAAAGAGTTATTCTAGGTTAGCTCTTGTCCTCTTGCACACTTTGTTGATGCATTTTTATTTTTAATAGTCATTATCTTATCTCTAGTAGAAAACTCAAAACTTAGGTGTTTTCACAACAAATTCATCTAAACAAAAGGATTTGGAGTGAATCCTTAAAACACTCTTGGTTAACCCCTCAAACCCTTAACCAAACACTCCAACTAAGGTGAGGACACCTTATAGGGATTTTAGCCCTTGTAGATCCACTGGGATTTTCATGAAACCTCCTCATATTTCCAATCCATGTTTCTTCTAGTGTGGCATTGTTATTACATTATGTACAAGACCTATTTTGAATGTGTTGTTATATTCACTACTTGTACCTAAAGTACTATATACAAGTTCTTATATTGAATTATCCCTTAAGCTATTTCAACTAAAGTTCTATTTTCCTTTTAGCCACTTTATTTTGGTTTATTGTCTCCCTCCAAATGTTGTGCTTTTGACAAATTAAATTAATAATTGACATATTCTTCTTTATTATTTTTTCTTATCTTTTTTATTTTTTTTATTGTTTTTCCACTAGGGCCTTGAAAAATTTAGACTAATTAAACACTTTATAATTTTCCTTAGGAAATTATATTTGAAGAACACAAGCTTATACTGAGAGGGGGGGGGTGAACAGTATAAGACCACTTTTAACTTTATCTTTCAAAACAGCTTTAAAATAAATAACATGCAGAATAAAGATAGTAGTAATAACAGCAGTAAATCAATGCACAAAATGTAATCTACAAAGAGACACAGCAATTTACGTGGTTCACCCAAGGTGGGCTACTCCACGGATAAAACTTTTCTTCTAAAATTTGTATCAAAATCCTCTGGGAATCCTTCCTGATTACAATGTTTATGAGCCTCAGCTCAAATGAGACACCTTCCCCTAATTCTGCTTTGGCTGGTGACCCTCTAGAAGACCTCTACCTCTTCTGCCCTTAGCAAGTGGAACTTTGTCCACAGAAGACACCTATCTTCCCTACTCTGGCTGGAGATCTTTGTCTTCAACTCTGTCACTGCAAATTTGGTCCTCTTATTTGCACCAAAACATAGTCCTTCGGTTTGGCACAAATTTGTCCTCTTCCTCTTTTCTTTTTTGTTATAGTTCCACTTGGTCGAAACCAACTTTTCATAGTCTGCGCAAACACAGCAGCACTCGATCAAATTATACTCTTCTACAAACACTCAGCAGCACTGTCTTCGTGCATACAGTAGCACTGTCTTCATGCATACAACAACACAATCTTCATGCATATAGTAGCACAATATTTGGGCATACAGCAGCATAGTCTTTTCATGAACAGCAGTACAGTCTTCGTGCATACAGCAGCACAGTCTTCACGTGAACAACAACACAGACTTCGTAAACCCCACGTAAACGTAGCAGTATTTACTTCACACACTCAGTGTCCTTACAGTCACACACTTAGACGATTCAACGAAATTCCCTTTTATACTGCAATCAATCTTTGCACTCTGCTTTTTCGATAATAAAACCTCACTATCACACTAAATCTACGAACACCACTCTTCGAACGCACACTTCGATCGATGCCTGAAACTACTCAAATAGCCCTCCTTTAATACTCACAATCTCAAGATGAAATCTTGTTCTAAGTCGGTTGTTTAACCTTCAATCACATCGGCTATAAAACCCTGTGTTGTGTCGGCCCAGATTTAACTCTGTCGGCTTCACTGCCTCCCTGAAGCTTCTGGCGCGAAACTTCAACATGTCACGATATCGTGACACCTTTTCCTGTCGTACACCCTCTATAGCTTGTTGTAGCGATATTGTGACACTTTTGCTTTTGTTTGCTTCCTTTGCTCTTCTGTCATGAAATCGTGACACTTTTGCCTTTCGCTGATGTCATCTCACTTCTGTCATGAAATCATGATGCTTTAGACTTCAAAGCCTTCTTCTCCGCTTCTATCGTGAAATCGTGACACCTTTGCCTCTTGTTGATGTCATCAGCAACTCTGTCATGAAATCGTGATGCTTTAGACTCCAAAGCCTTCTTCTCAGCTTCTATCGCAAAATCACGACACCTTTGCCTCTTGCTGATGTCATCTGCAACTTTGTCGCGAAATCGTGACACTTCTTGCTTCTTCAACCTTTTCTCGGTTTGCACTAGCAAAAATGGAACATGTCATGAAATCGCGACGCTTTCGCTGCCTTAAGCTCTTTTCTACCAACTGCTCATGAAACTGGAGCATGTCGCGAAATTGTGATGCTTTCGCTGCCTTAAGATCTTTTCTGCCAACTGCTCGTGAAACTGGAACATGTCACAAAATCGTGATGCTTTTGCTGCCTTAAGATCTTTTCTGCCAACTGCTTGCGAAACTGGAACATGTCATGAAATCGTGACACTTTCGCCAACTGCAAGCTGCCAACTCAACCTGTCATGAAATCATGACACTTCCTGCATCCGTACAACTTCTTTGAGACCTGTCGCAAAATCGTGACACTTCCTGCAACTCAACACTGCTAACTCAACTTGTCGCTAAATCATGACAGTTTTGCCTGCTTCATCTCTACCTTCTAGCATGTTGCGAAATCGTGATAGTTTTGCCATAACTTTCTCTCTCCTCAAACATGTCACGAAATTGTGACAGTTTTTCCAGCCGCCTACAAACTTTTTCTAACTTATCTTTTTCTTGATATTTTGCAACTAGGCTACTCTGATTTTCTTGGAGACTTACTGACCAATTGAAACCTTCATCAAAACACATACTTAGACATAAAAACAAATTGCTCCAAGAACTCCTTGACATCAAATACAACAACTACCAAGAGCTTCTTGACATCAATGACAACATCTAAACTTAGGCAAAGGCAATGTACTCAAGGCACCCAAAATTGCCAACAATCTCCCCCTTTGTCATTGATGGCAACCCTTTACTAAAAATACATCTTCAAGAGCCAAAACTGAAATCAATCTCTTGAAGTTTTGCTCCCCCTGACTTGAAGCTTTCCTCTTCACTTGAAACTCTCCCCCTTACTCATATCTCTCCCCCTTACTCAAATCTCTCCCACTTTGTCATCAATGGAAAAGGGTCACCTTTGGGGCTTGGGACTAAGAATGAGCCTCTTAGCTTAGTCCCTCCCCCACATCCTAATGAGGTGAATTAAAATAGGGTTGGGAGTGAAACTCCCATTAGACACTCATCATCATCAGTGTCTACAATTTCTTTGTCGAGCCTTTTCTTGAGCTCTTTGTTAATGTTTCTGTTCTTGGAACTTTTCTTGATCTTGTTCTCATCTCTATTCTTGTCCACACCTTGATCCTTGGACCTGTTTATACCACTGTTCTTGTTCCTGTACTTTGGAAGATCAGCTTTGCATTGTCTGGCTGTGTGACCTGTGTTGTTATACTTGTAACAAATAGCAACATTATTTCTTTCAGACATAGCTGTACTTTGAATCCGCCTGTTCTGACTAACCCAGTTCCTGTTATTCGTATTGCAAAAAATTTCCTTGTGCCCGAACTGATTACAAGAGTAGCAATACCCTTGAAATAAATTACAATTTCTAAAATTAATGTTACCCTTCTTGATTTGAGACATAAAATGTGCAGCCATGTGTCCAAAACTGTAACACGCAAAACATCTGCTATGAAATATTCTTTTAATCGATCTCTTGGGTCCCGAAAACTTCTGTTTCACATTCAAAAATTTGTTTTTTGTTTCTACTCATTCATCACTCACGAACTCATGATCTGAAGTACTTTCTTCATCAGAACTTTCTTCCTTTTTAAAACCTTTGCTTGATTCCCCAGCCTGTTTCTTGTGCGGCTCAACAAAATCAAGACCTATTTTATCTATTGGATTTCTTTGATTTTTGATGAGAAACTTAACCTTCTTGGAGCTATCCTAAAATCTGTAGAGCTTATCCTTGTCATCTTTATTTTCTTCTTTCATAGAAACCATTTTCTGCTCTAACTCATTATACTCAAGAATCTTGGACTCTAACTCATCCTTGAGTTCCTATGTTTTGGTTATAGAGAAGTCAAGACTTTCTATAAGATCGTCCCTCTCCATACAACATTCATCTAACTTAACCTTGAGTCTATCATTCTTCTTTATTTCCTTTTCCAAAACGTTGAGAGCATTATTGAGTTCACATTCAAGATTCTCTATTTGATTGCACTTTGAATTATCAAGGCCTTTTTCTGATTTCTTATCACTAGAGGTGCTACCCTTTTCAAAAACCATACATGCATCTTCCTTATCATTTTCTGAAGCATCCTCATACATACTAGCAACCAATTCATTATTTGTACAATCATCCTCAAGGTGCCCAAAATTTCCACATTTAAAACATTTCATTACAGTGAATTTATGATTCGATTCTTCCTCTTTTTCTGAAATGAAAAGCATCTCATTTTCATTATCACTGGAAGAGCTTTCACTATCACTTCTGGAACACTTACTTGCTTTGTCCAGACAGAAGATCTTCTTGTTCTTGCATGAATACCTCTTTCCTTGATTGTTGTGCTCATCTTTGTTCTTTTTGTAATACCTGTGTTTTTCAGAATCCTTGTTCTTAACATCCTGTATATCTTCATCACTTTCATTTTTGGAAACAGTACAGTCAGTAGCATAGTGACCATACTTTCCACAGTTGAAACATCTTATATTTTTCTTGCTTTTGAGCTTTCTAGAGAACTTGCCTTTATTGTTGTAATATGCTTCTTCCTCACTAGAAGACTCATCACTTTCTTGAATCTATTTGCCTTTTGATTTCTTGGTAGCTTTGAAAGCTGCCTCTTTCTTTACATCAACTTTCAATTGAGTTCTGAACTCAAATGCTGCAAGAATACTATGGAGCTCATCCTTTTTCAACTTATCTAAATCTTTGGCTTCTTCAATAGCAGAAATATTTTCACTAAATCTATTAGGAAGAGATCTTAAAATCTTATCACATACATCATTTTCAGCAAGTTCAAGACCTAGGTCTTTCATAGAATTAACAACTTCATCCATACGGAGCATGTAGTCACTAATATTTTCATCATCATTCATCTTGATTTGTTCAAATATACCTTTGAAGTGTCTCAACTTGGCCTTTCGGACATTTGCATCACCTATATGAACAACCTGCAATTGTTTCCACATTTCACTTGCTGTCTTGCAGTGAATAACTTTGGTAAGATCAGCCTTCTGCAAACCCTTCAGGATTGTATTCATGGCTTTTGAGTTGCTGTGATGAAGGAGCCTGTCTTCTTTAGTATAAGGACCATTAGCAGGAATGGTGTACCCATCTTCAATAACTTCTCATACCTCATTACCAAGAGCCATTAGGTAGACTTTCATTCTTGCACTCCACAGACCGAAATCTGATCCATCAAGAATAGGTGTTGCATTGCCACCTGAGAAATCCATTGTGTTCTTAACCAGTTCTTCCTTCCAGCTATAAAACCTTTTTGAAGGAACCTGCTCTGATACCAATTGAAGAACACAAGCTTATACTGAGAGGGGGGTGAACAGTATAAGACCACTTTTAACTTTATCTTTCAAAACAACTTTCAAATCAATAACATGCAGAATAAATATAGCAGTAATAACAACAGTAAATCAATGCACAAAATGTAATCCACAAAGAGACACAGCAATTTACGTGGTTCACCCAAGGTGGGCTACTCCACGGATAAAAATTCTCTTCTAAAAGTTGTATCAAAATCCTTTGGGAATCCTTCCCGATTATAATTTTTATGAGCCTCAGATCAAAGGAGACACCTTCCCCTAATTCTGCTTTGGCTGGTGACCCTCTAGAAGACCTCTACCTCTTCTGCCCTTAACAAGTGGAAATTTGTCCACAGAAGACACATGTCTTCCCTACTCTAGCTGGAGATATCTGTCTTCAACTCTGTCACTGCAAAGCTGGTCCTCTTATTTGCACCAAAACACAGTCCTTTGATTTGGCACAAATTTGTCCTCTTCCTCTTTTCTTTTCTGTTATAGTTCCACTTGGCTGAAACCAACTTTTCATAGTCTATGCAAACACAACAGCACTCGATCAAATTATACTCTTTTGTAAACACTCAGTAGCACTGTATTTGCGCATACAGCAGCATAGTCTTTGTGCATACAGTAGCATAATCTTCGTGCATTGAGCAGCACAGTCTTCGCATGAACAACAGCACAGTCTTCGTGCATACAGCAACACAGTCTTCGCATGAACAACAACACAGACTTCACAAATCTCGTGCAAACATAGCAGTATTGACTTCACGCACTCAGTGTCCTTACAGTATCACACTTAGATGATTCAATGAAATGCCCTTTTATACTGCAATCAATCTTCGCACTCTGCTTTTTTGATAATCGAACCTCACTGTCGCACTAAATCTGTGAACGCCACTCTTCGAACGCACATTTCGATCGATACCCGAAACTACTCAAACAACCCTCCTTTAATACTCACAATCTCAAGATGAAATCTTGTTCTAAGTTGGCTATTTAACCTTCAATCATGTCGGCTATAAAACCCTGTGCTACGTCGGCCCAGATTTAACTCTGTCGACTTCACTGCCTCCCTGAAGCTTCTGGCACGAAACTTCAACATGTCATGATATCGCGACACCTTTGTCTTTCGTACACCCTCTATAGCTTGCTGTAGCGATATCACAACGCTTTTGCTTTTGTTTGCTTCCTTTGCTCTTCTGTCATGAAATTGTGACACTTTTGCCTTTCGCTGATGTCATCTCACTTTTGTCGTGAAATCATGACGCTTTAAACTTCAAAGCCTTCTTATCCGCTTCTGTCATGAAATCATGACACCTTTGCCTCTTGTTGACATCATCAACAACTCTGTCAAGAAATCATGATGCTTTAGACTCCAAAGCCTTCTTCTCAGGTTCTGTCATGAAATCGCGACACCTTTGCCTCTTGCTGACGTCATCTACAACTTTGTCACGAAATCGTGACACTTCTTGCTTCTTCAACCTTTTCTCGATTTGCACTAGCAAAAATGGAACATGTCACGAAATCGTGATGCTTTCGCTGCCTTAAGCTCTTTTCTACCAACTGCTCGCAAAACTGGAGCATGTCGCGAAATCGCGATGTTTTCATTGCCTTAAGCTCTTTTCTTCCAACTACTCATGAAATTGGAACATGTCACGAAATCGCGACGCTTTTGCTGCCTTAAGCTCTTTTCTACCAACTGCTCGCGAAATTGGAACATGTCGCAAAATCGTGACGCTTTCGCCAACTACAAGCTACCAACTCAACCTGTCATGAAATCGTGACACTTCCTGCATCCGTACTTCTTTGAAACCTCTCGCGAAATCGTGACACTTCCTGCAACTCAACACTGCTAACTCAACTTGTCACGAAATCGTGATAGTTTTGTCTGCTTCGTCTCTGCCTTCCAACATGTCGTGAAATCGTGACAATTTTGCCAAAACTTTCTCTCTCCTCAAACATGTTGCGAAATCACGACAGTTTTTCCAGTCACCTGCAAAATTTTTCTAACTTATCTTTTTCTTGATCTTTTGCAACTGGGCTACTCTGATTTTCTTGGAGACTTACTAACCAATTGAAACCTTCATCAAAACACATACTTAGACATAAAAACAAATTGCTCCAAGAACTCCTTGACATCAAAGACAACAACTACCAAGAGCTTCTTGACATCAATGACAACATCTAAACTTAGGCAAAGGCAATGTACTCAAGGTACCCAAAATTGCCAACAATATTAACATATTTCTAGATAAACATTTATAAAGGTTAATATATATTTTTTCCAACCTATTGATTGAGTAATTATAGGCCCACACAAGTCATTATACACTATATCAAATAGTTATCTTGATCTTCATGTACTCTTTTAAAATGGGTTTCTATATCTTTTTCCAATTGTGCACCCTTCACAAACACCTATGTTTTCTTTGATCCAAGGGAGGCCAAGCATCACATATTCCTTTGATATTGTAGACAAATTTTGATAATTTAAGTGCCCAAGCCTTTGGTGCAATTCACTAACATAATTATGCATTGTCACATAAGCAACCTTGTTTGCATGCTCCAAATCAAGTTTATATATCCCATTTTTTATAAATTTCATTTTTATGACTTTGTATCCATCTATTATATTCTTAATAAAATAATTATCATGATAAAATTCTACCTTGTATCCATGTTTTGTTGTATAATTCACTAGGAGAATAAGTTTGTGGGAACCATTTTCCTTCTTTAAAGAGTCAAAATATTTCTTATAATGAATCATATGATTACTTACACCTGAATCACTATACCAAACATCTATAGAGCTTTCATATGTAGAAAGAGCAGTGAGTATAGTATTTTTGGCACATTCATATTCTTAGATAAAGTTTGATTGATTCTTTGAAAGCCATCTATTTTTCTTCTATGATGTTGATCTGCTTTGTCCCCTTTTTTCTTCACACTTATAACAAGTTACCTAAAATTTATGCCTTATCTGATTACTATTATACCTCTAATTGAAGTTTTATTATTGATAATATTATTGCTTTCCTTGTATATGTTTTCATGTGTTATATTGTTTTTCTTTCATTTATTGAATTGGTTTAAATTTATTTTTACTTTTTTCTAGAATAGAAGATTTATATTTCCTTTAGTTACCAATGCATATCTATTTTTACTAGATTCACCTTTAAACTTCTTAAGTTTCTCTTATTCACTTAGTAAGGCCCCATGTAACTCTTTTAACTTCATTATATCCATTTTTTGTCAACTCAAGGGATGGCTACAAAGTCATGATATTTTGTAGACAAGTTGTCAGTAAAAATATGTAATATCTTCATATTTATAGGTTTCCTACATAGTTGAAAGTTGATTTCTTATTCATTTTAATTTGATAATATGACCATTCATGCTCTCTCCTTCCTCTAACTTGAGATGTATCAATGTCTCTTCAAATCTATTATTTTCAATTTTCTATTCATATCATATATTGTAGAAGCATTTTTCATACCTATTTTGATTTTTGAAGATCTTGAACATGAGACCTAGTTGATGGATCTATTTACAACATTATAAGTGCACTTGCATTCAAATCATTTTTATTCCATTTAGCATGTTCATTCAAATTTATTTTTTTTGTCTTGTGTTGTAAATCCCACACATTGTTCATTTGTGATATTAGTATCATCTCCATGTTCCACATTTTATAATTTATGTCATTGAGTTTTTGGGTACCATACAATTATCATTTGAACACATGATTGAAGCAATGTCTTGAGAGAAGTAAAATGAGACTACCAAAAACACAAGAAGGATTGAAAATAAGCCTTCCTTATTATTAATTGCCTAATGTTGGTTTTATTATAATCCAATTAAACAAGGAATTATGTTTTTAAAGTATAATTAGTAGCAAAATATTAGAAATTTCAAATAATACAGCGTTTGAATTATGGCTTTGTCCTCCCATTAAACCAAGTACTAATAGTAAAGATATAGCCTTCATGAATAATAGCTATACATTCATATTTAGACTCTTATATCCTTTTATTTTATATTTTTAAAGAAAAAATGAACTAGAAAATACTTAGTGTATTCAAATTGACAAAACTTGACTCCTTTATCATATTTAGTAAGTCAAGAAATAATTATTTATCTCCTTGAAATCCTTTAAAAGTTCTTAAAAAACCTACTTATTCACACTTTGGAAACCTTTAAAACCCTTAGCTTTCCCTACATGTTATTATTACTTGTAGTTGCCTTGTCAATTCTAAGGAAAAAGCAGATCAAGAGATTTGATGCCTTGTCAAATAAATTACTACACAATTTCTATATAGATTGCTAAATTTTATGGCTAACATATTATGGGAGAGATCAAAATAAGATCCAACAAGAGAATTATCAATTAAAGTCAAGATTCCAATGCTTGATTAGAATTTTTATAGTGTTCTTCTTGGCCCTAGGCAAGCAATATATTATTCACTCCAAATTCATTCTTGCAAACTCTAAAAAAGGAATCTACAAACACTAAATATTTTTTTGCCATGGATTCTTAGGTGTTGTGGTGGAATAAAACCTATAGTATTAGAGTGTCATCAATAGTTTGTAGATAATGATGCTATGACTAGCATTATGGATATAATTTTGTTGCTTTGTCTATCTTTCTCCAACTCAATGTGCCTTTTCAAATGCTCATCAAATTTTGAATGTCTTAAAACACTTTGACTTCACTACAAAGAAATAAAAACTCAAACACCAGTATAATTAAACTTAGGAGGAGAAACTAAAGAAAGAGTAGAAATTGGTGGTGTTATATATCAAAACTATAGAAAAAAAAGGAGCACAAAATAAAAGGCTAACATTGCTTGAAACTCAAACTACCTACACTCGATTGTGATAATAGTTGTGCTACCATGTAATAATAACAAAGAACACAACCACACTAAGACAAAAATATGAACAAAATAAAACTTCATGATAAAAACACAATGAAATTGAATGCTTCATTTAGAAGTGATTGCCTAAATTCATGCATTTAAAGAGAAATTTTGGTCAATAATTATAAACTTTAGGGGGTTAGTACTTGTACTCCTTCAACCACTTTAATGATAGGTGAATAAAAGTTGTAAACTATATTCTATAGAATATAGTTTATTCTCAATAAGACTAGTGTACCACTACATCAAGCAACAATAAAAAACATTCAATGGATCTTCTAACCTATTTGTGATGACATTATAAAACTTAGAAAAAAAACAAATCTTATAAAAATAAAGTCTTCTAAGGACACATAAATCTACGATAGTTATTCATAGTAAACCCACAAATTTATTCAATGTAAAAACCTCTACTATATTTAAAACTTAATAAGTAAAAATAAATATCTATAATAAACCCTCTTTATCTCTTAAAATTGATTAGTTTTTTAATCACCTCTTTATAACCGACTACCATGTTTTAATTATATATTAACAATAGATAAGTTCAGAGTTGCAAGCTTACTACAGTGGTAAGGGCTTTGGTCTCTCTTTGAGAGGTCTAAGGTTCAAACCCCACTCAGTATGAGGGGGCCAAGACCCCTCATAAAAACCTATGTAAACTCATTGAAAAACTATCAAGTAGTATTAGCTCAAGATGTTAAATTTCTAAATATTTATAAAAATAGAAAACTAAGGTTTAAATATTGTAAAGCTATACATGGATAATATCAAGCTTTATTATAATACCACTATATAGTTGTGATGTAGTAAGAAACCAAGGTTTAAATCTTGTCAAGCTATACATGAATAATATCCAAGCTTTATTATAATACCACTATATAGTGGTAATGTAATAAGAGACCAAGGTTTAAATCTTGTCAAGCTATACATAACTAATATCCAAGATTTATTATAATACCATTATATAGTGGTGATGTAATAGGAGACCAAGATTTAAATCTTGTCAACTATACATGGATACTATCCAAGCTTTATTATACTATCACTATGTAGTGGTGATGTAATACAAGACCAAGATTTCAATTTTGTCAAACAATACATAAATAATATCCCAATTTTATTATTATACTACTATATAATAGTGATATAACAAGAAAGAGCCATTTAAAAAAATAATAATAAATAAGTTCTTATATCTATATGCTTTTATACATAAAAGTTGAGTACGCTGGTTTGATTAAATATATGGATAGTTAACCTTTAAAATTAGTTCAAGTTAATTAATTTTCATATTTTTTCTTATTCAGTACGGTTTAATTAATCATATGGATGGTTAACTCTAACGCGATGTTCAACTTCGCTAATTTTCAATTGAATAAATGCTTTTCATTCAAGATGGATACCACCTTTATGTATATGTTCGGCTATTTTTGTACATGTTGAAACTCTTATCGAGGAAAATGTTTCATGTAAAATCCCCTTACCTTTAATTAGTAGAGGCAATGCTGATATTTTTTTTAAATAAAATTTTACAAATTTAAAAATAAATTAGAAGGCATACTCCTTTTCCAGTTGACAATTGGTGCCTTCGAGAATAAAAAGTGATGGATTCTAGAAAGAATATTTGTTGATAACAATTAAATGGTTGTAGATGAATTTCCAACTTAATTTTTTTTAGAATATTAAATATCTATTAATGATTACCAATAAATTGTCTAATTCAACAACCTGACCCTCCCTTCTCGTACATTATCCTGTGTAATCCCATTTTCAAATAAGAAAAAACAAAAAGGTTAAATGACCCTCCCTTCTCGTACATTATCCTGTGTAATCCCATTTTCAAATAAGAAAAAACAAAAAGGTTAAATGTTATAGTAGCAAACTTATCTCGCCGTCCGCATTGAATTTAATCAAACAGTGACTTGAAAATAGAGGAAGGACAGCACGCCTCTCAGAGCAGAGCATTTCGTTTTCAATGGAGTATTGAATGAGGCCAGGGTTTTATTTCCATAGACTCAACCAAAGCCAAGATTTAAAAATTATAGACTAAACGAGCCCTGCACACTCAGTCGGAAAAGTGGGAAACCTCGTGGAATCCTTGCAATAATCATAGATGATGTAGTTCTTATGGACCCACCGGAGATTTCGCCTTTGCAACGCAGTGAGCGAGGAATATGAAGGCGCATCCCACCATTTGTGAAGAGAAGCACTGCATGTGGTCACGCAATATGAGGCTCCTCTACATTCACACGCATCGATATCGAAGTTTGTGTAAGTGGAAACAAACGGAGCATGGCTCCAGTTGGTCTTCACCAGGCCCCCTTGAGTAGCCCAATCGTCTGCATTCCAAATGGAAGAGAATACTCCCATTGCCTGCCTATTTGGGTAAGCCACTCCCAGATTTTCCTTGTTGGGAAACACTCGAATTGGAACAGCGTCTACAAAGAATCTGCAACGAAACAATCAGACAAAAAATTACTTTATTTTGTGGTATTAGCTGCCTACGCAATCCTCTAGGTTTGTTTGATCTACTTACACCACTTGGTTGCGGTTCCATAAGAGAGAGTATGTATGGAAATCTTCAGTTGGGTCAAACCAGAGATAGAGACGTTGCTCCCTGTTGCCCGTGCCGTTGGAGTAAATATTAGTCTGAACAATATAAGGCTGCCCCGAAGTGTTCCCCAGAAATTCAAAGTCGAACTCATCATGCAGAGCACCCTGCGACGACATCTGTAGGGCGACCGAATTCGTTTAATCAAATGGGAACAAAATCAATGTAAATTACAAACGAGAGATTTCGAACTTAACATACATAAAATGCTGTGACTGTGCCTGCAGAGTCGCCAGGGACGAGCTTAATCTGGACGCTCGTTTTTCCAAACAGATATGTCGTCTTGGAAGCAAAGCCAGCGCCTGAACATTTATTTAATCAGATCGAATACAGTCTCTTTAGTAAAGTGAACACAGACAAAAAAGAATGAGACTAAAGGCTAGACTGATGGTGGCAATGTCCATTACCTGAGGCATTATCGAGCTTAAGCTTCAGTAACTCCCCCTCGCTGAGGACATGATCAAGTGCCCAGCTAGGTTCAAACAAATCATCAAACTGAGCACAATGGCATGCATTGAAACAGAGCACCAGAATCAAGCTGAAGCAGCTGCTGCTGTACGCATTAACACAACACCGCATCTTGGACAAACCTACCTACCCCCCAATGGTTTTTTTCTTTTAAAGACTATCTGAACTCTTCTGCGGTTCAACAATAAGCTGCGAATATATATAGGTCTCTGCACAAGCAACCTCAGATTTTTTAAATTGTAACCCTTTATCTTAATTTCCAAGTGATCGCCAAAATTAAGGGAAAGCAGGCGTTATTGGACCAGAGTGTACTGAATTCGTGATAACCCTAACATCGGGTTCGAGGTTTGGGACTTTGACAGAGAACTACAAGTAGAATGGTTGTTTTGCTTAGTTTGGTGATGGTACCAGTGTTCACCCCCACAGTGATAAGGTTAATGGCAGGTTAAGTTTTGTCATTTCAAAGTTCATCTGACGAGCTACCTACTCTGGCAGTAGGGTACACTGTGCTTTCGTTTACTTTTCAAGCATAGGTAGCTAATTACCCAACCCCATGGGGCCACCTCCCACCATCACTGTTAATACGGAGGCGTCACGTCAATGGTATTCATGAGAATATCTCGTTTATTGAGGGCGAGGCAGGGCCAGCCTGGAAATCTCTGCCACTTTCGAATTTTAAACTGTTTTACGTTTTGGTTTGAGCTTTGCCTGAGCTGTTCGCAGATCAGCAGAATAGCATGTTAAAGTTTGGTGTGCACGATAAATGGGTGCCGTGTACCGAGGAGAGTGACTGCTTTTACCAGGGCGGCCTGGAATCATTGATGCAACGTCAGAGTCGGAGTGGGTGAACTAGCCATATGTGAAGGAAAAACATATTCACGTGAAATTCGCGGAATCCAACCACAGGGACCCGTTATGCTAGTGACCGCCACTAGATAGGCACTGCACTCGCAATGATTTTCCATGGCAAGGCGTATTTCATGATGGTGTACTGTACCCTCTGCCATTGCCTATTGTCCACCCTTGTTCTTTTAGATATAAATGATTTTAATTATGAATTTTATCTTAATTAATAGGATAATTATTTAATATTAGCCTAATCAGTTTTTTTTTTTCTTTTTAAAAATATTATATTAAGTTGTCGAAGGAAAGAAGTACACTGCCCGCCCACTTTTTTAGGTAGAGAGGTTTTTGATCAAAGAGTTAACAGGTATATTGAATTATATAACTAAATACATCTAATGTTGCTACCATCAAGAGATAAGATGAAAAGAAGAGCTTCTCTAATCCATATTGCCTAGAGACCTAATCCACATTGCCTACTCTCTAGGGAGATAACTATAACAAGTGATGTTGCCTTTTTCTAGAGCCTAAGTGGCCATCGCATCTGCAACTATGTTTTGTTGTGTAGGGATGTGGTTGTATTCTAATGATAGAAAGCTTGCCTATACCATCTAAATCTTTTCCATAATTCTTCTTAGTTTTCGGTCAGGCTTCCTATTTTCCATTGGATTTCTTAGATGGTTGATCATGACTTGTGAGTCAGATTCTATCAAGATCTTCTTTTAGCCTACCTTTACTACTTCCCAGAGCCCTTTAAGGATGCCATAACCTTTTGCTAGGTTGTTGGAAAGCATGCCAAAATTCTTTGCAAAGGTGAAGATCGGGGTCTTATTCTATTGGAAATATTGAGTTGTCATTGATTTCAAAGGGTACTGAGGCAGAAATATTTTGATGTCAAAGGCGCATGGCACTCAAGGCACAATATTCTTCATAATGCAAAGCAAGGCAAATATTTTTAAGGAAAGGTACAAGGCAAGTATATCTCAAAAGCAAGGAAAATTATTGCAAGAAAAGGTTTATAATACTTAATTTAAATATTATAAACAATGTCAAAAAGGTTGATTGGGACAAAGTTTTTTAAAAGTGTTTTGAGTCCAAGGTTTAAAATAAAAAGGCCAAGACTTAAAAGAGGAGGCAAGGTTTAAATATTAAGGCCAAAGATTTAAAAGAATTATATATATATAAAGTTTATTTTAGAATATTTAAACCCAAATATACCAACATTTTGGAGGTTTCGAAATATAAGCCAACCTTGGAAAATTCGAAGACATTTTTACAAAGCATATAAATACATTGCCCTTTCACCTTTGAAAGATGGTTACAAGCATTTCATTAATGATTTTTGTGCATGATTTTTTGTGAACGATAGAGATAAAAAGAGATAGCGAAATTTCAAGGTGTGTAGGTGTTGGCATTGCCAAATCTGTGTGCACACTGATTGGGTATCACCAGTCTAGGGTAGCCCAGTGGTTGGTTGGCTTGTGTGAGCGCTATTGAGAGAAGGGTCACAGGGTTGAAACTTTCTAACATCGTTTTGTTGCGGGCTGAGTTTCGAATTATTGTATGACATAAGGTTTATATTTAACGCACCCCATTTTTAGTGCTACTTTTTGTGGTAGCACAACCGGTTAGAGGCCCTTGTGGAGGCTCTATGACGTGGGAGGTCAAGGTTTCGAATCACAGTCGCATATGAGGTATTTGAATTTTTAATTTTTTTTTTGGTTTAATTTGAGGTGGTCACGAGAGTGCATAAAGTCTTTGATTTTAAATTGAATTAATTGAGCAAGAGTGACAAGGTGTATTTAGGTGTATGTGAAAATTGTATTTTGTTGAGGAAATTATTTATATATATATATATATCAAAGTAGGAGTGGTATGGTGTATTGTGTCATTTGGAAATTGTATGTGGTGTAATGTGTGAGGGAGTTATTTGTGATTTTTTTTTTAAAAAGGAGTTATAAGGTGTATAAGATTTATTGTATTTGGCATGGTTGATATATTATACTTGGCACTTTAGAAAGGAGACATAATGTGTATTGTGGTCTTTTTGTTGATTGTATTTTTGCATGATTTTTTGAGGGGTTTGGTTCATTATTAAAGGTTTTAAATTGTGAAACCAAAAAGAAGTTATGAAGCATAATTTTCAGGCATTCTTGTGCACATCTTCTTGAGACGGTTTTATGTGAATGTTTTAAAAAGGAGTTTTGCTAACCTGTTTTTTAAGTGGAAAAAGGAAGGAAATTATTTTGAGACAAGTTTTTGAAGGTACATCATCATCAAGGTATTTTTGAGGTATGGTGTTTTAACTCCTACTCAAAGTGGTGTTGTTTGAAAAAAATAGTTTTAATTCATAAGGTGGATATATAAGGATAATTTTTTGTGCATTGTTGGAAATATTTGTGCTAGTGTGAAAGCTAAGTTGTGCTTTATTGTTGAATGAAATTGGAGATACATGTGCTAGGGATTGAGAACAAAGTTGTGCATCATTGATGAATGAAATTGGAAACACATGTGCTAGGGTTTGATAACAAAGTTGTGCATCATTGTTGAATGAAATTAGAAATATATGTGCTAGGGTTTGTGAACAAGTTGTGCATTAGTGTTGAATGAAATTGGGAATAAAAGTGCAAAGTGTTTGAGAATATAAGTGTACATTACTTTGAGTGAAATTGAAGTGAAAGTGCAAGGGCTATATATAAATATTTGTGAAGCAAATTTATGCATTATTGTGATTGATATTGAGAGCAAATTTGCAAGGATTAAAGACCAAATTTTGTGAAGCAAACTTGTGCATTGGTTTGATTGGTTTTGGAAGTACATAAGAAGGTCAATTATCAAGTGCTAGACTAAAGCTATCTTTTGGAATGCAATAAATGTGAGACATGTGAATGTGAAGAACATATTGGGCATTTGTTTTAGTGCATATCATTTTCTTTATATGTTCATGAAGAAAAATAATTATAGGTAGAATATATCTGAATTACTTTAGTCAATGAAAGCAGTTTTGAGAAAGATATATGCAATTGTTTCTATGCAAGAAATAGGAATATTGAGCAGGTTTTGAGGCAAATTTGAGCAGGATGTATGAGCAGGTTTGAGGACAATTTTAGCAGGTTATGTGTGCATGTTTGAGATAGATTTGTTCAAGTTGTGTGAGCAAGTTTGATTTGAGCAAAGTTGAAAGTAGGTTTCGATGAGAAGAATTGAGCAAGCCTTGTGTGTAGGCTTAGAGCATATTTGATTAGAGTTGAGAGCATATTTTGGTGAGAAAATTTTAGCAAGTATTATGTAGGCTTGGAGTAGATTTGAGCAAGCCTTGTGAGAAGGCTTGGAGTATATTTGAGTAGTTTGGTGATTAGATTTGAGCAAGCCTTGTATGTAGACTTGAAGCAAATTTGAGCAGGTTTTGGTAAGAAAATTTGAGCAAGCCTTGTGAGAAGGCTTGGTGCATATTTGAGTTTAAAAGTGGTCTTCTAGCCCACTTTTACAGGGAATTCAAATACACTATTTGCATTACATTGGACGATGTTTTCAAACATACCCTTTTAGCCGAAGAGAAGTTCATCACACAACATTGGGAGCCTCGCTACTCGAGTGCATCAATAGAGGAGTACAGGAACCAGGTTGATAGAAAGAGATCTCCTAATGTTTCTTCTTTTGTTAATCCCACTTCTTATGCATCCCTTGCTTCTAAAAATTTTTCTTCTTATTAATTTTCTCATGCTCCAAATAATAAATTTTGTAACTATTGTAAGAAGTAAGGCCATGAAAAAACTCAATGTCCACAATTATAAAAGAAGAAGAATATTTTTGTACAATCCGATGAGGGGAATTCTGATAACCCCATCGAGACTTTTGGTTAAGAGAAAATTTATGAAGAGTTGAAAGGGCAACTCAATAATGTAATTTTCATGAATAACCATTCCCAAGCTGGTGACCGTGACCATATTTTTTTCACTAGAGCTCACTTACTCCATAACTTTGTAGTAGATTGTATAATCGACAATGGCTCATAGAAGAACCTGATTATGCAGTCCATTGTTGATAAAATTAATCTCCCTACTTCAAAACATCCTCGCCATATTCTCTTGGGTGGAAGGACAACACAAACACATCCAAAATAACATTCACGTGCACCATAGTTTTTGCATTTGGTCTTAAATTTTAAGATTTAGTAACGTGTGATGTCACACCGATGGATTGCTATGGGTTAATTCTCGATAAACCATATCAATATGATAGGAGAGAAACATATGATGCATATAAAAATACATATGCACTGCAAAAATATCAAAAATATTTTCTCATTAAAAGCACTCCAATCTTTGCAAAGCAATCAAATAATGTTTTGTTTACTTGTCGTCAAGCCTGAAAAGCAAGTAATAATGCTCAAGCACTTGCACTTATTTTCATTCGTCCAAAAGAATAGTATGCAAACTATAAAGGGAAAAAACACACCATTACTTCTCAAGTCAACAATTCCCAAGTAAATAGAATACTACAAAAATATAAAGTGTGTTTCAAGAACCCAATTCTTTACCACCTGAAAGAGTAATTAATCATGCAATTGATATCATTCCAGCAACACCTCTTCCAAATGTTCCAATGTACAGACAATCCATTATACAATATGATGAAATAAAAAAACAATTGCAAGAATTATTGGATAAGGGTTTCATAAAGCACAACACTTCTCCTTGTGCCTCACCAATTCTACTTGTTCTAAAAAATATGGCACTTGGCATTTTTGTATAGATTTCAAGGCATTTAATAAAATAACTATAAAAAATAGATACTCCATTTCAATAATTGATGACCTATTAGATCAACTACAAGGTGCCAAATTCTTCAAAAAACTTGATCTTATAAGAGGATACCATCAGGTGTGAATAGAGGCTGAGGATACTTGGAAAATAGCTTTCAAGACTAATATGGGGTTATTTGAATGGTTGGTTATGCCCCTTGGACTCACCAATACTCCAACTACATTTTTGAGGCTTATGAATGAAGTTTTCAAGGAATGCATAGACGAATATGTCATTATTTATTTGGATGATATTTTAATATTTTCTAAAACATGGCCAACCCACTTACAACATATAGAGCATGTCCTTGCTATACTTCAAAAGAACTAGTTTTTTTCCAGCTTGCACAAGTGTTCTTTTGGCCAAACATACATTTCATACCTTGGCTTCATCATTGATACTAAAGGTATTCAATTTGATACTACAAAGGTCGAAGTCCTTCTCAAATGGCCTACTCCTACAAATATCACTGAACTATAAAGTTTTTTTGGTCTTGCAAAATTCTACTAAAAATTCATTCTAGGCTAGTCCATTATTGTTGCCCCATTACATTCCTTGACTAAAGCCAAATTTGTGTTTCATTGGACAAGTACCCACAAAAACACCTTTGCCACTCTCAAAGATAAAAATTACTCTGCCCCTGTCCTGGCCATTCCTGACCTTCGATAGCCATTTGAAATAGAAACTGATGCCTCTCAATTTTCTCTAGGTGCTGTCCTCAAACAAAATGGCCATCTGATTGCTTATCATTCTGAGTCATTTTCTATAGCTAAACAGAATTACTCCATTTATGATAAAAAGCTATATGCCTTAGTCCAACCTATAAAATATTGACATCACTACCTTCTCGGTAAAGACTATTGTCCACACAGATCATTTACCACTACAGTTTCTTCAATTCCAAAAAAAATCTAAGAAGCATGCCACCTAAAATGGGCCTCCTATCTACAACAATTTCATTTAATCATCAAATATAATAATGGTAGTCATAATTCTATCACCAATTGCCTCAGTCATCCTCCATCTAGCACAACCTTAACCATGGTCACAACCTCTCATTTAGCCTTCCAATATTGGCCTGCTAAGTACCCTAATTATCCTGACTTTGCCATAGTTTATCAAAAATTATAGCATCCATCCTCCTCTAATTTAAGTCCCTTTCAGTATTTCCATCTCAAGGAGGGGTTGCTTTACTGTCTAGATAATATTTGTGTCCCTACTCTGAGCAGACCATCCCTTATAAGAGAGGCTTATTCCACACTATATGGCGATCATTTCAAAAAATATAAGACCCTTCACCATCTGCAATGATTCTTTTATTGGCCACACATTCAGCGAGATGTTCTCAAATATTTAAAATAATGTATCCCATGTAGTCGGTCTAAGTCGTCCAATCATAGGCTTGGTCGTAGTACACCTTTACCCATTGCCTCCCATCCTTGGAAAAGTATATTTATGGATCTTGTCAATGGTTTTCCCATGAATGTCCATCAAAATGATTGTGTCTTTATCATAGTCGACCATTTTAGTAAGATGGGTAAGTTCATTCCATGTCTAAAAATAAGTTCTATTGAAAACTTAGCCAAACTATTATTTGATGTCATATGATGATCTTTTGGTCTTCCCACAAGTATTGTGTTCGATCATGATTCCCATTTTATCGGTTATTTTTGGAGGTATTTATGAAAACTATTAGAAGTGTCCCTTAATTTTTCCACAAAATTCCATCCGTAGTCTGATGGTCAAATAGAAGTCGTCAATCGTACACTTATCTAGAGTCTTCGAGTCTACCACCATGCATCACCATCTAAGTGGGACCTTTGTCTAACTCATATTGAGCATACATATAAAGAGCAGTCTATATGTCCATGGGTCATAGTCCTTTTGAGGTCTGTCTAGGGTTTCAACCTGTTGCTCCATATAAGTTACCCTTGGCTCTTCCATTCCCAGTTATCGTCCACATGCAACAAGAACAACAATAAGCATAGTCCTTCATCCAACATCTATAATAGCTATAGTCTAAATTTGTACACATCCTACAATAGACACATAAGCAGTAGAAACAATCTATGGATCGTCATCGTGTTCCACACTCCTTTCATACAAGTGATCGAGTTTGGTTGTACCTTGATCATAAGATATTTTTAGAGAAGGCACACAACAAGATCAAGCCTCTCTGTTATGGGACTTACATAATAATTCAACAACTATCTAAAAATGCATTCAAATTAGACCTTCCAGCACACCTAGGTATTCATGATGTTGTCAATGTTGATCTACTCTGTCCATATCATAAGTCCACACTAGAGAGCCCATCGACCATTAGTCATCCTTCTGATGATGTTCTTGATTTCTAGTTTCCATTGGAATAGGACCATCTGTTCGACACTAGGACTCACCACACTTGCCTAGGTTCTACTTTGCATCTGGTTGCATGACACAGAGAGCTTCCCCACCAGGCTAAGTGGATCACTTCAGCATAGCTAGCTCAAAAGTTTCCCTCTATTTTAGATGTATTGGAGGCCAATGTTTCTATGGTGGGGAGGAATGATAGGGATTAATATTCCATATCATCCCTATTCACATGGATCATGTTGAAAAATATTTAATATGCACACAGATTGGTGTATTTAATTCTTATTTTTAAAGGTAGAAATACCTATAAATATGTTTTTGGTGTGAAATACAAATTAGTTTTCATCGTGCTTATTGTTGTGTCTTTACTCTTGAGTGTCTTTCCCATATCATTTGGTGAAGCAGATTTAAGTAAGATTTGTGAGAATGCTTGAAGCAGATTTGAGTAGTTGAATAGAGGTCCACAAAACCAGAAGAAGAGAGAATTGGTTTCTCCTATGGAGTGGTGTCCATAAAACCATAAGCAAAGGGGATTGGTGTCTCCTATGGAGTGGTGTCCACAAAACCAGAAGCAGAGGAGATTGGTGTCTCTTGTGTAGTGGTGTCCAAAAAACTAAAAGCAGAGGGTATTGGTATCTCCTGTGGAGTTTTATCCATGAAATTGAGCATAGGGGATTGGTGTCTCCTTTGATTTGGTGCCTATAAATATTGTAATAGGAAATTGTTTCCCAAGAGATTTGTTGAGAAAATTTATAAGAAATATTTTCTCTGTGGATGTAGTCCACATTGGGTGAAACACATTAAATTTATGTCTATTATGTGTGTGATGATCTATGTATTGTTTCATTATTGCAATTTTTAATATTGGATAATATTACTTTGGAAAGAAAAGTAAAAGTTTTATCTTATATTGTTCACCCTCCCCTCTTGATGAGGCCTAGAAACCCCTCATTTTTACACTATTTTTGACATATAAAAACTTCCATATTACCAAAAATGACAAATTTAATTGCCAAATAATTTATTAGAATATATATTTGTTAAGTGTTTGCATGATTTTATGCTAAGAACACTATATCTCTGTTTTTGACTATTTTCAATATTTTGTGACTATTTTTGATTGATTAAATGGCAAATAAAAATATGCATTTCAATTAGCCAAATGTGGTATGCTAATATCCATTAACTTCACAATGGTTTTTGAATGTTTTCCCACCCTTCAACTTGTTTGAAGTCCACATTGGAGCCAAATTATCAAGACTATCATAAATCTAGAAATATGTAGAAAACTCTCATATAAAAATTAGTAAACTATCACATTATAGAAGCACCTTGAATTTGTCAGACAAAGCAAGCAACAATATATGGAATGTGTTCAAAAATACTAAAGAAGACTTTTGACCTACTTGGATGCATTCCCACTTGGTCTAAATGGATAACATCAGGGCATAACAAAACAAAGATAGTCGTGTAGCAGTTTTACAGTTTTTGCATAGTTTTACATCATCCTAGTATGGCTTGCTAATAAATGGAATGCATGAGTTTTTTAGAAACATATATTTCTTTATGTTTTATATTTACAAAAGTGCTAATTTATCTAAAACTAGAAAAGAGCACCAAAAGTCTAACTGTTGCAATAGAAACAGAGAAATGCAGGTTTATCATGTAAATTCCAACCAACTACCAATGAATGGTAGGGAATAGAATTTACAAATATAGGAAGAATTTTTTTTTTTATTGTAATCATATCTTGGGAGCTGTATTAAGTGACCTACCTAAAAGAAGCAACCAAAATAAGCATTCTGAAGACGTTTTGAACTTAAAGTGCACCTACAACCAGTTATTCTGAATATCTTTGGAATAACAGGGGAACACACTTCTATTTGACTTTTTATGGTTTCCAAGCAGTTGAAAAGGTAAATTAAGGTTGAGAGGATATAGTAAAAGTCTTCTAAAATTGTCCCACTATTCCTTTTTGACCAAAAGACACAAATCATGAGGAAATATCAATTAATGCAACTGATCCTATCCTAAAATAGACCTAGATTAATTATAAAATATTAGGAAATGATATTTTAAAGTGGATACAAGTGTGCAAGATATTTATAAGACTCCTCCAATGTACTCCTACCATTGAATATTACTTTTAAGGATCAATGAATGTTGTTGTAGCAGAAACTATCCAAAATTATACTTATATCAATTGCAGATTATTTGATAGATCACTAAAAAATAGCAAATAGGCTAATTTGAGCACGAGATATATTATGATATTTTATTATAAATAACATAGCTCCCTAATTGGACTAGACCGGAACGACGAGCAGGCGGGAAGCGATGAACTAGGGTTTCTGGAGCTAAGGAAAATCTAGGGCATCAGGTGGGTTGTCGAAGTGTTTTTCTGGTTACTATGGATCTGAAGGCAAGTTTGCTGCCCCAGGAGGGTCCAATGGGGACTCCTCCGGATCCTCTTACAAGGAGAAATAGCTCTTATGTAGATTTGTTAAAAGATAAATCTCCATCTAATAATGATGAAGCACAAAGAAATGCTCTTAAAATGCTCTTTAAGGATGTTGGAAAGAGATCAACAGCCCAACGAGTCAATGGATGCCTTCCACAGTCCGAATCAAGGCCCAAGATTGTCATCGAGCCAAGGATGGTCGAAGAAACAGTCTTATACAGAGCCAATCACGATCTGATCTGTAAATTCATGGGTATTCGCCCTACCCTGAATTTCTTGCATTCCTGGGTCAGGAAAAATTGGGAGCCTCATGGTGAGTACTCTTTATGGTTTATTAGCAATGGGTATTTTATTGTTAGTTTTTCTTCTCTGGTCGATAGAAATAGGGCTTTCGAATCAAAAAAGAGGAACCATGGTCCGACAGGGTTATTTGTTCAACCCTGGAGAGTGGGTTTCGATCCTCGAATTGAACCCACGGCTGTCCCGGTTTGGATCCGTTTGTATGCTCTTCCAATGGAGTTTTGGAGTGAGCAGGTTTTGGAAATTATCGGTAACTCCCTTGGAAGACATTTGGGTGTCTCCAAAGACACCATAGAAGGAAACACAGTTGTTTATGCAAGAATATGTGTGGAAATGGATCTTAGCCAGCCTCTACCGATAGAGGTGGAACTTGAACTGGCAGGACTATCTTGGATTCAATAGCTAGATTATGAGGCTCTGCCCTTCAGATGCAGAGTTTGCCACAAATACGGGCATTTGGCCCGATTTTGCCCAAATAATTTGAACACAAAAATGGAGGCTCCGCTAGGAATGTCAAATCTTCCTAGGGAGGGTAAGTCAACTCTAAACAAAGAACCAACCAATACTCCTCAGGGTAAAGAAGCTCAGAGAGATGGTTTTGAACAGCCCAAAAGAAGGAGAAAGCAAAAGAAAAATGGTAAAGAGCAAACCCAACTCAAGCCAACCAATAGGTATGAAATATTTAAGACACTAGTGGACCAAGAGGATCAAGTCATGGAAGGAGTGGATGGGAATAGTGAAAATAATAACATCCACGCTCAAGCTCCTCTTTCATCTCCCACCGTCATAGAACAGGTAATTGAGTACACTGAGTTACCGCAGTTAGAGAGTGCAAGGGCATTGATAGTGCATAACCAAGAGTAGCCAATAATTAAGGATGTCGGCATGGGAATAGCAGAAAAGAACAGAGAAAGGCCAACTTTAGGGATAACTCAGGTGGAAAAGAGATAAAAAAATAGCAACTCTCAAGGAGTGGGTAGAAAATCAAATAAGGAATTGCTAGCAGTTCAAGGAGACAAACTGATCACTGGAGGATCGGTGAGGCCAATAGATTCTTACTACTCTCAAGGTAACCAATGATTATACAATCATGGAATGTTAGGGGTTTAAACAGTAGAACCCATCAATATGTTGTTCAAAGACTCTTAGAAAAATGTAAAACATATTTTTTGCTTATCCAGGAGACAAAAATGTCGTTAGATCTTATGTGTAAAATAGTTAACAAAATTTGGAGGGGCGCTGGTCATATGGAAGTGGCTGCCCAAGGTGCCTCAGGGGGGATTGTTACTCTTTGGAACTCTCTAGAATGGACTGCAATAGAACATATAGCTTGGAGGGGTGTTCTCACATCACATTTTAGGAATAATGTCACAGCTGAACATGTTTTAATCACAAATTTTTATGGGGCTCAAAACCTTGATGGTCAGAGGCTTCAATGGAAAGTTGTGCATAACATGAGAATCTCAAGGGAAGATTTAGACTGGATTATTGTTGGGGATTTTAATGCTAAATTATCTTCTAGAGATCAGGAAGGGGGAACCCCAATTTTGGACCCAGGGGATCGACTTATGATTGCCCAAGTCCAGGATTTTCACTTAGTGGATATTAAATGCCCTGGAACCAACTATACTTGGACTAACAAGAGGAGGGAGCCACATAGCAGGAAGGTAAAGCTAGACCATTTTCTGGTTTCAGAGGAGGCATTTGTAAAATGGAATACAAAATTTTAGATTTTGGAGGGTCCGATTTCAGATCACTTTCCCATTTTGTTGGAGGGAGGGATTAAGACAGGGCAGCATCACAAACCTTTTAAATTTGAGAATTTTTGGTTACAAAAAGAGGAACTTCGAAAGAAAATTCCACAGTGGTGGGAAGAAGGTCGCCCAGCTTATGGGACAACAATGTTTAGATTCCACAAAAAGCTTCATTATGTCAAAGCTCAACTGAAACAATGGAGGCGAGCTAACAAGACAGACTTCCAGGTCCAAAGAGCTCCTTTGGTGGCCAGATGGGATGAGGTTCAAAAACACTTTAGGGAAGGAACAATTACAGAGTAGCTCAAAGCCGAGGATGATGCCTTGCGTAAAGCGGTTGAGGACATTGACAACCAAGAGGAGACCTACTGGAAACAGAGAGCAAGAACCACTTGGTTATTAGAAGGTGATAGAAATACCAAATTTTTCCATCGGATCTGCTGTGCTAGGAGACAGATGAATAACATGGAAGCTCTTCAAGATGAGAATGGACACTCCTTTGATACACTTCCTGGTATGCATTCCCATTCAATGGATTATTTTTCTAAACTATTTAAGGAAAGTATGGTGCAAGATGAAGAGGCTCAAAACGACGTTATTGATGTCATACCTTCCGTTATCTCTGAAGAAGAAAATCAGACCCTTCTTAAACCCATTGATAGAGAGGAACTGAAGAATGTGGTCTTTGGAATGAGCACCAAAAAACTCCAGGACCAGATGGCTTTCCAATTGAGTTTTTTCAGGCCTTTTGGGATATTTTGGAGGAGGATGTATTGGCTGTTATAGAGGAGTCCAGAGGTAATAAAAGAATGCTTAAAGCATTAAATCATACCTTCATTACTTTAATTCCAAAAGGGGAGGAGGGGGTACATATTTCAGATTATAGACCTATTGCCTTATGCAATGTGATATATAAAATAATCACAAAGGTAATGGCTGAGCGGCTAAAACCTCTTTTACATAACATTATCTCCTTAGAGCAAGGGGGTTTTGTAGAGGGTAGGCAGATCTTGGATGGGGTGGTTCTTGCTCAGGAGGCAATCCATACAATGCAAACATCTGGTAATAAAGGAATGTTCATAAAATTAGATATGTCAAAGGCTTATGATAGGGTGGAGTGGAGTTTCTTGTCAAAGATGATGGCAGCCTTTGGTTTCTCTCAAGATTGGATAGAATGGGTCATGAGTTGTGTTTCTACTCCGACTTACTCAGTGTTAATCAAGGGTCTTCCCTCGCAACCTTTTGGAGCCACTCGAGGCCTTCGTCAAGGGGATCCTTGCTCTCCCTATATTTTCCTCATTTTGGCTGAAGGATTAGGTAGACTTTTCTTGAGGAGAAGACAACAAGGTTTGCTAACAGGTATCAAGGTGGGTGAGGAAGTTTTGACTCACCTACAGTTTGTGGATGATACGGGATTGGTGGGAGTGGCCAGCTTCAGGGAAGCAAGAGTGATCGAGAGATACTCTTAATGTCTACCTTAGGGCTTCAAACCAAGTCATCAATGATAAAAAATCCAAAGTGGTCTTTCTCAATCTTGATCAAAGGCTTCGGGACAGAGTTCTAGAGATCTTGGGATTCACAAGGACTTCTCTCCCGGTGGTTTACTTGGGGGTCCCTTTGCATTTTAAAAAACTAAAAATAGATATCCGGAAGAATCTTTTGGATTGTATCAAGGATAGAATGAATCATTGGTCTCACAAATGGTTAAGCTATGGGGGTAGATTAACTTTTTTACATTCAGTCATTCAAGCCATGCCAATTTATAAATTCTCTATCCTGGCTGCCCCACATACTATATGGAAAGAGTTGGACAAGATGGCTAGAAGATTTTTATGGGAAGGAGTAAAAGGAGAGAGGAAATGGGCCTTAGTTGGTTGGGACAAAGTAACCCAGCCCAAGGTAAAAGGAGGGTTGGGACTGAGAAGATCCAAGATAAATAATAAAGCTTTGGCTGGAAAGCTGTTCTTGGAGGTGGATTTCCCAACCAACTTCCTTATTCAATAGAATCCTAACTAGTAAATATTTGGGACATGTTAACCCCAATGAGGTGGGCCGTTTCCCTTTGGATGGTACTGGATCCTTAGTGTGGCAGGCTCTCAAGTTAGGATCTCAGGTAGTTAAAGATCGATTATTTTGGAAAGTGGGGAGAGGGGAGAAGGCACGATTTTGGACAGATTCATGGGATCAATACCCACCTATCATTGTTGAATTTCTTGAATTGCAACCAATAAAAATAGCCATAGAAACCAAGGGATGGGTCCAAATTGAAAGTTATTTCACCACTAGTCAATTGGGGGAGTATAAGTTTAAGCAGTTTAAGAAGTTGGAGGAGTGGCCAATTTCAATCCCTCCGGAGTTGGCACCCATCATGACTAAAATCTTGACAGAAAGATTTCTCACAGGTAGAGACGAGGAGGATGAATTAGCTTGGGGCTATGGGAGCCTTGGTGTCTACACAGTGAAGGACGGATATGACAAGATCCTTCCAGAGCCTCCCCCCCATTCATATCAGGTAGAGGATTGGAGAAATATTTGGCACTCCAAGGGTTGGCCGAAAGTAAACTTTTTTGCCTAGAAGTTCATGCACAACGAAATTCTCACTTTTGACAATCTCAGATGTAGAGGAATCATCGGTCCATCTCAATGTGTATTATGCTACAAGAGTGAGGAAACAACTGATCACTTGATGTTTGAGTGCCCTTTCACGCGTCAGATTTGGAAGAGATGGCTTTTATATTATAAAATTCAAGTTAATGGTGACTTGAATCGGACTAATATCTGGGAAATATGGAAGAGGGGTAGATTTAAATCTAAAGCTCTTCGTATTGGTTGGGAGCTTGGATTAAACTTCATTTGGTGGCAAGTGTGGTTGGAGAGAAATGCTAGAATTTTTAGAGAAACTTTTTCCTCGTTAGATGGAGTTTGGCAGGTCATCTGGAGCAAAGTCATAGAAACTATGGCCGTCTATGCTAAAGAGGAAACTCAGGTTGTTACTGGGCCAATGGAAGAGGGAGTTGAAGAGCAAGAGGGACAGGACAGAGCTAGTTGGAAACCACCCCCAGAAGGTTGGATTAAAATTAATACTGATGGAGCTGCAAAAGGCAATCCGGGTAGTGCCGAAATTGGAGTGGTTTGCCGAAATCATGTTGGATCGGTGCTCTATTGGGAACTGCAAGGCTTGGGAAGAGCCACAAACAATGAAGCAGAAGCCATAGCTATCAAATCTGCTTCTGTTTGGGCAGTTAAACAGGGCCACAGGAGGATAATTCTTGAATCAGATTCTCAAATAATGGTTGGAGCTCTAGACTGCATGAGGAACTTTGCCTTGAAAGCTTGGAGGTTGAGGATTCTTGTCACTCAAATTAAGGAATTATGGAGGGAATTAGATGATGTGATTCCAGTTTATGTGAGTAGAGATTTAAACAAAGCGGCCGACTTCTTGGCTAAGATGGGTGTTGAGAAGGAGGTAGGGGTTCAGTTGCATAGTGACATGGCTATTGAGGATGAGGCGATTAGGCAGGGTCTTGAAAGGTCCCTGAGCTAATGATCAAAGAAAAAGCTAAGGGAGGGAAGGTGTCACGATTTCATGACATGTTGCTTCGTCGCGGCCAAGGGAGGAAAGGTGTCACGATTTCACGACATGTTGCTTCGTCGCGACCAAGGGAGGAAAGGTGTCACGATTTCGTGACATGTTGCTTCGTCATGGCCAAGGGAGGGAAGGTGTCACGATTTCGTGACATGTTGCTTCATCGCGGCCAAGGGTGGAAAGGTGTCACGATTTCGTGACATGTTGCTTCGTCGCGGCCAAGGGAGGAAAGTTGTCATGATTTCATGACATGTTGCTTCATCGCGGCCAAGGGAGGAAAGGTGTCACGATTTCGCGACATGTTGCTTCATCATGGCCAAGGGTGGAAAGTTGTCACGATTTCGCGACATGTTGCTTCGTCGCGGCCAAGGGAGGAAAGTTGTCACGATTTTGTGACATGTTGCTTCGTCACGGCCAAGGGAGGAAAGGTGTCACGATATCGCGACATGTTGCTTCGTCGCGGCCAAAGGAGGAAAAGTGTTGCAATATCGCGACATGTTGCTTCATCGCGGCCAAAGGAGAAAAGTGTCACGATATCACGACATGTTGCTTCGTCATGACCAAGAGAGGAAAGGTGTCGCGATATCGCGACATGTTGCATCATCACGGCCAAAGGAGGAAAGGTGTCATGATATCATGACATGTTGCATCGTCGCGGCCAAGGGAGGAAAGGTGTCACGATATCACGACATGTTGCATCATCGCGGCCAAAGGAGAAAAAGTGTCACGATATCGCGACATGTTGCATCGTCACGGCCAAAGGAGAAAAGTGTCACGATATCGCGACATGTTGCTTCATCACGACCAAGAGAGAAAAGGTGTCACGATATCGCGACATGTTGCATCGTCACGGCCAAAGGAGAAAAAGTGTCGCGATATCGCGACATGGTGCATCGTCGCGGCCAAAGGAGAAAAGTGTCGCGATATCGCGACATGTTGCTTCGTCGCGACCAAGAGAGAAAAGGTGTCGTGATATCGCGACATGTTGCATCGTCGCGGCCAAGAGAGAAAAGTGTCACGATTTCGTGACATGTTGCATCGTCGTGGCCAAAGGAGAAAAAGTGTCACGATTTCATGACATGTTGCTTCGTCGCGGCCAAAGGAGAAAAATGTCGCGATTTCGCGACATGTTGCTTCATCACGGCCAAAAGGGAAAAAGTGTCACGATTTCGCGACATGTTGCTTCGTCGCGACCGAAAGAGAAAAAGTGTCACGATTTCGCGACATGTTGATTCATCGCGATCGAAAGAGGAAAAGTGTCACGATTTCGTGACATGTTGCAACATCGCGGCCAAGTGAGAAAAAGTGTCACGATATCGCGACATGTTGCATTTTCATGGCCAAAGGAGAAAAGTGTCACGATTTCGCGACATGTTGCATTTTCGCGGCCAAAGGAGAAAAGTGTCGCGATATCGCGACATGTTGCATTTTTGCGGCCAGAGGAGAAAAGTGTCACGATATCGTGACATGTTGCATTTTCACGGCCAAAGGAGAAGATGGAAAGAGTGTCACGATATCGCGACAAGTTGCATCAACAGACCAAACCGATCCCTCTGTTAGCTAGTTATTGGTTCAAGAGATTTGGCTCCATTGCAAATCTTCTTTTACTATTGTAAGCATGTGTTCTCTCTGATTTCAGCTGGGAAGTGTCTCTTCCCAAATTGTAATTGATCTTTGTTTTAATACAAGTTTTTTCAAAATTTTCAAAAAAAAACATAGCTCCCTCATTTATTGAGCTAAGTAGGAAGTAGAATAGATAAGAGTAGGTAGTAGCAGCAAATAGGACAATACAAAAATTCTCTGTAACAATTTCAACATGTTTTGAAAACAATAAAAGTGCAGTTCTTTTGTTAATTTTAGTTCATGAGAAAGTGTGATTGTTAATTAGTTAAGGAGTGTTTTTCCCACCTCCTTCTATACCAGGAAGTATGGGCCCACTTTCAGGCCTAGAAGGAGGATTTTTATGACAGGTTTTAATCTGTAATTGTGCTACAGTAGAATTAACAGATTGCTTGTCATATTTTATTTTTTTGTTTTAAGTTTGTGTGTGATGTTATTTATATTTTCCATTATGTTTATATGCAACATTTGTGTGTGTGTGTTAGCTGAAAAATTAGATTAGACATTTATTTCCTCTGTTTCCTTTGATTTCCATATTTTCCTTGTTTTTATGTTTCAACAACTTTCAATTTTTAGCAGATTTTATTTTGATGTCAATTCCTGTAGCAGAAGATTGATAACCTTTTGTGGCAGGATATTGACAGGTGTTTTTAGCATAAGTTTTATTTTTAGGCATCATTTCAATTCTGCAAGAGTAAACTAGGTTTTAATTCTACAAGTGTAATTTAGGATTTCATTTCAGCAACATTTCAATTTAGCAATTTTAATTTTGCTCTTTCAATTATGCAAAAGTAGATTATATTTCAATTCAACAATTTCAATTCCTACACTTGTAGTTAAATTAAAATTTCTAAACTTAGAACTAGTTTTCAATTCTTGCAAGTTTCCATTCTGTAGATTAGGTTTAGTGTGACACCAAAAATACTAAACCAATATATGTTTCACCTAATAAATGCTTAAAATTTTAAAACCTGAGTTGTACTTTGCCCTAACCTTCTATCCTAGACATCCTTGGACACCACCCTAGATTGATAAATCATAAGATTTAATGATGCTATTAATGACACGCATCATTTGGCACCATTTTTGGGGAACACGATGTTGTTAGAGGGTAAAAGTAGTCAAATAATTATTATTGTGCTAAGTTGTGAACTTCAGAGTAAAATTTGAATGTAATAATTGGTATAAATAATAATTATTGATAGTTGCATTTTAGTCCATTTAGAAAACAAGTAAGAATCCCCAAGGAGGTGATATTCACACTTGGGGGGTTAAAATTGCTTATGTTTGAAATTCCTAATGAAAATTGAAAGAATTCATCATCCTCATTATCAAGAAACATAATATCTATTGAAAAATTTAGAGGATCCATCTGCTAGTACTGTCATTTTTATATCCATATCATCAAGGTAGTATAAAAAAATTTGTACTAGGTTTTGGGAAGACATCATGGTAGATATACATGACTATCCCTAGAAAAAACAACCATATTAGCTACTTGTAGCTTTTGTTCATAGGGACATATCATTGATAAATGCCATTTACTTCCACAACTCAAAAATATCCTAGAGATGCAAAATTTATTGCCTAGTATGAATTCCTCTCAAGAGATATCCCAACAATAACAAATAGAGCAAGTAAATCAACCACCACTTCAAGCCCAACCTATGGCCAATCTGAATAAAACATGATAGGTAGCCCCTATCTATGTAGCTAAATCTAGTAAAAACACTACAAGAAATGTTATTGATTGCAAAAACATCCAACTGTGCTCAAAAAAGACCTTACCTAAGTTTGAAGAGATAAAATTCAATGGAGATACACAAAAACCCTTTATTCCAGACACACAAAAATTAACTTTGGATAAAGGAGAAAAACTAGAAAATATGCATATAGAAAATTTACTTCCATTGAACTCCTTAGTAATCAATTACAAAGGGGTAAATTTTTTCCTCCTAGGAATGAAACAAATTGAATTAAATCCAAAAAAAATCTTAAAAATTATTAGCTGGCTAACTTGTGAACAAAAAACAAAATTGTTTGTTATTTTTAAATAACATTTCAATCCCTTTGCATGGAATTACAAGGTTATGTCAAGATTTCATCTTGATATATGCACTCATAGATTATATATTGAAAATTTTAAACCTATGAAATAACTGCAAATGTTTTTTGAATTGGTATTGAATTGTTTCAAGTACAAATTTACAAGATTTTGCAGACTAGGAGGCATGGACAACACTTGATTGAAGAAGTTTTTAGATATGTAGCAGTGCTTATTTCTCCCATTGGTGATTCACGAAGGAAGTTAGTGGTGAATGGACATTGCCTTAGGGTATACCATGCACCATTAACTAAGGAGGAGTTCTTGAGGGAGGTTGAACAATTGGATGTACATAGGATGGAGAAGAGTTTCTTCCATGTCAGATTTAGAGTGATGATAAAAGTTTGAAAAAAAGAAAAAAGAGAAATACAAGAAAAGCAAAAAGAGCATGATCTTGCTTGTGAACTTTCTTCATGGGCACAAACACGACAAGAGAAAAATTTGAAAAAAAAAAAGAGAAAAAAAAATAAAAGAGGAAAAAGAGAAAGAGGGAAAAAAATTGTAGCAATAGGCATGTCCCACAAAATGGGGATACATGAGGACAAGCATCAATTTCAGCATGGAGGAGGAACAATGAAGTCAGTACTTCATTTCAAACAATAAGAAGTTAAATGATGGCATAAGCAGATTCTTACTGCTCATCTAGAAAGGAAGGTTGTATCATTATTGCATATTTCAGTAGAAAAAGATGGTGTTTTCATACAAATATTGACATATTTTTACAGAATAAGGATTGTTATTATCTAAATAAGAGAGAGATATTCTCCCTCATTATAGCCTCATGAGATACATTCTCTTTTATTGAGGCACTTGAAAAAAATGATGATAGAATTTGGTTGAAAACCAGAAATGACACCCTCTTCTGATGAAAAAAGATGAAAAAAGAAGAAAAAAAATGAAAAAAAATGAAAAAAATAAAAAGAAAAAAATGAATAATTCAGTAGTGAAAACCTCATTAATGCGCTATTGAGTTGGATTGCATGAAAATTGGTTTTTAGGAATGCATTGCCTTGTTGATACACCCATCATTGTTCCACCATTGTACAAATATCACACTGTACATGTGTATATTTATATTTTCAGATAGCTTGCTAACAATCATCAGAAGTAGTTTGTAAGGTGCATGATCAATTTTCAGGACAGTGAGGTATGTGTTTCTTGCATTTAAGTCATAGGAAGAATTTAGCATTTAGTGTATGATAATCGTTATTTGGCATAAACTATTCATACGATATTGGCAAGTTGAAATGGAACATGTTCAAAATGTCAAGAAACACCCCCTTCTGCCCTTAGTTGCATGAGAACTTCAAAACTGTGCAAAAACCTGATTTTAGGACAGACATGGAAAAAATTCTATTTCAATTAGCAGGGCAGGTTTTAGAAGAACTGTAAGTTTATATATCACAATTAACTCATAAATTTGAGGAGGATAATATGGAAAATGTACCTAAATATTTTGTTTTAAAATTGCTGCAATAAAATAACAATATACAAAATGAAGAACAACAACTAAAAAAAGGATAGAGAAGGTATTTTTGATGTTATGAAATTCTTACATACCCTAGATATGGGTCTAGAACATAATATACAACTAACTTTTGCATATGATTTCATTTCTACATTTTTAGATGCATCTTCGGAATAAGCAAAGACATCTTTGAAATAACAGTCTTATTCCGAAGATCTTCGGAATAAGACAAAAATTATACTAGAAATTCTTAAAAATGCTATATAAAAGAAAAAAAAATAGGGCACATCAAATATTGAGGTTCCTAAAACTCAAAATCATCCCACCATAGGTATTACATCCCTCAAATAGGTTCAAAATTGAATTTTGTCAATTTTGTTTCAAAGGTGCAAAAATAGCAAAAATAGGCATTCAGACTGAAATATTGTTAGAATAAAAAGATTCTACCAATAGTAGTGCATCTACCAAATATGGTTCCACAATAAGGCTATTGCAAGATGAATCACATGATACCAAGCCCTTAAGAGGTACCTTTCAGCACTAAAACTTGTAGAAGGGCATAAAAATAGCTAAAACTACAAGAATTGCAGAAATTACAATATTGAAGGATGAAAGTGCAGAAGTAAAAAAGTTGCAAGTTGAAAATGAAAAAAAAATATGCAAGAAAAAAATGGAATAAAAAAATTTTGCAGGAACTACAAAAATTGAAAAAATTGCAAGGTTGTAGAAAAGTGAAATACATGTGCTTAAATTGCAAAATGCATGGTGTAGTGCAGCAAGGAGAAATTTCTCAAGTATCAGGTGGAAAAGGTTGTTCACAAAGGTAAAACCTGCATATTACTATGGCCTACTATGATGCATGAGGGCATGCATCAGTTCAAGCTAGGGGGAATGATGAGGCCTAGAAATACCTCATTTTTACACTATGTTTGACATATAAAAACTGCCATATTACCAAACATGACAAATTCAATTGCCAAATAGTTGATTAGAATATATATTTGTTAAGTCTTTGCATGATTTTATGTTAAGAACACTATATCTCTATTTTTTACTATTTTCAGCATTTTGCGACTGTTTTTGTTTGATTAAATAGCAAATAAAACATGTATTTCAATTAGCCAAATGTGGTATGCTGATATCCATTAACTTCTAAATGGTTTTTGAATTTTTTCCCACCCTTCAACTTTTTTGAATTCCACATTGGAGCTAAATTATCAGGACTATCACAAATATGAAAATCTGTAGAAAACAACCATATAAAAATCAACAAGTTGTCACTTTATAGGAGCACCTCGAAGTTGTCAAACAAAGCAAGAAAACATATATGGGATGTATTCACAGAGACTAAATAAGACTTCTTACCTACTTGTATGCATTCCCACTTGGTCTAAATGGAAAACATCAAGGCATAACAAAACAAAGACAATTGTGTAGTAGTTTTACAATTTTTGTATAGTTTTATATCATCCTAGCATGACTTGATAATAAATGTAATGCATGAGTTTTGTAGAAACATATATTTATTTATGTTTTATATTTCCAAATGTGTTAATTTATATAAAACTAGAAAAGAGAACCAAAAGTGTAACTGTTGAAGTGGAAATAGGGAAATATATGTTTATCATGTAAATTACAGCCATCTACCAATGAATGGAAGGGCATAGAATTTACCAATAGAGAAAGATAAAAATGATTGTAATCATATCCTGGGAGCTGTACTAAGTGACCTACCCAAAATAAGCAACAAAAACAAGCATTCTAAAGACGTTTTGAACTTAAAGTGCACCTACAACCAGTTATTCTGAAGATCTTCAGAATAATAGGGGAACACACTTTTGTTTGACTTTTTATGGTTTCCAAGTGGTTTAAAAGGGAACTTAAGGTTAAGAGGATATAGTAAAAGTCTTTTACAGTTCTCCCCACCATTTATTGCTTACCAAAAGACACAAATCACGATAAAATATCAATTAATGCAATTGATCATATCTTGAAATAGACCAGATTAATTGTAAAATATTAGAAAATGATATTTTAAAGTGAAGACAAGTGTGAAAAATATTTATAAGACTCCTCCAACATACTCCTACCACTAAATATGCCTTCTAAGGGCCAATGAATGCTATTGTAGCACAAACTATCCAAAATTACACTTATTTCAGTTGCAGATTATTTGACAGATCACTGAAAAATAGCAAATAGGCTAATTTGAGCACGAGATATATTGTGATATTTTATTATAAATAACACAGCTCCCTCCTTGGTTGAGCTAAGTAGGAATTATAATAGAGGAGAGTAGTTAGTAGTAGCAAATAGGACAATACAAAAATTCTTTGTAATAATTTTAGTTTGTTTTGACAACAATAAAAGTGTAGTTCTTTTGTTAAATTATATTCATGAGAAAGTATGATTGTTAATTAGTTAAGGAGCGTTTTTACCACCGCCTTCTAGACCAAGAACTATGGGCCCACTTTCAGGCCTATAAGGAGGATTTTATCATAGGTTTTAATCTATAATTTTGTTGCAGCAGAATTAATAGATTGCTTGTTAGATTTTATTTTCTTGTTTTAAGTTTGTGTGTGATGTTATTTATATTTTTCATTATGTTTATATGCAACATTTGTGTGTGTGTGTCAACTGAAAAATTAAATTAGACATTTATTTCCCCTATTTCCTCTATTTTCCATGTTTCCCTTATTTTTATGTTTCAACAACTTTCAATTTTTAGTAGATTTTATTTTGCTGTCAATTCCTATAGCAGAAGATTGATGACCTTTTATGGCAAGACATTGACAAGTGTTTTTAGCATAAGTTTTATTTTTAGGCATCGTTTCAATTATGAAAGAGTAAACTAGGTTTCAATTCTACATGTGTAATTTAGGATTTCATTTCAGCAACATTTCAATTTAGCAATTTTAATTTTGTTCTTTCAATTCTGCAAAAGTAGATTAGATTTTAATTCAACAATTTCAATTCCTGCACTTGTAGTTAAATTTAAATTTCTACATTTAGAATTAGTTTTCAATTCTTGCGAGTTTCCATTCTACATATTAGGTTTAGTGTGACACCAAAAATACAATCAAAATCTGTTTCACCCAATAAATGCTTGAAATTTGAATGTCTGAATTGTACTATGCCCTAACATTCTATCATAGATAACCTTGGACACCACCTCGGATTAATAAATCATAAGATTTAATGATGCTATTAATGACATGCATCACCTCTCAATATAAGCTTGTGTTATTCAATTGGTATGAGAGTAGGTTTCTTTGTGAAAGCCTAAAATCTTGAAGAAATATCTCACAGGAACACACATGGCTCATAAGGAAGGGTTTCATCAAATAAGGCTCCATTATTTGATAGGACTAACTATACTTTTTAGAGTGTAATAATAAAGACTTATTTGATGGCACATGGATATGATAGATGGAAATATGTTGAAAATGGATTCACACCATCTACAACTCCTCATAAAAATTCAAGTGGTAAGAAACCATATGAAGATAATGCCAAGGCAATGAATGCAATTTTGAGTGGATTATGTAAATCAGAGTTTGTAAAGGTCATATAATGTACTTTAGCAAAATAAATGTGGGATAAATTATAGAGAACATATGAAGGAGATGACAAGGTCAAAATGGCAAAACTTCAAACACACATAAGGAAGTGTGAAGACTTGAAGATGAAATATGATGAAGATATTGCTATGTATCTACTTCGTGTTGATGATATTGTCAACACTATTCATGGACTTGGAGAAAATATTGAGGAATCTCCTATTGTTTAGAAAATATCGAGGTCACTCCCTATGAGGTATGATGCAAAGGTTTTAGTAATAGAAGAGATGAAGGATATCAAACTTTAAGCATGGATGAGATACATGGAATTCTCATAGCCTATGAGATGAGGACAAAAAAAGAACAAACATAAAAAATAGAGGTAGTATTCAAAGCTTCAAAGAAGGAAAATAATAAATAACAATAATCAAGTAGTGAAGAAGAGGCTAACTTTGTGAGAAGAAATAAAAAGGGTCCAAGAAAATACAAAAGTATGTATATTGTGAAATTTTTTAGTTGTGGTAACATTGGTCACTATGCAGCTAATTGACCAAAAATAGAGAGAGCAATAGTGAAGAAAAAAAAGAATTACAATAAAAATAAGGAAATAATGTTTTATTATGAAAAGAGAAAAGGGCATGGTCAAGGCAAGCACGAGAAGAAGATTTTTCAAAGGCACAAGAAAATTGTATGCTGAAGAAGAAAGTAGTACTTCCAGTGAAAATGATGAAAGCTTCTCCGATAGTGAAAAGGAGGAAATCCTATTTTTTGCCATAGAAGAGAATGAATATTCTTTTATTATCAAAGACCTATAAAAAGAGAAAGATTCAGAAAATAAAGAAGAAACCATGGTTAACATAGAAGAGGAACTTATTTTTGCTCTTGGAGAATTGAAAAGAGTTAGAAAGAAGAATTTAAAATTTATGGCTCAAGTTCAAGAGGATGAGGAAACAAAGACAAAGCTCCTACAAGATCTCATAGACTTAAAAGTGAAGGTTGAAGAGGCAAATAAAGTTGAAGAAGATATGGTTGAATAGTTAAAGGCAAAAGAATTAGAATGTTAAATATTAGAACATGAAGTTGTCATTCTAAGGAAGGGACTTGAAAATTTTAATAATAAGATATATCAGTTTAGAAAAATCTCAAAATATTTGGATGATATTATCAAAACATAGAGATCTCACTTTATGAATACTAGACTTGGCTTTGAGGAAATTCAAGAGGTACAAGAAGAGGAGTCAATATCAAAAGAAATAGAAGCATCAAAGAAGGTATTTGGAGAAGAATCTAAGACCTGTGCTGATATGTGTTGTAGTGGAAGCATCAATGAGGAAGAAAACAATGTACTATCAAGGAATAGAGACCATTACAAAAAAAATAATGAGAGAACCATGCAACAATATTCTCTAAGTTAATTAAATAGGTTTCACTATTTCTTCCATGGTTATTGTTTCTCATGTAATAATTTTGGTCATAAATTTATACATTTTAGAGTTAATATTAAGAATTATTATGGCTTCACCAAGATAAATGTTTCATTTGCACCATTCAAGGACTACAACATCATGTGTTACAATTACAACAATTTTAGGCATAAGGCTAAATGATGTATAATAGTGTAGCACAAGGGTGTAGTATTCTCATTGGGGAGTTTATTTCCAAGGCTTATAATTACCCCTTTGTTGTTCCCAATCAATGGACCAATTCATACAATCGTAGTCTTTACAACTAGCAATGTGCGACAAAAAAACATCTTTTACGGAACCCAAATCATACCACTGTATGATCCCAAATTGTACAGTGATGGATCTTGTACAATTTCACACAGCCAATCCTTCAGATATTTTTTTGTAAGTTGTCGTACACAGTTTTGTAACTAAACTATTTGATTACCCAATGCTCCCAAATCGGGTAAGTTTTCCTTAATCGCATAAACTACCAAATAGGGTAAGTACCTTCTCTATGATTTGTACGAGATTTGGTGTATAATTTGTACAAAAAAAGGTATCTCCAAGTGCGAAATTGGATATTATCATGGTCCAATCTCTCTCAGATAATTTTTATAATGATTTAATATGGCAATTAATCTTAATTCTACTAACATGCAAGTTACTTTATTAGGGTTTGAGAGTTCTATATCCAATGGTGACATCCAAAAATTGTACAACAACATTCACTATGTCTTCCTTGTTATCATAATCATCACAGATCATTCATCAGTTCCACATCAGAGCTGGTTTTATCCAATTCTCCTATAGCAATGCATTAAGTAACAATAATAACCAAAAGTACATGCAATAGAGATAAACTGTAAAATGCTATTCTACCATTCCAATATCGTACAATACATGAGAGGAAATATGAATTATGATTATTCTCCATTACTACTCAACATTGACATACAAAAATCATAAATATGTAATAACACTTCATATTAGAACATAGCCAAAATTCCTAGCATTCCTAGATTAACCAGAATGTAACCAGACTATAAAAAATGAAAATGGGGCCTTATATAACATTGTACAAGCCATTCCAAAGTGTTTTATAATATAATTAGTTATTCACAACTTCCCATACATAACATAATACATAATTAAGACTTTTACTAAGTCTAAACACCTTATTTATCAAATTCATGCACAACTATAACTTAATTTACATTTCCCATGTATTTCATTTTATTTCATTGAACATTGTATGGTTTAAATTCACTTTGTATGGTTTTAACTTTAGGATGTATGATTTACTCCTTCCTGTATGATTTACAAAACTTGTCAAAATTATCAAACTGAGAAAATTCTCTTATCACTTCTTCTGGGAGGTGGATTTGTTGCCTACATTTGCCCTCCCCTTTACATTGTTTGTTGTCCTCATCGACTCATATTTTTGTTTTAGCTGTACCTCATAGTCCATGACTATAGCTTTTAGGTTGTTCACTTGAGTTTGAATAATTACATGTTGATTATATTACTTGGTTGCATAGTTTCCCATTTCTACTACTTTCAACCCATGGTGATTGGATTTCTCTTTGGTAGTCTCCAGGAGTTCCCTCAAATTATTTTCACGATCAGTGACACTCTTCTTCATATTCTCTCACAAATGTGCTTCTATTCAATTTGTTGCTTGTAATTCTTCATTCTTATCTGTAATGGTCTATTGACGGTGATGAATATCTACCTCTAAATCACGAATAGTATCATCCTTAGCACTCAATTGTGCTTACTTATCTAGGACTATATCATTATATCATTTATTATCTTGTGTAAGCTCTTCTATTTTTTGACTGCATCACTAGTTATTTATCTTTCTCGACCAACTACATTTTTAGCTATTCATACTTTGCTCTGAGTTGAGCTTCCAACTCCTTAATCTTGTCTTCTACCATTTGTGAGACTTGTCACTTCTCCTCTTAAAGCAAAATAGTTTTGGCCTCATAATCAACCCTAGTACTTAGCAGTTCTTCTCCCAATTTCTTTAATTTCTCTTCTTCCATAGCCTTATTCTTCTCTAATTCTTCCTCCATTGTAATCATTTATTTTCGATTGGCTTCTATCTCCTCTTTCTGAGCTTCCTTGAGCTGATAGATCTGCTCAAATCCTATGCTCAACCACTCTATCCATTATGTTAGGAAGTTCAAATTCCTTAGAGTGATAACCAATCTGGTAGTGACCCGCTTATATTCCAACTTTGCTATATTTATGGGGTAAGTCGAATAATTGGATCTATCCAAGTACAACCTCATATGTTGCCTATAATTGGTTCTCACTCCATCTATAAATTCAACTCTTCCTAACATCATGGTTACCACTTCCTTGGGTAACTTCCAATGGTGTTGTACATGAATGTCCACAATTCTCCTTGTACGCTCTTCATTTCTCACCCACTCCATTATCTTTTCCAATTTGAGAAACACTTTTTCTTTGCACAACTTCAACTCTCCACGCATCCAATACAAAACTATAATTTGGCACTAGCTATGGCATTGCCTATCTGAGAGAAGAAATGTTCCACCTTATATTCTACTCCTTGCACATCCTCATCATTTTCAATATTTGTGAATTGTGGTACCTCTAAGAGATAACTTGTTTGCATCCTCCACATTTCCTCATATGTAGGAGTTTGTTCTTCCTCTTCTTCCCCATGGTGGCTAGAGCTTCCCCCAAGATCTAGTAGTGTTCTCTCTGTTTTTATCTTTCCCTTGGTGGAGTCTATTCTATAGTCCTCTACACCTCCACATATTATTTCACATTCACAATATCCTACTGAGATTGCTACTATTATGTCAATTCTTGGGCTTCTTTTTGTTTAGTCAAGCCCACCTGTTGTTCTTCGGTCACCTGCTCTTCTTTTTTATTCTGCTAGATTTCCATTGTTGTTACTTGTTCAACAATAGGTTCTTCTTGTTCCTGTGATGCCTTCATCTCTTCCTATTCATAACTTTGATTCAAACTTCCTCCCATCATGAATTTGAAATGAGGCTTCTTATTTTCTCTAGACTCTTCCTCTAAGGCTTACACTCTCACTTTGACTTTCTCCTTTTCCTCCTAAGTAGTGGTTGCTACTTTCTATTCTATTTACCTCACTTATGTATTCTCCAATATTTTTGAAGAGTCCAAAATTTCAAATTCCTCAGTTTGGAAAATTTGAAGGGATTCCAACATCTCCTCTGCTCTTGTCAAATTCCAATCGTGCAAATCTAGCTTCTCTGAGTCTTACTGTTCCTCTTCATTATGATTTTTTGTATAGTATTGGCTTATTTTTCTATAACGATATTACTTGCCATTATTTCCCATTGTCTCCTTGTTTTTACTCATACTAGGCTAGATTGCCTCCCCATAATTTCCTCCCTTTCCTGAATTGACGACTGCTCCTACTACCATTGCTAAAGTGATTTTTGTTCTAGTTCAGGTTCCAACTTCCTAGGCCTTTTTCTTTGAGGGTGTACATCCTCCTCCAAAGAAGTATCCTCTTGTACCACAATTACTTGTTATTTATTTGTTCGAGAACTTTTTAGAGTCTCTCACTAAACTGATACTAACTTTTCCCACCTCAAAATGGTTGGTTTTCTTGCCTTAATGTTCCTAGGTTCTATCAATCCTGGAAAGTGGATTCCCATCTTCGTAACAACATTTAATAACAATCCAATGGTATGGAAATTCATCCTAAAATTCTTTGACCTCTTTATTAGTACTTCATGCATCTTCTTCTTTAAATAGGTACCCCAATCATACCTAATTCCTTTGATGATACCCTTTATGTACCGATCCATCCATATTGGCATCTTCATGGTTTGTGTATCCCTTGAAAATAAAGCCATCACAATATTCATAGTGCATGGCCAATATTTCCATTTCAACTAGCTATATTTAATTCCTTGAGTCCCTGAACCCGATATCTTTGCATCAATCGATGATTTCAAAATGGTAAGTGAAGTGATGATGCAATGTATCTCAATTATATCAACCAAATTTTTAACTACCTCTTTGCCATATACTGGCAATCCAAAATACCTGTAACTTCTACTTTCACTGACCTCTTACCCATATTGACATAGGTAATTATGGTTATAGGATTATATGCATGAACCATCTACAATAGATAGTTGTATAAGGTCTTCTAGTGGTACTTGTGCTATTACAGCTACACCAACCTCCTCAAATTTTTTCCTCCATGGGTGGATCCTATTTTCTTCATTACTCCACTTCTTGTATGCCTCTCCTCCATGTTGTACAAAATATATACTTGTTATTTCAATCTGGCCCTCCTTAAGTTTGCTACTCAAATCCTCATTCAGATCTGGATAATGTACTTCAATCCTCAACTCCCTCCTTGAGATCCTCTATTATGCCATTTCCTCATCTCAAAATCTTGGTGGTGTCCTTCTTCGATCAACCCTCCAATATCTCTGCCCTATCCACAACCTGTATCCTCCTCTCCTCTAAGTATGAGTACCACACCACCCATAGGACTAAAACTATCACCATTGGTATTGCTATGAATGTGACTCTCTTTCGTGCAGGGGTCCTGGTGACCGTTCCACCCTATTGGCTACAATTCTTCTTAACCGGTATCTAAACTCTTTGATTCAAATCATTAATCATATAATCTACTGTAAATCATCAAGTATGCTCTTCAAATTACTCTTGTATAGTTTCCAAATCAACAACCACCTCCAGATTATACAATCTTTGTATGCTTCAGACTGTTAAATATTTTGTAAATTGTACAACTATTGCACAAAATGTATAGGGCCATACCACTCTATACAATTTCCCTATCTATATGCTCTCCTTTGTCAAATTCATACACTTTCGTATGATTCCATACGATTTGCTTGAAAAGCTTAAAACAACCCAAACATTTCTTGAAATCATACAATATTTTTCTCAAGATCAAACAGTCTATATCCAAATCATACAATACATCTCTTGAAACCCTTGTGTGCCTATAAATCATGTTTTTCACCTCTCCTCCATGATTTCTCACCGACCCAGTTGCTGAAATTCCCCAATCTATGTTTCCAATGCCATTAAGAAGCAACTCTTTGATTTTTCATCACTTGGTGCCATTTTCCTCCAAAAAAGAAACGTCTTGGCTTTTTAATAGGGTTGTATAGTCTTTTCCTTCCTTCCCTCTATCTTCTCCAATTCATTTTGGATGCTTTTATCTAATTATGGTTTGTAATATTCTTTCATCTTCAATTTCTCTACTCAGACTCCAATCTTCAACCTCCTCAAACCCTAGCATACGTTTTTCCCCAATATGGTTCGTGCTTGGATGCCTTCTGCTACAACACTTGTTTCCCTTTGGCTAAACTCAAAATCTTCTTTTAATGGAGTTGAATCCATTGTTTTTACACTCCAAATTTGAAATTGCACCACTTTGCATGTCTTTTCATCCTTCTTTTTTTCATGATTGACAACTCATCACTTTTCCATGTGAACATTAAACGTGATGGTTTAAAATCATACAATTGCACCTAGAATTCTATATTTTATGATCTAAATCATACAACATACCTCCTTGTATGATTCTAAATGTAATTTTTACAACTTTGCTTGTACAATCTCCCACTTATGCTTTTTTAGTTTTAAAATTGACTTGTACGATCTATCACTTAGAGAATTTTTCTATTTTCTCTTGAAGAGGTCATCGTTTCCAATTTTCAACCCACTTCCTTCTTAATTGCGTCCCGAGGGATTTTCACAACTAAGGCATTTTATTTTTTTCTTTATTATTATTATTTTTTTTTTTCATTTCCTAACCTATTTACACTTACCGTCATGGAAATCGCATAGTGACATTCACTTGTACGATCCCATATGATTCTTCTCTTGGAGGTTCAATAATGATATTCTTAGTGGTTGTGTCACCTAGCACCATTTTATCTCTAGGGCGATTCATCTCCACTTATGATGTTGTTGAGTTCCCTAGGATTCCAATACCATGTGTACAATTTGGGATTGTACAATTACAATATGGATTATCTTCACCTAGCGTCCCTTGCTCTTGTCATGTAGGTGATTGATCCCTTGATTTCGACGTCCTTACTACTCTATTGTCATTCAAGCAACTTCTCTACCTATCTCCTCATATCAATTCTTGCTCTAGAATTGGTGATCGGATCCTTTGTTGTCCTTGGTTTCTTTCATCTACAAAATGCACTCTTCCTCTACTAGCAAGGCCTCTACCATGTGAGTGTCTTCCCCATCCTATTCCTCTTGACATCAGGTTTCTTTGTGCTAGTAGTGATTCCTCCCTTCCTTGGAGTAATCCTCTTCCACCTACCACTCTTCTAGGTCCTCTTCAAATTAAGGGTGATTGTCCCAATGGGTACTACATTGTAGGATTAGGTTATATCCCTCTCACCCATGGTATACCCTATAGATTTCTTGTCTAGTTCAAACATGCTAAGGTTGCATCTCCTGACCATCTAGGAGTAGGGAGTCGAAACCTTCCTTGTCCTCTTCCTCATCTCATTGTAACATCACCTTGTCCTTGTTCATTCCATGGTTGAATACCTCATCCTCTTCCTGTCTAAATCCTTAGGGGTCCTTGTCTATGCCTTCCTCCCATTGCTTGGTTATCAGGAGTTATCTCTACCAAATCAATGTTGGCTAGTGGACTTCTACTTCATATTGTAATTGGTGATAATTGTCATAGTGCTCTGATTCTATAATATACACATGCTAAGTGACGTCTCCATATTATTTCCTTAAATAATATTTGTGGGGATGAAGTTGCAAAGACCTCTCTATATGAGTAAGAAAAATATATCTCAAAACTTGAGTCGTACTGATTATATTCTCTTTGTTTTACCCAATCTGTTAGCAAGCTCATCAGTCTCTCCAATCTCCTTACTTCTCTCCTTTGTCTTCTCAAATGTCGATGGAATATTATATATGCTTGTGTATCAAGGTTGTTTTGATGCTCTTGTGATATCCCTAGTTGTCGATGTGTTGTTGTACATGCTGGGGGATCATGGTTATCCTAAGTATTTTGGAGATTCCTTGGGTAATCATCATAATCATTGTTATCTATGCTAGATTCCCTTACTAGCCAAGGTATTCCTTCATCATTGGAGTCACTCAAATCCAGCCATGTATTACATTATGATTTAGATGATGTGGTTGCTTCATCAATATCTTACCAAAACATATTTGCATATTCATTCGTCATTGGCAAATCACTTGGTGGTACTTGTGAAATTTTACTTGCACCATCATTTCTTATGCCACTCCTTGGAGTTATCCCCTCATTATCCTCATATACTCCTTCTAATTCATGTATCATATCTGTTATTTGTTCATATAGCCTTCATACTGTGCTATCCAATTCTTGGATGGTTTGTTCTCTCAACCTTGTATTATGACCTCGCAATGTCTAATATTCCTCCTATAGTTGTTGAATCTGTAGTCACATTCTTTGTTGTAATAGACCTATTTAAGCTAATGGAATTAGTCCATCGAATTCTTCATTGATGGTCTCATTCCTATTCTCTTTCATAACTTCCATTTCAAAAGTATCCACTCTATCCTATATCATACTGCTAACCATATCCTTCTTTATCCTTTGACTTGTTGGGGTAGTTCTCTCTACTGCACATGATGATACATCATATTCCTATTTGCTTTGGGTGCTTCTTATTGCCTTCCCTAATTTCTAGGTAACAGTACTATCTCATGATATTCTCTTTCATTTGAAGGAATCCATTCTTCATATTCTTCTATTACTTGTCCAGTTCCATCCATAAATATGATATGCACCCACAATATGAGGTGCCAAATCTTGCTATTATATGAGTCTCATGTTATGATCCTCCTATTATGGACCTTGCTCACCTTGAGTCCTATGTTGAGATTTTTTTCATAGTATTCGTTCAATCTCTTCTAAATAAATGAATAAGAATTGTACTTTTTAAGGCTTCAACTTTGAGCCATTTGCAGTGTCGGGTACCTTCATCCTGTTCAATTTTTGAAACTTGACTGCTCCATAATTAATTACTTCTACCACTTTATAGGGACCAAGCCATAAAATCTTCAACTCACCAGGCTTGATTTCTTGTTTATCATTAAAATTTAGAACTAAGTCACCTGGACTAAGTTCCAAATTCCTCAAGTTTTTGTCATGCCACGAATTCCTTCTTTTATGAGCTACCTAAATCACCCATTGTGTCATGAATTTTATTTCATCTAACTTCATTAGTGTTGCTAGTCGTTCTTCTAAAATTTCTTGATCACCCAAGTGATGATCCACTGTAACTCTCAAAATTGGTATCAAGAATTCAACTGGCACCACTACCTCATGTCCATACATCAATTGGAAGGGTGTATGCTCTGTTGTTGGTTTAAAGTTTTTCTATATGTCCACAAAACATATTGTAGCATTTCCTCCTAATATGCTCCTTCTATTCCATAGGTTTTATACAAAGTAGATACCAGGACTTTGTTTGTTTCTTTTGCCTGCCCATTTGCTTTGGAATAATATGAACTAGACAATGAGTGCAAAATCTTGAATTCCATTGTCAGCATCTTAATGATTTCATTGATGAAGTATCCTCCTAAATCACTTGTTATCTGTAGTAGAATACCAAATCTTGTAATTACTTGCTCGTACAAGAATCTCACTATGCTTTTAGATGAGTTATCAGGTAATGCTCTCACTTCGATCCATTTTATCAAGTATTCCATTTCTACTATGATGTACTTTCACTTCATTCTATAATATATCTTCAAAGGTCCATCAAAGTCCAATCCCCATATTTAAAATAGTTCTTGGGACTATGATGGATGCAATGGCATAAAGTACCTCTTCACTAGCTTCCCTATCCTTTGACAAGTATCGCATGCTTTCACATACTCTTTTGCATCATTATATAGTATGGGCCACCATAACACTATAGTATTATTTTTCTAGTGGTTGCATCTGGTCCCATGTTCCCTCTTGCTAAGCCTTCATGAGATTCTTTAAATATCGCTTTGACTTCTTCTTCTATCACACATATTCATAAGATACTATCACTTCCCATTTTATATAGTACTCCTGCTATTAACTTGAAGGGTGCTGATTTCCTAATCACTTTTTTTTTTTAGTTGTTGTAATTTCCTGTGGCAAATCTCCTGTGGAAAGGTACTAGCCAATTAACTTGTATCATTATGGAACAACATTGATGGAAAATAACTACGCATCAAGGAATTAATTGATAACCCTTGTTCTTGTAGGCTCTCCTGTTTGTATTCGATACAACTGGTCTGTAGTTACATGCTTCTTACCAGGTCTCACTACTACTCAGAATACGAACTCCTGTAGGGTGATGATCCACCTTCTGACTCATCCTTGTATTACTAGCTTCTTTATCAAGTACAACAGGTCTTGGTGATCTATGTAAAAAGCAAAGGGATTTTCCAGTAGGTAATTCCTAAACTTATGAACTACATATACCATTCCCAAAGCTTCTCTTTCTATTGTACTATAATTTCTCTTTGCCCTTGATAATAGGTGACTAGCAAAGAAAATAGGTTGATCCAACCTAAATTATCCTTCTTGTGCCAAAGCACATCCGATTGAAAAATTTGAAGCATCAATATGGACATGGAATTCCTTATCCTAGTTCGGGAACATCAAAATTGGGCTACACACAAGCTTAGAATTCAACTCCTCAGGCTCCTTGGTGCTCCTATGTCCATATAAAAGGAATATTCTTATTCATCAATGAATCTAATGGATAGGATACATGTGCATAATTCTTGATAAACCTTCGATAATACCCCGTTGATCCAAGGAAGGTTTTAAATGAACTCACATAATATGGTTCTTCCATGTGCCATATCACATGGATCTTATCAGGATTTATTTTTAATCCTTCACTATACACTGTGTCCTAAATTTTTTCCATATGGTACCATTAGGTAGCACTTCGTAGGGTTTAATGATATTTGTGCATTTTGCCACCTACTCATGCATTCATTGAGGGTAGGATGATGCTTCTTGATCTTCCCATAAATGGACCAATCATCCAAAAATGCTTTGAAGTTCCCTATTTCCAAATGATCAAATATATATAGTATGATGCTCTAAATGTAGCTAGGGCATTGCAGAGCCCAAATGGTATTAGATTGTATGCATAGATGCCATTATCCACAATAATTGTTGTATTCAGTTTATCCTCATCGACTATACTTATTTGATTGTAACCTAAAAATCCATCAAAAAATGAATAGATCTTGTGTCCTATGACTTCTTCCAAGATGGAATATGTGAAGGAAATAGGGAAGGGGTCTCTGATAGTTACTACGTTTAGAATCCTAAAGTCCCAGAATATTCTAATTTTATCCACTTCCTTCTTCAAGGTGACCACTATAAGTGATACCCACTCACTGGTCGTAACCTTGAATATGATTCCTGTGTCCAACATTTTCTCTATATCTACATTCACTAATGCAGCATATTAGTGTAATATTGTGGACACATAACTCATGTGGTATTCCCTTCAATTCCATGTATTTCCATGCAAAGACATCCTTATATTCCAAGAATATCTTAAAAGCTACCTCTTTCAGTATAGGGTTCCAATTATCACCACAGTGAATCATCCTAGGTTCATCCTCCATCCCTAGATTGATGTCCACTATCCAAGGTCCTTCATATTTTATATTCTTCAACTCACTTGTCGATTTATCCATATTATTTGAATTTTTTGGTCTTGCATAAATTTTTGCATCTCCTACTATATACTTTGCAAATATCTTTGGGAATGTCCATTTCTCTTCCGTCTCCTTCTTAGGTTCCTAGCTAACTCTGGTTTCATATTGTTTTTTATTGATCTCCTCTGAGTCAATACAGAGGCAATTGGGCTAAAAAAATTCATACTCCTCCATTTGCCAATGAAGTAGTCCACTATCAAATCTAGCTTCATATTCACTATATTCATCCAGGTACAACATTCCTTCTCCATCTAGTTCATATCCTTCATCTCCTAAGGAATATTTTGATTTTTTGGTCATGGATACATCCTCACTAACCTTTTGATTAGTCCAATTAATCATATATTTGTGCTATCCCTTTTTTAAAGTGATTTTATTCTTTCCCCAATTATGATTAACTTTGGCTACACATATTTTTCTTCCTAATAGAGCGTTGTATGTAGGATTCTACATAATAATCACAATGAAATCCAAGATGAACTCTTGGTAAGCTATCACCACTTTTTTTGCTATCAAGACTCCCTTTGTCTCAATACCATACTGATCAACACCATATAATCGAAAGCTCGATGCCCATAGATGTGGAGTACTTAGTTCTAGCCAGGTCCTTTCAAGTAGCACATTGACATTGGATCCTCCATCCATAATAACTTGTGTCAATTTGTGCCCTAGAATCTCCATATGAACTAATACAAGTTTCTTTCCCACATCAATCATCAATATAGTTGGATTCATGAATTGGTCTTTTTGTTTCTTTCCTGAATTTGTTGACTCTACACTTCCATCACCTTATGCGATTGTATCTCTTCCACCATCATTTTTTGTAATGATGGAATAGCTTCAAATAGGTTAACCACTTTGATTTCTATTGTGTGTCCAAAACCTATGCCACCAAACTGCACAATTGCATTCTCTTTTGATGGATTTTTTAGTTCCTTTTCTTCTGCTAACTTTGCTTGTTTAGATTTTTGTGCTAAATCCTACAATATTTTATTTGCTCTTTGTTAGCATTGCTTTTCCTTTGCTGGATTTGGATACTTATCCTTTTTATCCCGATTCTTTATTATGGCTAAAAATTCCTAGGTTTCCTCCTTAACTTGGGGAACCTTAATATCTAGATAATTTACATTCTATGGGTTACTTGAACTTGTCTGCTTGGGACAATTTGCTTCCTTGTGGTTACTTGGACCACACCACTTACACATATGTGTAGTGTTCGCTTGTTACATTTCTTGTCTCTAAGGTGAAGGATATTTTTTTACAAAATGCCCCCATTCTTGGCAATTGAGATACTGTATGATCGGCCTCCCCTCATAATCATACTACAAATGGCTCTATCCTCCTTGTTTATTTCCCTAGTTTAGCCTTCCACCTCGTCAGCTATTTCTATAACTATCACTTGTTGCTTGTTGCCTACTTCCTAGGGTATTCTTTTTCTCCTCCTACTCCTAGATTTTTACTCTTGCATTATATGAACATAACATCATCTCATTTCCCATAACATTACATATATGATAGTAGTAATTCTATGGATACCTTACATTTGTATGACCTTCAGTCTTCAATTCTGTGCACCAAATTTCATTCCTATAAGGATTGCTTCTTTGTTATTTCATGATCTTGTCAAATTCCTAACGAAATTATGCTACTGTCTTATGTATAGTGTCATCTTCTCCACTATCTAAATCATTGGATTTGGGATGAGATAAAATTCTTGTGTATGTATGTTTCGATTCACTTTCAAATTTTTTTGTATGCTTTACAACTTCCTCATACGTTTTTGATGGTACTGCCTTCATTTTTTCTTATATTTCAATAACAATCCATATACAAACCACCACTTCACCAATACATCTATCAAATGCATTTGCATATTATCTAATAACTATTTTAGTCTATGGTTGTATTATTTCACATCTTTGTTAGAATTTTTTTTCATCATACAAAGTTTAGTAACAATATCTCCATCATCCTTCAAAGGTCAAAATTCTTCAATGAATTTCTCCTTCACTTGATTCCAAGTTCAAAAATCTATTGTATTGTCCCTCTTCATATACCAATCCATAGCCAATCCTATCAAGGTAGTAGAAAATAAAATTACCTGGTCATTTGGTTGGTCTACACAATTTTCTCTCTAAATAGTTCTACAAGTTTTGATATGTCTTGTGGGATCTTGCTTACCCTCACCTATAAAAGGTGGACATCTCTGCTTGGCTGCCCTATTATCTATATTCAAAGAATCATCCTAATCACTTGAGGTCTCTCATGGAATCTTTGTCTGATTCCTCCTTGGGGGTATTTTACTACAATCATCATCAAAATTTTCTATCTGAGGTATCTTATTCTCTCCCACCAATAATTGACCAAAATCACGTGCATCTTCACTCCATGAATTCCTTTGTTGATGTGAGGGAGATGTTCTTGGTCCTTCCTCATGAGACCTCATGCCCTATTTCTCTGGTTCTTGAATCCCATTCTCTACACTCCCTTGCAATCCTTCCATCACTTTCTTAGGTGTCACCATCCACTCTCCTTCCTCGTGCACTACTTCTCTATCAACTTGTACCTCCCAAACTTGATCTATTTATGGTTCATGTGTACTATGGTTTGAGTTACTTGCATTATACCTTCAAAAAATTCTTGTTCTCCCTAGAATGTTCTCTTGTAATTCCCATATCCTACACCTTTGCATACTGGTGTCTATCATTCACCTTTAATTTTATAGTATTCTTGTCAATTTGACCCATTTTAACAAAAATTCTAGATTCAATAAGATAACAACACTAAATGTAGCACAAGGTTATAGTATTCCCCATGGGGATGTGGTTTCCAAGGCTTAGAATAACCACTTTGCTATTCCCAATCAATGGACCAATTTGTAAATCATACAGTCTTTACAACTAGCAATGCACGACAACAAAACAACTTGTACGGAACCCAAATCATACCATTGTATGATCCCAAATTGTACAGTGATGGAGCTTGTATGATTTCACATAGCCAATCCTTTAGATTTAGTTTTGTAAGTTTTCATACAAAGTTTTGTAACTAAATTATTTGATTACCCAATGCTTCCAAATTGGGTAAGTTTTCCTCAATCGCATAAACTACCAAATCAGGTAAATGCCTTTTGTAAAATTTGTACGAGATTTGGTGTATAATTTTTATGAAATGAAGCTATTTCCAAGCGATAAATTGGATATTATCCTAGACCAATCTCTCTCAGATAATTTTTGTAAGGATTTAATATGGCAATTATTCCTAATTCTACTAACATACAAGTTACTTTATTAAGGTTTAAGAGAGTTATATATCCAATGACGACATCCAAAAATTATACAAAAACATTCTCTACATCTTCCTTATTATCATAATTATCACAAATAATTCATCAAGTCCAAACCAGTGCTGGTTTGATCCAATTCTCCTATAGTAATGTATTAAGTAATAATAATAACCAAAATAAGTACATGCAATAGAGATAAACTATAAAATGCTATTATACCATTCTAGGATTGTACAATACATGAGAGGAACTATGAATTATGTGTATTCCCCATTATTGCTCAATAATGACATACAACAATCATAGATATGCAATAACACTTCACATCAAAACATAGCCAAAACTCCTAGCATTCCCAGATTAACCAAAATGTAACCAGACTATCAAAATTGAAAATGGGGCCTTATATAATATTTTCTAGGCCATTCCAAAATAGTTCCTGAGGCAATTTGTTATTCACAACTGCCCATGCATAACAAAATACATAATTAATACTTCTACTAAGTCTAAAAAACCTCATTTATCAAATTCATGCACAATTACAACTTAATTTGAATTTCCCATGCATTTTATTTCATTTCATTGCATAGTGTATGGTTTACCTTCACTTTTTATTGTTTTCCCTTTAGGTTGTATGGTTTACTCCTACCTATATGATTTACAAAACTCGTCAAAATTGTCAAACTTGGAAAATCCTCTTATCATTTCTTCTTCTTCTAGGAGGTGGATTTGCTGCCTACAAACAATTTTCCTTGAATATCTGAAGTCAAGAAAAAGAGAGAATGGTCAAAATGTTCAAAAGGGTATGATCTCCAAAGTTTGGAGAAAGAAAATAAAGCAAGAAGAAGAGCATAGTAATTTGGGAGTTTCACTCCCATATCAAAACTAATCATCTCAAGAAAAGGAGGTGGTGAGGGGGCTATGCTAAGTGTCTTATTTTTAGTCCCAAGGAACCCATTGCCATTGATGTCAAAATTTGAGAGATTATAGAATGGAGGAGAGATTTCAGTAAGGGGGAGCAACTTCTCAAGGGAGCAGTCTAGAAATCCAATTGTGGTAAGAGAAGATTTTTTTGAAGGGTTGCCATCAATGACGAAGAGGGAGATTGTTGGAAATATTGAGTTGTCATTGATGTCAAAGGGTACATGAGGCAGAAATATTTTGATGTCAAAGGTGCATGGCACTCAAGGTAAAATATTCTTCATAATGCAAAGCAAGGCAAATATTTTTAAGGAAAGGTTCAAGGCAAGTATATCTCAAAAGCAAGGAAAATTATTGCAAGAAAAGGTTTATAATATTTAATTTAAATATTATAAATAAGGTCAAAGAGGTTGATTGGGACAAAGTTTTTTAAAAGTGGTTTGGGTCCAAGGTTTAAAAGAAAAAGGCCAAGACTTAAAAGAGGAGGCAAGGTTTAAATATTAAGGCCAAATATTTAAAATAATAATATTATAATATTTTTAATATTATAATATAAATTTTATGTTATAATATTTAAACCCAAATGTGCCAATGTTTTGGAGGTTTCAAAATATAAGCCGACCTTGGAAAATTTGAAGATGTTTTTACAAAGCATATAAATACATTGCCCTTTCACCTTTGAAAGAGTGTGGCAAGCATTTCGTTAATGATTTTTGTGCATGATTTTTTGCGAACGATAGAGATAAAAAGAGACAGCAAAATTTCAAGGTGTGCAGGTGCTAGCATTGTCAAATTTGTGTGCGCGTCGATTGGGTCTCACCCATCTAGGGTAGCCTAGTGGTTGGTTGGCTTGCATGAGCACTGTTGAGAGAAGGGTCATGGGGTCAAAATGTTTTGATGTCATTTTTCCATGGGTTGAGTTTCAGATTATTGCAGGACATAAGGTTTATATCTGACGTGCCCCATTTTTAGTGCTACCTACTATGGTAGCACAACCGGTTAGAGGTGCTTGTGGAAGCACTACGGTGTGGGAGGTCAAGGTTTCGAATCACAACCACATATGAGGTATTTGAATTTTTAAATTTTGTTTTGGTTTAATTTGAGGTGGTCACAAGAGTGCATAAAGTCTTTGATTTTGAATTGAATTAATTGAGCAGGAGTGACAAGGTGTATTAGGTGTATGTGAAAATTGTATTTTGTTGAGGGAATTATTTATATATATCAAAGTGGGAGTTGTATGGTGTATTGTGTCATTTGGAAATTGTATGTGGTGTAATGTGTGAGGGAGTTATTTGTGATTGTTAAAAAAAAGGAGTTATAAGGTGTATAAGATTTATTGTATTTGGCATTGTTGATATATTGTACTTGGCACTTTAGAAAGGAGACATAAGGTGTATTGTGGTCTTTTTGTTGATTGTATTTTTGCATGATATTTTGAGGGGTTTGGTTCATTATTAAAGGCTTTATATTGTGAAACCAAAAAGGAGTTATGAAGCATTATTTTCAGGCATTCTTGTGCACATCTTCTTGAGAGGGTTTTATGTGAATGTTTTGAAAAGGAGTTTTGCTAACCTATTTTTGAAGTGGCAAAAGGAAGGAAATTATTTTGAGACAGGTTTTTGAAGGCACATCATCATCAAGGTATTTTTGAGGTATGGTGTTTTAACTCCTACTCAAAGTGGTGTTGTTTGAAGAAAATAGTTTTAAGTCATAAGGTGGAGATATAAGGATTAATTTATGTGCATTGTTGGAAATATTTGTGCTAGAGTGTGAAAGCTAAGTTGTGCTTTATTGTTGAATGAAATTGGAGACACATGTGCTAGGGCTTGAGAACAAAGTTGTGCATCATTGATGAATGAAATTGGAAACACATGTGCTAGGGTTTGAGAACAAAGTTGTGCATCATTGTTGAATAAAATTGGAAACATATGTGCTAGGGTTTGTGAACAAGTTGTGCATTAGTGTTGAATGAAATTGGGAATAAAAGTGCAAAGTGTTTGAGAACATAAGTGTACATTGCTTTGAGTGAAATTGAAGTGAAAGTGCAAGGGCTATAGACCAATGTTTGTGAAGCAAATTTATGCATTATTTTGATTGATATTGAGAGAAAATTTGCAAGGGTTATAGACTAGTTTTTCTGAAGCAAACTTGTGCATTGGTTTGATTGGCTTTGGAAGTACATAAGAAGGTCAATTATCAAGTGCTAGACTAGAGCTATCTTTTAGAATGTAATAAATGTGAGACATGTGAATGTGAAGAACATATTGAGTATTTGTTTAATGCATATCATTCTCTATATGTTCATGAAGAAAAATAATTCTAGGTAGAATATGTTTGAATTACTTTAGTCAAAGAAAGCATTTTTGGGAAAGATATATGCAATTGTTTCTATGCAAGAACTAGGAATGTTTGAGCAGGTTTTGAGGAAGATTTGAGTAGGATGTGTGAGCAAGTTTGAGGGAGATTTGAGTAGGTTTTGTGTACAGGGTTGAGGTATATTTGATCAGGTTGTGTGAGCAAGTTTTATTTGAGAAAATTTGAAAGTAGGTTTTGATGAGCAAAATTGAGCAAGCCTTGCATGTAGGCTTGGAGCAGATTTAAGTGGAGTTGAGAGTAGGTTTTGGTAAGTATATTTGAGCAAGCCTTGTGTAGGATTGAAGTAGATTTGAGCAAGCCTTGTGAGAAGGCTTGGAGCATATTTGAGTAGTTTGGTGAGCATATTTGAGCAAGCCTTGTGTGTAGGCTTGGAGCAGATTTGAGCATATTTTGTTAAGAATATTTGAGCAAGCCTTGTGAGTAGGTTTGGAGTATATTTGAGTAGTTTGGTGAAGTGTATTTGAGAAATCCTTGTGAGAAGGCTTGTATCAGATTTGATTAGTTGGATAGAGTTCCACAAAACCATAAGTAGAGGGATTGGTGTCTCCTGTGGAGTGGTTTCCACAAAACTAGAAGCAAAGGGGATTGGTGTCTCTAGTGGAGTGGTATCCATAAAATAAAAAACATAGGGGATTGGTGTCTCTTGTGGATTGGTGTCCATAAAACTATAAGTAGAGGGGATTGGTGTCTCCTATGGAGTGGTGTCCACAAAACTAGAAGTAGAGGGGATTGGTGTCTCCTGTGGAGTGGTATCCATAAAACTAGATTAGAGGGGATTGGTGTCTCTTATGGAGTGGTGTCCACAAACTTGAGCATAGGGGATTGGTGTCTCCTTTGGGTTGGTGCCCATAAACATTGTAATAGGGAATTGGTTCCCAAGATATTTGTTGAGAAAATTTATAAGAAATATTTTCTCCATGGATGTAGCCCACATTGGGTGAACCACATTAAATCTGTGTCTCTTATGTGTGTGATGATTTGTGCATTGTTTCATTATTGCAATTGTTAATATCGGATAATACTACTTTGGAAAGAAAAGTAAAATTTTTATCTTATACTGTTCACCCCCTCTCTGTATAAGCTTGTGTTCTTCAATTGGTATCAGAGCGGGTTCCTTCGTGAAAGCCTAACAGCTTGAAGGAAGATCTTACAGGAACACACATGGCTCATAAGGAAGGGTTTTCATCAAATAAGGCTCCATTGTTTTATGGGACTAACTATGCTTTCTGGAGTGTAAGGATGAAGACTTATTTGATGGCACATGGATATGATACATGGAAATCTATTGAAAATGGATTCACACCATCTACAACTCCTCCTACAGATGCAAGTGGTAAGAAACCATATGAAGATAATGCCAAGGCAATGAATGTAATTTTGAGTGGGTTATGTGAATCAGAGTTTGTAAAGGTCATGCAATGTACTTCAGCAAAAGAAATGTGGGATAAGTTATAGAGAACATATGAAGGAGATGACAAGGTCAAAATGGTAAAACTTCAAACACACAGAAGGAAGTTTGAAGACTTGAAGATGAAAGATGATGAAGATATTGCTATGTATCTACTTCGTGTTGATGAGGTTGTCAACACTATTCGTGGACTTGGAGAAAATATTGAGGAATCTACTATTGTTCAAAAAATATTGAGGTCACTCCCTATGAGGTATGATGCAAAGGTTTCAGAAATAGAAGAGATGAAGGATCTCAAAACTTTAAGCATGGATGAGTTACATGGAATTCTCATAGCCTATGAGATGAGGACAAAAAAAGAACAAACATCAAAAAGAGAGGCAACATTCAAAGCTTCAAAGAAGGAAAAGAATAAAGAACAAGAATCAAGTGATGAATCAAGTAGTGAAGAAGAGGCTAACTTTGTGAGAAGAAATAAAAAGGGTCCAAGAAAATACAAAAGTATGTAGACTGTGAAATGTTTTAGTTGTGGTAACATTGGTCACTATGCAGCTAATTGTCCAAAAAATAGAGGTAGCAATAGTGAAGAAGAAAAGGATTACAAGAAAAAGAAGGAAATAAAGTTTTATTATGAAAAGAAAAAAGGGCATGGTCAAGGCAAGCATGAGAAGAAGATTTTTCAAAGGCACAAGAAGAGTTTTTATGTTGAAGAAGAAAGCAGTACTTCCAGTGAAAGTGATGAAAGCTTCTCCGATAGTGAAAAGGAGGAAATCCTATTTTTGGCCATAGAAGAGAATGAAGATGCTCCTGTTATCAAAGACCTAGAAAAAGAGAAAGATTCAGAAAATGAAGAAGAAACCATGGTTAACATAGAAGAGGAACTTATTGTTGCTCTTGGAGAATTGAAAAGGGTTAGAAAGAAGAATTCAAAATTGAAGGCTCAAGTTCAAGAGGATGAGGAAACAAAGACAAAGCTCCTACAAGATCTCATAGACTTAAAAGTGAAGGTTGAAGAGGCAAAGAAAGTTGAAGAAGGTATGGTTGAATAGTTAAAGGTAAAAGAACTAGAATGTGAAAGATTAGAACATGAAGTTGTCATTCTAAGGAAGGGACTTGAAAAATTTAATAATAAGATATATCAGTTTAGGAAAAGCTCAAAATATTTGGATGATATTATCAAAACACAGAGATCTCCATTTATGAATATTGGACTTGGCTTTGAGGAAAGTCAAGAGGTACAAGAAGAGGAGTCAAGCTCAAAATAAATAGAAGCATCAAAGAAGGTATTTGGAGAAGAGCCTAAGACATGTGTTGATATGTGTTGCAATGGAAGCATCAATGAGGAAGCAAACAATGAATCATCAAGGAACATGGACCATGACAAGAAAATCAATGAGAGAACCATGCAAAAATATCCTCCAAGGCAATAAAATAGGTTTCACTATTCTTTCCATGGTTATTGTTTTTCATGTAATCATTTTGGTCATAAAGATATACATTGAAGGGTTCATGGTAAGAATGATTATGGCTTCACCAAGAGAAATGTTTCATTTGCACCTTTCAAGGACTACAACATCATGTGTTACAATTGCAATAATTTTGGGCATAAAGCTAAAGTGGTGTAGAACAATGTTCTGAATCTCCAAAGACAAGCAAGAAAAAGGATGCTCAAAATGTTCAAAGGGGTATGACTTCAAAAGTTTGGAAAAAGAAAAAAAAAGAAGAAGAGCATAGTAATTTGGGAGTTTCACTCCCATCCCATAATTAATCACCTCAAGAAAATGAGGTGGTGAGGGGGCTACACTAAGTGTTTTATTTTTAGCCCCAAGGAGCCCTTTGCCATTGATGTCAAAGGGGAGAGATTTTAGTGAGGGGGAGCAACTTCTTAGGGGGAGTAGTTTGGGAATCCAATTGTAGTAAAAGAAGTTTTTTTGAAGGGTTGCCATCAATGACAAAGGGGGAGATTGTTGGAAATATTGAGTTGTCATTGATGTCAAAGGGTACATGAGGCAAAAATATTTTGATGTCAAAGGTGCATGGCACTCAAGGCAAAATATTCTTCATAATGCAAAGCAAGGCAAATATTTTTAAGGAAAGGTTCAAGGCAAGTATATCTCAAAAGCAAGGAAAATTATTGCAAGAAAAGGTTTATAATATTTAATTTAAATATTATAAAGAAGGTCAAAGAGGTTGATTGGGACAAAGTTTTTAAAAAGTGGTTTGGGTCCAAGGTTTAAAAGAAAAAGGCCAAGACTTAAAAGAGGAGGCAAGGTTTAAATATTAAGGCCAAAGATTTAAAAGAATAATATTATAATATTTTTAATATTATAATATAAAGTTTATGTTATAATATTTAAACCCAAATGTGCCAACATTTTGGAGGTTTCGAAATATAAGCCGACCTTGGAAAATTCGAAGATGTTTTTACAAAGCATATAAATACATTGCCCTTTCACCTTTGAAAGAGTGTGGCAAGCATTTCGTTAATGATTTTCGTGCATGATTTTTTGTGAACGATAGAGATAAAAAGAGACAATGAAATTTCAAGGTGTGCAGGTGTTGGCATTGTCAAATTTATGTGCGCATCGATTGGGTCTCACCCGTCTGGGGTAGCCCAGTGGTTGGTTGGCTTGCATGAGCGTTGTTGAGAGAAGGGTCATGGGGTCAAAACGTTCTGACGTCATTTTACTATGGGTTGAGTTTCAGATTATTGCATGACATAAGGTTTATATCTGACACATCCCATTTTTTGTGCTACCTACTATGGTAGCGTAACTGGTTAGAGGTGCTTGTGGAAGCATTGTGGCATGGGAGGTCAAGGTTTCGAATCGCAGTTGCATATGAGGTATTTGAATTTTTAAATTTTGTTTTGGTTTAATTTGAGGTGGTCACGAGAGTGCATAAAGTCTTTGATTTTGAATTGAATTAATTGAGCAGGAGTGACAAGGTGTATTAGGTGTATGTGAAAATTATATTTTGTTGAGGGAATTATTTATATATATCAAAGTGGGAGTTGTATGGTGTATTGTGTCATTTGGAAATTGTATGTGGTGTAATGTGTGAGGGAGTTATTTGTGATTGTTAAAAAAAGAGAGTTATAAGGTGTATAAGATTTATTGTATTTGGCATTGTTGATATATTGTACTTGGCACTTTAGAAAGGAGACATAAGGTGTATTGTGGTATTTTTGTTGATTGTATTTTTGCATGATATTTTGAGGGGTTTGGTTCATTATTAAAGGCTTTATATTATGAAACCAAAAAGGAGTTATGAAGCATTATTTTTAGGTATTCTTGTGCACATCTTCTTGAGAGGGTTTTATGTGAATGTTTTGAAAAGGAGTTTTGCTAACCTGTTTTTGAAGTGGCAAAAGGAAGGAGATTATTTTGAGATAGGTTTTTGAAGGCACATCATCATCAAGGTATTTTTGAGGTATGGTGTTTTAACTCCTACTCAAAGTGGTGTTGTTTGAAGAAAATAGTTTTAAGTCATAAGGTGGAGATATAAGGATTAATTTATGTGCATTGTTGGAAATATTTGTGCTAGAGTGTGAAAGCTAAGTTGTGCTTTATTGTTGAATGAAATTGGAGACACATGTGCTAGGGCTTGAGAACAAAGTTGTGCATCATTGATGAATGAAATTGGAAACACATGTGCTAGGGTTTGAGAACAAAGTTGTGCATCATTGTTGAATAAAATTGGAAACATATGTGCTACGGTTTGTGAACAAGTTGTGCATTAGTGTTGAATGAAATTGGAAATAAAAGTGCAAAGTGTTTGAGAACATAAGTGTACATTGCTTTGAGTGAAATTGAAGTGAAATTGCAAGGGCTATAGACCAATGTTTGTGAAGCAAATCTATGCATTAGTTTTGAGTGATATTGGGAATAAATTTGCAAGGGCTATAGACCAATTTTGTGAAGCAAGAATGTACATTGGTTTTGATTGATTTTGGAAGTACATAAGAAGGTCAATTATCAAGTGCTAGACTAGAGCTATCCTTTAGAGTGAAATAAATGTAAGACATGTGAAAGGTGAAGAACATATTGAGAATTTGTTTTAATGCATATCATTCTCTATATGTTCATGAAGAAAAATAATTTGGGTAGAATATGTCTGAATTACTTTAGTCAAAGAAAGCACTTTTGGGAAAGATATATGCAATTGTTTCTATGCAAGAATTAGGAATGTTTGAGTAGGTATTGAGGTATATTTGAGCAGGATGTGTGATTAAGTTTGAGGGATATTTGAGCAAGTTATGTGTGCAGGTTTGAGGTAGATTTGATCAGTTTGTGTGATCAAGTTTGATTTGATCAAAGTTGAAAGTAGGTTTTGATGAGAATATTTGAGCAAGCCTTTTGTGTAGGCTTGGAGTAGATTTGAGCAGATTTGAGAGTAGGTTTTGGTGAGAAAATTTGAGCAAGCCTTGTGTAGGCTTGGAGCAAATTTGAGCAAGCCTTGTGAGTAGGCTTGGAGCATATTTGAGTAGTTTGGTGAGTATATTTGAGCAAGCCTTGTGTGTAGGCTTGAAGTATATTTAAGTAGGTTTGGTAAGTAGATTTGAGCAAGCCTTGTGAGTAGGCTTGGAGTAGATTTGAGTAGATTTGGTGAAGCATATTTGAGCAAGCCTTGTGAGAAGGGTTGGAGTAGATTTGAGTAGTCTGATAGATATCCACAAAACCATAAATAGAGGGATTGGTGTCTCCTATGGAGTGGTGTCCACAAAACTGAAGTAGAGGGGATTGGTGTCTCCTGTGGAGTGGTGTCCATAAAACTAGAAGTATAGGGGATTGGTGTCTCTTGTGGAGTGGTGTCCATAAAACCATAAGCAAATGGGATTGGTGTCTCCTGTGGAGTGGTGTCCACAAAACTATAAGTAGAGGGGATTGGTGTCTCCTATGGAGTGGTGTCCATAAAACTAGAAGTAGAGGGGATTGGTGTCTCCTGTGGAGTGGTGTCCACAAAACTAGAGCAAAGGGGATTGGTGTCTCCTATGGAGTGGTGTCCACAAACTTGAGCATAGGGGATTGGTGTCTCCTTTGGGTTGGTGCCCATAAACATTGTAATAGGGAATTGGTTCCCAAGAGATTTGTTGAGAAAAATTATAAGAAATATTTTCTCCGTGGATGTAGCCCACATTGGGTGAACCACGTTAAATTTGTGTCTCTTATGTGTGTGATGATCTGTGCATTGTTTCATTATTGCAATTGTTAATATCGGATAATACTACTTTGGAAAGAAAAGTAAAAGTTTTATCTTATACTATTCACCCCCCCTCTCAGTATAAGCTTGTGTTCTTCACATTCGTTATTATTCCTACCCCTCTTGCACTAGATCTTCCTATATTCTTTCATGAGGCTCCATCAATGTTAACTTAATTTTAATCTTCTAAGTGATCTTTCCGCTCTTATTTTCTAACTACTTTTGGGTACCTTATGGTTGTCATTTTTTGTTTACCAACCATAGAAAAATTTTTAGTCTCATCATGATCTATACCCACCAATGTTGGGGTTCTTGGGGATACTTTAGCATATGTTGGATTGCCTCATCTATGGTGGTTGTGGTCTTCTGCCAAATATAGTGGATGTATAGAAACTCTTGTTTAAGGTTAGGATTTTTCCTTTCATTCCATATATTCCAAGGTAGGAGAGTAGTTCCTACCCATATTATTTTCTTAATATATTGGTCTACTTTATCCTATGTATTCCATTCACCCCATATATGCTCTATGGTGGTAAAGCTAGACAAATCAATACCAAGTAAGATAGTTATCATCTTCCACAACTTTGAGGCTACATGAAAATAAATAAGTGATAGTGTGTTTTTGGGTTATCCCAACACATCTCACATTAGAAAGGACCATGAAAACATCTTTTAAAATTTAATCCCTTGTTGGTACCATTTTATGCGAAAGTAGCTAAATAAATAATCTCACATTAGACAATAACTTTTGTGCCCATAATTGTATGAATAAATCTCAAAGCAGGTTAGGAGTGCTTTTGCATTGGGTTGCATATCCTTGTGCTACTGTATACTCCTCTTGAATCATATTGCCCCAACCAAGGGAATCCTCTGCTTGAGAGCATGAAAGTGATGTCATTTGTATAGTTCTTAGATACCCATCTTCTACCTCTCTAGGAATTGAATTGGTCATTTAGCTATGGGGGCCTAGTTTCTCCCAACTTCTTAATTTTTTCTTTGGCACCTATAGTATTTGGCTACCTTTATCCAATTTTTTCTATGTAACCACTTCATGAAAGGTATTGATTTAACCAACAATGGTTTGTGCCCATACCAAGAGTTTGTTTAGAAGATTGTGTGTTGACCATTGTGAATTATCTAAAAGAGCTTATTCTTTGTCAATTCATCTCCTGTACTCAAAAGTATCAATATGGGGATCCTCTACAAGGAATTTGGTGGTAAATAATATACACATTTTATTTTATGCATATTTAGCTCTTATATTTTGGGCCCATAGCACATTGGGTTGTTCAACATCATTCAATATAGCTTAGTTGCTAGTGCCTTATTATTCTTGACTACTAATCTAAATCCTAGTCCCCATTCATGTTTCCATAGGCATAAAGTTTTCCACTATACCAACACCCATTTCCTTTCCTCCATGCCATTCAAAAGGAATCGATGATTTATTTGAGCCAAATATCTTAGCATTGACTTGGAAATATACAAAACTATGGAAACATAGATAGATGTAGACTATATAACTAATTTAACTAGGGTTACTCTTTCCTCTAATGATAGCCATTGATTAGTCCATTTTTCTATTTTCATTTTTACTCTACCCACTAGCCAGGCCCAATCCTCCTATCTTCCTATTTTAATTGGAACACCTAAATAGGTGATTGGTAGGGAGGTTTTCAAGTATCATAATTTATCAAGAGTCATAATCTGTTATCTAGGTGAGCAATGGAAGAAAATTACTTGGGACTATTTCTAATTAATCCATTGGCTCATGGCTCTTGAAAAATAACATTTGATATGTTTAATTCTTGAATCTTCCTTCACTGTTGCTTTCCCTAATAGAGTAGAGTCATCAAAAAAGTGAATCCGAGTGACTGGTCTAGCTCCATTTGTAATAGTGATTCTATTTAATGTTTAGTTTTCCCTAGTTTTGGCCATTGTCCTTCCTAAGAATTTAACTAGTATGATGAATAAGTATGGGGAGAGGGGGTCTCCCTGCCTAATACCTTTGAAAACAATGAATTATTATGAAGGAAAAATATTTATCAAGACTAAATATAACACCAATAAAATACATCTATTGATCCAATCTATCCATTCATGTGAGAATCCAAAGTAATGAAATGCTAGTCTAGCCTATCATATGATTTGGATAAGTCTAAGTTGATGAAAATGAGTGGGGATTTTTGTGCTTACATGGAGTGGATAGCCTCTTGATCCAATACTATTTCATCCACTAATTGTTTGAATTCCGTAAAACTCCCTTGTTCTAGTGAGATAATATTATGTAGAAGCAATTTGATCCTCTTTGTCATTACCTTAGTGATTATTTTGAGAAAGACATTACACAAAGCTATTGGTCTAAACCTGACTATATGCTTTACATCTTGTGCCTTTGGGATCAATATTAATAAATTTTGTTGCTTTCCTTCAACACATCTTTAGCTTTCCTAGATTCTTCCACCACATACAAAAGGTCCTTATGTAGGATATCCCAAAATTATTTGTAGAATTCAATGAGCAATCCATCAGCCTAGGGATCTTTCCTTCTACTTTCTAGAAGTTTGAAGATGTCATGACCCTCCTAGATGGACCTTTGTGTGAATATAAAAGTAAAACACCAAATATATAACAAAAAAATGAATAAGCAATGATATAAAAGATTGCACAAAGAACGTAATTTATATTATCATCTCTATGTGGATCTTAGTACAATCAAATGTACCCCAAATAGGGCTTTCCATTGGTTATTATTTTTATACAAATGAATAAAATATGATAGGGTTCTTTGAAAACCTATACAACAATGCTTGTTATATCTTCAACACTTGTTCTTGCTTCCAACAGAGGTGAGTGGGCTTCAAATATCCATTGACTAGACCAATGTAGCTTAAACAGTTGCTCAATGCCTATGTACCTCTAAATATATATACAAAATATAATAATAGAGGGTTAGTAATAACAGTGAGGGCTCCACTATGTGAGACCCTAAAAAATTAATCAAACCCTAGCTATAAAACAATAAAACTGCATGACAATATGAAGAAAATTAAATTAATATGATAATAGAAGATCTACCTTGTAAAATTATCATTTTATGATTTATCATTGGTCATCATTGCAAGAAATAGGTATAAAGAGGCCCTAGAAACACTTGAGGGTTCGCTAATTAGTAGGAATATATTCTAATATGCCTACGAGTGCTCAAGAGCAGTAAGAAGTATCCAAATATGCTCAATGATGGAGGGAAGGTGCCTAGAGGTAATTGATGATGGAGGGAAGCACCCAGATATGCTTGAAAGTGGAGGGAAGTTCCCAGAGGTGCTCAAAAACTACAAGGAATTCCCGAAGATGCTTGAGGATTGATATAAAAATATGCAGAAGCATATTTGGTTGAGCAAAGTGGGTGGTGATGAATGTGAAGGTTATGACGAGTGAGGGTGGATGGTGAAAATTCTTGGATACTCTAGGGGAACTCAAGTAAATTACTCAATAAATTCCAAGGTTTATAAAACTTAGAGGTTGAGCCATAAAAATGGCTCCTATTTATAATATCACCTAGGGCACATTAAGGTTTTGACAACAAAATTTATGCGATCAAGATTAAAACATGCTGAAGGGTGGAGATTAAATATGGGCATGTGGCATGGATCAAGGCGGATGAATGAATGGGATTAAAACAATATGGATGGCCAAGATTAATTCACACACACACACATACACACACACATATATATTAAATATATATAAAATATAATATAAAAATATTAATATTAAATATATATAACAAATATATATATATATATATATATATATATATATATATATATATATATATATATAGTAAATAATGGATAAAAATGATGGGAAGACCTGGATGGATGATAAGTGGATAGGATTTGGTGTCTAAAGATGCCCCTTTTTGTACCATGTTGCATGAAACATAATGTGGTGCAAAAATATGAGACACATATTTTGGCTTGGTGGTGAAGCAACTTCATTGAGATGTGGACATGATCTTGGAGACAAAAGAATTTTGATTGTGTAGCTTACCCCCTTAATTGGTGAATGATTTTGTGAATGAATCTCATGAGCCAAGTGCAAATGATTGTATGGATAAATGACATGATTGTGGATGATATGAATGATGTAAATGTGATACATTTTTACCCCAATGGTTGAAAAATGAGGTTGGTGGAAGATGCATATGATTGCTTTTGCTTTTGTCCTAACAGAGAAAGGGATTTTTGCCAAGTGTAGATGTCATGATCATGTAAGATGTATCCCATTGTGGAAAAGTCTATTGGAAATTTGAGAATGATGAGTTGTCATTGATGTCAAAGGATTGATGTCATAAGTTGATGGTATTTTTCTAAGGGTCTAAGGCAATATGGCAGCAAGAAAATATGAGGCATTTACCATGGTGGTACTTGCAAAAGAAAAATATTTTATGGTGGCAAAGACAAAATATTTTTCCATGGTTAAGAAAGCAAGCAAAGAGAATTCTTCAAAAGGATTGTAATATTTAAATATTATTAAGGAAGCTTGATAGTGACAAAGGTTTTATTTGGTAAATAAAAACCCAAGGGGGTTTCCAATTTGCAAAGGAAAGTCTAAGTTTACTTATTGGTGAAAAATACCCAAGGCAAATAAAAGGGTTTATTATAATATTTTTTAAAATATTATAAACCCTAAGTCTAATGTTTCAAGGTACCAAAGAAAAATTAAATTATTCTTTTTAAAGTCAAATAAGGGTCGACATCTAATTTTTAAGCATGATTCAAAGGAGGGCCAATGTTGTTTAAGCGTGCATATGTATTAATACCCCCTCAATCCTCTTTGGAAAGACCTTCGATCGATTTGCGTACCCCGTGCATAGAGCGACACCAAATATAAAAAGAGGATAATGATTGGTTTTAGTTAGAACATAGTAGAAAGAACAAATTCCATTTGTTCATGCATTGATTTCATACGCTAGGGTGGCCCAATGATAGCTCATATCGCGCTAAGGCATAGTGGGGAAGAGGTTCACGGTTCGATTCTCCCTAGCACTAGTTTTGAAGTGTTTTATCATTTTCAGTGGATGTGGTAGGAGATAAAGGGTGGAGGTCGTGTGTTAGGTCTCAAATACTTGGCTAGCGCAAGTGGTCGAGCACTGCGCTTAGGATTTTGAGGTTGAAGGGTCAATTCCCATCCGCGCCAACAAGGAGATTAATTTTTATAAGGTATGCTCTAAGTTGATTAATGTTGGCTATGCTTGGTGTTTGGTGGATGTGATTTGGTGTATAGTCTTGGCATATAGGAGGTATAAGGGGAAACTAATTTTTGCATAATATTTTAAGGGTATTGCTGTCATTTATTTTATATATGCAAAGGTTGGAGTGATAAGGTGTAAATGGTTTATTTAAAATTGTAAATATTTGTTCTTGGACATTAAAGTGGATTGGAAATTATTTTATGAAAGTGGGAGATAAAAGGTGTAAAAGATGATTTTATTGTTTGTAATTCTTGCTTTATGAAAAGGAAATTTTTGAGAGGGTTTTTGTTGAGCTTTAATGCATTATCCTTGAGAACAAAAGAAGAGTCCTAGAAAATTATTTTTATATTTCATTGAGCACCTTTTTGAGGGAAAATTCATGTGGATATTTTGAAATAGAATCTTGCTATCTAACCCTTGAAGTGGCACAAGAAGGATTGGTTGTTTGTGAGACAAGTTTTGTGACATATCTTCATCAAAGAAAATAAGAGGTATGGGTATTTTTATCCTTCTTTGAGGTGTTTTGTTGAGCAAGGTTTTTTGGATCATAAGGTGGAGATAAAAGGATTGTTTGGTATGCATTGTTGAAAATTTTGAATTAGGATTTGAGACCTACATTGTGCATCTTTGTTGAGAGTAGAAACAAATATATTAGGGCTTGTACTTCATTATTGAATGGTATTGGAAATATTTGAGATAAATTTTGAGAACAAGTGTGCTTCTATTGTTGAAAGATATTGAGACATTTGTGCTAGATATTGTGAACTACTTGTGTTAAGTTTGAAGACAAGTTTGTGAATCATTGTGAAACATTTTGAGCATTGGTTGAGAGATATTGAAAGCAATTGTGAAAGTGTTTGAGATAAATATTGTAAGGGAAATTTGAGAATTATTGAGATTGATGTTTGAGATCAAATTTTTAAGAAAGATAGATAAGTTATGTGAAGCAAGATATATAATGTATTGATTTGTTTTGAAAAGGATTTTGCAAGAGATGCAGATTAGATTAGTTGAATGCAAGATTTGTGAATGTGAAGAACATATTGGGATTTTGATAGTGTACATCATTCTCTATATGTTCTAGAGGTTAAAATAATTTTGAGTAGAATATATCTATTTGAAGAAAGTATTTCTAAAAAAAATATAAGCTTTGTTTGTGTGCAAATTTTGGAAATATTTGAGCAGGTTTAGTGAGCAACATTAAGGCAGATTTGAGCAAGTCTTTTGAGAAGGCTTGAGGACATATTTGAGATAGAGTTGATAGTAGGTTTGGTTGTTGATTTGTTCAAGATTTGTGTTAAGGCTTGAGGTAGATTTGAGATAGAGTTGATAGTAGGTTTGGTTGTTGATTTGATCAAGATTTGTGTTAAGGCTTGAGGTAGATTTGAGACAGATTTGAGAGAAGTTTTGATTTCTAATTTGATCAAGATTTGTGCTAGACTTGGGGAAATATTTTGATGTAGATTTGTGAGCAGATTTAGAGCATATTTGTGCTAGACTTGGGATAGAGTTTGGTGCAAATTTAAGATAGATTTGAGAGTAGGCTTTGGAGGTGATAGAGAAAAGAGGACAATAGTCTCTAGTGGATAGATATCCATCAACCAGTGCAGTGGAGACAGAGGTCTCCTATGGAGAGAGATCCACAAGCTAGAGTAGTGGGGGTAGAAGTCTTCTAGAAGATCACCACCCAGAGCAGAGGGGATAGAGTTCTCCTATGGAGAGAGATCCACGAACCAGAGCAAGGGGAAAGATTTCTCCTATGGATTGAGATCCATGAACCAGATTGGGAGATAGAGTTCTTCTATAGAGAGAGATCCACAAACTATTTGAGGAGATAGAGTTCTCCTGGATCAAGTTCCACGAACCAGAGAAAAGGGAAAAGAGTTCTCCTGTGGAGAGAGATCCACAAACCAGAACAAAGGGGATAGATTTCTCCTATGGAGAGAGATCCACAAATTAGAGCATAGGGTATTGGTGTCTCCTTTGGATAGAGGTCCATAAACATTGTAATAGGGAATTGATTCCCAAGAGATTTGTTGAGAAAATTTAGAAGAAATATTTTCTCCATGGATGTAGCCCACATTGGGTGAACCACATTAAATTTGTGTCTCTCATGTGTGTGATGATTTGTACATTACTTTGATTACTGCTATTGATATTTCCATTGATAATATTGGATAATATTTGTTGGGAAAGAAAAGTAAAAGTTGATCTTATATTGTTCACCTCCCCTCTCAGTATAAGCCTGTGTTCTTCAATTGGTATCATAGTGGGTTCCTTTAGAAAAGTCTAACAACTTGAAGGAAGATATTACAAGAACACAAATGGCATCTCAAAATGGATCTTCATCAAATAAGGCACCATTGTTCTATGGGAACAATTATGCTTTCTAGAGCATAAGAATGAAGACTTACTTGATGGCACAAGGATATGAGACATGGCAATACATTGAGGATGGGTTCACACCTACAACTACTCCTCCCATAGATAAATATGGTAAGATGTTACATGTGAATAATACCAAGGCTATGAATGGAATCTTAAGTGGATTACATGAAGCAAAATTTGTGAAAGTTATGCATTGCAAATCAACAAAAGAGATATGGGAAAAATTTAAGTAAACATATGAGGGAGATAAAAAGGTCAAGATGGCAAAACTACAAAACCACAAGAAAAGGTTTGAAGATTTGAATATGGAAGATGAGGAAGATATTGCTACATACTTGCTTCGTGTGGATGAAGTTGTAAATACCATGCGTGGACTTGGTTTCAAAATTGAAGACTCTAGTGTTGCTCAGAAAGTATTAAGGTCACTTCCTATGAGGTATGATGGAAAATTTTTAGCTATAGAAGAGATGAGAGATATTGAAAAATTGACTATGGATGAGTTACATGTAATTCTCACAGCTTATGAGATGAGAATAGTAAAGGATCCCAACTCCAAGAAAGAGGTAACTTTCAAAGCATCAAATAAGACAAAATATAAGAAACCAGAATCAAGTGGTGAGTCAAGCAGTGATGAAGAAGCTAACTATGGTAGAAGAAACAAGAAGGAATCAAGAAAGTACAAAGGTATGAAAATAGTGAAATGTTTTAACTATGGTAATTTTGGTCACTATGCATCTAATTTTCCAGAAGCTAGAAGTAGTAGCAATGAAGAGAAACAAGATCATAAGAAAAATGAAGGAGGAAAATCTAGGTATGAAAATAAAAATAGGTATGGTCAAGGCAAGCATGAAAATAAATTATTTCAAAGGCACAAGAAGAGTTTCTATGTTAACAAGATAGGCAAGGCTTCAAGTGATAGTGATGAAAGACCCTCAGATAGTGAAGAAGAAGAGATTCTATTTTTGGCAATAGAAGAGGAAGAAAATGCTCTTGTTGAAGATAAAGTTGAAAAGTATGAAGATGCTCTTGAAGACCAAGAAGTAGAAAAAGATTTAGAAAATGAAGAGGAAGGCACAGTAGATCTAGAAGTAGAACTTATTGTTTCTCTTAGAGAATTGAAAAAGGTTAGAAAGCAGAATTCAAGACTAAATACTCAAGTTCAAGAATGTGAGGAAGAAAAAGGAAAGCTTATACAAGACCTAACAAACTCAATAGCTAAGGCAAGGAGACTTAAAGAGGTCATGAGTGAAAAGTTAGAAGTAAAAGAGTCAGAATGTGAAAGATTAGAACATGAGATAATTTCACTAAGGATGGAAGTAAAATATTCTAAGTACAAGCTACACAAGTTTGGGAAAAGCTCAAAAACTTTGGATAAGATTATCAATGCACAAAGATCTTCATCTATCAAAACAAGACTTGGTTTTGAATAAGGACAAGGGAAACAAGAAGAAGGATCAAGCTCAAGCTCAAAAGAAGAGAAAATTTTAGAGGAAGAGAGTGAAGAAGAAATTGAGACTTATGTGGATAAGTTGAAGAATAGAAGCTTCACTAAGAAAGGAAACAATGCACAAACAAGAAACATGGATCATCACAGAGAAGGAAAAGAAAGGACTAAGAGACCAGAGGGTTCAAGAAAATATTTCTTCAAAGGACGTTGTTTTTCATGTAATCAGTTTGGTCATAGGGCTATGCATTGCATGACTCATGGAAAGGAGTATGGCCTCACTAAAAGGAATGCCAAATCTTTCAAAGATGGATATTTCTTTCAAGGGTATTGCTACTCTTGTAATCGATTTGGTCATAAAGCAATCCACTGTAGGGTTCATGATAGAAATGATTATGGCTTCACCAGGAGGAACTTCAAGATATTTACACCTTCCAAGAACTACAACATTAAGTGTTATAAGTGTAATAATATAGGGCATAAGACCAAGTGGTGTAGAACAAAGTTTCCAGAGCTTCCAGAGAAAATCAAGAATAGGGACACTCAAAAGGATCAAAAGGGTATGTTGAGAAAGAAGGTTGACAAAGAAAAAAAGCATTGTATGTTGGGAGTAGAAATACTCCCACCCCAAAATTAATCACCTCAAGGAGAGGAGGTGGGGAGGGGGTTGAGATAAGAGTCTTATATTTAGCCCCAAAGGAGTCCCTTTGCCATTGATGTCAAAGGGGGAGAGATTTGAGTAAGGGAGAGAGCATTTAGTCAGGGGGAGCAGCTTCTCAGAGAGAGCAGAGTCAAGGGGAGCAATTTGGGGATCCAGTGGCAAGAAAAGTTTTTTTTTTCAGAAAGGGTTACCATCAATGACAAAGGGGGAGATTGTTGGAAATTTGAGAATGATGAGTTGTCATTGATGTCAAAGGATTGATGTCATAAGTTGATGGTATTTTTCTAAGGGTCTAAGGCAATATGGCAGCAAGAAAAGATGAGGCATTTACCATGGTGGTACTTGCAAAAGAAAAATATTTTATGGTGGCAAAGACAAAATATTTTTCCATGGTTAAGAAAGCAAGAAAAGAGAATTCTTCAAAAGGATTGTAATATTTAAATTTTAATATTTAAATATTATTAAGAAAGCTTGATAGTGACAAAGGTTTTATTTGGTAAATAAAAACCCAAGGGGGTTTCCAATTTGCAAAGGAAAGTCTAAGTTTACTTATTGGTGAAAAAGACCCAAGGAAAATAAAAGGGTTTATTATAATATTTTTTAAAATATTATAAACCCTAAGTCTAATGTTTCAAGGCACCAAAGAAAAATTAAATTATTCTTTTTAAAAGTCAAATAAGGGCCGACGTCTAATTTTTTAGCATGATTCGAATGAGGGACAACGTCGTTTAAAGCATGAATGAAACGTATTAATACCCCCTCAATGCTTTGGAAAGACCTTCGATCGATTTGCGTACCCCATGCATAGAGTGACAACAAATAAAAAGAGAGGACAATGATTGGTTTCGGTTAGCGCATAGTAGAATGAACAAATTCCATTTGTTTGTGCATTGACGTCATCCACCAGGGTGGCCCAGTGATAGCTCATCTCACGCTAAGGCATAGTGGGGAAGAGGTTCACGGTTCGATTCTCCCTAGCACTAATTTTGAAGTGTTTTATCCTTTTTGGTGGATGTGGCAGGAGATAAAGGGTGGAGGCCGCGTGTTAGGTCTCAACCGCTTGGCTAGCACAAGTGGTCGAGCATTGCACTTAGGATTTTGAGGTTAGAGGGTCGATTCCCATCCACACCAGAAAGGAGATTAATTTTTATAAGGTATGCTCTAAGTTGATTAATGTTGGCTATGCTTGGTGTTTGGTGAATGTGATTTGGTGTATAGTCTTGGCATATAGGAGGTATAAGGGGAAACTAATTTTTGCATAATATTTTAAGGGTATTGCTATCATTTATTTTATATATGCAAAGGTTGGAGTGATAAGGTGTAAATGGTTTATTTAAAATTGTAAATATTTGTTCTTGGACATTAAAGTGGATTGGAAATTATTTTATGAAAGTGGGAGATAAAATGTGTAAAAGATGATTTTATTGTTTGTAATTCTTGCTTTATGAAAAGGAAATTTTTGAGAGAGGTTTTTGTTGAGCTTTAATGCATTATCCTTGAGAACAAAAGAAGAGTCCTAGAACATTATTTTCAGATTTCATTGAGCACCTTTTTGAGGAAAAAATCATGTGGATATTTTGAAATAGAATCTTGCTATCTAACCCTTGAAGTGGCACAAGAAGGATTGGTTGTTTGTGAGACAGGTTTTGTGACATATCTTCATCAAAGCAAATAAGAGGTATGGGCATTTTTCTCCTTATTTGAGGTGTGTTGTTGAGCAAGGTTTTTTGGATCATAAGGTGGAGATAAAAGGATTGTTTGGTATGCATTGTTGAAAAATTTGAATTAGGATTTGAGACTTACATTGTGCATATTTGTTGAGAGAAAGTGGAAACAATTATATTAGGGCTTGTACTTCATTGTTGAATGGTATTGGAAATATTTGAGATAAAGTTTGAGAACAAGTGTGCTTCTATTGTTGAAAGAGATTGAGACATTTGTGCTAGATATTGTGAACTACTTGTGTTAAGTTTGAATACAAGTTTGTGAATCATTGTGAAACCTTTTGAGCATTGGTTTGAGAGATATTGAAAGCAATTGTGAAAGTGTTTGAGATAAATCTTGTGAGGGAAATTTTGCATTATTGAGATTGATGTTTGAGAGCAAATTTGTAAGAAATATAGACCAGTTTTGTGAAGCAATATATATACTGTGTTGATTTGTTTTGAAAAGGATTTTGCAAGAGATAAATATTGGATTAGTTGAATGCAATATTTGTGAATGTGAAGAACATATTGGGATTTTGATAGTGTACATCATTCTCTATATGTTCTAGAGGTTAAAATAATTTTGAGTAGAATATATCTATTTGTAGAAAGCATTTCTGAAAAAAATATAAGCTTTGTTTGTGTGCAAAGTTTGGAAATATTTGAGCAAGTTAAGTGAGCAACATTAAGGCATATTTGAGCAAGTCTTTTGAGAAGGCTTGAGAAAAGATTTGAGATAGAATTGAGAGCAGGTTTGGTTGTTGATTTGTTCAAGATTTGTGTTAAGGCTTGAGGTATATTTGAGATAGAGTTGATAGCAGGTTTGGTTGTTGATTTGATCAAGCTTTGTGTTAAGTCTTGAGGTAGATTTGAGACAGAGTTGAGAGCAGGTTTGATTGCTAATTTGATCAAGCTTTGTGTTAAGGCTTGGGAAAGATTTTGATGTAAATTTGTGAGCAAAGTTAGAGCATATTTGTGCTACACTTGGGATAGATTTTAGTGTAAATTTGAGATAGAGTTGAGGAGCAGGCTTTGGAGGTGATCAGAGAAAAGAGGACAATAGTCTCTAGTGGATAGAGATCCATCAACCAGTGTAGTGGGGACAGAGGTCTCCTGTGGAGAGAGATCCACAAGCTAGAGTTAGGGGATAGAAGTCTTCTAGAATATCACCATATAAAGCAGAGGGGATAGAGTTCTCCTATGGAGAGAGATCCATGAACCAGAGAGGGGAAATATTTCTCTTGTGGAGAGATCCACAAACCAGATCAAAGGGAAAGAGTTCTCCTGTGGAGTGAGATCCATGAACCAGTTGGGGAGATAGAGTTATTCTATGGAGAGAGATCCATAAACTAGTTGAGGAGATAGAGTTCTCTTGGATCAAGTTCCACGAACCAGAGAAAAGGAAAAAGAGTTCTCCTATGGAGAGAGATCCACAAACCAGAGCAAAGGGGATAGATTTCTCCTATGGAGAGAGATCCACAAATCAGAGCATAGGGGATTGGTGTCTCCTTTGGATAGAGGTCCATAAACATTGTAATAGGGAATTGATTCCCAAGATATTTGTTGAGAAAATTTAGAAGAAATATTTTCTCCATGGACGTAACCCACATTGGGTGAACCACGTTAAATTTATGTCTCTCATGTGTGTGATGATTTGTGCATTGCTTTGATTACTGCTATTGATATTGCCATTGATAATATTAGATAATATTTTTTGGGAAAGAAAAGTAAAAGTTGGTCTTATACTATTCACCCCCCCTCTCAGTATAAGCTTATGTTCTTCAATTGGTATCAGAGTGGGTTCCTTTAGAAAAGTCTAATAGCTTGAAGGAAGATATTACAGGAACACAGATGGCATCTCAAAATGGATCTTCATCAAATAAGGCACCATTGTTTGATGGGAAAAATTATGCTTTCTGGAGCATAAGAATGAAGACTTACTTGATGGCACAAGGATATGAGACATGGCAATCCATTGAGGATGGGTTCACACCTACAACTACTCCTCCCATAGATAAATATGGTAAGATGTTACATGTGAATAATACCAAGGCTATGAATGGAATCTTAAGTGGATTACGTGAAGTAGAATTTGTGAAAGTTATGCATTGCAAATCAATAAAAGAGATATGGGAAAAATTAAAGCAAACATATGAGGGAGATAAAAAGGTCAAGATGGCAAAACTACAAAACCACAAGAAAAGGTTTGAAGATTTGAAGATGGAAGATGAGGAAGATATTGCTACATACTTGCTTCATGTGGATGAAGTTGTAAATACCATGCGTGGACTTGGTTTCAAAATTGAAGACTCCAGTGTTGCTCAGAAAGTATTAAGGTCACTTCCTATGAGGTATGATGGAAAATTTTTAGCTATAGAAGAGATGAGAGATATTGAAAAATTGACTATGGATGAGTTACATGGAATTCTCACAGCTTATGAGATGAGAATAGTAAAGGATCCCAACTCCAAGAAAGAGGTAACTTTCAAAGCATCAAAAAAGACAAAAAATAAGAAACCAGAATCAAGTGGTGAGTCAAGCAGTGATGAAGAAGCTAACTATGGTAGAAGAAACAAGGACTCAAGAAAGCACAAAGGTATGAAAACAGTGAAATGTTTTAACTATGGTAATTTTGGTCACTATGCATCTAATTGTCCAAAAGTTAGAAGTAGTAGCAATGAAGAGAAACATGATCATAAGAAAAAGGAAGGAGAAAAATTTGGTATGAAAATAAAAATAGGTATGGTCAAGGCAAGCATGAAAATAAATTCTTTCAAAGGCACAAGAAGAGTTTCTATGTTAACAAGATAGGCAAGGCTTCAAGTGATAGTGATGAAAGACCCTCAGATAGTGAAGAAGAAGAGATTCTATTTTTGGCAATAGAAGAGGAATAAAATGCTCTTGTTGAAGATAAAGTTGAAAAGTATGAAGATGCTCTTGAAGACCAAGAAGTAGAACAAGATTTAGAAAATGAAGAGGAAGGCACAGTAGATCTAGAAGCAGAACTTATTGTTGCTCTTAGAGAATTAAAAAAGGTTAGAAAGTAGAATTCAAGACTAAAGACTCAAGTTCAAGAATGTGAGGAAGAAAAAGGAAAGCTTATACAAGACCTGAAAAACTCAATAGCTAAGGCAAGGAGACTTAAAGAGGTCATGAGTGAAAATTTAGAAGCAAAAGAGTCAGAATGTGAAAGATTAGAACATGAGATAATTTCACTAAGGATGGAAGTAAAATATTCTAAGGACAAGCTACACAAGTTTGGGAAAATCTCAAAAACTTTGGATAAGATTATCAATGCACAAATATCTTCATCTATCAAAACAGGACTTGGTTTTGAATAAGGACAAGGGAAACAAGAAGAAGGATCAAGCTCAAGCTCAAAATAAGAGGAAAATTTAAAAGGAAGAGAGTGAAGAAGAAATTGAGACTTATGTGGATAAGTTGAAGAATAGAAGCTTCACTAAGAAAGGAAAAAATGCACAAAAAAGAAATAGGGATCATCATAGAGAAGGCAAAGAAAGGACTAAGAGACCAGAGGGTTCAAGAAAATATTTCTTCAAAGGACGTTGTTTTTCATGTAATCAGTTTGGTCATAGGGCTATGCATTGTAGGACTCATGGAAAGGAGTATGGCCTCACTAAAAGGAATGTCAAATCTTTCAAATATGGATATTTCTTTCAAGGGTATTGCTACTCTTGTAATCGATTTGGTCATAAAGCAATCCACTACAGGGTTCATGACATAAATGATTATGGCTTCACCAGGAGGAACTTCAAGATATTTGCACCTTCCAAGAACTACAACATTAAGTGTTATAAGTGTAATAATCTAGGGCATAAGACCAAGTGGTGTAGAACAAAGTTTCCAGAGCTTCCAGAGATAAGCAAGAACAGGGACACTCAAAAGGATCAAAAGGGTATGTTGAGAAAGAAGGTTGACAAAGAAAAAGAGCATTGTATGCTGGGAGTAGAAATACTCCCACCCCAAAATTAATCACCTCAAGGAGAGGAGGTGGGGAGGGTTTTGAGCTAAGAGTCTTATATTTATCCCCAAAGGATTCCCTTTTCCATTGATGTCAAAGGGGGAGATATTTGAGTAAGGAAGAGAGCATTCAGTCAGGGGGAGCAGCTTCTCAAAGATAGCAGAATCAGGAGGAGCAATTTTGGGATCCGGTGGTAAGAAAAGTTTTTTTTTTGAGAAAGGGTTACCATCAATGACAAAGGGGGAGATTGTTGGAAATTTGAGAATGATGAGTTGTCATTGATGTCAAAGGATTGATGTCATAAGTTGATGGTATTTTTCTAAGGGTCTAAGGCAATATGGCAGCAAGAAAATATGAGGCATTTACCATGGTGGTACTTGCAAAAGAAAAATATTTTATGGTGGCAAAGACAAAATATTTTTCCATGGTTAAGAAAGCAAGCAAAGAGAATTCTTCAAAAGGATTGTAATATTTAAATTTTAATATTTAAATATTATTAAGGAAGCTTGATAGTGACAAAGGTTTTATTTGGTAAATAAAAACCCAAGGGGGTTTCCAATTTGCAAAGGAAAGTCTAAGTTTACTTATTGGTGAAAAAGACCCAAGGCAAATAAAAGGGTTTATTATAATATTTTTTAAAATATTATAAACCCTAAGTCTAATGTTTCAAGGCACCAAAGAAAAATTAAATTATTCTTTTTAAAATTCAAAGAAGGGCCGACGTCTAATTTTTTAGCATGATTCAAAGGAGGGCCGACATCATTTAAAGCATGCATGAAACGTATTAATACCCCCTCAATGCTTTGGAAAGACATTCGATCGATTTGCGTACCCCATGCATAGAGTGACAACGAATAAAAAGAGAGGATAATGATTGGTTTTGGTTAGCGAGTAGCAGAACAAACAAATTCCATTTGTTCATGCATTGACGTCATCCACCAGGGTGGCCCAATGGTAGCTCATCTCGCACTAAGGCATAGTGGGGAAGAGGTTCATGGTTAGATTCTCCCTAGCACCGGTTTTGAAGCATTTTATCCTTTTATGTGGATGTGGTAGGAGATAAAGGGTGGAGGCATGCGTGTTAGGTCTCAACCACTTGGCTAGTGCAAGCGGTCGAGCATTGTGCTTAGGAGTTTGAGGTTGGAGGGTCGATTCCCATCCACGCCAACAAGGAGATTAATTTTTATAAGGTATGCTCTAATTTGATTAATGTTGGCTATGCTTGGTGTTTGGCGAATGTGATTTGGTGTATAGTCTTGGCATATAGGAGGTATAAGGGGAAACTAATTTTTGCATAATATTTTAAGGGTATTGTTGTCATTTATTTTATATATGCAAAGGTTGGAGTGATAAGGTGTAAATGGTTTATTTAAAATTGTAAATATTTGTTCTTGGACATTAAAGTGGATTGGAAATTATTTTATGAAAGTGGGAGATAAAAGGTGTAAAAGATGATTTTATTGTTTGTAATTCTTGCTTTATGAAAAGGGAATTTTTGAGAGGGTTTTTGTTGAGCTTTAATGCATTATCCTTGAGAACAAAAGAAGAGTCCTAGAACATTATTTTCAAATTTCATTGAGCACATTTTTGAGGAAAAATTCATGTGGATATTTTGAAATAGAATCTTGCTATCTAACCCTTGAAGTGGCACAAGAAGGATTGGTTGTTTGTGAGACAAGTTTTGTGACATATCTTCATAAAAGCAAATAAGAGGTATGGGCATTTTTCTCCTTCTTTGAGGTGTGTTGTTGAGCAAGGTTTTCTGGATCATAAGGTGGAGATAAAAGGATTGTTTGGTATGCATTGTTGAAAAATTTGAATTAGGGTTTGAGACTTACATTGTGCATCTTTGTTGAGAGAAAGTGGAAACAATTATATTAGGGCTTGTACTTCATTGTTGAATGGTATTGGAAATATTTGAGATAAAGTTTGAGAACAAGTGTGCTTCTATTGTTGAAAGAGATTGAGACATTTGTGCTAGAGATTGTGAACTACTTGTGTTAAGTTTGAAGACAAGTTTGTGAATCATTGTGAAATATTTTGAGCATTGGTTTGAGAGATATTGAAAGCAATTGTGAAAGTGTTTGAGATCAATCTTGTGAGGGAAATTGTGCATTAGTATGATTGATGTTTGAGAGCAAATTTGCAAGAAATATAGATCAGTTTTGTGAAGCATATATTGTATTGATTTATTTTGAAAAGGAGTTTGCAAGAGATAAATATTGGATTAGTTGAATGCAAGATTTGTGAATGTGAAGAACATATTGGGATTTTGATAGTGTACATCATTCTCTATATGTTCCAGAGGTTAAATGAATTTTGAGTAGAATATATCTATTTGTAGAAAGCATTTCTGAAAAAAAGATATAAGCTTTGTTTGTGTGCAAAGTTTGGAAATATTTGAGCAGGTTAAGTGAGCAACATTAAGGCAGATTTGAGCAAGTCTTTTGAGAAGGCTTGAGGGCAGATTTGAGCAAGTCTTTTGAGAAGGATTTATGACAAATTTGAGATAGATTTGAGAGCAGGTTTGGTTGTTGATTTGATCAAGCTTTGTGTTAAGGCTTGAGGCAGATTTGAGATAAAGTTGATACTAGGTTTGGTTGTTGATTTGTTCAAGCTTTGTGTTAAGGCTTGAGGCAGATTTGAGATAGATTTGAGAGCGAGTTTGGTTGATGATTTGATCAAGATTTGTGCTAGACTTGGGATAGAGGTTTGGTGCAGATTTGTGAGTAAAGTTAGAGCAGATTTGTGCTAGACTTGGGATAAAGTTTTGTGTAGATTTGAGATAGAGTTGAGAGTAGGCTTTGGAGGTGATAGAGCAAAGAGGACAGTAGTCTCTAGTGGATAGAGATCCATCAACCAGTGTAGTGGGGATAGAGGTCTCCTATAGAGAGAGATCCACAAGCCAGAGTAGTGGGGGTAGAAGTCTTCTAGAAGATCACCAGCTAGAGCAAAGGGGATAGATTTATCTTGTGGAGAGATATACATGGGGGAAAGAGTTCTCTTATGGAGAGAGATCCACAAACCAGAGCAAGGGGAAAGAGTTCTCCTATGGAGTGAGATTCATGAACCAACTGGGGAGATAGAGTTCTTCTATGGAGAGAGATCCACAAACCAGTTGAGGAGATAGAGTTCTCTTGGATCAAGTTCCACGAACTAGAGAAAAGGAGAAAGAGTTCTCCTATGAAGAGAGATCCACAAACCAGAGCAAAGGGGATAGAGTTCTCCTGTGGAGAGAGATCCACAAATTAGAGCATAGGGGATTGGTGTCTCCTTTGGATAGAGGTCCATAACATTGTAATAGGGAGTTGATTCCCAATGTGGACATAATACACATTGGGTGAACCACATTAAATTTTTTTCTCTCATGTGTGTGATGGTTTATGCATTGCTTTTATTATTTCTATTGATAATATTGGATAATATTAGTTGGGAAAGAAAAGTAAAAGTTGATCTTATATTGTTCACCTCCCTCTTAGTATAAGCCTATGTTCTTAGAAATCATAATCAAATATGGTTTCCCAAAGTTCTGGGGTGATTCCATGCTGTTGAAGAATATTCCTATTGGCATCATTGATATGCAATTATGAAGATGAAAGGAAATAAAAAGAGTCGATCTTGGAGGGCCTGCTAGTAACTATTTGAATAATTCCCATGATTGGAACCAATAACCCTAGCTGGTGCCTATCTCTGTGATGACTGTCAAGAAAATTGGAGATGATGAAATGTGATTTTTGTCCACATTTGAGCCCCCACAAACTAGGCCATCAATGACAGTTGTTTGAGAAAAAGGGTCGTGGTATAGTTTCATGCAAAATATGACATACCAACAATAATTTTGATTTTGAAAAATAAGATATTGGATGATGAAAAATTGTCAAGTGTCCTTATGGTAGCGTATTCATATTATCATATTGCATGGATTCAAATCACTGCAATCACCAAGGAGATAGAATAGACCACTAGATATGAGGTTCACTTGAAATTGTAGTTGAACTTTGAAAATGTGAAAATGGTATGGTTTATGATAGAAAATGATGTGAAAGTGAATAATTGATGATGATAATCATGATTATGGTTGTTCTGTGAAAATTTGGACTATTTTGGAGTGTTTTGGGATTTGATAAGTAATTTTGTGCCTTTTGGGCATAAACTAAAATTATGCATCCAAAATGGTTTTGACCTTCACAAAACCTAATATTATGATGAAAAGGAAGCATGGATGCAATGTGAAGTGATTTGGTGGAGGTAAGCTATCTTCTAGAGTGATTTTGGACTTTTTGTCAACTATAAATCCAAATGTCAGTGGGTACTTATTGCATGCACAAACACCCGCAAGAATTTGGCATGTTTCCAAACATGGGCAGGCACCTCAATTCACCAAGAAATGCCCATGGACATTTAGGTGCACTTTAAGTAGATATTTAAGGATTTGCAAAGGGGAAACCAAGATCATTTGTGCATCCAAAAATTTTGAAAGTTACGTCTAAGGAAGTGGAGTGAAGTGAGCTATGAAAGTTATGGCAATGAAGGGAGTAGATGTGGATGTAGGTGCTAGAGTTGATTCTGGAGTGTGGTATGCTACGGTAAGACATTCTGACTATATTTTGTTTTTGTGCATTTTTTTAACAATGTACATGTATTAACATAAATGATTTTATGTTGTGTTGTAGCTAACAATTTTGGAGGCTCGACATAGGTTTTGACCTCTCATCTCAGGGGTGAGGAAGGCACTAATGAATGTGGAGTGGAAATGGATGGAAGCAATGGGGCTAACAGGGTCAAACTGAATAGATGTGGTGAGGGCTGATGAGGGGTACCTTTCAACCTTGGCAGAGAGGTGGGAACCAGATAGGGGGACCTTTTAGCTTCCTACCAGAGAGATGACTATGACACTTGAGGATGTATACTGCATCCTCAAGTTACTGATGGAGGGTTTGCATGTCAAGGTTGTACATAATAAGAATAATGAGTTGAGCCACATGTTTTGGTATGGATGAGATGTTGTGGAGGTGATAGGTAGAGGAATTAATTACTTGTCCATGTACGTGGACAAGAATTTGGATGCCCTTCCTATTTTGGTGATGTTTGTGTTGGCCAACATAGTGGCTCTAAATAGTATTGGATATCAGTTCCTCTAGAAATTTATAATATTGATGTGCAATATGCTTGCTACACAATAAGTGTATGCATGGGCTCCTAATTTATCAGTGCAATTATACTAGGAGCTATATGAGGTGAAGAGGCAAAAGTGGTAGGGATTAAGTTGTAGTGTGCTACTATAATGCTAGAGTTGGGATTACTTTAGTGTGGCTTGACCTGTGGGGTTTCCAATGAGGGGATGGGATAGGGATCAACCCTATGCTATGAGGTGTCCAGTGGTAGAGGAGGTACAATAAAGTCATTCAGTGTAGACCGGTTAGTGGTATCAAGAATTGTGGGCTAGTTTGATAGCAAATCAGGTGGTATGGAGGCCACGATGAGGGACCATGTGGATAGATTATGGGGAGAATATGTGGCATATGTGGTAGGCTAGGTGGGTGCTTGTAAGGTGCACAAAGGAGGTGAAGTTGGTCTAGATATCATAGGTACTGTAAAAGTTTGGATTAAGGCAAGGGGTTCCTTAGGAGCTAATGCTGTATAGGCAACATTGGGATGAGACAAGGCTACATTCATCAAGGCATGGAGGGTCACACTTGAGGATGATGAGGATATGGATCTCCCTAATATGGATGATGCAGGGATGATAGAGGAGTATGATGCATGTTTTGAAACTCAACTAGCATGGGTACCGAGTATAAAATTTTATGGTGGGGAGTTTTATGGGGATGAGGCCAAGGGAGATACAAAGGCTTATAAGCATCGAAGGCACCTCTGAGCTAGAAGTTGGAGGAGATATACTAGGAGGGAAAAAAAGTAGGTTTTAGAGGATGGAGGAGATGGAGGTGATATGGTGAAGTAGGTCCCTGATCTTGGGGGAGAAGGCAAACATATGGATAGAGAGGAGATTCTGGATTGACATCTTAGTTAGATCAATGATGATCAGGTGAGGCTATAGTAGTTGGTGGTGGAGCAATATGCTCTGATAGAACCTTGGGATATGGAGATAGCTTGACTATGGGGTAGAGAGGTGATTCAAGATGGGAAGATAGCTCAGTTGTAGATAGATATAGAGGTAAAATTGATAATAGGTGGAGGTGATGATAGGATTGTGAGGCTCTATGTAGAGGTTTTAGAGGGGCATCATAGGTAGAGACATGATGTGCATCACCTTCAGGCTCAAGATTGATATATCCAATTATTGGAGGATCGGTTGAGAGAGCACAATATTGGGCTTCTAGAAACACCCTCCTCATCCATATCTGGGTTTGCAAGGCCTAGTGAATCTAGGTATAGTTCTATATCTAGGTCTCCTTCAGGGTCACATGGTTCCTCTTATAGGCATTAGCTAGTGTTTAGATGCACTTTTTGTATGAGACTTGGTGCTCCACTGTATGTAGCCTTTTTGGGTACTCATTGTACATGTGATATATATATGGTTTTTACTTTTATGTTATGCTTTTGTGTGAATGCATATGTATATGGATGATTAATGCAAGTGGTGGGATGGAAATGTTCTAATGATCATTTATAGTTTAAGATTTACTTGGCAATGTTTTAGTATTGTTGTTTAATTAGGGGTACCAAAATTGATGGTATGTGGGGTGAAAGGATGTTGACATGGAAGAAGATATGGATGTTGATATGGAAAAATATATGGATGTTGATATGGAAAAAATGATTGTTTTGCAGAGACTCAGACATACTAATGGCATCAAACAAGCTCATTAAAATTACCTAATACCTCTAGGAAAAAATGTGTGTGCAATGAATTTATTTATCAAATCATGAGCATGGTAATGAATCAAGGTAATCAATAACTAATATGTGTACAAGTGAGTTCATTAACTCATCTTGAGTAAATTATTGAGCAAGGTGCAGTGACAATATTGGCATTGTTGTCAACACACTCAGATGGACAAGTTTATGTAGTGGACAGTTTTTCAGAGGTTTTTAGGAGTATGTATAGTGATTTTCAATGCTTATAAGGATTTTTTTATGTTCGAGTGAAGTTGTTATAGGTTGTTCATGCAAATTTGCAAAAGTTGAAAAAATTGTCAAGAAGTTGTCAAAAAATTGTAAAAGTCATCACGAGCATAGTTGGACAAGATGGATCATTTTGGAAAATGCCATCATGTCAGGAAATAGTCCAGAATAGCATTGGAGGTGTCATCACAGTGTTTGGATTGATTGGTGACATTTTTAGTATCTTGGCAGATGATTTGGCAAGTGGTTGTACAAGCCAAAAAAGGGTAGTTTTTAGAACCACTGCGAGCAAACCAAGAAGCATTTGATAGAAAAATTAAAAATAGAGGCGGTCATTGTATTCAATAACATGTGTTCCAAATTTCCACAAAAATGAAGAAATGAGGTGAATGTTACAATTGTTGCAAGACTGTCACAAAAATGCTCTTTTTGGAAAAAGTGTGTTAGCAATAGTTTTCATGGAGGTGGTATAGTCAAACCGTAAGGAGTTATACAACGAGATTCATAATGGATGTATTAAGAATTGTAGAGATTCTACATTTCAAATTTTAGAGAAAATAGAGTTACAAGGTGAGAGTTATGATTATTGTAAAAACGGTACAGGTCACTTTTATGTCAATTTGTTCCACTTGTGCAAAATCCTTTAGTTTGTCGTTTCGACCTTGCAAAGTTGCCAGAGTTTCATTTTCAGTGTTGTTACACATTTTATTATCAATATCAAAATCAAGTGGGTGCTTGGTAGAGGGGTTGGTGCTCCTTTCTGTTGCTGCAGATAAATCAAGGGTTGGTGCTCCTTCTAGTGGGTGCTGGTAAATTGATTATAAAGTTGTTGTTTTGCAAAGGCTGGATTTGTATGGGAGTCCAAATAGTCATTTTTAGGGATGTAGCCAAATTGGTGAACCTCGACACATCTTGTGTTGTGTGATGTTCTCTTGTTATAATTGTTTTATTTGGTTTTATGTTTTCATTGTTTTGGATTTGAGTGTTGAAGATTTAAGTTTTAAAGAGCTACACTGATTCACCCCCCCTCTCAGTGTCACTGTGAGACTAACAATTAGTATCAGAGTGAGGTTCCTGAATAGGCTTAATCGACTAGGATGATCTTGGAAGTGACATAATGACAGGTGGTGAAGGCTTCTCATCAAACAAAGCACCATTGTTTGAAGAAACTAATTACGCATTTTAGAGACTCAGGAATGTAGATATATATTTGTTCTTTGGGATACAACATTTGCGATTCAGTAGATAGTGGAAACACAATACCCACCACTTCTCCAACTGATGTTGTCAATAATAAACTATTTGAGAATCAAAATTAAAGAATGCTATCATGTGTGGATTAGTGGACAACGAATTGGTAAAGATTATGGGTTGTAAAATGACAAAGGAAATATGGGACAAATTGAAGAGCATTCATGAAGAAGAATTTAAGATCAAGGAGGCCAAGTTATAAACACATCGAGCTCATTTCAAAGTATTAAATATGAATGACGATGAAAATATAGAGGCATATATGCTGAAAGTTAATGAAGTCATTAATACGATTAGAGGACTCGATGAGGAAATCAAAGATTCTATAATTGTGAAAAGGTATTAAGATCCCTTTCCCAAAGATTTGATTCTAAAGTTTTAGTTATAGAAGAAGCTAAAGATCTAAATTATTTTAGTATGGATGAGATGCATGGTTCTTTGACTGCATATGAGATGAGAATAGAAAAATCTAAACCCACATACAGAGAAGCTACTTTTAAAGCCCATAAAAATATGAAAGCAAAACAAGAATCCAAGGAAGAAGAGACATCAGATGAAATGGAAGCAAACTTTGTTTGAAAACTAAAAAGGGGAAAAGGAAAATATAGAGGAAAGTTACCGTTTAAATGTTTCAACTATGGAGGCATTGGGAATTTTGCAGCTAAATGTCCACTTAATGAGAAGAATAGAAGTGATGAAGGATCGCACAAAGAAAGAAGTGACTAGAAGAAAAAACAAATTTCAAAAAAGGTAAATTCAAGAAGAAAAGTTTCATCTCCAAGAATGTCAAATTTTTAGAAGATAGCTCTAGTGAGTATTCTGAAAAGGAAACAGGTGAAGCTCTTTTCATGGCACTCAAAGAAGAAAAACTAGAAAAATAATAGGAATGTGATGAAGAAGAAATTGACGAAGAAATGAATTTGGAAGAGGAACTAATTATAGCTCTGGATGAATTAAGGATAGAAAGAAAAAAGAATAAGAAAATTTTAAGAAAGCTTGAGGATGCAAATGAAATCATAATAAATTTAAAAGTACAGTTAGAGGAATCCAAGAAAATCTTCGAAGATCTCGAAGTGCAAATAACCATGAAAATAGATTATTGCAGCAAGCTAGAAGAAGATATTGTTGGTTTAAGAATGCAACTAGAAGAGATGAATCAGAAAATTAGTTGTTATCACAAACGTGAAGAAAGTTCTATGAAGCTGGATAAGATCATAAATAACCAAAATACTACAGGCATCAAATTTGGTTTGGGTTTTGATGAAGGAGAATCGTCAAATGGATTAAATTCCATAAATGAAGAATCCACAAAGAATGAAGAGAAGAAACAGGTTGATAAAGCAAAAATGAATCATGCAAATGAAAGCAATAATGCAAGGCATGAAAGGATAATTGACAATGATAGCTTCACCAATGTCACACATCAAAGATGAAGAAGATTTATGGCTCCTACGGCAACATGGAAAAGACCACCACCTAGTTTCAATCATCTCTTTTTTGGTTACTATTTTAAATGCAATGGTTGTGGACATAAGATCTCAGATTGCAAGTATAATGTAGGACCAAGGAATTTTACCAATAGAAATGTTTTTTCACATTTGATGGATTATGTAGTAGAATATTATAACTATCATAATTTTGGGCATATTGCCAAAAATTGTTGAAGTACATTTGCATCAAATAAATTTTAGGGAAGAAAATTTCAGCCAAATGGAATAAGACAAAATAGAAAATTTCTCGAAAAACATGCACAAGATACTAAAAAAGAAAAGCCAAAACAAGAGCCCAAAATTGTAATCAAAACTGAGTGGAAAGGAAAAGAGTGACATAAAGAAGAAAATGAATCCTTGATCATACAGACAAAATTTAAAGCGTAGAATAAATCCACACCATGGATACTTGATAGTGGATGCTCTAGTCATATGATAGGTGACAAACAAAAAATTGAGAAGCTGCAGCAATATGAAGGTGGTTTAGTAAAGTTTGGAAACAATTATGGAGCTAAGATAGTTGGTAGAGGTTCAGTTAAGATTAGTGACATAAAAATTAGGTCAAAAGAAGTCTTGTTTGTGGTTGGTCTGAAGCATAACATGTTGAGCATAAGTCAGATTTGTGATAGAGGTCATGAAGTGATCTTTAAGAAGCAAGGTTGTGAAGTTCGAAAGGCAAACAATGGGAAGTTGATAGAAACTGGATCAAGGACATCTAGCAACCTATACACCATCTCAGAGACTTCAGAAGGAGCTTGCTTTATTGGACAGGAAGAAGATAATTGGTTGTGGCACAAGAGGCTCAGTCATATAAGTTTTGATAATCTAGTAAAAATTAGCTCAAATAAAGCGTTGAGAGATATTCCCACCATTGGGAAACCATCAAATAACATTTGTGCTTCATGTCAAAAGGGGAAGCAAACTAGAGTCTCATTTAAAACAAAAGAGTACTACACAAGCAAACCTTTGGAACTAGTACATACTGATTTATGTGGACCCATGAGAACGCAAAGCATAAACAATGACAAATATTTCATGTTGTGTATAGATGACTATTCTAGGATGACATGGATACTACTTTTGAAGCATAAATCAGAAGCTTTTGATATGTTCAAGGTTTTCAAAAACCAAGTTGAGAATGAAATAGGAAAAATGATTAAACATTTAAGGTCATACAGAGGAGGAGAGTTCATTTCAGAGGATTTCATAGAGTATTGTGAAAAATATGGCATTAGGAGATATTTTTTAGTAGCAAGGACACCTTAGCAGAATGGTGTGGTAGAAATAAAGAACAAGACAGTGCAGGAAATGGCACAAAATATGTTGATTGAGAGCAAAGTAGCAGACATATTTTGGAAAGAGGAATTCCATATTGCGGTATACATCCAAAATAGGTGCATCTTGAGGATGCATGAAAGAAAAAATCTTTATGAGTTGTGGTTCAGTAAAAAGGCAATAACAAGATACTTTAAAGTTTCTGGCAACAAGTGTTACATCCAAAGAACTGAAGAAAACCTTGGTAAGTTTGAAGATAGAGCGGATGAATGTATATTTCTTGGCTATTCATCAAAAAGCAAATCTTACAAATGCTACAACAAGATGCTAAGGAAAATTTTGGATAGTGTCGATGTTAAAGTTGATGAAGGAAGGGAACAAGTAATTAGCTATGAAGAGAACTACCCAATTTATGAAGAGTTCATTGAAGGAGATGAGGAAAATAAAATGGAAAAGAAACCAAAAATTGACTCAGAGAATTCAAACAGTGATTCAGAAGTGGAAGAAAACAAGAAATTCAAAATATGCAGCTGGCAAAAAGATCATCCTAGAGAGCAAATACTTAGAGACCCCACAGTTGGTGTTCAAACAATAAGAATATTAGTAACTACTCTTTATTATCCAACATTGAGCCCAAAAATGTTAATGATGCAAGAAAATATGAAAGTTGGGTAAAGGCAATAAATGAAGAATTAGATCAGATCGAGAAAAAAAGACTTGGGAGTTAGTACCAAGACCCTCAAACAAAAATGTAATCGGTACTAAATGGGTCTTTCGAAAAAAATTGAATGAAGACAGACAGGTAGTCAGGAACAAAGCAATATTGGTATGCAAAGGCTATGCACAAGTTGAAGTTATTGAATTTGAGGAAACCTTTGCACCTATGACCAGACTAGAGGCAATTAGAATGTTTCTGGCTTTAGCAGTTTACAAGAATTTTAAAGTTTATCAAATGGATGTGAAATCAGAATTTTTTAATGGGAAACTTGAATAAGAGGTTTATATTGAGCACCCAAATGGTTTTCAGCTTGGTGATAATACCAACTTGGTTTGCAAGTTGAAGAAAGCATTATATGGCTTAAAACAAGCACCCCGAGCATGGTATGCAAGGCTAGACACTTATCTTACTCAACAAGGGTTCAATAAAGGTATGGTGGATAGTAATTTTTATTTCAAAACATAAAATGGTCATCATATTGTTCTTGTTGTATATGTAGATGATATCATATTTGGAAGTAGCAAAAATGAGTTGTGTAAATATTTAGCAAATAAGATGCAAAAATAATTTGAAATGTCAATGATTGGTGAACTTTTGTATTTCCTTATATTTCAAGTTAATCAAAAGAAGGGCATATTTATTTCTCAAATTAAATATGTGAAAGAGATGCTAAAAAATTTCACAATGGAGGATTGTAAGCTAGTTAGCACTCCCATGATGACAAGTTGAAATTTGAGCAAGGATGAAAAATCTCCACATGTTGATCAAACTATGTATAGATATATGATTAGAACTTATTGTACTTGAAAACTACCAGACCAGATATTTTGTAGGCAGTATGCATGGTAGCACGATTTCAAGCTAGTCCCAAGGAGACTCATGTGACAACAGTGAAGAGGATTCTTCGATACCTCAAGGGTACTATAGAGTATGGGTTATGGTATTCAAAAGGTAAGGACTTCACCCTTATTGCATATATAGATGCATATTTGGTAGGATGTCTAGATGATAGGAAAAGTACCAGTGGAGGTGCATTCTATCTTGGAGACAGGTTGGTGGCATGGCACAATAAGAAACAGGAGTTAGTCTCCTTATCCACAGTAGAGAGAATACATTGCAATGACAATGTGTTGTATGCAGGTGTTATGGATGAAACAAAATATAAAGGATCTTGGCATTCATTTTAGTGGGCCAATTTTAGTTAAGTGTGATAACACCAATGCCATTAACATCTCAAAGAAGCTGGTCTTGCACAAAACATATTGCTATCCGGTATCATTTTTTGAAGGAGAAAGTTGTGAAAGGTGAGGTTAAGTTGGATTTTGTTCCAAAAATAGAGAAAGTAGCGGATATCTTCGCAAAACAATTGCCCAAGAAAGTATTTGAGTACCTTCACAAGAAATTTAGAGTGGTCACACTTCCCAAGAATTGACTAGCTATTGGGGACACATTCTCAGGGGGAGCATTTGTGTACTTGTTTATCTTTTTGCTCATGTTTGTGATTTTTGCTAAGTGTAATAATTTTTACCTAAGAATATTGTGCATGGAATCAAGGGGTGTTTTCAGCATCCCTTTGGTCTTGTTGTCAAAGGGGGAGAAGAGTTATAGGAAATTGTGCGTGTGTTACCAACAATTCCAAAGGGGGAGATTGTTGAGCAAGGTGTAGCGATAATATTGTCATTGTTGTCAACACACTCATATGGACATGTTGATGCAGTGGATAGTTTTTTGGAGGTTTTTGGAGTATGTACAGTGATTTTCAATGCTTATGAGGATTTTTTTGATGTTCGGGTGAATTTGTTACAGGTTGTTCATGCAAATTTGCAAAAGTTGAAAAATCATCAAGAAGTTGTCAAAAATTGCAAAAGTCATCATGGGCGCAGTTGGAAAATATGGATCAGTTTGGAAAATTCTAGAATGTTAGAAAACAGTCCATAACAGTGTTGGAGATGTCAACACAGTGTTTGGATTGATCGGTGATGTTTTCAGTATCTTGGTGGATTATTTGGCAAGTGGTTGTATAGGCCAAAAAAAGAACAGTTTTGTTAGAAGCACTACGAGAAAAAATAGAATAATTTGATAGTGAAATTTGAAATGGAGGTGGTCGTTATCTTCAAGAACATGTGTTCCAAATTTCCACCAAAACGGAGAAACGAGACGAATGTTACAAGCATTGCAATATTGTCACAAAAACGATATTTTTGGAAAAAGTGTGTCAGTAGTAGTTTTCATGGAGGTGGTATAGGCGAACCGTAAGGAGTTATACGAATATTTTAAGACTATATGTATTCAGAATTGTAGATATTATACGTTTCAAATTTAAGAGAAAATAGAGTTACGAGGTGATAGTTATGATTGTTACAAAAATGATACAGGTCACTTTTATGTCAATTTGTTCCACTTGTGCAAAATCCTTTAGTTGGTCGTTTTGACCTTGCAGAGTCACCAGAGTTTCATTTTCAATGTTGTTACACCTTCAAGGCATAAAATAGAGCATATTTCATTTTTTTTTTGAGGTGTCACATGGCTCCGAAGTAAGAGAACGAGTAAGGTGTCAATTATTTGCATGTGACGTGTTTGACGAAATGCCTTCTCAAAATAAAAAAAGGAAGTTATATTGTTTTAAGAAGATTCATTAAAGAATATCTTTTTAAAAATTGAAAAGGGAAAAAGAATGCAAGTTTGTGCTTTTTAAGTGACAAGGTATTTTATTGAAAAGTGGGGACTTCGTGGAAAAAAAATAAAGAGTGAAAAACCGTGATTTTTGGAGTGGTGAAAAAAGTTACTTCAGTATTTTGGACATAACTTTCTCATATGATATCCATTTTGGCTAAAACTTTTATAGGAGTTCACAGACAAAGTTTTGCACAATACCTAGAAATATTTTAGCAATTTGTAGAACGATCTAAGAGAACAATCAATTTTTTTGTGATAAGAGAATATTCAAATTCTGAGTAATGGAGAGAGAGGGATGTTATACTGGGTGAAATAGAAAGTTTTATATTTTGAGATTACAGACTATAGAAAGTTCTATTTTTAGTGAATACATTCATATATGTCATTTTATTATCAATATAAAAATCAAGTGGGTGCTTGGTAGAGGGGTTGGTGCTCCTTTCTATTGGTGCAGATAAATCAGGGGTTGGTGCTCCTTTTTGTTGGTGTAGATAAATAAGGGGTTGGTGCTCCTTCCAATGGGTGTTGGTAAATTGATTGTAAAGTTGGTGCTTTGCAAAGACTAGATTTGTATGGAAGTCCAAACAATCATTTTTTGGGATGTAGCCAAATTAGTGAACCTCGATACATCTTGTGTTATGTGATGTTCTCTTGTTATACTTGCTTTATTTGGTTTTATGTTTTCATTGTTTTGGATTTGAGTGTTGAAGATTTAAGTTTTAAATAGCTACACTGATTCACCCCCCTCTTAGTGTCATTGTGAGACTAACATAAATTGGGTGTGACCTATTATGGATGAGACCAAGAATCTAGCTTGTTTGTATGTGCAGTCAGAGGTCTCTTTAAAATAGATCTGTTACCACACATGAGCATAATCCACCACTAGTCAAGCATCTATAGCTCTAGTGGAGGCTAACTCCATAGTCCAAGGATTTTATCTCTTAATTTTTGGGGATGAATACCTAACCATATAACTAGAAATATAGTACAATCGTTACAACCTAATGATCAGTGGTGTGTGATGTAAAATATTTAGAGTTTCAAAGGATTTTTTTCCTACTCTTTCTTTTATTTTTGAATTTGTGATAGTGGTGAAAACCACTATTTTTGTGGAATATGTTGCATTATGGGATAGATGAGGATTACACTTTTCACTTCAAGGTTCAACCCAAGTATGGTATTATCCCTATTTGACACAAGATGTTTTTAAGATGTGAAATTGTGGTTGGTTCAAGAATGTTTTGGAGTCAATTCCTAGAACTCAAGATTTTCTTAGTGAACATGTGTAATGGTCCTAAAAATAACTTGACATGTATTTGAAGGTTTTCTTAAAACACTAGGAGTGGTTGAGTAACCAAAAATACCTAGGAATTATGTATATATGGAGGCAACTGACAATTTGACTTGGTGGAATGGTGTGGATGATGTTGTGAAGGTGCCCCTTATTAAGGTAACATGAATTTATTGGACCAATTAAAACCTTGGACTAAATAAATGATCTCTAATATGAAATAGAAATGTGGATTGAATATATGAAATGCAATTTTTGTGAAATGGAGTGTATGAAATGAAATGTGTGAATGCAATTATTTTTAAATGAAATGTGTGCAAATGAAATGCAATATTTTTGTGTATTAGCCATGTATATATATATATATATATATATATATATATATATATATATATAATTAAGCATAGAATGATCTCAAGTGTATAACATTAAGTGGTTCGGGTTCTTCCTCTCTCTATAATGGCATACCTATAAGTACCTTTACCCACATTTTGGATGATACTATACGAACCCAATAAATTAGCCGTGAATTTATCACAAAGATGTGGCAATGCATTGTTGTTTTGTTGATTCTATTTAAGGAAAATATATCCTATTTGTAATTTGTGTAGATGAACTTTGGAATTGTAAGCATGCTTTAGATGGTCTTGATAAACTCAAAAATGATCTAAAACATTGACTCACTTCTCATCAAGAAGTGTGAATTGGTCAAGACATACTTTTCTAGAAGTGTCATCATCTATGAATTCCTACAAAGAAATTTGCAAGGAGGGTATCTCGAGCTCAAGAGGTATGATTGTTTCAGATCCATAGACCAATGAAAATGGTGCTTCTCTAGTAGGTATGTGGATACTTGTTCGATAAGCCCATAATACCAAGGGAATTTTAGTATGTCAATCTCTATGATTTTCATTAACCAGTTTCTTGATAATAGAAATTAAGGTATTTTTGGTAGCCTTAGCTTGTCCATTTACTTATGGGTAATAAGAAGTCGAGAAATTGTATTGGATGTTATATTTCTCACAAAGTGCTTGAACATCCTTATTATTTAAAGACTTATTATTATCAAAGATGATTTCTGATGGGATGCCAAAATGAAAAATGATATGATGAAGTAAAAACTCCACAATTCTAGGTCCTATCATAATGGTTAGAGGAATTACCTCAACCCATTTTGTGAAGTATTCAATGGCTATGATGATGAATGTATGTTTTCCCAAGTAAGGAGGTGATATTTTGCCAATTAAATTAAGACCCCATTGTGAAAAGGGCCAAAGGCTTTGAATAGGCTGTAATTCTTGTGATGGTGCATGAATTAAATTAGCATGCTCTTGAAATTGCTGAAAATTTTTGACTTAGGTGCAACAATATAGTTCCATGGTGGGCCAAAAATAACCCATGTGTAGAATACATTTTGCAATGGCCATCCTACTAAAATGACCACCACAAGTACCATCATGAGCTTCAACTATGACTTTTGTGCCTTAACAACTTCAAGACATCAAAGGAGGATTCCATCATAACCATGTTTATACAATACATCCCTCAAGAGAATAAAATTATCTACCTTTTTCTTGAAAGTGTGTTTAGCAGTTCGAGACATGTCATATGGGAGTGTTCCAAACTTTAGAAAGGCTACTATTTGGCTTGACCAAGGTTCATATGGATCTGAATGGATAAATAAAGTAACCTTTCCATCCTTTGATTCAACATGAACAATTGCAGATTTAGAGATCATTGAAATAATTATAGTTTGTACCTTTTCAAAGGAGTCTTTTGGAATTAATGATCCAAGAGAGGCCATTGCATCTGCAAATATATTAGTCAAATGTGGTAAACTATTGATTTCATACCAATCAAACTTAAAAAACAATTTCATTGCTTCTTCATAGTAAAGCTTAATGGTATGTTCTTTGTATTGGTATTCTTCATTAATTTGCTTGATAACAAGTTGAGAATCACCAAATATCATTATATGCTTAATGGTCATAGCTATAACTGATTGAATACATAATATTACGGCTTCGTACTTTGCAGTGTTGTTTATGAATTGGAAGTTAAGTTTAAATGATAAGGGGATAGGTACCCCTTGGGGTGTATGAAACACAACTCCAACACCTTGACCTTTTATGCACTTAGAACCATTAAAGAATAGTATGATATTGACATCTTCCTCTAGAATTACATATTATTCTTGTTCAGTGATAGTGAATACCAAATCATCTAGGAGCTCAATAATCAAGGGATGATCTCTAGGTAGTGGAGATTTCACAAGTTGATCATCTATGACCTGACCTTTAATGGATTTTGGCTAACGAAATCAAGGTTGAATTTAATAAGAAGCATTATCCATTTAGTGGTGCAATTATTATTATAAGTGTGAGATATAATGTAATGTAGAGGATTTTATCTATCTATGACATATGTTTTGTGGCTAAGCATGTAATGTCTAAGTTTCTTCATGGAAAAAACCACTGCTAAGTACAATTTTTTTACATAAGCGTATCTAGTTTCATAGCTTACCAATGTTTGACTAATTTAATAGACAACTTGCTCTTGATTTTCTTCATTCTTTTGTGTAAGCATTGTCCCTAATGCAAATTCCATTGTTGAAACATAAATATATAATGGGACCCCTAGATGAGGAGAGGCTAAGACTAGCAAAGAAGCTAGATATTGCTTAATGTCATCAAAAGATTTTTGGCACTCATCTATCCAAGAAAATAGTACCTCCTTTTGAAGCAGTTGATTGAATGACCTGCATTTATCAGAAAGTTACGCAATTAAACAATGAGTTGATTGTATATTTCCTTGTAAAACATGTAATTCCTTTAAATTTATTGGGGGAGGCATGGTTTTAATAAAAACCCTTATAAAATAATATTTTGATAACTTTTATTCAACTCTTCACATTGCTTTTGGTGTCAATGATGGTGTACTCCATGGTATTAATGACAACTTCATGTGTTCACTTTGGCATCAATGACAACTTCTCACCTTGAAATCAATGACAACTAAATGAGCTCAAAATGTCCAAAAATATCCCCCTTTGTCATTGATGGCAACCCAAATTATTTTTACCAAAAACTTGACCTTTCCTTTGTTTTTCTCCCCCGGGACATTGCTCCCCCTGGCTCAATGCTCTCTCCTCTTTTCTCAAATACCAAATCTCTCCCCTTACTCAAATATATCCCCCTTTGACATCAATGGCAAAGGTCCACCTTTGGGGCTCGGGGCTAAGAATGATCCTCTTAGCTTAGCCCCTCCCCCACCTCCTCTTGAGGTGGTTAATTTTGGGTGGGAGTCTTACTCCCAGTCTTCCTCGAAGATACTCAAAATTTTTCTTTGAAAGTGGCTTGGTGAAAATATCTGCTATTTTTTCCTTTATAGAAATATATTCTAGCCTGACTTGTTTATCTAACACTTGTTCTCTCATAAAATGATACTTAATCAAAATGTGCTTTATCCTGGAGTGCATTACTAGATTCTTTGAGATACTTATAACACTTGTATTATCACATAGTATGGGAATATGATGATCATGTTTTATCTTGAAGTCTTCTAGAGTTCTCTTCATCCATAACACCTATGTACAACTAGATATTACTGCAATGTATTCTTCTTATGCTATGGATAAGGATACTGAAACCTGCTTCTTACTTAGCCAAGACACTAAATAGTCTCCAAGAAAGAATGCTCCTCCACTTGTGTTTTTTTGTCATCAATGTTGTCAGCCCAATCTGCATTTGTATATGCTATTAGTGTGAAACTATCACTTTTGGGATACCAAAGCCTAAAATCCATAGTCCCTTTTAGATACCTGAAAATTCTTTTTACTACTACCACATGTGTTTCCTTAGGTGCTTCCTAAAACCTTACCACTAATCCCACTGATTGTACTATATCTGGTCTTTTAGCTATAACATACAATAAGCTACCAATAATGGATCTATATAATCTCAAATTTGCTTCTGGAGATTCATCATCCCTACTTAACTTGCATCCTATGACCATGGGGGTGCTTACTGGTTTACAGTCTTCTAGCATGAATTTATTTAACATTTATTTTATATACTTGGCTTGTGAGAGAAATACCCCTTTCTCTGATTATGAAATCTAAAGTCCAAGAAAGAAGGACAATTCACCAAGCATAGACATCTCAAATTAATTTTGCATGTTCTTAGCAAATTATTTGCACAACTTATCATTGAATCCCCTAAAAATAATGTCATCAACATAGACAACCATAATTAATAGATCATTCCCTTAATTTTTGATGTATAAATTACTATTTTCTATTCCTTTTCTGAATCCTTGTTCCTGAAGATACTTATCCAATCTGGAATACCATACTCTCGAAGCCTACTTTAGACCATATAGTTTCTTTTTTAGTCTACATATATGATCAGGTTTATCTTCTAATATGAATCCCTATGGTTTTTAAATATAGACTTCTTCTTCTAGAACTCCATGTAGAAAAGCTAACTTGACATCCATATGATATAACTTGAAGTTTTTGAAACATGAAAAGGCTAAAAGTATTCTTATGGCTTCAAGTTGTGCAACTAGAGAAAATGTCTCACCAAAGTCAATTCCCTCTACTTGTGCATAACCTTTGCATACTAAAATTGCTTTATTCCTGACCATCTGTCCATATTCATTTAACTTATTCCTGAATACCATTTTGTGTTGATCACATTTTTTTCCTTTGGTCATGGAACAAGTTTCCAAGTTTTTTTTTTTCTTTATCTAATCTAATTCCTCATCCATTACCTTAATCTAAAATTTATCCTCACTTGCTTGAGTGAAGTATTTTGGCTCAATATTAGATAGCAAAGAAAAATTGGCTTGTTGAGATGGTATTGATATTCTTATCCATGTTTGTCTTTCATTTGGATTCTTGATGATTTGATCTTTTGGATGATGCTTCTATACACAACTGGAAGGTTTTTTGGGAATAATTCTTTGTGTTTCTTCTTCTTTATCTGATTCCTCACAAAATTCTTCTTGATAACATCCATATTCTTGATACACAATTTGCTGAACTGGTTCTCTTGAATCTATCTTCTCATCAATTGTTACATTTATACTTTCCACCATAGTGCATGTTCTTTTGTTGAAGCATCTATAGGTTTTACTCCTTGAGGAATAACCAATAACAATTCCCTCATCACATCTTGGATTAAACTTTCCTAAGTTTTTATCGTCCCGTATTATGTAACATTTACTCCTAAAAATTCTAAAGTGTTTTATAGTGGCAGGTCTTCCTCTCCAAATATCATATGGAGTCTTGTGATTATTTACCCTCATTTCAGCCCTAGTTATTATTTATACTGTTGTGTTTACAACTGCTCTTCAAAAACCATCTGATAGATTAGATTCATTTAACATAGCTCTAGCCATATTCTCAACAATCCTATTTTTCCTTTCTACTACTATATTTTGTTGAGTTCTTATTGCTAAATATTCTCTTTTGATCACATGATGTTCACAAAACTCTAAAAATTCATTCCACCTCTATCATATATCAAACACTTAATCCTTTTTATAGATTTATTTTCAACTAGTTCCTTAAATACTTTGAATTTTTCAAAGGCCTCTGACTTCTCTTTTAGGAAGGATACCCAAACCATTTTGGAATAATCATCTATAAAAAGTATAAAGTAGCTCTCACCTTGAATGCTTTGTGTTCTGGTAGGACCACATAGATCAATATGTATTAGGCTCAATGGCTCAGATGACATATATCATTTTGAATTAAAGGTTGTCCTAGTTTGATTTCCATGTTGACAGGATGCACATATTGTGCTTTGAGATCTTCTTATTTTTAGTAAATATCTGATCGTCTGATTATTTCTTATGTTGACTATGTTGTCAAAATTCAAGTGACCCAATATTCCATGCCATAACCAACTCTTATATTATTGTGATAGAAATCACTTTTTCCCTTTGATCTCGTTGAGCATGTATAAGTTGTTTGGGTTTCTTCTTGCATTGGCAATGATTTTTCCAGTTTTTTATTTTCTTGTCTCACATCTATCTGGATGGAAAGTAACCATGTACCCTTGATCACAAAGTTGATTTATAATCAGAAGATTTTTTTATAAGCCTTTAACATATAATACATTTTTTGTTTTTGTTTTCCAATTATCTAAACTTAGAGTTCCTCTTCCACCAATCCTTGTTGATCCATTGTCACCAAAATTTATTGATCATCTATTTGTTTCTTTTAGTACAATGAATATGTCTTTGTCTCCTGTCACGTGACTAGAGCAACCACTATCAAGATACCATTTTACCTCTTAATCCTGAGCATGAATGGTGGTTTGAACCAACATTGATCTAGCCTTAACATTTTCCCTTTCGTATTTCCTAGTTGTTGAAATTATTTTTCTAGACTCAGGAAGCATCATTTTACACCATTTAGCCTTGTACCCAAATTTATTGCATTTGTAACATATAATATCATCATCCATGAGAGGTGCAAAGGAACTCAAATTTCTATTGTTTATTGCATGATGAATACAATGTACAACTCTATGACCATATTTATTACAAGAAAAGCAATGACCATGGAAGAAATTATGTAACCTATTTGGATGTCTTGGAGTTTGTGGTGAAGTAATATTCCTCTTGTGATTAACTCTTATCCAAGGTTATCCTTTGATTTCTTCCTTTCTGATATCCTTTGCTTGCTTATCCTTGTTTGAGGTTTCTACTTTTTGAAGACTTGATTCCTCTTTCCATTTCTCATATTATACATCTTGTAGTACCTTGGTCCTTTCAACTTCATTCCTTAGGTGGACAATCTCTGCTTCCAATATTTCACATTCTATTTCTCTGACTCTCAACAAACTGTCATGTCTTGCTCAATATTCTTTCCTTCTTCCACCCTAATCTTGATTTCTATGAGATTTTGTATAAGTTCTATCCTTACTTCTTCATCTTCTTGAACTTGTTCCTTCAAGATTGAATTCTTCTCTCTAAGTCTTTCTAATTTTTTGAGAGAAGCAAATCATTTTTATTTTATGTTAAACATAGTCTCTTCTTCATTTTCTAAAGTCATGTGTGCTACTAATGGATCCTCCTCCAAGTTGTTAGTCTTTTCATGGAGAGACCCACTCCGATACCAATTGAAGAACATGTGCTTATATTGAGAGGTGGGTGAATAGTATATAATATTTTATTTTTATTTTTAATCCAAATAATAGCATCAATAGTATTAAAGCAGTAAATATCACATAAAACATCACACACATGAGAGACATGATTTTACATGGTTCACCCAAATATGGCTACTTCCACGAAGAAAATATTTCTTATAATTTTTTCTCAAATAAATTCTCTTGGGAATCCTTTCCCTACAATGTTTATGGACCTCTGTCCAAAGGAGATGTCAATCCCTAAAATTAAGTTTGTGGATCTCTATCCACAAGAGAACCCCTTCTCCTCTGCTTTGGTTGGTGATCCTCTAGAAGACTACTGCCTCCACTACACTAGCTTGTGAATCTCTTTTCATTGAAGAATCTTGTCCCCACTCAGAAGACATATCCTCACTACCCTGGCTAATGGATCTCTATCCACTGGAGACTACTATCCTCTGCTCTCTATTCACCTCCAAAGCTCTATCTCAATTTTGCACTAAACATAGTCATTCGGTCTAGTACTAATCTACTCAATCTCTGTCTCTAGTATGGCACAAAACTATCCTCAAATCTACACCAAAATTTGTCCTCAATCATTGTCCTATGATATGTACTAAACATTTTCCTTCTAGTATAGCACAAATCTATCATCAATCTCTGTCCTCAAGCCTTAACTCAAAGTTTGACTCAATCTCAAATCAACTCTATTGGATCTGCCCCAAACCTTAACTCAAGGTTTGAACAAATCAATCAATCAAATCTACTCTCAATCTGTATTATAAGCTTCCACAAAGAGCTCACACAAAATCTATCCACAAGTCTTCACAAATACTTACCTCAAATCTGATCAACAAGTCCACACAACAACTTGTCCATTTTCATATAAATATAAAGAGAATTTCTAGAGACTCAATAAACTCTATACTCATCACAATGCTCAATCACTCTCTTAGAAACATAAGGAGAATTGTTAGAGACTCAATATGCTTCAAATTCAACTCAATGCTCAATAATTTTCTCAAATCAATTCAGAATATAGAATAGTTTGTTTTATGGAACTTGAACAATCACTTCACACATCCACTTGACTAGGCTCAACCAACTCTACTCAACCAATCACTCAATGAAACACCCATTTCTCACAAACCCTAGTCCAAGTATATAAACACCAACTCAAAATATTTCCAACAATGCTCAACAATTCAAAAAATATGTCTTTTCAACCTGTAGTTCTTTGCTAACAACTCACTTCAACAACAATGCTTATAAAATAATCTTCACATAGCAATGATACTCAAACCCTAATTCAAGCTCTTCACACAACCAATGGCTTCAACAACAATTCTTATCAAACAAGGTTTTAAAAAAATCATTTATTCCAAAAAACCTTGAAGCATTAACTCAACACACTCAATAGGAAACCCTAATCAAATCCTTTTCACTCCAAACTTATTTTTAGAAAACCAATCAATCAAATCAACTATGGAAGAATGTGCTCATACCTTTTCTTGATGATGAAGGAACCTCAAATATCTATCACAATCACAACCACTTCTATGCCAAAATCAAAGAGGTTAGAAGATAAATCTCTCTCATAATGTAATACAAAAACTCAATTACACCTTATCACTCCACATTTCAAAACAACCATCAACATACATAAAATATTTATCCAATAACACCTTATAATCTCCCAATTAAAATAAATTTAACATCCACCAAAATTTAACTCAAAAACCTCTTTAATTAGATTTAATAGCAAAAAGAACTTTGGCAAAAATCAAATCCACTTTCCTTATAACTCCAATAACATAAATCAATTACCAAGCAAGAAACCTTTCATATACCCTTATAACTCCAAATAACATCTTAAGAAAATATTAGGAAAATAAAATATTTAATTAAAAGTACCTTTGCCACTAGTGGGATTCGAACCCACAACCACTTCCTCCTCGTGCACCCTAGCCGTGGGCTTGACCACCGTGTGCACTAGATGCACGCTTGGGAGGCTAAGAGCACTACATGCTCTTTCCCAAGTATAGTACTCTAAAAAGCACGTGCCAAAATATTTCCACCTTGGCGCTCAAGACAAACACGCCAACAACCTCCACATAAATCGATCGTAGTCACTTTCTCTCTCAATGCTCTCACAAAATGCATGCTCTCCCAAAACGCATGCTACCAATGGACCACACTGTCCAATGAGAGTGAGGCCTTAAGCCCTCCCGATTCACCTTCCTGGCGCTAAAAGTAAAAAATTTTTTTTCTTCTTCCTCAATGATTGCATGAAATACACTTTGCTCGGTCACTTGAATTAATCGAAGAAGGATAAAGTTTGAATACCCTTTGGCATGGTATTTATACACGAAATTCACCATTTTATTTAGACGTTGACGCTCCATAAAATTTTAAGACGTCAATGACTTTTATAACCTTTATAATTTATAAATTATTTAAGTTATAAAAGAATTTAAATTTTATAAATTATATTTATAAACCTTTGACTTTAATAAAAATTAAAGCCTCCTTGAGATAAAATTTAAACCTTTATTTGTACTCCACTAATTTGATGAAAATTATTCTGCCACCATGGTTTTAATAAAAACCCTTATAAAATAATATTTTGACAAATTTTCTTCAACTCTTCGCATTGCTCATGGTGTCAATTATGGTGTACTCCATGGTATTAATGAAATTTTCATGTGTTCACTTTGGCATCAATGACAACTTATCACCTTGACATCAATGACAACTAAATGAGCTCAAAATATCCAATTTTTTTTTCTAGTTGACATTGTAATTCCCCTCAAGGTAATTTGTCTCCTTCTAAGTAAGAGAGAACCTTGTAGTGATGGCAAGAAAACACCTATATGGAAGAGTTGTCAATATCTCAATGTCAGCATGTGTGATTGTGAAAGAAAGAGATTTATTCCAAATTGATAGTCTCACTATTGCTTTATCATGGTTGTAAATATCAATGATACTTTTCAAAATATGCTTATCTATGTGGAAATAGGGTATTGTAACCAACATCTACAAACTTGCATCAATGAGCCACATTTGGTCATAACTAGGGGAGGTTAACAAATCTTGCATAGAGGTGCAATAAATGTTCTTGAAGTTTATTTTTGTAGTTCCAGTAGTGGAGGGATTGATGACCATTGTATTCTTAAAATATGAGAATTCAATATTCAGAAGGGTGCGGGGTAAATATAAGTCGGGAAAGGTTCAAAATTTTCTTGGGTCACAAGAAAAAATGAAAAAAAAAGAATTTCAATACTTGTTTATAGATAAAATCGAGTGCAAGAGGACACATGGTAATAGGTCATTCCACAGGTAATGAGGTTGATAGATCACTTGACATGTGTTAGGTATAGTCTTCTTGATTTTGGTAACTGATTTACATCTGGTGTGAACGTACCCTAATTTGGAATCGGTCCTACCAGAACGTGTTTAGAAATCATGAAAGTCAAAACCTTTTATATATCTAGACATGTTAGAATTTGTTATGCACTTGGGATGATTGGTGCTTATTTTACACCCAGTCTAGCTGGAACCCATTTTGTACCTGCTCCAACCAACTCTATTTTGCACCTAGAATGGATGACCTATTTTTTGCATTCGGTTTAGCCAAATTAAGTTTTACATTCGATTTAGCCAGATTTAGTTTTACATTCGATTCCTCCGATCACTATTTTACACCTGGTGTTGACGAATCATATTTTGCACCTGGTCCTACAAGCCTATTTTTTGCATCCAATTTAGCCAAATCCCGTTTTCCACCCAACTCGACCAGCCTATTTCTTGCATCCGATTTAGCCAGATCCTATTTTACATCCAGTCCAGTCTGATTATGTTTTTCTAATGATCCTACCAAACTTTGTTTTGTGATGGTTATATTTCCAATTTTTGTTTTACACCCAATCTATTTTATAGTATTTTTAACCCGATCCATGTTTGTATTCGGTTTACGAAGAATTCTTGTTATGCACTAGGTCTAGCTAAAAATGTTAAATTTACAAATATTTTATAATTTTTACTAAAAAAATAAGGTAATTCACCATGTCCTTTGACATGAGGTTGGCCAAGATTCACTAGGATTTTGAAACAGATTAACCATTTTTTACAAGTATATTTTGGGTCCGATCCCTTGTGCATAACCTTAGAAAAGGTTTTATGGCACATATGTTGCAATAAGGATCTTTTGAGGATTCTACGAGAGGTGGATAAGAGGAAGCCATTATAAGACAAAATTTAAAAACACCATGAATAGGGAATCAAGGAGAAGTTACTCAAAGGAAAAGAAATATGATGCAAGTGAAGGCATCTCCTTTAAATGAGCTTGGTAAGGAGAAAGAAAATTTAGAACAAGTAACACAATTGTTACAAAATATTTTGGATAAACTAAAAGAGGGAATGATTCAATAGAAAAACTCACATGGTCCAGAAACAAATATTAATAGACCAAAAATGGTAAGAAATGAAGTACTTAACCCAATAAAAGGAAAATAAATGTACGTTAGAGAGGATGCCTAATGAGATTGTAGTAATTAGTTCCATAAGGGACATATTGAGTAAGGAGTTGGCTAAGGACCTAAAGAAGGTCATGAAACCTAAGTTTAATGGTATAAGTAATGACAATATAGTAGAAAAATTTGTGAATTCACTATTTTGCAATGAAGGATTATTGATAGTCGAATCCTATTACCAAAAATTTAATGAAATGGGTTATGGAGTAAAGTAAAAAAAAAAAAGACTAAAGTAGGAGATCAAAATTGAGCAAAATGGAAAATAATACCCTGGAAGAAATGACCATAAAATTGTAGAATTAGAAAAGAGCTAGGGAAATTGCACCTCAAAGTGGAAATGAGGATAACAACATGGGTAGTAGAACTCTTGCAATGGTTGCTATGTATGTAAGAGAGTCCCACTTTTCTTGCAAGTGACCTCATATAGTTGATCTTCATCGAAAATCTCCAGAAGAAGCCACCCACAAGATCTTTGTGGTGAGGGGTAGTTAACATACTGGTTGGAAAAGTTCCCCTTTTCCTTTGTTAAATGGTAAAATTTATGATATAGATGCACACATTCTCATAAATAGTGAATCTTATGATGGTTTATTTCCACTAGTTAGTGAGGGACATGTTTGAAAAACTTAGGATTTTGGCAAATGCTTGGAAGATTGTTTTTGATTTGGGACGGACGTATCAAGTTAACCAACATTTAATTGCTTCTCATATTTTATTGCTTAAGGAAAGAAAATAATTTTCTATCCTTTTGAACATGCATGAACCATTTTTGTTATTATGTGGATTTGCAAATAAAAATATATTGTGTGAATATGATCATGTGACTAGACACTGAGTTTGAGTTACTAAGTAGAGTAGCTTATTTTTATGATTTTATATGTTTTTGTTTGATGTATGTATATGTGATTAATACAATATGAAACATCATGTGATTGAACTATGTGAGTTAATATTGTAAATGAATAGTTTTGGTGATGATATGATTGAATATAATGTAATATATTTTTCTTTACCCTGCATAAAAAACGGGGACTATTTTTTTCCTAAGTGGGGGAGGATGTAACGATCCTCCGCATGACAATTTTTTATAGATAGATTAATGAATTAAACTTACCTTTATATTTTGGATCATGGTACTACTAATATCCTTCGTATGTGCAGGTTTCAATATGTGCATTGGATGGATGAGTTGCTCAGTAAAAAAGGTGAGTAGAGAAATGATGATTCAACTCAGGGGTACACAAAATCCCCATAATTGCATTTCATATAGGATTACATGAATGATTTGTTTGTGGTATACTTATGTTTGCTTCACTCAAAAATATGTCATTGTTTGTGAAAGTGATGCATTATGAATTTTGGATGGCAATGAAGTGCCAAAGTGCATGGGAGCCATCATGTTAAATTATTAAGTTAGAGTTAAAATTGTATTTGAAATATGGGTATGTTGCTCATAATGAAATGAGGGTTGCAAATCAACCAAGGTGGCAATAAAAGTGCTATAAAAATGGGATCCACTCCTTCTGTAAATTAAGAATTAAGTTTAAATGCTTATATTATTATTATATTGTAAGGAATGTGAAACAATTGATTAACATATGATTTCTGGGTTAATAGAATAAAGATAAATATATGTTTTGTGTTAATGTTTCCATAATATTTGTAATGGCTTATTATTATATTTTGCTTCTTTTATGTGGTAATGAAGATGCTATGTCATGGGAGCCACATTTTATTTAGTTGTGTTGAATTAAAAACATAATATGAAAATTACTTGAAAATGATAAATATTATGATGAAGGGGTATGTTATAAAAATAAACAATAAAAAAAGAGGGAGAAGAAATGCTATTAGATTGGGAAACTAAAATATAGAATATATTATATGTTTTCCATGGCGATTACTTTCTGATAAGGAATACGAAGGAATAAAGTAGATTTTAGGCAAACATTTCCTTTCTCAATGACTTGTCATGATGGTGGTGAACATGTTAACAAATATCAAAAAATGCCTTCCTACTAGACATTATAAAGTGATCTCGAGGTTTTTTGGAGTGGTGTGTAAAATATAGGAAGCTGGTATTCTTTTAAAAAGAGAATAGGACGTGAGAAAAATATTTCTTTTTATTTTTCTCCTAGTTTTGTATGTTTGCAAGATGATAGCAAAGGATCTATATTGGTTAATCTAGAAGGCTTAGTAGATAAAAGACTACATGTTTCATACTAGGTTGGACTTTGATTCTTATATTTTGAATTGCTTGAAAATGTTATGGTTTTTTTATATCTAGAGAATACCTACTTATGAAAAGAGTTTATAGCTTGTAAACATTTGTAAAGAAATGGTATCATTTCTGTAAATAGGTGTTTGAAGATTGAAAAGTGAAATCAGGATGTGTGTTTCACTGTCTGCATTTTATCTTGAGTCTTGCTTGTGAAAAAAAGTAGAAATAGATGTTAATTATAAAGTATTAGCTTGGTATTTGCTTTTGAAATGAAAAAAAGAGGGTGTTGTACTTTAAAATGGGTAACAAAGGGGACAATAAGAAGTTTTTATAATTATTTTGAGGCTTGAATGGAGAAATGAGAATCATGCATTTGTACAATTTAGTTTTATAATGTTGTTTGTCCAGCTTTGTAAATCCATGTTGTGTGGCATGTTAAATCATTTGCAAGGATAGAATGCATTCATATTGAGCCGAATCTAATCCCCATTCTTCATCAATTATAACATGGTAAATATGAGGACTATTTAAACCAAGTTTGAAGCTCTAAGAACATTTTATCGGGTGTATACTTCAGTTAGTTATAGTGTGAAGGAAAATGATAGAAAAAATGTCCTCCAAAAAATATCTATCTTGTTGTCAATATATCAACACTATAAAAAAACCAAATTGTTGTGTATAGTCTGAAGTAAAATGATAGAAAAAATGTCCTCCAAAAAATAGCTATCTTGTTGTCAATATATCAACACTATAAAAAAAACCAAATTGTTGCGTCTAGCTTATTGCTAGAGGAGTTGAATGTTTATTAATTGAAACCATACAATTTTCGATTGGTAGAGTTGGTTTGAAGTGGAATTGGTTGATGTGACACCAATTCTAAATGCAACATGTCTGTGTGTTCGACTAAATATAATTTCATGGAAGAACCTGTGATAAACATTCCATGTAAACAATTGTGATACTTTGTAAAATTACTTATAAAACATTGTGTTGAATTTAAATTTATCTGTGCACAATAATTATATTGGTAGAAATTTACCTTTATCTATGGTATACGATGGGAATATAATAATTATGTTACAAGGTTACCTTACTTCCTTAAAGGAAATGAGAATATTATGATATTGAGTACTGATGGCTGGATACGTTCTATCTGAATAAGTTATTGTACAAGTATTACACTTGTTGTTAAATAATGTTAGAATAGTAAAGTATATGCTTTCATTTTGATTAAATCAACTTTGAATATTCTACTGGTATTTTTGAACCAATGAAAGTAAATTTTTTGAGTTCAAAATAGATCATTCAATTAAAATATTTTAAAACAATAAATTGTATGCTACACAGATGTAGTTAAAAGCCTTCTTCGGGATGTCACAGTGGTTAGTTGTTCTACCATGGTTTAGTTAAGAGATTATAGATATTATTATATGGTTAAATTGAATAGAATAATAAATGGACAACCTATGATAGTGTATACCCAGTTGCACTTGTTTTACTGAATACATCAAAGGGAGAAAAGAACCGCTTATTAAAAAGAAAAAAATGTGAAAGGAAACCTTGTGGTAGACGTTTGAACAAATTATTTATTTCAATAATTTCCTTGGTTTTGCAAATCAAATGAGTCATGTGATGAAGATAACCAAGGATATAGGAAAACTTATATTATAGTAATAAACTACAAAGTGATAATCATTATTTTCTTAAGAATAAACATGAGTTTATGATAGTATATCAAGATATAGTGGGAGATTAAAGCCACTTATATTAATATAAAATATGATTTTGTCAACTACTCTTGGGTGAGAAGGGTCGAGTTGGGTTTAAATTAGTATGCATATTAATTGCTTTTATTATTAATATTCAAAATGATAGACAATTATAGATGGTTAAAAGCTTGTTCATATATTCCCAATGCATTGGGATGGGAGGAAACAATAAGCTTGTTTGATGATGTGACTTATGTAATACTTAATTTTTTTTTTTTTTGGTAAGTTAATAATTTTGCATTAAAAAATGGGGCATTTGAAAGGTACCTCAATGCCTTGTACAACAAAGAAGAAAACGAACTAAAAATTAGGAAACTTCAGGAAAGACTAAATAGGATTCTGAAAAGGAACAAAATGCATCCAAGCTAAAACAACAAGAAATAAAACCAGATAAAAAAACCAAGGAAAGGATCAGGACATAAAACAAAACCTGAGCAAAGCTAGCTGAGAGACAAAATAAGACAAAACATTAGTTTTGTGCGTCAGTCTGTATAGGAGATGCAACCACGATCTCCTGATAAGTATCCTTGGCATCATCCTTGAGCGCATCCTTAGGGATGTCCTTAGATATTTCCTTTGCAATATCGATAACTTTGTCTTCCTTAACATTATCCTTGATATAAAAAATACCCATGGTAGCAGAAAAGGTAGGGCCCTCTTTGTACATATCACAGAAAAATAGTAGGCTGAGAGCATTACGTTGATCCTTGAGCTAAGCAATTCCTTTTCCAAGTGCAACATAGGTGGTTTCCAAATGGTCTATGGTGGCAGAGGTGGACTATATGGCAATATTGTGGAGATATTTTTCCACCACATCAGGAGATTCATAATTGTATTTGTGTTCATTCTTGATATTTTTAGGGGTAGGAGTGTCCTTAAAATTGAGCCTCTGAGAGCACTGGATGGGTGTTTTATCAAGATTGACCTTCTTCTTGACATTTGAAATAGGATAGGGTTTATCATTTTTGCTTATCATTTTGGACCTGGTGGCTTTAGGGCTAGGATTAAAAGAGGAATTCTCTTTAGCAGGATCAGGGGATAGAAGAGGAATTCTCAATTATGCTTATTCCTTCTTACCACCCAACCATCGAGGACCTACCCAATTATCTCAATAAGAATCTCTAGCATGATTTGAAACTCGACTCTATGGATAGTGTCTTCCACATATTTTCAAATACCATAGTAGTTGAAACTACCAAAAAGACACTAAGACATGCATTCAATATCAAAGATTTTGTTGTATTTGTATTGATAATCATAAAAGGGGGTTATAAGAGGTGATATCCTTTTACAATCTTGCCCTGAAGGCTACAATGGGATCTTCCCTTAGGAAGCCCTTTTAGATGTGCTATAAAGATAGCGTGATTCATATTTTGTGGGTTCCTCAATGTAGGTGGGCTTCTTACTTGTGAGCCACCACTTGTTGGATGCTTCCTTATGCTTTGCTGGACATGTAAACATACAAAATCCTATTAGTGCATTAGGGGCTATGCCTCAGTTAAAAACCATGGCTATGCAGACAAAAGACTCATTAAAACTATTTAAAACATGAAATTACTTGGAAAAACTAGCAAAATACTGAAAACTAATCTACTATTACATGTTCGAATGATTCTGGTGTCGATTGCAAAGTTTCACACTCCTAGGGTGCGAACCACTAGGTTTGCATGTGTGAGGTGCGAAACGACCCTTTTGAATCTAGATTACTCATATGGGGTCCCTGGATACTCCTGATTGGTTCTTTTGATGTACTTTATCTGGTAGAACCCCTTAACTGCAAATACTAATGGTGAAATCAACTTATCTCACTCACAAAATGGGTATATGCAAGAGAAAAACTGATTGTGATGCTCGTATGATGGCTATGTGATGGATGTATGATGGATGTAATGGTAGTAGTGATTTCGGTAGAGTTTCGGTATGCAAAAGTGTGTTGTAAAATGGTGAAAATGGCCTTCTATTTATAGAGTGGGCCAGGGTGAGAGAAAGCAGATGAGGTGTCCCCTATGAGGTGGCAACAATGAGGTGTCCACCTAAGAGGTGTTCTCTAAGCTATCCTCGGTCATGAATGAAGTTGGGTGAGATAATCCCTCACCCATCCAAAAGTAATGATGATTAGGGATAAATATCAATTTGCAATTAATATTCACCTTTATGGAAATATCTTAGCATTAAACAATCATTTTTATGTGCAAAAGTCTCCATCTTGCATTAATGACCCAGGAGCATGTGGGGTGAAGAAATATCTGGGTGGAAAAGTGGCAAGGCTAGGATAGGCTAGGCTAGGTGAGGTGGAAGGCTAGGCTAGTCAAACTAGGCTAGGTGAGGTGGATGCTTTTAATTAAATCAATATTAGATCTAATTAAGTATGAAATTAACCATAAAGCATAATTTGACCAAAATATTGACTTTTTGACCATAAAGTGATTTTTGACTATGGTAAAGGTTTCAACCTTAGTTGAGTTGGCATGAGGTCACATGAGGACCTAGGGTTAAGTGTAGGAAAGGGATTAGCTAGCCCAAAGGGGCTAATTATGATGAATAGTTATTTTAGCCAATTTATGCAATTTTCAAGGGTTTTGCAATTTGATTGATCGCAGATATGGGGAAAGGGACAATGTGCAACTTTTTGGTGTCTATAGTAGCATCCTAGTTGATACCAATAAATATTTTAAAGAACGATATGAGACCTTCCATATCATTAAAAATAGCTTTTACAATGGCCTCAATATCAAAAGACCTTAGGCTCAACATATTCAACTTTTTCATCCCTCATGGTTGCAAAAAAGAAAAAAACACAAAGGATGAAATAGGGCAGAGAAAGTGCAACCAATAACAGGCATATGGAATAAGGATTACTTGTGAATGGAGCATCCAAGAAGTGGTATAAATTAATATTGAATATGAAAGCATGAGATTCCGGAAGTTTTGAAAGAAAAACTATTTGTGATACATTCAAAATACAGATAAATGCCTAAGTCTTAAGGAGTGCAAAGCATGAAATGAAAGAAGCCACTCGAACGGAGATAAAGAATTTAGAGAAATCACAGTCCTTTTATTGAATTCTTTTAACCTCGATTACAAAGGTGCATCCTTCCTTTTTAGGGGTTAGGAGTGTTTAAATGAGTTTTTGGATTACAATCGTGACTTAGTCTTCCCTCTTCCGCATGCCCACATTTAAAATGGGCGGGCCAGAATGCTGCCGCCACTTGCGATAATGAATCCTTGGTTCTGCTTCTCCTGCGATCAAAGAAACAATGACATTGTTAGTAGCACCTTCTGCAAATGGTAAAAGTTTGTTATTTGAAATTAATGAAATATGCATGTAAAAGGTTAATTAAATCGGTAAACAAAACGATTCTAAGCAACCTGCAATTTTGATAGAAATCGAAAAATATCACCAGATAGCCGCTGCCATTAAAATAGTCGACCGATTTGCTCTTGACTGTAATTCACGAATCAATGTTGTTACCTGCAGGTTAGTGGGACAACAAATGACAAAAGCATGATATATTCACTAAAATATTTTGAAATCCAGATTAGACGTAAAGTGTAATGCAAGATATACTCGAACAAAAAACGTAATGCATGATATATTCGGATGTAAAGCATGAACTATTTAAAAAACATAAAGCATAATGCAAAAAAACACACAATGACCGAATGGATTAATCATGCAACTAACAAAAAGTGTGGGGTGCCCAAGCGGGCCACCCTGTTAAAACTTGATTTTGACGCCAATCCACTAGGGATGGGCTCAAAATCTCAGAGAATGTGGTGTCGGTGAATCGATGGATTACTGTGGTCCAATGTCGGGTTTGAAGGTTCGAATTCACCTTCTAGTAGCCACCAATAACCTCTCCTATGAAAGAGATTATGGGTGTAGAAGGGATGAATTGGAAAGGAGTGCAATCGGGTGTTTAGTTTGACAGCACTTCGTTGCTTTCAAATGCCTGCCAACCTGTCCTTTGGGTGGAAAAATCCACCATTTTATAGACCCAAGGGGTCTCTTTGAATAGGCGTGCATAAGCGCCATGTGTTGGTCATAGGTGCCATGTGGCGGTCGTGTCTCCATGAGAGAGGAAAGTCCTCCACGACTCGGGATTTCATGAATGCTACTGTGACAGTCCTCCAACGGCCCACGTAACTGACTGACTTCTGCTACCAGTTTTTTAATGCCCATTTTTGTATCTTTGTCAAAATACCTATATTTGTTTAAAGTCTGCCTTTGTTGGTTAACATGCACTTTTAATTGTTTAATGTTTGCTTTTAATGGGTTGAATTCTGCCTTTGAATGCTTAAAATCTGCCCAGGCGCAAATGCCGCGACGTCGCGATATCACGACACTTTAGCCAAGGCTCTGAATTGGGCGTCGAAGTGTCATGATATTGCGACGTCGCGATATCGTGACACTTTGGCCAAGGCTCTGCCTTGGGCGCCGAAGTGTCACGATATCGCGACACTTCGGCCAAGGCTTTGCCTTGGGCGCCGAAGTGTCACGATATCGCGACGTCGCGATATCATGACACTTCGGCCAAGGCTTTGCCTTGGGCATCGAAGTGTCATGATATCGCGACGTTGCAATATCGTGACACTTCGGCCAAGGCTTTGCAAAGGGCGCCGAAGTGTTGCGATATCGTGACACTTCGGCCAAGGCTTTGCCTTGGGCGTCGAAGTGTCACGATATCGTGATGTCGCGATATCGCGACACTTCGACCAAGGCCTTCTTTTGATTAAGACTTTCTTTTGCTTAAGACTTTGTTTTACTTAAGACTTTGTTTTGATAAAGGCTTTGTTTTGATAAAGGCTTGTTAAAACGACCAGCATTGCTTTGTTTATTTTCTGACCTTCTGAACTGCTATGTAAGTGGCTAGGACCACTGTTTGACCTTTGAGGGCTACCCTGAAAGCTGTGTATGTCAATGCGATCAGTGTTTGCAGTCACATAATTGGATTGGTGCTGTTTTGGTGTCTATAGATGCCCCTTTTTGGGAAGCGCTACGGGTGATGTAGTGCTGAGCAAAAATAGATAACCAAAGCACTAATGATTAGGGTTTCTTGGTAACCTAACCAACTTTTGATGCCCCAAGTATGGAAAGGGCATGCATTCTTGAATCCTTGCTTTTGACGAGCTAAGGAATTTGATTTCAAGTGTTAACCTATTTCGGTGAGGTGTGACTTGAGCTTGGACATTGATCAGTCATGATTAGGCAAAGGGCGTAACCTTTTATCCACAGGGGGAACCTTGTGTTCATGCTTCGAGAATACCAAGTGTTTGATCAATTTAATGATTGCTTGTTTACTGCCCCAAGTAGGAGCGTAATTGTCTTTGTCAATGATTCTTTGAATGCATGTCATTGCTTTGATTGGGTGTGTGCTTGTTGATTGGTGACTAAGTGTGACTACCCCCTCAAGCGACGAATCGATGAGGGAATGACCTTCATGAGAAAAGTGACAAGTCGCTTGACCCAAGATGACTTGTATAAGGGTGCCTTTAGATGTTTTATCATTTAAGCACGTGCTATTTCCCGACATTTGGACCTATTTTTGGTGGGTGTTAACCCTTTTGGTGATGCCATAATGGGGTGAATTCATCAAAAACCCATTTTTCCGTGGAGCGGTCCGGCTATGGTAGCCTTCTTGGGGAAGTAGGAGAGTGAAAATTTGAGCCCCGACATCGTTTTTCTATGCCAAGAGGTTAAGTGCAAGAGCACTTGTGTCCGACAATGCTTATTGCTATATTTTTGTGTTGCATTTTTGTGATGTTTTTGTTGTTTTGATTTTTTTTTTTTTTGCTTTGTGTATATTTCATGATTTTATGTTATGCACAATGATTGATGTTGATGGATGCATGCTACTTTATATTGATGTACGCACATGGTATGATAAATATGATTGTTGTATGTTGATTTATTTTGATGGATGCATATGTTGTGATGGATGCAAATGTTTTTGATTTATATGTGATATGCAGAAATGAAATGGATTGATAGAATTTGTGATGTTTGGCTATGGCACCATAGATTGTTTAGAACTCTATTATTTTGTCTTTTAGGCGATTGCTGTGATGCATGACTTTGTATGTATACATGTGGTTTTTCTTTTTTTGTATTTTTTGATGGTATTGTAGGGATGAAAAGTAGTGCAATTGGTTTAGAAATGTAGCTAAGGTTTTCTGAGACTCAGACAATTTTAACTTACTAGCCATGACTGTACTTTATCTTCCAAGAATTTTGAACAAGGTATGAATTGGACTTGTTTTGGACCAAGCTATTTCACATCCCTGTGTGTGCAATTGAGTTCATTTATGTGGTATTTTTTAGGATACCGCCAATGACAGATGGGCTTTTAATCGAACCTGTACTGAGGATCACCTAATTAGCTCCACTAACTCCTTTGTTGTATTTAGTTGGATTAATCTACGGTGTTATCTAGGATACCATAAGCTAGCTCATCCTTATGCAAAAATTGGTCTGCACGCATGCAAAGCGAATGTGACAGACATATCGTCATGCGGGTAGGATACCGCCATTGCCAGATAGGCTATTAACCAAACCTGTAATGAGGATCACCTAGATGGTTTTCGAATGCTAAGAATTCTAGGGATTCAAGTTCAGGATATTTGTTGGCTGAATGATTTGGAAAGTTGCTCGTCTATATAGTGATGAAAATCACTGTTTATTTTCTATTAATTCTTTTTGAGCAATGATTTTGAATAGTGGTGATAACAACTGTTATTTGATTTTGTGTTTTGAGTATTGTGAGTTTGGGCTTATGAGTGGCCTTGATTCTTGTGGCTTTGGGGACGACTACCCATCCTGGTTAGGGGCATGTAGTACGAATCCTTACGACGTTGGGAACCAAGGGGGTGATGGATATTATGGAGCAAGGGCATTGATCTGTTAGGCCTTGGGGATGACTACCCATCCTGATTAGGGGCGGATAGTACGAATCCTTACAACTTGGAGATCAAAGGTGAATGGAAAGTGTTAGGATGATGATTTTTTGGAATTTTGTTTGTGAATGGTGTTGATCCCTTTAGGTCTTGGGGATGACTACCCATCCTTGGCAAGGACGTGTAGTACAAATCCTTACAACTTTGGGAACCAACTATGATTAGAATTTGGTAGTGGTGAAAACCACTGTATATGGAGGTGAATGGACAGGAAAGAGATTGTCCTTTTGTCAATTCTTAGCATTCTGGGACCATTCGCACGGGAGGATGAGCAAGATAACCGTTTCACTTATGGTGACCTGGATTACTACGTAGGTTTCATATTTCGTTCACACAACTTGGGAATTTTTATGTGTTTTAATTTGTGTTGGGGTGTTACGTAACAAGGTGTATTTCAAGTGTAACTCTACCTTCATAAAATCTATCTGACTTAATACATTACATGGCTAAAGAGCAAAATGATGACTGAATCATGAAAACTCTTGATACATTAAAAGACCACTGACTCTAGTGTGGTAAAAAGCAATGCATGGTGTTTTTGTTGTTTTTGTAAAATGGAACAGTGTGGAACAAGATGGACTAGTAGAGCAATTACGGCCTATGGTGCCTTTGACCCATACGACCACAAATATGCAATGCTTTGATGCAGCTATGTTTTTTTGTATTTTTGAGGGATTGATTTTTGTGAATATGAAGATGAAGTGCGAGAAGAGCTCCTTATTGATGAATTTGAGTATGCCTAGAAATGAGATGCAAATTTTTGTTGTTTCTTTTTTTGATGATTTTTGTTGTTTTTGAATTTTCTTGATTTTTGACCAAGCGATTGTGGAAATCCTTGGAGCATTTTTGGATTGACCAAGTGATTGCAAGAATCCTTGGAGCCTTTTTGGGATTGACCAAGCGATTGCAAGAATCCTTGGAGCCTTTTTGGAATTGACCAAGCGATTGCAAGAATCCTTGGAGCCTTTTTGGGATTGACCAAGCGATTGCAAGAATCCTTGGAGCATTTTTGGGTTTTGACCAAGCGATTGCGATAATCCTTGGAGCATTTTTGGGATTGACCAAGCGATTATAGAATCCTTGGAGCATTTTTGGGATTGACCAAGCGATTATAGAATCCTTGGAGCATTTTTGGGATTGACCAAGCGATTATGGAATCCTTGGAGCATTTTTGGGGTGACCAAGTGATTGCGATAATCCTTGGAGCTTTTGGGGTGACCAAGTGATTGCGATAATCCTTGGAGCTTTTGGGGTGACCAAGTGATTGCGATAATCCTTGGAGCTTTTGGGGTGACCAAGAAATTGCAAGAATCCTTGGAGCTTTTTGGGTTTGGACTATGGCTCTTCAGGGGATAGAGGTACCCCCAGCTTGATGGTCTTTGTGCTTCGGATCTAGCTCTGGAGGGATTGGCCTGAATGGATCGACCCTATGCACGGATATGAGGATAGGGTCTACCATCGATACTGATGTTGCTATGAGGTCTCTGGGGTGAAATTGATCTTTGTGTGTCCAAAGTGGTGGATGTAATGCTTGGTCCCACTGTGGTGGGTTAACGCGCCACTCATGCCCTAGTATTATGTTTATCTATTGAATTGCTTCATCGATATATATAGGATGTCAATGCTGTCACATGTGATTGCTGTGGGCTATCTCTATTTTATCCTCACCTTTGACCAGTGAGTATAGCTCATCAGAATCTAGAGATTCTAAGACATGGAGGACTGCATCATCAGGTAGCCCTATGGTTAAAGTTTGATCCTCTTTGAAAGGAGCCTCATGTAAGTTGGGCCTTGGGAGCTCCAAAATCTTGGTCTCTATCGACTCTAAGTGCTCTAGTGCTTTGCATGTATCGGGAGACTTGAGATCCTCCTATTTGGTTGGTTCTTGTTGAGGAACTTGGGGCCTATGGAGGGGTGGCCAGATAGCACCCCCATGCCTTGGTAGGGCAGTTCATCCCACTCTTCTTCTCACTCTGATTCCTTAGAGGCTTCTTGATGAATTTCTAAGGGTGGCTCATAAACCTGGGTGGATGTCTGAGGAAGGCACCCGTCATTGGTTATAGGAGTGGCCTCCCGCTCATGTCTAGGAGGCGTCGGGGGTGGTGCTTTAGGAATCAGGAGAGTAGCCTCCCGCTCCTATCTAGGAGGTGTTGGGGGTAGTGTTTGATGAGGTTGCAATGACCTGTCTCGCCCCCATGGGTTGTGCCTCTCACAATGTTTTGTCTTATGTGTGTGAGGGGTTGGAGTCCTACCCTATAGTGTGTTGGAACAACTCATCCTTTTGGTGATGAAGGTGCTCTTTATTTAGAAGATACCATTGCTCTAACCGTTGTCATTCTAGCTCATGTTGCGTGAGTTGCATCCGGTGTGCGAAATGCTTGATAGATTCTAAGATAGTTGGTCTCACCGCCTCATGTTTAGAAGGCCTAGATGCCTCTCCTAGATATCTATCTCGGTCATAGTGATCCAAGATCTCTATAGGCCGCATCCCTCTGTTGGGGGTAGCAGCATTTATCCGAGGCTCTGGCCTCAGTTTGTGACCATGTGACGGGGCACCGGAAAACAGACACAGACTCACACTCCCGATTTCCAAATTTTTCTCTTTGCATTAATCTGGAAAATCACATTACAAACGGCCCGCAGGCTTACAAATGACCAGCGCTCGGCTTGGTCGTCTCACTTCCACACTCTGCATCTATTTCCCGATCCACCGTTCGAAAAATACAATAAAATGGGTTTTTATAGAGGCCCCGACCCTCTCAAACAACTTTCGAAAATGGGTTCACCAACCCAAATTAAATTTCCCTCCAATACATTCTTCACGTAAATCGGGACACCAACCCGATTAAATTCTCGCACTCCGCACGGTCCCTGCCACTGCTGACTTGGTCAGTAAACCCTGCGCGCCCCTTGCTTCTCGTCTTTCGCGCTCCTGGAATTCCTCGCTTTATCTTCAGCTTCTGCCATGTGTCAAATTTGAACAGTCCTCGAAATAACCGTTCCCGCCATCTTTTTCTCTTCCCACGCCATTTTCTCTCTCCATTGCGATATCGCGACATGTCGCGATATCGCGACATTTCTGGCTCTCTGCACTTGCTTCTCATTTTGGTAGCGATATCGCAACCATTTTGCCTCCTGCCCCTCCGCTGAGAAACTCGTCGTGATATCGCGACGTCGCGATATCGCGACCATTCTGCCATTTTGGTCACGATATCGCGACATGTCACGATATCGTGACCATTTTTCCTCCGCACCCGCTTGTCCAATTTGCATTGCGATTTCGGATTGTCACGATATCGTGACGTCATGATATCATGACCGTTTTGTCGCTCTCTCCTCTGCTCCGAAACCTGTCGCAATTTCATGACATGTAGCAAAATCGTGGGTCACGATTTCGTGACATGTCGCGAAATCGTGCCCCCTTCTGCGCCTTCGTCCCTCTCCGGCAAACTGTCACGATTTTGCGACACGTCACGAAATCGCAGCCCCTTCTACTGTACTTCCTCCTTGCCAATTTTTGTCATGATTTCACGACACATCCCGAAATCTTGACGGTTTTCTTTCTTTGCCGCTTTTTCTTCCTGTGCCGACTCTTCAGCACTATTTTTCCCTACACTTGACACCTCGGTTGCTGGTGCCGCCGGATGCTCTTGCATCAGACACCCAAGGTAAGTGAATAAGTGATCTTCACTTCTGCTGGGTCCAGTTGCTGCCTCCCGCAACACTTCCGGACTCATCTCTGCATTTACAGTCTGCTCTAACCCCGACTCCGGGTCCACACTTCTATCTTCCCCCGGACAGATTTCTCCACTGCTGCAAACTTCTTCTGTAGCCTGCTGTATTTTCTCCTTTTGCACAGAAAAATTTGTGCCTTCTTTCGAGTAGGTCCCGGTACCGTTGTTCTCTTCCTCACATGCGGTTTTCTTTAATTTTTCTTCTTTCTTCCTCTTTCTTTCTTTCCGTCTTCTTTGCCTTTCCTCTTTCTCCCGTAACTTTATCCCGAGCCATTCTTTTTGCAATGCTTTTAATTTCCGTTGCAATGCTTTTACTTCTTCCTCCAAAACCATATCCTCCATGCTGTCCCGTCTTCTTCGGGAATGCATTCTTCTCTCTTATATATATTTTTTTTATCGGGTCTTGGCGTAAACTGCCTCCCACTCGGTGAATCTGCTTACGCACTTAAAGACTGAACTCACTCTCTCTCAGAACTCTCCCATAGGTCCTGGTGCAACTGCCTCACCTTCAGCGGATCTGTTGCACACTCAGGAACCACTAGCTCTGATACCACTGACGGGGCACCGAAAAACAGACACAGACTCACACTCCCGATTTTCAAATTTTTCTCTTTGCATTAATCTGGAAAATCACATTACAAACGGCCCGCAGGCTTACAAATGACCAGCGCTCGGCTTGGTCGTCTCACTTCCACACTCTGCATCTATTTCTCGATCCACACTCGACAAATACAATAAAATGGGTTTTTATAGAGGCCTCGACCCTCTCAAAAAACTTTCGAAAATGGGTTCACCAACCCAAATTAAATTTCCCTCCAATACATTCTTCACATAAATCGAGACACCAACCCGATTAAATTCTCGCACTCTGCACGGTCCCTGCCACTACTGACTTGGCCCTTGCTTCTCATCTTTCGCACTCCTGGAATTCCCCGCTTTATCTTCAGCTTCTGCCACATGTCAAATTTGAACAGTCCTCGAAATAACCGTTCCCGCCATCTTTTTCTCTTCCCGCGCCATTTTCTCTCTCCATCACGATATCGTGACATGTCGCGATATCGTGACATTTCTGGCTCTCTGCACTTGCTTCTCATTTTGGTCACGATATCGCGACATGTCGCGATATCGCGACCATTTTGCCTCCTGCCCCTCCGCTGAGAAACTCGTCGTGATATCGCGACCATTCTGCCATTTTGGTCGCGATATCGCGACATGTCGCGATATCGCGACCATTTTTCCTCCGCACCCGCTTGTCCAATTTGCGTCGCGATTTCGCGACGTCGCGATATCATGACCGTTTTGTCGCTCTCTCCTCTGCTCCGAAACCTGTCATGATTTCGTGACATGTAGCAAAATCGCGGGTCACGATTTCGTGACATGTCGCAAAATCGTGCCCCCTTCTGCGCCTTCGTCCCTCTCTAGAAAACTGTCACGATTTCGTGACACGTCACGAAATCACGGGTCGTGATTTTGCGACACGTCACAAAATCATGGCCCCTTTTGCTACACTTCCTCCTTGCCAATTTTTGTTACGATTTTGTGAAACGTCACGAAATCGCGACGGTTTTATGTCTTTGCAGCTTTTTCTTCCTGTGCCGACTCTTCAAAGACTATTTTTCCTGACACTTGACACCTCGGTTGCTGGTGCCGCCAGATGCTCCTGCATCACCATGGTATCTAGCAGGTGCAGAGGCGTATTGCTCCCACGATGTATATTGTTTTTGAGGAAGGTAAGGGTCTTCCTCGTGCTCTCTTTCACAAGTGAAAATGGAATGGGCTGAGTTGGCTCGCCCCACCTAAGGAGCCTTGTGTTATGGATTTGTTCTTGTAGTCTTGACAACTAGAGGGGGTGAAGGAGGGATAGTGTAATGATGTGGTTCCTCCCATTGAACCCTATGTTGACTTAGCGCTTCATCGCGCGGTGACTACTCATAGCGATCATCTAAGGGAGCTTTCCTATGACTGTACCCCTCATGGAAGGGTGTGTGCTGAGTGCTATGCTGAACAGGAGTACTCCTAGAAGGGGTGCCCCTATAGTCCTTATCCGTTAAGGTGTGGAGGGGTCTGCATTGTGTGTCAGGCCACCAAGGTGGTATGACCAAATCCTTGGGGCTATACCGAAGGTGACTTGTGCCTTCTCTTTGCGCACCTTCTGCAGCGTCCGCCCTTGATTGGGCTTGGCTACGGGTGCACACCATTGTGGTGCTTCTCTACTATCTAAGCAAATTTTTATCTCGTTTATGATGATTTTTCTTTTTTTTTACACTAGGCAAAAATGAACACACACATACACAAATCATGATTATCTCTTTTAAGGATTAAATAGTGTGTCCTAAACTAGTTTAGTGCATTTTGATGTTTTGTTTTGTTTTTGCAAGTTTTGAAGAACGTTTAAATGCATAATGTAGGCTCATATAACTCCCAAAATGGTCACCCCTTCAATATACCAACCAGGCCGATATACCAACCTCTCTATATACCCGCCCTTATGAGAGGGAGACTATAGGTATGTGAGAGCATATGGTACATGGTACATAGGTGGTACGGAAGGGGGATTGTCCTGTTAATGGCACCTACCATAGAAGACTTATCCTCGCGTGCTGGGAATCAACCCAACAACACTCGGTCAACTTTCGTCAAGATTTACGCCTAACAACAGTGACAATCGGGGTAATGGATGCAAAATCAAGCCAAGGTGGTGATGAAATCCATCGATGGTCTTGATCAAGGGCTGGGGTTTTATGACTAGCTCCTTGGTTTAATTTTACCATGTGAAGTGTGTGTGGTTCTTTTTATTTAAAAATAAAACTGAAAGCATGAGATTCCAAAAGTTTTGAAAACAAAACTATTTGCGATACATTCAAAATACAGATAAACGCCTAAGTCTTAAGGAATGCAAAGCATGAAATGAAAGAAGCCACTCGAACGGAGATAAAGAATTTAGAGAAATCATAGCCCTTTTATTGAATTATTTTAACCTCGGTTACAAAGGCGCATCCTTCCTTTTTAGGGGTTAGGAGCGTTTAAATGAGTTTTTATATTACAATCGTGACTTAGTCTTCCCTCTTCCGCATGCCCACATTTAAAATGGGCGGGCCAGAATGTTGCCGCCGCTTGCGATAATGAATCCTTGGTTCTGCTTCTCCTGCGATCAAAGAAACAATGACATTGTTAGTAGCACCTGCTGCAAATGGGAAAAGTTTGTTCTTTGAAATTAATGAAATATGCATGTAAAAGGTTAATTAAATCGATAAACAAAAATATTCTAAGCAACCTACAATTTTGACAGAAATCGGAAAATATCACCAGATAGCCACTACCATTAAAACAGTCAGCCGATTTGCTCTTGACTGTAATTCGTGAATCAATGTTGTTACCTGCAGGTTAGTGGGACAGCAAACGACAAAAGCATGATATATTCACTAAAATATTCTGAAATCCAGATTAGACGTAAAGTGTAATGCAAGATATACTCGAACAGAAAACATAATGCATGATATATTCAGACGTAAAGCATGAAATATTTAAACAACATAAAGCATAATGCAAAATAACATGCAATGACCGAATGGATTAATCATGCAAATAACAAAAAGTGTGGGGTGCCCAAGCGGGTCGCCCCATTAAAACTTGATTTTGATGCCAATCCACTAGGGATGGGCTCAAAATATTAGAGAATGTGGTGTCAGCGAATCGATGGATTACTGTGGTCCAATGTTGGGTTTGAAGGTTCGGATTCACCTTCTAGCAGCCACCAATAACCTCTCCTGCGAAAGAGATTACGGGTGTAGAAGGGATGAATCGAAAAGGAGTGCAATCGGGTGTTTAGTTTGACAGCACTTCGTTGCTTTCAAATTCTTGCCAACCTGTCCTTTGGGTGGAAAAATCCACCATTTTATAGACCCAGGGGGTCTCTTTGAATAGGCGTGCATAAGCGCCACGTGTTGGTCATAGGTGCCATGTGGCGGTCGTGTCTCCATGAGAGAGGAAAGTCCTCCATGACTCGGGCTTTCATGAATGCTACTGTGACAGTCCTCCAACAGCCCATGTAACTGACTGACTTCCACTACCAGTTGTTTAATGCCCATTTTCGTATCTTTGTCAAAATGCCTATATTTGTTTAAAGTCTGCCTTTGTTGGTTAACGTGCACTTTTAATTGTTTAATGTCTACTTTTAATAGGTTGAATTCTGCCTTTGAATGCTTAAAATATGCCCAGGCGCAAACACCGAAGTGTCACGATATCGTGACGTCACGATATCGCGACGTCACGATATCGTGACACTTCAGCCAAGGCTCTGCCTTAGGCGTCGAAGTGTCGCGATATCGCGACACTTCGGCCAAGGCTTTGCCTTGGGCGCCAAAGTGTCGCGATATCGCGACACTTCGGCCAAGGCCTTCTTTTGATTAAGACTTTATTTTGCTTAAGACTTTGTTTTACTTAAGACTTTGTTTTGATAAAGGCTTTGTTTTGATAAAGGCTTTGTTTTGATAAAGGCTTGTTAAAACGACCAGCATTTCTTTGTTTATTTTCTGACCTTCTGAACTGCTATGTAAGTGGCTAGGACCACTGTTTGACCTCTAAGGTCTGCCCTGAAAGCTATGTATGTCAATGCGATCAGTGTTTGCATTCACATAATCGAATTGGTGCTATTTTGGTGTCTATAGAATATGCTACCCCTCAACCAGAAAATAAACCTTGAAAAGGAAAAAACATAGATTAAAATCGCAAAATGAAAAAGACTGGGATCGAGGAGGATTTTTGGATAGTGAAGAATGCAAAGAGTTATTAGAAAGTGCACAAAAAGAGGATAACATTGACTTATTCAATCACTCAATAACCAGGACCAAATAAATATAGAGCTGGCACTAGAACCAAGAAATTTTGAAAAACCCAATAGGAAACACCTCAAAATGAAGCAGAAGGATATCCACCAAGGAATTTTTTTTGAAGGGGTAGACAAATGATTTTCAAGGAGCATGATCTAGTAATGATTATAGGTAGTGCTATAAGTTGCATTAAAATTCCAAGACAAAGCAGTTAACAAAAAACCTGCGGAGACATTTTGAAAAGACGGTGGAGCGTATGGGAACAAATCATAAAAGGTGATATAGGTGTAATTCGAGGTAAGACACAAATTTTGGGGTAACTTTAGGGAGGAAGACATAATGGAAAATATGGAAAAGACAATATACATAAGGACATAATTGAAAACTTTGTTATTGGAATGGGAATACACTCGAAGCCTCATGTGAAGATGAAGGTAATGATTGAAAACACATGTGAGATATTTAAGCTTCATCATGATGATAAGGATTTTGGTCCAACCTGGCAAGTGCAACAACTTCAAGAGGAAGATAATCTGTCCATGTTAGCATTCCATGGGTAGAGACCCCTATGTTTGCCAACTTGTCAGCCATTGAATTGGCTTCTCTAAAAGCATGTTGGACAATGACCTCATGTTGCTGATAGAGGATCTATTTGATTTCCTCAATTATGCTCCTTATATTCCATCCTGTAGGTTTGGAGTTCTTTAGATAGTTGATGATGTTCAAAGAGTCACCTTCAACAATGATTTTTTCAAGAATTTGCTTTATGAATTGGAGATCTCTCCACAATGCTTTAGCTTCAGCAGAATGATTAGATAGTTCACCCAGTGGTTTAGCAAAGGCAAATATATAATTACCAAGGTGATATCTTAGGATACCTCCTGCACCAACCATGCCAAGGTTCCATTTAGCAACTCCATAAAAATTCAATTTGATCCATACAATAGGAGGAGGTTGCCATTTGATATTGATTCTTGAGGATGAGGAACTAGCAGATCTTGCATCCTCTAAGGAAATGTGATAGGATTTGAGTAGGACATACTCAAAGGAATAACAAGGGAAAGGATCTAGGGGATCTATAAAATATTTTCTTTGGCAAATAGGATAATTTTATTAGAAATAAAATCCACATCATTGATATTTTTGTCAAATATTCTTCTATTACGTTCAAGCCATATTTGCTATAAGAAATACTGAAGATAAAACTTTCATAATGCATTGAGAACTAGATTTTTAAAAGGATTATGCCATTGAATGAATATATCAACAATAGAGTGGGAACAACTTAGGCCAGATGGAATTTGAGGAACAAATTGTTAAGCACAACATTGGAAAATGGACAAGAAAGGAAAAGGTGAGACGTGGATTCCCAATCAGATAGACACATGAAGCATCTATTTGGGAGGAGAATACCATGCTTAATAAGGTTTTCCATGGTAAGGATGCAATATTGAATGCAAATCCAATAAAAGGAAACTACTTTGAAAGTTAGATACTTGGTCCAAACTAGCTTGTAAGGAAGGAAGGTGTCAGTGATATTAAGAGATAACAAGTAGGTTGATTTGACAGAGAATTCTCCTGAATCAGTAGGTTCCCAAATGGGATGATCAAAAAAGTCCCCTGAGGGAATTATAATGGAAGATAACCAAGATTCAAGAGATGAGATTTCAACTATTAAATCTAGAATGGATAGTCTTTTACAAATTTTAGTTCCATTTGGTACAAAAAATAAATCAGCCACCAAGGGACCAAACATATTCTTGGTAATATCAATTAGCCTTCTGAGCTCAGGAAACCAAAGGAGAGGTTTTCCACTAGCCACATGTATTCCCAAAAGTGGATTGATTTTCCATTGCCAATTTGCCACCTTAGTCCTTTTTTGATGACTGATCAAGCCCAACAAATTGAATTCCAAAAGGAAGAACCTGAGGAAGGAATATCACCAAAAAGGAACTCAAATAATTGGAGATATTTTCTTCTGATAATTTTTACCCAATATACATTGTTATTTGAGATGGGACACCAAGCCTGCTTATCCAGGAGAGCTAAATTAAGAAGATGAATTCTTCTTAGCCCTAAACCTCCATGCTCCTTAGGTTTGCATACATTATCCCATGCAACTAAATGAAATTTGTTTTTATTCTTAGATCCTATCCAAAGAAAGTGCTTTTGAATATGTTCCATTTTATAGTAAACTTTTACAGGAGCTTTGAACAGGAAGAGAAAGTAGACAAGAATACTTTGAAGGTAATCCATAGTGAGAGTAATTTTGCCAGCTTGAGAGAGAAAATTTCCTCTCCATGTAGAAAGATTATTTTGGAGTCTTTCAATGATGTTATCCCATAGATTTTCTTTAGAATTCCCCACAAAAAGAGGCAATCCCAAATAGGAGGAAGGCAAAGAAGAGATGGAGCATCCAAGGATGTTGGCAATTATAACTTGTCTTCTTAAAGGAGTATTGAGGAAATATATTTTGCTTTTCTAGAAATTAATCCTTTGGAAAACAACTTCTTCGTACAAGAGAAGAATGCATTTAATAATTTTAGCTTCGTTAACATATGCAAAAGTGGATAAAAGAGTATCATCAAAAAATTGTTGATGGGTGATAGGATTGCATTGAGAAGTGACCTGTAACCCTGAAATTAGACCTGCTTGTCTTAAAAATAATTATGTTAATTTGAGATGAGTAATTGCTTTTTGGTATGGGAAATATTTACTTGTGTTTTAGGTTGGATGTGATTATCATGAAGGTGGAACCAAAATTTGATAACTCACAAACGTTAACCAAAAACATGATGAGGACTAAACCAAGATATTCCTCATGGTAAAAATATTTAAACAAGATCATGATGATGGAAGAGTTAATGTGTTCCTCATGGAGTCAAAAAATTTAGGTCATCCAAATTTGTTGTGGAAGTAGACATCTAAATATTTGACCCTAAATTTTTCATCAAGGAAGATGAACTAGATTTTTTGGTAAGCTCAGTACATTAGATAAAAGTAAATTAATAATAGCTACCTATAGATTTATTTGGAATAATATGGTTATGATACTTATGAAACCATAAAATTTGGAAGAATTAACTTGATATCCAAGTTAAATATATAAGTAAATCTTGTAAATAAGGATTTGGTAATTGAGTAAAGCCCAACTTGGAATTGGATGAATATGAAATAGTTTGATAGTGTAATTATTTACCACAATGATGTCTTTAGTAGGATATGAACTCCTAGCTAAGGAATTTAAGATAGAATGTATGGGTTATAAAAAATAATACTCGAAGGTATGAAATAAATGACGTGAGTCCTTTTATTAGATCCTGTTTAGAGTATTAGTGACAAATACTAGCTATAAATATCGCTAATTCTTGGTCTAACTCATCGGTAAGGATGAGAAAATAACTTGATGTGTGGGTATGCCAACAAGACTTAGAGTTAAATTGTAAATTGATCTTACTATCATATACTAACCTTAATCATCAAGAAATATGGTTAAGATATTGATACACCTAATACTGCTAAGGTGCAGATAGTGCACAGTGTAAGTCTTAGAGTAACTATAGACTGATAGAGTTGGTCTAAATAAAATATTCAAATAGATCTAGTAATGAGGTATGGATCTAGTAATGAGGTATGGTATGGGAGGCCACCTCCAAGTTGTTCTCGGGTAGTACTATGATAAGTACCATGTTCATTTAACTTAGCTAGTCTAGCCACAATATTTGGTATGGGACAAAAATTTGTGAGTCACAATGGGCATGTGTAATGGAGTCCAAGGTCAAAGTATTGACATGGCACTAACTAACTTTGGGAAAGGGAAAATTAGTTAGTCATGTATACACATGTATGTTGATCCCTTGCATAACTAAAGTTTTAATTAAGTTGACTAGTTAGGTCATGAATTCATAAATGTTGAACAAGTCGACCAGTTAGGTCGTAATAATAAGGCTTAACTTAAGAAAAATCTAGCTAATAATTAAATTCATAATGCAAGGTTTAAATAGGTTTGAAAAACCAAAACACAAAAAACATACCCCAAAATATCAGAGGAGGATGAATAGGGAGGCAGTTCAAACTACACGCCTTATTCTCGTAGGAGGAGAAATATGGAGGCATAAAACCAAATAGATGCTAACTAAAATGCTAAAAAATAAAATATGCTGACTACGTGAGAATGATAAAGTCATGTGGCATTATTGCCTATGCAATAAAATAAAACTAACCTAAGAATAATAAAATACTATGCCTAGGTAGATACCCTGATCATACCTCCCCACTCAAGTAGCATTAGACTCCAATGCATATACAGTAGGAGTGGAAGGGTGAGTCACCAAACGCTGTAGTAAAAAACTCGTGACCAATCATAAGAACATCTTGTGAACCATGTGATGTTGGTGTAAAGAGACAACGTTGAGAGAACTCCTTTGCTATATTAACAACTATGACAAGGTGTTGTGTCTTGCTGCAAGATCTGTAAAGGTTGTTGTACATCTACAACCTATGGTTGTGGCATCAATAGACACCAAGAGAAGGAGGAGAATCAATAGGATTAGGTATTGATGAAGGAGGAGGAATGACCTCCTAAGTAATTTAAGGACAAAGATCCTAAGGTCATAATACTAAAGAAATACTTGGTGTAAAAACCAAGAATTGTGTTTCTAGAAGATTATTAATCAGAAAAATTTGATTCTAATGATACAATGTGTAGGTTTTGTTGAAGGCATCATAGATAGCCCTCTTGTCATACTGATATGGTTGGCCTAGAATCATGCCACAGAAGTCCATGGAAGTCACGTCACAAGTGACTTTATCCACATAATGAGGACCCAAAGCAAATGATAATGTACAATGTTCTATAATAGGAGTTGCAGTAGCCACATCCTTCCATCCAAGTGAATATGGATAAGGATGAGGGTCAATTGGTAAGTGGAGTTTATCTACAATGGATTTAGCAATCATATTGGTGGTGGATCCATTGTCAAATATACAACTTACAAAAAAGTCATGAAGGAGATGTGCTCTTGTGAAGAACAGGCTCTCTTTGTGTTGTTGTCGATGCATGAGGGTCACTTGATTATCATTGAGTTTGCCTTTGAGGTTGATATACACCTGATATTATCCTTAAGATTCAATGGGCCTAGTGAGAGGTGGGGCCATTGGGTGAGGTTGTGAAAGCAAATTGTTCTTCTTTCTAAAACACTCAGCCTCAATGTGTCCTCGTTTCTTACAATGATTATAAAACTTGCTATGATTATAAGAAGAGGGAGAAGAAGAAGAAGAAGAATAACTCTTCTTGGTTTGAGAGGAAGAAGTATCTCGTTTGGATGAGCTTGCAACTACTAGAGTAGCAAGTTGAAATCCTTTTTGATGCACTTTGAAATTGTCCTCACCAAGTTAGGCCTAGTTGAAATCTGAATCCAATATTTCCATAACAACATAGATAATTTCTCTATACAAATTCTCTAACAAGCCATTTTGAAATTTGAGAATCAAAATTGCAACATCATCCTCTACATTCAGAAGAATTTGATACTTGTTGAACTGGAAGATGTATTCCTGCACAGACATATTAGTACTTTGTCTAAACCAAAACCACTTGATAGTCATTTTGTTCTTGTAATTGGAAGGGTAGAAATTGGTTTTAAGAGACTTGAAAAGGTAATCCCAAGTGGTAATGGCATCTTGTCCATAATTGCGTTTGAATAACACTTTAGCCAATCCTGAAACCATGAGCTTGGTGAAGGGGACCTTATCATCATCTGAGGTATGAGTGTAGGAAAACTAGGACTCCAGACATCCAGGTTTCTTGAGCCATCGTATAATGGCACTTCACACCTAGTTTTAGATCGAGGTTCATTGTTGTAGATTTTAACATCAACTGTATTTTGAATACTAATGTCGTTAAACTTGTCAGCAAGGCTACTTACAACTTGAGTCCGTGTAGTACCATTCACATTTTCTATAAGTATACTTACAACATGTGCTAATTCTACCATTTGGGTAGCCAAATATGAATCCATATGACCTCTGGTGTAAACTAGAAGGGCTACAAAAACTCTTCTAAAAAAGAGTTACAGAATTTGCCTCGCAGGGCAATTACAAGAGTGTTATGAGTTCCAAGCACAATAAGCCATAAAATGCTTACAATTTATTGCCTCTTAGGCAATTTTTACAAAAAGCTTTCCAAATCGGATGAGCTCAAAAGTTTGTAAAAATTAAGCCTTATGGGCTTTACAATGCTTTTGTAAGGTGGAATTGCAAAAAGAATGCAATTTAATAACGTTTAATTAAAATAATTAAACATTAAACTAATGTTTAAATTTATTTTAGATTAGATTAAAATAAATTAATTTAAAATAAAAAAATTAATTTAATAATTGTGTTGAGCAAAATTTTTTACCTTTTGCTGGCGGAAGTAGAACCCACGACCTCATAGAGGAGGGTGCCTTAGCGCTTGGTGGTCAACTAGTTGTGCTAGGCAGCTTGGTGAGAATAGAGAAGAGTATTCTATGATTTGAACCCTCTGTTGTGTGCCAAATAACATGTGCCAAAAATAGACTTATCCAATCGTAAGTCTCTCAAGTACTAGAAAACGAGCCAATAAGGGATGTCTTCTGCCATGAATATTTATCGTTGTGCCAATGTGGAACAATTATGGACCCACCAAGTGCTATAACTATCGTTAGATGCCTGAAATGTAGGATAAATGTGCTCACTTTACCAGACACAGATTGATGATTTCCCACCAAACTTCTTTACAGGGTTCCATTGTCACACGTAGAATCCATAAATATTTACAAAGGAATTTGTTCCCACTCAGCCTTTCAAGTAGCATACCATATCAGATCACTGTTAGCTCTTGAATAACCGATTATTTTCCCAATTTTCTCCATGCCAAAAATAAAATACCTACAAATAAAATTAACTACATATCAAAGAAAATCCTCTAGTAAGACTAGATTTGATCAAAAAATCCTACATCATACGCAAAAAAATAGGATCATAAGATTGAATTTCTTCACAACAATAGTCTTGCTACAAAACCATTGCACGATTGGCACTGTGATAGTTTCTATGTTTCATAGTTTTTGTTTGAATGAACCATGGTTCAGGTTGCACCAATGACTAACACACAATCTCACAATACAACCATAGCTCCCGAACCTGAAGATCCACCCTACAAGCATGAACACATCACTAGACAAACCAATACACTCACTGTAAAATTGGATATATTATCCACCAAGCCACACGAATTCAATGATTATAACACACACAAGATCATCCTTTAGATTGCCCTTGGTTGTGCGTAGATGCACTTCCCACTGGTGTCGTTACTACCGATAAGGCTCATGGGGTTATAGAGAATACAAATATGTCAAAACTATATTACCATCAAGTGCGATGTCATCCTACAACACATGCATGCCAAACTGTAGGAATGGCTATTGTGCTTTAATCCCACATGTGGGACACGAACATGAATAATGGGTTTAAGAAACAAAAAGGTACTATATACCTTATTACCACCTGTTGGTGGTTATTCCCCTCTATATTTCATCCAGAGAACTGTCCACATCCTTGCTTTGGAAGCCAAATATGTCAATTGTCGTCTGTCCACCTTGATTCATGATTCAGGGTTGGTCGTCTTGTTGTTCACCACACAAGTTATCAGGATTTTGGGGTGTTGTCCTCTGCTTGTTCGCTTAGATTTTTGGGGTGTTGTCTACTGCTTTTCCGCTTAGTTTTCTATGTTGGATAGACTTAATTTTTGGTCCATTGCTTACCCCACTTCCTTGTCTGAGTTTGTCCACTTCCTCATCCATTTGTCCACAAAGGTGGAGGCGGACCACCAATTAATATTTTGCTGGTCAAAATTGTTGAAACAATTTTTTTTGAAAAATAAGCTTGTTCAATCGATCGACTATATACTAATAATAAGGCTCAACTTAGGAAATTAAGCTAATCATTAAATTCATAATGCAAGGTTTAAATAGGTTTACAAAATGAATATACAACCAATATGCCCCCAAATCTTGCAGGAGAAGGAATAGGGAGGCAATTCAAACTACACGCCTCATTCTCGTAGGAGGAGAAATAAGGAAGCATAAAACCAAATAGATGCTAATTGAAATGGTAACAACTAAAATATGTTGACTACATGATAATGATAAAGTCATGTGGCATTATTGCCTTTGCAATAAAAAAACTAACCTAAGAATAATAAAATAATATGCCTAGGTAGATGCCCTCATCACGTGGGTTCACAAATGCTAAGGGAAATGGAAATAAATCATATCCCTCTAGGTTTTATGGGCCCTAGAGGATAATCCCAGCCATGGATCGACCCACATGCCAAAATGAGAGGCCTATAAATAAGATAGGTTGATTCCACAAAATGGTACCTCTACGAGATTTGGCCAATCCCATCCACTTGGATTGTTGTCTGCAACAATCTAGAACTCAAAAATGGTTTGATATACTTGTACTGATTCAATATAATACTATTGGTTTATTGGATGAATAAATGTGCTATGAACCTAAAAGCACTCTTATGTTGTTTGAAAATAAAAAAAATGCCTTGAGGAAATGCTTGACTTATTTTTTGGTACAACCAGATGAGTAGACTTGGGTTGTTATCGTATTCTAAACACAAGTCAAAATATGCCTATCTTCCAATGATAAAAAAAGTGTCTATATTCCAATGATATAACAAGCGCTTATCTTCAAGTAACAGGAAAATAACCTATTTTCAGTAACAGAATGGGTGCTTGTATCCCAACAACAGGTCAGAAGGTGCTTGTATCCTGATGATAGAATGAGCACCTATATTTTAGTGACCACAAAAGTTATAACTCTTACCAAGATGGAAAGGACCTATATGTGGTGCCTTTATATTGATGATAGGTGAAAAGACATATGTATTCCAACAACAGGTCGATAGGCGGTTATATCCAATAGAATAAAGTGTGCGTTGACTATTTTACTTAAAGACCATATATAAGTTTAGAAATATATTGTTGTAAAAAGTTAGAGTGCTATTGTTATCTTAAAAATAAATTAATTTTAGCATGGTCATTTTTTAATTAGATACTAATTAAATTTATGTATGAACCAGTCATAGCGGATCATGTCAATTGATTAATTTTAGAATAACCTATTTTTGCAATAGGGGATGGCCATGTTCTGTATAAAATGGAGGCCACCCCTGGAGTAAACAATCCTAATTTTAACTGTAAATTGTTATTAAATACTACATTAATATATAAAATATTGATTGTTCATTTATTTGTGTGTTCAAAAGAATGATTGCATGAAATAGTTGGACGAATGTCTGTAGGAGCTTTGTCCCACTCTGGGTAGTAATCCTCCCTTATTTTTTCTTTCATTTATATATGTTGTACATTTCCTTTTTTCTTTATTTATTTCTGAAGTGAGTTTATTTTTTGCTTTATTTATTTTCGCAAGTGTGGTTATTTTTTGCTTTATTTATTTTTGTAAGTGTGTTTAATTCCTGTAATTTCCTTTCATTTGTATGTTTATTTTCTATAGTTTTCCTTTCAGTCATGTGTTTGATAATGATAATTTAATTTAGTTTTCCTACAATTTCAGTTATTATTTATTTTCCTACATTTCGTTATTGTTCGTTTGGATGAAATTGGAAAACACAAACAACACACCCCCCACCAAATTAAGTGACACATGGGAATCATCTCCTAAATACTATAGGCATATGTTTTGCACAATTACTCAACAATTTTATGAACTTCCAGATTGATAAAATTAAAAGGAAGCAAAATAAATATTTTTAGAAACACTATTTTTTGCTCACCAATCATTACTCCATATATAATGCTTACTCGGTTCTTTATTTCTTCAAGTAAAATATTTGAAAGATGTCAATAATGTAGGTAAATTTCACTACCCACATTCATAAATCCTTGTAAATAATTTGAATTATCATTCTCTTCAAGATTTTTCTATATTCTACTAAATAATTGGTGCAACAGTGACACTGAAAGCATATTCTAAACACAAATTAAGCATCAAACCAAGCTCTTGAGACAGATTCAGATAAAATGATATGGTAAAAGATAAACCAAAATATTGTAGATCAAATCAATACTCAAGAGTGCTTAGACAGATATATGAATTCAGCTAAGGTAGGTAGCTAGACATTGAGTATATGTAGCATAGTTAAAATTAACCATGGCAATAGAGTATAACATTTTGTTGCAACACAAGACTCAAATTTTGGCTAAGCATGGAAGGTTGCCAAACTTTCTAAGGTGTTGCCATCATCAAAGGCATATAAAATTCTAGCACCCAGTACATCGCAATGAAAATTTGGGTAAGTGTCCAAATGAACATACGATGCCTGACATCAAGGTAAACCCTTATTTAATGCAAAATTCGGCTATGTTAAATACAACCAAACTTTTAAAGAAGCTGATGTCATCACAAGCTGCATAAAAGTTTAACAGAGAGAAGGGAGAAAAATAGAACTAAAATTATTCAAGACATGAAACTTGACATAAGAAAAATAATTTTGAAGCAAGAGCATCTCTAGCACTTGATAATGCACATGGTAAAAAGTGACTAAGTGTAGAAGATAGTCAAAATTTTAAAGTGATGATGTCATCAAGGTGAGCATAAAAGTCTTACATATGGTAAGGTAAATTGAAGATTTAATTAAGTACTAGATGAAGGCCAAAATATTGAAGAAATAGATATCATCAACAATGCCAAAACATATAGCATTGAGAGAGTTACCAAACTTCAAATTTAGCTAAGGAAAAAAAATTGACATAGAGGAAGCCATCCTTGCATTGCTATATCTTCCAATAAGCTCTTAGACCTATCCTAATTAGCAAAATTTGTGCATTTCAACTAGTCGCCTATCATTTTTATTGTGAGACTTATCAATGGCTGAAGGTTCCTTCATCACACAAGTGTCCCTACATAGCTAGCTCAATTCAATAGAAGAGAATAGGAGAAAGTAGACCTATCAAAAGTTGCTCAAAATTTGATGGTATAGCATGCAAGCTAATATCTTAAGAGAAATTTAGGTCAAACATGTTAGGAAAACATGCTTGAAGTAGTTAGGTATGGTTTGTCACATTCTATGGATCCACTTTGACAAGAGTATAGAAAAGTTCCACATAATCATGCTAAGATAATTTAATGCAAAGTAAAACTATATATATACTTGAATGTAACTGATTTTTTTTTTTGGGGGGGTGGTTCTTTAGCTTTTACAATTGCATAAGTAATATGATGTATTGTGCACCTCTTAATAAAAATTGAAGTGTTTTTTGACCTCCATATTTTAATATTACAGAACATGTATGTATGTTAATTTCATTGTTGAGCATTTTTTTTTTAAATTGAATAAATAGTGTATTATGTTATCTAGATTTCTCTCTAGCTTACTACTTGTTTAATTTCTATTACTACTTGTTTAATTTCTAGAATACTTAGTTAATACCTTACAACATTAAATGATGGTTGATATCTTAGTCTATTTAATTTAGTTAAGAGTGTGAGACTCTAATGTATTAGTCTTTTAAAAGAAATCTTAATACTAATAAATGTATTTACATTAAAATGTACAAATATTTTTTTCTTATTTATAAATCAAATATTAATTATTTTATGAGCATTTCATAAGCCTTCAATTTTATAAATATAATTTAAGAAATTAAATGATATTATTTTTATTAATACATATATGTCTTGTATACTTAGTTATCAAGTTCGAGTTCGACACTCTTAAATTTTGAAATAAAATTCCATATAGAATAAATGCACATATATCCTACATGTTTTTTTTGATAGTCAGATGCAAAACAATGTGCCAAAAGGCCATCGATGCGGTATCAATTTATAGGCACATGTAATTCCTGTCATAGCCATAACCAATGTCTAATTAGTGTCATTCCATTACTTACAACACCCCATTAATTTGGGTTGTTCCTCTATTAATCCAATTACCCAGAGTTATGTTTCTTGACTAATTTTGGCATTTACTACGTGGGTTTGCACCAATCATAATCTTTTCAAACCTAGGTGTTGTACAAGATTGAAGTTTGGTGTCACTAGATTTGTGGGTCTGATTGATATGTTTTCTTTACTAATTATGGAATTTAATGCGTGGGTTTGCACCAATCATAATCTTTTCAAACCTAGGTGAGGCTTGAAGTTTGGTGTCACTAGATTTGTAGGTTTGATTCAAGTTTGGAATTTAGAAAAAAAACTACTTGTTAATTAAAATTTTTATGACGGTTAATTTTTTTTATTAATTTTTGGATATACCTACTCGTTTTAATTTCATCTAACCAATTAACATATAACGTTTAATTCCATGTAACCAATTAATAAATAACGTAAAGAACATATCAATTAGCTGTACACTCTAGATTTAATAAAAAACTCACCTTTACTTTTACGTTGTGTGATTGTAAAAAGTGAAATTCGTATATAGAAATAGCATCAGAGTAAAACTAATCTTCTTTCTATATTTGTAACTCTAAAACTAGATGAAACTATAAACTAAACCTTGTAAGGGTGAAAAAGTACTATAATAAATGAATGGTGAACCTCTATACCTCTACCTCATCACATTTACTCGCCCCACCGCACTATTGCAATTCTTGTCCCCGCTGACAATCCACCCAAATTTTTCATTAATGACCCATGACATGTTGAAAAACAAACCAACCCAACAAACCAATAAATACATATCAATCTCACACGTAAAGATGCGTTACAAAAGTACCCTATACTGCCTTTTGCAAAAGGGTCTATCTATACTTAATGCCAGCTCGCGAGAGCACTACCTATTGCCTCTCTCAAGTTACCACTCGCCCCGCAGTTACAACTAATCAATAAGATATGGTGAGTGGAGATTTACAAATTACAATAAAAATCAAATATTTGATTTCTTAAGTTAATTTATAAATTTTACAATTTTAAATATATCTGTAAAATTTACGATTTATTAAAAAAATAACAAATAAAAATCTACGATTAATATAAAATTAAAACCGTACGGTTTCAAATAAAAAATATGGTTATATGCTTATCAAATTCTAGGCCTGGTCTGATTGATATATTTCTTTACTAATTGTGACATTTACTGCCCTGCGTGGGTTTTCGCCAATCATAATCTTTTCAAACCTAGGTGTTGTGTGTCACTAGATTTGAGGATCAAAATTTTTACCTTAATAACAATACACAAACAAATTAAGGTAAACTTGTTTAATTTTTTTAATTAATATTAAATATTATTTATACAGTTGTGGTTTTTATACTCAGGTGAAAAACTATTGAGGATCAAAATTTTTACCTTAATAACAATACACAAACAAATTAAGGTAAACTTGTTTAATTTTTTTAATTAATATTAAATATTATTTATACAGTTGTGGTTTTTATACTCAGGTGAAAAACTATCTAAGGGGATTTAAGGTCCTGCATTCTGGATCATTTGCCGTTAATAAAGTCTACAACGACCAATGGGACTTTGATCGGGTTGTTTTAACAAGCCATACACCGTGTGGTCCTGCATTCTGGATCATTTGCAGTTAATAAAGTCTATAGCGAGGATCATTTGCAGTTAATAAAGTCTATAGCGACAAATGTGACTGACCGGGTTGTTTTAACAAGACACACGAAATACACCGTTTGACACACGAAATACACCGTTTGACCTGCCGCAATTGGTTTTACAGACAGAACAAATTAAGATGCTATTACGATGCTCCACACCACACTTTGAGCACCCTTTCGATTAAATTCATATGGCTCATTTTTTTCGCCCTTGTAATGTCGATGCCGATTGCACCTTTCTTCCATGTCGCACTTATGTCTTGCAACTTCCAACATCCATCGTTAAAATAATTTAAAAAATTTAAAAGTCGACATTTGCATAACTACGTTCATAGTAAATAAATAAAACAACTTACCCTGTGCCAATGGCCGCATGTAGAACGAGAAAAAGGAGAATTCATAAATATTAAACCTGTTTTCTGCCAATTTTTTTTGCATGCCCAATTTAAAGTTTCTTCGTCGCCCGCGAATTTCCAACTTTATTTTAAAAATTTAATAAATTTAATAACTAAACTTGTATATCTTTAAAAAGAAGAGTTTGAACAGAACTAAAGAATAAAACTACTGCAATTATTTAGCTATATCTTCTTAGAAGGGACAAAAACCTGTTGATGTCGTGACGCGGAGAGACAGCTACTCACGTAAATTTTTAAATAAAAAAATATTCTAATTAATCAGTTAAATAGAAAAATGATTGTGTCAAAATTTTAAACAATTATTATGATCTTTTTAAAACGAGCTTAATCTTTCAAGCGTGAGGATCGACGTAAGAAAAAAAGTCTCATTTACATATTGTATAATTTTTTATCCAACTTATATGTTACAGGTGTCAAGTCAGCTTAAGCGGTAGATCCCGTAACACCTATATGCCAAAAAATACGTGAGACTTCTTCTCGGCCGGCTTCTTATTAAATCATATTCGAATCCAATTACAGACGACATGCGGATGGTAAAAGATACGATACGGCCAGCAAATGTCCGCTGCCATGATTTCAAGTGTTAATCAGTTGCGTATAAGTTCTCTGTCATTGCTTTGTGGAATCGTAGTTTGCACAACAGTCTATGGGAGATGGCGATTTATGCCACAGCTATAGCATTTGCAATTTTAATTCCGATCTTCTTCTGGCTTTTAAGGGGTGTATTTAGAGGTGTGAAGAAGAAGAATGCAAGGTTGCCACCAGGACCATCTCCATGGCCTATCATTGGGAATCTCCACCAGTTGGGGAAAACTGCTCACCATGGGCTTCAAAAACTGGCGGAGCAATATGGCCCCATAATGTTTCTGAGACTGGGTTCTGCTCCCACCGTGGTAGCTTCCACTTCTGAGGCGGCAAAGGAGTTCCTGACAACCCACGACTTGATTTTTGCGACCAGACCAGCATCTGCTTCTGGTAAATACCTAGCTTATAATTACAAGAGTATTGTACATGCGCCATATGGTCCATACTGGAGAAACATAAGGAAAGTATGCGTGCTAAAATTGCTGACGGTCAAACGAGTTGAATCTTTCAAATCTGTGCGAGAGGAAGAGGTGTCTCTCCATAGCCAAGAACAGCAGGGAAGGAAAAGTTGCTGTGGATGTGAGCAAGAGCATATCGTCCTTCACAGCCGATACTACTTGGCGAATATTAGCGGGCGGGAAGTGCGCCGACCACGATTTAGCTGGCAGTCGCAGCGGCATCGGGATCGGCATCGGCTTTAAGGAATTGATAGAGGAGATTTCGGTGTTGGCGGCAGCTTTCAACATTGGAGACTTCTTCCCTTATTTAGATTGGCTTGACTTGCAGGGTTTGAAGAGACGTATGAAGAAAGCATACAAGTTGTTGGACCAACTTGTTGAAAAAATACTAGACGAACATGTGGAACATAGGCGAAAAATTGGTAAAGTGACGAACAAGGATTTAGTTGACGTACTCCTGGACACGAACGACACCGACATCCAAATCACACGAGAAGAGACGAAGGCAATTATTTTTGTAAGTCTCTCGTCTTCGTCTTGACCATTACATATCTCTGTCAAATGCAATGAAAAGCTAATAGATCAAATTGAAAAACAGCACAACCAAATAAAATAAAGATACTTATATTCATTTCGTAGCTTATTTTCCTCTTTGTCTACAAGGGATGGCCAGCAACCTCCCCACACCTCCCCACAGTTAAAACGGCATTTCTGACCTGCTTTCAGTAATGGATTAGAAAAACTTCATGTTTAATTCCAATTTTCTTGTGTGCCGGTGTTAGGGATAGGGTTCTAGGATTTATTGACAACAGTTGCCAGGAGATGTTACCACATGTATGAAAAGTAGGGTCAGGGTTCTAGGACTTTTTATCTGTACCTCTTATTGATGTAGAACTAACATGACTCAAAGGTGTGTATGAGGATTATGGATATTTCATTTTCGTATAATAGATGATATAATGTTTTGTTTTGTATCAAAATTATTTCTTTTGTTGCCTGCGGTAGATAAGTTGGCCTCCTTAACCTCAACATCATGAATTTTCATCCAATCTAATATTTAAAGAGTATGTATCTTTGAATTCAATTCCACCTATTTGTCGGCTCTCTCATGCTCTTTATTCCTCTGGATGCTCACAAAGCTTACTACCCCTTCCCAACAAAGGTAGTCGCTCCATAGTCACTTAGTATACAAACAATCATTAATTTACATCCCCACATTATACACATAAATTTAATTTATTTATATTTAAAATCGTCCTCGGAATATGGTAATATAGCCTGTTAATCTAGAAACCAACTCTACCTTACACAATGCAAAAAGCCTCCTTCAGTGGACGTATACTTAAAAATCGGTTCCCTGTGGTTATTTTGTCCATGTACTTTAAAATTGTCGCCAAAATCATTATTGTTGCTGATGCATTTACTGTGATACGTACAGGATATGTATGTTGGTGGGATGGAAACTACTGCGACAACATTAGAATGGGCAATGAGTGAGCTTCTGAGAAACCCTCATTCATTAAAGAAATTGCAGGACGAATTTGAGTCTGTAATAGGCAAAGATCGAATGTTAAGCGAGGCTGACCTTCCAAGAATGGAATACCTGCAATGTGTCGTGAATGAGACGTTACGATTACATCCAGCAGTGCCATTACTGGTCCCCCACCAATCTACACAAGCTTGCACCGTGAAAGGACCTCATCGCAGTTACTTTATAGCTGCGAAAACAAGGCTTATCGTGAACGCGTGGGCAATAGGAAGAGATCCGAGCGTGTGGAAAGATCCGTTGGCATTCAAGCCTGAAAGATTTATGGGGATGAATTTTGATGTGATAAAAGACAAAGACATGAGGATTCTTCCGTTTGGGGCAGGGAGAAGAGGATGCCCAGGGACTTCTTTGGGGCTTGCCACTATCATGATTGCATTGGCTCAGCTGATGCACTGCTTTGATTGGAAACTTGAAGGAGATCCAAATCATTTGGATATGACTGAAGTGCTTGGAGTCACCGCTCCCAGAAAAACTCATCTTTTTGCTATTCCAGCATTCAGGCTGAAGCTGCCTTCTCCTGTCTTCATAGAATAAATGCTTACTACATTGTATGAGTATTGCTGTTTTTTTTTTAAGGAGAGGTAAGACTATTGGATGTTGACTGTATAAATTTTATTTTATTCATAGCTCTAGCTTGCCTCAAAAAATATTAGAATTACAAGGTTTTATGATTATAAAATAAATGTTTACTACATTGAAAGAATATTACTATAAAGAAAAATAATTAAAATTATTAAATTTTGTCTTTATAAGTTTTATTTTAGCACCTTAGCTTACCTCAAAATATATTAGAATTATAAAGTACCATAGAAAGTATTTCTTTTTTCTGTGCACTTCGATAATCTTTTATAGTTATAAATAATAATTAACTTTTTTTAATCTTATCTATCTTGAACTAATATTTTTGAGCTCAGATATGCTAAAGATAAAGAAAAATATATTAGAATTATAAAGTACCATAGAAAGTATTTCTTTTTTCTGTGCACTTCGATATTCTTTTATAGTTATAAATAATAATTAAATTTTTTTAATCTTATTTATCTTGAACTAATATTTTTGAGCTCCGATATGCTAAAGATAAAGAATATTAGATTATGAACTCAGATATGTTAAAAGACAAGAACATTAGTTTACGAGCTTATTTATTTATTTTTGATGAAGGGTGGGTGGGATTAACACATCCCAGAGTTACATATCCCACACGCATGTGAGGGAGAGGGATTTGAACCTGGGACCTCCCATTTCTTAGGAGTTTTACACAACCCACTTCCTCCAACTCCCCCACATCACGAGATGAGTTTATTTGTTTAAAAGCAGATATGTCTCTTTTTAAATAATAGTTGAACCATATTTAGAGGTCATTCTTTCATAATTAACTTTTTTTTTTTATAGTTGTGTTAAGTTTTTAATAAAAGGTTAGAATTATAAAAATTTTGATTTTATAAAACATTATTTTGAAAAGTTTAAACATATCTACAATTGAAGCCACAACTTAATGCAGAAAGAAAAAATGGAAAAGTTATTCTTCTATAAAAAAAAATATATGTTATATTAAATACTGCAAAAAACAATTTATAATATACTTTTATTGTTTATGATTCAACCATGTGTTGAATGAAAAACAAGTAATACATGAAATTTATACATAATTTTATATTAACAAAATGTTTTATTCCTATTAGTCATTATGTAGATAATTGTTCTTATAATTATAGAAAGCACATTATAATTCCAATTATGAGTATTGCAGTTTTTGTGTTCTCTTATAAAAGTATGTACATTTATCAATATTTTCTCATAAAAGTACGAGAGTAGGCTTTTGGGTGAATGCCCTAGTGGAAGCAGGTGAACCATAACCTAAACACCTTGTGGTTAGGTTTATTTCTCTTGTGGTTTTTGTTGGTTTATTTCTCTTGTGGGTCCCATGTTAGCTCTCATGTCTATTCTTCACTCCTCTCATATAGCCCAATCTCATACTTTTTCACATAAAAATCCTAAACACATTTTTCAATGCTACAGGAGCATTGAGCCATTATCTTACATGTATCCTATAATGACCCTCATGGTGGTATATAAAGCACAATATCCATATAGAACTTCAAAATTAAGAAGCAAGATTTTGGATGAAATACCCTAGTGGAAGTAGGTAAACCATGACCTAGCCTCTCAAATGAGCAAATCATGACCCAATCATATACTCCATCCTCTTCCATGGGAGAATTGGTCAATGGTGGTGAGTGTAGAGTTCTCCCTAAGGTATTAATCAGCTTCAGGAGTGGTTGGGATTTCCAAAACCTCTTTTAGATGATGATTCATATACTTATTGTATTCTTCTAGTAGGGTGATAGCCTATTGAGTGAATGAGATGATCATTTTGGTAGCTCTAAGCATGATACCAAGTAGATCAGCAAACCCTTGCATATAGTCTTTTACGTCCAACACACGTGTCTTAGAGGGAGGTTTTTGGTAGGGAAATGTTCCTCTGAGTGATGGCCTTATGAGGATTCCATAAGGAAGGACTATCATGATTGATTTTATAATCCATAGAAAAAGAGTACAACTTCTTGTAAATATTGGTTAGGCTCAACTTGAATTGAAGACTTTTTCCTCTTTCCACTTTGATTTTCAGCTCAAACTTCAAAATCTAGTTGGTATTTTATGGGGTAGGGGATGGTTTTTGATTAATGAGGTCATCCTTGGTAGGGCTAAAAAAAGTCACCTTAGGCTAAGGATCCTCCATATTGGTCTATTCCAATTGGGGCTAAGTTTTCTTATGGGTGTCTAAAGGGCTTCCACTACTCGAGATGATTTTTAGAATTGGGTGCTAGACTTCCTTCTATAGAAAATATTTATAAGTAATCATATGTAGGCCTTGATGGATAGGGAAATATGAGGACCCAATTTGCACATTGTTTATGGATTTGACGATGGACCTATATAGAAAATAGGGGATACTAATACTTTTCTTTCCATGAATGTGGTTGAGAAATGCAAAGTGGAAACTCCTTAGAATGTTTATCTACCCATATAGAGTGATGTATTAGATCATGGGAAAAACCACCTTGTACCATGGTCTTGGAAGATATTCCCTCACAATTGTGCCCTTATCCTTTTTTAGATTCTCTCATTTATACTTGAACAGGAGAAACTCATTGTCCAAAGAGTTTTTTTTGTTGAGAATTTTTCCAGCATTGGGAAAACCAAAAAAAATAGCAATCAAGTAAATAAATATGGTGAAGATAAACCCTCTCAAACTAAATTTTCCCTTGTTGAAACTATGGTCAAAATCTTTAAAGAAGTCTATTTCATTGCTGCCAAAGTTTTTTAGAAAATACAAGAAACCAACATCATCCAAAATATCTTCCACCAACTTGTCTAAATTGATCACCTTTGGTTTAAACCTAAAATCAATCTCTACCATGAGGAGAGAATATGGGGAACTGATATTGGGTAATACTAAACAAGACAAAGATATTGGAGGCAAGGGATGAAGAAAATAAAAGGTGAGTAGAGATTAGATGGATGGAGATTGATAATTATGGAAGATCTAATGAGGGTTAGCCTTGAAGAACAAGAAATAGAGATATGAAGGAATGGAGAGGAATAAAGTTGAGCAAAACACAAGCAAAAAAAGTAAAGGATGGGTAAATTAAGGCAAGATCTACTCTTAAAGGGATAAATCCAAACTTTAATGAAAAATAGAGCTTTCCAAAATATGAATTGATGAATCTCGAGAAGATAGCCATCCATTTAGAGAGCCATATTTATCTTGTATCAACATAATATAAAATTTTAAGTACTAAAAATTTGAAGTATCAATAGAACCTACATAAGTAACCAAAATATTTGAGTAGTAGGTTAAATTTAAGTTGGGTATGATCATTATTTCAAGCCTCTATATCATAACTAAAACCTAAATCTTGGTAGCAACAATTAAGAACATGGTCACTATCAAACCTTTCCTTGATCTTATGCTTCTATCCCATGAAAGTGTTGTTTACCATTATGTTTGAGCCAATAGGAGAAGCACCTAACACATCTTCTTTCCATACTCATTACATTGAATTTGCTCTTTGATATCAATAATAATTTGGTTTACTACATTCCATATTTTATTGATTGGGTGAAAATTTGAAATATATGTTTTACAATTTTATTCCTCTTATATATAAAGCATTTATTGTTGGTGAAACCCAATTTATCAAGCAACATATGACAATGGATTTTTAGATCTAAATTTCTTCAAGAAAACTATTACCTATAATAAAAGAGGACTTCTAAACTCTAACAATACATAACCTCAAATAATATTTTATAAAATAACCTTCTTAATATAGTTAATTTTAGGCACCATAAGAGTAGGAATGATCAAATCTCTACGGAAGGGTCAAATCCATACAATAATAATCCTCCTACCATTAGTCCAATGCTAATACTTAAAATGGTTAGAATTTAGCATAATGAAAGGTTTAATATTCAATTGACCTAAAACTTGAATCTAAACCTATAGGATTTATTCCTTATCACTTTTAACTAGACTAAATTATGCCTACAAGATAGGTCAAGATTTCCAACAATTAACAACCAAATTCTAAATGTTTTTTTTACATGGTGGAATCGGTAGCTACCAGGGATCTAGGCATGCTGTCCAACTTTTATGACCGCCACAGTATTCTACATTGTCCACCCTGAAAGTTGCCACATAGATCTTCGAGCAGTTTGCCCCTATAACCGCCATGCCACAATCATTTTAAACCTTTTACGTTGCTGAAAGCACCAGGAAATGGATAAGCATTCAGTCCAGTGAGGCCCGAGATTTAAACCTTGGACCTCCACCCCCCTTATGGTGTTTAGATAAACCAATTGGTCTACACCTCAGATCCCCAAATTCTAAATGTTATTAAATATTTTTATACATTTCTTTACTAGAATTTTTCATTTTAAATAAAAATTTAGAGTGATAGATTGGTCATTAAACAAATATAGTCTACTCCACCAAGTATGATTGGTCATTAAAAAAATTTAGTCTAATCCACCAAATACTATAAATGTTAAAACTTAAACCATGACTTAAAAATGATTCATTCCATCAAAGAAACCGAGCAAAATTTTTCCATTCTTTCCAAATTCATATAATAAGTAAGGGATCTTTAATTGTAAAAAATTTCGATTGATGGCTTTGTTAAAAATAGGTATATATTTATAAACATTTAGATTATGTATGCCTTAAATGAGAAACAACTTCAATTGCTACCATTGTTTATTACCATTAACTGATATTACAACCAATTTAGACATCAAATGATGTGGAATCACATCGAAATTGATTTCATATTATTCATGAGTGCTTAAATAATATAAATTACATAAAAAAATCCAACAATTAGCTAATTTGAGCTAACAAATTAACAACTAAATCTAATGTGAGTGAAATATCACGTGAATAATCGATCCTCATAATTCCTTCCAACCATAGAAGCATTGGACTCCAATGCTTTAACAAGAAAGTGGGAGTGAACATGGGAGTGTACAAGTGCCCAAAATGCAGTCCTCGAACTACTAAAGAAAATGAAGACCCTTGGAAGATCAACCATCACCACCAAGGAACCAATACCACTCCTGCAAAGAGAGAACCCACGAATACTATGCTCCATGGGCTATTTTCTTCTTTCTCAAAATATTGTGTGCTCCTCACATTAATGATGCTTCTAAAAACATGGTGATATGGAAACCCCAAAGTGAAGCTTAGAAATATTTGGTGCAAGCACTTGTCACCTCAGGAGATTCATAATGATTCTCAAAGATATTTGGTGTAGGGGTAATCTTCACACCCTCTATCACATCATGAGCTTCACAATGATGCTCAAAGATATTTGGTGCAGGGCCTGTCAACTTAGGATCTTCAAAATGATGCTTAATGCAACAAGAGAATAAAATAACAAAGGCACAAATCCTCCAAGTGTCCTTATGGTAATCTTCCCATATTACTAGATTGTATGGATAACCAGTCACTGCAACCACCAAGTGTTATAGAGGAGATTACTACTTACGAGGTTCACTTGTATGAGGAGTGTCAGGTACCATCGATCATACACTCCATATTACAAATCAATGAGGATAAAATCTTACAAATCTTACAAATGGCTTTGAGCCAAAAAAATAAATTCCATAATAGGACTAATACAAAGGTTTCAAAAACCGTAAATGGTAGGGGTAAAATTTATCTCCTCAAATATCCAATAGATTTGATTACAATTCCACAAATGGAAGTAGACAAAAATCTTAAAAAACATAATATTTCACACCTTAATATAATGGTTTTAAAAATAATTAATTTTTTTTCAAAATAATTAATTATAGAAGGTGCTTAAAACTAAATTAATTAATTAATTTAATTTTGATTATTAAAATAAAAAATTTAAATAAAAATGGGCACCAAGCCCATGCGAGTTCACTGGTCAATGATGCTCATGCATCAATAGTCAAACAACAACCATACATTATTGTGGACCATGTATTACTATGTTCTCCAACTACCACATAATAATTTTGTATGGTTCATTTCTAGGGCACAGCCGGTGGACCATGTTTCCATATCAAAGATCCTTTGAAGATGAAAGCCATGCTAAAAAGGTTGAATCATCCACCGATGGTACACATGGTGGCCAAAATAGGAAGTGATGCATCTAGGGAGGTGCACATAGCATAGGTCCTTTATGAGTATCTCTATCTCACCATGTGGATGGAAAGGATCCACACACTCATTGCATGAGCCCAAAATATTCTAGAGGGATATAGTTGGTTGTTGCGAGGTAATTAACGGTAGATGGCTTCTCGATGTAGATCAGGATACATGAATGATGGCCCTCCTAAAATTTTCACAAACAAACAATGCATGACTAATGGAGCTACCAAAATGGTTACAGGGAGTTCACCAAAATGGAAACAAGGTAATCAAATAAATAGATATTGATTTGCACCGATGGTAGGCAGGTTTTTGAATCTTCTTCATGAGAGGGCAATGACTGCAAATTAATACTGAGTATAATATGTTGTTTTTCATAGCCATGATCCATGTATCCCCACCAATGTAGTGTAGTTAGTTATTATGTAGCCGTAGAAGGATCTACACATCCATCTTAGTAGCTGCATGTCCCAAATGTGGAATTTAAAAATATGAATATGATAAAAACCAACACGTAGGTCATTCGCTAGGGTTTCTTCACACGGTCACCACTAAATCATATCACATCAACTCTATTGGAAATTCCATGTTTGAAGGCTTCATTGTGAAATGAGATATCCCAAAAAGCAACGATCAACAATATGACATTGGGTGAATATTTTGGAATAGGAATATTGTTGGATCCACATACACACTTCCATCATGTAGATAGCAGGTTCTCCATGTGGGTAAGTTTATTTTTTACGTTGACAATAAATATGGAAGAAATTTTGATGCTTCCATCACTCACAACTAGATCGGATTTGGCATAACCCAAAAACTCTCAAGTTGAAGCATACCTTGAGATGACATATTAGAAGGAAATCCTAGATAGGGGATAGACATTATCATAAACTATGGATTAAAATCCTATGTTAATGCACGACTATGGTGGTGTGATGAATTGATATGGGTCTGGTAGGTTTGGTCTGCAATAGGTGTAAAACCAATCAGAAGGTTGCTTCAACCATTAATCTATTGGCATAAACAACTAGATCCACCACAACCACCAAGGAATAGAATCGAGTGTTCTTCATCATTGAAAATTGTTTTTCAAGAGTGATCTATGCTACAGGAAGCCAACATCGAGAGTTGTCATAAAAACTAGAGGAGAGACCTACAAAAAAAAGCACTTCCTTGTGCATCGATTTCTTGGTGAGGGCTTATAGAGGTAAGGGTTTATTATAGTTGGAGGTGGCCACATCCAGAAAAAAAAAATCCATGTCAAAAGGTCAACATATGCAATCTGAACCCAGTGAATTGGTTGAAACATCAACTCTAAATCAAATGATGAAATTGCTAAAGAAATGCAAAGTGGAGGGATGAAAATTGCAAAAGAGGGAGGGGAATTTCCACAATGGAAATTCCCCCTCATAGGTCAGGAGCCACGAGGCTTTGAGACAAATTTATGTGGGATAACATCAAAAATTATTTCATATTATTCATGAGTGCTTAAATAATACAAATTACATAACTAAAATCCAACAGTTAGCTAATTTGAGCTAACAAATTGGCTAACAACTTAACAACTAAATCTAACTTGAGTGAAATATCATGTGAATAATTTGTCCTCATCATCAAGTATATACTTTACACCAATGATCAATAAGATCAATCCCCTCTTCCATTTCTTAGGTTGATTGTACCAAACCCAAGGCATAACCATCCCATATTAGAATAATCCCACTTATATCATAAAACATTGTGCAACATCTTGGTAAATTGGAAATAGTGACTTTTACAAGGTAACCAACAACATGAGTAATAAATATGTGGTAAAATTTTTATTTTTTTTATAATTTGAACCTTCTTAACTATAAGTAACTATCCTATAGAATATCTATCAATTTTTTCTAAAACCTACTTAGAAAACATTTCCAAATATCTAAGCTAGAATATTCAACACAAAAAGTGTCGTATAATATCTGATTACTTTTTGGTGTTTAATATATCTAGACATTTTAGGAATCTAGTCTCTTATATTTATCTTTAACTAGTAAAAATTTAGTGTTAGATGAATAAATATTAACACCCAATATAATACAAAATGCATCAGGGAAAACTAATATATTATCAATTTCCTCTATCAATATATAAAAAAAACATTGAATCATTAGTTCAATGTGAATTATCTACTTAAGCTTGATTAGGAAAAGTGACCCTAATCTAGTTCACTTTAGTTTAATAATAAAAAATATAACCCAAGGCATTAATATAGATGGGATACATGACTGAAGCTAAATAACATCCTTATATTATGAATATTTATAAAGGTACAAAATAAAAAAGCATGCCATTCATCTTAACTTTATATAAAGCATAAAAAAATAGTAGAATCTTATTTATAAAATAGGGGACAAACCTTAACCACTCAAGTATTTATAAATGAAGGACTACTTAATTACATCATAGGCCTTATCAAAATCTAGTTCAAAATAATGACATCCTCACCAGACTCAACAACCCATGCCATGGCCTCCCAAGCAAGTAGAAAATTATATATGATAGATTATACTCTAAAAATCTAGTTTTTTAGTCCTAATAATCTATTAGGTTATGGGTAATAACCTACTAGACCATGGAGCTCATTAACCACACTTATGTTTTATCTATGATCTTGTATTTGGTATTTATGAAGGAAATGAATTGACATCATGAAATAATATATACATTACTATTTTGGGAGAGTGAAATATTATTTTACCTCTAGAATTTTTGAAAATAGATTTAAAAAAAAACTTAAGAAATATCTTCCTCATCTATACTAGTCTAGGATTTAGTTGGTGGTACTTGATCCTATCAAAAAATAAAATAAGTATCTTTAATAAATGCTTGATTAGCCCTAGAAAAAGCAAAGCTTGTAGTTTTTTAAACTATTTTGGAAGATTTATCTTTCATTTTACCATATTCCCTTCAAATTATTACACACATTGATTATTGTTAGTCAACAATCTATCTAACCATCATCCCTATTGCGCTATCATCCTTACATCATGTATCTCTCAACCTTTTAATACATTTTGATTATATCAAACGAGAAGCATTATGTTTATAATATAACCCTTCAATATCTATGAGAATATTACCAAATATTAATATAATTCATAGAGAAATGATTAGATATACTAAGGTTGTAATCACATTTTACATTGTTATTATATGTGAATTTTTCATAGAAAATATTTAGCTATACATACTCTATTCAAGCTACTAAATATGGGTTCATAACCCTTCCTCCTATTTATACCATTTAAATAAATAATCAAAGTCAGCCCTAGTGGGTTTTTTAAAATAATAAAAATGCTAAATTACTTTTACAATCCATCCCATAACAAAATAGAAGAGTGTCAGTTTCTATCAAACTCGGCCCCTACCATGTTATACACCAATATGAGAAACCATTTAACTACCATCATGGAATTATCATTCCAACCCCAAAGAAGTTATTTTCTAAAGAAAAAATAAACAAATAATATAATGAAAGCCTATGGTTCTTACCTACACAACAAACACAACCTAGAAAATCCTATTCAAAGGATTTAACCTAAATGAAATCAACAATTTTTTTAATCAATAAGGTAAATGAAGAGAAACCCCATCACCACATTCTTGATAAGAGGTGCACATAAATAAGACTCCTTTCCAAATATCCTAAAGTGCCAAGATAATTCCATATTTTTACATATTGTAACCATAAAATTTTAGTTTTATTATTCAAATTAAATTGATGTGACTCTATGCTTTCTATTCTTGAGATATAAACCGCAAATATTTTATGACATGATTTTTAACTTCATTAAGCCCTTATTGAATATTGACGATCATTAGCTAAATGCTTGAATAAATTTCCTAACACAATATCATGGTGAGGTTTGATTGGAGATTTAGATAATGCTATGAGCACTTTTTTTATTATATAAACATTTGTATAAAGCTATTAACTTATTAAAAATTAGGTTATTAGGCACATCATTATTTCTTTGTCTACTTTTAGAGGATCTCAAAAAAAAGGTCAATAAGTCCTTGTGTTCTCTTGTAACCTTCTTCTATCCTTCAAACATGATTACATCCCAAAAATATTAGGCTTGGCTATCTCCTTTTGAATTTATAAACCCAAGTGAACCCCATAAAAATGTGAATCCCACTCTATCACAATAAATTTAGGATCTTGAGGTTTAGTCTACTTCAACTTTAGAATACATATTTCATTTTCCTAATGAAGGGGTACAATGATTCCAATATAGTTAAATGGACCCTACCAAAACCTTGTAATGGCTCCAATATATCTACATTAACTATAATTATCTTTTATAACCTTGAGTACTTGGTTTAGAGAGTTAGTCCTTTAACATCAGTATTAGGGTTAACACTAATTTAGTCTACAAATAGAAAGAGTGATATCCCTATGGGTGACTTATCTATTTGGAAATGTTTGTTAAAGCTGATAAAAATAAATGGTATTTCTCATAAAAATTTCTAGTAATACTTCAAGTATTTTTATTGTTTTTTTATTTACCCCTAGTTTATGAATAAATTTATAGCTTCTATTTATTAGTTATGAATCAATGATCGATTACAATGCATTGGTCATTCAAAGGATGTGTGTATGAATAAAAAGAATTTCCAGCCCAAAAATCAATAGTTTTGACCAACATCTGCCTTCTTAATTAAATTACATAGCTTTGAATCCTATGAAGACCACTCCTCCTTTTCCTCCTCCCATTACCCCTTCAATTGGTAATCCTATTCTTGACACTATTATTTTTGTACTACTTAATTATCTTAAGAAATAAGAAAAGGTGGTTGTTTCCATTACAAATGCCATGGATGATACCAAAATATTCCTAAAAGCATCCTATACTTTTCATATAATTTTCCATGGATCTTAACAAGTCATTGGAAAATTCCCATAAGGATTTTATCAAAGCACCAAATTGAAGGGACACAAGTGTTCTTAGTAGCTATCACCTAGTCACAATTATCTAGTTACCCATTGCATTCATTCAATTCCCTATACTATTAGAGACACTCTTCCATATCATATGTGGTCTATCTAAAAAAATAGAATAATTTGAGGAGTATTACATAGAGTTCACAACTCTTCTCACCTACACTTACCAGTTAGATCTAGTAGTGGTGGTCTCATATTTTTGTGATGTTAGGAATAAATTTGTTAGAGTAGGTAAAGCATAATTATTATTGATTAAGCAAAGGATTAAATACAAAGTAATATGCCTAGATTAGTCCATGGAATATGGAGCTAATCAACCATACCTAACTAACAATAGAATATACTAACCTAACAATATGATATACTCGCTAACAATATGATATTCACCAACAAGTAACAAATATCTACTCTAGGTAAGTAAATCTATCCTAACAACATATAACCAAATGAGGTAATACTATAGTTACTATAGAATAGTAACTCTAACATCCCCTCTTATTACATTATTTGGGTAATACATATAACTATCCCAATACAGTGAAGAAGAAAAGAAATGAAAGACATTATCTCAGGATCTAGCTCTGGATCATGGCTCTGGCTCTGGATCTAAGGTTACCAGTAGATTAGTACCTCTGGAACTATCTCTGGATCTACCTATGAAGCTACCTCTAGATAATTGCCTCTGGATCTACCTGTAGATCCAGAGGCAATTATCTAGAGGTAGTTTCAAGAGTAGATCTACCTCTGGAACTTTATCTTTGGGTCTATCTTTAGGTCTATTTCTAGGTCATTGCATCTGGGACTACCACTCGTTATGTCACTAGATCTATCTTCGGTTCTACCATAGGTTTTATATTTTCTATAGAAGCCATACAATATTGCTTTCATCTTGGTCCACAATGTGTGATATGTCCATCCACAATCTATATTAACCTTATTGGCCAGTTTCATTTTGTACCAACAATTTGAAGAAGGATGATTCATACATACACATGAGTCACAAGGATGTAATTTCCAACACCTAGCTACTACATGTCATGTTCTACCACAATGATTGCAACAATAATTTTTAGGAGTTGTAGGATATTTAGGGTTTACAAATATGGTTTTACTGGTACTTGCATGTCCAGAATAGTCAGGGCCTTCATTATTTACCCCGACATTTAGCATTATTGAAGTTTTAATGCCTTGTTCATGTTTACCTAATCTCTCACCATTGAATCCCATTTTCTTCATTAGTTTGGATCCAAATCCTTTGGTGTATTTTTCAAAACACCTAATTTCATCATCTTCATCAATACTTTTAACAATATGGTATTTTTCATTATTGATGAGATTATGGAGTTCATTTTTAGGAGGGTCAATTTTTAAGTCACTGGTGTCACAAGTAAAATCTGCTACTATGATGAGATCACCTATGCTACAACTAATATCTACCATTGAAGGTATGAGGTCACCTATATCACAATAAGCATTGGCCATCATGGGCTCAAGGTCACATGTGTCACAACAAGAATTCACAACCATGGGCTAAATGTCACTTGTGTCACAACAAGCATCAACCATTAGGACCTCTTTTTCTTCACTGATATCCCTTTTTACTTTACATTGGGCAATGTCAAGTGAAACCAAAGACATGTATACTGCCCTTATAATGCCAATACATATTAGAATGCCATTTATCTGAATGTCTTCACAAGACATAGAATCATCGAGTATGGCATCTACACCTTTGCGTAGTGTGAGAAATATTCCATCCTCATAAAAATATATTCCATCCATGTCAGTTGGAAAGTAGGGACCTTTAAGTGATTTTGCAACATCATCAGTTGGTTTTGGGGCATTTTTCTTCTTTGAACTTCCCATCTCTGAAGGTGTCGATCTCTACGAAAAATTCACCTATTACAATAAAATTTTGCAAAAATAAATGGCTAAGGTGTCAGTCGTTGCTGAAAATGCACCTTTTACAAGGTTATCCCCCCTTGTTTTTGCAAAATTATAAGGGATCCTCCCTTAGTGCAAAAAAATGCAACTATGAAGCCTCAAAGGCATTTTCAAATGAATTTCACCAAAAACATTTCAAAATAATTTTACCAAAATTATCATCTTCAAGAAAAAAACTTCTTGTTTTAGTTGCAAAAAATTATTGAAGAAAATTAATATAATTTAATAGAATAAATATTTTTCTAAAAAAATCAATGTTATTTGATTTAAATAAAAATAATTAACTATATAATTAATAAAATATTAATTTTAATCAAGAAAATAAGTGCAAAAATAAAAAACAAAGTTTTTTTATATATACCTTGGAATGCTTTGGAAATGGTCTTGTGAGGAAAAGAGGGGCCTTTTGGCCTTGGCAGGAGTCGACCCACGATCAGGTGGGTGGAAAAACCTTAGTTTTTGACCTCTAACCATCCTAGCTACAACTTCCAGTGAAGATCTAATAGAAATATCTTCTATTAGAAGAATGGTCACACCCGAGCAACCTCCAATGGGCACCGCTGCCTTCTGGGGGTGTTTCTTCTACACTGCCTCCAGGTGGATGTGCTTCCTCCAGGTGGATTTATCTCCTCCAAGCGACGAATGGTGGTGGCTCACCTACGAGCAGCTAAACATTGATGCTCACCTTTGAAATCATATCTAGTCAAATCTTCCTCCACTCTCAGCATGGTGGCTATGATGTCAGTAGTATGCCTAGATATATTCTTTGACGATGAATTAGGATGTATCTATACTTGAACCATCACGATATTTCAAAAAAAATAGTTGTCACCTTCTAATAAAATGTCAAAATATTTAACAGTGCTCTGCTTATAAATGATAATCTTCTTGGTGTTTCCTCCATGTCGGTAATCCTACCTAGAATCTAAAAAAAATTGTTGTGCTTATATCCATGAATCAACTTTGTGTAGTAACCAGATCCACCGAACCATCTGTGAATGCCAAAAATGGACTGCACTCCTCTAATGTTAGAAGATGAAAATTGTCACCTACAATATTATCTAAAGTATGGCTCAATCACCCATAAACAAGAATCCACCAAAAAATAAAATGTGTCAATCACAATAAACTATGATCCAATTAAATCTGCACAAATTCTCTGAAATTCACCAAAAACTTCATCGATCATTTTCCATCGGATTGTCACAAATTAAGTTTGGGAAGACAACTTTCCATTATAGGTGATATCGTCACACTCTCGCTCATGAAGTGATTTTATGTAAGATACAATTTTATTTAAGAATCATCACCATGTATACTACTGTGAGCATATTAGAGTAGATACTTTGAAATCATTCACTACAATATTTTGAATTCTTGCAGATTGTGGCACCTGCACACATAGGGATTTAGGCTAAAAATTGTGTTACAAAATGGATGTAAACCTATTTAAAAAAAAGAGTCTACAAATTACTTTGTCGTAGCATGAATGGGACGATGGACAACCTATAAATGACAATGTTTGAAAATCCATCTACATATGCATTTTGGAAATGGTGGAAATATCCTCCATCTTGGTTCCAACCGATAATCTACCACAAAATCATCTCCTAAAGCATAATAGAAAGACCAACATTGCCTTAGGAAAATAAATTCCATTGATAAATTGGTGCATGAATTTATGCAAGATGTGTGTTGTAAAAATATCACACCTTTGAGGAGTTGAAATTGCCACCTATGATCAGAATTTCGATGTTCGCAATTGCACCGTGCTAGATTCAACATTATGCTCGACTAATTTATTGTATGCTCAGTCCAGTGCAAATACTCCACATTTATGAGGATGCAAGACAGATGTTTTTTAAAATTCTAAATGCACACATTAGCTATTGACAACCTCTAGGTGGTCTAATCCACTGCTCATCTATTTTACCACTTGCATCGATTCGATCATGTAGCTTGTGTAGGGTCTTGGTTGTGTGTCAGCAATTAGTCCCTTTTCCACACTATCTATGGATTCTTCCAGATGTTGTGTTCCAAGTTCACTTAGGTATATATTGTGTCTTACTCAAGATATTTAGTCTGTAGGTTTAGAGTCACATTAGATCTCTAGTCTATCCCATGCCATAATCATTTCCTATAGGTTGATCCATTGGTCCATTCGAAGTCCATGTGTGGTCTTTGTATAATCACTATCTATTCAGTAGCAATCTTTTAGCTACTGTAGGGTCTCCATCAGGTCATCACACCTTAGGTTGTTGTAGGTCTTCCATGGGTCTCGATCAGAACCACCATGTCGATCTAGCTTAGTTGTGCATGACAGTAATGTCCACATAGAATTTCACCCAATATTTCCACCTAGTGCTATGGTCTCCGTAGTGAGAGTCCACCAAAAACATTGTGCATCAAGTTGTGCATCGTTCTTCCAAATGATAGATCCATGTCGTCCAAGAATTAGGTGGCTACGTATTCATGTCACCCAAGGTCATCCACCAAATAGATCTCTGTGTGTTCAAATCTATTGTTTCAACAACTCTTATTTCAAATCCAATCAGATCTGACTCACCTCAGCAAGTGGTTAGATCCCTCAAAAAATGTACCCAGGTCAACTCTTAGCTATGATAGAGCTGAGAGAATATGGCTCTGATACCATGTTAGAGTAGGTAAAGTATAATTATTATTGATTAATCAAAGGATTAAATATAAAGTAATATGCCCATATTAGTCCATGGAATATGGAGCTAATCAACCATACCTAACTAACAATAGAAGATACTACCCTAACAATATGATATTCACAAACAAGTAAGTAAATATATCCTAACAACATATAACCAAATGAGGTAATACTATAGTTACTATGGAATAGTAACTCTAACAAAATTTGGTGGGAAGTTCACATGGTTATCCTTTATACCTTTGAAAATATTCATCATATAGATTTGGTGATATAATCAAAGCTCCAAGATCCCAATACCCAACCTAGAAATGACTTTAAAACTTGACGTTCTTACTTCAATAACCATAGTAACAAATGATCCTAGGAATATTTCTTCTTTAGATATCATTCTTAGCATCCTTGAGATTAATCCTATGAATAATATCATAAATTTTAAGTGGAAGGTGAAGAATTAATAGTATCAAATGTGCAAATTCATTACAACAAGAGCAATTAACTTAAGTAGATGAGACTTAACATGAGGATGATATAATAGCTATTTATAATTATGCTATTATGGGTATTGAAACTCACCATACTATCAATGACCAAGAATTCATCAAATGATATCATACCAATATGTTGACTGATTTAGGTAACATACATAACTTTATTGATAAAATTACAATAAAGTTGCTGGTCTTGTATCTCAATTTTTCAAATAATGATAGATTTTAAGTATTGGTTGAAAATGAGGTGATTTCTTAGTATGTGGGTTGAACGACTAATATTACATCCAAATATTAGATTATACTTGGAAAGGAAATATTGTTGCCATGAATATATATAGTGTAGATGTCATCTTGGGAATACAATCACTATCATGACATGGTGATGTTACTATTAATATACAAAGATTATAAATTGAGTGTACAAATAATGGAAGGGTCATTTGCATCAAAGGAACCCAACCTCCTCCCTCAAATTCCCATAGTATAAAAATATATTAAACAAAGGTGATGTTGGATTACTCACTCCAATCGATTACAATGAGATTTCAATTCAAAGCCTCTTCTTCTAGCACTACCATTGACAAAATTTGCTAAAATTTCAGATATGTTAATTCCCAAGAGTGTTATAATTGAAGAAGGATGCATAGAATAATTAAATTCTTGAAGTGTTTGAAATCTATTAATAATTAAAATTTTGAAGTGCATGAAATATTTTAGTTCATTCTGCCCAAAATAAACTTTAAACATGTTATACTAGAATATTTTAATATTTATTTTCTAAAAGTAAAAATTAAAATAGAAAATAAATAATTAAAAAATATACATTTTTTATAAGGATGTGTAGAAACCAAATTTTGAGCACATCATCAAATTCTCAAATAGTTATCAACATATTTATCATCTAAACAATAAAACATCCAAATCAAGTACAATATATCAAATATGAATCTAGAATCTTTTGTTGCTCTAAAACAAAAAGTTTTGAGATTGAATTACTGGCACTATCGATTATTTTACCTCTTGGAAACACTTTTATAGAGCATTCATAGTCATTTTAATACTAGCATTAAGACATTAGCACCATCAATGTCATTGAATCTAGTGTTATTTATTATCAAACACAAAAAGGAAAGGTAGCTAGCTAGTACCTTCCCAACTACCTACTAACTATGGATATGGCCATTGTAGTCTAATAACCTACCTCAAGTACACCTTGGATGAAAATTCAAATTAATAGAAATTTCCCTTGCTATATTGTATTTTTTATTGCTTTTTTATCCCTTTTTAATAATTACCTTCAATTAGTCCCATCAACACCATGCAATCATCCTCCTAGATTTCATGGCTTCCTTTAAAGCCAAATATTTATGAGCCCACTCCATATTGATCTTTTACAATAGTGAAGCTCTATCAAAATTATAATGAAATTTTGATAACACCTAGGCTCTATCAAATTGAAGATCATGCATTACAATTCTTGTTAGCTTTCTTAATAGGTTAACTCATAGAAAGCTTCAAATAGGAATTATAGATAAATTAAACTAATGCTTCTAACAATGAAACTTAATAGAAAAAAAAACTCATAGATAATATCTCATAAAATATGACAAACTGAACACAAAATATTGATATTTCATTAATGATACAACTTTGTTATAATGGGAGGAGCTTTACCTCCACTATATCCTTTTTTGTGACTTTTGAGTACTTTGACTATTGTTCTTCCTCTTCCATCCAAGAGTTACAAAATTTCATATTTATCATGAAGACAACCATCATTTTTCCACATACCATGTGACTCTTCATACTCTCTTGACACTTTTCACTTTATCTCATAATAGTATATCATCTACCAAACTAATATTGGAAGGGATCCAAATAATGCAATATATCCAACACTTTGTGTATAACATTATTTGGTAGGAAGGATTTTTGCATCCAATATCGGATTCTTATTTCTTTTCAATATTTAGCTCTAACCCTTTCATGGTTGGATAAATAATATGTGTCTACCTTTGTATCAATGTATCTGATTTACCTCTAGGTTTCTATCTCTGGGTGACTGCCTCTAAGTAATTACCATTGGTTCTACTTCTAGTTCATTTTGTGGAAATTTTAATATCCTTTAAATAATGGTTTACATGATACCAAAATGTTTAGAATCACAACAATATGCAAGCTCTGGTGGACTTACTACTTTGACATATATGGGGTTTCAATAAAAATCATAAAATACTGGGTCAGATATGGACACCCTAATAAGATCCTAACTAAACATGTATGTCCTATATCTTTAGCTCTTCCATATTAGATGGATTTGAATCAAATCTCGATGATGATCAAGATTAATAGAAAAATTCAAGAATGTAGATCGATGCCTTGTCCATTGGAAAATCATAGCAAGAATTCATATATTTATGAAAATATTGAAAAGAGAAAGAAATAACTGGTTTACTCACATACATTCAAATAATGTAATGCATATAAAACCTATAAATAGAAAACACATATTTATACAGCAAATTTGCAAGAAGTATGAGACCTAGATTTGTATTAAATTCCATATACAATTTACAATATAGGTCCAGTAGAGTTCCAAGGACCGAATAAACTTAATACAATGGTTCTTTATGTTCAAATAATGTAATAGAAGAATATAAATCTCTATTAAAATAATGTAACTGAGAGATTCTGATCTCTAATGCAGTCATGGGAAATGATCTTGGTGACTAGATACACCTTCATAAATTCTTGCATAAATGGGAAGAATGAGAGTGGGATAAAGGAAGACTAACACAAGGAAAATACGATAACCTAAAATCGGACACACAATATACCTTGCTTGTAAATTTTTACAATGGATGCTTGATGATGAATCTTCGCTACTTTGACTCATTATGTAGCCAGATTGCCTAAAATATGTTACATTTGCTTGGTGCTTATTTATCCACGTGTATTTCCTTCAGCTCTATGTCTCTTCATCTCCCCAGGAACCAGATATCAATGGATGTAAGCTATCAAAATTTTGTAAAACTAGAATTTGTTTGAAACAGTGTATCATTGATTTAGCTTATTCTAACTCTAACTATTCTTTGATTTGAAGGAATTTCTTAGACTATTTTGAGCAAGAGATTTTTTGACATTTATTTTTGGTCATGTGGTGGTCCAGAAATTTGATTGTGCAAAAATATAATATTGAATAATTCATGTTTTTCCTAGTCATCCACTTTTGTCTTTAGCTAGATCTTGACTATTTTTGATGCAATTATATTTTTTATATGAAACAAAGGGGGACCTAACGTGATGGTGAAGAGAGAAAAGATAAAATACGATGAAAAGAAACAAAATGGAAAACAATATGAATGGGTGTGGGGACCATAAAATACAATGGATGTAATATTGTACATGGAATGGTCGTGAGATGGTATTTTGTGGAGCAAAATGGAATGATAGTTAAGAGAGAATTCCTAGAAAGGAGGGATCTGTAGTTTATTTATAGGTGAGAAGTTGGAAGTAGCACTAAAGTGTTGCGAGTGGGGGGAAAATAGAATGGAAAATGAGATCTAGAGGTACAAGAATGAATGTAATAGTGCAAAACATTGTACCTCTATAACTATACTCCATCAAGGTGTTTCCTTTATAAATATACTCCATTGAGGCACTTGTACCTTTCTAAGGTAGGCAAGCTACTGAAGCTTTGACATATATTTTCTTATGTTGCACCTTTTGCATCTCTTAATATTGATATATAGGAATTTTTTATGCAATTCATGCTTTTTTTGTTGTACACTTTGGTCCATATTTTCTTCTATGATCATTGTTTGAGTGCTCACCTTCATATAGGGTCATGTTGACAAGATGCATTTTGTCAACTAATGATGATATGATCAAGTTTTGTAGATCTGTAAGGGTTCATCTTGCTTGAATTAGCATTGAATATATTAATAGTATCACTTACTTTTTCAATCTACTCTTATTAGTATAGTCCATAGGCTTTTCACTTTGTATGGTAGATTTGGTCGTGTGGCTTGATATCTCTTCCCTTATACTTTAATCATTTACCAGTTTTTGGATAGCCTCAATATTTGTATTGTCTTTATTGGTTTTCTTGTTGTATCGCTCCAAATTTTTCGCATCCTTACCTTCAGGCTATTGGATCCGTGCCCGAAAGGAGGATGGGAAAAGGATGTCGCGGTACCTCGGACTAAGAGGACTTTGCGAAGGTCCCGCCTCTCAAGGGAGGTGTATTTTGATGATTTTTCGACGGATGGTGGGTTCACCAGGAAACATTTAAGGCGCGTTCCACGCCTAGGTTTGGAATGTGTTTTAATGTGTTCGTTTTTAACTTTAAGCATTCATATCCTAGGTTTGGCCAAATGAATCTAGATTAATCTACATGAAAATGCAAATTCAATGAGTACAGAAAACAGATTTAAAGACATAAAACAGAGAATTTACAGTAATACAAATGAGGAATACCTGATCCGGATGTCTGGTGATGATTCTGATGTTTGAAGCAATCAGGATCGTCTGGAATTCGACATAATCATCTGAGATCTGACAGAATCGTCTGAGATCTGACGAATTCGTCAGACGAATTCGTCAGAGACCTGCAAGCAAAAAAATAGATACAAAATACAACGAATACTACTGTGCTAACAGAGGGAAACAACATCAAATGACCGTATGAATACTCGAGTAATAGTTATGAACAGAAATTCAAGCAAATTACGATATTCTAATGACAAATCATGATCTTAGTATGCAATCTAAGCTAAATGGGTGAACTCCAAATGCAAAATAACATAAACACTGAATAAACTATCTAATTTGCAGAATAAAACAGCAGAGAAAAGGTTGAGAAATGCAAACTTCAGGCACTGATTGCCTCAATATGGACTGCAGTCGAGATCGTCTCGCATCAGTATGAAATCACCTCGGATTCGACAGGTTCACCTCCGATCTGAATAGGTTCGTCGACGACGATGTGTGCCGGCTCCGACTGAAAACAAGTGATGTACCCGCAACAAAATTGGTATGGGACCAAAGGCAAATGAAAAATTGGGATGGTTCAACGTAGATGGAGTTAAATTGCAGAGAATTTCAGCCAGGGGGTGCTAAGGGAATAGCTTAGGATTAAATAGGCTTAGGGGAGTAGTTAGGAGGTTGGAGATCATCCCAATTTGGGAGATCTCCAACGGGGGAGGGTCCCTAACGGCACAGACACGCTTCTGCCCGGATTGGAGACCCGTTGGAACAGAAGCTAATTTTGCAAAATCAGCTTTGCGACAAGATCGTCTGGACGTCCTAGCCCAGACGAAATCGTCAGATCTGGGGCGATATCGTCTGATCGGCGACGATATCGTCAAACGGTCAAAACAACCTCTAAAAATGGCACGAAAAAGGGGGAAACGGATTACCCGACGGTTAACGGGCGGTTTGGGAGGTTAAATTTGAATTTTAAATTATTTACTAAGGTGAATGTAATTATTATAATTTTATCGCGCCAATTTTAGGGTGCTACATTTTGCCCCCTCTTTAGCGAATTTTTCGAAGAAAATGCGTTAAAGATGAGTTCTTCTCGATCTACGAGAAAGCAAAAATTATTCCCATTTTTAGGCGACGATTCTTGGTCGAATCGTACGACAGATTACTATGGTGCCCCCTCCGTGTTTTTACCCAAATCGAACGTTTGAGGTAAAAACGCGGAAAAGCAAAAAATTATTTTTGAATAAAATTAAGAAAAATAGGGTAAAACCCTAATTCATTTTTACTGTTCATTTTCTGGTTTTTAGAGCTCTAAAGCAAAAATGGTGGAGACGACGCACAAATCGACAGAGGTCCGACGCGGTCTACGGGTAAGAGTCTAGACTTAACTAGGATGCTTTAATTTGAATTTACATGCTTTGTAGGTAATTTTTAGATGATTTTTGAGCATCGCGGCCGTTTTTGGGCCGTCGACGTCGTCGGGACGAAATCGTCCCGATTTCGACGAAATCGTCTCAATTTCGCCCAAGGGCGAAATCGACGAAAGGGGGACGATTTCGTCAAATTAGAGACGATTTCGGCTTGCGAAATCGGAGACGATTCTGCTCAAATTTGGGACGATATCGTCCAATAGTGGGCGATATCATCAATTGCAAAAAATTGAATTTTAACTTGCATTATTAATTACTTGAATTGTTTATTAATGATTGTTTATTGTTTTGTTGTTTATGTTTGCAGAGAGGATTACTAAAGAGCAGGGAATGGAAGTATGGAGGGTTGAGAGATGATTTGGCCGCTCTCACACAGGCAGAGCGAGATCAGTTGGCACAGGTCGGCTTGCAAGATGTGGCAGAGATGCCACAAGTGTCTACAGATATGGGGCTTCTAACAGCCCTAGCAGAGAGGTGGTATCCGAGTTCTTCATGTTTTCGGCTACCTACAGGGGAGATGACTCCCACACTAGAGGATGTATGGAGGATTCTAAGAATCCCCATACAAGGACGGTTGATTACTCCTACGGCCAATCAGGGCCATGCTATGGGACGACTGTGTGGTGACCCGAGCTTCACCCTGGAGAAGGGCGAAGTTAATATCGAGGCACTACGCCAGATGCCTGGGGCATCTAGACTCACACGGGTGCTAGCCGGAGTGGTTGGTGGACTTTTTTTGTGCCACCAAAGCGGGTGCAGGGTGCCGTGGATGCTCGTAGATGTGATCTACGATATGCGAGACCACGGGTATAGGTTTTCTTGGGGCAGTTTTGTTCTATGCCGATTGTACAGGATCCTATATGGGGTCGTGTACAAGGGCGGCCGATGTCTGGTCATGACATCGCTCTTACAGGTTTGGTGCTGGGAGCACATTGCAGTGCGGAGGCCGATAGGGCTTCCTCTGATAGGGGTAGACGGGGAGAGGCCCCGAGTCTTCTACTGGTGGCTCCGGAGAGGGTCACAGTGGCGGATCGACCTCCCTATGTCCCGGAGACTACTGGATGACCTAGTCCCGGACCAGATCACCTGGAGACCATGGAGGGAGCATCCAGGGTGGGCCGAGGATGGACAGGAGTTGGCTCACATCAGGCGAGTCTGCTGGCTATGGATGGAGAGAGGAGAGGTGGAGCTCCACCGCTATGACCGAGTTTTGAGGCAGTTTAGTCTATAGTAGGGGATCCCATCTCTGAGGGATTACGAGTTTTCCTGGACTGTCCAGGATAACACCACAGTTAGCGGGGCTCCCGACATGCAACGGTTCTGGAGCCAGGACGCGGATGATGCCCCCATCCAGCCAGTGGATGGGGACGACGTAGGGGTAGCCGATGGCTACGATGCCTGGTACGTAGGCATCCGCCCTCCTCGAATGACGAGGGCATAGGGTCCGATACATGCGGTTGTGCATCGAATAGGGAGGCGATGCCAGGAGCTATATGGAGGCAGCCCAGGGTCACGACGGGAGAGAGCCGAGGAGGCCACAGGCACAGGAGAGGCCACGACAGAGGGAGAGGAGGGAGGCGAGACCCCCATCTCCATAGAGGGATAGGCCACCATCGCCCGATAAGGGCAAGGGTGTCGACATAGGAGAGAGTAGCGAGATGGCTACTCTCTAGGCGGAGAGAGATCATCTCTAGGCCCAGGTGCAGACTCTACAGGATGAGGCTGCACGCCACCGAGCTGAGGTGTCACAGCTACGAGACGAGATTGCACGCCTCAGGGCACGGGGCGGAGGGGCGAGCTCTGGAGAGCTGACACGGGCTATCACCCAACTTACATTCTATCAGACATTGTATTACCAGCTGGTGCCAGAGGCGGATAGACTACCCCTGCCAGCCAACATTGCAGATCCGATCAGGATCGGGTCATCGAGGACCACGTCCCGATCGAGGACTAGGACTACACAGACTACGATGGGGCCACCTCGTCCACCTCAGGGTAGGGGAGGAGATGAGGCAGAGAGCTCGAGGGGCTCTCGAGGCTAGAGGGCTGGACTGACATTGTATTATATGATTATTTTTTTGATAGAGGATTGAGTATGCCGAGGTACAGATTGTGGCATACCAATCCAGTTTTGATGATGTACATATATGTTGTTGATATATATATGATATGAGATATGTTTTTGATCATATGACTTGTATAATGTGTACGCTTATGATGCTTTTATGTTTGATTGATTGATTTGATAATTGGATGTAATTATGTCATTGGAAATATTATAATTTTGATGTCATGCTGGTAATATTTTAAATGAAATAATATGATGTAACAAATTGGTTGTTTGTAATGAAATGTGATAAAAATAAAATAAAAAGAGACTTCTAACAATAATTTCAAAGGACATTGTCGCTATTATAGACCATTTCATGGAGTCGCCGCTCACTCGGTCGTCAAGCTAATCCCATTTATAGAAATATTGTTAAAAGTAAAAGAGTGCTTAAGAGACTGTCTTAAGACTTTGGTGCAATGATGAAAATGATGGTGATGATGGTTTGTTTTCAGATTTTCATAAAAAATAGTATGCATGAAATAATGTTTAAAATGATTTTTGCTAGGCATAAATTCCTAAGTGTGATAAAATTTTTGGATAATTCTTTAGGAATTATACCATCATTGCAAAATTGAAGGTTGACATAATGACATGAAATAATGAAAATGGGTTTGCTTTTTTAAAAGCATAATTTGTGTAACATAATGAATTAAGTCATATGGTTTTCATGATTTTTAATAAATGGGGAATAAAAATTGTTACAATGGTTTGCGCTAGGCATAGAATATGTAGGTATAGACTTATACCATCATCGCGAAAATCCAAAAAAAAATAGTTTTATTGCATGGTTGATTTTTGATGAACAGAAAATATGAAAATGAGGACTTGCGCTAGGCATAAAATTCCAATTTTGGTTTTGAAACTATACCATCGTCGCGAAAGTCAACCAGATATATATGTATATGTTTTGATTGTATAGTTTGAAAGAAATTTTTGATTTTTCTATTATATAGTTGTCTTTGTGGTAGACAACTGTACTTGATTTATTCCAAACAAGTTGCAAAAATAATATTTCAAAGGATTTTGAAGACAAAAGTTAGATTTATAAGGAATCCCGTGTGCATATGTGAATTCATTTCCAATCTTGACTTATCATAATGATACACAAAATCTCTCAAATACAAATGTGTGTGCAATTGCATTGTTCATTTACCAGTTTTGAGCAAGATAATATGATACAAGTGATTTGAAGAAACCAAATAAGTGTTCATTAACCATGATGTAGATGCATATAACCATACTAGACTACTATGTAGGTCGGATTATCAAGAGCTAGCTAATCCATAAGCAGACATAGGTCTGTACAAAAGAAGGTCGCTAATGTGACAGATATATCACCACGCTAGGAGTTACCCAAGGCCAAGCAGGTTGGGCACAAACCAACTGTTATGGGGCTTACCTCACAGTTTTTGAATAATTGAGAATTCCAGGGATTCAAGCTCATCAACCCTTCTTTTCTTTTCAAAGGGTAGGGAAAGGGATTTTATTGCTTTCTTGCTTTTGATTTTTTTTTTTTTTTTTGTATTTTTTGCTTGATAATGCTTGGAACATTGCTGTAATGATATAAAAGAACATTTTTCTTCTCTTTTTTTTCTTTTTCTTGAACTTTTCTTTTCTTTTTCTTTGCTAGGGATACTTGCTCGGATTAGTTATAGAGCAAGGGATTTTTATTCTGGGTAGGGGTGAGCTTGTCCTTTTGCCAATTCTCAAAGATTCTAGACCATGTGCATGATAGGATAGCAGGGGAAACTTTTCGCTCAAGAAATCACTTCTACTATGTAGCAAAACATGGAAATTACAAATATAATCATTTTATTGTGAAAAGATGTGCTTGGTTTAAGTAAATAACAAGATCAATTCTCTATGCTCAAACTTTATTTAATTGAATTTTGTGGACTTTGATATAAGAGAGATTAGTAATCATGCCGTATAAAATCAAGATATTTATTGTTGTGAGTGTGCAAGTGAGGGATTCCAAATAAATGGTAATTTATCCAAAATAATTTGAAACATATAACTGCAATAATTGTAAGAAAATATATATAAATAATTTTTTGAGAAGTTTTGAGAATGTTGACTCTCTCTTTCTTCTTTATTTTATTTTGGTTTCGAAAGAGTCAAGCATATAGCTGTTTTTATATTTTTATCATTATTTTGATTTTTGGTTTGATTTTTGTTTTTGAGCAAAAAATTTAACAAGTGCCATAAATAAATGCAATAAATAGTTTTGAAGATTTTTGATGATTATGAATATTTTTGATGTTTTTGGATTTTTATAAATTTGAAAGAAATATAAGATAAAAATTTTGAAATATTTTAAACAATTATATACATGGATGAAATGACCAAATTTATGCATAGTAACGTTTAAGATGCAAAATATTCATGGGTTCTTTAAGTTCTTTACCATCTAAGGTAGATAATTTGTATGCTCCCGATTCAAATTTAGCAGTAATAATGTATGGTCCAAGCCAGTTGGGCTCAAATTTACCTTTAAGGTCCTTAGTTGCATTTGTATTTTTTTGATTTTCTTTTAAAACAAGGTCACCGATCTCAAAGGATCGATGACGAACTTTCTTAGCATATGATCTTTTAAGCTTGTTTTGGTAAGCACGGAGATGCTCCAAAGCATTGATGCATTTTTCATCTAGGAGTTCCAGTTGACTGAGTCTGCCAGCTCGATATTCATCTCCTACTTCAGTATCTTGAAGTAGCAGAGCCAAAGAAGGAACTTCCAATTCAAATGGAAAACCTGCTTCAAGCACCATAAACCAAAACAAATGGTGAAGTTCCCGTGGGGGTTCGAACACTAGTTCGATAAGCCCACAAGGCCGGATATAATTGAATGTGCCACTCACGGCCGCTTTATTGACTAATATTTTGAGAATTTTGATTAAGGTTTTGTTAGATGCTTCTGCTTGACCATTACCCTGAGGATAATAGGGAGTGGACCAACGATGTTGAATCTTATATTTTTGGCATAATTTTTTAACATCTTTATTTTTGAAGCAAGTTCCATTGTCAGAGATGAGATTGGCAGGAATTCCGAACCTGCAAATGATTTGATTAAAAATAAATTTAGAAACTTGTGTGCCAAGGCAGGAAGCTAAAGGCATAGCTTCGACCCACTTCGTGAAATACTCAGTGGCGGTTATGATGAACTTGTGTCCATCGATGACACAGGATTGATTTTGCCAATAATATCCAAGCCCCATTTAGAAAAGGGCCAAGGAGATGAAATAGCCCGCAGCTCTTGTGCAGGCGCATGGACAAGGTCAGCATGTTTTTGACACTTGTCGCAATGGCGCACATACTCATGTGCATCCGTTTCCATGGTAGGCCAAAAGTATCCTATCCGAAGGAGCTTTTTAGCAATGACACTACCACTAAAGTGTCCTCCACAAGATCCATCGTGGGCTTCACTCAAGGCTGATTTAGACTCTTCTAAGTTTAAACATCTTAATAGGATACCTTCAAAAGATCTCCTATATAAAGTATTGCCAATTATTACAAATCGACTTGCTCGTCGACGTAATAACCGACGCCGGTTTCTATTAGAATTGGCAGGGAAAGTCCCATTTTGGAGAAAATCAAATATGTCCGTATACCAAGGTTCAGGAGTAGTTTCATTGATTAGAAACACATCCAAAGGCTCTAAGCATGACTTATTTGAAGCGGGTTCCTGGAGTCGACGAATAATGATAGTGGCATATTCGTCATCTAACTCCAAGGGCAGGAGAGATGCAACCGCGGCCATAGCATCACCGCACGGTTGCTAGTTCGAGGAATAGCTTCCAAGGTAACTTGATCAAATAAAGACATTAATTGTAAAACATAGGCCTTATATGGGCATAGTTTATCATCTCTGGTCTGATAAACTTCATTAATTTGGTTTATAACCAATTGAGAATCACCAAAAACTAAAAGATGTTTAATTTTTAGCGCTAGGGCAGCTCGTAATCCAAGGATTAGAGCTTCATACTCAAGCAGTATTGTTGGTGCAAGCAAATGTCAATTTGAAGGACAGAGGAATAAGATGTTTTTGCGGGGATATTAAAATAATACCCGCACTCAGCCCCACTCATGCATCGGGCTCCATCAAAGTATAAGGACCATTGTTCGGTATGGTCTGCCTCTAATTGAAGGCATTCATCTGGAAACTCGATGATGAGGGGATGGGTAGACTCTAAGGGTGCAACAGCTAATTGATCTGCTATGATTTGACCCTTAACAGACTTCTGTCCTATGAATGTGAGATCAAACTCGCTTAGAGCAAGAACCCACTTGGCTGTGCGACCCGATAAATAAGGTCGACTCATGAGATACCTTAAGGGATCATATTTAGCAATGACATAAGTTTTTTGACTAAGCATATAATGTCATAATTTTTGCGTAGCAAACACGACTGCTAGACATAGTTTTTCCAACGCTGTATAGCGGGTTTCATAACTGATGAAGGTTCGGCTAATATAATAATTAGCACGTTCTCTCTTTTCATCATCAAGTTGAGCTAACATAGCCCCTAAGGCAGAATCTGAAGCGAAAATATATAGGAGAAATGGGCGATCAGATTTAGGTGGTGAAAGCACAGGTGGATTAAGGAGGTATTGTTTGAGAAGTTCAAAAGCTTCTCTACATTCTGTGTCCCAATTAAAAGGGACATCCTTCTTAAGGAGTTTAAGAAAGGGACCAGTTTTGTCCGCCAGCTTATCGATGAAGCGACGGATGGCTTGAAGTTTACCTTGTAAACTTCGTAACTCAGATATATTAGTAGGTGCGGGCATATCAGTGATGGCCGCAATCTTGAGAGGGTCGATTTCAATACCACGTAAAGAAACTAAAACCCCTAATAGTTTGCCGGATTTAACTCCGAATATGCATTTTGCTGGATTTAATCGAATGAGATATTCTCGTAATCGATTAAAGACTTTCCTCAAATCATCTAAATGATTATCTTCAATAATAGAGCGAGCTATAATATCATCCACATAATCATGTAGGATATCATGCATCATATCATGAAAAATGTAGGTCATAGCTCGTTGATAAGTTGCACCGACGTTCTTTAAGCCAAATGGCATCACTTTCCAGCAAAAGGTACCCCAGGGGGTAATAAAGGCTGTTTTAGCCTGGTCTTCAGGAGCTATCCGAATTTGATTATAACCGGAGAATCCATCCATTAAGGACATCATCCCACTTCCGACAGTGAAGTCAATGATTTGATCCATGTTTGGAAGAGGAAAGTCATCTTTAGGGCATGCAACGTTAATATCTCTAAAATCTGTGCAAACCCTAACTTTGGTAGCTTCTTTCTTGGTGACTGGAACTACATTTGAGATCCATTCAGGATAATCAATAGCTTGTATAAAGATAACATTCAGGAGTTTTTCTAACTCCCCTTTGACTAGCAGAGCCACTTTGGGATGCATTTTTCTAAGTTTTTGTTTAACAGTTTTAGCATCCGGATGGACCACTAGATGATGCATGACTACGTAAGGGTCTAGACCTGGCATATCTTCGTATGTCCAAGCGAAGACATCTTCATACTCTTTAAGGAATGCAATGTATTGTTCTTGTTTTTCTTGACTTAATTCTGATCCAATATTGATTATGTGAGGATTGTCCTCGGTTCCAATATTAATTTTAATGACGTTTTCTACCTCCATATGTAGATCTCTTTCAAAGTTAGGTGGGGCGGGTGAAACGCCCAATTCTTGTAATTCTTGTAAGGTTAATTTAGATAATTCATTCTTGAGGATTAGTGGCCTCAAGTTGGGCTATAGTTGGTATAGAACCATCAAAATAAAATCCATTGTGTAACATCTCTTCAACAGAGACATCATGGAAGATATCTCCTTCCAACTCTTCATCGGGGTCGACAATCATTTCAGGGTAAGCTATGGATAGCATGTTGCATGAAAACGACTGATTTTTAAGAGGCAAATCAACATGCCTATCCAAATAATCTTGATAACATATGAGATGATCATCATCCTCAAAAGGAAAGGGTTGACCCTTATTAGGAAATAGGCCCACACCACAACGAGCAGGCCACGGTTCTACCTCGAAAGGTTCTTTCATGCCATTTTGGGAAGGTCCCAAGCCTTTCCCTTTATATCCCATTTTAAGCATCATGGGTTTAGCTTTAATATAATCATTGGTAAAATAACACCGAGCATATCCTTCATGATGAGTTTTGATATTCCGAGGGATTCTTCCCTAGTCATATCCTTTATAAATGAAGGCACAACTCCCGACTTGGTAAGTACTTCCCATAGGTTGTGGGAGGCCCAAAGTACGAGGAGATGGCGGTAAGTTATTTAAAAGAATTGAATCTTGCATGAAAGCATTTGTTTTTTCTGATATTAAGGTTGTGGATAAATCTGGTAAAAGTTCATCAGAAAGGGCATAAGATGTAGAAGGCTTATTACCTATATCTTGAGATGTGGAAGGTATGATAGTTGTTTCTAGAAGATTTGAATTTATAGGGGTAGAACTTGAAGGATTGGTTGTAGATTTAAGATCTTTTTGAGGTTCTAGAGTAATTTGTTTAGAGGGTTGTTGATCTATATAGGAGGATGAAATTAATGGAGGGGAAATAGGTGAAGTTATGGGTGTATGTTTCACAGTTTTAGATGAAAAATAAGAACTAGGATGTGTGGATGACAGAGCAGGGCAAAATTGCACTCCAACGGGTTCTGCCAAAGCACACATATCAAAAGGTCTAGGGTCACCATGAATAGTGACCAACTGATTTTTAAACTCAAATTTAACACATTGGTGTAAAGTTGATGGGACCGCTCGCATGGCATTGATCCAAGGGCGACCCAAAAGTATATTGTACGATGCTAGGCAATGTACAATAAACACGGTTGTTTCTAGGGTTCTAGGACCAACTTGCAATGGGAGGGTAATAACTCCACACGTTTCTTGTGTTTCATCATTAAAAGCTTTGATAATCATATCAGTTTTCTTCATTTCATCACTTCTAAAGCCAAATCGTTGGTAGAAGTCAAAAGTGCAAATGTTTAGAGATGAGCCATTATCAATCAAAACTCTTTTGACAGCTACATCTCCAATTAGAGCAAGTAATGTATAAGGGATTATCCTTATGTAAACCGTGTTGTGGGATATCTTTATCCCGAAAGTCAATACAATCAATCTCTCGAGTGATGATAGTATTGGCCATAGCTTCAAAGTTGAATGTTTTGAGGTACCATCATTTGGCTCAATGTAAGCATCAACTCATCCCTATGGGTGGGAGAGGATCTTAATAAATCTAAGAGGGAAATTCTGGCCGTAGTATTGGACAATTGCTCATTAATATTGTAAGGGGGTTTAGGTTGAACAAAGAGGGAGCATGATTCCCTTTATTGGGGTTTTTCAAAACGAATGGAGCCGATCCATCGTTCTGGTTTGGTTCTTGTTGAGAATTTTGAGCTTGTTGTCGAGTAACGACTCCAATGGTACCTACAATGTTATAGTGAAGACGCTGAACTGGTCTCGATTGAGCATTAATGGCTTGTTCATTAGAAAGGAATATATTAGAAGAAGGTCGAGTAGTAACTCTTCTAGGAAATGGTTCTTCTGGAACCATAGCATCCGTGACGGGTTGAATAGGATCTGATTCATTTTCAGAACTATTCGATTGGTTTGAAGTAATGTCTAGTTCACTTTCACTATCCGATTCTATATCACTAGAATTCGAAGTTTGAAAATTATGTAAGGGCCTGGTCGTAACCAGGGATAAGGTCGTGTCAAATATTTGAGGATCCTGAATAGGTAATTGTTCGCTAATGGTTCCTACATATCGGGTAGGAGGGGGAACATTATGATGTTCGATTTGATTGGCTACCTCTTTACCATGTCTTGGTAAAGGGTGTTGAAATATGTCTAGAGTTTGATTGGCATTTTGATTTTGATTTTGAGGAATGGTCTTTTGAGTATTATTAGGAGGGTTTTGTTTAGGTTGGAAGGCTTGCACTTCCATTTCATTATTGTCAATCAAATCTTGTATTTTATGTTTCAACCTTTTACAAGCGTTGGTAGAATGTCCAGGTCCTCTATGGAAATCACAGTGTAAGTCAGCTCTATATCCGGGTATAGTTGGATCAGGTTCCTGGATGGCTGGTAATTGGATCAAACCTCTTTCGAGTAATTGAGGTAAAATAGTTGATAAGGGTTGATTTAATCTAGTGAATTCTCGAGGAGGCTTATCAGGAGGTTTCAATATGAATTTTTCTGTTGTCTTCGTTGTATTGATATTAGCAACATTTTTGCTATCAGTGACTCCGTCACCGACAACTTGTTTGTTTTTATATTGATTTCTGGATGTTTTCTCATCATCCTTCTTCCTAAGTTGGCCTCTCCTAATGAGGGCATCTTCTACTCTTCGAGCTAAATCTATAGCTTGATCGAAGGTAGTTAAAGTAGCAATTGATAGCTCATAAGATATTTGTTCTTGTAAATTATTGATGAAAATGTCCAACATTTCCCTATAGGGCAGCACAAAGTGCAGCTTTCCTGTCAATTGCCTCCATCTAGCTAAGAAATCGGCAAAAAATTCATCCTTGTCTTGTTTTAAATTGTATAGATCTTTAATAGTTACATGCCCCTCAATGTAGGCACTAAATTGATGGACAAATGATTCCAGCTGTTTCTTCAAAGTTTCTCAAAGAATGAGTGGGCAATTGATAGTACCACTCTAATGCCATTCCACCTAAACTTTTTGGGAACATTTTTAGTAATAGCAAGTCATCATGCGATATATCATGACATGCTATCCTAAACATGCGAAGATGCTCTATGGGATCTTCGGTTCCTTTATATATAGGTAGGATGGGCATGGGAAAATGCTTAGGGTATGGTTGAGCTACAACTATGGGATCCAAAGGTTGACTACAGATCTCTCGATAATTATACGAGGGACTGTAGGGATCTATCTGGTCCATACGTGAAGCTAATTGTTTCACCATGGCTTCCAGATTACTAGTTTGCCCCCCATATTGGTTCGGTAGGGCATTGACATGGGTTTTATGGGCATATGATGGAGGAACATGCAGATTAGATGCCATGTTACTATTGTGTAAATTATTGGTAGGAAAAGTATTATGAAGGAATTTTGAAGTTGTATTATGTTGTATTCCGGATTGTTGAAAGTTTGTATTTGGCTTTGTTTTAGGTTTTTGTTTACTTGAAGCATATTGCTCAATAGTTTGGCGGAATAAAGTAGTGAAGGAAGGTTTCTTTTGTGTGGGAGTGATTTTAGGTTGAATAACAGGTTCCTTAGGAGGTTGGGTAACCTGTTGTTTTGACATGTTTTGAGCCATAGTGACCATATCCGTATTGGATGGCCCAGCCTTGTCACTTTCTTGATCAATGAAAGACAAGGGATTAGTGCGCATATTACACATATATTCCATGGCTGCTTGAGTGTTACTAATTTGCCCTTTATCAATACGAATTGCCACATTAAGGTCATCAATGTTATCAATGAGAAATTTCTGAAAATGCTCTGCATTGTCAAAAGCAATAGTTCCATTTGGAGCTACTCTAGGGGATGAGGATCCATCCTCTTTAACACTCCCTTCTTGTTCCTTATCTTCACCTAAGTCTTCTTCTCGATTGACCTAGAGTTTCTCCTTCCGGATTTGGATCTCCAAGAAGGACATTTGGGTCTCTAGTTGTATCTTGTAACCAATCTTCTTCTTCTCCTAAAGTTTCTTTACCATTCCTAAGTTTAGGCATGGTGCTTTAATTTTGATTTCAGCAAATATATATATATATATATATATATATATATATATATATATATATATATATATATGCAACAAATTAAGAGGTATATGTTTACTATATACCTACTACAATATTTGAAATGAAATTTTTAAGTTTTTGCTAAGTTTTTGGTTTTTTTTTTTTTTGAAATAATATAGTAAAGACAATCAACACAAATAAATGCAAGAAATAAGACTGAAAGTAATAATCTAGTTTTCTATAAACAATTTATGAATATCATTAATAGGTTCGAGTTGTTCCGGAGTCATGAAGTGTTCTTCTTCAAATTGAAAGTTTTCTTTTAAAAATTTGATGAAAAGAGCTATAGTGATATTATCTGTCTCAGATGTCGGTTGATAAAAGTAAAGCTCATGGCAATACTCTCGATATAACACAACTCACGGAACTCTATTCCATATTTCCCTATCTGTAAGAACAACCTCTTGGTCTTCTACACAACCTAGGAACTGGTGCACAATGGCTGCGTTCTCGAGGTATTCCTCGAAGGTGAATAGTTCTGAAGATACTAGAGCTCTCCTATAAGCTAACCATCTATGGCAGGCTCTCTGAAGTTCATGATAAAAAACTAGTTGATGAGGATCCAGGATTCTATCTAGGACTAGCCTCTTGATTTGCTTAAGTTGTGTGGACCTAGATGAGATGAGACTAAGTCTTCTATCAAGTTCGTTCCACAGGAATTGATTCCTACTTGTTTCAGGCACATTAAGCATAGAATTGATTTCTATGGCCGCCAATTGGTTTTCTACATTTATAGTAACTGCTAACCTTTTCTTAGGAGCTACCATCTAAACATGATTTCAAACTTAAAGGATTTAAAATGCATCTATGTTTTAGTTGTTCTATATATGTTTTTTGTTTTGTTTTTGTTTTTCAAAAGGTTATGATGCATTCACGTCGGGTTCACCAAAATGTATCGCTCCAAATTTTTCGCATCCTTACCTTCGAGCTATTGGATCCGTGCCCGAAAGGAGGATGGGAAAAGGATGTCACGGTACCTCGGACTGAGAGGACTTTGCGAAGGTCCCGCCTCTCAAGGGAGGTGTATTTTGATGATTTTTCGACTGGATGGTGGGTTCACCAGGAAACATTTAAGGGCGTTTCCACGCCTAGGTTTGGAATGTGTTTTAATGTGTTCATTTTTAACTTTAAGCATTCATATCCTAGGTTTGGCCAAATGAATCTAGATTAATCTACATGAAAATGCAAATTCAATGAGTACAAAAAATAGATTTAAAGACATAAAATAGAGAATTTACAGAATACAAATGAGGAATACCTGATCCGGATGTCCGGTGATGATTCTCGATGTTTGAAGCAATCAGATCATCTCGGAATTCGACAGAATCATCTCGAGATCCGACAGAATCATCCGAGATCCGACGAATCGTCTGAGATCTGACGAATTCGTCAGAGACCTGCAAGCAGAAAAATAGATACAAAATACAACGAATACTACTGTGCTAATAGAGGGAAACAACACCAAATGACTGTATGAATACTGAGTAATAGTTATGAATAGAAATTCAAGCAAATTACGATATTCTAATGACAAATCATGATCTTAGTATGCAATCTAAGCTAAATGGGTGAACTCCAAATGCAAAATAACATAAACACTGAATAAACTATCTAATTTGCAGAATAAAATAACAGAGAAAAGGTTGAGAAATGCAAACTTCAGGCACTGATTGCCTCAATATGGACTGCAGTTGAGATCGTCTCGCATCAGTACGAAATCACCTCGGATTCGACAGGTTCACCTCCGATCTGAATAGGTTCGTCGACGACGATGTGTGCTGGCTCCGACTGAAAAACAGTGATGTACCTACAACAAAATTGGTATGGGACCAAGGCAAATGAAAAATTGGGATGGTTCAACGTAGATGGAGTTAAATTGCAGAGAATTTCAGCCAGGGGGTGCTAAGGGAATAGCTTAGGATTAAATAGGCTTAGGGGAGTAGTTAGGAGGTTGGAGATCATCCCAATTTGGGAGATCTCCAATGGGGGAGGGTCCCTAACGACGCAGACACGCTTCTGCCCGGATTGGAGACCCGTTGGAACAGAAGCTAATTGTGCAAAATCAGTTTTGCGACAAGATCGTCTGGACGTCCTAGCCCAGACGAAATCGTCAGATCTGGGGCGATATCGTCTGATCGGCGACGATATCGTCAAACGGTCAAAACAACCTCTAAAAATGGCACGAAAAAGGGGGAAACGGATTACCCGACGGTTAACGGGCGGTTTGGGAGGTTAAATTTGAATTTTAAATTATTTACTAAGGTGAATGTAATTATTATAATTTTTCTGTGCCAATTTTAGGGTGCTACACTTGTCCTATGAACAGATGATGATGTGGATGTACTGGTAAACAACAACTCCTTTAATGCATTGGAACATTTATAGGAGCTGTGACCTTTTATTTCCACCAACATTGGTGAATTTCTATCCATTATGGCTAGTTACCTTCTTTAATTTCAACTGACTGTATAGTGACATTGACTTTGGATGGGCCAATAAGAAGATTTCTCAGTAGACCAATAGCTAGCCAACATTAGTCTAGTCACTAACTCTCTTTGTCTTTTCTTGCCATATCATCATGTTAGATTTCACAGTCACTATTGATGGTGCATATGACCTTGAATTTAATAGTGGTTGGTCGGATGAGATATCCACTTTATTTAGCCTTGTCGGATGAGTCATGCACTTGGGTGAATGAGAGAGCCAATAAAATTCATTGCTTTGGGAATTACGACTGATGATGCGATATGAATGATGACTCTAGAAGATACGCAATCTGTACTTAGCTTGATATGACCTTGGTGAGTGAAAGAAATGAGCAACGGATTTGCAGTACGACTTAATTTTTAGTTCATCGAGCATCATCGGGTGAGTCATCCACTCAGGGCACAAGCAAAGTGACCATCGGATGAAGGAGTCGACTAAAGGAAGATTATCGCTTACCTTATCAGAGTTTATCAACATCATCAATTTCTTAAACAATAAATTTGGATCGATGTGATGGTGTCAAGTAGGTGGGATGACCAATGGGAGATCATTGCTTGACTTATTTGCATCGTCGATTATTTTTGGTTATCAAAGGGCATTGGATGAGATTACATCGAGCAAGCGAGATGACCAATTACATTCTATAGAGGACTTTGGAAAAGATGATTTATTATAGTACTAGAAAGAGGGATGCATTAGTTACATAAGTGAAACCATTAAATATCTAAGTGAGGACAACATGGTTTAAAGTGAAATTCTCATAAATAGGATACCATCGAATGAGACATTCGACTTGGGCATATGCCAAGATAGACCATCAGCTAAGATATTCGACAAGGGTTAAGAGATCGGGTGAATGTGGGGGATTATTAGCTAAGGTACATAATAGGAGATACGACTTTGAATGACTTAGCTATTATCGGTTGTGCACACACATGATAAGGCAAAGGATGTATGGTTTATCGGGTGAATATGGAGAGGTTTCAGATAATGTATCCGATGGGAAACTTAGGGTGGACATGTTGGGTGATGACTCTTTTAATTGGATGTGATAGTCGATGGACCTAGGATGATCGGGCGAGATGAAGAGGGGGTATCGGTTGGGATAGCCACTTTTCCTTGTTTTATCGGATGAGATGGTCGATGGAAATATTATCGTGCGCGATGACTAAGGCATTTAGACTTTGAGAACCTTGGGATTTTAATAATTTGGGAAAGGGGAAAAACACTCGATGCATATGACACACTTTGCACCTTAGGGAATATGGATACATCGGGGTAGATTTTCATGATATTGATCATCATTAGACTTAGGGAAAATGTAAACTTGGGGAAACATTTGTGCGCGTTAAACTTACAACATGGTTTAAGGCTTAAGGTGGTAAACTTTATATTCATTGGGTGATTTGAGCATGAGTTGTAGAATATGAATGGATGATGATGAATAACTTAACAAATGGAATTATGAAATGTAACTTTAGATGGATGGAGCGAAGGCTTTAATAAAAATGGGTGATGAAATGATAATATTATGGTAGAATGGATATGATAGGAATGAATTTATGAAGGATAATTTTGAATGAATTATGCACAAGATGACCTAGAGCTATACCTTCATGACCATGGAGACTCTTTTGGACCTTCATGATTTTTATGAAACTTTTCACCTTTGAACTTTGACTATCACAACCTATAATCACCTAGACTCTTGATTTTATCCTTGTTTGAAAATTAGGGGTACCATATAAGTTGGGATTTTTAAGCCCAACATAGGCTCTATCTAGGACAAGAGAACTGATTGACTTTGAAGGAGTGAAAGTTTTCTTGAGAACCTCAAAATCTCCAGTTGATTTGACCATACATGATGACCTCTTGATATGTTAAACTTACAACTTTCCAAGTTGACTATAATAATGTTTATTTTCCTGACTTACATAAGGACTTGTAACGATTGACTCAAGACTTAAATCTTGAAAAACTTAATCACCTATAGTTATTTAGCCTAATCACCTAAAAATTTTAGCCTAGTCACCTAAAGGACTGAATAAAGTAATCAGACTAGTAATATTGAAAATAAACTTACTAACTAAACTTTGACATAGACTAGAATGTACTAAAACATGAACTTTTGTAGAGGTAGACACAAATATTTATTATTATTTTTTTTTTGTAGATAGAAATAGTTCATATCAATTGATCCCCATCATGGGGATGGTACATTTTCAGATGTTGGCCATTTATCGAAACTACATTTCTTCTCCTTGTAGGGTCTGCAACCTGTAAGTATGGTGGCCTATCTTTTGTATGATCTGATAAGGACCCAACCATTTTGGTTCCAATTTACCTTTATCTCTTGGCTTATCATTCTTTGGATCCCAATATAGTACTATATCCCCTTCAACAAATAGCCTTCCTCTAGCTTTCTTGTTAAAGACTTGAACTATTTTTTGAGTTTCTTGGATCATTCTCTCGAAGGCATTTCTTCTGTCCTCTTCAAGTTTAACAATTTGGTCCATTCTTCTTTGCAAGCTATCTGGTTTCTTATGATCTTGAAGTAATAGAGCCAATGCAAGCCTTTCTACTTGTGGAGGGAGCAATACCTCTTCCCCATACACTAATTCATAAGGGGTTTTCTTGTTGCTCTTTTAATAGAAATCTTGTCAGCCCATAAAGCAAACTTCAATTCATTGTCCCAACCTCTTTTGTTTCTACCGAGGGATCTCTTTATCCTAGTAATGAGGTTTTTGTTTGAGGATTCTACTAGGCCATTACCTTGAGGGTAGTAATTAGCTAAATGTACCAACTCAATGTTATATCTACTACAAAATTCTACCATCTCATATGAGCTAAAATTACTTCCATTGTTAGTGACTAGCTTTTTGGGTGCTCCAAATCTAGTCAAGATATTTTCTTCCAGGAATCTAACAATTACTTCGGTGGTTGATTTCTTTAATGGAGCAGCTTCCACCCACTTAGTGAAATAGTCAGTTGTCATGATTATCCATATATGGCCATTTGAAGAATTTGGATTAATTTCTCCTATCAGGTCTAGACCCCATTGGGTGAAAGGAGCTTCTACTACCACAGGTTTTAAAGGTATTGCAGGCAACTTTTTCTTACCATCAAATATTTGATAATTCTAGCACTTTCTTACAAATAGATGTACATCTCTAAACATGGATGGCCAGTAGTAACCGACTCTCATTATGGTGTTAGCAGTTGCTTTAGGTGCAAAGTGCCCTCCATAGAAGCCTATGTGAAATTCTTCAATTATACCAAGGACTTCCTTTTGAAAAAGATAGAGTAATAATACTCCATTCGGATGCCTCCAATATAATTTTTTATTCTGAATATAATACTTCTATGCCTATTTTTTAATGCTTCTCATTTTATTCTGAGTTATACCTATTGGAAAAGAAAGTGTTTTTAAGTACAAGACTATTTCTTTATACCATTCATCTTCGAGGCAATCTATAGTGTCTTTTGGCTATGCACTTGTTGTTGTGATGGTATTATTGAATTCTTCTCCTCCTTTGGTGGCTATGTATCTTGCCAAGCCTTGCCCTTTAATGGTTTTGACTACCTTGAATTTGAGCTCATATTGTTGTAACTTGACCATCCACCTAGCTGACTTGCCTGTAGGTTCATTCTGAGTAAATACCTCTTTAACAACTATGTATGGTATGCATGCTATTACTTTATTGGACCCAATAATCCCTTTGAAATGTTCCAAAGCTTTTACTAAGGAAAAGGCTTGTTTCTCAATCATTGTGTATTTCAGCTGTCCTCCTTTCATCCCAGAGCTCATAAATGCAATGGGCTTCTCATTTTTCTCCTGATCCCTTTGAGATAAGATGATAGCAATGGTATCTTCTGAGGCAAATGAATAGATGTTAAAATATCTTGAATAATCTGGGTATGTTAACATAGGAGCTTGTGTAATGGTATTTTTAATCTTCTGGAAAGCCTCTAGATTCTCTTCTATCCACTTGATAATCCCATATTTCTTTATCATGTTATTGATTGGTTTAGCAATTTGCACAAATTTTGGAATAAACCTCCTGACAAAGTTGATCTTCCCAAAAAATGATCTGACTCCTTTCAGATTCTTTGGTGGTGGGATTTTTGCAATTGCCTCAATTCTTTCTGGATCGATGTTGATCCCTTCTTTAGAAACAATGTGGCCAAGTAGCTTGCCTTGTGTAGCTCCAAAAATACACTTTTTAGGATTTAAAGAAATACCAAATTCCTTACACCTTTCAAATATCTGAGATAGATGCCCAAAATGATCTTTTGGATTTTGAGAGAAAACAATTATATCATCTAGGTAAACTACCACTATTTTGAACATGAGACCTTTAAAAGCAAAGTCCATTACCCTTTGGAAAGTTGCTCCAACATTCATCAACCCAAAAGGCATCCTCAAGTATTCAAATGTGCCCCATGGGATGGTAAAAGTAGTTTTATATCTATCTTCAAGATTTACTACTATTTGGTTATATCCTGAGAATCCATCTAATAGAGACATCCTGGCTGAACCTACCATAGATTGTAACAATTGTTCCATGTTTGGCAATGGGTAATTATCTTTGAGTGAATTTTTATTCAAATTTTTGAAATCAACACACAACCTTATATCTCCATTCTTCTTCCTGATTGGAACTAGATTAGCTATCCAAGATGAGAATCTAACCTTCCTTATGATTTTGGCATCCAACAGTTTTTAAACTTCCTTTTGCATCATTGGGTATAGAGTAGGATTAAACTTTCTTTGCTTTTGCCTGTGAGGCTTGGTTCCTTCTTTCAATGGGATAATATGACTCATTATATCAGTGTTGAAAGTTTTGAGATCTTCATAACTCCAAGCAAAGGAATCCATATTTTTCTTGAGGAACTTTATATATTGGTTCCTTTCTTTTCCTGACAAAGCCTTGTTGATTTTTACTATTTTGGGCTCTTGTTCTATCCCTATATTAACATCATCTACTTCTGACTCCATCATACTAGGTTTATGTGCTCTATCAAAATCATCAAAAAGGCTTTCCAAAGAAACTAACCCTCTTGGGAGCTTGTTGGTTTTAAGTTGTATGACCTCCATAGGTTCTCCTATGATCTCCTTCAGCTTTTCTTCATCTGACTCATCACACAAAATATCAACATAATGGTTTTGCATAGTCATGAAATATTTAATATTGATATCATCCTAAAAAACTTGTAAGTAGACAATGTTATCTGGAATAGAAGGATGATAAACATAGATAGTAGGAAATATTTCTTGATATTCTGTATCTATTTCTGGGCAATCGTCTCCGACGCACTGATAGCTAATAGATTTGCTACATGGTTTTGTTCTCTAGGTATATATGTTATGTTAAAGGCTAGAAACTTGTTTATTTCATCTTGGACAACCTATTTATATTGTTTTAGCCTAGGGTGTTTGGTTTGATATTTATATTTAACTTGTTGTATGATCAGCTCTGCATCTCCATATACCATCAGATAGTTTATTCCCAATTCTTTAGCTTTCCTTAACCCTAATAGCAAGGCTTCATATTCAGGTACATTGTTTGTGTAGGGGAATTGTAGTCTATAGGGTATACCCAAATAATTTCCTTTTATATCAGTTAGGTTAACCCCAGCTCCTACTCTAGTTTGTGATTTTGCACCATCAAATGTCATAGTCCACATTTTAGTAGTTAATACTCTATTAGATTCAACATCTACCTCAACAGCTATTTGTGGATCCATATCATCGGCTTCAGGGACTTTAGATAAGAAGGGTGTATGCTAGATAGAATAGACTCCCATTTCCTTCTCCTCAATGGAATGAACTAAATTTACTGTTGTATTGTCAGTCTTCTTTAATTCTATCGAGTATTTATGGAATGGTTCTCTTCTAAGCACAACTTGTTCTTTAGTATTTAGTGGAATTGTGGCGTATGACCAATCTAACTGGATTGACCCTCCTAATTGCTCAACCCAATGTCTGGATAATAATAATGAAAATAATGGGTCTACATCTACAATGACCACATCCATCACTATTCCTTTCTTAGGATATTGATCTAAAAATACAAGTAACCTAGTAATTATCCCTGCGCATGGCACTTGTCTACTATCCATGATTGATATGGGAGGTGAGTCTCTGGTACATATTAAACCAAGTTGATCCACTATTTGTTTGGGCATAATGTTGTGGGATGCTCCACTATCCAACATACAGTTATGTATCACATATTGATCTCCCAATTCTGAAGTATATCTCAAGGATATGTAAAAAGGTCTGACTAAAGATGGATTCCTAGGTATTGGTAAAGGCTTGTCTCTTACTGAAGCATTGCATATGTGGTTATTGGGCTGGTCTATCAAACTGAAGGCTTTGCATACCTGATCTCTGTATTTAGGAATGGTCATTAGTTCATCAAAAGTAATGTTGATCTTCTATTTGGCTAACTCTTGGCCAACATCGAACTCTACTTTCTTGGTTTCTGTATTCCTGTTGGGATCTAATTGCTTCAGGGGATCACTTTCTACTTCAACCCTAGGGTTTATTTGTTGCTTATTTATTTTCTTAGTTTTTTTCTTTGTTCAAGTCTTGTGGCTCTCTGTTTTCCTTACCATTAGTTTTATCTAGAATGGTCCTATTTCTTAGGTGAACAACATGTATCCTTTCTAATGATTCTACCTCTTCAGTTGTAGGTAATATCTTACCTTGTTTCATTCTCTCATACCTATTATCTAGGGATATTTTTAGAATTTCCACATTTTCTAATACAAGAGCCTTGGGTGTCTCTCCTGATACGGGTAACTCACTCATTTCTTTTTCGAATTGTATTTCTCTATCCTCATCATCTTGTGTCCAACTCACATTTATTCTTATTTCTTCATTATACTCTTCTTCTAGATTAACGTTGGGGTATATGTTATGGTATATGGCACAATCTACAGGATTGTGAGGAGCATCACAAGCTTGATAGAAGAAAGGATAATCAGGTATCACATTGGCAGAGGGTATAGGGTTTGGAATGACATCTACATATTTTTGTGTTTCCCTTTTCTTCCAGCCATTATTATTATGGTTCCCCTCATTTGTGTTATTCCTATTCCAATTTCTATTAAAATTCCTCTTAAAGGGTTGTCTATTATCGTTCTGATGGGATGGTTCAGTATTTTCATTTTTCTCCCTTTCTATCCTAGATAACCTATTATTCATGTTGCTAAACATCTCGGCTAACTAGTTAGATAACTTTTCTATGGGGTCAGCTTCATTTTTCTTTAACAAAGAGAATCCAACTTTCTTAGGCTTTTTATCCACTTGACTGGATCCTGACTCAGATGAATATGGCTTCATTTTACCACTATCTAACATGTTTCTCTCTATTTCAAGGGCTTTGTCCATACATTCATCAATGGTATTAGTGTTGTGTTGCCTTAATTCATAGCTGAATTCACCAGGGAAAGCATTTTTGTAGAAACATATGGCTTGATGATCGGTTGGCCTCAAAGTTATGAGAATTTTGTTTCTAGTCTTGAAAAATCACCTATTAAAATCTTCTACAGATTCATTTTATTTTTTCTTTATAGTTGCGAGCTCAGTTAACAATGATTGTTCATTTTTTCTTTCCCCATATTTCTTTAGAAAGACTTCCTCCATAGTCTAAAAATTGAGAATATGATCAGGTGGGAGACAATTAAACCAATCTCTTGCATCCTTTTCTAGTGTCTGCAGGAATAATCTAAGAACTACATCTTCATGTTCAACTTCAAGACTATCTAACACATATAGAAATCCTTTAACATGATCTTCTCTAGTCACTGAAGTATCCCCTTGAAATTTGGGTAAATACTTATGAGCTTTGGATGGCAAGGGATGCAAATTTTGGGGTAATCAAAAAGGTCTATACCTACTGGTCCTCTAGGCTTGAAGGTTCTGATTATTTGGTTGTGCCATGTTGACTATTATGGGATGGACTAGGGTACTAACCACAAGGGTGTTAATAGCAGATGTATTATTAGCATAATTAACTACAAAAGTATACTTCTTAGCAGATTTACTACCAGCAACACAAGATTTACTCTGATATATATATTTCTTAGGAACTGGGACTTTTCGAGTATGGGTAAATACCTTTGGGTCTTCAAATTTTGGGAAGAGTTCTTTACCATTGTGTCTGGTATGCGCCATGTCATATTCTTCTTCTTCTTATTTTGGGTTTGTTCAGAGTCACTAACACTTTGATGCAATAGAATCTCACTTAGGCCAAGATTGCTCAACTTTTAAATTCTCTCAATCTCTCAGATATGCATAGAGAAATTATAGACTACAAGGCGAAAAATGGTTGATGGGTAAAAACTTTATCATGAGGAGACAGACTATAGGAACATTAAAATCATGAATATTCTATCCTCAACAACGATGCCAAAAATTATTGTGGAAAATTTTGATATCCTTAAAATATGGTTGTCACACTACCAAAATTTTTAGAATCACAACAATATGCAAGCTCTGGTGGACTTGCCACTTTGACCTATATGGGGTTTCAAGAAAATTCATGAAATACTAGGTCAGGTCTGGACACCCTAATAAGAGCCTAATTAAACATGGATATTCTATCTCTTTAGCTCTTCTAGATCAGATGGGTTTGAATCAGATTTTAATGATGACCAAGCTTAATATAACACTTCAAGAATGCAGATCGGTGCCTTGTCCATTGGGAAATCATAGCAAGAATTTAGATCTTTATGAAAATATTGAAAAGAGAAAGAAATAACTGGTTTATTCACATACATTCGAATAATGTAATGCATATAAACATTGACCAGTGAAAGAAAGCGCTATTCATATGTTCAAATCATGTAACACATAAACAGACAACACATACATTTACACAACAAATTTGCAAGAAGGATGAGACCTAGATTTGTATTAAATTCCATAGACAAGTTACAGTATAGATCCAGCAGAGTGCCAAGGACCAATGAAATTCAATATAATGGTTCTTTCTATTCAAATAATGTAATAGAAGAACACAACTCTCTATTCTAATGAAGTAATCGAGAGCCTCCGATCTCTAATCCAATCATGGGAAATGATCTCAGCGATCGGATACACCTTCACAGATTCTTGCATAAATGGGAAGAATGAGAGTGGGATAAAGGAAGACTAACATAGGGAAATATGATAACCTAAAATAGGACACATAGTATACCTTGCTTGCAAAGTTTTACAATGGATGCTTGATGATGAATCTTGGTCGCTTCGACTCCTTATGTAGCCAGATTACCCAAAATCTGTTACATTTTCTTGGCACTGGTTTAGCCACGTGTATCTCCTTTGGCTTTGTGTCTCTTCATCTTCTCGGGTGTGTTACAACCAGATATCAGTGGATGCAAGCTATCAAAATTTTGTAAAACTACCATTTACTTGAAATTATGTATCATCGATTCAATTTTTTGACTCTAACTATTCTTTGATTTGAAGGGAGTTCTTGGACTATCTTGAGCAAGAGATCATTTGACCTTTGTTTTTGGTCATGTGGTGGGCTAGGTAAAAGATATTATATATATATATATTATATATTCCTGTTTGTCCTAGTCATCCATTTTTGTCTTTAGCTGGATCTGGACTAGGTTTGATGCAATTATATTTTTGATGTGAAATAGAGGGGGACCCGACATGATGGTGAAGAGAGAAAAGATAAAATACGATGAAATGAAATAGAATGGGAAATAGTATGGATGGGTGTGGGGACCATCGAATACAATGGATGTAGTGTTGTACATGGAATGGTGGTGAGATGGTACTTTGTGAAACAAAATGGAATGATAATTAAGAGAGAATACCCAGAAAGGAGAGGGCTATGGTATATTTATAGGTGAGAAGTCGGAAGTAGCACTAAAGTGCTAGGAATGGAGGAAAAATAGAATGGAAAACAAGATCTAGAGGTACAAGAATGAATGTAATAGTGAAAAATATTGTACCTCCATAACTATACTCCATCGAGGTGCTTCCTCTGTAACTATACTCCATTGAGGTACTTGTATCTTTCTAGGGTAGGCAGGCTGTATGAAGCTTTGATATCTGCTTTCTTCTACTGTACCTTTTGTATCTCTTAATATTGATATACAAGAATTTTTTATGTTGTTCATGCTCTTCTTGTTGCATACTTTGGCCCATATTTGCTTCTATGATCCTTGTTTGGGTACTCACCTTCATATAGAGTCATGTTGATAAGATGCATTTCATCAGCTGATGATGATATGATCAGGTTTTGTAGATCTGGTAGGATTGACTTACTTGAATTAGCATTGAATCTATTACTGGTATTGCTTGCTCCATCAATCTGCTCTTATCGGTACAGTCCATAAGATTTTCACTTTGTATGGTAGATTTATTCGTGTGACCTAATATCTCTTCCCTTATGCTTTGATCATCTCCTAGGTTCTGATAGCCTCAATATTTGGATTGCCTTTATCAGTCTTCTTGTGCTGTGAATAGATGATGGTATGGATGTACCGATGAGTAGCAACTCCTTTAATGTGTTGGGACATTCATGGGAGTTGTGACCTTTTATTTCCACCAACCTTGGTGAATTTTTATCTACTATGGTTGGTTACCTTCTTTGATTTCAATCTATTGTATAGTGATATCAACTTTGGATGGGCCAATGAGAATATTTCTCAATAGACCAATAGCTAGCCAACATTAGTCTAGTCACTAATTCTCTTTGTCCTTTCTTGCCATGTCATCACAATCATATTGATGGTGCATATGACCTTGAATTTAATAGTGGTTGGTCGGATTAGATATCCACTTGATTTAGCCTTGTCATATGAGTCATGCACTTAGGTGAATGAGAGAGCTGATGAAATTCATTGCTTTGGGAATTACGATCGACAATGTGATATGAATTATGACTCTTGAAGATACGAAACATGTACTTAAATTGATATGACCTTGGCAAGTGAAATAAAGAAGAAATGGATTTGCAGTGTGGCTTCATTTTTAGTTCATTAGGCGTCATTGTGTGAGTCATCTACCTGAAGTACAATCGAAGAGGCCATCGGGTGGAGTCGACTAAAGGAATATTATCAGTTTCTTTATCAAATTTTATCTGTGCCATAAATTTATTAAACTATTAATTTTAATTGATGGGATAATTTTGAGTGAGTGGGTCGGCCGATGGGAGATCATTGCTTGACTTATCCAAGCTCATATGTGCCCTCGATTATTTTGGATAATCAAAGGGTATTAGATGAGATTGCACCTGGTGAGTGGGATGACCAATTGCTTTCCACAAAATACTTTATACAAGATGATTTATTATAGTATTGTAAAGGGATATGCATTAGTTATGTAAGTGAAATCCTTAAAGACCTTGGCGAGGAGAACATGGTTTAAAGTGGAGTACTCATCAATAGGATACCATTGAATGAGACATTCAACTTAGATGCATGGTAATATAGATCATCGACTAAGGTATTCAACAAAGGTTAAGCGGTCAAGTGAATGTGAGGGGTTATCAGCTGAGGTACTCAATAGGAGAGATGACTTTGAATGACTTAGCCACTATCAATTCTAGATTCACATGATAATACAAAGGACATATGGGCTATCAATAAAATATGGAGAGGTGTCAGGTAATGTAGTCGATAGGAAACTTAGGGTGGACATGTTGGGTGATAATTATTTAACTTGGACACTATAGCCTATGGATCTATTAATGATCATATGAGATGAACAAGGCATTAGCTGGGATAATCACACTTCTTTATTTCATAGGATGAGACGATCGATGGAAGTTTTATTGGATGCAAATGACTTAAGGCATTTAGACTTTGAGAACCTTGGGATTTTGATAATTCGAGAAAGGGGAAAAACACTTGACTCAAAAGACACATTTCACACCTTAGGGAATATGGATACATCGAGGTGTATTTTATGTGCAATATTGATCATCGTTAGACTTAGGGAAAATGTAAACTAGGAGGAAACATTTGTGCACGTTAAACTTGCAACATGGTTTAAGGCTTAAGGTGGTAAACTTTATATTCATTGGGTGATCTAGGTGTGAATTAAAATATGAATAGGTGAAGGTGGATGACTAATCAAATGGACTTATGAATTATTACTTTAGATGGATGGAGTGGAGGCTTTAATAAAAATGGGTGATGAAATGATAATATTATGGTGGAATGGATATGATAGGAATGAATTTATGAAGGATAATTTTGAATGAATTATGCACAAGATGACCCGGAGCTACCTTCATGACCATGGAGACTCTTTTTGGACCTTTATGATTTTATGAAACTTTTCACCTTTGACTTTTACTATCACAACCTATAATCACCTAGACTCTTGATTTTATCCTTGTTTGAAAATTAGGGGTACCATATAAGTTGGGATTTTTAAGCCCAACATGTCACTACTTCTTGGTCACTACCTATGGTTCATTGCCTTTGGGTCACTTCCATTGGTTCACTAACTTGGGGTCACAATTTTGAGAACTCTGCCTCTAGGTCACCTCTAGATAATCACTATCTTTGGGTCATCCACTAGAATACTCATAAGACTATTGTATATATAGGATCATCACTACAAATTCTTCCACTACTTTTACTACTTTCACTATAGGTTACCTCCAAAGTTATTCTTGGATCATAATTATTTATTTTGTATTTATTCATGATAAGATCAATATCATTATTTTCATTCAATGGACTATGATTTTTCACCATACTTGGTTTTCATTTGTAGAAACCATACAATATTATTTTCATCTTATTCCATTCATATATGTTCATCCATCCACAATCAACTTTTACTTTGTAGTCTTTCTTTTCCTTTTGTAGATAAAATATTTGTGAATGATTATGTTCTCCATAAATATTACAACTATGGAGATTCTAACATATCTCTATCTTATGTCCATATCTACCACAATCACAATAGTTTTTTTCTATTAAAATATTCATCTTATCATTTTATTCTTTACTAAAACCAATTCTATCGATCTCTATCACTGATTTGATGGCTCTATTTCCTATCATGAACTTAGTTCCTTGTTCATTGCTACTAGTTTGACCTGTATATCCAAGACCTTCATATCTTGGTCTTATTTTTGATATAATTGGTTCTTTCATTCCTTGTTCATATTTTCCTAAACATGTATCCTTATATCCCATTTTATTCATCAATTTTAAACCAATTCCTTTAGTATATTTTTCAAAATGACCAAAAATATCATTAGACTAAAATCTATCAATATCAATATAATTCTAACCATCACTATCCCTGTCATCATTTGAATCTTTATCATCATCAATTCTAATAGTATAAGATTTCTCTAACCAATCACGAACTGTACTCAAATCATCTAAGCTAGAATCTATGAGTTCTAAGTCTTCATTGGATTTCTCATTACTTGATAACAAACATATGTGATTTGTCAGTGCATCAAACCCTAGTTGATTATTATGATCTCTCTAATATTATTTAGGAGATTCTTTGTATCGACCTTTCCTTGACAATTCATTATACTTAGAAGATTTTTGTATTATGTTCTTCTTTATTAAAAATATAACAATACTTATTTTGTTTTTGCTTTTGTGATGAAGCGTAATTTTTTTTCTAATTCACAAGCCTTATTAGATGACCCACTTAATTGATTTTCAATTTGATATTGTTAAAGAATATTTATCAATTTCTCAAATGACACCTTTTGATTTTATACCAAAAGAGATGTGACCAATATTTTGAATGACTCGGGAAGTGCACTAAGTACAATTGAAACCAAAAGTTCATCTTCAATGTTTTCCCCTAATGTATGCAATTTTTATTTTTATTCTGATATCCTTTGAAGAAATTGTTCTATATTTTCTCCATCATGAATATTTATTGTATACAACTATGATTGTATATGCAAAATGTTAGAGTATATTACATAATTTGGGTCATGTAAATGTACCACCCTTGGTTCATACCTAGAGTAGTAGATTACTTTAGGGGGTATTTAGCTAGTTACTTCAAGTAATATAATAAATGCACAAGTGCCTATGTGCAAGTTGTAAATGTACAAGGTGTCCTCTTGTACAACTAGGTAGAGTGTTGGCCAAGCAATATTTTTTCTATATAAAGGGCCTCATAGTGAGTGATAAGATATCATTGTAGGTAGTAGTAGGTATACTAGATAGATCACAAAATAAATTGGTGATGGATACAATGTAGTTCTTTAGCATTAGTTTTGGAGTATTCATTTCCTTTATTTTGCATTGTATCATTTTTATCACTTTTCATAAATAGTAAATTTTAGCATCTTAGATTTTTGCATATTCTACATCTTGTGATTGCATGCTCCCTTGGGATATACCATCAAAATCTAATAGTGATATCAAAGCCATGGTATATCAATAGGAATAGAAATGTCACAAGAAATATTGAGAGGAGAAGAAAATATTAGTTCTAGAATTTCTAAGATTACATTTGGGTAGAGTATTTCTAAAAAGTTTTAGAAACACTCGTGAACACTAGGACTCATCATTCGTTCTACCAGATTGATAAATCAACTAGTGAAGATTCATCATTGACAAGATTTAGAATTAGCTTACTAACACTTTGTTGTAGGAAAAGAAAACTGAGGGAATCCCTATTGTAGACTTGCACATTGTAGATGAAAATGCCACAAAAGCCTTTATCTAGAATAAAATTCTATAAAAGCCTTGGTCCAAAATCAAAGGCCATAAAATTATTGAACTTGAAGAAGACTCCAAAGAAGATTTCGTGAAAGATAGGATATTGATGATCTCCTTTGCTGATTGAATAATTCCTCTAAAATAAACTAAAGAGACACATATAAGATATCATTAAAGAACATCCGTCCTTGGAAGACATAGAGAAGGATGATCAAAAACCCTATTCTAGAAATTCATGAAGAAGAATTCATTACCAACACTTCAATAGTTGAAGGTTGAAGAAAAGGTATCATCAAGAAGACCAGAGAAGCTACAAGACTAAAGACCTTTGAGAGGTCTCAAGGAGAAAAAAAGAGAAGGCTTAGAGAGCCTCATTGTATAAACTGGAGAATCCATTAAATGAGTTCCTATGAGAACTCATTGGAGAAACTCACTATAGAATATATTGGAAGAGCTTGGGATAATTATAACCATATAACAACAAGCCCAAAGGAGAAATATTTGGCAAACAATTTGTCAAAATTTAGATAAAAAATTTGTGAAGACCTCAAGAACTTTAGATTCTTGAGAATAAAGTCCTATTTGAAGTTAGAACTTAGATAGAAGAAACCTATCAAATCCAAGAATATTTTGAGATTGCCCTTCATAGCTAAATAAGGTACATTTCAAAGATAGGGATTTTCTATATTCATAGCAAAATACTAAAAGGGTTCTTGAAGGAAAAAAATTAGTGAATATATTGATTGCTAAAGGGTAGCAATAAATATAGCATTACTAGCTACAAGACTCTAGAGTTCTAGGTTAGATCCTAAAGGAGAATTTGAAATCATCTACTACAATTTTAGAGAAGCAAAGTAGAAGCATTCATAGGTGTTAGCAACCACCATTATATACAAGAAATTTGGTGAATCATCTCATCAAGATGTCAATCATCAAACGTAAGCAACTTAGGTGTAGAAGGTTCATTATGTGAACACGTAATTTAGATTACTACTTAACTTAATTAAGAACCTTATTAGAATTTGGAAGTTGTAAAATAAAAGGTTGTATTTTAAGTAGGGTTATGCATAAGGGGTCGGTCCCAAAATGTATTTAAAAAATTTGGTGAATCAGTTTCAAAATCTAGGAAAATAGTGTTCAAATGCACATAGAAGGTTCACTATTATTAGGGGTAATGTTGGAAATTTATACTTAAAATTGTCAAATTATTATAAAAGTGGGGAAAATCGACCCAAAAATAATTGCACCCATAAATTTTTGGCTAATGGGCCCTGGTCAAGGGTCCCAAATATTATCCAATTCCAAATTTTGAAAATCCTAATTTTAGCCAATTTGGCAATAAATAGCCACTATGCATAACCCTAATTTTTTTTTGTGTAAAATATCCCAGAAGGGATGCTACTTTCGTTTAAGACCTAAGGAGGTAGGGGTATCTCTTCCACCAAAATCACCTAGGGCTCACACCTAGCCTACCACCTTTGACATACTCAAGGACCAAAATTAAAACAACAAAAAATAAGAACACACAAACATAAACACACAAAAAGATTAAAAAAATAAAAAATAAAAAAACATGCTCCTTGAGTGTGTCAAAAAGATAAAGCACAACCAAACACACACAATAAGATAAAAAAGGACAATATGAACCACACATAAAAAATACAATAACAACATAACAAAAGACAAACATAATAAAAAACAACAGAATGCTAGAAAGACACAACCAACAAAAACATGAAAAACAAAAACAACCAAAACCTAAAAAATAATAATAATAAAAACAAACAACCAACAACAGACAACAGAGAAAAATAAAAACATATAAAACAATCACACACCAAAACACAAAAACACCAATTAACACAAACGTACAAAAACACAAGCACAAGAACAACAAAAACACAAGCACAAGAACAACAAAAACACAAGAAAAAAAAATATAAAACAACAAAACACAAGAACAACAAAAAACAACACAAAAAATACAAAAACAAAACAAAAAAGCACACACATAAATAGAAAAGAAAAAAAAAAAAAACACAACAATGACCTTTCTTGAACAAAATACTATTAACGCAAGAATCAACAGAGGAAATGAAAGAAATATTAGTTTGATCTAGGGAACTAAAATATCCTAACCACACCAAATAGAAGAAAAAATAAAACAATAAGAAACCAGGTACCTTCAAAATTGGTGCCATCCAAAGAAATGATAGAAAGAAAAGCTTCCCTTATTTGTGAAGCCCACCATCTAGGATGGTGGCCGTAGCAAGTAAGATCACCTTCATCCAAATTCCAAATACTGTTGTTCTAATATTTGACCGCATGATTGTAATCAACTTTCAAAAATCCCATTTGGATTAACTAAATCTTCTCAATAATTATTTTTATTCTCCAATCAACCTTATGAATTTTAGGAGTCTTCAAAATATTAATCATAAGTTGAGATTCAGACTCAACTAGTACCTTTTCCCAACCAACCTTAGTAACCTCTTGAAGGCCTCTAAGTATGCCATACCCCTCAACAAGATTATTGGAAAGAATACCTAAATTCTCAGCAAAAGTAAAAACTAGGGAACTATATGAAAGTCTACCAATTTCTCTCGCACTAGCTTTTCTAGGGTTCCCTCTAGAGGCTCCATCAATATTTAATTTCCAAAATCCTTAGGAGGAGGTTTCCAATTCCTTGTACTATCCATATTACAATTACTCACATTCACTTTAAGTTAATTGCTCTTAAAATATTTAATCTTGAATCTTTACATCACTTGATCCCATATTTTGTGGTAGTTTTAGGGGTGATTAAGGAGTTGATGGACTGATTCAACTAATTTGGAAATGGTATTCTTATAGATATAGTTAATATCCTTACTTTATTGATTAAAAATATGGTTGTTCCTTCCATTCTAGATATTCCAAAGAAGAATGGTAGAACCCATCCAAACTAACTGCCTAATAATATTATCAACACCCTCTTGATTAGGCCAATCCATCCAAAGTTGTTCAAAAGTAGAAAAATTGGACCACTGTAATCTAATTAAAGTGGAAATTCTCCTCAAAATCTTAGAGGATAAAGTACACTAAATAAAAATATGGCTAAGATATTCCACATTCTCTCCATATATTTCACATCTAAAAGGGCCATGAAAACCACACTTCATAAGATGCTCCCCAGTAAGCACCCTGTGATGCAATAAAAACAAGTAAATAACCTCACCTTAGGCCAGAGCTTTTAAGCCCAAAACTGATAAAAGATATCAAATGATTGGTTGGTATTATTATGGAAAAATGGCAAATAACCTTGAGAAACTTATACTCACCATTAGTAGTGTTGTTCCATCCAAAACAATTTTTATCATGGGACCAAGAGATAGATCTCATATGAAGGATGCATTGGATAGCTTGTATTTACCTTTTTAGGATTTGAATAGGCTAGTACTCAATAGGGATCCGATATCTACTAACCTCTAAATTACCAGTATGGTACCGACATTAATTAGCCACCTTTACCTAGTTAGCTTGGTGAATTTCCTCCATCCAAGGTCTCCAATCGGGAAACTGAGTTATCAAAAGCTTGCGACCATCCCAAAAATCTATCCAAAAATTTACCTGTTGACCATTGTGAATGATCTAAAATAAATTTTTTTTATCAAATCGTCACCAGTATTAAGAACTGCTAAAATGGGAGAACCTTTGGAAGACAATTGATAGTGAACAAGGTCTTCAGGACTTTTGTTCTCAACATATTTAGCATGGAGATTCTTGGCCTAAAGAGCATTGGGGTTATCCAAAATCATCCAAATAACCCTAATTTTATGTCCTTAAATAAAGTGCAAAATATAGTTTATGTTACGGTTCATTAACTACACATTAATAGGAGTTAGATACATTTTTTCTATTATCTAATTATTTAGAAAAGGACTACATTAGGGACTTTGCAATGATCATTAGTGCATTTGAAAATAATTTGAGAGCTTATTAACAGGAGCAATAAGGTGAGATTATTAAAGTACATTAAGTTGGAAATAGTACTGGTTCATTGCACTATACTAGTTGTTCATTAAACTAGTTACTCTCAAAGGGTTATTTTGTGTATTGATTGTTAAGATCAAAGACATAAAAATCTACAAATATCAAAGTGTCTAAAGATACTATTCAAAACTAAATACCTACAAGGTATTGTGTCCTAGAAAAACCACCAAACAAGATCATATTCCTCCAAGGAGTGGAGAATAAATCAACCATTAAGGTCCTTGAAAATAATCCAAAAATCAAGACTTGGTGAGTTTTAGATTCAAGGTGCACTAAGAGCTCATTACAAGTAAAATATTAGTGTAGAAAATACTCCTTCAAGGGTATATTATCTACATGATTATTAGCTTGGATTCATTACTAAATTATCCAAGTGAAGGAGAGAGTTGTCTAGAATATAAGACAACATCAATAAATTCTTACAAGAAACAGTATAGAGAAGATGTCATTAAAACCAACAAAAGAAGCTTTTAAAAGAGAAGGTGAAAAATCAAGGTATTGTATTATATATCTATTTACATTATTCTACACCATAACATCTTGTCCTACATGGAAAAGAGGATAAAATTTAAGTCTCTTAAGGGCACATCCTCCATAAGTTAGGAACATCATAGAAGCATCCGTAGAGGAGTACTATCCAAAGCAAGAGAGAAGAGCTAACAAAGAGATTTCATTACGGTGTTTAAAAAAACCCTTACAACCATGAAATTAGGTAGTATCAAAAATCAACCTAAACACAAGATATCATAAAAGTTTCATTTTTCATCTAGGTTGGCCATCATCTATTGTGCAATGCAAAGGGCACATTCAAACCAACATATTGAAAGTAAAATCATAGAGCAAAAGAAACAATACCCAAGATATTTCTTGGAGAATATGTCTACCAAAAAGTAGCATTCAAACCAGTCCTTGGACCACCATATAACCATATCTAAGATCCTAATACATACATAAAATCAAGATCCAACCTATGCTTACTTGGAATAAGCATTGAAGAATAAGAAACAACTAGATTTACATTGACAAGGGGAGTATATATAAGAAGAGAAAGCATTGGAGGGAAAATACATGCAATACACCTCTTGTCACCACTGATAAGAAATACTCATATCAAAATAAAACACTTGAATGTTAGAAATTTACGAAGCATATTTTATAGGAAGGAGTGTTACAATAGTTTCACCTATGATCGAAGCTTATAAGCCACTTGTAAAAAGCATTTATTCCAGCCACGAGTGTTACTCAGAAAGGCATTGAAACCAATATCAAGCATTATGTAAATAAGTACCATACATGTTGAAGCTCAAAAGAAACTTGGATATCTCTCAAAGAAGAATTAAAAACCACCTCAGGTGTTACTCAAGGCTCATGTGCCATGTAGCTATATAAGCATTCAATTCCAAGGTAAAAAAGTGAAGTGAAATTACAATGTTTGAGTAAGAGCATGCCAAAATCTGAGTCAAATAATGAAATGAGCACTATCATAAACTCACATTAAATTCTCATGGTTATAAGCACCCATTAAGGAGGAGACCAAGCCAAAATAAGCATTTTGGAAGCAAAGTTCATAGCAAGCACTATGTAAGAGTGCATTCAAGACACAAAGATTCAATGCTAGAATTAGACACCCAATAAGGTCAAAATTCCACACAAGAAGGTGGAATATTCAGATAAAGCATCCATTAATGAATTAGCATCAAGCAATAACAATATCCATTCAAGGAGCATTGGACAATGAATACAACACTGCAACAGGTACATTGAGGAAGCCTATACTAAGGTATATCGTGCACCAATATTACTAAGGTTATTTACTTGCTTTTATTAATGTATAAAATTAGCTATAGGGTGAATTCTTATAAGGTTTACTATTGCATTGGATAATATGAATCAACCAGGCATTAGTAGATAATAAAAGAAGTTTATATTTCAGAAAATTAATTATTGAGGTGCATACACATAATATAATATTTGTAATAATCAATTTGGATATATAAGGTTTTCAACCTTGATTAAATCATTATTAAATTGACCCAGGTGTTGTAGGTGAGTTGGAGAGGAGAGGGCAATCCTCCAAGGGAGGTCCCAGGTTCGAATCTCCACCCTACCAAAAATCTGAATTAGGTACCCAAAATCCAATTGATAATGTTGGTGCAGGCAGGTGGGTGCGACCCCCAGGTGACTTTGATGGTGTAGAACCCCTGTTCATGGTATCTTAGACCAAGGTGAACCCGCAAGGGGTTTTTTGCTTAAAAAAAAATCATTATTAAATTGCAAATACCATTATTTTCTAATATTCTAAAAAAGTAGGGAGCTATAAGGCTTACTGCTTCAAACTATATACATATAATTAGAATTTAGAAAATTACTCTATTGGAAATAGAAGCAAATAAATTGCATATATAAAGAGTTGGAATTAATTGGTAAAACGTTTCTCATACTCATTCTAAGGAGACAAAAAGAAATCCAACCATTAAAGCATTCTTCATTGGGAAAGATAAGGAAAAATTAAAAGGTTGATAATTCTCAAAACATTGCAAAATCAACTTAGAAGGAGAACTAAGCATATTCTAATTATTAGGGAGATATAAGGAAGCCTATAAAACCTAAGGACAAGAAAGGTTTTATACCTAGAGATTCATCATGACCACAAAAAAGTTCATCCTTACAGAATCTCAACTACTAAAGTGAAGGATGAACAACAATTGATTAATATTGATCACTATAATATATAGAACAATTAGGGCTCAAATTAGCCCGTATTCGTAGGATCTAATAACAATTTAGTCCTTGAAATATATAGGCTAATGTTAGGTCTAACAAATAGTAAATCTAACATACGCTAACAATAGTTGTTAGCATAACTAACCTAGGTAGTTAACTAACTACCCTGATAACTTATAATAAGGTAATAATATAGAATTTAGATAGTAATTCTAACATCCCCCCTTATTACATTATTTAAGTAATTGAATAAATACTAGCTATACTAACATCCCCCCTGATTACATCATTTGGCAATACAAAGTGAGATGCGAAACAATTAAAATTTGACACATGCAAGTGCCTTAGTGAAAATATCTACAACTTGAGCATCTGTGGGAATGTACTAAAGCTGAATTCGGTGCTTCGGATCTTCGTCACGAATGAAATTACATTGTGTGTCAATGTGCTTTGTTCATTCATGATGGAATGGATTCTTGACTAGGTTCAGAACACCCTACTTAGGTTCAGAATAGCCCTTTGCAACAAGACGGGCCTTATGCTTATCAATTGTCCCATCTACCTTGTACTTTACTTTGTACACCCATTTGTAGCCAATGGGATTATTTCCTTGTGGCAAATCGACAAGCTCCCAAGTTTTTTTCTTTTTCAGAGACTTGTAATCAACATCCATAGCATCCTTTCATTGTGGCTTGCTAAGAGCATCTTGTACAGAAGCAGGTTCATGTTCATTCATTGAAGACAAAAAAACCCTGTCATCATCTATATCCATATCATTTGTTTCCTTATGTGGGGTTACATAAATTTCCTCAAAATATTGATAAAGATCATCAACCTCACTGGTCTCTACGGCTTCTCTTTCCCTTTAAGCCATACTACGAGTACGAGGTCTATCCAAAGTCAAATATGGTGGAGTGGATAACTTCGTGTCCCTAATTGTGCTTGTATACCATTTCGGATTCTTCATTTTTTGTGTTGAAGAATATGTGGAAGGACCTCCTGTCTGTGGTGACAAAGGGAACTTCTCTTCCTTATATTCCACAAGATCTAGGTATACCTTAGATGTGCTTTGTGATGTGAAAGCTTCATCAAAGACAATATCTCTATTGACATGAATTTTCTTGGTCAAAGGATCTATCAAACGATAACCTTTAGAGTGCTCATCATAGCCAAGAAAAATGCATCTCAATTTCTTCTCATCTAGCTTCTTCCTTTTCTATTTTGGTATGTGCATGAAAGCTTGACATCCAAAAATATGAAGATGAGATATGGAGGGTTTTCGACCACTCCATGCTTCCTATGGAGTCATTCCTTTTAAGGAATTTTTGGGTGCCCTATTCAATAGATATACTGAAGTGGTGACAACTTTTTCCCAATATTTTTGCCCCAGAGTAGCTCTTGTGAGCAGTTTTTAATTGTCTCATGATTCCATGCTCAGTTAAGAATGCTACAAATTCTTTAGAGGTAAACTCCCCCCCTCAATCTGAGTGGAGGGTTTTAATAGAAGCCCCTGACTCCTTCTCAACAGATTTCTTGAATTGCTGGAAGAAAGCAAAAGCCTCAAATTTCAGTCGAAGAAAGAAAACACACATCTTGTGTGAGTAGTCATATACAAATAACTAAAAATACCTCTTTCCTCCACAACTGTTGGGTGTGAAAGGACTGCATATATCAGTGTGAATCAACTCTAGAGGTTTCTGCACTCTTGTTGAGCTCTTCTCAAAAGGTACTCGATGCTTCTTTCCTACCAAGCAGTCAGAGCACATTGGCAATGTGGAAGAAATGGAAGGAAGACCCTTTACCATATAATACTTACTAAGCTCAAGTAAGTAGCCAGAACTAAGATTCACATATCTCTTGTGCCATAGGGAAGTTGCCTCTTTGGTAGAGACTGTCATGGAAACGTGGGGAGTAGAGATAGCATCTAGGGAAAATAACCCATGCTTATATGAAGTTGTTGCAATCTTCTTACCCTTCCTGGTAATATAACAAAACTTCTTGCCATTCTCAACATGAAATTTGACAACCATATCTTTATCCAGGATTTGTGTGACTGACAACAAATTGTTAGCCAGTCCTAGAACATAGAGGACTTTGTCAATCTGACACTTGCCATTAGGAAGAGAAACTAAAACTGTACCCTCTCCCTGAACCTTATAGGTTTTGTCATTAGCAATAGTGATAGGTATGCCCTCTTTGGCCACAAATGATTCAAACCACAATCTGTCACCAGTCATATGCTTACTAGCGCTAGAATCAACATACCATACAGAATCCTTCTCCTTGGAGGCTATGGTAGTCATGAGTACCTTGTGTGCCTATTCAGAATCTGAGTCAGATTATTCAACAACAACATTCACCTTGGGTTGCTTGTTCTTGTTTTGTGGTTTGTTTTGGCCTTTTTTCTTATTCTTATGCCAACAGCTATTGGTTTCATGGTTGTATTTATCATAAATTTTGCAATACCTCTTCTTTTGTTGAGGTTGTTTCCATTTTCCTTTTGAATCCTATTGAGAATTGTATCCTTTCTAAAAATTACCTTTCTTATTAGAACCCTATCAGTTGGAGTATAGGTCTGTATTAGAAGAATCATCCCTGTGAAGTTGGCATGCCTCCTGTTATTGAAGAAGATTGACCAACTTAATGAAGGTAATTTGATGTTGTGACACTTGAATGGAGGTGATAAATGTATCAAAGGAATCGGGCAAAGCTCTCATCACTACTGAAGTGAGGAGCTTATCATCTACTTGCTCTCCCAAAGAATTCAATTTGCCTTTCTATTCAAAAACTCTGCAAAGAAAGAGTTCAACTATCTCACCCTATCTAAAACTCAGATTTTGAAGTCGTTTTTAAAAATGAAGAATGGTGGAGTCATTATTTCCCTCATAAATGGTTTGAAGGGCATCCCATGCCTCTTTACCACTCGCTTTGTCAGTGATATGAGGTTGAAATTCATCTAAAACAACAAATAAAATGAGCACTTTTGCTCGACTGTATTTCTTATCAAATGCTATCTGATCAGTAGTAAGAGCTGTGGATCCAGCTATCGATGAATATCTCATTGTTGCTCTAGAAACAACATCCAATAAATCTTCCATGATGAGGACTTCCTTCATTTTGTTTTTCCATGGTGTATAATTAGGACCTTTCAATAACTGATGAGCATCAGTCATTAACTTTGCAACAAAATCCATAGTGAAGGTTCCTTATATCACCAATTGGTCACCCTTTCTATATACCTTAATTCTAGGTCGTTATACCATACAAAATACCTGCTATTATGTGAGGGAGACTATAGGTATTTTGAAAAATAAAAAAAGTTACCCACCCTTACGTGAGGGAGACCATAGGTAATTTTTAAAGATTATATGATACGTGGTACTTAGGCGGTACTGAAATGGAATCAACTTGTTGATGGCACCTATCATAGAAAGTCATCAATCCTCATGTGTGGGGCGTAACTTCCCATAAACACTATGGATGTCAGAACTCTCATCAGGATTTATATCTAAACACAAGAACGATTAGGGTAGTGGATGGAGTAAAAAAATAACAAAATGGCAAACTTATATCTCCCCGACAATTTATAGAGAACAAGCTTAGACGTCATTTTGGAAGCTATATTAGGCGATGGATACAATAGCGCAATCATGACAACTTTACCTATAAGTGTTGGCCAGAGGTATCACAAATACCGAACGTTGCATTGCAATAAATTGCACAGATGGGTTTTAATTATTCTGGGGACTTAGGGAGTGAATTCTATTTTAAATTTTAATGTAGTGTAAAGTAGGAAAAATTTAACATACAACATAAAAGTTACCATAGAAATAAACCACTAGGTGTCGAGCACAGCTAAAAATGCACCTTTACAATAATGCCAAATTTGCTTTTAAAAAAAAAACTCACTTTTCCTTTTTTTTTTAGATTTTATTTAATGTAATTTTCTAATTAATTTTAGCATTATTTAATTAATAATAAAACAAGATTTGGAAAAAAAATCATTTAAAAAAAAAATATCTAAAATGATTGTTTTAAACCAAACATATGTTAAATTATTAAAAATAAAAAATAAAACAAATTAAAAAAAATAAAAAATAAATCATACCTTTAAAAAAATAAGGAGGGAGGACACCAATGAGGTTCGATCCTATGACCTCTTGGGCAGTTTTCTGCCTTAATGCTGGCCACACTAGCCAGTCGTGCTAGCTAGCCTGATGCTAAGAGCAAGGGGCCGCCTTCCACTTAAATGCGAAGCTCCTCCCATTTGCTGAGAGCACGTGCATAGGCGATCTTGGGACTTTTGTCCCACATTGCCTGTGTGTGATGCTCACACTGGTTTAAAACCAGTAAAGAACACTGTGTGCTTTGTGTCCATAGGCGGCCCTTTTGCTGCTGCCACTTGGCACGACGAGAGGTTTCGAGTCAGGTCCACGTCCAGTCTAGCAGGTCCACGTGTTAGTCAGTCCAGTGTCCAGTCCAATGGGTCCACGTGTCGGTCAGGTCTGTGTCCATGTGTCAGTTATGTCTGTCAGTCCAATGTCCATTCCAGCAGGTTAGATTGACCTCGAGAAATGTGCCCAAGTCCCTCGATTTCCCAATAGTCCAGATTGACCTTGGGATCCATGTCTGGTCAAGTCAGTCCAGTTGCCTTCATTTCAAGTACAAAACTAGTTCTGATGCCTCGAGATGCATGCCCGAGTAGGTCCAGCCCTACCTCAGGAAATGTGCCCACGTCTACACCGATCTCCTCTCAGATCTCAAAAAATGTGCCCGAGAAGGTCCTGCTCTGATACCATGAAGGACGAAGAACTCTTGATTAATATTGATCACTGTAATATATAGAAAAATTAGGGCTCAAATTAGCCTGTATTCATAGGATCTAAATAATAATTTAGTCCTCATAATATATAGGCTAATGTTAGGTTCTAACAAATAGTAAACCTAATATACGCTAACAATGGTTGTTAGTGTAACTAACCTAGGTAGTTAACTAACTACCCTAATAACTTATAATAAGGTAATAATATAGAATTACTATAGTAATTCTAACATAAAGGGCCCACATTACTTCTCATGGAAAAACAAAGTGAGAGCCATTATGATATTTCAAAAACTTTTGGATATTATCAAAGGAGAAAAAACTAAACAAACTTAGGAGAATAAAAGGTTCAAAATTTTTAATAAATTGATGCTAAGGCATTAATGATAATAACCTTTACCATCATAGACGAAATACAAGCTTACATTAGCTCAACAGGGACATCTATAGATGCTTGAAAAACATTAGAGAAAATATTTGAAGATAAAAATAAAGCCACTATCTTAAATCTTCAAACTCAATTACATTCTCTAAAAATTAATGGTGGTGAAAGCATAGAACTATTCTTAAGGAATATAACATATATAAAATGAAAATTACTAACTCTAGGAGAAAAAGTTGAAGATAAATTCCTTGGTCAAGTACCCTTGAGAGCACTTCTAGATAGCTAAAAGCATATAGTTACATCCTTATAGGTTCTGAGCAAAGATACAAAGTTTGATGAAGTAATAAATGTTCTTCAAGAATATGAGATAGAAAATACACTAAAATATGAATAACAATTCATTGGTCCTAAAAGATAATCCATAGGGAAATATTGCTTCATCATCAAAAGGTGAAAGACCATTGAATAACATATATTGTGAGATATGAAGGAGAAAATGGCATAACACTAGCTACTATAGATTCAATCCAAGAAATCATAATCAAGGAAATTATATGAACTATGAGAGCCAACCAAATAGGGTATTCTGACCAAGGCAATATAAAATTAATTCTTGGTAGCAACAATCTCAGCACCAGAACTATTATCCACAATTGGAATATCAAAATAGAATAAAAAAGGACATCTAGCTCATAAGATTGAATAAATTGAAGAACTCAAAGATACAAAAGATGATCAAGAATTCAAATATATTACAAAAATAGTAATATGGTACGAATACACTTACTACTTTCTTGAATAATATCCAAGAAACAAATAAGAAGATCCATATTGAAGAATAAAGTCTTCAATACCCAAATAATGTAATACAAGGGGGTGTTAGAGTATATTACATCATTTGGATCTTGTAAATGTACAACCCTTGGTACATAACTAGAGTAGTAGATTACTTTAGGGGGTGGTTAGCTAGTTACTTCAAGTAACATAATAAATACACAAGTGTCTATGTGCAAGTTGTAAATGTGCAAGGTGTCCCCTTGTACAACTAGGTAGAGTGTTGGCCAAGCAATCCATATTTATATATAAAGGGCCTCATAGTGAGTGATAAGATATCATTGTAGGTAGTAGTAGTTATATTGGGTAGATCACAATATAGATTGGTGATGGATATAATGTAGTTCTTTATCATCAGTTCTGGAGTGTTCATTTCCTCCATTATGTATTGTATCATTTTTATCACTTTGCATTAATAGTAGATTTTAGCATCTTACATTTTTGCATATTTTTCATCTTGTGATTGCATTCTCCCTTGGCATACACCATCAAAAACTACCACAAAATAGTTGCCTTATTCTTTCCTTCAAATATTATACACAATTTTTTCTCATGCTATTTTTGAATTTTATGCTTCACTAATGTGTACTTGCATTTCATCTAATATACAAAATAGAATTAACATAAGGGATTTAGCATCATCATCTTTAAATTTTAGAATTTTTTTTTACTATAACTTTTCTTTTTCCATTCACCAAAGTTATTTTTTTTTTAATTTACATGGTGGAATCGGTAGCCACCATGAATTTGGGCAGGCTATCTGGATTTTATGGCCACTACAGTATTCTGTATTGTCCACCATGAAAGCCATAATATAGTTCTTCATGCAGTATGCCCTTATAAGCACCATGCCACAATCATTTTAAACCTTTTATGCCATTGAAAGCACTAGGTAAGGGACAAGCGTTCAGTTTGACAACATCCCAAATTTTTTCAACAGTAAGTATTGATGTCATTTTATTTTCCCATGGGGTAAAATTAGGCCCCTTTAATAACTATGATTCAGAAAAGAATATTCATGCATATGTCATTTCCTTTGAATTTGACTACCTTATATCTCCAAAATTTCAAATTTTTAACTAAATTAATTATAAATTTCACAAAAAATATATTTTGATGTTGAATTCCTTATAACTCCCTAATTAGAAATTTAGAATTTTAGTGAAAATATATTTGCAAATTTTATATTCCTAATTTGATGTAGGAAACCTTATTTCTTCAAAATTTAAAAATATTTGTAAATATTAAATATGTTTGTAAATTGTTTGCAAAATTTCACAAAACCTTCTCAAAACTTGAAATTAAACTTTCAACTTTATTCAATACTTTCCAAAAATAAATATTTTGCTTTCTAAGGTTTTAATTCCCACTATAATGTCTTATCTCTCCAAATATTTAATTAATTAAGGTAAAATATGAATTAATCAACTTAAAACCTTAGGAAAAATAATTATTTTCACCCTTATAACTCCAAACATTATAAAAAAATAAAAATGAGTTTAAATATTTACCTCCTTTATGAGGTATGCTAATTCATGGTCAATGGTATTTGAATTTCCTGAATAAGTATTGCTTACTATCTCTAGCTAACACTTGTCCCCACGCTAGCCAACACTTTTCCTGACTAAACCTTTAGGGCATTATAAATTCTTAATGTCTTGTCGCTCTGTAATGTTCGTATGCTAAGCGTTCTCCTATTGTTTTGTAATGTTTGGATTTGGTACTATGATGACCAAGCAACAATTTATTTTGTAAACTTACCATTAATTACAAAACCAATTGTCTTCAGGTGGGTGTCAACACCATCGAAATCTATGCATGTCTAAGGGTGACAAAACCTGTGTTGGAGCACAAACTGCACTCTATTAATAGAGCTACAATATTTGACCTCCAAAAATTTGTTATCAATGAAAATACTCCCACCAACTATTCCAATGTCATGTCTAGTGTTGTGATTTCCTTCTCCTATCATGACAAGAAGTCTTCTGAGGTAGTCTATGCTCAATGTCACTCCTATCCTAAATTCTTCTAAACATGATTCTGTGATGCCCTCGAAATACGTGACCAAGAAATATCTTGAGGTGCTTCAACAATCTTCTTCTCTAGACTTTTCCTCATCTCTCACTAGTATAGCTCTAAAGTAATATGGCTTTCACCAAGGTGGCTCTAATACCACTATTAGCTTTCTGAATAGGTTAACTCATAGAAAGCTTAAAACAAGATCTAAAGATAAATCAAAATAATGATTCTAACAATGAAAATTAATAGTAGCAAAAACTCATAGATAATATCTCATGAAATATGACAAAATGAACACAAAATACTCATATTTCATTGAATGATACAACTTGGTTATAATGGGAGGAGCTTTACCTCCAATATATCCTTTTCTATGAATTTTTAGTACTTTGACTATTGCTCTTCGTATTCCATCTAGGCATTAAAAATTTTCATATTCCTCATGAAGAAAACTATCATTTTACCACATATCATGTGACTCTTCATACTCTCTTGACACTTTGCACTTTCTATCATAATAATATATCATCTAGCAAACTAATATTGCAAGGGGGTCAAATAATGTAATATCTGCAACAATTTTCAATTCACAATCATCTTGAAGTAGCAAGTTATCATCTACCTTCTCACAATAAGGTGATATCAACCGAAGCTCTTGAGGCTACAAGATTGCTTATATATGACTAGTTGTTTTATTTTATATCTTTTTTTTTTGGTAAGTTAATAATTTTATTGAAAAAAAGGGGGCATTTGAAAGGCACCCCAACACCTTGTACAACAGTGGATCAAAATGAAAAACACTAGAGGAACCCAGAAAGGAACACAAAAAAGAGGTAAACAACCTGCAACAACAAAAAGGAATACATCCTCTGACAGAAAGGAACAAAAAGATACAGGCCTACAACCAGCTAAACCAAACCAGAACAAAACCTCCAAACCAAAGGAACAAGAGAAAAGAAGGAAAGAGATAGTAGCAGGTGGGTCCACCTCCATGCTTAGAGGGGAGCGTCAGTTTGCATAGGTGAAGTGATAATGACCTCCAACATGGTATCCTTCACTTCATCCTTCAGAGTTTCCTTTGGGTTTTCTTTTAGAACATCAATGTAGGATTCCTTTGCAATATCAACCACATCCTCTTCTTTGGCATCACCCTTGGCATCATAAGGTACCTCAGAAATAGAAATAGCAATAATATTCTCAAACGTATCACAAAATAACAAGAGACTGAGAGCTTTTCATTGTTCCTTAAGATTTGAAATTGCTTTTCCAATATCCATGTGAGCTATTTCTATATGATCAATTGTAGCAGAGTTTGTATGGACAACAAGTTTATGGAGGTCCTTTTCAACCAGATCGAGTGAATTGAAATGATTCTTTAGAGTTTTTACAGATGTGGAAGGAGGGGTTCCAACAATTTCTTTAATATTTATTCTCTAAGAACATCGAACAGGCATAATTTCAACCTTAACATTTTTTTATGTTGAAATTAAAATGAGGTTTGTCATTCTTATCCTTCCTCTTAGGTATAGAATTTTTAGGACTAGGGGTTGAGGAATAATTTTCTTCATCAAACTCCAATACAAGGATATTTCCTTTAGGGAAATTAAGGAGGAGGTATCTATAAAAGACTTTAAAAATCCTTTGATGATAGGGCAAACTCTCTTCTTTTTTCGACTGAGGGGAAATTATGGTGTAATCTATGTACCAATAGAGGGCAGTGGGAATGTTCATTATTTTTGTTTCGTGGAAATGACTTACTTAAGCTAAATGAAAGTAATGGAGTTGGGATTATATATTATCAGCAGTAAGGTATTGCATGAAGTGTTTGAGAATTTCTTTCCAAGGAGTAGAGATATGATGATGATATAGAAATTTCTTGAACATATTGTGAATCACTAAGATATTATCAAAATGCATAAGCTCTGCATCCTAATTATGTTTTATTTTATATCTTAGCTTATCATGATATTTATTTTATTGTTTTTTTAGCATTTTATTATTTTATACTAACCTTTTTGTCTATGAAATAGTTTACCTATGTATGAATGTGATCATAGTTTCACCCTTTATCATCAATTAGGTTATCTTGCTATTTTCATCAAGATCCTAAACCCCTTAGTAGAGATCCTCATTGAATCATTTGAATGTTAAGAAGTCTTTTGTACATAGAATCATTATGTTATATCTACAGGTGAAAGCACTATCAAATTAAATTTTTAATGGTGCTACTATGTTATATTTTTATTACAACAAAGACTATGATTCCATAGTCATAGTTTTCCATTGAAAGTAAAAGTACCTCCAACTAGTAGAAGTATTGTTAATTCTATATCTCCCTAGTGGAAAATGTTCCACTTATATTTTTTTTATAATTATATCCTTTTGCATTTATTTATTTTGCAGAATTGATAGTTTTTCTATGGCCTAGCAAAAACATTTCCACTATGATAGAAAACATGTTTTTAGAAAAGCAAAAGTCATTAGTTAAAGAGCCACCATATAGTAGTTGTACTAGCAATATTTTTTCCATTAAGCTAGGATTAGGTTTGAACTTCTAGATATTACATATATTTTTTCAAATTACCATTACTATATTATATTTTATATTCCTATATCTATTATTTTATATTTCCCATTTTTATTTATTAAAATATAAAATAAATAAGGGAAAAGTCATTTTATTCAATAGCATTAGGAAACTAGCTATAATTTGCACATCATGAAAATAGAATCACATATAGTCATATTAGAAATTTCTATATTACATTGCCTTCTTAAAATATTGCTTTAAAAGTGAATCATATTTTATACTTATCATCAAAAAATAAAATCATATACCATATACGACCTTTCTACTATATTCATTGATGTATTTATAGTTAGGATAGGACTAGATAGGGTTATGCATAAGGGGTTGGAGCTGAAATGTACTTGTAAAAAATTGGTGAATCCGTTTCGAAACCCTGGTGAATCTTGTCCAACCTCATGTCAAAGGAAATGGTAATACCTTATTTTTTCATAAAAATTATAAAAATTTGACAAATTTGATAGTTTTGGCCAGACTCGGTGAAAAAACGGTCCAGTTCTGAACTAGGTGAAAAACATGATCTAGGATTGGATTGGGTGAAAAACATGATTCGAGCTTGGATTGGATGCAAAACATGATTCAAGATCGAATCGGATGTAAAACACGATCGAGGCTCAGATTGGGTGCAAAAAAGGTTCGGTTAAAAAAGTGCAAAGTCCTAGCTAACAGATTGGGCGTATATTAACTCCAAAAAATGGATCACGTGCAAAGGAAGGACCGGTTAATGTACCAGGTGGAAGAAACATCCGATAGACAGATCAGGTGGATAACAAGGTCCAACCAATGGATCAGGTGCAAGATAGGTTACGGTGAACATATCAGGTGTAATATAGATCCATTTAACACATCGAGTGAAGTAAAGGTTCGACTGACTCACTAGGTGTATATAATACTTTAGCCTCATACTAGGTGTAGATAATGCTCCGACCTCGTACTAGGTGTAAAAAAATATTTGGCTTCACCCTACCACATGTCACACCACCTACTGCATGTACACTAACATGTTACCACATGTTCACTTCACTCAATTTTATCTATAAAAGGTATCCATAGTTATTTTTTTACGTTTTTTTCTGCTACATGAGATCAAAGCAAAGATATGAACCCTTCCATCCCTCAAGCAACCATTACACCGCACCTTTATAGAATTATGGCCACCATGTCCACAAAATCTCAAAAAATTTCATTCAAAAATCCAAGTTGCATAATATTTTTAGAGTACTTAACCACACCTGGAACCAACCATACATCGGTTTAGGACATAGTTTTTGAGGCTTTGACTTCTATACCCCAATTCACAATAATTAAAATTATTCTATGCAATATCATCGAAGGATATAAAAATGATCTTGGAACCATTACTCTATCTCTATAGAATAAAAATATATATTTTACAATCAAACCCTCTGATATCCAGATATTGACCGGTCTTCCACATAAGGGTCTCGCTCTTGTTTCAAAGAAGTTAATTCTCTCAAATAATGATAAGACATTCCTACCAAGCAACTATGATATCTCTCTAGAATTATTGTTAGGCATAATTCTCTTCACTTGGTTATCTTAAACTTCACAATTTAAAATTTGTTGTCACCTAATATTTTTTGCAGCATCAGCGATGAAGTCCAAGAGAGGGTTAACTAATAACTCAATTTCCAACAATGATTTCAAGGTAATTCTTGAATTTTTCCAAGCAATATTGTTTCTTCTTGGAATATTAGATATTCCATTTTGGTCATTGGCTTATATTTTTTGTTTTCTATAGTACTATGAAATATTCGACTGGTGTACATATATTTTAAATCGAATCAAATCAAAGATCTATAATGTTCAAACAAAAAAATTAGATAAACCTCACATGATCACCTCGGTAAATTATATTTTAGCACTTTACTACGAAAGTTTTCATAATTTTCAGGATACTGGTTCACCAATTGTAGTGCATGTAAAATTACAAAGCATTGCTATGACTATCGAAGAGTTGAAGGTAATTATTCTATTTTTCACCATTAAATAATTTTTATATTTTAGCATGTTTTTTATTTATTTTTTAACTTTTTTTGCACCTATATGTAGAGTAAGTCAACCATCGCATGCACAAAAAAGGATGTTGGTGTTATAAGTCACATGCCAGAGGATGATGCTAATTCAGAAGGCACAATGTGTGAATTTCAACCACTTCAGAGACCTCATAAAACCTTAAATCCAGCTTCATCTCCCGTTTCTTGTCAACATGTGCGAGCAAATACCATGGAATGTGAATCTCGTTATGTCACACCAATGACGAGTAAGTTTATTGTTTCAAGTTTTCTTGATTCATTACCATTACTATTTAGTTGAAATTATATTTATTTTTTCATTTTTTGTATATTTTTAGTTTTACACCCTACCTCCCCATGCACTCACACCCAATTGTCTCCACCAGTTGAAGGGCAGCAGGAAATATATTCATTAGGTAAGTGTGTTTTTATTGTTATGTACAAATTTTATCTGCTTTAATTTTGTTTAATAATATATTGTTATAATGTATTTAGGTTCCTCCTGATAGTTTAATAAAATAAGTAAGGAAATGATACCACCACCACCACCACCACAACTAGGACAATCTCAACAATGACAATAATTAATACGAGGTCATATTGGTGTAAAATATCTTGTTGGATCGAGATCATGAGTGGGACCCACACCATCCAAGACACAGGGTTCTACATTTACATCCTTGTCATTTTCAACTGGTTGTTCATTAAAATATGTTTCAACCTCCAAGTTAGGTGTGCCAACATTATATCATGATTATATTTTATTGGGGATCATTGAAGGGTTTAGGACTACAAGAACAAGAAATTCATGTATCTGTAATAATTTTATCATTTCCTTATGACACCTCCGATCTTGGTCCTCAAACTAAGGACAACCAAGTTACTTTTTCTAAAAATAATTTGATTTTTGATAATTTTTATGCACCGATCCAAGATGTTTTGCTTAAAAATATGAAGGAAATGAAGGATTAGGAATTTTGGGAAAATATCCTTATCAAGGAAATAAATGCCCACTATAAAAATTATGATAAAATGGAAGAAATTTTCTCCCCAATCAGAAACCAACATGAGAAGCTTGTTGGGTTGTTACATCAAGCTCAATCAGGATCGGTGAACCCTTCTATGTCTTATGATGATCAAATTTTAAAGACTATGTTGAACAAGTTATTGAACCTAAATTTTGAAGCCCAAGAGTATTACAACCTATGGGCTTCTAATAAGAATAAATTTTTAATCATTGATGTTGCAAGAGATACTATTGAGGTGAGACTTTAGATGCAATAAAATTTATCATTATCTTTTGTAATATAACTCTCGACTAACTAAGGTTTTCTTTAATTTTTTTACAAATAATTTTTTAGAATTTACAGAAATAAGTTTATTTCATGGCTATTAATCTCAAGGCTATAAAAAATTCATTCTTAAGTGCAATAGCAATGAAGGAGACATTACAGTATAAGGTCATGGATAATAATTATTTAAAAGCAATTATCACGGAGCAAAAAATGGATCCAAACATCTTTCTTAAGAAGAAGCTTAAACAAAATGAACATGTAGTCCTTGAGGATCTATCAAAAGAAGATAGATTGTTGATGGGGACATTACAGAAGGCATAGGAAGACCTCATTATAAAAAGAGCACTAAAATGGATTGTGTAATTTATTGGAATAAAATATAAGGGAAAAGAACCTGTAAATTTAGGAGCATCTCAAACTCAAGGAGATGTAGATATACAAGGAGTAATTGAATATCAATCCCTAGGTGATCCATGTGCACAAGGAGAAACTGAATATGTCCCTGCTCACCCATGATAAAATTAATATATTGTAAAATATTTCATAGTGAAATGGGTGGAAAGTGGTATTTGGTCTAACAACATAAACACAAAGTATGTTGAACAAGAAAGTTGTATTTCATTTATATTCAAAGATAACATAGGTTACAATAGGGACAAGTTTCCCTTTCATAATGTCTTTTTCAATAAACTTCACAAAAATCTTGATACCACCTTCTATCGTCCCTCAATGTAGATGGGTTTGCGATCCACCACCAGGTTGTAGTTGATGGTGTTCTTCCTCTTTTGACCTGTGAAGAACCTGCAAAAGGGGATTAGTTGGTTGGGGGGCTTGCCTTGGTCAGGCCCCTTGGTTATGAAGACTAAATCAACACAAAAACATATTGAAAGTTGCAATAAATGATGCTAAACACTTAGGAATGATAAATGGAAGCTTACCTACCAAATATGAGGTGATTTGGGCTTTGTAGACTAAAATTGCCACCCGAGGGGTGAACCAAAACTAGATTCACGAGGTGAGGGATGAATCTTGCTGTAAGTGGTATTCTGCTAAAATGCTCTAGTAGGGAGGCTCCTTGGCTGTTGCTATGCTTCTATTTGCTATAAAATCTGACTGTTCAGACTTCAGTGTTGAATTCGACAGAGTTTCTGTACTTATGTCATAAATGGAGAGAGAGGTAATTAGGGGTTTAAGACCCACTATTTATAGGAAAATGGCAAGGTGTAGGGGGGAGTTAAGTAAACTAACCCTAGGCTAAAGTCTAACCAAAGTTAGGTTAGGGTTTGTGAGGTGGAGGTCTCACATTCCTCATAGGAAATATCCTATCCTCACACATGTGTGAGGAAGGATTAAGTCTAATTAGGATTAGGAGGTCCTAAGTCAAATTAGAGCTTGATTAGGGTTCCTAGGAAAATATCTTAGCTAACCCTAATTACACACATGTGGGAGGATGTAATTAGTGTTAATTAAGGATTAAGAGTTCAACTAATCAATTTTTCCCTAAAAAGGTGACTTAAGTGAAGTCAACATTAAATTAGATTTTAAGAATTGACTTGATAATTGCTTTTGTCAATTAATGGCCTATGGGGGCCTCAATTGAGTGCAAATAGGTTGTCGAAGGATATCCCAATGCACGAGATGTGATTTTGAAGGCTTATTAGGGTTTTGGACCTGAAATTTGATGAAGTGGTATATGGAAGTCTACACACTGCTATGGCGAACTACGATAATCTACGCATGACTACGCATGACTACAATAGCCTAAAATAGCCTAGGGATATCTGGAATCACCTATGGATATGTAGAGACAACAATGTGTGACTTTTGGGTGTCTACATTTTACCCCTTTTTGTACTATACTGTGTGGAACACAATTTAATACAAAAATATGAAGGGTTTGTGTAGGAGGAAAAGGGATAGAAGGGGAATGGAATCCAATCAAAGGTATGTAGCCACTCGAAGCATGACCATACCCATTAACTAGATGTCCAGGGAGAGAAGAGAAGAAGGAAAGAAGAAGAAGAGGAAAGAAATAAAAACAATGTTGGTGAATGGAAATGAATGATTGCGAATGCAATGTTGTGATTTTGCTGAGTTCGTATGACATTTTCAATGCCATACTAGTTGCTTGAGAATGGCAACTTTTGACTGCTTTTCTTTTATGACCAGATCAGCGTGGTCCAAAAGTATGAATAGGATAAAAACCTATCTAAATATTTGTTGTTGATTGATTGATGAGAACATGGCGACAAGTGTCAAACCATTTGAGCTAAAGGGACATTTGGATTATTCAAACATGACCAGATCAGCATGGTCATGAGATCCTTTTCCAAATGTTGCGCTAGGATTACATCAAATGTATCATTCATTATGTACTCGATGTACTTGAATGCTTAGATTGATTTCTCCATCGAAACACATAGCTCTCGTGATATAACGCATGTCTAGTTGAGATTGAGATTATTTCATAAGATAATCTTCAGCAAAAAATTTCGTAGACAAATGTGCTACTCGCACTTTTGGATTTTTAGTTGTGTGGTTGCATGCAAAGCTGACTTTGGATATGAATACCCCCTCAAATGAGGAATCAACAATGAGGTGAATGAAATGTGGTGATTTGATGATGCAATGATTGATAAGATACCAATGCATGATGAAAAATGATGAAAAAGTAGGTGAGAGGATAGTTTAGGAGGGTTCCTAGGGTTTTAGGGTACATGTGCATGATTTCCTAGGGTTTTGGAATGAATTTGATTGGTTTTGGGGGTCTTATGCTCAATTCGTGGGGCAGGGGGTGAATTGGATCCTGATTCATGGGGCAAGGGGTGAATCAGGCCTAAATCATGGGGCGGGGGGCGAATTAGGGTTTAGGGTATTTTTAAGGTAATTTGGAGGGAGAAGGACCTCATTGTGACGTTGACGAGTGGTGGAGAGCATGCGAGAGAGGCATTCGGTGATGTGTGAGCGTGATGGTTGGAATTTCGAATGATAGGATGATGAGGGGATGATTGGGAGCCGGTAACAGGCTTGGAGATCCATCGGTAAGTGGTCTTACCTATCTCATTTTTTTTTGTTTGTTTAATTTTCCAGAGAAAAGTAAATTAGGGGGGAGGTTTTCGTCCCATTTTGTAAAAAAATTGTGAATTTTAATTGAAATTTGAATACAAAGTGATAAACAAGCCAAATGGGTACCCAAAAACATAATTTATTTCTAGGTTTGACTTGTTTTGGCACCAATTTGACCGGGTAATGGGTAGAGTAGGTGTAAAGTTTGACCGTCCATTTTTGAAGCAACGATGTACTGTTTGTGGAATGTTTTTGCACTTTGTTCATAAAAGTAGGAATTGGGTATCCAGTTATGTGACTGTTATATTTTTCTACCTTCGTTTGGCATGATTTCTGAATGTGTTGTGTTTGGGTGTAAAGTAATAAATTTTGACTGTGTAATTTGCCACCTTAGAGATAGTATTTTTGAAAACCGATGATACTTTCACCATAGAAGGGTGAAATGGGTATCCAAATATGTTGTTTGTTTTTGTAGATGATTTCATTTGGCCTACCTTTGATTTGCGTGCCAAGATGTAGGTAGTGTGAAATTGAAAATGAGTTGTAGGGAGCCCGATTTATACTATTTTCCACATCTATTTGAACTTTCACCATGAAGTGGCAAAATGGGTGTTCAAAAATGTGATTGTTATTTTGATATTGCATGTATTTGTGTTTGTTTTATTTTGGTATGTGGATGGTAACATTGACCTTGAAATCCATGTTGATTTGTATGTTGTTTTTGAATTTTGTCAATATTTTTATCGCAAAGTGGGCAAATGGGTATTCAAAAATGTATTTTGTTTTTGTATGTTGAATGAATTGATCGTGTTTTGAATTTCGTGCCATAGTGGATGTGTGGGTGATTTTATTTTTGGCTGTTGGAAGCCAAATATGTACTGTTTGTCACATCTGTTCAAACTTTTGCCATAAAATGACAAAATGGGTATCCAAATATGTGATTATTTTATTGATATGTTTTGCGACGTGACTTGTGCACTGTTTTATGTCTCGAATTGCGTGTCAAATTAAATTGTGTTAATTTGTAAATTTGATTGATGGTTTGTTATTGGATTGATTACTAATGTATGTTTTGTTGTGTTTTGTTGTGGATGAATAGGTAAAAATGCTCGAGCCCCGTCATCGTGTGCAAAAAATGAAGGAGGATTTTGATAAGTTGATGAATAAGCCGGATGAGCTGAAGTGGTTGGATGACATATGGTTTCGAGGTGTGTGGGAGTGCAAAAGTATACATGCCAATAGGGCATATGTATCCACATTATGTGAGCGATGGGATGCGGATAGGAACATGTTTCATTTTCCCACTAGGGAAATGACTATTACCTTGGAGGATATATACCAGATTTACAAGTTGTCGATCGAGGGTGTTCCGGTGAGGGTGGTAGCTGATGATAGTAAGGAGGTTGTATTGGAGTGGTTCTTTGGGGTGGAGTGGAGAGACATAGATGTCTCTAAGATGGATTATGAGTGGTTGTGGTTGAAGAAGAAGATATCTGATCGGTAGTGTGCAGCCATGATGATGATCTCCACCTATGCATTGCCTGATACTTTTGGGGTTCTGTTCACCTGGAATATGTTAGATGTGGTGAGTGATATGGTGGAGCACAGGGTCGTGTTTGCATGGGCACCTACACTATTGGCCCAAGTATACCGGGAGTTGCACGATGTTGTGCGAGTTAGACGCAAGGGGTTGAGTTTGATTCCCTTGTTACAGGTATGGGCGTGGGAGCACATAGCTATTGAGAGGCCTTCATTATTGCCTCATCCTATGCATGTGAGGGGCAAGGAGTATTTACCCTATGCTTTGAGGTGGAGTATAGAGGTAGAGCAGGGTATTAAGAGGCCTCATGAGGGTGATCCATTATTGTGGAGGGGTAATTTTGGAGGCCTAACACCTGGTGATATTAAATGGAGGCCTTGGTTGGGTGGGGTAAGGTGGGATGAGGATGATGAGCAGTTGTGCACCATTCGATAGGGTAGATGGTTAGTGGGGCGATATACTTGGTAGGCTAAGTATTTTTAGTTTGATCGGGTGAGGCGACAGTTTGGCTTATGATAGGATATTCCAGGGGCTCCTATCATTTACTTTAGGTAGCGAGGTGATAGAGGAGAGCACCCTATGGTTTTACCTTGGGTTGGGGAGAGGGACCCACCTATGGCTACCCTGGATGTGGAGGATGTCTAGGATGACTCTAGAGTTTGAGGCCTGGTGGGTGATGCAGGGTTGGGAGCCTAGCAGAGGTGTAATCGATCGATCGATGGCACCTGATGTTGGGGGACCTCCACCAGAGGGGAGAGCCTAGTAGGGGGACTCAAGCTAGGTTGGAGGACATAGTTGGTGATGAGAGGGAGGTTCCTCTATGATGGTCATGGTGATGCTTGGGCGATGTAGCGAGCACCCAGGGAGTGGGAGTAGAGGAGATAGTTGTGGATGTTGATGTGGCTATGGGGAAGGCTATTGGAGTAGAGGAGGAGAGAGGTGGAGCTACTATTATGGGTGATATAGATGATACCATTGATATTGGTGCATTCATGGATGTGGAGGAGATTCCTTTTGATATCCAGGAGAGGGGGATGTGGAGGAGGGGGACAAGAGCTACGAGGTAGGGTTCGTGAGTTGGAGGCTGAGCTCCATAGATAGGAGGAGGCTATCGAGGCTAGATATGCTAAGGTAGTAGCTGATATGGAGCATATGAGGGCCATGATGGCTAGGTAGGCATAGGCTATTGAGAGGTTGACTGGTTAGTTGGTGGTGGAGTCTGCTAAGAAGGTACTATGTGAGACTTCTCTGATGGTGCATGGGATTCCTCTTCTAGATTATGCTCAGGTGGTGTCATAGTCTGAGTCATGGTCATGAGTGCGGGCACCTTCACATCATAGTCAACGTAGTGCTACTTCGATGGAGTAGGTCGAGGCCATGGCTGGGGTAGGAGATCCACCTGCTGTGGGTCAGGCTCCAAGAGCCAGGGAGGAGTCTAGTAGAGCAGCAGAGGTTTGGGCGAGCCATGAGGGACATGGGGAGACTCCTGGTGATAGTTAGGATTGCTTATGATTGTAGCCTATGGGCATTTTGGATGATGGACGATGGGCATGGTCCCAGTTTGTAGCCTATGGGTATTTTTGGATGACATATATATATATATATGTTTGTATTTAGGTATGTATATATATACATTTGTTGTTATTTGTTATGGTTTTCTAAATGTGTTCTCTTTATGTTTGTGTAGATATCATGACATGATTTGTGGGTATGTATAATGAATGGATATGCATGTGTATTGTGATTTGGATTTATTATCACGTTGTAGTGTGAATATGCTGTAGAGTAGACTTGCATGATTTTATTTTGAATGCAATGAGAAGTGATAAAATGTGAAATGATATTTGTAGTAAGTGCCTGTAATGTAAATGATAGAATGTGAGATAGTAGATGCATGATGAATGCCTTGATTTAGAATTTTATGTGAGGCATGCAATGTAAATGCAATCATGTACTCCTTGATGTGATGCATGTAATGGAAATGAAATGATGTGATCCGTGATGTGATGCATGTAATGGAAATGCAATGATGTGTTCTGTGTAATAAATTTGTGTAACATAGATGCATGTATGCATGTATAGGAATGTTAAAATGCGCAAAGGAAGCACTTGTATCATTACATGTACCTATGTGGATGTGATCCCTTCCGTTATCTCATGGATGTAGGATAATATGAGGTGTATGTAATGACTTTGACTAATGTAGTTTTGATGATCAAATTTTAGACTCCAAACTATGTGAGTTTATGTGGCAACTCATAACTAGTCAGACTGGTTCAGAATCTGTCATGGACCTATGTGTGTAAATGAGTGAAGTTCATTTATCCATTTTGAGAAATAGGTAGGATTAGCCCATTGTAGACATGACCGATCTAGCTAGCTCATCCGTACATGAATAGTGATCTTGTACAAAAGCTAGTAGCTAAGGTAATAGATATATCGCCACTTGTAAGACTATTCCATTGGTAGGCAGGCTCTTGGAGCCTATTGCTAGTGACGGAAATCATCCCATGGTGTTATGTTAAACCTAAGGACCAAAGGTGATGAAGCATAACATGGGTGATATCAGGAGGCTTTTCCTTTTGTTTTCTGCCCCTCATCTATTGTTGACCTATTTATTGTGGTACTCTTTTCATCTTTTTCTTTTCTTTTCTTTTCTTTTTTTCTTTTTTCTTTTTTCTTTTTTCTCTTTTCTCTTTCTTTCTATTCTACGGGCGTTGGCTTTTATTTTCTACCCCATTCTTGTACTTTTGCTTATGCTTATCCCTTTGTTTATCCCCAGGTCGTATGTTGACCATGCAAGTGATAGGATGAGTAGGGGAGACCGTTCGCTAGATGGCGACATCTACTCAAGGTGTCATCTTTCCTAGACCCAAAATTTGTTTAATGTGTAACCTATTGTGAATGGTCCATGAGAGAAGTTGAACCAGCCTAAAGAACCATAAGAAGAATGTAAAACCTGTCAGCTAGGAGTGACATTTGATTGACTTAACTAGTGAGTAGTCAAAGCTAAACACGACACCTATGTATACCCTAATCCTGAAAAGGGGAAGTGGACATCCAGGTGGTGATGCTAACAAGTGCATGTATTACTCCTTTTGAAGGCGCATTTTGTTTTTTTTTGGAGGAAGAATGTACAAACTTAAAATGAAATTAACATGAAAAACATATGGATATGTGCAATGGATGTAATGTAAATGATGCAAGTGGAGAAATGCAATATCTACAAGAGGAAATTTATGATGTGTTTTTAGAAGGAGAATCTTGGAAGATTTATGTACAACTAAATAGTATTGTTTAATGATGGTCAACGTGGTATGGCATGATAAAGGTTGCCCCAGCATGTGGGGTGTGTAGAAATTGTAATATGTGGTGATGCATGTGGTAATGGCAAAAAAGGTAGAGGAATATGATGATAGAATATACAACTAGAAGAAGATAGAAGGAATATACTTTGGTAACCAACAAGAGCAAAGGGGATTACCAAAGTTGAAATATAATAGAAGAAAGGTGTTAGATCAATGTAGGTATGTAGCCACTCGAAGCGTGACCATACAACCACACGAAGAGGTGCGAAGAAGTAGAGGAAGAAGTAAGGGAGATGATAGAAGAGAACCTACTGATGGGAAAAATGGTGCGGGTCAGGATGCGCATGAGAGAATGGAGTAATAGTGGGGCGTGGATAATTTGCCCTATTGTGGATGTAATGGGAGGGTGGTATCATGGATTCCTAGGATAGTCAGGTTTGTGGAATGTTGCGGCATGGAGGGTTGATTAGTCAGGTGGCTCGAGGGGCTGGCTCAGGTGATGTTGGGTGAGTACCATGTAGCATGTTGTGTACCAGGGTTTTGAATGATATGCACTCTTTGATATCATGGCCTGGCTAGTGGTGGTAGATGCAGTATTCACTCTCATGGTAGTTGCATGGTTTAGGATGTGATGGATCTATAGGTCGGGTCTCTGGGAGAGCCAGAAGGCCTTGGTGCATCAGGTGGTAAAACATATTGGATAGTGGGGTAGGTGGAAATATCATGTGGTAGGTATAGTTCTCTTGTTGGGGTGAAGGGGTACGAGGTGGAGTGAAGTCCGATGCGGGAGGTATGGGTCGGGAGTTCTGATGTAGGTCAAACCCTGGGGTGAGGAATGGATCTATGAGGTGGTGGTGATGTACATGGTGTTATCGATCGATGAGCAAGAATCTGGCACTAAAAATGACTCATATGGAGCTCTAGGGCTTCCACATGGGTGAGGATATGTTGGAGTTCCTGATGAGGTGATAACAAAACTGGTGAAGGTGGTGAACGAGCCTCTAATGTGAAAGGGGCATCATGATGGGTAGGGATGGATGGATGGGGCCATGATGAGGAGACATCAGGGTGAAATGATCTAGGAGGCTGTACAACTCGGTGAAGTGGTAAGCCTCAGAATGGTGAATATGGGGCCTACAAGATAGGTGGCATGGGAGATGGTCTTGGATGATGGCATGAATGGGATGGGGGCATGTGCGTGCGGCCATCTTGGGCAGCTTGGGTGGCACGGGCTTGCAAGGCTTGGGTGTAAGAAGATTCTCCACTTGAGAGTGGAGGTGGTAGGCCCAGAGGGAGGGTTTGTTGAGGAGTGTATCCTCTATTTGGTGGATGATAGGCATCATTGGGGTGATGTGGAGAATTGGTTGGGCAGTACGGGTTCCTTGCCTCTCCGGATAAATGAGGAGGAGACCCGCATGGATGGGTGTTGGAGGTTTCCTCCTCCTCATCAAAGGAAGACATGGAGATATGGCTGTCCCTAGAGTGGTGTGAATAGGAAGAACCTTGATGGTGAGGTGACCTATGGTGGGGTGGTGAGTGATGATCCGAGTGTGGTGAATGTGATGTCTACCTAGGCTGAATGATAGGTAATGGTTGGGCTAGGTCAGTCAAGGTAATGGGTATAGACTGCGATGGTGGAGGGTTCTGCATGGTGATGCATGGGGATGTTGTAGTAGTCTCCTACTAACGATGTTGATCCTACAAAAGGAAAAACAAATACCCATAGCATAAAAATGACATAAATATGAAAGTACATGCATAGTAAAATAATAAAGCAAAATAGCATATCTACATGGTGATGTGCTTAGTGACTTGTAAATAGTAGTGTGTGGCACTCGTGATGATGGATGCCTTTGTGTATTAAGCATTGAATGCATGGAGATGCAAGATGTTGATGGGTTCAGGGTCGTTAAGGCCTTCAATATTGGCCAACCAATATGCTCTTGAACCATATTTGTGTGTAATAATGAATGGACCCAACTAGTTTGGGGTAAACTTGTCATGCTGTTGGTGAGGCTGACTCGTGATTTGCTAGTTTTCCTTGAGAACCAGGTCATCAATTTTAAACTCATGCTGATGTACCTTACTATTGTAGGCATAGTGAAGGTGATCTTGATAGACTCATGTGTGCTCGATTGCATGGATATGATGTTCATCGAGAAGTGTTAATTGATCTAAATGAGCTTGGCGAGCAGTGTCGTCATCAATGAAATCCTTCATAGAGATCCTTAAGGAAGGTATCTCAAGCTCAAGGGGCATGATAGCTTTAGCCCCATATACAAGTGAAAAAGGTGTTGCCCCAGTAGGAGTACGGATGCTCGTACGATACGCCCACAAGGCTAGGGGTATTTGGTTATGCCAGTCACGATGAGATTCTACTATGGTTTTATGAAGGATGGAACAAATGGTTTTGTTTGTGGCTTCTGCCTGGCCATTACCCTAAGGGTAGTATGGGGTAGAAAAACTATGATGTATGTGGAATTTGTCACATAGGGCTCGAACAATTTTGTTCTTAAAGGATTTCCCATTATCAAAAATGATTTGGGAGGGGATTCCAAAATGACATATGATGTGGTCTATGATGAATGCTGTAATTTTAGCTCCTATGGTTTGGACCAGTGGGATGGCTTCGACCCATTTTGTAAAATACTCTATGGTAATGATGATAAATTTGTGGTTGCTTGAGGAAGCTGGTGTAATCTGTCCAATTAGATCTAGGCCCCATTGGGAGAAAGGCCACATGGATTGGATAGGTTGAAGTGCTTGGGATGGGAGATGCATTAGGTTTGCATGTTGTTGGTATTTGATGCAACGCTTCACATATTCACATTAGTCATGCTCCATTTTGGGCTAGTAATAACCCATACGGAGGATGCATTTGGTGATTGCCATGCCACTAAAATGGCCACCACAAGTACCATCATGGGTTTCTTGTACAACCCATTGTGATTCTTGTGGTTCTAGGCAACATAGGAGCATGTCATCATAGCTATAGTGATAAAGGATGTCCCCAAACAAGGTGTAGTGGATTACTCTCTATTTGAAGGTTTGACATTGAGCGTGGGGTAAATCACAAGGTAGGAAACCTAGTTTGATGTATTCTTTAATTTGTGAAAACCATGGGTCATGGGGTTCATTGTTTACCACATACACACCATCATCATCTGTAGGAGGTGTGGGTGATATGGTAGATCGAGTGAGCGTATGGATGGATATGGATGTTGTGTTAGATGTTGGGTTTTGTGGAATGAGAAGTCCATAGTATCTACAAAATGGTTTGATGATCATGGAGCGGCTTCGAGGTCATACCACTCAAATTGAGATAAGAGTTGTGTGATTTTCTTATATTGCTGGAGGACTAGGCAATTGCATAGCCAGAGTTCCTACACTTGATTGACTATCAGGAGTGAATCACCTATGATGTGGAGGCATTTGATATGCATGGAATGTGCTTGTTTCAGTCCTAGGATTAGGGCTTCATATTCTACATTGTTGTTTGTATAGGGGAAGTCGAGTTTGAATGAAAATGGGAGTGGTTCTCCTTCAGGTGTGAAGAAGACAATGCCTGCACCCCCAACATGGAGACATCTGGAACTGTCAAAGAATAGGGTGAGGTCATCTATGACTTTGGGTTCAACATATTCTTCCGCTTTAGTTATATGGAAGATGGAATCATCTAGAAGTTGAATGAGGAGGGGTTGATTATCAATCAAAGGGGCTTCGGCTAGTTGGTCGGTGATGACCTACCCTTTGATGGATTTTTGGGAAATGAATTCTAGGTCGAATTTAGTTAAGAGCATGATCCACTTAGATGTGCGTGAATTGTGGTAGCTCTTGTTCATCATGTACCGAAGGGGATTATCTTGGGTGATGACAAAAGTTGTGTGATTTAACATGTAGTGGCATAATTTTTGAGTGGTGAATACTACCACTAAGCATAATTTTTCCATGTATCCATATCTTGTTTCATAACTGACTAGCGTACAACTAATATAATAGATAGCTTGTTCTTTGTCGAGTGCATTCTTTTGAGCTAGGAGTGTACCTAGCACAAATTCTATGGCTAAAATGTATAGAATCAATGGTAATTCTGGATGTGGTGGTGACATAACTGGTGGTGATGTAAGGTAGGTTTTGATAGCATCAAATGCTCCTTGATAGTTGTCATCCCATTTGAAGCTTACTCCCTTTTGTAGGAGATGGTTGAATGGCTGACACTTGTCGGATAATTGTGCTATGAATCTATGGATAGAAGTGATCTTGCCCTAGAGGCTGCACAATTGCTTCAATGTGGTGGGAGGGGGCATCTCGATGATGGCTTTCACCTTACTAGGATCAACTTCAATGCCTCATTGGGAGATGATGAATCCTAGTATTTTACTCGAGGTAACACCAAACATGCACTTCTTTGGGTTCAAGCACATTGTGTTCTAATAATCGGTCAAAAATCTGATGGAGATCTTCGAGATGGTCTGCATGTTTCTTGGATTTGGTGATGAGATCATCTACATAGTCTTCAACATTTTTGTGCATCAAGTCATGGAAGATATAGGTCATTGCGCGTTGGTAGGTTGCCCCAGTATTTTTGAGGCCAAAAGGCATGACTTTATAGCAAAAGGTCCCCCAGGGTGTTGTAAAGGAGGTTTTGTGTTGATCGGTTGGGTTGATCTTGATTTGATTGTATCTAGAGAATCCATCCATGAGGGAGATCATCTCGTGGCCTGCTATGGAGTCAACAAGGGAGTCGATGTTAGGTAGGGGGAAATTATCTTTGGGACAAGCTTTGTTTAAATCATGAAAATCTGTGCAGACACGAACTTCACCGGATGGCTTAGGTACAGGGACCATGCTGGATACCCATTTGGGATAGTCGATGGGTATAATGAAATCGATGTCTAGGAGCTTTTGGATCTTGGACTTCACTATTAATGTGATAGTTGGATGCATGCATTGCAACTTTTGTCTTACCGGTTTGGCATTAGGATCGAGTATGAGGTTATGGACCACTATGGCAGGGTCAAGTCTCGGCATGTCCTTGTATGACCATGCAAAAACTTGAATGTACTTGCAAAGGAAGTTTGTGAAGGCAATGCACTCCTCGGGTGAGAGGCTAGTGGCTAGTTTAAGGATGTGAGGATTTTTAGGATCATCACCAATGTCGACATCGATAGTGTCTTCAATGAGCATGCGAGATCCATCATGTAATTGTTTAGGGATGGGGATGAGGTTAAGGTCATTGATAGCCTCTCTGAACTCATATTCATCATCTACGTAGACGCTTGTGTGAGATACCTGAGGGACTTGGGGTGGCATGGATGAGGAAGGAGCATTTACCACCCGTAATACATGAGGAGAAAGAAGGAAATCTCGAGGCACTGGTATGGGTGATATATGCACAAGATCTATAAAATTTGGATTTGGGGTATCGTCTCGAGTCTGTTGGTGACTGTAACGAAGGGGAGAGAACAAGTCTACCTCAACTATATTGATCGATGTTGTAGGTGAAGTAGGTGGGGAAGAATCTGGTGAGTAGGGCTTGGTGGTTTGTGCACCCTAAGAGACTCAAAGGAGGTCGTAGAACAACTGGGGGTGAATGAGAATGAGCAACTACTCTTTGTAGTTGCCTATGTATAGGTGGGAATGTAGCTAAGCATGTCGGTGATGACTCAGGAGGAACTGTATCTGTCTCTATTGGTGGTGCATCTAAGGATAAGGTAGTGAATTGGTTTGTTAGTCTATCAACATAATAGCATGAGGATGTGTCGAACGTGTCCTCCATGATGTCCATGTCGATATATTATTTGAGAGTGTGCATTGGAAGAGGAGTAGGATAAAGGGACAGGTCTTGGAATTCATCTTCTAAGGTATGAACTACTCTCAGATTATAACCTATACCAGATTTTTTGATCGGTGACTGAACTCGAGGATCAATAGGTGTGTGCAATCCTTGTTTATAGTGGCCCAACCTGAATCCATGCCAATGAAAATATTGTAGGTAGCACAAGGTAAAGTGAGGGTTGGCCATGTGGTCTAGCATACCACAAAAGTTGGATTGTGGTGGAGGAGAAGTTGGTGGGGGGATTGAAGAGTTGACTCCTACATAAAAAAAATTGGTATGATTCTTGGGACATCCTAATTGTATGATGATTCCAATGGTAAGGACCGAGGTTGTAGGGTGATCTAAATCATGGGTATATTGGATATGGGGATCATGTATGTGAGCGTCACGTACATTATAGTCTCTTGGGCTAGAATTTGTCATGAAAATGGAAATGCATGGTGTGGCACGATCTGAAGATTGAGGTGGGGTATCAGAATCAGATGATGAAGGTGAAATATGGGATTCTTTGATGGTAGCGGCTACAGGGTGTGGGAGTTGTTCTTCTGAACTGGGTGTTGGTTGTTCTTGTTCATGACATTTGGTTGTTGTAGCTTGAGTAGGATGTTTGGCCTATGTGGGGGAAGGTATCGGTGCAAGCACTAGGCTACATGGAGAAGTGAATGTCCTAGGCCATGGTCAAAAAGGAAGGGGAGGTATTTGTGGCATAGGAAGGATAGGGGCTTCCATAGGCAAGGATGGGGAAGGTAACGTGATAGGTTGTGTAATGGGTGGCGATGGTGGTTGTATCATCGTAGGTGGAAATTGGAATGGTAGAGGCTAGGATGATTGTGGAGGCCATAAGGATAATGATGATAAAGGTATGGTAGCAGTTTTGGGTCCCATGGAAGATGGTGCTAATGGTGCAGATATCGAGGCTTGTGCTCTTGATGAACACTAGGATATTGAGGTGGAAGTTGGGGAGGATATCGATGCTCCTATCGATTGATGAGAGGACATGGGGAAAAGTTGGGAGGATGAAAATGATGGTGCAGGGGGAAGGTCTACAACATTGCAAAACTTGAAGGGATCTCCATCGGCTGGGACACAGTGAACGAGTCTGTTGTGGATGTACTTGAGGCAATGGTGTAGTGTGGAAGGGACACATTGCATGTCTCTAATCCATGGGTGACCAAGGAGAATATTGTATTGCATTTCCCCTTGGATGATGTGAAAGAGGATAGATATGGTATGGATGCCTATGTGGATAGGTAAAACTATGGACCCTATGGTAGGTCTCATGGAGCCATCAAATGCACGTAGGTCAAGGGAAGGCATGGAAAAATGGGTTGGTGGGATATGCAGGTGATGTAGAGCTATTATGGATATAATACTAATGGATGAGCCCATGTCAATGAGTACCCACTTGTAGGTGATATCATTGATTATGGCTTGGATGTGGAGAGGGGGATCTGCTCCTTCTCCAATGAGTTTCGTTATCTCATGGTCATGGAAGCTAATTGAGGGTTGGAGGCATCATGGGATATTTCCTACAAAATTGACAAAGGCATTCGTGTCATGTGTCTCTAGGTCAATGGAGCGTAGGATGTCATTCAACGCCTCGTGATGGGGTTGAGACTTCTATAGGAGATCAAATATGGATAGCCACATGGGGGCATTACATAACTGATGGGTTAGGCTACCATGGATGGTAATCATATTTTGAGGTGGTGGTGGTACGGTAGTAGGCATTTGAGGTACTTGTGGTGATGTGAACTAAGCTTGTGAGGAAAAAATAGGTGTTGTCTAGCGTGATGGGTACCATTGGTTCCTCGTAGTAAGGTTGATCATACCTACTACACCACGTGATGGAGGATCACGTTGGACACTGTTCACTTGGTGAGGTGGTGCTAGGGGATTGTTTGGAGGTCTAGGAGGATTGGATCCTCTGTGATCCGATAGAGGGTTTTGAAAAATCCCTAAATTTTTATTTTGTGGGGCTAGAGGGTTTGCTACCTGGATGATGCCCCTATCGATTAGGTCTTGAACTTGCCCATGGAAGGAGTGACACAAATCGATATCATGGCCATGTTGCCTATGGAAAGGACAAAAGAACTACTCATTATATCCATGAGGCTTGGGTGCATTTGGATCCAATGGGTGGATCTCGGGTAGGAGGAGATGGTTGCCCTCATACAATCTATGAAACAATGTTGGTAATGGTTTAGATAATGATGTGAGGTTGCACGGTGGAACCTATGGGTGCATGCCTCGGTATTGTTGTGGTCTAGGTGGAGCAGGAGCATTAGTCTGGAATGCTTGTGGCTGCAATGTATAGGGTGGAGGAGTCGATGCTAGCGCTAGGGTAGCAGTTGTGACTTGGTTGGCTTGAGGCATCCGAGGGTAAGGTTGATTTGGTGCAGTCCTATTGAAGTGAAAGTTGGGGTTATAGTTGGATTTGGTTCTCAACTTAATTTTCCCATATTGGACCTTAATGTCTTCAATAAATTTTTCTTGTGAAATGGCATCTTCAAAAGTATGGCTTTGATGAAGCTGGAGGGATGTGGAGATGTGTTTGTGGCAACTCTTGGAAAATAGTGTCACGAGCTTGGTAGTGGGGAGGCTATGGGTAAGGTCATGGATGATCTCTCTCCATATGGAAATGAACTCAGTGATGGGTTCATCATCACCTATTGTAAGGCGTACACATCAAAAAATGTGGTATTTTTCTTGATGTTGATGGAAAAGTGTTCTAGGAAGGAATTAGCCAGCTTCTCAAAAGTATATAGGCTATGGCATGGGAGCATGTTGTACCAATCCAATGCTAGCCCCATGAGTGAAAGGGAGAAGGTATGCAACATGAGGGGATTACTACTATGAAGTTGATAGCAGGATGAGTGGTAGTTGCTCACATGCTCTCTAGGGTCTTCCTTACCTCTGTACTTGTCAAATTTTGGTATTTCAAAGTGATAGGGGTAGGGAGGAATGGGAAATGATGGGTGAAATGGCTCGTTGCATAGTTCATCATAATAGGGCTTTTTTGGCCTATAGCTAGAGGTGCACAGGTTCAACATTTTGACTTCATCTCATAAGAGTTGAAGTTTGGGTGTCATGGGGGTGGGAGACTAGGCTATGGTAGGCTGATTCTGTGGATGTGGTGGATACTGGTATTGTTGCTCTTCCCAGTATTGTGAAGAATACTATTGCACCTGATCTTGGTAAGGCAAGTACTGGGCGACATGTGCTATCATATCTATGGGCACACTAGGTTGTGGGGTAGGTGTCTTTTGTGGGTAATAGTACTGTGACTAGGAGGCATGTGGTTGTGGTGTAGGTACTTGTTGGGTTGGAGCCTGCTGTAATGGTTGGGCCATGGGTGGCAATGACCAAGATGGAGGAGGTATAAAGAAGTTGGGTGTAGCTAATAATGGTGTAGGTGTCAAGGCTACCGATACTAGGGGTGGTTGAGACGAGGTATCAAAGTATGGGATCTATCTCTGTCCTGGAGGGTAGGAAGTAGGGAAGCTAAACTACATGGAATAGCTTGTCAAGGAGGGTGGATAAGCTGTCGGTCTTGATCCATAGGTGGAAAAGAGATTGGTTGTGGGAGCTTGGAAAGGGGGAGGTGATGGTATCCTAAAAGTCATCGTAGATAAATGTGGGGCTAAAGGTTGGGTATCGTACACTCCGGATACCTGGGAGATTGGTGGAAAAGCTACTAAAAAGGTAGGGTAAGCTATCGAAGTAGGATCTTGGGTTGAGGGAAAGGTGTATGTGTACACTCCCACTTGGGTTTGTGCATCTTGCATATAAAGGGGCTGCTGGGAGATGCCTTTAGATATGGTGAAAAATGGCTCTTGGGAAGATGATGGCTAGGACTCCTGTGAAGAGTACAAGTGTGAGGTTTGAGGAAATGCTTGTGGTTCCTATTGGGGAGGGAGCTATTGTGCAGTTTGGAAGGATGGCTTCTGGTTTCCTACAATAGAGGAGGATGGGTCGGACACCATTCCTATGGTAGGGGTGAATGATGTGACCTCTGGATGGGTACAGTTTAGGAGGGAAGAATCACTCTCAAAAAGGGATTGAGATGATTTTGAAAGAAGGGGTGTGCGAAGGTGGGAGAAGTAGGTATGACCTCCTCATCTATGGTAAAGAATAGATGAGGTTGTCTTGGAACTGTGTAGATCACATGGTCACAGAATGTGGTCGATGGATTAGGTGAGGATGGGGATGAAAGGAGCAGATAATCCTCTGTGAGTGAAGTAGTGAGGGCTTCACTCAGGGTTGACATCTCATCATGAGGCATCATGTGTGTGAGTTGTACATCAGATTCTATGTGTGAATCAGATGTGTCTATGGTCTTCCCCTTCATGATCGAAGGAGTGAGAGTGGACTGACTAGAGGAAGTGGTAGGCCATTCCTCTATAAAGCATGCTTGCTCACGCGCTCTACTATGGGTGACCACAGGCATAGTAGCATGTGTAAAAAGGGTTTTAGAAATAAATCTTGTATGATACAGACTCAACTATGTCTAATGTAAGTGTAAATCAAGTGACATGTTGTGTATGGAAAAATAATATGTAGTGTAATGTGATGAGACCGGTCCGTGATCATGCAAACAATGGTAGACTAGAATCAAGTCTAAATGCTGAAAAATAAAAGTGTTTTGTTCATTTTTGTGTGTTGCGATGTTGATACTCCCTATGTAGAATCATGGGTAATGGAGTGAATACTCTAGCAAATCAGGAATGTCATCAATATCAAACCTCCTACAACACCCAAAGATGCACATAATAGAATGGTATCACAACATGCAAATGGTGACCTATATGGAAGGTGCGGTAAAATGATATCCTAGAATGGGGGAACCCACTATACTAAAGTGAGTTCACAAATTCCTCTCACGAAGAGAGGTGGCACTGTCTAAGACCTACTATCGGCATACCCATGCTTTCGCTTCACCCTCGGGTGGGCTTAGTCAAGAATGACAGTTACCAATTCCACTAATTATACTAGCCTTGTGGATGAAGGCACTAATCCTATCCCACTCCATAGGTAACCATTGGTGATGAAATCCAGGGCCCAATCATAAAAGTGGGGGATTTTTTAATGATGAAATCTAGAAAACCACTCATGTGGGGTTGCTAGGTGTCTAGGGGGTGAGCTGATGGAGAGTGCAACTCGATCCACACCAGTCTTGAGTGATGGATTGGGGATGAATTCCAATCTCACCACTTGTTTAGATACCACGTGAGTGTGTGTGGGTTTATGTTTTTCTAATGGTGTATGCAAGGTAAGAAACTAACTAGTTACCTTTTCAAAAGAGAGACTAACCTAATGCCTTTTCAAAATCAAATTATTAGATAACTATATTCTTTGCAAAGAAATAGTCTAGCCCTAAATGCCTTTATGAAATAAACTAATCTATTTTACAAAGTGTGGAAACATGCAATCCAAGTGTGTGGAGTAAGGGGATTAGGAAACCCTAATTTTCAACTTTAGGATGCAAAATTATTTTGAAAATTAAATAACATGGAGAAGGGGATTAGGAAACCCTAATTTAAACTTTAGAATGCGTACTTCTTTTAGCAAGAGATGCTATGAACAAAGGGGGAAACAGTGTAGGCCTATACTATATGCGAAACAAAGAGGAGAAATGTAAATTTATTTGAAAAGTAAATTAAATGAAGTTGTTGGAAAGTTGTAGGTTCTATAATTTTAGAAAAATTTAACGATCCTAGAAGCTTGAAATGAAAGCAAATTTACACCTAGAAATTGCCATTTAACTAGTGAACGCTTTATGCTTTCAAAATTTAAACAACAGAGGGATAAAATGGGAAGTACCTACACTCTGATGTTGTGGATAGTCTTATTAGGTCATGTACTACTCACCCCTACAATTTTAGGGGTTTTTGAGGCTATCTGGTTGACTTCACCACCCGGGGGTGAATTGAGATCTGATTCGTGGGGTAGGGGGTGAATTGGGTCTAGAGACCCCAAATATCTATTTTGAAGGCCTGAGAGGGTTCCTAGGGCTTTGAAAATATTTGTGAAAGTCAGAGTCAATACCTACAAAACACAAAAATATAGGATAATATCAGATTTATCAGAAAAAGTTAGCCTAACACTATCCGTTGTGGGGGTCCCACTGGGTATGCCAGAATGAAATGGGTGGAAAGTGGTATTTGATCTAACAACATAAACACAAAGTATGCTGAACAATAAAGTTGTATTTCATTTATATTCAAAGATAACATAGGTTACAATAGGGACAAGTTTCCCTTTCATAATGTCTTTTTCAATAAACTTCACAATAGTCTTGATACCACCTTCTATCGTCCCTCAATGTAGATGGGTTTGCGATCCACCATCGGGTTGTAGTTGATGGTGTTCTTCCTATTTTGACCTGTGAAGAACCTACAAAAGGGGATTAGTTGGTTGGGGGGCTTGCCTTGGTTAGGCCCCTTGGTTATGAAGACTAAATCGACACAAAAACATATTGAAAGTTGCAATAAATGATGCTAAACACTTAGGAATGATAAATGGAAGCTTACCTACCAAATATTAGGTGATTTGGGCTTTGTAGACTAAAATTGCCACCCGAGGGGTGAACCAGAACTAGATTTATGGGGCGAGGGGTGAATCCTACTATAAGTGGTATTCTACTAAAATGCTCCAGTAGGGAGGCTCCTTGGCTGATGCTATGCTTCTGTTTTCTATAAAATCCGACTATTTAGACTTCAGTGTTGAATTCGGCAAAGTTTCTGTACTTATGTCATAAATGGAGAGAGAGGTAATTAGGGGTTTAGGACCCACTATTTATAGGAAAATGGTAAGGTGTAGGGGGAGAGTTAAGTAAACTAACCCTAAGTTGAATTCTAACCAAAGTTAGGTTAGGGTTTGTGAGGTGGCAGCCTCACATTCCTCATAGAAAATATCCTATCCTCACACATGTGTGAGGAAGGATTAAGTCTAATTAGGATTAGGAGGTCCTAAGTCAAATTAGAGCTTTATTAGGGTTCCTAGGAAAATATCTTAGCTAACCCTAATTACACACATGTGGGAGGATGTAATTAGTGTTAATTAAGGATTAAGAGTTCAACTAATCAATTTTTCCCTAAAAAGGTGACTTAAGTGAAGTCAACATTAAATTAGATTTTAAGAATTGACTTGATAATTGCTTTTGTCAACTAATGGCCCATGGGGGCCTCAATTGAGTGCAAATAGGTTGTTGGAGGATATCCCAATGCATGATATGTGATTTTGAAGGCTTATTAGGGTTTTGGACCTGAAAGCTGATGAAGTGGTATATGGAAGTCTACACACTCCTATAACAAACTACGATAATCTACGCATGACTACATGTGACTACGCATGACTAAAATAGCCTAAAATAGCCTAGGGATATCTAGAATCACCTATGGATACGTAGAGATAGTAATGTGTGACTTTTGGGTGTCTACACATAGTTGAAAACAAGTTCTATTGTATTTTTGTAAATAATTTTGTACAATGTAAATTTTCTATGCAAATAATAAAAGAGGTTTTTATTAATTTGTCTTCTATCATACATATTTTGTTTTCATTTATATTCGTATGTAATTTTTAAATTTAGAATGATTCAAATATATTCACAATTGCAATATTAAAAAATAAACATTTCAAATATATTCACCATTAAACTCAGTTGTGCCAATACATTGATATCAATACACTAACAATACTATAACAAAAAACATATATTTTGAAAGAAAATGTTGTAAATTGGTTATGAATGAACGTAGTTTGGACACTCCAAAGAATACAACATAAAACATATAATTCGAAAGATATTTTTGTGTTATAAATCATAAAGTTACAATTTAGATAGATGAAACAATCTTGTGATGATAAATAAACATAAATTTATAGAGGAAAATGATAACTAACAGATTCATATTGATCAATGTTGTAAAATATTGTAAAAATTACAATTCATGTAACTAAAACAAACAAATACTATGATATAAAGGCAATTAAAACTATTTCAAAAAAACAATGGGATATAAAACATTAAAATTTATGAATAATCAAATTTTGTGAAATCTAACAAATCTGAAACAATATTGTGAAATATGATATCAAATGAATTCAAATTTATTAATGTTGTGAAATACTGGAAAAATCACAATTTAGGTAGTTGAAACAAATACTTATCAGATTGTCCAGAATCACTATTAAGCATAACATATATTTGTGTCTCCACCATCTGATCACTGAAAGCATCATTATCCTCATTATAGTTCATATTCTTGGTACCCGTTTTGCTTGCAAGGGAATTCCAATATGCCAATGCTCTATCATATGGAAATGTGTTCAAATGATATGATGACACATAAATTCTCAAACAATTTTCTATTTTTTTGTCTAACCTGTTGCAGAGTTTAGATTTAACAAAATATAGTGCACTAAAAACCCTCTTATCTTCCACAAATCCCAAAATCATTGTTTAACATAATTCATATAAACAAAAGTATTCACTAATAGTATCTTGTAAGACACTACTTGGATATATTTTTTTACCACAAATATGCAATGGAACCAATATCATGGATGTTACTCAAAAGTGATGTTTGCTCAACCATTGTTCCACAAAAATGAGATGACTATTGTTTTAAAAGATATTTGTTGAGTGTACCTTTGATTTCAACACCATTAACTTCCACACTTTTACTAAAACACTTAATAAGTGTGAGCATATATTTAATAAAAGAATTATGTGTAGAATTGTATTCAGTACAAGGACCCCAAAACGTGGGTTTAACCACACCCATGACCTTAAGCAACTCATCTCTTTTAAATCATTATCTTATCTCACTTTTCAATGATATAAAACATCTTCAAATATATTGTGTGTTATAGGAACTTGTTCAACATTGTCAGAAAATATACTTGAATGCCTTTAAAAACAATACCAAAGTATCATATTTCCATGAATATTAATATAAATATGATCGCTGATGTCAATCTTCAAAAATATTTTCGGATCATTCACGTTTTTCAATGTATTCTAGCTATCAAAAAAGGAATCTTTAAAATTTGCTTTTGACACATATAACTATCAATAATAACACATATTTTCTTTCTTATCCTTTTGAAATCAATGATATATATGGATCTCTCTTGTGCAAGTTTAATCAATTTGTATATTTCATGTAACATTGGAAGAATACCACATAACGTTAAAAGGGTTTTGAATTCAATCAAACATAACAACAAATATTTTGCAGTCAATCAAAAGGGTTTCAAATTCTTTAAACCCTATTAGTGATTGATATTATTTACAAACTTAGTGTGCAAGTTGATACAATGAAATCCACCTTGTATCCACATCTTTTAACATTTTTTTTCCTTATGTAACTCCTAGTGCAAACTATTTAAATTCTACAAACCCTTTCGGACTGCAAGAAAAATAAGAATGTATCTCACCAATAAGGTCTTCCACTCTTGCATAATTTTCAAAATATCTCATGATTCTATATGCTATATTCACTCTATGAGCTATGAAATTGATGGTTATCATATATGGGGTAACTAAGATTTGGAGATGAACACAAAGACCATTCATGTGCCCTTGCATTATAGCAACACCATCAACTCCAACACATATTAACTTTATGGATATATCTATATTATTCATTCCCGCAATGTCCTTTAAAATACTCACAACAATATTATAGATATTTTCTACATTTGAACTTTCCACCATATTATGTAATCCTAGCAAACTGAGCCACCTTGCATGATTTTGAAATGTGTACACATGTATGCAAATCCATGATGTGTTGTCCACAACCATCACCTCATCAATGGAAAGCGATATGAATCTAGCAAGTTTTAATTTCTCCCTCAGGTCCTCCTTCTCAACTAATGATAGACATTTATCATTTCCAAACCACTTCTATGTGACCAACAGGAACTAAGAAGGTTTTGCACATCGGATATTTGAAATAGGTGCTTATAATAAATGAAATTGGACATGGGTCTACAATTTTTGAGAATACTATATGCAAAAAAAAAAAATTAATTTTTTTGAAGCTAAATTTGTCTTATAAATTTTATGAAATTAGGCTTTAATCATTCCACATTTCCCAACAAGAGTTTTTTGTTGCTTTAAGTTATTTTCATATTATATAACATATCTTGCATGTATATATTTTGATGCATCCTTCTACCTAACTTCTTTATTAATTTTACTATCACTTCCTGGAACTTTTACATAAAATTTACCAGCATGTTTTTCTATTGTATCTATCTTATTTTGCAACATGTGATCCTTACCTAGTTTCCAACTACAAATTTTGCATCTACATTCTTTTTGATCGAATTGGTTGTCCTCAGTCATGATAGGCTCTCTCCAGGGAAATTTTTCTGCCAATTCATTCTTAAATGTCCTTCCAATAGCCTAGTTATCCAATTTATATCTTATCTATATGTTTCTACAACAAATAGGTCATATGGGTGCAAAACTATGTTAGGCTGACAAATATTGATAAGGATGCAGAATAATGTTTGGATGTCATTCTGGGTAAAGAATTGTTCCTGACTATGATTTTGAGTGCAACAAAGTGTTCGAGTGAAAAATGACAACCAGATCTCTTCGGGTGGATATATGGGTTCGATTTCGGTCCGAGAAGAGTTTTGATCTAGATTGACTAGTTTATGGATACAGCTAAACTTTGGTGAAATTCTACAATATATCAAATGCTTTAGTTCATCTTTTTTCTTGGAAGATTTTAATTTTTGCTACAGTTGCTCTATTTTCTAATATTTTGAATGTTTAAAGTGAAAAATTATCACTGACATGTTAGTTATATATAGTGTTATAGTTGGTGAATTTGGTAGGATAAATTAAAAAATTTAGAAATTTAAGGTGAAAATGGTCCACAATTTAGGTAGGAGTCTTGGATTTTTTTAAAAAAAATCTATAATACTATTATCAACGCATGGTGAACTGACACCTAAAAAATATTTATTGAAAATTTCAAGTGAAAGGATCAATGTCTAGGGTCCCCCAAATTTGCTAATTTGAATTTTTAAAAATGCAAATATTCACCCAATTGGTGAATATTCACCATTGTGCACCTGGGACTAGAATAAGGTTAGGATGTCAAAGAAAAATATTAAGAAAAAACATTGGTGTTCTCTAACTTGAATGGATTCAATTTTAGATTGACTCACAACTACCCCTATCCTCGAGGTGAGAGATGATATTCCATGGATTTGATAAGTTAGATGCACTTCATGATCTCCCCCCTCCAACATTTTGGTGAATTTATTATGAATACCACAAAGAATCCTAAGGTTTTTCTTGACCATACTAAAACTTAATCAATACTAAAATTTATCAAACCTTAATCATGATCATTAAATTTTTGTGTGTATTTAAAACACATTAAATCCATATAATAATATCCTAACTAAGTGCTAGTCCTATTCAATATATTTGTGGTCTTTTGAGTATTTTTCATATGGTTATTAGGCAATATTGTTAATATAGCAAACCTAGGCTACTAACCGCTCACATAAGGTCTCATGTGTACCTATGCCTAGTAAGGAGTATATTGTAGTGGGATAGTAGGAGTAATAAGTAGACATACTATTACCCCTCATGTACCATCTTGACCATGTATCTAGGAGGTCACTTCCACATATCATTATAATTCCATGTATTAACAATATTTCTCATATTGACAAGTATATAGAGAGGGGTTAGGTATATCAAGAGTGTTTTTATATAGGGAAACCCTTTATGTATATAGATAACACTAGGTATATCTATGGAAGGAGATATAAGGTTGTTAAAATATCTTCTCTCTATTATTTAATTAACACTATAGACAATTAGAAACTTAAATAATCTTCTCTTTTCTCCTAAAACCTATGGTTGAGAAATGCTTCCTAACCCATAGTGTCACTCAATATTTTTTTAATAATCCCAACACTCTTATGGAAGGTCATGATGAACAACATACCTTTGATAATCCCATATTCCATCAAGAATATGAGGTTTCCATACCTTAAGGTTCTCTAAACCCTACCCATTAGGCATATGGGATAATGGTCATGCAATATATAACCTATATGGCCTATTTCTTGTAGAAGTATAGATAAGCTATAAACTCCTTCCTTATGGAAGGTTGTAAAACTCTTAGTGCCTCTACAATAGGTTTTTTACAATTGGAACAACCCCAAAAACCTAATTCAAACCATTTTACAATAATCCAACTAGAACCATCCTTTAGATCTATAAATGTGAATATTAGTGCATCATAATATCACATTATTAATTTAACTCCCCCATTATCATCACATTAATGGATGTTGGAAAAAAATACCTATTACCTTAATTCATATATCATTCATATCTACCTACCGTTGAGGAGCTATTGTAGGGAAATGTTATTTAATTTGTATCTCAATAGGTAAGCACAAGTTACACTCATACCACTAGGTCTTACAGTCTCTTGTCCTCAGAACAACTTATCCTATTGACTTCATTCTAATCCCATAAGTGTAGGGATAGGTTTTAAAAAAACTCTAACCCCACAAGAAATAAATGTTAGTATTCCAACCTACTCATATCAAATATCATGGGGACAAAGTGTATAATGTTATTTTTGACACAATATGACTAGGTATACAAACCTGCTCATACCAATCACCAATAGATTACCTCTATCTCTCAACATGTATCTTTTGTTTTATTAAAGCCTATTTTTTCCATACATCATGATTTAAACACTTAGTTAGAGTAATGGAAATAGCAAATGGCCATTATCCAAGAGTCATCATTGAGTCACAAGTACTCTCTAGTGAATTGTGAAATCAAGTGCTAAATCCTTTTGTGTCTAATTGCCCTTTTTATCCTAATTTTCAAACCCATATGTTTAAAATATACAAGGGAAAAGAGGACCATAGTAACCACCTTAGGCTATTTAGGACCACATGTAGTGACATTTCTTATGATGAAATAATGCTACTAAAAATGTTCCCTAAGAGTCTTAGTGGCTTTACTTTAGAATGGTATTGCCAAATAATAAGGCACTCTCTAGAGAGTTGTAGGAACCTTGTCAAAATTGTTGACAAAGAACTTCATATTTACATGAGAAAACGAATATCATTAGTGACCTATAAAATCTCAAGCATTCTAAAGATGAGATATTTTCCAACATCTAAGAAATATGGCAATCCCTATAGGAAATACTAGAATGTGTTCCTACACTAAGGGACGTGATGGACATCTTCATAGGAATCCTCAATGAGAAATTGTCTATATACTTAGAGATACCTAATATGTATTCCTTTGAATATGTGTTTGCATTTCCAAGAGAGTAGATATTTATATTATCAAAATAATGAAACTAAATCCTAATTTTAATAAATATAAAGATATGTCCTCCGCTAACATGAAAATGGTTGTATAAAAATAATCAAATTATAGGTGATGGGTTCATGGAATCATGCCATGCCAAAAATATTTATGCTATTGCAACAATTCAAAATGTTATCTTAGGGAATTAACAATGATAGATAACTAAAATAAGGTACTCCCAACTAGAGTAACCTTCTTTAGCCATCCTAGAACAACTCCTAAAGGCTAGAATAATAGAACCTCATCCCACTAAATTTATAAAACCGAAAAGAAAAAAAGCTTCATGATTTCATACCAATGAGCAATGTGCTCTTTACTACATCAATAATCATGAAAATAATAGATGCACGAGCCTTAGAAATGTAGTCCAAAAACTATTTGGTAATGGTCATGTTGTTCTTAATATTTTTTACTCTTAAACGTCTTCTAATCAAGATCTAGGAATATTCTAAAATCCACTACCTAATCACAATTTTTTTTTTTGATTGGTAGAAAGGGTTTTGAAAGGTCCCTAAACATTTAACAAGAGATATTACAATAAATCCATAATGACCGAGGTGGTCCAAGAAGAAAGGAATAGAAAGCTGGCAAACCTCCACACTAGGGAAGGTGTCACGAAATCATGACCAAAATGGTGATGTCACAAAATCACGACAAGAAGCGCCGTTGAAGCCAAATAAAGAAAAGAAGTCACGAAATCGTGACAAGAAACGCCACCGGAGCCGAAGAAGGGAAGAAGTCGCGATATCGCGACATGATGCAAAGTGTCACGATATCACGACAAGTTGTAGGGTTGGAGCCGGTCGAGAAGAAGAGTCACGAAATCGCGACAAGAAAAAGGAGTCGTGAAATCGCTACAAGAATTGAGAACGCTACCGAAGAGAAAAGGTGTCATGAAATCGTGACAAGAATGAAGACCGTAGCCGAAATAGAAAATGAGCCCCGAAATCGCAACGAAAGTGAAAGCCTGCTGCCAAGAAGAAAAAGTGTCACGAAATCGTGACAAAAAGGACACCAGTGTAGTAAAAAACATTCACTATCAAAATATACAACCTCCAAAATAAGGGATTGTGGGGACACTCTATTATTTTAATCATATCTCATATTTGTACTATAACTAGATAACAATACACAAATCATTCTTCTAATCAGCCTTCAAGACCTTCTCTAATCCTTTGGTAAAACTAAATTCTCCATTTACTGGACCTTCAATAATCATCCAATCATGAATCAAGGCTAAGGATGCTTTTGATTTTCTCTAATAACATGATAATTCCTTAGACAAAATCCATATTCTTGATATTTCTAGGGCTTCTCCATCTGATAGAGATGACCTTGAAATGTAGGTCATTCCTCAATATCTTAACCTTTATGACCTTACTTACATAGTGGGATCCATAGTGATTAATCAAACCACTATATAATTATATAAGGACAATATACCTTAATCCTCCTTGGTTATATATGTTCTATTGTACATTATAGACCATATCAATGACAAGTTCATAAAATAAATTTTAGTTGGCAATAATATTGGTATAAATGTCTACAATTTGAAGTTCATATATAATTTTATGCTAAACAAAAAATAATTGAAGAAATCTTATATTCTTATCATTAGTTTTAGTAATGAAGAACCCGAGGCTAGTGAAACTATAGAATTACCCCTCTAAGTTAGGCCTATCACTCTTACCAATATCTTCTACATCATGCTTTCTAACCTAATATATAACATTATCCTTGGGAGGTGATGGATCCATGAGATATAGTTTGTCACTTCAGTTCTCCATTAGTGCCTTAAATATGAATACAATGGAAAGACATTGTATTCAGTTAAACCTAAAATTCTCATCTATTTTTAGTTAATCAATATTAAAAATCATAAAACTCATATTTTCCATATCTAAACTTATATCTCAATTTTTCTTATTCCTCTTTGTAGTGCTCTATTAGTTATGCATTAAGGAATATCAACCTAAACATTTTAATTAATAAGTTAATCATCATTAACAAACTAAATCATAATAAATGTGTCCTAGACCTAGTCAAGCTTCTTTCATCTCCCTTAGCCTTAGGATTGCATTCTAAAAATAAGGGTAAAAAATTACAAATAGGAATTTTCTCCTTCATTTACATTCATAATGCTAATGAGGAGAAAATCCATGTCAATAACCCTTACATGGTTGAATAATAGTATACCTCATGCTCTCTACCAAAATCATACCTATTCCTAAAATAGATGCTTTCCAACATGAGATATCTAGGAAAAGGACTAGGCCTATATTATTAGAGCATGAAAAATGCCCTATATACCAAAGTCTAGTTAAGATGTGGTGGGATATTTTATACCCCTATTCATAGTGAGATGTTTCCCACCTTTTTCCTCTTCTTCTTCCTATAGTAGAGAAACATTTGATCATATTTATTAGCATGATAGGGTATATTATGGTAAAATTATCTCTTAAAATAAAAAATATTGGATGAGGATGATGATAATCCATTAGTCTTGATATATCCTATTGGCATAAATTTTCTAACCTTGGTCTATCTTTACATCATTATTTATTAAGATAATTATGAGTAGGAGGATGTCGCAAACAGTCATCCCCAAGATTATCCCTTAGAATATGTAGAATAAAATGACTTTTATTTTTGTGGATATTTTTACCAAATTGTAAACGTGGTTATCTCAAAATAAACTGGCAGTACTTAGGTAACCTTGGATGCTATAAACCTAGAAAACATAAAGTGTTACTAACTCTCCCTCAATTGGAAGATAAATATTAGATTCTAATTGAGAATTTTTTGGACGTCACTATAGCATTATTCCATGATCCCAATATCCTCAAACTAGGAAAGGTCTTGATCCCCATTAAGCATGAGAAATACAGTTTCCTCTTAGAGGATATCAAATTCATATTTATTTGGTGCTATACTAATATCCGTGGCCTATCTCCTTCTCTAGTTTTCCACCAGTCATCACTCCTAGTGTAGAACCTATAAAATAAAAATGATGAAAAATGCACCCAAAAGTCACACTTCTAGTTAAGATGAGTTCCAAAACCTCCTTGATGTAGGCTTCATCAAATACATGAACTATTTTGACTGGATATTTAACATTGTTGCTATTGATAATAAAATATATAGTGTTAGAAAGTACACCAAAATTTAAGATGTCAATAGAACATATCACAAAATTAACTACCATCTACCCAACATTAATATGATTATTAATTTCATTGCAAGATATGGAATGTTATCTCTAATGGATGGATTCTTAGGGTTCAATCAGATCAATATTTCCCTAAGGACCAATCCAACATAGCTTTCATAATCCTATATGGGACCTTTATATTATCAATTCATGCCATTTGGAATAAAAACTATAGGAGCTACCTACTAGAGAGCAATAACATACATCATGGAAGATTATACAGATCATTTTATTGGTCATTCTTTAAGTGAAGAAGACTATATTTAGAACTTAAAATGCATCTTTGATGGACTAAGGAAATACAAGGTATGCCTCAAGACTCAAAATTTCATATTTGATGTTACATTAGATAGACTATTGGGATTCATTATGTCCTAATGAGACATTAAATTTTATCTTGACAATATATCGACCATCATCAACATGCTGAGAAGCTTCCAAGGCAAATCTAATCCATTTGGAGGCTCAAATCCTAGTTAGCTAATAAGTGTAGCCATTCATCTAGATTTTGAATAAGGATGTGATATATGAATGGTATGATGATTTTCAAGTTATACTTGATGCTTTTAAATCCTATATTGTGTCCCCTACTACCTTTATCCAATGTAATCCTTTTAGACCTTTGTTGCTATACAAGTAGCCACATACCATGCCTTAGGAGATATATTGATACAATCTAATAACCAACATAGAGAAATGAGTATCTACTACATTAGTCAAGTATTTGTTAATAACAAAGTTAGATATAAACCTTTAGAGAAGCCTTACCTTTTTGTAGTGTTTTCATCCCATAAAATTAGAAATTATATAATAATTCATGTGACATTTTCTCTTGTAAGAGTTGACCCGTTATAACATATCATATCTAATCTCAATATTTCAAGAGTAACTACAAAGTGGGTTATATTTATTAACAAATTCAATATTGAATTCACCAATCATAGTTCTATGAAATTTCAAGTAATTGCTAATTAAGTATTAGCTATATCTTTAGAAGATAACTAATTCTTAGTGGTATACTTTTTCAATGATTTGGGATTTAACCTAAAAAAAGACCACCCAAAATCTTGGACCTTATACTTTAGTGCCACTAGATGTATCATAGTAGAATGGACATAAGTTATCTTTGTCACTCCTAAACAACTAATCCCTTTGTCCCTCAATATTAATTTTTCCTATACCAGTAACAAGATCGGGTATGAAGATCTTATCTCATTGCTAAGTGTGACACTAGCTTTCTATATCAAAATAATTTCTATATTTGGGAAATTTTATATAATATTCAAGAAAATTAATTATGCTTATCAAAATATGGATAATAAAGTTAATTCCTATAATGATATTATCAATAAGTTAATGGTTTTCTTTACTAAATTCACTATGGACATTATTCCCAAGTCTAGTAACCATCATGTTGATGCTATGACATCAACTGCATCCATCATCTCCTTAGAAGTAGATGACAAATTATCTATGATAATCATTTGAAAAATAAGTAAGCCTTCAACCATATAATTTATTTAGTTTCTCTTAGAGGTAGTTTCCTTAGAAGCAACCTCATACCCTAGTCCTTCATACAAGGATATCTTTCCTTACCATAAGGATGTCATATTTCCTAATGGTTTGAACCACAATAAGTGTAATAAGCTTAAGAAATGAGACTATATGCATGTCATCATTTATGACACCTTATACTATCGTACTCTTGGTGGAAGTTTTTTAGGTTCTTAGAATCTATCAAAGATCATAAATTTGTTATAAAGTCTCATGATTGGTCATTTTAGTAGTGTTTCCATTTCTAGGAAAATCCTATAAATTGGTTATTATTGGACCTCCATGGAAGAGGAATATTTTAACTACATCAAGAGGTATAATAAGTTCCAAAGGAACAATAACTTTATCCATGATCGTCAACCCTTTAAATCCTTTGGCCTCATGATGGCCTTTCTGCATTTGGTGATTAGACATTATAAAGAAGATAAACCCCATGTAATTTGAGGGAATTTTTTTATAATATTCTATAATAAATACTTCACCAAGTGTATCAAAGCTATGCCCTTAGCTTCAAAAATCAAAATTTAAATATTTAAATTTACCCTAACCTAGATTCTCAATTGTTATGGCATCATATCTGTTATAATGTTATACAATGCAATTATTTTTAAGAATAAGGGTACCTAAAATATTTATGCCAACTATAATATTTAGCACAAATGGTACAATCCTTCATATCCCCAAGGAAATGGTAAATATAATACCTCCAATAAATCCCTTATCAAAATCCTCAAGAATCTCTTCAATAAAAATGGTAGAGATTATCATCTCTAGATGTATCCAACATTACAAGCCTATCATACTAGTCTTAGAACTTCTATTGTCATGACACCCTACTCTTTGTTTTATGGAACTATAGTACTCTTGTATTTTGATATTGAGGTCCCTTAACTGAATTTTTTTTTCAAGATGCCTTTGTTGTAGATGAATAACATATCTCCCATATTAACCAATCAAAAATAAAGGATGAAAAGTGGATATATATCTTTGTGCACCTAAGGATCTACCAACAAAGATATAAATATATCTATAATTATAAGGTACAATACCAAAACTTTCAAGTTGGTGATATTTTCTAAAAGAGAATAAAAAAATACTAACATTAAACCCAAAATCAAAGAAAATTTGGAGTCCAATTCGCTAGGTCCATACATCATAACCACTAAGTATAGTTTAACTCCTTATCACCTCACCACACTTGATGGCAGATAACTTAAATAAATAATAAATATAATGAATCATAAAATATATTATCTAGGATTGAATTAGCTGCTTTTTTATTTTTACTTACCTATCATTTTTTTCTTGTGTTTGCGTCACTTCATATCTATTTACATGCATGTGCTTACCTCTACTTGGAATAATTGTTGTATATTGAGTCAAGGATATAGGATGACATATAAATGTTGATCCTAGGTAGGACAAATCATTTTACATTGTTAGGTGACTGATGTGAATGGATCCTCCCTTGTCTCATCTTGTATACTAACCACTCCTATCATAGTTTGCACAACCCAAATACTTTCTTCTATCATAATATCTATTATATTTGTGCCATAATATTACATATTAAACTTTATCTCTTCAAATTCCATCTCACCAACATCTTGACATATGATTAATACTATAATATTCAAATATGCTTATGGAAATATTAATACTATCATTTCTTCTCTCCTATGTATCACCATACATAGAGAAAATATATTATGTTAGCTTTTGCACTTCAACTAGGGGAAAAATCCATTGTAACATCAATCATATTAAAATATATCTATCATATTTGTCTATAGGTGAGTCATAGTTATTTGACACATATCACAATTCCTCTTTAATATTTGTTAATGAGGTAAGTCTATCAATTAGGAATCTTGTATGTCATTTACCTATAGGTAAAGCATTTGTTTAAATAAAAATTCATTAGCATAAGTCCCATGTGATATTTGTCTACATGCAAAGAAAAATTCCTATAGACATTATTTAAAAGGCAAAACCATCAATATAATCCCTATGTGACATTTATCTAAAGGTGAAGTAGAAGTTCGTTAAACATTTGTTTAAAGGTAAATATATCAATTAGAAATAATATATGATATTTGTTTATAAGCAAAGTATAAGTTTTTGAGATATTTATTTAATGGAAAATACATCAACATAAATTTTATGTGACATTTGTCTATAGGAAAAGTAGAATCCCTTTAGAAATTTTTTTAATGAAAAATACATTAGAAAAATTCCTTTATGACATTTGTCAAGGGTAAAATCTCTTTCGATTTGGCACATCTATAAAAGTCATTGCATGCATTTAATTTGAGGGAAATCTAGTTACAAATTTTATATAAAATATAAAATATTCCTTGGATGTTTTTTGGGGGGCATCATAATTAACATATTTGGCTTGTATCATAGCAATGCCTTATGGCATTATTTAAAGTCCCCCTAGAAATATTTTGTTGTTTATATATCTTGTATTATAGCATTGTTTTATTGTGTTATGTAAAGTCTAGTTTGCATGGACACATCTTTTTTTGTACATATCTTGTATTATAACAATGCCTTATGACATTATTTAAAATCCCCTTGGAAAAATCTATTTTCAAATATTTTGTAATATAGCAATGGCTTATGGAATTTTCTAAAGTCCCCTTGGACATGTCTCTTTTTGTAGATATCTTGTATTATAGCAATACCTGATGGAATTATCTAAAGTCTCCCTAGGGAAGTCTCCTTTTGTATATGTCTTGTATTATAGAAATGCCTTACAATATTACATAAAATATTCTAATAAAAATATTTTATTTGTATCATAGTTAATATCCATCTAGGTTTATTTGGTTTTTTGGCCCTCCCTTGCATGGAAGGTCTATTTATTTTTTTTGGTTAGTCTAGTCTCATTTGGTTTTCATTTATGGGTTGTTGTGTTGGTTCATCTTGGAAGATCACTAGTCTCTAGGATGGCAGGTCCTTTGTATGTTCTATATATACTTCTACATTACTTGCTTCTCTAGGAAGGTTTGGGGTCCTTTTAAAAACCCCTTCTACCACCTAATCAAAAAAACAAAATCCATATAAGAAAATATTTATTTTTATATAATGTATCATAGCAATGCCTCATGACATTATCTAAAGTCCTCCAAGGAAAATATTTATTTGTATCATAACTAAAGTCCTTTTTGAATATATTTTATCCATATATATTGTATTATAGCAATACCTCATGACATTATTTAAATTTTCCCTAGGAAAAGCTTTATCCCTATCATAGTTTGTATCATAGCAATTCCTTACAACATTATTTAAAGTCCCCCTGGGCATGTCTATTTTTTGTATACATATTGTATTAAATATCTCATGGTATTTTCTAAATTCCTATTATACATATCTCTTTTCTATTATATCTTGTATCAAAACAATGGCTTATGACATTAGCTAATTTCCCTTTCCACAAATCATTTTTGTATTTACTTGTAATATATATGTCTAAATTCTATAGTCTCAAATTATCTCATCAACTAAATCCTAAACCATACATCATCATGCATATCCTAAAAAAAGCAATAATCAATATCATAACATCTAAATAAAATATATATCCTAGTCTCTCATCGTTGTACCAGTGTCTATCATAATCAATTTATGTTTCCTTAGTCAAATATGGATTTTTATCTAATTTTTGAGGGGGAACACTAGGGCATAGTAGCATTTAATATTTTGGTAAGGGAAAAATTTAACATCATCTATATTTAACAACTAAAAAACATTAGACATATTACATCATGAACCCTAAGCAACATCAAATCCATCTATCTCAAAATCTAGGCATAAATGTCAAATTTAATGCATTAATTAGTTGATAATACCTAATAAAGGGTAAATGTAGACACCTCAACATATTATCCAAGTCTCCAAAATTTATCAACATATTCATTAGCTAACTATTCAAGCATCCAAATCAATTCAATTATCCAAAAACTCAATCTAGAAGCATTTATTGCTCCAAAATCAAAAGCATAAGCAATAAAGGAGTATAACTAGTGAAACTTTTACCTCTTGGTAATGCTTTTGTAAAAATTCCAAATTTTTATCATTTCCTACTTACTTTACCAAACAACAATCATTTAGATACTAATATTGGCACATTTGCACTACTAATGCTTTTGAATGTCAAACATAAAAAGAATGGTAGGAAATTAGTAGCTCCCAATATATCTACCAAATATAGATCTTATCATGCCAGTATAATTTGTTATCTCAGTTGTACCTTGGCTAATAATCAAAATATCCAAAGCTTTCCCTTTCTATCTTGCATTATTAATTTCATATTAATCTCTTTTGAAAAATTACCTACAATTAGTCCCATAAAATCCATGTAATCATCCTTCAAGAGACAATTAATTCTTATAAAACCACCACCTAGGAGCCCAAACCATATGTATCTCTTACAATAGTGAAGCTCTACCAAAATTTAAATGAATTGTTAAGAACAACATAGATTTTTCAAATTGAATATCATCTCTTACAATAGTGAATATATACCAAATTCTCTATCATAACAAGCTATAGAAAGTTCTTATTAATCTCACCACAACAAGGGGATATCATCCAAAGCTTTTGAGGATACAAGATTGTTTGTACCAGATTGATTCTATTACCCCATATCTTAATTTATTATTATCTCTTTTTTTTATCATTTTCTAATCATTTTATCATTGCATACTAACATTATTTATCTATTAATAACTTTGATCGTAGTTTCATCTCTTAACATCAACTAGGTTATCTTGTTATCTCCATTAGGACCCCTAAACCACCTAGTCAAGGATCTTCATTGAATTATTGGACAATCAAAATTATTTTATCTAAATACTTATTTTGTTACATCTACAAGTGAAGTGCTATCAAATTAAAATCTTATTGGTGCTATTACACTCTATTTATACTACAAAGAGACTATGATTTCTAGTTAGATCCTACTTCTAATAGCAAAAGTTCCAATAATTAGTAGAAGTGTTGACAATGTTATTTCCCCCTAATGATGTTTTTACCACATAGCTTGTAGCCATTATTATATCATTTTATCTTTATTTATTTTCATCTCTTAAAAGGTGTTTTATTTTGATCAAGAGAACCATGTATTATATACTATTCTAGGTAGGCGTCTTTATTGCTAACTCCATCTATTTTATTATTATTTTTATAGGGTTCTATAAAGCATGAGGCCTAAGCAAAAACACTATGAAATAATATTAGCATTAGAAACATTTTTATGGCTTGATATTTTTTTTACCACTAATATAGAAAGTAGGTTTTTAGAAAGTAGGAATTAGGTTTTCAAAAAGTATGAATCATCAGCAAAAATTCCACCACATAATAGTAGTACTGATAACACTTCTAGATTCTTCCAATGTTTTTGCTACAAAGGTAGAAATTAGGTTTGAAGTTCTAGTTATCATTTCAAGTTAGGGTTTCTATTTTATGTTTGTTCTATATATTTCCTATTTTTATTTATGAAAATATAAAACAAAAAGAGAACAAATCATTATCTTCAATAGCATTAGGGTACCGACAATAATATTTCACCTAATCAAAACATAATCACAAATAGTATATTAGGACTTGTTTTATTGCACTAAATTCTTGAAACCTTACCCTCAAAGTGAATTATTTTCCACATTTATCATTAAAAAATCAAAATCATATAGAATACATGATTTATATACTGCATTGTAGGTAGGGTAGGACTAGATTAAGGTTAGGTTGTAAAAACATAATATTTGGAAGAAACATAGGTGTTGTATAACTTTAATACATTAAATATTTGACTTAGGCTTATAGTTCCCCTATCCTTGAGATGAGAGGTGTGATACCAAGGATATAATAATTCAAAGACCTTGTGCAATCTTCCCCCTTACAAAATGTATTTAGAAATAAAAAATATATTTTAATGAAATTTTTATATATATTCAAATAATCTTATTTAAAAAATATTTTATGTTATATATATTTAAATAAACTATTTTTGAAACATTATGTATATATGTATCCACTATATATGTAAATCAAAGAATTGCAATTTTGGGGGAAATGGTTGTTCCTAACAATTCAATCATATCTAAGTGGGATGACTTTTAAATCAAAGTAATCTTCCAATTGAGCCAATGCAATCTCAACAATGGAAAGGTCCATAAAATCTCCTGGGTATCATCCCATTCCTGCCCCACACAAAACCATGTTCATGTCTTAGTAATTTATCACATCAAAATTCATCCCCATAAATATTTTAGGCTTGAAAACCAATGAATCTTCCCACACAGTTGGACATCTTCTTATTGCCCATGCATTCACGATAAGCCTTGATTTCGTGATTATAAAGTAGTTGTGATAAGGTCCCTTCATAGTGTAAGGTTGTGTAGATTATTTTGGGATAATTAATGGCACTATTAGATTTAAGTGTAATGTCTCTTTCACCATATAATGAAGGAATTTTACTTTTGAAAGGTCAATTTTTTTTTTATTAGATTTTTTCCTACCACATACTCAAATTCATCCAGCAATTTATTTAATACATATGGATTTCTTGAAAAATAACTCATTACCTATTCTAATTTTCTTGTCATAGTCTCCACCACACCATAAATATATCTTGTATATATCATAGTAAATGCATCAGGATCAATAGTAATTCTAGAGTGATTTTAGAAGTATGTGAATTAGAATATTTTTGTTGGCACACAAACATTTCTTGAGGTAGTTTACACACTGTAATAGTTGGGTTGGATGTTATATTAACAAGCTATGTGATTACTTTCACAGGATGATTAACACATTTTCTTGTTGAAAACTTAATAAATAACTATTAGTAATTATATATGATTTTGGAGGGACTATATTTATTGGAAATAGGTAGATAGCATTGTGAGCTTCCAAATGAATAAAGGGCAACATAGCACCCACATGTAGCACGAAGTGAATTCAAGAGATATAATCTTAATACCTCCAAAGTGAATCCAATATACATAGCCCCCACATATATTAGAAAAATCAATGCTTAATGATAACATGTGTAAGAAATGGCTTTTCTTATAGAAGCATACAATAAGTTAAAAAATAAAAGAATAATCGTTATATAAAATGACAAAATTTAGGATATATAGCCCCTAAATATATTGAAAAAAACATTGCTTAATGTGAAAAATGTAGGAAGGGATTTTATTATAGAAACAAAAAAAAAATTAAAATAATAAAAAATTAATTGTTATATCAAATGATAGATGGTAAAATAGAAAAGGTAAACATAAAGATAAAAAGATAAATTTAAAGAGAAAAGAAAATATGATCTTTTATTTAAGACAGGTCATTTATAAATATTTTATATATTCATGTAAGTTGACTTGTTCATTCATCCGTATTTGGATAGATCATCCATATATATTTCAAGTGGATCATCCAACATGTGTATCACATATAGTTGGATTAGATTGTATGGAATGGAGTGATATGAAAACAAAACCTATTATATTGTGAAGAATATTGCATGGAGTTGAATGGCAACAAATATTCCATAATGGTTATTAATTTAATGGAATATTTGAGTAGTGTAGTTACACCTATATTGAACATATGAATTGAATTGTGAAATATCTTTCATATTGTGATTTATATAATAAAATTATGAAATTGTAATATAATTGTATGCTTCCACAACCATGGATACAAGGAAAATTTAATATGGCCCAATGACATATAACTATTTGCACTCTAACATTGTATTTCTCAATGAAAATAGACATCCAATGATCATTGGGCCAAATCAAATTACATAGGACATAGAAGCTTACAAATGTGTTGCTTGTGACAATGGATCAAAGTGCTATTGATTTTTATATATATTCTAACCATAACAATGAGAGCATATTAACTATCCCGAAAGCCACATGTGGATAAGGGGGAAGAAATTTCATGAAATTCAAAAATCTATAGTAGATTGTTATAGCTTGTCTAAAATGTCAAATTTGCTTACCTCACTTTGAGATAGCCTCAGTAGAAATGCATTAAAATGACTACTTAATATATCCCGGAGTGATGGAATCAACTAAAAGAAGAAAACACTGCACCTCTAACACCAAATAGAAAAAGGATAGAGTGTAGGACAGGAAACCAAAATTCCTCTTAGAAGAAAGATAACTTTATTTCCTCAAATTCCCTCAGCTCCCATTGTGCTAAAACATGTTTGCCTAAAAATTCATAATAGAGCCACCTTAACTGATGAGTCCTCTCACCTAAAATAAAAGTACTAAAATATTGCATATATAGGGATAAGAGTAGTAAGGCAAAAAGCATACATTTTATCTATACAACTTAATCAATACTAATCATGCATTTTGTCTATACAATTTAATGAATACTAATAAGTTAATAACCAATCTTATATTGTTCAAGGCATTGTGGAGCAAAAATAAATTGGATGCAATTGTATGAGCACAATCCAAGTTCACATTCTTGCATGTAATGAACACTCCCATAATAATGAAGTCCTTGAATGTAATGCTTGTTTTTTATTTTTTTAGGATTTGTATGTTTAGTTGTATCCCATAATTTCCTCATCATTTTTAAAAGGGGAAATAAAAGAACTTAGCAATAAACATATAAATAAATATTTATCAAGACTAATATACTTTGTTCCTATATAATTTAATGGATATTTATGAGTTTATAACTAATTCTATGTCAAAATGCACAATATACAGATAATGCAATCAAAAAAACATATTTATGAAAATGGAACTTAAATAGAATGATCACCTACTTCACAAAATTTTTCATGGCAAAAACACCAAGTGTCCTAAGAAGTAACTTTGGCTCCTACAATAGCTTGCATGTATTGATAACAAACCTACTAAAACAAATTGGATTGACTTATTTTAGATTGTCCAATGCTCAATATTATATCTTTCTTCCTCCATGCCACATACACACTATTAAAAATGAAAATATATGAAAACAAAGTCAAAGCACCTATTAATATCATAAATGCTATTATCTCTTTTCTTGATCTTCCTCTTATTATTATGAGGTTTGCTTTGAGAAAAATAGTTTGAAATACTTATGATATTTTTATAAATTGTTCTTTGCTACTAGATAACCCAAAAACTTAATAAAATTATTCTCTCATTAAAAAAAATATACCAAGAAGAGAACAAAATAACATCAATCAAATGTGAAATTCTATTATCAATATTTGGTTGAAATAATAAAGGTGTGCACTACCAAAGAAATAATATAAGCACTAAAGTATGACTATATATTACTATGGTGTGAGAGGAACATTTGTGCAAAAACTAAAGTTCAAGAAAAAAAAACACATCATTCATTTAATGAGAAAATTTGAGAATGAGATCCTATTTGTAAAAAACTTTGACTTGTTTGGATGATTTCCTCCAAAATGGGCATATCATAATCTCTTTAAGAGAGATTGCATAGTAAAATATCAATTCAAAAACTATGGACATCAACCATGCACTAACTTCAACAACTATTTGCATTAGCTGATTTCATAGAATTAGGAAATCTAGCAACAAAAATTCTAGACCAAATAACACCATCAAATATAAAATATTGTCATGATACCACGTACCACTAAGAGAATGCAAAATTAATATAATATAAATATCCTCACATTTTTCTGCAAGGTTCCCATATAGGACTACTTCCAAGGTGGTCTTGCCACTTTGGGTATTTTGAAATGTAGCACAAGGCTTCAATCCTCATTTGGGAAACCTGAGCCCTCCATATAATGGGTAGATGTCTAAACATCCCTATCCAAACCAACCATAAAATATAAGGTAAGATGGTATCTTGAGACTTTTTTTAGATACATAAATATCTGATTGGCCAACCTCATACTCAAGATACCTACTTGTCTCACTCCTAGCTTGGCTACCCATTGAACCTACAAGATATCACAAGATATTAGTGGTACAAATTTTACAAGAGAAAACCACATGTATACTTATGAATCACAATAATATATAGAAACATAAAAATATTTCATACATATACTAAAAGAAAAAGTGTACAATGTATTGTTTATCCACTTACATATATTTAATTTATTTTAAATATTAATGTCCATTAGACACCAAGATGGCTAATAGGACTACAAAATTATAATGAACATAGTGTATGATAGTAAAAACTAATGCACCCATACAGAGTAATACTGGACAAGTAAATAATAGACACAAAAATATGATCTACACAAGAAATATAAATAATAAAAAAAATACAAAAAATCCTAAATAAAATTTGAAACTAGTACAAAGAGTTTTAAAAAAGAAAGGACATACAAAGAAGCTCTAAAAGAGTTAACATGCAACAATGGTTTGCATAGAATCAACCAAGACCACTCCTAACACCCAAATCTAGAAAATATCAATGAAGAGATTCATGTTGTCCACTAGTTAAGGCCTTTAAAGTCTATGTTGTCATTTCCTCACCAAATCTTATAGGGGTGACATGGTCTACATATTGACATAACTACTCACATATCCTGAATATAAAATAGGCCAATATATCCTAAAGTTTCCCTTTATTCATAATTATATATGCATAAACAATAAATATAAGAAATATCCACATCTCAGCATAACATTCCTCCTTTTAAATACAAAATTGATGCAGATGCACTAGATGTCTGGGTTCAACAACATGAATCATAATCCTTCATCAAGAAGTTTAACAAGGAGGATAAAATCATCTTATTATTGCCCTCTTATTATAAAATATATAAAAAGTGCCCTCTTATTATTGCTTGAGGGTTACTTTTAACCTGCAAAACAAATGATAGGGTTACTAATAATTTTGATGTCAACCTAAAACATACAAACATTGGTCCAAGCATCCAAGGAAAATAAATAGTGATGAAAAATTTCTCTAAGCATCCATAGAGTTATGACAAATAACTACTTAAATGCAATACATGGTGGAAACATTGCCATTAACAATACTTTAACAAGATTTATGCCCTAAAGTGATTTCCATTCATTATTGTAAACAAAGTATGATATGGGCTAGGAAAAAAAGGAGCCCACAACATCCTTTGTTGTGACCATCTCATAATTACTTCTAAATGAGTTTGTTTCCTCTTTATGGAAGACATGCACATTGACTTTCCAATAACCTTCACCATGTATAAGGTTTTTAGGGTCAATACTGATCACTGTGCCTTCGACCACTATGTTATACTTATGAATTTGAGTCAAATAGCATTCCATTGTCTTAGTTTGTATGATTAGTATTTTTTCAATAACAACTCAAATAAATTTACTGCATAGCATACAATAAAAACCAACTTAATCATTTTATATTTAAAACTCATACCATTGATAACTCTGGCCTAGAAGGTATTCAACTGGTGATTGTGCCTTGATCACCACCACTAATTTTGTGTCCAACTGTAGGGGTAGCATGTAGTGATTTTACCTATACCATTGATAACTCTGGTGATGGATACGGGAAAACAGGGACCTTACAAACTCTGCATTCTCATTCCCATTTCAAATATTTACATGCATTAAAATAAAAAAATAGCCCGCAGGCTTACAATGGCCGGTCTCGGCTTCGACTCTGTTCTCCCCTGTTCTACTTCCCTGTTCTCCGGTCCCAAACTCCTTTCACCCTTTTTTTTTTTTCTCCTCTCCCCTTACCAGCAATTTTTGATTTTTTTTTTTTTTTTTTAACGAGGCCTCCTCCCCCCAGGCAATCAATGCCTCCACCAAATATAATTTCAGATTCAAATTTCCCTCCTCTAGGATTTTCGAAATATCAGTCTTAAACGGCCATCTGCCCGATCTACCAAGGTACCGACATTAATGGTCTTCCTGCACTGGCCGCGTCGTTCTGACCATCCTTGCACTGTCAGCTCCTCCATTAAACCACCAACTGTAAAATGTTACAAAGCCAGAAATGTCAAGAAGAAAACACGGTCGACTCCTCCATTAACAGTTAAAGTGACCCATAAATTAGCTTGAACACACGTGGTCGGCTGCATGTTCATCTTTCCAAGCTTCTCCCCCTGTTGCCACAAATTTGATCCACGTGCCCTTCACGACCGCCACGTGTCCAGCTTGGCTTTGCCCGGTCGTTCGTCATTTACCCTTGGTCTTGTTCTCTAACTCTCTTTGACTTTCACCACTATCGGAATACCGGCCACGTGTCGGCCTCACACTGGCCGCGATATCGTGACAGGACTCCTTCCTCCGCTTTGCCTTCGAAGACCGTCGCAATATCGCGACGTCACGATATCGCGACGTCATGATATCGCGACGTCTAGAGCTCCTCCTCCCCTTCTTTGTATTACCGTCGCGATATCGTGACGTCGCGATATCGCAACGTTTGAAGACCCTCGCTCTTTCTTTTCAAAACTGTCATGATATCGCGACGTTTGAAGACTTCTCGCCTCCTCCTTTCATTATCGTCGTGATATCGCGACGTCGCGATATCACGACGTCACGATATCGCGACAAAACTTCACCAAAGTTGAAACGCTGCGTTGGGGTCACGATTTTGCGACATGTCACGAAATCACGACATGTCGCGATTTTGCGACCCCTCCCTTCCTTGCCTCTCAAAACCTTCCAAACCAAAACTTGCTTCACAAACCTTTCACAGTACTTGAAAATAATAGATCTAAGTGCAAAGAACTTAGAAAGGAAACTAAAAATATTTGGAAGATGCAAGATTGCTTTTCCTTCACCGGATGCTCCTACATCAGACACCCCAGGTAAGAAGGAGAAGTGACCTTCACTTCTATGTTGTTCGGGCTGCGTCCCTTGCAATATCTCCGAACATTCATCAACCTTTATATCCGGCTCAAATCCTGCTTCTTGGCAAATTTTTCTGCCTTCTACCAGGAAAATTCTGGCATTACTGCACACCTTCTCATCTTCGGTCTGCAATGGCTTCAACTTGTGCCGCATTCCATATTTCACCAAGGAATAAGTATTTGCACGGCCATCATGCACTGCACTCCGATAAACCGCCATGGCCTCGCCCAATAGAAAATGGCATGCATCCATAGGGAATACATCACACAGGACTTCATCCTGGTATCTCCCAATCTAGAACATGACTAAACACTGTTCCCGGACCCAAGCTCTGTGGTCCTTCCGCAACCACGCAATCCGGTATGGATGCGGGTGCCTCCTTTCCAACTGCAACTTAGAAACCATTTCCTCAGAAACTAAGTTGTCTGTACTTCCATTGTCGATGATCACATTACAAAATTTGCCTGCACTCTTGCACCAGGTGCGGAACAAACTTCTCCTCTGCTCAGATTTGTCTTCCTCAACCTGCTGGGTCCTCCTCACAATCATGGTCTCTCCCTTTTCAGCTTCTTCAGAATGCTCCGAGTCAGCATCTTCAACTGCTATAACTGCTCTGGCAGGACCCACTGGCCTCTTGTTTGTCCTTTCTCGATGTTGTGGGCACTCAAATGCCCGGTGTCCTTCTTCTCCACAATGGAAACATGTTCCACAAAATATTCCTCTTCCATACCCGCATCCAGATCTACCTCTTCCTCTCGGGTAGTTATCATTCTGAACTTGCGGTTTTGGATCTTCCTCTTCTCTCTGATCTCGGATGCTGCTCTCTTCTTCCTTCTTCTCTTCCTTTCCACCTTTATTTCCTCCTGGTCCTTTTACTTTTTTCTTGCTGTCAAACTTTCGGTTCAGATTTTCTTCCACTTTCAAAGAAAATTGGTAAGCATCTTCGATGGTGCTTACCCGAACCAAGCTCAAATCCTCCTGCACACTCGATCTCAACCCATTAATGTAACGGGCCACCTTTTCTTTGTTGGCTTCTAAGTGTCCGATTCTGATGGAAATTTTATAAAAATCCTCCGTATATTCTTGAACTGTTCTGTTCATCTGCCTCAAGCTTTGCATTTTACGTAACAGATCCAGCTCATAGTCAACAGGGATGAACTGTCTTTTTAATTTCTCCACCATTCTGTCCCACCTGGTAATCCGTTCTTTTCCTCTTTGGTTTCTCTCTAGCTGTACCCCCTTCCACCAAATGCTAGCATGACCCTTCAGTCGGGTCTTAGCAAATCTGACCCGGTTAGGGTCTTCAACTTCTTTGTATTCGAAGTATTCTTCTAATTCATTCACCCAGTCTATCAATTCCTCTGGGTTCAAGTTCCCAGAATATGTAAGAATCTCTAACTTCGGCCTCTTCCCGATCTGGGAGATGGCCTTGTATAGCCGGGCCTGTGCTGGGTCTACATCTTCCTCCTCTTCTTCAAACTCATTCTCCTCTTCCACTTCATCCTCACTGTCTGCATCCCTTCTCGGTTCACGTCCTCTGCATAGCTCTTCTTGCAGGGCCTGGACTTGCCGCTGCAAAGCTCAAAAATCTTCCGTTGCCATGCCTCTTCCACCCATCGGGTTTCTTCTCGGAGGCATCTTCACCCAAACTCAAACCCTCCCACACGTCCTGGCGCAAACTGCCTCACGGCCGGCGGTCTATTTACGCACTCAGGAACTCCCGCTCTGATACCACTGACGGAGACGGGAAAAAAATAGGGACCTTACAAACTCTGCATTCTCATTCCCATTTCAAATATTTACATGCATTAAAATAAAAAAAATAGCCCGCAGGCTTACAATGGCCGGTCTCGGCTTCGGCTCTGTTCTCCCCTGTTCTACTTCCCTGTTCTCTGGTCCCAAACTCCTTTCCCCATTTTTTTTTTTCTCCTCTCCCCTTACCAGCAATTTCTGAGTTTTTTTTTTTTTTTTTTAACGAGGCCTCCTCCCCCTAGGCAATCAATGCCTCCACCAAATATAATTTCAGATTCAAATTTCCCTCCTCTGGGATTTTTGAAATATCAATCTTAAATGGCCATCTGCCCGATCTACCAAGGTATCGACATTAATGGTCTTCCTGCACTGGCCGCGTCGTTCTGACCGTCCTTGCACTGTCAGCTCCTCCATTAAACCACCAACTGTAAAATTTTACAAAGCCAAAAATGTCGAGAAGAAAAGCGTGGTCGACTCCTCCCTTAACAGTTAAAGTGACCCATAAATTAGCTTGAACACACGTGGCCGGCTGCGTGTTCATCTTTCCAAGATTCTCCCCCTGTTGCCACAAATTTGATCCACGTGCCCTTCACGACCGCCACGTGTCCAGCTTGGCTTTGCCTAGTCGTTCGTCATTTACCCTTGGTCTTGTTCTCTAACTCTCTTTGACTTTCACCACTATCGAAATACCGGCCACGTGTCGGCCTCACACTGGCCGCGATATCGCGACAGGACTCCTTCCTCCGCTTTGCCTTCGAAGACCGTCATGATATCGTGACGTCTAGAGCTCCTCCTCCCCTTCTTTGTATTACCATCGTGATATCGCGACGTTTGAAGACCCTCGCTCTTTCTTTTCAAAACCGTCGCGATATCGCGATGGTTGAAGACTTCTCGCCTCCTCCTTTAATTGTCACGATATCGCGACGTCGCGATATCACGACGTCGCGATATCGCGACAAAACTTCACCAAAGTTGGAACGCTGCGTTGGGGTCACGATTTCACGACATGTCATGAAATCGCGACATGTCGCGATTTCGCGACCCCTCCCTTCCTTGCATCTCAAAACCTTCCAAACCAAAACTTGCTTCACAAACCTTTCACAGTACTTGAAAATAATAGATCTAAGTGCAAAGAACTTAGAAAGGAAACTAAAAATATTTGGAAGATGCAAGATTGCTTTTCCTTCACCGGATGCTCCTGCATCATCTGGCCTAGAAGGTATTCAACTGGTGATTGTGCCTTGATCACCCCCACTAATTTTGTGTCCAACTGTAGGGGTAGCATGTAGTGATTTTACCTATGGAATTATGTGAAAGGGATCATTACAAATTTAGGGGTGCAACATATAAGAATTTCAAATATGAAATCATGAAAAAGCTGACACACCTCTATCTATGAAAGTCATGACAAAATCTCTTCAATATTTCTATATTTCTCTACAAGCTTCTCTTCCAACTTTTTTTAATTATTTGTAAGCTTGTATTTCAAAATTTTCTCTTTATCTACCTTATGCTCTTGCATCTGGTGCAACTTTTGTATGTAATACTAGCCAAAAATCATAGTAGTCAATAATACTCCTTTACCAATACCCAAAATTTGACCTAGTATTTTGGGTCCTTAAACCTTGGTGAAGGCATCATCCTTAATATATTGATTTATGGATCTCATAGATGACATTGCATCATCCAATTTTTATTGGTAACACCACATGCATAGTTAACTAGGAACATGTTAAAAAAAATTGATATAACAATGGTTTGAAGTCCAACACATTGCTATTTCCAAGGGAATGTCACTTAAGATTGTCTCTACAACTTTTGGTGAAAGAAGAGCCCCATCCTTATTTTTATGAGTTGTCATCCACACAGTTGCCCTTGGTAGTGGAGTTTTTGCATTTGGTTGGTTATTCCTCTATAGGATATATAGATGGAGAGATATGGGGATAAGTCATATGACAAAATAATATAGCTATGTTTATCACATATAATGGATGAGTATGATAAAATACCATTTCATGCTCTAGTCAAGAATATCCTCTTCGACTACAAGTGTGCATTATGATTGATGAGATTGGTTTTGTTTGTTCCCTTGCTTCATCACCTATAATACAACAAGGAAAACAATATATAATTTCATTAGGGAGAGAAAGGTCCACAAAATCCATATGAATATAATAATGATATGAACTACCATAGCAGATTGGCTAGTACTTGCCTTAAAGTCAGTGCTACTCCTATCATTTACAAAGGCTTTCCAATATTTTTGTGATACATGAGGTGGGGGATTAGCAATTCTATCTACATTATTATAATACTTATCATGGTTTTTTTCACAAGTCGATGCTTATAATATATTTTTACTGTATCAAACCAATATCTTAATAGATGCAACATTTATATAAATATTCAAAAATGAATACTATGAACTCCATTGGCTAGAAAGTTACCATAATGAGTGTCCATAATTGGATTTTAAATTCCATTAGGACTACTCTCTAATTTTTATGGGTGATAGAGACAATCTCCCTCATAATCACCCCAAAGTAAGTTGCAAACTTCTTATAATTTTCTCCTATGGGTTGTTTGTTCAAATTACAAATGATATCCACTTTATTTTTGTTGCTTGAATTTGCTACACATCTTGTTGGATCTCTCTTTCTATGATATTCAGTGTTTGAAGTGTGTGATAACCAGGAATAAAAACCTATACATTGGGCACCATCCAAACATCATTATACCATATAGTATGACAATAATGAGTATAAACATCACAAGAAAATTTCTTATATGGTCTGAAGAACATAAGCTTATACTGAGAGGGGGGTGAACAGTATAAGATAAAACTTTTTACTTCTCAATCCAAATGATAACAACAATAATATCAAAGCAGTAAATAATGCACACATCATCACACACATGAGAGACATGATTTAACATGGTTCACCCAATGTGGGCTACTCCACGGAGAAAATATTCCTTATAAATTTTTCTCAATGAATCTTTGGGAATCAAATCCCTATTACAATGTTTATGGACCTCTGTCCAAAGGAGACACCAATCCCCTATGCTCTGGTTTGTGGATCTCTCTCCATAGGAGACCTCTATCCCCACTACTCTAGTTTGTGGATCTCTCTCCATAGGAGAACTCTATCTCCTCTACTCTGGTTGGTGATCTTCTAGAAGACTTCTGCCCCCACTACTCTGGCTTGTGGATCTCTCTCCATAGGAGACCTCTATCCCCACTACACTGGCTGATGGATCTCTATCCACTAGAGACTATTGTCCTCTCTACTCTATCACCTCCAAATCCTACTCTCAATTCTATCTCAAATCTGCACACACTCTATCCCAAGTCTAGCACAAATCTCTACTCACAAATCTGCACCAAACTCTGTCTCAAATCTCTCTCAAGTCTTCTCAAAGACTTGCTCAAATCTATCCTCAAGCCTTCTCAAAATACTTGCTCAATTCTATCCTCAAGCCTTCTCAAAAGACTTGCTCATTCACATTCAAAAACACTCAAACCAATACTCAAATATTTCCAACAATACTTATCAAACAATCCTTTTCTCTCCACCTTATGTTCCAAAATATTCACTTCAACAAAACACTTTAAACAAGGAATGATGTGCCCATACCTCTTTATTTGCTTTGATGGAGATATGTCTTCAAAACTTGTCTCACAAACAACCAATTCCTTTTGTGCCACTTCAAGGGTTAGATAGCAAGATTCTATTTCAAAAATATCCACATGAATTTTCCCTCAATAAGGTGCTCAATGAATTCTGAAAATAATGTTCTAGGACTCTTCTTTTGTTCTCAAGGATAATGCATTAAACCTCAACAAAATTCTCTCAACAATTTCCCTTTTCATAAAGCAATAATTACAAACAATAGCATCACCCTTTACACCTTTTATCTCCCTCTCTCATAAAATAATTTCCAATCCACTTTAATGTCCAAGAACAAAGAATTACAATTCTAAATAAACCATTTACAAACTTATCACTCCAACCTTTGCATTTAAGATAAATAGCAACAATACTCTTTAAATATTATGCAAAAATTTATTTCTCCTTATACCTCCTATATGCCAAACTATACACCAAATCACATCTACCAAATATCAACTATAGTCAACATTTAATTAAATTTGGAGCATACCTTATAAAAAATTATTCCTTGCTTTCATGGATGAGAATCGACCCTCCGACCTCTACCTTCTAAGCGTAATGCTCGACCACTTGTGCTAGCCAAGCGGTTGAGACCTAACCCTTGGCCTCCACCTTTTATCTCTTGCTACCTCCAATGAAAATGAAAAAAATGCTTCAAACGGTGCTAGGGGAATCAAACCATAAACCTTTCCTCTACCAACACCTTATGTAGGACCCACCTACCACTTGGGCTACCAACCCTCATTGAAACAAAACATGCATCTCCTTGTCCTTATCTGCTGTCGCTTATTCAATGAATGGATTTCCAACACTTTTCCTATACTCCTTGATCAATTAATTGTGCATTAACTTTAGATAACTTTGAAAATAATTTAGCTCCTCCCTTTTATATGCATTCGAAGCATTGTTATGATGTCGATGAAAACCTTTATTTGCCTTCATTTAAATTTGAATTTTGGTACCCTTTGCCAATTTCAAATTTAATTTTATATTTAATATAATATTTAACTTTGTGTTAAATATTATATTATTTAACTTTAGTATTTAAATAATACTTTTGCATGGGGCCTTCGTCAATTTTAATTTTTCCTTTTAATAAGCCCTTTTGGATTAATTATTATAATATTAAAATATTATAATATTTTCTCTTTCCTTTTAAAACCTTGGCATAAACTTTTGCCTTCAACCTTTTAACCAACCTCTTTGGCTTATAATATAAAATATTATAACCATTCCTTTTTACCAATTTTCTTGTATCAAAATGAACTTTACCTTGCATCAAACACTTGACATCAATGACAACATAATTACTCAAAATTTCCAACAATCTCCCCCTTTGTCATTGATGGCAACCCTTTTCTAAAAATTCCTTTTTCCTTCCTTTTCCAAATCTGCTCCCCTGAGAAATTGCTCCCCTGATTGAATGCTCTCCCCCTTACTCAAATATCTCCCCCTTTGACATCAATGGCAAAGGGACTCCTTTGGGGCTAAATATAAGACTCTTAGCTCAGCCCCCTCCCCACCTCCTCTCCTTGAGGTGATTAATTTTGGGGTGGGAGTAAAACTACTCCCAATTTTCCTCTAAGATACTCAAAAGTTTCCTTTGGAAGTGGCTTAGTGAAAATATCCATAATTTGTTCCTTTGTAGTAACATATTCCAATTTGACTTGCTTATCCATCACCTGTTCTCTCAAAAAATGGTATTTGATCAGAATGTGCTTGGTCCTGGAGTGCATCACTGGATTCTTTGAAATGTTTATAGCACTTGTATTATCACATAGTATGGAGATAGGATGATCATGCTCTATCTTGAAGTCCTTTAAAGTTTACTTCATCCATAACACCTGTGTACAACAAGCAACTACTGCAATGTACTCTACCTCTATTGTGGATAAGGATATTGATGCCTATTTCTTGCTTAGCCAGGAGACTAAACAATCTCCAAGAAAGAATGCTCCTCCACTTGTACTTTTTCTATCATCAATACTGCCTACCCAATCTGCATCTGTATATGCTATGAGAGTGAAATTATCACTTCTGGGATACCAGAGTCCAAAATCCATAGTCCCTTTTAAATACCTGAGAATCCTCTTTACTTCCATTACATGTGTTTCCTTTGGTGCTTCTTGAAATCTTACCACCAGTCCCACTGCCTGCATTATATCTGGTCTTGTAGTTGTGACATATAGTAAGCTGCCAATCATAGATCTATACAATGTCTGATTTGCCTCAGGAGATTCATCATATTTACTCAACTTGCATCCTGTAATCATGGGGGTACTTACTGGTTTGCAGTCTTCTAACTTGAATTTCTTCAACATCTCTTTTATATACTTGGTTTGTGAGAGAAATACACCCTTCTTTGATTGTGAAATCTGTAGTCCAAGAAAGAAGGACAACTCACCAAGCATTGACATTTCAAATTCATTTTGCATGCTCTTTGCAAATTTTTGACACATCTTATCATTATTACCTCCAAAAATGATATCATCCACATAAACAACCACAATTAGTAAGTCATTTCCTTCATTTTTGATGTATAAATTATTGTCCACTATTCCTTTCCTGAAACCCTATTCCTGAAGATACTTATCCAACCTTGAATACCAAGCTCTAGGAGCTTGCTTTAGTCCATAAAGTGCCTTCTTTAATCTGCATACATAATCTGGCTTATCATTTAGGTTGAACCCTTCAGGTTGCTCAATGTAGACCTCTTCTTCCAAGACACCATTGAGAAAAGCTGATTTAACATCCATTTGATATACTTTGAAGTTTTTGAAACTTGAGAAAGCTAAAAATATCCTTATGGCCTCAAGTCATGCAATAGGAGCAAATGTTTCATCAAAATCAATCCCTTCAACCTATGCATAACCTTTGCATACCAATATTGCTTTATTTTTGACTACCTGACCATCTTCATTTAACTTGTTTCTGAAAACCCATTTAGTGCCAATTACATTCTTATATTTTGGTCATGGGACAAGTTCCCAAGTCTCACTTTTTTCTATTTGATCCAATTCCTCATCCATTGCCTTGACCCAAAACTTATCTTCTCTTGCCTCATTGAAATCCTTGGGCTCAATTTTAGATAACAAAGAAAAATTTGCATGCTCACTTGTTCCTATTATCTTCCTCCTTGTCTGTCTTTCATCTGGATTTCCAATAATTAGATCTCTTGGATGATTTTTTTGCACATACCTGGATGGAGTCTTAGGTAGTATTCTTTGTGTTTCTTCTTCTTCTGATTCTTCACCTAATTCTTCTTGGCAACTTTCTTCTTCAATTTCTTGAGTTGGTTCTTTTGACCCTGTCTGTTCATCAACTATCACATTTATACTTTCCATAATTGTATGTGTCCTCTTATTATAGCACCTATAGGCTTTGCTCTTAGTGGAATAGCCAAGGAAAATACCCTCATCACATCTTGAATCAAACTTACCCATATTTTTCTCTTCCCGTCTTATGTAGCATTTGCTTCCAAAATTTTTGAAATATTTTATAGTAGTTGGTCTCCCTTTCCAGAGCTCATATGGGGTTTTGTGATGATTTACTCTTACTTGAGCTCTATTGATGATATATACTATTGTATGAACTGCATCTCTCCAAAAACCATCTGAAATATTAGACTCATTCAACATAGCTCTGGCCATATTTTCAATAGTCCTATTTTTCCTTTCAACTACTCCATTTTGTTGAGGAGTTCTTGCTGCTGAATATTCTCTTTTGATCCCATGTTGTTCACAAAAATCTATGAATTCACCTGAAGTAAATTCTCCTCCTCTATCTGATCTTAAACACTTAATCCTTCTACCTATTTCATTTTCTACTAATTCTTTGAATACCTTGAACTTCTCAAAGGCTTCTGACTTTTCTTTTAAGAAGGCTACCCAAGTCATTCTGGAGAAGTCATCTATAAATAACATGAAGTAACTTTCACCTAGTAGACTCTTTGTCCTTGTAGGACCACATAGGTCAGTGTGAACTAGTTTCAATGGTTCAGATGACGTAAATTATTTTGACTTGAAACTTGTTCTTGTTTGCTTTCCATGCTGACATTGTGCACAAATTGTGTTTTGTGGCCTTTTTATCTTGGGTAAATCTTTGACTGCCTACTTGTTGCTTATTTTCACTATGTTGTCAAAGTTCAGATGACCCATTCTTCTATGCCATAACCAACTCTCATCTTCTTGTGATAAGAAACACTTTTCTCCCTTAATCTCACTTAGCATGTAGAGATTGTTTGTAGTTCTATTGACATCTGCAATGAGCTTTCCAGTTTTAGATTTTCTGATCTCACATCTATTTGGATGAAAAGTTACCGTGTGCCCTTGATCACAAAGTTGGCTTACACTTAGTAAATTGTGCCTTAATCCCTTGACATACAATACATTCTCTGTCTTTGTTTTTCCATTATCTAAACTCAAGGTTCCTTTCCCATAGATTTTTGTTGAACCATTGTCACCAAATTTTACTGATCCTCCATTGATTTCTTTAAGTACAAGAAATTTACTCTTGTCCCCTATCATATGACTTGAACAACCACTATCAAGAAACCATTGTTTTCTCTTATCTTGCACATGAAGAGTTGTTTGTACCAACATTGACTTCACTTTTTCTTGCTCTTTTCTCTCTCTCCTAATTGTTGAGGTTGTATTCTTTTGAGCCTTCTGATCCTCCTTTTTTCTTAATTCAGGAAATACTATTTTACACCATTTGGCCTTGTGCCCAAATTTATTGCATTTGTAACATATGATATTGTCATTCATGAGAGGTGCAAAAGAATTGAAATTTCTATCAACATTATCTCTCACATAAATAGTGCAATGTACAACTCTATGACCATATTTGTTACATGAAAAACAATAGCCATGGAAGAGATTTTGTAACCTGTTGGAGTGCCTTGAATAATATGGTTGTATGCTTCTTCCTTTGTTGTTCTTGTAATTGACTTTTGTCCATGGATCTTCTTTGCCTTCTTCCTTCTTGATGCTTTTGCCTTTCAATGCATTAGCATAAGTCATGGGCTCTTCTTCTTTTGATATCTTTGTTCCTTGGGAGCTTGACTCCTCTTTCTGTTTCCCTAACTTTATATCTTGTTGTAACTTATCCTTAGTCTTTTCAACTTCCTTTCTTAGAGAGACAATTTTATATTCCAATATTTCACATTCTAACTCTTTTGCCTTTAACTATTCTGCCATATCTTATTCAATTTTCCTTCCCTCTTCAAATTTTACCTTGAGCTCTATGAGGTTTTGTAGAAGTTCCATCTTTGCTTCCTCATCCTCTTGGATTTGATCCTTCAAACTTGAATTCTTCCTTCTAACCTTTTCCAAGTTTCTAAGAGCAACAATAAATTCCTCTTTTATGTCGATCATGGCCTCTTCTCCATTTTTTGAGGTCATGTATGTTCTTGTGGGATCTTCCTTCAAGTTGTTAGGCTTTTCATGAAGGAACCCACTCTGATACCAATTGAAGAACATAAGCTTATACTGAGAGGGGGGTGAATAGTATAAGATAAAACTTTTTACTTTTCAATCCAAATGATAACAATAATAATATCAAAGTAGTAAATAATGCACACATCATCACACACATGAGAGACATGATTTAATATGGTTCACCCAATGTGGGCTACTCCATGGAGAAAATATTCCTTATAAAATTTTCTCAATGAATATTTGGGAATAAAATCCCTATTACAATGTTTATGGACCTCTGTCCAAAGGAGACACCAATCCCCTATGCTCTAGTTTGTGGATCTCTCTCCATATGAGACCTCTATCCCCACTACTCTAGTTTGTGGATCTCTCTCCATAGGAGAACTCTATCTCCTCTACTCTGGTTGGTGATCTACTAGAAGACTTCTACCCCACTACTCTAGCTTGTGGATCTCTCTCCACTGGAGACTTTTGTCCTCTCTGCTCTATCACCTCCAAATCCTACTCTCAATTCTATCTCAAATCTACACACTCTATCCCAAGTCTAGCACAAATCTGCTCTAACTCTACTCACAAATCTGTACCAAACTTTATCTCAAATCTGCTCTAACTCTGCTCATGAAACTATCTCAAGTCTTCTTAAAAACTTGCTCAAATCTATCCTCAAGCCTTCTCAAAGACTTGCTCATTCACATTCAAAAGTACTCAAACCAATACTCAAATATTTTCAACAATACTTATCAAACAATCCTTTTCTCTCCACCTTATGTTCCAAAATATTCACTTCAACAAAACACTTTAAACAAGGACTGATGTGCCCATACCTCTTTATTTGCTTTGATGGAGATATATCTTCAAAACCTGTCTCACCAACAACCAATTCTTTTGTGCCACTTCAAGGGTTAGATAGCAAGATTCTATCTCAAAAATATCCACATGAATTTTCCCTCAATAAGGTGCTCAATGAATTCTGAAAATAATGTTCTAGGACTCTTCTTTTGTTCTCAAGGATAATGCATTAAACCTCAACAAAATTCTCTCAACAATTTCCCTTTTATAAAGCAAGAATTACAAACAATAACATCACCCTTTACACCTTTTATCTCCCTCTCTCATAAAATAATTTCCAATCCACTTTAATGTCCAAGAACAAAGAATTACAATTCTAAATAAACCATTTACAAACTTATCACTCCAACCTTTGCATATAAAATAAATAACATCAATACCCTTTAAATATTATGCAAAAATTTATTTCTCCTTATACCTCCTATATGCCAAACTATACACCAAATCACATCCACCAAACATACACTATAGCCAACATTTAATCAAATTTGAGCATACCTTATAAAAAAAATATTCCTTGCTAGTGCGGATGGGAATCGACCCTCCGACCTCTACCTTCTAAGCGTAGTGCTCGACCGCTTGTGCTTGTAGAAATTTTGATACTAGATATGCAAAGCATTACTAAAAGATCAAGAACTGATTGATTTATTCCATGGGATCAACTTTGTATAAATAGCAAAGTTGATCATTGAGAGTCATTGGATTACAACTCAACAAATCTGAACTAGTCTAAACTGAGAGTTCACCCGACTCATGGAAGAGTGGTAACTCAAGTAAGTCTATCCTAGTAGAACTTAAGAGAATAATTATTTATTCTAACACCCCCCTTAAGTGATACTAGGGGTGAATGTAACAAATGAGTCCCGACAATAGGGCCTGATGAGGTACTCATGTACAATGAATTAACATATTTTAAAAATAAAAAGAAGAGGCATGTCTTCGAATGGCGAAGATTGTCCTCATTGAACAAAAAGAAATGAGTCCCAATAATTGGCCTGATGAGGTACTCATGTACAATGTTATTACATATAGGAGAGATGGTGAAAAAACCACATGGGAAAAAACCATCTTCCAAGAAGAAATTTTTTTTAGGAACAATAAGAAGAAGAGAGAGGTGAAAACCTCTGTGCACCCTTCTAATGCAACTGCCTAACCCCAAGTTTCTCTCACAACTGAATGTAACATGGAGAAGGAAAGGATTTGGTGAAGATGTCTGCAATTTGATTTTCTGTGGGAATGTACTCCAAGTTTATATCCCCTTGTTGAATATGTTGTCGAATGAAGTGCATGTGAATCTCAATGTGCTTGGTGCATTGATGCTCAACTGGATTACGGGCAATATGAATTGTGCTCTGATTGTCACACCAAAGGGTAATAGGTTGGTCATGGAAAAAAACCAAATTCCCTTAGTATCTGATGAAGCCAAAGAGCTTCCTGACTAGCCAAAATTGCTGCCCTATATTCTGCCTCTGTAGATGATAATGCTACTGCTTGTTTTTTTTGCATGACCAAGCAATAGGTGAAGAACCAAGACAAAAATACATAGCCAAAAGTGGAACATCTATCTTCAACTGAACCTGCCCAATCAGAATCTGTGTAACCAATGATATCCATGGATTTTCCCTCATATAAGAGCCCAAGGTGAGTAGTTCCTTGCAAGTAGCGTAGGATTCTTTTTGCTGCTTGCCAATGGCTGAAATGAGGTTGATGTGAGAATCTAGATATTAAGCCAACAACATATGAAATATCTGGGCGAGTATGAGTGAGGTATAATAGACTTCCTACAAGTTGTCAGTAGAGAGTAGCATCACATAGAGGGGATTTGCAGGAAGTACTTAGAGTGACTCCAGACTGAAAAGGTGTGGAAGAAGGCTTACAATCAGTCATCTTAAACCGCTGAAGAAGGTCTAGAGTATATTTCTATTGACATAATGAAATTCTTGCATCTGTTTGAGTTATCTGAATCCCAAGGAAGTAATGAGCTAAACCTAGATCAACCATCTCAAATTTCTTAGAAAGGGAGTCTTTGATAGTCTGGATGTGAGAAATGGCACTACCAGTGAGTAGTAGATCATCAACATAGAGAACAAGTATGGTGATTTTTTCTTCATCTCTCCAAATGTAGACTGTGGCATCAGACTCACAATGAGAAAATCCTGAGGAAAGAAGGAAGGAGTCCATTTTTTCATACCAAGCTCTAGGAGCTTGTTTGAGACCATAGAGATATTTCCTTAGTCTACAAACAAGGGAGGAGTCTTGAGTGAATCCAGCAGGTTGTTCCATGAATATCTCCTCTTTTAAGTCCCCATGTAAGAAAGCACTTTTAACATCCATCTGAAAAACTAGCCATTTTTGGGAAGCAACAAGTGCAAGAACCAACCTAATAGAATCCATTTTGGCAACTGGTGCAAAGGTTTCAGAATAATCAATGCCTTCAATTTGTGAGAAACCTTTAGCTACCAAGCGAGCTTTGTGTTTGTCAATTTTTCCATTAGGTCCATACTTAGTTCTGTAAATCCATTTACAGTGAACCAATTTCCTTCCTTTAGGTAGAGGGACTAAATCCCAAGTGTTGTTTTTTATTAAGGAAGAGAATTCATTCTCCATGGCATCATCCCATTCTTTTATTCCAGTTGCTTCTTTGAAGGTTTGAGGATCTGTGGAGATGGACTGACACACAAGACCAGAACCCATGGAGTTGCCTAATCTGGATGATGGAAGATTTTGGATGTAAGGAGTGGCTTCTTCAACTATGGTGCGGGCCCATTTTGGCATTGTGGAACGGGTAATTGGAGTGGTAGGATTTTGAGTTGGAGTTTGAAGTATAGGATCCTCATTTTGGTCATCTATCTCAAGTATGGGATCTTCATTATATTGAGGCTCAAATATTGGAGATGGCTCAAGAGAAATAATGTTGGAAGAGGATGGTTGAGGATATTTATGAGGGAATGTTTCATCAAATTGAACATTTCTATGAAAAATACCTCATGAGTTGTGGGATCAAGGAGCCTGTAGGCTTTCATTTCCTCACAATAACCAACAAAGATGAGTTGCTTGCTCTTCTTATCTAGAGCCTTCCTTTTCTTCTTTGGGATATGTGCCCAAGCAGTACACCCAAAAAATTTGAAGAAAGAGACATCAGGTTTTGAGCCAGTCCATGCTTCCTCTGGAGTCAAATGGCCAAGAGATTTATGAGGTGTGCGGTTTTGAATATAATTTGCACAATTAATTGCTTCAGCCCAAAAAACTACTGGAAGGTCTCTTGAGTGGAGCATACAGTTTGCCATCTCTTTTAAGGTTCTATTTTTCCTTTCTGCAATGCCATTTTGCTGAGGATTATGGGAGATTGAATGTTGATGAATTATGCCATGAGTTGAGAGAAATATGGAGAACTCATTACTGAAGTATTCCCCCCATTATCTATATGAATTTTCTTGATTTTGCAAGTGGCTTGATTTTCAACTAAGGCTTTGAAGATTTTGAAGTGGGATAGAACATCACTTTTATATTTTAGAAAGTATACCCAAGTTCTTCTTGAGAAATCATCAATGAAGGTTAAGGCATATTTTGCTCCTTTGAAAGAAGGCTCTGGGAAGACCATTAAGTCACTATGGATTAACTCTAGAGGGGATGAGGCTCTTTGAGAACCACTTGGGTGAAAAGGATCTTGATGTTGCTTTCCAAGAGCACATCTAGGACATACTCCATCAATAGAAGAGACTTGTGGCAACCCTGTTACCATTCCATGAGTATTCAACTCCTTTAGATAGCTATAATTGAGATGTCCAAACCTTTCATGCCAGATTTTGCTTTCAAGATCTCCATGTGCAACAAAATAGGAGGCTCCATCTGAATTTTTGAATCCCTTGAAGTAAAATAGGTGAGTGTTATGATCAATATCTCCTTTTGCTATGAGAGAGTGAGGTTCTTGAATGTCTCTTATCTCAACTCCTATTGGTGAAAATAAAATTGTTTTGCCTTTTTTAGAAGTGCAAATTTGATAGATGGAGAGGAGATTTGTAGCAATGTTTGGGACATAGAGAACATTATTGATATAACCACCATCAATGGATATGTCACCTTTTCCTTTGACTAGGATAAAGGATGAGTCACCAACTTCTATGCTACAAGTTGAGCTTGAGGAGATTGAAGTGAATGACTCATGTGTAGAAGTCATATGATGAGTTGCCCCTGAATCTAGAACCCAGTATTTTGATGAAGATTTCATAGTTTTGCCTTGAACATTTAAGGCTTTTCCTATCTGTTTCTTGATGTCTATTTTGTGTTCCTTCATTGTTGCCTCTAGTTGTTGTAGCCTTTTCCAACATTTGTTCACAGAATGACCATCCTTTTTGTAGTGTGTACAAGTTATAGGGCTTCTTTCTTTCTTTTTGAATTTTTCTTTAGTGGAGGTGGATGCTACTAGTGCTTTTGAGGAAGAGGGAGAGATTTCATATTTTGCAAGTTTTGTTTCCTCTCTAGTTAGCCTATCACAAAACTCCTCTAAAGAGGGCATTTTAAAACTTGTACCAAGTGCATCTTTTGTAGACAAAAAGGTGGTTGCAAAAATTTGAAATGCTCCATTTAATTTAGAAAGAATAAGATAGATGCATTCTTCTTCTTTTTTATTCTTGCCACTGCCTTTTAATTGCATGAGGACTTCTTTAAATTTGGTGAGAAAGTCAACAATATTGTTGAAGTCTTCAGGAGATAATGTTGTTAACTCTGCCTCTAGTTGCATTGACCTTATTTGATCCACTTTACCAAAAAAGTTCTTTAGTTTCTCCCAACTCTCAAATGGAGTTTTACATTCTGAAATGTGAAACCATAAGCTTTCATTTACATTTGTGCTTATAATACCCATTGTTTCATACATCTTCCCTTTATGAACAAATATTTCATATTCTTTTTCAAATTCAGGCTGCTTCTCTTCTAGCAAGTGTGTGAGCCCTTTTTGAGAAATGAGATTTAATATCTTTGGTTTCCATGTGTGATAGTTATGAGGGGTGAGTGGGTCAATTGTATTCATTTTTTCCAAAGAAAGAATTATAGTGAACCAAAATTCCCCCCTTTAAGTGCAAGAAACTTTAGAAGACAATGATGCACTCTCCTTTAATGAGAACAATGTGGTGCAATGATCAGGACCAAAAAAAAATCCTTGTTGATAGAAGGCAATAGAAGCCAGACCGTTATACCAAACTCATCAATATACCCACCCTTACGTGAGGGAAACTATAAGCAATTGAGGAGAGCGATACGTGGAACATAGGTGAATTTGAAACATGAATAACCTGCCAGACCTTTATATCGAATCTTCTCAATTACCCACCCTTACGTGAGGGAAACTATAAGTAATTGAGGAGAGCGATACGTGGAACATAGGTAATTATTAAAATAAATGGGCCAACTTTTGATATTCTTCTTGGATATTTGCACCTAATATTTGTTTGTTGTATTTTATCAAGTGTTTTAGAGAAAAAAATAGATGTGCATCTAGAACATGTAGTAGATTCTTGAAATAGGGAGATGCAAGCAACAATATTGAGTGGCCAAGAGAGTGCCACAGAATGACTCCACCACAAAAAATTATCCTTCAATATTGCCACACAAGGAATGCAACAACAAAAAATGATAAAAGAAAGACCAAAGGAATGCCAAAGACCAAAAAAGGTGCAAGAAGCAACACCAACCTCCCCCCCCCCAAAAAAAAAAAAACTTTGTATTGATATGAGTTTACAATCTGACTCTTCACTTTGATAGCCTGAACAGGCTGAAGAGAAAGGAGAGGAGTCTAAAAATGTATGAAGGTTACAAAGTTTTTCATCAGAGAAAATTTTTGTAGAGGAAGAGTTTTTAGAGTAAAAAAAATATGACTCTTTTACAATATATTATTTCCAAAGGAAAATTAAAAAAACCATACAATAAATCTAGTGGTTTTATCTTAATATTCCTATGGTAGAAGCTTGTGATGAGTGAGATCTCTTGAGTGCAGGTCAAAGGTGACAGTGGCGATGATAGATATGCAAAAAAATAGTTGCTCCTCTAATGGCTTGGTAGAATATTAGTGACATGATGGCCAGTGATTTCATAGCATTCCTTTTGAGAGAGAAGTGCAGTCACATATCCAACGAGACTGCATTAGGAGTTGCAATGTATCTCATAGGCAAACACTCACAACATTAGCTTTCTCAAAAGTGATCCTCCGGAGAAGTTTCACATCCAGTGAGATGGTGTTACTAGTTGTAATGACCTCCTTAGTATGGTATCATCAATATCTCCATAGCACTATTAGACCTACACAACAGATCTTAGAATGGATTCTCAGTAAGACAACATTTACAAGGATGTAAATGGATAATTACTAAAGTAGCCAAAGTAGAGGGATTAAATAGATGAAGCTACATCGCTTATGGAAAATTAACTCAAGTAGATCTTCAGTCTGGGCATCCCACAAAATAGAATAGCCATTGAAGTGATTGATTAGAGAGAAATAAAATGTATTGTGAGTGATAGATGCATGTCTTGGAGAGAAAAAAGGATGAATAATGCACACTGTGGCTTTAGAGAGTGAAGGTAAAAAGATACGAAACCTTCATTGTGTTAGAGATTTTTGGTGAAAAAATCAATTTGATGACTCAACGTAGATTTTAGAGCTGAAGTCATTTCATAGAAGTGCCACGCCATATCGCCTCACCACTCATTTATCAATGCACCTTCAACAGTTTGAGTGGATATACCACATGTTGTCTTGGAATTTGTATCAAGAATATATCGAGATTGTTCCATAGAGAAACCAAATAGCGAGGATGACTTAGCTTTGATGAACGAGTATAATTTTATGTGCAAAATCTTACTCGTGTAGCGCATGAGGTGGATGGTGTCCAAATTTTGACATAGCAAGCTCAAACGTCCATTGGGCGCTTCTAACGATACTGCAACAACATGGGTAGCACAATATGTATGTTTCTATGATGGCATCGCTTGATAGGTTTTTAGAAAGATATTTGCACATCGTCACCAGTTGTTCAAAATCTCTTATTGAATTACCTACGAAGATTTTTAGAACATGCTTCTAAAAGAAATTTAAACATGAATTTGCATGATATATATACTTATAACAAAACCAATTCCTTTTAAATCTTCAAAATGAGATATAAGTCTTGAAATGTTAGTAGTAATACAACAAAATTACATTCATGCAATGAGATATACATAGAAGGTAAATTCAAACAGTTTTCAACAAAATAAAATAATTTTGTTGAAAAAAAATGACTTATGAATAAAGAGTATGACTACTTTTAACTCTAAGCAAGTTTTTGTAGTCAAAAAAAAATTATCCAAGTAAGGTGAACCAGCTCTATGAAAAACTGAATGCAAGCAAAAATCTAGCCTAGCTCTGGTACCATGTAGAAATTTTGATACTAGACATGCAAAGCATTACTAAAATATCAAGAACTGATTGATTATTCCATGGGATCAACTTTGTATAAATAGCAAAGTTGATCATTGAGAGTCGTTGGATTACAACAAATCTCAACTAGTCTAAACTGAGAGTTCACCTGACTCATGGAAGAGTGGTAACTCAAGTAAGTCTATCCTAGTAGAACTTAAGAGAATAAATATTTATTAGAACAGTGCTAGCCAAGCATTTGAGACCTAACCCTTGGCCTCAATATTTTATCTCTTGTTCCCTCCAATGAAAATGAAATAAAAATGCTTCAAATGGTGCTAGGGGGAATCGAATCGCACACCCTTCCTCTACGAGAATATTACGTAGGACCCTCCTACCACTTGGGCTACTAGCCCTCACTAAAATAAAATGTTTGTCGCCTTTTCCTTATATGTTGCCACTCGTTCGATGAAAGGGTTTACAACACTTTTCACTATACTCCACGATCGATTTTCTCATGTGCATTGACTTTGGATGATTTGAAATTATTTTTGCTCCTCCCTTTTATATGCTTTCGAATCATATTTATGATGTTGGTGAAAACCATTATTTGCCTTCATTTAAATTTGAATTTTGGCACCCTTTGCCAATTTCAAATTTAATTTTATATTTAATATAATATTTAACTTTTTTTAAATATTATATTCTTTAACTTTTGTTTTTAAACAATAATTTTGATTGGGTGTCTTCGTCAATTTTTATTTTCCTCTTAATAAGCCCTTTTGGATTAATTAGTATAATATTAAAATGTTATAGTATTTTCTTTTTCCTTTTAAAACCTTGGCGTAAAATTTTGTCTTCAACCTTATAATCAACCACTTTGGCTTATAATATAAAATATTATAACCATTCCTTTTTACCAATTTTCTTGTATCAAAATGAACTTTACCTTGCATCAAATACTTGACATCAGCGTTATGCATAAGGGGTTGGACTCAAAATGTACTTGTAAAAAAATGGTGAATCCTAATAAAAATCAAGGTGAATCATGGAGAATCCTAAGAAAATCATATCAAGCATCTTCATACAAAAATTTTGGGTATTTGAAGCCCTAAAATGTAAATCCATATTTAGGGACAATTTTTAACTATTAAATCATCTTATAACTTCATGAAAACACCACCATTAGATTATTCTTGAAAAGAGCTTTCCAACGAGTACAAATATGCCTATGTTTGGATGTATATTGTGGTGAATTGACCCTAAGAAAACATTTATCGTAAAAATTTTTGGTGAATGGGCCGACGTCAAGGGTACTCATATTCGTCAATTTCCAATTTGGGAAATCCTATTATTCACCCAATTTATGAATATTCGCCACTATGCATAACCTTGCTTGACATCAATGACAACATATTTACTCAAAATTTCCAACATGGTTTGCGTATCTTCTTAATTGGCCAAAGCATCATCAACCTCATTTTGAGTATTCTTGCCATCAAATTCATTTATGTTATGGGTCATATCCTTATCTTACTCATTCATGGAACTTCATAGTTGGTATCTTCTACTATTTGCTATAAAACACCATGGTCTATGATAAAACCACAATCAATTCTAATATGCCCAGGTCAACCACTATTGAACAATACTATCAAATTTCAAGTACTTGCTTATATGTGAGACCTCTTTCACTGACTCCTAATTTATTGCAATAACCTCGACTACTTGTGGTATATTTATTGTTATTTATATATATATATATTGTGACTCTAATATTGTACAAACACATCATAAAACCAAAATAGACACAAATAACCCACAATGAAAGACTATGCATACAAAACTACAAAAATACTAATGAAACACCCTAACCTCCTCCATTAAGTGTAGATATTTTACACAACAACCAGTTCTTTTCTAGGAATTCAAAGAAAATAAGTCAAGAATGATGTCCAACTTATCAAGCTGGTAATTTCCAACTACAAGCACATATCAACATTGAGAAATAAGATAGTATGGAAGTATAACATATATTCAATCCAACAAGATGTTAGATGTTGCATATTTGATCAAATTATGGTGTAAATCCAACTATAAGAGGTCAGAACAAGAACCTCCAATCACATAAACTACGATAAATGGAAATAAAGTGGCAAACCCCCAATCACACAAAATTGCAATACATGGAAATAAATTGATAAATTATTTATTTTATCATTGCTGGATTTTATCCATTTTAAAATGTGATACCAAGGGAATATATATCCCAAAATAAGCCCTAGAATGAAACCCTAAATATTAAGCCCTAAAAATATAAAATTACGATATATGGAAATAAAGTGGCAAACCCCCAATCACACAAAACTGTAATACGTGGAAATAAATTGATAAATTATTTATTTTCTCATTGCTGGATTTTACCCATTTTAAAATGCGATACCAAGGGAATATATATCCCAAAAGAAACCCTAGAATGAAACCCTAAATATTAAGCCCAAAAAATAAGAAATTACTATATATATATATAATATTTTTTGGGAATTTCATCGTTTAGTGCCAAAAACTAAATCACAAAAAAAGCTTAGATAGTCACCTAAATTAATACACACCATAATATCATTTATATTAAGCCTCCTAGAAAATATCAACCCCTAACCATGACTACAAGTTGCTAAATTCTAAATATTATTTCTCCTCATTTTTTTTAAAAAATAATAAATTCTATATTTGTGGCACTAGATGAAGGAATTTGGGCTTGATAAAAGCATGAAAAACATTTGGACAACTAGAGTGGTCTAGCCATGGCATGTACACCTCTTTATCTAGATCCCCATAAAATTTCAAGCCATTTCAACAATTAGATCAAAATTTATGTCCTCCAAAAGATAGGCTCCTACATCATTCTCCTGTAGTTGAAGAACTCTGCTCCAATGAGTTCCTTTGATAAAAATCCTAAAAATAATTTTGTTCTCCTACTTGCATTTGCTACTGATTTATACTTTGTATTACCATCTTGCAACTTCTTTCTAACTCCTTCTTGTAATTCATGTATGTGATCTGCAAATACCTTTACATCATCAATGATTTTACCCTGAATTGGTAGATCAATCAAATCTAGCACACCCTTGTGATTATTACCATAAACAATTTGAAAAGGAGATTTTCCTTTTGACATATTAATTAAAATATTATATGCAAACTTTGCTTGTAACAAGGCTAATCCCCATTGTTTTTTTCTTTCTTTTTCCAAATGTTTGAATCTTGAATAAGATCAATATGATGTTGAATATCCCTTTTTAGGGGTAGTCCATATGGTAACTCCTCTAGTATGAAATATGCATACTATTTTAGTAACTCTACTGATACAAGTGGTATAGCAACATCCACAGTATCCACATTTTGTATGGTCAATACATAATAAAAACCAGCTTCATTCATCCTTGTGATAAATTATTTAGTTGTCAATAGGTGTTTACTCTACTCTTCTTTCTTATGCGGTAACAAGGCCACTTTTACTTCATCCGTCCAAAATGTGTAAGTATTCCTTACCCCATCATGGGTGTCCTTCCTATAATATTCCCAAGGCCTCCCCAATAATAATTTTTATGCATCCATTTGAGCTACACCACACCATACTTCATCCTTGTACGTATTCCTAATTGAAAATGTAACTAGACATATCTTATCTATAGTTACCTCATTCCATTTATTTAACCACGACATGTGGTAGGGATACGAGTTCTTCTCAACTTAGTTTGATGAATGAAATTGATGGAATTATTTTGAGGTTGGGTTTCCCCATGGGGTTTCTCCCAGGATAAATTATGTGTTGATGTGGTTTGTTGTGGCTTATAAATTATTTCAATGTTAAATTGTCTATTTTTGATAGATGTGTTTTCCATGCAAATTTGTTATGGTATTGGTTATTTATGTTTATAAGGGAAAGTAAATATTAGAATTGTAATTATTGCTTGGGAAAGGTTGAGCCTTGGGAAGTTTTAAAATATTTTTTATTCCATGCTTTGGTTGTTTAAATTAATATAAAGGTGTTTAGAAACTTTGACCTCATTAAATTAAGTGGATAGGTAAATTAGATGAACCTCTCAAAAGGATGAGAGTGAATAAACTCATGCTCTACTAAGAAGTATAATTTATGGACCATTGTAGCTAAAGGTTGGATTGGTATCTAATATCATAATAAGTAGATGTTTGAAGGGATAAAAACCTAGGAAATATTCATGTGCATCATAAAGGAATTTGATGGGTGAATATTAGGATGAGGTTAGTACCTTCGTTGGAAAAACTATAAGATTACAAATACACATCATAAGGGAATTTGATGAGGTGTTTTGAAGGGAAGTTGAATACCTCATTGAATTTGATGGTCAACATTGTTGTCTAAACTAATCTAAGGTATTCCTATGGATAGGGTTTTAATGAGGCAAGTGAGGAACTGATTAGCTCATCTTTGGATGAGAGGGATAGTCAAGTTCAATACGCTCTAACCCACTCAGATGGACATGAGAAGGGGATAGCTAAAAGCGTACCCCTTCGATAGAATGAAAGGGAAGGCAAGTTAGCTCGTGGGACTAGTGAGAAGGATAACTTGTAAATACTAGCCTTGCACCTAGTACACTTGTGTAGCCAGACTTACGCAAGATGTAGTGATGGGTGTACCTCGGGTAAGACTAGATAAGTTGTTAAGTGGGTTACAATGCATCTAGGACTCCCTATATATATATATATATATAGGATAGAAATTGGGTTGTGACATTTGGTATCAGAGCCTAGGTTCGTAGTGGGATAGGTTCACTACGCCACAACTAGATTGGTTGTAAAAAAAAAACTACCTAGGTATGAGGATGACCTTGTTTGCTTAAAGACTAGCATAACTAGGACTATAGTAGTTTTAGTAGATTGATTCTCATTGACTCTCCTATGTGTGGTAGGAGCAATACCACCAAAGAGAATAAGGAGAGGTGTTTCCCCAATGATGAGGCAGACATGACAGACCAATGTAGAAGATGGAAATCTGGATGTAGGTTCAAAGAACCCTAGTGAGGAAAGAGAGGATCTCACAATGATAGTGGCCCAACTTCATGATCAGGTAGAAACATAGAGATAGATGTTGGATACCATGATGAACTAGGAAACACCAACTAGAAACTCTAGGACAGAGCAGGCAAATGAACCCCTTACAGAAGCACAATGGGCTAGGGTTCATTTGGAGGTCGAGTTGGGAAAATATATGAAGTATTTAAGATCTTCCAAGTTCAATGGGGAGGAAGATGGTGATAAAGCTAAATCTTGGCTAAAGGAAATAGAAACCTATTATGTTATGAAGAACTACTCCTTTGGCACCTAAATGTCCTATGCCACTCTACACCTTCAAGGTGATGGTGTGAGTTGGTGGGAAACATATAGTGATGGACTAGGACTTACGACTATAGTTGATTTGAGTTGGGAAGCATTTGTGAAGGCCTTTAAGGATAGATTCCTCACAGAGCACTTTTATTCCTAAAAATTTGAGGAGTTCACTAAAATTCGACAAGGAATGAGGATAGTGGAGGTATACCATCAAATATTTGTTAAAATCCTTAAGTATGTCCCTACTTATAATGAGAAAATGAAGATCCATAAGTTTATATTAGGAGCAGACCCTCGAATAGGGTGGGAGGTAGACATGCGAGAACCTGCTACCTTGTAGAAGGCCTATGATTTGGCTAGAAAGGCTAAAACTTATCTCAAACCCTACTTCGACTATGAAGGGTTGGATGAGCAGGGCAAGGAGGCATTAAGGAAATAAAATAGTGCAGGGTTCATTAAGTGGGAAGGAGAGCAGGAAAATAAGAATCCCTTAGGGTAGGACCAAAGGAATGATAGGAGGTAAGGAAATAATAGAAGAAGGTTCCAAGGGAGGAACTACAATGCTAATTATCGTAGGGGTGGTAACAACAAACCATCTCAAGGGTAGGATAATCCTCCCTCAATAGAGAAAATAGAAGTTGTGCAAAAATAGAAAATACATCTAGGACCCAAGATCGGATGCTATGATTATGGTGGACCACATTACACCACCAATTGTCTACTCAAATAGGATTGAACTCTAAAGGAAAGGAACCTATGTACAAAGAACCTACATGCAAAGAACTGACTCACAAAATTTATGCAGCAATAAGGAAACATGAACTTGATGGGCAAGCCACTCCATTGCTGATAAAGGGTAAGATTTTTAATAAAGATGTTAATATTTTGATTGATAGCGGTGCTATAGATAGTTTTGTTTTGACTAGCCTAATTAAAGATATATCAAAAAGACCAAGAATCTTAGCTCATGGATGGAAGGTAGAGTATGGCTCAAGGTAAACCTTTTCTATAAATCAATGTTACCCTATGGCAGATATTACCTTGTCTAGTAGTATGACCATAGGTTGCCTTTATGTCACTCCCTTGCATGCTTTCAATGTAATCTTAGGAATGGACTGGCTACAAGTGCATAGGGCTGTAATTAACTTTCAAGATCGATGGATTGAGTTCTCAAAAGATAATGAAAATTTTTAAAGGGAGTACAACCAACAAGGAGCTTTTCAACCCTAAATTATTTCGATAATGCAACTCAAGAAAGCCATTAAGAAATGAGAAGTGGTCTTTGTTGTGAAGCTAAAAAAGATAGGCAAGGAGAAGAAGGAGGAGGTGCTCGAGAAACATCCACTACTACAAGAATATAGGGATGTGTTTCTAGAGGACTTACTAGGGCTACCACCCCAATGTGAATTTGACTTCACAATCGAGCTCCAACCTAGCATGAAACCTATTCATAGAGCCCCCTACAGGATGAATCCCATAGAGATGCAAGAACTAAAGGTGCAACTACAGGGATTATTGGAAAAAGGATTAATCAGATCGAGTGTGTCACCTTGGGGAGCACCAATCTTGTTTGTCAAAAATAAGGATGGTTCCCTATGACTGTGTATTGATTACAAAATGTTGAACAAGGCCACCACCAAGAATAGATATCCCTTACCTAGAATCAAAGACCTTTTCGATCAACTTAAGGATACCACAATATTTTCAAATATTGATTTAAAATCAGGATACCATCAACTGAGGATCCATGAGGAAGATACTCACAAGACAACCTTTAAAACTCATTATGGACACTATGAGTTTATTATCTTGCCTTTTGGCTTAACAAATGCCCCAACCACATTTATGAACTTGATGAGTAGTATCTTTAGAAAGCAACTGGACAAATTTGTGCTGGTATTCCTAGATGATATTTTGATATATTCTAAAAATAAGGTAGAGCATGACAAACACCTCAAGATTGTGTTAGAATTGCTAAAGGAAAACTAATTGTATGAGAATTTGTCCAAATATGAATTTTACATAATAGAAGTACAGTATCTAGGACACATTGTGTCAGTAGAAGGAATTGTAGTAGATCCTAAAAATATAGAGGTAATTTTGAACTGGCCACCACCCATGAATGTGATAGAAGTTCAAAGTTTCTTGGGTCTGATCAGCTATTACAGGTGTTATGTGAAATATTACACCAAAATTACCTCCCCAATGACTAACCTTTAGAGGAAAGGGAAATAATTCAAGTGGATGGATAGATGTGAGGAAGCTTTTGAGTTGCTTAAGTGAAAGCTTACTACCCCTCCTATACTCAGGATACCCGATCCTCAGGGAAGTTTTTTTATTTGTATGGATGCATCATTGGAAGGTTTGGGAGGAGTGCTCTCTCAAGAAGAGTCAGTGATAGCCTATGGGTCAAGGAAACTAAAATGACATGAGGTCAATTATGCAACCCACGATCTCGAACTAGTAGTAGTGGTGTTTACCCTCAAGATTTGGTGATACTATTTGGTTGGGAGACCCTTTGAGCTAAGGATAGACCATCAGAGTCTATGATACTTATTTACTCAACCTTTACTCAATGCCAGGTAGAGGATATGGATGGAATTCCTAGCGGAATATGATTTTGATATTGAGTATATAAAAGGAAAGGAGAACAAAGTCATTGATGCACTTAGTAGAAGAAGGCACATAGTAGCCTTATCTCGTGCCCACATGGATTTTATGGGATAAGTCAAGGAGATGCAAAAGTAGGATGCTTACTACAACCAAGTTCATGGAAATATAGAAAGAAAACCAAGAGAAAACCAATATTTTAGCTTCAAATATGGTTTCCTATGCTTCAAGGATAGAGTAGTTATTCTAAAAACTAGAAATCTGAGAAAAATGATCTTGAATGAAGCACATAGATCACCATATTCTGCTCATCTAGGAGGAGCAAAGATGAGGGAGAATATGAAGAAAACTTTCTTTTGGCCTAGGATGAAAAGGGACATAACTAAATTTGTTGCCCAATGCCTCGAATGCTAGAAAGTGAAGGTAGAACATAGACACCCTATGGGACTATTGTATCCACATGAGGTACCTATGCAAATATGGCAAGTAATTTCAATGGAATTTATTGTAGGATTGCCTAAAAATCGGTTCCAACATGATGCAATCTTAGTGGTGGTCGATAGACTGACCAAGGTTGCACATTTTATACCCGAAAGCACTAAATATGATGTCATGATTGTGGCTAACAGATTTTCCAAAGAGATATTTTAGCTTCATGGCTTTTCAAAAGTAATAATCTCGGATAGAGACTCAAGATTTACATCCGAGTTTTGGTAAGCCTTGCATCATACCATTGGTACTAGATTGAACATAAGTTCTGCTTATCATCCTAAAACCGATGGTCATACTGAAAGAGTGAACTAGGTACTAGAGGACATGCTTCACATGTATTGTATGGACCAAAAAACCTGATGGGAAGATTACTTGCATCTGGTAGAGTTTACCTACAATAATGGTCACCATTCAACTTTAGGCATGGCTCCCTTTGAGGCACTTTATGGTAGGAAATGTAGGACACCTTTATCTTGGGATAATCTAGAAGATCAGATTGTACTTGGTCCAGACATGGTCAAGGAGATGGAACAATAGTTGAGGATGATCAGGGAATGGCTGAAAGAAGTCGTAGATTGACAGAAGAGCTATGTCGATCTTAAAAGATCTTCATGTGAGTTTTTAGTAGGAGAGAAGGTGTTTTTAAGGGTGAGACCAATGAAAAGTGCAATTAGGTCTACCAAGTTGGATCCATGCTTTGTGGGACCCTTTGAAGTTATAAAAAATATCAGCCCTATGGCATATCAACTTGCCTTACCACCTAACTTGTTCAAGATTCATGACACCTTTCACATCTCTTTGCTTAGAAAGTATGTTGCTAATCCTGAGCATGTGTGGGACTTTTCTAATTTGTAGATGGTAAACCCAGAGGCTATCGAGGTTCAACCAATAAAAATCCTTGAGTTTCGATCCAAATCGATGTGAAAAGGGACTTTGGAGCAATGCAAGGTCCAATGGGACCACTTTTTTGAGAGGAACGCTACTTGGAAAAAAGTAGCAGAGATGCAGAAACACTTTCCATTTATGTTTGAAAAAGCAAATTGAATATTGTTTATTGTTTAAAGAACTTTGATGAAAACATAGAGGACTGTGTTAAGCCTATGGGGGGAGTATGTCATGACCCTCTCTTGGAAGACCCTTTTTTTGGTTGGATTTATGCTAGGTTATGCATGATGGATATTTTATTGCAGTTAGATACCTTTCTAACCAAAGGAATGATTGACAAATTATGTTTAATTTCTGCAACATAGGTTTTAAGGATAAAATATGATATTGCTAACAAATTTTCATTGATGCAGGATCAAGATGTCTTATATATGGGCATATTATTTGACAAAGAAGCAACCTGAGAGATGCTCTCTTTTCTTATTAAGTGACTTGGCATAATTTACATATAAGAAATAGATCAAATTTTGCTTGCTTGGTTATTAACTACAAAACTTTAGTGAATATGATTTGAGTTATATTGTGTCTTAAAAATATAATCTCTTTCAAAGAAAGAGAATGAAGGAAAAGTTTTGGTAAGCATAATTAGTATGGTGGACTCCTTTATTATCGATTATAAAAAAATAAGAGGTAATATTTCATTAGGAGTTGTCTTTAGGCCTAATGGCTTTGCAAAAAAAGTTTGCTATGAGTATTTTGTTTAAAGGACCCAGTAAGAATTTGAGCGGATATATATTTTTATTGCTAATTTGTTAGTTCATAATGTTGCTGGTGGGAAAGTATTTTTATTTATATTTGTGCAAATTCGTAAGAGAGAAAGACAAGAGTCTTGGCTTTCCTTTTATTAGATTACTACTTAATTAAAAGGTTAGGTTTGCTAAGTGTTTGGTAGGGCACCGAATCCTTGGTAGACATGGGAGCAAGGGAGTAAACTTTATGGTATGATCAACTAAGAACCCACGTTGAGAGTCTCTGAATCTAAAGGTGATGGAGTAGTGGGAAGTAGAGGTTGGGCGGTTCCATTTGGGATGCCCAAGAAAACTAGGAAGAAGGGAGGTTGTTTGAGGGGATGCGTAAAAGGAAGTGGAGAGGAATCGCTCCATGGAAGGAAGTCTTGGGTGGTGACGCTAAGGAAAGACCTAGAACATTGCAAAATAACCTTGGAACACAGGTAGGCATGCACTTTAAATTGATGTCTTGTCTTACTATTTTAATGGTAGTAAAAGAGTTTCCAATACCCTGGTAGGAGTGTTATTCTTTTACTATAGTAGTGAGAGATGTTTCATTACACTCATTGTATAAAATTGGATGTGCATTTGACCTGTGAGATAGAATAGAATAGAAGGCCCTGGAGTTGGTCGGTTGAGCTAGCTAGTAGATGGTTTTATTCTTTCTTGTTAAGACTCTCCCTTTTGGTGTAGTAAGCCATCAGGATGGCTGAGTTGGGATGTTAGGTTTGAGTTGTTGTGTAAACTGATCAACCTGGTACCCTTGCATGTGTTTTTTTGTGTATTTTGGTACGTGGTAAACTAAGAAGCTTTAAGACCCCTTTTCTACCCAATCAGAGGATTAAATACTGTACTTGGACATAGCATCGAACTTGGGTTGATGCTCTTATTATTGTAGAGATGGAAGTTTCATCTCGAGTTGTTGTTGAGTTCACCACTTATTTAGAGGTGAGTCCAAGATGAGGAGCCCTCTTGGAACAACCATTTGCATGTGTCTTGTGTTGTTCTCTGATGAAGAGGGAGTATGTTACCCTCTTGAGCCTAAACAACTATGGTTGTTGTGAGAAACATTTGGATGTTAGAGTGATTCACTCAAAATCAATCTAGAAGCCGAGTTGGTTGTTCTTGTGAGTTCATCTAAGAATTTTGGTAGTTTGGAGGTGGAGTCCTCTGCATGTTATGTAAGGTATTTTTGGAATTTTTTAATTTCTTAGTGAGATTTTCCTCCATAGCATCGAATGTTTTCAATCCAGACTTTGTTAAGCAATAGATAACATTGGTGAAATTGATAAATAGATATGTTGTTTCAGATTTCATTATGCAGTAGATAGCATTGGAATGGATATATGGATATGTTGTTCTAGAATTTGTTAAGCAATAGATAACATTGGTAGATTGATAAATGAATATGTTGTTTTAGATTTCATTATATAGTAGATAGCATTGGAATTGATATATGGATATGTTGTTCTAGATTTTGTTAAGCAATAGATAACATTGGTGAATTGATAAATGGATATGTTGTTCAGATTTCATTATGCAGTAGATAGTGTTGGAATTGATATCAACAAAAAATATATAATAGAATTCACTACTCATATGATGTAAATAGAAATGCATAACAATATAACTCACATTATCTTACTCGATAACATCTTTTTATAGAGGTGAAACAACACTTTATTTCATTAAAAGGCACATAGTATAGTCATCATACAACATATATGAATTATAAATGCTAGAGTCAAACCTCTTACTAAGGTACATTGAGCTATTTATAATATTTTATCTATATGTTGTTAGCTCTCATCATTATAGAATAACTATTATAAGCCTAATATGGGAAAGTGTGGAACATAGGCATTCCTTTCTAGATCAATCTATTATAACTACCTTGACGTGATTGTGCTAACATGGTGTCCTAATCCATTTCTTTAGCATGGTTTCCATGTACCTCTAGATTATTTTGTGTGTCCTTTAATGAATTCACTTTTTTCCACTCTATTTGGTGACTGGGCTAGTTATATAGCAATAGGTGTGTGATGTAGAAGTGCTTAGGTCATTAGGATATTTGATAACAATAAATTTACATAATAGGAATAGGTTTGGGATCCCTTAACTTAGCTAGAAATTGGATTTAGGTTGACTATGTGTTAAAATTTATCCCTTAGAAATATTATGATTTTAAAACTAGATCTCAATAATAGAATTTTCCAGATCCATTGATGATGTCAACATCCTCAAAATTTTGGTCACCTTCCACACTTAGAAAAACATTGAATTCAACTTAGTGTGGTAATAGACACTAGATTTTTTAGCTCTTCATGGTTATGCCAACTTTTTGAGTAGTACAACACTCTTCCTTATTTAACCAAGTTTCAAAATGTTGCAATGTTAGGGGCTAAATTTTCATGGCCCTTATGCTTACGTCAACCTTAAAAAAACGTAGCCAATTGTTGTGCCTTAACTATTTTTGAGGTTTGTTCTCCCTTTGTGCAAGATTTTTCCTATACCTTGGGATGATGTCATCACCATAAAAGCCTAGCCTCTACTTCTATACTTATGTAATCTTCAAGTTTGTCTTGTTGTTGGGCTAGACTTTTTGCTTCTTAAAGTGATGTTGGTACCTCTAAATTCTAGCCTCTATCCTCCACACTTAGAAAAATTTTGAGTACATCATTGTGAAAAGATGTCAAATTTTGAGTACATCGTTGTGATAAGATGCCAAATTTGTATGCCTTAACCATTTTTTAGCCCAAATGGTAGTCTTGTGCATTTGACTACCTTTGCTCTTGGCATATAGTATCCACTTAGAAAAACTTTTCTATTACATATGGGGCCAATATATATTAACCCACACATATAACCTATGTTCCTTCTAATTTTCCCTAGTTTATAGAAATATACTTGATGTTTTTTTGTTATACTTTCTAGATCTTATTTCATCTAACACATGAGCATATGCTTCTCAACAAAGTAATTTGTAGTAGTTCACAATAAGCTTCTTTCCAATCCATACTTATTTTAGTGTGACATTGTTAAGACAATATATATGAGATCAATTTTGAATGTGTTGATGTATTCGGTACTTGTAATTAAAGTTCCATAGGAAAGATCTTATATTGAATTGTGCATTAAGCTATTTTAACTAAAATTATATTTTTCCTTTTATCCACTCCATTTTATTATGGGATGTATTGTTTCATTTTCTCCGTCGAAATATTATTTTTTTGACAAATTAAAATTATAATTGACATATTCTACTTCATTATCTAATTTAATCCTTTTGATTATTTTTTGCATTGGTTTCCACCAAGGCCTTGAAAATTTCAAACTAATTGATCATTTTATAAGTATCCTTAGTAAATTATACTGACTTCTTTGTGGAAAAACATCTATGAATGTCAATATATATTTTGCTCATCCTAGTAATTGTTAGATTTTAATGATATATAATAATGGAAATGCAACCACAATATGTAAGCTATGCGGTCTATGATAACTATATGATAATGACACTATAATATGCAAGAAAGTAATAAGATAAATATCTGCAAAAACTCAAAAAAAATCCATTAATGAATACTCATGAAAATAGTACAATGCAGTATAATGGAGGACATGAATACTCCATAAAATATTTTGAAAGAGCTACATTGTACCCCACTACCAATCTATAGTATGAACTTACTATTTTCTCTACTGGTATTCTTTCACTCTCTATAAGGCTTATATAGGAATATAGTTTCCTTGGCCTTTACTCTACCTATGAATCTTCATCTACCTTTCCTATGACTCATGTACAAGTGGACTTGTACATTTACATCATTGCACATTCACACTTGTGCATTTATTACATTTTTGGAAGTAACTACTTAACTTTACTCTAAAGTAAACTCCTACTCTAGTTATGTACCCAAGGTGGTACATTGACATGTACCAAATAATGTAATATACTCTAACACCCCCTTGTATTACATTATATGGGTATTTAAGACTTTAGTATTCAATATGGATCTTCATATTTTAGATATTCTTCTACTTGATCTGGTTCTTTGTATTATCTTTAATTTACCTTGCACTGTATGCATGTTTGATCTGGTTCCTCTTCTTCATATTATTTAATATTGTCTTTGGATCCAGGTTCTACACTTTTATAAGTGGTCATACTATCACATGATTCCTACAAAAATATTCTCTTTGCTTTTGTCCTTCTCATTACTATTATTTTTGTGTACATAGGCTTTTGACAAAACACTTAAGACATCATGATAAGATCTTGAGTTAGTAGAAATTGAAGTATTAATTTTGCATGAGGATTGAAATATCTTCTCTAGGTACAATTAATCTATATTTTTTTTCTTTTTAAGTGAATATATAAATCCTTTTTGTTCTATATTCTTATATTTGTAGCATTTGAATGTAAGTAATCCTATATATAATATGCTACCAATGTCTAAAGGAGTTTGAATATCAATCTTTTCATTATCAATTTATTTAGTGAGTAAAGCATGAAGATAATATTTCAAGATTTAAAAGCTATCTTTTAGGGATTCACTATGAATTATTTTTGAAGTAAGGTCTAGGTTTCCTTCTGAATTTGTAAGTAAATTCTTGATTCCAATTTTATAGCACTTGCATTTTCCTTTCTAATGACATTGTTCATATCATTTTTCATTGTATTATTTGAGTTTGAAATATTTCTTTCTCCTTAGTTTTAATAGATTTATTTTAGCTCTTTAGTATTTTGAGAATATTTTTGATAGAACATTTGAAGTAGTCTACCTTATGACTCCCTAGGGTAGAGTATATGAGCTACTTTTATAAAATAATTTTGAGACTTAGGTTTTGTAGAATTCTTCTGTCTACCTAGTGATTAAAGTATACTATAAACTTGATAAAGTGCTTAGAAAATATTAGTTTACCTTTTGAGTTGATTTTGTAACATTTTGGGAATGATAATAATCAACTCCTATTTCACCTTATTTCTCCTATTGAACTATGCACTTTTTAATTTGATGAAGTTCTCTATGGTTGGATTCCTTTTGTCCCTTTAGTATGAGTATGAGATAAGTATAAGTAAATAATTCCAACTCTTTAAGCAATCAATGAACTTCCTTCTTTAGCCCTTAATATCCAATAGTTTAATTTTCTAAATTCCAATAAACTAAGTTTGATGTAGCACTCCTTATATCTCCCTAATTTGGAAATTTAGAAATAATAATATTTGCAAAATAGTATCACTTTAATTTTTCAAGGTATAAAACCTTATCACTCCTATTTAATTAATTGTAAATATTATAATGTGTATATTTCAACTAGGGCACTTTTGAAATATCATTCAAGGAAATAAAATTCTTGTTTAAATTTGCTTTCTAATATCTAAGGTTGGAATTTGACTATATCTTCAAGAAAAAAAAAATTATATCAACCTTAAATAATAAACCATATTATAACTCCTTAATCTCAAAGAAAGAAAATATAAAACTATATAAAACTTTACCTCCCTTTGAATTTTTTATGCTACAATGTGATTTCCCCTTTGATTTAATTCCCAAGTCAAACCTGAGCATTGAATTCGTTGGTCTCCTATGTAGGGAAATTAGAAATTAATGCTCAAAATTCAAGTTCTCCTCGTAAGATGGTCTTCATCCTTTCTTTAGTGTACTTTGACAACTCTTGATTGATTCGATCCTCTTCTGCACTTCGGTGCACTCTTTCTTGTCTTCAGCTATTAAATATCATACACCTTTGATGATGTGAATTTCAAGTGGTATATTCTTGCTAATAATATATTCTTCATGGAATTTTGGAGGATATATTCTTGGAAGCATTGTTTGGGTGGTGTGAACCTTTACTTGAGCATTGAATAATAATTAAAGAAAAGCTTCACCAACATTGAACACTCATCTACTAGAGTGTAAGTGTTATGAGAGAATGAAATACTCTCTCTTCCTTATTATCAAGTGGTACTCAATTCTTGGTAGTGTTAAGACAAACGGAAGAACCTTATTTACATGGAATAAAACAACTCAACATTCGTTTTAACCCTGGAGCTTATCTTGTCTTCTTTGTTTCCTTCAGCACCTATTCTCTCTAACTCCGTTCATAGGTTAGTTTGGCTTCTTGGCAATGGATGTTCTCCAATGTAGATGGATGTCCATTCAAGTTCTTCTAGAACTTGGGTAACTTACCTTGTCTTTTCTAATTGGTTTGTGTTGTTTCCAACTTGCACTATCGACCCTTGGCTTACCTTGCTATTCTCTTTTTGCTATAGGTTTTGCACTATGATAGGTGTCCATCACAATGGTGATACTCCCATATTGTTGTAGCACCAAGATACGATGTCCTTTAACACCTTGATGAGGTGGATATCAATACCATTGGATGAATCTTCTCTTAAGCACCTTGGATTGTGTTTTTCCTTACTAATGATAACCACTTGTAGATATGATTAAGAGCTACATAGTGTGTCCTTGAGACACTTGAACCTTTTTATCCCTTTAATGTAATATAGAACATAAGTATGGTGCTTATATAACTTTCTAATAACCTGAAATAGGTTTCTTAGTTGCACCTAAAATCTGAGACTCTCCTAGTCTTCTTTTGTAGCTTATTTTTATTTTATTTAATATGGTGGATTTCTTCTCCACTCCTTGGTGGTATATCACCCTTCAAGGTGGATTCTTTATGCCACAATAAGTTGCAATTTTTTTCCACTAAATAGTATCCTTTTATGGTTTTATATTGTGCTGATTTGTGGACTTTGGTCTTCCACCTTAACTTAACAACCACTGTTATTTAATATATCTTAAGAATAACTAGTATAGTGCAATAGTAATCTCACCTTATTTCTCCTTCAAAGTAACTTATAATATGCACTATAATATCTAAAAATTTCACTTAAGAGTAATGTCTTCTTTGCTTTAACTAGACAATAGGAAGATGATATTTTTATTTCTTTTAAAATATATTTAAATCCTATTTTAATGTGTAGGTATAAACCTTAAAAGAAACTATTTTTTGTACTCGCTTGAAGAATTTAGTAAGAACCCTTCTCCTTGCAAATTTGAAACTCTAATATGGTGCTTAATGAAACTAAGTAACAAACTGAGTATAAGTGTTTAAATAATGAACCCTTTGCACCTAAGTTGCTTACCTTTAAGATATTTGTAGATGATATTTTTCTTGGTGATTAGATTCACCAAATTGTTTCTCTTTATCAGATGAAATAATATATATTCTTTTCTATCCAAAATAAATTCTCAACTCACCAATTTAAAGCTTTGTAACTCCTCTAACATGTTTCCTGAAACTATAGTTTGGTGGCTCCAACTTTCCTTTAGAATGTATCCTCAAAATTTAAAAATTAGCAGCTATTAACGCTACCCAAGTTGTTGCTTTCTTGCTATCCTCAAATATAAATATTTTAGATTGCAAAGCAGTCAATATCTCCACTAAAATGTGGTCCTTGGATATAAAAAATTTGGTAGGGAACTATTAGGATCCTATATCCTAACCCTAATTATTAAAAATTAATATAATATCCTAAGGTCATATAATTGATAATATAATAATTAATTATTCATTAATTATTATATTATAATATTAGGGTTTAGTATAGTCATAATAATTAATTATATTAATTATTATGAATCGTCATGATGATGAGATGTAGGGTTAGGGTTTAGTATAGTCATATATATTTACTTGAAACCATTGGAGGGATCCCCTATCAATGCAATAGTGATTCTCTTAAATTAGGTATTATTTATTTATTTATTATTTAAATATTTTCTAGAACCTTCAAGGTTATATCATTTGGTATCAGAGTCATGTGGGAACCAAAGTTCTATGAATATTTAGAAAACATTATTAGTAAGTTTTTCGAGGATCTAATAGAAGTGGAAACAGAGAAAAATAAAAACATTGCCCATGAATAAAAAGAGGAAGTTGCAAATGAAGAAGATAATTCAAACCCTATTTTTTTTTTTCGGAGGATCCTGTAACCATGGAATCCCAATTGGTACCTATTGAACTTCCTCATAATGGATAAAATATCTCAAACCCTAAAAATACAATTTTTTTATATAAAAGAAGTGAATGACGAATAACAATACACAAATTTTGAGGTTTCCAAGAGTGATTAGGTTTATGAAAAAAGAATAGCCTACAAAAGTTAAAAAATTATAGTTAACACTAGAGGAGTCTTCAGCTATCAATGATATCTCCAGTACTGGATGCACTAGTTTTTCAAACAATCTAAATAATGTTGAGGAAGAAACAAAAGTTTCTAAAAATATCAATGTATATGATCCAGTAATGGATCAGTTTCATATTTTTCTGGACATATGGGACAGCCTGATGAACAATATTTCTCTAGGATGAGCACCCTCCACCATGGACACCACCATTTTTCAAATAATGAACTTCTCTAACAAATCTCCTACCATTTTGACCCTGAAATTAGAGTAAAAAATTTGATTTATGTGGTTTAGTCTGTATTTGCTTTGTTTTGTTGGTAAAGTTTCTCTATGAAGATATTGAATGAAGTAATTTACATAAGTTTCAAGCAGATATTGAAAGAGGATGATAATTTCTCCATCTAGTTTGTCTATGAGTGAATATCCTTTCACCACCCTTTGAAATGCGGTAGTGAAAGAGGTGTATATGGAACGAGAAATTCTATTATAAATATGTTATTTAAATAGTATCAAGGAGGTAAATTATCTTATTATATAATGAGGAATAAGAATAGAAAGATTAAATTTTTGCAAGGCACATTCAAGTTTTTGCTCAGGTACATAAATAGTTCAACTACCCGGATGAATCAAGTAATGCATAAACTATTTTTTTAATGAGGAATAAGAGAATGCTAGAACTACAAAGTGTATTGTTAAAAAAATAATAATATCCATGTAAGTGCTAGCACTGCATCATCTTTCCACCCTCACAATCCTTAGTTTAGTGGACAAACAGGTAGTATCATTGGCGTAGAACTCCAAACTTACATTCTATTTTTCCACCGTTTGAAAATTTTACAACCATAATTAGTACTCCATTAACATTTATTTAAGGATTAATAAGAATAATGTGGTGTACTAGAAATTTTTTTACCTCAATTTATTTGGCAATTTCATAGTAATTCTCAGATACATTAACCCATAATGCATGTTGCCTCACCTCTAGAGTACCGTCAATGGAAAAAATATCATCTAGAGTGTACCACATATTGTTAAGTAGCTTATCACAAATTTCCACCGATGGATAGCGGTAGTTGACAAAATGAATGTACCCAATTTCATGAGTGTAGTCTCCATTGGATTCTAAGGGTAATTCATCATTCTGTCCTAGGTCATATCTCTGTTTAATCATAAACACACCTCAACAAGAAATATAAAATACAAATGTAATGGTTATATCTATCTATATCTACGGACAAAGACTAATTAAAACTATGTGAAAATGATATGGAATTTATGTAAACCTATCAATTCCATAGGTCATTATGAACCCACTGATGGGGAATTGTAACATAACCAATTTGGTAATCTAGGTTTCCATTCCTAGCAATTCCATAGTGAAGAACTTCTTTTATCTTCAAAAACTGAGCAGCAGTTGGGTGGTTACCCTTGCATTCATCTACACCAACATACAACAAAAATACCAAAAACATCGTTCAATAATCCCTGAAGTGTATTAAATTTGTAAAATGTTTCGGTACCATATATCAATAATTACCATTACCAGCCCAGTCATAACCATGATGACTTTTTGGTTAGTGATCGTTCAAATGTGGAATCTCTTTCCTACATGAAATGAAATATATACTTTGTATATAAGCATAAACGAGCCTATGAAACCAAATTTAATCAAATAAAAAACAAAGTATATGTAGTAGTAACTAGAGATATCAATTTATGACATTGATTCATTCCCTAAAAATGTTGTGGGATGAAGAAGGAACTTTAGTTCAAAAGTATTGGGAACCACTAGACCTAGATAGGGGTCTACATTATTGATATTGCTCACATTCTCAAGCACTTGTGGCATAATATTTGCATTACAAACAAAGCCTATGAGCTAGAACAACAACAAATGAGTGAAAAGATACATGGCTAGCATGGTAATTCTATGGTTCTAAGAGGTGCTTGGAATCCTATTTACAAGAGTTGGAACATTCATTGAATATATGATAAAAAATAAATTATTTTTTCCTTCCTGCGTGTAACAAGTTTAATGGATGGCATAAGTCCTTGTTAGGTGTGGACCATTTTATGGTTGACATGAGTAAGATCCAACCTAACCCTTAAAAAAACAATTGTCAAGTTCGTGTTGCTTTTAGCACATTTAATTGATGGGATGAGGACTATCCAAATTCCAAGCAGTCATTCTCCTTAAATTACAATTTCCTTACCAAGAGAATTAAAATTCATCTACACACAATAGAGTCGTTTCATCAAACATTCATCCACCTAAAGGATACTCGAAGGGTGGGGTCAAGCAACATTGTGTAAGACTAGGGAAGGCATCTTGCATGAGCTTGGAGAAAGTCACGTCTTGAGTCTGGTAGTGACTACAACTAAAATCACCTAAGGATAGAGTACATGCCTAATGACGAGAGACTTATTTAGGAAAGCAAACATCGGTCCATGCCTGAGAAGAAGAAGAACTTGTTTGGAGCAAAAAATTTAGGTCGAAATTGATTCAGAGACATGCTGGTCTAGAATGAAGAGTGTATAATATGAGGACAGTGCTTGAGAGAAAATATTGAGACTGCATGGGAAGGAAATGTATGAATACAAATATTTAGTCAAGCAAAATAGACAAAAACTAAAGAAAAACATTACGTCCATAAGGTGTTAGAAATAGAAAAGTCACCTATTTCTAAAGTAATACAAATTTTTCCTCAAAAATTGTTTGAGTGCACATACTAAATCTAGAAATGTTATAAGGTTTAGAAAGATAAATGATTTAAGAAAGGTATTTTTGAAAAAAATAATCAAAATTGAATAGAAAGAATTCAAAACTGATTAATATGTGAATAAAATATATTAAAGAGATGTATTGTTAATTGAAGAAAATCAAAGTAAATCAATTTGGAGTTATAATAAGAATTTAAGAAGAAAGAAAATTTTATTATTGAATAATTAAAAATGAAGAAGAATGATTGAAGGGAGTTACAAATGGATATTTTTATTAAAGAATAAAAAACAAATAAGAAGATGTTTGAGAAAGAAATTAATTGAAGATTGAATTGAAGATTTTTTTTGAAGAAAATAATTAACAAATGAAGAAAAGAATTGATTAAGAATATCAAATCTAAAAATTGAATAAAGAAGAAATTTTAATTTGGGAGTAATAAGTTGAAAGTGCCAATGAACAAGCAAGCATGCCTAATGAAAACACAAGTTGCATAAGCATAGATAAAATATTCCATGTGCTACATTTGAAAGGAGAAAAAGAAAAATGGGGTATCACATTTTTAACATCGATTAAAGGAAGGAGACTAAATTCTATCTAAAGGATATTTCAGAGGATGATAATACAGGGAACTTCAATGCAGAATCTATGGTAACGATCATCATGAACGTCCAAAATGCTACCATCTACCCTATCCAACCGGACCTTTCAGAAGAAGATGTTCAAGGCATAACAAAGACTATTTTTTTAGTTTTTTCCCAGCTTTGAGGATAAATTTGTCTTAAGGGAGGGTGGCTTGTTAGGATCCTATATCCTAACCCTAATTATTAATAATAATATAATATCCTAAGGTCATATAATTGATAATATAATAATTAATTATTCATTAATTATTATATTATAATATTAGGGTTTAGCATAGTCATAATAATTAATTATATTAATTATTATGAATCATCATGATGACGAGACGTAGGGTTAGGGTTAGCTATATATTGTCCAATAATTCATTCAAAGGAATCATAGATGCATAATATAAAATATATTTACTTAAATCAAGTATTATTTATTTATCAATGCAACAATAATTCTCTTAAATTATGTATTATTTAATTATTTATTATTTAATTATTTATTATTTAAATATTTTTTAGAACCTTCAGGGTTTTACCAAGAACTCCTCCAAATCATAGTTGATATTTTTATTCAATAACCCTTAACTTTTTTCTATGAAATAAGAAATCCTCCTCCATGTAAGCCTTCAAATTAATGTAAAGGTAGTCTTCAAATATCTCAAGTTTGGTAGTAGCATCTAGCTCCTTTCCTCCTTCAATATCCTTGTTGAGATCTGACTTCAATCCAAGCATTATTCTTAAGATTCTAAAATTCTTGAGGTCTTCACCAATCTCCTCCAAAACTTGGTAAGCTTCTTGCAAAATCCTTCTCTCTTGGGCTTGTTATCGGATCATGAAAATTGTCCTAAGTTCTTTACTATTAGAAACTTCTCCTTGGTAGTGAATTTCTCCAACAAGTTATCTTGAATCCTTTAATGGCCTTCTTTGAATCTCCTTCAATGAGGCTATCCAAGCCTTATCTTTGCTTCTCCTTGAGACCTCTTCTCTAGGGTCTTCACTCTTGCAACTTCTTTGGTCTTCTCAATGATACCTTTCCTTCAACATTATACTGTGGAAGTTTTACAATGAGATATCCCTCTTGGAGATCTGAAATTGCTTCAATAATAGGATATTCACTAGTCCTTATCTATCTCTTCCAAAACTAGAAGTTCTTCAATGGGACCTTCTGTGGGTCTCTTCAACTTCTTTAGGGTGAAAAATTCAATCTTCAATGGAGATCACCAGTCTTCTATCTTAATCAGGACTCTTCTCTAGAGTATCTTCTCCCTCAAATCTTCAACAATGCTCCTATGGCCTTATCTTCTTTTGCATTGTGTAGGTCTGCAATCTCTAGCAATGTGACATTTTCTATAGGCCTCCAAATATTTGATATTTCATTTGCTTTTTTGTTACTCAATTGATTACAAAGAAGATATTCTTCCTAGCTCTATGTATGAAGCTTCCCAAATTTCTTTGAATCTCCTTTTCCTACAAAAAAGTATTAGTATTGTAATCTAAGAAACTCCAAATCTAGAGATAATCAATCTTCACTTGTTGATTTGCCAATCTAGTGGAATCAAAATTGAATCCTAATTTTTACGAGTTTTTTACAATCCTATGAAAATACTCTAGTCAAATGCAATATTAGAAATTTAGGAAATGAGATTTGCTATCTACTCTCAATCTCACTTGTGGCTCTCTCTATTTTTAATCTAATCTATCATGGCTTTAATATCATTTTTAGATTTTTATGATGCATAATAATGGAAGTGCAACCACAATTAGTAAGCTATGTAAGATTTTGTAACTATATGATAATGGTACTAAAATATGCAGGAAAGTAATAATATAAATATCTACAATAACTAAAAAATATACCATTAATGAATACTCATGAATATAGTACAATGCAATATAATGGAGGACATGAACACTCCATAAACTATTTTGAAAGATCTACATTGTACCCCACTACCAATCTATACTATGCACTCTCAATATTCTCTACAAATGTCCTTTCACTCTCTATAAGGCCTATATATAGGAAGATAGGTTCCTTGGTCCTTACTTTACCTATGACTCTTAATCTAAATTTCCCATGATTCATGTACAAGTGGACTCCTTATACATTTACATCATTGTACATTGATAATTGTGTATTTATTACATTGTTGGAAATAACTACTTAACTTTGGTCTAAAGTAAACTCCTACTCTAGTTATGTACATAAGGTGGTACATTGACATGTGCTAAATAATGTAATATACTCTAACAACAATTCAGGAGTTATGGACCCATACAAATCATTATACACTAGATCCAATAGTTATCTTAATCTATGTACTTTTTAAAAATGAGTCTCTTTCATAAACACATCTATTTGCTTTGATCCAAGGAAGGCCAAGCACCACATAATCCTTTGATAATGTAGGAAAACTTTAATAGTTTAAGTGCCCAAAAATTTGGTGCAATTCACTAACATAATCATGCTATCACATAGTCAACCTTGTTTAAATACTCTAAATCAAGCTAATAATTCCATTCTCTACAATTTCCATTATCTTGAATCTATATCCATTGATCATATTCTTAATCAAACACTTTCCATGATAAAATTCTACCTTGTATCCTTATTCTATTATCTAATTCATAAAGAGAATATTATTTTTTGAATTTTTTTTTTGGTAGATAAGATACTATAGCATTACTACCGGATTTTACAAGTTGACCCAAAACCTTTTACAAAAATCAGCCCAGGCTTGTTGATGAACATGTCCTTACTAAGGATCATATATATGTAAAATCTACATACTGCCAAAGCCATTACATTTAGTAAGGCACATAGATTTTTATCAAAAAGAAAATTCCCATATAACATTTTCGGTATACCCCAAGAAAACACACCTGCATCATAATTACAAAAAAAAAATAGACACAGATCTCTTCCTTGAAATAGTGGAGAAAAAAAAGTTGCAGACACACATAGCAGAGTACTGAAAAAAAACTCCCACAAGCTTTGTATTGATAGTTACTCTTAATAATTCTTTGGTAATTGCTTTCTTTCATATATGACATGCTTTGGGACCACATCCCGTCTTGGCCAATCAACCTTGGAGAAGTGAACCTATTGGCTAGATTTATGGTGGTGGCTATCTGGTGGTCCATGTGGCTCTAGTTCAAAGTCTTATATTGTCATTTCTTTCATGCCCTATGATTATCAACCAACCTCAAATTACTAATATGACTAGGAGCCATGTTATCTGACATGTGATTGTCCCCATTAGTCTTTGTGGTATTTCCAAGAAGTATCCACCAAGACTGACAACTCGGATAATTTTTATTGTGAGTCCATTTCAAAAAAGAGACGGGAATACTCATAGCCTTCAAAATTATAGTGCCTTACCTGTTGGTAAATTCAACTATCATTCTTGGCATTCTTGTTGAATAAGCTCCTCTACTTCACTCGAGACATCGTGTTCCCATTTGAAAAGTTCATCACCATCGACACCCAAATTGGCCAACTTATCAACAACTTTGTTAGCTTCTCGAAAGACATGTTGGGATTTTATGTCCTATCTGCCATAGAAAATGATCCTAGCCTCTTCAACAGTTATTTTAATCCTCCAATGAGGTGTTTTCCAATTATTTTTTAAAATTTGGCATATTAAGCACATCAGTAATTTTCCACTCCTTCCTATCATCATCCTTCATAGAAATTGTACCAACACTTTGAACACTAAGGTAAGTCACAACTTCTAAAGAGTAATCTCCAAGCACTCTCGAAATATTTATTATTAGTGTCTCAAATCCCATTCAGAGTAGCTAATATAGTAGAAAGTGTTTAGTAGCTAATAGAGTAGAATTTTATTTGTAACTTAGGAGAAAGTATTCAATGATAAATCAAGAGGAGGACTTGGGATTAGAAGAATAAGGGATATGAATAAGGTCTTGGCAATAAATCTAGGATGGAGGTTAGTTAAGGAGGGTCATGCATTATGGGCAAGAATTCTAAGTAACAAATATCACGATATCTAAGAGGATAGTAGATAATTAACCATGATAGAACCCTACAAAAGATCTTCATTATGGAACTATATAGTAAAGTGTAGAGAGTTTCTATGGAAAGGAATCCAATGGAAGGTAGGTAATGGTCGGTCTATCCACCTCTAGTAATATGCATGGCTAGAGAAGTACCCATTAGTGAAGGATGAAGAGTTAGCAAGTATTATAATAGAGCTTGAACAAAATTATGGAAATATGGTGAATAATTATTTGGCAATAGGAGGAGAGGTAAGATGGAAGGATATAAAAATACATAATCAATATAAGGACAAGATCCAAAAGCTAACAACTAAATTAACAATATATTTTTTAAGAAAAAATTTGGATGAGGATATAATAGTATAGGGAGCTATTCAAGAAGGATCTTTCACTGTTAAAATGAATTATCACATGTAGTTCTTATGGGGGGTTTTCAATGGGATAAATTATGAAGAATGTTAGAAATATCATGTGGATGATAGTGTAAAACAATATTTTAACAATAGATAACCTTCATAAAAGCAGTTTCCAATTTCTTAACAAATGTTACCTCTATGAAGATCATGAGGAATCAATGACTCATATTATTTGAATATAATTACTCCCTCAGAATATTATATGATATAATAAAGAATATGGAGGTGGTGTGGGTGATGTCTAATAACATGGTAGAATAGATAGAGTAGTGGGAGAAACCTTTTAAAAACCCAAGATTGAATCAAATTTAGAATTTGATTTACTTTCATTATGCATGGGGAGTTTGGTTGGAGATAAATAGGACTTTTAAAGGGGAGAAGAGATCTACAACTATGAATATAAAATACATCATAATGGCCATAGTGGAGAATATTAAATTAGTAAAAGTGCATGGGAGTATAGATTCATTGGAGGGGACTAAATTAAAGTGTAAATTGGAACCTAATTCTAGTTGGAGGAAATGACAATCTCCAAGGAGGCTTGAGGAGGTTGACCAAGTGACAACCCCTAATACAAGGATGGTTGAGACTATTTTTTTATGGGGCTTCTAAAGGTAATCTAGGGAATACTGGAGGAGGAGAAGTGCTTAGAGATATATACAGAATGGTGATGAGAGCTTTGAGTGAGTGCTTCAGCATTATGACTAGTCATCAAGCTAAAGCAAGAATAGTGTTGATAGGAGTAAATATGGTTTAAGTAGGGTCTAAAAGATTAATAATTGAGGTGGACTCACTAAATATTTTTAATTACCTGAATAAAATATCAATGGATATTTGAATATTAGTAGACATAGCAATAGATGCAATAATATTTTTAAATGCACTGGAATAATTTCAATTGGTACATGTCTATAGCGAATGAAATGGGGTGGTTGATAGGCTAGTCAACTAGGGAGCTCTTAGGGAGGAAGATAAAATATGGATACCACTATATGGGTTCCATCTAGATGTACTTCATTTAGTGGCAAAGGAGAGAATACATTTACAAAATCAACCCAATAGGTGAAAGTTCCAATGTGTAGAATGTCTATACTAATTTGTTTTCGGAGATTTAGAAAATTTAATGTTGCAAAGCCATTTATTTTTTATATATTTAGGATTTTCCAAGATATTTCTATTAAGGGTACCATTTTCTAAGGATCTTCATGATGGACCCATTTTGTTTTTTTTTTAGATATATAGATTTGTTTTCTAAGGGCTCCTTTTTGAAGAGTTATGGATCTGTCTATAGGCTTCATATTCTAGAGATCTATGGAATTACCTACTAAAGTTTTGATATTATAAATATCTATGGACCTACTTATTGAAGGGATCATTATTTAGATATGTGTGGACTTGTGACTTTCTAGAAAAATTGTGACTCTCTAAGTGAGATGGTTTCTATTTTTTGGAGATCTAGGGATATGTCTCCTTAGGATTCTATTTTCTAAATATATATGGATTTATGTGTTGAGGGATTTATTATCTAAAGATATACGTACTTGTTTACTAAGGGTTCCATATTCTAGATCTTATGAATGTAATGAGATTGTATTTTTTTGTTGGAATATGTTGCATGTTTATGCACCAGAATAAACTAAATATTTGATGAAAATTTGTATTATTTTCATGTAGAATGAAATAAAAAGAATATTAGATGTGGAATGTTGTTGTAAGATTTTATTTTAAGGTTTTAGTATGTATTAAATTTTTGGTAAGAGGAAAACCAAAATGTAAGATTGGATAGACCAGTCTAAGAGTGTAAAAAGGTTCAAGCCCTTTCAAAAACCTTGTTTTACCAAAATTAAAAAAAATAAAGTATTGTCACCTAAAATAAGCTTGTGGGAGCCATTTTATTCTCTAAAGTGTCAAAATATTACTTATCATGAATCATATGATTACTTACACCTGAACTAATATACTAAAAATCTACAAAACTTTAATATGTAGCAAGAGAAGTGAATATAATTTTTTTGGCACATTCATCTTCTTGGACAATGTTTGATTGATTATTTGGATGAAATATTATTTGAAAGTCATTTATTTTTATTCTATGACATTTATCTTCTTTGTGCCATTTTTTTCTCCACACTTATAAGAATTTACCTTAAAGTTATGCCTTATATTATTATTATAATGCTTATAATTAAAGTTTTATTATTGTCAATTTTAATAAATTTCTTGTCTATGTTGTTATTTGCTACCTTGTTGTTCTGTCATTTGTTGTGTTGGTTTACATTTTTTAATTTCCTTGAATATATTTCCTTTAGTTGGCAAATCTTGTCCATTTTTACTATATTCATATTTAAATTTCTTAAGTTTCTCTTATGCATTTAGTAAGGTCCCACTTAGCTTTTTTAATTTTATTATATCCAATTTTCTATCAACTCAAGGGTGGATACAAAGTTATGATATTTTATAGGCAAGTTATGAATTACAGAAGATATAATATCTTTGTGTTAATAGGTTTTCTATATAGTTGAAAGTTGATTTCTTATTGATTTTTATTTTGTGAGGTGGTAATTCATTCTCTTTCCTTCCTCTAACTTGAGATGTGCTAATATCTCTTTAAATCCATTATTTTGAGTTTTCTAATCCTCTCATACATTGTAGAATATATTTTTTATACATATTTTGAATTTTAAAGATCTTGAACTTGAGGTATAGTTGATGGATCTATTTGCTACAATATAAGTGCTCTTTCATTCATTTCATTTTATTCCATTTATCATGTTCATTCAAATTTATTAGTTTCTATTATGTTGTATATCCCAAACATATTCATTTCTAATATTAGTATCATGTCCATCTTCCATATTTAATATTTTAATTCACTTATTTTTTATGGTACCATATACTTATCATTTGAATTTATTATTGAAAAAATGTCATGAGAGAACTAAAATGAGACTGCCACAAACACAAGGAAACTTGAAAATAAGTCTATTTTACTATTAATTATGTTGATGTTGGCCTTATTATGAGCCAATAAAATAAGGACTTTGAATACTCCTACAATAGGTGTTATTTTTTATCATGGGAATAATCTGGGTATACTAGTTTGGGAGTTGTCATTATCTCTTCCTTTGACCATGGCCATTTTGTTTGATTTCATCATAATTTTGGACTCCTACAATCATAAGACATTGTTTTCTAATCATGAGAATCACTTGGGTACTACAATTTGGGTGTTGTTTTTATTTCTTCCTTTGACCATGGCCATTTTTTATTTTATTAGAATTTTGGGTGTTCTTATAGTTAGGAGGTGGTGTTGTTTTATCATGAGAATCATTCAAGTACTTCTATAGCTGGAGTTATCTTTGTATCTCTCATGGATTTCATTTAATGCTTCCATTTCCATTGCTGTTAATTTTTTTTTTGATAACATGCATCACCTATAGAAATTTTTGGGTATTGCTACATGAGGATTGTATTTTAAGAAACTTTGGAGTGCAATGATTTTTTTGTTGGGAGGAATGATGAGGATAACATAGATTTAAATTTTTTATTAGATAGTTTTATATGCTTTTAATTACCCAATGTGAAACATAGCTAATAGAGTTGCTAAAGATAAAATTTCTTGAAGCTAGTTGTTAGTTGTTAGTTAAGTTATTTTAGGCAATTCTAAAATTAAACTTCTTGTTGCAAATGATATCTTCTTGGAAGATATTGCATATAATGTGGAATTGGGTATATTTTATGCCTATATAAGGTTGTCTATATTATTTTGGATTAATAAAAGTTAGAACCTTTAAAATATATATCAGTACAACCAGTAAGTAAAATGTTCATAAATGTCTTTCCAAGGCTTACAAGTTTCATTATAGGCCAAGTATGAACTATCATCTTGTACTCCTATTAAACCAAGTGATAATAGTAAATTCATGTCCTTCATTAAAAAATACCATTACATTATCTCTTTTTTCATTTCTATTTTAAAACCAAAAAGCAAGTAGAAAACACTTAGCACATTCAAATTGATAAAACATGACTGAAATAAACAATTGCCATGCTTATAACATTTAGTAAGGCAAGAAATAATTATTCACCTCTTGAAATCCTATGAATATTCCTAAGAGGCCTACTTATTCACACTTTGGAAACATTTAAACCCTCAACTTGCCCTACATGTTATTATTTCCTATAGTTGCCATGTCAGTTCTAAGAAAAAAATAGATCAAGAGATTTTATCCCTTGTCAAGTAAATTGATCTACAATTTTTATATAGATTACTAAATTTTGTGGCTACTAAATAATGAGAGAACTGAAAAATGAGTTCCAATAAGATAATTGTTAATTAAAATCAAGATTTTAATGTTTGATAAAAGAAAATTAAAATGTTCTTCTTTGACCTAGGCAAACATTATAATTTTCACTCCAAATTCATTCTTGCAAACACCACAAAAGGGATCTACAAAAACTCGAGCTTTGTCTATCATGGATTCTTGGGTATCAAGGTGGAACAAATACTCTAGTATTAGAATGCTATTAGTAATTTATAGATAATGATGCTATGACCATCATTATAGGATTGATTTTGTTCCTTTGTCTTTCCTCCAGTTGAATATATCTTTTCAAACAATCATCATATTTTGAATTCACCATAAAGAAAGATAAACTCAAACAACATAGTTAAATTTTAGAAGGGAGACAAAAGAAAGAGTATGAATTGATGTTTTTGTATATAACAACTATATCAAACAATGGAGCATATAAGTAAAAGACTCACATTGGTTGAAAGTCAAGATACTTACACTCAATCATGATAATAGTTGTGTTACCCTGTAACAAAAGCAAACCATACAACCATACCGAGACAATAGGATGAACAAAATAAAACTTCATGATAAACACACATTAAAACTAAATGTTTGATTTAGAAATAGCTAGATTCAAGCATTTATAGAATAGATTTGGTTAATGATAGTAGACTCTGTTAATGAATAAATGTTGTAGACTATATTCTACAAAATAAATTTATTATCCTCGTGAATGTGGTCTATAATGTGGTCTATAGACAAAAATGCCACTTGCATTATCAATGTTGTGATCAGGGTTCAATCCCTAAGATGGATATGTATAAAAAGTATTACTGAAAAAATAAATAAATAAATTTATTTTCAAAAAGACTCAAGTGTGTCATTACATCTACTAAAATTAAATACCATTCAATGTATTATCAAAATTTATTTATACAACTCTTTAGAAAAATGGAACTCTTAAAAAATTATTTAAGAGCACACAAATCTACTATGATTATTGAGAGTAATCCACAAATTTATCAAACTCAATTACCTTTCCTAAATTTAAAATTTAATAAATAAAAGTAAATATAGTAATGGACCTCTTAATGGAGACCATCTTCCCCTGTTTCGAACTTAAGTCTGTGCAATGCGTACCAATGTATTATCCTCACAAGGACATTATACTACCATAATTTTTTTTATTATATGTTAATAACAAGTAAAAGAATTTAAAGTTCATATCTACGTAGGATTTTATACGGTTGAGTTGTAAGAATTTATACATTAAGGTTGAGTTGTTGATGTTCTTGTTTTGTTGGCACTTTTGTGAGGGTCTCTTGGATTCTCTCAACTTCTCTTTTGTAAAATATTTGAAAACTTATTAAAAAAACTTTTTTATTTAAAAAATATATATTTTTTATTAAAAAAATTATGATTTAATTAAATATATAGATAATTAACTTAAAACTAAGTTAAACTTAATTAACTTTCAAATATTTCTCATTCAACATGGTTTAATTGAATATATGGATAACCTTTTCAACTTCGTTAATTTTCAAGTGAATAAATGCTTCTCATTCAAGATGGATGCCGGGCATTTTTTTTTTTTTTTTTTCATATTGAAACTCTTATGGAGGAAAATGTTCCATATTAAACACCCTCATCATTAATACTTGAATCTCTGCGCATTGTTTTTTAAAAATAAAATTTATGAATTCAAAATTAAATCAGAATATATACGCCTTTTACAGTTGATAATCTGTGCCCAAGGAGAAATAGAAAGTGATGGATTCAATTCAAGTTTTTTTTCCCAAATGAAAAATAGAGAGGATTCAATCAAGTTTTTTTTCGTAGTTATTCATAGAAAACACTGCTTAGTTTTATTTTTCAGATATTTTCAAAGGAAAACCTTGGTAGAGTTGGAGGAGGTGGTCTCTTTAAAAATAGTCAAGGTAAAATTCTGTGCGCATGTTTGCTGAGTTTATGGGCAGTCAAACCAATAATTTTGCTGAAGCCTATGTGTTATAACTTGGCCTCCTTATTTACAAGCGACTTCAGTTTGAAAGACTTATCATAGAGAGTGATTCTATGAATGTCATTAAATACATCCGAAAATGTCAGCTTCCTGCCTGGAGCATGTTTAATGTTGTTCAATAAAGTTTGAAGATAATTGAAGACGTCAGACATGTTACAATTCAACATGTTTACCGAAAAGGAAACAAAGCTGCTAACCTCCTTGCCAATCAAGGAGTTGAACAGGAAAACAGGAGTTGAACAGGAAAACCTCTTAATCTTTAACTGGTTGCTGGTGCTGATGTGGTTGATTTGAGACCTAGTGGTTGGATATGGTTTGTCTCACATGGAAGCTAGCACATATCCTCTTTTCACTTATGCTTTTGTGCAATCTGTCTTGGGGAAATGTTGAGGAGATGTGAAGAGTTTACAAGGGAACTGTCATAATGAACCCATGTGGTAAAGAATGTGGAAATTTCACGAGGCAACTGTCACTCGTGAACCCAAGTGGCAAGGAATGTGGAAAGTTCACAAGGCAACTATCACTCGTGAACCCAGGTGGCATGAAATGACAAATAAAACTACTAATTTTAAGCATAGTGAAAGTGGTTGCTCCAATAAGCTCAAAGATTGAACCTCGCTAAGCCAAATTGTTGTAATCTTGGTTGAGCTTTCGGTAGTTGTTTTCTGTTTCTTTTAGGTACTATTGAAGTTTGGACCCTTATTCCTTTTTGTTTCTGTCTACGCCTTCTTTCTGGTTTAAAGTTGGTTGTTTCATTCCCCTTTGAAGTTGTTTATTTTTAATCCAGTTAGATCACTTCTGGCTAGCTATCTTTGCTGCATTTGTGTAAAAGGTTTTGATACCTTTCAAAACCCTTTTTATCATCTAATAGAAAAAAAACATCTTTTACAAATAAAATATTGAATGATCTAAGAATTTTTTATTTATTTAAAATAAGATGATTGTGTTATTAATAGTGATATATGCTTTTGGAATATCACATACGTTACCTCATGGGCTCGAAATACAAGAGAATTTTTTTATAAATAAGGGAATCTTCCCTAGCACCCTAGATATATATCTCCCTTTTGATAGACCTCCGGGTTTGTATTTTCAATAACTTTAAAATGAAACACATGTTTATTGCCCAGACAATTCAGTTTCAAGGAATGTCTTTCTTACGGGGCACAGAAGCCATTCTTCACAGCACGTTAAGATCTAATTTTTTATAATACAATGGCGATCATCAAACCATGTAGCGCAAGAACAAAAGCTATAAGGTGTGCAGAAGATCCATAATACCACTTTACTACAACCTTCTCTTAATTTAACCGGTTGCTTAAAGTATCTCCAATGAATTTTCAACCAGAAGAGTATGTGGAACAGAACACTATTTAACTTTTGATGGTATAATAGATCGTAAACCTCCAGGAACAGCCAAATATAGCTTCTATTCAAAAGCATGGTCTAAGCAATTTTAGTTTGTGATGTTAAATATATAGGGCACTGTTAATGAACCGTTGACCCTCCCTTTTCCTACATTATACATTGTCAATATGCTGTGTAATCCCCATCTTAAAAAATAAAATAAGATAAAATGTTATAGAAGCAAACTTATCTCGTAGGCCACATTGAATTTCATCAAACAATATGATTTGTTTAGTATGATTTCATTTCCCCTCTCCGCCTTTGGTGTGTTTTTACATTGGAGGGGTTGAACACAGAGGAAGGACAGGACACCTCTGGATCAGAGCATTTCGTTTTCAATGGAGTATTGACTGAGGCCAGGGTTTTGTTTTTATATACTCAACCAAAGCCAAGACTTTAAAATTATAGACTAAACGAGCCCTGCACACTCAGTCGGCAAAGTGGGAAACCTCTTGGAATCCTTGCAATAATCGTAGATGATGTAGTTCTCATGTACCCATCGAAGATTTCGCCTTTGCAACGCAGTGAGTGATGAATAAGAAGGCGCATCCCACCATTTGTGAAGAGAAGCATTGCATGAGGTCAGGCAATCTGGGGCTCCTCTGCATTCACAAGCATCGATGTCGAAGTTTGTGTAAGTGGAAACGAATGGAGAATGGCTGCATTTGGTCTTCACCAGGCCCCCCTGAGTAGCCCAATCGTCTGAATTCCAAATGGAAGAGAAAACTCCCCTTGCCTGCCTATTTGGGTACGCCACTCCCAGCTTTTCCTTGTTGGGAAACACTCGAATTGGAACAGCGTCTACAAAGAATCTGCAACGAAACAATCAGACAAAAAATATTTTATTTTGTTGTATTAGCTGCCTACGCAATCCTCTAGGTTTGTTTGATCTACTTACACCACTTGGTTGCGGTTCCATAAGAGAGAGTATGTATGGAAGTCTTCAGTTGGGTCAAACCAGAGATAGATACGTTGCTCCCTGTTGCTCGTGCCGTTGGAGTAAATATTAGTCTGAACAATATAAGGCTGCCCAGAAGTGTTCCCCAGAAATTAAAAGTCGAACTCGTCATGCAGAGCACCCTGCGACGACGTCTGTAGGGCGACCGAATTCGTTTAACCAATTGGGAACAAAATCAATTTAAATTATAAACGGGACATAAAATGCTGTGACTGTGCCTGCAGAGTCGCCAGGGACCAGCTTAATCTGCAGAGTCGTTTTACCAAACAGATATGTCGTTTGGAAGCAAAGCCAGGGCCTGAACATTTATTTAATCGGATCGAATACAATCCCTTTAGTAAAGCAAAAGTGAACATTTACCAAAAAAAAAAAAAAAAAAAAAAAATTATCGAGCTTAAGGTTCAGTAACTCCGCCAGGATTGTCGGAGAATATTAATTAATTATTTTATTTTTAATGTCTAAAATTTTGATAAGATAAAAAAAAATATATTAGGGTAGGTCAGTTAGATTTTCATTATAAAAATTGCATCTAACTGTTTTGTACTCTTATTAAATGTATCAATATTATTGAATGTAATATCATCATGATCATAATGAAAATGATCCTTCCTCCATAACATTGAGTTTGGGTATCTTGTTTTTTTAATGTAATATCATCATGATCATAAATCAAAATAATCCTTTCTCCACAACATTGAGTTTGAGTATTTTGTTTATGTAAATAGTTGTTATTTTTTTAATGTTTTATTTTTTTATTGCTTTATTTATTTTATAAGGTCATATTTTCAACATTTAGTATCACAGGAGGTTTTAATGAAGCTGCCTAGGGTATTGTTCATGGTGAACTGCTCCAGCGAAGAGAGTCTGCTTCTATGTCTAGCCTTGTGATTATGAGTCGAGGATGAAAATCTATTATGGATGCAATGAGCGGAATCCATTAAGAGGAATTATAGTTTACTTCGATAAAGTCTTTGTATACGAAAACAAGAAACCACGACGTTGTTGTTTTAAAGTTTGACCACAATTACTTTCAGACTATGCAACGCTAGAGTCCAAGAACTTTTCGTCAAAATTACAAGTGTGTGTAAAATCTATGAGTTGGACACCCGTGTTAGTCAGCACCCACCGTCGGGAAGCCTATCTCAACGCAAACAATCAATTGTCAAGTTCATGCAATATTCAACATAATAAGGTGCGGTGTCTTTATTTCTTCTATTTGATGGTTGAATTATTTAAGCTTAACATTTTTTTTTAATATTAAATATACAATATTTTTTTTTCACTTTAAAGGTTGATAAAAGGTTTTCTACCTCCAAGGAAAAATTAAATCAAAGGGGGAAAGAACAAGAAAAAAAATGACAAAAGGCAAGAAACAAAATTTTCTAAAAGCATTTGTTCAAGAAGCTAAAGAAGATGAAAAAGATGTGTCAGACAAAGTATGGAAAGATTTACATTCCATTGTTAAAGAATCCAAAACAAGAGAATATTTGGTACTTCAACAATGCATGCAAGAAATCCTTAATGATTCTAATGATGGTAATGACAATTTTATCACTATACCTACTATTTTATGGCAAGCAATATATAAGGGGATAATTACTCTTAATGTTTCCAAAATCAAAGCACAAGGAAACAAGCCATTGATGAAAGATGTTTGTGATACTAGTGATTTGAAGCCCATAATGGTGGATAAATGTTGTGACACTAATGATTTGAAACCCATGATGATGGATGAATGTTGTGATACTAATGATCTTTGTGAGCCAGAAAAAGTTGTAGGTTGTGATCCCTTTCCAAATGAAAGTGACTTGACCATAGTTTGTGATTGTTCAAAGAGAGCCTATGCCATTGTAATTTATGAGGACATAGAATCAAATGATGATAGACTAAGTGATGAAAAAAAATTGTTGAGCAATGTGATGATGGTTTTGGCCATTTTGAGAAGTACACTAAGGTAATTGGTTCTAAATTGCTATAGAAAATGGGCTACAAAAAAACAGGCTTGGGAAAGCATGAACAAGGCATGAAAGAACCATTTGTACCAATAATAATACCAAAATATGAAGGTCTTGGGTACGTAGGACAAGTGAATCCAAATGATTCAAGCACAAAATTTGTAATAGGTAACTGTGATGGCAAATTGGTGACAAAAAATAGATGTGACCATTGTGGTAAATATGGCCATCGGGTAGAGAAATGTTGGCATCTCTATTCTTGTAAATTTTACATAACAATTCACTTATGTTTTGTCTAGAAAAACAAAGCAAAGAATATAAGATTAAAAATGAATTGTGGATGGATTGATATGAATGCTTGGGATAAGCTCAAAGGCATGTTGTATGTTTTTTCAAAAGGAAATCAAGTGTGATCAAAAGTTGATAAGATATAGCGATAGTGGCACATAGAGAATGGAGATAATTTTGATGAAGGGATAATGTTGGAGCAATGTGAAACACTCTTTCATTTTGGATCCTAAGATCATAGGTTGGTTCAATGAAGAACCAAAAGCTCCTTAAAAAAAATGTTAAAATATGGAAGAGAAAGAGCAGGAGTATTATCGAAAGGAAACAGGGGGAGTGATGCAAAAAACAAAAAAAGTAAAAGATGGAAGAGAAAGAGCAGGAGTATACCCAAAGGAAAAAGGGGGAGTGATAAAAAAAGTCATGTTCGTGTGGTTAAAATTGGTTGTGGATTTGTTAATGTTCTCTTTTTATAGTGAGACTATGTTCAAAGTATTTAGTTTGGCATATTCATTCTATGACTTCTTTTTTTAATTTCTCTATCCGATGACCATATCTACCACAAATATGGTCACATCTATTTTTTGTTACCAATTTGCCATCATAATTACCTATTATAAATTTTGTGGTTGAATCATTTGGATTCACCTGTCCTACGTACCCAAGATCTTCATATTTTGGTCTTATTATTGGTACAAATGGTTCTTTCATACCTTGTTCATGCTTTCCCAAGCCTGTTTGTTTGGTGCTCTATTTTTGGTTGCTACAAAAAAAAGTAAAATATGGAAGAGAAAGAGCAAAAGGAGTATACCCAAAGGAAAAAGAGGAGTGATGAAAAAAATTGAAATAATGCTTTCATGTTCGTGTCGATACAACTAGTTGTGGATTTGTTAATGTTTTATTTTTTTTTAGTGAGACTATGTTCAAAGTCTCTAGTTTGGCATATTCATTCTATAGCTTCATTAAGTGAGTGAATTTGTTAGAAATTGCATGTTAATGTTGTTTCTAATTTGGTGAATTTCATTTTGGGGTGTCAATGATGAGCGACACCATTTCCTTACTTGCTACAGAATGAATTTGTTGAAAATAAATTTGTTAAAATTTAGGATGGATGATGTAGTTTCAAAGCATTAGAGAAATTTTTGTTTGAGAAATTACAAAAACATGATAACCTTAAACATTAAGGAGAAGATTGTTGAAAAATATTAATTAATTGTTTTATTGGTAATGACTAAGGACATGATCAAGTGCCCAGTTAAGTTCAAACAAGTCATCAAACTGAGCACACTAGCATGCATTGAAACAGTACGCATTAACACAACACCCCATCTTGGACAAACCTACCCCAATGGTTTTTTTCTTTTAAAGACTATCTAAACTCTTCCGCGGTTCAATGAGAAGCTGTGAAGATATATAGGTCTCTACCCAAGCAACCTGAGATTTTTTAAATTGTAACCCTTTATCTTAATTTCTGAGTGATCGCCAAAATTAAGTGAAAGCAGGCACCATTGGACCAGAGTGTACTGAATTCGTGATAAACCAACCTCCCTGACGAGTACAACTTACCATAACATTGGGTTCGAGGGCTGGGACTTTGACAGAGAACTACAAGTAGAAAGGTTGTTGTTTTGCTTAGTTTGGTGATGGTACCAGTGTTCACTCCCACAGCGATAAGGTTAGTGGCAGCTTAAGTTTTGTCATTACAAAGTTCATCTGATAAGCTACCTACTCTGGCAGTAGGGTACACTGTGCTTTCGTTTACTACCCACCCCCACGGGGCCACCTCCCACCATCACTGTTAATACGGAGGCGTCAGGTCAATGGGATTCATGAGAATATCTCGTTTATTGAGGGCGAGGCAGGGCCAGCCTAGAAATCTCTGCTAATTTTCTATTTTAAATTGTTTTACGTTTTGGTTTGAGCTTTGCTTTTCCATTTTAAATTGTTTTACGTTTTGGTTTGAGCTTTGCCTGAGCTGTTCGCAGGTCATCGGAATATCATGTTAAAGTTTGGTGTGCACGATAAATGAGTGCCGTGTACCGAGGACAGTGACTGCGTTACCAGCGCCCTGGAATCATTGATGCAACGTCAGAGTCGGAGTGGGTGAAGGAAAAACATACTCATGTGAAATTCGCGGAATCCAACCACAGGAACCCCTTATCCGAGTGACCGCCACTAGACTAGATTTCTTTCCTGCCAAGGACTAGGCACTGCACTCGCGATGATTTTTCATGCCAAGGAGTATTTCATGATTGTGTATTGTACCCTCTCCCGTTGCCTACTGTGCACCATTGTTCTTTTAGATATAAATGATTTTAATTATAATTTTTTTCTCAATTAATTGGATAATTATTTATTATTAGCTTAGCTTTTTTTTTTTTTTTCCTTTTTAAAAAATTATATAAGTTGTTTAAGGAAAGAGGTGTATTGTCGTTCTAGGTAAATAGGTTTTTGATTCAATATTTAACAGATAATGTAGTGTTATAATTTATATCAACTGATATAAGAAAAATAGTTTTGAGTATTCCCAAGGTTACTCTTTCCCTTGATGATAGTCATTGATGAGTCCATTTTTTTACTTTTATTTTTACTCTATCCACTAGCTAGGCTTAATCCTCCTTTTATATTCTTGTTTTAAATGGAACACCTAAATAGGTGATTGGAAGGGAGGTCTTCTAGTATCATAATTTGTCAATAGTCATGATCTCTTGTTTGGATGAGCAGTGAAAGAAAATGACTTTGGACTCTTTCTAACTGATCCATTGCCTCATGGCTCTTGAGAAACAACTTATGATATGTTTAATTCTTGAGTTTTTCTTCATAGTTGCTTTCCTTAATAGAGTAGAATGATCAACAAAATGAAGGTGAGTGATTGGTTTGGCTCCATTTATAATAGTGATTCTATTTAATGTTCAATTTTCTCTATTTTTGGTCATTGTCCTTCCTAAGCATTTAGCTAGTATGATGAATAAGTATGGGGAGAGGGGATCTCCCTGCATAATACCTCTAAATATAGTGAACAATTATTAGGGAAAACTATTGATCAGTAATGAATAGATCACCAACATATTAAATCCCTTGATCCAATCTATCCATTCATGTGAGAAGCCAAAGTAATGAAATACTAGTCCAGCCTAAGTGGATGAACATGGATGGGGATTTTTGTGCTTCCATGGAGTGGGTTACCTCTTGATCCAATACTATTTCATCCACTATTTGTTTGCCTTCCGTAAAACCCCCTTGTTATAGTGAGATAATATTATGTAGAAGTAGTTTCAGCCTCTTTGCCATTACTTTGGTGATTATTTTGAGCAAGACATTACACAAAGCTATTGGTATGAACTTGAAAACATGTTTTTCATCTTGTGCCTTTGGGATCAATGTTATATATATTTTGTTTCTTTCCTTCAACACATCTTTAGCTTTCCTATCTTCCTCCACCACATCCAAAAAGCCCTTATGTAGGATATCTCAAAATCCTTGGTAGAATTCAATGAGGAATCCATTCGGCCTAGGGATATTTCCTTTTTGTATTTTGAATACCACCCACTGTAATTATTTGGTGGTTACTAGTGTAGTCAAAATGAAATTGTCCTCCTTCATTATTAGTGGGAGTATCTCTTGTAACACTCTGTGTTGGGCTTTCAATATCCATAGGTTTTGTTGTGAACATACTTGCAAAATAGTTTACTACAATATACCTCATACATTTCTATGTGTGGATGGAATCTCCTACTTCTATACTTAGGGAGGGGATCAAGTTGTGCTCTATGGGCTAGAAGTGATTTGTGGAAGAAGCTAATGTTTTGGTCCTCCTTCTAGAGCCACTAGATCCTAGATTATTTCTTCCATAATAACTCTTTTTTTACCATTATACTTTTTGGGATGTAAGTTTGGTCTCTACCATACTCAACCTTTCTATGAGGCCATCCATGTGGATTTGTTCATTCAAATATTCAATTTGTGCCATCACTTCCAAAATTTTCTTCTTAACATGTCCAAATCCTTCCCATATTTAGGTCCTTATCTTGGATACGATGTACTACAACCTCCTCGCAAAGCAACACATCTTTAGTTCCATGCTAAGGTTTGCCTTCCTACCACCATTTCTTCACTCTAGGTCTAAAAGAGCTATCTCTAAACCACATTAGTTGGAATCCAAATGGCAAGTGTTTGACCTTATATATCCATAGTTCTATCGATAAATAATCTAATATTTCATTGTTTAGGATCTTCACCCTAGCAATGTGTCCATGAATAAAAAGAAATGTGTAATAGTAGGAATATATCTAATATTTCTAGAATACAGGCAAATCCTTATCTTTTATCTTTTGTTAGACTAAGATATTAGGCCATTGTATGGTGTGACATCCACAAGGTGCATGTTTCTGATGTATTCCTTCACGATAATATAGTTTATGTCTAAGCTACTATTTACCCCTAGCTTCTCTTCCAAGGAAAGGATGGTATTGAAATATCCTCCTACCAAGGCCCATGCTTTAGGAAATTGGGTAATAATATAATTTATGTTCTTCCACTATCTTTGTTTCTCCTCTAGGGTAGTAGGTGCACACAAATTCATGAAGAGCATAACTTTGTCTAATTGCCTACTCTATGATACTACTGCTAGGAGACCCCAACTACACACCACATAGTGGATAACTACCTCTTTAGAGTCACAAAGACATGCAATATATCTGGATGTCCCTTGGAAGTTAAGGGATTCTACTCTTCTAGTAGGCCATAATTTCCTTGCAATTGTCTCCATCTCTTCCACCAACATCTTTGTCTTCTAAATGAAGATAAGTTATAGTCAAATTATCCATATTATTCTTCTATTTTCATTATGTTTTGAGGGAGTCCCCTTAAATCCTCTAATATTCTAGGAGATGATATTCATCAGTACTAGCGTCTAAGGATGTGGGTAAGGTAATTGACCTTACCTTCTACTATTAGTTTGTTTTCTTTTGCCACATGGTGCTGGTTTGTTTTATCTCCTACATTTTGATTAATGTTTATTTTCATCTTTTTATCTCCTGGCTGACCTCTTTAGATAGATTCTAGAATAACATCCAACCCTAGCGTATGTGTGTACAAAACTTGGGTATTATTTATGGATATGATGAGGTCATCCCTAGGCTCTAGGTTTTTTATGGTTTCTACCTTTAACATATTGTTACTCTTATTCTTAGTTTCCCCTTATTTTTTAGTTGGTATTTTGTAGTTGGCTGGTTTACTCCTTGTTTGTTACTTTTCAAGGCTAGTATGGGTTCAATGGTGAAATTTACCTCTTCTAGCATGGATTCCTTCCTCCCACCATATAAATATCTCTATGAATTTTTGCTTTATAGTATCCTCATCATCAACTAAAAAATCATCAACGGGAAGATTATCAAACATTTTGTTTTAACACCATCGCTTATTCTTGTGCTGACAATTTCTTTTGGATTTTTTTTTGGTATTTGGAACCCTTTAGGATTCATTTCCTCTCTTCCTTTCTCTAGGATATTATGTGTAAAGTATCTTCATAGATGACCATATTAATGGTATATATTGTAGGGAAAATATATGTTCTTGTAATCAACATCCCGCTCCCATGTTTCCTCCCTAGAATATAATGTGATTTTTTGGAAGAGGTTTGGTAAATTCTATAAGAACACATATCTAAGTATAAATATTTTGTTCAAATATATATGTAATGTCAAAAATCATCATGAACACTCCTAGGGTATTCTCGATTGCCATATATACAGTCAGATTCCAAAATTAGGCCAAAAAATCTCACCCAAATTAGTCCTATGGATGGCATCTCTTCCTCTACTTTGAATTTAGTATGTCAAGGTTTCATAAAAAGACCCACCCTTCCAAAAATGCATGGCCCCCTTTGGAATATTTATTCCCTATCTTCTTCAGTAGCAAAAATAACAAAGAAATAAGCATTGAGATAAGTAGAGATTTGGAACTCACCTTTTGTTCACCATTTGTTTAATAGCCCATAGTTAAACACTAATAGGATCACCATTGTTTAATATCTCATAGTTTAAACATTGATAGGATCATTTTGAACCCAATAAATTAGTATATCATACCTTTTCTCTACATGGATTCCCTTCTATTCTAGATGTTCTCCATTTCCACCTTCACTATAGAGGAACCATTTACTACCTTTAAACAACCCATCTCAATTTTCTTGGAATTTATCTTATGCATCTTCAAAGGTCTCTATGGTTACCTTGAGTTATTGATAGTATCTAGCTAGGGTTGTTGCAATGTAGGGCATGTTTAAAATTTATTTTTAGGGGTAGCTCCCCCATATCCTCCCCCATATTATGTATTAGTAAAATCGATCCCTTTTGGTGCTATGCCCTTGGATTAGTTTTCCTAAAGTTTTGGACCATATTGATTCTTCTTGCTTCAACTTCTCTTATATGGTTTTCTTCATGTCTTTTACTCTTGGTTTTCTTCAACGCTTGGCCTAATTTTCATGGTAGACTATGATATTTTATCTTTTTTGTACTATATATTTAAAGTGTTTGTTTATTTTTCCCTTGTTCTAAGTGGTTTATAAAAAAATGGTTGTTTGTTGTATTTTGAATCCATTCCATTTCCTCTAGTTGTCTCTTCTCATTACTAAAATCGTCCAAGTCAAAATATTCTTGCTAGCCATTAGGGCTAATAATCCTCTCTATATTTTCTTTATAGTTTTTTTAAACCCTTAAAAACCCTCATCTCATTTCTTTGTATCAAACAACCTTCATTTATTGTTCGATATCTATTATAATGTTTTATATTAAATACATACATACATGAGGGATTTAAAATATGAGAGAGCAAGAACTTGGCCAACGATTATTTGGATGGGACATAGATGGCTTCCAAGGACTGTGTGGGTCCACTAACTCAATCTAGAATAGTGGATCCACTTGTACAAAGCCCATAAAACCTCCACTTACTATTCGACCTGAGCGCTAAAATGTACACTTTTTTTCTCTTGAATAAAAATGGGAATAATATCTCTTCAGGTGTCCTTTTTGACCTCCACCCCATGCGGAGGATGTTGTGGTTTCCTTTTGATCTCCTAAACTTGACCATGGAGCAGGGGTATTTTAATATGATGGGGAAGTTCTTGGGATCCTATTCGGATAATAATTCTACCCAGAGATGGGATTTCTCCAAGTGGATTCTGTAAAATCATATGGAAATTATGGTGCTTCCAAAAGGATTTTTTCTCATCAATATTATCTTTGAAGAAGGCATGAAACACAATCTTGGGGGAGGCCCCTAGTTCTTTGGCAAAAGGGTCTTGCTTATTCATAAATAGGGCTCAAATTTTAACAAAAATCTCCAAGGATTAATATGATGCCTCTATGGGTTAGGCTGCCTTGGTATGATGATATCTTAAAAGGTATTGTGAGAGTAATGGAATTCAGTCATGATTGATACACATATGAGGGAAAAATATAGAATAGTTTTTGCTAGAATGGGCATCAATGTTGACCTTGAATCTGACTTCCCTAGTTCTATTGAGCTTATTTCTAACTTAGGCACCTAGGTTTAGGATTTTGAATATGAAAATAAACCTCACTTATGTTCCATCCATAAGAAGTTGGGGTACGGAAACTTTCTCACTTTGAGATGGTATAGACATTATAGAATCATTTTGTGGATCAATATTTTCAATTTAGATTTGGAAAAGGAGGTAGTTATATGAAATTGTCAAAAATTTAAAAAAATAGAGGAGGGATGTTTTTCCGTAAGACTACCCAAACTATTGAACTTGTTTCGACCATATCTCACTCATTTGGACTCGGATTAGACTAAAATTTTTAGGGTAGATTCTTGAAAATCCCTAGAACGTATCCACAAATTTTCATATCATTTGGAGAAACAAATATCCTAGAGCAGTCCTACATGTGAACGAGATTTTGGCAAGCGGTTGTGCGAGGGTTTCATCTGGGTTGAGTGCAAGCAGCTCCAGAGGTTGGTTTTTAGGGCCTTTAGGCCATAGTGACCAATATTTTTGTGGTTTATGCTCAATATTTTAGAAGGAAATGTTTTAGGGGATCCAAGATGGTTTAGAAATTTGTCTTTCAACAGATCATACTATGAACATGAGTGACAACGACTTCCACTTTACTGCACAAAAGAAAAGTGAAAACCATACCTTTCCACGACATCTAGGGCAAGGATTAAATAGATCACGAAACAATTTTCAAGCAATTGATCAAAAACTGACTCATATCTCAAGTGAATATGGTGCTAAGGTACACCAAAAAAATAATTCTACTGTGAAAACCCCTATCAAGGGTAAGAATTTTGAAGACAGCCCCAAAAATAAATTTTTGGGATGTCCTTCATGGTGGACAACCTCAAACCAATGCTAATATCAATCTTAGATCTTCCCATAAACCTCTAAGAATATCTAATATTGATCCCAGGAAAATAGAATCAGGATGTCTTAAACCAACTGATGGAACTCCTATTGTTAAGCTTGATATTGGTAACATTCAGACTGACATTGAAGATTTGGAAAAAAGAGGACTAGTTTGTTAGTTCGTGGGTTTTCATCCAAGCCTATCATATTTTAAAGTCTAGGCTACAAAAAGTTGGAAAACTAAAGGTGAGTTACAAATCTCTATTTATCCAAATGGTTATTTTCTTATTTTATTTGCTAATAATGAAGATAGAGAGAAAAATTTTCAAGGGGATCCTTGGTTTTTTGGAAGGGCATGGCTTTTCATGAAGCCCTGGAATACTAAATTTAAATCCGAAGAAGATATGCCTTCTATAGCTCCCGTGTGGGTTAGACTCTTTGGCATCCCTATTGAATTTTGGAATCCTACTATTTTTTCTTCAATTGGAAACTCTTTAGGAACTTTTATGATGACTATTGATTGTACTCAAAATTTTGAACATATTATTTATGCTCGAATTTGTTTTTTAATGGATTTTGACAAGCCCCTGCCTGAAAATATCACATTACAATTTTGGAAAGACACTTGGGAGCAAGTAGTGGACTATGAGAACATTCCTTTTCATTGTAGAATTTTGCATGAATATGGTCATTTGGCTAGTGCTTACCCAAATAAAATTCTTGATAAAAAGAAAGAAGATATAAACTCAGTAGGTTTCCAAATTCCTATGAAGAAGAACACTCATAAAAAACTAGTTATGAAGGATCAATCAAATTCGTCTGCTAATATGTTTGAAATACTTTCCACAAATGATGTCCCAAGTGAGGAAGAGGAAATAATAGAAATAGAAATCTTAGAAAACAATTTAAATATGAAGGGAAGAACTCAAAGACAAACCAACAAAAAAAAAGGAGAAAATTTACACAAGAAAAGCAATATTTTAAATGTAAAAACTTCAAATAATACATGTGCCAATATAGACTCTGTTAAATCCTCTAGTAAAATTATGGCTGTGTATGAGCATTCTTTAAGGTTAGAAGACATCTTAGATTCTATTCCAATAATTAAAGAAACAAGGAAGAAAAATTGAATATGGATTCTAATAAAAAAGCAGGTCGTAAGACCAATCAATATCATATGGTAAAGAAGGTGAAAATATTGTAGAGGAAGGTAATATTAATGCCCTTCCAAAATTTTTTAGCCCTGGTATTAATGATGATCATCACTTGGAATATTAGAGGACTCAAAGGGAGTCTTTCAAAAAAAAATGAAATTAGAAGAATGATTCATATAAATCATCAACATCTTATTTTCCTTCTAGAAACAAAGATTTCAATGGAGGTTATGGAATCAATTGCCAGTAAAATTTGGCCAACTGGAAAAGTGGTTTCCCTCAGTTACCATGGGACTTATGGTGGCATTGCTTGTATTTGGGACCCAAAAGAGGTAGTTATTCACCATATGGTTGGTAGTTGGGGTTTGTTGGTTATAGGTATTCAAAGTAGACATTCCAACCAAATTATGCTCTACATTACTGTTTATGATATGACTTCTTTGGAGGAAAAAAGAAGACAGTGGAAGGATATAACTCATATTATCTCTCATTTTCTTGAATCTTGGATCTTGATCGGAGGATAGTTCAATACCATCCTCTCTCTGGATGATAAAATGAGGGAAACTAGAAATTTGGACAAAAGCACTGATCTCATGAGTGAATATATTGTAAACCTCTATCTTGTGGACATCCAACCAGATACTTGCCTTATGACTTGGTCTAACAGAAGGCAAGGCTTAGCTTGTATAATGAAGATATTGGATAGGTTTTTGCTGTCTAAAAATTCCTTAATCCATGGTCACATTCCTAAAGTGAATACTCTTTAAAATGTTGGTTTGGATCATTGGACAGTCATGGTGGAAATGTGGAAAACCAATGTGATTTTCTCTCCTTTTCATTTTCAATTAATGTGGCTTAGAGACGTTTCCTTTAGACCTCATGTGCAACAATGGTGGAAGTAAGGTAAACCTAGGCATGGGACTAAGATGTTCTGTTTTGCCAAAATACTGCAATACATTAAATCCAAAATCAAGACTTGGAACTGGAAAGAGTTTGGGGATGTTCATAAAAAAAACATGAATTTATTGCTCATTGAAAATTTGAATAAGAAAATCCGTTTAGATGGCCTCACAGAGAAGAGAAGTGCAGATGAAATTAAACTCAGAACTCAGTTAGAGGAATGGGAAAAAAGAGAAGAAATCTTATGAAAATAGAAATCTAGAATTCAATGGCTCAAATAAGGAGATCGAAACACAAATTTCTTCCAAAAATATCTTCTAGATCGAAGATATCACAACTTTATTTCTTCCCTGAAATCAGATTCTGGAGATGTTTATACTTGGGATGGCATGAACTCTATTGTTGTTGATTACTTTTCCAATATTTTTACTGCTACTCCTATTGACTCATATTCTCAACAAAATGTTCTTCAATCAATACCTTCTCTTATCACTTTTGAGGAGAACTCTATTTTTACTACTCCTGTTACTATAAATGAGCTTCAACATGTGGTTTTTAAATGCAAAAAAGGAAAACCCCAGGTCGTGATGGTTTTCCCATTGAGTTCTACCAAGAGTTCTGGGATATCCTTCATGTTGATTTATTAGAGGTGGTGGAAGAATAAATCCAAAGAAATTTTGAAGGTTATCAATAAACTTATATTACTATTGTTCCAAAAGCTCAAGAGGTTGATCATATCTCAGATTTTAGACCTATTGCTTTATGTAATGTTCTTCTCAAAATCATTACTAAAATCATGGCAAAAATATTGAAGCCTCTTTTGCATAAGATTATTTCCCCGAAGCAAGGGGGTTATGTGGAAGGGCGTCAAATAGTATATGAGATAGTTCTTGCTCAGGAAGCCATCCATTCCATGGATATGCAAAAATCTCATTCCATGTTCATTCGATTAGACTATTGGAGCAAATCAATCATGGAGCAATTGCATTAGATAAATAAATAATACAATAAAGCCTTAGTTTAGAACTAGAGGTTACGAAACTGCCAAGGCAAAATATAATTGGTTAAAAAAAATAGTAACAACAGACTAATAATGTAATAACAAACAAAATCTAATCAAAGATACGCTAACATCCCCCCTTATTACATTATTTGGGTAATAATATAACTACTAGCTAACATCCCCCCTTAATACATAGAGAGTTGCAAAACAATTCAAATTTGACACGTGCAAGTGCCTTAGTGAAAATATCTACAACTTGAGCATCGATGGGAATGTACTGAAGCTGAATTCGGTGCCTTGGAACTTCATCTCGAATGAAATGATATTGTGTGTCAATGTGCTTGGTTTTATCATGATGCACTGGATTCTTAACAAGGTTCAAAACATCGTGGTTTTCCCAGAACAAGTGTATTGGAAATTTTTATGGATGACCCATACTTTTCAAAATGCGACACAACCATATCACTTCACACATAGCTTCTCATGCGGTGCGATACTCTGTCATTGTAGATGAGATAACAACCACCTATTTCTTCTTGATGTGCCAAGAGACAGGACTAGATCCAAGATGAAATTGTAGACACCAAAACAACACCAATCTGATTATGTGACTACAAACACTGATCACATTGACACACAGCCTTCAGGGCAGCCCTCAGAGGTCAAACAGTGGTCCTAGCCACTTACACAGCAGTTTTGGAAGGTACCAATCCGGTTACATGATAGTGCTTTGGTTATTTCCCATTTTCTTTCTTCGACCATTTCGCCTTCCCTGGTAGGAAGGACCAACTATCGAATGTATCCTCCAAGTCCGGCTCAGGTTTTGAGCTTAGGAAAATATTGCTTATAACACTTAGGCAAATATTGCTTTTAAAACTTAGGCCAATATTGCTTTTAAAACTTAGGCCAATATTGCTTGTAAAACTTAGGCAAATACTGCCTATCGCGATATCGCGACGATCGTGATATCGTGATAGTCGCAACGTCGCGCTATCGCAATATTGCAAGAGTCGCGACGTCGTGCTGTCGTGACATCGTGGCTATCACGATATCATGATAGTCGCGACATCACACTGTCGCGATATCGCAACAGCTCCTACCACTGTGCCCTGTTTCCCTTTTGGTGTCGCGATATCGTGATGTCACGATATCGTGACAAAAACTTCACATTTATGCCTAAGCATATTTTAAACATATAAAAGCAGACATTTAAACATTTAAAAGCAGACATTTAAAGATTTGAAAGCAAACATTAAACCAATCAAAGGCAGAACTTAAACCATATAATAGCAAACATTAAACCATTAAAAGCGGACATTAAACGAGTGACAGCCGAAGATAGTCAATTATTGCCTCCTGCTGTGCATGCGCACATAGGTGGGCAGATTGGCAGTTAGAGGACTATCACAAAGGTAGTCATGTAAGCCCAAGTCAGGGAGCAGTCTCCTCCCTCTTGGGAAGGCATGGCCGCCACGTGGCATCCCTGCGTGCCCCTCCAAAGAGACCCCATGGGTCTATAAAATGGTGGACTTTACCACCCAAAAGAGACAAGTTGGCAAGCATTTTAAAGCAACGAAGTGCGACCAAATTGAAAACCTGATTGCATTCCTTTTGGATTCATCTCTTCTACATCCGTAATCTCTTTCGCAAGAGAGGTTATTGGGTGGCTATTGAAAGGTTGAATCCGGACCTTAGAACCCGATATTTGACCACAGTAATCCATCAATTTGTCGACAACTCAACCTAAGAGATTTTGGGCCCTTCCTTAGTGGATTGGTGCTGAAATCAAGTTCCAACGGGGGCGGCCCGCTTGGGCACCCCACACCTTTTTGTTAGTTTCATTTTAATATATTCGGTTATTATTTGTTTATCCTACATTATACTTTATGCTGTTTAAATAGTTCACAATCTGGATTTCAGAAGACATTTATCGAATATATATCTTGCATTACATTCTAATGTTCAGAAGACATTTATCGAATATATATCTCGCATTACGTTCTAACGTTCAGAAGCCGCTTATCAATATTATCATGTTTTTGCCGATTTTTTCTTCTTCACTAACCTGCAGGTAACAACGATCACTTTCACTGACTGTTTTGCTGGTAGCAGCATTTCGGTGATGTTTTTTGGTCTCTGTCAGAGTTGCAGATTGATTATAGTTATTTTTATTCACTGGTTTAATCAGTATTTTGCATGCATTTCTCGTTGATTTCTAAAGTCAAAACGTTATCCTTTTCTTACAGGTGCTACTAACTCTTTTTGCAATTTCTTTGAACATAGGAGGAACAGCAAAGATCGAAGACTCATCAACACCAACGACGGCAGCACTTTGGCCCGCCCATTTTGCATGTGGGCACGCAAAAAGATAATTATTCACTTTTGTAATGGAAACATGCTAACTCTCCTAGCTCCTAAAAAGGGAGGAGATGTATTGTAACCGAGTTGGAATCACATTAATAAAAAGGGCCGTGCTTCTGCTTTCTCCTTTTTACGTTTGGTTTCGATTTGATTATATCCGCTTTATTTCGTGCATCAAGCTAGTTAGTTTACATTGCAGTAATTAGTGTTTATTTTTATTTTCGGAATCTCGTGTTTTCAGAAATATATATTCTGAAGTTGAATTATGATCATCATATGACCTGACATAGTCATATTCTATGTATCCTTGCAAGAATAATTTGTCATTCTTCTTGTATTCTAGGCCAAATTCCATTGTGCCATAGACATAGTGAAGAACACATTTTGCTTCTTTCCAATGAATAGTCTTTGGTTCCTGCATGAACCTCGAAATATAGTTGACAAAAAACACAATATCTGGCATAGTATTTGTCAGATATATGAGACTCTCAATCAGTTTTTGATAGAGAGTACCATATACCTAAGGTGAATCATCATATCATGATAACTGAAGCCCTAATTCCATTAGAGTCGACATTGACTTGCAATAAGTCATGCGATATTTTTCTAATAATGTCTTGGCATATTTTTTCTGAGACACCTTGATGTAGTGCTCTTTCTAGCTCACTTCCATACTAAGACTTGTTGGCATTTTTGCCACATTGATTCTCATTGATTAATGCATTAGTGTATTGTTGGAAATCTGACCTTTGATATCAGCTTTGATGCAGCTTGGGCGAAAAAAGGAGAAAAATTGAGCAAAAAATGGTTAAGTCAAAAAACTGCAGCGATGCGCCGACATGTTGCAGAATCGCAGTCAACGCAGTCAACGCAGGCAGGTTGGCCGGAACCGTCACGATATCATGACATGTTCCGGAATCGCGGGTCGGGAGGCTTCAAAAGCACGAAGTTGAAAAATTGCAGCGCGACGCTGACATGTCAGCGAATCGCGACAGAAAATGGCGATTGGTACGAAGAGAAGAAACATGTAGTGAAATCGCTACATGTTCTGTTTTCGCGGGGCAAAGCGTAGGGAGGAGCCAACGATGGAAACATGTAGCGAAATTGCTACATGTTCCGTTTTCGCGGGTCTTCAGCAGCGAAGCGTACGACATAAAAATATGTCGCGATTTCGCGACCCGTCGCGATTTCGCGACCCGTCGCGTTTTCGCGACCTGTAACTGTTTTCCCGCCAAGTGCAGTATGAACGGCCGAGGAGATATTTTTGGTTTTCGATGATTTAATATTGACCCGAATTAAATGCTTTGTGGATTTCCAATGCGGTTAAAGTCGAAGAAGCGCCCAGGCCACCAAAATTGAAGGATTTATTGGTTCAAAGTTGTTCGTGGATTGGCGTAACGGTTTCATGCATATTGTAAAAAATGAATTTAATGAAGAACCACGAATGTTTCATGGCATTTAATTTTTATTTCTTCGAGGCTGCGATTAAGGGGATCGTGTTCCTGATTTCCAAGATATAATTGTGGATCACAAGAAAGTTGGTTTTAAATATTTAATGCTGCAAAGAGGACGGACCTCTATAAAAACCAATGTAATTCTCATTTACAAAGGTTGGAAAAACTTGCTGCTAGAAACTGGAATTGTATCTGAGGGAATAAAAGGATCAATTTCTAATTTTTCAAGCGTTGCATGGATGAATTTCTTTTCTGTTTTCTGCATTTCTAATAGCCTTCGTATTTCTGCATTGCTATTACATTTAAATTCTGCATACTGGATTTAAATATTGCGGTCAGGGTACGATTCCTGGAATGTGGGTTTGGAGGGATTTGCGGCATGTGATTGTGCGAAGATTAAGATGATTTCTTATGTTACTTGCTGTTGTTGCGTTTGTAGTTTCTTGCTGTTGTTTTTCTGATCCCATCACTTCGGCCTGTGGCCATATTTCCCATTTCTTTCTGCAACCTTTAAATCTCTTTCTAGAAACCCTATCTTAAACCCAATTTTAGAATAGTAGAGGGAACCAGCCCACTCTGGATATTGGTCTGGGAGCCATTTCTTGCTTTCAGCCTTTCAATGTTGGCCGGGTCTAGGGCGCAATTGTAAAAATCCTTTCCTGTGGCAGATTCGTGACCAATAGTTTTTGGCACGCCCAGTGGGACAGACTGTTTCTGTCTCCAAGAATTCATAATTGGTGGGATACGCATAATTTTCCAAAGTGATAAACCCACCGATGCCAACAGTTTTGGCACGCTTTTAACACCCGGAGGTCTCAAGATTTGATGAACTGTCTTGGCCTCACAGCGAAGATTTGTAAGTTCATCTGGTGACTTTGCTGAGTTGAAGATCTGTTCGTGGACGCCTATTTTTTTTTTAAAAAATTTCAAAGAATGTTTTTTCTGGCGACTCTGACTTAATGGCGATGGCCGTGATTCCGCAGACCACTACCACAAAGGCGAGGGTTTTTCCTAGATGGGATGATCTTGGCCCTCTGAATCTGCAAGTTCGGCATGAAATTCCTGAAGGTGCCTTGAAGAACCTGGAAAAATATGATGGTACCGAAGGCATGGCTCTAGCACATGTTGAAGACATTGCTACTCTGTCCATGATCCATGTCATAGAACACGAAGATGTCATGATCCGACTTCTGGTTCAGTTGTTCGAAGGAAGAGCGTTGTAGTGGTACAGATTGCTCAAATGTCAAAGCATCAGCTCATGGGACGATCTAGCGGGGGCACTGATCAAAATATTTGACGAAGATCCTTTCTACAGTTCTTTGGATCTCTACCAATTTTTCATGTACATCAAGAGAGCACCTCAAGAAAGCATCACGGACTTCAATGTCCGATTCTTGATAAGTTGGAAGAGAATTCCAGAGAAGATCCATCCATCACCCACCCAAGCCCACCTCTTTTATGTTCGAGCTTTTAATTCCGACATAGGTCTCTTTTTGCTGCAGTTAGGTGAACAACGGTTCCCACAAATATTTGAGGAAGCAGTGCGAGCGGAACAGCTTTTGCTCTTATCGAGAAAATTACCGTGGGGAGAAACTCCATTACCTTCTCCGGTGGTTGCTGCTCCTGTCTACCCTACACAGTACTTTTCATGCCAGATCCCTTATACTGAGCAGAAACCTGAGATGCAGTCATGTGGAGTTCAAGGGACAGATCTCGTCCAAACTCAAGGATTGGAACATGCAAACACTTTTCCAGCAATGAACAATATGGTTGCTTGCAGTTTTCATCAAGAGATGGGCCAAGTAGAAGAACAAGTTCAAATTCCAGATCCTGAGGAGATCCCAGAATTAGATTTCTCACTTGAAGAGCCCTGTGATCACATCAAGGAGTTAGAGGAGCCTGTACTCAGCCCACAGCCAGTAAAGTCTGCAAAGTGGTGGTGTTGGTTCCAGCCACTACATCCAGTACCTGAAGAAGTCCTCCATGTGGGTACTAGTAAGAAGGATAATCTGCCGCATTGCATCCTATCAACACCATGGAGAACTTCAGGAAGGAGCCAGCCCAATTTCAAGGACCGACTTAAGTATGATCAGATCTGGTCGGGACATTGCAGATTTACCGGATAACATTCTGAGATTGGATGTCTGGTGGCGACATGCCAATCATGTCATGAATTATTGTATATAGTATTTTGAAAAAACAAAAAAAATAGAAAAAAAAGAAGAGAAAAAAAAAGAGTGGTATTGTTTTTATTTGTTCATCTCGGCTCTTGTTGCCTGCGAGATGTAGATGCTTGTTTTTCCTTTGTTTTTCTCCTCCCAACAGTTTGGTGGCTTTCTAGAACTTTCTTCTTTTCCCTTCCCCGTTTCCTCTCTTTCCTTTCTTCATCTTCTTCCTTCTTTTTCTTCTGCATTAAAAAAAAATAAGCCACAAGCTGTTGTTTCTTTTTCCCTTTTTCTATTTTTCCCCGTCCCTTCTTATCCTTTTCCTCTAAGTTCAGTCTTTTATGCATTTATTTCGTAGTCTAGTTCATTTCATTTCACAGCTTTCCTAGTTCCATTCCCCCTCCATAACTTCGTTCATTTTCATTTCATCATTCCATTGCAGTCACTGCTTGCGCAATCGCAAGAGCTCACTCCATCATCACGTTCCATTAGTCGTTTCATAATCAGTTATATGCAGGTTTTTTTTTAGTTTCAATTTTTCAGCAGAACATGTATTGCAGCAGCCAAGCTTCCTGTTCTAATATGACTCTGTGCCCAATGGACTAAGGCCTGGATTCTTGCATACAGCGAGGCTGTATACCCCGCGAGCCGCAAAGAATGTTGGCATTTTTTCCACATTGATTCTCATTGATTAATGCATTAGTGTATTGTTGGAAATCTGACCTTTGATATCGGCTTTGATGCGGTTTATGGTGAAAAAAGGAGAAAAATTGAGCAAAAAATGGTTAAGTCAAAAAACTGCGACGATGCGCCGACATGTTGCAGAATCGCGGTCAACGCACGCAGGTTGGCGGAACCGTCGCGATATCGCGACGTGTTCCGAAATCGCGGGTCGGGCGGCTTCAAAAGCACGAAGTTGAAAACTTGCAGCGCGTTGCTGACATGTCAGCGAATCACGACGAAAAATGTGTTTTCGCGGGTCTTCAGCAACGAAGCGTACGACATAAAAATATGTCGCGATTTCGTGACCCGTCGCGATTTCGCGACCCGTTGCGTTTTCGCGACTTGTAACTGTTTCCCCGCCAAGTGCAGTATGAATGGCCGAGGAGATATTTTTGGTTTCCGATGATTTAATATTGACCCGAATTAAATGCTTTGTGGATTTTCGATGCGGTTAAAGTCGAAGAAGCACCCAGGCCACCAAAATTGAAGGATTTATTGGTTCAAAGTTGTTGTTCGTGGATTGGCGTAACGGTTTCATGCATATTGTAAAAAATGAATTTAATGAAGAACCGCGAACGTTTCATGGCATTTAATTTTTATTTCTTCGAGGCTGCGATTAAGGGGATCGTGTTCCTGATTTCCAAGATATAATTGTGGATCACAAGAAAGTTGGTTTTAAATATTTAATGCTGCAAAGAGGACGGACCTCTATAAAAACCAATGTAATTCTCATTTACAAAGGTTGGAAAAACTTGCTGCTAGAAACTGGAATTGTATCTACGGGAATAAAAGGATCAATTTCTAATTTTTCAAGCGTTGCATGGATGAATTTCTTTTCTGTTTTCTGCATTTCTAATAGCCTTCGTATTTTTGCATTGCTATTACATTTAAATTCTGCATACTGGATTTAAATATTGCGGTCAGGGTACGATTCCTAGAATGTGGGTTTGGAGGGATTTGCGGCATGTGATTGTGCGAAGATTAAGTTGATTTCTTATGTTACTTGCTGTTGTTGCGTTTGTAGTTTCCTGCTGTTGTTTTTTTGATCCCATCACTTCGGCCTGTGGCCATATTTCTCATTTCTTTATGCAACCTTTAAATCTCTTTCCAGCAACCCTATCTTAAACCCAATTTTAGAATAGTAGAGGGAACCAGCCCACTCTAGAGATTGGTCTGGGAGCCATTTCTTGCTTTCAGCCTTTCAATGTTGGCCGGGTCTAGGGCGCAATTATAAAAATCCTTTCCTATGGCAGATTCATGACCAACAAGACTATAATGGAGAAGTTTGAGATCTATCATCTTAAAATATTTACACAATTCACTTTTGAAAGCAGAGATCATAGTTTTTAAACTCCCTCTAATGAGCAGATCATCAACATAGAGTACAAGAAACACTATCTCACAACCTTATTTCTTGAAATAGAGGTTTGCATATGATGAACATATCTTAAATCCATGATGCAAGAGGTGATTATCCATTTATATATAACAAGCTCGAGGAGATTCTTTTAAACCATATAAGGATGTGACCAACTTGCACACTTATTTCTCTTGGCCTTCCACTTCAAATCCTTCGGGTTGTGTCATGTAGACTTCCTCTTGGATATCACTATTCAAAAAAGCACTCTTGACATCCATATGGTGAACTTTCCACCCATACTATGTTGCCATAGCATAAAGAACTCGAATGGTGGTCATCCAAGCAGTAGGTGCAAAATTTTCCTCATAGTCAATGCCTTACTTTTGCACATAGCCCTTTTCAACAAGATGAACCTTATGCTTATCAATTGGTTCATCTAACTTGTACTTGAATTTGTACACCGATTTTTAGCCAATGGGCTTCTTTCCATGTGGTAGATTGAAAAGCTCCCAAGTTTTGTTCTTTCTCAGACACTTATACTCAGCATCCATAGCCGCCTTCCATTGTGGCTCACTAAGGGCATCTTGTACTGAAACAGGTTCATGTTCATTCATTGAAGACATAAACACCCTGTCATCATCTATATCCATATCCTCTATTTATATTTTTGGATCTACAAAAGTTTCCTCAAAATATTGATTAAGATCATCAACCTTAGTATTCTCCGTTTCTACTCTTTGTTGTCGAGCCATGCTGTGAGTACGAGGTCTATCCAAAGTCAAATCTAGTGGAGTGGATAACTTTGAGTCCCTGATTGTACATGTATACCATTTTGGATTATTCTTCTGTGGTGATGAATAATATGAAGAAGTAGAAGGACCTCCAATATTTGGTGATGAAGGGGCCTTCTCTTCTTTAGATTCCACAAGATCTAAGTATACATCAGATGTGCTTTGTGAAGTGAAAGCCTCATCAAAAACATCTCTACTGACATGAATATTTTTGGTCAAAGTCTCAATCAAACGATAACCCTTCGAGTGATCATCATATCCAAGAAGAATACACTTCAATGTTTTCTCATCTAGATTCTTCTTTTCTCTTTCAGTATGTGCATGAAAGCTTTACATCAAAAAATACGAAGATGAAATATGGAGGGTTTTTGACCACTCCATGCTTCCTGTGGAGTAATTCCTTTTAGGGATTTTTTGGGTGCCCTATTCAATAGATATATTGCAGTGGTGACAACTTCTGCCTGTTGTGGCTAATCCACAACACAACCCAATCTTGGGGACCCACCTTTTTGCATGCTTTCAAAGAAGAAAACAGTGACCCAGATGCTAAGAAAATCAAAGAAAAAGGCAAAAAAAAATTCACTAAGGAGAAAATTTGTCGCAATATCGTGACATGTCACTCTATCACGGTCGAAATTTGTCGCGATATCGTGACATGTCGCTCCGTCGCTGCTGAGAACGAAAAACTATAGCGAAATTGTGACATGTTGCTCCGTCGTGGCCTAGAGAGGAGAGAGAAAGACAGAACGAAAAACTATCACGAAATCATGATGTGTTGCTTCGTCGCAGCCCAGAGAGAAGAGAGAAAGGCAAAATGAAAAATTGTAGTGAAATAGCGACGTGTCACAAAATCACGGTCAAAACAGTCAACGGCAGTAGGTGGGCGAAGGCGTCGTGAAATCATGATGTGTTTGATTTTCGCGGCTTGAAAGCGGGCAGAAGGCACAAAGTATAAAATGGTCACGAAATCATGACAAAACTGAGCCAAAGGCAATAAGCCCCAGCAGTGTAGCAAAATCATGACAGAAACTGAGACAAAGCATATAAGCCGAAATGCATCGTGAAATCGCGACGCGTCGCATTTTCGCGATGCAGGTGAATGAAGAGTCTAAGGCCCAAAGGCATAGCGATTTTACGTAACTTTTGGCGAAGCGTTCCAGCCAGACAAATACGTCACGAAATCATGATAGAAAATGAATACCATGTAGATGGCAGGAAATGGTAGTGATTTCGCGACAGGTTGCGGCCGAAGCGTACAAAAAAGAAAAAAATGTCACGATTTTGCAACAAGTTGCAGCCAAAGTCGTGCCAAGTGAAAAACGTTGCGATTTCATGACAAGAAGCTACAGGATAGCTCCGAACGAAAAAACATCATGATTTCATGACAGAAAGTAGCCAAAGCATATGGAGAAGAAAAAACGTCGCGATTTCGCGACAAAAAAACAGCAAAGTGTACGGAACAAAAAAGTGTCACGATATCGCAACATGTCGCATTTTCGCTGGGCATGAAGGCAAGAAAGGCTATTGATGAAAAGTTGTCGTGATATCGTGACATGTCACATTTTCACGGCCAGGAATGCGGACAAAGCTGCATGCAGGAAAAACATCGCGATATCACGACATGTCGCATTTTCATGATGAAAGTGAAGAAGCAAAGCTGTAAGCATAAAAACGTCGCGATATCGCGACATGCTATATTTAGGTCACAATTTATAGGGAACCGTTACAGAGCATATAGAAAGCACTGAACATGTGGCAGAAAGGCATGATGGTCATGGTAACGATTCAAATCAACAGTTACAGTCAGCAGAGAAGATCAAACGTTGCAGGTTCAAGTGAAAGGTCAAAAATACCAAAAAGTGGTAAAATGAAACGAAGCGTCACAGAGCAACCGAGAGCAGCAACAAAAATTTTAAATAGCAGAAGTGTAGGTAGATACAAATTCTGGAAATTGTAAGAAGAAAGCATTATTTTTGTGAATAGAAAGGAGTTTATTTGGCAAGAGTAACTTTTGTGTGCAAAACCAAAAGGAGATTGAAGGCTAAGACTACTGTTATTTTGTAGATCTTTCCATTGCATTATTATTTCTTGTATCTAATCGTTTACACCATAATATGGGTTATGATAGGTGAATTATGGAATGTTACAATTATTTATTTCCTTAGAGTCTTGCATCTGATCTGATTCGACTGTGTTTATTGCAGGTCTGTTAGGTCAGGTTTTTTTAGAGCTTCATCTCATAACTTGGGGTTTTGCAGGGAGGAGATTGCTAACTAGATTAACGTCATGTTTTAGTTTTTCTAGCTGATTCTCATAAAGAATATTTCTGTTAGGTTCTAATTTTATTTTCACATTTTTTTATTCAAAGTTTGGCATTTCGGATTCTGGAGCATTCCAGAATATGTTTTATAACTTTAAAAGCTAACATAAAAATAGCAGAACAATTAAAACAAAGATAAAATGTACCAACTAACTATAAAATGAACATCATGCTAAAGGCACAAAATTTAAAATGAAGTGGCCTATACCACGCATTTTCCCATTTAAAATATTTCTTTAAGCAAAAGATAAAAGAGGTTGCTACTTTATTCTAGGGAGGGTTTCATTAATTTCAAGAGCATAAAAGAAGAAAGGGTTTTTTTTTCTTTCTTTTGCTTTACGTGGTTCGGTTATTTTAATAGATTAGGGTTACAAAGTTTGCTGTGAATCATTAAAGGCCCCTTGTTAACAGTTACTTGCAGAAAATAAGTTATTCTAGATTACATTCATTTATTTGCATTAGGTCTTAATTGATTATATGCATATGAATGTTTTTTCACCATAAACTTGGAGAAATTAAAATAATAAATTTTCTTTGCAAGAAAGAGTTTCCTGTCAAAGACTCTAGTTGCGTGTTCATTTTGTAAAGGAAAAAATATTCACTCAACATTTTGGCGCTAGAAGGAGGGCCTTCTTTATTGCTTTGTGATTATGATTTGTTCTAACAATTAATGTGGGTAGTTTTGTTTCCACCTATTGTGCTTGCAGGTATAACATTTAGATACTGTATTTTGCAAGTAAGTTGAGAGAAGTCTTCCGAGTTCTAGAGTTTCCAAGCTGGCCCAACCTGAGTACATAGCTACTAGGTCCAAAACCATAGGGGAAACTATTTTCCAAAGCCTTTCTCCCACTGCTAGGAGGCCGAAAAACAAAACATTAGAGACCGAAATACCACCCAGTATACTTGAGTTAGGGATTTCTTTAGACTCAAGTACATCTAGCGGGCCTGAGCCCTTAATTTCAAGTATGATAGTAACACCAGGTGTATCTATCTCCACAGTTCCAAGCAGTTCCATTGTTCCCATAGGGTTAAAACCTTTGAATAACATGGCCCAACAACAACAACAATAGCCACCTGCCCTTTGGTATGGTGCTCAAAGTTCCCCTTTAGATATTCTTGGGGTAGTCCACGACTTGCCTAGAAACATTGAAAGGGGATTACCCAAATTCATTCATGATGGTCCCACAACAGTAGAAGATCATGTCCAAATCTACAAATATTACATGTTTAGGCAAGGGGTTACTCACGAGGATGTTGCTTGCCAAGTTTTCCCTGCTAGTCTAGACCCCACGGCCAATGAATGGTATCGAAATCTTCCAGCAGGGTCCATCACTTCATGGGCCCAATTAGAAATCGCCTTCATAAGCCAATTTAGAATGTTATTGGGTCCCTCCATAATCTACAATTTGTTCGTATCATGCAAAATATTACCCAATGAACCCATATGAACATTCAACCAGAGGTTCCAAAAACTATACACGAATCTGACTCGTCACTTTGCGGTAGATCCTGCAGTCGCCTTGCAATTATATTTCAGAGCCTTAGATCCTTTAACATCTTTGTTGACTAGAAGGAATCCTCAGGTTACGACTCTTCCTTTAGCCTATGCAGAGACAATGACTCTCAAGCAACAGATGAACCTGCCAGGAGCAGGATTGTCTCAATTGAATGGGATGGGACAATATGGTCCATACAGTCAATTTGCCATGATGAACCAGTTAATGGCACCATAGGTTCCTATGATGAACAATTTCCAAACACCCACCCAAGTGGCACCATTTCCAAGTTATCCGAATGCCTCCGTTCAAACGCAGGGATTAATTCAAAATAGCCCAATGGGTTTGCTCGGGTTCGGCATGGGCAGTAATTTGTTGACCATGCCGGGGTTTGCTTCAATTAGCATGCCAAGCCCAATGACTTATCCAACAATCACTCCCATTCAAAGTGTGAATCCAGGGTGGAATCCACCTGCCCAGACCCAAGCTATTCAAAGTGTGAATCCAGGATGGAATCCACCTGCCCAAACCCAAGCCATTGTACCTATTCCAGAGGTGGCTAATGTAGCAAACACAACTGGACCTAGAATTACAGTGCCTCAACCACAAGGGTCCGAATATTCCATAGAAAACATGAAAGAAACCCTAGCCAAAGTTTTGGTTACAGTGGGAAATGTCAATAAAAAGGTGGACCAAGCCATGGGTCATAACCGGCCTCATAACCATAGAGGAAAAGGAACATACAACACACAGTCGAATAATGGGCGAGTACCCAATCCCGTAGCCAATCAGGCTGATGTCTCGAAATATTTTGGGGAATCAAGACCTTGTGACAACGATTGTGTGCACTATGGCCACGGGAAGCATGAGTCTATATTTACTGAGGTTATAGATTCCCAAGAAAGTGAAGAAGAGGAGGATGTCAAATTTTTTGGAAACGAAGGTGAAGAAGCATTGGAAAGTCATGCCAACAAACGTTTTGGGAAAGGAAATCACAAGTATTACACTAGGAGTTCTAAGGAGCCCAAAACTTCCTCTACTCCTCAAAACAACCAATTACTCCCTCTTGATTTCAAAGGAGATGTCAACCCTCCTCCTCCATCCAGGGTGGAAAATTCTAAGATGGTGCAAAACATGTCAAATTCATAAAAACCCACTTATGACTTGGTGGAAGATATGAAGAAAACTAAGGCCAATGTCTCAATGTATGATATGTCCCAATTATTAGGCCAAGAAGTAAGTCCACCAAAAAGTTTAGATCCACCTGCCCAAGTTCATGAAGCTAAAAGTGTTGAGTCCCGATTGGTTTTGAAAAAGGAAAAACGAGATATACCTCCTTTTTTGATAACCATTAGAATTGCAGGTAAAAACTTGCACAATTGCTTAATAGATTCAGGGGCCTCGGCTACCATTATGCCCCTAGAAATCTGTAAAAAATTGGGACTTACACCAAAACCTTCTAGAAGCATGGTGGTGCAGCTGGATAGATCAACCATGGAGGCAGTGGGAGAATTGAGTGATGTTCTTATTCAAGTGAATTCAGAACCTAGGGTTCAACATCACAGACATATTGGTGCTCGATATTCCTATCAAATATGGCATGGTTTTGGGAAGAGATTGGAGTAAAAACATAAACGGTTACATTGTGATAGATTCTTCACATATGTGGTTGCCTTGGAGGGGAGTGGCCAACCAAATTCAGATTGATAGTGAACCTAGGCTCAAGGAGATGATCACAGAGTACAACAAACCGAATGAGATCCAATACATTGAATCGAAATTGGGAGCATATTGTTTGGACATAGAAACACCTAAAAATTCTCAAAATGAAAGGATTGGATGCAACGTTACTGAAGGACATCAGGACATTTGGACTTTAAGATTTGATGGATCCAAGTCTAGACAAGGAGCAGGAGCCGGTATTGAATTATCATGTTCAGACAGAGAGCCTATGTTCGCTGCATACAGACTATAGTTCCCTACCACCAACAATATGGCAGAATATGAGGCCTTGATTCTCGGACTTCAATTGGCCCTTCGAAATAAAGTTAAGTGTATCAAGGTCCTTGGTGGTGATTCAGAGCTGGTGGTAAAACAAGTGAAGGGACAATACATATGTAAGAACAAGCGGCTCAGACTTTACAGAACCAGGGTTAGAGATTTAATAGATGAGTTTGATGCCTTTAACATATCTTTGATCTCTAGAAAAGGCAATCATCTGGCAGACTCTCTAGCCATAGCTGCGAGTATGTTGAAACCAGTGGACCATAAGAAATGCAAGAAATTCTCCATAGAACTGGTCCCTTGTCCCTCGATACCAGATAATGTCATGAATTTCCAAGTGTTTGATAGTGACAAAAACATATTCCATTTTTTCACTAATTCTGGTATATTTGAAAAGCAGGTTATAGATGAAGATGAGAGGGATCTAGAGGAGGAAGATTTGGAAGAAAAAACTATTGGAAAATGCAATAAGATGCCAGATGAGATGGCTTCATTAGAAAAAACTTTTGATAGCGGATACCAACCAAGAGAAGGTAAAAAGGTTCCACCTCCCAGAGAAGCCTATGATTTGGTTAACATTGGAAGTGCAGAAAACCCTCGAGAAGTATTCATAGCAAAAGCATGTACCAAGCAGGAGAAGGATTCCATTGCCAATGCATTAAAGGAATACATAGACTGCATAGCTTGGAGTTATAAGGAGCTGAAAACCTATGATCGGAATGTCATAATGCATACAATTCCATTGAAGCCAGACTCCAAACCCTTCAGGCAAAGACAAAGGCGAGTCAATCCATTATTAGAACCCTTGATAGAGAAAGAGGTAAAGCGAATGTTAGAAGCTAAGATCATATTTCCTGTTAGGCACTCCACATGGGTTGCTAACCTGGTCCCCGTGAGGAAAAAGAGTGGAGAAATAAGGTTATGTATCGATTTTAGAAATCTTAATAAAGCCTCACAAAAGGACAACTACCCATTACCCACCATTGATGAAATACTCCAAAAGGTAAATGGGTCGGAGATGATGTCATTCTTGGATGGTTATTCGAGATATAATCAGGTCCTTATCCATCCTAGTGATAGGATGAAAACTGCTTTCACCACAAAGTGGGGCACCTTTCCATACAGGAGAATGCCTTTCAGACTATTGAACGCAGGTGCCACCTTCCAACGAGCTATGGACTTTGCTTTTAAGGGGCTCATAGGTAAGTGCATCATCGTCTATGTAGATGACATTCCTGTCTTTTCTAAGAACAAGGAAAACCACGTCAGGGATCTAAAGAAAGTCTTTCAAAGATGCAGGGAACATGGCATCTCTCTCAACCCAAAGAAGTGCATTTTCAGGGTGACAGAAGGAAATTTATTGGGACATGTAATATCTAAGGATGGAATATCCATTGACCCTGAAAGAATAGAGGCCATTCAACAGATTCCTTGTCCCAACAGCAAAAAGGGGTTGAGATCATTTTTTGGGAAGATCAATTTCGTCAGAAAATTTATTGCAGATTTTGTAGAAATAGCAAAGCCTTTGAACGACATGTTAAAGAAAGAGGTCCAGATCAAGTGGACAGATGAAAATATAGATGCTTTTAAAAATATCAAAGACATGATTTCTAAAGCCCCGGTTTTAGTGAGTCCCGATTACACGAAGCCTTTCTATATTTACACATTTGCTTCAGATCACTCCTTTGCGAGTGTTTTAACTCAGAAGAGTGAAGGCAGCATTGAAAATCCCATTGCCTTCTTGAGTAGTCCTCTCAAAGATGCGAAACTGAGATACTCCATCTTGGACAAGCAAATGTATGCTCTGGTTAAGACTAAAAAAATTCAGGCATTACATAGTCCACAGTAGGGTCTTTGCTATCGTCTCGGATCCTACAGTCAAAGCCATGTTCATACAGAATGAATTAGGTGAAAGACGAGGTAAGTGGATTTCAACTTTGTAGGAGTTTGATCTTGAGATTCAATCGATGAAAATAGTGCGGGGACAAGGGTTGGTCAAGGCAATAGCAGAAAAGGATCTTGGAATTTCATGTCAACATTATGAAATCGTAGATATAACCAAATATGAGTGGTATGCAGATGTGGTGTATTTTCTACTAAATGGTAAATGTCCACCATATTTGAATTCTAGTCAACGAAGAGCATTGCTCTTGAAATCTGCTAATTTCCTAATTAGATCCGGCACGTTATACAAGAAAAACCATGAAGGTATTTACCTTCGTTGTGTTGATAAAAAGGAGGCGATGCAAATACTCGAGGAATTTCATAGTAAACATGGGACAGGACATGGTTTCGCCAATGCCACAGCCCATCAGATCCTTAGAGCCGGTTATTATTGGCCTCGAATGTTCAAAGATGCCCATACTCATGTGAGGTCATGTCATACATGTCAAACTGCAGCCAATAGAGACAAGGGTGCTTCCATGCCTTTACAATATGTAATTGAGTCTAGACCGTTTACGCAATGGGGCCTAGATTTTGTTGGGATTATCAGTCCTAATTCATCTGATTCCCACAAGTACATTCTGACAGCTACGGATTATTGCACAAGGTGGACTGAAGCTATCCCCACAAAGAATGCTACTTCGGAGGTTGTTATTAAATTCTTAGAGGATAATATTGTCACTCGGTTTGGGATGCCCAACTCCATTGTAAGTGATAATGGTTCAGCTTTTTCCTCTCTGGAGTTTGCTAATTGGGCATTTGATAACAGTGTGAGTTTAAAATTCTCTTCCAATTATTATCCGCAAGGTAATGGATTGGCCGAATCATCTAACAAGAATTTGTTAAACGTCATAAAAAAATTGTTGGAAAGAAATCCGCAGGACTGGCATAACAAGCTTAAGTTGGCTCTTTGGGCTGATAGAATCAGAGTCAAAGAATCAATAGGAACATCTCCTTACCATCTGGTTTATGGACAAGATCCCATTTTTCCTACAAATCTCAAGTTACAAACACTGCATTTCATGAAAGATTATTTCGGAACTGATGATAAACTTGAGTCTAGACTAACACAATTAATGCATCCGGATGAAAAAAGGGATGAGGCTATGCTTCATTTTAGTAAACACCAAGATGTAGTAAAAATATGGTTTGACAAAAAGTCTAGAGCCAAGGCTTTTAAAATATCAGATCTAGTGCTGTTATGGGATAAAAGACATGAGAAGAAAGGGGATCATGATAAGTTCGATTATTTATGGTTGGGTCCATACCAGATTTTAGAAGTCTTAGGGGAAAATATTTTTAGACTAAAAACCTTGGATGGAAAAGATCTGGCATTACCTATCAATGGGTTGCACTTGAAACACTATTTCTAGGCTTGAAGAGGCTGGGTTTTGTATTATATGTAATTATGCCATGCTTTGTTTATTTTGTGTGTGCAGATTTGATATTTAAGTTGTGTGGTTGTTTGACATGTTAGGTTTTGGTATTAATGTTGTGTTTTGTTTCTTTTGTGTGTGCAGGTTGGACATTTAGGTGGTGTGTTTATTTGACATTTTTCATTGTCTTATATATAACAAAAAAAAAAAAAAGGAATAAAAGTTTGAAATGTTAACACATGCCTAAGATTGGGAGAATATGAAGCATTGGAATTATGTTGTAAAAGCTCCACATGTAACACAAACAGTTAAATAATATCGTTTGAGGCTTGTGATGCATGAAGTAGTCAGTTTTGCAAGTTATGGCAACACTTCATCTGCAATTCAAAGGGCAATGCATTCATATTACATCTCACTTTGCATATACAAGCCATCTTAGTTGCATATGCATTTCAGATACAAATCATTAAAGTGTATCAAATCCTCTTAGGGTTATGCTATAACATAAATAAAAAAATCCTAAGGTTGGAAACTGAGCCCGAGATATCTAGAATCAAGCACGTTTTATACACATTAAAAAGGATCTTGAGAAAAATGATCAAAAACTTGCTTGGAAGAAAAGGTTGGGCGAAAGAAGCATTTCATGTCTATCCTATTATGCAACATGATCCTTAAAACAGTGGTTTTGACCACTTCCATAGAGCTTAAAGCCTAAAATCAAAGTAGTAAGGATAGGGCTAAATCCTCATCAAACTTAGGTTGAGGATCCAACTCCCCAAAGCTTTGATTTGACCTACATGGAGTAGTAAGGATAGGGCATAAATTCTCATCTCGCTTAGGTTGAGAATATGATTCCCCAAAGCTCTTATGTCTCATTTCATGATAAGTCTTGGATTGGAAGGATCGTACTACTTGTCCTCTATAAAGGATGGGTAGTCATCCCCAAGGTCCAAGCAATAAAATTAATATTCTCCATGTTCATTTAAAAGTTTGGATTGGAAGGATCGTACTACATGTCCCTAGCAAGGATGGGTAGTCATCCCCAAGGTCCAAGAAGTAAAAATTAAATTTTTCCATTTCATCTCTATATTGGATTGGAAGGATCGTACTATTTGTCCTCTGCAAAGGATGGGTAGTCATCCCAAAGGTCCAAAAAAATAAAGTTAAGTCATGGATTATGGGGTTAAGAATGCCCATGCATGACAACATGTCTTGTCTAAAAAACAAGACCATTGACTGCTCAAAGGGTTAGACTAGCATGACCATTTCTCCCATAATTGGTTAAATTATTTTGCTCAAAGTGAGGTAATGAATTCCAAATCAGAGTAGTAAGAATAGGGTTAAACTCTCATCTCGATTTGGTTGGGAGTCTGATTTCCCAAAGCTCTGATTTCACTTTCACTGACACATGGGTTCAAGATAATAGTGACTCATAACCAACTTTGGGATCTAATAAAACAATTTACTATACATATGGTTGATCCTAAGAGGGTTTGATAATCTTGAATGTTTGTGTATGATATTAGAAGGTCTATGCATTTATAAAAACAAAATATCTAAGCATTTTTATTAGGTTACACAAATCATTCATAGTCTCACAGATGCATGCATGTAGAACTGACAATGGAATGTTGATCAAGTTCAAGCGATATGGAAATGAAAAAAAATAGCACACATCGAGCTAATACTAATGATTCTGATGTTTCATGTACTTCTGATCTATTGGTGTTTGTTTATCTTTTATGTGCTAACGCCTGTATCTAAGCTTGTTATTTCAGGTTGGGTTCTCACCAAAATGCTCTGGAGCATTTGACAGCAGAGTCGCCATTTGTTGTGGCTAATCCACAACACACCCCAATCTTGGGGGCCCACCTTTTTGCATGCTTTCAAAGAAGAAAACAGTGACCCAAATGCTAAGAAAATCAAAGAAAAAGACAAAAAAAAAGTTTCACTAAGGAAAAAAGTTGTCGCGATATCGCGACATGTCGCTCTGTCGCGGCCGAAAGTTGTCATGATATCATGACATGTCTATCCGTCGCTACTGAGAATGAAAAACTGTAGCGAAATCGCGACATGTTGCTCCGTCGCAGCCCAGAGAGGAGAGAGAAAGGCATAATGAAAAACTATCATGAAATCATGACATGTTGCTTCGTCGCGGCCCAGAGAGGAGAGAGAAAGGCAGAATGAAAAACTATAGTGAAATCGTGATGTGTCACAAAATTGTGGTCAAAACAGTCAACAACAACAGGTGGGCGAAGGCGTCGCGAAATTGTGACATGTTTGATTTTCACGGCTTGAAAGCGGGTAGAAGGCACAAAGTATAAAATGGTCGTGAAATCATGACAAAACTAAGCCAAAGGCAATAAGGCCCAGCAATGTAGCGAAATCGTGATAGAAACTAAGACAAAGCGTATAAGTCGAAAGGCGTCATGAAATCGTGATGCGTCGTGTTTTCACGGCGTGGATGAATGAAAAGAGTCTAAGGCCCAAAGGCGTAGCGATTTCGTGCAACTTTTGGCGAAGCATTCCAGCCAGACAAAGACGTCACGAAATCGCGACAGAAAGTGAAGACCATGCAGATGGCAGGAAATGGTAGCAATTTCGTGACAGGTTGCAGTCGAAGCATACGAAAAAGAAAAAACATCGTGATTTTGAGACAGGTTGCAACCAAAGGCGTGCTGAGTGAAAAATGTCACGATTTCACGACAGGAAGCTGCAGGATATCTCCGAACGAAAAAACATCGCGATTTCGTGACAGAAAGCAGCCAAGGTGTACGGAGAAGAAAAAACGTCGCGATTTCATGACAGAAAAATAGCAAAGTGTACGGAACAAAAAAGTGTCACGATATCGCGACATGTCACGTTTTCGCTAGGCATGAAGGCAACAAAGGTTTCTGACGAAAAGTTATGGCGATATCGCGACATGTCACGTTTTTGTGGCTAGGAAGGCGGACAAAGCTGCATGCATAAAAAATATCGCGATATCGTGACATGTCGCGTTTTCGTGATGAAAGTGAAGAAGCAAAGCTGCATGCATAAAAACGTCGCGATATCGCGACATGCTATATTTGGGTCGTGATTTATAGTGAACCGTTACAAATCATACAGAAATCACTGAACACGTGGCAGAAAGGCATGAGGGTCATGGTAACGCTTCAAATCAACAGTTACAGTCAGCAGAGAAGATCAAACGTTGCAGGTTCAAGTGAAAGGTCAAAAATACCAAAAAGGGAGAAAATGAAACGAAGCGTCATGGGAGATGAAACGAAGCATCACAGAGCAACCGAGAGCAGCAATAGAAAGTTTAAATAGCAGAAGTGTAGGTAGATACAGAGGCTGGAAATTGTAAGAAGAAAAGCATTATTTTTGTGAATAGAAAGGAGTTTATTTGGCAAGAGTAACTTTTGTGTGCAAAACCAAAAGGAGATTGAAGGCTAAGACTACTGTTATTTTGTAGATCTTTCCATTGCATTATTCTTTCTTGTATCTATTCGTTTACACCATAATCTGGGTTACGATAGGTGAATGATGGAATGTTGCAATTATTTATTTCCTTAGAGTCTTGCATCTGATCTGATTCGACTGTGTTTATTGCAGGTCTGTTATGTCAGGTTGTTTTAGAGCTTCATCTCATAACTTGGGGTTTTGCAGGGAGGATATTGCTAACCAGATTAACGTCATGTTTCAGTTTTTCCAGCTGATTCTCATAAAGAATCTTTCTGTTAGGTTCTAATTTTATTTTCACATTTTTTTATTCAAAGTTTGGCATTTCGAATTTTGGAGCATTCCAGAATATGTTTTCTAACTTTAAAAGCTAACATAAAAATAGCAGAACAATTAAAACAAAGATAAAATGTACCAACTAACTATAAAATGAACATCATGCTAAAGGCATAGAATTTAAAATGAAGTGGCCTATACCACGCATTTTCCCATTTAAAATATTTCTTTAAGCAAAAGATAAAAGAGGTTGCTACTTTATTCTAGGGAGGGTTTCATTAATTTCAAGAGCATAAAAGAAGAAAGGGTTTTTGTTCTTTCTTTTGCTTTACGCGGTTAGGTTATTTTAACAGATTAGGGTTACAAAGTTTGCTGTGAATCATCAAAGGCCCCTTGTTAACAGTTACTTGCAGAAAATAAGTTATTCTAGATTACATTCATTTATTTGCATTAGGTCTTAATTGATTATATGCATATGAATGTTTGTTCACAAGAAACTTGGAGAAATTAAAATAATAAATTTTCTTTGCAAGAAAGAGTTTCCTTTTAGAGACTCTAGTTGCATGTTCATTTTTTAAAGGAAAAAATATTCACTCAACACTGCCCAATATTGTTACCCAAGACTAGCTTCTGTGAGCATACAATGAACCATTTCCATGATAGAATAATTTATTCTCTCAGGAAATCCATTTTGCTGAGAAGTATAAGTAGTATTTAACTATCTCATGATTCCATGTGCAATAAAGAATGTAGAAAACTCTTTAGAGGTGAAATCCCCCCTTGATATGAGCGGAGGGTCTTTATAGAAGTCCCTGATTCCTTCTCAACAGATTTCTTGAATTGTTGGAAGAAACTAAAAGCTTCAGATTTCAGCTGAAGAAAGAACACCCACATATTTCCTGAGTAGTCATCCATAAACAACTAAAAATACCTCTTCCCCCACAACTTATGGGTGTGAAAGGACCACACAGATCGATGTGAATCAACTCCAGAGGTTTCTTTGTTATTGTAGAGCTCTTATCAAAAGGCACTCTATGCTACTTTCCTACCAAGAAGTCAGAGCACACTAGCAATGTGGAAGAAAGGGAAGGAAGACCCTTTACCATCTCATACTTACTCAACTCAAGTAAGTAGCCAGAAATAAGATGCTCATATCTCTTGTGCCATAGGGAAGTTGCCTCCTTTGTAGAGACTATCATGGCAACATGGGAGTAGAGATAGCATATAAGGAAAATAAGCCATGCTTATATGAAGTTTTTGCAATGTGCTTACCCCTCCTGGTAATAGAACAACACTTCTTACCATCCTCAACATGAAAATTTACAACCATATCTTTATGCAGAATTTGTGTGACTAAAAAAAATTGTTCGCAAATCCTAGAACATAGAGGACTTTATCAATATGACACTTGCCATCAGGAAGAGTGACTGAAATTATACCCTCTCCTTGAACCTTGTAGGTTTTTTCATCAAAAATAGTGACAGGTTTGACCTCTTTGTCCTAAAATGATTCAAACCATGATTTATCACCAGTCATATGCTTACTAGCTCTAGAATCGACATACCATGCAGGATCCTTCTGCTTGGAGGTTGTGGTAGTCATGAGCACCTTATTTGCCCACTCAGAATACGAGTCAGATTATTCAACAACAACATTCACCTTGGGTTGCTTATTCCTATTTTGTGCTTTGTTCTAGCCTTTTTTTAGGTTAGTTATTCTTGTGCCAACACATGTTGGTGTCATGATTGTCTTTATCACAAACTTTGTAATATATCTTCATTTGTTGAGGTTTTTTCCCTTTTTAATCTTTGTGAGAATTTCATCGTTTCTAAAAATTACCCTTCTTATTAGAACCCTTCTTGTTGGAGTATAGGGTTGTATTAGAAGAATCATCTCTTTGAAGTTAGCGTGCCTTCTCTTCCTGAAGCAGATTGACCAACTCAACAAATGTAACTTTTCTTTGTGACACCTAAAGTGAGGTGATCAACAACATGTAAGAATAAATTAAAGCTCTCAATACTACTGGAGTAAGGACCTTATCATCTACAGTTTCTTCCAAAGAACTTAATTTTACTTTCAGCTCAAACACTATGTATAGAAAGAGTTCACTATCTCACCCTGCTTCATACTCAAAATGTGAAGTTGATATTGAAGGTAAAGAATGGTGGAATCATTATTTTCCTCATAAATGGTTTGAAGGGCATACCATGCCTCTTTACCATGTTCTTTGTCACCAATGTGAGGTTGAACTTCATCTGAAACAACAAGCAAGATGAGCACTCTTGCTCTACTATCTTTCTTGTCAAGTGCTATCTGATTTGTAGTTGGAGCTATGGCTGCTATTGATCCAGCTACTGGTGAAGATCTTGTTGTTATTCCAGAAACATCTCATAAGTCTTCCATGACAAGGATAACCTTCATCTTGTTTTTCCATGGTGTGTATTTAGGACCTTTCAATAACTGATGAGCATCAGTCATTAATTTTGCAGCCATATTGAGGATTCCTTATAACACCAAATGGTACCCCTTTCTATATACCTTTGTGCTAGGCCATTATACCATTCAAATACCTGCCCTTATGTGAGGGAGACTATAGGTATTTTGAAAAATTAGAAAAAATTACCCGCCCTTACGTGAGGGAGACTATAGGTAATTTTTAGAGATCATACGATACATGGAACTTAGGCAGTACTAGAAAGAAATTGTATCGTTAATGGCACCTACCATAGAAATTCGTTAATCCTCATGCATGGGGTATAACTTCCCATAAAAGCTTTGGATGTTAGAACATTCGTCAGGATTTACACCTAAACACAAGAACGATTAAGGTAGTGGAATGGAGTAAAAAAATAGCAAAATGGTAAACTTATATCTCCCCGATGATTAATAGAGAACAAGCTTAGATGTCATTTTGGCAGCTATATTAGGCGACAGATACAATAGTCGGATCACGACAATATTACCTGTAAGTGTGGACCAGAGGTATCACAAATACCGAACGTTGTAGTGCAATAAATTGCACGGATGGGTTCAATTATTTTTGGGGACTTAAGGGAGATTGATTTTATTTTTAATGAAGTAGTGCAAATGTAAAGGAAAATTGCAACATACATAAAAAAAATACCCACAAAAAAATGAACCTAAGGTGTCGGTCACTGCCGAAAATGCACCTTTGTACAATATGCCAAATTGCTTTTTCAATGCTGAAAAAATTACTCACTATCCCCCCTTAATTTGTGCTCTTTGAAAAAAAAAACCGCCCCCTCTTTCACTTTTTAAAAAAAATGAACCCCTTTGTTTTCAGATTTGAAAAAAAAAAATTCAAGGGAGAAACAAAAAATTGTCCTTTCACTAGTTGCAATTATTCTAATTTAATGCAATTTTTTTAATTAAATTTAGCATTAATGTAATTAATAGTAAAAATAATTTTGTTTTGAAATCATAATTAAAAAAAAAATTAATTTAAAATGATTTAAAACAAAAAAATATTTAATTTTAATTAAAAAATACTAAAAAAAATAAAAAAAATCATAAAAAATTAAAAAATTTACATTAATCGTGAAGGAGCTCAAAAATTTTAGAGTATGCAGGACTCAAACCCGTGACCAGGGATAGCATAGTGATGTCACGATGCAACCACGACCGTCTAGGCTACCACCATCGAACGGGCTTGAAGAAGCATAGGTCTACTTTATCGTCGATTGTCCCAAACAGTCAAAACAAATGGAAAATGTGGGACTTTTTAGTCCCACATTGTGTAGGTGGAGGAGAGGGAGGGGTTTAAAAGAAGCAAACCCATCCTTATCATTTGATTACCTTCAGGTAATCAGCTTAGAGCACCCACCTTTTGCAAATCGGATGCCTCAGGTGACCTAGTGCCATGCACGCAACCCGATGCCATGTCGCCACACATGTAACCTGATGCCACATGTCTCCTCGAAGTGCAAGCCATGTGTCCACCTTGCATCATTTTGGTCAACCCTATCTGGTTCGTGTTAGGTCTCCTCTATTGAGATTAGTCTACATCTAGGTGTCCGATGTGTCATTCCTCTAGTGTCCACATTTGAGTCTCCTCGATAAATGTGTTGAGATGCTCTCAGTGGTTGACCTCAAGAATCATACCCCGGGTCAGTTTGCTCCTAGCTTCCTCAAAAAAATGAAGAAATGCTTCAAAAATCGAGCCTCCATTCGATAACCTTGGGAAGCATGCCCGAGGTATAGGGTCCAGGTGAGCCTAAAAAAACATGCCCCTGCAAAAAAGTCAAATGAAACTATCGCCTAGCTCTGATACCATATTGGAATGAATCAATCATGAAGTAATTGCATTAGATAAATAAATAATACAATAAATCCTTAGTTTAGCACCGAAGGTTACGAAATTGCCAAGGCAAAATAGAATTGGTTACAACAAATAGTAACAACAAACTAATAATGTAATAACAAACAAAAGCTAATAAAATATACGCTAACATAAACTTATCCAAAGCTTATGACAAAGTGAATTGGCACTTCCTTATCAAATTTTTGAGGCAATTTGGTTGCTATAAGGATTGGATGAATTGGATTATGGGATGTATCTCTTCATTTTACTACTTAGTTCTTACCAATGGCAGGCCTTATCAAACGTTCCCAGCTTCCAAAGGTATTAGGCAAGGTGACCCACTATCCCCTTATTTATTCATCATTCTTTTTGAATGCTTGAGTAGGACTATTACCAAAAATAGGGAAAACAAAACTCTTGAAGGAGTTACCATTGATCATGGAGCTAGACCTATCTCTCATCTTCAATTTGTGGATGACTCTACTCTTTTAGGTAAAGCTACAGTTAAGGAAACTTCTAATATTAAGAAAATCATTAGTTGTTTTTCTAAGGCTATTGGGCAGTTGATCAATGAAGACAAATCTAAAGTTATTTTCTTTGACTACTCTACTAGATAGGAATCCATGGTCTTGGATAAATTAAGATATAAGAAGAACTTCCTTCCAATAACTTATTTATGTATTCCCATAAATATTCAAAGGCAAAAAATAAATACTAGAATTGGTTGTTGGACAAAGTCAAGAAGAAAATTGGAAAGTGGACCAATAGGTGGATTTCTTATAGGGGTAGAATCACCTTCGTAAAATCAATCCTTCAAGTTATTCCTATTTATGTATCTTCCATGTTGAATATCCCAAAGGTTGTTCTTCTAGAACTAGATCAAATCAGTCATCGTTTCCTTTGGAGTGGTACTAAGGAGAAAATAAAATGGGCCTTGGTGAAATGGGACACTTTATGTCTTCCTAAGAATGGAGGGGGTTAGGATTTTGTTCTTCTATTAATAACAACAAATCTTTAGTTGCTAAATTATATTGGAGGATGTTGCATTATCCCAATGCTATTTGGTCCAATAATCTCTGTGCTAAATATGCTGAGAACAAAAGTCCTGAAGACCTTGTTCGCTATCAATTTCCTACCAAAGGTTCTCCCATTTTAGCATTTCTTAATACTGGTGAGTATTTTATAAATAAAATAATATTTTGGATCATTCATAATGTTCAACAAGTAAATTTTTGGATAGATTCTTGGGATGGCAACAAGACTTTGTTAACTCGGTTTCCCGATTGGAGGCCTTGGATGTAGGAGCTTCATTGAGCTAACTAGATAAAGGTGGCTAATTACTATCGGTACCATACTGGTAATTCAAATGTTGGTAGATATTGGATTCCTATTGAGGACTAGCCTATTCAAATCCTAGAAAGGCAAAGACAAGATATCCAAGACATCCTTCATATGAGATCTCTCTCTTGGTCCCATAAAAAAGATTGTTTTGGATGGAACAACACTATTAAGGGTGAGTATTCAATTGCTCTGGGTTATTTGAGATTATGCCATAATAATCCCAACCATTCTTCTAATATATTTTATCAATTGTGGGCTCAAAAGCTCTAGCCTAAGGTGATATTCTTTAATTGGATTTTATTGCATCGTAGGGTGCTTACTGGTGAGCAAATTATGAAGCATGGTTTTCATGGCCCTTTTAGATGTGAAATGTGTGAAGAGAATGTAGAAAATATCAACCATATTTTTACTGAGTGTACTTTAGCCTCTAAGTTATGGAGGAGAATGGCCACTTTACTTGGCTTACAGTGGTCCAATTTTTTTACTTTTGAACAAATTTGGAGGGATTGGCCTAATCAAGAGGGTGTTGATCATTTTATTAGGCAATTAGTTTGGATGGGTTCTACCATTCTTCTTTGGAATATTTGGAATGGAAGGAATAACCAAATATTGAATCAATATAGGAAGGATATTCACTATATTTGGTAAAATACGATAGCCAACTTAGTTGAATCTATCCATAAACTCCTTAATCGCCCCCAAAAATCTCACCAAATATGGGATCAAGTGATGCAAATATTGAATATTAAATATTCTAAGGGCAACAAACTTAAAGGGAATGTGAGTATTCATAAGATGGATAGGACAAGAAATTGGCAACCTCCTTGTAAGGATTTTGAAAAATTCAATACTGATGGAGCCTCTAAAGGGAACCATGGAAAAGCCAGTGTGGGAGGAATTGGTAGACTTTCATATGGCTCCCTAGTTTTTACTTTTACTGATAATTTAGGTATTCTTTCCAATAACCTTGTTGAGGGGTATGGTATCCTTAGAGTCCTTCAGGAGGCTACTAAGGTTAGATGGGAAAAGGTGTTTGTTGAGTATGACTTTCAACTTATGATTAATATTTTGAAGCCTCCTAAAAATCATAAGGTTGATTGGAGAATAAAAATAATTATTGAGAAGATTCAATTAATCCAAATGGGATTTTTGAAAGTTAATTACAATCATGTGGTCATAGATCAAAACAAGAGTGTTGATGCTTTAGCTAATTGGGCTTTAGACAAAGGTGATATTAATTGTTATGGCCACCCTCCTAGATGGTGGGCTTCGCAAATTAGGGAAGCTCTTCTTTCTATCATTTCTTTGGATGGCTCCAGTTCTGAAGGTACCTGGTTTCTTCTTGCTTTATTTTTGCTTTTGTTTTGTTCTTTTAGGTTATTTTAATTCCCTAGATCAAACTATTATTTCTTTTGTTTCCTCTATTGATTCTTGCCTTAAAAGTCTTCTGGTCTAGATAGGTCATTGTTATGTTCAATTGTTTTCTTTTTTCTTTTTTTCTTTTTTTGTTTAGTTTTTTTTTTTTTGTTAAGTAGCGTTTGTATTTACAGTGGGTTTTAACTAGGATCCCAAAACCTGATTACATAAGAGTTGATAATAACATGTCGAGAATAAGCCATTACAACAAAATTCTGGGCCCAAGGCACCAATACCCTAAAAATGAAAAACAAACAGAAATCTTGCCCAGCAGGAAGCAGCAAAAAACCATTAAAATATAAATCCCGCCTAACGGGAAGCAGTCGAAAAACCACCAAAGAGTGAATCTCGCCCAGCGAGAAGCAGCAGAAATCCATCCCAGTGTAGATCCCACCCAACGAAAAGCAGCAAAAACCTCTACCAAGTGAATCTCGCCTCCCAAGAAAACTAGCAGGAAATGAGAAAAACCATCCCAACAGGAAACCCAACGGTTTTGGAGAATCCCGCCCCATGGGAAACCATCCCGCCCAGCAAGAAACCATCCTACCTAGTAAAAGGGGGAATCCCGCCCATCAGGAAGTAACTATAAATCACCACCAAGAGAATCACGCCCCTAGGACAACCAACGAGGAGCAGCTAAAAACCACCATCGTGTAAATCCCACCGAGCAAGAAGCAACAAAAAACCATTATAATATAAATCCTGCCTAGCGAGAAGCAGTAAAAAAACCACCAAAGAGTGAATCCCGCCTAGCGAGAAGCAACAAAAATCCATCCCAGTGTAGATCCCGCCCAGTGAAAAGCAGCAAAAACCTCTACCAAGTGAATCTCGCCTCCCGAGAAAACTAGTAGGAAATGAGAAAAACCTACCTAGCAGGAAACCCAATGGTTTTTGAGAATCCCACCTCGCGGGAAACCATCCCGCCCAACAGGAAACCATCTTGCCCAAAAAAAATGGGGAATCCTACCCAGAAGAAAGCTGCTGAAAACCAACAAAGAGGAGATCCTGCCCATCGTGAAGCAACCAGAAAGCACCACCTAGAGAATCTCACCCCCAGGACAACCAATAGGAAAATACAATAGGTTAAGGGACCAGGGATACAGGGACTGGGGATCCCAGGTGGGAAGAGGTAACAAACACAAATATGGGATCCATGGGAGCCTATACTGGGGGATCTAGGGTTTGCATGCATATATCAGATCCCCCCAAGATTTGAAAAATGCAGCAGAACCGAGAGAACCCCAACAGCAGGGGCCAAGAATCCCATCCTTGCATAAGAGAAACTTTAGGGAACTGGGACTGAGGCTGGGAACAACCCAGGTAAAGAAAAATTCCCCCCCAAGGCCAAACAAATGCCTAAGTTGTCCACAAAGGATCAAAACCAACACGAAGAAGCCTCCAAGCGTGAAATCGAAGAGGGCCCTCCCCACAAGGATGAGACCAACAATAGCCACAGGATCCCAGAGAGGATTCACTAGAAAAAAGGGGAAAGAGACCCCCCAGACCACCCCCAAAGTAGTAAGGACCTCAAAGGAAACCCCAGGAAGCTATCAAAAACCCAACCAATCACCCCCACAACCCAAAGAACTGCATGAAACCAGATCAACACCAAAAACCTGTAGAAAACCCCAGGGGGAATCCTGAGGGAAAAAAAAAGGAAGGGATCTCAAAAACAACAAGGAACCCTGGGAAGCACCAGGCCAAAAACTCAAACAAGGGATCCCTGACCGACTGGGAGAGGTGTAGAAAGAGGAGAAGGATCTCCCTCAAGAATATCATCTGCAACAAACAATCCCAGAGAGGGATGACCTGGGAAGAGCCAGGGACTGGGCAGGAACCAGGGGAGGGGTAGCAGGGAAGGGATCGGGACCCTCCCCTCTCTACTTTTTTCCCTCGTCCTACATCTCTTAATTCTTTTTGTTTAGTTTATTAAGGTGTGTGTGTGTTTTTTTTTTTTTTTTGTGTTCTTTGTGTTGTTTTTTGTTGTTCTTGTGTTTTTGTTGTTTTGTGTGGTTTTTTTTTAATGTTTTTGATTATTGTTCTTGTGTTTTTGTCGTTCTTGTTCTTGTGTTTCTCTTTTTTTTTATGTTAATTCGAGTTTTTATGTGTGAGTGTTTTCTATTTTTTTGTTTTTGTTTATTGTCTGTTGTTGGTTGTTTTTAATTTTTATTTTATTTTTTAAATATTTTAGGTTTTGGTTGTGTTTATTTTTCATGTTTTTTTTGGGTTATGTCTTTGTAGTGTTCTATTGTTTTTGTCATGTTTGTGTTTTGTTGTGGTTCTTGTGTTTTTCTACGTGGTTAGTGTTGTGGTTTATTTTTATTGTTTTATGTGTGTTTGGTTGTGCTTTTGTTTTTGACACACTCAAGGATCATTTTTTTCATTTTATTTTACTATTTTTATTATTTATTTATTTATTTTTAAATTGGTTTTGTGTGTTTGTTTACTCCTTGAGTATGTCAAATGTGGTAGGCCAGGTCCGAGTCCTAGGCATTTTTGGTGGAATGGATACCCCTGCCTCCTTGGGTCTTACCCGAAAGTAGCATCCATTTTGGTATATTTTCCACAAATTAAAAAAAGAAGAAGTTGGGGTACTCTTCAGGTCTATGCCTCTTGAAAAAAGAATCGCAAATAAATTTTGGTTTTACTCTTTGTTTTACAACCTCTAGATAAATTCATTTTAGTGTTTAGGATTAGGCTCAAAATCGGCTGGTTTTGAAAGAAATATTTTAGAAATAAATCTTTTAGACCTTGAGCATGTTGACCTCTAAGTCTCCTCAGGAAGGTAAGCCTTATCATCAGAAGAAATATTAGGGTCTTCTCCTAAATGAAAAGTTTCTAAAATGGAAAAAGAACATGTCACTCCACGTCCTATAACAAAAAACTAGAGAAGATGAGGAGTTGATGTTGGTATTGACCATAAAGTTGGTAAATCATCTAACTGGGATATCAAAAAGTGTGAATCAAAAATGGATATTGTAAATAGATCTTAGGTGATCTTGTAATTAAGTGGAGGAAAGGACCTATAGGAAGATTTGATTAGTGTAGCAACCTTTAGACCTTAATTTCCTATATCCTTGGATGGATGAAAGAAACAAAATGATAAACCCTACAAATGAATATTATCTCATGGAATGTGAGAGCCTTGAATGGCCATTCCAAGTAGGGATTGATAGCTTCAATGAGGAATGCTTTATCTCCATAGATTCTCCTTCTCTAAGAAACAAAAGTGGGTGAAATTAACATTGATAAGGTTAAACACATTATTTATAAGGATTCTAGGTTTGCAACAAGCCATGCCCAAGGTGCTTCAGGGGGACTTTTATGCCTTTGGGATCCTAATAAAGTTGAATATAGGGTGATTTATTTGGATAGATTAACTAATATTCTCTTTTTTTACAAGGAATCTAATTGTAGATGGGTTTCTAATATTTATGTTTCAAAATCTATATTAGGGACATGCTTTCTATGGGAAGCTCTTAGACAGATGAGGGAGGCCTTTAAAAATAAAATATGTATATTGGTGGGATATTTCAACTCCCCTCTTTATCAATAAAACAAAAAAGGGGGCAACCCAATCTTTTCTAAAGGTGTGGAATATTTTGCTCAGTTTGTGAATTCTTATGAGTTGATGGACATAGATATAAGAGGAAGTAAGTTTACCTGGAGCAATAGAAGAGTGGGTAGTCATTTGACCCAAATTAGATTGGATAGAATCCTTATCTCCAAGGAAGGCCTAGCTTCCTTTGGTGATGCTATTTTAAGCACTCTTTTTAAAGATTGATTTGATATCAATCCGTTGTTAGTTAAGGATTTTTTTACTTTTAGGAAGTTTAAAATCCCTTTTAGGTTCTAAGAAATGCATATCCAACACTCTAATATCGAATCTAAAGTTGCTAAATGGTGGACCCAAAAGTTTTCTAACCCCTTAATATATCAAATAGCTAAGAAGCTCACATTCATTAAATCTAACATGAAAGACTGGAATAAAATAGTTTTTGGACACCTCTTCCTCAAAATAGAGGATTTGGAAAAACAACTAAAGGATATTAATTCCTCCATTGAGGGAGGAACCTTGATAGTAGAGTCTAGAGAAAGGGATAAAAATATCCTGGTAGATTTCCATAATACCTTGGCATGCAAGGAGATCTTCTAGAGATAAAAATCAAGAGCCCTTTGGCTAAAAGGAGACAACAACAATAAAATTTTTCATGTATCTATTAGAAATAGATTTTATTACATTATTTAGATCATGTAAATGTACCTTTACCATGGTACATACTTAAGACATTATATTACTTTAGGGGGAAGTTATCTAGTTACTTCATGCAATGTAATAACTGCACAAGTGTCAAAGTACAAGCTGTATATGTGCAAGATGACCCTTGCACATCTAGGTAGAGTGTTGGCCAATGAACCTATTTCCTATATAAAGGGTCAAAGGTATAGATCATAGATATAGAGAAAAATAGATACAAGAGAACACAGTTGCATATAGAGTCAAAGTGGTGTGATGTAGCATTGTGATGTAATCTAGTGGAGTGTAATACACTCAATGTCCATTATTGAGTAGTAGATCTATTCATGGAGTGTTCATTTCCTCTAGATCTATTTTTTAAACATCTCCATTTTTATATATATTATTTTCAGTCATCTTGTATATTTAATTTATGTTATTTTATTTTGCATCTTGTGTTTGCTATCTCCCATTACATGCGGCATAAAAATCTAACCGTGGAATTAGAGCTATGACAGGTGAATAGGAAAACCACCATTATCATTGACCCTGAGCTATTTGTCAACTTGACGAGCCATTGGACCAGTAATTGTCAAAAATAATTAGTAGAGTCTAGGTGGTAGAGTTAAGGAGAGCCATAAGATTAGGATTGAAAGAAATCTCATATTCTGTAATACTAAGATTGCATAAGGCTAGAGTATTTCCATAGAGTTTCAAGGGAAAACTTGTGAAGACTAAGAATCAATATTTGATCCACTAGTTTGATGAGTCAACTACTGAATCTCATATAAGAGACCTAGAGAAATTGACCAAAAGTTTCTTTTATTGCAGGGAATTGATTCACAAATGATTGGGACACCTCCTACAACAAAAATATAGGATATTTCAACTTCGTTACTTGAAGGTCATAGTGCTTTCATAGTGCAGATATTAGTTACTACAAGAGAATAATAATACAAAAGAAACTTCTAGAGCAAAATTATGGTTAAGTTGGGAGAGAGGAGATCTCCATTGCTATATTGGAAACTTCACAATAAGAAAAAAAGCCATAGAATCCTTAAAAATCCATAGAAGCATTAAAATTCCATAGTAGCCTTGATCCAGAAGAAAATGCCATAGAAGCCTTAAAATGCCATAGTAGCCTTGATCCATAAGAAAAGGCCATGGAAGCCTTGATCCATGATAAAAGTCGATATGAACCTTGAGGGAAATGCCATAGAAGCCTTGAAAAGACCACAAAATCCTTGGTATTGAAAAAGGCCACATAATCCTTGATACTAAAAAATGCCACAAAATCCTTGATCTTGAAGAAGACTTCAGAATAAAGTATCTAATTTAGAAGCATATTTCAGTACTAATATTTTGTTGCAGGAACCGAAAGATTCAGTGAGTTGGGAAATCTTCTTATAATAATTTTATGAGGAGTATATTTTTTAGAATCAATCCAAAACCTGAAGCAAAAGAGATCAAAAGAAGATATCATTAATGAAGAAGGACTAGGAGATTCATGCTTGAATATAGAGGTAGCAGAATCAAATATCCAAGAGAATATCTCACCACCAACACTTCCAGAAGAATAAGATTGAAGATAAGATCTCAAGGAAAACTGGAAGGAGATACAGAATCAACGGCCTTGGAGAGGTCTCTATGAGCATCCAGTAAAAGGCTTGGTGACTCTCAATAAATAATTCATCAAATGAGTTCCAAGGAGAACTCATTGGATAAATTCACTATTGGAGATAGTGAAAGATTTGGGATAATTTTCACCATCTGACAACAAGTCCAAGAAGAAGAATTTGGTAAGGAGTGCCCAATATTAGAATACCTCAAGACATACATAATATTGAGAAGAAGCCTACCAAATCTAGGAGACCTGAAGATTACCTATCACAATAAGAAGGCACCACTTCAGAATCAAATATCTCTTCACATATACTACAAAAATGAGGATACTACAAGAGGAGAACAAGCCACCAAAAATTCTAGGCTCGTGAAAGGGATACCATATTTTGGTGAAGACAAAGCTATTCAAGGAAGCCTAAAAAAAGAGCTTTAAGATTTCATCTAAAAAAACAACTTGGTGATCATAGACATCAATATATACATCCTCTACAGAAATGGTTAAAAGGCTTTCAAAAAAAGGTAAGCAACTATTGGTGCAAGTAGATTCATTAAGTGAACTACTTATCAGATTTGTTTAAGTACCTTAACTAGATTGAATTTGCATAAAGGAGAATTAAATTAGAGTATTCAAAAAGTGCAAAAATAAAGTATTATTTAAGGTTCATTTGCACTTTAGGATTTGAATATATTTTAGAAATATTAAATAATCTATCAACTACCTATTATCTAATTTTGAAAAGAAAATGAAGACTAGCTCCTATTGCCTTTTTGTTAAAGAAAATTTAGAATAATTCTTGAAGATTTATTTTAGATTATTCTTGATTAGTTGTAGTATATTGATTAAGTGCTTTAGTTTTTTGAGATTTAATTGGATTAATAAGGTGATATTATTAGTGCATTAAAATATAATTAGATTTACACTATTAGATTACTCTCAAAAATATTGTTGCTTGTGTTCTTCAGAAGGGCACAAAAATAGAATTAATCAAAGTGTCTAAAGAAACTATTAGGGCATAGATATCTACAAATTTGGGTAGCTTTAGTAAGCCACAAGATAACCTCTATCCTCCAAGTTTTGGAGAATAAGGTAACCACCAAAAAGAGCATCAAAGAAAGTATTGAATGAGACTTGGTGAGTCTCAAGTTCAAGGCACAATAATAGTGTAGAAAAATTACAACAATATAAAGCTTCCATCATGTGGTTACAAGCTTGCAACCTTTCATAAAATGTCCAAGATAAAAGGGGAAGGTGTCCATTCTAAAGGGCAATCTCAAAATCCCTATTTAAACTCAAATATTCTGCCTCAAAAATAGAAATTTAGATGTGAAAAGAAGAGTGCAAAAGAAGGTGCAACAAGAATATTTTATGTAAACCTATTTTGCATTATATTGCACAAATTCTAATCTGGTTATATAGGGAGAACATGCAGATTTAAAAGTTCTCTAGAGGCACTGAACTTGCTGGAAAAATCAACCAAAGGTGATTGTATGCTAGCAGCAATCAAGCTCAGCTCAAGGAGCCAATCAATGGGCTCATACTCCTTGCATCCAAGATGGTCAAACCTGCAAGATACAATGTGCAAAATAAATGGAGAACAACATTAATCAAGAGCAATAGCATCTATGGAAGGATGATGTAAGCAAGCAAAGAAAAAAGGAAAATAAAGCACCATTGGAGTATCACTTACTCCATGATTGTTAGCAAGAATCGATGTTTTAAACCTCCATATTGTTGCTCCATATGCTAGTTGAAATCAAGTGCAAGTGAATGAAAGAGGAGTTGGATATTTTTGAAGCTTAAAGGATATCCAAAAAAGGTTTGTTTGAACCAGTGAAAGGGAGGATGTCCATGTAGAGAAGAATGTGACACTTGTCACCAAAGGAGAACCCTAATGCTCAAGTCAAGAGAGTGCTCATCTTCAAGAAAGGAGTTACATAAATAGGCTAGTGCATTGAGTGTATGGGATACACTTATCCCTTGGAATATGAAACATTTTTCTAAAGAGTGTAACACCCAGACATTACAAGAAGGAAGAAAAATGTATCATTTGCACAAAACTCCCCTCAAGTGCTCGATGTGAAATGGATGTGCCACTTGGAACCTTAGACAAGAAGCTTCTCCATATTAAGGACATCAACGATCGAGGTCAAAGGAGAAGGCAAGTAAATTCTCATCTCAGAATATACACTTCATCATATGTGTGTATAATGTAGAAATGTAGTATGGAAATAAGGTGTTAGAGCCTTCAATGCTCAATCCAAGTGAGGTCAAAGCAAGAGTCCAAGCAGCACCAGTTTTGGAATGCTTATAGCTCCAAGTTATTCCATTGGAGGGTGTAGTCACAACATCAAGACGTCTACATAAATTTCATGCAGCCCTATCTTCTTAGAAAGAACAACATCATATATTGATTGGTGAAAGGTAAAGTTTAATTCCCATTATTATATGCTTTCTTTCCTTAGGAGTCATAAGGTTGTAATTAAAGAATTATAATTAATTGAAAGCAATTTATCAAAGGGAAAAATTTATCATATAAATATAATATTTGCAATATAAATCCTAGGAGCAATAAGGATTTATACTGGAATAAATAATAATTATTTATAAATATTATTGTGATCTAATTTATCCAAAGATTAAGGAGTCATAAGGTCTACTACATCAAATTAATTAATTGGAAAATTAGATACACTAAACCTAATTCCCAATAGGTTATTTATAAAGAGAGGTTTATCAAAGCTTGTTCAAAGGTTGGATATACATATTATTATTGTCTCAAATCTATCAAAAGAAGATAAAAGGTCCAACATTATTACCTCTTTAAAGTTTGAGATCAATGCTTAGTTCAAAAGGAGTCATAATGGCTAATAAGAATTGATTTTGGCATTTACAAAACCTTTACAAAATCAATCAAATATTGAACTATAATTTACAAAAAGTACTATATCTTATCTATAACATACTAGAGAGTCATAATGTATTCTAAAAAATATTAGAATTGATATTAGGGAAATTAAATGGCTTCAAATAAATTCTGCCTAGCTAAATCACAATTACTAAAGGGTCCTAATTATTTTTCCTAGAAGAATAAGGTGAAAGCTATATTGGTATATGAAAAATTATGGGAAATTTTCAAAGGGAGAATTCAAATACCTACCACAAATGACATTAAAATCCAAAAGTTCATAGAAAATGATTCAAATGCTCTAATGATAATAACCTTTGCTATCACTGATGAAATATAATCTTATATTAGTTCTGCAAAAACATCTTCAAATGCATGGACAATCCTAGAGAAAATATGTGAAGGAAAGAGTAAGGCAACTATTCTCCATATTTAGACTCAAATTCATTCATTAAAAATGAATAATGGAGAATGCATATAACTATTCCTAAGGAATGTAACATATATCAAAGGTAAATGATTTACCTTAGGGGAAACATTCAAAGATGAACTTCTTACTCAAATAACTATGAGAGCACTTCTAGACAACTATAAGTAGTTGGTAATATCTTTACAAGTTCTAAGTAAAGATACTTATTTTGATGAGTTAGTAAATATTTTATAGGAATACGAAGTGGAAAATACAACTAAATATGAAATATCTAATAATGCACTGGCATCTAAAGAAAATCCATAAGGAAACATTGCTAGTTCATCAAAAGGATGAAAAGCATGGTACAACAGGTATTGTTAGATATGTAGGAAAAATTGCCATAGCACAAGCTACTATAGTTTAAATCACAAAAATAAGAATCAAGGAAATCAGATGAAAAATGGGAACCAATTTAAAGTATGACAGTATCAAAATCCTCATCAACAACAATTTTGCCATCCAACCAATTATCCACAATTGGAGTATTGAAAAAGGAATAAAAAAGGACATCTAGTTTAGAGGTATATGAAATTGAATAACTAGAAGAATCAAAATATTATTTTGAAATAAAATCTCTCTCATCAAGAATGATAGACTATGAAGACATTAATCACTTGCTTGAACAGGTTACAAAAAATAGAAAAGAAGATTCAAAATATGAAGGAATATATGAAGATCCACATTGAAGGCTAAAGTCTTCAATATCCAAATAATGTAATACAAGGGGGTGTTAGAAATATAGTCTATTACATCATTTGGATCATGTAAATGTACCTTTGATCTTAGTACATACTTATAAAATAAGATTACATTAGGGGAAATTTATATAGTTACTTCATGCAATGTAATAATTGCACGAGTGTCAAAGCGCAAGCTATATATGTGCAAGTTGTCCCTTGCACATATAGGTAGAGTGTTGGCTGAGGAACCTATTTCCTACATAAAGGGCCATAAGTATATATCATAGATATAGAGAAACATAGATACAAGAGCACATAGTTGTATATAGAGTCATAGTGGTGTGATGTAGCATTGTGATGTAATCTAGTGGAGTGTAATATGCTTAATGTCCATTCTTGTTGAGGCCAATTTTGATTAAAATAAAACTAATAAAATTAATTCATAAATTTGCTTAAATAGGTGCAAGTAACCCGAGATACATAACACTCGCCCTAAAATTGCAATCAAATGCTTATATCACGTTGGAGGAGAAATAGGGAGGAAGGTAAAAATAAAAATGCCAACTATTCCTAATTGCACACTTAACAACTAACGATTGTCGACAAGAGCTAACAATAAGTTTCCGACAACGTAAAGGTGCAAAAATAATAAATAACCTAGGACTTAACCTAGGTAGAAAGATGCCCACATCATACCTCCCCACTCAAGTAGCATTGGACTCCAATGCGTACATAGTAGGAGTGGAAGGGTGAGTCACCAATCGCTGCAAAGAGATCTCATAACCGGTAAGAATATCATCCTGGATACCTCAAGATGTCGATGTAGAGATTTAATGTTGAGAGGACTCCCTTGCCAAGGAAATACAAGGATTAAAGAATTATTCTTGGATATGCATATGCTACTAAAAAACCTGGAACCTGTGAATAATTAGAACCTATAAAGAGGTTGATGCAGTGCTTGAGGTGGAACACTAGAGGTGCAGTAGAAGCAACAGAAGGAGTCTTCATGAAGGAAGAGGAATGACCACCTGAGAATGAAAAAGGTCTTGAAGACCATGAGACTAATCATAGTAGCTAGCCTAGCCATTTCATATACCAATAGAATAGCCTTATATTCACTGGTGTAAGCCAGAAAGGCTATTAGAAATGTCTAAAATAAATGAGTACATATCGTCCATGTGGGATGAAGTGGTCCGTGCCAAAAGGAAAGTGTCAAATACCACCAAAAAGTACTCCATACAAATCCACCAAAGTTTTGAATCCTAAAATAGGAAGATAAATTGAACTCCTCAAAGATATCATGGATCTTATCCACAATGTCAAGTGGATACAAATGCCTACAAAAACATGTTTTTGAAAGGTCATAATGGTGCTATGAGTTTCAAGCACTCTTTGAAGCCAAAAAGGTCTTCAATATTTACCTCATAGGGCAATACAATATGCTATGGTTTTCAAGCATTTCATGAAGCCAAAAATGCCTTCATGCTTTGCCTCACAGGGCAATGGATAGTGTGCTATGGTTTTCAAGCACTTTGGAAGCCAACAAGGCTTTATATATTTACCTCATAGGGAATTACAATATGATATGGTTTTCAAGAATTTCATGAAGCCAAAAAGGATCTTCAATATTTGCCTCATAGGCAATACAGTATGCTATGGTTTTCAAGAATTTCATGAAGCCAAAAAGACTTTCATGCATTGCCTCATAGGGCAATTTTACAACTGTGCTATGAATTTCAAGCACTTAAGCAATACAATATTGCTTTTTACAATGATTACCTCATAGGTAATTTTCAAAACCACATGTCCCTAATGCTTGGCAAAATTTGCTAAAATATTTGCAAAAATAAGCCTCGTGCGCTTAACAATGCTTCTGCAAAGGAAGTTGTAAAAAGTTGCAAAAAAGGTTGAGCCCTGAGGGATTCTACAATTAGTTTTTCTAAATGGCAAAAACAATTAACCTAAGAGCTTTTGACAAAATCTTTCCATTGTGTGGAAAAATTGCAAAAAATTTGCAAAAGAAAGCCTCATGGGATTTTTACAAAGTGGCTAAAAATTAATTGCAAATGGATGATGCAATTGTTATTTAAATTGAAAAAGAATTTAAATAATTTATAATTAAGTTTTAAAATAAAATAAAATAAATTAATATATAATTTAAATTTATTTTAAAATAAAATAAAATAAATTATTATAAAATTTAATTTTATTTAAAACTTAAAATAAGAATAAGTTGGAGAAAAATTAAGCCCGCGGGTTAGTGGGAATGGAACCCCTAACAACATGGCCTAGAGCACCTTAGTTCTTAGCGGGCTACTAGCTAAGGTACAGGCCTTGAAAATATGGGAAGTACAAGAGTTGTAATTTATTGCATTGATCACCATGGAAGTTGCGCTGTGACTTCGGTGCAGTGGAAGTTGAGGCATTATCCACCATGGATGTCTGAACACCAAATTGATGAAACACTCCATGAGTTCGCATGGATGTCATCTCCTTCAATGGGTTCTATTGCAATTCAAACTAGCCAAAAATAAAAACATTTTCACACACAAAAAATCCTCAATGCTTGTCTGTCGATATGATGTGATCCTCCTGACAACTACAAAATGTCTACGTAGTGAATATCTACCCCCAACGTCAGATGCAACAAGTTGTTATCCAAATCAATATACCTGTATTTCACTTGTGAAGTGTAACATTTGAAAATAAATTTCAATAACAATGTCGTCCAAGAGGAACGAATGCATCAACAACACTGTGATCGATGGCAAAGAATTCAGCTGGAACAAGGATGGTCAGTGGTTGTAAAATTGAGTAGCAAGCATAGAATACTCTAGAGCCCCGACATAGTCGATGAGATAGTTTCGTCCACAGTGTAAGAATAGTTGTTGGAGTGTAAAACTGCATTTCTTGTAACCTCCCTCGCATGGTGGGTAAAACCACTGCATCTATAATCAAGCACTGGAATGACTTTCGTGTCTACGAATCACGATATCAAAATGATATTTTTCAGAATTATGTAGGAACAAGTGCGACCAAAAGCCACCAAATGAAATTATCAAATGTTTTTTGGAAAACACAATAGCGGATGTCCATATTGCAAAATTTGTATGGGATGAATTGTCCCACATTCAGGACGCTAGGGTTGATGAAATAGTTTAAAAGAAAAATTGCTTAGTGTTGTTAATGACCAGCACACGATGGTCAATCCCACTATGCACCAAATTATTCACTTTTCCAAATTCACTAGTAGTTATACGCCACTTGTCCTTCACCTTCTTTGTCCCCTTGTGCAATGTGTCATCTCCAAAGCATCTACTATCCACCAACATGGCACATCGTCTGCTATACACCAATGTGGCACATCATACGATGTATCATCCCCAAACCATATGCTATCCACCAAAATGGATCACCAATGTGGCACATCATACGATGTATCATCCCAAAACCATATGCTATCCACCAACATGGCACATCCATCCAAATGTACACCTTCTTTATCCCATTGTTCGATGTGTCATCCCCAAAGCATCTGGTATCCACCAATGTGGCACATCCACCCAAACGTACACCTTCTATGTCCCCTTATTCTATGTGATCCCCAAAGCATCTGCTATCCACCAACATGGCACATCCACCCAAACATACACCATATTCTATTGATTCCTTCACCTTCTTTTTTCCCTTGTGCGATGTGTCATCCCCAAAGCATCTGCTATCCACGTTGTCCACCAATGTGGCACATCCACCCAAATTTACACCATATTTTGTTGAGTCCTTCACCTTCTTTGTCCCCTTGTGTGATGTGTCATCCCAAAAGCATCTGCTATCCACCAACATGGCACATCGTGTGATGTGTCATCCCCAAAGTTTTTTCCATCCACCAATGTGGCACATCCACCCAAACGAACACCTTCCTTTTCCTCTTGTGCGATGTGTCATCACAAAGCGTCTGCTATCCATAAACATTGCACATCCACCCAAATGTACACCATATTTTATTGAGTCCTCTGGTCACCCACTTTATCACCTTGTGTGATGTGTCATCCCAAAAGTGTCTGCTATCCACCAATATGGCATGCTCACCCAAATATCCTTCAGATTCTATTGAGTCCTTTGGTCATACAACAGATCATTGTGCCTTCAATTCATCAATTATCCCCTCCACATCTAGGGTCATGATATCTAGTAGTTTGGGGCCAAGCAGTCCATGTAAGCTCTCCTAGCTAGCAACACTGCTATCCACCAACATGGCATACCCACCCAAATATCCACCAAATTTTGTTGAATCCTCTATTTAGACAACCGGTCATTGTACCTTCAGTCTATCAATGATCCACTCCACATCCATGGTCATGATATCTAGCAGTGTGGGGCCACACAGTCCATGTAAGCTCTCCTAGCTAGCAACGCTTGGATCCTCATGGGCTTTCCAGGCTAGTAGTCACTTGCACAGTAGTTATGCTGCTACAGTGCCTCATCAAATTGATAGACCACCAATAGATAATGTAATATCAATAGAGAGGGTCACCCACTTTGTCACCTTGTGTGATGGTGGCACATCCACCCAAACGTACACCATATTATGTTGAGTCCTCTGGTCACCCACTTTGTCACCTTGTGTGATGTATCATCCCAAAAGCATCTGCTATCCACCAACATGGCATGCCCACCCAAATATCCACCAAATTTTGTTGAGTCCTCTGATTAGACAATAGATCATTGTGCCTTCAGTCTGTCAACGATCCCATCCACATCCAGGGTCATGAACTCTAGCAGTGTGGGGCCAGGCAGTCCATGTAATCTCTCATAGCTAGCAACACTGCTATCCACCAACATGGCATACCCACCCAAATATCCACCAGATTCTATTGAATCCTCTATTTAGACAATCGATCATTGTACCTTTAGTCCATCAACGATCCACTCCACATCCATGGTCATGAGATCTGGTAGTGTGGGGCCACATAGTCCACGTAAGCTCTCCTAGCTAGCAACACATGGGTCCTCATAGGATTTCCAGGCCAGTAGTAACTTGCACAGTAGTTATGTTGCTACAGTGCCTCATCAAATTGATAGATCGCCAATAGAGAATGTAATCTCAATAGAGAGGGTCACCCACTTTTTCACCTTGTGTGATGATGGCACATCCACAAAAATGTACACCATATTTTTTTGAGTCCTCTGGTCACCCACTTTGTCACCTTATGTGATATATCATCCCAAAAGTGTCTACTATCCACCAACATGGCATGTCCACCCAAATATCCACCAAATTCTGTTGAGTCCTCTGGTCAGACAACATATCATTGTGCCTTCAGTCCGTCAATGATCCACTCCACATAGAGGGTCATGAGATATAGCAGTGTGGGGCCAGATAGTCCATGTAAGTTCTCTTAGATAGCAATGCTGCTATCCACAAAAATGGCATGCCCACCCAAATATCCACCAGATTCTATTGAGTCCTCTAGTCAGACAACAAATCATTGTGCCTTCAGCCCATCAACGATCCACTCCACATCCAGGGTCATGAGATCTAGTAGTGTGGGGATCAGAAGTCCATGTAAGCTCTCCTAGATAGCAATGCTTGGATCCTCATAGGCTTTCTAGGCTAGTAGTCACTTGCACAGTAGTGATGCTACTACAATGTCTCATCAAATTGACAGACCACCAATAGAGAATGTAATCTCAACAGAGAGCCATATAAAAGAAAAAATTAAATTATCAAAATAAGCTTGAACCACTTGCATAGTAGTGATGCTACTACAATGCCTCATCAAATTGACAGATCACCAATAGAGAATGTAATATCAACAGAGAGCCATATAAAAGCAAAAATTAAATTTTCAAAATAATCTTGAACCCGATCCCAAAGGATCATCAGGCTTTGATACCAATGTTGAGGCCAATTTTGATTACAATCAAGCTAATAAAATTAAGTCATAAACTTGCTTAAATAGGCGCAAGTAACCCAAGATACATAACAATCGCCCTAAACTCACAACCAAATGCCTAGATCACGCTGGAGGAGAAATAGGGAGGAAGGCAAAAATCAAAATGCCAACTATTTCTAATTGCACGCTTAACAACTAACGATTGTCGACAAGAGCTAACAATAAGTTTTCGACAACGTAAAGGTGCAAAAATAATAAATAACCTAGGACTTAAAAAGTAACATAGGTAGAAAGATACCCACATCAATTCTTGAGTAGTAGCTCTATTCATGGAATGTTCATTTCCTCTATCGATATTTTGTAAACATCTCCATCATTTTTATAAAATCTTATTTTTAGTCATAGTGCATATTCACTTTGTCATTTTATTCAGCATCTTGTGTTTTCTATATCCCATTACATGCTGCATCAAAATCTAATAGTATCTACCCTAAGTTACATAAGTTTCAACAAAATTAAGAAAGTGGTGAAGGTGGATGGTTCCAAAACTAAGGATATTATGGGGATCTAGACTGAAGTTGTCGATTTCTTTGAAAACTTGTTGGGAACCATAGAGGATGGGTAGGAGAAAGTAGAGAGTAAGCTTATTTGGAAAACCTCCCCTAATAACTAATGAGATAAACACCTTCTTGACTAGTCCATTAATGGAGGATGAAATTCATAAAGTTATCTTCACTATAGTTGGTGAAAAATCTCTTGGTCCAAATGGTTTCCCAACCCTATTTTATCACAATTTCTAGCATATTGTTGGGAAAGATGTGGTGGAGGTCATTTATGAGATTTAAAGATCCCATTGTATTCCAAAAGATGTGAATTTGACCTTTTTGTATCTTATTCCCAAAGTTGCAGGTGCGAAGGAATTTAAATATTTTAAGACTGTTAGCCTTTGTAACACTCTCTTTAAGATATTAACCAAGTTTTTGGTGAATATAATTAAAAGGTTTCTACCTTTTATCATTGATACCAATCAAGGAGGGCTTATTGCAAGTAGACAAATCCTGGATAACATCATAATTGTCCATGAGTTCATATATTTTTGTGGATAATAGTGGAAAAAATAGGTCTCTTCTTGAAGTTGGACATGAATAAAGCCTATAACAAAGTCTCTTGGGATATAATTGTGAAAAGTCATGTCCATCTTTGGATTCCATAAAAACTAGATTAACCACTCCAAATAATGCATCTCATTGGCTAGTTTCTTAGTCATTATTAATGGAGTTGCCATGAGATATTTTAGGAGCTTCCAAGGCTTATGTCAAGGGGAAACTCTTTCCCACTACCTTTTTATTATCCTAACATAATCTTTATGGAGATCCTTCAAAGTTTCCTCTACCCTAAAGGTTATTGAAGGAATCAAACCAACTACTTCCCTAGATCCAATATATCATCAACAATTTGCTAATGACACCATATTAACCACTAATTCCTCTATGCAACAAGATAAAGAAATCAAGAGTATCATTACATCTTATGAGAAAGTGTAGGATAGAAAATTAACTTCTCCTAAAAACTCCTCCCAAAAGGTAAAGGAAAATAGCCCAGATCTTGATATTTGAGCTATATGAGTTTCCTTCAACTTACCTAGGAATGCCTCTCTTCAAAGGTATAATGAAACATAATCTATTGGACCTAGTTTTGGAAATAATTCAAAGGAAACTATCATGTTGGAAAGGGGTACTCCTCAGCTAAGTGGGTAAATCCCAACTTGTTAAGTCTACTCTCCAAAGTATCCTGGTATTTTTCATATCCCTTTTAAAATATTTTTAGAAGATTTTCCAAAATATTGAGCATGTTTAGAAAACCTTTGTCTGGTCTAGTACAAAAGAAAAAAAGATATTTCTCCTTGTCTCTTTGGAGCATGTCTTCTAAAATAAAGTAGGTGGTTTGAGTTTCAGGAAACTAAGGCAGATGAATAAGGTATTAATGGCTAAACAAGGTTGGAAGTTCCTTAAACAAGAAGATTCAAGGTGGGTTACATCCTCTCTATCAAATATCCGAGGTGCGGATGGACCTTTCTTGAGGATCCAAACCCTCCATCAAGATCAGCCTTTTGGAATATTCTCCTTAAATCTAAAACTATTATCCAAAGAGGAATTATATGGAATTTTGGAAATGGGTCTAAAATACATTTTTGGAGAGATCTGTGGTTATTGAATTCTCCCTTTATTGATAATACTAACCTTGCAATACTTGAATCCTTAACCGTTGAAATTTTTGGATCCAAAGTTTTAGACTTTATAGAAGTAGATGAAAAAAAATTATGGAAACCTATCACTACCTTGGACCTAATTCAAAGAGAGGAAGCTAGTAGAATTCTATGTAGTATGCTAAGAACCTAGGTCATAAAGAACTCTAATGATAAATATTCTCTGATACAAAAAGAGGAAGACAATTATATCTTCTCAATCAAAATAGAGTAGTTCCTAGCTATAGGTGAGACTGAGAGTTGGCTCCCTAGTAAATAGTTTTGGCTCAAAAACATCATTCTAAAAATTATAATTTTCTTTTGGCTAGCTCTTTAGAAAAATATTTTTACAATAGAGAATCATTAGAAAAAGGGAATGGTCATCCTGAATAGATGCTATCTTTGTGAAAAAATAGGACACTACGCATCATTTGTTTATTAAGTATCCATTTACCCTAGAAGTTTTCCACTCTCTCTTAAGGAACCTTGAGGTTTGTTGGATGGATCTAAATAACATGGCTGATTTGAATTATCAGTGGATCCCTTATTTCTCTCAAAAAAAGGCTTCACACTCTCTAGTATTTGAGTCTCCCCCATTTCCTACGGGACGTGTGGAAGGAATGAAATAACAGAGCCTTCAATAATGTGAAAAGGATAGAGAATCTATAGAAAATAATATTTTTGATAATTTCATTGAAAATATCTCAGTTATTCCCTTTGACAAAGACTAGGAAAGTATGGATGAGATCAAATTCATGGAAAATATATACCTACTTATTAGAAATATTTAGATGGAGAATCCAAGAAGAATGGATTTCTCATAGATTATATGGATTCCACCCCTTATAGGTTGGATAAAGCTAAATGTTTATGGGGTGGCTATAGGGAATCCTAGGATTGCTATATGAAGAGAAATAATACTCCGATAAACAAAATCTATAAAAGTAATAAGTGCATAATCAAAGGAAAATCAAAGAAGAAATACATTACACGAGAATTTATCTTGAGAAACCCTTTCAGGAAAAAATCCAATAAGAATATTTACTTATTGTGTAAATTTGATCGTCTCCAATACAATAATATATTTATTCATGTTTCTCTTGCTTTCACTTGTGATTACATTACTTGCACATTTCACACTTACTAAACCCTCATTCAAGTGTTGTTTTATATACCAAAAACACAAGAAGGGGAATTACAATACCATGGACACAAATCCATGGGCTGATGTGGAACAAAATTGAAGGTAGCAATTGCATTAGAATGAAGGGCTTAAATTGGCCCAAATTACAACCATATACCCATGAAACAAGCAACCATATCCAATATTTGAGCAACCAATATACCAAGCTGGGAAAATAATATCTATTCAAAATTCTTATTCGAAGGATTGAACTTATCCTTCTAACTTCCAATATGCCTCTAGAAGATATTGAGATAACTACACATAAGAATCAATCCAAACATGAGATCATAAAAACTCACATTTTACAATTTTACAAATTGTTTTATTAGTAAAAATAAGACTAAGTCCTAATCGCACAAGACTAATCCTAAACCTATGTTTCTTGAAATTTTTCTTCATCATCCCTCCTAAAATAGAAGCATTGTATTCAAATTATTTTAATAAATATGGGAATTCATGAGATATCTGATGAGCAGAAATCCATCAAGCCTGATTTGGAAACTAGCCTCGATGGGCTATAATATATGAAGAAGAAAAGCCCTATCAAGTGTGTTGAGTCTTGGTGTCAAAGACTCTATTTGCTTCAAGTGAAATATATACATCTAGGACCACATATTTATGATGACTAACGGTAGGAGTTTATTTCAATGTTGAACCATAGTATGGCTTAAGGATATCCACATTGATGATGTCATGAATGTCAAGGTGTGCCATAAGGTCAAGGTGAAAGGCATTAGAAATCTGTTGTAGAATTGTGTAAGGACCATATTGAAGTGGTTTGATCTTGCTATGTGCCTTTTTTGAAAAATATTGCTTTTATAGATAAATACAAACTTTATCTCCAACCTAAAAATGATGAGGAGTGTGATGCTTATCCATGTCTTTCTTTTGTTTTTGCGCAAATGATGTATGGATGAGTTTGCCTTATCTTGCTATTTTTTAATGTGATTTATTGGAGAGGAAACGGATAAGGGTAACTCATATGTAATCAAGGTTTGAAAACCAAGGTATAATTCAAATAGAAAATGGTCGATGGAGCTGTGAACTACTCTATTGTAGGCATGATCAATATGGATGAGGCTCATATCCCACTTAGCTAGAGTGGAGTGGTGATAGATCTTCAAAATTTGTACAAGTGTGTGATTAACTACTTTTATTTGACCATATGACTATGGATGATAGACAATGGAAAAGTTAAGTGATAATCCCAAAATATTCCATAAATATCACCAAAAGTACCCCACAAATTGTGAGTCTCAATATGAAATAATGCTTCTAGGAAGACCAAAAGAATGCCATGCAGTGTTGAAAAAGAGTTGGGCTAAATATGGAGTAGAACTGATATTGTAGTAAGAAATGAACTTAGTCATTTTACTGAATCTATCCACAACTACAAAGACATAATCATGATGTCGAACAGTCATCCAAAAACTACTCAATAAGTCCATGTCAATACTTTCCCAAGGATGAAAAGGAATGAACAATGGAATACTAAGGCCCAATGTCCTATTAGCTAGTTTTGAATGGTTGCATACTACACATTGCATCCGAGAGAGGAGAGCATCATGTTGCATAAGAGGCTAGAAGAAAAACTATTGGAGATGATGAATATTCTTTTGCTTTCTAAAGTATCCCTCATAAAGTGTGGAATGTGCTTCTTTAAAAAGAAATTTCTGATTTTATTGGGGTACACAAAGCTTATCCAACTTGTATAGAAATTCCTACTTGAGATGAAAATATTGAAAAAGACTTAGATTTGATGATGATGGATTTCAAATAAGGTGGTAAAATTTGAAAAAATTAGGATCCTAAGGATACTGTGTTGGCCACATTTGAAAACCAATGTAGGATGTGATCACAATTGTCAAAACTTAGGTTGTTGGAGGGTGACTTAAACAATCGACCACTACATTAATTTACCTTTTTTTTACATTTGATGACCAAGTGAAACTATTACAAATAATATTCCTTCTTCATGTGATGAGATTCCTCAATCTTGTTTTGTGATTGAATAAACTTAAGGGCCATATGATCAATATCCATAATTGTTTCTTTTCCCAAAAGATAATACCTATAATACTTGATAGCTTTTACTAAGGCATACAAATATTTATCATATGTAGAATAGTTCTTCTTGGTAGCTAAAAATATCTCTGAATGATAGACCATTGGATGATAATTTTGCTTGAGCATTGCTCCAAGAGCAATGAATGATGCATCCATATCTATCTCAAATGGTTGTGCAAGATCCAGAAGGACTAGGATAGGTGATGTACATAGTTTGTATTTCAATGTCTCAAAGGCATTTTGTTGATCCTTTGTCCATTGAAACTCAACATTGAATTTGGTTAATTGATGCAATGGTGTGGTAGTAGTGGAGTATCTTTCAATAGATTTGTGATAGAAATTTGCAAGTCCAAGGAAACTCCTTAATTCTATGATGGAAGTAGGAGTAGGCCAATTGAGGATTTGCAGGATCCACTTGTATACCATTTTTATTGACTACAAAGCCAAGGCAAGAAGTGGAACATTGGCCAAAGGAATACTTCGAAAGGTTTACAAATAAATGGTTCTTTTGGAGGGTGTTAAGAACATTTTATAAGTGCTCTAAGCGGCTCTTCCAAGTGGGATAATATACAAGGATGTCATCTAAATAGATGATTACAAATTTATCCAAACTATCTCTGAATACTTCAATCATTAGTCTCATGAGTGTTGTAGGAGAATTGGTAAGAAAAAAATTCATGACAAGTGACTCAAAAAGTCCTAAATTGGTATTGAATGTTTTTTTCCATGTGTCTTATACTTGAATTATGACTCGATGGTATCCACTTTTAAGATCAATATTGGAGAAAAACTTAGCTCCTTGAAGTTGATCCAAGAGATCATCTATCCTTGGAAGTGGATATCTATTCTTGATAGTTATCTTGTTGAGTGCCCTGAAATCAATACATAGCCTCCAAGTACCATCCTTCTTCAACACAAGCAAAATTGGAGATGCACAAGGAGAGGTGCTTGGCTTAATAATACTTTAGACATCAAGTCTTGAATTTACCTTTTATTTTCTTCCATTTGCACTATAGATTGCCTATACATTGGAGCATTAGTAAGAGGTGTTGTGGGCATAATTTAGGAGGTATCCTTATAGGATCTTTAAACAAATTGCAATATGATTGCAACAATGAATCAAGTGAAGAGTAAATTTTGTGTTTATGAATTTGTTCTTGTGTTCCTTTATTTATTGGCCTTATAAATATGAGTGCCAATTCCTTTGCTTGATTAACAACTTTGCATTCTTATCTATAGCTCAACATTAAATTATTTGTTTTTTTACATTTGATTAGATAAGACTTGTTATCTTTACGCAAAGTGTAAGTTTTTTTATACCCATAATTAATAGACCTCCTATCATATAGATAGGATCTCCTACGCAAAAATCCACAACAATACATAGGAGTCACATTACACACAACCTTATCCATAAATTGTGGATCAAAAGCAAAGTCGATTATGTAAGTGTGTTTGATGTTGGATGTAGGCCCATTGTCCTTCCATAATAAAGGATAAGGATGAGGATGAGGACTCATAAGCTATTATGAATAGAGTATATTACGTTATTTGGTTCATGTAAATGTACCTTCCTTGGTACATACTTAGGACATTAGGTTACTTTAGGGGGAAGTTATCTAATTACTCAATGCAATATAATAAATGCACAAGTGTCAATGTGCAAGATGTAATGTGCAAGGTGTCCACTTGTACAACTAGATAGTGTGTTGGCCAAGGAACTTATCTTCCTATATAACGTCCATAAACGTAGAAGTCAAGATATCAAAGTCAATGTATGGTAGATAGACAGTAGTGTACTATGTGTGTGATCTATAATATCAGAGCTCATTCATGGAGTAGTAGCTTATATAATGGAGTGTTTAATTCCTTCATAGTTACTATTATAATATTTTTCATAATTTCTATTTATAGCATATTTCAGTCATCTCATAGATTTACTTTATTTCTTATTATTTTGCATCTTGTGATTGCTATATTCTATTGTATGTGGCATCAAAATCTAACAATGGTATCAAATATATGATAGATCAAGCCATAGTAGGTCTATAAGGAAACCACCATTATTATTGACCTTAAGTTTATTTGAGAATCTGACGCACCATTGGACCAGTCACTGTCAGAATTTCTCAAAAGAGTCTAGGTGGTAGAATTAGGGAGAGTTACAAGTGAGGACTTAAATATTAATTTAAGAAATACTAAGATTGCATAGGGAAAGAGTATTTCCACATAGATGAAGAAAAACTCATGAAGTTTATGACTCAACATTTGATCCACTAGGTTGATGAATCAACTAGTGAAGCTTAGAGATATGGAAATTCTTAACTAATTTTTTTTTTTTTTTCAAGGAATTAATACTTAGATTATTGAGATACCTTCTATAAAAAAAAACTAAGATACCTCAAATTCATTACCCAAATGTTGGAGTGCCTTCATAGTGCAGATATTAGTTATTGTAGAGAAAAAAATACTTTAGAAGAAACTTATGGAAAAGAATTATGGTGAAGTATGGAGATAGGATATCTCCATTGATAGATTGAAGAACTTCACAAGAAGAAAAAGGCCATAGAAGCCTTGATATAGAAGAAAATGCTATAGAAGCCTTGATATAGAAGAAAATGCCATAGAAGCCTTCATCCAAAATAAAATACCATAGAAGCCTTGATCTAGAAGAAAATGCTATAGAAGCCTTGCTATTGAAGAACAAGACAAAAAAACCTTGATACTAAAATAGGCCATAAATGCCTTTATTCTAAAGAAAATTATAGAAGAGAGTATTTAATTCAGAAGCAGATTTCATCACTAATATTTTTTTTGTAGGTAAAGGAGATCCTAAAAATAAGTAAAGCTTCCTACTAGAGATTTAGGAAGAAAAACCTCTAGCACCTAAAGAAAAAGAGATTAGGAGGATATTTCATTGAAGAACTTACAGACTAGGAAGGAGTAGGAGAGTCTTGCTTGAATATAAAAGTAAAAAAAATAGAGATACATGAGAATATCTCAATGCCAACACTTCCAAAATAAGAAGGTTGAAGATAAATTCTCAAGAAATACCAGAAGAGGCTACAAGATCAAAGAACTTGACAAAGTCTTGATGAGAATCCAGTAAAATGCTAGGAGAGCCTTGTTGAAGAAATCATCAAAGGAAAACTCACTCGAGAAATCCACTACCAAGGAGAAGTTGCTGATGTTGGAAATTTTGAGTACATTGGTTTTCATTGATGTCAAAGGTGAAAAGGTTGAAATATTATAGTGCAAGTCAAGCATCTTCAAAGGATACATGAGGCAGAAAAATTAATGTCAAAGCAAAGCAAGGTGACATGGAAAAAATAATATATTCCATGGATAACAAAGAAAGATATGGTGGAAATAATATTTAAATGCAAAATTTAAATATTATAAGGGAAAAGGATTAAAATTTTGTGGAAAAATATTTATAACACCACCATGGGCATATAATTCTAAGGTTAAAATATTTAAATCTTATTAAGATTTAAATATTTCATAAAAAAAAAGTTTGGGTGCCAAAATTTAATGGAAGGCATTTGAAAATATTAAAAAATCATTTCAATGGGAGGAACCGATGTCATGACAAAGGGAGGACACAATTTACATGTAAATCAAGGTTCAAAACCCTGGAAAAGGTGTGAGGTGTGAAAAATCAAATATTTGTTTGTGCATTTTGTTTGACGAATATAAGAAGATGAAGGGCACAGTTTTAGGTAAAAAGGACAGAAAGGTCAAAGGTGAGGTGATGAAGAAGACATAACTAGTAGGATAGCAGAACTAGTTACAAGGGCAACTCTAAGGCACAGGTGTAGAATAGGTCACTAGTTTGATTCCCTCAGAGGAAGGTTTTTGCAAGGGAGTAAAAGGAGCATGTTTTGCATGTCGATTGGCAAGGATACAAAGGGGTTTCACCATATATTCTAGACACAGATGGTAGGCTAGAATAACTAGTTGTAGGGGTAGTGCTAAGGTGTTGTGGTAGAAGTAGTCTCTGGTTTGATTCACATGGAGGGAACTTTTACAAAGAACAACAAAGGAGTTTTTCGTGCACTCAAAAGTAAGGTACAACTTTTTGTTAAAAAGTGTATGTGTAAGGTTGTTGTGCATGTGAAGTAAAAGGGAGGCAATATATTTAATTTTTGAAATTCAAAATTAGTAGAAGTAATAAGGTGTGACAAAGGATATATGGTTGTGTATTTTTTTCCTTGTTGTGCTGGATATTATTTTGTAACATTAGGAGTAATAAGGTGTGACAAAGAATATATGTTTGTGTAATTTGTGCCTTGTTATGTTGAATATTATTTTGAAAGAATAGGAGTAATAATGTGTTATAGTGGTTTGATATTTTATTGTAATTCTTACATGGTGAAAGGAAAATATGAGGGATTTTTGTTGAGTTTTAATGCTTCATATTTGAGAACAAAAGAAGGGTCATAGAGCATCATTTTCAGATTTCATTATGCACATATTTTTGAGAAGAAATTTCATGTGGATGTTTTGAGAAAATATTTTGCTATCTAACCCTTGAAGTGGCACAAGAAAGATAAGTTGTTTGTGAGACAGGTCTTTGAGGATACTTCTTCATCAAAGTAAACTAAGAGGTATGGTGACATCATTCTTTCTCTAGGTGGTTGTGTTTTGAGAAAATAATTTTAAGGTGGAGATAAAAGGGATGATTAGTGTGTATTGTTAGAAATATTTTAGTGAATATTTGAGAACAAATTGTTCGTTCTTCTAGAAAGAATTTTTGAAGCATTTGTGCATTGATGTGAGTGAAATTGAATATGAATAAACAAGTGTTAGAGGCCAATTTTGTGAAGCAAAGTTATACACTAGTTTGATTTGATTTAAAATGGTTTTGCAAGAGATAGATATTGGATTGGATGAATGCAAGATTTGTGAATGTGAAGAACATATTGGGTATTTGATAATATCATTCTCTATATGTTCAAGAGGTTAAACGAATTCTAGGTAGAATATATCTAAACTGCCTAGTTGAAGAAAGCATTTCTAAAAGAGATATAAGCATTGTTTGTATGGAATATTTTGGAATATTTGAGTAGGTTATGTAAGTAGCATTGACGTAGATTTGAGAAAATCTTGTGATAATACTTGAAGCATCATTAAGGAATATTTGAGCAAGTCTTGTGGTAAGACTAGGGATAGTGTTGAATAGATTTGTGAGAAGACTTGAAGTAGATTTTGGTAGTAATAGAGAGAATGTTTGAGATAGATTTGTGCTAACCTTGTAATGAGGTTTAGTGTAAATTTAGGTAGATATAGAGAGCAGGTTTGAGTCAGATTTGTGCATGTAATGTATGCAGATTTGGATAGATTTATAAGGAGAGTTGGAGCAGATTTGTGCTAGCCTTGTAATGAGGTTTAGTACAAATTTGGATATATTTATAAGTAGAGCTGGAGAAAATTTGTGCTAGCCTTGTGATGAGGTTTTGTGCATATTTGAGACAAAATTGAGAGTAAGCTTTGGATTTGACTAGAGAAAAGGGGGTAGTGTTCTCCTATGAAGAGACATCCAAAAACTAGAGCAAATGGGATAGAGTTATCCTATGGAGAGAAATCCACAAACCAGAGTAGAGGGCATAAAGTTATCCTATGGAGAGAGATCCACAAACCAAATCAAAGGGGATAGAGTTCTCCTATGGAGAGAGATCCACAAACCATAGTAGAGGGGATAGAGTTCTCCTATGGAGAGATATCCACAAACTAGAGCATTGGGGATTGAGATCTCCTTTGGACAAAGGTCCACAAACATTGTAATAGGAAAATTATTCTTGAGAGCTTTGAGAAAATTTAGAAAAAAAAATTCTCCGTGGATGTAACCCACATTGGGTGAACCACATTAAATTTTTGTATCTCATGTGTGTGATGGTTTGTGCATGCTTTGTTATTAATACTAATATTTCAATTGATAACATTGGATAATATTTTTTGGGAAAGAAAAGTAAAAGTTGATCTTATATCATTCACCCCTCCTCTTAGTATAATCTTGTGTTCTTCAATTGGCATCAGAGCGGGTTCCTTCAGGGAAGCCTAATAGCTTGAAGGAAGATCTTACAAGAACACATGGCCAGGAAAGGGAAAAGAAAAACCATGAGATCACATCCTCCTAAGAAGGAAGGAACACACATGACCATGAAAGAAAAGGAAGAAGAATTTGATCTTGAGACTAAAAGGAGGGAAGAGGAAAACTTTGTGAGATGTGTGGAATGTGGTAAAATTGGTCACATGGCACTCTATTATCCACAAAATGGGTATAATAGCAGTAAATAGGAAAAAGGATTTGATTTTTCTCACAAAGATATTATTACTCAAAAAGAGGAAGTGAAAATAGATTCAAATGATGAATCAAGTAGTGAAGAGGAAACTAACTTTGAAAAAGGGAATAAGAAGGAACTAAGAATACTCAAATATTTTATTTGTGGTAAATTTGGTCACCTTGCAGATCATTGTTCAAAATATAGGTATAGTAGCAGTGAAGAAGAATAATATTTTAATTGTGGTATCCTTGGTCACAATGTAGCTCATTGTAATGGGTTCAGTAGTAGTAAATATCTTATAGGAACACACATGGATGAGCTACATAAAAATATCACAACCTATGAGATAAGAACAAAGAAATATCAAATATATAGAATAGAGGTAGCATTCAATTCTTCAAATTAAGAAATAAAAAACAAATATTTTGGTTGTGGTAACATTGGTCACTATACAACTAATTATCCACAAGATGGAAGTAGTAGCAGAGAAGAAGAAAAATAATGTATGAAAAATAAAGAAAGAGAATGTCATAAAGAAAAGAAAAATAGGCACCATCAAAGCAAGCATGAGAAGAAGGTATTTCAAATATACAAGAAGAGTTTTTATGTTGAAATAACAAGCAATGCTTCAAGTGAAAGTGATGAGAAATTCTCTGATAGTGAAAAAAGAAGATACTCCAGTTGAAGACCTACAAAAAGAGAAAGTTTTAAAAAAGGAAGTCACAATTGATATGGAAAAGGAACTTTTCAATCTGAAAAGGGAGAACTTAGGATTGAAGGTTCAAATACAAGAGGATGAGAAAACTAAGACAAAACTTATACAAGATCTCTCTGAATTGAAAGTTAATATTGAAAAGGCAAGAAGAGTTGAAGAAGGTATGGCTGAGTATTTAAAGGTAAAAGAGATAGAATGTGAAAGACTTGTTGCTAATCTTAAATAATTAAAGAGAGAACTCACTATATTGAAATCCCAAGTACAAGAGGATAAGGAAACAAAGTCAAAATTTCTACAAGATCTCACTAAATTTAAGGTTAAGTTTGAAGAGGTAAGGAAAATTGAAGAAGGTATGGCTAAATAATTAAAGACAAAAGAGCTATAGTGTGAAATACTGGAACATGAGGTCGTTTCTCTAAGGATGGAAGTGAAATATACCAATGATAAGATACACATATTTGGAAAAAGTTTAAAATCTTTGGATAACATTACCAAAGCACAAATATCTTCATTTATCAAAATAGGACTAGGCTATGAAGAAGGTCAAGAGATACAGAAAGGGAAGTTAAGCTCAAAAGAAAATAAAGTTTCAAATGAAGCATCAAAAGAAGTAATTGAAAAATAACCTAAGACTTATGCTAATGTATTGAGAAGTGACAATATCAAAGAGGAAGCAAACAATGCACCATCAAGAGACATAGATCATCACATGAAAAGCAAAGAAAGAATAATGAGATCAAGGTCAGATGGATATTTCTTCCAAGATTATTATTATTCATGTAATCAATTTGGTAACAAAGTAGTTGATTGTAGGGTTCATTGAAAGAAGGTTCATGGCTTCACAAAGAGGAACTTCAATTTATTCAAATATGGATATTTATTTCAATATTATTGCTACTCATGTAATCAATTTGATCATAAAGTGATCTACTGCAGGGTTCATGATAGAAATGATTATGGTTTCACCAAGAGGAACTTCAAGTCATTTACACCTTCCAAGAACTATAACATCAGATGTTACAAGTGCAAAAATATTGGGTATAAGGCCAAGTGGTGTAGAATAGTTTTTTTAGAACTTCCATAGTCAAACAAGAACATGGACACTCAAAAGGATCAAAAGGGTATGATTACAAAGATGTTTAAAAAGAAGGTTAAAAAAAGAAAAATAGTATTGTATGTTGGGTGTAGAATTACGCCCACCCTAAAATTAATCACCTCAAGGAGAGGAGGCGGGGAGGGGGTTGAGATAAGAGTCTTATCTTTAGCCCAAAAGGATTCCCTTTTCCATTTATGTCAAAGAGGGAGATATTTGAGTAATAGGAAGAGCATACAGTCATGGGGAACAACTTATCAAGGGGAGCAAAGGTGGAATCCAATGGTTGCAAAAGAATTTCTTTATAAAGGGTTTCCATCAATGACAAAGGGGGAGATTGCTAGAAATTTTGAGTACATTGGTTGTCATTGATGTCAAAGGTGAAAAGGTTGAAATATTATAGTGCAAGGAAAGCATATTCAAAGGATACATGAGGCAGAAAAATTAATGTCAAGGCAAAGCAAGGTGACATGGCAAAAATAATATATTCCATGGATAACAAAGCAAGATATGGTGGAAATAATATTTAAATGCGAAATTTGAATATTATAAGAGAAAATTATTAAAATTTTACAAAAAATATTTATAACATAACCATGGGCATAGAAGTCTAAGGTTATAATATTTAAATATTCTTAAGATTTAAATATTTCATAAATAAAAAGTTTGGGCACCAAAATTCAAAGGAAGGCATTTAAAAATATTAAAAAATCATTTCAATGGGAGGCATCGATGTCATGACAAAGGGAGGACACGATTTGCATATAAATCAAGATTCAAAACCTTGGCAAAGGTGTGAGGTGTAAAAATTGAATATTCGCTTATGCATTTCATTTGATGAATAGAAGAAGACAAAGGGCACAATTTTAGGCAAAAATAATAGAAAGGTCAAAGGTGAGGTGCTGATCAAGAAGACATAGTTGGTAGGCTAGTGCAACTTTTCATAGCGGTAGTGCTAAGGAATTGATGCAGAATAGGTCACTGGTTCGATTCCCTTGGAGGGAGGTTTTTACAAGGCAGTAAAAGGAGCACATTTTGCACATCGATTGGCAAGGAGACAAAGAAATTTTGTCACATATTCTACACACAGCTAGCAGGCTAGCACAGCTGGTCGCAGGGGCAGTGCTAATGCATTGTGGTAGTGTTGAGTGGTAATTTTACCCAATCATGAAATTAAACTCTCCCTTAGGGTTTGAATCCCAAAACCCTCTCTTGCAAAGAAGTGAAACAAACAACTTCTCCAAGGTCTCTGGTATATTAGCATTTGCATGTGTATTAGTAGTCTCAATAACAATATATCACTTCAATGCTAGGAACACCTTAGTTATTGCAAGTAACTGTAAATAAGGGGTATGTGTTGGTTTATTTTACCATGCTACTTTAATGATTTTTCATGAAACCAAATAACGATAACTGTGAGTTGGTCCTCATATGACCACGATGTAGCCTTAATTCTTTTTATCTTGAATGATTTTAATGTATATTTTATCTTCCTTTATTAAGTAGATTTTAAAAAGTTTTATCTTGCATTAAATCCTACTTTAAAGCATGAAATAGAAGATTAAATCTATCTATGAAAGTGAATTTAAAATGATGAAAAGATCCATTAAATTTAGCTTCTATCATGAAGATGAAGAAAGCCTTTGATGTAATTGATAAATTGTTCCTCTTTGATGAAATTAATTTTCATAAAGAGATACCAATTTATTGCTTGAAAATAATAGCCTCATAATGTCATGATGAATTATCCCTCTTTAATGAAATTAATTTTCACTAAGAAGAAATAATTTCATGCTTTAAAACCAAGACCTTTGATGTAATGGTAAATTACCTCTCTTCAATGAAATTAGAATTTTCATGAAGAAAGGTGCATTTATTGCTCCAAAAATGATGACTCATTAAATTTTCATGAAAGAAAGGTCATCTCATGTTTATGAATGAAAACAGAAAGCATAAAAATCTGATTTGCCTCCAAAACTTGAAAAATAAAATTTTCGAAATTATAAAAACCCTTAAAAACAACAGTTTTCAAAAATAATTATAAAATTGAAATCATATCGAAATTAGTCTTATTCTGTTGCGTATGGAAGATTAATGTTCATTCTATGTACCCATGTAATTATTTTTATCATTTATTTTTTTTTCGATTTTTATTTTGATGCCTGAAAATTAAAAAAACTCTGTGAAATAAAAATTGGAAAGCTGAAAAATAAAAATCTGCAATAAATCAAATGCTAAAAACGCAGACATGCAAAGCTTTATCAGTTTGATAGCACCTCGTCCTGCAAAACCGAATATGTGAGAAACTCATACATGCAACCTAGTCTATTCGACCTGCATTTGCACAACTGAAATAAACTAAGTGCTAGCTCCTAGGGTTCAGAAATAAATTTCAGATTTCGACATTCACATGAAGTAACCAAAAAAATGCATAAAATTCATATCTGAAAGGGGAAATATAAACAATTAAATCTGAGCATATAGAAAAATCTCCTCCTTTCTTACTAACAAGGCCTCAAATTTCTGAAAAAATGCATTTACATTAAAAAAAAATTCATTCTTTATAGAGTCATTTTGGCAGCGCTTGGCCTTGCCAAAAAGTCCAGCCCTTATTCTCTGTTTCATTGTTGTATTTAAAAACTTCAATCCCATGTTTCATTTTCCTTTTCTTTTTCTTCGGTTTATGTTTCTTATGGCTTTTCTGTTGAGCTTCACCACTCTATTGCCTGGCTTCGAAGCATTCTTTTATAACCGTCGCTTTAATAAGCTATATGCCTTTTCCTTCACAACATATTAGAAGAAGGTTTGTTAACATCATTGTGAAATATGGCCACATGGCCACCATATGCATCTTTTATAAAAGCCTTATAATATTTCCATAATCATACAATCTCATCTAATTTTTTTTTTTTTTTTACTTTCATCCGAATGAAAGTTTAATCACATGCTTAGAAATGGAAAACGTTTGGATGATATGCATTATTCCTTCCAAAACACTATGGACGGAATAATGAAACGATTAAATTATTTTAAAACCTCCTTTATGATTGCGTTTACCCAGTTTGTTGGAGCGCTTACCCAATTGATTTCAAATGGAATCAATAAAAGCCTTTAGACTCTATAGCCCGCTGAGATGCGCATTTGATTATCATTGCCATATTGAAGCCTTGGAACTACTCCTTTGCCATGTCACGTGTATCCTCAAACGTTTCGAAAGTGTGCACTCATACAGCTGTAATTTTACCTAATCTTCGTCTCGACCACGAGAAATGAGCCACATGATCAATTTCGTATGCCCTAATATGCCCTCGGTATTATCTTCGACATTGATTCACAGCGATGTATGCCATGTCGAATGTTGAGCTGGTCTAATGTACACTGATTTATCTGACATCACCAACATTATCCTAAAATCACCCCTAGTCCACATTGGCCACCATTTCATGTACACTCTGCGTTAAACTACCAGGTCATCACTGCTCCGGGGTCTTCATTTGCTATCACTACTAGCTTTCATAAGTGCCATGCTCAACATCCTGAACGTCTTCACTCTCTGTATCATCGCCGAGCCTCTTAAACTTGTCTCTCGATATGCATCTGTTACTTCATCGGGCCTATTATGCCACTATGGATATCCATTATCATTTTTCTATCCAATGTAGTCATTTGTATCCCCTATTAACTTTTGGGGCATTTATCATTCATGGTGCATGATATTGCTCTGACAATTAAACCTGCCACAATACTACCGTGGACGGACTGATCACGTCGTCCATATTATCGTTAGATTTTTTGCGGTAACTACTAGACCCCCACCTTGACATCCAGATATTCTATGGGAACTCCCTATGGAACGCTCCCATTCTACTTGGGACTGCATACAATATTTTAAAATAAAATGTGTTTCTTAAAATTGCCCAACACGTCAAACTATGGCTGTGTCGTAGGTATTTCAGCGTACGTTAGATCGAAGTCATTCATAATTCAGCTGAAGGAATTAATTAAAATTCCGATTCACGTCACGTCAAGAAACGCTTTGCAAAATTTTCGGCTTCGAGAGGAGCTTCGAAAAGAAGTTAGGGAAAAATTTGCCCGAAGTAACTACTTCGAGGAATATCTTGCCGAAGTAAATCTACTTCGAGGAAGCACCGCCAAAGTGAAACTACTTCAGGGGACTAGCTACCGAAGTAAATACTTCAGGGGAGAAACTATCGAAGTAAAACTACTTTGGGGAAGTTCTCAGCGAAGCAACTGCTTCGCTCAGGCTCCGAAGTGAAATTACTTCAACGAATTTAGTGTCGAAGTGATTTCTTCAGGCAGGAAGGCTGTGAAGCTCTACAGCTCTTCGGCAACTTCAGCGAAGTGGATGTTGGTTCCACTTCGAGGAGACTAAGTCTCACAATGTGCTTTGGCACAAAAAAGATTGATCCCTTCTGGATCGAATAGGTGTTTTACCTCTTCGGGGTAAACCCTAGCTGAGGAATATCGGCAGACAAGATGATACACAGAGACCCGAATAGCGAAACAAATATTTTATATATTCACTATAGAGCCAGATTACAAAGCTTCCTTCTGGAATACAAACTTCTGCAAGATCGAAATCTGCAGAATAAACACAGACTTCTTGGAGACTGCTGCTCCACACTTCGACTGCAAGCAGCTGCTGGTTTCACCTTTTTGCTACTTTGCTGGTCGAAACCCTTGCTGCAGCGACTCCTCTGTGCTCGCTGTTCCTCTCTACTCCTCTATCAAACTTCTTATCGAACTATATACTAAATGACAAAATGACATAGTATTTATAGGCGGGGGATGAGAACAGAAGGCAGGATAAATATCATCGACTGACTGACAAGAATTAAATGCAACAGTAAGGTTCTTGTCCAACCGTCGAATGCCCTAGCTACTCGCATGCTTGGAAAATTAATGTCCTGATCTACGCACCTGATTTCTTCTTCGATTGATTTCTGCTTCGGCTGAATTCTACTTCAGGTGGAAGTTTGAAAGTGCTTCGCGTCGAAGCATTTTCCAAAGTGCTTCGTGCCAAAGCATTTTCCAAAGGCATTTTGGAGATGCTTCGTGCACTGAAGCTCTTACGGGTGCGAAGTTGGATTTAATATTTCCAACACCCTCCTTTAAATTGAACTTCACGAGTTCTCTAACGCCTAGCATTTCTCATAATTTGGTGAAGTCCTCCTCATTCAAGGGTTTTGTGAAAATGTCAGCTAGCTGCTCCTTCAACCTACAAAACTACAACTGTACTTTGCCAAATTTCACCAGCTCTCTGATGAAATGATACCGGATGTCGATGAGCTTTGTTCAGCCATGGAATACTGGGTCCTTCAAGAGTGCGATGGCAGAGTTATTGTCGCAAAATATTGTTGTTGCTGCTTCGGGCGGATAATGTAGTTCACACAAAACTCTTCACAGCCAGACTGCCTGGCAGGCGGTTGAGGTGGCAACAACATACTCTGCCTCTGCTGTAGATAAAGTAGCTATTGGATGCTTCTTCGAGGACCAAGAGAAAACTTCGGATCCAAAATGGAAGGCATGTCTCAAAGTGCTCTTTCGGTCATCTACGCTACCAGCCCAATCGCTGTCGGTGTAGCCAATCAACTCAAGCTGGTCTTGTTTGGCATAGTGAATTTCGTGGTTCCTCGTGCCATTGACATATCACAAGATTCTCTTGCCTGTTTTCCAGTGAGTGTCTTTTGGAGTCTCCATAAAACAGCTAATTAGACTAACTTTGAACATCAGATCTGATCGAGTTGTAGTTAATTACATCAGGATTCCAACTAACCTTTTGTAGAGAGTTGGATCAACGCTTTCGCTGTTGTCTGTCTTGCTCAACTTCAAACCAGTAGCTACTGGAGTGATGGTAGGCTTGCTGTCCTCCATATTGAAATGCTTCAGGACATCCTTTGCATACTTGCCCTGAGAAATGAAGATGCCATCTACCGATTGGTCAACTTCAATGCCAAAAAAAAATTTCATCAGCCCCATGTCTGTCATCTTGAACTCCTTCTTCATGGCTGTTCGGAACTGCACAAATAGGCTGCTGCTATTGCCAGTATATATCAGATCGTCTACATACAAACAGACGATTATCAACTCTTCTGCTTCATTTTTTTTAGGTATAGGGAGTGCTCATATGGCCATTTCTGAAACCCGTTCTCCTGAAAATAACTATCAATCCGACTGTACCAAGCCCGGGGTGCTTGCTTCAACCCATATAGGGCCTTCTTCAGCTTTAGGACCTTGCCTTCTTGTCCTTGTATTTCATATCCGGGTGGCTGGTCTATGTAGACCTCTTCTTCCAACACTCCGTTCAGGAAGGCAGACTTGACATCAATCTAGTACACACTCCAGCCTTTCTGAGCTGCTAGTGCCAGAATCATTCTAACCGTGTCAAGTCGGGCTTCAGGTGGATACACCTCATGATAGTCAACTCCTGACTTCTGCTTGTAGCCTTTCGCCACTAATCTAGCCTTATGTCTGTCAACTTCTCCTTGGGCGTTGAACTTTGTTTTATACACCCACTTGACCCCAATGGTCTTCTTCCCTTCTGGAAGATCAGTCAGCTGCCATGTCTCATTCTTCTCAATGGCTGCTATCTCCTCATCCATCGCATTCACCCGTGTGCGATTCTAACTTGCCTCTTCAAACTCCACTGGATCACATTTAGTAAATAAAACAAAGTCAGAATATTCTTCATCTAACTGATTACGGGTTACCTCATAAATGTCTTGCAAGCTCCGAGTCTTGGTAGGTGTCCTCAGGTTTTGAATTCTACTTGCAAGTGGAGGTGACCGAGATGATGAGGGTGTGCTACTACTGGCACCATTTTTGCTGCTTGAAGGTACAGGTGGCTGTACACTATCTTCCTCCAAGTTTACAGGTTCAACAATTGTTGGTTCAGGCTCACCAGTCTTTGATTTCTAGTTCCAGGCTTCGTTCTCCAAGAACTTCACATCTCGACTGATGACTGATGTGCAAGGTGCAACCAAAGTATTGTCATTGTTGTCAACACAGTCAGGTTGATCAGTTGATGCAATGGACAGGAATGGATAGGAGTTGATTGATGAGCAAGGTGATGGACAGGAGTTGATTGATGAGCAAGGTGTAGCCAAAGTTATTGTCATTGTTGTCAACACAGACAGAGGATCGGTTGATGCAATGGACAGGAGCACAAAAGTCATTAGATAGATCGGTTGATGAAGTGAACAAGAGTTTAGAGATCATACAGAGCATGTACAATGATTCTCCAAGAAGACAGAAGTGGCCCAGATGCAAAAGATCAAAGAAAAAGACAAGTAAGAAAATTGTCGCGATATCGCGACATGTTTTCTGTCATGATTTCGTGACATCTCGAAGGAGAGAGAAAGTGTCAAAATTGTCACGATTTCGTGACATATCGAGGAGAGAGAAAATGAAAATTGTCACGATTTCACGACATATCGGAGGAGAGAGAAAATGTTGGCAAAACTGTCATGATTTCGTGACATGTTTCATTTTCGTAGTCCAAAGCGAAGAGAAAGAGGAGAGAGAAAAATATGTCACGATTTCGTGACATGTTTAGAAAGTGCAAGGAAAGCTGTCATGATTTTGACATGTTTAGAAAGTGCAAGGAAGACTGTCACGATTTCGTGACATGTTTTGAAAGCGCAAGGAAAGCTGTCATGATTTCGTGACATGTTGGAAGCAAAGAAGCCAAGTGGAAAAACTATCATGATTTCGCGACATGTTCGAAGAAGAAGCGCATGCAGGGAAAACTATCATGATTTCGTGACATGTTTGGAGAGAAGGCGCAGGCAAAGAAAACTATCATGATTTTGCCACATGTTTGGAGAGAAGGCGCAAGCAAAGAAAACTATCGTGATTTCGACATGTTTGGAGAGAAGGCGCAAAAATGATTTGTGACGATGTTTGAGAGAAGAGAGAAGAAGGAAAGAAAAAAATGTTCAGGAGAAGAAGCTTGCAAAGAAGAGTGTCACGATTTCATGACAATTTGCAAGAGAGACAGTACGGACGAAAATGTGTCATGATTTCGCGACATGTTTGAGAGAAAGAGCTTGCAAGGAAAAGTGTCACGATTTCGTGACAATTTGCAAGAAGGATGGTACGGACAAAAAAGTGTCACGATTTCATGACATGTTCGAGAGAAAGAGCTCAAGGAAAAGTGTCACGATTTCATGACAATTTGTCAAGAGGAAGCGCTAAGGAGGAAAGTGTCACGATTTCGTGACATGTCGGGTTTTTGCGGTCCGAAGGGAAGAAAAGCGCCAAGGAAGAAAAGTGTCATGATTTCGTGACAACAGCAGAGAGGAAGACTCCAAAGGATGAAGTGTCATGATTTCATGATAGAAGCATGGAAGCAGAAGCAGAAGGAAGGAAGCATCATGATTTCATGACAAATTCAAGGAGGAAGAGCTCAAAGGCGAAAGCGTCACGATTTTGTGACATGTTCCATTTTCGCTGGTGCATGCAAAGAAGAATGTACGGAAGCGAAAGGTGTCACGATTTCGTGACATGTCATGGTTTCACTAGTGCATGCAAAGAAGAATGTACGAAAGTGAAAGGTGTCACGATTTCGTGACATGTCATGGTTTCGCTAGTGCTTGCTAAGAAGAGTGTACGAAAGTGAAAGGGGTCACGATTTCGTGACATGTCATGTTTTTGCTAGTGCAAGTAGAGAAGAGCTCAAGGCAGCGAAAGTGTCTCGATATCACGACATGTAGTGTTTTCACAGGTGCAAACCAAAGTAAAGTTAACTGAAGAAAAATGATAGTTACAGAGATGGTTGCAGAATAAGTTCATGCAGCAAGATAAGAACTATTACAGGTGAAGAGTTAACTGGAGTCAGAACTGTAGTTGTAGGGAGTATTGCAAAGAAAATCATGCAGTTAAATAAGAATAAGTAAACTGAAGTAATTACGGTAGTTACAGGGGCAGTTATAGTGACAGTAAACAGAAGTCATTACTGTAGTGACAGGGGCCGTTATAAAGAAATTTCATGCAGCGGTGGTTACTGAAAGTCATCAGAAGAAGACCAAGAGTTGGATAGAGAAACGTTTCAAAGAACCGTTCTATTAATAAGGTTGCATGTGAGAATAAAGAAGTCGTTACTATTAATAAGCTGCATGCACAAATATGGAAGTTAAGAATAGAAATAGAACACTGTTATAAAAGGAGATTTGCGTGAAGTAGTTAGGTTGAGCTCCGTGCAGGATGTGAGAGTAGCATGTTGTGGAATAGAGGGACAGTGCTGAGGGATGAGCGCAAAAAGTGTGTGCAGTATAAGTGCATGGAAAGCAAGTGCTATATAAGCTGGGAAAGCATGTGCAGAAATAGGGCACGCCAAATGAGCGAGAAAATAGTGAACCACTAATAGAGAGTGCTGTCAATAAAGAAAAAGTGCTGCCTCATAAATGCAAGAAGCTTGAAGAGGAAGTTGTTACTCAGTATGGGAGAGTGCTGCTGTATAAAGGAATAGTGAGCTGTAAGAATGCGGTAAGATGTTCAGAGCCGTGAGAGCTGCAAGAGTAAGCTATATGAAAGGGTTGTAAGTGTGCAGTGAGTAGAGCTGTAAAAGAGTGTATGCTTCCATGAGATTGATTTGAGTTAAGATAGACCAGTAAGGGTCTTGTAACACAGAAGGCATTTTTATGTCAATCAAGATTTAAAATAGAAATCCAAGTTGGTGCTTGGAATCAGGGGTTGGTGCTCCTTCCAGTTGGTGCTGGTAAATTAGGGGTTGGTGCTCCTTCCAGTTGATGTTGGTAAATTGATTGTAAAGTTGGTGCTTTGCAATGGCTGGATTTGGATGGGAGTCCAAGCAGTCTATTTTGAGGAGTAGCCAAAACTGGTGAACCTCGTTACATCTTGTGTTATGTGATGCTCTCTTGTGGTACTTGTTGTTTCTGGTTTTAAGCTTTCATTGTTTTGGCTTTAAGAGTTAAAGTTTTAAGTTTTAAATAGCTGCACTGATTCACCCCCCCTCTCAGTGCCATTGTAAGACTAACAATTGGTATCAGAGCCAAGTTCCTAGTTCAGGCTAAATCAGTCAGGGTTGATCTTGGATTAGTACACAATGGGTAAGAAGAATAGATCCTCCTCCAAAAAGGCATCTCAGCCAGTTTTAGTTCATGTGGAAGAGAAAACTAAACTAGAGAAGGTAGAAGAAGTGAACTCTGAAGTATGCAATGAAAACACTGAAGAAGAACAGGAATGTGATGAAAACCTTGAGGCTGAGGCTGAAGTATATCTAAGAGGTGAGTTGATCGCTGCACTTGAAGAGTTGGGTTTAGAAAGGAAAAAGAACAAAAGAATGTCCAAGAAGTTAGAAGAATATGGGGATGAGATTGAAGATCTCTTCCTACAAGTTCAAAAGGCCAAGAAATCAGAAGAAGCCTTGAAGACACACCTGGATGATGTATGCAAGCACAAGTGAAGAGGAATCTAACAAAGTTATTGTTGATCTAAAGTTGCAAGTAGAACAGTACAAAAGGATTGAAGATATTCTCGGGTCTCAAATCAATGAGAAAGAGACTGTTTGCTGCCAACAAGAAGAAGAGATTGTTTCATTGAAGAAACAAATAGAAGAGGCCAATATAAATCTCAAATTTGAGAAGAGCACAGAGTTACTAGATACAATGATAAAGCAACAAAGAAGCTCCACGACTAAGTTTGGTCTTGGATATGAAGCTGAACAACCTTCATCTTCCAAAAATGCAGAGAAGAAAAAGTTCACAGTTGAAGGATCAAAGCGAGAAAAGTCTGAAGCTGAACAACCCTCATCTTCCAAATATGCAGAGAAGAAGAAGTTCAAGGTTGAAGCTAAATCTTCAAAAGGAAGAAAGCATCAAAGAAGATCTACAACAAAGCAACCACAGCAAAAGAGGTTCTCTCACTCTCACTCTTTTAATAATAATGCTTTTAATGGCTATTGTTCTAAATGCAACTGCTATGGTCACAAGGCATTTTATTGTGGACAGAATAATAGATCAAAGAGTTATGCTGATAAAAACACATCTGCTTTCCTGAGTGAACACCCTGTGCAATGTTTTAAATGTAATGGCCATGGGCACATAGCAAGGTTTTGTCCAAGCACTTCTGTATCCAATCTAAGGCAAGACCATAGATTTCATCAGACACACAGAATGCAATACAGACAGGGAATAAAACATGTGCAATGTTTTAAATGTAATGGTCAAGGGCACATAGCAAGGTTCTGTCCAAGCACTTCTGTATCTAATCTAAGGCAAAACCCTAGATTTCATCAGACGCAAAGAATGCAATACAGACAGAGAATAAATCATGTGCACAACAGAAAGGAAAATAATCATCCATCAAGGATGCACAAGAGACAACCCCGCAAGAGAAATGGTCAAGTTCATGAAAAGGTTCAAAATAGGGATGTAGTTGAAAAACTCAAGCCTAAGTTCAAGAAATTCTGGAGAAAGAAAGAAGAAAGGAATTCGTGTCTCCTTGGACAGAAGGAGATTACTCCTCTACTGCATTAAGCAGCTCCAGGTGGCACATCCTCAGGGGGAGCAATTTTAAAATCTTATTTTAATGCTCCTATGAATTTGTTTGGTTATCTGAGGATGAAAGGCAAGTAGTCGGGATATTGTCGTATAGTTGTTAAAGTGTGTTTTCAGTTTATGCAATGGTTTGTGGAGGTGCCATGAATGGTAGTGATCGAATTGAGAGTCGTCACCATTGGTAGTATTGCTTATGTCATTGTTGTTCTGTTGATGGTTCTTACTGCCACTGTTCATAGCTATGGATTATAACAGTTCAGATTATTTTTGTTTAATGAAAGAATGCTTGCCCTAGCTACGTATTTGTGTTTCGATAATAGCAACGTGTTTTTGTTTGACGCTTTGATGTGAATATTGTCAGATCTTTCATGACGCCTTGGTGAATATAGCTAATTCACAGACAGTTTCGTTTTAACTATTGATAAAATGCCAATCCAAGGATAAGAAGTATGAGGCTGAGTAAGGTGCACTATGGTTGGCCATAAAGTGTTTGACAAAATGTCTTCTCCTGATTTGCACAGTTGAAAGTAAGGTGTGATCTGTAGTAACTATAGAAAACTCAGATCAGGTAGTAAATATAAAAAGGAATTTGGTTGTGCTGCAGTACAGTGTTTGATGCTTGCACAGAGTTGGCAGTAAAATTGCAGTGTTGGTAAGTGTTGGACAAAAGTTGGTGTAAATCCTAGTTTCTGGATATTGAAGATAGTTTATGCATTAAAATCATTGATGAGTTTGTGGGTGAATGAACTATTCTGTTGAGGAAGAGGAAGTATTTTGCACTAGGGTTTATGTTAGTAAGTCTTGCTACTTGCATTGAGATGGTGAAACCCTTAGTTGGTTGTTTTGAGATTGATGGTTGAGTTGCTTTCATAGAGGTTGTTTTGATCAAGTTAATGCTTTACTTGATACATGTTTTGGGCTTACTCCATTGAGTTTGATTTGAGCAAGTTATTCTCTGCATTGGTGATATATGTTGGTGGCTGTTTTGTTCAAATACCTTTGGAAGGAAAAGGATGTCTACTAGTTTCCTTTTCATGTAGTGATTGGTTGAATGCTTCAAGGTTAATCTTGAGTTGAATGATGTTGGTTAAACCTTGTCTATAAGCATTGTTGTTAAAGCCCTAATTGGTTGAGAAAAGATATTGGTTGTGGAAAGAACATGAGTATCATTGTTATATGAGTTATTGCATGGTTGGCAATTGTTGGGTTGTGCTTCATGTTCTTGAGAAAAGCATACTACATCTATCTTATTCTTTTGAGATTGAGATTGAGTTGAGATTGAGATTGGGAGTTAAGTATAGAACATATTGAGTCTCTAACAATTCTCTTTATGCTTCTATGAGGTTGATGAATCACATTGGGTCTCTAACAATTCTCTTTGTGGGTTCATGCTAAGCAAGTTTTTCTTGATGAACTTGTGAGCTGATTTGGACAGGTTCTAGTGAGGACTTGTGAGCTGATTTGGACAAGTTCTATGTGAGCTTGTTAAGCAGGTTCTTAGTGAGCCTATGATAGAGTACAGAGGATAGAGTCTCAATGGATAGAGATCCAGCAGCCAACACAGTTGAAGATAGATCTGAGTGAGGATTCTTCAAGTGGACAAGTTTGAGATTGCAGAGCAACAGAGGGTTGAGGCTCAGAAGACAGCGTGAACTGAAGTGGTCACATATTCCCAAGAATAGTCTAAGAATTGACTAGCTATCGGGATCAAATTCTCAGGGGGAGCATTTATGCATTTGTTTATCTTATTGCTCATATTTATGATTTTGGCTAACAGTAATAATTTTTGCCTGAGAATGTTGTGCATGGACTCAGGGGGAGTTTTGCAGCCGCCCTTTGGTATTATTGTCAAAGGGGGAGAAGAATTACAGGTAATTGCACACAATTACGTGTGTTGCCAACAATTCCAAAGGGGGAGATTGATGTGCAAGGTGCAACCAAAGTATTGTCATTGTTGTCAACACAGTCAGGTTGATCAGTTGATGCAATGGACAGGAATGGATAGGAGTTGATTGATGAGCAAGGTGATGGACAGGAGTTGATTGATGAGCAAGGTGCAGCCAAAGTTATTGTCATTGTTGTCAACACAGATAGAGGATCGGTTGATGCAATGGACAGGAGCACAGAAGTCATTAGATAGATCGGTTGATGAAGTGAACAAGAGTTCAGAGATCATACAGAGCATGTACAATGATTCTCCAAGAAGACAGAAGTGGCCCAGATTCAAAAGCTCAAAGAAAAAGACAAGTAAGAAAACTGTCACGATATCACATATTTTTTAGATTCGTGACATCTGAGGAGAGAGAAAGGTATCAAAATTGTCACGATTTCGCGACATGTCGAAGGAGAGAGAAAATGTTGCAGATTTGGAGATATGAAGGAGAGAGAAAATGCTGGCAAAACTGTCACGATTTCACATGTTTCATTTTTGCAGTCCAAAGCAAAGAGAAAGAGGAGAGGGAAAAAGATGTCACGATTTTGCGACATGTTTAGAAAGCGCAAGGAAAGCTGTCATGATTTCGTGACATGTTTAGAAAGTGCAAGGAAAACTGTCACGATTTCATGACATGTTTTGAAAGTGCAAGGAAAGCTATCATGATTTCATGACATGTTGGCAGAGAAGAAGCCAAGTGGAAAAACTGTCGTGATTTCGTGACATGTTCGAAGAAGAAGAGCATGCAGGGAAAATTGTCACGATTTTGCGACATGTTTGGAGAGAAGGTGCAGGCAAAGAAAACTGTCATGATTTCGTGACATGTTTGGAGAGAAGGCGCAAGCAAAGAAAATTGGAGAGAAGGAGAGAAATTTCATGACATGTTTGGAGAGAAGGCGCAGGCAAAGAAAACTATCACGATTTCATGACATGTTTGGAGAGAAGGCGCAAGCAAAGAAAACTGTCATGATTTCATGACATGTTCGGGGAGAAGAAGCTTGCAAAGAAGAGTGTCACGATTTCGCGACAATCTGCAAGAGAGGCAGTACGGATAAAAATGTGTCATGATTTCGTGACATGTTTGAGAGAAAGAGCTTGCAAGGAAAAGTGTCATGATTTCGCGACAATTTGCAAGAAGGATGGTACGGATAAAAAAGTGTCACGATTTCATGACAGGTTCAAGAGAAAGAGCTTGAAGGAGAAAAGTGTCACGATTTCGTGACAATTTGCAAGAGGAAGCGCTAAGGAGAGAAAGTGTCACGATTTCGTGACATGTCGGGTTTTCGCGGTCCAAAGGGAAGAAAAGCGCCAAGGAAGAAAAGTGTCACGATTTCGTGACAACAGTGGAGGAAGACTCCGAAGGATGAAGTGTCATGATTTCATGATAGAAGCATGGAAGAGAATGGAAGTAGAAGCATCATGATTTTATGACAAATTCAAGGAGGAAGAGCTCAAAGGTGAAAGCGTCATGATTTTATGACATGTTCCATTTTTGTGGGCATGCAAAGAAGAATGTACAGAAGCGAAAGGTGTCACGATTTTACGACATGTCATGGTTTCGCTAGTGCTTGCAAAGAAGAATGTACGAAAGCGAAAGGTGTCACGATTTCGTGACATGTCATGGTTTCGCTAGTGCTTGCTAAGAAGAGTGTACGGAAGTGAAAGGGGTCACGATTTCGTGACATGTCATGTTTTCGCTAGTGCAAGCAGAGAAGAGCTCAAGGCAGCGAAAGTGTCACGATATCGCGACATGTGTTTTCACGGGTGCAAGCCGAAGTAAAGTAAGAAGGAAAACGAGATAGAGAATAAGTTCATGCAACAGATAAGAACTATTGGAAGAGTTAACTGAGTCAAATAGTTGTAGAGAGTATTGCAAAGAAAATCATGCAGTTAAATAAGAATAAGTGAACTCGAAGTAATTAGGTAGTTACAGGGCGATACAGTGACGGTAAATAGAAGTCATTCTCTAGATGACGAGGAGCCGATTATAAAGAAATTTCATGCAGCGGTGGTTACTAAAAGTCATCAGAAGAAGACCAAGAGTTGGACAGAGAAACGTCTCAAAGAACCGTTCTATTAATAAGATTGCATGTGAGAATAAAGAAGTCGTTACTATTAATAAGCTGCATGCGAGAATATGGAAGTTAAGAATAGAAACAGAACATCGTTATAAAAGGAGATTTGCGTGAAGTAGTGAGGTTGAGCTCCGTGCGGGATGTGAGAGCAGCATGTTGCAGAATAGAGGGACAGTGCTGAGGGATGAGCGTAGAAAGTATGTGCAGTAACAGTGCATGGAAAGCAAGTGCTATATAAGCTGGGAAAGCATGTGCAGAAATAGGGCACGCCAAATGAGCGAGAAAATAGTGAACCACTAATAGAGAGTGTTGTCAATAAAGAAAAAGTGTTGCCTCATAAATGCAAGAAGCTTAAAGAGGAAGTTGTTACTCAGTATGGGAGAGTGCCATGTATAAAGGAATAGTGAGCTATAAGAATGCGGTAAGATGTTCAAAGCCGTGAGAGCTGCAAGAGTAAGCTATATGAAAGGGTTGTAAGTGTGCAGTGAGTAGAGCTGTAAAAGAGTGTATGCTTCCAAGAGATTGATTTGAGCTAAGATAGACCAGTGAGGGTCTTGTAACACAGAAGGCATTTTTATGTCAATCAAGATTTAAAATAGAAATCCAAGTTGGTGCTTGGAATCAGGGGTTGGTGCTCCTTCCAGTTGGTGCTGGTAAATTAGGGGTTGGTGCTCCTTCCAGTGGGTGCTGGTAAATTGATTGTAAAGTTGGTGCTTTGCAATGGCTGGATTTGGATGGGAGTCCAAGCAGTCTAGTTTGAGGAGTAGCCAAAACTGGTGAACCTCGTTACATCTTGTGTTATGTGATGCTCTCTTGTGGTACTTGTTGTTTCTGGTTTTAAGCTTTCATTGTTTTGGCTTTAAGAGTTAAAGTTTTAAGTTTTAAATAGCTGCACCGATTCACCCCCCCTCTCAGTGCCATTGTAAGACTAACAATGATGAGTTTATTTATCACTGGATTGTATAGCATATATGCCTTTGCTTGTTTGTTGTACCCCGTGAGGATGCATTTTTTAGATTTATCATCCAGCTTTCGTCTTTTCTCATCTGGAACATGTGCATATGCAATGCACCCAAAAATTTAGAAATGAGCCACACTTGGCTTTAGATTTCTCCAGGCTTCCTCTGGAATTTTTTCCTTCACACTCTTGCTAGGACATCGGTTCAGCAGATAAACTATACAACTTACAGCTTCTGCCCAAAACTCATGTGGCAATTTTTTTGCCTTCAGCATGCTTCGTGCCATCTCTATGATTGTTCTGTTCTTTCTCTCAGCTAAACCATTCTGCTACAGTGTATATCTGGCAGTGAGCTGCCTTCGAATTCCATGCTGCTTGCAAAAGTTGTGGAATTCATTGGAGATGTATTCTCCACCTCTATCTGTCCTGAGAGTCTTCACGTAATATCCGTTTTGTTTCTCAACCAGAGCCTTGAACTCCCTAAACTTCGTAAATGCTTCTGACTTCAACTTGATGGGATAAATCCAGGTCTTTCGGTTGAAGTCGTCAATGAAGGTCAGGAAGTATTTGTTGCCGACAAATGTGGTGGTTTGCATCGGACCGCAAATGTCTGAGTGCACCAGCTCCAATGGTCGTGATGCTCTCCAAGACTATCCTATAGGGAATGCATCCCTGTGTTGCTTGCCGACTAGGCAACCTTCACAAACTTGGTTTGGTTGCTCAATAAGGGGTAGACCCTTCACCATCTGCTTCTTGTGCAGCAAATTCAGGCCACTAAAGCTTAGGTGACCGAATCTAATATGCCACAGCCAGGTAGCATCCTTCACGAATACACTTAGAGACATCAAAGATTCATTTTGAATCTACTGTAGAAACATTTTGTTTTTTGTCATGGACAATGTTGCGATTTGTCCATGTACTTTGTCTCTGATGGAACAGACATCATCTTTGAAATGCACAGTGTGTCCCTTTTGGACAAGCTGTCCAACACTTAGCAGATTGTGCTTTAGGCCAGGCACATAGTAGATGTCACAGATATGATTTCGTTCACCATGCCTAGTTCGGATGAGGATTTTTCCTTTCCCCATCACAAGAGCTTTGCTGTTGTTTCTCATATTGACTTCGGATGGACTATTTCATCCAATTATGAGAACATCTCTTTGTTCCCAGTCATGTGGTTGCTGCACCCACTATCAAGATACCAAATGTTTTTTTTGCTCTCCTCCTCGATACTGCAAGTCAGCAGCACATTTCCTCCTACTGCATTTCCAACTTCCTCTGTATAATGGACTTGCTATTGATTCTCGTTCGCCATCCTTGTTCTACATTGAGAGATGTAATGATTGAACTTCTTGCAGTAGTAGCATTGGACCTTTGACATGTCCTTCTTCTACTGAGATCTACCTTGCTGGTTTTTTCTAGTGCCTCTTCCTCCTTGCTAATGAAAGTTGTAGCTGGTCTCACTGACATGAGGGTTTGATCTCCCTCCTTGCTTGTTACTTCTCCCACGTCTGCTTCTGCCTCTTCCACCTTGAGAACTAGATGCGCCTTGGTGGGAGTCTTGTCTACTGTTGTCTCGAACTGAGACATGCACCTTAAATGCTTGCTCCAGAGAGGACTGAGTTGAGCGGATTAGCCTCTGCTCATGTTTCTATAGAGAACCCATCAGATCATCCACAGAGAATATTGTTAGATCCCTTGACTCCTCTATTGCAATTACCACAGAGTAAAACTTCGCTGGTAGACTCCGTAGGATTTTCTCCACGATCCTTTGATTTTGCACTATTTCACCATTCAATCGCATCTAGTTGATGACATCTGTCGTTCGGGTGAAAAAGTCGCTCATCGACTCGGACTCACTCATCTGCAATTTCTCAAACTCCCTCCTGAGCATCTACAGTTTTACCAACTTCACTTTGTTGGTGCCTTGGTATGAACTTGCCAGGATTTCCTAGGCCTGCTTGGCCTTGGTGGCTGATGCAATCCATGGGAAGATGGTCTCTTCGACCACTTGCATGATATAGAACAGGGCCTTCTGGTATTTCTTCCTGTTCTCCTTCAGAAGGTCTTTATCATATTGGGAGAGGGCAGCCAGTGCTACTGCATATTCTAGTTTTGGGTACCCATTCTCGACCAAGTCCCACAAATCCTGAGACCCAAAGAGGATCTTCATCTGGATGCTCTAGTAATCGTAGTTCTTGTCGTTAAATCGCAGGATCTATAACCGCAGGGAATTTCTTTTGGAAGCCATGCTTCTATCTCCACGTCACGGCACCAACTACTCTGATACCAATTTGAAGGAATTAATTAAAATTTTGATTCGTGTCATGTCAAGAAACGCTTCACAAAATTTTTAGCTTCGGGAGGAGCTTCGAAAATAAGTTCGAGAAAAATTCGCCTGAAGTAACTACTTCGGGGAATATCTTACCGAAGTAAATCTACTTCGGGGAAGCACCGTCGAAGTGAAACTACTTCGGGGGACTAGCTGCCGAAGTAAATACTTCGGGGGAGAAATTACCGAAGTAAAACTACTTCGGGGAAGTTCTCAGCGAAGCAACTGCTTTGCTCAGTTTGGCTCCGAAGTGAAATTACTTTGACGAATTTAGTGCCAAAGTGATTTCTTCGGGCAGGAAGGCTGCGAAGCTCTGCAGCTCTTCGGCAACTTCGGCGAAGTGGATGTTGGTTCCACTTCGAGGAGACTAAGTCTCGCAATGTGCTTCGGCACAAACAAACTTGATCCCTTCTAGATCGAACAGGTGTTTTACCACTTCGGGGTAAACCCTAGCTGAGGAATATCGACGGACAAGATGATACACAGAGACCCGAATAGCGAAACAAATATTTTATATATTCACTATAGAGCAACATTACAAAGCTTCCTTCTAAAGCAAATACAAACTTTTGCAAGATCAAAATCTGCAGAATAAACACAAACTTCTTGGAGACTGTTGCTCCACACTCCGGCTGCAAGCGGCTGCTGGTTTCACCTTTCTGCTACTCTGCTGGTCGAAACCCTTCCTGCAGTGGCTCCTCTGTGCTTGCCGTTCCTCTCTGCTCCTATATCGAACTTCTTATCGAACTACATACTAAATGACAAAATGACCCAGTATTTATAGGCAGGGGATGAGAACAGAAGGTGGGATAAATCTCACCGACCGACTGACAAGAATTAAATGCAACAGTAAGGTTCCTGTCCAATCGTCGAACGCCCCAGCTACTCGCATGCTTGGACAATTAATGTCCCGATCTGCGCGCCTGATTTCTTCTTCGGCCGATTTCCGCTTCGGCTGAATTCTGCTTCGGGGGGCAGTTTGAAAGTGCTTCGCGCCGAAGCATTTTCCGAAGTGCTTCGCGTCGAAGCATTTTCCGAAGGCGTTTCGGAGATGCTTCGCGCCGAAGCTCTTACGGGCGCGAAGTTGGATTTAATATTTCCAACATCTAACTCCTCGATCCGTCATGGAAAAATAACCCCCTACATTTTCCTGCTCACTGTTGCCTTTGTTTCGTGTCAGGCTGCCACCTAATTTACTGCATTGATGCTATCAGGTCTAGGAATGCCAAGTTGTCCTTCTGATCTCTTCTGACAAAATTTCATGCAATGGAATTTTGATTAAGCAATAAAACCTAGATTATCCCCATTTGTTGGTGTTTTCATCCGCTAATTTCAGCGCAGCACCACACTTGAAAATTCCTCCCAGTTCATCAGTCGAAGCTGTCGTGTTTACCGGATTCGAAAACTATTGTTTCAACTTGTATATAAAAAAACGAACTAGTTTATCTATGTAATACATGTTTCATCGTTCACATGATTCAAACACGTCATCTCTAGTGCATACTCACCCAACTTATGGGGTTGTTGCTTATGGTTCTATGAAACCTTAAGCCCATCACGTGATTCCTATAACATCATCCAATCCTGTTTATTTACCTGGTTCATCCGACTATAATATGCATTATCTACCATTATCGCTGCTGATTGACCAGGCAATGGCGTCCACAACTCTCACTGGGTCTTTCTGTCAAGCTCCAAGGATTAACATCATCAATTTTATTTTTCGAGAAGTGACCAAACCACTCTCCACACTCTCGAACCCTACTTTGTCGATGTGACCAGGAGTTTTACTGTTGAATCTCCCAAGTTGCCGCATTGTCATTGATATGAATGCCATCGTGCTTGTCCGATGCAAAGTCTTATGAATGCTATCGTGGCACTCTACCCATACCGTCGTTGTATTTGGATTATCGGGTCGAAGTCCTTTATCGACGTAGAAGGCTCAATCACCCTTGAAGACCAATCTGTCCCGATGTCTTTTCACCCTATCGCGGACCACTTGTTGCCAAGCTATTTCCATCTGTCGACGCGCTTCTGCATTTCACCTCTACCAAAAATGTCCTCTCTTCTTGGTGTTTTGTTCAATCCCATCGCGTTGGACCTTATCTTCATCCACTATCCGACGCTACATCTGCCAATTCCAATCATTGCTTGTGCTGTCCAAGATGTCGCATTGGACGTCCACAATATCATTGACGTTCGCTACTGCCAGGCATCAACCTTCATCCTCGCCTCGTTATCCAATCATCCACCACCACCGAGGTCCGAATCCTATGTGTCATCTGCATCGTTGGCTTTCTCACCACACCACTTGGCAACATCCAAGCCAAGTCATCTCCGCCTCGTACCCTACCTGCAAGAACAAAGGAAGACTAAATTACATTAGCTCTTAAGAACATTAAAATTTTCTTATTAGACAATAAAGCCTTAAGGCTTTGTTTTAAAAAGAACCAAGTGGCCTAGATTTTAGCCCTTACGAGGGTGAAATTAGGATCTTGGGAATCCTATTTCATTACTTTATTCTTTTTTATTATTATTATTTTAAATATATATTTTTGTCTTATAAGCTTTTATATATAAATATATATAAATTTTAAATTATTATTATATGAAATATAATAATAATAATATTTTTATTGTATTTGCTTTTTTATTTTTGATATATATCATTATTATATATATATATATATATATATATATGATAATAATATATATTTTTATTTTTATTTATTTTATTTCTTTCTTTTTACTTAAAGGTTTTATTAGAACTAACACAAAATGAAACATTAAGTCTTAACACCAAAACTTAAAAACAAAAATTGGAATTATTGAAATAATCCCAAATTATTAACAACCAAAATTGACAAAAATCGTCAACAAAGAAACACGAAGAATCGTCGACAAGAAAAATTGTCGACAAAAAAATATCATCAACAAGAAAATATCATCGACAAGAAAAGTCGTCGAGAACAAATACCATCGACAAGAAAATGTCGTCGATAAGAAAATACCATCGACAAGAAAAGTTGTTGACAAGAAAAAGTCATCGACAAGAAACTGATGATAAAAAAAATTGTTGACAACAATTTGACGATAAAAATTATCGACAAAAAATTAGCAAAAACTGCAAACCCAAAACTAAGCAAAACATTCGACACTCATGACAAAACCAAAAGCACCCAACACAACAAGGAACATTGGAATTAAATTGCAAATATCGAGGATGGGATATATCAAACAATATCGCTCCAAGGACACCAAGACTCAAAAACAAAAAATAAAAGGTGGGTCCCCAAGCTTTGGGGCTAGTTGTGGAGCAACCACAACAAATGGTGACTCTATTGGGAAATGCTCCTGAGCATTTCGGTAAGAACCCAACCTGAAATGAAAACACACAAGATTAGCAAGACATAATAATTTAGCAACGTCTCAAGAAGGTGGGGGTAAACAACTTTGAAATGAAAACAACTAATCCATCTGCCTTTGCTCAGTGTGTGCAAAAGTGATTCATTTCCGCATTTCTAAAAATCCTCCAGATTCCATCATCCCTTTCTGCATTAGGCTATGAAGTACAACTCATGAAGTGAAGACTTTTATAGATAGAGCCCCACTTCCAGTCAGGCATCTATAGCCCCGGTGAGGTTTATCTAACTCACCCGTGTGTTCGCTTAATGCTTTGCAAAGCCCATCTATCCTAGGTGTGTCTAGACTTCCAATACTCACTCTCTCTTTTTTCTCTCTTTTTTTCTCTTTTTTTTTCTCTCTTTCTATGTATCAAACTTTGCCTAGCTAGGGCCCCACTACCAGTCAGGCGTCTATAGCCCCGATGGAGTTTTCTTGAACTAGATGACAGATTTCAAGAAATCTATTGCATAGCTTGTACCTATGGAACTCTTGCAAAGCCTCAAGTCTCACTAAGGTTAGAAAGCCAATAAGTAGAGCATTTTAGATTTTTGCCTAGGGTTGCATAATCAAGATAACTTCATCCTTCTTACTTCCAGAAACACCATTTAATGTGTGTGAGTCCCATGTGGAGCTTTGGCTAATCTTTCATTGTTCCACTTTCCACCATTTTGGTCCCCAAAATCTGAGCATGATCACCAAATAACTCATCCCCCTTTTCTCGGGTTCATTAATTTTCAGATCAAGTACTCCAACCTACTAAATAAAGGAGCTTCAAAAATTCTAGAGGCCAAAATTTAGTGACCATGAAATATTACCCCTAAGCAAAGGGAACAACCCATGACACAAAATTAAGAACACACACCAAAACTATGTCCAACCAAAAATTAAGGACAAAGCCAAAACAAAAACAAAAACCAAAACTATATACAAATGTACAATATGGTACAAGATGGTGCAAAGCTTGGACTATCACTTTCCTGGATCCCAAACATGATTAGAACATTTCAAAATGCATATAACATGATAAGCATGCCAAATGTTGTAGGACTCCAACAAAAACAAGATTAAGCCAAACAATGCAACAAACTTCAACTTGCCTCTCTCACCCCACCAATTTGATTTAGTTCCATTAATGATCCCATAGGTGAGATTCAAATCATTAAATTGATTAGACAACATTTGATTTTCAATTGTTTCTTGTCTATTCTTTAAAATGTCAATTTCACAACTCAATTCTGAATTTAGAACTAGGCTTTCTTTTTCGAATATGAAATCTTGCAAACAAGAGCCTATTTCTAAAAATTTCAAAGCCAATTCATTATTCATGTTTTTAGGCCAATCAAATTTATGCAAAAATTTGCAAGCATCTAGGATATTTACTAAATGAGAATCATTATAAGCTTTTATCCTAGATTCAATAATTAATTGTTGATGAATTTGATTCAACAATTCAAGTGCATCAACTTCTTTTTCATTCATCAAAGCATTCTTATTAAAGGTGTAAGTAGAAATTAATCCTTGTTCTTCATTCACCTTCAATGGCATTTCATCATAAACATCATTCAAATTCAATAAATGGTCATACAAATTTTCACTTGAAGCTTGGATGCTTGGACACAAAAGGTTAGATTTTACCTTTTGCACATTTTCATTTACCAAAGCTTGGTGAGGATTTGCAATTTCTTCATTGATTACCTATTCATCAAACATACCAAAATTGGGCACCCAATTGAAAACATGTCCATCCTTTTCAACCCTTAAATCTTGTTGGTCAAGGTGTGTATCAAGTAACCCATCTTGATGATCAATCATTTGAGTTGCTTCAAATAAATCAACCTCTTTGTCATTTGATTCCAACTCCTTGTTCACTATCCATGGTATCTCTTCATTTGAATCCTCAAAACAATCATGCGAATTAGTATCCAAATTTTCAATATCTTGAAATGAAAGAGCAGATTTTACCTCTTCCTCATCCAAAATAGATGAGTCATAAGAAATTTTTACCATTTCTTCCCTTTCTATTTCAACAAAATTTTCAATGAATTTATGTTCAACATGATCAAATTTTGTAACCTTCTCAAATCTTGTGAATGTAAGATCTTCATATGAAGTAGAAGTTTCAACCTCCTGCATATCAAGTGGAATAGAAGTTTCATCAATAGGGGTGTGAGAAAATAACACATCTTCATATCTTCCCCAACCATTGTAAAAATTGTCATCCAAATTCATGGGATGAAACTCTATGGTATCCGTGACATGATATTTTGATTCATCCATCAATTCTTTTTCTTCTTTGTCCTTGGTAGTAGGATCATTATTATCTTCCAAAATTTGATGAGATTCCAACCCTTCTTCCAAAATATTCTCAAATTGTGCAGGAGTTGTAATATCTTCCTGTGAGAAAGCGATTGTGTTATCCTGCATATCAATTGACACAAAGGGTTCATTAGAAGGTTTAGAGTGAGCATATTCATCCAATTTCTTCCAAGGATCATGGTGATCATCTTCCAAAATCAAGTTGTGATGCTCAACTATTTCTTCAACATCTTCCAACTCATCAATATGTTTCTCATCAAATTCACCTTCACCTTCCTTAGATGGTTCAATGATTTCCAAAAGTGGGCTACTTTTTGTATCCAAGTTTGCAAGATCAATATCTACATTTGTAACCCATGATTCAATTTCATCACAATTTGGAGGGTGAGGATTTTCTTGATCATTAGTTTCAACAATCTCATCCAAAGTGTCTCCCAAGAACCAGTGGTGAAATTCTATTATATCTTCAAATTCATTTATTGATTCTCTTCCAATTTCACTTTCAACCACTTCATTCAATTCTATGGTAGGTTCTGTCCTATCACATATTCCAACACTAATTAGATTTAGGACACCATTATCTGAATACTCATGCACTTCTAGAAATGAACCCCTCTCTACACAATCCTCATTAGTGGATGTTGGCTTGGCAACTTGCACCTCCTCTTGGGCAATATCTAAGGTGGTTGTAATATTTGGACATTCAAATTCATCCCCTTGATCATTCACCTTAGGTATCATTGGAGTGGAGGGTGCTATATTAGATGGTTGGTGTAGGTTGGCATCACTAACTCTAGAAGAACAATCTCTCATGGGAACATGTTGTGCCTCTTCTTCCATTTCCAAATCACCTTGTTCTACCTTTACTAGGATCTCATAGATTATATCTAAAGATGGGTCATCAAGATTTTCCTTAAAGATGTAGCAAGTTTGGGGTGTATGGCTCCCATGTATACTTGAATAGCTTCCTCTTCCATAGTGTTAAAATTTTCCCATATTTGAGAGTACAACTCATGAAACCTCTCATTGAATTGACTCATGGATTCATTAGGCTCTTTATGAATAGAGGTAAATTGATTTTGCAACATATCTAAGTCAACCTGATTACCAAAATGATAAAGATAGGTTGCTTCTAGTTGGATCCAAGAAGTCCTAACCTCCATGGGTAATTGGCCATACCAAAAGAATGGTTTGTCATCCAAAATGTATGAGAATAACCTACAAGCAACATCCTCATAGAAAATTTGGCATTGAAATAATGTGCTCTTGTAGACATGCAATTTTTGTAGGTATCCTAATGTCACCTCTTGATTAAACTATCGTAGAAACTCCAATAACATTTCAGGAATTTGATGGGGTATCCCATGCATAGGAAAACCCTTATAATGATCCCCCATCATAGATACCATTCTTTCTCTTAGAGATACCACTTCAGCTCTTATATCACATGTCGCCATTAGTGAAACTCAAAGAATAACTTTAGAACCAAATTTGTTAGTCAAATAAAAATATCTTGCAAAGAAGCATAAAATGACTAACAATTTTCAAATGAGTAAACCACAAAGATCATCATGTTAGTATCATCCAAAATATATGCATCAATTAAACCATGACATGAAAGAACATTCTCAAATTTGCCAAAAGGTTAGTATTAACACATCATCAAATAGAGAATGTTAGAATCAATGAAAGTGATCAACAAAATTTCATTAGTCAAGACCAATGTCTTTGGATAAATCTTTCAAGTAACATGAACAATTTAGCATCTAAATAGCAATAGAATAAATCAACTCAAACCCTCTTAGCTCCCAAAGTGTTGAGTGCTAAAAGATTACCAAAGATGCTAATCAAATGAACTTGAAATATTTAGCAATTAAAACTCTCAAAGTTACACCAAATCACATCATTCATGTATGAACAATCCAAAAGCGTTAGATCAATGAAAACCAATGCATGAATTGCTTAGCATAAATAAAATAAAGTAAACCAATTCAGGCCCTCCTTCTAGCGCCAAAATGTTGAGTGTTAATTTTACCCAATTGTGAAATTACACTCTCCCTTAGGGTTTGGATCCCAAAACCCTCTCTTGCAAAGAAGTTAAACAAAACAACTTCTCCAAGGTCTCCGCTATATTAGCATTTGCATATGTGTATTAGTAATCTCAATAAAAATATATCAATTCAATGCTAGGAACACCTTAGTGATTGCAAGTAATTGTAAACAAGGGGCATGTGTTGGTTTATTTTACCATGCTACTTTAATGATTGTTCATGAAACCAAAATAAAAGTAAATGTGAATTGGCCCTCATATGACCACGATGTAGCCTTAATTCCTTTTATCTTGAATGATTTTAAGGTAGATTTTATCTTCCTTTATTAAGTAGATTTTAAACAAGTTTTATCTTGCATTAAATCCTACTTTAAAGCATGAAATAGAAGATTAAATCTATCTATGAAAGTGAATTTAAAATGATGAAAAGATCCATTAAATGTAGCTTCTTATCATGAAGATAAAGAAAGCCTTTGATATAATTGATAAATTGTTCCTCTTTGATGAAATTAATTTTCATAAAGAGATACCAATTTATTGCTTGAAAATAATAGCCTCATAATGTCATAATGAATTATCCCTCTTAAATGAAATTAATTTTCATTAAGAAGAAATAATTTCATGCTTTAAAACCAAGACCTTTGATGTAATGATAAATTACCTCTCTTCAATGAAATCAGAATTTTCATGAAGAAAGGTGCATTTATTGCTCCAAAAATGATGGCTCATGAAATGCCATGAAAATTCCCCCCCTTTCAATGAAATTGAATTTTCATAAAGGAAAGGTCATCTTATGCTTATGAATGAAAATGCAGAATTTAAAAATCTGATTTACCTCCAAAACTTAAAAATAAAATTTCCGAAATTATAAAAACCCTTAAAAACAATAGTTTTCAAAAATAATTATAAAATCGAAATGACCTCGGAATGAGTCCGAATCTGTTGCGTATGGAAGATTGATGTTCATTCTAGGCAACCATGTAATTATTTTTATCATTTTATTTTTTTACGATTTTTATTTTAATGCCCAAAAATTAAAAATAAAAATTGGAAAACTGAAAAATAAAAATCTGAAAATAAATTTAAATGCTGAAAACAGAAACATGCAAAGCATTTTCAGTTTGATGGCACCCCGTCCTGCAAAACCGAAGATGTGAGAAACTCTTACATGCAACCTAGTCTATTCCAACCTGCATTTGCACAATCGAAATAAACTAAGTGCTAGCTCCTAGGGTACAGAAATAAATTTCAGATTCCGACATTCACATGAAGTAACCAAAAAAATGCATAAACATCATCTATAAATTTGAAATCTGAAAAGGGAAAGATAAACAGTTAAATCCAGCATGCAGAAAAAAATCTCCTCCTTTCTTGCTAACAAGGCCTCAAATTTCTGAAAAACGCATTTGCATTAAAAATATTTCATTCTTTACAAAGTCGGCCTTGCCAAGCCCTTATTCTCTATTTGGTTGCTATATTTGAAAAATTCAATCTGATGTTTCGTTTTCCTTTTCTTTGTCTCTTTAGTTTCATTTTCTTTTGGATTTTCTGTTGAGCTTCACAACTCTATTACTTGGCTTCGAAGCATTCTTTTATAACCGTCACTTTAATAAGCTATATGCCTTTTCCTTCACAACATATTAGAAAAAGGTTTATTAACATCATTGTGAAATATGCTCGCATGGCCACCATAGGCCTCTTTTATAAAAGCCTTATAATGTTTATGCAATCATACAATCTCCTCTGAATCTCTTTTTATTTTACTTTCATCTGAATGAAAGTTTAATCATATGCTTAGGAATGGAAAACTTTTGGATGATATGTATTATTCCTTCCAAAATACTATGGACGAAATAATGAAATGATTAAATTATTTTAAAACCTCCTTGATGATTGCGTTTAACCAGTTTGCGTTTACCCAGTTTGATGGAGCGCTCACCCACTTGATTTCAAATGGAATTAATAAAAGCCTTTTGACTCTATAGCCCATTGAGAAGCACATTTGATTATCGCTGCTATATTGAAGCCTTGGAATTGCTCCTTTGCCCTGTCAGGTGTGTCCTCAGCCATTTCGAAAGTGTGCACTCATACAACTGCAATTTTACCTAATCTTCGTGTCGACCACGAGAAATGAACCACATGACCAATTTATTATGCCCTAATATGCCCTCGGTATTATCTTCAGCATAGATTCACGATGCTGTACACCATGCCGAATGTTGAGCTAGTCTATTGTACACTGATTTATCTGACATCACCAAAATTATACTGAAATCACCCCTAGTCCATGTTGGCCACCATTTTGTGTGCTCTCTACGTTAAACTGCCAGGTCAACACTGCTTTGGGGTCTTCATTTGCTATCGCTGTTAGCTTTCGTAAGAGCCCTACCGAACATCTTCACTTTCTGTATCGTTGCGGGACCTATTGAATTTATCTCTCAATATGCATATGTTCCTTCGATGGGCCTATGATGCCACTGTGGATATCCATTATCATTTTTCTATCCAATGTAGCCATTTGTGTCCCCCATTATCTTTCGGGGTATTTGTCATTCATGGTGCATGATATTGCTCTGATAATTAAACCTGCCATAATACTACCGTGGACAGACTGACCACCTTATCCATATTACCATTAGTTTTCTCACGGTGACTGCTAGACACCGACCTCGGCATCTAGATATTCTATGGGAACTCCCTATGGAATGATCCCATTCTACTTGGCACTACATACAAGATTTTAAAATGTGTTTCTTAAAATTGCCCAACACGTCAAACTACGACCATGTGTCGCAGGTCTATCCACGTACGTCAGGTCGAAGCCATTCACCGTTAAACTTCTCGATCCATCATGGAAAAATAATCTCCTGCATTTTCTTGCTCACTGTTGCGTCGATTTCGTATAAGGCTGCCACCTAATTTACTACATTGATGCTGTCAAGTCTGGGAATGCCAAGTTCTCCTTATAATATGTTCTAACAAAATTTTGTGTAGTGGAATTCTGATTAAGCAATAAAATCTAGGTTATCCCCATTCGTTGGTGTTTTCATCCGATAATTTCAGTGCAGCACCACACATGAAAATTACTCCTGTGCTGACTTTCATCGGGGTCCTTGCTTTGTATATCCAGGTTCATCAGTCGAAGCTGCAACATTTACCGGATTCAGAAACCGCTGTTTCAACTTGTATATAAAAAAATGAACTGGTTTATCTATGTAATACATGTTCCACTGTTAGCATAATTCGAACACGTCATCTCCAGTGCATACTCACCCAACTTATGGGGGTTGCTGTTTATGGTTCGATGAAACCTTACGCCCATCACATACTTCCTATAACGTCACCCAATCCTGTTGATAATTACCTGGTTCATCCAGCTACAATAGGCATTGTTCACTATTATCGCTGCTGATTGACCAGGCAATGGCCTCCACAACTCTCACCGGGTCTTTTTGTTAAGCTGCCACGGTTAACGTCGTCAATTTCATTTTCTGAGAAGTGACCAAACCACTCTCCACACTCTCTAACCCTACTATGTGTTAGAAATATTAACCCAGATTTCACGCCTCTGCCAGACTGCGCTCCGAAAATGGGCAAAGCCGGACTGCGCTCGCGCAGTTGAGGATCCACGACCAAAAGGTCTGACATGACGTCACACCTACCATCTGACAGATGTGACGTCTGATAGATCCTATCGCCGTAGAAGTTAATGTCAGTTCGATGATTTAATGCCAGTACGACGATTGGTCAGAAACCCTAGTTGAGGCCTGTCAGAACCTGTCAGAGGATAAGCCCTATCCTCCTCTCCCCACGGCAATAGAAAGCAGTTCAGGTCTTCAGATGAAAGTGAGGCAGTTAGTGGAGAAGAAGAGCGGAGAATAAAGCAGAGAAAGGAGAACGTTTCAGTGAGCAAAGTGGCTCATCTGATTAATGTCCGAGCAGCAGTCTCGACATTTCTCCTCTTAGTTTATCCTGCAGCTTTTTCTACAAATGTTATTTTCCTCAGTTGAGGACCTCTGTAACCCTCATTTCATATAAATAAAGTTTGCTGTTGTTTGAAGCATCTTTAGGGTTTACAGTTATTTTATGTGTGCTAAAGTTTCTTGCTCTCAGTACAAATCGCCTTAGAGCAATTGTGTTCGGGTTCTATAAGTTAGAACTCAGATCCGAAACTTCGCTATTAGTTTTTGGTGATTCTCTCCTCCCAGCAAAGCAAGCAATTGCCGCAGTAGCGCAAGCCTTCCGAGTAGGAAATATTCCAGAGCCAAAGATTGGCTAAGTCCGACAGAAGTATTCCGAGTTCGCTGCTGCAACCCGACTGCACCCGAGATCCGAGCGCAGCCCGAGTGCACAAGAGAAGCTTGAAGTTGAGCGAAGTTCACACTTCACCCCCAAAGTTCATGCTGTGCCATCCGGTGAGCGAAGTTCGCACTTCGCCCCCGAAGTCCGCATTGCACCGTCTGTTGAGCGAAGTTCGCAGTTCACCCCCGAATTTTGGACTTCGGAGAGACTGTGCGCTGTTCGCACTTCGCCCGTCTAGACTTCGGCGATTAAGAAAATTAAAATAATTTCTTCAAATTGGTATCAGAGCTACTGATCCCTTGATGCAGAGATCGAAGCAGAATGGCTTCCACTAGCAACAACTTGCAGTTGCAGATCCCACACTTCAACGGGAAAAATTACGATTACTGTAGCATCCAGATGAAGATCCTGTTTGGATCTTAGGAGCTGTGGGAGTTAGTCGAGAATGACTACCCAGGACCGATAGATGTAGTAGCACTGGCCACCCTCTCTCAAGCAGACAAGGACCTGTTGAAAGAGAATAAGAAGAAGGACCAAAAGGCCCTCTTCTACATCATGCAAGCGATCGAGGAGACCATCTTCCCACGGATCGCATCAGCCACCAAAGTGAAGCAGGCCTGGGAGATTCTAGCCAGCTCGTACCAGGGCACCAACAAGGTAAATTTGGTGAAACTACAGATGCTCCGGAGGGAGTTTGAAAATCTGTAGATGAGTGAGTCCGTGTCCATGAGTGATTTCTTCACCCGGACGACGGACATTATCAACCAGATGCGGTTGAACAGAGAAAATATACAGAGCCAGAGAATCATGGAGAAGATTCTCAAAAGTCTGCCCACCAAGTTTGAATCGATTGTGATAGCAATCGAAGAGTCGAGGGATTTGACAACCCTCTCGACAACTCATGGGGTCTTTGCAGACACATGAACAGAGACTGAGCTATTCATCTTAGACCTCTCTAGAGCAAGCATTTCGGGCTCAAGTCTCATTTCGAGACAACGGTAGACAAGACTCCCACCAATGCACTTCTAGTTCTCAAGCTAGAAGAGGCAGAAGCAGGCGTGGGAAAAGCAACAAGCAATGAGGATGGTCAAACCCTAGCGAAGGGGAGACCAACTATAATTTCCATCAGCAAGGTGGAAGAGGCAGTTCGAAAAATCAACAATCTGGATCTGGTCAGAAGAAAGACATGTCAAACGTCTAGTGCTATTTTTGCAAGAAGTTTGGCCATTACATCTCACAGTGCAGAAAACGGATGGCCACGAAGAACCAGCAACAAGCCCATTACACAGATGAAACTAGAAATGTGGCAGGTGGAAATGTGTTGTTGACTTGCAACATTGAGGATGAGTGCCAGAAGAATGTTTGGTACTTAGACAGTGGGTGCAACAACCACATGACGGGGAACAAGGATATGTTCTCCCAAATGGATGAAACAATCCAGTATGAGGTAAATATGGGGAACAACAACAAGATTCCCGTAATGGAGAAAGGAAAGATCCTCATTCGCACCAGGCATGGCGAATGGAAGCACATCTGTGACGTCTACTATGTGCCTGGCCTGAAGCATAACCTGCTGAGCGTTGGATAGCTCATGCAGAAGGGACATACGGTCCAGTTCAAAGACGAATCTTCCACCATCAGAGACAAGTCGCATGGGTAGATTTCTACCATGTCCATGACGAAGAACAAAATATTTTTACTGTAGATTCAGAATGAATCATTGATGTCTCTGAGTGCAGTTGTGAAAGATGCTACCTAGCTGTGGCATCTTAGATTCAGTCACCTGAGTTTCTGATGGGGACTAGACAATTCCTCACACCAATACCACAACATTTCTCATTAAACAATTTAAATAAAACCAATTACAACACTAGCCCGTAGGCATAGTTTTCTTTTCCTGATGCAAGTTGCCTCACGTTTGGCGATCTACCTGTGTTCCCAGGAAGAATGTTCTATTCTATTACAGCACAACTCTGGAAGAAAAATAGCCTCAACATGTCTAGAATGGCCCTCTTGCCTTCACGTTTACAACACTGTCTCGATCATTTTACGACCCTATCACATTATTGCAATTCCAACTCTGGAAGAAAAACAGCCTCAACAGGTCTAGAATGGCCCTCTTGCCTTCACGTCTGCAACACTGTCTCGACAGTTTTTTGACCCCTTGTGCATGCCTTCGCTTCCCCTTTTAAACATCTCTGGCGTGACTCTCCGCCTCCCTTTTCTGACCCTTCATTTCATTTCCCATGCCTCTTCGTTGTCATGGATTTTGAAACATCTTTCTTTTTTATCTTCGTCTGCTTCCACTGCACCTCGGTGCCACGTGCTGTTCAGTGCTGCCACTGTAGACTCTGTCCACCTATCAACCAATGATGACATTCGGTATACCCACCGCTCAATAGTTTCCTCGATAATGGCTCCTATAACCGCCTGTGCTTTCTTTTCTTCTGTTTGGTCGCGAAAATGCGACATGTTGTGATATCACGACACTTTCAGCTTCCCAGCCTTCCTGCCCTCTTCATGTCGCGAATATGCGACATGTCGAGATATCGCAACACTTTTGGCTTCTTTGCCTTCCTACCCTCTTTGAGTCACGAAAATGCGACATGTCGCGATATCGCGACACTTTCAGCTTCTCTACCTTCCTGCACTCTTCGAGTCACAAAAATGCAAAATGTCACGATATCGCGACATTTTTGCCATCTTCGCCTTCTTGTTCTCTTCGAGTCGTGAAAATGTGACATGTCGCGATATCGTGACACTTTTCTCTCTTGCGCCTCCCATCATATTTGGGTCATGAAAATGTGACATGTCATGATATTGCGACACTTTTATTTCTTACGCCTCCTCTCTTCCTTTGGTTGCAAAAATGTGACATGTCGCAATATCGCGACACTTTTTCTTTCTTGCGCCTTCTCTCATCCTTGGGTCGTGAAAATGCGACATGTCGCGATATCGTGACACTTCTTCTCCTTTGTGTCTTCTCTTGTCCATGGGTCGTGAAAATGCGACATGTTGCAATATCACGACACTTCTCCCTTGCACCTTATTTCATCCTTTTGTCGTGAAAATGCGACATGTCGCGATATCACGACACTTCTCCTCCCTTGCGCCTTCTTTCGTCCTTTTATCGTGAAAATGCGACATGTCGCGATATCACGACACTTCTCCTCCCTTGCACCTTCTTTCGTCCTTCTATCACGAAAATGAGACATGTCGCGATATCGCGACACTTCTCCTCCCTTACGCCTTCTTTTGTCATTTTTTCGCGAAAATGCGACATGTCACGATATCGCGACACTTCTTCTCCTTTGTGCTTTCTGTCGTCCTTTGGTCATGATAATGCGACATGTTGCGATATCATGACATCTTTCCTTTCTGGCTCTTCTTCCTCCTTTTCGGTCACGAAATCGTGACATCTTTCCTTTCTGCCTCCTCCTCGCCTCTTGGGTCACGAAATCGTGACATGTCGCGATATCATGAAATCTTTGCTCTCTGCTTCCTCTCTTTGTTTTGGGTCACGAAAACGTGACATGTTGCGATATCATGAAAATTTCATTCCTTGATTCCTTTCTGCTCCTTCGGTCGTGATTTCACGACATGTCGCAATATCGTGACAGTTTCCTTCCTTACTTCCTTTCTGCTTCTTCGATCGCGATTTCACGACATGTTGCGAAATCATGACATTTTTGCTCTGTGCCTTCTCTCTCTTCTTTCGGTCATGATTTCGTGACATGTCACGAAATCGTGACATTTTTGCTCCATGCCTTCTCTCTCACGAAATCGTGACATTTTTGCTCCATGCCTTCTCTCTCTTCTTTCGATTGTGATTTCGTGACATGTCATGAAATCATGACATTTTTTCTCCACGTCTTCTCTCTCCTTCCTAGGTCGTAAAAACGTGACATGTCACGATATCGTGATGGTTTTCTCTATTGCGATATCGCGATGCTTTTCTCTGTCGCGATATCGCGACATCAAGGCAAACACTTAGAAATTTTTTATGGAGGCAAGATTTCTCTGCTGCCACCGGATGCTCCTGCATCAAACAACCACGGTGGATTGAGAAGTGACTATTCTGTCACCTTCTTTTTCAACATCTCAAATCTTGCAAAATCTTCAACCTCAGCATGACTCTTTTCTCCTCAGCTCAACCCCTCTTCGCAACTCCTCTTGTAGGGCTTGCACTTGACTCTACAAAGATCTGAAATCTTCTTCAGATACCACATTCCTTCCACCACCATGATTTCTTTGTGGAGGCATTCTTCCTCACTCTCTTCTCACAATCCTTTGACAGATCTTGGTGTAAACTACCTCACTATCGATGATTTGTTTACACACTCAGGAACTCTAATCTCTTCCACAGATCCTGCTGTAAACTGCCTCACTATCGGTGATTTGTTTACACACTCAGGAACTCTAAGCTCTTCCACAGATCCTGCTGCAAACTACCTCACTTTCGATGATCTGTTTACATACTCAGGAACTCTAAGCTCTTCAACTGATATTGGTGAAAACTGCCTCACTTTTGACGATCTATTTACACGCTCAGGAACTCTAAGCTCTTCAACTGATCCTGGTGCAAATTGCCTCACTTTCGACGATCTGTTTACACGCTTAGGAACTCTAAGCTCTTCAACTGATCTTGGTGAAAACTGTCTCACTTTCGACGATCTGTTTACACGCTCAGGAACTCCCACTCTTCCACAGATCCTGGTGCAAACTGCTTCACATTCGGTGTTCTGTTTACACACTTAGGAACTCCCTCTCTAATACCATCTTATGGGGACCAGAAAATACTCACAATATTGTGCCACAACATTTCTCATTAAATAATTTAAACAAAACCAATTACAACACTAGCCCGCAGGCATAGTTTTCTTTTCCTAATGCAAGCTGCCTCACGTTCGGTGATCTGCCTGCATTCCCAGGAAGAATGTTCTATTCTATTATAGCACAACAACTCCAAAATAAAAATAGCCTCAACAGGACCAGAATGGCCCTCTTGCCTTCACGTCTGCAACACTATCTTAGCCATTTTTTGACCCTATCACATTACTGCAATTCCAACTTTGGAAGAAAAATAGCCTCAACAGGTCCAGAATGGCCCTCTTGCCTTCATGTCTGCAACACTGTCTCGATCTTTTTTTGACCCTATCACATTACTGCAATTCCAACTCTAGAAAAAAAATAGCTTCAACAGGTCCAGAATGGCCCTCTTGCCTTCACGTCTACAACACTGTCTCGGTCATTTCCCGACCCCTTGTGCATGCCTTCGCTTCCCCTTTTAAACATCTCTGGCATGACTCTCTACCTCCCTTTTTTGACCCTTTGTTTCCTTTCCCATACCTCTTCGTTTTCATGGCTTTCAAAACGTCTTTCTTTCTGATCTTCGTCTGCTTCCGCTGCACCTCGGTGCCATGTGCTGTTCAGTGCTGCCAGTGTAGACTTTGTCCGCTTGTCAACCAATGATGATGTTCGGTATACCCACTACTCGACAGTTTCCTCGGTAACGGCTCCTGTAACCGCCTGCACTTTCTTTTCTTTTGTTTGGTCATGAAAATGTGACATGTCGCGATATCGCGACACTTTCGGCTTCCCTGCCTTCTTGCCCTCTTCAAGTCGCAAAAATGCAACATGTCATGATATCGCAACACTTTTGGCTTCTCTACCTTCCTGCCCTCTTCGAGTCGTAAAAATGTGACATGTCACGATATCGCGACACTTTTGGCTTCTCTACCTTCTTGCACTCTTCGAGTCACGAAAATACGACATGTCATGATATCATGACATTTTTGGCTTCTCCGCATTCTTGCTCCTGCATCAGTTTTAGTGGCCTAAATCAACTGCACAAGATGCAAATGATGAGGGGTTTACCCCTGATAGAGCAACAAACTCAAGTTTGTGAGGGTTGCCTAGTTGGCAAATAGCATAGGGATGCATTCCTTGTAGGACAGTCTTGGAGAGCATCACAACCATTGGAGCTGGTGCACTCAAAAATTTGCGGTACAATGCAGACAACCACATTTTCCAGAAAAAAACACTTCTTAACATTCATAGATGACTTCAGCCGGAAGACTTGGATCTATGCCATCAAGTTGAAGTCAGAAGCATTTGCCAGATTTAAGGAGTTCAAGGCTCTGGTGGAGAAATAGAGCGGATATCAAATCAAGACTCTCAGAATAGATGGTGGAGGTGAATACATCTCAAACAAATTCCATAACTACTGCAAGCAGCATGAAATTCGAAGGTAGTTCACTGCCAGATACACGCCACAATAGAATGGCATAGCTGAGAGAAAGAATTGAACCATCATGGAAATGGCATGAAGCATAATGAAGGCGAAGGGATTATGACATGAATTTTGGGCAAAGGTTGTAACATGTGTAGTCTACCTACTGAATAGATGTCCCACAAAAAGCGTGAAGGACAAAATCCCTCAGGAAGCCTAGAGCAGAGTGAAGCCAAGTGTGGCTCACTTGCGTGTGTTCGGGTGCATTGCATATGCACATGTTCCAGAAGAGAAGCGACAGAAGTTGGATGATAGAGCTGAAAAGTGCATTTTCACAGGGTACAGTGAGTAGGCGAAGGCATATAGGTTGTACAACCCTATGACAAAGAAGCTCATCATCAACCGTGATGTGAAATTTCTTGAAGATAAAGCTTGGAATGAGAAGTCAGAGACTGGCCAGTCAAAGCCAATAGTAGTACAGTCTGTTGACTTGGAAGAAGGAAGTGTGCAGCCACCTGCAACTTCCAAGCGATAACTAGCGGTGCCGACAATAGCACAACCTCTCAATCTCGGTTGCCTCCATGTGTAAGTAGAATCCAGAACCTGGCGATGCCAGCGAAGACAAGGAGCTTGCAAGAAATCTATGAGGCAACCCAAACCCACATAGATGAAGAGTACTCTGACTTTGCATTCTTTACTGAATTTGATCCAGTAGAGTTTGAAGATGCAAGTCAAAATCAGAAGTGGGTGCAAGCGATGGACGAAGAGATAGCAACCATTGAAAAGAATGAGACATGGTAGCTGACAGATCTCCCAACAGGGAAGAAGACCATTGGGGGGTGTATAAGACAAAGTTCAATTCCCAAGGAGACATTGACAAGCATAAGGCCAGACTGGTGGCGAAGGGTTACAAGCAAAAGTTAGGCATCAATTACCATGAGGTATATGCACCTGTAGCCTGAATTGACACAGTTAGGATGATCCTGGCATTGTCAGCCCAACAAGGTTGGAAGATGTACCAAATGTATGTCAAGTCAGCATTCCTCAATGGAGTGTTGGAGGAAGAGGTCTACATAGACCAGCCACCTGGTTACAAAATTGAAGGCCAAGAGGGCAAAGTCCTGAAGCTGAAAAAGGCCCTGTACGGTTTGAAGCAGGCGCCCCGAGCTTGGTATAGCCGGATTGACAACTATTTTCAAGAAAATGGGTTTGTAAAATGCCCATATGAGCACACCCTATACATGAAGAAAAATGAAGTAGGTGAGTTCATTATCGTCTTCCTGTATGTGGATGATTTGATTTATACTGGCAACAATAATGTCCTGTTCGACCAGTACAAAACAACCATGAAGAAGGAGTTCAAAATGACGAACTTAGGGCTGATGAAGTACTTTCTCGGCATTGAAGTCGACCAATCGACAGATGGAATCTTCATTTCTTAGGGAAAGTATGCGAAGGATGTCCTGAAGCGGTTCAATATGGAGGACAGTAAACCTGCCATCACACCTGTAGCCATAGGTTTGAAGCTGAGCAACCTGGATTCAGGGAGGAATGTTGATCCAACCCTGTTTAAGAGGCTAGTTGGTAGTGTGATGTATTTGACTGCAACTCGGCTAGATTTGATGTTCGAAGTCAGTCTGATTAGTCATTTCATGGAGACTCCGAAGGACACGCATTGGCAAGCAGGCAAGAGGATCTTGCGCTATGTCAATGGGACGCGGAACAATGACCTATTTTACGCTAGACATGACCAATTGGAACTGGTCAGCTTCACAGATAGTGATTGGGCTGGTAGTACCGATGATCGAAAGAGCACCTTCGGGTATGCTTTCCATCTCAGATCAGGGGCAGTCTCATGGGTGTCTAAGAAGCAACCCATCATTGCGTTGTCCACAGCAGAAGCAGAGTACGTTGTTGCCACCTCAGTCGCCTGCCAGGCAGTCTAGCTGAGAAGAGTTCTGTGTGAACTACATCATTCACCCGAAGCAGCAATAATAATATTTTGCGACAATAACTCTGCAATCGTGCTCTCAAAGGACCTAGTCTTCCACGGCCGGACGAAGCACATAGACATCCGATATCATTTCATTAGAGAGCTGGTGAAATTTGGTGAAGTACAATTGTAGTTTTGCAGATCCAAGAAGCATCTGGCAAATATTTTCATGAAGCCTTTGAAGGAGGAAGACTTAACAGATTGCGAAAGCAGCTTGGAGTCAAAGTGCTCATGAAATCAGGCTTAAAGGAGGGTGTTAGAAATATTAACCCAGATTTCATGCCTCTGCCAGACTGCACTCCAAAAATGGGTGAATTTGGACTGCGCTCGCGCAATTGGACATCCCGACAAAAAGGTCTGACATGACGTCGCACCTACCCTCTGATAGATGTGACGTCTGACAGATCCGATCATCACAAAAGTTAATGCCATTTCGGCGATTTAATGCCAGTACGGTGATTGGTCAGAAACCCTAGTTGAGGGCCTATCAGAACCTATCAGAGGATAAGCCCTATCCTCCTCTCCCCATGACTATATAAAGCAGTTTGGGTCTTCAGATGAAAGTGAGACAGTTAGTGGAGAAGAAGAGCGGAGAATAGAGCAGAGAAAGGAGAACGTTTCAATGAGTAGAGTGGCTCATCTGATTAATGTCTGAGCAGCTGTCTCGACATTTCTCCTCATAGTTTATCTTGCAGCTTTGTCTGCAGATGTTATTTTCCTCAGTTGAGGACCTCTGTAACCCTCATTTCATATAAATAAAGTTTGCTATTGTTTGAAGCATCTTTAGGGTTTATAGTTATTTTATGTGTGCTAAAGTTTCTTGCTCTCTGTACAAATCACCTCAGAGCGATTGTGTTCGGGTTCTATAAGTTAGAACTCAGATCCAAAACTTTCCTATTAGTTTCGGTGTTTCTCTCCTCCCAGCCAAGCAAGCAGTTGCCGCAGCCACGCAAGCCTTTCGAGCAGGAAATATTCCAAAGCCAAAGATTGGCTAAGTCCGACAGAAGTATTCCGAGTTCACTGCCGCAACCCGACTACGCCCGAGATCCGAGCGCAGCCCGAGTGCGCAAGCGAAGCTTGAAGTTGAACAAAGTTCGCACTTCACCCCCGAAGTTCACGCTGCGCCATCCGGTGAGCGAAGTTCGCACTTCGCCCCCGAAATTTGTGATGTGCCGTTCGGTGAGCGAAGTTCGCACTTCGTCCCCGAAGTCCGCACTGTGTCGTCGGTTGAGCGAAGTCCGCACTTCGCCCCCGACTTTCGGACTTCGGCGAGACTATGCGCTGTTCGCACTTCGCCCGTCCAAACTTCGGTGATTAAGAAAATTAAAATAATTTCTTCACTATGTCGATGTGACCGGGAGTTTTACTGTTGAATCTCACAAGTTGCCACATTGTCGTTGATATGAATGTCATCGTGCTCCTCCAATGCAAAATCTTGTCAATGCTACTGTGGCACTCTACCCATACCACCATTGTATCCATATTATCGGGTCGAAGTCCTCTATCAACGTAGAGGGCTCAATCACCCTTGACGACCAATCTGCCCCAACGTCTTTTCACCCTGTCGCGGACCCCTTGTCACCAAGTTATTTCTGTCTGTCAATGCGCTTCTGCATTTTGCCTCTACCAAAAACCGCCTCTCTTCCTGGTGTTTTATTCAATTCCATCGCGTTGGCCCTTATCTTCATCCATCGTCCGACGTTGCATCTGCCAATTCCAATCACTGCTTGTGCTGTCCAAGATGTTGCATTGGGCATCCACAGCCTCATTGACCTTTGCTACTATCGGGCGTCAACCTTCATACTCGCCTCGTTATCCAATCATCCACCACCACCGAGGTCCAAATTCTATGTGTCATCCGTGTCATTGACTTTCTCACCACGCCACTGGGCAACATCCAAGCCAAGTCATCTCCGCCTCGTAGCCTACCTCCAAGAACAAAGGAAGACTAAATTACATTAGCTCTTAAGAACATTAAAATTTTCTCATTAAAAAAAAAAAACCCTTAAAGCTTTGTTTTAAAAAGAACCAAGTGGCCTAGATCTTAGCCCTTACGAGGGTGAAATTAGGATCTTGGGAATCCTATTTCATTACTTTATTATTATTATTTTATTATATATATATATATATATATATATATATATTTTTTTTTTTTTTTTCTCTTATAAGCTTTTATATATAAATATATATAAATTTTAAATTATTATTATTATATGAAATATAATAATAATAATATTTTTATTTTATTTGCTTTTTTATTTTTAATATATATCATTATCATATATATGAAATATATATGATAATAATATATATATTTTATTTTTATTTATTTTATTTCTTTTTTTTACTTTCATTTTGCTTAAAAGTTTTATTAGAACTCAACACAAAATGAAACATTAAGTCATAACACTAAATCTTAAAAACAAAAACTCGAATTATTAAAATAATCTCAAATTACTAACAACCAAACCTACAAAAATCGTCAAAAAAGAAACAAGAAGAATCGTCAACAAGAAAAATCATCAATAAGAAAATATTGTCAGAAAGAAAATATCATCGACAAGAAAGTCATTGAAAACAAATACCGTCGACAAGAAAATACCGTCAATAAGAAAAATTCGTCGACAAGAAACTGACGATAAAAAAATGATTAATAACAATTTGATGACAAAAGTCGTCGACAACAAATTAGCAAAAACTGCAAATCCAAAACTGAGTGAAACCTTCGACTCTCATGACAAAACCAAAAGCACCCACACAAAAAGGAACATTGGAATTAAATTGCAAATATTAAGGATGGGATATATCAAACAATATCGCTCCAAGGACACTAAGACTCTCCAAAAACCAAAAATTAAAAGTGGGTCCCCAAGCTTTGGGGCTAGTTGTGGAGCAGCCAAAACAGGTAGAAGTAGTCGTTGGTTCGATTCTCGTGGAGGGAACTTTTACAAAGCAGGACAAAGGAGGTTTTCGTGCACTCAAAATTAAGGTACAAATTTTTGTTTAAAAGTGTATGTCTAAAGTTGTTGTGCATGCGAAGTAAAATAGAGGCAAAATATTTAATTTTTGAAATTAAAATTAGTAGGAGTAATAAGGTGTGACAAAGGATATATGGTTGTGTAATTTGTGCCTTGTTGTGTTGGATATTATTTTGTAAGAGTAGGAGTAATAAGGTGTGACAAAGGATATATGTTTGTGTAATTTGTGCCTTTGTTGAATATTATTTTGCAAGAATAGGAGTAACAAGGTGTTATAGTGGCTTGATACTTTATTGTAATTCTTCTATGGTGAAAGGAAAATATGAGGGGTTTTTGTTGAGTGTTAATGCTTCATCTTTGAGAACAAAAAAAGGGTCATAGAGCATCATTTTTATATTTCATTATGTACATATTTTTGAGAAGAAAGTTCATGTGGATGTTTTGAGAAAATATTTTGCTATCTAACCCTTGAAGTGGCACAACAAAGATAAGTTGTTTGTGAGACAGGTCTTTGAGGACACTTCATCAAATCAAGCTAAGAGGTATGGTGACATCATTTTTTCTCTAGGTGGTTTTATTTTAAGAAAATAATTTTAAGGTGGAGATAAAAGGGTTGATTAGTGTGTATTTTTGGAAATATTTGAGCTAGGGTTTGAGAAAAAATTATAATTTGTTGGTCAAATATCTGCCTAATCAACAAAGCTATGTTTGTGCACCCTAGACATGGCCAAAATTGAATGACCGGAGGAAAGGAATGTCCTCCGTGTCAATCTCCAGAGAGGGTTGGCTCCCAAGCTAAATCCTACATTGGTTGAAGACTAGAGTTGTAGGAAAGAAATGAGAAATTGCGAAAAGAAATGGGAAATATGGCCATAGGCCGAAGGTGTAGGATTCGAGGCAGACTAACAGCAGGAAATTCACCCAAGCATGAAATAGCATATAACAAAAGAAAAGCAGCAGAATTTACTTATAAACTTGTAGGAACAACCTTCAAAATAACACTCCAGCACTCACTCCCTCATTAGCAACATTTAAATTCAGATGCAGAATTCAAATCTAACAACAAATAAGGCACATGAATGTAAAATAGAAGTGCACGAATACAGAAGGAAATTGCACACAAGATCACTTGCAAATTCAGAAGCCTTGTGTCTTCTATTGATGCAGAGAACTTGGAGAGTTTTCTCGCAAAGTGTCTAACCTCCTTTTACAATGAGAATTCAGTAGTATTTATAGAGGATTTCACCTCTTTCATTAAATGCACATGGAGACAAAATGATCGCAGATCAGGAACCATAGTGAGGAAATTCCTCCTCAAAAATATTGAAAATTCATTCTCTTGGAACAACGATCCATATTTCAAGGAAACATTTCCAAGAAATCAGCATCTCTGGGCATCGGTGCACATAAAATTAAGAGACATTTGATGTCTTGAAAATGCGCTCCCGCTTTGGAAATCATGAAAATCCTCCTATGTTTTTGACACGGCTTTCTTCTTCACTTGGGATTCATAATTTGAGTTACTCGTTGCCTCCATTATTTAATGTTCTCCATGATCTGCCTTGGGCGCCTTTGAAAATCTAGATATTGATGATGAATACACCTTTTATTGACTTCCTTCCTTTTTGACCATGGTGACGACAATTCCTTTGATGCTTGGTGAAGATACTTAACAACTACATCGTTCACCTTTAAAAATCGTGTTCACCCCCAAAAGGGGTGCCAAAGATAGTCGCCCTCCCTTTGGGGTGAACGCGACACTGAATATTCAATGCGCCTCAACCATCCCGATGCATTCGCCCAACCTTCATTCGCCAGTGCGTTCGCGTGATCCTGCTTTTGGGAGGACGTTCGCCCATGGGAGGGGCGAACAGGACGTTCACCCCTCAACCTGGGTGAATGCGATGTTGATTATTTAGTCACATGTGCACTGTCACGCTTTATATTACGTTCACCCCAAGGTGGGGCGAATGGAGCTTTCACCCCACCTTTGGGGCGAATGCATCCTATCATCGAAATGATTTTTTAAAGACGGGCGAATGCGCATTTTTCAAACTTTTTAGAAAGATGTTCACCCCAAGGTGGGGCGAATGGAGCTTTCACCCCATATTTGGGGTGAAGGCATTTTTCACGTCTCATTCTTTGGGCGCTTTCAAGCCTTTCAATCCTTCACCATTTTTATTTTAATGTTTCCTTCTTTTCCTTTTGATAGAGTGTGCAGGGCCGAACGCGTCTTCAATTTGCAGTGTGCTTTTGAATGTTGCAAACTTGAATTTCTAATGCAGTTCTCAATTTATTTTTCCCTTTAAACATTCATCACTTCCAAGCTAAAAGGGTACATATGCAAATAAAAATAGAAAGATAAAATAACTGTAACATATAAAATGACCCAAAATAATATTTTAGGATTAATGTCACCACATTACAATCAAAATGCTCCATTAAAATAAAACAAAAATCCCAATGTGGCAAAGTACAAAACTACCAATATTTTTGGTGACTCATGGGGTATCCAGCTCGCATGGATGCAAGCGATCCTAGGCCTTTATCCATTGGGCTGCTATGGAGTCTTTTTGTCGACTTCCTTGGCTGGCACCTTTGCTACAGATGCCTTCCGATGCACCTCCTCTTTGACTTTCTCCTTGGATTTAGCTTTAGCTGCCACTTTGAGGACTTCAGCTCACTCTACTTCTTCTGCTACTTTCTCTACCATCGTGCACTCTGTTGCTTCATGCTTCACCTTCTCTTTGAGGTTTTTAGATGTAACCTCATAAACTGTAACAACTTCTTCCCAAGCATGGGTGGTGAATAGGTTGGGCGTACTCAAGGATTCATAGACAAAGCGCAAGTTCTGAACATCCTCCAAGTTGAGGCACCTTGCTCTCTGAGCCAACTCATACAAGGACAACTCCAAGCGGGTATATTTTTGCATTAGAGGCAATACTTATGCTTCTGTGATGGGCTCCTCCCATGCATCGATCTCCGAGGTATCCTCTACGAACTTTCACCAAGCCACAGTCAATTGTTCCTTAGGGAGAGGTTCACCCCATTCGTTAGTGAAGTCTGGGAATCCCAACTCGGTAAGAGTATCAAAATGGGTCATGGAAATAGTATGCTCTCGCTCGATGGTATTGAGAATTTTCCATCCCTCTCTCACCAGGTCCATTCTCTGAAAATAACTACGCAACGTGACTTTGGCAGTTGACCAAGCATGATCCATTTCGCTTAGGGGCGAATGTGAATACTAGAATTGGCTAGAGCTTGAATCTTTACTACCATATCCATATATGGCTCTAGCATTTCCTCTATGTTATCAATCAATTGTTGGCCTAGCTGAATTTGTATGCTAGCCATCCATAAATAGTGCAACACCTGAACTACTTGTTCGACCAACTTCTCATAGTTTTGGGTAGAATGAAGGTGCACTTCTTTAATATTCTTCAGAGAAAATCCTACAACTTGTGTAGCCTTCTCGGCCAGTTGATTCTGGATAGCCTCTAGCTACTATCGGAGTGAATGCATCTCTATCCTGGCCATGTCTCTTTCTTTTAAGTGCACTCCGACCTATCGGTGCAAGTGTTCATTTTCTATGGTAGTATTTTCTTCTTGCACTCTGCTTTTTGCCAAGGCAGCTTCGAGCTCAATAATTTTATTTTCATTCTCAAAATACTTCTCCTTGTAATGCTCACCATGCAAGTATACCGAGCTCATATCAGCCTGTATATTACCCATATTTTTGGTTGGATCTATCTTGGTGAGATCTTCAGTTATAGTCTCACAGACATAATCACTTGACAACATTTCTCCTTGTGGCTTTTGGACTAAGGGAGTGATTCTAGTCATGTGAGACTCCATGGTGACTAGGTCAAAAGCAACCTTTTTGATCGGTCGAGCTAGAGCCAAGGCCTCCTTTCACCTCTTGCTCTTCAACCACTATGAAGAACTCAGGTGCGCTCGATTAATTTTTTCCACATCTGGCTATTTTCATGCCACCTGAACATTGGGTAATGCTTGTATTTCCAAAAATGGGGTGAATGGAATTACAACTTCTGAGTGGGTAGGCTCAAAAGAAGCAGTTGTGATGGCTAGAAGAGGGGGAATTGAAAAGAGATTTGGCCTTGATGCATACGAACTAAATGAAAGGGAGGTCAAAGAAAAGGGAAGAGAAGAGGGAGCAATAGTGACTTCGGGAAGGGAAGATGAAGGAAGTGAAAGAGATACGGAGGGCATACCAAAGGGTGGAGAAATGGAGATAGAAACTGATGGGAGTGAATCAAAAGTCACTACATGCTTCGAAGAAGAAGAAGAGGGAATAGAAGATGTACCTTCGAGCATGGATGTCGTGTGATGCGGTGATGGGAGCGGTTGCAAAATAACTTCTTCTTGTTGCTCTTCCACTCTCTCCCCAATGTTCACATTCTCCTCGATGTCCACAACTTCCACTTGAGAACTCTTCGACTGGTGGTCCTCCTCTTGTTCTGGAACCATTGGAAATATTTGTGCAACCCTAGTCGAAGCCTCTACTGTTGGCGAAGGATTAACAACTATAGCTGAAACAATAGGAACTGGAAGAGTTGCGATGACTGAAACTTTAGCAGTAGAAGTAGTGATGGCACCAGTCCTTGGTATTTTCACCACTTTGGGAAATGGTGGCACCTTTGGTACATTTTGCTTCTCTGATGCAGGTGTCTCCTCAACTTTCTATCTCATCCGCTGCTCATATATGTTGTTCTTCTTCCTCTGGAGTCTCCTCCTCAACTAATGGAAATTTTCCCTCTGTCTCACCTTCACCACTATCGGAGTGTTGAAAACTCTGAGGTAGAATATTGGTGAAAGCAATGGGCTGATATGAATCAACATACTCATCATAAATCTCTGAAAATGACTCATCCAACTTCAGCCCATAAGGAGTTGTTGGCTTCCCTCGGTGAACCCACATTATCCACCAATTCATAATTTTCTCCTCAGTCCATTCAGGTTCACTTTATTTAACTTGGCTAAACAAACCCGATGGAGGGATTTGAGATTTATACTTGGTCGGATTATACTCCACCTCTTGCTCATAGCAATCGTGCCAAGGTGGAAGTGTCATCATCTTTTCAATGTGCCAATTCATATCGAGCCCATCAAAATTATTTTAATTCTTTTGAATATCAAGTCGAGGGCAACAATGAAATGATTTAGATTTTATAATTGCTATAAACTTGCCCAACGGGTCATACCTCCAATGCTATGGTAGCTCTATGAGTCCCAAATCCTACAATGTTATTATAAGGAGCCGATTCTGTCCTACTTGGCTCACCTCTATACTACCAAATTTAAATGGCATATTACACATCATTTTCTTACCATGCCTAGCTCCATACACATCATTCACATAATCTGACTGGCACACTACTTCCATAGCAAAAACATGCTCGATGGCAAAATAGGGCAACAAGAATGGCTTACCCGTAAAACCAAAAATCCTCACAACTACGCCCTGAGTGAGCAGAAAAATATCTCCTCTCTCTTGGGCAACCACTACTTCTCTTAATTCCCATGGCACCCTCTCGCATGTACCACAAAGTATCTCTATTGCAGGCCCCAAAAACCAACTGTTAAAACTGTAGAATGACTCCCTTCTTGTCAAGATGGAAGTCCACCTATAAACTGGCAAAGGTTCATTTTTCTCATCTGTCTGTGTTACTACAATGAAAGGAAAATACCGTTGGAGTTGGAAAAAGAAATACCATATCAGAAAAGAAGTGTGCCTGAATGATTTTTCCTCCCCAATTTGCAACTTCTCCAACTGAAAATTCAACCTCCGGGAAATAAAATCGGCCCAATCGAAGAAAATCGGATTGGTGCCCTATCTCATAGCTGAAGGAGAATAGAATTCCACCCAAAAAATACATTGTGCTAAGGCCACTTGCCACTTATGAATGGTATCATCTGAAGGTAAACCTACGACCCACACCAACATTGAATAAATATCCAAGCTTTTAAAATCTGTGAGCGGCTTTGGCAAGTTAGGAAGCTACCCCATCGGTGGCTCCTTAATCAGCTGGGTCTCCATAAATTGATGCATTATTACTGTGGAGACATATCTATCCTCCTGTTCATCGGTATGCAATTTTTTATGAACCCCATAGGGAGGAGGCTTTAAACCACAAGCGAATGCCTCCTGAACCTCATCTGGGGTGATGGTGAAGAGTATTTCCTACTTTGCATTTCTCACAGCTCTGGTAAATGGGTCATAAAACTGAGCGATAAACAACACTAACTCAGGATAAGGATGAACTAGTGGGCATAGGTACCAAAACAACTATGAATGATAGGGCACTATCAGCCAACTTTTTGATGTCACCCCCTGGTTCACTATGAACTCAACATCCTACCACAATCTTTCCACACCTTTGTGGGTAATGATACAATCACCGATTTTTGCCATTGTGTCATCATATGGATCTAAGTCAACATAGTCATTCCTTCGGGCCTTCTTAGCTCTAGATCCTCCTCTTTTCTTTGACTTTTTAGGCTCTACAACCTCTATAATTTCTTTAGTCTCTTTACTTCGCTTCCCCATCGTTTCTTTTTCCTAGAAAATATTTTGAATGCTCTCTGGGAACTTCTGCAATGATAGTTCGAAATACACGATGGTAATAAAAATTTGAAAAATAATTATGAGATTTTACCTTGTTCTCTATATAGAGTGCTCTCCCAACTACCACAATAAATGCTGAGTTAACCTGGGCACTTTCGGGAGGTCGTGAGCATTGATTCGCTCGCTTGGCACCACTCCCAATGCTTTAATGGTATTACCTTCGATTCACTACCAAATCATCCTGGGAAAGAGTGCCCTCCTTTGCTATGTAAATTCATTGTAAATCATGCCCTAGTTTTTGAAGCTTTCTTGGAAAAATAAATCAGCCACCTGAAAACCAATGGTATGTATTCTTTGCTCCTCGGGAACATAAATCTTTTGCAGGGTGCATGTTTGAATTAATTGCTTTTAAAATATTCTTCTACCTACATTCCTGCTCTCCAATATTTGCCACGTGTACAAGGGTGCAATCCTTCCACAATGTGCTTCTGAAATTATGTGCTTCCCCTTTTCCTTTGGTGAAGTCATTTTGTGGGCACCCAATAATCCCCTTTTACTACGCCTTCAAAAATAAGAGCAAATTATTTCCTTTTTCCTCATTCCATGGTGCCTTCGATTTGCTTGGTAATTCTATGGCAAATAGCTCCCTTTAATAGACTTCTCTCTTTTGCCTTTTCACCCAGATTTAGAAAATCTGATAAAAAACAATTGCTTTTCAAAGTGCTTTTCTCCTTTTTTAGATTTTTCTTTGATTTTTTTTAAAAGGGCATCTTGCATTAATATTTGAAATCTCTTCCCTAAAAGGTGTTATATATAACGAGTTCACCCCAACCTTGGGCGAACGAATGTGTCACCCCCTCGTCGGGGCAACATGATTCAAATATATATATATATATATATATATATATATATTTTGTGTTCATTCACCTCCAAAGGGGGCGCCTAGGCTTTGCGCTTCCTCCTTGGGCAAAAGCACCCCTTTTGCTTTAATTATGTTTCAACACTTTGAGAGGGGGTGAAATCTTACTTCTTTTTATGCCCAATTTAGCTTTCCAAAGGGACGTCCTTTTACTAGGAATCACATAACGCCATTTTTTTTTTTTTAATTTAAAAATATACCATCACCATTTTAAAGCAAATAAAATACTATCAAAATAATATATACATATTTACAATATGGTACCTCATTAAAATATTGTCATTGAATATAGGCCTTCAAATGAAGGCCATTCACTAGAATAGGAAGATCCCAACCCTCCATGTCATGAAGATGATAGGCATTTTCCGAATTCACTATGGAAATCTGAAAAGGGCCTTCCCAGATAGCATCAAACTTATGGTGTTTCCCTAGCTTAGCCTTTTTCTCGTTCCATTTGAGAACTAAGTCTCCCACCTGAAATCTATGCTCAGTTGTTTTCTTTTCGAACCACTTCTGCATCTCTTTAGTGTGCTCGATGAATGTTTGATACACCTTTTCCCTATCTTCTTCCAACTGTAATAATTGTGCCAATATTGCACTCATAGGATCATACTCCTCATCTTCATCTTGAAATAACTGCAATGTTTGAAGGACTGGAAGCTCAATGTGGGTGGGCAAAACAACTTCTTTTCCATACACCAAAGAATATGGAGATGTTTTGATAGATTTTTTTATAGATATGTGATCCACCCAAAGAGCCTGGTTCAATAAAAGTGCCAACTCCTTTTGTTATTTTCCAGTGTCCTTTTTAAAATATGCAACAAATTTTTATTGGTAGATTCGGCCAAACCATTCCCTTGTGGGTAATAATTGGATGATGTTTTGAGATAAATTCCATATTTGCTAGCGAACTCTATGATTTTGGTCCCAATGAATGGAGTTCCATTATCAATTACAATTGAATCTGGGATGTCGAAGCGAGTAATAATTCCTTCTAGAAAAGATATGATGGTCGCTTGATCAACCTTCTTGGTGGGAATAGCCTCCATCCATCTGGTGAAATAATCAGTCATTGTTAAGATGTATTTGTGTTCTATGGAAGAATGTGGATCGATGACTCCAATGAAGTCAAGACCCACTGCTAAAATCCACTTGAATTGGGTGTAGAGGCAATGCTCCTTTCTTGATTCTACCAACGTATCATTGATAGCTATCACAGTGTTGACTTACTTTATGAGCATCGATGAACAGAGTAGGCCAAAAATAGCTAGCTCGAATAATTTTTAAGGCCATGGGCCTTCCTGCATAATGGCCACCAGAAAGTCTAGAATGAAACTCTTCTAGTATTTTCTCCTTTTTAGACTCCTTCACACATCTAAGGAGAACTCCATCAATATTCTTGTGAAATAGCCCATTAGGCAATATAACATATTTGAGGGCTTGCAATCTAAACCTTCGATGTTGCGAAGCATCAAGGTGTGGTGGACACTTCCTAGAAGTAAAGAAATCAATAAGCTCCTCTGTCCAATCATGATTGCTTGGAGTATGGTTTGCACAAATACTTTCACCAACTTCTTCTTCTTGCATTATAGTCAATGATTCTGATGTTGCACTTTTAGCCAATTCTTGACAAAGAGCTCATCCATGAACTAACTTTGTTGATCGGATCTCCACATCATATTCTTGAATTTTTGAGACCTAGCCTACCCTTTTGTCACCTAGTTCTCCTTGGAGTATGAAGTTTCGAACATCAGGATGTATAACATAAATGATAGTTTTGCTCTGGGAAACAAAGTGTCAAAACTTCTTCAATGATTTCATCACTACGCGTACACCTATTTCTCAATGAAATTGTACTTCTCTTGGTGAGGTGCAATGACTTGGCTCAAGAAGGCAATTGGCTTCTCATCCCCATCTTCTTGCTTCTATGTCAAAACTGCAACATAGCTCTCTTGCTCACCTACTGCATAGAGAATGAAGTCCTTTGAATAATCAGGATTAATCAACACTAGAGCTTGGGTGATTCTTTCCTTGATCTCCTAAAAATCTCATCTTCTAGATTCTATCCATTTAAACTCGGTATTCTTCTTTAAAAGCTCAGTCATGGGTTTCACCACTTGAGCAAAGTCAGTAATAAACTTTCGAATGAAATTTATTTGATCAAAGAAAGATTGTAAATATTTTTTGTTAGCCAACAATGGTAGCTTTAGGAGTGCTTCAGCTCTTGTAGGATCAATCGCCAATCCTTCTTGTGAAATCACATGACCTAATAATTTCCCTTCTTTAACAACAAATATTGACTTCTTCGGATTAATAGAAATCTCGAACTCACGACACTTCTCGAACACCTACCTCAAATGAGAAACGTGGTCTTCTCTGCGATGTGAAAACACAATCATGTCATCAAGATAGATTACAATAATTCTATTCAATAACTCACCAAAAGTGATGTCCATGGCCCTCTGAAAAGTAGCACCAACATTTGAGAGTCCAAATGGCATCCTTTGGTAGGTGAACGTGCCCCACTTTGTAGTGAATGTTGTTTTATGTTGGTCCTCATCCTTCACCCATATCTGATTATAACCAGAGAAGCCATCTAACAATGAAAATATCTATGCACTCTGCAACCACATGAAGGATTTGATCAATCTACGATAGAGGGTAATGATATTTTAATGATGCCTGGTTCAAGTTCCAAAAATCTACACACAACCGAATGTCTCCATTCTTTTTTCATACTGGCACCAGATTCACCACCCATGTCGAGTGCTTAATTGGGTAAATTATCTTTACCTCTAGCATCTTTAACAATTCTACCTTCATGAGTACTTCTATCTTGGGATTGATAGGCCACTATTTTTACCAAAAAGGTTTTACTCCCTCTTGTAGCTCGATGGTATGTTGGATCACGTTCTTGTCATATCCCTTCAAATCTTGATAGCTCCATGCAATGATGTCGGGATACTCATAGCACAAGTTCTTAATGTCTTCCAACTCTTTCGGCATACAATCAGTTCTAATTTTGATGATCTTCTCAGGTTCTAGCTACAATTCCTTATACTCCTTGGCATCCACCTTGATCTGGTGCTTTTCGGCCCTATCATTTTGATCAAATAAACTTTCCAATGAAATCAGTCCCCTAGGAATATGATTATTCTTCAATTGTATCATCCCCTCCATCTCTTCTTCGACAAGATTTCTATCATCTACGCTTGCAACTTCCTTGATGAGAAAATTGACTATTTGCTCATCACTGTCGAACACTTGCCAATAGATGTTCTTGTCAGGGATTGAGGGTCTATAGATCACCCTGATAGTCTTGGGATTTCTGACTATTTGCTCCATGGGAGAATAATTCATGCCAAGAGAGGCTAAAATATCCACGTGTTCATTTCGATCATGGGAAATTGCCTAAATGTTCAAGTTTGTGAAATATTCAAACAAATCCCACACTTTTTTGCGATAGGCTTTCAGGTAATGTTGCTTAGACACACATTTATTTGTGGTTTGATTGACAATGAGTTTGGAGTCACCAAAAATTTGCAACTGTTTAATGCCCAACTTTTTAGCCTTCTTCAATCTGAGGCACAATGCTTCATATTCGACTGCATTATTTGTGCAACTCCAAGTCAGTCTGTAAGAATAAGTCTTCTATAACCCTATGGGAGAGATCAAAATAATACCAGCTCCTGCACCATTCTTACATCTAGCACCATCAAAATAAAGCTTCCATAACTGATCTATGATAGGATCCAGGGACTCAGGGACTTTTTCTTCAATTTGCTCTGGTTTGGATATCGTATAACAACCAATATCTGTTCCAATCATTGCATTAAAATCCATGAGTGAAAACTCATCCTCGAGGTGAAGTTCACCAAGTGCCTCTTCCATCAAGTCAACCTCTCCTAATTCTTCAGTCATCATGTTAACTACACCTGGGGGATTTTCTTCTTCCTCCAACTTCTCAATGTGAAAATTTGATGGCTTTTCATTATATATGTGAATCCTCTTTCCTTTGAATGGTATTTCCAAATGCGAGTAGTCTAAGGAAAGGTATCCTCCTAGTTTCATTATGAACTCCCTTGAGAGGCACATGCTAAAGTATGGCTCCAGGTCAACCACCACTACTTCTTGGATGATAATGATTTGTGGCATGCTATGCAGGATGATGGGAATATCCTTGATTACTCCCACCATCTTGACCGGAGTCCCATCCAACTACAACACTCCTGGGCTACTTCTTGTGTATTCCATCCCCATCACTTCACATACTACCTTTGGCATGATAGTAGTCACAACACCAGAATCAATCATACAATTGTGTACAATCCACCCCTCCATTTTGAGTGACAAATAAAATGGGGGTGGCCTATTCTTTCTAGTGGCTAAAGTTGGTAGTGCTTGTGCCAACACTATTTGAGAAGGACTTTTATTTTGGTCTTTAGCAGTCTTAAGAGATTCTTGCAATAGGTCAACTTGTCCAGGCAACTGTAGTGCATCATATAGGCTCACTTTCATAGGTATCTTCTTCATTTCTTCCACAATGTTATAATTTGAGATGGTTGGAGGCTTTTCTTCTGTAACCCACTCATACTTGTCTCGATACTGCTGAGTAGCTTCTACCCTTTGTATTTTTGTCAAGGATGGGTACTTGAGGTACTCTTTGGCCTGCTCCTTTGCCTCATTTTGAGTTTGGGCAGCTACTGTAGGTTGTGAAGTTGATGCTCTTGTTTGTGTCTTTTCTTGAGTTTGCTTAGGTAGTAAATATTTCAACATGATAGTATCCTATTGCTTAGCCATTGCACTAGGCACCTTCATTGGAGGTTGCCCTTTTTCATTTTGCACCTTTGGTTCTGTAGGCACCTTCAAGGGTTCAAGCTCAGCTGGATCTACAGTTACTGGCTTCTTTCCGGACCTTGTAAGAACCAAAACTTGCTCCAAGGATGACATCATAAAATTATGATCAGCCTCCTTGATCATGTTGATTTGTCCACCAACTAAACTTTCTGCAAGCGTCTACACATAATTCATATGCACCATGCAGGTTTCTTCTCCATGAGGATCATTGCATGTTGAACACCAGTATGCCTTTTCTGTTATGCTAGGTTCTTCATTTTCTAGCATAGTTGTGCTCTTCTCAGGGCCTCTACTAGTAGATGCTTGCTCTCGAGTAATCGATGGAGTTTGAAATCTCCTTGACCAAAATTCAGCCTCGGCTTGCTTCTTCCTTACCGTCGTAAGCTCGTTTGATATCATCCTTAAGGCTAAATTATTAGATTTCACCTCCTGCAACAATGTCATGAAAGGATCAAGATTAGAAGGTGTGGGGGGCACTGGAAAAGGTAGAGGTATTAGCAGTGTAGGAAATGACAATGGGATCGGTGGCATCGATAATGCTAGAAAAGGAGCGGATGATGGCAATTGTGGTACTGACTGAGCGGGTAACTATGGAAATCTTGGAGTTGGGTGTTGTGGGATAGGGATCAGAGCGATTTGAGGTGGGCCTGAGCTCCATGAGGGAACTGGGTACATAGAAGGCATGGGTTACAAAAATATACTTGAATACAAATGTTGTGGTAGGTCAGGTAGAATAGGCATCATCATTTTTGGAGGAAGCTTACCTATGGCAATCAAGTCGAATTCAGATTTTTGGGCTTGCGTATACATATCAGGGAAGGTATTCACATTGGTTTATTGAACAACCATGCCAATGTCAGTGTTGAATACCTTGAGATAATAGAATGCAACTTGTTCATGCATGGGCCACAAACCATCAGGAACTCTTTGCCAGCTTTGGGTAAACCTGACATTGAAATCAACTATCTCCTCCTACGGATGTCTTTGGATCATTGTAAATTGATGCAGCAAGGAGTATGGGTCAGCCTGTTCATGGAAATTTTTTATCAACAACTCTACCAACTGATCCCATGAGGTAATAGTACCAGGTTGCAATGATCGGTACCAATACAACAACTTTCCTCTCAGTGATAATACCAATAATTTTACCATTACATCTTCATCCGTTATCCCATGGATCGTAGCCAAAGAAGCTACATCTTGAATATGTTCATAGGCCATTTTACCAGTGCCATCATAGGTCGGTAAAGCCTTCAAAGCTGCTTGGGGCACTAGATTTTGTGCTTGTAAGTTCAAGGTCCCTGAGCTATTCCATGTTGGGAACTACCTTGGTGGTTGTGGCTACTGAGGTGGTGGGTTCTGAGCCATGTGGACTAGTGTGTGGGGTGGAGTTTGAGGAATACTAGTGGCAGTACTAACTGGACTTATAGGAGTAGAAAATACATCGGCTAGTCATGAGGATGTAGCGGATGATATATGGGATGTATGAGGTAATGAAGATGTGTGATGTAAAGTGGCTAATTGAGGATGCTCTCCTAACCTTTGAATATCAAGTTCGTAGAACTCAATTGGATTTTCAGGATTTTTGGCCTTCGATCTTGTATTCATGAAACACAACTTTCATCGCTCTCATGTTTGGAGGTTTTTGGGTATAATCGAGTCACCAGATGTTCTAACTATACAACATGAAGGTGAACATCAAACCTTAATACTGTCGAAAGTGGAACTTTTGGGGTCCCACCGAGCGTGCCAAAAATTATTGGTCAAATATCTACCTAATCAACAAAACTATGTTTGTGCACCCTAGACATGGCCAACATTGAATGACCAGAGGAAAGGAATGTCCTCCGTGTCAATCTCTAGAGAGGGTTGGCTCCCAAACTAAATCCTACACTAGTTGAAGACTAGAGTTGCAGGAAAGAAATGAGAAATTGTGAAAAGAAATGGGAAATATGGCCACAGGCTGAAAGTGTAGGATTCGAGGCAGACTAACAATAGGAAATTCACCCAAGCATGAAATAGCATATAACAAAAGAAAAGCAGCAGAATTTACTTATAAACTTGCAGGAACAACCTTCAAAATAACACTCCAACACTCACTCCCTCATTAGCAACATTTAAATTCAGATGCAAAATTCAAATCTAACAGCAAATAAGGCACATGAATGTAAAATAGAAGTGCATGAATACAGAAGGAAATTGCACACAAGATCACTTGCAAATTCAAAAGCCTTGTGTCTTCTATTGATGCAAGAGAACTTGGAGAGTTTTCTCACAAAGTGTCTAACCTCCTTTTACAATGAGAATTCAGTAGTATTTATAGAGGATTTCACCTCTTTCATTAAATGCACATGGAGACAAAATGATCGTAGATCAGGAACCATAGTGAGGAAATTCCTCCTCAGAAATATTGAAAATTCATTCCCTTGGAACAATGATCCATCTTTCAAGGAAACATTTCCAGGAAATCAGCATCTCTGGGCATCGGTGCACAAAAAATTAAGAGACATTTGATGTCTTGAAAATGCGCTCCCACTTTGGAAATCATGAAAATCCTCCTGTGTTTTTGACACGACTTTCTTCTTCACTTGGGATTCACAATTTGAGTTACTCGTTGCCTCCATTATTTAATGTTTTCCGTGATCTACCCTGGGCACCTTTGAAAATCTAGATATTGATGATGAATACGCCTTTTATTGACTTCCTTCCTTTTTGACCATGGCGACGACAATTCCTTTGATGCTTGGCGAAGATACTTAACAGCTGCGTCATTCACCTTTAAAAATCATGTTCACCCCCAAAAGGGGCGCCAAAGATAGTCGCCCTCCCTTTGGGGTGAACGCGACGCTGAATATTCAACGCGCCTCAACCATCCCGATGCATTCGCCCAACCTTCATTCGCCAGTGCGTTCACGCGATCCTACTTTTGGGAGGACGTTCACCCATGGGAGGGGTGAACAGGACGTTCACCCCTCAACCTGGGTGAACGCGATGTTGATTATTTAGTCACGCGCGCATCATTGACTTCCCTTCTTCGCACTTTATATTACGTTCGCCCCAAGGTGGGGCGAACGGAGCTTTCACCCCACCTTTGGGGTGAACGCATCCAATCATCGAAATGATTTTTTAAAGATGGGCGGGCACGCATTTTTCAAACTTTTTAGAAAGACGTTCGCCCCAAGGTGGGGCGAACGGAGCTTTCACCCCATATTTGGGGCGAAGGCATTTTTCACGTCTCATTCTTTGGGCGCTTTCAAGCCTTTCAATCCTTCACCATTTTTATTTTAATGTTTCCTTATTTTCCTTTTGACAGAGTGTGCAGGGCCGAACGCGTCTTCAATTTGCAGTGTGCTTTCGAATGTTGCAAACTTGAATTTCTAATGCAGTTCTCAATTTGTTTTTCCCTTTAAACATTCATCACTTCCAAGCTAAAAGGGTACATATGCAAATAAAAATAGAAAGATAAAATAACTGTAACATATAAAATCGACCCACAATAATATTTTAGGATTAATGTCATCGCATTACAATCAAAATGCTCCATTAAAATAAAATAAAAATCCCAATGTGGCAAAGTACAAAACTTCCAACAACATTCTTCATGAGAGAATTTGTGAAGCATTTGTGTATTATTGTGAGTGACATTGAATATGAATAGGCAAGTTTCAGAGACCAGTTTTGTGAAGCAAAGTTATACACTAGTTTGATTTGATTTAAAAGGGGTTTTCAAGAGATAGAGATTAGATTGGATGAATGCAAGATTTGTGAATGTGAAGAACATATTGGGTATTTGATAATATCATTATCTATATGTTCAAGAGGTTAAACTAATTCTAGGTAGAATATGTCTAAACTACCTAGTTTAAGAAAGCATTTACGAAAGAGATATAAGCATTGTTTGTATGCAATATTTTAGAATATTTGAGAAGGTTTTGTAAGCAACATTGAGGTAGATTTGAGCAAGTATTTTGAGAAGAATTGAATCAGCATTGAGGTATATTTGAGCAAGTATTATGAGAAGACTTGAAGCAAAATTAAGGTAGATTTGAGAAAGTCTTATGAGAAAACTAGGGATAGAGTTGAACAGATTTGTGAGAAGACTTGAAGCATATTTGGGCAGTAATAGAGAGAAATTTTGAGACATATTTATGCCAATATTGTAACGAGGTTTAGTGTAAATTTGGGTAGATATAGAGAGAAGGTTTGAGCTAGATTTGTGCATGTAATATGTGAATATTTGGATAGATTTGTGAGAATATTTGGAGCAAATTTGTGCTAGCCTTGTAATGAGGTTTGGTGCATATTTGGATAGATTTATGAGTAGAGCTACAACATATTTGTGCTAGCCTTATGACGAGGTTTGGTGCAGATTTAAGACAAATTTGAGAGCAAGATTTGAAGCAAACCAAAGTAGAGGTAATAGAGTTCTCCTATGGAGAGAGATCCATAAACCATAGAAAAGGAGATAGAGTTCTCCTATGGAGAGATATCAACAAACCAAAGTATATGGGATAGAGTTCTATTGTAGGGATAGATCCTTAAACCAAAGAAAATGGGATGGAGTTATCCTATAGAGAGAGATCCATGAACCAGAGTAGAGTGGATAAAGTTCTCCTACAAAGAGAGATCCACAAACTAGAGGATTTGGGATTGATATCTCCTTTGCACAGAGGTCCACAAACATTGTAATAGGGAATTTATTCCCAAGATATTTGTTGAGAAAATTTAGAAGAAATATTTTCTCCATGGATGTAACCCATATTGTATGAACCATGTTAAATTTATGTCTCTCATGTGTGTGGTGATTTGTGCATTGATTTTCTATTGCTATTGATATTGCAATTGATAATATTGGATAATATTGTTTGGGAAAGAAAATTAAAGGTTGATCTTATACTATTCACCCCCTATCAGTATAATCTTGTGTTCTTCACATGATAGTGAAGGACTTGGGACAATTATTGCCATATGAAAACAAGCCTAGGAGAAGGAGAATTTGTCAAGGAGTTCCAAATTTGAGAAGAAGAATAATCTAGTGAATACATCAAGACATTCAGAATCTTGAGAAGAAAATCATGCTTGAAGTCAAAATTCGATAAGAAGAATTGAAGGTAGAAGAAGCTTATCAAATCCAGAAGATGTGAATATTGATTCCTATAGCAAGAGGTCACTTATTTAGAGATACAAAATTATCCAAATCTAGAGTATAAGGAGGATATTACAAGAGGATATCGAAGTCACCAAATCCTAGGCTTATGAAAGAAAGTTCGAGACCATCAATTTGATGAAGGAATTGTTCAAAATAGTCTACAAAGAGCTACCAGAGCCTACTCAAGGCAAAAAATTGGTGATATTAGGTACCAATATCTACATCCTTTATAGAAGCAGAAAATAAGCTACAATAGAATTCAAAAAAAGGTAAGCAACTATCATTGCAATTAGATTCATTAGTTGCATTACTTATCATATTTATTAAAGAACCTTAATATTGATTAAAGTTGCAAAGAAAATATTAGTATTACAGTCTTCAAGTGTGCAAAAAAAAGGTTATTTTTAAGGTTCACTTGCACATTAGGAGTTGATTATATTTTAAAATTTTAATAATCTATCAACTGGACTAATATCTACTTTGGAAAGTTAAAGAAGACTATATCCTAATATCTTGCTTATAATAAATTTACGAAATCATTTTTGAAGGTTCATTTCAGATTAATATTGATTAGTTGTAGTGCATTTCTTGAGATAAGATTGGAGTGATAATGTGTAATTTGTTAGTGCATTAAAAGTAGAATTTTTTAGATTCATTTGCACTATTATTACTCTGAAAAGAAATTAGTTTTGTGCTTTGAAATAAAGGCTACAAAATCTAGTTTGGATCAAGTATCTAAAGACACTCTTAAAGCATAAAAACTGGCAACTCATAGTGGCCAATAGAAGCCACCAAAATTGGTTAGTACAAGTAAAGAAAATCTAATAAAAAATTAGCTTCAAATATTTAGACTTGGTGAGTATCAAATCCAAAGCATTAAGGGTTAGTGCAACTAAAATAAAGCTTATGTTCTACAACATTTACAAGGCTTGGATTCACCATCAATCATCCAAGAAAAAAGGGTAAGGAGTATAACCAAAGAGACATCGTCAAAACCCTTATTTTGAACTCACTAATTTGCTACAAAAATCAAAATCTCAGACTTACAAAAGAGTGCAAGAAGAGGTTCCACAATAGGTACAATAGCTATAGGGAAAAAGGTATCCAAAATAAGGGACAAAGAATTGAGCGTTATCCAACAATGAAAGGGCATTCTCTCCAAGAACAGATCTATAAAACAAAGGAATATTTTTATGTAAATGATAACAAGCCTACCACGGTTATTTATGTAATCCAAAGGAAGTCTATCAAAATAATTTACGTAAACCATAGCAAGGATAAAAAGCTATTTACATAAAAGGAAGATAGAGCAGATCCAACATTCAAACGCATCAAGCTTAACCTCTATCAACATAAATAGGGAGCACATATAAGGTATAAGTACAAAGAGAAGAATATATACTATGTTGGAAATAACATCAATAGAAGGAAGCAAAAGAGCTACCTCATCCTCGTTCGAAGCTCCAACGTGACTCACTAATTATCTGTACAAGAGAATATGTTGCTTTCTGCTCAAGAAATCAAAGCATGCTAAGGAGAATGATAATCGAAGGATTTATAATCTCCTTCTTGTGGGTATTACATCAAATTCCCATGCAAGCGGACTGAATTCCACTTGGTATAATATTCCCTAATAGTTTTCATATCTCTAACATTCAATATATCAACATTGAAGAGTTACAAGCACTCAAATCAAGTTTAAATACATTACAATGTAGTAACGGTCGGTGCAGCAACATTACAAGAAGTGGCAGTACTCTCAAGAAATGCAGGTGACACTTATCCATTGTTGACTACCATTATATGCAGTGAAGAGAGAGTGAAAGGATATAATTTAAATTCAATGTCTATAGAGTGAAGTGGAGTACATAATGTAGTCAAATGATAGGAGGAATAGCACAATCAATCCTGTCCTAAGAGCAGTGTGTAAAAAGGATAGCAAGAACAATTTAAGGCTCCATAGAATAAGGACAACATATACTCTCCAATCATTAAAGAGCAAGCCTAGTTTTTTCTCACATAGCCATACCACACTTGGCCATTCAAATTCATCAATTCAAGTACTGCAAAAAGTGTACGTAAGAATACTGTTATATTTCAATCAAAACCAGCACCATTCAAGTATGAAGTCAAGGGGCTAAGGTAATGGAAATATCTCATTAATATTTCTTTCAAAAATAGGATATATAATGTTATAATTTCAAGGATAAACTTTAAGGTTGAGAAAGCAAAAGACATAGGAAATGACTTACCAAATATTAAAATACTATTTGTAAGCTAACCTAGGAGATATAAGTCCTTGTACATAGGTTGAACTATTTAATAGTTTTCAAATATTATTATCTTTTCTAATTTTCCAAATTTGGTAGTCATAAGGTCTACTACTACAAATTGATTGATTGTAAATTAGAAAAATTAAAATCAAATCTTAAAGGGCCATTATAAGAGGTTTATCAAAAACATTTAAAGTTTGGAAATTATAATATTTTCTTGTCTCAAATATTCTGAAATCGAGAAAAAATATCCAACACTAAAACCTTTTGAAATTTTGGAAAAATACCTAGTTCAATCGGAGCAATAAGGACAATAGAAATTGATTTTAGCATTTACAAAACTTTACAAAATCAACCAATATTGAACTAAAACTTACAAAAGCACTTTATATATTATCCAAAACATACTAGGGAGTCATAAAGCATTTTACAAAACTTGGTAATATCAAAATATATTGTTTATCAAGTTGCAAATCCATTAGCAATATATAAACTATCTACAAAACCTTTAACTCCTTAAGAGTACTCATTCTCTTTACTAGGAAGACATAAGGAAGCCTAAAAAAATTAAGTATTAATATAGGTTTTATTAAATCAATCTTATATGTGTCTATCAAGGATCATATCTATCATGGATAATATCTTGAGAAATACCTTCAATAATGAAGAATTATTTCATGAAGTAGAATACTACTGTCAAAACTTAATAGATACTCTAGAAGGATCTGAGTATCATGATCTGAGTATCTATCCTCTGTTAGAGTATATCATGTCCTAAATTGTGTAAAGCAAAAATATGACACTAAAACAAATATGAAAGTAAAATAACCCAATGAACAAGAGATTGCACAAAATATGATTTTATTCAATAGATGGGGGGAGCTGAGAAACTCCTTTGTTACAATTGATCCATTCAAAAGAATTATTTTGATACAATAATTACAAATGCTAGGGTTCTTTGAAACCCTAGCTACAATAAAAAATAGTATCTTCAATGTATCTTGCTTCCAACAGGGTGAGTGGGATTCTAGTTATCCGTAATCGAACCACTCTACCTTCAGTAGCTACTCAACAATCCTTGATTGATGCTATTTTATCCCTAGGAATCCTTAATTGATGCTATTCTAAGCTTACCATCTTGTGTTTACATTAATATTATCAAATGATTCTAGTTATCCGTAATTGTTATAACATTTATTGATCTATTGCTTTGAAATGTAAATGAAGAAATGAATTTATTTATTTTGTTTTAATGAGAAGTATTAATGTAAAGAAAGATAGATGTTTAGCTTTTCTTTATTTCTTGCAATAGAATATGGATTATGCAATTATGGATTTTTGAAATTGAATGAATGGAATAAAAGGATAAAGATATATCTTAGATTCACCTTAGGGTTTGGAGATTCTTATTTGAGAAGATTTTTCAATAGTTTTTCAACCTAAATAGATCCCTAAGATTAGGACCAAATTTAAGGGAAATGTGATGTGGCAATATCTTAGGGTTACAATGGGTGCTTTAGTAACAAATGCGCTTCAAGAGATGGTAAGCTTAGAATTCCATTGTTACTAGAATCATTTGATAAAATTTGCAAGAGAAAGTGAGATACCCATGTGAAAGAGATGTCACACAAACGGTATTCATAGGAACTCAAACGATCATGGAAGAATTCCTATGGGGATGTCATTTGGTGAGGAACCCATTGAAAACCTTGATCGAATGATGGACAACCAAACAGGACGTGTCTCACATGAGACGATCACCTCCATTAAGACATTCGAAGGATAGTTTAATGGTGCAAAGTACTTTAACACTAAAATAGGTGTGTAAAAATATAAGAAGCTTACACCTAAATACTAGTTAAGGAATGATTGATACTAGTAGGGGATTTGATAACCCTTTTATCAAATGAATGAGATAGGGTTAACCTCATGTTGTGGTCAAAATATCCTTCAAAAGAGAGAAAGGAAATGGGGTGATCATTCAAAGGTGTCCTTTAAGTTGTATGTGTAGTGTACATGGTAAAACCTAGAACTACTATGGGAGATTGACCACTCCTATCCACATGAGGGATACTTCAACATTTAAAACTTGTAATGTGGTAAAAGATTCTTTGGAGTCTATCTGAATAGTCTTGGTTAAACTTGAACCTTAGAAAAATATTGGGTTAGATTTTTGGGTTGTTATAAATTTAATTAATACCGTGTAATATTAGATGATGGTTGATATTTTAGGTCATTTTGTTTAGTTGAGTGTAAGACTCTCATACCTTGTGTCTCTTGATTTTTTTGAATTTCTAGCATTTGAAGTTCTAGGTTCTAACTCTACACATTTATTCCTTTAGTTTACAACAACCTTTTTCTATTATTTTAGGTAGTATCATAGGAATTTTCCTACTTTGAAGGCTGATCCAGATGTATTTTTTGGATCTTCTAATCTTGGCTAAGGTCTTGAGGGTGCAACTCATCCACTTAGCCAAATTTTGGACCAAGAATAGCTAGACCCACCAGATGAAGACTTGATAAAGACTTACAATGTGAATAAATACCTATTAGGTAAGATCCATATTTGTATGATGTTTTTGTGGGGAGGACTTGTTAATATCTTTTACAGATAAAATTTATTGATAATGTTTGGAAAGAAACTAAGTATATCTATTTCGATGGACTTATTATCAATAAAATGGTACATAGAATAGTGTTATGCATGTTCACTTTATAAGCGTATGCCATACTGCATGCATTTATGATATATTAAAACATCCCTTTATTATTTTCCCTATAAATCTTAAATATATACTATTTACACAATCTATTTTATATTCCCATTTTCTTCTACCTATATATGTTAATAAAAATATGACATACAAATAAATCTCATGATCAGTGAGATATGATAGCATAATAAGATAAGTTTTATGATAAAAAAAATATTTTGTGACAAACATGCTTATCATAAGCTTAACAACTTAATAATTTAAATATAATAAGATATATTTTATGATAAAATGATTATTTTATGACAAACATGCTCATTTTTTTGTTGATAGTAGAAAAGGTTTTTAAAGGATCCTCAAACCTATTACAAGTAGGGTTTTTAAAGGCATCCTAAAACCTTAGATCTAGTAATAAGATATCAAGAAATATTGAGTTGGATTCTAGAAATCCAACCCAAAAATCCAATGAAGCAACCTCCTAGAAAATAAGTTGTAGATTTTATCAAGCAAATACAAGAGATTTTCATGGTCAAACAACTAGCTAACAACAGGGGCCAACATAAGAGAAAATGATACCAAAAAAAAAATTCAAATTCAAGATTTAAAATTAGAATTTTTAAAATCCCACTTAGAGCTACATTCAAATTAAAAGTTCAAAATTTTAAGATCTCGCCCACCATTAGGGCCTTAAATCTAGGAACCATGCCTCACCACTAGAACCCAGGGGTGCTCAGAGAACCAGAGAGCCAAGAATCCCATCTTAAACTGGAGCAGATCTATAGCAACAACATTTGGACTAACAAAAAGCTAAACCAAAAACAACCAAAATTCACTTACTGGAAGTCCTTCTTAGTGAGGTCTTGGAAGGCTTGCTAACCTTTTTTGAACCCTAAAGAAAAAAATCTTTTTTTAGGACACATTGCTAAACACATTTGTTCCAAGTCTCTATTATTGGAACAACCTCATTCTCTTCATGATGTAGAGCCTCAAAACTATTTATTCGAAGGGGTTGTACTCCATTAGCAATTTTAGATTCAATCTTCATTTTCTTGAGCACTCTATTGCTAGGTCTTCTCACCTTCCTTTTGACCCCTTCATCAATATGAGTTTTCCTATCAATTTTGGTCTTCAAACCTGGAGAGCCTTTATCAAACATAGGTTTTGGAGAGGCTAGAGAGCTTTACATTAACTGTTGAAGAGTGAGATCATCCATATCAAGATAGTCAAATAAATTTTGGGGGATAATACTAGAGGAACTTACCTCTTCTCCACTCTCCCTAAATTTAGGAAGTTGAACAATATCCCTCGCTAATGGACTCACTTTATTTTTCTTCATATAAACCTTGTTCAAATCCTCCTATTCATCAAACATGTTTGATGGAAGAAGGGCTTCATCCTATAATTCCTCATTGAGCCAAACTTGAGAAATAGAAATTGGATATTTTCCTTTCAATTTTTGTGGGCTTCTCTTAGGTATCTACTTTTACTAAGCTTCTTATTATTTTTCTTACGGTCCACTGAAGTACTCAGAGCTTTAGGATGTAGGGGGTATAACCTCTTATGGTTCCCATACTTACCACACTCTTGGCAAACATGGGGTTTATTTTTGTATTTAATGTGATGAAACCAGGTGCCAAGATTAGAAAATATCTCAACAAATTTTAGAATATCCTTATCGATATCTACCATCACACACATTCTAGCATACAACATTCGATATTTAGAACTTGTAGTCTAATCGAAGGAAATCAAATTCTCGATCATAATGACAATAGCTTGGAAGATGCTCTCACGCCAGATATGAAGTGGGAAGTCTGGTAGCTTGACCCGTAGTGGGACAAGATTAACACTATGCGTTAGATTATTAAAATATACTGTCCATTTACATAAAAATAAACCTTATTTACCAAAAAACCATGAGCCCCTCTTCTAAGATCTGCTTGGAATCCTCCTCATAGTTGAGCCTGATAAGGAAGAAATTTTTTGGGATGGCTACAATTTCAAGAGAACCAATAGGTCTTTGTATTGCCAAATTCCATCTCCTTAGAGCATCAATATCCGACCTCCTACCTTAGATTTTTCCCATGATATTCTATAATTCATATTTTAGGATATTATAAATCAAGTGATCAGGGATATGGATCTGTTTTAACATAGGAGAAATGTCAAGGAGGGTGTCGAATTATCCATTAATTCCAGTAAAAACTTTTACATACGAAGGCACACTAGGGGGATGAGGTCCTCCCTACAAGATACGCATTCCCAGACGGTGTTTCCCGAGGCAGTCAAAGGCCTCATTAAAGCATGATTTCTTTCCCGATAAGCTTGCTGAGCATGGCGGCCACTTGAATGCTGCGTCTAGAGGTCAGAGACGTTCAGAAGGCTCATCAATGCATGTTTTCGTGGCTGACCCGGTGGTAGTTGCCAGATAGGGTAAAATATGTGAAGGCTCAGTCACGAAGGCGAGGAAGAGCCGACTTTTGAGATTCAGAGGATGTATTCTTCCAGGTGGGTCATTAATGGCCTAGAGGGTCGGGACCTCGAAAGAAACCCAAAGATTTTAAAAGGGGAAGCAAAGGCATGCACAAGGGGTCGAAAAACTGCTAAGACAGTGTTGCAGAGCTGAAGGCAAGAGGGCCACTCTAGACCTGTCTGGGTTGTTTTTCGTCTTGGGGGAGGAGCCAAGTTTTGAGATGGGGAGGATGTATAGTTCCTGAGTGTGTGAGAAGATCACCGAAAGGGAGGCAGCTACACCAGGAAAATAAAACTACGCCTACGTGCTAGTGTTGTAATCGGCTTTTCAAGTTGTTTAATGAAAAAAAAAATTTGTGGTATTGAGGTGTGAGAAATTCGGCCCCCTCCATCAACAGATCTGCTCATTATAAGATTAACAAATCAACAATTTAAATTTCAATGTTTTAATGATTGTAAGTATTTAAAATAAAATCAAATAATATTAGCTTAGCACATTCAACTTTTAAGGAGGAGAGTTAAGTTCAAATATTGTCAAGCTATACATACATAATTGCCAAATTATTGTAATACCACTATGTAGTCATGATGTAATATAAGTGAAATTCATTTTAATCCCATATATCCAATTAAAAAAAATTGAATTGTCTCTTCTAAATTTCTTAATATACCAATATTTTTTTCTTATTTATAAATCAAATACTAATAATCTCATGACATTCAATTTTATAAATATAATTAAAAAAAAAAATTATATATATATTTATCTTTAAATATATCATTAAGAGTTTGGATAGAACTAAGCAATAAGATACTCTTTAAGCAACAATTAGATCCGACTGCAATTATTTAGCTCTAGGACAAAAACCTGTTGATGTCGTGACGCCGGTAGAAAGTAAGCATTATGTAGCCGTTACTCACAATCACTCACGTATTTTTTTAAATAAAAATTATTCTAATTAATCAGTTAAATAGAAAAATGATTGTGTCGAAATTTTAAACAATTATTCGAAAGAAGAGGTGGTTGCATCGGATCGAGGGAAGAAAGAAGTTTCATTGTATAGTTTTATATGCAACTTAAGCGATAGATCCCGTAACACGTATATGCCAAAAATATAAAATACCGGATCTAGCGTTTAAGATACGTCAGAATTCTTCTCAACCGGTTTCTTATCAAATTATATTCGAATCTAATTAAAGACGAGATGCGGATGGTAAAAGACACGACCGGCCAGCACATGTCCGCTGCCATGATATCATCAAGTGTCAATCAGTTGCCTATAAGTTCTATGTCATTCCTTTGTGGAATCGTAGTTTGTACTACAGACTATGGGAGATGGCGATTTCTGCCACAGCTGTAGCATTTGCAGTTTTAATTCCGATCTTCTTGTGGCTTTTAAGAGGTGTATTTAGAAGTTTGACAAAGAAGAATGCAAGGTTGCCACCAGGACCATCTCCATGGCCTATCATTGGGAATCTCCATCAGATGGGGAAAATTCCTCATCATGGGCTTCAAAAACTGTCGGAGCAATATGGCCCCATAATGTTTCTGAGACTGGGTTCTGCTCCCACCGTGGTAGCTTCCTCTTCTGAGGCGGCAAAGGAGTTCCTGACAACCCACGACTTGATTTTTGCGACCAGACCAGCATTGGCATGTGGTAAATACCTAACTTATAATTACAAGGATATTGCGTTTGCTCCCTACGGTCCATACTGGAGAAACATGAGGAAATTCTGCGTGCAACAATTGCTGACGGTTAAGAGAGTTGAATCTTTCAAATCTGTGCGAGAGGAAGAGGTGTCTCTCATGATACGCTCCATAGCCAAGAAAAGCAGGGAAGGAAAAGTTGCTGTGGATGTGAGCAAGAACATGTCGTCCTTCACAGCCGAAACGACTTGGCGAATATTAGCGGGCAGGAAATGCACCGACCACGATATGTCTGGCAGTGGCATTCGCAGCGGCATCCAGATCGGCATCGGCTTTAAGGAATTGGTAGAGGAGTGTTCGATGTTGGCGGCAGCTTTCAACGTCGGAGACTTATTTCCTTATTTAGATTGGCTTGACTTGCAGGGTTTGAAGACGCGTATGAAGAAAGTACACAAGTTTTTGGACCGCCTTCTTGAAAAAATACTAGACGAACATGTGGAACATAGGCGACAACTTGGTAAAGTGACGAAAAAGGATTTGGTTGATGTACTCCTGGACTGGAACGACGCCGACATCCAAATTACACGGGAAGAGACGAAGGCAATTATTTTTGTAAGTCTCTTGTGTTGAGCATTACATATCTCTGTCAAATGCAATGGAAAGCTAATAGATCAAATTGAAAAACAGCACAGCCAAATAAAATAAAGATACTTATATTCGTTTCGTAGCTTATATGCCTCTTTGTCTACAAGGGAAGGCCAGCAACCTCCCCACAGTTAAAACGGCATTTCTGACCTGCTTGCAGGAATGGATTAGAAAAACTTCATGTTTAATTCCAATCTTCATGTGTGCCGGTGTTAGGGTTCTAGGATTTATTGACAACAGTTCCTAAGAGATGTTACCACATGTATGAAAAGCAGTCTTATTCTTACCTGTACCTCGTATTGATGTAGAACTGACGTGACTTAAAGGTGTGTGTGACTTAAAGGTAATTTATTTTTGTGTTGGATGATATAATGTTTTGTTTTGTATCAAATAACCTACTGCCAAAATTTATTTCTGGTGTTGCCTGCGGTAGATAAGTTGGCCACCTTAACCCCATTTATTCAAAGTGTCGACAAAATCATTATTGATCCTGATGCATTTACTGTGACATGTACAGGATATGTATGCTGCTGGGATGGAACCTACGGCGACAACATTAGAATGGGCAATGAGTGAGCTTCTGAGAAACCCTCATTCATTAAAGAAATTGCAGGACGAATTTGAGTGTGTAATAGGCAAAGATCGAATGTTAAGTGAGACTGACCTTGCAAGAATGGAGTACCTGCATTGTGTGGTGAATGAGACGTTACGATTACATCCAGCAGCGCCATTACTGATGCCCCACGAATCTACACAAGATTGCACTGTGAAAGGACCTGATCGCAGTTACTTTATAGCTGCGAAAACAAGGCTTATCGTGAACGTGTGGGCAATAGGAAGAGATCCAACTGTGTGGGAAGATCCGCTGGTATTCAAGCCTGAAAGATTTATGGGGATGAATTTTGATGTGATAAAAGACAAAGACATGAGGATGGTTCCGTTTGGGGTAGGGAGAAGAGGATGCCCGGGGGATTCTATGGGGCTTGCCACTATCAGGATTGCATTGGCTCAGCTGGTGCATTGCTTTGATTGGAAACTTGAAGGAGATCCAAATCATTTGGATATGACTGAAGTGCTTGGAGTCACCGCTCCCAGAAAAACTCATCTTTTTGCTATTCCAACATTCAGGCTGATGTTGCCTTCTTCTCTCTTCATTGAATAAATGCTTACTACATTGTATTAGTATCGCTGTTGTTATTAGTGGTCGTTTTAGTTTTCCTTAGTCCATCCAAATAGTTGTCTCAGACTTAGAGGCTATATTTGAATTTATTTTGTTTCTAAACCCGAATAGGGTGCACTATAGAATGTATGAATTTTTGTCTTGTGCTTGCCCCATTTTTTTTTGTCGTCGTCGTCGGCATCCAACTTCATGTGAGAAAAAGACATGAACATCTCGCTCTCCCTATAATCGGGAAAGAAATGTGTTGAATTTATATATGATTATTATTTTTTCACTGAGTTAGTTTATATAATTATTTTATTAATTATAATTTTAAAATGAATGTTACATGTTATTTGAGTGCTAAATAGTACTATGAATATTTGTAAGGTTGTAACATGAACCTCCTTCTCCCTTATATAAATTTATAATATTAGAATTATAAGGTTTTATGAATTATTATAGAAAGTATTTCTTTTCAATGTGTCTTTCTTTTCTAGTTATTAATAATAATTATTATTATGTTTAAATATTTATTTTGAAATTTTATTTTTGAGCTAGAGATGCTAAAGACAAGAATATTGGATAATGATTTTATGTTTTTTAGAAATAAATATATTTCTTTTCAAATAATAGAAACAAATTCGCACTATATTTAGAAGTCATTCTTTCATTATTAACCCTTTGATAGTTGTGTTAAGTCTTTCTTAAAAGGTTATAATTATTTATTTCATTGAAAAACTTGACTTTACAAAGCATCATTTTCAAAATGTTAAACATTTTCAAAGCCAAAGCCACAACTTAATGCAAAGGGAAAATATGTAAAATTCATTCTTTTATCAAAAATCAATATGTTATATTATATACATAACAATAAAAAATAATAAAATATATATTTTTTCTATAATTCTATTATGCATTTCAATGGAAAACAAGCAATACATCAAATTTATGAATACTTTTATATTAACAAAACAATCATCATGTAAATAAATGCTTTTATAGTTATAGAAAACACAATACAAATTCACTTATGAGTATTGTGCTTGTTATACCCTCTTAAAAATATCCACATTTATCAATACTTACGACATGATAACTTAACTTTTGAAATCATAATTTATTAATTCAATGAAATATGTACATTTATCAATACATACAACATGATAACTTAAATTTGAAAATCATTATTTAATAATTTAATGAAAGTCTTCTCCCATGAATAAACGATCCAAAATTTCAAGAAATCTAGCTAACAAACAAAAGTAAAGTACACAAATTTAGAAGAGAGATTCAACAAGGGGAATGGTAACAATATAATGTAGAGCTTGCATATATATAAAAATATTTATTTATATAGATGTATTTATTGATTTATTCAATGGTCAAGGATTAAGAAAAAATAAATGCTAAAATGTAACTTTGGCTAGCAGTAAATATCTTCTTCACTACAAGAATAAAATTATCTATACCCTATGTATACAAAGATGCTCACAAGTAGAGTACATTAATTTAGTGTAAAGATTAATTAGAATAAATTATGTAGAAATAAAACAAAAATGACAATAGTATTATATAAAAATACTAATTTTATATTGGTTAAGTAGTTGATTACATTTATAGTCAAATATTAAGAAAATTAAATGCCAAAATTACTAACCCTAATTAGTGGTAAATATTCTTCTTAATCATAAGAAGAATATTATTTATAAAATAAAATGAAAGCACAAAAATGTAGATAAAATATTAGATAAAATAAACTACATGAAAAATAAACAACAATGTCAATGCTATTAGGTAGAGATCCCATATATAAAAACAATAATTTCAAATTAATTTAGAAGTTGATTTCATTAATGGTTAAGGATAAAAAGAAAAAATAAATATCAAATGAACCATCCAATCATAGAAATATTGTGACAAAAATACTTTAAAACCAATTTTAATTCATAATGAACCCTAGTAAAAGGGTTCAAAAGAAGTTAAGATTCCATCTCTTTTACAATCCACCCTTGCTTTTTCTATGTCACTCTCTCTTCAAACCTATTGAAAAATAGAGTAAAAGTTAGTAGTCAAGGACACTTCTAGTGGTGGGCTTACTCCCCAAAAAAATTATTCACTTATCTCTAATTGTAGTAACACCTCTTTCATATGTGCTACAAAAATCTAGTTTTTCTTTCCTCGAGTCTCTTATATACTCGACCGAGAGATAGAAAACTGCTCGCTTAAGAAATAATGGGTCTTCATTTCCCCCTTTAAGAGCTCTTTCAAAGCCCTCGACCCTTTCAGAGTCTTAATATTAAAGATCGGCTGAGCTCTTTTAATTTTATTTAAAGCCCCCCCCCTTATCTCTCAAAACAGAGGAGAGGAGCTTTTAATTTAAGAGCTTGCTTTTTTAACGAGGGCCTTACCTTACGATTCAATGGCTATTTAAACGGCATAATTCTTCCAGCTAAGCCCTGATCACGAGGTCTTTTCCAAGCCTTTTCTCCCTCTTCAAAATAGAGAGCATTCCTCTTTTAAAATAAAAGCAGACACGCTTTATATCTTAAGCTTTATATCCCGAGGTAAGCTTCGTCTATCCATCGCATTTCTTTCACCAGCAGCAGTGACCGCTGAAGCTTGAATGAATAGTTACTCCGGCCCTTTAAAAACTTAAAGAGCTTTTTCTTTTATTTTAAAAAGGCCCGTTTGTGTATATAAGAGTAAATGGCAAACTATTCACAACTTATCTTCCGGGCCTTTCCACCGGAACCAATCTTTAAGGATTCCCCCTCTCTTCTCCCGCCTCCCGGGCCATATTTTTCCTCTAATAAGCTTGCCTGGGCAAGTATTATATCAACGAACAGCAGGAGGAAGTTCATCATTCTAGTAGCTCTTAAGAGCGCTCTCCCCCTCTCCCACTCCATCGGTAAGCGAGACCCTCTCGGTCATTCCCATTGCTCCAAATGCATGCTATCTATTGGTAGCCAATCCACGTTCTCCCTGCCATGGTCCAGCAGCGGCGCCCTCTCGTCCCTGTGTTTGCTTGGCCACTCCACTTCTCCGGAATCAATATTTCCTATCAAAATAACTTTGGTTTGGAGAGCATACTTTGGTCCGTCCTTGGGATTTATTTGAGAGCAAAGCCCCTCTCTCATATAAGGAGGTTCTGAACGGATTTTGAACCGGATAGGTTCATTTCAGAGCGTTTCTTATAGGGGACATTCGAAATATCTAACCTAAAGCTTCGGTGGGCAACCTATAGGAGAGGGAATAGCTGGGCTGTGTGGGAATATTCGACACGAATTAAAAGCTCCGAATTCATCGCATCGATCCATCTTTTATAGCCCTCCCACCGTATATAAGAGGAGAAATCTCACCCGGCGGCATAGAATTCATTTCCAAAGCTGAGGATTTTTAAGGATCACTCTCTCTATCGAGTGTAGTGCGTGCACCGAGCCCAAACCTTTAATCCACTACCTACTTCTTAAAAAGCTGATGAACGGCCTCTGATTGAGGGGTTTTTTCAAAAAGGCAAGCGACGAATCAATCTTCTCCATTCCCCTTTTAGAATAGAGAGGGAGTCGCAAATAGCCATTAAATAGCCATCCTTTGACTTTTAAAAGAAAGAAAGCATTTAACATAGTAGATGAATTTTGGTAACTAAGCCAATGCAAGCATCCAAGCACCATGCTCATGTCTAGATTTTATAATTTCCATTAAAAAATAGTGTCCAGCATGGTCATAAGTATAGCGAAAATTTTAATTATATACATAATAGTGGTGGTGAAAAAATATTTGTAACTTTTATAAAATGTAACAATATACTATATACACATTTAACTATTAATATGGTTGGTGATAGTATTAATAAATAATATAAAATAGAAATGTATAATAAATTGATGTTTAAATTTCAAAATTTAAATTTTATAAATGATATTATAAATATTATTAGTTATGTATCATAGATAAAATTTCAAAAATGAAAATATCATTTATAAGTATTTTATTAAAATTAAACCATTTAAAATTTTATGCTAACTAAAAGAACTAATGGAATTGTTGATTTAAATGCAACATAACATATGGTAGATTGAAATCCATTAACTGATAACTACCTAGAACAAATAAATTAGATAAGATTAAATAATTACAACAAGATCTAGTTGGATGATGCAACACACACCACACATAAAGTAAATTTTTTTATATATATGACTCAATATAAAACATATAAATGTATTGCTTCTTGTAGTGTTAATTTTCTTAGAGTAGCATGTGCATTATTACCAATGAGATTAGCAACATAAAAGAAGGGTTTATATAAACTATGATACCTAACATGTCTCCCCTATATTCACATACGTATAATCCTCAAAGGACCACATGCAATAATGAAAAAGAAAAAAAAGAAATACAATGAGATATTAGAATGTGTATGTAATGTGTCTATTAATACATATAGGATTTTCATTTTCATCACTAGATGGTAGGATATGAAAAGAGGTGTACAACTAGGAGGTACAAAGGCATAAAAATTCTAGGAATGTGGCTATACTATGTTATGAGGGTTTGATTTATAGGGTTTGTAATGCTCATTCATTTATATGTAAAAGCAATTACGGATTTTTAATAATAGGTAACATTATAAATAATATGTAAAATATTTGGAGGATTCTACCAAAAGTGAGAATGTATGGTATGGGATGAAATTCCTATTGAACCAAAAATATGAAGAAAAAAGGGGAAGTGAGGAAGATAAAAGTTGATTTTCTAATGAAAAGTATGATATTTGAAAGAGAAAATTATAACCAAAGTTGAGACATCTTGGTTTAGCCAATCCAATAATGTATTTATCCAGTAATAGGAAGAGGAGAGTGCAACATTTATATGTAGTAGCATTTCATGAATCTAATTTATCTATTAGTGTGTATTATTACAATGGAGACGATAATAACAAGATGTGTGGAATATGCTTCTATATCATTTGAGGATAATATTTAAGATTTTTTATATAAATATTAAGATTATGGATGATAAGGTTGGAGCATAATCATTAGCATACCCAGTATTTTGATTTATCCAATCACAAATATAACTTCCCTTTTATTTGTAATAATTAATAACAAGAAAATAATGTTTAAAATAATACAATGAGTAGCACTATGAATTATACCATGGAGAAGGATGTTGAGGCCTAGGATGTTATTAATGAGGATTTGGGGTAGTAAGTAGAATATCCTTAGTAAAACATGAATCAATCAAACATGAGAATAAAATACGAAGCTTAAGAACCATTTATCACCAAGGAAAATAAAATAAAGGTAAAAAAATAATGAAGGCATTAAAAATAAAAATAAGTAATTGGTATTTTATAGGTGACATTAACATGGACCATTAGGACTTCAAAACTTATGTATACATTTTCCTTCAACTTGGAACAAAGAAAAATATATACAACCAAACCAAACACTAGGTTACATATCATTTAACCCCAAAACCCATCTACACATGTATCCCAAGTGTAATCCAAAAGTCCCAATTATCATTGGTGGTGCTATGTGAGTTGTAATGAAGAATAATATGTTATGAAAATAATTTAAAATATTTTTTAATAGTTCACAAATACAATTATCAATTGTTGTCTGACGAGATGCAAGGTGCATAAGAGAAGTACTTTATATATACTATGAGGTAGATCAAGTCTTTCCAATGTTGACATACTTATAATCCTCTAAGGTATCCCACATAATAAATACCAAGGAAACAAACAAGACAAAGTTAGAATACAAGGAAAAATCATTGAGGTGTTTGTTAGATGTATAGTATTGATAATAAAGAAAATGATTGTAATGTTGTAGTATCTATTGTTGATAAAATTTACTACCTTTTTATATTTGATATTACATGGTATTTCATTGGAAGAGGTGTGTAGGGAGGATTAGTGTGAATGCATCAAGAATTTTGGCATAGAAAAACTATGTAATGATCAATGATACTTTGATACTCAGTTTTGTTACAAATGAATGACTATTCAATGTTTAGAATGATTTATTTTTTAGGAACATGTTACTACTAACATAGTATCAATGTACAGGATTAGGTACTCTCAAGAGGTGGGATAAATAGAATCATCGAATAGGAACAAGGTACTTGAGGTAGGCAAAATGATGATTATGATAGCTAGGGATAACATGGATATGACTACCCTCATATAGGTATGCATTCACTTAAGGTATAATCATCAACTAGCCAACCACCTAGAGCCATAGTTGATAGCCTAGTAGATATCATGAATTCTTTGGCTGAGATAGGTGACTGGGTTAATGAAAAGACTCCCTCTTTGTATGTGCATATGTTTTGTTGTCTTTTACTTCATCACTTTGTTGGGTATTTGGCTTTGGAAAATGTGTATGTGATTTGTTACCTCTAAATTCACTGAATTTGCATGTGTAAATCTTTTGGAGAATATCAAATTTTATTAGCATATGACAAAAAGAATCTTTTTTAATATTTAGTACAACTTATTTAAATAATAATATAATTTTATTTAGAAATAAAATAAGAGCCTTGATTTAAATATAGGATTTTATTTAAATAATTAATAAGAGATTTTATTAATTTATTAATAGAATTCTAAAAAAAAGAAATAATAAGAACTATTTAAATAATAGAACTTTATTTAAAATAGCAAAAAAATTATTTGATAATATAGCTTTATTTAAATAAAAAATAGGGACTTTATTTTAATAATAAAGGATATTTTTACCTAAATAATAATAAGACCATACTTTTGAGAATAAAATATTGCTATATTTAATAAAAGAGTTTTATTAAGATATTAAGGTCTTATTCTAAATGGTAATGAACATTATAAGCTCTTACTTTTTATAATTTGCAAACATTGGTTTTAATAATCTCTCCTTTGAAAAATAGGAGATAAGGTTTTGCTTATGGAAGTTTCAAGCAAGCTTAATTTATGATAAAACTTTGAATAAGATTTAAAAAATAAAAAAATATCCTGCGGGAAGATAGGAGTTAAGGAAAAACTTTCAGAAGGCATGGGAAACGGTGGACATGATTACTGAGGTATGATAGAGTATAAGGAATGAGGAATGCACTCTCTTTTCATAGCCAACAAGGTGGAAAGGAGAAGATAAAGGAAGGTAGAGTAGATTGGACATTATGTAGAAGGCACATTGGAAGAAGAAGGAAACCACTCCATTAAACTCAGGTTGGTTTTGGAAAGATACCTCTTATTTTACTTATGATATTTAGAGCTTATCTTAATGGTTATGATAGACATTCATTATCAATCTCCTATTGCCATTTTTATTGGATTTATTTTGAGTTCTTTAGCTGGCCTCTCTAAACCTAAGGCTTTCAACTGTTAAACCATGAGAGTAGTTCTCTATAGAGTTGTTCCATAGTCAATGGGCCACACTCCTATGTTGTCTTTATTGGGCATTAAGTGCTAGAACATCCTGCTAGCTAGTCTATGTTTACTACAACCATCATTCATGATTGACGTAGTTGTCCATGCTTGGGAGGAATAGTTGCCTTAGCTATGTGTAAGCATTTCACCCTCCATATCTAAATAACTACCTAGTTCCTTGTGTGGTGACATTCAATGAAGGAAATAACTATAACTTAATCCCCACTAGCTATCTCAAGCATTATTCGCACCTTCTTACTACCAATGGTTTACTTGTTCTCAGATGTATATCCTTCCTTGCATTATGTTGTGTTCCCTTTAGGGCCACTTGTGCATCTTGTCTTCCTAGAAGAAACCCCCTAAAGATTTGTCCTACATAGGACATATTTTATATGTGAGATTCTACCTACCTATTGTTAAATTAGTTTGACCTCTTCAACTTGCTTAAGATGGGCACTTATTGGTTGTAGGGTTGTTGTTATGGACTGTCAAAGTGCCACATGGACAAAGAAAACACCTTATAAATCCTCACCTTAGTTTATTGTAGTCTATGTTGTGCCCCGTTCTTTCGATAATTTGTTGTTTATAGGCTTTAATCTTATTCCTAGCTAAAATCTTCTAATTTTTAATTTTAGTTTGATATTAATTGGATGCTTGATGAGTAGGGTATTTTATATTGGTAAATATAATAGTAAGTTATTAAATTTGTAAGGAAAAAAAAATTCTTAGTTTGCAAAAGGGAAATTAAAATATTAAATCTTTAATTCGTGAGAAATAAGGAATTAAATAGTTTATTTGGTTAATTAAAGGTATGGGACTTTGATTAATTTGAATAGAGGAAGAATATTTTATTTGGTTAATTAAACGTATGGGACTTTGATTAATTTGAATAAATAAAAAATAGTTCATTTGGTTAGTTAAAGGTATGAGACTTTGATTAATTTGAATAAAGGAAAAATAATTTATTTGGTTAATCAAAGGTACGAGAGTTTGATTAATTTGAAAAAGGAAAAATAGTTTATTTGTTTTTTTGGTACTATTAAGAAGAAAGAGGGTTTTGAAAGGGACCCCACAATATTTTACAAAGCACCCAACTACAGAGGCAGCAAAAAGAAAATAGAACACACACAACAGAACAAACACAGAGAAGAAGGAGGCCCCCAAAACAACAAGGAAAACCAGACAATTCAACCAATGAGTGAACCAAGATAGTTCTACATCATTGAGTCAAAATCGTTAACAATATTACCAGACATTTGGGTGGCCTCCTCAACATAATCTAGAGCTATCTTAATAGAGCTCCAAACTGCATGTTGTTTGATTTCCATCATATGCAAGCTATGGAGAATAGCACTTTTCTTCACCACAACTTGACCCGAAGAATAAACATCAGCCATCAATTTATCTTTAATGAAGTGTCTAGGAAGAACCTCCACAACATCCTCTTTGGAAAGAGGAGAGGAATCTACCAAATCCCTCTTTTTACCACTAAGTCGAATAGACTTACGGGTACCGCCACCATCCACCTTACAACCAACAGAAAGACCCTCCACAACTAGAGAAGCAATAGGAGAATTCTTAACAACCTCAATGGAAGAGTTCCTCACTACCGAACTCTAAACCCATTTATCAAAAAGAAGGACCTTATGAGAAATATTTTTTGAAACATAACCCATGGAGAAGGAGTACGCATCCTTCGAATCCACACTCAATCTCATCGACACCTACAAAGAATCACCAGGCACCGAGATCACAAGATAACTCATCGACTTTAAAATATCCTCCGCCACCACCCCTTTCTCCATAGTAGCACATTCAAAAACTAGCAGAGCCAAGTCTTGGTGCAGAGGAAATTGACCTCGCCCACATTGAACAACCAATATTGATTTATGCATAGAATTGAATAGGAATATAGGGATGTTCATCCATATTTGTCTTCATAGGTGATTTAGTTACATAGCATGAAAACTGCGAATAATGTCATACGAGGAGTCCAAAGTGAAAAAATCCATAATCACCTAGAATCACCTTATTCCAAGTCAAATGTAGAGCCTTAGCATTAATTCTCAGTAATAATTTGGTTCCTTCCAAGAAGAAACTACTCTCCTTTAATAAAGAGTGTCTATCCTATTTATGATACACACCATCCAACTCTAACTCTATGATGTGGCTAACAAATTCCATTGAGACCTCAAAAGACCATGATACAACTCTAACCCAACCCTCATTCCATGTAGCAACCATCCACTTAGAAATAACTGGGTTGTGGTCATGGAATTTTTGGACATAATACAACAAACCCTCATCCTTCAGAATGGACACAACATCCTCATCAGTACTAAAAGCATCAAGATCCACCCTTGACTTAGACTGCTTTATCTTATGACTACTAATTTTAGCCTTCTCCATCTTCGAGAATTCCACAAGAGACTAGACATAAAAGATCTTTACTGACCACACAGAGAAACCAAAGAGGAATACGTTTGAACACACAATAAAACATAAAAGGCTCCATAACTAGCCTGAGCATAAATACAACATCACTCCCAAACCAAGCCAAAAAAGAACTCCAAAGTCCAAAGTGAATGACCTCCCTACCAGAATCTCATGAGCATCAGGAATAGCCACTATGCCAAAACTTCTCCACAAGAACACATAAAGGATGAGAGCAAGCCTGAAAAAATGCATAAGCATGATAACAAGAAGGATCTCTAAAAACTAAAAAAAGGACACGAGCCTCCTTCTAGACATAAGAGGGATAGATAATTTGCCACCAAGCACACACCCAAACAGACAAAACCAAACCCCACTTCCAGATGGCGAGAAAAAGGAAATAATATGGGTAGGTGGAGAATAAACTAAGGGGCATAAAATGAATGTCAAATCCACAACCAAGGACTAAAAAGAGGTGAACATTCCAAGGCATGAATTCTAGAAGAGAATGATTGAAAACCAATCCCAAAAATGAAAATTATCACTATTCATGTAATCGTTCTGACAGCAAATCCAAAGGAGAGGCCACCAGAAACCAATGAACATAAGAAAAAACACCCATAAGAGGATCCAATGCTAGTCTAAAAACAATGCATGAACCTGGTACAAAAAACAAGAAAATAACTTTGGGTAGAGAACACCTTCCAAAGGAATCTAGAGAAGCTTCGAGACATTCCTTGACAACTGAAACGAGGAGGCATATGAAATTCAAAATTTAAAATTTGAAAAGAAAGCATCTCTGCAATACCAAGGGGATAAATACCGACCACTTACCTACTACAACTGCCTATCCAAAACCCCAACCACTAAATTAAAAATCTGCCAACCACTTGCCAATAATTAATGAAGGTCAATATGAATACAATGGATGATCTCAGGAGGGAAGTCTCTCTACCAAACCAAAAATACTTGAATATTTGACCTTATATTCTCCATTAAGTCCACAACATATTGCCCTTTCTAAAAATATGCTTTATCAAAACATCGTCCAGGAATCGAGAAGTATCCATAGCCTCATCGATCAAATTATCCACCCTCCAACTGACGTGGCAAGAACCTTTTAGCATCTTGATGATGTTTAACGAATCACCCTCAATGATAAATTTGCAAAAACCAAAATTTCCAATTAGAGACAAACCTAAAAATGCAACCCTTGATTCAGAAAATTGATATGAATTCACACCAATGAATTTTGCATAGGCAAGGAATAAATTTCCACTATCATCACGAATGACCCCCCGACACTAGCAATCCCTAGGTTGCCTTTAGATGCCCCATACAAATTTAATTTATACCAACCCATAGGTGGAGGGTTCCAATGGACCAAAATCCTATGATCAAGAGTTGGCGGAGGGTGATCAACATGCCCAAAACCAAGACTTTTATTGATCAAAAATTCACTAGCAATGGAGGCCTTCGAAAGCTCAAACTCCTTGCAGGCACACAAGACATTCTCCACAGTATTAACAATAATACAAGCACTCAAATGATAAGTCATAGAATCCTTATCTTTAAAAACTTGAGTGTTCCTCACCTTCCAAACCCCCCACATAACATGGGGTAAAATAAATTTTTAAAAGCACTTAAGTTTGGGCGATGAGAAGGGAGGAATCCACTATAAAATACAATCCAACATAGAATTAGGGAAAACCCAACTAACACCCAACCTCCCTAGAAATGACAACAAAATTTCCTTGAAGTATTCATAGTAAAAATAGTTTATTTTGTTAATTAAAGGTATCGAACTTTGATTAATTTGAATAAAGGAAAATTATTTTATTTGGTTAATTAAAGGTATGGTACATTGATGAATTTGAATAAAGTAAAAATAGTTTATTTGGTTAATTAAAGGTATGGGACTTTGATTAATTTGAAAGAAGGAAAAATATTTTATTTGGTTAATTAAAGTTTGGGGACTTCGATTAATTTGATTAAAGGAAAAATAGTTTATTTGGATAATTAAAGGTATGGGACTTTGATTAATTTCAATAAAGGAAAAATATTATATTTGGTTAATTAAAGATATGGGACTTTGATTAATTTGAATAAAGAAATTCTAGTTTATTTGGTTAATTAAGGGAATGGGACTTCCGTTAATTTAAATAAAATAGAAATTGATTATTTGCTTATTTAAGGAGTGAGGCCTTAGTTATTTGAAAGAATGGTTTCTAAAAATATTTGATTAAATATTATTGCGATCTAGTTGTATTTTTTGAAATGAATCTCTTGAGTGAACAAGAGGTAAGAATAGAAATGAGGATATTATTATGAGATCAACTGGATAGTAGATGGTTGAATGCTTTAATTAGTTTTGTATAGTTGCAATTTGGTAAAGTAAATAGTAGATGCATTTAGATGTATGTCTTTCATAGAACCATGAGTTATCCTGATCCCCTACTACCCTCAAATAATGATGGGAAGACAAGGAGTACCAAAGAGGAAAATTGGATCCAATGCACTTGTTTGATTTATAATTGCAATAATGTATTTATGTTCAAGTAGACTAGACTTGTAGGCATAAATCTCTAGATAGAAATGAATGTAATACTTTATTCTTTTAAAGTATGGAGGTTTTACCATACTTTGATATATGTAATAGTTTATTGAATGAATGAGGAATGTATCTTTAATTTAATATTATGAAGTATCTATGCATTGTTATTTAGATTCTCCTTCTATTTAATGTTTATTCTCATTTAATGTTGTTTTCTTTTAAAGTACTTCTTATATGATTTATAAATTTTGTTCCTTGATTGATTAAATAGACAGATCTACTCTTGTCTTCTTGCTAAACATAGAAAGGACCTAAGATATTGAGACCTCTTAGGGTGAACATAGAAAATACCTAAGATATTGATACCTCTTAGGGTGAACATAGGAAAATAGCTTAGATATTAAGACCTCTTAGGAGATTAAGACCTCTTAGGATGAACATAGGAAAATACCTAAGTGATTTAGACCTCTTAGGGTGAATATAGGAAAATACCGAAGATATTAATACCTCTTAGGGGGGAAATAGAAAGACCCAAGATATTAATACCTCTTAGGGAGATGCTAAACTAGAACTAATTTTATTATATACAAATGGGTTAAGTTAGCTCATTATGAAGATGATATGGATGACTTAACTTGTAATGCATGTAGTATGCTTTCACAAACATACTTGTATAGGGTATGGATATTGGCGTATACCTTTGATTGTATTTAAGGTGGTAATTTAGCTCATAAAAAAGGATGATATGGATAACTTATCTATGATACATATAATACACCTACACAGATGAACTTGTTTAGGGTATTGAGTACGATGTGATCCTTGTAGATTTGGGTAGTTTGGTAATCTTGAAATATAGATTAAAATAATGGACATACTAGATAGGAGAAATTTTGGCAAAGAAAAACTATGTGATGATCAATGATACTTTGATACTTAGTTTTGTTGCAAATGAATGACTATTCAATGTTTAGATTGATTTATTTTTTAGGAACATGGTACTACTAATATATTGTCAGTGTGAAGGATTACATACTCTTGTGATGTGCAAGAAATATAATCATCTACCAAGAACATGGGACTTGAGGTAGGGAAATGATGATTATGATAGATGAGGATAACATGGATGACTACCCTCATATAGGTATGCATTATTGCTTAAGGGATAGTCATCAACTAGCCAACCACCTAGAGTTACAGTTGATAGCCTAGTACTCTTTGTATGTGCATATGTTTGGTTGTCTTTAACTTCATCACTTTGTTGCATATTTGGCTTTGGAAAATGTGCATGTGATTGGTTACATTTAAATTCACTGAATTTACTTGTGTAAATATTTTGGAGAATATCAAATTTTACTTGGGTATGGCAAAAATAATCTCTATTAATATTTAGTACAACTTATTTAAATAATAATATAATTTTATTTAAATAGAAAATAAGAGCCTTTATTTAAATAATAATAGGATTTTATTTAAATAATTAATAAGAGCTTTTATTAATTTATTAATAGAATTCTAAAAAATAATAATAAGAACTATTTAAATAATAGTAGAACTTTATTTAAAATAGAAAAACTATATTTGATAATAGAGCTTTATAGAAAAACTTATATTACTCTTGTTCCAAAAGCTCAAGAGGTTGATCATATCTCAGCTTTTAGACCTATTGCTTTATGTAATGTTCTCAAAATTATTACTAAAATCATGGCAGAAAGGTTGAAGCCTATTTTGCAGAAGATTATTTCCCCAGAGCAAGGGGGATATGTGGAAGGACGTCAAATAGTAGATGAGATAGTTCTTGTTCAGGAAGCCATCCATTCCATGGATATGCAAAATTCTCCTTCTATGTTCATCCGGTTAGACTTATCCAAAGCTTATGACAGAGTGGATTGGCACTTCCTTATCAAAGTTTTGAGGCAATTTGGTTTCTCTAAGGATTGGATGGATTGTATTATGGGATGTATCTCTTCAGTTTCCTACTTAGTTCTTATCAATGGCAGGCCTTCTTAGTCTTTCCCAGCTTCCAGAGGTAGTAGGCAAGGTGACCCGCTATCCCCTTATTTATTCATCATTCTTGATGAATGCTTGGGTAGGACTATAACCAAAAAGAGGGAAAACAAAACTCTTGAGGGAGTTACCATTGCTCATGGAGCTAGACCTATCTCTCATATTCAATTTGTGGATGACTCTACCCTTTTAGGTAAAGCTACAGTTAAGGAAGCTTCTAATATTAAGCAAATCATTAGCTGTTTTTCTAAGGCTACTGGGCAGTTGATCAATGAAGACAAATCTAAATTTATTCTCTTTCACTGCTCTGCTAGACGAGGAATCCATGGTCTTGGATAAATTAAGATATAAGAAGACCTCTCTTCCAATCACTTATTTAGGTATTCCCATAAATATTAAAAGGCGGAAAAATAAATATTGGAATTGGTTGTTGGACAAAGTCAAGAAGAAAATTGGAAAGTGGACCAACAAGTGGCTTTCTTCTGGGGTAGAATCACCTTGGTAAAATCAGTCCTTCAAGCTATTCCTATTTATGTTTCTTCCGTTTTGAATATCCCAAAGGTTGTTCTTCAAGAATTGGATAAAATCAGTCATCGTTTTCTTTGGAGTGGTACTAAGGAGAAAAGAAAATGGGCCTTGGTGAAATGGGATACTTTATGTCTTCCTAAGAGTGAAGGGGGGTTAGGATTCCGGTCTTCAATTAATAACAACAAAGCTTTAGTTGCTAAATTATATTGGAGGATGTTGCATAACCCCAATGCTCTTTGGGCCAATAATCTCCGTGCTAAATATGCTGAGAATAAAAGTCCTAAAGACCTTGTTCGCTATAAACTTCCTACCCAATGTTCTCCCATTTTAGCAGTTCTTAAGACTGGTGAGGATTTTATAAAGAAAAAATTATTTTGGATCATTCATAATGGTCAACATGCAAATTTTTGGAAATATTCTTGGGATGGTCACAAGCCTTTGATAACTCAGTTTCTCGATTGGAGGCCTTGGATGGAGGAGCTTCACCAAGCTAATTGGATAAAGGTGGCTAATTACCGTCGGTACCATACTGGTAATTCAAAGGTTGGTAGATATTGGATCCCTATTGAGGACTGGCCTATTCAAATCCCAGAAAGGCAAAGACAAGATATCCAAGTCATCCTTCATATGAGATCCCTATCTTGGTCCCATGAAAAAGATTGTTTTGGATGGAACAACACTACTAAGGGTGAGTATTCAGTTGCTCAAGGTTATTTGACCTTATGCCATAATAATCCCAACCATTCTTCTGACATATTTTCTCAATTGTGGGCTCAAAAGCTCCGGCCTAAGGTGAGGTTCTTTAATTGGATTTTATTGCATCGTAGGGTTCTTCTTGGTGAGCAACTTATGAAGCGTGGTTTTCATGGCCCTTTTAGATGTGAAATGTGTGAAAAGAATGTAGAAAATATCAACCATATTTTTATTGAGTGTACATTAGCCTCTGAGCTATGGAGAAGAATGCCAACTTTACTTGGCTTACAGTGGTCCAATTTTTTCACTTTTGAATAGCTTTGGAGGGATTGGCCTAATCAAGAGGGTGTTGATCATTTTATTAGGCAATTAGTTTGGATGGGTTCTACCATTCTTCTTTGGAATATTTGGAATGAAAGGAATAGCCAAATTTTTAATCAAGATAGGAAGGATATTCACTATATTTGGCAAAATACCACAGCCAACTTAGTTGAATCAGTCCATCAACTCCTTAATCACCCCCAAAACTCCCACCAAATATGGGATCAAGTGATGCAAATATTTAAGATTAAACCTTCTAAGGGCAACCAACTTAAATGGAATGTGAGGATTAGTAAGATGGATAGGACTAGAAATTGGCAACCTCCTCCTAAGGATTTTGGAAAAGTCAATACTGATGGAGCCTCTAGAGGGAACCCTAGAAAAGCCAATGTGGGAGGAATTGGTAGACTTTTAGATGGCTCCCTGGTTTTTACTTTTGCTGAGAATTTGGGTATTCTTTCCAATAACCTTGTTGAGGGGTATGGTATCCTTAGAGGCCTTCAGGAGGCTACTAAGGTTGGATGGGAAAAGGTGTTAGTTGAGTCTGAATCTCAACTTATGATTAATCTCTTGAAGACTCCTTCTAAGAATCATAAGGTGGATTGGAGAATAAAAAGAATTATTGAGAAGATTCAGTTAATCCAAATGGGATTTTTGAAAGTTGATTACAATCATGTGGTTAGAGATCAAAACAAGAGTGTTGATGCTTTAGATAATTGGGCTTTGGACAAAGGTGATCTTACTTGTTATGGCCATCCTCCTATATGGTGGGCTTCTCAAATTAGGGAAGCTCTTCTTTCTATCATTTCTTTGGATGGCTCCAGTTCTAAAGGTACCTAGTTTCTTCTTGTTTTTTTTTTTTTTGTTTCTCTTTGGTTCATTCAGTTTTTTTAGTTCCCTAGCTCATTCTATTATTTATTTTGTTTCCTCCGTTGATTCTTGCATTAATAGTCTTCTGGTCTAGATAGGTCTTTTTTTTGTTCATTTTTTTTTCTTTTGTCTTCTTTGTTTAGTTTTTTAAGGTGGGTGGGTTCTTTTATTTTGTTTTGTTTTTGTGTTCTTTCTGTTTTTTTTTGTTGTTCTTGTGATTCTGTTGTTTTATTTTTTTTAATGTTTTTTGTTATTGTTCTTGTATTTTTTTTCGTTCTTGTTCTTGGGTTTCTCTTTGTTTGTGTTATTTCATTTTTTTTTATGTGTGAGTGTTTTCTATGTTTTTTATTTTTGTTTATTGTTTGTTGTTGGTTGTTTTTATTTTTATTTTTATTTTTATTTTATTTTTTAGGTTTTGGTTGTGTTTATTTTTCATGTTTTTTTGGGTTATGTCTTTGTAGTGTGTTGTTGTTTTTGTCTTGTTTGTGTTTTGTTATGTGGTTCTTGTGTTTTTCTATGTGTTTTGTGTTGTGGTTTCTTTTATCTTATTGTGCGTGTTTGGTTGTGCTTTTGGTTTTGACACACTCAAGGAGCATGTTTTTTATTTTATTTTATTATTTTTGTTGTTATTTACTTTTTTTAATTTGGTTTTGTGTGTTTGTTTGCTCCTTGAGTATGTCAAATGTGGTAGGCCAGGTCCGAGTCCTGGGCATTTTTGGCGGAATGGATACCCATGCCTCCTTGGGTCTTACCCGAAAGTGGCATCCCTTTTGGGATGTTTTCCACAATATATATATATATATATATATATATATATATATATATATATATATATATATATATAATAAGGACTTTATTTTAATAATAATGGATATTTTTACCTAAATAATAATAAGACCATAATTTAAACAATAAAATATTATTATTTAAATATGGGGTAAGACCTCAAACTAATTAATAAAAGAGATTTATTAAGATATTAAGGTCTTATTCTAAATGGTAATGACCTTTATAAGCCTTTACTTTTTCTTAACTTGCAAAAAATGGTTTTAATGTCCTCTCCTTTGAAAAATAGGAGATAAGGTTTTTCTTATGGAAGTTTCCAGTTGACTTGAAGCTTCATTTATGATAAAAATTTGAATAAGATTTAAAAATAAAAAAAAATATCCTATTGTCGCTTGTTGGATGAGAATTAAGTAAATGCAGGCATATAGGAGTTAAGAAAAACTATTAGAAGGCATGGAAAAAGGTGGGTATGATTCCTAAATTATGAGAGAACATAAGGAAGGAGGAAGAGACTCTCTTTTCATAGGAAAGAATGTGGAAATAAGAAGAGAAAGGAAGGTAGAGTAAGCTAGATGTTCTGAAGATGACACACTACAAGAAGGAAACAACTCCTTTAAACTTAGGTTGGTTTTAAAAATATGCTTCTTATTTTTCTTATGATATTTAGAGCTTAGCTTAATGATTATACTAGATGTTCGTTGTCAATATCCTATTGCAATTTTTACTGGCTTTGTTTTGAGTTATTTAGCTTACCTCTCCAAACCTAAAGGCTTTAAATTGTTAAACCATTAGTGTAGTTCTCTTTTGATTTGATCCTTAGCCGATGGGCCACACTCCTGTGTTGTTATTTTTGGAGATGCTAGAACATCCTACTAGATGGTCTATTATTGCTGCTACTAATATTCATAGTTGATGAGGTTATCGATGCTTGGGAGGAATAGTTGCCTTAGTTGTGTGTTAGCATTTCACCCTCCATTTCTAAACAACTACCTAGCTCCCTATGTGTCAATATTCGATGAAGGCAACAAATAGAGCTTTATCCCTACTAGTTATCTCAAGCGTTGTCTGCACCTTCTTGTCACCAATGGCTGGCTTGTTCAGAGGTGTATATGCTTCCTTCCATTGCATTATGTTGTCTTTAGGATCAACTATGCATCTTGTCTTCCTGGAAGAAACCCCCTGAAGCTTCATTCTATGTAGGACATGTTTTAGACATGAGATTTCACGTACCTATTGTTAAGTTAGTTTGACCTCTTTGACTTGCTTAAGATGGCCTCATGTCAGTTGTAGGTCCACTATTGTTGACTACCAAAGTTCCACATGGATAGTGGCAAACCCTTAGAAACCCTCACCTTGTCATTTTATAGTTTTTGTTACACCATGTTCTTTCGGTAGTTTTTTATTCGTAGAATTTAATCTCCTTCCTAGCTAAAATCTTCTAATTGTTAATTTTAATTTGATATTCGTTGGATTCTCGATGAGCATAGGGTCTTTTATATTGGTAAATTTAATAGTAACTTATTAAATTTTTAAGGAAATAAGAATTCTTAGTTTGCAAAATGGGAAATAAAATATTAAATCTTTAATTCATGAGAAGGAATTTAATAGTTTATTTGGTTAATTAAATGTATGGGAATTTTATTAACTTGAATCAAGGAAGAATAGTTTATTTGGTTAATTAAAGGTATGGGACTTTGATTAATTTGAATGAATGAAAAAGTTTATTTTGTTAATTAAAGGTATGGGATATTGATTAATTTGAATAAAGGAAAAATAGTTTATTTGTTTAACTAAAGGTATGTGACTTTGATTAACTTGAATAAAGTAAAAATAGTTTATTTGGTTAATTAAAGGTATGAAAATTTGATTAATTTGAATGAAGGATAAATTGTTTATTTGGTTAATTAAATGTATGGGACTTTGATTAATTTGGATGAGAAAATAAATTAGTTTATTTGGTTAATTAAATGTATGGGACTTTTATTAATTTGAATAAATAAAAAATAGTTTATTTGGTTAATTAAAGCTATGGGACTTTGATTAACTTGAATGAAGGAAAAATAGATTATTTGATTAGTTAAAGGTCGGGGACATTGATTAATTTGAATAAAGGAAAACTAGTTTATTTGGTTAATTGAAGGTTTGTGATTTTGATTATTTTGAATAAAGGAAAAATAGTTTATTTTTTAATTAAAGGTATGGTACTTTGATTAATTTGAATAAAGGAAATATTGTTTATTTGGTTAAATAATGGAATAGGACTTCGATTAATTTAAATAAAAGGGAAATTTATTATTTTCTTAATTAAGGTGTGAGACCTTAGTTATTTGAAATAATAGTTTCTAGAAATATTTGATTAAAGATTATTTGTGATCTAGTTATATTTGTTGAAATTAATTTCTTGAGTAAACCAGGGGTAAGAATGGAAATGAGGAAACTATTATGAGGTCAACTAGAGAGTAGATGGTTGAATGCTTTAATTAAATTTGTATAGATGCAATTTGGAAAAGTAAATAATAGATGCATTTAGATGCATGCCTTTCATAGAGCCATGAGTTGTATTGATCCCCTACTACCCTCAAAGGATGATGGAAAGACAAGGAGAACCAAAGAGGATAATTGGAACCAATGTACTGGTTTGATTTATAATTGCAATAATTTAACTATATTCAAGTAGACTAGACTTGTAGGGGGAAATCCCCAGATAGACATGAACACTAATTTATTCTTTTAAAGTATGGAGGTTTTACCATACTTGGATATATGTAACAGTTTATTGAATGTATGAGGAATGTATCTTGAATTTACTATTATAAATTATCTATGTATTGTTGTTTAGTTTCTCCTTCTATTTAACGTTTATTCTCATTTAATATTATTTTCCTTTAAAGTACTTTTTATATGCTTTATAAATTTTGTTCCTTGATTGATTAAATAGATAGAGCCATTCTTGTCTTATTACTAAACATAGAAAGGACCTAAGATATTGAGACCTCTTAGGATGAACATAGAAAAGACTCAAGAGATTGAGACATTTTAGGATGAACATAGGAAAAGACCTAAGAGATTTAGACCTCTTAGGGTGAATATAGGAAAATAACTAAGAGATTAAGACCACTTAGGAGGAAATAGAAAGTCCAAAGAGAAAAAGATTTCTTAGGGAGATGATAAACTAGAACTTTTTTAATTATCTACAAATGGGTTAAGTTAGGTCATCACGAAGATGATATGGATGACTTAGCTCGTAGTACATGTAGCATGCCCACATATAGACTTGTGTATGGTATGGAGATGGGTGTATACCTTTGACTATACTATAGGTGATAATTTAGCTCATCAAAAAGAATGATATGGATAGCTTATTTGTGGTACATATAATATACCTATATAGATGAACTTGTGTAGGGTATTGAGCACAATGTGATCCTTATAGATTTGGGTAGTTTTGTAAACTTGAAACATAAAAAACTTAATAGACATACTAGATAGGGGGATTTATAGATCCTTCTTAGTTGTGTTTGTATTTAGAAAGAAAAATTCTTAGTTATTTTTAATTAGTTTTTGGGTTGTTACACCTAGTATCAAAGCTCTAGGTATGAGGTTATAGATATTCTTAATGTTCTTAAGGGATTTGGATGTCTTTCTATTTTTAGGCTTTGGAATAAAGTTAGGAAGACCTAGAATTTTTACTTACTAAGAATCTAATGGGGACTAACCCCAGGGTTTTCTAGAATTTTATGACACCTTACTTATAGTTAGAATATACATGTGCATTTAAGCTACTATCTAGCTTAGTGTACCCCCTAATTAGAGTATAGATGGTTTTAGCAAGAGAAATTTGCATTTTAGATAGAATTAGTAGTATAGTTCAAGGTGAAGCTATAACCTAATTTTATTTTTTTTGTGTATTGTGAATAGGATAGATGGAACCCAGGATGAGAGGAGGAAATATTCCTTTCCCAAATAAATAGCACTGTAAGGATAAAGTTAAGGAAAGGAACCAAGAAATGGGTTCAAGGAACTTAAGAAAATAAAAGGAAAATCTAAACACCATTGCTATAGTGTTACAAGAACAAATAGAACAGTAGGGGAAGCTAATATACTAGAAAAGAGAACAAATAAAGCAACATAAGCAATTGAATGTTTCCTATTTTGTAGAATTAACAATCCCAAAGAAAAAGATAAATTATTGGTTATTTAAAGTGGAAAGGCTAACAAAAATAATTGGTAATCCAATTCAAAATGATTGGTAATTAGAGGAAGGGTTATGAATAGGGTGAATGGAAACCCACTCAACTAAAAGAAGGTGTAGCTAAACTGGGTTACAAGGTAGATAAAATTCAACTAAAGGCACCTCAAGAAGAACAAATTGTAGAGCAGATTCAAAAAACCACGAAGGCCCCAAAGAATATTGACACATATGTAGAGGACCACATTATATGATAAAATACCCCAATAAAACAAAATCTCCTCAAATAAGACAATTGAAGAATGAAATTAAAGAAAAATAACCACACCCTAAGGTAGGTTGCTACTGATGTGGAGGTGCTTATTATGTAGTCAATTTCCCAAGAAAAGCAAGACCAGGAATTCATAACAAAGAGAAAAACCCTGGAATATAGCTGATAGCAAGAAAATAGGAATGGAACCAAGCATCCATGCCATTGACCTAGGAATGTAAATTTTTCTTTTCCCTTCTAAATAATTTTTTTAGCTTTTAGTTAGATTTATTTTCTTAGTTTCATTTCTTCTATTTTAGCGAGGGATATGCTGTAAAGGCTAGAATATTTGGCCCAATGGTTGAAGGTCAAGTATGGTAATGGGTAAACCTACTCAGTAAACCAATATTTTCCAATAGCAAAGATTAGTTTAACTAGTGGTATCACTAAAGGTTGTTTTTATGTAGCTCTACTTCATGCTTTTTATGTGATCCTAAGGACGGATAGGTTATAGGCTCATAAATCCTTGATCAATTTCCAATATAGATAGGATCAAATATTCACAAAAGAGAAATGAGAGACTAAGAATTCATAGTGAACAGAGGTAATTTAAAGCCCAACTGTTGTCAGCTATGTAAATAAATAAATCCCTCAAGAAGAGAGGGATAGTCTATGTTGTAAAACTCAATGAAGATTGAGAAGATTAAAAAAGAGAGGTTTTGGAGAAACACCCAGTTTTGCAAGACTTTAAAAAATGTATTTCTTGTGGATTTACCTAGAATTCATCCTATTTAGGAATTTGGTTTTACTATTGAACTTATGCCAGGAGCAAAACCTATCCTTAGATCTTCATATAGGATAATTCCTATTGAGATGCAGGAATTAAAAGTGCAACTACAAGGGTTGTTAGAAAAGGAATTGATAAAACCAAATATGTCATAATGGGGTGCATTGGTGCTATTTTTTAAAAATAAGGATGGTTCATTAATATTATATATTGAATACAATCAAGAACTGGCACCCTTTGCCTAGAATTTAAGATTTTTTCGACCAACTAAAAGATGCCACGCTATTCACAAAGATTAATTTAAAATTAGGGTACCATAAATTTAGAATGCGTGGGGAGGACACTTGCAAAACAACATTTAAAGTTCGGTATGGTCTCTCTATATTTACATTCCTACCCTTTGGACTGACTAATGCCCCAGTTGCATTTATGAATCTAATGAACAGTGTGTTCAAGAGGTATATGGATCATTTTATCCTTGTATTTTTAGATGATATGTTAAGATACTTTTAAGATAGAAATAAAAATGATAGACACCTAAAAATCATGTTAGATTTGCTAAGGGATAAGAAAATCTATGGAAATCTAGAAAAAAATGATTTATATACCTCAAAGGTATGATATCTAGGGCACATCATATCTGAAAAAGAAATTATAGGAGATCTAGATAAAATTGAAACCATTTTGAATTGGCCACCCCCTACCAATGTGACAAAAGTGTGAAGCTTCATGGGTATTATGGGCTATTATAGAAATTATATAAATGATTACTCCAAGATTGCAGCTGTAACAACTAACCTCTAGAAAAAGAGAAAATTTGAAATTGCCTTTACATTGCTAAAGTAAAAACTCACTACGACACAAATATTAAAGATCCTAGACCCTCAATGGAACTTCTCAGTATGCACTAATACATCACTAGAAGGTTTAGGAGGAGTAGTCTCCCAAGATGAGTCAGTATTAGCATACTCTTTAAGGAAGCTTAAGAATCATAAAATTAATTATGGTATGCATGAATTAGAGCTAGTTCCAGTTTTACACACTCTAAAAACCTAGTGTCTTTATTTGGTAGGAAGACCTTTTGAGCTAAATATTGACCATAAAATTTTTATATATATATTCACCCAACCTATACTCAATGTGATACAAAGGAGATGGGTTGACTTTCGCATTGAATATGACTTTGATATTGAGTATATAAAGTGGAAAATGAGTAAGGTTATTGATGCCTTAAGTAGAAGGAAGCATATAACAACCATAACCAGGAGTCATATGGTTTTATAGATCAGATAAGGAAGGAGCAATCTCAAGATGAGTATTTCAAGGAAATTCAAGCAAAAATGAGCATGGATCTTGAGGGTAATAAGGATTTCAGTATGAATGATGATCTTTTGTGCTACCAAGGTAGGATCATCGTATCAAAAATGGGTGATTTAATGAAGTTGATAATTCAAGAAGCCCATATATCCCCTTATTCAACTCACCCTAGAGGGACCAAAATGGGGGAAAATATGAAAAGGACCTCCTTTTGGATAGGGATGAAAAAGGATATTACTGATTTTATCGCTTGGTGTCTCAAATATCAGAAGGTTAAGGTTGAATGCAAACATCATGCAAGACAATAATATCCACATGATATACCTACACAAAAATGGTAGGTTATATCTATGGACTTTATAGTAATTTTACCCAAGATCAGGTATCAACATGATGCAATCCTTGTAATAGTTGATAGATTGACTAATATTGCACATTTTACGCCAGGGAACATCAAGGATGATGCTCAAGTAGCGGCTAACAAATTTTCCAAAGAGGTATTCTAATTACACGGGTTTCCTGAATTTCAAACAAATATTCTAGATTCACTTTTGAAAACTGGAAATCCCTACAATGTGAAATAGAAAATAAATTGAACATGAGCTCAGCATACCACCCTAAAACATATGGTCAAATAGAAAGGGTAAATAAAGTACTAGATGATATGCTTAACATTATTACATGGATCATAAGTCTCACTGGGAAGACTACCTACACACTATAGAGTTCACCTACAATTATGGACATTAGTCCTCTTTGGGGATGGCTCATTTTGATGCCTTGTGTGGCTAGAAGTGTAGAACACCATTGTCTTGGGATAATTTGAAAGATCAAGTTGTGATTGGTCTTGATATGGTCAGAGAAATGGATAAATTATTTTGTAGGAGATAGATAGAATATTGTACAACATGAATAAATTATATTGTAGGAGGTATATAGAGGTGTACAAATTATGTAGATCTTAAAGATACCTTGATCAAAGATTTATGAGATAGATTTTGGAAAGAATTGTATACACTAGGTAATAGTCTTGTTGATAGACTAAAAAATACCTATAATTTATCCTTTATGGGAGATTAATCTTACATGCTATTATTGTGTACCTATAGTATCCTTCCCTAAACAAATTGAGTACCAAATGAGTAAACCTATAGTGTAATTTTGTATGATAGATTACAAAAAGGAGTTGTAGCTAAAAACTGAGTAATATTATTGGTAGATTAAGAGAGAGGTTGTAGCTAAAATCATGGAAAACTATAGGATGATCTCGATGGTAAATCTTGAGACAACTTGGTAGCCAAATTTATGGGAAGACTATAGACTACAACTACAAATTAGCAAACCCATTGGTGAAGGAACTAATGATGGATGGTAGAACAAACCAGGATTACAATCTTAAAATAGATCATGATTAAATCCCTAGAATGGTTTGAAGACCTACAATTGGATCCTCTGCTTAAATGCTATTTTTGTGTGAAGAAATATGAGATGCTTGTGAAAAGTAGGTTTATTGCTATTTATATATGAATAAATATAAAATACTTGTGAAAAGTAGGTTGATTTAATTTATCTTTTTATGTAAAGAAATATGATACACTTGTGAAAAGTTTGTTTAAATGCAATTTCTATGTGAAGAAATATGAGATGATAGTGAAACTATGTTTGTTATTTTTTTTGAAGAAAAATGGGATACTTGTGGAAGTATGATATGGTAGATTATATATGCTTGAAAAGGAATCCATTGATAAAGGAATTTTATAAGCATTATCCTAAAGGACTAGCAATAGTTGATTGGAATAATATACGTTTTCAAAGGTATACTATTGTGGAAAGGAATATGAGATGAAAATGTGATTTTCAATCTTAGGAATGTATGGAATTTCCTTCCTTTGAATAATGGAATGCTTTAGACAATTACATTTTGGTCAATGTATTGTATTTAGTTGCATTCAATAAAATATTATTACATGTTATTATTTGTGTAGAATGCATTTCATATATATGTAATGGGTTGTCCTAATCTTAAAAATACTCTACAATCTAGTACTGGTGGCTTGATCAGAGTCAAGCGAAGTTCAGAACTATGGGACTTTCATTGGTCATACACATATTGTAACAATACCTCTTAGTAGAAGGCCTACATTCTTGTAAGATGTATTTATTGTAATCTGTTGTAAATTGAGTATATCACTCCTCGAGAGGAAGTGAATGCAATGTAACATTTGAATTGATTGATCATAGGAATGAAGAGTTACATGATGAATTAAAATTACCTTATGATAAAGATTGAATCTCTAAAAGTGACTCAAAAATTGTATCTATTTGATATAGAGTAACCTTGAACTAAAAGGAATGTTTGTTTCATGCATGACACTTAGAGATTAATTATGGGAATGTTTGTAAGGGAAAGCATTGAAAGATATCTAATTCATGGAGATTATAGTTTTTTAAATCCAGTAAGATAGATGGTAGACCTTCACAAGTCTATGTGGCTTTGTGTGATAACCCCCTTAGCTTCCTATGGTTTATATAGGAATGTTAAGCATTGCAATAGGTATGGCTCTATCCTTAAGGTAGAGCCAATGGAATTTCAATGCATATGCCCATTGTATGATTGAAATAGACCTATCACAAGTACTAGTTTAATGTTTGATTTAAACTAATAGGGAAAGAGGGTGTTCCTATTTGAGATAGGAGAATTCTCAATTGCGAGGTAAAGAAAACTTACCTGCAAATCATTGTAGAGGTTGGCCACTCCTATCCACATGATGGACACTAACCATATTGAAATCCTATGAAGTGCAACCTTGAACTTACTGGAATATTTAACTATAAGAGAACCACACAAAAATACTTTCAATACACTCATGAGATAGTGACCATAACAAATTCTAGACACACAAAAAAAAAATCTTAAGTTGATTGGTTTTGGAATTGGGTTCATTACATCACAAATCTTCTATCTCCTCCTCGACTCATCTTCTGGAGTCTCTTCTTTCTTAAGTCTACTATAAGGCTATTGTGGCATTTTTCTTCACTTCTGCACTTTGTAGGATTGCAACTCTTGTAATGGAATATTTCTTGAGGTCTTTGAAATATTCAGTCTTCTTCCTTGTTGTTGCACGTGCTGGAATGATTCTAAGAAGACATTCTTCTTAACTCTCTTGTAGGAATTTTTCCAACTCTTTTCCTGAATCTCCTTTTATTGCAACAAGTTGTTAGAAACTAGAATAGAAGAACTTATAAATCTAGACATAATAATATTCACTAGCTTATTTTTCAATTTAGTGGTATGAATACTGAGTCCTAGTATTCATGAGTTTTTTTTGCAACTTTGTGGAAAGACTCTAGCCAAATGTAATCTCAAAATATCTGTAAATAAGATTTTATTTTAGTCCTCACTTGTGATTCTCTCCCTATTCCTGTTGACCCACTAAAATTCTCTTATGATGAAATTTACAAGTGGTGGTGCACACTGGCGAGTCTAGTTTCCAAAATTCCAAAGAGGAACTATGATGGATGTAGGCCATCCTATTCCTATATTGATTCACCATGTCTATGGTACCACTATTAACTTTTAAGGATATATGCAATGTGAGAGATATAACAGAGGTCCTGATAAGTTGAAAGAAAGTGAGTTTGTAATATGCCTAAAATATACTATAAATAGAAAGTGGTGAAATATAATGCAGTATGGAGGATATGGTCACTCCATTAATATAAGCTAAAAAACAACATTGTGCTCCATACATAAGCTCTACCACTATCTACTCTCTACTACAATGCTATTGGTATCTATATGCTACGTCTTATGATCTATCACTATGAGGCCTTTTATATAGGAAAATATATACCTTGGCCAACACTCTACCTAGATGTGCAAGTGGACACCTTGCACATTACAACATGCACATTGATACTTGTGCATTTATTATATTTATTGAAGTAAGTAGCTAACTTCCCCTAAACTAATATATACTCTAACTATGTACCAAAGGTGGTATATTTACATGATCCAAATGATGTAATATATTCTAACTCTAACAATATCATCATATAACTTGCAAGTGGAAACGAATATTATTTCATTCCCTACTTAATAATTTTGCAAATTCTATTTCCCAAGGTTTTATGGGTGGATTTGTCTATAGGTTTTACCATGTAGTTCATGCGGGTTACTTCTTGGTTTTGTAAATATGGTTTTCTTCTTGAGGGGTTTTGCCCTATAAAGGTAGGTAAAATGCTCTAGTTTATGTTTATTGATATTCTTATAATACCAAATATTTGGTTTTTATTATTATTTTCCTTTCAATGACTACTATTTATTTTAATTTTACTTTGATGATTCTTATAACACCAAATATTCTACTTGCTTAAGGCTATATTGGTTACTTTTTATGTTTTGCTTTCATGTCTACAAAATCCTTTTAGTGTTAGATCTCTAGATATGATACAATACTTCTTCACTTTATAAGAAACACCTTTAATTTTTATTGAAATTTATGTTGCATCAATTAACACAAACCTATAATTTTAGTCCCTGAGATCACTTAAATATAAAATTTGACTAATTGATCAATTAAACAATTTGGTTATCATATTAACGATTATATTTAATTGGTGATAATATATTCTTGATAAACATATATTCTTATTATATCTTCTCCATATCTTTTATTCTCCATATCTTGTATTCCCACTCTTACTATTGTTCATAGAGTTGTACAATTTACATAACTTGGAGGATGTTATTATTAAAACTTTGGTATGAGGTTTGTAACCATCAATGACTTTCCAGATTGAAATAAAAATTTATTAAGAGCCCATAAAGTACCTCTTAAACATTGCTAGAATTATAAATACAAGAACAAAAAAATGGTGACTACTATAAGGTAAGAATTCATAATATGAGGTAACTTGTATCCTAGACCTTGTGAGGTAAATTACCCCATGCGACTAAGTCAATTTTGGAAACTTAGTCTTGGCTTTTATGAGTTATGATTTCTCTCTATCATTAAGCTTCTATTAGCATCATAAATAGTATAATCTAGATAGAAGTCCTTGATTACAAGGAACACCCAAATCCTTAAGGTTTTCATGTCTTAATATCATTTTAGAGGATTTATGATTTATAGAGTTTGCACTTTGAAATATTACCATTTTTAATTGCTTCCATTTGAGTGTATGTATGTAGCATTCTAGTATTGTTGTTTTGTAATTATTTATCAATATAGTAATCATGTACTTTGGTTCCCTGTACATTCATCGATTGTATTTCACTATAGAAGATAAAGCTCAAGGAAATTTTTAGGGCACAATTATAGCCTAACATTCTTCGTCTAGAGTCTGAGACCCCCGAGACGGACACACCTACCCTACTCCACATAATTCAAACAAGTGACCAAGCTTGAATCTAACCAAGATAGACCATTACATTTTAGAATCCATGAGTGTTTTATTTCATGTATGTATTAAATAAAATGTAAAATGAAATAACATAATCAAGTAAGAATTAGTATAGAAACCCAATCAGACCATCCTTTTATTGAATAATTTTTGTATCCACTTGAAGCTCAACACTTTACCTATTACATATCTCATAGGAATAATGTACTCACAAATAAAACTTTGTATAACTTCAAAGAAACATTTGTGAAGAATTTTACATTACACTTATTAAATGTTAAGTTGTAATGTGGGTTGTAAAATTGATCAGAACCCATTCTTGACAAGCATTCCATATATTGAAATTACTTCTATAGAATTTGAAACTTTGTGAAAATAAAGATCGTCTATTTTTCTTATTTCATGAATAGATATTTTGCTCATGCAAAAAGTGTAACACAACTTGACTCCTTCATAGATATTCTAGGGTATCATCATACAGAAAAATACTTGATCATGAGGTTTTAAAATAAGCTAGTATATACCTTAATTAGTTTATATGCCATGATTGTTATCCAGTATTTATATTTTTATAGTTTTTAACCATTGGAGCTTGCATTAGACTAGTGTTCAACATGGTTTTTATTTCCTCCTCCTCTTGAAGGTTTGTGTCTTCTTAGATATATAAATATAGTTTTATTTTATTTCTTAAGCATTATTTTGTGCAATAATAACTTCTTCAATTTATAAGAAACACCTTTAATTTTTATTGAAATATATGTTCTATCAACTAACACAAACCTATAATTTTAGGCCTTGAGATCACTTGAATATGAAATATAAATAATTTATCAATTAAACAATTTGGGAGTTTCTTATTTTTTATGATATTAATAATTATATTTAATTTATGATAATAGTTTCTTGATAAACATATGTTCTTATTATATCTTCTCCATATTTTCAATTCTCATTCTTCTCACATCCTATGAAACTTAAGGAAAATAAAGATCATTTATTTTTCATACGTCATGAATAGATATTTTTCTCATACAACAAGTGTAACAAAACTTGACTTCTCCATAGATATTCCAGTGTATCATCATACACAAAAATACTTTATCATGAGATTTTAAAATAAGCTAGTATATACCTTAAATAGTTTATATGTCATGATTGTTATGCAATATCTCTATTTTTATAGTTTTTAACTATGCTATATACTCTTTATAAAAGGTATTTAGGTGTATTTAATATTTATTTAATTCACATATTTACATATACCTTTTCAATTTTCATGAATTCATTTATGAATAATCTCTCAAAGCCATCAAAGATCCTTGCTAAATAGTTCATATACTGGCTTAAGTGATTTAACTACTTTTTCATTGTAGGAATATCTTTGAGTTTCTTTTCATCATCTATTTCTTCTCTGGGTAGAAATGAAATAATATTTTCTATGTCATCTTCTTCCTTATTTAGGCCTATATATTCTAACATATTGTTAGGTCATCTAATGGAGACATATTTAACATTGATGTAACAACAACTAATGCTAATGGAGACAGATTTAACCATGGCTATTTATTTTATTCTAAAACAAGTTTTTTCTTTCAACTGACTCTTCTTGTTTTTGTTTAGCTAAGGGATCTTCCTTTTGTTTTGCAGTATCTTCTTCCGATTTTTGTATTAGAATAGTTAGTTGAAAGAAAAGAATTGGTTTCAGAACAAAGCCTTTGGAACGAGCATTAGGTATCTAATCTAGACATAAACTAAAATTGTTTTGAATGCATTGCAATTTTTTTTAAATTGATTAAATAGGATTGAAATGGGCTCCACCTATATTAAATCATCACCACATAGTGGTATTGCAAAAACTTGGTTGCTATTATGCATGTATTACTTGGTAAGATTCAAACCTGGATCTCCTTGAAAGTTGAGGAACTGAACTTGGGTGTTACTTTTATTGTCATTTAACATGTTTATTTGTAATTATTACCTCTATATGAATATATAATGTTTGCTAATATTTCATACTGAGTCAAATTCCAAAGATAGTACATAAGGCTAGTACATGTCCCTTCTAATTTGCTAATATTTTATATTGAGTTAGAGTCCATAGAGAGTACATAAGAAAATATCAACAAAAAATATCAATAAAAACACCACAGATAGTTTATTACATCATAATAAATAAGGAGTCAATGAAAATACCTCACATGCTATTATGTACTTAAAATTTTATAGTGTTGTTCAATAGTGGTTAACCTAGGCATATTATAATCGATCTTGATTTTATTTTTGACTATGGTGTATTGTAGCAACTTGTGGAAGATACCAGCTATGGAGATCTATGAATGAGGAAGATAAGGATGTGACCCATAACTAAATGAATATGATGGCATGAATAGTGGAAATGAGGCTGACAATGCTTTGGCTAATGAATAAGGTACGTAGACCACAAAAGAAATTTGATCATGATGTTGGGTTACTCATTATTGTCATACTATATGGTATAATTATGTTTGTATGGTGCTGTAATTATAGGTGTTGATGCTAGGTCATCACACACTTAAAGTAATGAATATCATAGAAATAGAGGTCCAACAAGATGTGCAACTGATTCAAGTAGCACAAATAAGGTGGATATCATTTACAATATAAATAGATAGCCCGTAGGAAAAATTTCCAATAATTTTACATCTTACTTAGGGCTGATTGTGAGGGAGATTGTCCCTCTCACCTATATAGACTAGAAAGTAGTTCTAATGGAAGTTAAAAACTAGTTATGGACACTCATTACTATAATTTTCTAGCCAATGGAGTTCATGTTGTCTATTTTTTAATACTTATATAAATTTTGGATCTAATAAGATACTAGATTGAGGTAGAAAAAATATATCATTTCAAATGCAATGAAGAAATGAGTCTTCATGACCATGGACAAGAAATGGCATGAACATAAGCATCGACTTATGAAAAATACTATGATAAGTATGATAATGATGAATATAGAATTGCTAATTTCCCAGCTCATGTATCACAAAAATATTGGGAAGCCTTTATGAATGGTAGGAACAACACTAAATTTAAGGCAAGTACCAGCTAATCTACTATGCTAGTTCATATCATTGTTATGTTCATGATAATTTTTCTGACCTTGCTCTCCCTAATAAATTTATATATTAGTTTCTTTGTTGCATTGTAGGTGTTGAGGCAAAGGAACAAACAAAACAGATCTTACCAATCCATCATGCACACTTGCAGTCGAATACGATATGCTCAACTGGAGCATAAAATGGTATTTAATAATAATTATCCATTATATATGACAAACATAGATCTATTTTTTTGTCATATGACTTATCCCTATGTCTCTAAAACTATATATATTACAGAGGGAGAGTGAACCATATACGAAAAATCCACTACCAAGGGTAATTGTGCGAATGGTAGCTCACACAAAGAAGGATGGGGAACTTATTTCACCAAATGTTGTGGAGACAATCGTAAGTAAAATTCCATTGGAAATAGCAATACATTGAACTTCAAACCATTGTTATATCAATTTTTTTTAAGATGTTACCAGTTAACTATGCATGTGATGTTTCCAAAAAAATTGGATGATGAAATATCATATGTGAGCTCCGTAAATCAATTTATTAAGAATGTACCCTCACCAAGGTTTTAGGACCCAAAATACCAGGTCAAGTTCAAGGTTTCGGTAAAGGATTATCGCTAACTACTCTATTTTCTAGTGAGGATTACATACAGAAGTTGCACCAAATACAGGAGCATACGGTAGAGAAAGAGCAAAAGTTGAAAGAGAAATTTGCAGATAATACAATAAATATGGAAGAGAAGCTTGTAGAGAAAGATAAAAATATTGAAAATATTTTTATATGGCTTTCACATATAGAGGTGTGTCAATTTTTTTATGATTTTATATTTTAAATGTTTACATGTCGCATCACTAAAGTTGTAATGATATCTTGCATATAACTCCATGGGCAACATCACTACATGCTACCCGACACACAACATTTGTGGTGGTGATCAAGGCATAAGTAGGTACTCAATACCTTCTAGGCTAGAGTCATCTATGGTATGACTATTATTTCAAATAGAAAATGGTTAACTTAATTTGTATTATATGCTATGTAGTGAATTTATTTAGCTTGTTGATTTTCCATGAAGGGACTAAAAATGATAGTAATCACTCAAACTGAGAGAAGGAAATGCTAGTTGGCTCAAATCCATTAGGATAACATAGTTTTCAAAGGCATAGTGATCAGTACTGACCATTAAGATCTTGTACATGGTCAAAATTTGGGTGAAGGTTATTGCAAAGTTAATGTGCACATCACCCATATAGAGAAAACAATCTTGTTTAGAAGGAATGATGAGATAGACACAATGAAGGATGATGTGGAATCCTTGATTGCCTATCCTATATTATATATTGTTTACAAATAATGGGCAACCAAGCTAGGAGTGAGAGGAGTAGGAATCTTGAGCATCAGGTTGGTTAGTCAGATAGAAGAAGGTAATTTGGTCAGTCTAAGAGAGAGAGAATGCAAGTGCTATTAAGGCATAGGATTAAGAGTCTAATCATGCATACATGTTGTAATTTATCCTTAGCAATAATACTTGATTTACATAGATGGATATTTATGTATCTGATAGAAATATTAGGATACCTTTTTACCTCATCTCTAATGGTTGGGGTGGGTAGGTATGTTTATACATATTCCCATTATATGGAGAACTTAGGTTGTCCATTCACCTATATCTATAAATAGTAATTGCACTTGAAATAAGAATTTTCCATTTACATATATAATCATAACTAATCATAATCATAATATTTTCCAAATCCTTCATTCTATTGAGTTTTAGGGTAATCAAGTTAAATTCTTATTGGATTAGTTTAATTGACATCTATCAAATCTTCAATTTTTGAATGGTATTGAGAAAAATGAAAAAAGGACATGTATTTTTGTGGCCATATTTTTAACTAATTGTAAGGGATTTTTTGAATAAGTAGTTTTTTTAATATTCTTTAACTTGATTCAATAGTGTCCAGTTTTAGAAATTTATATGGAAAAGATTCCAGTTTGTGTACTTAACCCTGTCTAGGAAAAATATTGTCAAAAGTTTTATATTCATTGAATGTTTCTAGGTTGAGATTCATAGTCTTGTTCTTTAAAAATAAATTTTACAACTCCTTTTCAACCATACTTCTAACTCACTTTGGTCAATGTGTGCAAGGTATTGATCCTACATGAGATATTGTCTTCATATAGTTGTGTCCACTATGTGCGAACACTAGTACCATTTGTTTTGAAGCCACAAAAAGCAGCCAAGGTTAGATCCAAAAAGGAACATTAGCATGTAACTATGAACTAATATGGTTTAAATTTGAAGCAACATCACTTGCCTTGTTTCTTAGATCTATGGTTTACCAAAATAATCCAAGATCAAGCATGCATTGACATGATTGAATATTTTTGCAATACATGTACCATTAGTTCCTTATGTTTCACCTATAGCAATGTAAGTCATCAGTATATTTCATTTGATTAATATGACCATTGAATGGATATTTTTATTTTCATAAATTTTTTGATAATGCATGGAATGATTAGAATTTTAGGTTTTGACAACAGACCAAATAACTAGAAAGGTCTTGATTTTATACACTATAGAAAGTAAATTGTTCATTATTGAAGTTTGATATATTTACATGTATTGAATTGATTTATGATCCAAAGATTATTATCTTTTGAATATTATATAATTTTGATAATATTTTCTTAGAGTAAAATTGTATCTTTTGAATATTAGAGTATTTTGTTAATATTTTATTAGAATAAAACTGTAACTATATGTATTTGGAAAGTAATAAGTTATGCTTGTACTTCAAGAATCGTATTGAACCACAAAGAAGATGGAAAAATAATCTACAAGTGTTAAAACTGAGTTGGATATTATTATTTTTTCATGAGTTCAATGTAACCTCCATTACCTCTATCTAATGAATTTGATATTTTTTAATATCAATAAGAAGGGTTGCAAGTCATCCAAAGCCTCTTACAAACTTCCTATTGAAACTACATGGACACATGAATACCCTCAATTTGGTATATCGTATTCAAGTGCAAGTTTCATGCAGATGGTAGTTAATTATTTGTTTTATTATGAGTAGTGTCTGGAATGCATTTATGAAGATAGGGATGCTCTTGTATAATCACTGAAAAGAGAAACTCAAATGGACACAAGAGTAAAAAATGATAATGAATGCTCCAATAAGATCTTAATTCAATACATTAGCAATAATATTTGTACTACCTTCTTATATTTGATGCTTAGGTTGAACTTTTGCAGGGATATTGACCTATTTTGATGATATTCATTTTAGACTTTGCTTTCTATCTACAAGAATTGCAAGGGTCTATAATCAATATGTATGATTCTCTCATTGCTCAAAATATAATTTTTTTTGTAACAACATGCTTGGGACATGGCATGGTGTTCTTTGTCCTATGTAGGATACATTTAGAATATATAATTGAATATCTCACTTGGTAGGCAATAAAATGCTTAAGTTGAGCAAGAAATATACCAAGTGAATATGTTGATAGTTACTATATCAAATTATTGTTACAGATCCAAAAAGACAAGTATTAGTACCAAGATAAATTAATGAATCAAGTCTCATAATTCTCTTTGTGCAGGGTTATGCATAAGGGGTTGGACACAAAATGTACTTGTAAAAAAATGGTGAATCCTAATTAAAATCAAGGTGAATCGTGGAGAATCCTAAGCAAATCAAAGCGAGCATCTTCATACCAAAATTTGGGGCATTTGAAGCCCAAAAATGTAATATCATCTTTGCGACAACTTTTGACCTATTTAATCATCTTATAACTTCATAAAAACACCACCATTACATCGGTCTTGAAAAGATATTTCCAACGAGAACAAATATGCCTATGTTTGAATATATATTGTGGTAAATTGACCTTAAGAAAAAATTGGTCCTAAAAATTTTAGGTGAATGGGCCGACGTCGAGGGTCCTCATATTCTCCAATTTCCAATTTTGAAAATCCTAATATTTACCCAATTTGTGAATATTCGCCACTGTGCATAACCGTGTATTTGTGGTACCTCAATCTACATTAAATTTATTTTGGCTCTTTATTTTCTCACTTAATTTTAGTTTCATGATGGTTGTTACAGATCTAAAAATGTAAGTATTAGTGCTAATATAAGTCAATGATTCAATTCTAATAATGCTCTTTGTGGTACCTCAATCCACATGAAATTTTATTTGGCTCTTCCTTTTCTCACTTAATTTAAGTGCCATACAATGTAGGAGAACCATATCACAAACCAATTATAAAAATAAATTAGACCTAAGAATCTAGAAATCTCTATGAAGGTCATTTGTGTAGGCCAATGTTAAATTGTCTAAATATTTTAACATGAACTCCTTTCTTACTAATAATGCAATCTGCACATTTGATTTTTGCATACCAAATAAACACTTCTACAAGTTGGTGTCCAATTAGTGTTTGCATAGGGTGTTAAGAACTTGCCCAACATGCTCCATTTGTTTCTCTCATATTTTTCTAAAGAGTAAAAATACATGTTGAGAAGGTATACAAGTTACAAATGATTCAGTCAACAATAGAAAATTTTTTATCATTGAAAATGCATTTGGTTAGGCCAAACAAATCAAAAGACTTGGATGTAAATCTTGCCTTCCACCAACCTAGCTTGAGGTTGATCTTAATGAAATAGTTGGCATCTCTAATTTGATTCAATAAGTAATTGGGTAACTATATTTCATAATGATTTTATTCAAAGCTTTGTTTTCAATCAAACTTTTACAAGGTGATACACTCAATCGTATGTATCCTTTTTGTCTCAACTCCTCAATATGGTGCTTGATCTCACCATTCCAAAATATAAAATTGGTACAAAGGACCATCTGACAAGGAGGTCCAAGAAACCATATTTATCAAGTATTTCACTTGACAATGCAACAATACCAACTCAGATGTTGCAAATATGTACTTTTCCTCCACTATCGATTGATCAACCCACCTTTGCTGCATCACTCAAGAACATAGATTTGCAGTAGTATTTCCATATTTATGTGATTTGATCATAAAAAGCATCAGTCTTCTTATCATGAGTCACCTTTATTACTTGACCTCTGCTTGTCTTATTGTGCTTAGTTTTTAATATCACAATACCATAACCATTGAAACACTTTTGTGTTTAGGAATTTTATCTATCTATTATCGTTGCTTATTTATTTTTTTGTTAAATATTTCATTATTTAGTGTAGATATTCTCATACACCATATGTATGCATTAACTAACATATTTTTAAATCACTTTGATCTAGTGCATTACCTTTATTATTTCTATTATTTTTTTCCTATGATGTATTCCTATTGCATTCAGGGATACTCCTCTAGAGGGATTCTTATGTACTTAACCTCATATTTCAAATATTCTTGTCATTTTTCTATTGGTTTATTTGTAGGAATGCACTTTTGTAGGATTACATAACGAGCATTTTATGTTTTCTTATTTATTTACCATCATTTTTTTATACTTTCTTAAATTAATAAAGGTTTGGACTTCATAAGAGCAAAATGATGCATTGTGACTTCATACATACTCTGATGCTTCCATGGAAAATTTTATTCCTTGGAGGTAGTTTAAAATTCTATGACTTCACCACAAAGAAAGATAAAATTAAATAACATAGCTAAATTTTAGAGGAGAGACAAAATAAAGACTAGGAATTGGTGTTGTTCTATATCAAAACTATATCAAATAAAAGAGCATAGAAGTAAAGGCTCACATTGGTTGAAAGTTAGGACACCTACACCCAATCATGATAATAGTCGTTTTACCATCTAACAAGAGCAAATCATACAACCATACTGAGAAAATAGAATGAACAACATAAAACTTCATAATAAATGCACACTAAAACTAAATTTTTGATTTAGAATTACTTATAAAGATTCATGAATTTATTGAATAAATTAGTTAATCATAGTAGACTCTAGAAAGTTGATAGTAGCACTCTTTTAACGACTTTTATAATCAATAAATAAATATTATAGACTATATTCTACAAAATAAATGTATTCCAAAAAATACTCAAATGTGCCATTACATCTACTAAAAATAAAGAGCACTCAATATATTGTTAAACCCTATTATAATGATATTATAAAACTCTACAAAAATAAAACTTGTAAAAATTTATGTAAGGGCACACAAATCTACTATGACTATTGAGAGTAATCCCACAAAATAATAAAAAAAAACCTCTCCTAAATTTAAAAGTTAATAGATAAAAATAAATTTAATAATAAACCTCTCTTTATATCTTAGAATACAAGGATACTTTCACAATCAAAATATACAAGGGCACAACAAGGATCATCCTCCCCTGTTTCAAACTTAAGTCTATGTAATGCGTACCAATGTGCTATCCTCACAAAGACATTATACTACCATTTTTTAATTATATCTTTAACAATAGGTAAAATAATTTAAAGTTCATTTATCTATAAGATTCTATACATTAAAGTTGAGTTCGCTCCTAGTCCACATGGTTTAATTAAATATATGAATAATTAACTTAAAACCAAGGTGAACTTAATTAAACTTTGAAATGTTTCCCATTCAATATGGTTTAATGAATTTATGGATAGTTAACCTTAACACTATGTTCAACTCAGTTAGTTTTCAAGTGAATAAATGTTTCTCATTCAAGATGGATGCCGCCTTAAGTATATGTTCCGCTATTTTTGTTCATATTTAAACTCCTTATCGAGGAAATTGTTCTATATAAAACTCCCCCATCATTAATACTAGAGGCAATGCGCATTAATTTTTAAAATAAAAAATTATGAATTAAAAAATAAAGAGAATATATAGTCCTTTTCCAGCGGATAATCTGTGCCCAGGAGAAATAGAAAGCTACGGATTCAATCCATGCTTTTTTTCCCACTGGTTCATAGAAAACACTTAGTTTTATTCTTCAGGTTCTCTACATGTAAACTATCTTTTACAACTAAACTATTGAATGATCTAGGAATTTTTAATTTATTTAAAATAAGATATTTGTGTTATTAATAATGATATACACTCTTGTAATATCACATACAGTTCCCTCATGACCTCGGAATAAAAGAGAAAAATCTTATAAACAAGGGAATGTTCCCTAGCACCCTAGATAAATATCTCTCTTTTCATAGACCTCGGGTTTGTATTTTCAATCAACTTTAAAATGAAACTCATGTTATGTTTATTGCCCAAGCAATTCAGTTTCAGGGCATGTCTTTCTTACGGGGACACAAGCCATTCTTCACAGCGCGTTAAGATCTAAATTTTTAGAATACAATGGCGAACATCAAACCATGTAGCGCAAGAACAAAAGCTAGAACGTGTGCAGAAGATCCATAATACCACTTTACTGCAACCTTCTCTTAATTTAACCGCTTGCGTAAAGTTCTTGCAATGAATTTTCAGAGAGAAGAGTCTGTGGAACAGAACATAATTTAACTTTTGATGGTATAATAGATCGTGAATCTTCAGGAACAGTCCAACTATAGCTTCTATTCAAAAGCATGGTCTAAGAATTTTTATTTTGTGATGTTACATATGTATGGCACGGTTAAGGAACCCATGACCCCCCCTTTTCCTACATTATTCATCTTGAAAGAAAAAAGAAAAAGAAAGCAAAATGTTGTAGTAACGAACTTATCTCGTCGTCCACATTGAATTTCATGAAACAATCTGATTTGTTTAGTATGACTCCATTTCCCCTCTCCGCCTTTGGTGTGTTTTTACATTGGAGGACTTGAACACAGAGGAAGGACAGGACGCCTCTGGAGCAGAGCATTTCGTTTTCAATGGAGTATTGACTGAGGCCAGGGTTTTGTTCCTATACTCATTTGCAAAGCCAAGACAATAAAATTATAGACTAAACAAGCCCTGCACACTCAGACGGCAAGGTGGGAAACCTCGTGGAATCCTTGCAATAATCGTAGATGATGTAGTTCTGGTGTACCCATCGGAGATTTCGCCTTTGCAACACAGTGAGCGATGAATAAGAAGGCGCATCCCACCATAGAAGCATTGCATGACGTCACGCAGTCTGGTTTTTTTCTTTTAAAGACTATCTGAACTCTTCTGCGGTTTAACAAGAAGCTGCGAAGATATATAGGTCTCTGCACAAGCAACCTCAGATTTTTTAAATTGTAACCTTTATCTTAATTTCCGAGTGATCGCCAAAATTAAGGGAAAGCAGGCACTATTGGTCCAGAGTGTACTGAATTCGTGATAAGCCAACCTCCCTGAGTGCAACTTATCCTTACATAGGGTTCGAGGGCTGGGACTTTGACAAGAAGTAGAAAGGGGCTTTGACAACAAGTAAAAAGGGTTGTTTTGCTTAGTTTGATGGTATCAGTGTTCATTTTCATTAGTTCTAAGGGTTAGGTGGATTGGTAAATGTTAGTTTAGTTGGGTACTTACTAAGAAGGGACTTAAATTTTGGTGGTGCCAGTTAGTAAAGAAAGTAGTCTGGTTGGGTACTTACCAAGAAGAGACTTAAATTTTGGTGGTGCCAGTTAGTAAAGAAAGTAGTCTGATCTAAATCCTTTGAATGATGCGCCAAAATGATGATTACGGTCTCAAGCCGGGGTTAACGTAAACCACATGCCGCGGGGAGAGTTATAAGGGGCAGCCCAATATTCAAACTCTACTTGATAATAGAAAGTAACTGTGGATGTAACACAAGGAAAAAAAAAAAACCAAAGATAAGGTTAATGGTAGGTTAAGTTTTGTCCTTACAATGTTCATCTGATAAGCTACCTACTCTGCCAGTAGGGTACACTGTGCTTTCGTTTACTTTTCAAGCATAGGTAGCTGATTACGGAGGAGTCAGGTCAATGGGATATATGAGAATATCTCGTTTATTGAGGGCGAGGCAGGGCCAGCCTGGAAATCTCTGCCAATTTCGTATTTTTAAATGTTTTACGTTTTGGTTTGAGCTTTGCCTGAGCTGTTCGCACGTCAGCAGAATAGCATGTTAAAGTTCAGTGTGCACGAAAAATGGGTGCCGTGTAACGAGGACAGTGACTGCTTTACCAGCGTCCTGAAATCATTGATGCAACGTCAGAGTAGCCATATGTGAAGGAAAAACATACTCACGTGAAAATCGGCAAATCCAAGTCTTAAGGATTAGTGGATTGATAATTTGTTGAGAAGAGATTTAGGTTAATTTTGGTGGTGTCAATTTGCAAAGTAGTAGTCTGCTTTGAATCCTTTGAGTACACGTTAGACTGCCGGTACGAACTCCGAGCATAACCTCAAGCATAGTAATCTGCTCTAAATCCTATGAGTGGGTACGGTCCCCATCTCATGCCGGGTCAACAATTAAAGAGACTGATAGGTTTGGTGGTTGCAGTCCTTATGGTTTAAACCTTGTACTCTCAGTTACTAAAAATAATAGTTATAACCAACTCTCCTATGTAACCAAAAAAATAATATCGAGAAATCCAACCAAAGGAACCCCTTAGTCCGAGTGAACGCCACTAGATAGGCACTGCACTCGCAATGATTTTCCATGGCAAGGCGTATTTCATGATTGTGTAGTGTACCATCTGCCATTGCCTATTGTCCACCATTGTTGTTTTAGATATAAATGATTTTAATTATAAATTTTATCTTAATTAATAGGATAATTATTTATTATTAGTTTAATCAGTTTTTTTTAATTATATTAAGTTGTTCGAGAAAAGAGGTATATTGTCTGTTTTTTAGGTAAACAGGTTTTTGATCAATATTTAATAGATGATGTAGTGTTATAATTTATGTTTACTATTAGTAACCTATGTATAGCATAAATAGATTAGTACATTTTATTACAAAACTAAATATATATTATGTTGTTATCATCAACAGAAGAGATAGAAAGAAAAGCTTCTCTAATCTGCATTGCTCATTATCTAGGGAGATAACTGTAACAAGTGATGTTTCTTTTTTCTAGAGCCCAAGTGGCCATTACATTTGCAACTCTGTTATATTGTCTAGGGATGTGGTTGTATTCTATTGAGAGAATGCTTACCTCTAGCATCTAAATCTTCTCTATAATTCTCCTTAGTTTTTGGTCAAACTTCCTAATCTTTATTGGATTCCTTAGATGGTTGATCATGACATGTGAGTCATATTCTATTTGGACCTTCTTCCAAGCTACCTTTACTACTTCTCGAAGCCTTTTAAGGATGCCATAACCCTATGCTTTTCTAAATACTTTTGGATATCTTATGGTCACCATTTGTTGTTTACCAGCCATAGGAGAGATTTTTAGTCTCGTCATGATCTGTACCCACCAAGGGTGGAGTTCCTAGGGATACTTTAGCATATGCTAGACTGTCTTTGCTATACTGGTTGTGGTCTTTTGCCAAACATAGTGGATGTCTAGAGACTCTTGTTTAAGGTTGTGATTGTTCATTTATTTCCTTATGTTCCAAGGTAAGAGAGTAGTTCCTACCCATACTATATGCCTAACATATTGGTCTACTCCATCCTATTTAGTATATTCCCTCCATATATACTTTAGGGTGGTAAAGCTAGACCAATCAATACCAAGTAAGGTAGCCATCATCTTCCACAACTTTGAGGTTACATGACAATAAATAAGTGACAATACATTTTGGGGTTCTCACGGTACATCTCACATCAAAAAGGACCATGAAAACCTATTTTTAAAAGTTGTTACCTTGTTACTACCTTTTTATGCAATAGTAGATAAATGAAGAATCTCACCTTAGGCCATAACTTTTGTGCCCATAATTGTATGAATAACTCTTGAAGTAGGTTAGGAGTGCTTTTGCATAGGGTTGCATATACTCATGCTACTATATACTCTGCTTGACTCATGTTGCCCCAACCAAGGGAATGCTCTGCCTTAGATCATGAAAGTGATACCATTTGTAGAGTTCATTGGATATCCATCTTCTACCTCTCCGGATTTGAATTGGTCATTTGGCTATGGGAACCCAATTTCTCCTAACTTCTTAATTTTTGGTTTGGTACCTATAGTATTTTGCTACCTTTATCTAGTTTACTCTATGTAACCACTCTATGAAAGGTCTCAACTCTTGAAATTGAACCACAAAAGGTATGTTCCCATCCTAAGATTTTATTCAGAATTTCATGTATTGACCATTGTGAAATATTAAAAAGAGCTTTTTCTTTGTCAACTCCTCTCTTGTCATCAACACTATCAAGATGGAGTATCCTCTGCTAGGGTGTTGGTAGCGAATAATGTCTACCAATATTTTATTTTATGCATATTTAGCTCTCATATTTTGGGCCCATAGCACATTGGAGTTGCTTAACATCCTCTAATATAGCTTAGTTTCTAGGGCCTTATTATTCTTGACTATTGATCTGAATCCTAGTCCCCATTCATGTTTGTGTAGGCATAAATTTTTTCACTACACCAACACCCATTTCCTTTCCTCATTCATATCCCTCAAAAGGAACCGATGTTTTATTTGATCCAATTCTCTTAGTATTGACTTGGGAATGTCCAAAACTATGGAGACATAGATAGATGTAGACTGTATGACTGATTTAATTAGGTTTACTCTTTCCCCTGATGATAGCCATTGATTAGTCCATTTTTTCTTTTCATTTTTACTCTATCCACTAGCTAGGCCCAATCCCCCTTATATTTTCTTGTTTTACATGGAACACCTAGATAGATGATTGGGTGGGAGATCTTCTAGTATCATAATTTATCAAGAGTCATGATCTCTTAAAAATGTGAGTAGTGGAAGAAAATAACTTTACACTTTTTCTTATTGATCCATTGCCTCATGGATCTTGAGAAACAACTTATGATATGTTTAATTCTTGATTTTTCCTTCACTGTTACTTTTCGTAACAAAGTAGAGTCATCAACATAGTGAAGGTGAGTGATTGGTATATCTCAATTTGTAATAGTTTTTCTATTTAATGTTTGGCTTTTCCTATTTTTTCCCATTATTCTTCCCAAAAATTTAGCTAGTATGATAAATAAGTATGATGAGAGGGGATATGCCTTCTTAATACCTTTATATGCAATAAACAATTATGAAGGAAAACTATTGATCAATACTAAATATGACACCAACGAAATACATGCCTTGATCCAATCTATCCATTCATATGAGAATCCAAAGTAATGAAATGCTAATCAATTCTATCACATGTTTTGGATAAGTCTAAGTGGATGAACATAGGTAGGTATTTTTATGTTTCCATGGAGTGGAAAGCCTCTTGAGCCAATATTATTTCATCCACTATTTTTTTGCATTCAATAAAACCCTCTTGTTCTATTGAGATAATGTTATGTTGAAGCAGTTTGAACCTCTTTGCCATTACATTGGTGATTATTTTGAGAAAGACATTACATAAAGCTATTGGTTTGAACCTAACAATATACTTTGCATTTCGTGCCTTTGGTATCAATGTTATATGCATTTTGTTGCTTTCCTTCAATATATTTTTAGCTTTCCTAGCTTCGTCCACCACATCCAAAAGATCTCTATGTAGGATATACCAAATTTATTGGTTAAATTCAATGAGGAATCTGTCTGGCCTAGGGATCTTTTCTTTTTTATTCTAAGACCACCCACTATAATTATTTTGTAGTTACTAGTGTAGTAAAAATAGAATTGTCCTTTTCCATTATTAGTGTGAGTATCTCTTGTAACACTTCATGTTGGGCTTCAATATCCATGGGTTTTGTTGTGAACAGACTTGCAAATGATTTGCTACAATATACCTCATACCTTTCTATCTGTGGATGGAATATTCTACTTCTATTCTAAGGAAAGGGATGAAGTTGTGTGATCTGTGGGCTATAACACATTTGTGGAAGAAGCTAGTGTTTTGGTCCTTGTCCTAGAGATATTGGATCCTAGATTTTTCTTCCATAATAACTCTTTTTTTTTTACTATTCTACTTGTTGGGATGTAAGTTTGATCTCTACCATACTTAGACCCTCTGTGAAGCCATCCATGTGGATTTTTTCATTCAATTATTTATGTTGGGCTATCAATTTCAACATTTTCTTCTTGATGTCTCCAAACTCTTCCTAGTTCTAGGTCTTTATCATAGATCTGATGTACTAAATCCTCCTCGCAAAGCAACACATCTTAGTTGCAGTTCAAGGTTTACCTTCATACCAAAATTGCTTCACTTTGGGACTAAAAGAGCTATCTCTAAACCACATTAATTGGAATTCTAAATTGCAAGTGTCTAGCCTTAGATTTCCATAGTTTTATCATAATTGAAAAATAATCTGAGACTGCATTGTTTAGGATCTTCACCCTAGGAATGTGTCCATGAATAAAAATAGATATCTAATAATAGGAACTTATCTAATATTTTCAAAATGCAAGTAGATCCTTGTCTCTTTTTTAATCAAGACATCAGGCCATTTTAGGTGTGGCATCCACAAGGTGGAGGTTTTTGATGTATTCCTTGACGAGGTCCATGCTCCTATCTAAGATACTATTTACCCGTAACTTCTCTTCCAAGGAAAGGATGGTATTGAAATCTCCTCCTAATAGGGCCCATGCTTTAGGGAGTTGATTAATAATATTTTGTATGTTCTTCCACTATATGTGTTTCTCCTCTAGGGTAGTAGGTGCATACAAATTCATGTAGAGAATAACATGATCTAATTGCCTACTCTATGCTACTACCGCTAGGAGACCCTAGCTACATATCACTTAGTGGATAACTACATGTTTAGGGTCCCAAATACATGAAATATCTCTTGATATCCCTTGGAAGTTGAAGGATTCTACTCTTATAGTAGGCTATACATTCCTTGTAATTATCTCCATCTCTTCCATTCACATCTTTTTCTTCTACAGGAAGATAATTTATAGTCAAACTATCCATATCATTCTTCTAGGAGTTGATATTCATCAGTAGTAGGGTCTAAGGATGTGGGTAAGGGTATTGGCCTTACCTTCTACTATTAACTTTTCTACTTTTGCTACATGGTTCTAGTTGGATTTATGTCCTACCTTTTTTATTAGTGTTCATGTTCATCTTCTTACATGTCTCCTAGCTCACCCCTCTAAATTCTATAATAACATCCAACCCTAGCATATGTGTGTACAACACTAGGGTATTTTTGGTGGATATGATGAGGTCTTCCCTAGGATTTAAGTTCTTTCTTATTCCGACCTTTAATATATTGATACTCTTATTCTTATTTTTCCCTTGTTTTTGGTTGGTAGACTATTGTTGGTTGGTTTACTCCTTGTTTGTTGCTTTTCATGGATATGATGGGTGCAATAGTGTAATTTACCTCTTATAGCATGGATTAATTCCTCCCACTATGGAACAATATCTCTAGTACTTATTTCTTCATATTATCCTCCTCATCATATAAAATATCATCAATGGGAAGATTATCAAACATATTGTTTAATACCATCACTTATTCTTGTACTAGCAATTTATTTTGGATATTAATTATTTTGGCATTTGGATTCCTTTAGGATTATTTTTCTCTCTTCTTTGCTCTGGGATCTTATGTGTGTAGTCTCTTCCTAAATGACCATATTCATAGTAAATTTTCTAGGGAAAAGGTATGTTCTCGTCATCAACCTCTTGCCCCCATGTTTTCTCCCTAAACTATAGTGCATTGTTTTGTGAGAGGTTTGTTATAATATATTATGACACATGTCTAAGTATAAATAATTTGTTCAAATCTATATGTAATATAAATAATCATCATGAACATACCTAGGGTATTCTTGATTAAAAATTGTTAGATTCTAAAATTCTATTGGTAGGCAAAAATTACTCACCTAAATTGATCCTATGGATGGCATATCTTAATCTACTTTAAATTTAGTATGCTAGGTTTTCATAAAATACCTACCCTTCCAAAAAATAATGGCCCCTCTTGGAATATGTGTTCCCTATCTTCTTTAGTAGAAAAAATAACAAGGATATAAGCGTTAGGGTAAGTAGAGATTTGGAACTCACATTTTTTTCACCATTATTTAATAGCCCATAGTTTAAATTTTATAGGATCACCATTGTTTAATAGCCCATAGTTTAAAAATTTATATGATCACCATTGTTTAATAGCCCATAATTTAAACACTGATATTATTGATTTGAACCCCATAAATTGGCATATCAGACATCTCCTCTCCATATCTTCTATTACATTCTAGATTTCTTCCCTATCCACCTTTACTATAGAGGAACCATATGCCACCTTTGAACAACCCATTTAGATTTTCTTGGGATCTATATTAGGCATATTCAAAGGTCTCTATGGTTTCCTTTAGTTATTGATTGTATCCAACTAGGGTTATTCCTTATGAAGGGTATCCCTAAAATTGATTTTTTGGGGTAGCTCCCTTGTCTCCTTCCCCATATTGGGTATTAGTACAATTGACCCCTTTTGGTGCTATGCCATTGGATTTGTTTTGCTCAAGTTATCTTATCTGGTTTACTCCATGTATTTTATTCAAAATTCTATTCAACCCTTGGGCTCATTTTCATGATAGACTATGATATCTTATATTTTTTTGTACTATAAATTGGAAGTGATTGTTGATTTTTCCCTCACTCTGAGTGGCTAATAAAAATGGTTGTTTGGTGTATTTTAAATTTATTACATTTTATATAGTTGTGTATTTTCATTACTATAATAATCCAATTCAAAATATTCTTGTTGGTCATTATGGCCAATAAGTAGGGTTATGCATAAGGGGTCAACCCCAAAATCTATCTATAAAATCAAGGTAAATTGTCTCCAAATCTCGGTCAATAATATTGAAGGATACATGGCGAATTGCATTCATTTTTCACCAAAAAATTTCAAACCATGGCGAATCAATTGAAAAATATTTCTAGAGGTGTAGGTCGATTGCAGAGGGTTTCAATTGGTAATTTTTAAATGGATACATGTTGATATGTTGCACACTACAATCGATCAACTTAGGCCAATTGACATGCCTCTATAACCAATCGACTTATGTCAATCAGTTGCAAAGGTACAATTTTGCAGGGAAACTTCTAGGAGGCATAAATTTTGATCCAAAGATTTGTTTTCAATTTTTTTTTAAAAAACCACCTAGCTCAATGAGATCTATTGAAAAAAAAAATCTCCCAAAACCATTTGAAATCAATTGACATGTCTGCAACCGACTAAAACCTCTACAACTGATCGGTTGCAGACATATCGATCGGTTTCAGATGGTTTTTTTGAGTATTTTACTAAGTTTTTTTGGTAGATCTCATCACGCTAGGTGGTTTTAAAAAAAATTGAAAATGGAGCTCCAAATCAAAAGTTATACCTCCTAGAAGTTTCCCTGCAAAAGTGCACCTCTACAACCGATCGACATAAGCCGATCGGTTGTAGAGGCGTGTCAATCGGCCTAAGTCGATCGGTTGCAGAGGTGCACTTTTGTAGAGAAAATTCTAGGAGGTATAACTTTTGATACAAATATCTATTTTCAATTTTTCTTTCAAAAAACCACCTAACTTGATGAGATCTACTAAAAGAACTTAGTAAAATCTTCAAAAATCCATCTAAAACTGATCAACATGTCTACAACCGATTGACACCTCTGCAACCGATCAATTGTAGATATGTTAATTAGTTTCAAATGTTTTTTTGAGGATTTTACTATTTTTTTGAGTAGATCTCATCGATCTAGGTGGTTTTAAAAAAAATTGAAAATGGAGCTTTAGATCAAAAGCTATGCCTCCTAGAAGTTTCCCTGCAAAAGTGCACCTCTGCAACCAATAAAAATAAGCCGATGGGTTCTAGAGGTGTATCAATCAGCCTAAGCCTATCAGTTGCAGAGTCGACATAAGTCGATCTATCACAGAGGCATGTCAATCGGCCTAAGTCTATCGGTTGCAGAGGTGCACATTTGTAGAGAAACTTCTAGGAGGCATAATTTTTGATCTAGAGCTTCACTTTCAATTTTTTTTAAACCTAGCTCTATGAGATATACTCATTGCAGAGGCATAAGATGATCGGTTGCAGAGGCATATCAATCAACCTAAGTCGATCGGTTGCAAAGTTGCAACCGATCGGCTTAGGTCAATTGATATGCCTCTGCAACCGATCAGCATAGGATGATTGACACACCTTTCCAATCGATAGGCTTATGTTGAGAAACACTCCTCTACAACCTTTTCAATTTTGTGGGACCTATCGATGTCTTCCGATTGATAATACCCTACAACCAATTGATAAATATGTTGACTAACAATAGGTTTTTCATTGTTTTAGAGCTATTTTTGAGTTAGATTATTTTAGATGTATGTTTATCACTACCCCCTATAGTATATATATAGGTAGTATATGAGGCAAATTGGGTGGGAAAAAAATCATTTATAATTTGAAGGTAAATTATCCGTGGAATGGGGTAAAAGTGGTCAGCAAATTAAAATAAAAATAGGGTAATTATTATCAACGACGGGTGAATTTACCCCAAAAAAACTTCCACCCCATAAATTTTGGGCAAATGGGCCCTAGTGAAAGGATCCAAAATTAGCCAATTTAAAATTTTTAAAATCCTAAATAGAGCCAATTTACGATATTTCGTGCTTATGCATAACCTTGCCAATAAGCCTCTTCATCCATATTTTCTTTGCAATTTTATTGAAACCCTTATCCCATCTCTTGTATCAAACAACCTTCATTTACATCCTCACTTAACCAACTTATTACATATATTTTGTATAAAAATAAAAATAATTAATATGCTAATAACAAATAAATAATTTAAACCAATAAAGTTTTTAATATAATAATTTATAAGATATTGTATATTTGATAAAGTAATTATTGAATGGTTAACAATTTAATTTGTAGATACAAAAAAATCAAAATAAACAAAAACTCATTTAAATTTAATAATATATTAATCTTTTATTTTTGGTTTATTATACAAATAAAAGTATATTTATGTATTTATCTTAATCCATTATAGAGAAAATGACACTTATAATATCATGTAACTCTTGTTATATTAATAATGTTATGTTTAGAAGATTTATCTATTTTTAAAATATGGTTCTCATGGTCAATGCAATTTATCACTATACTTTACCATTATTGTGTATGCTCTACTCGCACCACACTTCGAATAACCAACACTATTGTCAAGAGTATTTTTATGGGCTCTAACTATACATCCTCTTAGCATCAAAATTTCCCTTATATATATATATAAATAGTTTGGAAGGATCATGGTAGGCTTTGATATGTCTATATTATTATATCAATGTTGATATGTTATTATCAAGGTGCCTAAAAGCACTACCACTTATTCTTATTTTCATTATATCTTTATTCTATTTTGTCTTTGATAAATCTATTTTTCTTGTTTATTACTCTAAATATGATTGTGGTGAATGTATTCTTAGGAATACTTTCCAGAAAGTATTGTATATTAAGCATGGTATTAGAGTTAAAATAAAATGTTATAATATATTGTACACAAAATAAGCTTTTGGTTTCAATAATCTAAGCAAATTAAAAAGTAGAAGCAATAGTCCCCTTTTAGTTTTTGGAATAAAACTATCAAAATTTAAAATTTGGATGACAAGTTTTGATCACCAAAATCTTATTTTTCCTTTGCATTAAGTTTTGTGTGTAATTGGAGTTTAGTTTTTTGAGCTACTCTAGTCATGTTTCAATGTTTAGCATTGCAACAATAGCACTTGCTTTCACCCTTGATGTTGTGAGGTCAAAATCCAACAATATTGATGTAGGAGACTCTATTACATGAGTAAAGGATTATTAAAAATGGTCAGTGAACCATTTGAATAACTACCCAAACCATACATATGAAGAAAGAAGAGGAAGTAGAAATGGTAGAGGGGTTGCATAGAAGCATAAAGAGGAGAAGGTTTCAAGGTAGAAAGAAGATATTTGACTATAGGCTTGAAGGAAGAAAGGGAGGAGTTAGAGAGCTCCATGTTCATCACCCTATAGAACCATTTATCGTATGTTATGTTTGCATCAACATATTAATGAATAATGCATGTTATAATTTCCAATATATCCCAGGTTCCATGCGAATAATGAATTTTTATATTATTGGAATCATGTATTGATGAACCTTGTGTATGTAGGGTTGTGGTTTTGCAAAAGAATAATAGACAAGGTTGTAGTTTAGACGTGGAGTACCAACCTAGGAAGAAGAGATGAGATGAATTAAGAAACACTTAAATAGAGATGAGTTATTTCCATCACAATAAGGTCAAAACATCGCTTAGATGGATGATATAACATATTAAAATATATAGTATTTAGAATTCCAATTGAATGTGTTATCCCAGACACCATGTGTCTTACAGTATTCAAATACAACCATCTCATATTAAGAGTTGTTATTGTAAGTGTGTTGTGGGTGCAATCTCAATGAAAAAAAATTATTGTATAAATTAGGTACTATGGAAAATCCAACTAGTGGAACCACCATCTTGAGATGTTGTCATCTAAATGTGTTGTCTTGTATATCATTGTCTTATGCTAGGGAACTTCACAGTCTCATAAACTACTATCATAATATATTGCCACCATAAGACCTTTCCATCTTAGATAAGTATGGAGACCTTGCTTGTATTGAAGTGTTAAGATATTTGTACATGTGATTACTACACATTGGTTTTTGGAAGTTGAGTTTAGTAATTGGCTACTATTGAAGCTCATTTTTAAGTATATGTCCTTTTCATGAATACATCAAAGATACATATTCTATTATGTGTGCAGGTCATTCTATACATTTTATTGAGGGGAGATAAGTCATTCATTGGGTTATGGCTTCCAACCTCTATTCAACAAATGAAAATGTCAACTAGTACAAATTGTTTTAGTTCTCTATTCCAACATGTCTCAAGTTTTATTTTTCCTGGTAGAATTCTTTTCATATTTTAGAGTGCAATATTTTTTGGTCCATTGAATATGACGTGTTATATAACTACAATGCATCCATTAGTATTGTAATTGATAATATAACTTTGTAGCATTTATGTTCTATGTTTAAACCATGGAATGGAAGGTTTTTTCATGTCTCCCTGTTATAATGCACTCTATTTTATTCCATGTCAACATGGTGCTTCTTATAACTCACATATAGATATTGCCATGGTGCTTTGTAACCTTTGTTACATATTCAATATCACAAGTTTGAGCAATATCAATTTTTTTTCTTTTATTTTGTTAAGTGATGTAGACCTAGTTTTAGTTCAAATGGAAAAAGTGAGTTTGAAGTTCCAAAGGCACCATGGAAAAACCTGGATAGGCTTGTGAGCATAGAGAATTCCCTGTGCAAAATTTGCAATTTAAATCCCTGTCATTTTAAAGCATCCCTATATTACATTGATATGGAAACTTGATAATCATTTTTTTTAATATGTAAAGGTGTTTAACCAATCAAACTCAACCAATTTTTAGTTACCTCTAAAAGCATGTAGTTAGATATTTGGTGATATCAACACAAGATAGGTGGCATCTTTTAGAACTTGAGATATGGTAGGCCCAAATTGGATCCTAAAGTTTGAAACTTTATTTATTTTTTCTTATTTTGGGTAATATTATTCCTAAACTTCTAAAGTCCATAACTTTTGCATACAAAAGTGTTTAGATTATATTTTTCAAATTATCCAAGTTTTAAGATCTACACATTGGTGACATCATTTTAAGGACCTACTATAGTGTTTAAACATTTTTTTCTATAATGTGAGTAGTTTTTTTATTACCATTATATGGTATGCCTTGTTCGAATGTATTGTCTCTTTAACCACTTAACTTATATTCTAGGGGGGTGTTGGAAAATTAAAATTTGTTTTCGAGGTGTATGAATTATCTAGACATGTGACCTTACTGGGACATGGTTTCATGCATAGGAAAAAATTATTATTATTTTTTTGGTTCTAACCATATGGTCATGAGAATAACATTACACTCATTCAAGAGACATTGAAATTATTATGGGGAGAAAAATAATTTCAACAAGGAAACCTGTCATAAAAAATTTGCTATCAACTACATAGAAAAAATGCTAAATACAAAACCAAATATTTAATTAAAACTATAAAACTTTTATCTTTGGAAATTCATATCCAAAATGCATCTCTAACCATATTGAAATACTAGTGGAAAACTAAATACTAAAGAATATCATATGTATGTGATTTTCATTTAATATATACTTTGTAACTCATGAAAGGTGAACCACCATGTTTTTATATGGGTGAAATTCCATATTCAATATGGTGGATTTTTGCGGAGGTCCAAGGTTCAAATACCGGGCCTCGTCGGACTGAACGCTTGTACCTTTCCTGGTGCTTTCAGCGGCGTAAAAGGATTAAAATTATTGTGGCATGGTGGTTATAGGGTAGAATGCATGAAGATCTGTATGGTGGCTTCTGGGGTGGATAGCACAGAATACTGTGGCAGCCATAAAAGCTGGACAGCCTGGTGGATTCATGGCGGCTCCAGATTCCACCATGTAAATTCAAAAAAAAAAAAAAATGGTAGATTTTCAACACACTAGATATTGTATAAAGAGATGCACCCTTGACCATAAAATGTATGAGTAATAGATTCAATGTTATAGCCTCACATATTTTCTCTGAGATTGCTTCCATTGCACTTAATTTTCTGAGCAACAAAAATTGTTTTGTTATTGTTCTTATAATTTTGTATTTTGAATTGTTATACTTTGTTATTTATGAATTGATATCTTTTTAATATTCCTTAACTCATTATTGTTATTTTAGAAATTTTATTTTAAGATATATGTTAAGCTATGAAGGTTGCATCATAGGCTTGATCACTAGTCCAAAACTAATAATGGTGAGGAATATAATTTGATAGAAAATGGCTACTAAGAACCAATATATTAGGAGATAGGATGGTACAAAAGGAACTAAATGGGATAGTGATTATTATAGTAAGTGGTGAGCTCCTATGAGGCCCAAAAAAAATTGGGAGAAACATATTTCTAATTAAAAGAATGCTTTACACCCTGATAGAAGTTCATCTATACAAAACTAGAAATAGTAAGATTATTAAAACAATATAACTACCTCATGAGTGCCTAGATATACTTAAACAAGTAAATGAGGGAGTGGTTAAAAACCATTTGGTAGAAGATATTATTATCAAAAAAATATTGATAATAAGACAATGATGGACAACTATATTTAAATATATCCATAACTATAATTGGAACTATGATATATGCTAGAGGGTAGAGAATCCAAATAGAAGAGATGATATTACTATAAAAAATATGCTATCACTACAAGGATTTAAAAAATGAACAACAGAGTTTGTAAGTATCATTAACCTCCAATAAAAAAATTTGATTCCAATTGTAGGCAACAAATCCACCTCCCAGAAGAAGAAGTGACAAGAGGATTTTCCTAGTTTTGATAATTTTGATAGTTTTGGTAAACCATACAAGCAGGAGTAAACCATACAAGCAGGAGGTAAAACATACAAATTGGAGGGCAAACCATACAAAAGTGCAATAAAGTGGAATGAAATGCAAAGGAAAAAAAAATTGAGTTGTAATTGCGCATGAATTTGATAAATCATGTGTTTAGACTTAGTAAAAGGTATAATTATGTATTTTGTTATGCATGGGCAGTTGTGAATAATGAATTGCCTCAAGAACCACTTGGGAATGGCCTAGGCAATATTATATAAGACCCCCTTTTCAATTTTGATAGTCTGGTTAGTCTTGTTATGATCTGGTGATTGTTTGTTCTGAGTATTGAATGCATATCTATGATTATTGTGTACCTTTTAGTGATTTTATTGCACTATTTAAAATTAATAAAGAATATCCTCAATTCGTAGTAATTTATCATGTATTTTATTATTCTATAATTATTGAGTAATATTTTGCATTATCTAGTTCTTACATGTACTTATTTATGTTCATGGTTGATGATTAATGCATTGCTATGAAGGATGGAATGGAATCAAAAATTATGTGAGCCTTATGAATGATATGTAAGGTATATTGTATCAAGAAGGATGTATTGAATGCTATTGTATAATTTTTGGATATTGCCATTGGATAGAACTCTCTCAAACCCTAATAGTAGAACTTACATGTTGGTAAGAATGAAGTAATTGCCATTCCAAAACTTCACAAAACTTATCTGAGAGAGATTGGTACATAATAGTATTCAATTTGGAACCTTTATAAACTTTTAGTTCATACAATTCATACACCATATACATTACAAATCATACAAAATAAAATTACCCAATTTGGTATTTTAGGCGATAAAAGAAAAACTTACCCGATTGGCGATATTGGTAAATTGAACAATTTAGTTACAAAACTATATATGGAAGCTTGCAAAAATAAATTTGAAGGGTTGTATAGGTGTAAAATTGTACAAGCACTATTACTATATGATTTGGGATCGTACAATGGTACGATTTGGGATCTGTACAAGCTATTTTGTGGTCACGTATTAATAGTTGTGGAGACTATACGACTGTACGATTTTGTTCATCGATTTAGCATAGTAATTTGATCATTCTAAGACCTTGAGAACCACCTCCCCATAGGTAATACTACATCCCTATGCTACATTTTACATCGTTTCCTTATCAAACTTGGCATTTTTGTTAAAACGGGTCAAATTGACAAAGTAAGAATATTACAAAACTGGAGGTGAATGATAGACACCAGTGTGCAAAGGTATAGGAGATGATAAGTATGAGAGAAAATTCCAGTAAGAAGGAGCATGAGAATTTCTCAAAGAGATAATGCAAGTAATTCAGACCATAGTACACATGAACCATAAATAGAGGAAGTTTGGACATCTGAAGGAGATTTTGAGGTGTTATTGATAGGGATATAAGAGGAGGTACCATAAATAGTTAACAAGAAGCAAAAATTTATTTATGGATGAACCTAACGTAGAGGAGAAAGTTGACATAGAAGCAATGCACAAGGAAGGAGAGTGGATGGTGACACCTAATAAAGTGATGGAAGGGTTGCAAGGGAGTGCAGAGGATGGGATTCAGGCACCAAGGCAACATAACACGAGGTCTCAGGAAGAAGTACCAAGACCATATTCCTCACATCAGTGAAGGAAGTCATGGATTGAAGACACATGTGAGTTTGGTCAATGAATGGTGGGACAAAATAAGATACCTCGGATAGAAACTTCTTATGACAAGTGTAGTAAAAAACTCCCAAGGAGGAATCAGATAGAGATTCCATGGGACACCTCAAGTGACGAGGATGATTCTCCAAAGATGGCTAACAAGGCAGCCAAGCAGAGATGTCCACCCTTTATAGGTGAGGGTAAGGAAGACCCCACAAGACATATTGAAACCTCTATAACCATTTGGAGGGAAAATGGTATAGACCAACCAGATGATTGATTGACTTTATTTCCTACTACCTTGAGAGGATTGGTGATGGATTGGTATCATAAAAGGGAAAATGCATTAGATTTCTGGACTTGGAATCAAGTGAAGGATAAATTCATTGAATAATTTCATCCCTTGAAGGATGATGGAGACATTGTCACTAAACTTTGTATGACGAAGCAAAAGCTTGTTGAATATGTAAAATCATACAACCATGGACTAAAGTAGTTAGTAGATAATATGCAGATACCCTTGGTAGATGTATTGGTGAAGTGGTGGTTCATATATGGATTACTACCAAAATATAAGAAAAATATGAAGGTAATACCATAAGAAATGTATGATGAAGCCTTAAAGCATGCAAATAATTTTGAAAGTGACTCAAAGTAGACGTACACAAGAATATTATATCATCCCAAGTCCAATGATTCAGATAGTGGAGAAGATGACATCATACAAAGGACAGTAGCATCATTTCATCAAGAATTTGACAAGATCATGAAAGAACAAAGAAGCAAGCCTGATAGGAATGATATTTGGTGCACAAAATGTAAAACTGAGGGTCATACAAATGTAAAGTATCCACAGAATGATTACTATCATATCTATAACATGATGGGATATGAGGTGATGCTATGTCCATATAATGCAAGAGTACATCCACAGGTCCTGACAATACATAAGCAAGAAGAGAAACCAAATACCCTAGGAAGCGGGAAACAAGCAACAAGTGGTGGTTATAGAAATAGTTAGTGAGGTGGAAGGTAGAACCAGGGCAATCGACAAGGAGGACAGAGCCATTTGTAGTATGATTCGAAAGGGAGGCTGATCATACAATGTCACAATTTCCAAGAGTGGGGGCATTTCACAAAAAAAATTCCTTTACCTCAAAGGCAAGAAATACAACAAGAAAATACTACACACATGTGTAGGTGGTGTGGTTCGGGTAACCATAAGGAAGCAAATTGTCCCAAGTAGGTGAGTTCAAGTAACCCACAAAATGTAAACTATTTAGATATTGAGGTTCCTCAAGTTAAAGAGAAAACTCAGGAAGTTTTAGCCGTGATGAGGAATCAGGCTAAAAAGGATAAGTACCTTGAGCCAACAAAAGAAAAGAAGCACTGGAAAGTAGCAAATAAAGTACTACAATATGAAGCACAAAAATCTAAACAAGTGAAGTCAGTAGAAGAGAAGAATCTAAAAAAACCATCAGAAGAGAAGGTAGTTGTGTAGAATCTGGTAGCACAGGTTTTAAACACCATAGTAGAGATTAAAATGGCTAACCTATTGGAAGTTATCCCATCATTACAAAAATTTATGGTGGAAGAGATACAACCTCACAAGGTGATGGAAGTGCAGAGTCAACCAATTTAGGAAAAGAAACAAAAAGACCAATTCATGGACCCCACCATATTAATGATTGATGTGGGAAAGAAACATGTATTAGTTCATATGGAGATCCTAGGGCACAAATTGATGCAAGTTATCATGGATAGAGGATCCAGTGTCAATGTGCTACCTAAAAGGACTTGGATAGAACTAGGTGCTCCATCTCTATGGGCACTGCACTTTGTGCTGGCCGATATGGTATTGAGACAAAGGGAGTCTTGATAGCACAAGTGGTGATAGCTGACCAAGTATTCATCTTGGATTTCATTGTGATTACTATGCAAAATCCTGCATACGATGCTCTATTGGGAAGAGGATGGCTACATGTAGCCAAATTTAATCACAACTAGGGAAAGAATCAGATCACTTTTAATAAGGGATAGCATAAGTATATGATTAATTTGACTAATCAAAAGGTCAATGAGGATGTAGCCATGATCAGGAGATGAAGGATATGAACTAGATGGAGAAGGAATGTTGTACCTTGATGAATGTAGTGAAGATGAAGCTAGATATGATAGTGGACTTCTTCATTGGAAAATGGAGGAGTACGAAATTTTTCAGCCCAACTACCTCTGTATTGACTCAGAGGAGATCAAGGAAAAACAAGATGAAACCAAAGTCATCCAGGAACCTAAGAAAGAGGTGAAAGAGAAATGGATGTTTCCAAAAAGTTTTGTAGAATATACAGTAGGATATGTGAAAATTGATGCAAGATCAACACACCCAAAGAATGTGGAGAAAGCAATGAGTGAGCCAAAAAATATCAAATATGAAGGACCTTAGATAGTGGACATCAATCTAGGGATGGAGGATGAACCTAGGATGATTCATTGTGGTGATGATTGGAACCCTGTATTGAAAGCGATAACTTTTAAGATATTCTTGGAATATAAGGATGTCTTTGCATGGACATACAAGGACTTGAAGGGAGTACCACCTGAGTTATGTGTCCATAAGATTACACTGATTCCTGGAGCACAACCAGTAAGGAGAAGATCATATAGGATGAACCCAAAATATGTTACATTAGTGAATATAGAGATAGAGAAGATGTTGGAGGTAGGAATCATCTTTAGGGTTACAACCAGTGAATGGGTATCACCTATAGTGGTCACCTTGAAGAAGGAAGTGGACAAAATCAGAATATGTGTAGACTTTAGGAGTCTAAATGTAGTAACCATTAAGGATCCCTTCCCTATTCCCTTCACAGATTCCATCTTGGAGGAAGTCGTAGGACATGAGATCTATTCATTTTTTGATGGATTTTTGGGTTACAATAAAATAAGCATAGTTGAGGAAGATAAGCTAAAGACCAAATTTATTGTGGAGAATGGCATCTATGCGTACAATCGAATGCCATTCAGGCTCTGTAATGCCCCAGATACGTTTCAGTGCATCATACTGTATATATTTGATCAATTGGCAATGGGGAACTTCAAAGCATTTTTGGATGACTGGTCCATTTATGGGAAGATCAAGGAGCATCTTCCTACCCTCAGTGAATGTATGAGTAGGTGCAAAAATGCATAGATCTCATTAAATCCTAGAAAGTGTTACCTGATGGTACCATATGGAAAGTTGTTAGGGCACATAGTGTGCAGTGAGGGATTAAAAATAGATCCTGATAAGATCCATGTGATATTGCACATGGAAGAACCATATGATGTGAGTTCAATTAAAATATTCCTTGGATCGATGGGGTATTATCGAAGGTTTATCAAGAATTATGCACATGTGTCTTATCCATTGGACTCATTGACAAAGAAAAATGTTTCTTTCAGATGGATAGAGGAGCACCAAGGAGCCTTTGAGGAGTTGAAGGCCAAGCTTGTTAGTAGCCCGATTTTGGTGTTCCCGAATTGGGATAAGGAATTCCATGTCCACATTGATGCTTCAAATTTTGCAATTGGATGTGCTTTGGCACAAGAAGGATAGTTCAGGTTGGATCAACCTATTTTCTTTGCTAGTCACCTATTGTCAAGGGTAGAGAGAAACTATAGTACAACATAAAGAGAAGCCTTGGGAATGGTATATGCAGTCCAAAATTTTAGGCATTACCTACTAGTAAATCCCTTTGCTTTTTATGTAGATCACCAAGCTCTATTGTACTTGATAAACAAATTGGTGATACAAGGATGGGTTAGCAGGTGGCTCATCACCCTACAGGAGTTCGTATTCCGAGTAGTAGTGAGACCTGGTAAGAAGCATGTAATTGCAGACCAACTATCTCGAATACGATCAGGAGAGCCTGCAGGAACAAGGATTCTAGATGAATTCCTTGATGCATAGTTATTCACCATCAATGTTGTTCCATCATGGTACAAGTTGATTGGCTAGTATCTATCCACAGGAGAGTTACCACAAGAAATGATGGCAACTAAGAAAAATAAAGTGATTATGAAGTCAACACCCTTCCAATTGATAGCGGGATTGTTGTATAAGATGGGAAGTGATGGTATCTTATGAAGATGCGTGATGGAGGAAGAAGTTAAAGCGACATTGAAAGAAGCTCATGAAGGCTTAGCAGGAGGGCACATGGGACCAGATGCAACTACTAGGAAAATATTACTAGCAGGATTATGGTGGCCCACACTATATAATGATGCAAAAGAATATGTAAAAGCATGTGATACTTGTCAAAGGATAGGGAAGCCAGTAAAGAGGGACTTTATGCCATTGCATCCATCACAACCCTAGGAACTATTTGAAATATGGGGATTGGACTTCGTTGGACCATTGAAAACTTCTCGAAGAAGGAAGTGTAGGTACATTGTGGTAGCAATAGAGTACTTGACAAAGTGGGTCAAAGCGAGAGCATTACCTGATAACTCAGCTAAAAGTACAACAAGATTCTTGTATGAGAAGGTAATTACAAGATTTGGCATTCCACTATAGATAACAAGTGATCGGGGAGGACACTTTGTAAATGAGATCATCAAGACGCTAACAACCGAATTCAGGATTTTGCATTCATTGTCTAGTTTGTACTATCCTAGAGCAAATGGGTAGGTGAAAGCAACAAATAAAGTCTTGGTATCTACTTTGTACAAAACCTGTGGAATAGAAGGAGCATATTGGGAGGAAAGGTTACCATCTATTTTGTGGGCATACATAACAACTTTTAAACCAACAACAGAGCATACACCTTTCCAGTTGATGTATGGACAAGAGGTAGTGGTGCCAGTTGAATTCTTGATACCAAGTTTGAGAGTCACAGTGGAGCATCGCTTGGGTGATCAAGAAATTTTGGAAGAGTGAATGAAAACACTAATTAAGTTGGATGAAAGAAGAGTCATGGCACAATGGGAAATTGAGGTAGCCCAAAAAATAAGGAAACTATGGCATGACAAACACTTGAGGAAGCTAGAACTTAGTCCGGGTGACTTGGTTCTAAAGTTTAATGGAAAGCAGGAAATCAATCCTGGTAAGTTGAAGACTTTATGGCTTGGTCCCTACAAAGTGGTAGAAGTAATGAATAATGGAGCAGTCAAGTTGCAAAACTTGAATGGGACTGAGGTACCCAACATTGTAAATGGCTCAAAGTTGAAGCCCTATAAAGTACAGTGCTTATTCATTTCTTCAAAAGATATTGAATGAAGAAGATGAGCAGAAGCTCAATGGAGAACTCAAGGTGAGCAAGGTCCATCACAGGAAGATCCTGACATGGGACTCACACAATTATTTGTAGAAGGGGAGGAGACAAGGCCAACCATAGAACAACAGGAGTTGGTACCTCGACCCAGAGAAAGAAGAAGATTGTGGGTGCATGTCATATTTGCAGATGGGACCGAATGAGTAACAAAGGAAGATGAAGAGTGGATTCCTCCAAATGAAAGAGGATATTAGGAGATAGTACTATTACCTAGAAATAGGGGAAGGCAAGAAGAAGCACCCCAAGTAAATCAAAATATGATGTATCCTTAGGTGGAACGTAGAGAACTACCCCAACAAGCAGAAGGATGAAGAAGGATACGGTTAACAGTATGATATGAAGATAGAGTGGACACTTTTGAAATGGAAGTTCCAGAGGAGAATAAGAATGAGACCATTGATGAAGAATTGGTGGGACTTACTCCATTAGCATAGATAGGGCTATTACAGTAGAGAATGTGACTACAGACCCAACAATTATAGGAGGAATATCAGATATTGTGAGGTCATAATGCAAGGTTGAGGGAACAAACCATCTAGGAATTGGATAGTACAATACAAATGTTGGATGAACAAAGAACAACTAGGCTACAGGAACTAGAAGGGGAAGCTGAGGATAATGAGGGGATAACTCCAAGAAGTGGTATAAGAAATGATGGTGCAAGCACAAGTTCACAAGTACCACCAAGTGATCTGCCAATGACAAATGAAGATGCAGAGATGCTTTGGTGAGACATTGAGGAAGCAACCACATCACCTAAATCACAAGGTAATGCATGGGTAGATTTGAGTGAATCTAGTGATGAAGGAATGCCTTGGCTAGTAAGGGAACCTAGCATAGAAAGTAGTGATGATGATGATTGCCTAGAGAGACCCTAGAATCCTCAGGATAATCGTGATCCCCCAACCTACACAACAACACATCGACAACCAGGGAGATCTCAGGAGCGTCAAGCCAACCTTGATCCACAAGCATATACAATAGCCTATCGACAACTAAGAAGACAAAGGAGAGAAGTAAGGAGATTGGAGAGATTGATGAATTTACTAATGGATTGGTCGAAATAAAGAGAAGATAATCGAAATGACTCAAGTTCTAAGATAGATTTTTCCGATGCATATAGAGAGATCCTGGCAACCTCATCTCCACAAAGATGCTTCAAGGAAAGAATATGGAGACATCACTTAGTACGTGCAGATCATAGAATCAGAGCACTACGACAATTATCACCAAGCGTAAGATGAAGTAGAAGTCCACTAGCCAACATTGAGTTGGTAGAGATAACTCCTGATAATCAAGCAACGAGAGGAAGGAATCGACAAGGACCCCTAAGGCTTCAGCCAGGAAGGGGAGGAGGTATTCGACCATGGAATGAAAGAAGTCAAGGTGATGTTATAGTTAGAGGAGGAAGAGGACGAGGAAGGTTCTGACCTCCTACTCCTAGATGGTCGAGAGATACACCTTTGGCATGTTTGAACTAGATAAGGAATCTGCAAGGTATACTAGGGATAAGGGGAATCTTACCAAACCCCACAAGGTGGTATCCATTGGGATGACCACCACTAATCCGACGAGGACCTCGAAGAGTGGAAGGAGGTAGAGGATTACTCCAAGGAAGGGAGGAATCACCACTGGCATAGAGAAGTCCGATGTCAAGAGGAATAGGACATGGAAGGCACTTGCAAGGTAGAGGCCTTGTTGGTAGAGGAAGAGTGCATTTTGTAGATGAAAGAAACTAGGGTCAACAAAGGATCCGATCACCAAGTCTGGATATAGAATTGATCTGAGGAGATAGGCGAAGAAGTCACTCAAATGATAGTAGAATAGTTAGAGCACCGCTACCAAGGGATCAATCACTTGTACGACAAGAGGAAGAGACACTAGGTGAAGATACTCCAACTTGCAATTGTACAATTCCAAATTGTACACATGGTAGTGGAAGGCTAGGGAACTCGGTAACATCACAAGTGGAGATGAATCACCCTAGAGAGCAAGTGGTACCAGATGACACAATCACTCGTAATGTCATGGTCGAACCTCCAAGAGAAGAATCAGATGGGATCGTACAAGTGAATGTCACTATGCGATTCCCATGATGGTAAAGTGTAAATAGTATTAGGAAATGAAAAAAAGAAATAAAAGAAAAATAAATAAAATTTCCTTAGTTGTGAAAATCCCTTGGGATGCAATTAAGAAGGAAGTTGGTTGAAAACCGAAAATGATGACCTCTTCAAGAGAGAGAAAATAGAAAAATTTCTCTAAGTAACAGATCGTACAAACCAATTTTAAAGGTGAAAAAACATAAGTGGGAGATCGTACAAGCAAAAATGGAAAAAGCATAGGCAAAATCATACAAGGAAGCATGTTGTATGATTTAGATCATACATTGTATGATTTTAGGAGTAGTTGTATGATTTTCAACCATCGCATTTAATGTTTGCATGAGTGGAATGATGAGTTGTCGAAAAAGAGTAGGAAAAAGATAAAATCGCATGGGAAAAGTGATGAGTTGTCAATCATCTAGGAAAAGGAAGACAAAAAGACATGCAAGAGGGTAAAGTGGCACAATTTTAAAAATTGAATGGTTAGGGTTTGATAGCAATTTAAATAAAGGGATAATTTTAGTAAATTTGCAAATCGTACAAGGGGGAATTCAAAATTTTAAGGAGAGCGAAGGTGAAAAGCATGCAACCACATGAAATTTTCTACATGGGCATTGAAATTCATCAGTAAACTACAAGATTGCATGACCCATTTTTAAATTTGCACTAGGGAGACTTTTCACATTCAAGAAAATCGAACTAGAAGAGAAAAGTAAGGGTTTTGACTCCATTAAAAGCAATTTTGAATTTTAACTAAAGAGAAGCGAGGGTTTGCAAATAGAAGGCATCCAAACTAGAATATGTGAAAAACATCCATCTAGGGTTCAAAGAAATTGTAGATTGGAGCTGAAGTGAAGAAATTGCAAGGAAAAGGAGATTACAAGCCCTAATCAGAGAAAAAGTGGCAAAAATAAACTGGAGAAGGTAGAAGAAAGAGGGGAGAAGACCATACAACCCTACATTATAGCTAGAAAAATTTGTTTTTGGGGGAGATTGTGCCAAGTAAAGGAAAAATTGCAGATTTGCTCTAGAATTGCATTGAAAAGATAGATCGAGACATTTTGGCAACTAGGTCGGTGAGAAATCATGGAAAAGAAGTGAAAAATATAAGTTTTAGGTGAACAAGGGTTTCAAAGGATGTGTTGTATGATTTGGAGGGTAGATTGTACGATCTCAGGAAAAAATTATGCGATTTCAAGCAATTCGAAGGTCGATTTCAACCTTTTTGAGAAAATCATACGAAATCATACAAAGTGTATAGATTTGGAAAAGGAGAATAGGTAGACAGGGACATTGTATGGATTGGTATGGACCCTGTATATTTTGGTGTAGTTGATGTATGATTTGTAGCTGGTTGAGCGGTTTGAAGTAGTTTGAGAGATTGTACGATCTGGAGGTGGTTGTACGAACTGAAAATGTACATGAATGATTTGGAGGGTGTACTATACAATTTATAGTAGCATTGTATAATTTTTAGGGGACTTTTAATTGCATGATAGGTGATGTCCAGAAAGCAAATCTAACTAGAGGAATGGTAGGAAAATGATTTCAGCCAAAGAGTTTGGATACCAGTTAAGAAGAATTATAGCCAACAGAGTGGAATGATCACCAGGACCCCTACATGAGAGAGAGTCACATCCATGACAATACCAAGGGTGATAGTTTTAGTCTCATGGTTGGCATGGTAATCATCCTTGGAGGAGAGGAGGATATAGGCCATGGAGAGGGTAGAGGTATTGGAGGGTTGATCGAAGAAGGACACCACCAAGGTTTTGAGAGGAGGAAATAGGAAAGAATCTCGAGGAGGGAGTTGCATAGTGAAGTCCATTACCCAGATCTAGAGGAGGATCTGAGTAGTGAACCTAAGGAGAACTAGGTTGAGATAACAAGGATATCATTTATACAACATGGAGGAGATACATGCTAGAAGTGGTGGAGCAACGAAGAAAACAAGACCCACCCATGGAGAAAATAATTTGAGAAGGTTGGTGTAGCTATAATAGCATAGGTGCCACCACACTAGAAGACCTTATTTTATAACTATCTATTGTAGATGGTTCAGGCATATGATCTTGCAAGCAGACTTACCTATGTCAATGTGGGTAAGCGATCGATGAAGGTAGAATTCATAGTAGAGGCATTCAGGAAAATATTTGGGTTGCTAGAATATGGCACTGAGGTAGTTAAGAAGTTGCTTGATCTGATTGAGACACATCGCATCATCACTTCACTTACCAATGTGAAATCATCGATCGAAGCAAAGATCTCGGGTGCAGGAACTCGAGGAATTAAATAGAGCTAGTTGATAGGGAAATATTGGCCATGCACCATGAATATTGTGATGGCTCAATTATTAGGAGAAACATGAGCCATAGAGATGCCAATATGGATGGCTCAATATGTGGAAGGTATCACCAAAGGAATCTGGTATGATTGGGGTACCTATCTGGAGAAAAAGATGCATGATGTGTTGATAAAGAGGCCTAAGAATTTTGGGATGACTTTCCATGCTATTGGATTGTTATTGAATGCTATCATGGAGATGGGAATTCATTTTCCAAGCTTGATAGAGCCTAGGAATATTGATGTAGGTAAGCCAACCATTTTATGATGGGTAAAGTCAGTGCCAATTCAGAAGGAGACTCCAGATAAGTCTTGAACAAAGAAAGCACCTCAGTAGTAGGCCACTGTAGAGTAGGAGGATACTTCTTCGAAGGAGGAGGTACACCATCGAAGGAAAAGGCCTAGGTAGTTGCAACCTAAACTAGAACAACAAGCACTTCAACAATGATAGTAGGAGTAACAATCATTAGGAAAGGGAGGAAATTATGGGGAGGCAATCCAGCCCAGTATGAGTAAGAACAAGAAGACAATGGGAAATAATGGTGAACAATCTCATCCCGAAAAACAAGTCAAGCCTGTATAGGAGAATCAGCAAGAGGAAGAATAGTCAGACTCGGAGAAGCTGGATTTGCAAAATTGGAATTGGGTAGAAGTAGAAGAGATGGTAGAGTCCCCACATATTTTTTAGTCTATCGATCTCAAAATTTTAGACTCTTCTAAAATTTTGGATGATATAGAAGTGAGGCAAATAGCACAAGAAGTGGTAGCCACTACTCAGGAGATAAAAGATAAAGCCAAGGTGGTAGTGGAAGCCTCAGAAGAAGAGTCAAGAGAGAAGAAGAAGCCTCACTTCAGATTCATGATGGGAGGAAGCACGAATCAAAATGATCAGAGTGATGCACAAGAGGATAGGAATGCATCACAGGAATAGGAAGATCCTATTGTTGAAGAAGTCACAACAATGGAAATCCAACAAAATCAGGAAGAAGAGCAGGTGACAGAAGAACAATAGGTGGACTTAACCGAGCAAAAGGAAGTCCAAGAATCTATAGGGCAGCAACAATCTCATCCTGAGATTGTGGATATTGAAGAATATGTGGAGGTTGAGAGGACTGTAGGATAGACTCCACCACAGGAAAATATAAACATGGAGAAAGCACTAATGGAGCTTGGGGGAAGCTCTGGTCACCACTTGGAAGAAGAGGAAGAACAAACTCCTATAGAGGAAGAACTGTGGAGGATGCAAACAAGCTACCTCCTGGAGGTACCGTAGTTCTCAAAGATTGAAAGGAGGATGCAAAAAGGGTAGAAGATCAGGTGGAACATTTCTTCTCTCAGATAGGCAATGCCATGGCTAGCGCTAAACTATAGTTTTGTATTGGATGCATGGGAGAGTTGAAGCTATGGGAAGAACAAGTGTTTATCAAATTGGAAAAGATAATAGAATGGGTGAGCAATGAGGATCGTACAAAGAAAATTGTTGATATTCATGTACAACACCCATGGAAGTTACCCAGGGAAGAGGTAACAATGATGTTAGGAAGAGATGACTTGCCAGATGGAGTGAGAACCAATTACAGGTAGCATCCGAGGTTGTACCTAGATAGAGCCAATTATCCAACTTGTCCCTTGAATACAATAGATTTGGAACATAAGAGGGTCACCTCAGGCTTGGCTATCACTCTGAGGAAGTTGAACTTCCTAACACATTGGATAGAGTGGTTGAGCATAGGATTGGAGCAGATCTATCAGCTCAAGGAAGCTCAGAAAGAAGATATAGAAGCCACTCAAAAGGAAATGGTTGTAATGGAGGAAGAATTGTAGAAGAGTAAGGCTATGGTAGAAGATAAGTTAAAGAAATTGGAAGAAGAACTGCTAAGTAACAAGGTTGGTTTTGAGGCTATAATTAGTTCGCTAGAAGAGGAGAAGCGATAGGTCTCACAAATGGTAGAAGATAGGATCAAGGAGTTGGAAGCTCAATTAAGAGCAAAAGAAGAACAGTTGCAGGCAAAGGATGAACAATTGAGAACACAGTTGGCTATGAAAGATGAGCAATTGGCAATGTAGGATAAGAAGATAGAAGAGCTCACACAGGACAATAAACGATATAATGATATGGTCTTGGAGAAGCAAACATAATTGAATGTTAAGGAGGAGATTGTTCATGTGCTTTGGAGGCTGATATTAATCACCATATGAAGACCATTATAGATAAGAATGAAGAGTTAGAAGTAGCAGCTTGAACAGAAGCACATTTGTAGGAGAAGCTTAAGAAGAGTGCTACTGAGCATGAACAACAATTGAGGGAACTCTTGAAGACTACCGAGGAGACAACCAACCAACATGGTGTGAAAGTAGTAGAAATGGGCAACTACGCAGCCAAGTTGCATAATCAACGCACAATTCTTCGCACTTGGTTGGAAGACATGGAAGCCTTAGTCAGAGATTATGAGGCCCATCTGAAATAGAAATATGAGTCGATGAGGACACCGACCAAAGTAAATGGGAGGGCAGATGTAGGCAGAAAATCCACCTCCTAGAAGAAGAAGAAGTGACAAGAGGATTTGCCTAGTTTTGATAATTTTGATAGTTTTGGTAAACCGTACAAGTAGGAGTAAATCATACAAGCAGGAGGTAAACTATACAAACTGGAGGGAAAATCGTACAAAGTGCAATGAAATGCAAAGGAAATGCAATTTGAGTTGTAATTGCACATGAATTTGATAAATCATGTGTTTAGACTTAGTAAAAGGTATAATTATGTATTCCATTATGCATGGGTAGTTGTGAATAATGAATTGCCTTAGGAACCACTTGGGAATGGCTTAGGCAACATTATATAAGACCCCCTTTTCAATTTTGATAGTCTGGTTAGTTTGGTTATGATCTGGTGATAGATTAGTCTGAGTATTGAATGCATATCTATGATTATTGTGTACCTTTTAGTGATTGTATTGCACTTTTGATAAGTAATGAAGAAGAACCTCAATTCATAGTCTTTTCTCATGTATTGTATGATTCTGGAATGATGGAGTAATATTTTGCAGTATCTAGTTGTTGCATGTACTTCTTTATGTTTGTGGTTGATGATTAATGCATTGCTATGAAGGATGGAATGGAACCAACACTGGTGTGAACCTTAGGAATGATCTGTGAGGTAGATGATATCAAGAAGGACATATTGAATGCTGTTGTACGATTTCTGGATATTGCCATTGGATAGAACTCTCTCAAACCCTGATAGTAGAACTTGCATGTTGGTAGGAATGGAGTAATTGCCATTCTAGAACTTCCCAAAACTTGTCTGAGAGAGATTGGTACAGAAGAGTATCCAATTTGGCACCTTTCTAAACTTTTAGTTCGTACAAATCGTACACCAGACGCGTTACAAATCGTACAAAAGAAACTTACCCGATTTGGTAGTTTATGCGATAAAGGAAAACTTACCCGATTTGGCGATATTGGTAAATCGAACAATTTAGTTACAAAATTGTGTACGACAGCTTGCAAAACCGAATTTGAAGGATTGGATGAGTGTAAAATCGTACAAGCACTATCATTGTATGATTTGGGATCCGTACAAGCTATTTTGTGGTCGCATATTGATGGTTGTGGAGACTATACGATTGTACGATTTGGTTCATCGATTGAGAATAGTAAATTGATCATTCTAAGCCCTTGAGAACCACCTCCCCACTTGGAATATTACACCCCTATGCTACACAAATTTCATCATAACTAACATAAACTATCTTACTAATTTGGTAGAAGTAATGCTTGCTAAAACATCTACTACTCTAGTTATAACAAAATATCTATATTATATTAAAATAACCAAGTTGGGATTCCTAAGAATAATAGTGAGTTGCCATGAGATGTATTTTAGGATTTCTATAATAGTAGAATTATTAAGAATATATATGATGTAATAAAACAAAATATAATTATATCATCCTCAAGTGGATGGTGTCAACGGAGCATTTAATAATGTACTATATATAGTTCTAAACATGACTTAAAATGTAGGCCATAGAAACTAGGATGAGCATGGAATTATAAGTACCTTAATAGGTTGACACTATTCTAATTAAATTATGCTTTTTAAGGAACCATACCAATTAGTTATATAGTCAAAACCTTAAAAATATACATTGTTACAAGAATTGGTAAGCTTGAGTCATTACAAGAAAGATTGGTGAAAATGATTAAGATAGAAAAATAATGAAGATATATTGTATTCAAGTAGCTTCAATAAAAGAGGTACCAAAAATCATTGCATTGATCATAATCTAACGATAAAAACTCTATAACAAGGGGCAATGGCCATATTATATGACAACCATTACAAGCAACATTTGGAAAAATTAAAGGTTAGATAATTGGATCCATATAAAAATAATAAAACTTATAAATGGATTAGTCAAGTTAGATGTTTTGTATTACTAGGCATTCAAAGAGTTAGTAAATAGGTCTAGGTTATATCCATACCTTCCATAGGAGTAATAAAAATATAGGGAAGGCATGATTCCATAGGGGAAGATGGCATTATTTCACAATACCATAGGAAAAAATTGCACCAAAAAGGAATGGAAGAGAAGGTTATTGATAAGATAAAATACAAACTCCTTATAAGACATTATGATAATAGGAATTCCAAAAAAAAATTGTTAAAATATAATTTTATATAAGACTACCATAAAAATTTGAGTATCAAAGAAAATCATAGGGAAAATATGATAGTGCAAAACTATACCCAACACTATGATTAAAATGGAAACTTAAAAATAAAAAAGTACCTATATATATGAGATTCAAGGCTAAAATAATTCTATATATCAACATATGTATAAGGGTAGAAGGAATTATAGATAAGTGTATCACCTGAGAAAAACCATCTATAAGTGGATGTAGAGCATAGCCCCTATGAGAGGTATGGTTGCACCTATAGTAGGGTAGAGTAAACCACTAAATAAATGCAAGGATGGAACTATAGTAGGGTGGATTAAACACACTAAAGAAAGGCAAGGATTGACCTATAGTATGGTGGAGTAAACACACTAAAGAAAGGCAAGGATGCACCTCAAGTGTCATTGACATAAAATACAACAATAACTCACCACCAAGAAATATGTTATAGACATAAGAAATGGTGGAAATGTCTCACTAAGATAAGGTAACATCAAAGCAAAAATAATGTGCTAACAAGAAAATAGTTATAGGAGAAAAATTAATAGCATCATAGAATGAAACCTAGTTATTTGGGGACAAGGTAGGATTTCAAGTTGAGGGAGAAGAGTATTGTAATGAGTTGGAAAGGAGGAATTAAGAGAAAAAAATAAACACTAGAAGGAAATTTGGTATTAAAAATTAGCCTAAGGAGAAGGTATTTAAAATACAAAAAAATATATAGTGTTAAGGGCTTTGTCCTTTATTTGAGAGGCCCAAGGTTCAAACCCCACTTAGTATGAGGAGATCGGAACCCTTCATAAAAACTTGTGCAAACTCATTAAAAATAATGCAAAAACTTTGAAGGTAATGAGGCCATATGAAACTAGTGGTAGGATATAGGATGAAAATAAAATAGGCTTTGTAGCAAGAATGTAGTTTTTAGATTGGGAGGAAACCCTTTATATGCAGATATTCACAAATATTACAACATTTCTCTTGAGTGGATATCACAACCATGGTTGCTAGTTTAATAGTTATTAATCTATTGATTATATTGTGGTGTACAAGATGTTAGGATTTTATAAGGATGAAGAGGACCCAACATGATATAACAAAAGGAAATGACTTCTAATAAAAGAAGTTTTCTAGGCATTGAACACCACAACCACATCATGTGGCTCATAGTTTATTGACATAGGGTAACTAGAATTTATATTTGTGGTAGAAATGTTAGTATGAAAGGTGTATATGAAACATAATCATGATCTAATAATAACTAGAATAAATGTCATTCTTGATATGGTAATGATGGGAAAGAAGCACAATGTTGAAAAAATATTCTTAAATAATTTCAAATACAATATAGATTTAATAAAGGTAGAGAGGATGTAGTTCAAGTACAATATATTTCTCATAGTTTGAACAATGTATTTTGTGAGCACAATCCCTCGGAAGATAAAAATTGTAATCCAAATGGGGTACCACTTTATGTAGCATCTATATGTGACATCCCCGATAGAATGGATTACATGGGGACAAATTTTAGGATCATTGTACAAGAATATGAAAGAATCCTTTTATCAGCAACAACAATGTTCACAGGCAAGTAGAATTTGCTATGTAATAAGTGTGGTATAGATATTTATTACATATTAATGTAATACAACTTAAAAAATATAATGGGAGTCTTAGTTAGAGATAGATTTTAAATAATAATCTATTTTATGATAATGAAAACTCCATTAAAGTAATCATTCATAACCATAAAAAAGATAAGAAAATGCTAAAATAGAATAAGAAAATTTGGATGTATAATGATATCATGGATTATTTAGAGGAATTATATCAAGAGGAAGATGATTTACAAGCTAAATATTGATTATAGGATACATAAAATATAGTTTAAGAAGTAATGGCAACATCAAAAATATCAAGGAAGAGAATTAAGGAATCGATATCCTAGTTTCGTAAAATGAGTCATCATTGGCAATGATGTTGCCCATTATAACAATGCTACATACTATAGGAAGAGGATAGTTTAGAAATTTTAAAAAATGGGAAAGGTGACTCCACCACTATTAGTGATTTATGCCAGAGCACCTCCAAAACAATGAGAGCCTCTAAGAAAGAGGATAAATATGGATGATTCATAAACTACAAAAGATAAAAAGTATGTTAGATACATAACTATAAAGGAAAAATGGATAAGAAATGTCTCAGAAATCGTTGTAGATTAAGAGAGTAGGAAGGAGTCTCAACTTAACTAAAGATAAATAGTTTGGGAGGAGAAAAAATAAAATTTGAGATTCTACCAAAATATATTCTAGAAATAGGGCTCAAAAATGGCATTGTGGTGAGACCTAACATAACAATAAAAATTGGTGAGCTTACCATCATAAACTTAAGTAGTCCTTAATTAATTACGATAAAATTATTTAAAATCCTAGGACAAATGTGGTGGATGAGTAATGAGGACACATAATGCAGAATACATAAAAAATGGAAAAATATTTATTTTCATTCGAAAAGGGTCTATTTATAACCAAATGCAATACCTAGGAAGGAACCTTCAAGAAAATATCACATTACATGTAATGTCAAAATATCAGAATATCAGTCACTATTATTAATTAATACTTATCATTCCTCCCTATCATAGAAGCATTGGACTTAAATATGAAAAAAAAAGGAAATAAAATCATATGTGAAGAAGGGAGAAAATAGGAGCCACAAAAGGAGAATACTAATGTGGCTAATGCAAAGATAGTTGAATATCCAATGAGCTAAATGTAAAACTAGTTAGAGGTGTTATTGCCCTAAGAAATATGATGAATCTTACCTGTGAAGACATGAATAAATCTAAAATGCTAAAATCATCTAAGAGAGACACTAAAGGATAGTCTCTCAAATACATTAATTAGAACATGAAATATAATTAGTTTGATAAAATCCAATGGTTGGAGATAAGAGTCTACAAGAATGAATTACATATGTTCTTATGGTAACCTTCACATCCTACAATATTGTATGGATAACCATTCACTATAACCACCAAGTGTTATAGAGGAGATCACTAGTTATGAGGTTCACATGCAGTGGTTTGTGAATATCATCAATAAAATCTTTGTAGGTAGGAGTCACCAAAATAGAAACTAGACAAAAACTCAAAATGCAAAACAAAAAATGAGGAATGTGCCTCATGAAATAAGGCACATGTAAAAAGAGTACCATAATATATGTTTGATGGTAAATGTAGACAAAAGTAGTGTTAGGTATGACCAAAAATGCACTCCAAGATACAATAAAGTATGGAAAGTGATTTAAGGAAACAAACTTTTTAGAGCACCATAAATAAGATGAGATATTTATAAAACTAAAAAATAATATTATGATTGGATATATGTCAAAAAGACTTTTCTATTGACTACACATAAGGCTATATTCATGTTGGGTTGGAGCCCTAGATATATGTGAAAAAATACTAGTGTCAAGCAACAAAAGGATAGGATGTAAGTACATTTTGGAATAAGATAATATTCTATATATTTTCACAAAATATTTTACCAATATATGTTGGTTTGAAAATATTAATGTGAGCACTATAATTTATCAGATATACATGAATGCAAAATGGTAACCTTATTTTGTCCTATATGCACACATTCCCCTAATAGCTACATGGGGTAAAAAATACAAAGAAAACCCTAGTTGATTAAAATATACCCCCACAAGTATTGGACATATAATAACATCTTCCTCAGAGGACATTAAATATAAAATGCCAAACATCATATAGGATTAATAAAACCTTCACCTAGGCCATGTGGATAAAAAAATATGCATGTTATATAATCACTAAATAGAAACGAGGAGTGAAGAGTTGGAACACAAAGGCATGTATCTCAAGAGGGTGGAAAACTCATAGAAAATATCATATAGTGTAAAATGTTCTAGAAATTGGTTAAATATGTGGTATTAGTTGTTCACAAGGAAAAAAATGATGATGATATTGTTATTCAAAGAAAGAAATGTGACAGGTGCATGCCATGAAATATTAAAGAGGTATGATGTGGAAGAAAATGACTACTTGGTGCATGAGATTTGATATCCCCATAAAATTGTGTGAATCAATTAGAAAAGGACAGATGACATTAAACTACAACCCATCAAAAGGAGATGTGGAGCTATTTGTGGGACTACATGGAAGGTATGAACTCCATAAAACCTTGACCATGTCCATAGGTTAGATTCTTGGAATGAGAGCGTACAATACCAAAAAATAGTCATGGTGAATCATAAATTATCCAACTAGTTATGCATAATTAATGCATACATGGAAAAAAAATGAAAAATGTGGCTTTAATAGGGATATAGGATGCAAGAATAAGAATTGTCTAAGCATATAGATAGGAGGAGACCAATGGTTAATGGGGCCATGTAGGTACATGATTATCTATGATGCCAACATAAAAATTGTTTAAAGATAAATTGGTGGTGCTTGAAGCTAATGTAGAGAATCAAAATCCTCAAATGGGATTCAAGTGGATGTTACGAATAGAATAGGGGAAATTGATTAATAGATATTTGACATCATTTGGATAGATGCACAGAGTGGAAATGGTAATCATCAACAAACATGTAGATTTTAAAACCCAAATGTGAGTGGCTAGTGAGAGAATGAGCATATCTAGAGGAAGCTAGGATAAAAGATAGGCTAGTGTGCATAGGGATAATTACACCATCTAAATGAGTAGATAAGCCATAGGGAAGCAATGGAATTAGGTTGTGATTGGAAACATCTAAGGTGGCAAGATGAGGGTGCACAAGGAGCATGTTGATGATAGTTGTAGGTGTTGAGAATATTTGGAGCTATAAAAAATAATGGTGGTTACGAAAATATGTGATCACCAAATTAGTCACACCCAAAAAGTGTAATAATTAAAATTTCTTTGATAATAAACAAAATGGTGAGTGTAGACCAAGATCAAGGGTTCCAATAGTTTTGCGGTATCTTGTGATACAAAATTAGTAATAAAAGAAAAGGTTTATATTACACTATAAAAATTATCTTGTTTGGTGAGTGTTGTTCCAAATGAGTGCTAGGAATTATGTTTTCCAGTGGTGCATGATAAACAAAAGATGCCAATAGGGAAGTCAAATGGCCTGAAACTACTAAAGTCATTTAGCAAGCGTGTTGAAACTAAACTAGTGGAATGGAGAGAACCAATGACATCAATAAAAATATATTCATAGGGGCCATAGGGTTAATTTTTGGAAAGGGATGAAGTCATGAAGAAAATAAAAAGAATAAAATGCTTATATTTGGGTGAGACAAACAAAAAAATTCAATAACAATAGAAAAATACAAAAGAAATGGCCAAATATTTTGATAGTTACCTCTCAAATAGATCTATTAATCGAGCTCTTACAAACCCAAATTACAAAAAAATAATATGTAATAAAAATGAGAATAAACTTAAAGAATAAAACTAACATAGAATAATGAGAAAAAAATTAAAATTTTAAAGGGGTACTAGGAATTTCCATGAGGGAAATTCCCCATCATAAGGTATGATATACCAGTTTGTACCAAACTGATGAGGACATAAAAGGCAAAAAAATTAGATAGTGGAAATATATTTATTTTAATTCAAAAATGGGATATTTATAGCCATATACAATATCCAAGAAGTAACATTTTTGAAATATTCTATAGAACATCATATTAAATGTAATTTTAGAATGTCAAAATGTTAGCCACTATCATTAAATAATCCCTACCAACGAGTACTTAGATTTATATGTTATACACATACATAAAAATACATATATATTGGATTGATAATTGAATGTTCCTTGTAAAGGTTAATAAACTAACATAGACTAATGATAATAGGAATAAAATTGTAAATGGGTAGGGGGAATTTCTATTAGGGAAATTCCTCCTCACAAGACAAGATCTATATCTCTAATACCAAACTAATGAAGAAACACAAGGCAAAACACATAGACAATGGAAAGATGTTTATTTTCATTCAAAAACGGTCTATTTATAGCCATATAAAACTCACAAGAAGGAACATTAAATAAGATATTGGAGAACATCACATTAAATGTAATGTTAGAATGTCAAAATGACAACCCGTATAATTAATTAATCTATATTAATGAGTAATTAAATTTATATTTTATATATACATCTATATACACACAAATATATATAGATATAGAGATACATATACAAATGCAAATATGTATTTATATATATATTATATTGATAACTAAATGTTCTTTGTAAAGGTTATTATCTACTTATATCATGTAGGTTCGCTTACGTATAGACACAATAATTCATACCAAGTCCTCCTAGCTAAGAATACTTTGTCCTCAAAGCACATGAATGGAAGGATGAGTTGAAATGGGGTGGGATTCCCATGAAACTTCTTCATTTTTTTTTGCTTGAGAAAAAGGGGCTATACTCAATTATCCCACCCTTGACAAATCATAAATCTCTGCTATAGAGCTTGAAATTTTACAAACATATTCAATTTTAATCTCAATTGAGATTCTATAGTTAGATATCTATATCTTTTCTAGAAATAAAGTTTTAATTCTTGATATTCACTTTATGGGTTTTCAATTTTCGTTGTAAATACAAATATTGAATATTCTTCTTCTTGAAATTTTCCATTCTTGTTCATCCATCCATCCAAGTCAAATATTGATTAGTGGTGGTCTTTGATGGTGTCGAGCTACTATTATGCAACTTGAATATCCATAACTACTTTGTTGGAACCATGCTTCTACTACCCTGCTCTGATATTTTGAGCGATTACTCTTATTGTTCCTTGATGCTACTACACCTCTTTGAAATCTAGAATCAGTATGAATTTTGGCCTAAAATCACCATGTGTCATGCATTTCTAAATTTATGCAGATGTATAATATTGATGTCTTAATCCATGCCTCCAAACTTGTTGTCACTCAAGATGGTGTGTGTGAAAATATGTTGTAACCTTAAATTAAAATTATATTTTCCTTGATTCTTCAACAATTTTTTTCTTTATATTAATCTCTTATTCAAAATATTCTCTCTTATACACTTCCTTTAGAATATACTTGTGCACTTCCTTTAGCATGTGCTTGTGCACTTCTAACATGGTTTCCTTGGACTTTGTTGCTACTTCTTCCATGGACACTATTATTGCTACTACTATAAATTCAATGTTTAAGTCTTCTATTGGTTCTTCGACTTGTTCCACCTATTATAATTGCTTCTTGTTTCTCCTTATATCCTTGGTTATTAAGAGCTTTTTTCTAAATGCAACCATAAAATTACCCATTGTCATTTGTATTATTTTCTTCAATTATATTATATTTATTTCTTCCTTGAAATTTCCTCTAAATCCTTTATATTTCTTATTCATATCTTTCAATGGTGACCTTCAAGATAGGTATCGTTTTATATGGGTCCCACCAAATAAATAATGTATGCTCCATATCTACTGATTTGTGCGAAACTAATGAGGACACAAAAGGTAAAACATTTAGATAACGAAAATATATTTATTTTCATTCAAAAATAGGATATTTATAGCTATATACAATATCCAATAAGAAACCTTTTGGAAAGCTTCTAAAGAACATAACATTAAATATAATTTTATAATGTCAAAATGTTAGCCACTATCTTTAAATAATCCCTATCAATGAGTACTTAGATTTATATTTTATATACACACACATACACATACATATATATTGGAATTCTAATTGAATGTTCCTTATAAAGGTTAATAAACTAACATAGATTAATGAGAATAGGAAAAAATTGTAAAGGGGTAGGGGGAATTTATATTAGGGAAATTCCCCCTCATAAGGCAAGATCTAGTACTCTAATACCAAATTGATGAGCACACACAAGACAAAACACATAGACAATGGAAAGATATTTATTTCATTCAAAAAGGGGCTATTTATAGCCATATACAACTCCCAAGAAGGAACCTTCAAGAATATTTTGGAGAAAATCACATTAAATGTAATGTTAGGATGTCAAAATGTCATCCAGTATCATTAATTAATCCCTATCAATGAGTACTTAGATTTATATGTTACATACACACACACACACACACATATATATATTAGATTGATAACTAAAAATTATTTATAAAGGTTAGTATCTACTTATATCAAGTAGTTTCAGTTAGGTATAGATATAATAATTCATAGCAAGTCCTCCTAGCTAAGAATGCTTTATCCTCAAAGAACATGAAGGGAAGGATGATTTGAAATGGGGTGGGATTCCCATGAAGCTTCTTATTTTTCCTTTTTCTTGAGAAAAGGGGGCTATACTTAAGTCCCCCACCCTTGATAAATCATAAATATCTCCTACAAAGCTTGAAAGTTTACAAACATATTCAATTTTGATCCCAATTGAGATGCTATAGCTAGATATCTACATATTTTCTAAAGAAAGTTTGAATTCTTGATTTTCACTTTATGGATTTTCAATTTTCTTTGTAAATACAAATATCGAATATTATTCTTCTTGAAAATTTCCAATATTGTTCATCCATCCATCCGAGTGAAATTTTTATTAGTGGTGGTCTTTGATGATGTTGAGCTGCTATTGTGTAACTTAAATATCCATAACTAATTTGTTGGAACCATGTTTCTACTACTCTGCTCTGATTTTTTGAGTAGTTGCTCTTATTATTCCTTGATGCTACTACACATATCTGAAATATATAAACACTATGAATTTTGGCCAAACATTGCCATGCTTCATGCCTTTCTAAATCCATGTAGAACTATAATATTGATGCTTTAATCCATACCTCCAAAATTATTGTCACTCAGGGTTGTGTGGGTGATAATATTTTGTAACCTTAAACTAACATTATATTTTCTTTGATTCCTCAATAATTTGTTTCTTTATATTAATTTATTCTTCAAAAATTTCTCTCTTATGCACTTCCTTTAGCATATCCTTGTGCACTTCCTTTAGCATGTCCTTGTGCACTTCTAACATGGCTTCCTTGGAATCTAAAATTGTTACTACTATAAATTCAATGTTTAAGTATTTTATTGGTTCTTCAACTTGTTCCCCATATTTTAATTACTTCTTTTTTGTCCTTATATCCTTGGTTCTTAAAAATTTTCTTCTAAATGTTGTTGAGCAAGGTGCAACAACAGTATTGTCATTTTTGTCAACACAGTCATATAGATTTGTTGATGCAGTGGACAGGAAGTTCAAAAGCTATTCGGATGCAGAAGACAGGAGTTCAAAGGTTATTCAGAGTATGTACAGTGATTTTCCAAGAAGACCAAAGTGGCCCATATGCAAAATATCAAGGAAAAAATACAAGTAAGAAAAGTGTCGCGATATCGCGACATATACAACAGGCAAGAAAAACTGTCACGATTTCGCGACATGTTGGAAGAGAGAGAAAAGGTAGGAAAAACTGTCACGATTTTGCGACATGTTGGAAGAGAGAGAAAAAGTAGGAAAAACTGTCACGATTTCGCGACATGTTGGAAGAGAGAGAAAAAGCAGGAAAAACTATCGTGATTTCGCGACATGTTGGAAGAGAGAAAAAATAAGAAAAACTGTCGCGATTTCGCGACATGTTGGAAGAGAGAGAAAAAGCAGGAAAAACTGTCACGATTTTGTGACATGTTGGAAGAGAGAAAAAGCAAGTGGAAAAACTATCGTGATTTCACGACATGTTGGAAGAGAAAGAGAAAGCAGGAAAAAGTGTCACGATTTCATGACAAGTTCGAAGAAAGAGAACAAGTAAGAAAAGTGTCACGATTTCGCGACATGTCGCATTTTCACGACTAAAATAGGAGAGAGAAAGTAAGTTTGAAAAGTGTCACGATATCACGACATGTCGCATTTTCACGACTAAAATAGGAGAGAGAAAGTAAGTTTGAAAAGTGTCACGATATCGCGACATGTCGCGATTTTGCGACAAAAGAAAGAGAGGAAAGTACGGAAGCAAAAGTGTCATGATTTCATGACAAAAGCAGAGAAGCAAGACTTCGAAGGCAGAAGTGTCACGATTTCGCGACAAAAGCAAAGAAGTAAAGTACGGAAGCAGAAGTGTCGCGATTTCACGACAAAAGTAGAGAAGAAGACTTCAAAGGCAGAAGTGTCACGATTTCGTGACAAAAGCAAAGAAGTAAAGTATGGAAGCAGAAGTGTCACGATTTCGTGACAAAAGTAGAGAAGAAGACTTCGAAGGCAAAAGTGTCACGATTTCGCGACAAAAGCAAAGAAGCTAAGTACGAAAGCAGAAGTGTCACGATTTCATGACAAAAGCTAAGTTGAAGACTACGGAGGTAGAAGTGTCGCGATATCGTGACAAAAGCAAAGTCAAAGTCTATGGAAGCAGAAGTGTCACGATATCATGACAAAAGCAAAGACGAAGTATACAAAGGTAGAAATGTCATGATATCATGACAAAAGAAAAGACGAAGTCTACGAAGGCAAAAATGTCACGATATCATGACAAAATAATAGAGAAAGCGTACGAAGGCGAAAGTGTCACGATATCATGACATGTATTTTCACGGCAACAACAACAAAAGAAGCTACAGAGGCAGAAATGTCATGATTTCATGATAGGTCATAAATGCGCAAGTCAAGAAGGAGAACCCGACTAAAATGAGAAGTATGATAGTGGACCGACATCACTACGACATTTACAGGGGCAGTTATAGAGTGATTTCATACTGCTAAAATACGAAGAGTGATCAAAAGTCAGTATGGCGGTTACAGGGTCTGTCCAGAATGAAATCATCAAGCGATGGATAAACCGAACATCTTCTTGAGTTGAAGCCGACGAAGACCGATGACAGCCGACTAAAATTAGGGTTTATAGTTGTTATGAAAGTCGACTAAGATTAGGATTTACAGCCGACTAAGATTAGGGTTTTCATCATAAAAAATATTGTTATAAAAGGAGGGCTATTTGGAGAATTGAGAAGATGGTGGAATGTGTGTGAAATACGGTCGTTGTGCGCAGAGAGCAAGTCGTGTCGAATCATGCTAAGTGCAAAATTTGCAAAGAGAGCAGAGTGCACAAAAGGGAGAAGAATATCGTGAAGTTTGACTGTAATGAAGCAGAGTGTGCGAAGTGATTGCACAGAGAATGCAAAGGTGAAGAAGACCAGTCAGGGTCTTGCAAAAGCAAAGGTATCTTACTGTCAAACTTATAGATTCAAATTGAAGTCCAGGTTGCAGCTTGGCATCAGGGGTTGGTGCTCCTTTCTATTGGTGCAGATAAATTAGGGGTTGGTGCTCCTTCCAGTTGGTGCTAGTAAATCAAGGGTTGGTGCTCCTTTCTATTGGTGTAGATAAATCAGGGGTTGGTGCTCCTTTCTGTTGGTGCAGATAAATCAGGGGTTGGTGCTCCTTCTGGTGGGTGCTGGTAAATTGATTGTAAAGTTGGTGCTTTGCAAAGGCTAGATTTGGATGGTAGTCCAAGCGGTCAATTTTTGAGGAGTAGCCACATTGGTGAACCTCGTTAAATCTTGTGTTGTGTGATGCTCTTTTGTTATACTTGTTGTATCTAGTAATAAGTTTTAATTGCTATGGTATTAAGAGCTATAAATTTAAGTTTATAGAGCTACACTGATTCACCCCCCTCTCAGTGTCATTGTAAGACTAACAATTGGTATCAGAGCTAAGTTCTTGTACAAGCTTAACCGGCTAGGGTGATCTTGGAAGTAACACAATGGCAGGTGGTGAAGGCTTCTCATCAAACAAAGCACCATTGTTTGATGGATCTAATTACACATTCTAGAGAATCAGGAATGCCAGTTCAACAGAAGATAGCTCGGTGAGGATTCTAAAGAGGAAATAGGTGAAGCTCTTTTCATGGCATTTGAAGAAGTAAAATTAGAAAAGGAAGGAGTGAACTCTGAAGTATGTGGTGAAAACCCTGAGGCTGAAGTAGATCTAGAAGGTGAGTTGATCTCTGCACTTGAAGAGTGGAAAATAGAGAGGAAAAAGAATAAGAAAATTTCAAAAAAGCTTGAGGATGCAAACGAAATCATAACCAGTCTAAAAGTACAGACAGAAGAATACAAGAAAATATCTGAAGATCTCGAAGTACAAATTACCATGAAAATAGATTATTGCTGCAAACTAGAAGAAGAGAATGTTGGTTTACGGACGCAGATAGAAGAGATGAATCACAAAATTAGTTGCTATCACAAACGCGAAGAAAGTTCTATGAAGCTGGATAAGATTATAAATGACCAAAGGCCTACAGGCATCAAATTTGGTCTGGGTTTCATCGAAGGAGAATCATCAAATGGATCAAAGGCCAAAAATGTAGAATCCATAAAGAATGAAGATAAGAAATAGGTTGATCAAGGAAAAATGTCTCATGCAAAAGAAAACAAACCAGCCCCGAAAGGAGGGTTATTTATGATGGTTTCTCCACCTCCCACAAGAAGAAGAAGACCTATGGCTCCTACGACAACATGGCAAAGACCATCACCCAGGTTCAATTATCCCTTTTCTGGTTTTTGTTTTAAATGCAATGGCTATGGACATAAAATCTTAGACTGCAAATATAATGTAAGACCAAGGAATTTCACCAGTAGAAATGCTTTTTCTCCTCTGATGAATTATACGAGTAGAATGTTATAAGCTGTCATAATTTTGGGCACATTGCAAGAAACTATAGAAGTACATTTGCATCAAATCAGTTTTAGGGAAGAAAATTTCAACCAAATAGGATGAGACAAAATAGAAAACTTCCCAAAAAACATGCACAAGCTATTGATAAGGGAAAGGCAAAACAAGAGCCCAAAACTACTATCAAAATGGAGTGGAAAGAAAAAGAGCGACTTAAGGAAGAAAAGGAATCCTTAATCGTACAAACAACATTTAAAGCACAGAATAAATATGTACCATGGATACTTGATAGTGGATGCTCCAGTCATATGACAAGTGACAAACAAAAATTTGAGAAGTTACAGAAATATGAAGGTGGTTCGATAAAGTTTGGAAATAATGATGGAGCTAAGATAGTTGGCAAAGGTTCAGTTAAAATTAGTGACAAAAAAATTAAGTCAGAAGAAGTCTTGTTTGTGGATGGTTTGAAACATAACTTGTTGAGCGTAAGTCAGATTTGTGATAAAGGTCATGAAGTAGTTTTTAAGAAGCGGGGTTGTGAAGTCAAAAAAACAAATAGTGGAAAATTGATAGCAACTGGATCAAGGACATCCGGAAACCTGTACACGCTCTCGGAGACTTCAGGAAGGAGCTTGTTTTATTGGACAGGAAGAAGAAAATTGGTTGTGGCACAAGAGACTCGGTCATATCGGTTTTGATAATCTAGTAAAAATCAACTCAAAAGAGGCGGTGAGAGATATTCCCACCATCAACAAACCTGCAAACAACATTTGTGCTTCATGCCAAAAGGGAAGCAAACTAGAGTCACATTCAAAACAAAAGAGTACTACACAAGCAAACCTTTGGAACTAATACACACTGATTTATGTGGACCCATGAGAACACAAAGCATAAATGGTGACAAATATTTTATGTTGTGCATTGATGACTATTCCAGAATGACATGGATATTTTTCTTGAAGCATAAATCAGAAGCTTTTGAAATGTTCAAGATTTTCAAAAACCAAGTTGAGAATGAAACAGGAAGGAGGATCAAATGTTTAAGATCAGATAGAGGAGGAGAATTCATTTCAGAGGAGTTTGCAAAGTACTATGAAAAATACGGTATTAGGAGACAGTTTTCAGCAGCCAGGACACCTCAGCAGAATGGAGTGGTAGAAAGAAAGAACAGGACAGTGCAGGAAATGGCACGGACTATGTTGGCTGAAAGTAGAGTAGCAATTATTTTGGAAAGAAGCAGTCCATACTGTGGTGTATATCCAAAATAGGTACATGCTGAGAACACATGAAAGAAAAACTCCTTATGAGTTGTGGTTCGGTAAAAGGGCAACAACAAAATACCTCAAAGTTTTTGGCAGCAAGTGCTACATCAAAAGAGCTGAAGATAATCTTGGTAAGTTTGAAGATAGAGCGGATGAAGGTATTTTTGTTGGTTATTCATCAAAAACCAAAGCTTACAAATGCTACAACAAGAGGCTAAAGAAAATTGTGGACGAGTGTCGATGTTAAATTTGATGAAGGTAGAGAACGAGTAATTAGCTATGAAAAGAACTACCCAATTTATGAAGAGGTTATTGAAGGAGATGAGGAAAATGAAACGGAAAAGATACAAAAAATTGACTCAGATGATTTAAGTTGTGATTTAAAAGTGGAAGAAAATAAGAAATTCAAAATAAGAAGCTGGCAGAAAAATCATCCTAGAGAGCAAATAATTGGAGACCCCAAAGTTGGTGTTCAGACAAGAAGAAGAGTAGTAAGTAACTACTCTCTATTATCCAACATTGAGCCCAAAAATGTTGTTGACGCAAGCAAAGATGAAAGTTGGATGAAGGCAATAAATGAAGAATTAGATCAGATCGAGAAAAACAAAACTTGGGAGTTAGTACCTAGACCTACAAATAAAAATATAATCGGGACTAAATGGATTTTTCGAAACAAATTGAATGAAGACGGACAGGTAGTCAAAAATAAAGCAAGATTGGTATGTAAGGGTTATGCACAAGTTGAAGGCATTGACTTTGAGGAAAATTTTGCACCAGTAGCTAGACTAGAGGCAATTAGAATGTTTATGGCTTTAGCGAGTCTACAAGAATTTCAAAGTTTATCAAATGGATGTGAAATCAGCGTTTTTGAATGGGAAACTTGAAGAAGAGGTTTATATTGAGCAACCGGATGGTTTCCAACTTGGTGATGATCCCAACTTGGTTTGCAAGTTGAAGAAAGCATTATATGGCTTAAAACAGGCACCCGAGCATGGTATGCAAGGCTAGACAACTATCTCACTCAACAAGGGTTTAAGAAAGGTATGGTGGATAGTAATTTGTATGTCAAAACAGAAAATGGGCATCTTATTGTTCTTGTTGTATACGTAGATGATATCATATTTGGCAGCAACAAAGATGAGTCATGTAAATATTTAGCAAATAAGATGCAGAAAGAATTTGAAATGTCAATGATTGGTGAACTTTCGTATTTCCTCGGGTTGCAAGTTAATCAAAATAAGAAGGGCATATTTATTTCTCAAGTTAAATATGTGAAAGAGATGTTAAAAAAGTTCACAATGGAGGATTGTAAGCCGAGTTAGCACTCCCATGACGACAGGTTGCAAGTTGAGCAAGGATGACAAATCTCCACCTGTTGATCAAACCATGTACGAGATCTATGATTGGGAGCTTATTGTACCTGACAGCTACCAGACCAGATATTTTGTAGGCAGTATGCATGGTAGCACGATTTCAGGCTAATCCCAAGGAGACTCATGTGACAGTAGTGAAGAGGATTCTTCGGTACCTCAAGGGTACTATGGAGTATGGGTTATGGTATCCGAAAGGTAAAGACTTCACCCTTATTTCGTATTCAGATGCAGATTGGGAAGGATGTGTCGATGATAGAAAGAGTACCAGTGGAGGTGCATTCTATCTTGGAGATAGATTGGTCGTGTGGCATAGTAAGAAACAAGAGTCAGTTTCTTTATCGACAGTAGAGGCAAAATATATTGCAGCGACAACATGTTGTACGTAGGTATTGTGGATGAAACAAACCCTGAAAGATCTTGGTATTAGCTTCAGTGAGCCAATATCGGTTAAGTGTGATAACACCGAGTGCCATTAACATCTCCAAGAATCCGGTTATGCATTCACGCACAAAACACATTGCTATCGGGTATCACTTTTTGAAGGAGAAAGTTGTAGAAGGTGAGGTTAAGTTGGATTTTGTTCCAACTACGGAGCAAGTAGTAGATATCTTCACAAAACCATTGCCCAAGGAAGTTTTTGAGTACCTTCGCAATAAATTGGGAGTGGTCACACTTCCCAAGAATTGACTAGCTATAGGGATCACATTCTCAGGGGGAGCATTTAAGTATTTGATTATCTTTTTGCTCATGTTCATGATTTTTGCTAAGTGTAATAAATTTTGCTTGAGAATGTTGTGCATGGACTCAGGGGAGTCTGTAGTAGCCCTTTGGTATTATTGTCAAAGGGGGAGAAGAGTTACAGGAAATTGCACATGTGTTGCCAAAAATTCCAAAGGGGGAGATTGTTGAGCAAGGTGCAGCAACAATATTGTCATTGTTGTCAACACGGTCAGATAGATCTATTGATGCGGTGGACAGGAAGTTCAAAAGCTATTCAGATGTAGAAGACAAGAGTTCAAAGGTTATTCAGGAGTATGTACAATGATTTTCCAAGAAGACCGAAGTGGCCCATATGCAAAAGATCAAAGAAAAAAGACAAGTAAGAAAAGTGTCACGATATCGCGACATATACAGTAGGCAAGAAAAACTGTCACGATTTCATGACATGTTGGAAGAGAGAGAAAAAGCAGGAAAAACTATCACGATTTCGCGACATGTTGGAAGAGAGAGAAAAAGCAAGAAAAACTGTCATGATTTCGTGACATGTTGGAAGAGAGAAAAAGTAGGAAAAACTGTCACGATTTCGTGACATGTTGGAAGAGAGAAAAAGCAGGAAAAACTATCGCGATTTCGTGACATGTTGGAAGAGAGAGAAAAAGCAAGAAAAACTGTCATGATTTCGCGACATGTTGGAAGAGAAAAATACAAGTGGAAAAACTGTCGCGATTTCATGACATGTTGGAAGAGAAAGAAAAGCAGGAAAAAGTGTCACGATTTCGCGACAAGTTCGAAGAAAGAGAACAAGTAAGAAAAGTGTCACGATTTCGTGACATGTCGCATTTTCACGACTAAAATAGGAGAGAGAAAGTAAGTTTGAAAAGTGTCACGATATTGCGACATGTCACATTTTCGCGACTAAAATAGGAGAGAGAAAGTAAGTTTGAAAAGTGTCGCGATATCGCGACATGTCGCATTTTCACGACAAAAGAAAGAGAGGAAAGTACGAAAGTAGAAGTGTCACGATTTCATGACAAAAGCAGAGAAGAAGACTTCGAAGGTAGAAGTGTCATGATTTCACGACAAAAGCAAAGAAGTAAAGTACGGAAGCAGAAGTGTCACGATTTCGTGACAAAAGCAGAGAAGAAGACTTTGAAGGCAGAAGTGTCACGATTTCATGACAAAAGCAAAGAAGTAAAGTACGAAAGTAGAAGTGTCACGATTTCATGACAAAAGCAGAGAAGAAGACTTCGAAGGCAGAAGTGTCATGATTTCATGACAAAAGCAAAGAAGCTAAGTACGAAAGCAGAAGTGTCACGATTTCATGACAAAAGCTAAGTTGAAGACTACGGAGGCAGAAGTGTCGTGATATCGCGACAAAAGCAAAGTCAAAGTCTATGGAAGCAAAAGTGTCACGATATCGCGACAAAAGCAAAGACGAAGTATACGGAGGCAGAAATGTCATGATATCACGACAAAAGAAAATACGAAGTCTACGAAGGCAGAAATGTCGTGATATCACGACAAAATAATAGAGAAAGCGTACGGAGGTGAAAGTGTCGCGATATCGCGACATGTTGTATTTTCATGGCAACAGCAACAAAAGAAGCTACAGAGGCAGAAATGTCATGATTTCATGATAGGTCATAAATGCGCAAGTCAAGAAGGAGAACCCAACTGAAATGAGAAGTATGACAGTGGACCGACATCACTACGGCATTTACAGAGGCGATTCTGAGAGTGATTTCATCTTGCTAAAATATGAAGAGTGATCAAAAGTCAGTATGGCGGTTACAAGGTCTGTCCAGAATGAAATCATCAAGCGATGGATAAACCAAACATCTTCTTGAGTTGAATCCGACGAAGACCGATGATAGCCGACTAAAATTAGGGTTTACAGTTGTTATGAAAGCCGACTAAGATTAGGATTTACAGCCGACTAAGATTAGGGTTTTCATCATAAAAAATATTGTTATAAAAGGAGGGCTGTTTGGAGAATTGAGAAGATGGTGGAATGTGTGTGAAATACGGTCGTTGTGCACAGAGAGCAAGTCGTGTCGAATCGTGCTAAGTGCAAAATTCGCAAAGAGAGTAGAGTGCGCAAAAGGGAGAAGACGATCATGAAGTTTGACTGTAACGAAGCCGAGTGTGCGAAGTGATTGCGCAGAGAGAGCAGAGTGCGCAGAGAACGCAAAGGTGAAGAAGACCAGTCAGGGTCTTGCAAAAGCAAAGGTATCTTTTTGTCAAACTTATAGATTCAAATTGAAGTCCAGGTTGCAGCTTGGCATCAAGGGTTGGTGCTCCTTTCTATTGGTGCAGATAAATTAGGGGTTGGTGCTCCTTCCAATTGGTGTTGGTAAATCAGGGGTTGGTGCTCCTTTCTGTTGGTGTAGATAAATCAGGGGTTGGTGCTCCTTTTTGTTGGTGCAGATAAATCAGGGGTTGGTGCTCCTTCCAGTGGGTGTTGGTAAATTGATTGTAAAGTTGGTGCTTTGCAAAGGCTAGATTTGGATGGTAGTCCAAGCAGTCAATTTTTGAGGAGTAGCCACATTGGTGAACCTCATTAAATCTTGTGTTGTGTGATGCTCGTTTGTTATACTTGTTGTATCTAGTAATAAGTTTTAATTACTGTGGTATTAAGAGTTCTAAATTTAATTTTATAGATCTACACTGATTCATCCCCCCTCTCAGTGTCACTGTAAGACTAACAAATGCAACCATAAACTTACCCATTATCATTTGTATTATTTTATTTAGTTGTATTATCTTTATTCATTTCTTTCAATTCCCTCTAAATCCTTCTTATTTCTTCTTCATATCCTTTTATGGTGACCTTGAAACTAGGTATCTTTTTATATGGGTCCCACTGAATAAAGAATGTACGCTCCATTTCATCCCATGTGAAATTATAATAACTTTCCTTTTTAACACTTTCCCACCAAACATAAGCTTCCTCTATTAAAATTTTCATAACTTGAATTTGCTAGGAAAGTTCACTAGAATATAGAGATCTAAACTTCATCCACCATTCTCGAGCATCAATGTCATCCTTTCTAGTGAAATATTGTAACTCCATGATATCATCCTAAAACATTTCCTAAATTAGCTATGGTTTTAGGAAAAAGAAACAAGTTTTTTTTTTTTTTTTTAATTTCAAATATCCTCTATTCATTGCTATCAACAAATAATTCTAAATTTTTTCTTAAAAAACAAATCATACCACAACTGATTTGTTTACGCTAGCTGACAAATATATCTATAACTTTTTTATTTTTTTATTTGAAAAATCCTAACTATTCTTATCTTGGATGACTAACTTCATAGGGTCATATCTCTCTCAATACTTCCTAGATTCCTTCATATGACCACTCATTTTAAAGCTCTTAAAATTCCATACATGTCTGTCCAAGGATCATTTGAAACCTTTGCATATATATGAATCATATCGAGTTGAATCGGTGTTGTAATGGTAATGTCAGAAGATGGAAAATAAAAAGTACAAGATGGAATTTCAATGGAAATGTTTCCTCTCACATTGATCCTTTATGGATCCTCCTTTCCTTCACACTACCCAAGTATACAATCAATGAAGCTTCTTCATTAAAAATGCCTTTCAACTAAATTAGGTATTTAATTAGGTCCTAAGCACGTAAATACCATGTATGTGTATTTAAAATACCTTCATATTCAAGTATAAGTCGATATTCCTTATCCATGATTGGGAGCTCAGTTTAAATTGGTGTAAGGATACCCAATTTATAATTTAAGGATAAAACATGAAAAAAAACCATGGATGTTACCTTTGTTTGGATATTCAATAATATATGCAATAGGGATGATCTTCCTTTTAATATGGTAAGGTCCAAAATATTTAGGAGACAACATTAAATTCTTTCCACTATTCTTAAGAGATGTTTTCTTGTATACCTAGAGACACACATAAACACAATCATTTTCTTCGAATTCACATTAATAATGATGAATATCAACCTATTGTTTCATCCCATTTTAAGCATGTTTAGTTGCTCTTTAGGGAACATAAAATTACATTGGATTCCTGAAGATAATAATGTACAACTAGAACCTTTACTTGATCAAGAATAATACTTTTAGTTCATGGGGGCTCATTACCATATAAGGTAGTGAAGGAGGTCATTTTGTTTGATATTTGATAAGTTGTGGTGTACCACCATTGAGCTAGACGTAACCATTTATACTGTTGTTGGGTTTTATCTGATATAAAACATCATAAGTAACTTTCTAAGAAATAATATTTATTTATTCATTGGTTTAAGGATGATATGCTATACTCATTGTTTACAAGGTCCCTATTTGTTGACATAATTTTATGAAGGGCTAATCCACCAAACACTCGCACAGTACTCAAAACCACAGACAAATTCAATAGAAACCCCACATCACATAAAAATTTAATAGAATCCCCACATCAAATATTTCTTCAATAAAATTGTATTAGAAAATCACAATGTATGACCATAAGGCCGATTTTATTACAAATATTGGAGATCTACAAATTGGAGCCACGATCTCTGATACCGAACCCCTTCGGTAATCTCTATTCCCCCTATTAATAACTTTCCAAAGAATTTTCTGGTAAGTATAACTCCTTTTCCCACCTTTCATTTTCCCACCAAGAAAATATTCATTTTTAATTTTCATTTTCCCGCCCAGGAAAATATTCTCTTGAAATTTAAATTTCCAACATATGGGTCTAAACACATAGGTATAAACATATATGGTTCTAAAAATATAGGTCTAAAAATATAGGTCTAAACACATGGATCTAAACATATGGGTATAAACATATAGGTCTAAAAATATGGGTCTAAACATATATATATATATATATATATATATATATATATATATTTAAACACATGGGTCTAAACATATATAATTTATTTTTTTATTTTTTTGGTGATGCAAGATTACCCTTACACCATTGGATGCTCCTGCATCAGACACCCAGGGTAAATTTGAGAAGTGACCTCACTTCTCTACTATTGTTGGAGGAAAACCAAGGCGATCAACCTCAGACTTAGACAACCAAGTTGAATCTTCTACAGGCCTTCCATTCCATTTCACCATATATTCTTCATACTACATGTTTCTTGTACTTCGACCGATGTGGGTATCCAGGATTTCCTCTATATCTTTTGTCACTGGAGCCAATGCCAGAACACTCCACAATTTTGCAACTGGTTCCTTAGAACTATCACCTTCATGATACTCTACCAAATCAGAAATATTGAACACAAGTGATATGTTCAATCCAGTCGACAACTCCACCTCATATGCATTTCTTGAATCTCTTTTCTATATGATCTTGCATGGTCCAAAATTCTTCTTTTTTAGCTTGCTATATGTTTTAGTAGAAAACCTATCATTTCTCAGGTGCACCATGACTTCATCACCAACCTGGAACTCCTTTTCTGATCAGCCTCTGTCTTGTACTGAGTGTTCATCTTATTGATGTGTTATTTTACTTCTTCATCCAAATCTTTTAGATGCACTATAAAGTTCTCAGATTCAGCACTATTCTTTTCTCCCTTTTCCAAATTCCTCAACTACGAAGAATTTCTTGGACTATTGACATATTCAATCTAGAATGGTGATTTACCAGTACTCTTGTTGACAAGAGTCATCCTATGGGCAGCCTTGTTTGAAAAACTAGCTCCTAGTATCAAATTAATATGATTGCTAATATTTCTCATGGGTGGCAAATCCTCTGGCACATTATCAGATATAATATCTGAGAAGTCTTCCAACAGACCTGAGACTTCTATAAGGACATATTTGTTTGGTTCTTCCCTAACTCTAGGAATTAATGCATAGCACACATGCTCATGCTTCAAATCATCTAGAAATTTCCTACCATCAAGCAAACAAATTTTGACACTATTATGTACCTTTTCATTCATCTTATTCAATGGCTTCATTTTATGGTGCACTCCTCCCTTTGTTAGGGAGTAAGTGTTGGCATGTCCATCATGGACTACATGATGATCAAACTGCCATGGTCTTCCCAAGAACATATGACAAACATCTATAGGCAGGATATCACATAGGACCTCATCCTTGTATCTCCCAATATTAAACATGACTAAGCACTATTCATTGACCAATGTCCTATGGTCCTTTTGCAACCACACAATCCGATATGGATGTCAGTCTCTCCTCTCTAGATGTAACTTAGTAACCATTTCTTCAAAGACCAAGTTATCAGTACTTCCATTATCTATAATAATATTACAAACCTTACTTGAACATTTGCACCTTGTGTGGAACAGGATCTTTCTTTGGTCTGGTTCCTTCTCCTTATTCAACAAGGTTCTCCTTGTGACCATAACTTCTCCTCTCTCTACCTTCTTAGAGTGCTCTGATTCAGCTCTTTCATCTATAGTAGTAGCTCTGGAATTACCCGTTGGCATCCTATTTGGCTTCTCTTGATGTTGTGGAAACTCATATGCTCGATGTCCTTCTTCTCCATAGTTGAAGCAAATTTCATGAAATCCTCTTTCTTCATTTTCTCGGCCAGATCTACCTCTTCCTCTTGGGTAGTTTTTTTGACCATGGGATCTGTAAGCATTATCTTCCTTCTGGTCCTGACTACTGCTAGCTTCTTATTTATTATAACCTCGTCCTTCATTTGTTCTTCCACCAATTATTTCTCCATGATATCTTCCTTTCTACTTACCCTCAAACCTTCTGTTTAGCTTCTCGTCAACTTTTAGAGCAAACTGGTAAGCATCCTTAATGGTGCTCATCCTAACCAGACTCACCTCTTCTTGAATATTGGTTCTCAACCCATTGATGTAACGGGCTACCTTCTCCTTGTTAGCCTTAAAATTGTCAGTTTAGATCAAAATATTGTAGAACTCCTCAGTATATTATTTGACAGAATTTCCTAACTATCTCAAACTTTGCATCTTCTTCAAAAAATCCAACTCATAATCTATAGGAATAAATTACCTCTTCAGATTTTCCACCATTCATTCCCATATGGTGATCCTCTCTTTTTCCCTTCTATTTTTGTCAATTTGTACTCCTTTCCACCAGATTCTAGCATGACCCTTCAGTTTGGTCTTAGAAAAATTGACTCGATCAGGATCTTCCACCTCTTCATATTCAAAATATTCTTCCAGGTCATTGATCCAGTCAATCAAATCCTTTGGGTTAAGATTTCTTAAGTATGTGGAAACCTCCATCTTAGACCTCTTCCCAATCTTGGATATGGCTCTGTACAACCTTGCTTGGTCAGGATTTACCGCCTCTTCTTATTCCTCAAACTGGTCTTCCTCTTATTTAGCTTCATCTTCACTTTTTTCGTCTCTTCTTGGGTCAAACCCTCTACGGAACTCTTCTTGTAATGCCTGAAATTTCCTCTACAAATCTAAAAAAACCTCTACTGGAACTACGACATTGCTGTCAACACCTCAGTTCCTTCATGGGGTTATCTTGCTCCGGCTTCTCCAAACCCGAACCACAGATCCTGGTGTAAACAACCTCATATTTGGTGATTTGTTTACACACTTAGGAACTCTCGATCTGATACCACTTGATGTGGGAATACTCCACCCAACACTCGCATAGTACTCAAAACCATAGAAAAATTCAATAGAAACCCCACATCTAATATTAAATCACATAAAAATTCAATAGAATCCCCACATCAAATATTTCTTCAATAAAACTATATTAGAAAATCACAATGTATGACCATAAGGCCGATTTTATTACAAATACTGGAGATCTACAAATTGGAGCCATGATCTCTGATATCGAACCCCTGTAGTAATCTTTATTCCTCCTATTAATAACTTTCCAAAGAATGTTCTGGTAAGTATAACTCCTTTTCCTGCCTTTCATTTTCCCACCAGGAAAATATTCATTTTTAATTTTCATTTTCCCGCCCAGGAAAATATTCTCTTGAAATTTGAATTTCCAACATATGGGTCTAAACATATGGGTTTAAACATATGGGTCTAAACACATAGGTCTAAACATATATGGGTCTAAACATATGGGTCTAAACATATAGGTCTAAACATATGGGTCTAAACATATATATATTTAAACACATGGGTCTAAACATATATATATATATATATATATATATATATATATATATATATATATATATATATATATATATATATATATATATATATATATATTTATATATATATATATATATATATATTTGGTAATGCAAGATTGCCCTTACACCATTGGATACTCCTGCATCATAATTGATCTTGTAAAAAAATTCTAGTAAATAATGGGTCATGATCACTTATGATTACCTTTCGAAACACATGAAACTTATAAATATGTTTGGTAAATTTTTCTACCACATGAGATGTGGAGCACATATTCTTCATTGGAATTTAATGGGAAAACTTTGTTAGATGATGCAACGCCATAATAAGTAATCCATAAATAAAGTTCATGGAAATTTATATCTACTTTTGTTGTGGTATATGTAATGGTTGTAGAATTCTTAGGTATACGACATGCTAAGTTTGATGTCTTTGGCATGTATTTAGCCACATACTTTGAATATCCCTATGTATATTTAACCAAATAATGATTGTCAAGAATTATAATATGTTTTAATGAAATCAAAATATCTTGAATTAAGAAAATCATGACTATTTGCAGTAACTTCTAGTATAAGTTTTAAATTTTTAGGTAGATATGTACTACTTGTGATCCATAAGATATCATTTTTTAATGTAAACTATAGATGTTCCTCAATATTTGTAACAATTTCTTAACATTTTTTACTTTTAACGTATTTAGTTTACATGTCTTTATTAAATTCTAGAATTATTACTAAAATTACATATGTGATTGCTCCTTATTCCTTTCTATATAGGGTATCAATGACCTAATTATATTTACCTTTCTTATGTAGGATTTCAAAATCAAATGATTAAATTTTAGCTGCTCATTTATGTTTTTTAGTCATTAATATTTTCTATTGGAGTAGATATTTAATGCTATCATAGTCAGTCTAAACTAAAAAATTATGACCAGTTAGATATTGATCCATTTTTCTAAAGCATACATAATTATAGGCATTTCCTTATCATAAAAAACAAGATTTTATTGTGTGGTTTAAGCTTTTGACTCTCATATGCAATTGGATGACCATCTCCCATGAGAAAAACTCCAAAACATACTCCAAAATCATCACATTGGATGATAAATGGTTTGGACAAAACATGATTTATTAATACAAGTGTCGATAGTAGCACATCCTTCAATTTTAGAAAAGTTTAATCAACTTCTAGAACCATTCAAATTATTTTTTTATAGAATATATAACAATGGAGCTACAATATGTGAAAAGTGTTTAGTAAACTAATGATAGCATATTACCAAACAAAGGAATACTCTAATTTTGGACATGATTTTGAGCTTAGGCCATTCCATTATTGATTTTATTTTAGCAAGATCAACTTTAACACCATATTTTGATATGATATGGCCTAAAAATTCAAGCTATGGCTTTCCAAAACTATACAAATATTTTTTTGCATAAAATTTATTTTCGTGCAATATTGCTAACACCTCTTCCACATGCTTAAGATTATTCTTCTAATTTTGGCTAAAGATAATAATATAATCAAATAGTACTAATACACGATTTTGTAGATAGGGTTGGAAAATTTTATTGATGTTGATCGAAAATGTAGTAGGTGCATTAGTTAATCCAAATGGTATCACCATGAAATCATAGTGACCTTCATGATTTCCAAATGGTATTTTTAGAATATATTCTATCTTAATATGTATTTGGTAATATCTCAATCCTGGGTCTAATCTTGTAAAATATTTAGCACCATCAATTTCATCTAGCATTTCATCAATAAATGTGATAGGAAATCAATTCTTAATTTTAATTTCATTCAAGTTCATAAATTAAAAACATAAGAAATAATATCCATCATTATTTTGAAAAAGTACGTTCGGTGCTAAATATGGACTCTTACTAGGTGTCATAACACATAAATTTAATAGTTCTTATACCAAATATTTTATTTTAGTCTTATGATGGTTTAGGTAATGATGCAATTTGATATTTACTAGAGGTGAGTCCTTATTTATTTCAATAACATGCTCACTATATCATTTGAAATATATAACTAAGAGTATATCCTATAATATTTAATCATATTTATTGATGATTTAATTCATTTTATTATCTTGTACATTGTCTATGGGTATAGGGTCAATGGTAAAAAATCAAGCAATAAGTATAGATTCTCTTTTCCTCATAATATTTTATATTTTATATGAACATAAAAACTATGATGAAGGATCATGGAATCCTTCTAATAAGTGGTGTTGGCCTTGTTAAATGAATTTAAAAGTTTGTTTTTCAAGTTTACTTTTGAAAAAACCTAGGGGTGTTAACCATTCTATTGCAATTACTATATCCAATCCTCCTAATATCTTAACATAAAAGCTATTTTTTATATTTGTAATCATTCATACATAGCTCTACCTTATTACATTTTGATTTACAATTTCTATGACTACCCCCTTAAACTGTCGTATTGAATCCTTTTGTTGCATAGACAATAAAATTGGGTCACTTAACAATGGCTAAATTAATAAAATTAATTGTACTACCTAATTCAATTAAAACCATCAATAGGTGATTTTGAATATATCCTTGCATTTTGAACGTATGTAGGTACTAGATTCCTAGTGCAACTATAAATATTATAGGCTCTTTTGGTTTTGGTGAAGGTTTTCTTTCTTCCATAGATATATCCTACCTACTAATACTACTTGCATCCAAGTTTTTCTCATCATAATTTCTTATTCTACAATTATAAATTTTATTTGAATATTTAAATTTTGAGGGTTTAGGGTGATATTTGTTTCCCTTATTTTATGGATATTTCTTGTAATTAGAGCTTCATTTATGTGGAGATTTATTTCTTAATTATAATCACATTTTTGTTTCTTATATCATGGCGAGCATCAAACCATATGTTTTAATTAATTTTTAATATCTTATTTTTATACTTTCAAGGTAGTGTAATAGCCAAAGGTAAGGTCGAATCATCCCTAACTTGAAGTTCATATTTTATATTAGGTTTCAATCCACCCATATAACATTGAAGTAATTGACTATCTATTATGTTAGTTACTAATGTTGAAAATGAATCAAATTTAGAGATGTATTTATCCACCAATATTTGTTGTTTTATTTGAATTAATTAGTTGCAATAATTGGTATTTGGTGGTTCAAATATTTTATTAAAATTTGCCAGAAATACTTCCCATGTTCATGTAAGCCCTTATGTGTTTTCATGCCACCAAGTATATCACTTTCATGGTTTTCTTTTAAAATGGAGAGACACTACTTTAATAGCATCCTCGTCATTATTGACATGATTTAATTCAATGTAATTTTTAATGCTTATACTTTACTTGATAGATTCACATATATTTTCACCATTGATCTTTGGCCCATCAATTTTAATATTTATTTTGAATGATCTATTATAATGTTGTTTTAATTGCTATGGAGTATAAAGAATGATGTTTTAATATATCTTATTAGGATCTAGCATTTATGTTCATGTAACTAGAAATCCTAACACTCTTGAGGATATGATCTTGGTGATTAATGTTTTGATCCTCGCTTTAATATTTTTAGTACCTTCCTTCGTCTTGTTGAATATTTAGTTTATTTGTTCCATTTATTGTTTTTTAATTTAAAAGTTTTTTTAAGTATTCCACCATTACTTGCGATTAGGTATTATTCATCCTTGGATTTTTTAGAATTTAGATGTACTCCAACAATTATTGTTTGAGTCTATACATTTATTTATTTATAGTAAATTATTTATTATATAATACAAAATACAATATCAATGTTGTTAGTATTATGTTATTTGGTAGCATTGAGCTCCACGAAATACCATTGTAAACATTACATTAGGAGTGAAATTAATATTTATGTCAATAGTAGGTATCAAGTTGTGAATAATGTTTATGTGTTAGGTAATTAAGTTTGAAATATTTCAAGTGTGCAAGTGAAGATTCATATATGATAGGTGTCATGTGTGGATGTGAAGAGTAATAACTGTGTCAAGATGTAAAGTAGGATGTTACATAATTATGAGAAGCTTTGTCATAATATGAGGAAAGTGAAAGGTTGCATCTCCCATGAGTTTGAGGTGAGCAATAGTGGGGAGTATTGAAGAATTTTTATGTAAATTTATATATTGGAGATAAAAATCCATGCTATCTAATCAAGATATTTTGATTTACGAATGAATTAGAGAAGATTATTGTGCAATATTTGAGTTACCATTTGAATGTGGTGTTAATATTTTTTTCTTGGGAATATTAACCTATGATAGTTAGGGTCTATTTTATAAAAATGGTATTAGATCCACCTTGGTGAAATTCATGTTGGTTCAGAGCCATCTTGGTAGAGAACCATTTTGAGTATTCCATGATAGGGAGAGAACATGAGGAGTTGAGAAAAACATTGGAGTGAAGGAAGTTTGCTAGAATATTTGAGTTGATTAGGTATGTTGGATTGAGTGGAGGTTTTTTGAAGAGATCACTTGATTATTTTTAGATACATTAAAATCTATGATGTGAAGCTTTAGTGAATATATCGCTAGATTATTTAGTGTATAGAAACTTTGGATATTTATAGCATTGATATTTGTTGATGTGGTGAGGTTAGATAAGTGTGAATGCATTATAGTTAGGAGAGCTAAAGAGTGATTGTGTTTAAGCATGAGATTTAAGTATGTAATTGCTAAATATAGGATAAGTGGACATTAGGAAAGGATCCAAAGCAATAATGTTAAGAATATTGAGGAAGAAGACAAAGTAGGACATGTTGAGAATATTGAAGACAAAGCTAGGGAATATGGAGGATGAAACTATGTGGACAGATCTAGAGAATTTGAAGGACAAATTATAGTGGAGAGAGATAGAGAATGTTAAGGATGAAGTTAAATGGAGATAATGTAGTGGATAAAGTTGAGAAGGGATATTGAGTAGAGAGCTAGAGAATATTTGAGGAAAATGCCAAGGAAAGAGCCCAAGAATGTTGAAAGAATGCTAGGGAATATTGATGAATAACTCATATTGTTGTACTATGATTTGAAATATTTTACAAATCAGAAAGCAAGAGTAGAAGACCTATCAACAAGCAAAAATAAACACCACAATAATAATTTTGGTAACACTTGTGAAACAATCAAATAAGTTATAAGGTGATTCTCTACCTCGGATGTATTTCATTAAGGTTTTATTGTGGGTATGGATGTATTTTATTTGGAAAATTATTTGAGAGTTATAATGTGTTTTTATTGATAATAAAATTCTTAAGGAACTTTGAGAGATATAAGGTAGATACAAGGAAATTAAATAATTGAATGGTTGAACGAATAATTATTTAATTGGAAATTAATATAATAAAATGAAATAAAAGTAAGTTTTTGGTGATTTATTAATTATAGGACAAATAATAAATTAATTATTTGAATATTTAAATTGAAATTTGGAAGGATTAATTGAATTTGTGAAATTGAAATTTGATTTGGGAGATATAAAAAGATGGAAAATGATTTGAATAATTAAAAATGATTAAGATTGAATGACAATTTGAAGGAGAAATAAGTTGACTAAACATTTGAAATTAAAATTGTTTGAAATATTAATAGTTGACAATAATTATTGCAAAAGAGTTGCATCATGGCTCAAAAACAAGGAGAAACTTCCAATAATAATTTACAAATTGTTTCAAAAGAAATAAAACATGTAACAATAAAACTAATAGAGAATATACAATTAATTAAAAGAGAAGTAGAAATATATTTCTTATGACTCTTAAAGAGTGCATAAAATAATATTTTGAGTGGCTAGCGAGATAATGAGTAGATCTAGAGGAAGCTAGGATAAAAGATAGGGTAGTTTGCATAAGGGCAATGCCACCATCAAGATTAGTAGATAATCCATAGGGAAGTAATAGAATTAGGTTGCGATGGGAAACGTCTACTAGAGACAGCAAGATGAGGGTGCACAAGGAGCATGTTGATGATAGTTGTAGGTGTTGAGAATATTTTTAGCTATAAAAAAATAATTATGGTTAATAAAATATGTGATAAAAAAATTAGTGACACCAAAAAAGTGTAATAATGAAAACTTATTTGACAATAAACAAAATGGTGAGTGTAGACCAAGATCAAGGGTTCAAATAGGCATGTAGTGTCTTGTGATCCAACATCATTAATAAAATAAAATGTTGGTATCACACTATGAAAATTATCTTGTTGTCATATCCATTCGCAAACAATATAGTAAAATGTATTCATGGGGGACAAAGAATAAGATAAGCCATGACTAGACAAATAAGGTGTATGTGGAAATAAATTTAGAAGATGCAAAAAAGATCTACAAATTCTCTCCTTAATTAATGGTGATTATATCATGAGCTTGTGACTAGTTGAGCCAATAAATTCTAGAATGAAACCATTGATAAATCTTATAGATGATTCGAACCAGTGAGGTAGTAAGTTTATGGATCAACAAAACTAGATGGCTTTGAAAATAATACGGTAATGGGTAGATTTTGTAAAACTTCCATGCATGTGAGTGTTGCTTCAAATGAGTGCTAGGAATTACACTATATGGTTGTGCATGATCGAAAAAAGAGGCCAATAGGGAAGTCAAATGGCTTGAAACTACTAAAGTCATTTATCAAGGGTGTTGAAACTAAACTAGAGTGGAATGGAGAGAAATAATGACATCAATAAAAATATATGCATAGGGTCCATGGGGTGAATTGTTGGAAAGGTATGAAGTCATGATGAAGATACAAAGAATAAAATGCTTCTATTTTGGTGAGACAAATAAAAAATATTCAATAAGAATAGAAAAATCCAAAATAAATGGCCAAATATTTTGATAGCTGCCTCTCAAATAGATCTATTAATAGAGCTCTTACAAGCCCAAATTACAAAGAATATAAACATGTAATAAAAATGAGAATAAAATTAAAGAATAAAACTAACATAGAATAATGAGAATAAAATTAAAATTTAAAGGGGTAGGAGGAATTTCCATGAGGGAAATTCCCCCTCATAAGGTATGATCTACTAATTTGTACCAAACTGATGAGGACATAAAAGGTAAAACATATAGATAATGGAAATATATTTATTTTCATTTAAAAATAGGATATTTATAGCCATATACAACATCCAAGAAGTAACCTTTTGGAAATATTCTAGAGAAAATCACATTAAATGTAATTTTAGAATGTCAAAATGTTAGCCACTATCATTAAATAATCTCTATCAATGACTACTTATATTTATATGTTATACACACACACATACACATACATATATATTGGAATGCTAATTGAATGTTCCTTGTAAAGGTTAATAAACTAACATAGACTAAAAATAATAGGAATACAATTGTAAAGGGGTAAAGGTAATTTCTATTAGGGAAATTCCCCCTCACAAGGAAAGATCTATTACTCTAATACCAAAATGATGAGGACACACAAGTAAAAACACATAGACAATGGAAACATAATTATTTTCTTTCAAAAAGGGGTTATTTATAGCCATATACAACTCCCACGAAGGAACATTCAAGATTATTTTGGATAACATCATATTAAATGTAATGTTAGAATGTCAAAATGTCATCTAGTATCATTAATTAATCCCTATCAATGAGTACTTATATTTATATGTTATATATATGTATATGTACATGTATATTATATTGATAAGTAAATGTTATTTTTAAAGGTTAGTATCTACTTATATCAAGTAGCTTAGCTTACGCATAGACACAATAATTCATAGCATGTATTCCTAGCTAAGAATGCATTGTCCTCAAAATACATGAAGGGAAGGATGAGTTGAAATTGTGTGGGATTCCCATGAAGCTTATTATTATTTTTTTTTCTTGAGAAAAATGGGATATACTCAAGTCTCCCACCCTTGAAAAATTATAAAGTTCTCCCATAGAGCTTGAAATTTTACAAACATATTCAATTTTGATATCAATTGAGATGCTATAGTTATATATCTACATCGTTTCTAAAAAATGTTGAATTATTGATATTCACTTTATGGCTTTTCAATTTTTTTGTAAATACAAATAAAAAATATTATTCTTCTAGAAAATTTCCAATATTTTTCATTCATCCATCCAAGTGAAATATTTATTAGTGGTTGTCTTTTATGATATTGAGCTGCTATTGTGCAACTTAAATATCCATAAATTCATATTTGTTTTTTTTGTTCATGTGACTAGTGTTTTTTGCAGCTGGTGGGGCACTGATATAGGTTTTTTATCTACAAATTCATGCATGGGAAAAATCTGCTTTGGCCTCAAGTATTTCCCAAGGTGTGTTTGGATTCGATGTCGCAAAAAGGCCCTAGCAAGAAATAACAAAGTGTTGGAGATCCCTGACAATGAGGCACCAGACCCCACCATAATAGTCTTGGAGAAGATGACAATTTCATCAGCCTCCAACAGTATCAACCAGTTGAAGAGTCTGTCTGGCCTCATCAGTGCAGCTGTTGATTTGTGTGATTCCTTAAATCTTCTGTTTTATAGCCAGCAGTTCCAGGGGCACAAGGAGTCAAAGGCAAAATCTAAATATGATGGCAAGAACGATGATAAGAAGTTAGATGAGGACTACAAGGAAGACTGCTTGGCCTCTTGGCTGTCCATTCTATGGGATGTTTTTTTTTTTTTTGACCATATTCTATTATTTTTATATGGGCACAAGCTACTCCGCATGGTGCTTGCATGATTAGGTTTTGTCTTTGTTAGTTCTTTTTTGCGTCTTTCTTTTCCGATGGCCATAATATTAGGCTTCCATAGTTTAGTTTGGTCGTATTCTAATGGAAGAGTAGGTCTTGGCCATTTTTGTTGTCAATTTAAACTTTTAGGGCTTGGCCTTTGTCCAGTTGGTCAGTGGACCCTATTTTGTAAAATGGTTTTGGGTCAACCAGTTAAAACCCGGTGTTAATTATAATATTCTCTTACTTACCAAAAAAAAAAAATATCCATAACTGCTTTGTTGGAACCCTACTTCTACTACTCTGCTCTAATATTTTGAGCGGTTACTCTTATTTTTCCCCGATTCTACTACACCTATTTGAAATATAGAAACACTATGAATTTTGGCCAAACATTGTCATGCTTCATACCTTTCTAAATCCATGCAAAACTATAATATTGATGCCTTAATCCATGAATCCAAATTTGTTATCACTCAGGGTGGTGTGGGTGATAATATGTTGTAATATTAAATTAAAATTATGTTTTCTTTTATTCTTCAAAAAATTATTTCTTTATATTAATTTCTTCTTTAAAATATTCTCTCTAATGCACTTCCTTTAGCATATCCTTGTGCACTTTCTTTAGCATGTCCTTGTGCACTTCTAAAATGGATTCCTTGGACCTATTATTGCTACTACTGTAAATTCAATGTTTATGTCTTCTATTGGTTCTTCAACTTGCTCCCCCTATTATAATTCCTTATTTTTTGTTCTTATATCCTTGGTTCTTAATATTTTATTCTAAATGCAACCATCAACTTACTCATTGTCATTTGTATTATTTTCTTCAGTTATATTATCTTTATTCATTTCTTTCAATTCCCTCTCAATCCTATTTATTTCTTCTTGATATCATTTAATGGTGATCTTAAAACTAGGTATCTTTTTATATGGGTCCCACTGAATCAAGAATGTATGATCCATTTCATCCCAAGTGAAATTATAATACCTTTCCTTTTTAACAGTTTCCCACGAAACATAAGCTTCCTCTATTAAAATTTTCATAACTTGAATTTACTAGGAAAGTTCACTAGAATATGGAGATCTAAACTTCATCCACCACTCTTGAGAATCAATGTCATCATTTCTAGTGAAATATTACAACTCCATGATCTCATCCTAAACCATTTCTTAAATCAGTTATGGTTTTAGGAAAAAAAAACTATTTTTTTTTTAATTTCATATCTCCTCTATTCGTTGCTATCAACAAATAATTCTAAAAAGAATTCTTAAAAAACAAATCAACCCACAACTATTTTTTTATCCTAATTGAAAAATATATCTATAATTGTTTTATTTTGTGATTTGAAAAATCCTCACTATTCTTGTCTTGGATGACTAACTTCTAGGGTCATATCTCTCTCAATATTTCCTAGATTCCTTGATATGACCACTCATTTTAAAGCTCTTCAAATTCCATACATGCTGGTCCAAGAATATTTTGAACCTTGTTCATAGAAATGAATCCTCTCAAGTTGAATCGATGTTGTAATGGTAATGTCATAATATAGAAAATCAAAAGTACAGTATGGGACTTCAATGGAAATATTTCCTCTCACATTGATCCTTTATGGATCCTCCTTTCCTTCCCACTATCCAAGTATACAATCAATAAATCTTCTTCATTAAAAATTCCTTTCAACTAAATTAGGTCCTAAGTATGTAAAGACCATGTACATGTATTTAAAATACCTTCATATTGAAGTATAAGTTGATATTCCTTATCCATTATTGGGAGCTTAGTTTAAATTGGTGTAAGGATACCCAATTTTTTATTTAAGAATAAAACATGAAAAAAACCATGGATGTAACCTTTGTTTGGATGTTCAATAATATAGGTAAGAGGGATGATATTCCTTTTAATATGGTAAGGACCAAAATATTTAGGAGACAACATTAAATTCTTTCCACTATTCTTAAGAGATGTTTTTTTGTATATCTAGAAGCACACAAACACAATCATTTTCTTGGAATTCACATTAATAATGATGACTATCAACCTATTTTTTCATCATATTTTAAGTATGTTATAAGTTGCTCTTTAAGGCACATAAAATTACATTGGATTCTTGAAGATAATAATGTACAACTAGAACCTTTACTTGATCAAGAATAAGACTTTTAGCTCATGGGGTTTCATTACCATATAAGGTAGTGAAGGAGGTCATTTTTTTTGAAGTATGATAAGTTGTGGTGTACCACAATTGAGCTAGATGTAACCATTTATAGCATTATTGGGGTTTATATGATATAAAACATCAAAAGTAACTTTCTAAGCAATAATATTTATCTATCCATTGGTTTAAGTATGATATGCTATACTCATTTTTTACAAGGTCCCTATTTGTTGACATAATTGATCTTGAAAAAAATTACTTATAAATAATGGATCATGATCACTTATTATTACCTTTGGAAACACATGAAACTTATAAATATGTTTGACAAATTTTTCTACCACATGAGATGTGGAGCACATATGCTTCATTGGAATGAAATGGGAAAACTTTGTTAGATGATCCACCACCACAAAATTCTATCATATCATTTAGATATAAGTAATCCATCAATAAAGTTCATGGATATTTATTTCTATTTTTGTTGTGGTATATGTAATGGTTTTTGAAGTCCTAGGTATATGACATGCTAAGTTTTATGTCTTTGGCATGTATTTAACCACATACTTTGAATGTCCCTATGTACATCTATCCAAAATAATGATTGTCAAGAATTAATGAAATCACAATATCTTGAATTAAGAGAATCATGACTATTTGCATTAACTTTTAGTATAATTTTTCAATTTTGAGGTATATATGTACTACTTGTGATCCATAAGATACATTTTTCAATGTAAATTATAGATGTTCCTCAATATTTGTAATGATTTCTTAATTTTTTTTTACTTTTAACATGTTTAGCTTACACATATTTAATAAATTCTACAATTATTACTAAAATCACATATGTGATTGCTCCTTATTCATTTCTAAATAGGGTGTCGATGACCTGATTATATTTACCTTTCTTATGTAGGATTTCAAAATCAAGTGATTAAATTTTAGCTCCCCATTTATGTTGTTTAGTCATTAATATTTTCTACTAGAGTATATATTTAATGCTATCATAGTCAGTCTAAACTAAAAAATTACGACCAATTAGATATTGATCCATTTTGCTAAAGCATGCATAATTACAAGCATTTCCCTATCATAAAAACTTGATTTGCTTGTGTGCTTTAAGCTTTTGAATCTCATATGCAATCAGATGACCATCTTCCATGAGAAAAAATCCAAGACATACTCCAAAATCATCATATTCGATGATAAATGGTTTGAAAAAATATGATTTGTTAATACATGTGTCGATAGTAGCACTTCCTTCAATTTTAGAAAAGTTTAATCAACTTCCAGGGACCATTCAAATTATTATTTTTTGGAATATCTGATAATGGAACTACAATATGTGCATAATATTTAGTAAACTAATGATAGCATATTACTAAAAAAAGGAACCCTCTAATTTTTGACATGATTTTGTGCTTAGGCCATCCTATTATTGATTTTATTTTAGCAAGATCAACTTTAACACCATCTTTTGATATGATATGGCCTACAAATTCAAGCTATGTCTTTCCAAAACTATACATTGATTTTTTTGCATTAAAATTATTTTCTTGCAATATTGTTAACACCTCTTCCACATGCTTAAGACGATTCTTCTAATTTTTGCTATAGATAATAATATAATCAAATAATAATAATACAATATTTTGTAGATAGGGTTGGAAGATTTTATTCATGGTGATTTGAAAGGTAGTAGGTGCATTAGTTAATCCAAATGGTATCACCATGAACTCATAGTGGCATTCATGATTTTCAAATGTTATTTTTGGTATATCTTCTATCTTAATTTGTATTTGGTAATATCCTAATACTAGGTCTAATTTAGTAAAATATTTAGCACCGTGGATTTCATCTAGCATTTCATCAATAAATGGGATAGGAAATCGATTCTTAATTTTAATTTTATTTAATTTTATGAATTCAATACATAAGAAATAATATTCATCCTTATTTTGGAAAAGTATGATCGGTGCTAAATATGGACTCTTACTAGGTGTCATAACACTTTAATAGTTCTTAGACCAAATATTTTATTTTAGTCTTTTAATGGTTTGGATAATGATACAGTTTGATATTTACTAGAGGTGAGTCCTTATTAATTTCAATAACATGCTGAATATATCATTTTAAATATATTCCTAAGAGTATATCCTATTATATTTAAGCATATTTATTGATGATTTGATTCATTTTATTATCTTGTACATTGTCTATGGGTATAGGATCAATGGTAAAAAATCAAGCAATAGTTAGAGATCCTCTTTTTCTCATAATATTTTATATTTTATATGAAAATAAAAACTATGATGTAGGATCATGGAATCCTTCTAAGATGTGATTTTGGCCTTTTTATTTGAATTTAAAAATTTATTTTTCAAGTTTAATTTTGAAAAAACCTAGGGGTGTTAACCATTCTATTGCAAGTACTATATCCAATCCTCCTAATATATTAACATAAAAGCTATTTTTTATATTTGTAATCATTCATACATAGCTCTACCTTATTACATTTTGATTTACAATTTCCATGACTACCCCCTTAAATTGTCGTATTGAATCCTTTTTTTGGATAGATAAATAAATTGGGTCACTTAACAATGGCTAAATTAATAAAATTAATTGTACTGCTTAATTCAATTAAAACCATAAATAGGTGGTTTTGAATATATCCTTGCATTTTGAACATTTTTAGGTACTAGATTCCTAGTGCAACTATAAATATTGTAGGCTCTTTTGGTTTTGGTGAAGTTTCTCTTTCTTCCATAGATACATCCTACCTACTAATACTACTTGCATCCTAGTTTTTCTCATCGTAATTTCTTCTTCTACAATTACAAATTTTATTTGAATATTTAAATTTTTATGGTTTAGGGTGATATTTATTTCCATTATTTTCTTTATTGTAATTAGAGCTTCATTGATGGGGAGATTTATTTCTTAATTATTATCACATTTGTATTTCTTATATCATGGCGAGCATGAAACCATGTGTTTGAATTACATTATAATATCTTATTTTTATACTTTCAAGCTAGATTAATAGCCAAAGGTAAGGTCAAATCATCCCTAACTTGAAGTTCATATTTTATATTAGGTTTCAATCCACCCATATAACATTGAAGTAATTGACTGTCTATTATGCTAGTTACTAATGCTATAAATAGATCAAATTTAGATATGTATTTACCCACAAAAATTTGTTGTTTTATTTGAGTTAATTGGTTGAAATAATTGGTCTTTTGTGGTTCAAATATTTTATTAAAATTTAGAAGAAACACTTCCCATGTTCATGGAAGCCCTTATGTTTTTTCATGCCACCAAGTATAACACTTTCATGCTTTTCTTTTGAAATGGAGAGACAATACTTTAATAGCATCCTCATCATTATTTACATGATCTAATTCAAGGTAATTTTTAATGCTTATACCCCACTTGATAGATTCACATATATTTTCACCATTGAGATTTGGTCCATAAGTTTGAATTTTTGTTTTGAATGATCTATTATAATATTGTTTTAATTGCTATGGAGTATAAAGAATGTTGCTTTATTATATCTAATTAGGATCTAGCCTTTATGTTCATGTAACTAGAAAGCCTAACACTCTTGAGTATATGATCTTAGTGATTAATTTTTGGATCCTAGATTTAATATTTTTAGTACCTTCCTTTGTATTTTTGAATCTTTCGTTTATTTGTTTCATTTTTTTTTTTTTTTTTTAATTTAATTTTTTTTGTAAGGATTCCACCATTACTTGCGATTAGGCATATTCATCCTTGGAATTTTTAGAATTTACATGTACTTCAAAAATTATTGTTTGAGTCTATACATTTATTTATTTATAGTAAATTATTTATTATATATAATATACAATACAATATCAATGTTGTTAGTATTATATTTTTTGGTAGCATTGAGTACCATGAAGTACCATTGTAAACATTACATTAGGAGTGTGATTAATATATGTGTCAATAGTAGGTGTCAAGTTGTGAAGAGTATATATGTGTTACGTAATTAAGTGTGAAAGATGTCAAGTGTGCAAGTGAAGAGTCATATATGATATGTGTCATGTGTGGGTGTGATGAGTCATATAAATTGTGTCAATATGTAAAGTAGGATGTTACGTAATCATGAAAAACTTTGTCATAATATGAGGCAAGTGAAAGGTTACATCTCTCATGAGTTTGAGGTGAGAAATAGTAGGGAGTATTGGAGAATTTTTATGTAAATTTATATATTGGAGATAAAAATCCATGCTATATAATCAAGACAATTTGATTTATGAATGAATTAGAGAATATTATTGTGCAATATTTGTGTTACCATTTGAATGTGGTGTTAATATTTTGTTCTTGGGAATATTAACCTATGATATTTGGGGTCTATTTTACAAATGGTATTAGATCCACCTTGGTGAAATTCACCTTGGTTCAGATCCATTTTGGCATAAAACCATTTTTAGTATTCCATGATAGGAAAAGAACATGAGGAGTTGATAGAAATATTTGAGTGGAGGAAGTTTGCTGGAATATTTGAGTTGATTAGATATGTTGGATTGAGTCGAGTTTTTTTGAAGAGATCACTTTATTATTTGGAGATACACTAAAATATATGATGTGAAGATTTAGTGATGATATCGCTAGATTATTTAGTGTATATAAACTTTGGATATTTATAGCATTAATATTTGTGGATGTGGTGAGGTTAGAGAAGTGTTAATGCAGTATATTCAGGAAATTTAAAGAGTGATTGTGTTGAAGCCATGAGATTTAAGTATGTAATTACTAAATATAAGAGAAGTGGACATTAGGAAAGGATCTAAAGCAAGAATGTTAAGAATGTTAAGGAAGAGGTCAAAGTAGTACATGCTGAGAATATTGATGATAAAGCTAGAGAATATGGAGGATGAAACTATGTAGAGAGAGCTAGGGAATTTGGAGGATAAAATTTAGTGAAGAGAGATAGATAACATTAAGGAAGAATTTATATGGAGAGAATTTAGTGGATAAAGTTGAGAATGGGCATTGAGGAGAGAGCTAGAGAATATTTGAGTAAAATACCAAGGAAAGAGCCCAAGAATTTTGAATGAATACTAGGGAATATTGATGAATGACTCATATTTTTGTACTATGATTTGAAGAATTTTGCAAAGCAGAAAGCAAGAGTAGAATACCTAGAAACAAGAAAAAATAAACACCACAATAACAATTTTGGTAACACTTGTGAAACAATCAAATAAGTTATAATATTTGAATTATTCACCCTGAGAGCCCTATTAAGGTTATCCTTTGGCTCAAATTTATTTCATTAAGGTTTTATTGTGTGTATGGATGTAATTTATTTGGAAAATTATTTAAGAGTTATAAGGTGTTTTTATTGATAATAAAGTTTTTAAGGAACTTTGGGAGATATAACGCAGATACAAGGAAATTAAATAATTGAATGGTTGAATGAATAATTATTTAATTAGAAATGAGTAAAATTAAATGAAATAAAATTAAGTTTTTGGTGATTTATTAATGAATGGAGAAATAAGGAATTAATTATTTGAATATTGAAATTTAAATTTGGAAGGATTAATTGAATTTGTGAAATTGAAATTTTATTTGGGAGTTATAAAAAGAGGAAAAATGATTTGAATAATTAGCAATGATTAATATTGAATGACAATTTGAAGGAGAAATAAGTTGATTAAACATTTGAAATTGAAATTGTTTGAAATATTAATAGTTGACAATAATTATTGCAAAAGAGTTACATCATGGCTCGAAATCAAGGAAAAACGTACAAGAATCATTTACAAATTGTTTCAAAAGAAATAAAACATGGAACAATAGAACAAATGGAGAATATACAATTCATTAAAATAGAAGTAGAAATATATTTCTTATTATTCTTAAAAGGTGCATAAAATAATATTTTTAGTGGCTAGCAAAAGAATGAGCAGATCTAGAGTAACCTATGATAAAATATAGGCTAGTGTGCATAAGAGCAATGCCACCATCAAGATGAGTACATAAGCCATAGGGAAGCAATGGAATTAGGATGCTATGGGAAACATCTACCATAGGTGGCAATATGAGGGTGCACAAGGGGCATGTTGATGATAGTTGTAGGTGTTGAGAATATTTTGAGCTATAAAAAATAATGATGGTTACTAAAATATGTGAGCACCAAATTAGTGACACCAAAAAAAAGTAGTAATGAAAATTTATTTGATACTAAAAAAAATGGTTAGTGTAGACCAAGATCAAGGGTTGAAATAGGCTTATGGTGTCTTGTGATCCAACATCAGTAATAAAATAAAATGTTTGTATCACACTATGAAAATTATCTTGTTTTCATATCTAGTGGAAAACAACATAGGATAATGTCTTCATGGGGGACAAAGGATAAGATAAGCCATGACTAGAAAAATTAGGTGTATGTGGAAACAAATTTAGAAGATGCAAAAATGAATTACAATTTCTCTCCTTAAATAATGATGATTAGATCAAGAGGTTGTAAAAATTTGAGCCAATCAAGACTAGAATGAGACCATTGATAAAGCTTATACATGATTCAAATCAGTGAGGTAGTAAGTATATGGATAAAAAAAACTATATGACTTTGAAAATATTACAGTAATGGGCAGAGTTTGTAAAAATTCTATGTATGTAAGTGTTGTTTGAAATGAGTGCTAGGAATTAAACTATATGGTGGTGCATTATCAACAAAAGAGGCCAATAGGGAAGTCAAATGGCCTGAAACTACTAAATTCATTTAGCAAGGGTGTTGAAACTAAACTAGAGTGGAATGGAGAGAAACAATGACATAAATAAAAATATATGCATAGGGGCCATGGGGTGAATTTTTGGAAAGGGATGAACTAATGATCAAAATACAAAACATAAAACACTTCTATTTGGGTGAGAAAATAAAAAATATTCAATAACAATAGAAAATTTCAAAATAAATGGCCAAATATTTTGATAGCTACCTCTCTAATAGATCTATTAATCGAGCTCTTACAAATCCAATTTAAAAAGAAAATAAAGATGTAATAAAAATGAGAATAAACTTAAATAATAAAACTAACATAGACTAATGAGAAAAAAATTAAAGTGTTAAAGGTCTAGGAGGAATTTCCATGAGGTAAATTCCCCCTCATAAGGTGTGATCTACTAATTTTTACCAAACTGATAAGGACACAAAAGGTAAAACATTTAGATAATGAGAATATATTCATTTTCATTCAAAAATGGGATATTTATAGCCATACACAAAATCCAAGAAGTAACCTTTTGGAAATCTTCTAGAGAACATCACATTAAATGTAATTTTAGAATATCAAAATGTTATCAACTATCATTTAATAATCTCTATCAATGAGTACTTACATTTATAATTTATACACACACATACACATACATATATATTGGAATGCTAATTAAATGTTCCCTATAAAGGTTAATAAACTAACATAGACTAATGAGAATAGGAATAAAATTGTAAAGGGGTAGGGGGAATTTCTATTAGGGAAATTCCCCATCACAAGGAAATATTTATTACTCTAATACCAAACTGATGAGGACACACAAGGAAAAACACATAGACAATGGAAGGATATTTATTTTCATTCAAAAAGGGGCTATTTATAGCCATATACAACTCCCAAGAAGGAACCTTTTAAGAATATTTTGGAGAACAGGACACTAAATGTAATGTTAGAATGTCAAAATGTCATCTAGTATCATTAATTTATCCCTATCAATGAATACTTAGATTTACATGTTATATATACACATATATACAGATACATATATAGATATAGAGATATATATACATATACATATACATATATGTATCTATGTATGTATCTATATATATATATATATATATATATATATGTAGATATTGATGTGTGTATATACATATATATATAGATACATATGTACCTATGTATGTATATACGTACATATATATATATATATATATATATATATATATATATATTAGATTGATAAGTAAATGTTATTTGTAAAGGTATATATACATACATATATATATATATATATATATATATATATATATATATATATATATATATATGTATATACATACATCAATATATATATATATATATACATACATACATACATACATACATATATATATATATATATATATATATATATATATATTACATTGATAGCTAAATTTTGTTTGTAAAGGTTAATATCTACTTATATCAAGTATGTTTGCTTATGTATACACACAATAATTATTAGCAAGTCCTCCTAGCTAAGAATGCTTTGTCCTCAAAGCACATGAAGGGAAGGATGAGTTGAAATGGGGTGGGATTCCCATGAAGCTTCTCATTTTAATTTTATTTTTCTTGAGAAGAAGGGGCTATACTAAAGTCCCCCACCCTTGACAAATTTGGGATTTCTCAATTGAGATCAATGCTTTCGGCAAGTAATCACAAGACCTTGATACAAACAAAATTTAAAACCTTGACGAAAGCACAATTTGAAAATAAAATCAAAATACTTCAAGAGGGTCCCCTTGGAAATAAAAAATTTAATCATTTAAAATGAGTCAAAATTTTGTTTTCAATAGGGGTGTGTTGCTTCTCAAAAAATGGCGACATTTATGAGGAAATAGTAGCACTGTTTAGAACCCAGAACTCTAGTTTAAAAAAAAATTAAACCATGCATCCTACCTTGCCGTAAATATTTTAATCATTATCTGCTCATCCATTGAAATTTACCAGGAACATACTGGGTTGAATCACTCAAGGAAAACCCTGGTGTGTGGTTGTAGTGTATAAATTATTCCTCTTAATATGATCATGCCTTAGAACTCCTATTTAGGATTAACCAGACTATTTGGGTTGCAAAAGTTTATTTGAGTAGAGCTCTATTGCTAGTTTAGCCTTTTATAGCCCCGAAAGAGTTACTATGAACTTTCTTTTTAAGACCTTGGTTCATAGCCATGGAGCATTTATAGCCTTGGTGAGCATGTCTCAGATTTCTATTTCAGAAATCTCGGATATATCCCTCTTATTATGAAACTCTCTTTCTCTCTCTTTTCTTTCTTTTGTTTTTTGGAACTCTCTTTCTCTTTTTTTTTTTTTCTGAACTCTCTTTCTCTTTTTTCTTTTTTGGAACTCTCTATCTCTCTCTTTTTTTGAACTCTCTTTTTTTGAAAAATACATAATAGATAGCTGAGAAGCCTTACTAAAGGTTCGAAAATTGCATTTGACTTGATATTTCATTCACCAAATAGTCGATCAACTAACCATTTCAGTTTTCAAACACCAATAGTCTCGTAAGAGTTATTAAAATGATATTTGTGAATCATAGTTTTCCTCTCATGACCAATTTTTTTTGGATTCCCTAGGAGTTCTCCAGCTAAACAACATAACAATTCTTTTACAATTAAAATAATATGCAAGGCAAGATACAAAATTTAAATTATCTCTCTACTATTAATTCAGATAGCAAACATTACCACTCTCTCCCTACTTCGAATATCCCTTTATCAAATATTTCTTCTTTGATTCTTGAAACCAAGATAAGGACCCAAAAGAAAAAAGAAAAAGAAAACAAAGAAAATAAGAAGAATCAAAATTAAAGCTGATAAAACAAACTAAACAAAAGCACAAACACACTTTTTTTTTTAAATATATACATATGTACAAAGGATCCTTCAATTACTCAAATGATGCAGCAAATGGAGAAGTAGAGAAATAATGCTTTAGATATTGATCATTTATAGGTAAATTTATAAAAATACCTTCTAGGTCCTATAGATGAAATGGACCCCAGCTTATGATTCCTAAAATTTTTGCTACCTGAGAAAGACTTGGTGTGTTTACCTTTCTTTTCGTGGACCTTGTCCCACAGAAACACCAAGTCTACAAGTTATTCACCCTAAAAATTAGTCAAATCATATAATATCATGAATGGTGAAGTGATTAAAACCCGCTCATATCTTATTCTATCAGCCCATAGTACATATAGTTTTTCTGCCTCCTTCAAAATCAAGGCATTAACATGTCTCTATTTCTGCCTGATGGGTTTACAAAATTCTTTCAAATGTATGGAATGTGAAAAAATAGCAGGATCAAATAACTTAAGGTATTTATAAATCCAAATCATCACATATTTAGAGAGATCATATTTTATTTGTGTATCACAGTGCTTAATAACTTGAACATTTTGTGGTTGCTCTTCTACTCCAATATCCAAGATTTCAATTTTATCCCTCTAGTAGAATTTTCAAAATTTTATCTTTCACCTGAGCCTTGCTTAGATTTAACCCCATCAATGTGTAATGTCCAAATATCATTGTTGTGATTGGTTGGAGCTGCAACTAGTCTCACCTTCTTAGTTATCAAATTATAAACACCAATATCTACATCAATATGGTTTACAACCTCCTTTTTGATATGATGTTCAGTGATCACATGTTTATACAAAGACTCTATTTCTATTCTGAGTTGGTTGGACACATCCACAGTAACTATTTCCTTTTATTGAAGTTCAAAAGGTGGTCTAAAGTAAGTTTCAATTAAATTATCCTTTTGTTCATTAATCTGAGCCAACTCATGGAGGGTGATGTTAGCCTTAATTTTATTCATATCCTCAACAATGTTATACTCCTTCGTAGGTAATTTTACATAGTGATTTTGAATCTTATTTTCATTATCCTTTGGTGGGGGAGGATCATTATTAGGAGTAGGTTCTAGATTCTCACATCTCAAATTATAATTATCCCTTTGAAACTATTGAAAACCTTGCACTTCATCCATGGGCATTTCTACAACATTGTCTGACTCATTAGGAAAGGTGAATGAATTTGAAACCATAGTCGTAGTATATTTGGATGAACCAAACTTGTCAACATTTCTTTTATTTTTAGAAAAATTCAACTCACCACGCAAAGCTTCTAAGTTGGGTAATGTCAGGTCACATATGTTTACTTCAGGTCCCTTGCCTTGGTTGCAATTCTTATTGGCATTATACGGGGGTATGGAGAATCTATTTTATTGGTATGGTAATTGTTTTAAATTTTCTCCTCTAGAGACTTGGATCTTAAAACTTAGGAAGACATTTTCTAGGTTTTGGACCATCTTAGATACATCTTCCACCTTGGCCTTCTAAGAATATTTCTCTGTATCCGATACATGCTCAGTGTGTGTCATAGTTTATGGATTTTATTTAGGTGGAGCATGACACATTGGCATTAACATATTTTGTGGAATGGAATTCAAAATAGGCATGTTCTGTGTAACATAGGATATCAAAGAACTGCTCAAAAGTTGAGGTCCTAATTGTATTTCAAGAACCAAATCTTCCTTATAAGCTCTTGCCAGGGTTGTGATGTTGGTATCTATCTTGTTAAAAAGAAAGGTCACTGGATCCAAGGCATTCTTATAAATTTTTAAGACCAAATATGCACTTGGGATGTAATGACCAATCATTCTGCCATAAGCCTTTTGGAACCTCATATTAAAAGACCTAATAGTTTCACTGGATTCTCTCTTAATGCTAGAAAATTATTGATATAGCATGCTGGGATCAATCATTTGATCAAATTGAGAAATGAAAGTAATTTCTAATTCATCCCAGCTAGTGATAGAGTCATTGGTAAGGTTTAAAAACTAGTCATATGTAGCTTCTTGTAGGGTAAATGAGAAAAACCTACAAGCAACATCTTCATGAAGGACATTTAACAATTTAAGAGTATTTTTTAAGGTAACCATGTGCTCTTCAGCTGTCCTAGCACCATCATGTTTATAGGTTGGAAAATATTTCTCATGATTCCTAGGTAAATCATGGGTTGTACCAGGAATATTCAAGGTAGTGGAACCCAACCAATTGGCCATGATTATCTAATTAATGATCCATAAAAAATAAAACATAGTGTATAATTGTATTTCTCACTTTAAACACACCATGTTAGATATCAAACAAAATTTGGCCCTCCTTCTAGTGCCAAAACAATTTTGATTCATTTTTTATACACACCTTGAGAAGAGTATACTAGAAACACCAATAAAACATAAATGGAAATGAATCCCTATCACTTTAGGATCTTGTTGGATATCCAAGGTGTGAGTTACAGAGTCGGGTCGAATGCTCTCAATATTTTCCACTTTTGGAGTAGTTTCAAGTAGACTGTGTTTTATCTTACAATGGGTTCAACCTTCGTTCATTGGTGTTTGATGGTGGTTTCTGTTGTTCATGATCAGATTTACATTTGTGAATGGATATAGTTATTTGAATTTTAGCATATTAAAAGAATAAAGAATTTTAATAAATATAAAAATGGGAACCTTTCAGAAATAAAACAAAGAGGGTAAGGTAGGGCAAAAAAGAAGGATAAAATTTTACAATTTTAATTATTAATAATTCTTTAAACTCGGCATACTATTATGTTCTTCAATAATAACCAATAGAATAATAAATTATCCAAATTTCTAAGATCAATTTAATATCTAGCAAGGGGTGAAACAAGTTTATAGAACATACCAATCTATTTAAATTATAATCTTCCTTGCAACTAACAGGGTATATCTGTGGATAGCAAATGCTCATGCACACAGACTAGAGCTATCAGATCCAAATCCTTAAACTATAGATTTAAACATTCTCTTAGGATAGTTTAATCATTCTAAATATTTAATCTTGCTAGGATGGTTTTGCTAGTAGCATAGTACATGTAGTAAATCCAGATCCAGTAGGAAAATAACGAAATCTCATAATAAGTAATATTTAATAAATCTCTTCACATAACATCAACAACATGCCTAAATCAATCAAACTCATAACAATTACTATTACATACATTTCAATGAAAACAAGAAAAAGGAAATAGAGCATTTTTAAAACTTAAGAAGCAGATTAAGCCCCTGCCTACGCCACTTCAGAGTAACAATATCGTAAAATATCCCATTACGATAACAGATGAGTTCTTTATAAAAACGATTTTAAGAAAAAGTACCTCTATTATAAATTCTTGCCTCCTGATTTTACATCAAATGAAAGTATATATAGACTCTGGACATACCCTGATCTTTTCAAAAATATCTTCTTCTAAATATCTAAATCTTATCATAAAAATCCCACCGCTAGCGGGCCTTAAAAGATAAAATATATTTTAATAGATTCATTCAATTCTTACTACTTTTGAAAAATCTACTCGAATATCTTGCCATAAATGGTAAAGAAACAATTTGATATTATCCTTATCAAACTCTGACTGCTTACGGATATTTTACTTCTTTTGGCAAGTTGTCAGAGCATCTCATTAATTCCTTCAATGAATCACCGACTTCTCAGGCCTTCTATTCCCACACAATCCTTTTTGCTTCATTCATGTTGAAATTCTCTCTCCGCTATCGCTTTCACCATCAATTTTACCATTAAATGCATCCACCGTCAAATTCCTACAAAAATTTAAAAAGGGTAAATGTTAGAACATTAGATTTAAAATTAATTTAATTTTTCTAGGGTTTAAGATTTTAATTATTTATTTAATTTTTTAATTATCCCTAAGTTCTAAGATTTTAATTTTAGGGAAAAAAATAATTTAAAATTTTAATTATAAAGTTTTCTTCTTTCTTCGTATAAACCAGCATATTCCATTTGAAAGTTTTTAACTCAAAAGTGCAAGCGGAATCAAGTCCGGAATAAATACTATGCAAAGTGGAGCGGTATAATTAAAGGAAAGTTGTGGAATGGAGGTCCGGATTATCAATCCGCAAAATATTTAAGATGACGTCACACTTATTGCAAATAAAATGTGGAATATGAATCCACAAGCTTTAAAAATATAAGAGGAGCGAAATGGAGAAAGCTTTGATTTTTCCGAAATGGAGCAAACTTTGATTTTTCGGAATAGAGATAGCTTTGATTTTTCCCGGAATGGAGCAAGCTTTGATTTTTTTTCGGAATAGAGATAACTTTGATTTTTTTCAGAATGGAGATATCTTTGATTTTTCTTTTGATCAGAATGGAGATAGCTTTGATTTTTCTGGAATGGAGCAAACTTTGATTTTTTCGGAATGGAGCAAACTTTGATTTTTTCGGAATAGAGATAGCTTTGATTTTTCTTGGAATGGAGCAAGCTTTCAATTTTTTTTTTGAATGGAGTCAACACCTTAATGCATGGGAGGAGATGAATTATAAATTTGCAAAATATTTAAGATGATGTCACACTTATTGTAAATAAAATGTTGAATATGAATCCGCAAGCTTTGATTTTTTCCTGAAATAGAGATAGCTTTGATTTTTCCAGTAATGGAGGTATCTTTGATTTTTTCGAAATGGAGCAAGCTTTAATTTTTCTAGAATGGAGCAAGATTTGATTTTTCCCAGAATAGAGATAGCTTTGATTTTTTCCCAGAATGGAGATAGCTTTGACTTTTTAATTCTGAAAATTTACTCCTGAACCCTAATAGTGCAAAATAGGTGAAAAATCAAAGTTCTTATATTTATATTAAATTTATCTAACTTGTACAACAGCCAAAAGGGTATCCAAATATGTAAATAAAACATAAAAATTCAGTTTTTATCAAGATATATTGCATTAATAAGGTCACCACATACAACAAGAAACTGCTATTTATGGAAATAAAATTACATCTAAATTCTGGTAAATTTGGTATCATTAGAAAGTGGAGATCAAGATATTCCACCCAGAATTTGAATCACTTCAAACAGAATTTTCAATCAAAAGATATGCCCATTTCAATTTTGATGTGAATTTAGGGTAAGATGAAGAATTGAAGAAAACCCTAAAATTCAATTTTAATAATTTAGAACTTGAGAAAACTATTGAAGGTTAATTTTATGAAATTAATAACCTAAAATAATATCATTGAAGGGCCAATATCAATATCAATTCAATTGAGATCAATGCTTTACGCAAGCAATCACAAGACCTTGATGCGAACACAATTTAAAACCTTGACAAAAGCATAATTTGAAAATAAAATCAAAATACTTCAAGAGGGTCCCCTTGGAAATAAAAAAATTAATCATTTAAAATGAGTCAAAATTTTGTTTTCAGTAGGGGTGTGTTGCTCCTCAACAATTACCATTTATACCATTGTTAGGTTTTATCTGATATAAAATATCATAAGTAACTTTCTCAGTAATAATATTTACCTATCCATTGGTTTAATAATGATATACTATACTCATTGTTTAGAAGGTCACTATTCGTTGACATAATTTATCTTGTAAAAAAATGCTAGTAAATAATGGGTCATGATCACTTACGATTACCTTTGACAATGCATGAAACTTATAGATATGTTTGATAATTTTTTCTACCACATGATATGTTGAGCACATATGCTTCATTGGAATGAAATGGAAAAACTTTGTTATATGATCCACCATCACAAAATTCTATCATATCATTTAGATATAATTAATCCATAAATAAAGTTCATGGATATTTATTTCTATTTTTGTCGTGGTATATCTAATGGTTGTAGAAGTCCTAGATATACTAAATGCTAACTTCTATGTCTTTGGCATGTATTTAACCACATACTTTTGAATATCCCTATGTATATATGTCCAAAATAATTATTGTCAAAAATTATAATATGTTTTAATGAAATGAAAATATCTTGAATTAAGCGAATCATGACTATTTGCAATAAATTCTAGTATAAATTTTGAATTATGAGGTGGATATGTACAACTTGTGATACATAATATATCATTTTTTAATGTAAATTATGGATGTTCCTCTATAATTGTAATGATTTTTTGACATTTTTTACTTTTAACATATTTAGCTTACACATCTTTAATATGTGATCCTTCTTCCTTTCTATATAGGGTATCGATGACCTGATTATATTTACCTTTCTTATGTAGGATTTCAAAAGAAAATGATTAAATTTTATCTACCCATTTATGTTTTTTAGTCGTTAATATTTTATATTGGAGTATATGTTTAAGGCTATCATAGTCAGTCTAAACCAAAAATTATGACAAATTGGATATTGATCCATTTTTCTAAAGCATGCATAATTGCAAGAATTTTCTTATCGTAAAAGTCTTGATTTGCTTGTTTGGTATAAGCATTTGACTCTCATATGCAATTGGATGATCATATTACATGAGAAAGACTCCAAGACATACTCCAAAATCATCACATTTGATGATAAATGGTTTGGAAAAAATATGATTTGTTAATATAGGTGTCGATAGTAGCACTTCCTTCAATTTTAGAAAAGTTTAATCAAATTCTTGGGACCATTCAAATTAATCAATTTTTAGAATATCTAACAATGGAGCTACAATATGTGCATAATGTTTAATAAACTAATGATATCATATTACTAAAAAAATGAAACCCTCTAATTTTGGACATGATTTTGATCTTAGGCCATCCCATTATTGATTTTATTTTAGCAAGATCAAATTTAACACCATCTTTTCATATGATATGGCCTAAAAATTCAAGCTATATCTTTCCAAAACTATACATAGATTTTTTTTGCATAAAATTTATTTTCTCACAATATTTTTAACACCTCTTACACATGCTTAAGATGATTCTTCTAATTTTGGCTAAAGATAATAATATAATCAAATAATTCTAATACAAGATTTTGTAGATAGGGTTGGAATATTTTATTCATGGTGATCTGAAAGGTAGTAGGTGCATTAGTTAATCCAAATGGTATCACTATGAACTCATAATCACCTTCATGATTTCCAAATGCTATTTTTGGAATATCTTCTATCTTAATATGTATTTGGTAATATCCTGATGCTAGGTCTAATCTTGTAAAATATTTCAGTAATAAATGGGATAGGAAATTGATTCTTAATTTTAATTTTATTTAAGTTTATAGATTCAATATGTAAGAAATAAGATTCATCCCTCTTTTTAAAAAGTATGATCGGTGCTAAATATGGACTCTTACTAGGTGTCATAACACTTAACTTTAATAGTTTTTAGACCAAATATTTTATTTTAGTCTTATGATGGTTTGGATAATGATAAAGTTTGATATTTACTAGAGGTGAGTCCTTATTGGTTTCAATAACATGCTCAAATATCATTTGAAATAATTTCCTAAAAATATACCCTATTATATTTAAGCATATTTATTGATGATTTGATTTATTTTATTATCTTGTACATTGTCTATGGGTAAAGGGTCAATGGTAAAACATCAATCAATAAGTATACATGCTCCTTTTATCATAATATTTTATATTTTATATGAGCATAACAACAATGATGGAGGATCATAGAATCCTTTTAAGATGTACTTTTGGCCTTGTTATTTGGTTTTTTTCTCAAGTTTACTTTTGAAAAAACCTAGGGGTAAAGTACTACATCCAATCCTCATAATAGCTTAACATAAAAGCTATTTTTGATATTTGTAATAATTAATAATTAGCTCTACCTTATTACATTTTGATTTACAATTTCCATGACTACCCTTAAACCGTCGCATTGAATCCTTTTGTTGTATCAACAAATAAATTAGGTCACTTAACAATGGCTAAATTAATATAATCAATTGTACTGCCTAATTCAATTAAAAACATCAATATGTAGTTTTGAATATGCCCTTGCATTTTGAAGTTTTGTAGGTACTAGATTCCTTTTAGTGAAACTATAAATATTATAGGCTCTTTTGGTTTTGGTGAATGTTATATTTCTTCCATAGATACATCCTACCTACTAATACTACTTTAATCCTAGTTTTTCTCTTGATAATTTATTCCTCTACAATTATAAAATTTATTTGAATATTTAATTTTTTATGTTTTAGGGTGGTATTTATTTCCCTTATATTTAGATATTTGTTGTAATTAGAGCTTCATTGATGTGGATATTTATACCTTAATTATTATCACATTTTCATTTCTTATATAATGGTGAGTATGAAACCATGTGTTTACTTTTTAATATATTATTTTTGTACTTTCAAGCTAACCTAATAGACAAAGGTAAGTTCAAATTATCCCTAACTCGAATTTAAAGTATTATATTAGGTTTCAATCCACCCATATAACATTGAAGTATTTGACTTTCTATTATGTTAGTTACTAATATTGTAAATAGATCAAATTTAGAAAAGTATTTACCCACCAATCTTTGTTGTTTTATTTTAGTTAATTAGTTGTAGTAATTGGTCTTCGGTGGTTCAAATATTTTGTTAAAATTTGCAAGAAATACTTCCCATGTTCATGTAAGCCCTTATGTTTTTTCATGCCACCAAGTATATCACTTTTATGCTTTTATATTAAAATGGACAGAAACTACTTTAATAGCATCCTCCTCATTATTGACATGATTTAATTCAATGTAATTTTTAAAGATTATACCCCACTTAATAGATTCACGTATATTTTCACCACTGAGCTTTAGACCATCAATTTAAATATTTGTTTTGAATGATCTATTATAATGTTGTTTCAATTGCTATGGAGTATAAATAATGATGCTTTATGATATTTGATTAGAATCTAGCATTGATGCTTTATAGTAAATTATTTATTATATATAATATACAATACAATGTCAATGTTGTTAGTATTATATTGTTTGGTAGCATTGAGTACCATGAAGTACCATTGTAAACATTACATTAGGAGTGTGATTAATATATGTGTCAATAGTAGGTGTCAAGTTGTGAAGAATATTTATGTGTTACGTAATTAAGTGTGAAAGATGTCAAGTGTGCAAGTGAAGAGTCAATATATGATATGTGTCATGTGTGGGTGTGATGAGTCATATAAACTGTGTCAATATGTAAAGTAGGATGTTACGTAATCATGAAAAGCTTTGTCATAATATGAGGCAAGTGAAAGGTTACATCTCTCATGAGTTTGAGGTGAGAAATAGTAGGGAGTATTGGAGAATTTTTATGTAAATTTATATATTGGAGATAAAAATCCATGCTATATAATCAAGACAATTTGATTTATGAATGAATTAGAGAAGATTATTGTGCAATATTTGTGTTACCATTTGAATGTGGTGTTAATATTTTGTTCTTGGGAATATTAACCTATGATATTTGGGGTCTATTTTACAAATGGTATTAGATCCACCTTGGTGAAATTCACCTTGGTTCAGATCCATTTTGGCATAAAACCATTTTTAGTATTCCATGATAGGAAAAGAACATGAGGAGTTGATAGAAACATTTGAGTGGAGGAAGTTTGCTGGAATATTTGAGTTGATTAGATATGTTGGATTGAGTGGAGTTTTTTTGAAGAGATCACTTTATTATTTGGAGATACACTAAAATATATGATGTGAAGATTTAGTGATGATATCGCTAGATTATTTAGTGTATATAAACTTTGGATATTTATAGCATTAATATTTGTGGATGTGGTGAGGTTAGAGAAGTGTTAATGCAGTATATTCAGGACATTTAAAGAGTGATTGTGTTGAAGCCATGAGATTTAAGTATGTAATTACTAAATATAAGAGAAGTGGACATTAGGAAAGGATCTAAAGCAAGAATTTTAAGAATGTTAAGGAAGAGGTCAAAGTAGTACATGCTGAGAATATTGATGATAAAGCTAGAGAATATGGAGGATGAAACTATGTAGAGAGAGCTAGGGAATTTGGAGGATAAAATTTAGTGAAGAGAGATAGATAACATTAAGGATGATTTTATATGGAGAGAATTTAGTGGATAAAGTTGAGAATGGACATTGAGGAGAGAGCTAGAGAATATTTGAGTAAAATACCAAGGAAAGAGCCCAAGAATTTTGAATGAATACTAGGGAATATTGATGAATGACTCATATTTTTGTACTATGATTTGAAGAATTTTGCAAAGCAGAAAGCAAGAGTAGAATACCTAGAAACAAGAAAAAATAAACACCACAATAACAATTTTGGTAACACTTGTGAAACAATCAAATAAGTTATAATATTTGAATTATTCACCCTGAGAGTCCTATTAAGGTTATCCTTTGGCTCAAATTTATTTCATTAAGGTTTTATTGTGTGTATGGATGTAATTTATTTGGAAAATTATTTAAGAGTTATAAGGTGTTTTTATTGATAATAAAAATTTTAAAGAACTTTGGGATATATAAGGTAGATAAAAGGAAATTAAATAATTGAATGCTTGAATGAATAATTATTTAATTAGAAATGAGTAAAATTAAATGAAATAAAATTAAGTTTTTGGTGATTTATTAATGAATGGAGAAATAAGGAATTAATTATTTGAATATTGAAATTTAAATTTGGAAGGATTAATTGAATTTGTGAAATTGAAATTTTATTTGGGAGTTATAAAAAGAGGAAAAATGATTTGAATAATTAGCAATGATTAATATTGAATGACAATTTGAAGGAGAAATAAGTTGATTAAACATTTGAAATTGAAATTGTTTGAAATATTAATAGTTGACAATAATTATTGCAAAAGAGTTACATCATGGCTCGAAATCAAGGAAAAACGTACAAGAATCATTTACAAATTGTTTCAAAAGAAATAAAACATGGAACAATAGAACAAATGGAGAATATACAATTCATTAAAATAGAAGTAGAAATATATTTCTTATTATTCTTAAAAGGTGCATAAAATAATATTTTTAGTGGCTAGCAAAAGAATGAGCAGATCTAGAGTATCCTATGATAAAATATAGGCTAGTGTGCATAAGAGCAATGCCACCATCAAGATGAGTACATAAGCCATAGGGAAGCAATGGAATTAGGATGCTATGGGAAACATCTACCATAGGTGGCAATATGAGGGTGCACAAGGGGCATGTTGATGATAGTTGTAGGTGTTGAGAATATTTTGAGCTATAAAAAATAATGATGGTTACTAAAATATGTGAGCACAAAATTAGTGACACCAAAAAAAAGTAGTAATGAAAATTTATTTGATACTAAAAAAAATGGTTAGTGTAGACCAAGATCAAGGGTTGAAATAGGCTTATGGTGTCTTGTGATCCAACATCAGTAATAAAATAAAATGTTTGTATCACACTATGAAAATTATCTTGTTTTCATATCCAGTGGAAAACAACAGAGGATAATGTCTTCATGGGGGACAAAGGATAAGATAAGCCATGACTAGAAAAATTAGGTGTATGTGGAAACAAATTTAGAAGATGCAAAAATGAATTACAATTTCTCTCCTTAAATAATGATGATTAGATCAAGAGGTTGTAAAAATTTGAGCCAATCAAGACTAGAATGAGACCATTGATAAAGCTTATACATGATTCAAATCAGTGAGGTAGTAAGTAGATGGATCAAAAAAACTATATGACTATGAAAATATTACAGTAATGGGCAGAGTTTGTAAAAATTCTATGTATGTGAGTGTTGTTTGAAATGAGTGCTAGGAATTAAACTATATGGTGGTGCATTATCAACAAAAGAGGCCAATAGGGAAGTCAAATGGCCTGAAACTACTAAAGTCATTTAGCAAGGGTGTTGAAACTAAACTAGAGTGGAATGGAGAGAAACAATGACATAAATAAAAATATATGCATAGGGGCCATGGGGTGAATTTTTGGAAAGGGATGAACTAATGATGAAAATACAAAGCATAAAACACTTCTATTTGGGTGAAAAAATAAAAAATATTCAATAACAATAGAAAATTTCAAAATAAATGGCCAAATATTTTGATAGCTACCTCTCTAATAGATCTATTAATCGAGCTCTTACAAATCCAATTTAAAAAGAAAATAAAGATGTAATAAAAATGAGAATAAACTTAAATAATAAAACTAACATAGACTAATGAGAAAAAAAATTAAAGTGTTAAATGTCTAGGAGGAATTTCCATGAGGTAAATTCCCCCTCATAAGGTGTGATCTACTAATTTTTACCAAACTGATAAGGACACAAAAGGTAAAACATTTAGATAATGAAAATATATTCATTTTCATTCAAAAATGGGATATTTATAGCCATACACAAAATCCAAGAAGTAACCTTTTGGAAAGCTTCTAGAGAATATCACATTAAATGTAATTTTAGAATATCAAAATGTTATCAACTATCATTTAATAATCTCTATCAATGAGTACTTACATTTATAATTTATACACACACATACACATACATATATATTGGAATGCTAATTGAATGTTCCCTATAAAGGTTAATAAACTAACATAGACTAATGAGAATAGAAATAAAATTGTAAAGGGGTAGGGGGAATTTCTATTAGGGATATTCCCCATCACAAGGCAATATTTATTACTCTAATACCAAACTGATGAGGAAACACAAGGAAAAACACATAGACAATGGAAGGATATTTATTTTCATTCAAAAAGGGGCTATTTATAGCCATATACAAGTCCCAAGAAGGAACCTTTTAAGAATATTTTGGAGAACAGGACACTAAATGTAATGTTAGAATGTCAAAATGTCATCTAGTATCATTAATTTATCCCTATCAATGAATACTTAGATTTACATGTTATATATACACATATATACAGATACATATATAGATATAGAGATACATATACATATACATATACATATACATATACATATATGTATGTATGTATGTATGTATATATATATATATATATATATATATATATATATATATAGATAGATAGATAGATATTGATGTGTGTATATACATATATATATAGATACATATGTACCTATGTATGTATATACGTACATATATATATATATATATATATATATATATATATATATATATATATATATATATATATATATATATATATATATATATATTAGATTGATAAGTAAATGTTATTTGTAAAGGTATATATACATATATATATATATATATATATATATATATATATATATATATATATATATATATATATATATACATACATACATACATATATATATACATACATACATACATACATACATACATATATATATATATATATATATATATTACATTGAAAGCTAAATGTTGTTTGTAAAGGTTAATATCTACTTATATCAAGTAGGTTTGCTTATGTATACACACAATAATTATTAGCAAGTCCTCCTAGCTAAGAATGCTTTGTCCTCAAAGCACTTGAAGGGAAGGATGAGTTGAAATGGGGTGGGATTCCCATGAAGCTTCTCATTTTAATTTTATTTTTCTTGAGAAGAAGGGGGTATACTCAAGTCCCCCACCCTTGACAAATTTGGGATTTCTCAATTGATATCAATGCTTTAGGCAAGTAATCACAAGACCTTGATACAAACAAAATTTAAAACCTTGACGAAAGCACAATTTGAAAATAAAATCAAAATACTTCAAGAGGGTCCCCTTGGAAATAAAAAATTTAATCATTTAAAATGAGTCAAAATTTTGTTTTCAATAGGGGTGTGTTGCTCCTCAAAAAATGGCGACGTTTACGGGGAAATAGTAGCACTGTTTAGAACCCAAAACTCTAGTTTTAAAAAAATTTAAACCATGCATCCTACCTTGCCATAAATATTTTTAAAATATTTTAATCATTATCTGCTCATCCATTGAAATTTACCAGGAACATACTGGGTTGAATCACTCAAGGAAAACCCTGGTGTGTGGTTGTAGTGTATAAATTATTCCTCTTAAGATGACCATGCCTTAGAACTCCTACTTAGGATTAACCAGACTATTTGGGTTGCAAAATTTTATTTGAGTAGAGCTCTATTGCTAGTTTAGCCTTTTATAGCCCCGAAAGAGTTACTATGAACTTTCTTTTTAAGACCTTGGTTCATAGCCATGGAGCATTTATAACCTTGGTGAACATGTCTCAGATTTCTATTTCAGAAATCTCGGATATATCCCTCTTATTATGAAACTCTCTTTCTCTCTCTTTTTTTTCTTTTGTTTTTTGGAACTCTCTTTCTCTTTTTTTTTTTTTCTGAACTCTCTTTCTCTTTTTTCTTTTTTGGAACTCTCTTTCTCTCTCTTTTTTTGAACTCTCTTTTTTTGAAAAATACAGACTAGCTAGCTGAGAAGCCTTACTAAAGGTTCGAAAATTGCATTTGACTTGATATTTCATTCACCAAATAGTCGATCAACTAACCATTTCAGTTTTCAAACACCAATAGTCTCGTAAGAGTTATTAAAATGATATTTGTGAATCATATTTTTCCTCTCATGACCAATTTTTTTTGGATTCCCTAGGAGTTCTCCAGCTAAACAACATAACACTTCTTTTACGATTAAAATAATATGCAAGGCAAGATACAAAATTTAAATTATCTCTCTACTATTAATTCAGATAGCAAACATTACCACTCTCTCCCTACTTCGAATATCCCTTTATCAAATATTCCTTCTTTGATTCTTAAAACCAAGATAAGGACCCAAAAGAAAAAAGAAAAGGAAAACAAAGAAAACAAGAAGAAACTAAATTAAAGCTGATAAAACAAACTAAACAAAAGCACAAACACACTTTTTTTTTTTAAATATATACATATGTACAAAGGATCCTTCAATTACTCAAATGATGCAGCAAATGGAGAAGTAGAGAAATAATGCTTTAGATATTGATCATTTATAGGTAAATTTATAAAAATACCTTCTAGGTCCTATAGATGAAATGGACCCCAGCTTATGATTCCTAAATTTTTTGGTACCTGAGAAAGACTTGGTGTGTTTACCTTTCTTTTCGTGGACCTTGTCCCACAGAAACACCAAGTCTACAAGTTATTCACCCTAAAAATTAGTCAAATCATATAATATCATGAATGGTGAAGTGATTAACACCCGCCCATATCTTATTCTATCAGCCCATAGTACATATAGTTTTCCTGCCTCCTTCAAAATCAAGGCATTAACATGTCTCTATTTCTACCTGAAGGGTTTACAAAATTCTTTCAAATGTATGGAATGTGAAAAATTACCAGGATCAAATACCTTAAGGTATTTATAAATCCAAATCATCACATATTTAGAGAGATCATATTTTATTTGTGTATCACAGTGCTTAATAACTTGAACATTTTGTGGTTGCTCTTCTACTCCAATATCCAAGATTTCAATTTTATCCCTCTAGTAGAATTTTCAAAATTTTATCTTTCACCTGAGCCTTGCTTAGATTTAACCCCATCAATGTGTAATGTCCAAATATCATTGTTATGATTGGTTGGAGCTGCAACTAGTCTCACATTCTTAGTTATCAAAATATAAACTCCAATATCTACATCAATATGGTTTACAACCTCCTTTTTGATATGATGTTCAGTGATCACATGTTTATACAAAGACTCTCTTTCTATTCTGAGTTGTTTGGACACATCCATAGTAACTATTTCCTTTTATTGAAGTTCAACAGGTGGTCTAAAGTAAGTTTCAATTAAATTATCCTTTTGTTCATTAATCTGAGACAACTCATGGAGGGTGATGTTAGCCTTAATTTTCTTCATATCCTCAACAATGTTATACTCCTTCGTAGGTAATTTTACATAGTGATTTTGAATCTTATTTTCATTATCCTTTGGTGGGGCAGGATCATTATTAGGAGTAGGTTCTAGATTCTCACATCTCAAATTATAACTATCCCTTTGAAACTATTGAAAACCTTGCACTTCATCCATGGGCATTTCTACAACATTGTCTAACTCATTAGGAAAGGTGAATGAATTTGAAACCATAGTCGTAGTATATTTGGATGAACCAAACTTGTCAACATTTCTTTTATTTTTAGAAAAATTCAACTCACCACGCAAAGCTTCTAAGTTGGGTAATGTCAGGTCATATATGTTTACTTCAGGTCCCTTGCCTCTGTTGCAATTCTTATTGGCATCATACGGGGGTATGGAGAATCTATTTTGTTGGTATGGTAATTTGTTTAAATTTTCTCCTCTAGAGACTTGACTCTTAAAACTTAGGAAGTCATTTTCCAGGTTTTGGACCATCTTAGATACATCTTGCACCTTGGCTTTCTAAGAATATTTCTTTGTATCCGGTACATGCTCAGTGTGTGTCATAGTTGATGGATTTTATTTAGGTGGAGCATGACACATTGGCATTAACATATTATGTGGAATGGAATTCAAAATAGGCATGTTCTGTGTAACATAGGATATCAAAGAACTACTCAAAATTTGAGGTCCTAATTGTATTTCAAGAACCAAATCTTCCTTATAAGCTCTTGCCAGGGTTGTGATGTTGGTATCTATCTTGTTAAAAATAAAGGTCACTGGATCCAAGGCATTCTTATAAATTTTTAAGACCAAATATGCACTTGGGATGTAATGACCAATCATTCTGCCATAAGCCTTTTGGAACCTCATATTAAAAGACCTAATAGTTTCACTGGATTCTCTCTTAATGCTAGAAAATTATTGATATAGCATGCTGGGATCAATCATTTGATCAAATTGAGAAATGAAAGTAATTTCTAATTCATCCCAGCTAGTGATAGAGTCATTGGTAAGGTTTAAAAACTAGTCATATGTAGCTTCTTGTAGGGTAAATGAGAAAAACCTACAAGCAACATATTCATGAAGGACATTTAACAATTTAAGAGCATTTTTTAAGGTAACCATGTGCTCTTCAATTGTCCTAGCACCATCATGTTTGTATGTTGGAAGATATTTCTCATGATTCCTAGATAAATCATGGGTTGTACGAGGAATATTCAAGGTAGTGGAACCCAACCAATTGGCCATGATTATCTAATTAATGATCCATAAAAAACAAAACATAGTCTAAAATTGTATTTCTCACTTTAAACACACCATGTTAGATATCAAACGAAATTCGGCCCTCCTTCTAGCGCCAAAACAATGTTGATTCATTTTTTATACACACCTTGAGAAGAGTATACTAGAAACACCAATAAAACATAAATGGAAATGAATCCCTATCATTTTAGTATCTTGTTGGTTATCTAAGGTGTGAGTTACAGAGTCGGGTCGAATGCTCTCAATATTTTCCACTTTTGGAATAGTTTCAAGTAGACTGTGTTTTATCTTACAATGGGTTCAACCTTCGTTCATTGGTGTTTGGTGGTGGTTTGTGTTGTTCATGATCAGATTTACATTTGTGAATGGATATAGTTATTTGAATTTTAGCATATTAAAAGAATAAAGAATTTTAATAAATATATAAATGAGAACCTTTCAGAAATAAAACAGAGAGGGTAAGGTAGGGCAAAAAAGAAGGATAAAATTTTACAATTTTAATTATTAATAATTCTTTAAACTCGGCATACTATTATGTTCTTCAATAATAACCAATAGAATAATAAATTATCCAAATTTCAAAGATCAATTTAATATCTAGCAAGGGGTGAAACAAGTTTATAGAACATACCAATCTATTTAAATTATAATCTTCCTTGCAACTAACAGGGTATATCTGTGGATAGCAAATGCTCATGCACACGGACCAGAGCTATTAGTTACAAATCCTTAAACTATAGATTTAAACATTCTCTTAGGATAGTTTAATCATTCTAAATATTTAATCTTGCTAGGATGGTTTTGCTAGTAGCATAGTACATGTAGTAAATCTAGAGCCAGTAGGAAAATAACGAAATCTCATAATGAGTAATATTTAATAAATCTCTTCACATAACATCAACAACATGCCTAAATCAATCAAACTCATAACAATTACTATTACATACATTTCAATGAAAACAAGAAAAAGGAAATAAAGCATTGTTAAAACTTAAGAAGTGGATTAAGCCCCTGCCTATGCCACTTCAGAGTAACAATATCGTAAAATATCCCATTACGATAACAGATGAGTTCTTTATAAAAATGATTTTAAGAAAAAGTACCTCTATTATAAATTCTTGCCTCCTGATTTTACATCAAATGAAAGTATATATAGACTCTGGACATACCCTGATATTTTCAAAAATATCTTCTTCCAAATATCTAAATCTTATCATAAAAATCCCACCGCTAGCGGGCCTTAAAAGATAAAATATATTTTAATAGATTCATTCAATTCTTACTACTTTTGAAAAATCTACTCGAATATCTTGCCATAAATGGTAAAGAAACAATTTGATATTATCCTTATCAAACTTTGACTGCTTACGGATATTTTACTTCTTTTGGCAAGTTGTCAGAGCATCTCATTAATTCCTTCAATGAATCACCGACTTCTCAGGCCTTCTATTCCCACACAATCCTTTTTGCTTCATTCATGTTGAAATTCTCTCTCCGCTATCGCTTTCACCATCAATTTTACCATTAAATGCATCCACCGTCAAATTCCTACAAAAATTTAAAAAGGGTAAATGTTAGAACATTAGATTTAAAATTAATTTAATTTTTCTAGGGTTTAAGATTTTAATTATTTATTTAATTTTTTAATTATCCCTAAGTTCTAAGATTTTAATTTTAGGGCAAAAAATAATTAAAAATTTTAATTATAAACCAGCATATTCCATTTGAAAGTTTTTAACTCAAAAGTGCAAGTGGAATCAAGTCCGGAATAAATACTATGCAAAGTGGAGCGGTATAATTAAATGAAAGTTGTGGAATGGAGGTCTGGATTATCAATCTGCAAAATATTTAAGATGACGTCACACTTATTGCAAATAAAATGTGGAATATGAATCCACAAGCTTTAAAAATATAAGAGGACCGAAATGGAGAAAGCTTTGATTTTTTCGAAATGGAGCAAACTTTGATTTTTCAGAATAGAGATAGCTTTGATTTTTCCGGAATGGAGCAAGCTTTGATTTTTTCTGGAATAGAGATAACTTTGATTTTTTTTGGAATGGAGATATCTTTGATTTTTCTTTTGATCGGAATGGAGATAGCTTTGATTTTTCCAGAATGGAGCAAACTTTGATTTTTTCGGAATGGAGCAAACTTTGATTTTTTCGGAATAGAGATAGCTTTGATTTTTCCTGAATGGAGCAAGCTTTCATTTTTTTTGGAATGGAGTCAACACCTTAATGCATGGGAGGAGATGAATTATAAATTTGCAAAATATTTAAGATGATGTCACACTTATTGTAAATAAAATGCTGAATATGAATCCGCAAGCTTTGATTTTTTCATGAAATAGAGATAGCTTTGATTTTTCCAGGAATGGAGGTATCTTTGATTTTTCCGAAATGGAGCAAGCTTTAATTTTTTTGTAATGGAGCAAGATTTGATTTTTCCCAGAATGGAGATAGCTTTGATTTTTTCCCAGAATGGAGATAGCTTTGATTTTTTAATTCCGAAAATTTACTCCTGAACCCTAATAGTGCAAAATAGGTGAAAAATCAAAGTTCTTATATTTATATTAAATTTATCTAACTTGTACAACAGCCAAAAGGGTATCCAAATATGTAAATAAAACATAAAAATTCAGTTTTTATCAAGATATATTGCATTAATAAGGTCACCACATACAACGAGAAACTGCTATTTATGGAAATAAAATTATATCTAAATTCTGGTAAATTTGGTATCATTAGAAAGTGGAGATCAAGATATTCCACCCAGAATTTGAATCACTTCAAACAGAATTTTCAATCAAAAGGTATGCCCATTTCAATTTTGATGTGAACTTAGGGTAAGATGAAGAATTGAAGAAAACCCTAAAATTCAATTTTAATAATTTAGAACTTGAGAAAACTATTGAAGGTTAATTTTATGAAATTAATAACCTAAAATAATATCATTGAAGGGCCAATATCAATATCGATTCAATTGAGATCAATGCTTTACGCAAGCAATCACAAGACCTTGATGCGAACACAATTTAAAACCTTGACAAAAGCACAATTTGAAAATAAAATCAAAATACTTCAAGAGGGTCCCCTTGGAAATGAAAAAATTAATCATTTAAAATGAGTCAAAATTTTGTTTTCAGTAGAGGTGTGTTGCTCCTCAACAATTACCATATAAGGTAGTGAAGAAAGTCATTTTGTTTGATGTATGATAAGTTGTGGTGTACCACCAGTGAGCTAGAGGTAACCCTTTATACCATTGTTAGGTTTTATCTATATAAAACATCATAAGTAAATTTCTCAGTAATAATATTTACCTATCCATTGGTTTAATAATGATATACTATACTCATTGTTTAGAAGGTCACTATTCGTTGACATAATTTATCTTGTAAAAAATTGCTAGTAAATAATGGGTCATGATCACTTACGATTACCTTTGACAATGCATGAAACTTATAAATATGTTTGATAATTTTTTCTACCACATGATATGTTGAGCACATATGCTTCATTGGAATGAAATGGAAAAACTTTGTTATATGATCCACCATCACAAAATTCTATCATATCATTTAGATATAATTAATCCATAAATAAAGTTCATGGATATTTATTTCTATTTTTGTCGTGGTATATGTAATGGTTGTAGAAGTCCTAGATATACTACATGCTAACTTCTATGTCTTTGGCATGTATTTAACCACATAATTTTGAATATCCCTATGTATATATGTCCAAAATAATTATTGTCAAAAACTATAATATGTTTTAATGAAATGAAAATATCTTGAATTAAGCCAATCATGACTATTTGCAATAAATTCTAGTATAAATTTTGAATTATGAGGTGGATATGTACAACTTGTGATACATAATATATCATTTTTTAATGTAAATTATGGATGTTCCTCTATAATTGTAATGATTTTTTGACATTTTTTACTTTTAACATATTTAGCTTACACATATTTAATATGTGATCCTTCTTCCTTTCTATATAGGGTATCGATGACCTGATTATATTTACCTTTCTTATGTAGGATTTCAAAAGAAAATGATTAAATTTTATCTACCCATTTATGTTTTTTAGTCGTTAATATTTTATATTGGAGTATATGTTTAAGGCTATCATAGTCAGTCTAAACCAAAAATTATGACAAATTGGATATTGATCCATTTTTCTAAAGCAGGCATAATTGCAAGAATTTTCTTATCGTAAAAGTCTTGATTTGCTTGTTTGGTATAAGCATTTGACTCTCATATGCAAATGGATGATCATATTACATGAGAAAGACTCCAAGACATACTCCAAAATCATCACATTTGATGATAAATGGTTTGGAAAAAATATGATTTGTTAATATAGGTGTCGATAGTAGCACTTCCTTCAATTTTAGAAAAGTTTAATCAAATTCTTGGGACCATTCAAATTAATCAATTTTTAGAATATCTAACAATGGAGCTACAATATGTGCATAATGTTTAATAAACTAATGATATCATATTACTAAAAAAAGAAACCCTCTAATTTTGGACATGATTTTTATCTTAGGCCATCCCATTATTGATTTTATTTTAGCAAGATCAACTTTAACACCATCTTTTGATATGATATGGCCTAAATATTCAAGCTATATCTTTCCAAAACTATACTTAGATTTTTTTGCATAAAATTTATTTTCTCACAATATTTTTAACACCTCTTACACATGCTTAAGATGATTCTTCTAATTTTGGCTAAAGATAATAATATAATCAAATAATTCTAATACAAGATTTTGTAGATAGGGTTGGAATATTTTATTCATGGTGATCTGAAATGTAGTAGGTGCATTAGTTAATCCAAATGGTATCACCATGAACTCATAATCACCTTCATGATTTCCAAATGCTATTTTTGGAATATCTTCTATCTTAATATGTATTTGGTAATATCCTGATGCTAGGTCTAATCTTGTAAAATATTTCAGTAATAAATGGGATAGGAAATTGATTCTTAATTTTAATTTTATTTAAGTTTATAGATTCAATACGTAAGAAATAAGATTCATCCCTCTTTTTAAAAAGTATGATCGGTGCTAAATATGGACTCTTACTAGGTGTCATAACACTTAACTTTAATAGTTTGTAGACCAAATATTTTATTTTAGTCTTATGATGGTTTGGATAATGATAAAGTTTGATATTTACTAGAGGTGAGTCCTTATTGGTTTCAATAACATGCTCAATATATAATTTGAAATAATTTCCTAAAAATATACCCTATTATATTTAAGCATATTTATTGATGATTTGATTTATTTTACTATCTTGTACATTGTCTATGGGTAAAGGGTCAATGGTAAAACATCAATCAATAAGTATAGATGCTCCTTTTATCATAATATTTTATATTTTATATGAGCATAACAACAATGATGGAGGATCATAGAATCCTTTTAAGATGTAATTTTGGCCTTGTTATTTGGTTTTTTTCTCAAGTTTACTTTTGAAAAAACCTAGGGGTAAAGTACTACATCCAATCCTCATAATAGCTTAACATAAAAGCTATTTTTGATATTTGTAATAATTAATAATTAGCTCTACCTTATTACATTTTGATTTACAATTTCCACGACTACCCCTTAAACTGTCGCATTGAATCCTTTTGTTGTATCAACAAATAAATTGGGTCACTTAACAATGGCTAAATTAATATAATTAATTGTACTGCCTAATTCAATTAAAAACATCAATATGTAGTTTTGAATATACCCTTGCATTTTGAATTTTTGTAGGTACTAGATTCCTTTTAGTGAAACTATAAATATTATAGGCTCTTTTGGTTTTGGTGAATGTTATCTTTCTTCCATAGATACATCCTACCTACTAATACTACTTTCATCCTAGTTTTTCTCTTGATAATTTATTCCTCTACAATTATAAAATTTATTTGAATATTTAATTTTTTATGGTTTAGGGTGGTATTTATTTCCCTTATATTTAGATATTTGTTGTAATTAGAGCTTCATTGATGTGGATATTTATATCTTAATTATTATCACATTTTCATTTCTTATATAATGGTGAGTATGAAACCATGTGTTTACTTTTTAATATATTATTTTTATACTTTCAAGCTAACCTAATAGACAAAGGTAAGTTCAAATTATCCCTAATTCGAAGTTAAAGTATTATATTAGGTTTCAATCCACCCATATAACATTGAAGTATTTGACTTTCTATTATGTTAGTTACTAATATTGTAAATAGATCAAATTTAGAAATGTATTTACCCACCAATCTTTGTTGTTTTATTTTAGTTAATTAGTTGTAGTAATTGGTCTTCGGTGGTTCAAATACTTTGTTAAAATTTGCAAGAAATACTTCCCATGTTCATGTAAGCCCTTATGTTTTTTCATGCCACCAAGTATATCACTTTTATGCTTTTATTTTAAAATGGAGAGACACTACTTTAATAGCATCCTCCTCATTATTGACATGATTTAATTCAATGTAATTTTTAAAGCTTATACCCCACTTAATAGATTCACGTATATTTTCACCATTGAGATTTGGACCATCAATTTAAATATTTGTTTTGAATGATCTATTATAATGTTGTTTCAATTGCTATGGAGTATAAATAATTATGCTTTATGATATTTGATTAGAATCTAGCATTGATGTTCATGTAAATAGAAAGCCTAACACTCTTGAGGATATGATATTAATGATTAATGTTTGGATCATAGCTTTAATATTTTTAGTACTTTCCTTCGTCTTGTTGAATCTTTCATTTAATTTTTCCATTTATTATTTTTTTATTTAAATATTTTTGCAAGGATTCCACCATTACTTGCAATTAGGCATTTATTCATCCTTGGATTTTTTTCAATTTACATGTACTTCAACAATTATTTTTTTATTCTATACATTTATTTATTTATAGTTAATTATTTATTATATATAATATAAAATACAATATCAATGTTTTTAGTATTATATTATTTGGTAGCATTGAGTACCATGAAGTACCATTGTAAATATTACATTAGGAGTGTGATAAATATTTGTGTAAATATTAGGTGTCAAGTTGTGAAGAATATTTATGTGTTATGCAATTAAGTGTGAAAGATGTAAAGTGTGCAAGCAAAGAATCATATATGATAGGTGTCATGTGTGGATGTGAAGAGTCATATGAAATGTGTCAAGATGTAAAGTAGGATGTTACGTAGCCATGAGAAGCTTTGTCATAATATGAGGCAAGTGAAAGGTTGCATATCCCATGAGTTTTAGGTGAGCAATAGTAGGGAGTATTGAGGAATTTTTATGTAAATATATATTGGAGATACAAATACATGCTATGTAATTAATATATTTTAATTTATGAATGAATTAGAGAAGATTATTGTGCAATATTTATGTTACCATTTGAATGTGATGTTAATATTTTGTTCTTGGGAATATTAACCTATGATATTTAGGGTCTATTTTCCAAAAATGGTATTAGATCTACCTTGGATCATAGGTATATTGGTAGAGAAACATTTTTAGTATTCCATGATACAGAGAGAACATGAAGATTTGAGAGAAACATTGGAGTGGAGGAAGTTTGCTGGAATATTTTATTTGATTATATATGTTTGATTGAGTGGAGATTATTTGAAGAGATCACTTGATTTTTTGGAGATACACTAAAATCTATGAGGTAAATCTTTAGTTAAGATATCACTAGATTATTTAGTGTATAGAAACTTTGGATATTTATAGCATTGAGATTTGTGGATATGGCAAGGTTAGAAAAGTGGAAATGTATTTTAGTCAAGAGATCTAAAGAATGAATATGTTGAATCCATGAGATTTAATTATGTAATTAATAAATATATGAGAAGTGGACTTTAAGAAAGGATCCAAAACAAAAATGTTAATAATGTTGAGGAAGGATCCAAAGTAGGACATGCTGAGAGTATTGAAGATAAAGATAGATAATATGAAGGATGAAACTATGTCTAGAGATATATAAGATTTTGAGGACAAAGTTTAGTGGAGAGAGATAGAGAACATTAAGGATGAAGTTAAATGGAGAGAATGTAGTGGAAAAAGTTGATAAGGGACATTGAGGAGAGAGCTAGAGAATATTTGAGGAAAATGCCAAGTAAAGAGCTCAAGAAAGTTGAAACAATGCTAGGGAACATTGATGAATGAATCATATTGTTGTACTATGATTTGAAGTGTTTTATAGAGCATAAAGCAAGAGTAGAAGACCTAGCAAGAAGCAAAGATAAACACCATAATAACAATTTTGGTAACACTTGTGAAACAATCAAGTAAGTTATAATGTTTGAATTATTCACCTTGAGAGTGCTCTAAAGGTGATCCTATATATCATATGTATTTCATTAAGGTTTTATTGTGGGTATGGAGGTAATTTATTTGGAAAATTAGTGATAATGTGTGTTTATTGATAATAAATTTTTTAAAAACTTTGCGAGATATAACGTAGATACAAGGAAATTAAAGAATTGAATGGTCAAATGAATGCTTATTTAATTAGAAAGGAGTAGAATGAAATGAAATGAAAGTAATTTTTTTATGATTTATTAATTATTGGATAAATAAGGAATTAATTATTTGAATATTGAAATTGAAATTTGGAAGGATTAATTGAATTTGTGAAATTTAAATTTGATTTGGGAGTTATAAAAAGAGGGGAAATGATTTGAATAATTAACAACGATTAATATTGAATGATAATTTGAAGGAGAAATAAGTTGACTAAAAATTTGAAATTTAAATTGTTGGAGATATTAAAAATTGACAAAAAGTATTGCAAAAGAGTTACATCATGGCTCAAAATTAAGGAAAAACTTCCAATAGTCATTTACAAATTGTTTCAAAAGAAATAAAACATGGACCAATATAATTAATGGAGAATATACAATTCATTCAAAGAGAAGTAGAAATATATTTCTTATTATTCTTAAAAGGTGTATAAAATAATATTTTGAAGATGCTAATAACATTAATGAAGGAAATCATATTGCAATACAATAGTGACATTCAAGATATCAAGAAAATTTGGAAAATAAAATAAACATTTTTTTGTTCCCATAAGAGTCCATTTCAAATATAGAAAATCAAATTACACTCATAGGTGTGAACAATGCAATAAATATGGACATAAATTTTAATATTGTTGGGATTGTATTCATTGTAAAAATTATGGGAACCATAATCATTCCCACAAAACATATCAGTATAATGGAAGTAATGTTTATAAATGAAGTATTGTAAAAGGCATATTAATGATGCCATTAGATGGATTTATCAAAGATATAAACACAAAAGCTAATATGGAAATAATCAAAATAATGGAAAATGCATATTTGGTATCAGTAATAATATCATAACAAAAGTCAAAATATGAAGATGAAGACAAGAAGACATAATATTGAAGGCTACAAGCATTCACACCAAATAATGTAATACAAGGGAGTGATGGCGCTATTACGTTATTTGGTACCATTGAATACCGTGAAGTTCTAGTGTAAATATTAGATTAGAAGTATGTTTAATATTTCTGTCAATAGTATGTATCAAGTTGTAAAGAATATTTGTGTTATGTGGTTAAGTGTGAAAGGTATCAAGGGTGCATGTATGAGTTATTAGTGAAAGGTGTCAAGTGTGCAAGTGGAGAGTCATAAGTGATGGGTGTCACTTGTGGAAGTGAAAAATCATATGAGATGTTTCAAGTTGTAAAGTAGGAGGTTATGTAATTATGAAAGGCTTTGTCATAATATGATGCATGTGAAAGGTTGCATATCCCATGAGTTTGAGGAGAGAAATAGTTAGGACTATTAAAGTTTCTTTTATGTAAAGTTATATATTGAAGATATATCTCCATGTTGTGTAATCGAATAAGTTTGTAATGTAAGTTATTTTGATTTATTAATGTAATAGAGAAGTTTATTATGCAATATTTGTGTTACCATTTGAATGTGATGTTAGTAGTTTGTTCCTAGGAATTTTAACCTATGATTTTTTTGGTCCATTTACAAACAATGAAGTATATATTTATATTATATATAATATAATTTATATATAATGTATGTTTATATTATATTATATTATATAAATTTATAATGTATATGCATTGGTAGAGATTACATTATGTGGGGGGTTGGTCACATGTGGCAGGCGAGGGGGAGGGGGTATGTGGGTGAGAGGAGAGGAGGGTTACATGGAGTGAGATAGGATATAGTAAAGGGGATTATATAGGTGGCATGTTCTAATTTAAAAGAATAAGTTTTAAATTTATAATCTCTATTTGGAATATTTATAACAAGGTATGTGGTATTTCAATGGCTAAGATGTTGGAGATTGGGAGAGTAATTATTAAATAATTTTTTTGACCCATGTCCACCTCTTAAAAGTAATTTATGCAAGCACATGGAATTGATCCTGTGCATACCCACCTTCTAGAAAATATTTCCAATGATCCTAAGATTGATAGTGACAACACAAAATTGTTGCTCGTACCTAGGGTGATATTCAATGAAGCACACAAGGGGTACAATGTCCTCATATATAATGGGGGATAGTACATTGACATCGTTGTGGAATTTTTAGAAGGAAAAAATGGATAATAGGGTGTGATATGATAGCCCAATTAGGATGTATATGTGCTTGTCTGTGATTTACAACCATTTGAAAGCCCAGTCATATCCTTTTAATATGAAAAATGGATAAACTAAATTTATCTTAAAATAGAGAGGAGAGATCACTAATCTTAAAATTCCCTTCTAAAATAGAAATTTTCTTCTACTCTCTATATAAATGTGGACATCACAATCCCTATATAAGAGAAATATGAAAGGTGTTTATAACAAGTTATTAAACATAGTTTTAAAAAAGAGGAAGAAAGAGAAGGTTCTTACAATAATTTCACTAGGTATGTACTAACATATCTACCATTAAAAATATAAAATAATACAAAATTAAAGTGATGATATTGCTTTCCAATAAATGGTGGCTCTCTAGAATGTATTATTAGGTTTTGGAGTAATGTTATTAGTAACTACTCTTTCTATTTTAATGGTAGTGTATGGGACCCCAATAATAGCAAAACCTTTGGAATTTTATTTAGCTCTAGTTAAAAGTATTCTTGCTATATTATTTTATGGATTTTTGTTGGATTGAACACTAGGTATTTCTTAGAACCATATACTATATTGAAAGTATGGGAAGTGCTGGATTTTAGAAACCAGAGGATCCATCGAGGATATGGGTATCTATTGGAACCAAGGACCACACTAGAGGTTTAGAAAACCATAGGACTAGGATTAGGATTTATTTCTTGCAAATATTACTAAATTAGATTAGAGAATACCCACCAATGGAATGGGAATAGAGGAGGTCATAGTATTTCACATAAGGTTTTTTTAAATAACTAAACTGAAATTTAATGGAAAGAGTCTTTATCATAGAAGAGTTGTACTAAAAGTAGTCTTTTCCAATGGAAGAAGGCTCTAATACCACTTATGGTGGATGAGTACTCAAAATTATTTTTTAAATACATATACATACATACATACATACATACATACATATATGATTTATGGATGAATGATATTTGTAAAGGTGAATATATAATTTATATAACAAGTAGGTGCCCTTACATATAGACACAATGATACATAATAAGAAACATCAAAAGCAAAGAATAATCAAATGAACATATTAGTGGAGCATGTTATGGCTACAAAATCAATAAAGAGTGATGGTTGTAATGAGCATTTGATTGCCAAAATTATGTTCATGGTAGGGATCGTATTCTATGATGTTATCTCTACTAAGACATGAATGTTGCCAAGGTCTCCAAGATGACTAGATCCTTGTTCTTCATAATATCAATGATTATATTATTAATTATAGAAGTCCCAAAGTGATGAGAGGTAACTAACAAGAAAAATAATACTAACACAATAGATGAGAAAGAGATAAATTTTGTAATCCCTGCCACATTGTTTTTGTTTGTGAGAAATTTTGCTATGTAATAATCTCTTCTCTAAAAAGTTCTTCAAAATGTGTTCCTTTTTCATGTTTTGCTATAAATATTTCTTGGCTGCACTCAAGGGAGCATTCAGTATTTTTTTTTCACTCATCATACGGGTCTTTATTTGAGATCTCATAGTAGGGTATAAGTAAATATATGGTTTTGGAAAGCTCCATTAGCACAAGCCTTTTTTTACCTGGGGGTAGATCACCACAAAAGTATTTATGGAGACCTTTTATTTGTAAGTCATAGGAAAGAGTAGTTTCATGCCATGTTTCTAATGAAAGCTTATTTTAGTCTCAAAGGCGGTGATGGAGACTGGTTAAGTTGGCCAACATAACTTGATTTTGGAAGAGTATAGCAAAAGCTCTTTTTAGGTTAAAAGTAAACCAAAAACTAAGTTGGATCCAAGTCTTTTTACCCCCACTCAAAAGCACAAATCCATTTCAGATCTTATATGGGTGAAATGAATTTATCATTTCCTAAGGCCAAGCACAAATCAGTTTTGGAGAAAAAATAGAGCACAATCCCATTTTAGGCTAGAATATGGCCGAAATGCAAGGTGGGGCCCAAGTGCTTTCACCTCCACTTGAGAGTACAATCCCATTTTAGGCTAAAAGGTGGCTAAAATTCAAGTGGGACCCATGTTATTTCACCTCCACCTCCACTTGAGAGCGTAATCCCCTTTTGGACTAAAATCTAGACGAAATGTAAGTGGGACCCAAGTGCTTTCACTCCAACTTGAGAGCGCAATCCCATTTTAGAACTTGCATGAGGGAAAGTACTTTTTGTTTTTTCTTGGTCAATGAAAAACTGCATACAGGGTCCCACATCTCCAAAAAGGTGATGAAGAGTTTTGATATTCGCAAAGTCACTTACAAGTATAATTCCATGATGCGTCTAGTGATCCTAATGTGAGAAATTAGTAGAGTGAAGGCCATTTTTTGGGTAAAATCTCAAACAAAGGAAAGTTGGGACCCACACCAATGAATTCCTATTTCAATCGAAAGAAGCATCAAAACTCCCTTTCATGCCTCTTCTCAACAAATCTCATTTTCTCCTATGTTTCAAATTGCAGTCACTCGAAGCATCTTTCAACATCATGCTTTCACTCATTTAATGGTGGTTGGTTAGAGAAGAATCTAAATTTGATTCCCATAGGTCCTAGAATCTTATTTTCACCATCAAGTTAGTTCTATAAAGTAAGGAGACAGTATTGCAATTTTATCACATCATCGCGTTGAATCCATACAACTACTTCTCAAGGAGTCATCAAATTTGAGCCATGTTTCATTACTTTTTGATGAGTGCTGAAATCAAATCTTGGTTTCCACTGTGATGTTTTATGGTTGGGTATTTATGTTTTAGAGGTGGAATCCTCTATAAAAACTAGTAAGATCAATGTAAGAAGAATGGACATTTTCTAGAAAACTATTGGTTTCAATTTTGACAGTTGGCAGTGGTTTCAGTAGTGGTTATCCATCAATGACAAAGGGGGATATTATTGGCAATTTTGGGTATGTTGCCTAGTTTCATGGTTGTGAGTTGTCATTGATGTCAAAAGGAGTTTTTACTAATGTTAAAAATAGTTTGGTGCCAAAAATATCTTGAAAGTTCCATGATGTTTGTTTAAGGGTTTTTATTAAAACCATGGTGACAAGGTTAAAGGTTTTTCTTAAAACCATCTGGACTGATTAAGGGTTTTTATTAAAACCATCTTGGCTTAATGAAAAGGTTTTGCTCCTTGAAAAAACCTTAAAAGTCCATTTTGATTATTAATAAATAAATTAACTCAAACCTTTGAAAAGGTTTTAACTTAAGTTTATTATTAATAAAATAATAATTATTAATTTAATAATTATTATTAAAAGGGTTTCTAAACCCTTAGCAGCGCTCATGTAAAAGACTTACCTCACCAAAGTCAACTTGCATGGGATGAAAAATGTATTGTTTGAAAGGATGGCAATTTGCATGGGATGAAAGACTATTAAAAGGTATTATTTCCTAAGGTTTTAAGCACCTTCGATTTGTGTGATTACCTTTGAATTCATATTGGTCTGTGACCTTCGATTTATGATTACGTTGTAATTTTTGAGTCTCATTTTTCTTTGTGTTAATTTCCGATTTCGTGCACCAGTTAGGAAGACAAATATGGTCTATGTTAAATTCTGATTTTGTGCACAGTGAGGAAGACAAATCTAGTCTGTGTTAAATTCTGATTTGATGCACAATGAGAAAGACAAATCCAGAGTTATGCATAATGGTTATTTATAAACAATTGGCTAAAATTAGGATTTTTGAAATTTGGAATTGGCTAATATTTTGGACCCTTGACCAGGGCCCATTAGCCAAAAAAATTTGGGTGCAATTTTTTTTTAGGGGTCGATTCACCCCAATTTTATAATAATTTGACCATTTTAAGTTTAAATTTCCAACATTACCCCTAATAATAGTGAACCTTCTACATGTGTTTAGATACTATTCACCTAGATTTTGAAACTAATTTGCCAAATTTTTATAAATACATTTTAGATATGACCCCTTATGCATAACCCTGGATAAATCTGGTTTGTGTTAAATTCAGATTTCGTGTGCCTGTGAGGAAGGAAATTATGGTTATATTTTGCAAGTAAAGGGAGGGTAAAATTATGAGTAGTGCTTGAGATTTTCAAAGGGCACTTGTGCTCCAACAGCGGATGCAGTGGAGCGAAGGCGCTCGCTAGGAAGAGGTATCGAGATCGATTCACATTGGGCATGTTTCATTTTTGGTCGTAGATTATTGTGCATGTGGTACAACAGTTGCTTTGGGCCACGAGTTTGGATGAGGAAGCACTTTGGTGCTTTTTTTGGTGTCTCCACACTTCTCCTAAGGTTGAAAATTTTATTTTTTGCCAAGGTAAATATTTTGTTGATAATGTGAAATATTTGATTTGACTTGGCAATTATTGTTGGTAATTGGATGGAGGTATAAGGTTAAATAGAAATATTGCTTTGACATTGTTATTATTGATGCATAATATTTTTGTGATATATTAGGTAGGAGTCATAAGGTGTAAAGGAATATTGTTGACATGTACATTTGTTAGTTTTGATTATTGATGAGCTGGAGTGATAAGGTGTTATTAAGACTCTTATCATTGTGCATTATTACATTGTTGCTAAATCTAATTTGTGGTAAATTGAGAGTTAGTGTTGTGACAGGTTCTGAGTTCTCCTTATTCATCAAAGCAAAGGTATGGGAACATTCTTCAATGGTTATTATTGATTGATGGTTTTCTAAAAATAAGTTTGGAGTGAAAAGGATTAAATTAAGTTTCCTTATTTGGAGTGGATATTATTTTTTTAAAGTGGAAGTATTAATTATGCATTATAATATCATGATGAGTTTAAGAGTTATTGCATAATTCTGTTTTATGAGAGTGGAAACATTTGACGTTTGCTTTAGGATTTTTGAGTGAGAATATTATGCCATTGCTATAAGTTGTTGAAACCCTAATTGAGTTGTTTGGTTGTTGAGAGTTGAAGGATAGAACATATTGAGTCTCTAACAATTATCTTTATGCTTCTATGAGATTGATTTGATTTGATATTGAAAGTTGAAGGATAGAACATATTGAGTCTCTAACAATTCTATTTATGCTTCTATGAGATTGATTTGAGTTGAGATTGAGAGTTGAAGGATAGAATATATTGAGTCTCTAAAAAATCTCTTTATGCTTATATGATATTGATTTGATATGATTGGATGAAACACATTGGGTTTCTAACAATTCTCTTTGTGTGTTCACATTGGGCAATTTTATTGGTAAACTTTCTTGAGCTGATTTGGGCAAGTTCTTGGTGAGCTTGCTAGGACTTATTTGGACATGTTCTTGTTGAAGAACTTGTGGACAAATTTGATGAAGTATTGGTGAAGACTTGTGAGCAGTTGTGATTGATTTTTTTCAAGATTTTGGCTAAATCTTGGGATAGATCTAGCAGAGATTTGAGAGTAGATTTGTGCTGGAGCAGAGGACTGAGTTTGGTGTAGATTTATGATAGAGTTTGAGAGGACTTGTGCTGGATCGACTGACTGTGTTTAGTACAAGTTTTTATGAGTATCTATGGAGGTGATTAGTGAGGATAGAAATCTCTAGAGCTATAGAAAGGAGGACAGGATGTCTTCTATGGAAAGGAGTTACACCTGCTAGCGGTAGAAGAGGCAGTTATCTTTTGAAGTATCATTTCCAAAGCTTTGGGGGATAGGACATCTCCTTTGGGCAGGAGGCTCATAAATACTTGTTGAGAGGATAGGATATATCCTTTGGGTATGAGGCTCATAAATACATGTTGAGGGGAAGGATTATCCTTTGGAAAGGAGGCTCATAAATACTTGTTGAGGGGAAGGATTCTCCTTTGGATAGGAAGTTCATAAAATTTGTAATAGGGAAAGGATTTCCCAAAGAACTTGATTGAGAAAGCTTTTAGTGAAAATATTTTTGTGGATGTAGCCCATATTGGGTGAACCACATTAAAATGACTCTTCTTTGTGTGTTTCTTTCTGTTATGGTTAATGTTATGGTGATGTCACTGCTATCTAAAGTAAAGTGTTTTAAATGGTTACATATTATAATGTTCACCCCCCCATCTCAGTATAAGTCTATGTTCTTCAATTAGTATCAGAGTGGGTCTCTCCAGGAAGAGCCTAACATTTTGGAGAAGGATCCCTCGGAAGATCATATGAGCACAAAAAGTGATGAAGATATTGAATTTGATTTGAAAGGAAAATTCTTTTTGGCCATAAGAAATATGAAAAAATTCAAGGAAGAGAATTTTGTTTTAAAACAACAAAATCAAGAAGAAAAGTTTGCCAAAATATAACTATCTCAAAATCTCACAGACTTCAAGATCCTAGTTGAAGAAGGAAAGAAAGTTGAGCAAGTTTTGATAGAGGTTTTGAAAGGGAAGGAATTTGAATGTGAGAGACCTAAAGAAGAGGTGTTTTATCTAAGAGCTATACTTGAACATATGAGTCTTAAACAAAATATTTTTCTTGGAAATAAAAGGGAAGAAGATCTCCATATCCAAGAAGCAGGAACATCCAGCAGAAATAAAGTCAACTTTCAAAAACCAAAGGATACCAGAAAAGAAGAAAACAAAGGAGAGCAATGGACAAGAGTTGATCACAAAATAAGGAACACTCATCAAAGGCTTCCAAACATGTTACATAATACTTTCCATGGCTATTGTTTTTCTTGCAATAAATATGGTCATAGAGCTATCCATTGTACTAGGATTGTGAATGACAATGTTAAGAAAAATATTAATTCTTTTGCACCACTCATGGATGATAGTATTATGTGTTACAAATGCAATAATTTTGGGTATATAGCTAGAATGTGTAAATTGGAAATATCTAGTGAAATGAATGTTAGAAAAACAAATGGAAATAAAAATAGATCTATGATAGTTCAAACTGCTCTTCATGCTCAAGATAAGGAAGAAAAATGGTACCTTGATAGTGGATGTTATAGGCACATGACTGGAGAAAAAGAAAAGTTTATAGTTATCAAAGAAACTAGTAAAGGGTTAGTTAGCTTTGGAGATAAAATATTAGCTAAAATTTGTGGAAAGGGTTCTCTAAGTTTATATGGAAAAACTAGAACTAAAAATGTGCTTTATGTAGAAGGATTGAGACATAATATTTTGAGTGTTAGCCAAATTTGTGATCAGGGTCATATGGTGACTTTCTATTCTGATAGATGTGAGATAAGGAAAGTAGAGAATGGAAAAATCATTGCTAATGAAATACGAACTCCTAACAACCTCTACATGCTAAGTGAGTTAAAAAGGGAAAAGTTTTTTTGTCTCAAGAGGATGAAATTTGGCTATGGTATAAAAGAATGGGGTATTTGAGCTTTGATAATATTATCAACATTAGCCATAAGAAAGTAGTCTGAGACTTACCTAAATTGAAAAGACACCAAAATACTATTTGTGGTCCTTGTCAACATGGAAAACAAACTAGAACCATCTTTAAGGCTAAAGGGTACATTTCATCCAAACGTTTAGATCTTATTGATACTGACTTGTGTGTTCCCACCAGAACTCAGAGTATACAGGGAGAGAGTTACTTCATGCTTTTCATAGATGATTTCTCTAGAATGACTTGGGTTACCTTTTTGAAAGAAAAATTTGAAGCCCTTGACAAGTTTAAAGCCTTCAAAGAAATGATAGAGAATGAAACCGACAAAAGAATAAAACTCTTAAGATCAAATAGAGGAGAATTCACTTCAAATGAATTTGTGGATTATTGTGAGCAAAAAGATATTAAGAGGGAATTTTCAGCAGCAATAAATCCTCAACAAAATGGAGTAGTTGAAAGAAAAAATAGAACTATTGAAAATATGGCTAGAGCTATGTTGAATGAGTCAAAGCTTCCTGATGGTTTTTGGAAAGAGACAGTTAGTACGACAATGTATATTATCACCAGAGCTCAGTTAAGATTCAATCATCACAAAACACCCTATGAGCTATGGAAAGGAAGACCAACCACAATAAATTATTTCATAGTTTTTGGTAGTAAATGTTACATCAGAAGGGAAGATCAGAATTTAGGGAAGTTTGATCCTAGATATGATGAGGGTATTTTTATTGGGTACTCCAGCAAGAGGAAATCCTATAGATGCTACAACAAAAGGACTTGTACTATTGTGGAAAACATACATATTATAGTGGATGAGAAAACAGGGATAAGAGAACCAGTTTAGGAAATTGATGATGAATATTGCCAAGAATAATTCAGGGAGGATTCAGACAAAGAAGAAGAGGAAAGACAACAAATCCTTCCTAAAAATCCATCCATATATGTTCAGAAACACCATCCAAAGGACTAAATCATTGGTAATATAGAAGTCAAATAGACAAGGAGAAGAATCATATCTTCAAATTCCCATACAGATGTTTCGTTGTTATCTCAGATTGAGCCAAAAGATCTCAGTGAAGTCTGTGCAGATAAGTTTTGGATAAATGCTATGAATGAAGAATTGGAACATATAGATAAGAGTGAGAATTGGAAACTTGTTCCAATACCTAAAGATAAAAATGGCATTGGCACTATGTGGATCTTTAGAAATAAGCTAAATTAATATGGTCAAGTAGTCATAAATAAAGCAAGGTTAGTTTGCAAAGGTTATGCTCAAGTAGAAGGAATTGATTTTGAAGAAACTTTTGATTTAGTTGTTCGTATTGAGGCTATTAGAATGTTTTTGGCTTTATCAAGTTTTAAAAACTTCAAGGTCTATTAGATGGATGTCAAATCAGCTTTTTCTAAATGGTGTGTTAGAAGAAGAAGTCTACATTGAACAACTAGAAGGGTTATTACTTTCAAAAAATTTAGATTTTGTGTGTAGATTGAAAAAGGCATTGTATGGTTTGAAACAAGCTCCTAGGGCTTGGTATTCGAGGCTTGATAGGTATCTTCAAAAACAAGGTTTCAAAAAAGGTATGGCAGATAGCAATTTGTATATCAAAAATGATGGAAATAATATCTTAATTGTGGTTGTTTATGTTGATGATATAATTTTTGGAGGTAATAACACAAAAATGTGTAAATATTTTGCTAAAAATATGCAGAGTGAATTTGAGATGTCCATGATTGGGGAATTGTACTTCTTCTTAGGACTTCAGATTGCCCAATAAGAAGAAGAAATATTTCTCTCACAAGGCAAGTACATAAGAGAGATGCTGAAAAAGTTTGGTATGGAGGATAGCAAACCTGTTAGCACTCCAATGATTACAGTGTGTAAGTTGAGAAAGTATTATGAATATTAGGAGGTAGATCAAAGGTTTTATAGATCCATGATTGGTAGTTTGCTTTATGTTACAGCTACCAGACCAAACATCATGCAGGCAGTGGGACTAGTTGCAAGGTTTCAGGTTTCACCAAAAGAAACTCATGTTATGGTAGTAAAAAGGATTATTAGATATCTGAAAGGCACTATGGATCTTGGGATTTGTTATCCCAAGAGCGATAATTTCACTCTCACAGCTTTTACAGATGTATATTGGGCTGACAATATTGATGAAAAAAAAGCACCAGTGGTGGAGCTTTCTTTTTGGGGAATTTTTTAGTTGTTTGGTTAAGCAAGAAACATCCTTCAGTTCCCTTGTCTAGAACAAAGGCAGAATATATAGCAACAGTAGCTTGTTGTACACAATTTTTATGGATGAATACTACCTTGGAGGATTTAAAAATAAAGCATGATCAACCCATTTCCATATTGTGTGATAATACAAGTGCCATAAGTATCTCCAAGAATCTAGTAATGCACACAATAAAAAATCATATTCCCATAAAATTTAACTTTCTGAGAGAGCAGGTTCAGAACAAGCAGGTTAAGCTGGAATATGTGCCTACTAAGGAACAAATTGCTGATATTTTCACCAAACCTCTTCCAAGAGAGACTTTTGAGTATTTAAGGAAGAATTTGGGAGTAGTTTTACTCCCACCCCAGAATTAATCACCTCAACAATAGGTGGGGGAGGGGCTAAGCTAAGAGGATCATTCTTATCCCTGAGCCCCAAAGGTGACCCTTTGCCATTGATGAAAAATGGGGAGATATTTGAGTAAGGTGGAGAGCCTTGAGTCAGGGGGAGCAAAGCTTTAGAGGATGGTTTTCAGTTGGTTTCAGTTTTGACAGTTGGTAGTGGTTTTAGTAGTGGTTTGCCATCAATGACAAAGGGGGAGATTGTTGGAAATTTTGGGTATGTTGCCTAGATTCATGGTTGTGAGTTGTCATTGATGTCAAAAGGAGTTTGTGTTGATGTCAGAAAGAGTTTGGTGCCAAAAAGATCTTAAAATTTCCATGATGTTTGTTTAAGGTTTTTTATTAAAACCATGGTGACAAGGTTAAAGGTTTTTCTTAAAACCATCTAGACTCATTAAGGGTTTTTATTAAAACCATCTTGGCTTAATGAAAATTTTTTGCTCCTTGAAAAAACCTTAAAAGTCCATTTTGATTATTAATAAATAAATTAACTCAAACCTTTGAAAAGGTTTTAAGTTAAGTTTATTATTAATAAAATAATAATAATTAATTTAATAATTATTATTGAAAGGGTTTCTAAACCCTTAGCGGCGCTCATGTAAAAGACTTACCTCGTCGATGTCAACTTGCATGGGATGAAAAATGCAATGTTCGAAAGGAGCATCGACATCAATTTCCATGGGATGAAAGACTAATAAAAGGCGTTATTTCCAAAGTTTTTAAGCACCTTCGATTTGCGCGATTACCTTCAAATTCGTATTGCTCTGTGACATTCGATTTTGGATTGCGCTATGATTTTTGAGTCTCAATTTACTTTGTGTTAATTTTTGATTTCATGCACCAATGAGGAAGATAAATCTAGTCTGTGTTAAATTTTGATTTCGTGTGCAGTGAAGAAGAAAAATCTGGTCTGTGTTAAATTCTGATTTCGTGCGCAGTGAGGAAGATAAATCTAGTCTGTATTAAATTTAGATTTCGTACACCTATGAGGAAGGAAATTTAGGTTGTCTTTTGCGAGCAAAGGGAAGGTAAAAAGACGAGTAGTGCTTGAGAGTTTCATTGGTCACTTGTGCTCCAATGACATAGGCAGTGGAGCAAAGGTGCTCGCTAGGCAGAGGTCTCGAGATCGATTCGCATCGAGCATGTTTCATTTTTGGTCACAGATTATTGTGCATGTGGTACAATAGTTTCTTTGGACAACAATTTTGATGGAGGAAGCACTTTGGCGCTTATGTTGGTGTCTCCACACTTCTCCTAAGGTTGGAGAATTGATTTTTGGCCAAGGTAAATTTTTTGTTGATAATGTGGAATATTTGATTTGACTTGGCAATTATTGTTGGTAATTGGATGGAGGTATAATGTTAAATAGAAATATTGCTTTGAAATTATTATTATTGATGCTTAATTTTTTTGTGATATATTAATTAGGAGATATAAGGTGTAAAGGAATATTGTTGATATGTATATTTGTGAGTTTTGATTATTGATGAGTTGGAGTGATAAGGTGTTATTAGGACTCTTATCATTGTGCATTATTCCATTGTTGCTAACTCTAATTTGTGGTAAATTGAGAGTTAGTGTTGTGATAGATTTTGAGTTCTCCTTCTTCATAAAAGTAAAGGTATGGGCATATTCTTCCATGGTTATTATTGATTTATGATTTTCTAAAAATAAGTTTAGAGTGAAAAGGATTAAATTAAGTTTCCTTATTTGGAGTGGATCTTATTTTCTAAAAGTGGAAGTATTGATTATGAATTATGAGATCATGATGATTTTATGAGTTATTGCATAATTCTAGTTTATGAGAGAAGCATTTGAAGTTTGCTTTAGGGTTTTTGAGTGAGAAGCTTATGCCATTGCTATAAGTTGTTGAAACCCTAATTGAGTTGTTTGGTTGTTTAGAGTTGAAGGATATAACATATTGAGTCTCTAAAAATTCTATTTATGCTTCTATGAGATTGATTTGAGTTGAGATTGAAAGTTGAAGGCTAGAACATATTGAGTCTCTAATAATTATCTTTATGCTTCTATGAGATTGATTTGAGTTGATATTGAGAGTTGAAGGATAAAACATATTGATTATCTAACAATACTCTTTATGCTTCTATGATATTGATTTGATATGATTGGATGAAACACATTGAGTCTCTAACAGTTCTCTTTGTGTGTTCACATTGGGCAAGTTTCTTGGTAAACTTGCTTGAGCTGATTTGGGTAAGTTATTGGTGAGCTTGTTAGGACTGATTTGGATAGGTTCTTATTGAAGAACTTGTGGACAAATTTGATGAAGTCTTGGTGAAGACCTATGAGCATTTGTGATTTATTTGTTCAAGATTTTGGCTTAAGCTTGGGATAGATATGACAGAGATTTGAGAGCATATTTGTGCTAGACCAGAGGACTGAGTTTGGTGTAGATTTATGATAGAGTTTGAGAGGACTTGTGCTGGACTGACTGACTATGTTTAGTACAAGTTTTGATGAGCAGTTGTGGAGGTGATTAGTGAGGACATAAGTCTCTAAAGCTAGAGAAAGGAGGACAAGACGTCTTCTGTGGAAATGAGGTACACTTTCTAGTGGTAGAAGAGGCAGTGATCTTATGAAATATCATTTCTAGAGCTTTGGGGGATAGGACATCTCCTTTGGGAATGAGGCTCATAAATACTTGTTGAGAGGATATGACATCTCCTTTGGGCAGGAGGCTCATAAATACATGTTGAGGGGAAGGATTCTCCTTTGGGCAGGAGGCTCATAAATACTTGTTAAGGGGAAGGATTCTCCTTTGGATAGGAAGTTCATAAAATTTTTAATAGGGAAAGGATTTCCCAAAGAACTTGATTGAGAAAGCTTTTAGTGAAAATATTTTTGTGGATGTAGCCCATCTTGGGTGAACCACATTAAAATAAATCTTCTTTGTATGTTGCTTTCTGTTATGGTTAATGTTATGGTGATGCCACTGCTATCTAAAATAAAATATTTTAAATGGTTGCATCCTATATTGTTCACCCCCCCTCTCAGTATAAGTCTATGTTCTTCAGAATTTATGTTCATATTTTTACTATCAAATAAGAAAATTTGGTGACTTAGATGAACCTAGATGCCTCCAAACCTTGAATCTAGTTAATGTACCTTCCCCTCATGATCACAAGATCAAAAGCTATAAATCTAGAAGATATAGTTGAGTTCTTTGAGCTTAACATCGACGTTTTTGGAGAACATACTAGAGTAGTCCCCTCGACTATCTAGTTAGTTGGACATCGTCTCAAGTAGTGGGTATATTTTCATAAAATCCAAGTCCTTACAGCACCATAGCTAGCTTACCCCCTCAACCAAGCACTCTAGTCTAGATGGCATAAAATTTGCCCAAAAAGTTTCCAACCTAGAATCATTCGAGACTGCTCAATCTGCATGCTCAAAACCAGATCCCAACCACATTTTTGAAGGCTATACCCATGTATGATGATACAAGAAATACAACTTATGAGCATGTCCAATATATGGCTTTATTGGCAACTATCCATGACATCGTGGAAGAAGACATCATGGTAAGACTACTAGTACCCTCATTAAGAGGTAAACTCCTCTATTGGTACAAATCACTACTACCTAATACCATTCCTACATGGGACCAGTTAGCATAACAATTGATAAGTACTTTCAATGAATAAGCATACCCTTTCTCCTTTTTGCACCAATTCACCACCATTGAAAAGCACCTGCAAGAAGAGGTATCATATTTTAATGTTAGGTTCACCCAAACCTATCAGAGAGTTACTGAAGGTCTTCGGCCCACCTTGGAGTAAGCAATATTTTATTAACCAAGAGCTTTCCATTTTGAAATCATCATGGGCATTCAATATGGATAATGTCAACATATTTCTAGCCTTGTATGCTTGGGCATAGAAATATGAGGCCAACATAGTCGCTACTGGTAGGTTACCTTCGAAAAATACTGCCAATTTGTTTGGACTTACTCCAAAATCTATATCCTAGTGCATCATCTCAGTAATTGCCTACATCCCCAATGTACCCTATTCTATCATGGAATCCCAATGCTTATTATAACCATATGGTGTCCATATCATAGTTTCAAGCACCTACTGTTCCCTAACTTCCAATTCCTATTCCATATCCAGAATTACCTACACCATTGGCACCATTGCCATTACCCATGCCTCCAACACATGCAAACCGATACTAGGCCAAATAATTGTAGGATATACGATCATCAATAATGGAAATGGTGAATGAGATCACCATATTAAAAAGGAGGTAATATGATCAAAATTTATAGCTAAGGATATTCACTCTTTCTCCCTCAATTACTAGAGAGCAAGTTGCTTCCACTAGTAGGGCTCCCAAGATAAATACAACGGTGTTAGATAATTAAGAAGTTGGTCTATATGATATATCTTACTAGTGCTCCACCTGTAATGACCTACACGATGAGGAGACTTGCATGGTCCATTTGAACTATGTGCAGACCCTAGAAAACAATGTTCTTGGTGGGAAAGTGAATATTATTAGAGATATGGACCACAACTTTGTGATCCCCCCTATCAATAAGGTTTCTATTCTTACAAGAAAATGTAGAAAACCCATTCAAGTTGATCCAGTTTAAATGTAACTGTTAAAGGTACCTGCTATTTCCAAGATACAAAGTGAGAAGGCATTGTCACCAGTAAAAGATCTTGCCCAATTGTTGAATCTAGAGGAAATCATCCTGTTTAAGGATCTCTTACCTTCGAGAGCTAGGGGAAGAGTTCATCAACCATAGGCTTCACACTCCCAACCCAAAATCGATACAAGGGACCAAGCAAGAGAAAGGCTCAGGTATCCCTCATTGACCAAATGTCAGAGGGTAGAAGCAATGCAACAGTATCGAAACAAATATGAGAATATGGAGGGAGATGAGTATAGTATAGGGATATACAATATTTTTGAATAACTGAATAAAACTCCAGCTAAGGTAAGCCTCTTTGTTGCACTTTAGATACTCAAATAAGTGGATCTATTTGCAAGAATGGCTGAAGTTAGCTAATGGTAAGGAAAATCCAACTCATATTGTCTTGGATCAGACATTGACTACCTCGACCACCAAAAAGAATAGGCCACCACCATTCTATTTGTCCTTGCGGATGGAGGTGTGGGTTGTGTATAATTGCATGATCAACTTTGGCACTGCAACTACTATGATGCCCAAGGTTGTTTGTGATATTATGGACATGGAGTACACGAGTAGTTCTGGAGTGCTCCAACTAGATGAAACTTTGATAATATGGTAGGGGTGATCAAGGATATCCTGGTCGTGTTGCATAAGATATCATAAATCATCATGATATAAGAAGTTGTGGTGGTGTATTTAGAGCTAAATTTTAGTATGTTCCTATCAAGAGAATTCACCACCAAACTAGGAGGCTATTTGTCTCTGGATTATTTGCATCTAGAAATCCCCTTTATATGAAGGAGAATTAAATTTTTTAATGAGAAACCCTCTACCTTTCATATCTAAAGGATCCAAGATGCAGATAAACAAGTGGACTCATTCAATCTAATTGAGGAAGTGGAGGAAGAAGGAGGAGTAAAAATTATGGAAGAAGACCTAGATGAGTTCTGCATAGAAGATGAATGGTGCATGTGTGATTTCAATGTCGTGATCTAAATAGAGATACGGTGCTACTCGATCACCAGGCTTGAAAAGGCTAAGGTACCAAGTGATGAAGACCCTATTTTTGATCAACTATGTAATCTCTTATTTTATGGTGTGTTATGTAAGAATGGCATTGAGGTAGGGGTTGTCCTTATATATCATTCATGAAAGCAAAGAACCTACTCCTACAGACTCGCATAGAGTTGTACTAATAATGAAACTTAGTATGAAGCCTTGTGCTTAGGTTTAAGAAAAGTAGATAAACTTGGAATCAAACAGTTGTAGATATTTAGTTATTAGGAGTTAATATGCAACCAAGTCACCAATAAGTGTGTCGTAAAGCAATATTACCTAAAGGTATGTGACAACAAGGTATGAGATCTACTTGAATATTTTACAACACTAAATATCCTAGCTATTTTGTGAGAGAAAAATAAGCATGTGGACCTCTTGGTGTCTATTGGAGCTAGATTCTCCCCGGTTGAACACCTGATGTAGAAATTAAAGATTATAAGAGTTATTTACAGGACTTCAATTCCAAAAAAAAATATCCACTAGCAGGTGTTTGACAATGATGAACAAATTGTCAATTTTTTGTTTAATGAATCCAACACCACCAAAGATAGGATCATTGATGAAGAAGAGTATGAGGGATTAATATAGTTCAAAAATAATAATGTCCTAAAGGTCTTGATCACACTTTAAATTCTATTCGATAAATATGACATGTCACTTGATCATAATATCAAAGTATATCTAAGAGAATATAAGTAACTAGAGCTAGAACCTGGAAAGGTAATCAAGGTTGGAACTGATTGTACATCGGAAGAGATCAAGCAAATTAGGACTCTATGTAAGGAGTACCTAGATATCATCACTTGGAGTTATCAATACCTAAGGGGATATGATAAGTGCATCTTTCAACATACAATCGAGCTACAAGAAGGGGTTAAACCTTTAAGGCAGAAACATAGGTCGATAAACCTGAAGATCAAAGTACTTATGAAGATCGAGCTCTTGAAGATGCTATTGGTAAAAACTATCTATCATATCAAAGCACTCTTCTTTAATGGCTAACCTGGTTCCTACACAAAAAAATAATGGAGAAATTTTCTTGTGCATTGAATTTTGAAATCTCAATCAAGCATCTCTAAAGGACCACTACCCGCTGCCCCAAATTGATCAAATTCTTCATGCAATAGCAGGAGCACAAAGGTTCTCTCTACTAGATGGCTTCTTTGGATACAATTAAATCTGGGTAAAGGATGAGGATCAGTACAAAACTACTTTCACCACCATGTAGGGAACTTTTGCCATCCAGTAAATGCTATTTGGCCTCTCGAACTCCAGAGCAACTTTCCAAAGATCGATGGACTTAGTTTTTGGTGAGTTACTAAATTGCATCATTGTAATTTATTTAGATGACATGACTATTTTCTCCCAAAAAATGGGGGAAAACGGTCTACATTTGTGTTAAATATTTGAGAAGTGTCGATATTTTGGAGTTTCTATAAATTAAAAAAAGTCCATTTTCATGGTGAAAGAGGGTAAGCTCCTAGGCCATGTAATCTTAGAGAAAGGACTAGCTTTTGATCCTACTAGGGCTAAATTCCTCCTCAAGATTTTTAGAATATATTTCAATATTTCATTTGTTAATTAATTGAATCATAACAATCTTATATTGTTAGATTGATTAATATTAGGCTAGTTGTTATTTGTTACAACTCCACCTATATTTGTCTCGGGTGGTTCCACAACCTCTGGGTTAATCCTGGCCCTATTGTTTGTATTTATACCTCATCAAATTAATCAAATGAGTTCCACTTCTCGCATGGTATCAGAGCAAATGTCACTCTCTCTGCCACTCTCATTTTTTTAAATGATATCATAGTAGCATTGAGAATCATCGCTCTAGAGGCACAGCTTAGGAATTTGATAAAAAAAATTCTTAGAATTTGACAGGCTAGGGAGGTTGAGAATTTTTTTTTTTAATTTCTCATTTTTTTTTCATTGAAATTTTTTTCGACCATTCGGTCAAAGAGGTGAAGTGTTCAACCGAAGTCGAAAGACGATCGAAGGTCAAAAGAAGATATCTAAAGGGCAAATATCAACTACACGGTTGACAATAAAAAGGGCCTACATGTTGTGGGAGCCAACACAGTGACTACCCCATGACCCTCTTGGGTGAGAGCCTCTCCTCGAGAAGAGATACTCCATTGTGGAGTAAAGGGTCTAATAAACCCTTCTAAGATTGCCCTTACCATCCGTGTGGGATAAAAAACATCGAAGCCTCCGAAAAAACAAAATCAAACCAACACAAAACATCATTTTCTTCTCTGTCACCTGCGAACGACATCAAACCGGTATTGCGCCTCCTATTTTTCATTAACTGTGGTCACAGTGCCTTCGAAGGAGGAGTGTTTTTTTGGAAGGTAGAGGAAAATCAAAGAACATTGGCTAGATCAGAATTTGATCCAAGTCCTCCAAAACCCTCCAATACCAATTTTCTTCACACATCAGGAATTAAAGGCAGAAATCAAGCTGGTTTTTTCTCCCCTGTTCTACATTTTTTAAAGATTTTGATTGGTCTAAATGCTATTGCATAGGATAAACGAGCTCAGAGAGCTTTGAGTTGAGTTATTTAGCTGGGTTTTTTGGCTCACTGTGATCCCGCCACCTCTCAGCCACCTGCGTGCCACCATAGCGCCTCTACGCCACCCTCAAGCTACTAGTGGATCCGCCCAAGCATCACCACCTACACTCTGCCCGAGCAGTGGTGGAGGAAGGAGTGCCACTGCAGAAGACTTTACGCCTTCAAACATAGTTTAAGGCAGAGGACGTCGAGGATTACTCCCAGATCAGCCCACTGGCTCACCGGTTGTGAGCTAAGTGGTAAGGGCTCTGAGAGCCCTCAGGTCATGGGTTCCAGTCTTGTCGACCCCTCCGTGCACAAAGGTATAAATTTTTCATTAATTTTTTAATTTCTAGTTAAATTAAATGCAACTTTAATTTTCTTTAAATAGTTTTTTAAAGGTTAATTTTTTAGTAATATTTTTTTACTATGAAAATTAAAAGTTATTTTTTTTAACTATTCATTATAAAAGAATATTTGAAAAATTCTTTATAAAAGAAAATTTTAAAAGAGGGAGTGTTTTTTTTTGACAAATCAAGGGGGGATTGGGAGTGATTTTTTCTCAAAATATTGAAGTGAAAATAGTGAGCAATTTTTCAAGCATTTCTACAAAAACTTGGCAAAAATTGTAATAGGTGCATTCTCGGTGGTAACCGACACCTAGGGTCATTTTTTATGCTTTAATGTTGTATGGATTCTTTCATTTTTCAGCATTTACTTCTAAAGCATAAAGCATAAAAAAATAAAATAAAAAAATAAACCCATTTTTTTTGCAAATTCACATTCAGTAGAGAGAAACAGAAAGTGCCAGTTTATTTTGCTATTGTTTCACTCCATCCACTACCCCAATCACTCTCGTGTTTAGGCTTAAATCTAGAAGAAAGTTCAGATATCCAAAGTGTTTAGGGGAATTTACGCCCCACACATGCGGATTGAAGGCTTTCTAAGGTTGGTGCTATCAATGAGGTGATTCCCTTTTAGTATCACTTAAGTACCACGTATTGTATAATCATTAAAATTACCTATAGTCTCCCTCATGTAAGGGCGGGTAATTTTTTTGGTTTTTCAAAATACCTATAGTCTCCCTCACGTAAGGGCGGGTAATTTTTTTGGTTTTGTATGGTATAATGGCCTGACATTAAGGTATATCAAAGAGGTGACCATTTGGTGTTATAAGGAACCTTCACAATGTTTGCAAAACTAATGACTGATGCTCATCAGTTATTAAATGGTCCAAATTATACACCATGGAAAAAAAAATGAAGGTAATCCTAGAGATGGATGATATTTGAGAAATTTTTTCTAGAACAATAGTAAGACCTTCATCTACAGTTGGAGCAACAACTCTAACTGCTGATCAGAAATACTTTGACAAGAAATATAGCAAAGTAAAGGTGCTTATTTTTCTTGTTGTTTCTGATGAAGTTCAACCTCATATTGTTGACTATCCAAATAGTAAAGTGGCATGGGATGCCCTTAAAACTATATATGAAGTGAAGAATGACTCCACCATTCTATTCCTTTAGTCTCAATTACACAGTCTAAGCATGAAACAAGGAGATACAATTGAAAACTTTCTTTGCAGAGTGTCTGAGTTGAATGGAAAATTGAATTCCTTAGCAACACCAGTTGATGATAAGATCCTTACCTCAATGGTAATGAGAGCTCTTTCAAATTATTTTATAGTGTTGATTGCCTTCATTCATGTATCACAGATACAAGTTACCTATGTTAAGTTGGTAAATATGCTTCAAGAAGAGGAGGCACGCCAACTACAGAGAGATGATTCTTTTAACACTACCCTATACACCAATAGGAAGGGGCAAAACAAGAAGAAGGGTAATTTTTAGAAGGGAGGTAGTTATCAAAAGGATTCAAAAGGGAAACAAAATCAACCTCAATAGAAAAATAGATATTGCAAGATCTATGACAAAGAATGTCATGATACAAACAGATGTTAGCATAAGAATAAACAATCAAAATATGAAGGCCAGCACAAACCACAAAAGAAAAAACAACAAGTGAATGTTGCTGTTGAAGAATCTGACACGGATTTTGAGAGAGCACACAAAGTGCTCATGACTACCCCAGTATCCAAGCAGACAGATCCTATTTGGTATGTTGATTCTGGAGCCATTAAGCATATGACTAGTGATAAATCATGGTTTGAGTATTTTGAGGCCAAAGAGGGCAAACCTGTCACTATTTTCGATAGTAAAACCTACAAGGTTCAGGGAGAAGGAACAGTATCTGTTACTCTTCCTGATTTCAAGTGCCAGATTGAGAAGGTTCTCTATGTTCCAGGATTGGTGAACAACTTGTTTTCAATCACACAAATTTTGGACAAAAATATGGTTGTAAACTTTAGTTTCAAGGGGGGAAGAAGTGTTGTTCTATCACCAGGAGGGGTAAGAACATTGCAACTGCTTCATATAAGCATATATTATTTTCCCTAGATACTATCTCTTCTCCAGATGTAGCCATGATTATCTCTACAAAGGAGGAAACTTCCATATGGCACAAGAGATATGGACATATGAGTTAAGTAAGTTTGAAATGGTAAAGGGTCTTCCTTCCCTTTCTACCACATGTCCAGTTTGCTCTGACTGCTTGGTAGGAAAGTAGCATAGAGTGCCTTTTGAAAGGAGCTCTACACAAGCAAATAAACCTCTGGAGTTGTTTCACACCGATCTGTGTGGTCCTTTAAGTCCCAATAATTATGGGGGTAAAAGGTATTTTCAGTTATTCATGGATGATTACTCATGAAAGATGTGGTTATTCTTTCTTCAACGAAAATCTGAAGCATTTGGCATTTTTGAGCAATTCAAGAAATCTGTTGAAAATGAGTCAGGGACTTCTATCAAGACCCTCTGCTCAGATAGAGGGGGTGAGTTCACCTCTAAAGAATTTTCTAAGTTCTTGACTGAAAATGGGATCACATGACAAGTGACTACTGCTTATACTCCTCATCAAAATGTTTTTGCTAAAAGGAATAACCGTTCCATCATGTAAATGGTTCATTGCATGCTCATAGGAGCTAGAATTGGGCAACAATATTGGGAAAAATCAATAACCATAGTAGTATATCTATTAAATAGGTCACCCACTAAGGCCCTACAAGGAATGAATCCACAGGAAGCATGAAGTGGTAGAAAACCCTCCATCTCTCATCTACACATTTTTGGTTGTAAAGCATTCATGCACATACCGAAATAAAAGAGGAAGAAGTTAGATGAGAAGACACTAAAGTGCATTCTTCTTTGGTATGATGAGCACTCCAAGGGTTATCGATTGATTTATCCCTTAACCAAGAAGATACACATCAATAGAGATGTAGTTTTTGATGAGGCTTTCACATCAAAAAACACATCAGATGTATACCTAGACCTTGTGGAAACTAAGGTTGAGAAGTCTCCTTCATCCAAGGTTGGAGGTACTTCTTCATATTCTTCATCTACATAGAAGAAGAATCCAAAGTGGTATACAAGTATATTTAGAGACTCTAAGCTATCCACTCCACCATATTTGACATTGGATAGGCCTCATACTCATAGCATGACTCGATAGGAGAAATCTACAACAAAGATTACTGGGGTTGATGATCTGTGTCAGTATTTTGAGGAACTTTTTATAGATCCAAATAGAGATACAGAAGATATCGATATTGATGATGATAGGGTGTTTATATCCTCACTAGATGAACTTGAACCTACATCAGTAAGAGATGATCTTGGTGAGCCTTAGTGGAAGGCTGCTATGGATGCTGACAACAAGTCTTTGATGAAAAACAAAACTTGGAAGCTTGTCAATCTGCCATATGGAAAGAAGCCCATAGGCTGCAAATGGGTGTATAAATTCAAGTATAATGAATATGATACAATAGATAAGCATAAGTCCTAACTTTTTGTAAAGGGCTATGCTCAAAGAGAAGGCATTTACTATGAGGAAACTTTTGCACCTACTGCTCGGATGACAACCATTCAAGTTCTTTGTGCTATAGCAGCACATTATGAGTGGAAAGTGCACCAAATGGATGTCAAGAGTGCCTTTCTAAATGGTTATATCCAAGAGAAAGTCTACATGACTAAACCAAAAGGATTTGAAGTGGAAGGCCAACAACAAAAAGTTTGCAAATTGGTCAAATCCATATATGGTTTGAAACAGGCCCCTCAGGATTGGTACATAAAAATGGATAATCACCTACTGCAGCATGGATTTAAGATATGTCCATAAGATGTAAACCTCTATTTCAAGAAGCAAGGCTCTGAAATAGTGTTGCTTGTACTCTATGTTGATGATATACTCATAACAGGGAGTTCAGAAACAATGATCTCTTTTGTCAAATAGGATTTGAGTGAATATTTTGAAATGATATATCTCGGACTTCTCCATTACTGTCTTGGCCTAGAAGTGAACCAGAGTGAGCACTACATAAAAGTGTCCCAAAAAAAATATGCCAAGACACTACTAGAAAAATATCGCATGACTGACTGCATGTCGATGGCAAAACCAATGGAAATAGGTCTTCAGTTATCATGATATGACAAATGACCTTAGGTAGATGCTACTCTCTATCGTTAGATGATTGGAAGTCTCATATCTCTGACCAAAACTAGGTCAGATATCGTATTTGCTATCAATTATATTTCGAGGTTCATGCAAGAACCTAAGACTACACACTGGAAAGCAGTAAAGCGAGTTCTTCATTATGTCCATGGCACAATGGAATATGGCCTAGAATATAAGAAGAACAACAAATTCTTCTTACAAGGATACACGGACTTCGACTATGCCGGATCATTTGATGATCATAAATCAACTTCAGGATATTTGTTTCATCTTGGATCTGGTCTTGTCTCTTGGCAAAACAAGAAGCAATAGGTGGTTGCTATCTCATAAACAGATGAAGAATACCACACCACACGTGAAGCTATGTGCGAAGTGATATGGTTGCATTGCATCTTGACAAGTATGGGTCTTCCATAAAAATATCCAATACACTTGTTCTGTGACAACATGGGTGTTTTGAACCTTGTTAATAATCTAGTGCATCATGAATGAACCAAGCACATTGATACACAATGTCACTTTATTCGAGATGAAGTACCAAGGCACCACATTCAGCTTCAACACATCTCCACCAATGCTCAAGTTGTAGACATATTCACTAAGGCACTTGCACGTGTCAAATTTGAATTGTTTCACAATTCTCTATGTATTTCAAAATAATGGGGGGATGCTAGTATAGCTGGTAGTTACATGTTTCCTAAAATATTGTAATAAGGGGGATGTTAGAATATATTTCAATATTTCATTTGTTAATTAATTCAATCATAACAATATTATATTTTTAGATTGATTAATATTAGGCTAGTTGTTATTTGTTACAAATCCACCTATATTTGTCTCGGGTGGTTCCACAACCTCCAGGCTAATCTTGGCCCTATTTTTTGTATTTATACTTCATCAAATTAATAAAATGTATTTCGCGTCTCACAAAGATACCTCTACTAGCAAATAAGAAATGTCTTCAATACTTTTTTGGATGAATCAATTTCATTAGGAAGTTCATATCTAATTTTTCTTAGGTGGTAAAACCAATGACAATAATCCTAAAGAAGGATGTTGAGTTTTAGTGGACTGAGTAAAGGAAACGAGCATTCAAATAAATCAAATATTAATCACTAAAGCCCCCATTTTGGTGAACCTTGATTACTCTAAATGCTTTATCTTGTACATCATCGAAGGACCAAAGAGCTATGCAGCTATCCTTACTCAGAAGAATTATGATGGGGATTAATGGTTGATAGCATTCATAAGCCAAGTCATTCATCCACACAAAGATAAGTATAACTTCATTGAGAGATAGGCACATGCAATGATGCAATCATTGAAGAATTTTTTGCCATTTTGTCTCCTAGAGTAAGATAATACTGTACGTAGTGTACCCTGACGTCAAAAACTTCATCATCTAGGGTGATCTTGGTAATAAAATAGCAAGATGGGTATCCAAGATCCAAGAATTTGACATAGAATTCTAGCCCACTAAATTGGACCGTGATTGAGTACTATGCCAAGAACTTTCCAGGAGAGCCGCATCTAAAGTAATAGCATACCAGTGGTATGATCCAACATAAGAAAGAAACCTTAAGAATTGATCTATAAATGACATAGATTTGATAGAGGACCTTGTTGAATACATTAATACAAGAAGGTGCCCTTATTGCCTCAATGCTTCATAGATGAGAAGGTTTTGACTTCAAGCTTACAAGTATGTGCTATTTTCAAATGGTTTGTTTCATAGGAACATTGATGGGGTTCTCCTGAGGTGTGTCAGGTGGATAGATAAATAGAGGGTCCTTGATGAGTTCAATTCTAGAATGTCAAGGGAACATTTCATAGGAAGGTCTTTGGCCTTAAAAATAATTAAAGCGGGCTATTATTGGTCCACCATATTTGATGATGCCTTCGAAGTGAGACAAAAGTGTGATAAGTGCCAGAGATACGTTGACCAAATCAAGAATGATCCTTTGCCTTTGCACCCAATTCAGTTCAAACATCCATTTCAATAATGGGGCTTAGATTTCATTGGATGATAGATCCCAACTCTTCCATAGGGAACAAGTATATTCTATCAAATAAAAATTATTTTACCCAGTGGGCATAAGTTGTGCCAACTAAGCAAGCTAATAAGGATGTGGATATTGCCTTCTTGGATGGATTGATAACTTGCTTTGAAATACCGGATGCAATCGTAACCAATAATGACACTCACTTCATTGGTGCTAAAATTTGCACATTCACAAGTAAGTATGGTATTTACTTAAAGACTTCATCTAACTATTACCTACAGGGGAATGGTTTAGTAGAGTCAATGAACAAGAACATGCTAAAGATTATGAAGAGAACCTTGGAAGACAACAAGTGAAGTTCGCACATACTCTTGGACCTAGCCGTATGGGCCAACCACATCTCAATTAAAAAATTAATAAAAACATATTCATATTATTTGATGTATGGGAAGGAAGGAGTTCTCCCCACACACATCAAGTTGCCCACATTGCAGTCTCTCCAGTAGTTAGATGGCGAAGATGAGTAGTTTGGCCCAATTTTTGTAGTTAGAATAAGAAAGAGAAAAGGCCTATGAAGATCTTATGAAGCATGTAGAGACCATGAAAAATTTGTTTAGTAAGAGAACCTTTGACCAAACCTTCTAGGTTGGTGACTTGGTGTTAAAATGGAATGAGAGAAAATCTAAACCAAGAAATCATGACAAGTTTGATGCATTTTGGGAGGGTCCATTTCAAATTTTCACGGTTAACATAAATCTACGGCTAAAGTGGGGCCAAATCTTGTCAAAAATGTAATCTATGTCAGATAAGAAAGAAAGAAGTGCTCCAACATAAATCGTTTTCTTTTAGGACATCAAACATTGGTCAAAATTAATTTCTAGTGCTTTTTTGAGTGAGAGGCACTTTCACTCTCCTTTATTAGCAAGATTCAAATCGTGGCCCTTCGAGCTGCTCTTGTGAAAATGCCACGTGGAAAGGATTGCAAGAGAACATGCATGTTTTTTTCTATTTTGAGTGATAAAATGGGTGAAATGGTTTCTCACTTAGATTTTTAAGTGGAAGCAATTTCGGCCATTAAAGATAATTAAAGCATTTGCAAGAGTGAAAAGAAGTTTCACTTTTCAATATCTCAAGCCAAAATTCTAAAGCAAAACCTAGCAAGTGCACACCCTAAGGAAGGTCGTTGAAGCAATAAATCATGCCTTGAAAATTGAAAAGTGAAAAGTGGTGAATCATGAATTTCAAGTAATATTATAGCCCACATAGTTAGCCATCATTGTAGGGAGTTCTCAACCACTAGTTAAAGCAAACAGGATATCTTCCACTTCACCCATGATCTCTCCATGCATTTACTTCATCCTAAAGTGCAATTAAGGTGGTGTTTTGATTACAATTCTATAAGAAGGCCAACACTGCAACTCAAATGAAACCATAAAGATATTGCTAAGAGTTTTTTATTAGCACTATTTTTTTTCTGAAGTTTAGAGCGAGAGGGTTGCTTGTAAAACATGGTGTGCTAAGCAACAACAAGACACTATATTTTTCAGAGCAAGTGCCTAATCCAATGCATAATAAAAATGGGTAAGAAAAGCATCGATTCTAGGAAGGAGAAAACTTTGAAGAAGGGAGAAGGTGTGAAGAGGCAAAAAAATGAAAAGAAGAAAGTGGAGCTGCCACTACCCTTCGACAGGCTAGGAAGAATCAAATATTATATGCTCATAAACAAAAGTGTTGAGAATATATGCTAGATCATTGATGCCATGCTAACAAGGGTGTCAATTGAAAGCAAATGGATGACCACCTATTACTTTCACCTATATTGGTATCTATGCACACCTGTGCATAACTGCCTAGAGCTGGTATGTGGGATTGCAGAATTTTATGACCCTTAAACTAGAATGATCTGAAATACCAAAGAGGACATAATTTTCACATTTATTCCAATGATGTCTATGAGGCTTTCGCTTGTGGAGAAAAGCCTCGTACCAACTACAAATAAGGAAAATCAACATAACTAAGCAGAATGAAAGATACACATCAACAGTGCAGATGCGACAATTTATGGAGATATAGTTATTGGAGAAGTTGGTGGTTGGAGGATTTCTAGACCTGACCAAACCCCTGAAGTTGTTAAATAATACTAACATTACTCCATGTTATCATGGGTTATGGGACTATCCATAGAAGCAACTGTATAGAAGTGGTAATTTTTCCTCGTAGAGTGTATTTCGCATGGTGAATTCTATTCCCATTTCCACGAAACCAAAGACAAAGCCTGTGTTCTTCAACTAGGTAGAGTGGATGGCATAGAAGATGCACATACTATTGAGTTATGTGCAAAGTGATAATGATATGTCATTTTGACTTTGCTCTTTCCTTTCTTGGTACCTTTTCTACCACATGCACAGTTGTTTTGTTTTCATCGCCAAGAACCGCACTAGTAAAGAGGGCAAGGCACTCCCAGTTTATTAGTGGAATCAAAGTTTGTCCAAAGGTGAGTCCTAATATGATTTCTATAGGATGTTTCTTGGCTTGGATCTAGAGCTCATCTATGGTTTTTGTGAATGAGTACTGAGGCAAATAATATATGAGATAGTGTAGAAGAAACTAGGTGACATTTTTCATCTCACACAAGGCCTTATCGTCAGGATTTATGGATTTACTAGAAAACCCTTCCTACTACCATACTACACCACATAGTACATTTTCACCCTCGATGTTACTCAGTAAAGCAACTTCACTAATGATATGTATGGGCATGAACGGAGGAAGTCACACACCTGCGCCTTGCCTTTTCAGTTTGGCGATATTGAAGTATCAATCATTGGGAAGAACTCTTTCCTTACATTGACATTGTATTATTTTGACCTAGTCGAACTCCATCATCACTGGAGGTATGATCCATTAGACATTTTTAGGTAATTTATCAAATAAAAAACCTTCCACAGCTTCCCATTCCCATATATTGAAGCACAATGTAATAATCCCATGGGGCATGATATGGAATGGCACGTAGAGAAGATGATGTCACTTCATCTATGGCACAAATTCTACATGATGGAGGCCAAATATGACCCTAAATGCAATCTAGTGCATGTACATGACAAGGAGTTATTGCAGGTAATGAATGACAAGTTTCCTGATTGGTCAGACAACAAGATTGCCAAATGGTGGATCATGAGGGTCCACAACAAAAAGTAGGCATTCAAATAGTTCCTCGTGTTGGATTAAAATTTCTCCATAATATATTATTCAAATGTTTACACATACCAACCTATATCATTTGTCGATATCATGCCTTAGAGCACTAAGAGTCTTGGTAGAGTGGAGGATGTGATGGAAGAACAAAGGCAGTTGATTGAATGAGATCTACTTGTCACGAAGAAAAATGAACAACCCACTAAAGAATAGGTTTCTCCAATGAAGGGGTCACTGGTATAGTACTTTCACTTCCTCCTATTGTAAATAAGCCTCAAAATGGTGTAACCTGACTCCTCAACATAAATCCTTATGCAACATCAGTAGCCATGGAAGTGAGCATTCTTGAAGTCCCTATTCTAATGCAACAAGAGAAAAAATAGGTCGAAATGATTGACCTATAATCGTATGCATAAGATAGAGAAGAAGGAAGAACAAGCCCGATCACACATCAGTTCACCATTTTGGCTTTGGCAATGCCTGAGAACATAGGTATGATAGATATTTCTCCTTCCCTTACTTCTAATACTCTAGCACCTAGGTCTTCTGATGTTGAAAATCTTATTTCCACTCAACCTTCATTTAGCATCCCCATGTCTGCCATGCCTTTCATTGCATCCTAGTCGCTACTTCCCTCATCATCCCCTCTTATCTACCAAACATTTAGTTCCTGTGTCCATTTCAAACACATTTACATTTCTTGCATCATATACCCTCATCCCTCCTTAGGTTTCTGTTGATCTAGTCACTGCATCCACCATAACTGCCAATAAAAACCTATTTTTTCTCTCACTCACCTCCTTAGTTGCAATGGCGTCCTATGATATTTCACTTCCAGATCCTAATTCCTCGATCGTAGCCATCCAAACCCCAATGTCACAAAGGATTAGCCTAATTTTTGCCTCATATGTTCCTGATCCATCCACTGAAGCAACCCCTTAGCGTGCTATTTTCACCTTAATGCCATTATTTGGAGTATAGGAGCCACTATAAATGGATCCAGAAGTTATGTAGGAGTTTTTGATTACGTAGAGCATATGTCGAGCACATCAGAGTTCCTCAATGTGGGTCAAGGACCGAAAAATAAAAAATATGCAAGCTCCAGCCAAGGTGGAAAAAAGGGCTATGATTGATTTGGGGAATATGGAACTCCACAAGATGGAGAAGGTGCCTAAAGTTAAAAATCTCCTAGAGGAGATGATACCAATGGATTACTCTTATCATCATACGATTGAAGACTTAAGAACATTGACATAGTAGATATCCAGGTCAAAATGGGCTCTATCTATTTCCATGGGGAGCATTTCAAATCTTGCTTATTTGAAGCTAATGTAAAAAATGTGGAGCTCGAGGAGACCTTAGCATAGAAAAGGGCACAACTAGAGAAGGCTCAGTCCAAATCTAAGCAATTTTAGTAGTGTGTGGCCAGTTTGGAGCAAGAGGTGGGCAATAACAAAAGGGCAACTGAACATCACCTCAAGGCACACACGAAGGTGGAAAGCCAAGTGCAAGCCTTGAATGATAATATCTAGGAACTGTAAGCTTAGTTGATAGAGAGGATGATGCAAGTATATATCTTCAAAAAATACTGCATTAAGGAGGTTCACTGTCACTTCTTGGCTAACTTTTGATCTAGGGAATCAAAAGCAACAGGATTCCTCATATTCATTTGGTAGTCTAAGAAAATAGTTACTTAAGATGGATCTATCATGATGTCATAAAGGACATAGACCGATGGCTGGAACTAGATATGAAGGTGTAAACCTTATAAAAAATAGACATCCAACTTACTCCTCTGATTCCACTTGCTTGGTCATGGGTGACTACAAAGGTAAAACTATGGTATTACTTTGTAAAGTTGGAAAGAGTATGAGAGGATAGAAGGCTGTTAGAAGTTTTCAAGTAGGAAAGGCTTATTTCTTTGATGTATTTCAAAGCTCTCATGCAACTCGGCTTCCTTGGTTTCACTCACAATGAAGGGTCTATTCTGATAAAGGAATAACTGAACCCAGCTTGGGATACCTTTGAGGGTGATACTTCTAATATTGATAGTTGAAGTGAGCCTATTATAGAATCCTAGGTAGTGCAATTAATGACAAAGTTCATGTTGATCAAATCTTGTTTGGTGGATCTCATTCAAAGGGCTAACTTTGTTGACATAGACCAGCTTGAAAATTTTGGAAACCTGGTTAGGGAGCTTCAAGACCATGCCCTGCTCCAAGGAGATGCCTGGTCTCTGGTTCGAGTAACCTATGATCGCATATATGAGTATCTCCCACAATCGAATTCTTCCTAGCAACATGAAGATCAAGGAGAGAAAGAGGAATACCAAGAAGAAGAAGGGGATCATGAGAACAAAAGATAAGAAGAGGAAGGAGAAAGTGAGAAGTTTGAGGAAGAGTCCACTACCAGCAGTAAAAATTTAGAAGAAGAGAGTGATGACTATGATCCCAATAGATAAGTCCTTTGATATTCATATTAAGGTGATCTTAATACCCCCATGAGCCACCAGAGATGTTTGAATTCCCACCACATTATTTTATTTTATGAGAAATTTTACTATGTAATAATATCTTTTTTCCTGAAAAGTTATTCTTTTTAATAATATGTTAATTTTTCATACTTTTTTGTCAATATTTGTTGGCTGCACTCAAGGTAGCATGCAGTATTTTTTTTTCACTCATCATACAATATATTTCTTTGAGCTCTCATAGCGGGGTCCAAGTAAATATTGGTTTTAGCAAGCTCCACTGGTGTAAGCCTTTTCACACTTGGAGGGTAGATCACCATGCAAAAGTATTCATGGAGCCCTTTTGTTTTTAATTCATGGGTGAGAGTGGTTTTGTGCCATGATTCTACTAAAAGGTTATTTTGATCTCAAAGGCGGTGATGGAGATTGGTTAAGTTGGCCAACAAAACATGATTTTAGAGGAGTATAGCGAAAGCTCTTTTCAGTCTAAAATTCAATCAAAAACTAAGTGGGGCCCAAGAATTTTTACCCCCACACAAGAGTGCAAACCCATTTCGAATCTTGTATGGTTGAAATACCTTTATCATTTCCTAAGGCCAAGCACAACTCAATTTTGAAGAAAAAATAGAGTGCAATCCCTTTTCAAGCTAGAAGATGGCCAAAATGCAAGGTCGGGCCCAAGTGCTTTCACCCCCACTTGAGAGTGCAATCCCATTTTGGGCTAAAATATGGCCAAAATGTAAGTGGGTCCCAAGTTCTTTCACCCGCACTTGAGAGTGCAATCCCATTTCGGGCTAAAATATGACTAAAATGTAAGTGGGGCCCAACTGCTTTTACCCCCACTTGAGAGTGCAATCCCATTTCAGAGCTTGCATGATCGAAAATGCTTTATGTCATTTCTTGGTCAATAAAAAACTGTATACTGGATCCCACCTCTCCAGGAAGGTGACAAAGAATTTTGATATTCACAATCTCTTCCAAGTGGCATTCCATGATGCATCTGGTGATCCTTCTATGAGCAAAGAGCAGAGCAAAAGCCCTTTTTTGGGTCAATTCTCAAACAAAGGTAAGTTAGGTTCCTTTTCTGCTAAGATATAATCCTATGTCTGGATCTAGCTTCTGATAAACAGTAAATGTTGGAGTAATTTTGGAGGTTGCATATTATGGGGGTACTTAGTTTTAATTTTTGTTACATCCTTTGCACTAATGGCTATTGGTTTAAAGTATAACTAAAAGATCATGTTGTTTTTTCATCATCCTCCGTTAATATAGCTCATAGCCACATTTCCCATCCCTTTCAGTCATTTATCATTCCTTTCCCATTTCCTTAAATTCCAAACCAAGTTTAGAGTATCAAGGAAATCATCCCTCTCTAGATATTGGCATGGGAGGTATTTATTCCTTTCAGCCTTTTTATGTTGGTTGGGTATAGGGCGCATGGATGAAAAATTCCATACCTATGGCAAATTATTGACCAACAATAACGAAACAACAACAATAGAGGATTTAGCACCATGTACATCATCAAGGGACCAACACTAGATGCCCATGGGCTAATAAACTTTAAATAACTTCTTAGGAGATTATTCATTCCTCTAGACAATGTGATCAAGTTTGCAATTTTTTAATCCTTGGGAGTTGATATAGAATTTACAACACCCATCCTAATCATCCAATGGCTCCCTTATAGGTATTTGCATCTCTACTGTTTATACCTATAGCAATTTTTGATTATTTCAATATGGATAATCAAATCAACAATGATATATATGTTATGAGAATATATAGTAGATATAATAGAAATAATGACATGAGATAGTGCTACCATTTTAGGGTATATGGAGAATAGTTAATATAAGGACTTAACTAGGGATATAATGTGATTGCTACAACTAGAGGATAAAATGAATAATAAATATAATCCAAGGTGTAAAGTCAATATTCAATGTGGGGACAACACCCTTTTTCAAGGCACAAATCCTAGAGATGATTATAGATCTATTATAGAGGTACCACGAACTAAAGTAATAGGATAACAAGACTCAATCAAATTAATTGGAAAAAGTAAAGGTAATAGGGCAAGTTTCTCAACAAAACTTAGTTATCATATTGTATAACTTGGATGAATGTTAGAAATACATTAATAACTTGTTAGGAAGAGAACTAATGAGGATATTAAGAGCCTATATAATCATATATTTTAAAATATGTAAATAGCAAATTGGCCAAATCTTGTGACCAGAGATGATTAGCAACTAGTATAGAGGTTATTGGGGATGGAGACCTATAGAACAACCTAAAAGCATAAAGTAATAGAGGATATAGAATTACAAGAAAAATCTTTCATCATGAGTATGCTAGTTATATAGATAAGTTTTTAGCATGAAGTTCAAAAATATAAAAGCTATATGAGGTGATATATGCCACCAAATCCAAACTAAAAGCACCACCGAATACTTAGATTATTCAAAATGATAAAAATACATTAGTATTCATCAAAAATATATTTAATAGTACCTAACTTTGGATATGTTTCAATTAACTCAAAACCTCTAGAAGCGTCTATCAAAGGTCATATAAGTACCCTCATGCTTCCTTGATTTTGAATTTATGGAATAATATTGGTTGGTTTAGGATGACCTATTATATAATTTGAAGGGAATTTTAGTAGTGGCTAAAGGTAGTTGGCACTAATCCTTCCATGTGTGCCTTAGGTTAATGCTACACTATTGGGTTAGTGCTATTATTAGTAGTTATCAACTAGTTAGTAACTAACTATCACCTAGTTAGTGAGTAGAAAATAAGAACTACCCTTTTATTAGGTGTCCTACCAATCATGATATATATTAAAGTATAAAATATTGTAAAGTTGTGGGACATCAAGAATTAATAATATATTGGACGATTTTGGTTATTTTTTTTGCATTTGCATCTATGTTTTTTATGTGCCTTCATTATATGTATGTATTTTCACACTAGCGTTATAATAAAATAGTTAAACCATAACTGTTTCCTCACATATTGGCTCTTTTAAAGAGCACAAAAGATCACCATAAGGAATTAAAGAAAAGTATATTTATTTTCTCATAACTATTATAATAAAAATTCATCAATGTTATGCAACATACAAGTACTAAAAACATCCATAAATTACTTTTAATATTGATTGGAAGTAACTTTAATAACTTTTATAATACGAGAATTCAATATTTCAATTTTATTTCTATTTGATAGGAGGAATTATAGTTCTCAATTCATCTATTTTTCTCTTATATAATTTATAATACAAAGGTTTATAATATTATGCAATTAATAAAGTTCATTTGGTTTCTAACCTTTCCCTAGGTACTCTTCTTCAAGATACATAATGAGTACAACAATTAATAATCCTAAACTAAAAAATGAACACAAGAGATCACAAGGGTTATTTATGCATATCCCTAGACAAATCACTTATAAAAATATATTCATCACTTGACATAGTATCCCCATTTTATTTCATAATAATTTAAGTCATACAAGATTCGATGCACTTAAATTTTTTGCATAGATTAATCTTTGAAATTTTTAATCTTACCTTAACTCATTATGCTTATAAATGAGATCATATTTGAAAGGATAGCTAACATTGATTGTCTCTAAAATTATGTAATGATATTTTTGATATAAATAAAAAAATAGAAAATAATTTATATCACATTATTATATTTAAAGGATTGGAAAATGAAAGCTCATCATTTCTAGGACACCAATCCCAACATCATTGTTTCATCATAGGTCCCAGGTAAACTAAATAGAAATAAAGCAAAAAAAAACTTATAATTTAGTCATATATCAATAAATGATTTACCTCTCACATTGATGAACATGCATGCACATGCAACTCTTCTAATAAAAAAAATATTTTCCTAAGAAAGCATTTCTCTCTATATTGATCATATGAAATATTGTTCTATGGCAAGAATAAAACTCTAGTATCATTTTTCTATAATAACGTTTTATTTTTTACTTTGACTAAAAGACACTCTCTATGAAAAGAAAAAAATAAAATAAATTGGACATATAAATCACGTAAGTAACAAGTTATTAAATCTTCCAAGTATATAAGAATGGGAGAGGATGATGAATAGGAAAAACATGCATTAATTTAAAATACTTATTATAAAGTTGAACTTAAGTTTCAAATAAAAGACTAAATAATATTTTTATAACGGTTCCACTTTTAATCTAAATGTAGTAATCATTAGATTAGAAAAATATCTAGCCTTAGATCTATGAATTTTTAAGAAATATTGATCTATCAATGAGGGTCACTCAATAGGTCTTCCTTCTTGGATGACCTTATTTCGTACACATGATGGAAGCAAGGACCCCTTGGGTTTTGGAACAGTACATAGGAAAACCAGAATTTGTGGTGTTTTTTATAGATAAGTGGAACGCTATATGGATATATCTCCTTCCTCACTGCTTTTACTAATACCAATAATTAACATCAATAAAATATTCAATCAACACATGAAATATTCAACCAGATTTTGTTCCTTTTATTTTCAAGTATTTTTTTAGCAATAGTATTTGATAAAATATGTTTTTCTCATATCAATTAGATTACTTTTATAATATTTTAAATATGTTTACTTTTAAGGTTGACATTTTACTGTAGAAGTTGAATCTACATTTAAAACTCTACTAGGAAATCCACATGGGTTAGGAAACCCCTTAGAATATAGATTACACTTTTAATCATATATTATTTATACTCTAGTCTACATTGTCCTTTCCCTAAGAATAAATCTAGTAGATAAACCATAAATCTAACTTGATTAGCATATTGTTATTATTTTAAGAAATGAATAAAACACCTCTTCAACAATTAAGAATTCAAAGATATTTTTATGCATAAAAACAGCAAAATAACCAAATAATAGCTTTAAAAATCATTAAATAGTTTTAGCACGAGAAAAAACAACACCACAAGTTATTATGTACATAAAAACTTATTAAACTCTAATTATGACATACAAAAAGACCCAAAAATAGATTCCATCAATATTTAGACATTAGTCTTCATGGAATAACATAAATACAACCAATAAGTTATATATTATGACCTTAGCATATTTTATTGGTTTAAATGAGGATATTGTTTGAATTTTTTATATTTTGAAATATCGGAATCATAATACATAACATGTCATATTTGTTAATATAATTTCAAATTAGAATAATCATATTAGGAAAAATATGTAATCAACTTTAGGAAAATATCCATGTTCATTTTCCATTGTTGCATTAAACCCATAGATTATGAACCTTTGGATCTAACACCAAATTTCACGCCCTCTAGGAATTACCTATTTTATACATAATATATAATAGAAGTAGGTTACATATGTTTTTTAAATTTATTATTAACAAAATGAGATTATCTTGAAGTGTACTTATACATATTTAAGAAACTTAAAGTAGCAATCTATATTCTGTAATATGTAATGTAGACCTAATATGTGCCACCTTATCCCTGTTACTCATTGGTTTGTAGATCGTCCCTTGCACATGTTCCTAAAATGAGGTCATGAAACCCATATCATTTAACATCTCTTTATCCAAACTTTATAACCAAATATCTTAACTTATAAACTCATATCTACTGATATTATATTAGATTTTGTAAATATGAAGAATAATTGAAAGAACCATCATTCTAGGATGGGTTGGACTAGTTACCATGACCATGTATTGCCTATAGTAGATAATAAAAATATATTACGTGACTTATACCACCATCCCTTCAAGATATACTAGGTTATTTTTCATGGTCATGCACTAGTTAATCCTATTATCATATACCCTTACAAAAAAAATATACACAAAACAATGGAGGATTTGAACCTTATTAAGGGAGCCATCCCTTTTTCCAATTCTATAGTCAACCTTGGTAAACATAGATGGGACCTCTCCTCTATGTTAATCTTGATTTTCCATAATAAGCAAATACCAACGTTTACCTTCAAACCAAAGACTGTATCAAGATTCATCTCATTTTTCAAAAATATATCTCATATTACTAATTCTAGATGGGATTTCTCATTATATTTAGCTAGAAACACATATAACACATGAATAGTGACTTACCTATCATAATATAAAACTCTAGCAATGGACGATTGGTACATTCATAGTCAAATGGTGATAAATTGGTGTATAACACTCAATCATTTTGGGTAAGTCATAGAAAACTCATGGAGGTGGTTAAATAAAATAGTAAAATAAAAATAGTGATGATATATGGTTAAGCATATTAAAAATCATAGATAATTTGATTTAATATTAACAATATAAAATCTCGAGCTACTCAGGGTTAGCCATAATCAAACTAGTGAATAGGATGGATAATTATAAACACTAAGAAAACACTTGGCTGAGTTTATTAGTTATTATGTACAATGAAAATATTTTCATAAAAAATATAGGGGTTAGTTAGTTGATAAATATTTAATTATGGTTATAAATACGATATGCCACTAGTAGTTGGGAAATGAGTAGAGGTACCAAAGTTAAAATAAACCAAGGCAATAGAGTCTAACATTTTGGTGCAATGCTAGATTCAAATTTTATATAAGTATGGAAGGATTAAAAAATTTCTAAGATGTTTATGTCATCAATGGTGTATAAAATTCTTGCATTTGGCACATCACTATAAAAATTTGGATAAGTGTTTGATAGGACATTTAGTTCCCAACATCAAGGCAACTCCGTACTAGATGCAAAATTTGGCTAAGTGTGAAATTAGCTCGAATTTCAAAAAAATTGATGTCATCACAAGCTACATAAATGTATGGCATAGAGGAATTCCAATATCAGAGCTACAATTATTCTAAGGTATGAAACCTGACATAATAAGACAAATAATTTTGAAGCAAAGGCATCTCCAACACCCAAAAATGTGCATGGAAAAATTGACTAGATGTAGAAGATGGCTAGACTTTCAAGGTAATGATATAATCAAGGTGACCATAAAAGTTTGACATCTAATGGGGTAATTTAAATATTTTATTAAGTATTATATGAATACCATATTTTTAAAGAAGCTAATGTCAGCAAAAATGCCAAAACATCCAAAATTGAGAGATAGTTGACAAAATTAAAATTTAGCTAAGATAAAAATTCTAGAATAGAGGAATACAACCTCACATTACTATATCTTTCAAGAAGCTCCTATACCTATCCTAATCAGTAAATTTCATGTATGTAAACTAACTGTCTAGCATCATCAATGTCAAACATCTCAATGACTAAATGTTCCTCCATCACATATTTGTCCTTACATAGCTAGATCAATGCAACAAAAGAGTGGGAGAAAGTATACCTATCAAAAAGTGATCAAAATTTGATGGTGCAACATGCAAGCCAATTTTTTAAGAGAAATTTAGGATAGACATGTTAGAAAAATATGCTTAAAGTAGTTAACCATGCTTGCTATAATTCTCGACATCCACTTTGATAGGCATACAAAAAATATCCACATAATCATGCTAACCTAACTGAATACAAAGTAAAACTATATATACTTGAATGTAACCCATTTTTGGGGGTTCAATTCCTTAGCTTTTACAATTGTATAAGTTGTATGATGATTGTGCTATGCACCTCTTAATAAAAATTGAAGTGTTGTTTGGCCTCCATATTTACGTATTGTAGAACATGTGTGTATGTTGATTTCATTTTTAAGCATTTCTATTAAAATTGAATAAATGGTGTATTATGTTAAAGTTATTCTATTATTTGGATTTCTCCCTATATTACTCCTTGTTTAATTATTGGAATGCTTAATTGTATGTGCTACAATTTTATTAATATTCTATAAAATTAGATTATGGTTGGTCTATTAGGTATTTTATTATAGTGAAGAGTGTGATACTATCATGTATTATGTCTCTTGATGTTATTAAATCCTTATCATTTATCTTCTAACTCTATGTAATCATTTCTTTACTCTAAAACCCCTTTTGTTAATTTAGCTAGTATCATAGGAATTGGTCTACTTCAGAGGCTAATCTAAAAGTATTTTTAGGGTCTTCCAATATTGCCTAAGATCTTAACGGTGAAACTTATCCACTTAGGTAGATTTTAGACTAAGATTTTTTGGTATGCCCAATAGTATAAAATTTCATAGATTTTATTTCAATCACCTAGAGGACCTAATATTTTGGTGAATAGTCTTGGTCTTATAAGTGGATAATGTACATTCACCTAGAATTTTTTTTAGTTCAATAACTAGGAAATATGGTAACTCTATTGATAAAAACAAACTTAGAGTAAATTGGTAATAAGATTACAAAGCTCATTGTGCACCAACCATACGAGCTTGCAAGTATAGTATTACTTAATTTCAAACCATGGTATGACAAAATTGTCTAGCATAAAACAGTGCCAAATCCCTTAATCTCTCAAACCTTCACAAGATTCTCCAAGTTGTATTAAATACCTTGCCCATTTATGATGGTGGTGGAAAAATTACTTTTAAATACTACTAAGAAGTTGTAGATCTAGCCACCCTATATAATATTCAATTTTAATATGTAATGGTTAGAATTATCATGTGGTTCTTACAAGTTAAGGTACTACAATGGTACTACTTCTTGGAAGGTGATAGTATAAGGACCTAGGAATACTTTTTTTAACCCTTCATATTAGAGCTTGATCATATAGGGGACCCCTTTTTACTGCTTTATCCATTTTCCTCCATACAAAGGCATCCTCTTGAGAGTATCATCTATTTAAATATCCAATTTATAATAACCTCAAAAATAATTTCTCAAGGGGTAAAACCCTCACATGATCAAGATTACATCTATTACATTCATGTTATAAGCCCAAATTTGAGCCTTCTAATTTAATAATCCAATGAAAAAAGTTTCCTCAAATATTTCAAGTAGCTATTAAAGTATAAAACATGCTCATTTTAGCTAGAAAGCTACCACCTAGAACTCTAATATTGGGAATTCCTCAAATTTAATAAACAAAGGCACAAACACCACTTCTTCCACAATTAGAAAGGTTATCTTAGTTAGATTCCATAGATCTATTTTTTACAAGAGAAGTGTCTACTTTCACCATCCTAGAGCATCGAATAGCTCAAGAGCTAAGAGCTATAATTCAACACTTGATCAATGAAATCAATATTATATTAGGACAAAGAATTGAAGCCTCATACAATACATATCCTCAAGAGGGAATTTTATTAAAAGATCAACTTATTTACATTAGGTAGGTATATGAGGAATATTTTTATGTAATCAGAGATCAATACTAGAAAGTAGATCTTAATATGGTCTAGCTTAAAGTTATAATGAGTGGTAGTAATTATAGTGGAAATTCTAATCAATACCGACAATCACATTGCCACTCATTGGTAGCACAACATTAAGATGATTGTGTAGCCATTACAATGGACCCAAATAATTTCTTCATAGGTAAAAAATTCTTTACAATTAATATGATAAATCTATAAAGATTCATTCATCATATGTGACTGACACATACTTTGTATATTAAAGATAGAGAAAATATTAAGCATGAAGTAGAGCAAGAAAAAGAATAATCAAAAGAGGAAAAGTTTGAAGAGGTCTTGTCTCCACAAGGAGATAACTTATAAAAGAAAAATATGAAATTAAGTGCAAGACGATTCAATTTAGAAACCTTATGCTTGTATTTTTAGAGAAAATATGCTTACTTATGATTATATTAATAGCCATAATTAGAAGATAAAGATAATATATGATGAATGAATACCAAGAACTAAATTATAAGGTGATTACATTGAAGGAAATTTCTAGAGGAAGTGTTGAAAAAGGGGCTAGAGCTTTGGAGGAAATTTTTCTAGTTTTCAATCAAATAAATCTGATTGAAATAGTTTTGCACTGCTCAGAGACTTATAGAATCACCAATCTAGATTCTAGACTAATACTCAAGCAACCATCACTTGGTATGAAAGAAATTAACTCTCATCCATGGTACTTATCTATGTGTTTAGAGGATTAGGTACCATATAATTGCATAGTAAACATGAATGTTGATATCACCATTATGCAAAAGGAAATCTATGATGTCATGATCCTAATATATAACAATGCTAATTTCAAAATAATGCAATTCAATAGAATACTAGTTAGGACAATGACAATTATAAAAAAAGTTGTAATCTTGTTGTATAGGTTGCCAAACTTAGGAATAATTTAGGATGTGGTAGTCATAGATGTGTCACCAATATTTAGAATGAGTTTAGCTATGAAGTTCTTGACACAATTAGGATGATGATTGGCACAAGATCATGGTTATATGGCTTTCCCTTGCATTTAAAAAATGGTTTGGCTTTATTATGAAAAATCATACTATTTCATATTCAAACATATGAACAACAAAAGGTAAACATGATTGAATAGGTCAATGAGGTAGCTAAGACGAAAGTAATTGATTGACCAAAAGATCAACACAAATTAATGTATAGTGATATTTTCTTGAATAACTCAAAAGAGGTGATTTTGTAAAATTTGGAAATCCAAAATAATCTACAGAACAACTATAATTAATCACAATATATGGTTAATCACATGCTCCAAAAATAAACCCAAAAATTATGGGATTAAATTTAGTAGAATGGATTTCAAAAGAAGATAATTCAAGGCTACATTCCAAGCCAAAGACCCTCATGTGAATTGGAAATATCTAATTATTGGTTCATACTATGGCATGTAGACCAATGTACATAGAAAAGGTTATCATCAATTCATAGGCTTGAGGATAATCTCCACTACTATTTTCCAATGTCGTCTTTCAGGTAAGCTTGGAAACTAATCCATGATTAAAGTAAATATCATGGAAAATTTTTAATAAGGTAAGCTATGTGTCTTAAGATATATACTATAAAAAAAACATAAATTTAACACTATTTGGTTGGGTCACTACAAATTTTGACGCAAGAGTTAAGAACCAAGCACTATTGGCATATAGAGACATGCCATAATTTTGTGTAATAGGCTGACAAATAAATAAAAGTTGTATGTGAATATATAATAAGGTATCTATAAAAGAAATTAGCAAGAAGTTTTGAAAGACTAATTAGGCATACCATGTGGAGTAGCCAATTATGTTGAATGTTGATATAGTTACATAGAGAAATATTATTTCTTGAGACTTGGATAGAGCCAAGCTAAAGAAAAAGAGGACTGACATGGTAAATCAAGTGCTAGATTCTTTAGGAAGAATAGCCTATATAAGGGGTCTCCTCTTTTATCATCACATCACTCTTAAGGAATAAATCATCTTGGATATGTGTCATGGATAAGTCACTGTAAATTTTTTAAAATGATGATAAGAAATGACCCTAGGAAACAACTATAGAGAGTCTAAAAATTCCTATGCCTAAAGGAGCTATAAAAATTTTGAAATATAGAATGATCAATATTAGCCTTATTGGTGTTAGCTAAAGTAGGTAATTTTAAGTGATGTCAATCTAATAGCAATCCTAGTGTTATATAAATCCATCTTGCTATTAGTTAAAATTATTTTTGTGTTTGTTGGAGATGCTCCTCCATTGATAATGTTTTCAATCCTCTTGGCCTATGATAGGGTCTAGTAGGGATAACCATAATATTTTGGTAATTGGATTTCACTCTTTTCAAGGACATCAAAATTATGCCAAGATAGTGAAGTCCAAGGACAAAATAAGAAGAAAAGAAGAGGGACAAATTGAGATGTTGATAGGCTTTACAAGCTTGCAAGTGCTAAATTATTGGTAGGATTATCACGAAAAAGTGAGTATTTGTAATCCCTTATTCAATTTGTGGAATCTATCAAGATAGAGTAAGAAAAAGAAAGAGAAAAAATCTAGAACTTTCTCATTCAAGAGGGATATGCTTCAACTTTTTTACCTTCAAGATCTTTAAAGTTAATATAACAAACAATAAAAAGATAAAAATGTGAAGCAAGTGCTGAAGTGCAATGCTGGATGAAACCAAAAAAATAGTCAGATATCCATTATTCAAGTATTTAATTTCTCCTCCTTTATTTTTCTCTTTCCATATCATTCAACCACCCTTCATGTTCCACTAGGATTCTTCTTACTGCTCACTCCACCACCTCCAATAGTTTGTATTCATCTCATTCATTCATTGACTATATTCCTTAATTATCTCCTAAAATTTTCATCTTCTATCACCCTTTCATGATTGCAAAGCCCAATGAAAAGGTTGGTTAAATTTTTCCTTTGCAAGCAATCACAATCATTTTAGACAATTAAGGAATCGTGTGGATATGATATCTAAGTACCTCAATGATGAAATAAAATGCCAAATGACACCATAAAAAGAGAAAAACTAGTGAAATGTGATGTGAAATAGTACCATGACGTGTAAGTTGATATCACTAAAATTAATATGTGATAAGTGGCATCAAGCAATGAATATTGAAAAAGTAAATGACATTCCAAGTTGCTAGTCATACAACACAGTGATTAGATAATAAAATAAAATATGAGTTGTAATAAAGTAAAAGATATAGTGGCAAAATATAATTTGATAAAAAAAATAAATAGGTAAAGCATTAGATCTTCACATGAGGAGAAATATCCAATAAAGTAGTGCTAGCTATAAAAAAATCATAGTTCAATCAATGATCCAACAATCAATCAATATTCACAAAGGTTATAAAAGAAATACAATACTGAAGCTATTTATGAACTCTTATTTCAATATAAGGTGAACCATAATAATCCATACATACCTCTAAATCACCAAATCATTGGATGGTTTTCAACAATCCTAAAGAAGACTACCTACACAGTTTTATATGAAAGAACGTAGTATAAAGTAAAATATTCCCAAATACCTAGATTATTTTCCTATGGTATTTTGCATTGGTAAACATTTACCTAATGCTACATGTTTGGATTTAAAGTAGCTATTAGTTGTGGTGGCTTATTCTTATGCAATATTCAATTTTGCTAGAGGTGCTTGTTGTCAAGTATCTCCCTATTTTATCCTTTTCCTCCATCTTCTAGTATTTCCCTCCTCTTTTCATCTCCATATCATGTCTACCTAAATATCTCTCCACCATTACTAGCTCCTCCATTTTCCAACATCCATATATTTCTTGCTTCTTGTATTTTTCTTCCCATTTTCCTATATCCTTTTCCTACTCAATCATATTCCTACCTTTAAGTTTCTTAAAACCTCCTTAGCCTTGTCTTCCTTTGGGACATATTACCCCCCTTGCTCTATAGCACATCCCATATTTTTTAGGCAAATAGGATGGATTTTAAATAGGGTCATCTTACAATGCATGGCTAGAATCTCTTTTAAAGCTACAAAATCCATTAACCTTCCTCACATCCCCATTTTTTCTATATAAATTATCTATTATGAAATTATTTTATTTCCCATAGTTTAAATATTTTCTTGCCTCCATACCCCTAATATAAGTTAGCTTATCTTCTAAAACCTCTTCCTCTCAGAATCATCATTACATCATATATAAGGCTTACTAGGTTCTCTAGTTTTCCATGAAAAATCCTCAAAAGTTGCTAATAATGTATGTATATTTCACTATCCACAATCACAAATACTTGTAAATAAGCTAGAGGCAGATTCAGCTAAAAGGATATGGTAGAAGATAAACCAAAATATTATAGATCAACTCAATACTCAATAGTACTTAGCCAGATACAATATTTTAGCTAAGGTATGTAGTCAAGCAATGAGTAGAGGTGGAAGAGTTAAAATTAATCAAGATAGTATAGTTTGACATTTTACTGCAACACCTAAATCAAATTTTAGCTAAGTATGGAAGGTTACCAAACTTTCTAAGATGTTGACATCATCAAAGGAATATAAAATTTTTGCACCCAATGCATCAAAATAAAAAATTGACCAAGTGTTTAAATGAACATATGATGCCTAGCATCAAGGAAACCCCTTACCGAATGTACAATTTGAATTAGTATCAAAGACAACCAAACTTTCAAATAAGTTATGTCATCACAAATTGCATAAAATTTTGACATAGAGGAGGGTCAAGAATGGATCCAAAATTATTCTAAGGCATAAAACCTAACATAATAAAAAAATAATTTTAAATTAGGAGCATCTCCAGCACTCAACAATGCACATGGCAAAAAGTGCTCAAGTGTAGAACATGGCCAAATTTTCAAGGTGATGATATCATCAAAGTGAGCATAAAAGTCTAGAATTTGGCAAAGTAAGTTAAAGATTTGATTAAGTATTGGATAAAAGGATGAAATATTAAAAAAACTAATATCATCAAAAATGCCAAAACATCTAGCATTGACAAATTATTGCCAAAATTTAAAATTAGCTAAGGCAAAAAATATGGCATAGAGGAACTCATCCTTCCATTACTATATCTTGTAAGAAGCTCTCAGATCTATATAAATTAGTAAACTTTGTGCATGTCAACCAGTCGCCTAACATTATTGTTGTAAGACATGTCAATAGCTGAAGGTTCCTCCATCACACAACTCTCTCTACATAGCTAGCTCAATTTAATAGAAGAAAGTAGAAGAAAGCAAACCTAGTAGAAGCTACTCAAAATTTGATGGTATAGCATACAAGCTAAGTTCTCAAGAGAAATATAGGCCAAACATATTAGTAAAATGTACTTTAAGTAGTTAAGCATAGTTGCTTCCATTCTCTGGATCCACTTTGATAAGAGTAAGAAAAGCTACACATAATCATTCTAAGTTAACAGAATGCAAAGTAAAATTAGATATGCTTGAATGTAACCCATTTTTGGGGGGTTAGCTCTTTAGCTTTTACAATTGAATAAGCTATATGATGATTGTACTATGCATCTCTTCATAAAAATTAAAGTAGTTTTTGACCTCCATCTTTGAGCATTGGAGAACATGTATGAATGTTGATTTTATTGTTAAGTGTTTTTGTTGAAATTGAATAAACAATGTATTATGTTATCTAGATTACTACTTGCTGAATTCCTAGAATGCTTAATTGTATGTTTACTAATTTTATTAATGCCCTGCAACATTAGATGATGGTTGGTTTGTTAGGATGTTTAGTCTAATTAAGAGTGTGATACTGTCATACCTTGTGTCTCTTTATGTTGTTGAATTCTATCAATTTTATGTTCTAGCTTCTAACTTTATGTATTTCTTTCTTTAGTCTACAACACCTTTTCTATTAGTTTAGTTAGTATCATAGGAAATGGCCTACTATGAAGGTTGATCCAACCATTTTTTTTAGGTCTTCCAATCTTGGCCAAGGTCTTGAGGGTGCAACTCATCCACTTAGGCAATTTTTGGACCAAGAATTCCTAGACCCACTAGATGAAGACTTGATAAAGACTTGTAATGTGAAAAAATATCTATTAGGTAAGATCCATGTTTGTATGATGTTTTTATGGGGAGGAATTGTTAATATATTTCACAAAGTTAATTTATGGATAATGTTTGGAAAGAAACTAAGTATATCTATTTCAATGGACTTATTATATATAAAGTGGTACATAGAATAGTGCAATTCATATTCACTTTATAAGAATATGAAATAGTGCATGCATTTATAAAATATTAAAACAACCCTTTATTATTTTCCCTATAAATCATTAATATATATTATCTATGCAACCTATTTTATATCCCCATTTCTTCTACCTATTTATCTTGGTCAAAATATGACATACATAGAAATATCATGATCAGTGAGATACTATAGTATAATAAGATAATTTTTATGATAAAACAACTATTTTGTGACAAACATGCTCATAATAAGCTTAACAAATTAACAATTTAAATTTTAACATGATAACATATATTTTTTTAATGATAAAATAACTTTTTGTGACAAACATGCTCAATACAAGATTAAAAAACTAACAATTTAAATTTCAATATTTTAACTCATTGCAAGTATTTAAAATAAAATCGAGTGACATTAACTTAACCCACTCAACATTCAAGGAGGATACCTAGGTCCAAATATTGTCAAGCGATACATACATAATTACCAAATTCTTGTAATACCACTATGTGGTCATGATGTGATATGGGTAGGATCTATTTTAATCTCATATAATCAATCGAAAAAAAAATTAAAATAAAAATTATCTTTTCTAAATTTCTTATTTAATACTTGTAAGTATATTTACGTTAGAATGTACCATTATTTTTTTATTATTTATAAATCAAATACTAATTATCTCATGAGCATTATCTGATGAGGTAATTTAAAAAAAATAGAAATGCATCAATCACAAAGTTCCCATTACCTAGTTGAATTGAGATTCTTGGAAGGGCAATCCCTTTCACTCAAATACAAGATGAATGCAATGGAGAAAAGAGAGATAGAGAGGTATTAATAATGGAGATATCCCTATGTCAATAGAGAACAAAATCCTACTACCAGTAATAATGCAAGGATCAAAGTTAATGCAAATCAAGAAGATCAAGGATATTTCCCTAAAACTAGTCTCGTGAATGTTTTGCACTGCTATAGAATGTTAGGAAATATGCTTGTAAATATTATAAAAAGAGGACATAACCCTCATAGGACTAGAGAATATTTGGAATATTTTGTAAAGGAGGTTGCCCCCTTGAAGAAGCCAATGATAATAATATTCTTGTCACAATTTTTTGTATTTGTTGTTATTAAAATTTTCCATATTTCATTTATTTATTGCTTCAATAGTAAATGACTTCTCCTCATGCCTTTTTATCCTAGTTTACCTTATTTGGGTAAAATTCATTTATATTCAATTTCTTACATAGCCTATTTTATTTCCTTCAACATCCCATTTTGTCCCTCAAAAACTCAAGGGGATACCTAGGTTGAGAGTAAAACTAGTTCAAACCTTTCTTTCAATCCTAACAAGAAAATTATCCAATAAAACCTTGGGATTTTTTTTGCTTTTATTGCAAATAATTTGTTTTTTATGTTTTAGCCGGTATTGATCAATTGAAGCTTAGTGACTAGGTTTACCTAAAAACCAAGGGCATCTATAGCTATTCTTTTATACATTTATTAATTTTAGATGCATCAAAAAGCAAGGAAATGTAGATAACTAGAATTAGACAATCTAGCTAAGACTAATTTTGCTATAAAGGCATTGAAAGGTTAACTTAGCCATAATAACTAAACCTAAAAATTTATAGCCAAAACTCAATAGTATTGAATTCATTATATCAAAGTAAAATTTCCAATAAGTGAGAGTGTAAGTCGTTTAACCATCTTCTACAAAAGGGGTCACTTTCAAATGGGACAATCAATGTTAAATTACTTTGATGCGATAAAATCCTACCTCACCTCTCCATCAGTGCTATCTCTGCCTCATCCCTATATATCCACTATCGATGAGGTAATTTAAAAAAATTAATTATATTATTTACCCCTTTTTTCCTATTTTATAAATAAAAAAGAGACACAATCATGTTCCAAGTCCTCTTGAATACAGAAATATGATTGTTTCACCTTTATTACAACTTATTTCTTAGGCAATTCTATGGGGGGGATCTGTAGGGGACTTCCTTGGGAAGTCTTCCACTTCCCTGCAACCCTTCCCTTGTCTTGTCCCAGGTCCTCGGTTCTGTCCTAGTTTTCCTGGAACATCCTTAACCCTTCCTCCTTGGTTGGATGGTGTTGCAAATGATCTCCTTGGGGTGGGAGGTAACTTATCCATTTGTCTGCCCCTTGCCTTGCCTTCTAATGGGTTTGCTTTCGGATCCTGGTTTCTAGGATGTGTCCCTAGGACTTTGGGACATCGCTAGGTTTTTTCCTGGAACCCTCACTGGGATTTATAGGTTGCTTTAGGGGTTTTTCCTTGGAGTTCTTAGTTTTTTTCTAGGTTTTTTGCAATTTTTTTCTTGTTGGTGGTCTTTAGTGATTCATCAGATGTGGTTTGCTATGGTTGTGGGAAAGTGGCTTCATGAGCAATTTTGCACAACACCTTTTTGGTTTGGTGTGACCATGTGCTTTCTCGTGACTCTGCTCTTTGGGTTTGTTGGTGTGGGTTCGGTGGGCTCTCAGTATTTTTCGTGGCTTCTAGCAAGGACCTTCGCATTACATGTTGTTGGGTTCCTTTTTGATTTCCTCATATACTTCCCTCAAGCTATTTTTTGGTGGTGTTGAAGGTTGTCTGGGGTTGTTTGTTGCATCTTTTTGGTCTGGGATGGTCGGTGCTTATCACTTGCAGTTGTTTCTCCTCGTGGCTCCTTCCTTTTGGGTTCCTTGGGAAATTTCTCATCTCTTTCTCGGTGTGTTTTCCAGCGTTTGTTGCTTCCTCTATTTCTGATGATATCCTCGCAGTTTTCTTTGCATCGTCGTAAGAGGATTTCGTGGTCAGCAGAGATCCTCAGTTTACTATTCCACTTTCCAGGCCTGTGTGGAATGCATTTTTTACTGGTCTTTTGATTTTCTAGCATCCCTGCTTGTTTCCCGTTCTTTCTTGGGCATTTTTCCTTATCTGTAGTTTCTAAGTTCCACCCTATGGTGGAGGGGGGTTTTTTTTTGCCCAGTTTCTGAGTTTCCCCTGCGTGGGATGTTGCATTTTCTCAAATTTTGGTTTTCCCCTGTGTGGGATGCTGTATTTTCCTAGTTTTTGGTATTCTCTTACGTGGGGTGTTGTTTTTTCCTAGTTTTTGGTTTTCCCTAAGTGGGTTGTTTCTTTTTCCCGCCTATTGGGTTGTTAAAATTTGTATCTACACGAGATTGACCATTTAAATTTTTGACCTTTTATTTTTCCCTCTAGGCGGGCTTTTCAAATTCTGGTTTCCCATTTCCCGTACATTTTCCTCACTTCCTTCCCGAAGGCTTTCCTTCTATTGTCCTATCGACTTTCCTCAAGCCTTTCCTAAAGTTTATCCTTGGGTTTTCTTGCAGCCTTTCCTATGGCTTTTCGTGGAAAAGTTTGATGACTTGTTGTAATGGGTTTGGGTCCCTTGATAAAAACCCACTTTAATTTAAATTTAACCGATAAAAAAAAACTTATTTTTTTTTAGTTTATTTACCCTTTTTCCCATTTTTTAAATTAAAAAAGAGACGCAATCGAGTTCCAAGTCCTCTCGAATACAAGAATATGATTATTTTACCTTTATTACTGAGCATTTCATAAACGATCAAATTTTATAAATTATAATTAAAAAAAATAAGTCATAATTTATTTATTTATTTATTTTGGTATATCTTTAAATACATCCTTAAAAAAAGTGTTTGGACAGAACTAAGCAATAAGATGCTCCTTAACAGCAATTAGATACTACTGCAAGCTCTATCTTAGAAGGGACAAAAACCTGTTGATGTCGTGACGCCGGTAGAAAGTTAGCATTATCGAGCAGCTACTCAAGGTAAAGCTTATCAATCACTCACGTATCTTTTCAAATAAAAAATTATTCAAATTAATCAGTTAAATAGAAAAATGATTGTGTCGAAATATCAAACAATTATTATGATCTTTTTAAAACTAACTTTATCTTTCAAACGTGACCATAAAATTGTAAAGAAGAGGTTGTTGCGTCGGATCGAGGTAAGAAAGAAGTCTCACATATTGTATAGCTTTTTAATGCAACTTATATGTTGGAGGTGTTAGTCAACTTAAGCAATACATGCCGTAGCACGTATATGCCAAAAATATAAGAAACCGGATCTATCGCTTAAGATACGTGAGACTTCTTCTCCACCGGCTTCTTATTAAATTATATTCGAATCTAATTGCCATGATATCAAGTGTCAATCAGTTGCGTATAAGTTCTATGTCATTCCTTTGTGGCATCGTAGTTTGCACAACAGTCTATGGGAGATGGCGATTTCTGCCACAGCTATAGCATTTGCAATTTTATGTTCGATCTTCTTCTGGCTTTTAAGCGGTGTATTTAGAAGTTTGACAAAGAATAATGCAAGGTTGCCACCAGGACCATCTCCATGGCCTATCATTGGGAATCTCCATCAGTTGGGGCAAATTCCTCACCATGGGCTTCAAAAACTGGCAGAGCAATATGGCCCCATAATGTTTCTGAGACTGGGTTCTGCTCCCACCGTGGTAGCTTCCTCTTCTGAGATGGCGAAGGAGTTCCTGACAACCCACGACTTGATTTTTGCTACCAGACCAGCATTGCCCTGTGGTAAATACTTATCTTATAATTACAAAAATATTGTTTTTGCTCCTTATGGTCCATACTGGAGAAACATGAGGAAAGTCTGCGTGCTAGAATTGCTGACGGGTAAGCGAATAGAATCTTTCAAATCTGTGCGAGAGGAAGAGGTGTCTCTCATGATACGCTCCATAGCCAAGAAAAGCAGGGAAGGCAAAGTTGCTGTGGATGTGAGCAAGAGCATATCGTCCTTCACAGCCGATACGGCTTGGCGAATATTAGCGGGCGGGAAGTGCGCCGACCACGATTTGGCTGGCAATGGCAGTGGCAGTCGCAGCGGCATCGGGATCGGCATCGGCTTTAAGGAATTGATAGAGGAGATTTCGGTGTTGGCGGCAGCTTTCAACATTGGAGACATCTTTCCTTATTTAGATTGGCTTGACTTGCAGGGTTTGAAAAGGCGCATGAAGAAAGCACACCAGTTGTTGGACCGATTTGCTGAAAAAATACTAGACGAACATGTGGAACACAATCGAAAACTTGGTAAAGTGAAGAACAAGGATTTAGTTGATGTACTCCTGGACACGAACGACGCAGACATCCAAATCACACGACAAGAGAAGAAGGCAATTATTCTTGTAAGTCTCTAGTCTTGACCATTACATATCTCTGTCAATTGCAATGGAAAGCTAATAGATCTAATTGAAAAGTAGCAAAAGCAATTAAAATAAAGATACTTATATCCATTTCCTAGATTATTTGCCTCTTTGCCTGCAAGCAATGGCTAGCAACCTACCCACAGTTAAAACGCGCATTTCTGACCTGCTTGCAGGAATGGATTAAAAAAGCTTCATGGTTAATTCCTTCATGTGTGCCGGCGTTAGAGTTCTAGGCTTTATTGACAACAGTTGCTAGGAGATGTTACCACATATATGAAAAGTAGTCTTATTTTTATCTGTACCTGTTCAGATCTGCTATTGATGTAGAACTAACTTGACTTAAAAAGGTGTATATTTTTGTATAATAAATGATATAATGTTTTGAATTGTATCAGATTTCCAAAATTATTTATGTTGTTGCCTGCGGTGGATAAGTTGGCCTCCTTACCCCAATATTATGGATTTAAAGTTAAGTCATCCAAGCTTATATTTAAAGAGTATGTATCTTGAATTCAATTCCACCTATTTGTGGGCTCTGTCATGCTCTTTCTTCCTTTGGATGCTCACAAAGCGTACTACCTCTTCCCAAGAAAATTAGTCCCTCCATAGTCACCCATAATACTAACAATTATTTATTTACATCGCAACAATATACATATATACGTTGTTTTTATTTAGTTATTTAAATCTCATCATATTTTTATTTATTTATGTAAATCGCAACATATTTTATATATATACACAAGTTATTTTTATATATTTATTTATAAAATCGTCCTCGGAATATGGTAATATAACCTAACAATATGGTAATATAACCTAACAGCCAGGTCAACCGTTACACTATGCAAAATGCCTCCCGCAGTGGCCGTATACTTAAAAGCGGTTCCCTGTGGTTGTTTTGTCCATGTACTTTCAAACTCTAGACAAAATCGTTATTGATCCTGATGCATTTACTGTGATATGTACAGGATATGTATGCTGGTGGGACGGAAACTACGGCGACAACATTAGAATGGGCAATGAGTGAGCTTCTGAGAAACCCTCATTTATTAAAGAAATTGCAAGACGAATTTGAGTGTGTAATAGGCAAAGATCGAATGTTAAGCGAGGCTGACCTTGCAAGAATGGAATACCTGCATTGTGTGGTGAATGAGACGTTACGATTACATCCAGCAGCGCCATTACTGATGCCCCACGAATCTACACAAGATTGCACTGTGAAAGGACCTCATCGCAGTTACTTTTTAGCTGCGAAAACAAGGCTTATCGTGAACGCGTGGGCAATAGGAAGAGATCCAACTGTGTGGGAAGATCCGTTGGTATTTAAGCCTGAAAGATTTATGGGGATGAATTTTGATGTAATAAAAGACCAAGATATGAGGATGGTTCCGTTTGGGGCAGGGAGAAGAGGATGTCCAGGGGCTTCTATGGGGCTTGCCACTATCATGATTGCATTGGCTCAGCTGGTGCACTGCTTTGATTGGAAACTTGAAGGAGATCCAAATCACTTAGATATGACTGAAATGTTTGGAGCCACCACTCCCAGAAAAACTCATCTTTTTGCTATTCCAACGCTCAGGCTGAAGCTGCCTTCTTCTCTATTCATAGAATAAGTTCTTACCACATTGTATACGTATCGCTGTTATTAGTGGTAATTTTAGTTTTCGTTAGTCCATCCAAATAGTTGTTTCAGAATTTAAGGCTATATTTGAATTTATCTTACTACTAAACCCGAAGAGGGTTTGAACTATAAGTGTGAACGTTTAGGGGTTGTATTTTAAATCAATGTTTATCTTGCGCTTGCTCCTAAACTTTCGTCTTTTGATAATTATTAGATGAATTTCGACAGGCTTCTTCTATTAGATTGAGACTCGGCAATCATATATATACATCCACATATTCGTTGACGAGGTATTTTAATTTAATAATAAAATAAATAAACATATATTTACTATTGACGTACTAACAAACTAAGAAATGAGTTAAATTTCTTTGATGTTTTTTACATTTTATATGTTATTTATTAATCTAATATGGTGTTATGAATATTTGTCAAGTACTAGCAATCTAAGAAATGAATTAAATTATTTTTTACATCCATATATATTTTTAAATCTATAATATTAGAATGTTATAAGGTGTTATAAATTATCATAAAATATTCTTTTTATTTTATATATTTTTATAATTATAAATAATAATTATTTATTTTTAATTTATTTTAAAATAATTTGAGGTCAAAAATTTTAAAGACAAGAGTATTAGATAATGTCCTTATTTACTTGGAAGTAGATATATCTATTTTCAAAAAACAACCACAAATTTAAATTATATTTAGAGGTTATTCCATCATGATTAACGTTTTGATAGTTGTGTAAAGTTTTTGATAAGAGGTTAAAATTATTCATTTCATTGACAATTTTGTTTTTACAAACCATCATTTTAAAAAGCTTAAAAGTTTTTACAATAAATACAGTAAAAATAAAACATGTGAAATTCATTTTTCTTTTAAAATTCAGTATGTTATATTATGAATATTACAAGAACAAATAATTATTGTATACAATTTTGCTATGTAGTTAAATGGAAAACAAATATTGTATCAAATTTATACATATTTTTGTATTAATAAAATATTTGATTCATATAAAAAATTATTTAATTAATTTATATAAAGTACATTATAAATTTACTCATGAGCATTGCATTTTTTGTATTCCTTCATAAAATTATGTATACTTATCCATATTTATAACATGATGACTTAACCTTGAAAACCTACATGTCATAATTTGATCAAAGCCTTCCCCCATGAAGAAGAAATAACCCATCTAGATCAAAAGTATTCTTATTTTTCCTCAAAAAATTTAGAAAGCTAGCTAAATAATCATCCATAGAAGTAACAAAATAAATGCATATAAATATAAAATAGAGGTCAATCAAAGAAATTTACACAAATTCAAACAACAATGTTAATATTATAATGTAGAGATTCCTTCTATAAAAATAATGATTTAAATTGATTTATTTATTGATTTATTCAATGGTCAAGGATTAAAGAAAAATAAATGCTAAAATATAAATTTGGCTAGCAGTAAATATCTTCCTCAACATGCGAAGAAAATTGCAAATACCCTATATATAAAAAGATTCTCACAAGCAATGTTTTTTTTTTTAATTTACATGGTGGAATCGGTAGCCGCCATGAATTTGGGTAGGTTGTCCAACTTTTATGGCTGCCACAGTATTCTGCATTGTCTACCCTAGAAGCCGCCACATAGATCTTCATGCATTTTGCCCCTATAACCACCATGCCACAATCATTTTAAACCTTTTACGCCATTGAAAGCACCAGGAAAGGGACAAGCGTTCAGTCCGACGAGGCTCGAGATTTGAACCTTGGACCTCCGCCCCCTTAAGGGGTTTGGATGCACAAGCAATGTTAAAGAACAAAATCAAAGTACATTAATTTAGAGTTAACATTAGTTAAAATAAATTTTGTAGAAATAAAATAAGGATGACAATAATATTATAGAGAGATTTCATATATAAAACTAATTATTTTATATTGGTTAAGTAGTTGATTACATTTATATTCAACATATTAAAAATGAAACACATACAAAAAAGCTAACCCTGGTTAGTGGTAAAGCAACCAAGCACATTGTTATTGTCTAGCTCAAAATTTTTATTGACAAATAGTCTCCAACATGGTCATAAGTATAATATATACAAAACAATAGGGATTAAAAAAAATTAACTTTTATTAAAAGGAATAATATACTAAATTACATTTTACTAATAATATAGTTGGTGATAATAATTGAAACATGGTATACTCCCAATGGTAACTTCATGGTATATTTATAAATAGTAGATTAGAGTTGAGCTAATAGTTTAGAGCGTTATTTATATTTATCATTTTATGTAAGTGTTAATATGCAATAAATGCACAAGTGTCATGTCAAAGTGTAATGTGCAGGAAATATTCAAGTATCATGTTAGTTAGAGTGCAAATATGTAATATGAGGATGTAAACAATTATCATAGATTAGGAGTGCATGTAGGAGTTCAAGAGTCTTGTAGATGTGTGTAATTATCATATATCCAAGTGTCCATCAATTATGTAAGTGGTAAGTTGATAAGCCAAGTATTATGAGACTTGGCATATGGAGAGCAATATTCAAGTACTTGAAGAGTCATATTATTATGGCTAAAAAGAACAACAAAAAAATATAAAGTATTGAACAAAGCCATAATGATCAAGCGGTTGAAGCAACACCATATTAACTAAAATAGAGAGACTAAAAAGTAGAAATAATAGAAGCTAACATAAAAACTGTAATATCATATCATATATCAAAATTGATTATGAGTACAATAGGGAAGTATTTATTAAATAGGCAAGAAATATCTACCACAACCATATGATCAACAAAGAGATAAGGATCTATATCCATAATACAAACATGGATCTACAATATGATCCATGGAGAAAATATCTCAATCCTCTAAATGTAATCATTGAGTGTAACTCCCTAGGAATGTAAAATATCCCCATAATATATATAGAATATAAAACCTAATACCCACACATAAAGTGAGTGCATAAAAATAAACTAAACTAATATGAAAATAAAATACATAGGTGAGCATGAGCTAGAGTCTAAACACCTACTCTAACACCTCCTCTCAAGTAAAGATAGGGGTAAAAAGAAGTGGCATATCCATAATATGAGTCTTGACAACAATTGACAACAAGGTCTGATTGAGTACCTATGTACAATGTGTATCCAAAAGCTCTCAAACCAGAAGAAGGGAAAATCATGTGGGAAAAAAACATACAAATAGAAAGAGATAAGAAGAAGAAAGGGAAGTGGCCTCATCCACACTACCAAGGATAATGTCCTTCACCCCAAGCATCTTTTGTAACAAATAAAAATGAGATGGTAACTGTTTATTGAAGATGTTGATAATCTATTGTAAAGTGGGAATGTAGTCCAAGTTGATCACTCCATATTGGATAAGATGTTAAATGAAATACATATGAATCTCAATGTGCTTAATCCTATGATGCTTAATAATATTGTAAAAAATATAGTGGTACTTTGATTGTCACACCAAAGTAAAGTATTGCACTGATCCTATGAGAAGGCAAACTCTGTTAAAAATTGTTAAATCTAAAGAATCTCCTGGCTAGACAATAATACTACGTAGAATTCTACCTCTATTAATTAAAGCATAATAATTATTTGTTTTTTGCATACCCAAGCAATAGGTGAAGATCCAAGGTATAATATATAACTAGATTTAGACCATTGAGTGTCAACACAACATACCCAATCAACTATAAATCCCTCCCTAGAAAAGTGAAGCCCAAGATGTGAATTCCCTCAAAGATACTATAAAATCCGCTTGGTAGCCTACAATAACTATCATGTGGATCATGTAAAAACTAGGAGAGAAAACCAATTGTAAATTACATGTTAGGATGAGTGTAAGTTAAGTAACTCAAACTCCTAATTAACTATGTATAAATAGTTTCATCAACTATGGGAGTAGAACATGTGTCTCTCAAAATAATACTTGACTAAAAAGTAGTAGAATATGGCTTGCAATCATCCATTCCAAATCATTGAAGAAAATCCGATGTGTACTTCTGGTAACAAATAGGGTTCCCCTAATTTAACTATAAAATCTAAAATACAAGTAAAAAGTGTAGAAGTCCGAGATCTATAATCTTAAAATGCTTAGAAAGAGAGTGTTGCACAACGTGGATGTGTGAAGTAGAATTGTTTATGATAAACAAAATCAGTAGCGTATAAGACAATAATGAGGATGTCCTCTCCATTCCTCAAAGTGTAATTTGTAGGATCAAAATGATATCTCAAAAATATGAAACATAGAAGAAAAGAATCCATCTTCTCATACGAAGCCTTGGGGGCCTATTTGAGACCATAATGTGATCTCCATAATTTTCAAACCAATGAAGAATTATGGACAAATATTGAAGGCTACTCCATATAAATATCTTCTTGCAAATCTCCATGCAAGAAGGCACTTTTCACATCCATCTAATAAATTGACCAACCCTATTATGTAGCAATAGAGAGTACAAGATGAACAAAATCCAACTTGGTGATTAGGGTAAATATATCAGAGTAATCAAACCCCTCAAACTATTAAAAAACCTTTACCACAAGTTAAACATTTTACCTATGAATGGACCCATGTGGTATATATTATGTGTAATACACCCAATAACATCTCACAATTATTCTTCCTTTTGGAAGGGGAACCAAATCCCAAGTATGATTCTTCATTAAGGAAGAATACTCATCATCTCACTCTCGAATACCATGGGCCTCATCAAACCTCTATGGCATAGGGATGTTATAGTATTTAGAACATATTGATTTATGTGGCATAGGAATTATCTCTCCTTATGGATGTTGAAGTAGTGATATTTTCTTCTTTTATTGCTTGAATGAAGTTCTACATTAGATTTGGATGCTCTAATCCTTGTGTAGGTGTTATATTCTTGAGGTATTACTAAGAATTAGAAGGTGCCTTCTCATTTGTACCAAGTGGCACAATATTCATTTGTTTGCTATGGCAAGTGGAGGCTTCTTGCCTTGCATGTAATCAAGAACTCAATATACCTTATCTTCTTAGCATTCTTTCCAAATCCTTGCAAGTTGTTTGGCTTATCTTACAACATGATTTCTTGATCTCCAATATATGGTGGCTCCTCTCAAATGAAGGTGGATCCTCCTATGGTGTTTCAATGCTCTCTTCCAGGTGGTTGCTCATCCAAGCTTCTCTCATCTTCCACTTGGGTAACACTCCTTGCTAATTGTATCTTTGTTACATTATTCTCCATGCAACTTGCACCTTAGTTGCATTATATTATATTTTCTATTGTCGCTATATTATCCTTACTTAATCTTCCTTCTTGTTGCATGTTCCTTTTGCATTGTGAGTGTTGTTTTCATAGGACTATAAAATTGTATTCGATATCGTTAGACACATTTAATAAGATGATTTTGAGCCTTTAGTTGGTTCTTTTCCATTTTCTTTGCAGGTTATTACTTTAACCTTGATGAAACTACCACTCGATGATTGTAAATTTATGTTACTTTGGTGTGTTAAGACACTTCAAATTTTGTCTTCCTTTTACTACTTTGTAAAAGAAAAATATGGTGCTATTATGGACTTCAAATAAGTATGCTATAAAATAAGATAGGATACCTTAGTTGCACCTAAATTATGATATCTTTTTAGTATATTTTTGTATCATCACTTCTTATATACTTCTTTGTGGTTGTAGTGCTCCTTCGATGGCTTCTCTTCACCAAGATTTACTATAACTTTACATGTGTTTAATGGTGGATTCAATGTTGACTTATCCTCTTTGGAAACTCTCTCCTAATTCTCCTTGCATGGTTAACTTTCCAATGATAATTCCAAGCCAATTAACCATGCAAATACTATGCCTTTTGGATGGCTATGTTTTGCAGTAAAGTATATCAAATCTATGCTTAAGAATAATATCTTCTTTAATTTCAATAGATAGTAGGAAGTTGATATTATTATTTTCCTTTGAAAAATATCTAACTCCTCTTTACTATGCGTAGGTTTTACTCCTTGTAAAAACTATCTTCTGTACTTCCTCAAAGACTTAAACTAGAAACCTTAATTTTGCAACTTTAAACCTTGAATTTGGTGCTTAATAAAACATAAGAATAAGATAAATATAAATTTTCAATTAATGAATATTTTGTACCAAATTTGGATAGCTTTTTTGATATTAGTTCAATGATAGATTTCTTGTTGGTTTGGATCACCTAATTGCTGCTCCAAGTATGATAACTTTGTAGCTTTAATTTTTATTTCTTTACTACTTTAGAATAGTATATTTTGCACCTCTTATTTTTGTTCAAATAATTTCCTTAACTCTCCCAATTTATAACTTTGTAACTCCTTTATATTGTTGCCTAAAACTGTGGTTTTGTGGCTCCAACTCTCCTCCAAGTAGCCTTCTTGAATTCTAAAAATTAGTAGCTATTAATGCTACCCAAGTGCTGACTTATAATTGTCCTTGAACTCTAAAATTTTCATATTCTAATGAAGCTAATTTATCCTTCTATATTTTTTACTTAACTCTCTCAATTTTGGTAGGGAACTCCTCCAATTCACAACTGAAACTTCCCTGTTAGAAACCCTCAATTTTCTACTGTAAAATCAGAAAAATACTTCTTCCAAATCAAATGTGAACTACTCCAAAGTAACTCTTCAAATATCTCAGCTTTTATGGACTCTCCTAGTTCCTTTCTCCTTCAATATCCTTACAAAAATTTGACTTCAAATTTGGCCTTCTTCTCAAGAATGTGAATGTCTTGAGGTTTTTAATAATCTCCTCCAAAATTTGGTAGACTTATTGCAAAATATTTTTCTTTTGGGCTTATTGTGTGATGGTGATAATTATCCTAAATTATTCACTATCAGATACTCTTCCTTGCTAGCAATATTCTCCAATGGATTTATCTAAGTTTCTTTTAATGATGCCTTCCTACCATTCTCCTTATTTCTCCTTTTAGCCTTTCTTGAGAACTCTTCTCTTGGGTTTTTTAATTTCTACAACTTTTGAAATCTTCAATAAGACTTTTCTAGTCCTCTATCTTCAAGATTAAATATTCCAAATATGAAATTTCTTCAATAAGACCTCTTTCTTGGGTCTCTTCCTTCTAGATTTTATTTCTTCTTTCTTCAGTCTAAATTCTTCTATATTCAAATCTCTATGGGGAACTACTTAGTTCTCCATAATATTCAATATACAATCGGACCTTATTTCGTGGACCTCTTCCTTAATTTGTAGTCTTTAATATGGCTTCTTTGACCTCTTCCTCTCTTCTCAATATTTTACTTGGAATCTTTAATCTACAAATCCTGTAATGGGACCTTTTTCTTAGGCCTCTAAATATTCAATATTCAACTTGTACTTAAATTATTGGACATATTCTTCCTATATATTGTAGGAAGATTCTCAAATTTATTTGAATCTCCTATTTTTCAACAAAGTATTAGAAAATGATAATAGTAAATTCCTTAAATCTAAATAAAATAAACTTCGCTAGTTGATTTATCAATCTAGTGGAACCAATGCTGAGTCCTACTCTTTATAAGTTTTTCTGCAAATCTGTGGAAATAATCTAGCCAAATGCAATTTTAGAAATTATGAAAATAATATTTACTACCCCTCTCAATATATCTTATGGATCTATCTATTTCCTATCAATCTACCTTGTGCTTTGATACCACTGTTAGCTTTTGATGATATATATTAAAGGAAATGCAACCACAAGATCTAAAATGAGTAAACAATGTTAACTATATGATAATAGCAATATAATATATGGAAAAACTATATGAGAAACTTCTGCAATAACTTATAAAATAGCCATTAATGAAAGCTCACAAAAATAGTACAATGAAATATAATGATCTTATACACTCTAAAAATTCTTGCATGATCTACATTGCATCTACCTTCTCACTATTCTCTACTATTCTATATGCTTCTCTCCTCTACTCTTCTTCTATAAAATGCATATATATAGAGATATATGTCCCTTGGTATTTCACCTACCTATGACTCATGTACATGTGGACTGGATGCACATTTACATCAGTGCATATTGTAATATTTATGTATTTATTACATTGCATAAGGTAAATACTCAAACCTTAATATAAGATATTATCATAATATAATAATGTACCCAAGGTGGTACATTGACATGTACCAAATAATGTAATATATTCCAAAAAATAGGACCACAAAAGCTCAGTATAAGAACAAGAATGTAGTTGGTGATGGGATAACAGATAATAGACCTTTAACAATGTTTCTAACAACTAGAAAAATATGGTGCTTAGTCAACTTCAAAAATATCCACCAAGGAGTTTTGCAAGACTCAACACACTTATGATGGTGGTCCTAAAGTAAAATTTTGAAGCCAACATAATTGAGTTACCTTCCATAATGTAACCTAATACCATGGCTAATCGGTATAAGCTTGGTCAACACTATAAATATCATAGAGTGGAGAGGCATATGAAAAAATTATGTGAGAGGTTGAAACATGTAGTTCAAGAGTTAATAGATGTAGGTTGTCTTGTTATAGAGTGTCCTCATAATAATCCTCTAACAAATAATCAACCTCCTATTCAACAATCACCCACAACTAATAAAGTCATGGGGATCTTCCAAGATCCCCTACCTAATAATAGGGAATAAGAAACTAACCAAGTATAATATTGTAATGTACCACCTCATAATATGGTTGGGATAATATCAGCCACAATAAGACAATAAGATCAATTTCAATCGACCTAACAATATCAATAGGAATTGAGTTCTATGTCCAACCAACCTTCAAAACCACCCTTAGTTTTGAAGAGTATCCAATAGAGGATCATGGGAGTAGAAAACCCACTCTTAGTATTGAAACCACTACCTAAATTCTCCTTCAATATTCAATAATAGTTAGCTAATACCCCAACCAAGATCTCCATCTTAGATGTTCTGTAAACTTCTCCTATTCATAGGGAAGCCTTTTTAAAGCTTCTAAGTCAATAATCTATCCCTTAAGAATTTTCCCCTAGCACTTTAGCTGATGTTGTAGGTTCCATTATGATATATCATATCATTTTTGGATGGCGATATTCCTTCCTCAGACTTATGAGAGGATTCTTCCCTTTACAATACTACATTTATTGGGGAGATTTTTATAAAGAGAATTTTGATAGATAATGGTTCCTCCCTCAATCTATGCACTTATTATTTTTTCCAAAATTTTGTATTAAAAGAGGATAATTTAATTAAATTTGATGTTATCATCAAAGCTTTCAATAATGAGTCCTAAGAGGCTTGCAGTATTATATCTCTCCCTCTTAGGATTGGGCCTAAGATCTTAGATACCTTGTTTTATGTGGTACCTTGTCCTACATATTTTAATCTCCTTCTTGGATGCCCTTAATTTCATTCAATTAGGTATTTCCATTACACTCTTTATCAATGTCTAAAGTTTGAATTCAAAGATCAAGTTGTCAGGATTTTAGGTGACCCTTATTTATTCCAAAATTGTTCAATGGTTGAGCAAGCTCAACCTAGTCTCAATTAATATCCATAAATTTCTTCATCTCACATCACTAAGAAAATTTAAAATCTAAAGGTGGGTGAGGAACCATTAATCACATTTTTATCACAATATCAGGTTAATCCATTTATCCAAAAGCCTCTCCTACACTTACCAAAGCTATCATATTCACCACTAACTATGGATTTGACTCATAAGAATGGTTAAGTCATACACACTGGAAAATGTACCTTTATCTTCATGGGTACAACCCTTGAAGAAAACTTTATTGTAGAAACCCTTCTCTTGTAGAGTGTTATTTCACCCATTATTACCTATTCAATGATTACTCACTTCCCAAGAAAATATTGTCTAGCATGAGAGATATAGATAAGGTTTTGGGGCCACAATAGAATGGCATTCAAGATCCTTTGGAAGTTGAGCTTTGGCTTGTGATATGTGGCATAGGATTTATATCTAATAAAAACTAACCTTTTCTATTTTATGATGATCACTTTACTAATTATGCTAAATATTTTGATCATAAAGGTTTGGAGTGGAATTATGAGGATGATAGACCACCTTATCCCACTAAAATTATATTTTACAATGTGGTAACTTTGGTGCATCCCATGTTAGTTATGACCATAGGGGAGTATGCTTAAGGGGATACTCTTTGTGATATGGATCATGAGTATATCCTTCAAAACAACTTCTTTGATGGGTCAATCTCTTGTGTTGCACATGTTTAAACACAATATCATACTAATAGGTTGGGTAAAAAGTATGATATCACTTTTTACTTTACTTTTGCAAATAAATATTATGCAATGTACCAATAGCAATATCAATAGTAGTAATCAAAGAAATTTAAAATCACCACACACAATAAAGACACCAATTTAACATGATTCACCCAATGTGAGCTACTCCATGAAGAAAATATTTCACTAAAATTTTGTCAACAAATCTCTTGGGAAACCTTTCTATATTACAATGCTTATGGACCTTTGTCCAAAGGAGAGACCAATCCCCTAATCAAGTTCATGGATCTCTATCCACAGGAGACACCAATCTCCTTAACTGGTTTGAGGATCTCTATCCATAGGAGAACTCATTTCTCCTTTGCTTTGGCTAGTGATATTCTATAAGAACTATTGTCTCCACTACACTAGCTCATGGATATCTATCCACTGAAGACTCCTGTCCTCACTAAAAATACTTGTCCTTACTACCTTGGATAATGTATCTCTATCCACTGAAGACTATCATCCTCTATAATATATCACCTCCAAATCTAGATCTCAACACTATCTCAAATATGCAGTAAACATAGTCTTTCGATCTATCATAAATATGATCAATATATATCCTTTGTTTTTCACTAAATATAGTCCTTCGATCTAGCACAAATTTGGTCAATATATGATCTAGCACAAATCTATACTCAAATATGCACCAAAATCTATCCTCAAATCTACACTAAACATAGTCCTTCGATCTAGCAAAAATATGCTCAATATCTATCCTCAAGACTTAACACAAAGCTTGACTCAATCACAAATCAAATCTTCTAGATCTGCCCCAAAACTTGATTCATGTTTTGAACAAATCAATCAATCAACACTGGTCTCAAGTCTTCTCAAATACTTGTCTCAACTTTTCCTTGTAAGCTTCCATAAAATCTCACACTAATTTATCCATATGTCCTCTCTAGAACTTGTCCAATATACTCTCAATATTTATATTCAAATATGTATTGTAAGATTTTACAAAAGCTTTCTTAGCTCAAATCACACAATTCACTTCACACAGAATCTTGTTCATTCTCAAAAAAACATATAGAGAATTTTTAGAGACTCAATATGCTTCTTACAATAATGCTCAAACACTTTCAATCTCTTTTTACCATAGAAACATATAGAGATTTGTTAGAGACTCAATATGCTTCTTACTCACAATAATGCTCAATCACTTTTAATCTCTTTTTACTAAATAAACATATAGATAATCGTTAAAGACTCAATATGCTTCACACTTACAACACTCAATTACTTCCAAACTCTTTCTTAAATCAATTCAGAATGTAGAACAATTTGTTTCACAGAACTAGAACTATCACTTCAAAAATTCCACTTGAGTAGGCTCAACCAAATCCACTCAATCAATCACTCAATGAATTACTCATTTCTTAAAAACCCTAGTCCAAGCATATGAACACTCACTCAATTATTTCCAATGATCCTTATCAAACAATCTCACATGACAATGATACTCATGATCTTTCACAAACGCTAGTTCAAGATAGTTTTCAACTTCACATAATAATGATACTCATGTTCTTTCACAAACTCTAGTTCAATAAATTTCTCAAATTCACATAACGATTATACTCATAATCTTACACAAACCTTAATCATTCAATATTTCCAACAATGCTTATCAAACAAGGTTTTTATCATCAACTCTCACTCAAAAAAAATTCAACAATCAAACTTAACAATGCTTATCAAACAATCATTTTCACTCCAAATTAGCATTCACTTGGAATATTTATCGATACCTTTTATTTGAAGATGATTTGACTTTAAACACCTATCTCAATTACAACACATTTCTTTTCCAATCACAAGGGTTAAATAGCATATATTTGTCCTTAGTATTTTTCTCCAATAATATGCTCACTGAGTTTTAAAATAGTTCTTTTATTATTATCAAGGACCATGCATTAACTCACATAAATTTACCTAGAAAATTCCCTTAAAAATAATATCATCTTATACAAATTATTACTCCAATATCCTTAATTTAATATACAAAAATATTAAAAAGCCTTTTACACAATAATATACTTTTTCTATACCTTATGACTCCAATACTTATTTTCCAAAACCATAAGCCACCTAAAAATTATCACTTCTAAATTCTCAACACAATATAACTTTTAAATAATAAATTTAGGCCCTCATACCTTAGAAAAATAATTATTTTCTTCCCTGCTTTGCAAAAGGTGTCCACATGAAATAATCATCCTTTCTGTCTTGTAAACTAGTGAATGCATGATTTGAACCAACGACTCTTTACCTGCCCGTGCCTTAGCCTACGATCAACTCACCATGTGATTTGTAGGCCCATGTAGGACCTAAGTGCACCCCAAGCATGTATCCTTCTCGCTGCCATAAAAAACCTTTGAACCAAAAAGGCTTCTCATTTTTCTTGCTGCAGAGTCTCAAACCCGAGACCTCTTCGGTGCTACGACTTAGCGCCTACGCCAAGTGCCATATGGGTTACCTTCCTGGATTTTTCTAAGAGCTTGGAACCTCTGGATCTTATGTCTTCCTCATTAGATTGAACATTATGCAAACTCCTTCTTGCCTCCGTGTTCGATCAACGAGCACACTCTTTGATTGCATGAATTCTGAATTATCACTTTAGCCTATGTTTGAGGTAATATTTATATGTCATTAAGGCATTTCTCTTTCACGTAAGTGGATTTAAATTATATTCCATTCAAGGCATTTACCTTCACGTCGGTGGATAATTAACCTTTATATTTTGACTTTAGTATTTAATTTATAATTATTTTAAATTCAAAAATAAATTTAAATATTATAAATTAAATAATTAAATATCCATTGGGATTTTTTTAATGAAATAAAATGTGAACCTCCTTGTTCTTTTGGGAGAACCTTTTTCTCCATTAAAATAATGTTATTATTTTTGTTGACCACCATGGAATGGAGATATATTTTCAACCTTTTTATTTTACCAAAATATTATAATATTGTTATCCTTCTTGCTACTTTGTCCATTTAATATTTGAATTAAATATTATATCCTTACCTCTTATAAAATCAACCATGAACCATTTACTTAACATTCCTTTGAAATATTCTTAGTATTACTTTGACATCAATGACAATAAATCCTTATCATATTTTCAACAATATCCCCCTTTATCATTGATGGCAACCCATTTACATTTTACCATTTATTTTACCTCTTTCTGTTCTACTCCCCTTGGGAAACTACTCCCCGTGACTCAAATATCTCCCCCTTAGTAAAATATCTTCCCATTTTTCATCAATGGCAAAGGGTCACCTTTCGGGCTTAGGGCTAAGAATGAAACTCTTAGCTTAGCCCCTCTCCCACCTCCTCTTAAGGTGGTTAATTTTGGGGTGGGAGTATTTCTACTCCCAGCAAGCATTGATCTTTACCTTTGTCAACTTTCCTCCTTATATGATCCTTTTGATTCCTTTGACCATTTTTGTTCCTGCTTGTCTTTGGAATTTTTTCTTTACACCACTTTACTATATGTCCATCATTATTGCACTTATATCACTTAATATTGTTATTCCTTGGAGGTGCAAATATCTTGGGATTTCTCTGAATGAAGTCATATATATTCCTATCATGAACCCTATAATTCATTGCCTTGTGACTAAACTGATTACAAGAGTAGCAATACCCTTGAGAAAACTACCTGTTGTTGAACCTTCCATATTCATGTTTTCCATGTGTCCTACATTGTGAAGATTTGTGCCCAAACCTAGGACATGAGAAGCATCGTACATTAAAACTACCTTGCCTTGGCCTCATTGGTCTCTTAGTCTCTTTTACCTTGTTCTGGTTCCTGTTCCATATGTTCCTCTTTTGTGCATTATTTCTTTCCTTGTTGAACTTTATACTATCCAAATCATCCTCAAAAGTCTCACTCTCTATTACACTCTCTTCTTCTGAAGTTTCTTCTTCTTCAGAACTTGAGGTTAACTCCTCTCCTTGTTTATTTTGTACCTGTTCAAAACCAAGTCATGTCTTGCTTGATGTAGGCTTTTGTGTCTTGATAATATTATCCAAATTATTTGAACTTCTTCCAAACCTGTGTAACCTATCCTTAGATTTTTTTACTTCTCCCCTTAGTAGAGCCACTTCATGTTCTAACCTTTCACATTCTAAGACCTTTGCTTCTAACTTATCTTTGAAATTCCTTATCTCAACCATTGACATATTTGGATCCTATATAAGCTTTCCTTTCTCTCCATCACATTCTTAAAATTAAAGCTTAAGTTGGGAATTTTGTTGGAAATAAAGCTAGTAAAAAGACCAAAAATGAGTAAAAAAGGTGTAAAAATTTGTTTCAAATATAAGCTTTGGATCTTACCCCTTTTACCTCCTTGGACGGCAGTTGACTGGACAGGTAAGTTTGTCTTGGACAGCAATTGACTGGGCAGGATTTGATGGCAAGAGCATCAAGGCGAACCAACTCAATTTCCTTTTTCTCTTTCCTCACTATTTCTTCTATTTTCCTAACTTCCCTATATTCCCTAAGTTCAGTTAATACTATGAGTATATATTCCAATGTAACTAATGTTTTCGAAGGTTGAATATAATATTTATTATATAATTTTTGCTCCTAACTTCTCTCAAATCACATTTGGTATTAGAGCCGAAGGCGAGGGAGGCCCGAGGACCGAGAGTCAAAGCCAAGGATAGCATGAGAATCGAGGTGAAGGAAGCTCGAGGATCAAAGCGAGAGAAACCCATAGAGCATAGCTTGTAGCTAGACCAAGGTGGGGCCCACAGCTCGAATATTGAGGTTAGATAATCCTTAAGGCATGTGGATCGAGGAAAATACCAGAGCAGGCCAACACAACAACCAATAGATACATGAACGACATAGAAGTATTGATCACAGAGTGACACATGGCGATAGGAGGACAATTCAGGAGCTAACACGGATAGGCACATGGCATGCGAAGGGAGGAGCGACATGGCAAACAAAGGTGGGTGGACAGAAGGCATAAGCGATGATTGAGCAATTGCCCAAAGAAAATCGAGAAGCATACTGCTTCTTTGTGCTTTTAAAGCATAAAATCCCCTCTGCATATTGGATGTGGGATTATTATTATTTTTTAAAGTTGTTTGTGCGACCAATGAGATAAATGAGGCAAGCCTCCTTTAGATTCCCTTCAGGCCACACAGCTTGACTGGCTTGAGGATCCAACCATAAGTTGGCTGACCCCCTACAGGTCGCGGGTTAGAAACCCAACGATAGTTAAATTCTTTTTTGTTTGAAATTACCACAAAAATCCATAATAAATATATGACCTTCCTCCTCCATACCTAGCCATGGACATAGCTCGATCGGTGAAGGCGGATTGTTTGTGAATCACATGTCTCGGGTTTGAATCCCGTGAGGACAAGTTTTATTTAAAAAAAAAAAAACTAAAAAGGGTTCGAATTAGGCTTTATAAGGAAGTTGGACTTCCTTATCTCATGGTAAGTGAGTTACTTTCATGGCAAATGCACACGCTGTAAGTCCCAAGGCCATCATATGTCAAGGGTTCGAAATACTTTGCCCTCATTTCTATAGTTGAACTTTTTTTAAAATTATTATATTAAAAATATTTATATTATATTTAATAAATTAAAACTTAATTGTTTTTAATTTTTTTTTAAAGCAATTATTTTATTTTTATTAAATAAGAAATATAATTTTTTTATTATAAAAAAAAGGGGGACATTGCCTAGGAGGCAATTCATTGTAAAAGCAAAGTTTTTTGATTCAGGGAATCATAAAGAGTGTGTAATAACCCTAAGAGGCCTAGTTTTTTTTTGTAAAAGAGACAAAGGATCAAATTGTAAAATTCTAACAAGGCATTGATGATAAGACCAAATGGTTTTTATCATGCCTTATGTGAAATTTTAGCATGAGAAGGTGCATAGATTTTTTGATAACAAATTCAGAGGTTATGAACTCAAAATTGTGTTTAGTCAACTTCAAAATGCAGTGATAGCACATCAAAGGCATCTTGACTCAGGGTACGAGGCAGAATTTGAAGATAACTCATTCAGGAGTGAATTTGAACAATCAGAATCAGTACAAGCTGAAGCACAAGAATCAAAGTATACACACTACAGTAATTCAGTAGAAATCCTAGAACCAGAATCACCAAAAATCATACAGATAAGTGACGATGAAGAAGAAGTGGCAGATAAATTTGTAACTCAAGAGATCGCATCCCCACATCAAGAGGACCAAGTAGTCCATGATAGATTAGAACAAGTCAAATTTGACTTAAATTTGTAATCTCTTCCTTCTTCCTTCTTCTTATTTCCTTCTTTTAGCAAAAATACTTTATTGTAACCGTGAAATAAAGAGATTTTTTTGGTATCTATGGCCTCACACAATAGCTTACCTATACCATAATTTAACAGTTATTACTATGAGTATTGGTATATAAATATGAAGACCTTGATCATAGGTAAAGGTTTGTGGAACATCATAGAAGAGGGCTACACAGAATCTCCAGACTAGACAACACTAAGTGTCGTAGACAAGAAAACATGAAAAGAAGAATAAAAGAGTAACTCTTCTGCTCTTTCTCATCTCCAAGCTGCATTGGAGAAAAGTATATTTCCTAGAATTGATGTGTATACAACTACACAAGCTGCATGGAAAGCATTGAGTGATGGAATCCAGGGTAGTAATCAAGTGAAGCAGGTAAGGATTCAAACATTAAAGCGATATTTTGAAAATATTCGAATGAAAGATAATGAAAAATTTGATGATTATTGTGTTAGAGTAAAAGCAATTGTAGATAAAATGGTTACACTAGGCAAAGAAATCAAGCCTGAGATAATTGTAACATAAGTGTTGAGAACACTTACACAAAAATGGAACCATATTGCCATAATAATAGAAGAATCCAAAGATCTTTCCTTTTTAACATTTGATGCATTGATCTGATCGTTAATGTCACATGAAGAGAGGTTTACTAAAACTCCTTCAACCAGCTCCGTAGGCGATGATAAGGCCTTCACTTCCAATGAAAATAATGAAAGAGGATGAGGAAGAGGTCAAGGTCGAGGTAAGCAAAGAGGTAGAGGCAGAGGCACCTACAGAGGAGGTAATTCCAATAGAGGAGGCAACCAAAAAAGAGGAAGCAATTCCAATAATGGAGGCAACTCATACAGAGGAGGCAACCAAAAAAGAGGTGGAAATCAAAATCGAGGTGCAAATCAAGGATAAAGTGGCAATCAAGGGCGAGGAAGTGACAAGTCCAAATCAGCTTGTTTCAACTATGGCAAGCCAGGTCACTTCACTCGCGACTGCTGGTCAAAATCTTCACAAGACAACAACAGTCAATATGGAAATTATGGAGAAGAAGATGATGCTTCTAATATTTTTCTATCATATGGACAATCAGATCAAAATTTAAATGACACATGGATTCTAGATACTGGTTGCTCAAACCATATGAGTGGAAAAGAAAAACTATTTGTTACTCTAGATTCCACTTATAAATCCCAAATCAAATTAGGGGATAGCAAAGCATTGCAAGTAGAAGGCATTGGAGCCATGACGGTTCCAACCAAAGAAGGACTAAAGAAAGTGAGTGACATCTATTACACTCCAAAGCTACAACACAATTTTCTTAGCATTGTATAAATGATGGAGAACAATTACAAGCTTGTCTTTGATGAAGGACAACGTATTATTTTTGATAAAAGTAATTGTAATCATGTCATCACCCAAGTCCCCATGACCAATAATAGGTTATTCCCTCTCAAATTCGGTGAGCCAAGGGGAGATCAACTTGCAAATGTAACAATAACAAATCCAAGTGTGCTTGGGCACTTGCGATATGGTCACCATAATTTCGCTAGCTTGAAATTGCTCACTTCTCAAGCTATGGTGATAGGACTTCCAAAAATCAACGATCAATAGGAGGTATATGAAGGATGTGCTTTGGGAAAGCACTCCAGATTGAATTTTCCAAGAGGACAAGTGTGAAGAGCTTGCTATCGACTTTAGTTAGTACATTCGGACATATGTGGTCTTATGTAAACACAGAGTCTGGGAAACAATTATTATTTTCTCACTTTCATAGATGACTTCTCTGGGATGTGCTGGATTTATTTCTTAAAGCACAAATATGAAGCATTTGATTGCTTCATATATTTCAGAAACAATGTAGAGAATCAAAGTGGGAATTATGTAAAACGTCTTCGGATAGATCAAGGAGGTGAATACTCCTCAAAAGAATTTTTAAACTATTGTAAAGCAAGTGGGATCAAAAGGCAATTCACCACAGCCTATACCCCAAAATAGAATGGTGTGGCTGAAAGAAAAAACCACACCCTAGTTGAGATGGCGAGATCGATGCTTCAAATAAAACATATCACTAATATGTATTGGGCTGATGTTGTAAAAACAATTGTATATATTCTAAATAGAATTCCAACTTCTTGTTTAGATGGCATCACTCCTTATGAGGTGTGGTATACAAAGAAACCAAATGTAAAGCACTTCAAATTTTTTAGTTCTTTAGCATACGCCCACATTCCTGATGAGAAAATGAGGAAGCTTGATCCAAAAATTCAACCTTGTGTGGACATATCTGGTATTGTGAGTCTACAAAAGCATATACGCTCTACAATCCCAAGACTCATAAAATTTTACTCTCCAAGGATGTAATTTTTGATGAAGGGTGAGAATGGGGTCATCAAAGATTTTTTTTGATGATGAGTCCCAAGATGTAAATTCTTCACAGGTACAACAGGTGTCTCCAAAGAACAGGAAAGGCACCACCTCCTCCAAGATCAAGCAGTTCAAGTACTTCAACCACCACTCCAAGTTCTTCTCCATAGATATCAGTAAGTTCTTCACCAATGTACATTGACTCTCCATCAATAGGCAGAAGAAAATTACAATATTATACATCCTTTCAGATGTTGGATCAAAATTTCTAGAGAATATTCACTAGAAGCCAAGCTAGTGAAATGAATACAGTTTTGCAGCAACTTGAAAATTTGCAATTGTATGGGGATGATGACTCCCAAGAACCTAGAGGATATGAATTCAATTATGATTTATTGACTAATGCACAGCTAGATCCAGCTAGCTATGATAATGCATGTACTCAAAATATATGGCAAGAAGCCATGAAAGATGAAATAACCTCTATAAAAAATAATGATACATGGGAGATAGTAAAGCTACCCAAAGGTAAAAAATGTGTTGGATGTAAATGGGTCTACAAGACCAAGTACAATGCTAATGGAAGCATTGAGAGGCATAATTAGGGACTAGTAGCAAAAGGTTTTACTCAAAAATATGGCATTGACTATGATGAAACCTTTGCTCCTGTTGCAAGACAAGAGACAATCCAATCAGTTATTTCCTTAGCAGCCCATAAAGGATGGAATGTTCAACACATGGATGTAAAGAGTGCTTTTCTGAATGGATACTTGATAGAAGAGGTGTATGTTCAACAACCTCAAGGTTTCCAAGAACAGGGAAAAGAGAACCTTGTTTACAAATTGAAGAAAGCACTTTATGGCCTCAAGCAAGCACCAAGAGCTTGGTACTCACGCATTGATGGCTATTTTAGTGAGTATGGATTCACAAGAAGAAAAAGTGAACTAAACTTGTATTACCTAAAGCATGGAGTAGACATTCTCATAGTTTGTTTTTATGTGGATGATCTAATATTTATGGGTAGTAATAGTAAAATGCATACGGAGTTCAAAAATTCCATGATGAAGCAGTTCGAGATGAAATATCTTGGTCTAATGCGATACTTCCTAGTAATGGAAGTGAATCAATCAAACAAAGGGATCTTCATATGTCAACACAAGTATGCTCGATACATGATCAAGAAATTTTCCATAGAGCAGTGCAAATCAGTTGCAACTCCAACTGGACACGAGATCCAATTGACCAAGGACAACAGAGCATCAAAGGTTGACATGACAACTTACAGAAGCATGGTTGGGAGTCTGAATTTTCTCACCAACACAAGGCCCGATATTCAATGTGTTATTTCTCTAGTCTCAAGGTTTATGGATAGTCATTCTGAGCTGCATCTACAAGCAACTAAAATAATATTGAGATATGTAGAAGGTACATTGGATTTTGGAATCCATTACCAAAAATTTAAGTCTGTAAACTTAGTTGGCTTTAGTGATAGTGATTGGGGCAGCAGTATATGTGACATGAAATCTACATCAGGGAATTGTTTTAGTCTAGGATCAAGACTAATTACATGGAGTTCCAAGAAACAAACAGTTGTAGCATTGTCATCAACTGAGGCTGAGTATATAGCCATCACACATGCTAGTACTCAAGCCCTATGTTTGATAAAAGTTATTGAAAATATTGGAGAAATTCAAAGTGGTCCAACTCAACTGTATTGTGATAACATAAGTGTCATTCAGTTGGCATACAATCCATTCCACCATAGCAGATCAAAGCATTTCGATATGAAGTATCACTTCATTCGATATATGGTGGAACAACAAATAGTTGAGCTTCAACATTGTAACACTTTGGATAATATTGCAGACATCTTCACCAAAGGTATAGCTAAAGCTCAATATATAAATCTAAGAGACTGTATAGTCAGTCCTCTCAAATTTAAGGGGGAGAATGTTGGAAATAAAGCTAGTAAAAAGACCAAAAAGGAGTAAAAAAGGTGTAAAAATTTGTTTCAACTATAAGATTTGGATCTCACCCATTTTACCTCCTTGGATGGCAGTTGACTGGACAGGTAAGTTTGGCTTGGACGACAACTGACTGGGCAGGATTGGATGGCAAGGGCATCAAGGCGAACCAACTCAATTTCCTTTTTCCCTTTCCTCCCTATTTCTTCTATTTCCCTAACTTCCCTATATTCCCTAAGTTCAGTTAATACTACGAGTATATATTCCAATGTAACTGAGGTTTTTGGAGATTGAATATAATATTGATTATCTAATTTTTTCTCCTAACTTCTCTTAAATCACAAAATTTGCTTTATTACCTTCTTTAATGCATCAAGGGTATGAATAAGTTCACCTTCAAGATCAACTCCTCCTGTTTCTAATTCCTCCTCTATTTGTTTACCTTTGAAAATATCTTCCTTATTTTATGACTTGTCTTCTATAGGATCACCTCCTTCTTCTTCTAATGTCATTAGAAGATTCTATTCTGGTCCTTCAAGTGTATCTTCATATTCATCATAACTGAAACTAAAATCATTCTTTGTAGAACTATCTTCAAGATGATGAAAGTTATCATATCTAAAACACTTGAGGATCATTGGAGATCTTTTCCTAACCATTTTGTTTTCTTTTTCTAGAAATAGAGCTTCATCTTTACCATTATTTGAGTAACTATTATCACTATCACTTGAGTACTTACTTACCTTGTGTGCATAGTAACTCTTCGTTTGTCTTTGTAATAACTTATTTCCTTGCTTGCCTTGATAATCCCTGCCTTTATTTTGGTTCTTGTGTTTTTATGATTCTTTGTTCTTATGATCCTATTTTTCTTCATCATTGTTATTTCTAGCTTCTTGAAAATTAGTTTCATAGTGACCATACTTTTCACAATTGAAACATATAACTGATTTCGTACCTTGAAACTTTATTTGATCCTTTTTCCTTCTACCATAATTTACTTCTTTATCACTAGATGACTCATTTCCTGAATATGACTTCTTACCATTTTTATTCTTAGTGGCTTTGAAGGCTGCTCCTTTCCAGATATTAGGTTCCTCTTTTGTTCTCATCTCAAAAGCTATGAGAATTCCAAGTAATTCATACCTTGTCAAAATATCACCATATTTTGATTCCTTTATAGCTAAAATATTTTCACTAAACCTTTTTGGGAGAGATCTTAAGATATTATCACAAACATAAGATTCTTGAACCTCAAGTCCAAGTCCTTACATGGAGTTAACAACCTCATATACATAAAGTAGATAAGCACTAATATTTTCCTCATCCTTTATTTTTAGATCTTCAAATTGTCCCTTGATATTTTGTAACTTTACCTTTTTGACCTTTTTATCTCCTTTATATGTACATTGCAAATTATCCCACATATCTTTTATTGATTTGCAATGCAAAACCATAACAAACTCTATTCTATAGAAATATCTCAAAATTACATTCATTGCTTTTGAATTGTAATTATGTAGAAGCTTAGAATATTTATTTTTAGGTGAAGTAGCTGGTGGTGTGTATCAATTTTCAGTTGCTTCCCATATCTCATTGCCAAGTACCATCAAGTGAATATTCATTATTATACTCCAAAATACATAATCACTTCCATAAAATATTGGTGCTAAATTATCTGAGGACCCACTCTTAGAACCTATTTTTATTCTTTTAAGATTTTCCTTCAAGATATTAAACTCTTTCAAAGGAACCCACTCTGATACCAATTGAAGAACACAAGCTTATACTGAGAGGAGGGTTGAACATTATAAGACCACTTTTTAATTTTCTTTCCAAAACAATATTATGCAATGTATCATGATAAATATCAACAACAGTAAGCAAAGCAATTCACAAATCACAACATACAATAGAGACACCAATTTAATGTGGTTCACCCAATGTAGGCTACTCTAGGAGAAAATATTTCACTAAATTTTTTGAACAAATCTCTTGGGAAACATTTCCCTATTACAATGTTTATGTACATATGTCTAAAGGAGACACAAATATCATAATCAACTTCATGGATCTTTATCCACAAGAAACACCAATATGCTTAGCTAGTTTGTGGATCTATATCCATATGAGAACGCATTTCTCCTCTGCTTTGGCTGGTGATCTTCTAGAAGAACTGCTACCTCCACTACACTGGCTAATGGATCTATATCCATCGAAGAATCATATCCTCACTGCCATGGCTAATGGATATCTATCCACTGGATACTATTGTCCTCTATAATCTATCACCTCCAAATATAGCTCTCATCTCTATCTCAAATCTGCACTAAACATAGTCCTTCAATATAGCACAAATCTACTCAATCTTTAATCTATAATTTGTACTAAACACAGTACTTTAGTCTCGCACAAATATGCTTAATATCTATCCAAAAATATGCACCAACCTCTATCCTCTAAAATAGTTTTTTTTATTATTCTCAAGGACCATGAATTAAATCACACAAATTTACCTAGAAAATTCCCTTCAAAATAATAACATCATCTTATACAACTTATTACTACAATATCCTCAATTTAATATTCAATAATATTAAAAATCCTTTTACACAATAATATATTTTTTCTACATCTTATGACTCCAAAAATTATTTTCCAAAACCATAAGCCACCTAAACCTTATCACTCCTTAATTATCAACACAATATAACTTTAAAAAAATAAATTTAGGCCCTCATACCTTAGAAAAATAATCATTTTCTTCCTTGCTTTGCAAAAGGTGTCCATGCAAAATAATCATCCACTCCACCTTGTAAAATGGTGAGTGAATGATTTGAACCCATGACTCTTTCCCTACCAGCGCCTTAGCCCACGGTCATCTTGTTGCATGAGTTGTAGGCCCACGTAGGACCTAAGTGCACCTACACATACTTATCCTTCTTAATGCCATCAAAACCCTTTAAACCAATAAGGCTTCTCCCTTTTGTAACTACGGAGTCTTGAACTCGAGACCTCTTCGGTGCTATGACTTAGCACCTAAACCAAGCACCATTTAGGCTACCCACCTAGATGGGTCTAATATCTTGGTGCTTTTAGATCTTATGTCTTCCTCCTCATTGGATTTAACACTGTGTAAAATCCTTCTTGCCTCCTCATTCAATCGACGAGCAAACTCTTTGATTGCACAAATTCTGAATTATCACTTTAGCCTATGTTTGAGGTGATATTTATATTCCATTAAGGCATTTCTATTTCATGTCGATGGATTTAAATTATAAGGCCCTCAAGGTATTTACCTTCACATCGGTGGATAATTAACCTTTTCATTTTGACTTTAATATTTAATTTATAATTATTTTAAATTTAGAAATGAATTTAAATATTATAAATTAAATTATTAAATATCCATTGGGCATTTTAAAATGAAATAAAATGTGAACCTCCTTGTGATTTTGGGAGAACATTTTTCTCCATTAAAATAACCTTATTATTTTTGTTGACCACCATGAAACGAATATATCTTTTCAACCTTTTTCTTTTGCCCAAACATTATAATATTGTTATCCTTCTTGCTACTTCCGCCATATAATATTTGAATTAAATGTTATATCATTGCCTCCTAAAAAATAACCATGAACCGCTTACTTAACATTCCTTTAGCATCTTCTTATTATTATTTTGACATCAATGACAACAAATCCTTCTCATATTTCCAATAATGTTGATTATTTTAGTTCTCAAGATAATTTTTATTCTATGCCTCCCAAGGATCTAGAGCAACTATGAGTGATCCCTACCCCACCTCCTTATGAGGATGATTCTCATATTCTTATTGAGGAGACCATAGATGTTATCATAGGTTTTTATGAGAGCCATAGAATCCTTAAGTTAGGTAAAGCCTTATCCATGGATGAGCAAGAGCAACTAACCAATTTATTGAGAGAATTTAATAATATTTTGCTTATTCATACATCAATATTCTAGGGCTTGATCCCTTCATTATCATGTATCACTTAGTAGTGAAACCTAGTGCTAATCTATTAAGCAAAAACTTAAGAATATGCATTCTAATGTCACCCTTTTAGTAAAGGAGGAGCTCCAAAAAATCCTTGATATCGGTTTCATAAAATCTATAGAGTACTCTGATTGGACCTCCAATATTTTTCCTATTGATAATAAGGTGGGAACAATCATATTATCTATAAAATTTAGGGACATTAATTTAGCATATCCTAAGGACGATTTTTCTCTCCCCAACATAGATACAATCATATATTTCACTACCAAATATAGAATACTTTCACTGATGGATTATTTTTTAGGATACAATCAGATCATGGTTGCCCATGATGACCAGACCAAGATAAATTTCACTACTCCATAGGGTACCTTATATTATAAAGTTATACCTTTTGGAATGAATAACATTGGTGCCACATATTAGAGGGCTATGACTTATATCTTTCATTACACGATGCATGATATTCTAGAGGTGTAACGACCCACCCCACATGACCATTGGCTATGGATACATTAATGAATTAAACTTACCTTTGTCTTTTGGAGCATGGTACTGCTGATATCCTTTGTATGTGTAGGATCGGGTATGTGTATTGGATGGATCAATTTCTCATTGGAAAAGGTGAGTAGAAAATAGATGATCTGGCTCAGGGGTACATGGAATACCTCTAATTACATTTTATGTAGGATTTCATGAATAATTTATCTATGGTATACTTGTGTTTGCTTCACTTTGAAAAATTCTACTGTATGTATAAGTGATACATTATGATTTTCATTGGCAATGAAGATGCTAAGCATAGGAGCCATTGGTAGTGAAGATGCTAATAATGTGAGTCATTATGCTAAATTAGTAAGTCAGAGTTTAAATTTTGTTTTAAATATGAGTATGTTGTTCATAATGAAATGAGGGTTGCAAATCAACCAAGGTAATAATGAAAGTGTTATAAACGTGGGAGTCACCCCTTGTGTGAATTACGAATTAAGTTTAAATGCTTATTAATATAAAGTTAAAAATATTAAAATAGGCATGTGTCAATGATTATATGCATATGTGTGATGATAGGGAAAGGCATGCAAATCGTTACCATGCTTAGGAACTAAACAAAAACATGCATACTCATACATAATACAAATGCATTATACATAAATGTTATAAGTGATATTAATTTTAGAAGTGAATGTTCGAATCAAAATAATTCTTGCTCAAGGATATAGTGAAGATGATATGTATTAGATGTTGTCATAACCACACTAGGGGTCAGACGTAAAGGATAATGATGAAACTAAACCTCCTCGATAACCAATTGTGAAAATAAAGGAATTGCAAGGTGAGGTGACATAACTATTTTTATTTATGCACATTATAAAGGAGAGAGTGTGGGGAAAATGGGGAGGAGTGTTCTTTATTTGATGCTAAAAAAATAGAGGATTCGATGTTGATGAGAATACCATTTGAAATGTCTTCTTGGAAAAGGATTTGGCACCATTGTGATAATTACAAGTAAGGCTAATATTTTCCTAGCTCTGACTGTTTGAAATATCTTCCAAAACATATTGGGTTCTTAAAGAAAAAATTTAATATGTGTTTAAAAAAATTTGAAAATAATTGTGTTTTTTGACTGTGAATTATGCATTTCACAATGAAATGCATGCTTTGTAGTTTAATGTTCAAATAGATTTTCTTGAATTTGAACGTATTGTTTAAATATGTTTGGTATGAGGAGAATATCAAATACAGATGAAAATTAATTATCTACATTTTTAGTTTATAATAATGTGTGTAAATACTTACTTGTTTAACCAATGACTTGAGTGGTATGTGGTATTGAGGGCAATGGATGTTGAAATTTTATCGTGTATTTGAATTATAAAGAATTTACATGTCAGTATAACTTGCATGTTTGAATTTTTGGTAAACTTGTATAAGATATATTTTTGCATGCATTTATAGTTCATATCATACAAATTTGAGCTAAATATGATCCCATTGAAGTAATCCAAAGTTTGTGGTACTAGTGGAGAGAAGAAAATTTTCTTATGGGTGCCATGAAAAAAGGATTCAGATAATTTTCTCCTGGTAAAGTATAGCAGCGGAGTAGCACAGTGGTCTTTTGTTTATTGAAGTGCAAGCCGAACCCAAAAATATCTTGCTAGATAAAATAATCTATGAGGATAAAAACTGAGGACTACATATTGGATAACTATCAAAATTTACTACAAAATTCAGGAAAAAATATGTTATAATTTGTAATTGTTGTGAACAAGTTTTAAGTGTAAATGATTGTCTTGACCAAGTGTTTTTTATGTAAACCAAGCCCTTTGAAATGATAGGAAACAATGTTATATAGAACTTATTTAGTGTTGACATCAAATGTCCCTGTATTGGTTATGAAATCTGAAGTTATGTAATGTTAGAATTGTATTCTTTATGGTATAAATGCTTTGAAGACCAAAAACTCAAGGGGCTCTATATTTTATTTTATTTGGAATAAATTATTTTACAGAAAGCCATGTGCATAATTTATTAATAATTTAAAAGTTAATGACTTAGTAGATTTGCTATATTATGGTTGTTGATGCTATGTGAAGCTGGGAATTGGAACAACATTGAATATAGCTTGTGAGTCTATCTGTGTAGTGAAATCTTATCATTTCAATAGTAAAAAAATGGTTATGGATATTTGATGTCATTCTTGTATTCATGTGTTTTGATTTATTTTTAGAGGCTATCGAAAAGTTTTATATGATCTTCTATTATATTGTGCTCATAAAGTTTGACCACACCCCTAAAACATAAGGATATTAGCCACAATTAATAGTGAACTAAAGTTATTATAATAATGACAGAGCTTATAAGAGAGTGGAATTTGGATTATTGTTAATTCAAACTTGAATATGGACTAATAATTATAGTTATTTTAATTTTTAGTAATATATTTTGTATTTAACCCAATTTAGGTTTCTCTCTAAAATAAATAGCGAATGAAATCAATCAAATGTTATCCTTTATCAATCCCTTGTATAATATCATATGGATTTTGAAGTGATATTTTGGAGGTAAATAAATAAAACTCGGGAAGAGTAACCCAAGTCATGTGTTAACCATTATGTTATGGATAAATCAAGTAATGATCATGTAGACTAAGTTAAGTATTATCTATAGTATTTGATTACATGTTCTAAATAATCAATGTATCGGTTATGAGTCCATGTGACCATGGTTTGGATTTGACGGGATTCTTGGTCCCTACTGCTGGGATCCTCTTCTATTTTCCCAGGGCGGGTTCCTTGTGGTGCAACTCTTTGGTCACTTCCTGATGGGCTGGATCCTCTCTGTGCTGGCTGTCAGCTTCCTGCAGGATGGCTCTCGCTGAATGAAATGTTTTCCCGATGGGCAGGATGGTTTCTCCACAGGGCAGGATCCGCCAAATCCGCCAGTTTTCCCGCGAGGCGGGATACTTCCTTTTCTACTGGTTTCTCGGATGGCGGGATTTCCTTGTTGCTTCCTGCTAGGTGGGACTGTTTGTGGTGGTTTTGACTGCTTCTCGCAAGGCAGGATTTTATTGTAACAGTTTTTCTTTTCTTCCTACTGGGCAGGATCTTCTCGATGGTGGTTTTTGGCTACTCCCACTGGGCGGGATCTCCAAAACTACTTTCTTTCTTATTTGTTTGTTTTCCGCTGAGAGGGATTGTTTCATGTTTACTGTTACCGCTGGGCGGGATTTCTGTTTTGGTGTTCAGTTTCAAGGGATTGATGCCCTAGGCCCATTGCTTATGTAATCAGGTTTTTTAGGGGTTACGATTTCTGTAATAGGCTTATACATAAATCCAGGAGGCATGATGCAAGGCTGATTTTGTACATAAGGTTTTGGGATCCTCTATAAAAACACTTTTTTAATCTACTATAATAATTACCAAAAAAAAAATTCATTAAGGGAATGCTTGTGTATTTAATTACACAAACTAAAAAGTAGTCAAGTGAGATTTATAAACAAGACCATGGTGATGGAAGAGATAATGTGTTCCTCATGAAATCAACAAATTTATATCATCCAAATATATTGTGGGAGTAGCCTTCTAAATATTTGACCCTAAATTTTTCATCGAGGAGGATGAACCGAATTTTATAGTAAGCTCAAAGCATTAGATTACTGTAAATTAAGTAAATCTACTTATATATTTATTTAGAATAATATGGTTATGAGATTTATGAAACCTTAAACTTGGGAAGAAGTAACTTGCGAGCAAAGTTAAGTATAGAAGTAAACATTGAAAATAAGTACTTGGTAATTGAGTAAAGCCCAACTTGGAATTGGATGAATAATAAATAATTAGATAATGTTATAATTTAACACAATGATGTCTTTAGTAGGATATGAACTATTGGATAAGGAAATAAATATAGGCATCTATGGGTTTTGAAAAAGGACACCCGAAGATATGAAAGAAACTATATGAATTTTTTTATTGGATCCTATGTATATTCTTAGTGATAAATTCTTGCTATAATTACAATTAGTTTTTTAGAATAACTCATTGTGAAGGATGAGCAATATACTTGAGGTGTGTGTGTGCACTCAAAAAATCTCTAAGCTAAATTGTAAATGAATTTAATCATTAGGAAATATGATCAATATATTGATACACGCAATGCTGCTAAGGTGTGAATATTGTACAAAGCAAGTCTTGCATAGACTATATTCTGAAATAATTGGTATGGATAAAAGAATCAGTCAAATATAGTAATAAGGAGTGGTATGAGATGTCATATCTAGGTTTATTTCTAGATAGTACTGTGATAACCCCATGTTCATTTGAAATATCTAGTTCAGCCATAATGTTTGGTATGGGATAAACATTTATGAGTCATAATGGGTATGTGTGATGAAGTCCAAGGTTAGGGTATTGACATGGCACTAAATAACTCCATGTAAAGTATAATTAGTTATAAATGAAGGTATATGTATGTTTATCCCTTGCATAAATTTTTTTTTAATTAATTCAACCAGTTAGGTCATGGATTAATTAATATTGAACAAGTCAACCAATTAGGTCATGGGTTCATAACAAGTCGATTAGTTAGGTCATGTGTTCAACAATTATAAGGGATGGGTAAGGAAAGCATACCCCTATAGGTGATATGGTACCTAGAGGATAACCCCAACCATGGATGAACCCACATGCCAAATATAGAGATTGTTTAATAAGACAAGTTGATCCATAGAATGACACCTCTATGAGATGTGGCCAATCTCATCCATTTGGGTGGCTGTTTACAACAATATAGAATCCAAAAGTGGTTTGATATACTTTTACTTATTTAAAATAATACTATTAATTTATTGGATGAGAAAATGTTCTATGAACTTGAAAGCACTCTTATGAACAAAACTATTATTTGAAAATAAAAAAAATACCTTGAGAAATTGCTTGACTTGTTTTTGAGGTACAACCAGGTGAGTAGAAATGGGTTGTTACAAGAGGACTATCTATATAATATTCTAGATAATTTCATACATTGAAAGGATAATATTCATAACCTAAAATGAATCTTTGAAAGACTTTGACAATTCAAGGTTCGCCTTAAGCCCTCCAAGTGTGTGTTTGGATTCACTTATGGCAAGTTGTTAGGTTTCATATTGTCTAGGTGAGGCATCGAAGTAGAATCCACTAAGATAATGACTATCATGGAAATACCTCCTCCTTTTATCATAACTAAGTTGCATAGCTTGAAAGGTAGACTTCAAGCTATACCTTATTGTATAGAATCTTTACCTTGTTGTAGTGTTTATTTCTCAAAATTTAAGACACTACATGCTCAGCCATAAGACACTAGTTGTTGTGAAGTTTGATCCTTTGTGCTACTTAATTTCTAAGCCCCACCTTTTAGGTCAAGCTTCTAAATGGGTTTTATCCCTTAGTGAGTTTGACCTAACATTTATAGGTCAAAAGGCTATCAAGGATTACGTGATCGTTTATCATATAGCCTCCACTCCCTTAGAGTCATCCCATCCCTTAGTTTTCAAGTTTCTCAATGAGTGCCTTAGTTTCAAAGTTGAGGAGCTAGAGTCATAGACTTTGTTTTTTGATGGAGTTTGATTCTTAAAGGGAATTGGTGCTAAAATTGTTCTAGTTACCCCAAAAAAATAGATAATTCATATTTCCTTAGAGCTTCATTTCTCTTGCAAAAATAATAATGCAAAGTATAAATCCTTTATCCTTGGTCTCAAATCAATCTTAGCCTTGAATTTTAGAGTTTTGCTAGTTTTTGGTGACATGAAACTTGTGGTCAATCAAATTAATGATGTTTATCAGGCTCGTTTTGATAAGATAGAACCTTACAAATATATTATCATCAAGTTTTTACCTGGATTTGATTGGGTAACCATAGAGTCTATCCCTAGATCCTCTAACCACCATGTGGATGCCATGGTTGCTACTACATCCTTATTTTCCTTGGAGTTGAATGATGATCAAGCATTTATTATTATTATATACATTCAATAGCCCATGTCACTTAGTTCTAGTATTGTTTTGTTAGATGTTTTTACCATTGGATATTCCTCATCTAAGCCTTAATATAATAACATATATAATTTCCTTAAGGATGGTTTTATTACTAATGGTTTAGATTACAATCAATATAAGATTTTGTGCAAAGGAGCATATCGATTCTTTATAATTGGCAATACTTTATATGGACATTATTTAAAATGCATCCTCTTGTGATGCCTTAACTTTTATGAAACCCGAATAGCTCTTAGTGAAGCTCATGAAGGATCATCTCGAGGTCATTTTAGCAATAATACCATTTACAAGAATCTCCTTTGGATGCGATAATATTGGTTTTATATAGATAAAGATGCATGTGACCATATCAATGTTAAAACAAGTGTAAATACCATGAAAATATTATACATACTCCTCAAAAAGTTCAGGATGTTTCTTCTCAATGGTAATTTTCCATGTGGGTATTAGATATTATAGGGAATATTAAGTCAACGCCATCTAATTTTCATAATTTTATCATCACAATGATAGAATAATTCACTAAATGAGTCATACCACTAGCCATGGTGACTAGATATCAAGTCTCCAAGCTCATCTTCAACCAAATCCTTTGTAGGTTTGAAATTATTTTGATGATTATTTTTAACAATGGAACTCTATTCATAAACAAGAATTTCCATAAGCTCTATGCTAACTACAATATTCAACACATGTTGTCAACCTCAAATTTCCCTAAGAATAATGGTCAATAGACCTTTGATCAATATTATAAAGTAGATGGTTAATAATACTGGTGATGAATGGTATATCTAGATTTATCCTATCTTATGGACCTATTGCACTAGTGTGCAAAATCCTATAGGTGCCTCTTCATATATCTTGGTTTATAGGTCTGAGTTAATTTTTTTATTTGAGTTAGAGGTTCTTTTATTGTGTATCTTGTTGTAAGATACCTCATATGGTGATGAGTATTACTTTGACCATTTGCACCAATTGGAGTTGCTGGATGAAAATCGTATTTATACCTTAGAGTATTTATGAGTCTATCTGAATAGGCTCAAGCAATATTATTCCAATATAGTTTGAAATCATTCTTTTGGGGTTGGGGATATTGTCCTCAAGGAGAAAAAAAGAAAACTAATACTTAGATAGATATTAAAGATAAGTTTCAACCCAATTTGCTAGGCCCCTTTGACATAATAGCCAAGTTTATAATAGAAGCCTATAGTTTAGCTTCTTTAGATAAAAAATAAATTAAAAAACCAATGGACATAATGCATCTAAAAATATGCTATGCATGAATCTATATTTTCATTTTATAATTTTTTATTTAGCTTAGTTTTTATATTGCATTTGGTTTGCTTGACCACACTACATGATTGTCTGTCATATTTTGCATGTGTGTCTAATATTCTATTCCATTTATATTTTTATTGTCATATAATTACATGGTTGCTTGATCATACTTGGATGACTTCTTGATAATATATATTTTTGGGGATTTCGTGAGGATTATAAGTGATGAAACCTATCTAGGTCTTAGCTCATATGCATTAGACTCATACTAGGTCTTTGATGCCTAGTGAATACCCATACTAGGACCCATCTCCATGCATTTTCATCATTGCATTTACTCACATCTTCTATTATTTTTTTCTTATTTTATATTCCTTCACCATTAAAAGTATAAAATGATCATAAAAAAATTTCCTCCAAGTCAAGAGATGTATTTCTTCTCTTTTGTCTTGTATACATAAAATCCACCTCCTAGAAGAAGAAGAAGTAAAAACTTGATTTGCATAATTTTTCTAGATGTCAATTTTGCTAGTTGAATGGTTTGTAAAAATGTACACATATAGCGTTTTATCTAATTGTACACATGTGGAGTTATAAAACATACAAGTGGATATAATTATACAAAGTCATAACTGTGCAATTTTAAATTAGAATGAAATTAGATAAAATATGCATTTAAGGCTAATTTGATAATAATCAAATTAAACTTAGGAAGACCTTAATGCAAGTTGATTGTTAAAGGGATGGTAGTTGTAAATAATGGTTGTCTCAAGAACCACTTTGGAATGGCCTGGGAAAGCATTATAAAGGCCCCCTATTCAATTTTTATGGTCATTGTTTTTGGTGACCATAGTTGTTCTTGATAATTCATAGCAAGATATTGGTGATCATAGTTGTTCATGGAAAATGTGGTGATTATTCATTTATAATTATACGTATTCCGCCATAATAATGGAATCAACATTTCAGTTGTGAGTTATTATGAATTCTCTTGTTCTTATGGGTGGTAATTCCAAATTGTGTGTTCTATGCAAGTATGGCCAAAATGATATGGAATATGGATGTTATTACCATTAAATTGCATTGTTATTGAACCCAAAACCCTAGAGAATGTTGTGGAATTAATTTTGTGCATTATCATTGTTGTACAAAAATGTTATTATGTTGTAAACTATTATCTAGAAACATTGGTAATGATAATAATTCAATGGTAGTGAATTAGGGTTTATATATTGTAAACTATGTCGATAATTGCACGAGAAAGATAATCCAAATATTTCCTAGAGAAGAATGTTGTGCAAATTGGTAAATTAGTGAATGAAGAATTCAACAAGAGTTTGGTCAAACCATACATCCAGACCACCAAAATGTATAACTGATCTTTTTTGGAATTTCAATTGTGTAGTTTAAACTTGATAATTAAGAAAAATCAGGGTTCTAGAGAGAATGATTACAAAATTGATCAATTTGGATTACAAAATAAATTTTAGCAAATTAACCAAGTGGAAAATCATAGATACCATCTTGTTGTATGATTTGGATCATACAACTATATGATTTAGAGATTGTATAAGTTATTTTATGAGATTCATAAATCATTCAAAGGTAAATCATACACCTGTATGATTTTGGTAGAAGTTGTTATAAAACATTGGAATTCATATTCAAACCTACAAAATCACATCCTCCTACACGAATAATATCCCCTTTGCTACATTTGACACCATTGCTTATTAAAATTGCTTCAAATTGATGAAATTTAGAGGAATGTGTGGCATTGTGAAAAGTAACGAATAATTAATTGGAGGTGAATGATAGATAAAAAATTGTGAATATATAGGATATGAGATCAAGGATAGAAGCAAATCCCAATTAGAAGAATCACAATAATTTCTCAAAGAGAAACCATGAACAACTCTACAAACAAACCAATAATCAGATAAGTATAGAATTTAGAAGAAGGAGATATTGAAAGGTAGAAAACTTTGCTAGTAGATATGAAAGAAGAGGTACAAGAACCACCAAGGTTCAAAGAGAACATTGATGTAAGCGAAAACATGGATGGAATAACTATGCAAGAAGATAGTGAGTGGATGGTCACACCTGAATTAGTTATAGGAAGGTTGTAAAGGGGTGTAGAGGATGGTAATTAGGCACAATAGCAATAGGGTGTGAGGTCTCAAAAAGAATAACTAAGGCCACAATCGATATTCTAGTGAATAAGGTCATAGAGTGAGGACACACAGGAGGTTGGGAGATGATTATTTGGTGAAAATAAGGTACCATGAATAGAAACATCTAAAAAAGAGTAGTATAGTGGAACACCCACCTAAATAAGGAATCAATTGAAAATTTTGGAAGATACCTCCTCAAGTGATGAGGAAGGACATCCAACTATGTCTAGTGTAGCTACAAAAGTAGGGAAACAAAGATGACCATCCTACATGGGGAAGGGAAGGAAGACCTAACCAGACATATCAAGACATGTATAACCATTTGGAAAGAAAATTGTGTAAATCAAATAGATGAATGGTTTTAATTATTTCCTACTATATTACAATGACTCGCAATAGATTGGTATCTAAAGTGATAGAATACAACATTCCAAGAATGGACTAGGATGAATAATACCTTCATAAAATAATTTAAAACGTTGAGATATGATGGTGATATCATAATTGAGATATACACCATGAAGTAAGGTGTCGATGAGGATATCAAAATATAATTGGCGACTAAAGCAATTGGTTGATAAGATGATGATACCACCAACAGATGCACTGCTAAAGTGATAGTTTCTTGATGGATTACTTCCAAGATACAAAAAAAATGTGAAGGTAGTACCATAATAAACTTATAAGGAAGTAGTAGAAAAATAAAATAATTTTGAGAGTGAGGTGAAGGAGATGATAGTGGGAATCATATCACATACTAGAAATCACTATTCAAATAGTGGTGAAGAAGATACAATACATTAGACCATCTAGTCATCCTATAAGAAAATTGATAAGATCATAAGGGAAGATAAGAAATATACATGGAAATATCAAAATGATATTTGGTTTATAGAATGTAAGGTTGAAGGGCATTCAAATTTTAATTATCCTCAAAAAGAATATTGTCATATATGTAATATGCTAGAAGGTGGTTGAAAAATAGGTGAGTTGGAAATAATCCATGCAAAAAGCCAAAAGGACATGTAAAAGATGCTAATATAGTGATTTTTCATGTAAGGAACATTTAAATATAAAAAATAAAGTGTCATGCATGGATTTGTTTACCAGATTGAAAAATCACATGAAGGAAAGAGTGAATTTCAGAGCATTTGAGAGCAATAAAGGTGAAAACGTATAAATTTTTTTACACATGGTTATGTAAACATTACATGATACCTAAATTTGATGACCCATCATTATTTTGCACCATGGATTCTTCTAATTTTCTAAAAATCCAACCGAATTTGGAGGAAAAGTTTCCAAATTAAGGTTTTTGCTCCAAAAAAGTTGAAGTTCTATTAGGAAGCATACTGGAGGGTGAATTTAAAACTTATGTATTTAGGATTTTTAGAAAAAAATTACCAAGAAAAAACCATCATGGAAAAAAATATGGTTAGGGTTTGAGTTGATTCTGAAAAAGTAAGTCGAGTGGAAGATTGTTAACCTTAGGGCAAGGGAATTTAACCTCTGGAAGAGTGAATATGTCTTAGTAATTGCATGTGGAAAATCATAAAGTAGATGGTTGTAAAATAGTTGCACATATTAAAAATTAAAATATACTCGTGAACAATTGCATCAAGAGAAGAGAAAAACTGCAAAGGGTACTGGAAATGCACCAAAAAAAGAGATATGTACAAATGGAGATAAAGGATGCAATGTTAATTACAAAAATCATACAAAGTGGAAGACTTTATTGCAATTGAAGGTTTTAAATTTTAGTTTGTACAAATTTGGGAGAAAATTGTATGATTAGGAGGTAGATTGTACAATTTCAAAGCAATATTGTACAAATCATATCTCAAATTAAGTAATTTTTGTATAGTTGTATGATATCTAGTGCATTTGTATGATTTTTAGTACAATTATATGGAGGAGAAGTCCATTTGTATGATTTCACAAAGAATTTGTACGATTTGTAGCTCATATTGTACATTTCGAGAGAATTGTATGGATTCAAACCACAATTGTACAATTTGACATTGTTGTATGATTTGAGGAGTGGTGTATAATTTCCCAAAGAACATGTACAATTGTGAATAGCCATTGTACAATTTTTAGAAATAGTTATACATTTTAAAAAATAGTTTAATATCGGTAGTGATGTTGTTCCAAAATTAAGCATGAGCATTGAATGAGAGTTTTAATCTCATTTATAGTAGATTGTAGCAATTAGAGTTTATCACTCACCAGAACCATTACACCAAAGGGATGCATAGCCCATGTGAGAAAGAGTGATCTACCTAGTACATGACCAAGTATGAGGGTTTCAACCACAAGAAAATCATGGATACTAACTTTGAAGCGGGAGAGGTTATCAACTATGGAGAGGACTTAGGAACTAGTGTGGTGGTAGGGAAAGGACACAACTACAATTCCATGAGGAGAAAATTAGAATCACATTGAACACACCATTAGGAGCTTTGTAGTTAGGTTCATAGGGAAGCTAATCCTAAAGAACATACAAGTGGGTATGAAGGAGGATAGGTAGAAATCAAGGATATCTCCTTTGTACAGCCCATAGGAGAATTTTGTCAAAAATAGTGGAGTGAGATAAACACCCATTAAAACCCCCATTAAACCAAGGAGTGATAACAATAGCAAAAATTCCACCTATTACAAATGGTACAATCACATGTACCTAAATATAACTGCACCTATGCATGAGTTGGAAATCATCATATTAATGTAGAATTCTTGGGTAATGCTTTCTTATAAACATCTGGGTTACTAAAGGAAGGGCAAACCATTAAGAAGAATATTGTGGACCAAATTGAGGTTCATAGGTTGATCACATCACTCACTAAGCTCACATCCTCGTTAGCTACAAATGATTTTTGTCTAAATGGAAAAGGGATCTAGTAGAGTATGTTAAAAATTGATGAGCTAATATGTGTGATAAATGTGGTTATGTCTCGATTATTGAGAGAAGCACTCTCTTTCGAGATGTCTGCATGGATGGAATAATGTGTAGGATTTTCTAAATGAGTATAGTATGATTGGAAAACATACTTAGCATAGTGAATTCAAAGGTTTCTAGTGAAGAGGAAGAAGACCTTTGCCATAACCCTCCATGTCATAGCACTTATGCTATATATTTTTTGCTAAGCTGGTATTCCATTTCCTAAGCTTAATCCACCACTTGATTTACCGTATGATCAACCTTCTATACTACAATGGGTGAAGTTGTTATCTATCCAAAAAATACACCAAATAAATTAATATAGAAAAATAAGAGCACAAAGAAATCCAAACCTCACTGGATTTATGAACATGAGACCTCATCTGATGAGTAAGTCCATACTTGAAGGAAGAGATGAAGATGGTAGGCACTTGAACAAAGGCCATAGGAGAAACCACTATATATAGATAAGGAGGTAGTAGCACCGAAATCCAGTCCAATATGTATTAGGATATGTAGGAAATGGGAGAGATAGAGGAGGGAAATAACTCTTGTGTAGAAGGAGCAATCAGAATCTATGCCCACTAATCCTGACAATGTGTCTTTGGATTTAATGAATATCAATGTGTTTATTGATATAGAACAATTGGGATAAGCAATGGGATCTCCTACATTGTTGAATGATAATGATTTTGAAGTTTTATAGGTATCTAAAGATTATATACATCGAGTACGGTCACCATTAAAAAAAAATTCAAGTATGTGATGGCAGATCTACCGGATGTAACTGCATGAAATAAGAAGCCTCAAATACAAATTATGATGCAAGGAGGAAATGATACATCTATCACAAGAATAATCTAATCCAATTTTTATAGCTACAATAGTGATGGAAGTATAGTTGCATCCATAAGATGAAATCTTGGTGTTAAAGGAATTTCAGGTACCTGTGAATGAGTAGTAGCTTCTGAAAGAATTCATCAATGTTGAGGATATCAAACAAAAGAAATAAGGGACAAACATGACTATAGCTCACATTTTATATAGGAAGAGAATGTGGTTGGTACAATAAAAAAACCTGAAAAAAGTTTAGTTCAGCAAAAGGATAAGAAGGAACAAACCCCACCACAAGAAAGGGATGAAAGGCTTAACACAAGTTTTCTTATTGAAGTACCTTATTTCAACACCTTAGCTATATGAGGATAATACAGATAAATAGGTGGATCACTTCCTTGAAAATGTTTGTGATATTTTCACTAGAATCAAGTTACAGTTCTTCAAAGGTTGCGTGAGATAGTTGAATGAGTGGAGGGATAATACCTTCATTTAATTGGAGAGGATTATGCAATGCATGTGTAGTGAAGATCATACCAAAAATATATCTTAGATACATACACAATACCCATGGTTATTACCCTAGGGGAGAGGTAATAAGTATGTTGGGAATGATGAATTTCTTGGATGAAGTGAAGCCAAATTATAGGTATTATCCTTGAGTGTAATTGGATGAGAGCAAGCATTTGAGATATCCATCAAACACATTGGGTATTAAATTTTTAAGGGCACCTTTGAAATTGGTCTTCATCCTTCAAAATTTGAATTTCCTAAAATATTAGATTGATTGGCTCAGCTTGGGTATGGAACATATTTAACAAGCCAAGGAATCATAGAAGGATAAAGTAGATGCCACTCGAAAGGATATGGATATGATTGAAAAAGAAATGGAGTGCAACAAGACTGAGACCAAGGAAAATTTTAAGAAGATAGAAGTTGAATTGGATGTAATCATACTTGCTTATGAGGATAAGCTACGCTCGTAGGAACATGAAAAATAGCTTGTGGTACAATAGGATGAAGAGTAGAAGAAGCAATTGGCAGAGCAGGAAGCATTGTTGCAATAGTATGCAACACAAATCCAATGGTAGGAGGAGTAGGTAAAGACTTATGATGAACAACTACGACTAAAGGATCACAATATTGAGGAGCTAATGAGTGAAGCCAAGCAATATTATTATTTAATAATGGATCATAAGGCACAATTTTTGGTGAAAGAAGTGCATATATGGGCCTATGAAGTAGATTTACAATAGCACCTGAGACTCATCACAAAAAAGGATAAGGTGTTGATCATTACTATGAGGGCATAGGTAAAATTGAATAAGAAGATATGGTAAAGTACATATGAGTGGGAGAGGATGTTAGTTCAACTATTGGATACATCTGAGTGGGAGAGGATGTTAGTTCAACAAGTATGGAGTTAATTTTATGGGACTTAGTCATTATGTGGCCATGTTACATATTGAGCATGCTATCCTTTATATTCATCTTGATGATCTAAAGCAGGACCCATAATCCAAGACCAAGAAGAATGATTCAATGAGGACACTGATTAATGTAAATGGGAGGGCAGATGTAGGCAAAAAATCTACCTCCAAAAAGAAGTGAAATCTATATTTGCACAATTTTACAAGTTATAAATTTTGCTAGCTATACGGTTTATCAAAATGTACACATGTAAGGTTTTGTCTAATTGTACATATGTGGAGTTATAAAATGTACAAGTGGGTGTAATTGTACAAATTTATAAATATGAAATTCAAAATTAGAATGAAATTATATGAAATGTGCTTTTAAGGTTAATTTTATAATAATCAAATTAGACTTAAGAAGACCTTAATGCAAATTGATTGTTATAGGGATGGTAGTTGTAAATGGTGGTTGTCTCAGGAACCACTTTGGAATGGCCTAGGTAAGCATTATAAGGACATCCCATTCAATTTTGATGGTTGTTGTTGTTGTTATTGTTGACCATAGTTCTTGATAATTCATACCAGGATATTAGTGATCATAGTTATTTATGGAGAATCTAGTGATTGTTTATTGATAATTGTACATATTCAACCATAATAATGGAAGTAACATTGCAATTGTGATTTATTGTGAATTCTCTTGTGCTTGTGGATGGTAATTCCAGATTGTGTATTATGTGCAAGTATGGCCAGAATGATATGGAAGATGGATGTTGTTACAATGGAATTGCATTGTTATTGAACCCATAACCCTAGAGAATGTTGTGGAATTAATTTTGGTCATTATTATTGTTGTAAAAATATGTTATTATGTTGTATTATTTTTGGAAATTTTTGTAATGATAATAATTTAATGGTAATGAATTAGGGTTTGCATGTTGTAAAATATGTTGGTAATTGTACTAGAAAGATAACACAATTTTTTCTTGGAGAAGAACGGTGTGCAAATTAGTAAATTGGTGAATAAAGGATTTAGAAATGGTTTGGTGAAACTGTACATCCTAACCACCAAACCATACAACTAATTTTTGCACAATTTGGAAGTGTAATTGTGTAGTTTAAACTTACCAATAAAGGAAAATTAGGGTTTTGGAGAGAACAATTTCAAAACTAATCGATTTGGATTATAAAACAACTTTCAACAAATTAATCAAGTGGTAAATCATACATGCTAGACTATTGTATTATTTGGATTGTACAAATACATGATTTGGATATTGTACAAGCTATTTTGAGAGAGTCACAAATTGTTCAAAGGCAAATCATACACCCTTACGATTTAGGCATAAGCTATTATATAACATTGAGATTCGTCTCCAAACTTACAAAATCATTTTCCCCTTTAGGAAATATCTATCCTGTGCTACATTTGCTTTTTTATTTGAAATTTTAATCATTTTTTATCTTCCCCAATATAAAGGATGTACATTCCTTCTTGTATCTTCTCATCTTGTTTGTTTTACTCATATTTTTTCTTATTGATATTTCTCTTGTTAAGAGGTTCTCATGGGATAGGATAGATACCACATGAATTCTATTTATGATGTTTATACAACCATTGACTATTTTATGCACACATATTAGCTCTCAATATTTCACTAATGACACACACTTTTATTTTCTTCTTGACCTCTAACACATGCACACACTCACATTGTTGTGTTGTGCTTTGTATTGCTCATTCATATTTTGCACACACCACATACATATTAGGTAGTACTCACCTTGGCAAATAAATCATAATATTTCACCCCATACATGATGGCTTCATGGTTACAAGTGAGGAACAACCTCCATTCTGTTAGAGTTACTATGCTACAATAACTATAATTATTACCTCTTTTGGTAATTTGTAAGATTATCCTATGTAGATTTAATTTATCGCATGGTAAAAAGTAGTTTGTTACTTTTACCATTAGGTTATTTCTTTTTACGTTTTACCTAGGTTATTAAGTTAGTCATTCTAGTCATTTTGAATATGTTATTAAGTTAGTGGTTAGCACTTATTTTGCTAAGCATGTTAGGTAGCTACCTTCATGGGGCAATTACCTATTAGGTTATTTATAGCCTAAATTACTTTGTATTTAAACCTATGCTATGATCAATAATATTCTAATGTTGTTTGCAATGCCTATGATTATTTCCTAATATAACATTGGTATAAGATCCCCTTAACAATCCTTCAGGATCAGGCTCATTTGAATATTGAAAATTCAATTGGTTTTTCCACTTGGTACTACCTCAAAGATCGACCTCTATCAAGCTAAGTGATGGGTTACCACTAAATATCACTTGGGTAGTTCTCGATGATCACTTGAGTAGTGAAATAATCATAGTATGGTAGAGCCAGAATGATATCTTAGCTCTAACAAGTAGAGATCCACTGGATTGATTCTCTGATGTAGGTGTCGGTCCCTCAACCCGAAGACGAGATGAGAGACCCGATGATAGACATATTGACAAACATAGACTCTAAGGACTCTCGAGAGTACTTGTGTTATACTAGATGTAGATCAAAAACTGACACAAACTCATATGAACATTTTCTAAACTCAAAACTAAGCCTAACTGAACCAGACTCCAAGCATGATGGGCACAAAAACCAGTAAACTCTTATTACTAACATCATAAACTACAGGTATTATATCTCTGAATTTTGCATGAATTCCAATACTGTTGATGTTACTTAGATCATCTCAATTCTTGAGGCCTGCACACACTTCAAAGTAGTTGATCTACATGCATCTGAACTGGACAACGCGTAACACAAGGTCCACCTAACAAATCCTAAAGTTTCTGACTCAAGTTGATGTGGCAAGCAGATTGAGACCACATGGTATATGTTGATACTTGCTAATGTGGATAGGCACATATATTTATGCAACCAACTAGAAATGATGTGGATAGGAATGTGTATCAAGGTAGCCAATTGGTGGTGACATGGTAGGTGACGTGGTGGTTTGGCTGAGCTAAGTTGAACACTGAGGTGGTAGCATGCATTTCAAAGTTGAGTTGGATACTGACATCATGTGACACATGGTGAGATTCAGCATTCACATGGTGGGAGACCATTCATAATTTCATAAGGCAAAAATGGACAGGCGATTACCCAAAGGCAATCAAATTCAACACTACACATTTAAAATTTTAGGAATGTGAGAAGCACCCATCAAGGTGCATGTGGGATTATTCCCATGATTTTTTTTTCATTTTCGTCACGCATAAGCCTTCAAGAAGAATATGCCACTCCTTCACACCCTTCGGGCTAGCTATCCTAACCAGTGTAGGATCTAGGGCTAAGACTCCCAACATGGGGTTGGGATTTCAATCCCCGTCGAGGTCCAAAGACTTTCGTTTTGTTAAAAAAAAGAAAACAAAAAATCCATCACTTCTTTTGCTCAGAGGAAACACACTCAACAATAACCAAAGGTTTTAAAATCTAATTTGTTTTTTTTAATTAATATTTTTTTATATATTTTGTTTTAATAATTTAAATATGAATTATGTTTTTAAAAAATCATTTTTTTTTATATAAATTGATTTTTTTAATAAAACATTAGTTTATTTTTATTATTAATTCAAATTATATGATTAAACTTTTTTGTTTAAATTTTGCACATTAAAATTTAAAACAAAGGGGACCTATTTGGTTTTTAATTTCTAAAAAAAAGAATGTTTTTTGTTTTTCTCCAAGAGGGGAATATAAGACAAATAAATAGCACTTTTTTTTTGCAACATTAGGGAACCCTACAAATATTCTCAAAACCTTGTTAATTTTACAAACAATAAAGGATCAAACTTGAATTCTTTTTTGCCAAATTGTAACACAAGGACACACCCAATTTTCACACTTCAAAGGGAAATAGTGCATTTGTTTTCTCGAAGGGGTTATATAACACAAGATATTGCACTTTTTATTTTTTGTAAAACCGAGAAGAGATTGAAGACCTTGGGTCCATAAAAACCAAGTTGTGTGTCAACTGGTTCTAGAAAGCCTTCCAAACATGGGTCGTGTGTTGACTTGACTTGAAAGGAGTGCTACTTTGTTAGTTTTGAAAATCAAAGGGGGGAAGACAAGAAATTATATTTCTTTGCAAAATTGTAACACAAAGTGAGGAGCACTTAAAAATCAAAACTTGTTAATTTTGTAACACCAAAAGGAAATGCAATTGTTTTATGCCACATTCTTTGCAAAATTGAAAAAAAATAGGAGACATAAAATATCACATTTTTGCACAACACAAATCCTAATTTTGTTGTAAAAGTTGTTAATAAAGTGCATTTTTTATATTACTCGACACCTTTATTACAAATTGACAAATTAGGTGCATTTTCGGTTGCATCTAACACCTAAGTGATAAAAAAATTTGGGCACTCTTTAATTGATTATTGCATTTAATTTCTTATTCTTTGCAATTATAAGTCATCAAAATCAAGAGCACTCAAAACCCCAAAATTTCACAATATTTTGTGTAATTCATTGCACAAGTATAAGCCATTTTTAAAATTAATATTCTCTCCATACAACCCTAAAATTCACTCTTATTTTTTTGAATCTAATTTCCTCAAAATGATTATCCCTCTTCGGGAGGATTTTCATGTAGGTGCCATTAAATATCTTTTTGAGTGAATTCTCTTCCATTTCTTATTTGTTTGGCTTAAATATCCTCAAACTGATCATCTTTTTTCGGAAATATTTTTTAGGCAGGTGCTATTAAATACCAATTAAGAGTGAAAGAAGGATCATCTTGGTGCAAATTCTAGAACCTTCATCGTGGAAACTATCAAAAAATACCTAAATGATACACAATTGCTTAAAGGTCCTAACTATTCAGTATGGAAAACCAAGATGAAAGCTATCCTTATTGTAGAGGAAATGTGGGATTTAGTGGATGACACTAAAACAAGACCCACATCAATAGGAGTAGATCGTAAATTATGGGATAAAAATAACAATTGTCTTCTCATGTTGGTTCTCCTAGATACTCCTGGTGAGATCTAGAGTCACATAAGTGAAGCTAGAAATGGTAAAGATGAATGGGATGCGCTTTGTACCATTTTTTAAGGCAATAATAGATTTACTATTTTAAACCTTCAAACACAACTTCATACACTCCACATGAAGTCAAAATAATCAATAGAACTATTCCTTTACAAAGTGGCAGAAGTAAAGTAAAAAAATGAATGCTTTAGGAGCAAAAGTAGAAGATACTATCCTAACTTAAATAATATTGAGGGCTCTTCCAAAATCCTACAAGATGTTAATAACATCCCTTAATGTATCTCAAATAACAATCACCTTTGTGGAGTTAGTCAATTTGCTTTAAACAGAGGAAGCAAATCATCTCCAAAGCGATGAAGTGTCGAACAATGCACTTTACTCGAAAAATCAGGGTGGAAATAAGAAATATTTTTTTTAGAAAGGAGAATCATCTTCAGGATCATATTCAAGAGATAAATGAAAGCAACCTCAAAAGAAGTTTTGCACAAATTGTAAAAAGGACAACCATGATACCAATCGATGTTGGTTTAAAACAAGCAAAACAAAAACGTCAAAGACACATCACAAAGGTAAAATAGACAAAGAGATAATGTTTCTAGTGAAGTTTCTGATTCTGATTCTATTTTAGAAATATCACATAAAGTGCTCATGGATCAAACAATATTGTAAAGGGAAACAAATTTTTCACCCTAAACAAGGTCCATTCCAACTTTTTTTTTATGCTTCATAAATAACATAAGTTTTTTTTTTACGTACTTGCAATAAAGGGGTGATTGTACCTCTTTTAGGCTTCATAAATAGAAAACTCTTTTTTGTTTTAAGTACTTGTAATAAAAGGGAGGGATTTTTTTTGTGTAAAATTTTCCTAGGAGGTAATATTTGTAAAAGCCTTAAAAAAATTTATGAGTTGCATATATTTTGCAATTAATGGGGGGATAAACATTTATTTCCTACTTCACACATTTTTTTTAAAAATTGTGGAAGACTTATAAGGGTGCATTTTTGTCAATGACCGACACCTTAGTCACACTTCTTGCAAAAATTCCATTACAACATGTTTTGCAACAAAGAAGGAAACTTATAAGGTTGCATTTTCGATAGTGACTAACACATTAGATACCTTACCAAAACTTTTGCAAAATCATATTGTAATTGAATGAACCTCATTTATAGTGATATACTCTAGTACACCTAGCAATTGCAGCAGTTGGTTACCCATGAAATTTGATTGGATAACAAGATTACAATAAGAACATTCGTTGATGTGAAGCAAAGTGATGAATGACCCACTTTTTTCTTAGAGAAACTAGAGAACTATGATAGAGCCCGAGCTAGAGAAAGAGCCAGCAGATCAACATATTTTTCATTGGATTGGGGCAGTTATATATATTACCCAAATAATGTAATAAAGGGGGATGTTAGAGTTACTATGCTACATTAATTATAATTATTACCTCATTTGGTAATTTGTAAGATTATCTTAGGTAGATTTAATTTACCACATGGTAAAAAGTAGTTTATCACTTTTACCATTAGGTTATTTCTTTTTACTTTATACCTAGGTTAGTAAGTTAGTCATTGTAGTCATTTTGACTACATTATTAAGATAGTGTTTAGCACTTATTTTTCTAAGCACATTAGGTATCTACCTTCACGATGGAATTATCTATTAGGTTATTTATAGAATAAATTAATTTGTATTTAAACCTATGTTATGATCAATAATATTCTAATGTTTTTGCAATACCTATGATTATTTTCTAGTCTAACACATTCAACCAATTACGAGCATACATCCTAGTAGGTATCTCTTCATATTCAATCATCAGTGGGCACTAAACCCATTGTGGGTATCACTTTACACTTGATCATATCTATGAGCATAACACCCTTACAAGATAGCTTCATGTCCACAAATGAGGGTTATTATCCATTTGGATATTTGCAAGCATACATCCCTATAGGTTTTCACTCCATTCTCTTTCTTTTTCATTTGGCCTATGTTAATTTGGTCACACTAATCTTTTGTGGCCTACAGTAATTCAAAAATCATATTCTAAGCACCTTTTTCTTTGTTGACCTTTTCCATATTCTACTTCTTCTCTTCCATATTCTATTCTTCTTTTCTTTCCCTTTGCTAAAATCATGCCCTATCAATATGGGGCATGAATTCACTCAACATCAAATTCACAATTTATTTTTATGGGGCATAATTTTGGGTAGAGGTATGTATTTCTCTCCTTTTTCTTCTCTTCTTTATTCCATCATCTTATTTCATACCTTCATCCATCCATGCATTTCATGCATTAGTTAGATTCATCTCCTCATGCATTTCATTAGTTTAGTTGAACCATATTTCCATAATTTAGTTCTATTCATTCATTCATGCATAATTAAACATAGAAATACATAAAAATTAATCACATATAAATGCACACATTTTAAAATAATGTAGCATGATATCACTCAAGAAAGAAAGGGTACAAGTGTTAGTCTAGTTGGTGTACCACAATTCAAGCTTAACACACTTGACACTTCCTAGGGATGCATACCACACTCAAAATTGGCCTACCACCTTGATCCTAACTCTAGCTTTGGGAGCCCATTTCCTCTACTCTACCTACCCCAAAGGTGGTCCTCATGGGTTCATGTTCATGGAACATGAGATAGTCTATGATATAGACCACTATGAACCTTATCTCAAAAGGAACGACAGTGGAGGTACCCTCTACTCTATTGGAATAGTCTAGAATTACAAAGTTTGATATTATATCCTTCTACAAAGGTGACTTAGCCTTTCCCCTACCATTAATAACTCTATCTATAGTAGTATATCTCCTTGCCCTATTGGTTGTCGATCATGACAACCATCCCATTTTCCTGAGCATTTTTTTACTCCTAGTCTATTTGGATCACCTCTCCATTGAGGTGATATTCCTCTATCCTTATCATGTTCTACTCTATGAGTATTGTGCTCAGGGCACTCCATATATCCTTGATACTCTTGGAACTATTCTCTCATAGTAGGTCCATCTCCACCTGCATGGTTGCTATTTGGACCTACAACACCTTCATCTTCCTCATTGGGTCATATTCACACATATTTTTTCTAAGTCCTACTTTCATTGATGTGGAGGTCTCTCTGGCTATCTTGCTCAACCTAGCTTTGCTCATCATGGGGGTATCTTTAGTTGCTCCCCCTTCTTGGTCCTAGTTGTGATGGTATCTACTACCACCATATTTATTCAAACTTGTTTCAAAGCATATCATGGTGCCTCTTGGACCTAATATCACCACTCTATGGAGCATTAGATCACTTGTATAAGTGCTAGCTACATACATCAGCCCATAACATAGTGCCTCTACACTAGAATCAATGGGAATATTGATGAGCACTAGAAATGCACATTTTGTATACATTATTAAGAGGCATCATTACTTTTTTAATTAGAATTAGAAATGTATTTTTTTTAAATTATGCATATAATTGATAAAAAATTCAGTATTATGCTTGATCGGTGTTTTTAGTGGAAACTGTGTATAAGTGCAATATTTACCACTAATCTCATGTTTTCTAGTCTACACCCCACTGGGACCTAGCAGTGTCCAATAAGGAGCCTTACTCAAGTAGGTGCCCTACTCAAGTGGCACCTTACTCAAGTAGCACCAAGCAAGCGCCTTACTCTGGTGCCTTACTCAAGTTGCGCCAAGAAGGCATCTTAATCGGCTGCCTTAATAAAGTGGTGTCAAGCATGTGCCTTACTCAATTGGGCACCAAGAAAGAACCTTACTGCCATACATTGGAGATGCCTTACTCTAACCAAGCCAACTTTGACTAGTTGACTAGTGAGCTATGGATGTTGTTACATAGAAGATCAAGGAGGAATATTTTAAATATGAGATATTATTAAAATAGAATAAATCATCTATTATTTTCTAATTGGATGGTTCACTTTATAAGGTGAGCATTATATTATCACGCTTATAGATAAATTAGGACAGAAATTTTCCAATGATTGATACAGGCAACCATGCAAACTGATTTTTCTAGCCTAATTATAATTCTATTCTGATAAAATAGAACACACCTGATTTATCCTACAAGGGGTAAAATTAGTGTGTGATTATTTTTTTTTAAGTGAAAAACCCCTTGCGGGGCCACCTTTGTCTAAGAGACCACGAACAGGGGGTTCTACACCGTCAAAGTCACCTGGGGGTTGCACCCAACCTTGCCCGCACCAACATTATCAATTGGATTTTGGGTACCCAATTCAAATTTTTGGTAGGGTGTATATTCGAACCTGGGAACTCCCTTGGAGGATTGCCCTCTCCTCTCCAACTCACCTACAACACCTGGGTGTGTGACTATTTTAATTAATGCATAACTATTATAATTGAATGGTTGTAATATTCCTTACATATCTATTGTAACTACAAGTCCGTAATAGGCTTGCCTAAAATTGTAATAGAGGAAGGTTGTGCATTGTATAAATGCACAGGTTTTCCCTAGAGGAGAGGATAATCGATGATTAATTTTATACAAAACTTATTTCATTTAATTATTTTTTTAATTCATTAAGAGTGTAATTCCTCTTATTTGATCAAGCTCTACATAGCTAGCTGGGCAGACTATCTACAGGAGCTTGGTCCCACTACCTGTAGTAGTCCTCCCATGTTTTATTTATGTATTTGTTTTCTAAATATTAGATTTATTTTCTACTTTATTTTAATTCAGTTGTGTGTGTTTATTTTTTTGCATATTTAATTTCTCGTACATTTACTTTCAGCACTTTAATTTTAGTTGTAATTTATTTATTTAATTTTCCGCACTTAGTTTATTTGGTTTGGCCGAAATAAAAATGCACAAACATCCCCCACCAGACTAAATAGCCATAGAGGATTCATTCCCCCACATTGCAGGCATATGTGTATGACACTCATAAGTTTACGAAATTACCAAATTGATAATTTATGGAATATAAATATTTTTTTTCGAGACATAATTTATGCTCACCATTTTTGCGCCACTGTCAGAGAGTGTCAAAATTGTAGTGTTATGATTTACAAGTCAGATAAAATGTCTATTTAAAAATACTTGTAGATCTTCTACATAAGAAGTATGAGTCCACCAAAGGCCTTTTTACAATGCCAAAATAGTTATCGGTATATTCAGAGCCCAATATCATAGGCAACAGTTTAAATTTACCTACTTCTTAGGTAAATACGGGAATGAACCTGATGTACCATATTAAGTATAGAAGTAGGAATAAATTGTGTTGTTGAAATATTTTTTAGAAAATTAGGCAATGAAGTATTTTCATCATATTATGAATGGTTTCAAGAGATTAAAGAAATAGCACAACCCAGGTCTTATGTAGTTGAAAATATTTAAGGGATGTATTTTTATACAGAAACCATTTAGGATATTATACCTCAAAGAAGCCCAATTTTAATTATAGGCTTAACATTTCTCAACATTGGTGAATTTTTAACAATGACATTAGCAGCCGAAAAAATGATAGAGCAAAATTTAAAGAACATATTGTTATGGAGTATGCTCTTCACTTGCGCTTAACGCGACCTGGTGAATTAGAAACTAATATGTGTTTTTAAAGATATTGTTATGCCATGTTTTGTCCAAATTACCAATCGTAGATAGTCATTTTATAGCCTACACATTTTACCATTAGGTTGAAAAAAATTTTGAGGCCATGGGGTAAAATTATTTTTTCATGCTACGACATATCAAACTAGTTGGTAAAAAAACATGATTTTCATAATACTAGTTCATATGTAGGCATGGGAGGATCTTACCTTCATCATTGCCACCAACAACACAATGAATGTTATTTACAGTTTTCATGAGAAAAAGAGAAAAAATATCTTCTACTAAAAAGGCTCCAAGTTAAAATGTAGATGAAAAAAAATAGAGCTTTATTTTTTGCTACTTGTTGGAAGAGAGTATCCTCTTTCCCTAGGAACATCTTGGTCTAGAAGAGAAATGATAAATATCCAACCGGATAAATAAAGCAGGGGAGGAGTATGGAAGTAATCAAAAGATGAAAAAAATAATAATAAATAAAAAAATTAGTCAAAATTTTATTTTAATACCTCTAATTTAGATTTTTTTTCTTTTATGTTTCGTAGGACAACATGAAGTGCGATGTAGATAACTAAGGAGGTATCTATGAATATTTTATGAATTGATATTTAAATGTGGAGTTCGTAATGACACTATACGAATTGTCATGTGTACTTTGATCATGTAGCATCAAGTCTAGGAGGTGAAATCTAGTGGAGTTTTACCTTGGCAACATTGGCACCTAAAGGCAGGTTAACTAACCCAAATCAAGAGAAAGGCTTACCGCCCAACATGCTTATGGAACTTTAGGAAATTTTTTCTATAAGGTGTGTGACTATTACAACCTGAGTAAATGATAAGCAGAGTCAGAGATGCTACACCAAGTGCAGAGTAGAGTGCCAAGACAATGTTCGAGTAACTATCGATGAGCTCCATTCACAATTACCTCACATTTGTGAAATTGGGTCATACATTGGCATAGGGAGGATACAAAAAAAAATTAGGAGGTTCTTGAATCCCATAGTAAGGTTCTTTACTCTGAGAATTTTAGGATGTGCCTTACTCCAAAAATTTTGAGAGGCGCCTTACTCTGAAAATATTGGAGGGCACCTTACTCTAAAAATTTTGGAAGGCGCCTTACTTCAATTTTTTTTGGAAAAAGTAATGTGTTCAAGAAGGTGCCTTACTCAAGTAAGCACCAAGCAGGCACCTTACTCAAGTAGGCATCAAGAAGGTGCCTTACTCTAGTGCCAAGCAGGCACCTTACTCTGGTGCCTTACTCAAGTAGGCACCAAGAAGGCACCTTACTACGAAGGTAACCTAGAGTTACTTCAATAATAAAATAAAAATAAAAATAAAAATAAAAAATCATGTGAAATCCTCCCAATGGTTTGTAGTCATTTCAAAAAAAAAAAAAAGACAACATGAAACATGTCCTACTTAGCATAAGAATTCTTTTTATTTTACATTGCAGGAAATCATGAACCATATGCAAGCTGAAGGTATCCTAAGAGCCTGGGCCTACCATGCACGGATTCATGACTCCTATTTTTCTACTTTTGTGTGTTTTTTCTTTGCAGGTCATTGTGCCCTCTAAATGCAATTTAAAGGTATCCTAAGAGCTAGGGCCTCAAGCACATGCATGATTCTTGTTTTCCTACTTTTGTGTGTTTAGTTTCGTAGGACATGACGGTGAGCACAATCTGTAGATAGAGCCTGCTCAAAGTAGGCACAATGGATGTGACATCTCGTACCCTATAATTAGGAGTGCGGCAAAGCAAAAAATGCACTTACCACCAAGAAGAGAGTACCTACAATTAGCCCAATACAACAGTATCTTTTCCACTTGGAGGGAGACAAAAATAAGTGATTTTCTTCTCCCTTGGATGGGGGTACCTATTTTTTAGTATGGGACCTAATATTTAGAAGGCTATAGTCTTGTTGCGTAGAGGGACCTATTTTTGGCGATGAGGGTGCCACCAATTTAAGCAGGGGAGAATACAAAAAGGAAAAAATATTTTGCTAAGAAGGCTCCAAGTCAAAATGTAAATCATAAACAAAGTTTTATTTTTTTCTACCTATTGGAGGAGAGTATCCTCTTTCCTGAGGACCAGCTTGGTCTATAAGTGAAATAAGAAATCTCTAACCGGTAGCTAAAAAATAGGTGAGGATCCTTTAAGAAATCAGATGTCAAATGTCTACATGAAGGACATAGAGTGCTTGAGCATGATAAATCATATGAATGGAGATTGTAGTGGCTAGAAAAAATAACACATAAATCTCAATGATGCGTCTCATGAAAACGTCACACATGTACACCCAACAGATACCACAAATGATGATGAATAAAATCGTTTTTACCGCACTCCAAGAAATAAAATAGAGGATCGTAGTGCTGTTCAAATTATGCATGTGAAGAAAATAATTTAGAGTGGAAGATAATTTTATTTGGGTATATGCATGTAAGGACAATATAAAGTTTAATCAATTGAAGAAAGGGTGACATGTTCAAGAGCACACAGTGAAAAAAATAATAATGCACAAATATTAATACCTGCAAAAGCACTTAGAGACAGATACATCAAAGTAGGATTAAAATATTTTTATGTGTCATTGATGATGAGCTGGGTATTTTGAAGTTTAGATTTTTTGGCTATTGGTTGCTATCAATCCTCTAATGTGTATATATGGGATGCAAATTTTTTTACGCAGTATCCACTTTTTAATGCACAATACCAATATTACAGATCTTTTTTTACAGCATTTTTAAAATATGTGAAAAATAAATTATAGATATGAGATAGAGTCTCACTATCGTGGAGGAGAATGCCAAATTTTCAAATAGATGGTATGGATTTGAAATCATAGAAGAAATATGTTGTCACAATGCAAATTCCCATAAATAGTTGGGTGGAGAAGATGTTTCAGTACACAACATGCAAAATTTGTAGGATGGCTCAATTGATAGACCTCTAGCTTGGTCACCTAAATTAACTAGCTCATTTGTTGTAGTTGACTCTATTCTTTGATGTAGATTACGGAAAAAAAAAATTATGAGCCAACATATGTTCTAGGCATGCTCCCTTCCATGGCAAAACAAATGAAATAAATATTGGTAAACTATGGTTGTGATTCTAGAGTCCACACTTGCAGAAGAATACCTCAATGGAAACAATGCTCATAGGAAGAACAACAATGATGATTAATAGTGTGGAGGAAGAAGGCAACTAGAAAAATAAATAAAATAATAATAATAAAATAAAAATTCTCTAGGAGCACCAATGTCACAACAATCTCATTTTCTAGTGCACCAGGATTATAGGCAACATGAAGACATTTTCACACCACCAACATTATACAGATCAGAATCTACGAAATTCACCCAGGTATGTACTAATTTTTCTATTAATTATGTGTACAATTATTTTAAAAATAATTTCTCTGCTAATATCAGTAGATGCCCCTTAAATTCTCTCTATCAAAATTTCCCATAAAATTTCAAGCACATGACATGCCTTGGATATGAGAAAAACTTCATTACCCCGAAATAATTAATATATATATATATATATATATATATATATATATAAATAAATCCAACCATAGTGGGATGGCATAATCTCTAGTCCGGAGTCTAGAGGTAATCTAGACGGTGAATTGCAAAGCTAAATAGCGGTACAGGTAACTTTCACCATCACCTAACTCTGGCTTGTACTTCGTAGTGGAATAATAATGTTTGGTTCTAATTCGGCAATGGCTTCACGGAGGAATAAAATAAGAACACCCGCTCCAATATGGAGAAATTATAGTTTATCTCACAACACTTCTTTTATGTCACGATTATTGAGCGGGATGGAAATCCGTGAAAGTATTACATAGTTGTGGGAATGGAATGATATTTAATGGAATTTCCAAGAAAAGATAGCGGATCAAAGTTATAATTATCTCATGTCACCCTTTGGTTTGAAACCGAGTGAAACAACAATCTACTAGAAGATACACGGGGGCAGAAGTTGATTGTAAATCCACTAGAAAATATGTAAAAAAAGGATTATTATTATTATTATTTCGGGGATTGTTTTCACGAGGACATGACAATATTTAGTAATGGGGGGATGATGAGCACCATAAATAATAATTTTATATACATTCTTAAGGGGCATTATTACTTCATTAATTAGCATTAGAAATGTATTTTTATTTAACTTATGCATATAATTGATAGAAAATATGGTATTATGCTTGATTGGTGTTTTTAGTGGAAACTATGTATAAGTGTAGGGTTTACTACTAATTTGGTGTTTTCTTGTCTACACCCCACTTGGACCTAGTAGTGTGCAAGAAGGATCCTTACTCAAGCGATGCCTTACTCAAGCAAGCACCCTACTCAAGCGATGCCTTACTCAAGTGGTGCCAAGTAGGCACCTTACTCCGATGCCTTACTCAAGTGGCTCCAAGAAGGCGTCTTACTTTGGTGCCTTACTCTTGTTCTTGACTCAAGTAGGTTCTAAGCAGGTGCCTAACTACCATACATTGGAGGTGCCTTACTCTGACCAAGAAATCTTTGACCAGTTGACTAGTGAGCTAGGAAGGTTGTTGCACGTGAAGATAAAGGAGGAATATTTTAGTTATACAATATTATTAAAATAGAATAAAGTATCTATTATTTTCTGATTGGGAGGTTCACATTGTAAGGTGAGCATTATTTTCTCACACTCATGGATAAATCATGACAACGATTTTCCAGTGATTGATATGAGCAACCATGCAAATGGATTTTTCCAGCCTAATTATAATTCTATTTTGATAAAATAGAACACACCTGATTTATCCTACAGGGGGTAAAATTAGTGTGTGACTATTTTAATTAATGCATAACTATTATAATTGAATGGTTGTAATATTCATTGCATATCTATTGTAACTACAAGTCCAGAATAGGCTTGCCTAAAATTGTAATAGAGGAAGGTTGTGCATTGTATAAATGCACAGGTCTTTCATGAAGGAGAGGATAATCGATGATTAATTTTATACAAAAATTATTTCATTTCATTCTTTATTTAATTCATTAAGAGTGCAATTCCTATTATTCTGGAAATCTCTACATAGCTAGCCAAACAGACTATCTACGGGAGCTTGGGCCCACTCCCCGTAGTAGTCCTCCCCTATTTTATTTCTATATTTGTTTTTTGTAGATTGGATTTATTTTCCAATTTATTTGTATGTGTTTATTTTTCTACGTATTTAATTTCCCATACATTTACTTTTAGTACTTTAATTTTAGTTGCAGTTTATTTATTTAATTTTTTGCACTTAGTTTATTTGGTTTGGCTAAAATCATAATGCACAAACATCCCCCACCAAACTAAATAGGTATAGAGGATACATTCCTCCACACTGCAAGCATATACTATGCATGACACTCGTAAGTTTACGAACTTACCGGATTGATAATTTATGGAAGAGAAATGATTATTTTTTGAGACATAATTTATGCTCACCAAATATCCTTAAGAGCATAATGCTCTTGTACCATATCCTATACCCAAGACCCATATTGATGTTGTTCACCCCTATATCCACATATACTAGGTCTTATAGATCCTCCTTCACTCATATTCGTATATCAAGGTCTCCTCTAACTCTTGATGGGTCTATCTAAACCCATATGTACCAGTATTCACCTAGGTTAGGTATCTCTTAAAAGATACTAAACTACTATTGGACCCATAGATACCACCTGATCCTCCTAATCCTATCTATATACTCCATCTAGCTACGATGTAGGTACCATGGTCACCATATGATCATGTGGTCTCACAACTCGTCTACCACCCACCTCCCTAGTGGTAGGATCACAACATATATCCTCTAGACCAACTCGAATCTCCTAGACCATGTGTATGCTACTCATCATTCTAGGTTGGATAATGGCCCTAGTAGTGCATATGGTCTTCAAACTGTTATGTGCTCCCAACACCACACCTAGAGCATGGTCATACAAACCAACCATGTATGTTGTTTGTAAACAACATTGTATAATTTCTTGTACAGATAGGTCAACACATATGAATCCCATGTAAACTGCACCCATTAGTCTTGCATATCTGCCACTACTCCCACAAGTACCCATGGCAGGTTTTGCCTACTCATGTGGTACATAAGGAATCCCACTACCACCCCATAGAGCATGTTCATTAGAGCATCGATACTATAGAACCTCACCAACTCATTAATGGGTATTCAATTCTCTCAGACTTGGTGAGCCTAGTTTCTTGATAGTTTGTAGTGTGGCATGTTTCCCTCGTACCTTGTAAACTATCTTATCCATAATAAGGATGCACAAAATGAGCCACACAATCTCTAATGTGATTGTAATCTCTCTTGTTAGTAACCAAAAGGTTCATGACTCTAGGTACCATCTCTCTACCAATGTTGTTAGTAGCACTTTATCTACCTCTACCTGGATCATCTCCACTAGGTGTAGTAGCCCCATCACCCCTAAAGTGTCCCTCTTTGCCTATAAGAGACCTTGTAGTTCCACCTCCATGGAACTCAGTCACCACTCTCAACTCTCTAGTATGTCATGCTGCAACCAAAAACATAACACATTTTTAATCAATTCCATATACATAAAAATAATAAAAATAAGATAATAAATATAGCAACACATAACAACATTTCAACACCTATGCTTGCTTGTCTTATCTCTCTTTATTTTTCTCTTCTTCTAGTTTATTTTCTTATATTACTCTCTTTTTTATTTTTCTCTTGGCCAAAATCATGCCTCATTTTCTTTGAACACTATTTCACCCTTTCATCTCTTCTTTCAAATTCATACCCCATGGTTATGAGGCATGAATTCATGCCTTGTAATTTTAGGGTGCGAATTTGGTCATCGTAGTGAACCATCCAAAATAAAAATTGACCCCCAAAACTATGCTAGGGTTGCATGTGATAAATTCCTCTAAAATGACAAAAATTGCTAATAATCATAATCTAGCCTAGTTTAGAAGAAGTATTTTAGTCCTTACATGTGCTTGCTTCACTATTGTATTGGTCTTGTACCTTGCAATGGTTGAACAGTGTGTGGAAAGCATCATTTGTATTTTTATCCAAAGCTCATTTCCTTCTTCTCATATTGTAAAAATGAATTCATTTTCACCCCCCTTCTTATACCCCTACTTTTTCTCTCTCCTATTTATATTTTTTCTTTGTTTCTCTATATTTTCTACTCTCTTTTCTTTTGCATCAACCTTTTTTCAGTTTTCTTAGGAATTTCACATTCCTTCTAAAACTCAATGGAGCACCTTGGCCTAAGAGGTATTAATATCCCTAATACCTCATTTTTGGTGCAAAATTTCTAAGTGTTTGGAATGGTATAATTTTTTACCATCCATTTTTTATTTATTATTTCTCACCCATAAGTGTCTACATCTTTCTTTGATGCATTTATTAGGCCATAAATGCATCAAAGAGGGGTCAAAATATAGACATGGAAAATTGACCCACCTAAGTGAGTCAATAATTCTAGAACCCCTAAGAGGACCCTCAAAATTGTCAAAGCACAAATTTGGGCCTCTCTTCCCCTCTTTTATTTTTTCTTAGTTTTGTTGAAATCACAATCACCCCTTACATGGTGCAATTTTGGCAAGTTGGGGTTTTCTCTTAGAAACCCAACTTATGAGCCAACCTTCAAGATGTTGACCCTCCGTTATATTTACCTTGCCATTTTCCTAACCTTTTCCCTCTACACCTCTTATAAATAAAGGGTTTGGATCCCCCTTTTCCCTAGAATTTTTGAAGTGTTAGAAGTTTTCCAAGTTCCAAGTAATTTTTAGTGCTAGGTTATCAAAATCAACTATATTTTGGTGTTTTATTATAGTTCTATTGTTGGTTTGTTGTTCTTGGTGGATAAGTATTGGACCTTTGAGGAGGAGTCTGAGGTCTTCATTCTTTCATTTTTTCTTTCATGGCCACTAGTTTCCTTGGATTGTATCATTCTTAGATCATTATTTGTGTATATTTGTATCTCTTTTTGCATCAATTTTTCATTCTTGCACTTCTACTATAAAAAGTACCCTATCCATACAAATCACAATTTCAACAGTATCTGAAGTCACAATCACCCCTTATGGGGCATAATTTTAGATTCATCAGGTTTGGGAGCAATTTTTTATTCCCAAACCCTCAATATATGTTTACATGTTTCATTTAGGTCATAATACTATTGTTTGCATTTTTTTATGTCATTGCATCTTTGCTTGTTCATTTCCAAAAAGGTCAACAATCACTTTTGATTTCAAATGGTCAGCTAAAAGTACCAAGGGGGCTTGATTGTTTCACCTCCAAGCTCAATCATATAGTGACCTAAGTAGGTCCCCAAACACTAATTAAATTCTCTATGGTTTTGTGAAGCAATTTTTTACATTTTAAGTTGTTTGGATATTCTAGATATAAGTTAAAACCTAGGATCAATAGTGAGATCAGATAAGTTCCTTAAATAAAATTTTGAGGTTGTTTGTTGTTTTCTTTTTCCATCTCTATTCAAAACCTAGATCATAAATAAAAGGGAAAATATTTGGTTATAGTTCTAGGCATTTGAAAGAGAAGAAGCATATAGTTTACATTCTAGGGTTAATTCTATTTGTGCATTCTCTTAAGCCCTTGTTAAAAATAAATGATTTATTTTATTGCAAGCTAGGGTTTAGTCATAATTGAAAATCAAGAATCATTTTAGGGTTAGTCCTTGTTTGTTTGCATTGTTCTTTCATTTTCATAGATTAGATTTTAGAAAAGCCAAACATAGGTGTTTGCTTAATATATACATCAATTATTTCCATCCTAGACTTGGAGCGAGTCCTTAAACCATTCTTGGTGAAGCCTTCAATCCCCAAGCCCCCAAGTGTAGAGAATATAATACTCCCTCGTGGTCACCTCGGCTCTCATCAAATCCATCCAAAAGGGTAGTTTTCCCCCTCTACAACCATTAGCTTAGCCCATTCAACTTTTAAGGAGAAGATCTAAGTTTTAATCTTGTTATGCAATACATATATATTTACCAAACTCTTGTAATACCACTATATGATCATGATGTAGATCCGTTTTAATCCCATATAACTAATTGAAAAAATAAAAATAAAATCATATTTTCTAAATTTCTTTAATACTTATAAGTATATTTAAATTAAAATGTACCAATATATAAATCAAATACTAATTATCTCATAAATATAATTAAAAAATTAAATAATATATAATTTTATTATGCGAAGAGGAATTCCTACAATGGCAGGGGTGGGAGGCAAAGAGGTCATACATGTCACATCATAGACAATTTTTTATTTATTAGAAAAGCCTATAAACTAAAACAACCAACTAACCAACAACAAGATAAACGCCTTCGAATTAATAATTGTCAACGTTTTTAGATATATTCTTTATATCTAAACTAGATTATATATGTCTTAATATATCTTTATCTAAGATACTCTTTAGGTAGCAATTATATACTACTGCAATTATTTAGCTCTATCTTCTTAGAAGGGACAAAAACCTGTTGATGTCGTGACGCCGGTAGAACGTTAGCATTATCGAGCAGCTACTCAATCAGTATGTGCAAAAACCTCTCGTTTTAAATAGAAAAAATCTAAACAATTATTATGATCTTTTTATTTTAAAGAAGAGGTTGTTGCATCGGATCGAGGTAAGAAAGAAGTCTCATTGTATAGCTTTTATGCAATTTATATGTTACAGGTGTCATCTTAAGCGATAGATCCCGTAACACGTATATGCTAAAATTATAAGAAACAAGTCTCATTCACATTTTGTATAGTTTTTTTTCCAACTTATTTGTTACAGGTGTCAGTCAACTGAAACGATAGATCGGGTAAAACGTATATAAGGTGGTTGAAACTCGCGGGTGGCATGTGACTATCTAAGCAGGCTTCTTATTAATTATTTTCGAAAGATATCGTTGACATTTATAGATCCGAATCCAATCAATGACGAGAGGTAAAAGATTCTAAACGGCTGGCACAATGCAATTAAACTTGTCCGCAGCCATGCTATGAAATGTTAATCACTTGTGCATAAGTTCTATGTCATTGCTTCTTGGAATCTAGTTTGCACAACAATCTATGGAGATGGCGATTTACGCCATAGCTATAGCATTTGCAATTTTAATTCCGATCTTCTTCTCGCTGTTAAGCGGTGTATTTAGAAGTTTGACAAAGAAGAATGCAAGGTTGCCACCAGGACCCTCTCCATGGCCTATCATTGGGAATCTCCATCGGATGGGGAAAATTCCTCATCATTGGCATCAAAAACTGGCGGAGCAATATGGCCCCATAATGATTTTGAGATTGGGTTCTCCTCCCACCGTGGTAGCTTCCTCTTCTGAGGCGGCAAAGGAGTTCCTGACTACCCACGACTTGATTTTTGCAAACAGACCAGCATCGGCGTGTGGTAAATACATAGCTTATAATTACAAGGATATTGCATTTTCTCCCTATGGTCCATACTGGAGAAACAGGAGGAAAGTCTGTGTGCTAGAATATCTGACGCGTAAGCGAATTGAATTTTTCAAATCTGTGCGAGAGGAAGGGGTGTCTGTCATGATACGCTCCATAGCCAAGAAAAGCAGGGAAGGCAAAGTTGCTGTGGATGTGAGCAAGAGCATATCGTCCTTCACAGCCGATACGCTCTGGCGAATATTAGCGGGCGGGAAGTGCGCCGACTACGATTTGGCTGGCAGTGGCAGTGGCAGTGGCAGTGGCAGTGGCAGTCGCAGCGGCATCGGGATCGGCATCGGCTTTAAGGACTTGGTAGAGGAGATTTCGGTGTTGGCGGCAGCTTTCAACATTGGAGACTTCTTGCCTTATTTAGATTGGCTTGACTTGCAGGGTTTGAAAAGGCGTATGAAGAAAGCACACCAGTTGTTGGACCGATTTGCTGAAAAAATAATACACGAACATGTGGAACATAGGTGAAAACTTGGTAAAGTGAAGAACAACGACGCCGACATTCAAATCACACGACAAGAGAGGAAGGCAATTATTTTTGTAAGTTAATCGTGTTGACCATTACATATCTCTGTCAAATGCAATGGAAAGCAAATAGATCAAATTGAAAAATAGCACAACCAACTAAAATATAGATACTTATATCCATTTCCTACCTTATTTGCCTCTTTGTCTACAAGGTATGGCCAGCAATCTCCCCACAGTTAAAACGCCATTTCTGATCTCCTTGCAAGAATGGATTAAAAAAACTTCATGTTTAATTCCAATTTTTCATATGTGCCGGTGTTAGGGTTCTAGGCTATATTGACAACAGTTGCTAGGAGATGTTACCACATGTATGAAAAGTAGTCTTATTTTTGTATGTACCTCCTCTTAAGATCCATTATTGACTTAGAACTAGCATCGGGATATGGTAATATAGCCTGTTAATTTAGCAACCAACTCAACCTTACACAAAGCAAAAAGCGTCCTTCAGTGGCCGTATACTTAAAAACGGTTCCCTGCGGTTATTTTTGTCCATGTACTTTCAAATTGTCGACAAAATCATTATTGATCCTGATGCATTTACTGTGACATGTACAGGATATGTATGCGGCTGGAATGGAAACTACGGCGACAACATTAGAATGGGCAATGATTGAGCTTCTCAGAAACCCTCATTCACTAAAGAAATTGCAGGACGAATTTGAGTGTGTAATAGGCAAAGATCGAATGTTAAGTGAGGCCGACCTTGCAAGAATGGAATACCTGCATTGTGTCGTGAATGAGACATTACCTTTACATCCAGCAGCGCCATTACCTATTACCCACGAATCTACACAAGCTTGCATTGTGAAGGGACATGATCGCAGCTACTTTGTACCCGCAAAAACAAGGCTTATCGTGAACGCGTGGGCAATAGAAAGAGATCCAACTATGTGGGAAGATCCGTTGGTATTTAAGCCTGAAAAATTTATAGGGATGAATTTTGATGTGATAAAAGACAAAGACATGATGATGGTTCCGTCTGGGGCAGGGAGAAGAGGATGCCCGGGGCTTCTATGTGTTAGAAATATTAAGCTTGAATTTCCCGTTTCTGCTCAACTGCGCACCGAAATTGAGCGCAGCGCTCGGTAAAAACAGGGAAGTTGGGCGTTCCATCAAATTGTCCAATGTGACGTCGCACGTGTCCTAACAGATGTGATCACCGTAAATCAGATCGTTGCACTTTTCCAAGCATGCGCAGTTAATGCCAGTTTGACGATTGGTCAGAAACCCTAATGCAGAGTCTGTAGAACCTGTCAGAGGATAAGCCCTATCTTCTTCTCCCCGTGGCTATATAAGGCACATCGGGTCCTCAGAATAGTGGGTTGAGGGGATTCAGACGAGTACAGAATTGATTAGTGAGCAATACAACTCATTTGTTTTATGTCCGAGCAGCCGCCTCAGCATTCGGTTTTGTTCTTAGTTTATCCTGCAGTTTTGTCTGCGGAAGTTTGTAAATCCTTAGCTAAGGACTTTTGTAAGCCCCTGTTATAGATAAAATAAAGTTTGTCTTTGTTTTGCAGTGTTTCGATTCATATCTGTCTGCATCTATTTTTGACTTGCTTTCCTAGTATTAGTTGTTGTTTCGTATTTCAATCATTTTCATAATTTTTAGACTGCTATACACGCTTGGTGCTCCTGTGTGGAACTTCTACAATCACTTCCTCAATGGAGTGATTTTGAATCGTGTTAATGGTCTATCCTCGAGCGTCGAATGTCGCCTCTAGAAGTCGTCTCTCCAGCCAACACAACACTTCATGATCCAAGCAAGACATCGCCTCATTTTGTGTGTGCCTTTGAATAGTGAAGGTCATAAGGCAAAGATTCATCTAAGTGTTAGACTGCCCGTTCGACTGTGCAGTGTAGTCCAAAAACACAAGAAATCCCGTGCATAGTCTAACAGGACTTTGTAACTTTTTTGGCTAAGTCCACTTCGCCCGACTACGCTGCCTAGCCCGACTACATAGCAGTTTACTTGCGCAATCGAATGTTGACCAGTATAGTAGTCAAGGAAAGCAACCAATTTTTGGCTAAGTTAGGGAGCCGCCCGACTGCGCACCATAGTTCGATTGCGCTCCCTTTAACCAGCGCAGTCGAGCGTTGACTCCATGTCTGCCTGTTGTCATAGTTTTTCCACTATGCAAGCTTTACATGCGCAACCTGACTACACAGTCTTCGATGTGTGCAGCCTAACATTTTGGGCTCACTGCACACCTGAGAAATTTTAAAAAGAAAATGAAACTACAAATTGGTATCAGAGCATCAGTGCCCTTGACGCAGAGATTGAAGTAGAATGGCTTCCAGCAGCAACCATTTACTACAGTTGCAGATCCCACACTTCAATGGGAAGAATTACAATTACTGGAGCATCCAAATGAAGATCCTATTTGGATCTCAGAAGCTATGGGAGTTAGTCAAGAACGGCTACCCAGAATTAGAATATGTAGCAACACTAGCTACCCTCTCCCAAGCTGACAAGGATTTGTTGAAGAACATGAAGGACCAGAAGGCCTTCTTCTACATCATGCAAGCGATCGAAGAGACTATCTTCCCGTGGATCGCATCAGCCACCAAAGTGAAGCAGGCCTATGAGATTCTGGCTAGCTCGTATCAAGGCACCAACAAGGTGAAGTTGGTGAAGCTATAGATGCTCAGGAGGGAGTTCGAGAACCTATAGATGAGTGAGTCCGAGTCCATGAGCAACTTCTTCACCCGGATGACGGACATCATCAACCAGATGCGGTTGAATGGAGAAATAGTGTAGAGCCATAGAATTGTGGAGAAGATTCTTAGAAGTTTGCCTACAAAATTTGATTCTATCATTATTGCTATAGAGGATTCAAGGGATTTGACAACCCTCTCGACAGATGAGATCATGGGTTCATTACAGACACATGAGCAAAGGTTGAGCCATTCATTTTAGACCTATTTAGATCAAGCATTCAAGGCTCAGGTCTCATTTCAAGACAGTGGCAGACAAGAATCCCACCATGATGCTTCTATCTCTCAAGGAGGAAGAGGCAAAGGTAGGCATGGGAAAAAAAATAAGTTAGGAGGATGGTCAAACCCTAGGGATGGAAAGACCAACTACAAATTGCATCAGCAAGGAGGAAGAGGCGGTGCAAAGAACCAACAAGCTAAATCTGGTCAAAAAAATGACATGTCAATGGTCTAGTGCTATTATTGCAAGAAATTTAGCCATTACATCTCATAGTGCAGAAAGCAGATGACCAAGGAGAACCAATAGTCGGCCCATTACACGGATGAAGCCAAAAATGCAGCAGGAGGAAATGTGCTACTGACTTGCAACATTGAGGATGAGTGTTAGAAGAATGTCTGGTATCTGGATAGCGGGTGTAGCAACCACATGATGAGGACCAAGGAGATGTTCTCACAACTAGATGAAACCATCTAGTCCAAGGTAAATATGAGGAACAACAACAATATTCCTATGATGGGAAAAGGAAAACTCCTCATTCACACTAAACATAGTGAACGAAAGCAGATCTACAACGTCTACTATGTGCCTGGTCTGAAACACAACCTGTTGAGCATTGGATAGCTCATGCAGAAGGGACATACAGTCTAGTTCAAATATGGAGTATGCACCATTAGAGACAACTCGCATGGACAGATTGCAACCGTGTCCATGATGAAAAACGAAATATTTCCACTGTAGATTTAGAATGAATTGTTGATGTCTCTGAGTCTAGTTGTGAAGGATACTACCTAGATGTGGCATCTCAGGTTTGGTCACCTAAGTTTCAATGGCCTAAATCTGGTGCACAAGAAGAAGATGGTGAAGGGTTTACCCCTTATTGAGTAGCAAAATCAAGTTTGTGAAGGCTTCTTAGTCAAAAAACAACACCGAGGCTCATTCTCGTTTGGATAGTCTCGAAGAGAATCACAACCATTGGAGTTGGTGCACTCAGATATTTGTGGTTCAATGCAAATTAGCACATTTTTCGATAACAAATACTTCTTGACGTTGATAGATGACTTCATCTGGAAGACCTGGATTTATCCCATCAAGCTAAAGTCAGAAGCATTTTCTAGATTCAAGGAGTTCAATACTTTGGTGGATAAATAGAGTGGATATTAGATCAAGACTCTCAAGATAGATGATGGAGGTGAATACATCTCCAATGAATTTCATAACTTTTACAAGCAACATGGAATTCGAAGGAATATCATTGCCAGATAAATGTTGCAGCAAAACGATGTAACTAAGAGGAAGAACTGGATCATCATGAAGATGGCACATAGCATGATGAAGGCAAAGGGATTGTTGCATGAGTTATGGGTAGAGGCTATAACATGTGTAATCTACCTATTGAATAGACGTCCCACCAAAAACGTGAAGGATAAAATCCCTCAATAGTCCTAGAGCGGTGTGAAGCCAAGTGTGGCTCATTTGCGTGTGTTCGAGTGCATTGCTTATGCACATGTTCCATAAGAGAAGCAATAGAAACTGGATGATAGAGCTGATAAATGCATTTTCATAGGGTACAATGAACAGACAAAAGCATATTGGTTGTACAATCCTATGGCAAAGAAGCTCATCATCAGCCGTGACATGAAGATCTTGAAAGATGAAGCCTAAAACTAGAAGTAAAAGACTTGCCAGCCTAAGCCAGCAGTAGTAGAGTCTGTTGACTTGGAGGAGGGCAGTGTGAAGCCAGCTGCAACCTTAAGCAGTAGTAGCAGTGTCAGCAGCAGCACAACCTCACCATATTGAATGCCTCCACTTGCAAGAAGGACCCCAAACTTGAGGACTCCAGCGAAGATGAAAAGCTTGCAAGAAATTTACGAGGCAACCTGAACTCATCAGGATGAGGAATACTCTAACTTTGCATTCTTCACTAAGGTTGATCTAGTGGATTTTGAAGACACAAACCAAAATCAGAAGTGGGTGAAGGTGATGGATGAGGATATTGAAACCATTGAGAAGAATGATACATGGCAACTGACAGATATTCCAGCAAGGGAAGAAGACCATTGGGGTCAAGTGGGTGTATAAGATGAAATTCAATGCCCAAGGAGAAGTTGATAGGCATAAGGCTAGATTGGTGGCGAAGGGCTACAAGAATAAGTCAGGCGTTGACTATCACGAGGTATATGCGCCTGTAGCTCGACTTGACATAGTCAAGATGATCCTAGCATTGGCCGCCTAGTAGGGTTGGAAGGTGTATCAGATGGATGTCAAGTCAACCTTCCTAAATGGAGTTTTGGAGGAGGAGGTCTACATAGACCAGCCACCAGGGTACGAGATTGAATGCCAGGAGGGCAAAGTCCTGAAGCTGAAGAAGGCCTTGTATGGCTTGAAGGAGGCACCCTAGGCTTGGTACAACAGGATTGATAGCTATTTTTAGGAGAATGGGTTTGTAAAATGCCCATATGAGCACACCTTGTACATGAAGACAAATGAAGCAGAAGAGCTCATCATCGTTTTTCTGTATATGGATGATTTGATTTACACTGGCAACAACGTCCTGTTCGACCAGTTCAAAATAGCCATGAAGAAGGAGTTCGAGATGATGGACATAGAACTGATGAAATATTTCTTAGGCATTGAAGTTAACCAATCGGCATATGACATCTTCATTTCTAAGGCTAAGTATGTGAATGATGTCTTGAAGCGGTTCAAGATGGAGGACAACAAACCTTCCATCACAACTGTTGCCACAAGTTTGAAGTTGAGCAACTTGGATCTAGGGAGGAATGTTAATCCAACCTTGTTCAAGCGAATAGTTGGCAGTCTGATGTATCTTACTGCAACTTGACCAGATTTGATGTTCAAAGTTAGTCTAATCATTAATTTTATGGAGACTCTGAAGGACACGCATTGACACATAGGCAAGAGGATCCTGCGCTATGTCAATGGGACACAAAACCATGGCATATCTTACGCCAGACATGACCAATTGGAATTAGTTGGGTTCACTAATAGCGATTGGGTTGGCAGCACCGATGATAAGAAGAGCACCTTCGAGTATGATTTCCATCTCAAATTTGGAGCTGTGTAATGAGCATCTAAGAAGCAACCAATCGTTGTGTTGTCCACTATAGAAGCAAAATATGTCACTGCCACTTCAGCCACATGTTAGGTAGTCTAGTTGTGAAGGGTTCTAGGTGAACTAAACCATTCTCTGACAGGCGCAACAATAATTTTTTGTGATAATAATTCAGCTATTGCACTGTCAAAGGATCCCATGTCCCATGGCTGAACGAAGCATATCAACATTCGGTTTCACTTCATCAGAGAGATGGTGAATTTAGGTGAAATTCAATTACAATTTTGTAGATCTAAGGAGCAGTTGGCAGATATTTTCACGAAGCCTTTGAAGAATAAGGACTTCAGTAGATTGCGAGAGCAACTTGGAGTCAAAGCGCTCGTGAAATTAGGCTTAAAGAAGGGTGTTATAAATATTAATCCTAAATTTCCCATTTCTGCCCAACTGCACATCGAAATTATGCGTAGTCGGCCTTCGCTCTGTAAAAACAGCGAAGTTAGGTATTACATAAAATCGTTCAATGTGACGTCGCACGTGTCCTGACATATGTGACACCTGATAGATCTGATCATCACAAATTGGATCGCCACACTTTGCAAAGCATGTGCAGTTAATGCCAGTTCGACGATTGGTCAAAACCCTAATTCAGAGTCTATTAGAACCTGTCAGAGGATAAGCCCTATCTTCTTCTCCCCGTGACAATATAAGGTAGATCAGATCCTCATAATAGTGGGTTGAGGGGATTCAGACGAGTGCATAGCAGATTAGTGAGCAGTACAACTCAGTTGTTTTATGTCCGAGCAGTCGCCTTAGCATTCGATTTTATTCTTAATTTATCCTACAATTTCGTCTAGAGAAGTTTGTAAATCCTCGGTTAAGGACTTTTGTAATCCCCTGTTCTAGATAAAATAAAAAATTTCATTGTTTTGCAGTGTTTCAATTCATATATGTCTGCATCTATTTTTGACTTGCTTCCCTAGTATTAGTTGTTGTTTTGTATTTTAATCATTTTCATAATTTGTAGACTGCTATCTGTGCTTGGTGTTCCTGTGTAGAACTTCTACAATTGCTTCCTCAACGGAGCGATTTTGAATCATGTTAAGGGTCTGTCCTCGAGTGTCGAACGTCGCCTCCAGAAGTCGTCTCTCCAGCCAGCACAACACTTCACGAGCCAAGCAAGACATCGCCGCATTTTGCGCGCGCCTTTGAACAACAAAGTTCGTAAGGCAAATATTCATCTAAGTGTTAGATTGCTCGCCCGACTGCGCAGCGCAGTCCGACAGTGCAAGAAATCTCGTGTGCAGTCTGACAGGACTTTCTACATATTTTGGCTAAGTGAAGCCACTTGGTCTGACTATGCTGTGCAGCCCGACTGCGCAGCAGTTGACTTGCGCAATCGGACGTTGACCAACGCAGTCATCGAAGAAAGCAACCAATTTTTGGGTCAGGGAGTTGTCCGACTGCGCTCCCTTTGACCAACGCAACTGTGCGTTGACTCCCCTGTCCACCCGCTGTTGCAGTTTTTCCACTGCGCAGCTCGACTGCGCAGTCTTGTATGTGCGCAGCCCGAGGTCGCGGGCTCTTACGACGCACTCGGACAATTTTAAAAAGAAAACAAAACTAAACTATGGGGCTCGCCACTATCATGATTGCATTGTTGGTGCACTGCTTTGATTGGAAACTTAAAGGAGATCCAAATCATTTGGATATAACTGAAGTGCTTGGAGTCACCGCTCCCAGAAAAACTTATCTTTTTTCTATTCCAACATTCAGGCTGAAGTTGCCTTCTTCTCTTCATAGAATAAATGCTAGTGGTAGTTTTAGTTTTCCTTAGTCCATCCAAATAGTTGTTTCAGACTGAGAGGCTATATTTGAATTTATCTTTCTACTATAGCGGTGTTTTTTCTTAACTCAATGTTTGTCTTGCGCTTGCCCCAAAATTTTTTGTCCCTTGTGAATTTTGAAAGGCTTCTTCTATTAAATTGAAACCCGTCAATCAATTTTTTGTCCTTCATGAATTTTGAAAGGCTTCTTCTATTAAATTGAAACCCGTCAATCACATATTCGTTGACAACGTGCTCGGAAGAAAGAAAAAGGAAAAAAATCTTTGATTCAATAAGAAATTAATTTAGAAAAATATATATATTTAATTGTGAGTTATTAACAAATTAAGAAATGTGTTGAATTTTTATGATTATTTTGTACATTTCTATATGTATAATAGAACAATGAATGCTACATGTTATAGAATGCATGTTACATGGTGTTATGAGTATTTGTAAGTTTGCTTAAAAAAACTATGAATCTATTTGAACTCATTTGGTAAAACTTGTACATCCTATACATTTTTTTATTAGTCTATAATATTAGAGTTGTAAGGTCCTATGAATTACCATTGAAAGTATTTCTTTTCTATTGAATTAAATATTCTTTTCTAGTTTTAAATAATAATTAATTTTTTTAATTTTATTTATATTGAAATAATATTTTTGAGCTGGTAATACTTAAAATTTTATTGATCTTTAGGTAGTTAAATAAGTAACTTATTATATTTACTCTTATAATTTATTTAAAGTCATGATTGTTAATGGGAGTACTTTACCATGTAATGGGAAATATAAAATGTGAAGGTGATGATATGAAACTATGATATTAGAATAAACATATTTTTTCCTTTCTTTGAGGGATTATGAAATCATGTTAGGAACTCAATGGCTCCATACCTTGGTCGTGATAGTACACGAAGTTTTAGGTTATCATCAAATCATATTACAAGAAGAAGATATTCTAAAGATAATATTATGCAGTTGTGAAGTCCATTATTAATTTCTCGTCATGTCATTTGGTCTTACCAATGTGTCATCCACATTTTAGAGTCTCATGAATGCAATGTTTTGACCATTTTTTTATAAATTTATTTTGATTTTTATTTATGATATTTTGGTTTATAGTCATATATGGTTGGAATATTTGTGATTTTTAGACTAGACACTACAACTCCTGGTTGATCCAAATGATCCAAATGTTCTTCTAGAATGTACAAAGTAGAATACCTAGGTCATATAATTTCATGGGAAGGGATCATTTGCACATGAGGCACACTCTAGCATATTACAATTTTAAAGGTCATTTGGATAGATATTTCTATGGATTTTATTAAATAAATCCAAATTTCTAGAGGTAAAATAGTCATTATCATGGTGGTGGATCATATCCCTAATTATATTTATTTTTTCCCTCTAGCCCATCCTTACAAGGCCTCAAATATTATCCAAATATTTATTGATTCTATATTTTACCTTCATGGTATACCCCAATCCATCATATCTAATTGTGACCCCAAATTCACTAGTCATTTATGGTAGGAATAATTTATACTACATGGTACACAATCCAAGATGATTTCAACATAGCATCCTTAGATTGATGGTAAAACTAAAAATTTCAACTAGTGCTTAGAATCTTACCTATATTTCTTTGCATCTTAGAAACCAACTCATTCAATCAAATGATTTTCTTTGGATAAGTGGTGGTAAAATGCTTCCTATCACTCCTCCACTAAGATACATGATATGAAGTAGTTTATGGGTGTCCTCCTCCATCACTTCTCTCATAGATTTTGGGTGCTTCTAAGGTTTAAACAATGGATTTCACTCTCATGTGGTGTAAACAACTACTCCAATATCTCAAATATTATTTGTCTATGGCATAAAAAATATGCAAAAACAAGTAGATCCACACCATTTTATGTGTATTTTTAACATCGTCGACATGATTTTCCTATGTTTATATCCCTACAAGAAGTCTATGCCAAAAAAATATGGTAGTTAAAATATAACACTAGAATTCTGTAGACCATATAAAGTGCTCCAGTAGGTTGGCTCCATGGCATTCAAGCTAAAATTTCTATCTTCTTCTATGATACATATCATTTTCCACATCTCATATTTTAAGGTCCTTGAAAACCATATAGACCCATTCCATATTATCATAGTTAGATGAGGAAGGATCAATCATCTTAGAGCCCACAAGTATTATGTACTGACATACATGCATAATTTGTAACCACACTCTTACCAATCTTCTAATAAAGTGGTATGGACTATATCTAGAATATACCACCTATGAAACACTCCATCAACTATAGCAGTAGTTTCCTCGCATCGAGCTTTGAACACAAATATTATTTAAGGGGAAGGGAATTCTAGGACCTTATCCTAAAACAACCATTGTTATGTACTTGTCTAATGTTGGTGTATATTTACACCTTGAATGTGTAGTATGTATGGGCCCATTATGATATAACCTTTAATTTTATTACAAGTAGTAGTTAATATCTTGGGTCCTCTCTTTCATGATGTCTAATAGTTGAAATTTTGGGTTATGGTAGATAATATTCTATATTAGGACATGGGTTGAACATAGAATATAATTCATATTTTTCTCAAATGGTATCAAAGATCTAATTTCAAGGAGGTTACCTCCATTAAGAGATGTATGAACTATATTTTGCTTGATTAATATAAGTTTGTTGTATTTCTATCTAGTTATTTTCTTGAGTATTTTAATTATTTTTATTTTTTAATGGTCATTTAGTTTAAAAGCATTTGAATTAATTTTTGCATTGCTATTAAGGTTATGGTTATTGTTATATGAAGATTTCTAACATCCACTAGAAGCTATTAAATCAAACCACTATCCATAGGATTATATTAATAATGCATGTATACTTTATATCAAGGTTGGATGTAGGCTTATATCATTATTTATTGAATTTGATCAATGAGATGTTACCATATTTAAACATAGGCTTTGGTGCTCTAATGAAAATATAATTTAGTAATTATGGTGTGTTCATATTGAAAGACATAAACTTGATGATGGATTTAACAATATATTCTAGAAATAAATAAAGTAAACACATAACCCAAAATGAGAGAATAATTTAGAGATAAACACAATCATATCCATAGATACCAAAGTAAATTCATTAAATGTTGAATAAACACTTCCAAAGAAAATAAATAGTTGGTGTAAAGGTGTATCAATACCAAAATAACATGTGGCCTTAGGTTAAGGTTAAAAAACTAACCTTATGGTTTATTACTAAAAATATTGCAATAAATTGACATGTATAAGGTATACCAAGACCAATGGGACTATTCAACAAATATAATATGAAATTCAATCATGGCCTCAAGTGAAGAATAATACCACATGTGATAGCATCCCCTTTAATCTAAATAAGAGATATAGAGAGATAGATCCTTAGTATTAATTTTCTCTTAAGGGGTAGTATCTTATTGTAAGTCACTGCAACAATCACAAAAAATACACATTGAGAATGACTTTGGTAATGATATCTATTGTCAAATTCATTGACAACACATAGGCTAAATTAAGCATCCAAAAAAAATTAATCCATTAGACATAGTGCATGAAAACCTCTATGTGATTATTTTTGTAATGAAACACTATATTATAAATAAGCTTTATGGATATTTCATTAACATGATGAAGGATTATTAGAAACTATTATAGATTATCATCCGCTCCAAAATCATGAGCATCCATTACTAGTTTTTGGTAGTCTTATTAGTAGAAAAATTTTCAACTTTTGTAGAGTACTAAGATATAGTAAACTACTATAAAAAACATCAATAAACTAGTCTAGAACCAAAATTAAAAAAAAATCCTATAGTGGAGGATCATTGGCTCAAATGACTGGCCCAATATACACTAAAAAATCCTACAAAAATTAGATTTTTTTTTACTATGCAGTGAATATATATTATATATAACTCTTATGCACTAAAAAATGTACTAAGTCCTTGTTCAATGATTCACATGGTAATCACTTATACTTGTAAAAATAGAAAATAACAAATGCAATATTGAACCAAGTTCTTATGAGATAGAGGAATCATATGGAAAGTGGTTTATAAGGAATGACATAAAAAAAGTTAGTGCAATTTACTCATATATTTAAACCATATTCAAAGGAATTCTAAATTTTGTAGTCCTCTAGCCAAAATCACTATCTAACATTTAATGCATACTTAGACTAAGAATTGGTGATCCTAAAGTGTTATTGATTGGTGTATATCCATATGAAACAATTAAATATACACAAATCTATCATATTGAATGTCTCATGAATCTTTCATTTCATATTATCGATCAATGATGTTGAACTTCCTATAGTGATAAGATTATGAACATAAAAAAACCAATAAAATCAAATCATCTAAATTTTTTATGTTGTGACAATGCTTTATCTTACATGATTAGAATGCACAACTAATGAAAAAGAATGAGTCTTACAATACCAAGAATGAGGATCATAATTAAGTCCATACAAGAACTACTTTAGACTACACATGAAGTGAATTGGTCCATAAATTTTAAAACCAAGTGGCTTTCTCATAAATTTTCTCTTTGAGTTCATTATGAAGAAAATTAATCTTTACATCCAACTGATGTACATCCTACCCATAATAAATTAGATAATATATAATCATCTAAACATGTTGTACTAACCACCATACCTTAGTGATTTGACTTAGTAGACTAACCACCACACTCAGCCCTAGGACAAACTACCTTGTGACATGTTTAAATGTAGAGATTGTATTAGACACTAATACCTCAAGTTTTTCATGTAACAACAACTCTACAATGATATCAAACCCTCACCCCATGATCAAATTCCCTTGAGCCATGTCAGATAGGGGTTTGGACTAACCTTTATACCTCAAGGATTTGATTTAGTGGACTAAATGCCACCCTAGGTCTTGGGACTAAAAATCCTATGAGGTGTTCAAATATAGAGATTGTATCAGACACTAACACCTCAATTTTTTGGTGTAACAACAACTCTACAAAATATACCCCATATTTGAAACTGGTATAAAGATATCCAAATAATTAATTCTATTTTTTTTAAAGAGTCGCTTAGTAATGGAGTATACCTTTTTCTTTTCCACTTAACCATAAAAAGTATATTAGGTCTTACAAACCTATTTAAAACCAACAATATTCTTGCCTTAAAGTATGATACTATGATTCTATGTTTAATTCATCATCAATAAATCATACCTGATAATCATAGCATGCTTACACTCTAGATAACCTTTGGATTGAGAATAAGTGAGGGGATCTCCAAAATTATTATATATTGATAAGTCCCAAGATGGACCCTCCTAATGGTGATTTTCAAATATATTACACTAAATATTATGTAAGGATTTGATTTGTATCTACTTCAAATCAAATGAATGGAAGGATTTGGAACATCCTACATACAAGTAATATCAAAATCTAATGCTATAGTATTAATCCCAAACACGCCATCCACCTCAAGATCAAATACTATCATACACAATATAATACAATCAATATTACTAGTTATACAATCATAATTATGATAGGTTTCGAGGGAGGGTTCAAAATAAAATGAACCATATTAGTGGAACCTAACTATGAACTCATATGTGGAGGCTAAAATGCTAGAATAAACATAATAAAACCTTTAAATCTTAAGGGTAAAGAAAGAACCATTAGAGGAGTGAAATAAAGAGAATCATTACCCAAAGGGATGGGAAATAATACGGAAAAAATGAGCAATACCTCCTCATAAAATATCACATATGTTTGAATATTTACTCATTTCTTCATAGGATAATTCAAATAATAAGCCAAAAAGGTATTACTATAACCTACTGAATATAATGATCACTATTGAAGTCATCATTATTATGTGTATCTTTAGGAATATGAGTACGTGTATTAGAATAAAGATATAAAACTTGGATACATAAGACTTGTTTCCTATCCATATCTCAATAGTGGTGATACCATAAATGGTTTGAGTATGAATTTTATTGATGATATGAGTTGCAAAAATAAATTTTACTTACCAAAACTTGAGGTTCATATAATTGGTATTTAGTATTTATCATTTCATATACATGATGACTATATTATTCAACTCAATCATCCCATTCTATTCCAATGTATAGTGAACATTCATCTAAAATAAAATTCCATGAAGAACCAATCTTCTATGTTAGTCCTTAATCAATCAATATTCCTATCAATTTGATTCTACACAAGAGGCTTTAAGTCCTTGATCTTTCTAACATCTTCATATTTTTTGTGAAGGGTGTACAAAAAAAATACTTGTAGAAAGAACCAAGTACTAATTATTGGATAGATATAGAGTTTCCATGAGAACACAAAAATCACTATAAATGAGATCTAATGGTTGTGTAGTATACTTAACTATAACATTTATGAATAAATCTCAATGATGTTTTCCTAATATCCATACCTTATAAAAATAGAAAGAAGAAATTCCATCATCCAATTGGTGTTGACACATGTATATTAAGGATATATAACCAATATATCAAAGATTTTGGTTCCACCACCTATCTACCCTTTCCACCATAGCCATAAAGCCTCTCTTATTATAGGAAGAAGAAGAAGAAGAATGAGAAGAGGGACAATCACCAAGATTATACTTTTATCAAACTCATAATAATATACTAAGTAAATATATTAAATCTCTTATTGTTGTCCTTAATCATCCATAAATTTTGCCAATATTCAACCTTCATATTTTTAGGGGTGATGTGATAACTAGAAACAAGATTGGTACCCACATATTAAACATGAATAACTTTGCCATAAATGGAGAAAATGATTTCTATCTCACCACATCTAGATACTTATAAAGAGGAGATATCATTAATTCCTATACTCTTTCCACAATTTTGTTTACTATAATCATGTAAAATATGATGATGCTTAGTCATATGTCAAATTTCCTAATGTAAATCCAGCTGCAAGAGGTCAAAACATAATACCTCCCATTACATAAAAACTACGATAAATGAAAATAATATATAAAAACCTCCATTTACATAAAAACTGCAATAAATAAAAATAATCACAAAAACCTTCCATTCACATAAAAACTACAATACATGGAAATAAACCAATAAATTATTGTTTTTCTCATTCCTTGATTCACTTCCCCTTTTACAATGCAATACCAAGGTAATATATATCCCAAAATAAACCCTAAAAGAAAACCCTAAATCTTGAAGCCCTAAAAGAAAACCCTAAAAATTAAAACCCTAAAAATAAAAAATTATTATTTTCAACAAATTTATTTTCCCACAAAAAAATGCCTCTTTAAGTAATTACTATTTTCGGAAAATTATGTTTTCATCAAAATTTGCCTTTTTGGTAATTACCATTTTTGGCAAATTATATTTTGCGTCAAAGAATTCCATTTTGAGTAATAAAAATTTACTTTTAAAATCCTTTTAAAAAAACCCTCTAAAGATAGGCTCCTACATCATTTCCCCTAAGTATCCAATCCACTCTTTGAAAGGGTTATATATATAATATACTATGTTAACAATTACATGTGCTTATGATGTATTTCCATCATGGTTCTACTCACCCTAGTAAAAGAGAGAGCAATGTCAAAAAAACCCCTTTTGTTTGCCTCTTCATACTTATTAATATTTAATCAATAAATCATTACCTTATGTCCTCCTTGGAAAATTTTTAAACCAAAATTTTGACTTTCTTCTCTCCTTTTTGTGACTTATTTTCAATGTTTGGTTTATGCCCTACCATTGCGCAAGCATGAATGGTGAGAGAAAGATTCTTATGTTGTGTAAAAAAATGGCCTATGCTCTTGGTGATGTAAAAAACCATTTTTCAGACTTTTTGGTTCTTTCACAATCTATTTATTTTATGGTTATAAATTTTAGTTTATAGTAGGTTTAAAAAACTTATTCAAGGGCCAAGTGCCCACTTTTTACAAAATGGACCATCTAGGTTCACATAGTTGTTATTTGTATTTCTTTGTTATATACTATTTTTAAATTAATATATGCATTAATTAAAAAATGAGTATTATAATACAAAATCATAAGGCAACTGACAACTAAATAAGAGATCCATATTTATCATATCTTAACATAATATACCTTTTTAACTGCTAAAAATTTAAAGTATCAACTCAACCTACATAAGTAACCAAAATATTTGAGAAATAGTAGGTTAAATTTGACTTGGGTAAGATCATTATTTCAAGCCTCTACATCATGATCAAAATCTAAACCTTGGTAGAAAAAATTAAGAACATTGTCACTATTAAATATTTCCTTGATCTTATACATCTATCCCGTGAAAGTATTATGTACCCTCATGTCTAAGCCAATAGTAGAATTAAGCACATGATACTTATTATTTCATTCATACTATATTTACTTTGCTCTTTGAGATCTATAATCATTTGGTTAGGTTTTTTTTTGTATTTGCTTGATTGTGTAAAAAATCCAAAAGATATATTTTACAATTTTAGGCATCTTACATACAATGCATTTATTGTTGGTTAAATCCAATTTAGCAAGCAATATATGAGAACGGATTTTTATATCTAAAATTTTCCAAGCAACCTATTACTCATAGTAAAATTGGACTTCCAAACTCTAACACTACATAACCTTAAAGAATATTAAAAAAAAATAACTTTATTCATATCATTAATTTTAGGCACCATAGGAATAGGAATGATCAATGCTCAACCCAAGGATCAAAAAATACAAAAGTAATCCTCTCACCATTTGGGCAATGCTAATTCTTAAAATGGTTAGAAGCTAGCATAATAAAAATTGTAATCTTCAATTGACCTAAAACTAGACTCTTGACCTATAGTAATGTTTCCTTATCATTTTTAACTACACTAAATTATGTCTACAAGATAGGCCAATATTTCCAACAATTAACAACCAGATCCCATATATTAATAAATCTATTTATATGTTTATTTACTATAATTTTCCCTTTTAAATGTAATTGAGAGTGGTATATTGGTCATTAAACAAATCTAGTCTTCTCCACTAAATATTAGAAATGTTAAAACTTAAACTATGCCTCAAAAAGGATTCATACCACCAAATAAACCAAGCAAAATTTTTCCATGCCTTACAAATAACTGTAATAAGTAAGGGATATTTAAATGTAAAATATTTTTATTGATGAATAGGTATATTTTTACAAGCATTTGGATGATGTATGTCTTAAATAGGAAACAAGAACAATTACTCCCATTGTCAATTACTATTCAATGCTTTTGTAACTGATTTAAACATTAAATATATACCTTATACCAAATGATCAATAATATAAATCCCTTATTGCATTTCTTACGTTGATTATACCAAAATAAAAGGACAACCACCTCATTTTATAATCATCCCACTTATGCCATAAAACATTGTGCAACATTTTGGTAAATTGGAAATAGTGACTTTTACAAGGCAACCAACAACATGAGTAATAAATGTGAGTACAAACAAACATCTTTCTTGAATTTTAACCTTATCAACCATAAATAAATTTCCTATATCATATCTATCAATTTTTTTTCTAAAATATAGAAAATATTTCCAAATATATAGTAGAATCTTCACTAAAAAAAGTGTTTCACAATATCTGATTACTTCTAGGTGTTTGATCTATATAGAATTTTTAAGAATATAGTATCTTATATTTATCTCGAACTAAAAAAAATTAGTGTTATATGGAGAAATATTTACACCCAATCTACTAAAAATGCATCAATAAAAACCAATATATTATCAATTTCCTCTCTCAATATGCAAAAACAACATTGAATCATTAGTACAATATGAATTATTTACTCAATATTGACAAATAATAGAGACCCCTAATCTAGTTTACTTTGATTTCACAATAAAAATACAACCCAAGGCATAGATGAGATTTATTAATGAAACTGTGGAACATCCTTGTCTTATGGATCTTTGCAAAGGTGTAGGATTAAAAAGCATTCCATTCATCATAACTTTATAGAAAGAATCAATAAATAATAATAGAACCTTCTATATAAAATAGGGAACAAATAGACCAATTGGTTCATCCAAACCCCATAAAGGGGGTAAAGGTCCAAGGTTCAAATCTTGGGCCTCTCCATACTGAACACTTATCCCTTTCATGGTGCTTTCATTGGCGTAAAAGGTTTATAATGATTGTTGAATGGTGGTTATAGGGGCAGACTACATGAACATTTGTGTGGCATCTTTTGATGCATACATCATATAATACTGTGATGACCATAAAAGCTGGATAGTCTACCTAGATCAGTGGTGGCTATCGATTCCACCATGTAAATTAAAAAAAAAGCGAACAAATCCTAACCACTCAAGCATTTACAAATGAAGGACTACTTAGCTCCATATTACGACTTAGAAAAATATATTTTAACAAAAATGATATCCTAAAAATATTGAACAACCCACTCTAAGGCCTCCTAGACAAGTAATAAATTATCTACAATAGATTATACTCTAATAAATCTTAGATTTTTTGTCTTAATAATCTATTAGGTGATGGGTAATAACCTACTATTTAATGATACTCATTTACCATGTGTAGCTTTTATCTATAATCTTGTATTAAAATTCTATATGGATAATGGATCAACATCATGAAATACTATATAGATTACTATCTTTGGGGATTATGATATATCATTGTACCTCTGGAGGTTTTGAAAATGAATAAAAATTATTAAGAAGTACCTTCCTCATTTATTACCAATCTAGGATTTAGCTACTCGTACTTGATCATATAAAAAAATAGAATATGTATCCTTAATAAATGATTTATTAGCCTTAGCCAAAGCAAATATTGTAGTGTATTAAACTCTTTTAAAAAAATTATCCTTCCTTTTACCATATTCCTTTAAAACAATTACACATATATTAATTTTTCTTAGCGACCAATCTATCTAACAATCATACCTATTGGCCTATCCCCCAAAATTTATCCATCGATCAATATTTCAATACATTCCAATTATCTCAAAAGAGAAACATTAAGTTTATAATATAACCCTTCAATATCTATGAGAAGATTACCAAAGACTAGGACATATCATAGAGAAATGGTTAGATATACCAAGTTTGTGACCACATTTGACTTTGTTATTAGATGTGAATATTTCCATGAAAAAATATTTAGCTACACATACTCTATCCAATCTACTAAATATGGGTTCATCACGCTTCCTCCTACTATACCATTTAAACCAATAATAAAATTAAACCTTAATAAATTTTTTAAAATAATTAAAAGGATAAATTATTTTTACAATCGATCCATTTGTTAAATTTAAGTGTCAGTTTCAATCAAAATCAATCCCTACCATGTTATAGTCCATATGAAAAACCATTTAGACACAATAATGATATTATCCTTCCAATCCCAAACATATATTTTTTCTAAAGCAAAAGTGGAGAATCAATAGAATGAAAGCCTATTATTATTTTCTATGCAACAAAAGCAATTTACATAACCCTATTCAAAGAATTTCCCCTAAAGGAAATTAATATTTTTTCAATGAATAATATAAATGAAAATAAACTCCACCACCACCTTCTTGATAAGAGATGCATAGAAATAAGAATCCTTTCCAAATAGACAAAGGATACAAAATAAGTCTATAATTTACACATTTTATATAATGTAAATATAAAATTAGTTGATGCCACTCTATGCCTTCTATCCTTAAGAGATCAGCCTCAATTATTTTATGGCATGATTTTGAACTTCACAAAACCATTATTGAATATGGGGGATTATTAGTCAAATCGTCGAATAAATTCCCTAACACAATATCATGGCGATGTTTGATTGGATATTTAAACAATGCTCTAAGAACACTTTTTATTCTATAAATATTTGTATAGATATACTAACTAATTCAAATTCAATTTTTTAGGAACCTCATTTTTCTAATGTCTACATTAGAGGATCTCAAGAAAGAGGTTAATAAATATTTATGTTTTCTTGTAACCTCCCTCTATCCTTCAAACATGATTACCTCCATAAAAGATTGAGGCTTTCTAGATTTCTAAACCCAAGTGAACCCCTTAAACATGATGAAGCACACTCTATCACAATCACTTTACGATATTGAGGTTTAGTCTACATCAACTATGAAATAAGGGTTTCATTTTCTTAATGAAGGGGCACATTAAACAATTGGCATTCAAATATAGTTAAATGGACCTTACAAACACCTTGTAATGGATCCAATATATCTACATCAACAATATTTATATTTTATAAACTTGAGCCATAGGTTTAGATAGTTAGCCCTTGAGCATTAGGATTAGTATTAATACCAATTTAGTAGTTAAATAGAAAGAGTTATATTGTGGTTGGAATCATCTTTACTAAGATACTTTTCTCCTTCCAGTGGAAGAGGATTTGTATTCATTTGAATCTAGAATGTAATTTCTTACATAGTTAATTTTATTGCATTGGATCTGAATTTATTGTTATCAATGAATGTTGTTTATTATGTGTCATTGAATTACTTACTACCAATACTATATTTATTTCAATTATTTTATTACAAGTGGTATTAGAGAATCGATCTTGGATCCTTGTTATGGTGTAAATTTGTAGCAAAAGGGTATGACCATTCTAAATCCTCTACTAATTCTAATATTTTTTTTTGGCTCATCTTCTAGCATATTTTTATTCTTTAATATTATATGTTTATTATTGTTGCTTCATTTTCATGAATTTAATTAATTTAAAAATGCTAGAACCTTGTGGAAGACATATCTCATTATGATCGTCTCTCAAAGCCAATCAAAATAAGGGCTATTTCCAAAAACTGTTTTTAGTTATTGAGTGTGGGGGTATCCTTGTTGGAGATATATCTATTTGACATTGTCTCTTCAATTTGATCAAAGTAAAGGGTATTTATCATCACACTTTTCAATAATGCTTCAAGTATTTTTATTGTTTTTGTATTTAGCCCTAGTTTATAAAGAAAGTTGTTACTTATTTTGATTGGTTATGAATAAATGGTCTATTGTAGTTCATTGGTAATTTAAAGGATGTGTGTATGAGAAAAAATAAGTTTCAATCCAAACATTCTAGTATTTTAACATACCTCTAAATATCAATAGTTTTGACAAACAACTTCTTTCTTCATTAAGTTCTATGGATTTGCATCCTAAAAACACCACTCCGAATTCCTTTCCTCCTCCTAATAATCCTTCGCTATCACTACTCCCATTGCCCCTTCATTTGGTAATCATATTCTTGATACTATTATTTTTAACTACATAATTATCTTGAGAAATAATAAATGATGGTTGATTCCATTGTAAATGTCATGGATGACACCAAAATATTCCTAAAAATATTGTCTACTTTATGTCCCATTGTATATGGATCTTAACAAATCATTAGGAAATACCCATAAGGATTTTACTAAAGCAACAAATCTAAGGGATACATGTGTTCTTATTAGATACCACTTGTTCATAATTATCTAGTTACCCAAGTCATTCACTCAATTTCCTATACTACTAAAGGTACTCTTCCACATTATATGTGGTCCATATTATGCAAAAAAAACAACCAAGAACATTTGAGGAGTATTGATTATATGTTAAGTGTACAAAGATATTAAAGAAAGGTCGTATTGGATTCCTCACCCCAATCAATTGTGTGGAGCTTCCATATTCAAAGCCTGTTCTTCTAACACTACCATTGATAAAATTTGGTAAAAATTGAGATATATTAATTATAAATAGTTATATATATATATATATATATATATATATATATATATATATATATATATATATATATATATATATATATATATATATATATATATATATATATATATATATATATATATTGTTTAGGGTGAAAATATGGGTTTTTTTAAAGGGAAACAACTCTTTTTTACAATACCACTCCTCTACATTAAATAAAATAATGAAGAATTAAAGAAGTATAGTAGTAGAACAAGATAAGAAGTCACATAGACCCCTTATAGGAAAAAATTAAAATGCTTCACTTCCTATGACTACAAGAGGTGAATAAAGCTTACAATATCTAATTAATAATTTAACCATAATTTTATCTATCATAAGCTTGCAAATCCCTCTCAACTATACTCATCAAATCACTAGGAAAATCATCCCTCCATAAAATTTATTTAGAAATATCTACACATTTATTGGTCAACCAATCCACTTCTTGGTTGCCCTCTAAATAGGTACGTATAATAGTGTTGGAAATAGAGTCTATTTCATTATTTGGGTTATGTAAATATATCCTCCAAGATATATATCTAGATTACTTTATGTGAAAGTTATATAGTTACTTCATGCAATGTAATAAATGCACAAGTGTCAATGTGCAAGTTGTGCATGTGTAAGTTATCCCTTGCAAAACTAGATAGAGTGTTGGCCAAGTATCATATTTTGCCTATATAAGGATGGTCTATTAGATAGATAGGGGAGAGAGTTATATGACATAGTCAAAGAGCATAGCTTAGTGGATAGTACTATTATGTATGCCACACCATTCAGTGGTGATAGATAAAATATAGATCTATAGCTTTGTTAGTGGAGTTCTCACTTCCTCCATAGATAGATTGTAATATTTTATATGATTTATATTTTCAACATACTTCAATCATCTAGCAGATTTATTTTCTTTCATGTTATTCTATATCTTGTGATTTTTCTCTCATGGCTCATTCATCAAAAGCTAATAGTGGTATCAGAGCCACAATAGATCTAGCATGTGTAGGTCAATAGGTAAACCACCATTATTGATTAGCCTGAGAGGTTTTATCAAACTAATGCACCACTAGACCATCCACTAACAAAAGATCTTAAAATTATCTAGGTGGTATATTTTGGGAGAGTCACAAAGATAAGACTGAAAGGAATATCAATTTTATAAAATATTGATATCATTTTTATCTAGATTCTTTTCCACAAAGTTGTTATGAAAACTTGTGAGGACTACGACTCAACACTCAATCCACTAGATTGATGAATCATCTAGTGAACATCATCTAGCTTATCTGGAATTTGCTAACTAGTGCCTGAAGTTTCTTTTATTGTAGAAAATTAATTCTTAGAGGAATAGGACTACTCTTATGATATAAATCTAGGAGACTCCAACTTCATTGCCCGATTATTGGTATGCCCTCATAGTACAAAGGTTAGTTCATTGTGCAATAAAAGAATACTATGAAAGGAAACTTCTATTTAAGTATCATGGTGAAGATAGGAGACTAAAGGTTTCCATTGCTAGATTGAATACTTTCACAATTGAAGAACATACCATAAGAGCGTTGATACAAAAATACCATAGAAAACTTGAAGAAGAAGGCACAAAAGTCTTGATACTAAAAAGGCAACATAAGCCTTGATACTAAAATGGCCATAGAAGCCTTGATATAGAAAAGGCCACAAAAGCCTCGATACTGAAAAGTCCATAGAAACCTTGATACTAAAAATGTCATATAATACTTTATACATAAAATGCCACAGGAGCCTTGGTATCGAAAAAGTCTACAGGAGCCTTGATATTGAAATAGGACACAAAATCCTTTATCTTGAATAAGAATTCAAGAAGAATGTCTAATTTAGAAGCATATTACAAGATTTTAGTATTAATATATTTGTTACAAGAACAAAAGATTCAATTATTTGAAAGAATTACTACAAGAAATTTAGGAAGAGTATCTTCTTTAGAATTAGCTCAACCCTGAAGCAAAACTGAAGAGATCAAGAGAAGATCTCATTGAAGAAATTCTAGTCTTGGAAGAAAAATAAGAAGGACTAGGAGAGTCCTGATCGAAGCCAAGAGAAACATAATTAGAATATCCAAGAGAATATCTCACCACCAACATTTCTAAGAAGCAGAAGGTTATATAAAATATCTCAAGGAAGACCATCAGAAGATGCTAGATCAAAGATCTTGTGAAGGTCTCATCGAGCATCTAGGAAATGCTAGGAGAACCTTGCTGAAGATCAAGAGTTCTTTGGAAAATCATTGGATAAATCCACTATCTGGATGGATTCCTTGATAGTAAAGGACTTGGGATAATTATCACCATCCAAAAATAGGCCCAAGAGGATAATTTGGCAATGAGTTCCAAAGCCTAGAATAATATCCTGCTTGAAGTTAGAATTCAATAAGAAGACTTGAAGACAAAAGAAACTCATCAAATATTAGATATTTAAATATTACCTCTCATAAAAATAAGGCACCGCTTTAGAGACATAGAATTCTCCTAATCTATAGTATAAGTAGGAGAAAACAAGAGGAGAATAAACCACCAAATCCTAGGCTCATGAAAGAAAGTTTGAGACCATCATTTGGTGAAGGAGCTATTCATGACATCCTACTTGAACCAACAACTTGATATTTTTTTACACTAAGGTCTACATCCTATACAAAGGTAGGATAAGAGCTACAAAAAAAGGTATGCAACTTATGGTGAAAAAATATTCATTAACTAGATTATTTATTAGATTTATTAGAACACCTAAAGTTGGATTAATGTTGTAAAAATGAAATTTGATTACAGTCTTCTAAAAGTGCAAAAAGGAAACAAAATATTTTTAGGATTATTTTGCACATCTATTATAATTTGATTAGATTTCATAAAAATCTTCTATCAACTTCTTAGTATCTATTTTTTTTTTTAAATACCATGTCCTACAACATTGATTGTAGTGAAATTGTAGAATAACTCCTAAAAATTCATTTTAGGTTATTATTGACTAGTTTCAGTAAATTATTAGTGCATGACTTTGAGAGTTGATTGGAGTGATAAGGTGTAATATTAGTCCAATAAAAGTGAAGAACTTGTACTATTATATCACTCTCAAAAAGAAAATTAGTTTTGTGTTTACTGAAAGATACAAAGTCTGATTTGTATCAAGTGTCTAAAGACATTATTGAAACACAAAAATATGCAATATGAAGTGGCCAATATAAGCCACCAAAAAGGGTTAGAATCATCCAAAATTTGGGGAAGAATTTAACTAACCAAAAATAGAGATAGAAGCTTATGAAAGTGAGACTTGGTGAGTCTCAAAAATCATAAGCATTACAAGTTGAATGCAAGAAAAAATGTAAAAAAATTGCATCAATTAAAAAGCTTCTATCTACTATTATTGAATCTTGGACTTTTTATCAAAAGTATCCAAGCAAAAATATAAAGGTGTGTCTACTATTTAAATACAACCTCAAACCCTTGTATTACAGGAAAAATATGGCACAAAACCAAAATTTTAGATATGGAAATAGAGTGCAAAAGATGGTATATTAAAATCCTTATTATACAACATTATAATATATTAAATGCACTACTCTAATATAGTTTTTGACAGTATAATAGCATATTTGAACTACCACAAAAAGACATGTTTTCTATAGGAAAAAATGCCAACATAGGCTGGACGTCAACACTCTTCTTCCTAAGTCAAAAGGAGCTACTCAAGGGATCATCTTGGATGTATGTAGCTAAAGAATCAAAGATCATTTCAGATCATTCATGAGCCACATTTATGTAGACAAGCGAGTGCATATCGATTTCAAAAAAAATGACGCCAAAAATTTGTAAGGGATTCATTACATTTGGAGGCATAAAAGAAAGAGGGAAAGGTGTTACATTTTTGGTCTCTAACTTGGATAATATCACCCACTAAAGGAAGCTCCGAATTATCATCCAAGCTCCATAGCTCATCATCCATCCACTTACAAAAAATGTTTTCTTGCTACCTAAGAAACGTTGCAAAGCAAAGGGGTTATAGAGTTATAATCTCCATCTTCGAATATGTTACAAGAACAGACTCCATGCAGATATAACACTTGGTATTCTAGTCATAACTCCTCTCAATGTTCTAGAAACATCCACACAAGATTTATAAGCAAATACGTACCACTCGATATTCTCCACCAACTTCACACAAGTACCCATACATCTTTTAATCTCTCCAAGAGCGTTAAATAAAGGACATGGACCATTACATAAATAAGGTAGAACTCAATTGTAATAGACGTGACACTTATCACAATATCTATGATAAATTATCCTTAAAATGCATTTGAAGTCCAAGTTCAATGTGCATGAGTGAAGCATAGACAAAGACATCCAAAGGAGGAGTGTAACACAGTCAAGTTCTGAGATAAGTGTAGCAAAAATGTTTGAAGTGTAGTATGGAAGATAAAGGGGAAGGAGCATTAAAAGCTTCCTATATTTGAAGGTCAACTTTTAGTGTCATACGTACCAGCATTCAGGACCTACTCTAAGGAATATCCATTAAATAAAGTGCTTAAGGTACCTTTTACATGTTTTTATACTCAGCCACATAAAGCATCGAATATTGAGGAGATATTACATCTAAAAGGTAAGATCTAAATCCCATTTATTATTGCATTAAATCCAAATAAGGTTTCTGGCTAGATCTAGATATAGTTAGAAAATGGACATCCCATAAGTGGAAACCCAAAGGTAACTTGGAGATTATTGCAATGGAAAAAGGTTTTTCACTGTCTAACTTCATGCACAAGGAATATATACATGGGGATTTGTTGAAAGGCCCATGGTTATTTGGAATATGGGGGTTCTATCTTTAAAAATAGAAACTAGGATTTGACCCAAATAATGATAATATAAATGTTGCACCAATATGGGTCAAACTTCTAGGGGTTTCTAAATGTATAGGAAAATTAATAGCATTTGACCCAACTACTTGATGTAAAACCAAACTAGTTTTTTCTATATTTTACGTGAACACATATTTGACCCAACCATTACCTTCCTCAATAAAACTTGTTTTAGATGCGAGGGTGTGGATTCATCCAATTGAATATGAATCATCAATGGTAGTTTATTTTGGATGTAATACAATAGGGCATATTATAGCTCATTGCCCAAAAAGAAAACAACCCAAGAAAAAAGAAAAGGTGTAGATTTGGAAAAACAAGGAGAAAGAGCTAAGACAAAAAAATATTTTTATAGAGAAAATTGAATTGTTAAAGATAAAAAACCCAAAAACCAATAAATTCTAGATATTGCAAGGTTTGGAGGAAGAAATCATGAGAAAACTAGTCTAGAGAATGTCAGATAAGTTAACAAAGAACTAGAGAATGTAGATTTACAGTCTTAGGAGGAGAATCAACCAGATCTATTGAATAAATATTTAGACCCAAAATCAAAAGAAGAGGAAGTAGTTAAAGAAACTCCTATAGAGGAAGGAGATATTGAAGAAACAAAGCTAATAATAAAACATGAACCAAAACAAGTTAGATTGTCTTTGGAAGAGGGAGAAGGATTCAAAGAGGTGGTATATAAAAGGAAGTTAAAAAGAGATAAAGGTTTTGAGAACCAAGAAGTTCAACAACAACAAAATACCAAGGGTGCCAAAGGGAAAAAAAGTTCTTCCACAAAAAAAACTAGTATGATGAGGCTGATAAAAAATACATAAAAAAAGTGTAGATATGGGTAGTGTGACAAATCCTATAAGACCCAAACTGTTAGATACAAGGAACAAGAAAACAACTTAGTACATAGCAAATGGAACTCAACAGGTGTTGGTACTAAGCGGGTGAAAGCTCCAACTAAAGGTAATAAATGAAAGTTATTTTTGAGAAAATTCAATGAGTAAATACCTCAAACAAAAATAGGGTAGTTAGGGATATTATAAAAATGCATGGGATAGATATCCTTTTACTTCAAGAAATGAAAATTGGAGAAGGAAATTTAGACAAGATTAAAAATTTGGTATGGAATAAAGCATAAGGTACCTATAGACTAGCTAGAGGTGCTTCTAAGGGTTTGTGGACTCTCTAGAATCCAAATAACCTAGAATGAGAGTGTATGCAATAGAATTATAGATTTATTTTGATCCTCTTTTGATGTAAATCAACTTATTTTTATTGGTACTTAAATGAAGGGGTTTTTGTGCAACAAACTCAAATTTTTAAAGGACAAGGTAAGGAGAACCTTGTATATAAATTGAAAAAATAACTATATGGCCTCAAGCAAGCATCAATGGAATGGTACTCTCTCATTTATGGCTTCTTTAAGGAGTATGTATTCACTCACCTACTCTCTACTACCTAAAGCAAGGTAAAGACATTCTCATTGTATGTTTATATGTGGATGATCTAATATTCATGGGTAGTAGTGACAAGATGAATAAGGAGTTCAAACACTCCATGATGAAATAATTTGAAATGAAATATCTAGGCTTAATGCATTATTTCCTAGGCATGAAAGTTCATCAAACAGATAAAGTAATCTTCATATGTCAATACAAATATGATCAAGATATGATTAAGAAATTTTTTATGGAGCAATACAAAACTGTTGCAACTGCAACGGGTCATGGAATCCAATTGTTAAAATATGATGGAACACCAAAAGTTGACATGACCACTTACAAGATCATGGTTGGGAGTCTGATGTTTCTCACCAACACAAGGCCTGATATTCAGTATGTTATTTCTCTTGTTTCAAGGTTTATGGTTGATCCATCATAACTACATTTTCAACCAACTAAGAGAATTCTGAGATATGTAAAGGGTACATTGGATTTTGGGATCCATTACCACTAATGTAATTCTATAAAATTAGTTGGTTTTAGTGATAGTGATTGGGGCAGCAATATAGATGATATAAATTCTACATCAGGGAACCGTTTTAGTCTTGGTTCAGGACTAATTACATGGAGTTCCAAAAAGCAGACTTTTGTAGCATTGTCTTCTACTGATGCTGAGTATATAGCAATCACACATGCTAGTACTCAAGCTCTATGGTTGATAAAATTCCTTGAAGATATTGGAGAGCAATAAAGTTGTCCTACAATATTGTACTGTGACAATATGAGTGCCATCCAATTGGCACATAATCCCATCCACCATAGCAGGTCAAAACACTTTGATATGAAGTATCACGTCATTCGAGACATGGTGGAGAAATAGGTAGTTGAGCTTAAATATGGCAGCACTTTGGACAACATGACAGACATCTTCGTTAAATGCATTGCTAAAGATCAATATATAAAGTTGAGAGACTATCTTGTCAACCCTCTCAACTTTAAGGGGGAGAATGTTAGCATATAGGTTTAGGATAGTCGGCATATAGATAGTCGGCAGTTTATGGTCGAAAGTTTAGAGGAGAAGTTAGTTTTTACTTCTCTTTGCATTTCCTATTTGTTAGTGCAGTAGTTAGCGATATTTCTACCTATATAAGCTATTGTAATACTTATTTTTCCCTAATGTGAACTTAAGTTTCATAAATGGCTAGAAGGTAAAGATATATTTGCACACAACCATTATTTGATAGGGATAAGATCATATGTATATTCACCATATATGGAAAGATACTCAGGAAGATATTTATAAGTAGTTGGGGTTGAATAAAAATCCATTAAAATATGTTTTAGAAGCCCAATAGTGGAATATTTTTGTTTAATTCCTTGAGAGTAAGATATTTTTAAAATATTAGGGGTATGTCCTAATTCTATATATACTCTCGTTGAATGTAAACAAAGGATGCCAAAATTTATAATAGGACTTGATATAAAATTATATTTCTGGAAAATCTATTTGTTGTCGACATAGGATATTTTACAGTGTTGTTACTCTGAAGTGGTGTATCTAGGTGCCTAATTTGCTTCTTGATTTTGAACAATGCTCATTTCCTTATTCTTGTTTTAATCAAAATCTATGTGATAATAATTGTTATGAGTTTTATTTATTTTGGCATGTTGTTGATGTTATATGGAGATCTTAATTGACATTTAATCATTCTAAAACTCAATTCTTTTCTTACTAGCTTTGGTTGTTTTGTGTGGTAGCATGAGTGATTAAACTATCTTGATGTTTGGTCTATTCTATAAACTTGTTTCATCCCATGCTAGGTAATAAATTGATCTTATAAATATGGACACTTTATTACTTTGTTGGTTATGATTGGAAAACATAAAAATATACCAAGTTGAAAGAATAATTAACAATTAAAATTGTAGAATGTCACCCTCCTTTTCTTTCCTACCTTACCCTCTCTATTTTTATTTTTGAAGAGATCCATTTTTATGTATCTTAAAATTATTTATTATTTTAATCTATTAAAGTCTGAAATAGCTAGATCTATTTACAAATGCAAATTTGATTGATAAACCAAACTACAATGTATAGAAGTTGAACCCCCTTCCAGGTAAAATAGGTGATCACTAAAACTATTGCAAAAGTGGAAAAGAGCAAGGACGTTTTATCCAACCCTGTAACACACACCTTGGATATCCAACAAGATTCTAAAGTGAGAGGGAATTTTTTCTCATTCAAATGTTACTTGTGTTTTCTACTTACTCTCCCTAGGGTGTGGATGAAATACCAATCAACAATAAATTGGCACTAGAAGGAGGACCTTGAAATTCTAGACTTTATTCTTCCTTCAAAGTGACCAGGTCCCACCCAAGAGATAGAGAGCTCCTTGTATATGAATTGGAAACCGCAAGGAGAGGAGAGCTAAATATTTATCCATCATAGTTTTATCTTCGTTAGTGGTTCCTCCAACTGTGACTCAGAATCTTACCATTAATTAGATAATCATGGTTAATTGGTTGGGTTCCACTACTTTGAATATCATTAGTGCAACCCATTATTTACTTAGAAATATTGAAAATTGTTGTTACACTTACAAGAATCATGGAATCTAAACAACAAAATAACACTTGGTAGTCTTTAATAATAATCTAAAACTATTGAATGTGCAACATGAGGATGTAGCCTGTAGGTTATTCACTTTCACTCTCCAGAAGGAGGTATATGAATGATTTATAAATCTCATGAATGACTCAATCACCTCCTGGAATGATCTAGAGAAAGTTTTTTTTCCTAGTTTGGTCAAGTAATTGATCCTAGAGTGTTATATCAACAATTCTTCAACATTAAGAGAGGATCGGGTAAAATTGTTAGATATTTCAATGTGAGATTCCAAAAGGCTTATGGCAGAATGACTGGTCATTACATCCCAAGTGCCAATTTTTCCTTATAAATTTATAATAATCCCTTGGATCCGATGATGTCTATTTTTCTAAAGAGAGACACAAATATCACAAACTTGATAGAATCCTATAAGGAAGCTCTAACTATTGAAAGGCAATTGGACCTCAACCTTTGAGCAATCCTTTAATACCCTCTATTACATAGAATATAACTATTTTGAATTCCATTCCTCATTAGATGCTAATGCCAACATGTCAAGCTCAGTTTAAGGAAACTCCATTACCTTTGACACATACTAAGCATGTCCATAATACAAATAAATAATATAATAAAGCAAGAGTTAAAGAAGTTTCAAGGATGGTCCAAAAAATGGTAAATGACTTCTTGAGTTTGAAGAGACAAGTTTCTATGGAAGAAATTTCTAACAAGTTTCCTTACCAACACAATATATTATCTAGACCTTCATACAAATCCAATAAGGATTACAACAAAGGCAAAGGACCTGAAGTAAACATATGTGACATGGCTTTACCCAATTGGTGTAGGATTCATAGAACATCTCAACACATGGAATTAGACTATCTAGAGTTATACAATTCTTTTGAAGCTTTATTTAGTGAGTTGATTTTTCCTAAAAATTAGAGAAATATTGATGGTGTTGGTTCATTCATAAATTATTGTGGAAACGCCTATGGATGAAGTGCAATATTTTCAACAGTTTATAAAATATAATTACAATCTTAGAAATATAAATCTAGAGCCCAACACTACATCTACAACTCCCAATAACTCTTACAATGTTCCTCTTGATCCTTCCCCAAATAATAATCCACCTCCACCCATGGGGGATATCCAAAGGTCCAAGCTAGATTTTCTACTCCACTTAATAAAGGATACAATATAGTGGAGAATATGAATAAAATTAAGGCTAATATAACCCTTCATGAGTTAGCTCAGATTATTGAATGAAGGGATAAATTGATTAAGACTTACTCTAGACCCTCTACTAATTCTCTATAAAATGGGAAGAAATGTGCAAATGCAAATATGGTCACATATAAGAAAAATCCTAAATTCCACTATTATTGTTGATAGTTCACATATTTGGAAAAATATTGCATAACTGTGTGGTGGATTTTGGTGCTTCAGTTAATGTCATACCTCAAGCTATTTACCATCAATTGGTATTAAAACCTATGAAGTCTGATAAGAGAATATTTCAACTAGATAAAACTAAGGTCAAGGTGATTGGTGAACTTCAAGGTATACACATCTAGTTAGCATCTGAGCTGAGAGTGTAACACCAAATTGATATTTAGGTGGTAGATATTCCTATGGGGTATGGAATACTCCTAAGTAAAGACTAGTCAAAAAATCTAAATGGGTATTTGGCCATAGATTTTTAACACATGTAGTTACCTTGAAAAGGTATACCAAATTAGATAATAATTGAATGATAACCTCAATATAAACATATGATAAAATAATTTAATATTAAAAATGATGCTATTAATTTTGTTGATGCAAATATTGGGGTTTATAGTTTGACAACTACACAAAAGGTGAAACCAATTAAAGCTTTTATTGATCATGGTAATTACGTTTGGATGCTCCATGTTTATGGAGCTAAATCCAAGCATGGTTCTGGTATAGGGTAATTTCTCAAATGACCCCACAATCAAACATATTTCATGTCTTATTGGTTGCAATTTCCCTGTACAAATAATTTGATTAAGTATGAGGCACTAATACTAGTGTTGAAATTAGTTTTAGACAAAAATGTAAAAAATATTTATGTTCTTATAGACTTGGAGTTGGTATCTAATCAAGTTAAAGGTATGTTTTAGTGCAAGACCTCTTACTTGAAAAGATACAAACACCGAGCTTGGTATCTCATGGAAGAATTTAATGCTTTCAATCTGATGCATATTCCTAGGGATAATAATTCACCCGCAAATGTTTTGGCTTCATCAACTACAAGTTTGAAGCCCTTGGAAGGATTTAAATGGAAAAACAATTAGTGGAATTAATCCCTTGTCCTTTTGTTTCGGATAACGTAAACACATTTTAGGTATTTTTTGATGATCAACAAATTATAGATTTCTTATATAACACAAACACATTTGAAAAATCTATAATTTATGATGGTCAAAGGGATACTATGCTTGAAATTTTGGATAATAATGAGGGAATAATGAGATTTAAAAATAATAGAATTCCTAGGGGAATGGTTGAACTTGAGAGGCTATTTGACAATGACTAAATTAACTAAATAACAAGTTCTGGAAATCCTATTGGTATAGTAGGAAATGAGACCGAGAAAATGAATGTAGGGACTAAAGAGGATCTCAAGCAAGTTCAATTGGTTATAGCTTGTGATCCCATAATAAAGAAACATCTTACTGAGTTGCTTCATAGGTCTAAGGATGTTATGGCATGGTCTTTAAGGACCTAAAGTTTTTTTTTTTTTTTAATATATTTCCTTTAGTTAGTAAATATTTTCCATTTTTACTAAATTCACATTTAAAATTCTTAAGTTTCTCTTATGCATTTAGTAACACCCAAATTATCTCTTTTACTTTTACTTCACCATATTTTCTATCAACTCAAGGATGAATACAAAGTTATGATATTTTCTAAGCAAGTTATAAATTACAAAAGATATAATGTCTTTGTCTTAATAGGTTTTCTACATAGTTGAAAGTTGATTTCTTATTGATTTTGATTTTGTGAGGTGCTCATTCATTCTCTATTTTTCCTCTAACTTGAAATGTGCTAATGTCTCTTCAAATCCATTATTTTGATTTTTCTAGTTCTCTCATGCATTGTAGAAATACTTTTATACATGTTTTTGAGTTTTGAAGATCTTAAATGTGAGACCTAGTTGATGGATCTATTTGCTATAATATAAGTGTTCTTTCATTCATTTCACTTTATTCTATTTATCATGTTCATTAAAATTTATTAGTTTCTATTGTGTTGTAAATCCCAAAAAGAATTCATTTCTAATATTAGTATCATGTCCATCTTTCATATTTAATATTTTATATCATTTAGTTTTTATGGTACAATATACTTATCATTTGAATGTATGATTGAAAGAATGTCATGAGAGAAGCAAAAGGAGACTGCTACAAACACAAGAAATCTTGAAAATAAGTATTTTTTACTATTAAATATGTTGATATTGGCCTTATTATGGGCCAATCAAAAAAGGATTTTTGATACTCCTACAATAGGTGTTATTGTTTTGTAATGGGAATAATCTAGGTACTCTAGTTTAGGAGTTTTCATTATGCCTTCCTTTGACCATGGCACTTTTGTTTGATTTTATTATGATTTGGGGTACTCCTACAATCAAAAGGTATTATTTTCAATGCATGAGAATCATTCAAGTACTCCAGTTTGGGTGTTGTTTTTATTTCTTCCTTTGACCATGGCCATTTTTTTATTTCATCGGAATTTTGGGTACTCTTATAATTAGGATGTGTTGTTGTTTTATCATGAGAATCATTCATGTACTCCTATAGTTGGAGTTATCTTTGTGTCTCTCATGGATTTCATGTAGTTATTCCATTTCCTCTGTTCAAAAATCTTTTTTATAACATGCATCACCTATAGGAATTTTTGGGCAATACCACATGAGGATTGTATTTAGAAAGCATTGGATTCGAATGCTTTTGTTGTTGGAAGGAATGATAAGGATAATATATATTTAAATTGTTTATTAGCTAGATTTATATGATTTTAATTAGCCAATATAAAATATAGCTTTCTTGAAGCTGGTTGTTATTGTTAGTTACGTTTTTTAGGTAATTCTAATATTAGACTTCTTTTTGCAAATGTTATCTTCTTGGAATATATTGTGTATAATGTAAAATGAAGTATATTTTATGCTTATGTAATTTTATATATATTTTATTTTGGATTAATAAAAGTTAGAACATTTGAAATCTATATCAGTACAACTAGTAAATAAAATGTTAAAAGTTTCATAAATATCTTTCCAAGGCTAACAAATTTTATTATATGCTGAGTATGAACTATCATCTTGTCCTCCTATTAAACCAAGTGGTAATAGTAAAGTTATGTACTTCATTAAAAAATATCCTTACATTAATCTTTACACTCCTCTCTCTTTTTCATTTCTATTTTCAAAACCAAAAAGCAAGTAGAAAACACTTAGCACATTCAAATTGACAAAATATAACTGAAATAAATAATTGTCATCAGGGTTATGCATAACGGGTCAGCCCCAAAATGTATTTATAAAAATTTGGCAAATTAGTTTTAAAATCCAAGTGAATAGTATCGAAAAACATGTAGAGGGTTAACTATTATTAGGGGTAATGTTGGAAATATAAACTTAAAATGTTAAAATTATTATAAAATTAGGACGAATAGAACCCCCCAAAAACATTGCACCCAAAAAATTTTGGCTAATGGGCCTTGGTCAAGGATCCCAAATATTAGCCAATTTCAAAATTCAAAATTCCTAATTTTAGCCAATTGGCTATAAATAGCCGCTATGCATAACCCTGCTTTTCATACTTATCACATTTAGTAAGGCAAGAAACCATTATTCATTCCTTGAAACCCTATGAAAATTCCTAATAGGTATACTTATTCACACTTTGGAAATATTTAAAACCCTCAACTTGTCCCACATGTTATTATTTCCTATAGTTGCCATGTCAATTATAAGGAAAAAATAGATCAATATATTTAATCCATTATCAAGTAAATTGTTCTACAATTTCTACATATATTACTCAATTTTATGGCTAACAAATAATGAGAGAGCTGAAATGAGATCCAATAAGAGAATTGTCAATTAAAGTCAAGATTATAATGTTCGATAAAAAAATTTGAAGTGTTCTTCTTTGACCTAGGCAAGCAATATATCATTCACTCCAAATTCATTCTTGCAAACTCTACAAAAGTGATCTACAAATACTCATGCTTTGTATATCATGCATTCTTGGGTATCAAGGTGGAATGAAACCTCTAGTATTACAATGTTATAAATAATTTATAGATAATGATGCCATGATCATCATTATAGGCTTGATTTTGTTACTTTACCTTTCCTCATCTAGTTGAACATGTCTTTCCAAAAAATCATTATATTTTGAATTCACCACAAAGAAAGAATAACTCAAACAACATAGCTAAATTTTAGAAGGGAAACAAAAGAAAGAGTATGAATTGATATTGTTGTATATTATAACTATATCAAACAGAAGAGCATATAAGTAAAAACTTACATTGTTTGAAATTCAAGACACCTACACTCAATCATGATAATAGTTATGTTACCTTGTAACAAGAGAAAATTATACACCATACTGATACAATAGGATGAACAAAATAAAACATCATGATAAACACACACTAAAACTAAATGGTCGATTTAGAAGTAGCTAGATTCAAGCATTTATAGAATACATTTGGTTAATGATATAGACTCTGGAAGGTTAGTAATGGCACTCTTTCGACCACATTAATGGTCAATTAATAAATGTTGTAGACAATATTCTACAAAATAAATTTATTCTCAATAAGAGTCAAGTGTGTCATTACATCTACTAAAAATAAAGAGTATTGAATGTATTGTCAAACCTTATTATAGCGATATTATAAAACTCTTTAGAAAAATGAAACTTGCAAAAAAATTATTTAAGGGCACACAAATCTACTACAATTATTGAGAGTAATCCCACAAACTTGTCAAACTCAAAAACCTTTCCTAAATTAAAAATATAATAGATAAAAATAAATATAGTACTAGACCTCTTTATCCCTTAAAATATAAATATTCACAACCAAAACATATAAGGACACAATGAAAACCATATTCCCTTGTTTCCAACTTAAGTCTCTTGAATACGTACCAATGTGCTATTCTAACAAGGATATATATATATATATAAATATATATATTGGTTACATAGGGGAGTTGGTTACAACCACTATTTTTAGAAACTGGAAAGTGTAGGGCTCAAACCATAGGGACTACTCCCAACATCCTATTCATCTCGTTGTTGTTAACCCGACATGATATGGAGACCACCGGTTGTTGGGGGCATCATCGTCGGTCTAGCGTGCACTCAGAGGATTCAACATGGACTACTACCTTTACTAAAGCTAGCAGCGAGCCCTTGAGGTTTAAACCTAGGTCTCTTCTTGTTAAGTACTTGATCAGTCAAACCTTTACCAATCCACCTAGACCTTGGGAGCCATTTCTCACAAGGACATTATACTAGCAATTTTTTAATAATATCAATTGGTAAAATAATTTAAAGTTCATATATATGCAGGATTTTATACATTAAGAATGAGTTTGTTGATGTTGTTGTTTTTTTGGCACTTTTTATAAGGGTTTTTAGGCTTGGCCATGAGCTCTCTCAACTGCTCTTTTGTAAAAGGTTTAGAGACCCTTTGAAAACCCTTTTTTTATTAAATTTAAAAAATATATATGATTTAATTAGATATATAAATAATTAACTTAAAATTTAGTTAAACTTAATTAACTTTGAAATATTTTTCAATCAATATGATCTAATTGGATATATGGATATTTAACCTTAACATTATCTTCAGCTTACTTATTTTTCAAGTAAAAGAAAAGGTATTAAAGTGTGACAAAATTCAAACATATAAATATGCCATTAGAAATAAACAGCTTGTATAATGAATAAATGAACCTAATTCAAAATGACCTGAAGTACATTTTAGGCATTTTTTTCATATTGAAATTATTCCATGATTGAAATTTCATCTATCTATCTAATAAAACTTTCCATATTAAACTCCCTTATCATTAATACTCGAGGCTATGCGCATTATTTTTTAAAATAAAAATTTATGATTTCAAAATTAAATCGAATATATACTCCTTTTCTAGTTGATAATATGTGCCCACCAGGAGAAATAGAAAGTGAAGGATTCAATTCAAGTTTATTTTCCCGAGTGAGAAATAGAATGGATTCAATCCAAATTTCTTTTCCCGGTTGTTCATGGAAAACACTGCTTAGTTTTATTCTTCAGATTCCTTACATGCAAGCTATCTTTTACAAGTAAAATGTTGAATGATCTAGGAATTTTTAATTTATTTAAAATAAGATGATTGTGTTATTAATAGTGATGTATGCTTTTGTAATATCACATACAGTTACCTCATGACCTCGAAATACAAGAGAACAAAATTTAGAAATAAGGGAATGTTCCGTAGCACCCTACATAAATATCTCCCTTTTCATAGACTTCCGGTTTTGTATTTTCAGTAACTTTAAAATGAAACTCATGTCTATTGCCCAGACAATTCAGTTTCAGGGCATGTCTTTTATCCCCCTTTTCATAGACCTCCGGTTTTGTATTTTCAATCAACTTTAAAAAGAAACTCATGTTTTTTGCCCAGACAATTGAGTTTCAGGGCATGTCTTTCTGAAGGGGGACAGAAGCCATTTTTCACAGCGCGTTAAGAGCTAAATTTTTAGAATACAAAAGCTAGAAGTTGTGCAGAAGATCCATAATACCACTTTACTACAACCTTCTCTTCATTTAACCGCTTGCGTAAAGCTTCTCCAATGAATTTTCAACGAGAAGAGTCTGTGGAACAGAACATGATTTAACTTTTGATGGTATAATAGATCGCAAACCTGCAGGAACAGTCCAAATATAGCTTCTATTCAAAAGCCTGGTCTGAGCATTTTTATTATGTGATATTACACATGTAGGTCACTGTTAAGGAACCCGTGAGCCTCCCTCTATATGCTGTGTAATCCCATCTTTAAAAAAGAAAAAAGAAAAAGAAAGCAAAATGTTATAGTAACGAACTTATCTCGTCGTCTACATTGAACTTCATCAGACAATATGATTTGTGTGGTATGATTCCATTTCTCCTCTCCGCCTTTGACGTGTTTTTACATTGGAGAACATGAACACAAAGGAAGGACAGGACGCCTCTGCAGCAGAGCATTTCGTTTTCAATGGAGTATTGACTGAAGTCTTTAGTTGGGTCAAACCAGAGGTAGATACGTTGCTCCCGGTTGCCCGTGCTTTTGGAGTAATATTAGTCTGAACAATATATGGCTGCCCCGAAGTGTTCCCCAGAAATTCAAAGTCGAACTCGTAATGCACAGCACAATGCGACAACATCTGTAGGGCGACTGAATTCGTTTAACCAAATGGGAACAAAATCAATGTAAATTATAAACGGGAAAGTTAGATGTCGACATACATAAAATGCTGTCGAGACAGTTAGAATCTTCTCTATAATGGTCATCGCATCTGAAGCTCTGTTATGTTGTTTAGGGATGTGGTTGTACTTTACTAACTGAAAGCTTGTCTGTATCATATGAATCCTTTTTATAATATCGAGTTTTAACTCTTTCATTTATGTATGTTAAGTTCTAACTCCGTTTATAACCCTCTAAGGATACGACCTTTATAACCTTCTCTTTACTACTTTTTAAAGTCTTTTAAGATATCATAATCCTTTGTTAGGTTGTTGGAAAGTATGCCAAGATTCTATACAAAAGTGAAGATCATGGTCTCATTTGACTGTCTTTCTATCCCTTTCGCACTAGATCTTCCTAGATACCCTCGTGAGTGTCCATCCATGTTAACTTTTCCCCAATCCTTTAAGGGATCATACCACTCTTTTTTTCTGACTACTTTTGGGTATCTTATGGTTGTCATTTGTTGTTTACCAGCCATAGGAGCAATTTTTAGTCTCGTCATGATTTGTATCCACCAAGGGTGGGGTTTTTAGGGATACTTTAGCATATGCTATATTGTCGGTTGTGGTCTTATGTCAAACATAGTGGATGTCCAGAGACTCTTGTTTAAGGTTATTGTTCTTTTATTTCCATATGTTCTAATGTAGGAGAGTAGGTCCTACCCATAGTATATGCTTAAGATATTGGGCTACTTCATCTTGTGTAGTTCATTCGCTCCAAATATGCTCTAGTGTGATAAAGCTAGACCAATCAATACCAAGTAAGGCAACCATCATCTTCCACAACTTGGAGGCTACAAGAAAACAAATAAGTGACAATGTGTTTTGGAGTTCTCCCAACACATCTCACATTAGAAAGGACCATGAAAACCTCTTTTCAAAAGTTATTCCCTTGCTATTACCCTTTAATGTAGTAGTAGCTAAATGAATAATCTCACCTTAGGCCATAACTCTTGTGCCCATAATGTATGAATATTTCTTGAAGCATGTTAGGAGTGCTTTTGCATAGGGTTGCATATCCTTGTGCTAATGTATACTCCCTTGACTCATGTTTCCCCAACCAAGGGAATCCTTTGGTTCAGACCATAAAAGTGATGTCATTTGTAGATCTCATTGGATATCCATCTTGTGCCTCTCCAAGATTTGAATTGGTCATTTGCCTATGGTAATCTAGTTTCTCCTAACTTCTTAATTTTTTTTTTGGCATCTATAGTATTTTTCTACCTTTATCCAATTTCCTCTATGTAACCGCTTTATGAAAGGTCTCGACAATCAAAATTGAACCACCAATGGTTGGTGCCCATCCAAAGATATTGTTCAGAATTTTATATTTTGACCATTGTTAATTATCCAAAATAGCTTCTTCTTTGTCAACTCCTCTTATGTCCTCAAAACTATCAACGTGGGGGATCCTCTGCTATGGAGTTCGTGGCAAATAATGTCTACAAATATTTTATTTTATGCATATTTAGCTCTCAAAGTTTGGGCCATAACACAATATTGAGGTTGTTCAAAATCATCCAATATAGCTTACTTGCTAATGACCTTTTGTTCTTGACTATTGATCTAAATCCTAGTCCCCATTCATGTTTGTCTAGGCATAAAGTTTTCCACTAAATCAATACCTATTTTCTTTCCTTGTTCACGCCTCTCAAAAGGAACCAATAATTTATTTGATCCATTTTCTTAGAATTGACTTGGGATTATCCAAAACTATGGAGACATAGATAGGTGTAGACTTTATGATCGATTTAACTAGGGTTGCTCTTTCCCCTGATGATAACCATTGATTAGTCCATTTTTCTTTTTTGATTTTTACTCTATCCACTAGCCAAGCCCAATCCTATTTATTCTATCTAAGTGGAACACCTACATAGATTATTGGAGGGAGGTCTTATAGTATCATAATTTATCAAGAGTCATGATCTCTTTTCTGGGTGAGAAGTAAAAGAAAATGACTTTAGACTCTTTCTAATTGATCCATAGCCTCATGGCTCTTGAGAAACAACTTATGATCTGTTTAATTCTTGGCTCTTCCTTCACTTTTGCTTTTCCTAATAAAGTAGAGTCATCAACAAAGTGAATATGAGTGATTGGTCTGGCTCCATTTGTAATATTTATTCTATATAATGTTTAGTTTCTCCTAATTTTGGCCATTGTCCTTCCCAACTATTTAGATAGTATGATGAAAAAGTATGGGGAGAAGGGGTCTCCCTACCTTATACCTCTATATGTTGTTAAAAATTATGAATGAAAACTATTTATCAATACTGAATATGACACCAATGAAATACATCCCTTGATCTAATCTATCCATTCATGTGAGAAGCCAAAGTAATGAAATGCTATTCTAGCCTATCATATGCTTTGGACAAGTCTAAGTGGGTGAACGTGAATGGGGATTTTTGTGATTCCATGGAGTGCATAGCCTCTTGATCCAATACTATATTATCCACTATTTGTTTGCCTTTCATAAAATCCCCTTGTTCTAGTGAGATAATCTTATGTAGAAGTAGTTTAAGCCTCTTCACCATTACCTTGGTGATTATTTTGAGCAAGATAATATGCAAAGCTATTGTTCTGAACTTGAAAATATGATTTGCATGTTATGCCTTTGGGATAAATGTTATATACATTTTTTTTGCTTTCCTTCAATACATATTTATCTTTTCTAGCTTCCTCCACCACATACAAAAGGTCCTTATGTAGAATATCCCAAAATTCTTGGTAGAATTCAATGAGGAATCCATCCTACCTAGGGATATTTCCTTTTTGCATTTTGAATATCATCCACTGTAATTATTTGGTAGTTACTACGGTAGTCAAAGTAGAATTGTCCTCCTCAATTATTAGTGTGAGTATCTCTTGTAACACTTCATGTTGGACTTCAATATCCATAGGTTTTGTTTTGAACATTCTTGCAAATTAAGTTACTATAATATACCCCATACCTTTGTATGTGTGGATGGAATCTCATGCTTCTTTTCTTAGGGAGGGATGCAGTTGTGCAATCTATGGGCTAGAAAAAAATTGTCAAAGAAGATTATATTTTGGTCGTCCTCCTGGAGCCACTAGATCCTAGTTTTTTGCTTCCATAATAACTCTTTTCATTTTTACCATTCTACTTGCTGGGATGTAATTTTTATCTCTACCATACTTAGCCCTTCTATGCGGCCATCCATGTGGATTTGTTCATTCAAATATTTAAGTTGGGCTATCACTTCCAACATTTTTTTCTTGATATATCCAAACTCTTCCTAGTTCTAGGTCATTATCTCTGATTTAATATACTAAAGCCCTCTCACAAAGCAACACATCTTAGTTCCAAGCTATGTTTTGCCTTCTTACCACCATTGCTTCATTTTGGTCCTAAAAGAGCTATGTCTAAACCATATCAGTTAGGAATCTAAATGACAAGTTTCTAGACATAGATTTCCATAGTTATATCATGATCAACAAATAATCTAAGACTACATTATTTAGGATCTTCTCCCTAGGAATGTTTCCATGAATAAAAATAAATGTCTAATAGTAGGAACCTATGTAATGTTTCAAGAATGTAGATAGATTCGTGTCTCTTCTTGGACCAAGACCTTAGGCCATTATACGATGTGACATCCACAAGGCGGAGGTTTTTAATGTATTTATTCATGAGGTCCATGCTATTGCCTAAGCTACTATTTATCCTAGCTTCTCTTCCAAGGAATCTATGGTATTGAAATCTTCTCCTGCTAGGGCACATACTTTAGGGAATTGGTTAATAATACAATTTATGGTATTCAACTATCTTTTTTTCTCATCTAGGATAGTAGGTGCAAATAAATTCACATAGATCATAACTTGGTGTAACTTCCTATTTTATGCTACTACATCTAGGAGATGTAACAACTCAAAACTACCAATATCATTTGTTTTTACAAGTTATGGACAAGTGTGGCCAACTCCTATGTTTTATTTTAGGGATTACCTTACTAAACCTACACATTTAGGATGACACCAATGAGTGGTCTCCCCACCTTTCTCATAGCCTCCACAACATAGTACTATGTGACCATAGCATAGGGATTATCCTTTAAACATACACATTTAAAGGGGGTCACTTATTCCCTAACATGATAGTCCATCTAGGGAGGTTTATTAGTGTAGAATCTTGGTTCTTAGTTACTACATATCTATGATCTAACTAAGGTCATTGCCACTTTGATAAAAACTGATATGATCCCTAATCCTATGTGATCGAGAGATCACCACTGCTATATTATGAATAGATTTCTCAATATTTATATGGGACACACCCTAAACCTACACATTTAAGGTATGATTATTCACAAATACCTTGGCTATTGTATCTACACAAATCCTTCCAGGTTCATGAATTCCTAGCTATTGTATTCACACAACTCCTTCTAAGACTCATATCTACCTAGTTATTACATTTATGCAAATCCTCATAGGATTGGGCTTTATGGATTACTAGAGTAACCTTCCTACCCATTATAGGATAGATAGATCTCTCAAACAATAAAATAAAGCATGGCATAAACCTTAAAATATGAAATGCTAGAAATATTAATCTCTTAGAGTTCCTATTAAACAATAGCCACATCTAAGAATTACATAAATCTTGATAAAAATATTCAATAAAAGGTACTTAAAACAATGATATAATTAAACCACATTAGTCATCAAAGGTTTCCAAAGGAACATTCAATTCATTAAATGAAAATTTACAAAGATCTACAACAATTCCATGCTAATTAGGTCCAAAGGATTGCTTAAACAAATTCTACATTTTCTCAATATAAAAAGGCACTTTAAAACAACGTAATATTTCATTTAAACAATAATCAAGTTTTCAATGCTTTCAAACAATTACAAGCCTTTGCTTTTACATATCAATAAGAAATAACTATCAAGGATATCTAGCCATATAATCTTATTTTATGAGAAAAAACACCCAGAACAAATCAGGTTTACTTAAATATCAAACAACTCTTCATGCAATGCATTCAAAATGCCTATTCTATTATGCAATTCCACATACACAACAATAGATGAACGTTGAAGCTCACCTTCAAAAATAGATGTAACAACTCAAAACTACCAATATCATTTGTTTTTACAAGTTATGGACAAGTGTGGCCAACTCCTATGTTTTATTTTAGGGATTACCTTACTAAACCTACACATTTAGGATGACACCAATGAGTGGTCTCCCCACCTTTCTCATAGCCTCCACAACATAGTACTATGTGACCATAGCATAGGGATTATCCTTTAAACATACACATTTAAAGGGGGTCACTTATTCCCTAACATGATAGTCCATCTAGGGAGGTTTATTAGTGTAGAATCTTGGTTCTTAGTTACTACATATCTATGATCTAACTAAGGTCATTGCCACTTTGATAAAAACTGATATGATCCCTAATCCTATGTGATCGAGAGATCACCACTGCTATATTATGAATAGATTTCTCAATATTTATATGGGACACACCCTAAACCTACACATTTAAGGTATGATTATTCACAAATACCTTGGCTATTGTATCTACACAAATCCTTCCAGGTTCATGAATTCCTAGCTATTGTATTCACACAACTCCTTCTAAGACTCATATCTACCTAGTTATTACATTTATGCAAATCCTCATAGGATTGGGCTTTATGGATTACTAGAGTAACCTTCCTACCCATTATAGGATAGATAGATCTCTCAAACAATAAAATAAAGCATGGCATAAACCTTAAAATATGAAATGCTAGAAATATTAATCTCTTAGAGTTCCTATTAAACAATAGCCACATCTAAGAATTACATAAATCTTGATAAAAATATTCAATAAAAGGTACTTAAAACAATGATATAATTAAACCACATTAGTCATCAAAGGTTTCCAAAGAAACATTCAATTCATTAAATGAAAATTTACAAAGATCTACAACAATTCCATGCTAATTAGGTCCAAAGGATTGCTTAAACAAATTCTACATTTTCTCAATATAAAAAGGCACTTTAAAACAACGTAATATTTCATTTAAACAATAATCAAGTTTTCAATGCTTTCAAACAATTACAAGCCTTTGCTTTTACATATCAATAAGAAATAACTATCAAGGATATCTAGCCATATAATCTTATTTTATGAGAAAAAACACCCAGAACAAATCAGGTTTACTTAAATATCAAACAACTCTTCATGCAATGCATTCAAAATGCCTATTCTATTATGCAATTCCACATACACAACAATAGATGAACGTTGAAGCTCACCTTCAATAATAACATGGTAAACAAAATACATCATACTATTATTTTATAATGATCCCTTATTCCACAAGGATCTTAAGAACCAAAATAATACTATATTTTCCAACATTCAACATAAAAATCTCATGCAAGAGAATCCCATACTTCTCTTTTATAATGAATCCTTAATATACCCAAGATATTAGGACTTAATTATGATATTTTTTTCTTTCAAAACCAAACAAACCCTCCTAATAAAATTTCATTTAAAACCAAGAGCATCCCATACTACTCTTATGATGATTCCTTAACCCACATAAATCTTAGGAAATCAATATAGCTTTCTAATTTCAATAAATCTAAAGCATACATAAACCAAAAATCACAAGGCAAGGATCTTAAAAAATCTAATTACAACATAGATCTATTAAAATTTTCCTTAATAAACAACCATTTATTAAACAACTAATAAATCTAATACAACCTATATGTATTATTCTTCACAATTTTAAGCTTAATCATTTATTAAGAAATTAAAATCATCACCATAAATAACCTCATATTATTTTTAATTAATAGGCTTGATCATATATCAAGCAATTAAATCAAAAAAACACATTAAGCACCAAACCAAAAATAATTAAAACATAAACCAACAACCTCTAAGGTTCAACCTACAACCTAGGAAGCCAACACAATGATCCAACGATGTTAGCAAAGACATACTGCATAGGTTGACACAATAAGCAAGGGTAGATTTCACAATACTTGGGACAACTATCCCCTTACAAAACAAGCATAAGATAATAAGGAAAAATGAAACCTACAACATAGCACACTCTGCAAAGTATGAGGTACAACACACATAGAGCACAAAGAGGATTATGCACAAAAGAGTAGAAATACAAGGTCCTAGCTAGCGAATATCTAAGGGGAAGCACAAAAAACCTACAAGAACTTCAACACAAAGAACATAAGCCACTACATAAGGAAAAAATGAGATTTCTAATCTACCCACATGATCCACTAGTTCGAGTAAAACACAAAAATCCAAACAAACCCTATGATTAAACAACCAAGCAAAAAGACTAAGCAGATTCATGGTAGTAAAATAATATGGAGGCAACCTAGTATGCTTCCTCTTTTGTTCCTTCTATATCAACGACACATTATCTTCGAATTTCCACTATTTAGCCAAACATTCCTTTCTTCATTAGTTTCCTCCAAAGTCTAAAAATTACCCTTGCCCATGCCCGCTTCTCACTTGATTTAAGTGAGGGCACGACCTTGCATGGGATTAATATCAGTGAAATACCTAAGAAGATATTATTTTCCACCCTCACAAGAGCACTCACAAACATCCCAATCTATATTTAAATTGATGCCTACCTTAAACCTCTAAGAAGGCAACATAAATTATTACTTTTTTATTAATTAATTTATTTTTTTTCTAAAATATTAAATATAAAATATTCATTTAATACTTTATTTACTTAAAGTATTTAAGCCATCACTTAAGCAAAATTTAAAAAGTATAATAAACCAAACTTATCAAATTTATCAAACTTTGAACAACATATAAAACATATAATTGCATCCATAAAGTCCTACACCATTTTTTTTGTTGACTTCTTTTAATATACTCCAATTTTATCACCAACCTAATAAGGAGACTCATTGTGTAAGCAAAATCCTGGACCAATGGTGATAATAAAGAAGACAAAAAAAATGCAAATGCAACTTTATGGAAGTTATTATCCATGTTACCTTGATATTCTAATGAAAAATTCATCCTCATCATTTCTCCAAATATCTCTCATTGTAGGTGGGTTTTCCCACATAGTTTTCCAGCTGAGATATAGTACCTACTCCTACAACCATAATTACATCAGTAGCACCGTATTCCATGCTTAAAATCATGAAGTCATTCTATCATTTATACATCATAAAGGAAACTATACCATTAATAATTCACACCAATACATAGCTCATTATTCTTTTTAAAATTTCTGCCAAGATGGAGTGTTACATACTACCCCTTGGACTAAACATAATCCTATATGTTTCGTGTAAAATATTCTATTAAAAATTTTCATTCAAAAAGATATGGAAATTTTTGTCTCATCTCTTAAATATTTTTCAATGTAGCACAATTCTTAAAGTACTGGTCCCACTAGACCTTCCATTATTCTAGGATCTATTTCCTCAACATTTTGGAATGAAACCCTAGAATCTTAACTAGTCGTACCTCAATGGTTGTAGAATATAATATCTATAATATAGAAATATTCCATAAATGAGTAAGGATCAACAACATACTTCCTAAGAAATGATATATGAAAATTGTCATGGATATTAGATAGGTCGGGCATCAAAGTGAGTCTACAGGGTATTAGGTTAATCTTCCTAATGATCTTAAAAGACCTAACATAGTGAGGATCCAAATTTTTTTACTTGATGGTACTCTTCATGGGTCTTACCATTAATAATATTGTATCTCCTATAGATAAATATATTGGTAATATTTTTAGATTGGTATATCTCTTTTGTCAATCAGTAACTTGAGCCTAAGCTAGATTGCTTTGAGTTGCTCCTCCATCTCTTGAACAACATCCAATATGATTAACACTTGATCCTCTGGATTATCCCATGATATAATAATGGAACATATTCTACCAAATAAGGCTTCAAATGGGGCCATCCCCAACGTTACATGGTGTTCATTATTATAAGAAAACTTCATGAGATGCAAGATGTCTTCCCATTTTGACTTCTTGTCCATGTAATACATGCACAACATATCTTCTAAAACTTGGATTACCCTATCGATTTGACCTTCTATTTTAGGACAATAAGAAGAACTAATGTTTAGCTTGGTGCCTACTGCATTGTGTAGATCATTTTAAAATTTTGACATGAGTCTAGAATTTCTATCAGATATGATTATCTTAGGAAACCCATGTAATATAAAAACTTATTTGGTAAAATTATGTGCCACCATTGATGCATCATCCTTGATGTTTCTTGGTATGAAGTGTGCAACCTTGGTCAACTTATCAACCACTACCAAGATAACATCATGTTGGAACTTGTTCTTAGGTAACCCCATAATAATTTCCATGGATATTACCTACCATTTTTACATAGGTATACCATGTGGGTACAATTTTCTAGTTGGGTTATGATGTTCTGCTTTCACTTTCTATCATTGTAGACATCTTGCAATGAATTCAATAATATCATATAAGATATTTTTTTATATTTCCTCTCATTTTTTACCCTTCTAGATGAGAAAAATAGGGAAATTATGTGCCTCTTACATGATCAAACTCCTTAAATAACCCAATTTAGATATTACTACCTAGTCTTAAAGCTTAAAAGCCCCTCTTTTATGTTGAAAACCTTGCTTTATTTATAAGTTCCTTCTATTATATATTTATGTTCTATGCAAAATGGGTCTTGTAGTTGCATTTCCTTGATACTATTAAAAATATATATATGGATTTGAGTTAAGGTAGGTATGTGCCTTATATTTCTAAAGGCATTTTCAAAATTATATTTTTTAACTTTGATATATTCTGAATAAAAATAATATTACTCTAAGAACTCTACTCATCTTCTCTATCTTGCATTAAACATGGGTTGGGTAAAGATATACTTCAAACTTTGATGGTAAGTTATTATCTCAAAAATTTTCTATAACAAATAGTGTCTCCAAACCTTTAGGGCATGTACAACTACCACCAATTCTATATTGTGAGTGGCATAGATTACCTCATGCTTCTTATTTTTTCTAGATGCAAATGCCATTGTAGATTCTTCATGAGATAGAACTCCACCTAAAACATCCAAAGAATCATTTGTACGTACGATGAAATTCCTAACAGGATTTGGAATATTTAGATTTGATGCCATTGTAAACTTTTTTATAGAGCCTCAAATGCAGCCTCACAATTATCCATCCATTTGAACTCTTTTCCCTTTTTCTGAAGTTTGGTGATTGGATAGGTAATAGTAGAGTAATTTTTCACAAAACATCTATAATAGCCTATGAGCACCATGAAAATCCTAAATTTTATCACATTTTTAGGTGGGGTCTGATTTAGTATAGCCTCAATCTTCTTTGGATCCACAAAAATTCCCTCTACTGAAATAATATGCCCTAAATATTGATTTTTCCATAAATTTGATTCTTCCTTAGAACTTCCAACCCAAATATGACATGTTGGTCATGCTCTTACTTAGTTCAAGAATAAATTATTATATCATCTAGGAATACCAAGACAAACCATTCTATATACTTCTTGAACACACTATTTATTAGATCCATGAAGGCGACCATTGTTTTTGTTAACCCAAATGATAGCATCATGAATTAATAGTGCCCTTATCATATTTTAAATGCCATATTAGAGGTATCTTCTTCCCTAATTATTAACTTATGATAAACCAATATTATATCTATTTTTGAAAATATGGTAGTACCCTTTAGCTGATCAAAGAGATAATCTATCCAAAGTAGAGGATACTTATTCTTAATGGTTACCTCATTTGTCATTGTATAATCTATGCATAGTCTCAAGGAACCATCATTTTTTTTACAAATAGCATTGTATAATCCTAAAGTGACACACTTGATCTAATCATACCCTTTTCCAACAAGTCCTAAAGTTAAACTTTTAGTTTCTACATCTCAATTGGAGTCATTATGGAAAGTGTCCTAGAAATGGGATTGGCTCCTATAACTAGCTTAATAGTGAAATTGAATTCCCGTAAAGGAGGTAGACCAAGAAGATCTTTAGGAAATACATACTAAGACTCATGAAGAATTGGATTCTTCTTAAAACTTCTTGATTCCTTTTTTTCCTATACTTACCATTGATCTTCACTACATAGAGCAAGTTGCCACTTGTGATGGATTTCTTCATATTTGAGAGAAAGTGGGGTCAAAAAGAACCTCACCCATTTTGAACTTTGGCTCTCCTCTTATCCTTATTGGTGTGATCCATCCATCTATTTTAAAATTTTATTAAAGCTCTACGACCCTTCAACCAATCCATACCTAGGATAATGTTGAAGGTGTGAAGGGGTGTTACATACAAGTGCTATATAGTAGACACATCAAGTAGAGTTATCTCAATTGTATGTAAACATTGTTCTATTGAGTAGGTTTAGCCAAAACCATACTCTTGAATTTATATTCTTGTGCTAGAAATTTAGGTCTTTTCAACATATCCCCAATAATGCTAGCAAAAATAAAACTATCTATGGCTCAACTATCTATCAAAACTTTTACATCTCAATAAAATTATATTAGGGTATAACTAAAAAATTTGCAAGAGGATTTATGATATGAATAAGTAGGAAGAAGCCACCCTTCAAATCAAAAGGAATTTCTTTAATTATTTAGGTATGATAGAAAATATAAGGCAAGAGCTAAGGAAAAGAAAGAGTGCAGGGTTTATGAAATGGGATAAGGATCAAAACAAAATAAAAAAATGCAATTCAAAGTTTAAAAATAGGAAAAATGGAAAATACAAGGTAAAACAAGAAGAAATTTCATAAGAAACATAGTTTCAATCCCAATCCCCCAATATAGCATGATTTGGCACAAAATGAAGAGATAGGGAGGATGCTGCATCTTTGGGGGTCCACATTATGCCAATAAGTGCCCTTAGAGAGAAAATTCAAGCCACCAAGTAGAGGAGCTGTTACACCAAATTTATGTCACTACTAGAAATCAAGATTTTTATGGCTAAGTAACACCAAAAAAATTACAAGAGCGCTTACATAGGAAGGCTCATAAGAAAAATACCCTTTAAAAGTTTTTATCTCGGCTTAGAATGCTTCACCACATTTTACTTCCAAGTTGCTATTGACAACCCTTAATGGACAAGAGTGGCCAACTTTAATTTTATTCTAGGATTTACCTTATTAAACATACATATTTAGGAGGACACTAGTAAGTTGTTTCCACACCTTTCTTGTAGCCTCCATGGCATAGGACTATGTTAGGATCCTAAATCCTAACATTATTAGTTAGTATTAGTTAGTATTATTAATCATTTAATTATTATATTATTAACTTATAAAGTGAACCATCACAACCCTTCATAATGTGAACCATCACGTCTCTTCATACGTGAACCATCATGTCTCTTCACCAACGTAGATTTAGGTTAGATATATATATTAGGTTGGCCATCCATATCAAATCATCCAAGAAGAAGAATAAGAATATATATTCTAAAGGAGGGAGCCCCCTATAGTGGCAAAGCAATTACAAGGGATCCCCCTTTGAGTGGCCTGCGATTACATTTACATTAATTTGTTAATAATTTTACAGTAAGACCTTGGGGTCTTACCATTTGGTATCAGAGCCTTATGGATCCAACCATATTGGTCAAGGAAATTAAAAATGACATTGCAAAAATCAGAAGAATGATTGAACAAAAACAAAAAAATAAATGGAACGTTCTGATCATATTATACAATATTTAATAGAAATGGAAGAGGAGACCCTAGCCATGGAATCTCAAGTAGATGAGGTAGTTGTGTCCAAAGCGACTAGTGCACCTACTCACCGTAATGAAGACAATGAGGTCAATGTGCAAGAAGTGATTGATGTACCAAGAAAGGATGAGGTAGACATACCCAAAGTGATCAATGCTAGCCAAACATGCACTCTACAAGACCTACACATACCTTCCTCACCAATAGTGAGTTATTGCGATATGACCAAACCTATTCGGAACCAACATAAAGTGACTACACACTCCTTCTCCATTGGATCTACCAAGGAACCAAAAAAGGATATGAAATCATTACCATCACTTTCGATGCATCATTTTGAAGTATTTGAGGAACCCCAAGGGTTGCCCTCCCATCGTCATAATGATTTTTCTAAGGAATATTCTACTATTGTTCTTGGAAACCCCCCGCTAATGCTTCATCCTTCTCGATATCTCTGCCTACGAAAGGATGCCAGTAAAAGAGTCCAATAACTTACACAAATCCTTCTTGGAAAACAAAGGACAAAGCTTCTCACTTTGAGCTTTGAGGACAAAGCTCTTTTTAATGAGGGTGGCATGTTAGGATCCTCAATCCTAACATTATTAGTTAGTATTAGTTAGTATTATTAATCATTTAATTATTATATTATTAACTTATAAAGTGAACCATCACAACCCTTCATAATGTGAACCATCACGTCTCTTCATACGTGAACCATCATGTCTCTTCACCAACATAGCTTTAGGGTAGATATATATATTAGGTTGGCCATCCATATCAAATCATCCAAGAAGAAGAATAAGAATATAGATTCTAAATGAGGGAGCCCCCTATAGTGGCAAAGCAATTACAAGGGAGCCCCCTTTGAGTGGCCTGTGATTACATTTACATTAATTTGTTAATAATTTTATAGTAAGACCTTGGGGTCTTACCAGACTATGTGACCATGATGTAGATATTATCCTTTAAACCTATACATTTAAAGGGGTATGTTTTTTCCCTAACCTAACTCTAATTCCATCTAGGTAGGTAGGTTGGTCAACATAGATCCTTGGTTCTTACTTACCATGCCTCCATAGGCTAACTCATGTCATTGCCACTTTGACAACAATTTATATGATCCTTGATCCTACGCAATTGATAGATCACTATTTTTGTCTTGTGGATAGCTTTCCCAACATTTAGATGGGACACACCTTGAACCTACACATTCAAATTGCAATGATTCACAAATACCTTGGCTATTGTATCTACACAACACCTTCCAAGTTCATGAGTTCTTACCTATTAAATTAATGCAACTCCTTCTAAGACTCACATCTACCTATTTATTGCATTGATGCAATTCCTCCCAATATTGGGCATTATGGCTTACTAGAGGATCCTTCCTACCCATCCTAGGATAGGTAGAGATCTCAAACAATAAAATAAAACATGGCATAAACCATCAAATATAAATTACTAGAAATATTAATCTCTTAGAGTTCCTCTTAACCAATAGCCATATCTAAGCATTACATAAATCTTGACAAAATGATTCAACAAAATGTACTTAAAACCATGATAGAATTAAACCGTGTTACTCATCAAAAGTTTTCAAAGAAACATTTTATCCATTAAATGAAAAAATATAGAGATCTACAACAAATCCATGTACTTATTTACAATAATTCCATGCTGACTAGGATCACAGGATTTCTTAAACAAACTCTACATTTTCTCAATACAAAAAGGTGCTTTAAAACAATTTAATACTTCATTTCTACAATAATGAAGTTTTACAACACTATCAAGCAAATATAAGCCTTTGCTTTTACATATAAATACGATATAATTGCCAAGGATCTCCAACCAACTAAGTCTCCACAAATTCTTTGATGGGAAAACCATGCATATCTAATGAGGTTTACTTAGAGATCAAACAACTCTTCATGCAATGCATCCAACATGCCTATTCTATTATGCAATTCCACATGCACAACAATAGATGATTGTTGAAGCTCACCTTCAACAATAACATGATAAAATAAAAACATCATACTATTCTTTTATAATGATCCCTTAATCCACAAGGATATTAAGAACTAGAATAAATCTATGTTTTATAACATTCAACATAAAAATATCATGCAGGAGAATTCCCTACTTCTCTTTTATAATAAATCCTTAATCTACCCAAGATCTCAATACTTCATTATGATAGGTTTCTCTTTAAAAATGAAACAAACCCTTATAATAAAATTCTATTACAAAACCAAGAGCATCTCATACTACTCTTATGATGATTCCTTAATCCACATAGATCTTAGGTAATCAATATAGCTTTCCAATTTTAATAAATATAAAGCATACATAAACCAAAAAATCACAATACATGGATCTTAACAAATATAATTACAACATAGATTTGTTAAAATTTTCCTTAATAAACAATCATAATTAAACAACTAATAAATATAATACAACATAGATCAATTATTCTTAAAAAATTTAAGATTAACTATTTATGAAGCAATGAAACTCATCATCATAAATAAACTCATATTATTTTCATTAATAGGCTTGATCATCTTTCAAGCAATTTAATCAAATAAAAAAATTGAACCACCATACAAGAAATAATTAAAATATAATTCAACAACTTCTAAGCGTCAACCCACAACCTAGGAATCCAATGCAATGATCTAATGATGTTGCTAAATATGTACTTCATATGTTTATGCAAGCAGTAAGGGTAGATTACACAAGTCTTAGGACAACTATCCTCTTTCAAAAGAATTATACGCTAAAAAGGAAAAAAAAAACTACAACATATCACACTCTACAAAGTACAAGGCTCAACACACACATAGGGCATAGGGAGTATTATGTGTGGAAGGGTACAAAGACAAGGTCCTAGGAAGTAAAACCAACCTAATTATATCACAATGTGTCTCCCTATTAGGTTGGGAAGTAAAAGCATCCAATAAGGACCTCAAAACCAAGAACTTAAGCCACTATACAATGGTTCAAGGAGGGTTTTGATATACCCACATGATACATTGGTTCTAGTAAAATATAAAAACCTAAATAAACCCTACCAACAAAAAACCAAGCAAAAATACTAAGCAAAGCAATGGCAATAAAATAACGAGTTTACCTAGTTTGGTTTCTCTTTCATTCCTTCTATACCAAGAATGCACTATCCTTTAATTATGACCATATAGTTTAATATCCCTTTCTTCTTTGGTCTTCTCCAAAGTACAAAAATCACCCCTACTCATGCTAGTTTTTCTTTGGATTTAAGCAAGGGTACAACCTTTCATTGGGTAAACATCAGTGAAATGCAAAAGATGTCATTACTTACCACCCTCACAAGAGTGCTCACAAAAAATCCCAATATTTATTGAAATTGATGTCTACCTTAAACCTCTAATAAGGTGGCATCCATTATTACTTTCATATTAATTTATTTATTTTAATACTTTAATTTAATTAAAATATTTAAACCATCACTTAAGAAAAATACAAAAAGTATAATAAATAAAACTTATCAACTTTATTATACTATACACAACATATACAACATAGAATTGCATCCATAAAGTCCTACACTATTGTTTTATACCTAATTAGGTGGTTTCTTTTAAGATAGTCTAATTATATCACCAACCTAATAGGGAGACACCTTGTGTAAGCAACATCTTGGTCCAATGGTGAGAATCAAGAAGACAAATAAATTGCAAATGCAAATTTATGGATGGTTTTTATTCATGTTCTTGAGCTACTTATGAATAAGTTATCCTCATAATTCCCCAAAATATCACTCATTATAGGTGTTTTTTCCCACATGGTTTTCCAATGGAGAGGTAGTACTTGCTCCTCCATCCACTATTACGTTAGCAGTACCATATTTCATTCTTAAAATAATGTAGTCATTCTATAATTTATACATCATAAAGAAACTATGCCATTAATCATTTACACCAATACATAGCTCATTGTTCTTTTTAAAATTTATTCAAATATAGGGTGTTACAGGAGATCCCAACTACACATCACTTAGTGGATAACTACCTATTTAGGGTTCCAAAGGCATGTAATATTTCTTGATGTCCCTTGGAAGTTGAGGAATTATAATCTTCTAGTAAGCCATACTTTCATTACAACTGTCTCCATATATTCTAATGACATCTTTGTGTTCTAAAGGAAGACATATTCTAGTCTAATTATCAATATCATTCTTCTATTTTCATTATGGTATGAGGGTCTCCCCTTCAGTCCTCTAATATTCTAGGAGATGATATTCATTAGTACTAGGGTCTAAGTATGTGGGTAATGGAATTAAAATCACCTTCTACTATTAGCACTTCTTTTTTTGCCACATGGTCCTAGTTGGTTTTACGTCATACCTTTTGATTAATATTCATTTTCATATTCTTACTTATCTCCTAGCTCACCCATATAGATTCTAGAATAACATCCAATCCTCGCAAATATATGTTCAACACTAGGGTATTTTTGGTGGGTATGATGAGGTATTCCATGAGATTTGGGTTCTTTATGGTTCCTACCTTTAAAAAAAGGTTATTCTTAATCTTATTTTCCCCTTGTTTTTTGGTTGGTAGTCTAATGTTGGTAGGTTTACTCTTTTTTATTACTTTGCAAGCATAGGATGGGTTCAATAGTGTAATTTACCTCTTCTATCATAGATTACTTCCTTCCACTATGGAACTATGTCTCTAGTACTTCTATCTTCATAGTATCATCCTCATCATCTAAAATATCATCAAGGTGTTATTATTAAACATTTTATTTAACACCATAACTTATTCCTATGCTGCTAATTTCTTTTCGATATTTTTTTTGTATTTACAACCCTTTAGGATTCATTTCCAATATTCATTGCTATAGGATCTTATGTGTGCAATATATTTGTAAATGACCATATCCATGGAAAATCATGTAGGGAAAATGTACGTTCTCATAATCAACCTCCTGCTCCCATGTTTCCTCCCTAGACTATAGTGTGATTTTTTAGATGTTTGTTAAAATCTATTAGGATACATATCTTAGTATAAATTATTTTTTCAAATCTATATGTAATATCAACAATCATTATGAACATTCCTAGGGTATTCTCTATTACCATAAAAACTATTAGATTCAAAAATTCTACTGGTAGGCCAAAACATCTCACCCAAATTGATCCTATGGATCTCATCACTTCCTCTTATTTGAATTTAGTATGCCAAGGTTTCATATAAGATCCACCTTTCCAAATAACTCATGGCCTCCCATGGAATATTTATTACCTATATTCTTTAGTAGTAAAAATAACAAAAAAGTACACGTTGGGGTAACTAGAGATCTGTAACTCACCTTTTATTCACCATTATTTAATATCCCATAGTTTAAACATTGATAGGATCACCAATGTTTAATAGCCCATAGTTTACACATTGATAGTTTTAGAGTATATTATATCATTTAGGTCATGTAAATGTACCACCCTTGGTACATAACTAGATTAATAGATTACTTTAGGGGGTATTTAGCTAGTTACTTCAAGTAATATAATAAATGCACAAGTGTTTATGTGTAAGTTGTAAATGTGCAAGGTGTCCCCTTGTATAGCTAGGTAGAGTGTTGGCCAAGCAATCTATTTTTCTATATAAAATGTCTCATAGCGAGTGATTATATATCATTGTACGTAGCAGTAGTTGTGTAGTGTCATATAGATTGGTGATGGATACAATATAGTTCTTTAGTATTAGTTCTAGAGTGTTCATTTCTTCCATATTACATTGTATCATTTTCATCATTTTCCATTTATAGTATATTTCAGCATCTTACATTTGTGCATTTTTTATATCCTACAATTGTATTCTCCCTTGGAATACACCATAAAAGGCTAACAGTGGTATCAAAGCCATGGTAGGTCAATAGGAATAAGGAGAGTCATAAGAGAGGAGAGAAGCAAATATTAGTTCCAAAATATTTGATATTACATTTATCTAGAGTATTTCCATAGATTTATAGAAGACTCATGAAGAGTAGGATTCAACATTCATTCCACTAGATTGAAAAATCAACAAGTTAATTTTTTTTGTTGATAATATTTATAATCATTTCACTAATATTTTGTTGTAGAAGAGGGAATATAAAGGAAGCACTATTGCAGATCTACACATTGCTAAATAAAAGGCCATAAAAGCCTTATTGCTAAAGAAAAGACTACAAAATCCTTATTACATAAGAAAAGGCCACAAAAGTCTTATTGCAGAAGAAAAGGCCATCGAAGCCTTAGTGCTGAAGAAAAAGCCACAAAAGCATTATTTCTAAATAAAAGGTCATAGAAGCCTTATTGTAGAAGAAAATGCCACATAAGCCTTATTGTAGAAGAAAATGCCACAAAAGCCTTGATCTAGAAGAAAGTCCTTAGAAGCCTTGAACTTGAAGAAGATTCCAAAGAAGAGTCCTTGAACCTAAAGAAGACTCTAGAGAAGAGTATGTGGAACATAGGAGATTGGCGATATTATTTTATAATTTAAGACTTCCTCTAGAAGAAGCTGAAGAAGACCCACCAAAGTGTTGAGCAAGGTGCAGCAACAGTATTGTCATTGTTTTCAACACAGTCAGATAGATCTGTTGATGTAGTGGACAAGAAGTTCAAAAGATATTCAGATGCAGAAGACAGGAGTTCAAAGGTTATTCAGAGTATGTACAGTGAGTTTCCAAGAAGACCGAAGTGGCCCATTTGCAAAAGATCAAATAAAAATATAAGTAAGAAAAGTGTCGTGATATCGTGACATATACAGTAGGCAAAAAAAACTATCACTATTTCGCGACATGTTGGAAGAGAGAGAAAAAGCAAGAAAAATTGTTGCGATTTTGCAACATGTTGGAAGAGAGAAAAAAAGTAAGAAAAACTATCATGATTTCGTGACATGTTGGAAGAGAGAGAAGAAGCAAGTAAAACTATCGCGATTTTGTGACATGTTGGAGGAGAAAGAGAAAGCAAGAAAAACTGTAGCGATTTTGCAACATGTTGGAAGAGAAAGAGAAAGCAAGAAAAATTGTCGCGATTTCATGACATGTTGGAAGAGAAAAAGGCAAGTTGAAAAACTATCACGATTTTGTGACATGTTGGAATAAAAAGAGAAAGCAAGAAGAAGTGTCACGATTTCGTGACAAGTTCGAAGGAAAGAGAGTAAGTTTGAAAAGTGTCATGATTTTGTGACATGTCGCAATTTCGCGACTAAAACAGGAGAGATAAAGTAAGTTGAAAAAGTGTCGCAATTTTGTGACATGTTGCATTTTTGTGACTAAAATAGGAGAGAGAAAGTAAGTTGGAAAAGTGTCGCGATTTCATGACATGTCGCATTTTCATGACTCGGAAATGGCATGAAGGAAGAGAAAGAAAAAGTGTCACGATTTCACGACATGTCGCATTTTTGCGACTCGAAAAGGGCAGGAAGGAAGAGATAGAAAAAGTGTCGCGATATCGTGACATGTCGCATTTTCATGATAAAAGAAAGAGAGGAAGCGTATGAAAGCAAAACTATCACGATTTCATGAGAAAAGCAAAAAGCAAGACTTCGTAAGCAGAAGTGTCACGATTTCGCAAAAAAAGCAGAGAAGAAGACTTCGAAGGCAGAAGTGTCATGATTTCGTGAAAAAAGCAGAGAAGAAGACTTCGAAGGTAGAAGTGTCATGATTTCGTGACAAAAGCAGATAAGAAGACTTCGAAGGCAGAAGTGTAGCGATTTCACGACAAAAGCAAAGAAGCTAAGTACGGAAGCAGAAGTGTCACGATTTCACGACAAAATCTAGACAAAGTATACAAAGGCGAAAGTGTCACGATTTCACGACATGTATTTTTGCGGGCCAACGCAAAGAGAAAGAGGAGAGAGAAAATAGTGTCACGATTTTGTGACATGTATTTTCATGGGACAACGCAAAGAGTAAGAGGAGAGAGAAACTAGTGTCGCGATTTCACATGTATTTTTGTGGGCCAAAGCAAAGAGAGGAGAGAGAAAATAGTATCGCGATTTCACGACATGTATTTTCGTGATCCAAAGCAAAGAGAAAGAGGAGAGAGAAAATAGTGTCCTGATATCATGACATGTTGTATTTTTATGGACCAAAGCAAAGAGAAAGATGAGAGAGAAAATAGTGTCACGATATCGCGACATGTATTTTCGCGGGCCAAAGCTAAGAGAAAGAGCAAGGAGAAAAAGTGTCGCGATATCGTGACATGTTGTATTTTCACGGTCCGATGCAAAGAGAAAGAGCAATGAGAAAAAGTGTCGTGATATCACGACATGTAGCTTTTTCACGGTTTGATGCAAAGAGAAAGAAAGAGAAAGCGAAAGTGTCACGATATCACGACATGTATTTTCATGGTTAAGTTGAAGCCGACAAAGACTAACGAATAGCCGAATAATTTTAAGGTTTTCATTTGTTATGCAAGCCGACTAAGATTATGGTTTTCATCATGAAAATGTTGTTATAAAAGGAGGGTTGTTCGGAGAATTGTCATGAATTTGAATAAGCTATCGAATGCATGTCGAAGTGTGAAATGTGGTCGTAAGAGCACAGAAAGCGTAGAAGCGGTGATATGATGGCGAAGTGCACAAAGTGAGTGAAGAAGTCATGTCGAATTGTTCTAAGTGCATCTATGATTGAACAGAGAAAGCAAACAAAGCAGAGTGCACAAAAGGGAGAAGACGATTGTGAAGTTGGACTGCAGCGAAGCAGAGTGTGCAAAGTATTTATGTAGAAAGAGCAGAGTGCGAAGAGATCACAAAGGTGAAGAAGACCAGTCAGGGTCTTGCAAAAGCAAAGGTATCTTATTGTAAAACTTATAGATGCAAAATTGAAGTCTAGGTTGTAGCTTGGCATCAGGGGTTGGTGCTCCTTCCAGTAGGTGCTGGTAAATTATAGGTTGGTGCTCGTTTCTGTTGGTGCAGATAAATCAGGAGTTGATGCTCCTTCTAGTGGGTGCTTGGTAAATTGATTGTAAAGTTGGTGCTTTGTAAAGGCTAGATTTGGATGGGAGTCCAAACAGTCATTTTGAGGATGTAGCCAAATCGGTGAACCTCGGTACATCTTGTGTTGTGTGATGTTCTCTTGTTATACTTGCTTTATTTGGTTTCAAGATTTCATTATTTCAGTTTTAAGAGCTATGAATTTAAGTTTAAAGAACTACACTAATTCACCCCCCCTCTCAGTGCCATTGTAAGACTAAAAATTGATATCAGAGCCATGTTCCCTTCTCAGGCTAAATCAGTCAGGGTTGATCTTGGATTAGTACGCAATGGGTAAAGAGAAAATTGAACCAGAAAAGGTTGAAGACTTCTCATCAAACAAAGCACCTTTGTTTGACGAAACTAATTATGCGATCTAGAGAATCAGGATGCAGGCATATATTTGTGCTTTGGGATACGACATTTGGGATTCAGTAAACAATGAATACACAATATACATCACTCCTCCAATCGATGTTGTCGATAAGAATCTGTTTGAGAATGACTCAAAAGTAAAGAATGCTATCAAGTGTGGATTAGTAAACAGAGAACTGGTAAAGATCATGAGTTGTAAAATGGCAAAAGAAACATGGGACAAACTAAGGAGTATTCATGAAGGAGATGATGAGATCAAGGAGGCCAAGCTACAAACACATAAAGCTCAGTTCAAATATTTAAAGTTGAATAACGATGAGAACAAATAGGCATATATGCTATGAGTTAATGAAGTCCTAGAGGATGATTCTAAAAAGGAAACAGGTGGAGGTATTTTCATGACACTCGAAGAAGAAACAGAAAAAGAACAGGAATGTGATAAAGAAGAAATCGATGTAGAAATAAATTCTAAAGAGGAACTAATTGCAGCTCTGAAATTGAAGATAGAAAGAAAAAGGAATAAGGAAATCTCAAGAAAGCTTGAGGATGGAAATCAAATAATAACCAGTTTGAAAGTATAGGTAGAATAATTCAAAAGGATTGAAGAAACTCTCAGGTCACAGATCAATGAGAAAGATATTGGTTGCTGCAAACAAGAGGAAGAGATTGTTTTATTGAAGAAACAACTAGAAGAGGCCAATACAAATCTCAAATTCGAGAAGAGCACAGAGTTTCTAGATAAAATGATAATCCAACAAAGAATTTCTACGGATAAGTGTGGTCTTGGATATGAAGTTGAACAACCTTCATCTTCCAACTCTGTAGAGAAGAAGAAGTTCATTGTTGAAGGATCGAAGCAAGAAAAGTTTGAAGCTGAATCTTCAAAAGGAATAAAATATCAAAGGAGATCTACAACAAAGCAACCACAACAAAAGAGGTTCTATCACTCTCACTCTATTCATAATAATACTTTTAATGGCTATTGTTTTAGATGCAACCAGTATGGTCACAAGGCAACTTATTATGGATTGAATAAAAAATCAAAGAGTTATGCTAGTAGAAATACATCTTTCTCTGAGTGAACACTATGTACAATGTTTTCAATGTAATGGTCATGGGCACATAGCAAGGTTTTGTCCAAGCACTTTTGTATCTAATCTAAGGCAAAACAGTAGATTTCATCAGACGCAAAGAACGCAACACAGATAGGGAATAAATCATGTACATAAAAGAAAGGAAAATAATCATTCATCAAGGATGCACAAGAGACAACCACACAAGAGAAATGTTTGAGTTCATGAAAAGGTGCAAAACAGGGATGTAGTTGAAAAATCCAAGCCCGAGTTCAAGAAAGTTTGGAGAAAGATAGAAGAAAGGAAATTGTGTCTCCTTGTACTGAAAGAGACTACTCCGCTATTGCACTAAGCAACTCCAGATATCACATCCTCAGGGGGAGCAATCTTGAAGTGTCATTTTAAATCTCCTATGTATTTATTTGATTACCTAAGTATGAAAGGCAAGTAGTTAGGGGGAGTTGTCGTATAGTTGTCGAAGTGTGTTTTCAGTTCATGTAGTTGTTTGTGGAAGTGTCGTGAAGGGTGGTGATTAAATTGATAGTTATCATTATTGGTAGTATTGCTATATGTCATTATTGTACTGGTGATGGTTCTTACTGCCACTGTCCAAATTTAAGGATTATAATAGTTCAGATAATTTGGTTAGTGAAATAATGTTGCCCTAGCCGCATATGTGTGTTTCGATAAAAGTAGTGTATATTTGAACTATACATTGACGTGAAGATTGTTAGATCTTTTATTATGTTGTGGTGAAAAATATTGAAGCCTGATCATTGATTCATGTTTAGCTCATCAAGATGAGCAACTTTGCTTTGTGAATCATACCTATCCGAGGTCCAGAAGTATGAGTTTGAGTAAGGTGCACTTTAGTTGGCCATGAAGTGTTTAACAAAATATTGTCTCCTGATTCGAATAGTTGAAAGTAAGGTGTGACCAGCGGTGATTGTAGAAAACATAGACCAAGTTGAAAATGTAAAAAGGGATTTGGTTGGTGTTGTGGCACTGTGTTTGATGCTTGCACAGAGTTGGCAGTAAAATTGCAGTGTTGGTACAGTGTTGGACAAAATTTGGTACAAGTGTGAGTCACTTGTCAATTTTGTTGATAGATGTGAAATCAACATTTTTGAATAGGAAGTTTGAAGAAGAGGTTTATATTGAGCAGCCATATGGTTTCCAGCTTGGTGATGATTGGTTGAGTTGATTTGATTGATCCTAGTCAAGTTATGTGTGAAGTGATTTTTGAAGTTCTATGAAATAAATTATTCCATCATTCTATGTTGAGTTGAGATTGAGGTTAGAATATATTAAGTCTCTAACAATTCTCTTTATGCTTCTATGAAGTGGATTTGATTTGATATTGTCATTCATTGTTGAGTTCATTTTGAGTACTACTTGAGCATGATTGATTAAGCCTTTGTAGAAGGCCTTTGGGAAATATTTGAGGACAATGCTGGGACGGATTTGAGGAAAGTGTTGGGATAGATTTCTAGAGCAGATTTGCGCAAGTTCTTGGTGATATTGCTAGAGAAGATTTGGGAAAGTTCTTGGTGAGCTTTCTAGACCATATTGGGCAAGTTCTTGGTGAGCGTGCTAGAGCAGATTTGGGCAAGTTCTTAGTGAGCCCATTAACAGAGCTTTGGAGGTGACAGAGTATAGAGGACAGAGTCTCAATGGATAGAGATCCAGTAGCCAACACAGTTGAAGATAGATCTAAGTGAGGACTCTTCAAGTGGAAAGAGGTCCACCAGTCAGTGCAACAGAGAGACAGAGTCTTTTATAATATCAAGGGTACTATGGAGTATGGGTTAGGGTATCTGAAAGGTAAAGACTTCACCCTTATTTCATATTTAGATGCATATTGGGTAGGAGGTGTCGATGATAGAAAGAGTACCAGTGGAGGTGCATTCTATCTTGGAGACATTGATCGAGTGGTCACACTTCCCAAGAATTAACTAGCTATAGGGATCACATTTTTAGGGGGAGCATTTAAGTATTTGATTATCTTTTGCTCATGTTCATGATTTTTGCTAAGTGTAATCAATTTTGCCTAAGAATGTTTTTCATGGACTCGGGGGGAGTCTACAGTAGCCCTTTGGTATTATTGTCAAAGGGGGAGAAGAGTTACATGAAATTGCACATGTGTTGCCAACAATTCCAAAGGGGGAGATTTTTGAGCAAGGTGCAGCAACGGTATTTTCATTGTTGTCAACACAGTTAGATAGATCTGTTGATGTAGTGGACAGGAAGTTCAAAAGATATTCAGATGCAGAAGATAGGAGTTCAAAGGTTATTCAGAGTATGTACAGTGAGTTTCCAAGAAGACCGAAGTGGCCCATTTGCAAAAGATCAAAGAAAAAGACAAATAAGAAAAGTGTCATGATATCGCGACATATACAGCAGGCAAGAAAAATGGTCGCGATTTCACGACATGTTGGAAGAGAGAGAAAAAGCAAGAAAAACTATCATGATTTCGCAACATTTTGGAAGAGAGAAAAAGCAGGAAAAATTATCGTGATTTCGCAACATGTTGGAAGACAGAGAAGAAGCAGTCAAAACTATCGTGATTTCACGACATGTTGGAAGAGAAAGAGAAAGCAGGAAAAACTGTCACAATTTCGCGACATGTTGGAAGAGAAAGAGAAAGCAGGAAAAACTATCACGATTTTGCGACATGTTGGAAGAGAAAAAAGCAAGTTGAAAAACTTTCATGATTTCATGACATGTTGGAAGAAAAAGAGAAAGCAAGAAGAAGTGTCAAGATTTTGTGACATGTTCGAAGGAAAGAGAGTAAGTTTGAAAAGTGTCACGATTTCGTGACATGTCGCAGTTTCGCGACTAAAATAGGAGAGAGAAATTAAGTTGGAAAAGTGTCGCAATTTTGTGACATGTCGCATTTTTGTGACTAAAATAGGAGAGAGAAAGTTGGAAAAGTGTCATGATTTCGTGACATGTCGCATTTTCGTGACTCGAAAAGGGCAGGAAGGAAGAGAAAGAAAAAGTGTTGCGATTTTGCGACATGTTGCATTTTCGCAACTCGGAAAGGGTAGGAAGGAAGAGAAAGAAAAAGTGTCGCGATATCGCGACATGTCACATTTTCACGACAAAAGAAAGAGAGGAAGCATACGGAAGCAAAACTATCATGATTTCACGACAAAAGCAGAAAGCAAGACTTTGGAAGTAGAAGTGTCGCGATTTCATGACAAAAGCAGAGAAGAAGACTTCGAAGGCAGAAGTGTCACGATTTCATGACAAAAGAAGAGAAGAAGACTTTGAAGGCAGAAGTGTCACGATTTCGTGACAAAAGTAGAGAAGAAGACTTCGAAGGCAAAAGTGTAGCGATTTTGTGACAAAAGCAAAGAAGCTAAGTACGAAAGCAAAAGTGTCACGATTTCACGACAAAAGCTAGACGAAGTATACGAAGGCAAAAGTGTCATGATTTCGTGACATGTATTTTTGTGGGCCAACGCAAAGAGAAAGAGGAGAGAGAAAATAGTGTCACGATTTCATGACATGTATTTTTGTGGGCCAAAGCAAAGAGAAAGAGGAGAGAGAAAATAGTGTCACAATTTTGTGACATGTATTTTTGCGGGCCAAAGCAAAGAGAAAGAGGAGAGAGAAAATAGTGTCGCGATTTCGTGACATGTATTTTTGTGGGCCAAAGCAAAGAGAAAGAGGAGAGAGAAAATAGTGTCACGATATCACGACATGTTGTATTTTCGTGGACCAAAGCAAAGAGAAAGAGGAGAGAGAAAATAGTGTCCTGATATCGTGACATGTATTTTTGCAGGCCAAAGCTAAGAGAAATAGTAAGGAGAAAAAGTGTCACGATATCGCGACATGTTTTATTTTTGCGGTCTGATGCAAAGAGAAAGACCAAGGAGAAAAAGTGTCACAATATCGTGACATGTAGCTTTTTCGTGGTCTAATGCAAAAAGAAAGAGAGAGAAAGTGAAAGTGTCACGATATCGTGACATGTATTTTTGCGGTTAAGTTGAAGCCGACGAAGACCGACAAACAACCAACTAATTTTAGGGTTTTCAGTTGTTATGCAAGCCAACTAAGATTAGGGTTTTCATTATGAAAATGTTGTTATAAAAGGAAGGTTATTTGGGGAATTGTCATGAAGTTGAATAAGCTATCGAATGCGTGTCAAAGTGTGAAATGTGGTCGTAAGAGCACAGAAAGCGTAGAAGTGGCGAGATGATGGCGAAGTGCACAAAGTGAGTGAAGAAGTCATGTCAAATTGTTCTAAGTGCATATGTTATTGTGTAGAGAAAGTAGATGGAGCAGAGTGCACAAAAGGGAGAAGACGATCGTGAAGTTGGACTACAGCGAAGTAGAGAGTGCAAAATATTTGCACAGAAAGAGCAGAGTGTGAAGAGATCACAAAGGTGAAGACCAGTCAGGGTCTTGCAAAAGCAAAGGTATCTTACTGTAAAACTTATAGATGCAAAATTGAATTCAAGGTTGTAGCTTGGCATCATGGGTTGGTGCTTCTTCTAGTAGGTGCTGATAAATTAGGGATTGGTGCTCGTTTTTGTTGGTGTAGATAAATCAAGGGTTGATGCTCCTTCTAGTGGGTGCTGGTAAATTGATTGTAAAGTTGATGCTTTGCAAAGGCTAGATTTGGATGGTAGTTTAAGCAGTCATTCTTGAGGAGTAGCCAAATTGGTGAACCTCATTAAAATATTGTGTTGTGTGATGTTCTCTTGTGATACTTGCTTTATCTGGTTTTAAGGTTTCATTATTTCAGTTTTAAGAGCTATGAATTTAAGTTTAAAGAACTACACTGATTCACCCCCCCTCTCAGTGCCATTGTAAGACTAACACAAAGGTCTCATTAGAGAACTCCCATCCTTGGAATAGATAGAGAAGTACTATCAAAAGTCTTTTGCCAGATATCCATGAAGAATATATCATTGTCAATACTTTCATAGTTGAAGGTTGAAGGAAAGATATCATCAAGAAGACCATAGAAGTTGTAAGACTAAGGACCTTGGAGAGGTCTCAAGGAGAAACAAGGAGAAGTCTTGGATAGACTCATTGCATAAATTGGTGAAGCCATCAAAGAAATTCCTAGAACTCATTAGAGAAATTTATTACAAAATATAGTGAAAGAATTGGGACAATTGTCGCCATCCAAAAACAAGCCCAAAGGAGAAATTTTTGGAAAACAACTTGTCAAACTTCAGAGAGAATATTTGTGAAGACCTCAAGACCTTAAAATTCTTGAGAAGAAAATCCTACTCAAATTCAGAACCTACTAAAGAGGTTGAAGAAAAACTCAGATAAAAGAAACTTATCAAATCTAAGAAGCTTTGGAGATTGCCCTTCATAGCTAAATAAGGCACATTTTAGAGATAGAGATTTGTTGGATTCAAAAAATAATATTGACAGGGTTCTAGAAGGATTACATTTTAGTCAATATATTTATCGCTAAAGGGTAGTAATCAAGATAACATTACTAGCTATAAGACTTTAGATTTCTAGGCCAAACCCTGAAGGAGAATTTGAAATCATCTACTACAATTTCAAAGTAAAATATTAGAAACATTCATAGTTTCGAGCAACCACCATTCTAGAAAAATAAATTTGGTGAATCAACTCATCAAGATAGTCATCATCAAAGGTAAGTAAATTAGGTACAAAAGGTTCATTGCTTGAACACTTAATTCGAATTACTACTTAACTTCATTATGCACCTTATTAGAATTTAGAAGTTGCAAAATAGAATGTTACATTTTAAATCCTTGAAAGTGCAGAATATAGTTTCTGTTAAGGTTCATTATCTGCACATTAATAGGAGTTGGATACATTCTTCCTATTATCTAATTATTGAGAAGAGGAATATATTACAAAAAATTTAGTGATCATTAGTGCATTTGAAACTAATTTAAGAGCTTATTAAAAGGATCCATAAGGTGATATTATTAATATGCATTATGTTAGAAATATTATTGGTTCTTTGCACTATACTAGTTATTCATTAAACTAGTTACTCTCAAAGGATTATTTGTGTATTGATTGTTAAATATCAAGGACACAAAAATATGTAAATAATCAATGTGTCTAAAGAAACTATTCATAACTCAATACCTAAAAGGTATTGTGGTATATATAAGCCACCAAGCTGATCAAAATTCATCCAAGGAGTGGAGAAGGAGAAGGCATTCATTAAGTCAATGATAGAAGCCAAAAATTGAGACTTGGTGAATCTCAGATTCAAGGTGCACTAAGATCTCATTACAGTTAAAATATTAGTGTAGAAATTACTCCTTCAAGGGCATATTATCTACATTATTATTAGATTGGTTTTGTTACTAGATTAACAAAATGAAGGAGAAAATTATCTATAAAATAATACAACATCAATAAACCCTTGCCTAAAAGAAATAATGCAGATAATTCACCATTATAACCAGCAAAAGAAGCTTGCAAAAGAGAAGGTGCAAAATCAAGATATTGTATTACAAATCTATTTACATTGTTATACACCATCACATATTGTCCTACTATAAAATAGGATAGAAATTGATTTTATTAAGGATACATCCTCCATAAGTGAGGAACGTCATACAAGAAACTATAGAGGAGCACTATTCGAAGCAAGAGAGAAGAGCTAACAAAGAGCTCTCATTACGGTGTCCAAAAGACACCCTTAGAGTAATGAAACTAGGTGTTCCCATTAACCAATATAAAGCACAAGATATTACAAAAGGGTAATTATCCATCTATGTTGGCTATCATATATTGGTCAGTGCAAAGGGAGCATTCAAACCAACATATTAAAAGCAAAAGTATAGAGTAGAAGAAGCAATACCCAAGCTCTTGCTTGGAGAAGAAGTCCATTTAAGGAGTGTTCAAATAAGCTATTGGACCATCATACAAACATCTCTAAGCTCCTAAGACCTCCTTAAAATCAAGAGTCAATACATACTCACTTGGAATAAGCATTGAGGAATAAGAAACAACTGGATTTACTTTTGCAAGAGGAATATATAGAAGAAGAGAAGCATTGGAGGAAAAATACATGCAATATACCATTTATCACCATAGTTAAGAAGCGCTCATATGATAAGCAAATTTTTGAACATTATATTGAAGAGGGTTACAAAGCATATTTGATTGGAAGGAGTGTTACAGTATTTTCACCTACAATAATCGAATATCATAAACCATATGGAGAAAACATTAACTCTAGCCACGAGCATTACTCAAGAATGCATTGAAACCAACCTCAAGCATTACATAAATAATCCCATGCACATTTTATCTCAAAATCCACTTGGATATCTCACAAAGAAGAAATAAAATCTACCTCAAATGTTACTCAAGGTGCACATGCCATGTAGCTACATACCCATTTAACTCCAAGGTAAACAAGGGAAGCCAAATTAGAGCAAAATTACAACATTTGAGTAATAGAATGTTAAAAACAAATTCAAATGAGGCAGAGAGGACTTTCATAAACCAACATTAAATTATCATGGTGATAAGCACCCATTAAGGAGGAGACCAAGCCAACATAGGCATTATGCAAGTGCAGAGTTCAAAGAAAGAGCATGTAGGCCCTTCATTGGATAATAAGGTCAAAGTAACATTAATACAATGTGGAGATACGTACCAACAAACCATAAAAGTATGTGGATCTACTCAAGGATACATAAATCATCAAGCCTTACTAAGATAAATATTAAATTTTCTTGCTTTAATTAAAATCGGAGTTATAAGATGATATAGACTATTGTATTGGAATAAACTTATCAAGCATTTGTAATTATCAAGCAAGACTATTTCAAGGTATTGAATATTCATATTTACAATTAACCAATTACGATATATAAGGTTGTCAACTTTGATTAAATCATTATTAAATTGCAAATACGATTATTTTCTAATATTCCAAAGAGTATGGAGATATAAGGCATACTACTTCAAACTATATATATATAATTGGAATTTAATGTATTGGAAAGAGAAGAAAATCAATTGCCTATATATAGAGTTGGAATTAATTGTTAAAAATTATCTCATACTAATTCTAAGGAGACAAAAATAAATCCTACCATTAAAGAATACTTCATTGGGAAATATAAGGTAAAATTAAAAATTTGGTTACTCTCAAAACATTTCAAAATCAACTTAGAAGGTGAACTAAGCATATTCTAATTATTAAGGATATAAAAGGAATTATACAAAACCTAAAAACCAAGAAGCACCTTATACCTAGAGATTCATCATGACCACAAATGAATTCATCCTTATAAAATCTCAACTACTTAAGGACCCATATCACATATCATGGAAAAAAAAAAGTGAGAGCTATTTTGATATTTGAAAAACTATGGGATATTGTCAAAGAAGCAAGAAGTAAACTATCTTAGGGAGAAACAAAGATTCAAAATTTTGAATAAAGTGATACTAAGGTATTAATTATAAGAACCGTTTCCATCACAAATGAAATACATGCTTACATTAGCTCAGCAGGGACATCTACAAATGCTTGGAAACCATTAGAGAAAATATTTGAAGAGAAAAATAAATTAGCTATCCTAAATATTCAAACTCAATTACATTCCCTAAAAATAAATAGTGGTGAAAGCATAGAACTATTCTTAAGGAAGATATTAGAAACTAAAAGAAAATTTCTAACCCTAGGGGAAAAGGTTGAAGATATATTTCTTGTTAAAGTAACCTTGAGAGCACTTCCAGATAGCTACAAGCATCAATACATCCTTACAAGTTCTAAGAAAAGATACAAAATTTTATGAAGTAATCAACATTCTTGAAGAAAATGAAATAGAAAATATAGTGAAATTTGAAATGACTAACAATGCATTGGTCTTAAAAGATAATCCACATGGAAAAATTATTTCATCATCAAAATTTAGAAGACCATGGAATAACACATATTATTAGATATGCAGGAAAAAAGGGCACAACACTAGCTACTGGAGATTCAATCCAAGAAATAAGAATCAATGAAATCAAATAAATTATGGGAGCCAACAAAATAGGGTATTCCAACCAAGGCAATATCAAAATAATTCTTGGTAGCAACAATATCAACACCAAAACTATTATCCACAATTGGAATATCAAAATAGAATAAAAGGGACGTCTAGCTTAGAAGATTGAATAAATTAAAGAACTGGAAGATACGATAGATGATCAATAAGTCAAAGATCTTACAGCAAGAGTAACATGGTATGAAGACACTAACTACTTGCTTGAATAATATACAAGAAACAAAGAAGATCCATATTGAAGACTAAAGTCTTCAATTCCAAAATAATGTAATACAAGGGAGTGGTAGAGTATACTACATCATTTGGGTTATGTAAATGTACCACCCTTGGTACATAACAAGAGTAGTAGATTCACTTTAGGGGGGAGTTAGCTAGTTACTTCATGTAATATAATAAATGTACAAGTATCTATGTGCAAGTTTTAAATGTACAAGGTGTCCCCTTGTATAGCTAGGTAGAGTGTTGGCCAAGCAATCCATATTTCTATATAAATGATCTCATAGTGAGCGATTATATATCATTGTAGGTAGTAGTAGTTGTGAAGTTTAAATCACCATATAGATTTGATGGATACAATGTAGTTCTTTAGTATTAGTTATGGAGTGTTAATTTCATCCATATTACATTGTATCATTTTTATCACTTTCCATTAATAGCATATTTCAACACCTTACATTTCTAGATATTTTATATCCTATGATTGTATTCTCCTTTGCATGCACCATCAATAGCTAATATATAAGATTGGTATGAATCCCATTAATTAAAATATAAAACCTCTCCTCTGCATGGAATCTATTCCATTCTAGATGTCCTCCATGTACACCTTCACTATAGAGGAACCATATACCACCTTTAAACAACCCATATCAATTTTTTTAAGATATAGATTAGGCATGTTCAAAGGTCTCTATGGTTCCCTTGAGTTATTGATTATATCTAGCTAGGATTGTTCTCAATAAATGGCATCCTAAAATTTATTTTTAGGGGTATTTCCCTCATCTCCATCCCTTATTGGGTATTAGTGTAAAATAAAAATGATCAACACCAATAACAATAATAAATAAAAAATAAACAATCACACATAAAGAAAGCAAGATATCATATATTATTAAAATGAGTGAGCCTTGATATCCACTTTATACATTAATATACCCTACATAAGGGGTTACAAAATAATATTTTCTTTCATACAATAATTACAAAAGGAGGGGTAAAATCCTCGATCAAAAAATGGTGGTGTCTTCGGATCTTCTTCGCTCCAAAGAAAGGGTGAGTGGGCTTGTGTATCCACTATGGGACCACTCCAAGCTACAAAAACTACTAATAAAAATTCTTCCTATATATTCAAAAAAAAATTACAACAAAGAGTTAGTAACACTTGTAGGGCCTCCACAATGTGAGGCCCACTAAAATGTATCAATGCAACCTACAAACCCTAGATAAAATAATTAGAGAATGCAATGCAAAATATAGAAAATGTAAGTTAAATTCTTTAAATCAATGCCTTGTCAAAATATATTGGAATAGCTATATCTATGTTTTTTCTTGTTGAGGAGCTCAAACTGTGAATGCACGAATGCTCGATAATGTTTGAAGTATAGTTGATAGATGCTACAGTGAAAAAAAATGGTTGTAGTGATAGCTAAGTTTTGTGCAAATACGAATGATGTTTCAATGCTATTGGTTTTATTCCTTCATCCCATTGTTTTATTCTTCTATATTTTTTTTATAATTTCTTTATTTAATGTTGGGGTTTCGATTATGGTAACGGGTGACCAAAATTAAATCATGATCAATGACTAATATTGCAACTTGGTAAATGACATGGATTGCATTGAATGAGCAGCCAGGATTAAGACATGGACCACTAGGATGGAGTTTTTATGAATGACATGGATATATATATATATATATATATATATATATATATATATATATATAATATATATATATATATGTATGTATATATAACTAATGATGTATGGCTATGATTTGATGGTGATGAGTGGATAATGAGTGGCTAGGATTTGGTATCTATAGATACCCATTTTTGTATCATGTTGCATGAAACACAATGTGATGCAAAAACAAGAGACACCTATTTTGGTGGAATGGACTATTTCCTCAACTGCGCAAGAAGATTCCAAAAACATTATAGTTGTAGCTTACCCCCTCAATTGTAAAATGAGTGAAGAATAAATCTCACTATCCAATTGAAAAAATATAGAATATTCAATGAAAGTGAATGATGGCATTAATGTGTATGATGCAATGGATGTGATGGATTGATTCATTCTAATTTTACCCCAACAAAAAAGGGTTTTTGATTGGATGATGCTATATTTACCTTGGCATGATAGGTATTATGATGAATTGATTGAATCTACTTTTTTTTCAATATAATAGGGTTTGTGCAATGGATGGATGTAATGTATCTTGATGTTAAAAATACAAAGCAAGTTTTATTACCTCAATATTGAAATTAATCTACGTTGTTGAGAATTTGCTCTCAACAGAATGTGCAGTGTTGTTGTTGTGTAAAAAGTAGCCAAAATTAGTGAACATATGGCAGATATGGGAAGACCATATCAATTCATGTGACTACAAATTTGAACATAACTTTTGGCTTAATTCAAGGTAAATTTGTAAAGGAAGTTCCACTTTTTACCCACAAAGAAGGCTAGTAATGCAAATAAAATTTATAATAATAATTCTACTTTTTGCCTATGGAGAGGACTTGTGATAGTTTTGATAAAATTTATGTTAACATATTTGCATTCAAAAAATGGATAAACCAATTTGATTTGGCATTGAATGGTATGGGATGATGATTTTAGAAAAGCACCCTTATGGTGATCTACCCATCCTATCAGACTGCATGGATAACCAATCATTGTAACCATCAGAGGAATAAGTTAAGCCACTAGATACGAGGTTCACTTGACAATGTAAGTGAATTTGGAAATGTTGAATGAATATGTAAATGCATTGATGAATGAATATGACAACTTTGTGAAATGGATGTATGTGATGTATCTTGATGTTAGAAATGAGAATCAATTTTAGTTACCCCAATTTTGAGGTAATTTTGTGCTATTGAAATATATACCTGTTGGCGTCATTCAAATACCAAGTAAATAATGAAGTAAAGAAACCCAATTCACTTCCTATTGACCCCATAGATTCCTTAATGTAAAAATATGAAGCAAGAATTTTTCCATATTTGTAACTCCACAAAGAGGATGTCATTGACAACGTTTAGAAACTTAATATGAACATAGTCTCACTCGAGAAATGAGGGACCCAAAAAGATTTTTTTTTCAAAATATGATGTTTAATGATGATATGAGCACGCATACTTATGGTGATATACCCATGCTACCAAATTGCATGGATAACCAATCGTTGCAACTGCTAGGTGACTAGAGTAAATTACTAGATACAAGTTTCACTTGAGATGATGATGATGCAAGATGATGATTTGAATGTCTTTGTGGTGATGTGATGTTTTTGTGCAGTGTTTTATTTTTTGGGGCTCTTGAAGGGAATAACATGAGAAGAGATGAAATTATGAAAGATATGAAGAAGATGGTGAAGGTGAAAATGATTGGAATGGAATAGATTTTTTTATAATTGTCCTTATGGTGATCTATCTATCCTATCATATTGCATGGATAACCAGTTGTTGTAACCGTTAGGTGACTAGAGTATGTCACTAGATACGAGGTTTACTGGAAGATCATTTGATAAAATGAGTTAGGCCCTCTAGAGATTTTGAATAGAAATGTGACCAAAGGTGTTAGGTGCCTTTGGGGATTATTGAATTTATTTGACCAAAGGAGATAGATTCCTTTGGAGCCTTTTGTATTGAATGTGACGAAAGGGTTTTGGTTCCTTTGGAGCTTTTTTATATTATATATGACCAACGCAACATTTCCTTTGGAGCATTTTGAATTGAATGTGACCAAAGGATTTTGATTCCATTGGAGATTTTTTGAATTGCATGTGACAAAAGGAGCATTTCCTTTGGATCTTTTTTAATTGAATGTGATCAAAGGATCATTTACTTTGGAGCCTTTTGAATTGAATGTGACCAAATGAGTTTGGTTCCTTTGGAGCCTTTTTGAATTTTGATGTGTACAAATGAAGGTTTTGATGCTCTAATGATCATTTGTAGAGGTTTTAGACTCTTGTTTGACCAAATTTATCTTTTTTGCTTAATCAGGGACATCCACATCCAATGATGGGATATGAAGTGGAATATTCATGTAGTGATGATACTATGGTATGAATGCGATGTTGTGACTTATGGGTAACTGATCTGGAATTACAAAGACTCAAACATCCTAGTGATTTTGGAAAAACTCATTAAGATCTATCGAATCTCTTGGAGACTAAATATGTATGCAGTGAATTTTATTTACCAATTATGGGAATGGTTATGAATTAATTCAATAAATAACCAATGTGTGTGCAACGAAATTCATTTACCCATATTGATTAGAGTGATATGGAGAAAACTAGGAAGTGAGCTTATCCTTATGTGCATCTAGAGGTATCTTCAATAGAAATGTGTCTCCATGCATGAGTGTAATACACTACCAATCAAACATCTATAGCTTTATTGGATATTGGATCCATAGTCCAATAAAATGATCTTTAAGATTTGGAGAGTCAGACTACATAACCATATAGATGTAAATTTAGTGTTATCCTTACTATTTGGGGATATATGGCGTGTGATTTGTAAAAGAGTTAGAGCTTTGGGGAATCAAATTGTCAACTTAGGTGTGATGATAAACTTACCCTATCCTTACTACTCATTATTTTATTTATAAGTGTTGTTAGTGGTGAAGACCACTATTTTTATATTGGACTATGTGCATAATGGGATAAGCAAAGATGAATTATTCACTTTGGGGTTCAACCCAATCATGGCGTTATCTCTCTTTGACACAAGGTGTTATTAATAGGTGTTGTAGTGTTTGGTTCAAGAATATTATTGTCAAATTTTAGAATTCAATATTTTCTTAGTGAAAATGTGCTTTGGTTTTAGAGAAAACACAACATGCAATGGAGGTTTCTAGAACACTAGGAGTGGTTGAGTGACCGAAAACACCAAGTGGTGATGGAATTTTATGGCAAATGATGACATGAATTATGAATTGCAAAATGAGATGGATGTTAACAAGCAGGTTCCCATGATTAAGGCCACAAAACTTATTGGGTTAACAATTATCTAAACTAAGCAAATGACTTCTAATATGGTGGATTAAATACACTGAAATGACATGAAAGTGATTATGAAAAATGGATGTATGTAATGAAGTGTAGAGGAATGATGTTTTTTTGGTTTTGATATATTTTTGTATTTATATATTTTACATCATGTCTCACTAAAGTGGACAAGGTGGTGGTGGAGGTTCACTAGTTGGTTCAGCTCACTCCCTTGGGAGAAGCAAATGAAATATGGGTTGATGGATGGGAAACATTCTAAGATAGTACTCATAATGTTCAGTGAATGGTTTTATTAGGTTTTATTCCTCTTTGGATTCATATGAATTTATCGATATGACATTGTATTCTTCATATAATTCATCCTCAAAGTCATCGATATCATTGCTTTCCTATTCATGACCTAGATTGAGGCATTGAAAGGCTTATTCAAAAGAGGAAGTGGAATATTATATATTGTATCCTTACCCATAATGGTCATGCACTTCTTGATATTGAGGTTCAATGATATTATGAATGTTATTTTCATGTTGTCCTAAACCATATCCTTTCCAATTAACCCAATGAAAGTATCAATATGGAAAATTAGTATTGGTCATATGTTCAAGGTTGGCATGGTATGGCTACTTATGTTTATTTAGGGAAAGTGGATCGGATGATGAATTGACCCCCTATATACAAAATTGGTTCTATTTTGGGATTAAACCATGTTGTACACTGCTCCTATGGATAGGTATGGATCATATGGATGACCATAATCCCTAATAGTTTTTATTATGAGTGGTGTGACTGTCAAATATGAAATCACATACTCACCAATACTAGGACTAGCGAGACAAACTACAACTTGTGTGGATGATGATGTGGATGGAGTTAATGTGGAGATGTGGGGCTCATAAGTGGCTTGTGGCTTGAATGAGGAGAGAAATGTATGTTGGAATGGCATCTCATAATCTATAGAATCAACTTGTGAGACATCGATTGATGGAAATAAATATGGATTTGGTTGAGGAATTTTATGGATGGCTAGTGATTTCGATGTGGATGAAGTGGTTTTGGGTGCCTGTAAAGTAGGTTGTATGGATGGTGATGAATAAGTGGTGATTGGTGGTTTGTATGATGTGGAGGAATGTTCCCCTTGCATGGATTTTGAAGGTGATGACTGGATCTAACCACAAGTACATGGTATAGGTTGTGATGAAGGTTGAGGTATGGAAATGGAGGCCTGATGTAGATAAGTATTCAGAGTTCCCCTAGTATAAGTGCTTTGGATGAAGTATTATGATGTGAAGAATATGGTGGGGTTTATGGAATTAATAATAGATGGGTGGATAGAAGTGAGAATTTGTATGGGTTGGAGATGAATTTATAGTATTTGAAAGATTCAATATTTGTAGGTATGCAATATATTTATCCCTCATATACATATTTCAAATGTTGGTGTAGTATTTAGGGAACACATTTTATTTCCCTTATCCAAGGATATCCAAGGAGTATATTATAGGCCATGGATACTTCTAGGATATGGAACATGGTGTGCAACATCTTCACCCCAACTTGTACAAGTAAGACCACAGTGCCAACTATAGAACATAGGGCATCATTGAATGCTTGCAAGGTGAAGGTGTAATTGGTGATGTTGGAAGGTGGAAGATTGAGATGGTGGATTTTTGAAGTGGTAATGATGTTTATTGATGAGTTGGTGTAAATTAAAACTCATTTAAAAGGCTTACTATCAACCTGAGCTATGATGTATAGTGGATTATCTAGTAATTTTAATGATATTGATTTGATTTCAAAATCATAGAATACGATACAAGGCTTCATACATGTTTGAATTTTCCACTCAAATTTTTTGAAGGCATTAGATTCTTGATTTGAAGCTCAATGGATTTCAAGATAATCATGAATGTCTCATGATGTGAGGGAGATTTTTGTATAAGCTCATAGATCAATAATTTGGCTAAAGCTATTTTAAGATTATTTTCCAATCAACTGCTTAATGTGATGATAGGTTTTGGAGGGTGACTTGGTAGATGAATAGGCTAAGATGGATGAGTTGGAAGGTGAATTGGTTTAGATGAATTGGTAGATATATGAATAGGTTGATATGGATTAGGGGGTTATGTACACACAGTTGAAGCCATAGGAGATTGAACTACTTGATATTGTTCATGTTGATGATTTGTGCTTCATTTACCCTAGGTTACTACATGAAAAACAACCACAAAATCTTGGTATTGTTGCACGTGGTTGAATTGGTAAGGATTCAAAGAATTTGGTCTCCCTATTGTCTATTGTGTTTCCTCACAATGAGGAAGTGGTGTTTGGTAAATATCAAGGTTCTAGTTTTGTTGTGCTAAGGGACTATCCAACTTAATAGCCCTTAAGTCTAGCAGGTCTTGCACAATATCTTTTCATATATAGTATTTATTGATGTCATTGCCCTTTTGGCAATGGAAAGGATAGAATAAATTCTCCTTATAGCTCTTGCTACATTTAGTCGTATCTTTAGGTCCGACTTCTAGTAAGGTGATTGCATGTATATCATACAACCTTTAGAAAATGGAGGTATATGACTTATGTAGTGGTGTGTAATTGCAATTTTGCTGAATAGATTATTGGTGTTTATGGTTTTCCACTATTAGCACTGGGTTGTGCATTTTTTTGGGGGGTGGAACTGCTTAGTATGACACTTTTTGTGATTTTTTTTATGATAATGATTATTACTAATGATGGAATTGGATTTTTTGAGTCATTCTTGGTTGACTCAAGACCACTTGATTCACTTGCCCAATTGTTTATTGGTTATTATAATTTCCTTTGGATTGGACCTTGTTTTTCCATTATTTATTTTTGGGTTTAATCTCACCCTATTGAATATTTATTTCTTTGATAACTCGGGCTTGGGCAAGAGCTTCATCGAATGTTCTATATTTTTGTAATTGAAGCAACAAGGAGATATGTTTTTAATAAATACTTGTGAACATTCATGTTAATTCTTCCATTGGGAGGATGAATGGCAATTTGGTAATGAATGCCATCCAATGGTTTCCAAATTCATATACCAATTCTTCTTCGAATTGTCTAATAATATACAAGTCATTGAAGGTAGTTTTTTTCAAAAAATGAGGGATAATCATTCAAAAAATTATCTACCAATTATTTGAATGTATAAACATTGTGATGTGGTAGATGGCTATACCATTCTAAGGCTCCCCCCTAGTTTCTAAGGAAAATTTTGGATCATTAAGGTATCATTCTCTTAGATTGTGAAACATGAATGACTGAATGCACTAATATTCTCCCTAAGGTCCTTAGCTCCTTTGAATTTATCAAAATTTGGTAAAGTGAAATGTATATGATAATATGGTGAAGGTATCAAAGGATGAATGGGGTAATTGACTATCTATATCAGAGTGGGTTTCTGGTACATCATACTAGGTGTATGCATGATCAAAATATCAATCTATTATTACAAAGCTTGTATTTTAAGATCTCCCACTTGTGTTTGGAAGCCTTGGTTTGTGTGATAGGTGTATGTGGGTGTTTTATGTTGGGTAGTGAATTTTTGGGATGAAATGAGATTCTTATTAGACACTAGATTGATGTTGGTGGGTACGTGATGCTATTGAGTATTTTATTGAATTTTATTATAGAATTATTGATGTTGATGAGGTGGAAATTTATGATGTGAAGTTTGAGGGATGGTGGTTTTTTTATTGGTTGATATGGCATGGATGTGGTGAAGTGGGTGTATATAGTGATTATGAGTAATCACGAAACCCAAGATTGGTTAAAGGTGAAAAATATGGTTTGTGTGGATGCGAGTGGATGGTTAAAATCTACTACCTGTCACTACTATTGTGGGTAAGCATGAGATTTTTTATTTGATTGAGAGGTTTCCATGTTTATTGTGTGGAAATTTTAGATTTATATTATGTGATTATGTTGGGAGAAGATGTTTACATGGTGTGAGTGGGAAATATTGGTTGAGGTTAATGGAGGGTAAGTTATGAAAGGATTCACAATTGAATGAGGGATGGTAGATCCAAATGATGTTGATAGAATTATGGATGGAATCTATGAAGCACCATTAAATTATGATTTGTAGTGTGGGTTGGAGTGGGTAGTAGTATAGGTAGGCATAGTGGATGTACTTTGGATAAATGGTTGTGGAGGAATTTAGTGTGGGAATGTAGATGTGGCCACAAAAATAGGGTTGGTGATGGCTTAGTTAAAATTATTAGGGTATGCATGAGTGAGTTCCTGCTGAGAAGAAGTAATATGTATAGGTGGGATGTTAATTTATTCTAGAATTGGATTGGTTGATATTAAATAGGCCTTGATTTTGTCAGAATCTATGTAAATTATGTGATGATCAGTTGGTGTGGATGGTTCTATTTCAAGTATGGTAGTGTAAATTATCCTTTGTAGTGTATCTATGTCCAAATTAGATTCCAAATAAGAGGGTCCAAAAAAAAAGTTAATATATATTTTATATGCCACACAGTTTGGGTTAGCCACAAAAGTGGCTAAGAAAGGGTGAAGCACTTCATGGATGAGGTTGGCTAGCTAATGAGTACCTGAATCATGGCTCTGACTTGATTTTGGGTCAATACCATAATCTATAAGTAGGTTGTGGTAATGAATGTGCAGGGTGCATGTGTGAAAAGTGTAATTGTGATGAAAAATGAACAAACACACAAATCAAGAAAACAAGTGTTTCCTATGTCTTTGCAAATTTTTTTCATTTTCTTATTTTGTTTTTGATTTTTTTTTTTAAATTATGATTTTTTTTTTTTGTGTTCCGATGTTAAGACTTCTAATCCTAGAACCACTATGCAAGGTGATTTATGAATGCAACTAAAAGGGTGTTTTTGAATCCACCTCTCTAACGAAGGATGAATCACGAATGACTAAGAAATGATTCCTAAAGGTATGATTGGCTCAAGGGTGAAACTAAAGAATCACAACTACCCCTTGATGGAGGCCACAATATACCTAGGTGATTGGTTGGTATTAAATAGGCCCTGATTTTATCAGAATCTATGTAAGTGATGCGATGATAAGTTGGTGTGGATGGTTCTATTTCAAGGATGGTAGTGTGAATTACCCTCTGTAGTGTATCTACATCCAAATTGGATGTCACATAAGAGGGTACACAAAACAAGTTAATGTCTTTTCTATCCCACATAGGTTGGGTTAGCCACAAAAGTGGCTAGGAAAGGGTGAAGCACTCCATGGATGAGGTTGGTTGGCTAATGGGTACCTGACTCAAGGCTCTGTCTTTATTTTAGGTCAATACCATAATCTATAAGGAAGTTGGCATAATGAATGTGTAGGGCGCATGTATGAAAAGTTTAATTGCGATGAAAAATTAACAAACACACAAATCAAGAAAACAAGTGTGTCTATGTCTTTGCAATTTTTTTTCATTTTATTATTTTTTTTATGCTTTTTTTTAAAAAATTTATGATTTTTTTGTGTGTTTTGATGTTAAGACTTCTAAGCCTAGAACCACAATGCAAGGTGAATGATTAATGAAACTAAAAGGGTGTGTTTGAATCCACCTCTCTGACGAAGGATGAATCACGAACAACTACAAATTAATTCCTAAAGGTATGATTCCTAAAGTATGAATCATGAAGGATGAATCATGAAAAACTAAAAAATGATTCCTAAAGGTATTATTGGCTCAAGGGTAAACCTAAAGAATCACAATTACCCCTTGAGGGATGCCACAATGTATGAGTCCTACTTACCTAATACCTAGGAAATGGCTCCATAAGCTTTTGCTCCACTCTCAAGTGAGCTCAAATAAAAATGATAGTTGTGTTCCACTCAATATTTTTTTTGGTAAGTAAGAGGATTGAATTAATTAAGCGGGTTTTAAGGTTCCCAAAACCTTAGTACAAAACTAGCCATACTTGTTGTGAACTGTAAATATTAACAATATGGGGTGCAACCCAGAGTCGAGAATAGAGAAAAGTAACAAAGAGGACACAACCTCGGACTAGATAAAGAAAGAGAATATGATGCAACCTAAAAATAAAAGCCCACAAAGAAAAAATGAAAAGGCTCCACGTAGGGGAGCTATGGAAATAGAAACAAAACAACTAAAGGAAAAGACCAGGCTCCACGCAGGGCAGCCAAAGAGGTAGAAAGTAAGAAGAAATGGAAGTTAATCCTTAGAAAATATCCTTTTCTCATACTTGGCATCACCTTGACCCATTTCCTTAGGATCTTATTTGACTGCTATGACCTTCTTAGCTTTAGAGACTCCATCAACCTCCTAGTCACTCTGACCTCCAAAGAACAGCTTTTGAAGGCCTTTCCTAATTTCAATCATTGAATTGACCATGGCATTCATCATACCTCTCATGGAGGAGATAATAAATTCCTTCAGACACCTTGATTCATTGTTTGCATCTTCTTCCTTGGTTTTGATATCAATGATCTTACATTTCACTACTTGATTTTGAATCTAAACTAACTTCCTTATAGGCCCTTCTATTCTTTTAAAACTAATGATTTTCATCACCTTTAGATCAGGTACCATCTCAATGGCTTTCCTCTTTCTTTCAGCTAGGGAAAGGTAGGTAGAGGACCCCATAGTTTTGGCTAGGCTAGGGATTCTAGGGTTGGATTTAGTACTATGAGCCAAGACATATGTGTAAATAACCTTAAACATACCTTGATGGAGAGGAATATTGTTACCTTTTTTCTCCTTACAGGTCATAAGAGTATAATTTAGGGAATTAAGGAGAAAATAGGGGATGTTGAGGGGATTAATATCATAAAAATGATTCATGAAGTCCAGCTGATAAGTGTAGAGGATTTTTTCGGGGTCATCTATGGTGATGTACTCCATTACTGGTTTCATCACGTCATTCTAGGGGAAATTCAAATCACTTTTGTAGATTACCTACTTGGCACATTTATAAATTCTCTTATTATTATTTAACTCCTTGAGTCCAACTTCCCAATGGTTCTTATGACTTTGAATTGAACGTCCTTTAGGCTCCTACCTAGTAATATTGGACAACAGTTGGAGGTCTACACAAAAACTCCTCCCTCAAATAGAAATAGAACAATTGTCCTAAGACTCCAGAAGGGCTAAAGTGATGTCAAGCTCATCACCAGATAACATATGGAGAAAGGGAAAAAAGTGGTGGTCCCTAATATTTTTTTTGGCAAGGGGGTTGCAAACGAATTTGGAGGGTTCAATGAAAACCATGGTGAAATGGCAATGGGGGTTGGGGGAGGATCTAAAATGAAAAGTAGGGACAAAGGGGATGAAATGTTTGTAGTGCTAGAAATAATAGAGGACAACCAGGGAAGTGATGGGGTGGCAAGGAGGAAAATTTGAGAATTTATGGGTGGGAGCTTGAGGAAAATGTCACAAAAAATAGAGAAATCCATTAATGAATACAATGAAGAAAAAATAATTTTGCAAAATGGGATTTTGAGGCTCGCACTTGTATTGGGAATGATTACTCGGATGAGGATGCTTATCAAGAAGAAAGGGAAGGTTTGGAATGATAACCTTGGGATCTATGACATGATTGGTTTTGGATCCTCGTATGGTGTTTTTGAAAATATCACTTTTGTCATCATGATATTTCAAAAAATTAAGCTTCAGAGTCTAGGGTTCCAGCTTGAAATAATCATTGCCAATGTTTCACTTTCTCTTGAGGTACCACATCCTACTCCCAGAGCTGATGGTGGTATGATTCCTTGGGCTACGATGTTCCACTCATTATTAAACCCCATGGTATAAGGGCATTACTAGTCCTTTCTACTCTACGTGCACCCAAAAGTAGGGGATATTTCGGTCATGAAATCTATAAATCCACTTGTTGTGGGCTACTATAGTTTCTAGGGGGTGATCCAATGGATGGAGATGAATCTCACCGACACTGGTCTTGATCAACGATTGGTGGTGAAAATCAATTTGTTGATGTTAAAATATGTAGTGTGTGGTTCCTTTTAAGTTTTCATTTTATATTATGTTTTTCTAAACATTAAAATGTAAATAAAAAATTATCGTAGTATTCATCTATTATGCACTTCAAAATTGTTGCCTAAAATTGTAGCACCCTAAAATTGGCATAGTTAAACCTTAGTAAAAAGATAAAAATTCAAATTTTAACCTCAAACTACCCGTTAACCGCCTATTACCCGCTCCCCTTGTTTTCCATGCCATTTTTAGGATTTTTTTTTACCGTTGGATGATATCGTCGTAGATTAGACGAAATCATCCCAAATCTGACGAATTCGTTTGGAACAAAATGTCTAGATGATTTCATCCCAAAACTAAATTTTCATACTTAGCTTTTGTTTCAACAGCCTCTCCAACTTTGGCAGAAGAGCATCTGCATAGTTGGAGATTCCCCATTGGAGATCTCCCAGATTAGGATGATCCCCAACCTCCTAACCTCTCCCTAATCCTATATAAATTGAGATTTTTTCATTTTATCCCCCTGAATATCTACCTAAAAATCTGCTTAAACCCCCTAAACTTCCCCGCACCTCAGAGCATCCTCACACCATTATTTGCATTCTATATTTCATGTTTTCTTGCAGTAACATTACTATTTTTCAGTCGAAGCTAGCTTGGATCGTCTCAAGCGATTCTAGATGATTTTGGATGATCCTGTTGAGGAGCGCAGACGATATTGTATGATTGGAGGCGATCCCGACTGTAGTCCAAATTGGGGGCAATCAAAGTCTAGAGTTTGCATCTCTTTATTATTTTTTGCATTTCTCTATACATTATCTTAGTTATTATATTTATGCATCTTGGAGTTCACCTCATTTAGCATAACCACATGATAAATTTAAAATAAATCATTAAATCTACTGCATTTCTCTTATTTATTGTTTGAATCTATTATTTAGGCATGTTTGTTGTTATTTCTATCATTCCCATTTGCTTTTGCAGTTGTATCTTGGGTATTTTGTATCTATTCCTATGATTGCATGTTTATGACCGAATTCTTCAGATTGACGATGATCTCTTCCGATATCAGATGATTACGTATGAGTTGAGGTGATCTGGACTTCTACAAAACTTAGAATATTCATCAGACATCCAAAATCAGGTATGTTCTATCCCATTCTGCACATTCTTTGTGTTTAGAATTTATGCATATTTTTTGTATCCATAAAAATCAGCATTGGCATATAGAATAGTTTAGATTCATCTTGGCCAAACCTAGGAATTGAATGATTAAAGTACAAAATGAGCACATCAAACCCACTATCAACCTAGGTGTGGAAACTGCCACTCAAAATTTTGATGGATGGTGGACCCACCATCCATCGAAAATTCACCCTTATACCCTCCCCGATATGCGGGACCTTCAAATGGCCTCTTAGTCTGAGGTATTGTCCTATCCTTCTCGCATCCCCCTTTCGGGCGTGGATCCTATAGGCTGAAGGTAAGGATGCAAAAAATTTGGAGTGATACAAAAACAAATGCAAAAAAACATAAGACAATCAAAGTAGTAAACAAAATACCATAAATAACAAAAAAACTTGACCCAAATATAGTGGGTAAATTTACAAATAAAATCTTAGAATGTTTCTAACATTCAAATTCAAAAACAAACTATGATAAATTTGAAAATCCTAATGCAACTAAGTGCAAGTGCATATCTAATCCTAAATTCAGTCTATATGACTTTTTTGTAAACTAAAATGCATTTGTTTTAAATGACTAAGATGTCAAAGATGCCTACAAATTTTTTTATGTATTACATTGTAAAATAGAGATATAAATATTTATTTCTCTCTCTCTCTCTCTCTCTCTCTCTCTCTCTCTCTTTTAAAGAGCAAAGAAAAAATAAATATATCTAGGATTTAAAAAAAATGACTTACACGAAAGTTTATGTATTTTTTCCTCAGCTTCACAAACATAGTGATGTATTTTTTCGCTAGATGAATCTTCATGTCTACGCAAAAATAGATCAAACCCTTGCATATTTTAATAACCCTAGGTTTGAATTTTGATATTTTCATGCAATCGAGCTTTTGAAGACCTACAACAAAAATAGAAAATATAGATCAACAACACAAGGTATGACAAGGCAAATCAAAATATGAAACCCTTTGGGGGTCCCATCATGATCACCACTTTGTGAAGTAAAAATGATAAACACCAATAAAAATAATGAATACAAAACAAAAATTTATGCATAAATAAAGCAAGATCTCATATATTATTAAAATGAGGGAGCCTTGATCTCCACTTTATACATAAATATACCCCAAATTTGGGGTTACAAAATAATGTTTGCTTTGATATAATAATTACAATAGGAGGGGTAAAACCCTCAATCAAACAATGGTGGTGTCTTCGGATCTTCTTAACTCCAAATAAAGGGTGAGTGGGCTTGTGTATCCACTATGGGGCACTCAAAGCTACAACAACTGCCAATAAAAAAACTTCTTGTATCTATAGATAAACAATCACAACAAAGATTTAGTAACACCTATGAGGGCTCCACAGCATGAGACCCACTAAAATATAATAGTGCAACCTACAAATCCTAGCTGAAATAATTATAGAATGCAATGCAAAATATATAAGAATATAAGTTAAAATATTCAAATCAATACCTTGTCAAAATATACTTGAATTGTTGGATCTGTGCTTTTGCTGGTTGAGAAGCTTGAAATGTGAATGCAAGAATGCTCAAAAATATCTGGGAGCTAGTTCACAGATGCTACAATGAAAAAATAGTGGTGGAAACAATGGCTAGGATTTGTACAAATGTGAATGATGTTTCATTGCTAGTGATTTTATTCCTTCCTCCCTTTTTTTCTTCTTCTATCCTTTTTTTATAATTGCTTTATTTAATGCTAGGGTTTCAACAATGGTAACGTGTGGCCATGATTAAATCGTGATAAACAACTAAGATAGCAACTTGGTAAATAATACATATTGCTTTGAATGAGTGGCCACGATTAAGACATGGCTCACTAGGATGGATTTTTTATGAAAATCCCAGATTTATTTACACACACACACACACACACACATATATATAAATACTGATGGATGGCTATGATTTTATAGTGTTGATTTTATAATGAGTGGCTAGGATTTGGTATCTACAATTAGTACAATCAACCCTTTTTGGTGATATACCCTTGCATTAGTTTTGCTCAGGTTCTAGACCAGATTGATTCTTCTTACTTCAACTTCTCTTAGTTGGTTTGCTCCATGTATCTTGTTCCTGATTTTCTTCAAACCTGGACCTCATTTTTGTGGTAGACTATGATCTCCTATCTCTTTTTGTACTATAAATTGAAAGTGCTTATTGCTTTTTTCCCTTGGCTTATATTTATTTATTGTTTGTATAATTTTGAATCCACTACATTTCCTCGAGTGGTGTCTTTTGATTACTATAAACATCCAAGTCAAACTATTCCTGTTGGATATTAGGGCCAATAAACCTCTTCCTCTATATTTTCCTTGTAGTTTTTTTGAGACCCTTTAAAACCCTTTTCCCATCTATCGTCTCAAAAAACCATCATTCAAATCCTCACTTAATCAACTCATTACATATATTTTGTATCAAAATAAAAAATAATAATATGCTATTAATAAATAAATAATTTAAAACAATAAAGTTTTTAATATAATAATATTTTAATATATTAAATTTATAATAAATAACTATTAGTATTTTTTAAATGGTAAACAATTTCATTTGTTAATACAAGAAATTTCAAACAAACAAAGACTCATTTAGATTTAATAATATTTTAATATTTTATGTTGTTTATTATACAAACAAAATTATATTTATGTATTTAATTTTAATCTATTATAGTTACAAGTACAATTAGAATATCATGTAACTCTTGTTATATTAGTAGTGGTATATTTAGAAGATTTATGTGTTTTTCAAAGATGATTCTCATGGTCAATGCAATTTGTCACTATACTTCACCATTATTGTGTATGCTCTACTTGTACCACACTTGCAATAACCAAAACTGATGTCAATTGTATTTTCATGAGCTTTAAATCTACATCCTCCTAACATCAAAATTTCCATTATAATTTTTTTTTTTTAATTTGGAGGGATCATGGTACACTTTGATATGTTTGATTTAATATATCAATATTGGGATATGTTATTGTCAATATACCTACATGAATTCACCACTTATTCTTATTTTGAATGTCTTTATTCTATTTTATCTATGATCTATTTGTTTTGCTTGTTTATTATTCTAAATATGTGTGGTGAATGTATGCTTACGAATACTTTATGAAAAGTATTGTTAACTAAGCATGGTATTAGAGCCAAAAAAAAATGTTATAATATATTGTATACAAAACAAACTTTTGGTTTCAAGAATCTAAGAAGAAAAATTAAAAAGTAGAAGCAATAGTCCCCTTCTAGGTTTGGAAAGAAAACTATCAAATTTTAAAATTTGGATGACAATTTTTGATCACCAAAACTTTTTTTTTTTTTTGCATTAAGTTTTGTGTGTAATTGATGTTTAGTTTTGTGATCCACTCTAGTCATGTTTCAATGTTTAGCATTACAACAATAGCACTTGTTTTCACCGTTGATATTGTGAGGTCAAAAAGCCTCTATTACATGAGCAAATAATTATTAAAAGTGGTTGGTGAACCATTTGAATAACTACCCATACCATGCATATGAGGAAATAAGAGGAAGTATAAATGGTGGGGGAGGTTGCATAGAGGAATAAATAGGATAATATTTGAAGATAGAAAGGAAATCTTAGACTTTAGGCTTGAAGGAAGAAAGGGAGGAGTTATAGAATGCCATGTTCATCAACTTAAAGTACCATCCATCTTCTCTTATATTTGTACCAATGTATTAATGAATAATTTATGTTCCAATTTCCAATATAGAAGATGTTTCTATGTGAAAAATGAATGTTTAGATTGTTGGAATTATGCATTAGTGAACCTTTTGTATGTACGTTTGTTGTTTTATAGAAGAATAATAGACAAGGTTGTAGTTTGGACATGGAGTACTAACCCAGGAAGAAGAGGTGAGATGAATTCAGAAAAAATTTAAATAGAGATTAGTGATTTCCATCAAGTTAGGGCCAAAATATCACTTGGATGTATGTTATAGCTGTAGCACCCTAAAATTGGCACAGTTAAACCTTAGTAAAAAGATAAAAATTCAAATTTTAACCTCAAACTGCCCGTTAACCGCCTGTTACCCACTCCCCTTGTTTTTCATGCCATTTTTAGGATTTGTTTTGACCGTTGGATGATATCGTCACAGATTAGATGAAATCGTCCCAGATCTGACGAATTCGTCTGGAATAGAACGTCCAAAATATTTCTTCCCAAAACCAAATTTTCATAATTAGCTTCTATTTCAACAGCCTCTCCAACTTGGGAGGAAGCGCGTCTACATATTTGAAGATTCCCCCATTGGAGATCTCCCAGATTGGGATGATCCCCAACCTCCTAACCTCTCCCTAATCCTATATAAACTAAGATTTTCTCAGTTTATCCCTCTGACTCTCTGCCTGAAACTCTACTTAAACCCCCTAAACTTCCACGCACCTCAGAGCATCCCCACACCATCATTTACATTCTGTATTTCATGTTTTCTTGTAGGAACTTTACTATTTTTTAGTCGAAGCTAGCTCGGATCGTCGCAAGCGATTCCAGACGATTTCGGATGATCCTGTCGAGGAGCGTAGACAATCTCGTATGATTGGAGGTGATCCCGATTGTAGTCCAGATTGGGGGTAATCAGAGTCCAGAGTTTGCATCTCTTTATTATTTTCTGCATTTCTTTATACATTATCTTAGTTATTATATTTATGCATCTTGGAGTTCACCTCATTTAGCATAACCGCATGATAAAGTTAAAATCAATCATTAAATCTATTGTATTTCTCTTATTTGTTATTTGAATCTATTATTTAGGCATGTTTGCTGTTATTTCTATCATTCCCCTTTGCTTTTGCAGTTGCATTTTTGGTATTTTGTATCTATTTTTGTGATTGCAGGTTTCTAACAAATTCATCTGATGAATTTTTCAGATCTCAGATGACCAACTGTGATTTGAGATGATTCTATGAAATATCAGATGGTATGTTCTATCCCATTTGGCACATTCTCTGTGTTTAGCATTTATTCATATTTTTTGTATCCATAAAAATCAGCATTGGCATATAGAATAGTTTAGATTCATCTTGGCCAAACCTAGGAATTGAATGATTAAAGTACAAAATGAACACATCAAACCCACTATCAACCTAGGTGTGGAAACTACCACTCAAAAGTTTCCTGGTGAACCCACCATCCGTCAAAAATTCACCCTTATACCCCTCCCCCGAGAGGCGAGACCTTCAAAGGGCCTCTCAGTCCGAGGTATTGTCCCATCCTTCTCGCATCAAATATTGCATATCATATTTAGATGGTAGATTATAATAAAAGATGAGTTGTCACCATTAATGTTGAGAATCAATTAGCAGCCATAGAGATTAATTCTTTGCTTAGAGTATCTCAAACATATAGAGTCCCACCTTTATGGGATGAGCTTAATAGGAGATTGAATCTCATTTCATCTAGAGCAATCGAACTTAGGCAAATCAAGAGGTTTGTCCTAGATAGAATCCTGGATCCCGATCAAGTGACCTTGTATCATGAGCTTCAAAGAGCTTGCCATAGGTGGTTAGCAGATAAAAGAGCCCTTGTGTCTTCTAAATTGTACACCTTTGAGGAATACCTCGATAATGCAGTTGTAGTACATAAATTTCTGTCTCGTATAGAGGACCAAGAGGTCGTTCTTACGGATAGAAAAATATGGAATAGAGTTCCTAGAGCTGTGTTATATCGAGAGTATTGCCATGAGATCTATTTTTACAAGACAGAGTCTGAAACATATAATATCACTATAGCACACTTTATCAAGTTCTTGAAAAACCATTTCCAATTTGAAGAGGAGCATTTCATGACTCCCGATGAACTTGATCCTATCAATGACATCTATAAACTATTTATAGAAAACTAAGCTATTCTTTTATTATTGTTATTTCTTGCATTTAGTGTGTTGTTTGTTGTCTTTATAAGCATAAAAAACAAAAAATAAATAAAATAAAATAAAAAACAAAACAAAATCATAACAAAAATCAAAACATTTTCTTTTAAGCATCATAGTAGGTATATAATTAAAATATATACCTCCCAAATCTGTTGCAAATATATTAATATATATTTGCTAAAATCTAAATTTAAACATAATGACTAGACTCAGGAATGGAAAACAGACTGAAGTAGAAGAAGATTGGTTAAGAAAACTAGAAAATAACCCATATGTCCTTCCTGAAGACCCAATTCAGGAAGAAGGAACCTTCGACCAACAAGAAGAAGAATTTGTTGTAGGAAATGAACAAAAAGAAAATGATAGAGAGGAAGGATCCTCATCCCCTAAAATATCTCCGGAAGGAGCCATTACTTTTGAGAACATGGAACATTTCTGGAAGTTCCTCAATACTAATATTGGCACTCTTAATAGAGCAGTCCATATGGACAAAGATCAAATTAGTGATACTCAAGCAACCCTAGAAGACATATATCACACACGCACTAATCCCTTGTCCTTCGTTGATCAAGAAAGTGATCAAGCTGGACCATCCAATTTGGATATGGCCGCTATAATCCAGAACATGCAACAACAACAGGTTACCCAACCACCTAGAGTGCCTATTATCAAGCCTAGGGTTATTCCCACACAAAAGAAACCTTCATTCACTGCTCTATTTTGCCAAGCTATTGATCAATATACCTCAAATCAACAAAAGCCTAAAACAAAACCAAATACCAATTTCCAACAATCTAGGATACAACATAATGCTACAACAAATCTTCTTCATAATACTCTTCCTACCAACCATTTGCATAATAGCAATATAGCATCTAATCCTTATGTCACGCCATCCTACGCTCACAAATCCCATACTCATGTACCACCGAACCAATATGGTGGACAAACTGGTAATCTGGAAGCCATGGTGAAACAATTAGTCTCCCACATGGACCAGGATAGATCCCTACCATCCCTCGTACAATTATCGAGAGATGTGTAGTCAGCCTCTAGATCCTATAGTTGTAGCACAACCATATCCCAAACACTTTCCTATGCCTGTCCTACCTATATACAAAGGAACCGAAGATCCCATAGAGCATCTTCGTATGTTTAGGATAGCATGTCATGATATATCACATGATGACTTGTTATTACTAAAGATGTTCCCAAAAAGTTTAGGAGGGATGGCATTGGAGTGGTATTATCAACTACCCACTCATTCTTTGAGGAATTTCGAAGAAACCTGTTTATTTTGTGCATAAATTTAGTGCCTATATCAAAATGCATGTAACCATTAAATTTTTTGTACAACCTAAAACAAGACAAAGATGAGTGTTTTGCTGACTTCTTAGCTCGATGGAGGCAGTTGATAGGAAAATTACACTTTGTGTTACCTTATCGGGAAATGTTGGATATCTTTATCAATAATTTACAAGAACAACTATCCTATGAATTATCAACTACTACCTTGACCACCTTCGATCAAGCTATAGACTTAGCCCGAAGAGTGGAAGATGCTCTTATTAGGAGAGGTCAGCTCAAAAAGAAAGATGATGAGAAAACATCCAAAAATCAATATAAAAATAAACAAGTTGTGGGTGATGGAGTCACTGATAGTAGAAACATTGCCAATGTTAATACTGTGAAAACAACAGAGAAGTTCATATTGAAACCTCCTGATAAACCACCCCAAGAATTTACTAGGTTAAATCAACCTTTATCAACCATTCTCCCGCAATTACTAGCACGAGGATTGATCCAATTACCAAATATCCGGGAACCTGATCCAACTATACCCGGATACAGAGCTGATTTACATTGTGATTTCCATAGAGGGACCTGGACACGCTACCAAATCTTGTAAAATATTAAAACATAAAATACAAGACCTGATTGATAACAATGAGATGGAGGTGCAAGCCTTTCAACCTAAACAAAATCCTCCTAATAATGCTCAAAAGAACATCCCCCAAAATCAGAATCAGAATGCCAATCAATCATTGGACATATTTCAACATCCTTTACCAAAGCATGGTAAAGAGGTGGCTAATCAAATTGAGCATCATAATGTTCCCCCTCCTACCCGATATGTAGGAACTATTAGTGGACATTCACCTACTCATGATGTGGAAGTATTTGACACAACTTTATCCATGGTTACGACTAGACCTCTACATAATATTTGGACACTTGATCTTAGTGATACCGAATATGAGACTGAAAGTGACATGGAAATCACCTCAAATCAATCGAATAGTTCTGAAGATGAATCAGATCTTGTTCAACCCATCACAAGTTCTATGGTTCCAGAAGAACCATTTCCTAGAAGAGTCACTACTAGACCATCTTCTCACCAAATACTTTCTAATGAACAAGTCATAAACACTAGACCAAGACCCATTCATCATCCACAAAATAATATTGTAGGTACCATCGGAGTTGTTACTCGACAACAAGCTCAAAACTCTCAACAAGATCAAACTCAGAATGATGGATCAGCTCCATTTGTTTTGAAAAATCCCAATAAAGGGAATCATGCGCCTAATGTTCAACCTAAGCCTCCTTATAATATTAATGAACAATTATCAAATACTATAGCTAGAATTTCCCTTTTGGACCTTTTAAGATCTTCTCCTACCCATAGGGATGAATTAATGCTCACATTAAGCCAAATGATGGTACCACAAAATATTCAACCTGAAGCCATGTCCAATACTATCATAACTCAAGAAGTCGATTGTATTGACTTCTGGGATAGAGATATACCACAACATAGTTTACATAAGGATAACCCCTTATATATTACTACCCTAATTGGGGATGTAGCAGTTAAACGAGTCTTGATTGATAATGGTTCATCTTTAAACATATGCACTTTTGACTTCTACCAAAGATTTGGGTTTAGAAGTGACGAAATGAAAAGAACTGATATGATCATAAAAGCCTTCAATGACGAAACACAAGAAACATGTGGAGTTATTACTATCCCCTTGCAAGTTGGTCCTAGAACCTTAGACACGATCGTGTTTATTGTACATTGCCCTGCATCGTATAATATACTTTTGGGTCACCCTTGGATCAACGCGATGCGAGTTGTTCCCTCCACTTTACATCAATGTGTTAAATTCGAATTTAAAAATCAGTTGGTTACCATTCATGGTGATCCTAGACCCTTTGATATGTGTGCTTTGGCAAAACCTGTTGGAGTTCAATTTTGCCCTGCTCTGTCATCCACACATCCTAATTCTCATCAACCGTCTAAACGTGTGAAACACACACCCATAACATCATCTACCTCTTCTCCATCAGTTCCACCTTCACATATGCTCCCTCCATCTTATCAAGATTTGGAATATAGTGATAAAAATGAAGAACCTTCTTATCTTTCTGATATTTTATTTTGTAACATGATTAATTTTCCACATATAAAAGTCAAATCTTTTGCTACATTATTTTACATTATAACAAAGCTTTTGTTATCGCTACCTTTTATTCATCACCTTTTGTTCTTACCTTCACCACAACCAAATTATCCTTCAAAACCACCTTTGATTTTGAAGCAACCTTAGACATGCTATACTCAAATAACCTTGTATAGTGTATATAGATCATCTTGTATATACCACCAATTCAATTCATCAATCAAAATCAAAATATAAAAACATCAAAATCATCAAAATATTCAAAAACATATTTTATTTTCATACCTGTCAATTCTTGAAGTATTGCAATTATATTTTCAATTATTTTGGATAAATTAGCATTTATTTGGAATCCCGCACTTTCACATTCACATGAATAAATATCTTGATTTTATTTTGTATGATTATTAATCTCTCTTATATCAAAGTCCACAGTTGAATTAAATAAAGTTTTGAGCATAGAGAACTGATCTTGTTATTTACTTGAACCAAATATATCTTTTCACATTAAAATGATTTCATTGCAAATTCAATATGATGCTACATAGTAAAAGTGGTTTCTTGAGCGAAAAGTTTCCCCTGCTATCCTATCATGCACATGGTCTAGAATATTTGAGAATTGACAAAAGGACAAGCTCACCCCTACCCGAATAAAAATCCCTTGTTCTACAGACTAATCCGAGCAAGTATCCCTAGCATAGGAAGAAAAAGAAAAGTCAAAGAAAATGAGAAAAAGAAAAATATCATTTTGTACCATCGCAACAATATTTCAGCATTATCTCAAGTTCCAAGCAAAATACAAAAAAAAAAAAAAGAGAAGAAAAGAAGAGAAAAAGAAAAGGCAAAAGCAAAATGCAATAAATCCCTTTCCCTACCCCTTGAAAAGAAAAGAAGGGTGAATGAGCTTGAATCCCTGGAATTCTCAATTATTCAAAAACTGTGAGGTAAGCCCCATAATAGGTGGTTTGTGCCCAACCCACTTGGCCTTGGGTAATCCCTAGCATGGTGATATGTCTGTCACATTAGCGACCTTCTTTTGTACAGACCTATGTCGGCTTATGGATTAGCTAGCTCTTGATAACCTAACTTACACAATAGTCTGGTACGGTTACATGCATATAAATCATGGTCAACGAACATTCATTTGGTTAATTCAAATTACTTGTATCAAATTATCTTGCTCAAAATTGGTGAATGAACAATACAATTGCACACACATTTGTATTTGAGAGATTTTCTATCATTATGATAAATCAAGATCGGCAATGAACTCACATATGCACATGAGGGTTCCTTACAAATCTACATTTGTCTTTGAGATAATTTAAAATATTTTTGCAACTCTTTTGGAATAAATTTTATTCTTATTTCAGAACATATGTTTAGTATAAACACAATTACATACATTGTTTTCAAAAATCCAAAATTATTTTAAACAACCTATTACAAAATCTAGCAAATAAAGTCATGTTCATATTATTATTTTCTGTTTATCAAAAATCAAAAATCAATCATGCAATAAAACTAAAATATCAATTTCTTCTTTGGATTTCGTGATGATGGTATAAGTCTATACCTATAATTCTATGCCTAGCGCAAACCATTGTTCTAATTTTATTTCCCATTCATTTTAAATCATAAAAACATATGACTTACATCATTATGTTACACAATTGTGCTTTAAAACGAACGAACACTTATTCTATTTCATGTCATTATGTCAACATTCAATTTTGCAACCATGGTATAGTTCCTAAGGAATTGTTCAAAATTTTATCACACTTAGGAATTTATGCCTAGCAAAAATCATATTTTCTTTAAATATGTCATACATAATATTTTTATGAAAATCTGAAAACAAATCATCACCATCACAACACAAAGTCTTAAGACAGTCTCTTAAGCATTCTTTTACTTTTAGCAATATTTCTATATTGGGATTAGCTTGACGACCGAGCGAGCGGTGACTCCATGAAATGGTCTATAACAACGACAATGTCCTTTGAAATTATTGTTAGAAGTCCCTTTTATTTTTCATCAAATCACACCAAAACAACCAATTGTTTACATCAGATTATTTCATTTAAATTTTACAACATGACATAAAATTATAATATTTCTAAAATGACATAATTACATGAATCATCAATAATCAATTGCAAAATTCAACATTAAAGCATCATACAACATATACACAAGTCATATCATCAAAAAAATCATATATATATATCAACAAATTATGTACATCATATCAACACTGGACTGGTATGCCACAATCAATAGCCTGGCATACTCAATCCTCTCAAAAAATATATAATAATAAATACAATCTCTATGTAGTGAGCATCTAGCCTCGAGAAGCCCTCGAGCTCTCAGCCTCATCTCCTCTCCCGCCCTGAGGTGGAGGAGGAGGCCCCATCGGAGTCCACCCTATGTCGTGGGTCCTCGACATCGATCGTGACGATGTCCTCGATGACCCCATCCTAATCGGCCCCGCAATGTCGGCTGGCAGCTGTAACCTCTGGCTCTCTGGAACCATCTGGTAGTATGCTCCCCGGTAGAATGCAGTCTGAGCCATAGACCATGCCAACTCCTACATGCTCGCTCCTCCACCTCGAGCTCTGAGCCATGTAGCCTCATCCTGCAGTGTCTGCACCTGAGCCCGGAGGTGGGCAACCTCAGCCTGGAGAGCCGCCGTCTCGCTGCTCTCCCCTACCTCGACACCCTTGCCCTTATCGGGTGATGGTGGTCTCTCCCCCTACTGAGAAGGGAGTCCCTCCTCCCTCCTCCCTGTATGCTATGGTCTCTATGGAGCCCGTGCCATCCTCTGGCGTCTCTCCTCCGGAGACCATCGCTGCTCTCTCCCGCCGTGACCCCGTGATGCCTCAATAGTAGCCTAACATCGCCTCCCCATTCGTCGCACCATGGCATGCACTAGACCCTGTGCCCTCATCATCCAAGGAGGGTGGATGCCTACGTACTAGGCATCATATCCATTGGTAACCCTAGTGTCATCACCATCCACTGGCTGGATGGGGGCATCATCCATGTCTTGACTCCAGAACCGCTGCATGTCTGGAGCCCCGCTCAATGTGGTACTATCCCAGATAGTCCGGGAGTACTCGTAATCCCTGAGAGAAGGGATCCCCTACTGTAGACCGAACTATCATAGAACCCGATCGTAGTGGTGGAGCTCTACCTCTCCCCGCTCCATCCTCAGCCAACAGACTCGCCTGATGTGAGCCAGCTTCTGCCCATCCTCTGCCCACCCAGGGTGCTCTCGCCATGGCCTCTAGGTGATCTGGTCTAGGATGAGGTCATCTAGCAACCTTCATGACATCGGCAGATCTATCCGCCACTGTGACCCCCTCTGTAGCCACTAGTAGAAAACCCGGGGCCTCTCCTAGTCAACCCCTGTCAGTGGGAGCCCTATCGGCCTCCGCACCATGATGTGCTCCCAACACCAAACTTGTAGTAGCGATGTCAAGACCAGACATCGACCTCCCTTGTATATGACCCCATGTAGGATCCTATACAAGCGGCATAGTACAAAGCTGCCCCATGCAAACCTATATTCGTGGTCTCTCATGTCGCAGACCACATCTGATAGGAGCCATGGTAATATGCACCCGCTCTGGTGGCATAGCAAAGAAGCCACCTACCACCCCTACCAAAACTTGAGTCAGCCTAGATGCCCTAGGCATCTGCCTTAGAGACTCGATGTTCACTTCGCCCTTCTCCAGGGTGAAGCTCGGGTCTCTGCTCAACCTCATCATAGCCTGGCCTTGATTGGCCGTAGGAGTCATCAGCCGTCCCTGTATGGGGATCCTCATGATCCTCCATATGTCCTCTAGTGTGGGATCCATATCCCTTGTCGGTAACTAGAAGCAGGATGACCCCGGATACCACCTCTCTGCTAGGGCTGTCAGTAGCCCCATGTCTATCAGTACTTGTGGCATCTTGGCCACATGCTGTAGCCTAACCTGTGCTAGTCAGTCACGCTCTTCCTGGTCGAGCATGGCTATGTCATCTCTTAGTCCCCCGTATTTCCATTCTCGACTCTTTAGTAATCCCCTCTGCAAAACAAACAATAAAACAACAAAATTTCATTAATAAACCAATTATTAAAATCCATTAAATGCATTTCAAACAAAGCAAAATTTCATAAAAATGATGATATCATCCACCATTGGATGATATCATCCCAAATTGGATAAAATCATCCTTTGTAGGATGAAATCGTCTCCAATTTCGCAACTTGGGGATCGCCCCTTGTTGGACGAGATCACCCCTAGTTCACCGATTTCATCCTACGACGAAATCGACGATTTCATCCCGACGTTGTCGACGGCCTAAAAATGGCCGCGATGCCCCAAACAATCAAAATTTAAAACAAAAAATTGCACAAATTAAATTCAAACCTAATCTACTAGGATTAGATCCTTACCCGTAGCCCGCGCCGGACCTCTATCGCTCTGTGCGCTGCCTCAACCATTTTTGTCTGCAGAGCTCTAGAACAACAAAAATGAATAGTAAAAATGAATTAGGGTTTTACCCTATTTTTCTTAATTTTATTTAAAAACAACTTTCTTTTTATTTATTTTTGTTTTTTCGTGCTTTTACCTCAAACGTTCGATTTGGGTAAAAACACGGAGGGGGCACCATAGTCAATAGTCGTACGATTCGACCAAGAATCGTCGTCTAGAAAATTGAGTACATTTTTGCTTTCTCGTAAAACGGGAAGAACTCGTCTTTAACGCATTTTCTTTGAAAAATTTGCTAAAGAGGGGGCAAAATGTAGCACCCTAAAATTGGCACAGTTAAACCTTAGTAAAAAGATAAAAATTTAAATTTTAACCTCAAACTGCCCGTTAACCGCCTATTACCCTCTCCCCTTGTTTTTCACGCCATTTTTAGGATTTGTTTTGACCGTTGGACGATATCGTCGCAGATTAGACGAAATCGTCCCAGATCTGACGAATTCGTCTGGAACAGAACGTCCAGACGATTTCATCCCAAAACCAAATTTTCATAATTAGCTTCTATTTCAACAACCTCTCCAACTTGGGCAAAAGTATGTCTACGTAGTTGGAGATTCCCCCGTTGGAGATCTCCCAGATTGGGATGATCCCCAACCTCCTAACCTCTCCCTAATCCTATATAAACTGAGATTTTCTTAGTTTATCCCCCTAAATCTCTGCCTTAAACTCTGCTTAAACCCCCTAAACTTCCACGCACCTCAGAGCATCCTCACACCATCATTTGCATTCTGAATTTCATGTTTTCTTGCAGGAACTTTACTATTTTTCAGTCGAAGCTAGCTCGGATCGTCGCAAGCGATTCCAGATGATTTCGGATGATCCTGTCGAGGAGCGTAGACGATCTCGTACGATTGGAGGCGATCCCGACTGTAGTCCAGATTGGGGGCAATTAGAGTCTAGAGTTTGCATCTCTTTATTTTTTTTGCATTTCTTTATACATTATCTTAGTTATTATATTTATGCATCTTGGAGTTCACCTCATTTAGCATAACCACATGATAAAGTTAAAATCAATCATTAAATCTACTGCATTTCTCTTATTTGTTATTTGAATCTATTATTTAGGCATGTTTGTTGTTATTTCTATCATTCTCCTTTGCTTCTGCAATTGTATTTTTGGTATTTTGTATCTATTTTTGTGATTGCAAGTTTCTGACGAATTCGTCCGATGACTTCGTCAGATCTCAGACAATTCTATTTGATCTCAGATGATCGATTGTGATTTGAGATGATTCTATTAAATATCAATATTATGTATGATTCGAGATGATTTGGACTGCTACAAAACTTAGAATCTTCATCAGACATCCAAAATCAGGTATGTTCTGTCCCATTCGGCACATTCTCTGTGTTTAGCATTTATTCATATTTTTTGTATCCATAAAAATCAGCATTGGCATATAGAATAGTTTAGATTCATCTTGGCCAAACCTAGGAATTGAATGATTAAAGTACAAAATGAACACATCAAACCCACTATCAACCTAGGTGTGGAAACCGCCACTCAAAAGTTTCCTGGTGAACCCACCATCCATCAAAAATTCACCCTTATACCCCTCCCCCAAGAGGCGGGACCTTCAAAGGGCCTCTCAGTATAAGGTATTGTCCCATCCTTCTCGCATCCCCCTTCCGGGCGTGGATCCTATAGCCTGAAGGTAAGGATGCAAAAAATTTGGAGCGATACAATAGCACATTGAAAACTAGAGGATTTAGAAATTTCAATTTAATATGTCATCCCATAGAATGTGAGATTCATTAAAGGAGGTAATATATATGTCTTTCAATATTCACATACAACCATCCCATATTAAGAGTTTTCATTGTAAATGTGTTGTGGGTGCAATATCAATGAAGAAAAAAAATTGTACATTTTAGATCCCATGGATAAGCCAATTGGTGGAACCACCATCTTTATATGTTATCATCTAAATGTGTTGTCTTGTATATCATATTCTTATGCTAGTATAATATACTATCTCATAAGCTACCATCATAAGATATTGCCACAATTAGACCTTTCCATATTATATAATATTGGAAACATTACCACCATAACACCTTTCCATCTTAGAGTATATTGGAGATATTTCTTGTACAAAAGTGTTAGGATAGTTTTACATGTGATTACCACAAAATGGTTTTGGGAGGTTGAGTTTGAAAATTGGCTACTTGTGAAGGTAATTTTTAAGTAGATGTCCTTCACATGTTTAGATAAAATATATATCTTTTATTGTGTGTGCAATTCATTCTATACATTTTATTTAAGGGAGAAAAAAATCATTCATTGGGTTATGTCTTCCAACCTCTATTCAACATATAGAAATTTTGACTAGTACAAGTTATTTTAGTTCTTTATTCTAGCATGTCTCAAGTATGAATTTACCTATTAGAATTCATTTCATATTTTAGAGTGCACTATGTTTTTATACATTGGGCATGATATGTTACATAAGTCCAATGCATCTGTTAGTATTGCAATTGATAATATCACTTTATAGCATTGATGTTTTATATTTGAATCATGTAATGGAAGTTTTTTTTGTGTCTCCTTGTTAGAATACACTTTTTTTTAATCCATGTCTACATGGTGCTTTGTAACCTTTGTTACATATGCAATATCACAAGTTCGAGCAATATCATTTTTTTATTTCTTTTATTTTGTTAAGGGATGTAGACCTAGTTCTAGTTCAAATGGAAAAAGTGTGTTTGGAGTTCCAAAGGCACCATGGGGGAACTTGGATAGGCTTGTGAGGATTGATAATTTCCCATGCAATATTTGTAATTTAAACCCCTATCACTTGAAAACAAAACTATCTTATGTTGACATGACAAATTGATAATAATATTTTATATATATGAATATGTTTAGCCAATCCAACTCAACCACTTGTCAATTACCTATTTGCCTATTTAATATAATTGGAAAAAGCATGTAGTTAAATAGTTGGTGATATCAACAAAATATAGGTGGAATCCATTAGAAATTAAAATATGGTAGGCCCAAATTGGATCCTAAGGTTTGAAAATTTATTTATTTATTCTTTATTTTGGGTAATATTATTCCTAAACTTCTTTAATCCTAAATTTTTACATACACAAGTTTTTAGAGGCCATTTTTTCAAATCATGGAATTTTCAAGCTCTACACATTGTTGACATCAGTTTAAGGATGTACTATAGTGTTTAAATATATATTTTTCTAATAATGAAGTAGGTTTTTTATCATAATTGTATGGTATGCCTTGTTCGTATTGGTCCCTTTCAAATTATGGGAGATGATTATTCAAAAATCTACCCTCATTTATTGATGATTCAAAATTTTTATTATGACATTGAAGGTTATATTATTTTCATAATTTTTCATACTCAATATCTTCTCATGGGTTTCTCAATATATTTGATTCAAAAGATGTGTTTGTGGCTTTATATTCAAGAAAGTATTGATCTAGTCCATGTACCTATAGAAAGACAATACAATAAAATTTATTATGAATATTTACTATCCCATCAGAAAATTGTTAAAATGCATGTCGTGTCTCTTTATCCACTTAACTTATATTCTAGGGGTTGTTGGAAAAGTAACATTTTTTCCATGGTTTATGAATTATATAGACATGTAACCTTATTGGGACATTGTTTCATGCTAAATAAAAAAAGTTTATTTTTGGCCCTAACCATATTGTCATGGTAATATCATTCCACTTATTCATTCAAGAGACATTCGAATTATTATGGGGAGAAAAATAATTTCTACAAGAAACCCTATCATAAATAAGTTGCTATCAACTACATAAAAAATGCTATGAAGACCCTCAAAAATACAAAATCAAATATTTACTTAAAATTAGCAATTTTTTATTTTTAGATATTCATATCCAAAATGCATCTCTAACCATATTGACACGCTAGTGGAAACTAAAATACAAAATAAATTCATATGTATGTTATTTTCATTTAATATACATTTTGTAACTCATGAAAGGTGAACCACCATATTTTCATATGAGTGAACTTCCATATTCAATATGGTGGATTTCCAAAACACTAGATACTATATAAAGAGATACACACTTGACCATAAAAGGTATGGGTAGTACATTCAACTTTATAGCCTCACATCTCTTCTCATAGATTTCTTGAATTACACTTAATTTTCTAACAAAAAAAAATTATTTTGTTATTGTGCTTATAGTTTTGTATTTTGAATTTTTATACTTTGTTTTTATGAATTACTCTCTTTTTAATCTTCCTTAACTCAAAATTTTGTATTACAAATAATTATTGTTGTTTTAGGAACTTTATTTTAAGATAGATTTTAATCTAGGAAGTTTGCAACAAGGGTTTGATCACTAGACCAAAACTGATAATGACAAGGAATGTAATTTGAAATAAAAAAATGCTACTAAGAACCAATGTATTGGGATTTAGGATGGTAAAAAAGGAACTATAGGGGATAGTGGCTATTCTAGAAAATGATAAAATCCCATAAGTCCTAGTCAAATATGGGAGAAAATACTTCTAATTAAATAAATGCCTTATACCCTAATAGAGGTTCATATTTATAGAACAAGAAACAATAATATTACTCAATGAAAGTCACTACCTCATGAGTGCATACCCATAAGTATGACTGGAACAATGACATATCCTAGAGGGTAAAGAATCCAAACAGAAGATATTATATTCCCATACACATTATCCTATTTCTACAAGTATTTAAAAAATTAACAATAGAGTTTGTATGTCTCATTTACCTCCAATCATAAATTTTGATTCCAATTTTATCATCACTAGTGTAAACTATCTTACTAATTGGAAAGAAGAAATGCTTGCTAAAAATTCTACGACACTAGTTATAGCGAAATTTCTATATTATATTATAATAACCAAGTTGGTTTACCTAAGAATAATAGTGAGTGGTCATGAGATGTATTTTAGGATTTCTATAATGATATTATTATTAACAATATATATGATTTAATACAACAAAATCTTATTATATCATCCTCAAGTGGATGGTTTCATAGAAGCATTTAATAATGTATATACATAGTGCTAAACATGGTTTTTAATGAAGGCCATAGAAACAAGGATGATCATGCACTTATAAGTGTCTTAATAGTTTGACACAATTATAATTAACTTATGGATTAGAAGGAACCATACAAATTAGTTATATAGTCCCAACCTTAAGAATATTTATTGTTACAAGAATTGACAATCTTAAGTCATTGCAAGAAAGATGGTGGAAATTCTTAATATAGACAAAGAATGAAGATATATGGCATTATAGTAGCTATTATAAAAAAGGTACCAACAATCATGGCATTTATGATAATCTAAAGATATAAATTCTATAATAAGGGGAAATATCCTTATTATATGACAACCATTACAAGCAACATTTAGGAAAAATAAATGTTAGATGTTTATATCCATAAAATTAATAAAACTTATAAATGGATTAGTCAACTTAAATATTTTGTATTACTAGGAATTAAAAGAGTTATTAAATGGATCTAGTATAAATACATACCTTTCATAGAAGTGATACATATATAAGGAATTCATGATGTCATAGGGGAATGTGGAATTATTTCACAACACCGTAGAAAACAATTACACCAAAAAGGAAAGGAAGATAAGGTGATTGATGAGACAAAATATAATTTGCTTATATGACATGATGATAATGGGGAGGTCTTTGAATAGAAGTTAAGATAATAATACCATAAAATTTTGAATTTCAAAGAAAAACATAGGGAAAATATAACAATGCAAAAATTTATTCAACACTATAATAAAAAAGGAAACTTAAAAAGAATAAAGTGCCTATATATATGAGGTTCAAGGCTATAATAAATTATATTTTATATATTAACATATGGAGAATGGTATAAAACACTGTAGATAAGTGTATTAGTTGAGGAAAAAAACTTGTAAGTGGAAGTAGAACATATGCCCTTGGAAAATGTAAGATTTCACCTCTAGTAGGGTGGAGTAAACATACTAAAGAGAGACAAGGATGCACCTAAAGTGGAATGGGTATGAAATACAAGAAGAAATAACCACTAAGAAATATTTTATACACACGATAAATTGTGGAAATGTATCACTAAGATAAGGTAACATCAAAGCAAAACTAAAGGTGCTAACAAGAAAAGAGTGATAGGAGACAAATTGATTGCATCATAGAATGGAACGTAGTTATATAGGGATAAGGTAGGATTTCAATTTGAGGGAGAAAAAGAGTATTGGAATGAGTTGGAAATAAGGGATTAAGAGGACCAAAATAAACACATGAATGAAATTTAGTATTAACAATTATCCCAAAGAGAAGGAATTATAGATACGAAAATGCAAAATGTAATAAGGCTAAATGAAACTAGTGGTAGAAAATATGAAATCATGCATGAAAATAAAAAATTGAAACTATCATTAAGATTTGTTTCCAAAATACTTCAATAGATAATAATATTTTATTTAGTAGTTAAAGTTGTTTTTGGAAGCAATAATCAATAGTTCTTACAAAAATGCATGGTCATACAAAAGTGTGAGCTAGAAAAGCTAATAGATGCACTAGTGGGTAAGCCAAGGCTATGATAGTAATCAATATTGGATGACCATTTGTAAAACTAGGGCATGTATCTCAAAGGGGTGGATGACCAATAGAAAATTTTGGGTAATGTCAAATGTGTTAGAAATTGGTCAAATATGCAAAGGTCTTAGTTGTTCACAGGGCAAATATCGATGATGTAATTGTTGATTGAATAAAGAAGAGGTGGGAGGTACATGGAAAAAATGTAGAGATGTCATGGCATATTCGAGAGGCATGATATGGAAGACAATGACTACTTGGTGCATGATATTTAATATTCCCCTCATATTTGGTGAATCAATCAAATAAGGATAGATTAAATTGATGGTTTTTTAAGCCTTCATATTAATATCAATCTCTCAGGATAAATTCCATAGGATCAAATATAATATAGCTACAATATAGCAAGATCAATATAATGATGTAAGTAGAATAATATGAGAAAACTAATATGTATATCAAGGCTTATAATATATCAACTAAAATTCATTAATAAACAAAAATATGAATGTAAATAGCTTGAATCATACATGTACAAAGCATGTAGCATAATTTAAAATATTAGTTTCTCAAATATGTATGCAAGCTTTATTACTCATATTTATCTTACAAATATAGCACTAGATTCTCTGATAGGACTGTTGATGATTGATTTATTGATTGATACAATTATTATCTATGGATTATAATATAACCATAGTATAATGACTCTTTTGATACTTGACTATTCCTTTCCATATGCCAAGTCTCATGACTCTTGGCTTATCTACTTGAAACTTGCATACACATGACTCTATCTTATATGCACACCTAGACATGAATATTCACTTAGCACACTCTAATATAAAGACACTTGTGCACACTTACATGTAAGACACTTGTGCAAATAAACTGAGATTACAGTTGCACACTCATTCACATGACACTTCTACATTTTATGCGCATAAACACTTACATAACACTTATGCATTTCCTACACATTATTAAATTACATAAAATATTACTCACACTCTAAACTAAGACTCAATCCAGTATTTATAAGATGTACCATGAACATACCATAGGGGTACATTAGCATGTACCAAATAATATAATATACACGAACACTCCCCATGTATTACATTATTTGGTTATTGAAGACTTTAGTCTTCAATTATGGTCTTCACCCTTTAAGTTACCTTGCAATGGATTTAATATTTATATTGATCTTCATCTGGTACTTATTATTGCTTGATTTTATGTTTGAATTCATCTACATGTTCTTCACTCTTTGTAGCTTCAAGATTACAAGTATCTTGGACTTTCTCATTGTCATCATATTCTTATATAAGAATATTTCCTTTGCCTTTGTACTTAAAATTAGATGACCATTTATTTTCCTATATAGATACTTCTAAGCACTCAAAGCATCATAATAGGTTCCTAATTTAGATGAACTTGGAATATCAATACTACAAGAAGAATAAAATATCTTTTCCAAAAATGATTCATCTATTTTTAATTTCTTCTTAAGAGATTCAATAAACTTTTTTGTTTCATATTTTTTTATTTATAAAACCTAAGTGTAAGTAATATCATATACATTATGCTACCAATATCTAAAGGTATCATAATACTATCTTTTCCATCATCAATTACTTCAACAATTCTTGCATGTAAATAGCATTCAAACGTTTCAAAATTTTCATTAATAGCTTCACTATAGATTAACTTTGAAACTAGATCTATCTTTCCTTTATATTTTTCAATCAAATTCCTAATCCCAAAATTTATGATTTTTATTTTTCTTTTTGTATCATGATCTCAATATTTTTATCCATTGAATTTGATTTTTTGGAAGTAAACATCCTTATATCTCCCTAGGTTTAAATAATTTAAATTTTCTAAATTAAATACTATTGAGTAGAAATCCTTATATCTCTCTAATTTGTTAGAAACAAATATATAAAAATTTTACAATTTTTTTTTTCCTAAATTTGAAGTTGAACTCCTTTTGACTCCGAAATTTATTGGTTTGTAAAACCAATACTTATCACTCCACATAAATGAAAAAATATTAATGAAACTTTTAAATTTACTTTATCACTCAATAAAAATTAATAAAACATTTTACTCTACCTTATCACTCCTTAATAAAACTTAATAAAATATTTAACTCTACCTTATCACTTCTTAATAAAACTTGAAAAACCTAAATTTTAATTTTGCATTCAAAAACTTTTCTTAGCATGCCATTCCACCTTTCTCTATTGTGAATGATTGAACTACTCCTCCAAGCTCATGCGAACTAATTTAATTAACTTGGTCGAGAACTATGTGCCTCTGATTTAGATGTTTCACTTTAGGTGGGTAGAGATGAATGTTAAGTTTTCTTAACATTCCATTTTAATTTCTTTGAAAATGCTACATATCTAGGTGGCTTTGTAGATGTTACACGAGATACATTTCTATTCCAAAAGAATTAGCGCTTCTACATTTATTCCTACGTAATCCATTGGTGTTATTGAGTGTTACACTTTTTTTACCTTCTCTACCAATATTGTATCTTTAAAAATTAGATTTCCCTTTCCAAAATTTACTCTGCCCTTGACATGGGTTAGAGACATTCGTTCTAATTCTTTTCGCATTTTGTAGAGACTTTCACATAGCTCTTGGCATTATTTAGAGTTACATTATGGTTCCTATTTTAAAATTTTCTTGGATCTTGGAGACTGAATTCTTTGTTTTCAATATGTTACACTATGTTTCCTATTTAAATGTTTTCTTGGATTCAATGTGGATAAACCTACATTGCGCTGAATTCCAACATGGCAATTCCACCTTTTTCAACTATATTTCATTGATTCAAAATTGTGTAATATTTATTATTCTTTACTTAATATGTTGATTTCTCCTTTTTTTAGGTCCAAAATGGTTCTTATATCCTCATTTAGAATGTGGTTGCTCTTTAATATTTTTGCTAAAAAAATTAGAACCTTTTTGCTTTGGGTAGAAATAAATTACCCTTTAATGTTGATGTAATCCAAATAGTTTTTCTTTGGTTCATGTTTAATAGCTACACCCTAGAAATTTTTCTACACCTTGATCCTTGGGCATCTATTCTAAGCTCATACCTTGAGCTTCTTCTTTTATTTTCTAATGGATGTTGTACTAACTACAAAATAGAGCCTTCTCTTGATTCCTAAAATAATTTTTTTGTTCTTTCTAAATATTGAATAGAACTTCTATAAGTTCTTAATTTCTTGTATTAGATGGTTACTCTTATCAACCCTCTATATCAAGGTCAATAACTTGAAACTTTTTGAATCCTTTTCTATGTTAATGTCTATCTTCAAGACCTAAATTGTTTTATATCAAGTTCTATCTTCAAGACTTGAATCTTATCATAGACCACCTCTATTCTAAATAGCATTTAAAAATAGGTAACCTTTATATTTTGGTGCTCTTCTATATTTTTTAATGCCTATATCATCTGAATATTCAATATCTCTCTTGAATATCTAAAATTTCTTTTATGTCAAGGTCTATTTTTATGACCTAAAATCTTATTGCAACTTTCAATTAACCTCTACTTGATAAAAGCTAACTATAAGACCAATATATTAGTCCTGAATATGTCCTTCTCAACAATGTCTTAGGTCATACCTAAGAACTCAAATGATATCAAGGTGAATTTGATGTCCCTAATATTGCTATCAATGTCAAGGATTGGTTATTTTCCTATAATTATCTCTATTAAAGTTTATTTGCCCGTTAAAATAGATGAGTTCTTGTCCTCACTAGCTATTATTAATCTATAGAAAGACTCTATAGATGATCCCTGGTCTTTACTAGTTATTATTCAACCATGGAAAGACTCTATAGTTGAGTCTTGGTCTTCACTAAGTGTTCCTGCAATCATGGAAATACTATAGCCTTTCTATTTACTATGACCTTAAAATAGATTCCAAGCCAACTTCCAATAAAGTAGAAAGGCTTTAAACCAATTTTATCAAACTAGATAAAATCAATTTGTATACAACTAAATAAATTCAACTTTTATAAGAAAGTACTCACAGTAGATCTGATACCATTGATGGATTTTTAAGCCTTACTATTAATATAAAACTCATAAGATAAATTCCATAGGACCAAAAATAAGATAGGTATAATATAGTAAGTTCAAGATAATGATGTAAGTATAAAAATATGAGCAAACTAATATGTATATCAAGGCTTATGATATATTAAATAACATTCATTAGTAAACAACAATATGAATGTAATAGCCTAAATCATACATGTACAAAGCATGTAGAACAACTTACAATATTAGTTGCTCAAATATGTATGCAAAATTTATTTCTCCTCTTTCTATAACAAATATAGCACTTGATTCTCTAATATGACACGTGATGATTGATTGATTGATTAATTGATATAATGCTTCTCTATGGAGTACTATATAGCCATAGTAGAATGACTCTTTGGATACTTGCTATTCCTATGTATATACCAAGTCTCATGACTCTTAGTTTATCTACTTAACACTTGCATACACATGACTCTTATCTCGTATACACACCTAGACATGAATATTCACTTATCAAAATATAATCTAAATACACCTATGCACACTTACATATAAGACACTTATGCATATAAACTCATATTACACTTGCACATTTTTTTTTGGTAAGTTAAATTTTTTTATTAAAGAGGGAATTTTAAAGGTTCCCTAATGCCTTAGTACATCATAAGAGAAAAAGGATGTGTAAACCACAAAAATAGCATCCTTGAGGACCAGACTAAATAGAGGACAACAAAAAACATTCCAAAAAGAGATAAGGAAAAAACCCCAAAAGGGATAGAAACATTAGAACAGAAGCCAATCAAGCAATAAAAGGCTCATTAATATCCTCCTTCTTGGCTTCCTTAGCCTCATCCTTAGGGATATCCTTGAAAATTTCCTTAGCTATCTCCACAACCTCATCCTCCTTAGCTTTAGGTTTAGTAGCAGTAGTAGATTTTGCAGGGGTATCCTCTTCGAAGGTGTCACAAAAGAACATAAGATTAAGTGCATTCCTCTGGTCTTTCAGCTATGAAATAGCTCCTCCAATAGCATCCTAGGTAGTTTCCAAGTGATCGATAGTATTTGAAGTAGTCTTAATAATGTACTTATGTAGAAATTGCTCCACAGGATCATTAGGATCATCCTCATCAGCTTCCTTCGGCTTCCCTGGACTCTAAAGCTCCTTATTTTTGAGACATTGAGAGCTCCTCGTGGGAGTGACCTCCACTTTGGCCCTCTTCCTTGCCAATTCATGTCCTTGATGCTTGTCCTCCATCCTCTTCCTTTTGGATCCCTGAACCATAGAAGTCATAGTTAAAGAAGTGTCATCCTCAATGTTGTCCACCTGCATATCCTAATTCATAATGTTTCCCTTAAGAAACTTCTCTAATAGGAAGGAATACACCACATTAAAGATGCATTGATGAGAAGACCATGCTTCTTACTTCTTTGAATGAGTTGAAGTTATGGTATAGTCCATTGATAGAAAGAGAAACTTGAGAATATTGAGCAGCTTAGATTCCCTGAAATGATTGACAAATGAGATGTGAAATCTATGGAGATGAGATTTAGGGTCATCCACCATTATGTACTCTATAATAGGTTTCATTACTTCCTTAAAGGGGGTAGGAAAATCACCACGATACATCCCCTACTTTATGATTCTTCTTAAGGGTGAATTCGAGTCAAATTGGCTCATCTCTCCCTCCTAATTATGTTTATCCCTTCTCACAGTACATCCAACAACCGGTTGCCCAGTGAGTTCTACCAAGATGCCTACATCCACCTAAAAATTAACATTATGGATGATAACTATCCCATTTTACTAGGTGGAAGTGAAGACCATGTTGATGTCCTAGTTTATTCTAGAAAAAAACTTGAGAAAGGGTATAAATCCCATGTCGTTGAGGATGGCTTCCACGATAGGTTCAATGGAAAGAGTATCAGGTTCTACGAAGCTCATACTATTAACACTCCAAACCAAAGAACAAAAACTCTCTAAATTTTTATAGGAAAAATGAGGACCAATAGGGGAAATACAGAGAGCATTCATAGCAATGCTTATGTAAAACAAAGGTAAGATTGGTCATTTTAGTAATACCTTCACCTTTCTATTCACAATATACCTAGACCTAGGGAAACTCACATATACGAATAAGTGGGCCAGAGGATGATAATACTTGAACGGTTTGAGTTTCCAATGAAAATTATCTCCCAATAAAGTAGAGAGGCACACCTAGACTTGGAATGGTTGACCAATCAAAAAGTAAGGGTTGTTGAATTTAGAGAAAAAATAGACCCAACCAGAAACCCAAGGTATGGGGAAGTGAAAAGGGATAGGAATGAAAAAAAACATAGGAAACATACAACTGTAGAAAGTATCAAGGTATGATGAGGTCCATAGATAAAGGAAGCACATGTGGAAGAGAAGCCCTCTATCATGGAAGAAAGTGGAAGAAAAACCTGAGAAAATATTGTGAAAAAAAATACTAGAAAAGAACAAAAGGGAATAAGGCGGTGATGTTTTTATATGGCATAGGGATTAAGAAATATGCAAGGGGAATGTGTGAAAAAACCCAATCAATGTTACTACTTTGAAGTGATAAATGCCTTGAGAAGACAAATGCCATCATGGAAAATATTAGTGTGATAAAGGTGATCGTGGGAGAATACAAATCACATGATGCATAAGGGCCTAGAGAGTGCCACCTTTTCAATTTCATAAGCTTACAATGATGAAAATTATGCATTTTGATGAACTTGGATTTTATCTAACCTACCAATTTCATTCACTTCACATGGAAGTCTATCAGTCCAAAGTCAGCATCCCAGGGCAAACACACCAATGTTGGCTAACTTATCTGTGACTCCATTAGCTTCCCTAAATATGTGTTGAATTATGACTTCATGTTGGAGTAGTATTAGGCTTTGAGCATCCTCAATGAGGCTTCTAACCTTCCATGATGGTGATTTGGATTTTTTTAGATAATTGATAACATTTAAAGGATCCCCTTCAACGATAAATTTTCTTGGGAATTGTTTGATAAAATTGTAGATCCCTCCATAATGCTTTTTCTTTCGCAATATGGTTTGATTGATCACCCGAGGCTTCTACAAAGGTAAAAATAGAATTTCTATGATGATCCCTAATAATTCCTCTGGCCCTATCTCTCCATGTATTTCCTTTAGCAGCTCCATCAAAGTTAAAATTGACCCAATCTTGAGGAGGAGGATTCCATTTTATGTTCTCTCTAGAAATTTAGGATTTGTTTGGACTAGGATTTTCTAAGTAAATATGAAAGGATTGTAGTAAATAAGCTTCAAAATTGGGAATACATTACACTTGCACATTCATTCACATGACACTTGTGAATTTCCTACACATACAAACTTACATAACACTTGTGCATTTCTTGCACATTATTACATTACATAAAATATTACTCACACTCTAAACTAAGACTCAACCTTAATATAATATTTACAAGATGTACCATGAATGTACCATGGGGTATATCAGCATGTATAAAATAATGTAATATACTCCAATAGACATGAAACTACAACCCACCAAAATGATATGTGGAGCTATTTGCGGTGCTCTATGAAAGGTACAGACTCCATAAATCCTTGACCATATCCATAGGTTATATTCTTATAAGGAGAGAATAGAATTCCTAAGAACAGTCATGGTGCATTGTATATAGTCCAACTGGTTATGAATTATTAATGCACACCTAAGGGTTATGCATAGTGGCTATTTTTGCAAAATTGGCTAAAATTAGAATTTTTAAAATTTGGAATTTGCTAATATTTTTTACCCTTGACCAAGGTCCATTAGCCAAAAAAAATTGGGTTCAATTTTTGTTTTTGGTCAATTCACCCCAGTTTTATAATAATTTAACCATTTTAAGTTTAAATTTTCAACATTACCCCTAATAATAGTGAACCTTCTACATGTGTTTTGAAACTATTAACCTATATTTTGAAACCGATTCACCAAATTTTTATAAATACATTTTGGGGCCAACCCCTTATGCATAACCCTAGAACATGTGGAAACAAAAGAGGCAAATATGGCTTCAATAGGGACATAGTATGCTAGAATAAGACTTGTTTATCCACGGAGAGGCAGAGGAGATGAATGGTGAATGGGACCATGTTGGTACATGATCAACTATGATACCAACATAGAAGTGGTTTGAAGAAAAATTAGTGGTGTTTGAATCTAATGTAGAGAATAAAAACCCTAAAATTGGATTAAAGTGGACATCACAAATAGAATAGGGGACATTGATTAGCAAATATTCAACATCGTTTGGATAGATATAGAGAGTGGAAAGGGTAAAAATAAAGAAACATGTAGATCAAAAATTCTAAATATGAGTGCCTAGCGAGGGAATGATCAGATCTAGGGGAAGCTAGGTTAAACGATAGGCTACTGTGCATAGGGACAACAACCATTTAGATGAGTAAGCAAGCCATAGGGAGGTAACAAAATCAAGTTGTGGTGGGAAATGTCTACCAAGGGTGGCAGGATGAGGGTACACAAGGAGCATGTTGATGATAGTTGTAGGTGTTGAGAACATTTGGAGTTACCAAAAAAAGATAATGGTGGTTGCTAAAATATATGAGGACCAAAATTAGTGATACAAAAAAACGTATAGTAATGAAAATTTCTTAGATGATAAACAAAATGGTTAGTGTAGACCGAGATCATGGGTTTGAATAGGCTCATAGTATATTGTGATATAATATTAGCAACAAAATAAGACGTCGGTATCACACTATGGAATATATATTGCCATCATATCTAGTAGCAAACAACATAGGGGAATGTCTTCACAAGGGACAAAGGATAAGACAAGCCATGATTGGACAAATTAGGTATAGGTGGAAAAATTTTTAGAAGACACAAAAAGGAATTATGATTTCTCTCCTCTACGAATTATTATTAGATCAAGATGTTGTGACAAGTTAAGCTAATCGAACCTAGAATGGGACCATTGAAAAATCTTATAGATGATCCAAACTAGTGAGATAATAAGTAGATGGATGAACAAAACTAGATGACTTTGAAAATATGTGGTAACGAGTAGATTTGAGAAAACATTTATGAATGTGAGCATTGTGCCAAATAAGTGTGAGGAATTACATTGTATGGTGGTGTGTGATCACCAAAAAGTGATAAAAAAGAAGTAAAATTAGTTAAAATTGCTAAAGTTATTCAACAAGGGTGTTGAAACTAAAATAGAGTGACATGGAGAGAAAAAATGACATTGACAAAAATATATGTATAAGGGCCATGGGATGAATTTCTAGAAAGGTATGGAGTCATGATGAAAATGAAAAGCATACAAATATTCTATTTGGGTGATAACAATGGAAATATTAAATAGAAATAGAAAAATCCAAAGATTTCAATAGATGCCTCCATAATAGATTTATCAACCAAACTCTTACAAATCCAAATCAGGTACTAAAGAAATATGTAACAAACATAAATCATACCCAAACCCAAGGTTAAAAATAAGAACCTCGAGAAATAGAAAGGGATATGAAATTCTTTAAGTAAAAACTAACACAAATTAATGATAATACGAATAAAATTATAAAGGGACAAGAAAATTTCCATGAGGTAAATTCTCTCTCACAATAAAGGATCTACTACTCTAATACCAAATTGATGAGGAAACAAATGGTAGAAGACTTAGACAATGGAAACATGTTTATTTTCATTCAAAAGAGTATTTTTTGTAGCCATATATAGCACCCAATAACCTTTGTAAAATATTATTAGGAACATTGCATTAAATTTAATGTTAGAATGTCAAAACATTAGCCAATAATATTAAAATTAATCCCTATCAATGAGTACATAAATTTATATGTTATTTGTATATTGGATTGATAACTAAATGGTATATGTAAATGTTAGTATCTACTTTATATCAATCATTTTATGTTATGTATAGAAAAAATAGTTCATAATAAGTCCTCCTAGCTAAGAATGCAATGTCCTCAAATCACATGAAGGGAAGGATGCATGGAAATAAAGTGGAATTCCCATGAAGATTATTCATTTTAAATTTTTGTTGCTTGAGAAAAAGGGTTTGTACGTAGGTCTACCACCCTTTAAAAATCATAAATATCTCCTATAGATATTGAGATTTTACAAAAATATTCAATTTTTATCTCAATTAAGATTCTATAGCTATATAACTACAAATACAAATATCCATTTTATGGGTCTTCCTCAATTTTATTTGTAAATACAAATATCCAACATCCTTATTCTTGATATTTTCCAATATTTTTCATCCATATAACCAATTAAAATATTTATTAGTGATGGTCTTTGATGATGCCAATCTACTATTATATCATTTGAATATCCAGAACTACTTTTTTGAAACCATGTTTATCCTACTCTGCTTTGATATTTTGCATGGTTGGTCCTATTGTTCCTTGATACTACTACACCCTTTTAAAATCTTGAAGTATTATTCTATTTTTACCAAACATTGTCATACTTGATACCTTTTTGAATCTATGTAGATCTATAATATTGATGAGTTAATCCATGCCTCCAATATAACTATCTCTTAGGATGGTGTGGGTGCTGATATGTTGTAAACTTAATCTGAAATTATATTTTATTTCATTCTTAAACAATTTATTTCTTTATTTTAATTACTTCTTCAAAATATTCTCTCTTATTCCCTTCTTTTGGTGTGTCCTTGTGCACTTCTAACAGGGCTTCCTTGGACTTTGTTTCTACTTCTTCCATGGACTCTATTATTTCTACTATTGAATTCAGCTTTGCAGTATTCTATTGGTTCTTCAACTTGTTCCCCTATCATAATTAATTCTTACTTCTCCTTATGCCCTTGCTTCTTTAGGTTTTACTTTTGAATGAAACCATAAATGTGCACATTTCCATATATATTTTTTTCTTTGGTTATATTCTCTTTATTCATTTATTTTAGTTCCCTTTGAATCCTTTTTATTTCTTCTTCGTATCCTTTGATGGTGACCTTAAAACTAGCTATATTTTTATATGAAGTCCTGCTAACTCAATAGTGTGTGATATATTTCATTCTAAGTGAAATTATAATCCCTTTCATTTTTAACACTTTCCCACTAAACATAAGCTTCCTCTCTTTTAAATTTCAAAAGTTGAATTTTCTAGAAATGTTCACTAGAATATAGAGATCTAAACTTCATCCACCATTCTTGAGCACCAATGTCATCCTTTCCAGTAAAAATTGGTAATTCCATGATTTCAATTTAAAACATTTCCTAAAACAACTAGTTTTTTTTTAATTTAAATATCCTATGTTCCTTGCTGCCAAAAAAAATTCTAAATTTTTTCTTCAAAAACAAATCAAACAATAATTGATTTTCTTACCTTGGCTGACAAATATATCTATAATTTGTTTATTTTATGATTTGAAAAATTCTCACTATTCTTGTCTTGGATTACTAACTTCATAGGGTCATATCTCCCCTTAATACTTCTTGGATTCCTTCATATGACCACTCTTTTTCAACCTCTTCAAATTCCATAAATATTGATCCAAGAATCATCTGAACCCTTTGCAAAGATATGACTCCTCTCAATCTGAATTTGTGTTGTAATGGTAATGTCATAATATGGAAAAAAATTAGAGGATGAGATGTCAATTGAAATGCTTCCTCTTACATTTATCCTTTATGGATTCTCCTTTCCTTCCCACTATCCAAGTGTACAATCAATGAAAATTCTTCATAAAAAATACTTTTCAACTTAAGTAGGTATCCAATTACGTCCTAAGTACTTAAGGACCATGTACATGTATTTAAAATACCTCCATATTCAAGTATAACTTGATATTCCTTATCCATTATTGGGAGCTCAATTTAAACTGGAGTAAGGATATCCAATTTCTAATTTAAGAATAAAACATGAAAAATATCGTGGATGCAACCGTTTTTTGGAACTTCTAGAATATAGGAAACACAAATTATATTGCTTTTAATATCATAAGGACCAAAATATCTAGGAGACAACCTTAAATTGTTTCCACTATTCTCAATAGATGGTTTATTGTCTGTATAGAGAAACATATAAACCTAATTATTTGCCTAGAATTCACATTAAGAATGATGGCTTTAGCCTGTTGCTTCATCCTATTTTAAGCATGTTCTAAGTTACTCTTTAAGGAATAGATAATTACACTAGATTCTTCAATATAATCATGTACAATCAGAATTTTTATTTGATTGAGCACAAGACTTTCAATTCATGGGTTTTCATAACCATATAAGGTAGTGAAGGGGGTCATTTTGGTTGATGTTGGATAAGTTGTGTTGTACCACAATTGAGTTAGACGTAACCATTTAGACCATTGTTGGGGTTATCTGATATAAAACATCATAAGTAAATTTCTAACCAACAATATTTATTTAACCATTTATTATGGATGATATGATATACTCATTGTTTACAAGGATGATATTATTTTTATTCATTGGCATATTTTCTAAAAAAGTGCTAGTGAATAATAGGTCATGATCACTTACAATTACCTTTGGAAACCCATGAAGCTTATAAATATGGTTGATAAATTTTTTTACCACATTATATGTGGAGCGCATATGCTTCATTGGAATTAAATGGGAAAACTTTGTGAGATGATCCACCACCACAAAAATTCTATCATATCATTTAGATATAAGTAAGTCATCAATAAAGTTCATGGATATTTCTTTCTATTTTTATTGTTGTATATGTAATGGTTGGATAAGTCCTAGGTATACGACATGCTAAATTTTATATATTTTTCATGTATCACACTTAGACACATACTTTTGAATGCCCCTTTGTATACCTCTCCAAAATAATTATTATCAAGAATTATAATATGTTTTAATGAAATTGAAATATCTTGAATTAAGGGAATCAGGACTATCTGCAAGAACTTATAGTATGAATTTTTAATGTTGAGGTAGATATGTACTATTTGTGATCCATAAGATATAAATTTTTAATGTAAATTTTAAGCACAAATAAAACATGGTGTAGCAATTGTCAAAAAATGTAAACTAGTTTCTTATTCACCAAATTGTGTATGTACAAAGAGCATACTACTAGTGCTAGAGGCTTTCTGGATCACCAAATCATGTTATGTGTAGGTGAAGAGAATAATACCAACAAAAAAGTGTAGCATAAAACAAAAGAAAAATATTAAATTTTATAAAAAAAACATGAGTTAGAAAAGGAACAAAACATATGAGATTGAATTTTTTTTTATAAAAATAAGTAATACAACATCAAATCTTTGAATGTGTTTGAACCTATAGGTCTCATAAATGGAGTATGATATTTGAATAGGTACAACCACTCATTATAAATTCTAAATCTAGATGAGGATCTGAAGAGTAATGCATGTGGGATAAAATAATACCCAAACATTTAGTACAAGTCATAGGTTTATAGACCAATATGGTAAAAATAATTGAAGCCCAGGCTTAACCCCTAATAGAAATACCCACTCTAAAAAAAACAAAAGTGCATTAAAGAATACAAAAGTACAAGGTTGGAAATACATTCCTTCAAACAATTTTGTTTTTACATCAATAAGATTTGAGAAGTTTTTGATTCCTTCGATAAATGATGCCACAAGCAATGTGTTTGAGCTTCGTATATTTTCTCCATATTTCAAACACTGGAGAGATAATATTTGTTCTAATGTAGGGATCTATGGTAAAGCTACAATTATCCAATTTTAAAAGAAGAGGAATTATTTTTATTTTGGAAGCATGTCTACATGTTGCTCGCTCCACAACTCTATCCAACAATGAGGGCTTGTCATCAAATTTAACTTTCTCAAATAGAGGAAGGAGAAATTTAATATGATATCGCCTTGCTCTAATTCTGTTAAAATTTTATTTTTAATAGAAATAAATCCTTCCTTGGAACTTTCTTTAGACAATAAGCTATTGATTTCACTTAATATGAAGGCCTTATTTTGGTGAACTTGATTATGGGAGGAAGCATGGATATACTGGTAACCATTCATTGGTTTTTAGAATAATTTAGTGTAGAGAATTCTAGTTTGATAAAAATTAGGCCCCTTGAGAAAATGTGTTTCCAAGAGAGTCACCTCAAAGTAAGAAACAAAGGTAGTAATTTTGATTCTTGAATGGAAGGAACCATAAGTAGTAAGAAAAACATAAAGATATTTTATGGGGCCATGCCAAACTCCAATGGCATCATCGATATATATTTTATAAAATAAAATATAATCCATAACAACCTTATCAAATACCTTTTTTTCCAAGATATTTTTTACAAGGTCCCTATTCCTTGGCATAATTTTTTTTAAATTGTTGATAAATAATGGGTCATAATCATTTACGATTACCTTTGGAAACCCATAAAGTTTATAAATATGGTTCATAAATTTTTCTACCACATGATATGTGGAGCACATATGCTTCATTGGAATGAAATGAGAAATATCTATGAGATGATACACCACCACAAAAATTCTATCATATCATTTAGATATAAGTAACCCATCAAAAAATTTCATGGATAATTCTTTCTATTTTTTTTGTGGTATATATAATGGTTATAAAAATCCTAGGTATATGACATGCTAAATTTTATGTCTTTGGCAGGTATTACACTTAACCACATAATTTTGAATGCCCCTTTGTATACCTCTCCAAAATATTGATTTTCAAGAACTATAATATAGTTTAATGAGATTGAAATATCTTGAATTAAGGGAATCATGACTATCTTCAAGAACTTCTAGTATGAATTTTGAATTTCGAGGTAGATATGTACTATTTGTGATCCATAAGATATATATTTTTAATGTAAATTATAGATGTTCCTCAATATTCATATTGATTTCTTGTCATTTTTTACTTTTAGCATATTTATCTTACACATATTTAATCTATTCTAGAATCATTGCTAAAATTAGTATGAATGCAAATCAAAAAACACCAAAATATGAACTATAGAATTAAATAAGCAATGTAACACATAAAATTGTACAATGAAATAAAATTTTATCATGTTTCCCATGGATCCTCAATTTTATAATAAAATATGCCCCAAATATGGAGTTACAAATCTTATTATGCTTGATACAATGATTACAATACACTAGGGTTATCTAAAACCCTAGTAAACAAATAGTGGCGGTGTCTTCACGTCTGGTCTGATCCCAAAATAGGTGAGTGGGATTTTTGATATCCTATGAAGGACCACACTAGCTTCAATAGCTACCAATAAATATGATTCTCAGATTTACACACAGAAAAAAATAACAAGAATTAGCAATACCTGTGAGGGCTCCGCTGTGTGAGACCCTTAGAAATAAAATCACTAAAAATCCTAGTTGCAAAAATAATGTTGTAAATAGATCTAATAATACTAAAATGAATGCAATGAAAAATTTACCTTGTCTCACATTGATTTGTTATCTTTTTATCTTTGTCGTTGTTGCAAAAAATGGTGTAAAAATACCCGAGTGACACCCAAGGGGAAATAGGGCTACGTAACTAGAGCTATGAATGCCCACGGGCACTCAGTGATGGAAGAAGGTGTTTAGAGGTACTCGGTGATGGTAGAAAGCACTTAGAGGTGCTTGATAATTATAGGAAGCACCCAGAGGTGTTTGAGGAACTCAAAGGGGCATTCTGAGGACTGAAACAGAAGTTGCAGAAGTAGATATAGTTCATGCGAGGTGGACAACGATAGATGCGGAGGTGGCGGTGATGGGTGGAAATGATGGCAAGGAGACATAATTTCTTAGGGCAAAACACTTAGGGGTTGATTCATCAAAATGACTCCTCTTTATAATATCTCCTAGGGCATTTTAGGGTTTCAATGACACAATTTGTGTGGTCAATATTAAAACATGATGGAGGGTGGAGATTTAATATAGGCATGTGGCATGGATTAAGGTGGATGAATGGATAGGATTAGATCATGATTTATGGCTGAGATTAATATATTTAAATATATATATTAAATATATAAATAAAATTATAAAATATTGTTATTTAAATATATATTAAACAAATATATATAAATAATGGGTAAATATGGTGGGAAACTATGGATGGACGACAAGTGGCTAGATTTTAGTGTCTACAAATACCCCTTTTTGTACCTTGTTGCATGAAACACAATGCAATGAAAATACAAGGCACTTGGCTTGGCTTGATGTAGAAGCATCTTTGTTGTTGGATTGCAAAGATGAACTTGAAGATAAAAGAATTTTGATTATGTATCTTACCCCCTCAATTGGTGAATGAGTGATGGATGCATCCCATGAGCCAATTGAAATATTTGTGCAAATTATTATGTGAAATATATGGTGCAATTGTGGATGATATGAATGATGTAAATGTGATGTCATTTTTGCCCCAATAGTTGAAGGGTATTTTTGTAAAATGCAAGTGACTGATTTTGTGGTTGCCCTAATAGAGAAAAGGGGATTTTGCCAAGTGTAAATATCATGATCATGTAATATGTATCCCATTGTGGGAAAATAAAATTCAAATGTGGTTGCTCCAATTTTGGGGTGATTCCATGCTATTGAAGAATGTGCCTTTTGGCATCATTGAAATGCAAGTACACAAATGCAAAAAAAATAAAAGAAAAATAGTCTTGCCCTCAGAGCCACTAATGATTGCAACAATTCCCACATAGAATTTCTAAACGGTTTCTAAATCACTTTACCCTATCTATATCCTTAGATACTGGTGTAATTATAAATGAAATGATGAAATTTATCCATTTTGGGAACCCCATGGAAAAGGGCATCAATAACAGTTGTAGAGCAAATTGATCTTGGCATAGTTTCACTAGAAAGGTGAAGTACCAAAATTGATTTTGTTTTTTAACAATGAAATATGTGATGATGAAGATGACCAAGTTTCCATATGGTGATTTACTCATATTACCAAATTGAATGGATGCAAATTGTTGCAATTGCCAAGGAGATAGAATATACCACTAGATACAAGATTCACTTGAATTTATATATGAACTTGGAAAAATGTGGAAATGCAATTATTAATGGATTAAAATGATATTGGAATGAATATGTGATGATGATAAATGCATTGGTGATTTGTTTGTATGGTTTCTATGAATATTTGCATTGATTTGGAGCATTTTGAAGCAATTTTGGACAATGTTCTGCCTTGTGGGCACAAATAATAGTTAGTCCTCCAAATCAATTCATATTTTCACAAAATTTTGTGCAAAATGGAATTGATGATGAGAATGATGAAAATTGTCATTTTGTGAAAGTTTGGACTGTTTTGAAATATTTGGTAACTTTTAATGTGATTTTACGGCTTTTGGTCATAAGCAAAAATTAAGAATCCAAAATGATGTTGGCTTTCATAAAACATGAAATTATGATAAAAATGATGTCTGGATGCAATTTGGAATGAAATGGTGGAGGTAAGCTACCTTTTGTCTTAGTTTATTTTTTTGTTAATACTAACACCAAATGCTCACCAAAGTTTGGCAATTTTCAAATGGAGGGATGTGTTTTAGTACACCTAGGAGCACCCATGGGTATTTTAGTGCACCTAAAATATCTATAAGAGGCCTACAAAGGGGAAATCAAGCTCATTTGTGCATTCAAAAATTTTTGAATCTATGTTTGAGTGATTCGAGTGGAGTGGATTTTAGTGGAGTGAGTGGAGTGAAGCTATGAAATCTATGGCAATGGATGGAGTGGATGCGGTTATGGGAGTAGGTGTGTGCTTTGCCAAGGTAAGTGCTTTTGAAAATATTTTTGTTTTTGTGAAAAAATTTCTTCTCTTTTTTATTTTTATTTTTTTTGTTTTGACATAATGCAATGTATTGGAAATAATGCTTTGTTTTGTGTTGTAGCTAAATATTTTGGAGACTCGACATTGATTTGCATCTCTCATCGCTAGGGTGAGGAAGGCATTGGAGGAGGATGAGTGGAAGTGGTTGGAGGATGCTGGGATGTCTGGTGTGACTAAGATAGATGTGGTGAGGGTGGATGAGGGGTATATATCTACCTTGGTAGAGATATGGTATCCATATAGGGGGATGTTTCAGATTCCTACTAGAGAGGTAACTGTGACACTTGAGGATGTAAATGACATCCTCAAGTTGCCAGTGGAGGGTTTGCATGTAGAGGTTGGACACGATAAGAAGCATAAGTTGAGATGCATGTTCAAATATGGGTGAGAGGATGTGAAGGTGATGATTGGAGGGATAATATATTTTTCCATGTATGTGGGCAAGAATTTGGATGCCCTACCCACATTGGTAATGTTCCTGTTGGCCAACATAGTGGCCCTGAACGATACTAGTTGTCGGTTTCCATGGAACCTTATTAGGTTGGTGTGTGATATGACTACTACACCTCAGGTATATGCATGGGCTCCTACCTTATTGGTATAATTGTATTGGGAGTTGTATGAGTTGAGGAGGTAGAGGTGTCAAGGACTAGATTACAGTTTTCTACTACAATGTTGGAGTTAGGAGCACATTAGTGTGGCTTGAATTGTGGTTTTACCAATGATGGAATGGGATAGAGAACAACTCTATGTGATGATATGGTTGGTTTCAAAGGAGGTGTAGTTGATTCATCCTATTTAGATAAGTTAGTGGTACATGAATTTTTTGACTAGATTGATAGTGGCTCAAGTGATATGGAGGCCATGGTGAGGTGCCATGTGGATAGGTGATGCAAAGTATCTATGATGTGTGTGGTAGGATATATGGGTGGTTGGAGACACACAAATTAGATGGAGCTAATCTAATTATTAAGGGTGCTATAAAATTTTGGATTGATGTAGGGGGTTCATGAGGCACCCATGCTCTATAGGTGTCATTGGGATGATATGGGTCTCCCTTGTGTCGAGGTATGGAGGTCTACTTATGAGGATGATGAGGAAATGAATATCCCTAATTTGGATGATACAGGAACTACTAAGGAGTATGATACATGGTTCGCAACTCATCCACCATGGATACCAAGTCCAAAAGTGGATGGGGGTAATGGAGATGGGGATGAGGTCAAGGATGTTAATGAGGATCCTAAGTGTTGGAGGCACTTTTGAGCTATCAATAATAGGAGGTAAAATAGGAGGACAACAGAGTTGAATCTAGATTTTAGAAGATATGGAGGGAGTACAAAGTATAGGTATTAGGTATTGAATGGGCCTCTTGTTTAGAGTGAGGAGGATTGGGTGATATTGGAGCAATTGGTAGTAAAGCTAGATGTTATGGTAGCAGCTCAGGATGTAGAGATAGCTAGGTTACGAGATGGGGATAGGTCTTGGGATGTTGATATAATGGCTCAAGATGTGGATGTATCTTGACTATGGGTGGAGCTAGAGGCACAACCAGCTATAGGTGGAGGTGATGATAAGATTGTGAGGCTCCAAGTAGAGATGCTAGAGAACAGTCATCGATAGAGACATGATGTACACTGCCTTCGAGTTCAGGATGGATATATCTAGCTATTAGAGGATCGACCGATGGAGTATGACATTGGGTTTCTAGATCCACCCTCCTCATCCATATATAGGTTTGTTAGGCCTAGTGATTCTAGGTCTAGCTCTAGATCTAGGGCTCCTTTAGGGTTTCATGGGTCCTCTTATAGGTATTATCTAGTGCTTACATGCACCTTTTGTATATGAACCTTGGTTCTCTATTGTATACAACCTTTGGTAACTCATTGTACATGTGATATATATATATATACATGGATTTACTTTTGTGTTATGATTTTATGTGAATTTTTTTGTGTTGATGCATGTTTATATGGATGATTAATGCAATGATAATATGATGGTAATGTGTATGGATGCAAATGTATATGGATGTGTATGAATGCAAATGTTCTAATGATCATTCATAGTTAAGATTTTGTGTAGCCATTTTTAGCATTGTTGTTTAATAAGGGGTACCAAACTAATGGTATATGGGGTGGAAGACTCATGAAATGACATGGATGGAAGAAGACATGGATGTTGACGAGAAGAAGATATGTATGTTGACATGGAAGAAGATATGGATGTTGATATAGAATAAGATATGGATGTTGATATGGAAAATTGACTATTTTGCATAGACTTAGACATACTAGTGGTATCAAACAAACTCACTAAAAATTACCTAATTTCTCTAAGACCAAATGTGTGCAATGAATTATTTTACCAAATCATGAGCATGGTAATGACTTGAGGCAATCAAGAACCATTGTGTGTGCAAGTGAGTTTATAAACTCATATCGAGTCAATTGGGTGTGACCTATTATGGATGAGACCAAGAGGCTAGTTTTTTTGTATATACAGTCAAAGGTCTCTTTAAAAGATATGTTTCACCATGCATGAGTGTACTCCACTACCATTCAATAATCTATAGCTCCAGTGAAGGCTAGCTCCATAGTCCAAGGATTTGATATTTAGGCTTCAGGAATGACTACCTAACCGTATTACTGGAAATGTAGTACTATCATTATAGCTTGAGGATATGTGGTGTGTGATGAACATTTAGAGTTTTTGGGAATCGTATTATCAACCTATGTATGATGAGAATTGTACCCTATCCTTACTACTCTATATTTTGTATTTGGAAGCAATTGTGATAGTGGTGAAAACCACTATTTTTGTGGGATATGTTGCATGATAGGACAAGGAAGGAATACCCTTTTCACTTTGAGGTACAACCCAAGTATGGTATTATCTCTTTTTGATAAAATGTGTTTTTAAGATGTGAAATTGTATTTGTTTCAATAATGTTTTGGAGTCAATTCCCAAAACTCATTATTTTCTTAGTGAAAAATGTGTGTTGGTCCTTAAGAAAACTTGACATGTATTTGGAATTTTCTTAAAACACTAGGAGTGGTTGAGTGTCCAAAAACACCTAGGAATTATAGACATGTGACTTTTTTAATGATAATTTGTCTTTATGGAATGATGTGATGAAATGGATGGTGGTTTAAAGGTGCCCCTGATTAAGAAAACATGACTTTATTGGACCAAAAACTATCTAAACTGAATAAATGATCCCTAATTATGTGTGAATGTAATGTATGAAATGCAGTTTGTGGAATGGAATGAGTGTAATGTAGCTTGTGAAATGCAATTTTATGAAATGAAATAAAATGCATGTAATGCAATGTATGAAAATGCAATGTGTGCAATGTGATGTATGAAATGCAATTTTATTTTTTGTGTAATAGCCATGTATATATACACATATATAAATCACATTATGCATAGAATAGTCTCAAGTGTATAACATTAAGTGGTTCGGGTTCTTCAACTCCCTATAAGCTGACAAGTCTATAAGTTCCTTTACCCACTTTTTGAGTAACAATGTATGAACCTAATCAATTAGCCATGAATTTATCATGAAGGTACGGTAATGCATTGGTATTTTGTTGATTCTCTTTAAGGATAAGATATCCTACTTGGAATTCATGTAGATGAACTTTGGTGTTATAAGCATATTTTAGGAGGTCTTTATATACTCATAAATATTCTAAGGTATTGACTCACCTTTCGTTAAGAAGTGAGTTGGTCAAGACGTGCTTGTCTAGAAGTATCATCATCTATGAATTCTTGTAATATTTACAATGAGGGGATATCAAGCTCAAGACACACAAATGCTTCAGCTCCATAGACTAATGAAAATGGTTTTGTCACAGGAGATGCACATATGCTTGTTTGATAAGATCATAATACCAAGGGAATTTTTGTATGCCAATATCTATGATTTTATTTAACAAGTTTCTTGAGAATAGAATTAAGGTCTTGTTGGTAGCCTCATATTTTTCATTTACTTGTGGGTAGTAAGGAGTCAAGAAATAGTGTTGCATATTATATTTATCATAAAGTGCTTGAAAATCCTTGTTCTTGAAAGAATTGCCATTGTTAGAAATGATTTTCGAGGGGATACCAAAATGATAAATATATGTGATGAACTATAAAATCCACAATTCTAGGTCCTGTTGTACTAGTTAGAGGAATTTCTTCAACCCACTTTGTGATGTATTCTTTGGCTTTGATGATGAATGTATATTGTACCAAGGAAGAAGGTGATATTTTACCAATTAAATCTAGTTCTCATTGTGAAAAGGACCAAAGGATTTGAATAGACTGTAATGTTTATGATGGTACATGAGTTAAATTAGCATGTTCTTGACATTGCTTACAATGTTTTATGTATGTGCAACAATATCATTCCATTGTGGGTCAATAATAACCCATGGATAGAATACACTTTGAAATGGTCATTCCACTAAAATGAATACCACAAGTACCATCATGAGCTTCAACTATGGTTCTTTGTGCTTTAGTAGACTCAAGACAATGAAGGAGAATTCCATTATAACCAAGTCTATAAAAAAAATCCCCAAAGAGAGTAAAGTGAACTACCTTTTGCTTGAAATTATATTTATTAGTTCATGATATATCTAATGGGAGTGTTCCAAACTTAAGAAATTCTATAATTTGGTTTAACCAAGGCTCATATGGCTCCAAATGGATAAAGCAAATATTTTTTCATCCTTATATTCAACACAAACAATTGCAAATTTAGATATTGTTGTAATTATGAGGGGTTGTACCTCTTCTAATGTATATTTTGGAATCATATATCCAAGAGAGTCCATCACATATGCAAATATATTAGTTGAACATGGAAAACTATCAATTTCATACCAATCAAACTTAGAAAGCAATTTCATTGCTACTTCATGGTAAAACTTAATGGTAGGCTCTTTGCATTGATATTCTATGGTAACCTATTTTACAACAAGTTGAGAATCACCAAATATTATGATACACTTAATTCCCATAGCTATAGCTTCTTGAATATCTAAAATTAACATTTCATACTTTACATTATTGTTTGTGCATTAGAAGTCTAGCTTGAATGATAAGGGGATGGACACCCCCTGGGGTGTATGAAACACAACTCCAACAACTTGACCTTTTTCACACTTAGAACCATCAAATAATTGTGCGATATCAATGTATTCCTCTAGAATGACATCTTCTTCTTGTTCAGTGACAGTGATACCAAATCATCTGGGATCTCAATAATCAAAATATGATCATTAGGTAGTAAAACTCCTGCAAGCTAATCAACTATAACATGACATTTAATGGATTTTTGGCTTATGAACTCAAGATAAAATTTAGTAAGAAGCATAATGTATTTAGCAGTGTGGGTTTTATTGTAAGTGTGATACATCATATAACGTAGACGATTTTCTCTAGCTATGACATATGTGGTGTGAGTAAGCATATAATGTCTGAGTTTCTTAGTGGAAAAACCCACTGCTAAGAAAAAATTTTCCATGTAATAATATATGGTTTCATAGCTTACCAATGTTCAACTAATGTAATAGAAACTTGCTCTTGATTTTTTTCATTATTTTGTGTAAGCATTTTCCCTAATGCAATGTCCATTGTTGAAACATACAGATGAAAGGGGACCCTTGGATGAGGAGGAGCTAATACTGGTGGAGAAGCCAGGTATTTCTTAATGTTGTTGGGTAAAAAAAATTGGTTAAATATAATCCTATTTCTATCACAACCCACTCATTTAATTTGTTAGACTAGGGAACTTGTAAAATTTTGAAGTACCACGCTCAAGGTTAATTACAACACCATTCCTGATATGAGTCCACTAAACCTATGGTTGGGGGGTGTTCATAAAATGTCATTTATTCATCCACACCAATTAAACTATGCATAAATGAAAATACATGAAAGTAAATCACACCACACCATACTTGGAAAATAAAGGAAAGTAGTAAATCACACTTGCAAAAATAATATATACTGAAATAAATAATCTAATCTAGAAAAAAATAAAGCATAGGGGAGGAATACTAGCTTGGGTTGGGCCTAGGATATAGTAGTTTCCACCTAGATGATTACGAATATAAAATACTAATGAAAGAACTCTTGATCTTTATTAATATTGAAGTTTAATGTTTACATACGCCAACACTCTCATAAAAACTACTTCCTTGTTTCAGATAAGTCTGTGTGTTTATATAACACACACAACTTCTTGTTACAATTTTGTTACAACATAAGGCCTAGTTATAGTCTAAATTGAGATAGTTTAGTTACTATAACATGTGCATGATGAAAAATATCTAAACCACTTTTTATCTTTTACTAGAGATAGAATATTTTTAGGTTCGATCTCTATGTTGTTCGTGTTATGTTTCATTGGTATTTTTTCCAATATGACTGGGATATCTCATACGTTAGGTATTCCTCCAAGGATAGGCCACATGACATGGAATCAAAGGTTTCCCCTGGTCAATATGATCTCCTTAAATTGTATGGTCAAAGTGCTCAACATTGAGAAAGGCACCTTCCTAAAGAGTAAGGAGCCTGCTCTAAGTAAGGCACCTTCATGAAGAGTAAGATGCCTACTTGAGTAAGGTGTCTTCCTTAAAATTAAGGAACCTACTCTAAGTAATTCACCTTCCTGAAGAGTAACGTGTCTACTTGAGTAAGGCACCTTCCTGAAGAGTAAGGTGTGTACTCTAAGTAAGGTGCCTCCTTGAAGAGTAAGGTGCCTACTCATAGAGTAAGGCACCTACCTGAAGATCAAGGCGCATTCTCAATATACCTTATAATCATGAAGCAAAAGCATGTTAGGTCCATGTAGGACCTCGACTAATCAAAATACTACAAAATAAACTAATATCTACACAAAACACACTTCACACATAAATTAGATAATGTACATAATTTTATAAAATAAACACATAATAATTCATAGAAATATACAACTCTTATTATACTTTCATGCAAAAAGCATTCAAACTCATACAGAAATATGAGCATTTTTTATGCTCATCATCCCCCCATGCCTAATGTGTGCCATGGCCTCGTGGCACCTAAAACTAGTAGTCAACTTCATCTAGTAGGCCTATTTTCTTTTATTACTGGAAGCCTTGGCCTTCTCTTTATTTTGGGGTTTTTGTTTCTACTAAGGGTCACTGGTTTGTTGTGTGACATTTTTGGGCTATGCTATCCTCTAGTTACACTAGCTTTTGGTTGTGCTAGGTTGGCTCTCAACTTTCAATGGTGTTGGATTCCTGCTACACTGGTTGCAACATCCTATTCTACTTGGTCTAACACCTATGCTAGGGACTGTGACCACAGTTTTTTCTACATTCTAGAATGTTGCTTCTTCTTCCTACCAAATATTAGCATGTTGAGGCCGTAAATATTTGAATGGATTATCAGAGTCATTCCTCTATCATCTGACCACCCTGACCTTGTATAGTTTAACCTTTTCAGGGGTGATGCCAAAATTTTCCTTTATGATCGATGCTACCTCTACCTTTGGCCTAAATATCTCTTATATCTCCAAATACTTTTGTATTCTATAGGGTTGGCCTTGGGATGAATCACATAACCACAAAAATTGATCCTCTATGATAGGGTCAATGCAAATGGTAGGTCCCTTTACATCCTTCTTGGTGGATTTTTGAGCTACCTATACCACCTCAAATTCTTCACGAATTCTTTTTAATTTCTCCTTTCACTTGATAAAATATTGTATACCTTTCACCCATTCATCATCTGAATGGATGATTGGTTTTGTAAATGTAACCTTGGTATTTATTTTGGCCATATTCTACGATGTCTAAGGTGCCTTCCCCTTGGTCCTCTATGATACTATGGTATATTGCATGGGGATATCCTCCTTCCCCATAAAATATACCTCCCTATTATTGTTAGAGGGTCTAGGAATATTCCCTTTTGGTCTTGAATCACCCGTAAATACTTTCCCTATTTTGTGGTAACGAGTGGCTACGCTATGGATCCTTCGAGTATGGGTCCTTCGGTTTTGTTTACCCATTGCTCTTGAGAGTATTCCTTGGCATCAGTTTTAGTACCTTACCTTTGTCTCTGACCCAAGTGCTCTTCACCATCAATAATGGCAATAATAAGGGGTTTTATTTGAAAAATAGAATTTCCCTATTCCTCCACCATCACCCTGTTAGAGGCGAATGAACTCTCACCTTCCTCCCTATATTCATTTCTGGTATCAGACTTGACCACCTTGGATAAAACTACCATCTATGTTGAGGTTGGATATTTTGTGGTCACTTCAATTATCCAATCTATTTGGGTGCGAGCACCTCTTATTTCCACCACATTGACCTACAACTATTGGTTTTATGCCTTGAGCTACTAAACCAGTTGTTTTAGCTGAGCTACGATGACCTCTTGCCTCTATATTTTCCTTGCAATAATTTCCTTAAATTCATCAAAAAGTTCTTGCATATTGAAATACTCTACCAAGTGAGACCTTCTCTCAGTGTTGAATCGAGTTGATTTTGCAGGCTTGTCAAAGGTTATAGGTCCTATGGACTCCAAGCAATCAAATTCTATAATGTTTGGGCCATGAAACCAACCTTCCTATCTTCCTACTCTTCCTAACTCAACATAATTAGTCATCATAGGAACCTGCTACTGCTTATATGCTTTGTTTAGCAAGTTGTTGGTTCAAGGCTGGAAGAATCTAGCCTGTTCTCTACATAATTGGGCATAGGAATTTTCCCTTATTCTATAGCATCGTAGGAGGTTTGGGGCCATTCTCCTTCTTCTTAGATTGTTATTCAAAATTTTGCTTCCTGCCTTACTTTAGCATCAGGTTACATATAAGAACCAAAATTATCAGCCCCTGCTATCAACGAGCCTCATTTGTGTCTCTAAGTATAGAGAATTAGGGCGGTAATTAGCCCATGATGGGCTAGGATAGAGGCTAATCCTCTCTAATATAATTATGCCTCATCCTTCAGGGTGCTTTCCAGATAAAATGGCACATTGATTTTCTACCCATGCACCAAGTGATTCAAGAACTGCATATGGTTTGCATTTAGGTGCATGTACTTTCCTATGTATGTGAAGAACCTCATGACTTATTCAAAGAGCTATTGTAGGTACATTTGGAGTCCTTGTTTTGGAAGACCTATGGTGTTTATTCAAACATTTTATTTCTTGAGTAGTAATTTTGTGCACTGGCCTAGCATGGCCTCTTTGTAAGTGCATTCTATAGTGAGGGGAAGACTGATAACAAGAGAGATGTGCTCTAGCATGACTGGAATTTCCAATCCATGTAGTCGAGTGACCTCCCATATCACAGAGGTAGAAAACTCCTTTGCTGCCTTGAGGTCTTGGTTTTGGCTGACCAAGAGATAATAATCCATCCATCCAACCACCTCGAATCTATTACAGACTTCACCTCTAATTCCCTCAATGCCACTAGGCTCATTCTTCTTGAGCACATGGTTCTTTGATCAGCCTCCCATGGTGAATTCTTAGATTTTTTTTCTAACTAGTTTTATGCATTATTCTCACAACAATGCACTTTCTTATAGATCAAGGAACCTACCCACTTAATTACTTCTACATTGGGGTTGACAAGGTACACCACCCAAATTAATTTTGGCATGACATATTAGGCATGGGGGACCAATGTGATTCTTGCAACAATGTTATTTTTAGAGAAGTATTAACCATGAATTATTATATAATTATTAGAAAAAATCATGTGCATACCTGATTGTATGTTCATGCATTATGGAGCATGTCGATTTGGTAATCCGTGCTAAGGGTGATGATGTATTTCCCATGTGCTGATTATGTTACCTTGGTCACTAAAATTGTGGTTCAATCGAGGCCCTATGCTAAAAATGCAGGGTATATGATTGTTTAAGATGCATATCTCCTTTTTTGATTGGCTTTGGGATGTGCAAAAATCCTACCCAATGATTTCACAATATTTTTAGGTACCTTTGAATTTCCATCGCATGAAATAATGACGTTGGTTTCAATCGCTCCCTCGTACTACAAAATTGCATAGGTGCTTTAAATTAGATCAAGGCATCTATATGATATTGAGATGTCTTCTTAAATATTAAGGCACCTTCTTGTAGAGTAAGGCACCTTCCTGAAGAGTAAGGCACTTTCTTGAAGAGTAAGGCACCTACTTGTAGAGTAAGGTGCCTTCCTCTAGAGTAAGGTGCCTACTTGAGAGTAAGGTGCCTTCTTGAAGAGTAAGGCGCCTACTTGAGAGTAAGGTGCCTTCTTCTAGAGTAAGGCACCTACTTGAGAGTAAGGTGCCTTCTTGAAGAGTAAGGTGCCTACTTAATAGTAAGGCACCTTATTCTAGAGTAAGGAACCTACTTGAGAGTAAGGTGTCTTCTTGTAGAGTAAGGCACCTACTTTGGAGTAAGGTGCCTTCCTCTAGAGTAAGGTTCCTACTTGAGAGTAAGGCGCCTTCCTCTAGAGTAAGGCACCTCATCACTTTTTCATAAATTTATGTTTGAAATACTTTTCAACCATAGTCAAGCACGTATGCTGATGGACATTGAGACACCTACTTGAAGAGTAATGTGCCTTCCTTTAGAATAAGGCACATAATTTTGGAGTAAGGCACCTTACTTTAGAGTAAGGTACCTACCTTTGGAGTAAGGTGCCTTGCATTAGAGTAAGGTTCCTCCCTTTGGAGTAAGGCACCTTCTAGAGTAAGGTGCCTCCCTTTGGAGTAAGGTTCCTTCCTTTGGAGTAAGGTGCCTTCCTTTGGAGTAAGGTGACTTCCTTTGGAGTAAGGTGCCTCCATTTGGAGTAAGGCACCTTCCTTTAGAGTAAGGAACCTCCCTTTGGAGTAATGCACCTTGATTTAGTGTAAGGAACCTTTGTCATTATGCTTACTAGAATATGAAGATGTTATCCTATCATTGAAAAGTTAGTAGTAGCTAATATGTTCATTGAGACAAGGTTGATTAGGTATTATAAAAAAATTTCTTACATTGCATCAACGTCTTCTTCAACCAAGCATGGGGGTGCATAATTTTTCCTTTATGAGGAATTAGTGCCCACATCCATGCTTGGATCAAAAATATCTCCTCAAAACAAAATATGCAGGTTCATGGATGTTGAGTCATTTTAGGCCTTGTCTCCCAAGATGCCTGTTTCTTTTACAATCAGGTCGTTTCACCTGCAAAAAAAACTAAAACAAAAACAAAAAGGAAAATTGATGTTAAATGTAATCCATGCTTGTTAGGCCCTGGCTCTCAGGATACCTGTAGCTTGCATGTGGGTGATGTCCCTTTAAAACACACTGTAATCTAGAATCCATAAAAATGCAAGTTTGGTGCAATCTGTGCATGTTAGGCCCTGACTCTCAGGATGCCTGTAGCTTGCGTGCAGGTATAATACCTACAACACACATAAAAAAAACTAAGACTAAATTACTTTCAATGGACAACTTTGTATCCACCATGTTGCTGAGAAGTTGACATGTTTTCAATTGGATGGGATCCCCCCATGCCTGCTCTGGACTTCACCATTAAATTCTTGGATGTGTGGTATAGATGCAACGAGTGGTCGTTAACTATCAGGATGCTGTCACTGCCATCAATTGTCTTGACATGCACAACACCATTTTTAATTAAGTATACCACAACATATGGTCCCATACACCTCTGCATCAATTTAACTTTACGTTTCTAGAATTTGGATTCGTACAGTAATACCTAGTCTCCTTCATTAAACTTATTTTATTTAATGTGGTGGTCATGCCATTGCTTTCTTCATCTTTGGAAAATTTTCATCTTCTACACGACATTCATTCAATATTTTTCTAGCTGATTTAGCTACTGAATCCTTTCCCTCTATGCATCGTCTAGGCTTAGGTTTAGTTCTACTATAGTTTTGAGAATTTTAATTTCAAATTCTATGGGCATCATCACACTCTTATCATATACCAGTTGGAACGAGGTAAAGTCTGTGGTTGTTTTCCATGTTGTTATGTATGCCCATACTACCTTTGCTAGCCTTGCAGCCCAACATTTCCTACGGTGTTGCATGGTCTTTGTTAGGATGTTCTCTCTCTCCCTGTTTGTCACTTCTACCTATCCATTTGCTTGCAGATGGTAGGGGGTGGTTCTATTATATCAAATCTTGTATTGCTGCATTAACTCTTCAATTAACTTGGAGGTGAATTAGAGCCCCTAATCTATTGTAATATCTCTGGGTACCCCAAACCTCATGAAAATTTGAGCAAACGATAATTATACCACTATTCCTTATTTGGAGTCCCTTAGTGTTGTACTTTGACCCATTTGGTGATGTAGTCAGAGCAGACTAGAATTTATCTCTTTCTAGTCGAAGGTGGGTTGATTGGCCCCAAAACATCGATGCCCCATTTTTTGAAGGGCTCTATGTTTACATGTGGTTGGAGGTGCATTTCATACCTATGGGTTGGCATATCCATCCTTTGGCACTCATCATACTAGTTGGCATATTTGGCTACATATTTAAACAACGTAGGCCAAAATACCTAGTTTGTAGGACTTTGTATGCGGTTCTCTTCCCTGAAAAATATCCTTTGCATGGCTCATTATGGCAAGCTTTGAGAACTTTTGTGAATTCATGCTCAACTACACACCTCCTCATGATTTTATCGAACCCTATTTAAATAGGAGGTCATCAATCCATGAAGAAGATGTGCTTTTTTCTATCACCTCTTTCTTCTCTCATGATTAAAGAGTAGGGGATGTTTTTTTAGTGGCCAGGTAATTTTCCATGTTTGCATACCATGACATATGCTCACTAATGACAAAAAAATGCTCATCCAGGAACTAGTCTTCCATGACCACGTGATATGATGGTATAAGTTTGGACAAGAAGTTTACTACTATGTTATCCTTGTCGAGCTTGCCCACAATGGTAATATCAAAATCCTGCAAAATTAGAATCCATATGATTATTATACCACTAATTATGGGTTTAATAATTAAATATTATATAGCTGCATGGTCCTTATGGATGAACACCTTGTAACCCATGATGTAGTGGTGCAACTTATTGATGGTATGCACAATCGCGAAGAACTCATTCTCTGTCACCATGTAATTAAGCTCGTATCCAACTAAATACTTTGTAACATAGTAGATGGCATAGAATTCCTTGCCATACTTCTATCCTAAGACTGATCCAATGCAATTTTTGGATGTATCGAAATAAATGTTAAAATGGATGGCCTAATTTGAGCCCCGTAGGACTAGGGCAATAATTAATTTTTCTTTCAATGTTTGAAATGTTCGCTCACAATTCTCTATCCAATAGAATTCCACATCCTTGGATAGCAATGTGTATAGAGGCTTAGAAATTTTGTTGAAGTTGACGATAAATCACCTATAGTAATAGGTAGAACCAGAAAACTCCTCACATCTCTCTACATATTAGGAATAGGCAGGTCTTTTATGACCTCAATTTTATTTTTATCCACCTTAATCCCTTCTACTGAGAGGTGGTGTCCCAAAATTATATCTTCACACATCATCATGAAGCATTTTTTTTTGCTAAGGCACTAATTATTTTATTTGCATCACTCGAGCACTCATTCCAAATTGGTCATTGCTTCATCAAAGGCTTCACCATAGATGGTGAAATCATCCATGTAAACTTCTACTACTTCCTCCATCATGTCTAATAATATGCTTAGCACCGCCCTCTAAAAGGTGGTCGGTGCATTGCATAACCTGAAAGGATATGTCATGTGATGTGGAGTCGAAGGTTTTTCCTGATCAATCGAATCTCCCTCAACTGTATGGTCAAAGTGCTCAATATTGAGTAAGGTTCCTTCCTGAAGAGTAAGGTTACTACTCTAAGTAATGCGTCTTCCTGAAGAGTAAGGCACCTTCTTGAGTAAGGCGTCTTCCATAAGAGTAAGGTTACTACTATAATTAAGGAACCGTCTTGAAGAGTAAGGTGCCTTCTTGAGTAAGGCACCTTCTTGAAGAGTAAGGTGACTACTTGAAGAGTAGGGTGCCTACTTGAATAGTAAGGTGCCTACTAGTAGAGTAAGGCACCTTCTTGAAGATCAATTTGCCTTCCCAATATACCTTAGAATCATGAAGCAGAAGCATACCAGGTCCATGTAGAACCTCGACTGATAAAAATATGATAAAATAAGCTAAATATTCACAAAATACACTTCACACACAAATTAGATAATGCACATAATTTTATTAAATAGACACAATAATTCGTAGAAATATACAACTCTTATATACTGCCATGCAAAAACCATTCAAACTCATACAAAAATATGAGCATTTTTTATGCTCATAGAATGTCATCAAAGGCTTTTTAACATTCATCTGTCCATGAAAATGGTACCCCTTTTGTAGTAGGTCATTGCATGGTCTGTATTTTTTAGAAAGTTATGCAATGAAATGATGGATTGTTTGTATATTTCCTTGTAAACTATGTAATTCCTTCAAATCTATTGGGGGAGGTATATGCATGATGGACTTGACTTTGTTTGCATCCACCTCAATGCATCTTTTGGAGACAATGAACCCTAGTATTTTTCCAGAGTTGACACCAAAGACACACTTTTTGGGGTTCAACCTTATATTATGCTTTAGAAATTGATCAAAGACTTTTTACAATACAACAATGTGCTCTTTTCGACTTTTGGATTTTTCCAAGAGATCATATAAATAATATTCTATGATATTATGCATGTAATCATGGAATATGCATGTCATGGCACGTTGATAAGTAGCACATGCATTTTTGAGGCCAAAGGGTATCACCTTGTTACAAAAATTCCCCCAATATGTAATGAATGTTGTTTGTGTTGATCATCAAGATTTATTCAAATTTATTTGTATTCTAAAAAACCATCCATGAGAGAAAGCATTTCATGGCCAGTGTAGGTTTCGACAAGAGTATCAATGTTTATAATAGGAAAATCACCCTTAGGACATACTTTGTTAAGATCTCAAAAATCAATGCAAACACGTATCACCTCGTTAAGCTTACGAATGGGTACCATATTTGAGATCCACTTGGGATAGTCAATGGGGACTATGAAATCAACATCTAAAAGCTTTTGAAGCTCTTCCTTGACCAAGAGAGCAATGGTAGGATGCATCCTTCTATGTTTTTGTTTGAATAACTTAGAATCAAGGTGTAAAGTGAGGTTATGGACAACCAAGTTAGGTTCAAGACCAGGCATGTCTTTGCAAGACCATGTGAAAATTTCCTTCTTCTTGAGGAGATAAATTAATTGCTCTTATTCATTAGTAGATAAAATTTTACCAATTTTGACAATTTTAGGATGTCTCCATCTGAACTAAGGTTCACATCTCTGTGTTGTTCATGTTCTGTTCATTGAGTAGTTATGTATTTTTTCCAAAATTACTGGGATAGCTCATACGTTATGTATTCCTTGAAGGATAGGCCATGTGACATGGAATAAAAGGTTTCCCCCAGTCAACAGAATCTCCTCCAGTCGTATGGTCAAAGTGCTCAACATTGAGTAAGGCACCTTCCTTAATAGTAAGGAGCCTACTCTAAGTAAGGCACCTTCATAAAGAGTAAGGCACCTACTTGAGTAAGGTGCCTTCCTTAAAATTAAGGAATCTACTATAAGTAATGCACCTTCCTGAAGAGTAATGTGCGTGCTTGAGTAAGGCACCTTCTTGAAGAGTAATGTGTCTACTCTAAGTAAGGTGTCTAATTTAAGAGTAAGGTGCCTACTCCTAGAGTAATACACCTACCTGAATATCAAGGTGCCTTCCCAATATACCTTAGAATCATGAAGCAAAAGAATATTAGGTCAATGTAGGACCTCGACTGATCAAAATACTACAAAATTAGGTAATATCTACACAAAACACACTTCACACACAAATTAGATAATGTAAATAATTTTATAAAATAGACACATAATAATTCATAGAAATATACAACTCTTATAATACTTTCATGCAAAAATAATTCAAACTCATACAAAAATATGAGCATTTCTAATGCTCATCATCCCGCCATGCCTAATATGTGCCACGCCCTCGTGGCACCTAAAACTAGTAGTCAAATTCATCTAGTAGGCCTATTTTTTTTCTTACTAGAAGCCTTGGCCTTCTCTTTATTTTGGGATTTTTGTTTCTACTAAGGGGCATTGGTTTGTTGTGTGAAATTTTTGGGCTATGCTATCCTCTAGTTACACTAGATTATGGTTGTGCTAGGTTGGCTCTTAGCTTTCAATGGTGTTGGCTTCCTGCTACACTGGTTGCGCCATCCTATTCTGCTTGGCCTAGCACCTATGCTAAGGACTATGATGATGGTTTTTTTCTACCCTCTAAAATGTGGCTTCTGCTTCTTGCCAGAGATCAGTATTTTGAGGCCATAACTCTTTGAATGGAATATCGGAGTCATCCCTCTATCATCTGACCACCCTGACCTTGTATAATTGAACCTCTTTAGCAGTGAGGCCAACATTTTCCTTGATGATTGATGCCACCTCTACCTCTGGCCTAAATATCTCTTATATTTTTAAATACTTATGTATTCTATAGGGTTTTCCTTCGGATGAATCACATAACCACCAAAATTTATCCTCTATGATAGGGTCAATGCAAATAATAGTTCCATTTTTATCCTTCTTGGTGGATTTTCAAGCTACCTATACCACATCAAACTATTTACAAATTATTTTTAATTTATGCTTTTGCTTGAAAAAACCTTGCATACCTTTCACCCATTCATCATCTGAATGAATGATTGGTTTCTACAAATGTAACCTTGGTATTTCTTTTGGCCATCTTCTACGATGTTTGAGGTGCCTTCCCCTTGGTCCTCTCTAATAATATGGTATATTGTGTGGGTATATCCTCATTCCTCATAAAAGATACCTCCCTATTATTGTTAGAGGGTCTAGGAATCTGCCCCTCTGGTCTTGAATCACCTGTAACTACTTTCCATATTTAGTGGTCGTCCAGTGACTACTCTATGGATCCTTTGGTTATGGGTCCTTAGGTTTCGGTTACCCATTGCTCCTGAGAGTCTTCCTTGGCATCAGTTTTAGTACCTTACCTCTGGCTCTGACCCAAGTGCTATTCACCATCAATAATGGCAATAATAAGGGGTTTTATTTGAAAAATAGAATTTCCCTATTCCTCCACCATCACCCTGTTAGAGGCAAATGAACTCTCACCTTCCTCCCTATTTTCATTTTTGGTATCTAACCTGACCACTCCGGATAAAACTACCCTCTATGTTGAGGTTGGAGATTGTGTGGTCACTTCAATTATCCAATCTATTTGGGTGTAGGCACCTCTTATTTCCACCACCTTGGACTACAACTATTGGTTTTATGCCTTGAGCTGCTAAACCAGTTATTGTATCTGAGATATGATGACCTCCTACCTCTATATTTTCCTTGTAGTCATTTCCTTAAATTCATCAAAAAGTTCTTGCATATTGAAATATTCACTCTACCAAGTGAGACCTTCTCTCAATGCTGAATCGAGTTGATTTTACAGGCTTGTCAAATGTTATAGGTCCTATGGACTCTGAGCGACCAAATTTTGTAAATTTTGGGCCGTGAACCCAATCTTCCTATCTTCCTACTCTTCCTCACTCAACATAATTAGTCATCATAGGAACATCCTACTACTTATATACTTTGTTCAATGAGTTGTTGGTTCAAGGCTGGAAGAATCTAGAATGTTCTCTACATAATTGGGCATAGGAATTTGCCCTTATTCTATAGCATCTGAGGATTTTTGGGGCCATTCTCCTTCTTCTTCGATTGTTCTTCAAAAAATTTCTTCCTGCCTACTTCAGCATCAAATTGCTTCTAAGAACCATAATTATCAACCCCTGCTATCAATGAGCCTCTTTTGTCTCTCTCAGTATAGAGAATAAGGGTGGTAATTAGACCATGATGGGATATGATAGAGGCTATTCCTCTCTGATATAATGATGCCTCATCCTTTAGGGTGCTTTCAAGATAAAATGGCACATTTATTTTCTACCCCCGCACCAGGTGATTCAAGAACTGCATATGGTTTGCATTTAGGTGCATGTACTTCCCTGTGTATGTGAAGAACCTCATGACTTATTCAAAGAGCTTTTGTAGGTACATTGGGAGTCCTTGTTTTGGAATCCCTATGGTGTTGAGTCAAACATTTTATTTCCCCAGTAGTAATTTTGTGCATTGGCCTAGCATGCCCTCCTTGTAAGTGCATTCTATAGTGATGGGAAGACAAATAACAAGAGAGATGTGCTCTAGCATGATTGGAATTTCCAATCCATGTACTCGAGTGACATCCCATATCACAGAGGTAGAAAACTCCTTTTTTGCCTTGAGGTCTTGGTTTTTTCTGACTAGGAAACAATAATCCATCCATACAACCACCTCGAATCTCTTACAAAATTTACCTCTAATTCCCTCAGTGCCACTAGGCTCATTCTTCTTGAGCGCATGGTTCTTTGATCAGCCTCCCATGGTGAATTTTTAGCTTTTTTCTCTATCTGGTTTTATGCATTATTCTCACAACAATGCACTTTCTTATAGATCAAGGCACCTACCCACTGAATTACTTCTACATTGGGGTTGACAAGGTACACCACCCAAATTAATTTTGGCATGACATATTAGGTATGGGGGTCCAATGCGATTCTTGTAACAATGTTATTTTTAGATAAGTATTAACCATGAAATATTATGTAATTATTTTAAAAAAATCATTTGCATATCTGATTGGATGTTCATGCATTATGGAGCATGTCGATTTGGTAATCCGTGCTAAGGGTGATGGTATATTTCCCATTGATGATTATGTTACCTTGGTCACTGTAATTGTGGTTCAATCTAGGTCCTATGCTAAAAATGAAGGGGATCTGATTGGTTAAGATGCATATCTCATTTGTTTATTGGCTTTGGGATGTGCAAAAATCCTACCCAATGATTTCATAATATTTTTAGGTACCTTTGGATTTCCATCACGTGAAATAATGACGTTGGTTTCAACCGCTCCCTCATACTACAAAATTGCATAGGTGCTTTCAATTAAATCAATGTATTTATATGATATCGATATGTCTTATTAAAGAGTAAGGTGCATTCTTGTAGAGTAAGGCACCTTCTTGAAGAGTAAGGCACTTTCTTGAAGAGTAAGGCACCTACTTGTAGAGTAAGGTGCCTTCCTCTAGAGTAAGGTGCCTACAGGAGAGTAAGGTGCCTTCATGAAGAGTAAGGCGCCTAATTGATAGTAAGGTTCCTTCTTCTAGATTAAGGCACCTACATGAGAGTAAGGTGCCTTCTTGAAGAGTAAGATGCCTACTTAAGAGTAAGGCACCTTCTTCTAGAGTAAGTAACTTACTTGAGAGCAAGGTGTCTTCTTGGGAGTAAGGTGCCTCCATTTGGAGTAAGGCACCTTCCTTTAGAGTAAGGCACCTCCCTTTGGAGTAAGGCACCTTACATTAGAGTAATTAACCTCTGTCATGATGCTTACTAGAAGATTAATATGTTCTCCTATCATTGAAAAGTTAGTAGTAGCTAATGTGTTCATTAACACAAGGTTGATCAGGTATTCTAAAAAATTTTCTCATGTTGCATCAGCATATTATTCACCCAAGCATGGGGGTGCATAATTTTTAATTTGTGAGGAATTAGTGCCCACATCCATGCTTGGATCAAAACTATCTCAAAAAAAAATATGCAGGTTCATGGATGTTGAGTCATTTTAGGCCTTGTCTCCCAAGATGCTTGTTTTTCGTACAATCAGGCCATTTCACCTGCAAAAAAAATTAAAAGAAAAACAAAAAGGAAAAATGATGCTAAACATAATCCATGCTTGTTAGGCCCTGGATCTTAGGATACCTGTAACTTGCATGCGGGTGATGTCCTTGCAAAACATATTGTAAGCTAGAAACCATAAAAATGCAAGTTTGGTGCAATCTGTACATGTTAGGCCCTAACTCTCAAGATGCCTGCAGCTTGTGTGCAGGAACCATACCTACAACACACATAAAAAAACTAATACTAAATTACTTTCAATGGATAACTTTGTATCCACCATGTTGCTGAGAAGTTGACATATTTTCAATTGGATGGGATCTCCCCCATGCCTATTATGGACTCCACCATTAAATTCTTGGATGTGTGGTATACATGCAACCAATGGTTGTTAACTATTAGGATGGTGTCATTGCCATCAATTGTCTTGACATGCACAACACCATTTTTAATTATGTATACCACAACATATGGTTCCATCCACTTCTACATCAATTTACCTTTACGTTTCTAGAATCTAGATTCGTATAATAATACCTAGTCTCCTTCCTTAAACTATTTTGATTTAATGTGGCGGTCATGCCACTATTTTATTTATCTTTGGAAAATTTTCATCTTCTACATGACATTCATTTGATATTTGTCTAGCTGATTTAGCTACTGAATCCTTTCCCTTTGTGCATCTTCTAGGCTTAGGTTCAGTTCTACTATAGTTTTGAGAATTTTAATTTCAAATTTGATGGGCATCATTACACTCTTCTCGTATACCAGTTGGAATCAGGTAAAGTCTATGGTTGTTTTTCATGTTTTTATGTATGACCATACTACCTTTGGTAGCATTTCAGCCCAATATTTCTTGTGTTGTTGCATGGTCTTTGTTAGGATGTTCTTTATCTCCCTATTTGTCACTTCTACCTATCCATTCACTTGCAGATGGTAGGGGGTGGTTCTATTATATCAAATCCAGTATTGTTGCATTAACTCTTCAATTAAATTGGAGGTGAATTAGAGCCCCTTATCTACTGTAATATCTCTGGGTACCCTGAACCTCATTAAAATTTGAGCAAACAATAATTATACCACTATTTCCTTATTTGGAGTCCCTTAGTGTTGTACTTTGAGTCAGTGCAGACTAGAATGTATCTCTTTATAGTCAAAGGTGGTTTGATTTGCCCCACAAAATCCATACCCCATTTTTTGAAGGGATATATGTGTACGTGTGGTTGGAGGTGCATTTCATCCCTGTGGGTTGGCCTTCCCATCCTTTGGCACTCATTACACTAGTTGGCATATTTGGCTACATATTTAAACAACGTAGGCAAAAATACCTAGTCTGTAGGACTTTGTATGCGATTATCCTCTATAAAAAATATTCTTTGCATGGGTCATTGTGGCAAGATTTGAGATATTTTGTGAATTCATGCTCAACTACACACCTCATCATGATTTTATCGGACCCTATTTTAAATAGGATGTCATCAATCCATGAAGAAGATGTGCTCTTTTCTAACATCTCTTTCTTCTCTCATGATTAAAAAGTAGGGGACATTTTTTAGTGGCCAGGTAATTGTCCATGTTTGCATACCATGACATATGCTCACTAATGACAAATAAATGCTCATCCAAGAACTAGTCTTCCATGACCGCGTGATCTAATGGTATAAGTTTGGACAAGAAGTTTACTACTATGTTATCCTTATCGAGCTTGTCCATGATGGTAATTTCAAAATCCTACAAAATTGGAATCCATATGATTATTATACCACTAATTATGGGTTAATAATTAAATATTATATAGTTGCATGGTCCATATGGATGAACACCTTGTAACCCATGATGTAGTGGTGAAACTTGTTGATGGTATGCACAATCACAAAGAACTCCTTCTCTGTCACCGTGTAATTGAGCTTGGCTCCAACGAAATACTTTGTAACATAGTAGATGGCGTAGAATTCCTTGTCGTCCTTCTGTCCTAGGACTGCTCCAATGCAATTTTTGGATGTATCGAAATAAATATTGAAAGGGATGGCCCAATTTGAGCCCCGTAGGACTGGGCCAGTAATTAATTTTTCTTTCAATGTTTGAAATGCTTGCTCATAGTTCTCTTTCCAATTGAATTCCACATCCTTGGATAGCAATGTGTGTAGAGGCTTAGAAATTTTGTTGAAGTTGATGATAAATCACCTATAGTAATAGGCAAAACCAAGAAAACTCCTCACATCTCTCTACATATTAGGACTAGGAAGGTCTTTTATGACCTCAATTTTATTTTTGTCCACCTTAATCCCTTCTACTGAGAGGTGGTTTCCAAAAACTATATCTTCACACATCATCATGAAGCATTTTTTTTGCTAAGGCACAAATTATTTTATTTGCATCACTCGAGAACTCATTCAAAACTGGTCATTGCTTCATCAAAGGTTTCACCATAGATGGTTAAATAATCCATGTAAACTTCTACTATTTCCATCATCATGTCTAATAATATGATTAACACCACCCTCTGAAAGGTGGTCAGTGCATTGCATAACCCAAAAGGTAGTACTCTATAAGCGAACGTTCCTCATGGGTAGGTAAACATTATTTTATCTTGGTCCTCCTCTCCAATCTGTATCTAGTTGTATCCGCTAAACCCATCCAGAAAGGAGAAGTATTTTCTCCCACACAACGTATCTAAGAATTGATTAACGAATGGTAGTGGAAAATAATATTTCCTGGTCACCTTGCTCAGTGATCTGTAATTTATATAGATTCACAACTTCCCATTTTTCTTCAAAACCACCACTAGTGGTGACACCTATTCACTATCAGATATGGGGTAGATAAACCCTGCTAACAAGAGCTTCTATAACTTTGCTTTGATGATTTATTTCATGGTAGGGTTAATTCTCCTTTGTGGCTATCTTACTGGGGTTTCCTACTCTTTGAGATAGATTCAAAGGGTGCAAATTTCTACGTTGATTCCCTTCATGTCTGAGTAATCCTAGGCAAATGCTTGTTGATGCCTAGTAAATAATTCTTTTAATTTTATCAGTTGTGTGGGTGTCAACCTGCTACTGACATTTAATTTTCTACCAGGCCCTATTTTAATTTGCTTGATGTGGTGATCTTTGGCACTGACCAAATGTGATTTAGCTATAATGGGAGAGAACTATTCATGAAGGAATCTCGTAATGATGCCATATTCATCAGCTTCTTATTCTAATTCTTTCAGTGCCATCACCATATGGAGAATTGAAAATTACCCATCCTCTTAATTGTCCCACACGGGCTCTCCAAATTTATCTATGGATTGTGTAGGGGGAGATATTATCAACGTTTTGACATTTTGACCATTTGAAATGATCATTTTCCCATTGTGGTAGCTGATGTAAGTGTCGACTATTACTAGCCATAGCCTCCCTAGGATAAGTGGGTAACCACCTAATTCAAATTTGGACTATAGAACTAAGAAATATTTTTGGTACTCCCATGCATCCATCATCACAATAATACCTTCAAGCATCTCTTCTGGTGCTACAGTTGACCTATCAGCTAGCTGCAACACTGTATTGGTGGGCTTCAACTCCATGAGCCTCAACTTCAACATAGTTTACTTTGGTATAACAATAATGGTTGCACCCAAATTGACCGAAGTTTTAGCTAACAAATGACCACCTATTTTTACTATAAAAATTTGATTGTTTGGATCTGCTTATTTAGGGTGTGGTATGAAACTAAATGGTGCGGGAAGCAGGATAATTCTTTATATTGAATCACTTTTTGATTGTAAGGTAGAAAACCCACAATAGAATTAATTTATATATTTGTTCGATGATGCCTTATTATCATATGTGGATTGCATTTAAATACCTAGTATAATAGTTGTAAAAGTGAAGGGTTGTGAACCTAGAATATAATGAATAAATAATATAAGTAATTAGGACATGTTAGGAGGGTCCTAACATGCCATCCCCCTTAAAGGAGCTTTGTCCTCAAAGCTGGAAATTTGGAAATTGCTGCTGGATATCTTGAAAATTTTCCCACGTTAAGTCTTCTAAAGGTAGACCTTTCCAATGGATTAAAAATTCCGTGATATCATGAGTACGAAGGTGACGAGAGCAGTGATCCAAGATAGCTTCTGGCTCAACTAGAAGTACTCCATCATCGAATAATTTAGGGAGAGTGGGTTGTGTCATGATATGGGCTCCCACTGTGAGCTTAAGGCAAGATACATGAAATACGGGGTGAATTTTGGAAGAGGGAGGAAGCTCTAGTTTGTAAGCAATGGTCCCAATACGTTGGAGAACTTTATACGGCCCATAAAATTTGGGTGCTAACTTCTGAGAACATTTTTTTTTAAGAGAGGATTGACGGTAAGGTTGGAGACGTAAGAAAACCATATCACCCTTGTGGAAACTAAATTCGCTTCTATGCTGATCGGCTTGCTGCTTCATGTGATGCTGGGCGGTGTGTAGGTTCTCTTTTAGGATCCGTAGTATGTCATATCTATTAGCAAGTTTCGTTTCCACTGCATGGACTTTTGTAGTCCCTAGAATATAGGAAGTGAGGGATGGTGGTGTTTGACCATATAGTGCTTCATAAGGAGTCATTTTGATGGACATATGGTATGAAGTGTTATACCACCATTCTGCTAGTGAAAGCCACTTTACCCAATGGAGTGGTTGAGTAGAAACAAAACATCGAAGGTATGTTTCCAAGCATTTATTTACAACTTCTATTTGGCCATCGGTTTGAGGATGGTAAGCGGAGCTCATACGAAGTTGAGTACCTTGTAATTTGAACAATTCCTTCCAAAGGGTGCTAGTGAAATTTGGGTCACGGTCACTAAAAATTGTGGAGGGCATACCATGTAATTTAAAGATGTTATCTAGGAAGAGGTGGGCTATAGTGCTAGCAGTATAAGGATGAGCCACAGAACAAAAATGGGCATATTTAGATAAACGATCAACGACTACAAAAATGGTTGTTTTTCCTCCTGATTTTGGTAATCCTTCAATAAATTCCATAGAAATATCTGCCCATGTTTTGGTGGGTATAGGAAGAGGTTGAAGTAATCCTGGAATAGTGAGGGTCTCCCCATTTTGTCTTTGGAAAACTTCACATTCTTTTACAAAGTTTTTGATGTAATTTTTCATTCCTACCCAATAGAAGGAGGTAGTGGCTCTTTTATAGGTTTTTAAGAAGCCTGAGTGGCCTATATTGGGTGAGGTATGTAACTCATGAAGAAGTTTTTCATGATAAGTTAAATTGGGGGTGAGGACCATCCTCCCTTTGTATCTTAATATATTGTCCTTCCAAGTTTATGGAGTTTTGCTACTAGGATTATGTTGAAGTTGTTGAATTAAGGCGTGGATAGTAGGATCATTTATCCATTCTTCATGCACCTCATCTACCTATTTAGTAATAAGGGACGAAAGAGCATGGACTTGAGGCATATCTTCAAATTTTCTAGAAATTGCATCGGCTGCCATGTTGTCCTTTCCATTTTTATATGTAATTTCATAATCATAGCAAAGAAGTTTAGTAACCCATTTTTGTTGTTTCGAGGTATTAGTACTTTGTTCCAAAAAATACTTCAAGCTATGATGGTCAATGCGTATAATGAAATGTTGGACAATAAGGTAATGCCTCCAATGTTTAATAGCATGGACAATCACAAACATCTCTTTTTCATACGTAGAGCGAGCTAAATTCTTAGGAGAAAATGCTTTTCTTATAAAAGCTAGAGGACTTTCATCCTACATGAGTATGGCTCCCATTCCTATTCCTGAAGCATCACTTTCAATGACAAATGGTTTAGAAAATTTGGGCATGGCTAGAACAGGAGTGGTACACATTGTAGTTTTCAAGGTGATAAAGGCCTCATCCACTTTAGACGACCATTTGAAAACATTTTTCTTAAGTAATGTTGTTAGAGGAGCAGCGATTTTACCATAATTTTGGACAAATTTTCTATAATATCCCGTTAGTCCAAGAAACCCACGTAGAGATTTTAAGGTTTTTGTAATAGGCCAATTTTTCACCTCCTTGATTTTGGAAGGATCTACCATAACTCCTTCCTTTGAGACAATATGCTCTAAGTATTCAATTTCTTGTTTTCCAAAGGAACACTTTGATAATTTGCATAAAGTTGATTTTCCTCCAATATTTGGAATGCTTGTATAACATGGTCCAAATGTTCTTCCCATGTTTTGCTATAAATCAAAATGTCATCAAAGAAAACTAATATAAATTTACAAAGAAAAGGGTGAAATACCTTATTCATTAGACTTTGAAAGGTAGAAGAAGCGTTGGTCAGGCCAAATGGCATCACCAAGAATTCGTAGTGCCCTTCATGAGTGTGAAAGACCGTCTTAGGAATATCCTTTTCATTGACTCGTATTTGGTGGTAGCCTGACCATAAGTCTAACTTGGAAAAATAAGCTACCCCATGGAGTTCATCTAATAGCTCGTCTATGACCTGAATAGGAAATTTATCTTTGATGGTCATTTTATTAAGCGCTCGAAAATTGACACATAAACGCCATGAGCCATCCTTTTTTCTAACTAAAATAATTGGAGAGGAGTAAGGGCTTTTGCTAGGTCTAATGACTCTGACTTAAGAAGCTCTTGTACTAATTTCTCTATTTCGGTATTTTGGAGGTATGGATAACGATAAGGTCTAATATTAAAGGGTGATGCCCTAGAAATAATGGAATAGTGTGATCGTGACTTCGTTGTGGATGTAGTCCTTTTGGTTCATTGATTACCACCTTATGGTGGTCTAAAATATTTTGTAACTCTGGTATCTCGTCTTCTTTGTGACTAGGTTGAATTGAAAATAATTGGGCAACCATTCCTTTGTTTCCTCTTTGGATAATTTTCTCCATTCTATGCGAGCTAACAATTTGGGAAGGTCCTGATTTTAGGCCTTGGATAATATAGGTTTGGTTCTTTGCTATGAATTTCATCCATAGTTCATCAAATTCCCATTGGACTACACCCAAGGTTCATAACCATTGTATGCCTAGTACAATGTCGCACCCACCTAGGGGTAGGACATACATGTCACCTTTCATGTTATAAACTCCCATAGTTTTGTATTTCTACATTTTCCTTTGCATGCAATTTTTTCGTCATTTCCAATCATCACTTCAAAGTTATTGCAAGGATATATAAATTTTTTTTCTTGTTTATCCACCTTTGGATCGATAAAATTGTGCATGCTACCAGAATCTAGGAGCACGATAAGGTTTTGTTTCTTAAAATACCCTTTAACTCGCATTGTTTGAGGGGCAAAAAATCTGGCAAGGGCGTTGAAGGAAACCTTTGGTGCATTTTCTTCGTCACTTTCAAGTGTGTTGGATAATACCTCTACTTCAAGTTTAGGTTCCTCTTCAGTAGAATTCCCTTCCTCTGTGGCATCTAGAATATATAATTTCCATGAGGCACATTTATGATTTCTATCAAATTTCTCATCGCAATGGTAGCAAAGACCCTTAGCTTGTCTTTCCTTCATTTCCTCAAAACTCAGATGCTTAATTGGTAGAGCGGGGTTAATTTTGGGGGCTATGTAGGAGTTTTGGGTTCATCCATTTTGCATTGGTTTGGGGTTGGTATAAGTGTTTGATGGTTTCCCCCAAGTTGGTTTTGTGAACTGATTTAGTGCCTTAATTTTGTCCTCCGCTAATTTTTCCAAGCCGATGGTCTCTAACATGTTTGTAGGGTTATACATTTGCACCTCTATTCGAATTTCTTCTTTTAATCCACTGACAAAACATTCTTGAAAGAAGGCAGCATCTAATCTGGATGTTCAATTAGCTAGCCTTTCAAATTTTGCTTGGTATTCGCTTACCGTTGTGGTTTGGCATAATTTAGTGAGGGCTCCTGTAAAGCTTTGAAACTTGCTAGGGCTGAATCACACTAATAGATTCTATGTAAAGGTTGACCACGTCGGAGTGTCGTTAGTTTTCTCGAACCATTGGTACCATTGCATGGCATTGTTTTCCAAGTGGGAGGAGGCGATATGCACTTTTTGCATTTTTGGAATTTGATTTAGTGAGAAATATTGATCTGCTCGATAGATCCAATTTGTAGGGTCTCCTCTTTTAAATTTTGGGAAGTCTAATTTGGTCATCCGTGGTATAATGGAAGTTTGTGGACATCCTAATATTGCTTGGTTTGATGACCCATGGTTGGGTGAATTTGCATGTGTTGTTGCTTGATTTTTACTGATGGCATCATGTTTAACATCCATTGCAAATATTTTCTTGAACAGTTCTCTTGTTATACAGGTATTCTCCTCTCTTTCCTGTTGAACTTCTTCAGCGAGTCTTTCATGTTTCTCATGAATGGAATCCAATGATCGTCATCCTTTAGCCATTGTGGTTGGTGTAGGTAACGATCAATATCACTTGGTACAGGTGAGGAAAAATAAAAAATAAAAAAATAATTTTAATTTTTTTCCTTTGCGTTTAGGACGTCGAAAACCTTGATGTTGCATTGAATATTTTAGCTTTTTCAAAACAGCCACCGGTCACCACGCAAAAGGTCGAGCAATTTGGGTGTAAGACAACTTAATTCATACCTTAGGAGAAGGTTTAATTTTCTATGAGGATTTTGACACGGATCCGTGAAGCGTGAATGTTGTTTGCATCCTCGCAAATGTGGACTGGCTGAAATGTGCGATGGGAAAAATTTTTAATGGTGAATTTGCTCCTTGATCTAGCTCTGATCCAGATGGTATGAAACTAAATGGTGCGAGAAGTAGGATCATTTTTTATATTGAATCACTTTTTTATTGTAAGGTAGAAAACCCACAATAGACTTAATTTATATATTTGTTCAATGATGCCTTATTATCATATGTGGATTGCATTTAAATACCTAGTCTAATAGTTGTAAGAGTGAAGGGTTGTGACCCTAGAATATAATGAATAAATAATATAAGTAATTAGGACATGTTAGGAGGTTCCTAACTGGGTGGCACGCATTTTCCATCATCATATCAACCAAATTCCCTACTATATTGATGTTCTAGGCCACATTTCATACTGGTATTCTCAGACATAGTTCCTTTATTGCCTTAGTGTAGATAGGAACATCTCAGATAGTTTGAAAGAGTGGAATAGTGAATGTTAAATTTCTCAATCTTGAAAGGATACAAACTCAGGTTGCATCAACTTTTTTTTTCTCCTGTAGCCTCTTGGGAAAAAGGAGCCATTATTTTCTTAGCAACGTGTTCTTCTTCAACCTCTTCTACAAGAGGTGGTTCTTCTATGTTTTCCTCCTCTTCTACTAGGGAAATTCTACTCCTAACTACCTACCTAATCTAAGTTGAATTGGATTACAACTAATGTTATACATTGGATACATATCTCCTTCTAGTTGGTACATAGGCTGGTTTACCTTGTTATTTGGATTGATCATTGACTGCATTGGTATCTATGTAGGTCTCATTGTAGAGAGAGTCAGGAGGCTTTGCTATGGTGGAGCCTGATCTATGTTCTATGGAGTTGATTTCCACAAACTATGGTTCCTCCATTGTTGCTCAAATTGCTGGTATGAAATCCATGGGTGCTAGTTGGGAGATGTGGCCCCTGAAGGTGCATTCATCCATGGTGATAGTCCCCACCATCCCATATTTGGTGGTGGATCGTACCCTTGTGGAATGTAAGGTCCTCCTCCATAGGGTGGAACTCCCCATAGCATATTCCCCATAGGGGTTGATTACCTATGAAATAAGCTTCACTAAATTTAGCATCCTTCTTAATATTTGGTAGTTGTGGGCACAAGTGGGTCTTATGATTTTACTAGAAAATAACATATAATCTAACTTTGTTCTCTATTCAATTCATTCCTTACATGTTTCCCTCTACATTTCAGGTAAAAATAGGCTAACACAACTTCATTTTATTGCTTCTTTTTCTCTAGCAAGAGCATGTACAACTACAATGCTAGATATTAGAGCATTTCACTCATCATATCCCCTAGCATATTACCTATCTCCATATTCATGACCAAAATGGTTTATTTCATAGTCCTTGAAGTTGATTTACCTCTTCTTCATGAGTATTTTGGACACAATTATCAAATATCATCCATTGGGTGCTAGTAAAAATTACCTCCAAAGATTAAATTAAGTGCTTTGAGTTATTCATTGTTAAGTCCCCTTAAAAAAATTCTCCTGAAAGACTTATCACTTAGCTTTTATGAGGGGATATTTTCAAATTAAAGTTGAATCTCTCTCAGTACTTATCTAGGGATTTGTCCTCCTTATGCATCATGCTTAGAACCTCCTCCATAGAATATCATGCTATTTAAATGTCTTTTTACTACTTTTGAAAGAGCCTCTTCATTTCCTCCTAGGTGGTAATCTATTTATTTCCCAACCTGATAAACCAGTGTAGGGCTGATTCATCCAATGTTGAAGGGAAAAGCTTCAACTTTTGGGAATATGATATATAATTGATAGACCTGCACAAGACATCAAACTTGAATAAAAATAGGTCAATATATTTGGTTGGGTATCCATTGAAGGTAGGAATATGGATAGGTGATATGTTTTTCATTTTTATTTCCCTTGCACCTTCTTCTATCAGGAATCTAAAAGCAATCGATGTCTCTTCAACCATTTTTTAGGAAATGTGGTCTCTAATGAAGATTCTATAGCCTTTTGGTCATTTTGAACCTTTTGTACGAGAGCTTCTAAGTCAGCTAGTGTTATGGTTTAATCCTCTATAGATTTCCATAGAAATTTATTTTTGGAAGGTGTCCTTTCGAATAGAGTATTTTGCATAACTTATGATTTTTTTGGTCGATGGGATGAGGAATAACTTTATACAAAGAGAGGATGCTTACTCTAGTGTACTGCTGGTGGTGATTCAGAAGAATCTAACTCAAATTTAAAATTTTTGGCTAACTTAGATTTTTCCTGTGGTCTCTGATTTATGAAATGATCATCGGGACCTCTTTTCCTCAATAGACTCATACAAATTTAGATGGAAGGTTCAAGGCATTGCAATTAATCTATTAGTGGCACTTCCCCATAAATGACACCAATATGTTAGGTTAAAAACATTGGTTAAATATAATCCTATTTCTATCACAGTTCGCTCATTTAATTTGTTAGACCAGGAAACTCATAAACTTTCAAAGTACCACACTCAAGGTTAATTACAACACCATTCCTGATATGAGTCCACTAAACCTATGGTTGGGGGGTGTTCATAAAATGTCATTGATTCATCCACACCAATTAAACTATGCATAAATGAAAATATAGGAAAGTAAATCACACCACACCATACTTGGAAAATAAAGGAAAGCAGTAAATCACACTTGCAAAAATAAGAGATACCAAAATAAATAATATAATCTAGAAAATAATAAAGCATAGAGGAGGAATACTAGCTTGGAGTGGATCCAGTAGTTTTTTCCCAGATGATTACAAATATAAAACACTAATGAAAGAACTCTTGAGATTTATTAATATTGCAATTTAATGTTTACATACACCAACACTCTCAAAAAACTACTCCCTTATTTCAGATAAGTCTGTGTGTTTATATAACACACATAAAACTTCTTGTTACAATGTTGTTACAACAAAAGGCCTAGTTACAGTATAAAATGAGATAGTTTAGTTACTATAATAGGCACATTATGAAAACAATCTAAACCACTTTTAATATTTTCCTAGAGATAGAATATTTTCAGGTTTGATCTCTACATTGTTTGTTTTCTACTTCATTGAGTAGTTACTTGTTTCTTCCAATATGACTGGGATAGCTCATACATTTGGTATTCCTACAAGGATATGTCGTGTGATGTGGAGTCAAATATTTCTCCTGATAAATCGAATCTCCTTCAGCTGTATGGTCAAAGTGCTCAACATTGAGTAAGGTGCCTTCCTGAAGAGTAAGGTTCCTACTCTAAGTAAGGCGTCTTCTTGAATAGTAAGGCACCTTCTTGAGTAAGGCATCTTCCTAAAGAGTAAGGTTACTACTCTAAGTAAGGAACCTTCTTGAAGAGTAAAGCGCCTTCTTGAGTAAGGCACCTTCCTAAAGAGTAAGGTGCCTACTTGAAGAGTAATGTGCCTAATTGAAGAGTAAGGTGCTTACTCGTAGAGTAAGGCACCTTCCTGAAGATCAATTTGCCTTCCCAATATACCTTAGACTCATGAAGTAGAACTATACCAGGTCCATGTAGGACCTTGACTGATAAAAAGATGATAAAATCAGCTAATATATACACAAAATACTCTTCACACACAAATTAGATAATGCACATAATTCTATTAAATGGACATAATAATTCATAGAAATATACAAATATTATATACTACCATGCAAAAACCATTCAAATTCATAAAAAAATATGAGAATTTTTTATGCTCATCAAAGGTTTTTAAACATTCATCTATCCATGAAAATGGCACCCCTTTTGTAGTAGGTCATTGATTGGTCTGCAGTTTTTAGAAATTTATGCAATGAAATGACGGATTGTTTGTATCTTTCCTTGTAAACTACATAATTTCTTCAAATTTTTTGGGGGAGGCATATGCATGATGACCTTGAATTTGTTTGCATCCACCTCAATGCCTCTTTTGGAGACAATGAACCCTAGTATTTTTCTAGAGCTGACACCGAAGACACACTTTTTGGGGTTCAACCTTACATTATGCTTTAGAAATCAATCAAATATTTTTTACAATACAACAATGTGCTCTTTTCGACTTTTGGATTTTTCCAAGAGATCATACACATAATATTCTATGATTTTATGCATGTAATCATGGAAGATGCATGTCATGGCACGTTGATAAGTAGCACCTACATTTTTGAGGCTAGAGGGTATCACCTTGTAACAAAAATTCCCCTAATATGTAATGAATGTAGTTTGTGTTGATCATCAATATTTATTCAAATTTAGTTGTATTCTAAAAAATCATCCATGAGAGAAAGCATTTCATGGACAGTTTAGTTTTTGACAAGAGTATCAATGTTTATAATAGGAAAATCATCCTTAGGACATACTTTGTTAAGATCTCAAAAGTCTATGCAAACACGTATCACCTCGTTAGGCTTACGAATGGGTACCATATTTGAGAGCCACTCAGGATAGTAAATGGGGACTATGAAACCAAAATCTCAAAGCTTTTGAAGCTCTTCCTTGACCAAGAGAGCAATGGTAGGATGCATCCTTCTAAGTTTTTGTTTGACTAGCTTAGAATCAAGGTGTAAAGTGAGGTTGTGGACAACCAAGTTAAGGTCAATACCAGGCATGTCTTTGCAAGACCATGTGAAAATTTCCTTCTTCTTATTGAGGAGAGAAATTAATTGCTCTTGTTCATTAGTAGATAAATTTTTGCAAATTTTGACAATTTTGGGATGTCTACATCTGAACTAAGGTTCACATCGATAGTATCTTCAATAGACATGTGAGAACCTTCCTCAAGTTGATGGGGTATTGGGATCAAATGAATGTCGTTTATGATGTCATCAAACTCTTATGACTCAACCTTGTCTATGTCTACTTGGAAAACCTCAAGATCTAAAGGTGAAGGTGAAGGTGAACGTGGGGATGATGGAGGAATGTAGTTGGCTGAAGCCCTTAATAATTCCTTGGATAAGATAAATTCAGAAAAGGATGGAGGTGAGGAAATCTGTTCCATATCAATAAGACTTATGTCAATAAAATTTGTCTTTTCCAAACCATATGGATTATGGAGTGGGTGAATAAGTCAATAGGATTCATGTTGACTTAAAGAGAAAATGGATTCTTGGTAAGAGTGAATGGAATGTATTTTTTTTGGTAAAACCTATGCTAGAACTCTATTAAACCTAAACAACAACAAGCAATATAAATAAATGCAATGTACATGCAAAATGTTTTTTTCTTTTACTTTGCAATTTTTTTTTTTGATTTTTTTTTTTGTTTTTTCTTTTGAATTTACATGGTGGAATCGGTAGCCACCACAAAAATGGCACCCCTTTTGTAGTAGGTTATTGAATGGTCTGCATTCGTTCGAATGTTATGCAATGAAATGATGGATTTTTTGAATCTTTCCTTGTAAATTATGCAATTCCTTCAAATTTATTGGGGGAGGTATCTCCATGATGGCCTTGACTTTGTTTGCATCCACCTAAATGCCTCTTTTGGAGACAATGAAACCTAGTAGTTTTCTAGAGATGACACAAAAGATACACTTTTTGGAGTTCAACGTTACATTATGCTTTAGAATTCTATCAAAGACTTTTTTCAATACACCAACGTGCTCTTGTCGAGTTTTGGATTTTTCCAAGAGATCATCCACATAATATTCTATGATCTTATGCATGTAATCAAGGAAAATGTATTTCATGGAATGTTTATAAGTAGCACCTATATTTTTTAGGCCAAAAAGCATCACCTTGTAACAAAAAGTCCCTCAAGATGTAGTGAATATTGTTTTGTGTTGGTCATTAAGATGTATTCAAATTTAGTTGTATCCTAAATAACCATCCATGATAGAAAGAATTTCATGTCTAGTGCAGGTGTTGACAAGAGTATCAATGTTTATAAGAGGAAAATCATCCTTTGGACATGCTTTTTTAAGATCTCAAAAATCAGTGCAAACACGTATCACCCCGTTAGGCTTGCGAACAAGTACCATATTTGAGAGCCACTTAGGGTAGTCAATGGTGACTATGAAACCCAAATATAAAATCTTTTGAAGTTGTTCTTTGACCAAGAGGTCAATGGTAGGATGCATCCTTCTAATTTTTTGTTTGATCATTTTAGCATCAGGGTGTAAAGTGATATTGTGGACAACAAAGTTAGGGTCAATACTAGGTATGTCTTTGCAATACCACATGGAAATTTCCTTCTTCTTTATGAAAGAAATTAATTGGTCTTGTTCATTAGTGGATAAAATTTTGCTAATTTTGACAATTTGGGGATGTTGGCATCTAAACTAAGGTTCACATTGATAGTATCTTCAAGACATGTGAGAACCTTCCTTAATTTTAAGGGGCATTGGGATCAATGTATATTTTCTATGATGTCATCAAACTCTTCTGACTCAACCTTATCTATGTTTATCTAGAAAAACTTAGGATCTGGAGGTGAAGGTGAAGGTGAAGGTGGGGGTGATGGAGGAATGTAGTTGGTTGAAGCCCTTAATAATTCCTAGGATAAAACAAATTTGGAAAAGTATGGAGGTGAGGAAATATGGTCCATATCAGTAAGACTTATGTCAATAAAAATTGGCTTTTCCAAATCATATGGATTACGATGTGGGGTGAATAATTCAATAGGATTCGTGTTGACTTAAATAGAAAATAGATGCTTGGCAAGGGTGAATGGAATGGATCATGTTTGGTAAAACCAATGCTAGAACTCTATTAAACCTAAACAACAACAAGCAACATACATAAATGCAATGTACATGCAAAATATTTTTATTTTTTTTATTTTTAAATTTTGCAATTTATTTTTTATTTTTATTTTTTGATTTTTTTGAATTTTGAAATTTATTTTATTCTATTCTATTTTATTTTTATTTTTGTGTTATGTACATATATTACAAATAAAATAGTCATTTATGTGGATTAATTATATCGAGGTAATGGTTCATTGGTTGTGTCATCTCGTTCTTGTGGAAGAAGCAAGCAAATAATGGGATGATGGATGGAGAACATTTTGAGGTAAAAATCATCCTCTTCAAAGTGTGGAATGATGGGATCTGATTCTTATTTAGATTCATTAGAAGGTATCAACATCAGGTCAAATTATTCATATATATCATCTTCAAAGTCCTCTATGTTATGGATATATTCTTCTAAATTCAAATTTAATCTTTAAAAATCTTGTTCAAAAGAAGAGGTGGATGAAAGCGGATGATAACCTAAATCTAAATGGTCATGCATTTCTCGATATAAAACATCAATAATCTCATGCATTTCGTGTTCATGCCATCCTAGGCCATGTCATTGCTAATTAATAATGTGAAAATATTGGGATGGAAAACCTGACATATGTTGTATATTGGCCAGTGTTGGTGATTTGGGTTCATCTCAGGTAACTAGATTAAATTATGAATCAAGTCCCCCATATATAAAATTAATACTATTAAGAACTAAACCCATGTTATATACTACTCCTATAGATAGAGGTGGGTAACATGGGTGATCGTAATCCTTAGCCATTTGAATGTTGAGTAGTGTAACTGTGATGTCTTGTACCACATATTAATCAATACCAGGATTAGTGAGGTGGACCTAAACTTGGGATGATGTAGATGAGTTGGATGTGGATGGAACTGACTCAAGACATTGAATGATATGGCTAAATATGGATTTGGTAGGGTGAATTTTTGAATTGGTAATTATGTGGAAAGAGTGGTGGAGGATGTTGATGATTTGGCTAATGTAGATTGAGTTTAACCACATGTGCATGTAGTCAATGGTGATGAAGATGAGGGTATGGAAGTGGATGTTTAATGTGAATTGGTGGTTGGAAGCTCCTAAAAAATAGAGGATTTAGATGATGATATGGATGTGATGGTTTATGGAGTGTTTTATGAAGTGAGGAATAGATGAGTGGAAGGAAGCATGGACTCATAGGAGTTTATGATAAAATTGTAATACTTAAAAAGTTCAACATCTACTGGTATGCAATGTACTTGTCCCTCGTGTATGTATTTGAAGCATTGATGCAATATGAAGGGGACACATATCATTTACCTCATCTAAGATCATCCAATGAGTACATTATACACCATGGACCCTTCCAATATGTGAAACATAGTATACAATGTTTTGACCCCCACTTTGATGGGTAAAAAAATAGTGACAACTATGGAGCAAAGAGTATCTTTAAATGCTCTCAAGGTAAAAGAGGATTTTATGATGTATTTTGGTGGAAAATATATTCAAGGGAAAATATGGTTATGATGTTTATGGAGGATCTGGTATCAATTAAAACTCTTTTAAAAGGCTTCCTATAAATTTTATCCATGAGATGTAGTGGAGGATCCACTGATTCCGATGATATTGGTTTGATCTCAAAATCATAGAAAGTGATGAAATGCTCCATACATGTTTGAATATTTCCCATAAAATTATTAAATGCATTGGCATATTGAGATTGAAATTCAATGGATTTTATAATATCAATTAATGCTTCACAATGTGGAGGAGATTGTTGGATTAGCTCATATATAGATAGTTTGGCTAAAGCAATTTTTAATTTTGTGGTTAACCGACTACTTAATGAGATGATTAACCTAGATGGATGATTGGTAGGATGAATGGGTTGATATGGATGGGCAAAAATATAGATTGGATGGAAGATATTAGTGAAAAATTGGATGGGAAATGATGATGTGGTAGGTTGAGACACATTTTTCTATGGAGATATGGGTTGTTGAACAAACTACTACTAAATATTTTGTTGATTGGAGTGTTGTTGTTGACCTAGGGTTACTACATGAATAGAACCCACAAAAACTTGGTATTGTTGAATATGATTAACCTAATTAGGAGTGTTGGTTTTTAACCCTCCTATTGTTGGTTGTCCTTCCTCATGACGAGGAAATGGTGTTTGATAAATCCAAATATTTTTATTTTGTTGAGCTAGAGGATTGCCAAGATTGATATCTCCTAACTTAATAAGGCCTTGTACTCTATATTTGAATTGATGGTAGTTATTAATATCATGCACATTTTATCTATGATAAGGAAAAAATAAATTCTCCCTATAGTGATTACCACATTTAACGGTATCATCAGGTTTGACCACAAGAAAGGAAAGTTGATTTGTGACATATAACCTATGGAAAATGGAGGCATAATATTCAGCCAATGGGGTATATTGATAGGGTTTTCGAATATATTGTCGATGTGGTTGATTTTCCACAATGGGAAATCTGTTTTGAATTGATTGAGGAGTTGAGGGAACCACATGATATTCAATTTTTCATGGTTTATATTACATAGGTTATTGTTGAGCCATTACTAGATGGCTCATGACCACTTGATTTACTTGATTGGATGAATTGGTCAGATTGGCTTGATTGGGTTTTGACTAGCCAAAATAGCTTCCTCTATATTGGTCTTTGTTTTGCCATTATTTCTTCTTAGGCTTAAGCATTCCTTGGATTTTTATCTCCTCAATTGTGCTAACCTAGGTAAGAGCTTAATCAAATGATATATGTTATTGTAATTGTAATAACCAAGAGATGGGTTTTAAGCAACTCTTAGTGAAAAAATAGGTCAGATCCTCCATTTTTAGGGAAAATTGTAATTTGGTGATAACGAACCTCCAATGGTTACCAAAGTCATAGATAGACTCATCATCATATTTTTTTAAATCATATATATCAGATAATGAGACTTTATTTCTTATATTGAGGGAGAAGCTTTCAAGAAATTGGTCAATCAATTTCTTAAAAGTATAAACACTATGGTTGGAAAAATGGTTATACCATTCTACAACATCTCCCCTAATATTTGAGAGAATGTTATAAGAATTAAAGTGTCATTTGTTTGAATTGTAAAGCAATAATGAACAAATGAGCTCACATTATGTTTAGAGTTCTCTATCCATTTAAATTTATCAAACTTTGGTATTGTAAAATCTGCCAGATATGGCGGTGATGGTACCAAAGGATGAATTGGTTGATTGATCACTTGACATAGGGTAGGCTTCTATTTTATCGTACCAAGAGTATGTTGCATAAAACTATCAATCTATTGTTGCATAGCCTAGATTTAGGGGTCCTTCCTAGGAATGTGGAAACTCTTAATCAATTGATGATTTTGTGATGGAGATGTGGAAATATGTTGAGGTGTAATGAGATGATGATGACTTGGTGGAGTGGATTGGTGTTGATGATAATGGGGTTGATGAAGTAATGATTGTGAATGAAGATATTAAGATGATGTATGAGGGCATTTGATAGGTTGGCCAATGGGAACTGAATGGGTATGGTTTGGTGGTGGTGTTGGAATGGAAACCATAAAATATTATGGTACCCAATATGGACTTTGGATAACAATGATAGGCTACGTAGAAATAGGTTGAGGCTTAGGGTTTATCACATAAAATTATTGTTGAGCATTCTATAACTTCTTAAGTAATTTGTTAAGATATTCCCAAGTTTCATGTATTTTCATATCAATGGTTTATGGAGTAGATGTGGATGGGATTGATGAGGTAGGTGGGGGGTAAGTTGTAATGGGAATTGCAACTTGATGGGAGACACTAGGTGGCATGGACATGGGCACTTGTGAAGAAGCATTAACATGTACTTCATATAAGGGTTTAATATAAACTAAGGTGTATGAATATGGGATGAATGTACTTTAGATACATAATAATTGGGGTATGGACAAATATTGGGAAGGTGTAGTAGATACATAAAAAAAGGGTTATTGTACACCTAGGTAAGGCTTGAAGGCTGGGAAGAGGTAAGTTATTATTGAAAATAGAATCATACCTGGGTGAGTTATGGACTGACTCTAAGACATAGTTAGCAAATATCTGAAGAGCTTCTACTTGGGCCATATATATATGGGTGATGTGATTACCAAAGGTAGGTGAGGATGACTCAATTTTTGGAATAGCAATGTGAAATGACTGTGTGGGTGACACAGTATGTTATGAACCCACATAAAACTCTAAATGACTTGCTTGTATCACACTAGGGAGATTGATCATGGAAGTGGTGGTGGAAGGTGATGATGAGAACTTCATTGTTGAAGTGGTTTGATTGGTGGATATTTGATTCATTATTTTATCTTTATTTCTTGTTAATACCATAAAATAATGAACCAAAAAAATATGCTAGAAAGTAAAATCCAGAATAAAAAACTCACAAAATCAAATAGGTAATCCAATTCCATGTTTATAAAACAAATGTGTCTTACCTTTATTTTTTTTTTATCTTGTTTTAATATTTTTTTTTTGGTTTTGTATGCTTTGATGAACTAATCTGAATTAAAATGGGTAAAGAATATGTTTTGGATGGGTAATGAGATTCTTAGTTTTTATGAATTCCAACAAGTTTTCTCAGGGGTGTCCTAAAGTGTCTAAGTGCAAATATTGGTGGATGGAGATGAAACCCATCGTTACTAGATCTAAAGTAATGGTTGGTGATGAAATCCAATACATTACTATTTAAAGTGATGTGTACTATGTGTGATTCCTTTTAATATTTCAATTTTTTTGTGGTGTACACACAATGTCAGGAATAATTAATTTCACGAGTCTAAATTAGAATCCAACACTAGAAATATTAATTTCCCCAAAAGAAGTAGAGTACACCGCTTAAGACCACTCTCTAAATAGAGGAGGGTTCATCTACTCTTCTTCATTGAATCACAAAATATGGGGTAATTTAAATATACTAATGTTTTTCCTATTTAGACCAACAAAAGGAGAAATTACTAACCCTAAAATGCAGACTATTTCGTGCAATTAACAATTCATATGAAAATAGAATGTCGGGTTTTAATTGCAGCACACCATAAAATTGTGAAACTTTAATTGGAAATATGAAATGTGTGAATGAAAATAGATGCAAAAATTATTCTAATACCTAAAATGTAGATTAAACATGTTTTTTTAACATATATTTAATGACGTTCTTTTTAACATAAAATCAATAAAAATATAAAAATATGTAAAACAAAGAGGTTAGGGTTTTTAGGTAGACTTACAATTAAGAATACATATTTTCCTTATTTATATGAAAAAAAATTAGGTATATGTAAAATGCACCTAGGCATTTCCTGAATGTCCCACGAGCACCGCAGGGCATCCTTGCACCTTTTGTTCAACTCCTACATTTTTTTAGAAACTCTGATTCTACAAAATTCATGCGATATTGTTTTTTTAAGACTTGCAACAGAAAAATAGAAAACCACAAGTTAGTGACAAGATAATTTAAAATTTATAACCCTTTTTTGGTCCCACCATGATCACCATTTGTGAATGCAAAACGAACAACACCAAAATATGAACTATAGAATTAAATAAGCAATGTAACACATAAAATTGCACAATGAAATACAATTTTATTATGTTGTCTATGGATCTTCAATGTTACAATAAAATTTTACCCAAATATGTGGTTACAAAGCTTATTATGCTTGATACAATGATTACAATACACTAGGGTTCTTTGAAACCCTAGTAAACAAATAGTGGTGGTGTATTCACATTTGATATGATCCCAATAGAGGTGAGTGGGATTTTTGATATATTATGTAAGACCACTCTAGATTCAAAAACTATCAATAAATATTATTCTTAGATCTACACATAGAGAACAAAAACAAGAGTTAGCAATACTTGTGAGGGCTTCACTACATGAGACCCTTAGAAATAAAATCACTAAAAAGCTTAGTTGTAAAATTAATGTTGTAAATAGATCTAAGAATAGTAAAATGAATGCAATGAATAGTTTACCTTATCTCACATTGATTTATTGTTTTCTGATCTTCATTGTTGTTACAAAAATGGTGTGCAGATACCCTAGAAACACTTGAGAGGTAATAGAGCTACAAAACTAGGGCTATGAATGCTCGTGAGTTCTTGGTGATGGTAGGAGGTTTCCATAGGTACTTGATGATGGTAGAAATAATTAAAATATACTTGAGGATGATAGGAAGTTCCTAGAGGTGCTCAAGAAACATAGAGAGACATTCTGAGGACTGAAATAGAAGCTACAAAAGTAAATCCAGTTCATGCAAGGTTGATGGTGGTAGATGCGAAGGCAACGGTGATGGGTGGAAATGATGGCAATGCGACTTAGAATTTCATAGGAAAAAAGACTTAGGGACTCAAAAATTGCCAAGGATTCAATAACTTAGGTATATATTCATCAGGATGACTCCTCTTTATAATCTCTCCTAGGGCATGTTAGGGTTTCAATGACACAATTTGTGTGGTCAAGATTAAAACATGATAAAGGGTGGAAATCAAATATGGGCATGCAACATGGATTAAGGTGGATGAATGACTAGAATTAATTCACGATGGATGGCTGGGATTAATTCATATAAAAATATAATATATATTTATTATATATAATTATAAACTATAAAATATTATTATTTTAATATATATTAAGCAAATCTATATAAATATATATAAATAATGGATAAATATGGTAGGAAACTATGGATGGACAACAAGTGGCTATATTTGAGTGTCTACAATTACATATGAAATTACTTATTCTTTCTTTATATATAAGGTATCGATGATATAATTACAATTACCTTTCTTATGTAGGATTTCAAAATCAAATGATTGAATTTTAGCCACCCATTTCTATTGTTTAGTCATTAATGTTTTCTATTGGAGTAGATATTTAAGGCTATCATGGTCAATCCAAATTGAAAATTTGCTACCAATTAGATATTGCTCTATTTTTCTAAAGCATGCATAATTGCAAGCATTTCCTTGTCATAAACAAATTTGATTTGCTTGTGTGGTTTTTGACTCTCATATGCAATTGGGTGACCATATTCCATGACCAAAACCCTATGAAATACTCTAAAATCATCACATTAAATGATGAATGGTTTGGAAAAAATATGAGTTGTTTATATAGATGTTGATAGTAGCACTTAAATTTAAAAAAAAATAATAATCAGCTTCTAGGGACCATTCAAATTAAACTATTTATATAATATCTAACAATGGAGCTAAAATATGTGCATAATGTCTAATAAATTGATGATAGCATATTGCTCAACAAAGGAAACCTCTAATTTTAGACATGGTTTTAGGTTTAGGCTATCCCATTATTAATTTTGTTTTAACAAGATCAATATTAACACCATCTTTTAATATGATATGGTCTAAAAATTCAAGCTCTATCTTTCTAAAACTATACCTAGACTTTTTTGCATAAAATTTATTTTCTTGCAATATAGTTAACACCTATTCCACATTCTTAAGATGATTCTTCTAATTTTGGCTAAATATAATAATACAATCAAATAATACTAATACAAGATTTTGTAGATAGGTTTAGAATATTTTATTCATGGCGATCTAAAAGGTAATAGGTGCATTAGTTAATCCAAATGGCATCATCATGAACTCATAGTGGTATTAATGACTTCCAAATGCTATGTTTGGAATATCTTCTATCTTGATTCATATTTGGTGATATCCTGATCTCAAGTCTAATTTAGTAAAATATTTAGTACCATATATTTCATGTAGCATTTCACCAATAAATGGGATAGGAAATTGATTCTTGATTGCATTTTATTTAAGTTTATAAATTCAATACATAAGTAATAATAGTCATCCTTATTTTTAAAATGTATTATTGGTGCTAAATATGGACTCTTACTAGATGTGATAACATATAAATTAATAGTTCTTAGACCAAAAATTTCATTTTAGTTTTATGATGGTTTGTATAATGATATAGTTTAATATTTATTAGATGTGAATACTGATTGATTTTAATAACATGCTCACTATATCATTTGAGATATTTTCCTAAGGGTACATCCTACAATATGAAAGCATATTTATTCATGATTTAATTCATTTTATTATATTGTACATTGTTTGTCGGATGTTAGGACCCCATCCTTCCACTTGATGTAATAGTCCTTGTGGAACATGGGTAGTACCCATGTTAATATTTTGTAATGTTCTATTATAGTTTTGAATTAAGAAGCATCTATGCCAAATGATGTCCTTCTATGTAACCATTTTTTCAAGAATGTAACTGATTGTATGTAGGAGATTCTAAAGGAATTCCTTATGAATGAATATTTTTGCATTTTTTGTATGTATATTTTTGCATAATTGAATGAATTATTGAAGGATGTTCCCCATAAAAAAAGGCTTGTGATTCAATGCTATTGTGGGATTATTTCTTTTCTGCAATTTACTTTTGTGTTGTGCATTTTATTTCCAAGTGTGTTGTGAGCATGTGTGTTTATTTTCAAGTATTTGTGTGAGAGTGTTATTTTTAATATTAGGTGCCTAACAAGTGGTATAAGAGTGCTTTCCAAGGCTGTGTTCTACTAAAACTATGCCAGATTCTACCAATTCAACAATTAGGTATACGATTTCAGTGTTTAATATTTTTGTTTGCTAGTTTTTCTTATTAAAAGAAAATATAAAATATATATTCAGGAAAAGGCCAAAAATATTAGTCATTTTTACAGTAATTGAGTAGGATAGAAACCTTGTGCTGAGGGTTTTAAAATATCATGAATGAGTTGCCATTATTTTCTAAGCTAGATACCCCATAAAGTATCTAGTGAAGTAAGGCGTGATCAGGCTCCAATACCTAGGCCTTAGATAACACACACACATGGAATTGAGATTCCATGCATCTTTGGGTGTATTAGGAGACCATCTAGGATTTAATAAATTTTTCTATCTAGGAAGCATTTTTGACCTTGTATTATCCATAGTGCATGAGACACATCATCCAAGGAGACTACCCTCCCATACTATCAAAGAGGTAGAGTGTGCTCAATGGCATATGTGGAATCCTCCTTGAGTAGTGGCCTAAAATATTTTCCCAAGAACTATTGTTCATAATTATAGTATAATTGAGGGCTTATGGGTATTACCTACACATTTTCATAGTGTACCCTAGTTTTGTTTAAACTTGCAAAAAAAATTGGTTCTCCAATCGTTCTACTTAACCTACAAACAAAAGTCCAAACCTGTTACCATATCCTACACAAAGGTTGAGCATACAAAGAAGACATCCTTATTCTAGAATTCCTACATGCAAAATATATAATACAAAATCTCAAAGAAACAACAATAAGATAGGAATATTCAAATTCTAAAATAGGGGAAAGAGGGAGTCAAAGTTAGTTTTTGTCAAAAATATTTTGTTAGTAATAGTGAATACAAAGTGGTCAGGATAAAAATATCATAACAATCACCTACAAAGTCAGAAAAATTACCTATGATAGTCAAAATAGACAAGGAATATATGTGACAATCAGAATTAGATAAGGAAAAAAAGTATTAGGAATATGTCAGTGGTCATATAGTCAAAAAAGTAAACATAATAGTTTCAAGAGTTAGACAATGGTTAGATAGCCATAAAAGGGTGTTCAACACAAAAATCAAATTTTGATTCCAACCTCTAGAGAAAAATCTAACCATACTAGTAGACTAAAAAAAATAGGGTAATCTCTTCACTCAAAGCTTATATTTTCACCAAAATTTAGCAAATAACTCTACATTGTATTCCAGACATAATTATCCTTGGCAACTACCCAGTTGTTGTAGGTGAGTTGGAGAGGAGAGGGCAATCCTCCAAGGGAGGTCCCAGGTTCGAATCTCCACCCTACCAAAAAGTTGAATTGGGTATACAAAATCCAATTGATAATGTTGGTGTGGGCAGGGTCGGGTGTGACTCCCAAGTGACTTTGACGATATAGAACCCCCTGTTCATGGTCTCTCAAACCAAGGCGGCCTCGCAAGGGGCTTTTCACTTAAAAAAAAAATTATCCTTGGCAACTCCTGGTCAAATTTGCACTAATTTTCCAAAATTGGCAAATTTTTATTTTTCTTATTAAGGCCATAATTCTCAATAGTCAATCAAATTGGTCCAAAATTTTGTGGACTATAAGCAACTTGTTACTCTACACCAAAGACACTCAAGGACCCACTTGTAAATTTTAATTCTAAGTTGAATAAATTACCCCAACATCGATTTGCATTCAACTAGGATATCCCAAAAAGTCAAAGAAGTCAGTATATCTCCTCATTGAGCGCTTATATTAAGTCATCATTTAAGTGGAACATATCTTAAAATTAGTGTTGCAACCTACTCTCAAAACCATTTTTTTGACCGTTACTAAAAATATTAACTCTAAAAGCTACCTATCTATTTTTAGTAAGTCCCACAAAAAGGATCTAAACCTTGAATTATAGTTTAGGAAACTTGCCAACAAGTAATGGAGAGGAAAATTCAATCCAAAGTCAAAAATATGGGAAATTAACTATTGGCCACACTCAACAAAAACTTATAGGCAATGTAGTTACAAATCCATTATTTCCAAGAATCTATAACTAATATATCCCTTACACAATAAACAATGAAGGTTGAATTGGATAGTAGAGTCTCATTTGGTTCCACATCTCAACATGACCAAGAATAAATTGGTACAAGACACCACCAACAAACTATACCCAACCACAATGGGATGTGGTTACCAAAATTAGACTTTTTCATGTTTGACGAAAAATATCTAGAGTGGATTTGTAAAGAAAAATAATATTTTACTCTTCATAATGTTGATCATTTCCTATGGTTGACCATTTATTATTTTAATTTTGAATTAGATACACTCCATTGGTTTTTGTGGATTTGAAAGGTTGAATTTGACCTTTCATGTACGGATTTTGGTCAACATATACTCACTCGCTTTGGTCCTAGCAAGTTTGAATATTTTACAAGAGCCCTTTTTAAACTCAAAAAAACTTGAACTATTCTAGAATACAAAATTTAATTTGAAAAACTTGCCAATAGAACAACAAAACTAACTATTCTTTCTAGATTTATTTTGTGATTGGACTAAACTATGACATCAGGATTGAGGCTAAGTTTTTATAACCTCAATCATTACCACAGGTCATACAATTGGCCAAATTGGTAGAGTAAAATTCAAGGCTCTTGGTTGAACTTATAAATTTCCTCCTAAGTCATCTTTTTCCAACCAAACCAATGACAAGTTTGATTAAAAAATATCCATCTATAGAAACATGAGTCACGAGGAGCTGGAGCATAGAAAGGTCTATGGATTATGTTACAATTGTGATGAAAAATATAGCATAGGGTATAGGTGTGTGCACAAAAAATTGTACTTGCTAGATATGGATGAATTTACCACTTTGGAATCTTCTAAATATGAGGATGATCCTCAAGAAACACAAACCATAGACTAGTTGATCGATCATGAGGAATACCAACTATAAATTTATGTACATGTTGTAGCAAGAGTATCCCCACTCCAAACCATGAATGTGATTGGCCATTTAAATGGATAAAGGGTCATCATTTTGATTGACTCTAGTAGCACACATAATTTTATTGATCCACGTATCTCCAAACAAATAAATTGTTACATTACCACATGCAATTCCTTTGAAGTTATGATTGCAAATGGTGGTGCCCTACCATGTAAAGTGAAATATCATAATTATAAGGTGAAATTTGAGGACTATAATATCAATTTTGACATGTTTGCTTTACCCTTAGGAGGGTGTGATATAGTTTTGGTAGATTAATGGTTATGAATTTTAGGACCAGTCCTATGGGATTTTACAAAATTATGGATGAGATATAGTCAATATGAGTAGAAATATACCTTCCATGGCACAAATCCAAGAGTAGTTCACTTTATTTCTTCTCATATGAAGGAAAAAATATTAAAGAAATCTTCCCATGGCATGGTATCTCAAATTTTTTCTATCACCACTTTTGATCAAGGGGAGTCTATTCAACCATAACAATTACAAGGTATATCAAATAGGTATGATTATATCTTCAAGGAACCCAAGGAATTTCCTCCTCAGTGCCCACATGATCATGTAATACAACTTGTTCCTAGTAGTTTTCCTCCTAATGTTTACCCATATAGATATGATTATGCTCAGAAAACTAAAATTAAGAAAATCATATAGGAACTTTGAGCTTCTAGAATTATATGTTCTAGTCTTAGCCCCTATTATTCACCAGTGTTGTTGATAAAAAAAAGGATAATACTTTGAAATTGTGTGTAGATTATCGGGATATTAATAAAATTACTATGAAGAATAAGTTTCATATTCCTATTATTGATGAACTCTTATAAGAGTTGCAGGGGGCTCAATATTTTCCAAGTTGGATTTACTATCAGGCTATCACAAAATTCACATTAAGAATGAATATATTCCCAAAATAGCCTTTAAAACTCATGAAGGGCATTATGAATTTTAAGTTATACCTTTTGGGTTGACCAATGCACCTTCCACCTTATAGAGTTTGATGAGTTCAAAATTTTGCTCTCATCTTCGTAAATTCATTCTATTATTATTTGATGACATAGTGATTTATAGTTGCACATGGGAGAATCATATTCACCCCTTAGAAGAAAATCTAAAACTTTTTTCTGACCATCAAATTTATGCAAAGAAATCAAATGTTCCTTTGATCAACATGAGGCTATAAAATTTATGCAAAGAAATCAGATGTTACTTTGATCAACATGAGGCTAAATATTTTGGGTATATAGTCACTTTGGAATGAGTTTAGGTAGACCCTAAAAAAAATCAAGAAGTGCAAGAATGGACCAAACCTCATACCTTTAAGGGACTTTGTGGATTCTTGGGTCTTACAAGATATTATATAAAAATTTTAAAAACTTATGGTAAGATCATAGATCCCCTCATAACCATGTTTTAGAAAAATTCATTTGTGTGGATTGAGTCAACTGAGAATGCTTTTGTTGATTTGAAGTATGCTATGACCACCACCCCTATTTTGGTAATGCCATTTTTTCTAAATCCTTTGTCATATTAAGTTATGCATTAGGCACAAAAATTGGGATAGCTTTAATGTAGTATTGTTGACCATTGGCTTTTACTAGCAAGGCACTTTCTCCTGAAACTTTGGGTATGTCCATGCATGAAAAGGAAATGCTTAAAATTTTACATATGATCACCCATTGACATCCATATCTCATTAGTTAACATTTTCAATCAAGATTGATCATCAGAGTCTAAAATATTTTTTAGAGCAACGAATGGCTTCTCTAGAACAGAAAAAATGGATCTCCAAATTTTTAGGGTATGATTATGATATCTCTTATCATAAAGGTAAAGAGAATGTGGTGGTCGATGTCTTATCTTACCTTCATCAATATTAGGCCATGCTACATGCTATTTATTATCCTCTTTTGCAATGGATTCACCAACTTCATGAATATTTGGCTAAGGATTCATCATTGTAAACTCTCCTTGTCCATATCCAAGAGGATCCTCAGTCACACCCTAGTTATATTTGGGATGGTCAATATTTACAGTTTCATGATAATTTGGTTATTCCACCTGAGTCTCAAATCAAGGACCCCATCCTTCACAAAATGCATGCATCCCCCACAATTGGTCATTCAAGTTTTCTCAAAATATATATCTAAAAAAAGCATACCTTTTTATGGAAGGGAATAAAAAAATACATCAAAATATTTATCATTGAATGTGATCACTAAAATGTATGAATGGTGTGCATTATCCAAGCACAATTTAACCTTTCTTCATTCCTAAGAAGGTTTGGATAGACATATCGATGGACTTCATTAAAGGGCTACAAAAATAAAAAGTTAAATTAGTTATTCTGGTGATAGTGGATCATATTTCAAAGTATGCTCACTTTTATTCCCTATCCCATCCTTATACTGCATCCATTATCACCCAAATATTCCATGACTCCATATTTTGCCTCCATGAAATACCTAAATTCATTGTCTCAAATTGGGATCCTACCTTCACCAATCAATTTTGGTAGGAACTATTCAATTTGTGGGGGACTCAGCTCAATATGATTTTGGTCTATTATCCTCAAACAGATGGTCAAACCAAAATTATCGATAAATGCTTAGAAACCTACCTTCATTTCTTCACTTCTGAATATCCTACTTATTGGTCTATGTGGCTTCCTTTAGATGAATGGTGGTACAATACCACCTATCACTCTACCACTAATGTGACTCTATTTGAAGCACTTTATGGTCATATTTCCCTAGATTCAACTTCTTACATTCCAGGTAACTCCAAGATCTAGGTCATGGATCCCACTCTTCATTATTGTGACTCCACTCTTTGCCAACTCAAGCTTAATGAAAGAATACAAGATTATAATGAGAGGGGGTGAATAGTATAACATTAAAACTTTTACTTTTCTTTCCAAATGATAACAATAATAATATCAATGCAGTAAATTAAATAATGCACAAATCATCACACACATGAGAGACAAAAATTTAATGTGGTTCACCGAATGTGGGCTACGTCCACGAAGAAAATATTTCTTATAAATTTCCTCAACCAGTATCTTGGGAAACAATTCCCTATTATAATTTTTATGGGCACCAACCTAAAGGAGACACAAATACCCTATGCTCAAGTTCATGGACATCTATCCATAAGAGACACAAATCCCCTTTGTTCCAATTTGTGGACCTCTATCCATGGGATACCTAAATCCCCTCTGCTCTAGTTTGTGGACCTCTATCCATAAGAGACCTCAATCCCTTCTACTATGCTCTACTACAAGTCTTTACACAAGGCTTGCTCAATTATGATACAATACTTGTTCTCAATTTTGCTCAAATCTACTCCAAGTGTACACACAAGACTTGCTCATATCTGCTTAACCAAAAATTTCTATTAACTTTGCTCAAAAATGCTCCAATTTTACACATAAGGCTTGCTCAAATATGCTCCACCAAAACTTGCTCTTAACTCTGATTAAATCTGCTTCAAGCCTACACACAAGGCTTGCTCAAATTTTCTCCACCAAAACCTTCTCTTAACTATGCTCAAATATTCTCCAAGCCTACACAAAAGGCTTGCTCAAATATTCTCACAAAAACTTACTCTCAAATCTGCTGCTAAAATTTTCTCATAACACATGCTCAAATATGATCCAAGCCTACACTCAAGGCTTGCATAAATCTGCTCCACCAAAACTTGCTTTTAACTCTGCTAAAATTTACTTCAAGCCTACACACAAGGCTTTCTCAAACTTGCTCCACCAAAACCTGCTCTTAGTCTGCTCAAATCTACTCATAACACATACTCAAATCTGCTCAAAAAAATACTTATATATTTTTCAAAAGTGCTTTTTTTTTATTAAAGTAACTCAGACATATTCTTCCAAAAATTATTTTTCTTCATGAACATATACATAATGATATGGATTAAATACAATCAATATGTTTTTCTTACATTCATTTGCATTCATAATATATCTCAAGTATAGCACTTAGTATATGATCTTCTTATGTATTTCCCACAATAAAAACTGATGTGCACACTTGCTTCAAAAATATAATTTCTAACTTTTGCACATTCACTTTCAATGTCACTCAAACCAATGCATAATTTTTTCTCAAATCCTAGCTCATGTGTTTCCAATTTCATTCAAAAATGAAGCACAATTTTATTCTCAAACCCTAACACATGTGTTTCCAATTTTATTCAACAATGAAGCACAATTTTGTTCTCAAATCCTAACACATGTATTTCCAAGAATGCATAAAAACTTAATCCTTATATTTCCACCTTATGATTCAAAACAATTTTATCAAAAACACAACCAACTTGATAAGGATTTAAAACACCATACCTCAAATTGCCTTGAAGAAGATGTGCCCTCAAAAACCTGTCTCAAAATAATTTTCTTTTTTCCACTTCAAGAGGTTAGTAAAACTCCTTTTCAAATAATCCACATAAAACCCTTTCAAAGAATGTGCACAAGAATACATGAAAATAAATTCCTATAACTTCATTTTGGTTTCACAAGATAAATATCTTAATAATAAACCAAAACCCTCAAAATATCATGCAAAAATACAATCCACAAAAAGCCTCAATACACGTTATGTCTCTTCTCTAAAATGCAACAATTACAATTTCAAAACAATCCAAAATACACCTTATATCCCCATTTCTCACATGCAAAAATATCCCTTTTATTCCCTCTTTCAATCATGCAAAATATATCCCTTATATTTCCTCTTTCAATCATGCAAAATATATCTCTTATATTTCCTCTTTCAATCATGCAAAATATATCTCTTATATTTCCTATTTCAATCATGCAAAATATATCCCTTATATTTTCTCTTTCAATCATGCAAATTATATCCCTTATATTTCCTTTTTATAATATTTACAAAATAAAAGTCTTCATTACACACACCCTTATAACTCCTATTTGCAAAATAAAAGACTTTATAACAAAGACCCCTTATGACTCCTATTTGCAAAAATATCCCTTATATTCCCTCTTTCAATCATGCAAAATATATCCCTTATATTTCCTCTTTCAATCATGCAAAATATATCTCTTATATTTCCTCTTTTAATCATGCAAAATATATCTCTTATATTTCCTTTTTCAATCTTGCAAAATATATCCCTTGTATTTCCACTTTCAATCATGCAAAATATATTCCTTATATTTCCTTTTTAAAATATTTGTAAAATAAAAGTCTTCATTACATACACCCTTATAACTCCTATTTGTAAAATAAAATACTTTATAACACACACCCCTTATGACTCCTATTTGTAAATTATCAAAAACCTTTATAAATACCTCACTTAAAAAAAATTATGGCACTGATGAGAATTTATCCACTTAAAACCTTTTCAAAATTGGAACTAACAAAAATTGAACCATGAACCTCCTCTCATGCAACGTCTTCACACAAAGCTAGTGACTAGCTGGTCTAGACCAGCAGGTGTGTTTCAAAAAGGAAACGTGCAAGAATTTATATTTATTTTTATGCCTTCACTTCTACCATTTTCTTGCTCATATGAATATTATTCCTGATCGTGCATTTGATATTTATCATTTTTAAAAGTGGATAAAACATTATGTACATATAACCACACCTTGGTTTTTGATGACATTGACACTTTTGAAACTTTAATACTTTCATTTGAACATTGGCACAAAAATGCATGGATATAATATTTAAAATTTTAATTTAAATATTATAATGTTAACTCCCTCTCTTTTTAAACCCTTGCCATGATAAAAACCTTTAGTGGCCCAACCTTGATTTAGTGTGAATAAACCTTTGTCTTTCCTTTGAAAACCTTTGGCCTTCCTTTTATAAATTTTTTTCCTTAGGCCTTTATAAACTCTCTTTATAATATTTAAATATTATACTCCTTAAACATATTTGCTTTTCTTACCATTTACCAACCTTGTAAACTAATCCCTTTTGAAGAATATTCTTCCATTTATACCATGCTCTTTTTGAAATCAAGCCTTTGAAATCAATGACAACTATTGATATCAATGAAAAGTCAATATGCTTAATATTTTCAACAATCTTCCCCTTTGTCATTGATGGCTACCCTTATAAAAAATATTCCTTTTACCATAGTTGGATTCCCAAATTGCTCCCCCTAACAAGCTACTCCCTCTCACCAAATTCTATCCCCCTTTGACATCAATTACAAAGGGCTCCTTTGGGCTAAAGATAAGATACTTAGCATAGCCCCCTCACCACCTTCTTTATTGAGGTGATTGATTTTGGTATGGGAGTAAATATACTTCCAACTTACAATTCTCTTATTCTTTTTCAAAAAAATTCTAAACTTTTGAAGCCATACCTCTTTGAACATTTTGACTATCCTTCTTCTTGCTTGTCTTTGGAAGTTCCAGGAATTCTATTTTACAACACTTACCTTTATGCCTAAAATTATTGCAATTGTAACATATGATATTGTAATTATTGAGAGGTACAAATGAACTAAAGTTCCTCTTGATGAAGACAAAATCATTCCTACTATGAACCTTGAAATGTATTGCTCTATGACCAAAATTATTACATGAGTAACAATGTCCTTGGAAGAAGTATTTGTCTTGTCTTGGAGAGTGTGATATCATAGTTCTTTCCTTGTCTTTTCTGTGATGATCTATGTTCCTTTTTAATGCATTGTTTTCTTTCTCTTTGATGCTTCCACTTCTAAGCTCATTATCATAGGTATTAGTTTCTTCTTCCTTTGAAACTTCTTTTTCTTTTGAGCTTGACTCCCCTTTTTGTATCTCTTGGTCTTATTCATAACCTATTCATGTCTTGATAAATGGAGATCTTTGTATTTTGAAAAATGTCATCCAAGATTTTTGAGCTTTCCTTAAGCCTAGTTAGCTTATCAAGATATTTTCCAAGTCCTTTACCTCTAATTTTTCAGCCATACTTTCTTCAACTCTTCTCGCCTCTTCAAACTTAAATTTCAAGTCATTGAGATCTTGTATAAGATTTTATATTCCATTTTATTTTAAACTAAAGTATATTTTAACTACTATGAGGCCATAGGTCAAATGGGGCAATGTGTTTACCCAATATATATTTATCCAGAGTAAGATGGTTGAATCCAATATTTAAGTCTCTATTGCTTTGAATTCCATTCTTATATGACATTATAAGAGTTACAATATAAGTCGTTGAAGAAGAAGAAGAACAAGCTTTGACTAATATGGAGGAGAAGTAGGGGTTCAAAATGAAAACTAAAGAGACCCATAAAGTAGTGTACAATCTTAGGGGGAGTGTAAACTTCAACACAATAGATTTAATGATGATTACTAGATCCAATAGAATAAGAGACTAGAATAGGAGGGAAGACAAGGATGATTGCATGAGGTTTTGCAATAGAGCCAACAAGGAGAAATAACAAAGTATTTGAGCCTTTAATATTAAGTTTTTATTTTCAACTCTTTCCAATTATTCAAGAGCTACAATACATTCCTCTTCCATATCAACTGTGGTTCCTTTATCCTTTTTTGAATTTTTCTCTTTCTCTAGGTCTTTAATAATAATAACATCTTCTAATTTAAATTCAATAGGAGCATCTTCAATTTGGTATTTAAATGGAGTATTATTTTCCTCTTCTATTGCCAAAAATAGAAACTCTTCATTTTCACTATCTGAATAACTTTCATCACTATCACTTGAAGCACCGCTTGCTTATTCAACATAGAAAAAAAATTTATGCCTTTGAAAATCTTCTTCTCATGCTTGCATTGACCATACCTATTTTTATTTTCATGCCTAAATTTTCTTTCTTTATTTTTCTTGTAATATTGTTCATCCTCACTGCTATTATACCCATTTTGTGGTTAATATGTTGCATAGTGACCGATATTACCACATCTAAAACATTTCACATTTTGTATATTATTTGGTTTCCTTGAACCCTTCTTATTTATTTTCACAAATTTAGCCTCTTAATCACTGCTTGACTCATCACTTGATTATGGTTCTTTATTCTTTACCTTCTTTGAAGCTTTGAATTATTCCTTCTTTTTTAATGTTTGTTTTTTCTGTCCTCATCTCATTAGTTGTGAGAATTCCATGTAGTTCATCTATCCTAAAATTTTCTAGATCCTTCATCTCTTCTATTGCTAAAACCTTTGCATCATATCTCATGGGAAGTGACCTTCAAATTTTTTGAACAATAGTAGAGTCCTCAATATTTTCTTCCAGTCCAAGTATGGTGTTAACAACTTCATCAACATGAAGTAGATACCTAGCAATATCTTTCTAATATTTCATATTCAATTCCTTAAACTTACTCTTGTAAGTTTAAAGTTTTACCATCTTAACCTTGTCATATCCTTCATATGTATTATGTAATTTATCCCACATTTCTTTTGCTAATTTGCAGTACATAACCTTCACAAATTTTATTTCTTTTAAACCATTTAAAATTACATTCATTGCCTTGGCATTATTTTCAAAAAAATTCTTACCACTTATATCTATTGGAGGAGTTGCAGGTGTTGTGTACCCATTATCAACTAATTGCCATGTATCAATTCCCCATGCCATAAAAAATGTCTTCATCCTAACAATCCAAAAAATATAGTTAGTCCCATTAAACAACGAAGCTCTGTGTGTTGAAAATACTTCCTGATAAGCCATTTGTGTTCTTATAAGATCTTACTTCAAGATATTAGGATTCCTGAAGGAACCCTCTCTAATACCAACTAAAGAAAACAATCTTATACTGAGAGGGGCGATGAACAATATAATATCAAAACTTTTACTTTTCTTTCCAAATGATAATAATAATATCAATGCAGTAAATGAAACAATGACAAGTCATCACACACATGAGATACACAAATTTAACATGGTTCACCCAATGTGGGATATGTCCATAGAGAAAACATTTCTTATAAATTTCCTCAACCAATATCTTGGGAACCAATTCCCTATTACAATGTTTATGGGCACCAACCCAAAGGAGACACCAATCCCCTATGCTCAAACTTGTGGACCTCTATCCACAAGAGATACCAATACCATTTTATCTTGTTTATGGACCTCTATCCATGAGAGACCTCAATCCTCTTTGCTCTAGTTTTTGTACGTCTATCCACAAGAGACCTCAATCCAGTCTACTATACACTACTACAAGCCTTTACATAAGGCTTGCTCAATTCTTCTCCAATACTTGCTCTCAATTTTGATCAAATTTACTCAAAGTCTACACATAAGACTTGCTCATATCTACTTCACCAAAACCCACTCTGAACTCTTCTTAAATATGCTCCAATACTACACATAAGGCTGGATCAAATTTACTCCACTAAAACCTGCTCTTAACTATGCTCAAATCTTCTCCAAGCCTACACACAAGGCTTGCTAAAATTTTCACCATAAAAATCTACTCTTAACTCTACTCAAATTTATTCCAAGCCTACACACAAGGCTTGCTCAAATCTACTCACCAAAACCTACTTTCAACTCTACTCAAATATGCTCATACACACATGCTTAAATATTCTCTAATCCTGCACTCAAGGCTTGTACAAATTTGCTCCACCAAAACTTACTCTTAACTTTACTTAAATCTGCTACAAGCCTACACATAAGGCTTTCCCAAATCTACTTTACCAAAAATAGCTCTTAATTCTACTTAAACATACTCATAACACATGCTCAAATATGCTCATAACACATGCTCAAAACAATGCTTATATCTTTCCCAAAAGTGCTTTCGTTTATTAAATTAAATCAGACATATTATTCCAAAAATTATTTTTCTTCATGAATATATAGAGAATGATATGCATTAAATACAATCAATATGTTTTTATTACATTCATTTGTATTCACTAGATATTTCAAGTATAGCACTTAGTAGATGACCTTCTTATTTATTTTCCATAATAAAAACTGATGCACACACTTGCTTCACAAATATGATTCCTAACACTTTCACATTCACTTTCAATGTCACTCAAACTAATGCACAATTTTTTCTCAAACCCTAGCTCATGTGTTTCCAATTTTATTAAACAATGAATCACAATTTTATTCTCAAACTGTAATACATGTGTTTCCAATTTCATTCAAAAATGAAGCATAATTTTGTTCTCAAACCCTACAACATGTATTTCCAATAATGCACACAAAATTAATCCGTATGTCCCCACCTTATGAATCAAAACAATTTTCTCAACAACCTTGATAAGGAGTTAAATCACCATACCTCAAATTGTCTTGAAGAATATGTGCCATAAAAAACCTGTCTCAAAATAATTTCCTTTTTGCCACTTCAAGAGGTTAGTAAAACTCCTTTTCAAATAATCCACATAAAACCCTTTCAAAGAATGTGCACAAGAATACCTAAGAATAATGTCATATAACTCTACTTTGGTTTCACAAGATAAAGCTCTTACGAATAAACCAAAACCCTCAAAATATCATGCAAAATATAATTCATAAAAATCCTCAATACACCTTATGTATCCTCTCTAAAAGGCAACAGTTACGATTTCAAAACAATTCATAATACACCTTATATCCCCATTTCTCACATGCAAAAATATCCCTTATATTCCCTCTTTCAATCATGCAAAATATATCCCTTATATTTCCTTTTTCAATCATGCAAAATATGTCTCTTATATTTCCTCTTTCAATCATGCAAAATATATCTCTTATATTTCCTCTTTCAATCATGCAAAATATCTCTTATATTTCCTCTTTCAATCATGTAAAATATATCCCTTATATGTCCATCATGCAAAATATATTCCTTATATTTCCTTTTTATAATATTTGTAAAAAAAAGTCTTCATTACATACACCATTATAACACCTATTTGCAAAATAAAAGACTTTATAACACACACCCCTTATGAATACTATTTACAAATAATCAAAAACCTTTATAAATATCTCACCTAAAATTTTTGCTGGCACGGATGAGAATTGACCCTCTAGACCTCTAGTGCCCAAACATCAATCGTGACCACTTGGGATAACCAGGTGGATGAGACTTCAAGTGTGCAATATGTCCTTTATCTTATTCTTCGTTGTGCTTCCCAAAATGCAATATGTCAACCAAAAATCAAATATGTTACCTCCTCTAACGCATCGTCTTCACACAAAGCCAGTGACCAAATGGTCTACACCAACAAGCGTGTCTCAAAAAGGAAACATACATGGATTTATCTTGATTTTCATACCTTAACTTATGTCATTCACTTGCTCACCTGAATATTTTTCATGATCGTACATTCGATATTTCTCATCATCAAAAGTGGATAAAACATTATGTATATATAAGCACACATTGGTTTTAGATGACACTGACACTTTTGAAGTTTTAATATTTTCATTTGAACATTGGCACCAAAATGCATGGATATAAGATTTAAATTTTTTATTTAAATATTATAAGGTAAAATCCTTTTTTTTTAAAACCCTTGCAATGATAAAGACCTTTAGTGGCCCAACCATGATTTAGAGTGAATAAACCTTTGTCCTTCCTTTGAAAACCTTTGGCATTCCTTTTATAAAACTTTGTCCTTATGACTTTATATGCTATGTTTATAATATTTAAATATTATACTCCTTAAACATATTTTCCTTTCTTACCATTTACCAACCTTGTAAACTCATCCCTTTTCAAGAATAATTTACCATTTATATCATGTTCTTTTTGACATAAAGCCTTTGACATCAATATCAACTACTTACATCAATACTTTGACATTAATGACAACTAAATATGCTCAATATTTCTAAAACATAATTTGGACATGGCTCAAAACCATATGAAACATAAAATATATCAATATCATACTGTACGTAGCTTTCCCATTGATGATATTGTCTTCCATCACTTATAACCATACAAATAATCATATCTTTAATTGTATGGTTATCATAAACTTTCTACAAAATACTATGGTCCTTATCAGGTATTGTAGAGTCTTGGGGGTGATGGTGTACAAAGTAGCCCTTCTATCTAGTTCCAAACTTCATAAAAAATTCTATGTATCCTATCTCAATCAAGTTATTGGCAACAAGGTGCAAGTGTGGTCTACACTTATAGAGTTGGTCGAGGAAGGGTCCATCATTCCTGAACCTTAATGCATTCTTGATCAAGGATCACGTATCCTTCATCGAGGGGTTATCACAGATTTCTTGGTCCAGTGATGTGGCTAACAACTAGAAGATGTGACATGGGAACTTTTTTCCCAAATCCAAAAATAGTTTCCTCACCTTTCGCTTTGAGGATAATCCTTTTTAAATGGGAAGGACATGTTAGGAACCCTCCATCCTAATACTTCATGTAATAATCCTTGTGGAACGTGGGTAGTAACCACGTTAATATTTTATTGTAGTTTTATATTAATAAGCACCTATTCCAAATGACACCCTTCTATATAAGCATTTTTTCAAGAATGTAACTGATTGTAGGTAGGATATTCTAGCTTAGGTTGCATTTTGCATGTAAGCGAACCTTGGGAGTTAGGTGCTAGAGGAATTCCTTAAATCTACGAGTGTAAGTATTGTATGTATATTTTTGCATAGTTGAATTAATTATTAAAGGAGGTTTTCCCATCAAAGAAGCTTGCAATTTATTGCTATTGTGAGATTGTTCCTATTATGCAATTTACTTTTGTATTGTGCATTTTATTTCCAAGTGTGTTGTGAGTATGTGTGTTTATTTTCAAGTATTTGTGTGAGAGTGTTATTTTTAATATTAGGTTCCTAACATGGGTATAGGGTCAATGTTAAAACATCAAGCAATAATTGTAGATGCTCCTTTTCTAATAATATTTTACATTTTATACAAAGATAAAAACTATGATGGAAGATCATGGAATCCATTTAAGATGTACTTTTGGCCTTGTCATTTGAATTTAATTTTTTTTCAAGTTTACATTTGAAAATCCCTGGGGGTGTTAACCATTCTACTCCAAGTACTACATACAATTCTCCTAATAGCTTAACATAAAATCTAGATTTGGTATTTGTAATAATTCATACTTATATCTACTTTATGATATTTTGATTTACAATTTCCATGACTAATCCCTAAAACTACCACATAGGACCATTTTGTTGGACAAACAAATGAATTGGGTCACTTAGAAAATGGCTAAATAAATAAAATTAATTGTACTACTTAAGTCAATTAATACCATAACTAGATGGTTTTGATTATACCCTTACATTTTAAAGATTTTTAGGTATTGGATTTCTATTGGTGCAACTATAAATATTATAGGCTTATTTTATTTTGGTGAAAGCTCTCTTTCTACCATAGATACATCCTAACTACTAATACTATTTGCATACTAGTTTTCCTCTTCATAATTTCTTCCTCTACAATTGTAAAGTGTATTTTAATCTTTAAATGTTGATGGTTTAGGGTGATATTTCTTTCTCTTGTTTGATAGATATTTCTTATAACTAGAGTTTGATTGATCTAGCGGTTTATATATTAATTACTATCACATTTTAATTTCTTATATAATGGCCATTATGAAACCATGTGTTTCAATTATTTTTTAATATTTTATTTTTATACTTTAAATATATCCTAATAGCCATAGATAAGGTCAAATCATTCCTATATTGAAGTTCATGTTTTATATTAGGTTTCAATCCACTCATATAGTAATTGACCCACCAAGGTTAGTTACTATTGTTGTAAATAGATCAAATTTAGAGATGTATTTACCTACCAATGTTTGTTTTTTTATTTGATTTAATTAGTCTAATTAATTAGTTTTTGCTGGTTTAAATATTTTATTAATATCTACAAGGAATACTTCCCCGCCACCAAGTATACCACTTTCATGCTTATATTTTTTAATGGAGAGACACTAATTTGATAGCATCCTCCTCATTATTTGCATGATTTAATTTAATGTAATTTTTAATGTTTATACCCCACTTGATAGATCATGTATATTTTAACCATCTATTTAATTCAATGTAATTTTTAATGTTTATACCCCACTTGATAGATTCTTGTTGATTTGAACATTTGTTTTAAATGATCTATTATAATATTGTTTCAATTGTGATGGAGTATGAATAATCATGCTTTACGACATCTAGTTAAGATCTAGCCTTGATATTCATGTAATTGGAGAGCTTAACACTCTTGAGTAAATGCTCTTAGAGATTAGTGCTTGGATCCTAGCTTTAATATTTTTAATACCTTCCTTCATATTGTTGAATATTTTATTTATTTGTTTCATTTCTTGTTTTTATTTGGTTAATTACGTTTTGTAAGTATTCCACTATTACTTTCAATTAGGCATCACTCATCCTTGAAAAATTTACAATTTACATATACTCCAACAAATATTATTTGGATCTATAAATTTATTCATTTATAATTATTTTTTATTATATATACTACAATTTATACTATCAATGTTATTGGTATTACATTATCTAGTACCATTGAGTACCATGAAGTACCATTGTAAATATTAGATTAGGACTGTGTTTAATATTTGTGTCAATAGTAGGTTTCAAGTTGTAAAGAATGTCTATGTGTTATGTAATTAAGTTTGGAAAGTGTCAAGTGTGCATGTATGAGTTATTAATGAAAGGTATTAAGTGTGCAAGTGAATAGTAATAACTAAAGGTGTCATGTGTGGAAGTGAAGAGTCATATAAGATGTGTCAAGATGTAAATTTGGAGGTTATGTAATCATGAGAAGCTTTGTCATAATGTGAGGCATGTGAAAGGTTACATCTCTCATGAATTTTAGTAGAGTAATAGTAAGGAATATTGAAGATTTTTTATGTAAAGTTATATATTGGATATAAACCTCCATGCTATGAAATAAAATATATTTTTAATATGAAATATTTTGATTTATGAATGAATTAGAAAATATTATTGTGCAACATTTGTGTTACCATTTGAATGTGATGTTAGTATTTTGTTCCTGGAAATATTAACCTATGATATTTAAATTCTATTTACCAATAGTGGTATTAGATTCGCCTTGGTGAAATTCATCTTGGTTCAGAGCCATCTTCGTAGAGAACCATTTTGAGTATTTCAGTATAGGGAGGGAACATGAGTAGTCGAGAGAAAAATTGGAGTGAAGGAAGTTTGTTGAAATATTTGAATTGATTAAATATTAGTGGATTGAGTGAAGAGTTTTTGAAAATATCACTAGATTATTTGGAAATACACTAAAATATATGATTATGAGTAGATATTGAGATGCTTGATTATGTGCAAAAGATTTGTACATTGATAGCATTGATGTTTATGGATGTGGTGAAGTCAAATAAGTGTGAATGCATCATAGTCAAGAGATATAAAGAGTGAATGTGTTGAATATATGAGATTTGAGTGTGTAATTATTGAAGCTAGGAGAATTGGACATGCTAGGAACATTCAAGACAAAGCTAAAGAATTTGGAGGATGAAACTAAGTGGAGATAAATAGATAACATGATGGATGAATCTAAGTGGATATAATGAGATAATCTAGAGGATAATGTTGAGAAGGGGAATTGAGGAGAGAGCTAGAGAATATTGAGGAAACTACCAAAGAAAGAGCCCAGAAATGTTGAAAGAATGCTAGAGAACATTGACAAAGGACTCATATTATTATACTCTAATTTGAAGTTTTTATAGAATAGAAATTAAGAGTTGATGACCTCGTAAGGAGTAAAATTAAACACCACAATAAAAAAAAATTTAATGCTTGTGAAATAGTAAAATAAGTTATAATTTTAGAATTGTTTGTCGTAAGACTTCTATTAAGACAAGCCTATATCTTAGATGTATTTCATTAAGGTTTTATTGTGGGTATGGATGTAATTTATTTGGAAAATTAATTGAGACATATAAGGTGTGTTTATTGAGAATAAAAAGTTTAAAGAACTTTGGGAGATATAAGGTAGATACAAGGAAATTAAAAAATTGAATGAGTAATTAATTAATTAGAAAGGAGTGGAATGAAATGAAATGAAATTAAGTTTTTGATGACTAATTAATGATTGGTGAAATCAGGAATATTTAGGAGTTATAAGAAAAAGGAAAATGATTTGAATAATTAACAATGATTAAGATTGAATGATAATTTGAAGGACAAATAGATTGACTAAACATCTCAAACTAAAATTGTTTGAGATATAAAACTTAATTCAAAAGATTTAAATCATGGCTAGAAAGCAAGGAAAAACTTACAAGAACCATTTACAATTTTTTCAAAAGAAATAAAACATGGAGTACTAGAACTGATGGAGCATATACAATCCATTCAAAGAGAATTAGAAAATAAATTTCTTATGATTCTTAAAAGGTGCATAAAATAATGTTTTGAAGATGTTAAAGAAAAATCATACTACAATACAATAGTGACATTCAAGACATTGAGAAAAATTGCAAAAAAAAATAATAATTATTTCCATAAGAGTCCAATTAAAATTATAAAAAATAAATACCCAGGTGTTGTATGTCAGTTGGAGAGGAGAGGGCAATCCTCCAAGGGAGGTCCCAAGTTCAAATCTCCACCCTACCAAAAAGTTGAATTGGGTACCCAAAATCCAACTGATAATGTTACTCCCGGGTGACTTTGACGGTGTAGAACCCCATGTTCATGGTCTCTCAGACCAAGGTGGCCCCGAAAGGGATTTTTTGCTTTAAAAATTTGATTCAGGAGCATCCAGTGGTGTAAGGGCAATCCCGCAACACCAAAAATAAGAATTTGCATTTTCTCTTTCAGTTGTAGGTTTCTTTAGTTGTTTTATAGTCCATGATGACACTTAAGAGGTATAAGTCAGCCAAAAGTCAAAAAAGGCAAAAATTGGGAAGTGGTCATTTTTAGGAAATTGGCCTAAATGGACACCTATAGATTTGAAAATTTACCCAAAGGAGGGGAATTGAAAAATTAGACTTTGGTAAAATAATCACCCTAATAGCCTGAATGGTTTGAGAGATATTAAAATTTTCGTATTGAGAAATTCTTTCAGCACAACTTAAAAATGAAATATGAAGACCATAGAGGTTGTTTTTGAGGGATGAAATTTACCTCAATGGATGGTATAGAATTCCTAGGCGGGAATTGGGGTTTGGGCAATAAAAAGTGTTTTTTATAATAAAATCAGAGAATTAGGGTTTTCATTGTAACTTTGGGGTAGAGAATCTCTGTTTTTCCCATTTTTCATGAAATTAAGATGCAAGTAAGGGTTTCTATTGCAATTTCTCTATTTTTTAGAAGATTATTTGTGATTTTTTTATTGTGTTCTTCATCAAAATATATATATATATATAGAAAATAAAATTACACTCATAGATATGAACAATGCAATACATATGGATATAAAGTTTAAGATTATTAGGATTGTGTTAATTGTAAAAGTTGTGGGAGCCATAATCAATCCTACAAAACTTATCAGTACAATGAAAGTAGTGTCTATGAATGGAGTATTATAAAAGGTATATTAATTATGGCATTAGGTGGAATTATAAAATAGATCATTACAAAAGCTACTATGGAAAAAATTAAAATAATTACAAATCCATATTTGTCACCAACAACAATATCATAGCCAAAATTAAAATATGAAGATGAAGATAAAATATTGAAGGCTACAAGCCTTCACACCAAATTATGCAATATAGGGGATGATGGTAATATTATATTATTTAGTAACATTGAATACCATGAAGTGCTATTATAAATATTAGATTAGGAGTGTGTTTAATATTTTTATCAATAGTAGGTGTCAAGTTGTGAAGAATATTTGTGTTATGTAGCTTAGTGTGAAAGCTATCAAGTGTGCAAGTATGAGTTATTAGTGAAAGGTGTCAAGTGTGCAAGTGAAGAGTCATAAGTGATAGGTGTCACTTGTGAAAGTGAAGAGTCATATGAGATGTGTTAAGATGTAAAGTAGGAGGTTATGTAATTATGAAAATATTTGTCATAATGTGATGCATGTGAAAGGTTACATATCCCATGATTTTGAGGAGAGCAATAGTCAAGAGTATTGAGGAGTTTTTATGTAAAATTATATATTGGAGGAAAATATCCATGCTATGTAATTGAATGAGTTTGTGATATGAGTTTTTTTGAGTTATAAATGTAGTACGTAAGTTTATTATGCAATATTTATTTTAAAATTTGAATGTGATGTTAGTATTTTGTTCTTGGGAATATTAACCTATGATTTTTTGGGTCCATTTTCCAACAATGAAGTGTATAATTATATTATATATAATATAATATGTATATAATATAATTTTATACCATATATAATACTATATGGTATAAATTTATATTGTATATACATGGATGGATATTACATTATGTAGGGGATTGGTCAAATGTGTGGTGAGCAAGGGGGTGTGTGTGTGAGGATAGGGGGTTACATGGAGTGAGAGAGGAGAGAGAAAAGGGGATTGGGTAGGGGTCATGTGATAATTTAAAATAATAATTTTTAAATTTATAATCTTTGTTGGGTATATCTATAACAAGGTATGTGTTATTTCAATGGATAAGATGTTAGAGATTTGAATAGTATTTTTTAAATAACTATTTTGACCCATACCTCACCTCTTAGAATTAATTTATGAAACCACAAGTAATTAAGCTTGTGCATACCCACATTCTAGCAAATATTTCCAATGATACTAAGGTTGATAGTGATGACACTAGATTGTTGTTCATACCTAAGGTGATCTCCAATGAAGGGAACAAAGGGCTCAATGTCCTCATAGAGAATGGGTGATAATACATTGAAATCCTTGTGGCCTTGGTAGAAAGGAAAAAATGGATAATAGGGGGTGATATGCTAGCACAAGTAGGAGGTTTATATTCTTATTTATGACATGAAACCATTTGAAAGCCCAATAAAATCCTTTTAAGATGAACAATGGATAAACCAATTTTCTCTTAAAATCGATAAGAGAGATCACTAATCTCAAAAGCCCCTTCTAAAATAGAGGTTTACCTATTATCTCTATATAAAGGTGGATGTCACAATCCCTATAAGATAAATATGAAAGGTATTTATAATAGGTTATTAAAAATAGTTCTAAAAAAGAGGAAGAAAGAGCAAGTTATTATTATAATGTCGTTAGGTAGGTAGCAACATGTTTGCCATATAAAATCTAAAATGCTATAAACTTAAATTGACGATATTACTTTCCAAGAAATGGTGGCTCTATAGTATAGATTCTTATATTTTGGAAGAATTTTATTAGTACCTACTCTTTCTATCTTAGTGGTAGTGTATGGGATCCCAAGAATAGCAAAACCTTTGGAATTTTATTTGGCTCTAATTAAAAAGATATTTATTATATTATTTTATTGAATTTTGTTGGATAAAACACTAGGTATTTATTAGAAACCATTACCCACACTAAGAGTATGGTAAGTGGTGGACTTTAGGAATTAGATGCCACATCGAAGGTATGGGTATTTTTCAAAACCAAAGGCTATGGTTTTTTTCTTGCAAATATGACTAAATTATATTAGAGAATACTCGTCAATGTAATGGGATATAGAGGAGGTCATAGTTTTTCACACAAGTTTATTTCAAAGAAATAAACTAAACTTTAATGGAAAGGGTCTTTATCATAGAAGTGTTATTATACTAGTGAAAGTAAACTTTGCCAATGGAATAAGGCTCTTATACCACTTACGATGGATGAGTAATTAGAATTATATGTTAAATACACACACACACATATAATTTAAGGATGAATGATATTTGTAAAAATGAGTATCTAATTAATATATCAAGTAGGTTCCCTTACTTATAAACACAACGATTCATAATAGTAAACATCAAAAGCAAACAATGATCAAATGAATATTTTGGTGGAACATATGATGGCCACAAAATCAATAAAGGGTGATAGTGGTCATGAGAGTTTTATTTCCAAAATTATGTTCATGGTAGGGTACACATTCCATTATGTGATCTCTACTAAGGCATGAATGTTTCCAAGGTATCTAAGAGGACCAATTCCTTGTTCTCCATAGTATTAATGATAGTCTTATCAATTTTAGAAGTCCCAACTGTATGGGAGGTAACTAACAATAAAATTAATACGAACACAGTATATGAGAAAGAGACAAACCAAACTATATATAAAATAGAGTACTTGATAAAAAATAATAACTTTAGAGGATTTAGCACCATGGATTTAATTGCCCCAAGAGACTAAGACAAGATGCCCATGCCCTAATAAACTTTAAAGATTTTTTTAGGGGATTGATTATTCCTCTAGACAATATGATAATGGTTGCACTTTTTAAATACTTTGGAGATGATATATAATTCACAACACCAATTCTAATAATCTAATGAGTTCCTTATAGGAATTTTCATCTCTAAGGATTAATACCTATAGCAATTTTGATGATTTGAATATGAATAAGCAAATAAACAATGGTATGTATGTTATGAAAATATATAGTGGATATAATGGAAATGATGACATGGTATAATGTTACCATTGTAAGGTCTATAGAGAATAGTTTTTATAGGGACTTAACTAGGGATATAATGAGGTTGCTGCAACTAGAGTATAAAATAAATAATATGACAAAGATAATCCAGGGTGTGGATTTAATATTCAATGTGTGGACAACACCCTTTTTCAAGGTACAAATACTAGATGCAATGATAGATCTATTTTATAGGTAATATGAACTAAAGCAATAGGCTAACAAGATACAATCAAATTAATTAGAATAGGTAAATAAAACAAGGCAAGTTGGTCAACAAAACTAAGTAATCATATTGTATAACTTTGACGAATGCTAAAAGGTATTAAGAGTTTGTTATAAAGAGCATTAATGAGGATATTAAGAGGCTATCAAAGCATATCCTTTAAAATATTCAAATAGTGGATTGGCCATATTTCACTTTAAAATATGACTAGCAACTAGTATAGAGGTTATTAGGGATGGCAATCTAGAGAACAACCTAAAAGTATAAAGTAATAGAGGATTTAGAGTCACTAGAAAAATCCTTCATCATGTGTATGTTAGCTATATAGACAAGTTTTTATCATGAAGGTCAAGAAGACAAAAGCTAGAAGAGGTGATAGATGCCACTAGAGCTAGACCAAAAGCACCATCTAATACTTGGATTCTTCAAAATGATAAAAAAATATAGTAGTATTCATTGATAATATATTTAGTAGTACCTAAATTTGGAGATGTTTCCATCAACTTAAAACCTCCAAAAACATCTATCAAAGGCCAACTAAGTACCCTCATGCTTCCTTGAATTTGAATTTGTGGAATAATATTGGTTGGTTTAGAATGAACCAATAGATAAGTTGAATGAAATATTGGTAGTGGTTAAAATTAGTTGGCACCAATCATCACATTAGTGCCTTGGGTTAATGCTACACTATTGGGTTAGTGTTGTTATTAATAGTTAGAAACTAGATAGTAGCTAACTAGCACCTAGTTAGTGAGTAGAAAATAAGAACGACCCTTTATTAGGTGCCCTACAAGCGTGTCTCAAAAAGGAAACATACATGGATTTATCTTGATTTTCATACCTTAACTTATGTCATTCACTTGCTCACCTGAATATTTTTCATGATCGTACATTCGATATTTCTCATCATCAAAAGTGGATAAAACATTATGTATATATAAGCACACATTGGTTTTAGATGACACTGACACTTTTGAAGTTTTAATATTTTCATTTGAACATTGGCACCAAAATGCATGGATATAAGATTTAAATTTTTTATTTAAATATTATAAGGTAAAATCCTTTTTTTTTAAAACCCTTGCAATGATAAAGACCTTTAGTGGCCCAACCATGATTTAGAGTGAATAAACATTTGTCCTTCCTTTGAAAACCTTTTGGCATTCCTTTTATAAAACTTTGTCCTTATGACTTTATATGCTATGTTTATAATATTTAAATATTATACTCCTTAAACATATTTTCCTTTCTTACCATTTACCAACCTTGTAAACTCATCCCTTTTCAAGAATAATTTACCATTTATATCATGTTCTTTTTGACATAAAGCCTTTGACATCAATATCAACTACTTACATCAATACTTTGACATTAATGACAACTAAATATGCTCAATATTTCTAAAACATAATTTGGACATGGCTCAAAACCATATGAAACATAAAATATATCAATATCATACTGTACGTAGCTTTCCCATTGATGATATTGTCTTCCATCACTTATAACCATACAAATAATCATATCTTTAATTGTATGGTTATCATAAACTTTCTACAAAATACTATGGTCCTTATCAGGTATTGTAGAGTCTTGGGGGTGATGGTGTACAAAGTAGCCCTTCTAGCTAGTTCCAAACTTCATAAAAAATTCTATGTATCCTATCTCAATCAAGTTATTGGCAACAAGGTGCAAGTGTGGTCTACACTTATAGAGTTGGTCGAGGAAGGGTCCATCATTCCTGAACCTTAATGCATTCTTGATCAAGGATCACGTATCCTTCATCGAGGGGTTATCACAGATTTCTTGGTCCAGTGATGTGGCTTACAACTAGAAGATGTGACATGGGAACTTTTTTCCCAAATCCAAAAATAGTTTCCTCACCTTTCGCTTTGAGGATAATCCTTTTTAAATGGGAAGGACATGTTAGGAACCCTCCATCCTAATACTTCATGTAATAATCCTTGTGGAACGTGGGTAGTAACCACGTTAATATTTTATTGTAGTTTTATATTAATAAGCACCTATTCCAAATGACACCCTTCTATATAAGCATTTTTTCAAGAATGTAACTGATTGTAGGTAGGATATTCTAGCTTAGGTTGCATTTTGCATGTAAGCGAACCTTGGGAGTTAGGTGCTAGAGGAATTCCTTAAATCTACGAGTGTAAGTATTGTATGTATATTTTTGCATAGTTGAATTAATTATTAAAGGAGGTTTTCCCATCAAAGAAGCTTGCAATTTATTGCTATTGTGAGATTGTTCCTATTATGCAATTTACTTTTGTATTGTGCATTTTATTTCCAAGTGTGTTGTGAGTATGTGTGTTTATTTTCAAGTATTTGTGTGAGAGTGTTATTTTTAATATTAGGTTCCTAACATGGGTATAGGGTCAATGTTAAAACATCAAGCAATAATTGTAGATGCTCCTTTTCTAATAATATTTTACATTTTATACAAAGATAAAAACTATGATGGAAGATCATGGAATCCATTTAAGATGTACTTTTGGCCTTGTCATTTGAATTTAATTTTTTTTCAAGTTTACATTTGAAAATCCCTGGGGGTGTTAACCATTCTACTCCAAGTACTACATACAATTCTCCTAATAGCTTAACATAAAATCTAGATTTGGTAGTTGTAATAATTCATACTTATATCTACTTTATGATATTTTGATTTACAATTTCCATGACTAATCCCTAAAACTACCACATAGGACCATTTTGTTGGACAAACAAATGAATTGGGTCACTTAGAAAATGGCTAAATAAATAAAATTAATTGTACTACTTAAGTCAATTAATACCATAACTAGATGGTTTTGATTATACCCTTACATTTTAAAGATTTTTAGGTATTGGATTTCTATTGGTGCAACTATAAATATTATAGGCTTATTTTATTTTGGTGAAAGCTCTCTTTCTACCATAGATACATCCTAACTACTAATACTATTTGCATACTAGTTTTCCTCTTCATAATTTCTTCCTCTACAATTGTAAAGTGTATTTTAATCTTTAAATGTTGATGGTTTAGGGTGATATTTCTTTCTCTTGTTTGATAGATATTTCTTATAACTAGAGTTTGATTGATCTAGCGGTTTATATATTAATTACTATCACATTTTAATTTCTTATATAATGGCCATTATGAAACCATGTGTTTCAATTATTTTTTAATATTTTATTTTTATACTTTAAATATATCCTAATAAGGTCAAATCATTCCTATATTGAAGTTCATGTTTTATATTAGGTTTCAATCCACTCATATAGTAATTGACCCACCAAGGTTAGTTACTATTGTTGTAAATAGATCAAATTTAGAGATGTATTTACCTACCAATGTTTGTTTTTTTATTTGATTTAATTAGTCTAATTAATTTTTTTTTGGTGGTTTAAATATTTTATTAATATCTACAAGGAATACTTCCCCGCCACCAAGTATACCACTTTCATGCTTATATTTTTTAATGGAGAGACACTAATTTGATAGCATCCTCCTCATTATTTGCATGATTTAATTTAATGTAATTTTTAATGTTTATACCCCACTTGATAGATCATGTATATTTTAACCATCTATTTAATTCAATGTAATTTTTAATGTTTATACCCCACTTGATAGATTCTTGTTGATTTGAACATTTGTTTTAAATGATCTATTATAATATTGTTTCAATTGTGATGGAGTATGAATAATCATGCTTTACGACATCTAGTTAAGATCTAGCCTTGATATTCATGTAATTGGAGAGCTTAACACTCTTGAGTAAATGCTCTTAGAGATTAGTGCTTGGATCCTAGCTTTAATATTTTTAATACCTTCCTTCATATTGTTGAATATTTTATTTATTTGTTTCATTTCTTGTTTTTATTTGGTTAATTACGTTTTGTAAGTATTCCACTATTACTTTCAATTAGGCATCACTCATCCTTGAAAAATTTACAATTTACATATACTCCAACAAATATTATTTGGATCTATAAATTTATTCATTTATAATTATTTTTTATTATATATACTACAATTTATACTATCAATGTTATTGGTATTACATTATCTAGTACCATTGAGTACCATGAAGTACCATTGTAAATATTAGATTAGGACTGTGTTTAATATTTGTGTCAATAGTAGGTTTCAAGTTGTAAAGAATGTCTATGTGTTATGTAATTAAGTTTGGAAAGTGTCAAGTGTGCATGTATGAGTTATTAATGAAAGGTATTAAGTGTGCAAGTGAATAGTAATAACTAAAGGTGTCATGTGTGGAAGTGAAGAGTCATATAAGATGTGTCAAGATGTAAATTTGGAGGTTATGTAATCATGAGAAGCTTTGTCATAATGTGAGGCATGTGAAAGGTTACATCTCTCATGAATTTTAGTAGAGTAATAGTAAGGAATATTGAAGATTTTTTATGTAAAGTTATATATTGGATATAAACCTCCATGCTATGAAATAAAATATATTTTTAATATGAAATATTTTGATTTATGAATGAATTAGAAAATATTATTGTGCAACATTTGTGTTACCATTTGAATGTGATGTTAGTATTTTGTTCCTGGAAATATTAACCTATGATATTTAAATTCTATTTACCAATAGTGGTATTAGATTCGCCTTGGTGAAATTCATCTTGGTTCAGAGCCATCTTCGTAGAGAACCATTTTGAGTATTTCAGTATAGGGAGGGAACATGAGTAGTCGAGAGAAAAATTGGAGTGAAGGAAGTTTGTTGAAATATTTGAATTGATTAAATATTAGTGGATTGAGTGAAGAGTTTTTGAAAATATCACTAGATTATTTGGAAATACACTAAAATATATGATTATGAGTAGATATTGAGATGCTTGATTATGTGCAAAAGATTTGTACATTGATAGCATTGATGTTTATGGATGTGGTGAAGTCAAATAAGTGTGAATGCATCATAGTCAAGAGATATAAAGAGTGAATGTGTTGAATATATGAGATTTGAGTGTGTAATTATTGAAGCTAGGAGAATTGGACATGCTAGGAACATTCAAGACAAAGCTAAAGAATTTGGAGGATGAAACTAAGTGGAGATAAATAGATAACATGATGGATGAATCTAAGTGGATATAATGAGATAATCTAGAGGATAATGTTGAGAAGGGGAATTGAGGAGAGAGCTAGAGAATATTGAGGAAACTACCAAAGAAAGAGCCCAGAAATGTTGAAAGAATGCTAGAGAACATTGACAAAGGACTCATATTATTATACTCTAATTTGAAGTTTTTATAGAATAGAAATTAAGAGTTGATGACCTCGTAAGGAGTAAAATTAAACACCACAATAAAAAAAAATTTAATGCTTGTGAAATAGTAAAATAAGTTATAATTTTAGAATTGTTTGTCGTAAGACTTCTATTAAGACAAGCCTATATCTTAGATGTATTTCATTAAGGTTTTATTGTGGGTATGGATGTAATTTATTTGGAAAATTAATTGAGACATATAAGGTGTGTTTATTGAGAATAAAAAGTTTAAAGAACTTTGGGAGATATAAGGTAGATACAAGGAAATTAAAAAATTGAATGAGTAATTAATTAATTAGAAAGGAGTGGAATGAAATGAAATGAAATTAAGTTTTTGATGACTAATTAATGATTGGTGAAATCAGGAATATTTAGGAGTTATAAGAAAAAGGAAAATGATTTGAATAATTAACAATGATTAAGATTGAATGATAATTTGAAGGACAAATAGATTGACTAAACATCTCAAACTAAAATTGTTTGAGATATAAAACTTAATTCAAAAGAGTTAAATCATGGCTAGAAAGCAAGGAAAAACTTACAAGAACCATTTACAATTTTTTCAAAAGAAATAAAACATGGAGTACTAGAACTGATGGAGCATATACAATCCATTCAAAGAGAATTAGAAAATAAATTTCTTATGATTCTTAAAAGGTGCATAAAATAATGTTTTGAAGATGTTAAAGAAAAATCATACTACAATACAATAGTGACATTCAAGACATTGAGAAAAATTGCAAAAAAAAATAATAATTATTTCCATAAGAGTCCAATTAAAATTATAAAAAATAAATACCCAGGTGTTGTATGTCAGTTGGAGAGGAGAGGGCAATCCTCCAAGGGAGGTCCCAGGTTCAAATCTCCACCCTACCAAAAAGTTGAATTGGGTACCCAAAATCCAACTGATAATGTTACTCCCGGGTGACTTTGACGGTGTAGAACCCCATGTTCATGGTCTCTCAGACCAAGGTGGCCCTGAAAGGGATTTTTTGCTTTAAAAATTTGATGCAGGAGCATCCAGCGGTGTAAGGGCAATCCTGCAACACCAAAAATAAGAATTTGCATTTTCTCTTTCAGTTGTAGGTTTCTTTAGTTGTTTTATAGTCCATGATGACACTTAAGAGGTATAAGTCAGCCAAAAGTCAAAAAAGGCAAAAATTGGGAAGTGGTCATTTTTAGGAAATTGGCCTAAATGGACACCTATGGATTTGAAAATTTACCCAAAGGAGGGGAATTGAAAAATTAGACTTTGGTGAAATAATCACCCTAATAGCCCGAATGGTTTGAGAGATATTAAAATTTTCGTATTGAGAAATTCTTTCAAACACAACTTAAAAATGAAATATGAAGACCATAGAGGTTGTTTTTGAGGGATGAAATTTACCTCAATGGATGGTATAGAATTCCTAGGCGGGAATTGGGGTTTGGGCAATAAAAAGTGTTTTTTTATAATAAAATCAGAGAATTAGGGTTTCATTGTAACTTTGGGGTAGAGAGTCTCTATTTTTCCCATTTTCATGAAAGTAAGATGAAAGTAAGGGTTTCTATTGCAGTTTCTCTATTTTTTAGAAGATTGTTTGTGATTTGTTGATTGTGTTCTTCATCAAAATATATATATATAAGAAAATAAAATTACACTCATAGATATGAACAATGCAATACATATGGATATAAAGTTTAAGATTATTAGGATTGTGTTAATTGTAAAAGTTGTGGGAGCCATAATCAATCCTACAAAACTTATCAGTACAATGAAAGTAGTGTCTATGAATGGAGTATTATAAAAGGTATATTAATTATGGCATTAGGTGGAATTATAAAATAGATCATTACAAAAGCTACTATGGAAAAAATTAAAATAATTACAAATCCATATTTGTCACCAACAACAATATCATAGCCAAAATTAAAATATGAAGATGAAGATAAAATATTGAAGGCTACAAGCCTTCACACCAAATTATGCAATATAGGGGATGATGGTAATATTATATTATTTAGTAACATTGAATACCATGAAGTGCTATTATAAATATTAGATTAGGAGTGTGTTTAATATTTTTATCAATAGTAGGTGTCAAGTTGTGAAGAATATTTGTGTTATGTAGCTTAGTGTGAAAGCTATCAAGTGTGCAAGTATGAGTTATTAGTGAAAGGTGTCAAGTGTGCAAGTGAAGAGTCATAAGTGATAGGTGTCACTTGTGAAAGTGAAGAGTCATATGAGATGTGTTAAGATGTAAAGTAGGAGGTTATGTAATTATGAAAATATTTGTCATAATGTGATGCATGTGAAAGGTTACATATCCCATGATTTTGAGGAGAGCAATAGTCAAGAGTATTGAGGAGTTTTTATGTAAAATTATATATTGGAGGAAAATATCCATGCTATGTAATTGAATGAGTTTGTGATATGAGTTTTTTTGAGTTATAAATGTAGTACGTAAGTTTATTATGCAATATTTATTTTAAAATTTGAATGTGATGTTAGTATTTTGTTCTTGGGAATATTAACCTATGATTTTTTGGGTCCATTTTCCAACAATGAAGTGTATAATTATATTATATATAATATAATATGTATATAATATAATTTTATACCATATATAATACTATATGGTATAAATTTATATTGTATATACATGGATGGATATTACATTATGTAGGGGATTGGTCAAATGTGTGGTGAGCAAGGGGGTGTGTGTGTGAGGATAGGGGGTTACATGGAGTGAGAGAGGAGAGAGAAAAGGGGATTGGGTAGGGGTCATGTGATAATTTAAAATAATAATTTTTAAATTTATAATCTTTGTTGGGTATATCTATAACAAGGTATGTGGTATTTCAATGGATAAGATGTTAGAGATTTGAATAGTATTTTTTAAATAACTATTTTGACCCATACCTCACCTCTTAGAATTAATTTATGAAACCACAAGTAATTAAGCTTGTGCATACCCACATTCTAGCAAATATTTCCAATGATACTAAGGTTGATAGTGATGACACTAGATTGTTGTTCATACCTAAGGTGATCTCCAATGAAGGGAACAAAGGGCTCAATGTCCTCATAGAGAATGGGTGATAATACATTGAAATCCTTGTGGCCTTGGTAGAAAGGAAAAAATGGATAATAGGGGGTGATATGCTAGCACAAGTAGGAGGTTTATATTCTTATTTATGACATGAAACCATTTGAAAGCCCAATAAAATCCTTTTAAGATGAACAATGGATAAACCAATTTTCTCTTAAAATCGATAAGAGAGATCACTAATCTCAAAAGCCCCTTCTAAAATAGAGGTTTACCTATTATCTCTATATAAAGGTGGATGTCACAATCCCTATAAGATAAATATGAAAGGTATTTATAATAGGTTATTAAAAATAGTTCTAAAAAAGAGGAAGAAAGAGCAAGTTATTATTATAATGTCGTTAGGTAGGTAGCAACATGTTTGCCATATAAAATCTAAAATGCTATAAACTTAAATTGACGATATTACTTTCCAAGAAATGGTGGCTCTATAGTATAGATTCTTATATTTTGGAAGAATTTTATTAGTACCTACTCTTTCTATCTTAGTGGTAGTGTATGGGATCCCAAGAATAGCAAAACCTTTGGAATTTTATTTGGCTCTAATTAAAAAGATATTTATTATATTATTTTATTGAATTTTGTTGGATAAAACACTAGGTATTTATTAGAAACCATTACCCACACTAAGAGTATGGTAAGTGGTGGACTTTAGGAATTAGATGCCACATCGAAGGTATGGGTATTTTTCAAAACCAAAGGCTATGGTTTTTTTCTTGCAAATATGACTAAATTATATTAGAGAATACTCGTCAATGTAATGGGATATAGAGGAGGTCATAGTTTTTCACACAAGTTTATTTCAAAGAAATAAACTAAACTTTAATGGAAAGGGTCTTTATCATAGAAGTGTTATTATACTAGTGAAAGTAAACTTTGCCAATGGAATAAGGCTCTTATACCACTTACGATGGATGAGTAATTAGAATTATATGTTAAATACACACACACACATATAATTTAAGGATGAATGATATTTGTAAAAATGAGTATCTAATTAATATATCAAGTAGGTTCCCTTACTTATAAACACAACGATTCATAATAGTAAACATCAAAAGCAAACAATGATCAAATGAATATTTTGGTGGAACATATGATGGCCACAAAATCAATAAAGGGTGATAGTGGTCATGAGAGTTTTATTTCCAAAATTATGTTCATGGTAGGGTACACATTCCATTATGTGATCTCTACTAAGGCATGAATGTTTCCAAGGTATCTAAGAGGACCAATTCCTTGTTCTCCATAGTATTAATGATAGTCTTATCAATTTTAGAAGTCCCAACTGTATGGGAGGTAACTAACAATAAAATTAATACGAACACAGTATATGAGAAAGAGACAAACCAAACTATATATAAAATAGAGTACTTGATAAAAAATAATAACTTTAGAGGATTTAGCACCATGGATTTAATTGCCCCAAGAGACTAAGACAAGATGCCCATGCCCTAATAAACTTTAAAGATTTTTTTAGGGGATTGATTATTCCTCTAGACAATATGATAATGGTTGCACTTTTTAAATACTTTGGAGATGATATATAATTCACAACACCAATTCTAATAATCTAATGAGTTCCTTATAGGAATTTTCATCTCTAAGGATTAATACCTATAGCAATTTTGATGATTTGAATATGAATAAGCAAATAAACAATGGTATGTATGTTATGAAAATATATAGTGGATATAATGGAAATGATGACATGGTATAATGTTACCATTGTAAGGTCTATAGAGAATAGTTTTTATAGGGACTTAACTAGGGATATAATGAGGTTGCTGCAACTAGAGTATAAAATAAATAATATGACAAAGATAATCCAGGGTGTGGATTTAATATTCAATGTGTGGACAACACCCTTTTTCAAGGTACAAATACTAGATGCAATGATAGATCTATTTTATAGGTAATATGAACTAAAGCAATAGGCTAACAAGATACAATCAAATTAATTAGAATAGGTAAATAAAACAAGGCAAGTTGGTCAACAAAACTAAGTAATCATATTGTATAACTTTGACGAATGCTAAAAGGTATTAAGAGTTTGTTATAAAGAGCATTAATGAGGATATTAAGAGGCTATCAAAGCATATCCTTTAAAATATTCAAATAGTGGATTGGCCATATTTCACTTTAAAATATGACTAGCAACTAGTATAGAGGTTATTAGGGATGGCAATCTAGAGAACAACCTAAAAGTATAAAGTAATAGAGGATTTAGAGTCACTAGAAAAATCCTTCATCATGTGTATGTTAGCTATATAGACAAGTTTTTATCATGAAGGTCAAGAAGACAAAAGCTAGAAGAGGTGATAGATGCCACTAGAGCTAGACCAAAAGCACCATCTAATACTTGGATTCTTCAAAATGATAAAAAAATATAGTAGTATTCATTGATAATATATTTAGTAGTACCTAAATTTGGAGATGTTTCCATCAACTTAAAACCTCCAAAAACATCTATCAAAGGCCAACTAAGTACCCTCATGCTTCCTTGAATTTGAATTTGTGGAATAATATTGGTTGGTTTAGAATGAACCAATAGATAAGTTGAATGAAATATTGGTAGTGGTTAAAATTAGTTGGCACCAATCATCACATTAGTGCCTTGGGTTAATGCTACACTATTGGGTTAGTGTTGTTATTAATAGTTAGAAACTAGATAGTAGCTAACTAGCACCTAGTTAGTGAGTAGAAAATAAGAACGACCCTTTATTAGGTGCCCTACAAGCGTGTCTCAAAAAGGAAACATACATGGATTTATCTTGATTTTCATACCTTAACTTATGTCATTCACTTGCTCACCTGAATATTTTTCATGATCGTACATTCGATATTTCTCATCATCAAAAGTGGATAAAACATTATGTATATATAAGCACACATTGGTTTTAGATGACACTGACACTTTTGAAGTTTTAATATTTTCATTTGAACATTGGCACCAAAATGCATGGATATAAGATTTAAATTTTTTATTTAAATATTATAAGGTAAAATCCTTTTTTTTTAAAACCCTTGCAATGATAAAGACCTTTAGTGGCCCAACCATGATTTAGAGTGAATAAACCTTTGTCCTTCCTTTGAAAACCTTTTGGCATTCCTTTTATAAAACTTTGTCCTTATGACTTTATATGCTATGTTTATAATATTTAAATATTATACTCCTTAAACATATTTTCCTTTCTTACCATTTACCAACCTTGTAAACTCATCCCTTTTCAAGAATAATTTACCATTTATATCATGTTCTTTTTGACATAAATCCTTTGACATCAATATCAACTACTTACATCAATACTTTGACATTAATGACAACTAAATATGCTCAATATTTCTAAAACATAATTTGGACATGGCTCAAAACCATATGAAACATAAAATATATCAATATCATACTGTACGTAGCTTTCCCATTGATGATATTGTCTTCCATCACTTATAACCATACAAATAATCATATCTTTAATTGTATGGTTATCATAAACTTTCTACAAAATACTATGGTCCTTATCAGGTATTGTAGAGTCTTGGGGGTGATGGTGTACAAAGTAGCCCTTCTAGCTAGTTCCAAACTTCATAAAAAATTCTATGTATCCTATCTCAATCAAGTTATTGGCAACAAGGTGCAAGTGTGGTCTACACTTATAGAGTTGGTCGAGGAAGGGTCCATCATTCCTGAACCTTAATGCATTCTTGATCAAGGATCACGTATCCTTCATCGAGGGGTTATCACAGATTTCTTGGTCCAGTGATGTGGCTTACAACTAGAAGATGTGACATGGGAACTTTTTTCCCAAATCCAAAAATAGTTTCCTCACCTTTCGCTTTGAGGATAATCCTTTTTAAATGGGAAGGACATGTTAGGAACCCTCCATCCTAATACTTCATGTAATAATCCTTGTGGAACGTGGGTAGTAACCACGTTAATATTTTATTGTAGTTTTATATTAATAAGCACCTATTCCAAATGACACCCTTCTATATAAGCATTTTTTCAAGAATGTAACTGATTGTAGGTAGGATATTCTAGCTTAGGTTGCATTTTGCATGTAAGCGAACCTTGGGAGTTAGGTGCTAGAGGAATTCCTTAAATCTACGAGTGTAAGTATTGTATGTATATTTTTGCATAGTTGAATTAATTATTAAAGGAGGTTTTCCCATCAAAGAAGCTTGCAATTTATTGCTATTGTGAGATTGTTCCTATTATGCAATTTACTTTTGTATTGTGCATTTTATTTCCAAGTGTGTTGTGAGTATGTGTGTTTATTTTCAAGTATTTGTGTGAGAGTGTTATTTTTAATATTAGGTTCCTAACATGGGTATAGGGTCAATGTTAAAACATCAAGCAATAATTGTAGATGCTCCTTTTCTAATAATATTTTACATTTTATACAAAGATAAAAACTATGATGGAAGATCATGGAATCCATTTAAGATGTACTTTTGGCCTTGTCATTTGAATTTAATTTTTTTTCAAGTTTACATTTGAAAATCCCTGGGGGTGTTAACCATTCTACTCCAAGTACTACATACAATTCTCCTAATAGCTTAACATAAAATCTAGATTTGGTATTTGTAATAATTCATACTTATATCTACTTTATGATATTTTGATTTACAATTTCCATGACTAATCCCTAAAACTACCACATAGGACCATTTTGTTGGACAAACAAATGAATTGGGTCACTTAGAAAATGGCTAAATAAATAAAATTAATTGTACTACTTAAGTCAATTAATACCATAACTAGATGGTTTTGATTATACCCTTACATTTTAAAGATTTTTAGGTATTGGATTTCTATTGGTGCAACTATAAATATTATAGGCTTATTTTATTTTGGTGAAAGCTCTCTTTCTACCATAGATACATCCTAACTACTAATACTATTTGCATACTAGTTTTCCTCTTCATAATTTCTTCCTCTACAATTGTAAAGTGTATTTTAATCTTTAAATGTTGATGGTTTAGGGTGATATTTCTTTCTCTTGTTTGATAGATATTTCTTATAACTAGAGTTTGATTGATCTAGCGGTTTATATATTAATTACTATCACATTTTAATTTCTTATATAATGGCCATTATGAAACCATGTGTTTCAATTATTTTTTAATATTTTATTTTTATACTTTAAATATATCCTAATAGCCATAGATAAGGTCAAATCATTCCTATATTGAAGTTCATGTTTTATATTAGGTTTCAATCCACTCATATAGTAATTGACCCACCAAGGTTAGTTACTATTGTTGTAAATAGATCAAATTTAGAGATGTATTTACCTACCAATGTTTGTTGTTTTATTTGATTTAATTAGTCTAATTAATTATTTTTTGGTGGTTTAAATATTTTATTAATATCTACAAGGAATACTTCCCCGCCACCAAGTATACCACTTTCATGCTTATATTTTTTAATGGAGAGACACTAATTTGATAGCATCCTCCTCATTATTTGCATGATTTAATTTAATGTAATTTTTAATGTTTATACCCCACTTGATAGATCATGTATATTTTAACCATCTATTTAATTCAATGTAATTTTTAATGTTTATACCCCACTTGATAGATTCTTGTTGATTTGAACATTTGTTTTAAATGATCTATTATAATATTGTTTCAATTGTGATGGAGTATGAATAATCATGCTTTACGACATCTAGTTAAGATCTAGCCTTGATATTCATGTAATTGGAGAGCTTAACACTCTTGAGTAAATGCTCTTAGTGATTAGTGCTTGGATCCTAGCTTTAATATTTTTAATACCTTCCTTCATATTGTTGAATATTTTATTTATTTGTTTCATTTCTTGTTTTTATTTGGTTAATTACGTTTTGTAAGTATTCCACTATTACTTTCAATTAGGCATCACTCATCCTTGAAAAATTTACAATTTACATATACTCCAACAAATATTATTTGGATCTATAAATTTATTCATTTATAATTATTTTTTATTATATATACTACAATTTATACTATCAATGTTATTGGTATTACATTATCTAGTACCATTGAGTACCATGAAGTACCATTGTAAATATTAGATTAGGACTGTGTTTAATATTTGTGTCAATAGTAGGTTTCAAGTTGTAAAGAATGTCTATGTGTTATGTAATTAAGTTTGGAAAGTGTCAAGTGTGCATGTATGAGTTATTAATGAAAGGTATTAAGTGTGCAAGTGAATAGTAATAACTAAAGGTGTCATGTGTGGAAGTGAAGAGTCATATAAGATGTGTCAAGATGTAAATTTGGAGGTTATGTAATCATGAGAAGCTTTGTCATAATGTGAGGCATGTGAAAGGTTACATCTCTCATGAATTTTAGTAGAGTAATAGTAAGGAATATTGAAGATTTTTTATGTAAAGTTATATATTGGATATAAACCTCCATGCTATGAAATAAAATATATTTTTAATATGAAATATTTTGATTTATGAATGAATTAGAAAATATTATTGTGCAACATTTGTGTTACCATTTGAATGTGATGTTAGTATTTTGTTCCTGGAAATATTAACCTATGATATTTAAATTCTATTTACCAATAGTGGTATTAGATTCGCCTTGGTGAAATTCATCTTGGTTCAGAGCCATCTTCGTAGAGAACCATTTTGAGTATTTCAGTATAGGGAGGGAACATGAGTAGTCGAGAGAAAAATTGGAGTGAAGGAAGTTTGTTGAAATATTTGAATTGATTAAATATTAGTGGATTGAGTGAAGAGTTTTTGAAAATATCACTAGATTATTTGGAAATACACTAAAATATATGATTATGAGTAGATATTGAGATGCTTGATTATGTGCAAAAGATTTGTACATTGATAGCATTGATGTTTATGGATGTGGTGAAGTCAAATAAGTGTGAATGCATCATAGTCAAGAGATATAAAGAGTGAATGTGTTGAATATATGAGATTTGAGTGTGTAATTATTGAAGCTAGGAGAATTGGACATGCTAGGAACATTCAAGACAAAGCTAAAGAATTTGGAGGATGAAACTAAGTGGAGATAAATAGATAACATGATGGATGAATCTAAGTGGATATAATGAGATAATCTAGAGGATAATGTTGAGAAGGGGAATTGAGGAGAGAGCTAGAGAATATTGAGGAAACTACCAAAGAAAGAGCCCAGAAATGTTGAAAGAATGCTAGAGAACATTGACAAAGGACTCATATTATTATACTCTAATTTGAAGTTTTTATAGAATAGAAATTAAGAGTTGATGACCTCGTAAGGAGTAAAATTAAACACCACAATAAAAAAAAATTTAATGCTTGTGAAATAGTAAAATAAGTTATAATTTTAGAATTGTTTGTCGTAAGACTTCTATTAAGACAAGCCTATATCTTAGATGTATTTCATTAAGGTTTTATTGTGGGTATGGATGTAATTTATTTGGAAAATTAATTGAGACATATAAGGTGTGTTTATTGAGAATAACAAGTTTAAAGAACTTTGGGAGATATAAGGTAGATACAAGGAAATTAAAAAATTGAATGAGTAATTAATTAATTAGAAAGGAGTGGAATGAAATGAAATGAAATTAAGTTTTTGATGACTAATTAATGATTGGTGAAATCAGGAATATTTAGGAGTTATAAGAAAAAGGAAAATGATTTGAATAATTAACAATGATTAAGATTGAATGATAATTTGAAGGACAAATAGATTGACTAAACATCTCAAACTAAAATTGTTTGAGATATAAAACTTAATTCAAAAGAGTTAAATCATGGCTAGAAAGCAAGGAAAAACTTACAAGAACCATTTACAATTTTTTCAAAAGAAATAAAACATGGAGTACTAGAACTGATGGAGCATATACAATCCATTCAAAGAGAATTAGAAAATAAATTTCTTATGATTCTTAAAAGGTGCATAAAATAATGTTTTGAAGATGTTAAAGAAAAATCATAGTACAATACAATAGTGACATTCAAGACATTGAGAAAAATTGCAAAAAAAAATAATAATTATTTCCATAAGAGTCCAATTAAAATTATAAAAAATAAATACCCAGGTGTTGTATGTCAGTTGGAGAGGAGAGGGCAATCCTCCAAGGGAGGTCCCAGGTTCAAATCTCCACCCTACCAAAAAGTTGAATTGGGTACCCAAAATCCAACTGATAATGTTACTCCCGGGTGACTTTGATGGTGTAGAACCCCATGTTCATGGTCTCTCAGACCAAGGTGGCCCTGAAAGGGATTTTTTGCTTTAAAAAATTGATGCAGGAGCATCCAGCGGTGTAAGGGCAATCCTGCAACACCAAAAATAAGAATTTGCATTTTCTCTTTCAGTTGTAGGTTTCTTTAGTTGTTTTATAGTCCATGATGACACTTAAGAGGTATAAGTCAGCCAAAAGTCAAAAAAGGCAAAAATTGGGAAGTGGTCATTTTTAGGAAATTGGCCTAAATGGACACCTATGGATTTGAAAATTTACCCAAAGGAGGGGAATTGAAAAATTAGACTTTGGTGAAATAATCACCCCAATAGCCCGAATGGTTTGAGAGATATTAAAATTTTCGTATTGAGAAATTCTTTCAGCACAACTTAAAAATGAAATATGAAGACCATAGAGGTTGTTTTTGAGGGATGAAATTTACCTCAATGGATGGTATAGAATTCCTAGGCGGGAATTGGGGTTTGGGCAATAAAAAGTGTTTTTTTATAATAAAATCAGAGAATTAGGGTTTCATTGTAACTTTGGGGTAGAGAGTCTCTGTTTTTCCCATTTTTCATGAAATTAAGATGAAAGTAAGGGTTTCTATTGCAATTTCTCTATTTTTTAGAAGATTATTTGTGATTTTTTTATTGTGTTCTTCATCAAAATATATATATATAGAAAATAAAATTACACTCATAGATATGAACAATGCAATACATATGGATATAAAGTTTAAGATTATTAGGATTGTGTTAATTGTAAAAGTTGTGGGAGCCATAATCAATCCTACAAAACTTATCAGTACAATGAAAGTAGTGTCTATGAATGGAGTATTATAAAAGGTATATTAATTATGGCATTAGGTGGAATTATAAAATAGATCATTACAAAAGCTACTATGGAAAAAATTAAAATAATTACAAATCCATATTTGTCACCAACAACAATATCATAGCCAAAATTAAAATATGAAGATGAAGATAAAATATTGAAGGCTACAAGCCTTCACACCAAATTATGCAATATAGGGGATGATGGTAATATTATATTATTTAGTAACATTGAATACCATGAAGTGCTATTATAAATATTAGATTAGGAGTGTGTTTAATATTTTTATCAATAGTAGGTGTCAAGTTGTGAAGAATATTTGTGTTATGTAGCTTAGTGTGAAAGCTATCAAGTGTGCAAGTATGAGTTATTAGTGAAAGGTGTCAAGTGTGCAAGTGAAGAGTCATAAGTGATAGGTGTCACTTGTGAAAGTGAAGAGTCATATGAGATGTGTTAAGATGTAAAGTAGGAGGTTATGTAATTATGAAAATATTTGTCATAATGTGATGCATGTGAAAGGTTACATATCCCATGATTTTGAGGAGAGCAATAGTCAAGAGTATTGAGGAGTTTTTATGTAAAATTATATATTGGAGGAAAATATCCATGCTATGTAATTGAATGAGTTTGTGATATGAGTTTTTTTGAGTTATAAATGTAGTACGTAAGTTTATTATGCAATATTTATTTTAAAATTTGAATGTGATGTTAGTATTTTGTTCTTGGGAATATTAACCTATGATTTTTTGGGTCCATTTTCCAACAATGAAGTGTATAATTATATTATATATAATATAATATGTATATAATATAATTTTATACCATATATAATACTATATGGTATAAATTTATATTGTATATACATGGATGGATATTACATTATGTAGGGGATTGGTCAAATGTGTGGTGAGCAAGGGGGTGTGTGTGTGAGGATAGGGGGTTACATGGAGTGAGAGAGGAGAGAGAAAAGGGGATTGGGTAGGGGTCATGTGATAATTTAAAATAATAATTTTTAAATTTATAATCTTTGTTGGGTATATCTATAACAAGGTATGTGGTATTTCAATGGATAAGATGTTAGAGATTTGAATAGTATTTTTTAAATAACTATTTTGACCCATACCTCACCTCTTAGAATTAATTTATGAAACCACAAGTAATTAAGCTTGTGCATACCCACATTCTAGCAAATATTTCCAATGATACTAAGGTTGATAGTGATGACACTAGATTGTTGTTCATACCTAAGGTGATCTCCAATGAAGGGAACAAAGGGCTCAATGTCCTCATAGAGAATGGGTGATAATACATTGAAATCCTTGTGGCCTTGGTAGAAAGGAAAAAATGGATAATAGGGGGTGATATGCTAGCACAAGTAGGAGGTTTATATTCTTATTTATGACATGAAACCATTTGAAAGCCCAATAAAATCCTTTTAAGATGAACAATGGATAAACCAATTTTCTCTTAAAATCGATAAGAGAGATCACTAATCTCAAAAGCCCCTTCTAAAATAGAGGTTTACCTATTATCTCTATATAAAGGTGGATGTCACAATCCCTATAAGATAAATATGAAAGGTATTTATAATAGGTTATTAAAAATAGTTCTAAAAAAGAGGAAGAAAGAGCAAGTTATTATTATAATGTCGTTAGGTAGGTAGCAACATGTTTGCCATATAAAATCTAAAATGCTATAAACTTAAATTGACGATATTACTTTCCAAGAAATGGTGGCTCTATAGTATAGATTCTTATATTTTGGAAGAATTTTATTAGTACCTACTCTTTCTATTTTAGTGGTAGTGTATGGGATCCCAAGAATAGCAAAACCTTTGGAATTTTATTTGGCTCTAATTAAAAAGATATTTATTATATTATTTTATTGAATTTTGTTGGATAAAACACTAGGTATTTATTAGAAACCATTACCCACACTAAGAGTATGGTAAGTGGTGGACTTTAGGAATTAGATGCCACATCGAAGGTATGGGTATTTTTCAAAACCAAAGGCTATGGTTTTTTTCTTGCAAATATGACTAAATTATATTAGAGAATACTCGTCAATGTAATGGGATATAGAGGAGGTCATAGTTTTTCACACAAGTTTATTTCAAAGAAATAAACTAAACTTTAATGGAAAGGGTCTTTATCATAGAAGTGTTATTATACTAGTGAAAGTAAACTTTGCCAATGGAATAAGGCTCTTATACCACTTACGATGGATGAGTAATTAGAATTATATGTTAAATACACACACACACATATAATTTAAGGATGAATGATATTTGTAAAAATGAGTATCTAATTAATATATCAAGTAGGTTCCCTTACTTATAAACACAACGATTCATAATAGTAAACATCAAAAGCAAACAATGATCAAATGAATATTTTGGTGGAACATATGATGGCCACAAAATCAATAAAGGGTGATAGTGGTCATGAGAGTTTTATTTCCAAAATTATGTTCATGGTAGGGTACACATTCCATTATGTGATCTCTACTAAGGCATGAATGTTTCCAAGGTATCTAAGAGGACCAATTCCTTGTTCTCCATAGTATTAATGATAGTCTTATCAATTTTAGAAGTCCCAACTGTATGGGAGGTAACTAACAATAAAATTAATACGAACACAGTATATGAGAAAGAGACAAACCAAACTATATATAAAATAGAGTACTTGATAAAAAATAATAACTTTAGAGGATTTAGCACCATGGATTTAATTGCCCCAAGAGACTAAGACAAGATGCCCATGCCCTAATAAACTTTAAAGATTTTTTTAGGGGATTGATTATTCCTCTAGACAATATGATAATGGTTGCACTTTTTAAATACTTTGGAGATGATATATAATTCACAACACCAATTCTAATAATCTAATGAGTTCCTTATAGGAATTTTCATCTCTAAGGATTAATACCTATAGCAATTTTGATGATTTGAATATGAATAAGCAAATAAACAATGGTATGTATGTTATGAAAATATATAGTGGATATAATGGAAATGATGACATGGTATAATGTTACCATTGTAAGGTCTATAGAGAATAGTTTTTATAGGGACTTAACTAGGGATATAATGAGGTTGCTGCAACTAGAGTATAAAATAAATAATATGACAAAGATAATCCAGGGTGTGGATTTAATATTCAATGTGTGGACAACACCCTTTTTCAAGGTACAAATACTAGATGCAATGATAGATCTATTTTATAGGTAATATGAACTAAAGCAATAGGCTAACAAGATACAATCAAATTAATTAGAATAGGTAAATAAAACAAGGCAAGTTGGTCAACAAAACTAAGTAATCATATTGTATAACTTTGACGAATGCTAAAAGGTATTAAGAGCTTGTTATAAAGAGCATTAATGAGGATATTAAGAGGCTATCAAAGCATATCCTTTAAAATATTCAAATAGTGGATTGGCCATATTTCACTTTAAAATATGACTAGCAACTAGTATAGAGGTTATTAGGGATGGCAATCTAGAGAACAACCTAAAAGTATAAAGTAATAGAGGATTTAGAGTCACTAGAAAAATCCTTCATCATGTGTATGTTAGCTATATAGACAAGTTTTTATCATGAAGGTCAAGAAGACAAAAGCTAGAAGAGGTGATAGATGCCACTAGAGCTAGACCAAAAGCACCATCTAATACTTGGATTCTTCAAAATGATAAAAAAATATAGTAGTATTCATTGATAATATATTTAGTAGTACCTAAATTTGGAGATGTTTCCATCAACTTAAAACCTCCAAAAACATCTATCAAAGGCCAACTAAGTACCCTCATGCTTCCTTGAATTTGAATTTATGGAATAATATTGGTTGGTTTAGAATGAACCAATAGATAAGTTGAATGAAATATTGGTAGTGGTTAAAATTAGTTGGCACCAATCATCACATTAGTGCCTTGGGTTAATGCTACACTATTGGGTTAGTGTTGTTATTAATAGTTAGAAACTAGATAGTAGCTAACTAGCACCTAGTTAGTGAGTAGAAAATAAGAACGACCCTTTATTAGGTGCCCTACAAGCGTGTCTCAAAAAGGAAACATACATGGATTTATCTTGATTTTCATACCTTAACTTATGTCATTCACTTGCTCACCTGAATATTTTTCATGATCGTACATTCGATATTTCTCATCATCAAAAGTGGATAAAACATTATGTATATATAAGCACACATTGGTTTTAGATGACACTGACACTTTTGAAGTTTTAATATTTTCATTTGAACATTGGCACCAAAATGCATGGATATAAGATTTAAATTTTTTATTTAAATATTATAAGGTAAAATCCTTTTTTTTTAAAACCCTTGCAATGATAAAGACCTTTAGTGGCCCAACCATGATTTAGAGTGAATAAACCTTTGTCCTTCCTTTGAAAACCTTTGGCATTCCTTTTATAAAACTTTGTCCTTATGACTTTATATGCTATGTTTATAATATTTAAATATTATACTCCTTAAACATATTTTCCTTTCTTACCATTTACCAACCTTGTAAACTCATCCCTTTTCAAGAATAATTTACCATTTATATCATGTTCTTTTTGACATAAAGCCTTTGACATCAATATCAACTACTTACATCAATACTTTGACATTAATGACAACTAAATATGCTCAATATTTCTAAAACATAATTTGGACATGGCTCAAAACCATATGAAACATAAAATATATCAATATCATACTGTACGTAGCTTTCCCATTGATGATATTGTCTTCCATCACTTATAACCATACAAATAATCATATCTTTAATTGTATGGTTATCATAAACTTTCTACAAAATACTATGGTCCTTATCAGGTATTGTAGAGTCTTGGGGGTGATGGTGTACAAAGTAGCCCTTCTAGCTAGTTCCAAACTTCATAAAAAATTCTATGTATCCTATCTCAATCAAGTTATTGGCAACAAGGTGCAAGTGTGGTCTACACTTATAGAGTTGGTCGAGGAAGGGTCCATCATTCCTGAACCTTAATGCATTCTTGATCAAGGATCACGTATCCTTCATCGAGGGGTTATCACAGATTTCTTGGTCCAGTGATGTGGCTTACAACTAGAAGATGTGACATGGGAACTTTTTTCCCAAATCCAAAAATAGTTTCCTCACCTTTCGCTTTGAGGATAATCCTTTTTAAATGGGAAGGACATGTTAGGAACCCTCCATCCTAATACTTCATGTAATAATCCTTGTGGAACGTGGGTAGTAACCACGTTAATATTTTATTGTAGTTTTATATTAATAAGCACCTATTCCAAATGACACCCTTCTATATAAGCATTTTTTCAAGAATGTAACTGATTGTAGGTAGGATATTCTAGCTTAGGTTGCATTTTGCATGTAAGCGAACCTTGGGAGTTAGGTGCTAGAGGAATTCCTTAAATCTACGAGTGTAAGTATTGTATGTATATTTTTGCATAGTTGAATTAATTATTAAAGGAGGTTTTCCCATCAAAGAAGCTTGCAATTTATTGCTATTGTGAGATTGTTCCTATTATGTAATTTACTTTTGTATTGTGCATTTTATTTCCAAGTGTGTTGTGAGTATGTGTGTTTATTTTCAAGTATTTGTGTGAGAGTGTTATTTTTAATATTAGGTTCCTAACATGGGTATAGGGTCAATGTTAAAACATCAAGCAATAATTGTAGATGCTCCTTTTCTAATAATATTTTACATTTTATACAAAGATAAAAACTATGATGGAAGATCATGGAATCCATTTAAGATGTACTTTTGGCCTTGTCATTTGAATTTAATTTTTTTTCAAGTTTACATTTGAAAATCCCTGGGGGTGTTAACCATTCTACTCCAAGTACTACATACAATTCTCCTAATAGCTTAACATAAAATCTAGATTTGGTATTTGTAATAATTCATACTTATATCTACTTTATGATATTTTGATTTACAATTTCCATGACTAATCCCTAAAACTACCACATAGGACCATTTTGTTGGACAAACAAATGAATTGGGTCACTTAGAAAATGGCTAAATAAATAAAATTAATTGTACTACTTAAGTCAATTAATACCATAACTAGATGGTTTTGATTATACCCTTACATTTTAAAGATTTTTAGGTATTGGATTTCTATTGGTGCAACTATAAATATTATAGGCTTATTTTATTTTGGTGAAAGCTCTCTTTCTACCATAGATACATCCTAACTACTAATACTATTTGCATACTAGTTTTCCTCTTCATAATTTCTTCCTCTACAATTGTAAAGTGTATTTTAATCTTTAAATGTTGATGGTTTAGGGTGATATTTCTTTCTCTTGTTTGATAGATATTTCTTATAACTAGAGTTTGATTGATCTAGCGGTTTATATATTAATTACTATCACATTTTAATTTCTTATATAATGGCCATTATGAAACCATGTGTTTCAATTATTTTTTAATATTTTATTTTTATACTTTAAATATATCCTAATAGCCATAGATAAGGTCAAATCATTCCTATATTGAAGTTCATGTTTTATATTAGGTTTCAATCCACTCATATAGTAATTGACCCACCAAGGTTAGTTACTATTGTTGTAAATAGATCAAATTTAGAGATGTATTTACCTACCAATGTTTGTTGTTTTATTTGATTTAATTAGTCTAATTAATTATTTTTTGGTGGTTTAAATATTTTATTAATATCTACAAGGAATACTTCCCCGCCACCAAGTATACCACTTTCATGCTTATATTTTTTAATGGAGAGACACTAATTTGATAGCATCCTCCTCATTATTTGCATGATTTAATTTAATGTAATTTTTAATGTTTATACCCCACTTGATAGATCATGTATATTTTAACCATCTATTTAATTCAATGTAATTTTTAATGTTTATACCCCACTTGATAGATTCTTGTTGATTTGAACATTTGTTTTAAATGATCTATTATAATATTGTTTCAATTGTGATGGAGTATGAATAATCATGCTTTACGACATCTAGTTAAGATCTAGCCTTGATATTCATGTAATTGGAGAGCTTAACACTCTTGAGTAAATGCTCTTAGTGATTAGTGCTTGGATCCTAGCTTTAATATTTTTAATACCTTCCTTCATATTTTTGAATATTTTATTTATTTGTTTCATTTCTTGTTTTTATTTGGTTAATTACGTTTTGTAAGTATTCCACTATTACTTTCAATTAGGCATCACTCATCCTTGAAAAATTTACAATTTACATATACTCCAACAAATATTATTTGGATCTATAAATTTATTCATTTATAATTATTTTTTATTATATATACTACAATTTATACTATCAATGTTATTGGTATTACATTATCTAGTACCATTGAGTACCATGAAGTACCATTGTAAATATTAGATTAGGACTGTGTTTAATATTTGTGTCAATAGTAGGTTTCAAGTTGTAAAGAATGTCTATGTGTTATGTAATTAAGTTTGGAAAGTGTCAAGTGTGCATGTATGAGTTATTAATGAAAGGTATTAAGTGTGCAAGTGAATAGTAATAACTAAAGGTGTCATGTGTGGAAGTGAAGAGTCATATAAGATGTGTCAAGATGTAAATTTGGAGGTTATGTAATCATGAGAAGCTTTGTCATAATGTGAGGCATGTGAAAGGTTACATCTCTCATGAATTTTAGTAGAGTAATAGTAAGGAATATTGAAGATTTTTTATGTAAAGTTATATATTGGATATAAACCTCCATGCTATGAAATAAAATATATTTTTAATATGAAATATTTTGATTTATGAATGAATTAGAAAATATTATTGTGCAACATTTGTGTTACCATTTGAATGTGATGTTAGTATTTTGTTCCTGGAAATATTAACCTATGATATTTAAATTCTATTTACCAATAGTGGTATTAGATTCGCCTTGGTGAAATTCATCTTGGTTCAGAGCCATCTTCGTAGAGAACCATTTTGAGTATTTCAGTATAGGGAGGGAACATGAGTAGTCGAGAGAAAAATTGGAGTGAAGGAAGTTTGTTGAAATATTTGAATTGATTAAATATTAGTGGATTGAGTGAAGAGTTTTTGAAAATATCACTAGATTATTTGGAAATACACTAAAATATATGATTATGAGTAGATATTGAGATGCTTGATTATGTGCAAAAGATTTGTACATTGATAGCATTGATGTTTATGGATGTGGTGAAGTCAAATAAGTGTGAATGCATCATAGTCAAGAGATATAAAGAGTGAATGTGTTGAATATATGAGATTTGAGTGTGTAATTATTGAAGCTAGGAGAATTGGACATGCTAGGAACATTCAAGACAAAGCTAAAGAATTTGGAGGATGAAACTAAGTGGAGATAAATAGATAACATGATGGATGAATCTAAGTGGATATAATGAGATAATCTAGAGGATAATGTTGAGAAGGGGAATTGAGGAGAGAGCTAGAGAATATTGAGGAAACTACCAAAGAAAGAGCCCAGAAATGTTGAAAGAATGCTAGAGAACATTGACAAAGGACTCATATTATTATACTCTAATTTGAAGTTTTTATAGAATAGAAATTAAGAGTTGATGACCTCGTAAGGAGTAAAATTAAACACCACAATAAAAAAAAATTTAATGCTTGTGAAATAGTAAAATAAGTTATAATTTTAGAATTGTTTGTCGTAAGACTTCTATTAAGACAAGCCTATATCTTAGATGTATTTCATTAAGGTTTTATTGTGGGTATGGATGTAATTTATTTGGAAAATTAATTGAGACATATAAGGTGTGTTTATTGAGAATAACAAGTTTAAAGAACTTTGGGAGATATAAGGTAGATACAAGGAAATTAAAAAATTGAATGAGTAATTAATTAATTAGAAAGGAGTGGAATGAAATGAAATGAAATTAAGTTTTTGATGACTAATTAATGATTGGTGAAATCAGGAATATTTAGGAGTTATAAGAAAAAGGAAAATGATTTGAATAATTAACAATGATTAAGATTGAATGATAATTTGAAGGACAAATAGATTGACTAAACATCTCAAACTAAAATTGTTTGAGATATAAAACTTAATTCAAAAGAGTTAAATCATGGCTAGAAAGCAAGGAAAAACTTACAAGAACCATTTACAATTTTTTCAAAAGAAATAAAACATGGAGTACTAGAACTGATGGAGCATATACAATCCATTCAAAGAGAATTAGAAAATAAATTTCTTATGATTCTTAAAAGGTGCATAAAATAATGTTTTGAAGATGTTAAAGAAAAATCATACTACAATACAATAGTGACATTCAAGACATTGAGAAAAATTGCAAAAAAAAATAATTATTATTTCCATAAGAGTCCAATTAAAATTATAAAAAATAAATACCCAGGTGTTGTATGTCGGTTGGAGAGGAGAGGGCAATCCTCCAAGGGAGGTCCCGAGTTCAAATCTCCACCCTACCAAAAAGTTGAATTGGGTACCCAAAATCCAACCGATAATGTTACTCCCGGGTGACTTTGACGGTGTAGAACCCCATGTTCATGGTCTCTCGGACCAAGGTGGCCCCGCAAGGGATTTTTGCTTTAAAAAATTGATGCAGGAGCATCCAGCGGTGTAAGGGCAATCCTGCAACACCAAAAATAAGAATTTGCATTTTCTCTTTCAGTTGTAGGTTTCTTTAGTTGTTTTATAGTCCATGATGACACTTAAGAGGTATAAGTCAGCCAAAAGTCAAAAAAGGCAAAAATTGGGAAGTGGTCATTTTTAGGAAATTGGCCTAAATGGACACCTATAGATTTGAAAATTTACCCAAAGGAGGGGAATTGAAAAATTAGACTTTGGTAAAATAATCACCCTAATAGCCTGAATGGTTTGAGAGATATTAAAATTTTCGTATTGAGAAATTCTTTCAGCACAACTTAAAAATGAAATATGAAGACCATAGAGGTTGTTTTTGAGGGATGAAATTTACCTCAATGGATGGTATAGAATTCCTAGGCGGGAATTGGGGTTTGGGCAATAAAAAGTGTTTTTTTATAATAAAATCAGAGAATTAGGGTTTCATTGTAACTTTGGGGTAGAGAGTCTCTGTTTTTCCCATTTTTCATGAAATTAAGATGAAAGTAAGGGTTTCTATTGCAATTTCTCTATTTTTTAGAAGATTATTTGTGATTTTTTTATTGTGTTCTTCATCAAAATATATATATATAGAAAATAAAATTACACTCATAGATATGAACAATGCAATACATATGGATATAAAGTTTAAGATTATTAGGATTGTGTTAATTGTAAAAGTTGTGGGAGCCATAATCAATCCTACAAAACTTATCAGTACAATGAAAGTAGTGTCTATGAATGGAGTATTATAAAAGGTATATTAATTATGGCATTAGGTGGAATTATAAAATAGATCATTACAAAAGCTACTATGGAAAAAATTAAAATAATTACAAATCCATATTTGTCACCAACAACAATATCATAGCCAAAATTAAAATATGAAGATGAAGATAAAATATTGAAGGCTACAAGCCTTCACACCAAATTATGCAATATAGGGGATGATGGTAATATTATATTATTTAGTAACATTGAATACCATGAAGTGCTATTATAAATATTAGATTAGGAGTGTGTTTAATATTTTTATCAATAGTAGGTGTCAAGTTGTGAAGAATATTTGTGTTATGTAGCTTAGTGTGAAAGCTATCAAGTGTGCAAGTATGAGTTATTAGTGAAAGGTGTCAAGTGTGCAAGTGAAGAGTCATAAGTGATAGGTGTCACTTGTGAAAGTGAAGAGTCATATGAGATGTGTTAAGATGTAAAGTAGGAGGTTATGTAATTATGAAAATATTTGTCATAATGTGATGCATGTGAAAGGTTACATATCCCATGATTTTGAGGAGAGCAATAGTCAAGAGTATTGAGGAGTTTTTATGTAAAATTATATATTGGAGGAAAATATCCATGCTATGTAATTGAATGAGTTTGTGATATGAGTTTTTTTGAGTTATAAATGTAGTACGTAAGTTTATTATGCAATATTTATTTTAAAATTTGAATGTGATGTTAGTATTTTGTTCTTGGGAATATTAACCTATGATTTTTTGGGTCCATTTTCCAACAATGAAGTGTATAATTATATTATATATAATATAATATGTATATAATATAATTTTATACCATATATAATACTATATGGTATAAATTTATATTGTATATACATGGATGGATATTACATTATGTAGGGGATTGGTCAAATGTGTGGTGAGCAAGGGGGTGTGTGTGTGAGGATAGGGGGTTACATGGAGTGAGAGAGGAGAGAGAAAAGGGGATTGGGTAGGGGTCATGTGATAATTTAAAATAATAATTTTTAAATTTATAATCTTTGTTGGGTATATCTATAACAAGGTATGTGGTATTTCAATGGATAAGATGTTAGAGATTTGAATAGTATTTTTTAAATAACTATTTTGACCCATACCTCACCTCTTAGAATTAATTTATGAAACCACAAGTAATTAAACTTGTGCATACCCACATTCTAGCAAATATTTCCAATGATACTAAGGTTGATAGTGATGACACTAGATTGTTGTTCATACCTAAGGTGATCTCCAATGAAGGGAACAAAGGGCTCAATGTCCTCATAGAGAATGGGTGATAATACATTGAAATCCTTGTGGCCTTGGTAGAAAGGAAAAAATGGATAATAGGGGGTGATATGCTAGCACAAGTAGGAGGTTTATATTCTTATTTATGACATGAAACCATTTGAAAGCCCAATAAAATCCTTTTAATATGAATAATGGATAAACCAATTTTCTCTTAAAATCGATAAGAGAGATCACTAATCTCAAAAGCCCCTTCTAAAATAGAGGTTTACCTATTATCTCTATATAAAGGTGGATGTCACAATCCCTATAAGATAAATATGAAAGGTATTTATAATAGGTTATTAAAAATAGTTCTAAAAAAGAGGAAGAAAGAGCAAGTTATTATTATAATGTCGTTAGGTAGGTAGCAACATGTTTGCCATATAAAATCTAAAATGCTATAAACTTAAATTGACGATATTACTTTCCAAGAAATGGTGGCTCTATAGTATAGATTCTTATATTTTGGAAGAATTTTATTAGTACCTACTCTTTCTATTTTAGTGGTAGTGTATGGGATCCCAAGAATAGCAAAACCTTTGGAATTTTATTTGGCTCTAATTAAAAAGATATTTATTATATTATTTTATTGAATTTTGTTGGATAAAACACTAGGTATTTATTAGAAACCATTACCCACACTAAGAGTATGGTAAGTGGTGGACTTTAGGAATTAGATGCCACATCGAAGGTATGGGTATTTTTCAAAACCAAAGGCTATGGTTTTTTTCTTGCAAATATGACTAAATTATATTAGAGAATACTCGTCAATGTAATGGGATATAGAGGAGGTCATAGTTTTTCACACAAGTTTATTTCAAAGAAATAAACTAAACTTTAATGGAAAGGGTCTTTATCATAGAAGTGTTATTATACTAGTGAAAGTAAACTTTGCCAATGGAATAAGGCTCTTATACCACTTACGATGGATGAGTAATTAGAATTATATGTTAAATACACACACACACACATATAATTTAAGGATGAATGATATTTGTAAAAATGAGTATCTAATTAATATATCAAGTAGGTTCCCTTACTTATAAACACAACGATTCATAATAGTAAACATCAAAAGCAAACAATGATCAAATGAATATTTTGGTGGAACATATGATGGCCACAAAATCAATAAAGGGTGATAGTGGTCATGAGAGTTTTATTTCCAAAATTATGTTCATGGTAGGGTACACATTCCATTATGTGATCTCTACTAAGGCATGAATGTTTCCAAGGTATCTAAGAGGACCAATTCCTTGTTCTCCATAGTATTAATGATAGTCTTATCAATTTTAGAAGTCCCAACTGTATGGGAGGTAACTAACAATAAAATTAATACGAACACAGTATATGAGAAAGAGACAAACCAAACTATATATAAAATAGAGTACTTGATAAAAAATAATAACTTTAGAGGATTTAGCACCATGGATTTAATTGCCCCAAGAGACTAAGACAAGATGCCCATGCCCTAATAAACTTTAAAGATTTTTTTAGGGGATTGATTATTCCTCTAGACAATATGATAATGGTTGCACTTTTTAAATACTTTGGAGATGATATATAATTCACAACACCAATTCTAATAATCTAATGAGTTCCTTATAGGAATTTTCATCTCTAAGGATTAATACCTATAGCAATTTTGATGATTTGAATATGAATAAGCAAATAAACAATGGTATGTATGTTATGAAAATATATAGTGGATATAATGGAAATGATGACATGGTATAATGTTACCATTGTAATGTCTATAGAGAATAGTTTTTATAGGGACTTAACTAGGGATATAATGAGGTTGCTGCAACTAGAGTATAAAATAAATAATATGACAAAGATAATCCAGGGTGTGGATTTAATATTCAATGTGTGGACAACACCCTTTTTCAAGGTACAAATACTAGATGCAATGATAGATCTATTTTATAGGTAATATGAACTAAAGCAATAGGCTAACAAGATACAATCAAATTAATTAGAATAGGTAAATAAAACAAGGCAAGTTGGTCAACAAAACTAAGTAATCATATTGTATAACTTTGACGAATGCTAAAAGGTATTAAGAGCTTGTTATAAAGAGCATTAATGAGGATATTAAGAGGCTATCAAAGCATATCCTTTAAAATATTCAAATAGTGGATTGGCCATATTTCACTTTAAAATATGACTAGCAACTAGTATAGAGGTTATTAGGGATGGCAATCTAGAGAACAACCTAAAAGTATAAAGTAATAGAGGATTTAGAGTCACTAGAAAAATCCTTCATCATGTGTATGTTAGCTATATAGACAAGTTTTTATCATGAAGGTCAAGAAGACAAAAGCTAGAAGAGGTGATAGATGCCACTAGAGCTAGACCAAAAGCACCATCTAATACTTGGATTCTTCAAAATGATAAAAAAATATAGTAGTATTCATTGATAATATATTTAGTAGTACCTAAATTTGGAGATGTTTCCATCAACTTAAAACCTCCAAAAACATCTATCAAAGGCCAACTAAGTACCCTCATGCTTCCTTGAATTTGAATTTATGGAATAATATTGGTTGGTTTAGAATGAACCAATAGATAAGTTGAATGAAATATTGGTAGTTGTTAAAATTAGTTGGCACCAATCATCACATTAGTGCCTTGGGTTAATGCTACACTATTGGGTTAGTGTTGTTATTAATAGTTAGAAACTAGATAGTAGCTAACTAGCACCTAGTTAGTGAGTAGAAAATAAGAACGACCCTTTATTAGGTGCCCTACAAGCGTGTCTCAAAAAGGAAACATACATGGATTTATCTTGATTTTCATACCTTAACTTATGTCATTCACTTGCTCACCTGAATATTTTTCATGATCGTACATTCGATATTTCTCATCATCAAAAGTGGATAAAACATTATGTATATATAAGCACACATTGGTTTTAGATGACACTGACACTTTTGAAGTTTTAATATTTTCATTTGAACATTGGCACCAAAATGCATGGATATAAGATTTAAATTTTTTATTTAAATATTATAAGGTAAAATCCTTTTTTTTTAAAACCCTTGCAATGATAAAGACCTTTAGTGGCCCAACCATGATTTAGAGTGAATAAACCTTTGTCCTTCCTTTGAAAACCTTTGGCATTCCTTTTATAAAACTTTGTCCTTATGACTTTATATGCTATGTTTATAATATTTAAATATTATACTCCTTAAACATATTTTCCTTTCTTACCATTTACCAACCTTGTAAACTCATCCCTTTTCAAGAATAATTTACCATTTATATCATGTTCTTTTTGACATAAAGCCTTTGACATCAATATCAACTACTTACATCAATACTTTGACATTAATGACAACTAAATATGCTCAATATTTCTAAAACATAATTTGGACATGGCTCAAAACCATATGAAACATAAAATATATCAATATCATACTGTACGTAGCTTTCCCATTGATGATATTGTCTTCCATCACTTATAACCATACAAATAATCATATCTTTAATTGTATGGTTATCATAAACTTTCTACAAAATACAATGGTCCTTATCAGGTATTGTAGAGTCTTGGGGGTGATGGTGTACAAAGTAGCCCTTCTAGCTAGTTCCAAACTTCATAAAAAATTCTATGTATCCTATCTCAATCAAGTTATTGGCAACAAGGTGCAAGTGTGGTCTACACTTATAGAGTTGGTCGAGGAAGGGTCCATCATTCCTGAACCTTAATGCATTCTTGATCAAGGATCACGTATCCTTCATCGAGGGGTTATCACAGATTTCTTGGTCCAGTGATGTGGCTTACAACTAGAAGATGTGACATGGGAACTTTTTTCCCAAATCCAAAAATAGTTTCCTCACCTTTCGCTTTGAGGATAATCCTTTTTAAATGGGAAGGACATGTTAGGAACCCTCCATCCTAATACTTCATGTAATAATCCTTGTGGAACGTGGGTAGTAACCACGTTAATATTTTATTGTAGTTTTATATTAATAAGCACCTATTCCAAATGACACCCTTCTATATAAGCATTTTTTCAAGAATGTAACTGATTGTAGGTAGGATATTCTAGCTTAGGTTGCATTTTGCATGTAAGCGAACCTTGGGAGTTAGGTGCTAGAGGAATTCCTTAAATCTACGAGTGTAAGTATTGTATGTATATTTTTGCATAGTTGAATTAATTATTAAAGGAGGTTTTCCCATCAAAGAAGCTTGCAATTTATTGCTATTGTGAGATTGTTCCTATTATGCAATTTACTTTTGTATTGTGCATTTTATTTCCAAGTGTGTTGTGAGTATGTGTGTTTATTTTCAAGTATTTGTGTGAGAGTGTTATTTTTAATATTAGGTTCCTAACATGGGTATAGGGTCAATGTTAAAACATCAAGCAATAATTGTAGATGCTCCTTTTCTAATAATATTTTACATTTTATACAAAGATAAAAACTATGATGGAAGATCATGGAATCCATTTAAGATGTACTTTTGGCCTTGTCATTTGAATTTAATTTTTTTTCAAGTTTACATTTGAAAATCCCTGGGGGTGTTAACCATTCTACTCCAAGTACTACATACAATTCTCCTAATAGCTTAACATAAAATCTAGATTTGGTATTTGTAATAATTCATACTTATATCTACTTTATGATATTTTGATTTACAATTTCCATGACTAATCCCTAAAACTACCACATAGGACCATTTTGTTGGACAAACAAATGAATTGGGTCACTTAGAAAATGGCTAAATAAATAAAATTAATTGTACTACTTAAGTCAATTAATACCATAACTAGATGGTTTTGATTATACCCTTACATTTTAAAGATTTTTAGGTATTGGATTTCTATTGGTGCAACTATAAATATTATAGGCTTATTTTATTTTGGTGAAAGCTCTCTTTCTACCATAGATACATCCTAACTACTAATACTATTTGCATACTAGTTTTCCTCTTCATAATTTCTTCCTCTACAATTGTAAAGTGTATTTTAATCTTTAAATGTTGATGGTTTAGGGTGATATTTCTTTCTCTTGTTTGATAGATATTTCTTATAACTAGAGTTTGATTGATCTAGCGGTTTATATATTAATTACTATCACATTTTAATTTCTTATATAATGGCCATTATGAAACCATGTGTTTCAATTATTTTTTAATATTTTATTTTTATACTTTAAATATATCCTAATAGCCATAGATAAGGTCAAATCATTCCTATATTGAAGTTCATGTTTTATATTAGGTTTCAATCCACTCATATAGTAATTGACCCACCAAGGTTAGTTACTATTGTTGTAAATAGATCAAATTTAGAGATGTATTTACCTACCAATGTTTGTTGTTTTATTTGATTTAATTAGTCTAATTAATTATTTTTTGGTGGTTTAAATATTTTATTAATATCTACAAGGAATACTTCCCCGCCACCAAGTATACCACTTTCACGCTTATATTTTTTAATGGAGAGACACTAATTTGATAGCATCCTCCTCATTATTTGCATGATTTAATTTAATGTAATTTTTAATGTTTATACCCCACTTGATAGATCATGTATATTTTAACCATCTATTTAATTCAATGTAATTTTTAATGTTTATACCCCACTTGATAGATTCTTGTTGATTTGAACATTTGTTTTAAATGATCTATTATAATATTGTTTCAATTGTGATGGAGTATGAATAATCATGCTTTACGACATCTAGTTAAGATCTAGCCTTGATATTCATGTAATTGGAGAGCTTAACACTCTTGAGTAAATGCTCTTAGTGATTAGTGCTTGGATCCTAGCTTTAATATTTTTAATACCTTCCTTCATATTGTTGAATATTTTATTTATTTGTTTCATTTCTTGTTTTTATTTGGTTAATTATGTTTTGTAAGTATTCCACTATTACTTTCAATTAGGCATCACTCATCCTTGAAAAATTTACAATTTACATATACTCCAACAAATATTATTTGGATCTATAAATTTATTCATTTATAATTATTTTTTATTATATATACTACAATTTATACTATCAATGTTATTGGTATTACATTATCTAGTACCATTGAGTACCATGAAGTACCATTGTAAATATTAGATTAGGACTGTGTTTAATATTTGTGTCAATAGTAGGTTTCAAGTTGTAAAGAATGTCTATGTGTTATGTAATTAAGTTTGGAAAGTGTCAAGTGTGCATGTATGAGTTATTAATGAAAGGTATTAAGTGTGCAAGTGAATAGTAATAACTAAAGGTGTCATGTGTGGAAGTGAAGAGTCATATAAGATGTGTCAAGATGTAAATTTGGAGGTTATGTAATCATGAGAAGCTTTGTCATAATGTGAGGCATGTGAAAGGTTACATCTCTCATGAATTTTAGTAGAGTAATAGTAAGGAATATTGAAGATTTTTTATGTAAAGTTATATATTGGATATAAACCTCCATGCTATGAAATAAAATATATTTTTAATATGAAATATTTTGATTTATGAATGAATTAGAAAATATTATTGTGCAACATTTGTGTTACCATTTGAATGTGATGTTAGTATTTTGTTCCTGGAAATATTAACCTATGATATTTAAATTCTATTTACCAATAGTGGTATTAGATTCGCCTTGGTGAAATTCATCTTGGTTCAGAGCCATCTTCGTAGAGAACCATTTTGAGTATTTCAGTATAGGGAGGGAACATGAGTAGTCGAGAGAAAAATTGGAGTGAAGGAAGTTTGTTGAAATATTTGAATTGATTAAATATTAGTGGATTGAGTGAAGAGTTTTTGAAAATATCACTAGATTATTTGGAAATACACTAAAATATATGATTATGAGTAGATATTGAGATGCTTGATTATGTGCAAAAGATTTGTACATTGATAGCATTGATGTTTATGGATGTGGTGAAGTCAAATAAGTGTGAATGCATCATAGTCAAGAGATATAAAGAGTGAATGTGTTGAATATATGAGATTTGAGTGTGTAATTATTGAAGCTAGGAGAATTGGACATGCTAGGAACATTCAAGACAAAGCTAAAGAATTTGGAGGATGAAACTAAGTGGAGATAAATAGATAACATGATGGATGAATCTAAGTGGATATAATGAGATAATCTAGAGGATAATGTTGAGAAGGGGAATTGAGGAGAGAGCTAGAGAATATTGAGGAAACTACCAAAGAAAGAGCCCAGAAATGTTGAAAGAATGCTAGAGAACATTGACAAAGGACTCATATTATTATACTCTAATTTGAAGTTTTTATAGAATAGAAATTAAGAGTTGATGACCTCGTAAGGAGTAAAATTAAACACCACAATAAAAAAAAATTTAATGCTTGTGAAATAGTAAAATAAGTTATAATTTTAGAATTGTTTGTCGTAAGACTTCTATTAAGACAAGCCTATATCTTAGATGTATTTCATTAAGGTTTTATTGTGGGTATGGATGTAATTTATTTGGAAAATTAATTGAGACATATAAGGTGTGTTTATTGAGAATAACAAGTTTAAAGAACTTTGGGAGATATAAGTTAGATACAAGGAAATTAAAAAATTGAATGAGTAATTAATTAATTAGAAAGGAGTGGAATGAAATGAAATGAAATGAAGTTTTTGATGACTAATTAATGATTGGTGAAATCAGGAATATTTAGGAGTTATAAGAAAAAGGAAAATGATTTGAATAATTAACAATGATTAAGATTGAATGATAATTTGAAGGACAAATAGATTGACTAAACATCTCAAACTAAAATTGTTTGAGATATAAAACTTAATTCAAAAGAGTTAAATCATGGCTAGAAAGCAAGGAAAAACTTACAAGAACCATTTACAATTTTTTCAAAAGAAATAAAACATGGAGTACTAGAACTGATGGAGCATATACAATCCATTCAAAGAGAATTAGAAAATAAATTTCTTATGATTCTTAAAAGGTGCATAAAATAATGTTTTGAAGATGTTAAAGAAAAATCATACTACAATACAATAGTGACATTCAAGACATTGAGAAAAATTGCAAAAAAAAATAATTATTATTTCCATAAGAGTCCAATTAAAATTATAAAAAATAAATACGCAGGTGTTGTATGTCAGTTGGAGAGGAGAGGGCAATCCTCCAAGGGAGGTCCCAGGTTCAAATCTCCACCCTACCAAAAAGTTGAATTGGGTACCCAAAATCCAACTGATAATGTTACTCCCGGGTGACTTTGACGGTGTAGAACCCCATGTTCATGGTCTCTCAGACCAAGGTGGCCCTGAAAGGGATTTTTTGCTTTAAAAAATTGATGCAGGAGCATCCAGCGGTGTAAGGGCAATCCTGCAACACCAAAAATAAGAATTTGCATTTTCTCTTTCAGTTGTAGGTTTCTTTAGTTGTTTTATAGTCCATGATGACACTTAAGAGGTATAAGTCAGCCAAAAGTCAAAAAAGGCAAAAATTGGGAAGTGGTCATTTTTAGGAAATTGGCCTAAATGGACACCTATAGATTTGAAAATTTACCCAAAGGAGGGGAATTGAAAAATTAGACTTTGGTAAAATAATCACCCTAATAGCCTGAATGGTTTGAGAGATATTAAAATTTTCGTATTGAGAAATTCTTTCAGCACAACTTAAAAATGAAATATGAAGACCATAGAGGTTGTTTTTGAGGGATGAAATTTACCTCAATGGATGGTATAGAATTCCTAGGCGGGAATTGGGGTTTGGGCAATAAAAAGTGTTTTTTTATAATAAAATCAGAGAATTAGGGTTTCATTGTAACTTTGGGGTAGAGAGTCTCTGTTTTTCCCATTTTTCATGAAATTAAGATGAAAGTAAGGGTTTCTATTGCAATTTCTCTATTTTTTAGAAGATTATTTGTGATTTTTTTATTGTGTTCTTCATCAAAATATATATATATAGAAAATAAAATTACACTCATAGATATGAACAATGCAATACATATGGATATAAATTTTAAGATTATTAGGATTGTGTTAATTGTAAAAGTTGTGGGAGCCATAATCAATCCTACAAAACTTATCAGTACAATGAAAGTAGTGTCTATGAATGGAGTATTATAAAAGGTATATTAATTATGGCATTAGGTGGAATTATAAAATAGATCATTACAAAAGCTACTATGGAAAAAATTAAAATAATTACAAATCCATATTTGTCACCAACAACAATATCATAGCCAAAATTAAAATATGAAGATGAAGATAAAATATTGAAGGCTACAAGCCTTCACACCAAATTATGCAATATAGGGGATGATGGTAATATTATATTATTTAGTAACATTGAATACCATGAAGTGCTATTATAAATATTAGATTAGGAGTGTGTTTAATATTTTTATCAATAGTAGGTGTCAAGTTGTGAAGAATATTTGTGTTATGTAGCTTAGTGTGAAAGCTATCAAGTGTGCAAGTATGAGTTATTAGTGAAAGGTGTCAAGTGTGCAAGTGAAGAGTCATAAGTGATAGGTGTCACTTGTGAAAGTGAAGAGTCATATGAGATGTGTTAAGATGTAAAGTAGGAGGTTATGTAATTATGAAAATATTTGTCATAATGTGATGCATGTGAAAGGTTACATATCCCATGATTTTGAGGAGAGCAATAGTCAAGAGTATTGAGGAGTTTTTATGTAAAATTATATATTGGAGGAAAATATCCATGCTATGTAATTGAATGAGTTTGTGATATGAGTTTTTTTGAGTTATAAATGTAGTACGTAAGTTTATTATGCAATATTTATTTTAAAATTTGAATGTGATGTTAGTATTTTGTTCTTGGGAATATTAACCTATGATTTTTTGGGTCCATTTTCCAACAATGAAGTGTATAATTATATTATATATAATATAATATGTATATAATATAATTTTATACCATATATAATACTATATGGTATAAATTTATATTGTATATACATGGATGGATATTACATTATGTAGGGGATTGGTCAAATGTGTGGTGAGCAAGGGGGTGTGTGTGTGAGGATAGGGGGTTACATGGAGTGAGAGAGGAGAGAGAAAAGGGGATTGGGTAGGGGTCATGTGATAATTTAAAATAATAATTTTTAAATTTATAATCTTTGTTGGGTATATCTATAACAAGGTATGTGGTATTTCAATGGATAAGATGTTAGAGATTTGAATAGTATTTTTTAAATAACTATTTTGACCCATACCTCACCTCTTAGAATTAATTTATGAAACCACAAGTAATTAAGCTTGTGCATACCCACATTCTAGCAAATATTTCCAATGATACTAAGGTTGATAGTGATGACACTAGATTGTTGTTCATACCTAAGGTGATCTCCAATGAAGGGAACAAAGGGCTCAATGTCCTCATAGAGAATGGGTGATAATACATTGAAATCCTTGTGGCCTTGGTAGAAAGGAAAAAATGGATAATAGGGGGTGATATGCTAGCACAAGTAGGAGGTTTATATTCTTATTTATGACATGAAACCATTTGAAAGCCCAATAAAATCCTTTTAATATGAACAATGGATAAACCAATTTTCTCTTAAAATCGATAAGAGAGATCACTAATCTCAAAAGCCCCTTCTAAAATAGAGGTTTACCTATTATCTCTATATAAAGGTGGATGTCACAATCCCTATAAGATAAATATGAAAGGTATTTATAATAGGTTACTAAAAATAGTTCTAAAAAAGAGGAAGAAAGAGCAAGTTATTATTATAATGTCGTTAGGTAGGTAGCAACATGTTTGCCATATAAAATCTAAAATGCTATAAACTTAAATTGACGATATTACTTTCCAAGAAATGGTGGCTCTATAGTATAGATTCTTATATTTTGGAAGAATTTTATTAGTACCTACTCTTTCTATTTTAGTGGTAGTGTATGGGATCCCAAGAATAGCAAAACCTTTGGAATTTTATTTGGCTCTAATTAAAAAGATATTTATTATATTATTTTATTGAATTTTGTTGGATAAAACACTAGGTATTTATTAGAAACCATTACCCACACTAAGAGTATGGTAAGTGGTGGACTTTAGGAATTAGATGCCACATCGAAGGTATGGGTATTTTTCAAAACCAAAGGCTATGGTTTTTTTCTTGCAAATATGACTAAATTATATTAGAGAATACTCGTCAATGTAATGGGATATAGAGGAGGTCATAGTTTTTCACACAAGTTTATTTCAAAGAAATAAACTAAACTTTAATGGAAAGGGTCTTTATCATAGAAGTGTTATTATACTAGTGAAAGTAAACTTTGCCAATGGAATAAGGCTCTTATACCACTTACGATGGATGAGTAATTAGAATTATATGTTAAATACACACACACACATATAATTTAAGGATGAATGATATTTGTAAAAATGAGTATCTAATTAATATATCAAGTAGGTTCCCTTACTTATAAACACAAAGATTCATAATAGTAAACATCAAAAGCAAACAATGATCAAATGAATATTTTGGTGGAACATATGATGGCCACAAAATCAATAAAGGGTGATAGTGGTCATGAGAGTTTTATTTCCAAAATTATGTTCATGGTAGGGTACACATTCCATTATGTGATCTCTACTAAGGCATGAATGTTTCCAAGGTATCTAAGAGGACCAATTCCTTGTTCTCCATAGTATTAATGATAGTCTTATCAATTTTAGAAGTCCCAACTGTATGGGAGGTAACTAACAATAAAATTAATACGAACACAGTATATGAGAAAGAGACAAACCAAACTATATATAAAATAGAGTACTTGATAAAAAATAATAACTTTAGAGGATTTAGCACCATGGATTTAATTGCCCCAAGAGACTAAGACAAGATGCCCATGCCCTAATAAACTTTAAAGATTTTTTTAGGGGATTGATTATTCCTCTAGACAATATGATAATGGTTGCACTTTTTAAATACTTTGGAGATGATATATAATTCACAACACCAATTCTAATAATCTAATGAGTTCATTATAGGAATTTTCATCTCTAAGGATTAATACCTATAGCAATTTTGATGATTTGAATATGAATAAGCAAATAAACAATGGTATGTATGTTATGAAAATATATAGTGGATATAATGGAAATGATGACATGGTATAATGTTACCATTGTAAGGTCTATAGAGAATATTTTTTATAGGGACTTAACTAGGGATATAATGAGGTTGCTGCAACTAGAGTATAAAATAAATAATATGACAAAGATAATCCAGGGTGTGGATTTAATATTCAATGTGTGGACAACACCCTTTTTCAAGGTACAAATACTAGATGCAATGATAGATCTATTTTATAGGTAATATGAACTAAAGCAATAGGCTAACAAGATACAATCAAATTAATTAGAATAGGTAAATAAAACAAGGCAAGTTGGTCAACAAAACTAAGTAATCATATTGTATAACTTTGACGAATGCTAAAAGGTATTAAGAGCTTGTTATAAAGAGCATTAATGAGGATATTAAGAGGCTATCAAATCATATCCTTTAAAATATTCAAATAGTGGATTGGCCATATTTCACTTTAAAATATGACTAGCAACTAGTATAGAGGTTATTAGGGATGGCAATCTAGAGAACAACCTAAAAGTATAAAGTAATAGAGGATTTAGAGTCACTAGAAAAATCCTTCATCATGTGTATGTTAGCTATATAGACAAGTTTTTATCATGAAGGTCAAGAAGACAAAAGCTAGAAGAGGTGATAGATGCCACTAGAGCTAGACCAAAAGCACCATCTAATACTTGGATTCTTCAAAATGATAAAAAAATATAGTAGTATTCATTGATAATATATTTAGTAGTACCTAAATTTGGAGATGTTTCCATCAACTTAAAACCTCCAAAAACATCTATCAAAGGCCAACTAAGTACCCTCATGCTTCCTTGAATTTGAATTTATGGAATAATATTGGTTGGTTTAGAATGAACCAATAGATAAGTTGAATGAAATATTGGTAGTGGTTAAAATTAGTTGGCACCAATCATCACATTAGTGCCTTGGGTTAATGCTACACTATTGGGTTAGTGTTGTTATTAATAGTTAGAAACTAGATAGTAGCTAACTAGCACCTAGTTAGTGAGTAGAAAATAAGAACGACCCTTTATTAGGTTCCCTACTAGTCCTAAGGATATCATATTGTAAAGTGGTGGGGCATCAAGAGTTAATAATATATTGTATAATTTTAGTTTATTGTTGTACATTTTCATATTTTATGTGTTCATGTGCAGCTTGTGAGAATGTGTATAATGGTTGATATTGAGAAAGAGCTCCCTAGTGTTGTGGATCTTATATCACACCTAAGAACTTGGTCACAATCTGTTGTTTATGAAAACAAGCATCAGGCTTGTCAATCCTATGGTTTAGGTGGGCACCACCAAAACTTGTGTTCCCAAAAGAAATAGGTGAACCCTTATGCGACCCATGATTATTCTGGTCAACATTAAATGAAGGTTAATGAGTGGAGAAACTTGACATAGGATCTAGTTCAAAAGACCTCCTTTAGCCTCAAAAGGAAAAAGTGTTATCCCCTATCAACCTCCCCATTCTCCTAGGGGTGGGCCATCGATTGTTTCTCCAAATAATAATTATAAACCTTACCCTAAGTCTATATGGAAGAATCATTATAGAAATTTGGAAGTGGTTCTATATATAAATCTCATGGAAGCTAGTAACATTATTCCCCTTTCAAACTTTTTTCAAGGCCTTGAATTGATCGAGCCTGATGATTCCTTGGAAGACCCTGCATAGGAGTCTTCTACTCTTAAGGTGGTCCCCCCTCCTAAAAAGTTGGTGGCATCCCCAGTTGGATGTATTTCTAGTTTTGGTGACTCCCCTAAGCATGTTATGGAGAAAAGTTCTCCAAGTCCCATAACTAGAAGCCAACGTAAAAAACCTTTGTATTTTGGGTTGGCTAAGAGAGTTGGTAGACCCCCAGTAAAGGTGAGAAAAAAAATAACCATGGAGGAGGCTATTGCCAATGGTGGTAAAGCTCACTTAGTGGTGGAGGAAGAAAATGGTGATAGACAACTCAATCTTGATTGTTTTAAATCCCTATAGTTGGAGGGGATTGGTAAAAAACTTTCCTTTTAATTCTCAGTGAAAGTGTGTTCTTCAAACACTAGAGGGATTAATAGCACCTTTAAAAAATGTTTGCTTTCTTCTTTAAGAAGGGATAAATCCTCATATTTTTGTGTATCCAAGAGTCTAAGTTGGAAGCTCCTATCTGGGAAGAAGTTCGTAAAGTTGTTTGTAATTATTTAGGATATATGGCTTCATAAGCCTCTAGTTTTGCTGGCAGTGTTCACTTATTTTGGGATTCTTCCAAGTCCGATGGCCATGTTATTCTTCTTCTAGTCATGTTATTTATATTTTTTTCATGCAAATATATCCAAAGGTGGTGGGTAATGTTGAATATTTATGCCCCTAATGTCTATACTGACAAACATAACTTTTGGCTATTATTACTTAAAATGAGAGGAAATTTTTGGTATGAATCGTAGATTTTTGTTGGTGACTTTAATTCTTCCTTATTTCCTTCTACGAAGCATGGAGGCAATATTTTTGATGAGTGGAGCCCTTTTTATTTTCATAATTTTTTGAACCAAGTGGAAATTTGTGACATTGACCTAAAATGAGCAAATTTTACTTGAAGCAACCATATAAGGGGAAATAGTCTAATTCTTTGCAGACTTGATAAGTATTTGTTGGATATTTTGAGTCCCTAAATCAAAGTTTTCATCGATGTCACCATTGATGCCACCATACGGAGTCATCATTAATATAAAAAAATTTAGTAGGAAATAAAGGGGATAAACATGGTCATTTGATATTCAGGAAGAAGGCCGAAGTTCGAGTAAAACAGTGCAAAATATAGAAGTTAAAAAGGAGTTATAATATATATTTTAATAAATTATTTAAAGTCAAAATGAATTTAAATTTTATAAATAAATATTAAAAGGTACTTTATCAAATGTGAAATATTATAATGGTTTTATATGAAGTGCCATGGTGAAAACCCAAAATAAAATATTTGTAATTTTGATTACAATATTTTATATTGCAAAAAGTGGGTTTATAAAGTCTGATTCTTAATAAAAACCAAAGATTGGGTTTAAAGGTTTAAGACCAAAGAATATTTTAATAAATCCAAAGGTTGGATTTAAATTTTTAATCAAGGAAAAGTTTATTTTCGTCGACATCATAGAAGCCAAAGGGAAGTACCGAAATTTTTGATTTAGTGGAAATGCATATAAATACCATGCCCAAAGTTGATTTTCGAATAATCCTTGCTCTAATTGGAAAGAGAAAGCATATGACTTAAATGCAGATCTCGTGAGATAGAATTGAAAAATTCATGTTTGACTTGACGACAAAAGGAAACAAAATCAACCATGTTTATTAGTTGGAAGCCAACGAGGCACCTTGACCTAGTGGCAAGTGGGCTGCACGCTTACGTTTTGGTGTGCATGGTGGATAGTGTTCAAATCCCATGAAAGCTTTTGATGGACGTGTTGAATGCACTAATTGTTAGATGCATACATTTTGAAAGGCATGGAAGGGGTTTTGAAGCACGTGGTGCTTCTTCCTTCCCAATGAGCTTGTAGCTCGTGTGGTGGTTTGCACCATGGGCAAAGACATTTGTGTGGGCTATGTTGAGAGTTTGAAACTCTCCAAAGGCAAAGGTAACATTTTTATGTTTTATTTTATTAATGCCTAAGTTTGAGGTATAAGGTATTTGGTGGTTGAAGTCTTTTCATTGTGATAAAGGTTTGTAGTTGAGAAATACCATTAGGAGTTATAAGCAGAATTATGTTTTTATTTGCAAGTCTTAAATTTTGCTATTGTGGAATATTGAAAGGTTAAGACTTTGTGGGTTGTGTATTATTTTGAATAAAGGGTTTTGTGATTATTGTGAGGATATTGCTTATTTTTTATGTTGGAGTGATAAGGTGTAATTTTGATATTATTCTTGTGATATATTTTTTTGAAGAAAAATATTCTCTAACCCTTATTGAGATATACAAAGAAGTAATTGTGAGTGTGGTAGATTTATGAGGACTACTACTCTTCAAGAAAAGGTATGGGTACAATTTTTCTTTGATTGAGTTGGTTTATTGACTTGATTGAAAATAAATTTTTGAGTGAAAAGGAATTGATTAGGGTTTCCTTTTCAAAAGTGGTTGGTTTAATGCTTCAAGGTTTTTTGGATTGAGAGTTGTGATTAAACCTTGTTTTATTAGCATTGTTGTTGAAGCCATTAGTTGTGTGAAAAAACTTGAGTTAGGGTTTGGAAATATCATGAGTATCATTGTTAGATGAAGAATATTTTATTAGCATTGTTGTTGAAGTGATATGTTATGCAAAGAACTTGAACTAGGGTTTGAAAAGAACATGAGTATCATTGTTATGTGAGAGTTGTTGTTGAACATTGTTGGAAGCATTTTGAGTTGGTTGATATATGCTTGGACTAGGGTTTGTGAGAAAGGTTTGTTCCTTGAGGTGATTGGTTGAGTAGATTTGATTGAGCCTAGTCAAGTGGTTGTATGAAGTTGTTCAAGTTACATGAAACAAACTATTCTATATTATGATTTGAGTTGAGATTGAGTTGAGAAAGTGATTGAGTTTTGAGAATAGAACATATTGAGTCTCCAAAAATTCTCTTTGTGCTTCTATGATATTGAGTTGAGAAAGTGATTGAGTATTGAGTATAGAACATATTGAGTCTCTAAAAATTCTCTTTATGCTTCTATGAGATTGAGTTGAGAAAGTGATTGAGTATTAGTATAGAACATATTGATTCTCTAACATTTCTCTTTATGTTTCTATGAGATTGGACAAGTTTTGTGTGGACTTGTTAAGCTGATTTGAGGTAAGTCTTTGAGAAGTCTTGTGGATTGATATTGTGTGAGCTTTTGTGGAATCTTACAATATAGATTTGAGCAAGTCCTAGAGAGGACTTATTGAGCAAATTTGGATAAGTCCTATGAGAGGACTTATTGAGTAGATTTGGACAAGTTCTGTGTGAGCTTGTTGAGTAGATTTGGATAGTTTTTGTGTGATCTTTTTGAGAAGATTTTGACAGGTTCTATGTGAGCTTGTTGAGAAGATCTGTGTAGGTTCTGAGTGGACCCATTGAGAAGAGTTGTGCGAGGTTTTGAGTGGACCTATTGAGCATATTTGGACAAGTTATGAGTGAGCTTGTTGAGAAGTTTTGAGAGGTTCCCTTGGGGCCTGTTAATAAAGTTGGGAGGTTTTGAGTGGACCTATTGAGAAGATTTGAAAAGGTTCTGAGTGAATCTATTAAGCATATTTGAGAAGGTTCTAAGTGGACCTATTGAGAAGATTTGTGCTAGACCTAATGAATTATGTTTAGTACATATTTGAGTGGACTTGTGCTAGACTGACTGGACTGTGTTTGATGCAAGAGTTGAGCAGATTTGTGCTAGACCTAATGTATTGTGTTTAGTGCAAGAGATTGAGAAGAGTTATGCTAGACTGAATGGACTATGTTTAGTACAATATTGAGACAGATCTTTGGAGGTGACAAAGTAGAGAGGATAGAGTCTCTAGTGGATAGAGATCCATCAGATAGGACATTGAGGACAAGAGTCTTCAAGTGGAGAGAGATCCACAGTAAGTGCAGTGGAGGTAATGTCTTCTAGAGGATCACCATCTAGAGTAGAGGAGAAGGAGTTCTCCTATGGATAGATATCCATAAAATAGATTTAGGGGATCAACATCTCCTTTGGAGAGAGGTCCATAAACATTGTAATTGGGAAATTATTCCCACAAAATTATTTGAGAAATATTTAGAAGATATATTTTTCTCCATAGAGGTAGCCATATTTGGGTGAACCACATTAAATATTGGTGTCTCTATTGTGTGTTATGATTTGTGCATTGCTTTAGTTATTGCTATTGATATTGCCATTGATTATATTGATTAATACTATTTGGGAAAGAAAAGTAAAAAGTGGTCTTATATTGTTCACCCCTCCATCTTAGTATAATCTTGTGTTCTTCAATTGGTATCAGAGCTAGTTCATTCAAAAGAAGTTTAACAGCTTGAAGGAAGATCCTACAAGAAAATAAATGGCAAAGAAAGGTATGAGTAGAATCATGAGACAAAAGAAGAAAAGAACACCTATGGTCATGAAAGAAAAGGAAGATGAGTTTAATATTGTTATGTTGGGAGGACAAATGGAAATAGATTCAAGAGATGAATCAAGTAATGGAGAAATATCTAGACTGATAAATTTTTGTACTAGATGTGGAAAGATAGGTCATCATGCAACTTATTGTTCACAAGAAGGTGAATAATGTTTTGTTTGTGGTCAACTTGGTCATGATGCAAGTTATTGCAATGGGTTTGATAGCAGTGAAGATGAAGATTATTTTCTCATATTTGAAGTTCTAAAGAATGAGTCAAAAAATGATAACATGAATAGTCAAAGAACGTATCAAGAAGAAAATCCACTTTGGACAATAGAATAAATTGAAGAAGAGGAAGATTCAAAAAATGAAAATGAGGAAACCACTCTTAAGGAACTTATTGAATTGAAAAGAGAGAATTTGGAATTGAAGGCTCAAATACAAGAATATGAGAAATGTAAGACAAATCTTGTACAAGATATCTCTAACTTGAGAGATAATGTTGAAAAAGCAAGAATAGTTGAAGAAGGTATGATTAAATATTCAAAGCTAAAAGGAGATAGAATGTGAAAGGCTTATGATTACTATTGAAGAATTAAAAAGGGAGAACTCGGTATTAAGGGTTCAAGCTCAAGAAGATGAAAAAGCAAAATCAAGGTTTCTTTAGGAACTCACCAACTTCAAAATCAAAGTTGAAGAGACAAGAAAAATTGAAGAAGGTATGGCCGAAAAATTAAATAAAAAAGATCTAGAGTGTGAAATATTAGGGCATGAGATAGTTTCACTAAGGATGGAAGTAAAATATTCTAAGGATAAGCTACACAAGTTTGAGGAAAATTCAGAGACCTTGGACATGATCATCAATGCACAAAGGTCATCAATCACCATAACAGGACTTGTTTCTAAAGAAGAACAAGGGAAATAGGAATCAGAAAAAGGAGATTCAAGGTCAAACACCAGAAAATAAGAAGTGTCAAAATAAGTAAGTAAGATATAGAGTGAGACCTCTAAGGAGAAGTTGAAAAATAGAAAGTTCAATAAGGAAAGGAACAATGAACAAGTAAGAACCAAATGGAATAGGATACATGTAGAAGAGACTAAGAGACCAATGGGGTCTAGACAAGGATTCTTAAATGGAAGATGTTTTTCATGTCATAGGTTTGGGCACATGGCTTCACAGTGTAGGACACATGAAAGATAGGAATATGGGAAAGGACAGCTTTTCCATGGGTATTGCTACTCATGTAATGAGTTTGGTCATAAGGCAATGAATTATAGGGTTCATGACAGAAGAGGATATGGCTTCACTAGAAGAAATCCTAAGAAAATTGCACCTCCAAGGAATAATAAAATTAAGTGTTATAAGTGCAATAATTATGGTCATATAACAAAATCGTGTAGAGCAGACATTCCAGAAACGGGCATGAACAGGAAGAAGAACAAGAACATGAACATGAACAAGAACATGAACATGAAAAAGAACATGGATGAGAACAAGAACAAGAACAAGAATAGGAACATGGATGAGAACAGGAACAAAAATAGGAACAATAATGATGATAGGAATAGGGATGATGACTTGGATAGAAATAGTCAGAGGATTTAGAAAACTCAAAAAATAATGGAAAAGGATAAAGGTAAAAAATAGTGCTTTTGAGGAGTAGAAATACTCCCACCCCATAATTAACCACCTCATGAGGAGGTGGGGGAGGGGCTAAGCTAAGAGGCTCATTCTTAGCCCTGAGCCCCAAAGGTGACCCTTTGCCATTGATTTCAAATGGGGAGAGATTTGTGTGATTTATGTATTGGGAGAGAGTTTTATATGGGGGGAGATTTTATATCTGAGAGAGCATTGAGGGGATCTAGGGGGAGCGAGGAGAGAAAAGAAAGGTCAGGTTTCAGTTTTAGGATATGGGTTGCCATCAATGACAAAGGGGGAGATTGTTGGACATTTTGAGTCCTTAAGTCAAAGTTGTCATTGATGTCACCATTGATGCCACAATATGGAGTCATCATTAATACCAAATATTTCAGTTGGAATTAAAGGTGACAAAGATGGTCATTTGATATTAAAGAAAGAATTTGAAAATGAGTTATAATATTTATTTTATAAATTATTTAAATTTTGGATGAATTTAAATTTTATAAATAAATATTAAAATGTACTTTATCAAAGGTGAAATATTATAATGGTTATTATAATATTAGAAGTGCCATGGTGAAACCCCAAATAAAATATTTGTAATTTTCATTATAATATTTGATATTGCGAAAATGGGTTTATAAAGTCTAAAAATACTTTAACCCAGGTTGGGCTAGATATTTTAATAAATCCAAAGGTTGGATTTAAAGTTTTAATCAAGGCAAATTTTATTTTTGCCGATGTCATAGAAGCCAAAGGGAAATTCTAATGTTTTTTATTTAGTAAAAACGCATATAAATACCATACCCAAAGTTGATTTCTGAATAATCCTTGCTTGAATTCAAAAGAGAAAGCATACAAATTAAATGTAGAGCTCGTGAGATAGAATTGTGATATTTGTGTTTGAATTGATGACGAAAGGAAACAAAATCAAGCACATTGATTAGTTGGAAGCCAACAAGGCACCTTGGCCAAGTGGCAAGTGGGTTGTAAGCTTACGTTTTGGTGTGCATGGTGGATAGTGTTCGAATCCTATGTTTTGATGGGCGTGTTGAAGGCACCAATCATTAGGTGCATATGTCTTGCAAGGCAAGGGAGGGCATAGTGTTTTGAAGCACGTGGTTCTTCTTCCTTCCCAACAAGTGTGTAGCTCGTGTGGTGGTTTGCACCATGGGCAAAGATGTTTGTGTGGGCTGCATTGAGATTTCGAAACTCTCCAAAGGCAAAGGTAACATTTTTAATTTTAATTTTTATTGCATGCCTAAGTTGGAGGTATAAGGTTTATTAGTGGTGTATTTTTCGAAAGGTTACCTTGTAATAAAGTTTTGAATAGTTGAGAAATACCTTAGGAGTTATAAGGAGAATTATGTTTTTATTTTTAAGTCTTAAAATTTGCTATTGTGGAATATTGAAAGGTTAAGGCTTTGTGGGTTGTATGTTATGTTGAATAAAGGGTTTTGTGACTATTGTGAGGATATTGATTATTATTTAAGTTGGAGTGATAAGGTGTAATTTTGATATTATTCTTGTGATATATTTTATTGAAGAAAAATATCCTCTAACCCTTATTGAGATATACAAAGAAGTAATTGTGAGTGTGGTAGATTTGTGAGGACTACTACTCTTCAAGAAAAGGTATGGGAAAAATTCTTCTTTGATTGAGTTGGTTGATTGGCTTGATTGAAAATTAAGTTTGGAGTGAAAAGGAATTGATTAGGGTTTCCTTTTCAAAAGTGGTTGGTTTAATGCTTCAAGGTTTTTTGGATTGAGAGTTGTGATTAAACCTTGTTTTTTTTCGCTGCCTTCCCCCCTGCGGGGTGGGTTTTCTTTTTTTGTGGGGGGGGGTTGCTTGGGGCCCGCCCCGGGGGGGCCCTTCGCTCTCTTGAACCCCCCTACAACTTCTGGGGGACCTGTTTTATTAGCATTGTTGTTGAAGCCATTGGTTGTGTGAAAAAACGGAGTTAGGTTTTGGAAAGATCATGAGTATCATTTTTAGATGAAGAATATTTTATTAGCATTGTTGTTGAAGTGAGATGTTATGCAAAGAACTTGAACTAGGGTTTGAAAAGAACATGAGTATCATTGTTATGTGAGAGTTGTTGAACATTATTGGAAGCATTTTGAGTTGGTTGATATATGCTTGGACTAGGGTTTGTGAGAAAGGGTTGTTCCTTGAGGTGATTGGTTGAGTAGAGTTGATTGAGCCTAGTCAAGTGGTTGTATGAAGTGGTTGTTCAAGTTCCATAAAATAAACTATTCTATATTCTGATTTGAGTTGAGATTGAGTTCAGAAAGAGATTGAGTTTTGAGAATAGAACATATTGAGTCTCTAAAAATTCTCTTTATGCTTCTATGAGATTGAGTTGAGAAAGTGTTTGAGGATTGAGTATAGAACATATTGAGTCTCTAAAAATTCTCTGTATGCTTCTATGAGATTGAGTTGAGAAAGTGATTGAGTATTGAGTATAGAACATATTGAGTCTCTAACAATTCTCTTTATGTTTCTATGAGATTGGACAAGTTCTATGTGGACTTGTTAAGCAGGTTTGAGGTAAGTCTTTGAGAAGGATTGTGGACTTATATTGTGTGAGCTTTTGTGGAAGCTTGAAATATAGATTTGAGCAAGTCCTAGAGAGGACTTATTGATCATATTTGGGCAAGTCCTAGAGAGGACTTATTGAGCAAATTTGGACAAGTTCTATGTGAGCTTGTTGAGTAGATTTGGACAAGTTTTGTGTGGACCTATTGAGAAGATTTGGATAGGTTCTATGTGGAGCTTGTGGGTTGAGAATTGACCTTTGAGCGAGTAGGTTTTGAGTGGACTTTTTGAGTAGAGTTGGACAAGTTCTGTGTGGACCTGTTGAGCATATTTGGATAGGTTATGTGTGGACCTATTGAGCATATTTGAGAAGGTTCTGAGTGGACCTATTGAGCATATTTGAGAAGGTTTTGAGTGGACCTATTGAGTAGATTTGAGAAGGTTTTGAGTGAACCTATTGAGCATATTTGAGAAGGTTATGAGTGGACCTATTGAGCATATTTTTGCTAGATCAAATAAACTATGTTTAGTGCAGATTTGAGTGGACTTGTGCTAGATCGATTGGACTATGTTTGGTGAAAGAGTTGAGGAGATTTGTGCTAGACTAAATGTACTCTTTTTAGTACAAGATATTGAGCAGAGTTGTGCTAGACTAACTGGACTATGTTTAGTATAGTATTGAGACAAAGCTTTAGAGGTGAAAGAGCATAGAGGACAGAGTATCCAGTGGATAGAGATCCATCAACAAGGATATTGAGGATATGTCTTCTAAGTGAGGACAAAAGTCTTCAAGTGGAGAGAGATCCATAGTCAATGCAGTGGAGGCAGTGTCTTCTCGAGGATCACCAGCCATAGTAGATGAGAAGGAGTTCTCCTGTGGATAGAGATCCATAAACCATATTTAGGGGATCAACATATCCTTTGGATTGAGGTCCATAAACATTGTAATAGGGAAAGGATTCCCATGAGATTATTTGAGAAATATTTAGAAGAAATATTTTCTCCATGGAGGTAGCCATCTTTGGGTGAACCACGCTAAATCTATGTCTCTTTTGTGTGTGATGATTTGTGCATTGCTTTGGTTATTGCTATTGATATTGCCATTGATTATATTGATTAATACTATTTGGGAAAAAAAAGTAAAAAATGGTCTTATATTGTTCACTTCCCCCTCTCAGTATAAGCTTGTGTTCTTCAGTATTTTATTTCAAACTCCTCTGTTGATATTTTTGGTGATTCTTCCTTATCCACCCTCCCTAGGATTGGATCTGACCATAACCCTTTATGGTTGGAAATCCCTAAGGGTCTCCCCTTCCTTCATTGATCCTTCCTTTTTGAGGTTCACTCTGACTTTGAGGTTTAGGTGGTTGAATGATGGCAGGATTTTGTTCCTAGGATAGGAATGTTCAATATTTTAAATAAAATAAAGAAGTTTAGGATGCATATCAAATTTTGCAATAAATACTCTTTTGGGAATATTTTTAGGGAAAAATAATGTCTAAAATCTCATCTATTGTTGATTGAATTCCAATGGTATTCTGACCATCTGCGTAGGGAAGAAAAATATACTCTTTGTGACCTCCATAATAAGCAGGCTGAAGAAATTTTTTTGAAGCAAAAATCTAGAGAAATATGGTTAAAGGAAGGGGACCGCAATTCATATTTTTTCATTCCTCCACTCTACATCGAAGGGGGTGTAATAGAATTAGATAAATTTTTAAGTCTTATGGTAATCGATCGATGCATATTTTATAAATCAAGGAAGAAGTGGTTTGCTTTTTTAGTTCTTATTGTTTTCGTCTCTTGATCGTAACTTGGCTACAAAGAACCAAATGTTGGAGGCAATTCTGAGCCTGGTAATTGAAGATATGAATTTGGCTCTCTTGGATCACTTTTCAGACAATGAAATCCAAAAAGAACTTTTCTCTATAGGCCCCCTTAAATCCCTTGACCCGGATGGCTTCCCCCCAATATTTTTAAAAACAAATTGGCATATTTGTTGGGAGGATGTTTTTAATGTGGTCTATCATTCCCAATGCTCATTGGTTATTATGAAAGCCTTGAACTCGACTTATCTTGCTCTCATTCCTAATAAGGATTCGGTGTCTTATTTCAGTGACTTCAGGTCCATTATTTTATGTAATATGATGTATAAAATATTTTCTAAATCTATGGCTAATAGGCTGAATCCCCTTATCCCTATTCTTATTGATCAATATCGAAGTGGTTTGTTCCTGGGAGATAGATCTTGGATGGTGCCATTGTAATTCATGAGCTCTTGCATTTAGTACAAAAAAGTGATAGGGCTACATTTTTCCTTAAGCTGGACATTAATAAGGCCTACGATCGAGTGTCATGGCTTTTTTTTATTAGAGTCTTGAGTAAGTTTGGCTTCAGTAATTCATGGTTTAATTTGATGGAGGATTCAATTTCTTTAGTGTGGTTTTCAATGTTGATTAATGGCTCCCCGACTGGCTTATTTAATTCCTATTAGGGTATTCATCAAGGAAACCCCATATCACCCTTCCTCTTCATTCGCATGGTGGAAGATCTTGGTCGGTCAATAAGTAGATGCAGTTTTGATTTTTGTTTAAGAACAACTCTAGAAATTAGCTCGATATTCCATCAATAGTTTTTTGATGACACTCTGTTCTCTTGTGCCTCATTAGTTTTTCACACTCAGGATGTTAATTGTATTCAAGACTATTATGGGAGAGTGACAGTTCAGCTGATTAATTTTCTTAAAATTAGCATCTTCTTTTTAAATATCGTGGATGCTCACCAATAGAATATTACCTCTATTTTGGGGTGTAGGGTTGTTTTCCTTCTAGCCACTTTACTTGGTCTGCCACTATTCATTGGTCACTTAAATAAATCATTTTGGATTCTGATGGTGGAGAGGGTTCAAAGGAAATTAGCCTCATGGAAATGATATCTCCTCAGTCAAGCATGTAAGGTTGTTCTAGTTCACAACATGCTTCAGAGCATTCCCATCTATTTCATGTCTCTCTTCAACCTTACTATTAGGGTGGCATATAAATTTGATAGCATCTGTAAGGCATTGCTCTGGTTTGATCCTGAGCTGAAAGGTAAGTTTCATCTTATCTTTTGGGAGAAAATCTACAAAAGAAAAAAATATGGAGGTTTATATATTAAGAATGCAGCTGTGATGAATAAGGTGCTAGTCTCTAAACTTGCTTGGAAGGTTGCTATTAATTCTGATCATTTTTGGTGTCATATTCTTAAAGCTAAATATAATTTTGAGTAGTTTATTTTAGATCATCTCCATACCGATGGTTCTGCCTTCTGGAATAGCTTGATTAAATATAGGGACTTCATTAAAAATAATTGTTTTTGGGTGATTGGTAATGGGAAGTCAATTTCATTCTGGGATGACCCTTGGCTTAGATATCATCCCCTTGCTAAGGATCTTTGCTTTAGGGATGTATGTTTGAATTCCAAAGCAGCGAGACTCTCCAGGGTTACTAATTTTATGACTCTTCATAATGATCATAAAATTTGGTTACCTTCCCCCCTTCCTTAGAAACTCCCTTGATCATTAGATGTGGGATTATCTCTTGTTTGAAATGTGTTGGTATGGCATGCATCATGAGGATGTGGTGGATCGGTTGGTGTGGGATGGAGACAGTGAAGGTTATTTCATAGTTAACTCTACTTATTCTCTTCTCTATCCTTAGGGACATGACAATTTTTCTTGTTCTAATATGTCTTAAAAACTTGTAGAATACGATTTTGACTATTGAAAACTTGCACAATAGGGGCTTTAATCTGCTTAATAGATATTTTTTGTGCAAGAAATATTGGATATCGACCTCTCACTTATTTCTTAAGTGTTAGGTTTTTCATGATATTATTTATTTTATTCTCTAGTGCATTGATGTGTCTTGGATTTTTCTAGATTCTATTTGTGATTGTATTCAATAATGGACATCACATTTCTATTTCCCTTGGCTGAAATGCTTCTGGAGATTTCTTTTACCCCATCTTCTTTAGGGAGTGTGGAAGGAGCAGAATGCTAGGGTGTTTAAAAATTATTATAATGATATCTTTCGTGTTAGTCAGAAAATAATATGGAGGGTGGTAGAGAATGTGGTGGTGACCACCAAATAATATTGCTCCTAAGTGCCTTATGGCCACCCTAAATTTTCATTCGAGGATTTTCTTGGTTTTTATCTGAAGTTGAGATCCCCACCATCTCAAAATTTAAGAGGATCTATTCGTTGGGCCCCACATCCTCCAATTTGGTTTAATATTAATTTTTATGGTGTGTCGAAGGGTAATCTAGGCTCATATGGGACTGGGGTCATGATTCGAGATAGCAGTGGTAACTTGATATTGGCATTTGGAAAGAATATTAGTGTTCAGTATTCACACATAGCTAAATATTGTGCTTCTTTTTTGGGGATTTTAATTCTCAAAGATCTAGGTATCCATAGGGTAGTTATTAAGGGGGATTCATTGAATGTTATAAACATGCTTAAAGGGGATTGTCATCCTAGTTGGCATATCTCCAATTTAATTGATGAATCCAGAGCCAATTTGTGATCTATGGAAGAGGTGCCAATAAAGCATGAATATAGAGAAGGGAACACAATGGTCGACTCCCTTGAAAATCTTGGTGTATCTCATCAGAGCCTATCAATTTAGCGATCATATATTAAACCTAAGCTCCTCTACCTTATGAATGAATAGAAACTTTAATTCCTATCAGGTGGCACTACGTCATCTAGTATTTCTACCAATCCTTGGGTGGTGGTGGAGTATGCTAATCTCTGGCTTGGCGATGAAATACCTTACTTTTGGAACCCGCATTGTCCTTTCTAGTTCTTTGTCATGAATATCATCCTTGGTGGTTTTAGGAGGGCTTTCCTCTCCCCTAGCTTTTCAAATTTTAAAATTAAAAATTCATCCTTCTAATGTCCCCTGGTTTGATGGTTTTGTGGGCTTCCCTAGTTGAACGTTGGTTTCTTAGAAATTCTCTGAGAATGTGAGTGTTAGATCACTATTTATTTTTTGCTTCCTTTTTGTCTTATTTTGGGAAGTCATCTATTATTCTTCTCAATGTCTGGAGTCTCTTTGATATATTTTTTCACATGGTGTATGGAAAGCCTTCTCGAGTCTTGTTTTTCTCTAAATGAGAGCACCTCTATGGCAGCATTTTATTTTGTTCTCTCTAGTTTGTCCTCAAACCTTTTGGAGGGTATCATGAGTTGGTGACATGTGGATTATGTTGTTTGGTCCTGACGTTTAGACTATGTTTTCTCATGAGTGGGTTTTTTATGTTGCCCATTGATTTGGAATTTATTTCCCTGCTTGGGTTTAGCCTATTTTTCTTCTTTATGGTTCCTGGTATTTCTTGGTTTCCCTCTTTGGTGAGTCCCAATTCTTTCTCTAGTGTTTGGGATTTGAATATAGTGGTAGAGATCATGTATTTCTTTATTGCTTTGTTATGGGGCCTCCTTCACTTGTGTCATCCTATTGGTTTGGTCTCAGTTTTTTGTGTTCCTTTTCTTCTATTTGAGTTTGGATGCATTTGATTTGTCACATCGATGGGTAATACTAAGACTTTTTCTTCCAAATAGAAGCTTCTTAAGTCCTAGTTGGAACCTTCTTTCATCACCTTTGATGATGAAATCAATTCTATCTTTGCAGAGAGGGACCTTCTCAAGTGTATTCAAAAATTTCATGGGCACAACCCTATGCTCTCCAATTGGATGGTGGCTACTTGGAATGATGGTTGGATTAGGATTAGACCATGGTTGTTCCAGGTTATGGTGGAGCTGACTGGTCTAATTATAGATGGAGCTTACCATAATTTTGATCGAAACTCTTTGCTAAAATATATTTCTTGATAAAGAGGAATTTCTTCCAAGATCCCAGAATGGTTTTAGTGCAATGGTGCTATCCCCTCGGGATCAAGATGCGAGAGTTATTATGGATTATTTTACTTTAGATTCTACTTATGAGATTATTAGGAGTTTTCATGCTATGTTCCTTAATCATTTATGTAGACATGTTTGCATGAATATTCCTCTATTTCTGTTCTAGTCTATGAAAAATCCTTTGTGGACATGCAAGGCGGTCATGGCCAGGCCCCCCTCCACCAAGGCCTTGATCTTCTCGTGTTTGAATAGGCAACTTCGAAGTATGGTTTATCTATTGATGAGATCCATAAATAGGGTTATGCATAGGGGCTATTTTTAGCCAATTGGCTAAAATTAGGATTTTTAAAATTTGGAATTGACTAATATTTGAGAGCCTTGACCAAGGCCCATTAGCCAAAAAAATTTTGGGTGCAATTTTTTTTGGGGGGTAAATTTTTCCCAATTTTATAATAATTTTACCATTTTAAGTTTAAATTTCCAACATTACCCCTAATAATAGTTAACCTTCTACATGTGTTTCGACATTATTCACCTAGATTTTGAAACTGATTCGCCAAATTTTTATAAATACATTTTGGATCTGACCCCTTATGCATAACCTTATCCATAAACTATTTGTGGAATTATCCTGCCCTATTAATTGTGATTCTAAGGTGGTCTTAGAGGATTATACTGATATTAATGATGATATTTACTCATTCACTTTTGGTTCAAGCCCTCAAAAGGTTTTGAGGAAGATTTAGGTTTCAGCTAAAGGTGTCCACGAATAGGCTTCCGGTGATGTTAGTTGTGCTTCTATGTATGGCCTCTCCCTTAATATTGATTCATCTCCTATGGTGGTTAACTATGGGATTGTGTATGTGGACCTTACACTGACTATTTTGGCAGAGAATGTGGCACCCACAAGTCCAAACACCTGTGTAACAAGAAGCGAGAGGAGGGTGGCTACTCCCCTCTCTCTCCTCCTCATATTTTGTATGTTTTACTAAGAGAATGTCATAGGGATAAATTTGTTGATGAGGTTTATGCCTTAAAGGACATACAAGAAAATAAAAGCTCTATCTTTCATAATTTGAAGCTTATTGACATCAATCAAAGGAAGATTTATAGCTTTCTGAAGATGGCATTGCAGTACTCCAAGGATATGTCCTATTTGGTTGCTACTGTTACTCAAGAGGTGGGTATGTTGGGGTAGAACCATATTCATTATCCTCTTTGTACTTGTTCTTGAATCTTGGTTTTGTGTAGTTTCTTTTTGGTTTTCCCCTCTTAGTCTAGTGGGGTGTTTAGTTCTAGTGTTTTTTTTCGGGTGGTGTTACCCAAAAAAAATTATATTTAAGTATGTTGACATTAACATTCTATTAAAGTTGTAAAACCATAGGTGTTTCCCAACATATTGTATTTTTACAAGATCTCACAAGATCACCATAAGAAATGAAAGAAAAATAAATTTATTTTCTCATAAGTATTATAATAACAATTCATCAATGTTATGCAACATACAAGTACTAAAAACATCCATAAATTACTTCTAAGATTGATTGTAAGTAATTTTAATAACTTTTCTAATACAAGAATTCAATATTTCCATTTTATTTCTATTTAATGGGAAGCATTATATTTCTCAATTCATCTATTTTTATATTATATAATTTATAATACAAAATTTTATAATATTATACAATTAATAAAGTTCATTTTATTTCTAACCTTTCCCTAGCTACTCTTCTTCAAGATACATAATGAGTACAACAATTAATTATCCCAAACTAAAAAATTCACATGATAGATCACAAGGGTTATTTATGCATATCTCTAGAAAAATCATGTATAAAAAATATCCTCCACTTGCAATAGTATCCTCCTTTTATTTAATAATAATTTAAGTCCTATATGATCCAATGAACTTAAATTTTTTTCTTAGATTAATATTTGAAAATTTTAAAATTAACTTAATTCATCATGCTTATAAATGATATTATATTTGCAAGGATAGCTATTAGTGATTGTCTCAAATATTATGTAATGATATTTTTGACATAAATTAAAAAATATAGAATAATTTATATAACATTATATTTAATGGACTAGAAAATAAAAGCTCATCATTTCTATTACACCACTTCCAACAATATTGCTTTCATCACATGCCTTAGGTAAAGAAAATATAAATAAATAAAAAATACCCTATAAGTTAGTCACATATCATTAAATCATTTACCTATCATATTGATGAATATAAAATTCTTATGCAAGTCTTATCATTAATAAATTAAAATCTTATTTTTCTAAGAAAGTATTTTATTGCTATAAGGATATCTTCCTCTTCAACACTTCTAATACCAATAATTTACATCAATAAAATATTCAATCAACACATGGAATAGAAACTTATATTTTTATTCCTTTTATTTTTAAGTATTTATTTAGCATTATTATTTGACCAAATATATGTTTCTCATATGGATTAGATTACTCTTATATTATTTTAAATATATTTATTTTTATGTTTGGCATTTTATTATTATAGAAGTTTAATCTACTAGGAAATCCACATGGGTTAGGAAACCCCTTAGAATATAGATTACACTTTTTAATCATAAATTGTTTATACTCTAGTCTACATTGTCCTTTATGTAAGAATAAAGCTAGTAGGTAAACCATAAATATGACTTGATTAGGACATTATTAGTACTATTCAAAATAAATAGAATGCATATTCAAAAATTAATAATTAAAAGATATTTTTATACATAAAAAACATTAAATTATCCAAATCATAGCTAAAACAACCATTAAATAGTGCTTAGCACAAGAATAAATAACACCACATGTTATTATGAAGATAAAAACTTATTAAACTCTAAATATGACATACAATAAGAATGAAAAATAGAGTCCATCAAGATTTAAACATTAGTCTTCATGGAATAATATAAATACAACCAATAAGTTATACATGATGACCTAACATATTATATTGGTTTAAATGACAACATTTTTTCACTTTTAATATTTTACAATATTGGAATAATAACCTATAACATGTCATATTCAATAATATAATTTCAAATTCAAAAACTCATATTAGGAAAAATCTATAATCAATTTTTGCAAGAAATCCATATTCATTTCCCATTGTTTCCTTAAACCATTAGATTCTGAACCTTTGGATCGAACACCAAATGTCATGCCCTCTAGGAATTATCTATTTTATACATAAAAATTTGGTAATATAAGTAGGTTACATATTTTTAAAAAATATGTTATTAAAAAAATCACAGTATATATGATTGTACTTATACATATTTAGGAAACTTAAAGTAGAAATATATATTTTATAATACATAATGTACTCCTTACGTGTGCCACCTTATCCCTATTGCTCATTAGTTTAGTCCATATTTTCCCCATGCTACTGAAATGAGGTCATGAAACCCATATCATGTAACATATATTTATCCAAACTTTGTAACCATAGGTCTTCACTTCAAAATTCATATGTAAAATGCATCCTTACTAAGTGCATATACATATATGATGATATTACATAATATTATGTAAATATGAAGAATAACTCATAGCTCCATCTCTCTAGGATGGGTTGGATTAGTTACCATGGCCTAGAGTAGATAATCAAAATATGGGAAGTGAATCATATCACCATCCCTTCAAGATAGACTAGGCTAGTTGTCATGGTCATGCACTAGTTAATCCTAGTATCATATACCCTTACAAAGAAATATAAATAAAAAAATGGAGGATTTGAACCTTATTAACAGAGCCACCCATTTTACCAGTTATATAGTCAACCTTTGTAATCATAGATAGGATCTCTCTTCTATGTTTAGATTATTTTTTTATAATGAGAAAACATCGATATTTACCTTCAAATCAAAGACTATATCAATATTCATCACATTTTTCAATTCTATATCTCATCTTCTAGAGGGAATTTCTTGTTAGATTTATCTAGGACCACATATAACACATGAATAATGACTTTCCCATCATAATATAAAAATATAGCAATGGAGGAGAGGTAAATTCATATACAAATGGTGATAAATTGGTGTATAACACTTAATGCTTTTAGGTAAGACAGAAAATTCATGGAGGTGGTTAAAAATAATAATAAAATAAACATAGTGATGACACAGGGTTAAACATATTAAAACTCATAGATAAGTTGATTTAAGGTTAGCAATATAAAACTCCGAGCTACATAGGGTAAGCCATCATAAAACCATTGAATATGATGGAAAATTGTAAACACTAAGAAAACCCTTGGATGAGTTTATTAGTTATTATGGACAATGAAAAACTTTTCATAAAAACTATAGGGGTTAGTTAGTTGAAAATATTTAATGATGGTTGTGCATGCAATGTACCACTAGTCCATAATATGTAAAGATTGTAATAATATGTAACTATATGGGGAATTATATAGTTAGATACAAGTTAGGTATGAAATGGATAAGTATCTAAATATTTTAACAATTATACAATGTATTAGATAAATGATAAAATGACTAAAATATAAGATGATCATGGTCAAGACACCAATACATATAGGTATATTTTGCAATCCACATTCACAAATCCTTGTTAATAATCTATATTGTGAATATATTAAAATTTTATTGATATTTTGCTAAGGAATTAGAACGACAATGAAACTCAAAGCATATTTTAAGCACAAGTTGAGCACTAGACTAGGCTCCTGAGGTAGATTTAGCTAAAATGATAAGATAAAAGATAAACCAAAATATTATAGAATGACTCAATACTCAAGAGTGCTTATCTAGATATAATAATTCATCTAAGGCAAGTAATTGATCAATGATCATAGGTGCCAAAGTTAAAATCAACCATGGAAATAAAGTCCAATTGTTTGCTACAATACCATATTCAAAATTTGGTGAATTATGAAAGGATGCTAGAATTTCTATGGTGATGATGTCATCAAAGGTGTATATAAGTATGGAAATCAATTTATCACAATAAAAACTTGGCTAAGAGTTTAAAAGAACATACAGTGCCTAACATCAATGCAACCCCTTACTAGATGCAAAATTTGGCTAAGTGTGAAAGATAGTTAAATTTTCAAAAAAATTGACATCATCACAAGCTGCATAAAAGTATGACACAAAAGAAGGCTAAGATCAGAGCCATAATTATTCTAAGGTATGCCACACGATATAATAGGACAAATAATTTTGAAGCAAGAGTATCTATAACAGTTGAAAATACACATGGCAAAAAGCGACTAAGTGTAGAAAATGACCAGTTTTCAAGGCAATGATGTCATCAAGGTGAGCATAAAAATTCAACATCCAAAAATATAATTTGAGGATTTGATTAAGTATTATATGAACACTATACTATTGAATACATTAATATCATCAACAATTTTAAAACATATGATATTGAGAGATAGTTGCTAGAATTTAAATTTAGCTACGAAAAAAAATATAGGAGGAAGCCAACCTTGCACTGCTATATATTTTAAGAATCTCTTAAACCTATCGTAATCAATTAAATTAATGCATGCATGTTAACCAGCTGCCTAGAATCATCATTCTCAAAAATATCACTGATCAAAGGTTCCTCCATCACATAATTGTCCATGCATAACTAGCTCAATGCAACAAAAAAGTGGAAGAAAGAATACCTATCAAGAGGTGCTTAGAATTTGATGGCACAAAACACAAGCCAATTTCTCAAGAGAAATTCAGGCTAGACATATTAGCAAAATATACTTAATGTAGTTAATCATGGCTTCTATCATTCTTTAGATCCACTTTGATAGAAATATAGAAAATATCCACATAATAATGCTAAGCTAATTGAATGCAAAGTAAAACTATATATACTTGAGTGTTTGGGGACTATTTAGCTTTTAAAATTGTATAAGTTGTATAATGATTGTACTATGTACTTCTTAATAAAAATTGAAGTGTTTTTTGACATCCATATTTGAATTTTGCAGAACATGTACATATGTTGATTTCATTATTAAGCATTTCTATTAAAATTGAATAAATGGCATATTGCATTAAAATTATTCTATTACCTAGAGTTATTCCTAGATTATTGCTTATTTAATTCTTGAAATACTTAATTGTATGTGTCCTAAGTTGATTAATTCCCTAGAACATTAGATGATGTCTTTTTCGTTAGGTAGTATATTCTAGTTTAGAGTGTGAGGTTGCCATAATGTGTGTCTCTTGATATTGTTGAATCCTTGCCATTTTAAGTTCTAGCTTCTAACTCTATGTATTTCTTTATTTAGTATAAAATACCTTTTTTGTTATTTTAGATAGTATCATAGGATATGACCTACATTAGAGGCTAATCCAAAAGTCTTTTTAGGGTCTTCAAATCTTGACTAAGCTCTTGAAGGTGCAACTCATCCACTTAGGTAGATTTTAGACTATGTTTTTGGTATGCTCGACAGGATAAAAATTCATAATTTTGAGGAGCGGTGGAGGAAGCGGAGGAAGCGAAGGAGGAGCAAAAATGGTAGGAAGGAATTTTGAACCAACATAAGGAGAAGATCCAAAGACATGGCAGAATGCTTTAGCTAGAAAGGAAAAGGATTCTCTGTCAGCTCAGTTCAAAAAGGCTAAAGGTATAGATCGTCTAGATAAACCCTCAGACAAAGGGTCCCATTGGGGTTTGGGAGCTGGCAACAAGGGCCCAAAATTTTTGGAAATGCTGAAAGGGAAAAAGAAGGTGCCATTCATTGAACTACTATCCCTAATACCAAACAATAACATGTTAACTATGCCAGTGGAGATTATGGAAAGATTCTTGGATATGGAGGCATCATCCTTAGTTGGAAAATTTTTGGGAGGAAGGCCGGACATTGAGACTATTCGCTCATGGGCCACGGCAAAGTGGAAAACTTCAGGAAGCTTAGAAATCGTAGCCATGTCAAGAGGTTTTTTTATGATAAGACTGAACAACAAAGATGATGCAGAGCGCATCTTGATAGGAGGACCCTGATTTCTAGGAAGGCGTAGTCTCTTTCTGAGGAAGTGGGGGGAGGATTTCAACCCTGAGAAGCAGAACATTAATATAGCACCCATTTGGGTCCACTTACCAAACCTCCCAGCCTAGTTTGTTAATGAGTACTGGATTAGTGGCATAGCAAAGATGATATGAGAGCTCGTGGAAATAGACCATTCAACCCGAACAAGGACTAGACTGACGCATGCCAGGATCTGTATAAATGTAAACTTGGATTCGAATCTACCTTCTCAAGTGGAACTAGCATATGGAGAGTTTCTAAGGATTTAGCCTGTGGAGTATGAGAACAAGCTGGTATTTTGTAGCGTGTGCAAAACCCAAGGCCACCTTCAAGCCCAATGTCTGATAATAACTACAAAAAAGGAAGCCACGAGCGAAGGTTTTCTAGGGAAAGCTAATGGGAGAGGGATCCCAAAGTTTCAAGGACCGCATCTTAACTTGGAAGGATACAGACAAGTTAACAATAACTAGGTTGACCAAGCCAACACAAAATTGGCAAAAAATCTAGGAGAAAGGAAAGCAACATAATGAGGGAGGCAAAAATCATAAGGTATGTAATAGAGATCCTAGATTGAATATGTTTGATATCCTAGCAAATCTAGAAGTTGAAAAATAAAATAGTAAGGATGATACCATCAGTTTCAAGTTTCCTAAAACCCTAGACTCCCCATCCAAATAGGGACCATCCACAGTTATGACAAAAAGCCCCAAAAGCTATACTCAAAATGAAGAAAAATTGCCAGGACATTTCAGTTTAAACATGGAAAAAATAGAGTCAAGAGTCAAAGTTGTGGAAACAAGAGGCAGGAATGTATCTCCTAATCTAGTAGTGGAGAAAATTATCCCTTATAAGACAAGCTCAATAGTAAAAGGTTCCTTGAAGGAAAGCCCCCTGTTTAGGAACCAGATAGGAGAGGTGAACCAAAACAAGGCCGAGGATGAAGAGGGAATTGAAAACCCCCAAAATGAGGAAGAAGGTTCACGCCCTAGACTATCATAGTATATACCCCCTCATTTCAATACAAAATAGACTAGAGGCACTACCAAGCCTTCGATAGATTATGGAAGTTAAATAAAGAAAGGGATAATATCTACAGCAGAGCACTATAGAATGAGAATCAATGAAGAAATTGCAAACAAAAAGCAAAGAACATTGTTACAACAAGTTATTCCTGGCAAGGATAATTGTAAAATTGACAAACCCCCTTTGGCTCAGGGAAGGGGGAAGGGAAAAAATATCAAATAGTATAAATGAAGGTTCTCTCATGGAATGTGAGAGGCCTAAACGGCCCACCAAAACAAAGGATGGTGAAGTATATAAGGAAGTATTGGAATCCTACTATCATTTTTCTTCAAGAAACCAAAACAGATGTGACAAAATCAGCACTTATAGCTAGAAGGATTTGGAAGCAAGTGGAAGTGTCCTTTCAATAGGCAATAGGAGCGTCTGGGGGCATCATGATCTTATGAGATCCTATTAAAATAGAATAAAGTATTATTCAGGCAAATGAAAGAGTCTTAAGCGTATTATTTCATGATTTTGATACTAATAAGAATTGGATTATGTCAAATGTTTATGCCCCCACCTCTGTCCAAGGGTGGTCTAAATTGTGGGAGCTTTTGGGGCATTTGAACCAATATTTTAAAGACATTCCTTGGGTGATTGGGGAAATTTTCAATACCCCCATTTACCCATCTGATAAGAAGGGAGGATCTGGGTTACCCTCAAGGAGCATGGAGGACTTCAATGAATTCATTAACATAAATGAATTGATGGATGTAAGACTAAAAGGAGCCAAATTTACATGGAGTAACAAGAGGATAGGAAGTCAGATAATTCAAGAAATGTTGGACAGTTTTTTTTTATCCAAGGAAGCTACAACAATGTTTGGTGATTTAGCGTTGCAAGCCCTTCCTAAATGCACTTCAGACCATAATCTTATTCTATGGGAGGTATTTCAGGCTAACTCCTTTAAAAAGCCATTCAAATTTTTGTTAATGTGGGTTAAACATTCAGACTTCAAGAAACAAATAGAGGAATTGTGGCAGTAGCCTATCCAAGGAAGTGCTTCCTTCAAACTATCTCAAAAACTTAAGATGGTGAAAAACAACCTTATAATTTGGAATAAAGAAGTCTTTGGAAATATTTTTGAGAATAAGAGAGCAGTGGAGGAAAAACTGAAAATAATAGAAAGCAAAATCCAAAATGGAACCTATGATGAAGTGAAAATGACAGAGGAGAAGGAAACCCTTTGTGAGTTTTATAATATTTTAGCTTGTGAAGAGATGTATTGGAGGCAGAAATCAAGGGCATTATGGCTAAAGGAATGGGACTCTAATTCAAAGTTTTTCCATATTACCACACTAAGCAATAGAAGCAACAATAATATTATAAATTTAACTAAGGTGGATGGATCCTCAACTCAAAACATTCAGGAGATCAGGGACGAGGCTGTTAATTTTTTTAGTTCATTATTGGGTGAAGAACGGGCTTGTAATTCCCAAGAAAAGGACTCTATTCTTCAATTCATTCCATAACTCATTGATGAGATGATTAAAGAGTCTCTTACAATAGATTTTTCAGACGAAGAGATCAGGGAGGCTTTGTTTAACATGGATCCTGACAAAGCTCCTGGTCCGGATGGGTTTTCATCGTGATTTTTCCAAGTTTGTTGGGATATTGTTGGAGCAGAAGTTATTGCTGCAATCAAGGAGTTCCAAATTTCAAATCATATTCCAAGGGGTTTCAATTCAACTTTCATTGCTTTGATCCCTAAAGGCCCCAACCCCAAGACTATGGCTGACTTTAGGCTGGTTAGCTTGTGTAATATATCCTATAAAATTTTGTCCAAAGTTTTAGCCAATTGTTTGAAGAAAGTTCTACCAGTTATCATTGATCCAAGTCAAGGAAGTTTTGTACAAGGAAGATCAATCTTAGATAGAGTTATTACTATTCATGAGGCTCTTCATACAGTCGCTCAGACCAAAAAAGTAGTCATGGCTTTAAAGTTAGACATAAACAAATCTTATGACAGGATAAATTGGGAATTCCTAGAGGTAGTTTTATTAAAATTTGGCTTCAACATGAAATGGGTCAAGTTAATAAGATAGTGTATTTCTAAGCCTTGTTTTTTAGTTTTTGTTAATGGGTCTACTACAGGTTTTTTCAAAGCAAATGTGGTCTAAGACAAGGAGATCCCATAAGTCCTATGATGTTCATCATTGTATCTGAGGCCTTGGGAAGAATCATTAAGGTAGCAGCTGTAGCTGGACTCATATCAGGTATCAAGGCCATGTCGCTAACTACCCCAGTGACACATCAACAATTTGTTGATGATACATTGCTATTGAATTTGGCTTCTGTGGTTGAGGCAAAAAGGATTAAAAATATTCTCATAATGTATGAATAAGCGGTTGGATAGAAAGTGAATTTTGATAAGAGCAAACTTTATTTCATCAATACCCCCATTCCTAGGCAAAACAACATAGCAAGGATCATGGAATGTCAGATTGCATCCCTTCCTACCTCCTATTTAGGTCTTCCCTCGTTTACGAGGAAACTCGAAGGATCAATGTGGAACATAGTTCTGGAGAGGATCCAAAAAAAGCTAACAGGTTGGAAAGGACATCTGTTATCTCAATTAGGCAAAGCAGTTTTAACTATGGCTTCACTTCAAAGTATACTCGTTTACTTCCTATCAGTCTTCAGAGCTCCGAGCAAGGTGTATCATAAAATTGAGCAGCTTCAAAAAAATTTCTCTGGTCAGGTACTGAGGATAAGAAAATGATCCATTTAGTAGGTTGGAACAAGGTTTGCAAACCTAAAGCTGATGGGGGTTAGGATTGAGGAGATTTGCTCATCTCAATACAACTATGTTAGCCAAACAAGCATGGCGTTTATTGACTAAGGTCGATAATGAATGGACTACCATAGTTAGGAGGAAATACCTCCAAGGTGTGAACTTCCTTAATGACAATTTAGCAAGAAGGGGATTTGCTTTTTTGAAGGCAATCATCACGAGCAGGTATCTTGTCAAGAAAGGTCTTAGATGGATTCTAGGAAATGGTCAAACAATAGACTTTTGGAAGGATTTGTGGGTGAGAACTGAGGAGTTATCCCATAATACTTGTTTGGCTAGGATTCAAGAGAATATGGAGCAACATATTGGGAAGAAGGTTGCAAATTATATGTGGCAGGATATAAATATCAATAGGTGGAAACACATTAGAGTACAGGGTTTTGAAGTGGATTCTGAAGAGCTTTATAACATTTTAACTCAGCAAATTATTCCCTCTGGAGAGGATGAAGATCACATTGTTTGGGTTGAGACTAAAAGTGGTGAATTCACAGTTAAGTCTACCTATAATTTGCTTCTCAATGTGTAAGGTCAACAATTTCAACCGAGTTTGGTTTGGATCAAAGGCTTAATTCCTAAAATATCCTTTTTTCATGGTTGGTGATTCAAGGAAAAATCCTCACTATGGAAAATATGTTATCAAAAGGTATGGTTATTGCTAACCGTTGCTACATGTGTAGGGTAGGGTGGTAGACAACCCAACACTTGTTTCGGGAGTTTTCGGTAGCAGAGTCCATCCTGGATGAACTTTTCCAAGCCTTTAGGATCTCGTGGGTTAAGCCTACTCTTATATTCAAAGTGTTCCATCAATGGCCTCAACCCTTTGTTAGCCTAAAACTTAAGTACCTATGGAAAATCTATTGGCATCATTTTCTCTGGTAGATTTGGCTAGAAAGGAACCATAGAGCCTTTAAGGATACCATTCACAACCCAAAAACCATCCTCAACAGGATTATTGTCTTTGCGAAAGAAAACCTTAGCACCTTAGTGGATGAGTGCCACTCAATTCCTCCCAAAGAAAAACAATTAGCTCAGGCCTTAGGTATTGAGGACAAACCTTCCATTCCTTTGCCCAATCCCAAAAATGGGATTTCTTGGGAGCCACCCCCCAGGGTTGGTTTAAACTAAATTTTTATGGTGTAGCCAAGGAGAACCTAGGAAGAGCTGGAGCTAGAGGAATAATCAGGGATCATCAAGGAAATCTGGTCAAGGCCTTCGCTAAACAATTGGAAATCAGAACTAATAACGAAGCAGAAGCTAGAGCCCTTTGGAGAGGGTTCCAAGTAGCCCAAGCAACTCAAGGTAACTTGATGATTGAAGGTGATTCTATGAACATCATCAACCTGTTAACCAATGGAAAAAAACCTCCATGGAGAATCGAGGGAGTCATCCATGAAGTGAGGATCCTTTTTATGGCAAGACAGAATAGGAGGGCTTGTCACGTGTACCATGAGGCCAATAGGTCAGTTGAAAAATTAGCCAACCTAGGTGTTGATGTTGGTATTTTTGTGACATGCACACAAGGTGTGCCACGTGAAGTCGAAAACATTATTAGTCATGAAAAGAAACCTACCCATTAAGGAGAAATATGAATGGGTGTTCTTTCCCCATGGAGCTGGTAATAACTATGGGTTTTCCCTATAAATCATACCAAATTGGAAATAAAGGTAACAGGGTGTAAGCATTGGAAGATTTCGATTAAGAATAGGAAATGGGCAAGCAATAGGTTTCACAAGTGCAAAGTTCCAAACTTCAATTTCTTATCAATGTAAGTAATGTCTACAGTTATGTTTAGGTATGGGTGTGCCTTGTTAGTAGGGTGTTGTAGGGGATTCAACACAAGTTCTAGTAAGAAAGTTTCAAGGATGACTAGGATCTACAATCTCAGCAGAAGGTTGGATATTGTAATAGGTTTTGGGTTAACTTGCAAAATTAATGAAGACTTATATTTACCAAAAAAAAAAATATTACTTCATTTCAAGCCATGGTAACAAGACATTATTTGGCATGGAATAGTTTCAAACCTCTTAATATCTCAAACCTTCATGAGATTCCTCAAGTTGCATTAAGGACGTTACCCATTTATGATGGTGGTGGAAAAACTACTTTTGAATATCGCCAATAAGTTGTAGCTTTAGCCACACTATATAATATTCAATTTGAAGATGCAATGGTTAGAATTTTTATGTCGTCCTTCCAAGGTAAGGTGCTACACACCCTTGTTTTACATTGTAAACAACTCCCCCCCCCCCATTTTATTGCATGTTAGATATGCTTTTTCATGGACCTTTGAGGATATGAAGATTAGTAGGCTCATGTTTATAAAATTCAAATTATTTTGTGTTTTTGGTGTTTTAAGTTGGATTTAGATCTTGCAGAGCTTTGAGTTTTCAATTTTATGTTCTTTTTAGAAACTATAAACCTAGAGAAAAAATTCTAACTTTTGGGTATGCTTTAGGTCTTCTTTAGTCTTGCACGAGTTCTTTCTTCAGAATTATAGATTTTCAAAGTTTTTTGGTAAAATGTATTTTGTCAAATCACAAAATATAAAAATCCTAAAACCTTAAAATACCAAAACCTCAAAATATTAAAGTTCCAAAACCCGATTCAAGGACTATTTGAAACCTAAAATAATTTATTAAATAATATGTTTTCCATACAAACTGATTTGTTTTACCACTTTGTGGTAGGTAATATTTTGGAGGTCATAAATTTTCATTTAGATCCCTAATTGAGCTCAAATTGGATCTATTGGAAATCTTACGACGATATCTACACAACCCCAACTAGATTTAGAATTAAAAATACACATATTTTTTTGTAAAATTATTTTATTGAACATGACTTTTATCTTCCACTATGTGAAAAACTAATAGATATAAAAGTATTTGTATGTCCTCCACTTGGAATACATGATTTAATGAGCCAAAATTATTTATGTCATTGTGATCTATAATAACTTAAAAAAGAGCTTCAATTTTATTTTTTGGAAGTACAAATTTGAAAATGGAGGGAAAATTGCTTTCCTCAACTTATAAAAGAGACTTATGATCATTTGTAAAGGGTAACCCCCAAAAAAAGAATCAGAATACTTTTAGCAACAACATTAGAATTCATTTTATTTTTTGCATTTTTAATTTGAAATGTCCTATATACTATTGCATATGTATGGAAAATTCCTTAATGAATAGATAAATGTGTTGAAGATACTGGTGTAATTACAATCTATGCATGTTTATAGTGGCTACCATTCTATTTTCAACAACTTTTATTCCTTGCAACTATTTGCATATTGGCTACCTAGAGGTGTGTTCATGCTTGGATTTTTTATTGTATGTTGTGGTAAATCAAGGAGATTCATGTTTTATTTCTCCTGAACCTCTTTTTTTTGTGTTTTATATGTTCTCCTTTGGTCTATTAATGGTATAGATTAGATAATTTCTTCTCTTAGTTAGTTGAAGCTATATTGTGTGTGTGTCGATGCTGGAAATTTCTAAATTTTATTGAAGCTTGTGGGTAGTATTAAATTAAGATATAATATATTGAATGTGCTAAAAAATCCTAAACAGAAAACGTGTGGATTACCAACTTAGCCTACACTAAGTAAATTCGACATGGTTGAGATCCAACCTACCTAAAACTTGGAGGAAATATCTTTCCTTTTAGAGAGGGAACATCTTTTGTGTGTGTGTGTGTTCCACCTATTTGCAAGCATATAAAAAAATATGAATCAATAGGAAGATAATAGTATAAGGACCTAGGCAAAATTGGTTGAACCCTTCACATTAGAGCATGATGACCCAAGAGACCCCTTCTTGTTTCTCTCTCCATTTTCCTCCATACAAATGTATCCTATTAAGAGTATTATTGATTTCAATATATTGTTTAAAATAATCTTAGAATGAATTCCTAGATGTAAAAAACCTTCACATGATCATGCTTACATCTATTACATTCATGCTACGAGCCCATATCGTAGCCTTCTAATTCAATAGTCCAATAGAAAAAGATTTCCTCAAATCTTTCAAGTAGCTATCAAAGCATAAAATATGCTTATTTAAACTAGAAAGCTACCACACAAATCCCTCATATTGGTAATCCTTCGTATTCAAAAAACAAAGCTAGAAGTTCCACTCCTAGCATAGTTAGAAAGGTTATCTTAGTTGCACTCCATAAATCTAGTTTTTTACAAGAGAAGTGTCCCACTTTCACCAACCTAAATTCTCAAATAAATCTGCATCTAAGAGCTATTATTAAATGTTTGACCAATGAACTCAATATCATGAAATAATAAAGGGATGAAGCCAGATACATATCTACAAGAGGGAATTTTATTAGAATATCAACTTATGCACATTGGAGAGTTAGATGAGGAATATTTTCATTTAATCAGAGATCAAAAATAGGATGTAGACCCTAATCTAGTCAAGCTTAAATGCCTAGTGAGTGATAGTAATTATAATGGAAACTCCAATCATTAGTAAAAATTAAATTTCTACTCACTAATATTTCAATAGTCAGATGATTGTGTAGCCATTACAATGGATCCATATCATTTTTTCATAGCTAAAAATACCTCACAATAAATCTGGTAAATCTAGAAGGATTCATTCATCATATGTGACTGACACATACTTTGTATATCAAATAAGAGAAAATATTAAGCATGAAGTGGAGCAAGAAAAATAATAATAAAAAATATGAAAGGTTGGAAGACGTCTTGTCCCCATAAGGAGATCACTTAGAAACACAAAAGCTAAAATTATGTACAAAATGATGTAATTCAAAAATCTTATGCTTACATTGTTAGAGAAAATAGGCTTATTAAATATTATATTATATGGGCATAACTAGAAGACAAAGAAAATACATGATGAATGTCTATCAAGAACTAACTTAGAAGGTGACCACTTTGAAGAAAATTTCTAGTTTAAGTATTGAAAAAAGGGCTAGAGCTTTTGAGGAAACTTTGATGGCTCTCAATTACTAAATCTAGATGAAAAAACTTTACATGACTCAAATATTGATATAATTATCTAGTTAGATTCTAGAATAATGCTCAAGCGACCATCCCTTGGTATGGAATAAATTAAATCTCCTCCATGTTACATATCTATGTGTTTAGAGTACTAGGTGCCACATAGTTGCATTGTAGACATGGACACTAATTACACCATTATGCCCAAGGTAGTATATGATATTATGGGCGTAAAATATAACAATGTTGATTTCAAAATAACGTAATTCAATGGAATACTATTCAGGATAGTGGGGATTATAAAAAAAGTTATTGTTGTATAGGTTATCAAAATTAGCAATAATTTAGGATGTGGTAGTCATATATGTGCCACCAATATTTGAAAAAAGTTTATCTTTGAGGTTCTTGACACAAAGAAGATGATTCTTGGTTGAAGATCATGCTTATGCATTGAAAAAATAGTCTATATTTATTATGAAATAATCATACCATTTCATATTTAGACATATTAAGAACATAAGGTAAATCTGGTTGAATAGGTCAATGAGCTAGCTAAGGTGGAAGTAATTGATTGGACAAAAGATCAAAAAAAATATTGTAATTAGATTTTCTATAATAGCCCCAAAGAGGAAATTTTAATAAATTTTGAAAGGTAACATAGTCTACAGAATAACTATAATTCATCACAATATATGGTTAATCACATACGCAAATAAACAAACCCAAAAAATATGGGCTTAAATTTAGGAGAATGGCTATTGAAATAAGAGAATTCAAGGCTACATTACAAGCTAGAGATGCTCATGTACATTGGAAATCTCTAGTTATTAGTTAATGTTATGGTATGTATATCAATGTATATAGATAAGGTGATCTTCAATTCACATGCTCAAGAAGAATGATCATTGTGATTTTTTAATGTTGTCTTTTGAGCATGCTTGGAAACTAATCCAAGATTAAAATAAATATCATGGAAACATTTTGACAAGGTAAGCTATGCATCTTAACATATATACCAGAGAAAAAAATACAAATTTTGCACTATCTAATTGGGTCACTAAGAATTTTAATGCAAGATTTAAGAATGAAGCACTATTGGCATGTAGAGACATACCTTTTTTAAATAGACTAATAATTAAATAAAAATTGTATGTAGCTAAAGAATAAGGTAGTTAGCCAAGGAGATAAAAAAGAAGTTTTGAAAGACACATTGGGGATATCATGTGGTGTAATATATTATGTGGAATGTTGATATAGTTGCATAGAGAAATGTTATTTCTTGAGAGTTGGATAGATTCAAGCTAGGGAAAAATATGATTCTAAAAGTGCCTATTCCTAGAGGAACTACTAAAACAGTGGAAATAAAGGATGATCAATATTAACTTTCCTAGTGTTAGCTAAAGTTGGTATTTTAAGTAATGGTAGCTAAATAGCAATCCTACTTTTATCTAAAGCCATCCCAATGTTAAAATTATCCTGGAGTTTGTTGGAGATGCTCCTCCACTGATAATGCTTGCAATCCTCTTGGCTTGTGATAGGGTCTAGTAGGGACATCCATAATATTTTGGTAATTATATTTTGCTCTTTCTCAATAAAACCAAAATTATACCAAGAGAGTGAAGTCCAAGGACAAAAGAAGAAGAAGAAAAGAGGGACAACTTGAGAGGTTGATAGATATAACAAGATTACAGGTGTTGAATTCTTTGTAGGCTTGTGAAGCAAAAATTACTATGTGTAGGTTCTTCTTCAACTCATGAAATATACCAAGATAGAGAAGGAATAAGAAAGAGCAAAAATCTAGAACTCCCTCTTTCAATAGGGAGATGATTTACCTTTCTTGCCTTCTTTATGTTTGAATTCAATACAACAAACAACAAGAAGGTAAAAAGGTGAAGCAAGTGTTGAAGTGCAATGTTGGGTGACACCAAGAGAAGCCAAATATATCCATTATTTAAGCATTGCTTTCTCATACTTTATTTTTCTCTCTTTGTATCCTTCAACCACCCTTCATGTCCCATTAGTATTCTTCTTGCTGCTCACTCCACCACCTCAAATAGTTCTAGTTCATCTTATTCATTCATTGTCTATATTCATTAATTATATCCTAAAATTTGCATCTTTTATCACCCTTTCGTGACTCCATAGCCCAATGGAAAGGTTGGTTAAATTCTTCCTTTGCAAAAAATCATAGTTATTTTAGATAATTAAGCAATCATGTGGAGATGATATCTCAGTACATATATGATGAAAATAGATGCCAAATGCCACCATGAAAATAGCAAAGCTAGTCAAAGGTGATGCAAAATAATACCATGACATGTGTAATCTGATATAACCAATATTGATAGGTGATAAGTGACATCAAGTATTGAAAATTGAAAAGATAAATTACATTCCACGTTGCAAGTCATACACCATAGTGATTAGATAATAAAAGCAAGCATGATTTGTGATAAAGTAAATGCTATGGTGGAAAAATATAATTGGATGAATGTGAAAAAGAGGTGAAGTTCTAAATCTTCATATGAGGGCAAATATCCATTAAAGTAGTGCTAGCTATGAAAATAACCAATTAAAATAATGATCCAACTATCAATAAATATCCTTAAAGGTTATAAAAGAAATGCAAGACTAAATCTATGTATGAAATCTTATTTCATACTAAGGTGAACCTTCAGTAGCCATACATACCTCTAAAGAACCATCTTGTTGCATGGTTTTCAACAATCTTGAAGAAGACTACCTGCACAATTCTACAAGGAAGAATGTAGTAGAAAGCAAAATATTTCTAAATGTCTAGAACATTTACCTAAAGTAGTTTGCATGGGTAGACATTTATCTAACATTACATGTTTAGATGTAGAGTAGCTATTAGCTATGGTATATTATGCTCATGTAGGATTCAATTTTGTTGGAGGTGCTTGCAATTTGGTATCTCCTTATCCTCCATTTTCCCTCTATTTTCTTGTATTTCCTTCATATTTTCACCTCCATATCCTATCTTCCTGAATATCTCTCCACCATTACCGACTTCCCCATTTTATCATATCAATACATTTCTTTCTTATTGTAGTTTTCTTCCTATTTCCCTATATTCTTTGCCTCCACAATCATCTTCCTAGCTTAAAATTTTCTTAAGATCTTAGCCTTGTCTTCCTTAGACACATCTTCCCACTTTTTCTCTCTAGAATATCCCATATTTTTTATGCATGTGAGATGTATTTTAAATAGGGATATCTTATAATGCATGTTTAGAAGCCCTATTAAAGCTATAAAATATATTAACCTCCCTCACATCCCCACATTTTCCACATCAATTTCCTAATATGAAATTATTTTACTTCCCATAGTTACAAGCTTTGTTTACCTCCATACCCCTAATATCAATCAACTTATCTTCTAAATCCTCTTCCTCTCAACATCATCATTACTTCATATATAAGGTTTACTAGGCTTACTACGTTCTCTATTTTTACAAGAAAAATCCTTGAAAGTCGCCAATAATGTAGGTAGATTTCACTACCCACATTCACAAATCTTTGTAAATAACCTAGATTACTATTCTCTTCAATATTTATTGTTATTTTGCTAAGGAATTGGTAAAATAGTGATACTCAAAGCATATTCTAAGCACAAGTTAAACATCAAACCAGGCTTCAGAGGTAGATTAGCTAAAAGGATAAGGTAAAATAAAAATTAAAAGATTCTAGATCTACTGAATACTCAAGAGTGCTTAGCTAGATACAATAATTCAGCTAAGGTAAGTAGCCAAGCAATGAGTAGAGGTGGTAGAGTCAAAATTAACCAGGGAAATAAACTCTAACATTTTTTTGAAACATCAAACTCAAATATTGGCTAAGTATGGAAGATTTCCATACTTTCTAAGGTGTTTATGTCATAAAAGACATAAAATTCTTACATCCAATGCATCACAATAACAATTTGGTTGTATCTAAATGAATATATGATACCTATCATCAACACAACCCCTTACCAAATGCAAAATTTTACTTAGTATCAAAGAAAATCAAACTTTCAAATAAGTTGATGTCATCACAAGTTGTATAAGAGTTTAATAGAGAGGAAGATCAAGAATGGAGCCAAATTTATTCTAAGGTATGAAACTTGACATAATAAGATAAATAATTTTAAAGCATGAGCATCTCTAGCACCCAATAATGTGCATGGCAAAAGTGACTAAGTTTAGTATATGGTAAAACTTTCAAGTGATGATGTCATAAAGATGAGCATAAAAGTCTAGAATTTGGTAAGGCAAGTTGAAGATTTGATTAAGTATTGTATGAAGGTCAAACTATTGAAGAAGGTGATGTCATCAACAATGACAAAATATCTATCATTGAGATATAGTTGGCAATATTTAAACTTAGCTAAGGAAAAAATTGGCATAGAATAAGTCATTCTTAGATTTCTATATATTTCTAATTAGTAAATTGCATGCATGTCGATCAGTCACCTAGCATTATCATTGTGAGACATATCCCTACATCATAAAATTGTCCCTATATAGTTGGCTCAATGCAATAGAGGAGATTAGGATAAATATCTATTAGAAGGTGCTCAAAAATTGATGACATAAAATGCAAGCTAATTTCTAAAGAGAATTTTAGGTCAAACATATTAGCATAACGTGCTTAAAGCAGTTAAGCATGGTTTTTCCCATTCTTTAGATCCACTTTGACAAGAGTACATGAAAGCTCCGCGTAATCATGCTAAGCTAATTGAATTCAAAGTAAAATTATATATACTTGAGTATAACCATTTTTTGGGGGTGGATCTTTAGCTTTTACAATTACATAAGCTATATGATGATTGTACTGTGCACCTTTTAATAAAAATTAAAGTGTTGTTTGACCTCCATATTTTAGTATTGTAGAACATGTATGCATGTTGATTTCATTGTTGAGCATTTTTGTTAAAATTGAATAAAAAATATATTATTTTATCTAAATTTCTCTTTGGATTACTACTTGTTCAATTCCTAGAATTCTTAATTGTATGTGTGCTAATTTGATTAATTTCCTACAACATTACATGATGGTATGTCTATTAGGCCATTTCATCTAGTTAAGAGTGTGATAATCTCATACCTTTTGTCTCTTGATGTTGTTGAATTTTGAACATTTTATGTTCTAGATTCTAACTCTAAATTTCTTTCTTTAGTCTATAATCCCCTTTTCTATTAGTTTATCTAGTATCATAGGAATTGACCTACTTCGAAGGTTGATCCAAAAGTCTTTTCTAGGTCTTCCAATATTGGTCAAGGTCTTGAGGGCAGAATTCATCTACTTAGGAAGGTTTTGGATTAGTAATACGTAGACCAACCAAATGAAGACTTGATAGATAATGGCAATATGAATAAATACCTATTAGGTAATAACCATGTTTGTATGATATTTTTGTGGGGAGGAATTGTTAATATTATTCATAGACATAATTTATAGATAATGTTTGGAAAGAAACTAAGTATATCTATTTTTATGGACTTATTATCAATAATGTAGTACATAGAATAGTGCATTGCATATTCACTTAATAAGGCTATGACATAGTGCATGTATTTATAAGATATTAAAATTTTCCTTTATTATTCTCCATATAAATCATAAATATATACTATTTATGCAACCTATTTTATATTCCAATTTTCTTCCACCTTTTATGTTAGTCAAAATATGACATACATAGAAATCCCATTATCAATGAGATATTATAGCATAATAAGATAGTTTTAATGATAAAACAACTATTTTGTGAAAAATATGCTCATTAGAAGCTTAACAAATTAGCAATTTAATTTTCAACATAATAAGATAATTTTTTATGATAAAATAACTATTTTGTAACAAAACATGCTCATATGCTTAACAAATTAACAATTTAAATTTCAATGTTTTAACTAATTACAAGTGTTTAAAATAAAATCAAATGACATTTGCTTAGCCCATTCAACTTTCAAAGAGGGGACCTAGGTTCAAATATTGTCAAACCCAAACATAACTACCAAACTCCTATAATACCACTATGTGATCATGATGTAATATAGATAAAATCCATTTTAATCTCATATAACCAATTGAAAAAAATAAAATTTATATTTTTAAAATTTATTTTTAATATCTATAAATATATTCATATTATAATATATCAATATATATTTTTAATTTATAAATTAAATATTAATTATCTCATAAACATTTATTTGTATATATAATTAAAAAATATATGATATATATTTTTATTAATATTGATATATCTCTTATATATCTTTTATCTTTAAATATATCCGGGAAGAGTTTGGACAGTACTGAGCAAAAATATACTCATTTGGCAGCAATTAAATACTATTGCAATTATTTAGCTCTATCTTCTTAGACGGACAAAAACCTGTTGATGTCGGGACGCGGAGAGACAGCTACTGACGGTAAAGCTTATCAATCACTCACGTATATTTTTAAATAAAAGATTATTCTAATTAACCAGTTAAATAAAAAGTAATTATGTCAAAATTTTAAACGATTATTACTATATTATTGTGTCAAAAATTTAAACAATAAACGAACTTTATCTTTCAAGCGTGATGATAAAAATTGTAAAGAAGAGGTTGTTGCATCGGATCGAGGTAAGAAAAAAAAGGCTCATTTACATATTTTATAGTTTTTTATGCAACTTATATGTTACAGGTGTCAGTCAACTTAAGCGATAGATCCCGTAACACGTATATGCCAAAATATAAGAAACCGGATCTATCGCTTAAGATACATTAGGCTTCTTCTCGACCGGCTTCTTATTAAATTATATTCGAATCCAATCACAGACGAGATGCGGATGTTAAAAGACATGAACGGCCAGCACATGTCCGCTGCCATGATATCAAGTGTCGATCAGTTGGCTATAAGTTCTATGTCATTGCTTCTTATTAAATTATTTTCGAAAGATATCGTTGACATTTATAGATTCGAATCCAATCAAAGACGAGAGGTAAATGATTTTAAACGGCTGGTACAATGCAATTAAACTTGTCCGCTGCCATGATATGAAATGTCGATTAGTTCTGTCATTGCTTTCTGGAATCCTGGTTTGCACAACAGTCTAGCAGAGATGGCGATTTATGCTACAGCTATAGCATTTGCAATTTTAATTCCGATTTTCTTCTGGCTTTTAAGCGGTGTATTTAGAAGTTTGACAAAAAATAATGCAAGGTTGCCACCAGGACCCTCTCCATGGCCTATCATTGGGAATCTCCATCAGTTGGGGAAAATTCCTCACCATGGGCTTCAAAAACTGGCGGATCAATATGGCCCCATAATGTTTCTGAGACTGGGTTCTGCTCCCACCGTGGTGGCTTCCTCTTCTGAGGCGGCTAAGGAGTTCCTGACAACCCACGACTCTATTTTTGCGACCAGACCAGCATCTGCCTCTGGTAAATATATAGCTTATAATAACAAGAATATTGTATTTGCGCCATATGGTCCATACTGGAGAAACATGAGGAAAGTCTGCGTGGTAGAATTGCTGACGGCTAAGCCAATTGACTCTTTCAAATCTGTGCGAGAGGAAGAGGTGTGTCTCATGATACGCTCCATAGCCAAGAAAAGCCGGGAAGGCAAAGTTGCTGTGGATGTGAGCAAGAGCATATCGTCCTTCACATCCGATACGACTTGGCGAATATTAGCGGGCAGGAAATACGCCGACAACGATTTGGCTGGCAGTGGCAGTGGTAGTGGTAGTAGCAGCGGCATCGGGATCGGTATCGGCTTTAAGGAATTGTTAGAGGAGGTTTCGATGTTATCGGCAGCATTCAACATTGGAGACTTCTTCCCTTATTTAGATTGGCTTGATTTGCAGGGTTTGAAGAGACGTATGAAGAAAGCACACAATTTGGTGGACCAACTTCTTGAAAAAATACTAGACGAACATGCGGAACATAGGCAAAAATTTGGTAAAGTGACGAACAAGGATTTAGTTGACGTACTCCTGGACACGAAGGACGCCGACATGCAAATCACACGAGAAGGGATGAAGGCAATTATTTTTGTAAGTCTCTCGTCTTGACCATTATATTTTTTTGTCAAATGCAATGGAAAGCTAATAGATCAAATTGAAAATTAGCACAACCAAATAAAATAAAGATACTTATATCCATTTCGTAGCTTATTTGCCTCTTTGTCTACGAGGGATGCAGCAACCTCCCCACAGTTAAAACGGCATTTCTGACCTGCTTTCAGGAATGGATTAAAAAAACATCATGTTTAATTCCAATCTTCCTGTGTGCCGGTGTTGGGGTTAGGGTACTAGGAATTATTGACAACAGTTGCGAGGAGATGTTACAACATGTATGAAAAGTAGTCTTATTTTATCTGTGCCTGTTAAGATCTGCTATTGATGTAGAACTAAGATGACTTAAAGGTATGTATGAGGGTTATGGATATTTCATTTTTGTGTAATGGATGATATAAGGTTTTGTTTTGTATCAAATAACCTGCTGCAAAACTTATTTCTGTTGATGCCTGCGGCAGATAAGTTGCCTCCTTAACCCCAATATTATGGCTTTAAAGTTATGTCATCCAATCTTATATTTAAAGAGTATGTATCTTTGAACTCAGTTCCCCCTATTTGTCGCCTCTCTCATGCTCATTATTCCTTTGGAAGCTCACAAAGCTTACTACCCCTTCCCAACAAAGGTAGTCTCTCCATAGTCACTTAGTATACAAACAATTCTTTATTTACATCGCCACATTATACACATTATATTTTAGTTATTTCTATATAAAATCGTATGGTAATATAGCCTGTTAATCTAGCAAGCAACTCTACCTTACACAATGCAAAAAGCCTCCTTGAGTGCCCTTATACTTAAAAATGGTTCCCTGTGGTTATTTTGACCATGTACTTTAAAATTGTCGACAAATCATTACTGTTCCTGATGCATTTACTATGATATGTACAGGATATGTATGTTGGTGGGATGGAAACTACGGCGACAACACTAGAATGGGCAATGAGTGAGCTTCTGATAAACACTCATTCATTAAAGAAATTGCAGGACGAATTTGAGTCTGTAATAGGCAAAGATCGAAGGTTAAGCGAGACTGACCTTGCAAGAATGGAATACCTGCACTGTGTCGTGAATGAGACGTTACGATTACATCCAGCAGCGCCATTACTGGTCCCCCATCAATCTACACAAGCTTGCACCGTGAAAGGACCTGATCGCAGTTACTTTATAGCTGCGAAAACAAGGCTTATCGTGAACGCGTGGGCAATAGGAAGAGATCCAAATGTGTGGGAAGATCCGTTGGTATTCAAGCCTGAAAGATTTATGGGGATGAATTTTGATGTGATAAAAGACAAAGACATGAGGATGCTTCCATTTGGGGCAGGGAGAAGAGGATGCCCGGGCATTTCTTTGGGGCTTGCCACTATCATGATTGCATTGGCTCAGCTGGTGCACTGCTTTGATTGGAAACTTGAAGGAGATCCAAATCATTTGGATATGACTGAAGTGCTTGGAGTCACCGCTCCCAGAAAAACTCATCTTTTTGCTATTCCATCATTCAGGCTGAAGCTGCCTTCGTCTGTCTTCATAAAATAAATAAATGCTTACTACATTGTATGAGTATATTGTTTGGTTTTTTTTATGTAAAAGAAAATGGTAAGATTATTGGATGTTGTTTTTATAAATTTTATTTTAATAAATTTAGCTTCCCTAAAAATATTAAAATTATAAAGTTTTATGAATAATTGTACGAGTCAGTGTTTCAAAACTCACAGGTTACTTGCGAGTACCTCCGAAAGGCCTGCGAATTTTTCATCTCGCGGCGAGTTATTCGCCCATTATTCGCCAAGTACTTCGCGATTACTTGCTGAATCTCCCACGGAGAGAAGCAGAGGGGAAAGACAGGGGAGGCAGGGATAACGGGGGGCGAGGCAAGGGAAAGACAGGGAGTAGGGACAGGGACCGAGGCTGGGGCGGGATAGGGATAAATATTTCCAGTCTTCCGCTTTCATAGTTCTGCCAACATGCAAACCCATAAATATGAACTCCAGTGCTCAAAATACAAAGGCCGTGCAGCAGCTGCAACATTGCAACCACGATTTATAATTGATTGGACCTCGCAGTGGTGAGATGAGATTAGAAAGGAGATTATGCGTAAATGCTAATTTCCATCGAGGTCGCTGCCGTCCCGGCATGGGCGTTCCGCGATTTATTTCCTTATATCTATTTCCCAATGTTCCCCAAACTAAAATGGGTAGATCGACACGGGATTGAGAGCCTAATGTTGTGAGGTTAGGTTAAAAAATTATTTGTTTGTTTATTTATTATTTTTTTAATTTTTAAATTTTTTTATTTCCGTTTTTTTGCGAGTTTTTGCCGAGTTTATCGCTTGTTGCAGAGAACTGGTATGAGTATTGCTGCTGTTTTTTTTATCAAAGGGAAATGGGTAAGCCATTTTGTTTTTATAAATCTTATTTTAGTCAACTACATAATCGTAGCTTGCCTCAAAAAAAATATTAGAATTATAAGGTTTTATGAATTACCATAGGAAATATTTTTTTAACATGTGTACATTCTTTTCTAGTTATAAATAATAATTAATTTTTTTAATCTTATCTGAAATAATATTTTTGAGTTAAGATATTTTAAAGACAAAAATATTAGATTATACGTTTATTTAATTGAAAATAGATATATTTACAAATTTCAGCAATATTGAAATATTTTTTTATTATTAACCTTTTTATAGTTATATTAAGTCTTTAATAAAAAATAAAAATATTCTTGAAAATTTTAACTTTTAAAATATTATTTTGAAAAGCTTAAGCATTTTTACAACTGAAACCACAACTTAATGCAAAAAGAAAACATAAAAATGGAAAAGTTATTCTTCCATAAAAAACAAATATGTTATATTACGAATACTACAATAAAACTTAATAATATATTTTTATTATTTATAATTCAACTATGCGTTCAATAGAAAAAGTAATAAAAAAAATATATAAATAATTTTATATTAAGAAAATGTTTGATTCCTTATGAGTCATCATGTAGTAATTGTTCTTATAAAAATCACATTATAAGTTCAGTTATGGGTATTGCACTCTTTGTGTTCGTTCGTAAAAGTATGTACATTTATCAATATTTTCCCGTAAAAATATAAGAGTAGGTTTTTGGGTGGAAGCAGAGAACCATAATCGAACCCATAAATGAGTGAATCATGGTTTTCGTTCGTAAAATAATAAAATAATTATTTTGTGATAAATATGTTCATTATAAACTTAACAAATTAAAAATTTAAATTTCAATGTTTTAACTAATTGTAAGTGTTTAAAATAAAATCAAATAATATTAACTTAGTGCATTCAACTTTTTTTGAACCTAGGTTCAAATCTTATCAAATCTATACATAACTACTAAACTTTTATAATGAATGAAACCTATTTTAATCTCATATGAACAATTTAAAAAAATAAAATAAAATAAAATTATCTTTTGAAAACTTCTTCTTAATATTTATAAATACATTTACATTAAAATATAACAATATATTTTTTAATTTATAAATCAAATACTAATTATCTCATAAGCATTTCATAAACGTTCACTTTTATAAATATAATTAAAATAAATAAATGATATACATCTTTATTAATACTGATATATGTCTTATATATCTTTTACCTTTAAATATATTCTTAAAGAGAAAAGTTTGGACAGTACTGAGCAATAAAATACTCATTTGACAACAATTAGATACTACTGTAATTATTTAGCTCTATCTTCTTAGAAGGGACAAAAACCTGATGTCGTGACGCGGAGAGACAGCTACTCACGGTAAAGCTTATCAATCACTCACGTATATTTTTAAATAAAAAAATATTCTAACTAACCAATTAAATAAAAAAAATTGTAATTTTTTATTATTGTTTCAAAATTTTAAACAATTATTATGATCTTTTGAAAACGAACTATATCTTTCAAGCGTGATGATAAAAAATGTAAAGAAGAGTTGGTTGCATCGGATCGAGGTAAGAAAGAAGGCTCATTTACATATTTTATAATTTTTATGCAAATTATATGTGACAGGTGTCAGTCAACTTAAGCGATAGATCCCGTAACACGTATATGCCAAAAATATGAGAAACTGGATCTACCGCTTCAGATACGCGAGACTTCTTCTGGACCGGCTTCTTATTAAATTATATTCGAATCCAATTACAGAAGAGATGCGGATGGTAAAAGACAAGAACGGCCATCACATGTCCACTGCCATGATATGAAGTGTCGATCAGTTGCCTATAAGTTTTATGTCATTGCTTCTTATTAAATTATTTTCTAAAGATATCATTGACATTTATAGATTCGAATCCAATCAAAGACGAGAGGTAAAAGTTTCTAAACGGCTGGTACAATGCAATCAAACTTGTCCGCTGCCATGATATGAAATGTCCATCAGTTGCGTATAAATTCTATGTCATTGCTTTCTGGAATCCTGGTTTGCACAGCAGTCTAGCGGAGATGGCGATTTATGCTAAAGCTATAGCATTTGCAATTTTAATTCCGATCTTCTTTTGGATTTTAAGACGTGTATTTAGAAGTTTAACAAAGAAGGATTTCAAGACGTGTATTTAGAAGTTTAACAAAGAAGAATGCAAGGTTGCCGCCAGGACCATCTCCATGGCCTATCATTGGGAATCTCCTGTTAGAAATATTAAACCCATTTTTTCACTCACCGCCCAACTTCGCTTCGAAACTGAGCGTTGTTGGACTTCGCTCGCCAAAATCAGCGACATTGGGCGTCCCGAAAAAACTTTGATTTGATGCTGCACTTGTTTTTGTCCAATCAACATTTATTTCCCTCGTGCAAGGTTGATGATTGGCTCTTCATGCCCAGCTATTTAAACCCTTCAGTTCGCTGACATTCGGCGTGGGCAAAGACAGGTCATTCGCAGAGCCACAAAAGTGAGCAAGGAAGCTCATTTGGTTTAATTCCGAGCAGCAACCTCGGGGCTTTAGTTTTCTTTGTGTTTATCCTGCAATCCCTTTTGCAGATGATAGTAAATCCTATGTTGAGGAGCTTTGTATCCCTTTCGTACAGATAAATAAATCTTTATCAATTGTTCAGATATTTTTCGAGGGTTTTGTCTCATCTTATATTATTTTCTTTTTGCATCCAAGTTTGGTTTAAATCCTGCATGTTGCTTAGTTAACATTAGATGTGTCATAATTCAGCTTATTTATTTTAGTACTGAGTGGATGAATCTTTCCATCGATTCAAGCTGATGTGCGATCTTTGTTATCACTTGTGAACCAGTGATTTGATATACGCTTCGCTGAAATTATTCTAAGTATGGGAGTATCTCCGAGTGTAGTCCCCATCCTTATCTCCATGTTGCAGCCAGAATAAACACCAAAATTATCCAAGTGTTTGGCTTACGACGCCCGACGTCGCCGCGACGCCCACCCGCGCTGCACCCATCATGCGACATTGGACGTGCAACTTTGATAAAATTTCCCTTAAGTTAATTTTTTTTAAGTCATCGGGCCTGTGCCACCCGACTTCGGGAGAAACCATTCCATCAACACAGTGCCACCCAACTTCGGGAGAAGCCCTCCCATCAGCGCAATGCCGCTCGACTTCGAGAAATTCGTGCACGACTCCCCTGGGCGCAGCGTCTCCCAACTTCGCTATGAAGGTAGCACCTCCCGATTGCGCGGGTGATTTTCTCTGACTCTCAACGTTTTTAAATTTAAATAGTTCTTCAAATTGGTATAAGAGTCGATTAGTGCCTTAACATGGAGACAACATAATAGCTTCCAGTAGCAACCATTCTCTACAGTTGCAGATCCCACGCTTCAATGACAAGAATTACGACTACTGGAGCATCCAGATGAAGATCATGTTCGGATCTCAGGAGCTATGGTAGTTGGTCAAGAACAGCTACCCGAAACCGACAGGTGCAGCAGCAATAGCCGCCCTCTCCCAGGCAGACAAGGGCCTATTGAAGGAGAACATGAAGAAGGACCAAAAGGCCCTCTTCTACATTATGCAAGTGGTCGAGGAGACCATATTTCCATGGATTGTATCAGCCAAGAAGGCAAAGCAAACCTAGGAGATTCTTGCCAGTTCAAATCAGGGCACCAACAAGGTGAAGTTGGTGAAACTGCAAATGCTTAGGAGAGAGTTCAAGAACCTACAAATGAGCGAATTTGAATCCATGAGTGATTTCTTCACATGGACAACATACATTATCAACCATATGCGATTGAACGGAGGAATCGTGCAGAGCCAGAGAATCATGGAGAATATTATCAAAAGCCTACCTGGTAAATTTGACTTAGTTGTGATAGTAATCGAGGAGTAGAGGGATCTCACAACCCTCTCGACAGACAAGCTCATGGGTTCCTTGCAAACACATGAGTAGAGGCTGAGCCACTCAACTCAATCCTCTCTAGAGTAGGCATTCAAAGCACAAGTCTCATTTCGAGATAGCGGCAGACAAGACTCCCACCAAGGCGCCTCTAGTTTTGAAGGAGGAAGAGGCAAAGGCAGGCATGAGAAATGCAACAAGTCAGGAGGACGATCAAACCCTAGCGAGGGAGAGACCAACTGCAACTTCCATCAACAAGGAGGAAGAGGCAGTGGGAGAAACTAGCAAGTTGGATATGGTCAAAAAAAGGACAAGTCAAAGGTCCAATGTTATTATTGCAAGAAATTCAGCCATTACATCTTCGAGTGTAGAAAAAATATGGCCAAGGAGAACCAGCAGTAGGCTCACTACACTGATAGCCAAAAATGCGAGAGGAGGGAACGTGCTACTGACTTGCAATATTGAGGAGGAGAGCCAAAAGAGCATCTAGTACCTGGATAGCGGGTGCATCAATCACATAACGGGGAACAAGGAGATGTTCTTACAACTGGATGAAACAATCCAGTCTGAGGTGAAGATGGGGAACAACAGCAAGGTTCCCATGACGGGGAAATGAAAGATCCTCATTCGAACTAGAAACGATGAACGAAAGCATATCTGTGATGTCTATTATGTGTCTAGTCTGAAGCATAACTTGATGAGCATTGGATAACTCATGCAGAAGGGACATACAATCTAGTTCAAATATGGATCATGCACCATAAGAGATGAATCACATGGGCAGATTGCAATCGTGACCATGATGAAGAACAAAATGTTTTCACTACAAATTCATAATGAATCCTTGATGTCTCTGAGTGCAGTTGTGAAGGATGCTATTTGGCTATGGCATCTGAGGTTCGGTCACCTAATTTTTAGTGGCCTGAATCTGCTACACAAGAATTAGATGGTGAAGGGTTTACCCCTTATTGAGTAGCAAAATCAAGTTTGTGAGGGCTACTTAGTCGATTAAAAACATAGGGATTCGTTCCCTTCTAGATAGTATTGGAGAGCATCACAACCATTGGAGCTGGTGCACTCAGACATTTGCGGTCCGATGCAGACCAACACATTTTTTGACAAAAAATATTTCCTGACCTTCATTGATGACTTTAGCTGGAAGACCTGGGTTTATCCCATAAAGCTAAATTCAGAAGCGTTTGCCAAGTTCAAGGAGTTCAAGCCTCTCGTGGAGAAATAGAGCGACTACTATATAAAAACCCTTAGGATATATGGTGGAGGTGAATACATCTCCAATGAATTCCACAACTTCTACAAGTAGCATGGAATTTGAAGGCATCTCACTGCCAGATACACACCGTAATAGAATAGTTTAGCTAAGAGAAAGAACATAACCATCATGGATATGGTACGCAACATGATGAAGGAAAAGGGATTACCACATGAGTTCTGGGCAGAGGCTGTAACCTGTGCAGTCTACCTTCTAAATTGATGTCCCACCAAAATCTTGAAGGACAAAATCCCTCAAGAGTCTTGGAGCATCAGAAGCCATGTGTGGCTCATTTGCATGTATTCGGGTGCATTGCATATGCACATGTTCCAGAAGAGAAGAGGAAGAAGTTGGATGATAGAGCAGAGAAGTGTATCTTCACAGGATATAGTGAGCAGGTGAAGGCATATAGGATGTACAATCCTATGACGAAGAAGCTCATCATCAACCACGATGAAGCCTAGAACTGGAAGTCGAATACTGGCCAGTTAGAGCCAAAAATTGTTGAGTTTGTTGACTTGGAGGATAGTAGTGTACAACCACCTACAGCCTCAAGCAGCATTAGCGATGCTAGCAACAACATAGCCTCACCATCTTGATCGTCGCCACTTGCAAGCAGGATCCCAAACTTGAGGACTCCAATGAAGATGAAGAGCTTGCAAGATATCTATGAGGCAACCCATAATCATGAAGATGATGAACATTCTAATTTTGCCTTCTTTACTAAGGTTGATCTAGTTGAGTTTGAAGAGGTAAGTCAGAATCAAAAGTGGGTGAAGGCGATGGACGAGGAGATAGAAGCCATTAAGAAGAATGATACATGGCAACTTGCAGATCTTCCAGTAGGAAAGCAAACCATTGGGGTCAAGTGGGTGTATAAGACGAAGTTCAAAATCCAAGGAGAAGTTGACAAGCATAAGGCCAGATTGGTAGCAAAGGGCTACAAGCAGAAGTCAAGCATCAACTATCATGAGGTGTATTCTCTTGTAGCCCGACTTGACACAGTGAGGATGATCCTAGCACTGGCAGCTCATAAGGGGTGGAGTATTTTCCAAATGGATGTCAAGTTAGCCTTCCTCAACGAATTTTTGGAGGAAGAGGTCTACATAGACCAGCCACTAGGTTACTAGATTGACGACCAGGAGGGCAAAGTCCTGAAGCTGAAGAAGGCCCTATACAGTTTGAACTAGGCACCCAGGGCTTGGTACAGTAGGATTGATGGCTATTTTAAGGAGAATGGGTTTGTTAAATGCCCATATGAGCACACCCTGTACCTGAAGATAAATGAAGCAAGGGAGCTCATAATCGTTTGCCTATATGTGGATGATCTGATTTACATTGGCAATAGTGCTGCACTGTTTGTCTAGTTTAGAACAACCATGAAGAAGGAGTTTGAGATGATGAACTTAGGGCTGATGAAATACTTTCTAGGCATTGAAGTTGACCAATCAAAAAATGGCATATTCATTTCTTAAGGTAAGTATGCGAAGGATGTCCTAAAGCAATTCAAGATGGAGGACAGCAAACCTGCCATCACACCTATTGCCACAGGCTTGAAGTTGAGAAAAATGGACTCTAGGAAAAACATTGACTGAACCTTGTTCAAGCGGTTAGTTGGCAATCTCATGTATTTGACTACAACTCGACCAGATATGATGTTTGGAGTCAGCTTGATCAGTTGATTTATGGAGACTCTGAAGGACACCCATTGACAAGCAGGAAAGCGGATTTTATGCTATGTCAATGAGACCCAGAACCATGGCCTATTCTACACCAGACGAGACTAGTTAGATTTGGTGGGATACATAGATAACGACTGGGCTGGAAGCATCGACGATCGGAAGAGAACCTCTGAGTATACATTCCATCTCATATCGGGAGCTTTATCATGGGCAGAGAAGAAGCAACCTATCATTGTGTTGTCCATTTCTAAATCAGAGTACGTCGTTGCCATGTCAGTCACATGCCAGGCGGTTTGGATGTGAAGATTTCTAGGTGAACTTAACCACCCATCGAAAGGCACGACAACTGTATTTTGTGACAATAATTTTTCCATAGCACTATCAAAGCATCCAATTTTCCATGGCCGAAACGAAGCACATTGACATTCGGTATCACTTCATCAGAGAGCTGGTGAAGTCCGAGGAAATTTAGTTGTAGTTTTACAAATCTAAGGAGTCGTTGGCTGACATTTTCATGAAGCCTTTGAAGGAGGAAGACTTTAGAAGATTGCGAGAGCAACTAGGAGTCAAAGTGCTCATGAAATTAGGTTTAAAGGAGGGTGTTAGAAATATTAAACCCAGTTTTTCACTCACCACCCAATTCCACTCTGAAACTGAGCGCTACCAAACTTCGCTCGCCAAAATGAGCGACAATGGGCATCCTGCCAAAACATTAATCTGACGCTGCACAAATTTTTTTCCAATCAACATTTATTTCCCTTGTGCAAGGTTGGTGATTGGATCTTCATGCCCAGCTATTTAAACCCTTCAGTTGGCTGGAATTCGGTGTGAGCAAAGACAGGTCATTCGCAGAGCACCAGAATAAGTGAGCAGTAGCCTCAGGGTTTTAGTTTTCTTTGTGTTTATCCTACAATCCCTTTTGCAGATGATAGTAAATCCTTTGTTGAGGAGCATTGTATCCCTTTTGTATAGAAAAATAAATATTTACCAGTTGTTCAGGTATTTTTGGAGGGTTTGTGAAAATTATCTGCGTCTCATCTTATCTTATTTTCTTTTTGCGTTCGAGTTTGGGTTAAATCCCATATGATGCTTAGTTAACATTAGAGGTGTCCTAATTCAGCTTATTTATTTTAGTACTAAGTGGACGAATCTTTTCGTTGATTCAAACTGATGTGCTATATTTGTTATCACTCATGAACAAGTGATTTGATACACACCTCGCTAAAATTATTTGAAGTATGGATGTATCTCCGAGTGTAGTCCCTGTAGAATTTAATTTTTTGATTTTCATTGAAGTCTGATCATGGGGGGCAAGTGCGGACTATGGATGGCGGAAGGCGAAGGAGGGAGATTCACCGAAGTCTGGCATCGGGAGCAAAGAACGAAGTGCATAGGACACAGGGCGCAACAAGGGAGGTTTGCCGAAGTCTAGACGGAGCACAGCGAAGTGCAGATGAGGTGACTCACGCTTTGCTTGTGCACTCGGAGTGCGCTCCCATAGATTGCGCAACAGGGTTGCGCTTGCACGCTCAGGGTGCGCTCCAACTTAATGCGCACTCGGGCTGCGCTCAGACTTAATGCACACTCGAGCTGCACTCAGATCTCGGGCATAGTCAGGTTGTGTAGGGAAGTTGGGAAGACTCTTTCAGACTTAGCCAAATTTGGCCTTGCAATATTTTCCCATCCGAAGGCTTGCGCAGCTATCGCTTGGTTTTCCTGGCTTAGTAAGAATCGTACGGGAAGAGAAAAATGTCGAATGTGAAAGCAATGTTTCAGATCTGAGCTCTAACTTATAGAACTCGAACGAAATTGCTCTGATGTGATTTATACAGAGAACAACAGACTTTAGCACATAAAAATAACTGCAAACCCTAAATATGCCTAAAACAACAAAAAACTTTATTCATATGAAAAGAGGGTTACAGTAGTCCTCAACTGAGGAAATAACAACATCTGCAGACTAAGCTGCAGGATAAACTAAAAGGAAAAATGTTGAGTCGACTGCTCAAACATTAATCAGATGAGCCACACTGCTCATTGAAACGTTCTTTCTCTGCTCTATTCTCTGTGCTTTCTCTCTTCTTCTTCTTTCCCTCTTCCACACTCCTGTCTGAAGACCTGAACTGCCTTATATAGATGTGGGGAGGGGAAGATAGGATTTGTCCTCTGACAGGTTCTGACAGGCCCTCAACTAGGGTTTCTGACCAATCGTCAAACTGGAATTAAATTGCTGAACTGGAATTAGCTTCTACGGTGATTGGATCTGTCAAATGTCACATTTGTCAGAGGGTAGGTGCGAGGTCATGTCAAACCTTTTTGTTGGGATCCCTGACTATGTAAGCGTAGTCCGGCTTCACCCAAGTTCGGAACATAGTCTAGCGAAGGTGTGAAATCTGGGTTAATATTTCTAACACCCTCCTTTAAGCCTGATTTCACGAGCGCTTTGACTCCAAGCTACTCTCGCAATCTATTGAAGTCTTCCTCCTTCAAAGGTTTCGTGAAAATATCTGCCAACTACTCCTTGGATCTGCAAAACTGCAGTTGAATTTTTTTAGAGTTCACCAACTCTTTGATGAAGTGATAACGAATATTAATGTGCTTCATCTGGCCATGGAACACGAAATCCTTTTATAGTGCAATGGCCGAATTGTTATCACAAAAAAAAATTTCCGTGCCTTTTGGAGGATACTTCAGTTCACTCAGAACTCTTCGCAGCCAAACTGCCTGGCATGCGACTGACATGGCGATGACATATTATGCTTTAGCTGTGGACAACGCAATGATGGGTTGCTTCTTGGATGCCCATGAGACTGCCCTTGATCTGATATGGAAAGCATACCTAGAGGTGCTCTTTCAATCATCGATACTGCCAGCCCAATCACTATTTGTGAAGTCGACCAGTTCTAACTAGTCCTGTCTAGCATAAAATAGGTCATTGTTTCGTGTCCCGTTGACATAGCACAAGATCCTCTTGCCTGCTTGCTAGTGCATGTCCTTCGGAGTCTCCATGAAATGACTGATTAGACTGACTCTGAACATCATATTTGGCTGAGTTGCAGTCAAATACATTAGACTGCCAACTAGCCTCTTGAACAGGGTTGGATCTACATTCCTCCCTGAATCCAATTTGCTCAACTTTAAACCTGTGGCTATAGGTGTGATGGCAGGTTTGTTGTCCTCCATCTTGAACCGCTTCAATACATCCTTCACATACTTACCCTGAGAAATGAAGATGCCATCTGCCGATTGGTCAACTTTAATGTTGAGAAAATACTTCATCAGCCCTAAGTCCGTCATCTCGAACTCCTTCATGGTTGTTCTGAACTAGTCGAAAGGGACATTGTTCTTGCCAATATAAATAAAATTGTCCACATACAAGTAGATGATAATGAGCTCACCTACTTCATTTGTCTTCATGTACAGGGTGTGCTCATATGGGCATTTGACAAACCCATTTTCTTGAAAATAACTGTCAATCCGGCTGTACCAAGCCCGGGGTACCTGCTTCAAACCGTATAGGGCATTTTTCAACTTCAGGACTTTGCCCTCCTGGCCTTCAATTTCATAACATGGTGGCTGGTCTATGTAGACCTCTTCCTCTAACACTCCATTGAGGAAGGCTGACTTGACATCAATCTAGTACAAATTCCAACCTTGTTGGGCTGCCAATGTCAGGATCATCCTGACTATGTCAAGTCAGGCTACAGGTGCATATACCTCATGGTAATCGATGCCTGACTTCTACTTGTAGCCCTTTGCCACCAGTCTAGCCTTATGCTTGTCAACATCTCCTTGGGCGTTGAACTTTGTCTTATACACCCACTTGACCCCAATGGTCTTCTTTCCTGCTGGAAGATCAGCCAGCTGCCATGTCTCATTCTTTTCAATGGCTTTAATCTCATTGTCCATCGCCTGTACCCACTTCTAATTTTGACTTGCATCTTTGAACTCTACTGGATAAACTTTAGTAAAGAATGCAAAGTCAGAGTACTCTTCATCTATGTGGGTTTGGGTTGTCTCGTAAATTTTTTGCAAGCTCCTTGTCTTCATTGGCGTCACTAGGTTCTAGATTCTACTTGCGAGTGGAGGTGACTGATATGGAGTGGTTGTGCTACTACTGGAACCACTGCTACTATTGGAAGTTACAGGTGGTTGCACACTTCCTTCTTCCAAGTCAACAGACAGTACTACTACTGGCTCTGACTGGCCAGTCTCTGACTTCCAGTTCTAGGCTTCATCTTTAAGAAATTTCACATCACGACTGATGATGAGCTTCTTTTTCATAGGGTTGTACAACCTATATGCCTGCGCCTGCTCACTGTACCTTGTGAAAATGCACTTCTTAACTCTATCATCCAACTTCTGTCGCTTCTCTTCTGGAACATGTGCATATGCAATGCACCCAAACACACGCAAGTGAGCCACACTTGGCTTCACACCACTCCAGGCCTCCTAAGGGATTTTGTCCTTCATGCTTTTGGTGGGACATATGTTCAATAGGTAGACTGCACATGTTACAACCTCTGCCCAAAATTTGTGTGGCAATCCCTTCGCCTTCATCATGTTTCATGCCATCTCCATGATGGTTCGGTTCTTCCTCTCAACTACGCCATTTTGTTGTGGCGTGTATCTCGTAGTGAACTACCTTCAAATTCTGTGTTGCTTGCAGTAGTTATGGAATTCATTGGATATGTATTCACCTCCACCATCTGTCCTGAGAGTCTTGATCTGATATCCACTTTGTTTCTCCACCAGAGCCTTGAACTCCTTAAATCTGGAAAATGCTTTTGACTTCAGCTTGATGGCATATATCCAAGTATTTCGGCTGAAGTCATCTATGAATGTTAAGAAGTATTTGTTGCCGACAAACATGCTGGTCTGCATCGGACTACAAATTTCTAAGTGCACCAGCTCCAATGGCTGTGATGCTCTCCAAGACTGATCGGAAGGGAATGAATCCCTGTGTTGTTTGCTAATTAAGAAGCCCTCACAAAATTGATTTTGCTACTCTATCAGGTGTAAACCCTTCACCATTTGCATCTTGTGCAATTGATTTAGGCCACTGAAATTTAGGTGACCAAATCTGAGATGCCACAGCTAGGTAGCATATTTCACAACTGCACTTAGAGACATGAATGATTCATTCTGAATCTGCAACGAAAACATTTTGTTCTTCTTCATGGACACTGTAGCAATCTACCCATGTGACTTATCTTTGATGGTGCAAGCTCTGTATTTGAACTGGACCATATGTCCCTTCTGTATGAGCTGTCCAATGCTCAGTAGGTTATGCTTCAGGCCAGGAACATAGTAGACATCACAGATCTGCTTCCGTTCATCGTGCCTGGTGTGGATGAGGATTTTTACTTTCCCCATTATGGTAACCTTGTTGTTGTTCCCCATATTCACCTCAAACTGGACTGTTTCATCCAGTTGGGAGAACATCTCCTTGTTCCCCGTCATGTGGTTGCTGCACCCACTGTCTAAATACCAGACATTCTTCTGACACTCCTCAATGTTGCAAGTCAACAACACATTTCCTCTTGTCGCATTTTTGGTTTCATCCGTGTAATGGGCTTATTGTTGGTTCTTCGTGGCCATTCATTTTTTGCATTGTGAGATGTAATGGCCGAACTTCTTGCAAAAATAGCACTGGACCTTTGACATGTCCTTCTTCTGACCAGATCTAGTTTGCTAATTTTTTGAACTGCCTCTTCCACCTTGCTGATGGAAATTAGATTTGGTCTCCCCTTCACTAGCGTTTGACCTTCCTCCATGCTTGTTACCTTTCCCATGCCTACCTTTGCCTCTTCCTCCGTGAGAACTAGAGGCACCATGGTGGGAATCTTGTCTGTCGCTATCTCAAAATGAGACTTGAGCCCTGAATGCTTGCTCCAGAGAGGTATGATATGAACAGCTCAACCTCTGTTCATGTGTCTGCAACAAACCCATGAGTTCGTCTATCGAGAGGGTTGTCAGATTTGTTGACTCTTTTATTGCTATCACAACCAAGTCAAACTTGGCAGGCAGACTTCTGAGAATCTTCTCCATGATTCTCTAGCTCTGCACATTTTCTTCATTCAACCGCATCTGGTTGATAATGTCCATATTTTGGGTGAAGAAATCACTCATGGAATCAGAATCACTCATCTGCAAATTTTCAAACTCCCTCTTGAGCATCTGCAGTTTCATAAACTTTACTTTATTGGTGCCCTGGTACGAGCTGGCCAAAATCTCCCAGGCCTACTTTGCCTTGGTGGCTGATGCGATCTGCGGTAAGATGGACTCCTCAACCACTTGCATGATGTAGAAGAGGGCCTTTTGGTCCTTCTTCATGTTCTCTTTCAACTGGTCCTTGTCTACTTGAGAGAGGGTGGCCAGTGCTACTGCATCTACCGGTTATGGGTAGCCGTTCTCAACTAACTCCCACACCTCCTGAGATCCGAATAGGATCTTCATCTAGGATCTTCATCTAGATGCTCAGTATCCATGTCAAGGGATCATTACCTCTGATACCAATTTGTAGAATTTATTTTTTTGATTTTCGTCGAAGTCCGATCATGGGGGCGAAGTGTGGACTACGGATGACGCAAGGCAAAGGAGGGAGATTATTTGAAGTCTAGCATTGAGAGCGAAGAATGGAGTGCATAGGGTGCAGGGTGCAATAGGGGAGGTTTGTCAAAGTCTAGACGGTGCACAGTGGAGTGTGGATGAGGTGACTCGCGCTTTGCTTGCGCACTGGGAGTGTGCTCTCGCAGATTGCACAACCAGGTTACGCTTGCGCCCTCGGGGTGCACTCCAACTTAATGCGCACTCGGGCTGTGCTTGCAAACTCGGGCTACGCTCGGATCTTGGGCACATTCGGGTTGCACAGGGAAGTTGGGAAGACTCTTCCGAACTTAGCCAACTTTGGCCTTGTAATATTTTCTTGTCCGAAGGCTTGCGCGCCTGCTGCTTGGTTTTCCTGGATTGGCAAGAATCGTACAGGAAGAGAGAAATGTCGGATGTGAAAGCAATGTTTCAGATCTGAGCTCTAACTTATAGAACTTGAACGACATTGCTCTGAGGTTATTTGTATAGAGAACAATAGACTTTAGCACATAAAAATAACTGCAAACCCTAAAGATGCCTAAAACAACAACAAACTTTATTCATATGAAATGAGGGTTACAGAAGTCCTCAACTAAGGAAATAACAACATCTATAGACTAAGCTAGAGGATAAACTAAAAGGAAAAATGTCGTGTCAGTTGCTTAGACGTTAATCAGATGAGCCACACTGCTCACTGAAATGTTCTCCTTTATCTGCTCTATTTTTTGCTCATTCTCTTTTCTTCTTCTTTCCCTCTTACACACTCCTATCTGAAGACCCGAAGTGCCTTATATAGCTATGGTGAGAGGAAGATAGGATTTTTCCTCTGATAGGTTTTGACAGGCCCTCAACTAGGGTTTCTGACCAATCGTTAAACTGGCATTAAATCGCCAAACTGGCATTAACTTCTGCGATGATCAGATCTGTCAGATGTCACATCTGTCAGAGGGTAGGTGAGAGGTCATGTCAAACCTTTTTTCTGGGATCCACGACTGCGCAAGCGTAGTCCAGCTTCACCCAAGTTTGGAGCGTAGTCTGGCAGAAGCATGAAATTTGGATAAATATGTATAACAGTCCCTATCCTTATCTCCATGCGACAACCAGAATAAAAACCAAAATTGTCCAAGTGTTTGGCATCCGTCGGCGCTGCACCCGTCATGCGACATTGGACGTGCAACTTTGAGAAAAATTTCCTAAGTTAAATTTTTCTAAGTCATCGGGCCTACGTCACCCAACTTTGGGAGAAGCCCTCCCATCAGCGCAGGGCCGCCCAACTTCAGGAGAAGCCCTCCCGTCAGCCCAGCACCGCCCGACTTTGGGGAAGTCGTGCATGAATCCCCTGGGCGCAGTGTCTCCCGAATTCGCTGCGGAGGACTGCACCTCCTGACTATGATTTTATCTGACTCCCAGCATTTTTAAATTTAACCAGTTCTTCATCTCCATCTGTTGGAGAAAATTCCTCACCACGGGCTTCAACAACTGGTGGAGCAATTGTTAGCATATATGTCATTGTATTACAACTTGGCAAAATGGTAGTGCTCGTAGGCGCTCTCTAGGTTGGTTGATTAACCACCAGGTTGGTTAGATAAAACAACTAATAACTGCATGCATTGTAACCTTTATATGGATATCAGTCAATATGATCAAACTGCTTCGACGTTTTCTTCATGGCATCAGAGCTATGGATGCAGAAATACTACAGATCCTGACAGACACGAGCCAGACGCAGATAAGCTTGATTGGATGCAGACAAAGGATGAACGGTAGACTGACATAGACTGATCGAACGTAGACAGAGGACGGACAACAAACTGAGGATGCAAAATATAGAGGACAGATGGTAGAATTACCGGATGGACTAACCCCGCCAATAGGACACGTGAGGCACACAGAGGCTAACAAACATAGATAGAGAACGAAACACAGAGGCACACAATGCAAACTGACAGAGGTACGCAATGCAAATTGAGGACACGTGAGGCAAAGCCAAGGCGGATCGATGCACGATTACGAAGGCAAAATGGTAGGGTGGTTGCCCGAAGGCAACCGAAAGATACAGTTACTTTCTACACCTTTAAAGATCCCCACAATGGCAGCACAGGCCATGTGGGATTATCTTTTTTTTCCTCTTCTCCGGCCTCTATGCTTTTAACATTGGCCTAGTTCCTCTATGTTCACATCGAGCCCTCTCGTACCCGTGGTAAGTGTGGTGGTTGTTTGGCAGTAGGTCATGGTTTCCATTCCCTCTATGTGCGCTGTGACGGTGGGTGCAATTTTTTGACGGTGGGTGCCTTCTTTTTTTACAGTGGGTGCATTTTTTTGACACCCTGCGATGTTTCGACGGTGGATCGCATGATTGTTGATGGCAGGTCGCTGATTTGATGCCCGAAATTCCGGTTTGATGCCCAGACATGTTTTTTTTTATGCCTGTGCAGTCAAAATGACGCCTTGACGTCTCCAAATTTTTTTTTTGGGTGTTTAGGTACCATTTTTTCCCACTCCTTTTCTATTTTGCAACTTGACGAGGGAGAGATATCAGGTCTTCACATGTTTCATTTTGCAAAATTATAAGATAAAGAGGGGAAAAACAATCACTTGGCAGAATAATTGCTAAATTTGTAATAGGTGTTCAAATTTGTGGGCATTTGTGATTGTTTCTTTTGCATTTAAATATTTTTTTTTGTGCATTAACAATCATAAATTACAAAAAAATATATATATAAGACCCCAAATTTATACCCTATTTGTGCAATTTATTGCACAAACAGTGTTTGGTATTTAAGATACCTCTGGTCCACACTTACAGGTAATGCTGTCATGCTTTGGACTACTGTATTCGCTGCCTAATATAGCTGCAACAATGACATCTGAGCTTGTTCTCTATTAATCATCGGGGAGAAATAAGGCAAACCAGTTTTTTTCCCATTTCATACCCACATCGTGATTGTTGTTAGGCGTAAATCTTGACGAAAGTTTTTTCCAAAGTGTTTAGGGGAAGTTACGCCCCAAGCATGAGGAATAAAATTTTCTATGGTAGGTGTCATTAACAACACGATGCCCTTTCAGTATTGCCTATGTTCAATATATTGTGCTTCTCATATGTACTTATAGTCTCCCTCATGTAAGGGCGAGTACATATTAAGTAGTATATTGTTCCTATATACCTATAGTCTCCCTCACGTAAGGGCAGGTATATACTGAATGGTTACGATATAAATATCTGGAAGGTATATAGAAAGGGAGACCAATCGGTGATATAAGGAACCTTCATAACAACCACAATTCATAAGTATATTTTAGATTCACAATTGTTGAAAGGTCCTAATTTTGTTCCATGGAAGACAAAGATGAAATCTATTCTTCAGTTGGAAGATCTATGGGATGTAGTGACTGGCACTGCAAAACACCCTCAGACAACAAGAACAGATCAAGGTGCTTGGGATAAGAAAGATAAGAAGAGCCTTGTGTTTATTTTGCTTGCTACTATAGATGAGGTGTAGCCTCATATTTGTGATGCAAAAACTAGTAAGATAGCTTGGGATGCCTTGATCACAGTATATGAAGGAAAGAATCAATCCACTATTCTTCATCTTCAAACTCAACTACATAATATCAGTATGAATTTTGGGGAAACAGTTGGTATATTCCTTTGCCGAGTGGCTGACTTGAAAGCCAAATTGAATGCTATGGGAAAACCTATAGATGATGATGTCTTGAACTCTGTTATCTTGAGAGCATTACCAAATTCCTACAAGATGTTGATCACTTCTCTCAATGTTTTTGGTAGACAAGTATCATTTGTGGAGCTGGTAAATTTGCTTCATACTGAGGAGGCAAATCAGATCCAGAAAGATGATGTACTAGATAATGCTCTTTCCACACAAAAAAGTGGTAGAAAACAAGGACAGTTTCAAAAAGGGGGTCCTTCTTCCAAAGGCAAAGGGAAGAAAAATCAACAGAAGGATACAAAATATTGCAAGATTTGTGATATGAATAACCATGACACCAATAGGTGTTGGTGTCATGAAGAAGGGGAAAAACAAATAGAAATACAACAAACATAAGCAATCTAAAGGCCATGTTGCTTATGCTAACTCTAATTCAGACTCTGATTCTCCTGGGTCTGATTCACATTCTGACTCTAAAAGAGAACACAAGGTGCTCATGACCCATACTTCGTCTTCCCATATTGATGTTCTATGGTATATTGATTCAGAAGCCAGTAAACACATGACTGGATACAAATCATGGTTTAATACTTTTGTGGAGAAAGAGGGTAAGCCAGTCACCATTGCTGACAATCAAGTCTATCAAGTAAAGGGAGAAGGGGATATTTTTGTCTCTTCCTAATGGTGATTGTAAAATTGAGCAAGTACTCTATGTTCCAGGTTTAGCCAATAATCTCCTTTCAGTCACACAAATGTTGGATAGAAATATGACTGTCATGTTTCAAGTTATCAAAGGCAAGAAGAGATGTTTTATCACTCATTGTGGTAAACATGTTGCAACCGGATCCTACAAACATGGTTTGTTCATTCTTGATGCCCTTTCAACTCCTCATGTTGCTCTGGCTGCAACTACAAAGGAGGTCACCTCTCTCTGGCATAGACGTTATGGGCACCTCAGTTCTGGATATTTGCTTGAATTATACAAATATGGGATGGTGATTGGTCTACCCCCACTCTCGTCTATATTACTAGTTTGCTCGGATTGCTTAGCAGGGAAGCAACATCGAGTACCTTTTGAAGCAAGCTCCTCTCGAGCTACACAACCTTTAGAGCTGGTACATACCAATATGTGTGGTCCTATGCCATCCAGCTATGGTGGGAAGAAGTATTTTCAACTATTTGTTGACGATTACTCATGAAATATGTGGGTTTTCTTTCTTCAATTGAAATTAGAAGCATTCCTCTACTTTCAACAGTTCAAGAGACTTGTTGAGAAAGAGTCAGGTTGTTTGATAAAAACTCTCCGCTCAGATCGGGGGGGAATACACCTCTGAAGAGTTTTAAAAATTTCTTAAGAAGCATGAGATCAAAATACAACTAACTACAGACTATACACCTCAGCAGAATGGAGTTGCAGAAAGGAGAAATCGTTCCATTATGGAAATGGTTCGATGTATGCTAAAGGGAGCACATCTTGATGATCAATATTGGGTAGAAGTAGTAAACACAACATTATACCTCCTAAATAGAGCACCCACTAAATATCTACAATGTAAAACACCACAAGAATCTTGGAGTGGTAAGAAACCTTCCATTTCCCATCTAAGGGTGTTTGGATGTAAAGCATTCATGCACATTCCAAAAAAAAAAAGGAGAAAATTGGATGAGAAAACCCTGTAGTGTATCTTTCTTGGCTATGATGAGTATTCAAAAGGGTATCGATTGATTGATACTAAGACCAAGAAGACACACATGAGTAGAGATGTTATATTTGATGAAGCTTTCACATCAAAAGACACATCCACAACTGTATATTTATATGAAGAAGAATCTAAGAAGGAGGATCAACTTCCACAACAACAACAAAAAGTTCCAAAATGGTACACTAGCACTTTGAGAGATGCTAAGTTGAACTCTCTTCCAGATATATCTTTAGATAGGCCATGTACTCGCAGTATGACTCAACAAATGAGAGCAGAGGAATCTACTTCAGAGGTTGACGAACTTTGTCAACACTTTGATGATTTGTCAGTGGGTACAAAAAATGCTAGAGAGGAATATGAGGATGACAAAAAAATTTATGTCTACATTAAATGAAAATGAACCCACAACGGTTCAATCTGCACTTGATAAACCACAATGGAAAAATGCCATGGATGTCAAACATAATTCTCTCATAAAAAATAAAACTTGGAAGTTAGTCGATCTGCAAATAGGAAATAAACCCATAGGCTGCAAATGGGTGTTCAAAGTAAAGTATAAGGCAGATGGATCTCTTGATAAGCATAAAGCCCGACTTGTTGCAAAGGGTTATGCTCAAAAAGAAGGTATAGACTATGAAGAGACTTTGGCCCCTACTACAAAAATTACTACCATTCGAGTACTTTGTGCCATGGGAGCTCAGTTTGGGTGGAAGTTGCATCATATGGATGTTAAAAGTGCCTTCTTGAATGGTGACTTACAAGAAGAAGTATACATGACTCAACCAGAAGGATTCATAGTCGAGGGGCAAGAAAAAAAAGTATGCAAGTTGATCAAATCCTTGTATGGGATCAAACAAGCTCCTCGAGCCTGGTATATCAAGATAGACAGTCACCTTGTGCAACATGGATTCAAAAGAAGTCCTTCTGATGCAAATCTCTATATTAAGAAAAATGGTTCTGATATAGTGATCCTTGTACTTTATGTAGATGATCTGATCATAATCGGAAGCTCGAAAAGAATGATTGACTTAGTAAAAAATGATTTGAAGCATTCATTTGAAATGAGAGATCTAGGACTTCTGCACTATTGTCTTGGTTTAGAAGTTACTCAGCAAAGATTTCATATCAGAGTAACACAAAAGAAATATGCCAAGACTTTAGTAGAAAAATATTGGATAACTAACTGTAAGTCAAAAGCAACTCCAATGGAGCAAGGACTTAAGTTATCCCGATATGATGAATCACCTCAGGTAGATGGTACTCTCTATCGCCAGTTGATTAGGAGTCTCCTATATTTGACAAATACCAGGCCAGATCTCAGTTTTGCTATGGGATATCTTTCAAGATTCATGCAAGAGCCTAAGATGAGTCACTGGAAAGCAGCAAAAAGAGTTCTTCATTATGTTCATGGCAGTACAAATTATGGTCTGGAATACAAAAAGAATAATAAGTTTTTCCTACTAGGTTACACGGACTCAGATTATGTTGGATCCCTTGATGATCATAAATCCACTTCTGGATATGTTTTTCATCTTGGATCTGGATCTGTTTCCTGACACAGTAAGAAGCAGCAAGGGGTTGCTTTATCTTCTACAGAAGCAGAATATCGTGTAGCAAGTGAAGCAGTCTGCGAGATAATGTGGTTAAGTCACATTCTTACAAACATGGGTCTCCCAAAGAATCTTCCTCTTCATTTGTTTTGCAACAATCAAGGTGTTTTGAATCTTGTCAAAAATCCAATTTTTCATGAACGTACCAAACATGTTGATACCATATGTCATTTCATTCGAGATGCAGTTCCCAAGCACCATATACAACTTCAATACATTCCTACTGATGCGCAAGTTGCAGATATTTTTACCAAAGCTCTTGGGCGTATCAAATATGAAAAGTTTCGAGATACTATTGGAATTTGCCAATAATGTAATAAGGGGGGATGTTAGCATATATGTCATTGTATTACAACTTGGCAAAATGGTAGCGCTCGTAGGCGCTCTCTAGGTTGGTTGATTAACCACCAGGTTGGTTAGATAAACCAACTAATAACTGCATGCATTGTAACCTTTATATGGATATCAATCAATATGATCAAACTGCTTCGACGTTTTCTTCAGCAATATGGTCCCATAATGTTTCTCAGACTATTTTTTGCTCCTACCGTGGTAGCTTCCTCTTCTAGGCGGCAAAGGAGTTCGTGACAACCCACGACATGATTTTTGCGACGAGACCAGCATCTGCCTCTCGTAAATACATAGCTTATAATAACAAGAATATTGTATTTGCGCCATATGGTCCATACTGGAGAAACATGAGGAAAGTCTGCGTGCTAGAATTGCTGACGGCTAAGCGAATTGAATCTTTCAAATCTGTGCGAGAGAAAGAGGTGTGTCTCATGATACGCTCCATGGCCAAGAAAAGCAGGGAAGGCAAAGTTGCTGTGGATGTGAGCAAGAGCATATCGTCCTTCACATCCGATACGACTTGGCGAATATTAGCGGGCAGGAAATACGCCGACCACGATTTGGCTGGCAGTGGCAGTGGTAGTAGCAGCGGCATCGGGATCGGTATCGGCTTTAAGGAATTGTTAGAGGAGGTTTCGATGTTATCGGCAGCATTCAACATTGGAGACTTCTTCCCTTATTTAGATTGGCTTGATTTGCAGGGTTTGAAGAGACGTATGAAGAAAGCACACAATTTGGTGGACCAACTTCTTGAAAAAATACTAGACGAACATGCGGAACATAGGCAAAAGTTTGGTAAAGTGACGAACAAGGATTTAGTTGACGTACTCCTGGACACGAAGGACGCCGACATGAAAATCACACTAGAAGAGATGAAGGCAATTATTTTTGTAAGTCTCTCGTCTTGACCATTACATTTTTTTTTGTCAAATGCAATGGAAAGCTAATAGATCAAATTGAAAAATAGCACAACCAAATAAAATGAAGATACTTATATCCATTTCATAGCTTATTTGCCTCTTTGTCTACGAGGGATGGCCAGCAACCTCCCCACAGTTAAAACGGCATTTCTGACCTGCTTTCAGGAATGGATTAAAAAAACATCATGTTTAATTCCAATCTTCTTGTGTGCCGGTTTTGGGGTTAGGGTACTAGGAATTATTGACAACAGTTGCGAGGAGATGTTACAACATGTATGAAAAGTAGTCTTATTTTTATCTGTACCTGTTAAGATCTGCTATTGATGTAAAACTAACATGACTTAAAAGGTGTGTATGAGGGTTATGGATATTTCATTTTTGTGTAATAGATGATATAATGTTTTGTATCAAATAACCTGCTGCAAAAATTATTTCTGTTGTTGCCTGCGGTAGATAGGTTGTTATGGCTTTAAAGTTATGTCATCCAATCTTATATTTAAAGAGTATGTATCTTTGAATTCAATTCCACCTATTTGTCGGCTCTCTCATGCTCATTATTCCTTTGGATGCTCACAAAGCTTACTACCCCTTCCCAACAAAGGTAATCCCTCCATAGTCACTTAGTATACAAACAATTCTTTATTTACATCGCCACATTATACACATTATATTTTATTTATTACTATATAAAATCGTCCTCCAAATATGGTAATATAACCTGTTAATCTAACAAACAACTCTACCTTACACAATGCAAAAAGCCTCCTTCAGTGGCCGTATACTTAAAAACGGTTCCCTGTGGTTATTGTGTCCATGTACAGGATATGTATGTTGGTGGGATGGAAACTACGGCGACAACACTAGAATGGGCAATGAGTGAGCTTCTGTGAAACCCTCTTTCTTTAAAGAAATTGCAGGACGAATTTGAGTGTGTAATAGGCATAGATCGAATGTTAAGCGAGGCTGACCTTGCAAGAATGGAATACCTGCACTGTGTCGTGAATGAGACGTTACGATTACATCTAGCAGTGCCATTACTGGTCCCTCACCAATCTACACAAGCTTGCACCGTGAAAGGACCTCATCGCAGTTACTTTATAGCTGCGAAAACAAGGCTTATTGTGAACGCGTGGGCAATAGGAAGAGATCCAAATGTGTGGGAAGATCCGTTGGTATTCAAGCCTGAAAGATTTATGGGGATGAATTTTGATGTGATAAAAGACAAAGACATGAGGATGGTTCCGTTTGGGAAAGGGAGAAGAGGATGCCCGGGAACTTCTTTGGGGCTTGCCACTATCATGATTGCATTGGCTCAGCTGGTGCACTGCTTTGATTGGAAACTTGAAGGAGATCCAAATCATTTGGATATGACTGTAGTGTTTAGAGCCAGCACACCCAGAAAAACTCATCTTTTTGCTATTCCAACATTCAGGCTGAAGTTGCCTTCTTCTTTCTTCATAGAATAAATGCTTACTACATTGTATTAGTATTGCTGTTGTTATTAGTGGTAGTTTTAGTTTTCCTTAGTCTATCGAAATAGTTGTTTCATACTTAGAGGCTATATTTGAATTTATCTTGCTACTAAACCCGAAGAGGATTTGTACTATAAAATGCATCAATGTTTGTCTTGCGCTTGCCCCAATTTTTTTTTTTCTTTTGCATCCAACTTCATGTGAGAAAGAGACATGAACCTCCCGCTCTCTATCTATAATCGGCATCTTTGTTAGAAATATTAACCCACATTTCACGCCTCCACCAGACTGCGCTCTGAAGTGACGTCGCACCTACCCTCTGAAAGATGTGACGTCTAACAGATCCGATCACCACAGAAGTTAATGCCAGTTCGGCGATTTAATGCTAGTTCGGCGATTGGTCAGAAACCCTAGTTGAGGGCCTGTCAAAACCTGTCAGAGGATAAGCCCTATCCTCCTCTCCCCATGGCTATATAAAGCAGTTCGAGTATTTCAGACATAGGGAGTGTAGTGAGGAAGTTAGTGGAGAAGAAGAGCAGAGAATAGAGCAGAGAAAGGAGAACATTTCAGTGAGCAGTGTGGCTCATCTGATTAATGTCCGAGCAGCCATCTTGACATTTCTCCTCTTAGTTTATCCTGCAGCTTAGTCTGCAGATGTTGTTATTTCCTCAGTTGAGGACTTTTGTAAACCTCATTTCATATAAATAAAGTTTGTTGTTGTTTTAGGCGTCTTTAGGGTTTGCAGTTATTTTATGTGTGCTAAATTTTGTTGCTCTCTGTACAAATCGCCTCAGAGCGATTTCATTCGGGTTCTATAAGTTAGAACTCAGATCCAAAACTTTGCTATTAGTTTCGGTGTTTCTCTCCTCCCAACCAAGCAAGCAGTTGCCGCAGCCGCACAAACCTTTCGAAGCAAAAAATATTGTAGAGCCAGATTTGGCTAAGTTTGAAAGAAGTTTTTCCAAGTTCGCTGCCACTACCCGACTGCGCCCGAGATCCGAGCGCAGCCCGAGTCCGCAAGCGCAGCTTGAAGTTGAGCAAAGTTCGCACATCACCCCCGAAGTTCGCGCTACGCCGTCTGATGAGCGAAGTTTGCATTTCACCCCCAAAGTTCGCGCTGCATCGTCCGATGAGCGAAGTTCACACTTTGCCCCCGAAGTCTGCAGTGCGCCGTCTGGTGAGCGACATCCGCACTTCGCCCCTGACTTTCGAACTTCGGCGAAACAGTGCATTGTTTGCACTTCACCCATCCAGACTTCGATGATTAGAAAAAATTAAAAATATTTCTTCAAATTGGTATCAGAGCTACTGATCCCTTAATGCGGAGACCGAAGTAAAATGGCTTCGACTAGCAACAATTTGCAGTTGCATATCCCACGCTTCAACGAGAAAAATTACGATTACTGGACGATCCAGATGAAGATCTTGTTCGGATCTCAGGAGCTATGGGAGTTAGTCAAGAACGGCTACTCAGAACCGGTAGATGCAGCAGCACTGGCCGCCCTCTGTCAAGCAAACAAGGATCTGTTGAAAGAAAACAAGAAGAAGGACCAGAAGGCCCTCTTCTACATCATGCAAGCGGTCGAGGAGACCATCTTCCCACAAATCGCATCAGCCACCAAAGTGAAGCAGGCCTAGGAGATTTTGGCCAACTAGTACCAGGGCACCAATAAGGTAAAGTTGGTGAAACTGCACATGCTCAGGAGGGAGTTTGTAAATTTGTAGATGAGTGAGTCTGAGTCCATGAGTGATTTCTTCACCCGAATGATAGACATTATCAACCAAATGTGGTTGAACAGAGAAAATTTTCAAAGCCAGAGAATCATGGAGAAGATTTTCAGAAGTCTTCCCGCCAAGTTTGACTCGGTTGTGATAGCAATCGAAGAGTCGAGGGATTTGACAACCCTCTCGATAGACGAACTCAAGGGTTCATTATAGGCCCATGAACAGAGGCTGAGCCATTCATCTCAAAACTCTCTAAAGCAAGCATTCAGGGCTCAGGTATCATTCTGAGATAGTTGTAGACAAGATTCCCACCATGGCGCCTCTAGTTCTCATGGAGGAAGAGGCAAATGCAGGCATGGGAAATGCAACAAGCAAGGAGGACTGTCAAACCCTAGCGAAGGGGAGACCAACTATAATTTCCATCAGCAAGGTGGAAGAGGTATTTCGAGAAATTAGCAAGCTATATTTGGTCAGAAGGACATGTCAAAGGTCCAGTGTTATTTCTACAAGAAGTTCGGCCATTACATCTCATAGTGCAGAAAATGGATGGCCACGGAGAACCAGTAGCAAGCCCATTACACGAATGAAATCGAAAATGCAGTAGGAGGAAATGTGTTGTTGAATTGCAATATTGAGGAGTGCCAGAAGAATTTTTGGTACTTAGATAGTGGATGCGACAACCACATGACGGGGAACAAAGATATGTTCTCCCAACTAGATGAAACAGTCCAGTCTGAAGTGAATATGGGGAACAACAACAAGGTTCCCATAATGGGGAAAGGAAAAATCCTCATCCGCACTGGGCACGACGAACGAAAGCACATTTGTGATGTCTACTGTGTCTGGCCTGAAGCATAACCTGTTGAGCGTTGGACAGCTCGTGTAGAAGGAACATACGGTCCAGTTCAAATATGGAGCTTGCACCATCAGAGACAAGTCGCATGGGTAGATTACTACGGTGTCCATGATGAAGAACAAAATGTTTCCACTATAGATTTAGAATGAATCATTGATGTCTCTAAGTGTAGTTGTGAAAGATGCTACCTGGTTGTGGCATCTCAAATTTGGTCACCTGAGCTTTAGTGGCCTGAATCAACTGCACAAGATGCATATGGTGAAGGGTTTACCCCTGATAGAGCAAAAAAATCAAGTTTGCGAAGGCTGCTTAGTCAAAAAACAACACAAGGATTTATTCCCTTCCGGTCAGTCTTGGAGAGCATCACGACCATTGGAGATGGTGCACTCAGACATTTGTGGTTCGATGCATACCACCACGTTTTTCCATAATAAATACTTCTTAACATTCATATATGACTTCAGCAAGAAGACTTGGATCTATGCCATCAATTTGAAGTCAGAAGCATTTTCCAGATTTAAGGAGTTCAAGGCTCTGGTGGAGAAACAGAGCGAATATCAGATCAAGACTCTCAGGACAGATGGCGGAGGTGAATACATCTCCAATGAATTCCATAACTATTATAAGCAGCAAGGAATTCAAAGGCAGTTCACTACCAGATACATGCCACAGCAGAACGACATAGCTGAGAGGAAGAACCAAACCATCATGGAGATGGCACGAAGCATGATGAAGGCAAAGGGATTGTCACATGAATTTTGGGCAGAGGCTATAACATGTGTAGTTTACCTGATGAACAGATGTCCCACCAAAAGTGTGAAGGACAAAATCCATCAGGAGGCCTGGAGTGGAGTGAAGCCAAGTGTGGCTCACTTGCATGTGTTCGGGTGCATTACGTATTCACATGTTCCAAATGAAAAGCGACAGAAGTTGGATGATAGATCTGAGAAGTGCATTTTCATAGGGTACAGTGAGTAGGCGAAGGCATATAGGCTATACAACCCTATGACAAAGAAGCTCATCATCAGCCATGATGTAAAATTTCTTGAAGATAAAGCCTGGAATGGGAAGTTAGAGACTGGCCAGTCAGAGCCAATAGTAGTACAGTCTATTGAATTGGAAGAAGGAAGTGTGCAACCACCTGCAACTTCCAGCAGCAACAGCGGTGCCAGAAGTAGCATAGCCACTCCATCTCGGTCGCCTCCATGTGCAAGTAGGATCCAGAACCTAGAGATGCCAGCGAAGACAAGGAGCTTGCAAGAAATCTATGAGGCAACCCAAACCCACATAGATGAAGAGTACTCTGACTTTGCATTCTTTACTAAAGTTGATCCAGTAGAGTTTGAAGATGCAAGTCAGAATCAAAAGTGGGTGTAGGCGATGGACGAGGAGATTGAAGCCATTGAAAATAATGAGACATGGTAGCTGACAGATCTTCTAGTAGGGAAGAAGACCATTGGGGTCAAGTGGGTGTATAATACAAAGTTCAACTCCCAAGGAGACATTGACAAGCATAAGGCCATATTGGTGGTGAAGGGTTACAAGTAGAATTCAGGCATCGATTACCATGAGGTATATGTGCCTATAGCCCGACTTGACACAGTTAGGATGATCCTAGCATTGGCAGCCCAACAAGGTTGGAACATGTATCAGATGGATGTCAAGTCAGCTTTCCTCAATGGAGTGTTGGAGGAAGAGGTCTACATAGACCAACCACCAGGGTACGAACTTGAAGGCCAAGAGGGCAAAGTCCTGAAGCTAAATAAGGCCCTGTATGGTTTGAAGTAGGCACCCTAGGCTTGGTACAGCTGGATTGACAGCTATTTTTAGGAAAATGGGTTTGTAAAATGCCCATATGAGCATACCCTGTACATGAAAACAAATAAAGTAGGTGAGCTCATTATCGTCTGCCTGTATGTGGACGATTTGATTTATACTGGCAACAACAATGTCCTGTTCGACCAATTCAGAAAAACTATGAAGAAGGAGTTCGAGATGACGGACTTAGGGCTGATGAAGTATTTTCTCAGCATTGAAGTTGACCAATCGATAGATGGCATCTTCATTTCTCAGGGCAAGTATGCGAAGGATGTCCTGAAGTGGTTCAATATGGAGGACAATAAACCTGCCATCACACCTGTAGCCATAGGTTTGAAGCTGAGCATGTTGGATTCGAGGAGGAATGTAGATCCAACCCTGTTCAAGAGGCTAGTTGGCAGTCTAATGTATTTGATTACAACTCGGCCAGATCTGATGTTCGGAGTCAGTCTGATCAGTCATTTCATGGAGACTCTGAAGGACACGCATTGGCAAGCAGGCAAGAGGATCTTGCGCTATTTCAATGGGACGTGAAACCATGGCCTATTTTATTCTAGACAGGACCAGCTGGGACTGGTCGGCTTCATAGATAGTAACTGGGCTGGCAGTACCGACAATAGGAAGAGCACCTTCGGGTATGCTTTCCATATCGAATCAGGGGTCGTCTCATGGGCATCCAAGAAACAACCCATCTTTGCGTTGTCCATAGTAGAAGCAGAGTACATTGCTGCCACCTCAGCCGCCTGCCAGGCAGTCTGGCTAAGAAGAGTTCTGTGTGAACTACATCATCCACCCAAAGCAGTGACAACAATATTTTGTGATAATAACTCTGCAATCGTGCTATCAAAGGATCTTGTCTTCCACGACCGGATGAAGCACATAGACATCCGGTATCATTTCATTAGAGAGTTGGTGAAATTTGATGAAGTACAATTGCATTTTTGCAGGTCCAAGGAGCAGCTAGCATATATTTTCATGAAGCCTTTGAAGGAGGAAGACTTCAGCAGATTGCGAGAGCAGCTTGGAGTCAAAGCACTCATGAAATTAGGCTTAAAGGTGGGTTTTAGAAATATTAACCCAGATTTCACGTCTCTGCAAGACTACGCTTCGAAGTGACGTCGCACCTACCCTCTGACAGATGTGACGTCTGATAGATCCGATCACCACAGAAGTTAATACCAGTTCAACGATTTAATGCTAGTTCAACAATTGGTCAGAAACCCTAGTTGAGGGTCTATCAGAACTTGTTAGAGGAAAAGCCCTATCCTCATCTCCCCATGGCTATATAAATTAGTTCGGGTATTTCAGACATAGGGAGTGCAGTGAGGAAGTTGGTGGAGAAGAAGAGCAAAGAATAAAGCAGAGAAAGGAGAACATTTCAGTGAGCAGTGTGACTCATCTGATTAATGTCCGAGCAGCCATCTCGACATTTCTCCTCTTACTTTATCCTGCAGCTTAGTCTGTAGATGTTATTTCCTTAGTTGAGGACTTCTGTAAACCCTGTTTCATATAAATAAATTTTGTTGTTGTTTTAGGCATCTTTAGGGTTTCCAATTATTTTACGTGTGCTAAAGTTTGTTGCTCTTTGTACAAATCGCCTCAAAGCGATTTCGTTCGGGTTCTATAAGTTAGAACTCAGATCCAAAAATTTACTATTAGTTTCGGTGTTTCTCTCCTCCCAACCAAGTGAGCAGTTGCCATAGCCACACAAGCCTTCCGAAGTAGAAAATGTTGCAGAGCCAAATTTGGCTAAGTTCGAAAGAAGTTTTTCCAAGTTCGTTGCCGCAACCCAACTGCGCCCAAGATTCGAGTGCAGCCCAAGTGCGCAAGCAAAGCTTGAAGTTGAGTGGAGTTCACACTTCTCCCCCAAAGTTTGTGTTGCACCGTTTGGTGAGCGAAGTTCACACTTTGCCCTCGAAGTTCGTGCTGCACCTTTCGATGAGCGAAGTTTGCACTTTTTTCCCGAAGTCTGCAGTGCACCGTCCGGTGAGCGACATCCGCACTTCGCCCCCGACTTTCGGACTTCAACGAAACAGTGCGCTGTTCGCACTTCGCCCGTCCAGACTTTGACGATTAGAAAAAAATAAAAATATTTCTTCAATCTTCCCAAAAGCCTCTCCCCCTCCCTTAAAAAAAAAAAACAAAAACAAAACAAACAGAGCTCTTAAAATAAAATAATTGGAACTGTTCACGAGTTAGCTGGGCCCATGAATCTCTTCATATCAAATGATCTGGTTACCCAACACCAAGATGATTTTATACGAAAACAGATCCATACTCCCTACACCCGCTTATCACAAAAACACAAGTACAAAAGGTTTAGAAATAAGGGAAGAAAGACAGACCGAATTCTCAAGGGGTAGCCCTCATTCCATTTGGGGGACCATTTACCTGGCTCTCTCTCTCTCTCGTCGTTCGGTATTCGAAAATGAAAACATGTTTCTTCTTCCTCATTATCATTTTATAGGCTTTAATTTGGAGTCCCTCTAGTCCACTAGGAGAGGTTATTAAAGAGGAGAGAAGCGCATAATATTCCAAACCAAAAGGGTATTGGAACTTATGATAGATGAAGTTTTTTGTTTGATTTTTCAAGGCATCGAAAGTCATAGAAATTTACCACCAGCTAGAGAGTCGCAGACTTTCGCAACAACTTCAGGCGTCGCACTCCACTAGCTGTGAAAGTGAGTAGCACTTGCTGCTTACGACGATGCCAAGCATCGCTAGCCAAGGTAGTGACATCAGATGTCGCAGGCCAACGACCGTGACAATGAGCATTGCAGTTGAATGCAGTGATGTCGGGCATTGCACACTGAGTGCAGCGACTTCTAAAGTTGCACACAATTTTTGCGACGTCAGGCATCACACGTTCAGTTGAACTTAGCCAAAGTCTCGCTACGACGTCGGGTGTCACACACAAAGAAAGAAACACTTAGCCAAACAATGTTTTGGCTATGTTACCTATCGTCTAAAGTTGCTCACTCCAAACACATCAAAAATCACACACTCACTTGTGCAACAATGGGATTCACCCATCAAGATGACTATTGTTGTCTATTGAAGAATTAACATGTAAATTTAGCAGATTGAATTTGTAGAGATCTCCAAAAAGCTAAGTTGAATGCAGAATACTAGATCTAATGCAAACACAAATGTAGATGAGCAAAGAAGAGTAAAACACAAAGAAATTAGACAAACCCTCCAAGATACCAAAAAATGGTAAACAATTTATTTATATAAGAAAATGAGGTTACAATGATCCTCATAGAAGGTTTACAAACGTATGGAAATGAGATTGCAGGATAAACAAAGAAATTTAAAACAACCAATATTGTTGCTCAAATTTGAGACAGATAAGCTTCTCTACTCACTAAATTGCTTTTCTTCTAATTCTCTGCATCTAACTACATCTACTTTGCATCCTCATCTATTCTCCACACTCAAAATGCCATCCGAACAAGGGTTTATATAGTTTGGGATAACAAACCAATCACCAACCTCGCACGCGAGAAGTAATGGTTGATTGGACAAAGAACACGTGTGACGTCAAACCAATGATTTTGGTGGGACACCCATTATCACTGCTTTTGGCGAGCGACTTTCGATTTTGCTCACTTTCAGAGCGAAATTGGGCGGAGAGTGAACATTGGGTTTAATATTTCTAACACCCTCCTTTAAACCTGATTTCACGAGAACTTTGACACCCAACTATTCTCGAAATCTACTAAAGTCTTCCTCCTTGAAAGGCTTCGTGAAAATATCAGCTATTTACTCCTTGGATCTGGAAAAATATAGTTGAATTTCACTTGATTTCACTAGCTCTCTGATGAAGTGATACCAAATGTCGATATGCTTTGTTTGCCCATGGAACACTAGATCCTTCGATAGTGTAATGGCAAAATTGTTATCACAAAACACTGTTATCGCACCTTTCAAAGGATGGTTCAATTCACCCAGAACCCTCTACAGTCATACTACCTGGCATGCGGCTGACATGGCGATGACATACTCTACTTTAGCAGTGGATAATGCAATAATCAATTGCTTCTTTGATACCCATGACACTGCTCCCGATCCGAGATGAAACGCATACCCATAAGTGCTCTTTCGATCATTAGTATTACCAACCTAGTCGCTATCTATGTAGCCCACCAGTTCCAACTGGTCTTGTTTGACATAGAAAATGCCATGGTTTCATGTCCCATTGACATAGTGCAATATCTGCTTACATGCTTGCCAATGCATGTCCTTCGAAGTCTCCATAAATCGACTGATCAAGCTGACTCTGAACATCAGATCTGGCCAAGTTGTAGTTAGATACATCAGACTGCTAACTAGCCGCTTGAACAGAGTTGGGTCAATGTTTCTCCTAGAGTCCAACTTGCTCAGCTTCAAACCTATAGCAATAGGTGTGATGGTAGGTTTGTTGTCCTCCATCTTGAACTTCTTTAGGACATTTTTTGCATACTTACCCTGAGAAATGAAGATGCCATCTGTCGATTGGTCAACTTCAATGTTGAGAAAATACTTCATCAGCCCTAAGTTCGTCATCTTGAACTCCTTCATTGTTGTTCTGAACTAGTCAAATAGGGCATTGTTGTTACTAGTGTAAATCAGATCATCCACATACAGACAGATTATTATGAGCTCTCCTACTTCATTTGTCTTTAGATACATGGTGTGCTCATATGGGCATTTGACAAACCAATTATCCTAAAAATAGTTGTCAATTTGGTTGTACCAATCCCGAGGTGTCTGCTTCAAACCGTACATGGCCTTCTTCAGCTTCGGGACTTTGCCCTCCTAGCCTTCAATCTTGTAACCTGGTGGCTGGTCTATGTAGACCTCCTTCTCTAAAACACCATTAAGGAAGGCTGACTTGACATCCATCTGGTAAATACTCCAGACCTTCTAAGCTTCCAGTGCTAGGATCATCCTGATTGTGTCAAGTCAGGCTATAGGCGCATACACATCATGGTAGTCAACGCCTGACTTCTGCTTGTAGCCTTTTACCACCAATATGACCTTATGCCGATAAAATTCTCCTTTGGCATTGAAATTTGTTTTATACACCCACACTTGACCCCAATGGTCTTCTTCCCTTTTGGAAGATCTGCTAGCTCATTCTAATTCTGACTTGGGCATTGAACTTTGTTTTACACTCCCTCCTGGAAGATCATTCTTCTCAATGGCATATATCTCTTCATCCATTGCCTTCACCCATTTCTGATTTTGACTTGCATCTTCAAACTCCACTAAATCACACTCAATAAAGTTAGAATGTTCCTCATCTTGATGAGTATGGGTTACCTCGTAGATGTCTTGCAAGCTCCTCATCTTCATGGGTGTCATCAAATTTGAGATTCTCCTTGCAAGTGGAGGTGACCGAGATGGTGAGGTTGTGCTACTACTGGCATTGTTTCTTCTACTTGAGACCGCAAGTGGATGTGCACTGCTATCCTCCATGTTAATAGACTGAATAAATGCTAGCTCTGACTGGCGAGTCTTCGATTTCTAGTTCTAGGATTCATCCTCCAGGAACTTCACATCACAACTAGGGTTATGAATAAGGGGTCAGCCCCAAAATGTATTTATAAAAATCTGGTAAATTATTTTCAAAATTTAGGCAAATAGTATCAAAATGCATGTAGAAAGTTAACTATTATTAGGGCTAATGTTGGAAATTTAAACTTAAAATGGTCAAATTATTATAAAATTGGGGTGAATCGATCCCCTCCAAAAAAGTACACCCAAAAATTTTTGGCTAATGGGCTTTGGTCAAGGGTCCCAAATAGTAGCCAATTCCAAATTTCAAAAATCCTAATTTTAACCAATTGGCTATAAATAACCGCTATGCATAACCCTGATCATGGCTAATGATGAGCTTCTTCATCATAGGATTATATAAGCGATACACCTTCACCTGCTCATTGTACCCTATGAAGATGCATTTCTCTGAATTGTCATCTAGCTTCTTCCTCTTTTCTTCTAGAACATGTGCATATGCAATGCACCCGAACACACGCAAATGAGCCACATACAGCTTTTGACCGCTCCAAGCCTCTTGAGGGATTTTTTCCTTCACTCTTTTGGTTGGACATCTATTCAACAAATAAACAGCACATGTTATAGCTTCTTCCTAGAACTTGTGCACCAATCCCTTCACCTTCATCATGCTACATGCCATCTCCATGATGGTTTTGTTCTTCCTCTTAGCTATGTCATTCTGCTGCGACGTGTATCTCATAGTAAGCTACCTACGAATTATGTGTTGCTTGTAGAATTTTTGGAATTCGTTGGAGATGTATTCACCTCCACCATCCGTCCTAAGGATTTTGACTTGGTAGCCGCTTTGTTTCTCCACCAAAGCCTTGAACTCCTTGAATCTGGAAAAAGCTTCCAACTTCAGCTTTATGGGATAAATCCATGTCTTTCGGTTGAAGTCATCAATGAAAGTCAAGAAGTACTTGTTATCAAAAAATATGTTGATCTACATCGGACCACAAATATCTCAGTGCACCGGCTCCAATGGTTGTGATGCTCTCCAAGACTACCTTGAAGGGAATGAATGCTTGTGTTTTTTGTCGACTAAGAAGTCCTCACAAACTTGATTTTACTGCTCAATAAGGGGTAAACCCTTCACCATATGCTTATTGTGAAGCAGATTCAGGCCACTGAAACTCAGGTGACTGAACTTGAGATGCCACAACCAGGTAGCATCCTTCACAACTACACTAGAGACATCAAATATTTATTCTAAATATGTGGTGAAAACATTTTATTTTTCATCATGGACATAGTTGCAATCTACCCATGCGATTGGTCTTTGATGGTGTAGGCTTCGTCCTTGAAATGGATAGTGTACCCCTTCTACACGAGCTATCCAATTCTTAATAGGATGTGCTTCAGACCAGTCACATAGTAGACATCACAAATCTTCTTCCATTCACTGTACCTGGTGTAAATGAGAATTTTGCCTTTCCCCATCACGGGAACCTTGCTATTGTTCCCCATATTGATCTCAGACTAGACTATTTCATCCAGTTGTGAGAACATCTCCTTGTTTCTCGTCATGTGATTGTTGCACCCGCTTTTGAGATACTAGACATTCTTTTGGCTCTCCTCCTCAATATTGCAAGTCAATAGCACATTCCCACCTACCTCATTTTTGGATTCATTCGTGTAATGGTCTTGCTATTGGTTCTCCTTGACCATAATATTTTTGCACTCTAAGATGTAATGGCCGAATTTCTTACAATAATAACACCGGACTTTTGACTTGTCCTTTTTCTAACCAGATCTACTTTTTTGGTTCTTCGCACCACCTCTTCCTCCTTATTGATGGAAGTTGTAGTTGGTCTCTCCCTCATTAGGGTTTGACCGTCCTCCTTGCTTGTTACCTTTCCCATGCCTACCTCTGCCTATTCCTCCTTAAGAACTAGAGGTGCCTTGGTGGGAATCCTATTTGCCACTGTATCAGAATGAGACTTGCACCTTAAATGCCTACTCTAGAGAGGACTAAGATGAATGGCTCAACCTCTGCTCATGTGTCTTCAAGGAACCCATGAGCCCATCTATCGAGAGGGTTGTTAGATCCCTCGATTCCTCTATCACTATCACAACAGAGTCAAATTTAATAGGCAGGCTTCTGAGAATATTCTCCATGATAATATATCTTTACACGATTTCTCTATTCAACCACATATGGTTCATGATGTCTATCATCTGGGTGAAGAAATACTCATAAATTTAGATTTGCTTATCTACAAGTTCTCAAAGTTCTCAAACTCCCTCCTGAGCATCTACAGTTTTACCAACTTCACCTTTTTGGTGCCCTAATATGAACTGGCTAAAGTCTCCCAGGCCTGCTTTTCCTTGGTGGTCGATGTGATCCATGGAAATATGGTCTCCTTGACCACTTGCATGATGTAGAAGAGGGTCTTCTAGTCCTTCTTCGTGTTCTCCTTAAACAAGTCCTTTTATGCTTGTGAGAGCGCATATAGTGTTGTTGCATCTGTCGGTTCCAGGTAGTCGTTCTTGGCCAACTCCCACAGCTCCTGAGATCTGAATAGGATCTTCATCTGGATGCTCTAGTAGTCGTAATTCTTGCCATTGAAGCACGGGATTTGCAACTGTAGCGAGTGGTTGTTGCTTGAATCCATTTTTTGGTCTTCGTGTCAAGGCACACAGTAGATCTGATACCAATTTGAAGTTTTTTGTTTGATTTTTCAAGGCATCGAAAGTCATAAAAATTTACTAGTGCTAACGGGAGTCGTAGACTTCCACAGCGACTTCGGGCTTCATGCTCCACTAGCTACGAAAGTGAGCAACACTTGATGCTTGTGATGATGTTATGCGTCGCTAGCCGAGGCAACGATGTCAGATGTCACAGGTCAATGACCACGACAACAGGTATTGCAACTGAATGCGGTGTCATCGGGTATCGCACGTCGAGTGTAGCGACTTCCAAAGTCATGCATATTTTTTGTGATGTCGAGCATCGCACGTTCAGCTGGACTTAACCAAAGTCTCACTACGACGTCAGACATCGCATGCAAAGAAATACTTAGCTAAATAATATTTTGGCTATGTTACCTACCGTCTGAAGTCACTCACTCCAAACGCAACACCGAAAATCATACACTCACTTGTGCGACAATGGGATTCACCCACAAAGACGATTATTGTTGTCTATTGAAGACTTAGCATGTAAACTGAGTAGACTGAATTTGTAGAGACCTCCAGAAAGCTAAGTTGAATGCAGAATACTAAATCTAATGCAAACATGAATGTAGATGAGCAAAGCATAGTGAAACACAAAGAAATTAGACAAACCCTCCAAGATACCAAAAAATGGTAAACAATTTATTTATATAAGCAAATGAGGTTACAATGATCCTCAGAGAGGGTTTACATATATCTGCAAATGAGATTGCGGGATAAACTAAGAAATATAAAACAACGATACTGTTGCTCAAATTTGAGACAGATGAGCTTCTTTGCTCACTACACTGCTCTTCTTCTGATACTCTGCATTTGACTGCATCTACTCTTCATCCTCATCTATTCTCCACATTCAAAATACCAACCGAACAAGGATTTATATAGTTCGAGATAACAAACCAATCACCAACCTCGCACGGGGGAAGTAATGGCTGATTAGATAAAGAACACGTGCGGTGTCAAATTAATGGTTTTGGCGGGACGCCCATTGTCGCTGTTTTTGGTGAGCGACTTCCGACGTCGCTCACTTTCAGAGCGACTTTGGGCGGAGAGTGAACATTGAGTTTAATATTTCTAACAATAGAGAGTTGTAATGTACAGCTAAATAAACGTTCAACAACCGAAAACAATCATAGGATTTTACTTTTAAAATAGATGATATTTATTTTTTATTTACATGGTACAATCAATAACAGCCATGGTGCTCCAACGCCCGCCAGACAGTATTACTGTCTACTAACAAACTGCCATACAATAATAGGCATGTTTTTTTTATAAAGTATGAAAGGGTTGAGATGTCAATCATATATATATATATATTCACATAGTTGTTTTCAATGTATTTGACTGAGAATTGAAAAAACACTTTAATTTAATAAGAAATTATTCTACAAAAATATATTTGAGAGTATTAACAAATTAAGAAATGTGTTGAATTTATATGTTTTTTAATGAATTATTTTATATTATAATTTTTTATTTTTTTATTAATTTATAATATTTTAAATTAATGTTACACGTTATAAAATGAATGCTAAATAATGTTATGAATACTTATGAAATGCTAATAAACTATGAATTTAGTTGAATTTACATAATAGTTTTTTTATATTTCAAACAATTTTTTTACAAATTTTTAATATTAAAATTAGAAGGTTTTATGAATCATTATAAAAAGTATTTCTTTGTCACTGTATATTTAGATAAACTAATACCAACATAACCTTAGTTTCTAAAGAGATCAAAGCATAAATAGTTTCAATAAACTTATCTTGATCATCTATAATCTATGTAAAATATATGATATAGTTATTGATTACAAATATACAAACTAAAAATATAAATTGCAATAAATAATTACTTTGACATTACTAGAAGCTTAAATAATGTCATGAGGATTAAATGAGGTGGTTTATCATGCTCAAAGTGAGACATGGAAGGTTTCACCAAAGTCAATACAATAATAGAGCACGATGTTAATATATATTCTTCAATTGTATCATAGGAGAACCCCTATATCTAGCTTTTGATAATAATATTATACAATAGCTATACATAATATTTATAGGTACTGTAGGTATATGTGGGTCCTAATATTTTGATTATCTTTAATAGTAGAAATGTCTCAATTTCAAATGTTAGGGTTATATATATAGACCAATATGCAACATCTTAGTGTAATGCACATCCTACATTTCATTCAAAATAACCTTAATTGATAGTAACATGCTCCCTTTATTTCATTCATCACCCTCACTAGGTCCCATTCAATCATATAAAAACAATATGCATAGGGTCATAGATATATGTTGACCTTAGTACCTTGTCACCATAGGAATAGAAATGCATTTAGTGATAATATCATATACAACTATGAAATCCACCTTATGTCAACTCTACAATATCAAAGTTTGCTTCACAACTTGTGGTAAGCCTTAAATATCCATTTGTGATGATTACTCAATATAATATGGTAGTATCACATGCTTTGATCAAGAAACTTTAGGTCTAGTATAAAGATGAAAAGGGTTTTAACATGACTATAATCTATATTCTATATTGAGACTTTACCTTATCCAAAGAATTGAATTTGTTTTCATATTTGATTATCCATGATGGGGACAACCATGCCTTGCAAGGAGTGACACAAGGCCATGACCAAGAGTGCAAGGTTTAGTTCAATTGGGGGCCTACAAATTTTTTTAAGGTGTAATACTTGTTAGGATGTGATATTTTAGGTGCACTTTAAAATCAATATGGAAAAGAGATGCAAGATATAAATGGGAAATAACTCAACAAAATAAAAAGGTGGTGATGCACCAAAATATCCGTTAAGATCTTCCTACAAAAATAGACTTTAACACTATGTTCTAGTAGTGAATGCTTTCTTGAAACAATTAAGGATATTTGATATTCATCAACATAAGCATGTATAAAGAGGTGGGTTTTGTAGGATAGCCATATATGGCTAGTCTAAACATAGATGCATACCCCTCACACATGCATACATAAATAAAACCCAAAGTAGGTAAAATAATTAGACACACACATACATAGAAAAATAGGTCCACATGGAGCCATAGATGGCTAAACCAAAAATTGATCCAAGTAATATATATATATATATATATATATATATATATATAATGCAAGAATTGGGATTCAAAATTTTCCCACAAGCCATTCAAGATCCGATCTATATAAAGAAATAAAAACAAAATCTCCAAGAGAATATATAGATGTAAACTTGCCAATCCTTGGTACAGTTTAAACTACTACTATTTATAGATTACGATAGAATTATTTTCCCTTCAAAACTTGTTCGACAATTTGAATTTCTTAGTTACCTTTTCTTGGGGATTTTGAATATTTTTTTTTTTGTTTTTTTTTGAATTTACATGGTGGAATCGGTAGCCGCCACGAATCTGGGCAGGCTGTCCGACTTTTATGGCCACCATAGTATTATGCATTTTCCGCCCTAGAAGCCGCCACACAGATCTTCGCACAATCGCCCCTATAACCACCATGCCACAATCATTTTAAACCTTTTACGCCGCTGAAAGCACCAGGAAAGGGACAAGCATTCAGTCCGACGAGGCCCGAGATTTGAACCTTGGACCTCCGCCCCCCTTATGGGGTTTGGATGAACCAATTGGTCTACACCTCGGACCTAATTCTGAATATTGAATGAGGGTGTCTTTGACCATTGTTTCTATCAGTCTATTACTATAATGGTTTTAGGTCACATACCTTCATATTTAATAGCTTACCTACCCTTTTTAACTTGCTAAGACAAAATATCCCTTATAGATAACACATATTTTCTTAATAATAACACACTATCTTATCTCATTTACTTCTATAAATTTATGTACTATTATGTATACCTAACCCCTTTGGTGTTGATGCATTCATCTATCCTTGTAGTCCACTTTTTTGGAATTTTTCTTTGGGATTTTTATCCATGTTATTGAGACTTTTTCCTACCCTTATTCTCTAAGATCTTCATTACTTTCAACAAGTCATTACATCAAGTCTTTTTGTTATAATTTCTTCCTTCGCTTTGAGTCTGGTCTAGTACTCTCAGTCATCCCTTGATTTTTCCTTCTACTTCAAAGTTCATACCAACTATTTTCCTATTGATCAGATATTTTCTTCTAATTCTTTTATGGTAGGATCTTTTGGAATTCCATGTGTAAATTGTAGATGATGACATCCAATTCATGGGTTTCTTATCAATATATTTCCATGTCAACAACTCTACTATCATCTTGACTTACTTTACATATTGTATGAGTTATTAGCATTGAGAACCCTTAACTTGTTGGAATTTTTCTAGATGTGGGAAGCATATATCTCAATAGGTCTCTCAATGTATAGCCTTTGTAAGTTCTTGCTTTCTTCACTAGATGGTAATTTTCCCTTGGCCATCCTTTACCTTTAAATATGAATCTAAAATTTTTGTGGAGAGATGAGGCATGAGTGGCTTGAATTCATGGTCTCAAATATATGTTAATCAAAATAAATTATATTGGTTCATTATAAATTACCATCTAAGCCGAATATCTACCATTGATGGTGTTTTTCTAGTTATCACCAAATATCACAAAATCAAGTATCTAGCCTAGAATAAAGTCTATATAAAACTTCCTTAATAAGTTGAATGCCACCTCATTTTTATTCAATAGTATAATATCAAATACCATCAACCATAAAAGTGTTTTTCTAAGGATATATGCACCAATAAATAGAAAAAAATAAAAATTAAAACAACTTTTCTTCTGAAGCATTAATATTTTTAAAAGGGAATAATAATTTTTCCTTTCATGTATATAAATTTTCTTATTTATCAAATGTGTTATCTACATATTGAATCATGCTCACATACATGTGATTTCTATCAATTAACTTATTTATATTCTCTCTATTATCTTATCATGTATTCTTCTTTTTAATTTATTCTTTCACAATCTCTTCTTTGCCTTGGATTGGGAGATTGTTTGTATTGCATGGTTAATTGTATATGTTACCTTGTAATGTTTTTATGGTCGATAAGAAATTCTTTTTTGAGTTTCTTATTTACTAAAATTTCCCCCTTAATTTAGGTCCCATAATAATTATAATCAATATTTGAATAAAGCATATCATAATATTTGAATAATAAAGAAAAATTATATTAGTAACCCCACCTCAATATTTGAATGTTATAGATGCATGGGTAAGTTGTTATAGAGTATGTTATGGTTAAAATGTGCCATGGATACTACTTTAAAATATCACAAGTTAGCTAGATAGGTGATTTCGTACCTCTAAGAATTGGAAAACTTTGTCAAAAATACAAACATAGTCTATAAATTTATGAGTGCATTATATGTAGAATCATTGATGTGTTTTAAACAAAAATGAGTATACATATATTAAAATATCAAAATTATGTTATAAAACATAAATATTTTATGTTCCATGACACACCAATGCTCAACAGAGATTTGAAACTTTAAGATTAATGCATTCATGTTATTCTTCATAATGTGGTATGTTTTACTTTTTCGCTAGATTTAAAATCATGTCTATCTTTTGATATCCCATACTTATATACTAAACAATTTACATATATGTGTATGCATACATACATAAAATTCAATTAATTATTAATTAGAATGAATTTAAGTGATAATTGTACATTGATAATAAATTAATTTAAAGCTTTAAGATTTGTAATGATTAAAAATATTAATTATCTAGCCTTTCATAATAAGATTTTTTATAAAATTATTTTTTATTATGATGCTAAGCATGCACACAAGGACATAAGATTATATTAGATATTGTCAAGTTCTGAAGGGACTCAAATCCTTCACCTCTTTAGATCAATTTCTCTCCCACACCACTTTGTTAGGACCTCATAGTCTTCAAAAAATAGTTTTTAAGTTTTTATTTTCTATGCATTTCATATTTTTAATTGGTTATATGGGTGATATGACCCCATCCATATTACATCATAATTGGTTAATAGTACTATAATTGTAAGTAAATAAATGATATAATTACAAATCTTGTTGTAAGCGTTCATCCTTATATGGCATTGTATATATTGCAAGGACTACAATTTTAGTGGGCATAGACATCAAAAATTTGTAACTATAAATAGGAGTTCCAATGTTCGAATCATATTGGGAGTAGAGTTGTATATCATGCTTCTAGACATCAAAAGAATTTTAGAAATGAAATGAAAAATAAAATTCACCACAACTCATGCAAGTGAAGAGAAATAAAGTAGAAAATAAGTAGACAAAATAAGAGGGTGATTGGTCAAGGGGAAATACCAATAATAGATCTTGTAAAAATATTATGATACACATGTATACAATGGATATGTGATTGGGGTGCATTTATAGTAGATACCTAATCCCCATGGTTAAAAATTTATATATCACATTAACTTAGATTATAAAAAGGCTCAAGGTTAAGTAAAGATTCATCCATAAGTTATTGACCCCTTAATGGGGACTTAGTTAAGGTTAACTATAAAAGTGATTTAACTAATCCTGCTAGGGGTGAATACATTAAATCATTGGCTATAGGTTTAGATAAGGAATGTTCAAAGTCTTTTACATTAAATTTTCTTGTAGGCTTACATAATTATCAACTAAAGTTGGTTAATAAGGTAAAATTACTATATTCTATGACCCCTCAATAATCTAAGCTTAGCCCTAAGGATACATGACTTTAGGTATTCAAGTATATCCCATTTATAATGAATTCTCAATTAGGATAAAGAATATAAGAACATCCAAGGAATATATGAGATTTCCATATGATTTGGAAGACTATCAAATTGCTAAAGAATATATAAGCCTCCCTCATCATCTCAAAAACTATCAAAATACTAAAGAATATTTCAACCTCCATCAGCATCTAGAATATTGTTAATTTCCCCCATAAGAAACACTTTCTTGTCTAATATGTTCTTGAAATAGTAAAAATGACACTTTGAGCATGATCTTTGTAATGTTTTTCACTCATTAGGGTAAATGGAACATATATGGTCCATGAAGATCCTATAAATTACCATATTATATGATCAATATAGAATAAAATGGATGAAACCACTATGAAAATCTCAAAATTATGTTTCTTAGAAAAATTACCTTGAGTTATTTATGTATGCAAAATATATAGACTTTGAAGTTTACCCCTCCATGCACTCACAAAACTACAAAAACCATTTGAAATAAAAATTTCAAAAAATATTTATAACCACTCAAAAAGTGCCATTTTTTGTACAACATGTTTGTTACATTTGTAACTCACTAGGATGGGATAAGGTATACAACCAATTATCATTTACTATTTATCTCCTCCATATATGTACACTAAGATTAGAGAGTAGGATAACATTTTTTTTTCAAATTATTTTATTGAAAGCATCAATCATAGATTGGAAAATTATCATATAGAGTCAACATGGTTTTAAATATATCAATTGGGGGCCACATCAACTAGAATTTAACCATATTAGCAATCACATAGTATACCAAGGACAAAGAACAAAATAAAAGAGATTGTGTTTTGACCATCCAACCATATATCTACAAGCATCTTATATATTTTAAGCTTACAAAAAAAAATCTAAACCGTGGAGGAGGAATGTGACACATACATTCATAAACATACATTTTTACCTATCTCCATTCAAGAAATCTGATTTGCACCATTTTTATTATCTTGACTATGATGAAAAGGCACAACACCTCTACAAAAAGCATCAAATATATAGGTCATTCATTTTTCTACTACTCCATTGTCAAACCACTATGGAGTTAAATACAATAATATTTCAATTTAAGTGATCCTCCAAAATGGTTGTGCACACCCTTCTATAATAGAGGTAATTTTCTAAAAATGGAGGCCACTTTTTGAGCTTATAATTTCTTTTAGCTAGACAAAATTTAGAAAATGCCAAAATTTACCATTTTGTGAGATCCAATTATGATCTCCTCTATGAGCTAATTTTTATACCTAACTCTATAAACCCATAGTTTAAGTCCTACCTTCTATAAATCATTATTTTGTGGTATGGTCCATTCTAATACACTCTTTGAGATAATTTTTTAAACATATAACATCAATAAAGCTTTTTGGATATCCTAAAATTAAAATGGTTAGTGGTACTGAAGCTACCCATGAACTAGAGTGATTGGGAAAATATGTGAAACAAAGAAAACTCTCAATCATAAATCACTTAGTCATTATTTAAATTAGATAAAGTTGACAACGTTGAGATTTATTGAGTAGGCCTAAATACAAAATACGATGTTCTAAAAATATAATCACCAGAGCGTGAAGATGGTAGTTTTGAGGGTAAAGTATAAAATACCTTGTCTTAATATACATTTGAGAGAAATCCCATGATGGAATTTTTAAAAATTAATGATGATGATCTAACTAGATGGTTGTATCATGTCAAATAATAATTTTCTCTTAATGACATTCCCATAGTCAAAATCTTGTTAGAATATATTAAATTATTTGGTACATGCTAATGTATCATCTTGGGTACATAATTTGATTAGGAGAGTGTCTTAGATTAAGGCTTAAGTATTTACTTTATGTAATGTAATAAATACACAAGTATTATTAGAATGTGCAATGATGTAAATGTGCATGGTGTCCACATGTACATGAGTCCTTAGAATAGGAATATGAAGAGTCATAGGAATATGGAAGGCCAAGATTCATGTCTTATTATATATAGGCCTTTGCATCAATAAATCAAGAGTAGTAGATTAGTTAGTGAGTTGATAAACTAGAGTAGATACAATGTATAAATTGTATGAAGTATGGAGCATTGAGTTATCCACATATTGTAACAATTTCAAATTTTTGTGAGCTTTAATTAATGGCTATTTCATGAGTTATTTAAGAATTTTCTAATGCTATTTACTTGATTATTAGTGTGAATCAGAAATCAAGCAACACACATAATAAAAATATTGAAATAACAATAAGCATTGTAAGACACAATGATTGCATAAAAATAGATACACTCTTTATTGTTGTGGGTGGATCTCAAATGTTACAATAAATATACCCTAAATATGGGGTTATGTTGATACAAAATTATAGATTACTAGGGTTCTCTAAAACCCTAGTTCAAAATAATATATGGTGTCTTCATTCTTATCTGATCCCAACGAGGTTGTGGGTGGGCTTGTGTATCCTATATAATGCTACCCTAGCTTCAACAACTACCAAATATATAATTCCTACACCTAAACACAGTAAACAGTAACATATATTAGTAACACCTATGAGTGCTCTACTACGTGAGACCCTTAGAATAAAATTACTAACCATCGATACTGTAATAAAATTGCAAATAAAGCATAATAATATGAAAATAAGGGCACAAAACTATTATATTAATAAACCTTTTGTTTCTATTTCTAGTTACGTAAATTATTCCAATGATAGTTGTGAAGATGCCCTAACAGTACCTGAGGGTTGTAGGGTTGGATATCTAGTACATGAGACACCTATGGATGCTTTATGGACTCTGGTGGATGCTCAGTTGGCTCTAGTGGGTGCTTAGGTGGCTTTTGAGGGTATTCATGGATTGATCTAAATGGTACAAAACTAGATCTAGTTTACATGGGAATAGTGATGACAAAAATGGATGGGATGCGAATAGCAGCAATGGTGGTGGAGATGGAAATAAGGGAGGGCTAAGGCTTGGACTCCAAAAATATTTGTAGGATTCAAAAGAATTCTTAGGATTCCAAGGGTATTCAGGGTAAATTAGGACTTATGGCTTAGCACTTAGGGATTGTGTCATAAAAATAACTCCCCTTTTATAATATTCACTTAAATATGTTAGGGTTTTTATGAAACAATTTGAGTGGCTGATATTAAAAGATGAGGAAGGGTGGAGATTAAATCTAGGAAAATGGTATGAATTGATGTGTATGGATGGATGAGATTAAAACATGGCGGATGGTTATCATTAATTCACATAATACATATATATTTTTAAAAAATATATAAATATAATATATAAAATATTAATATTTAAATATATATTAACAAATATATATATATGGATGGTGGAGTTTGGGAAGAATGGAAGGATGATAAGTGGCTAGATTCTATTGTCTACAATTAGATTACCATTATCATAGATATAATATTGCATTCTTATTTTACTACTCATGGTTGCATTTCATTTAAGTTTATAACTTCAAAAGCTAACAATGGTATTAGAGCACTAGGTTGATTGATAGGAAATAGAGAGAGCCACAAAATAGATTTAGAGGAGATACGAAATCTCATTTTTAGAATTTTGAAATTACATTTGGCTAGAGTATTTCCACAAAGTTACAAAAAAACTTGTGAAGACTAGGACTCAACATTGATTCTACTAGATTGACATATCAACTAGTGAAGTTTATTTTTATTTAGATTTAAAAAATTACTATTATCATTTTCGAATACTTTGTTGCAAAAAATAGGAGATTAAAAAAACTTTTAGAATCTTCCTACAAGATATGGGAAGAATATCTTATTTAGAATCAATCTAGTACTTGAAGCATCAAGTTGAAGATTGAATATTTGGAGGTCTAAGAAAAATGTACCATTGTAGAATTTGCAGATTAAATATTCCAAGTATAATATTGAGAAGAGAAGAAGAGGCCAAATAAGCCACATTTAATATTGTAGATCAAGGAGGAGGTCTAAGAAATAAGGTCCCGTAATAGATTAAATATTGAGGACAACCAAGAAGGAGGTCCTCATAGAAATATGAATATTGAAAACTTTAGAGTGAAGAAAGAAGAAAGTATCTATAGAATGAGAAGACCCAAGAGAAAGGTACCATTGAATAACTTCCAATTTGAAGACCCAAGAGGAGAAGTCTCACTAAAACCTGAAAATATCAGAGTTAAGGATAACACTAATAGCTGTGAATTTCAAGATCCTATAACAAGTTGAAGAAGAAATAGGTAGCATTGGAAGCTGTAAAATAACTAGTTTAAAGTAGAAAAGTAATACAAATTGAAGCTACAAATTTATCAAACTGAGAGTACCAATTAGGTGATCTAAATCACAAAGAAACCTGTCATCAAATAGAGACCAAATATATATGCAACATTGGTGCAAATTATTCATTAATTGAATACTCATATATATTACAATTAAGTTTTATTAAGCACAAAATTTGATATTTAAAGTTGCAATAGGAGGGTTTCTAGTTTAAGTCTTCAAGGAAGTACAAAAGATAGTTTTTACAAAGGATTAAAAACTTCACAAAAGGAAGAGAAGTGAGATGCTTTTCAAAGAAAAATAAAATATCAACTTCCTACCATCTATTGAAAGCAAAGAAGACATTTTCTAAACCATAGATTTGATATACTATAATGCAAAGAAAATCCATCCAAAATACATAGTATTTGCATGGTTAAAAAGCTTGGAATCACCATTGGAAAGTTAACCAAATACTGAGCTAGAAAGGAGACTTAGGAGAGAGTTTCCAAGAAGGAGAAAGCAACATTGAATCCACCATTATCATGACTTGCAAAGAGAAGAGGCACCACTACCACATACAAAAGAAAAATCCACCATTCAATAAAGCAAGGTGAATATTTGGAAGAATAGAGGGGCAATTATATCAATATTCCTACATACAACAATGAATTTTATTCACCATAACATCCAAAGAAAGCAAAGGAAGTGCAAGAACAAAATATTATTCCACATTTTGAAGTATGAGAATGCAACAAAGAAATACCAGATACAACACCATACATTATTGAGAATTCAAAAAGTAGAGGAAAATTGCAAAGAAGAAGTAATCATTCAAATAGACCACGTAGAGAATCTAAGAAAGAAGTTACAATGCCAAGTGAATAATATTACCATAGAAAGAGCGCTACATTAAATAAAGTGTAGAAAGTGCATGGAGGAGTTACACTTTACAAGTGCCACATAGAAAAACATTTATAAGCATGAGTATAATTTATATATAGGACAGTGCCATACCAAACATAAGAAGTTTTATGCCACTTGGAAGGAGAACAACCCATTAGGAGAATAAGGAAATTTACAAGGAGTTGTAACATTTGGAAGAAGAAGAAATTGAAGATACACTATCGACAAGTGTCATGTAGCAAAACAAAATTCCAAGGGAAGTGCAAATTCTTGTCTTGCACGAGTGAAAATTCAAACATCTACCAATGCAATAATAATGCATTCTAGGAGTATACAGAGGAGGATAGTTAAGTAAAGTCCAAGAGAAAAGTGAAGTAAGACAATGCACATTGAAGGAGAATGTAACCAACAAGTGCAATTGAATAATATATTTTTGAAGGTGCCAAAAGCAAGTGTAATTAATATTATCATAAGCATTGGATAAGGATAATTGAATAGCATCTCAAGAAAAGTGCCACTTGCAATATGTAAAATGGAGGAAGACTTCAAATTTAATGCACGCCAAAGTTAAAGAAGGTATAGAATTTATTTAAATCAAAGTGTATTTTTATAAAGTTAGAGGAGGAATAAGGAAATTTATTACTAAGGTTAAACTAATTAATCTTAATTCCTGTGATTAATTAGATAGTTGGAGATATAAGGAATTGCTTTGATATAGTACAATTTCAAATTTTTTATTAAAAGTTCTGAAAGCATTTTTGAAGCAAGGGAGGTTAAATTAAAAGTATTTGACAATACTTTATTCAAGCACAAGGATTATTTGCAAATATTTTATTTTGGAGAAAAAAGGAATTCTACATAAGAATTGAAATTATTAAATTTGCAAATAACCATAGTTTCTAAAATTTCAAACAAGGAGATATAAGGAGTTCTACACCAAAATTAAATTATTTAAATCTAGAAGTCATTCTATTAAATTGAAATAAGAAAAACATAGAGTTGATATAAAGTTGAAAAAAGGCATTTAGAATTTGTCTCTTGCTCAAATTTATGAGACATAAGGAATCCAACTTAAAGGTCTTGAAAACAAAGAACCTTATCAAAAACTTGAAGGTGCATCATAAATTATTTTTAGCTTTCTATTTATTCATTAATAGGGAGAAATAAGGTGAAAAATAGAATTTGAACATTAGGGAGATAAAAGGGATTCAACTCAAGAACAACTAAGAAAGCTAAGCATACTATCAAGATCATAGTACATTCAAAACACTTGCAAGGTAGAAAGTATTTTACAAAACTTGAGAAATAGAAAATATCTTATCAAACTTGATATTTTACTAAAATAATTGGGATTTAAAAGGTATTCTACCTAGGTATTTGGAAAATTAAATCATTTTCAAAACCATTGATTTATCACTAAGATTTTTAAGGTATTCTACAAATTATAGAATTATAAAGGTCTTATCATGTTTTATCACATACGTTAGGGAGATATAAGGTAGCTCACAAACATCATCATGACAACAAATAAGTTCATTATTACAGAATCACAAATTATTAAAGGACATAGTTACTCTTCATGGAAAAAAATGTGAGGTAAATATTCATAGTTGAAAAACTTTTGGTATATTTTCAAAGAAGAAAAAACTAAACCTACTATAGGGGATAGTAATATTCAAAAGTTTGAAGAAATTAAAGCAAAAACACTCATGATAATAAATTTTTCAATTACATATTAAATACAACCATATATTAGTTCATAAAAAAACTCTACAAAAGCTTGGAAAACCTTAGCCAAGATATTTTAAGGAAATAATAAAGCCACTATCTTGAATATTCAAACTCAATTGCATTCTCTAAAATTGAATAGTGGTGAAAGTATAGAATTGTTCCTAAGGAAAGTAGCAGATATAAAAGGAAAATTTTTAACCTTAGGATAATAGGTAGAAGATAAATTTCTTGTTCAAGTAACCCTGAGAGCACTTCCAAAAAGGTACAAGCATTTAGTTACATCTTTACAAATTCTAAGTAAAGATACATAATTTGATGAGTTAGTCAATATTCTACAAGAATATGAGGTAGAAAATATAGTAAAATATGAAATGACTAACAATGCATTAGTTACAAAAGATAATCCACAAGGAAATGTTGCATCATCTCCAAAAGGAATATCAATATGGAATAATAGATATAATCAAGTTTGTAGGAATAAATATCATAGTACCAATTATTGTAGATTCAATCCTAGAAACTAGTATCATAATCAATATAATCCACATCAACAATAATTTCAGCATTTATATACTTCTTAGAATCAATACAATCATCCATAGCTACAACATAGAGAAGGGAAACAAAAAGGACACTTAGTTCAAGAGATTGAAGAAATTTAGGAACTAGAAGAACCTATAGATGAACATGAACTTAAATATCTCATAAAAAATAGAATTTATGAAGATACTAACTTTTTACTTGGCCAAGATATAAAGAGGAAGAAAAATGAAGGAGACAAGAAAGAAGAGCTCAAATTCTAGAACCAGAATGAAGACCATATTGAAGACTAAATTCCTCTATAACTAAATAATGTAATACAGGGGGTGTTAGAATATATTACATTATTTGGAACATGTTAATGTACCATCTTGGATACATCATTAGATTAGGAGAGTGTCTTAGATTAAGGCTTGAGTATTTACTTTATGTAATGTAATAAATGCACAAGTATTATTAGAATATGCAATGATATAAATGTGCATGGTGTCCACATGTACACGAGTCCTTAGAATAGAAATATGAAGAGTTATATGAAGATGGAAGGCCAAGAGTAATGTTTCATTATATATAGGCCTTTGCATCAATGAACCAATGAATTAAGAGTAGTAGAATAGTTAGTGAGTCTATAGACTAAAGTAGATACTATGTAGAACATGTATGAAGTATGTAGCATTGAGATCTCCACATATTTAAACAATTTCAATTTTTTGTGAGATTTCATTAATGGCTATTTTATGATTTATTGTTGAGTTGGAATTATATCACACTTAATATCAACTAGGGTTAGATTTAAAGAATAGTTATCCCGTATAGATATCCATAATTATGATTATTGATTTTTATTCTTTTTTCTTGGTTTCTTGCATAAAAGAAAGTTTATAGTAAATGAAAATATTGAAAATATGCTTAATTTTAAGGAATGCAACTATTAAATAGACTAGATGTGGATCCACTTTGTATGATTCTAATGATGCATTATTTATATTAATATGTTGTATAGTTCTATAATATGGAATTTAATCAAATTTACATTCTAAGTTTATTCTATGTTCTAACTATATCTACTTTTTTTTAGGGGAAGATATCTAGGAACTAACCTTTTGGAGTGGGCCCTGCTTCCTAAAGGTTAGTATTAACCTCCTATTCCTTTTACTTTAATTTAACTTTTATAAATTTATATTCATTAAACTAATTTTTTTATGATACCTATATCATATGTGTAGGAAAAAAAGGAAATTTTATAGCAAAAAGCAAAGCATGAAGATAACAATTTTTTTAACCATACTCATAGAAAAAAGACAATGATGCTAATTTACTCTTTTATTCCAATATAAATAACATAGATATAACAATATGCTTCCTTTCTTCTCTTGTGAATGTGGAAGCTTCTATCATTGAGGAATTTGTAATATATACTTTTGCATTATACCCTTATAATAGAAATTTCAATATTCCCTTTGTTACATAGTTTTTAACAAATCTTCTCTATTGCGGGCCAAACAAGGTTAACTTTTTCCTACTTTTGTCACATGCCCGTGCATTTAATTATCAACCCAAGGAGCTTCGTAAACTTGCGAAGGGTCTGAATAATATTGCTTACAATACCACTTGAGATGAGTCCGCTAATCCTACTATTGGGGGGTGTTTTCAAAATGGTTGTCAATCATTCATGCACTCCTCAATAATTTACGTAAGAAGAAAAATAATTAAATCTACGAAAATAAAACATTCACACATTCTTGAAAATGAATCTACTACAAATACTGGAAATAGAAATGTGGTAAATGACCTTATAAAAGCAATAAAATAATCTAGAAAATAGAAGAAAAGTGGGGAAGAAATACTGGCTTGGAGTGGGCCCAGGCTCCAGCAACTTCCTCCCAGCTAAACACATGCTTAGAACTCTTAAAACTGTAATATATTTATCAAAGTGTTACAATATCTATCTACATTTGTATCTCTATATGAATCTATATCAATCCATATCTCTCATAGTGGTCTACACGTGTTTATATAACAAAACCACAGGACTTCTGTTACAAAGAGGATACAACAGTCGATTCATCCCAAACTAAATTAAGATAGTCTGGTGAATGCAATCGACGTCTGCTTAAAATTGGTATTTGGTTATAACGACGACATGTTCACTAATTGGTTTGTGCTTCTCCTGGCATTGGTAAGACATTTTCATATGTTGGTGCGATCTCCAATTTAGCTCTACATGACGTAGAGTTGGAACTACACCAGTCGCTGCTGTCCACATCGTGTAAATATGGTCAACGGGTGAAGAACAGAGGTGCCTTCCCTATGAGGAAGGTGCCTAAGTATATCGGGTGCCTTCCCTATATGGAAGGTATCTTACTATCGTGGCACCTTCCTGGAAGAGGAAGGCGCTTGCCTTCTGTTGGTGCCTTCCTATCGGAGGAAGGCGCTTGCCCTCTAGTGGTTCCTTCCTTATGGGAGGAAGGTGCTCACCTTCTGTGAGGAAGGCACGTCTTCTAGTGGTGCCTTCCTTATGGGAGGAATGCACTCATATTCTATGAGGAAGGCACGTCTTCTAGTGGTGCCTCCCCATCGGTGCCTTCCTTATGAGAGGAATATGCTTCCTTCCCTTTGGTGCCTTCTTGGAGGAGGAAGGCGCTTTTCTTTCCTTGGTGCCTTCCTAGAAGAGGAAGGCACCTACTTACTTTTGGCACCTTCCTAGAAGAGGAAGGCACCTACGTTCTCTTGGCACCTTCCTGGAAGAGGAAGGTGCCTACTTTCTCTTGGTGCCTTCCTGGAAGAGGAAGGTGCCTATGTTCTCTGCATTGACCCTCAAAGAAACAAAGTGCCAGGTCCATCAAAAAGACCTCGACTGATCCAAATCTAACTAAACCAACTACAATTCCTCAAAACACACTGAAAACACATAAATTAGATAACATGCATAATTTCATCAAATATCTATATAATCATTTATAGAAGTACGCAATCCTTATTATACAGTTGCATAATGATCAAGAAAATCTATACAAAATATGAGCATTTCTAGTGCTCATCATCCCCCCATGCCTAACATATGCCATGCCCTCATTGCATCCAAAATGTAGGTAGCCCTGTTGACCCTTCATCATTGTCATTTCTTGGAGGATTTGGCTGCCCCTGCAGCCCGAGTCTGTCTCCTCTATGTGTTGGCATCTAAAGGTGTGGCTCGTCTTTTCCTATGTGGAACTGAGGGTGCGGTTGTCGACTGTCCCTTTCTCATTTTGGCCACTACTAGCGGTGATCTATCTAGCGTCATCTCTGCTAACTGGAATGCAGCTTCGACATCTTGCCAGAGGTCAGAGTCTGGAGGTCTGACCGCTGCCAGAAGGATATCTGAATTATCCCTCCTGGAAGGTACTACTTGGGCCTTGTATAATCTGGCCGCTTCAGGAGTAATCCCTGCATTCTCCTTTGCAATGGCAGTGGCCTCCAATTGGGGGCCATATACCCCCCATCATTCCAAATACCTCCTCATCATGGAGGGTCATCCTTGGGATGAATCGTAAATATCCCAAAACTGGTTGTCCTCTACCAAATTAACATAGATGCTAGAGTCTCCTTGCATCCTCGAGGCTGCATTCCTAGCTTCTTTGGCTTCTTTCATCTCCTTGAGTAGTCGTTTGAACTATTTTCTCCTTTCAAAGAATAGCTGCATATCCCACTCGTCCTCTTCTGGCTTGGCAAAGGTCACCTTCACCTTATTTCGAGTCGTCCTGGGCCTTTTTCCTCTAGCCTCTATGAAAAATGTGACGACTTGAATAGGGGTCTTCTCTTTCTCCCTGGTGGACATCTCCTCACTTTGAGGGGCATGATCTGGAGTGTTCTATTCATTTTGTGTTGTTATCTCTGGGGGTGATCCTTCGTTCTCCTGTTTGTCCAGTGTCAACCCCTCAGGCTCTTCTCCTTCTTCAGGTTTGAGGAGTTCCTCCTTATCCTTTGGTCCTGTCTGCTGCTAGAGGCCCTCGTCCTACTTTGTATCACTCAGGACGATGATAGGGGGTATTGTGGGACTTCTCTACCTTCACTCCCAAAAATAGAGGAATTCTTTCCTGCCTATGGGCTGCTTTGTCGGGTGTCCGATCGAATTTCCCCTAAATAGAATACTCATTTGGCAGATGTGGTAGAATTCATCGAGACTTATTTTGCCTAATCAGTTTTAGTGTATGCATCCCTTATTTTTGTTCCCATGTCCTGAAGTAGCTAGTTTTCCTCCTACAACTGTCGAACCAGCTGCTCGAGTTGGGCGATCCATCTATCTCATTTGTTCAACTCCCCTTCATGCTTATTATAGCAGTCCTCCAAAATTTGCTGGGTCATCCAGCAATTGGTTTACCATTTGAGCACATCCTCCAAGGTCGCATCGACCTAGTCATTGTTCCTGAAAGTCCCTACATCTTGTGGGCTCTAGTTCATCAATTCTCGGAGGGTTTGGGCTGCAACATCTACTTTTGGGTTGCTCTATTCTTCTTCTACTGAGAGGAGTCACCGTAGACATTTCCTCTTGGGGGCTGGTTCTGTCGGCTGAAACTTGTCCTCACTACTAGCAAGTGATGCTCCTTCTTCCTCATGCTCAAGAACTGGGGAATGCTCTATTTCCTCCATGTTCTCAGGCACTGGTGACTGCCCTCCTTCCTCTATGTTTTTGGGCACTAGTGACTACCCTCTTTCCTCTATGAAATAGGGCAATGCCAATTGCTTGATACTTGCTATTTCCTCTATAGGGCATCTCTCGTCTTGCCCTACTTTGGAAATAACATCGTGTTGCCTTTCTTGCCCACCATCTCCCCCTGTGTTCTGCCTCTGTGCTTTTGCATGGCAGGCCAATGCTAATATTAGCCCATGGTGGGCTAAGGTGGATGGTTCCCCCTTCTAGTACTGAGCCGCTTCGTCCTTTAGAGCATTTTCCAAGTAGAATGGCACGTTCAACTTCCTTCCATGCACCAGGTGATTTAGAAATTGCACATGATTAGCATACAGATGGTATATTTCTCGTTGCATGTGAAGAATCGAGAAACCTGCTCGAATATCTTTTGTAGATTCATGGGGAGGCTATTTTTGGGTAATCCCTCCTTTTCTATCTGCACATTATCTCCTGGCAGTAGTACCTTGGCATAAAACTTTAACAGTCCACCCTTATATACACATTCCCCTGTGAGGGGCAATCTAGTTGCCTGTGAGATGAACTCGGGGGTGACTAGAATTTCTACCCCTCGTACTTGGGCCACATCGCCCCTCAAGGAGTCAGCAAACTCCTTGGCTGCCTCCATGTCCTGGCCTTGACTGACCAGGGTACAATATTCGAGCCATCCCTCGGCCTTGAACTATGTCTTCACCGCTCCTCTGATTATGTCTGTATCACCTAGTTCATTCTTCTTCACTGTGTGATTCATAGACCTTCCTCCTATGGCGCCTTCCATTACTACTACTATTTTTTTTCTATCCTTCCTTCCTCAGGAAGGCACCTTCTTATAGGGAAGGCACCTAAACCTAGCAGTTATGGAAGGCACCATATCATTGGCATGCGGTTCCGGCTATGGGGGGATATGATCTTTATGACGACGATATATTTTTTGGTACTGCATATTTTATAAATAATAATTATATAAAAATTTGAATTGACATGTGCATACCTGATTTGGTTTTTTAGGCATCGTGAAGGCTATTGATTCACTGATTTGTGATACCAAGGAAGGGTATGGTCATCTGGTGCCACTCATTCGTGTGATGCTTTGTTCCGTTTGAGGTGTCCAGGAGGCGTGAGTGCTGGTTGTATGCGAAAGGCATTCTTTGGTACATTCCCCATGTGGAAGGCACTACTGTGGCACCTTCCTAATGTTTTCGGTGCTTTATGAAAGGATGTGCTTTCTAGTGATGGAAGGCACCTCTGATTGGATGTGTCATCCAGTGGTGGAAGGCACCTTCTTGATGATGGCACATTCCTTCTATAGAAGGTGCTCCTGATTGGTTGCACCTTTTCGATGTGGAAGGTGCCTCAGTCTACATGCACCTTCCCGATGTGGAAGGCGCCTTGGTTTTTTTTTTTTAATGGTGCATTCCACCCACGGAAGGCGCCTATATATATTTTTTTTTTTTAAAACTCTTACTAGGTTGGGCGCCTTCTTTATAAGGAAGGTGACTTCCCTTGGCGGGGTGCCTTATCAATAAGGAAATTACCTTCTTATGGCTGGGCGCCTTCTGGATGTGGAAGGTGCCTTCTTCTGGCTATGCACCTTCTGGATGTGGAAGGCACCTTCTTCTATTTGGGCACCTTCTTCTTGCGAGGTGCCTTCTTCATAGGGAAGGTGCCTTATTCTATTGGGGTGCCTTCTTCATAGGGAAGGAACCTTATTCTGGCGGGGCACCTTCTGGATGTGGAAGATGCATTCTTTATAAATAAGGCACCTTGTTCTCGGTAATCATGTTGTGATTGACTAGGAAAGGGTGATCAAGCCTTCCCAGTCTTGCTTCATGTTACCTTAGCTTCTACCTACGAGTCGATGTCGAAATGTTGAGTTGAATCAGGCCTGGTTTCCTAGATACCTATTCCTCATGCTATCAGGTCCTCCACCTACAAAAATCAACTAAAAAATAAAGGAAAATAAAGGTAGTTAGACACATTCCATGCTTGTTAGGCCCTAGGTTAGGATGCTTGTGGCTTGCATGCAAGCATTGTCCCTGCAAAAACACACTATATAAAAAAAACTACATTAAATAATTTTTTGTGAGCACTTCCATGCCCACCATTTCACCTGTGAGAGTTCGGTCTAGATCTAGTAAGATGGGGTCTCCCCCATGTCTATTCTGGATTCTACCTGTAATGTTTCAGATGTATTATATGGGTGTAGACGGTGGCCATTGACTATGAACACGGTGTTGCTACCATCAATTATCTTAACGTGCACTGCCCTGTTCTTGATGATCTCTACCACCTCATACGGCCCCATCCATATTTGTATTAATTTTCCTTTCCTCTCTTGGAATCGAGAATCATACAACAGTACCCATTCCCCTTCTTGGAAATGCTTCAGCTTAATGTGGCTATCATGCCACCACTTTATTTGCTTCTATATAATTTCCATTATCTGTAAAGCATCTAGTCAGATTTCGTCTAGCTGATCTAGTTGTTGAATCCTTTGTTTTTGAGCTTCATCCAAGCTCAAGTTCAATTCTGAAGTCGTTCTCAGCGTCTTGATTTCAAATTCGATGGGCATCATTACATTTTTCCCATAGACTAGTTGGAAAGGTGTAAAACCTATGGTGGATTTCCATGTAGTGTTATATGCCCAGACTACCTCCGATAACCATGTGGCCCAATATTTCCTATGTTGCTGCATGATCTTTGTCAGGATGTTATCTATTTCTCTATTTTCCACTTCCACTAGCCTGTTTGTCTGTGGATGGTAGGGCATAGTTTTATTGTGCCAAACTCTATATTGCTCCATCAGCTCCTCGATCAACTTGGAGGTAAATTGAGGCCCTTGGTCTATTGTTATCTCCCTAGGGACCCCAAATTGTGTAAAAATATGGGCAAATAAGAAATCGGTGACCATTATTTCCTTTGAATCCCTCAATGCCTAAAATTCAACCCATTTGGTAACATAATCCGTACAGACCAAAATAAACCTCCTCCCCATCGAAGGTGGATTAAACGGTCCCATGAATTTCATGCCCCACTTATCGAAAGGTTCCAGGTGTACCTGAGGCTGAAGGGTCATTTCATCTCGATGGGTTAGTCTACCCATCCTTTGGCATTCATCACACTTGCTGACGTATGCAGCCGCATCCTTAAACAAAGTGGGCCAAAAGTACCCAGCCTGTAGGATTTTGTAGGCAATTTGTTTCCCTGCAAAGTGTCTTCCACATGGTTCATCATGACATGCTTTGAGTACTTCTGAGAACTGTTCTACTATGCATCTTCTTATAATTTGGTCACATCCTATTTTAAATAGGAGGCCATCCATCCATAGGAACGATGCACTTTTCTCTATGACCGCCTGCTTTTCTCGGTAAGAGAGAGCAGGTGAGGTCCTTCCGGTGGCCAAGTAATTGGCTATATCTACATACCATGGGGTTTGATCACTAATAGTGAACAAATGTTCATCCAAAAACTGGTCGTCCACTGCTTTATGGTCTGCTGGTATCAATCTGGATAGAAAATCTGCCACAATGTTATCCTTGTCTGGTTTTTCTACTATGGTGATGTTGAATTCCTGTAGTAGCAACAACCATATGATAATTCTTCCATAAATGGCTGGCTTGCTGATTAGGTATCTGATGGCCGCATGGTCTGTATGGAAAAATACCTTATATCCGGTGATATAGTGATGGAATTTTTTTATAGCATGGACAACTATGAGGCTCCTTCTCTGTCATCGTGTAGTTGATCTCTGCTCCTACCAAGTTTTTACTGACATAATAAATGTCACAAAATTCTTTGCCATATTTTTGTCTGAGGACTACTCCAATCACACTGTTGGGTGCATCACAATAGATATGGAATGGTATGGCCCAATTTGGTCCTCTTAAAACTGGTGCAGATATCAGTTTCTCCTTAAGCAATTGGAACGCTTCTTCACAGTCTTCTGTCCAATTGAAATCCACATCCTTAGATAATAGAGTGTGCAGTGGTTTGGCAATTTTGCTAAATTTGGTGATAAATCACCGATAGTACCCGACTGATCCAAGAAAAATCCTTACCTATTTATTTTTTATGGGGCAGGGTAGGTCTTTGATGACCTCAATATTTCTTTTATCAACTGTTATTCCTTCTACATAGAGGTGGTGCCCTAGTACGATGCCTTCTTGCATCATCATAAAGAATTTTTCATTACTTAGGGACAAATTATTTTTCTTGCTTCTATCGAGCACTCTTTCAAAGTTCGTCATTGCTTCCTCAAAGGTTTCTCCATAGATGGTGAAGTCATCCATGTATACCTTGACCCCGTCTCCCATCATGTCTGAGAATATGCTAAGCACCGCCCTTTGAAAGGTGGAAGATGTGTTGCACAGTCTGAAATGCAGTACCCTATAGGCAAACATTCCCCATGGGTAGGTGAACATTATCTTATCCTAGTCTTCTTCTTCTATCTGGATCTGGTTGTATCCACTAAATCCATCTAGAAAGGAGAAGTACTTCCTCCCTGAGAGTGTGTCTATGACCTGATCAATGAATGGGAGTAGGAAGTGGTCTTTCTTGGTTGCTTTGTTCAATGCTCTGTAGTCCACAAAGATTCACCACTTCCCATTCTTTTTAGGGACCACCACTAACGGTGATACCCACTCACTGTCAAAAATCAGATATATGAATCTGATAGCCAAGAGTTTGTGTAGTTCTTCCTTGACAATGTCTTTCATTTTTGGGCTCATTCTTCTCTACGACTGTCGGCTTGGAGTTGCCTGATCATCTAGATAAATCTGATAGGTACAGATATCTGGGTTGATGCCCTACATATCTGATTAATCCCATGCAAATTCTTATTGGTGCCTTACTAAGAGCTCTTCTAATTTTGTTAGTTGTGTGGGCGTCAATCTACTACTGACATTTAATGTTCTTCCTGGCCCAATGTGTATATGCCGAACATGGTGATCTTGGGTGCTAGTCAATAGTGATCCAGATGCAGAGATGGAGGGATATCCATGGAGAAACTCAATAATAGCACCATCTTCATCTTCTTATATCAAATCCTCCAATGTCATCATTGGCTGGATTATGGACAGTTATGGATTTCCATGCTCGGTGAACATAGGTTCTCCTACTGAGTCTACAAACTATGCTTGGGGCAAAATGGTCAACTTTTTAGTGTTTCACCCATCAGAGATGGTCATCAGCCCATCCCGATAGTTGATGTAAGCGTCAGCTATTGCTAGCAATGGCCTCCCCAAGATGAGCAGGTAACCGCCCAGCCTAGTTTTGGATTGCAAAACTAAAAATTTGGTTGGGTATTCCCATGCACTAATCGTTACTATCACATATTCCAACATCCCTTTCAGTGATATGGTCGATCGATCAGCTAGCTGCAACACTGTTGTGGTGGGTTTTAGGTTTGTGAGCTATAGCCTCTACATGGTCTCTTGAGGAATTACATTGATGGCTTCTCTGAGATCGACCAACGTATTGGACAGGGAATATCCCTCGATTTTTATAGTCAGTACCAGGCTTCCTATGTTTGCATACTTTCGGATGGCAAGTTTTTCCCATCATCAAATCTGCCAGTTTACCCATGAAATTGATAGTCTGGGTTGCTCTTCATCCTGGCTTCCTCATACACATCCCTCTGATTACCTTGGTATATATTTGAACATCTTAGATTTCTTGAAATAATGGAATTGTCATTGTGAGGTTCTTCAAGCTTGATAAGATGTCGAATTCTGGTTGCATTACTTTTCTCTGTTCTTGCAGCCAGTTAGAAAATGGAGCCTTCACTCTCTCAAGTTTTTCTTCCTCATCTACCAAAGGTGTTTCTTCTACCTCATCCTCCTCTTTTACCAGTAGAGGTGTTTCTACTCCTAGCTACCTACCTGACCTAAGCTAAATATTGTACATAGGATACATCTCACCCTCCATGTTGTATGCTGGCTAGTTCACTCTATTATTTGGATTTGCTATCGGTTGTGCAGGTAGCTGCGTAGGTCTCACTACTGGCAATATCGGTAATTATGTTGGGGGTGAGCAGATGATACATTCTATGGAGCCTGATTCCATGTAGTGTGGCCTCTCCACTGCTGCCTAGGATATGGATATGGCATCCATGGCTACTGGTTCAGGAATGTTGATAGGGGTGCGTTAGACCAGGGTGATGGCCCCCACCACCCCATGTTAGGTGGTTGAGGTAGTCCTTGGTGCATGTATGGCCCTCCCCCATATGGCGTCATTCTGGTTGGCATATTCCCCATGGGGGGCTATGGTCAACTCTTCTGATTGCCTATGAAATAGGCATCTGTGCTTTTACCCTCATCCTAATTACTGGGTAGTTGTGGGCACAATCAAGTTTTATGATTTAGCCTGCAAACTATGCATACTCTAACTTTGTTCTTTGGGTATACATTCTTTGCATGCCTCCCTCTACATTTTGGATAGAAATAAGCCAATGTTGTGTCATTATCTTGCTTCTTTTTCTCTAATAGCAATGTGTCCATCTGCAATGCTAGAGATGAGAGCATCTCGCTCTTTAAATCCTCCAGCATGTTACCTATTTTTGTCCTTGTGACTGAAGCAGTCACTTTCATGGTTCTGGAGGTGGCCTTGCCTCACTTCCTTGAGTAGTTTCGACATAGTTGTTGGATTTATTCCATAGCATGCTGGTAGACATCACCTCAGGAGATCATTTTAATAGCCTCCAATGATTCATTGGTAAGTCCTCTTAAGAATATTCTTTTGAGGGACTTATTAGATAGTATCGCATGAGGAGATCATTGAATATTAAAGTTGAATCTCTCCCAGTACTCCTCGAGAGACTCATATTCTTTTTGTGTCATGCTCAGGACCTCCTCCCTGGAGTCTCTTACTCTCCCAAAATATTGGTATTGCTCTAAAAAGAGCCTCTCCATTTGGTCCTATGTGGCAATGTTTTTGTCTCCCAAACTGATGAACCATTGCAGAGCTGCATTGTCTAATGTAGAAGGAAAGAGTTTCAACTTCTACATATCAGATTTGTAGTCCACAAACCTGCATAAGACATCAAACTTAAATAAAAATAGATCAGGGCCCTCAGTCGGGTATCCTCTGAAGGACAGAAGGTGAGCAGGGGATATGTTTTTCATTTTGGCATCTCCTACTCCTTCCTCTATCGGGAAACTAAAGCTAGATGAGACTTCATTGTTATCAACCATTTTTTAGGAAATGTGGTTTCTAATGCAGTGCTTATGGCCTTACGGTCATTTAAGACTTTTTGAGTCAAAGCTCTAAGGTTGTCTGGTGAGATCGTCCGATCTTCTACAACCTTCCATAATAGGGCTTCCTCTAAGGGATTCCTATTAAACAAGGGATTTATGATGATTCGTTCTTCACCACGTTGATGGGATGAGGAGGCACTTTGCACAAAGTGCGGTTCCTCAATATAATGGATTGTTTATGGGTTGGGTGAGTGTAATTCAAATTCAGAATGCTCGAATGACTCTGGTTCTGATGGATTGGTTCTTATAAATCGACTATTCGGTCCTCTTCTTCTCAAAGAACTCATACAAGGTCAGATGGAAGGTTTCAGGGTATTGTAAATAATCTAGTTGAGATGCTTCCTCAGCAACGGTGCCAAAATGTTGTGGGCCAAACAAGGTTAAATTTTTCCTACTTTTGTCACATGCCTATGCATTTAATTATCAACCCAGGGAGCTTCGTAAACTTGCGAAGGGTCTGAATAAGATTTCTTGCAATACCACTTGAGATTATTCCGCTAATCCTACTATTGGGGGGTGTTTTCAAAATGGTTGTCAATCATTCATGCACTCTTCAATAATTTACGTAAGAAGAAAAATAATTAAATCTACGAAAATAAAACATTCACACATTCCTAAAAATGAATCTACTGCAAATATTAGAAATAGAAATGTGGTAAACGACCTTATAAAAGCAATAAAATAATCTAGAAAACAAAAGAAAATTGGGGAAGAAATACTGGCTTGGATTGGGACCAGGCTCCAACAACTTCCTTCCAGCTGAACATGTGCTTAGAAATATTAAAACTATAATATATTTATCAAAGTGTTACAATCTCAATCTGTCTTTGTATCTCTATATGAATTTATATCAATCTATATCTCTCAGAATGTTCTGTGTGTGTTTATATAACACACCCATAGAAATTCTGTTACAAATAGGTTATAATAGTTGATTCATCCCAGACTAAATTAAGATAGTCTAGTGAATGCAATCGACGTCTGCTTAAAATTGGCATTTGGTTCTAATGGTGGCATGTTCGCTGATTAGTTCGTGCTTTGCTTGGTATTGGTAAGATGTTTTCATACATTGGTGCGATCTCCAATTTAGCTCTACATGACGTAGAGTTGGAACTGCACCAGCCACTACTGTCCACATCATGCAAATTTTGTCAACGGGCGAAGAACAAAGGTGCCTTCCCTAAGAGTAATGCGCCTAAGTATATTGGGTGCCTTCCCTATACGAAAGGTATCTTACTTCTATGGCACCTTCCTAGAAGAGGAATGCGCTTAACTTTTGTTGGTGCCTTCCTGTGGGAGGAAGGCGCTTGCCTTCTAGTGACACATTCATTATGGGAGGAAGGCGCTTGCCTTCTATGTGGAAGGCGCATCTTCTAATGGCACCTTCATTATGAGAGGAAGGCACTCACCTTCTTTGAGGAAGGTGCATCTTCTAGTGGCACCTCCCCGTCGGTGCCTTCCTTATGAGAGGAAGGCGCTTCCTTCCCTTTGGTGCCTTCCTGAAGGAGGAAGGCACTTTTCTTTCCTTGGCACCTTCCTGGAAGAGGAAGGCACCTACTTACTTTTGGTGCCTTCCTGGAAGAGGAAGGCGCCTACGTTCTCTTGGCACTTTCTTGGAATAGGAAGGCACCTAATTTCTCTTGGCGCCTTCCTGGAAGAGGAAGGCGCCTATGTTCTCTGCATTGACCCCTAAAGAAACAAAGTGCCAGGTCCATCAAAAAGACCTCGACTGATCCAAATCTAACTAAACCAACTGCAATTCCACAAAATACACTAAAAACACACAAATTAGATAACACGCATAATTTCATCAAATATCTATATAATCATTTATAAAAGTACGTAATCCTTATTATACAACCACATAATGATCAAGAAAATGTGTACAAAATTTGAGCATTTTTGGTGCTCATCATTCTCTATGTATATGAGATACTAAAAATGCATGATAGAACAATCTATAATCTACATGACTTAATAACAATATGAAACAACTTCTTTTCCCTTTCTTAAGGAAAGGATAAATTCTTTATTCTCTTATCATGATCCAATTTATCCTAAACCTAAAGTAGAGTTTTTTTTTATAGCTCCTTAACATCATAGAGTTAGGTCAGTTTCCTTAGTTTACTAGTCTTAGCAGATCTAGTCCTTTCATAAATTATTTATCTTCCTTTGGAAACCCTAAAATTTATCCATCCCTTAAAACTTACGTAACTCCATTAACATAAGTGTAGTAAGTAAAATAGAGGGCTCAACTAACTACCTCATCTTTCCTTCGATGATCTAGTGAATTTCCTTTGATCCATCGAGGGTCTACGCCAATATCCACATGATACATGGGTCTGTACATGTAGGTGTGATGGTCATATTTAAACCATGTCAACCAAAAAATGTACTTTGTAAGATCAAATTAACTACCACTTCATTCCTTTGATGAGCTAGTCATATCCCATCAATCTATTGAGGGTTCCTGCAAAATATCCATAATTTACATGGGTCCTTTCATGTAAGTATGTTACGCATTTTAAGAAAATATCTATAGGTTCTATTCCTAAACAAGTTTCATCCTTCATTATTATAAAATTAATCTCTTCTCAACCCACTAAGTTAAAAATAAGGTATTTTTTCTAAGCTAATGAGATCCTTACTGGATTCATAGTCTCAAATAGCTCACTTTCCTTTAATAGACTACCCACTACTTCCAGTTATTGGTGTATATTACTAAGCTAACCTTTTAATTATTTATTTTAGCTAGTAATTAAAATACACAATGAGGAATAGCAAGATTCCATGTGGAAATATAACTTATAAACAATTTATCCAATATTCCCTTTATCATATTCACATAATTTAATTCTTCTTAATTTATAAAGGGCTTTGGTTGTTTATAAGCTCTACTTAAAATTCCACATAGCAATAGAGAAGAATCCATTCATTTTCATATAAATAAAAAACATCCATTTAATCTGTTGAACTCATAACTTATTTAAATTGTATTCCAACCATATACATCATAGAAAAAGCATTGTAAAAATACCCATAACAAAATATTTACCCTAGGGAAACCCTCGGAGGTAAAAATCCAACCAAGAAGAATATTTTTCTTTTCATTCCTAAAATTTTGTAATGATAAAATGAATTGAAGGCATTCCTCTACTTCCAACTCTCATACAATCATATTATAAATTCATTCTCTAATTTCGTAAAAGGAATATTTTTATTTTTATTTTTTAAATACAACCACAATACTTTTATAAATTATTTATAGTCCTTTCTCTCCTAAAAATCACATCAAGCTATCCAAACTTATTTCCAAAATATTTTAGTCTATTTCTCAACTGGAAAATATTCCTTAATAATCTTACAAAAAATATTTTTAACCCTCCTACTAAAATATTATCACTTCTATCATCCTAGTAGATGTCACTTGAGATCGAATCATCCATAATGATCCATCACTAAAATATGGAACGATCACCTTAGCAACTTCCAGTTATACACAAATATGAACTTTGATCAACAATCATATTATGAGAGGTTCGTCTCAACAATAGGAAAATATCCACCTATTACAAATATCTTGAAACTACAACATTCATTCCATTCTATTATAAAATACTACACTTACACCAACGTTTTTTGAAACAAAATCTCAAGTACAATCTATAACTCAAAATACTCTTCTATTGGTCCAACTATAGAATTCTTAAACCACAAGTGCCTTCCCAAAGGGCTACTTAGCTATGCACTCATCTATATGAGCGTACGAGTGGTTATTGTATGGTCATCAAATGCAAATCTACTATAAATCCTACTTAAGGATGCAACCTTGAGAAGAGATACTCATCAGATAACTTCTTATTGAAACATCCTTCTAGAATTTTTGCTTTAGAGGTTATTTGTGACCTCAAAACTTCTACAGCTATCAACTATTTTGGAAGTTTGGCTTATTTAAAACATGCCTAGATTTTAACACATCAACATAGGTACAAGGGGTACATGATGTCATATATGCAATCCTACCACACGATCAGTGCTACTTTCAATTTGGTGTGTTGTTCGACATAAAACTATTGATCTTAACTGGGTGTTCTTCTAAACTTATCAAAATATTACAACAATTTACTCACAAAGTAGATTTCTCAACAATCATCGAATAAAGGGACATCATCCTAGATGTTATTGCAATATCCCAAAATTATAAATATTTAATATGAAGATAAAATCTTCCACTAAAATTGAGGTAAGAAACTCTTTACAAGATTATATCTACCCAACTCCAGAGATGGTCTCTACTGACAAACATCAGCTAACTAGATAGTGGAGAGCTTTTCTAGATCATCAAAATAGATTTACACATCAACTAGTAAATCCAAAACAAGATATAATTATACATAGCTACACTAAATCTAAGGTATAATATCATTAGTCTAAATCTCAAACCAAGCAATAGAAAGATTAACCAAATATTATTCCAGAATGTTGAACCCAAGAATGAATACTAGACCAACACTACTTGTTAACTCTGGTTCGTTCAGCGAGTTCGTTTGGATCTGAAGCTCCTTTCCTATCCAATTTTCCTTTGCCTTTGCCCCTCTATTTCCTCCATGTTTTTTTCTACACTCTATTTTCTTTCTTTTTCCCTTTTTTTCATATTCCCCCGGTCCCTTTCTAAAATCCTGAATTTTTCCCATGTTTCCCACTCTTCCATTGGTATAATGGATCTTAAGGGTTTGCTCACATGGAGTTGAGTTCGAGTGAATCTCACTCTCTCATCCACCTTAATTCGAGTATGTAGAATTTAATATCACACTCACCGGAGGGATTGTTCATCAATCCTAATCAATAAGAGATCTGTGACTAACTTTTCCTATATCGTTCACTAGGTAGCCACTTAGAAATTATTATTTTCATCCTTAGATTCCTTTCTTCCATGAGGTGTATGTCATAAATATTGATAATAAAAAATTAATTCCTCTCATATCAATAATGAAATCATGCAATATAACATATCTTTTTCTACTAATACCAAAATTATTAAGAAAATCAATTAGCTATTTTCTTTATATTCCTTCCTAATCATTCAAGGAAATCCCATGCTCCAATGATTATCTCTTACTTGCATCCATAGGAAAACATGTTATTTCAAGAGTACAAATTCATTAACAATATCATATTATATCAATTAAAATGCTATTTTAAAATATACCCTTGAAATAATCAATCATTTAAATGGTAATAAATATCATATTTTCCATATAATCCATATTACACAGGATTCATAATGAGGTAATCAATTATTTCAATAGTAATATTCATCATTTACCTACATAATCTATTTACATCTAAACATCTAATCAAGGAATATCCAAAAAATTTGTTACTATAACACAACAAAATGTAAATCTATCAAGATGCAAATTCGACCAAGGAGGGGTCATGACATCCTCCCCTTTTTAGGCTTAACACGGTCCTTTGTGTCAAATAGTTTAGTACAAAATCAATTATACATTAGTTTCAAATAGGTGTGAAAAATGCTTCTACATATCTGCTACTTTCTCCTAGGTAGCATTTCTTTTGAAATAACAGTCCCATTGGACCTTGCATTTCTCTAATATTTCTTTCCTCATAAATTTGGAATGAAACTCAAGGATTTTTACTTGTTGAACCTCTATGGCCTCTAGATTCACAATTTTGAAATAAAAAAAGTTCCACACATACTCAGGATTAGAAACATACTTTTTAATCAAAGAGGTGTGAAAATTATTGTGAATCTTGGACAAGTTGGGTGGTAAGGCAATTTAGTATGCTACAAGACTAATATTATCCTTAATTTCACAAGGTCCTACAAAATGAGGATCAAGTTTTGTGGACTTGATAGTACTCATACTCAATATTACACTCAAACACTTTATCACCAACGAAAAACTCTCTTGGTGACCTCTTAAGATTTGCATAATGTTTCTGATGATCTGCAGTTTCCTTCAACCTTTTTATGATTACCCTAAGTTGTTGTTCCATTTATTTGACCATGTCTAGTCCAAGTGCAATCTGATCCTCTGAATTATCCTATGATAATGGTGTCCTACACCTTTTACGATATAGAGCTTTGAACGGAGCCATGCCTAATGGTTGAATGATGACCATAGTTGTAGGTAAATTCTACCAGATGTAAGTAATCATCCCAATGGGTTTTTTGATCCATATAGTACATGCAAACCATGTCTTATAACACTTGATTCACCCTTTATGTTTGCCCATTAATTTTTGTATGGTAAGTAGAGCTAATATTTAATCTAGTATGAATGATGCGATGCAAGGATTGCCAAAACTTGGATGTGAATCTCAAGTCCCTATCTGATATAATTACCTCTGAAAAGCCATGAAGCTGAAATTTTTCTTTGGGAAATCTATTAGCCACAACTATGACATCATCCTTGGTGTTCAACCTTGGTTAGTTTTTCAACCACTATTAGTATTGCATTGTGTTGAAACCTTTTTTTTAGGTAGCCCTACATTGAAATCCATCAAAATCACTTGCCATTTTTTCATAGGCACATCATGCAAATACAACAATCCAATAGAATATCTATTTTCTACTTTTACCTTTTGGAAGTCAAGGCATTTATCGATAAACTCAGTTATGTCTCTCTTCATTCTTGGCTAGAAGAATGTATTTTTCATATTCTCCCTCATATTTGCTCCTTCTATATTAGAAAAATATGGATATCTATGTGCTTTATTCATAATCATATTTCTCAAATTTCTAGTCTCAAGATTACTAACTTGTTCTTAAAACATAAGAAACCATCCTTGATATCAAATTCCATATTTATATCATCTTCCATTTTCATCCTTTCCTATATCTAGTTGCAGTATGCATCCCAATTTTGTATTTACTTGAGTTGTCCCATCAAGTCCAAATGGATGCAAGACAAAAAATGCTATATTTCTCCTCCTACTCAGTGCATCAGTGATTTTATTCTCTTTTCCTTTTATATACTCAATACCAAAATCATATTCAAAAAATAATTCCATCCACCTTGTTTTCCTAGGATTGATTAAATACTGAGTGAATATATATTGCAGACTTTTATGGTCTATCATTACCTCAAAGGGTCTCCCAACTAGATAATATTTCCAACTCTTAAGAGTAAACAATACACCTACCAACTCTAAGTCATGGGTTGCATAATTAACCTCATGTCTTTTAAGTTTTCTAGATCCATAGGCTACCTTTTTTTCTTCATATGAGAGCACTCCTCACAAAAATTCTAATTGTGCATCAGTACAAAATGAGAAACTTCCTAAAATATTAGGTACTTATAGTATAGGAGGTATGGTAAGATTTTGCTTAAGCAAATCAAAGGCTTCCTCACATTTTTTTTGTCCACTTGAATTATTTTACTTTTTTTTTGAAGGTTAGTTATTGGTGAGGTGATCTTAGCATAGTCCCTCATATAATACCTATAGCATCTAGTCAATCACATGAAAATTTAAACTTCTATCATATTTGTAGGTAACGACCAATTCAAAATAGCTTAAATTTTCCTAGGATCCACTACGATAGCTTAAGCTGAAACAATGTGTCCTAATATTGTACTTTTGACACATAAAATTTACACTTTGATAAGTTACCATACAACTATTTTTTCCTTAATATATCTAGCACAACCCTGAGGTTCTCATAATGCTTTGTTGTATTTCTAAAATATATCAAAATATCATCCAAAAATAATAGAACAAATCTATCCAAGTACTTCTTAAAGATGACATTCATCAAATTCATAAATACCACTTGAGTATTTTTTAAACCGAACAACAAGACAACAAAATCATAATGTCTATAACAAGTTTTAAATGTTGTCTTGTGTGTATCCTCCTTAGGGATTCTCAATTGATGATATCATGATTTCAAATCAATCTTTGAAAAGGCTATGGCATTTTGAGGTGATCGAAGAGATTTTTTATTCTCGGTAGAGGATATCTATTCTTGATAATTTTCTTATTCAACATTTTATAATCTATGCATAATCTCAAGGAACCATCCTTCTTCTTTATAAATAGTACTAGTGCACCCCAAGGTGATACACTTAGTTTGATCAATCCTTTCTCTAGTAAACCTTACAATTGCACCTTCAACTCTTGCATTTCTATGAGATTCATTGTGTAAGGAGATCTATGGATGGGTTTTGTTCCAATTTGAAGCTCAATAGTAAATTCAAATTCCCATTGAGGGGGTAATCTAAGTAAATCCACTAGAAATACATCCCTAAATTCCTGAATAATTTGGGTGTTTCTCAAACATCTCTTCCTTCTCTTTATCAAGATCATTTGTATTAACTACATAGACCACTTCTCCTTTATTTATGGCCTTCTTAAGTTGCATTTCCAAGAGGATTTGCATTTATATTAGACTTGGTTAATTTTAGGATAAAATCTTCTACAGTAGCTATCTGTGCATCCTCCAACTGGTGAAAATGAGTCAAAAAATTTATAATCAATTTTCACACCTATCCTCACCATATTATCCTTCATTCCTTCCAACATGGATACAAACAATACTTTTTTAGTTGAAACAATCCATTTCTACCCTTCATTCCAGAGAGCTTCGAAATATAAGGTAAAATTGTAGGAATGTATTGTTGTAACCAATTCAAATTGACTGGGGGCACTTCCAAATGTGAAACCAATTCTTTCTTACTATTTTAGACATGTTCCAACCATTCACACTTTCCACTTTTGACTTGGTCTTTGACTTCCTTTAAAGTTGTAAAGGACTGGTTTTTGTATGCTATTTACAACAATCCTTGCATTTTTGCTTTATACCTTGTTGTTGTCATTTATACCATGTGGGAATGCATATAAGTGGATCAGAGCTCTTCATTGGTATCCATGAAATCATTCCATCCATTTTTTCTTGTTCTTTTTTACTACTTCAATGTTCCCCTTAAATATGATAGATGTCTAGTTTTTGTATGTTGCACAAAATTTGTCAATGCCATATTTTACAACAAAGACTATTTTTGCACCAGATAATGTTGACAACTTGGTTTTAAGGTGGTATAAAATTTCAAAAATTCTTGAGTTAATCATAAACCACAACATGCTTATTTGCTCTTATTTTCTATGATATTTTACCAACAACAATCATGGAAAAAATCATAAAAATACTGAAAACAGTCAAAATAGGGGTATAGTGTTCCTAAACATTAAACCATGCAAAAAATAACAAATAATTCATTCTAATCACACATTTGGAATAAAATAATATTATATTTGGTTTTTATGGTAATATTTTAATGTTCAAAATATAGCAAAAATGAGGTATTTCTTGGCCTCATCATTCCCCCCAACTTGACTTGATGCATGTCCTCATGCATTTTTTTGGGCTACATATGCATTGAGATCCAACTCCTTGTAATAATTCCCCCAAAATTTTATGTTCCTAGAATAATATCCTCTGTTCCGCTTCAGTCCTGTTAGCCAAATCTAAAATTGTTCATCCGACTGTGGATTAGAATCAAAGTATAATTATACACAAGTGATAATAGTGGGTGGTCTAAATCATAAGCTTATCCATTGATGCTTTAAGGCTAATATAATTTTCATTACTATTGCTTCCCCTCAATGTGACCATAATATTTGGTGATATTGACTCTCTCTTCTACAAGGATATAGGTAATTCTACCCACCTAACCTTACATGTCGACAAGGAGTTTATAAAATTTCTCATGAAAAATTACTGAGAACAAGTCATACTAGCCTTAAGGTTATTCAAATAAGAGATTTGAATTTCTTCCTTATTCATTAGGGCAAAGTGTTGACTTGTAAATGTTGTAGGATTGGGATGGATATTCTTTACAAATAATCCAACTCCCATCTCAACCTCCTTGTTTTTCTTCTTCTCTTGATCATAGTATATCTAATTTTACAAGGTGGAAACAAAGGATAGGAGTTGTACATCACCTCTATAGATATGGGGAAAAAAATGTGCGTCTTATGCCATGATGTATTTTTGTAATAAAAACTCACACATCAGATTCTTCTACTCTTTAGGATTTTCCAAATAGGCTTCTTGAAAATCCTTAGCAATGATTAAATTATGTGAAAGACTAGACAAAATGTGCATTACCCACCATCGAAGGTATCTTTCTATGAGGATTAGGTTATATATCCTGGAAATCTTCCTATATCGCATTAGATACTCTACAATCTGACATAAACTTTGCACCTTCTCCTACAAATTAGCAATTTTTTCAACCTATGTCTCATTTTGCTTTTCTAGGGGTTTCAGTGTTGCAATGTGTAATTCCAAGATTTGGGAGCATGACATCCACATTGCAATATCTTTATTATGCTTTTCTAGTGGAATCATATCAAGCAAATGCACTACCGGTGGATTTTTATGCTCATATAATAAATTAACCTGAATTCCTATTTTTGCTATTTACACCTTTGAAATAGAATTGATAAAAATTTGATTTTTATCTTCTTGAGGTGATGTACTTACTTGTAATGGGGTTGATTTATCTTCAGGGACCTCACTTTCTGATGCGATTTTCTCTTTTTATTATTTTGGAGCTATATATGGGTATTTTGACATATTTTCTATACATTTTAGAGCTTCTCTAAAATGAGACTATTTTTTCTAAAGAATGTTCTAGAGCTATCACAAAATATTTTGGAGCTTCATATGAAAGTGATAAAATGGCTTCTTTTTCAAATGTTTACTGCAAATTCTATTGCTAACCAATATCTAGGGTATGTGAGCTTCCCATGAGGTCTAAAATCCCTGATCATTCTTTTTTTAGGTATTATTTCTTGTTCTGTATGTTGTTGTGCTGATGCTACAATAATTAAAATAGAGATAAAAAATTAGGTGTATTTTCCAAATTATCCTCTTCAAATATACGAGGTAGTTGTGGGATATCAGATTGCATTTCTCCTTCTAGAACCTACCCTACTAATTAAAATAAAATCTCTACTACCTCCCTGCTAGAATCTAAAATTTGGGGTAGTGCCTCCAATGGTGCTAGCCTTATTTTCAATTCCTCTATTTATTATAGTAATTGATCAATGTATTAATCTTTCTCCTTAATTTCTACTTCACCCATTTCAATCCAGGTTTGTAGAGTCTTGATAATCATAATGGCAGCTTTGACATGATCATCTGGCTCATATTCTTCATAGTCTTTAGTTTCTAAAGAATATGTAGGTAAATCCATGGCAGGTGGTGAACTTGGATCCCCAACTTCTATAAGTGGTCCCTCTTCCTGATTAAGTGATTCTCGAACTAGAGTGTCCTATTCCTGAACTGATATTTCTTCATTCACTTCATATTCATCCTCCTCAAGTATCAATTTCCCTTTTCATGTGACTGGATGATGTTGGAGGTGTAGTTTCAATGGTTTTAGTTGCACCTTGTTGCCTTTGTCTTATACTCCTTCTTAGAATAGGGGGTTAAGGTGGTTGAGTTGGTATTTAAATCTTTGTTTCTTCAACCAACTCCTCTACAATAGAATTTCTATTTAATCTATAAGACCTTATTAACTGTTGTATACATGTTTTTCCCTCGTCTTGCTCAGTTCTTGTAGATGTTTTTCCTACAAACTTTACTAAAAATTTAAAATATAGTTCATCTTCCTCTAATGATTCTACTTCTTAAGTTAGTGATACAATTTTTTTAGATTCTAACTATGCAGACATTTGGGTAAACATTTTAGTAACTTCTTCACAAAAAGTTACTTTTTGGGGTTTTGCTGCTCTACAGGTTCATACTCAACTTTCCTCTTCCTCTTCCTTTGTACTCTAGTCCTAGAAGCTGGTGGACCTTAAGGGGATGAAGGGTTTCCTTCAGATTCAGGGGTAACTCTCTCATATGTATTTTCTACAAGGGTCTCTTCCCTACCTACAACATCATCAACACTGTTTTCAAGGATCGTTACCCTACCTACAACTTCTTCCTCTTCTTCTTGCCTTGGATCTTCTTCAACCAAAATATTCTCATTTTAGAGGGTAAAAAATCTATCAAAACATTAGGAATTTCCCTTGAAATTGTTTTTGCAGATGATTTTTATGAGACCATGGTACCTAGGGGATCCTTTGCCCTATTTCTATATGTTTGCCATATTATGAATTTCTTGATGCAAATATAGAATAATTTTTACCCTTACCTCTAGGTGTTGGTTGCCATGTCTCATATTACTGAGGAATTTCATATGATTCCCAAAATATACTGCATACTACCCCTCATACATTGATTTTTTTACCCAGATTGCAACCTCGTCCTAGGGTTTTTGTATACTAGATCTCTTTACCCCTTTACAAATATTATTATTCATTTTCATGATATGCTATACATCCCATTCTTCTAAAAATGTTCTAATTACCTCAGGAAGTCCATATTTACCAGTTTTCATGATTACTAGTCGTTGCAAAGGTAATTCAGTAATTTGGCTTAAGACCAAGGGGGTTACCTCTATTTTCATGTCGCTAATGGTTTCCATATTTTTCTAGAGGGTGCAGGAAAATTCTGCTACCAAACTCTTTGAATGTTCATAGAATTTCTCAAGAAATGACATTAATCCTACCTATTGAAAATCCTGCACCATTTTAGGATATTTTTGTAACTTTTCCAGGTTATGTAGCTCAGCTTTTTTCTTCTATCCCATGTTATTTATAACCTGTTTCAATATTTGCTAAAAATTTAGATTATAATTACTGCACTCGATCATTTTCATCTTGGAACATTCATTCTATAATATAATGCACTCTTTTGTAATGTCGTAGCATTTTGATTTGATATTTTCTACAAGTTTCGATGATTACAGAGCCCAGTAATGAGTGGCTTTGGCACACAGGGTTTAGCTCTAGAAGGTGGTGCAAAAAACTCTAAAATTTGTATGCAATTATCAAAAACACGGTGACTGGTGGTTTGGTAGAAATTTAAATTTTTGATTTCAAGCACAAAAAAAGGATGGCAGGCCAATATAACTTCAGGTTATGATGCATGTGTGTAAATCCATTAACTAATTTGGACGGTATGATTTAACCAACTCATATCTACTTCGTAAAAAAAGTGGATGTCCACCTCCTTGGTTCTTTTGATTGCACGTGTCGAAGTGCACGGATCACATGGGTCCAGATCGTGTGATGAAAACTAGGTATGATCAAGTTCTGTAAAACATGCTATACAATGCTCTATTGGATTTTTGCCACATATATTCTAGAAGTTTATTCCAAAACTCATGGATGATAGAAAATCTACATCACGTATTTTTTTTAAAGAAACTACGCACATGCACACCAATCATTTTTAAATTTTCATGCCTCCATGCAATTTTAAATTTTCAACCTTCATTGCAAAGCTTTGTGTCATTTCGAAGATTTTTTATTCTTCTACATACATACAACCAGAACTACAACTTCATTCTGGAGATTTGTATAAATTTGGAGCTCTATGATTTTTTGCATATATATAACCAGAACTGTATTTCATTTCAGAGCTCTATGTTATTATGGAGCTCTATGATTTCCCTGTTATCTTCTTGCAATCGAATCTAAATTTATCATTCAACTAAGGGTAAAATAGGGTGCTTCTTGATATTTTTGATAGAATATCCATTTTTAAATGCCAAATTTATGAATTATTTTTATGCCAAATACTAATTATCATACAACACATGCTAAATACCTACTATGAAAAAATGCAAGAAACACATACTTTACTGTCCTAAAAATGTGTCATACACTTTACAACTTGTTGTTTTTTATGATCATTAGATGAGCATCTAAAATAAAAAATATAAAATATGTGAAGTTGGTAAGATTTATGCAATGGTGGAACAATTATGGATAGATAAAAAGACAAACATGTTGGAAACCAATTTCATGTAAGTCTTAATTCAATAGCGCCTTTGAAAAGGTTTTCACTGTTGAATTATTATTTTTTATTTCATTTTTTTTTTATTTTTTCTTTTTCTTGCTTGTTTCCATGAATGAATTTCACAATTTTCTGAAATTATACCCATGATGGAATTTCACAATCAAGATTATTCTTCAATTTTTTTCTTCTTTTCTTGTTTTTTTCAATTTTTTCTCAAAACATTATGAATCTTTGTTAGAAGAGGATATCTCTTCTAACATATGTAACTCCAACTTTTCTCAAATCATTCTAAATCTGTGTTAGAAGAGGATATCTTTAGTCAATGGTTCATGGTATACCCGAAGGTGATATCCATTTATCCATAACTTTCTCCTTGAATCATCAATGGGAGAAAGACGGACTACTCCATTGTCAAACACTTATTCAGTCAATTATGGCCCAAGCCATCTTATCTACAACATCCTAGGAAAATCCTCATAATAAGAATAAAAAAATTTCCAATCCTTGTGCTAAAGTTTCCTTTGCTGAATATGACTATAATGCCACAACTTTTGTTGTTTTTGGATCAATTTTGTTTGATACAATGCACCCAACTAAAGTTCATCCAATGTATTAAGTTCCATAATCTTCTCCATATGTTCCTGTGACAAGTCAATACCAATTTCTAAATATGTATGAAGTGTTAGTAACTCAAATTCAATAGGAAGAAGATGTTTCTTACCATAAACCAATTTGTAAGGTGTGAAATCTATGGTGGATTTCCATGTTGTGTTGTATGTCCAAACTGCTTCTAGTAATTTATTTAACCAATTTCTCCTATGTGAGTCTATTATTTTGGTTGAAATTATTTCTAACTCCCTATTGATTATCTCAACCTGATCATTTGTTTTGGGATGATAGGATGATGAATTTCTATGCTTGATTTCATAGAGTTCAATAAAAACTTCAATAATTTTTTATGCAAATTAGGGCCCATGATCTATGGTGATAAATCAGGGGGCTCAAAATATATAAAATATTTGAGTGTAAAATAAATCATCAACCTTATATTCATGAGCATGCTTAAATGTATGCACCTCAGCCCATTTAGTCACATATTTAGATCATACCAAAATATGCACATTTCCTTAAGATGGTGGATCAATAGGTCCCACAAAATCTAACCCCCATTTCTCAAATGGTTCTAAAATCACTTGAGGCTGTAGATCTATTTTAATTGTGTGTGTGGGTTTCCCAATTATTTTACATGCATAACAATGGTAAATTTACCTTTTTACATCTTTATGAAGAGATGGACAATAATAACCAATGCCTAATTTTTTTTGAACTATGCTTTTTACTAAATGATGTCCTCTTGATGGTTCATCATGACATGCATGGAGGATATCATACACCTCATCCTTTTGAATGCATCTGCATAAAATATGGTCAAGACCACACTTGAAAAGTAGACATTTTATCCATTTGAAATATGAACTTTGTCTTACCAATTACTTATTTTTTCTAGAAGTGATATGGGAAGGAATTTTTCCCATTACAAAAAAATTTAGTTGTATCTACAAACCAAAGTGATTGTACTAATATAGAAAATAGTTTTTCATGTGGAAAGGTATCCTTAACTAACTCCTCTTACCTTGTGTTATTTAGCCTTGATAGGAAATATTCTACTACATTATATTTTCCTTATTTATTTCCTATTATAATATCAAAATATTCTAATAGTAATAACCAACGAATGATCCTTGCATTAACCATGGGTTATTTCATAAAGTATTTTATGGTTGAATGATAAGTATGGATGAATACTTGATAACGAGTGATATAGTGATAGAATCTATTAATGGAATACACTACTACTAAAAATTCCTTTTTAGTAGTAGTATAATTCTTTTCTACTCCAATGAGGTTTTTTCTTATGTAGTAGATAGCATAATATTCCCCCTCCTCTATATGCCCTAATGTTGCTCCAATTGCAGTATTGGAGGCATAAATTTGAATATGGAATGGCAATCCCCAATTAGGACCTCATAACACAGGTGGAGTGGTTAGTTTATCCTTTAAAGCATCAAAATATTCTTGGCATTTTTTAGTCCAATTAAATTCATAATATTTGGTCAATAATGCAAACATAGGATTTGCTATTGTACTAAAATTTAGAATAAATATGCGATAAAAGCTAATGTGTCCTAAGAAACTCTTGATATAAATTTGGTTTTTAGAGGAGGAAGGTTCTTGATGATTTCAACCTCCTTAGGAATAACCTTAATCCCATTAGAATAAATGTGATAACCAATAACAATCCCTTCCTCCATCATCATAAAGCATTTATTAGGATTCAAGAATAGATGGTAAGTTTCACAATAATTTAAAAACTTATCAAGATTTTCTAAATTAAAGTCAAATATTTCTCTACAAACTATGAAATCATCCATATAAATTTATATATTTTCAATGGTCAAATCAGAAAAAATATTCAAAATAGCTCATTGGAAAGTTGTTGGGGAATTACATAGACCAAATGGTAAAACCCTATAAGCAAAATTTACCCATAGGTAAGTAAAGGTTGTTTTCTCTTGGTCTTTGGGTGCAACCTGTATCTAGTTATACCCACTAAAACCATTAAGAAATCAGAAATACTTCTTTCCTACGAGTGTATCTAACACATAATCTATGAATGAAAATGCAAAATGGTCCTTATGTGTGACTTTGTTTAGTTCTTGATAATATGCACACAATCTCAATTTTCCATTCTTCTTTGGTACAATAACCAATGGATAAACCCATCGACTATTGAAAATTGGATATATGAATCCAACCTCTAAGAGTTTTTCTATTTCTTCCTTGACAATATCTCTTAGAGAAAGATTTAATCGTCTTTGGGGTTGTCGCATAGGTTTTACATATTTAGTATATATCCTATGAGCATACATCAGGATGAATTCCTGACATATCTTTATAGTCCCAAGCAAAGTATTTAACATGTTGTTTCAAAACAACAAATAATCTTACTTCTTGTTCATCAGTCAGCCAACTGTTAATATTCAAGAATTTTCTTGGTTGTACTTAAATTTGTTTTATCCCTAGATGGATAGAATTAACTCCCTCATATTTTTTGACAAAGGCATTTAGTGGGCAGTTATGTGGTTGAAGAGAATGAAAGACTCTTGTCTCCCTATCAATAGTAATAATTGATGGAATAAAATTTTGCATGGGACAATGAAAAGAGGAAAGAAGGTGATGATGCCATCCATGTGGTAGTGTGAAGGGACTTTCCTATAGTGGAATGGATAATAGGTATTCATATTTCTAACCTTCATAATTCCACAAAAAGCGATGAACAGTGATTGGTTCATCCTCAAGTCCTTGTTAATTCAATGTATTCACTAGAATAGTTTCATCTTAAAAAAATTCTCTTTCATATTAATTTATCTCTTCTATGTGTTCTTTCACTACCACTATGGCTAGTGTGGAGAAAATTTCTTCTTTTCCTCATTAGAATTAGGATACAATAACTGACCTAAACATTTTGTTGAAGGTTTTGTAGTTGGATACAGAGAAATCATTTTCAGATCAATGCCATTAGAAATAGTCAGTTCCCTTGATCTATAGTCTATGAAAGTGCTTACAGTAGCAAGCCAAGACCTACCCTAGATAATTGGATAACCATTTGTAGATTTGTGAGGATGGAATACCAAAAAATCAACAGGGAATTCCCATAAGAAAACTATTAGAGGAATATCCTCAATAATTCCTTCTGCTTTGGAAACAGATCTATCGACCATTTCCAAAATAGTATATGTGGGATTTAGATTGTTTAACTGTAATTTCTGCATTTTGTCTTTTGTCATAACGTTAATGGCAACTCCTAAATAAACCAAGACATTATATATTTACATTGATATAATAGTTATAGTGACAACTGGACTTCCTGGATCACTATACATTGGTGCAATAAGCTTCCCAAAAAACTAGTCAACCAACTTTCCTTCTACTTGCATAGTTTAAAAAAAAAATCTTTTTTTTGCTTGATATTTTTATGTATAAGTCCTAGAGAGTTTTATTGATTAGAGGTACATCCTTGATTGCTTACAGAAAAGGAAGTGAAATAGTAAATATTTAGAGTACTCTTACTAGGTTAAATTTAGGATTATTTTCAAAACTTTTAAACCTTTCAGGATATGATATTTTCTCTAAATAAGGTGAATTTTCTATGTATAGATTTTTTATTTTTCTTCTCCTTTATTCAAGGTTGATTTTTGTGTTTCTAAAATAAAGGATTCATGTTTCTCATATGTTATTTATTCAATAGTAGGTGGAATATGATCAGTTAGTGTCTTTTATGAGCACAACTAGATGTTTTTACAATCAATAAGATTTATTGTAGTATTTTCATTGGATTCAACTATATAGACAAGGGCTACCTATCTTGTATCATTAGTATTGGCCATAGTTTGGGCCAAAATTGGTGGTTGATTTACATATTGTTGTTTTTTTTATTGGGGTATTTCTTGAGGGAAATTATAAGTAGGACCAAACAACAAATTTTGGTGTTATCCTTAATATCTACAATGTCCTTGGTATTATGGATATTGTTGTTCCCAACTTTGTCCATAATATTGGGCTTGCATTCAAGGTGGATGGGGTTGATTCCATTGTGGATTTGTCCATGGGAATAATGACCAATATTGAGGATTTGTCCATGGAGGTTGATTCCAATACTATTGTGGTATTTCTAAATAACCCCATGGCATAGTCCAATGATTTTATCCCCAATTTATGGAAAAATGTGGGGCATTTTGATATTTGAAAAGTTGCCTCCCTATTTTTGCCCAATAAAATTGAGTTCTTATATTTGTGTTTCCAAAACATTTTTGTGTCTTGGAAGTAGATGGCATTGGTCAGTGATATGTCCCTTAGAACAATTGCTACAAATAAAAAATATGGAAATTTTGTTCAGAGTACAGTATTGAAGAGCATGTTTATTTATGTATCTTGGATAGTAAATAACTAGGGGTGGTGTAGAGTTGGATTTTGCATTCATCTCCCCTAATGTGGTATTAATATGTAAAAGGATTTCAGTTTTTAGATTGGAAAGTTCTTCCATAAGCTCTTTTATATCACTACCATTACTACTCTTCTTTCTTCTTTATTGCCTTGTGCATTAGTAATTTTTGCATAACTTCAGGATTTATCAATGTCAAGGGTGCTTACATATCCCTTGTCCATTAAGTCTAGCACTTCTCTAGAATCATCTTGTAATCCTTGTAAAAATATGGCCTTACACATTTCTTATTCAACAGGACCACATATCTTTTGTACAAAGGAAAACCTATCCAGGTAATCCTCTAGAGTTTCATCTTGTTCTTATTTGATTCTAAAGAGTTTGTGTTTCCTGTTTTTCACCCTGTAATATCCTTGGCATTTATCTAAAATATTATTTTCATTTATTTTTATGTTTGGATTGATTCAGGCTCTAGACTCATAAACCAGTGCAAAGTTGAGTCCTTGAGTGTGGAGGAAAAAACTTCTAGCTTTTGGTTTTCATTTAGGTAATTGTATGTATGACACACAACCTTAAATTCAAACAAGAATTGATCAGGATCTTCAAATGCAATCCCCTGAAATCATATTGAGTGGAAGTCCTTCCAAATGTGAAATCAGTTCTTTATTTATATTTTAGACATGTTCCAACCATTCATACTTGCCATTTTTGACCTGGTCTATGACTTCCTTTAAAGTTGCAAAGGACTCGTTTTTTATGTTGTTTACAATTGTCCCTGCACTTTCTGCTTTATGCCTTGTTACTTTCATTTAGACAACTTGGGAATACATCCAAGTGGATCAGAGGTCTTTGATGATCTTCATGAAGACATTCCATTCATGTTTGGTTGCATTTTTTTATTGCTTCAATGTTCCCCTTAAATATGATAGTTGGTTGGTTTTTGTATATTGCATAGAATCTATCAACACCCTGTTTTATAGCAGAGACTATTTTGGTGCAAAATCATCTTGATAACTTGGTTTTAAGGTAGGATAACATTTCAAAAAGTCTTGATTTAATTAAAAACCAAAACACGCTTATTTACTCTTATTTTTCTATTATATTTTACCAACAAAAATCATGCAAAAATAGTCATAAAATGCTAAAAATAGTCAAAACAAGGATATAATGTTCCTAAACATTAAATCATGCAAATAATAATAAATAATGCATTCTAATAATACATTTTGCATAAAATAATATTTTATTTTATTTTTATGGCAGTATTTTAATGTTCAAAATATAGCAAAAATGAGGCATTTCTTGACTTCATCACCTTCTTTCAGTCTTGGATGTTCTTTCCATTTATATCCCTCTTTTGTTTTATCTGCATATGGAGAATTCATCTATTCTTGTGATGGTCTATTGTTACATTTGTTACAATTGTTGGAATTATGATTCTTTCCTTTGAACCTTCTTCTAAATTTCCTATGTTTTTGATTATTCATTCTATTATGCTTAGAGGAATCTTTGTTTGTTTGTTCTTTTTCCCACTTAACAAAACTTGCACTATTCCTTTTCCTTAATTCTTCCTTGCCTTGCTTGTCTAACCCTTCATAGTCAAAAAAATATTTGAGATGTGTTTTAGCTTTCTTTTTCAAATAATAGGCATTTTGCATAGTAGTAGGTTCCCTCATATGTATTTTTTACGCTATTCTAATATCCGCTCCTAGTATAAACTTGTGAATCTTCATTTTCTCATTATAATAGGAACATATTTTAGTAACTTGGCAAACCTTTGGTAGTATTTTTCCACTTTTCTACTTCCCTTTTGAAGTTTAATGAACTCCTCAAACTTATGGAAATAGAAATATTTTGTGAGAAATCTATATTTGAAGGATTTTACAAATTCATCCCATTTTAGATTGACTGCTACTGCTAGTTTTTGATCTGCACTAAGAGTTTCCCACCAATCCAAACCATATCCTTACAAATATAATATGGCATAGTATTTTTGAGTGCTCAAGGAAAAATTATTCATATTGCAATAGGTTTCTATTTCCTTCAACCATACCTTGGCCTTATCACCATATTCCTCTCCATTAAACTTGGAATATTTCAAATGTTTCATCTCTTTGTCCAGCTCGGCATCAAGACAAATCTTGGCCAATTGTACCTTAGTAAGGGATTTATTTTCCTGTCTTGTTCTAGAGCTACCCGCTTGTGTTTCCTAATTCAACATGGCATACAACAACTATTTTTGTGTTTCTACATATTTTTGAATTAGAGCCACTATATTAGTAATATTTTCCATTTCATTACTAGGGTTCTCTGAACCTACATATGGGGTTCTATTATCTATATTATTTCATCGTTTCTGCCTTTTTTATGGGGTAGCACTCCCTCTTCTTCTCTTTGGTTGTATTGTCCTTGGCCACACACAAAATATACAGTAGGAAGTTCTTTAGCAACTTATTCTTTCAAATTTATCCTCCTAATATTAACTATTTTTATGTTGCACTCTATTATCCATACAAGTTTACTTCTACTCATTTTCTCCATTTGTTATAGTTTAAATATATTGTCTATCACACATGGCAACTAGTCTTGTGTAGTGAACCTATTAAACTATGAACTAGGCTATGATACCAAAATGTAATGACCCAATTCCTCCTAAACCTGACCTAGAGTTTTTTTTCTTACAAATCCTTAAAATCATAGAGTCACATAAAATTCCTTAGTGTACTAGTCTAAGAATATCTAGTCCTTTAAAAAATTGTTTCTCTTCCTTTGGAAACCCTAAAATTTACCCATCCCTTACAACTTACGTAACTCCATTAACATAAGTGTACTAGGTAAAATAGAGAGCTCAACTAACTACCTCATATTTCCTTCGATGAGCTAGTTAATTCCCTTCGATCCATTGAGGGTCTACGCCAATCCCCACATAATATATGGATTCATACATGTAGGTGTGCTAGTTTTATTTAAAGTAATTCAATTGAACAAGGTACTTTGTAAGCTCAAATTAACCACCACATCATTCCTTCAATGAGCTAATCATATTACTTCAATCTATCGAGGATTTATGAAAAATTCCCATACCGTACATGGGTACTTTCATATAAGTATGTTAAGCCTTTTAAGAACAAACCTATAGGTTCTATTCCTAAATAAGGTTCATACTTCATTATTATAAGCTTAATCTCTTATCAAACCACTAAGTTAAAAATAAGGCATTTGTTATAAGCTAATGAAATCCTTATTGGAGTCTTATTATCAAATAGCTCACTTTTATTTAATAGACTACCCACTACTTTTGGTTAGTGGTGTATATTACTAAGCTAACCTCTTAATTCTTTATTTCATCCAGTTAGTAAAATACACAGTGAACAAGAGTCCACATGTAAATATAACTTATAAATAATTTATCCAAGATTTCCTATATTATATTCACATAATTTAACTCTACTAAATTTTTAAAGGGCTTTGATTTTTTATAAAATCTACTTAAAATTCCACATAACAATAGAGAATAAGCCATGCATTTCAGTATAAATAAAAACCATCCATTTAATCTACTAAACTCATAACTTCTTTAAAATATATTCCAACCATACACATCATAGAAAAAGCATTGCACAAATACCCATAACAACATATTTACCCTAGCAAAAACCCTTGGAGGGGGAAACCCATCCAAGAAGAATGTATTCCTTTTCATTCCTAAAATTTTATAATGATACAATTGATCAAAGGTATTCCTTGGCATGTGTTCTTATCATAAGAGTTTTATTTTCCAACTCTCGTATAATCATATTATAAATCTATTCCCTAATTTAATTAAAGGAATATCTTTTTTTTAATTTTTAAATCCATCCACAATACTTTCATCATTTTTTTGGAAATTCCTTTATCTCTAAATAATCACAGAGAGCTATTCAAACCTATTTCCAAAATATTTTAGTGTGTTTCTCAACTAGAACAGATGCCTTAATAAGCTTATAGAAATCATTTTAAACCCTACTACTAAAATATTATCACGTCTAACATCCTAGTATATGTCACTCAAGATCGAATCATCCAAAATGATCCACCACCAAATTATGATGTGATCACCTTAGAAAACTTCCAGTCATACACAAAGATGAACTTCGATCAACAAGCATACTATGAGAGATTTGTCTTGACGACAGGAAAATACCCACTTGTTACAAATATCTTGAAATTTCAACATTAATTTCATTCTAATAAAAAATACTACACTTACATCGATATTTTATGGAACAAAAGCTCAACCAGCTATAATCGTACCAAAGGTCTACTTAGCTATGCACTCCTCTATACGATCACACAAGTGGCTTCTTATATGGTCATCAAATGCAAAGCTACTATCAATATTACTTAGGTATGCAACCTTGATAATAACTCCTTATTAGACACTTCTTACTAGAACATCCTTCTAGATTTTCTAATTTAGAGGTATTTCCATACCTCAAAACTTCCACAACTACCAAATATTCTAAAAGTTTAGCTGATTTAAACCACTTCTAGATTTTAACACATCAACATAGGTACAACAAGTGGTGCATTATGTCATAGATGTAATCCTACCACACAAGCATTGCTAATTTCAATTTGGCATATTGTTCAACATAAACCTATTAACCTTAACCGGGTGCTCTTATATGATTATCAAAACATCACAATTATTTACTCACTGGAAGATTTATTAGTAATCATTGAATAAAGGAACATCACCTCAGATGTCCCTACAACATCCTAGACTTCTAAATATTTAACGTGGAAATAAAATATTCCACTAAATTTGAGATAAGAAACACTTTACAATATTATAGATAACCAACTCCGAAGATGATCTCTACTAGAAACCATTACCTAACTAGAGAGTGGAGAGCCTTTCCACATCATCAAAATATATTTATGCATAAATTGATAAATCCAAAATAAGATATAATCATACATAGCTACATTAAAACTAAGGTATAATATGATCAGTATAAATCTCCAACTAAGAAATAGAAAATCTCTATAACGTTGAATACAAGAATGAATACTAGATCAACACTACATGTTAACTATGGTTCATTCAGTGAGTTCATTTGGGGTTCATTTATATCTAAAGATACTTTTCTTTCCAAAATTCCTCCACCTCTATTATGTTTCCTCCATGTTGTCTGTCACACTTTTTTTTTTCTTTTTTGTATTCCATCAATCCCTTGCTAAAATCTTATTTTTCCCATGTTACCCACTCTTCCAGTTCCATAGTATATCTTAATGGTTGGATCACATGGATTTTAGTTTGAATTACACTCATTCTCCCATCCACATTACTTTGCGTATGTTGAATTTAATATTATACTCACCTAAGGTATTATTCATCAACCCTAATCATCAAGAAATCTACTACCAACCTTTCCTCTACCATTCACTAGGTAACTTCTTAGAAAGTAATATTTTCATTCTTAGATTCCTTTATGCCATGAAGCGCGTGTCACAAATATTGATAATCAATAATGAATTCCACTCTTATCAATAATGAAATCATGCAATATAACAAATCTTTATCTACCAATACCAAAATTATTAAGCAAATAAATTAGCTATTTTATTTGTATTCCTTCCTAATATTTCAAGGAATTCCTATGCTCCAATGATTATATCTTGCTTCCATCCATGAGGAAAACTTGTTCCTGCAAGAGTACAAATTTATTAACAATATCATATTATATCAATTAAAATGCTATTGTAAAAGTTACCCTTGAAATAATCAATCATTTTAATGGTAAGAAATATCACATTTTCCATATAATCCATATTACACATGATTAATAATGAGGTAATCAATCATTTCAACAATAATATTCAATATTTACCTACATAATCCATTTACATCTAAACATCTAATCAAGGAATATCCAAACATTCCATTACTATAACACATAGCAAAATGTAAATCTATCAAGATGCAAAGTCCACCAAGGGGGTGTCATGACATCATCCCCTCCCTAGGCTTAACATAGTCCTATGTATCAAATAGTTTAGTACAAAATCAATTACACATTAGTTTCAAATAGGTACAAAAAATTATTCTGCATATTTTCTATTTTCTTCTAGGTAGCATTTCTTTCATAATAACGGTCCCATTAGAAATTGCATTGCTCCAAGGTTCCTTTCCTCATATATTTGAAATGAAATTCAAGGATTCTTACTATTAGAACCTCTATAGCCTCTTAATTTACCATATGCAAATTAAAAAATTCCCATACATGACTAGAATTAGAAACATACTTTTTAAGAAAATAGATATGAAAAGTGTGGTGAATCTTGGACAAGTTGGGTGGTAAGGCAAGTCGGTATGCCACAAGACTAATCTTCTCATTAATTTCAAAGGGTCCTACAAAAATAGGATCAAGGTTTGTGGACTTGATAACACTCATACTCGGTCTCACCCTCAAAACACTTTGTCACCAACAACAAACTCTCTTGGTGAGCTCTTAATATTGGCATAACTTTTCTGATGATCTGTAACTTTATTCAATATTTCTATGATTACCCTTAGTTTTTTATCCATTTATTTTACCATGTCTTATCCAAGTACAATCTGATCCTTTGGATTATCCCATGACAATGGTATCCAATATCTGCTACCATATAGATCTTTGAATGGATCCATGCCTATGGTCGAATGGTGACCATTATTGTAGGCAAATCCTAACAGATGTAAGTAATCCTCCCAATGGATTTTTTAATCCATAAAATACATGTGAACCATATCTTCTAACATTTGTTTCACCCTTTCATTGCCCATCAATTTTTGGATGGTAAGTAGAGCTGATATTTAATCTAGTACAAATGGTGTAGTGCAAGGCTTTCCAAAACTTAAATATGAATCATGAGTCCCTATCTGATATAATTACCTCTGGAAAGCCATGAAGCCAAAATATTTCTTTTGTAAATTTATTAGCCACAACCACGACATCATCCTTGGTGTTCTTGGGTATAAAATGTGTAACCTTGGTCAGTTTGTTGACCACTACTAGGATTACATCATGCTAAAACCTATTTTTAGGCAGCCCTACAATGAAATCCATCAAAATCACTTGCCATTTTTGCATAGGTACATCATGTGGATACATCAATCTAGCAGGATATTTATGTTTTACTTTTACCTTTTGGCACTTGAGGCATTGAGAAATAAACTCAGTTAAGTATCTCTTCATTCCTGACTAGAAAAATATATTTTTCATAATATCTCTCATCTTTGCTCCTCCTATATGAGCAAAATACAAATATCTGTGCACTTCATTCATAATAATATTTCTCAAATTTCTTGTCTCAAGAATTACTACCATGTTCTTAAAACATAAGAAACCATCCTTGATGTCAAAGTCCTTATTTCTATCAGGTTTCCTTTTCATCCTTTCCTAAATTTGGTTGCGGTATCATCCCAATTTTATATTTTCTCAACTTGTTTCATCAATTCGACATGCATGCAAGACAAAAAACTATGTCTCCTCCTAATTCATACATCAATGAATTTATTCTCTTTTCATTTTATATACTCAATACCAAAATCATATTCTACGATGAATTCCATCCACATTATTTGACTAACATTGAATAAAGGTAGAGTGAATATATATTGCAAACTCTGATTATTTTTCCTTAGCTAAAAGGGTCTCCCGATCGGATAATATTACCAACTCTTAATATCAAACAATACAGGTGCCAACTCTAAGTCATGTGTTGTATAATTAACTACATGTATTTTTAGTTTTCTAGATCCATAGGCTACCACTACTTCTTCCTATAAGAGCACTTCTCCCAAACTATCTAACGATGCATCAATACAAATTAAGAAACTTTCCTATAGATCAGGTACTTTTAGTATAGGAGGCATGGTAAGATTTTTATTAAGCAAATCAAAGGCTTCCTCATATTTTCTATCCACTTGAATTCTTTTCCTTTTCTCTGAAGGTTAGTTATTGGTGAGGTGATCTTAGCATAGTCCCTCACATAATGCCTATAGTATCCAGTTAAGCCCATGAAACTTCAAACTTCTATCACATTTGTAGGTGGCAACCAATTCAAAATGGCTTCTATTTTCTTAGGATCCACTATGATCTCTTTAGCCAAAACAATGTGTCCTAAATATTGCACTTCTAACACATAAAATTCACACTTTGATAAATTTCTTTACAACTAATTTTTCCTTAATAGCCCTAGCACAACCTTGAGGTACTCGTCATGCTCTGTCTTGTTTCTAGAACATATCAAAATATCATCCAAAAATTACCAAAAAAAATCTATCCAAGTACTTCCTAAATATGTTATTTATTAAATTCATAAATGTTCTAGAGCATTTGTTAAACCAAATGGCAAGACAACAAACTCATAATGTCCGTAAGTCTTGTGTGTATTCTTCTCTTGGATTATCAATTGATGATATCATGATTTTAAACCAATATTTTAAAATACTATGGCATCTTTGAGTTGATCGAAGAGATCTTGGATTATCAGTAGAGGATATCTATTCTTGATAGTTTCTTTGTTCAACATTCTATAATCTATGCATAATCTCAAGGAACCACCTTTATCCTTTACAAATAGTACTAGTGCACCCCAAGGTGATACACTTGGTTTGATCAATCCTTTCTCTAGTAACCCTTGTAATTGCACCTTCAACTCTTGCATTTCTATGGGATTCATTTTGTAAGGAGCTCTATGGATGGATTTTATTCTAGGTTGAAGCTCAATAGTAAAGTCAAATTCCTATTTAGGGGGTAATCCAAGTAAATCCTCTGGAAAGACATCCCTAAATTCTTGAAGAATTGGGTGTTTCTCAAACACCTCTTCCTTCTTATCTTTATCAAGCTCGTTTTTTAACAACATAAACTATTCCTCATTTCTTTATGACATTTTAAGTTGCATAGTTGATAGTATTTAATGTTGAGAAACCCCTTATAGGTTATACACCCTTCAGACAACACCCCTATCTTCTATATACCCAATCCATATAACCTAAAATTTGAGTATTGCCTTATGCACTTGCAACCAATTTATTCCTAGGATTATATCAAAAGCATGTAGAGGTGCTACATACAAATATCCCACTCTTATTCTACTAGGTAAGGTGATTTCTACCATAGGGTAACATTGATTAACATAGTAGGTTTATCCTGAACCATACTCGACCTTCCACCCATGAGCCAAGATTCCTAGTCTTTCTAAAATATCTTTAGTTAAACTAGTGGAAATAAAACTATTTTTAGCACTGCTATCAATCAAGATTTTAACATTCCTATCAAAAATATTACCTTTAATCAATATTGGCATGGCTCTTTAGGTGCATTTTCCTTTTACATTGGTTATTTTTCATTTGAACTCATTTCTACTCTTTGTGGGTAATTGCTAGCATAATATGGTCCTCTACAAAGATAACATCCTTATTTTAGTCCTAGATGTTCTTTCTATTGTTATCTCTCTTCTATTTTATCTGCATTTTGAGAATTAACCTATCCTTGTGATGGTATATTATTATCTTTATCATGATTGTTGGAAGCACAATTATTTCATGAGAACCTTCTTCTGAACATACCCTATTTTCAATCATTCCTTCTATCATGCTTAGAGGAATATTTTTTTGCCTATTCTTTTTCCCACTTAACAAAACCCATGCTATTACTTTTCCTTAATGCTTCCCTACCCTACTCGTTTGATCCTTCGTAGTAAAAATAGGGTTTGAGATATGTTTTAGCTTTTTTGGCAAAATCATGTACCTTTTAAATACTAGAAGCTTCCCTCATATCTACTTCTTACCCTATTCTAGGATCGGATCCTAGTATAAACTTGTGAATATTCATTTTCTCATTATAAGTAGGCACATATTTTAGCAACTTGACAAATATTTGATAGTATTTTTCCACTATTCTAGTTCCTAGTTGAAGTTTAGTGAACTTATCAAACTTCTAGGAATAGAAATATTCCATGAGAAATCTATCTTTGAAGGACTTTACAAATTCATCCCATTTTAGATTATCTATTTCTACTAGTTTTTTATCTACACTAAGAGTTTCCCACCAATCCAAATGCAATGCAATGTGGTATAGGATTATTGAGTGCTAGAGGAAAAATTCTTCATATTGCAATAGGTTTCTATTTATTTTCAACCATACCTTAGCCTTATCACCATATTCCTCTCAATTAAACTTGAAATATCATCTATTTGCCCATCTTGACCTCAAGATAAATCCTGGCTAGTTGTACCTTAATAAGGGGTTCATTTTACTATCTCATTCTAGAGTTACTCACTTGTGTTTCCTAATTCAACATGGCATCCAATAACTATTTTTGTGTTTCTACCTATTCAAAAAGAAGATCCGCTATATTAGTATGATTTTTCCTTTCATTACTAGGGTTCTCTAAACCTACATCTGAGGTTCCATTCTCTACATTATTTTGTTGTGCATGCCTTTTCAATGGGCTAGCATACCCTCTTCTTCTATTTGGTGGTATTGTCCCTGGACACACACATAAGAGATAGTAAGAATTTCATTAGCAAATACTTCTTTCGAATTGTTCCTCCTACTATTAACTATTTTTCTATTCCATTCTATTATCCAAATAGGTTTACTTCTCCTTGTTGTCTCCATTTTTTAGTTTTTAAATATATTTTCTATCACACATGGCAACTAGAATTGCGTAGTGAACCTATTCCATTATAAACCAAGCTATGATACCAAAATATCACAATCTAATTTATCCTAAACATGACCTAGATTTTTTTCTTACAACTCCTTAACATCATAAAGTTAGATCAGTTTCCTTAGTGTACTAATCTAAGTAGATCTAGTCCCTTACACCAAAATTTACCCATCCCTTAAAACTTACCTAACTTCATTAACACAAGTGTACTAGGTAAAATAGAGAGCTTAACTAACTATCTCATATCTCCTTATATGAGATAGTTAATTCCCTTTGATCCATCGACGGTCTACACCAATCCCTACACCATACAGGGGTTCATACATGTAGGTGTGCTAGTTGTATTTAAAGCAATTCAATCGAACAAGGTACTTTGCAAGCTCAAAATAATAACCACATCATTACTTTTATAAGCTATACATATCCCTTCAATCTATTGAGGGTACCTAAAAAATACCCATACTATACATGGGTCCTTTCATGTAAGTATGTTAAGCATTTTAAGAACAAGCCTATAGGTTCTATTCCTAAACAAGGTTCATCCTTCATTATTACAAGCTTAATCTCTTCTCAATCCACTAAGTTAAAAATAAGGTATTTGTTCTAAGCTAATGAGATCCTTATTGGAGTATTATTCTCAAATAACTTGTTTTCCTTTAATAGACTACCCACTACTTCTGATTAGTGGTGTATATTACTAAGCTAATTTCTTAATTCTTTATTTTAGCTAGTCATTAAAATACACAATGAGGAATAGCAAGAGTCCACATGGAAATATAACTTACAAATAATTTATCCAAGATTCCCTTTATCATATTCACATAATTTAATTCTACTTAATTTATAAAGGGCTTTGGTTGTTTATAAGCTCTACTTAAAATTCCACATAACAATAGAGAAGAAACCATGCATTTCAATATAAATAAAAACCATCCATTCTATTGAACTTAGAATTTATTTAAAATATATTCCAACCATACACATAATATATTAGGCATTGCACAAATACCCATAACAACATATTTACCATAGGAAAACCCCCTAGAGGGGAAAACCTATCCAAGAAGAATGTATTCTTTTTCATTCCTAAAATTCTATAATGATACAATGAATCAAAGGCATTCCTCTACCTACATTCTTATCTTGAGAGTTTTATTTTCCAACTCTCATAGAATCATATTGTAAATCTATTCCCTAATTTAATTAAAGAAATATATTCATTTTTAATTTTTAAATACAGCCACAATACTTTCATAATTTTTTTGGAAAGTCCTTTCTCTCCTAACAATCACAGAGAGTTATCCAAACTTATTCCCAAAATATTTTAGTCTATTTCTCAACTGGAATAGATTCCTTAATAAGATTACAAAAATCATTTTTAAACATGCTACTAAAATATTATCACGTCTATCATCCTAGTAGATGTCACTCGATATTGAATCATCCAAAATGATCCACCATCAAAACTACAATGCGATCACCTTAGAAAACTTCTAGTCATACACAAGTATGAACTTCGATCAACAAGCATACTATGAGAGATTCATCTCAATGATAGGAAAATATCCACCTATTACAAATATCTTGAAACTACAACATTCATTCCATTCTATTAAAAACTACTGCACTTACACCAATGTTTTCTGGAACAAAATCTCAAGCATAATCTATAACCGAAATTACTCTTCTATTGGTCCAAATATACAATACTTAAATTATAAGTGCCTTCTCAAAGGGCTAGTTAGCTACGCACTCCTCTATACAAGCGCATGAGTTGATTCCCATACGGTCATCAAATGTAAATCTACTATCAATCCTACTTAAGGATGTAACCTTGAGAAGAAATTCTTATCAGATAGCTTGTTACAAGAACATCCTTCTAGAGTTTCTACTTTAGAGGTGATTCCAGACCTCAACACTTCCACAACTACCAACCATTTTGGAATTTTAGCTTATTTAAACCACAACTAGAGTTTAACACATCAACACAAGTACAACAAGGGATACATGATGTCATATATGCAATCCTACCACACAAGCACCACTACTTTCAATTTGGTGCAATGTTCAACATAAACCTATTGATCTTAATTGGGTGTTCTTACAAAGTTATCAAAATATCATAACGATTTACTCATTGATCAAAGATTTCTTAGTAATAATTGAATAAAGGGACATCATCTTAGATATTACTTCAAAATCCTAGACTTCTAAATATTTAATATGGAGACAAAATATTCCACTAAAACTGAGATAAAAAACTATTTACAAGATTATAGACTTTAGATATGATCTCTACTAATAGCCATCAACTAACTAGACAGTCAAGAGCCTTTTGACATCATCGAAATAGATTTACGCATCAACTGGTAAATATAAAATAATATATAATTGTACATAGCTACACCGAATCTAAGGTATACTATCATCAGTCTAAATCTCCAACCAAGCAATAGAAATATTAAAAAAATATCATTCCAGAATGTTGAACCCAATAATAAATACTATATCAACACTAGCTATTAACTCTAGTTCATTCAGTGAGTTTGTTTGGATTTAAATCTCATTTTCTTTTCAATATTCCTCTACCTATACTCCTTTGTTTCCTCCACGTTGTCTGTCACACTCCATTTTATTTATTTTTCTCTTTTTATTTTGTATTCCTTTGGTCCCTTTCTAAAATCCTAAATTTTTCCCTTGTTGCCCACTCTTTCAATTCCATAATGGATCTTAATAGTTTGCTCACATGGAGTTGAGTTTGATCGACTCTCACTCTCCCATCCACCTTACTTTGAGTATGCCAAATTTAATATCATACTCACCTGAGGGATTATTTGTCAATCTTAATCAGCAAGATATCCACGACTAACTTTTCCACTACTATTCTCTAGGTATTTACTTAGAAAATAATGTTTTCATCCTTATATTTCTTTCTTCCATGAGGCATGTGTCACAAATATAGATAATAAAAAATTAATTCCTCTCCTATCAATAATGAAATCATGTAATATAGAAAATACTTTTCTATTAATACAAAAATTATTAAGCAAATTAATTAGCTATTTTCTTTATATTCCTTCCTAATCATTCAAGGTAATCCTATGCTCCAATTATTATCTCTTACTTCCATCCATGAGTAAAGCATGTTCCTACAAGTGTACAAATTCATTAACAATATCATATTATATCAATTAAAATGCTATTGTAAAAGTTACCCTTGAAATAATCAATCATTTCAATGGTAATAAATATCACATTTTCCATATAATCCATATTACGTAGGATTCATAATGAGGTAATCAATCATTTCAACAAAAATATTCAACATTTACCTACATAATCCATTTACATATAAACATCTCATCAAGGAATATTTGAACTTTCTATTACTATATTACATAGTAAAATGTAAATTTATCAAGATGCAAAGTCCACCAAGGGCGGGTCATGATATCTCTTTTGAGTTAAATAGTCTTAACCAAATAAAAAATGACACAAATTCAACAATAGTTTCACTATAGAAGATAACAAATATACTTTCTTTAATTGTCTCAACAGTACATGTGATATTTGTTGAGCTATCAATGCACATGGTGTTTTTGTTGTACAAAACATGTTTGCTAATAATAATAGGTTTATGTAGACTATGTATGTATACTATTTCTATAGAATATTCCACCAACTTCCTTTAGTAGTAGTGTTTCGTAGACTACCTATAACATTTTTACCTACATTCACTTAAAACAAACACTTTCCATAAGATTTACATAAAATTTGTGTTATTTAATACATAACAGTTGCAATTTTTTTTTTTCTCAAAACATGTAAAAATGCATATATTATGGATCAAAATGCAAATATGTCCTAGAAATTACAACTTAAATGCACAAAATGAACTTTACATCATGGTTAAACTTTATCCTCATAATTTCCCCCAAATTGAAGGGAGTGCATGTCCTCATGCACAAAATAATTTCTACTAAATCAACATAGAGAACATACTATATGGCTATTAAAGAAAATAAAATTGATATTTTTTTAGGACGTAAATAATATTAATTCTATAACAACAAATTCACATAATCATAAAAATTAAATGGTATTGACCCTAACCCATGATGAAGCATGGATTGGAGTAGGATTATCTTCTATATTCAACCTCTTCCACTTGACCTTTTGGACCTATGCTCTAGTGAATTCAAGGTTTGGTGGCTACTCGATGACCACAATATTGAAATAGATCACATATTTCTATCCTCCTCGTACACTTTTGGCCACCTAATATGTGTCATGAGACTCTAGTTTCTCTTTTCCTACTGGTTGGGATTTGTGTCCTACCAATTCAATGATCGTATTGATCACCTTATCAACATCCAATACTATTTTGAGCTCTATAATTAGGGTCAAAGGGATAATATATGTGCTACATGTTAGAGGAACAATGTTATTTTAAACCTAAAATTATCCCCATATTGAAGAGAGTATTGGTTAGTTTTCCCTATCAAACATATGGGATAGAGCAAAGTGCTTGCTGAAGTTGACCGAGAAACTTATATTCCCTATTGAGATCTTATTGGGTGAGGCACTAGGGATTTATGGTTGGGATATTTCTTCAACTAGTGTGGTTACCTTTTTCCTTGATTTTCATGGATATCTACATAAGAAATTAATTTTGAGTGGAGATAGCTCTCTCCACTAGGGTTGCATATTCAAAAAACCCCTTGTGAAAGCTTTTCAACTAAGACTATAGCAAGTTCTGTTGGGTGTAAATCTAGGCTATGACATTGTTAGATTCTAATTAGGAATTGTGATCATAGGAACCATTTGAGGGCTCATAGGTGGTTTCAAAGTCTCTTCCCTTTTCTTTTTTTTGGATTGAAAACCTCAAATCATGTTTCCTGATCTACACAAGTGAGGGTGACTTTTAAGACATAGAGGTTCTAGCTTGATTGACCCTTTTACACACAAGTGGTTCATCTTCCTCCTCACTAGCACTAGGTTTAGAGCTATTCTTATATTTAGTCTCTTCTTTAGATGAGTAAACTAAAATGTTAGACTCTTCCACTATTTTTAAATCCTTTGAAACAAAATTTTCACAAAGTCACTCGGTTTCTGCATTTCTATAGAAGAGGTTTTACTTCACTTGTGAAACAAGGATTTAGTCATGGTTACTCAAGAACTTTACTACAGGCCATAAGGGATTTTGAAACAAATTTTTATCGATCCTTTTTTTTCACTAAATCTAATGATTCAAGAAGATACCCCTTATGCAATTATTTTATGGCAATGTCCTGTAATTTTTGGATATAAAAATTTTATTTTAGTTTTTGTACAAGCCCTAATTTATGCAAGAAATATTTTCTAAAAAAATATTATATAAATATATAAATATATATATATATATATATATATATTTAAATTCATACTATTTCATAGGATAAATGCGGTACTTACAGTCATTGCTCTGCATTTTTCAATTGATTCATCAAATGTTTGCCCCCTTTAGGTGAATTCCTATAATTCTTCCACCTTGTTTCCCTAGTGATATAAAGTATAATACTCATTGGTACCATAATTCATTCCCTGCGTGTCATTTTTGGGTAAAATTATAGTCAATCATGCAAAGCTTCAAATCCTAATATATTAGGAATCTACTATTAAAATAAATCTCACTCACACAAAATATTGTAAAATAACTGAAATACATCAAATAATAGAATACCACTATGTAGAAAGTAATTGTAGAATTGAAACAATCTCACAAATAACTTATAATTACAGGCCTCTTTGAGAGGGCAATCTCCTTCAATATTTTATTAACTTACAAAAAGATACATTCATAAATGGATTTGTACCTTTTAAAGATAAACTCCATGTAACCCTACCCTAAGGCTCAAGATTTAGCTTACATGCAAAATGCCAATCGAGCTAGAATATTCTACGAAACATTGGGTACAATCTTGATAACGGTTACATAAAATGGTCCCACTTGGATAGGTGCCTTACTTGCCACATATATTACAAAATATTACAAATTAACATTATTTATGGAATCCACCATGTTGGAAATGGATCATTACATAAGCAAATGAGAATTAGAAAAAAATGTGAGGATGGGATCCTAACATGTCCTTCCCCTTCAAAAAGCTTTGTCCTCAAATTTAAATATGAGGAAACTAATGATGGAGATGTTGGGGAGACTCCCATGTAGCATTTTTTGGGTAGAGTCTATGCCATTGAATAAGAACCTTAGTAATAGTATGGTTGCAAAGAGTGTGAGTTCAATGATCCAAAAAATGTTTAGGATCGAACAAGATAAAATGTTCTTCATTAAATTATGGAAGTGTAGATTGAACCTCTATCTGAGTTTCCACAACATTTTTGAGATAGAAGACATGAAAAATAGGATGGAGCTTGGATGTAGGTTGGATATCTTTCACCAATCCACCGTAAAACTTGGTAGGGCCCATAGCATTTTGTAGCAATTTTTGGCACCTATGAATTTGTATGGAGAACTATCTATTTATATGACTGCAAGTGAAGAAAAACCATATCACCCACATCAAATATATGCTTGAAATGGTGTTGGTCAGCTTGTTGGTGCATCCATTTCTGGGCCACCTCCAAATTCATATTTAGTTAGAAGAGGACATCAACATGTTGATTGAGAGTAGTTTCGACTGCATGGACCCTGGAGCTACCCAATATGTAGGAGGAAGGTGTGAGTGGAGGAAAGCCATAAATTACCTCAAAATGGATAACCTTGGTTGTTGTGTGATAGGAAGTGTTGTGCAACCACTTGGACAAAGGAAACCACTTCACCCATTAAGTAGGATGATTAGAGGTAAAGCAACGAAGGTAGATCTCTAAACATTTATTGACAATCTTCATTTGGCCATCCATTTAAGGATGATAAGCTGAAATTATTTTGAGCTGAGTTCCCTTCAACTTAAATAATTCTTTCTATAAATGATTAGTAAATGTTGGTTCATAGTCGGACATGATGGAGGTGAGCATACCATGAAGGTAAAAAATAGAATCAAGGAAAATTTGGGCAATGGTGGAGGTTGTGAAAGGATGGGAGAGGAAACACAAGTGAGCATAATTTGAAAGACAATCCACTACCATGAAAATAATGGATTTATCTCTGGACTTAGGTAACCCTTTAATAAAATCCATGGAAATATCAGTCCAAACTTAGTCAGGAATGGGAAAGGATTGGAGAGTACCTATAGAATGCACCATTTTAGCTTTCATCCATTGATGGGTATTACAAGCTACCACAAAGTTTTGAATGTCCATTTTCATACCCTTCCAGAAAATAGTTCACTTAGACCATTCATATATTTTGATAAATCCTAAATGGCTTATATATGGGAAGGTATACAATTACTTCATGATAAGTTCTCGAAGGGGAGATGTGTGTGGAACAGCAAGGTGTTTGTGGTAACACAAATCATGTCCATCCAAAGTGTATATAGGACATAAATTAGAGTCGATGTGTAGGGATACAACCAAAGTTTGCAAGCCTGAATCTTGAAGTACCTTCTATTGTAAGGAATCAATCCACTATGGAATGGATGATTAAATGGTGCATAGCATACTCTGAGCCTCAAATTGATGAGAAAGAGCATCATCCACAATGTTATCCTTACATTTATTATAAGTGATATCATAATTGTATCCCATGAGCTTAGAAACCTATTTGTGTTGTTTGGGAGTGGAAACCCATTGTTACAGAAAGTATTTGAGACTTTGATGGTCAATTTTAATGGAGAAATGATACCCAACGAGATAGGATTACCAATGGGTTACCTCATGTAGAATTTCTAGCATTTCCTTAGCATAAGTGGATTATTCTAAATTACAACTAGAGAGTATTTTACTAGTGAAATTTGGTATTGCCCTTATTACATCAACATTGCACTAATACCATGACCAAAAGCATCACTTTCAATGAAAAAAGGCTTAGAAAAATCTAACACGACTAAGATTGTTGTGTTGGTCATTGCATATTTCAATTCTATGAAAGCTTATTTAGTGGGTCTCATCCAAGTACAAGAGTTTTTCTTTAACATAGAAGTGAGGGGAGCTGTAATTTTACCATAGTTTCAAAAAAATTATGGTAATAACATGTAAGTCATAAAATCCTTGAATAACTTTGAGAGTGCAAGGTTTTGACCATTCTTGAACTACCTGGATATTCTTGGGGTCAAGTTTGATGTCATATTTGGTGATAATGTGTCCCAAATATATCACTTATATCAACCCAAAAGAAAACTTGGACAACTTAGCATAAAGTGGATGTTTTACCAACAACTATAAAATTTGATCCACATGGACAAGGTGCTCTTCCCATGAGTGACTATAAATAAGAATGTCATCAAAGAAAAATATGATGAATTTTAAAGAAATGGGTGAAATATGTTCATGTGGCTTTGAAAAGTGGAAGGAGCATTAGTCAAAGAAAATGGCATCACCAAAAAATCATAGTGACCTTCATGAGTACAAAAAGTAGTCTTGGGAATATCCTTATCCTTGAGCCTAATTTGATGGTACCCAAAGTGAAGGTCTAATTTGTACAAGTACATAGTCCCATGTAGCTCATATAGTAATTCATCCACCACTAGAATAGGAAACGTTTCCTTGATTATAATTTTATTTAGCTCATAGTAATCAATACACAACCACCAGGACCTATTTTTCTTGCATACAAATAAAACTAGATAAGAGTAAGGACTATTACTTGGCCTAATGATGCTAGATTTTAATAATTTATGTACTAACTTCTTGATTTCTAACTTTAGAGTATGAGGATACTATTACGATCTAATGTTGGATGGGGAATTGCTAGGTAAAAATAGAATAGCATGGCCATGGGAGCAACAAGACGATAATTTTGATGGTTTGGCAAAAACAAAATTATGCTTGGCTAAAATAAGTTGCAAATCTGCAAAAATAAAATCCTCCTCATAAGTGTGAGTTTGGATCATAAATATCTAAGCTATGAATCCTCGAGAAGTTTTTTTCAACTTCTCCATACAACTCGAACTGATAATTTGTGAAGGCTTTGCTTTTCATCCATGGAGAGTATGGGACTATCCACTCTATGAAAATTACATCTAAAGCTCACAAAGTTACATGATATGGTTCCCAATGTACCTAACCATTAAGCTCCCAACACGATATCAAATATCCCTAATTAAAGAGAAACCATATCTTGTTTGAGCTGATATTTCCTAATTTTTAATTTAATATTATGACATTTACCTTTGTAAGGTAAGTCCATCTATTTGCGACCATGACCTCAAAGAAATTACATGTATGTATGTAACAATTATCCTACTTGGAAATGTGAGGATCAATAAAGTTGTGTGTACTTCCAGAATCAGTCAGGATGGTAAGACATATGTATTTGAAAAAACCCACAACTTTCATGGTTTGGGGAGTAGTAATTCTAGCGAGAGCATGAACATAAATTTCAGCCTATGGTTCTTTCTGTATTTCTTCCTCAATTTGGGGTGGTTCCACTATTGGTTTTGTGTCATCATCACTTTTTTCACTGGTGTCAGGCTCATCAAAATCTATGAGGAACTTCTTTTGCATGCATCTATACCCATGACCATAATTTTCATCATAATTGTAGCATAACCCTTGGGTGTGATGCACATCCATTTATTTGGTAGTCATACATTTGGGTGTAGTTTTTTTATGTTCTTTATGATTTTATAATCTAAGAGGGAAGGAAGGTCTAGCTTATAGAAATTTAGATGTCCACCTTTGAGCTAAAAATTTGGATTCAACCAAACGAGCCAAACTAATAGCCTACACCATTGTTTGTGGTTTAAACATATTAGACTCAGCTTGGATATCATCCTTCAAATCACTAATCAAATAACTCATAAATAACCCTTCATTCAATCCCCTTATTTTTTTGGTAAATTTATTAAATTGTGTTTGGTAATCTCAAACTGTCGAAGTTTATTTCAACTTTGTCAATGCTCTTGTAAAATATTCATAATCACTAGGGACAAATCAAGTGAATAATCAAGATTCAAAGTCTTCCCAAGAAGGATCATGGGTAGTGTTCCACAACTATGTTGAAGAAATCCATTTTAACTCAATAATATCTAGGGACATTATGGAGTTTAAAAAATTGATCAACATGACACAACCACCCATCTACATCCTTCCCATTGAACTTAGGAAAGTCTAATTTATGCATATTAAAGGTAGGATCATGATAATAGTGTGGATAAGGATCATCCATTTTATTACCTTTACCTCGGTCAGATTGTTTAGCATGGTACTTAGACCATCTTGGACCACCTTGCAATTTGGACTCAACATCTACAAGTTGTTCTTCCAAGTGGGTTTTAGAGGTATCATAGTCATATCTAAATCCTTGAAGCTATGTTCATCATATTAATGGAGCTTCTAAGGGATTCCAACAATGCAATGGTTTGATCCATCACTTTTTGATTTCCACAAGTGCTAGTAGCCATTTTGGAGAGTCTTGAACTGTTTTCACTGAATTACTAAAAAGAGGTGTAGTTAGAGGAGTTAGTACTTTTAGTAAAGAGTTCAAAAAAGTTCTTGGGTGTTATATATAAAATTGATTAGATTGTAATAACGATCCAAATGAGATATATATCTCAAAACTAGTTTTGGACACCCCAAATATTTTTTTATCCTCTATTTTCATGAGTCTACTAGTGTGGTTGATTTTTATTTGGAGATTCAATTTAAAATTTGGGTATTTGATCAACTATATTTGACCTATGCATTCTATCTACTAACCACATTTTCACTATCATAAGTCTATCCATATCACTTGTACTATAGTTATTAACATTGTTCACTTCACTAACTAACATTGATGGCTTTGTTTCTATAACTAACAACCTATAATTTTTTATTGGTACAAAAAAATATTACTACCACTACTAAACTGACTCTTACTATAATTGATCTAGCTATTACTACCACTAACCTAAATGGTACTAGAATAATTTTGACTATCATAGACACTTGCAGGATCTGTATTGATTGTTTGGTGCATGTAAAATTTTGTTCTTCAATGATAGGGAAGTCTTTATCTATATGCTTAATTTTATGGGTTGTAAATGCAGGTCTGTAAAAATGTAGACATCTAAAATGCGTCATGTCAAGGGTAACTACTCATATGGGACATGCTACAAGACCATATGGAAGATATTGGATAGACTCCAAGATACAATAGTGGTTCTAACCTCTCAATTTGGGATCCTTGGCCTAATCAGTCTGAACCACGGTTGAGACCTGCGATCTATAGTTTGAACCACAGCTAAGACCTACAATCTACAGTCTAGGGTGCAACTGTCACTTGCGGTCTAAACTGAAGTTCATTTGGCCTTCATTAAAGCCAAATCGGTTTGAACGGCCATTTTTTCTAGAAGAAGGTGGTTAAAGGATGGAATCTTCTAATCCAACTGTCCTAACCACCCATTCTTGATATTGTATTATACATGAACCCACCCCTAGCGCTTGGGTAATCCTATAAATACCCCTTCGAAGTAGGGTAAAATATATAGTGCATATTGATAGTGAAGCGCTATCGAGATAGCGATAGAGAGAGTTTTTGAGCAGTGAAGCCCTATTGTATTGTAGACTCACTTGCATATACTAAGAGAGTTGAGTTGTCATTCACTTGTCAATTCACATAGCATCATTTCAATTTATGCCATGGATGCCCTAAGGAGATAGAATGCCAAGAAACGTAAATTTGGGTGAATGGAGACCCAATATTGCAATTCAACCGCCAATATAGTTAGAGGACACCAAGTCGACCATTGATCATTAATTTGACAAGGAGTATCAAGTCCACAACCCTATATTTGGAGGGCAAAGTTACTTTCTTGCTTGTTGCAGCTGACAGTCGTGATGTACAGTGCAAATCATTCATCAGAGTTGTGGTTTTCAATCGGTGAAATATTTCCTTACTGTTTCTTTTGCATTGTGTTTAATTAGACTAGATTAAGCATTTTGATAGTTTATTTCATGTTTTAGAGACACTAACCAGTTTAATTAGGGTTTTACATAAGTTCTTTCCATTTAAGCAACTTTGTACTAATCTCTTGTTTCCATGCATCATTTCATGCAATTAGCCTAGTAGGTAGAGAGCAGTACTCTTCATTTCTATGTTTCAAGCAATATTTATGAATTTGGTATAAGTATAGCATGTTTTGTTTATTTTCTTGATTTAATTAGTGTTATAGCATCTTTATGTTCACATTCCTCAAAGGGCCTCATCATGAGAGGTTTCCTATGCTATTTATACTTTTGTGTTGTTTCTTGACCGTAGGAAAGTAGATTTTAAGGATAGTCAATCATCCAATTCCTTCCTCAATGTGAAGAAGAGGGTCAAATCTCCCCTAGAGCAGTTCATGTCACCCCAAATGGCCTGAAACTCACATTTAACCTTGAGAGGGGTTTCATATGCTTTTCCTATTGTAATAAGAGTACCAAAATGGTATCCCTATGAGATGCATTTGTAACTAGATTTGGCTTCTTTCTAAATGGAATAAAAGTGTTCTTTTATTTCCAATTTGTTGTCAATATTACAATGCATTCTTTTGTGTCTCTTGTTTATATCACGCAGTAGGAAGCATAGGTGAGAGGCCATTTTTATGGTTATAGGTGGTGATCACGGTGGAACTCTGCATTTTAGCATATGATTTTTGATCCTTGTGTGTTTTCTAATACCAGGTGCAAACCATAGTTCATAGTTGTGGTCTCATTTTTGGCCTGTAGCTTCAAGATGTGGTCTACAGTCTAAACCACGCATTAGACCTGCGGTTCACAATAGAAACAATATACATAAGGATTTAAAAGCTAGATCAAATGAGGACCTGAGGTAGGCCCTTTTGACACTTTTTATCTCTATATTTTACCTCTATGTTTTTCTAGAATAGCAAAATTGAAACCTAAATTGGTTAAGGATAAAAATAACATGAAAATGGATTAGGTCCTTAGGGTTTCTTTTTTTGAGTTTTAGCTAGACACTTCTAGGAACAACGAACCTATGAGTGTAGTCCACCCTAGAATCCAGTGTGCTAGATTAAATTATGTGTTGGTTTGTATGTCTAAAGTCCCAATAAGTGGTCACTTACATCATAAAGTGCATTGTTGAAAAGAGCATGTAGTATGTAGCTTGCATTTTCTAAATTTGAAAAGTTCTTTCGTTGCATATCATATAAGAAATGAGCATTTTTGTTGTATGATGCATTTTATTTTTTATGCAGTAATTAAAATGAACCACATACACCACATTTCAATTAAACGCTAGTGAGTTGGGAGTGACATCCAACCACTAGTAGGGTTCAACAATGATGGGGTGATTTCCATCTATTGGATCAAATCCTACGTACCCTTGGATACTATACCAATACTGCATCTGAGAACCTTTCATACCATGGAAAATTTACATGTATTATCTTTGAAGGGTATAAATATTACTAGGGGAAAATGGGTGAGGATCTGGGAGGACCTGTGCTCCTTGACCGTGTGTGGGCTTCATTACCACACATTATAGGTTGGATTACGTGACTTGGATTTCATAGCCAAGTTGTCGAGTTGTGAGTATACAGGTGAAATCCAATTAAACTAATATTATCATCCAACAATATTTCAAACATGATAATATTTTCTAATACTGACACAACAACTCATGAGACAACATCAAACATTTTAGGGTTCACATTTAAAAGTTAATACGAGATTATCACCATTGTATACCTTGTTTGCATAATAAAAGATAAACCTAGAGACTAGGTGCACCATAGTGGAGACACGGGATGGTCAGTAAAGGCTTAAGCCTAATGCTACTAACCAAGCCCCACTAAATTCAAAATAAAATGTGTCAAACCCTCACCCATATGAGCTTCCTATATGTCATTCAATGAGCATTAGAGAATACAATTCGACAAGAGGGGACACTATTGAGCATATCCTCGATAGAGGAGCTTCTATACACTATTCTAGACATAGGATAGAACTTGAAGTCTCTCAGCATGAGGGTATTCCACTCAAAAGCCATTATCGATATCGTAATACATGTGCATCCATGGGATCGGCCGATGAGTATATCATACAAGGGGCCAAGTTGGTACCCTTACATAATAGATCCATAGGAGGTTCCATACCTCCAAATTTAGAGTATAGAAGAGATAAAGATCTGCCCATACAGGGTCATGTAGGCAGGCCCACTTTTGAGCATAGGTTTGATCACAATCCCACGCATAGTGAACCTCGCAATATCACTATTGATGTATCCAAGGTGGGAGCCAACGAGATACAACCACATGAGTCATGGTGATGCAGATAGTTGGATGTTTTGGGTAGTATCCTAGAGAAGTTAGGCTACAAGCCTTCAGATCTACCCACTCGTACACTGAGTGAGCATGGTGGGAGCATTGTTAGGACTACCAGAGAACATGGGGATGCTTCCAAATGGTCTCACAGTTTGTATCCACCATACGTGTATGGTGGCACACAACATAGGACTCGACATGATGCCAATGTCATATACACAAACAAGGTCCAAAGTATCATAAATAAGTAAGATGGGTACAAAACCCATAAGGTCGCTCGCACGGAGCACATATACCAGAGGTCTCTCATGGTCAATCACATAGACTGGTATCTGAGCAGAGATGAAAACTCCTCCAAGATCAATTGGAGGATGCTCACACAGAGAGGTAGCACATTTAAGAAGAGAATATTTAGTTGCAAAGGCTCATTAGACAAATATTATATGATCAACGTATGCATGAGTAACACATCCTTGCCCAAAAGGAGCATGTATAACAAGAGGATAGGCTATCCAGGGATGGTTTATACACTCATGTTGAGCATAAAGAACACGTTCAGAGGAGCACTTTTTCACAAGCAAACGTACATCAGGAGTGTAGATATGCTCACACTCATATTAGTACCTAACATAGAGAACGACCACCACCATTCTAATATTAGAGGCAAATATAATATGAGTAAGAAGAGGGAGATGGAGCCGATCAAGGATATCCTAAAAACTCCTAGGTTTAAGAGGAGAAAGTGAAACATACTCCACCTCGATAGAGGAATAATGTACCTCCAAGACCTCTCCCACATCAGCTTAGGGAGGATGACTTTCTATCCTTGAAGGCTTATAAAGCCTTAGTAGCGAAATTAAAATCAATTAGGAGGCAAGGTGTGACTTTTCAAAATATGACATTAAGAAAGATTCATAATGAGACTTTGGACCCCTCGGCGACTGCTCCTACATACCCTGAGCATTTTTTCATTCCCAATATAGATAAATTCAAAGGTGATGAAGATGCATAGGAACATGTCATAGGATTTTTGGACATATGCTTCTAGATTGTAAGCAACAATACCTTGCTTTTGCATACATTCATCACAATCCTCTCAGGACCAACCTAGGAGTGGTTTAATCAGCTGAAGAAGCACAACATCACCATTTTTGAGCAACTGACTAACACCTTCATTGAACACTTTTCTTTTGGTGTCAGGAAGTAAGCTAACCTTTTTGATCTAGTTGTGTTATCTCAAAATGATGACAAGCCAATTTTAGAATACGAAAAGAGGTGGAGGAGATTAATGGTAAATTTTCCATTCCCTATTACTTCTATAGAATTGATCTAGATGTTTACAAAGAGTTGTGTCAAGCACATTTCATTATTTTTGCAACTGCAATAGTACCAGACATTTGAGTAAGCTTTGGTGCAAGCCAAAGTAATTGAGGATATCAAGTTGCAAGAAGGCAACTTGAAGCTCAATAACAGGAAATAGAGGCACAAGAAGAGCTCCATCAAACATCAGGGCAAGTAGGCCCATGTCAATCAAGTGGTGCTAAACATCCAAAGAGGGTATAAGGGGCAACAAAAGCATAACTAGCAGGCCTAACCTCCTCTTGTGCAGTATGAACAATGAAAGAATAATTATAGGGGCAAAAATAAGGAACAATTCCCACCTCACCAATTCATGCCTTTGATGGAATCGTTGACATCGATATTCCATCAATTGTATGAGGCCAAGGCAATCTATTTTCCAAGATAAAACTGGTCGATCCTAACCAACCCAAGTCAAAGGGGTAACAGGATGATCTATTTTGCATCTTCCACTGCACAAAGGGCCACAACATCGAATTATGTTAGTCTTTAAGAATATTGTGCAAAAAATAATCGATAAAGGTGAGCTTGTAATGCCAAATAATACGCTAGCATCCAAAAACCAAAACATGGGAATTTATAAAAATTCATTGCCAAACCATGAGGTGTTGTGTAATAATGCTGGCCACATCAATAAAGTGTGCATCGAACCACTTACCCAAGTGTTCGTAGGTATGGTTATTATTATTACTAGATATGGGAGATATGATCAGCCAAATCAACTGTGTGCTCCCATAAGGATGCAAGCTATGCTAAATCAATAGTCAACTCAAAATATTCCAGGCCCACCAACTAGACCAGTGGTGACCATAGAAGGTAGGTTGGTTTAAAACCTATAGACAAATCCTATGAAGTTGTCTATTTATGATTTGATACAACAGTCCCCCAGGAAAAGGGAGACTCTCATGGACATTCTAAGGTCCATCGAAGTGCAGTCCCAGGATGCTCAAGCATTCACTAATTTTTAGGAACACGTACAATAGTGCTAGGAACCTACAATCCAATTCTATGATAATGAAATTAAGATGATTCCTATAGATACGACTGACCCACCATTGTATATCATTGCATGTTTCAATCACGTGCCATTTAAAATGGTCTTGATTGACACTGGTTCATCAATCAACATTATAACGACCAAGGCATTGAGTCCTTTAAAGCTGCCCAAGTCACATATTGTGCCCAATGCATTCACATTGAGAATGTTTAATGATGCATTATATTTTATGGTTGGCATGATCATCCTACCTATTCAGGTAGACCTAAAGCCCATCCCCATGATGTATCATGTGATCGAAGGCACCATGCAGTATAACATCCTGCTGGAGAGACCTTGGATTCGATATATGTATTGTGTTCCCTCTATATTACATCAATGTGTGAAGTGCATTCATGAGGGACAAGTTCACGTGGTGCTATCAGATGGAGAACCATTCAAATTTGTGAACATGGCTGATTTACCGTGGGGTTTTATACTCCCATAAAAACACCTAGATGTTTGGCTAGCATCACCAGTTAAGAATCCAAGAGGTAAAAAAAGAGTGCATTCTCAACCATCGATATTTGTATTGCATAGATCTAAGCACACTACAATGACTTCTTTGAAACTGATTGCATCAGACATACTTCAAGATGAAAGGAAGCTAAAAGTGAAAGTGGGCAAAAAGAAAAAAAAGCATGTGCCTGAAACAATAGCCAATGAGGATCCCACTCCTATGGAAGTAGAGGAAGCCCAATACAAAGCCAAGGAGGTACCTCAGCCTACCTAGCTTGCATCATCCATAGCATCATCCACACTGTGGGTGACTGTTCATCTGGCCAACACATGGTTAGGTGAATATATTGTGCATAATGTTACCTTTGGACCAATTCTAGAGATTACACAGAGATGGATCAACCCCATGCTCATATTTTTTTGATTGGATCAATAATACCATTGGGAGAGCCACCCAATCAAATGAACGTCATCTAATATGGACTGGATCATATTCCTAGTCGAACGCCCATGGATGAAGATGATGATGAACCATTCACAGTGAATGTTCATTATCTATCCAACCCCAAATATTCTAGGCATATTTTTGAATTATATCATTGTCATGGGTATGCCCTTGGTATTTTTAAGCAATGGTTTAGGACTCCGCTTGAGCCACATTATCAGTTGGAAACTGATAGGTTTAGGCTAGGGTTACAAATATGATGACAAGATGATTTGATTACAGTGTCGGACCGCCTGTACCTTAGTCTGGGGGATGATGTGGATTTCAACCCATATCACCCTAATCCTTCTACATTCTAGAGGGATTATCATATTGTATCTTACATCACCATAGCACCACCTGATTCATATCATGGTGATATCTTGGTGGATAGTGAGACCTCACTTGTCAATCAGTCAAGAAATGAGGTTGATCCAGTTTATGAGGTAGTATCGTATTTATGGTGCTTATATCCAATTCTACCGTATAGTGACAATAGTAATCAGGATGTGACTTATATGGGGCCACATTTTCCAGAACGTCCCATGCTAGTGGAGAGTGGTGAAGTATTATATTACAATAGTGATGAATGAAACAAAGATAGCCTATCTAGGACCTCCCTACCTACTTCACCATAATGCACCTTATACAACTAAGGATATGCGCAAAGAGATCAATCTCAATCCTCACCTTAGGGGAATACCACCAAACTTTGATGTAATCTATCACATGGTGTTTTACAACCTGCCTATGTACATGGAGCTCATTGAGCCTAATGATACAATATTGCAACTAGTGCATAGAGAGGACCCAATCATTCATAGTTTGCATAAATTCGATCCATTTGTGCGCATGCCACTAGAGTGAGATATCGGGTATGGAAGTTGCATAGATTATTTAGAAGTTTGTCCATGTGGTCCTATAGATCAATTACATTCCATAAATATGGTCTCCATTGATTTTACCACTCCACTCCACAATCCAGTAGATCCGTATAAACCATGGTATCTCAATGAAGATGCTATCAATTGGGATCATGTTGATTCACCTGTTGAGCCTAAAGATTTCTTCCTTAATGAAGAAATATTACAACCATTTCATTTTATGCCAGGTTTTTCTTATGGTATCTATCATGTTGAAGATGCTTCCAATGCGGAACCTATAAACCCAGCAGATGACATCCACTTGATCCCTACACCTCATCAGCTTGAGGAGGGATTGCACATGTCAGTGGAGGAAACCTTTGATGTGGAAATCAGTAATGATACCACCAATACAAGGTTAAATTTTGAGAGATTCTCACTCTCGATGAGCGTGCCACCCTAATCCCTCTAATGAAATAGAAACCTAACCTTCTCTCTTGGACTTACAAATATATGCCAGGTCTATACCCTAAATTGGTTACCCATAACCTTTTTCTAGATATGTCAAAGAAGCTAGTCAAGCAGAAGCTTGGAAAGATGCATCCAACAGTAGCCTTAATGGTGAAATATGAACTACAAAAGTTATTGGATGTATAGTTTGTTATCTCCATCGAATATCTGGAATGGGTATCCAATATGGTTCCTATAGGAAAACCTGATGGAAGGATCCGTATTTGTACAAATTTTAGAGACCTTAATAAGCCAACACTAAAGGATTCATTTTCATTGCCTAATATTGATGCTCTTGTAGATGCAACTACAGGTCATGAGATGCTCTCCTTAATGGATGGTTTTTTTGGTTACAATAAAATTCATATTAAGCTCGAAGACCAGCATAAAACCATGTTTATAATGCCATGGGGGATATTTTTCTATAAATTTATGCCATTTGGTCTCAAAAATACTGGTGCCACATATCAACGGGCCATGACATATATATTTCATGACTATATGCATAAGATCCTAGAGGATTATATCAATGACTTATTGGCCAAGTCATTATTACGTGCTGAGCATGCGGAGGTCCTGAAGAAGGTCTTTGATCGCCTAATAGATCATAAAGTCAGGTTGAATCCTAAAAAGTGTGTATTTGGCGTAACTTCTGGTAAACTCTTAGGATTCATAATTTCAAAATGAGGCATCAAATTTGACCTAGCAAAGGTTAAGGCTATTCTAAATATGTGTTCCCCCATAAAAATCAAAGATCTAAGAAGCCTTAAGGGTAAGGTAGCATAGATAAAGCGATTTATCACTCAATTATTGGATAAATATCGAACCATGAATCAATTGCTACATAAGGGGGTCCCATTCAATTGGGATGAAGACTGTCGATCAACCTTTACTAAAATAAAGCAATACCTAGTGATGCCACTAGTACTAGCTCCACCAAGGATAGATGTGCCATTTTTGCTATATATATCGACAACCGAATTTGCATTAGGGACCATGTTAGCTCAAAAGAACGTGTAAGACAAAGAGCAAGATATATATTATATTAGTCGAACCTTGGTAAGTTATGAGCTAGGGTATGCATATGTGGAGAAGTTGTGTTTAGCAGTAGTATTCACTACAAAGAAATTACATCACTATATGCTAAGTAATACGACATATGTAATATCAATAAAATCCTTTTTAGTACATGATGAGAAAAACAAATCTTAACAAACGTACTATGAAGTGGATCATGCTACTAACAAAATTAGATCTGGAATTCATAGGTAAAAAATATATTAAGGGAAAAGTCATAGCTAATTAGCTAGCTGAGGCACTACTATCAACCAATAGGCCTCTTACAATTGAGCTTTCGGATGATGCGATCTTCATCGTATCCAAAGCTCCTAAACCTGAAGAACCAAAAAAAAAAATTTATGACCTTGTTCTTCAATTTTTTGAAGTGCGAGCTAGGGGGTAGTGTAGGAATAGTGTTTTTCACATCACAAGGAGCTCCAATTCCCTTGTCATTTAAATTATATTTTCCTTGCACCAACAACAACCCTGAATATGAATCCCTACTGTTGGGCCTCCACATAGTCATTGCCATGAACATTAAAATTTTAAACATCTTTGGTGGCTCCTTGCTCATAGTCAACCAAGTTAAGGGGCTCTTTTAATGTCGATGTCCCGTATTGAAATCTTATAAAGATCTAGTTGTTATATATTTGGCTAAATTGGAATGGTATGACATCGAGGAAATCCCTTGTTCATAAAATAGGTTTACAAACACCATGGCATATTTGGGATCCTTAATCCCTTAGAATATATCTATCGATTTTACTACCATTCATGTTAAAATGCTCTCACATCTTGCAGTAGAGCACAAAGCCTTTGATAATAAAATGTCAATCAACATGATTAGCATGGAACCAAAAGTTAAATGGTTTTATAGAGCTGAATACTTTCTAAAGAAGGCATCCTGGGGGTCATTAACCTCTCATATTCCGACGGGGAGTGGTACTACCATTCACCACAAGGTTGTTTCTCAATATTCATTTGCACATGTAGATATGCAGGGGGAACAAGTTTTCTTGGCAGTCGAAGCTAAGGCTTACTAGAGCTGGATGTCACAAATCCAAGACTTCTTAAAACCTGGTCTGATCCTGGAGGGATTTTTGTGTACCACATGATGCACATTCAAGCATAAAGTGACTAAATATGTCTTTCTAGGAGACATTTTGTACCGACAAGGTTACGATGGAGTTCTCCTTCATTTTTTAGAGCCCTAAGAATCATCTTGGATGATTTCACAAGCTCATGATGATACGTGTGGTGGCAATTTCAGTGACATGGCCATCATCAAGCACATCCTTTGAATGGGTTACTATTGGCCCACTATGGATAAATATTGCAATGTGTATATCAAGAAATGCATCAAATATCAACATCATGCTAATATTACGCACTTGCCTCGTAGGCCTTATATCCCATCTAAGTGGCTTGGCCATTTTCTCAATGGTAATTTGATCTCATTGGTAAGATATCTCCCCAATCGTCAGGCCGACATACATTTATTATCACAGCTACTGAGTACTTTACAAAGTGGGTGGAAGTAATAACCTTTACAATGACTACTGCAGCTCGCATATCAAAGTTTATAATCGAGCATATCATATTTTGTTTTGGGATTTTATCCAAGATATTTTTGAATAATGGAACGTCATTCAATAATAAAACTGTGAGATCTTTGATGTCTAAGTATATAATAAAACATAGTTTTGCGACTCCATACTATCCGAAAGTAAACAGGAAAGTTGAAGCTTCAAATAAGGTAGTGGTTTCCATCTTGAAAATGACGGTACAAGGACACCATAAAGATTGGCATATCCAGATATCCCTTGTATTATGGGCTTACAGGACTAGCATTCGCACACCCACTAGGGCAACTCCGTTTTCACTAGTATATGGTGGTGAGGCCATTATGCCCTTAGAGTTGTAAATTCCAACGCTACACGTCACATTGAAAGAGTTCATTGATGATGACACCATGTGACAATCTTGACTAGATCAATTGAAATTGCTTGATGAACGTCGTGTGAATGCCCTTGAGCATCTCCATGTTTATCAGGATCAACTAAAATGAGCTTATAATATCAAATTCCATGAAATAGAATTTTAATTTAGGGATATTGTCTTGAAAGAGAACCAACAGAACTCTAATTTTCCACTTGATATGCAAGAAAAATTCACAACTAATTGGCTAGGACCTTTATATCATATCAAAAAATATTGGTCCAGGTAGCTATGGCCTAACATCACTAGGGGGTTTTAAATATCCTAAATTAAAAGGCACAAAGAGTTTGCTCAAGACTACTCGGTCAACCCCAAAAAGGCCCTGAGGGTTTTCCAGAAACCACTCGATCATCCTAAAAATCCCCAAGCCCTCTTGTGAGTAGTTTGGCCAATAAAAAGGCTCCAAGCGTTCTCAGAACCACTTGGTCAAATCCTAAAGGCTCCAAAGGCATGTACTTTTTTTTTGGTCAAATATAAAGGCTCAAAATACATAAGAATTTTTAAAAAGCAATAAAATCCAAAAAAAAATGGTAAAGCATAAAATCCAAAAATATTTGCATTTCATTTGCATCATTGCATTACATGTTCCACATGCATTTCATCATTGCATTGCACATAGGCATTCATCATCCATTGCATTCTATAGTAGAATAAATTGTGTTTGTCAGTCTTACAAATGATGCCATGTTTGTGTTTAAATCATGCACCTCTACATTTATCATAATCTGTCATTTATGTGAGTAATTATGTTTTTAAACACAACCCATAATGTTGCTATGAAGAATATACTAGGGTTTTCTGGTCACTCAACCATACCTAGAGGTCTTCTCAAGAGTTGATATAAATATTGCTTTTCTTTTGCAGACGAGGTCTAGTTAGTATAGCCCTTAGCATATCAGAATTCTATCGTTAAAACAACAAATTAAAAGATCCTAATAAGGACTAGGGGAATATGAAAGCCATGAAGTAGGATCGGGTATCTTGAGGTGAAAAGAGTTATTCTCACTTATCCCCTTGTGCAGACAGAATGAGAAATGTTGGTAATTGGTAAAAGAATAAGTGTATTCCCTACTCAAAATACCTTGCTTACGATAAAATGAGCAATATCCCAGAGTGATATCCCATATTAATCCTCAAGATTGATACCCTATATCAATATCATATATCGACATCCCATATTGATATCCTATATTGATATCATAAAATGATATCCTCAACCGATATCCCAAAAATAGTTCTCTAAATCAAAATACCCCAAAGAGAATTTTTTGAAGAAAATTATCAAATGTAAATTCCAAAAATTGAAGATCAAATGAAGATCAGAAATCAAAGTTTAAATCAAGATCAAATAAATATCAGAAATCAAAGTTCAAATGAAGATCAAATGAAGATCAGAAAGCAAGTTCAAATGAAGATCCAAAGAAAGTTTAAAGTCAAAGTGGAATCAAATCCCTTACACAACTATATATGAGCAAGTATCCCAAAAAATTGAAGAGAAGAAGGGAGCAAAATTGAATCCATGGAATTGCCAACACTACTGTACCTTACACATGACGATATATCTGATGTATTAGCACCTCGCTTATGTATAGACCAATGTTTGAATGTGGAAGAGCTAGATTTAGGTGTCTTGTATCACCTAGTGGTCTAGTCCAACTAAAATCTAAACCTAAGATTGGATAAACACTTGTAGACCCCCAATCTTAGCAATGTGTTGAAATAATCCCACCTGACATCGAGGTAGGCTTGTGCCTTATCTTAAAATATTCATGTGCACACATAGGGATAATTAACAGTTAGGTCCTATCCTAGCAAAATCCTTACATTTCAAAAGTCTATTTTGGTCAGTATACAAATTGTTATAGGTCAAATAGGGTGTTTGAGTCTCATGGAAAACCCTCAAAAAAATTTCTTTCAAAATAGAAAAAAATATCAAAGATCACAAACCATCAAAAATAAAAAATATTTCAATTATAAAACTGCAAAGTATCGAATCTGTGATACATCACTTACATTGAGTACAAATTTTGCATGATATAGGATAGATACCGGATGAATATCAAAAACGATATTTAGACAACAACTGACTATGTTGTGCACATCTCTCAAATTACAAAAATAAATATAGAGTGACATATTATATCACTCACATAATCCCACTACATATCATTACATTTCATATATGGGTGATTAATTGATTAAATTCTTGTAATGAGGATTTTCAATTATATTTATGATTTTTACAAATTTTGTGGCATCGTCCATTAGATTGTTAAACACATATCGCATTCATTCCTTATGTTTTAAGTGATTAAAGCATACAAGTCATTTACATTAAATTACCATTGTGTAAATAAAGCATTACATACATTACACCAGCATAGTGTGACATCATCACAAATTAAATTCATACAATAAAGAAAAATTAAATATGCATTTAAAATTAAATATCGCATTCATATGCATCCATCATAAATAGAACATATAAGCATCTAGATCACTGCATATCATCATCATCATCATAAATTAAAAATAGCTATCTCGTGCATGTCATCCATACATCACATCATATAAACATAGCATCAATATGAACATCTGCATCCATGTGCATAAACATAAAACATAAAATATATAAATGACAAGTACACATAATGAGCCAAATGATCAAATATCATATATAAATATGTGTATCAATGAGTACATAGAGGTATATCAAAATACTTGTAGGCTACAACTATGTAGGTCCTCGATATTACACTAAAAAATGGTACAAAAAATATATCAGCATATATGTACTACAAGAGGCCTGCACCCCCAACCTAAGAATCATCACCATCACCTCCGCCATCCTTGTTGCTCCTGTACGAGCTGGCTCCATGTGTGCTAGAGGACCTATGCGTCCTCTTAGTCCTATGGGTCTGATGACTAGAACTAGCAAAGGACTACCCTATAGTCCTGGTCCTGGTTCATTGGGATCCTGAACCATATGGATCCTCTAGAACATGCCCACCAATAAACCTTATGTAGCCCTCCAGCTAGTCTACATAGGCTATCCTGCCTATGTGCCTATCATTGCCCTCCTCCATAAGGGACTATAAGCATCGAATCTCTGCCATAGGGTCACAGTCATCTGGTGACAATGAATATGGTGTGGCTTGAGTTACCATGATAGCCTAGGAGGATGAAGAATCCCCCCTCTGTACTTTGAGTAGATCTCTCTCTATAATAGCCACACTCAGTTGCACTTGTTCTAGATCATGCACACTAGTAATATCACAGACCTATGTCTCTATATCTATAGCCCATGCTATGATAGTTGTAATGTACTCCTAGGCCTACTGTAATTGTCTCTCTTTGTGAGCTAGATTCACCTCTAGAGTGGTGATGGAAGTGTCTCATTGCAACTGCTGGGTCTGCAACCTCCCAACTTGACTCTAAAGATTAGTAATCTGAGCCAGTAGCTACCCCATCTCACTATCAGGAGGTGTCTCACCCTACTCTAGGGCCTCCTCCTTAGCATCAACATGTGGAGCATCCTCTACAGATACCTTTGCATCCCATCCACCCTCGATCCATAGGCGCACATTGCACCTGGTTGGATCAGCCTCTACATTGTCATATATCTAGTCGAGGGTCCCCTCTCCCTACCACTATAGTAGTGACCACCAAGTATCATACACTAGGGTGGTACCAGCCCTATCCAAACATGACTCCTAGAGGTCGTTAGAATCATCTCCAAGTGGTGTCGATTGAATCCAAGGCAAATACCACTCGAGTACTAGGCACCTATAGATGGTAGGTAGCTCTGAAATATCTTGTACAAGCTCAAACTATCATAGGACTCATGAGTAGTACTTATACTCATGGATCTCTGTCTTGTATCCAAATAACCACCTATCTCACTTATCATGGCACAGTCACTCACCAACCTCCTCCCATGCAAGATAATCCATGTATGGATGCCACTCTATGTCATCCACCTGGAGCTATGCAAATATAGTGTAGTGATCAATGTCCCCAATATGGGACCTGATTCAGAATCCCTCCTTGTGGGACCAACATGCCACATAACACTAGCACACGTTAGGAATAGTAGTGATAATGAGCGGTAGGTCAGTCGACTTCTCGATCTTGATATGCTACCAACCCTAGATATGAAGTAACAAGCTATAGCTGATGCCAAATCGGATCCTGTACGTAGCCTAGTATAACTCCTGGTACATCTAGTATAACATAGTCCTCCCTGAGGTCCAAGGTTCAAATCTCGGGCCTCGCCAAACTGAACGCTTGTCCCTTTCCTAGTGCTTTTAGCGACGTAAAAGGTTTAAAATGATTGTGGCATGGTGGTTATAGGGGAGGACTATGTGAAGATTTGTGTGGTGGCTTCTAGGGTATACAACTCAGAATACTATGGCGGCCATAAAATTTGGACAGCCTACTCGGATTCGTGGCGGCTATCGATTCCACCATGTAAATTAAAAAAAAACATAGTGCTCCTTGAAGCCAAGAGTAGTGGTCATTGTGTGGAACTCTGTGTAACTCTCCTAACATTGACTAGGAGGTTCTAAGGGATCCTTGCACCCTAGGATTTTGGAAGCACAATCTAAACAATGAGGTGCATAAATACGGCCTCTCAAATAAATAATATGCACTCCCCCTATAAGTACCCGATGTGGACACCCCCACGATTAGCCCTTCCCTAGGCATCATAACTATGGTCACCAAAGATCTCATCAAATACATCCTCCTTACTCTGAAAGGGAGAGGAGGTGATGGGCTCACCATCGATAGGGATCCTAAATATCTATTATATGTCCTCCAATGTAATAGTTATTTCACCTGTGGGCAGGTGAAATGTTTTTGTCTGTGCATCCCAACGTCGGGTCCACACAGTCATGTACACCTGATCTACCCTGATCGTAGGTAGATCAAGAACATAGCCAAATATAACTACACCAAACCACTCTTTCTCTAGTTTAATGAGTTGTCCATAGAGGGTGCATAGGATATATGACTCCCTAGCTCTAGAAGTCAATTTATAAAAATAAATAATGCATAAGGAAAAAGATAATTAAAAATAACTAAAAACAACTAAAAAATTACCTAAAAATATCAAACAAATCTAAAATTTGATAAAAACATGTAAACATGCAAAAAGTGATAAAAAATTTCAAAAAAATTAAACAATGCATCTCAAAAGTGCATTAAATGGCATTAACTACCAAGAAAAATTAAAAAAAAAAATCAATAAAATTGAATTTTTTTTCAAAAGTTGGGAACTGCAGGTCCAAGCTGTGATCTGCATAACGGTCAAATTTTTTACCATTGTGATTTGAATCTCACTACAAATGACAACTATGGTCCCCAATATGAAAATTGGGAACCTCATTTGCTAGCTACGATCTAGGAACATGATATTTTTTGGGTCACTTCCTAGCCTAGCACACAAAAAAAATTAAAATCTAATCTACCCTAGACCACTATGAGGTTCTTTACCAGTAATTTAGTGAGGTTGATTAACCCATTTCTTAATGAGATTCATTTCAAATTGGTAAGTAGTGTGAGGATTAGGTTTAGAGTTACCTTTCCTGCATTGATTCCTCTGTTGGATGAAGGATGGGAAGCGTCTGCCATCAGGATGTGTATGAGATCATAAGAAGTAGTTTTCAATAGTGTCTCATGTCAGTAATGCTTCCTCACCTCTTAGAGATCTCTAGTTGCAAATTGCTTTCAAGGAATAATAATGAAATTTTCAAAATGGGAAAATTTATATACATTTTTCTAATTTTTTCGGATTGTACATTAAAAATGCGATCTTGAAATTAGGGTTTTCCAACTGCTACCCTGAGTTGTGGTTCCAAAAATTTGAAGTACAAACCACAGATCGTGCACACGGTTTGCAACTAGCATTAAATGCACTAAAATCCCATCGTGGGAATGTTTTAAATGATAAATTAATGATTCCTAATAGATCATAATCTCAATAAGAGCAATCAATTTAACAAATTTGATGATTTTCAAGCACCATGATCAATTAAAAACTCAAAAGTCAATTTTTTTTTTTATAAAATCAAATAATAAAAGGCCAAATGCACATCGTATTCAGTTATTTACCCTAGACACCTGGCAGTTTTAGTGACTAAAGCTCCATGAAATTCGATGAGATGAGTAAATAACCATAAGGACATTTGGGGTAAAATTGTCATCGTTGATTTTACATGCTTCTTTTCAATCTCGAAGAAGGCTTTCAAGGTTGGACCAGTCCACGAGAATGATGCATTTCATGTCATTTCCCCTATGACATCCTTTCAGTAGATCATCAACAAATTGATTCAAAATAAAGCTAAGTGGATTTGTATAATTTTGATTTCCTAAGAAGGCTATTGCAGCCCAACTACTCCATGGGATAGGAATGTGCAATTACTATTAACAATTGTAATCATAGCTGAACTAGGCCTTGCCAAGTAATTAAATGCTTAAATCTAAGTTTTTTTAGATCATTCATAATGGTCAAGAAACCTCATTGCTTAATTCATTATCATTACCCTCATTGACTCATCGCTTGAGGGGGTAATCATAATATCAAATCATAATCAAAGTCAACAAAATATCCTTGAAATCATAGATCCCTTCATCTTGTCAAAATTATGTTTTTCCTTACGAATCATTGTCAACAAATATCATAATCTTACCCCTTTCCTTGGAGAAAATAGCAAATATGATAGTTTGTAGCTCTCCTCCTTTTAGTTATATAGTCCTAACTCCTATTGTAGCACCAAAGCTACATGAATGCCTGATGATGAGTGCAAACCCTTTCAAACTATGCCTCAAAATATTTGGAAGCAATGATTCCAAGATGCACATCCCTTTTGTAGGACCTGGGGCATCTAATTTTGATCCGACTAATGATCATCATGCAACCTTTGGTATCATTTTAGGTGATGTATTTTTTCTCATGTGTTGTTCGATGTCACAATACATCTCAAAAGTGGCATCTGTAGACACCTAAAATACATCATGTCAAGGGTGACTACTCATATGGTACATGCTACAAGACCATATGGAAGATCTTGGATAGAATACAATATACAGTAGTTGTTCTAACCACTCAATTTTGGCTCCTTGGCATAATCAGTCTAAACTATGGTTGAGACCTATGGTCTATAGTCTAAACCATAGCTAAGACCTATGGTCTATAGTCTAGGCTGCAGTTGTCACCTGCAGTCTAAACTGAAGTTCAGGTGGCCTCCATCCAAGCCAAATCAGTTTGAATGTCCATTTGCTCTATAAGAATGTGGTTAAAGGATGGAATCTTCCAATCCAACTATCCTAACCATCTCTTCTTTATCTTGGCTTCTCCATGAACCCACTCGTAGCCCTTGGGTGTTCCTATAAATACCCCTTCGAAGTAGGGCAAAAGATATAATGCATGTTGATAGCGAAGAACTGTCGAGATAGCGAGAGAGAGAGAGAGAGAGCGTTTTAGCAGTGAAACCCTATTGGATTGTAGAATCACTTGAGTATACTGAGAGATTTTAGTTTCCATTCACTTTCTAATTCACCTAGCATCATGTCAATTTGTGCCATGGATGCCCTAAGGAGCTAGAACACCAAGAAAAACAAATCCAGGTGAATAGAGGCCCAATCATGCAATTCAACCGCCAATCCAGTCAGAGGACACCAAGGTGACCCTTGATCATCAATTTGACAAGGACGATTAATCCCATAGTTCTATATTTGAAGGGTAAAGTTACTTTATTACTCGTCACGGCTGACAGTCATGATGTACAATGCAAATTGCTCATCAGAGCTATGGTTTGCAACTGGTGAAAGATCTCCTTACTATTTATTTTGCATTATGTTTAATTAGACTAGATTAAGCATTTTGATAGTTTATTTCATGTTTTAGAGACACTGACTAGTTTAATTAGGGTTTTACATAAGTTCTTTTAATTTAAGAAATTTTGTACTAATCTCTTTGATGAGGCTAGGAATTACCTCATCCTTGAACACTTTTTGATTCATTTTAACTCTTTGACTTACCCTTTTTACTATGATTTTATATTAATTATGGGAAAAATGCATTATATAATGATGTTTGAATATTCTGAAATGACAAAGTGCATATATTCAGTTTTACTATTTTTACTGCAATTTCATTTGTTTTTCAGTTAATTAATTAATAGTATTATAGTAATTCAAACCTTGTTTGAATATCTAATGCTTGGTAATATTGTGTTCATTTGGTTAAACTAATTCAAATGGGAAAGGGCACCAAAATTTTTTCCACTATAGCTGATTGTGCAGGAAAACAGGTTGTAACTGTGACATTTCCAGCCATCTATACATATACAATAGGGCTTGGAATTAGTCACTCCAGCACATGCCACCGATGCAAAAGGGTGTGCAAGAGAGAGGAGAATTCAACAAATTACTCCCTACATGTTTGGACCATAGATCAGCAACAAACGATCACCTACCTGTTGTTTCAGAGCAGTGCAAGAATAAGCGGCGCAGGAATAAGGAATAGCGCAGGAACAACTGAAAGTGGTCAAAAAGCAATAAACCACTAGAGGAAATTATTGGAAATTGACCAGGAGGTTGTTTCAACTCATATTAACGTGATTTCCTCAATAAATGCAACCCAAAAATAATGAATGGATAAAGTTTTGACAAAGCAAATTCCTGCAGTCTAGGAAATAGTTATGTAATTAGTTGTAAATCCCTACAAAGTAATAACCAAGTATATCAGTATTATATTATAAATAATAAAGCTCCCATATGGTCGAGCATAGATATAGACATATAGATAGATAGGTAATAGAATACCGAAATTAGCATAGAGTGAAGTTTTCTTGTAGCAGAACAGTAATTTGCAGATTTTTCCTACATTACTGTAATGCAGTTTCAGATTGAATAAAAAGTTGCAGTCTTCAGTTTTCAATTGGCATGTTGAGGGTGATGATTAAAAAATAGATTATCTTAGCATAACTCATCACCTTCTTCTAGTTCTGGAAGTAAGGGCCACTTGCAGACCAGAAGAAGGCAGTTTCTAATAGAATTTCTTGCTGAATTCTTGCTGCAGTAGGTTAGCAAAATTCTGCCAATTTTTATTTCTTTAGTAGTTTTCAATACGGTTTCTAGCAGTGGATAGCATTTTCTGTATTTACAGTAATTCCTAGATATTTTATCATTTTGCATTTTTACAGTAATTGTTGATTCAATTTTGCATTACATAGCAATTTCCAAATATCTTGTTATTTTGCAATTTGGTAGTTTTTGTTGATTCAGAATTGCAGTAGTTGAAATTCTATTTTGACATTCTCCAGTTGATTTACTTTCATGCAAGAGTGTGTGTGTTTTAAATTTTGCACTTTACTTTTCTGTCATTTCCAGATTTTGTAATTTCATTTCTTGTAATTTTGTTTCTACAAAAGTAAATAGGAGTTAATTTCAATTCTTAGGAGTTAAAGGTCACAAAAAAACCCCCAAATGCTAACTGATCCACTAATAAAAACTATTCTTAGATAAACTAAACCTGCAACTGTGACACTTCCTATCGTATACAACCTCTGGAAACTCGCCCTGGATTGACACACATAATGATTAAATGATGAATGATCAACGACCCTCATCATTTTTGGTGCCATTTTCGAGGAACAAACGGTGTTGTTAGGAAAAAGTGACACAGGTCAAAAATTGTGTATAATTTTTGACATATTGTATTTCAGTTTATTTACTGAATAGGCATGAATGCATAGGCCAAGAGACGAAAGAGGGAGGTTTATCAGAACTAGTTCTGAACCACCAACACATTCTTCATGATCATATGAAGAATTTCCAGAGCAAGAAATATCTTCTTCACCAACTGAAGCTTTGGACAGATTAGAATAAGAAATTTTGGCAGCACTTTTTGCTAAACGTTCCCTTAAGACTGAACCATCCACATCAAACTCAAGAAAGAAAGCAACTATGGCAGCACCACTACCACCACTAGGTGGGTATGCTGATGATCCTCCTAAGAATTTTGAATACCCCATATGGTTGGATCCAACTCTAGATGCTCCCATGAAAACTATTTCTCCATCCATATTGCCAATTTTTAGGGGAACTGTTTCAGAAGATCCTGATTAATTTTTGTTTGAATTCAAAGTGTTATGTCAGACTTATGACTACATAAATGAAAATTAGAATTGAAATTGTTTCCTTCTACACTTAAGGATGCTGCTCTCCGATGGTTTATGAGTAATCTTGAACCTAATTCAATCCGTACTTGGGATGACATGGAGAATGCATTCTTACATAAATATCAGGATTACTATCGAGTATGAAATAGAAAAGATGAGTTGTTTTAGATCAAGCAAGAAGAAGATGAGAGTTTAGAGGATTACCTTGATCGCTTGCCTTTGTCCAAAAGAGATGTGGTCCCGTAGAACCTAATTTCTTAAATCCCATATTCTTAAGAGGATTGCAGGATGAATCTAGGGAAGTGTTAGATTTAATGGGAAAAGGAGACATAGATCAACTTGACCTTGAAGATATTGTGGAGTTATGTAGAAACTATTCCCGTACTCACCATCGAAGAAAGAAACGAAATTCTAGCAATAATGACATAAAGGAGTTGATGGAGGAAATGGCTAATTTAAAAACTGATATCCTTGTTCAACTTAATTTTGTATTAGGTGAGAGAAACATAAAATCCAATTCTACACCACCTTTAGCAATTTATTACCCGAGATGCAGGAATAAGCATGCCTTGCAGGATTGCCCTTTAAACAAAAATTCTATTTGTGGAATTTGTTCCAAGGAACATTCAACAAATAGATGTCCTTTGTTGCCTCATCTAAAATTTGTCTTAGGCACCCCAATAGAAGAACTTAATGCTATTGGGCAAAGATCCAGTGGTGGCTATACACAATATCCCAATGCTCCTCGGTTTCCAAACTGGGGACAATATCCTTGGAATATGAACATGCCATGGGGACATGCAGAAGTCCCTGCACAACCTTGGAACCAAACTTGGACAGCTCCTCCAGATTGGTCACATTCTAGATGGATGAACCCACCTTGGAATGCAACTCATCCACAATGGACACAACAAGGACAAAGATGGGGACAATAATATCCACCATATCAAGGACAACAAAGGTATCAAGGGCAAGCTCAAAACTTGCTGCTAGCTCCTAATCCAAATTTTTAGGGAAGAACACAACATCAACAAATGCAACCAAGTGAAACAACCTCCACTCCCAGCTCAACCTATGACTAACCCAAATAATACCAGACAAACAACCCCTATTTATGAGGCTAAGTCTGAAGATTCTATTGTAGTTCATGTACTTGACTATAGTAACATCCAGCTGCATTCAGAGAAGGTTTTACCTGAACCTGTTCCACCCACTATTAAATAAATAAGTGAGAAACAAGAACCTCCAAATCAGGAGACAATGCAACAAAAACAAAAGGAGGAAGTAACAGAAAAAACACAGGAATCTTCTCCAATAGCATTACCATACCCTGAAAGGTTTGATCATATTGATACTGCCCCTGAATCAAAATTAGTAATAGAAATTAAAAATATGTCAATTTATCTCCCTTTATTGCAGGAAATAAGGGATGTGCCTTCACTCAAAAAAACTATTCAGGAGTTATGTATCAAGAAACCTGGTAAAAAGAAGGCCTTTCCTAAAACCGTTTAGGTGGAAGGAAAATTAGCTGATTTATTATCCAAGAAAATAATTCCTCCCAAATATAGTGACCCCGGTAGTCCAATAGTTACAATTACTATTGTATTAATGCAAATTTCTAATGTGCTAATTGATCTTGGAGCTACAATTATTGTTATGACTAAGGACACAATGCAAAAATTACAGCTCAAGAATCTCAATCCTACCACCACAGTTTTGGAAATTGCAGATAGGTCCTTTGCTAAACCTGAAGGTATCCTAGAAGATGTAGCCATTGAAGTCTCATCTTGGGAATATCCTATAAATTTCTTAGTGTTGCAGCCTAGAAAATCAGTCAATCGATACCCTATCATTATAGGACAACCTTGGTTGGCTACTGCGGCTACTTTTATAGACTACGGGTTAGGAGAAATGACCATTTCTAATGGTGTTGACCTAAAGGAAATTTATTTGTATCCATCAGCTCAACCTTCAACTAAATTTTTTGGACAAATTTGGTATCCTGAATCTGATGAAGAACAAGAAACCATTGCCACTTTGGCTACAGTTGTAGTAAAAGAACATATTGAGGAAATCACTACACCTGAGAGAGAAATATTCGAGAATGAAACTGTCCTAATTGAAACATTACAATCAGAAGGACTAAATGATGATCAAACTCTTGTTCATCAGTTTTTGTGGCAAGAGGAGGAAAAAAAATTAGAACCGTTGTCATCCATGCCTAATTAGGAAATATCATTCATTCTACCACATGGATGGCATCATCATCTCCTTAACACCTTCAAATATCCTCTGATTCCATCAGGTATCATTTTTGAGACAGATTCTAGAGTATTTCATACTCTACAGCCACATCATTGTCCATTAAATGCATTAATTAGTAACTATGAAGCAGTTAGTTCTATCTATCCAGGGATCAAACAAATTGAAATCCAACCAGGTAAATTTCTGAACATTAATAGTTGGCTAACTGAGGACCAAGAAACCAAATTATTTGTAGTCTTACAAAAACATGTTCAAGCTTTTGCATGGAACTATAAAGACATGATAGGCATTCATCCTGAGGTATGTACACATAGGATATATACAGAAAATGTAAAACCAGTAAGGCAACCTCAGAGACGCTTGAATCCCGCTCTAAAAGAAATTGTGAAAGAGGAAATTGAAAAACTCTTAGATGTTGGATTCATTTATCCAATTTTAGATAGTAAATGGGTTTCACCACTGGTCATCGTTCCAAATAAAAATGGTAAAATGAGAGTATGTGTGGATTATAGAGAGTTAAATAAGGCCACACATAAGGATCATTTCCCATTACCATTCATAGGCCAAGTATTGGATACCCTTGCTGGAAAGAAATTTTTCTATTTTCTTGATGGTTTCAGCGGGTATAACCTGATACAAGTTGCCCCAGAAGACCAAGAAAAGACTACCTTTACATGTCCTTGGGGAACCTTTGCTTATAGGGTTTTACCCTTTGTTTTATGTAATTCTCCAACAACATTTTAGAGAGCTATTTTAGCAATTTTTTTTTATTTAACCAATGAAAGTGTTGAAATTTATATGGATGATTTCATGGTGTTTGGAAATAGTTTTGAATATGCATTAGAATAGCTTGAAAAAGTGTTGATTCACTGTGAAACATACCACCTCTCTCTGAATCCTGAGAAGTGCTTCTTAATGATGAAGGAAGGAATTGTCCTTGGACATCATATCTCTTCTTATGGAATCAAGGTTGATCCTAAGAAGGTTGAGGTCATCAAAAACCTCCCTCATCCACAAAATCAAACTGATGTACACATTTTCTTAGGGCACATTAGTTTTTATCACAGATTCATTTCTAACTTCAGTACTATAGCAAATCCTATGTTTGCTCTACTCATGAAGGATTCTAAATTTTTTTGGTCTTCTGAATGTCAAATTTCTTTTGAAGACTTAAAGGAAAAGTTAACCACTCCACCTGTATTAAGAAGTCCTAATTGGGAGTTAACTTTTCATATTCAAACTGATGCTTCCAATACTGCTATTGGAGCTATGTTAGGACAGATTGAAAATGGGGAACATTATGCTATTTATTATATCAATAAAAACTTGATCGGAGCTGAGAAAAACTACACTACCACTGAAAAAGAATTCTTGGCTGTAATCTATGCTATTAAAAAATTCTGACACTATATCATAGGGTACCAAGTATTCATCCATACGGATCATACTGCAATAAAATATTTGATGAATAAACCATTGGTTAGTGCACGAATTATTCTTTGGTTGATTCTGTTGCAGGAATTTGATGTTACCATAGTAAACAAGCCTAGGAAATCTAATGTAGTTGCAGATTTCTTGTCAAGAATACCAAATGCAGATACAGGGGATGTTGTGGAAGATACCTTTCCAGATGAAAATTTATTTACTATCTCTATACAATCTCCATGGTTTGCAGACATAGCTAATTACTTAGCTACAGGGAAGATTCCTCTTCACTTTACCCCCAAATAGAAGAAACAGTTAATCAAGCAAAGTTCTTCTTTTCAATGGATAGAGGGCTTACTGTTTAAATGTATTCTTCATCATGTTTTACACAGGTATATTTGCCAGGATGAAGTATATGATATCCTACGGGCATGCCATGATGAACCATTAGGAGGACATTATTTAGTCAAAAGCACTATTCGCAAAATCTTGGGAATCGAATATTATTGGCCATCTTTGCATAAATATGTAAAGAGGTACATTAGACATTGTGATGCTTTCCATAGAATGGGAAAACCTACGTTTACTAATGAAATGCCATTACAACCTCAAATAGGAACAGAACCATTTGAAATATGGGGTTTAGATTTTGTAGGACCCATTAATCCTCCTTCCCAAGGCAAAGTGCATATCTTGGTATGTACTAATTATGTTACCAAATGGGTAGAAGCTCATGCCTTTAAACATGTTAGAGAAGAAAAAGTTGCTAATTTTCTGTATTCACATTTTTTTTTGCATTTTGGAGCCCCACAATCTATCACCACAGATCACGGACCCCAATTTACTTCCAAAATTATTGAAGCCTTCACTCACCTCTATCAAGTCAAACATAGAAAATCCTCACCTTATCATCCACAAGCCAATGGCCAAGTTGAAGTGACCAATAGGGAATTAGAATGAATTCTGACCAAAACCATAGCAGTTCATATAAGAAATTGGCTGGACAAATTACTAGAAGCTATTTGGGCTTATAATACCACTTGGAAATCTACCACTGGATTTACGCCCTATGAATTGGTCTATGGAAAAAACCACTTTTGCCTATTGAGTTTGAATTACTAACTCTTCAAACTGCTTTGGAAGTAGGTATTGATCTATCATAGGCACAAGAAGATCGTATTCTGCAACTTGATGCATTGGATGAACTGTGCATGGATGCACTACATCAGACGAAGATAATCCAAACATAGCAGAATATGTGGCATGATAGTCACATAAAGCAACAAAAATTTTAGTAAGGTGACTGGGCCTTGTTGTTTGATTCATAATACAAGGATTTCCCTGGAAAGTTGTAGACCAGATGGCTTGGACCTTACCAAATTGAGGAAGTGTTTGACAATGGAGTTGTTCGTCTTACACCTATTGATGACTCACAACGCAAGTTGGTGGTGAATGGACATCATCTTCATATGTACCACAAACCATACAACAAGGCAAAATTTCTCAAGCAAGTGGAAAGTTTGGATGTACACATTTGGGAAGAAAACACTTCTTCCATCCCAAATTTAGCAGATTGACACAAGATTTAAAAAATAATAATAATAATAATAATAATAATTCAGGAAGTGAAAACCTCTTTGAGGCACTCCTGAGTTGGGTTTACATGAAAATCGGTTTTCTAGCATGTTTACCTAGTTGGTTTCACTATCATTGTTCAGTCTTGTCTCATGATCGTGGTTTCATCTATTTTCAGATTGCACCTACCTAAGTTCAAATATTGATTAGCTAAAGTAGGGGCACCCTGAAATGTAGCTAAAATGGTTATAACAGGTATGTGTCTTTTCATTCTCTGAATAATGTAAATCATTAGTATATAGTGTATATATCCTTGATTAGTATAAAAGCATGTAAAAAGGGGGAATCAAAAATAGAAATTCCTTGTCAGTAATGCCTCTGCCTAATTCTGCTCTAGAATGAAAAAATAGAAGTGCGCTAGAATAAGCGCAGGAATAACCTGTTATATTCCAAAGTGCAGGAATAAATTGTTTATATCCCAGAGCATAGGAATGATTTAACAAGCACAGGAATAAACTGTTTATATACCAGAACGTAGGAATGATTGATTAAGCACAGGCATAAATCACTAAGCACAGGAATGAAATTATGTATAAAAACTGTTTACGACATGTGGTCTATGGTGAGTTAATTGGTTTAGAAGGAAAAAGATAGGTCACCGACTCATGGTTGCATATGATAGCTAGCATCCATAAAAAAAATGAACAAAGTTACGGGTGGTAACTTCACATGCGCTACCATGTCATTACACTGCAAGTTCCGAAGCAGTTCCTACGCTGCTATTATTCTTGCTACGACAATTGAAACCCTAAACTATATGCACGCTCTTACTGTCCACCAATTTACAGGAACTATAGAATAGAACATAGGAAATTACCCCATGGGGGGAAAGAAAATCAGAGCTGAACCTAAAAATATTAGCTACCTGGAAAGTGACCCTACATCTCTACAAATATTCACTAATGGAGGATTTTTTCCATTCCTGTGAAAATTTGATGGCTATTTCGAGGGTTTGGCAGCAGAATTCGCACGCACATTCCACAACAATCGAGTGCACATTAACGAGATGACCATCCAGGTAACTCCTGAAATACTCAACCAAATCACTGAATTACCTCTTTAGGGCTTGCAGATTGTAAAAACTAGGAGAAATATTTTAAATAACCTAGTTAATCAGTTTAAGGAAGAAAGGTATGGAGAAATTGATTTCTTGATACATAGAAATGTTTGTAAGGGGGTAAAAAGACCTAGTTTACCAGTCCCTTGGAACGAAGTTGCAATGTGGGTTATGAGGTACATCACTTGTGATGGTCAATTTCCTATTGTATCTGGCACACACCTTCATATCCTCAACCATCTGTGCCATGGAGCAATCAAACCAATGTAGGGTTAATATTCCCTTATACATTTTCTAGGAGTTAAAGGATATGGCCCTAAAATACCAAGCAGGGAAGGGAAGCCCTAAGCACCAAGGGCTCATAAAATTGATTTGCCAGTATCACTTTAGGGGTAACCCTAGAAATTTTGACCACTTCTTTGCCCCTTGGGCAGAAACAAATGACCCTAATCCTGCATCAGAGGAAGAAGAAGCAAAGGAAGAATCTGTAGAAAAACCTAGTCCAGAACCCTCTGAAATTAGAATTTCTCCTTCTCTAGATGGTCCCCCATCTTCATGAACTCAAAAATAGCAAGCGTCCACATCTGGTTCTCAGTCAAAAAGAAAAAGGGTAACATTTGCAGATACGGTACAATCCAACAGGGAAATTGGAAATGCAAGTGAACATGCACCTACTCTAGAATCTGCTCTTGAAATAATAGCAACATCTGTAGTTGCTCCAGAATATCCAAAACCTGCACCTACTAAGAAGTCTCCAGGGTCTATAGGGTTAAGAAGGTCTGCTAGAATTTAGAAAACTAAAACCCTGCTAGAAGAACTAATAGATATCACAGACCCAAATGAAGGAGAAATCAGAACAGAGGATGCACAAGAACCAATTGTTGAAATGGAAATGACAGACACAGGGATACAGACAATGGAACTGGATACAACTATGGATGAAACTTCAATAAGACCTATATGTCCATTAGTTGATTATACTGACTTTGATTCTGAGGAGCAGCTAAAATTTGATTCTGAACCAGTTGAGGATGATGTGCATGTTTTAATGCATGATGATTCTAAGCAGTATTTTGAGTCTGAGTCTAAAGAGGAAATCGATATCCACACTTAATTGCATTCTTCAAAGAGTGTTATTAAAACCCAAACCCATTGAATTGAGCAAGCTAAAGAGACCATTAAACAAAAGGATCAACAAATTGATCTACTTCAATAGAAAATTCAAGAATTGTAGAACCAGTTGTCTCAACTAGAATATCAATCTATAGAGTTACCAGAAGCATCACCTGATGAGTGGGCTCAGATCCTCTTAGATTTAGTTGAACATTCTAAAGCAAACATAGCACCTACGTAGAGATTACCTGACAGAGAGGAAGCAGGAATGGCAATATCTGATGATGAGAGTCCATCAAGAATTCTGCTGAAAAATGATACTGCACTTCAGCAGGAAACACAGACACCTTCTATAGAGGAACAAGAGGCTACATCACAAGATCAGGTATCCACACTCTCTCCTCTCATTGCTATTACAATAGAACAAGGAACACAAATAGATTTTCCTATTGTAATACCAACTGTGGAAGTTGGTATACAAGTGAATATAGTGGCACAAATGCAACCTATTGTAAGACCCCCAGACATAGTGCCTTTAACTAGGTACAATGAAGACCTAGCATATTGGATGACTCAGTGTCACCAGTTAGAGGGCAAGGTTGCCACTTTAAACTCTAAAGCAGCCAAAGTAGTAGAGAAGGAAACAAAGGTGAATAGGTTAAAAACACGGGTGTAGAATGTATGCCAAATTGTAGAATATGCAATACAGTGCAGAAGACCACCTAGATTTTATAGCATCCTACTCAAGGAGAGATACCTTCACTGGTAAATCATGAGACTTGCTTCTGAGCTGCCTCATCAATTAAACACTCCTAAAGAATTCATAGAGGCATTTATGCAGAGTCCGGCATAGCAACAAAACCTGTTATGTGAGTTATTTTTTCATAATTTCTTTTTTCCAACAGAAAGTATGTTTCTGCCTCACATTTATACAGGTGACTTACAACTTAGAGCCTTCATGTCCACTCTACAAAATTAGATTTACTGGGACACAAAAAAGAAGTTCACTAAGTAATTGGAATCAATGGCTATTTTAATTATTAGACCTGCTCCTCTGAATCACAGGGATTGTACAAATGTTCATTATACCTTCATGAGGGATAACAGAATGAAACAGATCTATCTAGGTAACCTTCAAAAATGTATAATCTAGTTTCATAATTTTTGTGCAGATTTCTTTGATGATGCTGTGGTAGCTTGTAAAAAAATATGGGGTGAGTTATCTATCTCTCTACAAAAAAGAGAGCCAATTTCTCCCACTAATTTGTTGTGATCAAGGAGAAGGGCAGAAGGCATTGTCCAAATTATATCAGAAATCAAAGAGCTTTGGATAGGTTTGAGATATAGGATGTCCATAATTATCACTCATGTTCCCTACTTCTTTGATACTGACCCACAGCCTGATATGCACTTCCAATAGTGGTTTTAGTCCATCAAAGTAGTTAGTGGATTCTATAAAATTGGTGGTGCATTACTCACATTTCATGAAATATGTCTAGACATGGATCTGTGTGTCGCTGTCGCTGTACAAAATGCATGAGGGCATGCATTACCATAAGTTGGGGGGGAATTATGAGGCCAGGAATTGCCTCATCCATGAACACTTTTTTATTCATTTTAACTCTTTGACTTACCCTTTTTACTATGATTTTATGTTAATTATGGGAAAAATGCATTATATACTGATGTTTGCATATTCTGAAATGACAAAGTGCATATACTCTGTTTTACTATTTTTACTGCAATTTCACCTGTTTTTTAGTTAATTAATCAGTAGTATTATAGCAATTCAGACCTTGTTTGAATATTTGATGCTTGGTAATATTATGTTCCTTTGGTTAAAATAATTCAAATGGAAAAGGGTGCCAAGAATTTGTCCATTGTAGCTGACTGTGCAGGAAAATAGGCTGTAACTGTGATAGTTCCAGCCAGCTGTACATATATAGTAGGGCTTGGAATTAGTCACTCCAGTACATGCCACCGATGCAGAAGGGTGTGCAATATAGAGGAGAAGTCAACACATTACTCCCTACGCATTTGGACCATAGATCAGCAACAAATGGTCACCTACCTATTATTTCGAAGCAGTGTAGGAATAAGTGATGCAGGAATAGGGAATAGCATAGGAACAACTAAAAGTGGTCAAAAAGTGATAAACCAGTGGAGAAAATTATTGGAAATTGACTAGGAGGTTGTCCTAACTCATATTAACATTATTTACTCAATAAATGTAGCCCAACAATAATGAATGGATAAAGTTTTGACAAAGCAAATTCCTGTAGTCTAGAAAACAGTTATGTAATCAGTTGTAAATCCCTACACAGCAATAACCAAGTATATCAATATTATATTATAAATAATAAATCTCCATGGTCGAGCAAAGATATAGGCATATAGATAGATAGGCAATAGAATACCAAAATTAGCATAGAGTGAAGTTTTATTGTAGCAGAACAGTAATTTGCAGGTTTTTCCTGCATTACTGTAATGCAGTTTCAGATTGAATAAAAAGTTGCAATATTCAGTTTTCAATTGGCATGTTGAGGGTGATGATTAAAAACTAGATTCTCTTAGCATAACTCATCACCTTCTTCTAGTTCTGGAAGTAAGGGCCACTTGCGGACCAGAAGAAGGCAGTTTTTGACAGAATTTCTTGCTGAATTCTTGCTACAGCAGGTTAGCAAAATTCTACCAGTTTTTATTTCTTTAGTAGTTTTCAATACGGTTTCTAGTAGTGGATAGCATTTTCTTATTTACAGTAATTCCCAGATATTTTGTCATTTTGCAGTTTTACAGTAATTGTTGATTCAATTTTGCATTACACAACAATTTCCAAATATCTTATCATTTTGTAATTTGCCAATTTTTGTTGATTCAAAGATTGCAGTAGTTGAAATTCTATTTTGACATTCTCCAGTTGATTTAATTTCATGCAAGAGTGTGTGTGTTTTAAATTCTGCACTTTACTTTTCTATCATTTCAATTTAGCAACATTTCATTTTCTGTCATTTCTAGATTTTGCAATTTCATTTCCTGCAATTTTGTTTCTACAAAAGTAAATAGCAGTTAATTTCAATTCTTAGGAGTTAAAGGTCACAACAAAACCCCCAAATGCTAACTGATCCATAAATAAAAATTGTTCTTGGATAAACTAAACCTGCAACTGTGACACTTCCTATCGTATACAGCCTGTGGACACCGCCCTAGATTGACACACATAATGATTAAATGATGAATGATCAACGACCCTCATCATTCTTGTTTCCATGCATCATTTCATGCAATTAGCCTAGTAGGTAGAAAGTAGTACTCTTCATTTCTATGTTTCAAGCAATATTTATGAATTTGGTATAAGTATAGCATGTTTTGTTCATTTTATTGATTTCATTAGTGTTATAGCATCTTTAAGTTCACATTCCTCAAAGGGCCTCATCATGAGAGGCTACCTATGCTATTAATTCTTTTGTGTTGTTTCTTGACCACAGGAAATTAGGTTTGAAGGAGATTCAATCATCTAATTCCTTCCTCAATGCGAAGAAGAGGGTCAAATCCACCCTAGAGCAGTTCGTGTCACCCTAAATGGCCTGAAACTCGCATTTACCCTTGAGAGGGGTTTCATAATCTTTTCCTATTGTAATAAGAGTACCAAAATGGTATTACTAAGAGGGAAATATTTGTAACTGGAATTGTCTTCTTTCTAAATGGAATAAAAGTGTTCTTTTCTTTCCAATTTGTTTTCAATATTGCAATGCATTCTTTTGTGTCTCTTGTTTATATCATGCAGTAGGAAGCATAGGTGTGAGGTCGTTTTGGTGGTCACACAAAATAGAAAGGTTTTGTTTTTACAAGTTGAAGTTTTGATAGAACCAAGGTACATTAGGCAAAGGAGTATGTAATACCCATAGGCCTTATGTTATACCATAGTGATGAACAATAGTGCTTAGACCAATATTTTAGGCCACTACCCAAGGAGGATTCTACACATACCCTTGAGCACACTATATACCTCTCTGATAGTATGGGAGGGTAATTGCTCGGGATATTGTGTCCTATGGACTATGGATAAGCAAGGCCAAAAAGCTTCCTATTGTATAAATTTTTTTTTAAGCCTAAATGGTCTTTCGATACATCCAAAAATGTAGCTCAATTCCATGTGTGAGTGTTGTCTAAGGCTTGGGTATTGGATCCTAATTACCCCTCACTTCACTAGAAACTTGATGGGATATCTATATTAGCCAATAATGACTTCTTCATGATATTTTAAAACCCTTGGCATAAGGTTTCTAGCCTACTCAACTACTATAAAAAAGACTATTTTTTAGTTTTTTTTTTGTTTTTGCTGATTTTTTTTAATAAATGAAAACATAAATGAAAAGCACAAGAAAATTATACCTAACAGGTGGAAATGGATCGGAAAGAATTATCATAGTCACGATAGAAATAAATCCTAGAAAGTGTCTTGATACCACTTGTTAAGAACCTACCATTAAAATAAATCTTAGTCACACAAAATACTGTAAAATAATTGAAATTCATCAAATAACAGAATAACACTATGCAAAAAGTAATTGTAGAATTGAAAAAATCTCACAAATAAATCAGAATCGTAGGACTCTTTGAGGGAGAAACCTCCTTCAATATTTCATTAACTTTCAAAAAGATACATTCATACATGGCTCCATGTATTTTAAAGAGAAACTCCATGCAACCCTACTGTAAGGTTCAAGAGTTGGCTTATATGCAAAATGCCACTCAATCTAGAATATTATACCAAAAATTGGTTACAATCTTGATAATATTTACATGAAATAGCCCCACTTGGCTAGGTGCCTTAATTACCACATACATTATGAAATATTACAAAATATTATAAACTAACATTATAAATGGAATCTCCCATGTTGGAAGTCGATCATTACATATGAAAATGAGAATTACAAAATAACATTAGGATGGGATCCTAACATAATCGAGCAATATTTTAGTCAGTCATGCAAATCTTCGAGAAAAATAATGTCCTAATTGGTTTGCAAGATCGAAAAACAAATACGACATGAAAATGAGGATTTTTTTCTCTAATATATGGTTTTTCCCATCCACTTAGGGTGATTTTTGATGATTAAATATTGGTCATTCCTCTTTTAATTGATGAACTTAGTGTTCGATCTATGGCTCCCAATGTTATTGCTTGTGGCAATACTTGTTATATGTGATGCCTACGCATTCAACTCTAAGTGTCTCTCATTAGATGTTTTTTTGGAAGATAATCACCCCTTGAGGTAGATGACATTGCCACATTCTCCATATCATGATAAATTTTCAAAGCCATAAGTTTCAATTCCTAGGGTTCTAGAATGAAATGGGAGCCATGGTGATGGTAATATTGCTAAATATTTTGCCCCAACCAAGGATTACCATATAGTTTTATTCTTTTTATTCTAGTTATACAACACATACAAAAATTCTAAAGTCATAGGGGCATTGTTTGACTCTGAAGAACTCAATCACACCACCATTGAGTTCGTTGTTCAATTGCTTTATTAGGTTCCACATAACCAAAATAATATGTATTTATGCAATGGAGTATATTATGGTGCTATATATATATCTTAGTTGCTCTCAATTATGGTATGCAATCTGAATAATGATTCATTACATTTAGTTGGTCTAGAAAATTTGGCAACAATGGTGATGTCTTCATACATTATTCTCCATAAAAATTGAATATAGTATTATAAATGTAATTTGTCTTTGTATGTGATAAGGTGAACCTTAGTAAACAAATGGGACAACACTCTACCGATTGAAACCTTAGTAATCTTGCTAAATATTTTGGCCCAACCAGGGATTCCTATGTCTTTTTATTCTTTTTATTTTAGTTATACAACACATATAAATATCCTAAAGTCACAGGAGCATTGTTTGACTCTGAATAACTCAATCACACCACCATTGAGTTCGTTGTTCAATTGCTTTATTAGGTTCCACATAACCAAAATAATATGTATTTATGCAATGGAGTATATTATGGAGCTATATATATATATATATATATATATATATATATATATATATATATATATATATATATATATATATATATATATAGATAGATATCTTAGTTGCTCTCAATTATGGTATGCAATCTGAATAATGATTCATTACATTTAGTTGGTCTAGAAAATTTGGCAGCAATGGTGATGTCTTCATACATTATTCTCCACAAAAATTGGATATAGTATTATAAATGTAATTTTTCTTTTTATGTGATAAGGTGAGCCTTAGTAAACAAATGGGACAACACTCTAGCGAGGAAGGTTCCATGATGCCATGACTTGTTGTAATGTTATGATTTATCATATTGTTTCAATCTTTGATTTTAATAACTGTATGCACTAGACTTGAGGTTTTTCTAATGTCACCTTTCCCAAGGTGACAACTTTGAAGAATCGTACTTCTATGGTTTGTTTAAATTTTGACATGAAATGTCATGTGTGAATGCCACTTGTCCAATACTTCACTCAAGAGCATCTACATGAAGGCCACATGTATCATTTCCCTTAGATGACTTTTCTTGAGGACACCAATGTAAAGATGAATGGCTTGTGTTTATAGTATCTAGTTATTCAGACTAAGTTTTCATGGGCCTTGCGTAATTATTAAATTAAGTTTTTATATTAAGCTTCACTAGGTCCTTGAGAAGAAAAAAATAATTTTCACATATTACATATATCTCTAGGCTCCTGCAAACTCATGACACTTCATCAGAATTATGTGTGTATCATTACCTATAAAGTATTTATTCCTTTTTCTTTTATTGGATATATGACTTAAGTTATGGTATTTTAATAAAGATTCACTACAGACATACACTTAGAAAATATATTGTGAAGATATGTTATAGGAATATACTATGACAACATAATATAGAGACTTATTACATAACTATGCTACAAAAATGAGTTACGAAATTAAGCTACAAACATGAATTATAGATATGAATTATAGAAAATATTATAAAATTATTATTAATTTTTCCTTCCCCCAAACTATATTATAAAACTATTATATTACTCCTTTTATTTTTTTCCTTTTCTCTCCCTCAAACTGAATTTTTGGCTATATAGCCAAAACATATAAGAAGAAAAATTTTATTCACAAGGGTTTATATTATATATATTATATTTTATTTATTTGTATATATATTTATTAATATCCTTATTTTTATAATTTTTTTTTGAATATAGGATGTTTCTATAGACACCCAAAAGTCACACATTGTCCATCTCCTCATCTTCGTGGTCAATCAATTTGCAAAACCCTCAAAAATTGCATACATTGGCTAAAAATCCTATTCATTCATTAAAATAACTATTCATCATCCTTAGCCCCTTTGGGCTATCTAAGCCCCTTCCTACACTTAACTATAGGTCCTCATGCAACCTCATTTCCAACTAAACTAAGGTTGAATTCCTCACCATGGTCAAAAAGCACTTTATGGTCAAAAAGTCAACCCTTTTGGTCAAAAATTACTTTAAGACTAATCACATGTTTAATTAAATCTAATATTGGTTTAATTTAAGCCTTCCACATCACCTAGTCTACTTTGACTAGCCTAAGACTTCTACCTCACCTAGTCTACTTTGACTAGCTTCGCCTTCCACCTCACCTATTCTAACCTATCCTAGCCTTGCCATCTCTCATCCAAATATTTCTCCACCTCACACTCCCCTGGGTCATAAATGAAGGATGGAGAATTTTACACATAAAATGTAATTTATAGAGAGATATTTCCAAAAATGTTTTCATTAATGCCAAATGGATATTTTTAGCAAAGTCATCATTATTTATGGATGGGTGAGGGATTCTCTCACCCAACCTCATTTATGAACTAGGACACCTCAAGGGATACCTCACCATTGAAACCTCACAGGGGACACCTCATCCCCTCCCTCTCACTTTGGCCAAGTCTATAAATAGAAGGTATTTTTCACCATTTCAACAACAACCATATTTTTCTTACCAAAACTCTATCAAAATTACTACAGTCATCGCATCCATACTACATCCATCATACAACCATCGTATACACATCACAATTGATTTATCACTTTCATGATGTTTCCTTGTGATTGAGACAGGTCAATAACCCCATAAAAGTACACTTTATGAAGGTGACCCTCACAAAAATCAAAGAAGCAGTTATTCTACGATAACCAGAAAAGTCATCTTGCATATTCTATCTAAAAAATACAGGTTTGTACGACCTTGTGCGAACCTCAATTTTCACAACAGATTCACATGACCCCATGCGAACCTATGGTACAACCACAAGAATCATCGAATAATGTAAGCATGAGTTAATTTAGTGCTTTTATGTAGTTTTAAATAGTATTTTTCATGTTTTAATCTTGTTTAAGAGTCTTTTTGTCTTCATAACCCTAGGGTTTGACTAAGGCAGACCCCTCAACGCACTAACAAGATTTTATAGATTCAAAAAGTATAAAGAACACATCCAACTAGTGGTGACATACGAGCAAGAAGCCCATATGCACTGAGGGACACAAAGAAGAAAAATCCGGCTACCTTTGTACCACATCCAAAAGGGATTCCTTAGGGAAGACCCCATTGTAGCCTTCAGGATAAAAGTTGTAAAGAGGATATCAATATGTAGCCCTTTTTATCATTTAATAGCAAAATTAGTGGATCCTATAATTATAAATGATAATTATAGTTTCATTTTTTTTTCTTTCATTCTGGCACGTCCAGTGGGACTCAAACCTACAATAGTCTGATTAGAAGTCAATCAATTTGCAAAACCCTCAAAAATTGCATAAATTGGCTAAAAACACTATTCATTCATCAAAATCACTATTCATCATCCTTAGCCCCTTTGGGCTAGCTAAGCCCCTTCCTACGCTTAACCCTAGGTCCTCATATGACCTCATTCCCAACTCAACTAAGGTTGAATTCCTCACCATGGTCAAAAAGCACTTTATGGTCAAAAGTCAACCCTTTTGGTCAAAACTTGCTTTAAGGCTAATCACATGTTTAATTAAATCTAATATTGGTTTAATTTAAGCCTTCCACCTCACCTAGTCTACTTTGACTAGCCTAGCCTTCCACCTCACCTAGTCTACTTTGACTAGCCTAGCCTTCCACCTCACCTATTCTAACCTATCCTAGCCTTGCCACCTCTCACCCAAATATTTCTCCACCTCACATTCCCTTGGGTCATAAATGAAAGATGGAGACTTTTGCACATAAAAGGTAATTTTTAATTGAGAGATATTTCCAAAAAGGTGTTCATTAATGCCAAATGGATATTTTTAGCAAAGTCATCATTATTTGTGGATGGGTGAGGGATTCTCTCACCCAACCTCATTTATGAACCAGGACACCTCAAGGGACACCTCTTAGGTGGACACCTCACCATTGACACCTCACAGGGGACACCTCATCCCCTCCCTCTCACCTTGGCCAAGTCTATAAATAGAAGGTCTTTTTCACCATTTCAAAAAAACCAACTTTTACTTACCAAAACTCTTTCAAAATCACTATAACCATTACATCCATCCTACATCCATCACACAACCATCGTACACACATCGCAATTGATTTGTCACTTTCATGATGTTTCCTTGTGATTGAGATAGGTCAATAACCCCATAAAAGTGCACTTTCTGAAGGTGACCCTCGTAAAAATCAAAGAAGAAGTTATTCCAGGACAACCAAGAAAGTCATCTTGCAGATTCTGTCCAAAAAATATAGGTTCACATGACCCCGTGCGAACCTCCTAGTTCACAACATATTTGCACGACCCCATGTGAACCTATGCTACAAACACCAGAATCACCGGACAAGGTAAGTATGGGTTAATTTAGTATTTTTATGCTGTTTTTAGCAGTAATTTTCATGTTTTAAGCTTGTTTAAGAGTATTTTTGTCTTCATAACCATGGGGTTTGACTGAGGTAGACCCCTCAATGCACTAACAAGATTTTGCAGGTTCAACAGGTACAAAGAACACATCCAACCAACGGTGGCACACGAGCAAGAAGCCCACCTACACTAAGGAACACAAAGAAGATAGATCCTGCTGCCTTTGCACCACATCCAAAAGGGCTTCCTTAGGGAAGACCCCATTGTAGCCTTCAGGGCAAAATTTGTAAAGAGGATATCAATTTGTAACCCTTTTTATCATTTAATAGCAAAAATAGTGGATCCTATGATTTTGAATGAGAATTATAGTGTCATTTTTGTTGCTTTCATTCTGGCATGCTCGGTGGGACCCCACCAAGCACTAGCTTAATCACCTTCTAACAAAAATTGTGGCATATTTTTATATGGTAGGTAATTGTCATCTTTGAAGAAACCCCAAACCAAAAATACCCTGAAAGCCATCTCAGGCCAAATTGCAAAAGGTTTTTTGGTGCACCGATGAGCCTCCAAAGAGAGTAGTGAGTACACACTTGGGCATGTGGATTCCCCAATCTACCTCAAACTTGATACCTGACACCCAAGTATTGGTTCCTGACACCCACAACCATCAACAAGGTAAGTCAAGGGAGGTTAAGAGCCTCATGTTCCTGGGGATTGCATGCCCCCATACCTAGACCACCAATCATCTCTCACCATGGTGTATGCAAGGTTAAAGCATCCTTGTATTTTTGTGCGGTATTAGTTAGCTTATTTTCCTACAATTTGCTTTCTTCAGGTATATGCAAAATCTCTTAGGGTTTATGCTATCTTGTCACACTAAAAATTGACTTTTGGACCTTTTATATGTAGGTACCTATGCTAGAACACTCTAGGAGCTTCAAAATCATCATCAAGACCTCAAAACCAGTCAGCCCAATATTTGGACCCCGATTCGCATGACCCCGTGCAAACCACTTACCAGAGGATAGGTTCACACCCTGGGGTGCGAATCTCTAGAATCAACACAACTTCAGAGCAAAAGGTGAACCAGAAGGTTTTGCATACACCTGGATGTAGGTATTGTGTGAAATTTATGTTTTTCCTTCATTTTGAGGCTAACCTTTCCTATTGGGCTTGCATTCCACAAAATCGCATCTGCTTGTTTGTTTTAGGTAAATTTACACTTGCTTTCTAGCCTAGCTTCAATTCCAGTCATTTCCCTTTGTGTCATTTCCCTTCCAAAAGCATTTAACTAGATTTATTTCTTGTTATTTCCCTTCCAAAAGCATTTAATTAGATTCCTTTCCAATCATTTCCTTTTCTTGTCATTTCCCTTTGAAAAGCATCTAGCTAGACTTTTCTTTCCAAAAGCATTTAACTAGCTTCCTTTCAAAAGCACTTAATTAGATTTTCATTCTGTAAACCATTAGACTAAATTTATTTTTGTGAGGACGCAAGTAATTAGATTTGTTTTGAAAAGGCATCCTAGCATAGCTTTCCTTTGAAAAGGCATTTAGGGTAGATTTGCTTCTAAAATAGTATCACACAACAAACACCACACACTCACGTCCCATTTTTAATGGTGTAAAGACTGGCTTTCATCTCCAGTATGAATTGGATTTCATCACCAATTCAACACCAGAGTTTAGTGAGGTCTAGGTTGTACTCTCCACTGGCTCACCTCCAGTTTTAGTCACCATAGTATCCCCCAGGTGGATCATTTTGGCATTAATACCCAGCTTGTTCCTTCCCACTTTGAGTGTTGGTTATCCAGATTTCATCACTGGAAGGTACCTTTGGAGTGGGTAGTTTTAGAAATCCCCTTTACCATAGGGATTTTCAAAATAATTAGTGGGTGTATATGATCGTTACTTGCATACCTTAAATATGATGGTTAAGTGAAAGCCTTAGTTAGGGCCAGTAGCAGCACATTGATAGCATGACCTCTCTTTGTGAGAGTATATTGACTCATTAGAGCATTTTGAGTCTCCCCCCTTTGGATACCATTTTACTATACCAAAATCCATCTAGGTTGCCACTCACCCATTGGAAATATAGTTCTATTCTATGCGCTTTTGGGTATTGTAGAAGGTTCTATACTACGACATACCTGATTCAAAAGTAGAGTTCACCCATTCCCATGATTTTTTCTTAGGGTGGATACAGTACTTTCATCAAAACACACAAAAATCAAAATAGAAAAATATTTTCTTATTTTTGAGTCTCATGAAAGTGGTTACAATAGCATATTAAACTTGCTATAACTCACTCACCAATTGTTCCACAGTTTCACTTCCATGCCAAACACTGCATAGTCTATTTTTAGGTGGTTCATACCCCTAGTGTGAATTTCCTACACTCAGATATATTCACATGACCCCATGCGAAACCTAGCTTCTAGGCTACAAAACTTCACAAAATAGGTCTACACAGCACACAGAGGATCTCCACAGCAAAAATCCATCCTCTATCACTATTTATGGTGGTTCGCATGACCCCGTGTGAATCTCTAGTTGTAGGAGTGGTTTGCACAACCCCATGCGAACCTATTTTTTAGGTCATAGATCTTTCACAGAGCACACAGACACCTTCCAGAGCACATATCCATCATCTGTTTCTTATTTTGGTGGTTTGCATGACCCCGTGCGAATCTTCGATCTTAGAAGTGGTTCGCATGACCCCGTGCAAACCTATGTTTTTGAGAACAGAAAGTGTCCCAGTCAGCCACAGACATTCCTAGAGTCCAGATTACACATATTTTGGTTGTTACCACACTCTTGCACACATCACCATGCCAGTTATGCATAGTCAGATACGTGAAGCCCTTCGTCATGCCACCGAGGCCACCCAATAGACTATCATGACCATAGGTGCCTCTACTTCTCAAACCACTGATCCACCTTTCGAGTCTAAGCAGGTTACTTCCATTGTTCCACCAGATCTATTGATTGGGCCCTCGACCCCTAGCACTAGTCCTATGTCCCATATGGCATCTTCCACTCCATATCACCTCCTAGATGAGACCTTCGAGGAGCCACCTCCTTTGGATGATCTCTCCTCTCCTAATCCCCCATCCACCTATTTTCAACATGTCATATATACCCCTCCTGGTCACCCCATACCCGTTATGGTGGTAGATGAGTTCACCCCACCTCCTTCACCATCTACCACCCATCCTTTCCTAGAGCATTCATCCCATCCCCTTTTGGGAGATGACTCCAATGTCATCATTTCCCAAATCATGCCTGATGTCATTACTACTGTCCAGATGGTAGGTATGATTTCTACACCTCCTTCTTCTATGCCACCTACTACCACATCTTCATCCCAAATCCTACCATCATAGTAGGCCTCATCGAGTTACCAACCTTCATCCTAACCACCATCATCACTCCCACTATAGTACTTTTCACACCTATCTCATCCCTCATTATAGGTTCATCTGTAATAGGCATCCTTATCTCCATAACCACCTCCATTTATGCCCTAGTTTTCTACCCATACACCCACCAACTATCCTCCATTTTCTTCATATGGACCCCCATCAGTACCCTCCTCATCATTTTTCTTACCACCCCCACCTTCATTTTGACCTCCATCATCGAATCCCACTTATCAAGCTAATCCTCCCTGCTATTCGGTTCAACCTAAATCCTTGCTAGCCATTCCATCCACACCACCCCAGTCCTCATCGGTTGCACCCCCATATTCAAACCAATTCTCTTTCACCACATCTTCATCTATCCCTCCCCCATCTTCTACACCACCTACCTTCTTTACCTCACCACCCACATGGTCCTCTACCACCACTGCTCAAGTGCAACCAAATTTCCAATATGCATAGTAGTAGTAGGTACCCATGCCTAGCCAATAGATTCCTAGGTATTATGATCAACAACAACCACCACTAGTACAATATTCATACATCTCACCTCATCCATCTCAGGTTCCTATCCCACAATACCAAGCTATGTCAGCACCTGATCCACAACAAGCCACTTACTATCACCAGTGGGAGGAACAATAGTTGCAATATCCACCACATTTGGATTATTCATAGGCATCATCACAACCACTACCTACATCTACACCTTCACCCCCATTTCTCGCTCCACAAAATACCACTATGGTGCTCTCTAGTGAATTTCAAGCCATGCAAGAGCAGATTCGTACATTGGATTTGCGCATGACTAGTTATGGGCCTCAAAAACCCACATATGATGAATTGTGCAATGAACCAATCCACCCATCTGTTCCCATACATCCTTATCCTTACCGATTTGAGATCCCAAAATTCGATAAATTCAAAAGTAAGGAAGATCCTAGAGAGCATCTTAACAATTACCATTTTTCTTGTTACCAACTTCATGGTAGTGATCCCCTTATGCTCCATACTTTCGCACTTTCTCTTGGGGGACAAGCATTAGATTGGTACAACCATTTGCCTCACCATAGTCTATTCACATTTGAACAATTGGCCAATATTTTTCTTGAGCATTTCTCGATCAATATCAAAACCAAGCTTACCTTGTCAGATGTCTATGCTTTACACCAATTTGACGATGAGCCTATTACTAATTTTGTTGCTCGTTGGAGAGTGGTCATTCATGATCTTGCCTTTCCTCTCCCACCTTCAAAGCTTGTCAAACTATTTTCCAAGAGTTGTCACAAGCAAATATCTCAGACATTACAGATCCATCAGAGTCGAACATTTGAAGAAGCCATTGCCCAAGCCAAAGTTATCGAGGACATCAAGGTCCACATGGGCAAAATCAAGCTCCATCCAAAGTAGTCCTACCCAACCAATTACCACTACAATCACCCCCCATACGTACCACCCACTTCAAAGCTACCTCAGACCAATCAGGTGCTCCTCACCTCTTCATCCCCACCACCTCAACTCACCCCATCTCAACCTCCATAATCCACACCATCATGACCACCCCAAAATGCATACCAATTCAACCCTCCACCAACTCCCAATGCCTACCAAGTCAACCCTCCCACACCACCTAATCCATATCAAGGTCACAATCCTCACCCTCCTCATCCACCATGCAATTGGATGCCTTTTTCTGAGCCCATGCCCACTTTATTCCATTGATTATATGATGGAGGTCTCATCACTTTGCCTAATGTCCAACCTCTTGATCCAAACCGTCCACTCCCATGGGACCATAATCCATAGGTATTTTATGATTTCCATCACCAAAATGGCCATACTCTTGATTCATGCCATATTTTTTACCATACTGTACAAGATCTTATCGATCGAGGCACCATTCAAGTTTCTAATCCCCTTGCACCACAAAATCAAAACTTGGGGATATATCAAAATCCATTACCCAAGCATGGGGGTAATCCACCATAATATGATCCATGCCAAGTCAATCATGTCAATCGAGGTCCTTCATAGTAGGGATTTATGGGTATGATCAATATTGCCACCCATAATCAATGCTATCCATCCCCTACTGACATCCAATATCCATCAGTTTCTCAACCACCACCTGCTTCCAATCCATCAAACCCTCCACCCATTCCTCCACCTATACCATGAAATGTCATCACCATCCATGGTAGTATTTCCCATCAACTTCACACCACCCCTACAAGGTTATCCATCTATGACCTCTTACAGCAATCCCAACCTCATCGTGAAGCCCTCGATTCTATCCTTCGCTCTCTCGATCTTGAGACTCATGATACAGATGCATTTTCCAACTTTTTTGGCAATGTTTAGAGATGCCTACAACCTTCTATCAACTTCCATGACCATGAAATTATAGAATTTATAGGCAAGGGAGTGGATCCCCCATTGCATATTCAAGCCTCCATCAATACCGTCACCTACAAGTGGGTCCTCATTGACACTGGTTCCTCCATAAACATCATTTCTACCACATTCCTTGGATACCTTTGCCTACCTCCCTCTCATATCTCCACTCCATACATGGACCTTCAATATTTTTATGGCTCTATGCGCCCTACCATTGGTACCATCATCCTTCCTATCAAGGTTGGCACCAAAACCATCTCCACACTCTTCCATGTTATCGAAGGTGAGATGTAGTATAACATCCTTTTGGGATACCCCTGGATTTAGGACATGCAATGTGTCCCTTCCACACTACATCACTATATCAAATATGTCCATAATGGTTTGGTCCACTACATCCCTAATTATGGTGATCCATTCAAGTTTTGCAACATTATCACCCTTCCACGAGGTCCACCATTATCATCCATGCAGTTCACTCCCACCCCATGTCATTATTTAGATACCACCTATCTATCATCTTCACAATCACATCCCACACCTGATCTGAGCAACATTGCATCAACCTCCTCAAATCCACCTCAACCTCCTAGTGCCCCAACTATTACTATATTTTCCCATCACCTATCTTCATCCTTCACACCACTCCCTCCATTCACATTTTTTACTACACCCTCCTTAGCATCCTCATCCAACAACCCTCCCATTATTCCTACACCACCTCCATATTCCTACCACTTTGTACCTCGATCTATGTGACATGGGAATGATCTCCAATTCACCAACCATAACCTCTATCCCCACTTCTCAATTCACCCATGCCAATCATCCCATCACTAGAATACCTATTGAGTGCTATGAGTGGACACAGTGTTCCACTCAACTTGATGACCAATTAGCTCAATCAGATCCTCCTAATTCATCCCCTTCACCCCCCAATCCACCTACACCCATCCAACCATCCTCTCTACCACCCAAGGGGTCCTCCCCTCAACCTGAGCATATGGTCCCTCCTCATGTTTCTATACTCATGACTACACCAGGTCCTAGTGAGTATAACATAAGCAATGCTCAAGTTATTCCTTCCACCATCCAATCCACCCATGACTTTGGTCAACCTCATGATGTGCCCTTGACTATTGAGGTAGTGGTTCCTCTTGGTCCACCTAATAATTGCATAAATTTTATATATGGGGGACTTGACTCATCCGTAGAACCTCCAATGCCTCCACCATCACAAACCAGATTTTATAGTAACCTTAACCACATGTCCAATCCTAATTTTTCCTAGCATTATCTTCATATGTATAACTGGTATGGTTATGGTCTAGGGAGATATGAATAAGGGTGTCACACCCATATCAATCCTCCCTCATGCAAACCTACCGACCGATCAAGAATTGGTTACCATCCCCCAATAATCCATACCCTTGAGAATGATTTGCATAATCTTGATCTTGATCCCCTTGAGCTCCTTTCCAATGAGGAATTTGAGCTTAATATTTTGATAGATAATTCATCACCTCATTCCATAATCGACATTCCATCCACATTCTTTCCTCCATCCCCACCCCATGAGACCTTATCCCCTTCAGAATTTGAAGCCCTTGCTCATCAATTCACTGACCTATCACTTGATCCACCTCTATCAGTCGATCCACCTTCCTCACCCCACAATAGCTATTCCATTTTTCCCATTCGTGAGATAGTTCTACCTCGTGACACATATTCTCATTCTCCTTCCCCACCTATGGTGTTAAACCCAAGTCATCACCAACCCTTTCTAGATTCATTGCTATCCTCCTCTGATTCATCACCACCTTCATCACCCACCTCCACCATATCTAGCACCTTTGTCAACATGATATTTGTTGACTTATACGCCCCACTCCGATATCCAAACCATCCCAATTACATGCCACCTCCCATCACCGACTTTGTTGATTTTGATGATATCTCTTCCACACCCTCAACCGTCGAATTCCTTCCAACACCTCAATTGCTGTGATCCACTAATGCACCTTTGCCTACCATCCCACCTCATATTTCATGGATTAATCATATGAATGTTTATCTAGATGATGAATTCTAGCTTCCTGAGACCATCGATGACCTCCATCTCATCCCCACACCTACCCAACTTCATGATGGTTCTCACATGCTTGTCGAGGACACTATTGAAGTTGATATTGGTAATGATTCAAAACACCCTCACATCGTCTATCTCATCATTAGCCTTTCTGAAGAAGAACATGTCCTTTTTACCAATTTTCTTAGGCACTACATTAAGGTGTTTTCCTTGTCCTACATGGATATGCCAGGCCTTGACTCATCGTTAGTTGTGCACAACCTTGTCCTGGATGACAATGCCAAACCTGTCAGATAAAATTTGCACCGCATGCACCCCACCGTTGCTCTTATGGTCAAAGAGGAGTTACAAAAACTCCTCAATGTGGATTTCATACAACCTATCGATTACCCTGAGTGGGTTTCAAACATGGTTCCTATTGGAAAACCCAAGGGGGGTATCCATATTTGCACTGATTTTAGAGATCTTAACAAAGCTTATCCCAAGGATAATTTTCCACTCCCTAATATTGATACATTGGTTGATGCTACAATCGGGCATGAAATACTATCACTCATGGATGGTTTTTTAGGTTATAATCAAATTCATGTCAATCCAGGAGACCAACATAAGACCTCTTTCACAACCTATTTAGGGAAATTTTTGTTACAAAGTCATGCCCTTTGGCCTCAAGAATGTTGGGGCAACTTACCAATGTGCCATGACCTACATTTTCCATGATCTTATGCACAAAACTATCGAGGACTATGTCGATGATCTTATCACCAAATCCAAAACCCATGGTCAACATCTTGAGGACTTGCATCAAATATTTGATCACCTCTTAGAACATAATGTCTGGTTAAATCCAAAAAATGTGTCTTTGGTGTTACCACTAGAAAAATATTGGGTTTTATCATTTCATAAAGAGGCATCGAAGTTGATCCCCAAAAAGTCCAAGCTATCATTGACATGCCTCCCCCTACAAATCTTAAGTAGCTACGCAACTTGCAAGGAAGGATTCAATCCATACGGTGCTTTATCACCCAAATTTTAGATAAGTGTCAATCGTTCAATCATCTTCTCCAAAAGGGGGTCCCTTTCATATGGGATGATAAATGTCAAGCTACCTTTGATGCCATCAAATCATACCTAACATCTCCACCCATTATCGTACCACCCCATCCAGATCGACCTTTCTACCTATACATTTCCACTACTGATGTCGTGTTGGGCACGCTCCTTGCTCAAAAGAATGAAATGGACCAAGAATAAGTCGTATACTATATCAGTTACACATTGATTTATTACAAAATATGGTATGCTTACATGGAGAAACTTTACCTTGTCATTGTCTTTGCCACCCAAAAACTATGATATTACATGATCAACCATACTACCTATGTAGTTGCCCGTGATAACCCACTTCGCTACATGATGGGTAAGAGCTACCACAATAGTCAAATGGCCAAATGGATCATGCTACTCATGGAATTCGATCTCGAATTCATTAGTCAAAAATCCATCAAAGGCCAAGTCATTGTTGATCAGTTGGTTGATGCCCCTTTACCAAGTGATGCCCCATTACTCATCCAACTTCTCGATGATTTCGTATTTCATACTACCAAAGCTGAAGAACTAGTGGAACCTAAATCAACCACTAAATTAACCCTATTTTTTGATGGCTCTCATTGTGAGCATGGAGGGGGTGCAGGTATAGTCTTTTTCACACCACAAGGGGAGCCCCTCCCCTTTTCTTTCAAACTAGGCTTTCCTTGCACCAATAACAATGTCGAGTATGAAGCTCTTATCCTAGGCTTAAAGCAAGCAATATCAATGCACATTAGGTGCCTGGACATATATGGTGACTCCCTACTCATTGTAAATCAAGTTAAGGGAGAATGACAATGTCATTACCTAGTCCTTCAATAGTATAAATAGGTCATCGAACACTTGTTGGCCCAGTTTGAGTGGTATGACATCACTGCTACTCCTCGATCCATGAACCATTTCGTAGATACTATGGCTTCTCTAGGCTCACTCATTCCATAAAACCCACTCTTTGACACCACTAACGTATCCATTCACACCCTCTTCCATTCCACCATTTCTACCAACCCACCTTCTCGTGATGATGGCATCAATATCATCGAAGCTGAACCACATGACCCATGGTTTTCCTAGGTCAAATATTACATTAATCTTGGTATTCTCCCACCTGATCTAAATCATACTCACAAATGAGCTTTCAAACTATGCGCCATTTGCTATACATTGCTAGGTGATATCCTTTACAAGCAAAGTTATGATGACATCTTGTTGCATTGTCTAGAACCTTTCAAAGCCCAATGCATCACCCAAGAGGCTCATGATGGTACTTGTGGTGGCCACTTCAATGGTATGGCCATCACCAAATACATCTTATGAATGGGCTACTATTGGCCCACAATGGAGCATGACTATTGTGACTATGTCAAGAAGTGTATCAAATGCCAACATCATGCCAATCTTATGCATTTGCCTTCCTAGGATCTGCAACCTATTCAATCAATGTGGCCCTTTTCATAATGGGGTTTGGATCTTATCGGAAAAATCACTCCCACCTCATCTAGAAATCACAAGTTCATCATTACTACAATCAAGTACTTTATGAAATGGGTTGAGGCCATTCCTTTAGTTCAAACGATCAGTCCTAAAATTGTTGATTTCATCACACAACACATCATTTGTCATTTTGGCATCCCATCTAAAATCATCTTTGATAATGGTACACCATTCAAAAATAAGAATGTTCGTGCATTATGTGAGAAATTTAACATCCAACATAGCTTTTCTACTCCATACTACCCATAGGGTAATGGCCAAGCAGAAGCTACAAATAAAACCATTTACGCCATCCTTCGCAAAACCATTGTAGAGTCACATCATGATTGGCATAATCAAATGCCACTAGCCTTATGGGCCTATCACATAAGCATTCATACTCCAACTAGGGCAACTCCATTTTCCCTTGTATATGGTACTGAAGCCATCATGCCCTTGGAGCTCGAAATCCCATCCTTACGAGTTTCTATGCAAGAATTTATCGATGATAATACCGCTCACCAAGCCAGATTAGACCAATTGACCCTATTGGATGAGCATCATATTAATGCTATTGAACATACTCATGTTTACCAAGATCATCTCCGATGTGCCTATAATTCTAAGGTACACCAATGAGAATTCCAAGTTGGAGACTTAGTCCTCAAAGAGAACCAACAAATTACTAGCCAACCACATCATCTTCATGACAAATTTACACCTAATTGGCTAGGCCCCTACATGGTCACTCAAAATTTTGGATCCAGGGCATATCACCTTGCCATGTTGAAAGGCATCGCTAAACTTGAGTCCATCAATATAATTCATCTTCGAGCATTTTATGCCTCAGCGTAGGCATTGCAGCTCATTACCACTTGTACATATGTTTATAATCAAAATAAAAAACACAAAAATAACTACATCATCATTTTTTTGGCATTCTACGGCATTAGATTAAATTGCATTTAACTCCAAATATACTTTTCCTACATTTCTTATTTCCTTATTTCTTCTTCTCCCTTTCTTCTCTAATGAATGTTGTATGGTCATGCTTCGAGTGGCTACATACCTTTCATTCCCCCTTCTTTTCTTCATCTCCTTCTTTTTCTTCTTCTTTTCTTCTCTTATTGTTACTTGTCAATGTTGTATGGTCATGCTTCGAGCGACTACATACCTTTGATTGATTTCTTTTCTTCTCTTATTCTTCTCTCTTCCCCTTCTCTTCTACCTTCCTTTCTTTCTCTTTCCTTCCCCATCATCTCCCATATCATTCAATCACCCCACTTCATTGTACATAATACTAGGGCAACCTCACAAATACATTCATCTTTTATTCATCTACCGCATCACATCATTTACGTCATGTCGTTGCTCCACATCCATACATTACAACATTCTTAGAAGTTGCATCCATACATGCATCTATACATAATCATTGTAAATACCATACTTGGGGAATTAAACATGCACATGCTAGCATAACAGTTTGATGCCCAAACCCATTTTTAGGAGATAGGATTATTGAAATGTTTTGAGTGCTTCACCCATAAACAGTTATATAATCAACCACCATCCAAATTTGGCATATTTCAAAAGCATTTCTAGACTTCCCTTGGTTACCTTGCTCTCATTCCTAGATTAAATTGCACATGTCCTACACACTAAGAAAATTTTGAAAGTAGGATTGCTTACACTGTATGCATACTGATGCCTAGAAAAAATCACCATGCTCATCATATAATTCACATGATTTATCTCAAACCTGAGGATTGACAAAAGGACAAGCTACAAAAAAAAAAAAAAAGGGCAAAAAACAAAATCCAATGCCCACAAAAAAAAATAACAATGAAACAAAAAAGCACTTACAATACAAGGGCAAAAAACAAAAGGAAAATCCTCGAGAGTATTATCCAAAAGCTTGAATCCCTACATTCCTCAGGTCCTTACCAATGAGCTAGCTTACAGGCTAAGTTACCATGCAGTTACAAACCACCCTTTTTCAAAATGGTGAAATGAACATCACTTTACACACACAAATCTAGGATTGAGGTCTTGTTTACCAAGATAGCCTAGAACCTATTTACGAAGTGTTGCTCAGTTATTCAATGGGTTTGATTACTTAAAAACTGTAATGTTCGAATCTCCTCACTACAATATTCATATCCAACTTCCTTGGAAAAATGGAATGGATTACATCATCTGATCACTGCAATGATGCAAATATTGTCCCCAAGCAATACTTCTACACCTTTGCATTATCATCCTATGCATACTCATTATACGTCATTTCATAATATCACATCCAATTTACCTATGCATTCAACCATTCCATTTATATATGTAGTTACCCACTATCACATCTACATCATTCATACATCATCATAAGCAGAAGCAAACAAACACATAAATGCAATCAAACACAAATATTATAGAATATCATGTATATATATGTATATATCAAAAATAGTACCATCAGGCTACAATAAAATGTGTGTGCCCTTATGGGCACATCATCACATGATCGTATCATATCTATACATCTATCTATCAAAAATGCCATATGACTACAAAGAGTTGTGTATCCATGCTGATACACAACTACCAAAAATAGCTCATCATGTACAACTATAAAAAATACAAACTCATTAGCTAATCCCTCCAATACCCTCATCCCTGCTACCTAACAGAAGTCTCTCCACCCCCCTCATCTATTGGAACCTAACCTACCACCACTTGCATTGACTGCACCTCTCCTACCTCCACTACCATAGGCACCTCCACCCATGTAGGTGGTGCCATCCCTACTATATGGTGATGTTGCAGGCACTGCAATTTGATGTATCATCCCACCCACTAATGGGGAAATCTTCTAAATACAATGTGACTACCCCTGTAACAATGAAACTTGCCCAAAGTATGAAGGGACTGGTATCCCCTCTATCAACAAATATCCCTAGCACTTTATCCTCTTTGTGACCTCCTTCATGTTGGATTATATCAACCCACTATTTACCTAATACAACCACCCAACCTCTACTCATGCCTCATCTAGATGTGGCACTGTCACAACCAATCATGTGATCTCCTACTCCACCCGCTCCTTCATGGCCAATACCTTATGCATGTTGGACTCCAACTTCATAATACACACTAGGTGAATGGTATTTATGGCCTCTTTCTCTACCGTAGCTACATCTAACAATCCCTACATCCTCTCCATAACCTCTATCATATCAGCCCTCTCCTATTGACCAGAATCTCACTCTCCCCTTAGGGTATACCACTTACTCTTGAGTGCATCCCTATCCTCAACCATCTGCTACAATATCACCTTAGTTGTATCCCTCTTATTTGCTATCTACTATAGGTAGACCATGGCCTCAACCCACTCCTATAAGGTGGCCCTTAGATCTGCCTCTACCTCCTTCTCCTCCTCCAAAGTTGAGTGATCACTCAACCAATCTATCTTTGTATCCAATAGCCCATCCCTAAGGCTCCTAAACTCCCCTCATAGCTGACACACCTCATTCTTAGTCATCATGGCACCCCCTAGCTCTCAAAAAAATCAAAATCCTCCAAATCTGTCATATTCCCATTAATACATCCCTCCACCATCACTGGCGACTCATCTAACAAGTCATTTGCAATGTCCATCACGGGCACATCCTCCATTACTACTATACCCTATACAATCCTCTCACCACCCTTTGTCATTGGCCTTATACCACTATCACTCACAAATCAATATCTATTATGGTGATGTGGTATCACATTCCTAATAAATAAATCTAGATCTACCTCCTCTTTCTCAACTGTCTTAGGTTATCCCACATGCCCTAGTGATGCTGCCCTCACCCAACCTGGAAAGCCCCTATCGAGAAACACTCCTTCTACCCCAACCCATCCATAAACCACATTGAGCACTAGCTCCCATCACTATCTCACCCACCATACATCATAATCTAGTGTGGTACCTATATTATCCACATCAGGGACAACCAATGGCTCATCTAACATCAAATCTAATGGTGGCACCACTGGCTGCATCCCTGTGTCACTGGCCACCCTATAGATCACCATAGGTAAATCTGGTCACCCCTATCATAAGCCAAACTATCATTACACTCAAGAGAATGGAAAGTATTCTACCTATGATAGATACTTCCCCACCACCCATCACCCTCGCCTGATGCGTACCAACTGCTTCACATCCTTCATCCAATCAAGTGCTCCTCACCATGACCTCCATCACACCTGATCCATAACCAATCTCCCCAACTCCTCTTGGTGATACATCAAATCACCCTCACGTACCCTCTTTCACCTACTCTCCATGTCTTCCCTCCACCTCATAGCATAGGGTACATCCCGGTCATCGAGCGTATGTGCCTCATGTGGTAAATATATGGGTCACAAAATCAAAATGTGCTCCCAAGCCCATACATACAACAATGGAATCACACTGATACATGTACACTCTATCCTCACCACCTCATGTGAGTGCCCATACATACACTATCTACTGATCTACCATATCACACACAATCCCCATCATATTCCAGGGGAATATCACCCCTAAAGTATTTGGTAGCACATGACTCGCTATCAATAACATCGCCATTGCATGGTGATTTGATAGAAACTTCTTCTTCCAATACTTCACATAGTCCACTCCACCCTTGGCATCCACCCACTACCACCGATGCCCAAATACCCTCTCCAAAATACCATCCCATAGATCCTTATCCATCATCATCACTGTGATCCCCTCTATCGATAACCGATAGATGCGGTAGATGTCCTCCAGGGTCACCGTCATCTCCCTTGTAGGCAAGTGAAAGGTGTTCCTATCCGGATCCCACCTCTCACAAAGAGCAAAAATATATGTGTGGTTCACATGAACCTCACACATCTCCCACACACCATATAATCCCACTACCCGCAACCACTCCCCATCCTCCACCCACCACACCTCCTATAAAGCCTTCCTACACTTCCTCAACTGATGTCACATAAATATATTCTCCACCTACCATAAAACACATGTCATAAAATAAATCCATTTTGCTTTTACATGTACATATGCATGATAAAAAAAAACATGCATTCGCACGATCCCGTGCGAACTGACAGGTTTGCACAACCTTGTGCAAACCACATTGGTTCATATGACTCCATGTGAACCTTTTGATTGTCCATATTTTTGCACATGCACATTCTCCATAAAATCCACATTCTGTCTATACCATTAACACACACGAAAAATGATAAAAACATACCAAAAATACAAAAAAACATTGAAACCCTCCCCACACATGCATGCAAAATGAGGTGGTCAAAAAGAGGTCGTTATATATTAATATAACATATCTACCATTGTTGATTTTCTTATCCATATTGAAATCATAAAAAAAAAATTAATCCCTAGAGATGCAAATGCCTATAAGGGAACCATTGGATGATTAGTATGTGTGATGAACCTCATTTTCCAACCATCTTGAAAGAGAATTTCTTTATTGCCCATAAGTATAGTCTATGTTCAAGTGTTACTCAAGAATGTACTCAATGTAAATTGGAAGGTAACACTTTACAAAGAGATAATATGGTTAGTGTCTACCTATTATAGATAAGAGTGGTCAAACTCATATAAGACCTACGGGTTTACCTTTATACCTCCATGGTATAATTACACCTTAAATGGTCACCCTACCATTCCTACATTCTCTATGAATGGGGAAGTCTTGACCATAGGATCTAGGGATTATCCTCTTCTCAGTACCCTCGAGAATGGGATAATTATTTCCATTTTGATAACTTAATTTCATCTAAGTTAATCCCAACCTAAGTCTATCTAGGTTGATGTTAGGCATATTTCTTACAGATTAGATATTGCATCACTAAGATGGTGTATATATCATATATTGCTTTGTTACCCTCATCTCCACCATAGGATAGCTAATATGGTTATCATTTTCTAATGATAAATTCATATAGACCATCTATTTATAACACCTAACTTACTTGCATAAGACTCTCCTAACCTCTGTGGTAGGAGATAATATCTAACTAGAACTTCTAAAGATCACCTTCTTTGGGCCCCACTTGATTTCCTTACTCATAGTGTAACTTATGCAAACATTCTAGGTATTGCTTTTCCACAAATACCTTATGTATATAATCTAACATTATTTCCTTGAATATCTCTGTCAAATACATAAATAGGATACTTAAATAATTTAACATATATATCTTCATCAAGAAGTCACTTAAATAAGATGTAATCCCTATTTCCATTATCAATCCATAAAACATGATAATTTGCATATCATCATAAATCGTAGTACAAAGCTACATCATTCATATTTTGAGTATAACTAGAATTCCATCATTTACATATCTTATAGAGAGTAAAGAAATACATCCATTCCATATTATAAAATAATACTCATGCTAGAAATTTCTTTTACAAAAGAGCCTTTCATCATGAAAGTGTTAATGCAAAATATGTCAAAGGGATAAATATTTAAAATGTATATATTTTTTGGCCCTTCTTGCCTCTCCATCACTTAGTTGATGGTGGTAAGGGATTATTACAACTCATGATATTCATGTAGTTTTCTCTTAAATACACTTTGTTATATAGTCTATCATAAATTAATCCATGCAATTTAACATTTGAATGCAACCATGCAACATACATTCACCAAAATGTAACCATGCACTATACATTCATTTCATCAAAGGAAGGAAACCCCATAATTTTCCAAGAAATAATTCCACATCCATTCTTTTATCACATACCATTTTTCCACAAAATATATTTTTTTAATAGAACAATTGCATTTACAAAAAATTCTAGTCCAAGAAATAGATAACCCCATAAATTTCCCCAAAGAATAGATTCCCTACCCATTATTTCTTGTTCATAACTTATAAGGTGCTTTTACAATAAAATTCTCTTAATTTAATTCACACAAAAATAGGTCTTATGTGTAGACCAATTGGTTCGACCAAACCTCGTAAGGGGGGTGAAGGTCCAAGTTTTAAATCTCGGGTCTTTCCTAATTGAACACTTGTCCCTTTCCTTGTGCTTTTAGTGGTGTAAAATATTTAAAACGATTGTGGTATGGTGGTTATAGAGGTGGACTACACGAAGAACTATTTTGTGGTTTCTGGGGCAAACAAAATAGAATACTATGTTGGCCATAAAAACTGGATAGCCTACCCATATTCATGGCAGCTATCTATTCTTCCATGTAAATTTAAAAACAATCCACAAATTGTTTCACCATATTATTCAATTTCTTCACAAAATTGTCCTATAGTTAACCTAGATTTTCTCTACAAATTTGTTCTATATTTAACCTACAATTTCTCCATAATTTTTTGCTATAGTCAATTTACATTTTCTCCACAAAAGTGTCCTATAGTTCCCCTACAATTTCTCCGTGAAATTGTCCTAGAGTCAACCTATAATTTATAACTTACAATTTATCCACAAAATTATCTTAAAGTTATCTTACAATTTTTCCACAAAATATTTTACAAATGCATTCAAATTTTCTCCAAAATTTAATCTATAGATGCATTCAATTTTTTCTATAAAATATTTTACAAATGAATTCAAAATTTCCATAAAATTTGACCTATAGATGCATTTAATTATTCCACTATCTTTGACCCATAGTTTTATTTTTTCCAAGGTTTGCTCTAAGATACTCAAAACTTGGTCTATCCTTAAGTTCAAGTTTTAGCTCTAACAAATTTCTCCTTTGGCAAAAGGGATGTCTTAGAGAAACCAAAAATATTATATCCTTCCAAGCAAAGGATTAAATTGGTAAATAAAAAGAAACATTAATTTTCTAATAAATATAGAGTTGTTTTACCAAAAAAAAGGGGTTATATAAAGTCAATAGTGAAGCTTCAAACTAACCCAATCCATTTGGATTCCAACTAGTTAGGCTACACAAGTTTTTTCTTTTACCCTTATGCGATTGGTGCTAACCAAACATCCTGAATCTCAAAGACAAGCCATTCACAACACTCCATGTGGCAGATGAGTCAACATAACCTCATGATTGAAAGTGGATCAAAGGAGACACAAAGGGCTTAGAAAAGCACCTAGGCACTTGGCTATTAGTCTCTAGGTTATAAGAACTTCATAAACCATGTTTATGCAATCACACCATATGTGTGGGATAAACATTAGACACCTTTTTAAAAAATATTTCCTGTAAGGAGCTACTTTAAATCCTAAGCTCAGTGATGAATAGAGATAGGTCAAACCAACTGAAAGATGCCACTTGTTAGTTTTTTTATCCATCCAAAGCTCACCAGCAACAAAGTGGCTCAATATCGACCACCATTCATGGTCAAATGTTTATGGGATCTTAGCTCCCTTTAAACATTTGTGTGGCTTGAGCACACTTCATGTAGGATAATGCTCATAGAAGGCCATAAAGGCGTTCCACCTAAGCACATTGAGTGCTGAATAGATCACCATGGTGGCTCAAGGATGGTTCTATAGGTCATCAAACCTCACCAATAACATCCAAAGAGCTAGTAAAATTTAACCCATGATTCAATTAAACCAAAGGTGACCCTTTTCTACCTAAAAATCATGTCTCATAGTCTAAAATTATAAGAATAATAGATGCTATAGTTTGAAGTTGTAAAAACAACATGGGAAATGCTTATAGGGGTTTAAAAGCAAGAAAAATAATGGTTTAAGCAAGCTCAAATATATGAAACACTTCTTAAATAAATGCACAAGAAACTATCAAATATTTATTATGTTCAAATTGAAAACAACAATTTCAAGACCTTATGAAGATATTTTATGAAATCATAGCTTCAATAGGCTAAAATTAGGACTTAAATCATTCAATAATTATTTTCACAAAAATCTTATAAAGAAAAACAATTATAGAGTATTTACAAAGGAGACTTATTCAAGAGGCAAAAGGAGATATTGACTATGAAATAACCAATTAAGAATCCATACATCAAAGCATTCATAAAAAAATCATAAGTGAGAAACTCCAACCTAGAGCTTTTGTAAAGTCTTCTCCTTATGAATGCACTCCAAGTGTTTTCTCTCGTAGCCTCCTAATGTATTTCTCCTATTTCTCCATAGGACTCAACTAGACCTTTCTTCATGAATTTAAATGGATTTCTCTACCTTAAAGTAATATGCCATATTTTAAACAAAAAATTTCCCCCATGCTAGGTGAAAACAAATTAAATGATTATTTAATATAAATAATTTAAAGGTGAGGTTCGAGGGGTAGACCAATTGGTTCTTCTAAACCCCGTAAGGGGACGAAGGTCCAAGGTTGAAAAACCGGCCTCGTCAGACTAAATTTTTATCCCTTTACTAGTTTTTCAATGACATAAAAGGTTTAAAATGATTGTGGTATGGTGGTTATAGGGGTAGACTGTGTGACTACTATGTGGAAGCTTTCTATGTGGATAAGGTAGAATACTATGGCAACCATAAAAAATGGATAGTGTACCCGGATCATCATGGTGGATTCGAATTCTACCATGTAAACTCAAGAAATAAATAAATAAAATAGTGTAAAGGTGATCGATCCATTTGTTTCTTTCCTCCTCAAGAACATTGAAAAATTTAAAACTTTTAAATAATATAAAGGGGTATCATTATATTATTAAATTATATTAGTGGTATTTTGGTCCAATAAAAATTAGACACATTTTTTGAAGATAAAAATCACCTAATTGCATTCCAAAACCTACCAAATCAATGAGGTAATATGCAATTAGATTAATTAAACCATATTTAATTGATTTACTTTTTTTTTCCAAAAAATATTTTCTAAAATATATCTTTCACAAAAGCATTAATTGACTTCACAAAATATTACAAAACTAAGAATTAGGTCCTAGATCATCATGTAAAAGGGTCTTGCCAAGGAGGGTCATGATAGTATGGGTGTTGTAAATCCTATATCAATTCCCAAGGATTAAACAAATGCAACCTTTATCACATTGTCTAGAGGAATGAATAATCCCATGAGAAGTTCTTTAAAGTTTATTAAGGCATGATCATCTAGTGTTTGTCCCTTGGAGTATGAAGTCCATGGTGCTAAATCCTCTAAATTTGTTTTTTCTTTATCAAGTATTCTATTTTATATCTATGTTGGGTTGTCTCATTCTCATCTAGTGTGTTAGTATTATTTTTCTTATTAGTTACCTCTCATATAGTTGGGACTTCTACAATTGATAAGACTTTCATTGATATTATGGAGAACATGGAACTGGTCCACATAGAGACCTTGGAAACATCCATGCCTTAGTAGATATCACATCCTAGAATTTGTTCCCTACCATGAACATAATTTTGACAATAAAACTCTCATTACCACCATAATCCTTTATTGAGTTTATGACCATCATATGTTCTACCAAAATGTTCATTTGATTCTGTATTTGCTTTTGATGTTTATTATTATGAATCATTGTATCTATATGTAAGGGCACCTACTTGATATATTAATTATATACTCACCTTTAAAAATATGTTTTTTATTAGGTAAATAAAGAGGTAGGTTTTTTGTATAGGGTTCCCAAAACCTATTTACAAAAATATTCTAGGATTCATCAAAAAATTGAAACATATCCCCAGTAAACCCCAGCAAAACTGAAGCATTACAGATTAGTTATATCATAGAAATCAATACAAAGATAATAAATAATTTACTTCTTCCGCTTCTTGAAAAAATTCCTATCTATATCATTCACAACATACCAACCGGTCTTGCTTGAATGTCCTTTCAACCTTTCTTGTACCAAATCATAATTACATATTAATTCATCATTATGATACATCATGTTATTTTGGGAGTCACATCCAAAAACCCCATTAAGCCATGTCCATATCATTATCACCTTCCACCTCATCATGAAAGTAATTATAGTAATTTTATCATTTATTTTCTCTTTCTTGTGCTTAGGGGTCAACAAGCTAAATAATTCTCACTTACACAAGCCTTCACTAGTTTATACATATCTGCTTTGAGTTTTAGAAAATTTTAAAATTCCTCTCCTTCCACACAGCCCACATTAGATGTGGATAGATGAAGGTCCATAATTAATTTAGCATCTTCCTACTTGAATTTATTTCCCATTGTATTAGGATGTCTTTTAAGGATGCAGAAATTACCCATTGAATTCTCAAGTCATTCCACAATCTACTCCAAATTGTTCTCATAAAATTACAGTGTAGGAAAATATGATCCACAATTTCTTCTTCTTTGTAGCATAAGATACATCTATTTGGAAATTGGAAACCCCTTTTCTACAAATTATCTAAGGTTAAAATCTTATTATGAGCAACAATCCAAAGGAAGAAGGATATTTTTGGGATAAGCCCTTTTACCCATACCTTTTTCCATAATTGAGGGCATCCATCCATTGTGGCATCATTCAATAATTTAAAGGAAAATTTTACTTTGTACTCACCTCCTTTATCTCCTTTCCATACTGGATTTTCTTCTTGTCTAGAATTTTTAATTTTGTTATTAGCTCCTATTTTTCTACCTCTAATTGCTTATCTATTTTCTAGTTTGGAGCCTCTTGAACATTTCATTGCCTTCATTCCTAGGTTATTCTAAGGTAGTCACTTTTTTTTCTTGAGTATCCATTGCCCATTTTTTCCTGTACTTAATATCCTCATGCCTGATCAATGATTTATTTCTTAACCAAGAATCCTCCTAGAAGAAGACTCCTAATCCTTATTTGACTTCCCATGACAAATGACTCCACAAAAATTTCTTGATACCTACCAACCCATTCCAAAATGTAGACCATTTGGAAGGTTTTCCACTATTGTAAAGGATTTGGAGTTATCAAGATATTTTTCTTTACAAATGTAATTCCATTTAGATCCTTATTTTGGCATAACTTCCAACCCAATTTTCCTCTTAAGGCTTTACTCAAGACTTTCATTTTTCTCAATCCAATTCCACCCAACAATTTACTTTTGCAAACCTTATCCCATGCAACCAAGGAAATTCTTTTCTTCTCCTCCATTCCTGACCAAAGGAATCTATTACATATTTGATCAATTATTTTGCTATGGCAGATGACATTTTGAAAACTAGTGCATTGTAGATAGGTTGGCTTTGGAGTGTTGTTTTTATCAACTGCAATTTACCTGCTTGACTCAATGTTATTTCTTTCCATCTAGTAAAAATTTTACCAATTTTATTCAAAATCCTATCCCAAAATTTTACTTTGAATATTCCAATAAATAAAGGGCATCCCCAGATAAATTGATGGTAAACTGCTAATCTAACATTTCAAAATCTCAGTATTTTTCTTCTCTTTTCTAGAGTATGAAGAAAGAATACTTTAGTCTGTTAGAATTTTTCCTTTTTATGGCAATCAGTCTCATACAATTGAAGTACATTGATTAAATCTTTATCTTCCTAAATTGATGTTTTTCCAAGCAAGATGGTATAATATACAAACTGATGATGTGTCACTATTTTATAGTTGTTACGAGGAAGGATGTCGTATATCTTTTTTCTTTTTTTTTGTAGCTTTGATAGCTCTTCCTAATGCTTCATAAATTAAAATGAAGAGGTAAGGGAAAATTGGATCTCCTTGTATTAATCCTTTCTGTGTTGGAAAGAAACCAATTACTTTCCCATTGATCAAAATAGAAAATCTAGTTGTTGATGTACACACTTGAATCCATCTCCTCCACTTCTCTTCAAAACCAAATTTCTCTAGTATCCTATCTAAGAATCTCCAATTGACTCTATCATAAGATTTTTCCATGTAAATCTTAAGTAGAATTCCTAACTCCTTTCTTTTATTGATAGAGTGGAGTATTTCATTCATGGTTTTTATTCCATCTGTTATTTATGCACCTTACACAAAAACATCTTACTCATGAGATATGAAGAGGAGTAAATTTTTGAAGCCTACCAGCCAATATCTTTGTGATGATTTTATAGACAATGTTATAAATATTAATAGGTCTAGAATCTTTAAATTTATTAGCTCCTTGGACTTTTGGAATGAGGGCCAAGAAATTTGCATTCCATGATTTCAAAATTGTTTCTTTCTCTTGAAATTATTTCATAGCTTTACCAACATCATCTCCAACTATGTCCCAACATGATTGGAAGAATCCTACTAGGAATCCATATAGCCTTGGTGCTTTATCCTTATTCATAAAAAAATAACCCCTTTGATTTCTTCTTTAGTAAATATTTTATCAACTCTTTATTTATTTCATTTGTAATCAGAGAAGGAATGTACTCTAATATATTGGATATAGTTTTCTCATCCTCAAGTTGGTTTTTAGATAGCAAATTTTGATAGAAGGCCACTCCTTCCTCTTTAATTTCCTCTAGCTTCTTAGTCATTTCACCATTAGTATTTTTAATTTCCATAATTTTATTATAAATTCTCCTCCTAATTGTGGATAGTCTGAAAATTTTAGTATTCTTATCTCCTTCTCTCGGCCAAGACACTCTTGATTTTTTCTTCTAGTGCATCTCTTCCTGAACAATTACATTATGATATTTTTATAGGATCTCCTTTTATCTTCTGTCTATTTCTTCATTTCTTCCATTATGCATAATTTCCTCTTCAATATGTTCCAACTCTTCTTTCATTTTGTTCTTTCTGATGTGAGACATGTAGAAAACCTCCTTATTCCATAGTTTTAGTATTTTTTTAACAAATTTTAACTTTTTTGTTACCTTGACCATTCTTGATCCTTCAACCTTCAAGTCCCACCAATGTTTTAGGTTTGTATATAAATCAGGATGTATCAACTACATATACTCAAATCAGAAAGGGTAAAATTTCCTTATCTATGGAGTAGCCTATAAAAGTAGAGGATTATGATTAAAAGCAATTGTTAAAAAAGTGCATAGATGATAATACTAATACTAATTCAACCAATCACTAGTGACCAATACTCTATCCAATCTACATTGGATATAGTTATGTCCAATTCTTCTATTTGACCATGTAAATATACTACCTTTTATATTCAAATCAATCAAGCCTAATGAGTCAATAAAATCTCTAAAATCCTCCATACTCCTAGACCATTCCTCCTTTCCTACCATATTTTGATATAGAAAATGTGGGGAGTTAAATTATCCTACAATTATCCAAGGGGTTTTTGCAAACTCTTTTCTATATCCCCATATCTCACTCCAAAATCTTCTCCTTTCTTGAAGAGAGTTGGGAGCATATATATTAGACAAGACAAAACTAAAGCCTATAGTAATACAAGTTATAGACAAAGAGAGATACAATATCATCACTTTAATTTTATAATATTTTATATTTTTTATGGCAAAGATGTTACTACCTACCTAGTGATATTGTTGTAAGAACCTGCTCTTTCTTCCTTTTTTAGAACTATGTTGAATAGCCTATTATAAAAAAAAATATATTTCTCTTATATAGGGATTGTGACACCCAAATTTATATAGAGAGGAGAGAGAAACTTCTATTTCAGAAGGGATTTTTAAGATTAGCGATCTATCCTCTCTATTTAAAGAGAAAATTGGTTTATCCATTGTTCATCTTAAAAAGTATTTGATTGGGCTTTCAAATGGCTGCAAGTCACAAATAAGCACCTATACCTCATACCAAGGCCACAATGATGTCAATATACTATATCCCATTCTCTACGTGGATATTGTGCCCCTTGTGCACTTTATTGAAGATCACCTTAGGTACGAGAAGCAATATAGTGTCATCACTCTCAACCTTAGGATCCTAGAAGGTGGGTATGAACAAGATTAATTCCTTGTGGTTGAATAAATTACTTTTAAGATGTGGGCTAAGGGTCAAAATAGTTATTTAGTAAATACTCTTCAAATATTCATGATCTTAGCCATTGAAATACCACATACTTTGTCACAAATATACCCAATAGAGATTATAATTTGAAATTTATTCTTATAAATTATCACATACCACCTACTCAATCCTCTTTCCTCTCTCCTCTCTCACTCCATGTAACCCCCTCTTCTCTCACCTGCATACCCACCCACCAACCAAACATGTGACCAACCCCCTAAATAATGTAATCTTCACCCATGTATATACAATATACATTTATACCATATATTATATTTTAATATACTATAAAATTATATTTTATATATGAATTATATTATATATAATATAATTATATACTTTATTGTTGGAAAATGGACCTAAAAATATCATAGGTTAATATTCCTAGGAACAAAATACTAACATTACATTCAAATGGTAACACAAATATTGCATAATAAACTTTTGTATTACATTCATAAATCAAAATATCGCACATTGTGAATTTATTCAATTACATAGCATGGAGCTTTGTCTCCAATACATAACTTTACATAAAAAATCTTCAATATTCCTGACTATTGCTCTCCTCAAACTCATGGGATATGCAACCTTTCACATGCATCACATTATGATAAAGTTTTTCATATTTGTATATGATTGTTAGTTTTACCTTGATTTGTAGCCATGATATAACTATTTTGAATTAATTTTTCATCAACTTTTAATATCTCAAACAATTTCAATTTCAAATGTTTAGTCAACTTATTTATCCTTCAAATTATAATTTAATATTAATCCATTCTTAATTTTTCAAATAATTTTACCTCTTATAACTACCAATTCAAATTTAAAATTCACAAATTCAATTAATCCTTCCAAATTTCAATTTCAATATTCAAATCATTTTACCTCTTATAACTACCAATTCAAATTTCAAATTCACAAATTCAATTAATATTTCCAAATTTCAATTTCAATATTCAAATAATAAATTCCTTATTTATCCAACCAATAATAAAACGTAAAAAAATTACTTTCATTTGGACTAGAGTGGGGGAAAGATGTTGGAAAGTGGGTCTCCTCATAATTTTGAATATCTTGGTGTTAGGAAATCTAGCATAGGCGATGGAGGTAATGAGAATCATGGGTCAGACACTCAGGATGGTCCAATAGGAGTGGAGGTCATGAGCATTGGGGGATTGCATAACACTAACTCACCTTCTTCACCTCAAAATTCTAACTATGTATCCTTTGCAATGATAGTTCACAAAATCTATGGGGTTTCCTTTTCTCAATAGGGATTTATCACTATTCTACCAAATCAGAGAGATTTTATGATCCCCCAAGCATCATGGCTTAATTTGTCTCTCAATATTCCTTATCCCACATCAAAATTTTTTTGGATCATGCCCAAGAATTGAATCCATTAGGAAACTGGCATTCTCTAATTATCATCCTTAGGGTAATATGGATCTGGTCACGCTTCCTCGAGGATTTTTTATCATTAGATTAAACAATATAAAAGACATAATTTGAATTATCACTAGAAGACCTTGGTTCTTTAGATGATTTAGTTTCTTCCTCAAGATATGGGGGGCCAATTTCAATCCTAACACTCAAAGCATTAATTCATATCCTAGGCCTCCCCATCCAGTTTTGGCATGATAAAATTTTGAGAGGAATCACTAGAACCATTAAGGACCTCATAGCCTTTGAACCAGTGACCAAAAATAAATATAAAATGATGTATTATCACTCGTGCATCAATACAAATATGGAATCAGAGCTATCCACCTACATTGATCTTGTCTCGGGTACCTACCATAGATGCCAATCCATTGATTAAAATAATAAACTAATTTTTTGCATAAAATATCAAAATTAAGGCCATATTAAGTTGCAATATCCCTCCCTAAAGAAGGATCCTAGAAAATAATTGGAGCATGCTACCTCTAAGAAGTATGCATGCAATATCCAAAAAAATTATCCTCAAAAGGGGAATAACTTGGTTCATAGCAGTATTAATTATCTTTTATATGTTTTGTATGTATTTATTTACTTTTTAAGGGGACTTCCATATCAATTTAGTTAATTTATATAACAAACATATTATGTTCTATTCCACTTAAATGTGGGGAGTGGAGGAATCTATCACATTCAATAGACCTAGAATGGATTCTATATCATCTTAACTTATATGAATGAAGAACTGCTTCTCCAAACAAACATTGAAAATTTTATATAAGATAGGAAAATCCTCTAAAAATGAGAATTCAGTTGCTCCTTATCCTTTATTCAATAAAGGATATTTTTCATACCCAAAATAATTAGACAAAAAAATGTTATTCTTGCTAGTTTAATTATTTTAATTTTTAATATGTAATATTTACCTTCTTTTGCAAAATTTATTGCTATACATTTTTACAAATGGATGAAATTTACAAACCAAATATCATCAAAATCAAGAACAAGATCTCTCTAATAATAATGATAATATTAAGGAGTCTAAAGGTAATGAGCCTATCCCTACTATCAATATTGGCCCATCTAACCAAGTATGTTCTTTGTTTGCTAATCCTAATCGCTTTCATTATTTGTTTGAGTATTCCTACCCTCCTACCGATGATCTCCATTTTGATGATATTTCCCTATCTAAGGTTTTATTGTGTCCTAAAATTGTGGTTTTCCCACTTGTCTTACTTCTTGACAATCCTTCTCTCAGGTCTCCTCCTCGTCATGAATCGTACCGCTCTAGGTCTAGTCCCTCTAACCTTTTCTTTTCCAAGGAATAATTTTCCCTTCTTGGAATAAATTCATACACTATGGGCAATATAAATTCTAGCAACATAATTTATATCACTTCTAGTGGCCTAAGAAAATATTTGAGCCCCCCCCCCTATTTGGTGATCAAAATAAAAAAAAAAGCTCTGTAAATGTTGGTAGCAAAAATAAATAAAGGAAAGCCTTCCAATTTGAATGCCATACATAAAGAAGTTGAGGGTGATATATCTAATCGTACTCAAGCCATGCTTCTATCATCCTTTATAGAGACCTCATTTGAGGAAATTCATAAATAAAAGGTAAAAATGAACCAAACCCTCCTTATCCCATGGCAAGGGGGGAAAGAAATCCTCCGAAGGTCATAAATGAAGATCCTCTAATGGAATGTGAAAGGCCTCAATGGACTAACCAAACAATGCTTGGTGTCATCCATGAGGAAAGATATAAAATTCAATATCTTACTCCTTTAGAAAATTAAAAATTGATGAAGTCAATGTTGGGAAAAATTTTAAATCTATCAAAAGAAATAGTGAATTGCTTACTAGCCCAGCACAAGGCTCATATGGAGGTCTCCTTTGCATTTAAAACCTAACTAAAGTGGAAGGAAGACTCTTATCAGCATAATATATATATATATATATATATATATATATATATATATATATATATATATATATAAATATTTTATTGTAAAGGCACCAAGGAACGATGGGTTCTCTCAAACATATATTCTCCTAACAATCTACCAAGTTCAACTTTATGGAACACTCTAAGTCAAATGAGAAACATCTTCTCCAATGAATCATGGATGCTAGTTGGTGATTTTAATTCATCCCCTTTTCCATATAACAAGAGTGGAGGGATAGCCATATCACTAAGATGCTATGAAGAATTTGTAGAATTTATGGATAGCAATGAACTAATGGACATTCAACTTAGAGAAACCAAATTTATTTGAAGCAATAGGAGACTTGGTAACAAACTCATAAAACTCAGGATTGATAGAGTCCTTCTTTCTAAGGAAGTCATCTACCTCTTTTGTGATGCCACCATTTGATCTCTTTCAAAAATTGGTTTTTATCACAACCCTCTCTTCCTTGAAGGTTTTTTGCCAAATTTCTCCTTCAAAACTTCCTTTAGATTTGATTCCATGTGGCTTCACCATCAGGACCTCAAAAATCTTATTTTAGAGTGGTGGAATAAGAGCTTTTCAAGACCCCTCATTTTTCAAGTTTCTAAGAAAGTCTACTTTATCAAATTCAACCTCAAATTATGGAACATGGAAGTGTTTGACAAACTTTTGAGAGTAAATATAATATTCAAAGTCAATTCACTACCATCAAAGATGAAGTCTAGAATGGGAACTCTTCTCTAGATCTTATAATCAAGAAAATATATCTCCTTTCCAAATTTCATAACATTCTATCCAAAGAGGAAGTCTTCTAGAGGTAAAAATCAAGAACTAAATTTACAATAAAATCAGACTTATCCAAAGCTGATAGGATCATTACAAGTGATATGTTAGAGATCAAATTTGAAGTATTTTCCCACTTTGAGAGACTTCTTGGTACTATCTACCCTTGCTTTCACATCTAATAAATTACTCCAAAATATTCCCCATATCATTTCTCCTGAGCTCAATTATTGCTTACTCAATTCCTTTACCCAGGAGGTAATCAATATCACCCTATTTTCCATGGAAAATGACAAAGCCCTAGGTCCTAATGGTTTTTTACTTGTTTCTTTCAAAGCTTCTAGAATATTTTTGGTCATGACATTATCGTTACCATTAAAGAAGTTCAATGAAATAAGCTTTTACCCAAATATGCTAATTCCACTTTTCTTGCTCTCATCCCTAAGTCTCCTGAAGCTATATTTCTTTTTTACTTTAAACCCATAAGCATTTGCAATATCATTTAGAAAATCCTATCTAAATTCATTACCAACAGAATGAAGGTTATCCTTCCCCTCATCAGTGACCCTTATCAAGGAAGACTTATTACTAATAGAATAATTACCATCCACGAGCTCATCCACTTTGTTTACAAAAGTAAGAAGGTTGGTCTCTTCCTAAATCTTGACATGAATAAAGCCTTTGAGAGAGTTTCATGGGATTTATCCCTTTCTATTCTATTCAAATTTGGGTTTCACAAATATTAGATTATGCTAATCAAGAAATGTGTATCAATCACTTAGTTATTTTTAATTGTAAATGGATCTACCATAGGGTACTTCAAGAGTTCTAGAGGTCTAAGGCAATGATATTCCATCTCACCCTTCCTATTAATCATTCTCACTGGGGCATTAGAAAGATCCCTTAAAGTAGCCTACACCTAGGGATCCAATTCTGGTATCAAGGCTTCCTCCATACTCAATCCTATCATGCATAAAAAAAAATTCAATGATACCATTATAACCACCTTATCATCAATTCCTCAAGATAAATTCATCAAATCCATTCTAAATATTTACAAAGAAGTCATTGTAAAAAAGGTTAACTTCATTAATAGAAAAAAAAAATCCCTAATATACTCATTGATAGGCAACTCAAAATAGTCAAGATTCTAGGATGCACCATCTTAAGCTTTCCCTCCATTTATCTTGGGATTTCCCTCTTCTTTGGAAAAACCTCCAAGATTATTTGGAATAACATCACTGAAAGACTTCACAAGAAGCTCATAGGATGGAAAGGGGCTTTCCTCTGCCAAGCAGGAAAAATCATGCTAATTCAATCTTATCTCCAATGCATCTCAATATTCTTCTTGTATATATTAAAATCCCATAATTCTATATACCAAAAATTTAGCAAATTTAGAAAATATTCCTATGGTTTAGCTCAGAGAATCACATATTATTTCTATTGTTAGCCTAGGATAAAGTTTTCTCTAAAAAATATCAAGGTGAACTGGGGTTTAGGAAGGTTAGAAATATGAACATGGCCCTCATAGCCAAGAAAATATGGAGACTCCTCACCAAAAAAAACTTTGTTTGGATTGACCTCATCAAAAGCAAATACCTTCAGCTTAACAAATTCATGGATGAAGACTCTCTTCTAGCTAGGTCCATTATTTGGAGCTTCATCATGAAATCCAAATTCCTCATAAAAAAAGGGCTCAAATGGAAATTAGATAATGGAAAAAATATTAAATATTGGAGGGACATACCTTGGTTAAAGGATTTGCCTTTACTCGATGATCCTAGCCTAGGCATAATAAAGACTCTCTTAGACCATCTCTTTAGTGATAATGTTTGCAATTGTTTTGATACTTCTCCTTAGAGAAAAGTCTAGAAAATCATCCCTCTTAGGAAATTGAATACAAAGCACGTAGAAGGGGTGATATCCCTTTATAACATTTTAAGAACCTATGTCATCCCTAATTCCATATTTAATGATTCTATTTTTTGGAAAGCTAGTGAGGATGGGAAATTATTTGTCAAGTCCACCTATTTTTCATCATAAGGAACTATTGATAAGTGGTTCCCTAAAATTCTCATTTGGTTTAGGTACCTCAACCCCAAGATTACTTTCTTCTATTGGGTTGTTTTTCAAAATAAAATCCTAATAATTGACAACCTTCTGTCTAGAGGAATGATCATTCCAAACTGCTGCTACCCCTACACGTCTAGTTTGAAGTCCTTTGATCACATTTTTCTTAAGTGTCTCTTCTCTTTAAAAGTCCTACACTTTATCCTTAAGAAGTTCAATATTACTTGGATTTAGCCCATTTCCATCCACGACCTTTGTACCCAACGACCCAATCTTTTCTCACATATCTTTCTCAATTATCTTTGGGTATTTTGTTTTCCTCATTTTTTTGTGGTAAGTTTGGAAAGAAAGGAACTCCAGAGCCTTCACTAGTATTTCTAGGGATTCCCTATTTTTTAGCCTCCATGTGATTTCTTCTACTATTGAAAACTCTTTCTCGGTTCCTTGCTTTGATTTACCTAGTCCTAGTTTTGAGTCTAGGATAGTTGCCTCTATTAATCTCTCTCTTAACCCCCACTTCCTTCCTTACCATTTGTCAACAAAAATTATGTTAGATGGTCTCCACCCCTACTGGGTGGATCAATCTAAAATTTTATGGATCTACAAAAGGTAATCCTAGGAATACAGGGGCCAGAGGTATCTTTAGAGATGAGCAAGGGAGAATTTTACTTGCATATGCTGAAAATATTAGTATCTAGAAAAATCATATTGTCGATGCTAGGGCCTTGTACCAAGGTCTATGCCTTCTTGATCATCTTACCTCTATAAATATCATCATAGAGGGAGATTCCATGAATATTATTAATTATATCAAACACACTCAAATTTTGTCCTAGAGCATTCAAAACCTCATCAAAGAGTCCAAGAGATATTTATAGAATCTTAGTAATCAAATTATTCAACAAATGTACAGTGAAGAAAATAGAGCCACAACTATTTTAGCCAAATTGGGTCTATCTCAAGAAGCTCGCTATGTGTGGCATGATAATTTTCCTCAAATTCTCTATGGGCCCAACCCTTTGGATGATGTGTCCTTCATCTAATGATCTCATGTGGTTTTGTATTTTGCTTGTGCAAACATTTATTGGTTTGTGGGGCTTACTGTTTTCCTTGTTTCTTCTATAGCCTCCATTTATTTCAATATAAGATCATCCTTATGGATCATCCCTATTTTTCTCCTCTCAAATTTAATAAGCTCGATTGGGTCCAATTGTGTTGGTTTCCTATGTGCCTCCATGTCACCCCTAATATGGTCATCATGGTTTGGCCCTTTGATATCCATCTTGTCATATTAGATATTCTTAGCCATTATAGATATGATTTTAGTATCAATAATTTCCAAGGCCTCCCTTGAGCCATATTTTTCTCCTTCTCGTATGACCTTGTTCAAATTTTGAGAAACCAAGTTCAAATAGTCTTATTCATCATTAGTCATGATACTTCTAAGTCCTCTCTAGCTCATGAGACTGCTCCAAAATATTATTTAGCATGATGGAGATCATCAACGGTTATGGAGTATGATTATATCTAAAGTCTTTGGCATGCATAATTGGGAAGCCTCAAACATATTAATTGGTCCTAACCCTATTTGTTTTGAGATTAACTAGTGACACAACTTCCACCATCATAGTGGGAGATCCTCAATCTCTAATTTATGGAGTCTACTCTCTATGACACATGTTATGGATCTACTATTTATCATTATGGAAATGTTGTAACCAAAGATCCTCAAACTTGATCCCATCATAGAATAAATTCTCACTACCCATGGATTCACTCCCTTTGTAAATTCAATGATTGTGACTCAAAATTTTCATCTAATATGGTCAATTTGTGGGATGATGGTAGAATCATTGTCTATGACCTTAGATTCACCATCAATGTTCACATGCTTGCTCAGGTGATTGGTCTCCTTGATGATGGAGACATAGTCCAACATGAGAAACACTCATTGGATAACAAAGTAGGCTTTTTCAAAGACAAGGGGAAAAACCTTGGAAGGGAAAGAGGGAAAATTATCAAGAAATCCCTTACCAAGCCATAGGAAAGAGTCATGATTCCCATTATTTTATACTTTACAATTTATGATACCAACTCCATTATCAAGAGCTTCCACCTTGCCTTCTTGAATCACCATCGAGATATTAAATTCAACAACATCTTGGAATATATGTTCATATTCATGAATAATTTGGTTCTCAATGTTATAAAAGGTACTTCCATGCATCTTGTTCACCAAGGCCTACAATTTATTCTCTATAGACATGCACTAAAAAAAGAAGCCTATAAAGTAATCATTTTTAGTATTGGTAGCCGTCTTACGCACCCCTAAGTGCTTGATTCCAGGCAAGGAAGCCCCCATCCTGAGACATGGATGATGATGTTACTCTAAAGAATACCTTGGAAGATACACCTCAAATAGCAAAATTTAAACTTTGACCCCAACTCTATGGATACCCCTTCCTCTATAAATATGGAGTCTCAATGTCGCTCCTCATGTAGTAATTCCTAAATTGGGTAGAGAAAGTCTCCAATTATCATCAAATAAGAGCAATATAATTCTAAAGATCCACCTGTGCCACTGAAGAAACCAAATAATGAAGGCACCTCAACTTGCTCATCCTTGACAAAGGGTTTTGACCCCTAGAGTGGACCCTCCATTCTAATGAGGCCTAGAAATGCCTCATTATTACACTATGGTTGACATATAAAAACTACCATAATATTAAATATGAAAAATTTAAAGTGCCAAATAGTGATTAGAATATGTTATTTGTTACATGTTTGCATGATTTTATGTTTGAAACATTATACCTCTGTTTTGACTATTTTTAGCATTTTATGCACTATTTTAGTTGATTAGGTAGTAAATAAAACATGTATTGCAATTACATTCTGATGGCATGAATAGATTCCTCTCATTAAGAACTACAACTTTGCTTTTTGAAGCAAGTCAATCCGAGTTGTAGATAAAAATTTATGAAGGTTACATCATTCCTACGCTCATTGTTCGTTCCTGCGCTCATTGTTCGTTCCTGTCTTTTCTGGAACTGTTAATAGGTGCAAATCTGTGTTAAAGGGAACATTGGTGGATCTACTGGGAATGATCCAAAGTGATTTAAGGTACAAAATTCATACCAATGGTACTTCATAATATAGAGAAAACATATCCAAAATTTGAAGGCATATGGATAAGTAACCTGGAAGTTATGGGGCTTGCAAAATGGCAGTTTCACACTTTTTGACAGCTAAAAATGCTGGTAAAAATCTGTGTTAAAGGCCAACTTGACAGTGATGTAGGGAGTAATTTATGAGGAATTAAGAGTTGAAAATATAACCCAATGTTTTTCATATAACCAAGAACATGTGGACATAATTTCGTAAAAAATGGAGTTACGATGAACAAGTTATGATCACTCCAAAAAGGCATATGGGCATGTTTTGGCAACTGGAAATAGCAGGTCAGTCCATACAAATTCCAGCCACCTGTCACTTTGAAGGAAGGCATGGAATTTGTCAAATAAAGAAGAGGTAAATGCTTGGAAATAGTTGAGGGAGAATAGGCATGACTCTTTCTCCACCTGACAACACTGCCACATGATGCAAATGGAAGCAACAAGTCAAAAGGCTAAAATACAGGAAATTTGGTAAAAGCAGGACATAGTCATGCAAATTCCAGCTAGCTGTACATATATAGCAGGGCTTGGAATTAGTCACTCTAGCACATGCCACCACTATATAAGGGTGTACAAGATAAGGTAAAACAATCCAAATGGTCAACAACTTCCTCCCTATGCGTTTGGAGTGCAGATAAGCAATGAATTGTCACCTGCCTATTATTCTAGCGTAGGAATAGGGAATAGCACAGGAACAACCGAAAATGGTCAAAAAGTGATAAATCAGTGGAAGAAATTATTGGAAATTGACCAGGAGGTTGTCCCAACTCATCTTAACATGATTTCCTCGACAAATGCTGCCCAAAAATAATGAATGGATAAAGTTTTGACAAAATAAATTCCTATAGTCTAGGAAATAGTTATGTAATCAGTTGTAAATCCCTACAAAGTAGTAACCAAGCATATCAGTGTTATCTTATAAATAATAAACCTCCCATATTGTCGAGCATATATAGAGATATAAATATAGAGATAGATAGATAGAAAAATTAGCATAGAGTAAAGTTTTCCTGTAGCAAAACAGTAATTTGCAGGTTTTTCCTGCATTACTGTAATGTATTTTTAGATTCAATAAAAAGACACAATATTCAATTGGCATGTTGAATTTGATGAGTAACAGCTAAATTATCTTAGCATAACTCCTCACCTTCTTCTGGTTCTGGAAGCAAGGGCCACTTGCAGGCCAAAGGAAGGCAGTCTTCTAACAGAATTTCTTGTTGAATTCTTGCTGCAACAGGTTAGCAGAATTCTGCCAATTTTCATTTCTTTAATAGTTTTCAATACATATTTTAGTAGTGGACAACATTTCCTTGTATTTACAACAATTCCTAGATATTTTGTCATCTTGCAGTTTTACAGTTATTATTGATTCAATTTTGCATTACACAACAATTTTTAGATATCTTGTCATTTTGCAATTTGGCAGTTTTTGTTGATTCAATCCTGTAGTAGATGAAATTCTATTTTGATGTTATCTAGTTGATTTACTTTTATGCAAGAATGTGTGTGTTCTAAATTTTGTACTTTATTTTTCTGTCATTTTAAATTAGCAACATTTCATTTTCTGCAATTTTTAGATTCTGTCATTTCATTTCTTGCAATTATGTTTCTACAAAAGAAAATAGAAGTTAATTTTAGTTCTTAGGAGTTAGAGGTCACAACAAACTCCCCAAATGCTAACTGATCCATCAATAAAGCCTATTTTTTGAATGAACTAATATTTAACCTGTTGGAGCCTTCTTTCATATATAGCCTTGGACACCGCCCTGGATTGACACACATAATGATTAAATGATGAATGAACAACGACACTCATCATTTTTGGCACCGTTGTTGGGGATAGGTGTTGTTAGAAGAGGAAAGCAATCCAATAATTTTTAGTGTGCTAAGTTGTGAACTTCAAAGTGAAATCTGAATGTAATAACTAGCATAATTAATAGTTGTTGGTAAATTCTTTTTCAGTTCATTTAGAGAACAAACAAGTATGAATAAGTTAAAGGATGTGAAATCACGATGTCAAAATATGAAAAATCCTTTGCCTACTACAGGAAGAAAAATTTCACAAGAGGTTGAAAGTATGTCAAAGTTGTCCAGATTTATGATTCCCAAAACTGTTGGAACTTTCAAAGAATTACAATCATCTATGTCCAAAACTGTAGGATCCTTTGAGAAATCATCACAAGGAGGAACAATCAATAGTTCAACACCTTTTTTTCTTGACAAATCCATACAATCAAGACAGTTTAATAGGATATATAATTATGATTGGGAACCTATAAGGGTAGGCTCACTAGAGAATCTAGGGAGAGCTAGTAATGTGCTCCAACCTAGTGTAACTAGTACACCTACAAAAACTTTTCAAAATCCCATCCAATCAGATCCTAATCAAAATGCTCCCATGAAGGTCATTTCACCTTCTGTGTTACTGAATTTTAAGGGAGTTACATCTAAAGACCCTGATTTGTTTTTGTTTGAGTTTAAAATTGTGTGTCAAGCTCATGATTACACTAACGACAATCAAAAGCTCAAATTGTTTCCTTCCACTCTTAAAGAGTAAGCTCTACGATGGTTTATCACCTTAGCACTTGATTCAATTATAACCTGGAATGAGATGGAAAATATATTTTTGGAGAGATACCAAGAATATTGTAAAGTCAAGAATCAAAACAATGAATTGCTTGAAATGAAACAAAAGGAAAATGAAATATTAGAAGATTATGTAGACAGATTTTCTTTTGTTCATAAGAGATGTGGTAGTGTTGAACCTAAAATGTGTAAAATTATATTCTTAAGGGGACTACAAGATGAATTTCGGGATGCATTGGATATTTTAGGAAGAGGAGATGCAAATGCACTTGAAATCTAGGAAATCATTAAACTTTGCAAAAATTATTCTCATTCAAGGCATAGAAAACATAGAATTGGTAATGATAAACATGATTTGAAAGAATGCATGAAAGAGTTTGCTAAAGCTGATATTGTTGTACATCTTGATAAAATAGTAGATAAAAAGATTAAATCTACTGAACCTTCAGTTATCTATTGTTCAAGATGTGAGAAGCAACACTCTGTTCATGATTGTCCTTTGAACAAAACATTTATACTAGCTATATGTAGCATTTGTCAAAAAGGACATTCCATAAATCAATGTAGTTTATTGCCAGAACTCAAAAGTGTCTTTGAAAAACAACCTCAACCTATGAAAAAACTCAATTTTGTAGGACAAGGACAAGGAGATAATTTTCTTAAGTTTCCATATCAGAATGCTTCTCAATTTCCTATACATTGGGGAAACAATCCTTGGTATATGCCATGGTATGCTTCAGGTCCACTTCAACAATGTTGGATTCAACAACCATGGGCATATTCCCAAGAGTGGTCTCAACATGGATGGATGAAACAACAATGGAATCAACCACATCCACCATGGTTGCAACCAAAACTGCAAGGATATCAATGGGGACAACAACAAAAATTGCACAAAGGGCAGCAACATTATCAAACACAAAAATAAAATTTATTGCCCACTCATACCCATAGTTTCTCTCATGGAAAACAACAACAAAATGAAAAACAACCTCTATTTTTAGCTCAACCTGTGGTCAGTCCAAACAATGTTAAACAGGTAACCCCTGTCTCTAAGGCTAAATCGGAAAATATAGCCATAATAAATGCTGGTGACTGTCATAAAAATCAGTTATGTTTAGGAAAACCACTTCTTGAACATATTCCACTTACCAGTGTAGAAATAGGAGCTAAAATAAATGCACATAAAAACAAATCTGCACTGAAACAAGAAGAAGAAAAAGCAAATCTCCCACAAAAAGAATCATATCTTGAACAATTTGAAATATCAAAACTAACATCTTTGAAATCAGATTTGATAAGGGAATTAAAACATTTAAATGTTATAGTCCCTTTAATTCAAGCTATTAAAGATGTGCCAATCATTAATACAATTGTTCAAGAAATATGTTTTAACAAACCAAGAAAAAAGAAGAAAATATATCCTAAAAACATACAAGTCGGTGGTAAAAGAGTAAAATTTCTTGTAGGAAACCTTAGTCCACCTAAGTATGATTATCTAGGATGCCCATGGTTTCGTGAAACATATAAGGAAAATGAAATGAATATTTCAATTTTGGCCTCCATCATTGTAAAGGATAATGTATAAGAGATGGATTCATCCAAACAGTATGTTTTTGATGAAAATGTTCAAAATTTAGATTTTAAAGATGAACCAATCACTGTTCAACAATTATTATGGAATGATGAAAAACAAAATTCTAAAAATTTTTCATCCATTCCAATACAAAACAATTTTCTTCACTTGTCACATGGATGTCATCATTTTTTCTCATCTTTTCCTTTCCATTTATCAAAGTTAATTCTTTTAAGAATTGTTTTTGGTAAACATACACAAATTTTCCATTCTTTTCCACCATATAATTGTTCTCTTAATTCATTAATGCATCATTCTCCAAGAACCAATTCAAAACATCTTGGTACAAAACAAACTAAAATGCATCCAAAAAAACCTTTGAACAACAATAGTTGGTTGACTAAAAACTAGGAAGTAAATTTGTTTGATGTATTGATCCAACATCCTAATGCTCTACTAACACATTATGCATCTTTAGCAGTTGGAATTGAGTTGTTGCAGGTACAAAAAAATAGATTTCATAGTTGAATGCAGTTAATGAACTTTGGTTGGAAGCACTTCACCAAATAGAGTTCAATCAACAAAAATGGAAAATGTGGCATGATGATCACATTAAGAGAAAAAAGGATGAACCAGAATAGTTTGAGAATGGAGTTGTTCAACTTTCTTCAGTTGATGATTCAAGAAGGACATTAGTGGTGAATGGACATCTTTTACAGTTGTACCATAAACCACTCACAAAGAAGGAATTTGCTCAATATTTCACACAATCACATTTGCATATGATAGAAGAGGATTCCTCTTCTGACAAGGTTTCCAAATGATCACATTTTTTTAGCCTTGAAAAAAAAAAAAAAGTTGAAAAAAAAAAAAAACATAAGTTGGTTGAAAACCAGAAATGGCAGCCTCTTCTGATAAAAAAAAAAATGAAATGAAAAAAAAAAAAAGAAGGAAAAAAAAATGATGAATAATTCAGTAGTGAAAACCTTCTTAGAGGCGCTGCTGAGTTGGCTTGTATGAAAACTGGTTTTTCGGCATGCATTGCCTTGTTGATCCACCCATCATTATTTTACCATTATACAAATCTCACCTATTGCACCTATGTTGTTCTTATTTCAGAAAAAAAAAAAAAAATCGTCATTAGAAGCAACTTGTAAGGTGGATGATAACTTTTCAGGGCAGTAAGGTATGTGTTTCTTGCATTTAGTCATGGTAAGCATTTAGCATTTAGTATATGATAATCAATATTTGGCATAAACTATTCATACAATATTGTCAAGTTAAAAAAAAATGGAACATGTTCAAAATTTCAAGAAACACCCCCCTTCTGCCCTTAGTTTCATGGGAAATTCAAAATTGTGAAAAACTTGATTTTGGGATAGATATGACAACCATTTTATCTTTATTAGTAGGGCAGATTTCAGAATAAAATTTCCCACAAATACCTCATAAATCTGAGAATGATGAAATGCACTTGAAAATTTTGTTTTACTACTACAGCAATAAAACAGCAACAAAAAAAAATAATAATAGCATGGAAAAATAATTTTTGATGTTATGGAAGGCTATTTCAGCAAGTTTTTGACACATCTTCAGAATGACAGTCTCATTCCAGAGAAACTTTGGAACAACAAGTCTCATTCCAGAGCAAGCTTCAAAACGAGACAAATTATGCTAGAAATTCTTGAAAATGTTGTAGAACAGTAGGGCACATTAGATATTAAGTTTCTTAAAGTTCTACCAAAAGTACAAAGGAAGAAAAGAAAAAAAGAAAAAAAAAAAAGAAACAAAGAAAAAAAAATTTGTCGGAACTACAATGATTGGTGTAGTGCAGTAAGAAGAACTTTCTCGGGTAGTAGGTGGCAAAAGTATGTTGTTCATCTTACTAGGGCCTACTAGGATGCATGAGGGCATGCATCAGTTCAAGCTGGGGGGAATGATGAGGCCTAGAAATGCCTCATTATTACATTATGGTTGACATATAAAAACTGCCATAATATTAAATATGACAAATTTAAAGTGCCAAATAGTGATTAAAATATGTTATTTGTTACATGTTTGCATGATTTTATGTTTGAAACATTATACCTCTGTTTTGACTATTTTTAGCATTTTATGCACTGTTTTAGATGATTAGCTAGTAAATAAAACATGTATTGCAATTACATTCTCATGGCATGAATAGATTCCTCTCATCAAGAACTACAACTTTGCTTTTTGAAGCAAGTCAATCTGATCTGTAGATAAAAATTTATGTAGGTTACATCATTCCTGCACTCATTGTTCATTCCTACGCTCATTTTTCATTTCTGCGCTCATTTTTCATGCCTTTAAGTCTTTTCTGGAACTATTAACAGGTGCAAATCTATGTTAAAGGGAACATTGGTGGATCTACTGGGAATGATCCAAAGTGAGTTAAGGTACCAAATTCATACCAATGGTACTTCATAATATAGATAAAACATAGCCAAAATTTTAAGGCATATGGATAAGTAACCTGGAAGTTATGGGGCCCGCAAAATGGCAGTTTCACACTTTTTTACAACTGGAAATGCTGGTAAAAATCTGTGTTAAAGGCCAACTTGACAACGATGCAGGGAGTAATTTATGAGGAATTAAGAGTTGAAAATTTAACCCAATGTTTTTCATATAACCAAGAACACGTGGACATAATTTGGTAAAAAATGGAGTTATGATGAAAAAGTTATGATCACTCCAAAAAGGCATCTAGGCATGTTTTGGCAGCTGGAAACAACAGGTCACAGTCCATACAAATTCTAGCCACCTGTCACTTTGAAGGAAGGCATGGAATTTGTCAAATAAATAAGAGGTAAACACTTGGAAACAATTGAGGGAGAATAGGCATGACTCTTTCTCCACCTGACAACACTGCCACGTGATGCAAATGGAAGCAACAAGTCAAAAGGCTAAAATGCAGGAAATTTGGTAAAAGCAGGACACAGTCATGCAAATTCCAGCCAGCTGTACATATATAGTAGGGCTTGGAATTAGTCACTCCAACACATGCCACCACTATAGAAGGGTGTACAATATAAGGTAAAACAATCCAAATGGTCAACAACTTCCTCCCTATGCGTTTGGAGTGCAGATAAGCAATGAATTGTCACCTACCTGTTATTGTGGAGTAGGAATAGGGAATAGCACAAGAACAACCAAAAGTGGTCAAAAAGTGACAAATCAATGGAGGAAATTATTGGCAATTGACCAGGAGATTGTCCCAACTCATCTTAACATGATTTCCTCAACAAATGCAGCCCAAAAATAATGAATGGATAAAGTTTTGACAAAATAAATTCTTGCAGTCTAGGAAACAATTATGTAATCAGTTGTAAATCCCTACAAAGCAGTAACCAAGCATATCAGTGTTATCTTATAAATAATAAAGCTCCCATATGGTCGAGCATATATAGATATATAGATATAGAGATAGATAGATAGAAAAATTAGCATAGAGTAAAGTTTTCCTGTAGTAGAACAGTAATTTGCAGGTTTTTCCTGCATTACTGTAATGCATTTTTAGATTCAATAAAAAGGTGCAATCTTTAGTTTTCAATTGGCATGTTGAATTTGATGAGTAACAACTAAATTCTCTTAGCATAACTCCTCACCTTCTTCTGGTTCTAGAAGCAAGGGCCACTTGCAGGCCAGAGGAAGGCAGTCTTCTAACATAATTTCTTGCTAAATTCTTGCTGCAGCAGGTTAGCAAAATTCTGCCAATTTTCATTTCTTTAATATTTTTCAATATAGATTTTAGTAGTGGACAACATTTCCTTGTATTTACAGTAATTCTCAGATATTTTGTCATCTTGCAGTTTTACAGTTATTATTGATTCAATTTTGCATTACACAACAATTTTCAGATATCTTGTCATTTTGCAATTTGGTAGTTTTTGTTGATTCAATCCTGCAGTAGATGAAATTCTATTTTGATGTTATCTAGTTGATTTACTTTCATGCAAGAATGTGTGTGTTCTAAATTTTGTACTTTATTTTCCTGTCATTTCAAATTAGCAACATTTCATTTTTTGCAATTTTTAGATTCTGTCATTTCATTTCCTGCAATTCTGTTTCTGCAAAAGTAAATAGAAGTTAATTTTAGTTCTTAGGAGTTAGAGGTCACAACAAACTCCCCAAATGCTAACTGATCCATCAATAAAGCCTTTTTTCTGAATCAACTAATCTTTAACCTGTTGGAGCCTTCTTTCGTATATATCCTTGGACACCGCCCTGGATTGACACACATAATGATTAAATGATGAATGAACAATGAAACTCATCACATTCACATCCAATAGAGATAATATATTTCTTTATTCACTAGCAAATGCCATATCAAGGACCTATAGGGGGTGTTTAATGCTATGTCTAGAGCCTCCAAAATGGTGTGTTATCTACTTCAAAAATCTTTGATTATCATGAAAGGTATCAAAAACCAAAATTAGGAGCATCAACAGGGGATCTCAGGTGATCATAAGTCCCTCATGGATACTATCTAGCTATGTCCATTTTCTTCTAAGGACATTTTGGATTTCAAGGGCCTTTGGTTGTGTCTTCTTCATCAGGTAGTTGGTTGTGTTTTTCTTCTTTATCCGGGTGGTTTCTCCTAGAGTTTCCTCCTATTGTCTAGATTTTTTTTTCTATAGTCTCACGTAGACTATATATTTTATTCCTTGGGACCATTCTTTTTATGTTTAGTCTCACGAAGAATATATCTTTTGGTGTCCTTTTATGTACAAGGTTTGAGGTCCCTTTTGAAGAACACAAGCTTATAATGAGAGGGGGAGTAAATAGTATAAGATCAATTTTTACTTTTATTTCCCAATTAATATTATGCAACATAAATATAGCAATATCAAATAAATGCATAAATCACCACACACAATAGAGACACCACAATTTACACGGTTCACCCAATGTGGGCTACTCCACAGAGAAAATATTTCACTAAAATTTTCTCAATCAATCTCTTGGGAATCATTTCCCTATTACAATATTTATGGACCTTTGTACAATGGAGATGTCAATCCCCTGATCAAGTTTATGGAACTCCATACACAGGAGAACTCCTTTCCCCTCTTTCTCTACCTAGTGATCTTCTAGAAGAACTACTACCTCCACTACACTGGCTTATGGATATCTATCCACTGAAGACTCCTATCCTCACTTGAAAGACCTGTCCTCACTTCCCTGGCTAATGGAACTCTATCCATTGGAGACTATCATCCTCTATACTTTGTCACCTCCAAAGCTCTGTCTAAAATCTGTACTAAACATAGTTTGTTGATCTAGCACAAATCTGCTCAATATCTATCATCAAATCTAACTAAACACAATCCTTCAGTTTAGCACAAATTTACTCAATATCTATCTTAGGTCTACACTAAATCTATCCTTGAATCTGTACTAAAAATAGTCCTTCGTTCTAACACAATTAGTTCTCAATCTATGTCCTTAGGCCTTAACTCAAAGCTTGAATCAATCTCAAATTAAATCTGTTGGATCTATCCCAAATATTAACTCAAGGTTTGAAAAAATCAATCAATCAAATATTATCACAAGCCTTCTCAAATAATTGTCTCAAATATGCTTTGTAAGCTTCCGCAAAACCTCACACCAATCAGTCTACAAGTCCTATCTAGAACTTGTCCAATCTACTCAATAAGTCCTATCAAGAACTTAACCAAATCTGATCAATAAGTCCTCATAAGAACTTAACAAAATATTCTCAATAAGTATTGTATGCTTCCACAAAATATTAATCAATTCTATCCACAAGTCTTCTCAAATAATTACCTCAAATATGCTCAACAAGTCTACATTAGAACTTGTCCAATCTCATAGAAACATAAATAGAATTGTTAGAGACTCAATATGCTCTATACTCATCACAATGATCAATCACTTTCAATCACTCTTTTAGAAACATAAAAAGAATTGTTAGAGACTTAATATGCTTCAAATCAATCACTTTAAATCACTCTTTCAGAAACATATGGATAATTGTTAGAGACTCAATATGCTTCGAATCAATCACTTTCTCAAATCAATTCAGAATATAGAATAGTTTGTTTTATGGAACTTGAAAAATCACTTCACACACCCACTTGACTAGGCTCAACAAACTCTAATAAACCAATCACTTATTGAAATAATATTTTCTCATAAATCCTAGTCCAAGCATATGATTCTTCACTCAAAATATTTCCAACAATGCTAAACAAAAAATCTCACATAACAATGATACTCATGTTCTTTTCAAACCCTAGTTCAAGTTCTTTGCTCAACCAATGGCTTCAACAACAATGCTTATAAAACAACTCTCACATAACAATGATACTCATGTTCTTTTCAAACCCTAGTTCTTTGCTCAACCAATGGCTTCAACAACAATGCTTATAAAACAAGGTTTTAATAACAACACTTTATTCTAGAAAACCTTGAATCATTAACTCAAACACACTCAATAAGGAAGCCCTAATCAAATCCTTTTCACTCTAAACTTATTTTTAGAAAACCAATAAATCAACTCAACTATGGAAGAATGTGCTCATACCTTTTCTTAATGATGAAGAAACCTCAAATACTTATCACAATTACAACCACTTCTATGCCAAACTCAGATATATTAGAATATAAATATCTCTCACAATGTAATGCAAAAACTCAATTACACCTTATCACTCCATCTATAACAACAACCATAAACATACATAAAATATTTTTCAATAACACCTTATAATCTCCTAATTAAAATAAATTTAACATCCACCAAAATTTAACTCAAAAAACCTCTTCAATTAAATTTTAATGGCTAGAAGAACTTTGGCAAAAATCAAATCCACTTTCCTTATAACTCCAATAACATAAATAAATTACCAAGCAAGCAACTTTTCATTTAGGAAAAACATTAGGCAAATTAAAAATTATTTAACTAAAAAGTACCTTTGCCACTTATGGGATTCGAACCCTAATAACTGCCTCCTCGTGCGCCCTAGTTGTGGTATTTATTATCATGTGTTCTAGACATACACTTGGAAGACTAAGAGCACCTCGTTCTCTTTCTTCCAATCCTGGTGCTCTAAATGAGAGTGTGCCAAAAAATTTTCACCTCAGCGCTCAAGACAAACACGCTAACAACCTCCACACGAATTGATCGTGGTCACTTCCAATCCCAACACTCTCACAAAATACATGTTGCCAACGAACCACACTATACAATAAGAATGAGGTCTTAAGCCCTCCAATTTCGTCTTCTTCCTGACGCTAAAAGACAAACACTAATTTTTGTCTTCTTCCTCAATGAGTGCACGAAATACACTTTTCTCGGTCGCATGAATATTAATCTATGAAGGGTAACTTTTAATGCCCCTTTGGCATAGCATTTATATATGAATTTCACCATTTGACATAGACGACGGTGCTTCACTAAATTTGATGACGTCAAAAATTTTATAACCTTTATAATTTATAAATTATTTAAATTGTAAAAGAATTTAAATTTTATAAATTATATTCATAAACCTTTGACTTTAATAAAAATTAAATCCTCCTTGAGATAAAATTTAAACCTTTATTTGTACTCCACTGATTTGATGAAAATTATTCTGCCACCATGGTTTTAATAAAAACCTTAATTCTACCATCACAATGTTTAAGGAAGCTTTTATATTATCATAATGGTTTTAATAAAAACCTTTTAATTTGCCAACATGGTTTTAACAAAAACCCTTATAAAATAATATTTTGACAATTTTTCTTCAACTCTTTGCATTGCTCTTAGTGCCAATGATGGTGTGCTCCTTGGTATTAGTGACAAATTCATATGTTCACTTTGGTATCAATGACAACTTCTCACCTTGACATCAATGATAACTAAATGAGCTCAAAATGTCCAACAATCTCCCGCTTTGTCATTGATGGCAACCCAAATTATTTTTACTAAAAACATGACCTTTCCTTTGTTCTTCTCCCCCTAGATTAATGCTTCCTCATCTTTTATTAAAAACCAAAACTCTTTTACTTACTCAAATATCTCCCCCTTTGAAATCAATGGCAAGGGGTCACCTTTGGGGCTTGGGTCTAAGAATGAGCCTCTTAGCTTAGCCCCTCCCCCACCTCCTCTTGAGGTGGTTAATTTCATGGTGGGAGTATTTTTACTCCCAGAAAGCATTGTTATCTATATTTATCCTCTTTTATTCTTATTTGATCCTTATGACTCCTCTGACTGTTTCTTTCCATGTCCATGTTCCTGGTCATGTCCATATTTATGTTCCTATTCATATCCATGTTCCTATTTCTATTCATATCCATGTTCCTATTCCTATTCATACTTGTTTTTGGAATGTCTTCTCTACACCACTCTGCTGTGTGACCATCATTATTGTACTTATAACACTCAATGTTATTATTCCTTGGAGATGAAAATGTCTTAGGATCTCTCCTAGTGAATCCATATCCTCTTCTATCATGAACCCTGCAATTCATTGCCTTGTGACCAAATTGATTACATGAGTAGCAATACCCATTGAAAAGTTATCTGTTTCCATATTCCTGTATTTCATGTGTCCTGCATTATGAAGCCATGTGCCCAAACCTATGACATGAAAAACATCTTCCATTGAAGTTTCCTTATCTTGACCTCATCGATATATTAGTCTCTCTTTATATAAAATTTACACAGTTCCGATATTACGAACAATGAAGCAAAATTTATTGAACTCACGTGATGGTTAAATACAATATGAAAGGTGGTTTGGTTTGTTGAACCACCCCGAATTGGTTATCTAACCAACCCATAAATTGGAGAGCACATGAAAGCACTATTTTACCATATACCATATAATGAAATACAATATGCAATACACTATGCTAACATCCCCCCTTATTACATTATTGGTAAATACCAAGAGTATTGTGAAAAAAATCAAATTTGACACATGCAAGTGCCTTGGTGAAGATATTTGCAACTTGTGCATCAGTGGGAATGTATTGGAGCTGTATATTGTGCTTTGGAACTTCATTGCGAATAAAATTACAGTGAGTGTCAATGTGTTTGGTGTGATCATGAAATATTGGATTCTTGAAAAGATTCAAAACACCTTGATTATCATAAAAAAAATGAAGTGGAAGATTATTTGGAAGACCCATGTTTGTAAGAATGTAATGTAACCATATTATCTCATAGACTGCTCCATTAGCTACACAATATTCTGCCTCTGTAGAAGAGATATCAACAACCTGCTGCTTCTTGCTATGCCAAGAGACAGAACCAAACCCAAGATGAAAAAATATATCCAAAATTTGACTTTTTATCATCAATGAATCTAGCATAGTCGGAGTCCGTGTATCATTGTAGATAGAACTTTTTATTCATTTTGTATTCCAAGCCAAAATTTGTTGTACCATGAACATAATGTAGAAATATTTTTGCTTCTTTCCAATGACTTACCTTGGTTTCTTGCATGAATCGTGTAAGATAAACCACAACAAAACTGAGATTAGGTCTAGTATTGGTTAGATATATGAGAATCTCGATCAATTTATGATAGAGAGTGCCATCTACCTATGGATATTGATCATATCAAGATAACTTAAGTCTTACTTCCATTGGAGTAGCTTTTGACTTACAGTTAGTCGTGTGATATTTATCAATCAAAGTCTTGGCATATTTCTTTTGTGTAACTTTGATATGATGATTCTTTTGAGTTACCTATAAACCAATACAATAGTGTAGAAGTCCCAGATCTATCATTTCAAAATACATTTTTAGATCATTTTTCACTGTAACAATCATACTTTCTAAACTACCTATTATGATACGATCATCTACATATAGCACAAAAATCACTATGTCAGAACCATTGTTAGTTATATAGAAATTTGCATCTAACATACTTCTTTGGAAACCATGTTGCAATAGGTGACTATCAATTTTGATGTACCAAGCTTGAGGAGCTTGTTTCAGCCCATACAAGGATTTGATCAACTTACAAACTTTTTGTTCTTGCCCTTTGACAACAAATACTTATGGTTGGATCATGTATACTTATTATTATACATCACCATTTAGAAAGACACTTTTTATATCCATATGATGTAACTTCCACCCAAAATGGGCTGCCATGGCACATAGTACTCAAATGGTAGTCATTTTTGCAGTAGGGTCAAAAGTATCTTTATAATATATGCCTTCTTTCTGAGCATAGCTCTTTGCAACTAGATATGCTTTATGCTTATCAATAGTACCATCTACCTTATTCTTTAGTTTGAACACCCTCTTACAGTCAATGGGCTTCTTTCTTGAAGGTAGATTTACTAGCTTCCATGTATGATTTTTCATGAGAGATGTATGTTCTGCTTCCATAGCAACCTTCCATTGAGGCTTAATAAGAGCATATTGAGTTGTTGTGGGTTTATTTTCATCCAATGTTGTCAGATAAACCTTTTCATCCTCTATATCCATTTCTCTATATTCTACTACATCTGTAAAAAATTAAACAAACTGGTGATAAATTTCATCAACTTCTGAATATGATGCTTTTGCCCTCTTCTCTTGAGTCATACTACGAGTACAAGGTTGATATAGAGTTAGATATGGAAGTAATGTCAACTTGAAATATCTCAATGTTCTAGTATACCATTTTGGAATCTTGTTCTAAGGAGGTGAAATATCTTTCTTAGGCTCATCATCCTCATGATATACTATTGTAGAGGTATTATTGGATGTGAAAGCTTCATCAAATACTACATCTCTACTTATATGTGTTTTCTTGGTTATAGGATCTATCAAGCGATATCCTTTTGAATGCTCATCTTAACCAAGGAAGATACATTACAGGGTCTTCTCATATAACTTATTCCTTCTCTATTTTGGTATGTGCATGAATGCCTTACATCCAAAAACTCTTAGATGAGAAATGAAGGGTTTCTTACCACTCCATTCTTCCTATGGAGTTTTACCATGTAGAGCTCTTGTGGGTGCTCTATTCAAGAGGTATGATTTTGTATTTACTGCTTCTACCCAATACTGATCCTCAAGATGTGCTTATTTTAGCATACATCAAACCATTTCCAAAATGGAATGATTTCTCCTTTCTACAACTCCATTTTGTTGAGGTGTATAGGTTGTTGTCAGTTGTCACTTAATCCCATGTTATTTGAGAAATGATGAAAAGTACTTGTAAGTATATTCCCCCTTGATCTAAGCAAAGGTATTTTATGAAACATCCAAACTCCTTTTCAACAAGTTTCTTGAAGTGTTGAAAGTATAAAAATACCTCTTATTTCAATTGAAGGAAGAAAACACTTATTTTTTTGGAGTAATCATCAACAAACAAATGAAAATACTTCTTTCCACCATAACTGGTTGGCATAAGACCACACAGATCAGTGTGTACCACCTCTAAAGGTTTATTAGCTTTGGAAGATCTATATTCAAAAGGTACCCGATGTTGCTTCCCTTCTAAGCAATCCAAGCAAACTGGTAATATGGATGAAAGGTTGGGAAGTCATTTCACCATATCATAGTGGCACAATTTGAGAAAATATCCTAAACTTAGATGCCCATATCTTCTATTCTAGATAGAAGTAGCCTCCTTTGTAATTGTATCCAAAGCAACATGAGTTGTTGAAAGAGAATATAGAATGAACAAGCCATGCTTGTAGGAGATGATTGTGACATGTTGACATTTTTGGGCTATAAAACATTTCTTCTTGCCATTCACAACTTGGAACACAACATCCATTTTTTGATCAAACATCTGAGGAATAGACAACAGATTATTGGATAATCTAGGAATATAGAGGATCTTCTCTATCTGACATCTACCATCTAAAAGACTTACAAAAACATCCCATTCACCTTTTACTTGGTAGAATTGATTGTCAACAATTGTGACTAGCTTACCTTCCTTCTCATCAAATGTTTCAAACCATGATTTATTTCTAGTCATGTGCTTAATAGATCTTGAATCAATATACCATACAACATCAATCTAGGGAGATGAAGTATGGGTCATGAGCACCTTGTGTGCTCTTTCAGATTCAAAATCTAAATTAGACCCTGCAGAATCTTAGGTTGTTTATGTTTCTTTTTATATTTCTATCTCTTTTCCTTTATTCTTATGATGTTGGTCATTCTGTTGCTTGTTTTTAAACCAACACCTATTGGTGTCATGATTATTCATATCACAAATATTGCAATATTGTTTACTGATTTTGTTTCCCTTTTCCCTTGGAGGAATAACCCCCTTTTTGAAACTGACCTTGTTTATTACCTCTTTTTTGGGTTAAGAGGGCATTACCTAGAACTTCATCATTTATAACTTGATTTGGCTTCTCAATCTAAAGCAAATTTACCAACTCCACAAAAGATACTTGTCTACCATAAATGTTTGAGAGAAGTGATCAACATCTTGTAGAAATTTGGCAATGCTCTCAAGATGAAAGAGGTCAAGAGAGTATCATCCACTGGTTTTCCCATAGCATTTAATTTGGCTTTAAATTCCTCCACTCTGCAAAGGAATAAATCAATCGTCTCTCTATAATTCATAATGAGGGTTCGTAGTTGAGTTTGAAGGTGTAGAATAGTGGACTAATTCTTTCCTTCATACATAGTAATCAAAGCATCCCAAGATTTCTTACTGGTTTTGGTATCACAAATATGAGGTTAGACCTCATCTATAGTAGCAAGAAGGATAAACATAAGACCTATTTTATCCTTTTTATCAAAATCTTCTTGATCTTCTCCTACGATTTGAGGATTTTTTGTACTACCAGTCACTACATCCCATAAATCTTCCACCTGAAGAATGGATCTCATATTTGTCTTCCATGGAACAAAGTTAGGACCTTTTAGCAACTATGAATCTGATAGATATCTATGAACAATGGCCATTGTGAAGGTTCCTTATATTACCAATTGCTATCCCTTTCTTTATACCTGCTAGACCTATATATCAAAAATACTCTATATATACCCACCCTTACATGAGGGAGACTATAAATATATACGAGCAGCACGATACGTGGAAATTAGGTGATACTGAAGGGACATCATGTTTTTTATGAAACCTACCATAGAAATTATATTCCTCATTCATGGGGCATAACTTCCCCTAAACACTTCGGAAAGACCTTCGTCAAGATTTACGCCTAACAACAATCAACATGTGGGTATGAAATGAAGTGAACAATAGAACTGGTTTGCCTTATTTCTCCCTGATGATTAATAGATAATAAGCTCAGACATCATTGTTACATCTATATTAGGAAATGGATACAATAGCCCAAAGCACAATAACATTACCTGTAAGTGTGGGCTAGAGGTATCTCAATTATCGAACACTGTTGTGCAATAAATTGCACAAATATGTGTATAAATTTGGGGTCTTTTGCTTTATTTATGTGATTATTATTTGCAAGAAAACAAGAAAGTTAAGTGCAAGAATCACAAACACCCACAAATTTTTGGAGCTACTTGAGGTGTCGGTTTCCACCGAAAATACACCTATTACAATACCAGTTTCTTTTTATCTCAACAATTTTATTCACTCCTTTGTCTTAGATTTTTGTAAAAAGAAAGTGCTTTAAAGATCCCACTTTTAATTTTAAAAATAAAAGTAGGAAAATAAACTTGGAATGCTTACAAATATAGAAGACACAACTTATCACTCCAAAAAAATGAGGGAAAAATTGAAACATTTGAAAAATACCTCAAAAAAATAGCCCTTCCTTGCATTGTGGTAGCGAAAAATTGTCCAAAGAACCCTTCGGAGCATGGAAAAAAAAATTGGTGTGGCAAGAAAATTTAGCAATTTTAGCACCTTGAGCAATAATGAATAATTTTTTAGCAAGAAATTAGCAATGTTCGAGCAAAAAATTAGCAAGTTTCAAGAAATAAATGAGAAATTTTTGAGCAAGAAAATTTTGGGCAGTGCGGACAGTTATTTCTGGCACGGGTAGCATGAATCATCGAGGAGAAAAAATGGAAGGTCTGTGATGAGTTTCAAACTATGGACCTTGTCCATGCAAGGATACGCATGGTACCAACTACGCTACACAATGCGTTGGGAAAGGAAAGCACGAATCGTGCTTTGAAGACTCTTGAAGGTGACCAAACCAAAAAAATTTGGGATATTTTTCCCACATGCATTGCAGGATGTATGCACGGGTATTCAAATAACCAAGGCCACACCTTAATGGTTGACTACCTTGGGGTGGTCACCTTCCCCCTTGTATCCTTTTGTCACCTTGAAACTCTATCTGCCACATCACGACACTATATTCCAAGTCACCATTTTGTTAGAAACCATGCCATGTTTCCTCTGCCACATCACCAATCTAGCAAGCCATCCAAGTTTTGCATCCTTAGGTCTCATGCATCTATGTTTTCGGGTCTTGTGCTTAGTTAGTAACCAGGATCCTCGAGCCTCGTACTCTAGCCTCGTGCTCCAGTATTATCAGGCCTCATGCTCTGGCTACATGCTCTAGTCATCTTGTGTTGCTCAGCCTCTACCAGATTTGATCTTGGGCCTTGTGAAGACCTCTATTACTCAACCTCCACCAGATTTAGTCTTAGGCCTTATGTGGACCTCGTGCTATCTAGTCTCCACCTAGCTCTAGTATCATATAGATAATTAACACAATGTCGATGTTATGAATAAAAAATAAAAATTTATTGAACTCACATGCTGGTTAAATACAAGAGGAAAGGTAGTTCGGTTGGTTGAACCACCCCGAATTGGTTGTTTAACCAACCCACAAATTGGAGAGTACATGAAAGTACTATTTTTCCATATGCCATATAATGAAATACAATATGCAATACACTATGCTAACACTCTTGACCTATTCTGATTGTTGTTCCATCTATATCATCTTTGTGTATTGTTCTTGTTCTTGTTGAAATTTCTATTGTCTAACTCATCCTCAGATGTCTCACTTTCTTTTTCATTGTCTTCTTCTGAAGTGTCTTCATCTGAATTTTCATCTCCTCCAGAACTTGAGGTTGACTTTCCTTCCCATTTCTTCTGTCCTTGTTCAAATCCAAGACCTCTTTTGCTTGATGTAGGCTTTTGTATCTTGATGAACTTATCCAAGTTCTTTGAGCTATTTTTGAATCCTTTTAGCTTGAATTTGGAGTCTTCTAAATATTCTCTTAGTAGTGCCACTTATTGTGCTAACATTTCACATTATAATATATTTACTTCTAACTTATCCTTGAATTTCTTTGTCTTAGCCTTTGATTTTTCTAGATCCTCTATACGCATCCTTCTCTCTTCATCACATTCTTGGAACTGAATTACAAATTTAGAGTTTTGTTTTCTTACCTTCTTCACTATGTTAAGGGCATAGATAAGTTCTCCCTTGAGATCATATCCATCCTTTTTAATATTCCTCTATTTTTTTGCCTTTGTCCACATCTTCATTTTCTATTGGCTTGTCTTCTATAGGATCACCTTCTTCTTTCTCTAGAGCCATTAGAATATTATCTTCTGGTACTTCAAGTGCATCTTCATATTCATCATAACTAAAACTATAACCATTCCTTGTACAACTATCTTCAATATGTCCAAAGTTACCACATCTAAAACACTTGAGAATCATTAAAGTCCTTTTCTTAATTTTTTCTTTTCTTTAATCATAATTAGAACATCTCTATCATTATCTGAAAAAATAGCATCACTATCACTTGAGTACTTACTTGCCTTATCCGTATAGTAGCTCCTCTTTTGCCCCTGAAAGAACTTATTTCCTTGTCTGCATTGTCCATCCTTGCTTTTTTTTTTATGCCTGTATATTTCTGATTTCCTATTCCTGTGATCCTATTTTTCTTCATCATTGTTATTCTTAGATTCTTTATAGTTAGTTGCATAATGACCATACTTTCCACAATTGAAACATTTAACAGATTTTGTATCCTTAAATATTATTGAATCTTTATTCCTTCTGCCATAATTTTCTTCTTCATCACTGGATGACTCATTGTTTGATTATGACTTTTTACCCTTTATCTTCTTGATTTCTTTGAAGGCTGCTTCCTTCTGGGGAATAGGTTATTTTGTTCTTAACTCAAAGAAAATCTCTCGTTAAAGAATCACCATTCTTTGACTCTTCTATAGCAGAAATATTTTCACTAAATATTTTTGTAAGAGATATTAAGACTTTATCACAAACATCTAATTCATCAACCTTCATTCCAAGTCCTTGCATAGCATTAACAACCTCATCAATTTGAAGTAGATAAGTACTAATGTTTTCCTCATCCTTCATTCTTAAATATTCAAAATATCCTTTGAGATTTTGTATCTTTGCTTTCTTGACACATTTATATCCTTCATATAAATTTTACAACTTATCCCACATTCCTTTTGCATCTTCACAATGCATAACTTTTATGGACTTTTTTCAATGCAAACCTCTCAAAAGTGCATTTATTTCTTTTGAATTGTAATGTTGTAGAAGCTTAAATTCCTTATCTGTAGATGGATCAATTGGTGGTATGTATCCATTTTCAACTACTTTATAAGATTCATTACCAAGTGTCTTTAGGAATATCTTCATTATCAAACTCCAATATACATAATCACTTCCATAAAATATTGGTACTGAGATATATGATGGTTCATTATTTGAATCCATTATGTTCTTGTTAGATTTTCCTTCAAGTTTTTAAACTCTTCCGAAGGAACCCGCTCTGATACCAATTGAAGAACACAAAATCATATTGAGAGGGCGTGAATAGTATAAGACCACTTTTTAATTTTATTTTCCAATCAATATTATGCAATGTAAATATAGCAATATCAATAGCAATAATAAAAGCAATGCATAAATCACCACATACAATAGAGACACCAAAATTTATGTGGTTCACCCAATGTGGGCTACTCCATGGAGAAAATATTTCACTAAAATTTTCTTGATCAATCTCTTTGGAATCCTTTCCCTATTACCATATTTATGGACCTCTATCCAATGGAGATACCAATCCCCTGATCAAGTTTGTTGAAATCTATCAATAGAAGAACTTATTTCCCCTATTGCTCTGGTTGGTGATCTTCTAGAAGAACTACTGCCTCCACTACACTAGCTTATAGATCTCTATCCACTAAAGACTCCTATCCTCACTTAGAAGACCTATCCTCACTAACCTAGCTAATGTACCTCTATCCACTAGATACTATCATACTCTATAGTCTATCACATCCAAAGCTCTGTCTAAAATCTACACTAAACACAGTCCATCGGTATAGCACAAATCTACTCAATCTCTATCCTTAAATTTGTACTAAACATAGTCCTTCAATCTAGCACAAATTTTCTCAATCTCTGTCTTTGGTATGGCACAAATCTATCCTTAAATCTACACCAACTTTGTCCTTGAATTTGTACTAAACATAGTACTTCAGTCTAGCACAAATCAATCCTCAATATCTGTCCTCAAGCCTTAATTCAAAGCTTGAATCAATTTAAAATCAAAACTTCTGGATATACCCCAAACCTTAACTCAAGGTTTGAATAAATAAATCAATCAACTCTGCTCACAAGCCTTATCAAAGACTTATCTCAAATCTACTTTGTAATATTTCACAAAATATCACACCAATCAATCTACAAGTCCTCTCTATAACTTGTCTAATTTTCTCAATAAGTCCTATTAAGAACTTAACCAAATATTCTCAATAAGTCCTCACAAGAACTTAACCAAATATGCTCAATAAGTATTGTAAGCTTCCACACAATCTTACTCAATTTTGTCCACAAGTCTTCTGAAATACTTACCTCAAATCTGCTCAGCAAGTCCACACTAGATCTTGTCCAATCTCATAGAAACATAAAGAGAATTGTTAGAGTCTCAATATGCTCTATACTCATCACACTGCTCAATAAATTTCAATCAATCTTTAAAAAATATATAGAGAATTGTTAGAGACTCAATATACTTCAACTCAATCACTTTCAATCACTCTTTCAGAAACATACAAATAATTGTTAGAGACTCAATATGCTTCAAATGAATCACGTTCTCAAATCAATTTAGAATATAGAATAATTTATTTTATGGAAATTGAACAATAAATTCACACACCCACTTGACTAGGCTCAACCAAATCTTCTCAACCAATAACTTAATGAAATAATCCTTGCTCACAAACCCTAGTCCAAGCATATGATTCTTCACTCAAAATATTTCCAACAATGCCCAACAACAAATCTCACATAACAATTATACTCATGTTATTTTCAAACCCTAGTTCAAATTCTTTGCTCAACAATTCACTTCAACAAAAATGCTTATGAAACAACTCTCACATAACGATGATACTCATGTTCTTTTCAAATCCTAGCTCAAGTTCTTTACTCAACCAATGTATTAAAAAACAATGCTTATAAAACAACTCTCACATAACAATGATACTCATGTTCTTTTCAAACCCTAGTTCTTTGCTCAACCAATGGCTTCAACAACAATGCTTATAAAATAAGGTTTTAATAACAACTCTTTATTCTATAAAACCTTGAAGCATTAACTCAAACACACTCAATAAGGAAGTCCTAATCAAATCCTTTTCACTCCAAACTTATTTTTAGAAAACCAATCAATCAACTCATCTATGGAAGAATGTGCTCATACCTTTTCTTGATGATGAAGAAACCTCAAATATCTATCACAATCACAACCACTTCTATGCCAAACTCAAAGAGGTTAGAATATAAATCTCTCTCATAATGATATGAAAAAACTCAATTACACCTTATCACTCCATCTATAAAAACAATCATCAACATACATAAAATATTTTTCTAACACCTTATAATCTCCCAATTAAAATAAATTTAACATCCACCAAAATTTAACTCAAAAAACCTCTTTAATTACATTTTAATGGCAAGAACTTTGGAAAAAATCAAATCTACTTTCGTTATAACTCCAATAACATAAATCAATTACCAAGCAATTAAATTTTTATTTACCCTTATAACTCCCTTTTTATCTTAGGAAAAACATTAGGCAAATAAAAAATTATTTAACTAAAAAGTACCATTGCCACTTATGGGATTCAAACCCCCAATCACTGCCTCCTCGTGCGCCCTAGCCGTGGGATTTACTACCGTGTGTTATAGATGTACACTTGGAAGGCTAAGAGCGCCTTGTGCTCTTTCTTCCAATCCTAGTTCTCTAAATGAGAGTGTGCCAAAAGTTTTTCACCTCAACGCTCAAGACAAACATGCCAACAACCTCCACACGAATCGATCGTGGCCACTTCCACTCCCAACGGTCTCACAAAATGTGCATTTCCAATGGAACATACTGTCCAATGTGAATGAGGCCTTAAGCCCTCCCATTTATCTTCTTACTGGCACTAAAATACAAACACAAATTTTTGTCTTCTTCTTCAACAATTGCACGAAATACACTTTTCTCAATCACATGAATATTAATCAATGAAGGGTAAGTTTTAATGCCCCTTTGGCATAGAATTTATATATGAATTTCACCATTTGATATAGATGTCGGCGCTCCACTAAATTTGATGATGTCGGTGCTTTTATAACCTTTATAATTTATAAATTATTTAAATTCTAAAAGAATTTAAATTTTATAAATTATATTTATAAACATTTGACTTTAATAAAAATTAAAGCCTCCTTGAGATAAAATTTAAACCTTTATTTGTACTCCACTAATTTTATGAAAATTATTCTGCCACCATGGTTTTAATAAAAACATTAATTCTGCCATGACAATATTTAAGGAAGCCTTTATATTATCATAAATTTTTTGGTAGATTAATAATTTTATTAATAACAAGGCATTTGAAAGGTGCCCTAATGCCTTGTACATCAGAGGATCAAAAAGGAATAGATGAAAGAAACTTTGAACTGCTAGCTAAACCAGAATTACAACCTCAAAATTACATCCTCAGACTAAAAGGAGCCAACAACCTTAGACAAGCAGGCACAGAGAGAAACGCCAGAGCCTAAAAAGAAGCGGTCCTCGACCAAAAAGGAACTCAAAAAGATGCAATCCTCCGCCACAGAGGACCCAAAAAATAGAGGAAGAACCGTCAGCTATCAAGGGGAATATCCATCTGCATGAGAGACAAAGCAACACCTTCCAGACCAGCAACTTTTGCATCTATTTTAGAAATCTCCTTAGTGCTATCCTTAGGAACAATAGTGCATGCTTCCTTAGTGATCTCCATTACATATTCATTGTTGAACATCTTTGACATCAGTTTTGGTGTCGAAGGATACCTCAACACTGACCAAGACTAAAACATTTTTGAAATTGTCATAGAAAAACAAAAGGCTAAGTGCATGGCGCTGTTCTTTGAGGGTTGTAATCACCTTTCCAATGGCCAAGTGAGCAGTTTCAAGATGGTCAATGGTGGCAGAAGTAGCATGCACAACCAGCTTGTGAAGATACCTTTCGACAAGGTCAGGAGAATTAGACTTGTCCTTTGGAGTTTTTACAGAGGTGGACGGAGGGTTTTGGCGACTTCTTTATGTTTCAGCCTCTGGGAACTACGGACAGGGGTATTTTCAACTTTGGCCTTCTTCTTGGTGGAGAACTCAGAAATATATTTTCCCCCTTTATCTTTTCTTTTGGATTTGGAGGTTTTAGGGCTCGGGGTTGAGGATGAATTCTCCTCGTCATAATCAGGGACAAGGAGATTACCTGAAGGGAATTGCAGAAGGAGGTACTTGTAAAGGACCTTAAAAAGACCCTGGTGGCAAGGTTTGGCCTCATCCTTTTTGGAATGGTTGGTGGTAATGGTATAGTCCATGGACCAGAATAGGGCAGTAGGAATGTTCATCATTTTTGAGTCCCAAAAATGATTTACAAATGCAAGATGAAAACAACATAATTGAGACTCAAGGTTATCACAAGTAAAATATTGCATTATTGGCTTAAGGATTTCTTTCCAGGGTGTTGACAAGTGATGGCGAAACAAACCTTTTTTAACCTTCTTGTGGATGGGTGAATTTTTCTCGAAGAGTGTCAACTCCACCTCCCAGTTGTGCTTGTTTCTTCTGATGATTTTTCCATCCAAATCTTGCCCTATCAGGTCCACCAGTAGCTCAAAGGAAATTTGGAACTGGATGCCATGGATGGAAACAAAACCATTGTCCCAAGTTGTCATGAAAGCCTTAGTAACCTCGTCATCCACTCCACAGAATAGATTGAAAAAATTGATGATCCCATGCTTATCCTTAAACATATCAGTAGAAATGGAATCCAGTTCAATAGTTTTAGGCTCAATGAAAATAACTTTCCCTTCCTTCATGGTGGCAAAAGGAATTAAGGAAGGAAGGTAAATGGGAGGAAAAATACACAGATCAAAAGGAACATAAATGAAATTATATGTTTGCTGATAAGACCACAGGAGGAATAAATAGAAAGTAATGCTTGACCAAAAAGGAAAACCCTGGCGAAAAGGATAATGATGGTTAGAACATTGGGCACGACACAAAAAAGGGTGATGAAAATGGGTAGGAATAATAGGGCAGATCACCATCCCAAGGAAGATGGATCTTCTGGTGATACTCACGTAACAAGGCCAATGGCAAAAGTAGGCACGAAACCCAGAAGGGATTGGGATGCACATTCTAGAAAGCCTCGGGAGAATGCGAAAGGTAAAGCGTTTAGACAGGGTTCTCGAAAAGGTAAAATTACAAGCATAATTCCACACAAGAATGAAATGATTTAAAATTAGGGTGGACATAGCATCGGGATTCCTCATGGAAATGATTATAAAAAAATAAGGGGCATAAGTAAGAGGCAGCGGAGAACTTGAAATTATCAACATAGAACCCCTTTTCAAAGGAAGATAATGAGAATGATGAATAAAATCTACATTTTGGATTTTTTTGGAACTTTGGACATGGGCCCAATGAATCATGAAAAAAAGGAGGTCTTGGGCAATGTAAAAATCAAGGATTTTGAGATTCATCATGGCAGATGGTATTTTGATCATAATTTGCCAACTCAACAACTTCATTGGGGAGGACATCCGTCCAAGTCATCAAACCTTGAGCATTAATGCCAATGTTGGCTAATTTGTCAGCAACAGAATTGCCCTCCCTGAAAATGTGTTGAACCACAACATTGACTTGCTAACGAAGAATTTGCTTACTTTCTTCGATAAGATTCCTGATCCTCCAGCTGTTGGGTTTGGAGGTTTTTAAAAAATTTATGATATTAAGAGAATCTCCTTCAACAATGATTTTTCCTAGAATGTCCTTTAGAAATTGAAGACCTCTCCACACCGCTTTAGCTTCAGTAGAATGATTGGATTGGATTTCTAGAGGTTCAAAAAAGGTAAATATGGAATTGCCAAGGTGATCACGAAGGATTCCTCTAGCCCCAACAATGCCAGGATTGCCTTTTGCAGCATCGTCAAAATTAAGCTTGACCCACCCAAAGGGAGGAGGTTGCCATTTGATGTTGGTCCTAGACGAAGACTGAGTAGCAGGCCTTGGGACATCAATACAAATATCACAAGACTTCAGGATGCCCTTCTCAAAATGTGAACAAGGAAAAGGATCAAAAGGAGCAACAAGGGCATTTTCCTTAGCACAAAGGATGATTTTACTGGCAATAATGTTGGCATCCAAATATTTCAAGTCAAATATTCTTTTATTGCGTTCTAACCATATCTACCAAAGGAAATGATGCAAACAAAACTTCCAAAGTCCTCTGAGTATAGGATTTTTGAAAGGAATTGGCCACTGTTGGAATAAATCAACAATTGAAGGAGGACAGGCCCAGGCAATCTTGAAGGTGTGGAAAATTTTGTTAAGCACCATTCTTGAGTAGGAACAAAATAAGAAAATATGAGAAGTACATTCCCAATCATAAAGGCAGAGATGGCATCTGTTAGGCAAAGGAATACCTCTTTTGATGAGATTCTCCATGGTAAGGATGCGATCTTGAATACATAACCAGGAAAAGGAGGTAATATTAGGAATCAAATATTTGGTCCAGACAAGCTTGAATGGGATAGGATTATCAATACTATTGAGAGAAAGCAAGTATGTTGATTTGACCGTGAAATCTCCAGAATCAGTAGGTTCCCAAATAGGACAATCAGTCTGGTCATTTAAAGGAATTATGACAGTAGAAAGTAGATTGTATAAATAGGAAATTTCATTTTCATGATCAGGGATATTAATCCTTCTCCATATTTTATGACCATTGGTACAAGAAATGAAATCTGCCGCTAGAGGTCCAGCCAATTGAATAGTAGTATTCCTCAACCTTTGAAACATAGGATTTTGATTGAGAGGTCGATCCCCAATCCATTTGTCATCCCAAAAAGAAATAGAAGTGCCATTACCAAATTACCACCTTAGACCTTTGATCAAGAGGGAATGAGCTTCACAAATAGCCTTCCAGAAAGTAGATCCGGATGAAGGCACCTCCCCATGAGGGAAATGGGATCCCTGAAGATATTTCCTTTTTATGATCTTGACCCAAAGAACATTCTCATTAGAAATAAACCACCATGATTGTTTTGCAAGAAGGGAGAGATTGAGAGGATAAATTCTTCTAAGACCTAATCCTCCACATTCTTTAGGCTTGCACACTTTATCCCAAGTGACCAAATGAAATCTGTGCTTATTTTTAGATCCTATCCAGAGGAAGTGTTTTTGAATTTTTTCTATTTTTTCGTAAACACTTACTGGAGCTTTGAACAGAGAAAGGAAGTAAACAGGAATGCTCTGGAGGCAAGCCATGGTGAGAGTAATTTTTCCCGCTTGAGATAAAATATTGCTTCTCCAAGTAGTGAGTTTTTTTTGTAACCTCTCAATGACATTATCCCATAAGCTATCTTTGACATTCCTAGTGAAGAGAGGTAAACCCAGATAGGTAGAAGGCAAAGAAGCTATGGAAAAATTAAGGATGTCAGCAATGATGTTCTGTCTTCTTGGCGGAGTATTGAGGAAGTAAAGTTTACTCTTTTGAAAATTAATCCTTTGACCTGCAACAAGCTCATATAGGAAGAGTATCCTCTTGATAATCTTTGCTTCATTGACAGATGCAATTGTAGACAATAGAGTATCATCAACAAATTGTTGATGTGTGATAGGATCGCATTGGGAAGTTGTATGTATTCTAGAAAGGAGACCAACATTTTTTTCTTCAATAATTGCTCTTCCTAGAGCCTCAGCAACAATTATAAATAAGAGAGGAGATAAAGGATCTCCTTGCCTTAGACCTCGACTATTTTGAAAATATCCTGCAGGAGAACCATTGATGAGGACTGAAAACCAAGCAGAGGAGATGCAACCTTTAATTAGAGAAATCCATTCAGGATGGAAGCCAAAATTGTTCAGAATAGCAAAAATGAAATCCCAATTTAGTCTGTCATAAGCCTTGTTCATGTCTAACTTGAGAAGAAAGGCTACTTTTTTGTTGATTGAGACTGAGTGAATTGCTTCATGCACTGAAATGATGTCGTCTAGGATGGATCTACCTTTGACAGAACTACCTTGGCTCTGATTAATAATCAAAGGCATGACTTCCCTCATGCGAATGGTGATGGATTTTGTTAAAATATTGTAAATGACATTGCAAAGACTTATTGGCCTGAAATCATTGAAATTACAAGCATTAGGCTCTTTTGGTATAAGTGCAATGAAGGTGGAATTGAAGCCTCTTGGAATAATTTTAGAATGTTGGATCTCTCTTATGGCTTTGCAAACATCCCTGTTGACAAGATCCCAAAAGGCTTGATAGAACCTTGGGGAAAAACCATCTGGGCCAGGAGCTTTGTCAGGATCCATGGAGAATAAAGCATCTTTAATTTCCTCATCAGAAAGAGTAGCCATAAGTCTACTATTGATACTGTCAGAGATGAGATGAGGAATGAACTAGAGGAAAAAATATTTTGCCATCTGAGAATTTGGTCTGTTCTCAGCCTGAAGTAGTTGCATGAAATGGGAAATGCCTTCATTCCTGATTTCTTTGATATCATTGATGATTTCTCCTTCCTGAGTGTGGATTTCCTTAATTTTGTTATTGCTTCGATGTCTCATAGTAGAAGTATGGAAAATTTTGGTATTATAATCCCCTTTTTGGAGCCATAAGTCACGGGATTTTTGTCTCCAAAAAAATTCTTCACATTGGAGAATATTGTGATACTTGGCTAACAATTCCTTCTCTTCTTTTTTAATCTCAGCAGTGAAATCACCATTCTCCTGATTATTTTTTTCAATCAAGGATAGCCTCAACATTACATCCTGCTTATTATGGAAAAGGTTACCAAATATGTCTTTGTTCCATACTTTAATGTTCTCTTTAATGATTTTGAGTTTCTGGGCTGGAATGAAGGAAGGTTTTCCTTGAATGTTGGTTTGCCACCATTGGTTGATTCTTTCCTTAAAATCAGGATGTTGCATCCACATTGCTTCAAACCTGAACGGGGTTTTATAAATTTTTGGATTATTTGTGTCCAGAAGAATGGGACTATGATCAGAACCAATTTTAAGGAGTGATTGAAGAGTGGCATCTCCCCAGTTGTCAAAGGCTTCCTAAGAAAACAACACCCTATCTAATTTAACTTGGATTAGCTGAGATCCACACCTTCTGTTTGACCATGTGAACTGATTGCCTTTTAGATTGACATCAATCAAATTCTATGCATTAATGAAATCCTGGAAGTCCTCCATACTCTTAGAAAAAGAGCCAACTCCTCCCCTTTTGTCAGAAGGAAACAAAGGGGTGTTGAAGTCACCAATAAGGATCCAAGGCAGATTAGAGAAAGCATTTCTGATTGAGGATAAAGTGTTCCACATATGGACCCTCCCAGAAATGGAATTGGGAGCATAGATATTGGTCAGGACCCAAGAACAATTGTTGTCTTTATCACAAAAATGAATGCTCAAAATCTCATCATTAGAATGGATAAGATTTCCTTTCACGAGAGAAGGATTCCATAAGCATAAAAGACCTCCAGAAGCACCCCTGGCATTGCAAGCACAGAAATCACTATTTTTCCAAATGAAATTGCAAATATTTTTATCAAGAGGTTCACTAATTTTAGATTCTTGAATCACAAAAATAGCTGGTCTGATTTCTTTCCTTAATGATTTAGCTAGCCGCTGCTTGGCTATACCATTAAGGCCTCTCACATTCCATGAGAGGATCTTCATTTGGAGGATTTGGAGAGTTTTTTGCCTCCCTTTCCATGTGGTTGGGGAGGTTTGGTGCACTTCATTTCTTCCTTGGAGATATTGATTCTAGTAGAAAATAGAGTTTTTTGAATGCCATTAGCAATATCTTCATGCGCATCTTGATTCCTTTGATCAGAATGAGAAGGTCTTCCCCTCTTTTTTCCATTCCACAATCTATAGGAGACCTCTTTTGGCTCCGAAGAATTTTGGGACTAAAAGTGGAAGAGGGGATTCACTGAATCACATGACTCATAGGTTCGAGGAAGGATGAAGGAATAGAAGCATCTTCTATCAAGGGTTGGTCTTCTTTTAAAGAGAGGTCCTCAGGCAAGGGTTCAGGGTTCTCAATCAATGGCTCAGAATATGGTTCTTGAATAAGATTCTTCGGATCCAAAGGAGGATTGGGATTGGGATTTGGATCATTGTTTTTATCAAAAAATCCTCAGAGTTTAAATCCATAAGAATTTGAAATTGAAAAGGGTGAGAAAAAATACTGACCTCATTAGATGCATTTTCCAAAGAAATATTTTTCCCTTTATCATCAGGAGAGTTGATGAAAGGGGTAGAGTTATGTCCTTCTTTGATTCTATATTCTTTGGTAGGCTTGAAACTTATTCCTCTAGATGGAGGAAATTTCCTTTTATCCTTATTTGACGAAGCCTGAAAGGCATTCTCCTTAGCCATAGGATTAGAATCATTCAATCGCTTAGAAGAGGCCACATGCTTAGTGAGAGAAGGACAATGAGCACGAAGATGACCCTGAGTTTGACATTCAATGCAGAAAGGAGGTTTGTTCTCATACTCAATGGCTTGTTTGAAAAGCGATGTTCCAAGTTCCAATTCCACAAAGGTAGGGAGTGTGGAATCGAGGTTGGCCATAATACAAAGGCGGGCAACATGCATCCTTGATCTGGAAAGAGTTACCTTGTCAATGAGAAGCAGATCTCCAATAGTCGAAGCCATGGATTTGAAGATATATTCCCACCAAAGGTGCCAAGGTAAGTTTGGAAATCTGACCCAGATAGGAGCAAAGTTAATGCTTTGCGTTTCTGGGTTGAAATCAGGATTCCATTTCATCAAAAAAACACTCTTAGACCCAAGGAACCAAGGTCCTCTAGACATAATTTGGCCAACGTCTTCTTTAGTGTTGAGGCGAACTCCAAAAAAACCCCTGGAGAGGCCAACAATTTGCAAGGTCCCACAAACTTTCCAATGGGAAAAAGCCCAATGCCTGATAATATCAAGATTTGGATTACCTCCAACCACTTTCCCAACCAAGGAAAGGGATTCTTCAACAATGAATTTTTTAGCAATGTCAGCAGGAATCTTGACCCTGTTCCCAGAAACCTCAAATGGTGGGGGAGAAAAGGAAGAGGAGGAAGGCCCACCTAAAACCTTTGTGAAGGAAGGCTTGGGAGAAGAAGGAACATGCTCCCCCCTGAAGCTCTACCTTGTCATGTACTGCTTGAATCTGATCTTTTAAGTGCTCAGTGGTTTTAAAATCTTCCTCCCACCTTGAGGATAGGAGATGATTTTTAGTTATTGTGGGACAAAAAATGTTAAATTATTTCATACTTTTGTCACATGCCCGTGCATTTAATTTATCAACCCAGGGAGCTTCGTAAACTTGCGAAGGGTCTTGAAAAATATTACTTACAACACCACTTGAGATGAGTCCACTAGTTATACTATTGGGGGTGTTTCAATGGTCGTCAATCATTCATACACTCCTCAATAATTTATGTAAAAACAATTAAATCTATAGAAAGGAAATATTCACGCATTCTTGGAAATAAACCTGTTGCAATACGAGAAATAACAATGTGATAAAAAATCTTATAAAAGATGTAAACTAATCTAGAAAACACAAGAAAAATAGGGGAAGAAATACTGGCTTGGAGTGGGCCCAAGCTCCAGCAACTTCCTCCTAGCTGAACATGCACTTAGAAACTCTTATAACTGTATTATAATTATCAAAGTATTACAATGCTTCTTTTGTATATCTCTCTACATTTACTAAAATATTCTATATCTCCTCAAAGAGGTCTATGTGTGTTCATATAGCACACCTGCAGATATTCTATTACAAAGAATTTATAACAGTTGATTCATTCCAGACTAAACTAAGACAGTCTGGTAAATGTGATAGACGTATGCTAAAATTGGCATTCGTTTCTAACGGTGGCATGTCCATTGATTGGTTTGTGCTTTGCCTGGCATTGGTAGGATTTTCTCATACGTTGGTGTGATATCCAATTTAACTCTATATGATGTAGAGTTGGAAATGCACTAGTCTCTATTGTCCATGTCTTGCTTGTTTGGTCAACGAGCGAAGAACAGGGGCACATTCCCTATGAGGAAGGTGCCTAAGAATTTTGGGCACATTCTCTATGTGGAAGGAACCTTACTGCCATTGGCACATTCCTAGAAGAGGAAGGTGCTTATCTTATGTTGGCACCTTCCTATGAGAGGAATGTGCTTGCCTTCTAGTGGTGCCTTCTTGTCGGTGCCTTCCTTATGAGAGGAATGCGCTTGCATCCTAGTGGTACCTTCCTATCGGTGCCTTCCTTATGAGAGGAATGTGCTTGCCTCCTAATGGTGCCTTCCTGTCAGCACCTTCCTTATGAGAGGAAGGCACTTGTTTTCCTTTGGCACCTTTCTGTAAGAGGAAGGCATTGGACTTCTATTGGTGCCTTCCTAGGAGAGGAAGGCACTTGGCTTTCCTTGGTGCCTTCTTGGAAGAGGAAGGTGCTTACTTACACTTGGTGCCTTCTTGGAAGAGGACGAAGCCTACTTATGCTTGGCACCTTCCTGGAAGAGGAAGGTGCCTACTTCTGTATTGATTTCGAAAGAAACAAAGTGCCAGGTCCATGAAAATACCTTGACTAATCCAAATCTGACTAAATCAACTACAATTCCACAAAAACACACTGAAAACACATGAATTAGATAACACGCATAATTTCATTAAATAATTATATAATCATTCATAAACATATGCAATCCTTATTATAGAGCCACATAATAATCAAGAAAATGTACACAAAATATGAGCATTTCTAATGCTCATCATTCCCCCATGCCTAACATATGCCACGACCTCGTGGCATGAAAACTGTAGGTAGCCCTGTTGACCCCTCATCAATGTCATTTCTTAGTGGATCTGGTTGTACCTACGACCCATTTTTACCTCTTATACACACTGGCATCTGGAGGTGTGGCTCCTCTTTTTCTATGTGGGGTTGTGGGTGCTGCTGTCGGCTTTGCTTTCCTCGTCCTAGCCACTATCAAAGGTGATCTAGCTAGCATCGTCTCTACTGCTTGAAATGCAGCTTCTATAGCTTGCCATAGTTCAGTGTCCAGAGGTCTGACCACTGTAAGAGGGATATGTGAATTATCCCTCTTGAGATGAACTACTTGGGCATTGTACAATCGGGATGCTTAAGGAGTAAGCCCTGCATTCTCCTTTGCAATGGTAGCGGCTTCCAATTCGGGGCATATACCCACCATCATTCAAAATGGATTCTTATCTTGGAGGGCCATCCTTGGGATGACCCGTAAATCTCCCAGAACTGGCTATCCTCTGTTGGATTGATGTAGATACCAGCGTCCCCCTACATCCTCAATGTTGCATTCTTGGTATCCTTAGCTGTTGTCATCTCTTTGAGTAGTCGTTCAAACTATTTTTGCCTCTCTATGAATGGCTGCATATCCCACTCATATTCTTCTAGCTCGGTGAAGGTCACCTTCGCCTTCTTTTGAGCCGTCTTGGGCCCTTTTCCTTTGGCCTCTACAAAAAATGCGATGGCTCAAATAAGGGTTTTCCCTTTCTCCCTAGAGGACGTCTTCTCGCTCCAAGGGGCCTGCTCTGCGGTCCCTAAAGCATTCTATTCACTTTGGGGGACCTGTGCTACCGTATCTAGGGGTGCTTCTTCACCCCCCTATCTATCCTGTTTTGACCCCTCAGGTTCTTCTTTGTCTTCCTTAGGTCTGGGGAGTTCTTCCTTAACACCTGGTCTTATCTATTGCTGCTGGCCCTCATCCTACTCTGTATCACTCAGGTCGATGATAAGGGGTGTTTTGGGACTTCTTTCCCCTTCAGTCCCAAAAATAGAGGAATTCTCCCCTACCTCCGGGCTGCTCTGTCGGGCATCTGATCAAAATTATCCCGAAGAGAATACTCATTCTACATATGTGGGAGAATTCATCGAAACCTCTCTTGCACAATCAGTTTGGGTCAATGCATCCCTTCTTTCTGTTCCCCTATCCTGGAGTTTTTGGTTCTCCTCCCACAACTACTGGACCAACTGCTCGAGCTGGGTGATTCATATCTCTTGTTCTTCCAATTCCCCTCTATGCTCATTTTGGTAATCTTCCAAAATTTGTTGGGCCATCCAGAAATTGGTCTACCACTCCAATGCTTCCTCCAAGGCTGTGTCGACCTGATCATTACTCTTGGAAGTCCCTGCATCTTGTGGGCTCTGGTTTGTCAATTCTCAGAGGGTTTTGGTTGCCACGTCGACTTATAGGTCATTCTCTTCTTCTTCTATCGAGAGGAGTCACCAAAGGCATTTCCTCCTAGGGACTGGTTCTAGTATCTGAAACTTAGCCTCACTGCTAATAAGTGATGCTCCTTCCTCTTCATACTTGGGCACTAGGGGATGCCCTATTTCCTCTGTGCATTCGGGCACTGGTGAATTCCCTCTTTCTTCCATGAAATCAAGCAATGCCAATTGACCGATACTTTACCATCTCCTCTACAGGGCTTCCCTCTTCTTGCCATGTTTTAGTAATAACATCCTATTGCCTTTCTTGGCCGCCATCTCCCTCTGCATTGGGGTTCTGCCTCTACACTTCTGCATGGAAGACCAGTGCTGATATCAGCCCAAGGTGGGCCAAGGCGAATGGTTCTCCCTTTTGGTACCTAGCTACTTCTTCCTTTAGGGCATTTTCTAGGTAGAAGGGCATGTTCAAATTCCTTCCATGCACCAGGTGATTCATAAACTGCACATGGTTAGTGTGCAAATGGGTATACTTCCCGATGCATGTAAAGAATTGAGCAACTTTCTTGAATATCTTCTGTAGATTCATGGGAAGACTGCTTTTAGTTAGCCCTTCCTTATCTATCTGTACATTTTCTCCTAGAATCAGCACTTCAACATACGGCTTTAGCAGTCCACCTTTGTATATGCATTCACCTGTGAGGGGCCATCCAGTCACCTACGAGATGTATTCGAGGGTGACCAGAATTTCTACCCCTTGCACCTGAGCTATGTCACCCCTCAAGGAGGCAGTGAATTCCTTGGATGCCTCCATATCCTATCCCTAACTAACTATGGTATAGTATTCAAACCATCCCTCAGCCTTGAACTATGTTTTTACCATCCCACTGATTCCTTCTGTATCACTGGGCTCATTCTTTTTCACCGCATGATTCTTCGACCTTCCTCCCATGGCACCTTCCCTTACTACTGCGCTTATTTTTTCTATCCTTACTTCTTTAGGAAGACACATTCTTATAGGGAAGGTGCCTAACCTTAGCATTTAATTCTAGGGTACACCTTTTGAGCCATATCATTGGCACGTGGTTTCGGCCATGGGGGTATATGATTTTTTTATGACAACAATATTTTTTTTGGTACTGCATAATTTATGAATAATTATATAAAGATTTGAGTTAGTATGCGCATACATTTTTTGGTGTTTCATGTGTCATGAAGAGCGTTGATTCAGTGATTTATGACATGGGTGAGGGGTATGGTAATATGATGTCATTTGTTTGTGTGATGATTTCATTTCGATCGAGGCATCCTTGAGACTTAAGTGCTGGCTGTACGTGGAAGGTGCTCTTTGGTACCTTCCTAATGTGGAAGGCACTTATGTGGTGCCTTCCCAATATGAAAGGCACTTATATGGTGCCTTCCCGATGTGTAAGGTGCTTATATGATGCCTTCGCGATGTGAAAGGCACTTATATGGTGCCTTATCGATGTTGTCGATGATATTTGAATGGATGCACCTTCCAATGGTGGAAGGCATCTCTGATTGGATGTGCCTTCCAATAGTGGAAGGTGCCCTTTTGATGATGGAACCTTCATGCTACAGAAGGTGATTTTGAATGGGTGTGCCTTCCTGATGTGGAAGGCACCACTGTATACCTACGCCTTCCTAGGGTGGAAGGTATAGTATTCTTTATAAGGAAGGCACCTTCTTCTGGTTGGGTGCCTTATTTATAAGGAAGGCACCTTCTTCTGGCTAGGCACCTTCTTTATAAGGAAGGTGTCTTATTACGTAGGGTGCCTTAATCATACGGAAGGCACCTTCTTCTGGTTGGGCACCTTATTTATAAGGAAGGTGCCTTCTTCTGGATGGACACCTTCTTTATAAGGAATGCGTCTTCTTCTGCACCTTCTCGATGTGTAATGCACTTTATTCTTGGCAATCAGGTTGCAATTGACTAGGAAAGGGTGATCAAGCCTTCTTAGTCTCGCTTCACACTGCCTTATATTCTACCTACGAGTTTCGATGTTGAAATGCTGAGCCGAATCAGGCCCGGTTTCCCAGATACCTATTCCTCATGTTGTCATGTCCTCCACCTACAAAAAGCAAATAAAAAGAAAGAAAAATAAATGCAGTTAGATGCATTCCATGCCTGTTAGGCCCTAGATTAGGATGCTTATAGATTGCATGTGGGCATCGTCCCTGCAAAACACATTGTAAGAAAAAAACTAAATTAATTGATTTTGGTGAGCACCTCCATGCCCACCATTTTTCCTATTAAGAGTTTGGTCTGGATCTAACAAGATGGGGTCTCCACCACATCTATTCTGGATTCCACCTATAATGTTTCAGATGTATTATAGGGGCACATTCGGTGGCCATTGACCATTAACACGATGTTACTGCCATCAATTTTCTAACACGCACTACCCTGTTCTTGATGAGCTCTACCACCTCATATGGTCCCATCCATATTTGCATTAATTTACCTTTTATTTCCTAGAATCGAGAATCATACAATAGCACCCATTCTCCTTCTTGGAACTACTTCAGTTTAATGTGGCGATCATGCCATCACTTTCTTTGCTTTTGTATGATTTTTGTTCTCTGCAAAGGGTCCATTCGGATTTTGTCCAACTGATCTAGCTATCGAATCCTTTCTTTTTGAGCGTCATCCAAGCTCAAGTTCAATTTTGAAGCTGTCCTCAATGTCTTGATTTCAAATTCAATGGGCATCATCGCACTCTTCCCATAGACCAGTTGGAAGGGTGTGAAGCCTGTGGTGGATTTCCATGTGGTATTATACGCCCAGACTACCTTTGACAACCGTGTAGCCCAATATTTCTTGTGTTACTGCACGGTATTCGTCAAGATGTTCTCTATTTCTCTGTTCATCACTTCCACTTGCCCATTTTCCTGTGGATGGTAGGGTGTAGTTTTATTGTGCCAAAATATGTATTACTCCATCAACTCCTTGATCAACTTGGAGATAAATTGAGACCCTTGGTCTATTTTTATCTCTCTAGGGACCCCAAATCATGTAAAAATGTGGGCAAATAAGAAATTGGTGATTGTTATTTCTTTTGAATCTCTCAATGCTTGAACTTCAACCCATTTGGTGACGTAATTTGTATAGACCAAAATAAACCTCCTCCCTATTGAAGGTGGATTAATTGGTCCCACGAAGTCAATGCCCCACTTATCGAAGGGTTCCAGGTGTACTTGAGGCTGGAGAGGCATTTTGTATTGATGGGTTGGTCTACCTATTCTTTGGCATTCATCATACTTTCTGGCGTACACAGTCGCATCCTTGAACATAGTGGGCCAAAAGTATCCAGCTTATAAGATTTTGTAGGCAGTTCATTTCCTTGCAAAGTATCCTCCGCATGGTTCATCGTAACATGCTTTGAGTACTTTTGAGAACTCCTCTTTTGCTATGCATATCCTTATAATCTAGTCACGTCCTATTTTGAATAGGAGGCCATCAATCCATAGGAACAATGCACTTTTCTCTATGATCGCCTACTTTTCTCGAAAAGAGAGAGCAGGTGAGGTTCTTTCGGTGGCCAAGTAATTGGTTATATCTATGTACCATGAGATTTGCTTACTAATGGTGAACAAATGTTCATCCAAAAATTGGTCTTCTACTACTATATGGTTTGTCGGTATCAATCTAGATAGAAAATATTCTACGACGTTGTCTTTTATTGGTTTGTCGACTATTGTGATATCAAATTCCTATAGTAACAAGAGCCACATGATAATTCTTCTGCCAATGACTGGCTAGCTCATCAAGTATCTGATGAATGCGTGGTCCGTGTGGAAAAATACCTTATACCCAGTGATATAATGGTAAAATTTGTTTATGGCGTTTACAATTGCAAGGAACTCCATCTTTGTCACCATGTAGTTGAGCTTGGCTCTGCCAAGTTTTTGCTGACATAGTAGATGGCATAAAATTCTTTGCCATCCTTCTATCTGAGTACTGCTCCAATCACATTGTTGGATGCATCACAGTAGATATGGAATGGTATGGCCCAATTTTGTCCTCTTAAAATCGGTATGAATATTAGTTTCTCTTTAAGCAACTGAAATGCTTCTTCACAGTCTTCCGTCCAATTGAAATCCACATCCTTAGATAATAGAGTGTGCAATGGTTTTGTAATTTTGTTGAATTCAATGATAAATCACCGGTAGTAGCCGGATGATCCAAAAAAACTCCTCACCTCTATCTATTTTTTGGGGCTGGGTAGGTCTTTGATGACCTCAATTTTTCTTTTATCAACCTTTATTCCTTCTATGGAGAGGTGGTGTCCCAGTACGATGCCTTCTTGCATCATCATAAAGCATTTCTCATTGCTCAGGGACAAATTGTTTTCCTTGATTCTTTCAAGCACTCTTTCTAAGTTTGTAATTGCTTCGTCAAAGGTTTCTCCATAGACGATGAATTCATCCATGTATACTTCTCCTACGTCTCCCATCATGTCTAAAAATATGCTAAGCACCGGCCTTTGAAAGGTGGCAGGTGCATTGCATAATCTGAAAGGTAATACCCGATAGGCAAATTTTTCCCATGGGTAGGTGAACATTGTCTTATCCTGATCCTCTTCTCCTATCTGGATCTGGTTGTAACCACTGAATCCATCCAGGAAGGAGAAATACTTCCTCTCAGAGACTGTATCCAAGACTTGATCAATGAACGAAAGTGGAAAGTGGTCCTTCTTGGTCACTTTGTTTAACGCTCTATAGTCCACACAGATTCACCATTTCTTGTTCTTTTTAGGGACTACCACTAACGGTGATACCCACTCACTGTCAAAAATTGGATAGATGAATCTGGTAGTCAAGAGTTTTTGCAATTCTTCCTTGACAATGTCTTTCATTTCTAGATTCATTCTTCTTTGTGGTTGCCTACTTGAAGTTGCTTGATCATCTAGGTATATATGATGGGTACATATCTTTGGGCTGATACCCTTCATATCTGAGTAATCCCATAAAAATTCTTGTTGGTGTCTAACCAGGAGCTCTTCTACTTTCATCAATTGTGTGGGAGTCAACCCACAACTGACATTCAACATTTTTCCTGGCCCGACGTGTATCTGTTGAACGTAGTGATCTTGAGCACTAGCCAATGGTGATCTATATGCAGAGATGGACTCCCCATGGAGGAACTCCACAATAGCACCATCTTCATCTTCTTCTACTAACTCATCCAATGTCATCATCGGCTAGATCATGGATAGCTCAGGATTTTCATGCTCGATCAACATGGGTTCTCCTAATGAGTCGACGGACTGCGCTGGGGGTGAAATAGTCAACATTTTAATGTTTTGTCCATCAGATATGGTCATAAACCCATCCTGGCAGCTGATGTAAGTGTCATATGTTGCTAGCCATGGCCTTCCCAAGATGAGCAGGTAATCGCCCAACCTAGTTTTAGATTGCAAAACTAAAAAGTCGATTGGGTATTCCCATGCATTGACTGTCACTATTACGTCTTCCAACATTTCTTTTGGTGCCATGATCGATCGATCGATCAGTTGTAGCACTATCATAGTGGGCTTTAGGTTTGTGAGCTATAGCCTCTACATGGTATCCTGAGGTATTACATTGATGGTTACTTCAAGATCGACCAACGTATTGGATAGGGAATGTCCCTCAATTTTTATAGTCAACATCGGGATGCCTGGATCTGCATACCTAGGATGGCATGTTTTGCCCATCATCAAATCTGCTATTTTACCCATGATATTGATAGTCTGGGTTTATCTTCATCTTGGCTTCCTTAGACACATCTCTATTATCACCTTGGTATATATCAAAACATCTTGGATGGCTTGAAATAATAGAATTGTCACAATGAGGTTCTTCAAGCTAGACAAGATATTGAACTCTGGATGCGTTACTTTCCTCTATTCTTGCATCCAATTGGAAAATGGAGCCTTTGCTCTCTCAAGCATTTCTTCTATCACCTCTTCTACAAGAGGTGTTTCTCCTACCTCTTCCTCCTCTTCTACTAGTGGAGGCATTATTGCTCCTAGCTATATACCAGATCTAAGTTGAATATGGTACATCGAATACATCTCAACCCCACATTGTATGTTGGCTGGTTCACCCTGTTATTAGGATTTTTCATTGATTATATGGGTAGCTACGCAGGTCTCACTACTGGAAACGTCGATAAATTTTGTTGGGAGTGAGTTGGTGCTACATTCTGTGGGGCCAGATTATATGTAGTGTGGCCTCTACATTGCTACCTAGGATATGGATATGACATCCATGGCTACTGGTTCAGGAATGCTACTAGGGGTGCATTGGACCAGGGTGATGGCCCCCACCACCCCATGTTAGGTGGTTGAGGTAGGCCTTAGGGCACGTATGGTCCTCCCCCATATGATGACATTTCAGTTGGCATATTCCTCGTAAGGGGTTATGGCCAACTCTTTCGATTTCCTATGAAATAGGCATCCATGCTTTCAACATCCTCCTAATTACTGTGCAGTTGTGGGCACAATCGAGTTTTATGGTTCAACCTGCAAACTATGCATACTCTAAATTTGTTCTCTGGGTATGGATTCTTTGCATGCTTCCCTCTACATTTTGGATAGAAATAAGGCAATGTTGCTTCGTTTTCTTACTTATTTTTCTCTAACAACAATGTATCCATCTGTAATGCTAGAGATGAGAGCATTTCGCTCTTTAAGTCTTCTAGCATGTTACCTATTTTTATCTTTGTGACTGAAGCTGTCACTTTCATGGTTCTAGAAGTGGTCTTGCATCTCCTTCTTGAGTAGTTCCATAGTGTGCTGGTAGACATCAACTCTAGAAATCATGTTAAGAGCTTCTAGTGATTCATTAGTAAGTCCTCTCAAAAATATGCTTTTGAGGGACTTATCAGATAGTTTCGTGTAAGGAGATCACTGAAGATTGAAGTTGAATCTCTCATAGTATTCCTCGAGAGACTCATCTTATTTCTACGTCATGCTCAGGACCTCTTCTTTGGAGTCTCTTGCTCCCCCAAAATCTTGGTATTGCTCCAAAAAGAGCTTCTTCATTTGATCCCAAGTGGCAATGTGTTTGTCTCCTAGACCAATGAACCATCATAGGGCTACATCATCCAATGTGGAAGGAAAATGTTTTAGCTTCTATGTATCAGATTTGTAGTCCACATACCTGCATAAGACATCAAACTTTAATAAAATTAGGTCAGGGTCCTTAGTTGGGTATCCTCTGAAGGTCAGAAGGTGAGCAGGGGATATGTTTTTCATTTTGGTATCTCCTACTTCTTCATCAATCAGGAAACTCAATCCAGATGAGACTTCTTCATTGTTAGCCATTTTTTCAAGAAATGCGGTCTCTAATGCAGTATTTATGGCCTTACAGCCATTTAAGAATTTTTGAGTCAAGGCTCTAAGGTTATCTGGTGTTATCGTTCGATCTTCTACAACTTTCGACAATAGGGCTTCCTCTAAGGGTGTCCTATTAAACAGGGGATTTATGATGATTCGTTCTTCCCCAAGTTGATGGGATGAGAAGGCACTTTGCACAAAGTGTATATCCTCACTCCAATGGATTGCTGGTGGTGGGTCGGGTGAGTCTAATTCAAATTCAAAATGTTCGGCTGACTCAGGTTCTAGTGGATTGGTTTTTATAAACTAACTGTCAGAACCTCTTCTTCTCGAAGAACTCAAACAAGGTCAGATGGAAGGTTTCCAGGTATTGTAAATAATCTAGTTGAGACGCTTCCCCCAAAACAGTGCCAAAATGTTGCGGGCCAAACAAGGTTAACTTCTTTCCTACTTTTGTCACATGCCTATGCATTTAATTTATCAACCCAGGGAGCTTCATAAAATTATGAAGGGTCTTGAACAAGATTGCTTACAATACCACTTGAGATGAGTCTGTTAGTTCTACTATTGGGGGGTGTTTCAACGGTCATCAATCATTCATACACTCCTCAATAATTTACGTAAAAAAAATAAAATCTATAGAAAGGAAATATTCATGCATTCCTGGAAATAAACCTATTGCAATACGAGGAATAACAATGCGATAAAAAATCTTATAAAAGCGATAAACTAATCTAGAAAACATAGAAAAAATAGGGGAAGAAATACTGGCTTGGAGTGGGCCCAGGCTCCACCAGCTTCCTCCTAGCTGAACACGCACTTAGAAACTCTTAGAACTGTATTATAATTATCAAAGTATTATAATGCTTCTTTTGTATATCTCTCTACATTTACTAAAATATTCTATATCTCCTTAGAGAGGTCTACGTGTGCTTATATAGCACACCCACAAATCTTCAGTTACAAATAATTTATAACAGTCAATTCATTCTAGACTAAACTAAGATAGTCTACTAAATTTGATCGACGTCTGCTAAAATTGGCATTCATTTCTAACAGTGGTGTGTCCACTGATTGGTTTGTGCTTTGCTTGGCATTGGTAGGACATTTTGTTACATCGGTGAGATCCCCAATTTAACTCTACATGATGTAGAGTTGGAACTACACTAGTCTTTGTTGTCCACGTCGTGCTTTTCTGGTCAACGGGCAAAGAATAAGGGTGCCTTCCCTATGAGGAAGGTGCCTAAGTATTTCAAGTGCCTTCTCTATGCGAAATGCATCTTACTATCATTGGCGCCTTCCTGGAAGAGGAAGGTGCTTATATTCTATTGGTGCCTTCCTGTGAGAGGAAGGCGCTTGCTTTCTAGTGGCGCCTTCCTTATGAGAGGAAGGTGCTTGCCTTCTAGTGGCACCTTCCTATTGATGCATTCCTTATGAGAGGAATACACTTGTCTTCTAGTGGGACCTTCCTGTCGACACCTTCCTTATGAGAGGAAGGTGCTTATTTTCCTTTGGTGCCTTCCTAGAAGAGGAAGGTGTTGGCCTTCTATTGCAATCTACTTACGCTTGGTGCATTCCTAGAAGAGGAAGGCACATACCTTCTTTGCATTTATTCTAAAATAAAAAAAGTTCCAAGTCCATGAAAAGACCTCGACTGATCCAAATCTGACTAAATCAACTACAATTCCAAAAAAACACACTGAAAACACACGAATTAGATAACACACATAATTTCATCAAATAATTATATAATCCTTCATAAACATATGCAATCATTATTATACAGCCGCATAATAATCAAGAAAATATATACAAAATATGAGCATTTTTTATGCTCATCATTAGTAATCTGGTCAGTAAGAGATTCAGTGGAACCCACAACTTGAATAGAGGAGGAAGAAATGACATCTAGCATAGAAGTGGGACCAGCATTGGAAACAACCACATTTCCTCCAATAATTTGAGTAAGCATGGTTCCATTTTCAAGGGGACTAATGGAGCCCACCTCCTAAGCAGAGGAAAGGGACATGTCCACATCAATAGAGAGAGGGCATCCTCCCACCCGCCGAAAATTTGATAAAAAACCTTCCCACCTTTAGCAATTTGAAATCTAGAATTACCAGCCATCGTAGATGAAGAATGGGTTTATATTATCATAATGGTTTTAATAAAAACATTTTAATTTTCCACCATGGTTTTAACAAAAACCCTTATAAAACAATATTTTGACAATTTTTCTTCAACTCTTCGCATTGCTCCTAGCATCAATGATGGTGTACTCCATGGTATTAATGACAACTTCATGTGTTCACTTTGGCATCAATGAAAACTTCTCACCTTGAATTCAATGACAACTAAATGAGCTCAAAATGTCTAACACCTTTCAAAATCCCTTCTTTCAATTAATAAAAAAAAAATTACTTTCATTTCATTTCATCCACTCCTTTTCTAATTAATTAATTATTCATTCAACCATTCAATTATTTAATTCCCTTATATCTACCTTATATCTCCCAAAGTTCTTTAAACTTTTTATTATCAATAAACACACCTTATAACTCTTAAATAATTATCCAAATAAATTACTTCCATACCCATAAAAAAACTTTAATGAAATACATCCGAGATAGAGGCTCACGTTAATGGCACTCTCAGGGTGAATAGTTATGATATTATAACTTATTTGATTGTTTTACAAGCATTACTAAATTTTTTATTATGGTGTTTGTTTATTCTTCTCGCCAAGTCTTCTACTCTTGCTTTCTACTTTATAAAACACTTCAAATTAGAGTACAACAATATGAGTCCTTCTTCAATGTTCTCTAGCATTATTTCAATATTTTAGGGCTCTTTCCTTGGCATTTTCCTCAATATTCACTAACTCTCTCCTCAATGTTTATCACAATTTTGTCCTCTATATTCTCTCATTCTCTCCACTTAACTTCATCCTTAATTTTCTCTAGATATCTCCACTCAGCTTTGTACTCCATGTTATCTAGCTCTCACCACTTAGTTTCATCCTCCACATTCTCTAGCTTTATTTTCAATGTTCTCAACATGTCTTACTTTGGCTCCTTCCTAAATGCTCTTAACATTTTTGGTTTGGCTCATTTTTCACTGTCCATTTTAGAATTTTCTAGCTTCAATAATTACACACTCAACTCTCCTAGCTTAAATACATTCATTCTTTAGCTCTCTTAACTATAATAATGCATTCACACTTATCTGACTTCATCACATCTAAAAATTTAAATGCTATCAATGTATAAAGCTTTTGAACACAATCAATCATCTCAATATCTACTCATAATCATAGTTTTTAATGTATCTCCAAATAATCTGGTGATCTCTTCAAAAAAACTCCACTCAATCCAACAATCTCTAATCAATTCATATATTCTAGCAAACTTCCTCCACTTCAATGTTTCTCTCAACTCCTATTGTTCTCTACCTATCATGGAATACTCAAAATGGTTCTCTACCAAGATGTATCTAAACCAAGGTGAATTTCAACAAGGTGGATCTAATACCACTATTGGAAAATAGACTCTAAATATCATAGGTTAATATTCCTATAAACAAAATACTAACATCACATTCAAATGGTAACACAAATATTGCATAATAATATTCTATAATACATTCATAAATAGAAATATCTCACATTACACACTCATTCAATTACATGGAATGGAGCTTTATCTCCAATATATAACTTTATATAAAAACTCTTCAATATTCCTAACTATTGCTCTTCTCAAATTCATGGGATATGCAACATTTTACATTCATCACATTATGACAAAGATTTTTATAATTACATAACCTACTACTTTACATCTTGACACATATCATATGACTCTTCACTTCTACAAGTGACACCTATCACATATGACTCTTCACTTGCATGCTTGATACCTTTCACAATTAATTACATAACACATAAACATTCTTCATAACTTGAAACCTACTATTGATACAAATATTAAGCACATTCCTAATCTAATATTTACATTGGTACTTCATGGTACTCAATAGTATCAAATAATGTAATATCGACAACATTGATATTGTATTTTATATTATATACAATAAAAAATTAATTATAAATTAATAAATTTACAGACTCAAATAATAATGGTTGGGGTACATGTTAATTGTAAATATTCTAAGGATGAATAATGCCTAATTGAAAGTAATGGTGGAATCCTTAAAAAAACATGTAAATAAAATAAAAAAACAAATGAAACAAATAAACAAGATATTCAAAAATATAGAGGAAGGTATTAAAAATATTAAATCTAGGATCCAAGCATTAATCACTAAGAGAAGATTCTCAAGGGTGTTAAGCTCTCCAGTTACATGAAAATCAAGGTTAGATCCTAATAAAATGTCATAAAGCATCATTGTTCATACTCCATAATAATTGAAACAACATTATAATAGATCATTCAAAACAAATGTTCAAATTGATGGGCCAAAGATCAATGGTGAAAATATATGTGATTCTATCAAGTTGTGTATAAGCATTAAAAATTACCTTGAATTATATCATTTCAATAATGAGGAGGATGTTATTAAAGTAGTATCTCTCCATTTCAAAAGAAAAGCATGAAAGTGGTATACTTGGTGGCATGAAAAACATAAGGGCTTACATGAACATAGAAAGTATTCATTGCATATTTTAATAAACTATTTTAACCACCAAATACTGATCATTTCAACCATTTAATTTGAATAAAACAACAAAGATTGGTGGGTAAATACATCTCTAAATTTGAACTATTTACAACATTAGTAACTAATTTAATATACAACCAATTACTTCAATGTTATATGGGTGGATTGAAACCTAATATAAAACATGAACTTCAAGTTAGGGATGATTTGACCTTACCTTTCGCTATTAGGTTAGCTTGAAAGTATAAAAATAAGATATTAAATATAACTGAAATACATGGTTTCAAATTGGTCATGATATAAGAAATAAAAATGTGACAATAATTAAGATATAAAACTTCACATAAATGAATCTCTAATTACAAGAAATATATATCAAATAAGGGAAAGAAATAGCACCCTAAACCATCAAAATTTAAATATTAAAATAAACTTTATAAATGTAGAGGAGGAAATTATGAAGAGGAAAACTATGATGCAATTAGTATTAGTAGTTAGTATGTATCTATGGTAGAAAGAGAACATTCAACAAAACCAAATGAGCCTATAATATTTATATTTGAACTAATAGGAATCCAATACCTACAAACCTTCAAAATACACGGGTATAATCAAAACCACCTAGTTATGGTCTTAATTGACTTAGGTAGTACACATAATTTTATTGTTTTAACCATTGCTAAGCAACCCAATTTATTTGTATATACAACAAAAGGATTAAATGTGGTAGTTTGAGGGGGCATTCATGAAAATTGTAAATCAAAATTTCATAAAGTATATCTAAGTATGAATGATTACAAATACCAAAAATAACTTTTATATTAAGATATTAGGAGTATTGGATGTAGTACTTGAAGTAGAATGGTTAATACCACTAGGGTTTTTCAAATGTAAACTTGAAAAATATTTTTTTCAATTCAAATGGCAAGGACAAAAGTACATCTTGAAAGGATTCCATCATCCTCCATCATTGTTGTTATATTTATATAAAATGTAAAATATTATTATAAAAGGAGCATCTATAATTATTTCTTGATGTTTTACCATTGACCCTATGCCCATAGAAAATATACAAGATAATAAAATGAATTAAATAATCAATAAATATGTTTTAATATTCTAGGATATACCCTTACAGACATATCTCAAATGATATATTGAGCATGTTATTAAAATCAATCCGTTTTCACCTCTAGTAACTATCAAATTGTATCATTATCCAAACCATCATAAAACTAATTATATGATTGATCTAAAAACTATTTAAATTAGGTATTATCACACCTAGTAAGAGTTCATATTTAGACAATCATGGAGTATGTGACTGTGGATGATCCTAACAAGCCTCTGCGTAGTTTTCATTTATCCTTTTACAACAATTTCCATGATGTAAGTGCAATCAATATACCTCAATTTTTTTAATTCTGTCAATTACACCATTGAACATTGTAGGGAGCAAAATGGGTCAGAACTACCTGCCCACCATGGCCTTTTAAATGTTCTATTCAAACATTGGCTAATTCATTGTCCTGAGGGTATTGTTGTCAATCCTCCCCCAAACCAAAATAGAGTGATGAAACCTAGTTCATCCTAAACCACACCTCAATCTTCTTGTACTCCAAACGCAAAAAAGTAAAAAATTATTGAAAATATCTGAGAATTAAGAAAGAGACCAATAAGTGCTTCACCTAAACCTGAGAGTGAGTCTAAAAAAAAACCCTTATTCTCCTCTACATGTTTGAAGAACAAAGCTATGCAGAAAGAGTCACTGGTCATTGAGTCTGAATATGAAGATAAGGATAGCCCTGATCGTTGCATGGAGTCATTCATCATGCGGTCTGTAAAAAAATATATTATCCATTTGGTTTATTTGCATAATACCCTTAAATTATGGTTTTTTAAGAAATATTTTACTGAAATCATGGAGGAATTCCATATTGAAAATCCTAAGAAGGTGACTGTAAAAACTGAGGACATCCCTACAAAGGAAAACACTGCTAATTGTTGGCAATTTTGGGTTTGAGATCCTAGCTTCTTGTCTATGAGTTGTCATTGATGTCAAAAGGAAATGGCATTAATGTTAAGAGGATGTGTTGGCTTCAAAGGTGGAAGATTCCAAGAGAATATTTTTAAGAGAATCCGGAGAGATTCCATTGGCAAGGGTTTTTCATTAAAACCAAACCGGTTTTTATTAAAACCAAGTTGGATAGGGTTTTTATTAAAACCAATTTAAATGGTTTTTATTAAAACCAATGGAGGTTCTCTTTATTATTTATTTAATTATTATTTAAAACCCTTCAAGGTTTTAATTAATTAATTATTTAATTAATTAAGGGAGAAATTATTTTTAATTTATTAAAAATACTTAAAGGTTTTTAAACCTTTTTTATTCTTAATTTATTAAAATTATTTAAGGGTTTTTAAACCCTTTTTTGAAAAGACTTTTGATTAATTTCGAAATGGTCTTTATTTCCGTCGACGTCAAGGTGTCTTCGAAGAGACTATTTATTCTCCAACTCCTAAGGTTGGAAGGCTAATTAATTCAAAATTCCCCGAATGCAATTTGCGGTGTTTGTGCTCTGTATTCGTTGCGATCGAAGGAAGACTTAGAAGCACGTGCGGTTGAAAAGTCTTCGAGGAGTTTTTTGAGGGTGAAGTGGAGGGAAGTTCACTTGTGAACTTCGTAGCCCGCGTGGGCTAGTGGCAGCGAAGGCTGTTGTTGGGCGCTGCATTGGTGGAGGTCACCGTTTCGAGTCTCGTGGGGGTGCTTTGCTAGAGTAACACACATTTTTATTAAAACGTCTTTATGCCACGAAATTCGGAGTTTCTTGGACAACGATTTATAAGTTTGAGAGTTGTGTGTGGTGACAACTTGAAGGTTCAATTATCTTCTACTCCAATAAGGTATGGGCACATTCTTCTTATGAGTATGATTGGTGTATGTTTTCTGAAATAAGGTTGGAGTGAAAAGGTATTCTACTAGGTATCCTTTGGCTAGGTGTAAATCCTATTTTTTGGTTTGTTGAAGACTACTTATGCATTGTTATCCTTAAGGAGAGTTTTTGGTGAATGCATAATTTTTGGTTTGAGATAGTGGAAGCTTTGTGCACTAGGGTTTATATTTGTGAGTCTAGCTACTTGCATTGAGTTGGTGGAACCCTTGGTTGGTCTGTTTTGAGTTTGATGGTTGAGTTGCTTCCATAGAGGTTGTTTGATCAAGTTATTGCTTTACTTGATTCATGATATTGGGCTTACTCCATTGAGTTGATTTGAGCAAGTTATTCTTTGCATTTGGTGATATTGTGTTGGTGGCTGTTTTGTTCAAATATCTTTGGAGGGAAAAGGATTTCTACTTGTTTCCTTTTCTTGTGATGATTGGTTGAATGCTTCAAGGTTGATGTTGAGTTGAATGGTGTTGGTTGACTAAACCTTGTTTGATGAGCATTGTTGTTGAAACCCTAATTGATGGTGAAAAGAACATGAGTATCATTGTTATGTGATTCTTTGCATAGTTGGCAATTGTTGGGGTTTCATGTTCTTGAAAGAAAACATTCTATCCTATCCATTTCAAGATATTGAGTTGAGTTTTCAGATTTGAGATTGAGATTGAGCTGAGTTGATTTGAGTTGAGTTTTGAGATTGGGATTTGAGTATAGAACATATTGAGTCTCTAACAATTCTCTTTATGCTTCTATGAGTTTGACAAATCACATTGGGTCTCTAACAATTCACTTTGTGATTTCCTACTAAGAAAGTTTTTCTTGGTGAGCTTACTGAGTTTTTGGATAGGTTCCGGTGGGGACTTGTGAAAGTTCTTGGACAGGTTCCGGTGGGGACTTGTGAGCAGTTTTAGACAGGTTTCGGTGGGGACTTGTGAGTAGATTTGGACGGGTCCTAGCGGAGGACTTGTGAGCTGAGTTTGATAGTTCTATCGAGAGAACTTGAGGACAGAGGTGCATTGGTTCTATGAGAAGAACCCGAGGATAGTTGGCAAGTCTTTGAGAAGGCTTGTATGCGAGAGGATTGATTTGTTCAAGAGTTGGACAGATCTGCAGGACAGAGGAAGACTTGTACTAGACCGATTGACTGTGTTTGGTACAGGTTGCTTGAGCTCCTGTGGACGTGATCATAGAAGGCGAGAGGTCTCTTAGGCTAAGCATTGAGGACGGGAGGTCTTCTATGTAAAGGAGTTCCACATGCTGGCAAGAGGTAGAGGCAGTTGATCTTCTGAGGGATCATTTCCAGAGCGAGAGGGGAAGGTATCTCCTTTGGGCCGAGGCTCATAAACATTGTAATTGGGAAGGATTCCCAAAGAACTTTGAGATAACTTTTAGAGAAAAGTTTTTGTGGACGTAGCCCAACCATTTTGGGTGAACCACGTTAAAAATGGGTCTTCAATGTGTGATGCTTTCTGTCTTGATTAATGTTGTGTTGATGCCCTTGCTATCTAAAGTTAAAATTATTAATTGGTTAAGTCTTATACTGTTCACCCCCCCTCTCGGTATAAGTCCATGTTCTTCAATTGGTATCAGAGCCGGTCTCTCCAGAAAGAGCCTAACAGCTTGGAGAAGGATCTATCAGAGGAACATACAGATTCAGAAAGAGATGAAGAGGTTGAGTTTGATCTCAAAGGTGAATTCTTCTTGGCTTTAAGAAAGCTTGAGAAATTTAGGGAAGAGAATTTTGTTCTCAAGCATCAATGTCAGGAAGAAGAGATAGCAAGATTAGAATTGTCTCAAAGTGTTATAGACTTCAAAATTCTAGGCTGAAGAAGGGAAGAAGGTTGAACGAGGTTCGACAAGAGGCTCTCAAAGGAAAGGAAGTTGATTGCGAGAAACTAGAAGAAGAGGTTATGTCTCTTAGAGTGAAGTTGGAACAGTTGGCTCTCGGACGAAATACTCCATGTGAAAAGCAAAAGAAGGATTGTATCACCATTCATGAAATAGGGTCTTCGAGCAAGATCAATCTTCATCCTGAAGAGCGGTGGATTCGAGTTGGTCACAAGAAGAACAATCATCCAAGGCATCAAAACAGGTTACATAATACTTTCCATGGCTATTGTTTTTCCTGCAAGAAATTTGGTCACAAAGCTATGCATTGCAATAAGTCTTTGAATAGCCATAGTAAGGAAAATGTTAACTCTTTTGCACCTCTTATGAATAAAAATGTCATGTGTTACAAGTGCAAGAATTTTGGGCATATAGCAAGGATGTGCGGTTTGGATAGATCTAGCCTTGAGTTCACTAAAAAGAGAAATGAGATCAAATCTAAGTCAATGATAGTTCAAACTGCTTTTCATGCTCAAGACAAAGTAGAAAAATGGTATCTTGATAGTGGTTGTTCAAAACATATGATTGGTGAAAAGGAAAATTTTTTGGTCTTAAAAGAAACAAACAGAGGAACAGTCAGTTTTGGAGATAACAGGTCAGCTAAAATCTGTGGTAAAGGGACTCTTAGTTTGGATGGGAAATCCAAAACAGAAAATGTGCTTTATGTAGAAGGCCTAAGACATAATCTTCTAAGTGTGAGTCAACTTTGTGATCAAGGGCACATAGTATCTTTCTTTTGAGATAGATGTGAGATAAGTAAAGAAAAAAATGGAAAACTCATTGCTAGTGCTACAAGGACTCCAAACAATCTTTACATGCTAAGTGAGATAAAAAAGGAAAAGTGTTTTCTAACTCAAGAAGATGAGAGTTGGTTATGGCATAAAATATTGGGGCATTTGAGCTTTGATAATCTTGTCAATATTAGTAACAAGGAAGCAGTTAGAGACTTGCCCAAAATAAAAAGGCCCCATAACATCATTTGCGGTCCTTGTCAACATGGAAAATAGACCAGAACCAGTTTCAAATCAAAAGGGTATACTTCTTCAAAACCATTGGATCTTATTCATACTGATTTATGTGGCCCTACCGGAACTCGAGGCATTCGGGGAGAAAGCTACTTCATGTTGTTTATAGATGATTATTCTAGAATGACTTGGGTTACTTTTCTCAAAGAAAAATCTGAAGCTTTTGAAAAATTTAAAGCTTTCAAAGAAATGATTGAAAATGAGACTGACAAGAGAATCAAATGCTTAAGATCAGATAGAGGAGGAGAGTTCACTTCAAATGAATTTGTGGAATACTATGAGCAACAAGGAATCAAAAGAGAATATTCAGCAACAAGAACTCCTCAACAAAATGGAGTAGTTGAAAGGAAAAATAGAACTATTGAAAATATGGCTAGAGCTATGTTAAATGAGTCAAAAATTTTAGATGGTTTTTGGAAAGAGGCAGTCAGTATGACAGTCTACATTATCACCAGGGCCCAACTTAGAGTCAATCATCATAAAACTCCTTATGAGTTGTGGAAAGGAAGACCAACTACAGTAAAATACTTCAAAGTGTTTGGGAGTAAGTGCTTCATCAGAAGGGAAGATCAAAATTTGGGTAAGTTTGATCCTAGGTGTGATGAGGGAATCTTTCTTGGATATTCTAGCAGAAGCAAGGCCTACGGATGCTTCAACAAAAGAACTCATACAATTGTAGAGAGCATAAATGTAACGAGTTGATGAAAAGACAGGGATAAGAGAACCAGTCAAGGAACTCAGTGATGAAATTTGTCAAGAAGAATTCAGAGAGGTTTCGAGATGAAGAAGAGGAAAGACAACAACTTCTTCCCAAAACTCCTTCACGATATGTTCAGAAACATCATCCCAAATATTTGATCATTGGTGATCCAAATAGCGAGGCAAACAAGGAAGAAGAGTCATTCCTTTACATGATTCTACAAATGTTTCATTATTATCTCAGATTGAGCCAAAATATTTTAGTGAAGCATGTGCAGATAAGTTTTGGGTAAAAGCAATGGATGAAGAGCTAAATCAAATAGAGAAAAGTGAAACTTGGGAATTGGTTCCAAGACCTAAGGACAAGAATGTCATTGGCACAAAATGGATATTCAGAAATAAACTCAATGAGGATGGAAATATTGTCAGAAACAAAGCTAGGTTAGTCTGCAAAGGTTATGCTCAAGTAGAAGGTGTTGATTTCGAAGAGACGTTTGCTTCTGTTGCTCGTCTTGAAGCTATCAGAATATTTTTGGCCCTTTCAAGCTTCAAATCATTCAAGGTATATCAAATGGATGTAAAGTCAGCTTTTCTAAATGGGGTGTTGGTAGAAGAAGTCTACATAGAACAGCCAAAAGGAGTGTCTCTCTCGGAACAGTCAGACTATGTGTGTAAATCGAAAAAGGCCTTGTATGGGTTAAAGCAAGCACCTAGGGCTTGGTACTCAAGACTTGACAGGTATCTTCATGAGCAAGGCTTCGGGAAAGGCGTGGCGAGATAGCAATTTGTATATTAAGAATGAAAATGATGATATGTTGATTATGGTTGTCTATGTTGATGATATTATTTTTGGGGGAAATAATACTCAGATGTGCAAAGTTTTTGCTAACACCATGCAGAAGGAATTTGAGATGTCTATGATTGGAGAGCTGTCATTCTTTTTAGGTCTTTAGATTGCTCAATCAAAGGATGGTATATTTCTCTCTCAAGGAAAGTATATCAAAGAAATGTTGAAGAAATTTGGGATGATGGACAGCAAACCAGTGTGTACTCCAATGATTACAAGGTGCAAGATGAGTAAAGATGATGAATCTCCAGCGGCGAGATCAAAGGTTGTACAGATCTATGATTGGCAGTTTATTATATATTACAGCTACCAGACCAGATATCATGCAGGCGGTTGGGTTAGTAGCAAGATTTTAGGCAGCTCCAAAAGATTCTCATGTTATAGCGAGTTAAGAGGATATTCGGATATCCGAAGGGCACTATGGACTTTGGGCTTTGGTATCCCAAAGGTGATGATTTCACCCTCACAGCTTATACGAGATGCAGATTGGGCAGCCGGTATTGATGACAGGAAAAGCACTAGTGGTGGAGCATTCTTTCTAGGAAATATTTTGGTTTCTTGGCTAAGTAAGAAACAACCTTTAGTTTCCTTATCTACAGGAGAGGCTGAATACATAGCAGCAGTGGCTGGGTGTACACAGGTTTTATGGATGAAAACCACCTTGGAGGATTTCAAAGTCAAGCATGAACAACCCATCTCCATACTTTGTGATAATACAAGTGCCATAAGTATTTCCAAAAATCCGGTAATGCACTCAAGGACAAAGCATATTTCCATCAAGTATCACTTTCTAAGGGAGAAAGTGCAAGACAAGGAGGTCAAGGTAGAGTATGTGTCTACTAAAGAGCAGATTGCAGATATCTTCACCAAACCTCTTCCAAGAGATACGTTTGAGTATCTAAGGGAGAAATTGGGAGTTGTACTCCCACCCCAGAATTAATCACCTCATCGGGAGGTGGGGGAGGGACTAAGCTAAGAGGCTCATTCTTAGTCCCGAGCCCCAAAGGTGACCCTTTGCCATTGATGACAAAGGGGGAGAGATATGAGTAAGGGGGAGAGCTTCAAAGTGAAAAGGAAAGCCTCAAGATAGGGGGAGTTGTTTATGTTGAGTTTCTGTGTTGTTGAGAAGCATGGTTTGCCATCAATGACAAAGGGGGAGATTGTTGGCAATTTTGGGTTTGAGATCCTAGCTTCTTGTCTATGAGTTGTCATTGATGTCAAAAGGAAATGGCATTAATGTTAAGAGGATGTGTTGGCTTCAAAGGTGGAAGATTCCAAGAGAATATTTTTAAGAGAATCCAGAGAGATTCCATTGGCAAGGGTTTTTCATTAAAACCAAACCGATTTTTATTAAAACCAAGTTGGATAGGGTTTTTATTAAAACCAAGTTAAATGGTTTTTATTAAAACCAATGGAGGTTCTCTTTATTATTTATTTAATTATTATTTAAAACCCTTCAAGGTTTTAATTAATTAATTATTTAATTAATTAAGGGAGAAATTATTTTTAATTTATTAAAAATACTTAAAGGTTTTTAAACCTTTTTTATTCTTAATTTATTAAAATTATTTAAGGGTTTTTAAACCCTTTTTGAAAAGACTTTTGATTAATTTCGAAATGGTCTTTATTTTCGCCGACGTCAAGGTGTCTTCGAAGAGACTATTTATTCTCCAACTCCTAAGGTTGGAAGGCTAATCAATTCGAAATTCCCCGAATGCAATTTGCGGTGTTTGTGCTCTGTATTCGCTGCGATCGAAGGAAGACTTAGAAGCACGTGCGGTTGAAAAGTCTTCGGGAGTTTTTTTGAGGGTGAAGTGGAGGGAAGTTCACTTGTGAACTTCGTAGCCCGCGTGGGCTAGTGGCAATGAAGGCTGCTATTGGGTGCTGCATTGGCGGAGGTCACCGTTTTGAGTCTCGCGGGGGTGCTTTGCTAGAGTAACACACGTTTTTATTAAAACGTCTTTATGCCACGAAATTCGGAGTTTCTTGGACAACGATTTATAAGTTTGAGAGTTGTGTGTGGTGACAGCTTGAAGGTTCAATTATCTTCTACTCCAATAAGGTATGGGCACATTCTTCTTATGAGTATGATTGGTGTATGTTTTCTGAAATAAGGTTGGAGTGAAAAGGTATTCTACTAGGTATCCTTTGGCTAGGTGTAAATCCTATTTTCTGGTTTGTTGAAGACTACTTATGCATTGTTATCCTTAAGGAGAGTTTTTGGTGAATGCATAATTTTTGGTTTGAGATAGTGGAAGCTTTGTGCACTAGGGTTTATATTTGTGAGTCTAGCTACTTGCATTGAGTTGGTGGAACCCTTGGTTGGCTGTTTTGAGTTTGATGGTTGAGTTGCTTCCATAGAGGTTGTTTGATCAAGTTATTGCTTTACTTGATTCATGATATTGGGCTTACTCCATTGAGTTGATTTGAGCAAGTTATTCTTTGCATTTGGTGATATTGTGTTGGTGGTTATTTTGTTCAAATATCTTTGGAGGGAAAAGGATTTCTACTTGTTTCCTTTTCTTGTGATGATTGGTTGAATGCTTCAAGGTTGATGTTGAGTTGAATGGTGTTGGTTGACTAAACCTTGTTTGATGAGCATTGTTGTTGAAACCCTAATTGATGGTGAAAAGAACATGAGTATCATTGTTATGTGATTCTTTGCATAGTTGGCAATTGTTGGGGTTTCATGTTCTTGAAAGAAAACATTCTATCCTATCCATTTCAGATATTGAGTTGAGTTTTCAGATTTGAGATTGAGATTGAGCTGAGTTGATTTGAGTTGAGTTTTGAGATTGGGATTTGAGTATAGAACATATTGAGTCTCTAACAATTCTCTTTATGCTTCTATGAGTTTGAAAAATCACATTGGGTCTCTAACAATTCACTTTGTGATTTCCTACTAAGAAAGTTTTTCTTGGTGAGCTTGCTTGAGGTTTTGGACAGGTTCAGGTGGGGACTTGTGAGCAGTTCTTGGACAGGTTCCGGTGGGGACTTGTGAGCAATTTTGGATAGGTTCCGGTGGGGACTTGTGAGCAATTTTGGACAGGTTTCGATGGGGACTTGTGAGCAGATTTGGACAGGTCCTAGCAGAGGACTTGTGAGTTGAGTTTGATAGTTCTATCAGAGAACTTGAGGACAGAGGTGCATTGGTTCTATGAGAAGAACCTGAGGACAGTTGGCAAGTCTTTGAGAAGGCTTGTATGCAGAGGATTGATTTGTTCAAGAGTTGGATAGATCTGACAGATAGAGGAAGACTTGTACTAGACCGATTGACTGTGTTTGGTACAGGTTGCTGAGCTACTGTGGACGTGATCATAGAAGGTAGAGGTCTCTTAGGCTAAGCATTGAGGATAGGAGGTCTTCGGTGGAAAGGAGTTCCACGTGCTGGCAAGAGGTAGAGGCAGTTGATCTTCTGAGGGATCATTTCCAGAGCAGAGGGGAAGGTATCTCCTTTGGGCCAAGGCTCATAAACATTGTAATTGGGAAGGATTCCCAAAGAACTTTGAGATAACTTTTAGAGAAAAGTTTTTGTGGACGTAGCCCAACCATTTTGGGTGAACCACGTTAAAAATGGGTCTTCAATGTGTGATGCTTTCTGTCTTGATTAATGTTGTGTTGATGCCACTTGCTATCTAAAGTTAAAATTATTAATTGGTTAAGTCTTATACTATTCACCCCCCTCTCAGTATAAGTCCATGTTCTTCAATTGGTATTAGATTCGGTCTCTCCAGAAAGAGCCTAACAGCTTGGAGAAGGATCTATCAGAGGAACATACAGATTCAGAAAGAGATGAAGAGGTTGAGTTCGATCTCAAAGGTGAATTCTTCTTGGCTTTAAGAAAGCTTGAGAAATTTAGGGAAGAGAATTTTGTTCTCAAGCATCAATGTCAGGAAGAAGAGATAGCAAGATCAAAATTGTCTCAAAGTGTTATAGACTTCAAAATTCTAGCTGAAGAAGGGAAGAAGGTTGAACAGGTTCGACAGAGGCTCTCAAAGGAAAGGAAGCTGATTGCGAGAAACTAGAAGAAGAGGTTATGTCTCTTAGAGTGAAGTTGGAACAGTTGGCTCTCAGACAGAATACTCCGTGTGAAAAGCAAAAGAAGGATTGTATCACCATTCATGAAATAGGGTCTTCGAGCAAGATCAATCTTCATCCTGAAGAGCGGTGGATTCCAATTGGTCACAAGAAGAACAATCATCCAAGGCATCAAAACAGGTTACATAATACTTTCCATGGCTATTGTTTTTCCTGCAAGAAATTTGGTCACAAAGCTATGCATTGCAATAAGTCTTTGAATAGCCATAGTAAGGAAAATGTTAACTCTTTTGCACCTCTTATGAATAAAAATGTCATGTGTTACAAGTGCAAGAATTTTGGGCATATAGCAAGGATGTGCGGTTTGGATAGATCTAGCCTTGAGTTCACTAAAAAGAGAAATGAGATCAAATCTAAGTCAATGATAGTTCAAACTGCTTTTCATGCTCAAGACAAAGTAGAAAAATGGTATCTTGATAGTGGTTGTTCAAAACATATGACTGGTGAAAAGAAAAAGTTTTTGGTCTTAAAAGAAACAAACAGAGGAACAAGTCAGGTTTGGAGATAACAGGTCAGCTAAAATCTGTGGTAAAGGGACTCTTAGTTTGGATGGGAAATCCAAAATAGAAAATGTGCTTTATGTAGAAGGCCTAAGACATAATCTTCTAAGTGTGAGTCAACTTTGTGATCAAGGGCACATAGTATCTTTCTTTTCAGATAGATGTGAGATAAGTAAAGAAAAAAATGGAAAACTCATTGCTAGTGCTACAAGGACTCCAAACAATCTTTACATGCTAAGTGAGATAAAAAAGGAAAAGTGTTTTCTAACTCAAGAAGATGAGAGTTGGTTATGGCATAAAATATTGGGGCATTTGAGCTTTGATAATCTTGTCAATATTAGTAACAAGGAAGCAGTTAGAGACTTGCCCAAAATAAAAAGGCCCCATAACATCATTTGCGGTCCTTGTCAACATGGAAAATAGACCAGAACCGGTTTCAAATCAAAAGGGTATACTTCTTCAAAACCATTGGATCTTATTCATACTGATTTATGTGGCCCTACCGGAACTCGGAGCATTCGGGGAGAAAGCTACTTCATGCTTTGTTTATAGATGATTATTCTAGAATGACTTGGGTTACTTTTCTCAAAGAAAAATCTGAAGCTTTTGAAAAATTTAAAGCTTTCAAAGAAATGATTGAAAATGAGACTGACAAGAGAATCAAATGCTTAAGATCAGATAGAGGAGGAGAGTTCACTTCAAATGAATTTGTGGAATACTATGAGCAACAAGGAATCAAAAGAGAATATTCAACAGCAAGAACTCCTCAACAAAATGGAGTAGTTGAAAGGAAAAATAGAACTATTGAAAATATGGCTAGAGCTATGTTAAATGAGTCAAAACTTTCAGATGGTTTTTGGAAAGAGGCAGTCAGTACTGTAGTCTACATTATCACCGGGGCCCAACTTAGAGTCAATCATCATAAAACTCCTTATGAGTTGTGGAAAGGAAGACCGACTACAGTAAAATACTTCAAAGTGTTTGGGAGTAAGTGCTTCATCAGAAGGGAAGATCAGAATTTGGGTAAGTTTGATCCTAGGTGTGATGAGGGAATCTTTCTTGGATATTCCAACAGAAGCAAGGCCTACAGATGCTTCAACAAAAGAACTCATACAGTTGTAGAGAGCATAAATGTAAGAGTTGATGAAAAGACGAGGGATAAGAGAACCAGTCAAGGAACTCGGTGATGAAATTTGTCAAGAAGAATTCGGAGAGGTTTCGAGATGAAGAAGAGGAAAGACAACAAGCTGCTTCCCAAAACTCCTTCACGATATGTTCAGAAACATCATCCCAAATATTTGATCATTGGTGATCCAAATACGAGGAAAACAAGAAGAAGAGTCATTCCTTTACATGATTCTACAAATGTTTCATTATTATCTCAGATTGAGCCAAAAGATTTCGGTGAAGCATGTGGAGATAAGTTTTGGGTAAAAGCAATGGATGAAGAGCTAAATCAAATAGAGAAAAGTGAAACTTGGGAATTGGTTCCAAGACCTAAGGACAAGAATGTCATTGGCACAAAATGGATATTCAAAAATAAACTCAATGAGGATGGAAATATTGTCAGAAACAAAGCTAGGTTAGTCTGCAAAGGTTATGCTCAAGTAGAAGGTGTTGATTTCGAAGAGACGTTTGCTCTTGTTGCTCGTCTTGAAGCTATCAGAATATTTTTGGCCCTTTCAAGCTTCAAATCATTCAAGGTATATCAAATGGATGTAAAGTCAGCTTTTCTAAATGGGGTGTTGGTAGAAGAAGTCTACATAGAACAGCCAGAAGGAGTGTCTCTCTCGAAACAGTCAGACTATGTGTGTAAACTGAAAAAGGCCTTGTATGGGTTAAAGCAAGCACCTAGGGCTTGGTACTCAAGACTTGACAGGTATCTTCATGAGCAAGGCTTCAGGAAAGGCGTGGCAGATAGCAATTTGTATATTAAGAATGAAAATGATGATATGTTGATTATGGTTGTCTATGTTGATGATATTATTTTTGGGGGAAATAATACTCGGATGTGCAAAGTTTTTGCTAACACCATGAGAAGGAATTTGAGATGTCTATGATTGGAGAGCTGTCATTCTTTTTAGGTCTTCAGATTGCTCAATCAAAGGATGGTATATTTCTCTCTCAAGGAAAGTATATCAAAGAAATGTTGAAGAAATTTGGGATGATGGACAACAAACCAGTGTGTACTCCAATGATTACAGGGTGCAAGATGAGTAAAGATGATGAATCTCCAGCGGTAGATCAGAGGTTGTACAGATCTATGATTGGTAGTTTATTATATATTACAGCTACCAGACCAGATATCATGCAGGCATTTGGGTTAGTAGCAAGATTTTAGGCAGCTCCAAAAGATTCTCATGTTATAGTAGTTAAGAGGATATTCGGATATCTGAAGGGCACTATGGACTTTGGGCTTTGGTATCCCAAAGGTGATGATTTCACCCTCACGACTTATACAGATGCAGATTGGGCAGGCAGTATTGATGACAGGAAAAGCACTAGTGGTGGAGCATTCTTTTTGGGAAAGAGTTTGGTTTCTTGGCTAAGTAAGAAACAACCTTCTGTTTCCTTATCTACGACAGAGGCTGAATACATAGCAGCAGTGGTTGGGTGTACACAGGTTTTATGGATGAAAACCACCTTGGAGGATTTCAAAGTCAAGCATGAACAACCCATCTCCATACTTTGTGATAATACAAGTGCCATAAGTATTTCCAAAAATCCGGTAATGCACTCAAGGACAAAGCATATTTCCATCAAGTATCACTTTCTAAGGGAGAAAGTGCAAGACAAGCAAGTCAAGCTAGAGTATGTGTCTACTAAAGAGCAGATTGCGGATATCTTCACCAAACCTCTTCCAAGAGATACGTTTGAGTATCTAAGGGAGAAATTGGGAGTTGTACTCCCACCCCAGAATTAATCACCTCATCGGGAGGTGGGGGAGGGACTAAGCTAAGAGGCTCATTCTTAGTCCCGAGCCCCAAAGGTGACCCTTTGCCATTGATGACAAAGGGGGAGAGATATGAGTAAGGGGGAGAGCTTCAAAGTGAAGAGGAAAGCCTCAAGACAGGGGGAGCTGTTTATGTTGAGTTTATGTGTTGTTGAGAAGCATGGTTTGCCATCAATGACAAAGGGGGAGATTGTTGGCAATTTTGGGTTTGAGATCCTAGCTTCTTGTCTATGAGTTGTCATTGATGTCAAAAGGAAATGGCATTAATGTTAAGAGGATGTGTTGGCTTCAAAGGTGGAAGATTCCAAGAGAATATTTTTAAGAGAATCCGGAGAGATTCCATTGGCAAGGGTTTTTCATTAAAACCAAACCGATTTTTATTAAAACCAAGTTGGATAGGGTTTTTATTAAAACCAAGTTAAATGGTTTTTATTAAAACCAATGGAGGTTCTCTTTATTATTTATTTAATTATTATTTAAAACCCTTCAAGGTTTTAATTAATTAATTATTTAATTAATTAAGGGAGAAATTATTTTTAATTTATTAAAAATACTTAAAGGTTTTTAAACCTTTTTTATTCTTAATTTATTAAAATTATTTAAGGGTTTTTAAACCCTTTTTGAAAAGACTTTTGATTAATTTCGAAATGGTCTTTATTTTCGTCGACGTCAAGGTGTCTTCGAAGAGACTATTTATTCTCCAACTCCTAAGGTTGGAAGGCTAATCAATTCGAAATTCCTCGAATGCAATTTGTGGTGTTTGTGCTCTGTATTCGCTGTGATCGAAGGAAGACTTAGAAGCACGTGCGGTTGAAAAGTCTTCGGGAGTTTTTTTTGAGGGTGAAGTGGAGGGAAGTTCACTTGTGAACTTCGTAGCCCGCATGGGCTAGTGGCAATGAAGGCTGCTATTGGGTGCTGCATTGGCGGAGGTCACCGTTTCGAGTCTCGCGGGGGTGCTTTGCTAGAGTAACACACGTTTTTATTAAAACGTCTTTATGCCACGAAATTCAGAGTTTCTTGGACAGCGATTTATAAGTTTGAGAGTTGTGTGTGGTGACAGCTTGAAGGTTCAATTATCTTCTACTCCAATAAGGTATGGGCACATTCTTCTTATGAGTATGATTGGTGTATGTTTTCTGAAATAAGGTTGGAGTGAAAAGGTATTCTACTAGGTATCCTTTGGCTAGGTGTAAATCCTATTTTCTGGTTTGTTGAAGACTACTTATGCATTGTTATCCTTAAGGAGAGTTTTTGGTGAATGCATAATTTTTGGTTTGAGATAGTGGAAGCTTTGTGCACTAGGGTTTATATTTGTGAGTCTAGCTACTTGCATTGAGTTGGTGGAACCCTTGGTTGGCTATTTTGAGTTTGATGGTTGAGTTGCTTCCATAGAGGTTGTTTGATCAAGTTATTGCTTTACTTGATTCATGATATTGGGCTTACTCCATTGAGTTGATTTGAGCAAGTTATTCTTTGCATTTGGTGATATTGTGTTGGTGGCTGTTTTGTTCAAATATCTTTGGAGGGAAAAGGATTTCTACTTGTTTCCTTTTCTTGTGATGATTGGTTGAATGCTTCAAGGTTGATGTTGAGTTGAATGGTGTTGGTTGACTAAACCTTGTTTGATGAGCATTGTTGTTGAAACCCTAATTGATGGTGAAAAGAACATGAGTATCATTGTTATGTGATTCTTTGCATAGTTGGCAATTGTTGGGGTTTCATGTTCTTGAAAGAAAACATTCTATCCTATCCATTTCAGATATTGAGTTGAGTTTTCAGATTTGAGATTGAGATTGAGTTGAGTTGATTTGAGTTGAGTTTTGAGATTGGGATTTGAGTATAGAACATATTGAGTCTCTAAAAATTCTCTTTATGCTTCTATGAGTTTGAAAAATCACATTGGGTCTCTAACAATTCACTTTGTGATTTCCTACTAAGAAAGTTTTTCTTGGTGAGCTTGCTGAGTTTTTGGACAGGTTCCGGTGGGGACTTGTGAGCGGTCTTGGACAGGTTCCGGTGGGGACTTGTGAGCAGTTTTGGACAGGTTTCGATGGGGACTTGTGAGTAGTTTTGGATAGGTTTCGGTGGGGACTTGTGAGCAGATTTGGACAGGTCCTAGCAGAGGACTTGTGAGCTGAGTTTGATAGTTCTATCAGAGAACTTGAGGATAGAGGTGCATTGGTTCTATGAGAAGAACTTGAGGACAGTTGGCAAGTCTTTGAGAAGGCTTGTATGTAGAGGATTGATTTGTTCAAGAGTTGGACAGATCTGACAGATAGAGGAAGACTTGTACTAGACCGACTAGCTGTGTTTGGTACAGAGTTGCTTGAGCTATTGTGGACGTGATCATAGAAGGCGAGAGGTCTCTTAGGCTAAGCATTGAGGATAGGAGGTCTTCGGTGGAAAGGAGTTCCACGTGCTGGCAAGAGGTAGAGGCAATTGATCTTCTGAGGGATCATTTCCAGAGCAGAGGGGAAGGTATCTCCTTTGGGCCGAGGCTCATAAACATTGTAATTGGGAAGGATTCCCAAAGAACTTTGAGATAACTTTTAGAGAAAAGTTTTTGTGGACGTAGCCCAACCATTTTGGGTGAACCACGTTAAAAATGGGTCTTCAATGTGTGATGCTTTCTGTCTTGATTAATGTTGTGTTGATGCCACTGCTATCTAAAGTTAAAATTATTAATTGGTTAAGTCTTATACTGTTCACCCCCCCCCTCTCAGTATAAGTCCATGTTCTTCACTAATGTGGACACCCTTGATGTTGGAATCCAAGATGCTGAGGTCAATTTTGATCTTGAAGGATAAGGGTGCCCACTCTAGTTTGGAGGGCTGTTGTTCAAAGGTTGATTTTTTTTGTTCTATGTATTAGTTTTCCCTAAATTTTTGGTTTTTGGTGCTGACTGAGGATAGCCTTTTTGCTTATTCTACTTTGGATAACTCCTTTTTTTATTCTCTGTTATTCTGGCCGTGGATGGATTTTTATAATCAGGTTTTTGGGCACTGTTAAAACCTGCTTGATAAATAATTTCTAATCTATTTAAACAACCAAAAAAAAATGAAATAAGGATGAGTATTATTGCCTGTGTATTGAATTTATAAACTTAAATAAAATTACAATCAAGAATTGATTTCCTATCCCATTTATCAATGAAATGCTAGATGAACTCCATGGTGCTAAATATTTTACTAAATTAGACCTAAGATCAAGATATTACCAAATATGAATCAAGATAGAAGATATTCCAAAAATAGATTTTGAAACTCATGAAGGTCACTATGAGTTCATGGTGGTGCCATTTGGATTAACCAAAGAACCTACTACATTTTAGATAATCATGAATAAAATCTTCCAACCCTATATAAAAAATCTTGTATTAGTATTCTTTGATTATATTATTATCTTTAGCTAAAATTAGAATAATCATATTAAGCATGTGGAATACGTGTTAACAATCTACCAAGAAAGTTTGTGGGTCTAGGTGGATTGGTAAGTTGGGGCGCTTACCGAGAGGAGACATAGGTTCCAATCCCACGGGCTTGCCCATGCATAGACAGTAGCCCAGATCCGATTCCTCTGAGTGGTGTGCCAGATTGATGATGACGGTGTAACCCCTGTGCGTCTGGCGGTCCCCATCTCACGTCGGGTTACCATGTACCGAGACGGTGGAAGTCCTGGGAGCCTTTGCAGATAGTTTGAACCCTACCAGCTGTGCTGGTAGTTACTAAAAATCATGATTGTAACCATTGCTTCTATATATCAAAAAAAAAAAAAAACAATCTACCAAGAAAATAATTTTTATGCAAAAAAGTCAATATAGCTCCCACAAAATATGGAATTAAATTTTATTGTGCTAAAATAAAATCAATAATGGCTGTTCATTCCGCCAAAAGGAGTTTTCAAATGAGGAGCTATATGAAAGGAGTTTTTCAAGGGTTGTTAATACGTATATAAAATGATCTTATTGAAATAAATATCCTTTTGAAGGATATTTGGCCTAAAAAGATCTTACATTAAATGATATATGTAAGTTATAGGGATGGGTAATACTTGTGATGTTTTCTAAAGAAATTGAAAGGAATTCATGTAGGATCAAGTTACTCAGACTAGAACACAATGATCTTAAGATGACTCCATGCCATGTTAGCTATCAACCAAGAGCAATGATTTTTTTAGTGATCAATGTGGGAGATAACAATCAAAATTATTTTAATACAAAGATAGCTTGAATTTTTAGGCCATATCCTATCAAAATATGGTGTTAAATTTTAATAAATTGATGATAGCATCTTGCTAAACAAAATAATACTCTAATTTTGGATATGGTTTTAGGTTTAGACCATCCCATTATTGATTTTATTTTAGAACGATCAAATTTAACACAATATTTTGATAGGATATGGCCTAAAAATTCAAGCTATATTTCTATTAAAATAATTTTGATTGTTATCTCCCACATTGATCGCTGAAAAAATCATTGCTCTTGGTTGATAGCTAACATGGCATGGGGTCATCTTAAGATCATTGTATTCTAGCCTGAGTAACTTGATCCTACATGAATTCCTTTCACTTTCTTTAGAAAACATCACAAGTATTACCCATCCCTACAACTTACATATATCATTTAATGTAAGTGCATTAGGTAATATGCATGCTCGGCTATCCTTCTCATAATTTTTTGGATGAGCTTGTAGATGTGTTTATATTTCAAAAATATACTTTTTTAAAGTATATATTTGTTGAATAGATGATGTTGTGGCCATTATTGCAAGACTTGAAAGGGTTTCAAAGGCTTTCTAAAGGTTTTTGGAGGTTTTTTTGTTGTGAAAAATAGTAAAATTATTGTTCATACCTTTATATAAGTGTTTGCATGTGTAGTGTGAAATACGATGTTGACATTGTAGTATCGTTAATCATGGGGCTAACACTGGTACACATCCGAGCATGGCACACCATGCAACCAGTCATCTCAAAGCATGGTATCGCTAGGATATCATCTTGTAGCTCATTTCATGGTGTCGGTAGTCCCTTGAAAGGCATATCAAGGCTTGTGTTGGTAGTATCTCCTTAGTCACTCACATCTAGTATCATTAGGTTCTTCTGAGTCATCTCATTTTTAGTGTTGATAGGCTTTCCCGAGTTATCTTGTGTCTAGTGTTGATAGGATTTTCTAATTCATCTTGTGCTTAGTATCGATAGACTTTCTTGAGTCATCTCGTATCTGATATCGATAGGATTTCTTGAATCATATCATGTTGATTAGGTTCCTTCCTTATAAGGAAGGCACCCAACAAAAGTAGATGCCTTCCTCATGAAGAAGGCGCCTCCACTCCTCCATACTTTGTAAGATTGACCAAGCCAACTTTGATCGGTTGACCAATGGGATAAGGAGGAGGTTGCACATGAAGAAAAACATGAGATATTTTATTTTATTTACTATTATTAAAATAGAATGAACACTTCTATTAAAATTTAAGCTATCTATTAAAACAATTTTGATTGTTATCTCCCACATTGATCGTTGAAAAAATCGTTGCTCTTGGTTCATCCGTGAGTGTGAAAGAATAATTCTCATGTTACAAAGGTATCCAACCAATCTATTATTCATTCATAATCCCTAGTACAAAATTCCTAAAGAAAATATTATGAAAAATACATCCAAAATGTTCATTGCTAGTAAAAGAGGAGCTCCAAAAATCCAACGAGATTAACAAGGATATTTCTTCAAAAGGATATTTCTTTCAATAAGGATATTAATAGAGGTCATTAGACCATCCCCTAATAAATGTTATCTCCTATAAAAATATGGTGTTAAATTTTATCGTGTTAAATTTGAGATGATAGCTATATTTCTATCATCAATTTATTAAACATTGTAATCATATTGTAGCTCCATTGTCAGATATTCTAAAAATAGATTCATTTTAATGGTCCATACAAGTTGATTAAATTTTTATAGAATTGAAGGAAGTGCTACTATCAACACCTATATTAACAACTCATAATTTTTCCAAACCATTTATGATTGAATGTGATGATTTTGGAGTAATTCTTAGAATTTTTCTAATGGAAGATGGTCACCCAATTGTATATGAGAGTTAAAATATTAAACCACACTAGAAAATCAAGTTTTTTTATGATAAGGAAATGCTTGCAATTATGCATACTTTAGAAAAATAGAGAAATATCTAATGGGTAGCAATTGTTTAGTTTAGACTGACCATGATAGACTTAAATATCAACTCCAATAGAAAACATTAATTACTAGACAACAGAAATGGGTGGCTAAAATTCAATTATTTTATTTTGAAATCCCACATATGAAAGGTAAATATAATTAGGTCATCGGTACTTGTTGGCATTTTTGCCACACTAAAATAAATTTTAAAATTCTGACTAAGTATGCAATAAATTTCACTCAGTGAAATCCAATTTTGGGTAATGCTTCAAGTGAAATATAATTTTTGGGTAGGAGACAGTTCAAATTCAGGTTTTGCCTTGGGAAAAATGGCTTTTTTGCCTTTGCCAAAGGGTCATTTTTCCCATTTCACCCATTTTCTAGTAAAATCACCCTTTTTACCCCATTTTCTAGTGAAATCATCTTTGCCAATGAAATTTCCATTTTGGCAGCAAAATTTTGCTTTGCACCCTTGACTTGGTGAAATACCTTTTTCACCCACACTCTGGAGAAATAACCTTTCAAGAAAAATCTTGGTGCATTTTAATGCGAGTGGCAAAACCCCCTTTTCACCTATGCCTTGGAAAAATTAAATTTATGTTTTCACAATGCCTTAGCAAACTTCTATTTCACGTGTCAACAAAGTGAAGCTTCCTTTTCATGCATTTCTAAAGCAAAAATATCTTTTCATGCATTACTAAAGTAAAAGACTCTCTTTTCATGCATTACTAAAGTAAAAGACTCTCTTTTCATGTGTTTTTGAAGCAAAATTCCCTTTTCACATTTTGCCATGGTAAAATCTCCTTTTAGCATTTCATCGTAGCAAAAGCTCTTTGCTTTCCTTGTCATGGCTAAAAGCCTTTATCGTAGGATGCCTTAGCAAAGGCATGTCTCACGTGATGCTTTGGAAAAAATGTATTTCAAAGACACGCCTTGGTGAAAGCCCTTTTCAACCTTCACCTCAGTGAAGGTAATATTTTCTATTTTCTTCAGATGAAAATTATAGTCAAAGGCACTCTAAGAAAAAATCAGCATGGAGAGAATTTCAGGACCAACGAATTCAATTTTTGGGGTAAAAAAGGCTTAAGTTTTTGGAATTACCTCTAATAAAAATCAAGTTTGACAGATAACCAAAATATTACCTAACTTAAATGGCATTCACTCTTGACGCTGGTGTGATCCTTCTATTTTCAAGGCACCACCATGGGGATAAATTTTGCTGATGATTTTGGCTAGGTCCTGATATACCATCTCCCAAAATTGCTTGTTGCTTCCCAAGGTGCCACCAGATTGGTTCATTGTTGTTATCAAGGAGAGAATTATGACCAGCCAATATTTCATTTCCCATAATTTTATTTAATGAGTATTTAATTTTGGAGGTGAAATCCTCTATAAATACTAGTTAAATTGATGTAAAAAGGGGGAACATTCTACTAAAAAAATCTTGGAGTTTAAATTTCCACTTCAATTGAAAGAAATTTTGACTCTAGTTCCTGGATCAGTCGTGTATGTGATTACTTTATTCCTATAATTTTTGTTATATTCATACCTTTGTTAGATAGATTGAATTCTACATTTGAATTTATTTTTTTATGAATAAGTGAATGTTAAAATGTTAATTGGAAGTTATATTTATGATCTGTGATTGGTTCCTATGTTGTTCTTTCTGTTAGCTAGTTAAAACTTGACTTGGTTATTTAGCTATTAGTTCATTCCCACTTTATTTTCCTGGCTTATAGCCATATTTACCATATCTTTATGTTAATTTCTCTCCTCAAATTTTATATCAATTTCTATATTAGTAAGGGAACCAACCCTCTCTAGAGATTGGCCTGAAGGACATCTCTTTCCTTCAGCCTTTCAATGTTGGTCGGGTCTAGGGCACATATTTTTATACTTAGGTAGATTCATGACCAATAGTTTTTGGCATACCCGATGGGACCTAAAAGTTCCACCTTAAGAAGTATTAAGATTTAATGTTCATATTTTACTATTTGATTAGAACATATGACAACTCAGTTTTACCTAGAAGCCTTCGAACATGAAGTTGGTGAAATTTTTACTTCATGATCATGATATTTAAGGCCAAAAATTCAAAAAATCCTATTGATTTATTTGAGCTTGAAACCCAAGTCCTAGAAGGGCATCCCAGATTAGTCACTCTGACTATCCCATCAATTATAGCATCTTCATAGGTAGCTTGTGTGTTTTTAGTTCCTTAAAGTCCCTATAGCATTACCACTAGCTTTGCTCCCTGAGAAAATTCTCCATTCTAAATGGCCCAAAATCCACCATGATAGTTTCCATCATGGAACCATTTTGGAGCTTTGAATCTGCAAGCTCAGAACTCAATCCCACTAGCAGCATTAAAGTCTTTGCCTACTTATGATGGTATGGTAAAATAGCTTATGAGCATATTCAATATGTGGCTTCTTTGGAAACTTTTCATAGCATCACATACGAAGATGTCATGGTTAAATTTATCATACTCTCTCTCAAAGGGAAGTTTCTTTACTAGTATCGGTCCTTACCACCTACCACTATTGCCACATGGGATCAACTGACTAAGTTAATGATAAAAGGCTTCAATGAACAAGTGGATTATTTTTTTTGCATCAATTTACTAATATACAGAGGCATCCACAAGAGTAAATTATTGACTTCAATGTTAAGTTCACTCAAACTTGGTAGAGAGTCCCAGATGGTCTCCAGCCAAATCTAGAACAAGTTATATTTTATTATCTTCGAGCCTTAAATTCCAAGATTAGGATGGCCATATTTTAGTCCAATGTTGATAAATTTATGACCTTGTACTCCTAAGCATAAAAGGTCAAAGCTGAAGCTGGTTTAATTGCTATTTGTAAGCTCCTGCTAAAAATGATGATGCATATCTTCCTTGATCTTCCACAATTTTTATATTCTAATTCATCTTCTCAGTCTTTATCAATGACCCCCATGTATCTTATCCCTTCATGTAATACAAATTCATATCAAACCTTGATACTTTCTATATCGCAACTACTTGTTCCTTCCATTCCATGGCTATCTGCTCTAGTTCTATTACCAATATTTCCATATCTTCCAGTACCACTACCATTACTAGCTCCTCCAACACCCTCAAATCTCGATCCACAAGAGAAGTTGCAACAAGAAATACAATCAATAAAATAAAAAATGAGAGAGATGACAAATGAGATCACAACCATTAAAAATATGTAAGCCGAGAGAGATTTATAGCCTAGGATATTTCAGCCTCCACCAATCACCAGAGAACAAGAAACTTCGACCATAAAAATATGCCTAAAAGGAATCCAACCATGTTGACAAACGAAGAAGCTAGCCCATTAGATAAAAAATATTGGTGTTCTACCTGAAATAATATACATGGTGAAGAAACTTGAATGGTTCATATGAACTATGGATATATATTGGTAGAAAAATCTTCCAACCATCAAATCAAGATGATTAGAGAAACTAATCATATTTTTATGGTCCCTTCCATAGAACAAGTTTCAGCTCTCATGAGAGTTCAAAAAAAGTTGATCATAGTGGACCTAGATGAGATGGAACTATTGAAGGTACCTAATGATCTAAAGGTGTATAATGAAAATATACAAGAATAGGTAGAGGTACCTAGCTCAACACCTAAGTTGAAAGAACTTGTTCTTTTAAAGGATATATTACCTGCAATGTATCATATCCCTTCATGTAATCCAAGTTCATATCAAAACTTGATAGTTTCTATCTCGTAACTACCTGTTCCTTCCATTCCATGGCTACCCACTCTAGTTCTATTCCTAGTATTTCCATCTCTTCCAGTACCACTACCATTACCAGCTCCTCCAACACCCTCAAATCTTGATCCTCAAGAGAATTTGCAACAAGAAATGCAATCAATGAACTCAACAATGAAAGCAATGAAAAATGAGATCAAAACCATTAAGAAAAGGTAAGATGAGAGATATTTATATCCTAGGATATTCAACCTCCACCAATAACTAGAGAGTAAGAAAATTCGACCAAAAATATGTCTAAAAGGAATCCAACCGTGTTGACAAATGAAGAAGCTAGCCAATCAGATAAAACATATTGGTGTTCTACCTGCAATGATCTACATGGTGAAGAAACTTGCATAATTAATATGAATTATGGATAGATATTGGAAAAAAACTCTTCCAACCATCATATCAACATTATTAGAGAAGTCAATCATAATTTTATGGTCCCTTTCATAGAACAAGTTTTAGCTCTCATGAGATTTGGAAAAAAATGATCATAGTGGACCAATCTAAGATGGAACTATTGAAGGTACCTATTGATCTAAAGGTGTAGAATGAAAAGATACAAGAATAGGAAGAGGTACCTGGCTTAGCACCCAAGTTGAAAGAACTTGTTCTTTTAAATGATCTCTTACCTACACAAGCAAAAGAAAGAATCTCTCAAGAAAAGGCATCAACTTCAAAAACACAAGTTGAGATGAAGGAACAATCAAAAGAATACCTTAAATACCCATATTTGAGTAAGAATTAGAGGGTGGAAGCCATGTAGTAGTATAAGAGCAAATATGAGGCTAATAATGAAGGAAGGGAGTCAACTTCATCCATGTACAACATTATTGAAGAACTAAAGAAGATTCCTACCAAGGTTAGTCTCTATGATTCATTGAAATTACCTTGATAGGTTTATTTGTTGCAAGAATATTTGAAGTTTGTTAAAGATAATAAGAAAAATTTCACCCAAACTATGTTAACTCAGATGCTTACAAATTCACCTACTCGAAAGAATAAACCACCATCATTTTATTTATCTCTTAGTATGGAGGATTAGATTGTGCATAGTTGTATGATCAACTCTGGTGTTATGACAACTATCATGCTAAAAGCAGTTTGTGATATCATGGGTATGAAATATACAATAAGTAGCCCAGGTGTCTTGCAGTTGGATGGTACTCTTGTAAGAATAGTAGTTGTCATCAAATATATCCTGATTGTGCTGCATAAAATGCCTCAGATCACTATGATGCAAGAGGTGATAGTAGTTGATCTAGAGCCATATTTTACTATGTGCCTCTCAAGAGAGTTTTTTGCTAAATTGGGAGGTAATCTCTCCTTGGATTAATCTCATCTAGAAATTCATTTTAAAGAAAAAATAATTTGGATCTATAATGAGAAACCTTCCACCTTTTGTTGGCAATTTTGGGTACTTTGGGTACATTGCCTTTGCTCAAATGGATAAGTTGTCATTGATGTCAAAAGGCATTTTTGTGTTGATATCAAAAGAGTGTGATGTCAAGAATATCTTGAGAATCTTCATTATGTTAAAGGGTTTTTATTAAAACCATTGTGACAAGGTTAAAGGTTTTTCTTAAAACCATTTGGACTCATTAAGGGTTTTTATTAAAACCAAGCATAACTTAATGCAAAGGTCCATGTTTATTATTAATAATTAAATTAACTCAAAACTTTGTGAAAGGTCCAAGTTTAATTTATTATTAATAAAATAATAATAATTATTATTTTAATTATTATTAAAGTGTCTTTCAACCCTTAAGAGACGGAAGAAAAAAAATTCTTTCATCGATATGTTGCCATCGTTGGAGGAGCGCCGACGTCAAACAGTTAAGGAAAAATGGCTATATAAGTGGGGATGATTTTCTAAAGTGAGCACCTCTGATTAATTTTGACATCTGCAATTTGTGTTTACTCTGTATCTTTTTTTTTTTGGTAATTATTATAGTAGATTAAAAACGGGTTTTTATAGAGGATCCCAAAACCTTATGTTCAAAATCAGCCTTGCATCATGCCTCCTGGCTTTATGTATAAGCCTATTACAGAAATCGTAACCCCTAAAAAAAACCTGATTACATAAGCAATGGGCCTAGGGCATCAATCCCTTGAAACTGAACACCAAAACAGAAATCCCGCCAGTGGTAACAGTAAGCATGAAACAATCCCTCTCAGCGGGAAATAAACAAATAAGAAAGAAAGTAGTTTTGGAGATCCCGCCCAGCGAGGAGTATCCAAAAACCACCATCGAGAAGATCCTGCCCAGCAGGAAGCAAAGAAAAACCGTTACAATAAAATCCCACCTCGCGGGAAGCAGTCAAAACCACCACAAACAGTCCTGCCTAGCGGGAAGCAACAGGGAAATCCCACCATCCGGGAAACCAGCAGAAAAGAAAGGATCCCGCCTCGCAGGAAAACTGGCGGATTTGGCGGATCCCGCCTTGTGGAGAAACCATCCCGCCCACCGAGAAAATATTTCGTTTAGCGAGAGCCATCCTGCAGGAAGCCGACAGCCAGCACAGAGAGGATCCAGCCCATCAGGAAGTGACCAAAGAGTTGCACCACAAGGAACCCGCCCCAGGAAAACATAAGAGGATCCCAGTAGCAGGGACCAAGACTCCCGTCCAAGCACAAAGCCTGTCGAGGATTCACAAGAAAAATGGGGAAGCTGTACAAACCCTAAACCGTCACCTCCACCGCACCGACAAACGCAGGGGACCAGATCCACGCGAATAACCTGCAAAAAACCCCAGGGGGAAGCCTGAGGGAAAAAGGGAAGGGATCCCCAACCAAACAAGGATCCCTGGGAAGCACCAGTCCAAAAAAACAACCAAGGAAACCCTAGCCGACCGAGAGGGGCACAAATAGTGGAGAAGGATCTCCCCCCAGGAGATCATCTGCAAACAACCACTCCCCGGGAAGGATGACCTGGGTTGAGCCAGGGACTGGGCAGGAACCAGGAGCCATGGGAGGGGGAGCAAGGTAGGGACCAGAGCCCTCCCCTCTCTACTTTCTTCCCTCACCCTACTTAGGTCACCTATTTACCATTACTCTGTATCTTTTGATTTGTGCTTGGCGTCTGTGATTTGCATTTGCTTTGTGTCTTTCAATTTGCGCTTGGCGTCTACGATTTGCATTTGCTTGATATCTTTCAATTTGTGCTTGGCGTCTGCGATTTGCATTTGCTCTGTATATTTTAATTTGCGCTTGGCATCTGTGATTTGCATTTGCTTGATATATTTTGATTTGTGTTTGGCATCTATGATTTGCATTTGCTTTGTGTCTTTGAATCTCCAATTAACGTCTTTGAAATTGTGCTTGTTCTGTGTCTTGGAAACCGCACTTGGCATACTCAGATTTGAGATTGGGCTGCATCCTTACCTTTTTGCTTGACAGTAGTGGATTGGCAATTGCACCTGAACTGCATTTTTTAGACTGTGTTGTGAGATGATTAATGCAAGCATTCAGTGACTTATGTTTTGGACAGCGCTCACCAGTTTGCATGTGGCTTGTGGAAGACGTTTACATTTTCCAGATTCTTGGCGTCAAAGGAAGATAAAAGAGAGGGCAATGCTGTATTATTTCGTTGGGCACTTGTGACCCAAAGGTGGTGGCATTTAAGCCAAAGCGCTAGAAGGCAGAGGTGCCGAGTTTGATTCTCTTCGTTGGTAATTTTATTTTGGTCGTAGTGTGCAAAGGATGGTGGCTGTGAATGCGCGGGAGGTATAAGGTTAAGGTATCATATTTGCTTTGAAATTTTTTTATTGATGTTTAATGTTTATGTGGAGTAATAAGGTGTAAAGAGGTTTTACTTTGTATGTATATTATACTTCTAGTGGTTTTTACTAAGTTGGAGAAATAAGGTGTTACTTTGGATCTTTATTATTGTGTATTATTGTATAGTTGCTAACTCTAATTGGTGGCAAATTGAGAGTTAGTGTTGTGACAGATTTTGAGTTCTCCTTCTTCATCAAAGTAAAGGTATGGGCAACTTCTTCCATGTATGTTGTTTATGGTATATTTTCTGAAATTGAGTTTGGATTGAAAAGGTTGTCTACTAGGTATTTTTGGTGTAAATCTTATTTTCTGGATATTGAAGATTGTTTATGCATTAAAGTCATTAATGAATTTTTGGGTGAATGCATAATTATGGTTGAGGAAGAGGAAGCATTTTTGCACTAGGGTTTATGTTAGTAAGTCTTGCTACTTGCATTGAGATGATGAAACCCTAATTGTTGGTGAAAAGAATATAAGTATCATTGTTATATGAGATATTGCATGGTTGGAAATTGTTGGGTTGTGTTTCATATTCTTGAGAAAAGCATACTACACCTATCTTATTCTTTTGAGATTGAGATTGAGTTGAGATTGAGATTGGGAGTTAAGTATAGAACATATTGGGTCTTTAACAATTCTCTTTATGTTTCTATGAGATTTGAGATTGAGATTGGGAGTTAAGTATAGAACATATTGGGTCTTTAACAATTCTCTTTATGTTTCTATGAGATTTGAGATTGATATTGGGAGTTAAGTATAGAAAATATTAAGTCTCTAAAAATTCTCTTTATGCTTCTATGAGGTTTATGAATCACATTGGGTATCTAACAATTCTCTTTGTGGGTTCATGCTAAGCAAGTTTTTCTTGGTGAGCTTGCTAAGGTTTTGGATAGGTTCCGGTGGGGACTTGTGAGCAGGTTTTGGACAGGTTTCGATGGGGACTTGTGAGCAGGTTTTGGACAGGTTTCGGTGGGAAATTGTGAGCAGATTTGGACAGGTCCTAGCAGAGGACTTGTGAGCTAATTTTTTGAGAGTTCTATCAGAGAACTTGAGGACAGAGGTGCATTGGTTCCTTGAGAAGAACCTGAGGACAGATTTGGCAAGTCTTTGAGAAGGCTTGTGTGCAAAGGATTGATTTGTTCAAAGAGTTGGACAGATCTGACAGACAGAGGAAGACTTGTACTAGACCAACTGACTGTGTTTGGTACAGGTAGCTGAGCAGCTATAGACGTGATCATAGAAGGCAGAGGTCTCTTAGGCTAAGCATTGAAGATAGGAGGTCTTCAGTGGAAAGGAGTTCCACATGCTGGCAAGAGGTAGAGGCAGTTGATCTTCTGAGGGATCATTTCCGGAGCGAGAGGGGAAGGTATCTCCTTTGAGCGAGAGGCTCATAAATTCAGATTGGGGGAAGGTGTCTCCTTTGGGCCGAGGCTCATAAACATTGTAATTGGGAAGGTTTCCCAAAGAACTTTGAGATAACTTTTAGAGAAAAGTTTTGTGGACATAGCCCAGGCTTTCTGGGTGAACCACGTTAAAATTGGTGTCACTTTGTGGATGATTTTGTGCATTTCTTTGATATTGCTTTGGGTATATTTCTTTACTGTTTTGAAGTATAAAGGAAAAAGTAAAAATATGTCTTATACTGTTCACCCCCCCTCTAAGTATAAGCTTGTGTTCTTCAATTGGTATCAGAGCGGGTGCATTCGAAAAGTTTAACGACTTGAAGGAAAAGCTAGTAAAGAACACAATGGATCATTCAAGTGGCAATGCAAGCACCTATTCTTGATGGGTCAGATTTTGGTATTTGGAGTGCAAGGATGAAGGTTCATCTAATGGCACTTGGGAATGATGTTTGGGAAGTGATTGAAGATGAGTACACTATTCCTGTAAAGAAGAAAGGCTCCTACATCACAACAATTCAAAAGCAATGAATGCAATCCTGAAAGGCTTACAGAAGCGAGATCTCACCAAAGTGATTCACTGCAAGACAGCTAGTGAAATGTGGAATCAATTGAAGGTGGTTCATACAGGTGATACAAATGTTAGAAAGGCAAATTTGAGACACTTCAAAGGTATGTTTGAACAACTCAAGATGAATGATGATGAAAATATTAGTGACTACATGCTTCGTATGGATGAGGTTGTTAACTCCATGAAAGTCTTAGGTCTTGAGCTTGCTGAAAATGATGTTTGTGATAAGATTTTAAGATCTCTTCCAAATAGATTTAGTGAAAAGATTTCTGCTATTAAGGAAGCTAAATATTTGGATAAGTTGAAAAAGGATGAGCTCCATAGTATACTTGCAGCATTTGAGTTAAGAACTCAAGTGAAGGTTGATGTCAAGAAAGAGGCAGCTTTCAAGGCTACTAAGAAATCCAAAGGTAAACAACTTCAAGAGAGTGATGAGTCTTCTAGTGATGAAGAGGCATATTACAGCAAGAAAGGCAAGTTCTCTAGAAAGCACAAAAATATAAAAAATGTAAGATGTTTCAATTGTGGAAAGTTTGGTCATTATGCTACTGACTGTACTATTTCCAAGGATGAAAGTGATGAAGATAAATAGGACTATAAGAGCAAGGATTCTGAAAAGCACAAGCATCATAGGAAAAACAAAGATGAGCACAACAATCAAGGAAAGAGGTATTCTCACAAACACAAGAAGATTTTCTACCTAGACAAAGCAAGTAAGTGTTCTAGTAGTGATAGTGAAAGTTCTTCAAGTGATAATAAAAATGAGATGTTGTTCATATCAGAAAAAGAGGAAGAACCAAAACATAGATTCATTATCATGAAATGTCTTAGATGTGGAAATTTTGGTCACCTTGAGGATGATTGCACAAATAATGATTTGGTTTCTAGTATGTATGAGGATGCTTGAGAAAACTATAAGGAAGATGCATGTATGGTTTTTGAAAAGGGTAGCACCTCTAGTGATAAGAAATCTGAAAAAGGCTTTGATGATTCTAAAAGCAAACATATAGAGGAAGGTGAAGTAGATCTTAGAGGTGAACTTATTAGTGCTCTTAGTGCTTTAAAAAAGGAAAGAAAGAAGAATTCTAGACTCAAGTATAAGTTGGATGAATGTTGTATGGAGAGATATGATCTTATAGAAAGTCTTGACTTCTCTATAGCTAAGACACAAGAACTCAAGGATGAATTAGAGTCTAAGGTTCTTGAGTATAGTGAGTTAGAACAGAAAATGGCTTCTTTGAAAGAGGAAACTAAAGGGTACAAGGATAAGCTTCACAGGTTTCAAGATAGCTCCAAAAAGGTTAAGTCTCTCATCAAAGGTCAAAGAAAGACAACAAATAAAACAAGCCTTGGTTTTGTTAAGCCTCACAAGGAAACAAGTTGGAGATTCTAGTAAGAGACTCCAAAAGGAAGAGAGTTATAATGGGGAAAGTATTTCAGATCATGAGTCCTTAAATGATAGATGCATAGAAACAGAAAATAGAATTCAGAATGAGAAGAAGAAGTTTTCAAAACCTAAAAGGTCAAATAAAGGAAAGTTTCAAGGCAGATGTTTTTCTTGTCACAGGTTTGGTCACATAGCTTCACATTGCATGGCTCAAGTGAAGAAGGTAAATGACAGTTTTAGAGGTGGTAATTTATTTCAAGGGTATTGCTACTCTTGTCAATAGTTTGGGCACAAGGCAGTTTATTGCAAGGCAAATATCAGTAACAGGTTTGATCAGAACAGGTTTGGTCAGAATAGGTTTGGTTAGAACAGGTCTGGTCAGAACATGATTGGTCAGAACAGGTTTAGCCAGAATAGGTTTGGTCAGAACAAGTTTGGTCAGAATAGGTTTGGTCAGAACTGGTGGATCCAAAGAACAGGTATGCCTAAAAGAAATAACATTGTTACTTGTTATAAGTGCAACAATGAAGGTCACACAGTCAGACAGTGTAGAGCTAAAATTCCAGAATACAGGAACAGGAACAGTGGCATGATCAGGTCCAAGGATCAAGGCATGGATAAAAATAGGGATGAGAACAAGAACAAGAACAATGATAGGAACAGGAATATGGACAAAGAGTTCAAGAGAAGGCCCGGCAAGGAAGTTATAGACGCTGATGATGATCAGTGCCTAATGGGAGTTTTACTCCCACCCTAGAATTAATCACCTCATCAGGAGGTGGGGGAGGGACTAAGCTAAGAGGCTAATCCTTAGTCTCGAGCACCAAAGGTGGCCCTTTGCCATTGATGAAAAATGGGGAGAGGTAAGAGTAAGGGGGAGAGCTTCTAAGTGAAGAGGAAAGCTTCAAGTCAGGGGGAGCAAGACTTGAAAGGAAGATTCTCAGTTGTTAGCACAGTTGGTTTTAGTTTTGGTTCTTGAGAAGTGTTTTCAGTAAAGGTTTGCCATCAATGACAAAGGGGGAGATTGTTGGCAATTTTGGGTACTTTGGGTACATTGCCTTTGCTCAAATGGATAAGTTGTCACTGATGTCAAAAGGCATTTTTGTGTTGATATCAAAAGAGTGTGATGTCAAGAATATCTTGAGAAGCTTCATTATGTTAAAGGGTTTTTATTAAAACCATGGTAACAAGGTTAAAGGTTTTTCTTAAAACCATTTGGACTCATTAAGGGTTTTTATTAAAACCAAGCATAACTTAATGCAAAGGTCCATGTTTATTATTAATAATTAAATTAACTCAAACCTTTGTGAAAGGTCCAAGTTTAATTTATTATTAATAAAATAATAATAATTATTATTTTAATTATTATTAAAGGGTCTTTCAACCCTTAAGCGATGGAAGAAAAAAGAACTCTTTTGCCGATATGTTGCCATCGTTGGAGGAGCGCCGACATCAAACAATTAAGGAAAAATGGCTATATAAGTGGGGATGATTTTCTAAAGTGAGCACCTCCGATTAATTTTGACATCTGCGATTTGTGTTTACTCTGTATCTTTCGATTTGCATTTGGCGTCTGTGATTTGCATTTGCTCTGTATCTTTTGATTTGCACTTGGCATCTGCGATTTGCATTTGCTCGATATATTTTGATTTGTGCTTGGTGTCTGCGATTTGCATTTTCTCTGTATCTTTCGATTTGTGCTTGGCATCTACGATTTGCATTTGGTCAATATATTTTGATTTGTGTTTTGCATCTGTGATTTGCATTTGCTCTGTCTTTGAATCTCCGATTGACGTCTTTGAAATTGTGCTTGTTCTGTGTCTTGGAAATCGTGCTTGGCATACTCGGATTTGAGCTTGGGCTGCATCCTTACCTTTTTTCTTGACAGTAGTGGAAAGGCAATTGCACCTGAACTGCATTTTTTAGACTGTGTTGTGAGATGATTAATGCAAGCATTCAATGACTTACGTTTTGGACAACGCTCACCAGTTTGCATGTGGCTTGTGGAAGACGTTTACGTTTTCCAGATTCTTGGTGTCAAAGGAAGATAAAAGAGAGGGCAGTGCTATATTATTTTGTTGGGCACTTGTGACCCAATGGTGGTGGCGTTTAAGCCAAAGCGCTAGAAGACAGAGGTGCCGAGTTTGATTCTCTTCGTTGGTAATTTTATTTTGGTCGCAGTGTGCAAAGGATGGTGGCTATGAATGCGCGGGAGGTATAAGGTTAAGGTATCATATTTGTTTTGACATTGTTTTATTGATGTTTAATGTTTATGTGGAGTAATAAGGTGTAAATAGGTTTTACTTTGTATGTATATTATACTTCTGGTGGTTTTTACTAAGTTGGAGAAATAAGGTGTTACTTTGGATCTTTATTATTGTGTATTATTGTATAGTTGCTAACTCTAATTGGTGGCAAATTGAGAGTTAGTGTTGTGATAGATTTTGAGTTCTCCTTCTTCATCAAAGTAAAGGTATGGGAAACTTCTTCCATGTATGTTGTTTATGGTATATTTTCTGAAATTGAGTTTGGAGTGAAAAGGTTGTCTACTAGGTATTTTTGGTGTAAATCTTATTTTTTGGATATTGAAGATTGTTTATGCATTAAAGTCATTGATGAGTTTTTGGGTGAATGCATAATTTTGGTTGAGGAAGAGGAAGCATTTTTGCACTAGGGTTTATGTTAGTAAGTCTTGCTACTTGCATTGAGATGATGAAACCCTAGTTGTTGGTGAAAAGAATATAAGTATCATTGTTATATGAGATATTGCATGGTTGAAAATTGTTGGGTTGTGTTTCATATTCTTGAGAAAAGCATACTACACCTATCTTATTATTTTGAGATTGAGATTGATATTTGGAGTTAAGTATAGAACATATTGGGTCTCTAACAATTCTCTTTATGTTTATATGAGATTTGAGATTGATATTGGGAGTTAAGTATAGAACATATTGGGTCTCTAACAATTCTCTTTATGTTTCTATGAGATTTGATATTGAGATTGGAAGTTAAGTATAGAACATATTGAGTCTCTAAAAATTCTCTTTATGCTTCTATGAGGTTTATGAATCACATTGGGTCTCTAAAAATTCTCTTTGTGGGTTCATGCTAAGCAAGTTTTTCTTGGTGAGCTTGCTAAGGTTTTGGACAGGTTCCGATGGGGACTTGTGAGTAGGTTTTGGACAGGTTTCGGTGGGGACTTGTGAGCAGATTTGGACAGGTTCCGGTGGGGACTTGTGAGCAAATTTGGACAGGTCCTAGCAGAGGACTTGTGAGCTAAGTTTTTGAGAGTTCTATTAGGTAACTTGAGGACAGAGGTGCATTGGTTCTTTGAGAAGAACCTGAGGACAGATTTGGCAAGTCTTTGAGAAGGCTTGTGTGCAGAGGATTGATTTGTTCAAAGAGTTGGACGAATCTGAAAGACAGAGGAAGACTTGTACTAGACCGACTGAATGTGTTTGGTACAGGTAGCTGAGCTACTGTGGACGTGATCATAGAAGGTAGAGGTCTCTTAGGCTAAGCATTGAGGATAGGAGGTCTTCGGTGGAAAGGATTTCCACGTGCTGGCAAGAGGTAGGGGCAGTTGATCTTCTGAGGGATCATTTCCAGAGCAGAGGGGAAGGTATCTCCTTTGAGCAGAGGCTCATAAATTCAGATTGGGGTAAGGTGTCTCCTTTGGGCCGAGGCTCATAAACATTGTAATTGGGAAGGTTTCCCAAAGAACTTTGAGATAACTTTTAGAGAAAATTTTTGTGGAAGTAGCCCAAGCTTTCTGGGTGAACCATGCTAAAATTGGTGTCACTTTGTGGATGATTTTGTGCATTGCTTTGATATTGCTTTGGGTATATTACTTTACTATTTTGAAGTATAAAGGAAAAAGTAAAAAGAGGTCTTATACTGTTCACCCCCCCTCTCAGTATAAGCTTGTGTTCTTCACCTTTCATATAGATAAGATTGAGGAAGAAGAAAAGTCCATGGATACTATCAATATGATGACTGAAGAAATAAGGAAACTAAATTTAATGGAAGAAGCTCTGGATGAGCTTCGTATAGAATATGAATTTTCAATAAATTATTTTAACACAATGATTGAAACTAATATTGGTTGTTACACCATTACAAATCTTGAAAAGACTAAAGTGAAGGTATATGATGATCAGGATCATATTCCAGATCAGTTGTGGAAGCTCTACTTTGGTGGTGCAAGATGTAAAAATGGCATAAAATTTAGGGATTGTTCTCATATCCCCTTCTAGTATATAGAAGACATATTCATATCAACTTAAATGGAGCTATACAAATAATGTTGTCGAGTATGAAGCATTGTGCTTAGGCTTGAAGAAAGTAGAGAAATTTGGGATCAGATAACTCTATATTTTTAGAGATTTTGATCTAATTATGAATCAAGTAACCAATAAGTGTATCTCTAAGAAACACTATATGAAGGTATATAGTAATAATTTTTGGGATATGTTTGAGTCCTTCACAACATTAAATGTTCTAGCAATTTTGTGGGAACAAAATAAACATGCAGATATTTTGGCATCCCTTGGTGCCAAATTTTCTCCAGTTGAACACATGATGCAAAAACCAAAGGCTGTGACACTTGTTTACAGGCCTTCAGTTACTGATAAGAATATTTATTGGTAAGTATTCAAAAGTTATGAGCAGATTGTGAACTTCATAATAAAATAAGCGAGTAGTGTGGAAGGAAGAACACTCGATGAAGAAGAACTTGAGGGACTAATCTAGTTAAGAAATATTCATATTCTAAAAGGATTGATTTTGCTCAAAAGTCTCTTTGATCAGAATGACAGAGCTAAAAAATATAAGATCAAAGTAGATGAGGAGTACACTGACTTGTACCTAGAACCTTAAAAGTCAATCAAGGTTGGAACTTATTGCACTCTAGAATAACTTTATCAAATCAAGGAGCAATACCATGAATTCCTAGACATTGTTGCCTAGAGTTACCTTGATTTAAAGGTTACAACAAGAATGTGATCCAACATACTATTGAACTATAAGAAGGAGTGAAAATATTTAGGTAGAAAGAGAGACCAATAAATCCTAAAATTGAAGTTCTGATGAAAGTTGAAATATGGAATGGAAGCTAAAATTATTTACCTAATCAAGAATTCTACTTGGGTAGCTAATTTGGTCCTTGTGCAGAAAAAGAATAGAGATATTCACCTGTGTGTTGATTTTTGAAACTTAAATTAGTCTTCAATGAAGGATCATTATCCTTTGTCACAAATTGATCATATTATTCACATAGTTGCATGAGCTCAAAGGTTTTATTTTTTAGATGGATTCTATGGCTACAATCAGATATGGATCAAGAATGAAGACCAATACAAAATGATATTCACCATAAAATGGGGTACATTTTCTTATCAGTAAATACATTTTGATCTCTTGAACACTGGAGCAACCTTTCATAGAGTTGTGGATGTGGATTTCAGTGAGTTATTAAACCAAGTCATCATTATATATTTATATGATATGCCTATTTTCTCTCATAACATAGAGGAGCACAACTCACATTTAATACAAGTGTTTGAAAATATCAAGATTTTGGGATATCCATTAACCCAAAGAAGTATATATTCACGATAAAGGAGGGAAAGATCCTGGGCCATGTAATATCAAAAAAAGGTTTAGCTATTGATCCAGCTAGAGCTGAGGATCTATTGAAGCTTCCACTACCATCCAACAAGAAGGGTTTGTAGTCATTTTTTGGTCATATTAACTTCGTTCAGAATTTTATTGTAAAGTTTTCCCAAGTTGTGAAACCAATGACTAAACTATTGAAGAAATATGTTGAGTTCATTTGGAATCAACAAAGGAAGTAAGAATTCAAGGAAATCAAGGAAAGAATTCCTTAAGCCCCTATTTTGATAAACCTTGACTATTCGAAGGATTTTATCCTTTATGCTATTGGTGAACAAGAGAGTTATGCAATTGTGATTACATAGAAGGAAGAAAATGGAAATGAATGACCTATTGCATTCCCAAGACAAGTCATCCAACCGCATAAGGAAAAGTACAATTTCATAGAAAAGCAAGTGTACATAATGATGAAATCTCTGAAGAAGTTTTGGTATTTTGTTTTGCAAAGTAAAACAATTATTTATATTTTTTATCGGGATGTTTGAATTTTCATTATATAGGGTGATCTTGGAGACAAGAGAGCTAGTTGGGTTTCTAAATTCTAAGAATATGATATCAAAATCTACCCAACCAAACTGGTTTGTAAGAGCTTACAAAGAGCACTACCCCCAAATCAATGGTTTGTCAGTATGAAGATTCAATAACTGAAAGTAGTCCTGCTAATAATTCCTCAATTGATCGTGATTGGATAGAGGACCTTGTCAAATACTTTGATTTAGGAAGGTGTCCTTCACATCTCAATTCTTCACAAAGAACAAGATTTAGGCTATAGGTCCTCAGGTATGTTATGTTGCCAAGTGGGTTGTTCCATAAGAACATTAATGGAGTGCTTCTGAGATGTGCTAAAGAGTTAGAGAAATAGAATATCCTGGAATAATTCCATTATGGATTTTTAGGAGGCCACTATGCAAGAAGACCCATGTCATTAAAAATTATCAAATAAGGTTATTTTTGGCCTACCATTTTTTAGATGCATTTAAGGTCAATCAAAGTTGTGACAAATACCAAAGGTATGTCGGTAGGAACATAAATGCACCTTTGTCTCTTCACCCGATACAAGTAGAAGCACCATTTCAAAAATGGGGTTTATATTTTATTGGGGTTATTGACCCTCTTTCATCTCTTTGGAATAAGTATATATTAACCGCAACTAATTATTTCACTCGATGAACCAAATCAGTCTCAACTAAGAAGGTATACCAAGAGGTAGTCATCACTTTCCTTGAAGGATTGATCACTTGCTTTGGCATACTAGATGCAATTATAAAAAACAACATAACTCCATTCATCGGTGCCAAAATTAGTGAGTTTACAAGTAGGTATGGTATTTATTTGAAAAATTCATCAAATTACTATCCATAGGGAAATGGTTTGGCTAAATCTACGAACAAGAACCTGCTTAGGATTTTGATGATGAATCTTGGTGACAACAAGTAAAGTTGGCAATTACTCCTAAACTAAGCTTTATGGGCTGATTGTATCTCAATTAAAAAATCTATCAAGGCATCCCCCTATTATTTTGTGTATGGTAATGAAGCAGTCTTACCCATTGACATCGAATTATTAGCTCTTCTATATTTGCAATTGCTTTATGATGAAGATAATGAATTTGATCCCATGAGTGCAAGGTTGGATCAACTATTACAGTTGGAATAAGAAAGGGAGAAAGCATATAATTATTTCATGGACAATGCTTAAGTGACAAAAAAAATTATTTATAAAAAGGACTTTAGAGAAGGCATTTAAGGTTGATGATTTTGTGTTAAAATGAGAATAAGGAGAAGCCAGGAAAACATCACAAGTTTGAGGTAATTTGGGAAGGCCCATTTCAAATTTCTAGCTATTACGGTTGGAAGAAGAAAGGGAGAAAGCATATAATGCTTTCATGGATCATGCTCAGGTGATAAAAATAGTTTAGCAAAAGGACTTCAGAGAAGGCATTTAAGGTTGGCGATCTTGTGTTATAGTGGAATGAGAACAAGGCGAAACTAGGAAAACATCACAAGTTTGAGGTAATTTGGGAAGACCCATTTTAGATTTCCAGTGTGAATCAATTTAATTCATATTATTTGTAGGCTATGGACAACCGTGTGTTGTTGATTCCAGTGAATGGTCTTCATTTGAAGGCCTTTTATCGGTAAGGAAATTTAAAAACATTTGTAAATATGTACATATTTTACCATTTGATTTTTATGCTGATATTAAAAAAAAAATTGAAGGATGAAAATGAAAATTGAAATTCCTTTTCGCTGGTGAAAATCATTTTTGCCAGTTAAAATCCTTGTCACTTTTTTTTGGGTTCTCAAATTGGATATTTCACTCCAAAAGTATTTTTTTGGCAGTGATATCATTAAAGGGTATTTTCAGTTGTGAAAATACATGCAAGTTTTAAGAAAGTTTTTCTTTTCCGATGAATGGAGTTAAAATCATGCCTATTTTTAAATCTTGGTAATAAAGTTAGCAAAAGGATAAAAAAATTAAAAAAATATAAAAATAAAGGAAAAAATGATTTCACTCATGCATATTTTATTTTTGGAGCAAAATTCATCTTCGCACCCCTTCGCTCATGCATATCTTGATTTTTGGAGTGAAACTCAAGTTGACAAGATATTCTTCACTTTACATGCTTTTTTGGCCATTCAATTTGGTGAAAGCTATTTTCGGGGTTTAAGAGGGCAAATTTGGCTTTTTGCCTTGCATTTTTGAACTCTCAGAAAACATGCCTTTTTGCTAGTGAAATTATTAAAATTTAATCTTGGCACTCCACTTGAATGGAACATATGCCTTTTACCTAATTAAAGACAAAAATGCAGTAAATCACGTTTTCCTCAATTAACCGTTAGTGATAGATTGTTTCCCCAAGAAGGAAAAATTAAAAAAGGAAAGAAAAACAACCAATCACAGTGCTTGGATAAGATATGAGTAAAACCATTGAATCATTGGAAAGCATGCCATACCTCCAAATTTAGCAGGTGCACCACAGGCATTAAATTCAGTAGGTGTGGTTGGAAATTTATAAAAGGGTAAACATTTCAACTAAAGAATCAAAAAAATTGTAAAGCTCCTATTTGTAAATTTGTGAATTGCTTTTGCTCCAAGGTTTAAAATTATTTGTTGTTTATTCAAAGAAATATGAAGATGGGAAAGAAGACCACAAAATCCAAGAAAGAGGAGGCTATGAGGAAGGTTGACCCAAATAAGATATAGCAAAAATCTAAAGAGGAGGATGAAGTAGAACTTGTGCCTTACTAAAACCGCCTAGTACAAATATGCAATTGCACAATTACGAACAAAGGCATGGACAAATTGCGGTAAGATATTGAATTTTCTCTTGAGAAGGTGTCTGCCAAAAGTTTTTGCACCACAAAATTTTACTGCCATATTTTTTTGTATCTTTGTACACCAGTGCATTCATGTCCCAAGATGGTATGGTTATTGCATAATTTTATGATCCTTCTATGAGAGCTATTTGAAACACCAATGGAGATAGGCTATTCAGTATTTCAGCCAACTCAATTAGATAATATTTCACTTGTGGTGCAAGACCTCCTTTTGATATCATTTGTAAGATGCTTAATATTGCAAATCAAGAGGAGAAATACTAGGCTATAGTTCCTATGCATTGGTTCATGGAAAATCAGTTTCTAAAGACACTATGATTTGGTTAATTGCTAGATTTATTGATGTTACTAAGAGATTTTAATAGTTCAAACTTATATTCAATTTTGACATGGATTGCCAGACTGCCCTCAGATTCCACAATGCATAAGTGGAAAAAATCACTTGCATAATGTATTTAACAGGTTGAGTTTTATGCCCTGACTACCATAAAAGCAACCACAAATCCAATTTTCTTTGATTGGGCTGATTTCGTAGCTCGAAGAATGCACACTCTATTATAGAAGATGTAGAGTGGTGAAGATATCACCTTCAAGTATTGTTCTTTTCTAGTATGGTATTTCTTTTATTATCTACATCCACATTTTACCTTTTTAGTAGTAAATAGAATAGATGAGGCCGACATAACATTACCAGTTTATTCATTGATCTAGAGTTTATCAAAGGAGTCATAAAAATATTTTAACCAAATGTTTTTGGGACTCGTCCTTGAGCTCATTTATGGGACATGCAATAGAGTGTCAAGAGAAGTGAAGGAGGCAATTACCAAAGAGGAGAAAGGTGTTGTATTTTTTTTATGCAAGGAGTTGTCGTTAGAATTTTAGGCTTCATTGGCAAACCTTTTTTGTTGCTATGTTTTACCATGCAATATATTTTCACACTGGAAGTAGCCTAAAAGAATGATTTTACAAATGATGCATATGGGTCAAGCAGGGGAAATCAAGCAACATGCGTCATGCACCATGTCTTTTTAGTTTGGTGACATTAAAGTGACTAAATACAGGTAGAACGAGTTGATGGCCGAAATGTTGTATGATCATGGGTTAATTGAGATTCCCCAATGATGGTGCTATGACCCTTTAGGTATATTTGGGAAGTTTATCAAGGCAAAGAATTTTCATTGCTTCCCTAGAGAAGACATATTGGAGTAGAGAAACAATCCCAAGGTGTGCAACCTTGAGTGGCATGTTAAAAACATGATGTTTATCCCTCCTTGGCATGATTTCTATGAAATGGAGGTCGAGTATGATCTTGCAAATAATCTAGAGTAGTTTCCTTATAATGATTTATTTAATCAAATAAAAGTGAAATCGCCTGAATGCTCTAATGAAAATATCGCCAACTGGTGGATCATGAGGGTTCATCGAGGGAATCGTGGGTCAACTTACCCATTGGTTATGCAATAAGGGTTTTAAAATTTTTATTATGAGTATTATTATAAGTACCAACCCATATATTTCATTGAAATTTTACCTCGAAGTATCCAAATTCATGATAGGGAATAAGTGGTAAGAGAGAAGAGGACATTTGTTGAAGAGATGATATTTATCAAAGAGGAAGAAGAACAATCATCATCCGAGGAACATATTTCACCCATAAATAGGAGCATGGGTATAAGATTAATTTTCTCTAATATGGTAAAGAAGCTCATAAGTGGTGTAGTTTCTACTCTTAACACAAATCCACTTCCTTCACTTGCGGTTGAGCATACTAGTTTTAAGGAGATACCCTCTTCGACTCAACAAGGAAAACCAAGCCATATGGTGACATTGGTAGATATGGAAGCAGAGGAAGAGAAATATCTAGCAGTGCAACAACTTTAATCATTTACTCAAATGGTATTGTAGCCCATAGGTACACATTTTATTTCTTATTATTTCAATGAAAAGCACTTGGTTACCATGACTTCCATGTCTATAGTTTCTACTTCCACTTTACGTCTATTTTTCATACCCATATATTTGGTTTATCTCTCCATTTCATAGTTATGGGTCACCAATGCTCCACTAGTTTCTTCCATTCACTCCATTTCTCTCTCTTTTAGTTCATTTGTACTTGCCCCAAATCCATTTTTTCTTTCATTGTCCTCCATTCCATATTCCATACTTATCAATACCTTTTTCACCATAAGTATGCAAGCCCCTCCTAGGGTAAGTGTAACTGTAGCACCTTCCACTTTCACCCCCTCAGTTGAGCCAAATCCTAATCAAGCCCTCTTCCCATTTTTCTCAATTTTTGTAGTACAAGAACCATTGGATTTCAAAGTGGAACTTTTACTAGAGTACCCCATAGTAGAGAAGATCAGTCAGTCATGACAAAGTTTCTCGTGATGGTTGAAGAGCCACAATTGAAAGGATGCACAAGCCCTAGATAAGACAACGAAGAAGTTGAATTTTGATCTAGAGGTTATGGATGCACACACTGTGAAGATGGTCCCTTAGGTCCATAAACCTCAAGGATAGATGATGCCAAATGATTATTCATACTAGGTCATCACCAAGGACCTTACAAAAATTGATACGGTTGAGAAAATAGGTAATATATAGGTGGATATGAGTTCAATATACTTGCATAGTGAGCATTTCAAGGATCATTTCTTCCAAGATACAACAAATATACCACAATTAGAAGATGATTTGTTTGCACAGAAGGTCCAACTAAATACTGCATAGTCTGAATTTCAACAATGGCAACATAAGTAATGATCCTAGAGGGAAAAATTAAAGGATATAAGTAAGCACTCGAACAACATCAAGTAGAACAACAAGAAGCACAAAAAAAATCCAGGCCTTGAAGGACCAACTCCAAAGTATACAAAATCAATTGGCAGATAAGGTGACACCATCGGTAGCTCTCACGAGAAAAAAAATCAAGGAGGCTCACAGTAATCTACTTATTGATAGTTCGATAATGGTGACAAAAGCAATGTTGGTTCTAATATTCCTTTAGGAGGTGTGGAAAGCTATTTTGTACGACTTACATGTAGTGGAGTATTCATAAGAGAACATCAAACCAAAATTGGATATTGCAATGAAGATCCAGGTAATGGCTAAAATAGATCTTAATTTCATCCCAACGAGTGACATGGCCCAAGCTTGGACAAATACCAAGATAACACTGCAAACATATTTTTATAGGTTGGATATGGTTAAAGAATATTGAAATATTCTAGATACATTTGATAAAGAGAGGTACATTTTGCTGTTCTATTTTGAGATTGTAGTGAGCAATGGTTTCTCTAGTTTCACTGATGAGTAGAGGAAGATTCTAGAAAAAAAAGACTTGGATGCGGTATGGGCTAGTTTCATAGATGATACTTTAGATATTGATGATTGGGAAGAGCCCATAATTGAAGAGCATATGTTTCCATTTATGATGAAGCTTACTTGCATCAATTATGGTTTGCTAGAGCTCAGCCAGAGGGCCAACTATATTGGCCTGAAGCAGGTTCAAAATTTTTAGTATATTGTCGATATACTCCAGAATCATGACGTGATTAGTATTGATGCTTGGGTTGAGCTATCATGTTATATGAAACTATAACTTTGCATTTCAAAGGGAATGAAGAGACTAGTGCAAGTAGCAAGTAATCAGATGTAGTCGATGATGGAAACTCTGAGCCCAATCGATAAAAGCCCTATGGTCGATTGCATTCAGGTGATATAAATATCCCGCAAGCCACCAAAAGTGTTATGATAATTTTGCCACACAAAAATACAATTTAAAATTTTGACTAAGTATGAAATAAATTTCACTCAACGAAATCCAATTTTGGGTAATGCTTTGAGCGGATACAGTTTTCGGCTAGGATACAATTCAAATTCAGGTTTCTCCTTGGAAAAAGGCCCATTTCACCCATTTTCCAGTAAAATAACCCTTTTCATCTCATTTTTTGATGAAATCATCTTTGCCATTGAAATATCCATTTTGGCAGCAAAATTCCCTTTTCGCCCCTAACTTGGCGAAATACCTTTTTCGCCCACACTTTGGTGAAATCACTTTTCAAGCAACATCTTGGTGCATTTTCGGGAAAAATTATATTTTTGGCTATGTCGTGGTGAAATCCCCTTTTTTCCTATGCCTTTGTGAAATTAAAATTTTGTTTCGTACAATGCCTTGGCAAAATTCTATTTACACATCAACGGAGTGAAATTGCCTTTTCATGCATTGTTGAAGTGAAACTCCCTTTTCATGCATTGCTAAAGTGAAAGTCTCCCTTTTTACGTGTTGCTAAAGTGAAAGTACCTTTTTACATTTTTCCATGGTAAAAACTCCTTTTTGTGTTTCACTGTAGCAAAATATCTTTGATCACCTTATCATGGCTAAAAGCCTTTATTGCATGATGCCTTGGCAAAGGCACATTTCATGTGATGCTTTGGCAAAACTGTATTTCAAAGACACGTCTTAGAAAAATCCCTTTTTGGGCTTTGCCTCAGTAAAAGTAATCTTTACCATTTTCTTCAGATGAAAATCATGGTCAAAGGCACTCTAAGCAAATATTAGTATGGAGAGAATTTCAAGGCCGACGAATTCAATTTTTGGGACAAAAAAAGGTTTAAGTGTCCAAAATTTCTGTTAATAAAAATCAGGTTTGATAGATAACCATAAGATTGCCTAACTTAAATGTTGTTCACTCTTGACTCTAGTGTGATCTTGCTATTTTTAAGGCACTACCATGGGGATGAATTTTGTTGATGATTCTGTCTAGGTACTTATATGCCATCTCCAAAAATTGGTCGTTGCTTCCCAAGGTGCCACCAAATTGGTTCATTGCTGCTATCGAGGAGAGAATTGTGACCAACCAATATGTCATTTCCCATAATTTTATTTAATGAGCATTTAATTTTGGAGGTGAAATCCTCTATAAATACTAGGAAAATTGATGTAAAAGGGGGGAACATTCTACTAAAAAACTCTTGGAGTTTAAATTTTTGCCTCAATTGAAAGACTTTTTGACTCAATTTCCTAGATCAATTATGTATGTGATTGCTTTCTGCCTATCATTTATGTTATATTCATGCCTTTTTTAGATAGATTGAATTTTTCATTTAAATTTAATTTTTGATGAAGTGAATGCTGAAATGTTAATTGGAAGTTATATTTACGATCTGTGATTATGTTTGTCTTTCTATTATCTGGTTAGAATTTGACTTGGTTATTTAGATGTTAGTTCATTCCCACTTCATTTTCCTAGCTTACAACCATATTTTCCATCTCTTTCTGGTAATATCTCTCTTTAAACTTTATATCGATTTCTAGATTAGTAAGGGAACCAACCCTCTCTGGAGATTGGCTTGAAGGACATCTCTTTCATTCAATATTTCAATGGTTATCGGGTCTAAGACGCATATTTTTATAATTAGGAGGATTTTTGACCAATAGTACCTTATCTAGAAAGGAAGAAGAAGCAATCACATATGTAATTTTAGTAATAATGAATGGACTAATGATGTGTAAGCTAAATATGCTAAAAGTAAAAAATATCAACAAATCATTACAAATATTGAGGAACATCTATAATTTACATTTAAAAATGATATCTTATGGATCAAGAATTAAATATATCTATCTCAAAATTCAAAATTTATACTAAAAGTTCTTGCAGATAGTCATGATTCCATTAATCCAATATATTTCAATTTCATTAAAACATATAATTATTGACAATAATTCTTTTGGAGAGGTATACAAATAGATATTCAAAAGTATGTGGATAAGCATAATACATGCCAAAGACATAAAATCTAGCATGTCATATAACCGAGACTTCTACAACCATTATATATAACACAATAAAAATAGAAATAAATATCCATGAAATTTATTGATGGCTTATTTATATCTAAATAATATGATAATTTTTTTGTTGTGGTGGATCATCTCACAAAGTTTTCCTATTTCATTCCAAAGAAGCATATGTTCTCCACATATCATGTGGTAGAAAAAATTATCAACCATATTTATAAACTTCATGGGTTTCCAAAGGTAATCGTAAGTATCATGACCCATTATTTAGTAGTAACTTTTTTAAAAGAATTATGCGAATAAATAGGGACTTTTTAAATGATGAGTATAACATATCATCCTTAAACCAATGGAAATATAAATAATTTTTCTTAGAAAATTACTTATAATGTTTTATATCAGATAAACTCCAACAATGGTCTAAATTATTACCTCTATCTCAATGGTGGTACAACATAACTTATCATACATAAACCAAAATTACCCCCTTCAAAAGTGGTAAAAAGAGATTTTATAAAAATGTAAGCAACTATTGGTGCAAGTATTAATTGGATTGCTTATCATATTTTTTTAAGCACCTTAATTTGGATAAAATTTTCCAAAAGGAGAATTGAATTACAGTCTTCAAAAGTGCAAAAAGAGAAAGGTTATTTTAAGATTCATTTGCACTTTTGGATTTGATTAGATTTTAGAATTTTAACTATCTATCAACTACCTATCCTCTACTTTGAAAATAAAAATAAGACTAGCTCCTATTACCTTACTTATAAGAAAAAAGTAAAATAATTCATGATGATTCATTTTAGATTATTCTTGATTAGGGGTTTTGTCTCTTTGATTAGACACTAAAGGTAAACCCTAACACCCATCAAGTGATAACTCATCTTCAATAAAGGAGTTACATGTAACAGGCTAGTGCATTGAGTGTATGAGATACACTTGTCCATAAGGAGACCAAACATTTTGATGAAGAACATAACATCCATACATTACTCTAAGGGAGATAAATAATTATTTGGAACCTTCTACTTCTCAAGCGCTCAAAGGAAAATAGACATACCACTTGTCACTTCAAATAAGAATCACCTCCATTTTAAGGATGTCAACGACCAAGCACAAGAAACAATTTTTTGTCTACACATTAATCACTTCACTGTTTGTGCACACAGGCCCGAGTTGTAGTGTGTAAAGAAAGTGGTAGAGCCTTCAATGCTTTGGTCAAGCAAGGTCAAAGGTAGAGTCTAAACGGTGCTAGATTTGGAATGCTACATACAAGAAAAAGTTTCAAATAGTTCCATTGGAGGGTACAATAAAAGCATCCAAAGCATCGATATTAATATTGCAGCCCTAGCACATTTGAAATGAACACTGATTATTGCTTTATATAAGGTAAGGTTTATTCCCATTTTTATGTGCTTTCTTTCCTTGGGAGTTATAAGGTTAAAATTAAATAATTTTGATTATATTGAAAGTCATACATCAAATGGAATAATTTATCAAATCAATATGATATTTGCAATATAAAACCTACGAATAATAAGGTGTTCTACTTGAATAAATCTTAAATATCTGCAAATATTATTGTGGTCTAATTTTTCCAAAAATTAGGGAGTTATAAAGGTTACTACATCAAATTAATTTATTGAAAATTAGATACACTTAAATTAATCCCCAAAGGGATATTAAAGAGAGAGGTTTATCATAGCACTTCAAAGGTTTAGAATTTATAAAATTATTGTCTCAAACTTCTCAAAATGAGATTAAATATCCAACATTAAAACCTCTTTAAAATTTTGGAAAAGAGCTTAGTTCAATAGGAGAAATAAGTAATAATAGAAGTTGATTTTAGTATTTACAAAAATTTACAAAATCAACCAATATTGAACTATAATTTATAAAAGTAATGTATCTTATCCAAAACATACTAGGGATTCATAAGGCATTCTACAAAAATCAAAGGATTGATAATAGGAAATTTAAATGGCATCAAACAAATTCTTCCTAGAAAAATATCAACTACTTAAGGGTCCTAATTATTTCTCCTAGAATAATAATGTGAAAGCTATCTTGGTATATGAAAAACTTTGGGATATTGTCAAAGGGAAAACACAAATACCTAACAAATATGATATTGAAATTCTAATGATAATAACCTTTGTTATCATTGATGAAATACAATCCTATATCAGTTCAACAACAACATATTCAAATGCATGGACAAGCCTAGAGAAAATATTTGAAGGAAAGAATAAGGTAACTATTCTTCATCTTTAGACTCAACTTCATTTATTAAAGATGAATAATAGAGAAATTATAGAACTGTTCCTAAGGAAGGTAGCATATATTAAAGGAAAATGATTTACCTTAGGATAAGTAGTTAAGGATAAAATTCTTACTCAAGTAACTATGAGAGAAGTTCTAGACAACTATAAACATTTGGTAACATATTTACAAGTAGTAAGTAAAGATACTTCTTTTGATGAATTGTTCAATATTATATAGGAATATGAAGTGGGAAATATAGCTAAATATGAAATATCTAGCACTAAATTGACATCTAAAGATAATCCACAAGGATTCATTGCTTCTTCATCAAAAGGAAAAAAAACATGGTGCAATAGGTATTGTCAGATATGTAAGAGAAAAGTCCATAGTACCAGCTATTGCATGTTCAATCCAAAAAATCAAAATCAAGGAAATTAGATGAACAATGGGAACTAATTTCAAGCATGATAATATCAAAATCCTTATAAAAAAAAATCTCAGCATCCAACCAATTATAACCAATTGGAGTATCAAAAAATAAATAAATAAGGACATTTGGCTAAAAGGATAGAAGAAATTGAACTGGAAAAATTGAACTGGAATAATCAAAAAATGATTATGAAATCAAATCTCTTTTAGCAAGAATGAAATATTATGAAGATACTAATCACTTGCTTGAACAAATCGCAAAATATAGAGAATAAGATTTAGAATCTCAAGGAATAAAATACGATCGAAATTGAATACTAAAATCTTCAATACCCAAATAATGTAATACAAGGGGTGTTAGAAATAAATTATATTACATCATTTGGGTCATGTAAATGTACCTTTTTTAGTACATACTTAGGAAATTAGATTACTTTAGGGGAAAGTTATCTAGTTGCTTCATGCAATGTAATAAATGCACAAGTATCAATGTGTAAGTTGTATATGTGTAAGTTTTCCCTTGCACAACTAGGTAGAGTTTTGGCCAAGGAACCTATCTTCCTATATAAAGGGCCATATACATAGATATAGATAGAGTAGTAGTGTAATTGGAAGTAGTGTGAAGCTGTGTAAAGTATTATGGTGTGATGTAGTAGAGTGTGACGTAATATGATAGAGTGTGATAAGCTCAAATCCCATTGAGAAGTAGCTTTATTCATGAAGTGTTCATTTCCTCCATAGATACTTTGTATACATTTCCATAATTTCTATTTATAGCAAATTTTTAGTCATCTCATAGATTTACTTTCTTTTATATTATTCTTCATCTAGTGATTGTTATCTTCCATTACATGCTATCTCAAAATATAGCATAGGATACTCATAAAAAAACCTCCAAGACTAGATATCAACACTAGGAGTTCACAATGCTACCATTTGGTTTGAGAAATGTGCTAGCAAATTTTATGAACCTAATAAACTATGTTTAAGAAATATCTGGATTATTTTGTTTTGATATTTTTGGATGATATATTGATATATTCCCAAACCAAATATCAACATGACAAACATTTGAGGTTGATATTAGAGGTGTTGAGGAAGAACCAACTTTATAGAAATTTGTCAAAATGTGAATTCTAGGCTTCACAAGTTTAGTATTTGGGGCATATAATATTGTCTAAGGGATTGTAGTAGATCCCAAGAAAATTGAAGCCATATTAAGTTTATCTACACCTACTAACATTTCTGAAGTTATAATCTTCATGGGAATAACTAATTATTATAGGTGATTTGTGAAAGACTATTCAAGAATTGCCTATTCTATTACCAACCTTTAAAGAAAAGGAACATAGTTCAAATGGATGGATAATTGTGAGGTTACCTTTGAAACTCTAAAAAATAAGTTCACTATACCACCAATTCTTATAATACCATAATCCTTGTTGGAATATTAAAGTATGTACAAATGCTTCCTTAGAAGGTTTTGGAGGGATGTTATCCCAAAATGAGGCTATACTAGCATATGAATCTAGGAAACTCAAGAATCATGAGTTGAATTATGCTACACATGACCTAGAGCTAGAAATGATTGTACATGCTCTTAAAATTTATAGGCACTATTTATTGGGAAATACATTTGAGCTAAGGATGAATTACTAAAGCCTAAGGTATACCTCTACCCAAACTATGTTAAATGCAAGACAAAGAAGGTGGATAAAGATCCTTGTTGAGTATAACTTTCGTCTATAATATATTAAAGGAAAGAAAAATGAGGTTGCTAATACCTCAAGTTAGAGGAGAAATTTTGTAAATTTAACCCATAGTCATGTTGAATTGATTGATAAAATCAAGGAAATACAAATACAAGACTAGTATTGTATTGAAATCCAGGCTAAAATAAAGGAAAATTCTGAGGAAATGGAGGTTTTAAAATAAAATATAAGATTTTATATTTCAAAGATAGGGTTTTCATACCTAATACTAGTGATTTAAGTAGAATTATTATGTAGGAGATGAATAGGTCTCCATATTCTACTCATCTAAGAGGTGCAAAGATGAGATAAAATATGAAAAAATTATTTTATTGGCCTAGAATAAAATAGGATATTAATAGTTTCATTTATAAATGTTTGGAATGTCAAAAGGTAAAACTAGAACATCAACATCCAATAAGAAAATTATACCCACATGATATACCTACTCAAAAGTGTCAAGTTATATCCATGGATTTTATTATGGGTTTGTCTAAATCAAGGTACCAACATGATGCAATACTTGTAGAGGTAGACAAGTTGACTAAGATTGTACATTTTATACTGGGTAATATTAGGGATGATGCACCAATTTCAAAAAAATAAGTTTTCTAAGGAAATAATCAAGTTACATGGTTTTCTTGAGGTGATCATATTAGATAAGATTCCAAATTTACATCAAAATTTTGGTAGGTTCTTAATTGTGCATTGGGCACTAGATTGAATATTAGTTTTTCTTACCATACAAAAATAAATGGGTAAACAAAGAGGGTTAACCAAGTTCTTGAAGATATAATTCGGATGTATTGAATGGATCAAAAGTCTAAATCATGAGACTATTTACATCTGGTTGAATTTACATATAATAATTGATACCACGCATCCTTGGAAATGTCTCTATTTGAGGCCTTGTATGGAAGAAGGTGCAAAACACCTATATCATGGGATAATCTAGAGGATCAAGTGGTGATCAATCTAGAAACTGTCAAAGATATAGAAATGTAGCTCAGGGTAATTCGATAGAGGCTCAAGGAAGCAGTTGATCACTAACTAAGTTATGTTGATCTAAAAATATCACCAAGAGAATTATCTATGCGAGATAGAGTCTTCTTAAGGGTGATATCCATGAAAAGTGATATCAAGTCATCTAAGTTGGATCCTCATTTTGTTGGGTATTTTGAGATCATTGATAATATTAATCTAGAATCATATAGGCTCTACTTACCACCCAACCTATCAAATATCCATGATACTTTATACATATCCCTACTTAGAGAATATGTTGTTGATCCTTATTATGTGTAGAATGTGTCAAAATTGGAGATGAATTTTTTTTTTGCCATTGATGTACGACCAATAAGGATTCTAGGGTTTCATTTTAAGAACTATAGAAAATGAACCCTAGATCAATGTAATGTGCAATAGGACCACTATTCTAAAAATTATGCAACTTCGGAAGATATTGAGAAAATGAAGAAGTAATTTCTATTTTTATTTGAATAAAATATATGCTTTATTTTTAGAAAACACAAAGGATTGTATTTAGTCCTAGGAGGGAGTATGTAATAGTCAACCCTTGTATGATTTTTCCTTGATGCTTGATTTATATATTGATGTGTATATCAATTGCATAATCTTATTTTATTGTATATAGTTATACTTTATGCTTTCTAAAGTTGGATTATGCTACTTTTAGAATATGGTACTGTTGATGAATTTTGTGGTTGTAGGACTAGGTACTCTCATGGGTGGATTGGTATGGGACAACCACTAGAGTTGAGAGAAAAAGGAAAATGATGGATGAATTCTCATAAAAAATTCAAGGGTAAAAGAAAACCATCATATGGATGCATTTGCATATGTTTGATTAAAATGCATCATTGGGTAAGGAGGTTGCTATTATAGCAAAAGAGCCATTCTTAATAGGCAAGTTATAATGTTGCAATTAGTCTAAATCCTCCTACTTAAGAAATTATTTGTGCATATGATGCATTCATGCCTATGTTTTGAAGTTTAGGAATTGTTTGGTTATTAATTTTATCAAGTTAGGTATTAATAATTAATACTTAAAAATAATATCGATGTTAATGGTTAATATTAACATTCAATATTAATTAAATCAATTCTAGGAGGTGAGTAATTGATTTAATCCCAATGTTAGTAAATTAAACTAACATTTATAAAGCAATTGAATTAGTGGTATAATTATTTAATTATTAAAGTTGGACCTAAGAGTAATAGTGAATTAAGGTAAGCTTTAATAAGTTAAAATTTTAAAGGAAAGTTCATTAAATAAATAATGTTAGCAATATTAGAATAGTTGGAGATATTTTTGTAATGCAGCAAATGTTACTCTTGTCCATAATGGATTGGAATGCAAGAAATATTTGCTTTCTATGTTAATATTTATTTTTTATCCTCCAGGAATATATGTTTTTCAGGGGTTTCTAAGTTTTGGGAAGGAGAGCTTGAAGAAGGAAGAATTGCCTAGAATGGATCTTGTAGAGGTATTTGTCCTCTTTGTTTTTCTTGATGAATGATTGATTCATATAATTATTTATGGAAATGATATGTTCAAACTAGATGCATTGATATTATACAATGATTTAATTGTTTCTTAAACATATGTAGTGGTTCACATTGTCAATTATAAATGTATTTGCATATGTTTTTGAAATTTATGGGAATATTGTTCTCTAGAAGGCCCTAGCTTATGGATTTCTTTAATTAACCATACCTATAGAGATATTAGTGGTGTTTAAAGCTTGTTTTGGGTTGGTTTTTCCACTTAGAACTAGTTTTTGATGTTTTATCCTACAATACCCTAGTCATTTTAGTGGAGATATCCATGTTTCTTTTAAATATTAGCTCCTAAGGATCCATCCATATCTAGTAGAAACATAAACACATGGTGAATATGAGGAGAAATACTTGAGCATTATAGATTGGTAGCCTAAAACCAGTATTTAGTACCTCAAAGATGATATTTGTTTCTTGGGTATATGTTCTATCACCAAACATGATATTTCAACAACTATAAGTTTTTCTTAGAGTGAGTTATACAATATTTTCTATGTAGTTTCTTCTTTAAATAGTAATTTATAGAAGAAAAAAGTCATATTCACCTTATTATTGGGCCACTTTAGTTACCTTAATTCATGTTTAATGATTTGATCTAAATGTTCATTCAGGGATGGTTTAATAGATTATGGGGGTCCTTACTAGAATTTTTATGTATAATAGTTTGGTTTAAGAGCAATATAGAGAAGTAATTACCCAAGATAGTGAAAGGCTACATGTGTCCTACATAATAAAAGCTAGGTCATATTGTGGCATGCATGCATTAGCACCATCAATAGTTAACTTTGGAGTTACCCTCCCTATCCTAGTTGTGGTCATTTGGAATTCTAATTGGTTAGATTGAGCCCTGTAATGTAGTTCTAGCCATTTAAATAATCCAAAATTTATATTAATTTGGTAACACTTTTTAATATTTGTATGCCATAATTGAAACAATGTGCTTATCTTATTTATATTAAAAAAAATAATGTGATTAATTAATAGTTTTAATTAGTTAATGCATGGAGCTATAAATATCTTTAGATATTGTTTTATGGTTGATTAATAAATTAGTAGCTTATTGGTTTATTGGAATAAAAATATTAATATAGAAGGAAGACTTTGTATTTATATTATTGATTATATATTGAATCAATTAATAGATATCAGGTTGTAGTGTTGTAATTATTGATTAGATGCAAAAGTATTCCATGAATTTTGATTAAATACAAAGGTTATAAATGGGTTCAAGAATGGATAAATAATGGAATATATCTTAATGAGAGTTTTTATGCTTTCATAGTGAGATTTTTAAAAAATGGATGAGGCTTGTGTAGCTAAGGAATCCATAATTAGATATAAGTACGAAATTCTCTCAATGTTCTTGCTTAGATTTGCTTTGCATGATTCATGTGTTTGCATTATTATATATTTCTTGCATAGTGCATGTTAGGATTGCATATGCATGTAAGAGTTGTCCTGATCCCTAAACTTACTTTCAATATTCATTGGAGAAGACCTAATAAGTGGAAGACCTTGAGGAAAATATGAAATATTATTTATGTATTTAAAATATTGAAATGTAATATTTTTGGGATGAGGATTATTATGAGTATTATGATTATGAGGAAGGAATAAATATTTTGTAAATACTCTTGTTAAATTATTTGAGATTTTCTCAAGAATGAAAGATTAAGTAATGTTATTATTTTATATTGAAGTTCTTGAAAATAGTTAGTTATGTGCAAAATGGAAGGAATGTGTATTTGAAAGGAATGATAGAATTTATTTTCATGGATTATAATTATAATGCCTTTAAATGTTGTTTTTAATCCTTTCATTGTAAATAAAGGTGTCATGACCCACCCTAATGGACTTTTTGGTACAAAGAAACAATGTATTAATCTATGATACTTTAATACCTAACTTGATAAATTAAACCAAGTATACGATGTTTAGTTAATTTAGAAGAGCATGTTACTACTAACATATTGCCAAGATGTGCAAGATCGGGTACACTCATAGGTGGAATAAGTAAAATCATCCAATAGATATAGGGGTACTTTAGGTTGAGGATATGATGATTAAGGCAACTCGATGGTAACATGGATGGATACCTTCATACAGGTATACATTATCGAAATGGATAATCATCAATAACTAGTCACCTTAAGCCTCATTTGATAGCCTAGTAGCTATCATAAATTCTCCAACTAAGATAGGTGATTGGGTTGATGGAAAAATTTCCTCTTTGTGTATTGCATATGTTTGATTATATTTTACTTTGTTACTATCTTCATTAGTGTTTTAGGAAATAAAAGTATGAATGAGTGGTATGCCTTTGAGAGCTTCTTGTTTTGATTAAAACCTCTTTCTCTCTACTATATAAATAATAAATATTTTATTTTAAAATGATAATATATTTTTATTATAAATAAAAAGAAAAATGTTTTACTTTAGAATGATAATAGAGTTTCATTTTAGATAAATAGAAAGATGATTTATTTTGAAATGATAATAGAGTTTCATTTTAGATAAATAGAAAGATGTTTATTTTGAAATAATAATAGAAATTTATTTTAAATAAATAGAGATATTTTATTTTAAAATGATAATGATGTTTCACTTAATAAATAAAAGAAGTTTGTTTTAAAATGACAATAAAGTTTCATTTGAAGACAACTGATATTTAAAAGAGATTTTAATTATATTAAAATATTTTGAAAATATATTCCATCCTCTAGTTAATTCAAAATCTACTTCTCATTAAATAAGATTTTCTTTTTAAAATGTAGATGAAGTATGTGATTTGAATAGAAGCTTCCTATCGTAGCTTTTTTGTGGTGAAATTTCAAACTATGTGACAAATGATTTAAAATTGGAAGAATATCTTACCATCTACCAAGAAGATAAGGAGAATTGAATGCAGATAGGTAAGGGAGTAATGAGGAAGGAGGGTGGTGGATGAAATCCTTAGGCCTTTGCTCCTCATGAGATAAGATAATTTTTTTGGGTGGTGTTGTGATGTCCTTCACAACGACCCCAAAATTTGGAGACCCACTTGAAATTTGAAAGTTGATGCCAAAATATTGCCTGCAATTGAAATTTGGAAGTTGATGTCAATGCATTGCCTGTGTTTATAGTTCATATTGTCACCATTGGAATGTCAAGAATATTCATCTTTATGTGTTCTGTCTTATAGCAAGTGCATTATCAAATTTCACCTTGAGATCTAAAATATTTTGAGTTATGTTTGCAGGGTCGTGTTGTAATTTAGTGATTAAAGCCTTAGTTTATCATTGTTACCATTTGAAATATCACAAAATTGGTGTTCCTTAGGAAGGTCGTATAGCAGGGTTTAATTCACCAAAAGGTGTGAGAGTTTGGATCTATGCTTTAATTCTAGCACATTGTGGTTCCATCAATTTGGCATGAAGTTAATGTGTTTTGTAGATTTAATTCTTTTTAGATTATTTTGTTAGTGTGTGGTGTTATGTATATGTTTGTTCGTATGTTATGTTTAGTTATGTTATGTTTTAAATTAATTAAATTATAAAGTTTTATAACTTTATAATTTAATATATTTAAAATTGTTTATTGTTTTAAATTAATTAAATTATAAATTTTTATAACTTTATAATTTAATTATATTTAATAAGGTTATTTTATAAATGTTTTATATTCTAATTAATATTTGTCTTGTTGGCAGGATTATTAAAGTATGTTGAAAATGCGTTGGTGACATTAGGGTTTCATGGACATGTCTTAATTTTAATTTTTGAATGCCAATGAGGAGAAATAATAAATCCTTTGAAAAGGCTTTATTGATATTAGGGTTTCAAGAATTTATTTTTTAAAAACTGACGGAACGAAGCAAACTAATCAAGAGGAACGAATTTCTCAAGTTATAAATGGAGAATTAGAAACCAAAGAGAGGGTCGGACGGGTTGGAGAAAAAGAGGAAATATTGAAAGGAGCCAAATAGAAGACCAAGTTGCAGAGGAAGCTACATTTGCACACGAATACAGAGGCTTTGTTGGATTCATTGTAAGATCTAATATTTTATATCAAATTCAATTTTTATTGAAAGCAAGCACTATTGTGGTGTTTTTAATTTATAAGTTGATTGATATAATTTTTTTAATTAAAATTTTCGTAGAAGATAGCACCAAATTTGTGGTAGGATTGTGTAAAATTTGGTCTACCTGAGTTTGGTTTTCAAAGTTGTGTTTTTATGTGTTGTAGCAAGTTTGTCCGAACATTTTATTCAAATTTGTTTCTTTACCCTAAGACCTTTTTAATTTATTTGAGACATGAAGATTTAAGATAAAACCTAGTTTATTTTATAAAAGATTTAAATTTTACAACTAGGTTAAAGTTTGAACTTATCACTCAAATATTTAATTCTATAAATATTTCGGGTGAATAAATTTCAGAGAGGAGGGAATCAATGAACTTTTGATTTTAAATTTCATAAAGTTTATAAAGTTCATTGAATTTGTTTTATTAAAACCCTAAGTTGAATTTCAAAGATTCAGATTTATAGAAAGGGTTGTAAAATTTATTTAGGTCAAATATTTAAGTTAATAAATATTTTACAAATAAATTTCAGAGACAAAGAAGGATTATATGGATTATTGATTTTAATATCATAAAATTTTAAAATCCATAATTTGAGATTTATTTATGTTTCTAGAAGTTTGATTTATTAAAATTTTCAATCTCAAATCATAAAGTCCAAAGTACTATTGAAAGGATTAAATTTATTTACTTCAAATATTTAGTTTAATGAATATTTGAAAATAAATAAACATCATATTAAGGAAGATTACATGAATTCTAATTTTCATATTATAAAGTACAAAACTTTATAATTAGAATTCATACATATTAATTATTTATATTTATTTATTTCAAATATTTGAATTAATAAATATTTGGTTTAAAAGATTATATGAATTCTAATTTTTTATATTATAAAGTACAAAACTTTATAATTAGAATTCATACACATTAATTATTCATATTCTATGAAAAGAAGCAAGGATTATAAAGCTTAGAATATTCTAAAGACCCAAACATAGGGATTATAAAGTGTTTCACATTTTATAATTAGGGTTTTTATTTTATTCATCATTTATTAGATCTAATTTTAAGCTTCATTCATGAAATAAATGCAAGTTTTGAATTAAAATGCTTTAAAACATTCATGCAAGTTTAATATAAGGTTAAAAGCATTTTTAATCAAAGTTCATATTTTAAAATAGATTTGCATTCTCAAATATTAGATTTAAAAGGTAAGTTTATTCATTTTGAGAAAGTAAATTATACTTATGAAAATGCAAGTAATGATTTCAAGATCAAAATATTTATTATACTAGGCCCCTTGTTAACAGTTGATTGTTAATCCCCGAGATGTTCAGTGCACTTAATTGACATAAATTCATAACGTGTTACGTAAAAGAACCTTGGAGAAACATATTTTCTTTGCAAGAGAGGATTACGATCCTAATTGTCGGGTGATATTTGTAATCGGACAAAATCACACCTCAAAAAATTGGCGCTAGAAGGAGGGCCTGAAAGGTAAATATTTTATTTTCATTTGAAGTCTTTCAAATCTTAGTTTAAAAAAAAAATTGAAATTTTTCGATTTATGTTGCATTAATGTTAATCTGTCATAAATTTGAAAATTTGGTTATGATTCAATTTTTGCAAATTTTTCATACATAGCCTTGCATATTAAAACTGGTTCAATGGCAGAAAATGATTTACCCTATTTTAAGCATGATGGGACGATTACAACTAAAGAACATATTCAGGCATATAAAAATATTATGTTTCATTTTCAAATTATGCAGGAAGATGTTCTCTATAGAATGTTTCCATACACATTGGATGAATTTGCTAAAGATTGGTTTATCAATTTACCTACAGGTTCTACCGCTTCTTGGAATCAACTAGAAACAATGTTTCTTGAACATTTTGGAAGATCGGTTGACACAAATTTATTATCAAATCAATTTGCCTCTATTTGTAAAAAGCCTGATGAATCCATGAGTCAATTTAATGATAGGTTTCATAAGTTGTATACTAAAATAGAGATACACTTTATCATTTCAGAAGAAGAAGTTGTTCAAATATACTTGGAAGCTTTAGATCCTTTTACTATTAAGTTGTTAGAAAAGCTTCCTAAAGATTTATCCTTATCTAGTGTCTATGGTGGGGCAGTAGCTATAGAAAAATGGTTGATTTCAAGGGGAATTGATGTGGGTAGATTATCATTACTCAACCCTAGGGTTTCAAATCAATTACCACCTATGAGTCATGATACACATTTTTTGACACCATCAAATGAAATTGAATGTCCTAGTTTTTCAACCACTTTTGATATTATCCAAGAGGAAGTGCAAGTTTCAAAGCCAATATCCATTAATGAGGATTGTAGTAATCAAGTTTATCAAAATGTAAAAATGCATGAGTCTTAAGATATTGGAGGAGTTTTAGATTTAACTAGCTTTGAAACATATGATAGAATAGAATATTCCATAGAGTTGAATGAAACAATTGAAGCTCTAGAATTGAAAGATTCTAGAGGTAGTTTCATTATGACTGATCATAAAAGTTTATTACTTGAGGAAGATGAATTTCTTATTGAGGATAGATTTTTTGAAAGTGAAGAAAGTGAATTTGAAAAGCATTCAATTGTCGAATTTACAAAATGTGAAGATATGGTTGAATCTCACCCTTTAGCTTTAGAAGATAATTTTTATAATGGATGGGGTATGTATGGTGAATCATTGTTTTCTCACACTCCTACTGATAAAATTTTTGTTTCACTTGCTATGCAGGATGTTGAAACTTCTATTTCAAAAGAAGATTTCACAATTCCTATGCAATCAGAAAATGATATGCTAATTTTAGAAATAGAACAGATTCCAAGATTTGATCATTTTGAACATGAGTTTGTGGAACATTTTGCTAAAATAGGAAGAGAAGAGATGGTCATTGATGAAGGAATACAAAATGATGATGATGATGATAAAGATATTGAAGAAGAAGAAAAGACTATAATGGCTTATCAAGTAGTGGTAAATGAAAGCATACAAAAGGTAGAATCTTATCCTTTGTATTCAAACATTCAAGAATCAAGTAAATTTTTGCATAACCAGTTATTGGCTTCTACTATTGTTTATGATGAGATGTCATTAGAGGTCGATGAAGCAATAGAAGGGATTCTCATTCCCACCACCAATAGGATTGCATTGTTAAATGAAAAAGAGGATATGCTTAAATCATTGAACCAAGCTCATCAACAACTGATAATTCAATCTAGGATACAAAATCACAATGATTCTTATTTTATAAATATCCTAGATTCTTGCAAATTCTTGCATGAATATGATTGGTATAAAAACATGGATGATGATATTGCTTTAAAACTTTTAGAAGTTGCTTCATATTTGAAAGAAATCCTATATACTTGTGAAAATGAGAATTTAGGTCAAAGTGATGAATCAGGGTTTGAAATTACCATCTTGTTGAATAAGCATAAGATCATGGAAGATCATGTATTTACTTATAAGGTTAATGGATCAAATCTTAAACATGGAATTGCTTATCAACTTGAATTAAATCAGTGGGGTATGAGATACAAAATGAAGGTTGCATTGTTTGACTTAATCTTGTTTTGGTCGGATCTATGTAAATCTTGGAATGCAAATCATGATATATGTCTTTTAAGGTGTGCCTATCGTGTTTGGGATCTAGGGAAATGATGGCAAAAATTTTGCAGTGTCTTGTACATAATGTATATTTTTGTAAATAGTCTTTTGGATTTTGTTTTCTTGTTTTTGTGTTTTGTATAGTTTGTTGTTTTGTGAGTTTTTTAGTTAGTTATTTTGTTGATGTGTTAATGTTTTGTTATTTTGTTGTTAAGTGTTGTCACATTTTGTTGTGTTTTGTTGAGTACAATGATAAATTGACTTTACCAATTTTGGAGCTTCATGATTTTGACGTGTGATTCAAGTTGATATAATTTTGAAGTGGGTTTTTCAAAAGTAAGGTAGTTATGATTGAGACACTGGTCACTTGTTGGTTCTGTTTATGTTTGATCCTGGATTGTATAGGATGAAATTACCTGTTTTGAAAACCTATGAAACCTGGAGAAAAAGAAAAATGAGATGTTAATTTATGTCTTCATGAATGAGAACTAAGATAAGGAAATATGAAACATTGGAATTGTATTGCAAAAGCTCCACGAATATCACAAAACACATTAATGAATATTGTTTGAAATTTGGATGCATGAAGTTGTTGGTTTAGCAAATTAGGGTGAAATATCTTATATACTCTTTTCAGCCTTACCTCATCTCTAACCCAGGTGGCAGGTGGATTTGTTGCAAAGTACCATTCTACCGGATGTAAATAGAGAGAGAGATAAGGAGAAAAGAGAGAAAAAAAAAAAAAAAGAGAGTTGGAAATAGAGTCAAATATATTACTAAAAAAAGTAAGACAATCTTCATCGAAGCTATAGACGCTCGGTTGGCAGTGAAGCAAGGTCTAGAGAAAAGTCATGAAAGAGCTATAATGATAAATCTATCATCCATAACTAAATAATCTTCACCGGAGCTATAGACGCTCGGTAGTGAAGCAATGTTTAGAATCAAGGAAACACAACATCCACCTAATATCTGGGTATTTTAGATAATCTCTATCGGAGCTATGGACGCTCGATTGGCAGTAGAGCAAGATCTAAAGAGAATCGGGTGTAGGTTTTATCTTCAAAGAGGAATTATTCATAGCCTAAAATGTGGAACTGATGATGGAATGTTGAATGGTTTCAGGTGATAAGTAATGAATCACTTCGCACACACTGAGCTGATGTTGAATGATTCTAGTGGTTCATGTCAAATTGGTCTATTCTCATTCTCTGGATACTTACTGATGCTTGTAATTCTAATATTCGGGTTTTGTGTGTTTTCAGAGTTTGGTTTTTAAATCCAAAATGTCCAGGGACATTTACCAACAGAGTCGCCATTGTTGTGATGTCCTTCACAATGACCCCAAAATTTGGGGACCCACTTGAAATTTGAAAGTTGATGCCAAAATATTATCTGCAATTAAAATTTGGAAGTTGATGCCAATGCATTTCCTGTGTTTATAGTTCATATTGTCACCATTAGAATGTCAAGAATATTCATCTTTATGTGTTCTATATTATAGCAAGTGCATTGTCAAATTTCACTTTGAGATCTAAAATATTTTGAGTTATGTTTGCAGGGTCGTGTTGTAATTTAGTGAGTAAAGCCTTAGTTTATAATTGTTACCATTTGAAATATCACAAAATTGGTGTTCCTTAGGAAGGTCGTATAGCAGGGTTTAATTCACCAAAAGGTGTGAGAGTTTGGATCTATGCTTTAATTCTAGCACATTGTGGTTCCATAAATTTGGCATGAAGTTAATGTGTTTTGTAGATTTAATTATTTTTAGATTATTTTGTTAGTGTGTGGTGTTATGTATATGTTTGTTCGTATGTTATGTTTAGTTATGTTATGTTTTAAATTAATTAAATTATAAAGTTTTATAACTTTATAATTTAATTTTTATTTTTTTTTTTTATATTAAATAAAGTTTTTAACTTATAATTAATTATATTTAATAAGGTTATTTTATAAATGTTTTATATTCTAATTAATATTTGTCTTGTTAGTAGGATTATTAAAGTATGTTGAAAAGGCATTGGTGTTGACATGTCTTAATTTTAATTTTTGAATGCCAATGAGGTGAAATAATAAATCCTTTGAAAAGGCTTTATTGATATTAGGGTTTCAAGAATTCATTTTTAAAAAACTAACAGAAAGGCTTGATTGATATTTTTTGAAATCTATCCTTATTGAGGATATATTTTTTGAAAGTGAGAAAAGTGAATTTGAAAAGCATTCAATTTTTGAATTTACAAAATGTGGAGATATGGTTTAATCTCACCCGTTAGCTTTAGAAGATAATTATTATAATGGATGGGGTATGTATGGTGAATCATTGTTTTCCCACAATCCTACTGATAAAAATTTTGTTTCACTTGCTATGCAGGATGTTGAAACTTTTGTTTCAAAGGAAGATTTCGCCATTTCTATAAATGAGAGGCCAATCTAAAAAATAGAATAGATTCCAAGATTTGATCATTGTGAACATGAGTTTGTGGAATATTTTGCTATAATAGAAAGAGAATAAATGGTCATTGATGAAGGAATACAAAATTATGATGATGGTAGAGATCATGAAGAAAAGGAAAAGACTATAAGGGCTCATCAAGTACTGGTAAATGAAAGTGCACAAAAGGTAGACTCTTATCCTTTGTATTCAAACATTCAAGAACCAGGTAAATTTTTGCATAATCATTTATTGGCTCCTATTTCAGTTTATGATGAGATGTCATTAGGGGTCGATGAAGCAATAGAAGTGATTCTCATTCCCACCACCAATAGGATTGCACTGTTAAATGAAAAAGAGGATATCTTTGAATCATTGAACCAAATTCAAGAACAACTAACAATTCAACCTAGGATACAAAACTATAATGATTCTTATTTTTTAAATATCCTATATTATTGCAAATTATTACGTAAATATGATTGGCCTATAAATGTGGATGATGATATTACTTTAAAATTTTTAGAAGTTGCTTCATATTTGAAAGAAATCCTATATATTTGTGAAAATGAGAATTTAGGTCAAATGATGAATTAGGATTTGAAATTCCTACCTTGTTGAATAAGCATAAGATCATGGAAGATTGGGTATTTGCTTGTAAGGTTAATGAATTAAATCTTAAACATGAAATTTCTTATAATTTCAAATCAAATCAGTGGGGTGTGAAAGGAAAAATGAAGGTTGCATGGTTTGGCCTAATCTTCTTCTGGTTAAAATTATGTAAAACTTGGAATGTAAATCATAAGATATATATTTTAAGGTGTGTCTATCATGTATGGGATATAGGGAAATGATGGTAGACATTTTGGTAGTGTCTTGTATATTATGTATATTTTTTGTAAATAGTTTTTTGGATTCATTGTGTTGTTGTTGTTGTTTGATTTTATGTATTGATGTTATGTATTTATGTTGTGTTGTTGATGTTGTCATTATGTTAGTCTTCGTATATTTTGTTGCTTTTTGGTTATTTTTTTTGAGCTTAATGACAAATTGAATTTGCCAGATTTTGTAGGAGTTTAATGATTGAATGTATTTCAAGTTGGCACAAGTTGTAGATGAGTCTTCCAAGAGTAAGGCATTTTGATCCTGGACTGAATAGGATAAGGTTACCTAAGTTTGAAAACCTGTGAAACTTGGAAAAAAGGAAAGCGAGATATTAGTTTATGTCCTCATGAATGTGAACTAAGATAAGGCAAATATGAAAAATTGAAATCATATTACAAAAATTTCATACACTTGCATACATTCGCATGTCATAACACATTTCATAACATTGCATACATCACCCTCACATTCCACATTTCACATTTCACATTTATCAAATTTAAAGGTCTTAATTGGTTCATAAAAATTCAGGTTGCTTTAATCAGGGGTACTTTCACAAGGGCATTTTGTACAAAAAAAAAAAACAATGTTTCATGTTTACACACCATAGTTTCATGTTTACACACCATAGTTTCATGATGCCTAAATGTCTTCGATCACTCAGTCGTTTCTAGTGTGGTAGGCAACCACCAAAAACTTTATCATATTATCTTAGGATCATTACATAATATACACTAAAATATCTTGAGATCGGGAAATGATGTTGAAATTATCTGGAACTAAGCACATTTTACACATATGAAAAATATTTTGGCTAAAATGGTCAAAACCATACTTGGAAGAAACTATGAGGTGAAAAGGGGTGTCCTTGTCGATCCTATCATGCAACATAGTCCATAAAACTCATTATAACCACAAATACCTAAAATATAAACAAAATCAGAGTAGTAAGGATTGGGTCAAATTCTCATCATACCTTGGTTGAGAATACAATTCCCCAAAGCTTTGAGTCTACTTGTATTGCACACCACTGATTATTGGGTTTTAAGGATTCGTACTACCTTTCCCTCAGAAATATTGGTAGTCGTCCCCAAGATTCAAGAAATCAAAAGCTAAATTCATCATTAACTATTGGGTTGTAAGGATTCATACTACTCATCCATCAGAAGGAAGGGTAGTCATCCCCAAGATTCAAGCAATCAAAAGCTAAAATTATGGACTATGGGGTTAACCTCTACGAGGGCGATAGATGCTTGACTGGCAGTGGAGTATGCTCATGTGTGGCGACATGTCTCATTGAAAAGTGAGACCTATGTTTGTTTCAAATGGGCAGGCTAGTCTTGTATTTATTCCATACCAGGTTTAACCATTTTGGTCAAAATGAGGTAAAGAACTCACTTAAGAACACACTGGTTCTGGATGATAGTAAGGTCATAATTGAGCTCTTGATATGGTAAAGGAATTCATGACACACACATTTGGTCCTAAGAGGGTTAGACATGTTTTATTGTGTTTATTTATTGTACTAGAATGTTTGAGTCTTTGTAAGATAGGTTTTTCATGTTATAATGTATGGTCAATACATTTTTTTGGCTTATATCATGTTATTTTCCATATCCTTATATTGGTCATGAAAGGTTAGTTTTAAGGCCCCTAATTAAAGTAGATGACAAGCATGGCCAATAATCATTAATACATATCACCTGATCCCAACCAGTAATAAATCACATTTTGCATAAATCATCTCTGATTTCGGTAATTCATATTTGTATTGGTCTATTCTCATTCTCTGGATGCTTATCAATGCTTGTGTTTCTAATATTTGTGTTTTGCATGTTTTCAGAGTTTGGTTTTTGAATCCAAAATATCCAGGGACATTTACCAGCAGAGTCGCCATGTTGTGATGTCCTTCACAACGACCCCAAATTTGGGGACCCACTTGAAATTTGAAGATTTTTTTTCAAATCTTCACTTGAGCCTATTATTTGCAGTTGTTTTCATATAAATATCAAAGCTATTTATCCTCCTCATAGTGGTATTATAACAAGGTTCATATTCAAAGTCCACCTTGAAGATGAAGGATACACCTTGAACGGAATCCATAAAAGACATGATGATAAATTCTAATCCGCCTATATAATTTTCATCATATTGGGTTTGGTTATTTTAAGAAAATGTTTAAAAAGCCATTTTGTGGTTATAGTATCTTGTTATGTTAAAATGTTATGAGTTTGTGTTATGTTTTTTTTTTTTTTGTCCTTATTATAGGTTTTTTATAGTATGTGTTTGAATTTGAAGTAATGTTGTTAGTTTGTTATTGTATTATGTTCATTAGTATGGTTAGAATTATAGTATATTGGTTATGTTATAATTCATTGGTAGTATGGTGTCATGTTAAATGTAATTTTATTATAGTTAAGCTTGTATTATGTTAGTTTAGGTTAGTTTGTGGTTAGTTGTTATGAGTCCATTTAGTGTTGGTTTAATGTGTTGTATATATTTTATGTGGATATTAGCTCATATATGTTGTTCAATATTGTTGTTTATGTTATGTTAGTTATAATGTGTATTTGTCTTATTAAGAATTGTTTGTCTTTTATATTTTAGTTTAATAATTCTCATTTTAATACGAAACAAATGCTCATGCTAAATGTTGTTTCCTTCGTAGGATAAAGTCACATGGAGGCTACGCTATCGAGGGGAATGCCATGTGTCATATAGATTCCACGTGTTTAAATGGAACACTACCTTCGAAGCGCGTTAAAGGAATGATATTCCAAACAGGTTCAAGGGTACTGTTTTTTCTTGGTTTTCGCTGCAAGTTTCATATGCGAGAACGGAAGAATGATTCGTGAGGCGGGGTCCAGTCCACAATCTAGCTGGAACTTGATGTTCGAGACATGTTTTATATAAAAGGAGTTATATCTAATGCGGGAGGCAAGTCATCATTTACAAGTAATTGAAAATGTTTGGAGGGTTGGAATCCCTTTTCGAAATGCACGACGCCTGGGTAATAAATTCGGTAATAGGGCATATCGCATGTCAATGATAGATCCAACTAATTAAGGAAGGGATAGATATCGTTGAAACACGTTTTGAGCTAAGTTCGTGTCATCGTAATGATTCGGTGCACACGGTATAATATCGGATGGTATAGCGTGAAAGGACAGAGTAATGTAGCCGAGTTGAGGGATTTCGTATTCTTTTTATCAAAACCTATTCAGAACAATACAGCGTTTGGTACCGAGGAGACGGAAGAAGGAATTGCGTCAAAAGAACATAAAAACGCAGCATGCCGAGTATTTTTGTAAAGGTTTTGAGGAGCCATAGCCACTGGACAGTTGGGATTTGCTGGACACCGGAAGGAACATGCTCATCAGTCTGAAATGTGTCGCTGTCAGAGACAAGTAGGTGCAGCTACAGAGAATATCCACCGGATGACATTGTCATGGGACAAGAAGAGGTATTAAAGTGGAACGAAATTCCAACATAGGAATATGCTACTGGAAATAATAGTTCGTAGAGGAATCCAGGTGATGGATAGCAGCTGAATAATGGCAGATTTTACACAGCAGCAGATGGCAGCATCATCTAAAACCCAATGGCAGTATGCTTTGAACAAAATCTAGTGGCGGCATGACTCGGGTGACAAATCCAGTTGCAGAAAAATGGGATACTGGTAAATAATAGGATGTGAGGGGTGATGCGGATAATGTGTTGGACATGATCTGATGAAATTATCAGGTTCTGTCATGCAGGCATTCATTTAAACAACCATAGCCATGTTGGTAAAGAAAGATCACTAGCGTTTTGATACAGCAGATGCACATGCGTGTTAAAGAGCATAAAATTGAGGAACAGGTAGAAACAAAGTTTCAAACAAGCATGCACAAGCAGAAACAGGGTTCGTGGGTTTTCTCGGTAGATATAGGCGGGCGCATTGTTCGAAGGGCTTCAAAGTGGATATGTATAGCTCCAGTGATGCTTGCAGCATGCGTAGTTTGGCATGAGGATGAAGGAAAGCATATTGCTAATATATGTTTGTCAGATATGTGAGGCTACAATTACTCACCATCAACAGGAGATGACAATGAAAACGCAAATACTTTTGTGACAGTGATATATAAGACAAAGTGTGGCCAGGTTTGAATAGTGGATTGTCACCGAGACTGGGTGGATATTTCATGCAGTAAACTTCAAAGATTGGACAGTATTGCTGGATGTCAGAGATAAACATGGGAGTAATATCATTATGTCCAGGGCTTAATTAAATGCACAGAGGACACTATAGTGTGTATACAATAATTGGTTTCAAATGAAGACAAATGGAGATGATTTCGGCAATTAAAATTTGAGCTTGGCTACGATAAATGAGTATGAAAGTGCGCCTGCTGATGTCACATAAAGAGTAACATAGATTTATTATGGGTACTCTTCAAGAATCGAATACACAGAAAGTGTATGTGAGGAAACTCGACATTATTTTATTTAGAATTCTTCTATACATAGTGTGATTTTTGATATACCTTTCGGGCGCTATAATGAATATGTAGTTAATGAAAGTTTTATTGGATTATTTTAAAAGGGGAAATATGTCACTCATGTTGTCAATAATCGAATAAATGATGTTAAAGAATGTTATAGAAGGGCATAACGGTTTAAAAGGTAAAGTATAAATCGATGCAGGTAAGGAAATAAGCGTTGAATTGATATGGGTGATAATGAAGATAAGGAAATATGAAGCCCGCAGAGATAACATTTATTATACTTGTTTTAAAACTGATTTTGAACGGAACGAATTATACAACGGAAACAACGAATTTGCTTATTTATAAACAAAGTTCTGAAACCGCTCAACGGGAATAGAAAAATTATAAAGGGAAATTGAAAGAAAGGATGAGGGGTCGGACAAGTGCAGGTTGGAGGAAACATAGAAATATATCAAGGAAATTTAAATCGCAAATTTCGATTCGCGTCAATGAATGCTACGCAAAATTTCGCTTCGGGAGGAACTTCGGCGGAAGAGCTCAAACTATTTCGGCGAACAAGGTTCGGGGAAAATTCTCCCGAAGTAACTACTTCGGGGAATATCTTGCCAAAGTAAAACTACTTCGGGGACCACTGCCGAAGTGAAACTACTTCGGGGAACTATCTGCCGAAGTAAATACTTCGGGGGAGAAACTGCCGAAGTAAATCTACTTCGGGGAACTTCTCAGCGAAGCAACTGCTTCGCTCAGTTTGCCTCCGAAGTGAAATCACTTCGGCGAATTTAGTGCCGAAGTGATTTCTTTAGGCAGGAAGGCTACGAAGCTCTGCCGCTCGCTGGAATGTGCTTCGACACAAACAAACTAGATCCCTTCTGGATCAAACGTGTGTTTTACCTCTTTGGCGCAAACCCTAGATGAGGAATCTCGAAGGACAGGTTGATACACAGAGATTCGAATAGCGAAATAAATATTTTATATATTCACTATAAAACCGGATTACAAAGCTTCCTTTTGAAGCAAATACAATCTTCTGCAAGATCGAAATCTGCAGGATAAACACTAACTACTTGGAGTCTGCTGCTCCACACTCCGGCTGCAAGCGGCTACTGGTTACACCTTTCTGCTACTCTGCTGGTGCGAACTCTTGCTACAGCGGCTCCTCTGTGCTCGTCGTTCCTCTATGCTGCTCTGCTTCGTCCTCTATCGACTCTATTCCCCTCATACTGCTAAAAGACAAAATGGCCCAGTATTTATAGGCAGAGGATGAAGACAGAAGACGAGATAAATCCACCAATCGACTGACAAGAATTAAATGCCAGAATGGCTTTCTGACAAAATTCCGAACACTCCAGCTACTCGCATGCTTAGACAATTAATGTCCCGATCTGCGCGCCTGATTTCTACTTTTGCTGATTTCTGCTTCAGGGGGCAATTTGAAAGTGTTTTACATCGAAGCATTTTCCGAAAGTGTTTCAGAAGTGCTTTGCACCGAAGCATTTTCCAAAAGTGTTTCGGAGGTGCTTCGCGCTGAAGCATTTTCAGAAGTACTTCACGTCAAAGCATTTTTCGAAGGGATTTTGGAGATGCTTCGCACCGAAGCTCTTACGAGCGCGAAGTTGGATTTAACATTTCCAACACCCTCCTTTAAATCAAACTTCATGAGTTCTCTAACACCCAGCATATCTCGCAATCTAGCGAAGTCCTCCTCCTTTAGGGGTTTAGTGAAGATGTCTGCTAGCTGCTCCTTCGACCTGCAAAATTGTAACTGTACTTCGCTAAATTTCACTAGCTCTTTGATGAAATGATATCGGATGTCTATGTGCTTCGTTCGACCATGGAATACTAGGTCCTTCGAGAGCGTGATGGCAGAGTTATTATCACAAAATATTGTTGTTGCTGCTTCTGGCTGATGATGTAGTTCACACAAAACTCTTCTCAGCCAGACTATCTGGCAAGCGGCTGAGGTGGTAGCAACGTACTCTGCTTCTACTATTGATAAAGCAACAATTGGCTACTTCTTTGAGGACCAAGAGACAACTTCAGATCCAAAATGGAATGCATATCCCGAAGTGCTCTTTCGGTCATCTACGATACCAACCCAATCATTGTCAGTGTAGCCAATCAACTCAAACTGGTCTTGTCTGGCATAACAAATTCTGTGGTTCCTCGTGCCATTGACATATCGCAGGATTCTCTTGCCTACTTTCCAGTGAGTGTCTTTTGGAGTCTCCATAAAATGACTGATCAAACTGATTTCGAACATCAGATCTGGTCGAGTTGCAGTCAAGTACATCAGGCTTCCAACTAACCTTTTGTATAGAGTTGGGTCAATGCTTCTTCTGTTGTCTGTCTTACTCAACTTCAAACCAGTGGCTATCGGGGTGATGGCAGGTTTGATGTCTTCCATCTTAAAATGCTTCAGGACATCCTTTGCATACTTGCCCTAAGAAATGAAGATGCCATCTGCTGATTGGTCAACTTCAATGTCAAGAAAGTATTTCATCAGCTCCCATGTCCGTCATTTTGAACTCCTTCTTCATGATTGTTTTGAACTGCGAAAATAGGCTACTGCTATTGCCAGTATATATCAGATCATCTACATACAAGCAGACGATTATCAACTCTCCTGCTTCATTTGTTTTTAGGTACAAGGAGTGTTCATATGGGCATTTGTGAAACCCATTCTCTTGAAAATAGCCATCAATCCGGCTGTACCATGCCCGGGGTGCTTGCTTCAACCCATACAGGGCCTTCTTTAGCTTCAAAACCTTGTCTTCTTGTCCTTGTATTTCATAATCGGGTGGCTGGTCTATGTAGACCTCTTCTTCCAACACTCCTTTCAGGAAGGCAGACTTGACATCCATCTGGTACACACTCTAGCCTTTCTGAGCTGCTAGTGCCAGAATCATTATGACTATGTCAAGTTGGGCTATAGGTGCATACACCTCATGATAGTCAACTCTTGACTTCTGCTTGTAGCCTTTCGCCACTAATCTGGCCTTATGCCTGTCAACTTCTCCTTGGGCGTTGAACTTTGTTTTATACACCCACTTGACCCTGATGGTCTTCTTTCCTGCTGGAAGATTAGCCAGCTTCCATGTCTCATTCTTATCGATGGCTACTATCTCCTCATCCATCACTTTTACCCATGTTTGATTCTGACTTGCCTCTTCAAATTCCACTAGATCACATTCAGTAAATAAGGCAAAGTCAAAATATTCTTCATCCAAATTATTGCGGGTTACCTCATAGATATCTTGCAAGCTCCAAGTCTTCGTAGGTGTCCTCAAATTTTGAATTTTGCTTGCAAGTGGAGGTGACCAGGATGATGAGGGTGTGTTGTTGCTAGCACCACTATTGCTTCTTGAAGGCACAGGTGGCTGTACACTGTCTTCCTTCAATTTTATAGGTTCAACAGTTGCTGGTTCAGGCTCACCAGTCTTGGACTTCCAGTTCCAGGCTTCATCCTCCAAAAACTTCACATCTCAGCTAATGACAAGTTTCTTTGTCACTAGATTGTACAACTTGTATGCCTTTGCTTGTTCCCTGTACCCCATGAAGATGCATTTTTCAGATTTTTCATCCAACTTCCGTATTTTCTCATCTAGAACATGTGCATATGCTATGCACCCGAAAACTCACAAATGAGCCACACTTGGCTTCAGATTGCTCTAGGCTTCCTCTGGAATTTTGTCCCTCACACTCTTGGTGGGACATCGGTTCAGCAGATAAACTGCACAACTTATAGCTTCTGCCCAGAACTCATGTGGCAAAGTTTTCACCTTCAACATGCTTCGTGCCATCTCCATGATCATTCTGTTCTTTCTCTCAGCTACACCATTCTGTTGCGGTGTGTATCTGGCAGTGAACTACCTTCGAATTCCATGCTACTTGCAGAAGTTGTAGAATTCGTTGGAGATGTATTCTCCACCTTCGTCTATCCTGAGAGTCTTCACGTAATATCTACTCTATTTCTCAACCAAAGCCTTGAACTCCCTAAAATTTGCAAACACTTTTGACTTCAGCTTGATGGGATAAATCTAGGTCTTCCAGCTGAAGTCGTCAATGAAGGTCAGGAAGTATTTGTTACCGAAAAACGTGGTGGTCTGCATCGGACTGCAAATGTTTGAGTGCACCAACTCCAATGGTCGTGATGCTCTCCAAGACTGTCCAATAGGGAATGCATCCATGTGCTACTTTCCAACCAAGCAACCTTCACAAACTTGGTTCGGTTGCTCAATAAGGGGTAAACCCTTCACCATTTGCTTCTTATGCAGCAAATTCAAGCCAGTGAAATGCAAGTGACCGAATCTGAAATGCCACAGCCAAGTAGCATCTTTTAGAACAACACTTAGAGACATTAAAGATTAATTCTGAATCTACAATGAAAACATTTTGTTTTTCATCATGGACACAGTTGCGATTTGCCCATGCACTTTATCTCTGATGGAACAGACATCGTCTTTGAACTACACAGTGTGTCCCTTCTGGATAAGTTGTCCAACACTTAGCAAATTGTGCTTCAGGATAGGCACATAGTAGATGTCACAGATCTACTTTCGTTTGTCATGCCTAGTTTGGATGAGGATTTTTCCTTTCCCCATCATAAGAAATTTGCTGTTGTTCCCCATCTTGACTTCGAACTGGACTGACTCGTCTAATTCTAAGAACATCTCTCTATTCGTAGTGATGTGGTTGTTGCACCTACTATCAAGATACCAAATTTTTTTTGCTCTCCTCCTTGATAGTGCAAGTTAGCAGCACATTTTCTCCTACCGCATTTCCAGTTTTCTTTGTATAATGGGCCTGCTGCTGATTCTCATTCACCATCCTCATTCTACACTAAGAGATGTAATGGCTGAACTTCTTGTAGTAATAGCATTGGACCTTTAACATGTCCTTCTTCTGCTGAGAGCTACCTTGTTGGTTTTTGCTAGTGCCTCTTCCTCCTTGCTAATGAAAGTTGTAGCTGGTCTCACTAACATGAGGGTTTGATATCCCTCTTTTCTTGTTACTTCTCCCATGCCTGCTCCTGCCTCTTCCACCTTGAGAAATAGAGGTGCCTTGGTGGGAGTCTTGTCTTCTATTGTCTCAAACTGAGACATGTGCCTTAAATGCTTACTCTAGAGAGGACTGAGTTGAGTGGCTCAACCTTTACTCATGTGTCTACAGAGAACCCATCAGTTCATCTATAGAGAGGATTGTCAGATCCCTTGACTCCTCTATTGCAATTACCACCGAATCAAACTTCATTGGCAGAATTCATAGAATTTTCTCCACAATCCTTTGATTTTGTACTATTTCACCATTCAACCACATTTGGTTGATGACATCTGTTGTTCGGGTGAAGAAGCACTCATTGACTCGGACTCACTCATCTGCAGGTTCTAGAACTCCCTCCTGAGAATCTATAGTTTCACCAACTTCACTTTATTGGTGCCCTGGTACGAACTTGCCAAAATATTCCAAGCCTGCTTGGCCTTGGTGGCTGATGCGATTCGTAGGAAGATGGTCTCCTCAACCGCTTGCATGATATAGAATAGGGCCTTCTGGTATTTCTTCCTGTTCTCATTCAAAAGGTCTCTGTCAACTTGGGAGAGGGTAGCCAGTGCTGCTACATCTGTTGGTTCTGGGTTACCCATTATCGACCAAGTCCAACAAATTCTAAGACTCAAAGAGGATCTTCATCTGGATGCTCCAGTAATGGTAGTGCTTGTCATTAAATTGCTGGATCTGCAACTACAGGGAATTTCTCTCAGAAGCCATGCTTCTATCTCTGCATCATGACAACAATGGCTCTGATACCAATTTGAAAGAAATTTAAATCACAAATTCTAATTCACGTCATGTTAATGAATGCTACGCAAAATTTTAGCTTTAGGAGGAACTTCGGTGGAAGATCTCAAACTATTTCGGCGAACAAGGTTCAGGGAAAATTCTCCCAAAGTAACTACTTTGGGGAATATTTTGCCGAAGTAAAACTACTTTGGGGGACCACTGTCAAAGTGAAACTACTTCGAGGAACTATCTGCTGAAGTAAATACTTTGGGGGAGAAACTGTCGAAGTAAATCTACTTCGAGGAACTTCTCAGTGAAGCAACTGCTTCGCTTAGTTTGCCTTCGAAGTGAAATCACTTCACCGAATTTAGTGCTAAAGTGATTTCTTCGGGCAGGAAGGCTGCGAAGCTCTGTAGCTTGACGGAATGTGCTTCGGCACAGACAAAATAGATCCCTTCTTGATCAAATGGGTGTTTTACCTCTTCAGGGAAAACCCTAGCTAAGGAATCTCGGGGGACAAGTTGATACACAAATATCCAAATAGCGAAATAAATATTTTATATATTCACTATAAAACCAGATTACAAAGCTTCATTCTGAAGCGAATACAATCTTCTACAAGATCAAAATCTGTAGGATAAACACTAACTGCTTGGAGTCTGCTGCTCCACACTTCGGATGTAAGTGGCTGCTGGTTACACCTTTCTGCTACTCTGCTGGTGCAAACTCTTGCTGTAGCAGCTCCTCTGTGCTCGTCATTCCTCTATGATGCTTTGCTTCCTCCTATTTCAATTATATTCCCCTCATACTGCTAAATGACAAAATGGCCCAGTATTTATAGGTGGAGGATGAAGACAGAAGGCGGGATAAATCCACCAATCGACTGACAAGAATTAAATTCTAGAACGGCTTTCTGACAAAACACTGAACACTATAGCTACTCGCACGCTTGGACAATTAATGTCCTTATCTGTGCGCCTGATTTCTGCTTTAGCCGATTTCTGCTTCGAGGGGCAATTTGAAAGTGTTTCACACCAAAAAAATTTTCAAAAGTGTTTCGAAAGTGTTTTGCGTCGAAGCATTTTTTGAAAGTTTTTCTGAGGTGCTTCGCGCCGAAGCATTTTCGGAAGCACTTCGCGCCGAAGCATTTTTCGAAGACGTTTTGGAGATGCTTCGTGTTGAAGCTCTTACAGGCGCAAAGTTGGATTTAACATTTCCAACAATATATGGGGAAGCCATATTTTGAAAGATGTTTTTTTTAGAAAGATACACTGCTGCAGAGGGTTCATGAATTCATTGTAAAATCCAACCATTACATGGATGTATTTTCTTTCAATCACGCATGTGTTAATTTGTGTATGGTTTATTCTTTCAATTATGCATGTGTTAATCTGTGTGTGATTTAGTCAAGAAGTATTTTGATGTAATACATTAAAAATTAGAAAGTTCCACATGAGATTGCACTATGTTATCAATTATATTGTGTTCATAGGGTAAATTGTTAAATAGTTTAGAGTTGATATGTGTATCTGGTGTAGTTTCTGGAAGTATGTCTGAAGAATAAACTTTAAATTTTGTTATTCTACCCAAAACTTTTTTTCATTTTTTTTTTAAATGTTCAGATTTGAGTGAACCTAGTTTTGTATGAACGAAACATTTACATATTAGGTTAAGTCACAATTCTATCACCTGGATGTTTAATTCATGAATAGGTCAGGTGAAAGAAGATCAAAGTGGATTTTTGATTTGATTCTATAAATCAAATTATTCACTATTTCATTTCATGGTAGTTTGTCTATGCGTAATATAGAATTTATAAAGGAATTTAAGGTTGTTGTGTCAAATATTTAAACTTATAAATATTTGATAGATAAAATTTATAAAGAAAAGAAAGACCATTATAGATAATTTATTCCCAATTTAGCATAAATCTGATAATCTATAATTCTGAGATGAGTTTATGATTGTTAAAAATTTTCGGTGCATTAAAATGATAAATCTAAGGTTTTATGTCCATAAGTCCGTTTTTGGAAAAATTAAACTTATTTAGGTCAAATACTTAATGTCATAAATATTTGAACTAATGATTGTTGACCTAAAGATTATATGAATTCTAAAACTTATATTATAAAGTCAAGGATTTATAATTAGAATTCAAACATTTTTATGTTCCACACCTCGTAAAAGGAGTTAAAAGAAAAATAGTCAAGCCTCTTAATATAAAGTTATTACATCTTGTTAGAGACTTGTTTATTTTATTTATTCATGAAGTTGTAGTCCTAAAGTTAATGCTTTAAAATAGATTAGATTGTGCAAATATTAAGTTTAAAGCATTATAAGTTAATACATTTCAAATTTGCTTTCTCAAATGGTAATACTCAAATGATAAATTTAGTTATTATTGAGAAAGTGAAAGGGAATATGCATGGTGAATGTGAAATCAAGAACACTAGTTAAACCAGGCCCCTTGTAAACAATAAACTTGCAAACCTCTTGAGTTATTCAAGTATTTCTTAAGATCAAAACTCAAACAAGAACTTTGGAGATATATATACTACTCTTTGCAAGAGAGGATTACGATCCTAATTGTTGGGTGATATTTTTAATTGGAAAAAATCACACCTCAACAAGTGGGAACACAAAAGGAGAGGAGAAAAAATAATAGCAAAAGAAAGGAGGGGATAACACCTAGAAAACCTTAAAAATGAAGCTTTGTAAGCAAATTTGAATGCTATGGAGACAAGTGAGGGATGTTGTAGTCAAGCACCATGTTGGTTATTCCATGTTTATGGATATATACATATTGTATTCCTTGTTTTGTTTGGACATGTGTCCCTATTGTTGAGCACACTTCATTCTACTACCCAATTTCATTTGCTTAGACATTGCTTGTATTTAGACAATGTGACTAACTACCTTGCATCCTGATCATTTTTCCTTTCTACTATGTGACCTACCTTTGTTTGGTATTAGACATATCTCTTTATTTGGTTGGTTCACCTATAAGCGATTACCCACTCCCTGTTAGTTGTGTAGGTGCTACATCATTGTCTATGGTGTGTATCTTGTTATTGATATCAGTAATCAGGATAGAAAGCTACCTTTCATTGCTACATGTCATCCAATCATTAAAAATCTCCTTGTTTTCATCTTGCTCTAATTTAGTCTTTGGTCTGACAGTGTGAACCATGGCACTAGGTTTTCCTTAAGTTGGGTAATGGTGTTCCTTTAATTCCTTATCTCTACCTTTCACTTATAGCGCTACAAGTTGTTGTTCATCGTAGATTTTCCCTTTGTAATGCATAGTTGGAATCACCCTAGCTATTAGGTCTTCCACCATTGAGAAAGGATGATGCTATTGTAAGTGCTCCTCCAACCTATGTTTGATGTCGTATGAAGTATGGGCACCAAAGTTAATTTGGCTTCACTTGTATTCTAATATCTAAATCGTTGGTCTTGGCCAAATATTTTTTATTTTCTATTTTACCCTTTTGATGTTGCTTGGGTGACACATTCATTGACTTTGAAGAACCATGGTTGATAGTTTTTATCAAGTATTGACTTTATAATATTGCTTTTATTCTACCCTTCATGGGAATGAATGAATTAATGACTTTATGACTTATTCTAGTTTAAAAGTATTTAGGGCTCGTAAGACTTGGATTGATTTATTAAATTCATTAAATAAGAGAAGGGTTTTGATTTATGAAATAATGAAAATAGTTGGTTTATTTGTGAATTGAGGTAATGGGACTTTAATTCATTAAATAAAAGAATGATTATTTTATAGATTAAAAGAGGGAGTTTTGATTTATGAAATAATGAAAATAGTTGATTTATTTTTGAATTGAGGTAATGATACTTTAATTCATTAAATAAATAAATGATTATTTTATAGATTAAAAGAGGGAGTTTTGATTTATGAAATAATGAAAATAGTTGGTTTATTTATGAATTGAGGTAATGGAGCTTTTATTAATTAAATAAAGGAATGATTATTTTATAGATTAAAAGAGGAATTTTTTATTTATGAAATTAAAGTAAATTAGTTTATTTATAAATTAAAGTAGCGAGACTTTAATTTAGTAAATAAATAAAATAGTTCTTTTATAGATGAAAGCAAAGGACTTTGATTTATGAGATTAAGAATGATGTTTTACCTTATAAATTGATTTCTAGGATTTGATTCATGCAAAGTAAAGGAATCTAGTGTATTTGATGATTAAGGGTATGGTATTTTAATTTATTGAATAAAGACAAGATTTGATTGAAGTAGTAACCTTGATCTAGATCTAAGTTATGCATGTTAAATGACTCTCTAAAGGAATTTGAGAGATGAAATAAAAGTAATGATAATTTTATGATATCAACCATGCATTAGATGGTTAGAGACTTAATAGAATTTGTATATTTGCAATATGGTAAAGTAAATGTTAGATGCATTTATAGGTATGCCTATCCTAAACCATGAGTGCATTTATCCCCTACTATCCTCAAATAATCGGTGGAAAGCATAGGAGGAGTAAGGAGATCAATGGAACCAATGCATCATTAATTTTAGTTATGATGATTTACTTATGCTCAAATAGACTATAGTTGTGGGGAGATTTCTCAGATGAAATTGATGGAAAATGTTATTCCTTGAGAGTAAGGAGGGATTACCATACTTATCTTTATGTAATAATTTTTTAATGTCTTGGAGAAGGTACTTTTACTTTATTACTATACATTGTCTATATTATGTAATTTATCTCTCAATTAATGTTATTCGCCTTTAGTATTGCTTCTTTCCTGGTATATCTTTTATGCTTTTAAGGTTATCTAATCAACAAAATATAAGTAATAAGTTCTAGGATGAACTTAGAGGGTTACCTAAGGGTTTATATCCCTTACGGTGAACATAGGAAGACCTAAGGGATTAATACCGCTTAGGAAGAATGGTGACTAAGTTTGTAAGAAGACTACATCTAAGTTAGGATAGCTTGTCATGGAGATGATATGGATAGCTTAACTCACAATACTCATAGCATACCTACATATACTAGCTTGTGTATGGTATGGTGATGCGTGTATACCTTCGATTGACTAAAGGTGATAAGTCTAGCTCATCAAGGATGATGAGATAGATAGGATTATTTGTGGTAACACATGATATGCCTACACATATGGACTTGTGTGAGGGTATTTCGTGAGATGTAGCTTTTAAGAAAACTTAGGGGATTTGAACAATAGCTAAATATTAGATTGGTTAGGGGTTTCTTGAGTGATATTTTAGCTTGATTATAAAAATATACTCACAGTTAGTATCCTGTCAAAAAAATTCTCTCTTGAAAAGAAATTTAAAACTTCTCTAAGGTTTTGTTTGCTTAATTTCTTAAATGATCTTGTATGTTTGTAAAAATGTAAAAATGTTAGGAAAAGCCTCATAGGTGCAAGTAAATGTTAAAAATTGGTATTTTAATCTAAGTTGAAACATTTTTTTGTTTCATTAAAATTATTACCAAAATGTAAGATTCAATAATCAAATATTACAAATAATAAAACTTGTGAAATGTAAATATTTAAACTTTAACTTTAGAAAATGATTTTAATTAAATTTATCCAAATAATTAATGTTTGAACTTTAATTATTATTATTTGGAAAATTTAATTAATTAAAACCCTAATGTTTATTTCAAATGTGAAATACCAAGAATTTAATAAAATGAAATAAACATTTACCCTAATCTGGAAAATTAAAATTGTGCATAAAATTATTAGGGTATTCAATGAAATAAAATAAAATAAAATAAAAAGGACTTAGGGTTAGGAAAAATAAAAATAAAAATGAAATGAAAATAAAATGCAGGTTACACCAAATTATGAAATCCCCACCCTAAATCTATAGAAGGAATTTTTTTAAAAATTAACCTAATCTAATCTAACTAGTATTCACACAATATGAATTAGATCTAGTGCAATCTTCAAAGGGAAATAATCAATACATCAAACTATTAATCATGAAACTACCATCAACATGCATATGTTTCATGAAATAATTCAATAATATTGTATAAATATCTTCAATTAATACATATTACAAAAAACCTCACATCAATTAATTTTTTTGTGGATGAAAATGTTCTTAGTAAAGCAACCTAGGAGGAAATATTTGGCAATGACAAACTTTAATATTCTATTCCACTCACTCCAAATTCTTCTAGCCTCTTTTCTTAGATTTCAATGGTTATTTATAATCTCCAATGTTTCATTATTTCATTTTATAACAATTTTTAAAAATGGGTTTTAAAACTACTATCTTTAGTTCCTTGACAGGTTTTGCAACCTTTCTTCAAAATTTGTGTTATTGACATATTACATATTTAAAAATTAATATTCCTAACCTTTTAAATTCACTTTTTTGTCCTTAATAATTCTTACTTATAAATATAAAGCATTTGGAAACAATACCATTGTCTTATTCCATGCGAAATTTTTTTATATGCTATAAAACTTTTTTGACTCCTTTCCATAAATATTCACAAACATCTTGTCACTGCTCAACATACGATACTCTAATTTCAAGCCAACATATAGTAGGTTCACTTAGATATTCATCCATCGTGCTGACAGGAATAGGTAAGTTTCCATGCATGGTAAAGATCATTGTGTTAAAGTGTAAATAATTTTATTTTTTAAAGAATACTGATCCCACCACCACTTAAATGTGTTGGTAAATGACTATTCTCATGAACATCTCTTGGATGGATATAACCACAAAACTAGTGATGATAAAGAAATCAATGTGACTGCATATTACCATGAATACATAGAGACTACCATGAACATATCTAAAAATTATGACAAAATATCATTCACTACTCATATTTGGTATTTCAAATCCATCAAACATGCAACATCTTGAGGCCCCAAACATGGGTAGGAAAGTAATTCAGATTGGTTTATTATGAATTTTTTTTCCCCCATAATTGATGACCACATATATAAAATCTAAAACTGGAGTCCACAAGTCCCTTTCTCTATATGGGCCTTGCTTTTCAAAATAAAAATTGGCCTTTATTCCTTTTGGAGAAACATTGTAACATGTCTTTTATCCTTGTAATTTCAAAATTTGATGACGTTATTTACACTCAACAAAAATCTTGCAATATTGATCGAATAACATAGATTTTCAACTTATAGTAAAATTATATCCGCATGAGATACACATATTTATATTTAAATTAATAAAATGTAATCATCAGCACCCACACTTTAATTTTTTCTATGCATTGTGGATACATTTTTCCATAGATTCCACACTCTCTTCAAGGAGGAAACAACATTACACCCAAAACATGTTACAACCACCATTAGAATAGAAACAATAACTACAATAAGTTGTTAATTATGGACTTCCATGTCCCTTTTCCACATTTTTTTTGCTGATGAGAAGGTTTTGCATGAAGTGAGAACATAACTGTTGTTGAAATGATTAAAACAAACCTCTACTAATGTTGACCCAATTCATGTCCATTTTTCACATTTCTCACATCTAACATTTGTAAATTTGAAGGAGGTTGAGGATTCTTGTCACTCAAACTAAGGAGTTATAGAGGGAATTAGATGATGTGATTCCATTTTATGTGAGTAGAGATCTAAATAAAGTGGTAGACTTCCTGGCTAAGATGGGTACTGAGAAGGAGGTGGGGGTTCAATGGCACAGTGACATGGCTATAAAGGTGAGATGATTAGGTAGGTTGGTGAGAAAATCTAGTGCTTAGCTAATTTGGATAACCATTCCAAAAATACTATTTAGAAGATTTTTTATTCAATGTAGATCTTATTTTATAGTTGTAAACAGGTGAACAGTCATTGTAGAAATATGGTTTAAGAGATTTGGCTCCTATGCCAATCTTCTTTTACTGTTGTAAACATGTGTTATCTTTGGCTAAGGCTGGGAAAAGTCTCATCCGAACTTGTAAATGATTTTTGTTTTAATACAAGTTTTTTCAAAAAAAAAAAAACATTTATAAATTTGAAATCCCATGATTCCTTTTGGTGTTCATAATCTAGGTTTATTCTAGATTACACAATCACAACAATTATTACCCAAACAATCTAGTGTTTATAAACCATATTCAATCCGGTGTTTTTAGTGTCTGCAACTAGTATATTTGTTTCATGTTCATCGTATCTATATCCAATTTATCTGTTCATAATATCATTTATTTCTACACAGTGGAACAAACAATTTTACCAGTATGCATATTTTCTGTAACGTGTTTGTATTTCTTTAAATTTTGTTTGGTTTCTGCAATCAATGGTTTGTATAATATACTAGTTTATGATTATATGGGAAATTAACCTTTGGATGTTTTTTCTTATTTATCATCTCGCAAGGATGATTCAAAATATCTGATGGATATTTCATTGTGTGTGATCGTCTACATATTCAACATTACTGTTGTACCCCAAGGAATGAAATCACCAATTTTTGGAAGGTTATATTGTGAGATAAGAATCCTTTTGTGAACGCTGAGTGATCAAATGATGATATTTTCTTTTCTTCTTACCTTTATTTTAATACCACATGCATCTGGGGAACATGTGATGAAAGATTTATAAACTCAAATTCTTGCTATGCTTATTGATTCAGCTAAGCCACTCAGTGCTCCTTGGTTCATGCTTGCATTTGACCATGTTGTATCCATCCCTAAATTTCATGCTACCCGGAGACACATATAAACACTATGTGATAAAAAAAATATTTTTATAATAATTTTATTTAATGAATTTTAAATGGTTTAACTTTAAATTTAAAACACTTAAAATTAAAAATTAAAAACTTAAAAACCCAATTCAACAAAACATAAAGAAAAATAAATAAAACTGAACATAAAAACTAGAATACCACATTTATTGCTACAAATTAATCCATAAAATAATTAATGCAAACAAAATTTTAAAATGATATCAAAATTTTAAAAACAATTGGTGGGTTCCCAAATTGGGGTAAATTTTGAAATGGCAACAACAAATGGTGACTCTACTGGAAAATGCTCCCGATCATTTTAGATGAAGAACATGATTTGAAATGAATTAAACCAAGGGTTAAAAAAATAAACATCATCTAACAATATCTAGAGAAAGTGGAGTAGACAACTTCAAATGAAAGTAGGTGAACCATTGCTTCTACTCAGTGTGTGAATTATGATTCATTTTACATCCTTGAAACCATTCATATTCCATCATTTATTTTACGTTTAGGCTATAAAATGTTCATGAGGATGTACCTCTACTTTTTTGTAGTGCCAATCAAGCATACATACCTCCAAGTGGATATGACCTTGATCTCTTCTAGACCTTGCTCTACTACCAGCTAGGCATCTATAGCCCCGATAGATATTATCTGAATCACCCAAGCATTAGATAAATTTTGCATTTACTTCTTTTCTTTTATTTCATCTAGACATTACTCCACTTCCATTGAAGTGCCTATAGCCTTGGTGAAGATTATCTAAATATTTTTATTGATTTAACTTTTCTTTTCATCTTTCTTTATTTTTGTATGAATCGTAGACTAAAGATACAACGCCAAACAGAAATAAAATCACAATAACAGAATACAGAGCAGTTGTACAAAACAAACGATTTTTATTTATCAATGGAGTTTAAAAACTCCTTTTGAGTACAACAGGGCCTGTAACCCTTTTTGTGATACAAAAATTACAATTTGTGCTAGGGTTCTCCGAAACCCTAGCTGGCACAAAGTGGTGGCATTTTCGAAGACGTATCCTTAATCCCAACAGAGTGAGTGGGTTTCGTTGTATCCTTTGGCCCGGACCACTCCAGCTTAAACAACTGCTATCAACACACCAGATCTGCCATTAAAATCCTACACACATTAACACTATCAAGGAATTAGAAATTAATAAGAGGGCTCCACTGTGTGAGCCCTCAGAAACAATTTAGAACCCTAGAAAAATAGAATGCAAGAATTCAACAACAGATTAATAAAAGAAAAGAAGTTACTTGCTTTAAACTGATTTTATACCTGTTCTCTGTTAACGGGGCTAGACTAGGCGGCACCTGGAAGTGATAGGACTATCAAATCGTCTGCAAAAGGCACCCTGGTGCACTCGTTGAATGCCCACATGCTTTTGGATTGGGGTTACAGATGCCGGTCTGCGTCTATGGCTGTGGGTAAATGCCTGCGGGCACTTGCGACAAGAATGGGGGATTCTGTAGAGTGCTGCAGAAGAGATGGTGGCGAAGTTCACGACGGATGCGACGATGGATGCAGCGATGGATTTGGCAAAAAGGGGCGACGATGGATAGCTGAAGAGATAGATGAAATAGAAGAGATAGGTCCAAAATATAGCAGAAAAGATAGGAAAGATAGGGTTTTGAGAGATAGGGTTTGAGCCATCAAGGTGACTCAATTTATAATCTACTCTTAGGGCACACTTTAGGGTTTTAACGACACTTTGAACATGTGGCTAATATTAATGTGGATCCAAGGGTAGAGAATAAATCTGGGTTGTGAAATGGATTAAGATAGATGGACGGATGAGATTAAATGAAGGATGGACGGCTCAGATTAAATAACTTAAACTATTATTTATATATATGTATATTAAAATATTAAAATATTAAAATATACATATAAATATTAATTTAAATAAATTTGGGGATGAAAAATGGTAGGAAAATGTGAAATTGGGCCAAATAATGGCGGGAAAGTGTGAATTTGGGCCAAATAATGGCGGAAAGGATGGATGACTGACACGTGGCTGACAGGAAGGTATAGATGACTTACAAGTGGCTGGATTTTGGTGTCTACAGAAGCATTGTATTGCTTTGTAAAATTTACCTACCGCTTGGGTTAGAGATCACTTAAGGCTAAAAATGAAGTATATTAGATTTTTACCTTAATTTGCAAAGAAAAATAATTTCATCCTTCAATATTTCAAAGCATACCCTTTAATATGATGTGCTACATGTGGAGCTTCAACGAAATATCTCATTGTTCCAAATTTCACTATCTTAACCCAAAATCATAAGAATGATTACTAAACAATATCATTTTATTTTCCTTAATTTCATCTTATTTTAAAATAGGAAATCCATCCTACATGACAAAAGGACATATACAACAAAAATACCAAAAGTTTATATCTATCACAAAATAAAACCTCAATTAAAGGAACCAACCCAAAATATGAAGATGCAAAAGTGGAAAACTCAAAATTGAAGCAAACAAAAATTGTGAAAAATGAAAAGCGAGTGACAACCTACTTCCTAAAATTGAATATATTGACAAGAAATCAAAGATCAAAATCTCACGAAACAAAATATTATTATAAAAGTGCAGAAAATAAAAGTTATGTACAAAAGCATGAAAATAAAAAAACTATATACAAGAATGTACAAATGATGATGAATTCAACATATTATTTTCCTAGATCCCAAACATGATTACCACCATTCAAAATATATCTATCATGATAGGCATGCAAGGATTTATAGGTATCCAACCCTAATAATATTAGGCTAAACAATACAAAGGATCAAATTTTGCCTCTCTCACCCCACCAATTTGATTCAATCCCATCATTGACATATTTGAAATTTGATGCATTAAAATCATGAGTCCACAATTGATTTTGAATTATTTCATGTTCACTATGTGGGATGTTTATCACAACTTCTCTCAGCATGACATGAGTTCCCATTTTCAATTCATTGTTCAAAATATTATCCTCATTGTCCAGGTTAAACATGAGCTTTTCCAAAATTGACCCTATTTATGAAAATTTTCCTACCAAACCACTACTCATAGTTTTAGACCAATAATAATTACGTAGTAGTTTGCAAGCATCTAGGATATCTACTATATAAGGATAATTATAAGTTTGTATCTCAAGTTGACTAGTCAATTATTGATGAACTTGATTTAGCAACTCAAACACATCTACTTATGTCTTGTTCAAAATAACAACCTTATTATTAGTGTGAGTAGGCATCAATTCGACTTCTTGGTTAACCAAAAATAACATTTCATTATCCATAAAATTTGAATCCATCAGACAATCATGCAAACTTTTACATGTCATTCAAAAGGTTTAATATAAAGTCTAAGATTCTACCTTTTGTACATTTTCATTTACCAAGCCTTGGTGAGACATTGTAATTCCTTATTTTTTCTCATGATTTCCATCGTCCTCTTATTTTAGCACTTCCTCTTTATCAATCACCTATTTTTCAAACACACCAAAATTAGTCCCCCAATCGAAAATATGCCCATCCTTTTCAAACCATAGCTCTCACTGGTCAAGGGATGTATTAAATAACAAATAAATATTTTTATCATTTGGATGAATAAAAGTAGACTATAATTCCTTTTTAACCACCAATGGTATTTTTTTATTTGAATCTCCAATATAATCATGTGAATTTGTACCCAAATTTTTAGTAGTCAAGGGTAAAAGAGAATATTTTACCTCTTCCTCATCCATAACAAATGAGTCATAAGAAACATTTACCATTTATTCCTTTTTTATTTTAGTAAGGTGTTCAATAAAATCATATTCAAAGTGATTAATGTTTGGAACCTTCTCTATTTCTACAGGTGACATGTTATTTTCTAATTGTACAAGAATTGTAAGATCTTCATGTGAGATACAGTTTTTAGCATCCTACATATCAAGAAAAATAGAAATTTCATCAGTAGGAATATGATAAACCCATGATTCCTCATAAATTCCCCAACTATTATAATAATTATATTCTAAAATCAAGGGATGGAATTCTATCATGTATTCAAACAACATGTGATTCATTTACTGTACAAGAATTGTAGGCTCTTCATGTAAGATAACAACTTTAGTATGTTGCATATTAGATGAAGAAAAAATTATTAGAAGGTATAAAAGAAAAACATTTCTTATATTTCTTCCAACAATTATAATAACTATCTTCTACAACTAAGGGGTGAATTTTAACCATATCTTCTATGTAATATTCAGATACATCTATAGATTCCTTTTCAAATTCACCTTCATAAATCACTTGAGGTAAAGACCTTGATTTCTTGCTGCATGGGCACTTTAGAATCCTTAGGTGGGACAAGGGTTTCATTTTTCTACACATAAAATGAGATAGAAGCTTCTTTGGAAATTGTGAAACAAGTGAGTGATTCTTCTTCATTGTATTGAATAATTAAATCATCATCTTTCTGAAACACTTGGTCAGATTCTATCTCTTATTTCATGTCATTTTCAGGTTCATCTTCAATTTCAAGTTCATTCAGGCTATAACTCAGGCTATGACCTTCTTCATATTCATTTTCCTCCATTTTTGAAGGTTCATATATTTCTAAAATTGAACCAATCTCTACTTTTTGATTAACTTGATTACCATAATCCTCATTGATGGATATTGAATTTGGAACTTGCACCTCATTTTGGATGATATCTAAGGTAATTGTAACATTTGGATAGTCAATTCTATCTTGTTCATTGCTCATATTAGACATCATTTAATTCAAGGGTTCCATATTGGATGGTTGATATTGGTTGGAATCCATAACTATTGAATTACAATTCATTATGGAAGAAAGTTGTACATCAGCCTGACTCATTTGTGTTATTTTATTGTGAGCCTTAGGTCTAAGTAATAATAATTGACCCACATTAATACCTTCTAAAACACACCATTTTTTGTAAGCTTTAGGTAAGGATGGAACTTTAAGAAGTCTTCCTAAAAATATAGAAATAAAGGGGTCTAAGGCTACCATGTATTTGAGTGGCTTCTTCTTCTAAAATGATGTAATGTGTCACAAGTTTGGTATAAAACTTATGGAACCTATCATTGAATAGTCTCATGGATTCATTAGGTTCTTTACGAATAGAAACAAACTGATTTAATATCATAACTGGGTCAACCAATTTTCCAAAATAGCTAAGAAATGTTGCTTCTAGTTGAGCCCAAGAAGTGATAGAACCTGTAGGTAAGTTGATATACCAATCATAAGAAAACTCATCTAATGTGAATGGAAATAATCTACATGCAACATCTTCATGCATAATTTATAAATGAATTAAAGTGTTTTTGTATGCCTAAATATGTTCCTCAATTGATCTCATTCCATCATGTCTGTAAGTGGTTAAATATATTTATGCATGTTTAGGAATTTTATGGTTCCAGAAATGTTAAAAGGATTACAATAATCACCTATCCATGATACAATTCCTACCATTGAACTAGTTCAACATGCAAATATATATATGAAAAATTCACAACAATTTAAACATAACCATATTCTGAATTTATAGCAAATCAAAACTAATGCAACATAAATAAAAAATTTCATTTTTTTTATTTAAACAACTTCAAATGTTTAAAATCAAATTTACTACCTTCAAGCCCTCATTCTAGTGCCAGTTCTTTTGAGTGATATTTCACCCGATTACAAAAATACACTCACATTAGGATCCTATCAAAAATATCCTCTCTTGCAAATAAATTTAATTCTTCTCCAAGGTTTTGTTTTCTTAATTTATTAAACGTGCTTGTATGTTTTTAAAATGTGAAAATATAATGGAATACCTCAGAGGTGCAAGTAAATGTTAACAAGGGTCGTATGGTTTGGTATTTTTATTTAAGTTGAAAAATATTGTTGTTTCATGAAATTAATCAGCAAAATGTAAGATTCAATAATCAAATATTGAAAATAATAAAATGTGTGAAATGCAAATATTTGAACTCTAACTTTAGAAAATTATATTAATTAAAAGCTATCCAAATAATTAATGTTTGAACTTTAATTATTATTATTGGAAAATTTAATTAATTAAAACCCTAATATTTATTTTAAATGTGAAATGCTAAGAATTTAATAACATGGAATAAAAATTTACACTAATCTGAAAAAATAAAAATGTACATAAAATTATTAGAGTTTTTATTTTCTTGTGCGATAAAATAAAACAAAAAAGACTTAGGGTTAGGAAAAATAAAAATAAAAATAAAAATAAAAATGAAATGAAAATAAAATGCAGGTTACAACAACTTATGAAATCCTCATCCTAAATCTGTAGAAGGAAATATTTTGAAACTTAACCTAATCTAATCCAACCAGTATTCACACAATCCAAATTAGATCTAGTGCAATATTCAAAGGGAAATAATCAATACATCAAACTATTAACCATGAAACTACCATCAACATGCATATGTTTCATTAAATAATTCAATAACATTGTTATAAAGATCTTCAATTAATACAAATTATAGAATACCTCACATCAATTGATTTTTATGTGGATGAAAAACTTCTCAATAAAGCAACATGGGAGGAAATATTTGGCAATCGTAATATTAAATCTTCTCTTCCACTCGCTCAAAATTCTTCTGACCCATATTCTTAGATTTAAATGATTATTTATAATCTCCAATGTTTCATTTCATTCTTCCATTTTATAATAGTTTTTAAAAACAAGTTCCAAAACTACTTTCTTTAGTTCCTGGACAGGTTTCGCAACCTTTATTCAAAATTTTTATTATTGAAATATTACATATTTAAACATTAATATTCCTCACCTTTGATATTCACTTCTTTCTCCTTAATATTTCTTAATTATAAATATAAAGCCTTTGGAAATAACTCTATTATCTTATTCCATGCGAACACCTTTTATATGATATACAACATCTTTCACTCATTTCCATAAATATTTACAAATTTCTTCATTGAGACCTACACCCATCATGCTAATAGGAATAGAGAAGTTGCCATGCCCAGTAAATATCACTGCATTAAAGTGTAAATAATTTTATTGGTGAAAGAATATTGATCCTACGACCACATAAATGTGTTGGTAAAAGACTATTATTATGAACATCTATTGGATAGATATAACCACAATATTGGTGATGAGGAAGCAATTGATATGAGTGTATATTACTATGAATACATAGAGACTACCGTGAATATATATGAAAATTCTAACCAAATATCATTCACTACTTGTATCTGGAATTTCAAATCCTTAAAACGTGCAACATCTTGAGGCCCCAAACTTGGGTAGGAAAGTAATTCATACTTTTTCATTTGTGACTATTATTTTCTCCACAACTAAATACAATAGATATAACATCCGAAACTGGAGTCAAAAAGTCCCTTTCTCTATCTAGACCTTGCTTTTCAAAATAAATATCGGTCTTTATTCCTTCTAGAGAAATAATGTTTTCAAAATCTGGTGACATGATTTACATCCAACAAATATATTGCAATACTAACTGGATTACATGGATTTTCACCTTACAATGCAACTCTTTCTAGCATTAGATATCATAGATTTATATTCAAATTAATAAAATATAATCGTCAACACCCACACATTAACATTTTCGTATAGACTGTGGATATATTTTACCATAGACTACACACTCTCTACAAGAAGGAAACAACATTGCACCCAAAAGACATTATAACAACCACTAGAATAGAAACAACAATTACAACAATTTGTTAATTAAGGACTTCCATGTCCATTTTCCATATTTTATCCACTAACAAGGAGTTTTTGCATGAAATGAGAACATAATTGTTGTTGAAATGATTAAATTAAACATCTACTGATGTTGACCCAATTCATGTCCATTTTCCAAATTTCTCACATCCAATATTTGCAAATTTGAAGTCCCATTATTCCCGTTGGTGTTCATAATCTAGGTTTATTCTAGAATACGCAAACACAACAATTATTACCCATGCAATCCAATGTTTATAAACTATATTCAATGTGGAATTTGTAATATCTTCAACTAGTATATTTGTTTAAATAAAAAATTACATACTCATCATGTCTATATCCAAATTGTCCATACATAATATCATATTTTTGTACATAGTGGAAAAAACGATTTTTCCAGTACACATATTTTGATTCGAATGTGAAGCTAGTTTATTATTCAAATGCATAGAATATATAAGCAATACAAATAATCTCACATGGTTAAGTGGTTGTAACAATTTTATAAACATGGCCAACCACTTAACTAATAGATAACAATCTGCTAACTATGGATGACAACTAACTGCTAGAGTATAATGACAACATGGGTGTTAAAAAACAACTAACTAAACATCTAACAACATAAAAAATTATGTCTTATGTGGGTATACTATGCCTCACATGCATACAAAGTGTAAAAATAAGAAGAAATAATAAATAATTAAATATTGACCTAGGTTATCCGCCCATGTAGAGGAGTTGGAGAGCAAGTGGGTAGTTAAACCTCTCTAGTTGCTGAGAGGCCCAGGTTCAAATCTCTCGCCTCACATGTTGAGGATATGTTATGTAATGGTTCCCTCGTGGTCACACTCTGTTTACCCCTTGTGGCCACCACCAAAAAAAATAATATTGACCTAGGCTTATGTGGATAAGACTAAGTATCCTTAACACTCCTCCAAACCATATAAGCATTGGACCCCAATACTCTCAATAGATGTGGAATGGCATGGGCCATATCATGGTGAGGAATCCAATGAGACATCTATGGAAAATGACTATGATGAGTGATAAGGTATGAAGTGGAAGAACCATGTCCAATGTGATGAGTCTTCATCTCGAAAACTCTATCTAAAATGAGTGGAAGCTGACAATCAAGTGCGACTACTGCTATATGGTTGAGAATAGAATCAGGTACCAAAAGAGGGTCTTGAAATGGTGTCTCTGGAAAGCGGTGCTTATCCAAGGGAACCCAAAATTTATCTCCAATATGTGATGAGTGAGGATTGTGATGCTTACATACCACTCTTTACAGAGTCTCTTGCAAGTCCTGTGGTATCTTGCATATAAATCTCTGTGGGTTCTCAATGAATGAAGTGATCTTAGCTTGATCCTCCATGTGTGCAATGATTGAAGTGGGCAAAGCCAAAGGTAAATTATATGGAACAAGTGGTTATGTATCTAGTGTACCCAAAATGATGCCAGTAGATTGAATGGCATCTTTCTCATGAGGGAGAATGGTGGGTTCCTTAACCACTTGCTCTTGTGATTTTTCATTAGGTGGGAGTGAAACTTATTCATTTTCATATGCCTTAGATGGTGCTTGTTCTTCATTTTATGTGGAACTGATGCTAGTAGGAGCAAAAATGAGTTCTTGACTTAGTGCATTCCTTAATTTCCTACAAATTAACATCAAATTGGAAGTAGGTGTAGTGCTTTGTATTAAGTAAGTTTTATCATGCAAATCCAATGTTTATGTGTTATTTTAGCATGATAAATAGTATTCCTATCAAATTAATAGGGTTTTCCTAGTAATGGCTCACACTAATCCATATCTATGACATCACACCTTACTCTATCCATAAAATTCTCACCAAAAGTAAAATTCAAGGTGCAAGTGTGGGTGATGTTAGATGCAGACTCTACATATTTCCACCCAAGTGCATATGGTTGGTGATGTGGTTTTATGGAAAGTTTCGACTTCTCCACAATGAACTTCATAATGAGTTTATTTTGTGATCCATTATATATTATACAATAAACATAGTAATCATGTGTAAGGTGGGCTCTAGTGAAAAAAAAAATGGTCATGAACCCCTTGAGAAAATACATTTGACATAAGGGTAACTTTGTTCAATTTGCATTTTAAAGCATGATACTCTTATTCCATCCATGTAGCCACAATGGGACCATCATGTATTTCCTCATGTGTAGGCTGTACAAATAGGGATTTATTCTTCTTAAAATTTTCAAAAGTAAAGAATTTAAATTTTAGATGACCATGCTTTTTACAAAATTCACAGTATAATGAGGAAGAAGAATATTTAGCATGAAAATAAGAAGAATGTGCTTTAGGAGAAATGGGAGGAGAAGAAGAATGAGGGGAAGAATGAGAATTTTTCTTCACCTTCTATTGATGATGATTCTTACCTCAAGAAGAGCTATCCTATGATGAATGAGATTTGTGATATACATCAACTTTCTCCTGTACAAGAATAGCATGGTTAAATGTCACATCCAAGGTGAGGAAAACATTGAATTTGATTTCCTTGAAAATTTGATCTTGTAATCTACGAGTGAATTTGTTAATCAAGTCCTCTTCTGAATCTTTCACACCAAGAAGTACCCTTAGCCTTTTGAATTGGAAAATGCAGTAAAAAACAGACATACCATAGGCTTACCTCAATCTATACCACTTAGTAGTGAGGTCACTTTGGTAGTTTGGTGGAAAGAATGTATTTTCAAATTTTGAATTAATTCTTTCCATGTCATTGTAGAATTATGGCTTTGTCTTTCTATAATTAAAATTTTTGCTAAGCCTGTAAGTTTAACTGTAGCAAATGCAACTTTTTCATCCTCAAGAATTTTAGCATAAGCAAACCAAGCTTGCATATTCAAAATTTATGTAGATAAGACATATGGATTCTAGATTCACCACATAATTTGACCTCACATTTGGATTTACTTGCATTATTATGATGAATTTTTATATATCTAGGGTTTAATTGCACCACAATGTCTTTAACATTCTCTACTAAAATTTCTACTGCAGTAGTAAGATTTTTCATGTTTGATTTGAGGTCTTGGGCCATATTTTTTCAAGTATATTCTAGACTAGGAGGGTTACAAAATAGATGCAAGAACTAAAATAGGCTTAGTAATTTTCATAATTTTCCTAATGCAATAATTTCCTATATTTTTACAATAATTTATCTTCCAAATTTTCTAAAAATGAGCTGTTTAGTGCTCTTTACAAAATAAAATTTTAATTTTGCAATTACAAATTAGCACTAAAATTTTGAAAATTTAGCCCTTACAATGCCAGAAATTGGGTTAGGAAGCAATTTTTTTATCAATCTATAGAAATTTACAAAAAATTGCAAAACATTTCGCTAAAAATAGACCAAAAATGAATTTTTTCGCCTTGTTTTAGCTTGTTGTCCTTGTGTTGTAGGTTTTTGGTGCCAAAAATTAAAATTTGAATTTAAAATTTTAAAATTTCCCCTCGTGGTAGAAAAAAATCTCCTCATTGATCAAAAAAATATTTTTTTATTGGACCTCACCAATCAACCGTGGTTCGATGCACCAATCCATCGATGCGCACAATAGTCCACCAAAAATTGACGATTCAATCTTTGAATGTGCCAATAGTCTAACTGCCAATCAACACTTTCTTCCCTTCTAGGAAGTGGTCCCACCAATCGGTGTGCACACTATGGTGCAATCAAGAGTGACTACTCCAAGGTAGTAAAATCTCTTAGTGAGCGTTGGCTCGCTTAAGGCTCTCAGGTGTCTTTCCTATGCTCAATGTGGGATAAAGGTTTTTGAAACCTTTAATTATTATTTTTAATTTATGGAGGATCCTGTGATCGGTTGGAAACTAAGTGGTCACCAAGATATTAAAACCTTAGGAGGCAAAAAATAATTATCATCGTCAAGTTGAAAAATTGCTGGAATTTTGTTAGAACCACTTGAAACTTGCTTCGCTTTCCAGAAAAATGAAACTTGGTTAGGAATTATATTTGATTTCTACATTGGGAATCCTGCCAGAATAATTTTTAGGCTACCAAAAATTTTCAAATATACATAATTCTTACGTTGAGGTTTGAGACATTTCGGAACTTTGCACTTGCCAAAAAATTGTAGCATGTCAGATTTTTCACTTCGATCATCGAAAATGTTTGATGACTACCAAAAATGTCGTACAGTGGTCTAAAATTGATCTCTCACTAGAAAATTGAGAATACCAGTGATGCGCCAGGGTTATGGTTATAGCACATGGGTTTTGATTGGTGGGAAAAATCTTAGAAATATTTCCTTAATTTTTCCTTCTCTTGTAAATGTCTTTTGTGATCTTTCACATGATGTGATATCTTCTCCACCTATAGAACATCGACATCCCATGCGATAGTTTTCTATAGTGATGCTAGAATATTTTTTTGCCATATTCTTCGACAGTCGATGAAAAATATTCTATGCACCATAAAATTTATTTTCTTGTGCATCTACATTAGTTCTTATTTTCACCTGTCGTAATCGATGATCCACTACAATGAGTTATATGGACTCTCTAAAATCAATAATCGATGCCCTAATTGTGTCACCAATTACTTGCAACTGGTGTAGCTACAACCTGTCCATGGTGGCTGAGGCTTCTTATTGGAGATATCCTACTAGTTCAAAGAGGTATCCATCGGTGTTGGTTCTAGCTTACCGATGGTGCTAGGAACTACCAATCAGCTATTGGTGTCCAAGATGAACTTGATGTTGTCCTACTAGTCAGGGATAGTTGGTGGCTTTTTAGGTATTTCTCGATGGTTGATGATGCAAGGGGTGGTCGTAGTAAGGTGGCCAAAGGTACAAGGTCTATCATCGGCTTATGGGTGGCCAGTTGGTTGTCGTTACTGGTGGTCGTCATTTGATGGTTGTCATGAGGTGGGCCATCGGTGACCAATGACTCCGCTAGCCATTTTGATGACCCACCAATAATAGATGGTCACTAGCAGTCTACAATAGGTTAACACCTATTTTAGGAAAATGCAGGCTCATTTTTTTAATAAAATATTAATAAGATAAAAATATATATATAATTTTAGTGAACTCTACTATAACTCCACTCTCTTTCTACATGATAATTTGAAGTCAATATTTTCCTTCAAAAAATTTTTTTTCCATCACAAGGTAATAAATTTATGCTCTGGTTTCTGCTAGGGGTAATTTCTACCCTCTACTACCTCATCATCACTTGATGATATGGGTGGCTTCAAGTCAATTCCCAACAACATTTACCTAGCATCTTGATGAACTAGTTGTGAACTCCAACTAGAAACCTAGCAAAAAGTGGATCCACTCGCCCTCCTTTTTGCCATAACTTGCCCTTGGAAATTTGATGCCAGTGACATAAAACTCAAATGTGAAACTTCTTTATTATTCAAATGCATAGAATATATAAGCAATACAAATAATCTCACGTGGTTAAGTGGTTGCAACAATTTGCTAAACATGGCCAACCACTTAACTAACAGATAAAAATCTACTAACTATGGATGAAAACTAACTACTAGAGAATAAATGACAACATGAGTGTCAACTAGCAGCTAACTAAGCATCTAACAACATAAAAACTTGTCTTATGTGGGCATACTATGCCTCACATGCATACAAAGTGCAGAAATAAGAAATAATAATAAATAATGAAATATTAACTTAGGCTTAAGTGGATAAGCCTAAGTATCCTCAACATATTTCCTATAACACATTTGTATTTCTTCCAATTTATTTGGTTTCTACAATCAATGGTTCGTACAATCTTCTAGTGTACGAGTATATGGGAAATAGACCTCTGGACTATTTTTCTTGTTTATAATATTACAAGGATGATTCAACATCTCTGATGGATATTTCATCATGTGATCATCTACATATTCACCATTCCTTTGGTACCTTGAGGAATGAAATCTTCATATCTTGGAAGGTTCTATGGTGAGATAAGAATCCATTCATGAATGCTGAGTGATTCAAATGATGATATTTTATTTTATTCTTTCTACAATTTTAATACCACATGCATCTTGGGAACATGCGATGAAATATTTATAAACTCAAACACTCACTATGCTTATTGATTCATCTAAGCCACTTGGTGGCTCCTCGGTTCATGCCTGCATTTGACCATTATGCGTCCATCCCTAAAAATTGTGCTACTTGGTGACACATATATACACTATTAGACAAATAAAAAATATTTTTATAAGCATTTTATCTAATTAATATTAAATGTTTTAACTTAAATTTAAAATATTTAAAATCAAAACTTTAAAATTTAAAAATCCAATTCAATGACCCAGGTGTTGTAGGTGAGTTGGAGATGAGAGGGCAATCCTCCAAGGGATGTCCTAGGTTCAAATCTCCACCCTACAAAAAATCTGAGTTGGGCATCTAAAATCCGATTGATAATGTTGGTGCGGGTAGGGTCGGGTGCGACCCCCAGGTGACTTTGACGATGTAGAACCCCCTGTTCATGGTCTCTCAGACCAAGGCGGATCCGCAAGGGGTTTTTCACTTTAAAAAAAAAATTAATTCAACAAAAAATAAATAAAATTAAATAAAACTTAACATAAAAACCATAATGCCACATTATTGCTACAAACTAATCTACAAAATAATTAATGCAAACAAAATTTTAAAATGACATCAAAATTTAAAAAAAAATTGGTGGGTCCCAAAATTGGGGTAAGTTGTGCAATGGCAAAAATAAGGTTTATGAATCCCTCTCCTTACACATACACACACACACACACACATATATATATATATATATATATATATATATACCAAATGTAATGACCCAAAAACAAGTAAAACAAAAACACATAGAAAAGAAAACAATTATATATATACATACATATATATATATATATATATATATATATATATATATATATATATATATATATATATATATATATATATATATAATTCTTTTCTTTTCTATGTGTTTTGTTTACTTTGTTTTGGGTCAATACATTTGGTATCAGAGCTCTAGGTAAGAGGTTATAGAGTTTCTTATGTATACTAAAGCAATTTAGATGTCTCCAATGAAGGCTTGCTTAAAATATAAGCTAAATCTAGGATGACCTAGAATGCCCTATTTTCTAGAATCTAATGGGAATTAATCCCAAGTTTGAATGAATGTTATGATACCTTAGTATGGGCTTTGATATTAATGATACAACATAAACTTGAAATACTGACCTAGTTAGATTTTTGATGATTTTAGCAAGAGAAATCTACATTCAGGCTAAGATAATAGTTCAATTATAGGTAGAATTGAAATTTAACCTTGTAAGCAGCAAATCCACCTCCCAGAAGAAGAAAAAGCAATCCATAGATTTGAATAGTTTTGTTGAATTTTGCTTAGTTTTTATTAAGGTGTACAAGTGACAAATTTTACAAGCAAAGATCAAAACATACAAAGTTGCATATGTATGATGTGAAATAAAATGAAATGAAGTTGGAATGTGCATTTGTGGTTAACTTGATAAAAATTGAACTAGACCTTAATAAAACTTATAAAAATATTTTTTTGGGAAATACGTTGGGAAAGGCAGTTGTAAATGATGTGATGCTTCAAAAACCACTTTGGAATAGTCTGGGCATGCATTATATAGCCCCCCTTATTCATTTTTTGGTTGTTCATTATGGTTCACTATTGTTCATTAATTGTTTATTGTTGCAATATCAATATAGAATTCATGGAGTATGGATTGTGGAGTAGAATTGTTGTTCAATGAGTGATATGTTACTGAATGATGAAATGCTATTGATAATATGAATATGATAGTCATTTTTCTCAGTTCCTTATCCTTGTGAATTTTTGTATTCGTTCTAGTTTTTGTAGGTTTTGTAGTTAATGTTAGCACACAACTTGGCATGTATATGGATGGAATTGCATTGTGAATGATCCTGTTACTCTACAAACTTGGTGTGAAGCATGGAGTGGATTATGAGATGATTTACAACCATAATTTAATATTTTCCAATAGTTGTACAATTTCTGGAATTGTCCATGGTGAATATAATTCATTACTAATGAATTAGGGTTTGCATGTTATGGAGAATTAGAGCAATTGATGCTTAGAACCTTCCCAAAATCTATCTCAAAATATTTGTTTAATTAAAGTGATAGATCTAGAAGATAGTTGCAACAATAGTTTGTACGAACCATACAAGGGTTTCTACCAAATTTTACAAACTATTGTTTTACCCAATTTGGTCATTAATGTCACAATCCAATTTTATCAAATAAGGAAATAATGCTACTTTAATAAAAATGATTACAAAACTGATCGATTTGATTTACAAAACTTATTCCAATTAGTTGGTAGTGTACCCAATAATACCAGGTATAGTATTGTATAATTTGGATCATACAACTATATTATTTAGTGATTGTACAAGCTATTTTAGCAAGTTGACTAGTTTATGATGAAGGTCGTACATGTTGTATGAGTTGTAAAATTTGGGGTTTGAGATCTTGGGAATCATTTCCATAGATTCTAAAGTAACTTCCCATTGGGAATACTACACTGCTAGCATCTACATTTGGTGTCATTGCCTTATAAAAATTTTGCATTTTTATTAATATGGGTCAAGAAATATTTCAATCAAGAAGATCATACAAGTGATAAAATTGAGTACACAAATTGGAGGTGAATGATAGAAATTGATCTACAAAGGTGTAGGATATGGGATCAAGAAGAGAAAATCCTAATTAGAAGTATAGGAATTTATCAAAGGAGTAATGGGAACAATGTTGAACACAATATAGATAAACTAGTAATAGAACAAGTGTGGCCATCTGACAAAGAAAATATTGATATGTTGGATACATTGTTTATTAATACAAAATATGATAAACAAGAAGCACCTAGAATCAAGATAGGTGTCGATGTAAGAGAAGGCATTAATGACATAAATATGTGAGAGCGAAGGAAGTGGATGGTAACATCTACGAGATTAGTATACTGATTGTAAATAAGTACAATGGATGAAAGTCAGGCACCAGAGTAATAATATTCAAGGCCACAAGAGGAAGGACCAAAGCCACACCCTACACACTAGTGAAGCAGTTCATGGAGTGAATATGCATGGGAGATAGATAGAAAATTGCTCAGTGAATATAACATTCCTTGAGTAGATAATTTCAATGAAGACCAGCTGAGTGAATCACATATAAGATGGAATCAATCAAATATTCTAGGTGATACTTCATCAAGTGAAGAAGAAGAAACACCACCAATATCCCACATAGGTAATCAAATAGGGAAGCAAAGATGCCCAACCGTTATGGGTGAAAGCAAGGAATATCCAAAAAGATACATCCAAACATGTATAACCATCTAGAGAGAAAATGGCATAGATCAACTGAATGAATGATTATGACTATTTACTACAACATGATGAGGACTAGCCATTGATTGGTACCTAAAAATACAAAACACACGAAACTTCCAAACATGGAATGCAATCAAAGATGAATTCATTGAGGAGTTTTATACCTGAGAAGACTTGGCAAGAAATTAGCTCTCCATACTTATGGGCACATAGCTTCTGATTATAAGGTGTTGACCAGTATGGAATAGATACAAAAGGATTCTAAACCACACAAAAATCCAATAGTTGAACAAGAGATTATATTGGATTTCATTGTGATTACGATGCAAAAGCTAGCATATGATGCTTTTCTAGTGAGGGGATGGCTAAGAATAGACAAAGTTAATCACAAGTAGAGAAAATATCAGATAACTTTTAAGAAAGACAAACATAAATATATGATCCATTTGAATAACCATAGGATTAGTGAGGATATGGCCACGAGTGATGAGTCAGGTAGTTCTTTTGGTGATAAATGTTACAAACCTAATAAAGAAGGTATGTTGTACCTAGAATACTATAAAAAAGATGAAGCTCGATATAATAGCGGAATGATCTACTAGAATATAGAGGAGTACAAGGTTTTTTAGGCCACCTACATATGTATTAACACAAAGGATACCATGGAAAAAAAATATGATACAAACGTCATCTCAAAACCTCATAAAGAGGAGGAGAAATGGTAATTTCTTAAAAGCTTTACAGAATACACAGTAGGAGATGCTAAAATTGATGTTAGACCAATGAATACTATGAATGTGGAAAATGTGGCAATGAAGCCTATAACTATTAAGTATGAAGGACCTCATATGGTGGATGCAAACCTAGGAACAGAAGGATAACCTAGGATGATCCACTGTGGCTATGACTAGGATCCAATACTAAAAATAGTAGTCTTTAAGATATTATTGGAATACAAGGATGTATTTGCATGGACATATAAGAACCTAAAGGAGGTACCACCAGAGCTATATATCCACAAGATTACACTAATTCCTAGGGTAAAACCAGTCAAAAGAAGACCATATAGGATCAATCCTAAGTATGCAACATTGGTAAACATAAAAATTAAAAATATGTTGGAGGCAGGCATCATTTTTAGAGTCATTACTAGTGAATATGTTTCACCTAATGTGGTTACCCTAAAGAAGGAAGTGGATAAAATTTGAATATGCATAGATTTTAGGAGTTTGAATGCAGTCACAATTAAATATCCCTTCATAGATTCCATTCTAGAAGAGGTCACAGGACATGAAATCTATTCATTCATGGATGTGTTTTCTGGGTATAACCAAATAAACATCATCGAGGAAGATAAATTAAATACCACATTCATCATGAAGAATGGAATCTACGCTTATAATAAAATACCATTTGGGATATGTAATGCCCCTACTACATTTTAGTGTATTATTATGTACATATTTGATCAACTAGCTATAGGAAATTTCAAATTATTCTTGGATGATTGGTCCATATATGGAAAGATAAAATATCAACTACTTGGTCTCAATGAGTGCATGAGTAGGTGTAGAAATTAAAAAAACTCTCTAAACCCAAAAAATTATTTTTTGATGATACCATACTGGAAAATATTGGGACATATAGTGTGCAATGAAGGATTGAAGACTAATCTTAACACAATTTGTGTCATACTATACATGGGGGAGCCATATTATGTGATCTATTTGAAAACCTTCTTGGGATCTACAAGATACTATAGAAGGTTTATTAGGAATTATAACCATGTGTTCTACCCACTAGATTCTTTAACCAAGAAGAATATTCCCTTCAAATGAACATAGAAGCACCAAGGAGCCTTTGAGGAGTTAAAGGCTAAGTCCCATATTGGTGTTTTTGAATTGGGATAAATAATTCCATGTCCATATTGATACCTCAAAATTTGCAATTAGATGTGTATTGGCACAAGAAAATTTTAGGATGGATCAATCTATATTCTTTGCAAGTTGTCTATTATCAAGAGAAGAGAGAAACTATAGTACAATAGAATGAGAATATCTAGGGATGGCATATGCAGTACAAAATTTTATACATTACCTATTGGTGAACCCTTTTGCCTTCTACGTGGACAAATTTCCAATTTTGGAAATCCTAATATTCATCCAATTTGTGAATATTCACCACTATGCATAACCCTATTATGAAAGTTTATGGGCAGATTTGAGTAAGTCCTAGAGGGGACTTAAGGATAGAGTTGAGTAAGCTTTGGTAAAATCTTGTGGGAAGATTTGAGTAAGTCCTAGAGGGGACTTAAGGATAGAGTTGTGTGAGCTTTTATGGAAGCTTACAAGTAGATTTGATAAAAATTTTGCTGAAGACTTGTTGAGTATATTGGACAAGTTCTTTAGAGGACTTGTGGATAAATTTAAGGTAAGTCTTGGTGAGGACTTGTTGAGTAGATTTGAGGTAAGTCTTAGTGGAGACTTGAGAGCTGATTGAGCAAGTTCTTGAGAGGACTTGTGGATAGATTTGAGGCAAGCCTTTGAGAAGACTTGGGAGCATAATTGATTGATTGATTTGTTCAATATTTGAGTTAAGTCTTGATATAGATCTAAGCAGAGTTGATTTGTGATTGGATCAAGATTTGTGTTAAGGCTTGAGGATAGATTTGAGGATAGAGCATGGTGTAGATTTGAGGATAGATTTGTGCCATAGAAAAGATAGAATTTGGTGCAGATTTAAGGGTAAATGTGTTCCAAACCATAGATAGACTTGTGAGCAAATTTATGCTAGATCGAAGGACAATGTTTAGTGCATATTTGGGATAGAAATTGAGTAGAGCTGATAGTAAGCTCTGGAAAAGACAAAGAAGAGGACAATAGTCTCTAGTGGATAGAGATCCATTAGACAAGGTATTGAGAACAAAGGTCTTCTGAGTGAGGATAGAGGTCTTCTATGGAGAGAGATCCACAAGCTAGTGTAGTGGAAGTATTAGTCTTTTAGAGGATCACCACCCAAAGAAAGAGGATAAGTATTTTTCATGTGGATAGAGATCCACAAACCAATAGAGGGGAAATATTTATGCTATGGATAGAAATCCACAAACAAGCATAGGAAAAAGAGTTATTTTGTGGATAGAGATCCACAAACTTGATTAGGGTATTGGTATCTCCTTTGGACTGACGTCCATAAATATTGTAATAGGGAAGGATTACCTAGAGATTTATTGAGAAAATTTTAGTCAAATATTTTCTCCGTGGAGTAGCCCACATTGGGTGAACCATGTAAAATTAGTATCTATATTGTGTGTGATGATTTATGCATTACTTTTATTACTTTTGTTGATATTACCATTGATATGTTCAATAATTTTATTTGAGAAAATAAAATTAAAAGTTGATCTTATACTATTCACCCCAACCCTTAGTATAAGCTTGTGTTCTTTAATGCACACACTAACATTATGTTATGCTCATATTGATTGGTCTATATATATTTTTATACACCCCTAGCGGGTAGTACATGCTAATACATAATTCACAACAATAATGACATATTACCCTATCGGGTTATGCTTCTTTTGACTCAATGGGCTCAACACCCCATTATAGGATAAACTCCTTGGCCATTTCAATATGTCTCGACATACATCCTAGTGGGTAATCACCCCACAGTATCCACTAGCGAGAAATAATCCATAACAGGTTATGTTCCATCATTTATTTATTTGAGCAATCACCCATATTTTATCCTTCTATCCATATTAGTGAGTAGTACACCCCTAGAGGGTTTTCAATCCACATGTGGACATTTCATTTATGCTTAACACCCTTCATTAAAGGTTATTTCATAAACTTCTCTCACTTTCTATAATTAACCATTGGATATCTATCTTCTTCTTGTTCTTCTTCTTCTATCTTCCCTTATTTATTTTCCCTTCTTCTAATTTTCATCTATGCACTTCATGTTAGCTGTATTAGATTCATTTTTACCCGAGTCATCTTTTCCTTATTGTTTTTTTTTTGCCTTTTATTTCTATATTTTTTTGTTTTACCTTTTATTCCTTATCTTTTACGACTTCCTTAAAGGAATATTCATTCCTATCAAAACTTTAGGGGGCACCCTAGCCATAGAGGCATTAATGCTAGTAATATCTTACTCTTTTGCCTAAACCTAACCACTTCTTTTTGTGTTTGTTGTCTTCTTGCATATATAAGTCTACATCTTTCTTTGATGCATTTACTTGGCCTTAAATACATCAAATAGGGGGTAAATTTTAGACTTAAAACATTGACACACTTTAGTAGGAAAAATTCCATGAGCCCTCTTGGGTACCCGTTAGACTTTCCTAGGGTAAGGGTAAGGCTCCTTTTTCTCTTTTTTGCCTTTTTCCCTCTTTATGCAAAATTGTGCTCGATCCTAGATGGGGTGGAACTTCACATTGCAAAATCATGGTCGGTCCTAACGAGGCACAATTTCACCTTTTTAGGGTTTGACACACTAAAACCCTAATTGTTTGGGCTTGGCATATTTCACATCGACCCTCCTTGGTTTTATCGCTCTTTTCACCTTAAAATATTCTATATAAGGATGGTTTGAATTTACTTTTTCATGCATGCTCACATAATCGATATCTAAGGATTGATGATTTATTGCTCACTAACATTTGATTTCTTGCAAAGTGTTCATTCGATATACATCCTTCTTATTATTTCATAAGCAACTTAGAAGTGTGAAGTTTGGTTGAGTGTTTGCTACATTAGATTGTTTTTGCTTGTTCTTAGTGGATTTTTGTTGAAGCCTCAAGAAGAGATCGACTACCTGGAAGGTATCAAATATTTCTACTTGCTTCCTTGCTTTCTACTAGATGAAATTATTCTATTGCATGTTTTATTTCATCCATTGCATATTAGTTTTACTATTTCACTGTAATCTGAGAAATTTTGTCTCACTTCTACAAAATCATATGTGATCTTCTACAGGGTGTGATTTCGCCTTGCATTATCAGGATTACTTGTTATAGGAAATAATTTTTATTGAGCTAAAACTAGGGGTAATCTGATGTTCCAGTTTCCATCATTGCATCTTAAACTACATTTAGATCATAGTGGTGTATTCTATTTATGTGATTTCATCATTCTTGTCTGCTATATTGTGTTATGTTTATTTTCCTCCAAAGGTCAATTTCTACTTTTAATTATCAAATATCAGCTAAAATGACCTAGGGGGCTTGAATTTTGCACCTCCAAGTATTTTTATACAATGGCCTCAGTAGCCCCCTAATGCTAATCGTATTTTTAAAGTGTTTGTTAAGTTATCTTGTAGGAACATGAATTGTTGATAGCTTTGGAAAAAGAGATAAAAGCAATGATAAATAACCAGATAAGCTAAGTGTTATGATTAGTATTTAATATTTTTTTTGAATTCTTTATAATTATGTTATAAATCCAAGATACGATTTTATAGAATTACATATAATTATTTTTAAACATTTAAAAGATAAAACAACATATATTGTGCACTTAGGGATAATTATTGGTTGTGCATTATGATGCAGGAGCATCCGACGGCAACAGAGCAACCTCGCATCAATCAAAACTTTTCTAAGTATTTTGTCATGAAATCGCGACATCTAAAGGAGCTTAAGGCAAGTCAACAGTTTTGCTGCGATATCGTGACGTCGCAATATCACGACTGCTTTTGGAAGCAGAGGCAAGAATGGAGTTTCATCATGATATCACAGCGTCACGATATCACGACCACTTTTTGAAACTAAGGCACAGAGCAAGTTTCGTCACGATATCACGATGTCACGATATCGCGACGTCCAAAGGACAAAGACGAAGGCAGCGGTTTTCATCGCGATATCGCGACGTCATGATTTTGTGATGTCGTAATATCACGACAACAAAGGGAGTGCAGAGGAAGGCGGCAGTTGTTGTTGACGTTGGGTGGAAAGCAAGGATCAAAGGCAGAAAACATAAGGCATGGGCTCGAAGGTAAAGTCGAAGGCAGAAAGAACCTAAGGCAAGGCGGGGTTTTTGTCGTGATGTTGCGATGTCACGATATCATGACGTTATTTGCGGACTAAGGTGCAGGGGCATTTTGGTCACAATTTCAAGACGTTATTCATAGACGAAGGCAAGGCAACAGTTTGGTCGCGATATCGTGACATGTCCGATATCACAACATGTCACGATTTCACGATCGGTTGAAGACAATTTAAAATTGGACATGTGGACAGGCCGTGCATGTGGGAAAAGAGACAGTGGTGGTAGATGAATGTTCTGATAAGGTGACAACTGTAGGTTATGGGCATTTTGGATGAGACAGTGGTGCAGAGGAACAGTCTAACCAAAATGACGATTGCAGGGCAAGGGGACATCTTTAATGTAAGCTTCCATAGTGGATTGGGGTAGTTGCCCATTGATGGAAGGAAATTCAAAAACTTGATAGGGGAAGCGGACTTTCTTTTTATTTCATGAATTCGATCGGGTGGGGGAATTAATTGCCTAGAGGGTCGAGACCTCAATAAAAACTTAGAAAAATTATAATAGCATGGGGGGGTGGATTGGAAGGTCAGAGAGATAGAGTGTGCATGTGAAATACCAGGGGATCTCTGATTATTGTAAGCCTGGGAGTTCAGGTTATTGTAAATGATATCAGATTAATCAAATAATTTTATTTGAAATTGTGTGTGTTCGATCTTTCAACTTTTTGGTCTCTCGTCAGTGGTATCAGAGCCGAAAGTTCCTGAGTGTGTGATAGATCGCCGGACATGAGGCAGTCACACTAGGATCTATGGTAAGGCTCATGAGAAAGTGATTAGAATGCGTTTGAAAAGAAACCCTATTGGTGGGAGAGGCATGGCGACAGCAGCAGATGTCTGGGCTTTGTAGCAGCAAGTTCAGGCCCTGTAAGAGGAACTGCGTAGAGGGCACGAACCTAGAAGAGATGCAGACAGTGAAGACGAAGTAGATGAAGAAGAAAACCAGTTTGAAGAAGAAGAAGAAGATGTAGATCGGGCACAAGCCAGACTGTACAAAGCCATATCCTAGATTGGGAAGATGCCGAAGATGGATGTTTCCACATATTTTAGGAACCTGGATCTAGAGGAATTGATCAACTAGATCAATGATCTGGAAGAGTACTTTGAGTATGAAGAAGTTGAAGATCTCGAGAGGGTCAGATTTTCCAAGACCAAATTGAAGGGTCATGCCAGCATATGGTGGAAGGGGGTACAGCTGGAATGGAACAGAAGAGGAAAAGAGAGAATAACAAGATGGGATAGAATGGTGGAGAAGCTAAAGAGACAGTTTATTTTGACAGATTACGAACTGGATCTGCTAAGAAAAATGCAGAGTTTGAGACAGATGAACAAAACTGTATAAGAATACATAGAGGAGTTTTATAAGATCTCCATCAGAACTGGCCATTTAGAAGCAAGCAAGGAGAAGGTGGCCCATTATATTAATGGGTTGAGACCCAGTATCCAGGAAGAGTTGAGCTTAGTTCGGGTGAGCACCATTGAAGATGCTTACCAGTTTGCTCTGAAGGTTGAAGAAAAATTGAATAGAAGGTTTGAGAGCAAGCAAAGAGGAAAAGGGCACGGAGGAAAGACTAGTGGAAGAAAAGAGGAAGGAAAAGAGGAGAAGAAAGAAGAGGTTAGCAACAGCTGGGATCAGAAGGAAGATGAGGAACCCAAACCCCAAGTTCAAAACAATGGCTACCCAAGAGGAAGAGGTAGATCTGGACGTGGGTATGGAAGAGGAGTGTTTCGTGGAACCTATTTCCACAGTGGAGAAGAGGGACATCGGGCATATCAGTGTCCCCAACACCTCGAGAGGGTGAACAAGAAGCATGTGGGTCCAGCCAGAGCTGTTGTGGTAGAGGAAGATGCTGACTCGAAACATTCTGAGGAAGCTAAGAAAGGAGAAGCAATGATCGTGAGGAGAACTATGCTGATTGAGAAAGAAAAACCAGAGCAGAGGAGAAGCCTATTCTCCACATGATGCAAAAGTTCATGCAAATTCTGTAATGTTATTATAGACAATGGGAGTACAGATAACTTAGTCTTCGAGGAGATGGTTGCTAAGTTATAGTTGGAAAGGAGGAGACACCCGCATCCATATCGGATTGCATGGTTGCGGAAGGACCATAGAGCATGGGTCCGTGAATAGTGTTTAGTCATGTTCAATATTGGGAAGTACCAGGATGAGATCCTGTGTAATGTTTTCCCCATGGATGCTTGCCATTTTCTGTTAGGGAGGCCATGGCAGTTTGATCGGAGTGCAGTCCATGATGGTCATGCAAATACGTACTCCTTGATGAAATATGGAGTGCACCATAAGTTGAAGCCCTTGTAGGCAATGGATGAGAAGGTGTGCAGCAATTCCAAAATTTGTCTGGTAGAAGGTAGAAAAGGATTTTTCTAGGAGATGGAATTTAAGCAGGTTGCAAAGGCAGATGAGTGTCTGGAGGTGTTTCAAAAGACACAGACCGAACAACACAGAAGTGAAGGTCACTTCTCCATTTACCTCGGGTGTCTGATGCAGGAGCATCCAATGGCAACAGAGCAACCTTGCATCAATCAAAACTTTTCTAAGTATTTTGTCACAAAATCATGACATCTGAAGGAGCTCAAGGCAAGTCAGCAGTTTTGTCATGATATCACGACCACTTTTGGAAGCAGAGGCAAGGAGGGAGTTTCGTCGTGATATCGCGACGTTGCAATATCGTGACCGCTTTTTGAAACTAAGGCACATAGCAAGTTTCATCATGATATCGCGACATCACGATATCATGACGTCTAAAGGACAAAGGTGAAGGTAGCAGTTTTCGTCGTGATTTCACGATGTCGCAATATTGCGATAGTAAAGGGAGTGCAGAGGAATGCGGCAGTTGTTGTCGACGTTGGGTGGAAAGCAAGGATCAAAGGCAAAAAACATAAGGCATGGGCTCGAAGGCAAATTCGAAGGCAGAAAGAACCTAAGGCAAGGTGGGGTTTTCGTCACGATGTCATGACGTCACAATATCATGACATCGCGATATCATGATGTTATTTGCAAACTAAGGTGCAGGGGCATTTTGGTCATGATTTCACGACGTTATTCACAGACAAAGGCAAGGCAACAGTTTGGTCATGATATCGCGACATGTCGTGATATCGCGACATGTCGTGATATCACGACATGTCACGATTTCACGGTCGATTGAAGATAATTTAAAATTGGACACGTGGATAGGCCGCATGCATGGGAAAAGAGACAGCAGTGGTAGATGAATGTTCTGACAAGGTGACAGCTATAGGCGATGGGCATTTTGGATAAGATAGTGGTGCAAAGGAACAGTCTGACCAAAACAACGATTGCAGGGCAACGAGTCGTCTTTAATGTAAGCTTCCATAGCGGATCGAGGTAGTTGCCCATTGATGGAAGGAAATTCAAAAACTTGACAGAGGAAGCGGACTTTCTTTTTATTTCATGAATTCGATCAAGTGGGGGAATTAATTTCCTAGAGGGTCGAGACCTCGATAAAAACTCAAAAAAATTGTAATAGCGTGGGGGGGTGGATTGGAAGGTCGGAGAGATAGAGTGTGCTTGTGAAATACCAGGGGATCTCTGATTATTGTAAGCCTAGGAGTTTAGGCTATTGTAAATTATATCAGATTAATCAAAGAATTTTCTTTGAAATTGTGTGTTCGATCTTTCGACTTTCCAGTCCCCCGTCACATTACTTCTTCAGCCCTTACTTAAAGGTTTTTATATTATAACCCTAGGTTAAAAAGCATTCAAATAAATAATAATTCTAGGGTTATCTCTTTTATTCCTACATTTTGTATTTCTGCATTATCATTTATCTTTTGTAGTATATGTCTAGAAAGGCCAAATCTAGGTGTTTGTCTCGAATATCATACATAAAAAATTCTTGAAAACCAAAAGACTTGGAGTGAGTTATTAAATCATTATTGGTGAACCCTCCTCCTAGAAATGAGTGTAGATAACAACATACCCCCATGGTTCACACCAAATGATTCGCTCTTATGAATCCAAATTTTTGGAATTGTACGTGGTAGGGTAGTTTTCCCCCTCTACACTTATCTCGTCAAATTTACAAACTATACCACTATATATAAATAACATACCAGTGATACATTTTAATTTAAAATAGTAAAAAATATTAGAAAATTAAGTAACCACAGTGAAAATTAAAATATTCCAAGCAAAAATATGAACTAAAACATTTGATTTGTTGTAGAATTCTACTGAACTTCAACTATGTGCAGAAACCAATCAATTTAGATCAAAAATCTACTCAAACTAAAATCAGACCCGTATCTGCACTTGGATAGATACGGTTCTCATTTTCCACTCAAACCCTTTTCTACACTCAGAATGATAGTCAAACCCAATTTTGTACTCGAATTGACATCTAGATCTTATTTTGTACCTGGAATGATACCATACCCTTTTCTACACTTGAAATGATAGTTGGACATAGTTTTGTACCTAGATCAATTTTCAGATCCTGTTCTATACATGGATCAGTATCCAGATACTTTTCTACATTCAACCCAACATTCAAATTATTTTCTACTACCATACTGACACTCAAACCCTATTCTTCACCCAGATCGACATCTAGACCCTATTTTACACTAGGACGGATTATCGAATCTTTTTTTCCACTTAGATTGACTATCAGACCTCTTCTTAACTTGGAATGACCACCAAATATCTTTTCCACCCAGACCAACCATTAGACCTATTTATGCACCAAGTAATTTATTTTTCTTAAGACATTGTGAATTTGTGATCTTGTATTTTTTTGGTTTTTTAGAGAATATGAGTTGAAGCAGTTGTAGTAATAAGATTTTTTTTTCTATCATATAATTACGGGTTTTTCTTTTGCTATTTTTTTATCATTTATTGAAAATAATTCAATGCTATATTTCACATGTTATTCTCTAATTTTCCTTGTTCTCCATGTTTTCCCCTATTTTCTCTCTTTCTATTAAACTCTTTGATTCCGTATTTCTATTGAGATATGCTTTTATGGTATAATATTATAAATAGGTAAATGCTTTGGTTCTCTAAGGATATTATGATTCTCTATTTATCTAAAGACATTATTTTCTCTGTTTCTTGTCTATTTTGTACTATAATATTATATTTTTCCACATTTGTATTTGTAATTATATATTTCACATATACAAGTTTTTTTTCTTACATTAATTTGAATTTGTATATTGATTAGTTTTATGTTATTATTATATACAAATGCTATCTCCAAAATACAAAGTAGTGGCATACACTAAAAAAATCACAATAAAGCATATCTAGAAATAGGTATATATTTTGTACCAACCAACCATTTGTTTATTCTAATTATAATATTATCTTGAGGCCTCACATAAATGAGATCTCTTCAACATTTTATTACTTTTCTAAATTTAAAAATATTTTCTTTACAAGTAAAATATCACCTATTGGAAATGCATAGAAGGATACCAAATCTTCTACTAAAAAGAGTGTCTTGAATTATTTTAGCCATATGTCAAAATCCAACAAGCCATCAACATCCATGCGAATTCAAGGTAAAAATGATTTTTTGACTACTAAATAATAAATTGTATATTCTATGATTATTTTAAATAATGATTTCTTACCCAAATAGTTAATTTATAATATGCACTTCTATCCATATTGCATGATGATATGAATCTTATTTCTATTTTCAAGTTCTTTTGTTAAATCCAAAAATGATAAAGAATATTATTGTATGCTACTATGCAGAATACCCTATCAATCTTGATATGTCTTCTCTTGAATATACTCCTCACCAAGATATGCCTTCTAATGAAAATTATCTTAACAGTGACATCCAACAAGCGCTTGAAGATATTCCTGAAAATTACATGGCAAATGAGAATGAAAGCAATAAATCAAATACATTACAAAATTATTATGAATCTTCAAGCAAAAATACTAAAAATAGAAATTCATCTAACTGGGCTATTGGAATGGTATTTAAGAATGAATTGGAAGAAAAATTCCCTTGGATAGAGCCTATCTTGACCAAGGATAACCAAGTTGATAAAAAAAATATACATGCAAAATTTATAGTTGGAAACTAGGTAAGGATCACAGGCTACAAAATAATATATAGACAATAGAAAAATATGTTGGAAAAGCCTATGCAAAAGTTATAGGAAGTGATGTAAAATTAATAAATAAGTTAGGTGGAAGGATGCATAAAAATGTATGCATGTCAAATATGTAATAGAATATGACAATCACTTAATGCAACAACAATCTCTTATTGAGAAATATGGATGATTGAAACCTAGTTTCATAAAATTCATAAGACCACTTTAGCTTCAGAAAGTTTGTATTTTTTTGTTGTATATAGTATTCTAAAAAATGCTAGACCCATTTCCAATTTTATTAATTATAAATACCTATTTCAACTAGATTATATTCAAAAACTTCATATTTTTCATTGGTTATATCAAAATAGTTGGGAAATAGAAAAATGTCTATCATTAGTTGAGAAGGAGGACCTGAGGGAGAAAGTAAAACTTTCCAAATTTGATTCACTTTATATTGATAAGGTGATGGCTATGGACAACACATCCTATATTTGTATGCATGTGTACACATTTTAAAATTGTGTAAGGCAAACAAGTTTGTTAGGATTACATAATATGGTGGAAATTTCTAATACCTAAAACATCTATAATATTGTGTGTGGTTTAAAGGATATTGTAGGAATGAATGATATAGACATAACCACAAATTTAATATGCATTGGAGCTTATGGTACTACTATAATGCAAGGGCACAAGAATGGTCTTTGTGTTCGTTTAGAGGGAAACAATTGCCCTATTGCATACAATTCTCAAGGCTGGATCCACAAAGAGAGAAAGCCTTTAGGTGAACCATGGGGGTGTGTTGTTCTCTAAACTCAGTGCTAAAGGGGGGAAGGGTTCACCAGAAATAGCTTTAATGTATCACTCCAAGTCCACAAGAATTTTAGGAATGTTTGATATATTTGATTCAACATAATCACCTAGGTTTGGCCTTTTTAGATCTATGCTATGGAAGATAAAGGACAATGCAAAAATACAAAATGTAAGAGTACAAGAGCTAAACCTAGAATAATTACTTTTTTTTAAATACTTTCTAACCTTATGGTTTCAAGACAAAATACATTTAATCAAGGGCTCAAGAGATTATGCATAAATATAATTAACCCTAAGTGCACATTATATGTTGTTTATATTTCAAATACCTCGAAAAATAAGTAAATATATCTCTATAAAATCAGATCTAAGGTTTACAATATAAATATAAGGCACCCAAAAAACAACCTAAAGATTAATTAAAACATTTAGATCATCTAGTTATTTATCCTTACTTTATCCTTTTGTCCAATGATATCAACAATTTATGTTCCTACAAGATAACTTGGCAAATACTTGGAAAATATAATCACCATTAGGGGGACTGCCTAGGATGTTGTACAATAGTTCTTGGAGGCACAACATTCAAGTATCCTAGGCCCTTTTAGCTAACCTTTGATAAATAGAAGTGTATATTGACCTTTGGAAGAAATCAAGAATATCAAGATATAGTAGAATAAAATAACATAAACACATAACATAATATGATACTATGATCTATATATAGTCTAGAATACAAACATGAATTTTGGAACATATTACCATTAGTAAAAAAGTGACTAACTACAGAAAAATAGCTGATGCACCTTTTTGCATATTTTCCAAGAAGACCGAAGTGGCCCATATGCTAAAGATCAAAGAAAAAGCAAAATACCGCAAGGAGGTAAAAGTGTCGCGATATCGCGACATGTTGCATTTTCGCGAGAAAAAGCAAAGAGAAAGAGCAAGGAGGTAAAAGTGTCGCGATATCGCGACATGTTGTATTTTCGCGGCTAAGAGCAAAAAAAGGGAGCAAGGAGGCAAAAGTGTCACGATATCGCGACATGTTGTATTTTCACGGCTAAGAGCAACAAAAGGGAGCAAGGAGGCAAAAGTGTCGCGATATCGCGACATGTTGCATTTTCGCGGCTAAGAGCAACAAAAGGGAGCAAGGAGGTAAAAGTGTCACGATATCGTGACATGTATTTTCGTGGCTAGGAGCAACAAAAGGGAGCAAGGAGGCAAAAGTGTCGCGATATCGCGACATGTTGTATTTTCGTGGCTAAGAGCAACAAAAGGGAGCAAGGAGGTAAAAGTGTCACGATATCGCGACATGTTGTATTTTTGCGGCTAAGAGCAACAAAAGGGAGCAAGGAGGTAAAAGTGTCGCGATATCGCGACATGTTGTATTTTTGTGGCTAAGAGCAACAAAAGGGAGCAAGGAGGTAAAAGTGTCGCGATATCGTGACATGTTGTATTTTTGTGGCTAAGAGCAACAAAAGGGAGCAAGGAGGTAAAAGTGTCGCGATATCGTGACATGTTGTATTTTCGTGGCTAAGAGCAACAAAAGGGAGCAAGGAGGCAAAAGTGTCGCGATATCGCGACATGTTACATTTTCGTGGCTAAGAGCAACAAAAGGGAGCAAGGAGGCAAAAGTGTCACGATATCGCGACATGTTGCATTTTCACGGCCAAAAGAGAAGAGAAAGAGCAAGAAGGAAAAAGTGTCGCGATATCGCGACATGTTGCATTTTCGTGGCCAAAAGCGACAAAAGAGAAGATTTCGTGACATGTCGCATTTTCACGATGCAAGAAGAAGAATCAAGCTGAAGACATAAAAATGTCACGATTTCGTGACATGTTGCATTTTCGTGACTCAAAAAGGGCAGGCAGGCAGAGAAGCAAGAGTGTCACGATTTCATGACATGTCCGGTTTTTGCCAAGGAAATAGAGTATATTTTTGGCAACTGGGACATGCACTGACATCTGGTGCTGATTTTTGAAGAATGGTCAGTTGATTATAACCTGGCAGGTCCGCTGGATGATTGCAGAATAACAGGCTCATCTAAATTTAGCCAGAAGGAAATCTATCCAATCTACGGGAAATCCGTTGTATATTCTTAGAAACTGTAGACAATTACTTGTAATTGATTGAAGAAATTAAATGTACATAGTAGAAGATACTCTTTTTAGGGTATAAATAGGAGTGAGTCGACCATGAAAAGGGTCGGCTCTTGGACGTTTACAGGCTTGATGTACATGTACTGGATTACAAGCAATAAAATATTTCTTCTTCTGGCTTCCAAAACTTCTGTGTGCAAGTGTATGTATCTGGTGTTTTAACTTTTATTCATTCTAAGTTTTATAATGTATCTGTTCTAAAATCTGGACTGTGCATCTATAAACCTTGTTTCTAGAGTTGAACATTAAAAGATATTTACATGTATTTAGACGAACATCTAAAAGTCGCACTCAGGAATTCATGTTTTCTATAAGAAGATATAAAGAAAACTCTGAAAGTAGTAATCTGCATCATCAATGTTTGTTGTTGTCTAATCTGTACCATGAGAAAAGTTCTAGCTTAGGCTATATTTCCCTTATCTCTTGTTCCCCTTTTCTCTAAAAAACTCAAAGGAACCAACCTTCTCTAGAGACTAGACAGATGATCTCAAGCAAGATCTGTCTATTCAATGTTGGCAAAGTCTAAGGCGCAACACTATTAACCAAAGGCAGATTTTGTTCCAATAGTTTTTGGCACGCCCGATGGGACAAAAAATCCCACAGTATTGTATAAGTTTTGGTGTTTTACCTTAAGAGCCTTTTTGTTTGAAAATCTCAAGAAAAATCACCTGGCGACTCCATTGCAATTTAGACCATAAAAGAAAGACCTTGTCTAGAAACCTTCTGGTTATATAGCCATATGATAACCAGATCTCGAGCTAGAAACTCTAAGGAACCTATCGAGTTCTTTGAACTACATCTCGAAAGCCTAAAGGCACACCCTGTGCTAGCCGCACGATCAAATCCGCCCGACACCATTAGCACCTCTTTAACACCCATTGTAGGAGCATCTGCAAGCAATCCTATAGTAGTTGTAACTCCTTTAGCAATCATGGCAGCCGCCCCTACCCCAGCCCATCTTGTGTGGAATCAAACTGGCCCTTTGAACTTGGGAGCACACCACCAAATTCCACAAGCTGCACTAAAAGCATTACCAACCTTTGACGAAACAGGAAAAACAGCAGATGAGCATTGTCTAGATGTATCATCGCTAGCATCTATTTACAATATCACTCAGGAAGATGTAATGGTCAGATTGCTAGTTATATCTTTGAAGGGAAAGATGCTCTATTGGTACAGAGCGCTCCCCGCTGGATCCATTACTTCTTGGGTAGTGCTTGCCGACCGTCTGGTCGATGAATTTAACATACATGCAGATCCTTTCACATTGTTGAATCAATTCACTGTCATTGAGAGGCATCCACGAGAAGAAATCCAAGATTTCAACATCAGATTTACCAGAACTCGTGATAGAGTACCGCAAGGCCTAAAACCCATGGAAGAACAAGCTATATGCTATTACTTAAGGGCTTTTGATTCAGATCTCAGTATGATAATAAGGCAATCCCGTGTAACCACTTTTCCTGGGATCTATCTAGAGGCAGCAAAGGGTGAAGCTGATCTCATCGCTACAAAAAGATATCCATCAAAGAGTCTATTGCCAATTGTACCAAAGCTTTCCCAAGCATCAATTTCTAAACTGCCTGTACTCCCATCAACACAGGCCCTCCCATCTATAGCCGCACCTCCTACATTCCTTGCATTACCAGCCACACCCCTTGCATCAGCTCCCCCCAATGATCAATACACGACCATAATTGATACAATGAAGACATTGTCAAATGAAATGGCATCCATGAAAAAGAGAGAGGCAGAACGAAATATCCAAGCAAGAATATTTCCACAGATACAAAAGGAAGGTGCTTCAACAAGTGGAAGAGGACAAGATAAAAAAAATGTGGTGTATGCAAATGAGATAGGAGATAATGGAGAACCCACTAATTTCGACTCACCGGTGTACCACTTGCAATGATCCTCATGGAGAAGATTCATGCATGATTCATCAACATCATGTGCAAGCGGTTATTAATGAAAGAGCCAAAGAAACCGGCAAGGGACAGGTGAACATAATCAGAGAAGTCCACCACAATTTGGCAATGCCATCCGTGGAACAAGTCTCAGTCCTGACAAGGTCGGGAAAAAAGTCGTTACAAGTCGACCCTAAGGAACTCCAACCACTAGGTTTTCCTCCTGCCCCTAGGGCAACTCCACAGAAAAACCAGTCCAATGAGAAAGGACGTTCTGATCCTCCTCAGACTTCTGCGGCTACACCAAGAAAATAATATCCTCCTAGAAAAGGGAGCGAGGCTCAAGAGCAAGCGAAGGAAAGACTCAGATTTCCTTCATTGACAAAAAGGCAAAGAACGGAAGCCACGCAGGTCTATAGAGACAAATACGATGCATCTACTAGTGGAAGGGAAAAGAGTGCTGAGGTATCCCCCACTGCAACCCTTTCGTTCAACATTGCAGAAGAAATGAAGAGGACTCCTTCCAAGATAAGCATGTATGATGCACTACAAATTCTTGGTCAGATTGACCTCCTCCAAGAGTCCCTAAATTTAAAAAATGATGCCTCCTTCTCAAATGTCGTACAAGCAAATGTGGTGCCAACCTCTAGGAAAAATAGACCGCCCCCATTCTATCTATCTTTGCAAATGGAGGGGTGGATAGTTCACAATTGTATGATTGATTCAGGGGCCGCAACTACGGTGATGCCGAAAGCCGTATGTGACATAATGGGGATGGAATATACTCGAAGTCATCCTGGTGTGTTGCAATTAGATGGTACTCCAGTAAAAACTATCGGGGTGATCAAAGATATCCCTATTCAACTCCACAGAATGCCAGAAGTAGTCGTCATACAAGAAGTAGTCGTTGTAGACTTAGAACCATATTTTGGTATGTGTTTATCCAGAGAATTCATGGCCAAAATGGGCGGTTATCTGTCTCTAGATTATTCTCATTTGGAGGTACCTTTCAAAGGTAAAAGAGTCAAGATCTACAATGAAAAACCATCTACTTTCCACGTAGAAATACTGGAGGAAACAACTACCATCAACATGATGTCTGAAGAATTGGAAAATATCGATTTAATGGAAGAAACCCTGGAGGAACTCCAATCTGAGGATCAGTTTTCAATGAAAGACTTCAATGCTATGATAGAGACAGAAATGGGAAGCTATTCCATTGAGAAACCAAAAAATCTCCCTATTGCTGTCCCTAAAATAGATGATTCGGCCAACCAGTTATGGAAATTGTACTTTGATGGGTCAAGGTGCAAAAATGGAGCAGGAGCTGGAATCGTTCTGATTTCACCCACTGGAAAAGAAAAAGTCTTTTCATATAGGTTGACATGGAGTTGCACCAATAACGCAGCTGAATACGAAGCCTTGTGTTTGGGACTCAGGAAAGCTAAAAAACTGGGTGCAAAACAGCTGCTGATCTATGGAGATTCAGAGCTGATCGTTAAACAGGTTACTGGCAAATGCGTTTGTAAGCAACATTACCTAAGAGCTTACAAAAACAAAGTGTTAGATCTATTGGAAAATTTTGAAGCACTAAACATGAAATCCATTTCCAGAGAGAAAAACACACATGCAGACCTGTTAGCATCAGTAGGATCAAATTTTTGCCCAGTCAGCAATGTTATTCAGAAGTCTAAAATAGTTAGACTTATATACAGGCCTTCTGTGCCCGACAAGGACATTTTTTGGCAGGTATTTGAAAACGATGAGCAGATCCTAGATTTTTTGATTCATGAGATGAATTGCTCTACAGAAAGAGCGTTACAAGAAGAGGACGAAGAGAGCCTTATTCAACTAAAAAATAATCATATCCCCAGGGGACTGATCACCCTGGAGAGCCTTTTCGACAATAGCGATAGAGCTGTAGGTCGAAGGATCAAGGTAGATGAATGTCGGTATAAGGAAATAGAACTAGAACCGGGAAAAATGATCAAAGTGGGGACCGATTGTACAGTGGTAGAACTAGAACAAATAAAATAGTTATGTAGAGAATATCCAGATATAATAGCCTGGACTTATAGTGATCTGAAAGTGTACAGGAAAGAGGTCATTCAGCATACCATCGAACTAGAGGAAGGAGCTAAACCTTTTAGGCAGAGGCAGAGGCCTGTGAATCCTAAAATTGAAGCCTTAATGAAACAGGAGTTGTTAAAACTCCTGCAGGCTAAGATAATATACCCAATCAAGCACTCACTCCTGAATCAAGCCCTATGGGCCGACAGAATCTCAATCAAAAAATCAATCAATACATCGCCATATGCTTTGGTTTATGGCAAAGAAGTTGTTCTACCGATTCATATGGAGATACCCGCGTTGAGGATGCTAAACCAAGTTAACGAAGATGAAGGTCATCCAATGGATGCTCGACTGATGCAACTTCTGCAGCTTGAAGAATCTAGGGAACAGGCCTACGATCATCATCAAAAGCATATGGTAAAAACAATCGGGTGGTTCGATAAGAAAACCACTTTCAAGAAATTTAAAACAGGTGACCTGGTATTAAAATGGAATGTCAAGAAAGCAAAGCCAGGACACCATGACAAGTTTGATGCATTCTGGGAGGGGCCATTCGAAATTGTTTCAGAAAAGCAATTCAATGCCTTCCAGTTAAAAGATCAAGATGGATGGGTTCTACCCATCACGGTGAACGCTTTTCACCTAAAATTGTATTTCCAGTAAAAGCTACAGATCACCATTATATGTACAGTATATTACAAGTTTGAAGTTTTGTAAATATTTCCCTTTTTACGGCCTAATATTTCCAGAGGACAATAAGAAGAACTGGAACTCACTCCTGGGGAGGAAGTTTCCCTGTTAGAATCCCTCCAAGCGTAGGAAGTGGTCATTCTTCTGCTCCCGAAGTGTCCCAGCCACCTGAGAAATCCCAGCAGCCAGAGCTGGGACCAGCTCCCAGAATTGAATTTTTGTGTTCTTCAGACAAAGGTTAAATACCTAAGCGGTAAAAGAAAGGTTCTGATAAGGTAAAGATCACTTATATTCCAAAGTGCATTCTTTTTCTTTTATCTTTGTTTTTTCGCTCGAAATTTTACTTTTCGCAACTGTGCTGGTGACTCCGTTTCCCAATGGATGAAGGCCTGGTCTCTATTTTTACGAGCAAAAATTCCCCCGGAAGGCGCCAAGAATGTTAGTCAAAAAGTGACTAACTACAGAAAATAGTTGATGCACCTTTTTGCATATTTTCCAAGAAGACCGAAGTGGCCCATATGCTAAAGATCAAAGAAAAAGCAAAATACCGCAAGGAGATAAAAGTGTCGCGATATCGCGACATGTTGCATTTTTGTGGGAAAAAGCAAAGAGAAAGAGCAAGGAGGTAAAAGTGTCGCGATATCGCGACATGTTGTATTTTCGCGGCTAAGAGCAAAAAAAGGGAGCAAGGAGGTAAAAGTGTCGCGATATCGCGACATGTTGTATTTTCGTGGCTAAGAGCAACAAAAGGGAGCAAGGAGGTAAAAGTGTCGCGATATCGCGACATGTTGTATTTTCATGGCTAAGAGCAACAAAAGGGAGCAAGGAGGTAAAAGTGTCACGATATCGCGACATGTTGTATTTTCACGGCTAAGAGCAACAAAAGGGAGCAAGGAGGCAAAAGTGTCGCGATATCGTGACATGTTGTATTTTCGTGGCTAAGAGCAACAAAAGGGAGCAAGGAGGTAAAAGTGTCGCGATATCGCGACATGTATTTTCGTGGCTAAGAGCAACAAAAGGGAGCAAGGAGGTAAAAGTGTCGCGATATCGCGACATGTTGTATTTTCGTGGCTAAGAGCAACAAAAGGGAGCAAGGAGGTAAAAGTGTCGTGATATCGCGACATGTTGTATTTTCAGTAAGAGCAACAAAAGGGAGCAAGGAGGCAAAAGTGTCACGATATCGTGACATGTTACATTTTCGTGGCTAAGAGCAACAAAAGGGAGCAAGGAGGCAAAAGTGTCACGATATCGCGACATGTTGCATTTTCGTGGCCAAAAGAGAAGAGAAAGAGCAAGAAGGAAAAAGTGTCACGATATCGCGACATGTTGCATTTTCGTGGCCAAAAGCGACAAAAGAGAACAAAGAGGCAGAAGTGTCACGATTTCGTGACATGTCACATTTTCGCGATGCAAGAAGAAGAATCAAGCTGAAGACATAGAAATGTCACGATTTCGTGACATGTTGCATTTTCGCGACTCAAAAAGGGCAAGCAGGTAGAGAAGCAAGAGTGTCACGATTTCGCGACATGTCCGATTTTCGCCAAGGAAACAGAGTATATTTTTGGCAACTGGGACATGCACTGACATCAGGTGCTGATTTCTGAAGAATGGTCGGTTGATTATAACCTGGCAGGTCCGCTGGATGATTGCAGAATAACAGGCTCATCTAAATTTAGCTAGAAGGAAATCTATCTAATCTACGAGAAATCCGTTGTATATTCTTAGAAACTGCAGACAATTACTTGTAATTGATTGAAGAAATTAAATGTACATAGTAGAAGATACTCTTTTTAGGGTATAAATAGGAGTGAGTCGACCATGAAAAAGGGTCGGCTCTTGGACGTTTACAAGCTTGATGTACATGTACTGGATTACAAGCAATAAAATATTTCTTCTTCTGGCTTCCGAAACTTCTGTGTGCAAGTGTATGTATCTGGTGTTTTAACTTTTATTCATTCTAAGTTTTATAATGTATCTGTTCTGAAATCTGGACTGTGCACATATAAACCTTGTTTCTAGAGTTGAACATTAAAATATATTTACATGTATTTAGACGAACATCTAAAAGTCGCACTCAAGAATTCATGTTTTCTATAAGAAGATATAAAGAAAACTCTGAAAGTAGTAATCTGCATCATCAATGTTTGTTGTTGTCTAATCTGTACCGTGAGAAAAGTTCTAGCTTAGGCTATATTTCCCTTATCTCTTGTTCCCCTTTTCTCTAAAAAACTCAAAGGAACCAGCCTTCTCTGGAGACTAGACAGATGATCTCAAGCAAGATCTGTCTATTCAATGTTGGCAAAGTCTAAGGCGCAACACTATTAACCGAAGGCAGATTTTGTTCCAACAATTACCCCTAGGTACAACTCAAGAAAAATTATACCACATAATAGGTGATCGTGATAATGCATCGGTGAAATCAGGCCTTGTAGAGACCTGAGAAGGATTTTATAGTAATGAGCCAAAATATCTAAGATTAATACGAAATAATAAATATCAAATGCAAAAAATGAAAATATGCATGTAAGAGAGTAAATTAACCTGGAAGAGTGTGAGGAAATGAAAACAAGGGGTAAGACCTCCTGAATTAGTTGATCTCTCATTAGGTCTCCCACATAAATCTAGAAAAGTGAGCAACAATAATCAAAAATCCAACATAGCAGAGACTAAATCAAACTTCACACTTCAGAGTTTAGCTTACTTGCGAGAGAAGAAGAAGAATGTAGATCAAGTAGAAAATAAAAACACTTTGCAATAATAATCATGATATGTTGTGATCATTAATTATCATTGTGCTTAAGAAATGAATTCAAACCCTCCTTATATAGTTGATTTGAAGGTGATATGGGTGGGAAAATTGAGGAGCACCAATGTAAAATACGTCAACTTTGAAGAATTAGGGTTTTCATAGAGAAAAATCCTAAAAGGTGAAATTGCACCTCATAAAGGTTGATCATGATTTTTCCTATGTGAAATTGTACCCCATCAAGGGTAAGCATGATTTCACATAGAGATGTAAAAAAGGCAAACGAGGGGTGGGAAGCCTAACCCTTGCCCAAGGCAAGTCTAAGGGATATCCTAGAGGGCTCAGGAAATATTTCCCACTAATGTGGATCAATTTTTTTGTCTACATTTTATCCCCTCTTTAACACATTTTTTCCTAATAAATGTGTCAAATAAAATATATAAACACACATAGATAAAATACAATGAGCAAAACAAGGTGGCTAGTTTAGAAGAAAAGGGTGGTGCGAAAACGGTGTTATTTCAAACACTTTCTTATTTTGCATGCAAATCAAGGTATTAGGAAAATTAATACCTCTAAGGGTAGGGTGACCCCTCAAGTTTTATGAGGGACACATCCCTCATGAAAATGCGAAAAGGCATATGTATAAGAAGAAGAGAGGCAAAAAATTATGAAATGAAAAAGAAGCAAAAAAATATGTAAAAATGTGAAAAAGGGGTAAAACCCTAATTCATTTTTATCACACTAAAAAGGAGAAAGGAGCTTTGCAGAAAATTGGAGATGGTAATACTGATGCACTATTTAGTGATTGCAAGGGGTAAGTCTAACCTAGAAGCAGAGCTGGTAGAGGTAGGGTCAAAAACCATCCTTGCAATTTTAAAATTTTTAAACATTTTCATTCTTTGGGGTCATTTTCCACCATAACTAATGGTTTTTTTGTGTATTACCTAGGCACGATTTCATGGTACGATCACGATATTTCCCTAGGTAGTATAAGTGAAATTGTTTTCAGAAATAAGGACCAAGTATGATTTCATGAAATCACAATTCACAAAATATGGGACGTGAATTCACCTTGGTGAAATCACAATCCTATAAAACCAAGCACAATTTCATCGAAGGGAGAGAAAAATTAAAAACAGAGAAAAGAAAAAATAAAAGAAGAAAATAAATAAGGGAAGAGGGATAAGAAGCAAGAAAACTACATCATGAAAAATGCAAGTTTTGATTTTTAGCAATAAATTAAAGGTTTTTTAATTTAATTTAAGTTTTTATTTTTTGATTAATTAGATAATGATACTGATGAAAAATTTATTATTCTTATGGATGCAGTTAAGAGTTCTTGAGAGATACAAGTGGTGAGTAAGCTCTTGGAGGTGGAGCTGGAGAAAGTCAAGTAGGAAGATATAGATACACTAGGAGTGGTGGGTCGACAACACCTGGCTAGGCTATCTCGAATAGAGGTAGATAGGACACTACTAATGGTGCTGGCAAATATATGGTACCTAGAATTATCCACATTTCGATTACTCATGGGAGACAATCATCATATGAAAGGTGTGTGGTGCATATTATGCATCCCTATAATATAGATGGCTATTTATAGGGCACAAGGGTGGCTAGAAACCTTGTAGAAATTCTTAGGAGGTTGGACCCACTAGGTGTGAGAGAGCACCATAGTCATCAATGAATTGGTGTGACGATATAGGGTAGACCCATTGATGATTGTACTCTATGGGGTGGTGGTAGGATTATTAATATGCCACATGAGTAGGTGATATCTACCATGGATGATGATGGATGTAGTAGTAGATATGTGACACTTGGAAGTGTAGTTCACAGGAGATCCATATGTGTTGTCATGCTTATACAAGACATTATACAACATTATGTATATGAAGAATAGAATATTATACTGATATGGGGGGTGAACAGTATAATACCACTTTTTACTTTCTTTCCAAACCAATATCAATTAATTTCCTTAATTGCAATAACCAAATATAGCAGTGTACATTAATAACTCAGATAACAATAGTAAGCAAGAGCACAAGTCACCACACACAAGTGAGACACAATATTTAATGTGGTTCCCCCAATGTGTGGTACTCCACAAGATAATATCCTTATAATATTTCACACAGAAATAAGGATCCTTATCCAATATAATAATTTCTTTGATTTTCTCAAAGCTAGGCAATAACAAGCTCACATAGAACTTGTCCAAATTTGCATAAAAAGCTCACGTAGAACTTGTCCAAAACTACTCAACAATATCACACAGAACTTGTCCAAATCTGCATAACAAGCTCACACAGAACTTGTCCAAAACTGCTCAACAAGATCACACAACTTTTTCAAATTTCTTTGATCTACTCAAATCTAGGCAATAACAAGCTCACACAGAACTTGTCCAAATCTGCATAACAATCTCACACAGAACTTGTAAAAATGTTCAACAAGCTCACATAGAACTTGTACAAATCTACTCAACAATCTCACACAAAACTTGCTCAAATTTTCTCCAACAAGCTCACTAAGAAATTATCCAAATATGCTCTAGCAAGCTCACTTAGAACTTACTCAAATATGTTCCAACAAATTCACTAATAACTTGTCTAAATATACTCTAGCAAGATCACCAAGAGCTTGCTCAAATCTACTCCAACAATCTCACTAAGAACTTGTCCAAAAATGCTCTAGAAAGCTCACGAAGAGCTTCCTCAAATATGCTCCAACAATCTCACTAAGAACTTGTCCAAACCTGTACATAAATCTATTTAAAATTGTCTAGAAATTTGTCCCAAAAATTTTCCATAAAGCCTTCTCAAAGGCTCAATCAATCATACACAAACTGCCACAAATCTATCCATAAATCTATCCCAAAGGCCTTCTCAAAGGCTCAATCAATCATGATCAAGTAGTACTCAAATATTATCCACAAATCTATGAAGGAAAGGCTCAAATATGAACTCAAAAATGAATGACAATGCACTCTACAATGGATGAAAATTATGAGCCACTATGATCTCAACTCAAATCAACTCAAATCAATCTCAACTCAAGTCAAATCATAGAAGCATAAAGAGAATTGTTAGAGACTCAATATATTCTAAGATCAATCTCAACTCAAATCAGAATTATAGAATAGTTTGTTTCATGGGACTTGAACAATCACCTCAAATAATCACTTGACTAGGCTTAATCAACTCAAATCAACCAATCACCATAAGGGATGCTCTTTCTCACAAAACCCTAGTCCAAGCATGTATCAACCAACTCAAATGTTTCCAACAAAGTTCAACAACAAATCTCACATAACAATGATACTCATGTTCTTATCTAACTCAAGTTCAAGTTATTTGCACAACCAATGGGCTTCAATAATAATTCTTATAAAACATTCTTCACATAAAAATTGTACTCATGTTCTTCTCAAACCCTAACTTAGGTTTTTCACACAACTAATGGCTTCAACAACAATGCTTATAAAACAAGGTTTTAATCATAACTCTCAAACTAGAAAACCTTGAAGCATTCAACCAACCACTTTTGAAAAGGAAACCACAATCAATCATTTTCACTCCAATGATATTTCAGAGATAAACCACCATAAAAAATCAATAGGAGAATGTGATCATACCTTTTTTATTCTAATAATTTGTCCACAAAATCTGCCACACTAAACACAAATTTCCTTTCCAATATCAATAAGGGTTAGTGGACTTCAAATAATAATCACAAGAAAAAGCATAACTCAATTTACACCTTTTTAATCAAACTTAATAAACACATCCACCAAAGTCCTTTTTAATAAAAACCCTTATCAAAATAATAATCAATAAACCTCTCAAAAATTATTTTATAAAAACTCCTTATTTCTCCTAAATCTTAATTCTCAATTTCATGAATGTCAAATTAAATCAACAACTCATCCACCTTTGAAATAATAATCATAGCCCTTATAAAAACAAAGTTTAATTAAAAACTTTAATTATTCCTAACCACATTATAACTTCAACTTAGGGCTTAACAAAATTAATTAGAGAAAAAAACGTATTCACCTCCTCAAGGGTATTTTAACCCCCAACTTGCACACACCGTGAGCGCCTTAGCTGCGGCTAAGGTTGCCACATGAGCTGGTCGCTTGTTCGAAATGCAAAGGCACAATGTGCATTAAAACATTTCCTCCATTTCCTTAAATCCAAAGCACTTTGAGCACTTTTCTTTCAACGATTTTCGAATGCAGTCAAGGGGATTTTAAACCTTAACATTTTTGCTACCACATGCCTTAGCCAAAATCTAATTTCCAATGCGCCACTCTGCCACGATGACTTTGGACTTCGACCAACCTTCATTTATTTGTTGCTTCTGCTTTCTAAAATATTTTGGCACGAGCTCAATTCGGATGCTTAGCCAATGATTATTAACCATGAGCTAGGATTAGTTTATGAACCTTAGGTATCCCCTTTATATAGCCTCCTTATTATTTTTGATGACGTTGGCGGAAATCTTGCATATTTAATTTTAAATTTAAATTTAAATTTTAAATAATTAAAATTTAAACTAAATATTAAAAATTAAATATCTCCATCATTGGGGCACATTTTTCGATGAAACGAAAGGCCAACTTGGGTTTTAAGAAAAACCTAGTTCAAATCTGCCATCCATGGTTTTAAATAAAACCTTTTATTTTGCCTACCTTGGTTTTCATAAAAACCCTATATTTATCCATGCTTTCCAAAATATCATTTGGCCACAAAAACTCAAAGTGATCCATGTGACATCAATGATCTATGTGACATCAATAAAAACATAAAATAACTCAAATTGCCAACAATATACCCCTTTTTCATTGATGGCAACAACTCTAATGCAAAAACCACAATCACTACAAAACTATCTTTGAGAATCAAAGTTGCTCCCCCTGACTCAATACTCTCTATGGAGGCTGCTCCCCTAAATCAATGCTCTCTTTGGAGGCTGCTCCCCATAACTCTATGCTCTCTTCCTTACTCAAATATCTCCCTCTTTGACATCAATGGCAAAAGGAACACCTATGGGGATAAAATATATGACTCTTAAGCATAGCCCCCTCACCACATTCTCTCTTGAGGTGATTAATTTTTGGGTGGGAGTACTTTTACTCCCATATTACATTGTTTATTTCCTCTATCAACTTCCTTCCATGTTTTTTCTAATATGCTTCTCTTGATGAATTACCTGATCTTCTTGTATTGAACTTTTTTGACCTTCTTGCCTTGAACCTATTTGGAATTGAATCCTATAACATTTTGCAATATGCCCAAAGTTATTGCAATTAAAATACTTGATATTGTAGCCTTTGTATGGTGCCCATATCTTGAAATATTTCTTGAAATAATTTGGATATCCATTCCTTTCTTGAACCCTATATTGTGAAGCTCTGTTTTCATGACTATTATAACCATGACTTCTAAATTGTGTAGCTCTAAAACCAAAACCATGTTGCTCATTTTCTTTGCTATGAGAAGCTCTATGACGAATCCCGTTACATGAGAAGCAATGTACCTAAAAACCATACCTTCTTCCTTTGATGTTATTTCTATAAAAATCAAACTTCTTTGATCCATAGGCCCTGCAGTGTATAGCCATGTGTCCAAATCCATTACAATAAAAACAATGTCCTTGAAAACCCCTTTTTTCATGCCTTCGTTCCTCATACCTTTCTTGACCATTATCCTTATGATCATTTTCAACTTTTGCATTTCATCCTCGAACCTTCTTTGTAGTATCTAAATCCTCTTCCTTAGTTTCTTCATTGATTTTCTATTCAAGTATTTATTTTCCTTTTGAACTTGATTCACCTATCTCAAAACAAGAACCAAACCAATTTTTTGGAGCCATAGGAACTTTGGAAATTTCTTCATAACACTTAGGTGCTTCCTTGATTTCATATTTTAGAAATTCCTTTCCTTTTGAGTGTGATTCCACAAACCTAAAAAATGAGACCTTTGATGCTTTGAAATCTTCATCTTCTTTCTCTTTATTTGTGTCATGTAGCAAATTGGCATCCATCTCTATAGCCTCTGAAATACATGTTTTCATCTTAGTGAAAATATCTTGACCTTTTGAGTCGTGTGATGGATCAAAATTCTTACGTATGGAACATCTCAATTCTTTTAGATTCTCTTTAACCTCTTGTAGTTGCTCATGGATATCATTGAAGTCTTCTTTTAGATCAACTAAGATATCTGACTTTCTTACACTATTCTATTGTTTAACTTCTTTTGATTGGAGTGAATGTTCTTCTTCTACTTCTCTTATCCCATAGAAAAACCTTTCTTCATATTCACTATCACTAATATCATTATAATATTCTATATCAAACAAACTCTCAAGATTTCTTAGACCATGCTTCTTTCCTTGATGTGTCATCTCATATTTAGTATTATTGAAACCATTGCAATATCTTGATTTGTGATCTCTTTGACCACACACAAAGCACTGCTCTCTTTCACCCTCTATTCCTAGGAATAGATGTTCTTCCTTTTCATCATCTAATTTGTCTCTATCACTATGATCTGAGCTATTACTTGTTTCTACAATGTAGTAAGATTTATTTACCTTATAAAAAAATTTCTTCTTCTCATACCTATTTTGCTTGCATATGTCATCTTTGTCATGCTTATGATTTCCATATTCTTTTCTTCTGTCAACCTATTTTTCATCATCACTTTTTTCTTCATGTGGAGACTTGTATGCATAGTGACCAAGATCACCACACTTGTAGCATCTGAATTTCCTTATATCCTTGAAATTCCTTGAGTCCTTATTCCTTTTGATGAAGTTAGCTTCCTCATCATTATTTGAACCTCTACTTGTTTCTGAAACTTTCCATTTCTCTTTTTTTGAAGCCTTGAATGCAATCTCTTTTATTGGAACCTGATGCTTACTTACCCTCATCTCATAAGTTGTGAGATTTCCTTGCAATTCTTCCATTGTTAGCTTATTGATATCCATTATTTCTTCTATTGTTGAAACCTTTGCATCATATTTCATGGGAAGTGATCTCAAAACCTTTTGAGTAACTTATTATTCTTTCATATCAAATCCTAGGCATATCATGGTGTTAGTAATCGCATCAACTCAAAGTAAAAACTTTGAAATATCTTCAAAATCTTCCATTTTAAATTCCTCAAATATTTTTATATGAGTTTGTAGTTTTGCCAAATTTACCTTGGAATCTCTTTCATAAGTATTCCGCAACCTGGTCCACATCTCATTAGTTGAATTACATACCATAATCTTTACAAAATTTGTCTCTCATAGCCCACTCAAAATATAATTCATTGCTCTTGCATTGATTAGAACCAATTTCCTGATAGTCTTATCTGCATCGGGATCACCTTCAACCCTATACTCTTTTTCAACCATTTTTCATACCTCATATCCTTGTGATATCACGTAGTTCTTCATCCTCATGCTACAGAAAGAATAATTGTTACCATAAAATAGTGGACCCTTATTTGTAGATGATCCATTATGTGAAGCCATCTGTGTTCTTGTAGAATTTTCCCTCAAGCTGTTAGCTTTTCCAAAGGAACCCGCTCTGATATCAATTGAAGAACACAATATTATACTGAGAGGGGGGGTGAATAATTTAAGACCACTTTTTACTTTATTTCCAAACCAATATCAATTAATCTTATTAATTGTAATAACCAAATATAGTAGTGTGCATTAATAACTTAGATAACAATAGTAAGCAAGCGCACAAGTCACCACACACAATTGAGACACAATACTTAATATGGTTCCCCCAATATGGGGTACTCCACAAGGTAATATCCTTATAATATTTCACATAGAAATAAGGATCCTTATCAAATAAAATGATTTCTTTTATCTTCTCAAAGCTTTGCAATAACAAGCTCACACAGGATTTGTATAAATTAGCATAACAAGCTCACACATAACTTGTTCAGATTTCTTTGATCTGATCAAATCTAGGAAATAAAAAGCTCACAAAGAACTTGTCTAAATCTTCATAACAAGCTCACACAAAACTTGTCCAAAATTTCTCAACAATATCATGCAAAACTTATCCAAATCTTCTCAAAAAGCTCACACAGAACTTGCTCAAATCTACTCCAACAAGATCACTATGAACTTGTCCAAATATGCTATAGAAATCTCACCAAGAACTTGCTCAAATCTGATCCAACAAGATCAATAAGAACTTGTCCAAATTTTTTCTAGCAAGCTCACCAAGAACTTGCTCAAATCTGCTCCAACAAACTCACTAAGAACTTGTCCAAAACTGCTCTAGCAAGCTCACCAATAACTTGCTCAAATCTTCTCCAATAAGATCACTAAGAAATTGTCCAAATAATTCAATAAATTTATCTAAAACTATCCATAAAGTTGTCCCAAAAATTGTCCACAAAGCCTTATCAAAGGCTCAATCAATCATATACAAACTGCCATAAATCTATCCAAAAATCTATCCCAAAGGCCTTGTCAAAGGGTCAATCAATCATGGTCAAGTAGTACTCAAATATTATCCACAAATCTATGAAGGCAAGGCCCAAATATGAACTCAACAATGAATGACAATGCACTCTGCAATAGAAAAGAAATATGAGGAAGGAAAAGTGTCATGATATTGCAATATGTCGCAGTTTCACGACCAAAAGAGAAGAGAAAGTGTTAGGAGGTGAAATTGTCGATTGCCTATGTTCTAAGGTGTGTGTAATCCTTTGTAAGTGTGTTGCTATTTGTTGGTTGTGTGGCCCTAGTATGGGGTTAAGGATAGAATTTCCCTATTGAGGTCTTGTTCCGCTTAAGCTTTGTGCTAATTTTGTAATAGGTTTTGGGTCAACCTGTAAAACTCGGTAGTAATGAATTTGTACCTTATTTACCCAAAAAAATACAATGCACTCTACAATGGATGACAAAAATGATCCACTATGATCTCAACTCAACTCAACTCAAATCAATCTCAACTCAATTCAACTCATAAAATCATAAAGAGAATTGTTAGAGACCCAATATGTTCTAAGATCAATATCGACTCAAATTAGAATTATAGAATAGTTTGGTTCATGGGACTTAAAAAATCACCTCACACAGTCACTTGAATAGGCTCAATCAATTCAACTCAACCAATCACCACAAAGGACATTATTTCTCACAAAACCGTAGTCCAAGCATGTATCAACCAACTTAGATATTTCCAACAATGTTCAACAACAAATATCACATAACAATGATACTCATGTTATTCTCTAACTCAAGTTCAAGTTCTTTGCACAACCAATGGTCTTCAACAATAATGCTTATAAAACATTTTTCACATAACAATGATACTCATGTTCTTCTCAAACCCTAACTTAGGTTTTTTACACAACTAATGGCTTCAACAACAATGTTTATAAAACAAGGTTTTAATCATAATTCTCAACCCAGAAAACCTTGAAACATTCAACCAACCACTTTAGTAAAGGAAACCACAATAAATTATTTTAACTCCAATGATATTTCAGAGATCAACCACCATAAGCAATCAATAGGAGAATGTGATCATACCTTTTTCATAAAAAACTTGTATTTATCCATGCTTTCCAAAATATCATTTGGCCACCAAAACTCAAAGTGATCCATGTGACATCAATGACAACATAAAATAACTCAAATTTCCAATAGTATCAAAGACATACAATGATAGTGTGCATAAATTTACTCCAGATATGGAGTTAGGAGAACATAGTGATGTAGAGACCAAATGCACTACCAGGACCATTGTCCAACCTGAAGTAGCTATTGGCATACAAATGGTCCAGATCCCTGGAGCAGGTTGTGAGGACCTATGTTGGGAACCTACTAGTAGTGAAGCGGGTAATAGATGAGTTGAGGGAGTCTAATATTATATGGTGACCCTAGAATATACACCTAATAAGGGTTGAGTATAGGATATAACTAGCTAGGGTCAAGAGGATTAGATGACTGACCACAAAGATAGGGGAGCCAAATATTTTCTAGTTTGACTAAGTCTTGAGGCATTTTAGGATCTTGCTAAGCATAGACCTGGAGGATTACTAGTACCAGAGAGTCTACCGAAACCCAAAAAGAATCAGGGATAATCTAGACTTGGCTATGTTGGCATATGCAGACTTGGATAATCCTATTTACATTTATTCTAGGGTTGATAACACTATAGTGGCCTTCAGTTATAGGTGGTGGTATAGAGGAATCATTTCCTAGAGGATCTCCCTATCAGTACTGATATAAATGTGTCAAGTGATAGATCTAGGTATGTAGTGAATATTTTGAGAGGTATATTTTAGGGCCATAGAGAGGGTGCAACAAGACCTAGAAACTCCAAGAAAGAGATAGGAATGGGTTAAGATTGAGTTGGTGATACAAGACACTAGCATTGTAGGGACTAAGGAGGTAGTAATATCTATAGTTTCCCCCATAGAGGCTAGGATACCACCATGTAGAGGATAAGGAGATGCTTCCACATCAATGGTAGTCAATAAAGGTAAGACCTTGAGATGAGGAGAGATGAGGAGGAGGTAGAGGTGCTATGAGTATAGGTGACAACTCTATAGAGATAGGTGGACCTGCTCCAAGATCATAGTTCCAAGAGGATCAAGGAACTGTAAAGCTCTTTGAGTACCAAAGATATAGAGAGGGATGCAGATCAAGTATATGTTGATCATATTTGAGGGGATGTGAGTCATCTTGTCGCAAATAACTAAAGGGTTTGGGAAGAAGGTATGGCTATCATCCAGAGTATCTAGGCTAGTTATGAGATCCACAATCTATAGGAAGATCTATGGAGGCTAGGGGAGAAGTTGGAGGTGGTCATCCAGTAGGCTACCTTATATGAGACTATGTACTACCATGTGGTATTGGAGGGATAGAGGGTAATACACCCTCTATCCTTATAGTCGACTAGTATATCATGATCTCGATCACACATAGTCTCAACTTCACCATCTGTGGGTATGTGGCTACTTGGACCACCTCCTCCTCTAAGTGAAGCAAATGAGATGGGATATTAGAGCTAAGACTAGGGATCAAAATAAATTACCAGTTTTGATTGTGCTATGCATCCTTAGGGATTGGTTGAGTGTATTAGGACTTGATTGTTGTACACCAACCAGAAACTAAGATATCTCTTATTTTTCATCGAGTAATACATAGTTGCTTCCTTATATTTTATGTGAATGTGTGTGCATGTGATGTGATTTAATTAAGTGTTATTTATGTTTTATATTTTATACATGAAAACTATCCTAATCCAAAACTATATGAAATGCATGGATGACATGGATTAATAAGAAACATGAGATAAAATAAAACAAGAAAGAGAAAAAAATGGAAGAAGAAGGAACGAAAGAAGAAGAATAATATCCAAAGGTCAACCATCCAAAATAGAGAAGGATAAATAAAACATAGTATTTAAACCAAAATACATTGCAATGAACCAATGTGATTAAATACTATGAATTGTACCTAAAATAGGAAGTTAAACTTGCTATGGGTGTAGTACTCGTTGTAGAGGATGAAATGTTGGAGTCAGACCCGCTATAGGTGGTTTCTCGCTAATTGACTGCTATGGGTAATTACCTGCTAGGATGTATGCCAAGGCCTACTAAAAATGGCCAAGGAGCTTATCCTGTAATAGGGTGTTGAGTTTGTTGAGTCAAAAGGGAGTATAATCCAATAGAAAATCATATCCGATAAGATACTCACTAGGATGTATAATTATCCCTTGTGGGGTGCAATATAAGGATAAAAATTATTATTCGAGTGCTATCCCAAATAGGTATTTTAAGGATGAAAACACAAGGTGAATGTGTACAAATGTGTAGAAGAAGACAATGTTGAAAAATACAAAGGAAGGAATAAATCCACATATTTCATTATCAAATTAAAAATACAACAATGAATAAATATTTTGAAAGAAAAAAATAAATAACAAGTAAAAACTATCATCCTTGACCCAAGAAATATGATAAATCAATACTTCTAAGATCAAGGAAAAATATAACTAAAGAAACAAAGAGAAGCAAGAAAGAAAATTTAAGAGGAATCCCTAGGTGGGGATATTGGTAGGCATCAAAACCCTAGTGAAAGTGCAATGCATGTGAGCTATGACCTAACTAGGTATCATCGCATGCCATTGTTGAAAGATACCCAAAAATATATATGATCAAGTAGTCATGAACAAGCAATTATGTAAAATACGATATTCAAAAATGCAGATTGTGTTAAATGTCAAGGAAGAAGTGTAGAAGATGACAAGTAACAATCTAGTATGAACAATCAAACGGATGCAATGGAGAATGCAAATGCATAACTAAATAATGTTTAATTGATTTGATATTATTATTGAAGAGACAAAAATACAACACCAAAAAATATTAAATAAATTGAACATAAAGAACCCATAATTGCACAATAGATGATATTATATTAATGGGGGGAGCCTAAAAAATCCATTGTTACAATGTGGATCCATGAATCCTTTTGATACATATTTACAATGGCTAGGGTTCTCTAAAAACCTAGAAAACAAGGTTGGTGGTGTCTTCAAGTGCGTCCTTTCTCCTAGTAGAAGTGAGTGGGTTTTTAGTTATCCGATGTTGGGCCACTCTAGCTTAAGTAACTGTCTAATGCTAATGTCACACTCCTAGATCTACACACATTAAAACAACAAATGAGTTAGTAGCACCTATGAGGGCTCCATAATGTGATGCCCTCTATGATAAATACTAAAACAATAATTATTTATTGTAAATGACATGAACAGAACTAAAATTGCATGTAATAAAATAATAAACAATGGATTTACCTTGTGTATTTGCTATTCTTTGATATGATGAAGCTGGTTATAGTGAATCGATGTGGCGATACCTTGACATCACTCGAAGGCTAGGGGGACTTCAAGACTCTAGTATAAAACACTTGTGGGTGCTTGGTAGTTGTAGGAAATACTTGTGGGCACTTGGGACTAGGAGGGAGTGGCCTAGAGGTTATTGGCAGATGAGGGAAAGCACCCAGAGGTGTTCAATGATGAAATAAAGCACCCAAATGCATTTGGTGGCTGAGGAAGGAGTTTTTAAAAGTAAATCTAGCAAGTTAAAATGAATGGCAATGGCTATTGATGTTACAACAAGAAAAAAAGGAGGTAGAAGTGCTTAAAACCTTTAGGAAACTCAGGAAATTCGATAATTTTAGTAAAAAGACTTAGGAACTCAAAAAACTTAGGGGTTGAGCCATCAAAATGGCTACTATTTATAATCCAACCTAGGGCATTCTAAGGTTTCAATGACACTAATTGTGTGGATGAGATAAAAACACATCGAAGGGTGGATATTAAATTTTGGGTGTGGCATGGATTGATGTGCATGGATGGATAGGATTAAGTGAAATCGGATGGCTAGAATTAATTCACTTATATAAATATGTATTTATTAAATATATATAATATAATATATATAATATAATATATAAAATATAATTATTTAAATATATATAATAAATATATATGAATAATGGGTGAAAATGGTGGAAAAGTTAGGATAGATGACAAATGGATAGGCTTTTATGTCAAATATTCCCATTTTTGTACTACGTTGTGTGAAAAAAATATAGTACAAAAATATGAGATACCTATGTGGGTGAGGTGCAAAAGTAGCTTTCTCTTGGGAAGCAACTTATGATCTTGAAGATAAAAGAATAAAAGAATTTGAGTTTTGCATAGCTTACCCCCTCAATTGGCGAATCAAGCCAATTGAAAAATTTATGTAAAGGAGTTATGGATGATGTGTGATACCATTTTTGCCCCAATTGTGGGAAGGGGAGTGATGAAAAATGTGACATGATGCGATTGTTTTTACCCCAAAAAATGAAGGGATTTGTGAGAAATATGTGTCTATTTTGCCCCAACAGATGAAGGGATTTTACCAAGTGCAAATGCCATGATCATATAGGATGTATCCCATTGTGGGAAATTCAAATCCAAATGTGGTTACCCCAAATTTGGTATGATTTGATGTTGTTGAATACTATGCCTTATGGAATCATTGATATGCAATGATAAATATGTAAAACAAGAAAAAATAAAAGGAGTCACCCTCAGAGAGCCAACTAGTGACTATTAGATATTTTCTATGATTGAAACCAATCATGCTAGTTAATTTCAATCACCATGATGAATGTCAAGGAAATGTGAAATGATAAAATTTGATTTTCTCCATGTTTTAAACCCCATGAACTAGGCCATAAATGATAGCTTTTGTGCAAGTTGTTCTTGGCAATGTTTCACGCAAAATGTGAAGTACTAAAGACAATTATGATTTTGAAAAAATATATATGTGATGATGAAAATGACCAAGTATTCTTATTGTAGATATTTCATCTTATCAAATAGTGTGGATGCAAATCACTGCAATTTCCAAGTATGTAGAAAAATCCACTTGATATAAGATTCACTTGAATGTTGGTTTGCACTTGGTAAATGTGCAAATGATGATGTGAAAATGATTTTTGAATGATTAGAATGATGAGAATGATGATTGGGGTAATTTTGTGAATATTTGGACCATTTTGGAGGGCTTTTGTAACTTGTTAGATGAATTTGCAATATATGGTCACAAGAAAAAAATATGCATCCAAATCAGCTTGAATCTTCACAAAACCTTATAAATTGATGAAGTAGATTTCTGAATTGAATGTGAAGTGATTTGGTGGGGAGAAACCACTATTTTGTAAGAATTTGTCTTTTGTGCAATTTTATTGCAAACTCTTGTTTGCGCTTTTAGCCTACAAAAATTCCCACTAGTGTTTGGGTACTCTGCAAATACCTATGGATCCTCTAGTGCACCAAGAAATATCCATGGGCATCTCAAGGTGCTTAAGTAGTTATAAATAGTTGTCAATATGATAAACCAAGCTCATTTGTGTGTTTGAGAGTTTGAGAAGCTGCATCTGGAGGAGTGGAGTGAAATGAATTGAAGTGAGGTGAGGTGATTTGTGCACATAAGATATGGCAATAGAGCGAGTGAGTGTGGAGGCTAGGGATGATGTTAGAGTGTAGGTCATTGAGGTAATTGCTTTTTTGTGTATTGTGTAAAATGTTTGTGTGTATTTTTTTACAAAATTATTAACAAATATTTTTGTGTTTTTCTAGAAAATAGGATTTTTGACGCTTTACATTGGTTGTCGCATTTCATCCTTTGGATGTGGAAGGTGGTGTTGTATGAGGAGTGGGAGTTGTCGAAGGATGTGGGTATAGTGAAGGTATACTGGGTGGATATAGTGAGGGCTAATGAGGGGTACTTCTCTACCTTGGTGGAGAGGTGGAATGCGGATATGGGGACTTTTTAGCTCCCCATGGGAGAGGTTACCATGAAATTGGAGGGTGTATATTGCATCCTCAAAGTGCCAGTGGAGGGGATTTGGGTTGAGCTCAAGCTCAAAAAAATATAAATATGATGAAGATGTTTGGATATGCATGGTAAGGTGTGAGGGTGGAGAATGTAGGTATATCATATTTATCCATGTATGTGGACAAGGAGTTGGATGCCATTTGATCCTGGGTAATGTTCATGTTAGTCAACATCGTGGTCCTAAAAAACACTATATGTAGGTTCCCTTGGAACTTGATAGGGGTAGTGAACGATATGATAAATAGGTGGCATGTGTATGCATGTGCTCTTGCATTATTAATATAGTTATAAGGGGAGTTGTATGATGTGATGAGATGGGGGAGGAAGATATTGGAATGCAACTTACTATTGTAGTGTTAGGGATGGGAGCACTTTAGTGTGGCTTGGATAGAGGGATTACCTATGGTAAACTTGGGTAGGGAGTAGCCCTATGCTAGGATATGGGCAGTGGTCAAGGAGGTACAACTGATTTGGATAGTGATGATGAATCAATGATACTGAGAGCTGTGGGCTGGATTGACATCCACCTAAGTGACATGGAGGTCATGGTAGGCTTGCATGTGGACTAGATATGGAGAGCACTTGCGACAAGTGTGGAAAAATATTTGGGTGGTTTTAAGACACCAAAGTGAGGCTAAGTACTTTTAGTTCTCACAAGTACTTAAAAAAATTGAGCTGAGGTAGGATGTCCTAGATAAGGCAGTGTGGTATAGGAGACATCAAGAGGAGATAGGACTACCATGTGTGGAGTTGTAGAGGGTTACCTATGAGGATGACAAGGAGATAGATCTCCTAGATATAGCTGATGCGAGGATGACCATAGATTATGATGCATGGTTTGTAGCTTATCCAGCATGTGCATCATCTTGAGGAGAAACTTATGGAGATGGCAATGGTGAGGCTAGGAATGAGGGGATCCAGGAGGTCCCCAAGTGGTAGAAGTTCCTTCGATTGGATAGTCAAAGGAGGATTATGAAGGATTCTGTGAGGCAGGCTCTCAAGAGTGGGGGAGACAATGGAGATGGAGATGATGCATATGAGGTTTTGTATGGGACTCTATATCAGAGCAAGGATGATTGGGTGAGGCTAGAGCAATAGGTTGTGGAGTGATATGAAAGGATCACGAGGCTCCAGGTAGAGCTAGTATAGAGGGATCACTAACATAATGTTAACTTAGCATGTCTTTGTTCTTAGCATAGATATATTGAGGCATGGGACGATAGGTTGATGGAACATCATATTCCACTTCCAGATCCTCCAGCCTCATTTTTCTCTAAGGTTTCTAGCCATAGTGAGTCTAGGCATAACTATAGATATAGGGTTCCTCCTAGGTCATAGGGGTATTCTAGGAGGACGTAGCTAATGCTTAGATGCACTTTTGTATACGATCCTTGGTGATCCATTGTATGTAGCCTTTTGGTATTCATGGTACATGTGATATTTATACATATATATACATGTATTTTACCTTTTGTGTTATATATTTTTGTGTGAATACGTTTTTCTAGAATTTTTTTATGGAATGCATGTTTTCTATTGATAATGAATGTGTATGGTTTGTTATGGATGATTAATGCAAGGTGGGATGTATGTATGATTAATTCAAGGAGGTGTGTATGAATGATTAATGCAAGGTGGAATGTATGGATGATTAATGCAAGTTGTTGTATGAAAATGTGCCAATGAGTTTAGATCTTGCTTGGCCATGTTCTAACATTATTTATTAATCAGGAACACCAAAATTGGTGGCATATGGGATGAAATGTCTTATGAAGTGACATGGATGTTGACATGAAAGAAGATATGGATGCTGATATGGAATAAGATATGGATGTTGGTATGGATGAAGATATGGATGTTGGTATTAAAAAATAGCTATTTTGTAGAGACTCCGACATACTAGTGGTATCAAAAAAGCTCACTAAAATTGCATAATCATTATAGGAAAAATTGTGTGTAGTGGATTCATTTATCGAATCAAGAGCATGGTAATGACTCGATGCAATAAAGAACCATTGTGTGTGATAGTGAGTTTATTAACTTATATTGAGTAAATTGGGTAAATTTGTTATGGATGAAACCAAGAAGATAGCTTCTCTATATGTGCGGTCAAAGGTCTCTTTGAAATAAATGTGTCACCACACATGAGCATACTCCACTGCTAGTCAAGCGTCTATATATCTGGTGGAGGCTAACTGTTAGGATCCTCAATCCTAACATTATTAGTTAGTATTAGTTAGCATAATTAATCATTTAATTATTATATTATTAACTTATAAAGTGAACCATCACAACCCTTCATAACGTGAACCATCACGTATCTTCATACGTGAACCATCATGTCTCTTCACCAATGTAGCTTTAGGGTAGATATATATATTTGGTTGGCCATACATATCAAATCATCCAAGAAGAAGAATAATAAGAATATATTCTAAGGAGGGAGCCCCCTTTGAGTGGCCTGTGATTACATTTACATTAATTTGTTAATAATTTTATAGTAAGACATTGGGGTCTTACCATTTGGTATCAGAGCCATGTGGGACCCAGTCATGTGGGAATTGCTTAAATATCTTCATAAAATCACTTTTGTATGTGAGTATCAAACTCGGTTTGAGGATATCACCAAACACAACACAATATTGGATGAATCAATTCTCATCAATGGCTTCATTGGGGGATTAAAAGAGGAAATTATAATGGAGGTGACAAGGTTCAATCCCTATACCATGATGCAGACCTATGGATAGGAAAAATTAGATGAAGATAAAATAAATGCACAACAACGATTAGGTAAACCACTTATGGAAAAATCATTGACCACTTACATCACTCTCAAACCTATGCATAATGGAAGGGTAAAAAGCACTTACACGACTCCCAAATCTAACCAAACTTTATGAATTAAACATATTAGCTTTGAGGAGATGAAAGAACAAGCAAAAGGACTCTGTGATAATTGTGATGAATAATTTGGACCCCACCATAAATGTGCTACACTAACATTGTATTTATTGAAGGAATTTGATCCCTGTCTCTCCATAGAGGAAGCAGATGAGGTAGTTGTGTCTGAAGTGACCAGTGCACCTACTCAATGCAATGAAGACAATGAGGTCGATGTGCAGGAAGGGATTGATGTACCAAGCAAGGATGAGGTAGACATACCAAAGTGATAAATACTAACCAAAAATGCACTCTACAAGACCTACACATACCTTCCTCACCAATAGTGAATTCTTGCCATATGACCAAACCTATTCGAAACCAATGCAAAGTGACTACACACTCCTTCTCCGTTGGCTCTACCAAGGAACAAAAAAAGGATATGAAATCATTACCATAACTTTTGATGAATCATTCTGAAGTATTTGAGGAACCCCAAGGGTTGCCCTCCCATTCTCATCATGATTTTCCTAAGGAATATTCTACTATTGTTCTTGGAAACCCCCCCACTAATTCTTCATCCTTCTCGATATACCTGCCTATGAAAGGATGCCATTAAAAGAGTCCAGAACTTACACAAATCCTTCTTGGAAAACAAAGGATAAAGCTTCTCACTTTGAGATTTTAGGACAAAGCTCTTTTTAATGAGGGTGGCATGTTAGGCTCCTCAATCCTAACATTATTAGTTAGTATTAGTTAGTATAATTAATCATTTAATTATTATATTATTAAATTATAAAGTGAACCATCACAACCCTTCATAACGTGAACCATCACGTCTCTTCATACGTGAACCATAATTTCTCTTCACCAACGTAGCTTTAGGGTAGATATATATATTAGGTTGGCCATCCATATCAAACCATCCAATAAGAAGAATAATAAGCATATATTCTAAGGAGGGAGCTCCCTATAGTGGCTAAACGATTACAGGGGAGCCCCATTTCAATGGCCTATGATTACATTTCATTAATTTATTAATAATTTTATAGGAAGACCTTGGGGTATTACCACTAACTCCATAGTCCACTATTTTTGTTTTTGATATCTTAAGTTTTGGGTATGACTACCTAACAATATGACTGGAAATGTAGTATGATCCTTACAACCCAATTGATCAGTGGTGTGTGATGTAAAAGATTTAAATATTTTGTTAGGAATTTTTCTCCACTCTTTCTTTTATTTTTGAATCGTGGTAGTGGTGAAAACCACTATTTTTGTGGACTATGTTGTATAAAGGGACTAACAAGGATGACCCTTTTTACTTCGAGATTCATACCAAGTATGGTATTATCCCTATTTGACACAAGATGTTTTTAATATGTGAAATTGTGTTTGGTTCAAGATTGTTTTGGAGTCAATTTCTAAAACTCAAGATTTTCTTTGTGTATATGTGCAATGGTCATTAAAATAACTCGAAATGTATGTTGGAGGTTGCTTAAAATACTAGGATTTGTTGAGTGACTGAAAAAACCTAGGATTTTTATGGAAATGTGGTTTGTGTTCATTGCAATTTTATGTGGTGGATTTTTTTGGACCAATTCAAAACCTTAAACTTAATAAATGATCCCTAATATGACATGGATGTGAATGCAATGTATGACATGCAATTTTGTGAAATTTGAAATGCAATATGAAATGTGTGTTAATGCATTATTTTTGGAATGTAGATGCAAGTGAAATGCAATGTTATGAATGAAATGTATGCAAATGTTTTTATGTATTGGCCATGTACATATATCCATATATATATCAAATCATGCATAGAATGCTATCAAGTGTATAACATTAAGTGGTTCGATTTCTTCCTTTCCTTCCAGACTGGCAAGCCTATAAGTACCATTACCCACTATTTGTGTAATGATGTATGGAAGTAACCAATTAACCATGAATTTATCATGAATTTGTGGTAATGCATTGGTATGTTGTTGGTTCTCTTTAAGGACAAGATATCCTACTTGGAATTCAAGTAGATGAACTTTGGCATTGTAATCATGTTTGAGGTGGTATTGATAAACTCGTAAATGCTCTAAAGCATTGACTAACATCTCTTAAAGAAGTGTGAGTCGGTCAAGGTTTGCTTTTATAGAAGTATCATCATCTATGAATTCCTACAAATAAATTCACAATGAGGGAATATCGAGCTCAAGAGGCATGATTGATTTGACTTCATAGACCAGTGAAAATAGTGTTGCCCCCTATGGGTGTGTGGATGCTTGTTTGATAAGCCCATAATTCCAAGTGTATTTGTGTATGCTAATCTCTATGATTTTATTTGATAAGTTTCTTGAGATAAATAATTAAGGTCTTGTTAGAAGCCTCAACTTGACCATTTTATTGTGGGTAATAAGGAGTTGAGAAACTATGTTGAATGTTATATTTATTGTAAAGTGCTCGAACATCCTTTTTGTTGAAAGGCTTACCATTGTATGAAATCATTTTTAATGGAATACCAAAATGATAAATGATGTGGCAAAGTATAAACTCCACAATTCTAGGTCCTATCATACTGGTTCAAGGAATTACCTCAACCCACTTTGTGAAGTATTCAGTGGCTGTGATGATAAATGTATGTTATCCCAATGAAGGAGATGAAAATTTTCTAGTTAGATATAGATCCCATTGTGAAAAGAGACAAAGGATTTGAATAGGTTGTAAATATTGTGATGGTATATGAGTAAAATTAGCATGTTCTTGACACTTTTTGCAATGTTTAACATATGTGCAACAATCACGTTCCATTTTGGGCCAATAATAACCCATGCATAAAATATTATTTGCAATGACTATTCCACTAAAATGACCACCACAAGTACCATCACTAGACTCGAGACAACGAATGAGTACTCCATCATAACCAAATTTATACAACACGTCCCCCAAGAGAAAAAATCAGCTACTTTTTACTTGAATGCGCACTTGGAAGTTTGAGACATGTCAGATGGGAGTGTTCCAAATTTGAGAAATGCTACTATTTGTTTTGACCAAGGCTCATATGGATCCAAGTGGATAAAGCATACATCCTTTTCATCTTTAGACTCAACATGGATAAATGTATATTTGGAGACCATTGAGATTATAAGGGGTTGTACCTCTCCAAAGGATTATTTTGGAATCATTGATCCAAGGGAGACCAAAAAATCTACAAATCTATTAGTTGAACATGGAAAACTATTAATTTCATACCAATCAAACTCAGAGAGTAATTTCATTGCTACTTCATGATAAATATTAGTGGTAGGTTCTTTGCATTGGTATTCTTCGTTGATTTGTTTGAAAAAAAGTTGAAAAATCACCAAATATTTGAATATGCTTCATGTCCATAGCTATAGCTAATTAAAGACCTAGGATTAAGGATTTGTACTCTACAGTGATGTTTATGCATTGGAATTCAAGTTTGAATGATAAGGGTATAGGTACCCCCAAAGGTGCATGAAAAATGACTCCAACACCTTGACCTTTCATGCACTTAGAGCCATCAAATAATAATGTGATATTGATGTCTTCCTCTAGAATTACATATTCTTCATGCTCAGTGATAGAAAATACCGAATCATATGGAAGCTCAATAATCAAAGGATGATCACTAGGTAGTGGAGCTTCCACAAGTTGATCGGATATTACTTGAGCTTTAATGTATTTTTGACTAATGATATCCAAGTCAAATTCAGTAAGGGGCATTATCCATTTAGTAGTGCAGATGTTATTGTAAGTTTAGGACATCATATAACATAGAGAATTTTAACTAGATATGATATAAATTGTGTCTAAACATGTAATATCGAAGTTTCTTAGTGGCAAAAAACACTACTAAGCACAATTTTTCTACATAAGCGTATCTAGTTTCATAGATTACCAATGTTATACTAATATAGTAGACAACTTGATCTTAATTTTCCTTATTATTTTGTGCAAGCATTATCCCTAGTGCAAATTATTTTGCTAAGATATAAAGATAAAATGGAACCCCTAGACGAAGAAGAGCTAATACTGGAAGAGAAGCTAGGTATTTCTTAATTTCATCGAAGGCTTTTTGACATTCATTTGTCTAAGAGAATGGCACCCCCCTTTATAGTAGGTGATTGAATGGCCTACATTTTTTAGAAAGTTGGACAATGAAACAATGGATTTATTGGATCTTTCCTTGTAAACTATGTATTTCCTTTAAGCTATTTGAGGGATGCATCTCTATGATGGACTTGACCTTGTTAGGATCCACCTCAATTCCTCTTTTTGAGATAATGAATCCTAGATGTTTACCCGAGGTAACACCAAAGACACATTTCTTGGGATTTAACCTTACATTATGTTCTAGGAGTTGGTCAAAACCTTTCTTCAATACACCAATGTGTTCTTATCGAGTTTTGGATTTAGCCAAAATATCATCCACATAGTCTTTGATAATATTATGCATGTAATAATGGAAAATGTATGTCATGGCACATTGATAAGTGGCACCTACATTTTTGAGTCCAAAGGGCATATCCTTGTAACAAAAAGTTCCCCAAGGTGTAGAGAATATTTTTTTGTGTTGGTCATAAGGATTTATTTGAATTTGGTTGTATCCTAAAAAACCCGTTCATGAGTGAAAGAATTTCATGGCCAGTGTAGTTGTCGACAAGAGTATTGATGAGTGAAAGTTTTTATTTGACTGACTTAGCATCAACCTGTAAGGTGAGATTATTGATGACCAAAATACGGTTAATACCAAGCATGTCCTTATAGGACCATGCAAAAATGTCTTTCTTCCTCTTGAGGAGAGCAATGAATTGCTCTTATTCATTGGGTGATAAACTTTTTCCAAGCTTGAGAATTTAGGGATTGTCTTTGTCTACACTAAGTTCCACATTGATATCATATTCAATGGATATATGGGAAATTCCTCAAGCTGATGGGGCATAGGGATAAAATAAATATCATTTAAGATGTCATAAAACTCTTTTGGATTATCCTCTTCTATTTATTCTTGGAAAACCTCAGGATCCAAAGGTGAGGGTGAAGGCAAAGGTGGAGGGGATGGAGGAATGTAGTTGGTGGAAGTCCTTCACAATTCCTTAAACAAGAAAAATTCAAAAAAGGATGGAGGTGATAAAATCTAGTCCATATTGATAAGGCTTTTATAAATTTGAATTGGTTTATCCATATCTTATGTATTATGGAGTAGGGTGAATAAATCAACATGATTCATGTTGACTTATGGGTAGGATGAATAAGTTTATATGGAATGGTTGGGACATAAGAACTGGTTCTAGGATATTGGTTAACCTAAATATCAACAAGCAACACAAATGAATACATTTATCTAAATTATATGTACATGCAATGCAAAGTAAGAATTTTTTTTTTTTAATTTTTTGGTAGTTGTGAAAACCACTATTTTTATCTTATGTACATATATTACATGTTGGCTTATGAACTGGATTAATGGAATGGAGGTGGTGGTTCACTAGTAGTGTTGGCTCGTTATTGTGGAAGAAGCAAGCAAAATATAGGCTCATGGATGGGGAACATGTTGAGGTAAAACTCATCTTGTTCGATATGGTGAATGATGGGCTCTAGTTTTTCTTCAGATTCATCCAAAATTATCGATATAAGTTCAAATTCTTCATATATTTCATCATTAGAATTATTAGGATGGAGGGATTCTTCTCCTGAATTTAGATTAATCTTTTGGAATGCTTTTTCAAGAGAAGATATGGTGGAAAGTGGGTGGTAACCCAAACCTGAATGGTCATGCACCTCTTGATATGGAACATCAATAGGTTGATGCACTCCTTTTTCATGAAATTCTAGGCCATGACCTTGCCAATTAACTATATTAAAATAGAAATTTGGAAATTCCATAATGTTTGGAATGTTGGCAAGTATTGGTTCTTTGGGTTCCTCTAGGGGAGTTGGACTTGATGAAGAATCAATCTCCCATACATGAAATTTATACTATTTGGAGATAAACCCATGTTATATATTGCTCCTATGGCTAAATGTGGGTCATGTGGGTGACCAAAATACTTAACCTTAGGAATGGTGAGTAGTGTGACAGTGATGTATTAGACCATATATTCATCAATACCAATATTAGTGAGGTTGACATTGAATTGGGATGACATGGAAGGACTATGGTTGGATGATAGATCAAGAAATGGTGAATATGAAGATGTTCCACAATCTATCAACTTGACTTATGAAATATTAGGTGATGGCAATGGATTGGATTGTGTAGGTTGTTGAATGGATAACGATGAGGTGGATGGTAATGATGTTGATGGTGTGGACTAACTGTGACCACATGTGCATGTAGTCATTGATGAAGATGATGGGGGTTTGAAAGCTTGATGTGGACTTGTGATAGGGAGCTCTTCAGGAATGGGATCCTTTGATGAATAAATTGGTGAAGTGGTAGATTTATTGAATTATGGCAAAATAAAAAGGTGATTGGAAGGAAGCATGGAATCATAGGGATTTGAAATGAAATTACAATACTTAAACAAGTCAACATCTATCAATATGCAATGTAATTGTCCCTCATGAACGTATTTCAAAAATTGATGTAAAATGGAAGGGACACATATCATTTCCTTCATCTAAGGTCTTCCAAGGAGTACATTGTACACCATGGATCCTTCCAAAATGTGAAACACGGTGTGCAAAATTTGACCCCTACTTCAATGGGTAAAACAATAATATCAATTGTGGAACTCATAGCATCATTAAATGTTTTTAGAGTAAATGATTATTTGGTGATATGAGATGGAGGGAGGTTCAAATGATCAAGGGCATATGTGGTGATGATATTCATAGAGGAACTGGTATCAATTAACACTCTTTTAAAGTGATTATTATGAATTAGAGCCATAATATGCAATGGAGGGTCTACTGAGTCCGATGAGATTGGCTTAATATAAAAGTCATAGAATGTGATGGAAGGCTCCATGCATATTTGGATGCTTCCTACAAAGTTGTTGAAGGCATTAGGATCTTGAGATTGTAATTTGATTGATTTCAAAATATCCATTAATGCCTCACAATGTGGATGAGATTTTTGTATTAACTCATAGATTGATAATTTAGCAGAAGCCATCTTTAGACTCGTAGTTAACTAGATACTCAATGAGATGATTGATCATAGTGGATGATTTATGGGTGGATTTGGAGGATTTTATTGGCTAGGGATATGGATGGGTGATGAAGGATTGGGGAAATTTGAATGAGTGCTATTGTTAGAGGTTGTGACATGCTTGAGGTGGTTGCCTTATTTTCTTACTTATTTTACCTCTAGTGATCACATGGATGGTCCATACAAACCCTTGGTATTGTTAAACATGATTGACTTGATTAGGGGGAGTTTTAGTTTTAGCCCCCCCTCAATTTGGTTGCACCTATTCATGATAAGGAAGTGGTGTTTGAAATATACCAAGGTTTTGATTTTGTTGAGCATGGGGGTTGTAAAGATTGATTTCCCAATAGTCAATAAGGTCTTGCACTACATCTTTAAATGAATGAAAATTGTTAATGTCATGCCAATTTTACCAATGATAAGAAAAAAATAGATGTTCCTGACAATGTTTACTATGTTTGGTGGGATCGTTTGATCTAATTTTAGGCAAAGCAAGTTGGTTTATCTCATAAAAATTCTAAAAGGGAAGCATATGATTCACCTAAGAGGGTTTTTTGGAAATTTTACTGAACAAAATATCACTAGGATAGTTTTCCACAGTTTGCACTATGTTCAACATGGCTTCAATTATTGAGGGTACCGCATGATCAACAATTTGTTGTGGTGTTTTTTGAACGGATTGTTTTTGAGGCATTATCGTATGGCTCATGACCACTTGATTAACTTAATTGGGTTTAGTGGCTAGGGTATTCTATGTTGATTTTTTTTGACTAGAATATTTGCTTTTAAATTAGACCTTATTTTGATATTCTTTATTCTTAGGCTTAAGTATGCCTTCTTGGATTTTGATCTCCTCAATGATAGTAGAATGAGCTAAATATTCTTCAAATTAATGATAAGTTAATATTTGAAGCATCCAAGATATAAGTTTTAAACAAATCTTGGTGAATAGCTTTATTATCTCATCCATTGGTAGGGTGAATGGTAACTAAATGATGATAATTATACAATGGTTTCCAAAATCATATATATATTTATCATGTTGTCTTAAAGCATAGACATAAGACAATGAGATATTATTTGTAAATTTAATATGAAAAACTCAAACAATTGGTCAATAATTTGCTCAAAAGTATAAATACCATGGTTAGGTAGATTATTATACCATTCTATGGCATCTCCTCCTAATGTTTGAGGAAAATTTTGGAGCATGAGAGAATTGTCATTTTGAATTCTAAAACAAGTGTGTACAAACATGCTCACATGTTCTTTGGAATCCTTAGTTATATTGAATTTCTCAAACTTAGGCACCATAAAATCTATCAGATATGGCAGTGATGGTACCAGAGGATGAATGGGTTGACTGATAAATTGGCATAAGGTTGGTTTGTGATTTGTCAAACTAGGAGTATATTGTATCAATTGATCTATCTATTTTTGCATGGCCTTAATTTGAGGGTATTATTTAGGAATGTGTAAGCCCTAAATTACTTGATGATTTTGTGGTGGAGTGGAGAAATTTTGTGGAGTGACTAAGTGATGATGAGATTGGTAATGATGGCTAGGTGAATTTGATGGAAATTGATGAATGGGAGACTAATGATGAAAATATGGGGAATTATGGAATGTGGTTGATGTATGAGGGTTATGGATAGTTTAGCCAATGGTAATAGGATGGATCATGGTATCACTTGGTCGAGGAACAAAAATAGAAACCAAAGAAGACTATGGTGCCCATGATGGACCCTGGTTAACAAGGATAGTCTGAGTATAGTTTTGTAAAGGTTTGGGGTTCACCTGTACTTTTTGTTGAGTATTTTGATGTTTTCTAAGATTTTTTTTTATATTTTTCATGCCTCATTAATATCTTTATCAAAATCTTAGGGTATTGAAGATGTGTCTTGGGGACAATTTATACTAGGTATGGCAACTTGTGAGGCTAAAACTTGTGAAGTAGCATTTACATGTGCTTCATATAAAGGGTTATGTAAGTGGAAGTGTATGAAGTGATAGGAGCATATGAAGGTTGGGTAATGGAAATATTGGAGGAAGGTGTAATTGATACCTCAAAAAGAATATTAGTATACACCTGAGTGAAGCTAGATGGTGGTTGGTAATAAACAAGCACCTATTGTAAAGTAGAATCCTATCTAGGTGAGTTGGGGACTTATTCTAAGGTATAGTTAAAAAAAAATCATAAGAGCTTATACACATGCCATGTCTATATGGGTAATGTGATGGTTGATGGTAGGGGAGGTTCACTCCTCTTGGGGCATAGCCATATGAAAGATTGTGGATGGAAAGGAATGTGAGGGACCCACAGAAAATTCTACCTATGTCACATTTAGGAAGTGTACCATAGAAGTGGTGGGGAAGGTGGATGAATGTTCCATTTGATTATCTTGATTTAATACTTGATTTTGATTTTGTGTTAATACCATAAATCAAATAAATCAAAATATAAATTATGCAGTAAACAGAAATATCTAATTTAAATTTCACAATAAAAACAAACAACCAATGCTAAGTTTTTTCAACATGTGTGCCTTACCTCATTCATTGATTATCTCCTTTTAATGTGAATTTATTTTCTTGTGTTTCAATATTGTTTGTTTCAAATGTGCTAATCTAAATTAATCAAATAAAAGGAAAAACTATGGCTAATATGGGGCAATGAGATTCTTGTTGGTGATGAAATACAACAAGTTTTCTCAGGGGTAACTTAGGGTTTCTAAGGGTAGATATTAGTGGATGGATATGAAAGTCACCATCACCAAATATCAAGCAATGGCTAGTGATGAAATCCAGCCATTACTATAAATGTGAATCATGCAGTTTGTGGATCCTTTTAGAGTTTATGATTTTCTATTTTGTTCAAACAATGTTAGAAAGATAACCACCTTTTATGGTCTAAATAAAAATCGACTGTTCACAATATCAATTTCTCCAAAGGATATAGATTACATCACTTAAAACCTGCTCTAAATAGCTAGGGGGTTCATCTATTACTATGTATGAAATAACCCAAGTATGGGTATCCTCTTGGTATATGAACAATATTCCTACTTAGACCTACAAAAATAGGAATCCCTAACCCTATAATGCAAACTAGTTGTGCAATTTCAATTCACATGAAATCATAATGCAATTATATATATATATATATATATATATATATATATATATATATATATATATATATATATATATATATATATATGTTTTTTATTTTTATATAATAGAAACTCAAAAATTTCAAGTAGGAGATATGAATGAATTAAAATGATAAATCTAAATCCTTAAATGTATGCTAACATGAATTTTCTTTTCCATATTGTTTAATGAAGTTATTTTTATCTCAAAAACTTGAAAAAGACATAAAAATGACAGAAAATGTAAACAAAAAATCTAGGGTTTTAGTTGTAGATATACAAAGTAGCCTATGCTTCTCCTTAAAATCTTTGTAAAATGCCCTTGGGCATTTCTGGATGGCCCTCGAGCACCACCGAGAATTTTGTGCATCTTCTGCAACCTTCTAAAAACTTATAGAAACCATAGATCCAGTGAAATATATGAAATTTGTGCTTCTGAAAACCTTGCAATATGATAGAAAATAGCAAGTAAATTAGTAAGGCAAATCATAAACAGAAACCTGTAGGGGGTCCCACCATGATCACCATTTGAAGAGAGAAATATGTAACACCAAACAATGCTAAATAAATTGAACACAAAGAACCCAAAATTGCACAATAGATGATCTCTTATTAATAGGAGGAGCCTAAAAACTCCATTTTTACAATGTGGATCCTTGAATCCTTTTGATATAGATTTACAATGGCTAGGGTTCCTCGAAACCCTATAAAACAAGGTTTGTGGTGTCTTCAGGCGTGTCCTTGCTCTCAATAGAAGTGAGTGGGATTTTAGTTATCCAATTTTAGGCCACTCCAGCTTAAGCAGTTGTCCAATATTGATGTCACACTCCCATATTTGTACACATTAAAACAACAAATGAGTTAGTAGCACCTATGAGGGCTCCACAATGTGAGGCCCTCTATGATAAATACTAAAATCCTAACTATTTATTGTAAATGACATGAACATAACTAAAAGTGCATGTAATAAAATAATATACAATGGATTTACCTTATGTATTTGTTGTTCTCTAATCTGGTGAAGCTAGTTGTAGTGAATTGATGTGAATATGCCCTGACATCGCTCGAAGGATAGGGGGACTTCAGGATATTTGGTGTAAAATACCCATGGGTGATTGAAATTTATAGGAAATGCTTGTAGATGCTTAGGTTTGGTAGGAAGGTGCCTAGAGGTGCTTTACAGATGAGGGGAAGCACCCATAGACACTCAACGATGATAGAAAAATCTTGAAGGCATTTAATAGTTGAGGAAAGAGTTTGTAGAAGCATATCTAGCAAGGGGAAATGAATGGAAACGGATACAAAGGTTACAATGAGTGAAGATGGAGGTAGAAGTGCTTAAAATACTTAGGAAACTCAATAAATTTAAGAAATTTAGGAAAAATACTTAAGAACTCCAAAAAATTGAGGGTTTAGCCATTAAAATAGCTCCTATTTATAATCCAACCTAGGGCATGCTAGGGTTTCAATAACACTAATAATGTGGATGAGATAAAAGCACACCGAAGGGTGGATATTAAATTTAGGGTGTGGCACGGATTGATGTGGATGGAAAGATAAGATTAAGTGAAATTGGATGGTTGGAATTAATTCACTTATATAAATATATGTAAAATTTAATATATAAAATATTATTATTTAAATATATATAATAAATATATATAAATCTATATGATAAATGGGTGAAAATGGTGACAAGTTTAGGATAGATGAAAAATGTCTAGGTTTTGGTGTCTACAATTATTATCTTTATTATTATTATTATTATTATTATTATTATTTATATATTTGTTTTTCAAATAGGAGAATAGTCGACACCAAATCTAAGTGTCATCTTTCTTGGTATAAGAAACAAGTGCACCATGGACATTTTTACTAAAGGAATCTCTAAATAGCAAGTAATATCGATAATTAAAATCATAGAGAAGATCCTTTATAGTTCTTTCTTTGAAAACCATGGCACGATAATCATTACATTTTTGAAAAAGACCATTATTTTTAACATAAAGATCATTACAAGACAACCCAACATGATCTTCTTTTAAAAAAGAAAAAATATTTTTGGAACATATAGAGCCAATCACAGTACATAACAAGACCTCAAAAGAATAATGGGGACCATCATCCTCATAATCCACTCCTAAATTTTGAAAATCCATATACTCAGCATAAGTCATAAGATGATCATAATTGTAAAAGGGTAAAGGTTAGTCTTTAATAGGTAAAAAAACTCAACCACATCTCCTAGTCCAGATATCGACATCCAAATATTCTTGAATGTCATTCTGTTATGGCCTTAAATCTTTAACTACATATCCCATACTCGATAGGATCTATTTGGGAAGTGGGTAATCATTGGAAAGGTAACAATGAGTAAAAGAATACTCAATGAGAGAAGGGTTGCTACCACATATCTTCTCTTCAAAGATAGTCCCTACAAATATAAAGGTGCACGTGCTAATGTGTACAATGTCACCTTTCTTATGAGGCAAAACCATGGTTCTTGGTGATTGCGGTAGCTGGGTGAGGTCCAGAAGAGGTTCTCAAAGAAAATAATTGTCATGATCCTAAGATGAGAAACTTAAGATATGTTCCTCACTCATTTTTAAAATTTTAAATTATTTTGATATCTAAGATGAGGAATGCGGAGAAACCATTGAATAAATAGGAGATATGCTAAACTCAGATTGAGCTCGCTCTACATTTAAACAAAAATCAAATGGTTGAGGGTCACTTAGAATGGTGATAACTTGATTTGTAAATTTGAATTTTAACCATTGATGAAGAGTAGAAGGGATGACCTTCATTTCATGAATCTAAGGACATCCAAGAAGAAGATTAAAAGATGTGGGACAATGCACTACATAAAATAAAGTATCCAATATTTTACATCCAACCTTGAGGGGAAGATATATGACACCATAGGCCTCTTGGGACTCATTGTTGAAAGCTTTTATAATGATATCAAATTTTTTTAAATCTTCCTCTTTTACTGTAAATTTTTGAAAGAATTGATATGTACATAAATTGATAGAAGAACCATCATCAATCAAAATTCACTTAATAAATGCATCTCAAAAAAGTGCAGTGATGTAAAGTGAAGAATATTCATGTAATTTTTAGGAAGGTTTATCATCATCCAATAATGAGAGGTGATGTATCCCAAAATAACCTAGAACATCAATTATATTGTTAGGAGAAATATCTAAGGGAACCTATTGTTGCTTTAGAAATTATATCAAAGCATCTCTATAATTGGGAGAAGTTTTTAAAAGCATTAAAATGGATATCTTTGTTGGATTATTATCTAACTACTTTTGGAGATCGAATGAACCCTTAGGCTATGGTTTCAAAACTAAAAGTAGAGTCCATGTGTCTGAAAATTTTCTTTGACTATTCTTCAAAACCGATTTGGGTTGTAATATAGGATTATGTCCTTGTTGATGATTTTGAGTCTAAGCTTATGTTTTTGTAGTTATCCCAACCATGCCAACAATATTACCATAAGGAGGAGGCTTATTCTGATGAGCCACCTGATTTGCTACTTGTTTATTATGTTTTGGAAATGGATCTTTGGATATTCCCATATCTTGATTGGTAGTTAATTTTTTTTTGAATAGGAACTTGATTATTTGTTGATTGAGAGTTTTCCAAATAAACACGTCCTGCATCAATCAAATATTGAACCACATGTTTCAAATTTTACAAGTTTTGGTTCAATGTCCTTCTACTCTATGTTATGCGTAATATTATCTGAGTTTATACCAATGATATGTAGGATCGAGTTATCTCTAAGAAGGTAATTCAATTGCACTAGCTTCTAAAAGTTATTTTAAAAGTGCTTCCATAGATATGTTAATTCTTGTGAAATTCCTTTGTGGAGGTATATGAAGCACTATATTTTGTAGGTTGTTAGTAATATTTTTAGCAGGCCTACTATCCATTCCACTATCACCTCCTACGTGTTTATTCTTATGTTGAGACTTAAAAGGTTTCTCTTATTTGAATTTTAGTTGGCCTCTCTTGTTAAGGGCCTGTTCTACTTTTATTGCTAAATCAATTTCTTGATCAAAATATGTAATGGTAGTAGTCTATAATGCATAAGATATTTTTTCTAGTAAATTACCAATAAATATCTCAAGCATATATTTTGGAGCTAAAGTATATCTTAAATGTCCAAATAAACTTCTCCAATGAACCAAAAAAACAAAAACAAATTCCTCTTTACTTTGTTTCAAATTAGAAGCATCTTTCATTATTACTTCCTTTTCAATATATGCACTAAATTGTTGAACAAACAATTCCATTGTTTCTTCAAAAATGAGATCATGGCAAGCTATTTTAAATATTTTTAAATGCTCTATTGGATATTACCTACCTTTATAAATAGGTAAAACTAGTATAGGAAAATTCTTAGCAATGACATTAGGATCCAATGGCTAATTACAAATTTCCTTATAACAGTAAGTAAAACTTGAAGGCTAAATCATTTCAAATTTTGAAACTAACTTCTTTACTATATTTGTCAATTTGTGCACCTCTAGATTATTTTTATGCATTATTCTAAATTTCCCTAAATGAGGAATATATGTGTATTGAGGAACCAATGCTTGAATTAAGTTGGATGCATGGATACTATTGTTATATGTGGTTCCTTGTGAAAATGGACAACTAAAATTTGGTAGAATAGAAGCAAAAGTGTTGAGGTTAGAATATTGAGGAGGAAATTGAAAATAATTTTGAGTGATACTACTAATTGGAGGGACTTATAGATTCCTTCCAATATTGGTGATTATATTAGTAGTATCAATTGCCTAGTTTTTTAAATTATTAGGATGCATTGATTCAAGAAAGGGGTTATTTTGATCAGGCATAGGGGAGCTTATTAGAGGAGGAGGTGGAGGAGTTTCACCTCTTTCAAAATGAGCTTCTCACTCCATACCCTCCAATATATTATCCTTATTAACTTTCATAAAGCCTTAAATGTGTTGAAATGATGAAAATACAAACCCACCATTAGGCCCCTCATTAGGATCAAAACTCATTTTAGTTTTCATGTTATCTTATTCTTTTGGATATATTCTAGGATCCTCTCTATCAATATAATCATCTTTTGGAGGAAAATAATGATATTCAAGTATCTTTCACTGACTTCTAAGGAGAGGAGCCATTAGAATAAGAAAAAGGATAGAAGAAAATACTAACAACAAACACACAAAAAATACATTTTTAAAGATGTTATTAAGTATTTTTCAATAATGCAAACAAAATTAGTGATCTTGTTTAAGATATTTAAAAAATAAAGGAGGTGTTCATGTTGGGTTAACTAAAGATGTAGAGGGAGAAAACTACCCTACTGCTTTCAATTCTCAAGGTTGGATCCGCAAATAGAGAAAGCCTTAAGGTGATGGGGGTATGTAATTATCTACAGTCGATGCTAAAGGAGGGAAGGGTTCACTAGGAATAATTTTAATTTTTACAATATCATGGGCAAAAAATTATTGGTTCAAATATAGTAACTCTAAAATCCCATATGGGTCTAAAAATAACTTAAATCTCGGTGAGCATAGGTATAGAGTGTCCAATATATTTTAGTGTTAGCCCCACCAGAATAACATAGAAAATATTCAACATGTTTCCAACATTCTCCCACTTATTGAGTACTTTCCATAGAGGCCAAGAACTACCATTATCAACTATCAAGGGAAACCATGCCCATAGATCTTCTACACCAAGAAAATTTTTGAGCAGGTACAACCTTTGTTAATGAATCAACAATATTCTTCTCTGTATCAACTTTCTCCAATATCATATGGTTATCTTAAAACATATCTCACAAAATGGTACTTGATATCAATATGTTTTTATCGATCATGAAAACCATGATTACTGGAAAAAAATATTGCACTTTGACTGTCACTTTTAATTCTCATAGCCTTCTATTTAAGACCAACTATTGAACACAACCTTTGTAGCCACACTGATTCTTTACATGCATTATTTGCAACCATGTACTCTAATTCTGTAGTGGATAATGAAAAAAATGATTACTTTTTACTCATCCAACTTACTGCCCATCCAAACAACCTAAACACGTAAGCACTAGTGGATCTTCTCTTGTCAAGATCTCCAGTCCAGTCAGCATCCATAAATCCTTATATATTTATAATATCATTACCTCTAGAATTTCCTCCATAATATTTAGCATAATTTGTAGTTCCATGCAAGTATCTAAAGATCCTCTTCACAATAATCCAATGTTACTTTCCTGGATTTGATATATATCTGCTAACTAATCCCACTACATGTGTAATATTAAGTCTAGTACAAACTATTGCATACATTAGACTGCCCACAATACTAGCATAAGGAACATGTTGTATTCCTTCAATTTCCTTATTTGTTTTAGGATACTTTTCAACATATAACATTTGACCAACCGCATATGGAGTACATACTAGTTTACAATCATGCATCCTAAACTTTTGTAGTATCAAATCAACATATTTCCTTTGATTTAAGCACAAAAATATATTTGCATGATCCCTTATTATTTCCATACCAAAAAACAATTTTGCAACACCCAAATACTTCATGTAAAACTTATAAGATAACTAATATTTTAGTAAATTTATCATCTCCTTACTGTTACCAATTAACAACATGTCATCCACATACAATACAATGATAACAAAAATTTCACCTTCCTTTTTGAAATATACATATGGATTTGCTTTGCTTTTTCCAAGCCCAAGTGTCAAAACAAACTTGTCAAATTTTTGGTTCCACATCTTTGGAGACTACTTCAATCCATAAAGAGACTTTTTTAGCTTTCATACCAGGTCCTCCTTACATTTTACCTTAAAGCATTCTAGTTGTGATATGTATATATCTTCATCAAGTTCACCATATAGAAAATTTATTTTTACATCCATATGTTCTAACCAAAAAAAATCTGATTGAAGTTAGTTTAGCCATAGGAGGAAAAATCTCACAAAGTCAATTCCATCGACCTAAGAAAATGCTTTTGCTATGAAGAAAGCCTTGTACTTCTCCAAATTTCCTTCAAAATTTTACTTCTTATTGAATAACCACTTACAACCAACAGGTTTTCTACTAGGAGGTAATTTCACCAAGTCCCATGTCTTATTTTATCGAAGGACTCCGTTTCTTCTTCCATATCTCTTTTCCAAGACTTATTATCACTTGACTGAAGTGCCTCATTTACATTATTGGGTTCATCAGTGAATGATAAAGTAATTTTAGAATAAAAATTTGAAGGACTATACCTATCTAGAATTATTCTCTCTTGATCTGATCTCCTCAAAATTGAAGTTCTATATTCTACATATTCAACATCCTCCTCACCTTCTTCCTTTGAGTATTCCTCTTTAGACTCTCTCTGTAATTCAGGTTATACCATAGTTATTCATGTTGTTCCAATTTCTATCACTAATTCTGGTTCTTTACTTGGTTGCATTTCCTATTTTAGAACATCTTTTGTTTCTCTAAAGATCACATTATGACTATAAGCAACCTTCTATATTTTCAGGTTCCACAACTTATATCATTTAATACTAGTACTATAATCCATAAATATATATATTTTAGATTTATAGTCTAGCTTATTCCTTTTCTCTTTTGGGACATACATATAAGCATCACAAAAAAAAATCCTTAGATGTCTAAGAGATGGTTTCTTACTAGTCCATACTTCCTATGGAGTCTTGTCCACCAAATATGAGGTAGGATATCTATTGATGAGATAACATGTTGTTAACACAACTTCTACCCAGAATATATTTTCTAACACTACACCACTTAGCATACTTCTAGCCTTATCCATCAATGTCCTATTCTTCCATTCTGCAACCCCATTCTGTTGTGGAGTATATAGAGTCTTTCTCTACATTTCTATTCTCCAGTCCTTGCAAAACTACTCAAGTTTATTAGAGCAATACTCACCACCATTATCAGTTCTCAAAACCCTTATTTTTTCTCTATTTGATTTTCTACAAGAGCCTTAAACTCTTTAAATTTATTAAAAACCTTAGATTTTTTCTATAGAAAAGATACCCAAGTTTTTCTTGAGAAGTCATCTATAAATGTAATAAAATAGATAGATTTACCTAATAATGGCACTTTTACAGGTCCAAAACCATAACTATGAACTATATGTAGAATTCCTTCAAACCTTGTAGAACTACTTGGAAACTTGACTCTAGTTTGTTTCCCAAAAATGTAGTGCTCACAAAAATAAAAATTTAATGGGCAATAAGAAAGTCCTTTATCCATATCTTTTATTTTCAATATTCAAAGTGCTTTCTCATCAATATGACCCATGTGTTGATGCCACAACATTGTATTCATTGTAGGAATACTCAAAGACATTTTAGATGTATTATTTTCTTGTACAATTGAAGAGTTATTGTAAATAATACTTACAATGCTAGCCTCAAGTCTAAAAAAAGTTCCTGTACGAACTCCTCTTTCCATCACAAAAGATCCATGGACCATATTGCAACTATTCTTATTGAATACCACATTCACACTTGCATCATTGAACTTACTCATAGACATATTATTCCTTTCCAAATTTGGAATATGCAACACACCAGAAAGGGTTTTAATTCTTCCATATTTTAGCATCAACTTGACTCTCCCTCAACCTATTATTTTATATGTCAAATTGTCTCCTATAAAGGCTTTACCTCCATCTATATTTTCATATTCATATGACCCATTCCTATGAGGATTCATATGAAAAGAATCACTTGAGTTAATAACCCATGATTCATAATATTCACTTGAGCATGTTGCAGCTAAGAATAAGTCCCATGAATCTTCATTTGTGGTATTCATTTTTGTAGAAATTCCTTCATCATATGGTCATTTGTGATCAGAATTTTTAGATCTCCAGTCACTTTTGTAATGCTTTGCTTTACCACAATTCCAACATTTTATCTTTTCTGAGGCAATAGATTTATCCCTAGATTTTAATCTCTTTTCTCCTAATTATTTTTTTATTCTTTCTTGAAAACGGACTCTCACAATCAAGGCTTTCTTTTGATGATAATCCTAAAAATATTTTGGTCTCATATTTTCAGACAACTAAGTTCCTACTATATCCTCTACTTTCAATGTATATGTAGTATAGGTAATATCCATAACAATGTTATCCTATGAATTAGATAATGAACAAAGTAAAGTAATAAAATTTTCCTATTCATCCATTTTTACTTCTACAGAGGTTAAGTAAAGCATTCAAATATTCATCCATAGAGTCACCATCATTCATCCAAAGTGAATACAACTTATTTTAAAGAAATATTTTATTTACTAGTGACTTTGTATGATAAAATATTTCCAACTTCTCCCATAAAAAAATTATCTTGGTATTTGTAGATACATTCAATGATATCAAATCAGATAAGCACAATATGATAGAGCTACTTGCCTTCCTATAAAATTTTAGCCAATCCTCATATATCATCGATGTTGATTTTGTTCTCAAGACCATAATCCACTAATATTTATAACCAATAGATCCTCCATATTGATTTTCCACAACTCAAAATTCCATCCATTAAATTTTTCAATCTCTATTTGTGTGCTTCCCATGTTTCTTCTTTACCTAGATCCTTTCACGTACGACTCCCACTCAAGAATTAATTTATCACAAGGTTGAAACCCTTACTCCTTGAAAAAAGCTAAAACCTAGATTTAATACCAAATGAAGAGAATTAAAGAGCCTTGATAAACTAAAACAAAAAATAGTAGTAACAAAATCAAAAGAAGAAGATCGTAGATTCACATATTACACAATATATATCCTAGAAACCCTCAATCAAGAAAAAACTAGCATAATATTATATTATTATTGCATTAACTTGATCGTATCCAATATAATAATATTCTCCTTCTATCTCCCCAAACCCTAATGCAAGTGTGATATATATAAAAAATGCTAATACACAAATTTTTACAATATAATGGACAAAAAAGTATGGGTTTAAATATAGTAACCCTAAAAGTCCATATGGGCCTAAAAATAACTTGAGTATAGGTATAGAGTGTTTAGTACCTTTTAGTGTTAGCCCCACTAGAATTATATGGAAAATATTCAACATATTTCCAAAAAATATAAGGCACCCAACAAACAACCTAAATAATAATAAAAATAATTAGCTCATTCGATGATGTATCCTTGCTTTTATAATTTTTTCCAATGATATCAACTTGTTAAATACTTGAAAAATATAATCAACATTAGGGGGCCTTATCAGGTCACTATACAATAGTTCTTAGAGGTATAATAGTAAATCCCCATGCATCCTTTAGCTAACCATTGTTAAATAGAAGCAAAAATTGACCTCTCAAAGGTATCAAGCATATCAAGATATAGTAAAATAAAATTATAGAAATATAAAATAGAATATGACACTATGCTCTACATGTAGTCTATAATACAAATATAAATTTTGGAACAATAGATTATCCCCAGGTATAACTCAGGTGAAATCATACCCCGTCACAGGCGATCACAATAATGCACTAACAAAATCATTCCCTGTAGAGACCCAAGTATGATTTCATATAAGTGAGCTAAAACATCTTGGATTAATGTAAAATAATAAATTATAGATGCAACCTACTAAAATATGCATTTAACGGAGTGAATTCACCTCAAAAAGTGTAAGGAAGAAAGTAGAAGGGTTAAGACCTACCAAATTAGTTTATCTCTCCTTGGGGATCCCACACAAACCCACCAAAGCGAGCAAAAACAAACAATAATCCAATGCAGCAAAGAAAAATCAATTTTCATACTTCAAAGTTTAGCTTACTTGTGGGATAAGAAGAAGAATGCATATCAAGTAGCAAACAAAAATACTTTGCAATAATAATAATGATATGTCATGATCATTAATTATTTTCATTCTTAAGAAATGAATTAAAACCCCCCTTATATAGAAAATTTGAAGGTGAAATGTGTAGGAAAACCTAGGAGGTCCGACGTAAAACATGCCAACTCTGAAGAATTAGGATTTTCTTAGAGAAAAACCCTAAAAGGTAAAATCATTCTTGGTCAATATCGATCGTGATTTATCTTATGCAAAATCATGCCCCATCAAGGGTGAGCATTATTTTGTATAGAGGGAAAAATTCAAAAGAGGGGGTGGGAAGCCTAACCCTTTCACTAGGCTAGTCTAAGGGGTCTCCTAGAGGGATCATGGAAGATTTCCCACCAAATTGGGTCCATTTTCCATGTCTATAGTTCATATCTAAACCTCAGTTACCCCATATATGATACCTATTCATTGCATGTATCATAGAGTGAGTCTTGCATATAAAATAATGATATCTTTTGAAAATGCTGCAAGAATGGAAAACCTAATTTGTTAAATACATTCTTATTTTTCTTGTAGTCCAAAAATGTTTGTAGAGTTTCAATAGTTTGCACTAGAAATTATAGAAAGAAATTTTTGTAGAAGATGTAGATACAAGGTGGATTTCATTGTATCAAATTTCACACAAAGTTTTTATTGAATATCAATCATTAATGGGGTTTATGTACTCAAATTGTAGGGAAATTGATAAGGCAAAATATTTGTTATTCCGTTTAACTAAATTTGAAACCTTTTAACATTATATGGTATTCTTCCAATATTATAAGAAATGAATAAACGTATTAAACCTGCATAAGAGAGATGCATTTATATCATTAATTTCATGAGGATGAGAAAGAAAATATGTATGATTATTGATAGGTTTTATGTGTCCAAAATAGATTTTATAGATACCTTGTTTGATAGTTGGAATACATTGACAAACATGAACAATCCAAAAAGATTTTTGAATTTTGATATCAATTGTTGAGCAAGGTGCAGCAACAATATTGTCATTGTTGTCAACACAGTCAGATAGATCTGGTGTTTCAGTGGACAAGAAGTTCAAAAGCTATTCAGATGCAGAAGACAGGAGTTCAAAGGTTATTCAGAGTATGGACAATGAGTTTCCAAGAAGACCGAAGTGGCCCATTTGCAAAAGATCAAAGAAAAAGACAAGTAAGAAAAGTGTCGCGATATCGCGACATATACAACAGGCAAGAAAAATTGTCACGATTTCGCGACATGTTGGAAGAGAGAGAAAAAGCTAGAAAAACTATCATGATTTCATGACATGTTGGAAGAGAGAGAAGAAGTAGGAAAAACTATCATGATTTCGTGACATGTTGGAAGAGAGAGAAGAAGCAGGAAAAACTGTCATGATTTCGTGACATGTTGGAAGAGAAAAAGGCAAGTGGAAAAATTATCATGATTTCGTGACATGTTGGAAGAGAAAAAGGCAAGTGGAAAAACTATCATGATTTCATGACATGTTGGCAGAGAAAAAGGCAAGTGGAAAAACTATCATGATTTCGCGACATGTTGGAAGAGAAAAAGGCAAGTGGAAAAACTGTCACGATTTCGCGACATGTTGGCAGAGAAAAAGACAAGTGGAAAAACTATCACGATTTCATGACATGTTGGAAGAAAAAGAGAAAGCAGGAAGAAGTGTCACGATTTCATGACAAGTTCGAAGAAAGAGAGTAAAGTTTGAAAAGTGTCACGATTTCGTGACATGTCGCATTTTCACGACTAAAATAGGAGAGAGAAAGTAAATTTGAAAAGTGTCACGATTTCGTGACATGTCACATTTTTGCGACTCGAAAAGTGCAGGAAGGAAGAGAAAGAAAAAGTGTCACGATTTTGCGACATGTCACATTTTCATGACTTGAAAAGCGTAGAAAGGAAGAGAAAGAAAAAGTGTCATGATTTTGTGACATGTCACATTTTCATGACTCGAAAAGGCTAGGAAGGAAGAGAAAGAAAAAGTGTCACGATTTCGTGACATGTCGCATTTTCGTGACTCGAAAAGGCCAGGAAGGAAGAGAAAGAAAAAGTGTCACGATTTCGTGACATGTCACATTTTCATGACTAAGAAAGGCCAAGGAGGAAGAGAAAGAAAAAGTGTCATGATTTCGTGACATGTCGCATTTTGATAAAAGAAAGAGAGGAAGCGTACGGAAGCAGAAATGTCACGATTTCATGACAAAAGTAGAGAAGAAGACTTCGAAGGTAGAAGTGTCACGATTTCATGACAAAAGCAGAGAAGAAGACTTCGAAGGTAAAAGTGTCACGATTTCATGACAAAAGCAAAGAAGCTAAGTATGGAAGCAGAAGTGTCACGATTTCATGACAAAAGCTAAGACGAAGTATACGAAGGTGAAAGTGTCACGATTTTGTGACATGTTGTATTTTCGTGGGCCAAAGCAAAGAGATAGAGGAGAGAGAAAATAGTGTCATGATTTCATGACATGTTGTATTTTCATGGGCCAAAGCAAAGAGAAAGAGGAGAGAGAAAATAGTGTCACGATTTCGTGACATGTATTTTTGTGGGCCAAAGCAAAGAGAAAGAGGAGAGAGAAAATAGTGTCGTGATATGACATGTATTTTTGTGGGCCAAAGCTAAGAGAAAGAGGAGAGAGAAAATAGTGTCACGATATCGCGACATGTATTTTTACGGGCCAAAGCTAAGAGAAAGAGCAAGGAGAAAAAGTGTCACGATATCGCGACATGTTGTATTCTCACGGTTAAGTTGAAGCCGACGAAGACCGATGAACAATCGACTAAAATTAGGGTTTACAGATGTCATGAAAATCGACTAAGATGAGGATTTACAACCGACTAAGATTAGGGTTTTCATCTCAAACATTCTGTTATAAAAGGAGGGTTGTTTGGAGATTTTTGGTTGTTGATGTGTGTGAAGTTCGGTCGAGTGCGCAAAGAGCAAGTCATGTCGAATCGAGCTAAGTGCAGAATTTGCTAATAGAGCAGAGTGTGCAAAAGGGAGAAGATGATCGTGAAGGTTGACTGTAGATCATAGAAGTGTGCGAAGTGATTGTGTAGAGAAAGTAGAAGGTGCAGTGCGGCTATAGATCATAGAAGTGTGTGAAGTGTCTATTCTATGAATAGTGAAAGAGATTGAGTAAGCATTAGACTAGTCAGGGTCTTGTAAAAGCAAAGGTATTTTTCTGTTAAACTTCTAGATTCAAAATTGAAGTCCAGGTTGCAGCTTGGCATCAGGGGTTGGTGCTCCTTTCTGTTGGTGTAGATAAATAAGGGGTTGGTGCTCCTTCCAGTGGGTGCTGGTAAATTGATTGTAAAGTTGGTGCTTTGCAAAGGCTGGATTTGGATGGTAGTCCAAGCAGTCATTTTTGAGGAGTAGCCACATTGGTGAACCTCGTTAAATCTTGTGTTGTGTGATGTTCTCTTGTGATACTTGCTCTATCTGGTTTAAGGTTTCATTATTTCTATTTTAAGAGCTATGTATTTAAGTTTAAAGAGCTACACTGATTCACCCCCCCTCTCAGTGGCATTGTGAGACTAACAATTGGTATCAGAGCCAAGTTCCTATACAAGCTTAACCGGCTAGGGTGATCTTGGAAGTAACACAATGGCAGGTGGTGAAGGTTTCTCATCAAACAAAGCACCATTGTTTGATGGATCTAATTACGCGTTCTAGAGAATCAGGATGCAGACATATCTTTGTGCTTTGGGTTACGACATCTGGGATTCAGTAGTTAGTGGATACACAATACCCATCACTCCTCCAAAAGAGGCTGACGAAAAGAAACTATTTGAAAACAACTCAAAAGCAAAAAATGCTCTCATGTGCGGATTAGCAGACAGTGAACTAGTGAAGATCATGAACTGTAATACGACAAAAGAGATATGGGACAAACTGAGGAGTATTCATGAAGGAGATGATAAGATCAAGGAGGCCAAGTTACAGACACATCGAGCTCAGTTCGAAGCATTGAAAATGAACGATGATGAAAACATTGAGGCATATATGCTGAGAGTCAATGGAATCATTAATGCGATCAGAGGACTCGACGAGGATATTGGAGACTCTACCATCATGAAAAAGGTACTAAGATCTCTTCCTCAAAGGTTTGATTCCAAAGTCTCAGCAATAGAAGAAGCTAAAAATCTAAATTATTTCAGTATAGATGAGATGTATGGTTCTTTAACTGCATATGAGATGAGGATAGGAAGATCTAAACCCACAGACAGAGAAGCGGCTTTTAAAGCCCTTAAAAATAAAAACACTAAACAAGAGTCCGAGGAAGAAGGGACATCAGATGAAATGGAAGCAAACTTTGTTAGAAAACTAAAAAAGGGAAAAGGAAAATACAGAGGGAAGCTACCATTTAAATGTTTCAACTATGGAGGCGTCGGGCATTTTGTGACTAAATGTCCACTTAAAGAGCAGAACAAAAATGATGAAGGATCGCACCATGAAAGAAGTGACTGGAAGAAAATGAATTTCAGAAAAGGCAACTTCAAGAAGAGAAGTTTCATCTCCAAGAATGTCAGTTCATCAGAAGACAGATCTAGTGAAGAGTCCGAAGAGGAAAAAGGTGAAGCTCTTTTCATGGCATTTGAAGAAGCAAAATCAGAAAAGGAAGAAGGAGTGATCTCTGAAGTATGTGGTGAAAACCCTGAGGCTGAAGTAGATCTAGAAGGTGAGTTGATCTCTTGCACTTGAAGAGTGGGAGATAGAAAAGAAAAAGAATAAGAAACTTTCAAGAAAGCTTGCGGATGCAAATGAAATCATAACCAGTTTGAAAGTACAGATAGAAGAATCCAAGAAAATCTCTCGAAGATCTCGAAGTGCAAATAACCATGAAAATAGACTATTGCAAGCAAGCTAGAAGAAGAGACCGTTGGTTTGAGAATGCAGCTAGAAGAGATGAATAAGAAAATTAGTTGTTATCACAAACGTGAAGAAAGTTCTATGAAGCTGGATAAGATCATAAATGACCAAAGGCCTGTAGGCATCAAGTTTGGTCTGGGTTTCATCGAAGGAGAATCATCAAGTGGATCAAAGGCCAAAAATGTAGAATCCATAAAGAATGAAGATAAGAAATAGGTTGATCAAGGGAAAATGTCTCATGCAAAAGAAAGCAATAATGCCAGGCATGAAAGGAGAACTGACAATGATGGATTCACCAATGTCACACATCAAAGAAGAAGAAGACCTATGGCTCCTACGACAACATGGCAAAGACCATCTCCCAGGTTCAATTATCCCTTCTCTGGTTTCTATTTTAAATGCAATGGCTATGGACATAAAATCTCAGACTGCAAATATAATGTTAGACCAAGGAATTTCACCAATGTAGAAATGCTTTTTCTCCTCTGATGAATTATACAGTAGAATGTTATAACTATCATAATTTTGGGCACATTGCAAGAAACTGTAGAAGCACATTTTCATCAAATCAGTTTTAGGGAAGAAAATTTCAACCAAATAGGATGAGACAAAATAGAAAACTTCTCGTAAAACATGCACAAGTTGTTGATAAGGGAAAGGCAAAACAAGAGCCCAAAACCACTATCAAAATGGAGTGGAAAGAAAAGGAACAACTTAAGGAAGAAAAGGAATCCTTAATTGTACAAACAACATTTAAAGCATAGAATAAATATGTACCATGGATACTTGATAGTGGATGCTCCAGTCATATGACAGGTAACAAACAAAAATTTGAGAAGTTGCAGAAATATGAAGGTGGTTCAGTAAAGTTTGGAAATAATGATGGAGCTAAGATAGTTGGCAAAGGTTCAGTTAAAATTATTAACGAAAAAATTAAGTCAAAGAAGTCTTGTTTGTGGATGGTTTGAAACATAACCTGTTGAGCGTAAGTCAGATTTGTGATAAAGGTCATGAGGTAGTTTTTAAGAAGCAGGGTTGTGAAGTCAGAAAGACAAACAATGGAAAATTGATAGCAACTGGATCAAGAACATCTGGAAACCTGTACACGCTCTCAGAGACTTCAGAAGGAGCTTGTTTTATTGGACAGGAAGAAGAAAATTGGTTGTGGCACAAGAGACTCGGTCATATCAGTTTTGATAACCTAGTAAAAATCACCTCAAAAGGAGTAGTGAGAGATATTCCCACCATCAGCAAACCTGCAAACAACATTTGTGCTTCATGCCAAAAGGGGAAACAAACTAGAGTCTCTTTCAAAACAAAAGAATACTACACAAGCAAACCTTTGGAACTAATACACACTGATTTATGTGGACCCATGAGAACACAAAGCATAAATGGTGACAAATATTTTATGTTGTGCATTGATGACTATTCCAGAATGACATGGATATTTTTCTTGAAGCATAAATCAGAAGCTTTTGATATGTTCAAGATTTTCAAAAACCAGGTTGAGAATGAAACAGGAAAGAGGATCAAATGTTTAAGATCAGATAGAGGAGGAGAATTCATTTCAGAGGAGTTTGCAGAATACTATGAAAAATACGGTATTAGGAGACAGTTCTCAGCAGCCAGGACACCTCAACAAAATGGAGTGGTGGAAAGAAAGAATAGGATGGTGCAAGAAATGGCACGGACTATGTTGGCTGAAAAGCAGAGTAGCAGACAGATTTTGGAAAGAAGCAGTCCATACTACGGTGTATATCCAAAATAGGTACATGCTGAGAACACATGAAAGCAAAACTCCTTATGAATTATGGTTCGGTAAAAGGGCAACAACAAAATACCTCAAAGTTTTTGGCAGCAAGTGCTATATCAAAAGAACTGAAGATAATCTTGGTAAGTTTGATGATAGAGCAGATGAAGGTATTTTTGTTGGTTACTCATCAAAAAGCAAAGCTTACAAATGCTACAACAAGAGGCTAAAGAAAATTGTGGACAAGTGTCGATGTTAAATTTGATGAAGGTAGAGAACGAGTAATTAGCTATGAAACGAACTACCCAATTTATGAAGAGGTTATTGAAGGAGATGAGGAAAACGAAATTGAAAAGATGCAAAAAATTGACTCGGATGATTTAAGTTGTGATTCAAAAGTGGAAGAAAATAAGAAATTCAAAACAGGCAGCTGGTAGAAAAATCATCCTAGAGAGCAAATAATTGGAGACCCCAAAGTTGGTGTTCAGACAAGAAGAAGAGTAGTAAGTAACTACTCTCTATTATCCAGCATTGAGCCCAAAAATGTTACTGACGCAAGCAAAGATGAAAGTTGGATGAAGGCAATAAATGAAGAATTAGATCAGATCGAGAAAAATGAAACTTGGGAGTTAGTACCTAGACCTGCAAATAAAAATATAATCAAAACTAAATGGATCTTTCGAAACAAATTGAATGAAGACGGACAGGTAGTCAGAAATAAAGCAAGATTGGTATGTAAGGGGTATGCTCAAGTTGAAGGCATTGATTTTGAGGAAACTTTTGCACCAGTAGCTAGACTTGAGGCAATTAGAATGTTTTTGGCTTTAGCAGTCTACAAGAATTTCAAAGTTTATCAAATGGATGTGAAATCAGCATTTTTGAATGGGAAACTTGAAGAAGAGGTTTATATTGAGCAACCAGATGGTTTCCAACTTGGTGATGATCCAAACTTGGTTTGCAAGTTGAAGAAAGCATTATATGGCTTAAAACAGGCACCCCGAGCATGGTATGCAAGACTAGACAACTATCTCACTCAACAAAGGTTTAAGAAAGGTATGGTGGATAGTAACTTGTATGTCAAAATAGAAAATGGGCATCTTATTGTTCTTGTTGTATATGTAGATGATATCATATTTGGCAGCAACAAAGATGAGTCATGTAAAGATTTAGCAAATAAGATGCAAAAAGAATTTGAAATGTCAATGATTGGTGAACTGTCATATTTCCTCGGTTTGCAAGTTAATCAAAGTAAGAAGGGCATATTTATTTCTCAAGTTAAATATGTAAAAGAGATGTTAAAAAAGTTCACAATGGAGGATTGTAAGCCAGTTAGCACTCCCATGACGATAGGCTGCAAGTTGAGCAAAGATGACAAATCTCCACCTGTTGATCAAACCATGTACAGATCTATGATTGGAAGCCTACTGTACCTGACAGCTACCAGACCAGATATTTTGTAGGCAGTATGCATGGTAGCACGTTTTCAGGCCAATCCCAAGGAGACTCATGTGACAACAATAAAGAGGATTCTTCGGTATCTCAAGGGTACTATGGAGTATGGGTTATGGTATCCAAAAGGTAAAGACTTCACCCTTATTTCGTATTCAGATGCAGATTGGGCAGGATGTGTAGATGATAGAAAGAGTACCAGTGGAGGTGCATTCTATCTTGGAGACAGATTGGTCGCATGGCACAGTAAGAAGCAAGAGTCAGTTTCTTTATCGACCGTAGAGGGAGAATATATTGCAGCGACAACATGTTGTACGTAGGTATTGTGGATGAAACAAACCTTGAAAGATCTTGGTATCTGCTTCAGTGAACCAATATCAGTTAAGTGTGATAACACCAGTGCCATTAACATCTCCAAGAATCCAGTTATGCATTCACGCACAAAACACATCGCTATCAGGTATCACTTCTTGAAGGAGAAAGTTGCAGAAGGTGAGGTTAAGTTGGATTTTGTTCCAACTACAGAGCAAGTAGCAGATATTTTCACAAAACCATTGCCCAAGGAAGTTTTTGAGTACCTTCACAATAAATTGGGAGTGGTCACACTTCCCAAAGATTGACTAGCTACAGGGATCACATTCTCAGGGGGAGCATCTAAGTATTTGATTATCTTTTTGCTCATGTTCATGATTTTTGCTAAGTATAATCAATTTTGCCCGAGAATGTTGTGCATGGACTCGGGGGAGTCTGCAGTAGCCCTTTGGTATTATTGTCAAAGGGGGAGAAGAGTTACAGGAAATTGCACATGTGTTGCCAACAATTCCAAAGGGGGAGATTGTTGAGCAAGGTGCAACAACAATATTGTCATTGTTGTCAACACAGTCAGATAGATCTAGTGTTTCAGTGGACAGGAAGTTCAAAAGCTATTCAGATGCAGAAGATAGGAGTTCAAAGGTTATTCAGAGTATGGACAGTGAGTTTCCAAGAAGACCGAAGTGGCCCATTTGCAAAAGATCAAAGAAAAAGACAAGTAAGAAAAGTGTCACGATATCGCGACATATACAACAGGCAAGAAAAATTGTCACGATTTTGTGACATGTTGGAAGAGAGAGAAAAAGCTGGAAAAATTGTCACGATTTCATGACATGTTGGAAGAGAGAAAAATCTAGAAAAACTGTCACGATTTCATGACATGTTGGAAGAGAGAGAAGAAGCAGGAAAAACTATCATGATTTCGTGACATGTTGGAAGAGAGAGAAGAAGTAGGAAAAACTATCATGATTTCGTGACATGTTGGCAGAGAAAAAGGCAAGTGGAAAAACTATCACGATTTCGCGACATGTTGGAAGAGAAAAAGGCAAGTGGAAAAACTGTCACGATTTCGTGACATGTTGGCAGAGAAAAAGGCAAGTGGAAAAACTGTCACGATTTCGTGACATGTTGGAAGAGAAAAAGGCAAGTGGAAAAACTATCATGATTTCGCGACATGTTGGCAGAGAAAAAGACAAGTGGAAAAACTGTCACGATTTCGTGACATGTTGGAAGAAAAAGAGAAAGCAGGAAGAAGTGTCACGATTTCACGACAAGTTCGAAGAAAGAGAGTAAAGTTTGAAAAGTGTCACGATTTCGTGACATGTCACATTTTCGTGACTAAAATAGGAGAGAGAAAGTAAATTTGAAAAGTGTCACGATTTCGTGACATGTCGCATTTTTGTGACTCAAAAAGTGCAGGAAGGAAGAGAAAGAAAAAGTGTCACGATTTTGACATGTCGCATTTTTGTGACTCGAAAAGCGCAGGAAGGAAGAGAAAGAAAAAGTGTCACGATTTCGTGACATGTCGCATTTTCGTGACTCGAAAAGGCCAAGAAGGAAGAGAAAGAAAAAGTGTCACGATTTCGTGACATGTCACATTTTCGTGACTCGAAAAGGCTAGGAAGGAAGAGAAAGAAAAAGTGTCACGATTTCATGACATGTCACATTTTTGCGACTCGGAAAGGCTAGGGAGGAAGAGAAAGAAAAAGTGTCACGATTTCGTGACATGTCGCATTTTTGTGACAAAAGAAAGAGAGGAAGCGTACGGAAGTAGAACTGTCATGATTTCATGACAAAAGTAGAGAAGAAGACTTCGAAGGTAGAAGTGTCACGATTTCATGACAAAAGTAGTGAAGAAGACTTCGAAGGCAGAAGTGTCACGATTTCGTGACAAAAGCAAAGAAGCTAAGTACGAAAGTAGAAGTGTCATGATTTCATGACAAAAGCTAAGACGAAGTATACGAAGGTGAAAGTGTCATGATTTCGTGACATGTATTTTTGTGGGCCAAAGCAAAGAGAAAGAGGAGAGAGAAAATAGTGTCACGATTTCGTGACATGTATTTTTGTGGGCCAAAGCAAAGAGAAAGAGGAGAGAGAAAATAGTGTCACGATATCGTGACATGTATTTTCGTGGGCCAAAGCAAAGAGAAAGAGGAGAGAGAAAATAGTGTCGCGATATCGCGACATGTTGTATTTTCGTGGGCCAAAGCTAAGAGAAAGAGGATGGAGAAAATAGTGTCATGATATCGTGACATGTATTTTCGTGGGTCAAAGCTAAGAGAAAGAGCAAGGAGAAAAAGTGTCACGATATCGCGACATGTTGTATTCTCACGGTTAAGTTGAAGCCGACGAAGACCGATGAACAACCGACTAAAATTAGGGTTTATAGATGTCATGAAAATCGACTAAGATGAGGATTTACAACCGACTAAGATTAGGGTTTTCATCTCAAACATTCTGTTATAAAAGGAGGGTTGTTTGGAGATTTTTGTGTTGTTGAAGTGCGTGAAGTTCGGTCGAAGTGCGCAGAGAGCAAGTCATGTCGAATCGAGCTAAGTGCAGAATTCGCTAATAGAGCAGAGTGCACAAAAGGGAGAAGATGATCGTGAAGGTTGACTGTAGATCGTAGAAGTGTGCGAAGTGATTGCACAGAGAAAGCAGAAGGTGCAGTGTGGCTGTAGATCACAGAAGTGTGCGAAGTGTCTATTCTATGAACAGTGAAAGAGATTGAGTAAGCATTAGACCAATCAGGGTCTTGTAAAAGCAAAGGTATTTTTCTGGTAAACTTCTAGATTCAAAATTGAAGTCCAGGTTGCAGCTTGGCATCAGGGGTTGGTGCTCCTTTCTGTTGGTGCAGATAAACAAGGGGTTGGTGCTCCTTCCAGTGGGTGCTGGTAAATTGATTGTAAAGTTGGTGCTTTGCAAAGGCTGGATTTGGATGGTAGTCCAAGCAGTCATTTTTGAGGAGTAGCCACATTGGTGAACCTCGTTAAATCTTGTGTTGTGTGATGCTCTCTTGTGATACTTGCTCTATCTGATTTAAGGTTTCATTATTTCTGTTCTAAGAACTATTTATTTAAGTTTAAAGAGCTACACTGATTCACCCCCCTCTCAGTGGCATTGTGAGACTAACATCAATGATCATCTTTGTATTAATGTTTATGGAAATATGATACCTCTTTATTTTTTTGAAAGGTAGTCAAGTATAGTTGTGGATGATGTTTAACAAGTTCCTCTAACACACAATATATTTGAAGTTGTTTTACAAAAAACTATGAAAAAATTGTTAAAAATAGTAGAATCATTGACAAGTGAGATAAGAGAATGATTTCAAAGAAATGAGTTGCTTGAGGTCATGGGTGTAAGTAAACCCATATTTTGGGGTCCTTGTATTGAATACAATTCTACACATGAGTTGTTTATTAAATATATGCTCATACTTATTAAGCATTTCAGTAAAAGTGTGGAAGTCAATTGTGTTGAAATCAAAGGTATACTCAACAAAGATATTTTAAAAAATATTCATCACATTTTGGAAGAACAATGGTTGAGCAAACATCCATGAGACTAGTTCCATTGCACATTTAAGGTAAAAATTGTATCAAAATAGTGTCTTACAAGATAGTATTAGTGAATGCCTTTTTTTATATGAATTATATCAAATAATGATTTTGTGATCTGTAGAAGACGAGAGGATTTTCAGTGCACTATATTTTGTTAAATATAAGATCCACAACAAGATGGACAACAATTTAGAAAATAGTTTGAGAAATTATGGGTCATCATATCAACTGGACAAATTTCCCTATAATAGAGCATTGGCATACTGGAATTCCCTTGTAGGTAGAAAGGTTGCCATCAATATGAACAATAAGGAGAATAATAATGATTTTAGTGATTATATGGTGGATACACAGACATCCACTATGCTTAATAGTGATACTAGACAAGCTAAGAAGTATTTGTTTCAGCTACTTGAATTGTGATTTTTCTAATATTTTACAACATTAATAAATTTGAATTCATTTGATATCAAATTTCACAATATTGGTTAAGATTTATTTAATTTCAAAAAATTTGACTATTCATAAAATTTAATATTTTATATCCCTTTTTTTTTTTAGTAAATATTTTTAATTGCCTTCATATCATACTATTTGTTTGTTTTAGTTACCTGAATTATAATTTTTACAAGATTTTACAACATTGATCAATATGAATTTTTTAGTTATCATTTTCATCTATAATTTTGAGTTTATTTGTCATCACAAGATTGTTTCATCTATATTAATTATAACTTTATTATATATAACATAGCATAGTATTTCAAATTACATGTTTTATGTTGTAGTATTTGGAGTGTCCAAACTATTTTCATTCATAACTAATTTACAACATTATCTTTCAAAGTATATATTTTCTATTATAGTATTGTTAGTGTATTGATATTAATATATTGACACAACTAAGTTATATCATAGTTATATTCAGTTTATTATTTCAAATTACAATTCTTAATATAGTTGAATCATTCTAAATTTAAAAGTTGCACAAGAACATAAATGAAAACAACCTTTGAGTGATAGAAGACAAAAATTAATAAAAAGCCTTTTTCATTATTTGCATATAAAATATACACTATACAAAATTGTTTATAGAAATACAACAAAACTTATTATCAACTATGAAACATTCTACAATATATTAATTTTAATATGGGTAAGCAAGGGTAGATTCAGTCGCTCCTTGTGCATATGGATCACTTTGGGCTTGAGGTTCAATCACTCCTTATATATCTGCATCTCCTTGAGTTTGAGATTATCCTTGTAAATCTCCTTGAGTTTGAGATGATCCTTGTATATTTGCATCTCCTTGATTTTGAGATGCTCATGAAGTTATAGGTTCCTTTCATTTATATTTTGTTTCAATATCCTGCGCATGCCCTTTTAGTGCTCCTATTTTGATGAGGTATTTATTTGCATTTTTTAAACTCCCCATAAACCCTCTATATTCTTTGGTTGGATCCTCAAGTACTGCATGAACATTTTGTGGCATATTATTCTTAAGAAATATATTTGGATCTATTTTGTGCTCCACTATAACTGCTCTTAAATAATTATTATCTTTGACCTTAGCCTATAAGGTCTCCTTCAATGCTATTGCTTTTATGATTGATTTCTTTGCATCCTTGATATTAAAAGCCACGAAATCAACTTGTTTTTGTAAATTCTAAAAAATTAACTACAAAAAAAAAAAAAAAAACGTTAGTTAGTCAAGAGTTATATTACAAAAGATAATGATAAATTTTATTGCATCGAAATTCTAACCTCAATCGCATCTCTTGGAACCTCATCGATTGCAACTTTCTTCTTATTAGAAGCCCATACGTTGTAATATGCTTGGGATTTAGCATTTATGTTCTCCAACCTGTTCAACATAATATTTAAATTTTGATCATCATATGAAATAGAAGGGTTCACTGATCCTAATTGAGCTTGATGTAACAACCCAACAAGCTTATCAGGCTGGTTTTTGACCAAGGAGAAATTTTCTACCCTTTTACCATAATTTTTATAGAAGGCATTTATTTCCTTGATAAGGATATTTGCACGAAATTCCTAATTCTTAATTTCATTGATATTGTTAAGAAAATTATTATGGATCAACGCATAAAAATAATAAAAAACTAAATACTTATTTAAAAAATAACTTTCTCATCCTTAAATTGAGGACCATGATTGGTGGTGTTAGAAGATGATGATGAAATTAGCTCAACTACAAGAATTTATTTTTCTTGTAGTGCATGAAACATATATGACACTATAAACTCTTAAATGTTCCCTTGTAATGATAATATTCCTCTAGTGGTGGATCATCTAATCCCAAGATCAAAATATCTTTCAATGAAAACAAGTTGAAAATGACATAGATGGAAATGCATAATTTGTCCTAGATGGTGTGAGTGCCCCCATTTTTTAGGTTGTCTTGGTTTTGGTGGAGGTGGTGGAATCGTTTCCTTCCTTCTTTTAGTAAATTACAGGGTGGAAGATAAATACATTATAATAAAAGATTATTAAACAAAATTATAGTGGATAAAATTAGTACATAACCTTAATAACACCCTTACCCGATGAATAGATCTCTTGATACCCTTAAAACCATGGATACAACTGGATGTGAGTGTGTGGGGGGTGGGGAATAAAGCTAAAAATATGCAAAAAATAAAAAAATAACTATAATTTCATCTAAATAGTAATGGTAATGAATCAAGAAAATTCAAAATAGTAAACATAACTATCATTGGTCTAGGATCAAAATAACTAGATTCATATTCCATGATATGTGTTTGCACATATGGATGAGAATCGGGAGAAGAAGCTAACTTCATACATTTATGAGGCCTTTGTAATTGTGATGATTCATACGTTATTCCTTATGAATCACCACTGCCCTCTGGTATGTGACCCCTGATATTAACATTGTATTTTTTCCTTGTCATGGATACCTTAATCTACATTTAGGTGCAAATAAAAAGTTAAAATGTAAATGAAAAAGCATGCTAAAATATATAAATTATTTGATAGTGAAAAATAGAATAATTACTTTCAGCTCTTCGATAGCCATAGCAATGCTTTGCAATATTGCATACAAAATAGTCAGTGAACTAGTATATAGTAAATTATAAAAACTTTCATAATAAAGTGTTAAAATATAGTTTACCAAGACTATTATGGAGGGTTTATCTGATTTTGTTTGATAAATATAGAGCTTTGATCTGATGCGATTTGAAATATATGTACACCAATTAAATATTATGTGGTAATCTAGATAACAAACAATATAAGCCAGTGACCATAATGGAATATCCATTCTTTCAAGAAAAAATATTCTTGCTTGGAAAAACTCAATAATTACCTTGAAATCATTGTTCATAGCTGAGGTAATAGTTAACCCTCATTTGGACTTCATTGCAGAAGCTGCAAAAAAAATAGATGATATAAACAATTTTAAATTATGAAGTTTAAGTTAATGAAGTGATAAGAATTATATCTGAGAATGATTCTAGAGAGACATCGTAGGTGTCTTCCATAAAAACCTTATCATCCTTAGAGAGATCTAACTGAAAGGAACTTCCTTTCCTTCCTTCGCCAAACCTAATTACGATCACTTACAGAACGTATTTACAACAGAGAATGTAGAGACGAATGATATATAAAAGACGATTCAACAGAAGATAATTTGTTATGTAAAAGTATAGCCACTAGGAGGGCAGATCCCGCCGTTAAGGCACAGAGAGCGATTATGCAGTGAAAGAATAATAATAAGATGATTTAATTTTAAATAAACTAACTAATATATATATGAAAATCTTTACTCTTGGAATACCTAGCCGACGGCTAGGTTTGGTGTGTAACATGACTCCCCTCATCGGAAAGCTTTGTCCTCAAAGCTGGAAATGTCTGGAAAATACTTTCAGGTTCCCATGTGGCATCCTCCTCTGGTAAATCTTGCCATTTGATGAGAAATTCTTGAATCTGACGTGATCTCAGTCTTTGTATTCTGTGTTGTAGTATATCTTCAGGTTGGAGATGTATGCGTCCTTCCTCATCGAGCACTAGTAATTCTGATTGACTACCCACTTTCTGACCAATTACTTTTTTGAGACATGAAACATGAAATACCGGGTGTATTCGTGATGAATTAGGTAGCTCTAACTGATAGGCTACTTCTCCAATGCGGCGCACAATTTTGTAAGGACCATAGAATCGTGGAGTCAAATTTTGGTTGGACTTTATCCTTAATGATGATTGTTTGTAAGGTTGCAACTTTAGGAAAACCCAATCACCTATATTAAAAGATCTCTCTGATCAGTGCAAGTCTTGTTGTTGTTTCATACGATTTTATGCTTGGACTAAATTCTCTTTGAGGATGGTGAGTGTAGACTGCCTTTGTTGGAACCAATCATCCACTTTGGCTACTTTGGAAGATCCTTGTACGTAATCTGTGACGGTTGGAGGCTTGGTGCCATACAATGCTTCAAATGGAGACATCTTAATTGAGTAATGGTAAGAAGTGTTGTACTACCATTCTTCCAATGCTAACCAATGGCTCCATTGGTATTGTTTATCTTGAGTGAAACATCTTAAGTACGTACCCAAACATTTGTTAACTACTTCTGTTTGACCATCTATCTGTGGATGGTAGGCTGAAGACATGTTCAATTTGGTACCACTAAGTCGAAATAATTCCTGCCAAAAGTTACTAGTGAAGATGGGGTCTCTATCACTTACAATATTTTTTGGCATACCATGTAATTTGAAAATTGAATCCATAAATACCTTTGCCACCTTGCTTGCGAAAAATGGATGCTGTAAAGCTTGAAAGTGAGCGTATTTGGATAACCGGTATACGAATACGAAGATTACTGTCCTACATTCTGAATTTGGAAGATCTTCAATAAAATCCATGGATATATGTTCCCACTATCATTTAGGGATGGGTAATGGTTGTAACAACCCTGGTGATTTGACTGTTTCTCATTTATTGCGCTGGCAAACTTCGCATTCTCCTACCCATTGTTTGACTTCTACTTTTAATCCTTTCCAACAAAATGATTGTTTTACCCTTAAATATTTTTTCAAAAACCCTGAATGTCCTACTGATGGAGAAACGTGCAATTCATCGAGGATCTTCGATTTGAGTTCTGAATTGTGTGGAATGTAAATGCGGTTCTTCTTTCGGAGGATTTTATCTTCATAAGAGAACAAAGGGTGTTTAGAGGACCCTATAGATAATTCTTGAAGTATCTGAGTGGTTTTGCTATTGTACAACCATTCATATTGTAATTGATTCACCCATTGGGAGCAAGGACCTGAAATAGCGTTAATGACCACTTCATCTTCATATTTCCTGGACAGCGCATCAGCGGCTATATTTTCCTTCCCTTTCTTGTATTCGATAACAAAATCATAGCCCAATAGTTTTGTTAACCACTTATTTTGTTTCGGATATGAAAACCTTTGCTCAAGAAAATGTTTGAGACTACTATGATCTGTTTTTATAATGAAGCGGCTACTGATTAGGTAGTGTCTCCATTTTTCTACTGTGTGAAGAATAGCCAACATTTCTTTTTTGTATGTTGATCTTCCCAAATTTTTCTTGGAGAGCTATTTACTTTCAAATGCCAACGGATGACCTTCTTGCATTAATATAGCCCCAATTCCTGTTCCTAATGCATCACATTTGATAATAAATGGTTTGTGAAAATTGGGAGTTGCTAATACTGGACATGGCCTTCTTAAGAGCTTTGAAGGCTTGAGTGGCCTCTTTCGACCAAAGAAAAGCATCCTTCTTTGTGAGTGCTGTGAGAGGTGCTGCAATATTACTATAATTTCATACAAACTTGTGATAGTAGCCTGTGAGACCCAAAAAACCATGAAGTTTCTTGATGGTTTTAGGTAAGGGCCATTCTTGAATTGCCTTAATATTATTGGGGTCGACTTTGACACCCTCGTGTGAAACTATATGACCAAGATACTCAACTTCTTGGACACCAAATGAACATTTGGAATGTTTGACAAATAGATTTTCTCTGTGTAAAATGTGAAGGGCTTTATCCACATGATGTAAATGGTCCGTCCATGTTTTGCTGTATATGAGAATATCATCAAAAAAAACTAACACAAACTTATGGAGGAGTGGACGAAACACTTGGTTCATGAGACTTTGGAATGTGGATGGTGCATTGGTGAGACCAAAAGGCATGACCAAAAATTTGTAATGACCTTCATGAGTACGAAAAGCAATTTTGGGAATATCTTCTTCTCTAACATAGATTTGGTGAAATCCGGAGCGAAGGTCTAATTTTGTAAAAAATTTTGCACCATGCAACTCATCTAGTAGGTCATCTATGACAAGGATAGGAAATTTGTCCTTGATAGTGAGTTTATTGAGAGAATGAAAGTCAGGACACATACGCCAAGAGTTATCTTTTTGTCTAGCCAGAACTACAGGTGAGGAATAAGGGCTAGTGCTATGACGAATGACTCCATGATCTAGCAGATCCTGAATGATCTGTTCAATTTCCGTCTTTTGTGGTTGAGGATAGCGGTAAGGATGATTGTTAGGTGGGACACTCCCTAGAATCAAATGGATGGCATGGTCATGAGATCATTTAGGTGGTAATCCTTTAGGTTATTGAAAAACCTCTTCATAATGTGTGATGATGTCTCGTAACTCTGGAGCAGTAATATTCGAAGTTGCTTGAGATTGTTTTTCCAAACAATTAATTTGAGCTATAAATCCATATCCACCATTTTTTAACATCTTCTCCATACTATGAGAGCTCACCATTTGTGATGGAGAAGTAGTAATGCATTGTAAGCGAATGACTCATCCATTTTCCTTCCATTCCATAAATAATATTTTGAAGTTGAAGCTAACCGTGTCTAATGTTTCCAACCATTCAACTCCCAAAATGACATCAAAGTTCCCTAAATTCATGACGAAAAGGGATCCAAACCAGGTATAAGTTCCCATTTTTATGGAAATTTGAGATGTTCGACCAACACATTGCGCGTTCACCCTGTTGGCCACTAGAACCTGGAATTTGTCTTTGTTGGAAGAGTTAATGAATAAATTGAAAGCTTTTGCTATTTTGATGTCAATAAAATTGTGGGTACTGCCAGAATCAATTAGCACATTCAAATTTTTTTTGGCGGAGAAATCCTAGTACCTTGATGGTATGGTGGGTGGTTAACCCCATGAGGGCATGCACAAAGATCACCATTGTATCCTCTTCCTTTTCTCCTAAAGTACTTGGTAGTTCTTCTTGCATAGGTTCTTCTGGGTGGTAAGTTTCTTCCTCTTCTCCTTCATATTGATCGCCTTCAATATGAAAGTTTTGTTTTTGGGCACATGCTTGTTCCCTGGGGTGATGAGTGCGACATTTATAGCAAAAGTATCTTGATGGTTGATCATTTCTATGAATGGAATTGTTGCGATATGACGGACGATTATAAGTTTCACGCCGTGCATACAATTGATTTCTCTTCTCAGCTAGCTTAGCTATTCTTATACAATCATTCAGCGAGGTTGGATTGTGAATGTCTACCTCCACTCTAATATTTTCTTTCAATCCATTGCAAAAAGCTCCTACCACTATGTCAGGACTGAGGTCTAAAGTATATGGTAGTAAACTGGTGAACTCCGAAACGAATTCGCTAACCGATCCTTCTTGTTTAAGAGATAACAGTCTTACTATGTATGACGATGTAGCTCCTTCATCAAATATTTCTAAAAAAGAGGTAGTGAATTTTCTCGAGTTAATAGTAGCTCCTTTCTCTCGCTTAAGCCATACGAACCATTAATAGGCCTCAGTGCCTAATTTTGATGCAACGAAAGGGACTTTATCAAATTCCTTAATTTGGTATAAGTCGAGAATGCCTTCCATTTTGGCAATCCAACCACGAGGATCATGACCCTCAAAAGTTGGCATATCAATGTGTGGAAAATTATTAGGGCCTCTCAGTTGGTGATAACCTGTATCCTTGTCTTGATCTTGGTTATACCGCTGTCTATGATAGCGATCCCTGTAATTATCCGAATTGCCTCTTTGTTGTTCCCAATCATCATCTTGATCGACATTTTCTTCATTCCTTTGGGCATGGGAGTGATTTTGGGGATTAGTATTGGGATTAAGCTAGTTTTGTGCTCGCACTAGGGTTTTTAGGTTGAGACTAATTTCGTTCATACCCTCTATTAAGAGTTGAAGAGATTCATCATTGGAAATGGCTGAGTTACTTGAGTTTCCTTGTGTGATGTTTTCATGAGTTGGGGGAGGGTTAGTAGCCATACGGTCTACCAGTGGATGATGTGGATTATAACTACCAATTTTGAAAGGAGAAGGATAATTTTTTGTACCTGGGCTTCGGTTAGGTCTTCTTGCGTTGTTATTGGTCATTTTTGAGCTTGATAGTTGATCATCAGATCCTTTGGTCCACCTTTTGTTCATGCACTTGTTAACATAGCCTGCTTAGGAGATTTTGAGCTTTGACTGCTGCCAAATTTGGTTGAGTTTAGCAAAAATTTGGATTTCGCTTTAAGTATCGCTCCAACTGCGACGCAAAATTTAATGTGGACTTTGGGCTCCTCCTTGACAGCAACTTTGATAGCAACTTTTGACAGTTTATGACAACTTTTTAACAACTTTTAGTGACAACTTTTGACAGTGACTTGCAGGATACAGAAACTGAACTGGAATTGAAGCGACACACATAGACCAGACAATGAGGAAAGACCAAACGATTGACACGACACACGAGCAGACCGAACACGATGGACTGACACGACGTAGACGGACTGACAAGATGCGAATGGACCAGACAATGATGACACGAAGGGCCGAACAATTGAAACAACCCATGAGCGAATAGACAACGATGATGCAAGAAAATGACGAGGGACGACCGGACACTTGAAATGACATAGGAACGGAAAGGACCACATCGAAACAATATGACATAGGAACGGAATGGACCACACCAAAACAATATGAACGACGAGCTGGAAATGATATGAAGACCAAGCTAGACGACAACTATACAAATGACACGTAATACGACGATTCGGATAGGCTAGTGACACGAAGGACGAAGAACCATTTCGCATGAGGATAGAGAGGAAGCCGTGTGACCGAAGTCACAACTCTTTTATTGCGACGAACCGTATATAAATGATTTGCTTGCTTTCCCACAACAGATGTGGGATAAATATCCCAAAGCAAAAATTAAAAAAAATTTGTACCTAAGGTGTGGGAGTTTAATAATTAATAACCGCGCGCTGTGATTGGTCAAAAAATTGCTATATTGTATGCACTTGTTTTACGTCAAATATCCTATGCTTTAGCCTGTTGTTTAGCCTGTGACCTGTGATAGTGCTGTTTTCCCAGATTAAAATTATGACCTATGACAGTTCTGTTCGCTCGAATTAAAATTATTGATTTAAGGATCTGCCTGAATTCGTCTCAGGCGTTAACTTGTGACCTACGACGGTGTTGTTTGACCGGATGTTTAATCTCCCCCGTGCAGCGGTTTCTTGGAACACGAAGCGACAATGTTGTGTGGAATACGTGCGATGAAATTTGTTTGGCAGAAGACTATTAGCAACGCTGCGGAAGGTCGTTGAACCTGTTTACTGATACCACATGAAAGGAACTTCCTTTCCTTCCTTCGCCAAACCCAACTACGAGCACTTAGAGAACGTATTTATAATAGAGAATGTAGAGATGAATGATATATAAAAGATGATTAAATAGAAGATAATTTGTTATGTAAAAGTACAGCCACTAGGAGGGCAGATCCCATCGTTAAGGCACAGAGAGCGATTACGCAGTGAAAGAATAATAATAAGATGATTTAATTTTAAATAAACTAACTAATATATATATATGAAAATCTTTACTCTTGGAATACCTAGTCGATGACTAGGTTTGGTGTGTAACACTAACTTATGTGAAATTGGAGTGAGACCCTTTTGTTTAAGACCATTCAATCTCTAGATATTAGAGGGTTTGATAGTAATATAAAATTTTCTATTTTATATAGTTAGACTAATTGCCGAAAGATCATTTTTGTAGCCCTGAATGATTTTGTACATAATAATTTTACCTATTATGAAATAGGGCATAGATATCAAATCCTCAAAACCTACATTTTTGACCCATGTATGGTCTTTCCCATGTGTGGTTAAGAAGTCTAAAAATGCGATGCAACTTTGATTTTGGAATAAAAAAAATTTAGAGGTTGTCGACATGTTGGCCATTGCTCTAGAAAGGTATGGGGTAGTGGTAACTTGGGGGAGGGAAGGACTCATAGCTTTTCTCTGATATTGTATAGAAGAAAAAATCTTGAAGAATAAATGATTAACGGATTTTTATATATGAAATTGATAGAGGTGGACATGTGGTACCATGTTATTGGATATGCACCACAAAATGATCGATCGTGTGACATGTGGCCTGACCATTGTTTGCACCCTATCCAAGGTCAGACCATTATCCACACCTAATCTGAAGTTAAACATTATTTTACACCCAATATGGGGTTGGACCATTATCTACACCTAGTTTGACGTAGTACAATTATCTATATTAAATCCAATGGAGGTTAGACCATTATCTACACCCAAATCGACCATTATCTACACCTAATCTGATGCTTAACCATTCTCTTCACCTGGTCTAAGGTTAGACCATTATCTACACCCGATTTGACCAATACCTACACATGATTCGAGGTTGAACCATTATCTTCATATGATATAGGGTCGAACCATTATCAACAATCATTTTTACCATTATCTACACCTAGTAGGATTTCAAACCATTATCTTCACTTAGTACAAGGCTATACCATTATCTACATCTATTTTGAGATCGGATTGCTACCTGCACCTAGTCTAAGGCTAGACCATTATCTACACCCAATTTGTGTCCTAAAATTTTTCAAAACCTGATCCAAAGTCAAAATATATTTTGCACCTGGTGCTAAATATCATATTCCATTATTTATAATTTAACAAATTATAATGAGATACTAACTAATGGAAAAATAACATTACATTTCAAATGTGAACTAATAATAATAGACAAACACTATTCTAACTACAATCCAAACAAAGCCTATGATACATTATGTTGGTACAAGATGTTATACATAAAATTCTGAATATTACAAAAGTGTTTACTATTTGAATATACATAAAAAGTACTTTTTACATTTATTCCATTTTCAATTTCATATTTGATAAAGATGTTACTAAAACCCTAAATTTTAAAAATATTTGGGAACCACCCTACATATGGGGCAATTATGCTTACCCATATCAAACCACTTGAAAATATAGTTGGTATGGAATATGTGTCCTAGATGACAAGGCATGCCTGTCACTAATGCTCCTAGATGGAATTCTTCCAAGCAAATAGTGTAGTGGGGGACTTCCTCCAAATATATTAGATTTTATTTATTCTTCCATATTATCTATAAAAATCCAATAAAAAAATTATATATTAATAATTGGGAGACCATTAAACCCTAGATGCAAAATCCCCATGAAATCTAGAAATAAATTGTTAAACCCTAGCACAAAAATTGAAACTAATCTTTACCTATTTTTGTCTATGATTTGCAGTAGGGAAATCAACTATGACACCTTCCCTTTGTCAAAATAAATTTCATAGGTCTTTCACACTCCCAGGTCATCAATGCTCCTAGGTCATCCACACTCCCATGTCATCCACACTCCTGAGTCGTCCATGCTCCCAAGTCATCCACACTCATCCACTGGTTTGTGTTTGTTTATTTATTTTTTGAGGAGGTTTATTTTTTAGTTTCTTTTCTTTATTTTTGTGTTCATTTTATTTTTACGGTATTATGTTGTACCTTTTTTCCATCCGGTTTGAAATCGAAACATTTTTTACACCAAACCATATTTTTCATTTGGTCTATCCCTAGATTTTTTTTTCTACACGATCCGAGGTCAGACCATGTTTTCCACCTGGTCTGGTTAAAACTATAAAATTCACAAGGTTTTACAATTTTTTTTGAAAAATAAGGTAATTCACCATCCCATATGAAGTTGGCCAAGATTTTCTAGGCTTTCAAAATGGATTCACCAATTTTTTACAAGTACATTTCAGGTTGTTTCCATTATGCATAACCTTGGTCATAATGGGTGCATACATACTAGGCATCCAAGGTGTAAATATACACCAACACTAAACAAGTACATAACAATTATTGGGTTAGGATAAGGTCATAATATTCCCTCCTCTTCAAGAATATATGTGCTCAAAGCTTGAGGTGAGAAAACTATTACTATATTTGATGGATCAAATCCTATGTGGAATCATTTGGCTACAATCAATGCCACTACATTAGAACATTGGTGAGACTATGGTTGCAAAGTATGCATGTATGTTAGTTCAAAATACTTGTGGTTTTTGAGATGATTGGTCCTTCCTCATCGAACTATGATAACATGGAATGGGCCTATATATAGTTTCTAATGACCGTCTTCAAAAATAAGATGTGGAAAATTAGACCTATCCTGGTAGAAGCTAGTAATTTTTCCTTCGAGGCCAAGGGTTCAACATTCTATAGCACTTTATATGGTGTATAGAATTTTAGTATTACTTTTTAACTACCATAATATTTTATTGTAGAATACTTTAGTGATATAAGCATAGGAAAACCATGTTCTTGACGTTAAAAATACACACAAAAAGGTGTTTATCTATTTATTATTGCATACAATTATGTGCCATGACCAAATTATATTTGAGATGTTTAAGTAGTTATGCAAATCCTATGAGAGTGAAAACCACTTCTTAAACCTTGGAAAAACCTAAAATGTATAAGATAAGTGATGGTGTAAGATGTCTATAAACTACTTAATATGGTATAATTATAGTGTGGGAGTGATAGGAAGTATTATATCACCACTTATTTAAAGAAATTCATTTTACTAAATGATTCAGTTGCTTAAATGGAAATCAATATAGATACGTTCCCATGTACTTATTGAAAATTTTAGTTTGATCATCAATCTAGGGATGCTATACCAAGATTATCTTGAGTAGTGTGCCATGTATCTTAAAATTTTCCTACAATAAATGACTAGAGAATTTGGGATCACAATTAGATACAATGGATTGGAGCATGCCATGAAAGCAAAAAATAGAATCAAGAAATATTTATACAATAGTTAATGCCTTATAAGTGTGGGCTAGGGGACATAAAAAAACATACTTAAAGAGACGATCCACCATCATGGTAATGACTATTTTACCTCTATGTTTTCTTTATCCCTTAATTAAAATCCATAAAAATATTTATCCAAATGTCCTTAATAATTGGAAGATGCTAGAGTGTGCCTAGTGTGCAAATAGTTTTCCCCTTAACACATTAACAAGTTTCATATTCTACAACAAAAATCTTGATATCTTTTTTCATCCATGCTTAGAAAAATGTGTATTTGTGTTGTTCATAAGCTTAAATATCCTCTAATTAGATAAGCATGTATTTCATATAGTATCAACTTGCAAAGTGGTAAAATTTTTAATGATAACAAGGCAACCATAATATCATAAATATTTTCCATCCCATGCACATCTTGGTCAAGAGTTAGAATTAGTTTGATGTTAGTAAATTAATTATTGCAAGGTGGAATCTTGGTTCACTTCTTCTTGAAGCTAGTGAATCCATTGAGGAAGTGGTATAGAGATGGCACATAGCCTAACCTGATCCTTATGTTGGTGGGATAGTGCATTAGAGACAACATATTCCTTTTTATTTCTATAAATGATTTCTTTGTAACTCATTTTATTGTTTGGCATAGATACTCACGACTCATGAAATTACTTATGGGTATGATATATTTTTATGGAAACATATTTACCAATAAGATAATACCTCCATCAGTTGACAACATGTAACATCACCATCATATCCTTAAAATTAGATTTTCTTGGGTTTTTTCCTATTAGTGTCTTATTAGTGAAGAAAAATTGGCACCCTCATTGCATAAGCATTGCACGAATTCCACTTCTTGAGGCATGACTTTTGCCCATAAATAGCTTGGATAAATTAGGAATATCCAATATGGGAGTAGATAACATTTATTTTTTGAGTCATAGAAATACTTTTATGGCAAGTTTTGACCATAGAAACAAGTTTTTAATAACATGACCATCAAAGAGGATGCAATATTTCCATAATCATAGATTTTTTTTTTATAATAGCATATGATACCAAGGAAACCTTAAATACCTTTATTAGTGTGTGTTTTGGGCCATTATTATATGGTGGTGATCTTTTTAGGATCCACCTTGACCCTTTTGATGAAACTATATGGCCTAGGTATTACACTTCCCACATCCCAAAAGAAAATTTTGATCATCTAGCATAAAATTTTATCAACCAAGAGTTGTAATGTCTAGTTTAAGATTAAAAAATGTTCCATCCACTTATGACTAGAAATAAAAATATCACAAAAAGATAAAAAAAAAATTATACAAAAATCATCAAAAGATTACATTCATGTGACTCTAAAAGGTTGACGACATGTTGGTAAGACCAAATGACATGACAAGAAATTCATAATGGACTTCATAAGTGAATAATGTTATATTTAGAATATCTTCTTCTTGTAATCTTATTTGATGATAACTTAAAAAAATGCGTACTATTAGGACCAAGGTATGAAGCCATTGAGTTCCAAATACAATGTCACAACCCCTCAAAGGAACGCAAACATGTTTACCCTATGGTTGTAGTTGCATATCACCTTCATATTTTTATATTTTTTATTACATGTTAAAGTACTCCTATTGGAAATCATTTCAAATAAATTATAAGAGTAGATGTAACAAGTTACTTGTTTAAATACCAAAGAATAAAGAAATTTATTGGTATTACCAAAATCAATGAGGATGTTTATTTTCTTTCATTTGAAATGCCCTACCATTTTCATGGTCATGTGTTTCCCTAGTGGAAGGTTTGTCTATACTAAGTAAATATAATTTTTTTTGTATATACTTGTGGCCCATAGAATATTTATCATCATAGTTATAACATAGACCATTTTCCCTATGTGCCTCCATTTATTTTTGGGTGATATTTTTAACTTGTAGTGGTTTATTTATAAATTTTAAAGATGTTTAGGATGAAAATAGGATTTGATCCTATCGATTTTTAAGATTACACCTTTATACTGTGAATTTATCTTCAACAAGCCTATCCAATCCTATAACTACCATCATGTTATCTACATTAAATATTTTCACTTTAGCATGTATATCTTCCTTTAAACTAATAAAATAAATTTAGAATAACTTGGATCTTAATCCCTTACTAATAATCATGGATACATGACATCTATTGTAACTTGGTGAGGTCTTTGGTTCAATCTTCATAATCACCAGGTCTAAAATAGGTGATTAATTTTATCTTAAATCATCCAATGTGAGTTATTCATACATATTATTTAACCATTGGTTACATTGGACTACTTCCTATTCTAGGTTTAAATATGGAATTGAGAGCCTTGCTAGATTTTGATGTTATAAACCTAAATAAAATGCAACCACAAGTAATAAAATAAGCATGCAATGTTATATATGATAATGAAAATCTAATAAGCAAGTAAATAGTATGAGAAATTTCTAAAATAACTAATGGGAACAGAATTTAACCTTGATGTAAAGTTCATTTTGTGCAATTAAATTGTAATTTCCAATACATATTGGTGAAGATCAAGCAATACAAACAAATGATACACAAGTGTTATTCCTTTGTTCTTGTAAGAGAACCAAAAATTTCATTACTTTCATCCCAAAATGAGGATACAAAAGAAAGAACCCTTTTACAATTTTGAAAATTCCCTCAAATACCATGTTTTCCCCTTTTCCTGCCTAAAACCATCTATTTCAAATTTGAATTTTGGGGGCAGCTTGCCGAGGTCATAAATTCATGCTCGTTGACTCAATTGACTATTACAATATATTTTTGGAAAGGGTACAAAACAAAATAAGTGGGATAGGCCTTGGATATTAGTGCCAAGGTCTATGTCTAACTAAAAATATTCAAATTTGACGTCTAAGACATTCAAAAATATCCTGCAAGTTAAACTAGTTTGACTAGTTTTACAAAATTAAACAATTACAATTTTTTTTTGGGTGATGCAAGATCACTCTTACACCAATGGATGCTCCTACATCAGACACCCAGGGTAATTTTAGAAGTGACCTTCACTTCTATGTTGTTGGAATAAAACCAAGGCGTTCAACCTCAGCCTTCGACAACCAAGAAGAATCTTCAACAAGTCTTCCCTTCCACTTAACCAAATATTTTGCATACTGCTTATTTTTGGTTATTTTTCTTATGTAGGTATTTAGTATATCTTCTATATCTTCCATATCTGGAGTAGATGCTAGAATATTCCACAATTCTGCTACTGGTCCCTCACCATTATCTCCTTCATAGTATTCTACCAAATATGAAATGTTAAAAATGGGTGATATGATAAGCCCACTTGGAAATTCCACTTCATATGCATTACCTAAATCCTATTTTTGTATGATTCTACATGGTTCAAACATCTTCATTTTCATCTTGTTATAGGTTTTAGCAGGAAACCTTTCTTTTCTTAGATGGACCATAACTTCATCTCCCACTTTAAATTCCTTAAACTATTGCTTTTGGTTTGCCCTTGTCTTGTACTGAGTATTCATCTTAGTAATATGCTTCTTCACTTCTTCATGCAAGCTCTTCAGATGCTCTACAAAGTCTTCAGCCTCAACACTATACTTTTCCCCTGTATCCATCTTCCCCAACTCAAAAGCATTTCTTGGACTACTCCCATATATGATCTGGAATGAATATTTGTTAGTACTCCTATTGACAAAATTGTTGTATACAAATTCTCCATGTGGTAAAATCAAATCCCATCCCATGGTATTATCTCCTACCAAGAATCTTAGTATATTACCCAAACTTCTATTCACCACCTCTATTTTTCCATCAGTCTGTGGGTGGTATGCAGAACTGAATTTCAAGTATGTCTTCAATTTCTTCCATAGGATCCTCCTCAAATACCCAAAAAAATTGGTATCCCTATAAAAAATAATACTCTTTGGTATACCATGAAGTCATACCACCTCTTTGAAAAAAAACCCTGCAACATGAACTACATCATTATTTTTCTAGTAGGGAATAAAATGTGCCATCTTTGAAAACCTGTCAACCACTACAAATATGGATTCATTCCCCCTCTGTGTCCTTGTTATGCCAAGAACATAATCCATGTTGATGTCCTCCCATGGTCTCTCTAGTACAGGTAATGGTTGATATAATCCAGTGTTTTGTCTCACACCCTTGACCATCTGGCATTCTCTACAACTTTGTACAAACCTCTTCACATCTTGCTACAATTGTGGCCAATAGTAGTTCTCACTAACTAGGGCAATAGTATTATACCGACCAAAGTGTCCAACCAAACCTCCACTGTGCTTCTCCTTGACTAATTCTCCCTCATTGAACTCCTTAGAATGCATAATTGATTTCCTCTTAACAAAATTCCATCTTGGATTAGAAAATCCAATAACTTAGTCATATCCAAGGTAACACGTGCTAAGCAAGCCCTCCAAGGCTCTGTAAAATCAGGATCTTTAGTGTATAAACCCTTAAGTTTTTCAAACCCTACAACTTCCACCTTCATTTCTATCAATAAATATTACATTCTACTTAAGGAATCTGCAACTCTATTTGATTTTCCACTCCTGTGCTTCAACACAAAGATATAACTCTGTAGAAACTCAACCCACTTCAAGTGCCTCTGATTTAGTTTCCCTTGGCTATTAATATATTGTAAGGCCTAATGATAAGTATATAGAACAAACTCTTTTGGAAATAAATAATGCCTCCACTTCTTCAGAGCCTGAACTATAGCATAAAACTCTTAATCATAAATTGAATACTTCTTCCTAGAATCATTGAGTTTCTCACTAAAATAAGCAACAGGTTTACCTTCTTGACTAAATACAGCTCCTATGGCACTACCACTAGCATCATAATCTACCTTAAATAACTTATTAAAAATCATAAGTTGTAAAATAGGTTACTCTATGACCTTCTTCTTCAACATATCAAATCTCTTATCTACTTCTAAGGTCCACTTAGATTATTTCTTATCCCCTCTCAATGTTTTTGTAAGGGGTGCACAAATATTGTTGAAATTTCTAATGAATTTTCTATAAAAACTTGCTATACCATGAAATGATTTTACCTTAGTTATGCTCCTTGGAGTAGGTCATTCAATGATAGCCCTCACATTTTATGGGTCCATTTTTAGACCTTTGACTGAGATGAAAAATACCAGATACACTAACTCCTTCACAAAATTGTACTTCTTCAAATTAATCAACAACTGCTCCTCCCTCAACTTCTCAAAAACCCTTCAGATATGCACCAGATGCTCTTCTAGGGCCTTGCTAAATATTAAAATATCATCCATATAGACAATGACAAAGTTTCCTAAAAAATCCTTCAATACATCATTCATCAATCACATGAATGTTCTTAGTGCATTGGTTAGCTCAAATGGCATGACCAACCACTCATACATACCCTCTAGTATTGAAGGTTGTCTTCCACTAATATCCTTCTCTGAAATGAATCCGATGGTACCCACTCTTCAGGTCAATCTTTGTGAAGTACTTGGCTCCAATAAAATAGTCCATAATGTCATCCATCCTTGGCAATGGGAATATATATTTTATGGTGATCTTGTTAATAGCTCTGGAGTCTGTATACATTTTCCAATATCCATATTTATTTGGTGCTATTACTGTAGGTACTACACATGGACTTAGGCTCTCCCAAATTAGTCACTTTTTTAGCAACTCTTGGAATTTCCTATTTAGCTCCTCACTTTATATAGGAGTTATTCTATGGGCTACCTTATTGGTCAAACTAGATCCTGGTACCAAATATATATGGTGACTGATATTCCTCACTGGTGGTAAACCCTCAAGCACATTATCTGATATAATATCTAGAAATTCTTCTGACAGACCTGAGAATTCTATTGTGGTATATTTACATTCTTCTTCCCTAACTATAGGAATTAATGCATAATACATATGCTCATGCTTCAAACCATCCAAAAACCTTCTACCTTCAACTAAATAGATTTTCAAAATTCTACATACCTTTCATTCCACCTACTTCAGGGGCTTCAGCTTATGGTGCACTCCATTCTTTGTCAGGGAGTAAGTGTTGGCACGACCATCATGCACTGCATACCGATCAAATTGCTATGGTCTTCCCAATAGAAAATGGCAAGCATCCATAGGTAGGATGTCACACATGACCTTATCATGGTAATTACCAATATTAAAATTTACCAATCATTGCTCATTGACCAAAGCCCTATGGTCCTTCTGCGACCATGCAATATGATATGGATGCGGGTGTCTCTTCCTCTCTAATTGAAATTTGGTAACCATTCCTTCTAAAACTAGGTTATTTGTGCTACCATTGTCTATGATAATATTATAGACCTTACCTACACATTTACACCTTGTGTGAAATAATCTCTTCCTCTAATCGGGGTCTTTCTCCTCATTCAGCAAGGCTCTCCTTGTGATCAACACTTCTCCTATTTCTACTTCTTTAGAGTGATCAGATTCTACATATTCACCAACAATAACAACTCAAATATTACCTTTGAGTCTCTTATTTTTCCTCTCTTGGTGTTGTGGACACTCGTATACTCGATGTCCTTCTTCCCCATAGTAGAAATAGGTTCCACAAAATCCTCCTCTTCCAAACCCTCGTCTAGACCTTCCTCTTCCTCTCTGGTAACCATTGTTCTAATCATGGGGGCAATAAGCATTATATCCTTTTTTGTCTTGACTACTGTTGGCTTCTCCATTCTTCTTATGATCTTCATTTCATCCTCCATTTGTTCTTCCACCAGTTCTTCCACCATGACCTTTTCCTCTTTGCTTTCTCTCAAACATTCAATTCAACTTCTCTTCAACCCTCAAGGAAAACTAGTAAGCATCCTCTATGGTGGTCATCTTGACTAGACTTAACTCCTCTTGAATAATTGCTCTTAACCCTTTAATATAATAGGCTACCTTCTCCTTGTTGGACTTAGAATGGCCTATTCTGATTAAAATTTTATAAAAATCCCTTGCGTATTCTTTGACAAAATTACTTGACTACCTCAAACCTTATATTTTCTTTAGCAGATCCAACTTGTAGTCAGCTGGAATGAACTACATCTTCAACTTCTCCAACATCTACTCCCATTTTGTTATCCTTTATTTTTATCTTTTGTTTATGTCTAGCTACACTCCCTTATACCATATGATGGAATGACCCTTTAGCTTGGTCTTACAAAAATTGATCCTATCAAGGTCTTCATCCTCCTCATACTCAAAGTATTTTTATGAATCATTGATCCAATCAATCAACTCCTCTGGATCAATATTTATAGAATATGTAGAAATCTCCATATTCGATCTCTTTCCAATTTGAGAAATGGCTCTATATAACCTGACTTGTGTAGGATCTACTACCTATTTTTCTTCCATAAACTGTTCCTCTTATTCTTCAACTTCATTTTCACTGCCATCTTCTCTCCTTGTCTCAAACCCTCTATGCAAATCCTCTTGTAGAGCCTGAAATTTCCTTTGCAAAACTCTGAAATATTCTTCTAGAACCACATTTCTCCCACCAAAATAATTTCTTTGTGGAGGTATTCTAATAACTTCTCTCACAAACCCTAACCACATATCCTAGCGTAAACTACCTCATGTTCGATGATCTGTTTACATACTCAGGAACTCCCACTCTTATACCATGTAGTGAATATCAAACAACACAAACAAATGATACACATGTGTTATTCCCTTGTCCTTGTAATAGAACCAAACATTTCATTACTTTCATCCAAAAATAAGGATAAAAAATAAATAACCCTTTTACAATTTCGAAAATTTCCTCAAATACCCTGTTTTCCCCTTTTCCCGCCTAAAACCATCTATTTCAAATTTGAATTTTGGGTGCAACTTGCCGAGGTCATAACTCCATGCTCATTGACCTGATTGACTACTACAACATATTTTTATAAAGGGAATGAAACGAAATAAGCAGGGCAGGCTTGGAATTTTTTTCCAAGGCCTACATCTAACTGAAAATCTTCAAATTTGACCTCTAAGACCTTCAAAAATCTCCTTCAAGTTAAACTAGTTTTACTAGTTTTACAAAATTAAACAATTACAATTTTTTTTCGAGTGATGCAAGATTACTCTTACACCACTGGATGCTCCTGCATCACATATTTACATTTTTATCCATAACATATATACTTTTACATGTTTTTGAGATAAAAAATATCTATAGTTGTCTTAAAAAACACAAATTTTATGTAAATTTTGTGGAAAGTGTTTGTTTTAAGTGAATGTAGGTAAAAATGTTACAGGTGATCTATGAAACACCACTACTGAAGAAAGTCTCTAGAATAGTCTACATAAATAGTTTATCAAAATAGCCTATAAAAACCTACTATTATTATCAAATTTGTTTCACACAATAAAAACACGTATTGACAACTTAGCCAATATTGTGTGTGCTATTGAGATAGTCAAAGTAAGTATAGTTGTTATCTTCTATAGTGGGAATATTTTTAACTTTGTGTAATTTTTATTTGGTTAAGATTATGTAACTCAAAAGAGAATAATAAATTTACCCTTTCCTTAAGAAAGAGACAAGAAGTTGTTTTATATTTTTATTAAGTCACGTAGATTATAGATTGTCCTATTATGCATTTTTAGTATCCAAGCTACAAGGATAATATTTGTTCAAAACCATGTAACAAAGGGAAGATTGGAATTTATATTGTAAGGGTATAATGCAAAAGTATATATTACAAAGCCCTCAATAATAGAAGGATCCAGATACACAGGAGAAGAAAGGAAGCATATTGTTATAGCCATGTTACATTGTACAAATTTATATTGGAATAAAAGAGTAAATTAGCATCAGTGTCTTTCTCCTATGAATATGGTAACACAATTCTTTATCTTCTTCATGCTTTGATTTTTGATGTAAAATTTCCTTTTTTCCCACACATGAATTAGGTAGCATAAAAAAAATTAGTTTAATGAATATATTTTTTTGAAAGTTAGAGTAAAGTAAAATGAGGAGGAGGTTAATACTAAACTTGAGGAGGTAGGTTCCACTCCAAAAGGTTAGTGCCTAGAAATATTTCCCCAAAATACAGTAGTTATAGTTAGAACATAGAATAAGGTTAGAATACAAATTTAACAAATTGCATATCATAGAACTATAGAACATATATATATATATATATATATATATATATATATATATATATATATATATATATATATATATATATATATATATATATATTTAAAATTGATTAAATACTTCTTATACATATAAATCACCAATAATGCAAGTGGATCCATGTCTAGTCTAGTTCAAAATTGCATTCCTTAAGTTAAACATATTTTCAATTTTTCATTTACTGCAAATTTTCTTTTATGCAAGAAACCAAGAAAAAGGAATAAAAATCAATAATCATAGTATGGATATCTATATGGGATAACTATTCTTTAAATCTAACCCTGGTTGACATTAAGTGTGAGACAATTCTAGCTCAATATTTTGGCATCATTTCCAGGGAGAATAGTGCCATAAGTTTTTGGTGGATACTACTGGATTGCATGAGAAGGAGTCCTTACTTGCATGCAAGACAGGAGTGGCACATGAAGTTCCACTAAGTGTCTTCATTTCAACATTACCAGGTTCCACTTTCTTGGTTTCAATTTTTTTGTTTCTTAATTTAGAATTTAATTTCAGCAAATTATTTTCAGCATTTTGTAGTTTTCACATCTTTGTTTGAGAAAATTTACTTGCATGCAAGTCAAAGGTATTACAAAATCATACCGAGTGTTTCCTAAAACTAAAGTACTAGCAATATTAGTTAATATTTATTTCAGCATTTCAATTTCTACAAATTATTTTCTGGTTGTTACATCTTTGCTTGAGAAACGTTACTTATATACTAAGTATTTCTTAAACTAAATTAGTGGTAACATTAGTTAGTATTTATTTCAGCATTTTAGTTTTCAAAAATTATTTTTTGATTATTACATCTTTGGTTAAGAAACTTTACTTGTATATAAATCAGAGGTGTGACAAGATCATACCGAGTGTTTCTTAAACTAAATTAGTAAAAATATTAGTTAGTATTCATTTTAGCATTTTTATTTTATGGTTGTAACATATTTAGTTTTTAATCTTTACTTGTATACAAGTCATGGGTGTGACAAGATCATATCGATTGTTTCTTAAAATAAAGTAGTGACAATAATTTTATTTCCTTGCTGCATTAAAATTTACTATTGAAGTTTAGATCTGATTTTAATAACAGTAATCTATCTTTTTTGAAAGTTAAAATTTAGTTACTATTTCTATTGGAAATTTGAGGTAATATGAGGCATTTTATGTTGTCATGGATGTCACATTGATCACATTTGGTTTTGGTGGTCGAAGTATTTCATAAATAAGAATTTATGATAGTTCAAAAAATAGGTTTTTTGTGAAAACCAAGGAAGGTAAAATAAAAGGTTTTATTTAAAACCATGGATGGCAGATTTGATATGGGTTTTTCTTAAAACCCAAGTTGGCTTTTCATTTCATCGAAAAAAGTGCCCCGGAGATGAAGATGTTAAACTTTGAATATTTGGTGTAAATTTTAATATTTAAATTTTAAAATTAAAATTATGACATCACCATCGACGTCATCATCAAATCAAAATTAATTAAATTGCCATCGATGTTGGTAAAGGTAAGGGAAGGTGCACATATATATACAAAGTCTTTCTTTCAAAAGTCTTGGAATCGGAGGAGTGGATATAAGACAAAAGGCGTAGAGAGTTTCGTGTGACAACGTGGTCCAACGGTGAGTGAGGGGAGACAGAGAATTTTTTATTTGCGAAGGACGAAGGTTCGATTCCCTCCGGTTGAGTTTTTAGGGCAAGATGAAGGCCCATGTTTTTGTTATTTGGTGTGAGAAAAGGAATAAGACAAAAGCACATTCTGCGCTTCTTGTCCTATGCGAGCGCTTTGCTCACATGGTCTTTGGTGTCACGGTTGAGAAGTGTTTGGGTAGAAGACGAGGGTTCGATTCCTTCATAGAGTTGAGTAATTTTTTATTTTATAAATTAATTTTTTCCTATTTTTGGAGGTATAAGGTGATAAGGGTTGAGTTGATTTTTATTTTGGAAGGCCAAATAAATGCACTTTTAGAAAAGAAGATGTTTCTGGTATGTTTCTTTTATAAAAGTATATCATATTATATATCGTTGGAAATATTATTTCGAGGGATACTTGAATAACTCATTTAGAAGGAGAAATACGGTGTATATAGAGAGATATTTCTATTTTTGTAAAGGTGTTTAAAATTAAATATTGTTGTGCTCTTTTTTCAAAGTATGTTGAGTGTGGCAGATTTCCAAAGGGGTTCTTCTCTTTATAAAAAGGTATGGGCACATTATCCTATTGATTTATTGTGGTGGTTGATTTCTGAAATATCATTGGAGAGAAAAGGATTGTATTGTGGTTTCCTTTTCAAAAGTGGTTGGTTGAATGCATCAAGGTTTTTTGAATTGAGAGTGGTGTTTAAATCTTGTGTTATAAGCATAGTGGTTGAATCCCATTGGTTGTAAAAGAACTTTATTTAGAAAAGAACATGAGTATCATTGTTATATTGGAGTTGTGGTTGAGCATTTTTGGAAACATTGGAGTTGGTTGATACATACTTGGACTAGGGTTGTGTGAGAGAGTTATACCTTGTGATGGTTGGTTGAGTTGAGTTTATTGAGCCTAGTCAAGTGATGTATGAAGTTATTTTTCAAGTTCTATGAAACAAACTATTCCATAATTCTATGTTGAGTTGAGATTGAGGTTAGAAAATATTGAGTCTCTAACAATTCTCTTTATGGTTCTATAAGACTTGAGTTGAGTTGAGGTTGACTTGAATTAAGTTGAGGTTGATTTGAGTTGATAGTGATATTAGAACATATTGAGTCTCTAACAATTCTCTTTATGCTTCTATGAGTTGATTTGAGTTGAGTTGAGACTAATTTGGGTTGAGAGTGAGATTAGAAAATATTTAGTCTCTAAAATTTCTCTTTATACTTCTATGAAGTGGATTTGAGTTGATATTGCCATTCATTGTTGAGTTCATTTTGAGTACTACTTGAGCATGATTGATTGATCCTTTGAGAAGGCCTTTGGGACAGATTTAAGGATAGTGTTGGGATAGATTTGAGGACAGTGTTGGGAAATATTTCTAAAGAAGATTTGGGCAAGTTCTTGGTGAGCTTGCTAGAGCATATTTGGGTAAGTTCTTGGTGAGATTCCTAGAGCAGATTTGGACAAGTTCTTAGTGAGCTTGTTGGAGTAGTATTGGACAAGTTCTATGTGAGCTTGTTATTCAACATTGGATAGGTTCTATGTGAGATTGTTATTCAATATTGGATAGGTTCTATGTGAGATTATTATTTAGCATTGGACAAGTTCTATGTGAGGTTATTATTAAGCATTGGACAGGTTTTGTGTGAGCTTGTTATTAAGTATTGGACAAGTTTTGTGTGAGCTTGTTAAGAAGGTTTTGTGTGAGCCTATTGAGTAGGTTATTAGTGAGCCTATTGAAAGAGCTTTGGAGGTGACATAGTATAGAGGACAAAGCCTTAGTGGATATAGATCCAGCAGCCAACATAGTTGAAGATAAATTTTAGTGAGGATTCTTCAAGTGGAAAGAGGTCCACCGATTAGTATAGTAGAGAGACAAAGTCTTATAGAAGATCATATAGCTAGATCAGAAGGGGAAATATTTCTCATATGGAAGAGATCCACGAACTTGATATTAGGGTATCAACATCTCCTTTGGATAGAGATCCATAAACATTGTAATTGGGAGTGATTCCCAAAGATATTGATTAATAAAGTTTTAGTAAAATATTTTCTTTGTGGAGTAGCCTACATTGGATGAACCACGTAAATTGTGGTGTCTTTATTGTGTATGGTTTATGTGTATTGCTTTGATTACTACTAGTGATACTGCTATCTTTACACAACATAATATTGAATTGGAAGAAAAAGTAAAAATTGGTCTTATACTGTTCACCCACCTCTTAGTATAAGCTTGTGTTCTTCAATTGGTATCAGAGTGGGTTCCTTCAGAAAGGCTAATATCTTGAGGGAATATTCTACAAGAACACACATCGCAAAGAAAGGCAAAATAATAACCATGAGATCTAAGAAGAAAAATGAATTTGATCTTGAAGCTCTAAGAAGAGAAGAAGAAAAATCAGCAAGATGTCTTGAGTGTGGTAAGTTTGGTCACATGGCATTTTATTGTCCACAAAATGGGTATAGAATTAATTGATAGGAAATGAAACTTGACTAGATTTTCAAAGATATTGTTGATCAAAAGGTAGCATTCAAGGTTTCAAAAGAATAATATTCTGCTTGTGGTCAACTCGATCATGTCTCAAGTTACTACAATGGCTTCAGTGATAGTGAAGTTGAAATGGAACTCAAGGAAGATAGACACAATTAAAATAGTGAAGATGAATGCAAGAATAAAAAAAATGAAAATATGTATAAACAAGGCATGCATGAAAAGAAGAGCTTGTATATGGAAGAAGAAATTAGTGCCTCTAGCAACAATAATGAAAGTCTCCCAGTCAGTGAAAATAAGAAGCTCCTACTGAGGATCAAAAGTAGGAATATTAAGTAAAAAATTTTCATGAAGAGAAAAATAGGCACAATTATGATTATGAAGAAAATAAAGTGTTAGAAAAAGCTTTTGAAGAAATTGATCCAAAAATTACAGTTGAAGAGGTAAAGAAAATTGAAGAAGATATGCTTGAAAAATTAAAGGTAAGGAAGTAAGAATGTGAAAGATTAGAACATGAAGTTGTTTCCTTAAGTTTGGAAGTGAAAGACTCCAAGGATAAGTTGCACAAGTTTTGGAAAGATTCCAAAGCACCAAAGGTATCATATTTCACGTTTGGGTAATCACACTCAAAATGAAAGGTAGAATATGAAAGCAATGAAGCTCCTAAGCTTTATGAAGAAATATTCAAAGTTCCTATGGCTCCAAATATTCAGTTTGGATCTTGGTTTGAGATAAGTGAATCAAGTTCAAAAGGAAAAGAAACTCTTGAAAAGGAAAGCAAGGAAGAGACTAAGGAAGAGGATTTAGATACTTCAAAGAGGGTTCAAGGATGCAATACACAAGTTGAAGATGATCATAAGGATAATGGTCAAGAAATGTATGAGGAACCAAGGCATGAACAAAAGGCTTTTCAAGGATATTGTTTTTCTTGTAATGGATTTGGACACAGGGATATACACTGCAAGGTCCATGGATCAAAGAAGTCTGATTTTGCTAGAGGAAAATTCAAAGGAAGAAGGTATGATTTTTATGGACATTGCTTCTCATGTAAAAAGATTGGTCATAAATATTTTTAGTGCAAAGGAAATGAGCAACATGGTTTTAGTTTTAGAACTACACAATTCGGAATTCATGGTCATAATGGTTGTGAAAATAGAGCTTCACAATATAGGGTTCAAGAAAGGAATGGATATGGAAATTAATTCAATAAAGAATTTAGGACATGGGTACCATCCAAAGGCTACAATATCAAGTGTTTTAATTGAAATAAATTTGGGCATATTGCAAAATGGTGTAGGACTCAATTCCAAATAGGTTCAAGGCAAGAAGGTCAAACAAGTTCAAGGCAAGAAGGTCAAACAGGTTCTAGACAAGAAGATCAAGTAATTCATCAAGAGAAGGATATCAAAAAAACATAGAAGGAAGTTGATAGAGGAAATAAAAAAAGTGATATGGGAGTAAACGTACTCCCATCCTAAAATTAATCACCTAAATAGAGAATGTGGTGAGGGGGCTATGCTTAAGAGTCATATATTATTAGCCTCATAGGTGTCCCTTTTGCCATTGATGTCAAAGGGGGAGAGATTTGAGTTAGGAGGAGCATCCTCTAAAGAGAGTATTGAGTTAGGGAGAACATCCTCCAAGGAGAGATTTGAGTTAGGGGAAGGAGCCTCCAAAGAGAGCATTGAGTTAGGGAGAGCAACCTCCAAAGAGAGTATTGAGTCAAGGGGAGCAACTTTGATTCTCATTGTTGGTTTTTGTAGTGATTGTGGTTTTTGCATTAGAGGTGTTGCCATCAATGATAAAGGGGGAGATCATTGGAAATTTGAGGTAATATGAAGCATTTTATGTTATCATTGATTTCACATGGATCATTGATGTCACATGGATCACATTTAGATTTTGTGGTCGAAGTATTTCATAAATAAGCATTTATGATAGTTGAAAAAATAGTTTTTTTGTGAAAACCAAGGTAGATAAAATAAAAGGTTTTATATAGAACTATGGATGGCAGATTTGATATGGATTTTTCTTAAAACCCAGGTTGTCTTTTCATTTCATCAAAAAATGTGCCCCGGAGACGAAGATATTCAACTTTGAATATTTGGTGTAAATTTTAATATTTAAAATTTAATTTTTAAATTTTATAATTAAAATTATGACATCACCGTCGACGTCATAATCAATTCAAAAGTAATTAAATTTTTGCTGACATTGGTAACTTTAAGGGAATGTGCACATATATATACGAAGGCTTTCTTTCAAAAGCCTTGGAATTAGAGGAGTGGATATAAGATGAAAGGCGCAGAGAGTTTCGTGTGACAACGTGGCACAACGACAAGTGAGGGGGACAAAGGCTTTTTGACTTGTGAAGGATGAAGGTTCAATTCCCACCAGTTGAGTTTTTGGGGTAATAGAAAGGCCCACATTTTTGTTATTTTGTGTGAGCAAAGGAATAAGACAAAAGCACATTCTGCGCTTCTTGTCCTATGCGAGCACTTTGCTTGCATGGTCTTTGGCACTTCGGTTGAGAAGTGTTAGGGCAGAAGACGAGGGTTCGATTCCTTCTAAGAGGAAAATAATTTTTTATTTAATAAATTAATTTTTGCCTATTGTTGGAGGTATAAGGTGATAAGGGTTGAGTTGATTTTTATTTTGGAAGGCCAAATAAATGCACTTTTAGAAAAGAAGATATTTCTGGTATGTTTCTTTTATAAAAGTATATCATATTATATATCATTGGAAAGCTTATTTCGAGGGATATTTGACTAACTCATTTAGAAGGATAAATAATGTGTATATAGAGAGATATTTCTATTTTTTCAAAGGAGTTGAAAAGTAAATATTGTTGTGCTCTTTTTTCAAAGTGTGTTGAGTGTGGTAGATTTCCAAAGGGGTTCTTCTCTTTATAAAAAGGTATGGGCACATTATCCTATTGATTTATTGTGGTGGTTGATTTTTGAAATATATTGGAGAGAAAATGATTGTATTGTAGTTTCCTTTTCAAAAGTGGTTGGTTGAATGCATCAAGGTTTTCTAAATTGAGAGTGGTGTTTAAACCTTGTATTATAAGCATAGTGGTTGAAGCCCATTGGTTGTAAAACAACTCTAGTTAGAAAAGAATATGATTATCATTGTTATATGAGAGTTGTGGTTGAGCATTGTTGGAAACATTTGAGTTGGTTGATACATACTTGGACTAGTGTTGTGTAAGAGAGAGTTTTCCCTTGTGATGGTTGGTTGAGTTGAGTTTATTGAGCCTAGTCAAGTGATGTATGAAGTGATTGTTCAAGTTCTATGAAATAAACTATTCCATCATTCTATGTTGAATTGATATTGAGGTTAGAAAATATTGAGTCTCTAACAATTATCTTTATGGTTCTATAAGACTTGAGTTGAGTTGAGGTTGACTTGAATTGAGTTGAGGTTGATTTGAGTTGAGAGTGAGATTAGAACATAATGAGTCTCTAAAAATTCTCTTTATGCTTCTATGAGTTGAGATTAATTTGGATTGAGAGTGATATTAGAACATATTTAGTCTCTAATAGTTCTATTTATACTTCTATGAAGTGTATTTGAGTTGATATTTCCATTCATTGTTGAGTTCATTTTGATTACTACTTGAGCATGATTTATTGAGCCTTTGATAAGGCCTTTGGGAAAAATTTGAGGACAGTTTTGGGACAGATTTGAGGACAGTGTTGGGTCATATTTCTAGAGTAAATTTGGGCAAGTTCTTGGTGAGCTTGCTAGAGTAGAATTTGGCAAGTTATTGGTGAGCTTCCTAGAGCAGATTTGGACAAGTTATTAGTGAGCTTGTTGGAGCAGTATTGGACAAGTTCTGTGTGAGCTTGTTATCCAGCATTGGACAGGTTCTATGTGAGCTTGTTATTCAGCATTGGACAGGTTTTGTGTGAGCTTGTTATTCAATATTGGATAGGTTCTGTATGATCTTGTTATTCAGCATTGGACAGGTTCTGTGTGAGCTTGTTATTCAGCATTGAATAGGTTTTGTGTGATCTTGTTATTCAGCATTGGACAGGTTCTATGTAATCTTGTTATTCAGCATTTGACAAGTCTATGTGAGCTTATTATTTAGCATTGGACAAGCTCTATGTGAGATTGTTAAGCAAGTTTTGTGTGAGCGTATTGAGTAGGTTCTTAGTGTGCCTATTGAAAGAGATTTAGAGGTGACATAGTATAGAGGACAAAGTCTCAGTGGATAGAGATCCAACAGTCGGCATAGTTGAAGACAAATCTGAGTGAGAAGTGTTCAAGTGGAGAGAGGTCCACCCATCAGTGTAGTAGACAGACAAAGTCTTCTAGAATATCACATAACCAGAGGATAAGGGGAAAGAGTTCTTCTATGGAAGAGATCCATGAATTTGAGATTAGGGGATCATCATATCCTTTGGACATAGATCCATAAACATTGTAATTATGAGTGATTCCCAAAGATATTGATCGGGAAATTTTTAGTAAAATATTTTCTCCGTGGAGTAGCCCACATTAGGTGAACCACGCAAATTATGGTGTCTCTATTGTGTATGGTTTTTGTGCATTATTTTGATTACTACTATTGATACTACTATCTTTACACAACATAATATTGAATTGGAATAAAAAGTAAAAAGTGGTCTTATAATATTCACCTCCACACCCATCTCAGTATAAGCTTGTGTTATTCAATATGAAATTGCATTTTATTACAAATAAAACAAAAAGAGAAAGAAAATAAAGAAACATTTCAAAAAAAAAAAATGTGTACATTTCTAATGGTAGAAAATTATATTAGTTATTTTGAATTAATAGACCTTATGAAAATACATCTACAACAAGAAATAAATCTACTCTATAAATTTTTTTTTTAAATTATGGGAACATATTGAGTTTATTGGGCAAAGGTCAAAAGAATTGGGTAAGACTAAAAGAATCAATATAACTAAAGCCCTAGGTACAAATTATTACTTACCCTGCCTTGACCTCTTGAGAAGTTGTGAATATTGGTTAAGGGATAGAACACCAAGCGTAAACCCATATACATATAAATGGGAGTATTAATTTAAGGATTTCTTTGTTGTCCATAACTTCTTAGCAAATTTCAAAAACAAGGAGGTGAGTCTAGAATATAGAAGAAGATACTAGAGAGCCCTTATGATTATATTTTTCAAAGAGTTTTGTCAATATTTATAGCTTGAAAATATTATAATAGTGCAAGGATAAACTTTCATCATTCAATTTATTCATTTTTTAAAGTCAGGAGCTTACATCTGAGTAATAACATCATATGACCCCTAAATAGTTAGATCCAATCAATGACATCCATAAATTATTCAATGGAGAGTGAATGATTTTGATACACTCAAACTTGTTTACAAAAGTTAGGAGTGTTGTTTATCAGCAAATTAATGTCAATTATGATCCTTGGGGTTTAGAATTTCATACCTTGTTTGATCTTGAATTAGAAGAAAGTTTGGCTAAAGAAATTTGCAATAGAATCAACATGGAAATCAAGTTTGATATTACTCCTAGTATTAAAATGTTCAAACATTTGGTTCACCAGGTAAATAAATATTAGAGGCATTGCATAGGATAGAACTAATGCAGATATGAAATAAAAATTACATGATGAACATATTATACTAAGAACATTTCAATCAAGAAAGTTGGAACGTTCTATTTTATTCTCGCTTCCAAGATTACCAAGGAAAGCTAAGGATGTGATGGCTTGGATCCTATGAGGTTGAAGAAATATTTGAGAATGGTACAGTTAAACTTAAGCCCATTGATAATACAACATGAATATTATTTGTTAACAAACATAGGCTTAAGCTCTATAGGAAGCCACTTTCTAAAGTAGATTTTTTAAAACAACCTTAAGAAACAAGCTGATTTGGAGTTTATTTTTGAAATGCAATCAACTACCATTAAATAAAAACATCTCTTTCTCTATTTAAGGCAACAAAAAAATATAAAAATAAGAAATAAATAGTTGCCTTGTAGTCTAGTATATACTAATAAAATATGTACAGTCATTAGAAGAATGTAGTCTAATCAGTCCTCTTGTTTAGATGTATAAGTACTAGTAAATAATATGGATAACAAAAACATTTACACTGTTTGACCAATGAAAGAATATTATCATGGAATAGTAATATTTCTTAAAAAATAACTAGAAGGTCACGATATGTTCTTTAAATATGCTTCCTTTATTTCATGATGGATTTCTAGTATAGAATATTTTTATTTATATTATCATTCATCACTTTTAATCACAATACTAGGTTTTAAGGAAGAAGTCAGATTCAATGCATGAATATATACTCTCACCTTATGGAAGGAAGGTCATATAGTCATAATGGTATCATAAATTAATGAAACAATGTAGTGAAAGACCTTTTTCCTTGTTGCCCACATTAATAAAGGAAAGGAAAAGAATAGTAAGGATAGGATTACATTTCCATCCAAATTGTTATGTAGTATGATTCCTCAAAGTTCTAATTTCTTCCCCAAGTAAAATAGAGGATAGTAAATATAGTATTAAATTTCCATCCAGATGGTTATGTACTCTAATTCCCCAAAGCCTTAACTCTTCTTACTTTGGAATTATAATAGTAAGGATAGGGTGGCAATTTCCATCAGGACTTTGATAGAGTTGTTTGGAATATGATTCCCCAAAGATCATCCCTTTAATTTAATATCTATACACACACACACACACACACACACACACACACACACACACACACACACACACACACACAATATAAGAAAAATGGGGTAGTAAAATCATAAAATAAAGATGATACTAGAATGATTATCTTAATTTCTTTTTATAAACAAGTTTTGAATGTATCCACAATTAATAAGACCTATTTCTACAAAACAAAGTATTGATGATTGACACTAATTTAATATTATCATAATTTTTGAATCATGAGGAGATCCACAATGATAATAAAGAAAGTAGAACATAGAAAATGATTTCTCTAAGATATTATAAAGGTTTGTTATGTAACCCATGGAATATTTTATCAAAGGTCAAGGAAGGCATCAATATTTTTGTAAAACATCTTTGATATTGGTAACAAACAACATATTTCAAAAATTTATATTATCCTACAATATAATTTAATGGATTTTTTTGAATAAGTGATATATATAAATAATAAAACTGAAAGCAACAAAAATGACACTATAATTCTCATTCAAAATCATAGGATCCACAAATTTTGCTATTAAATGATAAAAAGAAATATATATTGATATCATCTTTACAAATTTTGCCCTAAAGGCTATAATGTGATCTTCCCTAAGGAATCCCTTTCGAATGTGGTGCAAAGGTAGTAGTTGCTATCTTCTTTGTGTTCCTAAGTGCATATGAGATTCTTGCTCGTGTGCCCCTGTTGGTTGGATGTGTTCTTTGTATCTGTTAAACTTGCAAAATATTGTTAGTGCGTTGAGGGGTCTACCTCAGTCAAACCTCATGGTTATGAAGGAAAAATACTCTTAAACAAGCTCAAAACATAAAAATTACTATTAAAAACTACATAAAAATACTAAATTAACTCATACTTACCTTATTCGATGATTCTCGTGGCTATAGCATAGATTTACATGGGGTCATGCGAATCTATTTTGAACTGAGAGTTTCACATGGGGTCATGTGAACCTATATTTTTTAGATAGAATCTATAAGATGAATTTTCTGGTTATCATGGAATAACTGCTTCTTTGATTTTTTTGAGGGTCACCTTCAGAAAGTGTACTTTTATGGGGTTGTTGACATTTCTCAATCACAAGGAAACATCATGAAAGTGATAAATAAAGTGTGATGTATATACAATGGTTATACTATGGATGTAGGATGGATGTGATGGTTGTAGTGATATCAATAGAGTTTTGGTAAGAAAATTTTTGTTGTTATTGAAATGGTGAAAAATACCTTCTATTTATATACTTGGCCAAAGTGAGCGGGAGGGGATGAAGTGTCAATGGTGAGGTTTCCACCTAAGAGGTGTCCCTTGAGGTGTCCTGGTTCATAAATGAGGTTGGGTGAGAGAATCCCTCATCCATCCACAAATAATGATGACTTTACTAAAAATATCCATTTGGAATTTATGAACATATTTTTGGAAATATCTCTCAATTAAAAATTACCTTTTATGTGCAAAAGTCTCCATATTTCATTTATGACCCAGGGGAGTGTGAGGTGGAGAAATATTTGGGTGAGAGATGGCAAGGCTAGGATAGATAAGAATAGGTGAGGTGGAAGGCTAGGCTAGTCAAAGTAGACTAGGTGATGTGGAAGGCTTAGGCTAGTCAAAGTAGACTAGGTAAGGTGGAAGTCTGAAATTAAACCAAGATTAAATTTAATTAAATAGGGGATTAGCCTTAAAGCAAATTTTGACCAAAAAGGTTGATTTTTTGACCATAAAGTACTTTTTGGCCATGGTGAAAAGTTCAACCTTAGTTGAATTGGAAATGAGGTTGCATGAGGACCTAGAGTTAAGCGTAGGAAGGGGATTAGCTAGCCCAAAGGGCCCGAGGATGATGAATAGTGATATTTATAATTGAATAGTATTTTAAACCAATTTATGTAATTTTTGAGGGTTTTGAAAATTTATTGACCACAAATATGAGGATATGGATAGTGTGTGACTTTTGGGTGTCTCTATTTTACCTCTTTTTTATTGTATTGTGTGCAAATATGGTTTAGTACAAAAACTAATGGTGTGAATTGATGGAATAATTTGAAAGGCAAAGAATTTGCAATTTGATGATTTTTGGATGATTATGAGAGACACATTGATAAAAAAATGGTTTATGATTTACTACTAGGCATAAGATTGCATTACATTATGATCAACTTGATATGTTTCAATTTGGATGAAACAAATACCTTTGCTAATTTTTGTTTTTGATTAATTTATGAGCTTGTTTTGACAATATTTGACAAATCAATGAAGCCATAGGGTAGAAATTTTAGGAGCTTCATTCACAAGTGATCTTATGACTATCACAATGGATATTGGAATCCATGAGGTGTCTACAGGTAGAGGAACTTTTGAGATTTTATCAAACATTGATTTATTTTGGGTTGGGATTTTGATCTCGAGATAATCGTTTCAAAAAAAAATTCTTAGGTAAATATCGAATCTATGATTGGATTTTTGTTTGTTTGATCATGTGCAAGGTATATTTTTGATTTATTTGATGATGACCACCTACTCAAATGATGAATTGATGATGGAGGAGACACAAATTGGTGATGAACGATTGATAATGATTGAGGAGAAAAATGAAAACTTTTGCATGAAATTAGCAAAATAGAAGAATTTGAAGGAACATTTTTGGAAATGAAATGGAGGAGTGATAAATTTGGTCATGAAATATAGGTTCACATGGGGTCATGCAAAATAGGGTGGTTCGCACAGGGTCATGTGAACCTGTCAATTCACACATGTGGGATGCAAATCTACACCAGTAGGGTTTAAATGGTGGAAAATGACATCTTAACATCTGTCATATAGAGGAGGAGTGGTAGGAGAGAAGAAAAATGGAATAAATTGCTATCATATTGCAGGTCAGTCAAGACAGGATGATGAGTGCATCGTCAATGACAAGCACAAGGGTAGGAATAACATAGGTAAGAGGTTTATTATCTCTCGATTAATGTGTGCTTGCTTAAAGTAAAAAGAATGTGTGATTTTACTTAAAAATACCATATATCAAATATGTATGCATGTTTTGGGTAAATTTTTTTCACTTTGTATAAAAAATATCAAATGGGTATCCCAAAATGGTGTATGTTTTGCATGTGGTGATTTTGCTTATGGAAAAGCGTGCATTTTATGTGATTTGTAAAATGGTGTGTGAGAATGGTATGCATGTGAAAACTGATAAGTAGGAGTGTCTAATAAGCCAAATAGGTATCTAAATGTTCTTTATTTTGACTATTTTGGATATAATGGAAATGATGACATGGGATAATGTTACAATTATAAGGTCTATAGAGAATAGTACCTACAAGGACTTAATTAGGGATAAAATGAGATTGCTACAACTAGAGGATAAAATAAATAAGATGATAAAACTAAGGTGTGGATTTGATATTCAATGTGGGACAACACCCTTTTTCGAGGTAAAAATTCTAGATATGATGATAGATCTATTATAGAGGTACCATGAACTAAAGAAATAGGCTAACAAGAGATAATCAAATTAATTGGAAAAGGTAAAGGAAATATAGCAATTTGCTCAATAAAACTTTATTGTCATATTGTATAACTTGGATGAATAATAGAAATACATTAAGAGCTTGTTAGGAAGAGCATTAATGAGGATATTAAGAGGCTATATATACATATTTTAAAATATTCAAATAGTGTATTGGCTAAATATTGTGACTAAATATGATTAGCAACTAGTATAGAGGTTATTGGGGATGGTGACCTAGATAACAACCTCAAAGCATAAATTAATTGAAGATTTAGAATCACTAGAAAAATCCTTCATCATGAGTATGTTAGTTATGTAGATATTTTTTTATCAAAAAGGTCAAGAAGACAAAAACTAGATGAGGTGATAGTTCCCACCAAAGCCAAACCAAAAGTACCATCTAATACTTAGATTATTCAAAATGATAAAAAAATAGAATTATTCATATATAATATATTGATTAGTACCCAACTTTGGAGATGTTTCAATCAACTCAAAACCTCCAAAAGTGTCTATCAAGGGCCAACTAAGTACCCTCATGCTTCCTTGATTTTGAATTTATGGAATAGTATTGGTTGGTTTAGGATGAACCATTAGATAAGTTAAAGAAAATTTTAGTAGTGGCTAAAGTTAGTTGGAACCAATCCTTGCATTAGTACCATAGGTTAATGCTACACTATTGGGTTAGTGCTATTATTAGTAGTTAAAAACTAGTTATCAACTAACTAGCACCTAGTTAGTGAGTAGTAAATAAGAACAACCCTTTATTAGGTGTCCTACTAGTCCTGATATATATGGAAGGATATCATATTGTAATATGGTGGAGCATCAAGATTTATTAAAATATTGGATGGTTCTGGTTTATGTTATGCATTTTTATATTCTATGTGTTCATGTACCTTCATTTATATTTGTGTATGTTGACACTAACATTATAATAAAATGGTAAAACCATAGGTATTTATCCACCTATTGGATATTTGCAATAGCTCACAAGATCACCATAAATAATGACAGAAAAATTAATTTATTTTCTCATAAGTACTATAATAAAAATTCATCAATGTTATGCAACATACAAGTAGTAAAAACATCCATTATTTACTTCTAATATTGATTGCAAGTAATTTTAATAACTTTTATAATATAAAAATTTAAGATTTCCATTTTATTTCTATTTGATACGAAGCATTATAATTCTCAATTCATCTATTTTCATCTTATAGAATCTCTAATATAAAGGTTTTTAATATTATGCAATTAATAAATTTTATTTAATTTCTAACCTTGCCCTAGCTAATCTTCTTCAAGATACATAATTAGTACAACAATTAATAATCCCAAAATAAAATATTCACATGAGAGGTCACACAAGTTATTTATTCTTATTTATGCATATTTCGAGATATATCACTTATAAAAATATATCATCCACTTTTCATAGTATCCCCCTTTTATTTAATAATAATTTAAGGTATATATATGATTCAATGCACTTAATATTTATTCGTAGGTTAATATTTGAAATTTTTAATCTTACCTTAACTCATCATGCTTATAAATGAGATTAGATTTGCAAGGATAATTGGCATTGATTGTCTCCAATATTATATATTAATCGTTTTCATATAAACAAAGAAATTTAGACAATAATTTATATCACATTATATTTAAAGGATTGGAAAATGAAAGCTCATCATTTCTAGTACACCACTGCCAACATTATTGCTTTCATCATAGATCCTAGGTAAAGTAAATAGAAATAATAAAAAAAAGCTTATAAGTTAGCCACATATGACTAAATGATTTACCTATCACATTGATGAACAGGCAATGCTCATGCAACTCTTATAATCAAATAAAATAAAATATTATTTCTCTCTATATTGATCATATGAAATATTTTTCTATGCAAAAATAAAACTCTAGTATCATTTTTTTCCATTGTAACATTTATTTTTTTTACTTTGAATAAAAGACACTCTCTATGAAAATAAAAAAGAAAATAAAATGAACATATAAATCACATAACTAACAAGTTATAAAATCTTCCACGTGTATAAGAAAGGAAGAGGATGATGAGAGGAAAAACATGCATTAATTTAAAATACTTGCTATAAAGTTGAAATTAAGTTTCAAATAAAAAACTAAATAAGATTTTTATAATGGTTCCACTTTTCCTCTAAAAGTAGTAATCATTATATTAGAAAAATCTCCACCCTTAGATCTAGGAATCTTTAAGAAATATTGATCTATCAATAAAGGTCACTTAATAGATTTTCCTTCCTCATTGACCTTATTTTTTACAAATGATAAAAGCAAGGGCCCCTTGGGTTCTATAAAAGTACATAGAAATACTGATATTTATGGTTTTTTTGGAGATAAGTGGATGGATATATGGATATCTATTCCTCCTTACCACTTCTACTACTACCAATAATTTACATCAATAAAATATTCAATCAACACATGGAATAGAAACTGATATTTTTGCTCCTTTTATTTTAAAGTGTTTTTTAGCATTATTATTTGACCAAATATGTTTTTCACATATGGATTAGATTAATTTTATAATATTTTAAATATATTTAATTTTAAGGTTGGCATTTTACTATAGAATTTAATCTACATTTAAAACTCTACTAGGAAATCCACATGGGTTAGAAAATCCTTTAGAATATAGATTACACTTTTTAATCATAGATTATTTATACTCTAGTCTACATTGTCCTTTCTCTAAGAATAAATCTAGTAGGTAAACCATAAATCTAAATCGATTAAGACATTATTATTATTATTATTATTATTATTCAAAATGAGTAGAATATCAATTCAACAATTAAGAATTCAAAGATATTTTTATACATAGAAAGCATTAAATTAACCAAGTAATAACTAAAACAACCATTAAATAATGCTTAGCACAAGAAAAAACAATACCACATGTTATTATGTGGATAAAAACTTGTTAAACTCTAAATGACATACAATAAAAGCCAAAAATAGAATCCATCAATATTTAAATATTAATCTTCCAGAAATAATATAAATATAACTGAAAAGCTGTATATTATGATCTATCATATTTTATTGGTTTAAATAAAGATATTTTTTTATTTTTTTTATATTTTAAAATATTAAAATCATAATACATATCATATTTATTAATATAATTTCAAATTCAAAAAATATATTAAAAATATATATAATCAACTTTAACAAAATATTCATATTCATTTTTCATTGTTTCCTTAAACCCGTAGACTCTAAACCTTTCAATCTAACACCAAATATCATGCCCTCTAAACATTATCCAATTTTTAACTAATAAATAAACAACAAAAACAAATTACATTTAAAAAATATATATATTATCAACAAATTAACATTATATAAAATTATACAAAATAAAAATCTATATTTTGTAATATATAATGCAATCCTAATATGTTATCTTATCCCTCATTGATTCCTCAAATAAAGTCATGAAACCCATATCATCTATCATCTCTTTCTCCAAACTTTGTAACCATAGGTCTTCACTTCTAAACTCATCCGTAAAATGCATCCTTACTAACTGCAGTACATATCTGATGATGTTATATAAGATTTTGTAAATATGAAGAACGACTTAGCACCATGTATTTTTTAGCTAAAAAATTATTCTAACTAATGAGTTAATTAGAAAAAATGATCATCTCAAAATTTTAAACAATTATTATAATCATTTTATTTTAAAGAAGAGGTTGTTGAATAGGTTCGAGGTAAGAAAGAAGCCTCATATTATGGTTTTTTATGCAACATAAGCGTTAGATCCCAATAAAATAAGTCAACCGGATCTACCGCTTAAGATACGTCAGAATTCTTCTCAACCGGCTTCCTATCAAATTATTCGAATCCAATTAGAGACGAGATGCGGATGGTAAAAGACACGGCCGGCACATGTCCGCTGCCATGATATGAAGTGTCAATCAGTTGCCTATAGCTTTGTGGAATCGTAGTTTGCACGACAGCCTATGCGAGATGGTGATCTATGCCACAGCTATAGCATTTGCAATTTTCATTCCGTTCTTCTTATCGCTTTTAAGAGGTGTATTTAGAATTTTGACAAAGAATAATGCAAGGTTGCCACCAGGACCATCTCCAGGCTATATTTGAATTTATTTTGCTACTAAATCCGAAGAGGGTTTGTACTATAAAACGTATCAATATTTGTCTTGTACTTGCCCCAATTTTTTCTTTGTTGTTGGCATCCAACTTCATGTGAGAAAGAGACATGAACCTCTCGCTGTCTATCTATAATCGGCATCTTCCAGCGGGCTCTCCCTCTCCCTTCCATAAAAACAAAGAGAGCTCTTAAAATAAAATAAATGGAGCCTATTCACGAGTTAGCTTAGGTAGGCCATGGATGTTCTCATATCAGATGATCTGGTTACCCAACACCAACACTATTATTTTAGCATTCATTATCAAACGATCTCGTTAAAATTCACTGTATAAAAAATAATAATTCTTTAATAAAACAACTTAATCAATAATAGTAAAAAATATTAATCATCACAAAAAGAGCATAAACATACAAGACAAGATAAAAACACAACATATAATGTGGTTCACCAAGTATAAGTTACATCCACCAAGAAACACCATCAGTCCTTTATATTAGCATCAATACAATTTATGAAGGAAGTAATCCTACAACACAACCAGCTGCAAATTCCTCTTCAAAACAACAAAATATCCACACAATTACTCTAGCATCCTATAATTAACCCAATCTCACTTAAAGCCTAACTCAAACTCAGAAAATTTACAATTAGAAAAAGTTTAATTTTAGCCAATACTAAAATTAAATTTTTATTTTTCCTTTTACAATTAGAAAAGGTTTAATTTTAGCCAATCCTAAAATTAAATTTTCTTTTTCTTTATACAATTAGAAAAATCTTAATTTTAGCCAATCCTAAAATTAACTTTTCTTTTTCCTTTTTCTACCTCTGGTTTGGGATTGGTCATCTACAATTGAATTAAATAATAGAGAATTGTTTTATCAATATTTAGCCGAAATCAAACTCCACAACTTAACAATCTCCCTCTTGGGGACTGATCCATAATAACTCTACCGATGTTGCATCTACCAAAGAACATATTCAATCCAAACAAGGAATGTCAACTCCTTCAGATTATTGTAACCATGCTTTGAACCATCACATGTGTCATCCACACACTTTTCCTATGATCAACAAGCAACACACAATCTTACCTACCATAAATCCATGATATTTCAACATCTCCACAATCGTCCATGCATCATGATGATACAACCATCACCATCTGTGACAAGATCCACATACCATGTCTGCCCACATAGCAGCTCTCACACAATACGACTTGCCACAATCACATCATGTGATCTATCTTGCAATCATGCATCAATATCGGTGCCATGTCTATCCTCCTGAACATGCCTCTTACTCACAGCTCCCACTGCTTGGCCAATATTTAGTCTTCTGCAGTCAATATCAATACAATATTCAGAAGCAAGTATCAAAGCCTCTTGAAACACATCACCTGCTATGTTTACTTCTAATATTCCTCCTCCATATCCATTCTGAGACCAACAATATTTCTTCAAATGTCCCTTCTTACCACAATGCCAACACTTCATCTTTCCTTTGGACTTGGATCCATTCTCTCCATGGTTCACCGAACTCATTCCTTTTTCTTTTTATTTTCCTCTGATAATCAAAGCCACACCAGATGATGATTCAACCATGCTCTTTTATCACATCTCATCACTAAGGACTGCACCAACCACATTTTCAAAAGCAAGAGTACCAGAAACAGAATTGCTAATTATCATAACCAAGCTCTCTCAGCTTTCTAGTAATGAGCACAAGAATAGAATGAATTTGATCCTTTTGTCAATTTTAATATTAACCAAGGCTAACTGAATAACAACCATATTGAAATCATTTAAATGGCTAGCTACAAATCCACATTCTAAAATTTTTAAAATGTAAATATTCTTCATGAGAAAAACTTTATTTGATGTTCAGGGATTTTCATACAACCTTTTTAGTGTGTCCATAAGATCCTTCGTAGTCTTCTCCTATGAAATATTGAATGTCACTGAAGTTGCAAGGCACAACCGGATAGTACCCAATGCCTTCATGTCTAGAAGAGCCCACTCCTCATTTGACTTGCTTGACGACTTCTTCGCTTTACCTTCCAAAGGTAGATAGAGATTTTTTATACAAATAATCTTTCATCTGCATCTTCCACAACTGATAGTTTTAGCCATTGGATTTCTCCATTCCAAACTTCCTTTATTATGTCATTGCTCCCACTCAAGCCAAGCTCCCACTCAATCCTTAATCACAACCTCACTCTAATATCAATTGTTAGGATTCACTATATAAACAAAAGGAATTCTTGAAGAAAACAACTTAATTAGTAACAAGAAAAACTATTAATCATCACAAAAGAATAATATAAACATGCAAGACAAGATAAAAACACAACTTATAACATGGTTCACCCAGTGTTGGGTTACATCCACCAAGAAAGACCACACATACAATCTCTAAATTGAGTAATCCTGCAACACAACTAGCTGCAAATTCCTTTTCAAATCACCAACATTTCCACACAATTACTCTAACAATAATTCAACATTCAAACACCCTTGCATCAAGCTCTACACTAAAACAAAAGATACACAATCTTATGCATTTCCTATAAATAAGATACAATCTTCTACGGAAGGTTTTACATAAATAGAGAAACCTAATTACAAGCATGCTAAAACAAGCATTCTATAATTAACCCAACCCCCACTTAAGGCCTAATTCAAAGTTAAAAAGTTTACACTTTAAAAAAAGCTTAATTCTAGCCAATCTTAAAATTAATTTTTTTTTTTACAATTAAAAAAATCTTAATTTTAACCAATCTTAAAATTAACTTTTCTTTTTTCTATTAGAAAAACTTAATTTTAGCCAATCTTAAAATTATTTATTTAAATTATTATTATTTTTTTTTTTCCTGCATTTGGTTCGGGATTGATCATTACAATCAAGTTAAAAGAATAAAAAACTGTTTTATCATTATTTAGCCAAAATCAAACTCTACAACATAACATCCCCTCCCTTCCAAAAAAAAAAAAATAAATAAATAAAATAATTGGAGCATGTTCACGAGTTAATTCGGCCCATGGATCTCCTCATATCAGACGATCTGGTTACCCAACACCAAGACGATTCTATACGGAAACAGACCCATACTCCCTACACCCGCTTATCGCAATAACACGGATACGAAAGGATTTGAAGTACCGGAAAGCACCTTTAGAAATAAGGGAAGAAAGAAAAACCGAAGGCTCAAGGGGTAGATCGTCGTTCCATTTGGGGGAACCACCTACCTGTCTCTATCGTCGTTCGTAGTTCGTTATTCGAGAACGAAAACATGTTTCTTCATTATCATTATCCACTTTTATAGGCTTAATTTGGAATCCCTCTAGTCAACTAGAATTAAGTAAAATCCCCCGAGGTTATTAAAGAGGAGAGAAGTACTAAGAAATTTGCACGAACTTCCAAACCAAAAGGGTATTAGAACTTATGGATAGAGAGTTGTCGAAGCTTTTAATGTACGCAGCTAAAAAAGCGGTTCAGTACCCTCTTCCTCAAGAAAAAAAGATTAGGCTTTTACTTTTAAAATTGTTTTTATTTATATGGTGGAATGGATATTAGTCATGGTGTTCCGGCGCAGGGTCAAGTCCTGCGAAGCCCGAGAGCATTCATTTAATGTAGTTTTTTTTAGTTTGTCGTTGATGAAAGGCTTAATCTATTCATTTAATGTTGTTTTTTTAGTTTGTCGTTGATGAAAGGCTTAATCTATTAAATTCATATAGTCGTTGTTAATGTATTGGACCAAAAAAAAAAACACTTTAGTTTAATAAAAAGAATATTTAAAAATACATATATTGAATTGTGAGTATTAACAAGAAACGCGTTGAATTTATAAGATTATTTTTTCAATAAGTTAGTTTATATGATTGTTTTATATTTTTTATTAATCTATAATATTAAAATGAATGGTACAAATGCTAAATAGTGTTATGAATACTTGTGAGGTGCTAACAAACCATAAATTGAGTTGAATTCATATGATAGTTTTTTATATTCCATACATTTTTCTACACATCTATAATATTAGTTTTTTATATTCCATACATTTTTCTACACATCTATAATATTAGAATTACAAGGTTTTACAAATTATTATAAAAATATTTTTTTAATTTGTATTTAGTCATTCGTTTCTAGTTATAAATAATAATTAATTTTTTAAAACTTATTTACCTTGAAATTATATTTTTGAGCTGAAAAATGCTAAAGACAAGAATATTATATAGTGAGCTTATTTATTTTGAAACAAATGTATCCCTTTTCAAATAATAGAAACAAATTTAAACTATATTTAGAGGTAATTCCTTCATAATTAATCCTTTGATAGTTGTGTTAAGTTAAATTTCATTAAAAAATTTAACTTTATAAAGTATTATTTTGAAAAGCTTAAACATTTTTACAACTAAAGCCACAATTTAATGCAAAGAAAAAACATGTAAAATTCATTCTTCTATAGAAAATCAATATGTTATACAATTATGAGTATTGCATTTTTTGTATACTTTTAAAAAAAAAAAAATTAAGGAAAAAACCTCTTGCGTGGGGTTTGAGAGACCATGACTAGGGGTTCTACACCGTCAAAGTCACCCAGGGGTTCTACACCGTCGAAGTGACCCAAAATTTATGCTCGGTCTCGATCGCACCAATATTATCAATTGGATTTTGAGTACCCAATTCAACTTTTTGGTAGGGTGGAGATTTTCCCTTGGAGGATTATCCTCTCCTCTCCAACTCACCTGCAAAACCTAGGTTTGTGTATACCCTCTTTAAAATATGTACATTTATCAATATCTACAACATGGTGACTTAAATTTGGAAACCATTATTTAATAATTTAATGAAAGCCTTCTCCCATGAAGAAATGACCTAAAATTTCTAGAAATCTATTTAACAAAAAAAAGTAAAGCACACAATTTTAGAAGAAAGATTAAAAAAAGGGAATGATAGCAATATAATGTAGATATTCGGTTACCATATATAAAAATATTGATTTAAATTGATTTATTTAATGGTCAAGGATTAAGGAAAAATATAGATTTAAATTGATTTATTTAATGGTCAAGGATTAAGGAAAAATAAATGTAAAAATATAACTTTGGTTAGCAATAAATATCTTCTTCACTACAAGAATAAAATTCTCCATGTCCTATGTATACAAAGATGCTCACAAGTAGAGTACATTAATTTAGTGTAAATATTAATGAGAATAAATTATGTACAAATAAAACAAAAAAACAATAGTATCACAAACAACTTCCATATATAAAAATACTAATTTTATATTGGTTAAGTAGATTACATGTATAGTCAAAGATTAAGAAAAACAAATGCCAAAATAACTAACCCTACTAGTAAATATTCTTACTAATCATAAGAATAAAATTTTTTATGCTACATGTCTATGAGAGATGGTCATAATTTGAGAGAGAAAATAAAAGAAACGCATAAAAATGTAGAGAAAATATTAGATGAAATAAAGCACATGAAAATTAAACAATAATTTCAATGGTATTAGGTAGAGATCCCATATATTAAAATAACAATTTTAAATTTATTTGGTAGTCGATTTCATCAATAACTAACATTCATAGTCAAATATTAAGAAAAAATGAATGGCAAAATAACTAACCCTACTCGTAAATATTATTCCTAATCATAAGAATAATTTTTTTATGCTACATGTCCATGAGAGATGGTCATAATTTGAGAAAGAAAATAAAAGGAAAGCATAAAAGTGTGGAGAAAATATTAGATGAAATAAAGTACATGAAAAATAAACAATAATGTCAATGGTATTAGGTAGATATGCCATATATTAAAATAACAATTTTAAATTTATTTAGTAGTTGATTTCATCAATGGTTAAGGATAAAGAGAAAAAAAAAATATCCAATGAACCATTCAACCATAGAAATATTGTGACTAAAATACTTTAGAACCAAGTTTAATTCATAATGAGTTACAAACCCCTAGTAAAAGGGTTCTAAAGAAGTTAATATTCCATCCCTTTTGCAATCCACCCTTGCTTTTTCTACATCACTCTCTATTCAAACCCATTAAAAAATAAATCAAAATATAGTAGTCAAGCACACTTCTAGTGGTGGACTTACTCCCCATCAAAAAATTTTATTCACTTATCTCTAATTGTAGTAACACATCTCTCATATGTGCTACAAAAATCTAGTTTTTCTTGCCAAATAAAGCATTCAACATAGTGGATGGATTTTGGTAATTTAGCCAATGCAAGCACCCAAGAACATTGTTCTTGTCTAGATTTTATACTTTCCATTGATAATTATGTACCCAAGCACATTGTTCTTGTCTATATTTTATACTTTCCATTGTGAATTATGTACCCAAGCACATTGTTCTTGTCTAGATTTTATACATTCCATTGAGAATTATGTACCCAAGCACATTGTTCTTGTCTAGATTTTATACTTTCCATTAAAAATAATGTCCAACATGGTCATAAGTATAGTAAAATTTTTAATTATGTACATAATAATGGTGCTGAAAAAATATTGATAACTTTTATTAAATGGAACAATCTACTATATAAACATTTAACTATTAATATGGTTTGTGATAGTATTAATAACTAATATAAAATAGAAATGTATAATACATAGATATTTGACTTTAAAAAATCTAATTTTTTAATTGATATTATAAATATTATTAGTTGTGTATCATAGATAAAATTCCAACAATGAAAATCTCATTCATAACTAATTTCATAAAATTAAACAATGTAATATTTTTATGCTAAATAAAAGAACTAATAGAATTGTCGATTTATATGCAACATAACACATGGTATATTGAAATCCATTAAATGATAACTAAATAGAACAAATAAATTATACAAGATTCAATAATTACAATGATGTTTATCTAGTTTGATGATGCAACACACACACACACATCACACACAAAGTGATTTTTTTATATCTATGACAGAATATAAAATATACAAATCTATTGCTTCTTTTAGTGTTAATTTTCTTAGAGAAGCATGTGCATTATTACCAATAAGATTAACAACATAAAAGAAGGGTTTATATACACTATGATGCCTAACATGTCTCCCTTATATCCACATACTTATAATCCTCTAGAGTACCACATGCAATAATGACAAGTCCTATTGAACCAAAAATGAGGAGAATAAGGGAATTGAGGAGGAATAAAGTTGATTTTCTAACAAAAAGTATGTTATTTGAAAGATAAAATTACAATCATAGTTGAGACATCTTGGTTTGACTAATCCAATAATGTATTTATCTAGGAAGACGAAGAAGAAAGTACAACATTTAGATGTAGTAGCATTTGATAAATCTAATTTATCTATTCGTGTGCGTCAATACAATGGAGATGATAATAACAAGATATGTGGTCTATGCTTCTATATCATTTAAAGATAATATTTAAGATTTATGATATAAATATTAAGATTATGGATGATAAGGTTGTAGCATAATCATTAACATCTCCATTATTTTGATTTATCCAATCACAAACCCAACTTCCCTTTTATTTGTAATAATTAATAAAAATAAAATAATGTACTCGCATAGTCTATCCCTATAACCACCATACCACAATTATTTTAAACTTTTTATGCCATTGAAAGCACTAGAAAAGTGGTATACATTCAGTCTGACTAGGCCTAAGCATAAACTTATCCCCACTTATGGGGTTTAGAAGAACCAATTGGTCTACACCTCAAGCCTCACCCTTAAACTATTTGGATTAAATAATCATCTAATCTAGTTTTACCTAGCATGGGGGAAATTATTTTTTTAAAAGACGACATATTAATTTAAGGGAGAGAAATTCCTTTAAATTCATTAAGGAAGGTCTAGTTGAGGCCTAGGAAGAATTAGGAGCAAGACATTATGGAGGATACACTAGGAAACATCTAGAGTGTATTCATAAGGAGAAGAATTTACAAGAGCTCTAGGTTAGAGTTTCTCACTTATGATTTGTCTATGAATGCTCTGATGTATGGATTATAAATTGGTTATTTCATAGTCAATCTCTCATTTTGCTTCTTGAAGAAGTCTCATTTGTAAATACTCTATAATTGCTTTGCTTTTTAAGATTTTTGTGAAAGTAATTATTGAATTATTTAAGTCCTAATTTCATCCTATTGAAGCTATGATTTCATAAAATCTCTTAATAAGGTCTTGAAAACATTGTTTTCAATTTGAACATCATCAAAAATTGATAGTTTCTTGTGCATTTATTTAGGAAGTGTTTTAGATGTTTGAACTTGCTTAAACCATTATTTTTCTTGCTTTTAAACCCTTGTAAGCATTTCCCATTTTTTTTTACAACTTCAAACTGTAGCATCCATTATTCTTGTAATTTTAGACTATGAGACGTGATATTCAGCTAGAAAATGGTCACCTTTGGGTTAATTGAATCATGGGTTAAATTTTATTCGCTCTATGGATGTTATTGGTGAGGTTTTATGATCTTTATAACCATCCTTGAGCCACCATGGTTCTGTGTTTAGCACCTAGTGTGCTCAAGTGGAATACCTATATGGACTTCTATGAGCATTATCCCACATGAAATATGCTCAAGCCACATGAAGGTTTAAATGTATCTAAGCTCCCATAAACCTTTGACCACAGATGGCGGTCGATATCGAGCCACTTGGTGGTTTGTGAGCTTTGTATGGATCCAAACACTAACAAGTGGCATCTTTCAGTTGGTTTGACCTACTCTATTCATCACTGATATTGGGATTTAAAGGAGCCCCTTGTGGGAAATATTTAAAAAAAAGGTATGTAATGTTTATCCCACATGCATGGTATGGTTGGATAAACATGGCTTATAAAGCGCTTAGCGCATAGATGCTAATAACCAAGTGCCTAGGTGCTTGGCTAATCTCCTCATGTCTCCTTTGACCCACTTTCAATATTTAGGTTATGTTGACTTATCCACCACATGGAGTGTTGTGAATAGCTTGTCTTCAAGATTCAGGTTGTTTGGTTAGCACCAATTGCATAGGGGTTAAATAAAAAACCTTTGTAGCCGAACTGATTGAAATTCAATTGGATTGGGTTAGTTTAAATTTTTGATGTTGACTTTATATAACCCCTTCTTTTTGGTAAAACAACTCTATATTTATTAGAATATTAATGTTTGCTTTAATTTGCCAATTTAATCCTTTTATTGGAAGGATAAAAGATTTTTGGTCTTTTTAAGACATCCCTTTTGCCAAAGGAGAAATTTTTTAGAGCTACAACTTAAACTTAAGGATAGACCAAGTTTTGAGTATCGTAGATCAAACCTTGAAAAGTAATAAAACTATGGTTCAAATATAGTGTAATAATTAACTATAGATCAAATTTTGGGGAACATTTTGAATGTATTTGTAAAATATTTTGTGGATAATATTAAATGAATATATAGGTCAAATTTTGGGGAAAATTTGAATGCATTTGTAAAATATTTTGTGAAAAATTTGTAAGATAACTTTAAGACAACTTTGTGAAGAAATTTTAAGTGATCTATAGCATAAATTTGTGGATAAATTGTAGGTTAATTATAGAATAATTTCACGAAGAAATTGTAAGTGATTTATAGGATAATTTTGTGGATAAATTGTAGGGGTACTATAGGACACTTTTGTGGAGAAATTGTAAGTTAACTATAGAAATTTTTTTAGGAGAAATTGTATGTTAACTATAGGATAAATTTGTAGAGAAAACGTAGGTTAACTATAGGATAATTTTGTGAAGAAATTGAATAATATGGTGAAAGAATTGAGATTTTTTTTTTGAAATTACATGGTGGAATTGATAACCGCCAAGAATATGGGTAGGCTATCTAGTTTTTATGGCCACCATAGTATTCTACATTGTCTACCTCGAAATCCACCTCATTGTTCTTCACACAGTCCACCCCTATAACCACCATACCACAATCATTTTAAACCTTGTACGCCACTAAAATAACTATGAAAGGGACAAGCATTTAGTATAGCGAGGTCCAATATTTGAATCTTCGACCTCTACCCCCCTTATGAGGTTTGGTCAAACCAATTGGTATACACCTCAGACATAATTTTGTGGAAAAATTGTAATTCAATTGTTAAGGCAATTTGGTAGAAAAATTGTAGGAAAAATTTAGAGCAATTTTGTGGAGAATTTGTATGTTAGCTAGGATAATTTTATGGAAAAATTGAATGCTAGTTGAAGGAATTTTGTGGAAAAATTAAATGCTAATTAAAGGAATGTTTTGTGAAAAAATTGAATGCTATATTTACAAATAATTTTATGGAGAAATTGGATGGCTTATAGATAATTTTTTTATGAAAAGATCAAATGTTTGATTCATTTGTTTAAATTTTATTTTTGTGTGAATGAAATTAAAAGAATTTTTTAAAATTCCCAAGAGTAGAACTACAAAGCATTACAATATTTGAAGAAATAAAATAGAACTGACAGATTTATTCTAGGGATCAAGTTTGTATAAATAGCAAAGTTGATCATTGAGAGCCGTTGGATTACAACTCATAAAGTTTTATGAAGACACCACTAAGAGTTCACCTGACACATGGAGGAGTGGAACAACTCATCAAGTCTGATGAAGACACCACAAAGAGTTCACCTAACACATGGAGGAGTGGAAACTCAAGTGTGTCTATCCTAGTAGAACTTAAGAGAATATTCACTTATTCTAACACCCCCCTTAAGTGATACTAGGGGTGGTTTGTACAAATGAGTCCTGATAACAAGACCTGATGAGGTACTCATGTAAAATGATTTCTATTATGAAGATATGGTAAAAACCCAATGGGAAAATCCATCAATCAAAAAATAAATAAGAGGCTTGTCTTCAGATGTTGAAGATTGTCTTCTTAAAATAATAAAAGGATGAGTCTCAGTAATATGGCCTGATGAGGTACTCATTTACAATATTTAGATGGTGAAAAAACCTCTTGGGGAAAAACCATATGTTACAAGAAAAATATCCAAGATAAAGGCATGTCTTCGAATGGCGAAGATTGTCCTCTCAAAATAAAAAAAGAACGATTCCCAATAACTTGGCCTAATTAGGTACTCATGAATAATATATACTTTTGGAGATATGATGAAAAAAACCACAAGGAAAAAAACCATCCTCCAAAGAATATAATAGTAAAATGAGAGGTGGAAGACCTCTGTGTGAATGCAGATGTATTACTCCAAGTTTCTATTACAATTGTATGTAATGCGAAGAAGGAAATGACATGGTTAATATGTCTACAATTTGCTCCTTAGTTAGAATATAGTCCAAGTATATGTTCCCGTTCTGAATGTGCTATCGAATGAAGTGCATATGTATCTCAATGTGCTTGGTATGCTGATGCTCAACTATATTTTGTGTAATGTGAATTGTACTCTAATTGTCACACATGTAAGAAAGCACTTTTTACATCCATTTGAATGACATACCACTTTTGAGAAGCAAACAGAGCAAGAAATAGTCTTACAAAATCCATTTTAGCAATTGGAGCAAAGGTTTTGGCATAATCAATTCCTTAAATTTGAGAGAAACCTTTGGCTACTAGGAGAGATTTGTTTTCAATTTCTCCATTAGGACCATAATTTGTTCTATAAATACATTTACAATGAATTAATTTACTTCCTTTAGGCAAGGGAACTAAATCCTAAGTTTTATTTTTTATTAAGGAAGAGAATTCATTTTCCATGGCATCATCCCATTCTTTAATACTAGTTGCTTCTTTGAATGACTGATGATCAGAGGAAATATACTGACAAACAAGACCAGTGCCTATGGAGTTGGTTGATCTGGATGATGGAATATTTTTGATGTAAGGAGTAGCTTCTTTAATAATGGTGTGGGTCTATTTTGGCATAGTGGAAGGAGTAGAAGGAGTGGAAAGACATTGAGTTTGTCTTACAGGTTCCTCATATTGATTAGCAATCTCTAAGTTAACCTCTAGAGTTGGTTCTTCATAATATTGAGGTTCTATTATAGGAGAAGACTCAATGGAGGAAGAGGAGAGTTGAGGACCTTTTTAAGAGAATGTTTCATCAAATTAGATATTCCTATGAAAAATACCTCATGGGTTGAGGGATCAAGGAGCCTGTATGCTTTCATTTCCTCACAATAGCCAAAAAATATGAGCTTTCTAATTTTCTTATCTAGAGCCTTCCTTTTTTTCTTTGGGATGTGTGCCCAAGTAGTACATCCAAAAATATTGAAGAAGGAAACATATGGTTTTGAACCGGTCCATGCTTCTTTAGGAGTTAAATGATCAAGAGCTTTATGACGTGTGTGATTTTGAATATTATTGGCAGAGTTAATAGCTTCTTCCCAAAAAACTTTTGGAAGATCTCTTGAATGGAGCATACAATTTTCCATTTCCTTTAATATTAGGTATTTTCTTTCTATAATGCCATTTTGCGGATTATGGAAAACAAAATGTTGATGAATGATTCCATGATTTGATAGAAATATGGAGAACTCATTACTGTAGTATTCCCCCCATTATCTGTGCAAATTTGCTTGATATTGGAAGAAGCCTGATTTTCAACTAAGGCTTTGAAGATTTTGAAGTGGGATTGAACATCACTTTTATATTTTAGGAATTAGACCCAATTTCTTCTAGAAAAGTCATCAACAAATGTTAGATCATATTTTACACATTTGAAAGAAGGTTCTAGAAAATACATCAAGTCACTATGGATTAATTCTAGAGGAGGTGAAGTTTTTAGAGAACTACTTGGGTGGAAAGTATCTTGATGTTACTTTCCAAGAGCACATCTAGGAAAAAATCCATCAATAGAAGAGACTTGAGGTAAATCTGTTACCATTTCATGGGTTCTCAATTCCTTTAGGTAGTTGTAACTGAGATGATCAAACATTTAATGTAAAATTTTACTTTAAAGATCTCCATGAGCCATAAAATAGGAAGCCCCTTCTGGATTTTTGAATCCTTTGAAATGAAATAGGCGAGTGTTGTGATGAATATCTCCTTTGGATATGAGATAATGGATATCTTGAAATTATCTTATCTCAACTCCTGTTGGAGAGAAGAGAACAATTTTCACCTTTCCAAAAGTACAAATCTGATAGATAGAGGAGGTATTTGTGGCAATGTTTAAAATATAGAGAACATTATTAATAGAGCCACCATCAATGGTTATATCACCCTTTCCTTTGATTGGTATGAAGGAAGAATCACCAACTTCTATGCTACAAGTTTAACTTGAGGAGATAGAAGATAATGACTCATCTAAAGCAGTCATGTGATGAGTTGCTCCGAAATTTAGGACCTAATGATTAGAAAAATAATTGGAGGTTTTCCCTTGAACATTAAGGGCTTTTCCTATTTTATTTTTATTTTCTATCTTTTGATCCTTAGCATCTACCTCTATTTGTTGTAATATTTTCTAGAATTTGTTTATAGAGTGACCATTATTTTTGCTGTGAGTAAAATTTATGGGATTCTTTTTCTTCTTTTAAAATTTTTATTTAGAATAGGTGGAGGCTACTAAGGCTTTTGAGGAAGAGGAAGAAGAAGATATTTCATATCTTGTAAGTTTTGTTTCTTCCCTAGTTAGTCTATCATAAAACTCTTCTAAAAAGGGCATTTTAAAGGTTGCATTGAGAGCATATTTGGTAGATAGAAATGTGGTAGAAAAGATTTGAAATTAAACTATTTAGTTTAGAAAGGATTAGATAAATACATTATTATTCAGTCTTAGTCTTCCCACTGCCTTTGTATTGAGTGAGGACCTCTTTGAATTTGGTGAGGAAGTCAACAATATTTCTGAAGTCCTCAGGAGATAGAGTTGTTAATTCTGCTTCTAGTTGCATTGATCTTATTTGATCTACTTTCCCAAATAAGGTCTTTAGTTTCTACCAACTTTCATAAGGAATTTTACAATATGCAATGTGAAACCAAAAACTTTCATGCACATTAGAGCTTATAATACCCATTGTTTCATACATTTTATCTTTGTGAACAAATATTTCATATTCTTTTTTGAACTGAGGTTGCTTTTCTTCTAATAGGTGTGTGAGCCCATTCTGAGAAATGAGATTTAAAATTTTAGGTTTCCATGTATGGAAGTTGTGAGTAGTGAGAGGATAAATTGTATTCATTGAATTCATTTTGAAGTTAACCGAAAGGTCCCCCCTTTAACTTTAATTTAGAGAAGGCAATGGATATTAGTCAACTGAATCCTGTAAAAAATACCAAATTTCTGAAAAAATACTTGCCCTAACGAGAGGGAAACTATAAGTAATTTTGAGGTTTATTTAAATATTTAATGAGGTTAATGAGATAAATATGCCAAAATTAGGAAACACCAAATAACTCAATAAACACCCACCCTAACGAAATGGAAACTATAAGTATTTTTAGTAAATTTGATATTAATTATGGTTAAGAGAACAAATATTCCAGGCCTATATATATTTTCTTCTCAAATACCCGTCCTGACTAGAGGGAAACTATAAGTATTTGATTAGATATAATACTTGGAACATAGGTGAATATCAACCAAGCCTATATTGGTTACCAAATAACTTACCCTTACTTTAGAGAAAGTATAAGTTAAATAGTATGTACAATAAGGTGACTGGTGATATAAATTATTTTTTCTTCATAAGAAGTTTTGAATGAGAAATACTACTTATAAAGAGATAATTAAAAAATACTCTTTGTCAAAAAAATAAATTGAGAACATAAAGATTTTTAATTGCTTGATGAAATACCCAGGTGTTGTAGGTGAGTTGGAGAGGAGAGGGCAATCCTCCAAGGGATGTCCCAGGTTCGAATCTCCACCCTACCAAAAAGCTGAATTGGGTACCCAAAAATCCAATTGATAATGTTGGTGCGAGTAGGGTTGGGTGCGACCCCCAGGTGACTTTGACGGTGTAGAACCCCCTGTTCGTGGTCTATTAGACCAAGGCGGCCCCGCAAGGGGTTTTTCGCTTAAAAAAAACAAAAATTGCTTGATGAAATAATAAAGAAAGAATAGAATGTTTTATATATTCTTTATTATGTAAGGATTGGATTGAATACCCTTTTATTTCATTTAAGCTGACTATATGTAAAAAATTGATTCCAAAAAAATTAATTAATGTAAAGACTGTGTAAGGAAAAAATTTTCATTCACTAAAATATCTCTAAAAAATATTATAGATGTTTGGAAAATAGAGAATTTAAGTTTTTAATATAATAGTTTGCTTAATGAAATAAATAAATTGTAAAAAACTATTTTAGTAATTTATTTAATTAAGGATTGAAGATTTAATCAACACCTTTTTAATATTAAGCAAGATATATAAACAAAATTAATATTACCAACTTAAGAATGAAAGTAAAGAAGGCAAAAGAAGGCAAAAAATGACGTAATGACACCCCCCAAACTTAGTATAGGTGCACCTAGGCTACAATGGCGGCATCCAAGAAAAAAAAGAATCCTTCTATATCTGCACTGGATATAAGGAAGGGTGGCGACTATGTTCGCCACACCAATTGCAGCATCCAAGAAAAATGAGACTCCTATATCTGCACTGGATAAATAAAATGTTATTTTTAAAATTCATATAACACCTTACCATATGACACATTGAAGAGGCATTTAGAGGAGTGACATCAAAGCATAGAGTCTCCCTTAGAAATTGTGTCATAGACCAAATTTAAATTATGAATCGAAGTCATTGAGATTAAGGCGCAAAAGAGAGGATGTGGTGACCTGAGTGTTTATGAATCTTTAACTTGCAGAATAGATTATATCACCACACATAAAACTAAAGAAAAAAACTTGCAAATATTTATAGGGAATAGTATAAAATTGGCCCAAAGAAATATCAATCTAAGCTTTACCAAAGAAAATCTTAGGAATACAAAAGAGTTATGATTTTAAGCTTAGAAAGATGTTTATATAACAATAGGAAAGCAGATCCTCTTGAGCATTGAAGGACAAATAGATATAATGAACTTCGATTAGAACACTTCCTAAAATATCAAGATCTTCAAAGAATATAAAAAATTAATGAGGGAAATACCCGTTGAGAGACGTAGTCTCAAGGCGTGTCGTAGCAAAATACTTGCCAAAGGCCATGTTCAGAAAAAAAAATTACAAACGTTGGTCTAGGTAGGTAGACCAAGAGTCATTAATTTGTGACGCAGAGAGCGATCATTACATTAATTAAAATTTATGAAGAAAAAATTATTTGAGATTTTGAGATCAAAGAAAATTAAATACCCACCAAAAGTAAGGGCCTACGGTTTTTCCATTTCCTCCACATTAGAAGATACATAGTGAGGGCAAAAGGACACTGAACTTTTATCCTTCTACATTATGAAATGCGCAACGAAGGCTATTAAAATCCGAATGAGATGGAATTTAAGGGAAAAAAAAATTAAACATGGCCAAAGTAGGAGGACAAATAAAAATAGGGGGCCATTAAAAAACATTTGATTTATATTAGTTTCCTTCTTGAGTGAAACTTAGTGATGGCTACGTTCGAGAGGGGAAGAAATAATATTAATATAAAAACACCTAGAATGGGACGCAATGTTGCTTTAATTGTTTTAAAGCAAGCTGCATTCATTAAGGAGTATTTTTATAGAGGTAAAAATAAAATTCAATATGCATACACAAAGTAGTGAATAAATAAATTTTGAAAGATTTGCATCAATGGTAAAACAAAATTATATAAACAAATAGGTATTACCATAATAAAACATATTTTAAAAAAATTACATATATGAGCATACTACAATATGAAAAAAAAACCTATTTCTTTCAAAAAATAAAGAATAAGAGATTAAGAACCAGTTCGAGAAACCTTCTTCAAGAGAGAATGCTAGCAAAATCTACCCTGTTTTGATACCATATTAAAATTCCCAAGAGTATAACTAAAAATCATTACAATATTTGAAGAAACAAAATAGAACTAATTGATTTATTCTAGGGATCAACTTTGTATAAATAGCAAAGTTGATCATTGAGAGTTGTTGAATTACAACAACTCATCAAGTCTTATGAAGACACCATTGAGAGTTCACCTGACACATGGAGGAGTGGAATAACTCATCAAGTCTTATGAAGACACCACTGAGAGTTCACCTGACACATGGAGGAGTGGAAAATCAAGTGTGTCTATCCTAGTAGAACTTAAGATAATATTCACTTATTCTAACAAAATTTGATTGTAAAAGCATCTGCTAAGTTATGAATAAGAAATAATGGGTAGGGAATATATTATTTGGGTAAATTTATGAGGTTCTCTATTGCTTGGACTAGAATTTTTTGTAAATGCAATTGTTCTATCAAAGGAATATCTTTTTGTGGAAAAAGGGTATGTGATAAAAGAATGGATGTGGAATTATTTCTTGGAAAATTATGGGGTTTCCTTCCTTTGATGAAATGAATGTATAGTGCATAATTATATTTTGGTGAATGCATGTTGCATGGTTGCATTCAAATGTTAAACTGCATGGATTGCTTTATGATATACCATATAACAAAGTGCATTTAAGTGAAAACTACATGAATATTATGAGCTATCCTCATACCTTACCACCATCAACTAAGTGATGGAGAGGCAATAAGGAACAAAAATACATAAATTTTAGACATTGATCCCTTTGGCATATTTTGTATTAACTCTTTCATGATGAAAGGCTCTTTTGTAAGAGAAATTTCTAGCATGAGCATTATTTTATAATCTATAATGGATGTATTGCTTTACTCTCTATAAGATATGTAAATTATGGAATTCGAGTTATGCTCAAAATATGAATGATGTACCTTCGTACTATGATTTATGATGTTATGCAAATTATCATGTTTTATGGATTTATAATGGAAATAGGGATTACATCTTATTTAAGTGACTTCTTGATGAAGATATAGATGTTAAATTATTTAAGTAGATGGACTTAAATAAACACCCTATTTATGTATTTGAGAGAGATGTTCAAGGAAAGAATGTTAGAGTCTATACATGAGGTAGTTACGGAAAAGCAATACCTAGAATATTTGCATAAGTTACACTATGAGTACTGGACTCAAGTGGGGTCCAAATAAGGTGATATTTGGAAGGTCTAGTTAGATCTTATCTTCTACCACAGAGGTTAGGAGATTCTTAAGAAAGTAATTTAGGTGTTAGAAAATAGATGGTCTATATGAGTTTATCATTAGAAAATGATAAACATATTACCTACCCTATTGTGGAGACGAGGGTAACAAACTAATATAAATGATAGATACAACATCTTAGTGATGAAATATCTAATCTGTAAGGAATATACCTAACATAAACCTCGATGGACTTAGGTTGTGATTAACTTAGATAAAATTAAGTTATCAAAGGAGAAATGACTATCCCGTTCTTGGGGGTACTGAGAAGAGGAGAATACCTAGATGCTATGATCAAGACTTTTCCCATTGATAGATAATGTAAGAAAGATATGGTAACCATTTAAGGTGTACTTATACCATGGAGGTATGAAGGTAAACCCATAGGTCTTATAGGAGTTTGACCACTCTTATCTACAATAGGTAAACACTAACCATGTTATCTCTCAGTAAAGTACTGCCTTACAATTTACATTGAGTACATTCTTGAGTAACCCTTGAACATAGACTATACTTATGAGCAATAAAAAAATTCTCTCTCAATATGTTTGGAAAATTAGGTTCATCATACATACTAATCATCCAATGGTTCTGATGGATTGATCTCCTCTAATGAGCGGCAAATGAACTAGGGTTTCTGAAGCTAAGGAAAAACTAGGGCATCAGCTGGGTCACCGAAGAGATTTTTGGTTACTGTGGATTTGAAGACAATATTGTTTCCCAGGAGTGTCCAATGGGGACACCTTTGGATCCTCTTCTAGAGAGACATAGTTATTTTGCAAATTTGTTAAAGGATAAATATCCATCAAAGACTGAAGAAGCACAAAAAAATACACTAAAAATGCTCTTTATGACTGCTGGAAATAGATCAACATCTCAACGAGTTAATGGATGCTTGCCACAGTCAAAATCAAGGCCAAATATTGTCATTGAGCAAAGGATGGTGGAAGAAACAGATTTATATAGAGCCAATCATGATTTGCCCTACCCTAAATTTTTTTCATTCTTGGGTCCAAAAAAATTGGGATCCTCTTGGTGAGTATTCTTTATGGTTTATTAGAAATGGATATTTTATTGTTAGTTTTTCTTCACTTGCCAATAGAAATAGGGATTTTGAATTAGAAAAGATGAATCATGGTCTAGAAAGATTATTTGTTCAACCCTGGAGAGTGGGATTTGATCCTCGAATTGAACCCACTACTGTCCCGGTTTGGATCCATTTGTATGCACTTCCAATGGAGTTTTAGAGCGAGCAGGTATTGGAAATTATCGGTAATTCCCTTGGAAGACATTTGGGTGTATCCAAAGGCACAATAGAAGGAAACACAATTGTTTATGTAAGATTATGTGTGGAAATGGATCTTAGCCAGCCTCTATCGATAGAGGTGGAACTTGAAATTGTAGGACTATCTTGGATTCAATAGTTGGATTATGAGGCTTTGCCCTTCAGATGTAGATTTTTCCACAAATATGGGAATTTGGCCCGATATTGCCCAAATAATATGAACACAAAAGTGGATGCTCCTCTAGGAATGTCAAATATTCCTAAGGAGGGTAAGTCAACAATAAACAAAGAACCAGCCAATATTTCTCAGGGTAAAGAAGCACAGAGAGATGGTTTTGAACAACCAAAAAAAAGGAGAAGGCAAAAGAAAAAATATGGTAAAGAGCAAAACCAACTCAAGCCCTCCAATAGGTATGAGATATTTAAGAAACTAATAGACCAAGAAGATCAATTCATGGAAGGAGTGGATGGGAATAATGAAAATAATAACATCCATGTTCAAGCTCATCTTTCATCTCCCCTCGTCATAGAGCAGGTAATTGAGTATAGTGAGTTACCGTAGTTAGAGAGTGTAGGGTGATTGATAGTGCATAACCAAGAGTAGCCAATAATTAAGGATGTCAGCATGGGAATAGTAGAAAAGAATAGAGAAAGGCCAACTTTAGGGATAACTCAAGTGGAAAAGAGAGCAAAAAATAGCAACTCTCAAGGAGTGGATAGAAAATCAAATAAGGAATTGATAGCAGTTCAAGGAGACAAACTAATCACTGGAGGATCAATAAGGCAAATAGATTCTTACTGCTCTCAAGGTAACCAATGATTATACAATAATGGAATATTAGGGGTTTAAAAATTAGAACCCATCAATCTACTGTTCGAAGACTCTTAGAAAAATGTAAAACATATTTTTTCTTATCCAGGAGACAAAAATGTCGTTAGATCTTATGTGCAAAATAGTTAATAGAATTTGGAGGGGTGCTGGTCATATGGAAGTGGCTGCCCAAGGTGCCTCAGGCGGGATAGTTACTCTTTGGAACTCTCTTGAATGGACTGCAATAGAACATATAGCTTGGAGGGGTGTTCTCACATCACATTTTAGAAATAATGTCACAGTTGAACATGTTTTAATCACAAATTTTTATGGGGCTCAAAACCTAGATGGTCAGATGCATAAATGGAAAGTTGTGCATAACATGAGAGTCTCAAGGGAAGATTTAGACCGGATTATTCCTGGGGACTTTAATGCTAAATTATCCTATAGAGATCAGGAAGGGGGAACCCCAATTTTGGACCCAAGGGATGGACTTATGATTGCCCAAGTCCAGGCATTACACTTGGTGGATATCAAATGCCCTGGAACCAACTATACTTGGACTAATAAGAGGAGGGAGCCACATAGCAGGAAGGTGAAGTTAGACCATTTTTTGGTTTCAGAGGAGGCATTTGTAAAATGGAATATAAAATTTTAGATTTTGGAGGGTCCAATTTCAGATCATTTCTCGATTTTGTTGGAAGGAGGGATCAAGACAGTGCAGCATCACAAACCATTTAAATTTGAAAACTTTTGGTTACAAAAAGGGGAACTTCGAAAGAAAATTCCACAGTGGTGGGAAGAAGGTCGCCCAACATATGGGATAGCAATGTTTAGATTCCACAAACAACTTCATTATGTCAAATATCAACTGAAACAATGGAAGCGAGCTAACAAGACAGAATTCCAAGTCCAAAGAGCTCCATTGGTGGCCAGATGGGATGAGGTTCAAAAACACTTTAGGGAAGGAACAATTACAGAGTAGCTCAAAGAAGAGGATGATGCATTGCATAAAGCGGTTGAGGACATTGACAACCAAGAGGAGACCTACTGGAAATAGAGAGCAAGAACCACTTGGTTATTAGAAGGTGATAAAAATACCAAATTTTTCCATCGGATTGCCTGTGCTAGGAGACAAATGAACAACATGGAAGCTCTTCAAGATGAGAATGGACACTCCTTTGATGCACTTGTAGGTATACATTTCCATTCAATGGATTATTTTTCTAAACTTTTTAAGGAAAGTATGGTGCAATATGAAGAGGCTCAAAGAGACATTATTTCTATCATACCCTCTGTTATCTCTGAAGAAGAAAATCAGACCCTACTTAAACCCATTGATAGATAGGAATTGAAGAATGTAGTCTTTGGAATGAGCACAGAAAAAACTCTAGGTCCAGATGGCTTTCCAATTGAATTTTTCAGGCATTTTGGGATAACTTGGAGGAGGATGTAATAGCTATTATAGAGGAGTCCAAAGGTAGTAAAATAATTCTTAAAGCATAAATCATACTTTCATTACCTTAATTCCAAAATGGGAGGATGGGGTACACATTTCAGATTATAGACCTATTGCCTTATGCAATGTCATATAAAAAATAATCACAAAGGTAATGGTTGAGTGGCTAAAACCTCTTCTACATAACATTATCTCCTCGGAGCAAGGGGTTTTTATAGAGGGTAGGTAGATCTTGGATGGTGTGGTTCTAGCTCAGGAGGCAATCCATTCAATGCAAACATCTGGTAATAGAGGAATGTTCATAAAATTAGATATGTCAAAGGCTTATGATAGGGTGGAGTGGAGCTTCTTGTCAAATATGATGGCAGCCTTTGGTTTCTATCAGGATTGGATAGAATGCGTCATGAGTTGTGTTTCTACTCTGACATACTCAGTGTTAATCAAGGGTCTTCCCTCGCAACCGTTTGGAGCTTCTCGAGGCCTTCGTCAAGGAGATCCTTGCTCTCCCTATATTTTTCTCATATTGGCTGAAGGATTGGGTGGACTTATCTTAAGGAGAAGACAACAAGGTTTTTTAACATGTATCAAGGTGGGTGAGGAAGTTTTGACTCACCTACAGTTTGTGGATGACACAAGATTTGTGGGAATGGCCAGTTTTAGGGATGCAAGAATGATTAGAGATACACTTAATGTTTACCTTAGGGCTACAAAACAAGTCATCAATGATAAAAAATCCAAAGTGGTATTTTTCAATACTGATCAAAGGCTTTAGGACAAATTTTTAGAGATCTTGGGATTCACAAGGACTTATCTCCTAGTGGTATACTTGGGGGTCCCTTTGCATTTTAAAAATCTAAAAATAGATATTTGGAGGAATATTTTGGATTGTATCAAGGATAGAATTAATCATTGGTATCACAAATGGTTAACCTATGGGGGTAGATTAACTTTTTTACAGTCAGTCATTCAGGCCATGTCGATTTATAAATTTTCTATCCTTGCTGCCCCACATACTATATGCAAAGAGTTGGACAAGATGGCTAGAAAATTTTTATGGGAAGGAGTAAAAGGAGAGAGGAAATGGGCCTTAGTAGGTTGCGACAAAGTAATCCAGCCCAAGGTAAAATGAGGTTTGGGATTGAGAAGATCAAAGTTAAATAATAAAGCTTTGGCTGGAAAGCTTTACTGGAGGTGGATTTCCCAACCAACTTCTTTATTCAGTAGAATATTAACTAGTAAATATTTGGGACAAGTGAACCCAAATGAGGTGGGTCATTTCCCTTTGGATGGTAATGGATCCTTAGTGTGGAGGGCTCTCAAGTTAGGATCTTAGGTAGTAAAAGATAGATTATTTTGGAAAGTGGGGAGAGGGAAGAAGGCACGATTTTGGACAGATTCATGGGATCAATACCCACCTATCATTGTTGAATTTCCTGAATTGCAACCAACAAAAACAACCATAGAAACCAAGGGTTGGGTCCAAATTGAAATTTATTTCAACACTAGTCAGTTGGGGGATTATAAGTTTAAGCAGTTTAAGAAGTTGGATGAGTGTCCAATTTCAATCCCTCCGGATTTGACACCCATCATGACTAAAATCTTGGAAGAAAGATTTCTCACAGGTAGAGATGAGGAGGATGAATTAGCTTGGGGCTATGGGAGCCTTGGTGTCTACACAGTGAATGATGTATATGATAAGATCCTTCCAGATCCCCCTCCTCATACTTATTAGGTGGAGGATTGGAGAAAGATTTGGTAGTCCAAGGGTTTGCCAAAAGTAAACTTTTTTTTCTGGCAGTTCATGCTTAATGGAATTCTTACTTTTGATAAATTCAAATGTAAGGGAATCATCGGTCCATATCAATGTGTTTTATGCTAAAAGAGTAAGGAAAAAGCTGATCACTTGATGTTTGAGTGCCCATTCACGCGCCAGATATGGGAGATATGGTTTTTATATTATAAAATTCAATTTAATGGTGATTTGAATCGGATTAATATTTGGGAAATATGGAAGAGGGGTAGATTTAAATCTAAAGCTCTTTGTATTGGAATATACAAACTAATATAAATGATAGATGCAAACTAATATAAATGATAGATACAACATCTTAGTGATGCAATATCTAATCTGTAAGGAATATAACTAACATCAACCTAGATGGACTTAGGTTGTGATTAACTTAGATAAACTTAAGTTATCAAAGGATAAATGACTATTCCGTTCTTAGGGGTACTGAGAAGAGGAGAATCCCTAGATGCTATGATCAAGACTTTCCTCATTGATAGATAATGTAGGAAAGATATGGTAACCATTTAAGGTGTACTTATACCATGGAGGTATGAAGGTAAACCCGCAAGTCTTATAGGAGTTTGACCACTCTTATCTATAATAGGTAGACACTAACCATGTTATCCCTCAGTGAAGTATTGCCTTACAATTTACATTGAGTACATTCTTGAGTAACCCTTGAACATAGACTATACTTATGAGCAATAAAAAAATTCTCTCTCAAGATGGTTGGAAAATTAGGTTCATCATACATACTAATCATCCAATGGTTCCCTTATAGGTATTTGCATCTCTAGGGATTAATACCTATAATTTTTTTGATAATTTTAATATGGATAAGAAAATAAACAATGGTAGATATTTTATAAGAATATATAATGGATCTAATGGAAATTGTGACATGGGATAAAATTACCATTATAAGGTCTATATATAATAGTACCTACAAGGACTTAACTAGCGATAAAATAAGATTGCTACAACTTGAGGATAAAATGAATAAGATGATAAATCCAAGGTGTGAATTTGATATTAAATGTGGGACAAAAACCTTTTTCAAGGCACAAATTCTAGATATGATGATAGATCTATAATAGAGATACCATGAACTAAAGCGATAGGCTAACAAGACACAATCAAAATTATTGGAAAAGGTAAAGAAAATATGGCAAGTTGCTCAATAAAATATGTTGTCATATTGTACAACTTGGATGAATACTAGAAAGTCATTAAGATCTTGTTAGTAAGAGCATTAATAAGAATATTAAGAGGCTATAGATGCATATATTTTAAAATATTCAAATAGTGGATTGGCTAAATCATGTGACTAAATATGTTTAGAAACTAGTATAGAGGTTATTGGGGATGGTGACCTAGAGAATGACCTAATAGGATAAAGTAATAATGGATTTAGAATCACTATAAAACTCCTTCATCATGAGCATGTTAGTTATATAGACAATTTTTTATCAAAAATGTCAAGAAGATAAAAGCTAGATGGGGTGATAGTTGCCACTAAAGCCAAACCAAAAGTACCATCTAATACTTGGATTCTTCAAAATGATAAAAAAATAAAATAATTCATCAATAATATATTGATTAGTACCCATATTTGGAGATTTTTTAATCAACTCAAAACCTACAAAAGTGTCTATCAAAGGCCATATAAGTGCCCTCATGCTTCTTTAATTTTGAATTTGTGGAATAGTATTGGTTGGTTTAGGATGAACCATTAGATAAGTTAAAGAAAATTTTAGTAGTGGCTAAAGTTAGTTGGAACCAATCATTGCATTAGTACCTTAGTTTAATGCTACACTATTGGGATAGTGCTATTATTAGTAGTTAGCAACTAGTTAGCTACTAACTAGTACCTAGTTGGTGAGTAGAAAATAATAACCCTTTATTAGGAGTCCTACTAGTCCTGATATATATGGAAGGATATCATATTGTAATATGGTGGAGCATAAAGAGTTATTAATATATTGGATTATTTTGGTTTATGTTGTGTATTTTCATATTCTATGTGTTCATGTACCTTCATTTGTATTTGTGTATGTTGACATTAACATTATAATACAGTGGTAAAACCATAGGTATTTCTCCACCTATTAGATATTTGCAAGAGCTCACAAGATCACCATAAGGAATGAAAGAAAAATAAATTTATTTCCTCATAGTACTATAATAAATATTCATCAATGTTATGCAACATACAAGTAGTAAAAACATCCATAAATTACTTCTAATATTGATTGAAACTAATTTTAATAACTTTTATAATATAAAAATTTAAGATTTACATTTTATTTCTATTTGATATGAAGCATTATACTTCTCAATTCATCTATTTTTATCTTATAGAATTTCTAATACAAAGTTTTGTAATAATATACAATTAAGAAAGTTAGGGTTATGCATAAGGGGTCAGTTCCAAAATATATTTTAAAAAATTTGGCAAACCAGTTTTGAAATCCACCCGAATAGTGTCCAAACACATGTAGAAGGTTAACTATTATTATGGGTAATGTTCAAAATTTAAACTTAAAAAGGTAAAATTATTATAATATCAGCGAATCGACCCAAAAAAATATTTGCACCCAAATTTTTTTGGCTAATGGGCCCTGGTCAAGGGTCCCAAATATTAGGCAATTCTAAATTTTGAAAATCATAATTTTAGCCAATTTGGCAATAAATAGCCACTATGCATAACCCTGAATAAATTTCACTTGATTTTTAACCTTTCCTTAACTACTCTTCTTCAAGATACATAATGAGTACAAAAATTAATAATCCTAAACTAAAATATTCACATGAAATATCACAAAGGGTTATTTATGCATATTTCAAGATAAATCATTTATAAAAATATATCCTCCACTTGTCATAGTATCTCCCTTATCTTTAATAATAATTTAAGGTATATATGATTCAATGCACTTAATATTTATTCTTAGGTTAATATTTAAAAATTTTAATCTTACCTTAACTCATCATGCTTATAAATGAGATCACATCTGCAAGGATAATTAGCTTTGATTGTCTCAAATATTATATACTAATCATTTTGATATAAATAAAGAAATTTAGAAAATAATTTATATCACAGTATATTTAAAGGATTGGAAAATGAAAGCTCATCATTTCTCGTACACCACTCCCAACAATATTGCTTTCATAATAGATCCTAGGTAAAGTGAATAGAAATTAATTAACAATATACCTTATAAGTTAGCCACAAATCACTAAATGATTTACCTATCACAATGATGAACTTGCAATGCTCATGCAAGTCTTATCATCAAATAAAATAAAATATTATTTTCTTAATAAAGTATTTCTCTTTATATTGATTATATTAAATATTTTTCTATTGCAAGAATAAAACTCTAGTATCATTTTTCAATAGTAACACTTATTTTTTTACTATGAATAAAAGAAACTCTCTATAAAAATAAAAAAAGAAAATAAAATGAACATATAAATCACATAACTAACAAGTTATAAAATCTTCCACGTGTATAATAAAGGAAGAGGGTGATCAGAGGGAAATTATGCGTTAATTTAAAATACTTGTTATAATATTGAAATTAAGTTTCGACTAAATAATTTTTTTATAATGGTTTCACTTTACCTCTAAAAGTAGTAATCATTAGATTAGAAAAATCTCCACCCTTAGATCTAGGAATTTTTATGAAATAATGATCTATCAATGAAGGTCACTCACTAGATCTTCCTTCGTCATGGCCCTTATTTTGTACACATGATGGAAGGAAGGGGCCCTAGGGTTCTAGAAAAGTACATAGGAATATTGACATTTATGGTTGGTTTTGGAGAGAAGTGGAAGGCTATATGGATATCTATTCCTCCTCACCACTTCTACTACTACCAATAATTTACATCAATAAAATATTTAATCAACACATGGAATAAAAATTTATATTTTTACTCCTTTTATTTTATAGTATTTTTTAGCATTATTATTTGACCAAATATATTTTTCGCATATGGATTAGATTAATTTTATAATATTTTAAATATCTTTATTTTTAAGGTTGGCATTTTACTATAGAATTGTAATCTACATTAAAACTCTACTAGGAAATCAACATGGGTTAGAAAACTCCTTAGAATATAGATTACACCTTTTAATCATAGATTATTTATACTCTAGTCTACATTGTCCTTTCCCTAAGAATAAAGCTAGTAGGTAAACCATAAATGTTACTCGATTAGGACATTATTATTATTTTTATTGAAAATGAGTAGAATATCAATTCAACAATTAAGAATTCAAAGATATTTTATGCATAAAAAACATTAAATTTACCAAATAATAGCTAAAAAAACCTTTAAATAGTTCTTAGCACAAGAAAAAACAACACCAAAAATTATTATGTGGATAAAAAATTATTAAACTCTAAATATGACATACAATAAAACCTAAAAATAGAGTCCATCAAGATATAAATATTTTTTTTTTTGCTAAGTTGAGTTTATATACAAATTGGGTTTTTTAAGAGGATCCCAAAACCTTATAACAAAAATGGTCGTAGCATAGAGATTTTATGCAAAGCCTTAGTACATGAAAATAAACATAAACAGAAATGGAAAGGGTAATAAAAAACCCTTGATCCAGTATAAAGACCAGATTATAGTACCAACTAGTGAGACCCACTTTGCCAAAATATCATCCTCCCATTGCTATCATTATGGGATTATCTCGGGGGTGGATATAGCAGTCTAAAATCCTCCTGAGGGTGGATACAGCACACCTACCTGGACCTAAGTAGGGAGAGCAAGAAGGCCAAGAATAGCCTAAAACTAGAAATCTTGTTCGAAAACCAAAAGTAGGGAATTTTAGAAAACTAGAGAGGATCCTAACCTAAGGATGACTCAAGATGCAAACTAGGGTGTAGTAGAGTAGCAAGCAGTTATGTGAGCAAATTAGCAACCAACAATGAGATACATTCCAAGGAGCAGCATCAGGACAACCTAGGAAATGGTATCAGGATCCTCAAAGAAAAATAATGGGAAGCCTCCGCTTAGTCCTGTAAAGTGGAAAAACACTACTGAGGATATCTACAAGCCAAGATATCCCCATGCATAGAAAGGTGAAATACAAGGAAGTGATAAGGATCTAGGGACAACAATAATAGGCATAAAAAAGGAACCTTGGAAGCCAAAATTGAAGGAGGAAGGAGAAACCACAATTGCAAACACACTAATCTCTAGTCCTAGACCAGATAATACAAAATAAAGTCCTAACCACTTTAGTATAAAGGCCCAGGAACCACCATCCTCGCTCACAAAAAAATTTAGGGAACTGGAACTAGGACTAGGAACCACTCAAGAAATAGGAGGCCCACCCCCAAGGCCAAGAACATGGTCTAATATTCCACCAAGAAATAGGACCAGAATGCAGAAGCCCCTGAATAGGAACATAAATGAAAAACCAAAGGATCCCATATGGGAAGTGATGACAGTCATAAATATAGGATCCTCAAAAGCCAAACATGGGGGAGCCACAGTCTGCATGCACTGATCATGCCCCTACCCAAGATCGATACATGTATAAAAAACTCTAAGAACCCCAAGAGAAAGGACCAGGAACCCCCCATCCTTGCTCATGAACAAATTTAGAGAACTGGGAATGGGACTAGGAACAACCTAGGCAAAGGAATATGCCCACCCTCAAGACAAAAAAATTCCATGGGTGTCCACCAAAACACAGATCCATCAAGAAGAAGCCTTCAAACAAGAAACCAAAAAGAACCCTACCCAAAGGGACAGGACCAACAATAACCAAAGGCATGCTAGAGAGGAGTCACTAGCAAATGAGGAAAATAGCTCCCTAGAACAACCCTGAAGTAGTGAGGATGCACCAAGAAGCAATATAAAACCCAAACTGCCACCATCACCGATCGAGGAGGCCTTGGGAGCCGGATCCAAGCAAAAAAACTATAAAAAACCCTAGGAAAAATCCTGAGGGAGATCAGGCAAGAGATCTCGAAAACATGCAGGAAACCCTAGAAGAACCCTGGGATGCACCAAACCAAGGGCTCAAGCAGGGAAACCCTAAAACTACTAGGAAAGGAGCAGAAAGTGGAGAAGGATCTCCCCCCAAGGAGATCATATGCTACAAAGCATTCCTAGAGTGGGATGACCCTAGATGAGCCAAGGATTGGGTAAGAACCAGGGGAGGGGGAGTAGGGAGAGGGAGCAGGACCCTCCTCCTCTCCCCCCAGGATCCTTAGAGCAAGGATTTTCCCAAGATTTAAATATTAATCTTCATGGAATAATATAAATATAACCGAAAATACATTTATTATGACCTAGCATATTTTATTGATTTAAATGAGGATATATTTTTAGTTGTTTATATTTTAAAATATTGAAATCATAATACATAACATATTATATTTGTTAATATAATTTCAAACTCAAAAACTCATATTAAAAAAAATATGTAATCAAATTTAACGAAAAATTCATATTCATTTTTTATCGTTGCCTTAAACCCTTAGACTTTGAACATTTAGATCTAGCACCAAATATCATACCCTCTAGACATTATCCAATTTATAGATAATAAGTAAATAATAAAAATAAATTGCATATTTTTAAAAAAAATATTATTAACAAAATAACATTTATATAAAATTGTACTTTTACAAATTTAAAAATAAAAATCTATATTTTGTAATATATAATACAGTCCTAATATGTGTTACCTTATCCCTATTTCTCATTGGTTTGTATCCCATCCATTCCCCATGCTCCTCAAATAAAGCCATGAAACCCATATCATCTATCATCTAACATCTCTTTCTCCAAACTTTGTAACCATAGGTCTTCACTTCTAAACTCATCCCTAAAATGCATCCTTATACATATCTGATGATATTATATAAAATTTTGTAAATATGAAGAATGACTTATAGTATTTTTAAAATAATAAATTATTCTAATTAATGAGCTAAATAGAAAAATAATTATGTCAAAATTTGGAACAATTATTATGATCTTTTTATTGTAAAGAAGAGGTGGTTGCATCGGGTCGAGGTAAGAAAGAAGCCTCATCGTATGGTTTTTCTATGTAACTTGAGCGATAGATCCCAATAAGATAAGTCAGAATTCTTCTCCGGATCTATCGCTTAAGATACGTCAGAATTCTTCTCAACCGACTTCCTATCAAATTATATTCGAATCCAATTAGAGACGAGATGCGGATGGTAAAAGACACGGCCGGCACATGTCCGCTGCCATGATATGAAGTGTCAATCAGTTGCCTATAAGTTCTATGTCATTGCTTTGTGGAATCGTAGTTTGCACAACAGCCTATGGGAGATGGCGATTTATGCCACAGATATAGCATTTGCAGTTTTAATTCCGATCTTCTTGTGGCTTTTAAGAGGTGTATTTAGAAGTTTGACAAAGAAGAATGCAAGGTTGCCACCAGGACCATCTCCATGGCCTATCATTGGGAATATCCATCAGATGGGGAAAATTCCTCATCATGGGCTTCAAAAACTGTCGGAGCAATATGGCCCCATAATGTTTCTGAGACTGGGTTCTGTTCCCACCGTGGTAGCTTCCTCTTCTGAGGCGGCAAAGGAGTTCCTGAAAACCCACGACTTGATTTTTGCGACCAGACCAGCATTGGCATGTGGTAAATACCTAACTTATAATTACAAGGATATTGCGTTTGCTCCCTATGGTCCATACTGGAGAAACATGAGGAAATTCTGCGTGCAACAATTGCTGACGGTTAAGAGAGTTGAATCTTTCAAATCTGTGCGAGAGGAAGAGGTGTCTGTCATGATACGCTCCATAGCCAAGAAAAGCAGGGAAGGCAAAGTTGCTGTGGATGTGAGCAAGAACATGTCGTCCTTCACAGCCGAAACGACTTGGCGAATATTAGCGGGCAGGAAATGCGCCGACCACGATATGTCTGGCAGTGGCATTCGCAGCGGCATCCAGATCGGCATCGGCTTTAAGGAATTGGTAGAGGAGTGTTCGATGTTGGCGGCAGCTTTCAACGTTGGAGACTTATTTCCTTATTTAGATTGGCTTGACTTGCAGGGTTTGAAGAGGCGTATGAAGAAAGTACACAAGTTGTTGGACCGACTTCTTGAAAAAATACTAGACGAACATGTGGAACACAGGCGAAAACTTGGTAAAGTGACGAACAAGGATTTAGTTGATGTACTCCTGGAATCGAACGACGCAGACATCCAAATTACACGGGAAGAGACGAAGGCAATTATTTTTGTAAGTCTCTTGTGTTGACCATTACATATCTCTGTCAAATGCAATGGAAAGCTAATAGATCAAATTGAAAAACAGCACAACCAAATAAAATAAAGATACTTATATCCATTTCGTATCTTATTTGCCTTTTTGTCTACATGGGATGGCCAGCAACCTCCCCACAGTTAAAACGGCATTTCTGACCTGCTTGCAGGAATGGATTAAAAAAACTTCATGTTTAATTCCAATCTTCATGTGTGCCGGTGTTAGGGTTAGGGTTCTAGGATTTATTGACAACAGTTGCTAGGGTTGTATGAAAAGTAGTCTAATTTTTATGTGTACCTCGAGGGTTATAATAATTTATTTTTGTGATGGATGATATAATGTTTTGTTTTGTATCAAATAACGTACTGCAAAAATTATTTCTGTTGTTGCCTGTGGTAGATAAGTTGGCCACCATAACCCCATATTATGGCTTTAAAGTTATGTCATCCAAGCTTATATTTTAAAGAGTATGTATCTTTGATGTCAATTCCACCTATTTGTCGGCTCTCTCATGCTCATTATTCCTTTGGATGCCCACAAAGGTTACTACCCTTTCCCAACAAAGGTTTTCCCTCCATAGACACCTAGTATACAAACAATTGTTTATTTACATCGCAACATTATACGTTGCTTTTATTTATTCATATATAAAATCGTCCTCGGAATATGGTAATATAGCCTGTTAATATGGTAACCTTACACAATGAAAAAAGCCTCCCTCAGTGGCCGTATAATTAAAAACGGTTCCCATGGACAAAATCATTATTGATCCTGATGCATTCAGTGTGATATGTACAGGATATGTATGCTGCTGGGATGGAACCTACGGCGACAACATTAGAATGGGCAATGAGTGAGCTTCTGAGAAATCCTCATTCATTAAAGAAATTGCTGGACGAATTTGACTGTGTAATAGGCAAAGATCGAATGTTAAGTGAGGCTGACCTTGCAAGAATGGAATACCTGCATTGTGTGGTGAATGAGACGTTACGATTACATCCAGCAGCGCCATTACTGATGCCCCACGAATCTACACAAGATTGCACTGTGAAAGGACCTCATCGCAGTTACTTTTTAGCTGCGAAAACAAGGCTTATCGTGAACGCGTGGGCAATAGGAAGAGATCCAACTGTGTGGGAAGATCCGTTGGTATTTAAACCTGAAAGATTTATGGGGATGAATTTTGATGTGATAAAAGACAAAGACATGAGGATGCTTCCGTTTGGTGTAGGGAGGAGAGGATGCCCGGGGGCTTCTATGGGGCTTGCCACTATCACGATTGCATTGGCTCAGCTGGTGCACTGCTTCGATTGGAAACTTGAAGGAGATCCAAATCATTTGGATATGACTGAAGTGCTTGGAGTCACCGCTCCCAGAAAAAGTCATCTTTTTGCTATTCCAACATTCAGGCTGAAGTTGCCTTCTGTCTTCGTAGAATAAATGCTTACTACATTGTATTAGTATTGCTGTTGTTATTAGTGGTAGTTTTAGTTTTCCTTAATCCATCCAAATAGTTGTTTCAGACTTAGAGACTATATTTGAATTTATCTTGCTACTAAACTCGAAGAGGATTTGTACTATATTTGTTTTGCGATTGGTCCATTTTATTTTTTTTTTTTTCGTTGGCATCCAACTTCATTGAGAAATAGACATGAACCTCCCGCTCTCTATTAGCCAATCCTAAAGAGAGCGGGAGGTTCCCGAAGCCTCTCCCTCTCCCTTCAAAAAACAAAAAAACAAATAGAGCTCTTAAAATAAAATAAATGGAGGCTGTTTACGAGTTAGCTTAGCTAGGCCCACGGATCTCCTCATATCAGATGATATGGTTACCCAATACCAACACTATCTTGTTAGGATTTACTATCAGACAATCTTAATAGGATTTACTTTATAAACAAAAGGATTTATTGAAATAAGCAGCATAATAGTAAAAACTAATAATCGTCATAGAAGAAGAACATAAACATATAAGACAAGATAAAAACACAACATATAACATGGTTCACTTTGTGTGGGTTAAATCCACCAAGAAACACTAGTCCTTTATATTAGTACCAATACAATCTCTGAAGGAAGTAATCCTGCAACACAACCAACTGCAAATTACTTTTCAAAACACCAACATCTCCACACAATTACTCTAACATTAATTCAACATGCAAACACCTTTGCATCAAACTCTACACTAAGCTTACTTCTCTCTTTACAGGAGATACACAATCCTATACACTTCCCATTAACAAGATACAATCCTCTCTATCGGAGGTTTTACATAAATAGAGAAACCAAGTTATATGAATGCTAAAACAAGCATCCTATAATTAACTCAATCCCCACTTAAGGCCTAATTCAAACTTAGAAAGTTTACAATTAGAAAAAGCTTAATTTTAGCCAATCCTAAAATTAACTTTTTCTTTTTCCTTTTACAATTAAAAAAAGTTTAATTTTAACCAATCCTAAAATTAACTTTTCTTTTTCTTTATACAATTAGAAAAAGCTTAATTTTAGCCAATCCTAAAATTAACTTTTCTTTCTTCTTTTTTCTTTTTTTTTGCTTCTAGTTCAGGATTGGTCATCGACATCCCTATTAAGGAACATAGAAGTGTTTTATCAATATTTAGTTGAAATCAGACTCCACAACCTAACAATATCCCACTTGGGGACTAATCCATAATAACTCTATTGATATTGCATCTACCAAAGAATATATTCAAGCCAAAAAAAGAATGTCAACTCCTTCAAATTGTTGTAACCATGCTTTGAACCATCACATCTGTGATCCACACACTTTTACGGTGATCAACAAGCAACACACAATCTTACATACCATAAATTTGTGATATTTTAACATCCGCATGGTCGTCCATGCATCATGATGATACAACCATCACAATTTGTGACAAGATCAGCATACCATCATTGCCCACAGGGATCAAGATAGTGCAGCATCACAAACCATTTAAATTTGAAAACTTTTAGTTGCAAAAAGAGGAACATTGAAATAAAATTCCATAATGGTGGGAAGAAGGTCACCCATCATATGGGACAACAATGTTTAGATTCCAAAAATGGCTTCATTATGTCAAAGATCAACTGAAACAATGGAGGCAAGGTAACAAGACAGACTTCCAGGTCCAAAGAGCTCCATTGGTGGCCAGATGGGATGAGGTTCAAAACACTTTAGGGAAGGAACAATTACAGAGTAGCTCAAAGAAGAGGATTATGCATTGGTTAAAGCGGTTGAGGACATTTACAACCAAGAGGAGACCTACTGGAAACAGAGAGCAAGAACCACCTAGTTATTAGAAGGTGATAAAAATACCAAAATTTTGTTGGAATATGTAATGCAACATTGTGTAAATTATTCTTAGACTAAAGAATAATATTTAGAAAATAACTCTATGTAAAAATATTTCCACCCAATTAATAAATAAAATAAGGGTGCTAGGAATATTTAATTTATGAAAAAAAGTTATTCCCCATTTTCTAGTAAAATTAGAAAGTAAATAATAACTTTCTAATATCGGATAGATGCCACTTATCACATATCTCAAATATTAGATTGTGATAACATTAGAAAGTAACTAAAGCACTTTCTAATATTTTATAGATTGTGATAATATTTAGGGTTTTAGTAGAAAAGATTCTCTTTAAATAGGGTTTTTTCTACTACATATTATCATATCTTATCACATCTTATCGTATCTTCTCATATTGACTTGTGTTGTAGGTTATGTTGATGCATATTATTGCATAACATTGAAGCATTATTGTACTATTGAATCATTGAGTAATATAGTGAGCTTCATAGTGGATGTTTCCCTTCTTCATTTGAAGTAGGGTTTTACCACTTAATATTGGTGTTGTGGTTTTTTCCTTTTTTGTGTGTGATTGATCTTGTGGAGCATTCTTCGATCTTGGGGAGACTTTGTTTGTCTCACAATTTTTCCATCAGACTTCTTGTGCTAGGATACATATGAACAACATGGAAGCTTTTCAATATGAGAACGAACACTCCTTTGATACAATTTCAGGTATGCATTTCCATTCAATGGATTATGCTTCTAAACTATTTAAGGAAAGTATGGTGCAATATGATGAGGCTCAAAAAGAAGTTATTGTTGTCATAACCTCTGTTATATCTGAAGAAGAAAATCATACCCTACTTAAACCCATTGATAGAGAGGAACTAAAGAATGTAGTCTTTGGAATGAGCACCATAAAAACACCAGGTCCAGATGGCTTTCCAATTGAGTTTTTTTAGGCCTTTTGGGATAACTTGGAGGAGGATGTAATGGCTATTATAGAGGAGTAAAAAGGTAGTAAAATAATTCTTAAAGCATTAAATCATACTTTCATTACATTAATTCCAAAAGGGGAGGAGGGGGTACATATTTTAGATTATAGACCTATTGCCTTATGCAATGTCATATATAAAATAATCACAAAGGTAATGGCTGAGTGGCTAAAACCTCTTCTACATAGCATTATCTCCTTAGAGCAAGGAGGTTTTGTAGAGGGTAGGTAGATCTTGGATGGTGTCGTTTTAGCTCAAGAGTCAATCCATTCAATGTAAACATCTGGTAATAGAGGAATGTTCATAAAATTAGATATGTCAAAGGCTTATAATAGGGTGGAGTGGGGCTTATTTTTAAAGATGATAACAACCTTTAGTTTCTCTCAGGATTGGATAGAATGGGTCATGAGTTGTATTTCTACTCTGACATACTCAGTGTTAATCAAGGGTCTTCCCTCGCAACCATTTGGAGCTACTTGAGCCCTTTATCAAGGAGATCCTTGATATTGCTATATTTTTCTCATATTGGCTGAAGGATTGGTTAGAATCATCATGAGGAGAAGACAACAAGGTTTGCTAACATGTATCAAGGTGGGTGAGGAAGTTTTGACTCACCTATAGTTTGTGGATGACACAAGATCGGTGAGAGTGGTCAATTTTAGGGAAGCAAGAATAATTAGAGATACACTTAATATCTACATTAGGGCTACAAACCAAGTCATCAATGATAAAAAATCCAAAGTGGTATTTTTAAATCTTGATCAAAGGATTCAAGATAGAATTTTAGAGATCTTGGGATTCACAATTACTTATCTCCTAGTGGTATACTTGGGGGTCCCTTTATATTTTAAAAAACTAAAAATAGATATCTGGAGGAATATTTTGAATTGTATCAAGGACAAAATTAATCATTGGTCTCACAAATGGTTAAGCTATGGGGGTAGATTAATTTTTTTATACTCAGTCATTCAGGCCATGCCAATTTATAAATTTTCTATCCTTGCTGCCCCACATACCATATGGAAAGAGTTGGACAAGATGGCTATAAATTTTTTATGGGTAGGAATAAAATGAGAGAGGAAATGGACCTTATTAGGTTGGGATAAATTAAGGTAGCCCAAGGTAAAAGGAGGTTTGGTACTGAGAATATCAAAGTTAAATAATAAATATTTGGTTGAAAATATTTACTAGAGGAGGATTTCCCAACCAACTTCTTTATTCAGTAGAATCTTAACTAGTAAATGTTTTGGACAATTAAACCCAAATTAGGTGAGTCATTTCCCTTTGGATGGTAATGGATCCTTAGTGTGGTAGAATCTCAATTTAGGATCTCAAGTAGTAAAATATGGATTATTTTGGAAAGTGGGGAGAGGGGAGAAGGCACGATTTTGGACAGATTCATGGGATCAATACCCACCTATCATTGTTGAATTTCTTGAACTGCAACCAATAAAAACAACCATGGAAACCAAGGGGTGGGTCCAAATTTAAAGTTATTTCAATACTAGCTAGCTATGGGATTATAAGTTTAAGCAATTTAAGAAGTTGGATGAGTGGCCAATTTCAATCCCTCAATATTTGACACCCATCATGACTAAAATCTTGGTAGAAATATTTCTCATATGTAGATATGAGGAGGATGAATTAGCTTGGATCTATGGGAGACTTGGTGTATACACAGTGAAGGATGGATATGATAAGATCCTTACAGAGCCTCCTCCTCATAAATATCAAGTTGAGGATTGGAGAAATATTTGGCATTCCAAGGGTTGGCCGAAAGTAAACATTTTTGCCTGGCAGTTCCTGTATAATTGAGTTCTTACTTTTCATAATCTCATATGTAGGGGAATAATTGGTACATATCAATGTGTTTTATGCTACAAGAGTGATGAAATAGCTGATCACTTGATGTTTGAGTGCCCATTCACATGCCAGATTTGGGAGAGATGGTTTTTATATTATATAATTCAAGTTAATGGTGATTTGAATCGGATTAATATTTGGGAAATATGCAAGAGGGGTAGATTTAAATCTAAAAATATTTGTATTGGTTGGGAGCTTGGATTAAGCTACATTTCATGGCAAGTGTGGTTGGAGAGAAATGCCAAAATTTTTAGAGAAACTTTTCCTTCTTTAGATGGAGTTTGGCAGGTTATTTGGAGCAAAGTCACAAAAATTGTGGTAGTCTATGCTAAAGAGGAAACTCAGGTTGTTATTGAGACAATGGAGAAGGAAGTTGAAGTGCAAGAGGGATAGGATAGATCTAGTTGGAAACCACCCCTAGAAGGTTGGATTAAAATTAATATTGATGGATTAGTAAAAGGCAATCCGGGTAGAGCTGGAATTAGAGTGGTTTTTGGAATCGTGTTGGAACAGTGATCTAGTGGGAACTAAAATACTTGGGAAGATCCACAAAAAATGAAGCAAAAGCCTTAGTTATCAAATATGCTTATATTTGGGCAGTAAAACAAGGTCATAGAAGGATAATCCTAGAATCATATTATCAAATAATGGTTGGATCTTTAGATTGCATGAGGAACTTTCCTTTGAAAATATGGAGGTTGAGGGTTCTTGTCACTCAAATTAAGTAATTATGGATGGAATTATATGATGTGATTCCAGTTTATGTGAGTAGATATCTTAATAAAGTGGAATACTTCCTAGCTAAGATGGGTACCGAGAAGGAGGTAGGGGTTCAGTGGCACAATGACATGGCTATTGAGGATGAGATGACTAGGCAGGTTGGTGAGCAAATCCAGTTCTTAGCTAATTTGGATAACCATTCCAAAAATACAGTTTAGGATATTTGTGCTTCAATGTAGATCTTCTTTTATAGTTGTAAACAAGTGAACAGTCATTGTAGAAATATGGTTTAAGAGATTAGCCTGGGAAAAGTCTCATCCTAACTTGTAAATTATCTTTGTTTTAATACAAGTTTTTTCAAATTATTTTTCAAAAAAATAAGTTTAAAAAAATTATTCAAGGGCCAATCACCCACTCTTTACATTTATCTATATCCACAATTTTTTGTTTTAATTTATTTATTTAATTTAATTATGATATGCATTAATTAAAAAATGTGTATTATAATACAAAATCATAAAGAAACTTATAACTAAATTAGAGAGCAACCAAAATATCAATAGAACATACATAAGTAACAAAAAAAAATTAAGTATCAATAGAAAAAAAATTAGTAACCAAAATATTTGACGAATAGTAGGTTAACTTTGACTTGGCTAAGATAATTATTTAAATCCTCTTTCTCATAACTAAAATCTCAACCATGATAGCAACAATTAAGAATGTGATCACTATCAAACATTTCCTTGATATTATGCATCTATCCCATGAAAGTGTTGTTTATCCTTATGTATGAACCATTATAGAATTAAGCACCTAATACATAATTTCATACTCATTTCTTTGAGTTTGCTCTTTGATATCTATAATCATTTGGTTTAGTTTATTCTGTATTTTCTTGATTGGGTGAAACTTCCAAAAAGATATCTTTTACAATTTTAGGCATCTTAAATATAAGGTATTTATTGTTGGTTAAACCCAAATTATCAACCAACATATTAGAATGAATTTTTAGATCTAAAATTCTTGAAGAAAATTATTACTCATAGTAAAAGAGGTCTTTTAAACTCTAACATAGCATAACCTCAAAGAATATTAAAAAAAAACTAATCATCTTCCCATAATTAAGTTTATGCACCATAAGAATATGAATGATAAAATACCTTTTCAACGATCAAACCCATACAACAATAATCCTCTTACCATTTGGCCAATGCTAATGCTTAAAATGGTTAGAAGCTCGCATAATAAAAAAATAATATTAAACTGACCTAAAAATAAAATCCCTAAACCTATAGGATTTCTTCCTTATCACTTTTAACTAAACTAAATTATACCTACAATATAGGCCAAGATTTCCAACAATTAACAACCATATTCCACAAGTTACTAAATTTGTTTATATATTTTTTTGTTAGAATTTTCCCTTAAAATAAAAACCCAGTGTGATAGATTGGTCATTAAACAAATATAGTCTACTCCACCAAATAATAGAAATGTTAAAACTTGAACTATACCTTAAAAAGTATTCATCTCATCAAAGAAACCAAGAAAAAATTTTCCATGCTTTAAAAATCCATAAAATAAGTAAGGGATATTTAATTGTAAAAAAATTCCATTGATGGATTTGTGAAAAATAGGTATATATTTATAAGCAATTAGATTATGTATGCCTTAAATGATAAACAACTTCAATTACTTACATTGTACATTACCATTCATTACTTTTGCAACCCATTTAGACATAAATTATATACTTTACATCCAAGGAATAATAAGATCAAGCCCCTCTTGCATTTCTTAGGTTGATTATACCAAACCCAAAGGACAACCATCCCATATTAGAATCATCCTACTTATATCATAAAATAGTGCGCAACATCTTGGTAAATTGGAAATAGTGACTTTTACAAGGCAAACAACAACATGAGTAATAAATGTGAGTGGCAACAAGTTATTTTTTCTAGAATTTGAACCTTTTTAACTATAAATAAATTTCCTATATTATATATATCAGTTTTTTTCTAAAATATACTTACCAAATAATTCTAAATATCTAAGGTAGAATATTCAACACAAAAGGTGTTCCCCAAAATCTGATTACTTTTTTATGTTTGATATATCCAAAGTTTTTAGGAATCTAGTCTCTTCTATTTATCTTAAACTAAAAAAAACTTTAGTGTTAGATGGGGAAATATTAACACCGAATATAATATAATATGCATCAAGGAAAACTAATGTATTATCAAATTTCTCTATCAATATGTAAAAACAACATTGAATCATCAGTTCAATGTGAATTATCTACTCAAGCTTGACTAGGAAGAGAGACCTTAATCTATTTCACTTTAGTTTAAAGATAAAAATGATAACCCAAGGCATAGTTATAGATTTTATACATTAATGAAACTAAAGAGCATCCTTGGTTCATTCAGTTTTTTTAGTTCCCTAGCTCATTCTATTCTTTATTTTGTTTCCTTTGTTGATTCTTGCATTAATAGTCTTCTGGTCTAGATAGGTCATTGTTTTGTTCATTTTTTTTCCTTTGTCTTCTTTGTTTTTTTGTTTAGTTTTTTAAGGTGGGTGGGTTCTTTTGTTTTGTTTTGTTTTTGTGTTCTTTGTGTTATTTTTTGTTGTTCTTGTGCTTTTGTTGTTTTGTTTTTTCTTATGTTTTTTGTTATTGTTCTTGTGTTTTTTTCGTTCTTGTTCTTGGGTTTCTCTTTGTTTGTGTTATTTCATTTTTTTATGTGTGAGTGTTTTCTATGTTTTTTGTTTTTGTTTATTATCTGTTGTTGGTTGTTTTTATTTTTATTTTATTTATTTTATTTTTTAAGTTTTGGTTGTGTTTATTTTTCATGTTTTTTTGGGTTATGTCTTTGTAGTGTTCTGTTGTTTTTGTCTTGTTTGTGTTTTGTTATGTGGTTCTTGTATTTTTATATGTGGTTTGTGTTGTGGTTTATTTTATCTTATTGTGTGTGTTTGGTTGTGCTTTTGGTTTTGACACACTCAAAGAGCATGTTTTTTATTTTATTTTATTATTTTTGTTGTTATTTACTTTTTTTAATTTGGTTTTGTGTGTTTGTTTGCTCCTTGAGTATGTCAAAGGTGGTAGGCCAGGTCCGAGTCCTGGGTGTTTTTTGTGGAATGGATAGCCCTACCTCCTTGGGTCTTATCCGAAAGTGGCATCCCTTTTGGGATGTTTTCCACAAATGAAAAAAAAAAAAAAACTCTACTAGGAAATCAACATGGGTTAGAAAACTCCTTAGAATATAGATTACATCCTTTAATCATAGATTATTTATACTCTAGTCTACATTGTCCTGTCCCTAAGAATAAAGCTAGTAGATAAACCATAAATGTTACTCGATTAGGACATTATTATTAATTTTATTGAAAATGAGTAGAATATCAATTCAAAAATTAAGAATTCAAAGATATTTTATGCATAAAAAACATTAAATTTACCAAATAATAGCTAAAAAAAACTTTAAATAGTGCTTAACACAAGAAAAAACAACACCAAAAATTATTATGTGGATAAAAAATTATTAAAATCTAAATATGACATACAATAAAACCAAAAAATAGAGTCCATCAAGATATAAATATATTTTTTGCTAAGTTGAGTTTATATACAAAGTGAGTTTTTTAAGAGGATCCCAAAACCTTATAACAAAAATGGTCATAGCATCGAGAGTTTACGCAAAGCCTTAATACAAGAAAATAAACATAAATTGAAATGGAAAGGGTCATAAAAAACCCTTGATCCAGTAGAAAGACCAGATTATAGTACCAACTAGTGAGACCCACTTTGCCAAAATGTCATCCTCCCATTGCTATCAGTATGGGATTATCTCGGGGGGTGGATATAGCAATCTAAAATCCTCTCAAGGGTGGATACAATGTACCTACCTAGACTAGAGTAGGGAGAGCAGGAAGGCCAAGAATAGCCTAAAACTAGAAATCCTATCTGAAAACTAGAAGCAAGGAATTTTAGAAAACTAGAGAGGATCCTAACTTAGGGATGATTCAAGATACAAACTAGGGTGTAGCAAAGTAGCAAGCAGTTACGTGAGAAAATTAGCAAGCAAAAACAAGATACATTCCAGGGAGCAGCATCAGGACAACCTAGGAAATGGTATCAGGATCCTCAAAGAAAAATAATGGGAAGCCTTCGCTTAGTCCTATAATGTGGAAAAATACTACTGGAGATATCTACAAGACAAGATATCCCCATGCATAGAAAGGTGAAATAAGAGGAAGTGAGAAGGATCCAGGGACAACAATAATAGGTGCAAAAAAAGGAACCCTTGAAGCCAAAACTTAAGGAGAAAGGAGGGACCACAACTACAAACACGCTAATATCTAGTCCTATACTAGATAATACAAAATAAAGTCCTAACCACTTTAGTATAAAGGCCCAAGAACCACCATCCTCGCTCACAAATAGATCTAGGGAATTGGAACTAGGACTGGGAACCACTCAGGAAATAGGAGGAGGCCCAGACCCAAGGCCAAGAACATGGTCTAATATTCCACCGAGAAATAGGACCAGAAGGTAGAATCCCTCGAATAGGAACAAAAAATAAAAAACCAGAGGATCCCATGCAAGAAGTGACGACAATCATAAATATAGGATCCTCAGAAGCCAAACATGGGGTAGCCACAGTTTGCATGCACTGATCATGCCCCTACCCAAGATCAAGACATGTAGAAAAAACTCTAAGAACCCCAAGAGAAAGGACCAAGAACCCCCCATCCTTGCTCATGAACAAATTTAGAGAATTGGGACTAGGACTAGGACTAGGAACAACCTAGGCAAAGAAATATGCCCACCCTCAAGACAAAAAAAATCCATGGGTGTCCACCAAAACACAAATCCATCAAGAAGAAGCCTTGAAAAAAGAAACCAAAAAAGACCCTACCCAAAGGGACAAGACCAACAACAACCAAAGGCATGCTAGAGAGGAGTCACTAGCAAACGAGGAAACTAGCTCCCTAGAACAACCCTGAAGTAGTGAGGACCTCACAGGACCCACCAAGAAGCAATATAAAACCCAACCTACCACCACCACCGACCGAGGAGGCCTTGGGAGTCGGATCCAAGCAAAAAAAACTACAAAAAAACCTAGGAAAAAGCCTAAGCGAGATCAGGCAAGAGATCCTAAAAACATACAAGAAACCCTAGAAGAACCCTGTGATGCACCAAACCACTTGGCTCAAGCAAGGAAATCCTAAAAGTACTGGGAAAGGAGCAGAAAGTGGAGAAAGATCTCCCCCCAAGGAGATGATATGCTACAAAGCATTCCTAGAGTGGGATGACCCCAGATGAGCCAAGGATTGGGTAAGAACCAAGGGAGGGGGAGCAAGGAGAGGGAGCAGGACCCTCCTCCTCTCCCCCCAGGATCCTTAGAGCAAGGATTTTCCCAAGATTTAAATATTAATCTTCATGGAATAATATAAATATAACCGAAAATACATTTATTATGACCTAGCATATTTTATTGATTTAAATGAGGATATATTTTTATTTGTTTATATTTTAAAATATTGAAATCATAATATAACATGTTATATTTGTTAATATAATTTCAAACTCAAAAACTCATATTTAAAAAAACATGTAATAAAATTTAACAAAAAATTCATATTCTTTTTTCATTGTTGCCTTAAACCCTTAGACTCTAAACTTTTAGATCTAGCACCAAATATCATACCCTTTAGACATTATCCAATTTATAGATAATAAGTAAATAATAAAAATAAATTGTATATTTTTTAAAAATATATTATTAACAAAATAACATTTATATAAAATTGTACTTTTACAAATTTAAAAATAAAAATCTATATTTTATAATATTTAATACAGTCCTAATATGTGTTACCTTATCCCTATTTCTCATTGGTTTGTATCCCATCCATTCCTCATGCTCCTCAAATAAAGCCATGAAACCCATATCATCTATCATCTAACATCTCTTTCTCCAAACTTTGTAACCATAGATCTTCACTTCTAAACTCATCCCTAAAATGCATCCTTATACATATCTGATGATATTATATAAAATTTTGTAAATATGAAGAATGACTTATAGTATTTTTAAAATAATAAATTATTCTAATTAATGAGCTAAATAGAAAAATAATTATGTCAAAATTTTGAACAATTATTATGATCTTTTTATTGTAAAGAAGAGGTGGTTGCATCGGGTCGAGGTAAGAAAGAAGCCTCATTGTATGGTTTTTCTATGTAACTTAAGCGATAGATCCCAATAAGATAAGTCAGAATTCTTCTCCGGATCTATCGCTTAAGATACGTCAGAATTCTTCTCAACCGACTTCCTATCAAATTATATTCGAATCCAATTAGAGACGAGATGCGGATGGTAAAAGACACGGCCGGCACATGTCCGCTGCCATGATATGAAGTGTCAATCAGTTGCCTATAAGTTCTATGTCATTGTTTTGTGGAATCGTAGTTTGCACAACAGCCTATGGGAGATGGCGATTTATGCCACAGCTATAGCATTTGCAGTTTTAATTCCGATCTTCTTGTGGCTTTTAAGAGGTTTGTTTAGAAGTTTGATAAAAAACAATGCAAGGTTGCCACCAGGACCATCTCCATGGCCTATTATTGGGAATCTCCATCAAATGGGGAAAATTCCTCATAATGGGCTTCAAAAACTGTCGGAGCAATATGGCCCCATAATGTTTCTGAGACTGGGTTCTGCTCCCACCGTGGTAGCTTCCTCTTCCGAGGCGGAAAAGGAGTTCCTGACAACCCACGACTTGATTTTTGCGACCAGACCAGCATTGGCATGTGGTAAATACCTAACTTATAATTACAAGGATATTGCGTTTGCTCCCTATGGTCCATACTGGAGAAACATGAGGAAATTCTGCGTGCAACAATTGCTGACGGTTAAGAGAGTTGAATCTTTCAAATCTGTGCGATAGGAAGAGGTGTCTGTCATGATACGCTCCATAGCCAAGAAAAGCAGGGAAGGCAAAGTTGCTGTGGATGTGAGCAAGAACATGTCGTCCTTCACAGCCGAAACGACTTGGCGAATATTAGCGGGCAGGAAATGCGCCGACCACGATATGTCTGGCAGTGACATTCGCAGCGGCATCCAGATCGGCATCGGCTTTAAGGAATTGGTAGAGGAGTGTTCGATGTTGGCGGCAGCTTTCAACGTTGGAGACTTATTTCCTTATTTAGATTGGCTTGACTTGCAGGGTTTGAAGAGGCGTATGAAGAATGTTGGACCGACTTCTTGAAAAAATACTAGACGAACATGTGGAACACAGGCGAAAACTTGGTAAAGTGACGAACAAGGATTTAGTTGATGTACTCCTGGACTCGAACGACGCAGACATCCAAATTACACGGGAAGAGACGAAGGCAATTATTTTTGTAAGTCTCTTGTGGTGGCCATTACATATCTCTGTCAAATGCAATGGAAAGCTAATAGATCAAATTGAAAAACAGCACAACCAAATAAAATAAAGATACTTAAATCCATTTCGTATCTTATTTGCCTTTTTGTCTACATGGGATGGCCAGCAACCTCCCCACAGTTAAAACGGCATTTCTGACCTGCTTGCAGGAATGGATTAAAAAACTTCATGTTTCATTCCAATCTTCATGTGTGCCGGTGTTAGGGTTAGGGTTCTAGGATTTATTGACAACAGTTTCTAGGGTTGTATGAAAAGTAGTCTAATTTTTATGTGTACCTCGAGGGTTATAATAATTTATTTTTGTGATGGATGATATAATGTTTTGTTTTGTATCAAATAACGTACTGCCAAAATTATTTCTGTTGTTGCCTGTGGTAGATAAGTTGGCCACCATAACCCCAATATTATGGCTTTAAAGTTATGTCATCCAAGCTTATATTTTAAAGAGTATGTATCTTTGATATCAATTCCACCAATTTGTCGGCTCTCTCATGCTCATTATTCCTTTGGATGCCCACAAAGGTGACTACCCTTTCCCAACAAAGGTTTTCCCTCCATAGACACTTAGTATACAAACAATTGTTTATTTACATCGCAACATTATACGTTGCTTTTATTTATTCATATATAAAATCGTCCTCGGAATATGGTAATATAGCCTGTTAATATGGTAACCTTACACAATGAAAAAAGCCTCCCTCAGTGGCCGTATAATTAAAAACGGTTCCCATGGACAAAATCATTATTGATCCTGATGCATTCAGTGTGATATGTACAGGATATGTGTGCTGCTGGGATGGAACCTACGGCGACAACATTAGAATGGGCAATGAGTGAGCTTCTGAGAAACCCTCATTCATTAAAGAAATTGCTGGACGAATTTGACTGTGTAATAGGCAAAGATCGAATGTTAAGTGAGGCTGACCTTGCAAGAATGGAATACCTGCATTGTGTGGTGAATGAGACGTTACGATTACATCCAGCAGCGCCATTACTGATGCCCCACGAATCTACACAAGATTGCACTGTGAAAGGACCTCATCGCAGTTACTTTTTAGCTGCGAAAACAAGGCTTATCGTGAACGCGTGGGCAATAGGAAGAGATCCGTTGGTATTTAAGCCTGAAAGATTTATGGGGATGAATTTTGAAGTGATAAAAGACAAAGACATGAGGATGCTTCCGTTTGGGGTAGGGAGGAGAGGATGCCCGGGGGCTTCTATGGGGCTTGCCACTATCACGATTGCATTGGCTCAGCTGGTGCACTGCTTCGATTGGAAACTTGAAGGAGATCCAAATCATTTGGATATGACTGAAGTGCTTGGAGTCACCGCTCCCAGAAAAAGTCATCTTTTTGCTATTCCAACATTCAGGCTGAAGTTGCCTTCTCTTTTCGTAGAATAAATGCTTACTACATTGTATTAGTATTGCTGTTGTTATTAGTGGTAGTTTTAGTTTTCCTTAATCCATCCAAATAGTTGTTTCAGACTTTGAGACTATATTTGAATTTATCTTGCTACTAAACTCGAAGAGGATTTGTACTATATTTGTTTTGCGATTGGTCCATTTTTTTTTTTTTTTTTTGTCGTTGGCATCCAACTTCATTGAGAAATAGACATGAACCTCCCGCTCTCTATTAGCCAATCCTAAAGAGAGCGGGAGGTTCCCGAAGCCTCTCCCTCTCCCTTCAAAAAACAAAAAAACAAATAGAGCTCTTAAAATAAAATAAATGGAGGCTGTTTACGAGTTAGCTTAGCTAGGCCCACGGATCTCCTCATATCAGATGATATGGTTACCCAATACCAACACTATCTTGTTAGGATTTACTATCAGACAATCTTAATAGGATTTACTTTATAAACAAAAGGATTTATTGAAATAAGCATCATAATAGTAAAAACTAATAATCGTCATAGAAGAAGAACATAAACATATAAGACAAGATAAAAACACAACATATAACATGGTTCACTTTGTGTGGGTTACATCCACCAAGAAACACTAGTCCTTTATATTAGCACCAATACAATCTCTGAAGGAAGTAATCCTGCAACACAACCAACTGCAAATTACTCTTCAAAACACCAACATCTCCACACAATTACTCTAACATTAATTCAACATGCAAACACCTTTACATCAAACTCTACACTAAGCTTACTTCTCTCTTTACAGGAGATACACAATCCTATACACTTCCCATTAACAAGATACAATCCTATGTACTAGAGGTTTTACATAAATAGGGAAACCAAGTTATATGAATGCTAAAACAAGCATCCTATAATTAACCCAATCCCCACTTAAGGCCTAATTCAAACTTAGAAAGTTTACAATTAGAAAAAGCTTAATTTTAGCCAATCCTAAAATTAACTTTTTCTTTTTCCTTTTACAATTAGAAAAACTTAATTTTAGCCAATCCTAAAATTAACTTTTCTTTTTTCTTTATACAATTAGAAAAAACTTAATTTTAGCCAATCCTAAAATTAACTTTTCTTTTCTCTTTTTTCTTTTTTTTTGCTTCTGGTTCGGGATTGGTCATCTACATCCCTATTAAGGAACATGGAAGTGTTTTATCAATATTTAGTTGAAATCAGACTCCACAACCTAACAATATCCCACTTGGGGACTGATCCATAATAACTCTATTGATGTTGCATCTGCCAAAGAATATATTCAAGCCAAAAAAGGAATGTCAACTCCTTCATATTGTTGTAACCATGCTTTGAACCATCCCATGTGTGATCCACACACTTTTACGGTGATCAAAAAGCAACACACAATCTTACATACCTTAAATTTGTGATATTTTAACATCTGCATGGTCGTCCATGCATCATGATGATACAACCATCACAATTTGTGACAAGATCAGCATACCATCACTGCCCACGGGATCAAGATAGTGCAACATCACAAACCATTTAAATTTGAAAACTTTTATTTACAAAAAGAGGAACATCGAAATAAAATTCAACAGTGGTGGGAAGATGGTCGCCCAACATATGGGACAACAATGTTTAGATTCCAAAAATGGCTTCATTGTGTCAAAGATCAACTAAAACAGTGGAGGCGAGGTAATAAGACAGACTTCCAGGTCCAAAGAGCTCCATTGGTGGCCAAATGGGATGAGGTTCAAAACACTTTAGGGAAGGAACAATTACAGATCAGCTCAAAGAAGAGGATTATGCATTGGTTAAAGCGGTTGAGGACATTTACAACCAAGAGGAGACCTACTGGAAACAGAGAGCAAGAACCACCTAGTTATTAGAAGGTGATAAAAATATCAAAAAAAATTTGGAATATGTAATGCAACATTGTGTAAATTATTCTTAGACTAAAATATAAAGTCTAAAGAATAATATTTAGAAAATAACTCTATGTAAAAATATTTCCACCCAATTAATAAATAAAATAAGTGTGCTAGGAATATTTAATTTATGAAAAAAAGTTATTCCCCATTTTCTAGTAAAATTAGAAAGTAACTAATAACTTTCTAATATCGGATAGATGCCACTTATCACATATCTCAAAGATTAAATTGTGATAAAATTAGAAAGTAACTAAAGCACTTTCTAATATTTTATATATTGTGATAATATTGGATTGTGATAATATTTAGGGTTCTAGTAGAAAAGCTTCTCTTTAAATAGGGTTTTTTCTACTACATATTATCATATCTTATCACATCTTATTGTATCTTGTCATATTGACTTGTGTTGTAGATTATGTTGATGCATATTGTTGCATAACATTGAAGCATTATTGTACTGTTGAATCATTGAGTAATATAGTGAGCTTCATAGTGGATGTTTCTCTTCTTCATTTGAAGTAGGGTTTTACCACTTAATATTGGTGTTATGGTTTTTTCTTTTTTTGTGTGTGATTGATCTTGTAGAGCATTCTTCGATCTTGGGGAGACTTTTCTTGTCTCACAATTTTTCCATCAGACTGCTTGTGCTAGGATACATATGAACAACATGGAAGCTCTTCAATATGAGAACAGACACTCCTTTGATACAATTCCAGGTATGCATTTCCATTCAATGGATTATGTTTCTAAACTATTTAAGGAAAGTATGGTGCAATATGATGAGGCTCAAAAAGAAGTTATTGTTGTCATAACATCTGTTATATCTGAAAAAGAAAATCATACCCTACTTAAACTCATTGATAGAGAGGAACTGAAGAATGTAGTCTTTGGAATGAGCACCAGAAAAACACCAGGTCCAGATGGCTTTCCAATTGAGTTTTTTTAGGCCTTTTGGGATAACTTGGAGGAGGATATAATGGTTGTTATAGAGGAGTACAAAGGTATTAAAAGAATGCTTAAATCATTAAATCATACTTCCATTACCTTAATTCCAAAAGGGGAGGAGGGGGTACATATTTCAGATTATAGACCTATTGCCTTATGCAATGTCATATATAAAATAATCACAAAGGTAATGGCTGAGTGGCTAAAACCTCTTCTACATATCATTATCTCCTTAGATCAAGGATATTTGGTAGAGGGTAGGCAGATCTTGGATGGTGTGGTTTTAGCTCAGGAGTCAATCCATTCAATGTAAACATGTGGTAATAGAGGAATGTTCATAAAATTAGATATGTCAAAGGCTTATGATAGGGTGGAGTGGGGCTTCTTTTCAAATATGATAGCAGCCTTTAGTTTCTCTCAGGATTGGATAGAATGGGTCATGAGTTGTATTTCTACTTTGACATACTCAGTGTTAATCAAGGGTCTTCCCTCACAACCATTTGGAGCTACTCGAGCCCTTTGTCAAGGAGATCCTTGATATCACTATCTTTTTCTCATATTGGCTGAAGGATTGGGTAGACTCATCCTGAGGAGAAGACAACAAGGTTTGCTAACATGTATCAAGGTGGGTGAGGAAGTTTTGACTCACCTATAGTTTTGTGGATGACACAGGATTGGTGAGAGTGGCCAATTTTAGGGAAGCAATAATGATTAGAGATACACTTAATATCTACATTAGGGCTACAAACCAAGTCATCAATGATAAAAAATCCAAAGTGGTCTTTTTAAATCTTGATCAAAGGATTCAGGATATAATTTTAGAGATCTTGGGATTCACAAGGACTTATCTCCTAGTGGTATACTTGGGGGTCCCTTTGCATTTTAAAAAACTAAAAATAGATATCTGGAGGAATAATTTGGATTGTATCAAGGACATAATTAATCATTGGTCTCACAAATGGTTAAGCTATGGGGGTAGATTAAATTTTTTATACTCAGTCATTCAGGCCATGCCAATTTATAAATTTTCTATCCTTGCTGCCCCACATACCATATGGAAAGAGTTGGACAAGATGGCTATAAATTTTTTATGGGAAGGAATAAAAGGAGAGAGGAAATGGGTCTTATTAGGTTGGGATAAATTAAGGCAGCCCAAGGTAAAATGAGGTTTGGTACTAAGAATATCAAAGTTAAATAATAAAGCTTTGGTTGAAAATATTTACTAGAGGAGGATTTCCCAACCAACTTCTTTATTCAATAGAATCTTAACTAGTAAATATTTTGGACAGTTAAACCCAAATTATGTGGGTCATTTCCCTTTGGATGCTAATGGATCCTTAGTGTGGCAGAATCTCAATTTAGGATCTCATGTAGTAAAATATGGATTATTTTGGAAAGTGGAGAGGGGAGAAGGCACGATTTTTGATAGATTCATGGGATCAATACCCACCTATCATTGTTGAATTTCTTGAACTACAACCAATAAAAACAACCATAGAAACCAAGGGGTGGCTCCAAATTTAAAGTTATTTCAATACTAGTTAGCTATGGGATTATAAGTTTAAGCAATTTAAGAAGTTGGATGAGTGGCCAATTTCAATCCCTCAAGATTTGACACCCATCATGACTAAAATCTTGGTAGAATTATTTCTCATATGTAGATATGAGGAGGATGAATTAGCTTGGATCTATGTGAGACTTGGTGTCTACACAGTGAAGTATGGATATGATAAGATCCTTACAGAGCCTCCTTCTCATAAATATCAAGTTGAGGATTGGAGAAATATTTGGCAGTCCAAGGGTTGGTTGAAAGTAAACATTTTTGTCTGGCAGTTCTTGTATAATTGAGTTCTTACTTTTCATAATCTCAGATGTAGGGGAATAATTGGTACATATCAATGTGTTTTATGCTACAAGAGTGATGAAATAGCTGATCCTTTGATGTTTGAGTGCCCATTCACATGCCAGATTTGGGAGAGATGGTTTTTATATTATAAAATTCAAGATAATGGTGATTTGAATCGAATTAATATTTGGGAAATATGGAAGAGGGGTGGATTTAAATCTAAATATATTTGTATTGGTTGGGATCTTGGATTAAAATTCATTTCATGGCAAGTGTGGTTGGAGAGAAATGCCAAAATTTTTAGAGAAACTTTTTCTTCTTTAGATAGAGTTTGGCAGGTTATTTGGAGCAAAGTCACAAAAATTGTGGTAGTCTATGCTAAAGAGGAAACTTAGGTTGTTATTGAGGTAATGGAGAAGGAAGTTGAAGTGGAAGAGGGACAGGACAGAGCTAGTTGGAAACCACCCTTAGAAGGTTGGATTAAAATTAATACTGATGGAGCTGTAAAAGGTAATCTGAGTAGAGCTAGAATTGGAGTGGTTTTCGAAATCATGTTGGAACAATGATCTATTGGGAAATAAAAGACTTGGTAAGATCCATAAAAAATGAAGCAAAAGCCTTAGCTATCAAATATGCTTATATTTGGGCAGTAAAACAAGGTCATAGAAGGATAATCCTAGAATCAGATTCTCAAATAACGGTTGGATCTCTAGATTGCATGAGGAACTTTCCTTTGAAAATATGGAGGTCGAGGGTTCTTGTCACTCAAATTAAGTAATTATGGATGGAATTAGATGATGTGATTCCAGTTTATGTGAGTAGATATCTTAATAAAGCGAAAGACTTCCTAGCTAAGATGGGTACTGAGAAGGAGGTAGGGGTTCAATGGCACAGTGACATGACTATTGAGGATAATATGACTAGGCAGGTTGGTGAGAAAATCCAGTTCTTAGCTAATTTGGATAACCATTCCAAAAATACAGTTTACAAGATTTGTGCTTCAATGTAAATCTTCTTTTATAGTTGTAAATAGGTGAATAGTCATTGTAGAAATATGGTTTAAGAGATTTTGCTCTAATGCAAATATTATTTTGCTATTGTAAACATGTGTTCTCTTTGGCTAAGGTTGGGAAAAGTCTCATCCCAACTTGTAAATTATCTTTGTTTTAATACAAGTTTTTTAAAATTATGTTTCAAAAAAATAAGTTTAAAAAAATTATTCAAGGGCCAATCACCCACTCTTTACATTTATTTATATCCACAGTTTTTTGTTTTAATTTATTTATTTAATTTAATTATGATATGCATTAATTAAAAAATGTGTATTATAATACAAAATCATAAGGAAACTTATAACTAAATTAGAGAGCAACCAAATTATCAATAGAACATACATAAGTAACAAAAAAAAATTAAGTATCAATAGAAAAAACATTAGTAACCAAAATATTTGACGAATAGTAGGTTAACTTTGACTTGGCTAAGATAATTATTTAAATCCTCTTTATCATAACTAAAATCTCAACTATCATAGCAACAATTAAGAATGTGATCACTATCAAACATTTCCTTGATATTATGCATCTACCCCATGAAAGTGTTGTTTATCCTTATGTATGAACCATTATAGAATTAAGCACCTAATACATAATTTCATACTGATTTCTTTGAGTTTGCTCTTTGATATCTATAATCATTTGGTTTAGTTTATTCTGTATTTTCTTGATTGGGTGAAAATTCCAAAAAGATATCTTTTACAATTTTAGGCATCTTAAATATAAGGTATTTATTGTTGGTTAAACCCAAATAATCAACCAACATATTAGAATGATTTTTTAGATCTAAAATTCTTGAAGAAAATTATTACTCATATTAAAAGAGGACTTTTAAACTCTAACATAGCATAACCTCAAAGAATATTAAAAAAAACTAATCATATTCCCATAATTAAGTTTATGCACCATAAGAATATGAATGATAAAATACCTTTTCAACGATCAAACCCATACAACAATAATCCTCTTACCATTTGACCAATGCTAATGCTTAAAATGGTTAGAAGCTCGCATAATAAAAAAAAAATATTAAACTGACCTAAAAATAGACCCTAAACCTATAGGATTTCTTCCTTATCACTTTTAACTAGACTAAATTATACCTACAATATAGGCCAAGATTTCCAACAATTAACAAACATATTCCATAAGTTACTAAATTTGTTTATATATTTTTTTGTTAGAATTTTCCCTTAAAATAAAAACCCAGTGTGATAGATTGGTCATTAAACAAATCTAGTCTACTCCACCAAATAATAGAAATGTTAAAACTTGAACTATACCTTAAAAAGTATTCATCTCATCAAAGAAACCAAGAAAAAAAATTCCATGCTTTAAAAATCCATATAATAAGTAAGGGATATTTAATTGTAAAAAAATTCCATTGATGGATTTGTGAAAAATAGGTATATATTTATAAGCATTTAGATTATGTATGCCTTAAATGATAAACAACTTCAATTACTTCCATTGTACATTACCATTCATTACTTTTGCAACCCATTTAGACATAAAATATATACTTTACATCCAAGGAATAATAAGATCAAGCCCCTCTTGCATTTCTTAGGTTGATTATACCAAACCCAAAGGACAACAATCCCATATTAGAATCATCCTACTTATATCATAAAACAACGCGCAACATCTTGGTAAATTGGAAATAGTGACTTTTACAAGTCAAACAACAACATGAGTAATAAATGTGAGTGGCAACAAGTTATTTTTTCTAGAATTTGAACCTTTTTAACTATAAATAAATTTCCTATATTATATATATTAGTTTTTTTCTAAAATATACTTACCAAATAATTCTAAATATCTAAGGTAGAATATTCAACACAAAAGGTGTTCCCCAAAATCTGATTACTTTTTTATGTTTGATATATCCAAAGTTTTTAGGAATCTAGTCTCTTCTATTTATCTTAAACTAAAAAAAACTTTAGTGTTATATGGAGAAATATTAACACCCAATATAATATAAAATGCATCAAGTAAAACTAATGTATTATCAATTTTCTCTATCAATATGTAAAAACAACATTGAATCATCAGTTTAATGTGAATTATCTACTCAAGCTTGACTAGGAAGAGAGACCTTAATCTATTTCACTTTAGTTTAAAGATAAAAATGATAACCCAAGGCATAATTATAGATTTTATACATTAATGAAACTAAAGAGCATCCTTGTATTATGTATATTTACAAAGGTATAGAATAAAAAAGCATGTCATTCATCATAACTTTACAGAAAGCATAAAAAAAAAGAACAGAACCACATATATAAAATAGAAAAAAAACCTTAACCTCTCAAGTATTTATAAATGAAGGACTACTTAATTCCATCATAGGCCTTATCAAAATATAGTTTAACAAAAATGGAATCCTAATCAAACTTAATAACCCACTCTAAGGCCTCCTGAGCAAGTAGTAAATTATCTATGATAAATTATACTATAATAAATCTAGTTTGTTTAGTCCTAATAATCTATTAGGTTATGGGTAATAACCCACTAGGCCATGGAACTCAACCACAAAATATATGTTTTATCTATAATTTAATATTTACGAGGGTAATGGATCAACATCACGATATACTATCTAGATTACTATTTTTGGAGATTGTGAGATACCATTTACCTCTAGAGGTTTTGAAAATGGATAAAAAATTCTTAATAAATATCTTTGTCATATATTACTAGTCTTGGATTTTGTTGGTGGTACTTGATCCTATAAAAAATAGAATAGGTATCCTTAACAAATGCTTGGTTACCCTTAGCCAAATCAATGTTTGTATTTTATTCAGTTATTTTGAAAGATTTATCCTTTATTTTACCATATTACCTTAAAAATATTACACATTAATTAATTAGTTTTAGCCACCAATCTATTTAACCGTAATCCCTATTGGCCTATGCTCCAAACATCATGTATATCTCAACCTTTCAATATATTCCAAGTATATCAAAAGAGAAACATTAATTTTATAAGATAACCCTTCAAGATCTATGATAATATTACCAAATATTAAGACATATCATAGAGAAATGGCTAGATATATTGAGGTTGTAATCACATTATTAGATGTGAATTTTCCATAGAAAAATATTCTGCTACACATACTCTATTCAAATACTAAATATGGTTTCATCACCCTTCCTCCTATTATACCATTTAGATATATAGTCAAAGTTGACCTTAGTGGATTATTTAAAATAACAAAAAAGCTAAATTATTTTTGCAATCCATTCATTTGTTAAGTTCATCAATACATGACAATAAAATAGAAGAGTGTCAATTTCTATCAAACTTAGTGCCTACCATGTTATAGTCCACTATGAGAAACCATTTAGCCACCATCATGATATTATCCTTCCAATCCCAAAGAAGTGATAAAGTGAGAATCAATAGAATTAAAGCCTATGATTCTTCCCTACACAACAAAGTTAACCTAGAAATCCTATTCAAAGGATTTAACCTAAATGAAATAAATTTTTTTTCTTAATCAAGAAGATATATCAAGAGAAACTGCATCACCATGTTATTGATAAGAGGTTTTCAGAATTAATAATCCTTTCCAAATAGCCTAATGTGCTAAGATAATTCATTAATTTATACATTTTATATATTGTAAACATAAAATATTAGTTTTGTTCTTCAAATTAAATTTTATGCCACTCTGTGCTTTCTATCCTTGAGATACCTGCCTGTTGAGTGGTGTTTTCACCCGGTTGTGAAAGCACACTCTCCGGTAGGATCTGAGTCCCAAAATCCTCTGCTTGCAAAGAAAGTAATTTCTCCAAGGTTCCTGTTATGTTGATTCTTCGATTACCAATGATGTTGTTCAAATAAAATGCTAGGAATACCTTAGGGTTTGCAAGTGGATGTTAAAAAGGGGCACTGTGGTTTATTTAATTTGAATTTACAGTGGACTCAAAATGAATAAATCTATTCTAATATTTAGTTATGATGGATTTTTAGTTGCTTATTTAAATACAGTAATTAAACTGCAGAAAATAAAGTAAGGGTGTGAAAAATAAATAAAAGCAAATGAATGTGAAACTAAAATACAGTCAGAATGCTGTCATCAATTCGATGAAACCGAAGATAATGAGGTTTTATGCATGCAACCTAACCTAATGAACCTGCAAATTCGCACAATCCAGATAAGCTAGGTGCGGGTTTCTAGGGTTTCTACTATAATTCCAGATTAAATAAACCATAGTGCCCCTTGTTAACATCCACTTGCAAACCCTAAGGTATTCCTAGCATTTTATTTGAATAGCATCATTGGTAATCGAAGAATCAGCATAATAGGAACCTTGGAGAAATTACTTTCTTTGCAAGCAGAGGATTTTGGGACTCAGATCCTACCGGAGAGTGTGCTTTCACAACCGGGTGAAAACACCACTCAACATATTGGCGCTAGAAGGAGGGCACGAATTGGTTTATTTTGTTTTGATTTTCATACCTGAATAATATGTTTTTGATCTAATTTTGAAATCATATAATAAATCTCACAGATGGCTAAAATGCAACATTTGTTTTGTTTCGACTGTAGGTTTTCCTTGAAATAGCTGAGGGTTTCATCAGGCAGGCTGGACCCACCGCGGCGTATTGCAACCAGGTCCCAAAAATCTGGGGAAACCATTTTTCATGACCTTATTGGTACTCCCAATAGTAAAGCCAAGCAAGTCGTAAGTTCACAAGTCACGAAAGACCTATTTTCTCCAGGAAAATCGAGTGGACCTATGCAAATAATATCCGTTGCCCCTAGTGTGCCTATAGTAAGTAATATTTCTACTGCTATTGTAGGTCTGTCTTCATCAATTTTGATTCAAATGGCTCAAGCTCCAGCAGCATCTTGGTATGGAGCTAACAATACTCCTTTGAATATTGCTAGGGATATCCATGAAATCCCCAAGAACATTGAAATATTTTTGCCTAAATACAAACCAGATGGCCCAAGAACAGTAGAAGAACATATCCAAGCCTATAGGGATGTTTTAATTAGGCTGCAAGTTCAATATGAAGATGTGGCCTGCAGACTGTTCCCCATGAGCTTAGATCCAATAGCATATGAATGGTATATATGCTTGCCAACTGGTTCAATCACCTCTTGGAAACAAATGGAAAATGCCTTTGTCAATCAATTCAGGTCACCCTTAGATCCCGCAACTATTTACAATAAGTTTATTACATGCAAAAGTGGCAAAGGGGAATCGATTAGAATGTTTAATCAGAAGTTCCAAAAGTGCTATAATAGAGCAATTAGGCACTTTGCTATTGATCCCGCTGTGGCTTTGCAGATATATTTTGGGGCATTAGACCCCATGACAGCCATGTTTGCAAGGCGCAATGCTCAAGTTACCACGCTAGCTTTGCCCTATAATGAAGCCATGACTATTAAGCAGCAAATGACACCACAAGGCTATGGGTTTACCCAGATGCCTGTGATGGGATAGTATGCTCCATATGTTCAAGCTCCCCAGGTAAATCAACTCATGGCACCACAAATGCCAAGCATGAACGCCTTCCCATATCAGTAGCCGTATCCACCAGCACCCGCGTATGCACCCATTCCAATCCAACCACTCACATCCATTCCACCTGTCCCTACATTTTTGTAGAAAAGTCAATCAACAATGCAAGGAACTAGCCAAGTCAATCCTCAGGCCATAGTTCCTTTTCCAAATCCTACCCCGATTCAAAGTGTCAATCCATACGAGAATCCAATTCCTTAGAACCCGACCCTAGTGTTGAATCAAGACCCCATTAATTATGTGAATCCAATGGGGGTTAACAACAATATGATTCCACCAAAAGATGTTTATTCAAAAGTCGAAGAGCTCAAGAAATTAGTTCATAAACTGAGCAATGACAGGGTTCAACAATAGAAGTATGAGTCCCATGCCCCTCACCCAAATTGAAATTTTAACAATAGAGGGAGGCACTGGAACACCAAACCTAACAATGGGGGAGTTCCTGCTCCCATTGCTAATCAACTAGATAATTTTGTAGGACCTATCCAATCCAATTCTATTTTGAATCTTTTAGATTTGGCATGGGAAAGGGGGTGCAGGTTGCATAACACAAAAGAACACAATGAGAGGAATTGTCTGGAGATTTCTAGATACACTCATTGTCTTTAGGCACAAGTTGATGATTTGGAACTGGTATCAAATGAGGATCCATCACAACATCAAGATGATAATATTATGGTGATGGAAACTATATATCATCAAGAAGGTGAGAGTGAGGAAGAAGAAGACAAAATTCTGGAATAGGAGGTGCAAGCTTTTCTATATTTCAGAAAGGGGAATCATGGATACCATTTGAGAAGTAAGTCTAAAGCCCCTAAAACCTCATCAACACCTCACAAAGGCAAATAATAATCCTCCCCCTCCACTCAGAAGAGAAATGTCTGATGATGTGCAGAAGACAGTCAAATTCGAAAAACCAAACTATGACATAGTGGAGGATCTGAAGAATTCCAAATCTAGCCTTTCGTTCTTGGACGCAGCTAGATTACCTGGCCAAAATGAGGCATTGATAAAAGCTTTGAACTCACCTGATCCAATGTGGAAGAAAAAAATAGTTGAATCCCATATTATTTTGCGAAAGGAGAGAAGGAATGTCCCACCATTCTTACTAACTCTAAGAATTGCGAGTAAGAATTTGCATAACTATTTTGTGGACACAGGTGCCACGAGCAACCTCATGCCTGTAGAAATATGTAAAAAGCTAGGTCTACAGCCTGTTTCATCCAAATGTACAGTCCTGCAACTGGATAGATCAAAGGTAAATGTAGTGGGGACTTTATATGATGTCAAGATTCAATTGAATTTTGAACCCAGGGTTCAGCAAGTCATGGACATTCTGGTGGTTAATATCCCAAGTAGGTATGGAATGCTACTTGCGAGGGATTGGATGAAAACTCTGAATGGCTATTTTTCAATAGACTAGTCACATTTGTGGCTACGATGGAAGGGAATTGCAAACCAAATCAGAGTGGAAAACGAACCAAGGCTTAAGGAGATTATAATAGATTTTAACAAGCCGAATGAAGTTCAGTTTTCTAAGCCAGAACTAGGAGTTTATACACTTGATGTTGAGGAAGCTGTTGAAGAGCCTAATGAGGAGGCGTGTCAAGGTGGCTCTTCTAAGGAAAATGATTACACATGGTTGCTCAGGTTCGATGGATCAAAATCTATACAGGGAGTAGGAGCTGGAGTCGAGCTCACTGGTCCAGGAGGTAAACCATTAGTAGTTGCTTACAAACTACAATTTCCTTGCATGAATAATGTGGCCAAATACGAAGCATTGATCTTTGGTTTACGTCTAGCATTGAGCAAGCATGTTAAATGCTTGAAGGTTTTGGGAGATTCTGAGTTGGTAGTCAAGCAAATCAAAGGACAGTATACATGTCGTGATAGGAGACTAAGCCTTTATAGAACTAGGGTTATGGACCTCATGGAGGAGTTCGATGCGTTCAACATAGCCCTTATTTCTAGGAAAGGAAATCAAATAGCAGACTCTCTTGCAATCGTTGCGAGCATGTTAAACCTGGTTGATATAAAAAAGATGTAAAAATTTTTCTATTGAACTGGTTCCTTGTCCATCAATACCCGATAATGTAAAGAATTTCCAGGTTTTTGAAAGTGACAAACATATTTTCAAATTTGTCACGAACTCGGGTATTTTTGAAAATCAGGTGATTGATGAGGAGCAAAGGTGGTAGGATGAAACAAAAGATGAAATCTAAACTGCGTATCAATCCAATAAAATTCCTAAAGACGTGGTTTCATTGGAAAAGATGTTCGACATGGGATGCAAGACCAAGAAAGGAAAAGGAGTCCCACTCCCTAAAGATGCATGTGATTCAATTAATCTAGGGAGTGCAGACAATCCAAAGGAGGTGTACATTGCAAAGGCATGTACAGAGGAAGAAAGGAGCAATATAATGCAGGTGTTGAAACATTACATAGATTGTATTGCTTGGAACTACAATGATCTGAAGACATACAACCAAAACATTATCACACATACCATCCCTTTGAAGCCAGACTCCAAGCCTTTTAGGCAAAGACAGCGAGTTGTCAACCCATTATTGGAGCCTTTGATCGAAAAGGAGGTTAAAATATTATTGGAAGCAAAAATCATTTTTCCTGTTAGGCACTCAACCTGGGTGGCTAACCTCGTTCCAATGAGAAAAAGAGTGGAGAGATTAGGCTGTGCATAGATTTTCGAAATCTTAATAAAGCCTCTCAAAAAGATAATTATCCACTACCATCAATCGATGAAATTCTACAAATGGTAAATGGATCTGAAATGATGTCCTTTCTCGATGGATATTCTGGGTACAACCAAATTCTTATACATCCAGATGACAGGATGAAGACAACCTTCACTACCAAGTGGGGGACATTTACATATAAGAGAATGTCGTTCGGACTATTAAATGCTGGTGCAACTTTTCAACGTGCCATGGATTATGCATTCAAAGGGCTCATAGGCAAATGCATCATCGTGTATGTGGATGATATCCTAGTTTTCTCAAAAAAGAGAGAGGAACATGTCAAAGGTTTAAAGAAAGTGCTTCAAAGATGCAGAGAACATGGAATTTCCTTAAATCCCAAAAAGTGCATTTTCGGAGTAACAGAAGGAAAATTACTGGGTCACATCATTTCAAAAGAGGGCATATCCATCGACCCAGAAAGGATACAAGCTATCCAAAACCTACCTCTCCCGAGTAGTAAGAAAGAACTGAGATCTTTCTTTGGGCAGGTTAATTTTGTGAGGAATTTTATCTCTAGTTTTGCTGAGATAACCAAGCCTCTGAACAAGATGCTGAAGAAATATGTGGATGTAAAATGGAATGAGGAAAGCAGAGTGGCCTTCCATAACATCAAAGATGCCATTTCCAGAGCCCCTGTCCTTATAAGCCCAGACTACTCCAAGCCTTTCTATATTTATGCTTTTGCATCAGAACACTCCTTTGCGAGTGTCTTAACCCAAAAATGCGAGGATAGTGCCGAAAAACCCATAGCATTTTTAAGTGCCCCCCTGAAAGATGCTCAATTAAGGTATTCAATCCTTGATAAGCAAATGTATGCACTTTTTAAAACTTTGAAAAAATTTAGGCACTACATTGTACATAGCAGAGTTATTGCCATCGTGCCTGACTCTGCTGTCAAGACCATGTTTTTACAAAATGAACTAGGGGAGAAGAGAGGAAAATGGATTTCCACCATCCAAGAATTTGATCTCGAAATCCAACCTATGAAACTAGTTCGAGGATAGGGACTGGCGAAGGCGATCGCGGAAAATAATCCGTAAATAACAGGCCAATGCTCGAATACAGAATACATTGCTAAGGATGACTGGTATGTTGATATTGTGCAATTTTTATTGACTGGGAAGTGTCCTTCTAATCTTAATTCAACACAGAGAAGAGCTTTGAGACTTAAGTCTATCAATTATCTGATGAAATCTAGTGTGCTTTACAGGAAGAATCATGAAGGTATCTACCTGAGGTGCTTGAGCAAAGAAGAAGTTGCCAGGGTGTTGCAATAATTTCACGAGAAACATGGAACTGGTCATGGTGCAGCCAATGCTACAACGCATCAAATCCTAAGAGCAGGATACTACTGGCCACATATTTTCAAAGATGCACATGCCCATGTACGATCTTGTCATATCTGTCAAGTGGCCGCAAATAGAGAAAGAAATGTAGCCATGTCGTTGTAACCTGTAGTTGAAATGAGACCATTTGCATAGTGGGGACTAGATTTCATCGGGGTTATTAACCCAAATTCTTTTGATTCTCATAAATTCATTTTGACAGCTATAGACTACTGTACAATGTGGACAGAAGCGATTCCTACTAAACATGCCACCATAGACGTTGTGATTAAATTCCTTGAGGATCAAATTGTAACAAGATTTAGAATGCCCGATTCTATTTTCAGTGACAATGGTAAATCTTTTATTTCTACACAATTTGCAGATTGGGCATATGATAACAAGGTGATCTTAAAATTTGCATCCAATTACTATCCTCAAGGAAATGGGTTGGCCGAATCTTCAAATAAGAATTTTTTGAATACCATTAAGAAGTTGCTGGAAAAGAACCCTCAGGACTGGAACAGCCAATTGAAGTTTGCCCTTTATGTAGATAGGACCAGAGTGAAAGAATCCATAGGGAATACTCCCTATCATTTGGTCTATGGGCAAGACCCGATATTTCCTACAAATTTGAAATCGCAGACCTTACATTTCATACAAGAGTATTTGGGGATAGATGATCAAGTTGAAGCCAGGTCAAGTCATTTGCTGCATCTTGATGAAAAGAGAGAAGAAGCCATGAATCACATGAATAAACACCAGGAGGTTATCAAAAGGTGGTTTGACAGAAGGGCCAAAGTTAAATCATTCAGAATTTCAGATTTGGTATTACTATGGGACAAAAGACATGAGGAAAAAGGGAATCATCAAAAGTTTGATTGTCTTTGGTTAGGCCCATATCAAATTTCGGATATTCTTGGGAAGAATACCTTCAGGCTAAAAACTTTAGAAGGGAGAGATTTCATGCTACCGGTTAATGGGCAGATTTTAAAGCATTATTTTAGCCCTTAGGTTGAGAGATGTTGATATTATTCTTTTGATTTTGGTGAGGACTTTCAGTTTCTGTTTTTATTGTTTAGGATTGTTAGTCTAGCCAGGATTTTGGTTGTGGATTTGATTTCAATTAGCATGTTTTGTTAATTTTGATAAAAAAAAATATATAAAAAACAAAAAAACAAAAAAATTGGGATGTCAACTTATGCTTAAGGTGAGGAGAATATGAAATATTGGAATTGTCCTGTAAAAGCTCCACAAGTAACATAAACATATTAAGTTATATTGTTTTATTTTGTGATGCATGAAAGAGTCAATTTTGCATGACAAATCATTTCATTTGCAATTCAATAAATAATGCATTCATCTCACCTTACATACATTTCATCTTAGTTGCATATGCATCTTAGGTACAAGCCATTAAGGTATGTCAAATCCTCTTAGGGTTGTGTTATAACATGTATGTAAGTAAATCCTAAGGTTGGAAACTGAGTCTTGAGATATCTAGAACCAAGCACGTCTTATACATTAAAAAGGATCTTTAGCAAAATGATCAAAGCCTAACTTGGAGGAAAAGGTTGGGTGAAAGAAGTTTTTCATGTCTATCCTATTATGCAACATGATCCTTAAAACAGTGGTTTTGACCACTTCCATAGAGCTTAAAGCCTAAAATCAGAGTAGTAAGGATAGGGTTAAATCCTCATCGAACTTAGGTTGAGGATCCAATTCCCCAAAGCTTTGATTTGACCCACATGGAGTAGTAAGGATAGGGCATAAATTCTCATCTCGCTTAGGTTGAGAATCTGATTCCCCAAAGCTCTTATGTCTCATTTCATAGTAAATATTGGATTGTAAGGATCATACTACTTGTCCTCTGCAAAGGATGGGTAGTCATCCCCAAGGTCTAAGCAACAAAATTAATATTTTTCATCTAAAGTTTGGATTGTAAGGATCGTACTACATGTCCCTGGCCAGGATGGGTAGTCATCTCCAAGGTCCAAGAAGTTAAAAAAACAAAATTTTCCCATCTCATATTTATATTGGGTTGTAAGGATTGTACTACTTGTCCTCTACAAAGGATGGGTAGTCATCCCCAAGGTCCAAAGAAATGAGGATAAGTTTTGGATTGTGGGGTTAGATATGCCCATGCATGGCATCATGTCTTGCCTCAAAAACAAGACCACTGATTGTCTAGAGGGTTAGACTAGCATGACCATTTCTTCCATAATTGGTTTAATTATTTTGCTTAAAGTGAGGTAATGAACTCCAAATCAAAATAGTAAGGATAGGGTTAAACTCTCATCTCGGTTGGTTGGGATTCTGATTCCCCAAATTTTTGATTTCACATTCACTTGCACATGGGTTCCAGATAGTAGGGACTCATAACCAACTTTGGGATACAATAAGATAATGAATTAATGGATCCTAAGAGGGTTTGGCAATCTTGAATGCTTGTACATAATAATAGAAGAGTGACCATGCCTTTTATGAAAGCAAAATATCCTGGCACTTTCATTAGGGTACACAAATCATTCACCATCCCACATATGCATTCATGCAAAACTGATAATGGAGTGTGGATCAATTTCAAATGATAGAGAAAGAAATTCATTGCACACACTAAGCTAATACTTGATGATTTTGATGATTCATGTACTTTTGATCTTTGGGCATTTGTTATATTTCTTATGTGCTAACACATGTTTTCGAGTTTGTGATAGGTTTCAGGTTGGGTTCTTACTAAAAATGCTCAAGAGCATTTGACAACAGAGTCACCATTTGTTGTGGTTGATCCACAACACACCCCAAAATTGGGGACCCACCTTTTTTGTAGGCTTGCAGAAGAAATCTTGGTGACCTAGATGCTAAAAATGAAAAGAAAACAAAAGAAAACAAAAGGTGTCACGAAATCACGACATGTCGCTGGCAAAAATGAAAAGTTGTCGCGATATCGTGACATGTCGCTAAAAAAAATGAAAAGGTGTCACGAAATCATGACATGTCGCTGGTAAAAATGAAAAGGTGTCGCGAAATCGTGACATGTTGCTTCGTCACGGCCCAAGTAGGAGAGAGAAAGGCAAGAATGAAAATCATCACGATTTTGCGACGTATGGAGCTGCCACTGCTTAGAAATGAGAAATAGCGATTTCGCGATGTGTTTTGGGCAAAGTGTACGGACGAAGAAGTGGTAGCGATTTTGTGACGTGTTGCTGCCAAACTGTATGGATGGTGAAAATGGTCGAGATTTCACGACATGTTTCAAAAAAGTGTATGGAACAGAGAAATGGTAGCGAAATCTCAACAGGTTTCGGAGAGATGGTCCGGAAGAGGAAACGGTAGCAATTTCGTGACAGGTTTTGCCGAAGCGTACGGAGAACAAAAATGGTAGCGATTTCACGACAGGAAGCAGTAAGGTGGAGCAAGTGAGGAAAATGTCACGATATCATGACAAAAATCGGCCAAAGCATCTTTGAGTGAAAAATGTCACGAAATCACGACAAGTTGTGACGAAAAGGCCCGAAAGATCAAAACGGTAGTGAAATCGTGACAAGTTGCAGCAAGGCAGTCCGAAGGTGAATATTGTCACGATTTCGCGATAGAAGACAGCATTATAGCCAGAAACAAAGGGGTGTCATGATTTCACAACAATTTACAGCGAAAGGGTACAAAAAGGAAAAATTTCACGATTTTGCGACAGGTTTTGGAGAGATGGCCCAAAGCAGAAAAGCATCACGATATCGCAACATGTCTCATTTTCGTTGTGCTGGAAGGTGGACAAGGCTGTGGGCAAGAAAGCGTCATGATATCACGACATGTCGTGATTTCACAACATGTCATGTTTTTGTGGCCAGGAAGGTGAACAGGCTGCATGCCATTTTTGTCGCAATTTTTGCAAAAAGACGTTATAGAAGGCATGGAGAACGTGGAACACATGGCAGACAGGTGTCGGGGTTGCAGAGGCGTTACATGCAGCGGCGGATTTCGAACGTTTCAGAATCGAGCATGAAGTATGAGCATTGAAAAGGCAGGAATTGGAAGAGTCACATGATGGAAGATGAAACGAAGCGATACAGGAAGAACCGAAGAGCCATTTCAGTCAGTATAAAACCAAAAGTGCAGATTGAAGAAAGGGTTGGAAATTGTTACTTGCAGAGTTGCAGAGACGAGGGCTTCATGCCATTCTGGGCCTACACTTGGGCAATTTCCTTCATTTGTTCTGGAATATTTATGCCTGGAACATTCTGTAAATGTAATTGACATATCATTTAATACATAAATACAAAGAGTCGGCATCTCATTGATGAGAAAGGAGTCATTTTTTGCATGCATGATTTAATGTTTTATCATTCATTTCAGATTTCTAAGGCTTTTAGGTGAAGTTTAATGCAAGTGTTCTTGGTTGCTTCATGCGAATGCATAAATCTAGAATTACAGTAGAAACCCTAGAAACCTGCACCTAGCTTATCTGGGTTGTGCGAATTTGCAGGTTCATTAGGTTAGGTTGAATGCAAAAAACTTCATTTTATTTGGTTTCATCGAATTGATGACAGCATTCTGACTGTAGTTTAGTTTCACATTCATTTGCTTTTCTTTATTTTTCAAACCCTTACTCTATTTTCTGTAGTTTAATTACTATATTTAAATAAGCAACTGAAAATCCATCAGAACTAAAGATTAGAATAGATTTATTCATTTTGATTCCACTGTAAATTCAAATTAAATAAACCACAATGCCCATTTTTAACATCCACTTACAAAACCTAAGGTATTCCTAGCATTTTATTTGAACAGCATCATTGGTAATCGAAGAATCAACATAACAGGAACCTTGGAGAAATTCCTTTCTTTGCAAGAAAAGGATTTTGGGACTCAGATCCTACTGGAGAGTGTGCTTTCACAACCGGGTGAAAACACCACTCAAAACTGCCCCAAATATTTTATGACATGATTTTTAACTTCATATAGCTCTTATTGAATATTGAGGATCATTATCTTAATGCTAAAATAAATTCCCTAACACAATATCATGTTGAGGTTTGATTGGATATTTAAATAATGCTCTAAGAAAACTTTTTATTACATAAATATTTGTATAGAGCTATTAACGAATTCAAAATAAAGTTATTAGGCACCTTATTATTTCTATGTATACTTTTAGATGATCTCAAGAAAGAGATCGATAAATCCTTATGTTTTTTTGTAACCTCCCTCTATCATTCAAACATGATTACCTCCCTAGAATATTAAGGCTTGGCTAATATCGTTTGTATTTCTAAACCCAAGTGAACCCCATCAAAAGGCTAATCCATATTTATCACAACTTTACGCTTATAAGGTTTAGTCTACTTTAATTTTGGAATACGACTTTCATTTGCTTGATGAAGGGACACATTAAATTATTGTTATTCTAATATAGTTAAATGGATCCTACCAACACCCCATAATGGCTCCAATATATCTATATCACTAGGTTTAGAGAGTCATCCCTTTAGCATTAGGGTTAGGGTTAATACCAATTTAGTCTATAAATAGGAATAGTGATATACCTATAAGAGACTTATCTATTTTAAAATGTTTGTTCAAGCTTATCAAAATAAAGGCTATTTCTCATAATAGTTTTCAATAATGCTTCAATTATTTTTATTTGTTTTTTATTTATCCCTAGTTTATGAATAAATTTGTTGCTTCTATTGATTAGTTATCAATCAATGGTAGATTTTAGTAAATTTTTCATTTAGAGGATGTGTGTATGAGAAAAAAGAATTTCCAACCCAAAAATTAATAGTTTTGACCAACATCTTATTTTTTCATTAAGTTCCATATCTTTGCATCTTATGAACACCACTCCTACTTCTCCTCGTCCTCCCAATAACCCTCCTCCTATAACTCCTCCTATTACCCCTTAAATTGGTAATCCTATTCTTGATACTTTTTTTTTTGTACTACTTAATTATTTTTAGAAACACATTAAATCCAAATAACAAGATCCTATCCAAGTGCTAGTCCCATTCAAGATTTTTTTGGTCCTTTAAGTATTTTTCATATCAATTATTAGGCTATATTGTGAATATAACAAACCTAAACTGCTAGTCTCCCACATAAGGTCTTACTTGTACTTATACCTAGTAAGGAGTATATTATAGTGGGCTAGTGGGATTTACAAGAAGGCATACTATTACCCCTCATATACCATATTTGTCGTGTATCTAGAAGGTCACTTCCACATATAATTATAATTCCATATATTAACATTTTTGCTCATATCAATAAGTATATAGATAGGGGTTAGGTATGACAAGAATTTTGTTATATAGGGAGGCTCTTGATGTATATAAGCCACACTAGGCATATTGAAGGAAGTAAATATAAGGTTGCTAAAACATGTCCTCTTTCTTCTTTAATTAACACTATACATATTTAAAAGCTTAAATAATCTTCTCTTTTCTCCTAAAATCTATGGTTGAGAAATGGTATCTATCCCATATTCACTCACTATTTTGGCCAATACTCCCAATCTCTTATGTATGGTTATGATGAAAAACTTACCTTTTATAATCCAACCTTCCATTTAGAATATGAGGTTTCCATACCTCAAGGTTCTCTAATCCCTACCCATTAGGAATATGGAATATTGGTTTTCTAATCTATAATCCATATGGACTATTTCTTATAGAAGGATAGATAATATATAAAATACTTCATTGGTAAAAATTTTAAAACCCTTGGTGCCTCTAAAATATATGTTTCACTATTGTACCACCCCAAAAAACCTAACTCAAAATTTTTTCCAATAATCCAACTAGAACCATCCTTTAGATCAATAAATGTGAACATTTATACATCATAATATTGCATTATTAATTTAACTCACCCATTATCATCACATAAATGGATGTTGGAAAAAATTCCTCCCACCTTCATTCATGTATTATTTAAATCTACCTAGCCTTAAGTAATTATTCTAGGTAAATTTTAGTTTCCTTGTATCTCCATAAGCAGGTACAAGTTATATTCTCAATCAAAGAATACCACTAGGTGTTACATTCTCTAGTATTCGGATAAACTTGTCCTATTGTCCTCATTCTAATACCATAATTTTAGGGATAGGTTTTAAAAAACATCTAACCCCACATCAATATTCCAATATCCTCATCTTAACTATCATGGGGACAAAGTGTACGATGGCAGTTTCAACATAGTATGCCTAGGTATACCAACCTCCTCACTATACCAATCACCAACAAATCATATCTATCTCTAAACATGTATATTTAAAATCATTAAAGACTATTTTTTCCATACATCATGACTTGAACACTAAGTTAGAGTAATTGAAATATCAAATGGCCATTATCAAAGATTCATAATTTACCAAAGTACTCTTTAATAAATTGTGTAATCAAGTGCTAAACCATTTTGTATCTATTATATTTTCCTCCTAACTTTCAATTCCCTAAGTTTCAAATATACAAGGTAAAATAGGACCATGTTAACCGCATTAGGCTATTTAGGACTATAGGTAGTGACATTTATTAAGATGAAACATTGCTACTAAAAATATTCCTAATAGTCTTAGTGGCATTAATTTGGAATGGTACTACCAAATACCAATGTAGTCTCTAGAGAGTTGTAGGAACCTTGTCAAAACTTTCGATAAGAAATTCTCTATCTACATAATAAAATGAATACCATTAGTGACCTCTAAAAACTCAAACATTCCAAATACAAGACCTTTACCAAATTATAAGTAATATCGAAAGCCCTAATGGGGAGGCTGAAGTATGTTCCTCCACCAAGGAACATGTTGAACATCTTCATAGAAATTATCAATGAGCAACTTTCCATCCACTTAGAAATACATAATATACTTTCCTTTGAATCTTCAATTGCATGGCCAAGATATTTGATATTTACCTTATCAAAATAAGAAAACTAAATCCTAAGTTTAATAAAGAGAAATATATCTCATTTGATAATATAAAAAGGGTTGTATAAAAATAAATAAATTACAAATGATGGGATCGTGGAATCATGCCATATCAAAAAATTTAATGCTATTACAACCCTTCAAAATATTATCTTATGAAAATTTCAACAATAGTGAACTAAATTAAGGTACATTAGACTAGAGTAACCTCCTTTAGCCATCCTAGAACAACTCCTAAATCTTAGAATAATATAACTTCTTCCCATTAAATATATAGAATCCAAAAGTAAAAAGGCTTTATGATTTCATGCCAATGAGCACTATGATCTATACCACATCAAAAACCATGCAAATGATAGATGTGTGGCCTTAGGAATATAGTGCAAGACCTAATTAGAAATGGCCAAATTGTTCTTTATGCTTTTGACTCTCCAAATTATTTCAATCAAGATATAGGAATATTCTAGAATCCATTGCCTAATCACAATTACAACCAGTGCAGTAAACAACATTCATTATTGAAATATACAACATCCAAAATAAGGTATGGTGAGGATGCTCTATTATTTTAATCATATATCATATTTCTACAAAATATTTAAAATATCAAGAATTACTGCACCTTCATGATAAATTCATGGCTAATTGGTTATGTCCATATATTGTTACTCAGAAAGTGGGTAAAGGTACTTATAGGCTTGCCAGTCTAGGTGGAGTTGAATAACCTGAACCACTTGATGTTATACTCTTGAGAGCATTCTATGCATAATGTAATTTATATATATGTATATATACATGGCTATTACACATAAACAACATTGCATTTCAAATATTTCATATCATTACACGCATTTCATTTCAATACATTTCATTAGTACACTTGCATATTCATAAAATTTACATTAAACACGTTACATTCATACATTATATTTCCTATAGGGATCATTTATTCAGTATGTATATTTATTGGTCCAATAAATTCATGTTTTCTTAATTAGGGGCACCTTAAAAAATATCATCCATTTCATTACGACATTCCATAAGGCCAAGTTGTCATTAGTAAAACCATATTTCCATACATTCCTAGGTGCAAGACCTCCTCTAATCCTTTGTGTAAAAATAAATTCTACACTTAATGGACCTCCACTAATCATCCAATCAAGAATCAAGGCTAAGGATGTTTTTTATTTGCTCTAATAACATGACAATGTCTTGGAAAAAAGCCATATTCTTGATATTCTTATGGCTTCTTCAGCCCATAGAGATACCTTAATCAAAATGTTTGAAATGTAGGTCATTCATCAACATCTCAACCTTGATGACCCTAATTACATAGTGGGATCCATTATGAATAATCAAACCACTATATCACTATATGAGTAAAATATTCCTTAATACTCCTAGGTCACATATGTTCTATTATACATTATATACCATATCTATGACAAGCTTATAAAATAAATTATAGTCAAAAATAATATTGGTATCAATGTCTACAACATGAATTTAATCTTTCAATCCATGCTAACCAAAAAATATTTGAATAAATCTTCTTCTTATCATCAATTTTAATAATGGAAAACCTGATTTTGGTGACAATATAGTTTCACTTCTCTAATTCAGGCCTCTCACTCTTACCAATCTCTTCTAAATCATGTTTTCTAGCCTAATATACAATGTTCTCCTTAGGAGGTGATGGATCCATGAGATATAGTTTACCACTTCAATTATCCATTAGTGCCTTAAATATGAATACAAGGGAAATACTTATCGTATTCTAGTTGAACTAAAGTTTTCACCTATTGTTAGGCAATCATGATTAAAAATCATAAAACTCATATTTTTCATCTTATACTTATGTCTCGAGTTTTATTATTCCTCTTTTTAGTCATCTATTAGTGATGCATTAAGTAATATAAATTTAAATGCTTTACTTAATCAAATTACAGCATAATGTAACAAATTAATCATCATTAATAAACTAGGTAATAATAAATGTGTCCTAGACCTAGTCAAGATTCCTCCATCTCCCTTAACCATAGGCTTGCATTCTAGAAAAAAGGGTAAAATATGAAAAATAAGAAGTTTCTCTTTCATTTACATTTAGTACTATATTTGAGTAGAAAATCCATGGGAATAACCCTTACATGGTTGAATGATATTATACCTCATACTTTCTATCAAAATCATACCCAATTCCAAAATATATGCTTTCCAACACGGGATATCTATGTAAAGGACTAGTATTGTATGATTAGGGTATCAAAAATACCCTACATACCAAAGCCTAGCTGGAATGTGATGGGATATGTTATACCCCCATTCATAGTGAGAATTTTCTCACCTTTTCCTTCTTCTTCTTCTTCCTATAGCAGAGAAACATTTGATCATGTTGATTAGCATGATAGGGTATCTTATGGTAATATTATCTCTTTAAATAAAAAATATTGGATAAGGATGATAATAATCCATTAGTATTTATAGATCCTATTAGAATAAATTTTCTAACTTTAGATTATCTCGAGCTCATTGTTTATGAAGATAACTACAAGTAAGAGCATGTCAAAAAAATCTTCCCAAAGATTACCCCTTAGACTATCTAGAATAAAACAACTTTTATTTTTGTGGGTCCTTTCCCCAAATCGCAAATGTCGCTATCTCAAAATAAACTGATAGTACTCAGGTAACTTTGGATACTATAAACCTAGAGTGTCACTAAATCTACCTCAATTGGAAGACAAATATTGAATTTTAATTAAGGAATTTGTGGATGTAATTATAGACATAGAAAATTGGCCCAGTTTAGTGAGAAATATTTTTTGAGTACTCTTGGGAGACCCCTTAGACTTGCCTAGGGAAAGGGTATGGCTTCTAACCCCCTATTTTACCTTTTTTCTCCCTCTATGTGAAATTGTGGTCACCCTTGATGAGGCACAAATTTGCGTAGGCAAAATCATGATCAACCTTAATGGGGCACAATTTCGCATGGGTAAAATCATGGTCAACCTTTATGTGGCAAAGTTTTACCTTTTCAGGGTTTTTTCTAAGAAGACCCTAATTCATCGAGTGTTTTGTATTTTACATCGGCCCTCCTTAGTTTTCCCACCCATATTGCCTTAAAATCCACTATATAAGGAGGGTTTGAATTCATTCTTTGAGCATGCATAATAACAAAAATGATAAGGGATAATTATTATTATTAAGTTTTCACGTGCTTACTAATTGATTTTAATCATTTATTCTTCTCCCGCAAGAAAGATAGTTTTAAAGTGTAAAGTGTGATTTGTCTTCTGATGCATTGGATTATTGATTGTTTTTGCTTACTCTTGGTGGATTTGTGTTGAAGCCCTAAAGAGAGATCAATTATCTAGGAGGTCTCAACCCACTTGATTTCTTCCTCACTCTCTACCAAGTGAATTCACTCTATTACATGCTTGTTTTCATTTGTTTCATATGATATTTAATATTTTGCTTTGATCTAAGATGAAATTTCTCACTTCTACAAAATCGCATCTAGGTTTCTACGGGGCACAATTTCACTGGTGTGATATCATGATCACCTATTATAGGGTACAATTTTGCCTAAGATATACCTAGGGGTAAATTGGTGTTCCATATTTCATAACTATATTGTAGGCTACATCTAGAGCATAGTTTCATACTCTATTATGTTATCTCTATAATATTATTTTGTTGTGCTTTCATATATTTGATTTCTTCCAAAGGTCAATTTTTGCTTTTGTTTATCAAAGGTTAGATAAAATGACCTATGGATCTTGAATGCTACTCATCCAAGAACTATTGTACAACATCCTAAGTAGGCCCCCTAATGCTAATCATATTTTTCAAGTGTTTTTTAAGTTATCTTGCAGGAATAGGAATTATTAATAACATTGGACGAGAGATAAAAGTAAAGATAAATCACCAATTGAGATAAATGTTCTAGTTAGTCTTTAGGTTGCTTTTTTAGTGTCTTCTATTTTTGTTATAAAACCTAGATCTGATTTAATATAAATACATATAATTAATTTATAGGTATTTTAAATATAAACAACATATAGTGTGCACTTAGATTTAATAATGTTTTTACATTATCTCTTGAGCCCTTGATTAAAGATTTTTTATCTTAAAACCCTAAGGTTATAAAGCATTCAAAAAACAATAATACTAGGGTTAGCTCTTGTATTATTGCATTCGGTGTTCTTACATTATCCTTCATATTTTATAGCATAGATCTAGAAAGGACAAATCTAGGTGATTATCTTGAATCAAATACATCATATATTTCTAAAATTCCTAAGGACTTGGAGCAAGTCCTTAAATTTATTCCTGGTGAAACCTTCCCTCCCTTTAGCATAGAGTTCACCTCAAGGCTTTATCTTTATTTGTGGATCTAGCCTTGAGAATCATACATAGTAGGGTGGTTTTCCCCCTCTACATCTTTGGTGAACCTAATGTGAACACCTCCTTTCTTTTAAAACTTTAATCAAGATCATTAATTCTATGTATTAGATTAGAAAATATTAAAAATATAATTTCTTGTGGTTATTTTCATTGGCCATAGTTCCTTTCTTTTTATTCTAGTATTTCTCTCTTTTCTCAATGGCTTCCACCCTTGGGAATGGAAGAAGTATTTTTAGGTTTGATGATATTTTCCAAGAGAGTGATCAAATTGATATAGAAAATCCCAACCTTGAGGAAGAATATATTGATAATAGTCTTGATCGTATTCAAAGACCTGATGGGAACCTTATTTTTAAATCCTTTCAGCATGGGTGGACCTTTTTTAAATTTCATAATCATGCATTGGATGCAATTTTAGAGTAAGAAGCCCTACTTGAGGAAGTTAGACCATCTCATGATAACTCCTTGAGTGAATCTCTAAATCTTGGTAATTATGTTCATCATCCAACTTATGCCACTACTATAACCACCTACATTTGAAGGAATCCACAAGTCCCTCCAACTAGTAGTGTCATTCAAATTTTTTAATTTCCTCCTCAATCTACTTATCTCAACACTATTGCTTCTATTCCACCAAATATTATTTACCCTCCTCAACAAGATACCACATACCTCAATAGGATCAATATATCCAAAAATACTCCTTTAGGTAATCTGGGGATAATGCATAATGGTATTATCGGTTGCCTAGTTATTCCTTAAATATTTTTGAGGAAACAACATAATTATTTGTTCAATAGTTTGGTACTTATATTGAAAATGAAGAAACAATGAAATATGTGTATAACTTGAAACAAAGTAAAGAGGAAATTTTTTAGATTTCTTGGCTTGTTGGAGAAGTTTAGTTGGAAGTTTAAGATATACTTTACCTCCAAAAGACATGCTTAAAATATTTATTTGTAATTTACAAAAAAAGTTATCTTATGCACTAAAAACTACTACTATCACATATTTTGATCAATCAATTGATATAGAAATGAAAGTAGAACATGCCCTTATCAGAAGAGGACAACTCATATTCAAATAAGAGAAACCTACTAAGTCTTGTTGAGTGGAAATTTTTCCCAATTGCAAAATTTCCATCATAGTCAGGATTTTTATTAGAAAACCCTCTCTTGCAAAGAAATAGAAATTTATCCAAGGTTCCTTTTACTTAATGTGTGCTTGCGATCTTGTTAAGATGTATCAAAAAAGTTCTAGGTATACCTTAGTGATTTGCAAATAACTATAAATAAATGGGTCTGTGTTGGTTTATTTTATTATGCTATGCTATTAATTGTTCATGAAACTTAAAAGAAAATGAAAATGTGATTGGCCCTCATATGACCACGATGTAAAGCCTTAGTTCATTTTATCTTGAAGCATTTTAGATAGATTTTATCTTCTTTTGGTTAAGCATATTTTAGATAAGTTTTATCTTGCATTATTAAACCCTCCTTTGAGTATGAAAGAGAAAACTAAAATCTATCCTTAAATATGCATCTTAAATGATGTTTGGATTCATTTAATGTTGTTTTGTTAAACTTTAAGAATGAAAGAAAATAATGAAATGACTAGCTTTAAAATGTAGAAGCCTTTGATATGATAAATAAATTACCCCTCTTTAATGAAATTAGAATTTTCATAAAGAGAAGTCAATTTATTGCTTTAAAAAATAATGGTCTTTTGAAATGCCATATAAATCACTCCTCTTTAATGAAATTGTAATTTTAATAAAGGAAAGTTAATTTATTGCTTGCAAAATGAACATGAAAATCTAGAAATTTGATTTATCTTCAAAATATGCAATTACGTAAAATTTTGAAATTATAAAATTCCTGATAAAACAACTTTAAATAATTTTTTATAGCTTTGAAATGTCTTCAAATTGAAATTGAAACTACATAAGATGAATGCAAAATATTATTCTTTACATCCGTGCATTTGTTTTTGGAGATTTATTTGTTTTTTTTTTCTAATTGCCAAACTAAAAAAAACTGCAGAAAGAAATTAAAAATACAATAAATGGAAATAAAATGATAAAAATATAAAAAATAAATCACTGTCAGTTTCCATGTTACCCTATCCTACAAAACCAGAGATAATGAGAAGTTTTGAATATAAAATCAGCTTATCCAGAGTTGTATCCACACAGTATGAACTAAACCAAGTGCAAGCTTCTAAGGAAAATAATAATCTATGCATTCAGATAGTCAATGATGCAACCAATACCCTACATTAAACACCATCTAATAATATGAAAATACTACAGGGAACTATAGAGAGTAAAACTAAGAACATGCATTAAACACTATCAAATCAAATCAACATATGTGGAAAAGTTGAACAATAGGATCTATTATTCATAACTCCTCCTCTGTTCATGCTTACAAGGTGCAGAAATCCTGTAATATTTACATTTTATCAAAAAAATGATACCCTGTAAAATTCCAGTAGCATCTCCTCTTTTGAAAAGTTTCCAGCCACTCTTTTGTCTTTCAATGCAGTATTTAAAATCTTCAATGACCCTTTATTGCACCTTTTCCTCACTAAAAAAATGTTCATTTCATTCTCATCCTATTTACTATTCTGAATACTCTTCTTTCTTCTTAGTGGGTAACGGTTGCATTATTCTAACCTTGCATTGTCTTACCCACATATGATATTCTTCGCTAATCAAACCCATATTTTAAATCCCCCTGCCATGTACGCATAACAGTCCAAAGTCTATATTTGTTTTGTTTTTATTTCCACGACCTATATTAACTCTCTTCCATCATGAAGGCACAACTTACAATTTATATAATCAGAATAACTTTATTTTTATTTTGTTTGAGTTCATGGTCACTTCAATGCCTAAATTTTGAGCATATTGCATCCTTATTTTGTGTATAATAACATGTAATGATCTACACCTAAATGTGTTTTGTGAGAGGTAATGATTTCAAAGTAGATGATACTCATAGTGTCTCCATGTTGGTCCAAACTTCGAATGTTACAGTTGTTACAATGCTATCACCTAATTTTTGTACATCCTCACTATTTTACCCTTGAAATAGGCCAACAATTATGCACTCTCACATGTCCCTTTGCACTTCAGTAGCCTGAATATGACATATGGCTTCATCATACGTCCTAACAACCTTGACAAAATGATTTTCACCATCATGTTCATTGATAAGCTTTGATTGCATCCTGATTGCCATATTAATAATAAATGATTTACTAAGGATTCATAAGCATATCCAATATCCTCTACAATGAATGTATCTCACCTACCCTTTACATGGTATACCATTTTACCATTTTTATGGGCAATGCTACGTGGTTGATCCATGAGGATTAATAATAGAATTATGGTGCATGTGCTCTAGTTGAACTAGAGGGGCCATGTTTTTAAGACCGTAAGCTCCTAATATTGCTATAATTATCATACTTATTCCTTTAAAATCATTTAATGGTGATACTATATTTAATACAGTCATCAGAATAGCCCATATACACCATAAATAGACCATGCCCACTAGAATTACACATGTAGGTGATGGAGCATTCAATCCTACCCACATCCACATTCCCTGTTACTGAGATGTTGGTCTATGTGGCCCAGATATTTCCAATGTAATTATACTCTTTTGTGTGCTCTGGTTATATATTCTAACACTATCAATAATTGCAATATCCTTCTTACCACCGAGAAGGTAGTCACCAATCATCAAATATCTTAGCTCCTAGACTCATTTTATTTGTAATTGCAATAGACACCTCAAATTCATTCTTTAACCCTATTGCCATGGAATTATTTCCCCACTCATCGAGCTCTAAAGTGTTCATCTCCATGTTGTCCAACTGACGTTGTGATAGTTTCATCATGTGTCATGTTTATTGATTCCTACATCTCCACGTTGTTACCATATTGTTTTATTTCGCTTCCTTGAAAATTTTGATGTTCTACTACCACTTGTAACCATTATCAATGCTCGTGATGCCCATTTTTTCCACCCAAGATGGTTCGATGATGTCGATTCTACGTCAAAATTATCTTGTAATCCTCGATGCTCTATCCAAGAAACCCTACACTAGCCTTCCACATCATAATTGCTTGCTCTAACAATCCACGATTCATGTTTCACACTACCAAATTGCCTCGTAAATATGACACCTACTATTTTCTTATTGCATGGAATATCATACCTTTAATATGTTCCTACCACTGTAGCCATTTTATGGAATAAGCACATTGAAATTCATATATTTCCCCACTCATCACTGAGTCCTATGTTCAAGTGCACATTTCTTGGTGCTACCTGATCAATAGACAACATCATAAAAATAGTGTCCATATAATCACTCATCTGCATCAAAACACATTCGAACGGGACCCACATTGTTTTGCCATACAATCCAAATGAGTTCTTCCAAATCCATACCTATTTAACTAAGCATCTTCTCGACTTATGTGTGGATGCCATGGATATCGTTGGGCATTTCAGAGCATCATCATAGTAGCGAATCCAAACATGGTTAATATCATCTATGACCACCATTAAAACACATATACCCCACTTCAACATAACCATCCTATCATCACTCTTTACTTTTTTGTCATAATTCACTACCTATGCAACATTGGAAGTCCATTGATGCCATCGTCGAAGACGAAAATAAGCCATTGCCATTGATATCTACCATGTCAATGTGTCCTTACTATTTTTGGAAAATTAAACCACCTACACTTGTCATATTATTGAACTTACTTCACTTTCTTCTGCCAAGTCATTGCCCTATCAGTGATCCACATCATCATTCCTAGGGAGCATTCACTAGCCATCAATAAAATTGCTACGGTCTCATGAATCCTGATAAATCCCATTGTCTTTGCATCCTCTTATTTTAGTCTATATGGATATATGATTCATGCTCTATGATAGCAAAGATATATTCCACAAATATTGTAACCACCTTGAATGCCAACTCCAACACTCTCCATGACTTACGACTAGTTGGTCACCATATAATTCTATGCATTCCTATCATACCCATGATGATACTTGGTTCATCTCATCTGATGTACTTGTGATATTTAGCACTTTTATTATAATCATGCAGGCAACCACTATAGGTTAGATGACATTTTTATCTCATGTCATGGTCGTTGTCCTTATCCAACCATATTGTGACTCGGGTCCCATGGGCATCCTCTAGGTCTTGATCTATACTGCACATAGTAAAACCCCAATTTAGACCTTATAATATAAAACCAAATCCATAAATGTTAATGATTACATAAATAAAAATATGAGGCCTTACAAACGTGTCATTAATATATCTTTTTTATTTATTTTTTATTATTTTTTTATATTTTATAATTATGTGGATAGCTAAAAAAACATATGAAACAAACTAACCACTTTATTTATATATATATATATATATATATATATATATATATATATATATATATATATATATATATATATATATATATTATTAATATGAAATTGATTTCAAATGTTTTACCTAATTTAAATTCAAAACAATAAAATTAATTAAAACATCACAAAACCAAAATCATGAAACAAAGGCTAACCATCATACCAGCTACTTTAGAAGAAGACAAGAAGGAGACACTGATCCACACCCAAACCTTGGAACCTATATTGCAACCTAAACCAAAACAAGAAATATTGGAAATGGAACTACAAAAATCAAGGATGGGACCTATCAAAATCATCACTCCAAGGACACCAAAAATTCTTAAAAACCAAAATTTAAGGTGGGTCCCCAATTTTGGGGTAAGTTGTGCAATAGCCACAACAAATGGTAACTCTGCTAGAAAATGCTCCCAAGAATTTCAGGTGAAGAACCCAATTTTATATGGGAACACACATGATTAGTGAAATAATAATTATTTAGCAATTTCCCGAGAAGGTGGTGGTAAACAATTTTGAATAAAAACAAGAAATCCATCTACCTTTGCTCAGTGTATGAAAAGTGATTCGTTTTTCTCATTTCTTGAGATTGCCCAGATTCCATCATTTGTTTTGCATTTAGGCTTTGAAGCACAGCTCATAAAAAAATATTTTTACACATAAATACCTACTGCCAATTAATTGTCTATAGCCCTAATAGATTTTATCTAACTCACCCTTGTGTTTACTTGATACTTTACAAATCCTTTCCTTATAAATAAGTTGCATATAGATAGATCCCTACTGCTAGTCAGACATCTATAGCCCTGGTAGATTTTATCTAAACTTGGTGACTGATTTTAGCCTATTTTCCTTTTCTTGCTTCTTGCTTTTTTTTCTTTTTTTTTTATATACATTTGCAACAATTTATGTATCACGAGTATTAGGAATAAAAGAGATGGAATGTGTTATTTTTTTGCCTTTATTTGCAAATCAAGATAACTTCATCCTTTAGAACTTCTATAAATACCCTTTAAGGTGTGATTTACATGTGGAGCTTTAGCAAAATGTTTCATTGTTCCACTCTTCACCATTTTAATTCCCAAATATGAGCATAATGACAAAATAACTCCACCTCCTTCTTCTCAATTTCACCTTCTTCTAAATCTACTTAACAAAGAAACACAAAAAATGATCATGAGGCCATTAGTAGCAACCATAAAACATCACCTCCAATAGAGGGACCAACCTCAAAATACAAAAATCACAACCAAACTAAATCCTAATCTCATGAATACTGACAAGAAAGCAAAAACAACACTTGCCAAACCAAAGATTAAGGAAAAATATCAAAATAACAATACAAAAAAGAACAAAGAAAGAACACCAAATTTATATATAAAATATACAAAAATGCACAATATGGTGATAAAATTTCAAGTATCATTTTTCTATATCCCAAACTTGATTTCTATCATGAAAACAATCTTGACATAATAGGCATACAAAATTTTATGGGCAATATCCCATAATAATGTTATACCTATAAGCACAAAATACTTCAATTTACCTCTCTCACCCCACCATATTGATTTAGTTTTATTATAAATTCCATGGTGAAGCTTTAATTCATCAAAGTGATAAAACAATGATTGATTTTCAATTGTTCCTTGTTCATTCATTAAAATGAAGATTTCACAATTCAATTCCTGATTTAGAATTAGGTTTTCCTTTTCAAATATGAGGTCTTGCAAGTAGGAACCTATTTCTAAAAATTTCAAAGCCAATTCATTTTCCATGTCTTTAGGTCAATCATGCTTATGTAACAATTTGCAAGCATCTAGGATATTTACTAAATGAGGATCATTACAAGATTTTAACTTAGTTTCGATTGTTAATTGTTGATGAACTTGATTTAGCAATTCAAACATGTCAACTTTTGTTTCATTCACCAAAGTAATCCTATTACAGGTGTGAGTAGAAATAAATTATAGTTCTTTATTAACCTCCAATGGTATTTCATCATACATAAAATTTGAGTCCAATGAATGATTATACAAATTTTTACCTGAAGGTTGGATGCTTGGACACAAAAGGTTAGAATCTACCTTCTGTACATTTTCATTTACCAAGAATTGGTGAGCCATTGTAATCTCTTCTTATTCTTCCTCATGATCTTCATCATGTAACATTTCTTTGTCCATGACCTATTTATCAAAAACAACAAGATTAGGCACCCAATTAAACATATTCCCATCATTTTTAAACCATAAATCCTATCGATCAAGGGATGTATCAAATAACACATCTCCATGATCAATTACTTGATTTACTTTGAATAAAGCCACATTTTTATCATTTGGTTCCAATTCCTTGTTAACCATCCATAGTATTTCTTCCTCAGAATCTTCAAGACAATCATGTGAATTTGCACCCAAGTTCTATATATTCTGAATATCAATGGAAATTCCATCAATAGGAGTATGAACAACAAATGATTCTTCATATCCTACCAAACCGATATAAGAATTGTCATCTAAATCTATGGGATGAAACTCTATCATGTCTTTGGTAGAATATTTAGGTTCATCTATTAATTCCTCCTTCAATTCACTATCAACCACCTTTGGTGAGTCAAGAGTTTCTTTTGTGGGATCAATTCTTGTATTCTGCTTTCTATGATTGTCCCAATCCTCTTTTGTGAATAATGACTCTAAGCCTTTTATTTTTAAAGGATCATTATTTGGAACATGTTGGCTTTCTTTCTCAACCACTTCAACCATTTCCTTCAATTCTATGGAAGGTCCTGACTTGTCACACATTTCCATACTAGTTAGTTATAGGACTCCTCCATTATCTAAAATCATATTATTGTGAAAATCATTGAAATTTATCTTAGGAACTTGATACAGATGATGATTAATATGGGTATTCTGGAATTTTTTTGCACTTAGGAATGATGGTTGATTTTGAACTATAGGTTGATAATTTTGAAATTGATTGAATCTTGGGAATGATTATTAATTTTGAAATTGATTCACATTCAATAATAATGAAATATTTTGAAATTGATTCCCACTTGAACTTGGTTGAGGCAGATAAATCAGTGGGTGCTTAAGTGAGCTATTATATGGTTGAATATTATACGATCCAAAACCCCCGCCATAATTTTGATAACTCAATTGTTGCTCAATTGCCATTGCTTGAGTATAAGATTAGGACAAAGATGTGATTTGAGGTATCCCTCACAATTATGTGGAAGTGAATTGTTCAAGAGTATTTAGGTATAATTGGATAGTAATTCCCTTAGGAAGTACATAAGGTACGACCATTTGATTGTATAGCCCATGGAACCTTTTGGTGAATGACTTCAAATTTTCACTTGGTCTTCTATGAATAGTGAAAAACTTATTGTACATGAGGATTGGGTCAACTAGATTTTTTTTGAATTGATTGAGAAACATTGCCTCTAGTTGAGCCCAAGAATTTATCAACCCTAAAGGTATATTATTAAACCAATCATATGTAACTTTTTCCAAGGTGTAAAGGAATATTTTACAAGTAATATCATCATACCAAATGGTTAAATGATTCACATTGAATTTGAATGCTTTAATATGATCTTTTGCGGGCATTGTCCCATTAGACACAAATCATGGAAGATATCTCTCAAAATTGAATGGTAAATAATGTTGAACTCTTGGTATGTTCAACAGGTTGCCTATCATCTATGGTGCAAACATGGTCATTATTGAACCTTAAAGAATACAACTTTAATACCAAGTTCGTTAGTCAAATGAATACATTTGGAAAGAAACTAAGTATATCTATTTTTATGGACTTATTATCAATAATTTCATACATATAATAGTGCAATGCATATTTGCTTTATAGGACTCTGACATAGTTCATGTATTTATAAGATATTAAAATATCCATTTATTTTTTCCCTATAAATCATAAATATATACTACTTATGCAACCTATTTTATATCCCTATTTTCTTCTACCTTTTTATGTTAGTCAAAATATGACATACTTAGAAATATTATGATGAGTGAGATACTATAGCATAATAAGATGATTTAACTATTTTGTGACAAACATGTTCATCATAAGCTTAGCAAATTAACAATTAAAATTTCAGCATGATAAGATTTTTTTTTGATAAAATAACTATTTTGTGACACACATCCTCATTATAAGCTTAACAAATTAACAATTTAAATTTTAGTGTTTTAATTGATTGCAAGTATTAACAACTTAAATTTCAGTTATTTAATTGATTGCAAGATTTAAAATAAAATCAAATGACATTAACTTAGCCCATTTAACATTCAAGGAGGAAACCTAGATTCAAATCTTGTCAAAAGATATATAAATAATTACCAGTCTCTTGTAATACCACTATATGATCATGACATAATATGGGTGAGATCTACTTTAATCTTATATAACCAATTGAAAAAAATAAATTTAAAATTAAATTGTTTTTTCTAATTTGTAAATCAAATATGAGCATTCATATACATTCAATTTTATAAAATAATTAAAGAAGTTAAGGATATATATCTATTAATACTGATATATGTCTTGTATATATTTATCTTTAAATATATCCTTTAAAAAAATAGTTTGGACATAACTAAGCAATAAGATACTCTATAGGCAACAATTAGATACTACTGTATTTACTTAGATCTATCTTATTAGAAGGAACAAAATCCTGTTGATGCTGTCACACTGAGAGAAAGTTAGCATTATAGAGCAAAAACTCACGGTAAATCTTATCAATCACTCAAGTATTTTTTTAAATAAAAAATTATTCTAATTAATCAGTTAAATAGAAAAAATGATTGTGTCAAAATTGTAAACAATTATAACAACATCTGAATATCACATATCTTATACATAGTGTCGATGCAGTGCTAGAGCAGTGAAGAAAAATATTTTATCAGTTTCACAATGTATGTGAGTGCAAAAGTGCTAGGACAAGGAAGAAAAATATTTTAATAGTGTCGCAACAATGCTAGGACAACAAAGAAGAATATTTTATCAGTGTTGCAGTAGTGCTAGGGTAATGGAGAAAAATATTTTAACAGTATCGCAACAATGATAGGGTCGAAAACAAATATTTTAACATTATCATAGCAATGCTAGGGTAGTGAACAAAAATATTTTATCAATGTCATAGCAGTTATCGAGTAGCTAAGGTGAGTGCATCAGTCTAGTGCAGCGAAGAAAAATACTTTAATAGTGCTACAACAATGCTAGGGTAGCGAAGAAAAAAAATTAACAGTATCATAGTAGTGCTAGAGAAACGAATGTGAGTGGAGCAGTGCTAGGGCAGCGAAGAAAAATATTTTAATAGTGCTACAGTAGTTTTAGGGCAACAATGCTAGGGCAGTGAAGTAAACTATTTTTATTTGGCAATATAATCTGGAAATTATACTATACATTATGGAGAGAGGATGAGATTTGAAGAATTTGAAATGGGTGATGGTGGGAAGGTGAAGATTTTGGAGAGAGTGGTCGTGGGTGGAGAGGCAAGCATTCTATAGGATAATGTACCTAGTATTCTGAATGTTAAAAATTAGGTGGAGATCCTTGGGAGTGGGATTCAAGACCAAGTAGCAAAAGATTTTGGAGTTTTGATTCGGGACATGTAGTCTGATGAACTAGCTGGAGTGGTAATAATTTCTCCTAAATTAGGGGATCTTGGGGCTCCATCTATCAAATATTTTTGTGGGTTCGAATCCCTAGGAAAAATTTCATCTCCAAGTAAGTGTTCCTATGTTGTGGTTGCCACTTTTGGTTCTATTGCTATAAAGTCACCGGTTCTCTTTGACCTATTTCCTTCGAAGGACATTTTATCAATTTTGAATAAGCTTTTTTCCATCACCATGAAAGAGAGTACTTGGAACATGGTTAGAAAATTTCAAGGGAGGAGACCCGACATTGATTCCATAAGATGTTGGAACCTAGTTAAGTGGAAGCCTAAGAGAGCTCTGGATATTGTGGTAACTTCTAATAATTTTTTCCTTATTAAGCTTAACTACAAGGAGGATTCAAAGAATATTTTGGGTGGAAGTCCCTAGTTCTTTAGAAAGTGAGGACTCTTTTTATAAAAATGGAGACCCGATTTTAATCGTAGAACCTAAAAAATTAATCTGGTTCCATTGTGGGTCAAATTACCAAATCTACCATTTCACCTTTGGCATAATGATATTCTCATAGGCATAGCTAAATCCATAGGTGAACTACTTCCAATCAACTCGACAACTAGGATAAAATTTATATTAGTATTTTCCCATATGTGTGTTATGGTAGACCATGAAGCTAATATTCCAAATCATATTAATTTGCTTTCAAAGTTCGGGCCATGGATTAAGCCTATTGTATATGAGAATAGATCAGTGAAATATTTGGTCAATAATCTGTTCGACCATGTCCTTGGCTTATACCTAATCCAAAACAAGAAGCCCTATTTCAAGTAAAATGGGAAAAAAAGAAATCATGAGAAAAATCGACCAACTATTAAAAAATAAGGTGAAATTTTATTCTACATGTCCCTTAAGCGAGGCTCCTGATCTAAAGAAATTTATTGAGGAAGATATTCAAAAAATGGATTCAAACTATGAAGAAAAGGGGTGTTTGATGGTAGGAAGAACTTTTCTATGAACTATTAGTGCTCAAAAATAAAGATTTAACTTCTAGAACTCCAATCCCTAAGGAGTTTCTCCAAATCTCTTTTCAATGCCTAAACTCGAAGGAGGCTGAGCAAGATGGCTCTGAAGACCCTCAGGTGGGAGAGGGATCTCCTCAGAATATGGAGTTGAAAATGAACCTCCCAATTTTGGGTGATGTCAAATTCCCCTCGGGCGATGTAAAATCTCACTCCTGTGAAGGTTCTGTTGTGGCTGCTCCACAACGTACCCCAAAATTGGGGACCCACCTTTTTTGTATGTTTCCAAGAAGATTGAAGTGGCCCATATGCTAAAGATCAAAGAAAAAGAAAAACACCGCAAAGAGGAAAAAATGTTGCGATATCGTGACATGTTGCATTTTCGCAGTCCAAAGCAAAGAGAGCCAAAAGAGAAAAAGTGTCACGATATCGCGACATGTTGCATTTTCGCGACCAAAAGAGAAGAGAGAGAAAAAGTGTCACAATATTGTGACATGTTGCATTGTCGCGGCCAAAAGAGAAAAATTGTCGTGATATCGGGACATGTTGCATTGTCACGGCCAAACGAGAAAAAGTGTCGCGATATCGTGACATGTTGCATTTTCGCGGCCAAAAGAGAAAAAGTGTTGCGATATTGCGACATGTTGCATTGTTGTGGCCAGAAGAGAAAAAGTGTCACGATATCGCAACATATTGCATTTTCACGATCAAAAGATAAAAGGTGTCGTGATATCGCGACATGTTGCATTGTCGTAGCCAAAAGAGAAAACGTGTCACGATATCGCGACATGTTGCTTTTTCGTGGCCAAAAGAGAAGAAAGGAAGAAAAAGTGTCATGATATCACGACATGTTGCATTTTCATGGCCAGAAGAGAAGAGAAAGAACAAGGAAGAAAAAGTTTTGCGATATCGCGACATGTTACATTTTTGTGGCGAAGGGCCACAAAATGGAAACGAAAAGCTTTTTTTTTTGGAAACCAAAACACATGCATGCACAAGGGAAGGTGAAACGAACAACCATTGGAAAATGAAACGAATAGTCAGGGAAGGTGAAATGAACAACCATTGGAAAATGAAACGAATCGTCATGGAAGGAGAAACAATTTTTTTTTCAGAAGTTTAAATATGCCATTCAAAGAGGCCAGAAGGGGTTGGAAACTACCATGAGCAGAGTTGCAGATTTGAAGGCAAGAGGGCCATTCTGGACCTGTTTGGGCTGTTTTTCTTCCATAGACTGGTTTGGGAAAACCAGAAATTTTTGTTATTGTAAAATGACAAATTTTTAATACAAAAAATTTCATAAAGTTGCATCTTATGGGCAAGAAAGGAGGAGTCATTTTCTGCATGCAATATTAAATGTTTATTTTTCACTTTTTCATATTTTAGGCTTATAAATGGAGTTTATGCAAGTTTCTTGGTTGCTTCATGCGAATGTCTAAATCTGAAAACCTCATTTAAAACCCTAGGAGCCAACACTTATCTGGATTGTGCTTGTTTTGCAAGTCCAATAGGTTAGGTTGCATCCATGAAAACCTCACATATTCAGTTTTTCTGAAATAGGATAGCATCATACTGAATGCATTTTATTTTCAGCTTTTTGCATTTCATTTTCATTTTTTGCATTTTATTTTCCAAAAATTTAAACTTTTTTTAGTTTTCAGGCATTAAAATAAACATTTAAAGAATGTCAAAATCCAAAAATAATTTCACCATTGCATAGGTTATACTACAGACTTCCAATACGCATTTTGAAATTTTATTTTCGGAGTTGTTTAGTATTTTTAAAAATTCATCGAAGTTGTTGTTTTGTTACAGATTTTAAAAATCCGAAAATAGAAAATTTCCATTTTAAGGTCAAATTTCATTTTTTTAGTTTTTTTTTGCACTCATGAGCCTATGATGACATTCCCTTCATGAAAATTCCAATTTCATTGAAGGACGTATGTTTTATGTCATTTTCACAAATTTCCATTTTTTTTAGCCTAAAATTACCCTCTCTTCATAAAAATTCTAATTTTATGAAAAAGGGGTAATTTGAGCAATACATCGTGGTCATATGAGGGCCAACTCACATTTTCTCTATTTTGGTTCAATGAACAATCACTAAAGTTTCATGGTAAAATAAACCAACATTGCCCCTTGTTTACAGTTACTTGCAATCACTAAGGTGTTCCAAGCATTTAAAATGAATATCTTTATTTAAGATTACTAATACACATGCAAATGCTAATATAGCGGAGACCTTGGAGAAATTGTTTGTTTAACTTCTTTGCAAGAGGGGATTTGGAACCCAAATCCTAAGGAAGAGTGTACTTTCACAAATGAGTGAAAATACCACTCAACATTTTGGCGCTAGAATGAGGGCCTGAATTGGTTTATTTTTGTGTGATTTAAATGCTATAGGGATTTAAATTTTGAATATTTCATGCCCTATTGATTATTATATTTGGCCCTCTTTTAACAATACAACCTTGTAGTGTTAAAAGGAGGACATGAATTGCAATGCATTGTTCTAACGCTTTTGATTGTTCATACAGGAATAATGTGTTTTGATTTGATTTTGAAAATTTTTGGTCTTGACTAACAAGGTTGTCTCCATGCAATTACTTTCATTTGATTTTAATGGATAAATTTCTTGGTTGATGCTAACATGATTATTCATACATTACATGTTTGATATTTGCTAGTCATTTCATGCTTATTTGTAAGGAATTATTTTGTCTAAAATGTATTTGTTGTCCGTATTATGCTCTTCACTTGCGTGTAATGCGATCTTGTGAATCAGAAAGCCTACAAAACTAGGAGTATGCTCTTCACTTGCGCATATGTGATCTGGTGAATTAGAAACTAATTTACATTTTTAGAATATTGCTTTGTCATGGTTCCTTCTTTTATTCATGACTAACAAATTGGTTTTGAAGTTATTCTTTGATTTTCATTAATGGTTACCACTACAGGAACATGGTATGGGATACATGGTAATCCTTTGAACCATTAGTGGAGATTCTCATGATTTACCCAAGAACATAGAAAAATGTTTGCCCAAATTTAAACACAATGGTCCAACATTAACCAAGGAACATATTCAAGCCTATGTGGATATCCTAGTTAGATGGAATGTCGAACATGAGGATGTGGCATGTAGAATGTTTCCTAGAACCCTAGATGAGGTGGCATATGATTGGTACATCAATTTATCCATGGGTTCTATTACATCTTGGACCCAATTGAAAGATGGTTTTATCAATCAATTTAGGTTGCTCATTGATCCTCTCATGATATATCAATAGTTTACTTCTTGCAAAAGAGAACCTAATGAGCCAGTGAGAAGTTTCAACTTGAGGTTTTGAAAGCTTTATGCGAGATTAATTTCTCCCTATACTATTGAGGAAAGTGGTGCTCTTCAAACATACTTTTGAGCATTGGATCCATGATGTGCCATATTTGTTAGGATGAATCCCTTGGTTACTGATCTTGCATCGGCCTACACTGAGGCTGTGATTGTAGATCAACAATTGAGGCCACAAGGTTATGGAATGGAGAAATCAACTATGGTAGGACAACTAGGGGCTTGCAATAAAACCTCGATGGTAAATCAAGCATGGGCACAACAAAATTCGATATCAAATGTTTTTCCCTACAATAAACTTTATCCTACCATACTAACTTATGCTTCCACATGTGCTTATACAAGTACTCCCATCCATCCAACTATGCCTTAATTAGAAAATCATGTGGTCACCCATGGAACCATTGCAAGAAATGTTCAAGATTTTTCTATGGATATCAATCCAACTAATCCTACTACTTATACCACTCAACCCAAAGAGTTCGCATTGGAAGTAAAAGAGCAAAATAAAGTGGTTAAGAAGGTATGTAGGCATGTTCCACCACAAAAACGAGCACATCAATGTATGCATCCAAATCATCCTAGGAAGAAAATTCATAATGTCGATCTTAATGATATTTCATGTTATGCTTCGAGGTGACTCACGTTGAAGTAAATACCCATTCGAAATGTCTTGAAGAGCATGAATATTTTGGAGAAGAAATTCTATGGATGGGTAACAAGAAGTTGGAATCAAATGATCACCATCTTGTTTTGGAAAAGAAATATCCATAATCATTACCCAAAAAGGATGATTTGGATGAACAAACTTATGTGGACATGATTTGGTCAGATGTACTTGCAAAGGATTGGAGAAACTATATGACATGGAATTCAAAAATCGATCCCATTGTAGAAGATCCTAAGTCATCACAAGTGGCTGAAAATGAATCTGAAATAAAATCAACAAATGAAGTTGAAGACATAATTGAATTTCACCACTTGTTCTCAAAAGATACTTTGGATGATGCTCTCAAAAGTGATGACCAAGAGGATCCACACCTTCCAAATTGTGATAAAATTGAATCATGGGTTACAAATTTGGATTATGATAGCCTTACCAATTTGAATTCAAGAGATGACCCACTTTTGGAAATAACTAAACCATCTAAGGAAGGTGAGGATGAATTGGATGAGAAACATGTTGATGAATCAGAAGATGAAGAAGAAGTACTTGAACGTCACAACTTGAACTTGGAAGATGATTACTATGATTCATGGAAGAAATGGGAAGAATATTATCAATATAAATCTTCTAATAAACTTGTTGTGTCAATTAATATGTAGGATAACTCAATTGCTTCCTCACATGAGGATACTATAAATCCTGTACAATTTGAGAAATTTTTGGAACATGATAAGGATTCTACAACCATGAATCAAGAAATACAGTCATTTGCTTTAGATTCCTTTGAAGGAAAAGAGATTGAAAATCTTGATCCATTTACTTGTGCTACAAGGATTATGCCATTTCAAAATGAGAAAATTACAAAACCTAAATCATTTGGGTTTGATATCATTGATGATCCAATTGAAAATCTCACGTTACCCAAAACAAACCAAGTGATTTATCATTGAAATGTGTTAGTTAACCCACCCATAGATAGATAAGACTTATGGTTTGAAATTGGGTGCCTAATTTTGGTGCCTTTGATAAACAAATCATGGAGAAAGAACAAGTGCTACATGATGATGAATGTCATGAGAGAAAAGAGAAATTTTCAAATCCTCTTCAAGTAAGGTTAAACAAAACATGCCAAAGGTAAAATCTCACATTTCTGGTTTCACCATGCAAAATTCGAATGAAGGTTTGCCTAATGAATGGTTTGATTCAAATATTATTAATGTTATGGATTTATTGAATGGAAATGAAAGCTTATTTCTACACCATGAATCAAAGTGTGGAATTGACATCTTAAAGAATAGACATAAAAGAATTGAATATCAATCCTTATCTAATCAATTTGAAAACTTGAAACTCCACCATAGAATTATTAATGAAACTAAACCAAATTGGTATGGTGAGAGGGGCAAGTTGAAGTTTGTTTCTTTGTTTGGTTTTATCTTGTTTTTGTTGGATGCCTACAAATCTTGGTATGCATATCACGCCATATGTCTTTTAAAGAATTCTAATAAGGTTTGGGATCTAGGAAAATGATAATCCAAACTTTACACCATCTTGTATTATATTGTACATTTGTATATAGATTTTGGTTTTTGGTTGGTTTGTGTTTTTAGGTTTCATTTTTGGGATTGCTTTTTGGATTTGGTTTTAAGTTGTGTGTGTTGGTCCTTTGGACACTTTTGGTTTGTCTTTAAAAAAAAAAAAAAGGGAGATGTCAACTTATGTCCTTATGAATGTTGACTAAGACTAGGAGAATATGAAACATCGGAATTGTATTGCAGAAAGCTCCACGAGTATCACAAAAACATTAAAGAATATCGTTTGGAACTTGTGATGCATGAAATTGTTAGTTTTATAAATTATGGTAAAGTAGGTGGTATACTTCATCCGCATTTCAAAAGAAGCAATGCATTCATATCTCATGCCACATTCTACATTGCATATACATTTCATCTCATTTGCATCTTCATTTCATATACAATCATTGAAAAGGCATCAAATCCTCTTAGGGTTATTACATAACATATATTAAAGGGATCCTAAGGTTGGGAACTGATGCCTGAACTATATTGAAAAAAACACGTTCTACACATATTAAAGAGGATCTTGAGAAAAATGATCAAAACCATACTTGGAAGAAAAGGTGAGGCGAAAGGATTATTTCATGTTTGTCCTATCATGCAACATAATCATTAAAATAGTGGTTTTTACCACTCCCATAATTCTTAAAGCCTAAAATCGGAGTAGTAAGGATAGGGTTAAATCCTTATCGAACTTAGGTTGAGGATCCAATTCCCCAAAGCTCTGATTTGACCTTCATGGAGTAGTAAGGATAGGGTCTAATTCTCATCTCACTTAGGTTGAGAATCCGATTCCCCAAAGCTTATATTTTTCCCAATAAAGAACTTGAAATTCCAAAGTGAATATGTTTCATTCTACTTTTATCGCATCATTGATATTGGATTAGAAGGATCGTACTACATGTCCCTTGCAAGGATGGGTAGTCATCCCCAAGGTTCAAGAAATCAAAAGTAAATTCAAATCCTAGATTATGGGGTTGATCTCCACCAGGGCTATAGATGCATTACTGGAAATGGAGTATGCTCATGCGTGGCAACATGTCTTGTCTAAAATCAAGACCATTGACTGCTCAAATGGACAGGCTAGCCTGACAGTTTCATCCATAACAGGTTCAAATCATTTTTTTCAAGATGAGGTAATGAACTCCAGATCAGAGTAGTAAGGATAGGGTTAAATTCCCATCTGCTGAGGTTGGGAATCCTATTCCCAAACTCTGATTTCACTTACACTTGCACATGGGTTCAATATAGTAGAGACACATAACCAACTTTGGGATCTAGTAAATTAATTCAGTATACATATATTTGGTCCTAAGAGGGTTTGACAGTTTTAATATGTTTGTTCATGATACTAGAAAGTTTGAGCCTTTGCAAAGTAGGTTGTTATATCTCTAACATAGTTGTCATACATCAAATCTTGCACAAATCATTCATATCCTTGCATACGAATCATAAGTGAAATTGATAAGGGAAAGTTGAACGAGTTTCAAATGATAGGGAATGAAGCACATTACACACACCAAGCTGATACTGAATAATTCTAATGTTTCATGTATTTCTATTTTATTTATATTCTTTGGATATTTGCTAATGCTTGCAGTTGAGTTGTAGGTTTTTAGGTTGGGTTTCTCATCGAAATGCTTAGGAGAATTTCCCTCCAGAGTCACCATTTGTTGTGGTTGCTCCACAACGTACCCCAAAATTGGGGACCCACATTTTTTGCATGTTTTCCAAGAAGATCGAAGTGGCCCATATGCTAAAGTTCAAAGAAAAAGTAAAACACCGCAAGGAGGACAAAGAGTCACGATATCGCGACATGTTGCATTTTCACGGTCCAAAGCAAAGAGAGAGAGTCAAAAGAGAAAAAGTGTCGTGATATCGCGACATGTTGCATTTTTGCGACCAAAAGAGAAAAAGTGTCGCGATATCATGACATGTTGCTTTCATGTCCAAAAGAGAAAAAATAAAAGTGTCATGATATCGTGACATGTTGCATTTTTGTGACCAAAAGAGAAGAGAAAGAACAAGGAAGAAAAAGTGTTGCGATATCGCGACATGTTACATTTTCGCGGCGAAGGGCCACAAAATGGAAACGAAAAGCTTTTTTTTTTGAAACCAAAACACATGCATGCACAAGGGAAGGTGAAATGAACAGCCATTGGAAAATGAAATGAACAGTCAGGGAAGGTGAAACGAACAACCATTGGAAAGAGAAACGAATTGTCATGGAAGGAGAAACAATTTTTTTTCAGAAGTTTAAATACACCATTCAAAGGGCTAGAAGGGGTTGGAAACTATCGCGAGCAGAGTTGCAAATTTGAAGACAAGAGGGCCATTCTGGACCTGTTTGGGTTGTTTTTCTTCCATAGACTAGTTTGGGAAAACAAAAAATTTCTATTATTGTAAAATGACAAATTTTTAATATAAAAAATTTCAGAAAGTTGCATCTTATGGGCAAGAAAGGAGGAGTCATTTTCTGCATGCAAGATTAAATGTTTATTTTTCACCTTTTCAGATTTTACGCTTGTAAATGGAGTTTATGCAAGTTTCTTGGTTGCTTCATGCGAATGTCCAAATCTGAAAACCTCATTTAAAACCCTATGAGCCAGCACTTAGCTTATCCGGATTGTGCTTGTTTTGCAAGTCCAATAGGTTAGGTTGCATGCATGAAAACCTCACATCTTCAATTTTACCGAAATAGGACAGCATCATACTGAATGCATTTTATTTTCAGTTTTCTGCATTTCATTTTCATTTTCTGCATTTTATTTTCCATAAATTTTATCTTTTTTTAGTTTTCAAGCATTAAAATAAACATTTAAAAAATGTCAAAATCGAAAAATAATTTCACCATTGCATAGGTTATACTACAGACTTCCAATATGCATTTTGAAATTTCATTTTTGGAGTTGTTTAGTGTTTTTAAAAATTCATCGAAGTTGTTGTTTTGTTACAAATTTTAAAAATCCGAAAATAGAAAATTTCCATTTTAAGGTCAAATTTCATTTTTTCAGTTTTGTTTTGCACTCATGAGCCTATGATGACATTCTCTTCATGAAAATTCCAATTTCATTGAAGGAGTTATGTTTTATGGCATTTTCACAAATTTCCATTTTTTTAGCCTAAAATTACCCTCTCTTCATAAAAATTCTAATTTTACGAAAGAGGGGTAATTTGAGCACTACATCGTGGTCATATGAGGGCCAACTCACATTTGCTCTATTTTGGTTCAATGAACAATCACTAAAGTTTCATGGTAAAATAAACCAATAGTGCCCCTTGTTTATAGTTACTTGCAATCACTAAGGTGTTCCAAGCATTTAAAGTGAATATCTTTATTTAAGATTACTAATACACATATGCAAATGCTAATATAGCGGAGACCTTGGAGAATTTGTTTGTTTAACTTCTTTGCAAGAGGGGATTTGGAACCCAAATCCTAAGGAAAAGTGTACTTTCACAAATGGGTGAAAATACCACTCAATAGGTTCCTCAGGGGTAAGGATGTTGCATCCTAAAACCAGAAGCTTGTGCAAGGATCTGATTGATGTGCAACTTCCAAGGAATCTAGGCAAACCATCCAATAAAGCTCAAAGGAGAAAAGAGGCAGAAGATGATATTGTAGATGGAGTTTAATCCATTATCAAGTTTGAAAAGGAAAAGGATGAAAAAGGTAAGTAGCTAAATCTAGATTCATTTTTTAGTCCCCCAATCTAAGGATGGGGGTTTTCTTTCCAAGAATTGTAAAAGAAAATTTTAGCGTGGAACATTAGAGGCCTTAATGAGCTATCTAAATATCGTGCATTGGAATCCATCAAAAAGGATTTCAAACTATATATAATTTTGTTGCAAGAAACAAAAATGGATAGTAGTAGTGCTGAAATAGTTAAGAAGAATGTTTGGAAGGAGGTTGAGTTTGTATCTAACTCGACTATTGGTGCCTTATGGGGTCTCTTGTGCATGTGGGATCCTAAAACCATTGATGGGTCTATTGTGTTCATATCTTACTGAGTGATTAGCATATTTTTTTGTTCCAAGGAGTCAAGATTTAAATGGATAACCATGAATATTTATGCCCCATATTTGATACCCTCTAGAACCATGCTTTGGGATTTCCTCGGTTCTATGAGAGACCATTTTAAAGAAGAGGTCTAGATTTTTGTGGGAAAAATCTACACATCCTTATATCCATCGAATAAAAAATGAAAAACCCTAGTGCTCAGTAGCATGGAAGAATTTACCTCTTTTATTTACTCCCATGCACTAATGGATTTGGACCTAAAAGGATCAATATTTATATGGAGTAACAGGTGAATTGGGAGTCAAAACATTCAAATTAGGATGGACATAATGTTGGTCTCTAAAGAAGATATCCCATTTTTTTGTGATGCATTGTTATGCTCTCTCCCTAAGCTAACCTCAGATTACAATCCAATGTTTTTTTGGAAGACATTGGATTCAACCTTCTTTCCCCGACCATTTAGATTTGAAGCAATGTAGCTTCAACACCCTAGTCTATAATCAAACATGGAAGAATGGTGGAGTCACAAGTTTTTAGGTTCTCGAATGGCATAAATAGCCTCCAAGTTGAGATTTATAAAGGCTAAGCTAAAGGATTGGAATAAGCAGGTTTTTAGAAAAATTATTGCCAAAAATATGGAGATTCACAACTAGTTTTAGGAGGTTTAGTAGATAGCCAAAAATTAGAGTTACTCTATGGAATTAAATAGGCAAGAACTATCTATTCTCATAGATCCCCATAATGTTCTGGTAGGGAAAGAAATTATGTGGAGATAAAAAACTAGGTCCATGTGGCTTAAGGAGGGTGATCGCAACACAAAAAAAATTCACTCCACTACACTGAGGCATAGGAGTAACAATAGTATCAGGGTGATTATGAAAGCAAATGGAAAACTCTTTGAAGATATCAATGAGATTAGATCTGATTCGGTGAATTTTTTAAGGACCTCGTGTGTTCCACATCAACAAATAATCAACAGGCTAAAGCTCACTTACTAAATAACATACTACCTCTAGTCTCTGTAGATATGAATAATGTTTTGGATACTTTGTTTTCAGATGATGAAATCAATAAAGCAATTTTTACAATAGGAAGGCTCAAAGCACCATAACATGATGGGTTTCCACCAATATATATATTTTTAAATTGGTATATTTTGGGTCTAGAGATATCTAATGCCATCAGAGATGTTCAATCTTCAAAATGGATCTCTTAAGATGTCAATTGTACATTTTTGGTGCTTATCCCTAACACAAATGATCCTAAGGATTTTGAAGCTTATAAGCCTATCAATCTGTGCAATACTATTTTTAAAATTTTGACAAAGACATTGGCAAATAGATTGAAACTTTTATTTCTAGGCATCATTGATATCTCATAGAGCGATTTTGTGGCTAGGAGGCAAATTCTAGATGGAATCATTGTAGTCCATGAAATCATCCATTAGGTGACCAAAAACGGTAATTTTGGAACCTTTCTCAAGCTGGATATGAACAAAGCTTTTGACAGGCTTAATTGGGAGTTTCTCTTCAAAGTCTTGTATAAATTTGGTATTATTCAGGAGTGGATAATTTTGATTAAATCATGTTTCTCTTCAGCAAAGTTCTCGGTTCTAATGAATGGCTCTTTGATGGGATATTTTAGGAGCTATAAGAAAATTCATCAAGGAGATCCATTGTCCCCATACCTTTTTATTTTATTGGTAAAATATTTGGGGTGGGCCATCAAAGCTAACCATTCTATTATAGACCTTAATATAGCTACACCCATCAGTCCCAAATCCATCATTAGTTTGTCGATGATACTCTTATGTCCTTTCAAGCTTCAATTCTGCAAGAAAAATCAGTCAAAAGTATTTTGAAAGATTATGAATATGCAGTGGGTCAGAAGGTTAATTTCCAAAAAGTGTTATTTTTTTCTTCAAAAATCCTCTAACAAGGTAGTTGAGGATTGTGGATATTTTGGGATGTAATATTGGGTCTCTCCCTTCAGCCTACCTAGGGATGCTAATGTTTTTCGGGGCTTTAATATCATACCTATGGGAATTGGTTATGGAGCTTGTCCATAGAAATCTTGCAATCTGGAAAAGAGTTATCTTGATCAAAGCAAGAAAAGTGATGTTATTTAAGGCCACCCTTCAAAGCATATCGATATATATTATTTCTCTATTCTGAATCCCTGATAAGATTCTTGAAAGAATAGAATAAATATAATGCTCATTTTTTTGGTCAGGAGAAAATGAGAATGATAAATTTCATCTACTGGTGTGGGATCTAGTAATAGCAAGAAGGAGGGGGGCGGTTTAGGCATTAGAATATTAAAATCCATGAACAAAGCTCTTGTTTCCAAGCAAGGTTGAAGACTGGTTCAAGAGGAGAAAGTGGGATGGGTTTATATTATCAAATCCAAATACTTAAATGATGTGAAGCATTTTATTAGAGACCCATTACCCCTATAGGGTTTAGCTTTCTGGTCTAGCCTAATATGGTGTAGATCAATTATCCATAGAGGGGGTAGGTGGTGTTTTGGATATGGTAGGTGTAACGACTTCTAGAATGACATGTGGTTGATTGAGGTTCTATTGGAGTCGAGATCAGAGCTTGATTTAGTCAAACAAATTACAAATCATTTCTAGGGGAATAAGGTTTGTGATTTTATTGAAAGGATTGAAGACTGCCCCTGATGGAAACCATTTGACTTCTCAAGACTTTTGGTGGAAGAAAGGAGGGTATTTGATGAAATTTTCAATATTATTAAATGGATTAAATTCCTATAAGATAAATTTTGGACAGATTCATCTAGGGATTAGAGAAGGATGGGAAATTCTTTGTCCAATCAGCTTATTTAGCAACAAATGATCCTTTTGATCCTTGGTTTTTAGTAGATAAAATTTGGCTAAAAAGACTGACTTTGAAAATCAACATTTTATTTTGGATGGCCATACAAGGAAAATTTCTAACTTTAGACAATGATTTTACCTAATGCTTGTTTCTTGTGCAAAAATGCTAAGGAATACCCACTCCATCTTATTTTTAGTTGTCCTTTCTAGCAGGAGGTTTTCAACTACTTTTTCAAATATTTGAACATCCAATGGGTGTTTTTGAACAACCTAGAGGATGTGCTAATCCAATGGGTTTTTCCCTTCTTGTCTCTTCACCTTCATTGGTTTTGGAAATTTATCCTTTCTCATATCTAGTGGCAAATTTGGAAAGAAAGAAACTCAAGGGTATTTTAGGATGCTGCTCATTCGACTAAAGTTGTGGCTTTCCAGGTGATTTATTTTTTCGTGGAGAGCATTAGAACCCTAAATTTGAATGTTGTGACTATAGGGTAAGAATGATCAGTGGAGAGATCTCTTGGATTCAATGTCAATCCTCAACTAGTCAGACTTGTACCTTTGGATAGAGCTAGGGTTTAGTGGGAGCCACCTCCAATTGGTTGGATGAAGTTGATTTTTATGGTGCATCTAAAGGGAATTCGGGTCCTGTAGGTATTGGAGGGATTGTAAGGAACCATGATGGCTTGATAATTTTAGCCTTTGCTGATAATCTGGGCCATTAAATCAGTCACTTTGTTGAATCCAGGACCCTATTCCAAGGAGTTTCTATATTGGATTTTGTAAGTTATAAGAAACTAATTATTGAAGAGGACTCCCTTAATATTATAAATAAGGTAAGAGGGACTCCTTCCTAGACTATTTCAAACCTTCTTCTTGAAGTTTAGAGATACATCCAAAATCTGGAAGAGGCTCAGTTTAAGCATACATACAAGGAAGGTAATCAAAGTCGATCTATTGGCTAACAAAGGAGTTATTCAGAATTTAGTGGTGTGGCAAGATAATTTCTCGGCCGATATTGCTTCTATCAATAATGACCTCATACACAATTAGCCTTTGATTTGCTCTGGTCGAGTTGTTGTTTATGACTTGGCTGCAAAACTTGGGGGCGCTTGTTGATTTTGGTTTTCTGCACCAAATTTCATATCTCCAAGCTATTGTTTCCTCCCTATAAGCCACAATCTCCAATGCAGAATAGGAAAGAATGACCTCATGGGGGAGAATGAGATTGGTGCTTGGCTCGGTTCATGGTTTAGATCCTGCTACTGATTTGTGTTCGGCTGGTTATCTTTAACATCCTGATTTGGTTTCAATTTGTTTTAAGTATTAAACTATGCATGGTCTTACCTATGTACTAGTTTGGTTTTGGAAGGGGTAACTCCTATAATTGGTTATTCCTCGATTATTACCGAATATAATAATTTTGACTCCCTTTTTTAAAATGGTGTTTAATATCTTTTATACAAAGTTTGGATATCCTTTCAAAACATGTTCATCCATCTAATTAAAAAAAAAAAAAAAGTAAACAATGATTATGATTGTTTTTAAAACGAACTTTACCTTTCGAACGTAATGATAAAAAATTGTAAATAAGACGTTGTTGCATCGAATCTAGATAAGAAAGAAGTCTCATTTACATATTGTATAGTCTTTTATGAAACTTATATGTTACAGGTGTCAGTCAACTTAAGCGATAGATCCCGTAACACGTATATGCCAAAAATATAAGAAACCGGATCTATCGCACAAGATACATGAGGCTTCTTCTGGACCGGTTTCTTATTAAATTATATTCGAATCCAATTAGAGACGACCGGCTTCTTATTAAATTATATTCGAATACAATTAGAGACGAGATGCGGATGGTATAAGACGCGAACGGCCAGCACATGTCACTATAACAAGGTGGCGGGTGACATGTGACTATCTAAGCTGGCTTCTTATTAAATTATTTTCGAAAGATATCGTTGACATTTATAGATGCGAATCCAATCAAAGAGGAGAGGTAAAAGATTCTAAACCGCTGGCACAATGCAATTAAACTTTTCCGCTGCCATGATATGAAATGTCCATCAGTTGCGTATAAGTTCTATGTCATGCTTTCTGGAATCCTAGTTTGCACAACAGTCTAGCGGAGATGGCGATTTCTGCCACAGTTATAGCATTTGCAATTTTAATTCCGATCTTTTTGTGGCTTTTAAGCGGTGTATTTAGAAGTTTGACAAAGAAGAATGCAAGGTTGCCACCAGGACCATCTCCATGGCCTATCATTGGGAATCTCCATCAGATGGGGAAAATTCCTCACCATGGGCTTCAAAAACTGGCGGAGCAATATGGCCCCATCATGTTTTTGAGACTGGGTTCTGCTCCCACCGTGGTAGCTTCCTCTTTTGAAGTGGCAAAGGAGTTCCTGACTACTCACGACTTGAATTTTGCGAACAGACCAGCATCCGCCTGTGGTAAATACTTAGCTTATAATTACAAGGATATTGTATTTGCTCCTTATGGTCCATACTGGAGAAACATAAGGAAAGTATGCGTGCTAAAATTGCTGACCGTTAAGCAAATTGAATCTTTCAAATCTGTGCGAGAGGAAGGGGTGTCTCTCATGATACGCTCCATAGCCAAGAAAAGCAGGCAAGGCAAAGTTGCTGTGGATGTAAGCAAGAGCATATCCTCCTTCACAGCCGATACGACTTGGCGAATATTAGCGGGGAGGAAATGCGCCGAGCACGATATGGCTGGCAGGAGTAGCAGCGGCATCGGGATCGGCATCGGCTTTAAGGAATTGGTAGAGGAGATTTCGATGTTGGCGGCAGCTTTCAACATTGGAGACTTATTTCCTTATTTAGATTGGCTTGACTTGCAGGGTTTGAAGAGGCGTATGAAGGAAGTACACAAGTTGTTGGACCGAATTTCTGAAAAAATACTCGACGAACATGTGGAACATAGGCGAAAATTTGGTAAAGTGGCGAACAAGGATTTAGTTGATGTACTCCTGGACACGAACGACGCCGACATCCAAATCACACGAGAAGAGACGAAGGCAATTATTTTTGTAAGTCTCTCGTCTTGACCATTGCATATCTCTGTCAAATGCAAAGGAAAGTTAATATATCAAATTGAAAAATATCACAACCAAATAAAATAAAGATACTTATATCCATTTCGTAGCTTATTTGCCTCTTTGTCTACAAGGGATAGCCAGCAATCTCCCCACAGTTAAAACGGCATTTCTGACCTGTTTGCAGGAATGGATTAAAAAAACTTCATGTTTAATTCCAATCTTCATGTGTGCCGGTGTTAGGGTTAGGGTTCTAGGATTTATTTGCAACAGTTGCTAGGAGATGTTACCAAATGTATGAAAAGTAGTCTTATTTTTCTGTAACTCTTAAGATCCGTTATTGATGTAGAACTAACATGACTTAAAGGTGTGTATCAGTGTTATAGATATTTCATTTGTTGTTGCCTGCGACTTAAAGGTGTGTATCAGTGTTATAGATATTTCATTTGTTGTTGCCTGCGGTAGGTAAGTTGGCCTCCTTAACCCCAATATTATGGCTTTAAAGTCGTGTCATCCAAGCTTAAGGAGTATGTATCTTTGAATTCAATTCCACTTATTTGTTGGCTCTCTCAGGCTCTTCATTCCTTTGGATGCTTACAAAGCTTACTACCTCTTCCCAAAAAAGGTAGTGCCTCCATAGTCACCTAGTATACAAACTATTAATTATTTGCATCTCAACATTATACACATATACGTGGTTTTTATTAATGTATATATAAAATCGTCCTCGGAGTGTGGCAATATAGCCTGTTAATCTAGCAACCAACTCAACATTAAACAATGCAAAAGGCCTCATTCAGTGGCCGTATACTTAGACGATTCCCTGTGGTTATTTTGTCCATGTACTTTCAAATTGTCTACAATATCATTATTGATCCTGATGCATTTACGTGATATGTACAGGATATGTATGCTGGTGGGATGGAAACTACGGCGACAACATTAGAATGGGCAATGAGTGAGATTCTCAGAAACCCTCATTCATTAAAGAAATTGCAGGACGAATTTGAGTCTGTTATAGGCAAAGATCGAATGTTAAGCGAGGCTGACCTTGCAAGAATGGAATACCTGCACTGTGTCGTGAATGAGACGTTACGATTACATCCAGCAGTGCCATTACTGGTCCCCCACCAATCTACACAAGCTTGCACTGTGAAAGGACCTGATCGCAGTTACTTTATAGCTGCAAAAACAAGGCTTATCGTGAACGCATGGGCAATAGGAAGAGATCCAACTGTGTGGAAAGATCCGTTGGTATTCAAACCTGAAAGATTTATGGGGATGAATTTTGATGTGATAAAAGACAAAGACATGAGAATGCTTCCGTTTGGGATAGGGAGAAGAGGATGCCCGGGAGCTTCTTTGGGACTTGCCACTATCATGATTGCCTTAGCTCAGGTGGTGCACTGCTTTGATTGGAAACTTGAAGGAGATCCAAATCATTTGGATATGACTGAAGTGCTTGGAGTCACCGCTCCCAGAAAAAGTCATCTTTTTGCTATTCCAACATTCAGGCTGAAGCTGCCTTCTTCTCTCGTCATAGAATAAATGTTTATTGCTGTTGTTTTTTTTATTCATAAGGAAATGGGTAAATGGGTAAGACTATTGAATGCTGTTTGTATAAACTTTACTCCAGTTTTTTTTTTTTGTAATCCTAGTTATAAGAATTATCCTAGTTATAAGAATTATAGGGTTTTTATAAATTATCATAGAAAGTTTTTTTTTTTTTCAATGTGTATTTAGATATTCTTTTTTAGTTATAAATAATAATTAATTTTTTTAATCTTATCTATCATGAAATAATATTTTAATTTTAAACTTAGATAGGTATTAATGCGGAATGGAATTCCAATCGTGGAATATGCCACTAGACTTGCATCATCACATTAACTAGTTAGAAAGCAAGACAAGAGTTAGAAATGCTAAAGACAAGAATATTAGATTAAAAGCTTATTTATTTAGAAAGAGATATATTTCTTTTCAAATAATACATATAAATTTGAACTATATTTATAGGTCATTTTTTCATGTCTAATATTTTTATAGTTTTATTAAATCTTTAATAAAAGGTTAGAATTATTCATTTCATTGAAAATTTTGACTTTATAAAATATAATTTTGAAAAGCTTAAACATTTGATGTAGGAGCATTCATTTGTAAATTGTTGGAGCATTCAATAAAGAAGATCAACCATCCATAAATTGAGCCGAAATATTTCAAGCAGGAGCATTCATGTGTAAATAGTTGGAGTATCCTATCAAGAAGACCAACCATCCATAAACTAAACCATTTGGAAAAAATTTAAATGTAACTAGCTTTTGCATGTATAAACTAGAAGGGATTTGTGAGAGGATGGGGGATGGCAAAGAGAAGATAGTGACTCTCTAAGAGGAAAAAAAAATTGGAAATTTTTTAGAGAATGTGAACCAATATCGTTATCAAGAAAATTTGCTAATAAAATGATAATTCCTTTTGTGTCCATTTAAGTATTTTGGAGTTTGTATGTGTGATGTGAATTAGAAATGTTTGATTCATGTATTATTCACTATATATTTACAAGTTATAAAAAATAAGATATGCTACCAAATCAACCAACAGATTGGACAAGGGGTCGATCGAGAGCTTACTGCTTGAATATCACTATTGCGGAATGCATGAACCTCGTCTATTGACTATTGTCTGAAGAGAAAGAATTATCGACTAGATCTTTGTGATGCAGCCCGAGGTATACTAACTGGGGAACATATTGTTGTAGTATTATGAAGTGCAACCAAGGATAATATTTCTATAAAGCTTATCACCAAGAGGAAAAGAAATAATAGAATATTCTATCTAAGAGGATGAAACTAGTCTTAAATTTATTGATTATAGTGTTATCTGTTAACTAAAGAAGATAACTCAACACAAATACAAAGAGTCTATCATCATCAAATTTCTATCCATCTAAAGTCTTGCCATTTGAAGTAATCTTGTAGTCATTAAAATTATCATCTCTAAAGTAAAAGATGTATTATCTGAAGTGAACCTGTCATCATCAAATGGTCATCCATATAAAGCCTTAGCGTTTAAAGTATACTTCCTATCATCAATTTTTCATCCTAAAATTTATAATTTGTTTGAAGTTGCTATCAATCCATCAAGAAATCCATTCATCTAAGACTAATAGCCAAAAATGTTAGATTCATCCATTTAAATACTTATCCACAAAACTGATGCATCCATCATAATGTTACATCTATATAGAGTTATTGGTATCATACCTCTAAATATTGATAGCCATCTAGATATAGAAATATGTCACCCATCTTAGCAAAGGTATTCATAATTTAGATAAGAAACCATCTGTCATTAAAAATAATCCATCTAAAGCTGGTATCCACCTCTATTTTATGGTATTATACAACACCCAATGATAGGCCTCAAACATACCTATGTTGGCTACTGCATCATTTGGTATTAGAGCATACGAGGAAATATGACACAAAGAGGATCAACAAGATTGCAAGGCCCTCAAATTGATGATATAGCTAAAATATTGATAAGAATTATTGTCATCTTGGATGCGATAGAGACTACCAAGAGAAGAGACATTCATATTACAGAGGTTAATGACAAAGAAGAGGAGAATATTGGGTAACCAAAAGTTTGATATAAAGAACAAAAAAAATAAGGAGGAGGATAATCGCTTATGCTGGAAAATATATTTTTAAAACCTACTAAGGAAGTACATGAACCTAAAAAAAGGAGGAGTTTATTTAGGAAAATTTGCAAATTTTGAGGTGGGTGTTGAAAGGTGATTTTTGATAGTGAAACCATTAACAACCTACTAGCAAAAAATATGGTAGAGAAACTTGGATTGAAGAGGATGAAGCATTTGAACCCATACAAGGTGTCATGGTTGCAAAAGAGTCATCAAATTTTGGTGACTGAATAATGTATGGTACACCTCCAAATTGGTTCTTACAAGGATGACATACTATGTGATGTTATGCTGATGGATGTGTGTCACATCTTATTGGGAAGACTATGGAAGTTTGATAAAAATGTAGTTCATGATTAGATGAAGAACGCCTACACTATTGAGAAGGATGGCAAGAAGTACACATTAAGTCCATTTAAGGATAAATAAAAATAAGTGAATAGCAATCCTATAGTGTCCTAGGATATAAAAAAATCCTTGAAGGGAAAGAAGAAGAAGGAAGCATGTTTTATTTTCATTGTAAAACCCATAGAAAATGTACTACACCAAAAAAAATGATTCAATGATGGTTATTAACTACCCTTAATGACCTTTAAGAGTAGTCTATAAACTACTAAATTTGAGGGTATTGTAAAAAATCCATACTAAATGATGACAATTAAAAATGACCTCAAAAAACAATCATCTTAGGGGTCTAATATGATTTTTTTAACTGCCATATTAGGGATATAGGATGATGATTTTTAGCCACCATCTTAGGGGTCTAAGATGGCATTTTTAGAGCACCATATTATATCCCTAATATGGTAGCTAAAAACCATCATATTAGATCTCTAAGATGATGATTTTTGACCACCATCCTATACCCTAAGGTGGTGATTGAAAACCACCATCTTAGACCCCTAAGATAGTGATTTTGACCACCATCCTAGAGCCTAATATGATGGCCAAAAATAAAATAAAATTAGATTTTATGATATGTTAGTGAGTTAGTGAGTTACTAGTGAGTTAGCCATTGGATGAGCCTTGGTCTACCTCACCACTTCAATGTCAGTGTTTGTACTTAGAATATTTACAAATCTTTACTTTGATAACATTTGTAAGGGAACTAACATAAAAATAAATCCAGAGTCTAGATTCACAATAGTAATTATTCAATTAATATAATGTTGCCTAATAGCGTGTCAAATTCATCAGATTATTCACCCATGAGCAAATATTTATTCACATGCATTTGCATGCACACAACAAATAAGCAATGAGAAAATTCTAATGCAAGGACAAATACAAAAAAAGGGATCGAAAGATAGATTATAGTTGTTGAATCCTTTCATGGGGGTTGCCTCCCTAATTCTAATCTTGTTATAGAAAACTTAAAAAGAAAACAACGAAGAATATAATTGATGTCTAGAATGAGATACCTATTATCTATTTTTAGATATAAATAGATAGAAGTAAACTCTAATCCTAATTAGTTGAGCCACAACAAACAAGAACAACCCTAACTAACTATTGTGCACATAAAATTGTGGTATGTCCTAAAGTGATTCATGATTAGGAACAAAGCATATAAATAATGACCATGCTTCATAGACCAATTGTGCAATGGTATAGATGCATCCATATAGTTTTGTCAGTGTTGTAAAAAACATAAAAAATTATGATTATCATGTATATCATGATTTTTTTCCAGCCTTCCAATTTATTTTGGAGTTAGCAACTTTTTCAAAATAATGCCAACACTTTCAAAAAAAAATGAAAAAAATATTATTTTTGGTGATTTTTCCTTGAATAATCACATATTCATATTTTTCCCAGGTCATAATGATAAAATTACCAATCATGATTTTTTCAGATTTGAACTTTATCTATGAATAAAATAAAACATAAAAACATGATAATGTTTATGATATGAAGTTATAATATATATATTATATTTACAAGTACTAAATTGCAGTGTGTGTAGGATGAAAGTACCAACAGGGATTAAGAAGAAAGTACTAAGTTGGAATTTACTTTTGGCATCTTGTTTTTCCCCTTCCCATATTACTTTCTTGATGAGTTGCTTTTGTTCATAACACTCTTGGATGCACTAATAATACTCATATGATAGATAGGAAGGACCAAAAACATAGAGTTTATAAGAAAAACCTATGTAGGAGGGGTTAACCATTTATGGGGCCAAGCATTTATATTATCTTCATTTTACACAATTTTTTTTCCAATGCAGAGCATTGAAAATATTAAAAAAAAATAGATAATCTAAGTAAAAAAAAAAATTGATTTGGACTTACTTGTAACCCAAAATTCTAGAAGTTTCTATAACTTCCACAATATAAAATTGTGATAAATAAATAATAAAATTTTTATTATTCACTATACATCCTACTACAAAAATATAAATTTTAAGAAATCAAGAAAACCTCCAAACAATTTGAGGTGAAGCTTTTCAAAAAAAAAAAGTAATATCATCTACAAACTCAATGTAGTTTAGTTTTTTCTCTCTTTTATATGTGATAATTAGTAACTTTTTATCATTTTAAATTTATTTAATTATAAAAAAATTTAATAACATCTAATAATAATTAATAACATTAATCTCATTATATTTTCATTGTTATTATAATCCTACCATTCTCATTCGCATGTGATGACAGTCCAGTATATGTCATGAGATTGACCACCCACATCAATGTTTGAGCTTTAATATGTTATGTGCACATACAAACCCTCATGATGTCATTGCCTTTACAAAACTAAGCAATAACACAATAAGATGCTACAATGTTGCAATAAGACAAGAAGATGCTAATAAGACTCTTTGAGATGTATTTGAATATAGTGTTTTTTTTAAGCAGCAATTAGATACTACTGCAATCATTTAGCTTGCCCTGCTTACTATAGAAATACATAATATGCACAAATGATGAATCAATTATTCATTTCGATTGATATCAATATAAAGATTACAATGTGGTTACAATAATTTGGTTTATCAAACCAACTTGGTGGTTATTAAACCAACTTAGAGAGTGCCTACGTGTGCTACACTTTTGGTAAATAATGTAAGACATATATGCTAACATCCCCCTTATTACATTATTGGAAAATTCCAATAGTATCTCGAAACTTTTCATATTTGATGCGCCCAAGTGCTTTGGTAAAGATATCTGCAACTTGCGCATCAGTAAGAATGTATTGAAGTTGTATATGGTGCTTTGGAACTTCATCTTGAATGAAATGACAACTGGTATCAACATGTTTTGTACCTTCATGAAAATTTGAATTTTTGACAAGGTTCAAAACACCTTGATTTTCGCAAAACAAATGAAGAGGAAGATTCTTTGGAAGACCCATGTTTGTAAGAATGTGACTTAACCACATTATCTTGCAGACTGCTTCACTGGCTGCATGATATTCTACTTCTATAGAAGATAAAGCAACCACATTCTGCTTCTTACTGTGCCATGAGACAGGTCTATATCCTAGATGAAAAACATATCCAGAAGCGAATTTATGATCATCAATGGATCTAGCATAATCCGAGTCCATGTATCCTGGTAAGAAAAACTTATTATTCTTTTTGTATTCCAGACCATAATTTGTACTGCCACGGACATAATGAAGAACTCTTTTTGCTACTTTCGAGTGAATCATATTAGGCTCTTGCATCAACCTTGAAAGATAGCCCACAGCAAAACTGAGATCTGGCCTAGTATTTGTCAGATATAGGAGACTCCCAATCGACTGGTGATAGAGAGTACCATCTACCTGAGGTGATTCATCATATCGTGATAACTTAAGTCCTTGCTCCATTGGAGTTGCTTTTGACTTACAGTTAGTCATCCGATATTTTTCTACTAAAGTATTGTCATATTTCTTTTGTGTTACTCTAATATGATATATTTTCTAAGTAACTTCTAAACCAAGACAATAGTGCAAAAGTCCTAGATGTGTCATTTCAAATGATTGCTTCAAATTATTTTTCACTAAGTCAATCATTCTTTTCGAGCTTCCTGTTATGATCAGATCATCTACATAAAGTACAAGAATCACTATATCAAAACCATTTTTCTTAATATAGATATTTGCATCTAAAGGACTTCTTTTGAATCCATGCTACACAAGGTGACTGTCTATCTTGATATACCAAGCTTGAGGAGCTTATTTGAGCCCATACAAGGATTTTATCAACTTGCATACTTTATGTTCTTCCCCCTTGACCACGAATCCTTTTGGTGAGTCATGTATACTTCTTCCTGTAATTCACCATACAAGAAAGCACTTTTAACATCCATTTGATGCAACTTCCACCAAAACTGAGCTCCCATAGCACAAAGTACTCGAATGGTAGTCATTTTTGCAGTAGGGACAAAGTATCTTCATAGTCTATGCCTTCTTTCTAAGCATAACCCTTCGTAACAAGTCAGGATTTATGCTTATCAATAGATCCATCTGCCTTATACTTCACTTTGACCACTCATTTGCAGCCTATGGGTTTCTTTCCTGTTGGCAGATCAACTAACTTCCAAGTATTATTTTTTATGAGAGACTTATATTCTACATCCATGGCCTCTTTCCATTGTGGTTTATCAAGTGCATATTGAATTTTTGTGGGTTCATTTGCATTCAATGTAGACATATAAATCCTTTTTTCATCCTCATCTTCTTCTCTATCATTTTCTGTACCCACTGATAAATCATCAAAGTGTTGACAAAGTTCGTCAACCTCTGAAGTACATTCCTTTTCTCTCATTTGTTGGGTCATACTGCGCGTACATGGCCTATCTAGAGATAGATTTGGAAGGGAATTCAACTTAGCATCTCTCAAAGTGCTAGTATACCATTTTGGGACTTTTTGTTGTTGTTGTGGAAGTTGAACCTCCTTCTTAGGTTCTTCTTCATCTAGGTATACAACTGTAGATGTGTCTTTTTATGTGAAAGCTTCATCAAATACAACATCTCTACTCACATGTGTCTTCTTGGTCTTAGGATCAATCAATAGATAACCTTTTGAATACTCATCATAGCCAAGAAAGATACACTGTAGGGTTTTCTCATCCAACTTGCTCATTTTCTATTTTGGAATGTGCATGAATGTTTTACATCCAAACACCCTTAAATGAGAAATGGAAGGTTTCTTACCACTCCAAGATCTTTGTGGTGGTTTCCCTTGTATATCTCTAGTGGGTGATCTATTTAGGAGGTATGATGTTGTGTTTACTGCTTTTGCCCAATATTTATCCTCAAAATGTGCTCCCTTTAGCATACATCAAACCATTTCCATAATGGAACAATTTCTCCTTTCTGCAACTCCATTCTTCTGAGGTGTATAGGCTATAGTTAGTTTTATTTTGATCCCATGTTTCTTAATAAAATTTGAAAACTCTTCAAAGGTGTATTCCCCCCTCTATCTGAGTGAAGGGTTTTTATGAAACAACCCGACTCCTCGACAAGTTTCTTGAATTGTTGAAAGTAGATAAATGCTTCTGATTTCAACTAAAGAAAGAAAACCCACATCTTTCATGAGTAATCATCAACAAATAGTTGAAAATACTTCTTTCCACCATAGCTGGTTGGCATAGGACCACACAGATCGGTATGTACCAGCTCTAAAGGGTTTGTAGCTTGAAAGGAGCTAGTTTCAAAAGGTACATTGTTTTGCTTCCCTTCTCAGCAATCCGAGCACACTAGTAAGATAGATGAGAGAGGAGGAAGACCTTTCACCATCCCATGTCTGTGTAATTCAAGCAAATATCCTAAACTGAGGTGCCCATAATGTATATGCTAGAGAGAGGTGGCCTCCTTTGTAGTTGTAGCCAGGGTGACATGAGGAGTTGAAAGAGCATCTAGAATGAACAAGCCATGTTTGTAGGATCCGATTGCAACATGTTTACCACTATGGGTGATAAAACATCTCTTCTTGCCTTTGAAAACTTGAAACATGACATCCATGTTTCTATCCAACATTTGTGTGATTGAAAGTAGATTATTGGCTAATCCTGGAACATAGATAACCTTCTCAATTTGACAATTACCATTATGAAGGGACACAAAAACATCCCCTTCTCCCTTTACTTGATAGACTTGATTGTCAGCAATTGTGACTGGCTTACCCTCTTTCTTCGTAAAAGTATCAAACCATGATTTGTCCCTAGTCATGTGTTTGCTAGCTCCTGAATCAATATACCATATAGCATCTATTTGGGAAGACGAAATATGGGTCATGAGCACCTTGTGTACTCTTTTAGAGTCATAATTTGAATCATACCCAGGAGAATCTGAGTCTGAGTTGGAGTCAACATAAGCAACATGGCCTTTAGGTTGCTTATGTTTGTTGTATTTTTGTTTATCTTTGCCCTTATTCTTAGGACCTTGATTGTTTTGTTGCTTGTTTTTGAACCAACACCTATTTGTGTCATGGTTATTCATATCACAAATCTTGCAATATTTTGTATCCTTCTGCTGATTTTGCTTCTCTTTTCCTTTGGAAGAAGGACCCCCTTTTTGAAACTGATCTTGCTTCTTACCACTTTGTTGTGTGGAAAGGGCATTATCTGGCACGTCATCTTTCTGAACCTGATTTGCCTCCTCAGTCTGAAGCAAATTTACCAGATCCACAAATGATACTTGTCTACTAGAAACATTAAGAGAAGTGATCAACATCTTGTAGGAATCTGGCAATGCTCTCAAGATGACATATTTAAAGATATCATCATCCACTGGTTTTCCCATGGCATTCAATTTGGCTTTCAATTAGGCCACTCTACAAAGGAATATATCAACTGTTTTCCCAAAATTCATACTGAGAGTATGTAGTTGAGTTTGAAGGTTTAGAATAGTATATTGATTCTTTCCTTCATATACTGTGATCAAGGCATCCCAAGCTATCTTACTAGTTTTTGCATCACAAATATGAGGCCGCACCTCATCTGTAGTAGCAAGCAAGATAAATATGAGACTCTTCTTGTCCTTCTTATCCCAATCATCTTGATCTGTTCCTATTTTCTAAGGGCACTTTGTAGTTCCAGTCACTACATCCCATAAATATTCCAACTGAAGAATGGCTTTCATCTTTGTTTTCCATGGAACAAATTTAGGACTTTTCAACAACTATGAATCTGAGAGATACTTATGAATTGTGGCCATTATGAAGGTTCCTTATATCACCAATTGGTCTCTCTTTCTTTATACCTGCCAGTTCTTTATATCGTAACCATTCAATATATACCCGCCCTTATGTGAGGGAGACTATAGGTATATATGAACAGTATACTACTCAATATGTACTTGCACTTACGTGATGCAGACTATAAGTACATATGAGAAGCATAATATATTGAACATAGGCGATATTGAAAGAGCATCATGTTGTTAATGAAACCTACCATAGAAATTTTTATTCCTCATGTGTGGGGCGTAACTTCCCCTAAACACTTTGGAAAAAAAACTTTCGTCAGGATTTACGCCTAACAACAATCATGATGTGGGTATGAAATGGAAAAAAAATAGATCTAGTTTGCCTTATTTCTCCCCGACGATTTATAGAGAACAAGCTCAGATGTCGTTGTTGCAGCTATATTAGGCGGCAAATACAGTAGTCCAAAGCATGATAGCATTACCTGTAAGTGTGGACCAAAGGTATCTCAAATACCGAACGTTGCTATGCAATAAATTGCACAAATAGGGTATAAATTCGGGGTCTTATTTTTTTTTGTAATTTATGATTGTTAATGCAAGAAAATTAGAATATTTAAATGCAAATGAAACAATCACAAATGCCCACAAATTTAAGCACCTATTACAAATCTAGCAATTATTCTTCCAAATGGTTTTATTTCCCCCCTTTATCTTACAATTTTGCAAATGAATCATGTGAAGACTAAGATTTCCCCCTTCGTATTGCAAATTAGACAAGGAGAAAAAAAAATTGTACCTGAACCCCCCCCAAAAAAAAATGTTTTGGAGTCTTCCAGGGGTCAAAATTGACTGCATAGGTGTCAAATGACTCTCTCAGGGCATCAAATGACCTTATCAAGGCATCAACAGTGCACGCTGGCCATCATCGGGCACTCCTGGGCATCAAAAAACCTTTCTAGGCGTCAACAGAGCACTTCTAGCCATCAAAAACTATCACCCACCGTGACAGGCACACACAGGGCATCAAAAACTATCACTCGCCATCACAATCGTGCGCGGGGCATCAAAAAAAAATTGTAGAACGTCTAGGGTCCCCCCAGATTCAAACCAGTGGCCTCAACTAGAACATAGAGCGGACAAACCAGCCAAGCTGTAGAGCTGGCCGTGAATAAAAAAAATATGAACGAAATGTTAAAGTGACATGAAGTAATGTTTTAAAAAAAAAAATGTGGAATGATCCCACATGCATCATGTTGATGCATTGTTTCAATTTTTAAACTGAAACAAGTCACTATTACAGTGTCTGCCTTTGGGCAGTCATCCCCCGCTGCTCTTTTGCATCTCGCTAGTGAATGAGAATCCACCACAATGCATCCAAACTAGATTCCTCACCCTCTCTCCTACATCCATGTAGCGTCCAAGTCAACGCTCACACCTTTCTTGTGTCTAGTCAGCGTCTTGGTCTATGTGTCATCAATCAGGGTCAGTTTGCTTCGGTCTAGTCTTACTCGGCCTACGTCAAACTCAGCGTTAGTCGTTAGCCTTTGATATACCTTCCGTCCGCCATGTTGTGCCCAGGGTTTGCCAAGAAAGATGTAGTGGAACAATTATTGATCATAACCGCCTTCTCCAACCGCATTCGCCAAACCTCTCCAAGCTCTGGTACCATATATAAATACGTAATACGCACAAATGACGAAGCAATTATTCATTCCGATTGATATCAATATAAAGATTATAATATGGTTACAATAATTGATATCAATATAAAGATTATAATATGGTTACAATAATTGATATCAATATAAAGATTATAATATGGTTACAATAAGTTGGTTTATCAAACCAACTTGGTGGTTATTAAACCAACTTAGAAAACACCTACGTGCGCTACCTTTTTGCTAAATAATGTAAGACATATATGCTAACACTTACAAGGACAAGGACTTGTTGAGGTTGTGATGTGGATAGAAAGGGAGTATTATCGTTGTGATCAAGCAGCTAATCAGGGTAGAGCATATCAATAAATCATTTTAATTTTTAAATTAAAGTTTTAAAAATATGTAATTAATCAATTAAATAGAAAATATACTGAACCAAAATTTTAAACAATTATTATGAAGAAGTTAGAAAGAAGTCCCGTTTACATAATATTGTATAGATTTTTATGCAACTTATATTTTACAGGTGTCAGTGTACTAAAAGCAATAGATTAGGTAACACTTACAGGTGTCATTAAACTTAAAGCGATAGATTAGGTAATACGTACATAAGGTAATTGAAACTCACGGGTGACATTCGACGTTCATGAAATAAAAAAATAAATAAAATAATTTAGATGTGTCAACTTCTTGCTTTCTTATTAAATTGTATCCAACAGATATCGGTCATTATGGGAAGATCCGCCTATGGATTGAGATATAGATATTAGACAAAACATTTAGTGAAACTTATTTATGTCAAATAAATATTAATTTAAGGAAAAAAAAAAAACATAATGTATGAAAAATAATAAACATTGATTTAGGTTACTGTTTGAATCTTGAACTCTTCAAAAAAAAAAAAAAAACCAAAACTCAAACCTCTGTCCTTTGAAATATTCATTCTATTTTTAAAATGAAACAAAGGTATCAGATATGAGATCGACATGATGGACATTTATACAAAATATATAACAAGAAATCTATTTAATAATTATTAGTAGCTCTTAACACATGGTATCAATAAGTGACCAATAATTCAATATTTATTTAACATATGAAGTCAATTGTTGCACATGCCTAAGAAATAAATAAATCAACATTGAATGAGACAGCTACTATAGAAGCTTATTCTGAATGGTAATATAAAAGCAAGTTTATCCTAAATATTTGGATAAATAATTAATTAATACATAAAATAATAAAAATGCACTAACAACTATGCTATCATTGATGCCAATCCAGTCTTAAACTTATCCGCTGCCATAAACTTGTCAATCACTTGCGTATAAGTTCTATGTCATTGATTTGTGGAATCGTAGTTTGCACAACAGTCTATAGGAGATGGCGATTTCTGCCGCAGCTATAGCATTTGCAATTTTATTTCCGATCTTCTGCTAGCTTTTAAGCCGTGTATTTAGAGGTGTGAAAAGAAATAATGCAAGGTTGCCACCAGGACCATCTCCATGGCCTATCATTGGGAATCTCCATCAGATGGGGAAAATTCCTTACCATGGGCTTCAAAAAATGGCGGAGGAATATGGCCCCATAATGTTTCTGAGATTGGGTTCTGCTCCCACCGTGGTAGCTTCCTCTTCTGAGGCGGCAAAGGAATTCCTGAAAACCCACGACTTGATTTTTGCGAACAGACCAGCATTGGCCTGTGGTAAATACATAGCTTATAATTACAAGGATATTATATTTGCTCCATATGGTCCATACTGGAGAAACATGAGGAAAGTCTGCGTGCTAGAATTGCTGACGGGTAAGCGAATTGAATCTTTCAAATGTGTGCGAGAGGAAGAGGTGTCTCTCATGATACGATCCACAGCCAAGAAAAGCGGGGAAGGCAAAGTTGCTGTGGATGTAAACAAGAGCATATCGTCCTTCACAGTCGATACGACTTGGCGAATATTAGCGGGCAGGAAATACGCCGACCACGATTTGGCTGACAGCAGCGGCATCGGCTTTAAGGAATTGTTAGAGGAGATGTCGGTGCTGGCGGGAGCTTTCAACATTGGAGACTTCATTCCTTATTTAGATTGGCTTGACTTGCAGGGTTTCAAGAGGCGCATGAAGAAAGCAAATAAGTTGGTCGACGCGCTTCTTGAAAAAATAATAGACGAACATGTGGAACGTAGGCGAAAACTTAGCAAAGTGAAGAATAAGGATTTAGTTGATGTACTCCTGGCGAACGATGCCGACATCCAAATCACACGACAAGACATGAAGGCAATTATTTTGGTAAGTCTCTCGTGTTGACCATTACATATCTCTGTCAAATGCAATGGAAAGTTAATAGATCAAAATGAAAAACAGCCCAACCAACTAAAATAAAGATACTTACATCCATTTCCAGTAACTTCCCACAGTGAAAATGGAATTTCTGACGTGCTTCGAGCAATGGATTAAAAGAACTTCACGATTAATTCCAATCTTCAAGTTGCCGGTGTTGTTGTTAGGGTTCTAGGCTGTATTGACAAAAGTTGCTAGAAGATGCTACCACATGTATTCAAAGTGGGATGTAAAACTAACATCACTTACAGATGTGTACGAGGGCTGTAGATTTTTTTTTGTATAATGGATGACATAATGTTTTGTCTTGTATCAAATAATCTGTTACCAAAATTATTTTTGTTGTTGCCTGGTAGATAAGTTGGCCTCCGTAATGATAAAATCTCTGTAATCAAATGTCAAACCAAAAACCAAAAACCAGAAACAGAGTAATAGCAGGATATGAAATAACATAACAAAATTAATAGCATATATTACTCTATACTTGTTGCTGCAACATAGAATCTCCAACACCAAATGTATTGTAAATGCATGTATCAAAAAAGCCCAAATACACACTAGCCTTGTACGTTCTTTTATCGAAAAGACAAAGCCCTAAAATAACAGAGCCCTAAGAAACCCAAAACTGTCAACAACACAAAAACAGTTACAAGAAACCCAAAAACTGGCAGCAACCGCCAGCAACACAAAAGTAGTTACAAATTGACCAAAATACGTGTCAAGCTTAATATTCAACACCCCCCTTAAGCTTGATAACCCAAAAGATAAAAACTGTTAAAAAACAAACTTATTTAACACTCCCCCTTAAGTTTGATACGTGTATTTGATAACTCCCAAGCGTGTCCTCAGTGCTTCAAAGTGTGCTGGTGGTAATGCTTTGGTAAGGATATCAGCGTATTCGTATTGATCAGTAGACTGACAAAACATTAAATAAACCTCCTTCTTGTTAACAAGCTCTTTGATAAAATGGTATCAAACATCTATATGCTTACTCCTCTTGTGAAAAACATGATTTTTGGACAATTCAATGGCAGAATTGTTATCACAATATATCTGTGTGGCACCTTCTTGCTGTTGCTACAAATATTGCAAGATCTTTCTCATCCAAAGTGCATGACAGGTTGTGGATGTTGCTGCTACATATTCAGCCTCTGTGGAGGACAAAGTCATAATTGGTTGCTTTTGTGAGGCCCATGAGACAACTCCTGAATCGAGATTAAACATATACCCTGTAGTACTCTTTCTGTCATCAACACTCCCTGCATAATCACTGTCAGAATAACCAGTCAAACAAAAATAAAGAGGATCAACTGAATAGAAGATGCCATAATATGTTGTCCCACAAATGTATCTCAGGATTCGTTTACCAGCTTGCCAATGTGTTGCTCTTGGTTCCTCCATAAACCTTGAAATCAAACTCACAGCATATTGGAGATCAGGTCTTGTAGAAGTTAAATACATTAAACTACCTACAAGCCTCTTGTACAGGGTGGAATCAAATCTTGCACTATTATCATGTTTGCTTAACTTCAATTTTGTTGTAATAGGTGTAGGAGCTGGGCTACATGTGTGCATTTGAAATTTCTTCAAGATATCATGAGCATATTTATTTTGACAAATAAAAATACCATTCTCATTTTGAGTAACTTCAATACCCAAATAGTATTTCATTAGCCCCAAATCTGTCATATCAAATTCTTTGTGCATCTTAGATTTAAACAAATCAAGAGACAAATTGTCAGTATAGATTAAGTCATCCACATATAAACAAACAATGAGTATGTTACCTTGGCCATTTGTTTTTACATACAATGTTGGCTCACTACTAGATTTGCAAAAACCATTATTCAAAAAATAGGAATCAATACGACTGTACCATGCTCGTGGGGCTTGTTTAAGACCATACAATGCTTTCTTCAACCGATACACTTTGTGTTCCTATCCCTAAAATTGATAACCCAAATGTTGTTCAACATAAACTTCTTCCTCTAAAAACCCATTTAAAAATGTAGATTTTACATCTAACTGAAACACTCTCCATTTATAATGAGCTGCCATTGCCAAAATAGAACGAATAGTATCTAATCTAGCTACAGGAGCAAAGGTTTCAAAGTAATCAATACCAGGTTGTTGAGAATACCCTTTGGCAACAAGTCTTGCTTTATATTTTGAAACCTGTCCATCAGCTCCAACTTTGGTCTTGTAAACCCACTTAACACCAATTGTTTTTTTACCAACAGGAAGATTCATTAATTCCCAAGTTTGATTTCTTTCAATGGATTGAATTTCTTCATCCATGGCTTTTTGCCAATTCTCATTCCCAATGGCCACTTAAAAACAATCAGGATCAGAAATGGAGACTAATGCAAAATCTGAAATGAATGCATCACAATTAATATTGGCAATGAGTGCTTGAGTTACCTCATAAATTTCCTGTAAACTTCAAGTTTTCTAAGGAGCCTCATAAGAATCTAAACTTTCATCAGAATGTTGTGAAGATGTTGAAGGGGAGAAAGCTCCAAATGAATTAGAACTGTTATGTGACCTTGAAAATGAAGATAAATTTGGAGTGCTTTCACAAAATTTGGTATTAATGTTCACTTTTCATTTACCAGTTACTGCAACAATTTTATTGTCTCCCAATTTTACTTCTGATTTTATAGAATGATCAATATCAGTAAACATGTCTTTCTTTCCACTCATGTGATTGCTGCAACCACTGTCTAAAAACCACATTGCATTTGAACTTTCTTGTGCTACATTGCAAGTAATAAACATGGATTCTCTATCATCATTTTGAACTTGGTTTTCAATCTAACTTTCCCTAGAAAAATTTGCATTCTCCTGATTCATATCATATTGCCTTTTTCTACACTCCCTTGCAAAATGCCCATTTTTTTTGCAATAATGACATTGAAGTTTGGATTTATCATACCTTTGGAATTCATGATAATTAGACTGATTTCCATGACTGTATCCTTGATTTTCCTATCTCCTATCTTCATATGTATTAGTCCATCTACCAGCATTGCCACGATTATTGAATCTTCCACCCCTTGCTCCTATATTGTTGCTTGCCTTGAATGCATTCTCGAGAGAAGAGCTATTAGATCTGTTCAATCTTTGTTCATGATTTTGCAATGATCCCATGAGTTCATCAATGGAAAAAATAGATAAATCTTTTGATTCTTCTATTGCCACAACAACTGAATCAAATTTAGGGGGAAGGCTACGTAATATCTTCTCTACAACTTTTTGATCCTTTAAGGTTTCACCATGTGTTCTGATTTGATTTACAACATGCAAAGCTTTGATAAAGAAATCTGAAATGGACTCAGCATTTGTCATTTGCAAACATTCAAATTCTCTTCTAAGCACTTGTAATCTTACCGCTTTTACCTTGTTGCTGCCCTGGTATGTGGCTTGAAGACTGTCCCAAGCTTGTTTGGCTCTTGTTGCTACTGCAACCTTTGGAAAAATTGTTTCATCCATTGCTTGTTGGATGAAAAACAATGATTTTGCATCTTTTTTTTATTCTCCTTCAAAATATTTTGCTCATCCTGTGTCAAGGCATTGAGAGCAGCTTCATCTGCAGGTTCTGCAAACCCTTTCTCCACCAAATCCCACAACTCCTGAGAGCAAAACAATGTTTTCATTTTTATACTCCAGTAATCATAGTTCTTTCCTAAAAACAACAGAAGTTGAGGCTGCACATTCCCATTGTTATCCATTCTGGCTCTGATACCAATTTGATAAAATCCCTGTAACCTAATGTCAAACCAAAAACCATAAACAAAGTAATAGCAGAATATGAAATAACATAATAGAATTAATAGCATATATTACTCTATACTTGCTGCTGCAACATAGAATCTCCAACACCAAATGTATTGTAAATGCATGTATCAAAAAAGCCCAAATACACACTAACCTTGTATGCTCTTTTATTGAAAATGCAAAGCTCTAAAATAACATAGCCCTAAAAAACCCAAAACTACTAGCAACACAGAATCAGTTACAAAAAACCCAAAAACTTCCAGCAACCGCCAACAACACAAAAACAGTTACAAACTGACCAAAATATGTGTCAAGCTTAATATTCAACACGTAACCCCAATGTTATCGCTTTAATGTTATGTAATCCAAGCTTATATTAATATGGAAACAAGATTATGTATCTTGAATTCAATTCCACCTATTTGTTGGCTCTCTCATACTGTTTATTACTTTGGATGCTCACAAAGCTTACTAACTCTTCCCAACAAAGTTAGTCCCTTCCTGCTCACCTATTACACTAACAATTATTTACTTACATCGCAAAACTATATATATATATATATAGTTTAATATAAAGTCGCCCTCGGAATATGGTAATATAGCCTATTTATCTAGCATTAGACTTCACCTCTACACTATGCAAAATGCCTACCTCCGTGGCCGAATACTTGTAAACTGTTCCCTGTGGTTATTTTGTCGATGTACTTCCAAATTCTTGACAAAAGCATTATTGATCCTGATGCATATACTGTGATACGTACAGGATATGTATGGTGCTGGGATGGAAACTACGGCGACAACATTAGAATGGGCAATGAGTGAGCTTCTGAGAAATCCTCATTCATTAAAGAAATTGCAGGACGAATTTGGTTGTGTAATAGGCAAAGATCGAGTATTAAGCGAGGCTGACCTTGCAAGAATGGAATACCTGCATTGTGTCGTGAAAGAGACGTTACGATTACATCCAGTAGTGCCATTACTGGTTCCCCACGAATCTACACAAGCTTGCACTGTGAAGGGACCTGATCGCAGCTACTTTTTACCCTCAAAAACAAGGCTTATGGTGAACGCATGGGCAATATGAAGAGATCCAACTGTGTGGGAAGATCCGCTGGTATTCAAGCCTGAAAGATTTATGGGGATGAATTTTGATGTGATAAATGACCAAGACATGAGGATGGTTCCTTTTGGGGCAGGGAGAAGAGGATGTCCAGCAGCTTCTATGGGGCTTGCCACTGTCAACATTGCATTGGCTCAGCTGGTGCACTGCTTTGATTGGAAACTTGAAGGAGATCCATATCACTTAGATATGACTGAAGTGTTTGGAGCTACCACTCCCAGAAAAAATCATCTTTTTGCTATTCCAACATTCCGACTGAAGCTGGCTGCTTCTCTCTTCATAGAATAAATGCTCACTACATTGTATAGGCATTGCTGTTGTTATAGTGGTAGTTCTAGTTTTCTTAAGTCCATCCAAATAGTTGTTTAGACTTAGAGGCTATATTTGAATTAATCTGATTACTAGACCCGAAGAGGGTTTGTACTGTAAAATGTGAACGTTTAGCGGTTGTTTGTTAGATCAATGTTTGTCTTGCGCTTGCCCCCAAATTTTCGTCGATTATAATTATTGGATGACTTTCGAAAGGCTTCTTATAGAGACTCCGCAATCATGTATATTCACATATTCGTTGAGAGCTTATACACTTTTTTTTTTTTTTTAAGTTTAATAAGAAATTAATTAATATATTTATATAGTTGTAACTATTAACAAATTAGGAAATAAGTATAATTTATAGGATTATATTTTATATTATTTATATTTATTAATTTATAATATTAGAATTTTAGTTGCTATAAATTATTTAAAAAGTATTTTTTTCTAGTGTGTTAGATATTATTTTCTAGTTACAAATATAATTAATTATTTTTAATATATCTATGTTGAAATAATTTTTTTAAGTTCAGAAATGTTAAAATCAAGAATATTAGAAATTATGCTTAATTATTTGAAAATAGATATATTTATTTTCAAATAATAGAAAAAAAAATTGAATTATATTTAGAGATCCTTTCTTCATGATTAACTCTTTTGATAGTTCATCTTTGATAAAAGGTTAGAATTATTCATTTCATTAAAAAGAATTGTCTTTACAAAGCGTCATTTTAAAAAGCTTAAATATTTTCACAACTAAATTCATAAAATAATGCAAAAAGAAAACATGTAAAAGTCATTCTTTTTGGAAAACCACCATGAACAGTAAAATAAAACATAATAATATATTTTTATTGTTTATAATTTGGACAGTACAATGGAAAACAAGTAATGCATCAAATTTATGCATAATTTCATATTAAAAAAATATTTGGTTCCTATAAAGAATCATGCAAGTAATTTTTCTTATTGTTATTGGAAACACATTATAAATTCACTCATGAGTATTGTAGTTTTTGTATTATCCCATAAAACTATGTACATTGATCCACATTTACAACACACTAACTTAACTTTAAAAACTTGCATGTCATAATTTAATCAAAGACTTCTCCCATGAAGAAATAGACCACCTACAAAAATCTTGTTCTCTTTACAATTTTTTTTAGAAAGTTAGCTAAAGAATCATCCATGGAAGGAACAAAGGTAAAGCATAGAAATTTAAAGTAGAGATTAGATAAAAGGAATTGCATAAAAAACAAACAGGAATAGTATCATTAGAACACTCATATATAAAATATTGTGTTAAATTGGTTTACTTATTTATTTCTTTAATGGTCAAGTATCAAGGAAAAATAAATGTTAAAATATAACTTTGACCCACCACAAGAAGAAAATTGTCTATGTCTTATGTATACAAAGATACTCATAAGTAGAGATGAAGAACAAAGGTAGAATATATTAATCTAGATTAAAGATTAGTTAGAATAAATATGTAGAAATAAAATAATAATGATAACAGTATAGTAGAGAAGAAGGAAAAGGTTTAATTTTTCTAGGGAAAAGTATGATATTCAATAAAGAAAATTATACTCATAGTTGAGACAATTTGGTTTGGCCAATTCAACAATGTATTTTTCTAAGAAGATGAAAAGGTAAGTAAAACATTTAGATGTAGTAATTATTGATGAATTTGATTTGTCTATTGGTGTGTATCATTAAAATAGAGATTATATTGGTGAGACATGTTGTCTTTGCTTCTATATCATTTGAGGATAATTTTTAAGTTTTTTGGTAAAAACATTGAGATTATGGATGTTAAGGTTGTAGCATAACTTATTAGCATCCCCACTCTTTTGCTTTAAAAATTCATAAACCTTAATTTATTGTTATTTGTAATAATTAATAATAAGGAAAGAATGCTGAAAATAATAACATGAGTAGAAATAAGAATTATATCATGGAGAAGGATGTTGAGGCCTAAGATATTACTAATGAGTATCTAGAGTAATAAATAGAATAAACTTAGAAAAATATAGATCAAGTAAACATGAAATATAAATAGGAAGCTCAAGAACCATTGCTCACTAAGAAAAATATAATAAAGTTATTGAAAAATAATGAAATAATAATAATGGGTTTGAAATTATATAGGTTTCATCAATATGGTCCATTTATTTTTAATATATACTATGAGTTATAGTAACTCTCTCTTGTGTTGACATACTTATAATCCTCCAAGGGATCCCACATAATACATACATAGGAAAGAAATAAAACAAAATATGAATACAAGGAGAAATGAACAAGGTGTTTGTAATATGTCAACTATTGATAATATACAAGGTGTTTGTAATATTTTTTTTTAATGATAATATGCACTACCTTTTCATATTCGATATTATATGGTAGGTGACTACAATACGCATGCAGGGAGTAGTGTAAATTGATAATTCAAGGGTATGCAGATTTACTATATTATGAGGGTCTAATTCAAAAAGTTTAAAACACTTATTTATATGAAAATGTATTATAGGTATTGGAACAAGTCTTACAAGCAACATCATCAGAAACATATGAAATGGTTTTATGATTTTGATCAATATGGAAATACATGGTATGGAAAGATAAGAAAAATTGTAGTAGAGACAATGGAAAGGTTGATTTTTTAGAGAAAATCATAACTATATCAAGATTACACTTTTTGTTATGTCAATAAAGTTATTTTTTTTTACTATATAAAGACATCATAATTAAAAAACTATTACATATCTAAAATTAGTGTGGATATAGATCAAAGCACAAACAATTCCAATACCTGTATCTTAATGATCTAAAATCTATATAAAATATATGATATAATTATAAATTACAAAATCACATAAAAGTGATGCAAAGTAAAAGTATAACTAGAGCATATAATAAATACATTGGTATTTCTAGAATCATCAATAATATCATGAGCTATAAATATAAGTTGTTTATCATGGTCAATTCGGGACATGTAAGGGGTCACCAAAGTCAGTGTAGGTGTAGACCATGATGTTAATATATGTGTTCCTCTATTATATCATAAGAGGCACACTCTATCATATCTTTGTGTGATAAACCTATTCTACAAAAGCTATGCAAAGCTAATTAAACAATGTGCATATGCACATTTTAATTATATTCAATAGTAGAAATATCTTGATTTCTAATGTTAGGGATATATTTAGAGCCAAATATGAAACATCATTGTCTAATGCACATATTATAATTTAACAAAAATATACTTATGTGATAGTAACATGCCTCCTCTATCGCATTCATTATCCCCTCTAGTTCATAATCAAATCTATTCATACAATATTCATAGGGTGCTAGATATGTGGACCTTAGTACCTTGTCATCATAAGAGTATAAATTTCTTTAGCGATGATATCATACATAAATTTAAAATCCACCATATGTTAAACCTACAACATCAAAGTTTACCTCAATCTAGTGGTGAGACTAAAATATCCATTCGTAATACTTACTTAATATGATATGAAAGTTTCACAACATTTATGAAGAAACTTTTGGTCTAGTCAAAAGATGAAGAGATTTCTAATATGACCATAACCTATTCTATATTGATCTTTTTCCTCATCCCTAGAATTGAAGAATGTTGTAAAATTGTGTATCTAGCCTAGGATAAAATTACATAAAACCTCTTCAATAAGTTGAAGACCACCCATTATTATTCAATAGTGAAATATCAAACACCATAAATCATAAAAAGTGTTTTACTATCTAAGGATATATGCACCAATAAATAGAAAATATAGTCTTTTTAAGCAAATTTTAATCTACACTATTAAGAGTTTATATATATATATATATATATATATATATATATATATATATATATATATATATATATATATAGTTTTACAATTATTAGACATCTTATACATATCAAATACTTTAATCCCCCACCATTTAAAAAATCTTCTAAGTCTATTTTATATAACATTAATTATTTCCACTTATGGCTTGGAAAGTGATAGCTAAAATTATATGACAATCATTTATAGTCCATGGGTCATATAAAGCATTTATAATCGTGCTCATCTGTATTTCATTGACATCAATTCAATTATTTATATTCTCTCCTTTCTTCTCTCATGTATTCTAGTTTTTTTATTTATTCACTAATAGTCTATTGTTTTTCTTACATGGTTTATTGTATATATCACTTAGTCAACTATTTTTATATAAAAAGGATTTTTTTTCTTGTTTACTACATTAACCCCTTGGTTTAGTTCCTATAATAGTTATTATTAATATCTAAATAAATCATACTATGATATTTAAATATTAAAGCAAAAATATATTAACCCCACCTCAATCTCTAAATGTTTTAGATGAGATGGTAAGGTATCAATAAATGTTTTATGGTTGATGTTATCCATGGATGCTACCTCAAAATATAACAAGATAGCTATATGAGTGATTTAGGACCTATAATAATTATAATTTTTTTATCAGAAATACATGCATAGTTAGTAAATTCACGATTGCATTCTATAGAGAATAATTGATGTGTTTTAAACAAAAAAATGAGTACAAATTTATTAAAATATCAAATCTATGTTATAAAACATAAAAATATATTAGGTTCTATGACACACCAAGAGATATTTAACACTTCAACATTAACATAGGTATGTTCATAATGTGTGTATGTCTTACTTTATGTTTGATTTTAAACTCATGTCTATATTTTGACATACCATATTTGTGCACTCACACACTATTATGTGTATGTAAACATACATAATATTAAATTATGTATTTATGAGAATGAATTTAGGTGATAGTTGTTCTTTGATAATAAATTAATCTAAATATTTAAGCTTTGTAAGGATAGAAAGCTATTTCTGGTTTAGTCTTGTCTATTTCTGGTCGAGTCATTAACGTGTAGTTTTGTTGTAAGGAAATTTTTCCTCGGTGGGTGATGTCAAAAATTTATGCTCCTAACTCCAGAGCTGAAAATTAATATTTTTGGTCATGCCCGAATTGTATGAGATGGGTGTTCAAATAGGAGGCTTGGATTTTGGCAAGGGATTTCAACTCACCTTTGTACATATAAAAAAAAAAGGGGATATACCTCCTTCACAAAAGGTATGGGGAAATTTACTTCCTTCGTTGATCAATAAGAACTCATGGATTTATAGCTCCATGGCTCCAAATTCACCTGGAGTAGTCATTTGTTAAGGTATTATCATAGTCAAATTAGGTTATATAGGATGTTTATTTCCAAAGAGGAATTTCTTTTTTTGGATATGTGATCTTATGCACTCTCACAAAAGTGGAGTTCAATCACAATCCTCTGTTGTTGGAAAAAGCTCATTTTTCCTTGTTTTTCCCTAGATCATTCAGGTTTGAAACTATGTGGCTTTCTCACCCAAAGCTTGAGTATTACATCAAAAAGTGATGGTATTTGAATTTTCCAGGTTCACCTATCAATAAAGTGACATCCAAACTCAGGTTTATCGAATACAACTTGAAAGGTTGGAATATGTAAGTTTTTGGTGATATTTTTATGCAAAAAATACAACTAAAAAACAAATTGCATATTATTTAGAACTCATTTGAAGGAAGCTCTTTGTCTAACGAGACTATATTTGAGGAGATTAAAATCCTGGTGGACTTCCATAATATCATAAGTAGAGAAGAACTATTTTGGAAACAAAAATCTAGATATTTGTATCTTAAAGGAGTTAAAATTACTAAATACTTCCACTCATCAACTTTAAGGCATAGGATACAACAAAATCAAGAAAATTATCAAAATTGACAAGACAACCACTAAGGATTTTCATGAAATCAAAAATAAATGTGTCTCCTTATTTCAATATTTGTTGTCTGATCATCCTCCAAAGTACCTTAAAGTGAAAGAGAGCCTTCTAATGAACATTTCGAACCTAGTCTCCACTAAAGTCAACATAGATTTAATTAGGCCCTTCATGGATGAGGAGATAAGGAGGACGATTCACTTGATATTTGGGTTAAATTCCATAGGAGCAAATGGATTCCTCTTAGTGTTTTTTTATTCTTACTAGCATATCATTGGTAAAGAAATCTACTCATCCTTTAGAAGTGTTCATTCTTCTATTATTCTCCCTAGTAACTTTAAATCCATGTTTTTTGCTCTCATATTAAAGTTAGTAGGGACCAACAAGTTCTTTGAGTTTTTTCCCATCAGTATTTGTAACACAATTAAAAAAAAATTACCAAGATTTTAGAAAATAGGTTATGTTGCTCCTTCCTCATCTTTTTTATTTATCCCAAAGTTGTTTTGTGCCTCATCGTAAAATTATTGATGAGGTTATTATTGTTCATGATCTCTTACACTTGGTGGAAAAAAGTAAGAGAGTAGGGGAATTGCTCAAGTTAGACATTAGAAAAGCCTATGAGAGACTCTCTTGGGACATTTTTATGAAGCTTATGAGAATGTTTGGCTTCATTGATAGACCTAATTAATATGTGCATTTCTTCAACTAAATTTTCAATTTTGGTTAATGGCTCTCTAGTTGGTTACTTTAACATATGCAAGGGCATTCGATAGGGAGATCCCCTATCTCCCTTCCTATTTATTTTTATGGTAGAAGCCATGGGTCATTTTATTGCTACCAACCTAGTTATTATGGGTATTAAACCTACATTGAGGTCTAAACCCATTTCCCACGATCAATTTGTGAATAATACTTTACTCTTATTTCTATCTTCTATTTCTGAGGTGCACTCCATTAATTCTATCCTTCTTTCTTTTGAGAGAGCCACTAACCAACATGTCAAATTTAGGAAAAGAAAAAATTTATTTCTCAATATCCTAATGACTAGACAAAGGAATATAGCCAATATTATCGACTATGAAGTAGCCTTCCTACCCTCAACTTACCTAGGATTACCATTCTTTAAAGGATATTATAAATCAGCTCTACAATAATCAATGGTTGAAAGGATCCAGTGAAAGCTGGAAAGCTATAAATGAGTTGTTCTAAGTCAGGCAAAGAAAGCTTTGTTGGTTATTCAAATCATACTTGTCTACTTCATGTCCCTATTTTAAATGCATGATAAAATTCTCAATAGAATAAAAAAAAAATAGAGGGATTTTTATGGACTAGATCTGAGAAAAAGTGAATATTCCACCTAGTAACTTGGAATCAAATTTGTAGTAATAAAGCTTGTGGGGTCCTATGATTAAGGAGAAAAAACCTTATGAATAAAGCCCTGACTGCCAAACAAGTATGGAAACTTATCCAAAATGAAGATGTACAATGGGTCAAGATAATTAAGGCTAAATATTTAGGAACTGAGAATAACCTTTTGATTTGATCTTTGCTGCCTTCAGGCTTAACCTTCTACATTAATTTAATTAAATCTAAAGAAGTACTTTCTAAAGGTTGAAAATGGCTGATTGGGAATGACGAGGATGTTGATTTCTACCATGACCCTTGGTTGCTCAATGATCCCCTAGTTTCTAACCTTGAATTGGATATTGTTGAAGCTTCGTGTAGAAGGTTTTTTAGCTCCAAAGTGTCTTATTATATTGTTTCTATCCCGAATGGTATAAAGTGTCATCCCCTTTCCCATATTGCTTTATCTTTGGAGGAATTTAGAGCCCTTATTTCCATTTTTGACGAATTAAATATTTATGTTCTCAAGATGGATCCTGACTTTAAATATGTAGAATTCAATTTTTGATCTTATGAAGGTGGCTATCTCTTGTGTTGAAGCTTCCAAAGTTGTAATCAATGGAGACCAATCTAATCCCCCTATGGACTTGGGTACTGATAATTCATAGAAACCTAAGGAAGGTGAACCTGCTCTGTGAGGTTTTTCTAGGTGGCCTAATCCTTTTTTCTTCCTTTCATGGAATATTTTCTAGCCTTACTTTTCATTTTAGTGTTTCAAGGTGTGCATTTCATTATTTTTAGTGTGTCTTCCCTAGTGGTGTATGAGCTAGTGTTGGAGAGTTCCTTAGTTTTTGTGTTGTTGTTGGTTAGTTGATATGTCTTACCTGTACTATATTTTTTACTCTCACCCAATCCTTTTATAAATATATTTTTGGCATGTAAATATTTGGGGACCCTTTCAAAACCCCTTCTACCTTTTTATCAAAAAAATGATAGAAGAACTAATTAATGATCCTTTTATAATGATGTGTTTTTATAATATTATTTTCTTATGATGTTAGGCATACACAAAAGGATATATGACCATAAGCGATAATATTGAGTTTCGAGGGGACTCAAACCTTTCACCTTTTGATAGTAAGTGCCCTCCCACACCACTTCATCAAGATCTCATAGTATTGAAAAGTAGTTTTTTTTACTTTTTATTTTCTATGCATTTAATATTTTTAATTGGTTATAAGGTTGATATAACCATACCCATATTATATAATAATTTCTCAATAGAACTATAATCACATATAAAAAAATGGTATTATTAAAAAATATATTTTTATAAGTATTCATCCTTATATTGCTTTGCATTTATTGTAAGGACTACAACTTTAGTGGACCTAACAATAATGAATTTGAAGCTATAAATAGGAGGTCAAATATTTAAATCATACTAGGAGTAGGGATGTACATTATTCTATTAGATATTATAATAATTTTCAAAAATAAAATGTAACATAACATTCACTGCAACTTATAGACAAGAGATAAGTAAAATGGAAAGATCAAATAGAGAAAATATGGTGATGGTTGGTCAAAGGAAAATATCAATAATATATCATATAAAATATTATGATACACATAAAAATAATTAATTAGTTATTAGGATGCATTCATATCAGATACCTAATTCCCAAAGTTAATTTTTTTATTATCACATTAACTTGGAGTGATAAAATGCTTAAGGTTAATTCAAGATATAGCCATAGATTATTAAAACCTTCATGGATTTTTACTTAAGGTTAACTATACAAGTGATTTAACCAATCCCACTAGTGGTTAATTCATCATGTCATTGGACATAGGCTTACATCAAGAATGCTTCGTATTTTATATTAAGGTTTCTTGTAGGATTATATGATGATCTCTTGAACTTGGATAGTAGGAACAAATTACCATCTTCCATTACTACCCAATAATATAATCTTGGACCTAAGGAGAGATAATATTAGATATTCTAGCATATCTCATTCATAATGAATACTCGATTAGGTAAAATAGTACTTGAACCTCTAAGGAATATATGACCTTTCCACATGATATAGAAGACTATAAAATCACCAAGAAATACATGATACGACTCCATCATATCAATAATTATCAAGATACTAATTAATATAGGTTTCTTTATCACCATCTAGAAGACTATTAATTCCCCCCATAAGAAACACTTCCATATCTTATTTGCTCTCATAATAGTGGAAATGACACTTTGGGCATGGTCTTGGTAATGTTTTCTTACTAATTAGGGTAAATGCAACATATGTGGTCCATGAAGATACTATAAAATTATCATATTATACCATCAAGATTGAATAAAATTGATGTAGCCATAATGAAGAGCTCAAAAATTGTGTGATTTGAAAAATGGGGCTTGCATATCTTTTGTATGATAAATATATAAAGGTTACCCCCCATAAATGCACAAAATTGTGAAAAACATTGGAATTGAAAATATAAGAGTGGGTTGAGAGCTCTGGAATAGAAAACTAGGGCATCAGTTGGGTAGTTGAAGAGATCTTTGGTTACTGTGGATATGAAGACAAGATTTTTTCCCAAGGACGGCCCAATGGGGAAACCTCTGGATCCTCTTTTAGATAGATATGGTTATTTTCCATATTTGTTAAAGGATAAATATCCATAAGATACTGAAGAAGCACAAAAAAAATGCATTAAAAATACTCTTTACGACTGGTGGAAATAGATCAACATCTGAACGAGTTAATGGCTACTTGCTAGAGTCATAATCAAGGCCAAAGATTATCATTGAGCAAAGGATGGTTGAAGAAACAATTTTATATAGAGCCAATCATGATTTGATCTATAAATTCATGGGTATTCGCCCTACCCTAAATTTTTTGCATTCCTGGGTTAGTATTCTTTGTGGTTTATTAGATATTGATATTTTATTATTAGTTTTTCTTCACTTATCGATAGAAATAGGGCTTTTGAATCATAAAAGAGGAATCATGATCCAAAAAGATTATTTGTTCAACCCTAGAGAGTAGGATTTGATTCTTGAATTGAACCCACTATTGTCCTAGTTTGGATCCATTTGTTTTCACTTCCAATAGATTTTTGGAGTGAGTAGGTATTGCAAACTATTGGTAATTTTCTTGGAAGACATTTGGGTGTTTCCAAAGATATAATGGAAGGAAACACAACTATTTATGGAATATTATGTGTGGAAATGGATCTTAGCTAGCCTTTACTGGTAGAGGTGGAACTTAAACTTGTAGTCTATCTTAGATTCAATAATTGGATTATGAGGCATTACCCTTCAGATGCAGAGTTTATCACAAATATGGGTATTTAGCCTGATCTTGCCCAAATAATATGAACATAAAAATGGAGGATCCTATGGGAATGTCAAATCTCCCTAAGAAGGGTAAGTCAACAATAAATAAATAAAAACCAATATTTCTCAAGGTAAAAAGCATAGGGATATGGTTTTGAATAACCCAAAAGAAAGAGAAGGAAAAAGAAAAAATATGGTAAAAAGAAAACCCAAATCAAGCCCTCCAATAGGTATGATAATTTTAAGATACTAATGGATCAAGAAGAAGAACAATTCATGGAAGGAGCGGATGGGAATAATAAAAATAATAATATCCATATTCAAACCCCTCTTTCACCTCCTCCCATCATATATCATGTAATTGAGTGCAATGAGTTACCACAATTAGAGAGTGTAGGGGTATTGATAGTGCATAACCAAGAGCAACCAATAATTAAGGATGTCATCATGGGTATAGCAGAAAAGAACAAAGAAAGGCCAACTCTAGGGATAACTCAAGTGGAAAAGAGATAAAAAATAGCAGCTCTCAAGGAGTGGGTAGAAAATAAAATAAGGAATTGACAGCAGTTCAAGGAGACAAACTGATCACTAGAGGATCAATGAGGCTAATAGATTCTTACTACTCTTACGGTAACCAATGATTATACAATCATGGAATGTTAGGGGTTTAAATACTAGAACCCATCAATTTGTTGTTCAAAAACTCTTAGAAAAATGTAGAACATATTTTTTTTCTTATCCAAGATATAAAAATGTTTTTGGATCTTCTATGTAAAATAGTAAATATAATTTGGAGGAGTTTTGGTCATATAGAAGTGGCTGCCCAAAGGGCCTCATGGAGGATAGTTACTTTTTGGTACTCTCTCGAAAGGACTGCAATACAACATATAGCTTGGATGGGTTTCCTCACATCACATTTTAGGAATAATGTCATAAATTTTTATGGGACTCAAAACCTAGATTGTCATATGCATCAATGGAAAGTTGTGCATAACATGAGAGTCTCAAGGGAAGAGTTAGATTGGATTATTTCTAGGGATTTTAATGCTAAATTATCCTCTAGATATCATGAAGGGGGAACCTCAATTTTGGACTCAGGGAATTGATTTATGATTGCCCAAGTCCAGACATTACACTTGGTGGATATTAAATTCCTTGGAATCAACTATACTTGGACTAATAAGAGCAGGGAGCCACATAGCAGGAAGGTGAAGTTAGATAATTTTTTTGTTTTAGAGGAGGCATTTCTAAAATGGAATATAAAATTTCATATTTTGGAGGGTCCAGTTTCAGATCACTTTCCCATTTTTTTGGAAGGGGGGATCAAGACAGTGCAACATCACAAACCATTTAAATTTGAAAAAAATTGGTTACAAAAATAGGAACTTCAAAATAAAATTCCACAGTGGTGGGAAGAAGGTCACCCAACATATGGGACAACAAAGTTTAAATTCCACAAACAACTTCATTATGTCAAAGATCAACTAAATAAATGGAGGCCATATGGAATGAGGTTAAAAAAGACTTTAGGTAAGTACCAATTACAGAGTATCTCAAAGAAGAGGATGATGCATTGCGTAAAGCGGTTGAGGACATTGATAACCAAAAGGAGACCTAGTAGAAACAAAGACCAAGAATCACTTGGTTATTAGAAGGTGATAAAAATATCAAAATTTTCCATAGAGATGTCTATGCTAGGAGACAGATGAACAAAATGGAAGTTCTTCAAAATGAGAATGGATACTTATTTGATACAATTCCAGGTATACATTTCTATTCAATGGATTATTTTTCTAAATTTTTTTGGAAATTAAGGTGCAAGATGAAGAGGTTAAAAAAGAAGTTCTTGTTGTCATACCATCTATTATGAATGAAGAAGAAAATCAAGCCCTACTTAAACCCATTGATAGAGAGAAATTGAAGAATGTAGTATTTGGAATGAGCATCGAAAAAACACTAGGTCCATATGGATTTCTAATTGAGTTTTTTTAGGCCTTCTTGGACAACTTGGAGGAGGATGTAATGGCCATTATAGAGGAGTAAAAATGTAGTAAAAAAATTCTTAAATTATTAAATCATAATTTCATTGCCTTAATTCCAAAAGGGTATGAGGGGGTGCACATTTCAAATTATAGACCTATTTCTTTATGCAATGCCATATATAAAATAATCACAAAGGTAATGTGTAGACCAAAATAGCACCAATCCAATTATGTGACTGCAAACACTGATCGTTTTGACAAACACAACCCCCAGGGTAGCCCTCAAAGGTCAAATAGTGGTCCTGACCACTTTCATAGCAATTTTGTAAGGTCAAGAAGCAATTTGGCACATTCAGGCACTTTGCCCAGTATTCGTCTCACCCAGGGACGAATTCTAAAATCGTCTCTGGTCAGGACGAATTCCAGGTTTAACGGGCAAAAAGAAAAATGCCGCCAAGTGGCAGCCAAGGACAGTCAATTATTGCCTCCTGCCATGCATGCGCGTGTAGGTGGGTAGGTTGGCAGTTAGTGGACTATCACAAGGGTAGTCATGGAAGCCCAAGTCAGGGAGGAGTCTCCTCCCTCTTGGGAAGGCATGGCCACCACATGGCATCCCTACATGCCCCTCCAAAGAGACCCCATGGGTCTATAAAATGGTGGATTTTCCCACCCAAAATGGGATATTGGAGGCGATTTCAAGCAACGAAGTGCTGTCCAATTGAACACCCATTTGCATATTTTTGATTCGCCTTCTCACATCCATTAATATCTTTCACAAGGGAGGTTATTGGGTGGATTTTGGAAGTGTGGATCTAACCCAAATCCAACATTTGACCACCTTAAACCACCAATTTTCCGACACCCCAATCCAAGAGATTTTGAGCCCATCCCTAGTGGATTGGCGTCAAAATCAAGTTCTAACGGTGGGCGGCCCATTTGGGCACCCCACACTTTTCTTTTAAGTTTCATTTTAATTATCATTTATTCATATCTATTCTATGCTATGCTGTTTAAGTAGTCTCTAATTTTGATTTCATAGAATTTTGATCACACATTATCATGCTTTGTCGATTGTATAGCTCTCACTAACTTGCAGGTGGCGATATCGAATTCCCAAGGATAGAGGCCAAATTGGGAGAATCCGACCATCTGGGTCGTCCCAAAATGGCCCCAATTATGTAACCCCTCTGTTTGCAGGTGTTTTGGAGGTCCCGTGAGTCGACATTGGAGTAGTATCACTTCGGCTTTTCTAACACAATCAAATTCGTCCCACCCAGGGACGAATAGCAGTCAAAATTCATCCTTCCCAGGGATGAATTCCAGTTGAAAGCATATTGGCCAACTGTTTCAATGGCAGTGGCCCTCTGGTAGTGTCTTCTATCCTCTATCAGGTTTTCAGGTCATTTAGATTCACTTTACTCACTGTTTTAGACAAGTGTTTATATGCATCTTTTGGCAATTTCAAAGAACGAACTTTCCTTTTTGTCATAGGTGCTACTAATGCCTTGTTTGTTTCTTTGATTGCAGAAGGAGCAACAAGAAGTGAGGATTCATCAGCATAAGCGACAGAAACACTCTAGCCCACCCATTTCAAACGTGGGCATGCAAAAGAGGGATCATTGATCACGATTGTAATCGAATCCATTTAACGCTCCTAACCCCTAAAAATGGAGGAGGCAATTTTGTAACCGAGGTTAAAGAGTTTAATAAAAGGGCTGTGACTTCTCTAAATTCTTGTAACTGATTTCAATCGATTTGCCTCTTTCGTTTAATGCACTTCATGTTTTAGGACTTAAGCATGATTTGAATGCATCGAAGTAGTTTTTCCTTTCTAAATCTTCCAGAATCTCATGATTTTAGTGGCGATCACGGTGGGACTCTGTCCCCTGGTTTTAAGATCAAATAACTGATCTTTTTATGTTTTGTGCTTGACAGGTACAAGTTGTTTTAAAGCAGACTGTTATTCGTCTCTGGCTGTGATGAATACCTTACTGTAATTCGTCTGACCCTGAGACAAATTTAAATTCGTCTCTGGAAGGGACGAATTCTGTTTTGTAATTTTTCTCATAGAGGTACGAATTCCTGCTTATAAATTTTTAGAGCAGAAGGTCAGAAGCAGCCGGTCCAGGTAGAGAAGAGGTAGGGATTTTTATAATCTCTATTAAATTTTTTTGTTTCTGTTTCTGTTTCTTTGGTTGTTTTCAGTTTATCCTGCTTGCTTAGGGAAATTCATTTATGCTTGTTTCATTTTCATTAAATAAAATGAATCCCACACACATCACATGGTAAATTAAACCAAGGAGCTGGTCGTAAGACCCCAACCCTTGAGCAAGACCAACGATGGGTTCATCACCACCTTGGCTTAGCTTTGCATCCATTTCCTCGATTGTCACTGTTGTTAGGCGTAAATCCTGACGAAAGCTGACCGAGTGTCGCTAGGGTGATTCCCATGCGCGTGAGGATAAGTCTTCTATGGTAGGTGTCATTAACAGGACAATCCCCCTTCTGTACCGTCTATGTTCCACGTACCATCTACCCTCCTGTACCTATAGTTTCCATCTCGTAAGGACGGGTATATAGAGAGGTTGGTATATCGGTCTAGCAATGGTATATTGAAGGGGCGACCATTTATGGGAGTCATATGAGCCAACATTCTGCATTTAAACGTTCTTCAAAACATGCAAAACCAAAACAAAACATCAAAATGCACTAAACCAGTCTAGGACACACCATTAATATTTAAAAGAGATAATCACCGTTTGTGCATGTGTGTGTTCATTTCTGCTTAGTGTAACAAAAAAATCAAAAAAATCATAAACAAAAGATAAAAATCCATGCATTTTGTCACTCGCTCCAAAAAGCTCCAAGGATTCCTAAAATCACTTGGTCATCCCAAAAAGGCCCCAAAGGTTTCCATGAACCCTTTGGTCAACCCAAGAGCACCCCAAATGTGCCCATAAGTGATGCAGGAGCATCCAAAAAAATATGGGAAATCTTATATTTTTCCCTAAATTTTAATGCATCTTGTTGGGGCCATAACTTCTCAACCATAGCTCCGATTGACTTGAAATTTTACAAGGAGTTAGTTGGGATAATTTTAACTCCCTATAGTTGTATTTCTCCAAAAAACCAATTTTTGGGGCCAAATTCCATCATCTAATGCCCCGAAATTAAGTTTTAAATTTGATAACCTAATTTTTTATGCTTTTTGAGCTATTCGAAGGTCAATATCTCCTAATGTATTTATAGTTAGGACTTGAAACTTTGTTTTTGTCTTATCTATTGTAATAGGGATGTGCACGCCAATTTTGGGCCCCATCTGACTCATTTTCAATTTTAGGGTTTTTATAGAGGCATCGTCATGGTGCTCACCTGCAGCCAAGCCCAATCACCGGTGGATGTTGTGGGGAATATCCAAGGAGGCACAATTCACCTCCGGTATAGCCCCAAGGATTTTGTCATACCACCTTGGTTTCCTGACACACAAGGTAGACCCCTCCACACCTTAATGGATAGGGACTATAGGGGCACCTCTTCTAGGGGCACTCCTGTTCAGCATAACACCCATCACACACCCTTCCATGAGGGGTACATCCATAGGAGAGCTCCCTTAGATGCTCGCTATGAGTGGTAACTGCACGATGAAGTGATAGGTCAATATAGGGTTTGACGGGAGGAACCACATGATTACACTATCCCTCCTTCACCCCCTCTAGTTGTCAGGACTACAAGGACAAATCCAGAGCACAAGGATCCTCAGGCGGGGTGAGCTAACTCTGCTCGTCCCTTTTTCACTTATGAAAGAGAGCATGAGGAAGACCCCTACCTTCCTCGAGAGCAATATACAGTGTAGGAGCAATATGCCTCTGCACCTGCTATCTATCAGGACCACTCACTAAGGCCAAAGCCCCAAGGGAATGCCGCTACCCCCAATAGAGGGAGGCAACCTATAAATATCTCGGATCACCATGACCGAGATAGATATCTAGGAGAGGCATCTAGGCCTTCTAGACATGAGGCGGTAGGACCAACTATCTTAGAATCTGTCAAGCATTTCGCACATCGAATGTAACTCACACAACTTGAGCTAGAACGACAATAGTTAGAGCAATGGTATCTTTTAAATAAAGAGCACCTTCACCGCCAGAAGGATGAGTTGTTCCAACACACTATGCAGGAGAGGACTCCAACCCCTCACACGCATAAGACAAAACATTATGAGAGGCACAACCCCTAGGTGCAAGACAAGTCTCTGCGACCTCATCAAGCACCACCCTTAATGCCTCCCAAACATGAGCATGAGGCTACTCCTATAACCAATTACGGGTGCCTTCCTCAAGAACCCACTCAGGTTTATGGGCCACCCTTATAAATTCATCAAGAAGCCTCTACATAATCAGAGCGAGAAGAAGAGCGGGATGAAAAACCCTACCAAGGCATGGGGGGTGCTATCTGGCCACCCCTCCATAGGCCCCAAGTTCCTCAACAAGAACCAACCAAAGAGGAGGAGCTCAAATATCCTGATACATGCAAAGCGCTAGAGCACTTCGAGTTGGTAGAGATCAAGATTTTTTAGCTCTCAAGGCCCAACTTACATGAGGCTCCTTTCGAAGAGGATCAACCTTTAACCATAAGGCTACCTGATGATGCAGTCCTCCATGTCTCAGAATCTCTAGATTCTGATGAGTTGTACTCACTGGTCAAAGGTGAGGATAAAATAGAGATAGCCCACAACAATCACATGCGATAGCATCGACATCCCATAAAAATTGAGGAAGCACTTCAACAGATAAACATAATACTAGGGCATGAGTGGCGCGTTAACCCACCGTAGTGGGACCAAGTGTTACATCCGCCACGTTGGGCATATAGAGATCAAATTCTGCCCAGATATCCCATAGCAACATCAGTGCCGAGGGCGGACCCTGTCCTCCTATCCGTGCATAGGGCCGATCCATTCATGCCCATACCTCTAGAGCCAGATCCAGAGTGCAAATACCATCAAGCTGGGGGTACCTCTATCCCCTGAAGAGCAAGCCAAAAGCTCCAAGGATTACTGCAATTGCTTGGTCAAACACAAAAATCTCCAAGGATTATCGTAATCGCTTGGTCAACCCAAAATCTCCAAGGATTATCGCAATCGCTTAGTCAACCAAAAAGCCCCAAGGATTATCGCAATCGCTTGGTCATCCCAAAATGCTCCAAGGATTATCGCAATCACTTGGTCATCCCAAAATGCTCCAAGTATTATCACAATCGCTTGGTCATCCCAAAAGCTCCAAGGATTATCGTAATCGCTTGGTCACCCCAAAAGCTCCAAGGATTATCGCAATCACTTGGTCACCCCAAAAGCTCCAAGGATTATTGCAATCACTTGGTCAATCCCAAAATGCTCCAAGGATTCTCACAATCGCTTGGTCAATCCCAAAATACTCCAAGGATTATCGCAATCATTTGGTCACCCCAAAAAGCTCCAAGGATTACCGCAATCGCTTCTTCAAACCCAAAAATCTCCAAGGATTATCTCAATCGCTTGGTCAACCCCAAAGCTCCAAGGATTATCGCAATCGCTTGGTCAACCCAAAAGCCCCAAGGATTATCGCAATCGCTTGGTCAAACCCAAAAGCCCCAAGGATTATCACAATCGCTTGGTCAAACCCAAAAGCCCCAAGGATTATCACAATCACTTGGTCACCCCAAAAGCTCCAAGGATTATCACAATCGCTTGGTCACCCCAAAAGCTCCAAGGATTCTCGTAATCGCTTGGTCACCCCAAAAGCTCCAAGGATTCTCGTAATCGCTTGGCCACCCCAAAATCTCCAAGGATTAGTACAATCGCTTGGTCAACCTAAAAGCTCCAAGGATTATCACAATCGCTTGGTCAACCCAAAAGCTCCAAGGATTATCGCAATCGCTTGGTCACCCCAAAAGATCCAAGGATTCTTGCAATCACTTGGTCATCCCAAAATGCTCCAAGGATTATCGCAATCGCTTGGTCAAACCCAAAAGATCCAAGGATTATCGCAATCACTTGGTCACACCAAAATCTCCAAGTATTCTTGCAATCGCTTGGTCAATCCCAAAATGCTCCAAGGATTATCGCAATCACGTGGTCATCCCAAAGGCTCCAAGTATTATCGTAATCGCTTGGTCAATCCAAAAATGCTCCAAGGATTTCCACAATCGCTTGGTCAAAAATAAAGAAAATTCAAAAACAACAAGAATCATCAAAAACAACAAAAAATTGCATCTCATTTCTAGGCATACTCAAATTCATCAATAGAGATCTCTTCTCACACTTCATCTTCATATTCACAAAAATCAATCCATCAAAAATACAAAATATGTAGCTGCATTAAGCATTGCATCCATACATTGCATATTTGTGGTCGTACAGGTCAAAGGCACCATAGGCTGTAATTTCTCTGCTAGTCCATCTTGTTCCACACTGTTCCATTTTACAAAAACAACAAAAACACCATGCATTGCTTTTACCACACTAGAGTCAGTGGTCTTTTAATGTATCAAGAGTTTTCATAATTCAGTCATCATTTTGCTTTTTAGCTACATCATGTACCGAGTCAGACAGATTTTACGAAGGTAGAGTTACACTTGAAATACACCTTGTTATGTAACATCCCAACACAAATTAAAACACATAAAAATTCCCAAGTTGTGTGAACGAAAGATGAAACCTGCATAGTAATCTAGGTCACCATAAGTGAAATGGTTATCTTGCTCATCCCCTTGTGCGAATGGTTCCAGAATGCTAAGAATTGACAAAAGGACAAGATCTTTCCTATCCATTCACCTCCATATACAGTGGTTTTCACCACTACCAAATCCCAATCATAGTTGGTTCCTGAAGTTGTAAGGATTTGTACTACACGTCCCTGCCAAGGATGGGTAGTCATCCCCAAAACCTAAAGGGATCAACACCATTCACAAAAAAAATTCCAAAAAAATCATCATCCTAACACTGTCCATTCACCTTTGGTCTCTAAGTTGTAAGGATTCGTACTATCCGCCCCTAACCAGGATGGGTAGTCATCCCCAAGGCCTAACAGATCAATGCCCTTGCTCTATAATCTCCATCACCCCCTTGGTCCCTAATGTCGTAAGGATTTGTACTACACGTCCCTGCAAAGGATGCGTAGTTGTCCCCAAGTCCACAAGGATCAAGGCCACTCACTAGCCCAACCTCACAATACTCAAAATACAAAATCAAATAATAGTGGTTATCACTACTATTCAAAATCCTTGCTCAAAAATAATTAATAAAAAATAAACAATGATTTTCATCACTATATAGACGAGCAACTTTCTAAATCATTCAGCCAACAAATATCCCAAACTTGAATCACTGGAATTCTCAGCATTCGAAAACCATCTATATGATCCTCATTACAGGTTTGGTTGACAGCCTATCTAGCAATGGTGGTATCCTACCCGCATGATGATATGTATGTCACATTCACTTTGTGTATGTGTAGACCAATGTTTGCATAAGGATGAGCTAGCTTATGGTATCCTAGATAACACCGCAGATTAATCTAACCAAATACAACAAAGGAGTTAGTGGAGATAATTAGGTGATCCTCAGTATAGGTTCGATGGAAAGCCCATCTGGAACTGGCGGTATCCTGACAAATACCACATAAATGAACTCAATTGCACACACAGGGATGTGAAATAGCTTGGTCAAAAACAAGTCCGATTCATACCTTGTTCAAAAGTCTTGTAAGATAAATTACAATCGTGGCTAGTAAGTTAAAACCGTCTGAGTCTCAGAAAACCTTAGCTACATTTCTAAACCAACTACGCTACTTTTCATCCTTACAATACCATCAAAAAATACAAAAAAAAAAAAAAAAACCACATGTATACATACAAATTCATGTACCACAACAATCGTCTAAAAATGAAATAAATAGAATCTTAAACATTCTATGGTGCCATAACCAACCATCACAAACTCCATCCATCCATTTCATTTTGCATATCATAGATAAATAAAAAACATTTGCATTCATCATAACATATGCATCCATCAAAATAAATCAACATACAACAATCGCATTTATCATACTATATGCATACATCAATATAAAGTAGCATGCATCCATCAACATCAATCATTGTGCATAACATGAAATTATGACATATACACAAAGCAAGAAAATCAAAACAACAAAAATAGCAAATATCCACAAACAACAAAAGCAATAAACATTGCCAGACACAAGTGCTCTTGCACTTAACCTCTTGGCATAGAAAACTGATGTCGGGGTTTACATTGTCACTATCCTACTCCCTAAGAAGGCTACCATAGCCGGACCGCTCCACGGGAAGACGGATTTTCGACAATTTCACCCCCAAATGACGTCACAAATGGGTCAAAGCCCACTCAAAAACAATAAGAAAATCAAAACAACAAAAACAACAATAAGCATTGTCGAACACAAGTGCTCTTGCACTTAACCTCTTGGCATAGAAAATCGATGTTGGGGCTCAAATTGTCACTCTCCTACTTTCCCAAGAAAGCTGCCATAGTCGGACCGCTCCATGGGAAGACGGACTTTCGACACTTTCACCCCATTATGGCATCACCAAAAGGGTTACCACCCACCAAAAACAGGTCTAAATGTTGAAAAAATTGCACATGCTTAATGATAAACCATCTAAAGGCACCCTTGCACAAGTCATATTGGGTCAAGCAACTAGTCGTTTTTCTCACGAAGGTCATTCCCTCATCGATTTGTCGCTTGAGGGGGTAGTCACACTTAGTCACCAATCAACAAGCACACCCCCAATTAAGGAAAATGACATGCATTCAAAGAATCATTGACAAAGACAATTACGCTCCTGCTTGGGGCAATAAACAAGCAATAACAATCAAATTGATCAAACACTTGGCATTCATGAATCATGAACACAAGGTTCCCCTATGGAAAAAAGGTTGCGCCCTTTGCCTAATCATGACTGATCAATGTCCAAGCTCAAGTCACACCTCACCAAAATAGGTTAATACTTGAAATCAAACTCCTTAGCTCATCAGAAGCAAGGATTCAAGAATGCATGCTCGGAATTGTGCCATGCACAACACATCCCAAAAAGGGGGCATCTGTAGACACCAAAACAACACCAATCCGATTATATGACTACAAACACTGATCGCTTTGACAAACACAGCCCCCAGGGCAGCCCTCAGAGATCAAACAGTGGTCTTGACCACTTTCATAGCAATTTTGTAAGGTCAAGAAGCAATTTTGCACATTCAGGCACTTTGCCCAGTATTCGTCTCACCCAGGGATGAATACTAACTGGGATTCGTCTCACCAAGGGACAAATTCTGAAATTGTCTCTAGTCAGGACGAATTCCAGGTTTAATGGGCAAAAAGAAAAATGCCACCAAGTGGCAGCCAAGGACAGTCAATTATTGCCTCCTGCCATGCATGCACGTGTAGGTGGGTAGGTTGGCAGTTAGTGGACTATCATAAGGGCAGTCATGGAAGCCCAAGTCAGGGAGGAGTCTCCTCCCTCTTTGGAAGGCATGGCCGCCACATGGCATCCCTGCATGCCCCTCCAAAGAGACCCCATGGGTCTATAAAATGGTGGATTTTCCCACCCAAAAGGGGAGATTGGAGGCAATTTCAAGCAACGAAGTGCTGTCCAATTGAACACCCATTTGCATATTTTTTTGATTCGCCTTCTCACATCCATTAATATCTTTCACAAGGGAGGTTATTGGGTGGCTTTTGGAAGTGTGGATCTAACCCAAATCCAACATTTGACCACCTTAAACCACCAATTTTCTGACACCCCAATCCAAGAAATTTTGAGCCCATCCCTAGTGGATTGGTGTCAAAATCAAGTTCTAACGGTGGGCGGCCCATTTGGGCACCCCACACTTTTCTTTTAAGTTTCATTTTAATTATCATTTATTCATATCTATTCTATGCTATGCTGTTTAAGTAGTCTCTAATTTCGATTTCATAGAATTTTGATCACACATTATCATGCTTTGTCGATTGTATAGCTCTCACTAACTTGCAGGTGGCGATATCGAATTCCCGAGGATAGAGGCCAAATTGGGAGAATCCGACCATCTGGGTCGTCCCAAAATGGCCCCAATTACGTAACCCCTCTATTTTCAGGTGTTTTGGAGGTCCCGAGAGTCGACATTGGAGCAGTATCACTTCGGCTTTTCTAACACAATCGAATTTGTCCAACCCAAGGATGAATAGCAGTCGAAATTCATCCTGCCCAAGGACGAATTCCAGTTGAAATTATATTGGCTTACTGTTTCAATGGTAGTGGCCCTCTGGTAGTGTCTTTTGTCCTCTGTCAGGTTTTTCAGGTCATTTAGATTCACTTTACTCATTGTTTTAGACAAGTGTTTATATGCATCTTTTGGCAATTTCAAAGAACGAACATTCCTTTTTGTCACAGGTGCTACTAACACCTTGTTTGTTTCTTTGATTGCAGGAGGAGCAACAAGAAGTAAGGATTCATCAGCATAAGCGATGGCAACACTCTGGCCCGCCCATTTCAAACGTGGGCATGCGGAAGAGGGATCATTGATCACGATTGTAACCGAATCCATTTAACGCTCCTAACCCCTAAAAAGGGAGGAGGCAATTTTGTAACCGAGGTTAAAGAGTTTAATAAAAGGGCTGTGACTTCTCTAAATTCTTGTAACTGATTTCAATCGATTTGCCTCTTTCATTTAATGCACTTCATGTTTTAGGACTTAAGTGTTATTTTGATTTGAATGCATCGAAGTAGTTTTTCCTTTCTAAAGCTTTCAGAATCTCATGCTTTCATAATGGTTGAGCAGCTAAAACCTCTTCTACATAGCATTATCTGCTCAGAGAAAGGAGTTTTTATAGATGGTAGGCAGATATTGGATGATGTAGTTCTAGCTCAAGACGTAATCCATTCAATGAAAACATCTGGTAATAGAGGAATGTTCATAAAATTGGACATTTCAAAGGCTTATGATAGGGTCGAGTGGAGCTTCTTGTCAAAGATGATGGCATCCTTTGGTTTCTCTCAAGATTAGATAAAATGGGTCATGAGCTATGTTTCTACTCTCACATACTAAGTATGAATCAAGGGTCTTCCCTCATAACCGTTTGGAGATACTCGAGGCATTTGTCAAGGAGATCCTTGCTCCCCCTATACTTTTTTCATATTGGCTGAAGGCTTGGGTAGACTTATTTTGAGGAGAAGACAACAAATTTTGCTAAAAGGTATCAAGGTGGGTGAGGAATTTTTTATTCACCTATAATTTGTGGATGAAACAGGATTGGTTGGAGTGGATAGCTTCATGGAAGCAATAATGGTTAGAGATAAACTTTATGTCTACCTTAGGGCTACAAACCAAGTCATCAATGATAAAATTCTAAAGTGCTTTTTTCAATATTGATCAAAGTCTTCAAGATAAAATTTTAGAGATCTTGAGATTCACAAGGATTTCTCTCCTAGTGGTATACTTGGGGGTCCCTTTGCATTTTAAAAAACTAAAAATAGATATCTGGAGGAATATTTTGGACTGTATCAAGAAAAGAATTAAACATTGGTCTCACAAATGGTTAAGCTATGGTGGTAGATTAACATTTTTACAATTAGTCATTTAGGCCATGCCAATTTATAAATTTTCTATCCTTTCTGCCCCACATACCATATGGAAAGAGTTGGACAAGATGGCTAGAAATTTTTTATGGGAAGGAGTAAAAAGAGAGAGGAAATGGGCCTTAGTAGGTTGGGATAAAGTAACCCAACCCAAGGTAAAAGGAGGTTTGGAACTGAGAAGATCAAATTTAAATAATAAAGCTTTGGTTGGAAATATTTATTGGAGGTGGATTTCCCAGCCAACTTCTTTATTTAGTAGAATTTTAACTAGTAAATATTTGGTACAAGTAAACCAAAATGAGGTGGGTCATTTCTCTTTGGATGGTAATGGATCCTTAGTGTGGCAATATCTTAAGTTAGGATATATGATAGTGAAATATGAATTATTTTGGAATGTGGGGAGAGGGGAGAAGGCACAATTTTGGATAGATTCATGGGATCAATACCCACCTATAATTCTTGAATTTCTTGAACTGAAACCAATAAAAATAACCATGGAAACCAGGGTTGGGTTCAAATTGAAAGTTATTTCAACACTAGTCAGCTGGGGATTATAAGTTTAAGAATTTTAATAAATTGGATGAGTGGCCAATTTCAATACCTCTGGATTTGACACCCATCATGACTAAAATCTTGGTAGAAATATTTCTCACAAGTAGAGATGAGGAGGATGAATTAGCTTGGGGCTATGGGATCCTTGGTGTATACATAGTGAAATATGAATATTATAAGATCTTTCCAGAGCATCCTCCTCATGCATATCAGGTTGAGGATTGAAGAAGTATTTGGTAGTCCAAGGGTTGGTCAAAAGGAAACTTTTTTTCTTGTAGTTCATGCATAATAGAATTTTTACTTTTGATAATATTAGATGTAGGAGAATCATTGGTCCTTATGAATGTGTTTTATGCTACAAGAGTGAGGAAATAGTTGATCACTTGATGTTTGAGTGCCCATTCATGTGCCAAATCTAGGAGAGATGGTTTTTATATTATAAAATTTGAGTTAATGGTGATTTGAATCAGATTAATATTTGGGAAATATGGAAGAGAGGTAGATTTAAATATAAATATCTTTGTATTGGTGGGGATATTGGATTAAACTTCATTTGGTGGAAAGTGTGATTGGAGAGAAATACCAAAAATTTTAGAGAAACCTTTTCATATTTTTATGGAGTTTGGCAGGTCATTTGGAGCAAAGTCACAAAAGTTGTGGTAGCGTATGCTAAAGAGGAAACTCAGGTTGTTATAAGGAAAATGGATAAGGAAGTTGAAGTGTAAGAGGGGAAGGACAAAGCTAATTGGAAACCACCCCCAGAAAGTAGGATTAAAATTAATGTTGATGGAGCTACAAAAGGTAATCTAGATAGAGTTGGAATTGGAGTGGTTTATCAGAATCATGTTGGAACAGTGCTGTATTGGGAACTGCAAGGCTTGGGAAGGACCACAAATAATGAAGACTAAGCCTTAGCTATCAAATATACTTCTATCTAGGCAGTAAAACAAGGTTACAGGAGGATAATCCTAGAATTAGACTCTCAATTAATGGTTGGAGCTCTAGATTGCATGATGAACTTTGCTTTGAAGACACGGAGGTTGAGGATTCTTGTCACTCAAATTAAGGAATTTTGGAGGGAATTAGATGATGTGATTCTAGATTATGTGAGTAGAGATATAAATAAAGTAGCAGACCTCCTGGCTAAGATGGGCACTAAGAAGGAGGTAGGGGTTTAGTGGCACAGTTACATGGCTATTGAGGATGAGATTATTAGACAGGTTGGCAAGCAAATCCAATGTTTAGCTAATTTGTAAAACCATTCCATAAATATGGTTTAGGATATTTGTTCTCCAATTTAGATCTTATTTTATAGTTATAAATAAGTGAAAAACCATTGTAGAAATATGGTTTAAGATATTTGGATCCAATGCAAATCTTCTTTTACTATTATAAACATGTTTTATCTTTGACTAAGGCTGGTAGAAATATCATCCCAACTTGTAACTGATATTTTTTTTAATACAAGTTTTTTTCTAATTATTTTTCAAAAAAATAGAGTGGATAAATTCTCTAGCAACAAGGAAAACAATGAGATTATTCTAGGTATGATTTAGGGTGAAAACTTATCTATGCCAGTACAATATGATCATAGGAAGAAAAGTGAAATGGCTAACCCCTAAACAAGAGAAGAAAATTCAAAATCAAGGGAGAAAATTATGGATGTGGAAGAGAATTATCTAGAAGTGGTCCCTTGTACAATGGACAAGCTACTAAAGGAAATATCCTCAACAATTGAATAAATATAAAATATAAGAGTGAAAAGGAGTACCAAGAAGACTGTAAATGTTGGAAAAAAAGAGGTAAACAAGGTGGAAGACCTTGTTCAAAGGAAAAACACATAAAAGAGACAAAAAGTAACTTGGGAATTCATATGATCTTAGACTCAAGTGGGTAAAAGCCCACAACAAAAAATAGGATATGAAGATCTTGTATTGGAATGTTAGGGGAATGAATTTCTCTAAAAATCATAGGGTGATTATATCCTTGATTAAAAATAACTAACCTAGTGTAGTTCTATTACAAGAGATAAAGTTAATGCTACAATATGTGGAAATGTTAAGAAATGAATAAGGAAGAAAGGTTTTGGTGGTTAGGTGGAGGTGAAGGAGGGATTATGAGGAATATTAACTTTATGGAATTTAGATACCATTTAAGGGGAATTCATATCCAAAAATGAGCATATTGTAATTATTTGTATAACTTTAAAATTATCAAATTTGGCCTTCATCATTACAAATATTTATGCCCCAAATATGAATAGATAAAGAAAGGTGTTATGGATGGAATTGGAAAAAATGGGAAAGCATATAAGGGGTATAAGATAGATAGTGATAGGGTAATGTAACACCACTTTTATTCCTAGAGATGAAAAATGAGTATCCCAATGCTTCTCAAAGAACATGGAGGATTTTAACAACTTTTTGTTAGAATCTGGTCTATATGATGTTGATTTAAGGGGTAATTATTTTACATGGATGAATAGAAAAAGAGAGAAAATCTTGATTCAAACAATATTGAACAAATTAAATCTCTATATGGGCACTCATTAGTATCTCTTTCTAAAATATGATCAGATCATAATCCATTATTATTTAGCTAGCCCAAGAAAAGATGGAAAGCTAGAAGCCCTTTCATATTTGAATACATGTGATTTCAACACCCAAATATTTATTCCAAAGTGGGAACATGGTGGAGGATTATGAATATAGGCTATAAGATATTTATTTTGGTATGGAAAATCAATTATGTGAAGAAATAAGTGAAGTTTTGTAATAAGAAAGTCTTTGGAAATATCTTTTGTCAAAAGGAAAGCCTTAGGCAGGAACTGTGTTTGCTGGAGAAGGAAGTGATGAAAATTGGGATGGACCAAGCCCTATATAGCATAGAGAAAAATATTCAAAAAAAGCTTCACACTATCTTGGCTCAAGAGGAAACTTATTCGAGCCAAAAATAAAGGAATAAATGGCTTCTAGAAGGAGATAAAAACACTAAATTATATAAAAATTATGGACAATAAAGCATAGAAGTGTTAGAAAATTTTGTAAATCCTATGTGAGGATGGTTAAGTATTAAAAGGTGAATAAATCATTAGGCAATAGGTAATTTATTTCTTTATTTTTTTCTGTTGAAGGAAAGGGGGAAGACTAGAAAGATTTGGAAGAAATTATTCAATATATACCAATGAGAATATCTAGAGGAATGAATGGAGATTTGGTGAGATATTTTAGTGAATAAGAGGTGAAATATTAGAAAGTGGTATGCTTCACTTGTATACAATCATGGAACATTAGTGTTTTAAACAATAAAACCCATAAATTTTTTGTACAAACACTCTTAGAAAAAAGTAAAACACATTTTTTTGTTTATCCAAGAGAATAAAATGTCATTGGATGTCATGTAAAAAATAGTAAATAGAAATTGGATGGGTTTTGGTCATTTGGATGTGGATTTTGAAGGGACCTTAGGGGGGATAGTTAAATTTTAGAACACTCTTTAATGAAAAAAAATAAAGCATACAACTTGGAGGGGTGTCCTCACATCCCATTTTAGGCACAATGTGAAAACTAAGTAGGTTCTGATCATAAATTTCTATGGGGCTCAAAACCTATATGGACATATTTGTTAATGGAGAGCAATGCATAATATGATAATCTTGAGGGAGGAGCTAGATTAGATTATGAATGTAGATTTTAATGTTGAACTATCATCTCGAGATCAAAAAGGGGGAACTCTATTTTTTGACTTAGGGGATCAACTCATGTTTACCCTGTTCCATGCATTACACTTGGTCGATATTAAATGCCCTAGAACAAGCTATACTTGGAATAACTAAAGGATGGATCCACATAGCAAGAATATGAATTTACTTTATCTTATAATTTTTGAGGAGGTATTTGTCAAATGGAATCTAAAATTTAATATTTTGGAGGGTCTAGTCTTGGAACACTTTCCCCATTTTGTTATAGGGAGGATCGGGATGGGGCAACATCAAAAACCATTTAGATTTGAATATTTTTAGTTACAAAGGAGGAATTTTAGAAGAAAATATTGGAATTGTGAGAAGAGGGATACCCAAAATGTGGGACAATAATATTTATCTTTCATAAGTAACTTCACTATATCAAGGAACAATTGAAAAGGTAGAGGTGATATAACAAGTAAGACTTTGAGGTTTAAAGAGATCCATTGGTGGTCATGGGATGATGTGTCGAAACTCTTCAGGAAGAGAATAATTATAGAGCAAATCAAAGAATAAAGTGGTAGAGAGCATTGACAACCAAGAGAATACATACTAGAAATAAATATACAAAACAATTTGGTTACTAGAAGGGGATAAAAACACTATTTTTTTTCCATTGAATCACTTCTGCTAGGAGATATATGAACAAGATGGAATCTCCTTTGATACAATTTTAGGTATATATTCCCATTCAATGGATTGATTTGCTAAATTTTTCAAGGAAGGTCTAGTGCAATATGAAGAGGTTTAAAAAGAAGTTCTTGTTGTAATTCCCTTTGTCATATCTAGAGAATAAAATCAACCACTTCTTAAACCCATTTATAGAGAGGAATTGAAGGAGGTAGTATTTGTAATGAATACAAGAAAAATGGTAAGTCTAAATGACTTTCTAATTGATGATTTTTAGACATTTTGGATAGCTTAGAGGAGGATGTAATGGTTTTCATAGAGGATTCCGTGGGTGTCAAAAGAATGCATAAAGCATTAAATTATACATTAATTTTCTTAATTTCAAAAGCGAAAGATGGGGTGAATATTTCAGATTATAGAAATATTACCATATGCAATGTTATATACAAAGTAATCACAAAGGTAATGACTAAATAGTTAAAACCTATCCTAGAAAATATTATTTTCTCAAAATAAGGGGGTTTTGTACAGGGTAGGTAGATCATGGATGGTGTGGTTTCATATCAAGAGGTAATCCACTTAATGCAAAACATTGGTAACAGAGAAATGCTAATAAAATTAAATATATTAGAATCTAATGATAGGGTGTAGTGGAGCTTCTTGTCAATGATGATGTTAGGCTTTGGCTTCTCTCAATATTGGACAAAGTGGTTCATGAGCTATGTCTCTACTCCAACATACTCAATATTAATCAATATCTTACCTCACAACTATTTGGAAACACTAGAGGCCTTCATTAGGGATATACTTATCCCCCTTATCTTTTTATCATATTGGCTAAAGACTTGGGTAAACTTATCTTGAAAATAAGACAATAGGGTTTGCTCAAAAGTATCAAGGTGGATGAGGAGGTTTTGACTAACTTGTAATTTGTTGATGATACAAGATTGATGGGAGTGGCCAAACTTAGGGAAGCAAGAATAATCCAATATACTATTAATATTTATCTTAGGCCAATAAACAAAGTAATCAATAATAAGAAATTCAAAGTGTTTTTGATCTTCAATATTGACTGAAGGTATCATCTAAAAGTTTAGATATCTTGGGATTCATGAAGAATTCCCTGCCAATGGTCTATTTGGGGTCCCTCTATATTTTAGAAAACTAAAGATAGTTGTTTGGAGGAATATTTTGAACCATATAAAAAAATTAACCATTGGTCTCATAAATGTTTAACCTTTAGGGGTATATTAAATTTTTTACAATTAGTCATTAATGCCATGCCAATCTACAAATTTTATATCATTTTTGCCCCACATAACATATAGAAAATGTTGGATAAGATGGCTAAAATATTTTATGGGAATTAGTAAAAGTAGAGAAGAAATGATCATTAGTAGGTTGGGAGAAATTAAGCTAGCCCAAGGAAAATGGAGGCTTGGGCCTAAGGAGAATAGAGCTAAATAAAAAATATTTGGTTGGAAATATTTACTAAGGTGGATCTCCTAGTCAACTTATTTATTTAATAGATTTTTAACTAGTAAATATTTGGCATAGGTGAACCCAAATGAGGTGATTTATTTCCCTTTGGATGGTAATGAGTCCCTAGTGTTGCAGGTACTAAAGTTAGGATTTCAAGCAGTGAAAGATGAATTATTTTAGAAAGTCGAGAGAGGAGAGAAAACATGATTTTGGAAATATTCATAGGATCAATACCCACCTATCATTTATAAATTTCTATAACTACAACTAGTAAAAACAACCATGCAAAGCAAGGGTTGGATCAATATTGAAATATATATCAATACCATCCTACTAGGGGACTATACATGTAAGGAATTTAAGAAGTTGGGTGAGTGGAAAATCCCAATCTCTCTAGAATTGGCACCCATCATGACTAAAATCTGGGCAAAATAATTCTTCATAGGTAAGGATGTGGAGGATGAATTAGCTTGAGGCTATAAGACCTTTGGAATGTACACGATGAAGGATGGACATGAATAGATCTTTCTAAAACTTCCTCCTATGAATATTAGGTTAAGTATTGGAGAAATATTTGGTAGTCCAAGTGTTAGCTAAAAGTAAACTTATTTGCTTGGCAGTTCATGCACAACAAAATTATTACCTTTTATAATTTGATACATATAGGAATATTTTTCCTATAACAATGTGTTTTATGCTATAAAAGTTAGAAAATATTTAACCACTTGATATTTGATTACCGGTTCATTCACTAGATTTGGGAGAGATAGTTTTTAGCTTACAAAATCCAAGTCAATGGTGAGTTGAACTAGATTAATATTTGGGAAATTTAAGGGGGGTATATTAAAAATTGAACTCTTCATAATAGGTGTAAGATTGGATTAATATTTATTTAGAGGCAATTGTAGCTGAAGAGAAATTATCTTTTTTGGGAGAAACATTTTCATATTTGGATGTCATTTGGCAAGTCATTTGGAGCAAATTCACAAAAACTATGGTAGTGTATGCTAAAGAGAAAACTAAAACTAATATAGGCATGATGGAGAAAGAAGTTAAATTTTGAGATGAACAGGATAAAGTTAGTTGGAAAACACTCTCGAAAGGTTAGATTAAAATTAATATTAATGAAGTTATAAAGGATAATCTACGTGGTTAGATATCAGTCGGCAAGGTGGGAAACCTCGTGGAATCCTTGCAATAATCGTAGATAATGTAGTTCTCATGTACCCATCAAATATTTCACCTTTGCAATGTAGTGAGCAATGAATAAGGTGTATCCCACCACTTGTGAAGAGAAGCAGTGCATAAGGTTTGGCAGTCTAGGGCTCCTCTGCATTCACACACATCAATGTCGAAGTTTGTGTTAGTGGAAACGAATGGAGAATGGCTCCAGTTGGTCTTCACAAGGCTCCTTGAGTAGCCCAATCATATGCATTCTAAATGGAAGAGAATAATCCTATTGTCTGCCTATTTGGGTACACCACTCCCAAATTTTCCTTGTTGGGGAACAAAGAATATACAACAATACAATCAGACACAAGTTACATTACTTTATTTTGTGTTATTAGTTGCCTTCACAATCCTCTAGGTATACTTAATCTACTTAATCCGCTTGGTCATGGGTCCATAAGAGAGAGTATGTATGGATGTCTTCAGTTTTGTCAAACCAGAGATAGGGCGACCCAATTCATTTAACCAAATGTGAACAAAATCAATGTAAATTATAAATAGATATTTAGAAGTCGACATACATAAAATATTGTGACTATGCCTATAGAGTCACCAGGGACGAGCTTAATCTGTACACTCATTTTTCCAAACAAATATGTTGTCTTGGAAGCAAAGCCAGTTCCTGAACATTTATTTAATCACATTAAATATAATCCCTTTTAGTAAAGCAAAAGTGAACACGAAAAAAAATAATTACTAAAGGTGATACTAATGGTGGGAATATCCATTACCTGAGGCATTATCGAGCTTAAGATTTTGTAAATCCCCCTCGTAGAGAACATGGTCAAGTGCCCAACTAGGTTCAAACAAATCATCAAAATAGAGCACCAGAATCAAGCTAAAGCAACTGCTGCTGTACGCATTAGCACAACACCCCATCTTGGATAAACCAACCCTAAAGTGTTATTTTTATCTTAAAGCCTATCTAAACTCTTTTGTGGTTCAATAAGAAGCTACGAATATATATAGGTATCTACACAAGCAACCTTAGATTTTTTAATTCTAACCCTTTTTCTTAATTTCCTAGTGATTACCAAAATTAAGGTTTAAATTAATTTAATTAAAGCTACACAGATCCACGAAATCAGACACTATTGGACCAGAGTGTATTGAATTCGTGATAAGGCCACCTGCTTAGATTACAATTTTTTGGGAATAGGTTACAATTACAATCTTTTTTTAATATCAATCAAGGTTTATATTTTGGGTTTCTTTTTATAATATTTATTTGTCTTGTTGTTATTGTTATTGACCACCGGTCCTATAACCTTTATTCGTGAGATCCACCGATGGTTCATGGTTCGTACCATCATCTTCTTCGGTCTAGCGTGTACTCAGAGGATACAAAATAGACAACTACCATTGCAAAGGGACTGCTTTTCTTAAGGTTTAAATCTAAGTCTCTTTTTTGTAAGTACCCAAAAACACTTGCACTTACCAATCCACTTAACCTTTAAAAATTAGAAGAGTGCAACTTACTAACACAGGGTTCGACGACTCAAAATTTGATAGAGAACTACAATTAGAAGGTTTTTTTTTGCTTAGTTTGATGATGGCACCAGTGCTTGCTCCCACGATGATAGGTTAAGTTTTTTCATTACAAAGTTCATCTGACTAGACACCTACTTAGGAGATGGGGTACACTGTGCTTTCATTTATTTTTGGAGCATAGGAATTTAATTACTTGCATGGGGCCAAGTCCCACCATAACTGTAGGTCAATGGGATTCCTAAGAATATCTCATTTATTGAGGGCCAGGCAGGGCCATCCTAGAAATATCTACCACATTTCGTATTTTGAACTATTTTACGTTTTGGTTTGAGCTTTTCCTGAACTGTTTGTAGGTCATCAGAACAACAAGTTGAAGTTACGTGTGTACGATAAATGGATATCGTGTGGAGAGTACAGTGACTGCTTTGCCATCGCCCAAGAATTATTGATGCAAAGTCAGAGTCGGAGGGTCAACATGGAAATCACGATAATAATTGTGAACTATAATTACATGTATAAAAATGGTATTATTACAAACCATCTTGTTATAATTATTCAAAATTATATTGCTATGCATTTATTGTAAGGACTACAACTTTAGTGGACTTAACAATAATGAATTTGAAACTATAAATATGAGTTCAAAGATTTAAATCATGTTAGGAGTAGGGATATACATTATTCTATTATATTATATTAATAATTAAAAAAAATTAAATGCAGCATGACATTCACCACAACTTATATACAAGAGATAAGAAGAGAAATGGAAAGATCAAGTAGAGAAATAAGGTGATGGTTGGTCAAGGAAAAATACCAATAATAGATCATATAAAATATTATGATACACATCAATATAATGGATTAGTGATTAGGATGTATTCATATTAGATACATAATCCCCAATGTTAAATTTTTTAGTAACACATTAACCTAGACTGATAAAAGGCTCAAGGTTAATTCAAGATATAGCCATAAATTATTAAAACCTTTATAGAGGTTTAGTTAAGTTTAATTATACAACTGATTTAACCAATCCCACTAGGGGTGAATACATCACATCATTGGCCATAGGCTTAGATCAAGAATTCTTAGTCTTTTACATTAAGGTTGATTTTAGGATTATATAATGATCTCTTGAACTTGGCTAATAGGAATAAATTACCATCTCCCATTACTCCCCAATAATATAAGCTTGGGCCTAAGGAGAGAAAATATTAGAGATTATCATTCATAATGAATGCTCGATTAGGCCAAATAATAATTGAACCTCTAAATAATATATGACCTTTCCACATTATCTAGAAGACTATCAAATCACCAAGGAATATATGATACTCCCCATCATATCAAGACTTATACAGACACTAATTAATATAGGATTCTTTATCACCATCTAGAATACTGTTAATTCACCCCATAAGAAACACTCCCATATCTAATTTAACCTTGCAATACTAGAAATGACACTTTGGGCATGGTCTTGGTAATGTTTTCTTACTGATTTGGGTAAATGTAATATATGTGGTCTATGAAGATCCTATAAAATTATCATATTATACCATCAAGATTGAATAAAATTGATGTAGACACAATGAAGTGCTCAAGAAAATGTGTGATTTGAAAAATAGGGCTTGAGAAATTTTTTTATGTAAAAGATATGAAATTTGAAAGGTTACCCCTCCATAAATGCACAAAATTGTGAAAAACATTGGAATTCAAAAAGTAAGAGTGGATAAATTTTCTAGCAACAAGGCAAACAATGAGGTTATTATAGTTAGGATTTAGGGTGAAAACTCATCTATGCCAATACAATATGGTCATAGGAAGAAAATTGAAATGGCTAACCCCAAAATAGGAGAAGAAAAGTTAAAAGCAAGGGAGAAAATTATGGATATGGAAGAGAATTATCTAGAAGTAGTCCCTTGTACAATGGACAAGCTAGTAAAGGAAGGATCCTCAAGAATTGAATAAATCTAAAATATAAGAGTAACAAGGAGTGCCAAGAAGACCTCAAATGTAGGAACAAAAGAGGTAAACAATGTGGAAGACGTTATTCAAAGGAAAATCTCTTAAAATAGATAAAAAAATAATATTAACTTGGGAATTCAGATGATCTTAGACTCAAGTAGGTAAAATCCCACAACAAAAAATAGGATATGAAGATATTGTCTTCAAATTTTAGTGAAATGAATTTCCATAAAAAGCATAGGGTGATGATATCCTTGATTAAGGATAACTAACCTAGTATAGTTCTATTACAAGAGATAATTTTGAATTCTACAATATGTGGAAATGTTAAGAAATGGATAAGGAATAAAGGTGTTAGTGGTTAGGTGGAGGTGAAGGAGGAATTAGGAGGAATATTAATTTTATGAAATTTAGATACCTTTGAAGGGGAATTCATATAAAAAAACTAGCATATTCTAATTATTTGTATAAATTTTAAATTACCAAATTTGACCTTCCTCATTACAAATATTTATGCCCCAAATGTGAATAGAGAAAGAAAGGTGTTATGGAGGGAATTGGATCAAATGGGGTAGCAGATAAAAGGTCTAAGCTGGATAGTGGTAGAGGAATTCAACACCCCTTTGATTCCTAGAGAGGCATAATGAGTATCTTAATGCTTCTCAAAGAGCGTGGAGGATTTTAACACCTTTTTGTTAGAATATGGTCTATATGATGTTGATTTAAGGGGTAATTCTTTTATATGGATGAATAGCAAGATATGGAACAAATTGATTCAAATGATATTGAAAAAAGTAAATCTCTCTATGAGCACTCATTAGTATCTCTTCCTAATATATGATCAGATCATAATCCATTATTATTTAGCTAGTTGAGGAAAATATGGAAAGCTATAAGTTCTTTCATTTTTGAATACATGTGGCTTCAACACCCAAATATTTATGCCAAAGAGGGATCATGGTGGAGGCTTATGATATAGGTTATAAGATATTTATTTTGGTATGGAAACTCAATTATGTGAAGAAATAAGTGAAGTTTTAGAATAAGCAAGTCTTTGGAAATATCTTTAGTCAAAAGGAAATCCTTAGGCAGGAACTGTGTTTGTTGGAGGAGGAAGTGATGAAAATTGGGATGGACCAAGCCCTATATAACATAGAGAAAAAATATTCAAGCAAATCTTCATACTATCTTGTCTCAAGAGGAAACTTATTGGAGTGAAAAATAAAAGAATAAATGGCTTCAAGAAGGAGATAGAAACACTAAATTCTTTCACATCTTGACAATAAAGCATAAAAGTGTTGACAAGTTGGAAAGGAGTTGTTCTAAGTCAGGGTAGGAAAGCTTTATTGGTTAAAAATTCTATTCAAAGCATACTTGTCTACTTCATGTTCCTATTTCAAATACATGGTAAAATTCTCAATAGAATTGAGAAAATCTAGAGGGATGTTTTATGGACTGGAGCTAAGAAAAAGTGAAGATTCTCCTTGGTAACTTGGAATCAAATTTGTAGCAATAAAGCTTGTGGGATCCTGGGATTAAGGATAACAAACCTTATGAATAAAGCCCTGATTGCCAAACAAGTATGGAAACAAATCCAAAATGAAGATGTGGAATGGGTCATGATAATTAAGGCAAAATATTTGGGAACCAAGAATAAGCTTTTGACTTTACCTTCATTGTCTTCAGTCTTAGCCTTATGGATGAATTTAAGTAAATTCAAATAAGTGCTTTCGAAAGGTGGGAAATGGTTGATTAGGCATGATCAGGATATTGAATTCTAGCATCACCCCTGGTTTCTTGATGATCCCCTAGTTTCTAACCTTCAGTTGGATATTGTTGAAACTTCATGTAGAAGGTTGTTTATCTCCAAAAATTTTGGTTATATTGTTACTCTCACGAATGGTATAAAGTGTCATTACCTTTTAAATATTGCTTTATATTTTGAGGAAGTTATAACCATTATTTTTGTTGTTGACCTCTTAAATATTTATGTTCTCAGGATGGATCCTGATGATGATTCCTTTTGCTAAAAGGCCAACCCCTCTGGATTTTTTTTTATCAAAACTACTTTCAACCTACTCGAGAACTCAAGCCCCTTTGGCCCCCATATAACCCGGTCTAGCATAGAGGTTATATCCCTAAGATCAATATTTTTCTTTGGTTGGCGATTCAAAATAACATCCTCGCCCTAGATAATATTAGATCTAGAGGTTTGATCTCACCCAATCATTGTCACATGTGTGGTGCCTTTGAAGAATCTCCTCACCTTTTCAATATTTTCCCATTCTTAAGGGAGGTCTTTGCTTCATTTTTTGGTTGATTGGGTATCTCTTGGGTCCTCCCTATTTCTCTATCTAATCTCTAAGCTCAGTGGTCTTCCCCATTTTCTTCCCATCAACTTCATTTATTCGTCTTTCAGCTCGACCCATCTTCTTTGGGGTGTCTAGAAAGAACAAAATAAATATGCTTTTAATAACTCTTATAATTCATCTAATTTTGTCTGCTCAAGGAGTATTTCTACAATTGTATAAAATGTTATCTTATGCTACCCTAAATATTTCCACAAGGAAGCTAAGCAAGAGTTGGAAATATTTTTTGGGTATCAAACCTATTGATAAATTGGCTTTGACTAATGTGAATAATATAAGAGCGACAACTATTTGGACTCCTCTTCTTGTTGATTACCTTAAGTTAAAATTTTATGGCACCTCAAATGGAATACCTGGTAGATCTAGAGTAAGGGGCATCCTTAGGAATCATAGGGGAGAAACCCTTATGACCTATGCTAAAATTTTAGTTGTCAACACCTATCTTTTCATGGAATTCAAGGTCCTATTCTGAGGCATCAATATTATGAAATGCCAACCTTAGGTAATATCTCTATAATAAACAAGGAAGTCAGGTTTCAACACGCCTTTTAGGAGGGTAATAAGTATGTGGACTTCATGGTAAATTTGGGTGTGGACCAATCTAGATTCTACATTTGGTAGGAAAATTTTCCTAAAGGCTTGATCATATTGGAGGAAACTAAATCCTCTATTAGGGGAGAAAAAAATAATAACCTTTGTCCTTTATGTGGTGTTTGTAATTCTTTCTCCATTGGTCTAGCTGCCTCTGTCTCACTTCGAGAGAATTTTTGGATTTGGTGCTAGACTTGCATACCTATTGGTTATCCCAACTAAGGGTCAATTTGTGGAAGAACCTAATCCTTAGAATTGGGTGGTACATGATTACTAGAACTCTTATAGAAAATAAACCCTTGTGTGATTTTTTTATCACTTTTTATTTCGTAGCTTGGATTGTTGGAAATTTCTCAAGTTGTAGGGATGTTGTTTGGAAAAAGTGTAGTTGGGGTCTTGGTCTTGACGTTGTTCCAAATATTCTTATGCCCCCATGGATTTTTCATATGTCACCTACATTGAATTGTCTTGATGCTAGGTGCATAAGTGTATGGGATTCTAGACCTTCTTTTATCAATGATTTTCTCAATATTATGGAAATGCCTAGAATGTGTCCTTATTTTCAAGCCTCCTTATGGAATGTGAGCAGCTCCACTCTCATTTTGTTGAGGTCCTTGTTCTCCCTTTGCAGACCAAAAATATGTTAAGCAAGCTTCCTCGATTGAGTATATTTTGGTAGAACTCTCTGAGGGTGAGCACCATGAAACCTTCTAAGAAGTCATCAAATAAGGATGATTTAATTCTAGATATTGCCATCCTGGAAGTGGATGATGATTTAAAAAAAGATCCTGAGATGAAGGAGAATCCTTAAGTGTCTATAAAATTTTAATGGCCATCATCTCCTCCTAGCCAGACACCTTTCCAATCTTGGAGGAATGACAAAGTCAAACTAGGAGAACTAGAATTCTATATTTCAATCAATTTCATTGTTGAAGGTACTAGCCTTCATGTTGATGAGGCCTATCATAGCTAGGAAAAACACTCCTTGGATAGGGAGATGATGATCTTTCTTGATGTTGGTGAATATCTTAAATATTACAAGAATGGTTTCAGTAGGATTTCTATTAAGGACCCATGGGATCAGATTGCACTCATTGTTAAGAAATACACTACCTTGGACAAATATCAAGAGATGATCAAGAGATTCCACATAATATTTCTAAATTAATTTTGGACGAAAAGAGTTATGAATGTTCTAGAATTTCTATTCAACTTCCTAGAGCACTCTGTATGCAAGGTCTAGAGAGGTAAATTGATCAATCGTTTCCACCAAGGCCTAAATAAGATTTTTTTGACTATGGTGGCTTCTCGAGGCCTCATAGGAGATAGCATTTTATTTGCTCTCTTAGTTAATCATATTGCTATGGTTGATTTATATTCTTTGAGGGATTTAGATTCTTCCTCCTAAGAGATTGACTATGACTCTGATTTCAAGCTAACCTTGTAGTCAAAGTTGGGAACTCCTCTATACACTGGTCCTATCATGAGTGATTCTTAGAATTCTTCCAATAGCTTGACATCTCCTCTGATAGATTCTATTATCAACTTTAAATTTTGATCTACTTTCTCTAATCTGTAGTCATAGACTAAAATTCAAAGGACATCCCCTAGTTCATGTGCAGGGGGTAGTAGTTCTAGTATAAGGAGATCTAAGTGGTTGGTTTTCAAATACGCTTCCATGAATCTTGTCAAGGCAAATAACCCTTTAGAAAATCTCAATAACGAATTTGTAGAAGATCAAATTTTTGGGATATTTGTATTGCAAACCTCCTTTTGACTTTGAGGATGAGGTTAAGTTTTTGCAATTGATCCCCTGCAATCCTCTCAATACCTCAAATTTTAATATGTAGAATTTAATTTTTGATCTTATGAAGGTGGTTATATATTGGGCTGAAGCTTTCAAAGTTGTAATCAATGGAGACCATTCTAATCCCCCTATGCACTTGGGTACTTATAATTCAAAGAAATCTAAGGTGAATTTTCTTTGTGAGGTTTTTCTAGGTGGCCTAATCATTTTTTCCCCCTTGCATGGGAGATTTTCTATCCTTCCTTTTCTCTATTACATTTCAAGGTGTGCATTTCATTCTTTTTAGTGTGTCTCCCCTAGTGGTATCTGAGCCAGTGTTGGAGAGTTCCTTAGTTTTTTGTGTTCTTATTTATCAGTTGGTGTGTCTTATTTGCACTATATTTTTTACTCTCACCCAATCCCTTTTTATACCTTGGTTTGGCATGTAAAGGTTTGGAGACCCTTTCAAAACCCCTTCTACCTTTTTATCAAAAAAAAGATAGAAATCTAATTAATGATCCTTTTATAATGATTTATTTTTATAATACTTTTTTCTTATTATGTTAGGCATACACAGAAGGAAAAATGACCATAAGAGATAATATTTAGTTTTTAGGGGACTCAAACCTTTCACCTCTTTAGAGTAAATGCCCTCCCACACCACTTCGTCAAGACCTCATAGTCTTCAAAAGTAGTTTTTTTTTTACTTTTTATTTTCTATGCATTTCATTTTTTTAATTGGTTATAAGGTTGATATAACCATATCCATATTACATAATAATTGCTCAATAGAACTATAATTACATGTAAATAAATGGTTTTATTACAAACCATCTTGTTATAAGTCTTCATACTTATATTGCTGTGCATTTGTTGTAAGGGCTACAACTTTAGTGGACCTATCAATAATAAATTTGAAGCTATAAATAAGAGTTAAGATATTTAAATCGTGCTATGAGTAGGGATGTACATTATTCTATTACATATTATAATAATTTTCAAAAATAAAATGGAGCATAACATTCACCACAACTTATATACAAGAGACAAGAAGTAAAATGGAAATATCAAATAGAGAAAATAAGGTGATGGTTGGTCAAGGAAAAATACCAATAATATATCATATAAAATATTATGATACACATCAATATAGTGGATTAGTGATTAGGATGTATTCATATTAGATACATAATCCCCAATGTTAAATTTTTTAGTAACACATTAACCTAGACTGATAAAAGGCTCAAGGTTAATTCAAGATATAGCCGTAAATTATTAAAACCTTTATAGAGGTTTAGTTATGTTTAATTATACAACTGATTTAACCAATCCCACTAGGAGTGAATACATCACATCATTGTCCATAGGCTTAGATCAAGAATGCTTAGTCTTTTATATTAAGGTTGCTTATAGGGTTAGATGATGATCTCTTGAACTTGGTGAATAGGAATAAATTACCATATTTCATTACTCCCCAATAATATAAGTTTGGGCCTAAGGAGAGACAATATTAGAGATTCTAGCATCTCTCATTCATAATGAATGCTCGATTAGACCAAATAATACTTGAACCTATAAGGAATATATGACCTTTCCACATGATCTAGAAGACTATTAAATCACCAAGGAATATATGATATTCCCCCATCATATCAAGAATTATCAAGACACTAATGAATATAGGATTCTTTATTACCATCTAGAAGACTATTAATATCCCCCATAAGAAACACTCTTATATATAATTTGCTCTTGCAATAATGGAAATGACACTTTGGGAATGGTCTTGGTATTATTTTCTTATTGATTAGGGTAAATGTAAGATATGTGGTCCATGAAGATCTTATAAAATTATCATATTATACCATCAGGATTGACTAAAATTGATGTAGTCATAATGAAGAGCTCAAAAAAATATGTGATTTGAAAAATAAGGATTGAGTAGCTTTTATATGCAAAAGATATGAAATTTGAAAGGTTACCCCTCCATAAATGCACACAATTGTGAAAAACATTAGAACTCAAAACATAAGAGTGGATAAATTCTCTAGAAACAAGAAAAACAATGAGGTTATTCTAGGTAGGATTTAGGGTGAAAACTCATCTATGCTAGTATAATATGGTCATAGGAAGAAAAGTGAAATGGCTAACCCCCAAATAAGAGAAGAAAATTTAAAATCAAGGGAGGAAATTATGAATATGGAAGAGAATTATCTAGAAGTTCTCCCTTGCACAATGGAAAATCTAGTAAAGGAAGCATCATCAAGAATTGAATAAATCTAAAATATAAGAGTAACAAGGAGTGCCAAGAAGACCCCAAATGTAGGAATAAAATAGGTAAACAAGGTGGAATATCTTATTCAAAATAAAAACACTTAAAATAGATAAAAATGGATATTAACTTGGGAATTCAGATGATCTTAGACTCAAGTAGGAAAAAGCCCACAAAAAAATATAGGATATGAAGATCATGTCTTGTAATGTTAGGGGAATGAATTTCCCTAAAAATCGTACGGTGATGAGATCCTTGACTAAGGATAACTAACCTAGTACAATTCTATTACAAGATATAAAGTTGAATGCTACAATATGTGGGAATGTTAAGAAATGGATAAGGAATAAAGGTGTTAGTGGTTAGGTGGAGGTGAAGGAGGGATTAGGAGGAATATAAAATTTATGTAATTTATATACCTTTTAATGGGAATTCATATAAAAAATGAGCATATTCTAATTATTTGTATAGCTTTAAAATTACCAACTTTGACCTTCATCATTACAAATACTTATGCCCCAAATATGAATAGAGAAAGAAAGGTGTTATGGAAGAAATTGGATCAAATGGGTCAAAAGATAAGAGGTAAAATATAGATAGTAATATAGTAATTTAAAACCACTTTGATGTCTATAGATGCAAAAGTAGTATTCCAATGCTTCTCAAAGAGCATGGAGAATTTTAACAACTTTTTGTTAGAATCTAGTCTATATGATGTTTATTTAATGGGTAATTTGCTTTCATGGATGCAAAAAAAAATAGAGAACAACTTGATTCAGATGATATTGAACAAAGTAAATCTCTCTATGAGAACTAATTAGTATATCTTCCTACGATATGATCAGGTCATATTCCATTATTATTTAGCTAGTCTAGGAAAATATAGAAATCTAGAAACCCTTTCATATTTGAATTCATGTGGCTTCAACACCCAAATATTTATGCCAAAGTGGAATCGTGATGGACGATTATAAATATAGGCTATAAGATACTTATTTTGATATTTAAAATCAATTATGTGAAGAAATAAGTGAATTTTTAGAGTCTTTGGAAATATCTTTAGTCAAAAGAAAATCCTTAGGTAAGAATTGTGTTTGTTGGAGAAGGAAGTAATGAAAATTGGGATGGACCAAGCCCTATATAACATAGAGATAAATATTCAAGTAAATATTCACACTATCTTGGCTTGAGAGGAAACTTATTGGAGCCAAAAATAAAGGAATAAATGGATTATGGAAGGAGATAGAAACACTAAATTATTTCACATCTCGACAATAAAGAATAAAAGTGTTCAAAATATTTTGTAAATCCTATGTGAGGATGGTGAAGTATTCAAAGGTGAAGAAATTATTAGGCAAGAGGCAATTGATTTCTTTATTTTTTTTCTATTGAAGGAAAGGGGGAAGACTAGGAAGCTATGGAAGAAATTCTTCAATATATACCAATGAGAATATCTAGAGGAATGAATGAAGAGCTAGTGAGAGATGTTAGTGAAGAGGAGGTGAAATATTAGGAAGTGGTATCACATGTATACAATCATGGAATAAATATGTTTTAAATAACAAAATCCATAAATTTATTGTACAAACACTCTTATGAAAAATTAAAACATATTTTTTTGTTTATCTAAGAGACTATAATGTCTTTGGATGTCATGTAAGAAATAGTAAATAGACATTGGAGGGGTTTTTTTCATTTGGAAGTGGCTTCCAAAGGGGCCTTAGGGGAGGTAGTTAAATTTTAGAACACTCTTGAATGGACAAAAATAAAGCATATAGCTTGGAGGGGTGTCCTCACATCTCATTTTAGGCATAATGTGACAACTAAGTAGGTTCTAATCATAAATTTTTATGGGGATCGAATCCTAGATGGACATATTTATTAATGGAAAGCAGTGCATAATATGAATCTAGAGGGAGGAATTAGATTAGATTGTCAATGTAGATTTTAATGTTGAACTATCATCTAGAGATCAAAAATGGAGAACTCCAATTTTTGAATTAGGGGATGGACTCTTTATTGTCCCATTATATGCATTACACTTGGTTGATATTAAATGCCCTAGAACAATCTATACTTGTAATAACTAAAGGGTGGAGCCACATATCAAGAAGGTGAATTTAGATTATCTTATACTTTTTGAGGAGGTATTTGTGAAATGGAATCTAAAATTTTAAATTTTGGAGGGTCTAGTCTTGGATCACTTCCCCATTTTCTTAGATGGGGGATCATGATGGGGAAACATCGAAAACTATTTATATTTAAAAAAATTAGTTAAAAAATATGGAATTAAAGAAGAAAATCTTGGAATGCTGAGAAGAGGGATACCCAAAATATGGGGCAATAATGTTTAGCTTCCATAAGTAGCTTCACTATGTAAAGGATCAATTAAAAAGGTAGAGGTGGTCTAACAAGATAGACTTCCAGGATTAAATAGCTCTATTGATGGCCATGGGATGAGGTGCAAAAAATGTTCATGGAGAGAACAATTATAGAGCAACTCAAAGAAGAGTATGATGAGTTGCATAAAGTGGTAGAGAGCATTGACAACCAAAATATGTACTAGAAATAAAGATAAAAATAACTTGGTTACTAGAATGGGATAAAAGCACTATTTATTTCCATTGGGTTACTTTTGCTAGGAGACAGATGAACAACATAGAATTTCTTTAGAATGAGAATGGAATCTCCTTTTATATGATTCTAGGTATGTATTCCCATTCAATGGATTATTTTGCTAAATTTTTCAAGGAAGGTCTAGTGCAATATGAAGAGGTTTAAAAATAAGTTCTTGTTGCCATTCCCTATATCATCTCTAGATAATAAAACCAATCACTTCTTAAACCCATTTATAGAGAGGATTTAAAGGAGGTAGTATTTTGAATGAGTACAAGAAAAATGGTAAGTCTAAACAACTTTAGAATTGATGATTTTTAGATCTTTAGGAGGATGTAATAGTTTTCATAGAGGAGTCTATGGGCATAAAAATAATACATAAAGCATTAAAAAATACATTCATTTCCTTAATTTCAAAATGGTAGGATGAGGTGAATATTTCATATTATAGATATATTTCCATATGCAATGTTATATACAAAGTAATTACAAAGGTAATGACTGATTTTTTAAAAACTCTCCTAGATAACACTATTTTCTCAAAACAAAGGGGTTTTGTACATGTTAGGTACATTATGGATGGTGTGGTTTTATCTCAATAGGTAATCCACTTAAAGTAAAAAATTGATAATAGAGGAATGTTAATAAAATTAAATGTGTTAGAAGCTTATGATAGGGTGTAGTGGAGCTTCTTGTCAAGGATTATGGTAGGCTTTGGGTTATCTAGGATTGGATAAAGTGTTTCATGAGCTATGTTTCTACTCCAACATACATAATATTAATCAATGTCTTCCCTCACAACTATTTTTATCCACTAGAGGCATTCATTAGGGAGATCTTTTCCCCCCTTATCTTTTTATCATATTGGCTAAACAACTTGGGTAAATGTATCTTGAGGAGAATATAATAGGGTTTGCTCAAAAGTATCAAGGTGGATGAGGAGGTTTTGACTGACCTATAATTTGTGGATGACACAAGATTGATGGGAGTGGCCAACCTTTGGAAATCAATAATAATGAAATATACTCTTAATATTTATCTTAGGGCCATAAACCAAGTCATCAACAATAAAAAATCCAAAGTGATCTTAATTTTCAATATTGACTGAAGGCTTCATGTAAAAGTTTAAAGATCTTGGGATTCATGAAGACTTCCCTCCCAATGGTCTATTTCAGGTCCCTTTGTATTTTAGAAAACTAAAGATAGTTATTTGAAGGAATATTTTGAACCATATAAAAATATTAACCATTGGTCTCATAAATGGTTAACCTTTAGGAGTAGATTAAAATTTTTATAATCAGTCATTATGGCCATGCCAATCTACAAATTTTCTATCATTGTTGCCCCATATAACATATGGAAAAATTTGGACAAGATGACCAAAATATTTCATGGAAAGTGGTAAAAGTAGATAAGAAATGAGTATTAGTAGGCTGGAAGAAAGTAAGCTGGCCCAAGGAGAAGGGAGGATTTGGCCTAAGGAGAATGTAGCTAAATTAAAAAGCTTTGGTTGGAAAGCTTTACTAAAGGTGGATCTCCTAGTTAACTTCTTTATTTAACAGATTTTTAACTAGTAAATTTTTGGGATAGGTGAACCCAAATGAGGTGATTTATTTTCCTTTGGATGGTAATAGATCCCTAATGTTGCAGACACTAAAGTTAGAATTTCAAACAGTAAAATATGAATTCTTTTGGAAAGTGGAGGGAGAAGAGAAATCATGATTTTGGACATATTCATAGGATCAATACCCACCTATCATTTCTAAATTTCTAGAACTACAACTAGTTTAAACAACCATACAAAGCAAGGGTTGGATCAATATTGAAAGATATATCAATACCATCCTACTAAGGGACTATACATTTAAGCACCTTAAGAAGTTGGGTGAGTGATCAATCCCAATCTCTCTAGAATTGGCACCCATCATGACTAAAATCTTGGTAAAATAATTTATTATAGGTGAGTATGAGGAGGATGAATTAGCTTGAGGCTATGAGAGCTTTGGAATGTACACGATGAAGGATGAATATGAATAGATCCTTCCAAAGCCTTCTCCTCATGCATATTAGGTTAAGGATTGGAAAAATATTTGGTAATCCAAGGGTTAGCTAAACGTAAACTTCTTTGCTTGGTAGTTCATGCATAGAAAAATTATTACCTTTGATAATTTGATACATATAGGAATTTTTTGCCCATCACGATGTTTTTTATGCTATAAAAGTGATAAAATATTTGACCACTTGATGTTTGAGTACCCGTTTATGCACTAGATTTGGGAGAGATATTTTTTAGCTTACAAAATCCAAGTCAATGGTGATTTGAACTAGATTAATATTTGGAAAAAATAAGGGGGGTATATTTAAATTTGAACCTCTTCATATCAGGTGCAATATTGGATTAATATTTATTTTGTGGCAATTGTGGCTGAAGAGAAATAATTTTTTTTTTGAGAAAACTTTTCATCTTTGGATGCCATTTGGCAAGTCATTTGGAGTAAATTCACAAATTACTATGGTAGTGTATGCTAAAGATAAAACTCAAACTAATATAGGTATTATGGAGAAGGAATCTAAAGTGTGGGAGGAACATGATACGGCTAGTTGGAAAACACTCTCGAAAGGTTGGATTAGAATTAGTATTAATGAAGCTATAAAAGATAATCCAAGTAGAACTAGAATTAGAGTGGTCTATAAGAATCATGGTGGGACAATGCTCTATTGGAGACTATAGTGCTTGCAAAGGCCATGGACAATGAAGGAAAATCCTTAGCTATCAAATCTACTTCTATCTAGGTGGTAAGATAAGGTTATAAGAGGATAATCATAGAATTAGATTCTCAAACCTTGGTAGGAGCTCTAGATTGCATGAGGAACTTTGCTTTGGAAAAGTAGAGATTAAGGATTCTTGTCACCTAAATTAAAGAGTTATGGAGGGAATCAGATGATGTGACCTTGATTTATGTGGGTAGAGCTTTGAATACAATGGTAGATTTATTGGCTTAGATGGGTACTAAGTAGGAGGTAGGGGTTTAGTGGTATAGTGGTATGGCTATTGAGGATGAGATGATTGGTTAGGTTGGTGAGAAAATCAAATGTTTGGCTAGTTTAGACAACCAATGCAAACATATGGTTTAGAAAATTTGGCTCCAATGTAAATTTCCTTTTAGTATTGTAACCAAAAGTGGTTGGTTCTTAGAATACTGGGCTTTAGAGTTATGGAAGCTTTTTGGAAAGTTAAAAAGAAAGAATAAATGCTCTTATTAACTAAGGTTAAAAGAAATCACATCCTAACTTGTAAATAATCTTTATTTTAATATAATTTTTTTTCCAAAATTAAAATAAATATATAAATAAATTAAAATTTATATGCTTTTTCTAGTGGAAGGAAGAAATGGAAAGCTATGGACTCAATCTAAGATTTTTTCCAACTAATTTATATAAACCCTTAATTTTATTCTTGAGATTCTTGTAAACTATCTTTTACAAGTGAATTATTCAATGATATTAAAATTTTTAATTGATTTAAAATAAGTTGATTGTGTTATTAATAGTGATCTATGCTCTTGTAATATCGACCAATAATTAAATATTCAATTAAGTGATGACCTCGAAAATACAAGAGAAAAATGTATAACTAGGGAATGTTCCATAGCACTCTAATAAATATCTCACTATTCGTGGACCTCCGGGTTTGTATTTTCAATAACATTATTATGAAACTCCTTTTGATTGACCAGGCAATTCAGTTTCAGGGCATGTCTTTTTTAAGGGGGACACAGGTCATTCTTCACAACGCGTTAAGATCTATGTTTTTAAGAATACAATGGCAAACTTTAAACCATGTAGCGCGAGTACGAACAAAAGATAGAAGCGGTGCAAAAGTTCATAATACCACTTTACTACAACCTTCTCTTAATTTAACCGCTTGCGTAAAGTTTCTCCAATATATTTTCAACGAGAAGAGTCGGTAGAACAGGATTTAATCTAAGCATTTTTATGTTGTGATGTTAAATATGTAGGGCACTGAACCCTTGACCCTCCCTTTTCCTACATTATTCATTGTAAATATGCTGTGTAATAAAAACAAAGCGCAAAATGTTATAGTACCAAACTTATGTCGTCATCTACATTGAATTACATCAAACAATATGATTCGTTTATGTATGATTTTACTATAAAACTTCCCCTATCCGCCGTTGGCGTGTTTTACATTGGAGGACTTGAACACAGAGGAAGGACAGGAGGCCTCTAAAGCAGAGCATTTCGTTTTCATTGGAATATTGACTGATGCCAGGGTATTGTTCCTATACTCATAACCAATGCCAAGACTTCAAAATTATAGACTAAACAAGCCCTCCACACTCAGTCGGCAAGGTGGGAAACCTCGTGGAATCCTTGCAATAATCGTAGATGATGTAGTTCTCATGTACCCATCGAAGATTTCGCCTTTGCAACGCAGTGAGCGATGAATTAGAAGGCGTATCCCACCATTTGTGAAGAGAAGCATTGCATGACGTCACGCAGTCTGGGGCTCCTCTGCATTCACAAGCATCGATGTCGAAGTTTGTGTAAGTGGAAACGAATGGAGAATAGCTCCAGTTAGTCTTCACCAGGCCCCCTTGAGTAGCCCAATCGTCTGCATTCCAAATGGAAGAGAAAACCCCCATTGCCTGCCTATTTGGGTACGCCACTCCCAACTTTTCCTTGTTGGGGAACACTCGAATTGGAACAGCGTCTACAAAGAATCTGCAACGAAACAATCAGACAAAAATTACTTTATCTTGCGGTATTAGCTGCCTACGCAATCCTCTAGGTTTATTTGATCTACTTACACCACTTGGTTGCGGTTCCATAAGAGAGAGTATGTATGGAAGTCTTCAGTTGGGTCAAACCAGAGATAGATACGTTGCTCCCTGTTGCCCGTGCCGTTGGAGTAAATATTAGTCTGAACAATATAAGGTTGCCCCGAAGTATTCCCCAGAAATTCAAAGTCGAACTCGTCATGCAGAGCACCCTGCGACGACATCTGTAGGGCGACCGAATTCATTTAACCAAATGGGAACAAAAACAATGTAAATTATAAACGGGAGATTTAGAAGTCGACATACATAAAATGCAGTGACTGTGCCTGCAGAGTCGCCAGGGACGAGCTTAATCTGTACGCTCGTTTTTCCAAACAAATATGTCGTCTTGGAAGCAAAGCCAGCGCCTGAACATTTATTTAATCACATCGAATATAATCCCTTTTAGTAAAGCAAATGTGAACACGGACAAAAAGAATGACTGAAGGCGAGACTGATGGTGGCAATGTCCATTACCTGAGGTATTATCGAGCTTAAGCTTCAGTAACTCCCCCTCGTAGAGGACATGATCAAGTGCCCAGCTAGGTTCAAACAGATCATCAAACTGAGCACAATGGCATACACTGAAACATAGCAACAGAATCAAACTGAAGCAGCTTCTGCTGTACGCATTAGCACAACACCCCATCTTGGACAAACCAACCCTCAAGTGCTATTTTTCTCTTTAAGCCAATCTGAATTCTTCTGCGGTTCAATAAGAAGCTGCGAAGATATATAGGTCTCTGCACAAGCAACCTCACATTTTTTTAATTTTAACCCTTTTTCTTAATTTCCTAGTGATTACCAAAATTTAAGGTTTAAATTAATATAATTAAAGCTAAACAGATCCCCGAAAGCAGACATTATTGGACCAGAGTGTATTGAATTCGTGATAAGCCCACGTCGATAGAAGATTACACCTTTTTTTAATCACAGTCTTGGGGTTCATATTTTAGGTTCGTTTTGTTGTTGACCTACGTGTCGCTCGTGGTTCGTATCATCATCTTCTTTTATTTGGGACGTACTCAAAAGAAACAGACTACTACCTTTGTAAAAGGTTGGCTTCTCCCAAGGTTTGAACTTAGGTCTCTTCTTGGTAAGTGCCCAACCACACTTGCACTTACCAATCCACCTAACTCTTAGATGTTAGATAGATAGATATTAACGAGGAACAGAATTCCAACCATGAAATATACCACTAGACTTGCATCATCACTTTAACTGGTTAAAGGAATGCAACTTACCCTAACGTTCGAGAATTCGGACTTTGACAGAGAACTGCAAGTAGAAAGGTTCGTTTTGCTTAGTTTGGTGACGGTACCATTGTTCACTACCATGGTAACCCCTATTTGCCTCGTTGTTGTTGAACCTACGGTAAATAGAAATCATCGGATGTTCATGCTTTGTATCGTTGTTGTTGACCCGCCAGACGTGAGATGGAAACCACTAGTCGCTCGTGATTTGTACCATCATCTTCTTTGGTATGGTGCGCACTTAAAGGATTCGAAACAGACTACCTTTGCAAGGGGTTGGCTTTCTCAAGGTTTGAATATAGATCTCTACTTAATAAATGTCTAACCACACTTACACTTACCAATCCACCTAACCCTTAAAAATTACAGGAGTACAACTTATCCTTACATCAGGTTCGAGGACAGAGAACTACAAGTAGAAAGGTTCGTTTTGCTTAGTTTGCTCCCATGGTGATAAGGTTAGTGACAGGTTAAGTTTTGTCATTACAAAGTTCATCTGACTAGATACCTACTCAAGCAGTGGGGTACACTGTGCTTTCGTTTACTTTTCGAGCATAGGAAGTTAATTACCTGCATGGGGCCACGTCCCATCATCACTGCAGCTCAATGGGAATCATGAGAATATCTAGTTCATTGAGGGCCAGGCAGGGCCAGCCTGGAAATCTCTGCCACATTTCGTATTTTGAACTGTTTTACGTTTTGGTTTGAGCTTTGCCAGAGCTGTTTGCAGGTCATCAGAGCTTTGCCTGAGCTGTTTGCAGGTCATCAGAACAGCAAGGGTGCCGTGTGGAGAGGACAGTGACCGCTTTGCCATCGCCCTGGAATTATTGATGCAACGTCAGACTCGGAGGGTCGAAATGGCAATCACGTGATGCACTTCTCAGTTCCCTTTTAATTCTTATATAACATTCTTAAAAATAGGGGATACCGGTGCATATCGAGCTATGCAGCAGTCGGTTATTAACCCAGTTTGAAGGAACGGACACAATTATGTTTTTAAAATAATTCATGAAGCCATTGGCTGGATTTTATGGGCAGGTGAGGTTGTACAGTGTACTTTTAGGTAAATGAGGCTAGGATCAATTAGCTTTTCATTGAGAAACAGCTGGAAAGAGAATCCCCGTTCTTGCTTTTGACGGCCTCCCAATAATATCAAAGCAACTAAGGCTAATATTTGATAACCTGGACTGGACTGCACTGGACTGAAGGATGATTGCACGGCATGGTCCATTCTTTCATAGTAGCGTGGGCCAGTAAACACCTGCTAGGCTGCCAGGGATACGAAAACAGGAAACAAAACACAGAAAGCCAGGAAATAGATCAGGAGCTAGTTTTGTGAATCAGGGGGCGGAGTGGGTGAACTAGCCATATGTGAAGGTAAAACCTGTTGACGTGAAATTCGCGGAATCCAACCACAGGGACCCCTACTTCACCACTAATTCGCATAGCCTCGTAAACAATTTTTAATGCAATCGGCTTTTTGGGTCAATATCCGAGGGACCGCCACTAGAGTGGCAATGATTTTCTATGGCAAGGCGTATGTCATGATTGTGTACTGCACCCTCTAGGACTGGCTGCCATAGTTCGACAGCTCGTAACTTTTGATAAATTCGACACCTTAAAATTGGAAATATTACAACTTGTCAAAAACTTGGTCTAAACGTGAAAAAAAAAAAAAATAACTAATAATTCGAAAGCCAAAAATTTTATATAAATTAAATATTTATTACAAATATTACAAATATAGTTTATGGATGAGCAAATTAATTCAAATATAACATTTTTAAAATGTAAAGTAATTTTTAAATTGTTTTTGTTCTTTTTTTTTTCCTTGCACTTCATAGTTGGGATATGAAGTGGTGGACTAATTGGATATTATTTAAGAGCAGTATTATCATGGTATATCTCTTCCAATCCTCTTAGATGTTTTGTTTTCTCCTCAACAACCTCAATATTCTCTGCAATAAACTCGTGCTCTATATAACTCTTGGTAATCCAATCACATAGTAGATCTAGTTCATCCAATTGAATTGTCTCATAGGCTTCGCTAGTCTCCACATGTCTTGTGTGAAGTTTAAAATTGTATTATACATACACAAGGTCATTGAGGCACTCTTAGATCAACCTATTTCATCACTTGGTATGTATGGCCTCTAATAGAGACCAATGACACCCACACCTAGAAGCGCTATAAGGTTGACTCAAGATGTAGGCAACATCCTTTGTAGATTAGGTGTTTTCAATCCAAAATCCTCCCACCATAAATCTAAAAAAGGGATCATTTTCAAAAGATTGATTTACACTCATAAACTATAAGAATGCTAACTACATAAACAAATAAAAAAGTATTAAACTTGAAAACTTTAAATGCATTACCTCATTGTAAGCTTGACCTTGCTTCTTTAGCAAATGGGGATGTAAACAAGCTCTCTCTTGTGGCCTTATATAGTTGAAACTCAATAGGAATAAGGTGATGTATGTCAAGGCCTCTTTGTGCAAGTATAAAACTCTTACTAGACATCTTTATTACAACTAAGCCTACTAGAGTAAAATAATTTAGGGTTGAAGAAGCACACCACAACATGAATTAGTTGATGAAGTTGCCTTGTCCACATCTTATCAATAATGTGGTAAATTGCTTCAAAGTTGCATTCGTTGCCATTGTAATAATTCTCAATGGCCTCTTTGGCTCTATTCATTACCTCGTATAGATAACTTATGGCCAATTTTTCACCATCTACAGGGCGAAGAATCATTACCAAGGATTCTATCACCTACAATTAAACAATAAATATGAAAAATTTATGAAAAGTAATGCTCAAGTACAAAATAAGATTTTGAAATTTAAATTTGAATTCAATAAGCAAATTGTAATTACCATCAAAATTTATTGGATACTTTTCCAAAATGAATTACTATACAGTTGATTCCATATTTGTTGCTTTTCCTATTTTGCATGAAATGGTGAGGCATACCATTCTTGGATCACAAACATTCACTTCAAAGTAGGTGATATTGATAGAAGACTCAATAAGGCAATGAAATTGGATGCAAATCAAGTGATCCCTAGGCACAAAATATTTATACTATCTTTGCACTTCCGCATCAAGCTGAACACCCATATTTAGTTATAGATAAACCATGCAATGTTATTTGTCTTTTCTACCATGGTCTTCACCCATAATATTTTGCCAATATCCTCAAGCATGAGCTCAATGCAATGGGTAACACATGGGATCTAGAAAATATAGGGGTAATTCTCCTAAAGAAGTCTACCTATAAATACATATGTTTATGCATTATTCATCACTATTTGAACAACATTCTCCACTCCTACCTCTACCACAACCTTATCCATAAAATTGAATAAAAATTGTGCATTTGTTAGCTCTTGTTAGGCATCAACTAACTTCAGGAAGACCATGGATCCACTCAAAGATACCATGAAGTTCGAGAGTGTGTGGTTTCTTGCATTCATTCCTCCATAAAAATGAATGTTGCAACCATTTTTCTTCTATGTATTTCTTTGCTCTTCTATAAAAGCACCTATGTTGATGACATACTCCAACAATGGTCCACCTAAATCATGGATTGAAGGTATCTTAATTGCTTTTTCAAACTCACATAGTACCCTCACTACAACTTCCTAAGAGGGGTTATTCACACAGTGGAAGGGAATATTGTAGTAAAACCAAAAAATTGGTATAGTTATCTTGGCATCCTTCGTCATGTCCTTCCCCATGTGATATTGTAAATTTTGGTTCTTCTTGTACTAGAGCCTCATCCCACACTTCTTCCACTCCTACTAGTTGTTAACCAAATATAGGGTTAAGAATATATTTTTAGATGTAACACCATCTTGTAGTTTGACCTCATCCCCATAAAATGAGCCCCATGGATCCACTCCATGTCCCACTATAACTCTTGTCCTTTTGTGCTTAATTTTCTTAACATTTTTATTGCACAATCAAGCCTTCATCTCATTTTTAATTGTATCATTTATGTAGGACAGGGGCCCACATAATGCCCTGATTACCCAAGCAGATGGAATTTGAAATGATGGATGCCTCCTCATATGTCATTATCATAGTATTTACAAAACACTTGATTTGGAAAAAGCCCATGCTTCAACATTGGATCTCTTCCTAGGTTTTGAGTTGGGGTTGCATATAGAGGAATCTATTGGTTTTAACTTGTAGGAGGATCATTGCTGCATATGGTGGTTCCAAGGACCTCAACTGAAAAATCCATCTCTATTTCCTAATAAGAGGAAAAAATAATTATTAGAGGTAAAATTAATTCATTAATTAGATGCCCTAATCTACATGCTTAAAAAAACAAACAAAAAATCTATTACGTAGCCTACATGCTTAAAAAGAGAAAAATACAATGAAAAATAAAAACCTAACATAACCCTAGTTTTTTTTTTTTTTTTTTCGAGTGGGAGGATGAAACAAATAAAACAAATGGCTTAGCCTACATGTTTGAAAAAAACTTAAGAAAAAAGAAATAGAAAAAACCCAATAAAACCTTAGTTTTATTTTGGGAGGATTCAAAAAATACCTCAAAAGTTTGTAGAAACAACTTGAAATCTCCTTGACCTAGTGTCCAATCTTCAATGTGATCAAAAAATGGTTGAAGATTCTAGTTTTGATTCTTTTAACCTATTACAAGTTTTTAAGTGTTGGAGAGAAGGAAAAAATAAGGAAATACCTAGAAATGGGATTAAAAACAAATATGGCATTTTCCCTCTTTTTGTGCATATAGCTAAGAAATTAATGAGAAAATGGCAAGAATTTTTGCAAGGCATCAAGAAAAAAACTTGTTGGTCATGAATTCTTATCCATGGCCAACAATGGTGTGCTTAGGGATGCTCTTGATGTAAGCCTTTGTTTGTGTGCAATGTAATCCTACAAGTATTATTTATGTATTTATGGGTATGCTTTATGTAATACTATAGGAATCCTTTATAATATCCTTCGAGTAGTATTAATGTATTCACCCTTAGTGATATTAGTTGAACATATTTTATGGTTAAACTTAATTAAGGGTATAATATATTTAATAGATTGTAATTTAGTCTTCAATCCATGTTATGTTAGCTCACGTTTTATGATAAATTATAGATTATATCACTAAAAGCACCCCTAATGATAGATTAACTAAAATATGATCATGGGGTAAATGTTAAAAACGGGTGATATGATAAATCCACTTGGCAATTCCACTTCATATGCAGTGCTTGAATCCTATTTTTCTATGATTCTGTATGGTCCAAACTTCTTCATTTTTAGCTTGTTATAGGTTTTAGCAGGAAACCTTTCTTTTCCTAGATGGACCATAACTTCATCTCCCACTTCAAATTCCTTAAATTGTCATTTTTGGTCTACCCTTGTCTTGTACTAAGTATTCATCTTAGTAATATGTTTTTTTACTTCATGCAAGCTCTTCAGATGATCTTCAAAGTACTTAGCCTCAACACTGCACTTTTCCCCTGTATCCATCTTCCTCAACTCAGAAGCATTTCTTGGACTGCTCCCATATATGATCTGGAATGGAGATTTGTTAGTACTCATATTAATAGAATTGTTGTATGTAAATTTTTCCTGTGGCAAAACCAAATCCCATCCCTTGGGCTCATCTCCTACCAAGCATCTCAATAGATTACCCAAACTTCTATTCACCAACTATGTTTATCCATTAGTCTGTGGGTGGTATGCAGAACTGAATTTCAAGTCTATCTTCAATTTCTTCTATAGGATCCTACATAAATACCCAATAAAATTTGTATCCCTGTTGAAAACAATACTCTTTGGTAGACCATGAAGTCGTACCACCTCTTTGAAAAAAAAGCCTACAACATGAACTACATCATTAGTTTTTTGATAGGGAATAAAATGTACCATATTTGAGAATATGTCTTTGGTGCTAGTACTATAGGTACTTCAAATGGAATTAGAATCTCCCAAATTAGTCCTTTTTTTTTGGACTTGCCTGTTTAGCTCCTCACTTTCTACAATAGTCCTTATATGGGTTGCTTTATTGGGTAAACTAGCTCTCGATACCAAATATATATGGTGACTAATCTTCCTTACTGATGGTAAACCCTCAGGCACATTATCTGAAAATTCTTCTAACATACCTGAGACTTCTATTGGGCTATCTTTGCATTATTCTTCCCTACCTCTAGGAATTAATTCATAACACATATGCTCATTCTTCAAACCATCTAAAAACCTTCTACCTTCAACTAAACAGATTCTGAAATTACTACATACCTTTTCGTCCACCTCCTTCAGGGGCTTCAACTTATGGTGCACTCCATTCTTTGTCAGGAAGTAAGTTTTGGCATGCCCATCATGCATTGCACACTGATAAAACTTCTATGGCCTTCCCAATAGTAAATGATAAGCATCCATTGGTAGAATTTCACATTGGACCTCATCACGATGATTCCCAATATTAAATTTTACCAAGCACTGCTCATTGACCAAATCCCTATGGTCCTTCTATAACCACACAATCTGATATGAATGTGGGTGTCTCTTCCTCTCTAACTATAGTTTGGTAACCATTCCTTTTGAAACTAGGTTATATGTGCTACCATTGTCTATGATAATATTCCAGACCTTACCTGCACATTTATACCTTATGCAAAATAAGTTCTTTCTATGATCTGGATCTCTCTCCTCATTCAACAAGACTCTCCTTGTGATTGACACTTCTCTTCTTTTTGCTTTTTAAGAGTGCTCATATTCAGTACCTTCATCAACAACTGCAACTTGGGCATTAACTTCGAGCCTCTTATTTTTCCTCTCTTGGTGTTGTGGAAACTTGTATGCTCGATGTCCTTCTTTCCCATAGTGAAAACAGGTTCCACAAAATCCTCATCTTCCAAACCCTTGTCAATAACTTCCTTTTCCTCTTTGGTAACCATTTTTTTGATCACGGGGGTGGTAAGCATTATTCCCATTTTGGTCCTGACTACTATTGGCTTCTCCATTCTTCTTTTGATCTTCATTTCATCCTCCATTTGTTCTTCCACCAGTTCTTCCACCATGACTTCTTCCTCTTTGCTTGCTCTCAAAACTTTTGTTTAGATTCTCTTCAACCCTTAAGGAAAACTTGTAAGCATCCTCTATGGTGGTCATCCTGACCAGAATCAACTCCTCTTGAATACTTGCTCTTAACTCATTAATATAATGGGCTACCTTCTCCTTGTTAGTCTCAGAATGGCCTGTCTGATTAAAATTTTATAAAAATCCTCTATGTATTCCTTGATAGACTTACTTGACTACCTCAAACCTTAGATTTTCTTTAGCATATCCAACTTGTAGTCAACTAGAATTAACTACCTCTTCAACTTCTCCATCATCCACTCCCATTTTTTTATCCTTTCCTTTCCTCTTTTGTTTTTTTCTAGATGCACTCCCTTCCACCATATGTTGGCATGACCCTTCAGCTTGGTATTAACAAACTTGACCCTCTCTAGATATTCAACCTCCTCATACTCAAAGTATTCTTCTAAATTATTGATCCAGTTAATCAACTCCTCTAGATCAAGATTTTCATAATACGTAGAAACCTCCACATTTGGTCTCTTTCCAATCTAAGATATGGCTCTATATAACCTTGCTTATGCTCAAACGCTCTATGCAGCTCCTCTTGTAGAGCCTTAACTTGCCTCTACAAAGCTTTGAAATATTCTTCTAGCACCACATTTCTCCCACCACCATGGTTTACTTATGGAGGCATTTTTCTCACTTCTATCACAAACCCTAACCATAGATCCTGGTGTAAACTGCCTCATATTCAACGATCTTTTTACACACTCAGGAACACTCGCTCTAATACCACTTGAAGCAGAGTTGCATTAAACAAACACATACAATTTAGAAAATATAGAGAAAATTCCGAATGATCCAAATCTTCCTTGCATTCTATTCTCAAAATATAGAGCTTGCAAAGACTAATTGATTACCAATTCAAAATTTCCCCCTTTTGACCCTGTTTTCTCCTTTCCCGCCTAAAACTATGAGTTTGAAATTTGAAATTTTTGGGGCAACTTTTCGAGGTCATAACTTCATGCTAGTTGATATAATTGACAAGTGCACGATATGAACTAAGAAGGGTATACCTTGGATCTTCGCGCAAAGGCCTACATCTAGCTGAAAATCCTCAAATTCAACCTGTAAGACCTTCAAAAATCTCCTGCAAGTTAAACTAGTTTTACAAAATTAAACAATTACAATTTTTTTTTGGGTGATGCAAGATCATTCTTACACCACTAGATGCTCTTGCATCAATTACCTATAAGCGTACACTCCATATTTTTATTTCAACCATATCTCTATGTATTTCATCAATATGCTATGTTTATTGCTTGTTTATTATTTTACATATGTTTTGTTGAATGTATGCTTTGAAACATGTTCTAGAAAAAATTATAAAATTTATCACCTTCAACCTACATAATGTACTAGGTTTTTTATTGTGGGTCAAATTTTTAGCACAATAGCACAAGCAAAGAAATCCCCTAAAATGTTTGCTAAGTGTTGAAGGACAAGTCTAGTGTGGGACTAGGATGCTCCAAAACTAAGATTGCATCAACAACCACATTAGCATAGAGCCCCATCCCTATGTGAATGGGAAAAATAAGCATTGAATCCCAAAGTGCCCAAAACCATTTCAAAGTTAATGTGACATTAGCAAATCAAGACAAGAATGCACGATCACAAGAAAAAGAAAAAACTATAAAAGACTATGCTTGAAACCATGATGTCCCAGAATTGGATTTTTTGAGGCAATGACATCATCCAAAAGATAAATTTCCCTAAATTGTACAAGTAAACGATCAAATACCATACAAATTTGAGATGCTAAAGACTATGTAAATCCTATAAATGACTTCAATAAAATCAGAACGAGCTTAGAGTCACACCTATGAAGAAAGATAATGTGAAAAGCAAAAAATGCCTAGGCAAAAATTTGCTTAGGCAAAAATTGTCCAAAACTGTGACTTCACTTCAAGAAAGCTCTACAAGAAAACATAGAGCCTGATTTTGATCTGATTTTAGTTAGATATTATTTTTAGACTTATAAATACCATGGTGTTTGTCAGGTGATTCTAGCTCACAACACCCAAGCAAGAAAGGGACAGTTCCAATAATGCAACCACTTCCAAATAGTTGTAGATCAATGGGATAAATTAAAATTTAAACTCAAGATAAAATTTAGAGCTACCACATCAGTATTTTTGGCATCCAAATGACCACACAATTGTATTCCCACCAAGAAAATTTAAAAGTATTGACCAAAGGCCTCATTACAAGGGTCGACTATGTAGGCCTTACCTAGTATTGCATTGTAATTGCTGATAATCAACAAAGTGATAGTTGTTTGGTCTCTATTGTTGTGCGTTTATAGGTTTTACATGAATGATTTACTCTAAGTCATTTCTATTACCTTAATTATTGGTGTATTATGTATAAAATAATAATGCTATTTGGATTGCTAATAATTGAAGTCCTTGGAATTATTAGATTCTTTACACATTTGTTTTAAGTTAATTATTTTACATTCAACATTTAGTCTATTCTATTAAAGTGATCTATAGTCACATATTGAATTTCTAATTGTTTGAATTCATGGAATGATTAAAATAAATGTAATGAGATAAATGAATCTGTAATCATAGTTGAAAATGTTTGATCTATTAAGTATCATGTAATTGGCTATATAACATATTACTCTACAAGATCCAATGTTGTTACATTTTTTTTTATTTGTGGAAAACATCCCAAAAGGGATGCCACTTTCGGGTAAGACCCAAGGAGGCAGGGGTATCCATTCCGCCAAAAATGCCCAGGACTCGGACCTAGCCTACCACCTTTGACATACTCAAGGAGCAAACAAACACACAAAACCAAATTAAAAAAAGTAAATAACAACAAAAATAATAAAATAAAATAAAAAACATGCTCCTTGAGTGTGTCAAAACCAAAAGCACAACCAAACACGCACAATAAGATAAAAGAAACCACAACACAAACCACATAGAAAAACACAAGAACCACATAACAAAACACAAACAAGACAAAAACAACAGAACACTACAAAGACATAACCCAAAAAAACATGAAAAATAAACACAACCAAAACCTAAAAAATAAAATAAATAAAATAAAAATAAAAAACAACCAACAACAGGACAATAAACAAAAACAAAAAACATAGAAAACACTCACACATAAAAAAATGAAATAACACAAACAAAGAGAAACCCAAGAACAAGAACGAAAAAAAACACAAGAACAATAACAAAAAACATAAAAAACAAAAAACAAAAAAAAACACAAGAACAACAAAAAAAAAACACAAAGAACACAAAAACAAAACAAAACAAAAGAACCCACCCACCTTAAAAAACTAAACAAAAAAAACAAAGAAGACAAAAGAAAAAAAAAATGAACAAAACAATGACCTATCTAGACCAGAAGACTATTAATGCAAGAATCAACAGAGGAAACAAAATAAAGAATAGAATGAGCTAGGGAACTAAAAAAACTGAATGAACCAAAGAGAAACAAAAAAAAAAAACAAGAAGAAACTAGGTACCTTCAGAACTGGAGCCATCCAAAGAAATGATAGAAAGAAGAGCTTCCCTAATTTGAGAAGCCCACCATATAGGAGGGTGGCCATAACAAGTAAGATCACCTTTGTCCAAAGCCCAATTAGCTAAAGCATCAAGCACTCTTGTTTTGATCTCTGACCACATGATTGTAATCAACTTTCAAAAATCCCATCTGGATTAACTGAATCTTCTCAATAATTCTTTTTATTCTCCAATCCACCTTATGATTCTTAGAAGGAGTCTTCAAGAGATTAATCATAAGTTGAGAGTCGGACTCAACTAACACCTTTTCCCATCCAACCTTAGTAGCCTCCTGAAGGCCTCTAAGGATACCATACCCCTCAACAAGGTTATTGGAAAGAATACCCAAATTCTCAGCAAAAGTAAAAACCAGGGAGCCATCTGAAAGTCTACCAATTCCTCCCACACTGGCTTTTCCAGGGTTCCCTCTAGAGGCTCCATCGGTATTGACTTTTCCAAAATCCTTAGGAGGAGGTTGCCAATTTCTAGTCCTATCCATCTTACTAATACTCACATTCCCTTTAAGTTGGTTGCCCTTAGAAGGTTTAATATTCAATCTTTGCATCACTTGATCCCATCTTTGGTGGGAGTTTTGGGGGTGATTAAGGAGTTGATGGACTGATTCAACTAAGTTGGCTATGGTCTTTTGCCAAATATAGTGAATATCCTTCCTATCTTGATTAAAAATTTGGTTGTTCCTTTCATTCCAAATATTCCAAAGAAGAATGGTAGAACCCATCCAAACTAATCGCCTAATAAAATGATCAACACCCTCTTGATTAGGCCAATCCCTCCAAAGTCTGTTCAAAAGTGAAAAAATTGGACCATTGTAAGCCAAGTAAAGTTGCCATTCTCCTCCATAGCTCAGAGGCTAAAGTACACTCAATAAAAATATGGTTGATATTTTCTACATTCTCTTCACACATTTCACATCTAAAAGGGCCATGAAAACCACGCTTCATAAGTTGCTCACCGGTAAGCACCCTACGATGCAATAAAAGCCAATTAAAGAACCTCACCTTAGGCCAGAGCTTTTGAGCCCACAATTGAGAAAATATGTCAGAAGAATGGTTGGGATTATTATGGCATAAGGTCAAATAACCTTGAGCAACTGAATACTCACCCTTAGTAGTGTTGTTCCATCCAAAACAATCTTTTTCATGGGACCAAGAGAGGGATCTCATATGAAGGATGCCTTGGATATCTTGTCTTTGCCTTTCTAGGATTTGAATAGGCCAGTCCTCAATAGGGATCCAATATCTACCAACCTTTGAATTACCAGTATGGTACCGACAGTAATTAGCCACCCTTATCCAATTAGCTCGGTGAAGCTCCTCCATCCAAGGCCTCCAATCGAGAAACTGAGTTATCAAAGGCTTGTGACCATCCCAAGAATCTGTCCAAAAATTTGCATGTTGACCATTATGAATGATCCAAAATAATTTTTTCTTTATCAAATCCTCACCAGTCTTAAGAACTGCTAAAATGGGAGAACCTTTGGTAGGAAGTTGATAGCGAACAAGGTCTTCAGGACTTTTGTTCTCAGCATATTTAGCACGGAGATTATTGGCCCAAAGAGCATTGGGGTTATGCAACATCCTCCAATATAATTTAGCAGCTAAAGCTTTGTTGTTATTAATTGAAGACCGGAATCCTAACCCCCTTTCACTCTTAGGAAGACATAAAGTATCCCATTTCACCAAGGCCCATTTTATTTTCTCCTTAGTACCACTCCAAAGGAAACGATGACTGATTTGATCCAATTCTCGAAGAACAGCCTTTGGGATATTCAAAATGGAAGAAACATAAATAGGAATAGCTTGAAGGACTGATTTTACCAAGGTGATTCTACCCCCAGAAGAAAGCCACTTGTTGGTCCACTTTCCAATTTTCTTCTTGACTTTGTCCAACAACCAATTCCAATCTTTATTTTTTTGCCTTTGAATATTTATGGGAATACCTAAATAAGTGATTGGAAGAGAGGTCTTCTTATATCTTAATTTATCCAAGACCATGGATTCCTGTCTAGCACAGTAGTGAAAGAAAATAACTTTAGATTTGTCTTCATTGATCAACTGCCCAATAGCCTTAGAAAAATAGCTAATGATTTGCTTAATATTAGAAGCTTCCTTAATTGTAGCTTTACCTAAAAGGGTAGAGTCATCCACAAATTGAAGATGAGAGATAGGTCTAGCTCCATGAGCAATGGTAACTCCCTCAAGGGTTTTTTTTCCCTCTTTTTGGTTATAGTCCTACCCAAGCATTCAACAAGAATGATGAATAAATAAGGGGATAGCGGGTCACCTTGCCTAATACCTCTGGAAGTTGGGAAATACTGAGAAGGCCTGCCATTGATAAGAACTAAGTAGGAAACTGAAGAGATACATCCCATAATCCAATCCATCCAATCCTTAGAGAAACCAAATTGCCTCAAAACTTTGATAAGGAAGTGCCAATCCACTCTGTCATAAGCTTTGGATAAGTCTAACTGGATGAACATAGAAGGAGAATTTTGCATATCCATGGAATGGATGGCTTCCTGAGCAAGAACTATCTCATCTACTATTTGACGTCCTTCCACATATCCCCCTTGCTCGGGGAAATAATCTTATGCAAAAGAGGCTTCAACCTTTCTGCCATGATTTTAGTAATAATTTTGAGAAGAACATTACATAAAGCAATAGGTCTAAAAGCTGAGATATGATCAACCTCTTGAGCTTTTGGAACAAGAGTAATATAAGTTTTATTGATAACCTTCAAAATTTCTTTGGATTTCTTGGCTTCTTCCACCACCTCTAATAAATCAACATGAAGGATATCCCAGAACTCTTGGTAGAACTCAATAGGAAAACCATCAGGACTTGGGGTTTTCCCTTTTTGCATTTTAAAAACTACTTGTTGAAGCTCATTGATAGTAACAGGAGTAGTCAAAATAGAGTTCTCCTCAGAAGTGATAAGAGAAGGGATTGCTTGAAGAACATTTTGTTGTGAAGCTGAGTCAAGAGGAGTAGCAGCAAAAATATTGGAAAAGTAATCAACAACAATAGAGTTCATGCCATCCCAAGTATAAACAACATCTCCGGAATCTGATTTTAAGGAAGAAATAAAGTTGTGAGATCTTCGAGCTAGAAGATATTTGTGGAAGAAATTTGTGTTTCGATCTCCTTCTTTGAGCCATTGAATTCTAGATTTTTGCTTCCATAAGATTTCTTCTCTTTTTTCCCATTCCTCTAACCGAGTTGTGAGTTTAATTTCATCTACACTTCTCTTCTCTGTGAGGCCATCTAAATGGATTTTCTTATTCAAATTTTCAATATGAGAAATAATATCTTTTTTTTTTTATGAACATCCCCAAACTCTTTCCAGTTCCAAGTCTTGATTTTGGATTTAATGTATTGCAGTATTTTGGCAAAACAGAACATCTTAGTCCCATGCCTAGGTTTACCTTCCTTCCACCATTGTTGCACACGAGGTCTGAAGGAAATGTCTCTAAGCCACATTAATTGAAAACGAAAAGGAGAGAAACTCACATTGGTTTTCCACATTTCCACCATGATTGGCCAATGATCCGAACCAGCATTATTAAGAGTCTTCACTTTAGGAATGTGACCATGGATTAAGAAATTTTTAGAGAGCAAAAACCTATCCAATCTCTCCATTATACAAGCTAAGCCTTGCCTTCTGTTAGACCAAGTCATAAGGCCATTATCTGGTTGGATATCCACAAGATGGAGGTTTGCAATATATTCGCTCATGAGGTCAGTACTTTTGTCCAAATTTCTATTTCCCCCCTTTTCTCATCCAGAGAGAGGATGGTATTGAAATCTCCTCCGATCAAGATCCAAGATTTAGGAAAATGAGAGATAATATGAGTAATATCCTTCCACTGTCTTCTTTTTTCCTCCAAAGAAGTCGAGGCATAAACAGTAATGCAGAGCATAATCTGGTTGGAATGTCTACTTTGAATAGCTATAGCCAACAAACCCCAAATGCCAACCATATGGTGAATAACTACCTCTTTTGGGTCCCAAAGACAAGCAATGCCACCCGAAGTCCCTTGGGAACTAAGGGAAACCACTTTTCCAGCTGGCCAAATTTTATTGGCAATTAAGTCCATATCCTCCATTGACATCTTTGTTTCTTGAAGGAAAACAAGATGTGGATGATTTATCTGAATCATTCTTCTAATTTCATTTTGTTTTGAAAGACTCCCTTTGAGTCCTCTAATATTCCAAGTGATGATCTTCATTAATACCAGGGCTAAAAATGTTGGGAAGGGCATTAATCTTACCTTCCTCTACAAGCTTTTCACCTTCTTTTACCATATGATATTGATTGGTCTTGCGACCTACTTTTTGATTAGAATCCATCTTCAATTTTTTTTTCCCTGTTTCTTGACTTATTCCAATTGAATATGAGATGGCTTCTAACCTTGAAGAATGCTCATACACGACCAAAATTTTACTAGATGGTTCAATGGAGTCTATATTGGGACCTGCATTATTTGAAGTTTTGACATTTGAAATATTGTTTTTCTTGTGTAAATTTTCTCCTTTTTTTTTCTCGTTGAAAACCTTTGATTTGTTGGTTTGTCTCTCGAGTTCTTTCCTTCATATTTAAATTGTGTTTCTAAGATTTCCAGTTTCCATTATTTCCTCTTCCTCACTTGGGACATCATTTGTGGAAAGGATTTCAAACATATTAGCAAATGACTTTGATTGATCCTTCATTACTGGTTTTTTCTAAGTGTTCTTCTTCTTAGGTATTTGGAAACCTGCTGAGTTTATATCTTCTTTCTTTTGATCAGGAATTTTATTTGGGCAAGCACTAGCCAAATGACCATATTCATGGCAAATTCTACAATGAAAAGGAATGTTCTCATAGTCCACTACTTGCTCCCAAGTGTCTTCCCCAAATTGTAATGTGATATTTTTAGGTAGGGGTTTGTCAAAATCCATTAAAACACAAATTTGAGCATAAATAATATGTTCAAAATTTTGAGTACAATCAACAATCATCATAAAAGTTCCTAAAGAGTTTCCAATTGAAGAAAAAATAGTAGGATTCCAAAATTCAATAGGGGGGCCAAAGAGTCTAACCCACATGGGAGCTATAGAAGGCATCTCTTCTTCGGCTTTAAATTTAGTATGCCAGGGCTTCATGAAAAGCCCTGCCCTTCCAAAAAACCAAGGACCCCCTTGAAAATTTTTCTCTCTATCTTCATTATTAGCAAATAAAACAAGAAAATAACCATTTGGATAAATAGAGATTTGTAACTCACCTTTAGTTTTCCAGCTTTTTGCAGCCCAGACTTTGAAAGCAGATAGACTCGGACAAAAACCCACGAACCGAAAAATTAGTCCTCTTTTTTCCAAATCTTCAATGCCAATCTGAATGTTACCCATATCAAGCTTAACAATAGGAGTTCCATCAGCTGCTTTAAGACATCCTGACTCCGTTTTCCTAGGATCAATCTTAGGCATTCTTAGAGGTTTATGAGAAGCCCTAATATTGATATTAGCATTGGGTGAGGTCTGTCCACCATGAAGGGCATCCCTAAAATTCATTTTTGGGACTGAGTCTTCAAAATTCTTACCCTTGATAAGGGTTTTCATAGTAGAATTATTTTGTGGGTGCACCTTAGCAACCGATTCACTTGAGATATGAGCCATTTTTTGATCAACTGCTTGAAACTTATTTCGTGGTCTCTTTAATCCTTGCCCTAGACGTCATGGAAAGGTATGGTTTTCACTTTTCTTTTGTGCAGCAAATTGGAAGCCGTTGTCACTCAAGTTCATAGTATGATCTGTTGAAAGACAAATTTCTAACCCATATTGTATCCCCTACAACATTTCCTACTAAAATATTGAGCATAAACCACAAAAATATTAGCCTCTAGGGCCCAAAGGCCCTAAAAACCAACCTCTGGAGCTGCTTGCACTCAACCCAGATGAAACCCTCGCATAGCCGCTTGCCAAATATATCGTTCACACATAGGGATGCGCTAGGATCTGTGTTGCTCCAAATGATATGAAAATTGGTGGAGACGTTCTAGGGTTTTTCAGGCATCTACCCTCAAAATTTCAGCTCAATCCGAGTTTGGATGAGTGAGATATGGCCGAAATGAGTTCGGTAGTCCTACGAAAAATGTCTCCTCTTTTTCTAGATTCGAAGTTTCATTTTTCGATTTCTCCAATGTTGTGACATTATATACTATCCATATTTTCAATTTTTTTCTCTTACTCTTACTTTTTCTAACCCTTACTCTTTTTCTATTCATTTTCCCAAAAAAATCATTTCAAAGGAGTCAACCTTCTCTAGAGGTTAAAACATAGATCAATATTATTTCATCCACTTTCTATGCTTTGGTTAAAATCAACGAGTGTAATGCCTCTCCACAATAATGGCTGATTTTACTCCAATAGTATACTTATTTTTGGCATACCCAATGGGAAAAAGATATCAAATTCATCTTGTCTTTCTAGAGATTTCAATATTAGGTGAACAATATTGACCTCATTTGTGAAGATTATATGTTTATTTGGCAACTCCCATTAAAATATAGAACCCATAATTAAATTGATGTTATATTATTGATTTTATTTATTTAATTTTCATAATTTATGTTTATTTATGTCATTATTTATATGATTACAAGGTCTACAACCAAGATGTTAGATAATCCTCTATAATTTATAGAGTTGCCCTCTCAAAATCTAAGACACTTTGAAATTTCAATCCTTAAGTCTTGTTCTTAGAGTGCATATTCTTCTTCTCATATGTTCCCTACATCATCAAGGTCATCAAGTCCTAGAATCATGGCTCAGAGCATAAATTAGATTCCTATGAATTTACCTAATTAGAATACCATTGGACCACTAGGTCTATCGAATGTTAATGATATTTTACAAATTGCACTTAAAGCTCTTTCCAACATATGATGGTACAAGTAAAATTGCTTATGAGCATTATCAAGATTTGGTATCCCTAGTAGCAATCCATAGCATCAAATATGAAGATATTATGGTTGTACTTCTTTCCATATCTTCTCAAGAGAAAATACTTAACTGATACCAAACCTTGGAAGATAATAACAACCATTCATGGCTTGACTTGGCATGAGTTGTATCCTTTCTCTCTCCTTACCCAGTTTACTATTAAATAGTATCATCCCCAAGAAATAATCACTGATTTTAATATTAAATTTAATAGAACTTGGAAAAGAGTTACTTATAATATCATATGACCAAGCCCCTTGTCATACATCTATTATATCAGATCATTAGACCCTAATTTGGGATTACAAACCCAATAGTCAAATATAGTAGATTTTCCCAAGTCTATCAAGTTGCTATTATAATTAAGAATAATTTAATTTCTATAGGAAGGCTTTCACCAAGAGTTGTAATACCATACTTGAAATAACATAATATTCTCAAAAAAATTAATCATCAATAGTTCTTATTACATTTTCCTTTCTTCTCTCAACTGCTTTCGTTCTCGTACATAAAGCATTACCTCTTGTGCCTACTTTGCTAGCTCCAAATCCTAAAGAGTCACCAAAAATGCTAGAGGTATTGTCTACATTGAAAACACTCAATAAAAAAGTAACGACAATTATAAAAGAGAAGCAAAAATATATCAACCTAGAAAATTTCCATATGTTGCTAATAATAAAAAGTTTTATAGTAACAATATTGCTAGAAAAGATAACTATCAAGATCAAGAAATAACAATTTTAGAACCTAAAATTTATCCTTGGTGTTTAGTTTCCACTGATTACCACAACATAGATACCTACATCATGTATTAGCATCATGGGCAACTGGCCACTAAAAAGGTTGAAAGATCCTAAAAGGGCCAAGTCAATATGTTATAGAAGCCAGAATAGATCATGCTCACCCAAAATCCTTTGGAAGAAGAGTACATTTTCATGTTGACAAGGTCTAGAAAAAAGCAAATTCAAGTGGATCCCTAAAATTTGGAGTCCTTCAAGGTCCCTTCTCATCTGTAAAATACTAAAGAGTAAAATGCACCCAGGACTGAGAAATTTCTAGTTTAGAAAGAATCATAGAAAACTCCATTTTTTCCATAGCTATAAAAATATCTCTCTAGATCAAAGTAGTTAGATAAATTTTGTTAGAGTTATTACATCATTTGGGTCATGTAAATGTACCACCTTTTGTACATAGTTATATTAGGAGATTACTTTAGGGGGAAGTTAGCTAGTTACTTTAAGTAATGTAATAAAAGTACAAGTGTCAATATGCAAGGTGTCCCCTTGCATAACTAGGTAGAGTTTTGGCCAATGAACCCATATTCCTATATAAAAGGGCTTCATAGTAAGTTATTGAATATCACAGGAGGTAGTATTAGTGTAGAGAGTAAACTTCATTGATTATGGAGTAAATGTAGTCCTTTAGCATATATTCATGGAGTGTTCATTTCCTCCATAGTTGCATTGTATTATTTTCATTATTTATATTTATAGTATACTTCAGTCATATTTCAAATTACTTTCCTTCTTATTTTTTGCATCTTGTGATTACCACCTCCCATAACGTTATTCATAAAAATCTAATAGTGGTATCAGAGCCACATTGGATACATATAGGAACAGGGAGATCCATTAGGGATCACCATTGCTACTATTGAGCCTGTAATTTTGTAAACTAAACTTGCCACAGTGCACCGACACTTGCAAAAAATTCCATAAGATATTGGTTGTTATAAAGATCCATAGTAGATCAATAGGATTAGGGAGAGTCACAAGTACTGAAGCAAATATCAGTTCCAAAAATAATGAGATCGCATTTGGCTAGAGTCTTTCCATAGAGTTGTAGAAAAACTTGTGAAGACCAGGCCTCAATATTCATTCCACTAGATTGACGAATCAACTAGTGAAGACTATTTAGAGATCTGGATTTTTTCATGTAAACTATTGTCTAAATTTTTTTTTTGCAAAAAATTAACTCTCAAAAGTTGGGACACTTCCTACAAGAGATAGAGAAGGATTTCATCTTCGTTTTCAAAAATTCTATATGCTTTCCTCATATAGAGATTAGTTTTTGTTGTAGAAAATAGACATTACGAAATATACTCTAGGAGAAGAGTCCTCATGAATTTTGAATATTTGAGATCTCCTTTGCTATATTGAGAAATTCACATTGTAGAAGAAAAGACCATAGAAGCCTTGATCAGGAAGAAAATGCCACAAAAACCTTAATTTAGAAGTAGAGGTCATAGAAGCCTTAATCCTGAAGAAGACTCTAGAGAAGAGTATTTTATTCAAAAGAAAACTCCATAAAAGAGTCTGTGAGATAGGATTTTAAAAATCTATCTCATTGATTGAATATTTTATTTCACAAGAAGCTAAAGAGATCCATAGAAGATCTCATTGGAAAACTTTCAATCTTAGAAGAGATAAAGAGGTACTAGTAAAGTCTAGTTCTTGATATTTAAATCAAAAAGCCTCAAAGATCCAAGAATAAGATCTCATCAATAACACTTCCATAAGTAGAAGGTTGAAGAAAATATCTCACTTTGAAGACTAGAGAAGCTGCAAGATTAAAGACCTTGGAGAGGTCTCCAAGAGAAACAAGGAAAAGGTTTGGAGAGCCTTGTTGTAGAACTTATAGAATCATAATCAAAGGAGTTCGTAGAATAACTCATTGGAGAAATCCACTACCAAGGAGAATCTCCTGATAGTGAAGGACTTGGAAAAATTGTCACCATACGAAAATAATCACAAGAGTGAAAGAAGAATATAGTGAAGACCTCAAGATATTAAAAATCTTGAGAAGAAGATCCTATTTGAAGTCAAAATTCAACAAGAATATTGAATGAGACTCAAGATAGAAGATTCGAGACCACCTTTTGGTGAAGCAAGAAGTTGTTTTGGATAACCAACAAGAAGTTTATGAATTCATTCATCACAAAGTAGCAACTTGGTGAATATAAACACCAAGATCTACATCATCTATAAAATTTATTAAAGGTAAGCAATTTGGGTGTAATCAGTTGAAATTTAAATTAGGTTTCATTATCAATTTTCATTAAGCACCATATTTAGATTAAAGTTGCAAAAATAAGGGCTCATATTACAATCTTCAAGAAGGTACAAAAGATAGTTATTTTAAGAGATTTATTTACACATTAAAGTAGGAGTTGGATGTCTTTAAAAAAAATAAATATTTCATCTACCTATTATCTATCTAGAAATCAATAAGACTACATCCTCAACAGTGATTGTAGTTCAAAATTGCAAATTATTTTTAAGGATTCTTTATAATTACTCTTAAACATTGCAGAGATTATTAAGTGCATTTGAAACTACTTTGAGATCTTATTTACAAGAATAACAAGGTGATATTATTGTTACCTTTAAAGTGTATTAAGTTGAATATATTATTGGTTTATTGCACTATACTAGTTGTTCATTAAACTATTACTCTCAAAGGGTTATTTTTTGTTTTTTGATTGTTAAGATCAAGGGCACAAAAAATAGAATACTATCAATGTGTCTAGAGATACAAATTGGTGCACAAAACCTTTAGCATATCATGGCTAAAATAAGACACCAATACAAATAAAAGAGTGGAGAAGAAAGACACCATTAAAATACTTGAAGGAAGCTACAAATCAAGACTTGGTGAATCTTAGATTCAAGGTGCATTTAGGGTTTCATTAAAAGTGTAAGTGCAAAAATTTCTACTTCTAAAAACCATATTATCTTGGAAAGGTTAGATATTTGTGTTGTCTAATAATAAATGCAATAATACATTGCTCTCAAAATAATAATATCAAGTAGTGGACATATCCAAGAAGCCTCAAAATCCATAAAATCATTGTACATAAGTCCTCAAGCTATACATCGAGGAGCGTTCATAACAAAGAAGTAAATAACATCTAAAGGAGACAAGAAATACACTAAACATTGGTGCAAAATAAGGTCTCTTATTCATAATACATTGGAGCACCATATAACTCTAAAATGGAAAAGAGTATTGAGTGTCTCAAGACACCAAAATAGTAGGTGTGATATGCCTATTACTTGTACATAAATAGAGGCACAAGAGAAGTCAACTTAGGGATCACATTGCTTAAGATTCAAGATACCTAAAGACACCATTTCTCCATGTCAAATCAAGCACCTCGAGAATGTTAAAAAATATAATACTTGATATTATTGAATGAAATAGACCTTTCTTAAATAGCAAAGGTGTACAATATAATCCATTGGATCATAACAAATTGAGCTAATCTCAGCCACATAAATTATCCTAGTAACAACTTAGGATATAATATTTTATTCTAACACCCCCCATTAAGTGGTACTAGGATATACTAACACCCCACATTAAGTGATGCTAGGAGGTAGTAAAAAATAACAAAATAAAAAAAAGTGGCATATCCACTATTATGAGTCCTGACAACAAGGTCTAATAAGGTGTTCATGTACAATATATGCATAAGAAAAGTCTGTTGAAGAGATGAAGAAAAAACCACAAGGGATAAAACCACCTTCCAAAATATAATAATAAGAAGAAGGAAGATGTGTATGGAGTATGAAGAGGAATCAAGATGTCCTCTTCAACCCCCCTAGGACAACTTCCATCAAGAAGCCTACAAAGGATCCATCAAATGTCTCAAAAAAGTAGAGACTCATCACCGAAATGAATGAAACCATACTCCCATACTAGTGCTTGTGACATAGATCAAGGTTGTGAACCATGAAAAAGGTCACTAAAGAAAATCCCTTGAAACCAAAGTGTCTCACAAAAAGAGTGTGAAGATAGGATGGATCACAAAAATCGCTAGGGTAGTCAAAAATGACTCCATAAGCATAAGTATGTGGGTTCCACCTATATGAAACTATGGCCTGATAACAAGGTCCAAACTGAGTGGACAAATAGATTACTTCAAGGTAAAAAGAAAGGGCACCAATGTAGTGTTTGAGTGCATCCTTATGGTGACCTCCTCATCCTATCAAAATGCATGGGTAACCAGCCAATGCAACTGATAGGTGATAGAGAGGATATGACTAGATACTAGGATCACTTACAAAGCTGGGAGTGTCAGGTTTAACCAAGAATACACTCGATGATACATTCCATAAAAAGTATAGAAAAACAATTTCAAAATTGAAAATGAACTGCACCATATTGTTCGACTCGAAAAAACCTTTCTGATGACTATAAATACCCTTATATACGGGTGACAATTTGGCCTTCATATACAAGATAAATAATAGTTTTATTCTTTTCTACACAAGGAAATTCTTTGGAATACCTTTAGAATATGCAAAGAACCCCTCCATATAAATAAAGTCTATCTCGTGGGCCTATCCCCTTAAAAACATAATAGGAATAAAATATGGATATCCTTTTTTTTTTTTAAATTACATAAGCCATATTTAAAAAGGTTTAAGATTCCTTCATAAATAAATAAATTTCCATTACAATGTTCTTTACACCCACAACATCAATTTAAAAATAACTTTCATTCTTTATCCTATGCTGTGGAAGCCCATCCTATTGCGGGGCCCACTTCAGTAAACTTACCCCATTCTCTGGATCACTGTTCCTCTCTTCTAACGATCCACTTGGAAAGTGTTCACATTTAGAGCAAGGAGATGTTATTGTGGGGCAACAAAAAAACAATGAAGGCCTGCTGCTCTAGATGGCCAACACAAATCTCTGGCGCGGGCAGGAGCAACTCATCACCATCTCAAAATTACCAGGGAAAAAAATTACCGTCACCGAAACCTGGTGCACTTTCCATTTGAAGTGATAAGAGGGCCCAACAATATTTGAACTTTTATACTGTGTTTCGTGGGCCCCACAACTGGGCTATCAATGATGGTCACACGAAAAATCTTAATGACACTTTTTATCATGGACGCTGCATTTAAAAACATATGAATAATTTAAAAAATGTTAGATGCATTGCCCTCTATTCATGGTCTCTTTGCCTTAAAACCTGTAAAAAATAGCAGCAGTATTGGATGAGGTACGGCAACAACGTAAGGCCAAGTAGAAAAAAAATACAGCAGTAGCAGTGGTTAAAAATAAACTTTTGCTTGCAGATTGGGTGCGGTTATCCAAAAACAAAAGAGCTAGAAGGAGGGTAAGTTGTGTAGTTTTTTATCACACTAGTATCACACCAATGACGAAGAGCCTCCATTCCAAAAATAAACCTACCCGTTTGCAAAATTTTGGAGCGCCTGATGCTACAATAATAAATGGAGAAATCTTGAATGATGTCGATCTTCATACCGACACATAAATAGATTCTTAAATACTTTAAGATCCCATACTTGCATTGGGTATGTCTTCATCATGTGATTCACAGCAGTTGAACGTGATTCATAACCACCAGCATTCTATACTTGAAATACCACTGGCACAATCCTAGCCTCCACACAATCAAAGTAAGAAAAAATGAGCGCCACTGAAACTGAGTACAACTGAACACAAACATTAAGCACCTGAAACAAATGGTATACGTGATTTCAATATTTTTGTATAGATTCACTATGTTGGGGCATGCTGCAAAATGTTGCTGGTGTGAGAAGAAAGGAAGGGCCATCGTTTCATCCTTTAGGAGCGGGTGTCTTCAAATCCTTCAACAACAACAACCTGACTTCGAGTGGTGCCAAACAATAAATTCATCTGCACCATAGGTCGCTTTATAGCTTCATCGAAGAAATTATAGGTAATAACATGGGCCGTAAAACAAGGATGAAACAACAAACATCAAGTTATCCAATAGGGAGTGAAAAATAATTGCTTCTTTGATTCAAACAATGCATTGTTTAGCACCGCTGCTTGGGTGAAAAATCTATTTTCGTGCCATCGACAAATATTCACGGGGGAAGAAGATGCAGTAGCAAAGGTGTCTATGCATTACGGGTACCGTACAGTACAACAACCTATTGAAATCGTGGGTCATTAGAATTTACCTAAAACTTTACCTCTCGCACTTCATTAATGGAGTAACCTTCCCATATATAATGGAGGGTGCCACATCATTATCTGCGCAATCGATTTTGGCTGCTCCATATCGCATTCACCTCCGAAGGCAACAATGACTCTCACTCCAACACCAAAAATCAACACCATTCAGCCAAATATAATAAAAATAGTACACATCTGCGTAGCCACAATTTAAAACTTCATCATTGTAGCCTGTAATATTCTGGTAGGACACTCCATTCCATTATGTACAATGGGCCTCATCTATCAACAGTGCAAATCTAGTTAACGTAGACAACACAATTTAGGAATTATAGTAGCCTTCAATGTAAAATCGGATCAACGGTCTTATTCATCAACATATGAGATGGAAGACAGTCATAGGACTGCAACTTGAATAGGTACATTGAGGCAGGGTCAAAAAATATTAAAACATTGAGGTATGATCTCATTAAAACATTTCAACTGGACCATAAAGCAAATATCTACAACAGACATCAAAAGCAACAGTTAGAAGATAGAAAAAATGGATCTAGTGCAGATCTGGGGCTAAAAAAAAATTGGATCTCTGTAATTTTTCACGACATTATCATTTAGCATGAAATGATTGGAATACAATACGCCATGAAAATGGTGCAACTGCTATCAAAAAATACTTCCACCATGACTAGATATGCTGCTAAACAGATTAGATATAGTATTGAACACCTCCACCACTTTCAGATATACCATTTATGAACTACACCATAACACCTACCATCATTCACCATTATATCCTAGCCATAAATAGCGTTGACATTTAGAACACATGCTCTATCAACAAACTATGAACAACAACTTTTGTCTTTGTGCAACAACGGGCAACAATTGAACCATATCATTAGTACAAAAGCTACAACTCATGGACAAGTAGGTAAAATAGGCGCTCCTCTTTCACGAAACAGAAGAAACAATCAGAGGGTTGCATCTGACCCATTGCATTCCAATTTCCTGCACACCGTCAAATCATGTTGCGCTTCCAAATTGCTCCAATCTAAGTAGTTACATGGAGAACCACCATGAGAATGTGCAAGTCCTTGTGTCCACTCCACTTTCCATTGTTGAATCAACATCACTTCGACGTAGTTAATACGATGTAGTGACAAGGCTTTGGAAGGAACGAAAACACCCACAAAATCTTGTAAGGTCTAAAAAATAGCATGCAACATGATCTACATTACGACAACACATCAAAAAAAACAAATTCCTCCATGTAACACGAATAGAACTTGGCCTACCGAACTTCCACAGTATGAGTAGCTCAACCATCATGGTACACACCTCTAGTGATGTTTCTCCTGTTAAAACATTCACTGAATAAGAACAACATCACCTCATAGAGTTTTTGATTTTGTCACCAACACACTCAAACGACTCAGCCCATTGCATGTGTTGGTCTCCAATTTGGATGTGCTTGGCAGTGAAAATGGGGCCGCTAAAGGGCAACTTCTTTGATGATTAAAAAATGGCACTATTAAAAAAAAATTCTCTGCAAAAAAATGGTGTTAATGGATCCCATGTAAAAATATTACCCCCTTAAAATAAATAGTTGATTCCACATAAGATTCCTTATCGCAAGGGAAAAAAACTTTCCACCTCTTGATACAGTATTGTAACAGCAGAAAAAAACATTATGGTGCGCTTGGTAGATTTATCGCACACAACCATACCAAGCCAAACAAGGAGCCGGTCCACCTAATCTACTCAACAGATGAGAACAATATTCCAATGCCCATAAAAAAATAAACAAGCTGGCTATTGCCATGGCATGGAGCCCATCCTAAATAGATTGAATTTGTTGATGTTGTCCCCCATATTCAAGTGGTTGATCACCTGGGAATGAGTCATGAAAGTTTAAAATAGCACCCCACAAGCCGGTATGATAACAAGATTAATCCATCATGTACATAGCAAAATATGGTAATCGAGAAAAAAACATAACCCTAAAATATAAATTACACAAAAAAAACTCCAATTTTTTTTTTCAGCAAATGTCTGGTTTTTGATCGATCAAAAGTTGGAGAGCATACTCCCTAATTTGAAGGGAAAAAAATGGAGAAAAAAAGTGAGGGGGGATTTCCATGAGTTAAATACCCCCATGAGGAAAATCTCCTTAGGGTCACAGGGCATGGAAAGCCCGCTCTAATACCATGTTAAAAAATAGAATACTTGATATTGTTGAATGAAATAGACCTTGTTTAAATAACAAATATGTATAATATAATCCATTGGATCATAATAAACTAAGCTAATATCAGCCACATAAATTATCCTAGCAACAATTTAGGATATAATATTTTATTCTAACAGAGAAAGCATCCACATACAACATTAAGTCCAATATAAGAAGGTCATTGTCAATCAAGTATATATGAGAAAAGAGATAACATTAAGGATGTTTATCACCTACATTTCTACAACATAGCTATCAACGTAGATAGGACAAAACTATGAAGTAAGGAACAATGAGCTATTACAAAGTTATTATAAAGGTAGCATAGAAGAACAAAGATAAAATATTCTATACCCAAGATGTAGCTTGGAGAATATGTCTTCCAAAATAAGCACACAACTCAGCCCTTGGTTTTCCATAAGATCATCATTGGAGTACCATAGAATAATTACTCATCACCTTAGTTGGAGTCACCCATACAGTAAGAAAGTATTATCAATAGCATTTTTTGGAAAGGAATATATAAGCTATAAAATTTTGGAGGGTAAATGTGCATGTAGAAGACTTAAGTGCCACTTGGCAGAAACACACTAAGCGTAATTTCATTCCTCAATGCTCAAAAAATAATTGAATGCCTTCCTTCAAGCGGTTTTAAAATCATTCGGAGGTTACATGTCTTTGATATCATTACATAAGTGAATTAGAATTGGAATAATCTCAATGTCCATCTTTATTGTATCTCCTAAGTGCCACTTGTCAAAAAATCAAAGAGGAATTTATGCTATTTAAAGCACCCAACTTGGAGGAGAAAAGTATGAAATAAAAGCATGATTAAGAATTGAAATATGTGGAAGCACATTTATAGTGAGAAGATAAATCAATAAATTATCTTATGCATCATTCAAGAGGAGTGTAAGTAATATTTTAGATTGCATTCAAGGTATGTCATAAACTAGCAACTCCAACACTCTTCAATTGGAGAATACTTACATTGACCAAGCACCAATCAAGGAAGAGAAAACCAATGCCATCCAGACAGAGCATTAAATTCTTATCCACACCAGCCTCCAAAAGATACATTGAGCCACAAGTATTACTATGGTAAATTTCATATTAAATCTGCTTGCTTTAAACCTAAGTGATATTGGAGTTATAAGGATATAATTCGTTTACTATTGCATTGAATATAAGAATTTTTCAGCCAAGCATAAGTAGGTAATAAAGCAAGTTTATATTTAATAAAATTAATTATTGATGTGCATACACATAATATAATATGAGATATAAGGGCTTCTACTTGGAAAATTAAAACTCTATTATTGCAAATATTATTGTTTTCTAACATTCTAAATTAGGAAGTTATAAGGAATACTACACCAAAATAGATTATTAGAATTTAGAAACATTAAGCTATTAAATATCAAGGGATTTAAAAAAAGGTTCAATAAGAATTATCAGTGATTGGAATAAATTAATATACTTGTCTCATAAACACATTAAAGGTGTAAAAAAATCCAATTTTGAGAACCTCAAATTATAAAGTTCTTAGTTCAATAGGAGAAATAAGGTGGAATAAAAATTGATTTTTGGTATTTACAAAACTTTACAAAATCAACCCAAGATTGAACTACTATTCCTAAAAAATAACCTTATCAATCATATTGCATTCTCTAAACACTAGGGAGACATAAGGAAGTCCACTAAACCTAATATATATAAAGGTTTTATTAAATAAATACTAGGGAATATAAAAAGGGGGGTCACAAGAATCATCATGGCATCAAACAAATTCTTTCTTGCAGAATATCAACTACTTAAAGGTCCAAACTATTTCTCTTGGAAAAATAAAGTAAAATCAATCTTGGTATATGAAAAACTTTGGGATATAGTCAAGGGAACAACAAAAAACCTAGCATAAGTGATATTGAGATTCTAAAGTTTGAATAAAATGATGCAAAAGACCTAATGATAATAACCTTTGCTATCACTGATGAAATACAACCCTATATCAGTTCATCAAATACATCTACATATGCTTGGATAAGCTTAGATAAAATAATCAAAGGGAAGAATAAAACCACTATCCTTCATCTTCAAACTCAACTATACTCCTTGAAAATGAACAGTGGTGAAACCATAGAACTGTTCCTAAGAAAGGTATAAAATATTAAAGGGAAATTATTAACCTTAGGAGAAGATATTAAAGATGAATTTATTACTCAAGTAACCATTAGATCACTTCCAAACAAGTACAAACATTTGGTTACATCTTTACAAGTCCTAAGTAAAGATACTTCTTTTGATGGCTTAGTCAATATTCTTGAACAATATGAGGTGGAAAACACAATTAAAGGTGTAATGACTAACACTATATTTGCATCAAAAGATAATCCATAGTGAAATATTGCTTCATCATCAAAAGGAGAAAGACCATGGAATAAAAAATATTGTCAGATATGCAAGAGAAAAGGTTATAGTACTAACTATTATAGATACAATCCCAGAAACCATAATCAAAGGAATTAGATGAACAATGGTAGCCAAATTAAACCATGAAAATATCAAAATAATATTTTTCAACATACTTTCAAAATCCAACCAATTATCCCCAATTGGAGTAACAAAAAGGGTAAAAAAAAAGGACACCTAGCCCAAAGGATAGAAGAGATTCAAAAACTGGAAGAACCTATAAATGATTATGAAGATAAAGCTCTTTCAGTAAGGATAACATGTTATGTAGATACTAACTAATTTCTTGAACAGGTTAGAGAAAACAAAGGAGGAGAATACAAACTTCAAAAGGAATATCCATATTAAATACTAAAGTCTTCAATACCTAAATAATATAATACAGGTGTGTGTTAGAGTATATTACATCATTTAGATCATGTAAATGTACCACCTTTGGTACATAGTTAGAGTAGGAGATTACTTTACAGTGAAGTTAGCTAGTTACTTCAAGTAATGTAATAAATGCACAAGTTTTATTGTGCAAGTTGTAAATTTTCAAGGTGTCCTCTTGCATAGCTAGGTAGAGTGCTGGTCAAAGAACCCATATTACTATATAAAAATAACCTCATAGTAAGTTATTGAATACCACAGTAGGAAGTAGTAGTGTAGAGAGTAAAATTCATTGGTGATGAAGTACAATGTAGTCAATAAGCATATATTCATGGAGTGTTCATTTCCTCCATAGTTGCATTGTATTATTTTTCTTATTTCAATTTATAGTATACTTTAGTAACATTGCAGAATTACTTTCCTTCATATTTTCTACATCTTGAGATTTCCATCTTCCATAGCATACATCATCAAAATCTAATAAAATTAAATAAGTGTTTCCTGACATAAAAGAGGAAGTGCAGGATAATCTTAGATTTCCTTCAATCACCAAGAAAAAGAGAATTGAGGCTACATAGTGTAGGTAAAATTTTTATCCACATCCATATCCAATCAGGGATATGAATTTTGTAAATACAAAATATTGCATCTTTGCTATAAAATATTTTCAGTCGGTTACAATAAAGGTTAGATCAAAAATACCAAAAAAGGGGATGCATATTTTTATAAGTATCAAAGCACTACCAGATATTTTGAATGATGATGTCAGCATGCCTTACAAAAATATTTGGCACTTGGTAGTTCAACCAAGTGAGCTTAGATCATTTGTTTCCTACATAATATAGCTAGACAAATTTAAGTGTTGATGTCAATAGAAGGGTATTTTAAATTTAGCATACAACAATCAACATCTCAGATGGATATTAATGCTTATGCCAGTAAGAGGAAGCAAATTATTTTTCTTAATACCAAATAACATGTGGTCCCATTGAAGAATTAGAATTGGATAAATATGAGATCTTGACATTTGACATAACAAATCAACTTGCCATATAGGGTGGTCAAAAATGTTGAATATATTTGAGTATTGATGTCAGTAGCAACACTATAAAAAATCAACCCAACCAAATAGTAGAATAAAGAATACCAAGGCATGATTCACATCCAATGTCTAGTAAAACACTTCAAGCTAAGCTATCAAAATAATATCCAACATTTTGAATGATGATGTCATCATAAGGCTTAAAAATACTAGATAGTAATAAAAGAGGAACTCGACAATTAATAAGGTGATAGGGATGAAAAGAACATCAAAAAAAGTGTGTAATAGGCCACCTAAACATGCTTCTAGCAGATAAAAATATTGATAGAAGATCCTAATGACCATGATCTTCTCTAATTTCTATTTGTAGCATTAGAACTGAATAGGTAGTGGGAAAACCTAAGTAAAACAAATATGTTTGAATATTCTATGCACCAAATGAATAAATGAATATGTCATGGCTGCCATTTTTGAGATGAAATAAGATCAAGCCACATTAACACCATCATTCCAAATCAATTACAACAATATGAACAGGAGGAGAAAGTACACATACAACAACAACCTATCAAACCTACAATCCACTATGTCAATCATCTTGATAGCATAACCAATTGTAACTGTAAATCTATATACCAGAATGTAAGCCATTATGATGGTTGGATTTTTGGTGTTTAGAATTAGTATAGTTATATTGATTGAGGTTATAAATCTTCTCGAATGAATATTGGATTATTGTCTAGATTTTTGGTCAACTTTGCATGCTAAACATGTATGTATGCCTTAGTAGATGCTAATGATTTTATGTTAAATATAGGAATTGATAATTTTTCTATAGTTATTATGCATTATGGATTTCTACCTATATTTACCATTATAGTTCTTGAGTGATTTAGCAAATACTTAAAGTGATTAATGATTATTTTTCTTATAGTATAAGGCAATTAAAGCATTTTATTATGTATTTTAATTTTAATTTAGATTACGAGACTCTCTGCACTAGGATTCTTGATGTTGCCAAATCTTCATCACTTATAGTTTATGTTTCTAACCCTTTTCATTTATTTATTTATTATACACCCCTCCATTTAGATAGATTATCTAGACAAAGGAATTGGCCTTCTCCTAAGAATGTCCTAGAGACACCTTTCTCCAAGCCTTCCAATCTCTTGTCCAAAGTCTTAAGGACAAACATAGACCTTACCATTGAATTTTGTAAATTTCATAACCAAGAGTAATTTTTGGAATACCTAGTGGGACCTGAGGGTCTTACAATCCTTGATTAGATAACATTATTTTGATAATATGTTTAAAATATCATAGAAGTTATCTGATCATGCAAACATTATCTTAAATTCTTAGAGGAATTAAAATTTTGGTGAATAGTCTTGATCTCAATTGTGGATATTGTATGTTCACTTGGCAAATTCAATAAGAAAAAAAAATCCTAAGAAACTAGTGACTGTACTAGAATGATTTTTTGAAGAAAGCCAATCATCATTTATCCTGTAAGCTTATTCTCACTCAAATAGAAGCTAAAAAACTAGAAGAAATAAATCATAATCATATCCTACATCTCCATTTTTTCTAAGTTCCACAAAAAACCCAAGATCAACCCATTTCTCATCTTCAATTTTAGTTCATTCAACTAGATCCTAGCAAATGACTCAAAATTAATCCTTCCAAAACTTCCTAAATTGGTATAATACATGCTCACAAAATATATCAAACTAGAATCCTATTTATCCTACTACTATTAAGGATTTATTGGCATATGATGGAATTGGGAAAATAACCTATGAACACTACCAAGATGTGGCATCGTTGATTGCAGTCCATAAAATTCGTGAAGAAGATGTAATGATAAGACTCTTGATAATTTCATTGAAATGGAAGGTACTACATTGGTACTAGACTCTTCAAAACATAGCTTGCTAGCAGATTGGTATAAGAATTCAATGAGCAAATAGATATTTTTTCCCTATTGACCTAGTTTACCACAATCCAAAGGCACCCATAAGAAGAACTGATGGATTTTAACATCAGTTTTTGTATAAATTTAAAAAGAGTGCCAAATTAAATCATACCAAGAGATTCCCAAGAATTGTATTATTATCTTAGAGCCTTCAACTCAAATTTAAGCTTGATGATCCGCTAATTCAATGTGTTAAAATTTATGAAAATATATCAAGCAGTTATGGTAGTAGATATCGCTTTAATAGCCATAGGTAGGCTTCCCCCAAGGAATTCCATGACGATTTATCTAGATCTTCCATAGATGAATTTAGAGCAACAATCATCAATAACAATCACCCATCTATCTAATGAAGCCCCAATACCTACACCAAAATTTCTAGCATTGCCAACTCTTGCATTGCTTGCTTCCCCTATTGTACTATCATTACTAGCTCTAAATACTTATGCTACTAACATGAATGATATCATGATAACAATAAATAATTTAATATCTAATATAACTACTATGAATATGAGAGAAGTAAAAAGAAATTTCTACCCTAGGAGATTTCCCTACATGGTCAAATATCAAGGTGCTTCTACTAGTAATTTTGGAGCAAAGCCCAATGCAGTGTATAGTAACAAAAAAATAAATTCCTTTCACATAAGATTCCAAAATAGACTACTAGTGTTCAACTTGTGATGACCCACACAGTGAAAGCACTTTCATATTTCACCTACACTAGATGTAGAAGGTCAACCTTGAAAAGGAAAAAATAATACAGAAGGAATAAATAAACATATTGTGGTAGGAAGAGTGTAATTTAATGGTTTAGGAAGAATAGTCGATATCTTTGTTGACATGATTAGGGAAGAAACCATTATAGGTTGACCCCAAAGAACTAAATCCATTCAAAGTTCTAGCCCAACAAAGCAAACAATCAAAAAGGAAAGTACATCATTTAATTTTGCCAAAAGAATAGGTTGTGCAAGAATATCCAAAGCAAAAACCTAAGCAAATACAAGGGAAAGAGGTTGAAGCACAAGAATAGGCTAGAAATAAACTTTGGTATCCTTCTATCACTAAATGACAAAGGATTGAGGCTATACAAGAATATCAAAGGAGGTTCAAAAAGATAAAGAAAGTATAAAAGAGGTAGTCATAATATTATAACTTCAACATAGTGGAAGAGCTTAAGAATATGCCATCCAAAGACAACATGTATGATGCTTTGATGAGTTTGGGGCATATTGACCTGTTGAGAGAATTGCTAAAATTTATCAGATCATAAGATAAGCAATAGCCAAAAATCAATCTGGAATAATATAAACATTCTATCGAAGTAGGAAAAAATACGCCACCATATTTCTATATGTCTCTATGTATGTAAGGATGGGTTGTGCATAATTGCATGGTGGATTCCAAAGCAGAAACAACTATGATTTCAAAAGAAATATTTAAATAAATGGGCATGGAATATACTTGTTCTAGTTTAAGAGTGTTACAACTAGATGGCAATCCAGTAAAAGTAGTTGGGGTGATCAAAGACATTCCCATGGTGCTACACAAGATTCATAAAATAATTATGACATAAGAGGTAGTAGTTGAGGATCTAGAGCTTTATTTTGGTATGTGTCTATCCCATGAATTCACTTGTATGTTAGGTGCATATTTATCATTAGAATATTCGTGCATGGAAATTCCTCATACGGGTAAAAAGGTTAAAATCATCTATAAAAATCCATCCACCTACCTAATCTGGAGAATTGAAGATGAAATTCAGTCAAATAGTAGTTTTGATATGATTAGTGAAGAGATTTATCTAGTGGAGGATATCATCGATGAATTTCAAACTGAAGATCAATTCTTACTTAAGAACTTCAATGCTATGGCCGAGACAAGGATTTACACTTATACTATTTCTAAGCTAAAAATGAAAATATCTTTGATCATAAAGAGAGATCCAAAATAGAATAAAATTTGGAAGCTCTATTTTTATGGATCTAGATACAAAAATGGTATCGGGGTAGGAGTCATGTTGATTTTATCATCTAGAGTAGTTAAAATATTACCATATATTGGAGTTGTATTAGCATTACCATAGAGTATGAAGCATTGTGCATTAGGCTCAAACATGCAAGAAATTTAAGGATCAAGTAAAATAATTTATGGAAATTTAGAGCTACTGGTAAATTAGGTTAAACTAAAATGTAGTAGTAAGTGATTGCTTTTGAATCCTTAATATTAATATAAAACTCATAGGATAAATATCACATGATAAAATATAATATTTCTTGAATGTAGTAAGATCAAGATAATGATAATATGAGCAAACCAATATGTATATCAAGTCTTGTAATATATCAACAAAAATTTATTAATAAAAAATATATGATTATAATAGCTTGAATCATACATGTCACTACACCAAAAAAGGGATTTAACAACTATTTTTAACTACCCTTAAAGGCTTTTAATGGTGGTTATTAAATCATCGTCTATGAGGGTATTATAAAATGTCTGTGACTTACAATGGTAGATATAAACCACCTCAAAAATTTGCACTCTTAGGGTATAATAGGATGGTTTATAACCACCCTCTTAGGGCTATGAGAGCAGTTAGAAACTACCCCCTTAAGTCTAAGAGGTTAGTTTATAATCACCTTCTTAGATCCTACGAGGGTGGTTTTAAGCCACCCTCTCAGACCTAAGATGATGGTTATAAACTATCATCTTAGGGTATTGGGTTTGAGAGGGCAGCTTAAAACCACCCTCTTAGGATCTCACCTAAAAATATATATAAAGGACACCTCAATTGAAATAGCATAGCACTCAATAGTGGTTTGTTGTTTTAGCTGAGGCATCCTTTATATGGAGGCATCCTTTATTTCTCATGGTCATTTCATGGACAAGGTAATTTTCCATTGGAACAAAGAGGGACAAAATTTTAAACTACCTCCAAGGGATAAAATTTTCCATGGAAGCATCAGAGTATGTATGAAGTCACAATGCACCATTTTTCTCTTGTTGGAGTGCATACAACCAATGTGGTCCTAGGCATACCATGTTACAAATACTTTTACACTTGATAGATGACCACATGCATACTATCCTATGGGACATGGCAATAAACAATGTATGCATGTATAAAAGACCATGATAAGTAGTCATACAAATCCTTGGGTGCTGGAAATTATTTATAGTTTGTAGATAGCATTAGTCAAAAGAATCTTAATTTCAATAGGCTAAAACTTGCCAATGATATCCCATTCTATACCTTATATGTTTGGTTGGTTGAATCAAGGTAAAGACATATGGGTCGACTAGCATCCTAGAATTTCATATGCAATAAAATAATTCAAAGATAGAGATCCTCCTTGAGCAACCCAATATGTGGTAGTGCCATGGTGTCTACTAGTCAAGGTGTCAAGGTAGAGTCCTCACTTTGTGAGATCAATTTTATAGGGATAACAGAGGTGGCTCATGCTACCAAGAAGGTTGATGCTTTTGATGATCAAATCACATAAATATGGAAAGACTACTGCAACTCTATGTTCTTGAGTGATGCAACAAAGGTGGGTTGATCAACCGATAGTGGAAGACAAGGATATATTTGCAACATCTGAGTTGGTATTGTTGCATTGTCAGGTGAAGCACTTGATAGATGTAGTTGCTTGGGCCTCCTTGTTAGATGGCCCTTTGTACCAATTTTATCTTTTGGAATGGTGAGATCAAGCACCATATTGAAGAGTTGAGACAAAAGGGATACATACGGTTGAGTGCATCACCTTGCAAGAGTTTGATTGAATACAAAGTTTTGAATAAAATCATTGTGAAAAATAGGTACCCAATTACTTGTTGAATCAACTTAGAGATGCCAACTATTTCATTAAGATCAACCTCAAGTTAGGCTGGTGGAAGACAAGATTTACATCCAAGTCTTTTGAGTTGTTGGGCCTAACCAAATGCATTTTGAATGATAGAAGTTTTGCTACTATTGACTGAATCATTTGTAGCTTGTCTACCTGCTCAACACGTGTCTTTACTCTTCAGCAAAACATGAGAGGAACAAATGGAGCATGTTGGGCAAGTTCTTGACACCCTATGTAAACACTAATTGGATACCAACTTGGAAAAGTGTTTGTTTGGTATGCAAAAATCAAATGTGCAGGTTGCATTATCAGTAAGGAAGGAGTTCATGTTAAAAAATTTAGACAATTTGAGACTGGCCTACACAAATGACCTTCATAGAGCTTTGTAGATTCTTAGGTCTAACTGATTTTTATGATTGGTTTGTGATAGGCTTCTCCCACATCGCATGGCACTTAAATTAAGTGAGAAAAGGAAGAGCCAAACCAAATTTCATGTGGACTGAGGTACCACAAAGAGCATTCTGAGACTTGACTCATTGACTTAGCTTGGCACTAATACTTACCTTTTTGGATCTGCAACAACCATCATGGCACTTAAATTAAGTGAGAAAAGGAAGAGCCAAACCAAAGTTCATGTGGACTGAGGTACCACAAAGAGCATTTTGAGACTTGATTCATTGACTTAGCTTGGCACTAATACTTGCCTTTTTGGATCTGCAACAACCATCATGGCACTTAAATTAAGTGAGAAAAGGAAGAGCCAAACCAAAGTTCATGTGGATTGAGGTACCACAAAGAGCATTCTGAGACTTGATTCATTGACTTAGCTTGGCACTAATACTTGCCTTTTTGGATCTACAACAACCATCATGGCACTTAAATTAAGTGAGAATATCCAAACCAAATTTCATGTGGACTGAGGTACCACAAAGAGCATTCTGAGACTTGATTCATTGACTTAGCTTGGCACTAATACTTACCTTTTTGGATCTGCAACAATGATTTGAGATAGAAACTATCAACATATGCACTTGGTACATTCCTTTCTCAACTTAAGCATCTTGTTGCCTACCAAGTGAGATATTCAATGATATATTTTGAAGGTATCCTGCATAGGACAAAGAACTCCATGCCATGTCCCAAGCATGTTGTTAGTGAAAACATTATATTTTGAGCAATGAGAGAATCATACATATTGATTATAGACCCTTGCAATTCCTATAGATAGAAAAGCAAAGTCTAAAATGAATGTCATCAAAAGAGGTCAATATACCTACAATAGTTCCACCTAAGCATCAAATATAAGAAGGTAGTACAAATCTGGTTGCTAATGGCTTGAATTAAGATCTTCTTGGAGCGTTCATTATCATTTTTTACTCTTGTGTCCATTTGAGTTCCACTTGTCAGTGATTATACAAGAGCAGCCTTGTCTTCACAAATGCATGCCAGACACTACTCATAATAAAACAAATAATTAACTACCATCTACATGAAACTTGCACTTGAATACGATTATACCAGTTGAGGGTATTCATGTGTCCATGTAGTTTCAATAGGAAGTTTGTAAGAGGATTTGGATGGCTTGCAACCCCTCTTATTGATCTTAAAAAAATATCAAATTCATTAGATACAGGCACTGAAAAAATAATAATATCCAACTCAGGCTTTGGTAACTTTGGAAACAATGCCCACTCCAAAGAGCAAAACAACAATTCTAGCTCCTCGTTGTTTCCTTTTCATGTGCTATAACTATACCTATATTTGTAGTGTATAAGAGCAAAGAGCAACTAAAAACCAATAGGGGATGTCCCATAGTAAACCACTAATTTCAAAAAATATATGTGAAAATTTAATTTGTTCTCATTCCTCCAATGTTGAGGATGAAAGAATACAAAAATATTGTTATATCTACTAGCTAGAAATGATTCATGATGATAGAACTGTATAACTTGTTACTTTCCAAATACATATAGTTATAGTTTTACTCTAATAAAATATTAACAAAATACTCTAATATTCAAAATATATAGTTTTACTCTAAGAAAATATTAACAAAATCCTATAATATTCAAAATATAATAATCTTCAGATCATAAATCAATTCAATACATGTAAATATATCAAACTTCAACAATGAACAATTTACTTTCCAAATACATATAGTTATAGTTTTACTCTAAAAACATATTTGCAAAATACTATAATATTCACATGATAATAATCTCCGATCATAAATCAATTTAATACATGCAAATATATCAAATTCCAACAATGAACAATAAACATATTGAAAAACTTTATTGAAATTGCTAAAGCAATGCATAAAAGCAAAGTATTTTCTAATAACAATTTTTGTGTTCATAAATCACATCTTAATTTCATATCATATTAGAAACAAATAAAAATATGAAAATAAAAATATCCATTCAATGGTCATATTAATCAAATGAAATATATTGATGAATTATGTTGTTATAGGTGAAACATAAGGAACTAATGGTACATGTATTGCAACAATATTCAATCATGTCAATTCCTGCTTGATCTTGGATTATTTTGGTAAACCATAGATCTCAGCACCAAGGCAAGTGATGTTGCTTCAACTTTAAACCAGATAAGCTACAGTTACATGCTAATATTTCTTTTTGGACCTGGCCTTGGCTACTTTTGGTGGCTTCAAAACAAATGGTACTAGTGTCCCTACATAGTGGACACTACTATATGAAGCCAATGTCTCATGTAGGCTCAATACCTTGCACACATTGGATAGAGTGAGTTAGAAGTATGGATGAAAAGAAGTTGTAAACTTTATTGTTAAAGAATAAGACTATGACTCTATCAACCTAGCAACATCCGAGGAACATAAAACTTGGCAAAATTTGACAGTCTTATTCCTAGATAGGGTTAAGTACACAAACTGTAATATTTTCCATATAAATTTCTAAAACTGAACACTATTGAATCAAGTTAAAGAATATTTAAAAAAAAACTACTTATTCACAAAATCCCTTCTAGTTAGTTAAAAATAGGGCCACATAAATGCATATCCTTTTCCATTTTTCTCGAGACCATTCAAAAATTGAAGAGTTGATAGACGTCAATCAAAAGAATCCAATAAGCATTTAACTTGATTACCCTAAAACTCAATAGAATGAAGGATTAAGAAAATATTATTTCTAACAAAAGAGGGAGTTGGTAATCATTTAACCAACATGTTTCTCATCTCAAACAAGGCAGTGAGACAACCATTATAATGACATGTTCTCTTTCTTCATTATAAAACAACATTAGTTAATAAAGGAATTTAAAATGTTGAAGCTTAGCATTACACATAGTTTATTTTGAATAATATATGGAATATTTTCTCTTAGATTATTGGATGAAAACCAAGTTATTATTTATGAACAACAATGATCTATTGCACCTCTTACATGTACAAAAGCAAGCAAGAAATAAATTAGTTATGATTATATATGTAAATGAAAAATTCTTATTTCAAGTGCAATTCTTATTTATAGATATAGGTGAATGGACAACTTGAGCCCTCCATATAATGGGTAGATGTCTAAACATCCCTACCCACCCCAACCATCAGAGATGAGGTGAGAGGGTATCCTGAGACTTCCATCAGATACATAAATATCCATCTATGCAAATCAAGTACTACTACTAAGGACTAGGACTAAGAGTCAAACCTTCTTGTATCTGATTGGCCAACCTCATGCTCAGGATACCTACTCACCTCACTCCTAGCTTGGCTACCCATTATTTGTAAACAATGTTTGATATAGTCCAGGCAATGAAGGAGCCCACAACATCCTTCATTGTGGCCATCTCATCATTCCTTCTAAACAAGATTATTTCCTCTTTATGGGTGACGTGCACATTGACTTTCCAATAACCTTCACCCAAATATTGACCATGTACAAGGTCTTTAGGGTCAGTATTGATCACCATGCCTTCGACCACTATGTTATCCTTATGGATCTGAGTCAAGTAGCATTCCCTTCTCTCAGTTTGAGTGATCGGTGTCATTTTTAGTCCCTACATGGAAAATCAACAACCTAGATAAATTCACTGCATAGCGTACAATACAAACTAAGTCAACCATTTTATATTTGAAATAATAGTCGTACCATTGATGACTCTAGCCTAGAAGGTATTGAGCATCTGCCTATGCCTTGATCACCACCACCAATATTGTGTCCAATTATAGGGGTAGCATGTAGTGATGTTGCCTATGGAATTATATGCAAGGGATCATTACAACTTTAGGGGTGCAACATGTAAATATTTCAAATATGAAATCATGAAAAAACTGACACACCTCTATCTGTGAAAGCCATATCAAAATCTCTTCAATATTTTTATCTTTCTCTGCAAGCTTCTCTTCCATATTTTTTCTCTCTCTGTAAGCTTCTCTTCCCACTTTTTCTCTTTCTCTACCGTATGCTCTTGCATCTGGTGCAACTTCTGTATGTAACCCTCACTAGAAAATAGAGTAGTTGGTGATACTCCTTTGCCAACACCCCGAACCCGACCCGGTCTTTCAGATCCTAAAACCTTGGCGAGGGCATCATCCTTAATACATTGATTTACAAAGCTCATAGATGACATTTCATCATCCAATTTTTTTTGGCAACATCACATGCATAGTTAACTGGTAACATGTTAAAAAATAATCAATATAACAATGGTTTGAAGTTCAACGTATTGCTATTTCCAAGGGAATGTTACGATTGTCTCCACAGCTTCTAGTGAAATAGGAGCCCCATCCTTCTTTGTATGAGTTGCCATCCACATTGTTGCCCTTGGTAGTGGAGTTTTCGTATTTGGTTGGCTCTTCCTCTACAAGATATATAGTTGGAGAGACATGGGGATAAGTCATATAATAAAACAATAGAGCTATGTTTATCACATATAATGGATGAGTATGATAGAATACCATTTCATGCTCCAGTCGAGCATATCCTATTCGACTACAAGTGTGCATGATGGATTGGTGAGATCTATTTTTTTTGTTCCTTTGCCTCACCGCCTACAATGCAATGAAGAAACCAATATATAAATTCATTAGGGAGAGCAAGGTCGGAAAAATTCACATGAATATAACAATGATATGAACTACCATAGCAGATTGGCTGGTACTTGCCTTAAAGTCAGCATTGCTCCTACCATTCACAAAGGCTTCCCAATATTTTTGTGATACACGAGGTGGGGGATTAGCAATTCTATATTCATCATTATCATACTTATCATAGTGCTTTTTCACAAGTTGATGCTTATGTTCATGCCATTGCTTGTCCATGGTCATGAAGACCCATTTCTTCATTATGTCCAAAATGATATATTTTTGTTGCATCAAACCAATATCTTATTAGATGCAACATTTATATAAGTATTAAAAAATGGACACTATGAACTCCATTGGCTAGAAATTTATCATAATGAGTGTCCATAACTGGTTTTTAACTTCCACTAGGATTGCTCTCCAGTCTGTATGGGTGATAGGGATAATCTCCCTCACAATCACCCCCAAGTAAGATGTAAACTTAATAGAATTTTTTCCTATAGGATGTTTGTTTAGATTGAAAATGATCTCCACCTTATCTATGTTGCTTGAATCTATTGCACATCTTGTTGGACCTCTCTTTCTATGATATTTAGTGTTTGAAGTGTGTGATGACCTAGCATCAACACCTATAATGCCAACACCATCCAAACATCATTATGCCATATAGTATGACAACAACGAGTAACCCAACATCACGAGAAAATTTCTTGTGCAGTCTACATACCTTCTTCATTAGCCAAAGAATTGTTAACCTCATTTTGAGTATTCTCACCATCATATTTATTTATGTTATGGGTCACCTCCTTATCTTCCTCATTAATGGAACTTCGTAGTTGGTATCTTCCACTAGTTGCTATAATACACCATAGTCGATGAAAAAACCATGATCAATTCTAATATGCCTAGGTCAACCACTATTGAACAACACTATAAAATTTCAAGTACTTACTAGCATGTGAGGCATCTATCATTGACTCCTGATTTATTGTGATAGCCTCAACTACCCATGGTATCTTTCTTGGTCTTTTTTGTTCATATTGCCTTATGTACTCTCTCTGGACTCTAAATCAATATGAAATATTAGAAAATTAGAAGATATATGTACCAACCTTATATTTTGGAAATATGAGCAAGTTTTGTTGTCATTGATGTCAAGAGTCATCTTTAGTGAGCAGCATGAGTTCAAGCATCATTTTCTATGAGGAGTGCAAGAAAAATATTGCTTCTAGGCCTAAGGGAAAATAATATTATAATATGCTTATTATAATATTTAAGGTGGTCAAATAAGGTCTAAAAGAGCAATTGGAAGGCCCAAGAAAATAATATTATAATTTTATATTATAATATTAAAGGTCTAAAGTATAGACCTAATAATTAAATTAATTATAATAACTTTTGTTATAAATTAATTTAAAGTTAATAACCCTAAGGTTAGGGTTACAAAGGGCAAGCAATCAAATTCAAGGCACCGACGTCGACTATCCTTTCCACCCACCGATGTGTAAAAGGGAGAGCAAATTTAATATATATACCATATGCTTTGGAACAAAAAATTTATCCTTCGAATGTATTTTAATCGAAGTGCATGCAAAATTTGCAAACTGTGTGGAAAAGGAGGAGAAGAGGACAAAGGTCTTTTCTAACGTGGCAGTCAACGAGCGCATAAATGGAAGGAGGCTTGGAGCCTCATAGCCAACCATTGCTTAGAGCGCTAACTAGTGGGAGGTCCCACGATCGAACCCCGACGGCAGCATTTCTTTTGAGGTGCATGTGTTTGGTTTTTGGCGCCAAGGCAAGTTTCAAAGCGCACGAGGCACTTTTTGGTTCTAAGGTGAGCGCCTAGCTCACGTGGCACATGGGCCACGGCTAGGGCACTATGGAAGGCGCATGTGGGAGTTCGAATCCCGCCGAGGACAAAGGTACTTAAATTTTTGAATATTAATTGTTTAAAAGGTTTAAAAGGTGGCATGATTAATTTTTATTAAGAGGGAGTTATAAGGATTTTTAAAGGTCAATTGTTTTATTGTGATTTTTGATAAGGTGAATTGAAATAGGAGTTATAAGGTTGAAAAGGGGAATTATATTTTAATTGGGATAAGCTATGATGTGTTAAAGAGATAAGGGTTTATAAAGAAAAAATATTGTGATTATTTTTCTTTACACAAATTGTTGGTTTGCATTTTGAAGTGTGGAGATTATAAGGTGTAAAAAGGATTTATTGCTATGTATGGTGAAATATTTTGAGGGATCAAATTGAGTGAATGATTGAGAAGATATTGCTACCTAACCTTTGAAATTGGCAAAGAATTGATTGTGATTGAGACAGGTGTTTGAAGTCAAATCTTCTTCAAACAAGAGGTAAGGGCACATTATCCTTGAGAGTGATTGTTGGATGTTGTGAATGCTAAGTTGGAGTGAAAAGGATTGTTTGATAAGCATTGTTGAGTTTGGTTTTCTAGAATGAAAGTTGATACTAGAAACCTTGTTTGATAAGCATTGTTGGAAATATTGAGTAAGCTTTCATATGCTTGACTAGGGTTTGTGAAATAAGTATCATTGTTATGTGAAGTTGTGAACTATCTTGAACTAGGGTTTGTGAAAGATCATGAGTATCATTGTTATGTGAAGTTGTGAACTATCTTGAACTAGGGTTTGTGAAAGATCATGAGTATCATTGTTATGTGAGGTTTGTTTGATAAGCATTGTTGACTAAGCTTTCATTGAGTGATTGGTTGAGTGGAGTTGATTGAGCTTAGTTGATTGGAAGTGTTGGAGTGATAGTTCAAGTTCTGTGAAACAAATTGTTCTTTATTTCTAAATTGAGTTGAAGGAAATATTGAAAGTGATTGAGCATTATTGTGAGTGTGAAACATATTGAGTCTCTAACAATTCTCTATATGTTTCTATGGTAAAAACAAGAGAGATATTGAAAGTGATTGAGAATTGTTGTGAGTGTGAAGCATATTGAGTCTCTAACAATTCTCTATATGTTTATGTGGTATTAAACAAGATTTTGTGTGAAACTTGTTTGTGTGATTGAAGAAGTTTTCTATGGAAAATAGAGATTGATTTGAATAAGATTTTGTGAAAGCTAGTGGATAGATTTGAGTAAGTCCTAGAGTGGACTTAAGGACAGATTTGTGTGAGATTTTGTGGAAGCTTACAATGATATTTGAGATAAGTCTTGGTGAAGACTTGTTGAGTAGATTGGACAAGTTCTAGTGAGGACTTGTTGAGCAGATTTAAGACAAGTCTTGGTGAAGACTTGTTGAGCATATTGGACAAGTTCTAGTGAGGACTTGTAGAGCATATTTGAGGTAAGTCTTTGAGAAGACTTGTGAGCAGAGTTGATTGATTGATTTGTTCAAACCTTGAGTTAAGGTTTGGGGTAGATCTAGTAGAGTTGATTTGTGATTGAGTCAAGCTTTGTGTTAAGTCTTGAGGATAGATTTGAGGATAGAGTTTGGTGCAGATTTGAGGATAGGTTTATGCCAGATCAGAGATAGAGATTGAGCAGATTTGTGCTAGATCGAAGGACTATGTTTAGTACAGATTAGAGATAGATATTGAGCAAATTTGTGCTAGACCGAAGGACTATGTTTAGTGCATATTTGAGATAGATATTGAGCATATTTGTGCTAGATCAAAGGACATTTGCTTTAGTGTACAGATTGATAGATATTGAGAATAATTGTGCTAGATCGAAGGACTGTGTTTAGTGCAGATTTGAGATAGAGCTGAGAGTAAGCTTTGGAGGTGACAGAGTAGAGGATAGTAGTCTCTAGTGGATAGAGATCCATTAGCCAGGGTAATGAGGACAAAGGTCTTCTAAGTGAGGATATGAGTCTTCAATGGAGAGAGATCCACAAGCTAGTGCAGTGGAGGCAGTAGTCTTCTAGAAGATCACCAGCCAAAGTAGAGGAGAAGGAGTTCTCCTATGGATAGAGATCCACGAACCAGCTGAGGGGATTGGTGTCTCTTATGGATAGAGATCCATGAACTTGATTAGGGGATTGGTGTCTCCTTTGGATAGAGGTCCATAAACATTGTAATAGGGAAAGGATTCCCAAGAGATTGATTGAGAAAATATTAGTGAAATATTTTCTCGTGGAGTAGCCCACATTGGGTGAACCACGTTAAATTGGTGTCTCTATTGTGTGTGGTGATTTATGCATTGCTTTGATTATTGTTGTTGACATTGCATTGATATATTAGATTATATAGCTTGAGTAAAGAAAAGTAAAAAGTGGTCTTATATTGTTCACCCCCCTCTCAGTATAAGCTTGTGTTCTTCAATTGGTATCAGAGTGGGTTCCTTCAGAAGAGTTTAACAACTTGAAGGAAAATCTTACAAGAACATAGATGGATTCTAAGGATGGATCTTCAGGGAATTCAGCACCATTGTTCGATGGGAACAATTATGTACTTTGGAGTATGAGAATGAAGATTCACCTGATGGCACTTGGAAATGAGGTATGGGAAGCAGTTGAGAATGGATACATACCGCCAGCTACTCCACCTACAGATAAATATGGTAAGCTTCTACATCATTACAATTCAAGAGCAATGAATGGAATTTTGAAAGGTTTGCATGAAACAAAGTTTATAAAGGTTATGCACTACAAATCAACAAAGGAAATTTGGGATAAGTTGCAAGGTATATATGAAGGAGATAAAAAGGTCAAAAGGGTAAAGTTGTAAAATTACAAGGGAATATTTGAAGACCTAAAGATGAAGGATGAAGAAAACATTGTTGCATACCTACTTCGTGTAGACGAGGTTGTTAACTCCATGCAAGGACTTGGGCTTGAAGTTCAAGAATCTAATGTTTGTGATAAGATTTTAAGGTCACTCCCAAAAAGGTTTAGTGAAAATATTTCAGCTATAGAAGAATCAAAAGATATTGATATTTTGACAAGGGATGAATTACATGGCATTCTCACAGCTTTTGAGATGAGAATAAAAGAGGAACCTATTCCCCAAAAGGAAGAAACCTTCAAAGTTACCAAGAAGACAAAGGGTAAGAAGTCAGATTCAAGCAATGAGTTATCCAGTGATGAAGAAGCAAATTATGGTAGAAAGAACAAGGACTCAAGAAAGTATAAAGGTACAAAATTAGTTAGATGTTTTAATTGTGGTAAATATGGTCACTATGCAACTGATTGTCCAGAGGATGGAAATAGCAATGATGAAGAAAAATAGGATCATAAGAATAGGGAAATAGGAAAACATAGGTACCAAAAGAAAAATAGGGATGGACAAGGCAAGCAAGGAAAGAAGTTTTTCCAAAGGTATAAGAAGAGTTTCTATGCAGACAAGGCAGGTAAGAGCTCAAGTGATAGTGATGAAAGTTCCTCATATGATGATAAATATGAAGTACTATTTCTAGCAAAAGAAAAGGATGATGTTAGAAAAAGGGCACCAATGATTCTCAAGTGTTTTAGATGTGGTAACTTTGGTCATCTTGAAGATAGTTGTACAAGGAATGGATTTAGTTTCAGTGATGATGAATATGAAGATACACTTGAAGGACCAAAAGAAAATCTACTCTTGGCATTAGAAGAAGAAGGAGGTGATCCTATAGAAGATAAATAAAAAAGGTATGAAGATGATCCCAAAGGCAAACAAATAGAGGAAGAATCAGAGAAAGGAGAAGTTGATCTTGAGGGTGAGCTTATTCATGCCCTTGATGCATTAAGGGAGGTAAGAAAGCAAAACTCAAAACTCAAGCTTAAATTTCAAGAATGTGATGAAGAGAAAGGAAAGCTTATAGAGGATCTAACCAACTCAATTGCTAAGACAAGGAGGTTTAAAGAGAAGTTAAAAGCTAAGGTTTTGGAATGTGAAAAATTAGAGCATGAGGTAGCTTCACTAAGGAAGGAAGTAAAAGAGTCTAAGGACAAGTTACACAGGTTTGGGAGAAGCTCAAAGAACTTGGATAAGATTATCAAGGTACAAAGATCTTCGTCAAACAAAACAGGACTTGGTTTTGAACAAGTACAAAGAAAACAAGGAGAGGAGTCAATATCAAGCTCCAAAGAAGAAGAAGCTTCAGAAGAAGAGAGTGTAAGAGAAAGTGAGACTTCTGAGGATGAGTTGGACAGTAAAAAGTTCAACAAGGAAAGGAACAATGCACAAATGAGGAACAGATGGAACAGGAAGCAACATAGGGTAGAAGAGACTAAGAGACCAATGGGGTCAAGGCAAGGTAGTTTCAATGGATGATGCTTCTCATGTCACAGGTTTGGGCACAAGGCTTCACAATGCAGGACACATGGAAGACAAGAATATGGGAATTTCAGAAACATGCATCTTTTTCAAGGGTATTGCTACTCTTGTAATCAGTTTGGTCACAAGGCAATAAATTGCAGGGTTCATGATAGAAATGGATATGGCTTCACCAAAAGAAACTTCAAAATAGTTGCACCTCCAAGGAATAACAACATTAAGTGTTATAAGTGCAATAATTATGGGCATACAACAAAGTGGTGTAGAGCAGAAATTCCAGAGACAAGCAGGAACAGGAATAGTCAGAGGAATCAAAAGGATCAGTTGAGGAAGAAAGTGGACAAAGGTAAAGATCAGTGCTTGTTGGGAGTAGAAATACTCCCACCCCAGAATTAACCACCTCAAGAGGAGGTGGGGGAGGGGCTAAGCTAAGAGTCTCATTCTTAGCCCCGAGCCCCAAAGGTGACCCTTTGCCATTGATGTCAAAGGGGGAGAGATTTGAGTTAGGGGGAGAGCATTCAATCGGGGGAGCAGCTTCTCAGGGAGAGCAGAACTAAAAAAGGTAAAGGAAATGGTAAAAGGTAATTGGGTTGCCATCAATGACAAAGGGGGAGATTGTTGGAAATATGAGCAAGTTTTGTTGTCATTGATGTCAAGAGTCAGTTTCAGTGAGCAACATGAGGTCAAGCATCGGTTTTTGTGAGCAATGCAAGAAAAATATTGCTTCTAGGCCTAAGGGAAAATAATATTATAATATGCTTATTATAATATTTAAGGTGGTCAAATAAGGTCTAAAAGAGCAATTGGAAGGCCCAAGAAAATAATATTATAATTTTATATTATAATATTAAAGGTCTAAAGTATAGACCTAATAATTAAATTAATTATAAATTAATTATAATAACTTTTGTTATAAATTAATTTAAAGTTAATAACCCTAAGGTTAGGGTTACAAAGGGCAAGCAATCAAATTCAAGGCACCGACGTCGACTATCCTTTCCACCCACCGATGTGTAAAAGGGAGAGCAAATTTAATATATATACCATATGCTTTGGAACAAAACATTTATCCTTCGAATGAATTAATCGAAGTGCATGCAAAATTTGCGAACTGTGTGGAAGAAGAGGAGAAGAGGACAAAGGTCTTTGCTAACATGGTAGTCAACGAGCGCATAAAGGGAAGGAGGCTTGGAGCCTCATAGCCAACCATGGTGGTTGGGCCAACGACGTAAGGTTGTTGCTTAGAGCGCTAACTGGCAGGGAGGTCCCGCGATCGAACCCCAATGACAACATTTCTTTTGAGGTGCATGTGTTTGGTTTTTGGTGCCAAGGCAAGTTTCAAAGCGCACGAGGTGCTTTTTGGTTCTAAGGTGAGTGCCTAGCTCACGTGGCACGTGGGCCACGACTAGGGCGTTGTGGAAGGCGCATGTGGGAGTTCGAATCCCATCGAGGACAAAGGTACTTAAATTTTTTAATATTAATTGTTTAAAAGGTTTAAAAGGTGGCATGATTAATTTTTATTAAGGGGGAGTTATAAGGATTTTTAAAGGTCAATTGTTTTATTGTGATTTTGATAAGGTGAATTGAAATAGGAGTTATAAGGTTGAAAAAGGGAATTATATTTTAATTGGGATAAGCTATGATGTGTTAAAGAGATAAGGGTTTATAAAGAAAAATTATTGTGATTATTTTTCTTTACACAAATTGTTGGTTTGCATTTTGAAGTGTGGAGATTATAAGGTGTAAAAAGTATTTATTGCTATGTATGGTGAAATATTTTGAGGGATCAAATTGAGTGAATGATTGAGAAGATATTGCTACCTAACCTTTGAAATTGGCAAAGAATTGATTGTGATTGAGATAGGTGTTTGAAGTCAAATCTTCTTCAAACAAGAGGTAAGGGCACATTATCCTTGAGAGTGATTGTTGGATGTTGTGAATGCTAAGTTGGAGTGAAAAGGATTGTTTGATAAGCATTGTTGAGTTTGGTTTTCTGGAATGAAATTTGATACTAGAAACCTTGTTTGATAAGCATTGTTGGAAATATTGAGTAAGCTTTCATATGCTTGACTAGGGTTTGTGAAAGATCATGAGTATCATTGTTATGTGAAGTTGTGAACTATCTTGAACTAGGGTTTGTGAAAGATCATGAGTATCATTGTTATGTGAAGTTGTGAACTATCTTGAACTAGGGTTTGTGAAAGATATTGAGTATCATTGTTATGTGAGGTTTGTTTGATAAGCATTGTTGACTAAGCTTTCATTGAGTGATTGGTTGAGTGGAGTTGATTGAGCTTAGTTGATTGGAAGTGTTGGAGTGATAGTTCAAGTTATATGAAACAAATTGTTCTTTATTTCTAAATTGAGTTGAAGGAAAGATTGAAAGTGATTAAGCATTGTTGTGAGTGAAACATATTGAGTCTCTAACAATTCTCTATATATTTTTGTGGTAAAAACAAGAGAGAGATTGAAAGTGATTGAGCATTGTTGTGAGTGTGAAGCATATTGAGTCTCTAAAAATTCTCTATATGTTTCTGTGAGATTAAACAAGATTCTGTGTGAAACTTGTTTGTGTGATTGAAGAGGTTTTCTGTGAAATATTGAGATTGAGTTGAATAAGCTTTTGTGAAAGCTAGTGGATAGATTTGAGTAAGTCCTAGAGTGGACTTAAGGATAGATTTGAGTAAGCTTTTGTGGAAGCTTACAATCAGATTGGACAAGTTCTGGTGAAGACTTGTTGAGCAGATTGGACAAGTTCTAGTGAGGACTTGTTGAGTAGATTTGAGATAAGTCTTGGTGAAGACTTATTGAGCAGATTGGACAAGTTCTAGTGAGGACTTGTAGAGTAGATTTGAGGTAAGTCTTTGAGAAGACTTGTGAGTAGAGTTGATTGATTGATTTGTTCAAACCTTGAGTTAAGGTTTGGGGCAGATCTAGCAGAGTTGATTTGTGATTGAGTCAAGCTTTGTGTTAAGGCTTGAGGATAGATTTGAGGACATAGTTTGGTGTAGATTTGAGGATAGGTTTGTGCCAGACCAGAGATAGAGATTGAGAAGATTTGTGCTAGACTGAAGGACTATGTTTAGTAGATTTGAGATAGATATTGAGCAGATTTGTGCTAGACTAAAGACTATGTTTAGTGCAGATTAGAGATAGAGATTGAGCAGATTTGTGCTAGACCGAAGGACTGTGTTTAGTGTAGATTTGAGATAGAGATTGAGCAGATTTGTGCTAGACCGAAGGATTGTGTTTAGTGCAGATTTGAGATAGAGCTGAGAGCAAGCTTTGGAGGTGATAGAGTAGAGGATAGTAGTCTCTAGTGGATAGAGATCCATTAGCTAGGGTAGTGAGGACAGAGGTCTTCTGAGTGAGGACAGGAGTCTTCAATGGAGAGAGATCCACAAGCCAGTGTAGTGGAGGTAGTAGTCTTCTAGAAGATCACCAGCCAAAGTAGAGGAGAAGGAGTTCTCCTATGGATAGAGATCCACAAACTAGCTAAGGAGATTGGTGTCTCCTATGGATAGAGATCCACGAACTTGATTAGGGGATTGGTGTCTCCTTTGGATAGAGGTCCATAAACATTGTAATAGGGAAAGGATTCCCAAGAGATTGATTGAGAAAATATTAGTGAAATATTTTCTCCGTGGAGTAGCCCACATTGGGTGAACCACGTTAAATTGGTGTCTCTATTGTGTGTGGTGATTTGTGCATTGCTTTGATTATTGTTGTTGACATTGCATTGATATATTGGATTATATAGCTTGAGTAAAGAAAAGTAAAAAGTGGTCTTATACTGTTCACCCCCCCTCTCAGTATAAGCTTGTGTTCTTCAATTGGTATCAGAGCGAGTTCCTTAAAAATAGTTTAAAAACTTGAAGGAAAGGCTTATAAGAACACATATGGGTTCTAAGTATGGATCTTCAGTGAATTCAACATCATTGTTCTATGGGAACAATTATGTACTTTGGAGTATGAGAATTAATATTCACCTAATGGGAGGGTTTGATGAGGAAAAACTACTTTTCTAGGGTTTGATGAAGAAAAAATGCTCTACGGGGATGGCAGTAGCTTTCGAAGGAGGTCTAAAAATTGGAGGAATATCATGATGGCATCAGATCTGGCACATAGAGTGCATGATCGTGATGTTTTTTCATCTAAAAATGATTAGAAGGAATAGGATTTTCCAATGCATGTCGGGAATCGCTTGTTAAAGAACAATGGATGTTTGGAACGATGTGAAACTAGGCCAGTTCTAGTGGTTCAACCAGACTCGATGGTGTAATATGTGAAGTATCTAACCAAACATGCCCTTATTGGTAAATTTTTGGGCATCCGAATTTCTCTCCCCTTTGTGGAGGCTTGGTTTAGGAAGAGTTGGAATCATGAAGGTGATGTGGAGGTGATGCTAAGTGCAAATAACTATTTTATGGTGGATTTCTCTTGTATTATAGATCATAACAAAGCATTTGAAGGGGGTCCTTATTTATATAACCAAGTGGGACTCTTTCTTAAACCCTGGCATGTGGGTTTCAACCCATAATAGGAGCAGTCATCGTGGGTTCCAGTATGGGTGTAGCTTCAATTGCTCCTATTGGAATTCTGGAGAACTGATATCTTGCATAATATTGCCCTTCTTCTTAGGAAGCCAGTTGGACCATCACAATGACAATGGATAAAAAGGTAATCTCTATTGCTCGTATTTGTGTTGAAATTGAATTAAATAACCCTATTCCAAATTCTATTGAAATATAATTTGGATCAACTACATGGGTTCAAAAACTTGACTATGAAGCTCTTCCATTTCATTATCGAATTTATCGTGAATATGACCACCTACAAAGAAAATGCCCTAAGTTTGTCCTGCATGTGGCTTTAAATCTTGGGCCCTCTCGGTCTGGACAAAGTTTGGATAAAGGAAAAGCCCTGATAAAGGAAGGGGAGCGAGATAATGAAGGCTTTGTTTTGGTAAAAGCCCAAAATAGAGGACGAAGGGCAAACAAAGACCTTAAGGATAGCCAACCAGATGCTCTACTCAACTATTTTGAAATATTAGATGATATTGATTAGTGCATGTAGATACCTAAAACATTGCTACCTGATGCAAATATAATAATGCCAAATCAAATGTCTCTTCTTGAGGGGGAACTTAAGGAATCAAATCTATGGGGTTTAAATGAAGAACAAAGGGATTTGGATCTGAGTATATGGGATATGGTTGGGTCTAGCCCTATAAGGGAAACTATTTTGGAAAGTGGTACATATTTAGTTATGCCCTCTCCTACTCAAGCAATGATGCAGTTATCCTTGGACTGCAAAACTCCTACGATGTTGGGATTATAGCAGAAAATAATTAAAAAAAAAATTGGATAAGAATATGAAGGTGGGTCGAAAGAAGGACTAGGATAAAATTAAGTTAATGGGGGAGACTTTAGTGGAGTTAGGCTTGGTGAGAACATTGGACTAAAATTTTTATAACCCCAAAAAATGATTATCCTCTCATGGAATGTAAGGGGGTTGAACAACATCCCCAAACAAAAAGTTGTTCATGATTTGGTTCATGTGCATTCTCCGGATGTGGTGTTTATTTAGGAGACTAAATTGGCTATTGATAGTATGTTCAATATTGCTACCAATTTGTGGAGAATATGTAATGCCAGTTTATTGGTGCATGTGGATATGTTGGTGGCATCGCTTGTTTATGGGATCCGATTAAGATATCCCCTCTTACTTGGATTTCTAATAGATGGTCTATTTTTATGGTCGGGCATGATAATGAATCTGGTGAAACCATCGTACTTACAAATGTGTATGCTCCTATTGATTACAATGGTAAACTAAATTTGTGGAAGCACATTTACTTTGTGAGAAGTTTGGTTCCCTTGTACCCATGGATTTTTGCTGGAGACTTCAACTCTATCACTTGTCTGGAGGAGAAACATGGTGGGGTGGACCATCTCGAGCCTTTTTCTTTTGTCTTCAGTTCTCATATCCAGGACCTAAACTTGGTTGAAATCAAGCCAAATAATGGGATATTTACTTGGCATAATAGAAGGTGTGGGGAAGTTTCCATCTCAGAGAGACTAGATAGATTTTTGATATCCAGTAATTGGATGGGTAATAACAGAAGTGCTAGTTCTATGATTCTGGAGGGTAGGGGATCTGATCATTGGCCTATCAAACTCTCTGCTTTGGAGTTAGGGCTAAAAAATAATCCCTCATTTAAGTTTCAACTTTTGTGACTTTGTGTCCTAAGCTTTATGATTTCATGCGAAGTTGTGGACTACTGGAAAACCTCCTCATGGAACCACTATGTATTCCTTTATGAAGTGACTACAATTTGTAAAACATAAATTGAAGAGATAGAATAGACTAAATTTTGGGAAACTTTCCTTGGCTAAGCTGTAATCTCTTAGGAGGATGTAAGAAGCTTCAAGGAAGATTATAGATTAGGGATTCATGAAGGAGCTTCTTGTTGAGGAATCTGAGGTTGCAAAAGACCTTTCTGAATGGGAACTGAGGGAAGAATTTTTTTAGAAATAAAAATCCCAAGTATATTGGATTCAGTAAGGGGATAGGAACACAACCTTCTTTTATAACTCAGTTAAGGCTCATTGTAATGGTAACCTAATTACCTCTCTTGTGAATTATTAGGGTACCCTACTCTCTTATTTTAGGGATATTATAGAAGAGACTAAGAGGTATTTTCCCTATATCTTCAATGAGGACTCCCTATCATATGATGATAATGAAAAGCTTATTCTAAAATGTATTTCAACAATTGTTTCTAGAGATATGAATGAGCACTTTATGGGTCAAATTTCCCTTGAGGAGTTGGAAAATGTTTTATTCAAGATGAAAAAATGAAAATCCCCAGGCCCAAATGGATTCCTAATTTATTTTTATCAGGAGTTTTAGAATTTCATAAAATTTTATCTTTTGGAGATGGTCCATGAGTTCCAAAAGAACAAACATATGCTAAGGGACCTAAATGCTACCTTTGTGGTGCTTATACCCAAAAAAGAGGGAGAAAATTCCTTGGATATGTTCAGGCCTATTGCTCTCTACAATGTTGTGTATAAGATCATCACAAAAATTATTGCTGAGAGGCTGAAGATATGGTTGAGAAAAATCATCTCTAAGGAGAAAGGAGGGTTTGTTGTTGGTCGAAAAATCTTGTATGGGATTGTTATTGCTACATAATCTATTCACTCAATGGAAACATTTAAGGAGAAAACTATGTTCATTAAGTTGGACATGGTCAAAGCCTATGATCTGGTCAGATGGTCATTTCTTTAGAATGTTCTTGTTGCTTTTGGATTTGAGGAGGAATGGAGTAGATGGGTGATGAGATGTGTTTCTTCTTCCTCATTATCTATTCTTTTTAATAATGAGATATTAGAGCTATTTGTGGCCTCAATGATATTGAGGTAAGGATATCCTTTATCTCCTTATTTTTTTATCATTATGGCAGAAGTTTTGGGAAGATTTCTCAAGTCTCAAGTCATACAGGGTCTCATTCAGGGGTGGAAGTGGGATAGTAGTTTGCCACCTCTTTCCCACCTTCAATTTGTTGATGATACTTCTTTTTTGGGAGTTGCCACTATCAGGGTAGCTGTAAATATTAGACAGTCTCTTGACATATATCTTGGTGCTTCTAGACAGTTGATTAATGAGGACAAGTCTTCTATTTTCTTCTTCAATAACCCTCCTCTTATTCAAGCCAGGATTGCTCGCATTCTAATATTCTAGGTTGGTACTCCCCCCTTCATTTATCTTGGTATTCTAATTTCATCTCATCTTCTACCTAGATCTTCTTGGCAGACTATGCTTGATAAGATTAGAATAAAATTGAATCACTGGAATTTCATATGGCTATCCACTGCAAGTAGAGTGTTACTTTTAAAATCTGTTGTTCAAGCGTTACCCATTTATAGATGTTTTGTAAAAATAGCTCCCTCTCACTTCATCAAGAACATGGATGCTTTGTCAATATAGTTTTTATGGTCTGGAAAACTTGATCAATCTAAATAGATTTTGGTTAGGTGGGATTCTATATTGTAGGCCGATGCAAGAGGGAGGCCTTGGGTTATGACAGACAAATATTTTTGGGCAGGCTTTGTCTACAAATTTTTTTTGGAGATGGTGTACCTCTCAAGATCATATTTGGGCTAAAATATTATATTGTAAATACTTGAGAGGTATTTCTAAGGCTGAGATCCCTAGAGTTAGCTTGGTTGGGAAATTTTTAGTTATCTAGGACACTCTAAAAAGAGGAGCTAATTTAATCAAGAAGGGTTTATTCTGGATTTGCAATCAAGGATCAAATGCTCTTTTTTGGGAGGATTATTGGGATGTTCACCCTCCTATATTGAATCAATATCCTATGTTACGTTACCTAAGAATTTTTTTCTTGGAATCAGGATGGTATCGTATGGAGGACTTTAAAAAAATCTAGTCTTTTGTAAATATGGAGATGTACAAGTGGCAATATCCACAAGAATGGCCCTAGGAGGGACTGGCCAAGGACAGAGAGGTGCTTGCTCTTATTCTTACAAGGAGGCCTTATTCTTCATTGAGGGGTAAATATATTATGGATTGGAACCCTGATCCTAAGGGAACCTACTCAGTAGCCTATGGTTATTAGGTTCTTGATAAGAAAAAGTATGGAAGTCTTCCTATCACTTGGTGGAAAAGGGTGTGGAACAAATTTTCCTCGCCAAAATATAACTTCTTTCTCTAGTTGGTAGCTCGTAATAAATGCCTCACTTGGTATAATGTGAGGAAGAGGGGATTTCAAGGTCCCTCTTTTTGTGTCCTTTGTAGTAAGAATGAGGATGAATCTTCTCATTTATTTTTCCATTGCTCCTTTGCCAGAGACATTTGGTACCATTGGTGGAGCGCTTGGAACAATCCATGTTTTCATGTGTTGTCCTTGGTGGAGTTTTGGAGTATTCTGGCAGACCTCCGACCAAGGCCCCCTTCCTTCGGGTGGCTTGGAATTTGGGCCCTTCTTGCATCATCTAGAAAATTTGGCTAAAAAAAAATCAGCACATATTTCGAGGTAGTTATTTGGCTATTCAACAGATCTAGAAAATGATGATGTATATGGTTCAGGAAACCATACATAACAAATGTGATGTGGATCCTATTTTGGATTCTAAAGAGGAGAAGGTACAACAAGACCTTGGTCTCTTTGGGGATGATGTGAACTCTTCTAGCTCTAGTAGGGTTCCTCAACTCAGTAAGAAGGTTAGGGGAGATGGTAGATGGAGGCCACACCCTAGAGGAGTTTTAAAAATTAATATTGATGGATCATCCAAGGATAATATTGGACATGCTGGAACTGGTGGTGTTGGGAGATATTATGTTGGTCATGTCATTTTTTTATTTTCCATTTATAAATGTGTTCACTCCAACAATTTTATGGAAGCTCTTACAATTCTTGAGGCCTTGCAAAGAGGGTTTTCTCTTGGATGGCATAATATTATCTATGAGTTTGACTCTCAAATTGTAGTTAATATTTTAAATAGTAAAAGGGTGGAGGAAGTTAATTGGCAGTTGGCCTCTATAGCCATTCAGATTATCAGAATGAGTGAAGATTTTGAATTTATATCCTTTGTGCACATTCCAAGGGAATGGGATGTGGTTGCTTATTACCTGGTCAAAAGGGCTTCTAAGCTAATGGATCCTTTGAGTATCGATAATTGGGAGAGTCTCCCATATGAAGACTCGCAACACCTATGGGAGTTGATCCACAAGGATGTACATACTTAATGTGGTTTTTTCTTGTTGTATTTTTTGGGTGTCATTCTAGTCTAGTGGTTTTATCCTGTTTGGCTATTTATTTGAGTCCTGGTTGGAAACTCAGTTGTACTCTGTAATCCATAATTTTTATCAATGAATTTTTACCCCTTTATTTAAAAAAAAAAAGATTCACCTAATGGAACTTGGAAATGAGGTATGGGAAGCAGTTGAGAATGGATATATACCACCAGCTAATCCACCTACAGATAAATATGGTAAGCTTCTACATCACTACAGTTCAAGATAAATGAATAGAATTTTGAAAGGTTTGCATGAAACAAAGTTTATAAATGTTATGCACTGCAAATTAGCAAAGGATATTTGGGATAAGTTGCAAGGCATATATGAAGGAGATAAGAACTTCAAAAGGGTAAAGTTGTAAAATTACAACGAAATATTTGAAGACCTAAATATGAAATATGAAGAAAACATTGTTGGATACCTAATTCGTGTAGACGAGGTTGTTGAATCCATGCAAGGACTTGGGCTTGAAGTTCAAGAATCTAATTTTTGTGATAATATTTTAAGGTCACTCCAAAAAAGGTTTAGTGAAAATATTTCAGCTATAGAATAATCAAAAGATATTTATATTTTGATCAAGGATGAATTATATGGCATTATCATGGCTTTTAAGATGAGAATAAAATATTAACCTATTCCCTCGAAGTAACCAGCCTTCAAAGTTACCAAGAAGACAAAGGGTAAGAAGTTAGATTCAAGCAATGAATTATCCAGTGATGAAAAAGCAAATTATAGGAGAAAGAACAAGGACTCAAGAAAGTATAAAGGTAGAAAAATTAGTTAGATTTTTTAATTGTGGTAAATATGGTCACTATGCAACTGATTTTCCAAAGGCTAGAAATAGCAATGATGAAGAAAAATAGGATCATAAGAACAAGGAAATAGGAAAACATAGGTACCAAAAGAAAAGTAGGGATAAACAAGGCAAGTAAGGAAAGAAGTTTTTCCAAATGCATAAGAAGATTTTCGATGTAGAAAAGGCATGTAAGATCTCAAGTGATAGTGATGAAATTTCCTCAGATGATGATAAATATGAAGTACTATTTCTAGCAAAAGAAAAGGATGATGTTAGAAAAAGGGCACCAATGGTTCTCAAGTGTTTTATATGTGGTAACATTTGACATCTTGAATATAGTTGTACATGGAATGGATTTAGTTTCAGTTATGATGAATATGAAGACACACTTGAAGGACCAGAAGAGAATCTACTATTGGAATTATAAGAAGAAGAAGGTGATCCTATAGAAGATAAATAAAAAAGGTATGAAGATGATCCCAAAGGCAAAAAAATAGAGGAAGAATGAGATAAAGGATAATTTGATATTGAGGGCGAGCTTATTCATGCCCTTGATGCATTAAGGGAGGTAAGAAAGAAAAACTCAAAACTGAAGCTTAAATTTCAAGAATGCGATGAAGAGAAAGGAAATATTATAGAGGATCTCACCAACTCAATTGCTAAGACAAGGAGGTTTAAAGAGAATTTAAAATCTAAGGTTTTGGAATGTAAAAAAATAGAGCATGAGGTAGCCTCACTAAGGAAGGAAGTAAAAAATTCTAAGTAAAAGTTACACAAGTTTGGGAGAAGCTCAAATAACTTGGATAATATTATCAAGGTACAAATATCTTAGTCAAACAAAACAGGACTTGGTTTTGAACAGGTACAAAGAAAATAATGAGAGGAGTCAATACCAAGCTCTGAAGAAGAAAAAACTTTAGGAGAATAGAGTGTAAGATAAAGTGATACTTCTGAGGATGATTTGGATATTAAAAAGTTCAACAAGGAAAGAAATAATGCACAAATGAGGAACAAATGGAATATGAAGAAACGCATAGTAGAAGAGACTAAGATAAAAATGGGGTCAAGGCAAGGTAGTTTCAATGGATGATGCTTATCATATAATAGGTTTGGGCACAAGGCTACATAGTGCAGGACACATGAAATATAGGAATATGGGAATTTCATAAACATGCATCTTTTTCAATGGTATTGCTATTATTGTAATCATTTTAGTCACAAGGCAGTAAATTGTAGGGTTCATGACAGAAATGGATATGTCTTCACCAGAAGAAAATTAAAAATAGTTGCACCTCCAAGGATTAAAAACATTAAGTGTTATAAGTACAATAATGATGGGCATACAACAAAGTGGTTTAGAGAAGAAATTCCAAAGACAAACAAGAACAAGAATAGTCAAAGGAATCAAAAGGATCAATTAAGGAAGAAAGTGGACAAAGGTAAATATCAGTGCTTGCTAGGAGTAGAAATAATCCTACCCTAAAATTAATCATGTCAAGAGGAGGTGGGCGAGGGGCTAAGCTAACAGTCTCATTCTTAGCCTTGAGCCACAAAGGTGACCCTTTGTCATTGATGTCAAAGGGGAAGAAATTTGAGTTAGACGGAGAACATTCAGTCAGGGGGAGCAATTTCTCAAGGGGATCAGAATAGAAAAATGTAAAGGAAATGATAAAAGGTAATTGGGTTGCCATTAACGACAAAGGGGGATATTGTTGAAAACATGAGCAAGTTTCATTTTCATTGATGTCAAGAGTCACCTTCAATGAGCAATATGAGGTCAAGCCTTAGTTTTTGTGAGCAGTGCAAGAAAAGGATTGCTTCTAGACCTAAGGAAAATTAATATTATAATATGCTTATTATAATATTTAATGTGGTCAAATAAGGTCTAAAAGAGCACTTGGAAGGCCCAAGAAAATAATATTATAATTTTATATTATAATATTAAAGTTCTAAAGTATAGACCTAATAATTAAATTAATTATAATAACTTTTGTTATATATTTAATTTATAAATTAATTTAAAGTTAATAACCCTAAGGATAGGGTTACAAAGGGCAAGCAATAAAATTCAAGGCATCAATGCTAAATATCCTTTCCACTCTATGACGTGTAAAAGGGAGAGAAAATTTAATATATATACCATATGCTTTGGAACAAAACATTTATCCTTCGAATGTATTTTAATCTAAGTGCATGAAAAATTTGCAAACTGTATGGAATAAGAGGAGAAGAGGATAAAGGTCTTTGCTAACATGGTAGTCAACCAGTGCATAAATGGAAGGAGGCTTGGATCCTCATAGCCAACCATGGTGGTTGGTCCAATGATAGGCGGTTGTTTCTTAGAGTGCTAATTGATGAGAGATCCTACTATCAAACCCCATCAACAACATTTCTTTTGAGGCCCATGTGTTTGGCTTTTGGCACCAAGGCAAGTTTCAAAGTGCACAAGGTGCTTTCTGGTTCTAATGTGAGCACCTAGATCACGTGGCATGTGGGCCACATCTAGGGTTTTTTGGAAGGTGCATGTGGGATTTCTAATCCCGCCGAGGACAAAGGTACTTAAATTTTTGAATATTGATTGTTTAAAAGGTTTATAAGGTGGCATGATTAATTTTTATTAAGGGGGAGTTATAAGAATTTTTAAAGGTCAATTGTTTTATTGTGATTTTGATAAGGTGAATTAAAATTGGAGTTATAAGTTTTAAAAAAGGAATTATATTTTAATTGGGATAAGCTATGATGTGTTAAAGATATCAGGGTTAATAAAGAAAAATTATTGTGATTATTTATCTTTACACAAATTGTTGGTTTTCTTTTTGAAGTGTGGAGATTATAAGGTATAAAAAGGAATTATTTCTAAGTATGGTGAAATATTTTGAAGGATAAAATTGAGTGAATGATTAAGAAGATATTTCTACCTAACCTTTTAAATTGGCAAAGAATTGATTGTGATTGAGACAGGTGTTTGAAGTCAAATCCTCTTCAAACAAGAGGTAAGGGTACATTATCCTTGAGAGTGATTGTTGGATGTTGTGAATGCTAAGTTGGAGTGAAAATGATTGTTTGATAAGCATTGTTGAGTTTGGTTTTCTGGAATGAAATTTGATACTAGAAACCTTGTTTGATAAGAATTGTTTGAAATATTGAGTAAGCTTTCATATGCTTGACTAGGTTTTGTGAAATAACATGAGTATCATTGTTATGTGAAGTTGTGAACTATCCTGAACTAGGGTTTATGAAAGATCATGAGTGTCATTGTTACATGAAGTTGTGAACTATCTTGAATTGGGTTTTGTGAAAGATCATGAGTATCATTGTTATGTGAGATTTGTTTCATAAGCATTTTTGACTAAGATTTTATTGAGTAATTGATTTAGTGTATTTGATTGAGCTTAGTTGATTGGAAGTGTTGGAGTGGTAGTTCATGTTATATGAAATAAATTGATCTTTATTTATAAATTGAGTTGAAGGAAATATTGGAAGTGATTGAGAATTGTTGTGAATATGAAGCATATTGAGTCTCTAACAATTCTCTATATGTTTCTATGGTAAAAAAAATAGAGATATTGAAAGTGGTTGAGCATTGTTGTGAGTTTGAAGCATATTGAGTCTCTAACAATTCTCTATATGTTTCTATGATATTAAACAAGATTCTATTTGAAACTTGTTTGTGTGATTGAAGAATTTTTCTATGAAGTATTAAGATTGAGTTGAATAAGCTTTTGTGAAATCTAGTGGATAGATTTGAGTAAGTCCTAGAGTGGACTTAAGAACATATTGAGTAAGCTTTTGTGGAATCTTACAATGCATATTTGAGACAAGTCTTGGTGAAGACTTGTTGATCAAATTGAACAAGTTCTAGTGATGACTTGTTGAGGAGATTTGAGACAAGTCTTGGTGAAGATGTTTTGAGCAGATTGGAAAAGTTATAGTGAGGACTTGTAGAGAATATTTGAGGTAATTATTTGAGAAGACTTGTGAGTAGAGTTGATTAATTGATTTGTTCAAACCTTGAGTTAAGGTTTGGGGTAGATCTAGTAGATTTTATTTATGATTGAGTAAAACTTTGTGTTAAATATTGACAACAGATTTGAGGAAATAGTTTGGTGCATATTTGAGGACAGGTTTGTGCCAGATCAAAGAAAAATATTGAGCAAATTTGTGATATACTGAAGGATTATGTTTAGTATAGATTATATATAGATATTGAGCAAATTTGTGCTAGATCTAAGTACTATTTTTAGTACAGATCAGTGATAGATATTGAGAAAATTTATGCTATATCGAAGGATTTTGTTTAGTACAGATCAAAGATAGAGATTGAGCATATTTTTTCTAGACTGAAGTATTGTATTTAGTGCAGATTTGAGATAGAGTTAAGATCAAGATTTGTAGGTGGTAGATCAAAAGAAAATAGTCTCTAGTGGATAGAGATCCATTAGCTAGGTAGTGATAATAGAGGTCTTCTAAGTAAGTACAAGAGTCTTCAGTGGAGAGATATCCACAAGCCAGTGCAGTGGAGGTAGTAGTCTTCTAGAATATCACTAGCCAGAGTAGAGGAGAATGAGTTCTCCTATGGATAGAGATACATGAACCAGCTAATGAGATCGGTGTCTCATGTGGATGGGCATACATGAACTTGATTAGGGGATTGGTATCTCCTTTGGATAAAGGTCCATAAATATTTTAATAGGGAAAGGATTACCAAGATATTGATTGAGAAAATATTAATAAAATATTTTCTTTGTGGAGTAGCCCAAAATTGGGTGAACCATGTTAAATTTATGTCTCTATTATGTGTGGTGATTTGTGCATTGCTTTGATTACTATTGTTGACATTGCATTTATATATTTGACTATATAGCTTGAGTAAAGAAAAGTAAAATGTGGTCTTATATTATTCACCCCCCTCTCACTATAAGCTTGTGTTCTTCATATGTACTCTCTTTGGAATCTGAATCAATATGAAATATTAGCAAACACCATGTATTCAAAAATATTGGAACAGTACAATACATGTTTGTTCTGAAACTAATTCTTTTTTTTCAACTAATTCTTCTAAGACAAAAATTAGAATTTGTTGCAAAACAAATTGAAAACCCTTAGCTAAACAAAATCTAGAAGATTTAGATGAAATAAAATAACTAGTTTCATAATAAAATAAATATCCATGGTTAAATCCATATCCATTATAACTAGTTGTTGTTACATCAATGCTTTCAACTACATAAAGTTTTAGAACACCACAAATGATGACTACTTCATCAAATAGCACATACACAGTCCAACATGCACACATGGACATAGACATATATGACAAGATTTTTTTTTATGAGGATACCCTACAATATCTATGGAGGATTAAATTTGTCAATATTTCCACAATTTTTGTGACTATTTGGTTGTTTTACAACATTTATTTATAATGTAGAGTTAAATGTAGGATGTCTATATGACATTATCATTTTATGCACTTCATTAAACTTAATCATGTTTTTCATATATTTTTATTTTTTTGGGAGCAGTATCACTATGGAACTTAATCATGTTTTTCATATATTTTTTAGCTATTTAGAAGCATTATTGCTAATCTTAACTTTTAAAAAACAAACAACTTCAGTTACAATATGTATAGTTACCTTGACTTACTATTAAGGCACATTAACAAGATTGTGATGGAGATTATTGTACATTGATATGAAGAAGAAAGGAGGCATGAATACAATAAATTGCAATCTATATTGGTTGGAGCAATAAGAAAGCTCTTGTAAGGATATCTAGGTTTAAATGTTTTGTAGAGGTTAAAATTTCTTAAGTTCATTTGGAAATGGTCTTACGTTTGCATGTTTTTTTTGTGACTATCATATCCTATGCATGGTTGGGATGGATACTTTACACTATATAGCATATTATTTGCAATCATATATTTTTGTAACAAGTTTGGAAGTCAAAAATGCAATGGAATTCATGGTATGGATTTTTATAGAACTAAATATAAATATATAAAACAAAAGGATTGGAAATATTTATAAGTTTTGCATCTAATACCTTTGTTGACAATATTTGTCCATATTTTTTATTTTTATGGGGATGCTTTTACATAGATATAATAATTATGATATGGAGTCCCTTTGTGTGTCTCTCTCTCACATACATACACACACATATGGGGGGTGAGGAATTTTGCTTGTATCATTTGTATGTGATGAAATTCTACACAATCACTAGGGGATATTGATGATTAATCATCCTCATAAACCCATGTTATGAGGACAATATTATAGTGATCCTCAAGCCCATAAATGACTATTCTTAGTATGTGCCATTATATGTTCATTGCTACTATCATATTGAAAATTTTATCCATAATTCATGGCTTCAACAACTTTGCCATATCCTTCTTACCGATATTTTATACTAGACAATAACATGCCCTAAGAAGGGAGTTTCAACAAAAAAACAAATCATCTATAGTGGAGAGAAATATTGATATGCTAAGTGTCAATTTTGGGATATACACATTCTCTTTATGGTCTTGGTAGGTCCATAGACCTTGATAGATAGCATAACCAAGAATAAAGTAACCAAATATGTTATCCAAGTATGTAAGAACAACTTAAATTCCATTTTCTAAAATAACCATCATTAAAAAATATATCACAAGCCAAATAAGAAAATACATTGTGTCCTCCCTTAATTTCAAATCAACATATCTAAAATAATTACAGTAGTAGTGAAACTCCTTAGTACATCAAGAGTTTTGAAGCTTTTTAGCAATACATAGCAATATGGAGTAGATTCTAACTCATAGATATAATTTTACATAGCACATCATTAATTAATTTGTTACAATAGCATCTCCAAGTCCTAAAACCTCTACATCCCCAAACCTTAAACCCTTTGGAAGATGTAACGAGTTTTCTTAAGTGTTAAATGAATGAAAAAATGCTTCCCCAGCATAATAAGAGTGTGATATTTGTTTGGTAGCCCAATTTAGTGAAGGACCTTATATATTTACCCAGGTGTTGTAGGTGAGTTGGAGAGGAGAGGGCAATCCTCCAAGGGAGGTCCTGGGTTTGAATCTCCACCCTACCAAAAAGTTGAATTGGCTACCCAAAATCCAATTGATAATGTTGGTGCGGGCAGGGCTGGGTGTGACTCTTGGGTGACTTTGATGGTATAGAACCCCCTATTTGTGGTCTCTCAGACCAAGACAGCCCCGCAAGGGGTTTTTTACTTAAAAAAAAAAGGACCCTATATATTCGTTCAAGATTATTACACACCTCAAATATTAGGCCTATCCTAAATAGCCATCAAGGGGATATTGTGGAACTGGAGACTTTGAGTTTTGGTAGAGGTATCACACTATCCAAAACCAGCTAAAATAAAGCAAATCCTTTAAAATAACCAAACAAAGCATGTTGTCTATAAAAAAAATCAAGGCAAATTCCAAACAATGGAGAAACTAAAGGAAAAGAAAAAATACAAGAGATGGAGATTAAACATTAAGAGCTAGTAAGATAAAAAATAATTTGAAACCTTAAAAACAAAAATTATACATTTATATGACCATTAGAACTTGATAATTAAATGACACGATAAATAAGATATGATCAAATAGAGCAATTAGAATAAAACATGCAAGCAACTTATTTAATATCAGGGATGGATATGAATCATTTTAAATAGGATCCAAAGAAACACACTTGAACAAATACAAAGGGCCAACAAGGAGTCAAGCACTAAGCATGTACAACAAGTTCTAATTTTTAGGATGCCAACCTCAAGTAGATAAAATTTTCACATCTGATTTAAGTTTTTGTTTCCATATATTTTTCTTGTCATATTCTAATGGAAGGTAAATGACATTAAAAAAAATGTTGTTATATCAGTCCTATTGGCATGGTCTTATATACAACATGCACCCATTGTATTGAATCTTGAGAATTGATATTATAAAGAGAATCAATATCTTTTTCCATGGTTGCCAACAAGGTAAATTGTATCACTCACCCACTATATTTTAATTACACAACAAGGAATACCCCATCCACCTTAGAATACCTTAAGTCCGGGTCAAACTCTATCCCTCTAATTTTACTTGACATTAATATGCCTAGCAACACTTTAACCCATAATCATGGAAATTTCTCCCCTTAACAATAAACCATAACCCACTGGTCATGGAAAAGTTGTAGATAAAATAAAAACATAGACCTTTGGAAGCAAAACAAAGCTTTTATGTTGCCATAGGATACGATTCGATATGAAAATGGCATTTCCACTAATCAATTCATATCACCAATTATTATAGTTGCTACTTCATCTATTCAATCTATTAAAAACACATGGGAAATAAATAAAACAATAACATAGATACAGTGTAGCTACTCTAATTTTAGGGAGGTATATGAGCCATTTTAAATAGAGTAATGAGAAGGAAAACATACAAGCAACTTATTTAATATCAGGGATGTATATAAACCATTTTTAATAGGATCCAAAGAAACACACTAGAACAAATAAAAAACAAAGTGCCAACAAGGATTCAAGCACTAAGCATGCACAACATGTTCTATTTTTTAGGATTCCAACCTCTTAGCTCTAACCACCCTCTTATCCCTAAGAGGGTAGTTTATAACCACCCTCTTAGAGTGACCCTATGAAGGTAGTTATCCTAAGAGGGCGGTTATAAACTATCCTCTTAGGATCTATTAGGGTGGTTTTTTACAATCGTAAAAACCACCTTATTTTAGTCGTTGTTAAAGCCCTTTTTTTGTGTAGTGTGTACAAATCATGTAGCACAACTTACAATATTAGTTGCTCATATTTTATGTAAATTTTATTTCTTATATTTCTCTTAAAAATATATCATTTCTCTTTACACTTGATGATAGATAATTGATATTTATTGCTTCTATATTTTCATCACTATGGAGTACTACATAGCCATAGTAGAATGACTCTTTGTAGACATGCCTATTCCTTTCCATATGCCAAGTCTCATGACTATTGGATTCTCTACTTGACACTTGTATACACATGATACTATATTGTATGCACACCTAGACATGCCCCTTCACTTAGCACACTCTAATATAAGGACACTTGTGTACATTTACATATAAAATACTTGTGCACATATACTTACATTACGCTTACACACTTACATGACACGTGCATTTATTGTACATTACGACATTACATAAAATATCACCCAGAATCTAAACTACGACACATCCCAATCTAATATTCACAATATGTGCCTTAAAATTACCATGGGGGTATATTAGCATGTACCAAATAATGTAATATACTCTGATAGTAAGCAACACTATCTTAAAGCTTACAAAAATAGGCTTTGGGACCTATTAGAAAGCTTTGAGGTATTGAACATAATTATAATTCCCAAGGAATTGAATATGGAGCCAATTTTTTTCCATAATCTAATTTAAGAAAAAATCCAAAATTTGTAAAATTGGTATTTAGGCTGTTGTGGGCTAAACAAGGTTAAATTTTTCCTACTTTTGTCACATTCCCTTGAATTTAATTTATCAACCCAAGGAGCTTCGTAAACTTGCGAAGGGTCTGAATAATATTGCTTACAATACCACTTGAGAAGAGTCCGCTAATTCTACTATTGGGGGAGTGTTTTCAAAATGGTTGCAAATCACTCATGCACCCCTCAATAATTTATGTAAGAAGAAAATAACTAAATCTACAGAAATAAAACATTCACACATTCATGAAAATGAATCTACTACAAATACTGGAAATAGCAATGCGGTAAACGATCATATAAAAGTAATAAACTAATCTAGAAAACACAAGAAAAGTGGGGAAGAAATACTGGCTTGGAGTGGGCCCAGGATCCAATAGCTTCCTCCCAGCCAAACACGTGCTTAGAACTCTTAGAACTATAATATATTTATCAAAGTGTTACAATATCTATCTCTTCTATTTGTCTCTATATCTCTACATAAATCTATATCAATCTATATCTCTTAGAGTGGTCTACGTCTGTTTATATAACGCACCTGCAGAACTTCTATTACAAAGAGGTTACAATAGTCGATTCATCCTAGACTAAATTAAGAAAGTCTGGTGAATGCAATCGATGTCTGCTTAAAACTAGAATTTAGTTCTAATGGTGGTGTGTTCGCTGATTAGTTCATGCTTCACCTAGGATTGGTAATATGCTTTCATACATTGGTGCAATCTCCAATTTAGATCTACATGACGTAGAGTTGAAACTGCCCCAGCCACTATTGTCCACGTCATGCAAATCTGGTCAACGGGCGAATAATAGAGGTGCCTTCCCTATGAGGAAGGTGCCTAAGTATATCGGGCACCTTCCCTATATAGAAGGTGTCTTAATAACATTGGCACCTTCCTGGAAGAGGAAGGCATTTACCTTTTGTTGGTGCTTTCCTATGAGAGGAAGGCACTTGATTTCTATTGGCATCTTCCTGTGAGAGGAAGGCATTTGCCTTCTAGTGGCACCTTCATTATGGGAGGAAGGTGCTCACCTTCTCGTCGACGCCTTCCTTATGAGGGGAAGGAACTTCCTTCCCATTGGTGCCTTACTATAGAAGGAAGACGCTTGTATTTCCTTGGCCCCTTCCTAGAAGAGGAAGGTGCCTACGTTCTCTTGGCACCTTCCTGGAAGAGGAAGACACCTAATTTCTCTTGGTGCCTTCCTAGAAGAGGAAGGCACCTATGTTTTTTGTATTGATCCCCAAAGAAACAAAGTGCCAGGTCCATCAAAAAGACCTCGACTGATCCAAATCTAACTAACCCATTTGCAATTCCACAAAACACACTAAAAATACACAAATTAGGTAACATGCATAATTTCATTAAATAATTACATAATAATTCATAAATATATGCAATCCTTATTATATAGGCACATAATAATCAAGAAATGATGTACAAAACATGAACATTTCTGATGCTCATCATCCCCCATGCTTAACATATGCTACGCCCTCATGGCATCAAAACTACAGGTAGTCTTGTTGACCCCTTATTATCGTCATCTCTTGGTGGATCCAACTATGCCTACGACCCATGTCTACCTCATTTGCATGGGTGTAGCTATAGGCTATCCTCTCCTTGTTCTGGTCGCTATCGATGGTGATCTAGCCAGCATCATTTCTATTGACTAGAATGCAACCTCTGTGGCTTGCCATAGGTTAGCGTCTGGAGGTCTAACTGTTGCGAGAGGGATATCTAAATTGTCTCTCTTGGAATGAACTACTTGGGCTCTATATAACTGGGCTACTTTAGGAGTAATCCCTACGTTCTCCTTTGCTATGGGAGCAGCCTCCAATTTGGGGCCATATACCCCCCACCGCTCAAGATACCTTCTCATCATGGAGGGTCATCTCTGATATGAACCGTAAATATCCCAGAACTGGTTGTCCTCTACTGGATTGACGTAGATGCCATAATCTCCTTGCATCCTCAAGGCTGCCTTCCTAGCCTCTTTGGCTGCCATCATCTCTTTGAGAAACTGTTCAATTTTTTTTCTACTCTTCATGAATGGCTGCATATCCCATTTGTCCTCTTCTATTTTAGTGAAGGTCACCTTCACCTTCTTTTGATCCATCCTGGGCATTTTTCCTCTGGCCTCTACAGAAAATGTGATGGCTCAAATAGGGGTCTTCTCGCTCTCCCTGGCGGTCATCTCCTCACTCCGAGGGGCCTACTCTATGATCCCTGGAGCGTTCATTTCATTCTATGCTGCTGACCCTAGGGTATTCTCTTCATTCTATGTTGTCGTCCTTGGGGGCACTACTTCATCACCTTGTCTGTCCTACATTGACCCCTCAGGTTTTGTCTGTCTAGGAAACTCCTCCTTATCCTCCGGCTCTATCTGCTACTATTGACCATCGTCCTGATCTGTATCACTGAGGACAATGACAGGGGGTGTTGCGGGACTTCTCTCCCTTTCATTCCCTAAAGCAAAGGAATTCTCCTCTGTTTCTAGGATGCTCTGATGGGCATCGGATAGAATTTCTCTTGAATAAAAGACTTGTTCTACAAAGGTGGGAGAATTCATCAAAATTTTTGTTGCCCAGTTTGTTTGGGCTGATGCATCTTTCATTTCTATTCCTCTAGCCTGGAGTAGCTGGTTCTCCCATCGTAACTATCAGACCAGCTACTCGAGGTGGGTGATTCATTCTTCCTACTCCTTCAACTCCCCTCTATGCTTGTTTTGGCAGTCTTCCAAAATTTGCTAGACCATCTAGCAATTGCTTTTCCACTCTAGCACCTCCTCCAAGTCCGCGTCGACCTGATCATTGCTCTCAGATGTCTCTACATCTTGTGGGATCTGGTTTATCAATTCCCAAAGGGTTTGGGCTGCCACATCAATTTTTGGGTTGCCCTATTCCTCTTTTGTCAAGATGAGGAGTCATCGTAGTTGTTTCCTCATGGGGCCTAGTGGTCGAAACTCGGCCTCACTGCTAGTAAGCAGTGCTCCCTCCTCTTCATGTTTGTGCATTAGGGAATGCCCTCTTTCCCCTATGTAGTCAAGCACTAGAGAATGCCCTAATTATTCTATACATTCAAGCACTGGGGAATGCCCTCTTTCCTCTATGAAATAGGGCAATTCCTATTGCCTAATACTCGCCATTTCCTCCTCAGGGCTTCCCTCTACCTACCCTGCTTCAACAATAGCATACTATTGCCTTACTCGGCTGCCATCTCCCTCTACATCGAGGTTTTGCATACGCGCTTTTGCATGGCAGACCAAAAATGATATCAACCCATGGTGGGCTAAGGTGGAAGATGCTCCTTTCTAATAGCTAGCTGCTTTGTCCTTAAGGGCATTTACTAGATAGAAAGACACGTTTAGCTTCCTTCCATGCACCAGGTGGTTCAAAAACTACACATGGTTGGCATGCATATGGGTATACTTCTTGGTGCATGTAAGAAATTGAGCAACCTGCTCGAATATCCTGTGCAAGTGCATGGGGAGGCTATTTTTGGGCGGCCCTTCCTTATCTATCTGCACTGTCTCTCCAAGCAGTAGCACTTTGACGCACTACTCCAATAGTCCACCTTTGTAGATGCATTCCCCTATGAGGGGTAATCTAGTCTCTTATGATATGTATTCGAGGGTGACTCAAATTTCTACTCCCCACACCTCAGCTACGTCGCCTCTCAAAGAGGCAAAAAATTCCTTGGTTGCCTCCACATCCTGGACCTGACTAACTAGGGTACAATATTCGAGCCATCCTTCAGCCTTGAACTACGTTTTTATAGCCCCCCTGATTCCTTCTGTGTCATTCGACTCATTCTTCTTCACTGCGTGATTCTTCGACCTTCCTCCCATGGTGCCTTCCTTCCCTACTGCATTTTTTTTTTGCTTGCCTTTCCTTCTTTAGGAAGGTGCCTTCTTATAGGGAAGGTGCCTTACTCTAGCATTTATTTCAAGCCATATCATTAGCACATGGTTCTGGCTATAGGGGGATACTATTTTTATGACGACAATATTTTTTCGGTACCACATAATTTATAAATGATTATATAAAAATTTGAATTGACATGCACATACCTTATTTGATGGTTCATGCATTGTGAAGATCAGTGATTTGCTGATTTGTGACACGGGGGGGTGGGGGTATGGTCATATGATGCCGCTTTTTCATGTGGTGGTTGCATCTCGATCGAGGCATCCAGGAGGTTTGAGTGCTATATGTACATGGAAGGCACTCTTTGGTACCTTCTCAATGTGTAAGGTGCTTATATAGCACCTTCCCAATGCTATCGGTGCTTCCCAAATGGATGTGCCTTCCGGTGGTGGAAAGAACCTCTAATTTCTTGCGCCTTCCCAATGTGGAAGGTGCCTTTATCTGTATGCGCCTTCTCGATGTGGATGGCATCTCGATCTGCATACACCTTATCGATGTGAAAGGTTCCTTGGTTTGTATGCAACTTACCAATGTGGAAGGTGCCTCTATCTATATGCACCTTCTCGATGTGGAAGGGACCTTAGTCTACATGCACCTTCTCGATGTGGAAGGCACCTCGGTCTATATGTGCCTTCCCGATGTGGAATGCGCCTCATTCTGTATGCGCATTCTCGATGTGGAAGGCACCTCTATCTGCATGCACCTTCTCGATGTGGAAGGCGCCTTAGGCTCTGCTCTTTTTTTTTGTGTGTGTTTCTGTGGCACCTTCCAGATGCACCTTCTCGATGTGGAAGGCACCTTTGTCTACATGTGCATTCTCGATGTGGAAGGCACCTCGGGCTCTGCTATTTTTTTTTGTGTTTTTGTGGCACCTTCCAGATGTGCCTTCTTGATGTGGAAGGCACCTTTGTTTGCATGTGCCTTCTCGATGTGGAAGGCACCTCAGTCTGTATGCACATTCTCGATTTGGAAGGTGCCTCGGGCTTTGCTCTTTTTTTTTTATGTTTTTGTGGCACCTTCCAGATGTGCCTTCTCAATGTGGAAGGCGCCTCTATCTGCATGTGCCTTCTTGATGTGGAAGACACCTCAGTCTGTATGCACATTCTTGATTTTGAAGATGCCTTAGTTTGTGCATGCGCCTTCTCGATGTGGAAGGTGCCTCGAGCTCTGCTATTTTTTTTTGTGGCGCCTTTCGACCATGGCACCTATGTATATATATATATATATATGTATGTATATTTTAGAACTCTTATGTGCACCTTATCTATAAGGAAGGTGCCTTCGTCTGGTGGGGTGCCTTCTTCTGGCGGGGCGCCTTCTTTATAAGGAAGGTGTCTTATTCTAATGGGGCACCTTCTTTATAGGGAAGGCACCTTTATTCTAGTGGGGCACCTTCTTTATAAGGAATGTGTCTTTATTCTCGGCAATCATTCTATAATTGACTATGAAAGGGTGATCAAGCCTTCTCAGTCTTGCCTCATGCTGCATTCACTTCTACCTATGATCCAGTGTTGGAATGCTGAGATGAATTAGGCCTGGTTTCATAGATACCTATTCCTCATGTTGTCAGGTCCTCCACCTGCAAAAAGAAACTAAAAAAGAAAGGAAAATAAAGGTAGTTAAATGCATTCCATGCCTGTCAGGCCCTCATTTAGGATGCTTGCATCTTGCATGCGGGTGTCATCCCTACAAAAACACACTATAAGAAAAAACTACTTTAACTAATTTTGGGTGAGCACTTCCATGCCCACCATTTCACCTGTGATAGTGCGGTCCATATCTACTAAGATGGGGTCTCCCCCACACCTATTTTGGATTCTACCTGTAATTTTTTGGATGTGTTATAGGGGCATAGTCGGTGGCCATTGATTGTTAACACGATGTTGCTACCATCAATTGTCTTAATGCGCACTGCCCCATTCGTGATGAACTCTACCACCTCATATGACCCCATACATCTCTACATTAATTTTCCTTTCCTCTCTTGGAACCAATAATCATACAATAGTACCCATTCCCCTTCATGGAACTGCTTCAACTTTATGTGGCTATCATGCCACTACTTTCTTTGCTTTTGTATAATTTATTTTCTCTACAAAGCATCTAATTAGATTTCGTCCAGCTGATGTAGTTGTCAAATCCTTTGTTTTTGAGCTTCATCCAAGCTCAAGTTCAATTCTAAATCCATTCTCAGCATCTTGATTTCAAATTCAATGGGCATCATCGCATTTTTCCCATAGACCAGTTGGAAAGGTGTAAAGCCTGTGGTGGATTTCCACATGGTGTTATATGCCCAAATTGCCTCTGGTAACCATGTAGCCCAATATTTCTTGTGTTGCTGCACGGTCTTCGTCAGGATGTTCTCTATTTCTCTGTTTGTCACTTCCACTTGCCCGTTTGCCTATGGATGGTAGGGCATAGTTTTATTGTGCCAAACTCTGTATTGCTCCATCAGCTCCTTGATCAACTTGGAGGTAAATTGAGGCCCTTGGTCTATTTTTATCTCCCTAGGGACCCAAAATCATGTAAAAATATGGGCAAATAATAAATTGGCAACTGTTCTTTCCTTTGAATCCCTCAATGCTTGAACTTCAACCCATTTGGTAACGTAATCTATATAGAACAAAATAAACCTCCTCCCCATTGAAGGTGGATTAAACGGTCCCATGAAGTTCATGCCTCACTTATCAAAAGGTTCCAAGTGTACTTGAGGCTAGAGGGGCATTTCATCTCGATGGGTTGGTTTGCCCATCCTTTGGCATTCATAACACTTGCTAGCATACATAGCCGCATCCTTAAACAGAGTGGGACAAAAGTACCCAGCCTATAGGATTTTGTAGGCAGTTCATTTCCCTGCAAAGTTTCCTTCGCATGGTTCGTCGTGACATGCTTTGAGCACTTCTGAGAACTCCTATTCCGCTATGCATCTTCTTTTAATTTGGTCACATCCTATTTTAAAAATGAGGCCATCCATCCATAGGAATGATGCGCTTTTCTCTATGACCACCTAATTTTCTTGAAAAGAGAGAGCAGGTGAGGTCCTTTCGATGGCCAAGTAATTGGCTATATCTGCATACCATGGGGTTTGCTCACTAATAGTGAACAAATGTTCATCCAAAAATTGGTCTTCCCCTACTTGATGGTCTGTTGGTATCAATCTGGATAGAAAATCTACCATGACGTTATCCTTGCCTGGTTTATCGACTATGGTGATGTCGAATTCCTACAGTAGCAATAGCCATCTGATAATTCTTCTGCCAATGGTCGGCTTGCTCATTAGGTATCTGATAGCCACGTGGTCCATATGGAAAAATACCTTATATCAGGTGATATAGTGGCAGAATATTTTTATATCATGGACAACTACGAGGAACTCCTTCTCTATCACCGTGTAGTTGAGCTCTGCTCCTGCCAATTTTTTATTGACATAATAAATGGTGTAAAATTCTTCACCATATTTTTGTCCGAGGACTACTCCAATCGCACCATTGGATGCATCACAGTAGATATGGAATGGTATGGCCCAATTTGGTTCTCTTAAAACTGGTGTAGATATCAGTTTCTCCTTAAGAAATTCTATCCAATTGAACTCCACATCCTTATATAATAGAGTGTGCAGTGGTTTGGCAATTTTGCTAAATTCGACGAAAAATCGCCGATAGTACCCGACTAATCCAAGAAAACTCCTCACCTATTTCTATGTTCTAGGGCTCGGTAGGTCCCTGATGACTTCAATATTCCTTTTATCAACCTTTATTTCTTCTGCAGAGAGGTGGTTCCCCAATACGATGCCTTCTTGCATCATCATAAAGCATTTTTCATTACTTAGGGACAAATTATTTTTCTTGCTTCTGTCGAGCACTCTTTCCAAGTTTGTCATTGCCTCCTCAAATGTTTCTCCATAGACGGTGAAGTCATCCATGTATACCTTGACCTCATATCCCATCATGTCTAAGAATATGCTAAGCATCGCGCTTTGAAAGATGGCAGGTGCGTTGCATAGTCCAAAATGCAATACCTTATAGGTAAGTGTTTCCCATGGGTAGGTAAATGTTGTCTTATCTTGATATTCTTCTCCTATCTAGATTTGGTTGTATCCACTGAATCCATATAGAAAGGAGAAGTACTTCTCGAGAGTGTGTCCAAGACCTGATCAATGAACGAGAGTGGGAAGTGGTCTTTCTTGGTTGCTTTGTTCAATGCTCTGTAGTCCACACAAATTTGCCACTTACCATTCTTTTTAGGGACCACCACTAATGATGATACCCACTCACTATCAAAAATTAGATATATGAATCTAGCAGCCAAGAGTTTGTGCAGTTCTTCCTTGACAATGTCTTTCATTGTCGGGTTCATTCTTATTTATGGATGTCGGCTTGGAGTTTCTTGATCATATAGATAAATATGATGGGTACAGATATTTGGGATAATTCCTTGCATATCTGAGTAATCCCATGAAAATGCTTGTTGGTGCCTTACCAGGAGCTCTTCTAATTTTTTTAGTTGTATGGGCATCAACCTACTACTGACATTTAACATTCTTCCTGGCCCAACATGTATCTAATGAACATGGTGATCTTGGGCACAATTCAATGGTGATATAGGTGTGGATATGGAGGGCTCTCCATGGAGAAACTCCACAATAGCATCATCTTCATCTTCTTCTGTCAAATCATCCAATGTCATCACCTGTTGGATCATGGACAGGTCTGAATTTCCATGCTCGGTGAACATGGGTTCTCCCACTGAGTCGACAGACTATGCTGGGGATGAAATGGTCAACATTTTAATGTTTTACCCATCGGAGATGGTCATCAACCCATCCTGGTAGCTGATGTAAGCATCAGCTATTACCATCCATGGCCTCCCCAAGATGAGCGGGTAACCGCCAAGCCTAGTTTTGGATTGCAATACTAAGAAGTCGACTGGGTATTCCCATGCGCTGACCGTTACTATCACATCTTACAAAATTCCTTTTGGTGCTACAGTCGATCAATTGGCCAGCTACAACACTATCATGGTGGATTTCAAGTTCATGAGTTGTAGTCTCTGCATGGTCTCCTGAGGCATTACGTTGATGGCTGCTCCGAGATCAACCAAAATATTGGACAAGGAATGTCCCTTAATTTTTATAGTCAGCACTAGGTTGCCTGGGTCTGCATACTTCAAATGGCATGTTCTGCCCATCATCAAATCCACCAGTTTACCCATGATGTTTATAGTCTAGGTTGCTCTTTGTCCTAGCTTCCTCAGACACATCTCTTTGATTTCCTTGGTATATATTGGAAGATATCGAATTGTTTGGAATAATGGAATTTTCACTGTGAGGATCTTCAATCTTGATAAGATGTCAAATTTTGGTTGCATTACTTTTCTCTATTCTTACAATCGATTGGAAAATGAAGCCTTCGCTCTCTCAAGTGTTTCTTCCTCCTCTACCAAAGGTGTTTCTTCTACCTCTTCCTCCTCTTATACTAGTGGAGGTGTTCCTACTCCTACCTACCTACCCGACATAAGCTGAATATTGTACATAAGATACATCTCACCCTCTACGTTGTATGCTGGCTGGTTCACCCTGTTATTCATATTTGTCATCAGTTGTGCGGGTAGTTGCGTAGGTCTCACTACTGGCAATGCTGGTAAATTATGTTGGGGGTGAGCAGGTGCTACATTCTATGGAGCCTAATTCCATGCAGTGTGGCCTCTCCACTACTGCCCAGGATATGGATATGGCATCCATGGCTGCTAGTTCATGAATTCTACTGGGGGTGCTTTAGACTAGGTGATGGCCCCCACCACCCCATGTTAGGTGGTTGAGGCAAAACTTGGTGCATGTATGATCCTCCCCCATATGGAGGCATTTCTATTGGCATATTTCCCATAGGGGGCTATGGCCAACTCTTTTGATTGCCTATGAAATAGGCATATATGCTTTCAACCTCCTCTTGATTACTGGACAGTTGTGGGCACAATCTAGTTTTATGATTTAGCTTGCAAACTGTGCATACTCTGACTTTGTTCTTTGGGCATGCATTATTTGCATGCCTCCCTCTGCATTTTGGATAGAAATAAGCCAATGCTACCTCATTTTCTTGATTATTTTTCTCTAACAGCAGCGTATCCATCTACAATGCTAGAGATGAGAGCATTTTGCTCTTTAAATCATCTAGCATGTTACCTATTTATGTCTGTGTGACTGAAGCATTCACTTTCATGGTTCTAGAGGTGGCCTTGCCTTGCCTTCTTGAGTAGTTCTGGCATAGTTTTTAGATGTCTTCCATAGCATGGTGGTAGACATCACCTCTGAAGATCATTTTAAGAGCCTCCAGTGATTCATTAGTAAGTCCTCTCAAAAATATGCTTTTTAAGGACTTATCAGATAGTCTCGCATGAGGATATCATTGAAGATTAAAGTTGAATCTCTCCTAGTACTCCTTGAGAGACTCATCTTCTTTCTGTGTCATGCTCAGGACCTCCTCCCTGGAGTCTCTTGCTCTCCCAAAATCTTGGTATTTCTCTAAAAAGAGCCTCTTCATCTGGTCCCACATGGCAATGTGTTTGTCTCTCAGACCGATGAACCACTACATAGTTGCATTGTCCAATGTAGAAGGAAAGAGTTTCAGCTTCTGCATATCATATTTGTAGTCCACAAACCTGCATAAGACATCAAATTTAAATAAAAATAGGTCAAGGTCCTAAGTTTGGTATCCTCTAAAGGTTGGAAGGTGAGCAGGGGATATGTTTTTCATTTTGGAATCTCCTACTCCTTACTCTATTGGGAAACTAAATCCAGATGAGACTTCATCGTTATTAGCCATTTTTTCAATAAATATGGTTTCTAATGCAGTGCTTATGGCCTTAAGATCATTTAAGACTTTCTGAGTCAAAGCTCTAAGGTTGTCTAGTGAGATCGTCTGATATTCTACAACTTTCCACAATAGGGATTCCTCTAAGGGAGTCCTATTAAATAGGGGATTTATGATGATTCGTTCTTCCCCACATCGATGGGATGAGGAGGCACTTTACACAAAGTGAGGCTCCTCACTCCAATGGATTGTTGGAGGGTCGTGCGAGTCTAATTCAAATTCAGAATGCTCAGATGACTCAGGTTCTAATGGATTGGTTTTTATAAATCGACCGTCAGGTCCTCCTCTTCTTGAAGAACTCATGCAAGGACATATGGAAGGTTTCAGGGTATAAAAATAATCTAGTTGAGACGCTTACTTGACAATGGCACAAAAATGTTGCAGGCCAAACAAGGCTAACTTTTTCCTACTTTTGTCACATGCCCGTGCATTTAATTTATCAACCCAGGGAGCTTCGTAAACTTGCAAAGGGTCTATATAAGATTGCTTGCAATACCACTTGAGATGAGTCCACTAATTCTACTATTGGGGGAGTGTTTTCGAAATGGTTGTCAATCACTCATGCACCCCTCAATAATTTATGTAAGAAGAAAATAAGTAAATCTATGAAAATAAAAAATTCACACATTCCTAAAAATAAATCTACTACAAATACTAGAAATAACAATGCGGTAATCGATCCTATAAAAGCAATAAACTAATCTAGAAAACACAAGAAAAGTGGGGAAGAAATACTGGCTTGGAGTGGGCCTAGGCTCCAACAGCTTCCTCCTAGCTGAACACGCACTTAGAACTCTTAGAACTATAATATATTTATCAAAGTGTTACAATATCTATCTCTTCTATCTATCTCTATATCTCTATATAAATCTATATCAATCTATATCTCTTAGAGCAGTCTACATGTGTTTATATAACACACCCACATAACTTCTATTACAAAGAGGTTACAACAGTTGATTCATCCTAGACTAAATTAAGACAGTCTAGTGAATGCAATCGACATCTGCTTAAAACTGGCATTTGGTTCTAAGGATGGCGTGTTTGCTGATTGGTTCATGCTTCGCCTGGCATTGGTAAGATGCTTTCATACATTGGTGCGATCTCCAATTTAGCTCTACATGATGTAGAGTTGAAATTGCACCAACCACTGTTGTCCACGTCATGCAAATCTGGTCAACAGGCGAAGAACAGAGGCACCTTCCCTATGAGGAAGGTGCCTAAGGTGCCTTCCCTAAACGGAAGGTGTCTTACTATCGTTGGTGCCTTCCTGGAAGAGGAAAGCTCTTACCTTATTTTGGTGCCTTCCTATGAGAGGAAGGCACTTGCTTTATGTTGGTGCCTCCCTATGAGAGAAAGGCGCTTGCCTTCTAGTGGCACATTACTTATGTGAAGAAGTCACTCACCTTCTTGTCGATGCCTTCCTTATGATAGGAAGATGCTTCCTTCCCTTTGGCACCTTCCTAGAGGAGGAAGGTGCTTGTATTTCCTTTGTGCCTTCCTAGAAGAGGAAGGTGCCTACTTACTCTTAGCGCCTTCCTAGAAGAGGAAGGCGCCTACGTTCTCTTGGCACCTTCCTGGAAGAGGAAGGCACCTACTTTCTCTTGGTGCCTTCCTAGAAGAGGAAGTTGCCTATGTTTTCTGCATTGATCCCCAAAGAAACAAAGTGCCAAGTCCATCAAAAAGACCTCGACTGATCCAAATCTAACTAACCCAACTGCAATTCCACTAAACACACTGAAAACACACAAATTAGGTAACACACATAATTTCATCAAATAATTACCTAATAATTCATAAATATATGCAATCCTTATTATATAGCCACATAATAATCAAGAAATTATGTACAAAATATGAGCATTTCTGATGCTCATCATAGGCCATCTATGCAAGACAAGGAAACTTTCTAGCATGTGTTTGACAATGAAAAATGGATAGTGGATTTATTGATTCATGAAATAGATTACATATATGCAATAAAATAATTATTAGATTATATTACATTATTTTGTACATGCCCATGTACCACCTTGGGTACATATTTATATTAGAAGTTTGATTAGTATTTACTTTATGCAATGTAATAAATTCACAAGTATTGCTAGAATGTGCAAAGTACTTGATGATTTAAATGTGCTTGTAGTTCATGTGTAAATGAATCATATAATAGGAATATGAAGAGTCATAGGTAGGTGAAATACCAAGAGACATATTTCATTATATATTTGCATTTGATAGATAAGAATGAAGAGCATAGAGAATAGATAAGAGAGTAGAATACAAGCTAGACACAATGTAGAACTTGTATGAAGCATGGAGCATTTGAGATCTCCACATTTTGTATGAGCATCCTATTTTTGTGAGTTTTTATTAATGGAATTTTTATGAGTTATTGCATAAGTTTATTATGATTTTTTCCTTCTTAGTATATTTCCATTATCATTTAATATTGCATGCTCATTTTAGTTATGTGGTTGCATTTCCTTAATATAGAACATCAAAAGCTAACAGTGGTATCAAATCACAAGATAGATCGATAGGAGATAGAGAGAGCCACAAGAGATATTGAGAGGATATGGGAGATGTCATTTCCAAAATTGTTATAATTACTATTAGGTTAGAGTCTTTCTACAAGGTTATAGGAAAAATTGTGAAGACTATGACTCAACAATGATCTCTTTTTACACTAGATTGAAGAATAGCTAGTGATTTTTATTGACTTATAAAGATCTAGATATTTGCATGGATTTAGTTTCTACTATCTATGTTTTTGTTGTAAAAAATTAGTTCTTAGAAGCTGAGAATATTCCTACAATGGATAGATAAGAATTTCATCTTTGATTTCATAAAATTCTATGTGCTTTCCTCATGTAAGGATTAGTTATTTATTGCAAAAAAAGTATATGTTGAAGGTTAAATAGGTCCTTATTGAATCTTTAATATTGAATAATACATATTGAATAAATAAAAGAATCAAGAGAAGAAGTCCTCACTGAATATTGAAGATTCTAGATTGAACATTGAGAAGATAGAAAGAGGTCAAACGAGCCTCATAGAAGATTAGATATTGGAGATCAAGGAGATCAAATAAGGAGATACCCATAGAATATCTAATATAGTATATTGAGAAGGAGGGGACCCAAAAAAGAGGTCCCATTGAATAAATTCTATATTTAGAAGATATAATATTGAATATTAAAGATAGAGAAGAACAAGAAAAATTCCTATTGAAGATTTGAGAAGTTGTAGAATTTGAAAACTCAATAAAGAAAGCTAGAGAATTCCTGTTGAATAAATTGAAGTGGCCATTTGAGGAGATTTGAATAAATCTCAAGAAGTAAGAATAAAGCAAGGAGAATATCCTGATAAAGAAGAATTTGGGATAATTATCACCATCTGACAACAAGGCCAAAAGGAAAATAGATTTGATAAGAAGTTTGCCAAATTTTGGAAAGGATTCTAGAAGACATCAAGACATCTATATTCTTGAGGAGGCCAAAAAATAGGCCTAATTTGAATTCAAAATTTAATAAGGATATTAGAGGAGAAAGAAGCTAGAATATGCCACTAGATTTGAGAATTTTGAGGAAAATCATTAAATATTTGAAGGCTGATTTGTGAAGGAGAAGAGTGCTATATTTTATAGTTGAAATTTAAGAGTCACAAGATAGAAAATTGAAGGTGACATCAACCTACTATTTGAATAATAATCGGATATATTTTGAAGTGCCCTTGAATAGCCAATTAAAGGAAGGCTTGACAACAAAATAAGGCAGTAATCAATGTTGCAATATTGACAAGTTTAGGGCAGCAAAGCACAAGGAACTAAAGCCAAAATATTTATAATGTTGAGGTAACAAATTAGTAGAAAGAAGAGCTGCAAATTTTACAAATTTGGGGTACAAAATAGGTAAACCAAATCACCTAGAAGACTATATAAAAAAAGGAGGCAAATAGGTATGTAATATTGGTGCTATAAAATTTGATTATTAAAATATTCACATTAGTCTACTATAAGGTTTTTTAAAGCACCATATTAGAGTTATTAAAGGTAACATAAAGATTTTAAGTTAAAATTATTCAAGAAATGAGGTAGCATTTTCATCTCAGAACCTACAAAATACAAACAACAAAATATAGGGTTAAAATATTGCTTGAAATAAATGTAATAAGGAGAAGAAGTTATATAGTGAATGTTGTTTTTATTAAGATAAAAAATTGTAGTATTATTAAAGCAAAAGGATACAAGATAAGGTCTTGGCAAAAAGATAATCACAAGGGTAACTGTAAATTTGAGAAGTTTCAACAAGTTTGAATAACAAAAAGACAAGAACGCAATCTACAAAAGGAGATAAAAAGGTTTGAAATTTTTTAGTGCAATAAAGGTATTTTATCTAAGTTAAAAATAATAATTTATAGTTTTAAAAGCACCACATTTGAGTTTCTTTTTCTAAAGTAGCAAAACAAAATGCAAGAGTTAAAGTTTCTAAAGATACCAAAGTGGCATAAAATTTTTTAGTCATTAGTGATAGAATCACCAAGTGAAAGATGAGAAACCATGAAGTGAAGAGGAAAGAGCTGAATACATGCTCAAAGATAGAATAATCAAGGTGTCTAAAGACACCAAGTAAGGGATTAAAAACTCAAGAAGGTAGCACCACATTGGATTAAAACATGTAACAAAAGAAAGAAGTTACGATCAAATCCAAAACAAGGATAAATATGCAAGTCTTATGGAAGAGAAATAAAGCAATAAGAAAAGTTTTTACCCAAGCAAAGAGGCTTGTATATCTGGTAGAACAACATTGAGAGGTTATTGAGAAAAGTGTGGAGACAAACACCAAGGAGAAAGTGTTGAAGTCCCGCTAAAATAGGAGTCACCTATGGGTATTTTTTGCACCTACCCACACCTAATTATTAGCAATTATGTATTAGGTTTGCTTTTTGTAAATTAAACCAAAGATTGCAAAATGTTTTTTTAGCCCAAGCCTAGAATTCATGCCAAAAGTAAAGCAAAATAAAAAGGGAAATGAAGAGGCTAGCGTTCAATCTCGTTGAAGCATTCACACATGTATCCTGAAGATATGAGTAGCTATGACTTGAAGATCCACTTTTGTGATTTGAAGTCCCACTAATGTTTTCCAAGATGCTATAATGTGACTAAGGCATGAATCCACGTGATGTATGGTACCTAGATGAAGTATTCAAAAATACATGATTGGTCCTGCTATCATAATATAGTCTCTGACTATATTGGCTATATCTCTAAGATGTCAAAAGGTTTACACATGACCAAAACCCCTAGGTGGCACCAATTATCCACATACTAACTAAAATATAACAAGATAAAAATCAAGAAAATGGCCAAGTTGGGGGTACATCGAAATATTTATGTTGAGGTCAAAATTTGGTGAAATAGTGAATATCCATCGTGATACCAAGAGAGTGAAACAACTAAGTCTAGGGAATACCAAAACATTTGTACTCGACTAGAATTTGATAGGGTCCCAAAAGCCTAGCCTTCACCAAGGCAAAAAAATAGCTAATGCTTACACATGATCGAAACCCGACATGGCCTCAAATATCCATCCAATATCCAATAACTCAGGGGAAATATGGGAGCTAAAAGTTCAAAGGACGCAATAAGATTCATAATTGATCAAAAATTGGTCAATTTTTAAAGGCCTGATGCTCAAATAATTACACTTGACACTGAAATAATTATACTTGGATGGGGCTCACCATGGTTCTAAATATCCAATCAAAATATAAATAGAGAGAAGAGTTCCAACCAAGATATGAATAAACTGAAAGTTGAGTATACAATTGAAAGCCATCAAGGTGATAGAAATGCATCCCATAGGTTTGTAGAGGATTCAATAATCACTCTATAATAGAGAAGAGAGCTCCTTATTCCACAACACTTACTGGTAAGGATTCCATGTTACAGAATATCCATAGCATGAGCCATCATTTAGATGATAGGGTGGTTGAGTAAAGAATGTCAACAGAGATCAAGGGACTAGATGCAACTAGAAAGCTGGGCACAACCTAAAGTTATGTAGATCTAGGCCACGCCGATCAACCACATTCTGGTAATGGGGATACCATAATTCCAAGTAGTGCAATAGGCTAGCATACTCTTTAACATAACAATAATACACTTTGAAGGTAATCATGATTTGATAATTGTAGCATTGTAAAAAGTCTATAAATACTAAAATGTAAAAGAAATACTAGTTGGTTCATAGGATTTTACAATTCATTTGTAAGTAGGATATTTTTTGCATATAAATACAAAGGGATTATTGTTTGTCTTTTGGTTTATTTCATTTGAAGAACATGTATGTATGCTAACTACTTATTTATAATGTAGGTCTATTGAATGCTCATGGGACTTACTTTGAATCCTGAATTTATGCTCATGTTCATTTATTAGTTCTAGAATTTGTAGTTTTTATTAGATAAAAAACATGGTGACTAATTGTTTTGTGGGTGGTAATCAAATTGGCTAGTCTATTAGGTAACTTCTTGGATTGGTCAAGCAATCTACAAATATACATATGTCTTGATGTGGCTTAATATAAACCATTATAAGTTCTAACTTTAGCTCCCTTTGTCTCTTTTAGCACCATTTTTACCCCATATTTAGGAATAGTTAGTTGGGACTTCAAAGGAACCAACCTCCTTCGAAGATTGACCTCTATAGTTTTTAAAGCTTCCTAGTCATTCAATGTTGGTCAAGGTCTGTGGGCACAAAACCTTTCCATTAGATATATTCTCTGACCAATAGTTTTTGGCATGCTCGATTGGACTCGATGGTCCCACATTTAAAATTAATCAAATATTGGTAATATTTTGATCTATCTACAATTTCTATCACCTAGAAAATCCTTTGCATAATTAACCATATGATCGGTTGCCTTTGTAATTGAACAAAACTCGATGATACTCTATTTTATGATATCAATATTCAAAATTACCTCATGATTCCACTCATATCTAGAGACATATATTCTATGACTAGTTGCATTTGAAAGCTAGATAGAATTTGGCTATACCCTACATCTAGTTCACCTAGTGACTTTGCTAAGGATCGAATTGATGCTCATGATTGATTTTACTTCTACATCATTCTAAAATATTTATTACCTAGAGGACTCAAGGTTTTATGAGTAGCCTTGAACTCACTAGCAGAGAATTTATTCTCATATGATGATCCCAAAGACCCAAATACTATAATCGTTGAATGGAAGTGTCCCTATTGGAATTTTGTAGGCCCTATGAATATTCAAATTCTTCATGATATCCCAAAGAATTATTTGAAGTCTTTGATAACTTTTGTTGGGGCAGGTAAAACTGCATGTGAACACTATCAAGATGTTGCTTCCCTGACAATGATTCTTAATATCATGTATAAATATGTAATGATCAGATTCCTCATTCTCTCTCTCAAAGGAAGGGCCCTGCTATGGTACAAATTCTTGGAGGATGGAAGTATTTGTACATGGGCCAATTTTTTAGGAGCACTCATGGATATTTTTGATGATGTAGGAGATCCTTTTATTTTACTTAGCTAGTTCTCATTCATAAAATGTGATCCCCAGGAGAGTATAGTTGATTTTAACATTCATTTCAAAAGAAATTGGAAAAGTATCCCCTATGAGTTTCAACCATACCCTACTCAAGCATATGTATTATATCTGGGCCTTCTAATTGGATATAAGCCTCATTATTCAAAAATATAAAGAGAGGATGTTCCCACAAATTTAAAATGAGGATATACAGGCTAAAAATATGTTAATTCTACTAGGAAGGTTACCCATAAAGGATGTCCCTTCTTCATGTCAAACCTTGTCAAAAGCATATTTTTATTCATTCCAAGGATAATATACATCAATCCTTTCCCAAACTATGAGGATCATCCTTCCCATTAATATATGTGAGATAAAACCAATGATAGAGCAGGAAGTATTGGTAGAGACTCAAACACTAGAAGAGGAATATGCAGGTTAGGTGACCTCTCCTTTTGATAAAAAAAATAGTACCATAGCTTCAACCCAACCATCACAGAATATGAATACTAGGAGACTAGTGACTTTGTATCTCCTCTTGCTACCAGACTCTCCCATGACTCAATAGAATATAAGAGAAAGTATAAGGCCATTATTCTCAATTAGTAAACATAAGTAAAGAGAGGTAAGGGTGAAACCATTCCACAAACTATTTGGAGAAACCCTCTTTAGCCAACTAAATTTTAATATTATTTCAACTCTAACAAAGAATAATCAACATAGATACTCCATCCTAGATCACATGGCATATTACCTACCACAACACTCTATGGAGAGCCAGATATAAATTTTCCAACCTCTTGGTAATCAATGCATGACAATCCTAGTGGTTGGATAATAACTCAAAGCATGGTGGGAGCAAACCAAAATGGAGTATGGGCCTCAAATAAGATAATCTCAAATGGGATACAACACTAACACCCCTCCCTGAATGACTCAGGTATCAAATATAATTGAATGGACACCCACCCTATGCTAATTGATTATATCCTGGGTTTTCTGATCTTGAGGTAATGTATTGGATCTAGGTGGTGTCTTTTGATATCTAAGAATATCCATAGATAGTACCAGGATTAGCATGAATAAAAACTCAGGTTTGATGTCATCTGGTCTAGATATTGCATATTCATAGGATGACCTACAATATTTATTTCCTAGGCATACTAGGTACACCAAAATTTTGTGTAAATAATTAGTAATTAGATAAAATCTATGATAGAGGTATGGCTACGTATAGGATGCAGGGAGAGAGCTCCAACAATGAATTATCAACTAGCCAAGGTGCTAAAAATTTTGAACTGAAAAGCACAAGGATATTCTCTAGGTCGCATCTTGGAATCGTGACACTTTCTTCTCTACCTCCTTGTATTCTTCATTTTTGTTTTTTCTTTGTTCTTATTTTTATTTTTTTGTTGTTGTGACCTTGTAGCCCAATGAATATCACACAACAAGTATAAAAGACTTTATACATTGTCCTTGGAAATCTAAGATCACATGAAGAAAAACATGGGACTCATATAAGAAGGATAATTTGCCATGCCTATGTAGACATGAAATCATTGGAAAAGAAAATTCCTAGGAAGAAGGATTCGAACCCATGCACCAATTGGACCTTCATGTGATTTGGTACATTCTAAATCTATGCAAAGTGGGGCAAAAAATTCTATAAAAAGACCCCCATACACAACTACGAAAGTGTTCAAGAAATATGAGTCTCAGAATGTAGTTGGAGATAAGAAACCCTAGGGTGAATGCTGATAATAAAAGAAGGCCCTTGCTGGATTCCATAAAAAATAAGAGCCATAGCAAGGTGGAGAAGTGTCCCTAGAATTCTATATGCTTTTGGAATTTATTTGAGATATAATAGGATATGTTTATGGAAATGTGATTTTTGGGGGTGTCTCATGGATTAGGATATCCATCCTGAAATTGTTATGTGATAGCCCCCAGATTGCCTTCCCTTTTGTATTTTAATTTTTTGTATCCTTATCTTCCCTTTTTTTTTCCTTGTCACTTATTGTTACCAAAATTTTCGGTTAGTTGCTTCCATGAAGAGAAATAAAGAGTCTCAATAAACTAAAACTAGAAAAATAGCAATTGTAGAATAAAAGGAAGAAGATAACAGATTCACATATTACACAATATTTATCCTAGAAACCATCAACCAAGAAAACTAGCACACTATTATCTTATTATTACATTAACTTGACGATCTTCAATACAATAATATTCTCCTTCTATCTCTCTATCCAAACCCTAATGTAAGGGCAATATATATAACAAAGGCACATGCATGGATTTTACAATATCATGGACAAAAAAAGTAAGGGTTCAAATATAGTAACCCTAAAAGCCCATATGGGTCTAAATATAACTTAAAAAGCCCTAAAACTTTGTCCAGTAATTTTTAGTGTTAACCCCACTAGAATAACATGGAAAATATTCAACATATTTCAAACATTCTCCCACTTGTTGAATACTTTCCATAGGGGCAAAAAACTATCATTGTCAACTATCAAGGGCAACCATGCCCATAGATCTTCTACACAAAGAAAATTTTTGAGCATGTACAACTTTTGTTAAAAAATAAATAGTATTCTTCTCTATATCAACTTTCTCCAATATCACCTGGTTCTCTTCAACCATCTCTCTCACAAAATGGTACTTGATATCAATATGTTTTGACTAATCATGAAAACTAGGATTGTTTGCAAGAAATATTGCACTCTAACTGTCACTATTAATTCTCACAACCTTCTGTTTAATGCCAACTATTGAACACAACCTTTGTAGCCACACTACTTATTTACTGGTATGATTTGTTGCAATGTACTCTACTTCTATAGTGGATAAAGCAACAACTGATTGCTTTTTACTCATCCAAATTACTGCCCCTCCAAATATCCTGAACACATAAGAACTTGTGGATCTTCTCTTATCCAGATCTCCAAGCCAGTGAGCATCCACAAACCCTTGTATATTTACAATATCATTGTCTCCAGATTTTCCTCCATAATAGATAGCATAATCTATAGTTCCACATAAGTATCTAAAGATCATCTTCACATCAGTCCAAAGTCCCTTTCCTGTATTGAACATATATCTTCTAAATAATCCCATTGAATGTGCAATATAAAGTCTACTATAGAACATTGCATACATCAGACTGCCTACAACACTAACATAAGGAAAATGTTACATTTCTTCAGTTTTCTCATCTATTTTAGGACATTGTTCAATATATAAATTTTGAACAACTGGCTATGGAGTACATACTAGTTTACAATCATGCATTCTAAACTTCAATAGTATAAAATCAACATATTTCCTTTGATTTAGCCACAAATTTCTATTTTCATGATCTCTTATTATTTCCATACCCGAAATAATTTTTACGACACCCAAATCCTTCATGTAAAATTCATAATATAACTGAGATTTTAGTAACTCTATCATATCCTTACTATTACCAATTAACACCATCTCATCCAAATACAATACAATGATAATAAAAATTTCACCTTCATTTTTAAAATATACACAGATATTTTCTTTACTTTTTCCAAGCCCAAGTGTCAAAACAAACTTGTAAAATTTTTGATTCCACATCCTTGGAGATCGCTTCAACCCATAAAGATATTTCTTCAACTTGCATACCAAGTCCTCCTTACCTTTTACCTTAAAGCATTTTGGTTGTGACATATATATATCTTCATCAAGTTAACCATGTAGAAAATTTGTCTTTACATCCATCTGTTCTATTTCAAAATCAAAAGCAACAGAAATATCCAACATAAATCTAATTGAAGTTAGTTTAGCCATAGGGGAAAAAATCTCACCAAATCAATTTCCTCAACCTGAGAAAATCCATTTTCTACCAAGCGAGCCTTGTACTTCTCCAAATTTCCTTCTACATTGTACTTCTTCTTGAATAACCACTTACAACCAATAGGTTTTCTACCAGGAGGTAATTTCACCAAGTACCATGTCTTATTTTTATCCAAGGACTCCATTTCTTCTTCCATAACCCTTTTCCAAGACTTATTCTCACTTTACTGAAGTGCCTCCTTTACAATCTTGGGTTCTTCATTAGTAAATGGTTTAAGGGCTATACCTATCTGGAAGTCTTCTCTCTCGATCTGATATCCTCAAAATTGGAGTTCTAGGTTTTGCATCTTCAGCTTCCTCCTCACCTTCTTCCTTTGAGTATTCCTCTTTAAAATCTCTCTGTAATTTAGGTTCTACCATTGGTTCTTCCTCCTATTCTAATTTTACCTGCACCATTTCTGGTTCTTTTCTTGGTTGCATTTCTTATTTTAAAACCCCTTTCATTTTTCTAAAGATCACATTACGACTATAAAAAACCTTTCGTGTTTCTGAGTTTCACAACTTATATCCTTTAACACTAGTACTAACCCATAAATATGTATTTTTTCAGATTTATAGTCTAGCTTAGTCCTTTTCTCTTTTGGGACATACATATAAGCATCACAACCAAAAACCCTTAAATTTCTGAGAGAGGGTTTCTTACCAATCCATACTTCTTGTGGAGTCTTGTCCACAAAATAAGAGGTAGGAGATTTATTGATGAGAAAAAAATATGTTAACATAGCTTCTACCCAATTTTTTTTTTTTAAATTACACCACATAGCATGCTTCTAGCCTTATCCATAAATGTCCTATTCATCAGTTTTACAACCCCATTTTGTTGTGGAGTATACAGAGTTGTTCTCCGCATTTTGTTGGGAACAAAATTGACATTAACTTTTACTCGACACTATGACTGTCTATCTTCCATTTTTATATCTAGGAATGCACCCAATAGTCACATCTAGACACTCAGCATTTGATGGATCAAAGGCAACTTCAATCCAACCTCTAGAGTAGGATGGTTCCTTGTCAACTTAGAATGGTGTTGACACAAGTAAATCTCAAATAGGGTTTTGATAAAAGTGTTAGAAAAAGTTTTAGGGTTAGATATATTATGAAAAATAGTGATCGGATAGGCTAACAACATAGGCAACTACAAAAAAAAATATCCCACAAAATATTTCCAATGTCCCATCACTCAAGATTAAATGTACACAAAACCATGAAATATTCACACATTAAAGCATGAATATAGATATATTGTAAAAAGCAATTCCAAAATCCAATATTGATAATCTAAATTAGTAGAATAGACCAATAGTTGTATTTAAGAGAAATAAACTTTCTAACAACATAGATCTAACCATATACATATTTCAATTACTCTCACAACTAGTAATCCAATAATATGGAATGAACTAACCATTAAAGTATCAATAGACCTGCAACTCAAAGCTTCAAACCTCTTGCACAAATATTATGAAGATGACAAATTTTGAGTCAATAATTAGAGTAATTATCATTCCATTAGCTCATAGGAATATTTATAGTAGTGTAAGCAAGTGCACTAGAGATGACCATTACAAATGAGGGTTTGACCTCTATTTATAGTTTTTAAAATAAAATAATATTAAGGATACATTACAAATATCACAAATTTATAGCTCAATAGAGAGTTTTGCTGGCATTGTCTCACTGGTTGAAGAAGTCTAAGAAATATGTTGTGAGAAATCTGCCATGGCATCTTGGCTCTCTGTAACTTATTGGTTCATTGTTGGTAGTTTGTATTCAGGCTATTAGAGACCACATCTAATTCATATATCATTATTGGAATCTTCCTCCATCATAGATCTACAATTATTTCTAGTTATCATTCTTAAAAATCCTTTGACGCTTCATCTTCCTGCCCTCCAACTGACTGTTCTCTATTCTGGTAATAATTCGCTTTTAAATACTACAATAGTGTTAGAAAACTCTTGACCATTTATCTTCATCATGAATGGCTATGATTAAAACTCCAAAAATACTTTGTAAATTGGTAAGTAAAAACCAAAGTGTCATTCTACACTTTCTAATTATTGATGTCATATTTTGTGTCTTGAAATCTGCAAAATTGAATTCTAGTATAAAATGCATGAAAGAGCGAGCAGGATGCATTCCACTGTTAATCTGCACACTTTCCTTTTTATCTTCTTTGGCTTCAAAAAAAATGCAATATGTACAAAAAAGTATGCTGACATCACCTTTGACTTGGTCAAAATGCATAATCACCAATCCGCACCAAAGCTAGTGCAAATAAGACTTTGTCGCCATTCCACACCCTTTGCAGTGTAAAACAACCTTTGTCACCATTCCGTTTCGGAGTTGGTGAAAAATAATATTTGTCACTATTTCACACTCAATTACTCTTGAAACTCAATAGAATGAGAACTCAACAACATTTACCCACTTGGAGCATGCAAAAAACCAAGCATGATTGCCATTTCGTATTTCTTTTTGTGCTGACATCATCATTTCCCAAAAATTCTGTAGAATTGAGACTCACTTGGAATCCAGTTTCAAATACACTATAAACCGAGCGGAATGGAATTTAGCTCATTTTAAGGTGGAAAACAATAAGTGTTGAGCAGATTGGAAAAAACTCGTTGTGGATCCACTCCAAAATACACTAGGAATTGTGTAAAATTGAGATTTTATAGTTTATAATAAAATTTTCAATGCTCTCTAAGAATGTGGCCATTTTGGATCTACATTCTGGTGCCTTCTAGGTGGATTTTCTCATAAATCCATAAAACTCAAAGTATTATTCATTGGGCATCAGGAGTCAAAAAATCTTATCTTCAAAAATGCTTTAAAGAATAATTTTCATATGAACACTACCATCTAAAAACTTCATGAACACTTTAGATTATAAATGTTTATATCGATACCATGCTTCATACATGATAGAGGATAATTTTTCACATGGAGACTATGCCATAAATATTAATATCTATGCCATTCTTTTAAAATTCCTCCAATGCTTCAATAAAACATAGTTATGCTCCTTATAAAGCCTTCTTATAAGACATGATATAAATGCCTTCACACAAAACTTATTATTTTCCTCTTTCTGACCTCATGTTTTTATTCTTTCCTTCTAACAATATCAGAGTAAAAATGAATCAACAAAATACAAAACTTCTACATGACTACATATGTACAAAACAAAAATTGCTAAGCTTGTGTCCTTTCAGGGTCTGCAGCTCTATCCAGATCTTCTTCTTATTGGGCCTCTTCCTCAACATTATCCTCTAGGTATTTCTCAGCTTCTTCCTTAGGTGAATATTACTCTTTATTTTTCTCTTCAGTATTATAACCAAATAGCTACACCATTAGTTTCAAAATCTATAGGGCTTGTTTCCAAGTTACTTCAAAGGGGTTGGAAGTTTCCTTCAACTACTTATAAATGTACTATAGTTCACCAATATCTTCATAGTTAGTTGCACTTCCTTTGTTTAAAAAATATTCCATTAGGTCTCTGAGCCTGGTAAGATCAATAATCATTTGTGAAGCTTGGTCTTGATCAATTGGCTCTTCTAGACCATCAATTTCAGACTCATCTTGTAAGCTCTCACCAGTGCTCTTATTAATTTCTTCTACTGGTAGCAAGATGTGGTATTCCATCCATAATCCTATGAAACCAATTTGAATCATTTCCTTATTAATATCCACTACATCCTTGATCACTCCTTCAATTTTTTAATACAATAGTCAAGCATTTTGGAGTGCTATGTTCTTCTTTACCACAATTCTGGCAGCAATTCTAGCAATGCTCCACTCCTTATTTAGAATTAGCTTAGCAGAATCACTGAGTCTACTATCCACTAGTTTATGAATTTGCTCAGCCATAATCACCATAGGTTGTAGATCTCCATTAAAATTATCTAGATCCTTCTGAATGCTTTGGAGTAGTTGGCTGGCATCATCCAAATAATCAATAATAAGCTACATCCTTGAGCATTTCTATAGAACATTAGAGAGCAATTTTAGTATTACAATGGCACTAAGATGGGGGGTGAATCAGTGTAGTACTTTAAACTTAAATTCACAGCTCTTAAAACTAAAATAATGAAACCTTGAAACCAGATAAAGCAAGTATCACAAGAGAACATCACACAACACAAGATTTAACGAGGTTCACCAATTTGGCTACTCCTCAAGAATTACTACTTGGACTACCATCCAAATCCAGTCTTTGAAAAGCACCAACTTTACAATCAATTTACTAGCACCAACTAGAAGGAGCACCAACCCCTGATTTATCTACACCAATAGAAATGATCACCAACCCCTGATTTACCAGCACCAACTAGAAGGAGCACCAACCCCTGATTTATCTACACCAATAGAGAGGAGCACCAACCCCTGATTTACCAACACTAACTAGAAGGAGCACCAACCCCTGATTTACCAGCACCAACTAGAAGGAGCATCAACCCCTGATTTACCAGCACCAACTGGAAGGAGCACCAACCCTTGATTTACCAGCACCAACTGGAAGGAGCACCAACCCCTGAGGCCAAGCAACAATTTGGACTTCAATTCTAAAACTAGAAGATTGATAGTAAGATACCTTTGCTTTTGCAAGACCTTGACTGGTCTTCTTCACCTTTGTGCTCTCTGTGCACTCTGCTCTCTCTGTGCAATCACTTCGCACACTCTGCTTTGTTACAACTACACTTTGCGTTCATCTTCTCCCTTTTGCACACTCTGCTCCTTTCTTTGTGCAATCATAGATGCACTTAGGATAATTTGACATGACTCTTCGCTCACATTGCACACTTCACCATCATCTCGCTGCTTTTGCGCTTTCTATGCTCTTACGGCCACATCTCACACTTCGACTCGCATTCGACAACTTCTCCAACATCACTTCAATTCTCCAAATAGCCCTCCTTTTATAACAACATTTTCATGATGAAATCCTAATCTTAGTCGGTTGTAAAACCCTGATCTTAGTCGGCTACAAACCCTAATCTTAGTCGGCTGCAAACCCTAATTTTAGTCGGTTGTTCATCGGTCTTCGTCAGCTTCAACTTAACCACGAGAAAACAACATGTCGTGATATCACGACACTTTTTCTCCTTGCTCTTTCTCTTAGCTTTGACCCACAAAAATACATGTCGCGATATCGCGACACTATTTTCTCTCTCCTCTTTCTCTTTGCATCGAACCACGAAAAACAACATGTCATGATATTGCTACACTTTTGCCTCTGTACGCTTTCTCTTAGCTTTGTCCCACGAGAATACAACATGTAGCGATATCGCTACACTTTTTCCTCTGTATGCTTTCTATTAGCTTTGGCTCGCAAGAATACAACATGTAGCGATATTGCTACACTTTTTCTTTTGTATGCTTTCTCTTTACTTTTGTTGTGAAATCGTGACACTTCTGCCTTCTTACTTTCTCTCTCCTCCTTTAGTCGTGAAAATGTGACATGTCGTGATATCATGACACTTTTCCTCCTTAGCACTTTAACTTGCCTTTGGGTCATGAAAATGCAACATGTCACGATATCATGAAACTTTTTCTCTTTAGCAGTTTCTCTTGCCTTCTGGTCACAAAAACCCGACATGTCGTGATATCATGAAAATTTTTCTCTCGAAATCTCTCTCCTGCAACATGTCACGAAATCACGACACTTTTTCTCTTGGACTCTCTCTCCTGCAACATGTCGCGAAATCGTGACACTTTTTCATCTGTACAACCTTCCTTGCAATATGTCATGAAATCGTGACACTTTTTCGTCCGTACAACCTTCCTTGCAATATGTCATGAAATCGCAACACTTTTTTGTCCGTACAACCTTCTTTGCAATATGTCACAAAATTGTGACACTTTTTTGTCCGTACAACCTTCCTTGCAATATGTCACGAAATCATGACACTTTTTCGTCCGTACAACCTTCTTTGCAATATGTCGTGAAATCACGACACTTTTCAAATTTACTTTCTCTCTCCTATTTTAGTCATGAAAATGTGACATGTCATGAAACCGTGACACTTTTCAAACTTTACTCTCTTTCTTCAAACTTGTCACGAAATCGTGACACTTCTTCCTGCTTTCTCTTTTTCTTCTAACATGTCGTGAAATCGTGACAGTTTTTCCACTTGTCTTTTTCTCTGCCAACATGTCGCGAAATCACGACAGTTTTTCCACTTGCCTTTTTCTCTTCCAACATGTCGTGAAATCACGACAATTTTTCTTGCTTCTTTTCTCTCTTCCAACATGTTGCGAAATCGCAACAGTTTTTCCACTTGCCTTTTTCTCTACCAACTTGTCATGAAATTGTGACAGTTTTTCCTGCTTCTTCTCTCTCTTCCAACATGTTGCGAAATCGTGATAGTTTTTCTTGCTTGCACTTTTCTTTTCGAACATGTCATGAAATCGTGACAATTTTCCTTTCTTCTCAACATGTCACGATATCGTGACAGTTTTTCTTGCCTGTTGTATATGTCACGATATCGCGACACTTTTCTTACTTGTCTTTTTCTTTGATCTTTTGCATATGGTCCACTTCAGTCTTCTTGGAAAATCACTATACAAACTCTGAGTACCCTTTGAACTCCTGTCTTCTGCATCTGAATATCTTTTGAACTTCCTATCCACTGCATTAACAGATATATCTGACTGTGTTGACAATGATGATAATACTATTGCTGCACCTTGCTCAACAATCTCCCCCTTTGGAATTGTTGGCAACACATGTGCAATTTCCTATAACTCTTCTACCCCTTTGACAATAATACCAAAGGGCTATTGTAGACTCCCCCTGAGTCCATGCACAAAATTCTCAGGCAAAATTGATTACACTTAGCAAAAATCATGATCATGAGCAAAAATATAATCAAATACTTAAATGCTCCCCCTGAAAATGTGATCCCTATGGCTAGTCAGTTCTTGGGAAGTTTGACCACTCGACCAATCTATCTCCAAGATAGAATGCACTTCCACTAGTACTCTTTCTGTCATAGACACATCCTATCCAATCTGCATCTAAATACAAAATAAGGGTGAAGTCTTTACCTTACAAATACCATAACCCATACTCCATAGTACCCTTGATGTTATGGAAGACTCTGTCTCTCTCCTGCACTGACTGGTGGACCTCTCTCCACTTGAAGAATCCTCACTTAGATCTATCTTCAACTATGTTGGCTACTGGATGTCTATCCATTGAGACTCTGTCCTTTGTACTCTGTCACCTCCAAAGCTCTGTTAATGGGCTTATTAAGAACCTGCTCAATAGGCTCACACAGAACCTGCTTAACAAGATCACATAGAACTTGTCCAATGCTGAATAACAAGCTCACTAATAACTTGCCCAAATCTGCTCTAACAAGCTCTTGACTAGGCTCAATCAAATCTACTCAACCAATCACCTCAATGAACAACTCTTTATCATAAACCCTAGTCGAAGCATGTAACAACCAACTCAAAATGTTTTTCTCTAACTCAAGTTCAAGTTCTTTGCACACCAAATGGGCTTCAACAACAATGCTTAGAAAATAAGGTTTAATAACAATTCTCAAACCAAAAAACCTTGATGCATTAAACCAATCACTTTTGAAAAAGAAACCACAATCAATCCTTTTTACATTTTCAGCTTGGTCTATGTTTTCTATAGTCACCACTGGTCACACCTTACTATCAATTGTTCGAATCAGAAAACAATATTTTGTTAACCACTTCACGGCCAACTATAGTGCACATTACTCAAACTCATACTTTTGGACCTCGGATAGGTATGATTCACAAAGCAAAGTTGCTCATATTGATGAGCTAAACATGAATCAATGATCAAACTTCAATATTTTTCACCACAGCATCAAAATAGATCTAACAATCTTCACATCAATGTGTAGTTCAAATACCAACTGCTTTTATCGAAACACATATATACGGCTAGAGCAATAATATTTTACTAACCAACTTATCTGAACTGCTATAATCCTTATCTTTGGACAGTGGCAGTAAGAACCATCACCAGTACAACAATGACATATAGTAATACTACCAATAATGAGAACTCTCAATTTAATCACCACCCTTTATGGAACTTCCACAAACTACATGAACTGAAAACATACTTTGAAAACTATACGACAACTCCCCCTAACTACTTGCCTTTCATCCTCAGAAACCCAAAAAAATAAATAGGAGCATTAAAATAAAACTTTAAGATTGCTTCCCCTAAGGATGTGCTACTTGGAGTTGCTTAGTGCAATAGAGGAGTAGTCTCCTTCAGTCCAAGGAGACATGATTTCCTTTCTTCTATCTTTCTCCAAACTTTCTTGAACTCGGGCTTGGATTTTTCAACTGCATCCCTGTTTTGCACCTTTTCATGAACTCGAACATTTCTCTTGTGTGGTTGTCTCTTGTGCATCCATGAAGAATGATTATTTTCCTTTCTTTTATGTACATGATTTATTCCCTGTCTGTGTTGCGTTCTTTACGTCTGATGAAATCTACTATTTTGCCTTAGATTAGATACAAAAGTGCTTGGACAAAACCTTGCTATGTTCCCATGACCATTACATTGAAAATATTGTACAAAGTTTTCACTCAAAAACGCAAATGTATTTCTACCAGCATAACTCTTTGGTTTATTATTCAATCCACAATAAGTTGCATTGTGACCATATTGGTTGCATTTGAAATGATATCCATTAAAAGTATTATTATGAATAGAGTGAGAGTGATAAAACCTCTTTTGTTGTGGCTGCTTTGTTGTAGATCTTCTTTGATATTTTCTTCCTTTTGAAGATTCAGCTTCAAAATTTTCTTACTTCGATCCTTCAACAATGAACTTCTTCTTCTCTACAGAATTGGAAGATGAAGGTTGTTCAGCTTCATATCCAAGACCACGCTTATCCATGGAGATTCTTTGTTGGTTTATCATTTTATCTAGCAACTCTGTGCTCTTCTCGAATTTGAGATTTGTATTGGCCTCTTCTAGTTGTTTCTTCAATAAAATAGTCTCTTCCTCTTGTTTGCAGCAACCAATCTCTTTCTCATTGATCTGTGACCTGAAATTTTCTTTAATCCTTTTGAATTATTCTACCTATACTTTCAAATTGGTTATTATTTCATTTGCATCCTCAAGATTTCTTGAGATTTCCTTATTCTTTTTTCTTTCTATCTTCAATTCATCCAAAGCTACAATTAGTTCCTCTTTCAAATTTATTTCTGCATCAATTTCTTCTTCATCACATTTTTGTTCTTTTTATGTTTCTCTTTTAGAATCATCTTCTAGGACTTCATTAACTTTCAACATATATATCTCTATGTTCTCATCGTTATTCAACTTTAAAGCTTCGACCTGAGCTTGATGTGTTTGTAACTTGACATCCTTGATCTCATCGTCTCCTTCATGAGTACTCCTCAGTTTGTCCCATATTTCTTTTGCCATTTTACAACTCTTGACCTTTACTAGTTCACTTTCTACTAATCCGCACCTGATAGCATTCCTTGCTTTTGAGTCATTTTCAAACAGATTCTTATCGACAACATCGGTTGGAGGAGTGATGGGTATTGTGTATTCATTGATTACTGAATCCCAGACATAGTATCCCAAAGCATAGAGATATATCTGCATCCTGATTTTCCAAAACGCATAATTAGATCTGTAAAACACTGGTGCTTGGTTTGATGAGAAGCCTTCAACCTCTTCTGGTTCAATTTTCTCTTCCACAAGAACTAAAACTGACTGAGATGCCCTTTTGGAGGAAGATCTATTATTCTTACCCATTGCGTACTAATCCAAGATCAACCCTAGCTGATTTAGCCTAATAAGGGAACTTGGCTCTGATACCAATTGTTAGTCTTACAATGGCACTAAGAGGGGGGGTGAATTAGTGTAGTTATTTAAACTTAAATTCATAGCTCTTAAAACTAAAATAATGAAACCTTAAAACTAGATAAAGCAAGTATCACAAGAGAAAATCACACAACACAAGATTTAATGAGGTTCACCAATTTTGCTACTCCTCAAAAATGACTACTTGGACTACCATCCAAATCTAGTCTTTGCAAAGAACCAACTTTATAATCAATTTACTAGCACCAACCCCTGATTTATCTACACCAACAGAAAGGAGCACCAACCCTTGATTTACCAGCACCAACTGGAAGGAGCACCAACCCCTGATTTATCTACACCAACAGAAAAGAGCACCAACCCTTGATTTACCAACACCAACCCCTGATTTACCAGTACCAACTGGAAGGAGCATCAACCCCTGATTTACCAGCACCAACTAGAAGGAGCACCAACCCCTGATTTACCAGCACCAACTAGAAGGAGCACCAACCCCTGAGGCCAAGCATCAAGTTGGACTTCAATTCTAAAACTAGAAGATTGATAGTAAGATACCTTTACTTTTGCAAGACCTTGACTGGTCTTCTTCACCTTTGCGCTCTCTGTGCACTATGCTCTCTCTGTGCAATCACTTTGCACACTCTACTTCGTTGTAGCTGCACTTTGTGTTTGTCTTCTCTCTTTCATGTACTCTGCTCCTTTTGCTTTCTCTACACAATCACAGATGCACTTAGGATAATTCGACATGACTCTTCGCTCACATTGCACACTTCGCCATCATCTCATCGCTTTTGCACTTTTTGCACTCTTATGGCCACATCTCACGCTTCTATTTGCATTCGATGACTTCTCAAACATCAGTTCAATTCTCCAAACAACCCTCCTTTTATAACAACATTTTCATGATGAAATCCTAATCTTAGTCGGCTATAAAACCCTGATCTTAGTTGACTGCAAACCCTAATCTTAGTCGACTGCAAACCCTAATTTTAGTTGGTTGTTCATCGGTCTTCATCGGCTTCAACTTAACCATGAGAAAACAACATGTCGCGATATCGTGACACTTTTTCTCCTTGCTCTTTCTCTTAGCTTTGACCTGTGAAAATACAACATGTCACGATATCGCGACACTATTTTCTCTCTCCTATTTCTCTTTGCATTGGACCATGAAAATACATGTGATATCGCTACACTTTCGCCTCCGTACGATTTCTCTTAGCTTTGGCCCATGAGAATACAACATGTAGCGATATCGCTACACTTTTTCCTCTGTACTCTTTCTCTTAGCTTTGGCCCACGAGAATACAACATGTAGCGATATCGCTACACTTTTTCTTCCGTACGCTTTCTCTTTACTTTTGTCACAAAATTGTGACACTTCTGCCTTCTTACTTTCTCTCTCCTCCTTTAGTCGTGAAAATGCGACATGTCATGATATCATGACACTTTTTCTCCTTAGCGCTTTAACTTGCCTTTGGGTCGTGAAAATGCGACATGTCGCGATATCGCGACACTTTTTCTCTTTAGCGCTTTCTCTTGCCTTCGGGTCACGAAAACCCAACATGTCGTGATATCATGACACTTTTTCTCTCGGACTCTCTCTCCTGCAACATGTCACGAAATCATGACACTTTTTCTCTCGGACTCTCTCTCCTGCAACATGTCGTGAAATTGCGACACTTTTTTGTCCGTACAACCTTCCTTGCAATATGTCATGAAATCGTGACACTTTTTCGTCTATACAACCTTCCTTGCAATATGTCACGAAATCGCAACACTTTTTTGTCCGTATAACCTTATTTGCAATATGTCGCGAAATCGTGACACTTTTTCGTCCGTACAACCTTCCTTGCAATATGTTGTGAAATCGTGACACTTTTTCGTCTGTACAACCTTCTTTGCAATATGTCACAAAATCGCGACACTTTTCAAATCTACTTTCTCTCTCCTATTTTAGTCATGAAAATGTGACTTGTCACAAAATCGTGAAACTTTTCAAACTTTACTCTCTTTCTTCGAACTTGTCGCGAAATCACAACACTTCTTCCTGCTTTCTTTTTTTCTTCTAACATGTCACGAAATCGCGACAGTTTTTCCACTTGTCTTTTTCTCTACCAACATGTCACGAAATCGCGACAGTTTTTCCACTTGCATTTTTCTCTTCCAACATGTCACGAAATTGTGATAGTTTTTCCTGCTTCTTTTCTCTTCCAACATGTGAAATCGCGACAATTTTTCCACTTGCCTTTTTCTCTGCCAACCTGTCATGAAATCGTGAAATTTTTTCCTGCTTCTTCTCTCTCTTCCAACATGTCACGAAATCGTGATAGTTTTTCTCACTTGTGCTTTTATTTTCGAACATGTCACGAAATCATAATAGTTTTCTTTTCTTCTCAACATGTCGCGATATCACAACAGTTTTTCTTGCCTGTTGTATATGTTGCGATATCGCGACACTTTTCTTGTCTTTTTCTTTGATATTTTGCATATGGGCCACTTTAGTCTTCTTGGAAAATCACTATACAAACTCTGAGTACCCTTTGAACTCCTGTCTTCTGCATCTGAATATCTTTTGAACTTCCTATCCACTGCATTAACAAATCTATCTGACTGTGTTGACAACAATGACAATACTGTTGTTGCACCTTGCTCAACAAGCAATTCCTTTCTCACTTTCTTTAGTCTAGCCTTGGAAAATCCTGAATATTTAGCCCTTTTAATTTAAAGCTATTGCTTTAAAATATATGTCTTTGGCTTGAACCTCATTTTTCTTCTTGTGCTCTTCAATCTGCTCCTTGAGCTTATTGGATTTTTGAAACTTTTCTTTCCTGTTCTTTGCTTCTTTTATCACAACCTTCTCCACTTGTTTTTTATTTTCAATGGTCTTTTGAAGATTTTCTATTTTATTTTCCAACTTATCCACCTTTTCTTTGAATATATCATTTTTCACATAAAAAGTTTCCAAGTGAGCTTTGGCTATGACCAATTCATCTTTTGCAGGCAACTTTTCAATATCTTTTGTATACTCTTCTATACGATAATCCTGAGAATTCATATAGGTTTTAGGCTTTCTCACAAGGGGAATCATGGATCTAGATGTCATTTTCCTTAAAATTGGATCAACAAACATGCTTCTTCTCTTTGTGTCCATCCTATTGGAAGGCTTGGATGACTTCTCTACCCAAAAATCTTGAATTTTCTATGGAGTTTCATGTTCCTTTTGCAAAATTTCTTGGGTAGGGTAACTTGCAGAAAGAGGAGAAGAGACTACAAGGTATGCAAGAGAAGAATCAATGGTTGATAATGGATGAGAAGAGGTAACTATAGAAAAATATGTGACCATAATGGAATCTGTGATGACTGCTATTATTGTAATTTGTAGACTCATGGAAACTAAAGTAAGACTCACAAATGGGTGAGTGGGTGTATTCAAAATAGTTTACTTCTCAAATGAGGGATATTGTTGTAATGGAAAGGATGGTACTATGGGATATGATGAAGGGGGAGCTTCAGATGATGAAAATAGAATTTGAGACGACCTTGGAGGATATGGGTTGGTTTTCACCTTAGTATTGACTAATGAAATAGGGGGTGAACTATGAGGTGGAAAAGGCACCTTAGCTTCAATTTCTTACTTAGAAAGGGAGGGATATTTCCTTGGGGAATTTTTAGGAGGAAGAGGAGAAGATTAATTAGAGACCATACCTTCACCTACTGATGTAGGGTTTTGTAGAGTTGTCTCTATGATCTACTATTGTACTTGTATCAATTCTTTCGTAGCTAAAACTGTTGTTTCTTTAACAATGTTCTCTTTATCCAACATTTATTTCTTGCAAATATATTTCTCAATCCTTTTTTGGTGCACTTTTGGCTTTTATCTGAGAACTTGCAATGGGAATGATTTCTCACTTTATGTATTCATAAATAGAATTTAATTCCACCATTACTGCAGTGGTAAAACGTAAAGAAGTGAGCCTAAAGTTCTCATGTTTATTACTCTATTCTACCTCTACATCTGAGATTTTTCCACCTAGTGATAGGTTCTTGGGCCTACTTATTATATTTATTATTGGTGTACTGATAGCCCTCTCATCATACTAGTGTATCTTGCTCATCAATTGAGCTCCTTTTGGAAATTGCTCTATTTGTTGAGTTGAAGGCTGAAAAGTCTTTAGAACTTTGACAACAGTTAATGGAGTATCAGACTCCTCTTCTTGAACTTATTTTTCTAGAGTTGGGGATGGGGAATCACACCCATTTTGTGACTTCTTATATATTAGCACTATATTCCTTGGGTCTTTTGGCTTCCAAGTTTTGATGTTATTGTCATACCTTTTAGAAAATTCCTCATCAATTTTCAATCCAAACCTAGATTTTTCTTTTCCAATATTGACTCTCATTCTCCACCAGTCTGATATCTTGAATTCATTCCATTTCTGCTTTTCCTCCACCTCATTTCCAATATATTCTTAATATTGAGGTTTTTTTTCCTTATTTTCAATTTTATCCTCAATTTCTTTGATGGTTGATTCCTTCAACTGACGCTTTACATTATGGTATGGATAAAAATCCACAATTTGTTCATAAAAGTCTAACCATGGAGGAAGTTGATCCATCTTGGAAAAATTCCACTCCAAAAGCATAGTTTCTTTGTTATTTCTTCCCTGTTCGAAATGTGGCCTGGGGTTTTTCTCAAATTTGTAGGCATTTTCTCCATTCAAGGCTATGTTCCTCTTATATAATACATCATCTGGATCATAACTCCATATCTAAGGAATGTAAAATAGACCTAACCTATCCAGATATTGGTAAATTTTTTCACCTTGCTACTTCTTGGTAATAGTTATATTGTCAACATTATGGTATGTCAACATACATCTCCTTTTTCTCCCAGATCCATAGTTCAAATCTATAAATTCTGCTTACCTCAAGTATTCTAAAGCAAATAGCCTATTTGTAACAAAATATGGTAGTATGAAAGTCTTACCCATAAATCCATATAGTCTAATGATTGTACCCTTTGTTAGGAGGTAACAATATCCTTCCTCTACACCTTTTGTTTTCAATAATTTCTTGGCCAAAGGTGGTAGCCTAGGGTATTCCCCATACACTATCTTCAATGTTGGACCTAAGAATTCTAAATTGAATCTATCCACAAACTCAGTGCTTCTCATATGATAAGTCCAATAATAAATACGAATGTGGTCTCCTTCAATGGCCTTGTCCTTGACTATAATATAGGGCATCATGTCCCTTACAACAATATAAAACATCCAGACCAGGCTTGAGCAATGTTGAAAACAAGGTGCATCAAAACTTTTCATTCTCACAAATTTCTCATGAATTATCTGAGCAAGTAAGGCCGACTAGTCAAAATAGATAACCCTAACACCTTTCTTCCCTGCATCCTCTTCGTACATCCTTATGCTGGAAATGCAATATGCAATGACTATTTGTCAATCGATCACTATTTTATCAGAGTCCAAACCCTCCATACAAGCTAACATTGAATATAGCTCTGGGTGAACAAACCGTTCAATGGGAATTGGGACTTAGGGCAATCCCTTCCTAGGCCTAGTGTCCTTGAGTTGATTATAGACCCATTTTTTGAAAGACTCACCATCGTTAGCTCACTTCTGTAGAGAGTAATACCCAACTTGGGTGGTCATTTTAAACTCTTTTGGCCTTATGGGTGATTCTACTCCTATGGCAAAAAACTTGTGATAATTTGTAGTAGTGATGCTAAATAGGGTTTTACCCCTAGCCATTTTTATTGATTTTGACATCGAATCATAATATTTGAGAATAGCTACTATCAACTTCGAATAAGGATGAACAAAATTGTAAACATAAAAAGACAAAAAAGAGAGCACATCACATTTACCTTCAATTGATAGAGTTGCTCCTTTCTTATATCTATTGTTAATGTTCCTTCTAAGATTTGTTCTCTCTTTGAGGACCAACTCAGTGTCTACCACAACTTCTAATTTGTCGATATAGTGGCCCACTACCCTTTTTTTTGATGCTTTAGCTTCTTGAGTGTCTTCAAAAGCCATTTTTTATGATCAATTATTTGGAAATTACAGACAATACTCAGTTATCATTTCTGCTCTTTTTCACTTGGTGAATGTTGTTTTTTCTCGAATGAACGCATTTTTTTTATTTTTGACATTTTAAACTTCCATGCATGTGCACCCTCTACCATTAATGCGACCACTATGAGAACTGTCCGTTGGCACGTTCTTCGACTTAATTGCATTTCTTCTAACTGCTTGGAGATACAATTCCACTCCTTGATTGACCAAAATTTAAATCCACTTTATATCTTTGTGATGGTGTTTTATCCTTTATCCTCTTTAGAGCAAAGGAAATTTTAGTTTTTATTAGTGTAACTTTTCCCTTTTGAAAGGAAAGTGATGCAGGATCCATTTTCCACTCAAACATACACCTACACCTTCATGGATTACAACCTTCTTTAATTCCACTCAAAATACATCTAAAATCTAGTGGATTAGTATCCCACATTATTCCACTTCCACTTTAGACATTTTAAGTGTGGAAAATAACACATGTTGCACTTCGCTGGCACTATAATTCATTTAGGTGCGGATTGAAATTCTCTTGTAATTGCGCTACTCCCTTAGTGTTCTTTAGTGCATATTGGCACTTGCTGGGTTCCCTGCGAACACTTAGCCAATTTTGCATTTTGTTTTATACAATATTTTTTCAAAACAAAACATGATATAAAATGCAATAAAAAGGGAAATATGATACAAAGTATGTACATATATTACAATGAGCTTATATTTCAATCAAAATAGAGTTTAAGATGAAAACCGTTAACTGGAATTGGTTGTATGTTTCCCTCTAGATATTCAATCTAGAAAATATTGGTTTATTTAACTTTTATTCTCTTGAAAGGTCCATCCAATAATGAATCAAAATTTTGATGATGTCTTGGTTTAGCTCTTTCAACATTCCATCAGAGTATTGAGTCTCCAACCTCAAATTTTCTAAACCTTGCCTTCTTGTCAAATCATGCCTTCATGTCCACTGAATACTTTTGAAAATCTTCATAGGCCTATGTTCCTTTCTCTTCTAATTGCATCAAGTGTGTCAATATTATCTCCATCGGATGTTCCTTAGATTCATCTTCTATTTTTATCAAATTGAGTTCCTGAATCTCCAAATGGATAGGTAACATTTCTTCCTTCCCATAGAATAAGGTATAAGGTGAAGTTTTGATGGAATTCTTGATAGTAATTTTGTCTACCCAAAAATCTTACTCCAACATTAGGTGCCAACTTCTTTTGTTACCCTCTAGTGATATTCTCAAAATCCTTAATAGTTTTTTATTAGTTGATTCTACAAGTCCATTCCCTTTAGGGTAGTAATTTGAAGTATTCTTAATGGTGATGCTATACTTTCTGATAAAATCAATGTACGTAGATCCTATGAATGCTGGTCCATTGTCACTTACCAAGGCTTTCAGAAAATCAAACCTTGAAATAAAAATTTCCATGAAATTGATCACCACTTCCTAGTTTGATTTATTGGTAGGGATATCTTATATCCATCTGGTGAGGTAGTCTATAGTATTTAATATGTACTTGTGCTCAACTGAGGAATAATGGTTAATAACCCCTATGAATTCCAAACCCCACTACTGAAAGGGTTATTCCATATATATTGGCTTAAGGGGGAATGGAGCATTCCTTTTCCTCCCTACATTTTGTTGGTATTTGTCACAGTCTCTGGTGATTTTGAAGGTATAAGCAAATATGGTAGGCCAGTAGTAACCTACTCTGATAATTTTCAAGGCTGTAACTCTACCTGAGAAATATCCTCCATATAGTCCTCAATGAAACTGCTCTATGAACTTTTGTTGTTGATCACCCTTTAAACACCTAAGGAGCACACCATCAAGGTTCCTTTTGTATAGGTCCCCTAGTAGTAAGACATACTTCAAATTTTACAACTTGTATCTTCTTATTTGTGATGCATTAAAATAATAAGGGCATACTCCATTTTGAAAATACTTAATCATCTAATCTACCTAGTCTAATTTGTCTAAATGCAATCCTTCAATCTAATCATCTGATATTGCTTGACAAGTTGTTACCTCTACTAAGATTGTTGCTTCTGTTAGACCTTGGCATAGGGATATTCCTCTTACTAGCTTGGTGGGATGTATCTCCACATCATATTCTTAGATTTTTGTGATCCAACCAACCCTCTTATCTCCTAGTTCACCTTGTAGAATAAATCTTCTTAAATACGGATGAACAACATAAACCAAGGTCTTGCTTTGAACCAAATACTGCCTAAATTTCTTCAATGACTTCATCATAGTAAATACTTGTTTCTCAATAAAATTATACTTAACCTGGTAATCATGGATATTTTGCCTCTAAAATAATATGGGATTTTCCTCATCTTGATCATTCTTTTGGGTGAGCACTGAGGCATAAATTTCTTCAGATCCATAAGCGTAAAGAATAAAATCCTTACTAAAATCAAGATTTACTAGTACTGGAGCTATGGCAATGGACTGCTTGATTATTTTGAAGGCTTGTTTTATTACCTCGGTCTATTTAATCTCTAAATTTTTCTTGATTAGTTTAGATATAGGCCTTACCTTCTAAGCAAAGTTGGAAATGAATTTCCTAAAAAATTTTATTTGACAAAAGAAGGGCTGCAAGGCTTTCTTGTTGATAAGCAATGGAATAGCAAGAGTGGATTTGATTATGTATGGATCAATGGCCATACCTTCTTTTGAGACCACATGACCTATCAACTTTCCCTTATGTACTACAAAAAATTATTTCTTAGGATTGAAGGAGATGCCAAATTCTCTGCACTTTTAAAAAACTTGCTCAAGGTGTGCTAAGTGGTCATGCTTGATGTGGGAAAACACAGTCATGTCATCCAAATAGATCAAAATGACCTTATTGATAAGTTCCCCAAAGGCATTGTCCATGGATCTCTAAAATGTGGCTCCCGCATTGGACAACACAAAAGGCATTCTCTAATAGTCAAATGTGCTGTATTTTGTGGTGAATGTTGTTTTATATTGATTTTCATTCTTCACCCAAATCTAGTTATATCTAGAGAAACCGTCCAACAATGAGAACCTATCCGCCCCTGCCACTTTTTAGTAATATTTTATCAATATGTGATAATGGGTAGTTATCATTTAATGATGTCTGATTAAGATTTCTAAAATTGACACACAGGCGAATATCACCATTATTGTTCCTCACAGATACCAAGTTGGCTACCCAAGTTGAATTTTTAATTGGATAGATGATCTTAGAATTCAAGAACTTTAAGAGCTCTTCTCTCATTATGGATTCGATCCTTGAATTTATAGGTCTTTTCTTCTACCTAAAGAGCTTTGCATTAGGCTCTAGCTCAATGGTGTGTTGGATTACCTTTTTATCATACACTTTGAGGTCTTCATATGACCAAGCTACAATATCTTGGTACTTTAGGCATAAAGCCTTGATATCTTCTTCTTCCTCTGGTGAAAATATGATTCCAACCTTGAGCTTCTTTTCAGTTCCAACTTCAACTTCTTTATAAATTTTCTCATTGACTTCCATGGATCTGATATTTTTCCTATTTTCATTGTCAAATAGGCTCTCTAGAGTAACCAAAGCTCTAGGTATGTGATTTTTCTTAAGTTGAATGACATATTTTTGATCAATTTCCTCTAAATTTTACTCTTGGATAGTTAAAATATAGGTTTCTCTTACTATTAAATCAATGATTTGTTCATCACTTTCAAAGACCTTCCATAAAATCTACTTATATAACATTTCAGACCTGAAAATCATTTTGATCCCCTTGTATTTCTTGACTCCTATGTCTACGGAAGGGTTGAATTTAGCTCCCCTTACTGCTAAGGAGTATGCTAAAGTATTATTTTCTCTAGGAATAAATTTTATGTTTAGGGCATCAAAGGATTCCATCATATCCCATACCCTATTTTTGTATACTTTTAGGTAATGGTGCTTACTGTTGCACCTTTTTCTTACCTGATGGATGATTAACTTGGAGTCACCATATATGTTCAAGATTTTAATGCCCATATTTTTATCTTGCATTAATCCAAGACATAGAGCCTCATATTCTATAGCATTATTGGTGCATGATCATGTTAATATTTAGGTAAAATTCTTTGTCCCTTTTTATCGGGACTGTAATACTACACTAGAACCAGCACCATTTCTACATCTAGAACCATAAAAATGCATGGTCCATACTTCTATCTCTCTCAAATACTGACTATATATAGCAAGAATTTTCTTTTCTAATTCTGCAAAAATCCTATATGCGCCCATGCCTTTCCCAAACTGACTGTAATCTTCCCTGAAATGTAATTCATATTCTAATTCCAGCTCTTCAAACTTGTCCACAATTTCAAATTCTTCAATAGGGGTGATATTGCACATGTCTTCTTCAATTTTTTCTATATGATAAGACACATGAATTTTAGGTGTTATCCGTATCCACTTTCCTTTAAAGGGAATAACCATGCTGGAATAATCCATATACATGCATCCACCTAATTTTATAATGAACTCCCTTGAGAGGCATAAGCCAAAGTAGGGATCTAGATCAACCACTACTATTTCTTGCACTATTGTCACCTTAGGGGCTCTATGTAGCCTCATTAAAACATCCTTTATCACTCCCACTATTTTCATAGGTTTTCCATCAAATTGCATCACTCCAGGGTAGGATTGGGTTTACTCCATACCCATATCTTCACAAACTGCTTTAGGCATAACTGTAGTTGATGCTTCTGATTCTATAAGACAATTTAGGACTACCCAAACTTCCATTCTCAAATATATATATAAAGGAGGGGGTTTATAAGTTAAAACAACAGGGGATATTTATTTATTTTCAAAAGGTATGCTAAGGATTGTGGTGGCCTACCTATATTATGGGTACTTGTTGAGAGAAGCTTTAAGCAAGTCTATCTAACTAGGAATGAAGAGAGTATCATATAAAATATCTTTTGATGGTATCTTATTCATATCTTCCATAATATTGTATTCAGAATTAGCCAAATCGGGTCTCTCAAGCCTTCTTTCTGGCTCACCATATTTTCTCTTATATTGATGAGTGGCCTATATTCTCTATATTTTGGTAATAGAAGGGAATCTAAGACTCCCTTGAGCCTCATCCTTGGACCTCATTCTGTCTCCCTCAGTTTCTTTCTCGAATATCTTGGAGAGACTGTCTGTCTTTTATTTTCCTTCATCTTGGGGAATAGGGAAATTGTCACTGCTCTAGGGAGGTGGGTCATTATTTTTCTGAGAAGGAACCTGAAATTGACCCATATTATGTGGATCAACTTGTAGGGTTTTCTTCCATGACCTTTTCATGATAGCAATAGGGTCATCCTCATCCACCTCTTTCCCAACCATGATCTGGTTAGGTTTCCATAACATATTTACTCTTCCCTTTTTATTCCTTTCTATTTGATCCATAGCTTATTGAACATGATGTTGGTACATAACACAAGATTGCAAATCATGTGGATCATTACATATCAAACACCATATATTTACTAGACTTGTATCTAAACAATACTCAGGATCTTCATAAGCTGCATTTACCCTGACCCTAGTGTTGTTACTAGGACCAGGTCTTTGATCTTTGTTTACATATGGAAATATCATTTTTTGAGACCTCTCCATATCTCTATTCTCCATTGAATTTATTTTATTTCTTAGAGTTTTCAAAGTATTTTGTATATCAAGGATGACAGAAAACTCTTGGGAAGTCTAAGAAGGAAGTGGAGGGAAAGGAACTCTAGTAGAAGGTGCTTTTGGCTATGGAATGGGAGTAATTTGTGGAAATGGAGATGATAATTAAGGGGGTCCATATAATATGAAGTAGCATCTTGGCTTTGGATATTAATGGTTTTTAAATTGTAAGGTAGCACAACTTTGGGAGGTAATCTCCCCACGTTAATTAGGATATTTTTTGCATGAACTACTGCATTATAAACTTGTGTAAATGTTTCCACACCAAATTTTTGAGTTTACTATCCCAAATATGATCGAAGAGCTCTGTTATAATACATATAAGAAAGGCATGTAGCTAGTCTAGCTACAAGGGGAAGTATTTTCTAGGTTCTGCTAAACCTCAAATTAAAATATGATACAATTTCTTGTTGATGCTTCTGCATATATGTGAACTAATTAAGAAAGGAGAAAGGGTTAGTAGATTAATTAAATTATTCCACAAAAGGCTCAGCCAATGTTGTCCATGAAGGGATGGTGTTATCTTCATGAGTGTTAAGCTAATGCAAAATATTTTCTCTAAAGGATAGAGCTAGGATTCTCACAATAACATCCTCATTCTTTATATTATGGATTGTTACTATATTCAAGATATCCTAATAGTATTCATATGCAATATTTATAGATCCATCATAAGTGGGAATAGTCTTAGATACAACCTGAGGAATGTTATGCATATGAGCTAATCTAAGGGGACTAGTTGTGTTCCAGCTTGGGTATTTCTACAAAGGCTGATTTAGGGGTACATTACCCTAATTTGGGGCTGCATTTCCAGCCATGTTTCTAGGTGTAGGTCCTATTGGAGGGGCTCTTGGATTAACTATAGGGTTTTCCTTAGGAAGCTCTTCTTTTGAATGAAAATATTGGTTTAAATTCCTTATAATAGTGGACCCTCTATAAGGTAACTCACAATAGAAAAAGGAGTCAGGGTTATTTCTTTTGAATGACTTGGTATACATGAAAGGACACTAGTCTACAAGGGTAATTATTTTCTAGATTTCAAGACCAAGGAGTCACCGGGTGAATTTTCTATTCTTCGCTTAACAAGGTCAAGAAAATTCACCAAATATTGATTCCTTTAGGTAGAGATAAAACAATAACTCATATGATGGATTTTCATGTTCCTTGTGAACTAGTCCCACCAGGCGTGCCAAAAAATTTTGGGCATCGAATTGAAATCAAGTTTTACTTGACATTGCGACTATCTATCTTCTAGTTTTCTATCTAGTCATGCACCTGATAGTCACAGCTCGACACTCAGTATTGGATGGATCAAATGCAACTTCAATCTAACCTCAAGAGTAGGTTGGTTCCTTGTCAACTTATAATGGTGTTGACACAATTAAAGCTCAAATAGGGTTTTTAGAAAAAGGTTATAAAAGATGTTAGGGTTAGAGATATTATGAAAAATAGTGGCTGGATAGGCTAACAACATAGGAAACTACATTAAAAAATATCCCACAAACTATTTCTAGTGTCCCATCACTCAATATTAAATGTACACAAATCCATGAAATCTTCACACATTAAAGCATGAACAGAGATATATTACATAAAGAAATTCCAACATCTAATATTGACAATCCAAATTAGCAGAATAGACCAATAGTTATATTTAACAAAAATAAACTTCCTAACACAAATCTAACCATGAAATTTTTTTAATTACTCTCACAACTAGTAAACTAATAAGCTAGAATGAACTAACCATTAAAGTATTAATAGAATTGCAGCTCAAAGCTTCAAACCTCTTGCACAAAGATGATGAATATGACAAATTTTGAGTCAATAATAAGAGTAATATTATTTCCATTAGCTCATAGGAATATTTACAGTAGGGCAAGCAAACACACTAGAGTAAACCCTTAAAAATGAGGTTTCGACCCCTATTTATAGTTTGTAAAAGGAAATAATATTAAGGAGACATTACAAAGATCACAAATTTATAGCTTAGTAGAAGAAGTCCAAGAAGTCCAAAAAATCCACTGTGATAAATCTGCTATGGTAGGTTGGCTCTTTGAAATGTGCTGGTTCATTGTTGGCAGTTGGTATTCAGGCCGTTAGAGACCACATCTAATCCGTAGATCATTCTTGGAAGCTTGCTCCACTGTAGATCTGCAACTGCTTCTAGTTATCATTCTTGAAAACCCTTCGACGCTTCATCTACCCTCCAACTAACTGCTCTCTGGATCGGTAAGAATTCACTTTTAAATACTACAACAGTGTTAGAAAACTCTTGATCATTGATCTTCATAATGAACGACTACAATTAAAACTAAAAAAATACTCTGCAAATTGACGAGGAAAAACCAAAGCATCATTTTGCACTTTATAATTGTTGATGTCATATTTTATGGCTTGGACTCTACGAAATCAAATTTCAGCATAAAATACACTAAAAAGCGAGCGATATGCATTCTACTATCAATCCGCACACTAACTTTCATTTTTCTCTTCTTCAACTTCAAGCAAAATGTAATCTGCACAAAAAAGTATGCTAACATCACCTTTACCTTGGTCAAAATGTAGAATCACCAATATACACTAAAGCTAGTGCAAATAAGACTTAATCATCATTTTGCACCCTTTGCAGTGTAAAAAAACCTTTATTTCCATTCCACTCCAAATTTGGTGTAAAATAGTTTGTGTTGCCAATCCACACTCAATTACTCTTAAAACTCAGTGAAAAGAGAACTTGTCAACACTTAACCACTCGAAGAATGCAAAAACCAACCACGATCGCCATTCTACATTTATTTTCATGCTGACATCATCATCACCCAAAAAATTTGTGGAATCGGGACTCACCTAGAATCTGATTCCAAATACACTATAAATCAAGTGGAATAGAATTTAACCCATTTTAAGGTGGAAAAAACTAAGTGTTGAGTGAATTGAAAAACACTCATTGCAAATCTGCTCCAAAATACACTAGGAATTGTGCCAAATGAAGATTTCATACCTTAGAATAAAATTCTCAATACTTTCTAAGGATGTTTCCATTTTGGGCGTACACCTTTCTATTTCATAGTCCTTGCAAAACTGGTCAAATTCATTAAAGAAATACTCACCACCATTATCACTTCTCAAAACTTTTATATTTTTCTCTATTTGATTTTCTACAAGAGCCATAAACTCTTTAAATTTATTAAAAACCTCAGATTTGTTCCATAGAAAATATACCCATGTATTCCTTGATGGTACTTTTGTAGGTCCAAACACATCACTATGAACTAGATGTAGAATTCCTTTAGACCTTGTAGCACTAGGAAACTTGACTCTAGTTTATTTCCTGAAAATACAGTGCTCACAAAAATCAAAATTTAATGGGCAATTAGAAATTCCTTCAGTCATTCCTTTCATTTTCAATGTTTGAAGTCCTTTCCTACCAATGTGGCCCATGTTTTGATGCCACAATATTGTCTTCTATATAGGAATACTCAAAGCCATTTCAACCGTATTATTTTCCTATACCACTGAAGTGTTATTACAATTAATACTTACAGTGCTAGCCTTAAGTATCAAAAATGTTCTTGTGCGAACTCCCCTTGCCAACACCATGGATCCATGAACCATCTTGCAACTATCCTTATTGAATAACACATTCATACCTACATCATTCATCTTACTCATAGATATAAAATTCCTTGTCAAACCTAGAATATGCAACACATTAGGAAGGGTTTTAATTCTTCCATATTTTAGCCTCAACTTGACTCTTCCTTGACCTATTAATTTATATGTCAAATTATCTCCCAAGAAGACTTTAACTCCATCTATCTTTTCATATTCACTAAACCCCTCCCTATGAGGAGTTATATGAAAAGAAGCACTTGAGTCAATCAACCATTATTCAAGGCATTCACTTGAGCATGCTGCAGCTAAGAATAAGTCCCCTAAATCTTCATTTATGGTCTTTGTTTATGTTTAAGTTCCTTCATAAGATGATCGATTATTATCAGCCTTTTTAGATACATAATCTCTTTTATAATGCCCTGCTTTACCACAATTCCAACATTTCCTCTTTTTTGGGGCAATAGATTTACCCCTAGATTTTATTTTATTTTCTCCTGATTTGTTTTTGCTTCTTTCTTGAGAATGACCTCTCACAAAGAAGGCTTCCTTTTGATGATAATCCTCATAATATTTTTGACTCATATAATCAAATAGGAAAGTTCCTACTATATCCTCTACTTTAAATGTAGATGTAGTATTGGTGATAGTCATAATAAGGTTATCCCATGAATTAGGTAATGAACAAAGTAAAAGTAATACATTTTTCTTCTTCATTATTTTTTACTTATACAAAGTTTAATTGACTTACCATAGTGTTAAAAGCATTTAAATTTTCAGCCATAGAGTCACCATAATTCATTCAAAATGAATACAATTTCTTTCTAAGATATAATTTATTTACCAGTGACTGTCTAATACAATGTTTCTAGCTTCTCCCATAACAACTTTGTCATGGCATTTATATATACATTCAAAAATACCAAATCATATAAGCACAATTTGATAGAGCTCCTTGCCTTCCTATCAATTTTCAACCAATATTCATCTATCATCAATGTTGGTTTTATTCTTGAGACTGCAATCCACTGATCTCTATCAACCAACAAATCCTCCATCTTGAGTTTCCACAACTCAAAATTTTATCCATTAAATTTATTAATCTCTATCTATGTGTTTCCCATAATTATCATTTTCCTGGATCCTTTCATGTATGACTCCCACTCAAGAATTAATTTATCACAGGATTGAAACCCTTACTCCTCGAACAAAGCTAAAACCTAGCTCTGATACCAAATGAAGTGAAATAAAGAGTATCAATAAACTAAAACTAGAAAACAATAATTACATAATCAAAAGAAGAAGATAGCAGATTCATACATTACATAATATTTACCTTGGAAACCCTCAACCAGGAAAAACTAGCACAATATTATCTTATTATTGCATTAACTTGACCGTATCCAATACAATAATATTCTCCTTCTATCTCTCTGTCCAAACCCTAATGCAAGTGTGATATATATAAAAAAGGTACATGCATGTATTTTACAATATCATGGGTAAAAAAGTAAGGGTTCAAATATAGTAACCCTAAAAGCCCATACGGATCTCAATATAACTTAAAAAACCCTAAAAATTTGGCTAGTACCTTTAGTGTTAACCCCACTAGAATAACATGGAAAATATTCAACATATTTCCAACATTCCATCCTATTTATTTTATTATTTCATGTTGCCTCCCCTTTCCTCTCGTGTCATATTTTTTTGGTCTTTAAGTTTTGCTTGTTGTTTCCCCTAGTTATGCCCATTCATTTCTTGTTCTTCGTGATGTACCATTGTATTATTTGCACCTCATTATATTTCACATCCCATTTCCTATAGCCTTGACCAACTTTTGTTAGCTTTTATTCTAGCTCCTTATCCCCTTCCCTTTTCCTCAGAATGTGTTAAGCCTAGGAAAATTTTGATATTCTGGATTCCTTGTTTCCATAAAGCAAAAATCCCCTATGAGTCACTAAGAATGTGGGTACGTTTTGCACCTACCCACACCTAGTTATTAGCAATTATGTATTAGGTTTGATTTTTGAAAATAAAACTAGATATTGTCAAAAAATGTGTTATCCCAAGTCCAAAAGTCATACTAGAAGCAAATCAAAATAAAAATGGAAATGGAGAGGTTAGCCTTCAATATTGTTGAAGCATCCATGCATGCAACCTAAAGACATGAGAAATTATGACATAAATACCCACTGCTACTATAGCATAGGGGTGCAGTATTCCTGAAGAGTGGAGATGATTTAGAATGTGCAGGAATGATTCCTAAGGTTTTGGAACAACTTTCCCAAATCGTATAGGGTGAACAATTTGCTTTGTATGACTTATCAATATTGTAAAACTACTTTTACAAACTACAAATCATATAGTTATACAATATTAATCATACAACACTATCACTTGTATGATTTTCCATTTAGTCAATTCAACAGAATTGGTTTTACAACTCAAATTGATTAGTTTTGTAATTGATTTCTCTAAAATACTCAATTTTTATAAATGATAAGTTTTCTCATAAAAGTTTACTTCCAAATTAGGCAAATGATAATTTGTATGATCAGGGGCTAGGTTGTACAATTTGCATAAATCATTGTTAAATACGTCATTCACTGAATTAGAAAGGTACACTATAGATCTCTTCAGGTCAATTTTTGGGATTATTTACAATGGTAATTATCAACTTTCCCTCTAACATGCAAACCCTAATTCAATAGCATTGAATTATTATAATCACCAACATTTTCAAAAATTGTACAACTGACACATGATGTCCTTGTATAGCCATAATTCATTATGTAATCATTCCTCACTCTCACATCAGGTTCGTAGAAACATAAGAAACTATCTCCATTGTAATTCCATCAATATAGCATAGCAATTTAATCACACAACACAAAATTTACAACATGCAATAATAACAACACCATGGAAATCACATAGTATGGAATCAAAGATATTTTGTTGTTAAATTATATTTGTACAAGACATCCATCCTCATTGCTCACAAAAATGGACTCAACAAAGGACTCAACTTATTTGGCCAATTGTTCATTTTGTGCTGCCAGTTCTGCTTCTAACTGCTTTGTGTGCTCTTCCGCTTGCTGGATCACAAGTTGATTTTCCTCCTCTTATGAACATAGCTTCACTTCATAAGACTACTTAATGGCTTTCAATTTGGCTTCTACAATTTTCAATGTAAGATTTAATAGATACTTATATATATTATTGTCCTACCATTTATGACAAAAACTGGCTCTCGACTGATCAAAAGAGATATCCTTGATATCCACTTGCTCTTCCTCAACCTCATTGAACAACTCATCTTGTTTTTAAGGTGTACATTCCCAATGAATTTCACTATGAAGCTCCCATGAGTGTGCCCTTGGTGGTTCCATATCCTCTCACCAAAATTGGAGTGATGCACTACCTCTACAACCATGCCAATATTTTTAACCTCTCCACAACCTATACCCTCTCCCTCTCCAAGGATGATTACCATGCCTCCCATGGAACTAAAATTATCACCCTTGGTCTTGAATGGGGTAAACTATGTTAGATTGCATATCCTATGAATATTTCTTGTACAGTGCTCTTGGTGATATTTCCATACTAGTTTCTGCAATGCAATCAAAATGATCTCTAAACTCTCACCTGGAGCTCATGCTTCTATCATAGTCGAGTTGAAACCACATTCACACAGTCTTTGGTCAACTTGGAAAATCAGGACAATATTAGCACAACTAGCTCCAAAAATTCATATGATAGCATCCAAAATGTATAGGACTACTAGGAATTGTATAATACCTTTGCTAATTGTACATGTACATTTAAAAATCATACAATCAACTCCCAATTTGTACAACTTATCAAAATCGTTCAATTACACTCGATTTTGTACTACTTCACCAAATCGTATAATTAGGGCTCTAAATCATACAAATTCACCCAAAAATTGTATAAGCAACCCCAAATTATACAAGGGCATCTCCTTTCTATAAAAATACATCAGAATTCATGCAACTATAAGGAATTGTGTATGATTTCCTTCGAATTGCACGTTCGAAAGCCTTAAAATCATACAATATACCCAAAAATCATACAATTGTACCTTTAAATCATACAAACAACCATGGAAAACTTCATTTGGCTAAAAATCCATGTTTTTCAAACTAGTACAATTTTTGAAATACTCATTTGCTAAAAGTGTACAATATTCATTTTCGGTGCACTTTCGATGTAGTTGTGCAATTTCTCCTTCAATAGGTAAAATTTATCTCCAAGATGATTTTTTTGGATAATATGGTAGCCAGGATTATCAAAGCAAATAAAATAGTGAATCTTAATCAAAATAAAGTTAAATCAAAGTGAATCCTAAGAAAATCAAATCAATCATCTTCATTCCAAAATTTGGGGTATTGGAAGCCCTAAATAGTAAGGTCATCTTTGGGATAAATTATTACCTATTAAATCACCTTATAAATTTATTAAAACACCACCATTAGATAAGGCTTGAAAAGAAATTTTCAATGAGTACAAATATGCCTATGTTTGGATATATATTGTGGTGAATTGACCCTAAAAAATAATTTATCTCAAAAAATTTAGGCGAATGGACCAATGTTGAGGGTCCTCATATTCACAAATTTCCAATTTTAGAAATCCTAATATTTACCCAATTTGTGAATATTTTCCATTGTGCATAACCCTAATGGCAGTGTTGTATGACCATTATTTTATGCTTTTCCACACATGCAAGGTCACATAAATCATCTTTTGCTTTTATGGCTAATTTCCTATAGTGGGGTTTGCCTTTTTACCTCCTACAATTCCCACACTTCACTATTTTCAAAAAATTAAACCCTAACCTTATGTTTTTATAGAATAAGGATTTCCTTTGGTGCCTCACTACTTCAAATATTCATTTTACCACAAATTTTCTTCACCTGCAACACAATATTTGAAATTAATGCAACTTTTTTTGGAGTAAACCCTTTGTTGGTTGTTTTTTTTAGTCTGGTTTACTTTTTCGAAAAGAAAAATTTATGTGGTATGAATCTGAAATGTATCATGAAAATTGTAGGAATGTGGTGAATTTCAAACACCCATATGGAAATATTTCTTCTGTTACACCTTTTCGCCTCCAAATTCTCCAAATCTAGTGTTGCATGTGTACGATTTGCAAGTGGGAAGAAGAAATACTGCATGGTGCCTTATTTTTTACAAGTTGTGAAACACTAATGTCTCCTTGCATAAAATTTCACCACCTTAACCTCACTTGTATGTAAATTTTTCCTTTTGTATGGATTATTGACAACTCATATTTTTGTGTATGCGATTTTGTCTTTCTCCTTTTTGTCCTTTTATTTATTTTTTATTTTTTTTTCAAAAGGGGCCACCATTGTTGGTTTTCAACCACTCTCCATATTAATTGTGTCTTGAGGTATTTTCACAATTAAGATTATTTTCTAAAAATTTAATTTTTTTTAATCTATATCCTATCAACTCGCCATCGTATGAATCGTATAGTGACATTCACTTGTACGATCCCCTTAGTTGACTCGTCGATTGGGGGTCCCACTTCTACATTATGAGTAATCATATCGTTAGGTGCCAATAAATAATTTGAATGATCTATTCCTACTAGTAGGTTGTAATATTTACTACCATCTCATTGCCATGTGTATAATTTGAAATTGTACAATTACAAGTTGTAGGACTTCCTATTGGAAAAACTTCATTTCATCGTTTAGGTGATTGATCACAAGGTAGGGGTGCTCTTACTAATCTATTGTCATTTGAGTGACTCCTTTGCCTATCTCCTTGAATAAAATCAGTTTCTAAAATTTGTGAACGGATACTTCCTTCATCTCCAAAATGCACTCTTCCCTTGCTAGCAAGTCCTCTTCTATTCATATGTCTTCCACGACCTAGTTCTCTCGGTACAAGACCTATTTGAACATAAAATTGAATATCTCTTCCCTAAAGTAATCCTCTTCCAAATATAATTATTCTTGATCCTTTTAATATTAATGGTGGTCATCCTAATGGATTATACTTTTAATATTTGATACATACCCTCTCAACCAGGGGATACCTTACAAATTTATGGTCCAATTCAAATAGGCCAATGGTGTGTATCTTGGCCATCTAGGAGTAGGGATTGGATCCTCCCTCATCGTCTACCTACTCTAGGTGAGACATCCCTTCCAATATTTAGTAGATGTACTCCTCATCCATGGACTTATTATTGCCTTGGGGGTTCTTTTTGGTTCATTCCTCCATTTTCTTGAGTACTAGGAGTTATATCCACCAATAATATCTTGGCCAAGTGGCATTCATTTATTTGCATGTTTTGTGACAACTATCATAGTGCTCACATTCGATGATCAAAATTTGATAACCAGTGTGTCCAACATATTTTCTTGAAGTGTCATTGTGGATACAAGGTTGCCATGGTTTCCCTATATGCTTCTGAAAAGTTAGACTCAACTTTAGAATCATTACGATCATCATCCCTTTATTCTGACCAATTTGTTGGAAATTTTTTTATCCTTTGAATAAATATATTTGGGTTAATATATTTGAACCCATGGATTAATATATTTGGGTTACTATATTTGAACTCGGTTTTTATAGTCATGGTATTATAAAACCCTTTCTTGTATTTTTTGTATATAAAAAAACACTTGCATGGGCTTGGGTATGGTGAATGTTCGAAAACCCACCCAGAGGGGGGAAAATGAATTTACAATTAGTGTAGCACATGAAGATATGGGGATAGAAAGAAGAAGATATTATAGTGGATTTGTTGTAGGTTGTATCCTGGACATAATAAAATACGTAATTATTTTTTTTGTGGATGTAGCCCATATTGGGTGAACCACGTAAATCTGTGTCTCTTGTATTATGTATTCTTCTACATTTTATTTTTCTACTTATTTTGTGCTTGCATTCTATTATTTAATCCTAATAATTCATACCAGAGCCTAGGGTTTAAAAAATACACTTGAAATGAGGATTTCCTGGTTTGAGTGGGAGAAATGGTAGCAGGAGAGAGAAAGATCTAGGTTGTAGATTGGTTCAAGGAGAAAGGGTTTCAACCCTAGGATAAATCAATTATTGAGTGGAAGCAATGTGTGGAAGAATATAGGTGAAGGAAAAATAATAGGAAGCATAGCAGTAGAATTGGTGAGCTTCAACAACGGTAGAGCTAGTGAGTTGTAACAATAGTAGATCTAGTGATCTCCAACAATATTAGATCTAGTGAGCTTCGATGGTGGTATAGCTAGTGATATTTGATAATGGTGAAGCTAGTGAGATCTAGTAGTAGTGGTGTTAGACATTTTGATTCCTTAAGTCAAAGTTGTCATTGATTTCAATAAATGAAGTCATCATTAATATCAAGGAAATTATCAAGAAATGACGTTGTCAAGAGTTGTTATTGATCTCCAAAAATAAGCCACTAATGATGTCAAAGGTCAAGAGGAATAAAGCAGAGGTTAAATTCAAAAGGACTCCATAATATTTTATATTATGTGGAAGCATAAGTTAAAAGTTATTTCATAAAAACCCAAGGAAGACTATTGCAAAGCTAAAAGAAGGTTTAATATTTATTTAATAAAATATTAAAATTCAAAATGAATTTATATTTATTAATAAATATTATTTATACCAAGGTGTACAATGGAAGATGGTCTTAATAAAACCAAAGGGTTTTAAAGAATTAATTTTTAAATTTAAATTCAAATGAATTTAAATATTTTGTGAATTGATAACCTCTAAAGTAAATTCAAGCGCAGATGTCTAATAAGGTTGATGGTAATTCGAGCATTGACGTGTTTGCATAAAGGAGGGAAAGGACTATATAAACCATGCCTTAAGAGGTATTTTAATTATCCTTGATAAAACGTTTTAAAGTATGTAAATTTAAATTTAAGAGCTCATGTGAAAAAGGGAAATGCATACTGTGTTTTATGTGCCAGAGAATAAGGACAAAAATGAAAGTGCTGAAAAATTGGATGCAATATGGGTAGCATGGCCTAGTGGCAAGGAGGCATTGGTTAAAGTGTTTATGGTGCCAAGTGACCTGTGTTTGAAATGCGACAGCAGAGAATTCTAGTGTTTGCATTGGTGTTGGAAGTGCTAAGGGAATGACGCACATTTTTCTTGGAAAAGCAGGGAGGTTTATTGAGCATGTGGTACTATCCACTCCTCAAGTGATAGCTCGCACGGTAGTTGGAGCCGCAGCTAGGGCGTTGGGTGAAGGTTGTGTTGTGAGTTCGATTCCCACCAAGGTCAAGGTAATAAAAATTGTTATTATTTTTTATATTGCCTAAATTTGATATGAGGTCTTAGGGAGTTAAATGAGTTGCTTAAAAGATTTTTATTTTGATTATTGATATTTTGAAATTTGGAGGAATAAAGTGCTTTCTTTATTTAAAAAAAAAGGTGTTGGTGTCACATTGAGTTGTTGAATTTATAAAAGGATAAAGGGAATTTCTAAGCATTGAGTTATTTTTAAAATAAGAGTGAATTGAATATTATTTTAGTTGGGGAGATCATAAGGTGTAAGTGGTATATTAATTTTTGTAAATGTTGATGAATGATTTCTTAAATGTGGAGTGATAAGGTGTATATTTGTCTTGATACTTACATTGTATTTTGAGGAATATTATTATCTAATAATTTCTTTGAGCTTGGAAAAAGAGTGTTTATGTTTGTGGCAGATTTATGAGATTCCTCCATCATCAAGAAAAAAGTATGAGCACATTCTTCCTTAGTTAAATTGATTGGTTGGTTTTTTGGAAAATAAGTTTGGAGTGAAAAGGACTTGATTAGGGTTTCCTTTTGAGTGTGTTTGAGTTAATGCTTCAAGGTTTTCTGGAATAAAGAGTTATAATTAAAACCTTTTTTTATAAGCATTGTTGTTGAAGTAAGTTGTTGAGTGAAGAACTTGAAATAGGGTTTGAAAATAACATGAGTATCATTGTTATGTGAGAGTTATTTTATAAGCATTGTTGTTGAAGTGAGTTGTTGAGAAAAGAACTTGAAATAGAGTTTGAAAAGAACGTATCATTGTTATGTGAGAATTGATATTGAGCATTGTTGGAAATATTTTTATTTGAGTGATCATAATCTTGGACTAGGGTTTGTAAGCAAGGGTTGTTTCATTAAGTGTTTGGTTGAGTAAATATGGTTGAACCTAGTCAAGTGGGTATATGAAGTGATTGTTCAAGTTCCATAAAACAAACTATTCTATATTCTGAGTTGAGTTGAGAAAGTAATTGAGCATTGATGAGCACCAGATATGCTCATATTTTTGGATATGTACTAATGGTTTTTGCACGACACTATATAAGGAGTTGTGTATATAAAATATTATGTATGTATTTAATGAATTCATGTGTATTATCTAATCCAAGTGTGAAGTGTATTTTTTGTAGTTATTTCCCAAATTTTGTCATCTTTTACTCAGTCGAGGTCCTACATGGACCTGGCATGGTTTCATTCAATCAGACGAAGGCATACGAAGGTAAGCACCTTACTGATGTAGGAACATTATTGAAGTAGGCATTTTACTCAATTAGTTGCCTTACAGAAGTATGCACCTTACTCAAGTAAGTGCCTTATTGAAGTAGGAACCTTACTCAAGTAGGTGCCTTATTGAGTTAGATGTCCTACTCGAACGAATATCCAAATTACGCGTGTTGACCGAATACTGGAAGGAGACCCCGTTGACTATCATTCCATGTCATATGTGGGAAACCATTGATACATGATTTGTCCTAGCCAGAGAATATGAACACGTAAACCAATTGTGAAGTCAAAACATATGAAACAAAAATCACCTGATTGCAAGTAAACGATGAAGAAGATGATCGTAGTGCACTGGCTACAGTAACTGAACTATCCCAACTTAGACTATAACCAAGATGCCTATTGTAATAGAACTACAATAGGAAATTTTGTGTGTAGTATATAAACACACATACTTCTCTATAGGAGGGGAAGCATTCTTTTATAATATTATGACATGTAATATTTTTGCATTGATTAATAAAAATTGAAATTTTTCCTTATTTGCATGCTGCGTTCATGATTTGCTAGGTAGAATATGCTGGAGCTCAGGCCCACTCCAAGCTAGTATTATTCCCCTATTCTTAGTTAGTCTTTTCATATATTTACTTATGTGTGGTAACATGTTTTGAAGTTCCTAGATTAAACCTAGTAATTTTATAATTGCATTCTTTTTATGATAGACGTATTACTGCTTTCAAGTGTGGTGTGTTTATGTTTATGCATTTCATTTACATTTAATTTTTCTTGGCATGGACAATTCAATATAATACTTCATGAATAGCCCCCAATGGTAGTTATTGTATTCATATATAAGGTGGTAGTGTGGTTAATTTCAATCGTGGCACTTCTAAAGTCTATGAACTCCCAGGTTGACAATTTAAATGCGAGTGTTGTGACAATTATAGGAGAAAACTAACCAGTGTTTGGCACCCAATATTTTGGCACTGTTGCCAAGGAAGCATCACTAGTAAAATAATTCCATTACCCCTTAAAACATTTTGCTTGACCTTCTATGAGTCTGCCAAGAAGAAGAGAACCTGAAGGTCATTTTATAAGACAGAGCCAGTTAGAAAAAATTGAGTCAGTCGACGACCTATAATTTGAGCTAGATTCTCCTGACTCATCACCAACAGTTCACTAGGGTCAGAGTCATCACTTTCTCCAGATTCCCTCCTCATCCCATTGACCTAGGAAATAATAGACCATTCTGAACCCATTTTTTAAAAGAACATACTCAAAGGAGTTCTTGCTATGGAAAGTAGTAGAGTATCAGAAAATTACACCAACTGATTTAGGGGCTCTAACACAAAAAGTACTAAATGATCGAAGGGCCATAAAAGATGTAGAAGAGACCATATTTCCTAAAAAATTTGCTAAAGAAATCTCATTTGGATTTAGCTTCCCAATAGAGGAAGAAGTAGGGGAAACCAAGATGAAAAACATATCCCCTAATCATCTTCCTACCTTCAGAGGATACCCGACCGAAGACCCTAACCTATTTTTGTTTAAATTTGATGTGTTGTGTAGGTCCACCAATTACAAATTAGATGCTTAGCAGTTGAAGCTCTTTTGGTCAATGCTAGATGAATCGTCCCTACAATGGTTTATCATATTTGGGAACAAGCAGATCACTACGTGGGAAGAGATGAAGAAAATTTTTACATAACAATACCAGGACTTCGGTAGAGTGCGGGATTCCAGGGAAGAATTCCTCAGCATGACACAGAAGGAGGACGAGTCCTTGGAAGAAACTGGGAGAGGTTCAATTTCAACCTCCAATGATCTCCTCACACCAAAGTAAGATATAAGTCTCTCAAAAGCATCTTTTTGATAGGACTTAACAATGAATCACTAGAAGCGCTAAATATGATTTCAGGAGGAGACATTTACCAACACACCATGGAAGATATCTGACAAATATGTCAAAATTACTCATGGAGGAGAGGTAAACTAGCTCCCAAGGCCATGAAGGTGACTGCATTGATTACAAATATAGAGATAGGCAACAAGTTGGAAGATCTCAAAAGTGAAATGCTATATTCTCTGGCATTGCGGTTGGATACGCTTTTGCTAGAGAAGAAGAAATAGGAGAATGACATATCATTGACCTACTTGTGTCCAAAATGTAGGGGGAAGCAAGCTAGGAATGTGTGCCAAGAGAACAAGGTTAGAGTATGTGTAGATTGCCAGCAAAACCACAAAACTCGACTATGATCATAGCTGCCCAATTCCAAGGAGGAGGCTGACGTAACCAAAGCCTATTTCATGGGAAATTAGAGAAATTGGTAGAAAACCCCTATGTGGAGTATGGCTATGGGAATTCCACCCTATGGAGGAGGGCCATATATGCCATAAGGGCAGCCAAAACCACCCAATATGGGATGGTGGGGTCTGCCACCTTGGACGAATGTACCTCCATGGGTGAAATTTCAAAACCAGCCATTGTGGATGCAGTATTAGCACCCCAAGCAGTAATGGAGGAACCACATTCCATTAAAATATGCTCCATATAATATGGTGTAGGCTCCACCTCAACAAGGCTTATCGAACCTACCTACGGTGAGACCTATACAATTACCAACACATCCAATGACGAACCTGAACAATAAGGTAAACCATCCAACATACCAAGTACAAGGGGATATGTATTCAATGTACAATATTAGTTGTAATCCTATTCAACTTAGATCAGGCAATCATCTAGGAGTAGAGGCACCTCCCCTAGTAGAAGAGGAGGAAAACATAGAAAATTCCCCTCTTATAAAAGAGATGGAAGAAGAGAAAGTTGTTGAGAAAATGGAAGCTCTATTTCCCAAATGGTTGCAGGAATAAAGGAAGCTGGCGTAGCCAAAATTTGACATCCTCTCGAGCTTAATGAACCTGACAATCATGACCTCTCTATTTCAAGCCATTCGATACATGCCCATATACACCAAAGTAGTATAGGAGCTATGTCTGAGAATACTGGGACACAATATGATACAAACCATTAGCATCGAAGGTAAATTGGCTGATTTGATGATGGGGAATGAATATCATCCCAAATATGTAGACCCTAACATCCCAGTGTTCACGGTAAAAATAGGAGAGCACTCACTGGAAAAAATCTTGGTTGACCTGGGTGTAGCCATCAACATGTTGCCACAAGAGACCATGTAGAAGCTAAAGCTTACAAATTTCAAATCCACTAAGACGGTGATATAGCTAGTAGACCAGTCAACCATAGTTCCAGAGGGGATGCTTGAAGATATCATCATAACAGTTGATGCATGGGAATACGAAGATGATTTCTTGGTGCTAGAGTCAAAGATGGGACTGGGTGGATATCCACTCATATTGGGTTGGCCATGTTTAGCTACGACTGATGCCTACATTAGCTATCATGATGGGTTTTTGATGATTTATAATGGGTAGAACATCAAGAAATTGATGATCTCCCCTCTCGCTCAATTCATGGATATGTTGGGTGAACCCACGCTGACCGAACAAGATGATATTTCACCATCCATGCTTCAAAAAGTAATGGCAGTCATAGAATTGGAGGAGGACAATGATGAAGATGGTGCCATAATGTGATTCCTTCAAGGGGAATCCTCCCTCATAATTTTTGAGTCACCATTGGTTGGTGTCTAGGACCACCATACTAGGAAGATTGATATTTATCCTAGTAGGATGTTAAACGTCAGTAGTGGGTTGACCCCGTGCAACTAACAGAGTTAAAAAATATCCTATCCAGACACCAGTAAAAATTCACTTGGGATTATTTGGATATGAGAGGAACCAACCAAGATATTTGCACTTATCGTATATATCTCAAGGATTAGGTGATCCCAGTTAGATAGCCATAGAGGAGAATGAACCCGACCATGAATGAAATAGTTAAAGTTGAGTTACAAAATATTTTATTGGTAGGATTCATTTACCTGATCTAAGACAGTGAATGGGTATCACCACTCATGGTGGTCCCAAAGAAAAATGGGAAATGGTGAATCTATGTTGATTATAGATCACTAAACAAAGTGACAAAGAAGGATCACTTCCAACTCCCCTTCATTGACCAAGTATTGGACACACTGTCTGGAAGGAAATATTTCTCCTTTCTGGATGGATTTAGCGGATACAACCAAATCCAGATCAGAAAGGAGAACCATGATAATATGGCGTTCACCTGCCCATGGGGAATTTTCACCTACAGAGTACTATCCTTTGGGTTGTGCAACATACCATACACCATCCAAAGGGTGGTGCTAAGCATATTTTTGGATATGATGGAGGAAGTAGTGGAATTATATGTGGATGACTTCACCATTTACAAAGAGACATTCGAGGAAGCAATAACAAACCTAGAACGTGTGCTCCAAATATGCAAGGAGAACAACTTATACCTTAGAAACAAGAAGTGTTTTATGATGATGCATGAAGGCATAGTTCTAGGCATGATCTCTCGGTAGAAGTAATTAAGGTACACCAAAAGAAGATAGAGGTAATCAAATATCTACCTAGTCTAAAAACACAGAGGGAAGTGAGGAGTTTTCTTAGCTTTTCTAGGTACTATAGGTGATTTATCATTGATTTCAACAATATTGCTAAATTTTTGCATGATTTTTTGGTGAAGGACATAGAATTCGATTAGACAAAGTACTGTGAACATGCATTTCAGATGCTAAAGGATAAGCTGATTTCTACCCCAGTGTTACGGGGCCCGAATTGGGCTGTCCTATTTCACATATACTATGATGTGTCCAATAGTGAAATTGGAGCGGTCCTTGGGTAGACGGATGGTGAAAAATTCTACATCATTTATTACATCAGTAAAAATATATCAGGGGCTGAACTTAGCTACACATTAATAGAGAAGGAGTTTCTCGTAGTAGTAAATGCCATCAACAAATTCTATCACTATATCACGGGGTACAAGGTGTTCATTGACACATACCATGTGACCATACGATATCTAATGAGTAAATCGGTGATCAGTGGCAGAATAATTAGGTGGCTCTTACTACTATAAGAGTTTGACATAACCATAGTTGATAAGCCTAGGAAAGATAACATAGTCATAGACTTCCTGCTCAGACTAATCCCAATAGATCATGCAATAGTAGAAGACCAATTTTTGGATGAATATTTATTTGTCATTAATGAACAGACACCATGGTATGTAGACATCACCAATAATATGGCTACAGGTAGAAAATCCCATGCTCTTTTGTACAGGGAGAAACATGGGGTGATGGATAAAAGCATTGTATTTCAATGGATTAATGGCCTCCTCTTCAAAATAGGTCCTGAACAGATAGTAAGAAGATGTGTAATAGAGAAAGAGTTCCTGGAGATACTCATGGCCTATCACAACGAGGCATGTGGTGGTAATTTTTTAGGAAGGAGGACTACATACAAGGTGTTACAAACAAGGTATTTTTGTCCCACCCTATTTAAATATGTCACTGCATACACCAACAGGTGTGACGAATGCCAAATAATGGGTAGACCAACCTACAGGGACGAAATACCCTTGCAACCTCACATACATATCGAGCCCTTCAACAAATGGGGCATGGATTTTGTGGGACCCATCAACCCACATTAAACTAGAAAGAGGTATATTTTAGTCTATACAGACTACGTCACCAAGTGGGTCGAAGTCTAGGCATTGAGAGATTCTAAGGAGAGGACGGTGGCTAAATTATTGTTCACCCATATTTTCACAAGGTTAAGAGTACATAGGGAAATTACAATGAATCAAGGATACCAATTCACCTCCAAGTTGATCAAGGAATTGATGGAACGATATATATTTTGGTATAATCGAACTACCCCCTACCATCCACAAGCGAATGGGTAGGTGGAGGTGACCAAAAGGGAGTTAGAAAACATCTTGATAAAAATTGTGCAACAACACAAGGAGGATTGGGCTGCCATATTACCAGAAGCGGTCTGGGCATACAATACGATGTGGAAATCAACCACTGACTTCACACCTTTCCAATTGGTATATGGGAAGGACACAATGATGCTTATAGAATTTGGCGTCAAGATGCTCAGAATGGTAGTTGAAATATACTTGAACCTAGATAAAGTATAGAGGGAACGAATTTGAAAGCTGAACCAACTGGATGAATTTTGTATGGATGCCCTCCAAAGGACAAAAAATATGTAGAAGCAAAGGAAACGATGGCATGACTGTCACATTAAAGTGAAACAATTCAAAGAGGGAGACTAGGTTCTGTTGTATGACTCCAAATTCTAGGAAAAAAAAGGAAATCTGATGCAAATATGGATGGGATCGTATGATGTGGTAGAAATAATCAGAAATGGTGTTGTGCATGTCAAGACAATTGACAGTAGTAACACCATCTTAACAACCAATGGCCACTAGTTACGCCCATACCACAAGTCTAATTTTTTTTTGGTAGAATCTAGAACAAGCATGGGGGAGACCCCATCTGAGTAAAATGCTCAATAATTCTCAACAACATGGTGGGCGTAGAGGTGTCCACAAAAAATATCTAGATTATTTTTCTTTGTTTTTTTATATTACGATGTGTTTTTGCAGGGATAATGCCTGCATGTAAGTTGTAGGTATCCTGAGAGGCAGGGCCTAATAGGCACGGATCACATTTATAATTGAATTTTTCTTTTTTTTCATTTTATTTTTGCAGGTGAATGTCTTGATTTCTCAAACAATAGGCATCTACGGAAATAGGACCTCAGACCGGCTCAACATCCATGAACCTGTGCAATAGGAGGATAACATCGATCTAGGTATAAGGTGGGTACCAATTAATCACAAATAAAAATTATGCATCCATGTGCCTAAATGTAGTGAAAAATGATATAGCATGAGCAAAAATTCATGAGGTTTGATAAACGCCACAACAATAGGCACATCAGCCACCACTAACTTTTCAAATGATGAAAAAGTAGTACGAGGAGGAGTGCCTTACTCGGGTGCCTTACTCTTGAGGAGAAGCTCCTTACTTAGGAAAATTACTCTAGAGGAGCGACACCTTTCTCAGTTAAGGCGAAACCACCCCGAAGTGTTTTTTTAGTAGTACAAGGGGAAGTGCCTTACTCTAGAGGAAGTGATGCTTTACCTAGGTGCCTTACTCCAGAGGAGCAGCACCTTGCTTAGCTGAGGCAACACCATCCCAGAGCATTCTTCATAAGTAAGCAAGAGGTAGGCACCTTACTGAAGTAGGCACCTTACTAAAGTAGGTACCTTATTAGGTAGGTGCCTTACTGAAGTAGGTGTCTTACTAAAGTAGATGCCTTACTCAGGTAGGCACATTACTGAAGTAGGTGCCTTACTCAGGTAGGCACTTCACTCTACTAAAAAGGTGCCACCACACAAGAATTAAAAAGATATATATATATATATATATATATATATATATATATATATATATTCCCACAAGGGAGCAATGCCTTACTATGGTGCCTTACTTCGGAAGGGTGACACCTTATTATAGCTCCTTACTCCAAAGGAGCAGTGCCTTACTCAGGTAGGTGCCTTACTGAGGAAATATCCTTATTGAGGTAAGTGCCTTACTCAGGTAGGCACCTTAGTGAGGAAAGTACCTTACTAAGGTAGATGCCTTACCTTGGTGCCTTACTCAAGTAAGTGCCTCAATCAATTCAAATCACATGCGCAAATTGGAAGTACGAGGAGTAGTCGAAGCCAACACCATCATGTCACATGATGGAAATATGAAAGCACCCAAAAATATTTTGAAATCATTGGATAGTATTTCTACACGTCCCAAGGCCAACCATCGAAGAGATATGCATCCCAAACTGAACTAATAGGATCCACTATATTTTCAGTAGCAGGACCTCAAGCAGACTAGAAATACAATACCCAAGGCGATGTAATCCACACATGGGAAAAAAATCATCGAATAACAAGTTTTCATACTACATGCAACACAAAATGACCAATCAGGTATATGCATGATTTTAATTAGATATATATGTAATTTTTCATATGATATGCCTTTCTAAAAATAATTTCAGTATAAGATTCAAATTCACCCTGCATTCTTAATATGTCATGCTGAATGTTAATTTAGGTGGCATACCCTGCCAATTCCAATAAGGAAACAATTTTCAGAGTAATGTGTCGTGTTTATAAAAAGGTACATTACTGAGGTAGGGTATTGAACCAGCCAAAACCAGTAGATAATTCACCATGGGTGGACGATCGAAGAATCATGTGCTTAAGAAGAATGATCCCACCGACACTAAGGGGATCAAGGAAGATGTTATGCACCGATTCGAAGTAGTAAGGTGGATGGATTACTATCGTCTGGTCAACCAAGACTAGGACGTAGAGGTAGAAAGGGAGTTTGCTACCTTTATGAACAAAGGAGTTTCCCGGATGCACGGACTACAAATTCCAATCACTCTAGAGCACATTGCTCACATCAATGGCCTCCCCCTTATTGGGGAATGCATGTGTAAGGACGACATGGTGAAGAAATATGCATAACTCCTACTCGAACGGGGGAGCACCTTATGTGACCCACATGGGCTTCCAAAGTAGAAAATTTTGATGCACCTAAATAAACCCTTAGAGCAAGTGGCAAGATACTTTACCTATATCGGGAAGTACTCATACTTGAATGTGAATCATATGCAGTTTCTAAGCCACCTGGTGCACATGTGGGAAATTAACGTCCTGTTCTACCTGGTGAATGTCCTTCAGGATGAGGCAATGTGATAATAGATAGGGTTATCCTTTGCCCTAGCCCACCATGGGCTAATTACAGTCATGATCCACCATGCAGAGGATCATAGGGAAAGCTCATCGATGGTAGGGGCCAAACACTCTGGGGCATGATATTAGATAGTGGCCGAACTAGAGTAGGAGGCAAAATTGAAAGAAACGACCGAGGAAATTAGGGTTGAGCCATATGATGCATCAAAAAAGGCATAAATAGAGGCATAGGATGATTTCGAATTAGGGGGAATATCCAAAGAGGAGAACCCTCGATTCTCACCAAATGTTATAGAGGAAGGGTAGAGCTCTCTGTCCAATTACATGGAGGAAGGGCAGATCTCTATTCACAATTATATGGAGGAAAGGCTAGAGCCTTCCAACCCTAAACCCTTAGCATGATGAATAGAGCATGTTTGATGTCATATATGATTGCGGTGCTTGATTATCATGAGTGAGGAAGAGGAGGAAGATTCAAATCTCAGCTTTGTAGCCCAAACCTTATAGAATTTAGCTGCTCAAAGCCTACAAGAACTACAATATTCAGTGGGCATGCAACAGTAGCCCGAGGATCGAATGGAAGATGACTCTTCAAATAGAGGTAGAAAAACATGATGCAGGTGATGTTCGATGAATGCAAGGATATGAATATGAGAAAAATATGGAATAAAGAGGCCACCATTACCTAATTCTAGTAATTGATCCAACAACTCAAGGCAGAGAACCAGTAGCTGCAAGTCTAGATGATCAAAAGGTGTGATACCTCTACCCAAACATATTGGGTAATTGAGGTGCCCATAATTTTTTTGACCTCTCTAGAGTGAATAGTATCATTAGGGACAATTAGGTCTAATCATGAAATGAGGAATTGAAGGCAGAAGAGGAATCATGCACTTTTGACAAAGGAATTCCAAAGTAACATGGGAATTCTATTTTTCAAATAAATACCCATGTTATCAATATTGATGATGATGAGCCTTCGGGGTAGATCCAAGGGAAAAACCCTAAACCTAATGCCAAGGAGAATTCTCCAGGGTTCCAGGAACCTAAAATTAAGGAGCCACCACCCAAGGTACTAAAGAAGCAGGCACCAGGGGAAACAACCACAAGGGACCTCCGATCAGAGGAATAACTCCATGAGTCATCCAATAGGAAGGCACTCTCCATGGGGAAGAAAGACCTTCCCACATAATTCATCGTAAGACCATACAAAGGAAAGGGAAAGGTCCCTCAAACAACTCATAATAAGGCCAAAAGGAAGGCTAGGGTGACATTTGTCGAACGAAACCCTCATTTGGATGAATAATGGGAAGAAGGTGTGCAGGCCTTCGTTGAGCGAAAGGTAAAATTCAAACATCTCTATAAGGAGTTTGAGGAGGCAAAGGCAGCTAGGAAAGATGCAAAAAAAAGAAGAAAGAGGGTCAGGCATTTGTGTGGACCTCACTGATGATGACCAATTTTGGAACATCTTTGGTTTGTCATCGGGTCGACCCTCTAAAATGAAGAAGTGGCTAGAAATATGGGGGGTATATAGACTAGAGGCAGAGTTAGTAGTAATAATAGAAAAAAATGTTGGCCTCACCCCTAAGGAATTTTGGCTATACAAGTCCAGTGTGGTTAGGAGAAAGAGGGACGACTTTGAAATTCCTTTTAAAGAGTTGTGCCCTCAACACGCTGACCTATGGCAGGAAGTAGAAGTAGCCTTCCAAAAGGGGGAAATGACTATGGTAGCTGAGCCCATTACAAGTGTTGGGAAAAGTAGGAGACATAACCAATGTAATAAGAAGCTGACACAGAATGTAGGCCAACACAGCATAGCCGGTCACCAATGTATCCAAAGGACAACACAGCTCAAGGATGCCCCACAACAAACTAGGGACCCTCAGAAAAAACAGAAACCTCAGGAAGGAGAGCAAGCCAAGGCCACCAACAAGAGGAGGAAATGAAGCGCAATGGCCTATAGAAAGGAGGTGATTACCAATTTTAGGTGCCACAAGGGTGTGGCACATATTAGGCATGGGGGGATGATGAGCACCTGATATGCTCATATTTTTGTATATGTACTAATGGTTTTTATGTGGCACTATATAAGGAGTATATTTTTATGAAATATTATGTATGTATTTAATAAATTCATGTGTATTATCTAATCCAAGTGTGAAGTGTGTTTTGTGTAGTTATTTCCCAGATTTTGTCATCTTTTACTTAGTCGAGGTCCTACATGGACCTAGCATGGTTTTGTTCAATCATACGAATGCATATTAAGGTAAGCACCTTACTGAAGTAGGTTCCTTACTCAAGTAGACGTCAAACTAAAGTAGGCACCTTACTTAAGTAGGAACCTTACTCAAGTAGGTACCTTACTAAAGTAGGCACCTTACTCAAGTAGGCGCCTTACTGATTTAAGCAATCTACTTGAACGAATATCCAAATTATGCATGTTGATCGAAGACTAGAAGGAGATCCCATTGACCACCATTCCATGTCATCTATGGGAAATCATTGATGCATGGGTTGTCCTAGCCAAATAAGGTGAACACGTAAACCAATTATGAACCTGAACCATACGAAACACAAATCATCTGATTGCAAGTAAATGATGAAGAAACTGATCATAGCACACTGACTATAGTAATTGAACTATCCTAGTTTAGCCTATAATAGGGACGCCTATTGTAACAGAACTGTAGTAGGAAGTTTTTTGTGTAGTATATAAACACACAGACTTCTCTATAGTAGGGGAAGAATTCTTTTATAATATTAATGCATGTAATCTTTTTTCATTGATTAATAAAGCTTGAACATTTTCCTTATTTGCATGTTGCTTTCATGATTTTTTGGGCAGAATATATTGGAGCTCGGGCCCACTCCAAGGTAGTATTATTCACCTATTATTAGTTAGTATTTTCATATATTTAATTACGTGTAGTAGTATGTTTTGAAGTTCCTAGATTAAATCTAGTCGTTTTATAATTGTATTCTTTTTATGGTAGAAGTATTACTGCTTTCAAGTGTGGTGTGTTTATGTTTATGCATTTCGTTTACATTTAAGTTTTCTTGTAGTGGAAAATTCAAAATGATACTTCATGAACACCCCCCAATGGTAGTTAGTGGATTCATATCTAAGGTGGTAGTGTGGGTAGTTTCAATCGTGGCACTTCTAAAGTCTATGAACTCCCAAGTTGACAATTTAAATGCGAGTGTTGTGACAATTATAGGAGAAAATTAACTAGTGTTTAGTACCCAACAAGCATTGAGTTGTATTTGAAGCATATTTAGTCTCTAAAAATTCTCCTTATGTTTCTAAGAGAGTGATTGAAATAAATTGAGCATTGTGATTAGTATAGACCATATTGAGTCTCTAACAATTCTCTTTATATTTCTATGAGATTGGACAAGTTTTTTTGTGGACTTGTTGAGCTGATTTGAGGCAAGTCTTTGAGAAGACTTGTGGATAGATTTGGTTTGAGATTTTGTGGAAGCTTACAATACATATATTGAGCATATTTGGATAAGTTCAATGTGAGCTTGTTGACCAATTTGAGCAAGTTCTAGAGAGGACTTATTGAGAAGATTTAGACAAGTTCGGTGTGACTTATTGAGCATATTTGAGTAATTTATAGAGAGGACTTATTGAGCAGATTTGAACAAGTTATATGTGGACTTGTTGAGAAAATTTGAGCAAGTTATAGAGAGGACTTGTAGAGCAGATTTGATCAAGTTCTATGTGGACTTGTTGAGCATATTTGAGAAAGTTTTAGAGAGGACTTGAAGAGTAAATTTGGATAAATTCTATGTGGACTTGTTGAGCAGATTTGTGCTAGACTGAAGGACTATGTTTATTATAGATTTGAGAGCAGATTTTGGTGCATATTTGAGGACATGTTTGTGCCAAACCAGATACAAATATAGAGTATATTTTTGCTAGACCAAAGGACTGTGTTTAGTGTAGATTTAAGAAATATATTTTGAGGTGATAGATCAAAGAGGATAGTAGTCTCCAGTGGATAGATATCCATTAGCTAGGGCAGTGAGGACATGTCTTCTAAGTGGGTACAAGAGTATTTAGTGGAGATAGATCCACAAGCTAGTGTAGTGGAGGCAATAGTCTTCTAGAGGATCACCAACTAGAGAAGAGGAGAAGGAGTTCTCCTATAGATAGAGATCCACAAAATTGATTTAGAGGATTGGTGTCTCTTTTGGATAGAGGTCCATAAACATTGTAATAGGGAAAGGATTCCCAAGAGATTGATTGAGAATATTTTAGTGAAATATTTTCTCTATGGAGTAGCCCACATTGGGTGAACCACATAAATTATGGTATCTCTATTTTATGTGGTGATTTATTCATTACTTTGATTACTGCTATTAATATTTCTATTTATACATTGCATAATATTGTTTGGGAAAGAAAAGTAAAAAATGACCTTATACTATTCACCCTCTCTCTCAGTTTAAGCTTGTGTTCTTCAATTGGTATCAGAGCAGGTTCCTTCAAAAGTATTTAACAACTTTAAGGAAAATCTAACAAGAACACAATGGATTCTAAGAATTTTTTCTTAAATAATTCAGCACCAGTATTTGATGGAAGTGACTATATATATTAGAGTATAAGAATGAAGATCTACCAGATGACACTTGGCAATGAAATTTGGAAAGTAGTTGAATTTGGATATGATCCATTAATTAATCCTCCTACAGATAAGGAAGGTAAGCTCCTACAACATTACAATTCAAAAGTAATGAATGTTCTTTTGAGAGGTTTATTGATGCAGGAACATCTAACGAAAGGCAAAATACCGCAAAGAATAAAAAGTGTCGCAATATTGCGACATGTCGGCAAAGAAGAAAAAGTGTCATGATATCGTGACATGTTGCATTTTCATGGACAAAAGACAAGACAAGGAGTCAGGAGAAAAAGTGTCATGATATCGCGACCAAAATTCGAGAGGAGGAGCAAGAGAGAAAAGTGTTGCGATATCGCGACATGTCGCATTTTCATGACTAGAATACAAGAGGAGGCGCAAGAGAGAAAAGTGTCGCGATATCGCAACATGTCGCATTATCACGACCAAAGGACGAGAGAAGGCACCAAGGAGAAAAAGTGTCATGATATCGTGACATGTCACATTATCATGACCAAAAGCCGAGAGAAGGCACAAGAGAGAAAAATGTCACGATATCACGACATGTCGCATTTTTGTGACCAACAAAAAAGAGAATGCACAAGAGAGAAAAACATCGCGATATCACCACATGTCACATTTTTACAACTCAAAAAGGGCAGGAAGGTAGAAAAGAAAAAGTGTCACGGTATCGTGACATGTCATGTTTTCACGACTCAGGAAGGAGAGAGAAGGAATGAAGCAAAAATGTCACGATTTCGTGACATGTCATGAAATCACGACCAAAAGAGGATAGGAAATGCTAGAGAAGAAAATGTCACAATTTCATGACATGTCACGAAATCGCGACCGAAGGAGCAAAAAGAAAGCAAAGAAGGAAATTGTCATGATATCGCGACATGTCACAATTTCGCGACACAAAGCAGAGAATGAAAGTGAAAGAAAAAGCTATCGCGATATAGCGACATGTCACAATTTTGTGACCCAAAATAGAGAGAGAAAGCAGAGAGTAAAGATGTCATGATATCACGACATGTCACAATTTCACGACCTAAGAGGTGAGGAGGAAGCAAAAAGGAAAAATGTCATGATATCATGACATGTCGTGATTTCACAACCCGAGAGGCGAGGAGGAAGCAGAAAGGAAAAATGTCACGATATTGCGACATGTCACGATTTCGTGACCTTAGAGGCAAGGAGGAAGCAGAGAGGAAAAATGTCATGATATCGTGACATGTCATGATTTCATGACCGAAAAGGAGAAAGAAGAGCCAGAAAGGAAAGATTTTGCGATATCACGACTTGTCGCGATATCATGACTCGAAGAAGAGAAAGGCAGCGAGGAAGAAAAATGTCATGATATCGCGACATACTACTGGTTCACGATTCCAAAAGGCATGCATTCCAAGACGATGTTTCCTGAGGCGGTCAAATGCCTCACTAAAGCATGATTTATTTCCCGATAATCTTGCTGAGCATGGCGGCCACTTGAATTCTATGTCCAAAGGTCATAGACATTCAGATGGCTCATCAATGCCTATTTTCATAGCTCACCCGATGGCAGTTGCTAGATAGGGTAAAATATATGAAGGTTCAACCATGAAGGGAGGAAGATCCAACTTTTGATATTCGAAGGATGTATTCTTCTAGGTTGGTCATTAATGGCCTAGAGGATTGGGACCTCAAAAGAAACCCAGATATTTTAAAAGGGGAAGCAAAGGCATGCACAAGGGGTCAAAAAACTATTGAGACAAAGTTGCAGAGCTGAAGGCAAGAGGGCCACTCTGGACCTGTCTGGGATTTTTTTCTTCCAGGGGGAGAAAAGGAGTTTATTTGGTAGATTGGTGCCATTTTTTTAAATCTTTTCAAGTTGTTTAATGAGATATTTTTGGTATTATACTGAGCAATTTTTTTATCCCCTATCAAGTGGTATCAGAGCGGGAGTTCCTGAGTGTGTGAGAAGATCACCTAAAGTGAAGAATCTTGCACCAGGATCTATGGAAGGGTTGTGAGAAGAGAGTGAAGAAGAATGCATCCATGAAGAAACTGTGGTGGTGGGGAGGCAGCTTGCACCAAGAAAAGAAAACTACGCCTGCGGGCTAGTGTTGTAATTGGTTTTTCAAGTTGTTTAATGAAAAATTTTGTGGTATTGGTGTGAGAAATTTTTTGTCCCCCATCAGGTGCTATCAGAGTGGGAGTTCTTGAGTGTGTGAGCAGATCGTTGACAGTGAGGCAGCTTGCACCAGGATCTGTGGAAGGGTTGTAAGAGAAACAAGCAGAATGCCTCCATGAAGAAACCATGGTGGTGGAAGAAATATGGTGCCAATAGAAGATTTCAGAGCTTTGTAGAGGCAAGTTCAGGCCCTGCAAGAGGAGCTATGCAGAGGTCTTGAACCTAGAGGAGAAGAAGGAAGTGAAGATGAAGTTGATGAAGAAGAGGACTAGTTTGAGGAAGAAGAAGAGGTTGTAGATCCTGCACAAGCTAGGTTATACAAAGCCATCTCCTAGATTGGAAAGAAACCAAAGATGGAGGTTTCTACATATTTTGGAAATCTTGATCCAGAGGATTTGATTGACTGGATCAATGATTTGGAAGAATACTTTGAGTATGAGGAGGTTGAAGATCCTGATAGGGTCAAATTTGCTAAGACCAAGCTGAAGGGTCATGCTAGCATCTGGTGGAAGGAAGTACAACTAGAAAGAAATAGAAGAAGAAAGGAGAGAATAACAATATGGGATAGAATGGTAGATAAGTTAAAAAGATAGTTTATTCTTGTATATTACGAATTGGATCTGCTAAGGAAAATGCAGAGTTTGAGACAGTCAAGCAAAACTATCAAAGAATACACAGAGGATTTTTATAAGATCTCCATCAAGAATTGGCCATTCAGAGGCTAACAAGGAGAAGGTGGCCCGTTACATCAATGGGTTGAGAACCAGTATTCAAGAAGAGTTGAGTCTGGTTAGGGTGAGCACCATTGAGGATGCTTACCAGTTTGCCCTCAAATTCGAAGAGAAGGCTGAACAGAGATGGTTTGAGGGTAAGCAAAGAGGAAGAGGTCATGGTGGAAGAACTGGTGGAAGGACCAGTGGAGAAAAATATAAGGATCAAAAGAAGGCTAGTGAAACCAGTAATACCCAGGATCAGAAAGAGGGGAACACCTACCAACCCCATGATCATAAAAATGGCTACCCAAGAGGAAGAGGTAGATCTGGATGTGGGTATGGAAGAGGAGGATTTCATGGAACCTGTTTCCACTATGGCAAAGAAGGACATCGAGCATACGAGTGTCCACAACATCGAGAAAGGATGAATAAGAGACCTAAGGGTCCTACCAAAGCTACTGTAGTAGATGAAGGTGCTAAATCAGAACATTCTGAGAAGTCAAAGAGAAGGGAAGTTATAGTCACAAGGAGGACCCTATTGAATGAGGAGAAATGATTAGACCAGAGAAGGATCCTGTTCCATATAAGATGCAAATGTTTAGGTAAGGTCTATAATGTTATTATAGATAATGGTAGTACTGATAACTTGGTCTCTGAAGAAATGGTTACTAAGTTATAGCTAGAGAGGAGGAGACACCCACATCCATATCGGATTGCGTGGTTGTAGAAGGACCATAGGGCATTGGTCAGTGAATAGTCCTTAGTCAAGTTCAATATTGGGAGATACTAGGATGAGGTCCTGTGTGATGTTTTGCCTATGGATGCTTGCCATATGCTGTTGGGAAGGCCATGGCAGTTTGATCATTGTGTAGTCCATGATGGACATGCCAACACTTACTCCCTAACAAACGAAGGAGTGCACCATAAACTAAAGCCATTGAAGGGGATGAATGAAAAGAGGTTGCTGACAACAATGAGAGTGGAAGTTATGGGGTTTGAAGAACTTAAGGGTTTGTACCTTGAAGACCCAAATTTTGCTAAAGCTTGGAGAGCTTGTACAGTCCCAGTTAAAAGTAAGGTGACAGAACAGTGCAGAAGTGAAGATCACTTCTCAATCCACCCCGGTTGTCTGATGCAGGAGCATCCAAGGAAAGGCAAAATACTGCAAAGAAGAAAAAGTGTCACGATATCGCGACATGTCGTCAAAGAAGAAAAAGTGTCACGATATCGTGAAATGTCACATTTTCACGACCAGAAGACAAGAGAAAGTTCCAGGATAAAAAGTGTCATGATATCGTGACATGTTGCATTTTCATGACCAAAATCCGAGAGGAGGCGTAAGAGAGAAAAGTGTCACGATATCGCGACATGTCGCATTTTAACGAACAAAATACAAGAGGAGGCACAAGAGAGAAAAGTGTCACGATATTGTGACATGTCACATTATCATGACCAAAGGACGAGAGAAGGCACCAAGGAGAAAAAGTGTCGTGATATCGTGACATGTCGCATTATCACGAACAAAAGCCTATAGAAGGCACAAGAGAGAAAAATATTGCAATATTGCGACATGTCGCATTTTCACAACCAAATAACAAGAGAAGGTGCAAGAGAGAAAAGTTTCATGATATCACGACATGTCGCATTTTCACAACTCGAAAAGGGTAGGAAGGCAAAAAATAAAAAGTGTCCCGATATCGCGACATGTCGCGTTTTCACGACTCAGGAAGGAGAGAGAAGGTGCGGAGTAAAAATGTCATGATTTCATGACATGTCGTGAAATTGCGATCGAAAGAAGACAAGAAAGGCCAGAGAAGAAAATGTTGCAATTTCGTGACATGTCACGAAATCGCGATCGAAGGAGCAGAAAGAAAGCAAGGAAAGAAACTGTCATGATATCATGACATGTCGTGATTTTATGACCCGAAGTAGAGAGCGAAAGTGAAAGACAAAGCTATCGTGATATCACGACATGTCATGATTTTGTGACCCAAAATAGAGAGAGAAAGAATAGAGCAAATATGTCGTGATATCATGACATGTCATGATTTCACAACCCGAGAGGCGAGGAGGAAGCAGAAAGGAAAAATGTAGCGATATCGCGACATGTCGTGATTTCACAACCCAAGAGGTGAGGAGGAAGCAGAAAGGAAAAATGTCGTGATATCGTGACATGTCACGATTTTGTGACCCGAGAGGCGAGGAGGAAGCAGAAAGGAAAAATGTCACGATATCGTGACATGTCACAATATCACAACCAAAAATGAGAAAGAAGAGTCGAAAAGGAAAGATGTCATGATATCATGACATGTCATGATATCGCGACATGTCACGATATCGCGACATGTCGTGATATCATGACTCGAAGAAGAGAAAGGTAATGAGGAAGAAAAATGTCATGATATCATGAAATACTACTGGTTCACGATTCAAAAAGGCACGTGTTCCCAGACGATGTTTCCTGAGGTGTTCAAAGGCCTCACTAAAGCATGATTTCTTGCTCGATAAGTTTTTTGAGCATGGCGACCACTTGAATGCGATGTCCAGAGGTCAAAGACATTCAGATGACTCATCAATGCGTGTTTCCATGGCTGACCCGGTGGTAGTTGCCAGATAGGGTAAAATATGTGAAGGTTCAGTCACAAAGGGAGGAAGAGCCGACTTTTGAGATTCGGAGGATGTATTCTTCCAGGTGGGTCATTAATGGCCTAGAGGTTCGGGACCTCAAAAGAAACCCAAATATTTTAAAAGGGGAAGCAAAGGCATGCACAAGGGGTCGAAAAACTACTGAGATAGAGTTGAAGAGCTGAAGGCAAGAGGGCCACTATGGACCTGACTAGGCTATTTTTCTTCCAGGGGGAGGAAAGGAGTTTATTTGGTAGACTGCTGCCATTTTTGTAAATCTTTTCAAGTTGTTTAATGAGAAATTTTGTGGTATTGGAATGAGCAATTTTTTTGTCCCCCATAATTTACATAGAACAGAGTCTATGAAAGTTATGCATTGTCAAACTACAAAAGACATGTGGGATAAATTGAAAAATATATATGAAGGAGATAAATGTGTCAAGAAAATCAAGGATGGACAAAGAAGACAAGGAAATAAGTTCTTTCAAAGACAAGGAAATAATTTCTTTCAAAGACAAAAGAGGAGCTACTATGTAGATAAGGCAAGTACTAAAGTGATAATGATGCTAGTATTTCAGATAATGATAGAGATGAAGTCCTATTTTTATTTTTTATTTTTATTTTTTTAATTTACATGGTGGAATCGGTAGCCGCCATGAATTCGGGTAGGCTGTCCAGCTTTTATGGCCACCATAGTATTCTACGATGTCCGCCCTAGAATCCACCACATAGATCTTCATGCAGTCCACCCCTATAACCACCATGCCACAATCATTTTAAACCTTTTACACTTGAAAGCACCAGGAAATGGAAAAGCATTCAGTATGACGAGGCCCGAGATTTAAACCTTGGACCTCCACCCCCCTTATGGGGTTTGGATGAACCAATTGGTCTACACCTCGGACCTAATGAAGTCCTATTTATTATTGAAGAAAAATAACAAGTTAAGAAAAGGACTCTAGTAATTATCAAGTGTTTTATATGTGGTAACTTTGGAGATCTTGAATATGATTGTACAAGGGATGGCTATAGTTTCAGTGATGATGAATATGAAGATACACTTGAAGTACTAGAAGATAATATTCTAATGGCACTATAAGAAGGAAAATATGATCCTATAGAAGAAAATCCAATAGAAAATAAAGATATGATATCAAGGGAGAACTTATTTATGCTCTTGAAACATTAAAGAAGGTAATAAAACAAAACTCTAAACTTGAATTTTAGTTTCAATAATGTGATGAAGAGAGAAGACTGCTTATAGAGGATTTAGAAAAATCAAAGGCTAAGAAAAAAATGTTCAAGGATAAGTTAGAAGCAGAGATCTTAGAATGTGGAAAGTTAGCATAATAAGTGGCACTTCTAAGAGAATATTTTGAAGACTCAAAATTCAATCTAAAAGGATTCAAAAATAGCTCAAAAAACTTAGATAAATTCATCAAAATACAAAAGCCTATATCAAGAAAAATAGGTCTTGGATTTGGACATGATCAAAATAAATGGGAAGGAGAGTCAACCTCAAGTTTTAGAGGAGAAGAAAGTTTATATGAAGATGCTTCAGAAGAAGAAAGTGTAAAATAAATTGAGACATATGAGGATGAGTTGGACAATAGAGATTTCAACAAGAACAGGAACAATGAACAAAAAATATATAGATAGAACAACAATCAGAATAGGTAAAGAGAGACTATGAGACCAATGAGGTCAAGGCAAGAAGGCTTCAATGGAATATTTTTTTCATGTCATATGTTTGGGCACATGTCTTCACAGTGTAGGAAACTTGAAAGACAAGAATATGGGAACAAACAACTTTTCCATGGGTATTGCTACTCATGTAATCAGTTTGGTCATAAGGCAATGAATTGCAGGGTTCATGATAGAAGAAGGTATGAATTTACTAGGAGAAATCCTAAAATATTTGCACCTCCAAGGAATAATAGCATTAAGTGTTATAGTTTCAATAATGATGTTCACACAACAAAGTGGTGTAGAGCATACATTCCAGAATCAAGCATGAACAAGAATAGGAACAAGAACAGAAACATGAATATGAATAGGAACAGGAACAGGAACAGGAACAGTAACATGGATATGAATAGGAATAGGAACATGAACATGAACATGAATAGGAACAGGAACAAGAACATGGATATGAATAGGAATAGGAATAAGAACATGGATATGAATAGGAACAGGAACAAGAACATGGATATGAACAGGAACAGGAATAGGAACATGGATATGAACAAAAACATGGATAGGAATATAGACATGAACAGGAACATGGACATGGAAAGAAACAATTAGAGGAATTAGAAGGATCAGATAATAAGGAAAAAAGATAAAGGTAAAGAATAGTGTTTTTGGGAGTAGAAATACTCCCACTCCAGAATTAACCACCTCAAGAGAATGTGGGGGAGGGGCTAAGATAAGAGGCTATTTCTTAGCCCTGAGCCCCAAAGGTGACCCTTTGCCACTGATTTCAATGGGGGAGAGATTTGAGTGAGGGGGAGATATTTGGTATTGGAAAGAACATTGAGCCAGGGAGAGCAATGTCCTAGGGGGAGAAGAACAAAAGAAAATGTAAGTTTTTGGTAAAAATAATTTGGGTTGCCATCAATGAAAAAGGGGGAGATTTTTGTATATTTTGAGTCCTTAAGTCAAATATGTCATTGATGTAAAGAAATGAAGTCATCATTAATGTCAAGGAAATTGTCAAGAAATAAAGTTGTCAAAAGTTGTTATTGATATCCAAAAATAAGCCACTGATGATGTCAAATGTCAAGAGGAATAAAGCAAAGGTTAAAGGAAAAAGGGCTCCATAATATTTTTTACTATGTGGAAGCATAAGTTAAAAGGTTTTTCATAAAAACCCAAGGAAGACTATAGCAAAGCTAAAAGAAGGTTTAATATTTATTTAATAAAATATTTAAATTCAAAGTGAATTTAAATTTTATTAATAAATACTATTTATACCAAGGTGTGCAATGGAAGATGGTCTTAATAAAAACAAAGGGTTTTAAATAATTAATTTTTAATATTTAAATTCAAATGAATTTAAATATTTTATAAATTAATAAGCTCCAAAGTAAATTTGAGCACCGACGTCTAATAAGGTTGGAGGTAATTCGAGCGCTGACGTGTTTGCATAAATGAGAGAAAGGACTATATAAACTATGCCTTAAGAGGTATTTTAATTATCCTTGATCAAACGTTTTAAAGTATGCAAATTTGAATTTAAGAGCTTGTACGAAAAAGGGAAACAAATTCTATATTTTATGTGCCAGAGAATAAGGACAAAAATTAAAGCGCTAAAAAATTAGAAGTCATATGGGTAGCGTGGCCTAGTGGCAAAGAGGCATTGGTTAAAGTGTTTGAGGTGCCAAGTGACCTACGTTTGAAATTCAACAACATCGAATTATAGTGTTTACGTTGGTGTTGGAAGCACCAAGGGAACACTACATGTTTTTCGTGGCAAAGCATGGAGGTTTATTGAGCACGTGGTGCTATTCACTCCTCAAGCGAGCGCCTAGCTCGTGCGGTAGTTGGAGCGACATCTAGGGCATTGGGTGAAGGTTGTGTTGTGAGTTTGATTTCCACGAAGGCCAAGGTAATAAAAATTGTGATTATTTTTTATATTGCCTAAAGTTGAGATGATGTCTTAGGGAGTTAAAAAGGTTGCTTAAAAGATTTTTATTTTGATTATTGATCTTTTGAAATTTGGAGGAATAAGGTGTTTGCTTTATTTTTAAATAAAGTGTTGGTGTCACATTGAGTTGTTGAATTTATAAAAGGATAAAAGGAATTTCTAAGCATTGATTTATTTTTAAAAGAAGAGTGAATTGAAAATTATTTTAGTTGGGGAGATCATAAGGTGTAAGTGGTATATTAATTTTTGTAAATGTTGATGAATGATTTCTTAAATGTGGAGTGATAAGTGGTATATTTGTCTTTATACTTACATTGTATTTTAATGAAGATTATTATCTAATAATTTCTTTGAGCTTGGCAAAAGATTGTTAATGTTTGTGGCAGATTTATGATATTCCTCCATCATCAAGAAAAAGGTATGAGCACATTCTTTCTTAGTTAAATCGATCGGTTGGTTTTGCAGTGAAAAGGACTTGATTAGGGTTTCATTTTGAGTGTGTTTGAGTTAATGCTTAAATTTTTTCCGGAATAAAGAGTTATAATTAAAACCTTGTTTTATAAGCATTGTTGTTGAAGTAAGGTGTTGAGTGAAGAACTTGAACTAGAGTTTGAAAATAACATGAGTATCATTGTTATGTGAGGTATTTTATAAACAATGTTTTTGAAGTGAGTTTTTGAGCAAAGAACTTGAACTAGAGTTTGAAAAGAACATGAGTATCATTGTTATGTGAGATTTGATATTGATCATCGTTGAAAATATTTTGAGTTGAGTGATAATAAGCTTGGACTAGGGTTTGTAAGCAAGGGTTGTTTCATTAAGTGTTTGGTTGAGTAAATTTGGTTGAACCTAGTCAAGTGGGTATGTGAAGTGATTGTTCAAGTTCCATAAAATAAACTATTCTATATTCTGAGTTGAGTTGAGAAATTTATTGAGCATTGAGTTGTATTTGAAGCATATTGAGTCTCTAACAATTCTCCTTATGTTTCTAAGAGAGTGATTGAAATAAAATGAGCATTATGATTATTATAGAGCATATTGAGTCTCTAACAACTCTATTTATGTTTCTATGAGATTGGACAAGTTTTGTGTGGACTTGTTGAGCTAATTTGAGGTAAGTCTTTGATAAGACTTGTGGATAGATCTAGTGTGAGCTTTTATGGAAGCTTACAATATAGATACTGAGTAGATTTGGATAAGTTATGTGTGGACTTGTTGAACAGATTTGAGCAAGTTCTATAGAGGACTTATTAAGCATATTTGGACAATTTTGGTGTAGACTTGTTGATCAGATTTGAGAAATTTCTAGAGAGGACTTGTTGAGAAGATTTGAACAAGTTCTGTGTGGACTTGTTGAGCAGATTTGAGCAATTTCTGGAAAGGACTTGTAGAGCATATTTGAGTAAGTTATGTGTGGAATTTTTGAGTAGATTTAAGCAAGTTCTAGAGAGGAATTGTAGATCATATTTGGATAAGTTTTGTGTGGACTTGCTGAGAAAATTTTTGCTAGACCGAAGTACTGTGTTTAGTAAATATTTGAGAGTATATTTTTGTGTAGATTTGAGTACAAGTTTGTGCCAGACTAGAGACAAATATAGATCAGATTTGTGCTAGATCGAAGGGCTACATTTAGTGCAGATTTGAGAAAGAGCTTTGGAGGTGACTGAGTAGAAATGATAGTAGTCTCCAATAGATAGATATCCATTATCCAGGGCATTGAGGATAGGTATTTTGAGTGGGGATAAAAGTATTCAGTGGAGAGAGATCCATAATCTAGTGTAGTGAAGGTAGTAGTATTATAGAGGATCACCAGCTAGAGCAGAGGAGTAGTTATCCTATGGATATATATCCACAAACTTGATTTAGGGGATTGGTGTATCCTTTGGATAGATGTCCATACACATTCTAATAGGGAAAGGATTCCCAAGAGATTGATTGAGAATATTTTAGTGAAATATTTTCTTTGTGGATTAGCCCACAATGGGTGAACCACATAAATTATGGTATCTCTATTTTATGTGGTGATTTATTCATTACTTTGATTACTGCTATTAATATTTCTATCTATACGTTGCATAATATTGTTTGGGAAAGAAAAGTAAAAAATGACCTTATACTATTCACCCTCTCTCTTAGTTTAAGGTTGTGTTCTTCAAGTTGAGCTAGTGAGCTCCAATAGTGGTAGATATTGTGAGCTCTGGTAGCAACAGAGCTAGTGAGATCCAACAATGGTAGATTTTGTAAGTTCTGGAAGTACTAAATTTGGTGATATCTAATAGTGGTAGAGCTAGTGAGCTCTAGAAACTGAGATATGGTGAGCTCCAATAATGGTGGATCAGATGAGCTCTATTAGTGGTAGATCAAATGAGCTTTAGTAATGGTATATTAGGTGATCTTTGACAGTGGTATATCTAGTGAGCTTTGACATAAGTAGATCCAATGAGCTTTGATAGTGGTAGATCTGATGAGATTTGAAAATGGTAGATCCTATGAGATTCAACAATGGTATATTCAATGAGATTTGGAAACAATAGATCCAATGAGCTTTGATAGTGGTAGATCAGGTGATATTTGATAATGGTAGATCTTGTGAATTTGGATAGTGGTAGATATAGTGAGCTTCTGAATAGTGGTAGATATGATGAGCTCTGACATTGGTAGATTTAGTGAGCTTTGGTAGTGGTAGATCTTATGAGATTTGGTAGCAGTATATCTGGTGAGATTCAATAGTGGTAGACCTAGTGAGATTTGGAAGTGGTAGATCTTGTAAGCTTTGGTAGCGATAGATATAGTGAGCTTTGGAAGTGATATATCTGGTGAGATTTAGTAATGATAGATCTTATGAGATTCAAAAATGGTAGATCTGGAGATTACGAATAGAAATTCTTATTCTAGTGGCCTTATTGTAAAGTTTTTATAAAATGTTTGATATGGTTTATTGGTTGTACCACAAGGTTGAATAAAATAATCTTATAGTGAGATGGGGTGGTGTGAACAGTATAAGGTAAAATTTTACTTTTCTTTCCAAACAATATTATCCAAGGCTATCACTTGCAATATCAATAGCAATAACAAATCAATGCACAAATCATCACACACATGAGGGACACAAATTTAATGTGGTTCATCCAATGTGGGTTACATCCATGGAGAAAATATTTCTTCTAAAATTTCTCAACAAATCTCTTGAGAATCAATTCCCTATTATAATATTTATGAATTCTATTCAAAAGATATCTCAATACCCAATGCTTTAGTTTGTGGATCTCTCTCCATAGGATAAATCTATTCCATCTACTCTAGTTTGTGGATCTCTCTCCACAAGAGAATTCTATCCCTTTTGCTCTAGTTTTTGGATCTCTCTACAGGATAACTGTATCCCCTTTTCTTTGGTTTTTGGATATCTCTCCATAGGAGAACTCTATACCCTTTGCTCTATTTTTTGGATCTCTCTCCATAGGATAACTCTATCCCCTTTGATATGGTTTGTGGATCTCTCTCCATAGGAGAACTCTATCCCCTCTACTCTAGTTTGTTGATCTCTCCCCATAGGAGAAATCTATCCCCTTGCTCTAGTTTGTGGATCTCTATCTACAGGAGAAATCTATCCCCTTTGCTCTAGTTTGTAGATCTCTCTCCACATTTTGCTCTAAAATATATATAAAATGTGCACCAAGCCTCATCACAAGTCTAGCATAAATATGCTTCAAATATACTCGCAACTCTGTCCAAATCTACATACATTACATTCACAAATCTACTTTCTATCTTTGCTCAAATATGCTTCAAGTATTCTCACAAGAATTTATCAAATCTAGCTCAATTTTTCTTCAAGTCTTCTCACAAGAATTTCTCAAATCTACCTCAATGTTGCTTCAAATATTCTCATAAGACCTACTCAAATTTATCTCAATGCTACTTCAAGTCTTCTCACAAGACTTCCTTAAATATACCTCAATGCTACTTCAAGTCTTCTCACAATACTTGCTCAAATATACCTCAATGCTGCTTCAAGTCTTCTCACAAGACTTTCTCAAATCTACCTCAATGTTGCTTCAACACCTCCTAAAATATTTTTAAATCTTGGATGCAAACAATGCTTATATCTCTTTCAAAAACGCTATCTTTAACTAGGTAATTCAAAAATATTCTACCTAGAATTCATTTAACCTCTGGAACATATAAATAATAATATGATTTATCAAATACCCAATATGTTCTTTACATTCACAACTCTTGCACTCATTCAATCTAGTCTCTACCTTTTGAAAATCTCTCTCAAATCAAATCACACTAGTGTATAACTTTGTCTCACAAAACTGGTCTCCATTCTTTGCAAATTTACTCTCAATGATCAGACACAATGATGCGCAAATTTCCTTTACAATATTGATCTCAAAGACTTCATAATTACTTTCAATATCTTTCACACCAATGCTCAAATTGTTTCACAATGATGTACAAACTTGGTCTCAACCCTAGCACAAGTATTTCAGATTTCTTTCAACAAATGAAGCACATGTAGATCTCAAAACCTAATACAATTGTTCCACTTTTTTTCAACAATTATGCATACTTTATTTCACAAACCCTAGCTCAAATATTTACAACAATACACACTAGTCAACCCTTTTATATCCACCTTATAATTCTGAAATATTTGCTCAACCAACCACCTTAGAGAAGGAATATTGTCAACATACCACTCATCTTGCTTTGATAAAAATGAGCCCTCAAAACCTATTCCAAAATTATTTTATTTTTTCCTCTTCAAGAGGTTATCCAATATTCTTTTCAAAAAAATCACAAAAACCTTCCCTCGAATTGTGCATAAAAACATTTGATATATACTCCTTTTATTTTCTTAAAATAAGGTTTTTAATTAAAGAACAAAAAAATTAAAAAATTTCCTTCACCATTCAAAAATACACACAATAATTAAAACATAGAACACCTTATAAATCCTACTCTTAAAATACACACAATCAACTCATACAATGAAAGAATCCATATCACACCTTATTTCTCCTTCTACATAGAATTTCAATACCAAAGGATCTTATTTCACACCATATTTCTCCTATATCAAATGAGCATAAATTAATCAACTCAACCTTATAACTCCACAAAATCAAATGATAATTAAATATTAAATACCTCTTTTATTATTCCTTCAACATGATTCAAAACTCTCACCTCATGAGAGCAAAACGCCCAACCAAGGGGCCACTACCGGTTGCGCTAGTGTTGCCCATCAGACCTCAAAGATGCCAATCACATTTTGTAGCATCCTACTGCAAACTCATACAAACAAAACAAAATATCCATGATGGATTTTGAACCTAAAACCTCCTACTTACAATACCTTCATTTTGACTCAGCCATCAGTTGGTCTAGCTAGCTAGACGAGATGTGATATGCACCAAATCAAGCTTAAATATTTGTCATTCATTGTAGAAAAAATGTGTTGTCACTTCCTTTCCTTCTCTACCATGTGCAATGAATCATATATCAATTAACACATGCACAAATATTTACCACTCACTTGCAAATTATTTTAGGCACGGGTATTTATATATTTTAGCTTGGTCTTCGACCAACATCAGTGCCACCTTGTCCTTTTCACTCCATGCAATGTCAACCTCCTTAATTCGAATTTAATTTAAAATTAATTCAAAATTTACCTTCAACTAATTGGTTCTCAAATATTATTACAACTTGAAATCTTTATATTATAATAAATATATTATAATATTAATCCTTTAAAATTTACCTTCACATTTAATATTATGGCCTTTAGTAATATTAATATCTTGCCTTCATTTTTAAACCATTGTCCCAAAAAAATATTTTGTCCATTATAATATTCAAAAAAGGTATTTTAATGCTTTTCTCAATCAATATTATAATAATAAATATTATAATATTTTCCTTGATATTAATGGCAACCAATGACATCTTCTCTTTTCACATCAACCTATGACATCAATGACAACACACTATACTCAAAATTTCCAAAAATATCCCCCTTTGTCATTGATGGCAACCCTTTCTAAAAATTCCTTTTTTAATCATTGGATTCCAAATTTGCTCCCCATGAGCAACTACTCCCCCTGATTGGATGCTCTCCCCCTAACTCAAATATCTCCCCCTTTGACATCAATGGTAAAGGGAATCCTTAAGACTCTTAGATCAACCCCCTCCCCACCTCCTTTCCTTGAGGTGATTAATTTTGGGGTGGGAGTATCTCTACTCCAAACATTCAATGTTATTTTTATTTGTCAACCTTATTTTTCAACACTTTTATAATCATACTTTTTTTATCCTTTTTAGTGTCCCTATTCTTTCTTAACTTTATAAGATATAGAAACTATATTCTACACCACTTTGCCTTATTCCTAAGATTATTGCTCTTGTAACACCTTATGTTGTAGTTCTTGTAAGGTGTACATGTCTTGAAGTTCCTCTTGGGGAAGACATAATCATTTCTATCATGAACCCTATAGTGGATTGCTTTATGACCAAAGTGATTACATGAGTACCAATACCCTTGAAATAAATATCCATACTTGAATGAGTTGACATTCCTTTTAGTGAGGCCATACTCCTTTCCATGAACCCTACAATGCATAGCTTTGTGACAAAACCGATTACATGAAAAATAATGTCGTTTCAAGAAATATTGTTTTGAAACCTCTGGTCTCTTAGTCCTTTCTTTGCCTTCTCTATGATGATCCCTATTTCTTGTTTGTGCATTGTTTTATTTCTTAGTGAAGCTTCTATTCTTCAACTTATCCACATAAGTATTAGTTTCTTCTTCACTCCCTTCCTCTGAAACTTCCTCTTATTTTGAGCTTTAGCTTGAACTTTCTTCTTGTTCCCCTTGTCCCTATTCAAAACCAAATCTTGTTTTGATAGATGAAGATCTTTGTGCATTGATAATTTTATCCAATTTTTTTTAAATTTTCCCAAACCTATGTAGCTTATCCTTAGAATATTTCACTTCCATCCTTAGAGAAACTACTTCATGTTCTAATCTTTCAAACTCTAAATATTTTGCTTCTAACTTTTCAACCATGACCACTTTAAATATCCTTGCCTTAGATTTTGAGTTTGTGAGGTCTTATAGAAGATTTTATTTTTCTTCCTCATGTTCTTAAATCTGAGCCTTCAATCTTGAATTTTGCTTTCCAACTCTCTTCAACTCTCTGAGAGCAATAATAAGTTCTTATTTTAGATCAAATGTGTCTTCATATTTATTTTTTGAATCTTTCTCTACTTCTTGATCTTCAAGAGAATCTTCATACTTTTCAATTTTATCTTCAACATGAGCTTTTTCTTCCTCTTCTATTACCAAAAATATAATCCCTTCCTATTTACTATCCGAGAGTATTTCATCACTATAAATTGAAGCATTGCTTGAATTTTTAACATAGAAACTCTTCTTGTGCCTTTGAAATAACTTATTTTCATGCTTGCCTTGACCATACTTGTTTTTCTCTTCATACCTGAATTTTCCTTCTTTCTTATGATCCTATTTCTCTTCACTGCTACCACTCTCGGTTTATGGATAATTAGATGCATAGTGATAAAAATTACCACAATTAAAAAATTTCATAGTATTCATACCTTTGTACTTTCTTGAGTCCTTTTTTCTCATCACATAGTTAGCTTCTTCATTACTGCTTGACTCGCCACTTGATTATGGTTTCTTATCTTTTGTCTTCTATGAAGGTTTTGAAAGATTCCTCTTTCTTAGAATTGTGATACTTTTCTATTCTCATCTCATAAGCTAAAATAATTCCATGTAACTCATCCATAGTCAAAGTATCGATATCTCTCATCTCTTCTATAGCTGAAACCTTTGCATCATACCTTATAGGGAATGATCTTAATCCTTTCTGAGAAATACTAGAGTCTTCAATTTTGAATCCAAGTCCACGCATGGTATTAACAACCTCATCAACATGAATTACTTAGAAATATCTTCCTCATATTCCATATTCAAATATTCAAACCTTTTCTTGTGGTTTTGTAGTTTTTCCAACTTGACCTTGTTATCTCCTTTATATGTTTTCTTTAATTTTTCCCACATCTATTTTGTTGATTTACATTGCATAAATTTCACAAATTCTGCTTCACATAATCCACTTAATATTCCATTCATAACCTTGGTATTATTCACATGTAACTTCTTACCGTCCTTATCTGTGGGAGTAGTTGTAGGTGTGAACCCATCCTCAATAGATTGCCATGTATCATATCCTTGTACCATCAAGTAAGTATCCGTTCTTATACTCCAGAAAGCATAATTGTTTCCATAAAAAAATGGAGCCTTATTTGATGAAGATACATTCTAATATGACATATGTGTTCCTATAATATCTTCCTTCAAGCTATTAGACTTTTTCGAAGAAACCCTATATGATACCAATTGAAGAACACAAGCTTATAATAAGAGGGGGGTGAACAGTCTAAGGTAAAATTTTAATTTTATTTTCAAACAATATTATCCAATGTTATCACTTGCAATATCAATAGCAATAAAAAATAAATGCATAAATAATCACACACAAAAGAGACACAAATTTAACATGGTTTATCCAATGTGGGTTACATCCACAGAGAAAATCTATTTTCTAAATTTTCTCAACAAATATCTTGGGAATAAATTCCCTATTACAATATTTATGAACCTCTATTCAAAGGAGATATCAATCCCCAATGCTCTCATTTTTGGATCTCTCTCCATAGGATAACTCCATCCCCTCTGCTCTAGTTTTTGGATCTCTCTCCACAAGATAACTCTATCCCCTTTACTCTAGTTTGTGGATCTCTCTCCATAGGATAACTCTACCCCCTCTGATCTGGTTTGTGGATCTCTCTCCATAGGATAAATTTATCACTTTTGCTCTGGTTTGTGGATCTATCTCCACAGGAGAACTCTATCCCCTCTGATCTAGTTTGTGGATCTTTCTCCATAGGATAAATCTATCCCCTTTGCTCTAGTTTTTGGATATCTCTACATAGGAGAACTATATCCCCTTTTCTCTAGTTTTTGGATATCTCTCCACAAGAGAACTCTATCACCTTTGATTTTTTGTGGATCTCTCTCTACAATTTGGTCTCAACTCTGTCTAAAATCTACACCAAGCCTTGTCATAAGGCTAGTACAAATCTACTTCAATTCTATCTAAATCTGCACATATTGCATGCACAAATATGCTTTCTATATTTATGCAAATCTGCTTCAAGTCTTCTCACACATTTTTTTCAAATTTACCTCAATGCTACTTCAATTCTTATCATAAGACTTACTCAAATTTTCCTCAATGCTACTTCAATTATTCTCACAAGACTTGCTCAAATATACCTCAATGCTACTTCAAGTATTCTCACAAGACTTGCTCAAATCTACCTCAATGTTGCTTCAACACCTACTCAAATATTTCTAAATATTACATGTAAACAATGCTTATATATCTTTCAGAAATGCTTTATTCAACTAGGTGATTAAGACATATTCTACCTAGAATTCATTTAAACTCAGGAACATATAGAGAATAATATGATTTATCAAATACCCAATATGTTCTTCACATTCATAATTCTTGCAATCATTCAATCCAGTCTCTACCTTTTGTAAATATCTCTCAAATTAAATCACACTAGTGTATAAATTCATTTCAAAAAACTCGTCTCTATTCTTTGCAAATTTACTCTTAATGATCAAACACAATAATGTACAAATTTCCTTTACAAGATTGATCTCAAACACTTCACAATTACTTTCAATATATTTCACACCAATGCTCAAAATGTTTCACAATGATGTACAAACCTAGTCTCAACCCTAGCACAAGTATTTCAGATTTATTTCAATAAATGAAGCACATGTAGATCTCAAAACCTAAAACAATTGTTTTCACTTTATTTCAACAATAATGCATACTTTATTTCACAAACCCTAGCTCAAATATTTTCAATAATACACACTAATCAACCCTTTTATCTCCATATTATAATTATGAAATATTTGCTCAACCAACCATCTTATATAAGGAATAATGTCAACATATCTCTCAACTTGCTTTGATGAAAACGAGCCCTCAAAACCTGTTCCAAAATTATTTTCTTTTTGCCACTTCAAGAGGTTAGACAATATTATTTTCAAAACAATCACAAAAACCTTCCCTCAAATTGTGCACAAAAATATTTGCTCTAAACTCCTTTTATTTTCTCAAAATAAGGTTTTTAATTAAATAAAAAAAAACCTTTAAAACTTTCCTTCACCATTAAAAAATGCACACAATAATTAAACCATAGAATATCTTATAAATCCTACTCTTAAAATACACACAATCAACATACTGACTCCACCCTATATGCTTAATGCTGATGCAACCATACATATATAGTTTAGATATTTATATCCTCTTACATCCATGTTTTTAAGGAGAGCACCTCATATTACCACCCTACCCATGGTATATAGTGAAGCCTTGATTGTAGAAAAACAATTAATACCTCAATATTTTGAAATAAGTTAATTACCTTCACTAGGACAACCAGTTGCATTCAACCAAGTACCAATGATTAATCAAGCCCTTACAAAATAGATATCAATGTCTAATACTCTACCATTTACAAATTTTAATCAACCATATAATTCTATTACTGCCCCTACACACCCTATTACCCCACCATATTTATATAATCAATCTATTGCTCATAAGAATTTTTAAAGTAATGTGTAGACTACACATGCATTTCTGAATACTACCTCTGCTCAGAATATACCAACATTTCAGAATATTCTAATATTTTTAAATGCTACTCAAAACCAAAACATACCTACTTTATTAAATCCTATTGCACCTAAAAATAATGTGGTAAATCAGCCTGTTGTATGATAGAATAATAATGTTAATTCCTAGTTAGATAATATGCAAAGGTTAGTCCAAAAAAATAGCAGTGATATGGTGCTATTGCAGAAGTAGGTACCTCAAAACCTGCCTCCCAATAATTTACTTCAGAATAGAAATTTTAATTTCCAAAGGGTCAACTACCAATAGAATACTCATCTAAACAATGGAGGAGTACCCAATCCAATCGTCAATTAGCCTAACACTATGACCAATCAAAATTAGGCTTATACCATAGTCAATATTTCAAATTTGGATTTAAATAATTGGTTTAGAGTGTATTCCACTACACAACATAGTGAGAATGAATGTCCTGAGTTCAAAACTACTTTAGAAATGCTTTAGAAAGAAATGGAAAAAATAAAAAGAATACCAAATGAAGAAAATTCTAATAAAGCAACCACTAGTAATGGAAAAACATAAGTAGTAGAAACCTTTGAATATTCAAAAGGATATTATGAAGGATATGATGGATCCTTGGAAGAAGAAGAATAGCCCTACTGGAAATTCAATAAAGGAAACAATAATTATATTCTTAGAAGCAAAGGTAAGGCACTAATCACTTCTTCCATTCCTATTGATTCTCAAGATAACAATAATACAAATACACCTAAGGTTAGTGTCTCACCACAACCACACAAATATTTGGAATAGGATAAAATTACATATAATAGTGTAGAAGACTTGAAGAAAATAAAGGTAAACATATCTTTCTTTGAAGTTGCCTAGCTAACTGATCATCAATAAATGTTAATAAAAGCATTCAGTGAAAAAAATAAAATTGAATCCAAGAAAACCATGGATGCACAATCTGTATCATGAAAGGATAAATGGAAGCCCCTCCTTTTATTTTGACTATTAGAATTACAAGAAATAATTTACACAACTATCTTGTTGATTCGTGAGCCTTAGGTAATGTCATATCACATGTTGTTTACCAAGAGTTCGGTCTAAAACCTATTCCTTCTAACAAAGTGGTAGTGCAATTATATAAAAATTAGTTCATGTCATTGGTGTTCTCAAAAACATTCATGTACAATTAGCATTAGAACCCAAAATTTAGTAGTATATAGACATTCAAGTTATGGATATCCCTTATGGATATGGAATATTGCTTAGTAGAGATTGGTCTAGAAATTTGAATGGGTATTGGCCATTGATTTTTATCACATATGGTTGCCTTGGTGAGAAGTTGAAAATTATATTAGAATAGAAAGATAACCTATAATTAAATAGCTCATCACATAGTACAATGAGACCAATGAAGTATTTTTAATAAATCTAAACTAGGAGTTTACAATCTCAAAACCAAATCGACCGTAGATAAGTATGAAACTGAGATACCACCCAATAACCAAAATAAAGATGAAAATAATTTTTGGACTCTTAATTTTGATGGATCTAATTCTATGAAAGGTAGTGGAGTAGGATTTGAGCTAATTAGTCCTAAAGGAAAATATTATCTAGTAGCATATAGATTGCAATTTTCATGTACCTAAAAAATTATAGAATATGAAGCATTGATATACAGAATGCAATTAGTTCTAATAAAATTAAATGCTTAAATTTATTGGGATATTTTGATTTTGTGGTTAAGAAAGTTAGAATCCAATATGATTGCCATGATAAAAGGTTAATCCAATATAGGAATAGAGTGAGATATTTAGTTGATGAATTTCATGCTTTTAACATTAAACTAATTTCTAGAAAAAGCAATAGAATTGCAGATTCATTAGCTATGGTAGCAAGTACATTGAAACCTATGGATAACAAAAGACTTAAGAATTTTTTCATAGAATTAGTAGCCTGCCCATCCATACCTGATAATGTGTAAAATTTCCAAGTGTTTGAAGATGACAGACATATTTTTTATTTTGTTACTAATTATGGTATATTTGAAAACCAGGTTATCGATGAAGAAGAAAGGATACAAGAGGAAGGAGAAGAAGACCAAGAGGTAAAACTAAAAATAAATTCAATCCCCAAAGGTATGGTATCTCTTGAAAAACTATTTGATATTGATTATAAAAGTAAGAAATGTAGTAAAGTTTCATTTCAAAATGATGCATGTGATACTATCAATATAGGGATTGGTGAAAATTTATAAAATGTGTTAATAGGAAAAGGTTTCACTAGTTAGAAAGAGGAAGGAATTATACAAGAACTTAGATACTATGGAGATATCATAGCTTGGAGCTATGAATATCTGAAAATTTATAATCATTAAGTTATAATGCATATTATCCCATTGAAACCAGAAACAAAGCCATTTAGGTAGAAATAGAGACCTGTTAATCCATTGTTAGAACCCCTTATTAAAAAGGAATTTCAAAAGCTTGTAGATGCACGTATCATATTTTCCATTAGGCATTCAACTTGGGTACCTAATATAATACTCATTCATAAGAAAACTAGAGAAATTCACCTATGTATTGATTTTGGGAATCTTAATAAAGCTTCTCAAAAGGATAATTATACTTTGCCTTATATAGATCACATTTTACAAATGGTAAATGGATTTAAAATGATTTATTTCTTAGATGGATATTCTAGATATAACCATATTATGATAGACCCTAAGAATATAATGAAGATCACATTTACCACTAAATGGGGAACCTTCGCTTATAGGAGAATACCTTTTGGATTGATTAACATAGGTGCTACTTTTCAAAGAGTAATGGATTATGCTTTTAGATCTAATTGGCAAGTGCATAGTCATCTATGTTGATGATATCCTCATTTTTTTAAAGAAACATGACAACGATGTCAATGATTTAAAGAAAGTATTCCAAAAATGTAGAGAGCATGATATTTCATTAAATCCCAAGAAGTGTGTTTTTGGGTAAATGAAGCAAAACTTTTAGGTCATGTTATTTATAAATATGGTATTTCATTTGATATTGAAAGAGTGTAGGCAATACAAAAAATTCCTCTCCCAGGAAGTAAGAAAGAAATCAAATCATTTCTTAGAAATATTAATTTTATTAGAAAAAATCATCTCACGATTTGCAGATATAGTTAGACCAGTGAATGATATGCTTAACAAGGATATTGATATTACTTGGACTCTTGAATCCCAAACAATATTTCAAGAAATTAAATATGTTATATACAATGCTCCAGTTTTAGTGAATCCATATTATACACACCCATTCTATATTTACTCATTCACTTCTGAACACTCAACTGTCAGTATCTTAACACAAAAAATGAAACAAAAATGAAGAAAACTTGATAGCCTTTATGATATCCCCATGAAAATATGCCCAAATGAAATATAAATTTATAGATAAATAGGCATATGCTTTAGTAAAGTTAATGAATAAATTCATCCATTATCTTCTACACAGTAGAATATTTACAATTGTGTCGAACCTAGTTGTTAAGACCATGTTAAAATAAAATGAATTAGGAAAAGAAGAGGTAAGTGGATGATAACTTTATAGGAGTTTGATTTAGAAATACAACCTATGAAATTGGTCAGAGGTCAAGGTCTAAGTAAAACATTAGCTAAAATAGATCCTCAAATCCTCTACCAACAATACTCTATGGATGATATCACAACTGATGAATGGTACAAAGATATAGTGTACTACCTATTGAACAATAAATACCCAAATCATTTCAATGCTACTCAAATAAGAGAATTATGTCTAAAGAGTTTCAAATTCATGATCAAAGTAGGTATACTGTATAGAAAGAACCATGAAGGAATTTATCTTAGGTGCTTAAATAAATATGAGGCTACCCAGGTCCTTAATGATTTTCATGGAAAATATGAAACCGGACATAGTTTACGCAACACCATTACACATAAAATATTGATATTATTTGGATACTACTTGCCTCATATTTTTAAATATGCCCATGCCCATGTTAGATCCTATCATATTTGCTAGATTGATGCCAATAGAGAAAGAAATGCTTCAATGCCTTTACAACCAGTATTTGAGACATGCACTTTTTCCCAATGGGTATTAGACTTTGTAGGAGTTATAAATCCCAATTCCTCATCTTATCACAAATATATTTTAACTACAACTGACTACTACACTCAGTGGATAGAAGCTTTGCCTACTCAAAATTACACTACAGATGTTATCGAATTTTTAGAACATGTTATAACTAGTATTGGAATACCTTACTCTATAGTTTGTGATAATGGTTCAGCCTTCACCTCACTTTAGTTTGTAGAATGGGCTTATGATAACAAAGTGACCATAAAATTTTCTTCTAACTATTACCCATAGGGAAATGGTTTAGTTGAGTCTACCAATAAAAGTTTACTGATAATAATCAAGAAAATCCTAGAAATAATCCTAGATATTGGCACAATAGACTCAAGTATGCCATTTGGGTAGATATAAATAGAATAAAATCCTTGATAGGTACATCATATTATCATTTTGTATATGGATAAGATCTTGTCTTTCCCACCAATTTGAAATTGTTGACACTTCAATTCATGAAAGACTACTTGGAAGTTGATGATAAAGTAGAAGCTAGGCTCACCAACTTGATGAAATTAGATGAAAATAGAGAGGATGCTCTATAAAACTTCAGTAAGCACCAAGGGATAGTCAAAATATGGTTTGATAAATAATCTAGAATTAAAGCCTTTAGAATTGCTGACTTAGTATTATTATGGGATAAAGCACATGAGAAGAAAGGAGACCATGATAAGTTTGATAATATTTGGCTAGGTCCCTACCAAATTTTTGAGATACTTGGAGAAAATACCTTTAGACTAAAGAATCTGAGTGGAGAAGATATCCCTTTGCCTATCAATGGGTAATTCCTAAAGCATTACTTTCATCCCTAAGATAGTGCAGTAAAATAGTCATTGTACCATAGTTTTCTATTTTGATGTACTTTATTTTACTTATTTTGATAAGGTTTTCGTTGTTTGTTTCATTTTATCTATTTTGAAGTGTTTTTATTTTCTTTATTTGGTATTATAGGTATTTTTTTAATTTTACCTATTTAAAGTAATTCATTTACTTTCATGAAAGTTCTCTTTGTTTTATGTTTTAATTTCAATATAGGTTGTCTTTTCTTTCCTTAAATTTTGGTAAGTGGACTCAAATTGCAATAAACCTTTGGTTACTCTTAAGAAAATATGATTGCTTAATTGAGGATGAACTACTTACTTTGAAATTAGGTGAAGCTAATGATTAGTGAATCATATTATTTGGTTTTATTATTTGTTTATGGGGCTAAACGAATGAAGTTGAAATAATGTAACATAATGTTGAAGCTGCACATTTATTAACACATTAAAATAATTCTTAGGTCATGAAGATGAAATCATCTTGGGTTGATGATTAGGTGAAAATACATACACTATAATTTTAACCTTATAGATCCCTAACCCAAAAGCACTCTTAATGCTTGTAATTTTTCAAAATGCTTCTTGAATAAGAAGGATGTATTAATAATACAGTGAACTAAAGTGCTTAGGTGATTCAGATAATCTCTATCGATAATATGAATGCCTACCTCGCAGTAGAGAAATATCTAGAAGGGATCGAGGTCATCTCCACTGGGGCTATAAACGTTTGATTGGTAATGGAGAAATGTAAAGGTAAATAATTTTTTAATGAGTGACATCTATAGTAGCCTCATATCAAACCAAGTGATGAAATTATAATTTATTTAGGAATAGAAATGATTGCTCTGCCATACACATTTTAAGTTGAAGCAACGTTGAGCATTTATTTTTAGCAAATTTTGTTTAACCTTATCTTAGAATATTGCCAAATGATTTGCATTTTACTCATTGAATTTTCATCTATTACAAGTTGGGTTCTTTATCCAAAATGCTCAAGAGCATTTTCTAGCAAAGTCACCATTTGTTGCCATTGCATAACCTACCCCAATTGGGGACCCACTTGAGATTGATTTTTAATTTTGATGAAATTATGACTTTGAAATTAGTTTATTTGCATCCACCTTTTATTTTACTCATTGTTTACTTTGAATGTTTTACAAAGGATTGAGCTTCAATTGAAATGGTTTCATTTGAATTATTTTTATGAATAAACATGTACTCTCCATTATATTCATGCTTGCCACCAAGGTCATCCAGTTTTTTTGAAATTTACATTTGCTAGCAATATTAAAATGGTCTAGAATTTTGATAACCCTAGCATTCCAATAAAATAAGATTCCATTCCATACAATCAAGAATTAACTGTGAGTATTCAAATATTAGTTTTGGATTCATGAAAATATTTTTGGGCCATTAAAATTTGGTGAAATCTATTCCTGGATGACTGGAAATCAATCTCAAGCATGCAAAAGTTATTAAAAAAATGTAATGATTGTTTTTACGTTATAATAATGCATTTTTGGACATATGGAAATTAATTGTAGATAATCAAAATTTATTTCCAAACATACGATGACCATTTCTGAGAACAAAAGAATCAATTCTTATTTATTTGAGTTCAATTCCCGATATATGGAATTCCCTTCCAAGCAATCAACTTCCATCCCAAGATTTTAAGAAATTGTTTTAGATACAAGAAATTCAACGTCGAATCTTTGAAAACTAATTTAGCCAGTTAAAATTGATTATGAGCCATTAAAATATTAATCTCAAATGTTAAATTTTTATTGGTAGGACTCATTGCTATATGAATTTTAATATATATATTTTTATTTTTAAGTTTCAATTTCCATTGGTATGACTTCATTTATAATTTACGGTGATTGGGTTTCATTACCAGAAACAGTGTACCATCATTTAAATTTGCTAAGTATTGGTCTTGCCAGAAATATTGCACTAGGTCAGAATGTGGAGGTGTATCAAAATCCCGATAGTTATTTGAATAAAAATATTTCTAAGTGTAAATATTATCGAAATATTGGTATTGCTAATGTCAAGAAATAAAATCAAAATAAGATTGAATGGTACCCAATGAATCAAAATCAAACTTGGCAATTGGAAATGAACATATGGATATTAAAAGAAATTACACTTAGCAATTAAAATTTTATCCGAAATTAAAAGATAAGCCTAGATATTGAAAATAGGCATACATACATTAGATTAGTTTCACTAGAAAATTAAAATAGATCTGGTCCTGGAAAATTGTATCCGGTAAATTGAAGTCAAATCTAGCAATTGAAAATGAAGAATGTTTTGATAATGAAATTATCGCCTGATAATTGAGAGCTACTCAGATTGATACTTGAAGAGTGATGGAGTGTTGGACATTTTGAGTCCCTAAGCCAAAGTTGTCATTGATGTCAAGATGCCAGTGAGAGTTCTTCTTCAGTTTGAGTGCAAAGTTTAATGGAAGTTTATAATGGGTTAAAATATTTTATTTTACACCCAAAAATATTGGGTCAGAAAGAGGTTTTTATTTCTCCATGGAAGCAATTCATCCGAAGCATTGGAAGGTTAAAAATATTATAATTGTTATTATAATATTTACCAAAGTGGTAAAAATCTAATTAAATATTATAATTTTTAATTATAATATAATTAGATTTTAAAGGATAAAGTTCATTTGATTAAAACCCTAAGGTTGGGTTTTAGAAAATTAAAATATATTCGAGCGCAAAGTTTTTAGAGATTAAAAACCCAAAGGTTGGGTTTTACTAAGGCTTTCGAAGCCTTAGAGCAGCGACGTGATGCTTTCAAATCAAAGCACCGATGTCCTAGACAAAGGAGGAGGGCAATATAAATATATGCCCAAAGTTGTTCATTAATTATCCTTGCTCGAATGAAATTTGTGTGGCATATGCGAAAATGAGCTCGTGTGGTTTAAAACATTTGGCAAAGGAAGCAGAGGATAAGATGGAGTGAGACCACCCCCAAATTCGCATTGGGCAGTGTGGCCTAGTGGCAGCTTGGAGAGTGTGAAGGCATTGAGAGCACGGAGGTCATGCGTTCGATTCTCGCAAAGTGGTTTTTGGTGGCAGTGTTGTGGAAGCGCCCAAGGTGCACATGTTTTTGTTAAACATGGGCAAGAAGAAGCGCAAAGAGGAAGCACATGGTGCTTCCCCCTTTGTGAACGAGCATGTAGCTCATGTGGCAACCTTAGCCATGGCTAAGGTGCTCATGGTGAGGGCAAGTCGTGGGGTCGAAACCCCTTGAGGTAGGTATGATTTTTTAATTAAAATTTTATGGTTTATGCCCTAAGGTTGGAGTGATAAGGTTGTTCTAAAGTTTATTAATTTTTAATAAACCTTATTAAATAAAGGTTGTGGTGATTGATTTTTGAAGGTGAAGTATTGATGATTATTTGAGTTCTATAATCTGGAAATTGTTGTTTTGAGAGTTATGTTTTAGGAGGTATAAGGAGTTATAATAAAGGCTTAATTGAGATTTATTTTAAGACTTGTTGGCTATTATTTTTTATAAGGGTTTCTTCTAAAAGGAATTTGGTGGATGTTAAAATTAAGTTGGAGTAATAAGGTGTTATTGAGTTATTATTTTTGTATTGTGATTTTTATTGAAGTCTTCTAACCCTTATTGAGATTGAAAAGAGAAATTTGTGAGTGTGGCAGATTTGTGAGATCAACTCCTTGACATTCAAAAGGTATGGGAAAATTCTTCTTTGGTTGAGTTGATTGATTGGCTTTATTGAAAATTAAGTTTGGAGTGAAAAGGACTTGATTAGGGTTTCCTTTTCAAAAGTGGTTGAGTTATTGCTTCAAGGTTTTCTGATTTGAGAGTTGAGATTAAAACCTTGTTTTATTAGCATTGTTGTTGAAGCCATTGGATTGTGTGAGGAACTTGAGTTAGGGTTTGAAAATAACATGAGTATCATTGTTATGTGAATATTGTTTTATGAGCATTGTTGTTGAAGTGAGTTGTTGTGCAAAGAACTTGAACTAGGGTTTGAAAAGAACATGAGTATCATTGTTATGTGAGGTTTATTGTTGAGCATTGTTGGAAACATTTTGAGTTGGTTGATATATGCTTGGACTAGGGTTTGTGAGTGAGAGTTGGTTCTTGAGTGATTGGTTGAGTAGAGTTGAGTGAACCTAGTCAAGTGGATGTATGAAGTGATTGTTCAAGTTCCATGAAACAAACTATTCTATATTCTAATTTGATTTGTGAAATATGATTGAGTTTTGAGAATAGAACATATTGAGTCTCTAACAATTCTCTTTATGCTTCTATGATATTGAGTTGAGAAAGTGATTGAGTTTTGAGAATAGAACATATTGAGTCTCTAACAATTCTCTTTATGCTTCTATGAGATTGAGTTGAGAAAGTGATTGAGTTTTGAGTATAGAACATATTGAGTCTCTAACAATTCTCTTTATGCTTCTATGAGATTTATTTGAGTTTATAAAGTGATTGAGCATATTTGGACAAGTTAGTATGAGCTTGTTGAGAAGACTTGTGGACTAATTTTGTGTGAGTTTGTTGAAGCTTAAATATGTTTGGATAAGTTCTATGTGAGCTTGTTGAGTATATTTGGACAAGTTCTATGTGAGCTTGTTGAGCAGATTTGGATAGGTTCTATGTGGACCTATTGAGCATATTTGAGCAAGTTATGTGTGGACCTATTGAGCAGATTTGGATAGGTTCTGTGTGGACCTATTGAGCAGAGTTGTGTAGGTTCTGTGTGGACCTATTGAGCATATTTGAGAAGGTTCTAAGTGGACCTATTGAGCATATTTGAGTAGGTTCTAAGTGGACCTATTGAGAATATTTGTGCTAGATCGACTGGACTATGTTTAGTGTAAATTTGAGTGGACTTGTGCTAGACCGATTGGACTGTGTTTAGTGCAAGAGATTGAGCAGAGTTGTGCTAGACCGATTAGACTATGTTTAGTATAGAATTGAGATAGAGCTTTGGAGGTGATAGAGCAGAGAGGATAGAGTCTCCAGTGGATAGAGATCCATCATCCAAGACATTGAGGATAGGTCTTCTGAGTGAGGACAAGAGTCTTCAAGTGGAGAGAGATCCACCAGTCAGTGTAGTGGAGGTAGTGTCTTCTAGAGGATCACCATCTAGAGTAGAGGAGAAAGAGTTCTCCTATGGATAGAGATCCACAAACTAGATTTAGGGGATAAGCATCTCCTTTGGATAGAGGTCCATAAACATTGTAATTGGGAAGGATTCCCAAGAGATTGATTGAGAAAATTTAGTGAAATATTTTCTCCATGGAAGTAGCCATATTTGGGTGAACCACGTAAATTGTTGTGTCTCTATTGTGTGTGGTGTTGTGTACATTGCTTTGATTACTATTATTGATATTGCTATCTTTACATTGCATATATTGGTTTGAGAGAAAAAGTAAAAAGTGCTCTTATATTGTTCACCCCCCTCTCAGTATAAGCTTATGTTCTTCAATTGGTATCAGAGTGGGTTCCTTCAGAAGAGTTTGATATCTTGAAGGAAAAGCGATCAAGAACACAATGGATCAAAAGGATCAAAGGGATGGGTCCATCAATAATATAGTACTAGTATTTGATGGAAGTGACTTCTTGTATTGGTGTATGTTGATGAGGTTTCACTTGATGGCACTTGGCAATGAAGTTTGGGATGCAGTGGAACTTGGATATGATTCAGCAATCAATCCTCCTACAGATAAGGAAGGTAAGCTTCTAATGCATGCAAATTCAAGAGCTATGAATGCAATTATAAAAGGGTTGCATAGATCAAGAATCTATGAAGGTTATGGATTGTAAAACAACAAAAGAAATGTGGGAACTATTGCATAACATATATGAAGGAGATAAAGGTGTCAGAAAGCTAAGATCAAAAATCTCAAAGGAGAATTTGAAAATCTAAGAATGCGGGATGATGAAAACATTCATGACTATCTCAGTAAGATTGATGAACTTGTACATGAGATGAGAGGTCTTGGAATGAAGGTCGATGAATCTGATGCTTGTGATAAGATCTTGAGAACTCTTCCAAAAAGGTACAGTGAAAAGGTCTCTGCTATAGAAACTTTAATTGATAGTGATAGTCTGACAAGAAATTCTTTACTTGGCATGCTTACAAATTTTGAGATAAGAACAAAAGATCCTATCCCTCCGAAAGAGGCTTCTTTCAAAGCAAACAAGAAGATAAAGGGTAAGAAGTTAGAATCAAGAAGTGAGTCATCCAGTGATGAAGAAGCAAATTATGGTAGAAGAGATAAAGGTTCCAGAAGACCCATAGATCTAAGATCTATTAAGTGTTTCAATTGTGGAAAGTATGGACATTTTGCAACAGATTGTAAAGAGCCAAAGAACAACAATGGTGAAGAAAAATAGGATCACAGGTACAAGGAATCAGAAAGACACAGGCACCAAAAGAAAAGCAAATATGGACAAAGCAGACAAGGAAGGAAGTTCTTTCAAAGACAAAAGAGGAGCTACTATGCGGACAATGCAAGTAAGTACTCAAATGATAGTGATGCTAGTTCTTCAGATAATGATAGAGATGAAGTCCTATTTATGATTGAAGAAAAAGAACCAGTTAAGAAAAAGACTCCAGTTATTCTCAAGTGTTTTAGATGTGGTAAATTTGGACATCTTGAAGATGATTGTACAAGGGATGGTTATAGTTTTAGTGATGATGAATATGAGAATGCACTTGAAGGACCAGATGAAAATCTTCTAATGGATTTAGAAGAAGAAGTAAGTGATCCTATAGAAGACAAGCCAAAAGAAAGTAATGATGTGGACAAAGGTAAAAAAATAGAGGATTATTCAGTAGAGAATGGTTATGATCTCAAGGGAGAACTTATCTATGCCCTTGACATGGTAAAGAAGGTAAGAAAGCAACACTCTAAACTTGAAATTCAGTTTCAAGAATGTGATGAAGAGAGAAGATTGCTCATAGAGGATTTAGAAAAATCAAAGGCTAAGGCAAAAAGGTTCAAAGATAAGTTAGAAGCAAAGATCTTGGAATGTGAGAAGTTAGCACAAGAAGTGGCACTACTAAAAGAATATTTAGAGGACTCCAAGATCAAGATGAAAGGATTCAAGAATAGCTCAAATATTATGGATAAGATAGTCAAGGTTCAAAGAAGGTCAACAAAAAAAATAGGTCTTGGTTTTGAACAAACTCAAAAGAAACAGGAAGGAGAGTTAACTTCAAGTTCTAAAGAAGAAACTTCAGATGAAGATACTTCAGAAGAAGACAGTGTAAGAGGGAGTGAGACATCAGAGGATGAGTTGGACAATAAAGAGTTCAACAAATATAGGAACAATGCATAGAGAAGATACAGATGGAACAACAATCAGAACAGGAGACCAATGAGGTCAAGACAAGGAAGCTTCAATGGAAGATGTTTTTCATGTCACAGGTTTGGGCACATGGCTTCACAATGCAGGACACATGAAAGACAAGAATATGGGAATGGACAACTTTTCCATGGGTATTGCTACTCATGTAATGAGTTTGGTCACAAGGCAATGAATTGCAGGGTTCATGACAGAAGAGGATATGGCTTCAATAGAAGAGATCCTAAGACATTTGCACCTCCAAGGAATAATAACATTAAGTGTTATAAGTGCAATAATGATGGTCACACAACAAAATGGTGTAGAGAAAATATTCCAAAAATAGGTATGAACAGGAACATGAATATGAATAGGAACAAGAACAGGAATAGGAACAGGAACATGGATAAGAACAAGAGCAGGAACAAGAATAGGAATAAGAACAAGAACATGAACAAGAATAGGAACATGGATGAGAACAAGAACAAAAATAGGAACATGAATGATGACACAGATAGAAACAATCAGAGGATTCAAAAAACTCAAAAAATAAGGGAAAAGGATAAAGGTAAAGAGCAGTGCTTTCGGGGAGTAGAAATACTCCCACCCTAGAATTAACCACCTCATGAGGAGGTGGGGGAGGGGCTAAGCTAAGAGGCTCATTCTTAGCCCCGAGCCCCAAAGGTGACCCTTTGCCATTGATGTCAAAGGGGGAGAGATTTGTGTATTGGGGAGATATTTGATATGGGGAGATATTTGATATCTGAGAGAGCATTGAGCTAGGGGGAGCAATGTCCCAGGGGGAGCAAAAGGAAAAAGAAAGGTCAGGTTTCAAGTAAAAAGAATGTGGGTTGCCATCAATGACAAAGGGGGAGATTGTTGGACATTTTGAGTCCCTAAGCCAAAGTTGTCATTGATGTCAAGATGCCAGTGAGAGTTCTTCTTCAGTTCGAGTGCAAAGTTTAATGGAAGTTTATAATGGGTTAAAATATTTTATTTTACACCCAAAAATATTGGGTCAGAAAGAGGTTTTTATTTCTCCATGGAAGCAATTCATCCAAAGCATTGGAAGGTTAAAAATATTATAATTGTTATTATAATATTTACCAAAGTGGTAAAAATCTAATTAAATATTATAATTTTTAATTATAATATAATTAGATTTTAAAGGATAAAGTTCATTTGATTAAAACCCTAAGGTTGGGTTTTAGAAAATTAAAATATATTCGAGCACAAAGTTTTTAGAGATTAAAAACCCAAAGGTTGGGTTTTACTAAGGCTTTCAAAGCCTTAGAGCGTCGACGTGATGCTTTCAAATCAAAGCACCGATGTCCTAGACAAAGGAGGAGGGCAATATAAATATATGCCCAAAGTTGTTCATTAATTATCCTTGCTCGAATGAAATTTGTGTGGCATATGCGAAAATGAGCTCGTGTGGTTTAAAAAGTTTGGCAAAGGAAGCAGAGGATAAGATGGAGTGAGACCACCCCCAATTTGCATTGGGCAGTGTGGCCTAGTGGCAGCTTGGAGAGCATGAAGGCGTTGAGAGCACGGAGGTCATGCGTTCGATTCTCGCAAAGTGGTTTTTGGTGGCAGTGTTGTGGAAGCGCCCAAGGCACACATTTTTGTTAAACGTGGGCAAGGAGAAGTGCAAAGAGGAAGCACGTGGTGCTTCCCCCTTTGTGAACGAGCATGTAGCTCATGTGGCAACCTTAGCCATGGCTAAGGCACTCATGGTGAGGGCAAGTCATGGGGTCGAAACCCCTTGAGGCAGGTACGATTTTTTAATTAAAATTTTATGGTTTATGCCCTAAGGTTGGAGTGATAAGGTTGTTCTAAAGTTTATTAATTTTTAATAAACCTTATTAAATAAAGGTTGTGGTGATTGATTTTTGAAGGTGAAGTATTGATGATTATTTGAGTTCTATAATTTGGAAATTGTTGTTTTGAGAGTTATGTTTTAGGAGGTATAAGGAGTTATAATAAAGGCTTAATTGAGATTTATTTTAAGACTTGTTGGCTATTATTTTTTATAAGGGTTTCTTCTAAAAGGACTTTGGTGGATGTTAAAATTAAGTTGGAGTAATAAGGTGTTATTGAGTTATTATTTTTGTATTGTGATTTTTATTGAAGTCTTCTAACCCTTATTTAGATTGAAAAGAGAAATTTGTGAGTGTGGCAGATTTGTGAGATCAACTCCTTGACATTCAAAAGGTATGGGAAAATTCCTTCTTGGTTGAGTTGATTGATTGGCTTTATTGAAAATTAAGTTTGGAGTGAAAAGGACTTGATTAGGGTTTCCTTTTCAAAAGTGGTTGAGTTATTGCTTCAAGGTTTTCTGATTTGAGAGTTGAGATTAAAACCTTGTTTTATTAGCATTGTTGTTGAAGCCATTGGATTGTGTGAGGAACTTGAGTTAGGGTTTGAAAATAACATGAGTATCATTGTTATGTGAAGATTATTTTATGAGCATTGTTGTTGAAGTGAGTTGTTGTGCAAAGAACTTGAACTAGGGTTTGAAAAGAACATGAGTATCATTGTTATGTGAGGTTTATTGTTGAGCATTGTTGGAAATATTTTGAGTTGGTTGATATATGCTTGGACTAGGGTTTGTGAGTGAGAGTTGGTTCTTGAGTGATTGGTTGAGTAGAGTTGAGTGAACCTAGTCAAGTGGATGTATGAAGTGATTGTTCAAGTTCCATGAAACAAACTATTCTATATTCTGATTTGAGTTGTGAAAGAAATTGAGTTGTGAGAATATAATATATTGAGCCTCTAACAATTCTCTTTATGCTTCTATGAGATTGAGTTGAGAAAGTGATTGAGTTTTGAGAATAGAACATATTGAGTCTCTAACAATTCTCTTTATGCTTCTATGAGATTGAGTTGAGAAAGTGATTGAGTTTTGAGTATAGAACATATTGAGTCTCTAACAATTCTCTTTATGCTTCTATGAGATTGATTTGAGTTTAGAAAGTGATTGAGAAGATTTAGACAAGTTCTATGTGAGCTTTTTGAGCAGATTTGGACAAGTTATGTGTGAGCTTGTTGAGCTTATTTGGACAAGTTCTATGTGAGCTTGTTGAGTAGATTTGGATAGGTTATGTGTGGACCTATTGAGTAGAGTTGAGCAGGTTCTGTGTGGACCTGGTGAGAATATTTGGATAGGTTCTATGTGGACTTGTTGAGCAGAGTTGTGCAGGTTCTGTGTGGACCTATTGAGCATATTTGAGCAGGTTCTGAGTGGACCTATTGAGAATATTTGAGTAGGTTCTGAGTGGACCTATTGAGAAGATTTGTGCTAGATCGACTGGACTGTGTTTAGTGTAGATTTGAGTGGACTTGTGCTAGACCGACTGGACTGTGTTTAGTGCAAGAGATTGAGCAGAGCTATGCTAGACCGACTGGACTGTGTTTAGTATAGAATTGAGACAGAGCTTTGGAGGTGACAGAGTAGAGAGGATAGAGTCTCTAGTGGATAGAGATCCATCAGCCAAGACATTGAGGATAGGTCTTCTGAGTGAGGACAAGAGTCTTCAAGTGGAGAGAGATCCACCAGTCAGTGCAGTGGAGGTAGTGTCTTCTAGAGGATCACCATCCAGAGCAGAGGAGAAAGAGTTCTCCTATGGATAGAGATCCACAAACCAGATTTAGGGGATCAGCATCTCCTTTGGATAGAGGTCCATAAACATTGTAATTGGGAAGGATTCCCAAGAGATTGATTGAGAAAATTTAGTGAAATATTTTCTCCATGGAAGTAGCCATCTTTGGGTGAACCACGTAAATTGTTGTGTCTCTATTGTGTGTGGTGTTGTGTACATTGCTTTGATTACTGCTGTTGATATTGCTATCTTTACATTGCATATATTGGTTTGAGAGAAAAAGTAAAAAGTGCTCTTATACTGTTCACCCCCCTCTCGATATAAGCTTGTGTTCTTCATGGAGAAAAAATATTATTTAAATCCAAAAAGTATACTAGTGCAATGTTGAAGATCATTTTATAAAAAATAAATAAAAATAAAGAATTAAATGTGAGATTTTTCTACAAAGTTTTTTTAAACTAATTTCCTCTTTATTCTATGATTTTACATGCAATATAATGAGAAAATGAAGGATGAGGAAGATCACAAAGGATATAGTGAGTCTATATTAGATTAAAGTGCCATCAAATGCATGATAACTCAATGAGAAATATACAATAAACTTGGGTTGATTATGGATCACTGGTGCGTGACAACTTAGACCTTCTAGAATGTGATAATTCAACTACATCATTGTTCAGAAATACGCTTCTAAGGTAGTGAGAAGAATTCATAGTGGAGAATTGAATATCAAATCCAAGGAAGAAATACAAGATGGTGCATCATCTAGGCAATGATAGATAAATCATCTGTACAACTGTAAACCATTAAAAATATGACTGTAAACCACTAAAAATACAACTGTAACCATTAAAAATACAATTGTAAAGCACTATAGTACAACTATACAACACTGAAAATATAAAATTGTAAAGATATAAATATCCATTTAGACCTCATTGCAAAAGGGTTGGATTCCACTTTTAGCAATAGGATTGTTAGAATTTTCATTTTTTGGTAGATAGTGGACATTTGCGCCCTTGACATTATACCTTGGATATTTAGTCTTGCAATCACATGATGTTGGAAATTTTGAGAATGTAATGATTGAATATATTAGCAATACAATATACTAGAATTATTGGTGTGATCTATGCATGCTAATGGAGGCTGCATTTAAGTCAATTCTTGTGTGTTGTTTCCTTTTCCTTTGAAGATGGCACCACTTTGATCTTAGATTGTACAAAGGATGGTTGAGTTAGAGTTTGTATAAATTAATATTTACCGCTACAATAGATTCATAATACACCTTCAAGAATGTTATGGATTATTTTATTTCTTTCTTTAACCCTTTTATTTTGAATTTTCTTTGAAATTTTCTTAGTGTAGGAGTAGATTAGTTGAATTTTGTTTTTGAAGCTCATTTTATATCACATATTATTTTAAGTTTTAAAGAAATTATTGTTATGTGCTATAATTTTTTATGTATATGATGCCATTAATGATTTTTATTGATTATTTTGATGTAGCAAGCCTAGAATATTACTTTTCTTGATTTATTGGAAGTAATATTTGATAATTTGTTGAATATATCACTACCAGTCAAACTGCTCAATTCCAACCCCTTTATATATTATTTTATTTATTTATCTTTCATTATGTATATATACAAATATATATATGTATGTGTATATATATATATATATATATATATATATATATATATATATATATATATATATATATATTTCTTGATACATTAATTTATTTCTCTAAAGACAATGTGTAGAGTTAAAACACGACACCAAAAAATGCTAAATAAAACAAAATTCAAGTGAATCAAATATTGCACAACAAAATAGAATTTATATTGATAAAGGGAGGGAGCCTAGAAACTCCATTTTTACAATAGTGGATCCAAGAATCCCTTGATACAATATTACAAACTTTGCTAGGGTTCTTTGAAACCCTAGCCACAAATAACTGGTGGTGTCTTCAACTGCGTCTTTGCTCCCAACAAGGTTGAGTGGGCTTTTACATATCCGATATTAGGCCACTCTAGCTTAAACAATTGTCCAATGCTTGTGATGTATTATTAAAACCTACACATAAAGAAACTAGATAATAAGTAATAAAAAATGAGGGCTCCATAGTGTGAGCCCTCATAAATTACAACGTAAAAACCCTAGTTATAGCAATGCAAATAAGAAAATAAATAAATAGTATGCAATATAATCAAATGATATAGACTTACCTTGCTCCTTGTTTGTTGTCTATTGATGGTTGGATCTTTTGTAGGTCAATGGCAAGGGTGTGCCCTAAAGACACCCGAGGATCTTGCTTATCATAAGAATAGGGCTTTGAAATGTAGTATAATGTAGCAGGGTGATCGGGACTATTACAGAGTGTAATAGAATGCTTAAGATTGTGGTAGAGCACAACAAGATGCTCGAGATTGAGATATCAAATCTATAGAAGCAGATGAAGTCGAGGGATGTGATGGTGGCGATGGTGAGCAATGGCTGGAGTGGTCTTAGGGAATAAATGTTGGGTTGGATTTCTAATGCACTTCGAAAGCTCAGGGAACCTCAGAGAACTCAAGGAATTCAATCACTTAGGAAACTCAAACACTTAGGTACTTAGAGGTTGAAGCATCAAAATAGCTCCTAGTTATAATCCAACCTAAGGCATGCTAGGGTTTCAACAATACTAATTGTGTGGCTAAGATTAAAGCATATCTAAGGGTAGATATTAAATTTAGGGTGTGACATGGATTGATGTGGATGGGTAGATAGGATTAAATAAAATCGAATGAAAAGGATTAATTTATTTATATAAATATATACTTATTAAATATATAAAATATAATATATAAAATATTATTATTTAAATAAATATATAATAAATATATATAAACAACAGGTGGAAAATAGCAATAAATCTAGGATGAAGGATAGGTGGCTATGTTTTGGTGGTGGAAATTACGGGAAAGCATTTATGAAGGACAAGTGCCTAGATTTTGGTGTCTAGAGATACCCCTTTTTGTACCATGTTGCATGAAACATAATATGGTGAAAAAATATGAGACACTTGGTCAGGATAGGCACAGAAGCAGTTTATCTCTCTTTTTGGAATGTGAAAATAAAATCAAATGCAAAAGAATAAATAATTTGGTGTTATTTTGTAGCTTACCCCCTCAATTGGAAAATGAAGTTGCGGATGAATCTCATGAGCCAATTGAAAAAATTGTGCAAATGGAATGTGGACGATATGAATGATGTAAAATTTGATACCATTTTTACCCCAATTATGGGAAGGGGATTGTTGAAAAATGTGAAAATTATTGCCTTTATTTTTGCCCCAAAAAATGAAGGGTTTTGTGAAAATGTGATGAAAAATGTGTCTATTTTTTTGCCCCAATGGATGCCATGATGAAAAATGTGTCTGTTTTTTTACCCCAATAGATGTTGGGATTTTTACCAAGTGTTGATGCCATGATCATGTAAAATGTATCCCAATGTGGTAAAGTTAAAACCAAATGTGGTTACCCCAAATTTGGGGTGATTCAATACTTTTGAATATACGCCTTCTGGCATCATTGATATGCAAAGATGAAAAATGCAAAAGATAAAAAGAGTCAACTTTGGAAGGCCTGCTAGTGACTGTAGGATAATTCCTTTCAAATGGAACCAATCACCCTATATAGATCCAATCTCTATGATGAATGTCAAGGAAATATGAAATTATGAACTTTGATTTGTCCATGTTTTGAGCCCCATGAACTAGGCCATAAATGACATCTTTTGTGGAAATTATTCTTGGAAAGGTTTCACTCAAAATGTGAAGTATCCAATATGATTGCGATCTCAAACAAGGAGATAAGTGATGATTATTATGACCAAGTTTCCTTATGGTAGGATATTCATATTACTTAATTGCATGGATGCAAATAATTTTAATCGCCAAGTATAGAGAATAACCCGTTGGATACAAGGTTCACTTGAATATTTTTTGAACTTGGAAAAAGTGCAAATGTTGATATGAAATGATGATGTCATGATATGTGTATGATAAAAATGATGTTGATCATTTTTTTGTGAATATTTGTACCTTTTAGGGGTGTTTTTGTAATTATCTTGTTGAATTTGCAATATGTGGTCGCAAATAAAAATTATGCGCCCAAACTGATTTCTACTTTTACAAAACTTGATTTCATGATGAAATTGATGTGTGGGTGATTTTGGTGAAATTTGGAGGAGGTATGCTACCAATTTTATTGATTATGTCTTTTGTTGATTTATTTATCAAACACATGCATGCGTTTCTGAGGTCCAAAAAATGTGCTTGTGTGCTTCCATGCACCAACAAATGCCCATGTGTGCTTCAGCCTATCTGCAAATTCCCATGTGTGCTTTAGCATGTATGAAACAACTTAGGCACTTTAGTGCATCTTCAGATTCTATATATAGTCTATAGAGTGGAAAATGAAGATCATGTGTCTATTTTCAAGTTTGAGAAGCTACATCTGAGGAGTGAAGTGAGGTAGTGTAATTTTGGTGCGTAAGCTATGACAGTGGAAGGAACGAGTGTTGCGGTTGGGGCAGAGGCAAGATTTGCCAAGGTAATGCTTTTGAAGAATATTTGTGTTGTGACAAATTTTGTTGTTTTTATTTTTTATTTTCTAATGAAATGTGTTGTTTGCTGTTGTTACAAATTTTTGAGCACCGACATCAATTTTCTCCTCTCGTTCCTAGGATGAGGAAATTGCTATTAGAGGTAGATTGGGTTGTGTTGAAGGTAATTGGGCTAGAGGGTGTGGCCCAACTATATGTAGTAAGGGATCATGAGGGGTATATTTTAGCTTCTTCTAAAATGTGGGATGCAGATAAGGAGATCTTCTAGCTACCGATCGAGGAGGTGACCATTATCCTTGAGGATGTGTATTGTATTCTCAAGGTTCTAGTGGAGGGCTGAAGGTTGAGTTGGGCTATAAGAAGAAGGTCTATATGAGAAGGATGTTTGGTGGTAGGTGGGAGGAGGTGATGGTGGAGAGTGGGTTATTACATACTTGACCATGTATGTGGCCAAGGAGTTGGAGCCCCTCTCATCTTTGGTGATGTTTGTGTTGGAGAACATAGCAGTTCCCAACAGTGCTGGCTATAGGTTACTATCGAACCTAATAGAATTGGTGAGTGATTTGATCACTACACCATAGTGTTATGCATGGGATCTTGCTTTGGTGGAACAAGTGTACCGTGAGTTATACAAGGTGACACGGTGGAAGAGGAAGGGATTTGGATGTAACTTTCTTCTTTAATGTTGGGGAGGGGAGCACTTTATAGTGGCATTACCAGAGGGTCTACCTTGTGATGAGTGGGATGGAGCACAAACCTATGATAGGAGATGGGCAATGGTGTAGGAGGCATATATGAGTCATCTGATGTGATCGAGCCAGTGGTACCAGGATATGTGGGTGGGAATAACATCCGTTAAAGTGATATGGAGGCCTTAGTGAGGGATCTCATGGATTGGGGATATGGAGCAATTAAGGTAGGTGAGTCAACCAAAGTGGATAGTTGGAGGGAGGTGATTGAGGATGACGAGGAGTTGGAGGTCCTTGATATGGATGATGGAGGGATGACCATTGAGTATGTGGCATGGTTTGGTGCCTAGCCAGTATGGGTTCTAAATGTGGTGGATGATGGTGGGCATGATGCTAAGGAGTTTGATGATATTCTAAAGTGATCGAGGCACCTATGAGCTAGTAATAAGAGGAAGAAGTTGAGATGTGCAGTGCAATAGACTCCTATGGTTGGTAGAGAGGAGGATGAGGACGAGGAGGATATGGGGGAGATATCGAAGGTGGTGAGGCTACAAGCTAAGATGGAGAAAATGTGAGCAAAGCAGGAGGCTTGGGTGCAGTATCATGATGAGGTTGTAGCATAGCTATAGGCAAATCTTAGTGCATGCTATGCGATTATAATTCATATGCAAAGGGAGTGGGTAATGTGAGGAGCTGGTGGAGATGATTGGGAGACAATCATGAGGCTCCACATAGATATTCTAGGTAGGGAACACCAACATGGGTTGGAATTGGGATGACTTCAAGTATGTGAGGCATATGTGCAATCATTGGAGGATTTATGTATGGCTAATCATAACATATTTCCGGATCCTCCATATTTTTTGATGATGCAGTTGACTAGGTCAGCTGAGTCTAGGTAGAGTTCTAGGTCTAGGGCTCCTAGTAGGTCATAGGGGTCCACTCATAGGCATTAGCTAGTACTTAGATGCACTTTTTTTAAATTAGCCTTGGTGCTATATTGTATGTATCCTTTTGGGAAATCATTGTATATTTGATATTTATACATATATATACATGGATTTTACCTTTTGTGTTATATTTTTGTGTGTTTGTGAATGCTTTTATATTATGCATTTATGGAATATCTATTTTCTATTGATGATTAATGCATATGCTATGTTATGGATGATTAATGAAAGATGGAATATATGGATGAGTAATGCAATATGGCATGCTAATAAACATTTATTATTTAGATCTTTGCTAGGCCATGTTTAACATTGTTGTTTAATCAGGGGCACCAAACTTGGTGGCATGTGGTGGATAATGGCTCATGAAATGACATAGATGTTGACATGGAAGAAGATATGGATGTTGATATGGAAGAATATATGTATTTTGATATGGAATACTGATTGTTTGGTAGAGACTCAAACATACTAGTGTATCATACAAACTCACTAATACTGCCTAAGTCCTCTAGGACCAAATATGTGTGTAGTGGATTCATTTATCGAATAAAGAGCATGGTAATGATTTGAGGCATTCAAGAACCAATGTGTGTGCAAGTGAGTTCATTAAATCATATTGATTAAATTGGGAAAACTTGTTATAGATGAAACCAAGAAGCTAGCTTATCCATATGAGCAATCATAGGTCTCTTTTAAAAGGGATATGTCGCCACGCATGAGCGTACTCCACTTTCAGTCAAGTATCTATAGATTCGATGGAGGCTAAATCCACAGTCCATGATTTTTGTGTTTTGATATCTTAAGTGGGGATGACTACCTAACTGTCTAATTGGAAATGTAGTACGATCCTTACAACCCAATGGATTAGTGGTGCATGATGTAAAAGATTTAGATTTTTTCTTAGGGATTTTTCCCTACTCTTTCTTTTATTTTTGGAATTTGTGATAGTGGTGAGAACCACTATTTTTATGGAATATGTTCCATGATGGGACTAGCAAGGATGACCATTTTCACTTCAAGGTTCATACCAAGTATGGTGTTATCTCTCTTTGACACAAGATGTTTTGAAGATGTGAAATTATGTTTGGTTCAAGAATGTTTTGGAATAAGTTCCCATAACTCAATATTTTCTTATTGTAATATGTGCAATGGTCCTAAAAATAACTTGAAATATATTTTGGAGGTTGCTTAAAACACTAGGAGTGGTTGAGTGACTGAAAACACCTAGGATTTTTGTAAAACTGTGGTTTGTGTGAATGGCAACTTGACTTGGTGGAATTATATGGATGATGTTGTGAAGGTGCCCTTGATTAAGGCAACATGACTTTATTGGACCAATTCAAAACCTTGAAATTAATAAATTATCCCTAATATGAAATGCAAAATGTGAATGTGAATGCAATGTATGACATGCAATTTTTATGAAATGTGGAATGCAATATGAAATGTGGGTGAATGCATTGTTTTTGGAATGTGAATGCAAGTGAAATGCAATATTATGAATGAAGTGCATGCAAATGTTTTTGTGTAATAGCCATGTATATATATACATATATAGAAATCAAATCATGCATAGAAGAGGACCCCTAGACAAGGAAGAGCTAAGAATGGTCTCAAAAATCAATACAAATGTGTATCGTGTCATTAAGCTTGCAAATGGGTACCAATATTGAGAGCCAGTTAGGATAGTATATGATGTAATCTAACTCTTTTGGCTTATCCTAATATATTTTTTCTTGGAAAATCTTAGGATATAAAGGTGAAGGTGAAGGTGAATGTGGAGCATATGGAGGAATGTAGTTGATGAAATCCCTTAACAATTCCTCAGATAAGATAAATCTGGAAAAGCATGGAGGCAAGGAAATATGATCCATATCGATAAGGTTTATTTTGATTGGAATTGGTTTAGCCAAATTGTATGGATTACAGAGTGGGGTAAATAAATCAATAGTATTCATGTTGACTTATGGTCAAGGTGAATAAGGTCGAATGGAATTGATGGAACCTAAGAACCGATGCTTAGGTCTTGGTTAACCTTAATAGAAGCAAGTAACACAAATAAATGCATTTTTCTAATTGATATGTACATATGAAATGCAAATAAATGGAATAAAATAGAATTCAACCAAAATACGACAACAAAAAATGCTAAATAAAATATAATTCAAGCGAATCAAATATTGCACAACAAAATAGAATTTATATTGATAAAGGGGAGGGAACCTAGAAACTCTATTGTTGAAATAGTGGATCCAAGAATCCATTGATATAATATTATAAAATTTTCTAGGGTTCTCTGAAACCCTAGCCAAAAATAACTGGTGGTGTATTCAAATGTGTCTTTGCTCCCAACAAGGTTGAGTGGGCTTCTGCATATCCGATATCAGATCACTCTAGATAAAAAAATTATCCAATGCTTATGATGTATTATCAAAAACTACACACAAAGAAACTAAAGAATTAGTAATAACAAATGAGGGTTCCATAGTGTGAGTCCTTAGAAATCACAACTTAAAAATCCTAGTTATAGCAATGCAAATAGGAACAAAATTAAAGAGTATGCAATATAATCAAATGAGATAGACTTACCTTGCTCCTTGCTTGTTGTCTATTGATGGTTGTATCTATTGTAGGTTTATGGTGAGGGTGTGCCATAGTGACACTTGAGGATCTTGATTATCATTATAATAGGGCTCTAAAATGCAACAGGGTGCTTGTAGAGCATAGAAGGGCATTTGGGACTATGGCAAAATGTAACAAAGCGATCGAGATTGTGGCAAAGCATAGTAGAGCACTCAAGATTGTGGTAGAGTGTAGAAGAGAACTCAGGATTGTGGTGGAGCACAATAGGGTGCTCAATCTTGAGATATTATATCTTTAGAAGCAGATGAATGTGAGGGATGTGATGACAACAATGGTGAACAAGGGAATAGGAAAAGTGATGGATGGAGTAGGGTTAGGACACAAATTCTGGGTTGGAGTTCTAAGGTACTTTAAAATCTTAGGGAACCTCATAGGACTCAAGGAATTTAATAAATTAGGAAGATAAAAAACTTAGGGACTTAGGGGTCGAATCATCAAAATGACTCTTATTTATAATCCAACTTAGGGCATTCTAGGGTTTCAACAATACTAATCATGTGGCTGAGAGTAAATAATATATAAGGATAGATATTAAAATTTAGGGTGTGGCATTGATTGATGTGGATGAATGGATAATATTAAATGAATCAGATGGTTGGGATTAATTTATTTATATAAATATATACTTATTAAATATATACTATTCTATTGACTAAGGCATCGGTGGTTGAGGCCAAAAGAATTAAATACATCCTGCAAATCTACGAGGATGCTGCTCATCAAAAAGTTAATTTCAGTAAAAGCAAGTTATATTTCTTGAACACCCCCATTCAGAGGCAAGGAAGGATTGCAAAAATTTTAGGGTGTGATATAGCAAACCTCCCCACTTCATATCGTGGTATCCCTATTTTCATTGGTTCTCTGAGAGAGTCAATATGGGACAGGGTTATTGAAAGAATTTAAAAAAAACTTGTTGGATGGAAAGGTCATCTTCTATCTCAAGCAGTAAAGTTGAACCTTACTAAGGTCTCTCTTCAGAGCATTCCAGTCTATTTCCTCTCCATTTTCAAATCCCCTATGAAGGTTTTCTAGAAAATTGAGAAACTCCAAAAAGAATTTTTATGGACTGGATCAGAGGAAAAAAAAGGATACACCTTTTAGGATGGACCAAAGTGTGCAGACCCAAGGAAAATGGGGGGTTAGGTCTAAGGAGAATTGCTCATATGAATTTAGATTTACTATTTAAGAAGGCATGGTGCCTCATTTCTGGTGAAGAAAATGAGTGGACAACTATCATCAAATGAAAGTATCTTCAAAATATGGAATTTCTAAGTGACTCAGTTCCAATCAGAGGTTTTGCTTTTTGGAAAGCAATTCTCAATTGTAAGAAAATCATCAAAAAATGTTTAAGATGGGTTTTAGGCAATAGTGAGAGGATAAATTGTTGGAATGATAGGTGGGCTAAGGATGAACCACTGACGCAATATCCTAACTTAGCCCAAATCAATGATATCACGAAAGAACTCATTGGCAAAAAAGTCTCTGATTATATGGTTGAGGACAGAGGTAGAATGAAATGGAAACAAATAAGGATTCAGGGATTTCAAGAGGAATCAAATGATCTTTGTAACATTCTTGGGCAACATTTTATCCCCATGATACCCAAGGAAGATCAAGTGACCTGGGCTCCTATATAAAATGGGTAGTTCACTATTAAATCATCTTACAAGCTTCTGCTTGATGACAAGGATTTTGTCCTCTAAAAGGACTTAGTCTGGATACAAAATTTAATTCCAAAAATATTTTCATGGTTGTTTATCCAAGGAAGAATTCTGACCATTGATAATATGATGTGTAAAGGTATTTGTATCACTAATCACTATTATCTATGCATGGCTAATTGGGAGACCATTTATCACATTTTCCTTGAGTACCCTTTTTCTTTGACTATCCTAAGTGGGGTTTTTCAGGCCTTCAATATTTCTTGGGTTAAACCAGCCACCATACTTTATTTGTTCATCTAATGGCCTTGCACCTTTTCAATCCAAAGACTTAGATACATGCGGAAAATTTATCTCAATCACTATCTTTGGTAGGTGTGGTTAGAAAGGAACCATAAAGTCTTTAATGAGTCTATCCATGATCATCAAACTATCATTGCCAGGATCCTATCCTTTGCCAATGAGAATGTGAACCTTATTCCTTTTGATAGCCATAAACCTCATCTATAGGAGACCATGATTGCTCAATATTTAAGCTTAGCCTTGTTAGATGAGTCTATGCTTAGGGTAGTCAACCCTAGAACCAATGTTAAGTGGTCCCCACCTCCTATGGGTTGGTTTAAGCTTAATTTAGATGGAGTGGCTAAGGAAAATCTTGGGAAAGTAGGAACTGGTGGCATTGTGCGAGATCATAATGGTAATATGATGCTTGAATTTTACAAATATTTGGTAACAAGGACAAACAACGAAGCTAAAGCTAGAGATATGTGGAGAGGCCTTCAAATGACTCAAGACATAGAAGGCAATTTGATCATAGAAGGAGACTCTATGCATGTTATAAATCTCCTCAATAATTGGAAAACACCTTCTTGAAGGATTAAAATAATTGTTGAAGAGGCTAGAATCCTTTTGCAACGAAGATAGGACAGAAAATCCCAACATGTCTTTTGGGAAGCTAACAAAGTTGCTGATAAGTTGGCCAATTTGGGTGTTTATGATGATGGACTTTTCAAATGGGAACACGATGTCCCGAGTGAAGTAGAGGAGCTTATTCAATAAGAATAGAAAGAATGATAGTTGAATTTACCAACAGGGAAGGCATTGTAATTTTGAAGGCTATGAATGTTCCCATCTCTTTTTTGAAATGGACTCACAATAAAAATTACTCGAGCTATCAGTCTTGGTGGATGCTACTTGGAAATAACTGTAGACACCAAAACAAAACCAATCCGATTATGTGACAACAAGCACTGATCACACTAACACACACAGCCCCCAGGGTAGCCCCCAGAGGTTAAACAATGGTTCTAACCACTCACACAATAGTTTTGCAAGTCATGGATAAATTTGGCACCTTTTAGACACTTTATTGCTTATTCATCCCACCCAGGGACGAGTGCAGATTTGTACTCGTCCTACCCAAAGATGAGTGTGAATTGATACTTGTCTCACCCAGAGACGATTACCAGCGCTCGCTTTGGGGTGGGATGAATGTCAGGTTTGATCGACAAAAAGTCAGATCTCGGTGCATGACAACTCAGAACTACCACTTAGCTTTTCCTGCATGACATAGGAGTGCGAGTGAGTTCTTTTGACAACTCATATCTGCCAATTGACGTTCTCTTCACTGCATGGGAATGAAAGTAAGCTTTTTAAGATAACTCAGATTTGCCACTTAGCTATCCCTTCATTGCATGGGAGTGCAAGTGAGCTTTTCTAAAACACACAAAGACATGCACAGAGGCAGTTAAGAAGCCCTCGATCAAGAAGAAGTCTTCTCTTCACACAAAAAGCATTCATGCAAAGAAACACTTTTGCATGTTAATTCAAAGAGACCCCTTGGGTCTATAAAATGGTGAGTTTTATCACCCAAAAGATACAGAGAAGGAGCATTTTGAGCGACGAAGTGCTGCTAATTCACTTACTTACGATTTGTGCTTTTGACATCCATAATATCTTAATCGAAAGAGAGGTTATTGGGTAAATTTTGAAGGCATGAATCAAGAACCCAAACCCCATTCTTTTGACCACAACATCCTACCAATTTGCCGACAACACATCACATCAGGTTTCGGACCCATCCCAAGCAGATTGGTGTCGAAGCAAAGTTTCACCCGTGGGCGGTTTGCCTTCGGGCACCCCCCCGCTTTATTGCTTTTAGTGACTATTTATTTTATAGTATTTAGCTAGTTTCATGTTTATGCTTTTGTCAAGTTTTCATTTTATTTAGATTCATTTTAACCATCTTTAGATTCATCTTTTATTTTTCATACATAGGTGCTATTGATTCTTTGTTTGTTTCTTTGAACACATATTTGTAGCATTAGAGGAGCAGCGAGGAATCTACCTTACTAACGCAAGTGGTGACAACATTTTGGTTTGCCCATCTTACATGTGGGCACACGGAAGAAGGAATTCTGAAACAAGTTGTAAAAGAGCAATATTTAACACTCCTATCCCCTAAAAAGGAAGGAGACGCATTGTAACACAAATTTGCAAAGCATATCAATAAAAGGGCCGATTTTTATATTGCTTTAATATCTTGTGTTCATGTTCTTTCTTTTTACACATTTTTCAATAACATAGGGCTTAAGCGTTATTTTAGTTTCATTTACATTGCATTTTAGTTTATCCTTTTTGTTTTTGAAATCTCGTGTTTTCAATGGCAATCACGGTGGGATCACCATATCCATCAGAGTATTGGCCTTGCGGTGGGATGTTTCATTTCACTCCAAGACAGACTCAGGATGTCTTCCATGCTGAAGTGGAACTTGATGTTCCTAATGATGATCTTAATTCAGCAAACGATATCCATCCGATTCTAATTCCACACCAGTTGGAAGACGGATCCCATATGTTAGTTTAAGCAACGACTGACGTAGACATCGGCACAGATCCAATGAATCCACGAATTCTCAAGCTGGGCGTAAGTATTTCCCCTGAAGAGCGAGTCGATTATGTTTCCCTTCTTAAGGAAAAGAAGGAGGTTTTTGCATGGTCATACAAGGATATGTCGGGACTAGACCCACAACTAGTCACGCACAATTTAACGCTTGATCCGACAATCAAGCTAGTCAAGCAAAAACTACGCAAGATGCATCCAACAGTGGCCTTAATGGTAAAATATGAGTTACCAAAGTTGTTGGATGCCCAGTTTGTCATCTGTGTGGATTATCCGCCATGGTTGTCTAACATGGTTCTCGTCAAGAAGCCCAATGGGAGGATTCGCATATGCACTAATTTTTGAGATCTTAACAAAGCGAGTCCTAAGGATGATTTTCACTTGTCGAGCATTGACGCGTTGGTAGACGCTACAGTGGGCCATGAAATGGTTTCCCTTATGGATGGTTTCTCAGGATACAATCAGATTCGTATCAATCCTGAGGACCAACTAAAAACGACATTCACAACGCCTTGGGGGACATTTTGCTATAAGGTCATGCCTTTTGGCATTAAAAATGCTAGAGCCACCTACCAACGTGCCATGATGTACATCTTTCACAATTACATGCACAAAACTTTGGAAGATTACATGGATGATTTGTTGGCCAAATCTCTTTTGTGCCCAGATCACATCGATGACTTGAGTAAGGTCCTTGATCGCCTCATTGAGCATAAAGTCAGATTAAACCCCAAGAAGTGCATATTTGGCGTCACCTCTGGCAAGCTCTTGGGTTTCATAGTCTCCAAACGAGGAATTGAGGTTGATCCAAAAAAAGTCAAGGCAATCCTTGAAATGCGTCCCCTAACCACCATCAAGCAGCTCAGGAGTCTGCAGGGAAAGGTTGCATCGATCAAGCGCTTCATAGCGCAGTTATCTGAAAAATGCCGACCCATGAATAAATTATTGCATAAGGGGGTCACATTTCATTGGGATGACAAGTGCCAGTCAGCCTTTGATGACATTAAATAGTACTTGGCTTCGTCGCCAGTATTGGCACCACCTAGACTAGGAGTGTCATTCTATTTATACATCTTAGCCACTGAGGTGGCACTGGGCACCATGCTATCCTAGAAAAATGAACTTCACAAAGAACAGGCTACATACTATCTTAGCCGCACCCTAGTCAGTTATGAACTTAACTATGCATATGTTGAAAAGCTCTGCTTGGTAGTGGTGTTTGCTACCAAAAAGCTATGCCACTACATGCTCAGTAATATGACGTATGTTGTGTCTAAGGAAAATCCATTGCGATACATGATGAGTCACACTTATCATAGTAGCCGCATGACGAAATGGATCATGTTGTTGATGGATTTTGACATAGAGTTCATTGGAAAAAAATCCATAAAAGGTCAAGTCATTGTCAATCAACTAGCTGAGGCTCCTCTTGAAGACGATCCGCCTCTGACTTTTGAACTACCTGATGATGGGGTCTTCCATGTTTCAGAGTCGCCAGATTCTGATGATCCTGAGTCACAGGCTGACATAACCCTATTCTTCGATGGTTCTAAATGTGAGCAAGGGGGTGGTGCAGGAATTGTATTCTTCACTCCGCAAGGCACTCCAATGCCCTTGTCATTTAAATTAGACTTCCCATGCACCAACAACAATGCAGAATACGAAGCCTTGCTCATGGGTCTTCAGATAGCAATCACCATGAACATTAAATGATTAAACATCTTTGGTGATTCGCTGTTAATTGTCAATCAAGTAAGGGGGATATTCCAATGTAAATGTCTAGTTTTGTTGGCTTATAAAGCCCTTGTGGATAAATTCTTGGCACAACTTGAATGGTATGACATCGAGGCACTCCCTCGATCATCAAATTGTTTTGCGGATACTATGGCCTCCTTGGGGTCACTCATCCCGTAAGACCCTTCTGGTGAAATGACAACCATTCAGATCAAAACATTATCGCAATCTACGATGGAGCATGCAAGATCTGATCTGACGCCAGGAATCCACATGATCTAGATTGAACCATCTCTGGATAAGTTCTCTCGAATTTGAGATTGTTTGATTCAAGCCAACTTGGGGTCCTTGTTCTCCTCAACCCCTCTTACTAGCAACACAACGTTGTTTTTACAAGTTCTTTCCTGTTCAACTTTTGTTCGGGATAGACTTCAAGAGGGATTGGCCGTTCATACTATCGAGGTTTTTGATCAACAAGATTGGTACACACCCATTCGGGATTACCTCAAGCTAGGTAATCTCCCACTTGGATTGACACAATCCACAAAAAGATCATTCAAACAGAAAGCGACAAAGCATGTCTTGGTAGGAGACATTTTGTATTGTCAAAATTATGAAGGAATCCTCCTTCGTTGTTTAGACCAGCAAGAGTTCGCTTGGGCGATCACCCAAGCTCACGATGGTACATGTGGTGGCCACTTCAGCGGTATGGCCATCGCAAAGTGCATTCTTCACATGGGTTATTATTGGCCATATTTAGAGCAAGATTGTTGCACATATGTGAAGAACTGCGTGAAGTGTCAGCACCATGCTAATTTGACACACATACCTTCTCAAGCCTTGCAGCCGATTCAATCGATTTGGCCTTTTTCATAGTGGGGCTTTGATCTAATTGGAAAGATATCCCCTATGTCATCTGGTCACCACATATTTATTTTAACGGCCACCGAGTACTTTACCAAATGGGTGGAAGCAATTTTGTTGACCACTACGACTGGAGCCCGCATTGCGGAGTTTATTTTGCATAACATCATATGTCATTTTGGTATTCCATCCAAAATAGTCTCGGATAATGGGACGCCATTCAAGAATAAATATGTGCATGCTTTGACCACAAAGTACAAGATTTAGCACAGCTTTTCAACACCCTATTATTCGCAGGCAAATGGGCAAGCAGAGGCATCAAACAAAATGCTAGTCACCATTCTCAAAAAGACAGTTGCAGACAATCATAAATACTGGCACATTCAGATCCCGCTTGCCCTATGGGCTTATCGCACTAGCATTCGAACACCCATTGGGGCAACTCCATTTTCTTTGGTGTATGGCTCCAAGGCAGTCATGCCTTTTGAGTTGGAAATTCCTTCCTTGCGCATTTCAATGCAAGAGTTCATCGATGATGACACTGCGTAGCAGGCTCGGTTAGATAAACTGATGTTGCTCGATGAATGACGCATTAATGCTCTCGAGCATTTGTGTATCTATCAAGAGCAACTTAAGAAAGCATACAACATGAAAGTCCACTTTAGGGAATTTTAGGTTGGTGACTTGGTCTTAAAAGAGAACCAATAGAATTCTAATTTGCCGTCCCATCTACGAGACAAGTTTGCGGAAAACTGGTTAGGTCCTTACATCATTGACAGTAGAATAGGACCTAAAACATACCGACTTGCCTCTCTTGAAGGAATCAAGGAAACAGAACCCTTGAAAATCATTCATTTAAGGCCATTCCACATCTAGAGAGCCATAGTCCAACAAAATCTCCAAGGATTATCATAATCGCTTGGTCAACCCTAAATGCCCCAAAGGTATCTATAAACCCTTTGGTCAAGACAAAAGCTCCAAGGATTACCACAATCGCTTGGTCAACCCAAAAGCTCCAAGGATTACCACCATCGCTTGGTCAACCCAAAGGCTCCAAGCATTACCATAACTGCTTGGTCAACATAAATATTAAAAAAAATCAACAAAAACAACACAAAAAATCAAAATCACAAAAACAATTGCATTTCAATTCCATGCATACTCATAAAAAACATCAAAATTACAAAAACATTTGCATTTTAATTCCATGCATTCTCATAAAAATCAAAATTACAAAAACAATTGCATTCCAATTCCATGCATTTTCATAAAAATCAAAATACAAAAATATAGGTTGCATTAAGCATCACATCCATACATTGCATACTTTGCTAGGTCATACAAAGTCAAAAGCACCATAGACAGTCATTACTTGGCAATTCCATTATTTCCACCTCAAATCCATTTTCATAAATGCATACATCCAGCATATCACCCTTTTATTTTAGCATAGTCAGTTGTCTCCTAATATATATAGGGTTTTCATCATTTAGATGTCTTTAAATTTCTAGCCAAAACTATACACAGTTAAACAGATTTTACACGAAAAAGTTTTACTTGGATCACGCCTTGTTACGTAGCATCCCAACACAAATTAACACACATAAAAATTCCTAAGTTGTGTGAACGAAAGATAAAACCTACACCGTAATCCCGGTTACCATAAGTGAAACGGTTATCTTGCTTATCCCCCTGTGCAAATGACCCTAGGAATGCTGAGAGTTGGCAAAAGGACAAGCATCCTCCCTACCCAATTCCCCATGAATCCCAAGTTCTCAAAAGTTGTAAAATATCAAAAATTTACAAAACGTCAAAACATTCAAAATTGACATCCTACAGTGCACACATCAAAAGGCACAAATAACAGTGATTCTCGTCACTCCATATTCAAATCCCTTGCTCAAAAAAAAAAAAAAAAAACAAATAACACAAAAATGAACAGTGATTTTATCACTATAAAGAGCAAGTATCCCCATACAATTGAAGAAAAGAAGGGAGTCGAACTTGAATCCCTGGAACTCTCAGCATTTTGACAGGTTATGAGGCAAGCTTCAGTACCGTTTTGGTTGATAGCCTATCGGTCACTAGCAGTAAACCTCCTGCATGACGATATATCTGTCACATTAACTTGTGTACAGATCAATTTTTGCATGTGGATGATCTAGCTTATGGTATCCTAGATAGCATTGCAGATTAATCTAACCAAACACAATCAAGGAGTTAGTGGAGCTAATTAGGTGATCCTCAGTACAGGTTCGGTTGAAAGCCCATCTGGCACTGGTGGTATCCTGATGAATAACACATAAACAAACTCAATTGCACACACAGGGATGTGAAATAACTTGGTTAAATTCAAGTCAGATTTAGACCTTGTTCAGAAGTCTTGTGAGATAAATGAACAGTCTTGGCTAGTTAGTTAAAATATCTGCATCTCAGAAAAGCTTAACTACATTTTCAAACAACCGGTACATTTCATTCTGTACATTACCATAAAAAAATAAACAAAATACAAAAACAAAGTTTTTAACATGCACATGCAGTCCACAATGGTATCCCATTCCTATAGCAAATCAATCCAATTTTGTCCAGTCTATGGTGCATCGACAAACCATCAACAATTCATTTCATTCATTCCATAAGCATACATCATACCAAATAGAATCATCACATTCATAATCGCATATGCATACATCAATGTAAAAACATGCACATAAAAATAAATCATGAACACTGTACAAACACCAAAAATAATCATTTGTATATATATATCATAACAAAAAAATTGCCCGCAGGCTACAGTGCATTGGTCCTCGGACCTCGCTCCCATCATCAAAAAACACAAAAACCCCCAGCCTAGGGCGTCGGTCACCATGATCATGTAGGATCGATGTGACGAGAACTACCCCCTGCAGTATCAGTCCTCTGAGATATCTCAGGGTGACTGCTCGAACTTGCATCCCGCCCGCTAGCGCCTCCCTCATCTCGTCGCCTGTGACGGGATGATGCCAACTGCTCTGTCCCGCTGTCTCTCATCGTGTGCGATGAGCCACTCGTCGGAGGCTCTGGTACTCGTTGAAGCCTTTGGAGCCAACTGCCCTCCATCTCTCACCGATGCTGACTCCACTCTGCCTCCTACCTATGGTAGTACATGATTACGTCATCACGCTGTGCTAGCTGCACCCATAGGAGATCCCTCTCCCATGCAGCATCTATATCACCCTCCTTTCGACGAGACGCAGCCCCTGCGCTCTCCCACTCTACCAGCTATGTCCGCAAGTGATCCCTCTCTTGCATCATATCCCCAAGCTCTCCATCTCGCCTTCGTAACACCTTTGTCAATCACGCTACTTCTGCACGTAGCCCTGCCTCTGTATCTCCCTACCCGACCGGCTGCATCAACCTCTCTGGAGCATCAGCCTACTTCGAAGCATCCTGCATCTTTGGCTGCTCCCTCTCATCCAAGTCATCTCGTGCATCTACCACCTCCACCATGTCCACATCCGTAGGAGCTCCCTAACCCTCTCCTGGTGCCTCTGCACCCTCTCCACCTCCCGCTGCCTCATCTCCTCCCAATGGCCCCTCACCTCGCCACTGCTACAGCGTCCACCACTCCTGGTACTCGGTCATCACTCCGATGTCATCTACGTCTGAAATGTCCAATACTGTATCAGACTCCTCCCCCAATGGCTCAAGGATCAACACATCTAGGGTCCTCTCATCACTCTAGTGTCGATAGACTACGGGTTCCCCAGGTAACCCCTGGCGTACCCTAAACTGTCGTGTCACTCGGAGGTAGTGAAAGTACTCCTTCTCCTTCCCGTGTCGACCAATCACCCATCTCCCCCTTTGGACCCGTCGAAGCCACTCATAAGCCTCTGGCCATGTGGGACAATCCCGATATGGCCTCCATACCACATATCCGGGAGTCAGTCGTGCCAATGCATCTTTGTAATGGTCCACGTCTCCCGCGAACCACCGACTCTGCCCTCGCTCCTCCGATCGATACCATAAAGCACCATAACCAATATCCCTGTCCACCATGTCAGCCTAGGTAGTCCAGGGTAGCCCTCGTGGTCGCTCTATGGCTATATGCTACCATGCCCAGCACTGCAACAAGAAACTGCAACCCATCCCCTTTCACCTTCGACAGCGAACCTCATACAACTCATCATACAGCTGTGCCAAAAGCATCTGACCCCATCTCATAATCACCGGCTCTATCACCGAACAATCCACCAACTGCCACACCACCTCCAATAGGTTCCATAGGAACCTTGCTCCTAACGAGTCTGGCAGGAGCATGTTGGAAATGAGGCTCATGAGTAATGCATGCCTCACTCCCAACATTCCCCTCGCATACCAATATCGTACCAAAATCCCACCAATCTGACAATCCAACTCCACCCTCTCCAACAAGGTCATACCATCCTCATCCTCTCCATGTCCAAAATACCGTGTCAATACAGTCGTCCTCTGGCCTCGTGGTGTCGTCCAAATGGGAACCTCGTCTATCGGAATTCGGAGAATCCGATACACGTCCTCTAAAGTGACAGTCATCTCTCCTATCGAAAGATGGAAGGTGTTCATCCGAACATCCCACAGGTCGATCAAAGCTGTAATGTATGCCTGATCTGCCATAACTGCATCCAATCGAGCCACATGCTTGAGCCCTAGGGCATCAAGCCAATCCCAGTCCTTAGCTGTCAATGCCTCGCGGGCATTAGAAAAAATTGTCGGCACCCAATGTCGACTCTTCACCACCTGCACATCACAGAAAACAACAAACATCAAAAACATGCATCAAATTACCATCACATGTACAAAAATGCATAACTGTATAGTAACATCTTTCATTCACATGTACATCCAAAAAAAAAAAAACAACAAACATTTTGACATGGTTTACCTACGGTTTTACCTAAGTTTACCATTTCAACCAAAAAAATTCATCAATTTTTCATCTTTAATTTCATCAAAAACAACAAACATTTTGACATGGTTTACCTACGGTTTTACCTAAGTTTACCATTTCAACCAAAAAAATTCATCAATTTTTCATCTTTAATTTCATCAAAAACGACAAAAATTTGACATGGTTTACCTATGGTTTTACCTAAGTTTACCATTTCAAAACAAAAATTTCATCAAATTTTCATCTTTAATTTCATCAAAAACAACAAACATTTTGCAATGGTTTACCTACGGTTTTACCTAAGTTTACCATTTCAACCAAAAACATTCATCAAATTTTCATCTTTAATTTCATCAAAAACAATAAAAATTTGACATGATTTACCTACGGTTTTACCTAAGTTTACCATTTCAAACCAAAAAATTCATCCATTTTCCATCTTTTCCATAAAAATAACACAAAAAATCGACATGGTTTACCTACGGTTTTCGACCTAAGTTTACCATTTCAAACAAACAAAAAAAAATTTCATCCATTTTCCATTTTTAATTCCATAAAAATAACACAAAAAATCGACATGGTTTACCTACGGTTTCGACCTAAGTTTACCATTTCAAACAAAAAAAAATTCATCCATTTTCCATTTTTAATTCCATAAAAATAACACAAAAATTGGGCATAATTTACTTATTGTTTTGACCTAAGTTTTACCATTCACATAAAAAACAAAACATTTTTAACCATGGTTACTCTAAGGTGTTACTCTAAGTCTCATTTTGGGTTTATCCTACGATTTTCCATCTAAGTTTCCATCGGTTTGCATCCATGTTTCATTTGGTTTCATTCATTTACCTTTTAATTTAATTAATTAGGGTTTCATGTTTAAACAAAAGCAAAACACCATAAAAACACATTTGCATTTTTCATATTTAAAATCGAGGATCTAGTGCACTTACTGGTCTCGCCTCGGCTCTGCCGCTCGATGACCCGGTTTGTGCACTCATGGTGGCTGAAAAATCTGGTAGCACTTCGCATCAAAAAATCTACCTCCTCCTCCCCAGAGCTCCAAATCGCAATTGCTGAACAGTGCAAATGAGCCAAATCTGTCATTTTCGCATATTTATACTTTTTGTCAGCTGGTAATCGTCCCTGACTAGGATGAGCGCTTTTCGACGTGCTCGTTCTACCCTGGGACAAGTACCATGGTGGCACCCTCGTCTCACCCCAGTATGAATACCATCACGACATTCGTCCCACCCCGGGACGAATATAAAAAAAAAAAACACAAAAAATTAAAAATGACAAATGCCAACAAAACCACTAAAAATTGCCGAACAAAAGTGCTCTTGCACTTAACCTCTTGGCATAAGAAAACTAATGTCGGGGTCTAACTTGTCGTTATCCTACTCCCTAAGAAGGCTACCATAGCCGGACCGCTCCACGGGAAGATGGATTTCCGCCAATGTTAACCCCAAATGGCATCTCAAAATGGGTTCACACTCACCAAAAATAGGTCAAAACAGTCAGGAAACTGCTCGAGCGTGCTTAGCGGTAAACCATCTAAAGGCACCCCTACACAAGTCATCTTGGGTCAAGCGACTCGTCACTTTTCTCATGTCGGTCATTCCCTCATCGATTCGTCGCTTGATGGGGTAGTCACACTTAGTTTCCAATCAACACCAATATACCGAATCTTGGGAATGACACGCATTCAAAGGATCATTGCGAAAGACAATCACGCCCCTGATTGAGGCAGCAAACAAGAAATTATCACAAACTGATCATATACTTGGCATTTGTGAATCATGAACTCAAGGTTCCCACAGACAAAAGGTTGCACCCTTTGCCTATTCATGACTGATCAATGTCTAAGTTCAAGTAATACTTCACCGAACCAGGTTAATGCTTGATTTAAGTTCCTTAGCTCATCCGAAGAAAGGATTCAAGAAAGCGTGCCCTTTCCATACTTAGGGCATCAAAATTTGGTTAGGTTACTGAGAAACCCTAATCATTAGTGCTTTGGTTATATATTTTTGCTCAGCACTGCACCATGTGCAGCGCTTTCCAAAAAGGGGCATTTGTAGACACCAAAAAAACACCAATCTGATTATGTGACAACAAGCACTGATCACACTAACACACACAGCCCCCAGGGTAGCCCCAAAAGGTTAAACAGTGGTTCTAACCACTCACACAGTAGTTTTGCAAGTCAGGGATCAATTTGGCACCTTTTAGACACTTTATTGCTTATTCGTCCCACCCAGGGATGAGTGCGGATTTGTACTCATCCTACCCAGAGATGAGTGCGGATTGATACTCGTCTCACCCAGAGATGATTACCAGTGCTCGCTTCGGGGTGGGACGAATGCCAGATTTGATCGACAAAAAGTCAGATCTCGGCGCATGACAACTCAAAACTGCCACTTAGCTTTTCTTGCATGACATAGGAGTGCAAGTGATTTATTTTGACAACTCATATCTACCAATTGACGTTCTCTTCACTGCATGGGAATGAAAGTAAGCTTTTTAAGATAACTCAGATTTTCCACTTAGCTATCTCTTCATTGCATGGGAGTGCAAGTGAGCTTTTCTAAAACACACAAAGACATGCACAGAGGTAGTTAAAAAGCCCTTGATCAAGAAGAAGTCTTCTCTTCACACAAAAAGCATTCATGCAAAGAAACACTTTTGCATGTTAATTCAAAGAGACCCCTTGGGTCTATAAAATGGTGAGTTTTCTCACCCAAAAGATACAGAGAAGGAGCATTTTGAGCGACGAAGTGCTGCTAATTCACTTACTTGCAATTTGTGCTTTTGACATCCATAATCTCTTAATCGAAAGAGAGGTTATTGGGTAACTTTTGAAGGCACGAATCAAGAACCCAAACCCCATTCTTTTTACCACAACATCCTACCAATTTGTTGACAACACATCACATCAGGTTTCGGACCCATCCCAAGCGGATTGGTGTCGAAGAAAAGTTTCACCCGCAGGTGGTTTGCCTTCGGGCACCCCCTTGCTTTATTGCTTTTAGTGACTATGTATTTTATAGTATTTAGCTAGTTTCATGTTTATGCTTTTGTCAAGTTTTCATTTTATTTAGATTCATTTTAACCATCATTAGATTCATCTTTTATTTTTCATACATAGGTGCTACTGATTCTTTGTTTGTTTCTTTGAACGCATATTTGCAGCATTAGAGGAGCAGCGAGGAATCTACCTTACTAACGCAAGCGACGACAACGCTTTGGTTCACCCATCTTACATGTGGGCACGCGAAAGAAGGAATTCTGAAACAAGTTGTAAAAGAGAAATATTTAACGCTCCTATCCCCTAAAAAGGAAGGAGACGCATTGTAACACAAATTTGAAAAGCATATCAATAAAAGGGCCGATTTTTATATTGCTTTAATATCTTGTGTTCATGTTCTTTCTTTTTACACATTTTTCAATAACATAGGGCTTAAGAATTATTTTAGTTTCATTTACATTGCATTTTAGTTTATCCTTTTTGTTTCCGAAATCTCATGTTTTCAATAACACAAATAATAATTGATACAGTCACATGTCAGATAACATGGCTCCTAGTCATCTTAGTAATTTGAGGTTGGTTGATAATCACAGGGCAAGAAAGAAACAAAAATGTAAAACTTCGAACCAAATCCACGTGGACCACGAGATAGCCACTGCCATAAATATAGCCAGTAGGTTCACTTCTCCAAGGCTGATTAGCCAACACGAAATGTGGTCCTAAAGTATATCATATATGAAAGAAAGCAATTACCAAAGAATTATTAAGAGTAGCTATCAATACAAAGCTTGTGGGAGTTTTTTAGTACTCTGTTGTGTGTCTGTAGGTTTTTGTTTCTCCACTATTTCAAGGAAGGGATCTGTGTTTGTTTCTTTTTTTGTAATTATGATGCAGGTGTGTTTTCTTTGGGTATACCCAAAATATGGTATGCAAAGTTTATTTTTGATAATAGACTATGTGCCTTACTAGATGTAATGGCTTTGGCGGTATGTAGATTTTACATATATAGGATCCTTAGTAAGGACATGTTCATCAACAACCCTGGGCTGATTTTTGTAAAAGGTTTTGGGTCAACCTGTAAAACCCGATATTAATGCTATAGTATCTTATCTACCAAAAAAAAACTTATTAAATATATATAATATATAAAATATTATTATTTAAATATATATATATATATATATATATATAAACAATGGGCAAAAAATGACAAGAAAGCTAGGATGGAGGATAGGTGGCTATTTTTTGGTGGTGGAAATGGTGGGAAAGCATGGATGGAGGACAAGTGGCTAGATTATGGTGTCTACACAAGTATCCCAAAAACATTACACCTATCTCTACTCCTTCACATTTTATTTCATGTAGGAGTACTAGGTGTCACACTCCCCCTTTTTTTATCTATTAGTCTCATTTTATAGATGAGTTAGCTTAACCTTTCTTTAGATAAATTAAAATAAATGTACTAATATCTACTGCTGACACAAGTCCCTATGTGTGAGTACACTTATCACAATGGGTTTTAACTATAGATCACATATATTGGATATATAGTTTTAAATTTGAGCTCATATTTAACTCATGGTGGTATCTAGTCATTGAATACCCTCTAGAGAACTCCCTAATAAACTCTATTTATCTTAATAATTTTCCTTAAAATCTACTATTCCAGTAATTTTTATTTATTCTTTATAAATTTATATATTCCTTTTTATATTAATACGGTTAACTACTCATTGAACCAAACCAACACACAACATCGTTAATCATTAATTCCAACTATAATTTTTATCAATAATATCCATATATCATGGATGACTATCACCCAATGCCCAAACCCTAGCCACAATACACTTGTAAGCTAATATTTCCATTACCATAACCCAAAAAGGATTAGTTATTTTACAATACTAGCGCATGAGAGTTCTGGTGGATATTTTACAAGACTCAACCAATAAATTTAGTGACACAAGAGATGGAAATAACTTCACTTACATATTTTTTTAAAGCATTTACAATATATATTTCACCATTTGGCTTGACGACATCACAAGGCAAGTGACCAAATTATAATTAATTTTATTTATACCAGAATCATCGACAACACAAGGCTCTATTAACAATATCTCCACTAAAGCTAGTGTGTCACTACAAAAGTGTCCATAGCTTAGGTTACATTAAGATAAAAATCTATGATGAAATCATTTCTACCTTCTTATTTGGATAGATGTTCCTCTAGAAAGTCCATTGTCCATCACAAGATCTTATGTTTTACCTTACTCAGATGTGCTCTGGCTGGGTTGGATATAATATCAGATGTTCCTCTTTTGGTAAGAGCTCCATCGTATCAAACCAACAAGAAGTCATATTTTCCTTCATCTAAATAGATTCACTAACCACCAAGTAAATTTACCTTTTATTGGGGATCAGAGATGGCTACATTTTCTATTTAGCAAATCGTTTTACCCAGTGGTATATTTTCAACCACCCCCTTTCACCATGTCCATTTCAATTGGAATTTTCAACATAATAAAATTATTTCATTCTAATTCTAGGGAACAAAAAGTATAGAATATGTTTCATAAATAAACAAAATCTTCTAATAAATCAACACTATAACTCAATCATATTATTAGAATCAATAACATTCTTTTTTTTTACAAAAAATAACAAAATAAGAAGATGTTTCATTAAAATATAAAATCTTCCTTTCATTATACAATAATAATTCTTAGTCATACTATCTCTATAGAATGTAGCATTCAGTAACATTATTTCTATACCTAAGAATAATACAATATAGAAACATTTTACATCAATAAACATTTCCTATTTCAAATCAATCCAGATTTATTTTCTCAACCGAGTATCGACCCCTTTATTTTCATAGAAAATGAAAATATGAAACCAATTCCATAAAATAAAAAATAACATGATTTCATAAAAATAAAGGAGATAAAACAATAGGAAACATATTTTATTTTACATATGAGTAGCCACCATGCAACAAAACACATTCAGTTATAACATAGGTTTCATTCCATTACACTGGATAATTTACTCTCTATCTTCCCTTGAAGTTCAAATTTTCTTCTCCTAAAACAAAATGTTATAACAATCATTTAAGATATGCTCCTAATTTTACTATTGCATTAATATCTAGGTTTTCTAATCTCCACATTCTATATGTTAAAGAAACTCATAGACATGGTTTCCCTTGTTCAATTAGAGAAACGTCAAGCAATTAACAACAAACGAATTTTACTTGATTTATATCTATCACCAAGAAAATAATATATTATTTCAAACAAATTTGAGAATCACCAATCATTCTTTCCCTATCCAGAGTCTATGTTCCTAGATAGGACTTGACTACTTTATTCTAAATGAGTCTAAGAGCATTCTAGCTGACAACAATAAATAAGTACAAATAAATCTAGTTTACTTTCATATATAACCGATCGCTCCTCTTCTTAGAACCATCCTTCACTCCCTTTCGTCATTGTTCTCTCTATCATACTCGCGAATGCTCCCCCTAGATGTTTTTTTCAAACTTTCCATTATCCCAACTAGCTATGCAAAGTATCCAATGTTTATTCTCCACACAATAAATTTTCCACTTCTTTTATCATTAATGAGAATTCTTATTGGTCATCCTCTATATCATGATCGACCAATGACTATTTCTCATATTTACACTAAAATTATGAAATATGGTCTTCTAGATCACAACTATGGTTCTCTAAAGTGCAAGTTAAGGCTACATTAATCAAATTCTAGAAAATATAACTTGAGTTATACAAAGCACTCTATTAATATTTACTATTTAAAAAAATAGAGCATATTCATTCTTTTCATTTTAAATTATATCATAATTGATGCAGGAGCATCCGGTGGCAGTAGTGCAATCTTGCATCAACTAAATTTTTTCTAATTTTTCGCAACTCAAGAAGGGGAGAGAGGAAGTGCAGAGCAAAAACTGTCGCGATTTCACGATGTCGCAAAATCATGACAGTCAGTAGGAGAAGGAAGTGCTGTTGGAAAGGGTCACGATTTCATGACGTGTCATGAAAACACGATTTTCACGAAATCATGACAAGGAGTAGGGTAGCCAAGGGAATACTTGGGAATGTCATGATTTTGCGACATGTCATGAAATCGCAACTGTCATGAAATCGTGACAAGGAGTAGACATCCAAGAGGGAGCAGTGGGAATGTCGCGATTTCGTGACATGTCACAAAATTGTGACTGTTGCAAAATCACATGGGAGCAAAAGCCAAGAGGAAGCAATGGAAGTGTCACAATTTCGTGACATGTCATGAAATCATGACTGTCATGAAATTGCGACGAAGAAGAGCAGCCGAGAGGGGGTAGTTGGGAATGTCATGATTTCACGACATGTCACGAAATCACGATTGTCACAAAATCGTGATCAGAGCAAGAAATCAGGGGGCATCAGAAGGCAAATGTCATGATATCGTGACATGTCACGATATCGTGACTTGAATATAAGAAAGGCAACGATAAAGAGAAAATGTCACGATATCATGACATGTCACGATATCGCGACCCGAAGGCAAGGAAGTTAGAGATGAGGAGAAAACGTCGTGATATCGTGACATGTCACGATATCACGACCAAAAGGGAGGAGCGCAAGGAGGCCAAAATGTCATGATATCGTGACATGTCACGATATCACGACAAACGACTGGTTCATGGTTCGAAAAGGCACACATTCCAAGGTGATGTTTTCAAGGCGGTCAAGGGTCTCATTAATGCATGTTTATGTATCCGGTAAGTTAGATGAACACGGTGGCCTCTCAAATGCTATGTCCAGAGGTCAAAAATGTCAGGTGATCCTTTAATGCATGCTTTCATGGCGGATCGAGGAAGTTGCCAATTATGGAAGGAAAATTGAAGACTTGGCCGTGGAAGCTGATTTTGCAAGTTTTTGTAATGTATTTTGCCAGGTGGGTCATTAATGGCCTAGAGGGTCGAGACCTCGATAAAAACTCAAAGATTGTAATGGATTGGGGGTGGTGGATTGGAGGATCGCACGCAGAGTGTGTTAGAGAAAACCAAGCCGAGCGCTGGTTATTGTAAAGCCTACGGGTTGTTTCTGTAGATTATTCTAGATTAATAGAAGAAAATTTGGAATTGTGTGAGTGTGATTTTTCCATTCTCTATCAAGTGGTATCAGAGTGGGAGTTCCTATGTGTGTAACAGATCATCGAACGAGAGGCAGTTACACCAAGATCTGTAGAAGGGTTTGTAAGAGAAGAAAGAAGAATACCTCCATGAAGAAATTGTGGTGGAGTAAGGAATATGGTGCCAGCAGAAGATTTCAGAGCTTTGTAGCGGCAATTTCAGGCCCTGCAATAAGAGCTACATAGAGGGCACGAGCCCAGGAGGGAAGAAGGAAGTGAAAACAAAGTTGAAGAAGAAAAAGACTAGCTTGAGGAAGAAGAAGAGGCTATAGATACTACACATGCCAGGTTATACAGAGCCATCTCTCAGATTGGAAAGAAACCAAAAATGGAGGTTTCTACATATTCTGGAAACCTAGATCTAGAAGAGGTGATTGACTGGATAAATGATCTAGAGGAGTATTTTGAATATGAGGAGGTTGAAGACCCTAACCGGGTCAGATTTGCTAAGACCAAGCTGAAGGGTCATGCCAACATCTGGTGGAAGAGAATACAACTTGAAAGGAACAGAAGAGGGAAGGAAAGAATAACAAGATAGGATAGAATGGTAGAAAAGTTGAAAAGACAGTTTATTCCTGCAGATTATGAATTAGATCTACTAATAAAAATGCAGAGTTTGAGACAGTCAAGCAAAACTGTCCAAGAATACACCGAGGAGTTTTATAAGATCTCTATCCGAACTGGACATTTAGAGGCAAACAAGGAGAAGGTGGCCCATTATATCAATGGGTTGAGACCCAGTATCCAAGAGGAGTTGAGCCTAGTTTGGGTGAGCACCATTGAGGATGCTTACCAGTTTGCTTTGAAGGTTGAAGAGAAATTGAACAAAAGGTTTGAGAACAAGCAAAGAGGAAGAGGTCATGGAGGAAGGACTGGTGGAAGAAAATATGAAGGAAAATAGGAGAAGAAAGAAGAAGCTAGTAGCAGCCAAAAGCAGAAAGTGGGTGAAGATTACAGACCCCAAGTTTAGAACAATGGCTACCCAAGAGGAAGAGGTAGATCTGGACGTGGGTATGGAAGAGGAGTGTTTCATGGAACCTGTTTCCACTATGGCAAAGAAGGACATCAAGCATTCGAGTGTCCACATAACCGAGAAATGATGAACAAGAGACCTGAGGGTCCTGCTAGAGCTGTTGTAGCAGATGAAGATGCTGGATCAGAACATTTTGAGGAGGTAGAGAGAGGAGAATTCATGGTCGTAAGGAGAGCCATGCTGATTGAGGAAGACAAACCAGAGTAGAGGAGAAGCCTGTTTCACATGAGGTGCAAAAGCGTAGGTAAAGTTTGTAACGTGATTATAGACAATGGTAGCACTAATAACTTAGTCTCCAAGGAAATGGTCACTAAGTTGCATCTGGAGAGGAGGAGACACCCGCATCCATACCGGATTACGTGGTTGTGGAAGGACCATAGAGCATGGGTTTGTGAACAGTGCTTAGTCATGTTCAAAGTCGAGAGATACCAGGATGAAGTTTTGTGTGATGTTTTTGCTATGGATGATTGCCATTTGCTATTATGAAGGCCATGGCAGTTTGATCGAAGTGCAGTGCATGATGGTCATGTAAATACATACTCCTTGACGAAATATGGAGTGTGCCACAAGTTAAAGCCATTACAGGCAGTGGACGAGAAGGTGTGCAGCAGTGCCAAAATTTGTCTGGTAGAAGGCAAAATTTTTTTTTGCTAGGAAATGGGGTTTAAGCAGGTTGCAGAGGCAGGTGTACATTTTGAGATGTTGTAGAAAATAGTGATCGAGCAGCATAGAAGTGAAGGTCACTTCTCCATCAACCCCAGGTGTCTGATGCAGGAGCATCCAATGGTAGCAGTGCAATCTTGCATCAACCAAAATTTTTCTAAGTTTTCACAACTCAAGAAGGGGAGAGAGGAAGTGTAGAGTAAAAACTGTCACGATTTTGCAACGTTGCAAAAACACGACAATCAGTAGGAGAAGGAAGTGCCATTGGAAAGGGTCATGATTTTGCAACATGTCGCAAAAACACGACTATCACGAAATCATGACAAGGAGCAGGGCAACCGAGGAAGACTTGGGAATGTCATGATTTCATGACATGTCATGAAATTATGACTATCACAAAATCATGACAATGAGCAGGGCAGCTGAGGGAAGACTTGGGAATGTCACGATTTTGCGACATGTGAAATCACGACTGTCATGAAATCGTGACAAGGAGAAAACAGCCGAGAGGGAGCAGTGGGAATGTCACGATTTCATGACATGTCACAAAATTGTGACTATCACAAAATCATGACATGGGAGCAGCATCCAAGAGGAAGCAGTTGGAAGTGTCACAATTTTGTGACATGTCACAAAATTGTGACCGTCACGAAATCACGACGAAGAAGAGCAGCTGAGAGGAGGCAGTTGGGAATGTCATGATTTCGTGACATGTCACGAAATCATGACTATCACAAAATCATGATCGGATCAGGAAAGCAGGGGGCATCAGAAGGCAAATGTTGCGATATCATGACTTGAAGATAAGAAAGGCAACGGTAAAGAGAAAACGTCGCGATATCGTGACCCGAAGGCAAGGAAGTTAGAGATGAGGAGAAAACTTCGTGATATCGTGACATGTCATGATATCATGACCAAAAGGGAGAAGGAGCGCAAGGAGGCCAAAATGTTGTGATATCATGACATGTCACAATATCACGACAAACGACTAGTTCATGGTTTGAAAAGGTGTGCATTCCAAGGTGATGTTTTCGAGGCGGTCAAGGGTCTCATTAATGCATGTTTACATATCCGATAAGTTAGATAAACACAACGGCATCTCGAATGCTACGTCCAGAGGTCAGAAATTTCAGGTGACCCTTTAATGCATGCTTTCATGGCAGATCGGGGCAGTTGCCAATTATGGAAGGAAAATTGAAGACTTGATCGTGGAAGCCAATTTTGTAGGTTTTTGTAATGTATTTTGTCAGGTGGGTCATTAATGGCCTAGAGGGTCGAGACCTCAATAAAAAATCAGAGATTGTAATGGATTGGGGGTGGTGGATTGGAGGATCACACGTAGAGTGTGTTAGAGAAAACCATGCCGAGCGCTGGTTATTGTAAAGCCTGTGAGCTGTTTCTGTAGATTATTTCAGATTAATAGAAGAAATTTTGGAATTGTGTGAGTGCGATTTTTCCATCCCCCATCAATAACCTTATTTCTAATCAATCAATACAATATCAACAAGGATGAACCCTTAATAAAATATTAAATAACTAAGGCATTCATTTTCTTTTGTAGTAAGAAATAAATCAAGTAAAATTCACCATAGAGAAAACTAAAACTTGATATATTTATTCTTATGCAAATTTATGATATGCATCTCCATGAAAAGGGGTATTTTTCCATGTTGCCTCCTCAATAATCCAACAAATAACCCATCACATCATTTCCTCAAGGTATCCTTTTTCTCGGTGGTTAGTTTCTTTTTGCCACCATAAAGGAACATGTTCCTGTAAAAGTGAAATCCATTAGCAACATCTTATCCTTTCACAAAATCCATATAGTTATAAACCAAACATGAAATAGTCTATCATTTTATTATGGATTTATCTACATTTTCTACAACATACATATGTCTTCATAGCAATAAACACATAGTCAAATATCTCATCCATAAGACAACTATCCAAAATATATGTCCAAGAAAAATAAAAAGTCTGCCAAGGGATGGGTCATGACATCATCCCCCCTTAGGCTTAACACAATCCTCTGTGTTTTAACTTATAAACATCAAATACAATCTATTCAGCATTTTCAAACAGAAATGGAAAATGTTTTTGCATGTCCACTACTTTTTTCCAAGTAGCATTTCTTTCAGAATAATGGTCCCACTAGACCTTGCACTACTCCAAAGTTCCTTTCCTCATTGATTTAGATCGAAACTCAAGGATTCTTACTAGTTGAACCTCTATAGCCTCTGGGTTCACCATCTGCAAATTAGAAAAATCCCACACATGCTTTGGGTTAGCAACATACTTTTTAAGAAAAGAAATATGAAAGGTGCTGTGAATATTGGACAAATTGGGTGGTAAGGCAAGTCGATATGCCATAGGACTAATATTTTCTATGATTTCAAAGGGTTTGAAAAAGTGAGGATCTAGCTTTGTGGATTTTATCACACTCTTCCTTGGCTTCACCCTCAGAAACACTCTATCACCCATAACAAACTCTCATGGTGATCTCTTAAGATCAACATAACTTTTCTATCAGTCTGCAACTTCCTTCAACCTTTCTTGGATAACCTTCAATTGTTGCTCCATTTCTTTGACCATATCTAGTCCAAGCACAATCTTGTCTTCTGGATTATCCCATGTCAATGGTGTCCTACACTTTCTTCCATACAAATCTTCGAATGGAGCCATACCTATGGTCGAATGGTGTCTGTTATTGTAGGTAAATTCTACCAAATGCAAGTAATCCTCCCAATGGATTTTTTGATCCATACAATACATGCAAAGCATATCTTCCAACACTTGGTTCACTCTTTTAGTTTTCCCATCAGTATCTGGATGGTAAGTAGAACTAATGTTTAATCGAGTTCCAATGGCATGATGCAAGGATTGCCAAAACTTTGATGTAAATTTTGGGTCCCTATCTGATATAATTACCTTCAAAAAACCATGAAGTTAGAATATTTCTTTGGAAAATCTATTAGCCACAACTATGACGTCATCCTTGGTATTCTTGGGTATAAAATACACAACCTTGGTCAGTATGTTGACCACTACTAGGATTACATCATGCTGAAACCTATTTTTGGGCAGCCCTACGATGAAATCCATTGAAATCACTTGCCATTTTTGCATAGGCACATCATGCGGATACAACAATCCAGCAGGATGTTTGTGTTCTACTTTTACCTTTTGGAACTCGAGGTATTGAGTGATAAACTCAATTATGTCTCTCTTCATTCCTGGCCAAAAGTATATCTTTTTCATATTCTCCCTCATCTTTGCTCCTCTTGGATGAGCAAAATATGGAGATCTGTGCACTTCGCTCATTATCATATTTCTCAAATTTCCTATCTCAGGGATTACTACCCTATTCTTAAAACATAGGAAACCATCCTTGATACCAAAATCCTTGTTTTCATTAGGTTCCCTTTCCATCCTTTCTCGAATTTGGTTGTAGTATGCATCCTGATTTTGCATTTCCTTGACTTGTTCCATCAAGTCGACATGGATACGAGACAAAATTGCTATATGTCTCCTCCTACTCAATGCATCAGTGAATTTATTCTCTTTTCCTTTTATATACTCAATGCCAAAATCATATTCTATGAGAAATTTCATCCACCTTCTCTGCCTAGAATTGAGTAAAGGTTGAGTGAATATATATTGCAGACTCTAATGGTCTATCCTTAGCTCAAAGGGTCTCCCAACCAAATAATATCACCAATACTTGAGAGCAAACACTACAACTGCCAACTCTAAGTCATGGGTTGCATAGTTAACCTCATGTATTTTTAGTTTCCTAGATCCATAGGCTACCACTACTTCTTCCTAAGAGAGCACTCCTCCCAAACCTTCTAATGATGCATCAATACAAATAGAGAAACTTCCTTGTAGATCAAGTACCTTTAGTATAGGAGGTGTGGTAAGCTTTTTCTTAAGAAAAACAAAGGCTTCCTCACATTTATCTGTCCACTTAAATTATTTTCCTTTTCTCTGAAGGTTAGTTATTGGTGAGGTAATATTGGCATAATCCCTCACATATCACCTATAGTATCTAGTTAAGCCCATGAAACTTTAAACTTCTATCACATTTGTAGGTGGTGGCCAATTCAAAATGGCTTCTATTTTTCTAGGATCCACTGCGATCCCTTTAGCCAAAATAATGTGTCCCAAATATTGCACTTCTAACACATAAAATTCACATTTGGATAAATTCCCATACAATTGATTTTTCCTTAATAGCTCTAGCACAACCTTGAGGTGTTCATCGTGCTCTGCCTTGTTTCTAGAATATATCAAAATATCATCCAAAAATACCAAAACAAATCTATCCAAGTACTTCCTGAAGATGTTATTCATCAAATTCATAAATACCATTGGAGCATTTGTTAGACCAAAATGCAAGACAACAAACTCATAATGTCCATAATGAGTTTTAAAGGTTGTCTTGTGAGTATCCTCCTCACGGATTCTCAATTGGTGATATCCTGATTTCAAATCAATCTTTGAAAATACTATGGTATCCTTGAGTTGATTGAAGAGATCTTCGATTCTTGGTAGAGGATATATGTTCTTGATATTTGCCTTGTTCAACATTCTATAATCTATGCATAATCTCAAGGAACCATCCTTCTTCTTTACAAATAGTATTGGTGCTCCCCAAGGTGATACACTTGGTTTGATCAATCCTTTCTCTAGTAACCCTTGCAATTGCACCTTCAAATCTTGCATTTCTATGGGATTCATTCTATAAGGAGCTCTATGAATGGGTTTTGTTCTAGGTTGAAGCTCAATAGAAAAGTCAAATTCTCATTTAGGGGGTAATCTAGGTAAATCCTCTGGAAAGACATCCCAAAATTCTTGAAGAATTGGGTGTTTCTCAAACACCTCTTCTTTCTTATCTTCATCAATTTCATTTATCTTAACTATATAGACCATTCCTCCTTTCTTTATGGCCTTCTTGAGTTGCATTTCTAATAGGATTTGAGGTTGAAAATCCCCTTGTAGGCTATACACCCTTTGCACAACACCCCTATATTCTATGTACTCAATCCATCTATCCTAAAAGTTGAGTACTACCTTATGCACTTGTAACCAATCCATTCCTAGGATTATGTCAAAAGCATGCAGAGGCGCTACATACAAACATCCTACTATTATTCCACTAGGTAAGGTAATTTATGCCATAGGGTAACATTGATTAATAAAGTAGGTTTATCTAGAACCATACTTGACCTTCCACCCATGAGCCAAGATTCTTGGTCTTTCTGAAATATCTTTAGCTAAACTAGTGGAAATAAAACTATCTGTAGCACCGCTATCAATCAAGATTTTAACATTCCTACCAAAAATATTACCTTTAATCATTAGTGGTGTGGCTTGACCATCAAGATTCTGGTTTCCTGTAGTTGCATAAATCTTGTGCGTGGGCTCCTTAGGTGCAGTTTCTTTGAACATTGGTTCATTTCCTTTAGAACTCATTTATGTTCTCCATGGATAATTAGTAGCATAATGTGGTCCTCTACAAAGGAAACATCCTTCTTTCATCTCGAGATGTTCTTTTCACTTCTATCCCTCTTCTACTCTTTCTGCAGGTGGAGAATTAGTCTATCCCTATAACGATCTGTTATTACCCTTGTTGTTGTTCTGGTTCTTCCCCTGGAACCTTTTCCTAAACTTCCCTTGCTTCCTATCATTTCTTTGGTCCTACCGAGAGAAGTTCTTGTTTACCTATTTCTCTTCCCATTTCATAAAACCTGCATTATTCCTCTTTCTTAGTGCCTCTTTACCCTCTTCATCTAATATTTCATAATCAAAGTAGGATTTGAGATATGTTTCTGCTTTCCTAGCCAAATCATAGGCCTTCTGTAGAGTTCCAGGTTCTCACATATCCACTTCCTATCCTATTCTAGGATCTGCTCCCAATATAAACTTATGGATCTTCATTTTATCATTATAAGCAGGTACATATTTTATTAATTTGATAAATATTTGATAATATTTTTCCACTATCCTAGTTCCCTACCAGAGTCTAGATAATTCTTCAAACTTTTGGGAATAAAAGTGTTTCGTGAGAAATCTATCTTTGAAGGCTTTTACAAATTCCTCCCATTTTAGGTCAACTATTACCACAAGACCTAGTTCATCACTATATGCTTCCCACCAATCTAAACCATCACCTTGTAGATGCAGTGTGGCATAAGATGTTCGAGTTCCTAAGGAAAGTTCTTCATGTTACAATATATTTCTATCTCTTTTAACCAAGCCTTGGCCTTGTCTCCATATTCCTCTCCATTAAATTTGGAAGATTTTAGATGTTTCATTTCCTTGCCCAACTCATCCTCCAAATGAACCCTAGCCTGTTGTACCTTGGTAAGAGGTTCATTTGCCTGACCCCTTCTAGAATTACCCGCTTATGTTTCTTGACTCAACACAACATCTAATAACTATTTTTGGGTTTCTACCTATTCCCAAAGTAAAGCCACTATCTTAGTAAGATCCTCATTACTAGGATTCTCCCTTATGTCACTAGGGTTTCTTGAACCCACATATGGATTCCTATCCTCCACATTAGTCCATCGTGTTTGCCTTATCATTGGGGCAACACTTCCTCTTCTTCTCTTTGGTGGTATTGTCCCTAGCCACACACAAAAGAGGTAGTAAGAATTCATTAGAAATTAGTCCTTCAAATTGCTCCTCTTACTAATAATTATTTACCCAATCATCTCAAGAAAATCAAACAGATTTTACTTCTAATGGGTATTCTATTGACAAGGTTCAATTCCTTTATAAGTATGTTTTCTATTACATTTTAAAATTAATTTTGCATAGTGAACCTACCCCACTACGAACCATTCTTTGATACCAAATGTCACTACCACTCAAACTTATCAATTCCAACTACTTTATATATATATATATATATATATATATATATATATATATATATATATATATATATATATATTCCTTGATCCATTTATCTAATTATTTAAATACAAGGATCCCATACACATTACACCTATCCCTACTCCTTCACATTTTATTTCATGTAGGAGTACTAGGTGTCACACCCTTTTTTTTAGCTATTAGTCTCATTGGCCAGATGAGTTAGCTTAACCTTTATTTTAGTCAATCGAAAGAAACATACTAATCTCTACTCCTCACACAAGTCCCTCTGTGTGAGTGCACTTAGCACGATGGGTGTTGACTATAGCTCACATCTATTGGAGATATAGTCTTAATTTTGAGCTCATATTTAACTCATGGTGGTATCTAGTCATTGAATACCCTCTAGAGAACTCCCCTAATAAACTCTATTTATCTTAATAATTTTTTCTTAAAATCTACTATTCCAAGAATTGTCATTTATTCTTTAGGAATTTATATATTCCTTTTTATAATAATATGGTTAACTACTCATTGAAGCAAACCAACACACAACACCATTAATCATTAATTCCAACCATAAGTTTGGTCAATAATATCCATAACTCACGGATGACTATCACCCGATGCCCAAATGCTGACCACAATACACTTACTTGTAAGCTAAGATTTCCATTACCATAACCCAAAAAGGATTAGCTCTTTCGCAATACTAGCGCATGGGAGTTCTGGTGGATATAAATATCCCTCTTCATAAACTACTAGAAGACTCAACCAATCAGTTCAGTGACACAAGAGATGGAAATAACTTCACTTAAATCTCTATTTAAAGCATTTACAATATAGATTTCACCATCTGGCTTGATGATGTCACAAGGCAAGTGACCAAATTACAATCAATTTCATTTATACCAGAATCATCGACAACACAAGGCTCTATTAACAATATCTCCACTAAAGCTAGTGTGTCACTAAGAAAGCATCCATAGCTCAGGTTACATTAAGATAACAATCTGTGATGAACTCATTTCTACCTTCTTATCTAGATAGATGTTCCTCCAGCAAGTCCACCATCCATCACAAGATCTTCTATTTTACCGAACTTAGATGTGCTCCACCCAGGTTGGCTATAAGATCAAAAGTTCCTCTTTCAGTAACCGCTCCATCATATCCATCCAACAAGAAGTCATATTTTCCTTCTTCGAAGCAACTTCACTAACCACCGAGTAAAGTTACCTTTTATTGGGGATCAGAGATGGCTCCATTTTCTATTTAGCAAATCATTTTTCCTAGTGGTATATTTTCAACCACCCCCTTTTCACCATATCCATTTCAATTGGAATTTTCAACATAATACAATAGCAATTTTCTTTCATTCTAATTCTAGAGAACAACAAGTATAGAAGATGTTTCATCAATAAACAAAATCTTCTAATCAATCAACACTATAACTCAATCATATTGTCTCTACATAATTATTACAATCAATAGCATTCTTTATTTTTCCAAAAATCAGCAGAATAAGAAGATGTTTCATTAAAATATAAACTCTTCCATTCATTCTACAATATAATTCTCAGTCATACTATCTCAACAGAATGTAGCATTCAATAACATTCTTCCTATTCTCGAGAATAATACAATATAGAAACATTTCAAAACAATACACATTTCCTATTTCAAAATCAATCCAGATTTCTTTTCTCAACCGAGCATCAACTCCTTTCTTTTCATAGACAATGAAAATATGAAACCAATTCCATAAAATAAAAAGAATACGATTTCATACAAATAAAGGAGATAAACTAGTAGGAAACATATTTTCTTTTACATATGAATAGCCACCACACAACAAAACACATTCGGTTATAACATAGGTTTCATTCCATTCCAGTGGATGATTTACTCTCTATCTTCCCTTGAAGTCTGAATTCTCTTCTCTTCAAACAAAAGGTTATAACAATTGTTTAAGAGATGCTCCAAGTTTTCCTACTCCATTAATAGCCAGGTTTCCTAATCTCCACATTCTATATGTTAAAGAGAACTCATAGACATGGTTTCCCTTGTTCAATCAGAGAAACATCAAGCAACTAACAACAAATAAATTTTACTTGAGTTCTATCTATCACCAAGCAAAGAATGTATTATTTCAAACTAATTTGAGCATCATCGATCATTCTTTTCCTAGCCAGAGTCTAAGTTTCTAGATAAGACTTGACTACTCTATTCTAAATGAGTTTGAGAGCATTCTAGCACGTATATTATTAAAACCAAAAATAACACATCAACATGACAACAACAACAAATAAGTACAAAGCAACCTAGTTTCCTTTCACAGATAACCGAGCACTCCTACTCTTAGAACCATCCTTCACTCCCTTTCATCATTGTTCTCTCTATCGTACTCGTGAATGATCCTCCCTTGATATTTTTGCCAAACTCCCCATTATCCCAACTAGTCACGTGAAGTCTAGCATTCGTTCTCCACACAATAAATTTTCCACTTCTTTTCTCATTAATGAGAAGTCTTATTGGTCGACCTCTATCTCATGATCGACCAATGACTACTTCTCGTATTTACTCTAAAATTATGAATGATAGTCTTCTAGCTCACAACTATGGTTCTCTAAAGTGCAAGTTCAAGCTACTTTCATCGGATTCTAGAAAATATAACTTGAGTTATGCAAAGCACTCTATTAATATTTACTAGATAAAACAATAGAGCATATTCATTCTTTTCATTTTAAATTAAATCATAACCTTATTTCTAATCAATCAATACAATATCAACAAGGATGAACCCTTAATAAAATATTAAAGAACTAAGGCATTCATTTTCTTTTGCAACAAGAAATAAATCAAGTAAAATTCCTACATAGAGAAAACTAAAACTTGATATATTTATTCTTATGCAAATTATGATATGCATCTCCATGAAAAGGGGTATTTTTCCATGTTGCCTCCTCAAATAATCCAAAAAATAACCCATCACATCATTTCCCCAAGGTATCCTTTTTCTCGGTGGTTAGTTTCTTTCTACCACCATAAAGGAACCTATTCCTACAAAAGTGAAATCCATTAGCAACATCTTATCCTTTCACAAAATCCATATAGTTATAAACCAAACATGAAATAGTCTATCATTTCATTATGGATTTGTCTACATTTTCCACAACATACATATGTCTTCATAGCAATAAACACATAGTCAAATATCTCATCCATAAGACAACTATCCAAAACATATGTCCAAGCAAAATAAAAATTCTTCCAAGGGATGGGTCATGATAGAATAATTGGATCAGATCTATGTTTCTTAAAGCTCAAACAATGAATCTAATGCTCACCCTTGTAATAGTTATATAGAACATTGAGTTATACATATACATTATTTTTTATTCTTTTGATTTAAGACATGACAATAATACACCTTATCACCCGAACCTTAGGGTATTGGCATTCTTTTTCAAGAGAGAACCATTTTTATTCTAACCATTGGTGTATGTTGGCAACTAGGCTGATGTATCACTCAATAGGACCATCTTTCTTGAACCACCACTTCCTTGTATTTAGTGATTATGTTATATCTTCTATACAACCCTTACTTAATGGCAGAATTATTAAGTAACTCCTCTAATGATTGAATAAATTCATATTCTATTGACCCTTGCAAAGATATTTGAGTGAAAAATAATCATTGGACTACCTCCAACAAAATAGAATAGTCAAGTGCAATTTTTAGTTGTCGAAAAACCTTGTAGTAAAAATCATTTATCCTAATACATTCAAAGTAGGTTCACAAGTAAAAATATCTTATATCTTCATCCCTCATCTATACAAAGACCCTACATCCCAATGATATCTTAGGAATCTATCCCACTAACCTTTGCATAAGAGGAATATACATGTCTATGTTGAAATCATAACAAAATTTCTATAGTATTATACATGGGACCTCTATCACCTCAAAGAATAGCAAGTACAAAGGGTAGCCAACTAGATCCTATTTTTTGAATCTGATATGAGAAAACTAGTGTATCATTTGGTGCATGACTAGCCATACTAGGTATGAATAAAATGTAAATAAATTGGTATCATCAAAGTGTAAAACTATCGGTTGATATTTCTACCAATAAATATTGTATAGTACAAAATTTATTGAAACCTTGATACATCTTAGACTACATGTAACATTCTTAAGTGTTTTTTATTCATAAAATAGTTTATTCCACTACCAAATAAAAAATTCAATAATAGATAACACCCTCTATGCATCCTCCTTAAACATATCCAATTGTACAGGTAGATAGAATCCCCAAGCCCCTATAGGTTTATTCATCTAAGTGTGTAATATATTTTCCCACTCGCTTTTGTTCTTTATATCTTAAAAAATTGCCTATGACTTAGGATAGTAGGTGATCCATCCAATTGAATCATCTCTAATATTCATTAGTTCCTTTATGGATTTTAGATTTATTATGATTGGGATGACATGTTGTTGCATTGGTACTACAACCTTTTTATTTTTGTCATATTGGATCACATAATAATGAATTAGTTTAGGGTATAAAAAATTAACAAAATCTATAAATTCATAGGTGAGCCACTATCTAAGAGTCACTAGTGTTCATATTATATCACTCAATCACATCTCCCCTATTATATTCTAGGAATATCTAAGATCCTCATCCTTTATATCAATGAACATTGTTTGAACTATCTTAATGACTCCCTTCTTGTTTTCTTACATGTGTTGTTGGGGGTTCATGGTCATATATTCATCTTTCTTGTAGGACTCTAGTGTTTTCTCCCACAAATATTGAAAGGTTATTCATGGAATATTGATGAGAGGGATCCTTAGTGGAAGAAGAATATTCCTCCTCCTCTAACTCAATTCAACTACCTATTTTCTTAAATCAGGTTTTGGTGCCTATAGGATTCATGTCTAGAGTTTTGGTAGACTATATTTTAGGATGTCAAGTGAGTTTTTCCAAGTTAGTGTTCCTACGAATCATAATATGTCTATTGAATCATTGGGTTGGAGTACCTATTTTATTTCAATATTTTTAGTGAATCACTAATTTTACTATAGATCATTATATTCTAAGAATTATACCCTTTCTTTTATAATCTCCCCAATATGTTGGTAGATCAAACTAGATGGTAAAAAATCATCATATTCCCTAGCATTTTTTGTAGGCTCAAAACTTTCTATTATGGTAGGATGTCTTGGTCAATACTATGTTAGTTAACCCTAATAGGTTTTGGTGTAAAGAGGAATTGGAGGTGCAAGTTGTAAGGCTTAGAGTTTATATGATGTTGACTACAAAAATATTTGCAAGCAATTGTTAAAATAGATAAATTTCAATGTAGGCCTTCTTATTCTTTTCTATGACTACTCTATAAGGGTTAATTTATATCCAATGGATCAAACTATCTAGTATGAAATTAGTGGAATTTTGGGTGTTCTAAATTATCATTATATGTATAATTCAATGCTCTATATATTAGTGTTATTTATAATTGTAGATTGCAAAGGGTTTTTGAGATTTAAAGCATTAAAATTTTAAATGAGAGTTACCATATTACACTATTTATAGGCCCTCATAGACCAACTCTTATGAGTGTGAAATTAATTCATTGTATATTAAATAAATCCATTTCTTATAGAAACTAGACCTATGAATCAATGGTTTGGTGTATGATGTCATCCTCATGTTATCATTTTTCTTTCCCTTTATTTCCTAAGCCAACAAATTATGGCTTTTCTCCTCTAATGTCATCATGCTTTAATCCTACACATTGGGTTGGTGAATCACACCTTCATCATATTGATATTATAGCCATTGTTTCTTCTATCTTCCCAAGTTAATGAATCGAAAAGTTTTAATTTTTAATATCACAATGTTTCTATCCATTCTACTACATCAATGGATCACACTTCTATTAGCCTAATCTCACTTGTCATATTTTATTTTATCTCTCATAATGCTAACAAGTCATAAAAATACTCACATCATCCCAAAATCATATCCCATTTAAACCATCTCACTGTTATCTAATGAATTGAGTATTTGTAAGCTTGGCATCACTAGTTTATCTTTCTAAAATCTAAATTGAAGTTATGTCAACATTACCTCATCATTCTCTCAAAATTGAGAAGATGCTAATAGATCACAACTCTTGATTGATGGATTAGAAATTATGGAAGGTTTCATGCTTAAAATGCACTTACATCAGCTTCATTTTGATGAATTTGTAGATTTAGTGTTTCTCAGAATTTTAACATGATTCTTATTGATGAAATATCTAGTGAATTGTTGGTCAATTGTGGCTAATTTGTTTATTCCTTCCTTGGTGATATCTTACACCTCTTTCCCATTTTCTTTATTTTTTTGTCATTGACCAAATTGGAACCTGTTAAAACAAAATGAAAGAGAGAGAACTAAGGGTTTATTTCAATAATTTTTCTTAGATAAAAGGTATTTTTATTAGAAATAGAAAAAGAAAAAGAAAATAGAAAATATGAAATGAAAAAAATACTATATACATATTTATAAAGGTTTTTATCATTGATATATGGATGGTGTAAGTGTTATCCATTGAGTAAAAATGATATAATAATTCTTTCCATTGTTATTAAATTGTATGTGTTTGAGTATTCTATTTTATCAATTTAATACAACTTTGATTCAAAAGAAATCAAAATTTATGTGTTTTCTAGACTTTGTCGTGTCCTCATCCCATTTCACAATCAAACCTGCTTTCCTAAGTTGAACATTAGTAGATATTTATTCAACCACTTCTTAGAAATCTTTAGATGGTGTATACAATTTTGAAAGGATTTATCCCTATCCTCCTCCAATTGTAGAAAATCATTTAGATGATCCTGAAAAGGTAGGATATTAGTGTCCTCCATTAAAAGAAATCAATAAATATTATTTTCCAAATTTACTACTTTTAGGATTTTGTGATTTTTTTTCTAACTAAATAATGACCACCTTCATAATGATATTATTTTATCAATCCATTAAATATTTTCCTTAGGCACACCTTAGAAATACTACATCATAACCGCTACAAAATATAGTATCATTAAGCCAAGTATAGTTCATGGTATTTTTGTTAAATTTATATCTTTGTTTAATTGCTAGGCCTCTACGATCATCCCTAGTTAGCATGTATTGTTTTATATCTACCATTCATCCAATTAATTCTTCTAAATTGGATTTTTGTACTAGTTTCAATTGTTTATTTGATTGGACTATAGCTAGGCTTTTACAAAGATATCTTCCTCTACAAAGGCTTACTTTCAATATCAATATCCTATATCTTATTTTATATAAGGATGTACCACAAATATAATGATCTTATTTGAAGATAAGTAGTACTTAAACTTTCTCAAATATTTCATTATAGCAAATATGTGCTTTCTATAAAAATGTATTGTTCCTAATAGTTGTTAAGCACTTGAATCATAAAGGATATAGGATGTTTCTAACTTTTATCATATTTTTAAGTCAATATCATAGTTACACTCTCATAAATATAATGAACCTAAGATTTAGTGACTTCGTTATCCTTTTGTGGTCTCCTCATTTTGTTGTATATTTGGAGAAGTTTGTGTCTTTGAAGCGGTGTCTTCTTGCTGTGGGAGACAATATTCAATATTCTAGTTATGGCCAACTTCTTCTATCTTCAAGTCTTCTTGTCAAATTTTGAATTCAAGTAGGATATTCATCTTAAAATTTTTAATGTCTTGAGGTCTTCACTAGATTATTCTTTTGCTCAGATTTGGCACTCCTCACCAAATTATCCTCCTCTTGGGATTTTTGTCGAATGGTGACAATTTTCCCAAGTCCTTCACTATCAAGGACTTCTCCTTGGTAGTGGATTTCTCTAGTGAGTTCTTCTTTGATGATTTATTAAGAAAGGCCCTCCTAGACTCTTGATGGATGCTCGTAGAGACCTCACCAAGGTATTTGATCTTGAATCTTCTTTTGGTCCTCCTTGAGACCTTATCTTCAACCTTATACTTTTGGAAGTGTTGGTGGTAATATCTTATCCTAGATCTTTCATTCTTCTACTTTTAGATTCAAGTAGGGTTCTCCTAGCCCTTCTTCCAATTCTAGAAGTTCTTCAATGATATTTGATCTTGATATCTTTTGCTTTAGGTTCTAGATTGATTTTGAAGAGGTTGCTCTTCCTAACTTTCTTGTAGGAAGATTTCCCAACTTATTGGATCTCCTTTACTTGCAACAAAAATATTAGTACTAAAATATGCTTATGAATTAGGTACTCTCTTCTAGAGTATTATTTAGGATAAATGCATCTATGGCATGTTTCAGTATCAAGGCTTTTGTGGCTTTTTATTTAATATCAAATATTTTATGGCATTTTCTTCAGTATTAATGCTTCTATGGTTTTTTTAGGGTTTTGTGGTCTTTTCTCCTAGATCAAGGCTTCTATGGAATTTTCTTATGAATCAGGGATTCTCTAGCCTTTTTCTTTTTTTGAGGTTCTTCAATCTAGCAATGGAGATCTCATGTCTCCTGACTTCACCTAATTATTTTCTAGAAGTTTCTTCTAAAGTATTCTTCTTTCTACAACAACTAATCTCTACACTATGAAGGCACTCCAAAATTTGGGTAATGAAGTTGAGGTATCCTAGATTTTTGTTGTAGGAGGTGTCCCAATCATCTGATAATAAATTTCCTACAATAAAAGAAAATTCAGGTAAATATTTCTAGATCTCTTAGATGAGCTTCACTAGTTGTTCAATAAAACTAGTGGATCAAATGGTGAGTCCTAGTCTTCACGAGTTTTTTTGAAACTCTGTGGAAATACTCTAGCCATATGCAATAAAAGTATTTATAAAACTAATATTTCATTCAGTCCTCACTTGCGGCTCTCCCTAATTCTATCACCTAGAATCTTCTAATAAATTATGATAGTGACATGTCCAATGGTGCATCAAGCTGATAAAAAACTCATGATCAATGATAATGGTGATCTTCCTATTGATTTATTATAGCTTGATCTACCATAGCTCTGATACCATTATTAGATTTTGATACAACATGTAATGAGAGATAACATTCAAAATATGCAGAATAATAAGAAAAAAAAGTAAATATGTGAGATGACTAAAATATGTTATAAATAGAAATGTTGAAAATGAGTACAATAGTAGCTATGGAGGAAATAAACACTCCATAATACAAGCTACTACTCATTGAATGTGCTCTAAGCTTATAGCTCACTCACACTATTATTTATCCTACACTACTATGTTATATCTCTTCTATATCTATGGACCTTTATATAGGAATATAAGTTCCTTATCCAACACTCTACCTAGTTGTACAAGGGAAACCTTACATATTTATAGATTGCACATTGAACTTGTGCATTTATTACATTGCACAAAGTAACTAGATAGCTTCCCCTAAAGTAATCTAATGTCATAAGTATGTAACAATGAAGGTATATTTATATGATCCAAATAATGTAATTTAAGATATTTCTAATACGTCAGAGGATGATCGATATTCAAAGGAGATCGATTACTTTGGTGGAATTCCTAGCTACCTACATAATGAAAGGGCAAAAGAGAATAATAAAATGGATGCCATAGCAAGAAATCAAAAGTATGGGTATAATAACAACACTATACATGTAGGCTTAACACCAAATGCAAAAAGATAAGCCTACCACCTAATAGATCAATCAATGGCACCCTTGCAAAAAACATCAAAGAAATGGGTGGAGGGTGAATTCCATAATCGATGGCTGGGTGCATGAAATCTAGGATGAAGAATTAGAACGCTCCCACCAGACCAACTTTAGTAGAAATAAACCTCCAATCCAAACTAGGAATGCAAATTCTAGAGCCACTAAGTGAATCCCATAAAATATGGATTGCAGATTTAAAAGAAACAAATTAAATGACCAAAGCATAAATAAATACTCATACATTTAGTGTAAATATATGAGGGCAAAATCATAGAAAATACAATGATAAGCTTATATTTATAAAGTAGTGAAAAAACTTACATATGAATTGTAATTTCTAAAGAGACCCTCAAGAATGACTAGCATTCCACTATTTATAGATATATTGCAATCAATTCAATATACAAGCATTAATGATGCCAAGTAGGAATACATGGTTGAAGTAGACTGAGGCTTGTCTAGTACTCTTCTCCTTGCAATCATGGTATCTATACTGGAAGGAGAGTAGGTGACTTTATGTCAAATCAGGCATTTGATCATTCTGACATTCTTGTCTGGCCATTAACATTTATCTACTTTACCCCTTCAAACAATTAGTGAATCACCTTTAGAAATGTGTGATTTGAATTACCACCTTAATGCCCATCATCCTTTTGTACCATGGTAGTTGCAAATTTTAAATATCTAGATGGGAGATCTCGATGCTTCTTTTGGTAGGTGATGGATTGGATGTGAGAGGACTACATTTGATGGGATATTTATGATTGAGCAGATTTTTTATGAAATTTAGTGTGTTGGACTTTCTAAGATCTGCCCTCCTTCTGCTCCAAAATTTTACCTACTTTTTGGGTGGGGTTTTACCACCATTTTTCCCTAAAGATATTTTAAAATTTCTACCCTAGATGGGTGGAGGCTTCATTTCTTGTTTATATATGGAAAACTACAAAATTTATGCCTCATTGATCGCTGCAAGTATTTGCTCGGCTAGCAGGTGGGTTTTTTGGAATACCCTCATCCTGAGGTAGAGTTTAATCATTCATCCAAATAATTCTCTACCTTTTTGAAAACTTTACCTGCCCTTTACTTGTTACCGCGTAGTAATGCTACTTCTTCTGAACTACCACCTAATTGTAAGATGCTTCAAAATTGGGGTGACCTTTCGTCCTGCAATGAAGAGTGGGTGAAGGGGTGCAAAATTTTACCCACACTCTTGGTGAATATTAGGGGCTTTTTCCTTGACAAAAATGAAGAACCCAACAAGCTAAGCCTTGAAACACATAAAACACAAATAGGGAGTGGAAGGAGAAGTGGACAATGAGAGTATATAAAACAAAAGCATCCAGAGAAGACTGTAAGACAAATGAGGAAGATGACCAAAGGTGACTGTAAAATAAGGTGAGATAATGTGGAAGAGAAGAAAATAATGGGAACCAAAAGTGGACACAACAAGTGAATACAGGTAAAAATAACAATAGGGGAAGAAGGGAGGGAGGGAAACATAGGAAACAATAGAAGTAAGAAGGTTACAACCACTAACATCTTGAGCTAGTGGTAACAAATAACTGAGAAAAGAGAAGGAAGGGAAGAATACAAAAAATAAAAGAAACAAAAGGGAAGGTGATATATGGGACACCCCCACAGATCACACTCCCTTCAGCATGCCCTACCAAGTACCAAGGCCACTTCAAGACTAGATAGAATACTGGAAGTATTTGTTAGTCCCTATACAACATCTCTTTTTTATGCAATCACGCAAGAAATATTTTTGCTCATCTCAAATATTCCAAGGAACCTTTAGTCATAACTTTATTCTCAGTTTCATATTTCTTATCATATGTTGCACTCACCCATTTGATGTACTATTTATATATTAATTTTTCCATTTGATTGAGGAGTGGACACTACTTTCAATAATGTAGTGGATTTCCTTCTAAGGATTGCGTGAAGTGATGTCTAATTGGGAATGAGATTACAACACAACATAGGAAAGAATATAGAGTATGAGGAGAAGTGCTTCAAAGCCAACATGCTTTATAGAAGTTCACCATATGTCACCCTGGTACAAGATGATGTCATTCAACAATGTGCTTAGTACACTTTTATTTAGTTTTCAGTCTATTTATACAAAATTTAGATGCAATTGGAATGCCAGTACCACTGATTACCCCTAGAAATTATCCAATGAATCTATAATGGCTGAACTATATTGTATTGAACTTGAGCCATTTTTTATAGTTCTTTTGGTATTACCCAAAACTTTTCCAAGATGCAATGAGCTCAAAACTTGGTAGATCATCATGCATACCAATACTTAAGGAATCAATGATAAATATGGTAATAAATATTTCCATATGGGATCCTTTTTAGGTATTGGTTCATCTAGAAATAGGCTCTAGTATCACCATTCCTTGGTATCCATATGCTATGGGATCCTTATCATGTGTGCCTATGATGCCTCTATGTATGTTTGATAGTAGGGAGCATTGATTAGCCCTCCTATGACCAAGATCTCCTTAGGATATACCTTTTGATTGTCCAAGCTCTCTTGGAGATAGCTCGACCCATTTTTAGTGTGCTCCTAGATATAAAAAGGATGTAAATATATTCTCTTTTTATCAAGGGGTTATTCCTTTTGGTCCAAGTCCCCTATTTATTGGAAGAAGGTGCAATCAATAAAATTATTTATTATGGGACTCATGCTTTCATATCATTTCCTTGATATTGATAAGAGATCCACCATTTGTGTTCTGCATAACTGCATCCCTGGATCCTACACATCTTTAGATGGTATCCATGGCTAATATTGTGCTATTGAAAGGGAAGTAACAACAACTAGAGATGGGGTTGAGAGGACAAAATATATTGAAGATATATTTCCTACTTGAATTAGGAGTCACTCAATCTATAAAGCCTCTTGAAATACCTGATGGAATATCCTTTCCCTAGATTGATACATGAGGAGGCTGATATAAAAACTAAAATCTTGGACATGATATAGGTGAGCTTGGGTAGGCGATGGTTGGTATTCAAATGGAATCCTCTCCCAAATCCTTTTTAATATTATGTTGAAATCTATGATAGATTTAAAAATGGCCCTCTTGATAAATAAGAAGTGCATCAAGAGTTGGAAGGGATCCATAGAGCCATTAATTTTTTCAACAAGATCTCTCACCAAATATGCCCATGACTAGATGGTTTTCTGCCCAAGGTACTGGTACCACAATAGTGTCCTCCCTTATAGAGACAATACCATAAGTTTGATCATCACATCTTCATGGGTAATACCATGGAAGTTCACCAAAGTAGCAATATCTTCAAGGTTCTCATGATCAATTCCTCCAGTGCCATTATATCTTATCAGGTTCTTCAGGGCACTTTTAGGAATCTCATGTCAACATTGGAGGTTGAGTGGACCGAGGTCATCCCAATTGAGATAAATTTATTGAGCCATTGAGGTATTGATATTCATAAGTATTGGTTGACGTCAGAGTTGGAATTGGAGTCTCTAGATGAATATAATTTATCCACTAATGAGGTCAAGATTTCTCATAAAACCTTGATTTCTCTAAGATATTGAAATATTTCAACATAGTTAATGAGGCAACTAGTAATATGATTTTGATATACTATTCAGAGTATTCACCAAATGATTTTGGAAGATATGGGTAAACCATAGTATCACCAAAGGTAGATTTCCTTAAACACGAAGCCTTTATGGATCCCCAATGGAGTCACCAAAATTGTTGGTAGGATATCCAACATCGGGGTAGGGGTAGACCAATGCCAACATCAAATGGCTACCGAAGGGTGGTCGATATTTAGAGGAGGCTGGTTCCTTTTGTGGAAGTCCTAGCTACCTACATCATGAAAGGAGGAAAGAAAATAAGGAAAGGGAGGCCATATCTAGAACTCACAAGGACGAGTATAAATGCATCAAGATACATGCAGGCTCAACACCATGGAAAAAAAACAAGCCTACTACCTAACAGATAAGCCAATGACACCCTCATGAAATTATTTAGAGCGATGGGTGGAGGTAAAATTCTAGAATCAATAGCTAGGTGCATGAAATATAGGATGTAAAATTAGAGTGCTCTCACCCAACCAGCTTTAGCAAAAATAAAGCCCCAACCCAAACTATGAATGCAAATTCTAGAACCACTAAATTAATCCCATAAAATCCATATTGCATAATTAAATGAAACCACTTAAATAACCAAAGTAGAAATAAGCATTCATACATTCATTCTAAATATGCGAGGGTGAAATCATAGATAAAACAATGATAAGCTTACATTTACAAAGCAATGAAAAACCTTACATATGAATTGTAATGGCTAAAGAGCCACCCTAAAGAATGACTAGAATTCCACTATTTATAGATATATTACAATAATTTCAAAATACATGTATTAATGATGTCATGCAAGAATACAAGGCTGAAGAAGACTGATGCTTGTTCGGTACTCTACTCATGGTGGTTGTCCTAAAATGTGAGTAGGTGCTTCTGTGTAAAATCAAGCCTTATATCATTCTAACATTGATGTTGGGCCATTAATATGTATCTACTTTACCCATTTAAATAGTTAGTGGGTCACGTTTAGAAATTTTTGATTTGAATTACCGTATTTGCATCCATCATCCTTTCATACCATGGTAGCTATAGTTATTAAAGTTCCAAGTGGGATATCCCGATGCTTCTTTTGGTAAGTGATGTATTGGATGTGAGAGGACTGCATTTGGTGGGATATTTATGATCAAGTATACTTTTGGGTGGAATCTACCATTCTAGACTTTTAAATATCTACCCTCCTTCTGCTATGAAATTTTACCCGCTTTTTGGGAGGGGTTTTACCACCATTATACCTTGAATACATTTAAAAATCTTAGCCTTGGATTGGCAGAGGCTTCCTTTCTAATTTTTGGGATGGAAACTACAAAAAAATTTCCTCATTGACTAGTGCAAGTATTTGCCCAGCTAGCGGGTAATTTTTTTGGAATACCCATCCCTAAGGCAGAGTTTAATCATCCGTCCAAATAATTCTCCACCCTATTGAAAAATCCTACCATTTACTTATTGCTACTCAACAATGTTACTTATTTTGAACTACCATCTAATCATAATATTATTAAAATTTAGGCTAACCTTTCATCCTGCAACAAAGAGTGGGTGAAGGGGTGTAAAATTTCACCCACAGTTACCAAAACTTATTGTGATGATATTATAAAACTCTTAAAAGAATAAACCTTGCAAAAATAAATTCATTTAAGGGAACACAAAAATACTACAATTATTAATGTTAATATTACAAATTTATCAAACTTAAAAACCTCTCCTCAATTTTGAATTTAATAGATAAAAATAAATTTAATAATGAACCTATTTATCTTTTAAAATATACTTAATTTGTTAATTACCTCATATAATTGAATCCACTTGTTTTAGTTAAATGTTAGCAATAGGTACAAATTTTTAAAATTCATATATCTATGAAGAACACAAGCTTCTACTAAGAGGGGGGTGAAAAGTATAAGACCCATTTTTACTTTTCTTTCCCAATAAATATTATGCAATGTGTCAATAGCAATATCAACAATAGTAATCAGAGCAATGCTCAAATTACCACATATAATAGAGACACCAATTTAACATGGTTCACCCAATGTGGGATACTCCACGGAGAAAATATTTCACTAAAATTTTCTAAATAAATCTCTTGGGAATACTTTCTCTATTACAATGTTTATGAACCTCTATCCAAAGGAGACAATAATCCCCTAATCAATTTTGTGGATATCTATCCATAGGAGATACCAATATCCTCAGATGGTTCCTGGATCTCTATCCACAAGATAACTCTTTCTCCTCTACTCTGGATGGTGATATTATAGAAGAACTACTACCTCCACTACACTGGCTAATGGATATATATCCATTGAAGACTCCTTTCCTAACTCAAAATATCTATATTCACTGCCCTAGCTAATGGATCTCTATCCACTGGAGACTTCCTCCTCTATACTCTATCACCTCCAAATATTTCTCTTAGCTCTGTCTTAAATCTACACTAAAAATAGTCCTTTGTTCTAGCACAAATCTACCCAATCTCTGTCCTCAAATCTGCACTAAACACAGTTCTTCGGTCTAGAAAAATATGCTCAATATCTATATCTGTTTTACCATAAACCTATCCTAAAATCTACACCAAACTATGTCCTTAAATCTGTCCTCATGCCTTTACAAAAATCTTGACTCAATCACAAATTAACTTTGCTATATCTACCCCAAACATTAACCCAAGGTTTGAATAAATCATCCAATCAAATCTACTCTCAAGTATTCTCAAAGACTTATTTCAAATATTAATTTTAATATTATATAAAAGCTCACACTAATCTGATCAACATGTCCTCTCTATAACTTATCCAATTTTATCATCAAGTCTTCACCAAGATTTACCTCAAATCTGCTCAAGTCCTTACTAGAAATTTCTCAATCTACTCAAAAATTCTTCACCAAGACTTGCCTTAAATATGCTCAACAAGTCCTCATTAGAACTTGCTCAATATGCTAAACAAGTCTTCACCAAGACTTACCTCAATTCTTCTCAACAAGTCCTCACTAGAACTTGCTCAATCTAATCAACAAGCCTTCATCAAAAATTACCTCAAATTTTCTCAACAAGTCTTCACCAAGACTTACCTCAAATCTTCTCAAAAAGTCCTCACTAGAACTTGCTCAATATTCTCAATAAGTCTTCACCAAGACTTACCTCAAATATACTCAATAAGTCCTCACTAGAACTTGCTCAATCTGCTCAACAAGTCTTCACCAAGACTTGCCTCAAATATTTATTGTAAGCTTCCACAAAAGCTTACTCAACTCAACTTAACATAAAATCCTCTTTTGGATAAGCTTCACATAGAATCTTGTTTAATCTCATAGAAACATATAGAGAATTGTTAGAAACTCAATATGCTTCACACTCACAGTAATTCTCAATCACTTTCAATCTCTTTCTCAAATTGAATTAGAATATAGAACAATTTGTTTCACAAAACTTGAACCATCACTTCAACACTTCCACTTGACTAGGCTGAATCAACTCTACTCAATCAATCACTCAATGAAACACTCCTTTATTACAAACCCTAGTTAGAGCATATGAACACTCACTTAATTATTTCCAACAATGCTTATCAAAAAATATCACATAACAATGATACTCATGATATTGCACACACCCTAATCATGCATATGAAGGTTCATTCAATTTTTCCAATAATGCTTATCAAACAAGGTTTTTATCATAAACTCTCACTCAAAAAAACCTTTAACAATAAAGCTCAACAATGCTTATCAAACAATCCTTTTCTCTCCATATTAGAATTCACAATATCCAATAATCATTCACAAAGAATATGTGCCCATACCTTTTTTTTGATGAAGAATTGACCTTATAAAACCCATCTAAATCACAATTATCCTTTTTCCAATATTAAGGGTTTGTTATCAAGAACCTTATCAAAAATTCAATCAATAATATCCTCACAAATTATTCTCACAATACAAAAGCATTAGATCTCAATTTTACCTTATCAGTCCTTTTATATTTTAATGCACTCCTGAAAGAAAAATAATCAACACTTCAAAATATTAACTTTTACTCAACCTTATTTCTCCTTTCAATACAATTAATCAATTTTTTTTCAACAAATATTTCTAACTCCTATGGCACAACTTATTACTCCTCTCAATAAGCTTAAGATACTCAAAAATCAGATCCTAACATAGAACAATGCAAATCCTTTTATCTCCCTCAAAAAACCTTAATGATCCTTTATTTTCATAGCAAAGCAACCTCCAAAATTACACAAACTTAGGAAGAGAATCAAAATCGATGTATACCTTATTTAGCATAGAAAAAACTTTTTATGGGTTTCAAACACCTAACCTCACTCGTCTAAGCGCCTTAGCAAGGTGCGCGCCCACCATGTCGGTTACAAGCCTCTATACAAATAAAAAGGCTAGTGGCTTTCCTTTGCATTCCACTGAGCATGCAAACCTCATCAAAAAGCCTTCCTCTGCTTCACAAAATACAAACCCGCAGAATTCAATCCCTACACCTCATGATTGCCAATGTCTTAGCGCATTCCTTGCTACCAGTCATGCTACAAAGTGCCTTGGATATAAAATGGAAATATCTCCTCCTTGTCCTATATGCTACCATGCACAAGCTTCAAAATACATGATCGCTTACCTTTTTCAATGCACACAAAATACTTTGATTGCAGATGATTTTATTTACCAAAGCTTTACCCACATTTATATGCATTATGCTATGTATTCAATGACGTTGGTGATAATTCGATTAATTCAAAAATTCAAATTAATATAAAATTTATAACCCTATCCTTTAGGTTTGTTTTAATTAATTTATAAATTAATTCATAATTAAATTATAATTAATTTATAATTAACTTAATAACTTTAAAAGTTAATTAAATTAATTTATAATAGAACTATTATAATTAATTTATAATTAATTAAATATGTGGGTCTTGCACTTTTAATATTATAATAAATTATTATAATATTATTTTGCTTGGGTCTTCCTTTTTCCAAAAAGCTAGAAATGACAATGATGAAGAAAAATAGGATCATAAGAATAGGAAATCAAATAAATACAGGTACCAAAAGAAAGGTAAGGATGGAAAAGGAAGATAAGGGAATAAGTTCTTTCAAAGACAAAATAGGAGCTACTATGCATACAAGGCAAGTAAGTACTCAAGTGATAGTGATAATAGTTTCTCAGATAATGATAAATATGAAGTCCTATTTTTGATTGAAGAAAAATAAGAGGTTAAGAAAATGCCACCAATAATTCTCAAGTGTTTTAGATGTGGTAATTTTGGATATCTTGAAGATAGTTGTACAAGGAATGGTTTTAGTTTTAATGATGATGAGTATTAGGATGCATTTGAAGGACCATAAGAGAATATTCTAATGACACTAGAAGAAGAAGAAGGTGATCCTATATAAGACACGTCAGAAAAAATGAATATATTGACAAAGGCCTACAAAATTAGAGGAAGAATAAGAAAAAAGAGGAGTTGATCTTGAGGGAGAGATTATTTATGCTCTTAAAACTTTAAAGAAGGTAAGAAAGCAAAACTCCCAACTTGAATTTTAGTTTTAAGAATGTGATGAAGAGAGAGGAAAGCTTATAGAGGATTTAAACAAGTCAATGGCTAAGACAAAGAAGTTAAAGGATAAGTTAGAAGCAAGGGTCTTAGAATGTGAAAGTTTAGAACAAGAAGTACCTCTACCAAGAGAAGATTTAGAAAATTCCAAGGATAAGCTACATAAGTTTAGAAAGAGTTCAAAGAATTTGGATAAGATGATCAAGATAAAAAGAAGGTCAACAAAAAGAACATGTCTTGGTTTTGAACAAGATAAAAATAAACAAGAATAAGAGTCAACCTCAAGTTTTGAAGAAGAAGAAACTTCATAAGAATACAATTTAAGATAAATTGAGACTTCTAAGGATGATTTGGACAATAGAAAGTTCAAGAAGGAAAGGTACAATACACAAAAAGGAAACATATGGAACCGGTACCGACATTGAGAAAAAGAGACTAAGATACCAATGAGGTCAAGGCAAGTAAATTTTAATGGATAATGTTTCTCATGTTACAGATTTGGGCACATGGCTTCATAGTGTAGGACACATGAAAGATAGGAATATGGGAACTTCAGAAACATGCAATGTTTCCATGGATATTGATACTCATGTAATCAGTTTGGTCACAAGGAAATGAATTGCAAGGTACATAACAAGAATAGAGATGGCTTCACTAGGAGAAATCCCAAGATATTTGCACTTCCAAGGAATAATAACATTAAGTTTTATAAGTGCAATAATAATGGACATACAACAAAGTGGTGTAGAGAATACATTCGAGAACTAAGCATGAACATGAGTAGGGATAGGAACATGAACGAGAATATGGATATGAAAATGAACATGAACAAGAATAGGAACATGAGTAGGAATATGGATATGGACATGAATAGGAACATGAATATGGACAGGAAAAATAATATGGATAGGAACAAGAACATGGAAATGAAAAAAAGCATGGAAATGGATAGGAATAGTCAAAGGAATCAGAAGGATCAAATGAGAAGGAAAGAGGACAAAGGTAAAGACTAGTGCTTGCTGGGAGTAGAAATACTCTAACCCTAGAATTATCCACCTTAATATGAGGTGGGAGATGGGATAAGCTAAGAGACTCATTCTTAGCCCCAAGCCCCAAAGGTGACCATTTGCAATTGATGTAAAAGGGGGAGATATTTGAGTAAGGGGGAGATATTTGGTTTAAGGAGGGAGCATTGAGCTAGGGGGAGCAATGTCCCAGAGGGAGGAGAACAAGGAAACAAGTCAAGGTTTGGTAAAAAGAATTTGGGTTGCCATCAATGACAAAAGAGGGAAATTGTTGGACATTTTGAGTAGATGAGTTGTAAAGATGTCAAGAGTGAGTGGTCATTGATGTCAAGCTTTCAGCACCATTCAGTGGAAGTTTCATTGGCCAACATCAATTTCAGCTTCTCCAGTTTCAGTTTATCAAGACACGATTTCAGGAAGTCATATGAGGTCTAAAGTGCAAAAATCCCAAGTGAATAATATTATAATATTTTTTATAATATTATAAAGGGAATTTTTAAATTAATTATAAATTAATTAATATAATTTTTATTATAAATTAATTTATAATTTAATTTACTTAACTTAAGTTATTTAAATTAATTATTAATTAATTTTAATATTAGTTATAAAGATTAATTTATATTAATTTTTAACTAACCCTAAGGAGGGTTATCAAAATTCGAATTCCAAGTGCTGACATGGGTGAAAATTTCCAAACATGTATAAAAGGGGGATCATCCCACCTTAGCAAATTACCATGCCTTTGAATTCTAATTAACTGTGAACTTTGTGAATTGTGTTGCATCTAAGTGGAAAGCATTATGGTTTTCATGGGAAGTTCACGATGCACTAAGGCGTATGGTGAAGGAAGTGTTTCTTCCTTTACATGGGCACCATTAGCCCATGCAGTGGACTCCCAAGCTCTAATGTGCTTAGGCACAGGGAGATAGTGGATTGAATCATGCTGAAACCCCTTTTGGAGGAAGCAAAAGGTATGCATTGAAATTGAGCGTCGAAAATTTCGAAAGGGTTAGTTGAGTATTTAAAATTTAATTTTTACATTTTTATATTGGTTTGTAAGGTAGTAAGGGGAGTTATAAGGGTTATGCAAAATTAAATTTTTGGTCTTATTTTCTTTAGTGTTTGGAAAGGATAGTAAGGTGTTTTAGAAATATTATTTGAAGTATTGTAGTGTTGGAAATTATTTTAAATTGAAGTTTATAAGGTGCATCCAAGGCATTATTATTTTCATGTATGATTTTATGGTTGGGAGCAATAAGGTATAGATGAACTTTGAGTATTATTGTGTCTAACAAATATTTGACACAATGTTAAGAGTGAGATTTTGTCATCTAACCATTAATTTTTTTTTTGAATTTACATGGTGGAATCGATAGCCGCCATGAATCTGGGTAGGCTATCCAGCTTTTTATGGCTGCCATAATATTCTACGCTATCTGCCACAATATTCTGTGCTATCCACCCCAGAAGCCACCATGCAGATATTCATGCAGTCCGCCCCTATAACCACCATGCCACAATCATTTTAAACCTTTTACGTCGCTAAAAGCACCAGGAAAGGGACAAGCATTCAGTATGACAAGGCTAGAGATTTGAACCTTGGACCTCCACCCCCCTTATGGGGTTTGGATGAACCAATTGGTCTACACCTCGGACCTTAAACTCATATCTAACCATTAAAATTGGAAAGAAGAGAATTGTGATTTAGACAGGTTTTCCAAGGGCACTTCTACATAAAAAAAAAGATATGGGCATATTATTCCTAGTGAGTGATTGTTGAATATTGTAAATGCAATTTTGGAGTGAAAATGATTGTTTGGTAAACATTGTTAAGTTTTTTTTGAATTAATGCTTCAAGGTTTTTTGGAATAAAGAGTTGTTGATAAAACCTTGTTTTATAAGCATTGTTGTTGAAGTGATTAAGTTGAGTGAACTTGAACTAGGGTTTGCAAAGATCATGAGTATAATTGTTATGTGAAGATTTTTTATAAGCATTGTTATTGAAGTGATTGGTTCAGTGAAGAACTTGAACTAGGGTTTGCAAAGAACATAAGTATAATTGTTATGTTATATTGGTTGATATGCATTGTTGGAAACATTTGAGTGAGTGTTCATATGTTTGGACTAGGGTTTGTGAGTAAGGAATATTTAATTGAGTGATTGGTTGAGTATATTTTATTAATCCTAGTCAAGTGAATGTGTTAAGGTGATAGTTCAAGTCCTATGAAATAAATTGTTCTATATTCTAAATTTGTTTGAGAAATAGGTTGAGTTTTTATGAGTGTGAAACATATTGAGTATCTAACAATTCTCTATATTTTTTTGTGATAAAAGAGAGATTGAAATTTATTGAGAGTTTGTGAATGTGAATCATATTGAGTCTTTAACAATTCTCTTTATGTTTCTAAAAGAGTGATTGAAGTGATTGAGCATTGTTATGAATGTGAATCATATTGATTCTCTAACAATTCTCTTTATGTTTCTATGAGATTGGAAAAGTTCTAGTATGGACTTGTTGAGTAGATTTGGACAAGTTCTAGTGAGGACTTGTTGAGAAAAATTGAATAAGTTCTAGTGAGGACTTGTTGAGAATATTTTGACAAGTTATAGAGAGGACTTGTGGATAGATTAGGTGTGAGATTTTGTGGAATCTTACAAGGCATATTTGAGATAAGTCTTTGATAAGACTTTTTATTTGATTGATTGATTTGTTTGAACCTTGAGTTAAGGTTTGGTGTAGATCTAGCAGAGCTGATTTGAGATTGATTCAAGCTTTGTGTTTAGGCTTGAGGATAGATATTGAGGACATATTTGTGCTAGACTGAAGGACTGTATTTAGTGCAAATTAGAGGACAAATATTGAGGATAGATTTTGGTGTCCATTTGAGGATAGGTTTGTGCCACACCAGAGATAAATATTGATCAAATTTGTGCTAGACTAAAGGATTGTGTTTAGTGTAGATTTGATATAGATATTTGAAGATGACATAGTATAGAGGATGAAATTTTGCAGTGGATAGAGATCCATTAGCCAGGGTAGTGAGGATAGGAGTCTTAAGTGGATAGATATCCAATAGCCAAAGTAGTGGGGACAATAATTATTCTAGAAGATAACCAATCACAGCTAAGGAGAAAGTAGTTCTCCTAGGGATAAATATCCATGAACTTGATTAGGTTATTTTTTTATCCTTTGGAAAGAGATCCATAAATATTGTAATAGGGAAAGGATTCCTAAGAGATTTATTGAGAAAATTTTAGAGAAATATTTTCTCTATGGAGTAGCCCACATTGGGTGAACCACATTAATTTGGTGTCTCTATTGTGTGTGGTGATTTGTGCATTACTTTGATTAATGTTTTTGATATTGCTATCTATACATTGCGTAATAATTATTGGGAAAGAAAAGTAAAAAGTGGTGTTATATTGTTCACCCCCTCCCAGTATAAGCTTGTGTTCTTCAAAGAGAATAAAAAATGGCATATACCTTATTTAGCCTAGCAAAACATTTTTGATGGGTTTCAAACACCTAACCTAAACCTTACAAGTTCCTTAGAAAGGTGCAGGCCCACCACATGGGCTACAAGACTCTATACAGAGGAAAATGCTAGCACCTTTCCTTTGCATTCCACCAAGTGCGTAAAATTCACCAAAAAGCCTTCCTTTGCTTTATAAAATACAAACCCATAGAATTTGATCCCTACACCTCATGATTGCCAATGTATTAGAACCTTCCTTGCTGCTAGTCATGCTACAAAGCACCTTGGATATAAAACAAAAATCTCTCCTCCATGTCCTATATACTGCCACACACAACCTTTGAAAACACATGATCACTTCCCTTTTTCAATGCACACAAAATAATTTGATCGCAAATGATTTCATTTACCAAATATTTACCCCCCTTTATAGACATTAGGCTATGTCTTCGATGATGTCAATGATAATTCAAATAATTCAAAATTTTGAATTAATATAAACTTTATAACCCATACTTTAGGGTTGGTTTAGTTAATTTATAATTAACTTAATAACTTTAAATGTTAATTAAATTAATTTATAATAGAACTATTACAATTAATTAAATATGTAGGTTTTGCACTTTTTATTTTATAATAATTATTATAATATTATTTGGTTTGAGCCTTCATTTTTCTCTTTAAACCTCATTTGACCACTTTGGAGAAAACTTTCTTTTGTACTTGATTATAGAACCTAAAAATGATGCTACTCACTGAAACTTGTGTTTACTGGTGCTAAATTCTTGACATCAATGGCAACAAAACCTGCTTATATTTCCAACAATCTCCCCATTTTTTGTTGATGGCAAACCAATTTTCTTTTACCATTTCATTAACCTTTTTCTATTCTTCTCCCCCTATGCAACCACTCAATCTGACTGAATGCTCTCTTCGTAACTCAAATCTCTCCTCCTTACTCAAATTTCTCCCTCATTGACATCAATGGCAAAGGGTCACATTTGGGGATCGAGGCTAAGAATGATAATCTTAGATTAGACCCTCCCAAACTCCTATTGAGGTGGTTTATTTTGGTGTGGGAGTATTTATACTCCCAACAAGCACTAGTCTTTACCTTTGTCCACTTTCTTATTCATCTGATCCTTCTGATTCCTGTAACTATTTATGTTCCTCCTTGTCTCTAGAATTTATGCTCTACACCACTTTATTGTATGCCCATCATTATTACCCTTATAACACTTAATTTTATTATTCCTTGGAGGTGCAAATGTATTCAGATTTCTCCTGGTGAAGCCATATTTATTCCTATAATGAAACTTGCAATTCATAGCCTTGTGACCAAACTGATTACAAGAGTAGCAATATCCTTAAAAAAACTATTTGTTTCTAAATTTATCAAATTCCTAGTTTCCATATGTCTTGCACTGTGTAGCTTTGTACCCAAACCTATGACATGAGAAGCATCGTCCATTAAAACTACCTTGCCTTGACCTCATTGGTCTTCTAGTATCTTTTACCCTATGCTAGTTCTTGTTCCATCTATTCCACTTTTGTGCATTGTTCCTTTTCTTGTTGAACTTTCAGTTGTCCAACTCATCCTCAAAAGTCTCCCTTTATCTTACACTTTATTCTTCTAAATTTTCTTCTTCTTCAGAACTTGAGGTTGACTCCTCTCCTTGTTTCTTTTGTACTTGTTCGAAAACAAGACCTATCTTGCTTGATGTATGTTTTTGTGTCTTGATAATATTATCCAAATTATTTGAGCTTCTTCCAAGCCTGTATAACCTATACTTAGAATATTTTACTTCTTCCTTTAGTAGAGCTACTTCATGCTCTAACCTTTCACATTCTAATATCTTTGCTTCTAACTTATATTTAAACTTTCTTGCCTTATCCATTGACTTATTTAGATCCTCTATAAGATTTCCTGTCTTTTCATCACATTATTGAAACTGAAGCTTAAGTTGGGAGTTTTGATTTCTTAACTTATTTAATGCATCAAGGGCATGAATAAGCTCTCCCTCAAGATAAATTTCTCCATTCTCTAATTCTTCCTTTATTTTTTGCCTTTGAAGACACCTTCACTCTTTTATGACTCATATTTTATAGGATCACATACTTCTTCTTCTAATGCCATTAGAATATTCTCTTCTAGTCCTTCAAGTGTATCTTCATATTCATCATCACTGAAACTAAAACCACTTCTTGTACAACTATATTCAGTATGATCAAAGTTACCACATCTAAAAAACTTGAGTATCATTGGTGACCTTTTCCTAATCACTTCTAATAGAACTTCATATTTATCACCATATGAATAACTATCATCACTACTACTTGTATACTTACTTGCTTTGTCTGCATAGAAACTCTTATTCTATATTTGGAAGAACTTATTTCCTTGCTTGCCTTGTCCATACCTACTTTTATTTTGGAACCTGTATTTTTCTATTTCCCCATTCTTATGATTATATTTTTCTTCATCAATGCTATGTATAGCTTCTTGAAAATCATATGCATAGTGACCATACTTTCCACAATTCAAATATTTAATAGATTTTTTACCTTAAAAATTTATTGGGTCCTTGTTCCTTCTGCCATAATTTGCTTCTTCATCACTAGATGGCTCATTTCTTGAATATAACTTCTTACCCTTAGTATTCTTAGTAGATTTGAATGTTGCTTATTTTTGGATATTAGGTTCCTCTTTTATTCTCATCTCAAAAGATGTGAGAATGCCATGTAATTCATATCTTATCAAAATATCACTATATTTTGATTCATCTATAGCTAAAATATTTTCACTAAACCTTTTTGGGAGTGACCTTAAAATCATATCATAAACATCATATTATTGAACTTAAAATCCAAGTCCTTGCATGGAGTTAAAAACATCATCTACATGAATTAGATAAGTGCTAATTTTTTTCTCCTACTATATTTTTAGATCTTCAAATATTCCCTTGAGATTTTGCAACTTTACCTTTTTAACATTTTTATCTCCATATATTCCTTCCAATTTATCCCAAAATTATTTTTCTAATTTGCAATGCCTAACCTTTACAAACTCTGTTTTATGCAAACCTATCAAAATTGCATTCATTGCTCTTGAATTGTAATGATATAGAAGCTTACCATATTTATCTATAGGTGGAGTAGCTGGTGGTGTGTATCCATTTTCATCTGCTTCCCATATTTCATTACCAAGTTCCATTAGGTGAATCTTCATTCTCATACTCTATAATACATAATCACTCCCATAAAACACTAGTGCTGAATTATCTGAGGATCCACTCTTAGAATCCATTTGTTTTCTTGTGATATTTTCCTCCAAGTTATTAAAATATTCTGAAGGAACCCGCTCTGATACCAATTAAAGAACACAAGCTTATACTTAGTGGGGGGTGAACAGTATAAGACCACTTTTTACTTTTCTTTCCCAATAAATATTATGCAATGTATCAATAGAAATATTAGTAGTAGTAATCAAAGTAATTATCAAATCACCAAACACAATAGAGACACCAATTTAACGTGGTTCACCCAATGTGGGCTACTCCACAGAGAAAATTTTTCACTAAAATTTTCTCAACAAATATCTTGGGAATCATTTCCATATTACAATGTTTATGGAACTCTATATAAAGGAGACACCAATACCATAATCAAGTTCATAGATATCTATCCACAAGAGACACCAATATCCTCAACTAGTTTATGGATCTCTATCCACATGAGAACTCTTTCTCCCCTACTCTAGCTAGTGATCTTCTAGAATAATTGCTACCTCCATTGCACTGGCTAATGGATCTCTATCCACCGAATACTCATATCCTCACTCAGAAGACCTGTATTCACTACCCTGGTTAATGGACCTCTATCCACTGGAGACTATCTTCCTCTATACTCTATCACCTCCAAAGCTTACTATTAGCTCTGTCTCAAATCTTCACTAAACATAGTCCTTTGATCTAGCATAAATCTACTCTATATATGTCATTAAATATGCACTAAATACAGTACTTTGGTCTAGCATAAATCTACTTGATATTTGTCTATGGTCTGGCATAAACCTATCATTAAATTTGCACCAAAATCTGTCCTCAAATATATCCTTAAGCCTTTACACAAATCTTGAATCAATCATAAATCAACTCTACTAGATCTACCCCAAACCTTAACCCAAGGTTTGAACAAATCAATAAATCAAATATGCTCTCAAGTCTTCTCAAAGACTTATCTCAAATTTGCATAGTAAGCTTCTACAAAATCTTATGCTAATATATCCATAAGTCCTTTCTAGAACTTTTCCAATTTTCTCAACAAGTATTCACAAATACTTACCTCAAATCTTCTCAAAAAGTCCTCACTAGAACTTTCTCAATATGCTCAACAAAAATTCACCAAGAATTATCTCAAATATGCTCAACAAGTCCTCACTAAAACTTGCTCAATATGCTCAACAAGTATTTACTGAGACTTACCTCAAATCCACTCAACAAGTCCTCACTATAACTTGATCAATCTACTCAACAAGCCTTCACCAAGACTTATCTCAAATCTGCTCAACACGTATTCACCAAGACTTACTTCAAATTTGCTCAACAAGTCCTCACTAGAACTTGCTCAATCTACTCAACAGGTCTTCACCAAGACTTACCTCAAATATACTTGACAAGTCCTCACTAGAAATTGCTCAATCTGCTCAACAATTCTTCACCAAGACTTACCTCAAATTTTATCAACAAGTCTTCATCAAGACTTACCTCAAATCTATATTGTAAGCTTCCATAAAAGCTTACTAAACTCAACTTAACATAAAATCCTCTTTTATAAAATCTTCACACAAAATATTTTTTAATCTCATAGAAACATATAGAGAATTTTTAGATACTCAATATGCTTCACACTCACAATAATGCTCAATCGCTTTCAATCTCTTTCTCAAATAAAATTAGAATATAGAACAATTTGTTTCGCAAAACTTGAACCATCACTTTAACACTTCCACTTGACTGGGCTCAATCAACTCCACTAAATCAATCACTCAATGAAACATTCCTTGCTTACAAACCCTAGTCCAAGCATATGAACACTCACTCAATTATTTCCAATAATGCTTATCAAACAATCTCACATAACAATGATACTCATGATCTTGCACAAACCCTAATCATGCATATGAAGGTTCATTTAATATTTCCAACAGTGCTTATCAAACAATGTTTTTATCATAAAATCTCACTCATAATTACCTTTAACAATAAATATCAACAATGCTTATCAAAAAATCCTTTTCTCTTCAACTTAGCATTCACAACAACCAATAATCATTCAAAAGGAATATGTACCCATACCTTTTGTTTGATGAAGAATTGATCTTATAAAACCTATCTCAATCACAATTATACTTTTGATAATATTAAGTGTTAGTTAGAAAGAACCTTCTCAAAACTTCAATCAATAATTTCCTCACAAATTATTCTTACAATACAAAAGCATTAGATCTCAATTTCACCTTATCGCTCATTTTAGATTTTAATGCACTCCTAAAAGAAAAATAATCAACACTTCAAAATATTAACTTTTACTCAACCTTATTTCTCCTTTCAATACAATTAATCAACTTTGTTTAAAAAAATATTTCTAACTCCTATGGCACACCTTATTACTCCTCTCAATAAGCTTAAGACACTCAAAAATCAAACCCTAACATAAAATAATGCAAATCCTTTTATCTCCCTCACAAAATCTTAATCAACCTTTATTTTTTACAGCAAAGCAACCTCCAAAATTACACAACCTTAGTAAGAGAATCAAAATTGGTGCATATCTTATTTAGCTCAGCAAAACACTTTTCGTGGGTTTCAAACACCTAACCTCATCCCTCCAAGCACCTTGGCAAGGCATGTGCCCTCGACGTGGGGTACAAGACTCTATACAAAGAAAAAGGCTAGCACATTTCCTTTGTATTCCACTAAGCACACAAACTTCACCAAAAAGCCTTCATCCACTTCGTAAAATGCAAACACACATAATTCAATCCTTGCACCTTGTGATTCCCATTATCTTAGCACCTTCCTTTGTGTCAGTTGTGCTACAAAGTTCCTTGGATATAAAATGGAAATCTCTCCTCTTTGTCATATATACTACCATGCAAAACCTTTGAAAACACATGATCACTTCCCTTTTTCAATGCACACAAAATACTTTGATCGCGGATGATTTCATTTACCAAAGCTTTACCCCCATTTATATGCATTAGGCTATGTCTTCGATGATGTCGGTGATAATTCGATTAATTTGAAAATTCAAATTAATATAAAATTTATAACCCTATCCTTTAGGGTTGGTTTAATTAATTTATAAATTAATTCATAATTAAATTATAATTAATTTATAATTAATTTAATAAATTTAAAATTTAATTAAATTAATTTATAATAGAACTATTATAATTAATTTATAATTAATTAAATCTATGGGTCTTGCACTTTTAATATTATAATAAATTATTATAATATTATTTGGCTTGGGCCTTCCTTTTGCCCTTTAAACCTCATATGACCACTTGGGAGAAAACTTTCTTTTGCACTTGATTATGAAACCTGAAACTGATGTTGCTCACTGAAACTGATGCTTACTGGTGCTGACTTCTTGATATCAATGACAACAAAACCTGCTCATATTTCCAACAATCTGTAGGTGTTTTATGAGGATTGACATTCACTTATATGATCCATATTTCTTTCTAGATAGTTTTGTACAATTTATTTCTTGTAAATAATTGTAATGTGAGCCCTGATATTATCATGCACACTTCTTATGCTCTAAGTGGCAGCTAGTTGGCATTTAGAAGGATTTGTTAGGATTAGTTAAATTAAAATAGACTTGCGTATATTTTAGTTAGCATGTTATCCTCTATGCTATTATGTATGTACAAACATTATTTTATTCCACCACTTTAGCCATTGGTTGATTATTTGGTGTAAGTGGTTGCATTTTGGGCACTTTAGTACCTATATATTGCACACTCATGAATCAAGAACATAGATCAATTTTCAACCTTTTCACTGGTATCAAAGCCTTAGTTATTTTGAGAGTATGAGTGTGTTTTGCACCTAGATCTCATGAGGGATTTATCTTGGATAAAGAAGACTCTTCGTCATCTAAGGACCATTTTTTAGAGTAAGTTTCTTCAACATCAAAACCCTCATTCCAAATTTCTTTGTATGCTTAGGTAGTATAAGAAGAGTTTACCCCATTTTCTGTCACCTTCCAATTAAGGTTAAATTTGGATTAATTTATTATTATTATTATTGGTAGCAAGAAGGGGTTTTTAAATGGTCTCTAAACCTTTCAAAAAGTGGAGAAGCAAAATAAACAATCTTCCAGAGGCAACCCAGGAGAAAATCTCCTCAAAACCACCTTCGAGCAAGAATAAAAACTGAAACTATTTCCCACATAGGGAAAACCATAGAGTTTGAAACTATTTCCCATGTAGGGGAAACAACTAAATTTGGAACTATTTCCTACATAGAGGAAACCATTAAAATTGTAACTATCTCTTGCATAAGGGTAACCACTAAAATTGGAACTATTTTCCATGTAGGGAAAACCATTGGATTTGAAATTATTTCCTGTTAAGTGGTAATTTTTTCCAATTTCAAAACCACACTCACACTTAGGATTTTGATCACAAAACCCTCTCTTTCAAAGAAATGTGAAATTTCTCTAAGGTTTTGCTATATAAGCATTGAACATATGCATTTGTAATATTTTGAAGAGGTATCAAATATGTGCTAGGAATACCTTAGTGATTTGCAAGTAACTATTAACAAGGGGCTTGTGTTGGTTTATTTTATTATGGTATACTAGTGATGATTCATGAAACTTAAAATAAAAAGAAAAATATGATTGGCCCTCATATGATCACAATGTAAAACCTTAGTTCCTTTTATCTTGAAGTATTTTAGATAGATTTTATCTTCTTTTTATTAAGCAGATTTTAAACAAGTTTTATCTTGCGTTATTAAACCCTGCTTTGAGCATGAAACAAAGATTAAAATCTATCTCTAGATGTGAACCTTAAATTGTAATTGAATATATTCAATGTTGCTTCAATCATGAAGATAAAAATAGCCTTTGATATAATAAATAAATTACCACTCTTTAATGAAATTAGAATTTTCATGAAGAGAAGTCAATTTATTGCTTTAAAATACTAGCATTTCGAAATGCCATATAAATCACTCCCATTTAATGAAATTAGAATTTTCATAAAGGAAAACTAATTTATTGCTTGTAAAATAAACATGCAAATCTTGAAATCTAATTTACCTTCAAAATGCAAAATTATGTAAAATCCAAAATTAAAAATACCTGTAAAAATAACTTTCAATAATTTTTATAATTTCAAAATAACTTCAAAATAAAATTGAAATTGCATAAGATGAAACGTTAAAGCTCATTCTTCACATGTGTGCATTTGTTTTTGGATTTTTAATTTTTTTTAATTTTTATTTTAATCGTTGAAGTTTTAAAAAAAATCTGCAAAAAGTGAAGGGTTAGAAAATTTAAAAAAAAATCTAGAAATGGACCAAAATGCTAAAAATATAAACATGCAAAGCATTTTTTAGTCTAATGCTACCCTATCCTGCAAAATCAAATATTGTGAGAGTTTCTAGATGTAACCTAGTCTATCTAAAGCTGCATTTGCACATTCCAAAATAAACTAGGTGCAAGCTTCTAAGGAACAAAAATAAATTCTCTATTTCTAGATATTCAACAATGCAACCATGAAATGTATTAAACATTACCTATAAACCTAAAAACATAAAAAATAAATATGAACATTAAATAAAAACATCCAAAAATAATTCTCCTCAAGTCTTGTTTATAAGGTGCAAGTTTTTGACATATTTGCATTAAAAACAATAGAAAATACAATCCCTATTACAACATATTTCTAGCAGCATGTTCCCAAAATATCCAACCCTTGGAATTGGATAGACTTCCATCCCTCATTCAATGCTTCAATGGCATATTTAAAATTTGCATCCAACTCTTAATTTCCCCTTCTTGTTGCTTACTCTTCATATTCCATGGTTTTCGTGAATGGTTTCCTTTCCCTCTCTTTGCTTTGAAACACTTTCCAAACCAAAACATCATAGAAACTTCAACACTTACGCCTTTGGTAACTGTTGATTTTTATGATAATGGCTAAACATGGCAGCTCTCATTTAATTATTATTTGTTTATGCTAGGTAGATGCTTACACTCATCACCCCCGAGGTAACTACTGCCTATACCCGTGTAAGAATTCTCAATAAAATTACACATCTTGATAAAATTCCACGTAATGTTACAACCATGTAGTTTTGAAACTGCTTACAAGTAATGGTCATTCTGATATCTAAAGTTTCCTACACCTTTATATAATGTTACATCATCAAATAATATGGTGTTCCAATCAGAATCAAGTTATAACTGCACCATGATTAGTTTTGAGTATCATGATACCCATCTATGCATGCATTATCATTGTTGTTCACATGCATCACATCCAATTGACTACCATGTGAATATTGTCTATGTTGCCTTGATACCACCGTGATAAATGTAAAATTCACTATCAAAAAACTAATACCATGTTATATTCTACTATCAACCATCTACACATCCACCTTGTACAGTTACATAAAATATTTGTACATTGATGTTGTAGATATGGATTGATTATGGTGGCTAATTACTGAATGCAGATATATGTCATCCCCACAAGATCCATCAAGTGTCATGTCATCTGAGTGGGTCCACATCACCATTGGCATTGCATATCCACATCAATATTTCTAAATGTTGCTTATTCGATACGTCCATGTTATAGCTCCTCGATCCATACATTGGGTTTAGGTCATTGAACATCGTACTTGTCTTCATTGACCACCTGTGACTTGCATTGAAGCTGAATTGGATCCCTTTATCTTATGTGATAATTTTTACATTGGAGGGACTTTGTTTAATTATTTTACACAAACATATATCCATTTTTTATGCTATCACCTAAATGATAACCACCACAAGCTGGGCATATCTACTCCCCATTATTTCTATCATGTTCATCAATCGAAACTCAATGTAATAGTGGATATCACCATTTCACTACACGTCCTTTGTTGTTGATCCTACTACAAGTGCAAGCTATCATGGAATACTACCAAGTGGTTATTTGATTCTGATGTAGATTGGATTTTTTCATGTTTGAGTACTTTCCTTGGTGAATACATAGGCAACGTAGGTTATAAATCTTATTTTTTCTCATAATGACATATATTTATCAATAAAAAAAAGAAAATGAAATCCTCAACCAAAGATTTCTTCATGTCTGTCAGTGTGGGTCCCAATCCTTCAATCCACTACGTGCCCTCCATGGACTGATCTTTGCTGTATGAAATCATTATGTCACCTACATACACATACACTGCATCCTCACTCGTCGAACATGTCAACCACTACTCATCACTTTCTACTCTCCAAACCACCAATTTTTTGGTAATGTTATTTATGCGATCTGCCACCTGATCAAGCATCTTGGTTCATCCAGGATCTACCTTGTGCTTAACATGAAATGCAATTTGAATGATCAATGCTACATATCATTCAACCACACCTGTCAATTACATTGTTATCACTTGCAATAGCTATGGTGGTTTCAATCGCAACTCTAAAAAAAAATTATTTTCATTTTGCACTAGTGTTGTCCATTGATTGCTGCACCAAATTTGCTGCTACCTATTCTAGTCTTGCTCACTTTCCCTTGGATGCTCTTTAACCACAAATCCAGCTTCTATCATCACTAAGGAGGGTAGACATTTAATTTAATTCACATATCATGTTGACAAAAAATAATGACTGTGGCCTTATCGGGATCATACCCAATCATCAGCTATATCCATGTCCACATGGCATACCCATCGAACATGATTCATTTTCCCATATATTAATTGTTGCTCGACATCCACATCTTATCCTCTTTGTTGCTGATACCTTTGGTGTTTTTCGAGTGTGCATCTACACTATATGCATGGAGCCCACACCATTGCTATCTCATAGTCTATGTATTGATCATCTATGTTGTCTTCTAAATACTTTCATCTAAGTTGGTGATGTCACCACTATGCATTGGATCTATCATATTAAAGTGTACCGGGTTATTATTTAATTCTTCACCAGTGCCTATCAGTAATTATATGTCATGTATTCATCTTATCGTCCTTCAAGAAGCACCTGTACTACATCTATGTGCACTATCACATTAGTGAATCCAAGTCATTGGGTTCTTCAACATAGTTTCTGTCCTCAATGGATGCAGTGTTCCACACAGGACAATCACCTACACTATCTTAACCATCCACCACTACTCAAATTTTGAACCATCTGCTTGCCATCGATCTTCATGCTGCATGGTAGTGTCCCCTTCAGTAACCTACGTCATGCACAAGAAATCATTAATTAAAATATTAAAATAACCCAAAAACAAAATTTTAAACCCTACTCCAACACTAAATATTAAAAGAAAATATGATGATGAAAACTACACTAAAAAAAGAAAATATTAAAATGCCAAAGACTAAAACAAGAAAATAAAGAAAATAAGCCCTAAAAATTAAACTAAATGTAAAATGAAACATATTTTATTTTATTATATATTTTTCATTATATATATATATATATATATATATATATATATATATATATATATATATATATATATATATATATATATATATATATATATATTATTTTAAAGAGAAAACAAAGTAAACTCAACATTAATATACCATTATAAATTGAAAAACTAAAGGCTAACACTAACACAATATAAAATTTAAAAGCACCCAACACTAAACACTTTAGAAGAGACTAAAAGGGAGACTCTAACCCACAACAATCTACACCACAATATAAAGGGAAAGATCTCACAAAAATGAACACTCAAAAGACAACCAAAAGTACCAAAAAATGAAATTTGAAGTGGGTCTTAAATTTTGGAGTGAGTTGTGGAATGACCACAAAAAATGGCAACTCTACTAGGACATACTACTAAGAATTTTGGATGAAGAACCCAATATGAAATGAGAACACAAAATATCAGTGAAATACGAATTATTTAGTGAAATCTCGAGAAAGTGGGGGTACACAGCTTCGAATAAACAATAACTAGTCCATCTGTATTTGATCAGTGTGTGACAAAGTGATTCATTTTGTATCCTTGAAAACCATCCAGATTCCATCACCTGACTTGCATTAGGCTATAAAATATTGCTCATAAAGAATTATTATAGATAGATCCCTACTACTAGTCAGACGTCTATATCCCCGATAGATTTTATCTTTATTGTCCATTGTGTTTGATTGATTTCTTGCAAAGATTTTCTTTTGATCAAGCTATGTCTAGACAAAGCCCTAATGCCAGTCAAGCATCTATATCCCCGATAGGGTTCATCTAGACTTAGTGATTGATTTTAGTGTGTTTTCATTTTCTTACATTTTTTTATTATTATATATTTGCAAAAATTTATGCCTCGCATAGGTATTTGGATTTAGATATGGAGCATATTGGATTTTTGTCTTAATTTGCAAATCAAAATAACTTCATCCTTTAGGAATTCCAGCAATACCCTTTAACATATGAATTATAAGTGGAGCTCTAGAAAAATATTTCATTGTTCCACTCTACACCATTTTAATCGCCAAAATATGAGCATGATCATAAAATAATTCATCTCCCTTTTATCATGTTCACCTACTTTCATATTAGTTATTCCAAGCTACTTAACGAAGGAACACAAAAAATAGGCAAAAGGCCATAAATTTAGTACCACAAAACATCACCTCAACGCAAGGGAACAACCAAAAATAAAAAAATAAAAACACAAATAAAATCCTAACCTAATACAATCTAATAAGAAAGCAACACAAAACCAAAAATTAAGGACAAAGCACAAAAACAATAAATCTAAACAAAAACATGAAAACCAAACAATATACAATAATATACACTATGTACAAAATGATGCACAATATAGGCTACCACTTCCCTGGATCCCAAACACGATTAGCACACTTTAAAAGATATATATCATGATATGCATACCAATATTCCCAAGAATCCAACAAAAATAAGATTAGGCCATAAAGTGCAACAACCATTATTTTACCTCTTTCACCCCACCATTTTAATTTAGTTCCATTAGTAATCCCATATTGGAGTTTCAAATCATTAAATTGATAATACAATGATTGTTTTTCAATTCTTTTGTGTCTATTACTTAAGATTTCCATTTCACAATTCGATTTATGATTTAGACTTAGGAATTACTTTTCAAATATGAGATCTTATAAACAAGATCCTATTTCTAAAAACTTTAAATTCAAATCATTTTCCATGTTTGCAGGTCAATCAAACTTATGCAAAAATTTGCAAGCATCTAGGATATCTACTAAATAAGAATCATTATATATTTTTATCCTAGCTTCCATTATCAATTGTTGAGGAATTTAATTTAGTAATTCAATCACATCAACCTCTATTTCATTCAACAAAGTAATATCATTAGTGGTGTGAGGAGAAATTAACTCAAATTATTTATCAACCACAAATGGCATTTCATCACTGATAGCATTTGAATCCAATGAACGATTATACAAATTTTCACTTGAATCTTGGATGTTTGGACACAAAAGGTTAGATTCTACCTTTTGTACTTTTTCATTTACCAAAACTTGGTGAGTCATAATATTTGCTTCTTCTTCATGGGCTTCATCATCATCATATTGTAGCACTTCTTCTTCATAAATTACATGTTCATAAAAAATTTCAAATTTAGACACCCGATCAAAGACATGCCCATCCTTTTCAAACCATAAGTCTTGTATGTCTAGGGATGTGTCAAGTAACACATATTCCTGATCAATCACTTGATTTGTTTCAAATAAAGAAACTTTTCCATAATTTGGAGAAATAGAAATCAATTATAATTTATTTCTAGCCACCAATTATGTTTCTTCATTCAAACCTTCAAAACAATCATGTGAATTTGTACCCTAGTTTTTAATATTCCAAAATGAAAGAGAAGATTTTACCTATTTCTTATCCAAAATAGATGAGTCATAAGAAACATTTACCATTTATTCCTTTTCTATTTCAACAAGATCTTCATTAAATTCATATTCAACATGATCTAATTTGGGAATATTCTCTATTCTTTCAAACGTAAGATCTTCATGTGAAATGGTAATTTTAGCATCCTACATATCAAGCGAAATAGAAGTTTCATAAATAGGGGTGTGAGAAAACAATGGATCACCATACATACCCCAACCATTATAATAATTATCTTCTAAACTCATGAGGTGAAACTCTATTACATATTCCTCATAATATTTATATTCTTCTATTAATTCCTCCTTCAATTCACTTTCAACCATTTGTGGTGGATTAAGGGTATCTTCAATGGGATCAATTCTTGTATTTAATTTCTATGATTCTCTCAATACTCCTTTGTGAATGATAAGCCTAGGTGATTATTTGGAATGCATTGGCCTTATTGATCATATTTTTCAACCATTTCACTCAATTCTATGGAAGGTCCCAACCTATCACATATTTCAATGCTAGTTAGATCTAGGACTCCTCCATTGTCCGAATACTCATGCATTTCTAGAGATAAACCCATATCTACACAATCCTCATTTGTGGGTGTTGACTTCAAAACTTGCACCTCCTATTGAATGATATCTAATGTGATTGTAACATATGGACATTCAACTTCATCCCATTAATTGTTCATATCAGACATCATTTGATTTGAGGGTGTTAGATTAGATGGTTGGTGTAGGTTGGTTTCAATAACTCCTGAAAAACAATCCCTCATGGGAAAATATTATGCCTCACCCTAACTCATGAGTGACTTTTGATCTTTAGCCTTGGGGTTACGCAATGATAGCTTAACATTTCCTTAAATTACACAATCACTCTACTATAATTGCCTCATTGTAGGCCTTAGGTAGGGATGAATTTTCAAGAAGCTTCCTTAGAAAATTTGACATTACGGGATCTAATGCTCCCATGTAAATTTGAAAGGCTTCCTCTTCTATTATGTCGTAATATTCTACCACTTCACTGTATAACCCATGAAATCTATCATTAAATTATGTCATGGGTTCATTAGGTTGTTTATAAGTAGAGGTAAATTGATTTCGCAACATAATTGGGTCAACTTGATTTCTAAAATGGTCAATAAATGTTATTTATAGTTGAACCCAAGAAGTCATAACATCCCTAGGTAATTGGATATATCAATCCAATGCTATATCATCCAATGTGTATGAGAATAACCTACAAGCAACATACTCATGAAATATTTGCAAGTGAATTAACATGCTCTTGTAGACAAACAATCTTTGTATGTGCCCTAATGCCACATCTTACCTAAATTGTGGTGCAAAATCCAATACACTTTTAGGAATTTGATGAGGTATTCTAGGCATGTTTAAATTACTATAAGAGTCACCTAACACAAATGCCATTCTTGCTCTTATTTCATCAAATGTCACCATTTGTGAAACTCAAGGAATAACTTCAGAACCAATTTTGTTAGTAAAATAAATATTTCTTACAAAGAAGTATGAAATGACTAACAAATATTAACTAGTTCATATATAAATTATTTTTTTAGCATAAATGAAAATATATGCATCAATTAAACCATGATATTAGATAACATTCTTCAATTTATAAAAAGGTTAGCATTAATGCGCCATCAATTGAAGGACATTTCAAATGAATTAATGTGATCAACAAAACCTTGTTAGTCAAGACCAATGATTTCAAATAAACCTTTTAAGTAAACATGAACAATATAGCATTAAAAATCACAATAAAATGAACCACTTTAGGCCCTCCTTCTAGCGCCAAAATGTTGAGTGGTAATTTTACCCAATTGCAAAACCACACTCACACTTAGGATTTTGATCACAAAACCCTCTCTTGCAAAGAAATGTGAAATTTCTCCAAGGTTCTGCTATATAAGAATTGCACATATGTATTTATAATCTTGTGAAGAGGTGTCAAATAAGGCCTAGGAAAACCTTAGTGATTTGCAAGTAATTGTTAACAAGGGGCCTTTGTTGATTTATTTTATTATGTTATACTAGTGATGGTTCATGAAGCTTAAAATAAAAGTAAAATGTGATTGGCCCTCATATGACCATAATGTAAAACCTTAGTTCCTTTTATCTTGAAGTATTTTATATAGATTTTATCTTCCTTTGATTACGCAGATTTTAAACAAGTTTTATTTTACATTATTAAACCGTGATTTGAGCACAAAAAAAGATTAAAATCTATCTCTATATGTGAATCTTAAATGATAATTAGATTCATTCATGTTTGCTTCAATTATGAAGATAAATATAGCCTTTGATATAATAAATAAATTACCCCTCTTTAATGAAATTAGAATTTTCATAAAGATAAGTCAATTTATTGCTTTAAAATAATGGCCTTTCGAAATGCCATATAAATCACTCTTTAATTAAATTGGAATTTTCATAAAGGAAAGCTAATTTATTGCTTGCAAAATAAACATTCAAATATTGAAATCTGATTTACCTTCAAAATGCAAAATTATATAAAATCTGAAATTACAAAATGCCTATAAAAACAACCACTTTCAATAATTTTTATAATTTTGAAATGGCTTAAAAATGAAATTAAAATTGCATAAGATGAAATGTTAAAGCTCATTCATCACATCCATGCATTTTTTTTAATATTTTGTATTTTTTTCGATTTTTATTTTAATTTCCGAAGTTCAAAAAAAAATCTGCAAAAAGGGGAGGGTTAGAAAATAAAAATAAAATCTAGAAATGGACAAGAATGCTAAAAATATAAACATGCAAAGGATTTTCAGTATAATGCTACCCTATCCTACAAATTCAGAGATTTTGAGAGTTTCTGGATGTAGCCTAGTCTATCTGAAACTACATTTGCACATTCCAAAATAAACAAGGTGTAAGCTTCTAAGGAACGAAAATAAATTCTCTTTTTCTAGATATTCAAAAATGCAACCATGAAATGTGTTAAACAGTACCTATAAACTTAAAAATATGAAGAACACACGCTTATACTTAGAGGGGGGGTGAACAGTATAAGACCTATTTTTACTTTTTCTTTTATACTTCAAAACAGTAAAGCAATATACCCAAAGCAATATCAAAGCAATGCACAAAATCATCCACAAAGTGACACCAATTTTAACGTGGTTCACCCAGAATGCCTAGGCTACGTCCACAAAACTTTTCTCTAAAAGTTATCTCAAAGTTCTTTGGGAAACCTTCCCAATTACAATGTTTATGAGCCTCAGCTCAAAGGAGATACCTTCCCCCAATCTGAATTTATGAGCCTCTGCTCAAAGGAGATACCTTCCCCAAATCTGAATTTATGAGCCTCTGTTCAAAGGAGATACCTTCTCCTTTGTTCTGGATATGATCCCTCAGAAGATCAACTGTCTCTATATCTTGCCAGCACATGGAACTCCTTTCCACCGAAGACCTCATGTCCTCAATGCTTAGCCTAAGAGACCTCTGCCTTCTATGATCACATCCACAGCAGCTCAGCAACCTGTACCAAACACAGTTAGTCGATCTAGTACAAGTCTTCATCTGTCTGTCAGATCTATCCAACTCTTGAACAAATCAATACTTTGTCCACAAGCCTTCTCAAAGACTTGCCAAATATGTCCTTAGGTTCTTTGATAGAACCAATGTACCTCTGTCCTCAAGTTATCTGATAGAACTATCAATCTCAGCTCACAAGTTCTCTGCTAGGGCCTGTCCAAATCTGCTCACAAGTCCCCAATGGAACCTGTCCAAAACCTACTCACAAGTCCCCAACGAAACCTATCCAAAATAGCTCACAAGTCCCCAACGAAACCTGTCCAAAACTTGCTCACAAGTCCCCACCGGAACCTGTCCAAAATAGCTCACAAGTTCACCAAGAAAAACTTGCTTAGCATGAACCCACAAAGAGAATTGTTAGAGACCCAATGTGATTCATCAACCTCATAGAAGCATAAAGAGAATTTTTAGAGACTCAATATGTTCTATACTTAACTCCCAATCTCAATCTCAAATCTCATAGAAACATAAAGAGAATTGTTAGAGACTCAATATGTTCTATACTTAACTCCCAATCTCAATCTCAAATATCATAGAAACATAAAGAGAATTGTTAGAGACTCAATATGATCTATACTTAACTTCCAATATCAATCTCAACTCAATCTCAATCTCAAAAGAATAAGATAGATGTAGTATGCTTTTCTCAAGAACATGAAACACAACCCAACAATTGCCAAAAAAGCAATATCTCATATAACAATGATACTCATGTTCTTTCCACAACCAATATCTTTTCTCAACCAATTAGGGCTTTAACAACTATGCTTATAGACAAGGTTTAACCAACATAATTCAACTCAACATTAACCTTGAAGCATTCAACCAATCATCACAAGAAAAGGAACCAAGTAGAAATCCTTTTCCCTCCAAAGATATTTGAACAAAATAGCCACCAACACAATATCACCAAATGCAAAGAATAACTTGCTCAAATCAACTCAATGGAGTAAGCCCAATATCATGAATCAAGTAAAACAATAACTTGATCAAACAACCTCTATGGAAGCAACTCAACCATCAAACTCAAAACAGCCAACCAAGGGTTCCACCAACTCAATGCAAGTAGCTTGACTCACAAATACAAACCCTAGTGCACAAAGCTTCCACTATCTTAAACCAGAAATTATGCGTCAAAAAAAAACTCTCCTTAAGGATAACAATGCATAAGTAGTCTTCAACAAACCAGAAAATAGGATTTACACCCAATCAAAGAAAACCTAGTTGAAAACCCTTGCACTCCAACCTTATTTAAGAAAACATACACCAATCATACTCATAAGAAGAATGTGTCCATACCTTATTGGAGTAGAAGAAAATTGATCCTTAAAGCTGTCACCACACACAACCCTCAAACTTCCAACCAAGTTAGGGTTACAACCAAGATAAATGAGCATATAAAAAACTTTCCTTAATACAACTTTTAGCTTCTCTTATTTTGAAAACAACCACCAAAGAAGCCAAAAACACAACAACCAAAACTTACACCTTATATCTCCATTTTAAAATTTAGCATAGCAAAAGACTAATCTCAAAAATACAACCAAAGAAATATCCCCTTATTTCTCCTATGTCTTTTAAACAATGCTTAAACAATGCCAAAAATTATATCAAGAAATTAATCACACCTTAGAATGGCTGCCCTTGAAGAATCCAAAAAACACGGAAACGCTACCCTTGATGAATCCAAAAATCATGGAATGGCTGCCTTTGATGAATCCGAAAAACGCGGCACAAAATACGTTTTAACAAAAATGTGACTTAATCCATGCATAGCTCCCTTCACGGGAATCGAAATGCAGACCTCCACCTACGCAAATCCCAAACGTAGCCTATGCTGCCACTAGCCCACAAGGGGCTAACGAAGTCTAAGACAGACTTCCTACCACTTCAATGAACAAGCACTTCGTAAGTTTTTCAAATGCGAGCTCTCTTCTTCTGTGGCATCAACAGAGCATCGATCGCAGCCAAAAATTAATACATTGGAAATTCTCAAGAGGATTTAAACCTTAGGATCCTTCCCATATTTATATTCCAATCGTGGACTTTAGAACACGTCGACGACAGAGAAACGTAATTTTGAATTTAATCGAAATGGCTTTCTAAAGGGTTTTAAAACCCTTAATTAATTTTAATAAATTAAGAATAAAAAAGGTTTAAAAACCTTTAAGTATTTTTAATAAATTAAAAATAATTTCTCCCTTAATTAATTAAATAATTAATTAATTAAAACCTTGAAGGATTTTAAATAATAATTAAATAATAAAGAGAACCTCCATTGGTTTTAATAAAAACCATTTAACTTGGTTTTAATAAAAACCCTATCCAAAAACCTTATCCAATGGAATCTCTTTGGATTCTCTTAAGAAGATTCTCTTGGAATCTTTCACCTTTGAAGCCAACACATCCTCTTAACATTAATCCCATTTCCTTTTGACATCAACGACAACTCATAGACAAGGAGCTAGGATCTCAAACCCAAAATTGCCAACAATCTCCCTCTTTGTCATTGATGGCAAACCATGCTTCTCAACAAAAAAAACTCAACATAAACAACTCCCCCTGTCTTGAGGCTCTCCCCCTTACTCAAATCTCCCCCCCTTTGTCATCAATGGCAAAGGGTCACCTTTGGGTCTTGGGACTAAGAATGAGCCTCTTATCTTAGTCCCTCCCCCACCTCCTGTTGAGGTGTTTAATTATGGGGTGGGAGTAAAACTCCCATTAGGCACTGATCATCATCAGCATCTATAAATTCCTTGCCAAGCCTTCTCTTGAACTCTTTGTCCATATTCTTGTTCTTGTCATTGTTCTTGTTCTTTTTCTCATCCTTGTTCTTGTCCATGCCTTGATCCTTGGACCTGATCATGCCACTATTCCTGTTCCTGTATTTTGGAATTTTAGCTCTACACTGTCTAGCTATGTGACCTTTATTGTTGCACTTATAACAAGTAACAATGTTATTTCTCTACGGTAAACCTGATCTTTGAATCCACCAGTTCCGACCAAACCTGTTTTGGCCAAACCTGTTCTGACCAAACCTATTCTGACTCTGGCCAAACCTATTCTGACCAAATCTGTTCCTGTTATTTGCCTTGTAATAAACTGCCTTGTGCCCGAACTGTTGACAAGAGTAGCAATACCCTTGAAAGTAACTAGCACTTCTGAAACTGTCATTTACCTTCTTCACTTGAGCCATGCAATGTGAAGCCATGTGACCAAACTTGTGACAAGCAAAACATCTGCCTTGAAACTTTCCTTTATTTAACCTCTTGGGTCCTAAAAACTTCTTCTTCTCATTCTAAATTTTGTTTTCTATTTCTGTGCATCTATCATTCAAAGACTCATGATCTAAAATACTTTCCTCATCAGAACTCTCTTCCTTTTGGAGTCTCTTACTAGACTCTCCAACTTGTTCCTTGTGTGACTTAACAAAACCAAGGCCTGTTTTATCTGTTGTATTTCTTTGACCTTTGATAAGTGACTTAACCTTTTTGGAGCTATCTTGAAACTTGTGAAGCTTATCCTTGTACTCTTTAGTTTCCTCTTTCAAAGAAGTCATTTTCTGTTCTAACTCACTATACTCAAGAACCTTCGACTCTAACTCATCCTTGAGTTCTTGTGTCTTAGCTATAGAGAAGTCAAGACTTTCTATAAGATCATATCTCTCCATACAGCATTCATATAATTTATCCTTGAGTCTAGCATTCTTCTTTCTTTCCTTTTTCAAAGCACTAAGAGCACTAATAAGTTCACCTTTAAGATCTACTTCACCTTCCTCTATATGTTTGCTTTTAGAATCATCAAAGCCTTTTTTAGATTTCTTATCACTAGAGGTGCTACCCTTTTCAAAAACCATACATGCATCTTCCTTATAGTTTTCTAAAGCATCCTCATACATACTAGAAAAAAAATCATTATTTGTGCAATCATCCTCAAGGTGACCAAAATTTCCACATCTAAGACATTTCATGATAATGAATCTATGTTTTGGTTCTTCCTCTTTTTTTGATATGAACAACATCTCATTTTCATTATCACTTGAAGAACTTTCACTATCACTACTAGAACACTTACTTGCCTTGTATAGGTAGAAGCTCTTCTTGTGTTTGTGAGAGTACCTCTTTCCTTGATTGCTTTGCTCATATTTGTTTTTCCTATGATGTTTGTGCTTTTCAAAATCCTTGCTCTTACAGTCCTGTTTATCTTCATCACTTTCATCCTTGGCAATAGTACAGTTAGTAGCGTAATGACCAAAATTTCCACAATTGAAACATCTTACATTTTTCATACTTTTGTGCTTTCTAGAGAACTTGCCTTTCTTGCTGTAATATGCCTCTTCATCACTAGAAGACTCATCACTCTCTTGAAGTTGTTTAACCTTGGATTTCTTGGTAGCCTTGAAAGTTGCCTCTTTCTTGACATCAACCTTCTCTTGAGTTCTTAACTCAAATGCTACAAGTATATATGGAGCTCATACTTTTTCAACTTATCCAAATCTTTAGCTTACTCAATAGCAGAAATATTTTCACTAAATCTATTAGGAAGAGATCTTAAAATCTTATCACAAACATCATTTTCAGCAAGCTCAAGACCTAAGTCTTTCATGGAGTTAACAACCACATCCATACAAAGCATGTAGTCACTAATATTTTCATCATCATTCATATTGAGTTGTTCAAAAATACCTTTGAAGTGTCTCAACTTGGCGTTTCTGACATTTGTATCACCTGTATGAACCACCTTCAACTGATTCCACATTTCACTAGCTATCTTGCAGTGAATCACTTTGGTGAGATCTACTTTCTGTAAGCCTTTCAAGATTGCATTCATTGCTTTTGAATTACTGTGATGTAGGAGTCTTTCTTCTTTAGTATAAGGACCATGTTCAAGAATAGTGTACTCATCTTCAATCACTTCCCAAACATAATTACCAAGTGCCATTAGATGAAACTTCATCCTTGCACTCCAAAGACCAAAATCTAACCCATCAAGAATAGGTGCTGCATTGCCACTTGAATGATCCATTGTGTTATTTACTAGCTTTTCCTTCAAGATGTTAAACTTTCCGAAGGCACCCGCTCTGATACCAATTGAAGAACACAAGCTTATATTGAGATGGGGGGTGAACAGTATAAGACCTATTTTTACTTTTTCTTTTATACTTCAAAATAGTAAAGCAATATACCCAAAGAAATATCAAAGAAATGCACAAAATCATCCACAAAGTGACACCAATTTTAACATGGTTCACCTAGAATGCTTGGGCTACGTCCACAAAACTTTTCTCTAAAAGTTATCTCAAGGTTCTTTGGGAAACCTTCCCAATCACAATGTTTATGAGCCTCGGCTCAAAGGAGATACCTTCCTCCAATATGAATTTATGAGCCTCTGCTCAAAGGAGATACCTTCCCCCAATATGAATTTATGAGCCTCTGCTCAAAGGAGATACCTTCCCCTTTGTTCTGGATATGATCCCTTAGAAGATCAACTGTCTCTACATATTGCAAGCACATGGAACTCCTTTCCATCGAAGACCTCCTGTCCTCAATGCTTAGCCTAAGAGACCTCTGCCTTCTATGATCACGTCCATAGCAGCTCAGCAACCTGTACCAAACTTAGTTAGTCGATCTAGTACAAGTCTTCATCTGTCTGTCAGATCTATCCAACTCTTGAATAAATCAATCCTTTGTCCACAAGCCTTCTCAAAGACTTGCCAAATTTGTCCTTAGGTTCTTTGATAGAACCAATGTACCTCTATTCTCAAGTTATCTGATAGAACTATCAATCTCAGCTCACAAGTCCTCTGCTAGGGTCTGTCCAAATCTGCTCACAAGTCCCCAATGGAACTTGTCCAAAACCTGCTCACAAATCCCCAACGAAACGTATCCAAAATAGCTCACAAGTCCCCAATGAAACCTATCCAAAACCTGCTCACAAGTCCCCATCGGAACCTGTCCAAAATAGCTCACAAGTTCACCAAGAAAAACTTGCTTAGCATGAACCCACAAAGAGAATTGTTAGAGACCCAATGTGATTCATCAACCTCATAGAAGCATAAAGAGAATTTTTAGAGACTCAATATTTTCTATACTTAACTCCCAATCTCAATCTCAAATCTCATAGAAACATAAAGAGAATTGTTAGAGACTCAATATGTTCTATACTTAACTCCCAATATCAATCTCAAATCTCATAGAAAAATAAAAAGAATTGTTAGAGACTCAATATGATCTATACTTAAATCCCAATATCAATCTCAACTCAATCTCAATCTCAAAAGAATAAGATAGATGTAGTATGCTTTTCTCAATAACATGAAACACAACCCAACAATTGCCAAACAAGTAATATCTCATATAACAATGATACTCATGTTCTTTCCACAACCAATATCTTTTCTCAACCAATTAGGGCTTTAAAAACAATGCTTATAGACAAGGTTTAACCAACATCATTCAACTCAACATTAACCTTGAAGCATTCAACCAATAATCACAAGAAAAGGAACCAAGTAGAAATCCTTTTCCCTCCAAAGATATTTGAACAAATTAGCCACCAACACAATATCACCAAATGCAAAGAATAACTTGCTCAAATCAACTCAATGGAGTAAGCCCAATATCATGAATCAAGTAAAGCAATAACTTGATCAAACAACCTCTATGGAAGCAACTCAACCAACAAACTCAAAACAGCCAACCAAGGGTTCCACCAACTCAATGCAAGTAGCTTAACTCACAAATACAAACCCTAGTGCACAAAGCTTCCACTATCTCAAACCAGAAATTATGCATCCATAAAAAAAACTCTCCTTAAGGATAACAATGCATAAGTAGTCTTCAACAAACCAGAAAATAGGATTTACACCCAATCAAAGAAAACCTAGTTGAAAACCCTTTCACTCCAACCTTATTTCAGAAAACATACACCAATCATACTCATAAGAAGAATGTGTCCATACCTTATTGGAGTAGAAGAAAATTGATCCTTAAAGCTGTCACCACACACAACCCTCAAACTTCCAACCAAGTTAGGGTTATAACCAAGATAAATGAGCATGTAAAAACTTTCCTTAATACACCTTTTAGCTTCTCTTCTTTTGAAAACAACCACCAAAGAAGCCAAAAACACAACCAAAACTTACACCTTATATCTCCATTTTAAACTTTAGCATAGCAAAAGACTAATCTCAAAAATACAACCAAAGAAATATCCCCTTATTTCTCCTATATCTTTTGAACAATGCTTAAACAATGCCAAAAATTTATATCAATAAATTAATCACACCTTAGAATGGCTGCCATTGAAGAATCCGAAAAACGTAGAAAGGCTGCCCTTGACGAATCCAAAAATTGTGTAATGCCTGCCTTTGACAAATCTAAAAAACGCGGCACAAAATACGTTTTAACAAAAACGTGACTTAATCCATGCACAGCTCCCTCCATGGGAATCGAAATGCAGACCTCTGCCTATGCAAAGCCCAAATGCAGCCTATGCTTCCACTAGCCCACAAGGGGCTAACGAAGTCTAAGACAAACTTCCTACCACTTCAATGAACAAACACTTCGTAAGTTTTTCAAACGCGAGCTCTCTTCTTCTGCGACATCAACAGAGCATCGATCACAACCAAATATTAATACATTCAAAATTCTCAAGAGGAGTTAAACCTTAGGATCCTTCCCATATTTATAGCCCAATCGTGGTCTTTAGAACACGTCGACGACAGAGAAACGTAATTTCGAATTTAATCGAAATGGCTTTCTAAAGGGTTTAAAAACCCTTAATTAATTTTAATAAATTAAGAATAAAAAAGGTTTAAAAACCTTTAAGTATTTTTAATAAATTAAAAATAATTTCTCACTTAATTAATTAAATAATTAATTAATTAAAACCTTGAAGGGTTTTAAATAATAATTAAATAATAAATAGAACCTCCATTTGTTTTAATAAAAACCATTTAACTTGGTTTTAATAAAAACCCTATCCAAAAACATTATCCAATGGAATATCTCCGAATTCTCTTAAGAATATTCTCTTGGAATCTTTCACCTTTGAAGCCAACACATCCTCTTAACATTAATGCCATTTCATTTTGACATCAATTACAACTCATAGACAAGGAGCTAGGATCTCAAACCCAAAATTGCCAAAAAAATAAAGAAAATAAAGATGCACATTAAATAAAAACATCCAAAAATTATTTTTCTCAAGTCTTGTTTATAAGGTGCAAGTTTCTGACACATTTGCATTAAAAATAGCAGAAAATACAATCTTTGTTACAACATATTTCTTGTAGCATATTCCCAAAATGTCCAACCCTTGGCATTGGACAAACTTCTAGCCCTTGTTAAATGATTCAATGACATTTAAAATTTGCATCCAACTCTTCATTTTCCTTTCTATCTATTTACTCATCATCTTCCATGGTTTTCGTAAATTGTTTCCTTTCCCTGTCTTCGCTTTGAAACACTTTTAAAACCATAACATCATAGAAACTTCAATGTTTGCCCTTTTGGTAATCGTTTATTTTTATGGTAACGTCTAAACACTACAGATCTCATTTAATTATTCTATGTTAATGCCAGGTAGACGCTTGCACTCATCACCCCCAAGGTAACTACCACCTATTACCATGTAAGCATTCTAAATTAAATTCTACATCTTGATAAAATTACACATAATATTACTTCCATATAGTTTTTATATCGTCTGCCACCACATAGTTTTGATATTATCTACAAGTAATGGTAATTTTGATATCCGACGTTTCCTACAACTTTGCATAATGTTACATCACCAAATCCTATGGTGTATGACTCAAACTCAGGTCATAACTACACCATAATTAGTTTTGAGTGTTGCAACACCCATCTACACATGTGTTGTTGTCCTTGTTCACATGCATCACCTCTAATTGGCTATCGCATGAATATTGTCTACGTTTCCTCGATACTACCACGATAAATGTAGAATTCACTGTCAAAAAATTGATGCCATGTTGTATTCTACTATCAACCATTTATATGTCCACCCTCCGTGGTTACATCAAATATTCATGTATTGGTTTTGTAGATATGGTTTGATTATGGTAACTGTTGGTCATAAAATCTACCCAGGAAAGGATTTGGGTAAGTGTATGTGCCCTAGACCTGGACCAACATTGAAAGGCCGAAGGGAAGAGATGCCCCTCGTGCCAATCTCCGGAGAAATGCCAGCTCCTATGCTAAACTACTTCAGTTTTTTAACATAAGGTTGTAGGGAAGAGATAAACAGATTAAGGGTGCTAGAAAGAAATAAAAAGTTAAGGGAAGAAGTCACATTAATTTAATGGTGGGAAAGAACCAGAAGCATGATCGCTGACCAATAGTTTAAATAACAACAAAGAACACCAAGAATAAACCAAATGAATGCAATATTAATCCTCCTATGTATCCTCTAGAAGAATTTCAGGATTACCCTTCCTCACATCGAGATTCAGAGTTCAGAGTCTCAATGACAAAGGAGTGAATATGCAGAAACACTATCCACAGGCAGCATAAAATAAAACTAACACAACATTTTACTCCCCTATGTATCCTTTGGGAAATTTTCAAGGTTCTAATTCAATCACATACCTAAATCCAGAGTTCAGAATTACAGCAAATGAAGAAAATATGAAAGAAATAATCATAGAAGGTAGTATAAAAGAGAGAAATAGATTCCAAAGCTCTTTAGTATTAATCATAGGACTTCAAGTTACAACAACTTTCTTAGCAGAAAGTTCCCCCCCTTTTCATTACAATGCCTAGGTTTTTATAGAGGACCCGACCCTTTGAGCCATAAATGCACAAAATGGAAGAGTACACCCTTGAAACCTGAGAAGTCAGCACTTAGCAACCCTCGTGACTGAGCTCTCAAATTTGTTACCAAAACTGGAAACTACGGCCAGGTCAGCCATGCTCGAGTGATCGCCATGCTCGAGTGATCGCCAAGTCAGGTCATTGGCTTCTAGGTACAGTGCTCGAGTGATCGCCATGCTCGTTGAGGTCTTCCTCAAAGACTAATACTTTGTTTCCAATTGCTAAAAATGAGCAGCGAGCTTATCGGGCACGTAAAAATGCATTTATGAGGCACTTGATCACCTCAAGAAAATACCTAGCTTGGAGCGCGTGCCTTTGAAGTGCTTCGCTGAATTTTGTCTGCAACTCCACTTCGTAATGGACTTGTGCCGAAGTAGATCCTCCTTCTTGATTTGTACTTCACATGGTGGAGCTTCACAAAATTGCTTCGGGGATGGTGGGTGCCGAAGCATATTTCCTTCGCAATATGGGCTCTTCACTTCTTGCTGCTTCACTGGAGAGACGTGCCAAAACTGCTTCGCTGATGAACTGTTAAAATGCTTCACCGCAATCTTCCTTCAAAATTGTGGTTTGGGAGGATTTTGGCCGAAGCTCATTCTTACCTTCAAAAATGCTTTGACTGCTTCCACTTCGGGTGAAAGTACTTCGCATGAAGGTTTGCCAAAGTAGATGCTTCGCAACAAATTTCGATGAAGTAGAAATGGTTCACTAGCGGAGAGGCCCGCAGTAGGTGGTTCGGTGGTTTTTCGGTGAAGTATTTTCAACTGTGTGCTCCTTCAAATCCTGCTTCACAATTTTCTTGCCCAAAGTAACCTTTTGAAATGCTTCGGGTGCAAAATAGTTTTCATTCTTTTTTCCCTTGTATTTTTCTTTGGCAACACCGCTTCACAAAATTCTCGTCCGAAGTAGCTGTTTGAGAGACTTCAGGCCCGAAGAAGAAATGGTTTGCTGGTGGAGAGGCCGAAGTAGGTGCTTTGGTGATTTCTCGATGAAGTATTTTTCAATGCTGCGCTCCTTCGACTTCCGCTTCGCAAGTTTTCTGGCCGAAGTAGCTTTTCAAGTGCTTCGGGCCCGAAGTAGTTTTCTCTGCCTTAGCAAATTCGGACCACAATTTTCTTCGATGAAGTTGTTCTTTTGAAATGTCGTTTGAATGCTGCTTCACAAAAATTTCACTCGAAGTAGTTGCTAAAAATGCTTCGGGTGTGAAGCTCTTTTTATGCCTTCTTTGAATTCCTTCTTCGGTAACTCCGCTTCGCAAGATTTTTGCTCGAAGTAGCTATTTGAAGAACTTCGGGCTTGAAGTAGTTTTCATCCTTTATTTCTTTCGGCGAAGCTATCTTCCTTTTCTTGTGAAGCATTTTTCCTTAGCCTGTTCAGGGGCAAAGCTCTTGCATCTCTATTCTATGTATATGGGGAATGGCGATGAAAGCCAAAATTGCTGCAATGCTTGAAAATACTATTTCTAAAAACACGAGAACAAATTCATGAAATTAAAAGGAATACTTTACAAAAAAATTGATTTCTCTACTCCATTGTGTAATGTGACAAAATTGTCAACATTCTTGGTGGCTTGTGGGGCAACGAGCTCATCTCAGTGGGAGAACCTTCAGCCTTGATCCATTGGGCCAGAGTTACCTCCAGACCCTTCTCCCTTTTCTTCCTCTACCGGTTGTTCCACAACTACTTCTTCTTCTTCTTGTTCCTCCTCCTCTTCTTCTTCCTCATCTAGTGAGGGTTCTTGTGTCGGTGATGGCTACAGGAAATCACATATGTGTTCCATGGTTATGCGGACATGAGCCCAAACACCCTTTTGAAATGGCTCTTGATCTTATAAGGCCTTGATCAAAACATGAAACTGATCAATCTGCCCGATGTTAGCATGTTTGGCTCTAGCGCTTAAGTCATTGAGGCAGGCCATGATCTTGCAATATATCAGAATGAAATCTATGATTTTCCTCTCTGTAATTGGCTCTGCCCACCCATATATCTCTGAGACGTTGCCTTAAAATTGAAGCCACACTGGCTTGAGCTCTTACATGGATAGAAGGTTCCCATCATCATCTGTGAAACTTGGAAATCCTAGGGAAGAAAGGTCTTGAAAGTAACCCATTGATGTGCGGTGCTCATGCTCAAATATGTCTAAGAGGTATTTCACTTTATGTGCCTTCCTCACCTTGGAGAAGAAGGCACGAACTGTGGCCTGTGTTGTAGACCAATCTCTAGCTGTTCGACTCATTGCAGTGATCTCCAGGTCCTGATACTTGACACTTTGGACCTCAAAATCCATTTTTTGTCACCTTTTAATTTTTTGGATGACTTTATCCACTTTTGGTCCTTCTTGAGTGACGAAATACTGAGCTTTTATGGTGTAGATTAAAACTGAATAGGCATTGGAGGCCTGAGATCTGAAACCCCTAAGCAAATATGAGAGAATTTCTTTTATTCTACCTCTATCAAATAGCTCTAGGCTCTCCTTCTCATACAACTACTTTTGGAACTACAAGATCTTATTTTCAACTTCCTTGGCCTTCAGATCATTTTTGGCCTATCTCTGTGCTTGGTGCTCAGCTTTGCACTACAGTTGTAGTATTTGATATTTTAGGGCGTGTGCTTCCTTTTTCATCCACTTGCACTACTCCTCTGAATCCTCCAGCTTGGAGTGGATTCTAGCTAGCTCTTACTCCAACTTGATATTGGATCTCAGCCCCAAATTTGTGTTGATTGGCGATGTTCGCGTGCGCTCGGAAAGTCTATATTCCAACATGCATGGATGCAGACTCATTGTCTATGTTTAGGTGCTCCAGGTCTTTGGTCTTCTGATAATCATAATCTATTGGATTCATTTCATCCAGAGGCTTCTGGACCTTTGTGATATTATTTACTTTATGTAACTTTTTGGCCTTCAAATCAAAGACAGTGCATTTTTCAACCTGGGCCAGAGAGCGCCCTCTCTTCTTCCTCGCCTCCATTTTTGGACTTTGGCACTCTCGACTTCCATGACTTATACTTCAGGGTCTCCCTCTTGTTGGAGGATTCCCTCTACATCAATTATGTCTATACCTAGGATTGTCTCAGCACTTGGTGGCATCGCATATTCAACATTTGCTTTGGCCGGGCCTGATGTAGGTTGTCCGACAGGAGCACTTGGGAGCTTCGTGCGGGGTTGCTTTGGGTGGCTCGGAGGCACTTGAATTTGCTCTTGTCTTTTCCTTTTCTTCCTCTCCAATGGTTGCTCTGAATCTTCAACACTTGTGTCATGGCTTTCCAATGATCCCTGTGGTAGTGCCTCTGGTGTAACTTCGGCTTCTTCCTCTTCTTCCTACTACGAAGCATCATCATCTCTTCCTGGGCTTTCACCCAAATTGGGGGCATCTGGAGGAACAAACTTAGTGAAGGATAGGGGCTTATAGGTCCCAGCATTGGCTTGGTACACAATAGTGAAGTCTTTATCTGATGCCAAGAGTCTGTAATACTTCGTCTTTTGATGATGGACTCTCATTATCCACCATTCCCTTAATTTCTCCTCGCCCCAATTCTTCAACTCCTCCTTCAAATCATCTTTTGCTCTTCTCCAAAAGGTGGAGTCTGGGGTTGGAAAAGGATACTGAATAGGATCAAATTCAACCTCCATAGGGTAGAATTCATGCTAGGGAGGCAATGTCCTCACCCTCTCTAAATGCCATTCCAAGTCCCTCCCATTAGGATTTTTCCTCTAATCCACTATTTCTGGATGAGGGTAGATATGAAATTTTTTTAACCTGAGGTGGTCCCTCATCACTCCCAAGGGGTCATAGAGCCATTGTTGAGGAATTTGGAGAAAATCAAAGTTGGTAAGCTTCTCCTCTAGGAAAACATTTTGTTTTAGGGCAAACACCTCAATTACCCCCATTTTGAAGGTGAAGTCATAGGTGTGTGCCCATTTCCTATCGTGGTCATAGACGACATTTGTAGAGTCACTCTGACAAGCAAACTCTAATGCGAACTGATACTCGAAGGGTATACTGGTATCAGGAAGGGTTTCCCTATGAATCCAAATAGGCGAATCATGAGCCCTTGTGTCAGTTGAAACACATCTCCCTTCTCCTGCACCACTCTATCTCTTAAATTGAGGGGTACCCGAGGACATGACCCTGTTAACAAATGCATAGCGGGTCCCAAGAATTGTTGATTAAAATAATAATAAGACTCTGTCCTCAATATGAGGGGAGTCCATTGGTAAAAAGGTAGAGGATTTCCATCCTTTCCTCTCTCAGAGATGGCAATATGAGGGAATTGCTTATGCAAATGAAAGAAAAACAACCAAACAAGGAAAGAACAAGGTGCGAAGTACTGGCCCGTCCCTAAATTTTTCATGCTGGTAAGTCGTGTGTGCAAGGTTCAGGCCACCCATTCTGCCCAATCAAAGAATACTAGGTTGGTTTTCGGACGCGAAGCATCAAGGGCATAGAATTACCATCTCAAAATACACTCGGCCAAGGAAACCTACCAAGGGTGCACCGAAGCGTCAGTTGACAGACCCGCCACCCATGCAATGATTGAAAAGATGTCCGTGTTCTTGAAATCCATCAAGGGAAGGGGCATCTAGGGACGCTTGCTCGAAGGGAGTCCATTCTTGAGGTTATCTCTTAGAAACTTAAGAATATAAGTGGAGGTAGTGAACCTCTCTATTTTTTCACTCAGAATGACATTGCAAACAAAATAGCCCTTGGGCAGACCCTGATTCGATGCGAAGGCTACTTGCACATATTCTTTTAGGATCAAAAACAATTTATGGCCTATGGTGTCCAACACTTGTCTAGAGGTAGGCTGGTAATTTTGTGTGATAGCATAGATTAACTCGAGACAATGGTGAGTGGGTAGGGTCAGGTACCAGTAGATCTAGGAATAGTATGCAACAACTCTCTTGTTCTCTGAGGTGAGCCTACTTGTCATGAACTCGATGGTGTATCTGAGTTCATCCACACCCTTCACAAGCTCTGTGTCTCCAATTATTTTTCACCCATTGATTGGTGGTTCTTCAAGTTGTTCCTCTTCAGAGTCTTCCCCTTCTTCTACCGGTTGCTTTTCTGGTCCAGGGTTGAAATTGACCTTCTTAGGTCTCTGCTTTTGCTCCCCCTTGCCCTTCTGTGTTTTTTTTGGGACTACTACCTTGGGCTCCTTACCATTCTCCTTAGAGTTTTTCTTTCCCATTGTGAATATGGGTGGCAGCAGAGTTTATGGTGCAGAAAAGCTAATGCGAAGGATTTCGATGCAAGGGGCAAAAGAATGCAGTCTATCAATGGCAGGAGCTCTCAGTTGGTAAGCAACCATTTTTACTACTGATGCTTGAGTTTTATAGCTTTAAAAGGTAACTACCTAAATTTATGGCACCTACCATAATTAAATTTATGCTTGGACGAGGAAGGTTGTTGTGCCTTTTTGATTGGCTTCATAGTGGCGTGGTACACGAGTCCACGTGGTTCGATGATTATGCCTTGCATTGGAAACACAACCTACTACCACCTCATACCTAGGCATGAGATTTTCTCTTAACCGAATCCTCTTAGGATGCACTCCACCACCTTTGCATTAAATTCATCCACTTTGAACTCCCCTAGGTTGTCGTTGGTGTGTCCCCCAAGACACGTTTTAAATGCTCCTAATTCGGTGAAGTTGAAATCAACATTGAAAATGCTTCATGGTGAACCTTTGGTGTGGGTTGTTTTTCAGTGCTTCGAGCCCGAAGTAGTTCCTCCTCACCATGCTACCGTTTTGAATCATGAAGGATACACACTGAATCTTGTATTTTTTTTTTGAAATCTCCTTCGCAAAAATTCTTCCCAAAGTCGCCTCTTGAAATGCTTCGGGTGCGAAGCTCTTTCGTTCCTACTTTCCATTTTGATAATGCATTTGGTATTTCAAAGACCTTTTGGGAACCAAAGTGCTTCACTGCAAAGAATCTCACGTCAGTTGCTTCGCACAAAAATTTTCCGAAGTTTGTTCCTCTTGGAAAACGGTTCACTGGATTTTCTTTGAAAATTGCTTCGCTCATACTCCTTTTGCGAAGCATTTCTTAGCCTTGTTTATTTCGAGGACTCCTTCCAAGCCAAAGTGCTTCGCTACGAAGCATATCACATCAATTACTTCACACACAAAATCCCTAAAGTAGATTTTGGTTATGCTTGGCGAAGCTAGAGTTTATCATTGTAACACTTAGCCTTTTGCAATCTCGGAACAGGGTGTATATACACAAATGAAAAATTATATACAAAAGTACATACATTTTTTTTTTCCTCAGTGATGAAAAGTCTTCAGATGAAGACCATTGATAGAAATTGGTAATACCTGGCCATATGCATCCTTGAGGATGAAAGAGTTGGCCGAGTTCACCTTCTTGATTTCGAACGGCCCATCCCAGAAAGCATCCAACTTGTCATGATTACCAGGCTTGGCCTTCTAAGAATCCCACTTCCATACCAGATCTCCCACTATGAATGTGTGATCAGAAGATTTCTTCCTGAACCAATCTCGGGTGACCTGAGCATGCTTAGTGAAGCTCTGATAGGCTTTCTCACAATCCTCCTCTAGCTGTAATAGCTGAGCCAGTATTTTTTCCATAGGATTGACTCCTTCTTCTAGCAGCTACAATGCAGGGATTTCTACATGGGTAGGCAATATGGTTTCCTTGTCATACACTAGAGCATAAGGGGATGTTTTGATCGACTTCTTGATAGAAATCCGATCAGCCCACAAGGCCCAATCTAGAAGAAGGTGCCTAGTTCTTTTGTTTATCTCTATGAAATTCCTTAACACCCTCAACAAATTCTTGTTGATTGATTATGCCAAGCTGTTACCTTGTGGGTAGTAATTGGAGGAGACTTTATGATATATCCCATATTGGTAGAGGAACTCATTTATTTTGGCACCTAAAAACCTGGGACCATTGTCTGTTATGATTGCTTCGAGGATGCCAAACCGGGTGATCAACCATTCAAGGAAGGCTATGATAGTCTCTTGATCAACATGCTTCATGGGAACTGCTTCAGACCATCTGGGGAAGTAGTCGGTCGTGGTCAGGATGAACCTATGCCCGATGGAGGAGTTTGACAATATGATCCCTTTGAAATCCAACCCCCATTGTTGAAAGGGAGTTTTTACTTGTATCGGTCGAAGAGGCATTGAACCATTTCTACTTCGATCGGTGAACTTCTGGCACTGCTCACATCGATGACAAACTATGAAGGCATCAGTGAAGAGTGTAGGCTAGTAATAACCTGCATTGATGATCTTTAATGTCATCATTCTTCCCACGAAGTGACCTCCTGATAATCCTAAATGGAACTCTCCTAGGACTCTCCTTTTATCATCATATTTTATGCACTTGAGAAGGACGCTATCATTGTTTCTGAAAAAGAAGGCCTTTGGGGCGCAAAGTGTATCGGGAGGACCATATCCTGAAATGCCTTCGTTGTGAGGCATTTAGATATAAAGGACATCTTTCGGTGTTGAAGTATTCTATTATCTCACTAACCCAGTCTTTCTTGTCCTCTTCCTAGTTTGCGAAGCATCCTTCTACTGGTGAGTCATCCCACTGAGATTCTACAGCTTTGGCTACTGCGCTCTTCGCTAGTTCTTGACACAATGCACGGTCGTGAACCATTTTGTAGGTTTGATCTCAATGTCAAATTATTGTATCTTGCTGACCCAACTGACTCTTTTATTACCTAATTCTCCTTGGATGATGAAATTGTGCACATCAGGGTGAATGACAAAGACTGTAACCCGAATTTGGGAGATGAACTACTTGAATTTCCTAAGAGACTTCATTACAGCATGCATCTGCCTTTATATGAAATTATATTTTTCTTCATGAGGGTTTATCACTTTGCTTAGGAACGCGATGGGACACTCTTCGCCATCTTCCCTCTTTTGTGTTAGGACCGTAGCATAGCTCTCAAGTTCTCCTATAGCATATAGGATGAATTCCCAATTATAGTCAGGGTTGGTGAGGACCAGTGCTTGAGCGATTTGGGATTTTATTTCTTCGAATTCTTCTTTTATCTCCATAGTCTAGATGAATTATGCACCCTTATTTAAAAGTTCAGACATCGGCTTGATGACCTGGGCAAAATCTGGGATAAAATTTCTCACAAAGTTGATCTAGCCAGAGAAAGATTGAAGTCCTTTCTTGCCTACTGGGAGTGGGAGCTTCATTAGAGCCTCAGCTCTATTAGGATCTATAGTGAGACCCTTCTCTGATATTGCATGTCCCAACAACTTCCCTTCGTTGACTACGAATATGGACTTCTTCGGATTGATTGAAATGCCAAATTCTCGACACTTTTCAAAAATCTATTGTAAGTGTAAGGGGTAATCTTCCCTTCTTCAGGAGAATATGGTCATGTCATCTAGATAGATAACAATAAACTCATTCAAGATCTCACCAAAAGCTAAATCCATTGCCCTTTGAAAAGTGGCTCCCACATTTGAAAGGTAGAATGGCATCCGCTGGTAAGCAAATGTTCCCCACTTGGTAGTGAATGTGGTTTTATGTTGGTCTTCGTCCCTAATCCATATTTGATTGTATCCTAAGAATCCATTTATTAGGGAGAAGTGTTGAGCCCCAGCCACCGAATGCAAGATCTGATCAATCTATGGGAGAGGGTAGTGGTATTTGAGAGAATCCTGGTTTAGGTTGTGAAAGTCCATGCATAACCTTATATCTCCATTCTTCTTTCTTACTAGGACCAGATTCGCTACCCAAGAAGAATGTTTGATGGGATAAATTATCTTTGCCTTGAGCATCTTTAGGATTTCAGACTTCATCAAGACTTTGATCTTCGGATTGATAGGCCTTTGCTTCTATCGAAAGGGTTTGACCCCTTCTTACAATTCAATAGTATGTTGGATCAGTTGCCAATCATATCCCTTTAGATCTTGATAAGACCAAGCCACTGTGTTGGGATACTTTTTGCACAGGGATTGGATCTGCTCTAGCTCTTTCGAAGTGCAATCTGTTCCAAATTTTACCATCTTTCCAAGCTCAAGCTCCAAATCCTGATACTACTTTGCATTAAATTTTATTCTATGAGAAACTACTCGATAATTTTGATAAAAAAGGCTTTCAAGAGTAATTAATTCCTTGGGAATGTGGTTATTATTCAATTGAACTAGCCCTTCGTATTCTTCATTGTCAGGGCTTCTCTTCTTAACTATGGCTGCTTCTTGAATGATAAAATTCATAATCTGCTCATCATTGTCAAAGACTTGCCAATATAGATCTCTATTTAGGATAGACGGCCTGTAAATCATCCTCACAGCCTTAGGCTTATGCACCATGTCTTTTTCTAGAGAATACTTGGCTGCGATGGATGCTAGAACATCGACGTGTCGATTATTTTCTTTTGGAATAGACTATAGATTGAGAGATTCTAAATGGTCGAGCAAGTCCCATACCATGTTTCGGTATGACTTGAGATAGTGCTTTTTTGAAGTGCACTTGTTTGTGACTTGATTGCATACGAATTTAGAATCTCCAAAGATTTGGAGATGCTTTATGCCTAACTTTTCTGCTTTCTTGAGTCCTAGGCATAATGCTTCATATTTTGCTGTGTTTTTTGTGCAACTTTACACTAACCGGTAACAATATTCCTTCTACTCTCTAGAAGGTGATACTATAATAATCCCTGCTCTGGCACTATTTTTGCATCAGGCACCATCAAAGAAAAATTTCCATAGTCCTTGGGCAAAGATCTTATCTTCTGACTTGATGTGTTTCTCAGGCTTGGAAATGGCATAAAATCCCATCTCAATTTCTATCATGGCATTAAATTCTACCAATGAAAACTCATCTTTGCAACTTAACTATGTGAGGGACTCCTCGACCAGGTCTACCTGCTCTATCCCTTCCACTATCGCATGCACAGGATCATTGCTTTCTCCTTTGGACATCTTTTCTACAAGGTAGGTGGAAGGCTTCTCGTTATAGATCTTCACCTTCTTCCCTTTGAATGGAATCTCCAAGTGCGAGTAATCCATAGATAGATATTCGCCTAGCTTTGCTATGAATTCTCTCGAAAAGCACATAATAAAATATGGCTCAAGATCAACGACCACCACCTCTTGTATGACTATGATCTAAGGCATCTTGTGTAGTCGGATAGGCATATCTTTGATCACTCCTATAGTATTGAGAGGGGTTCCATCCAACTGGAGTATGCCATGATTGCTTCATGTATATTCCGTCCCTATCACTTCACACACTGCTTTGGGCATGACTGTTGTTGTGGCCCTGAAGTCAATCATATAGTTATGAACAATATACCCTTCCATCTCCAAAGATAGGTAGAATGGTGGTGGAAAATTCTTACCTGTAATGGATGTGGACAGGGTCTGCACTAGGGCAAGCGGTGTTGCCTTTCTTGCTTTGGTCATCTTCAACGATTCCTGTAGCAAGTCCACTTGACTAGGTAGTTGCAGTGTGTTGTATAGACTGATTTTGGCGAGAATCCTCTTTGTCTACTATATTGTACGCCAGGGAATTGGGCACCTCAGGTTCCTTCCTTGGCTCATATATGGTGTGATACCATTTCGTATCTTTGACCCTTTGCTGCTTGGTTAGTGAAGGAATCTTGAGATTCTCTCTAGCCTATTCTTTGGTTTCCACCTGAGGTGGATTTGCAGGGGCCTATTGGGCCTTCTATTTGACTCATGCAGGCTGAGGAGCTTCACTCGGGGCTGGAGGAGGTTGTTGTCCCTTCTTGTGAAGAGCATGCACATTTAAGGGAGCTATTTGAGTAGCATCCACCTCTATCGACCTCTTTCCTCCTCTGGTAAGGACTGCAACTAGCTCTTCTTCACAAATTACCAGTTTTTGATTCAATTGCCTAATGACATTGACTTGACCGCCATGACTACTACTCGCCAGCATTTGTACATAGTGTTGGTGCAGCATGCAGGTATTCTCTTCATGAGGGTCATTACACGTGGAGCACCAATGTATATAATCAGAAGTGCTTGGGGATTTTTCTATTGCAACATTTCTTGTTGAAGCTCTTCCTTGTTGGGCCGCTTGATATTTAGTAAGCACAGGTGTGGGATAAGACCTTCTCGATAGAAACTCTTGTTGCACTTGCTTCTTATTTATAATGGTCATGTCATTAGATAGGGTCTACACTATGGAGTTCAGGGAATGAACTTCTTGCAGTATTTTGGCTTGCATATCATCAGTCTTAGGAATAGGTGGTAATGGAGCCATCGTGGGTATTGGAGGTAGGGCGGGGTGTTGAGGTGATGCTGGCAGTATAGGGAATGTTGAAGTAATCATGGGCTACAGAGTCAAAAAAGTGGAAAAATGAATTTGTGGAGTAGTGATTTGAGATACAATGGGATTCGGGTTCCAAGATGATATCGAGAGTGTAGGGGTTGTAGAGATCTATGAAGTGGTTGTGCTTGCATACTAGGATTGATAGAAATTGGGAAGTATGGGCATCAACATCCTTTGGGGAAGCTTACCCATAGCTATTAGATCCATATTTGCTTTTTGGGCCAACTCATATAATTCTGGAAAGGTATTGATATTTGAATACCTTACCATCACACTGATATCAGGATTGAAAGCCCAAAGGAAATAGTATGCTACAGCTTCATCAGATGGCCAAAGTCCAACTAGTATTCTTTTCCAGGTTCGAGCGAACCTAACATTGAAATATGTGATCTCTTCTTGTGGATGTCTCTGGATCATTGTGAACTGATGCAGGAGAGAGGTCGAATCGGTGGACTCATTGAAGCTTTGCATCAACTGTCCAGCTAACTGGTCCCATCTTGTAATGGTACCATGTGGTAAAGATCTATACCAGTAGAGAAGTTTCCCTCTAAGAGATAGAACCAGAAGCTTTACCATAACCCACTCTTCTATGATGTCATGAATTACTGCCAGAGAAACTATGTCCTGGATGTGCTCCAGAGTAGTCTTCCCAGTTCCATCGAACATTGGGATCTTCTTTATAGTAGCAGGAAACACTTGCCCTTGTCCCGCTAGATTTAGCGGTCCTGAAGAATTCCATGCTGGGAATAATTTGGGCAATGGTTGTTGCTTCTGCTACTACATTTGTTGTTTTTTTTTGTTGTTGTTGTTGCTGTGTACCATATTTACGACTAGAATTTGAGAGACAGGAATCCCTGAAGCTCCTCCTTGGTTGCTAACAGGACGTATGGTAGGAATGGAGGCACTAGGATGCTTCGAGTGAGTTGGGAGGATTAGGAGGAAAGCTAGCCATTGTGCTATCAAAAGTTAGGCCTTGTTCATAAACAGTGGCCTCTTGCGAGGATGTTCCACGTAGCAAAGAATCAAGGGTGACCAACCTAGATCGTTCCCCAAAGGCATCAATATCTAGCTCAAAGAACTCAGTTTCCTCTCCTCTATTCCTAACTCTCCATATTGTTTGCATGAAGACACAGAATTTGGTACCAGTATTTACGACTTAAATATTCTTGGGTAAATAGAGTTTCCAGATGCTAAGAGTCTTTCGATAATGAGAGCATCGGTTATCACTACTACTCACAAGGTGAGATTGACCAAAAATTTTTGGTCATCAAATCTACCCAGGAAAGGATTTGGGTAAGTGTATGCACCCTAGACCTGGACCATCATTGAAAGGCCGAAGGGAAGCGATGCCCCTCATACCAATATCTGGAGAAATGTTAGCTCCTATGCTAAACTAGTTCGACGTTTTAAGATAAGGGTGTAGGGAAGAGATAAATAGAGTAAGGGTGCTAGAAAGAAATAAAAAGGTAAGGGAAGAAGTCGCATTAGTTTAATGGTGGGAAAGAACTAGAAGCACGATCGCTGACCAATAGCTTAAATAACAACAAAGAACACCAAGAATAAACCAAATGAATGCAATATTAATCCTCCTATGTATCCTCTGGAAGAATTTCACGATTACCCTTCCTCATGTCGAGATTCAGAGTTCATAGTCTCGACGATGAAGAAGGAGTGAATATGCAAAAACACTATCCACAGATAGCATAAAAGAAAACTAACACAAAATTTTACTCCCCTATGTATCCTTTGGGAAAATTTTAGGGTTCTACTTCAATCACACACCTAAATCCAAAGTTCAGAATTACAGTATGCAAATGAAGAAAATATGAAAGAAATAATCATAGAAGGCAACATAAAAGAGAAATAGTGTCCAACACTCTTTAGTATTAATCGCAGAACTTCAATTTATAGCAGATTTCTTAGCAAAAAGTTCCCCCCCATTTTTCGTTATAATGCCTGGGTTTTTATAGAGGACTCGACCCTATGAGCCATAAATGCACAAAATGGAAGAGTACACCCTTGAAACCTGAGAAGTTGGCACTTCACAACCCTTGTGAATGATATCTCAAATATGTTACCAGAACTGGCAACTGCGACCAGGTCAGCCATGGAAACAAGCATTAATGATCCATCAGAGTGTCCTTGGCTTCTGGTTGTAGTGCTTGAGTGGATGCCATGCTCATTAGGGTCTTCCTCAAAGATTGATACTTCATTTCCAATTGCTAAAAATGAGCAATGAGCTTATTGGGCACGTAAAAATACATTTATGAGGCACTTGATCGCCTCGAGAAAATACCCATCTTGGATCACGTGCTTTTGAAGTGCTTCGCTAAATTTTGTCTGCAACTCCACTTCACAATGGACTTGTGCCGAAGTAGATCCTCCTTCTTGATTTGTACTTCACATGGTGGAGCTTTGTAAAATTGTTTCGGGGATGGTGGGTGCCGAAGCATATTTCCTTCACAAGATGGGCTCTTCACTTCTTGCTGCTTCGCTGGAGAGAGGTGCCAAAACTACTTTGCTGATGAATTGTTAAAATGCTTCGCCACGATCTTCCTTCAAAATTGTGGTTTGGGAGGATTTTGGCTGAAGCTCATTCTTACCTTCAAAAATGCTTTGACTGATTCCACTTCGGGTGAAAGTACTTCACACAAAGGTTTGTCAAAGCAGATGCTTCGTAATGACTTTCGACGAAGTAGAAATGGTTCACTGGTTAAGAGGCCCGAAGAAGGTGCTTCGATGGTTTTTAGGCGATGTATTTTCAATGGTGCGCTCCTTCAAATTTCGCTTCACAAGTTTCTTTCCTGAAGTAACCTTTTGAAATGCTTTGGGTGTGAAATAGTTTTCATTCTTTTTTCCCTTGTATTTTTATTCAAAAACATCGCTTCACAAAATTCTCACCCGAAGTAGCTGTTTGAGGGACTTTAGGCCCAAAGTAGAAATGGTTCGCTGGAGGGAAGGCCCGAAGTAGGTGCTTCGGTGATTTCTTGGCGAAGTATTTTTCAATGTTGCGCTCCTTCGACTTCTGCTTTGCAAGTTTTCTGGCCAAAGTAGCTTTTCAAGTGCTTCGGGCCCGAAGTAGTTTTATCTGCCTTAGCAAATTTCGATCGAGATTTTCTTCGATGAAGCTATTCTTTTGAAATGTCATTTGAATGCTTCTTCACAAAAATTTCACCCAAAGTAGCTGCTGAAAATGCTTCGGGTGCAAAGCTCTTTTTATGCCTTATTTGAATTACTTCTTCGAAAACATCGCTTCGTAATATTTTCGCCCGAAGTAGCTGTTTGAAGAACTTCGGGCCCGAAGTAGTTCTCATCTTTCATTTATTTTGGTGAAGCTATCTTCCTTTTCTTGCGAAGAATTTTTCCTTATCCTGTTTAGGGGAAAAGCTCTTGCATCTCTATTCTATGTATAGAAGGAATGGCGATGAAAGCCAAAATTTTTGAAATGCTTGAAAATAGTGTTTCTAAAAACATGAGAAAAAATTCCTGAAATTAAAAGAAATACATTACAAAAAATTTGATTTCTCTACCCCATTGTGCAATGTGACAAAATTGTCAACAGTAACTAATGCTTGAATGTAAACATACACCATCCATGTAGGATTCATCAAGTGCCATGTCATCCGAGTGGGTCCACATCATCGTTAGTATTGCATATCCACATCTATTTATATAAATTTCGCTCATTCGATACACCCATGTTCTATCTCCCTAGCCCACACATTGGGTTTAGGTTGTTGGACATCATACTTGTCTTCATCGGCCACCTACGACTCACACTGAAGTTGAATTGGCTCCCTTTCTCTTATGTGATTATTTTTACATTGAAGAGGCTTCGTTTAATTATCCTCCATGAACATATTTCTATTTTTTACACTTCCACCTACAATGATAACCACCACAAGCCAAGCACATATACTCCCCATTATGCTTATCATATTTGTTAGTCAAAACCTGGTGTAACAATGGATATCACCATTTCACTGCACGTCCTCTCTTGTTGATCCTGCTTTGAGTGCAAGCTACCATGGAATACTGGAAAGGGGTTATTCAATGTTGATGTGGATTAGATTTTTTTACATTTGAGTACTTTCCTTGGTGAAATACATAGGTAGCATATGTTATAAATCTTGTTTTATCTTGTAATGACATATATTTAGCAATAAAAAATAAGAATAAAATCCTCAACCAAATATTAATTCTTATCTATCAGTGTGGATCCCAATCCTTTAATCCACTGTATGCCCTCCATGGACTAATCTTTGTTGTATCAAATTGCTACATCACCTACATAAACGGACACTGCATCCTCACTTGTCAAATGTGTCAACCGCTTATTGTTGCTTTCCACTATCCAAATCATCGATTTTCTAGCAATACCATTTGCATGATATGCTACCTAATCAAGCATCTTGGTTCATCTAGGATATACCTTTTGTTTAACCTGAAACCCCATATGAATGCTCAATTATACGTCTCATTCAACCACAACTATAAACTACATTGTTATCACTTGCAATGGCTTTGGTGGTTTCAATCATAGCTCCAAAAATTTTTCATTTTCATTTTGTACCAATGTTGTCTATTGATCATTCTGCCAACTTTGATGCCACCTATTTTGGTCTTGCTCACTTTCACTTGGACACTCTTTAACCACAACTCCAACTTTTGTCATCTCTAAGGAGGATAGACATTTCATTTAATTCCCATATCATGTTGATGAACATTGTTGACTATGGCCTTATCAGGATCTTGTGCAATCATAAGCTACATCTATATCCACATGGCATACCTATTGAACATGATTCATTTTACCATATGTAAACTATTGCTCAATATCCACATCTTATCCTCTTTGCCACTGATGCCTTCAGTGTTTGTCGAGTGTGCATCCATGTTGTCCACGTGGATCCCACATTATTGCTATCTCATAGTCCATGTCTTAGTAATCTATATTATCTTCTAAATACCTCCATCAAAGTTAGTTATGTCATCACTCTACATTGGATCTATCACGTTGAAGTGTGCTAGGTCATCATCTAAGTCTTCGTTAATATCTGTCAGTAGTTATATGTCATGTATTCACCTTGTCGTCCATCAAGTAGCATCGACACTACATCTGTGTGCACTGTCATGTCGGTGAATCCAAGTCATTGGGCTCTTCACCATAGCATCAATTCTCAATGGTTGCAATTGTCTACGTAGGTCAATCACCTACACTATCTTCACCATCCACCACTCCTCGTGTTTTGAGCCATCTTCTTGCCACCATAATTCATGTTGCATGACAGTGTCTCCTTCAATAACCTGCACCATGCAAAAAAAAATAATTAATTAAAATATCAAAATAAACCAAAAATGAAATGTTAAACCCTACTACAAAACTAAATATTAAAAGAAAATATGATGATAAAAACTACACTAACAAAAGAATAGATTAGAATGCCAAAGACTAAAACAAGAAAATAAATAAAATAAGCCCTAAAAATTTTAAAAAAGGTAAAATGAAACATCTTTTATTTTATTATAATTTTTTTCATTTTTTATATTTTTTATTTATTTTAAAGAGAAAACAAAGTGACCTCAATATTAATATACCATTAGAAATTGAAAAATTAAATGCTAGCATAAACACAATATAAAAATTAAAAACACCCAACAATAAACAATTTAGAGGAGACCAAAAGAGAGAATCTAACCCATAACAATCTACACCACAATCTAAAGGGAAAGATTTCACAAAAATTAACACTCAAAAGACAACCGAAATTACCAAAAAAAAAAAAATTGAAGTGGGTCCCCAATTTTGGGGTGAGTTGTAGAATGGCTACAAATTTTCCCATGCAGGGAAAACCAATGGATTTGAAATTATTTTCCACAAAAGGAGAAACCACTAAAAATGGAATTATTTCCAACAAAGGGGAAACCACTAAAAATGGAACTGGTTCTCATGTAGGGGAAACCACAAAATAAAAGAAGCTTTTCTATGGAACAATGCAAAAACTACAAAGCAAGAAGAAAGAACTAGATATCCAACACCACCAAAGACCTCCGAAAATAAGAGACTGCAAACCCACCTAGCTTCCATAGCCATCATGAAAAATGTGGTCACCCATGAAGACCAAAAAATCCTACAAAAGGAAAGGGTGCAATGAATAAAATCACAAGTCAAACCACCTAGAGACAACCCACCAAGCCCAAATGACCCATACATTACAAAGAAGAGCCAACACCCATGAAGGATAGGAAAGCAAGTGATCTCCTTGCAAGACCAAAAAAAATTCATAGAGAAGAGTTCCATCGTAACCTAAAAAATCAAACAAATAAAGGGTTTTCTGGGTATCGAATCCAGGAAGCCATCTACGTGGACCTTGTTGGCATAAATTACATTATTTGGTATATGTCTTAGATTAGGCTTTACTTTATGTAATGTAATAAATGCACAAGTCTGCATAATATATAATAATGTAAATGTGTATAATAGTCCATGTGCACAAGAGTCCATAGAATAAGGAGATGAATAATCTAGAAGTGTGAATGCCAAGAGTGCTCCATATAAAAAGTCACATTACATTATATATACACAGTAATGTGAGGATATAAGTCACGTGACTTGTAATATCATTACTTGGTACTTTCAGTGTTATGGTAAAATTTCCATGAGCATTTGTTTATGCCATATTTAGGAGTAGATATTAGAGTTATTTCTATATTTTATATATTTATAATATTACCATTATCATATACATTGGTTTAGTACTTTATTTCATATATTCATGATTATTAATCTTAAGTAATAAGCTTCAAAAGCTAACAGTGGTATCAGATCCACAAGGGACTTTGACAGGAGATAGGGAGAGCTATTGCAAGGATTGGACTTGCATAGTTTTTTGAAGTTGTAGAGGAGAAACCAGTGAAGGTGAGAAGATTATATTTGGAAGGTGAAACCAAAGAAGATTGAAGATTTTCTATTCCAAGAAAAAATTTAGAATAGAAGGATATTTCAGATCTTGAATTCAAACCTTGATATTGTGGAGATTGAGGATATTAAGAGATCCAAAAATAATATTCTACTAGAGAAGTTGATATATTGAAGGAGAATGCAAATAGTATATTGGCTAGAGTCTTTCCATAGGGTTGTATAAGAACTCGTGAATACTAGGACTTAACACAAAATTCTTTCCAATAGTTTTGAGGATAACTAGTGAAGTTTATTTATTTTAGAATTATAGAAATTCTAATATATTTGATTTTACTACCTAAGTTTATTGTTGCAAAAAAATAACACCCAAAACTTGAGCAACTTCCTACAATAGATAGAGAATAATTTCATCTTCATTGCCTAATAGTCGATGTACTTTCCTTGTGCAGGGATTAATTCTTTGTTGCATAAAACTTGAGATTAAAGAGGTTTAAGAAGAGACCCATTGAATATTTAATATTGAGAAGAATTGAGAAGGAAGTCCCCATAGAAGATTGCATATTTAATATAGTTGCAGATTGAAGAAGTTGAAGAGACCTAAAAGAGGTCAAATTGAAGAACTTCTAGTTTTGGAAGATAGAAGATTGGAGATAGAAGATTGTAGATTGAAGACTATAGATTGGATAAGTTGAAGAGACCTAAAAGAGGTTAGATTGAAGAACTTCCAATTTTGGAAGATAGAATATTGGAGATAGAATATTGTAGATTGAAGACTGCATATTGGAGATTGAAGAGACGTGTGTAGAAGATTCTCAATACAGATTGAATATTAGAGATAGAGAAGACCTAATAATAGGTTCCATTATATATTTGAAGAGTAGAAGACTTCAAATATTTAAGAGTTTGAGAATAGTAGATTATGGAGATCGAACAAAGAGATCTCATTATAGAATTCCTATAGTTGGAACATTGAGGAAACCAAGAATTTTTTTTTAGTAGATATTCGAGAAGAGAAGTTGAAGAGTTACAAAAGAGAAGTTGAAGAGTTACAAAATAGAAGTTGACTATTTGCAGAGAGGATTTGAAGAGTGACAGAATTAGAAGACCCAAGATAAGTGGTCTCAAGATATTTTGAAGCAGAAGAAGAAGGTTAGAGAAAGCCTTATTGTAGATTTGGAGAAGCAGCCATTGAAGGAATATTGGAGAAAGTGAGAAGTAGGATATTATAAGAAAAGAAGAGTAACTTTGTAGAAGTTACCAATGGAGGATATTTGGAGAACGTTTGTGACTGAAGATCAGAAGCAAGGAGAAGTTTTTGATAAATATATTTTTGGTATTATTATCACCATCCAACAACAAGACCAAAAAGAAGAAGTGTTTGGAAAAATGTTTGCCAAGTCTTGGAGAAGGGGTTTGATGATCTCAAGATATTTTTATTCTTGAGAAAGTGGATAGCATAAGAGATCATTTTTGAAGTCAAAATTTGACAAGGAGATTACAGGAGAAGAGAAGATTGAAGAAACCAAGGTTTTGGGAAATCTAAGGATAGCCACAAATTTTTGAAGGTTGATTTGATAGAGAGAATATTGCATGTATTGGAGCAGATATTGAAGGTTTGGAGGAGAATAGAGTGAATGAGACCTAGGGCTACAATTCGAAGAAGAATTGGGTATATTTTGGAGTGGTCGTGGATAAGACATTGAAGGTGTTGAGATACCAACAAAAGACAATATTTCAGAGACTTTGGTTGTAGGTTTTGGATAGTGAAATAAGGAAGGAGTTGAATACGTAGTTGTAGGTTTATGAACACCATTTGGAGAAGTATTAATATTTGCTAATTTCAGCATTTGGGAGAGCAGTTATGGAGAAAATTGGAAGCCATAAAAATCTGATTTATGGAAAAAATTGAAGGGTTTGGAATTGTGAGTTTTGATAACTCTAGAACATATTTGAAGGAGTTATCAAATAAATAAATCAGAGAAAATTGGGCAGTAACCAGAGCTACAAATTTGGTAATATTTGTACCAAAAGAGTTAAGGATAATAGAGGTGCAAACTTATAGGTTTAAAACAAAGAGTTGGATAAATCAAATCACCACAAAAATTAGCAAATAGAAAATTAGTAAGTATGTAGTATTGGTGCAATATAAGTTTATTATCTATACATTGAAATAAGCTTTACATTAAGAGCACCATATTATTATTTGAGATCTACATTTGGAATGTGAAAATAAGAGCTTAAAAGAGTTCCTTAAATCAAGGTGATATTAGTGCTTATATCTTATAATTTGTAAAGATAAAATAGGAAGAGTTTAAGCTATCAACTAGAGGAGAAATAAGAAGAAAGCATAGCATTATTTATGAGTGCTATTATATAGATATTAAGAAGTGTGGTTTTATCTATGTGGAAAAATAAAACCACATACAATAGTGTAAATGAGTTGAAGTAAAGGGTTAAAAAATAAAGGCAACATTGTTCAGTGTCTAAAGACACTAGATAGCTACAAGAGTAAACGTAGAAGAGTCGAGCATCATTGTTGCTTAAGTAAGAGCAAAATGTTTTTTTTTGGTAAATAAAAGTCTTCATTAATTACTGGGTTTTGCAGGTTAACCCAAAACCTATTACAATATCCAGTCTTCTGCTAAGATTGTAGATCCTAGTCATCCTTGAAACTTTCTTACCAGAACTTGTGTTGAATCCCCTACAACACCTTACTAACAAGGCACACCCATACCTAAACATAACTATAAACATTACTTACATTGATAGGAAATTGAAGTTTGGAACTTTTCACTTGTGAAACCTGTTGCTTGCCCATTTCCTATTCTCTATCGAAATATTCCAAGGCTTACACCCTATTACCTTAATTTCCAATTTGGTATGATTTAGAGGGAAACCCCATAGTTATTACCAGATCCATGGGGAAATAACACCCATTCATATTTCTCCTTATCTGGTAGGTTTCTTTTCATGACTAATAATGTTTTCCACTTCACGTGACACACCTTGTGTCCATGTCACCAAACTACCAACATCAACACCTATGTTGGCTAATTTTTCAGCTGACCTATTGTCCTCATGGTACATGTGACGAGCCCTCCTGTTATGTCTTGCCACAAAAAATATCCTCACTTCATGGATGACTCCCTCGATTCTCCATGGAGGTTTTTTTCCATTGGTTAACAGGTTGATGATGTTCATAGAATCACCTTCAATCATCAAGTTACATTGAGTTTCTTGGGCTACTTGCAACCCTCTCCAAAGGGCTATAGCTTTTTCTTCGTTATTAGTTCTAATTTCCAATTGTTCAGCGAAGGCCTTGACCATATTTCCTTGATGATCCCTGATTATTACTCTAGCTCCAGCTCTTCCCGGGTTCTACTTGGCTGCACCATCAAAATTTAGTTTAAACCAACCTTGGGGGGTCGCTCCCAAGAAATATTATTTTTGGGATTGGGCAAAGGAATGGAAGGTTTGTCCTCAATACCTAAGGCCCAAGCTAATTATTTTTATTGGGGAGGAATTGAGTGGTTCTCATCCACTAAGGTGCTAAGGTTTTCTTTCACAAAGACAATAATCCTATTGAGGATGGTTTTTGGGTTGTGAATGGTATCCTTAAAGGCTCTATGGTTCCTTTCTAGCCAAATATACCATAGAAAATGATGCCAATAGATTTTCCATAGGTACTTAAGTTTTAGGCTAACAAAGGGTTGAGGCCATTGATGGAACACTTCAGATATAAGAGCAGGCTTAACCCACGAGATCCTAAAGGCTTGGAAAAGTTTATCCAGGATGGAGTCTGCTATCAGACACTCCATAAACAAGTGTTGGGTTGTCTCCCACACTGTCCTGCACATGTAGCAACGGTTAGCAATAACCATACCTTTGGATAACATATTGTCCATAGTGAGGATTTTTCCTTGAATCACCAGCCATGAAAAAAATGATATTTTAGGAATTAAGCCTTTGATCCAAACCAAACTCGGTTGAAATTTTTGACCTTCCACATTGAGAAGAAAATTATAGGCAGACTTAACTGTGAAGTCACCACTTTCAGTCTCAGCCCAAAAAATGTGATCTTCATCCTCTCTAGAGGGAATAATTTGTTGAGTTAAAATGATATAAATCTCTTCAAACTCCACTTCAAAACCCTGTACTCTGATGTGTTTCCACCTGTTGATATTTATATCCTGCCACATATTCATCATAGAATATACACTCCCAATGGATAGAGTATAACTAAGACTGAAGTAAGAGCCATCACTTTGCAACTGAGTGTTGTTGCAGTATAGAAGAGTGTGCATCAAGTTGGAGAAGATCACCATCACACAAAGCTATCAAATTCTCACCAAGGAAGATGAAGCGAAGACGTTCCTATGATTAACATTCTACATGATGTTTGAAAATGAATACATAGAAGTAATACTATTTTAGGATTCAATGAGGGGCTAAAAGTGTGATATGTTATAGCCCACGCACATGCTATGTGGAGGAATAGAATAAAGTTATTTAATGCATGTAGGAGAGGCGTGAAACCAATTCAAGAATACCTATAGAGTAATACTCAAATATTAGGAAGAAAAAGTGTTTCAAAAGGAAGTGGAAGGATTTAAGTGCCAAGTGGCACTCATAAGGAGGAAGGTCAAACATATTAAGCGTAAAATTCAAATGAATGCATTTTGTGAGTGCCAAATATAAGAATAGGAGTTAATGAAGAGAAGGTAATGCACATGTGATCAACGAGCACACAAAATTACTTATTGGACAAAGTGAAAGGGAATATAACACTTGGCAGGTTGAGGTAGAAGCCTAAGGTACAAGTGTGAAGGTTGAATTCAATTCTAATAACAAGGATTGAGGTTCACAAACATTGAATCTAGAGCGGAGGAAATAAATACTCCAAATATATCAGCATGCACCAAAGGCAAGAGAGCATCATTCTATGATGTAGATAGAGGAGAGAAGACTCAAAAAAGGAGTCAACCCTTGTTGACCAATAGATTATCAATTCAAGAGTAAAGGTAATTCGGTTTATTTTCTCATAAGATTGGATTAGGATAAATAAGAGCATACGTAAGATTGAAATAAATTATTTTGAAGATGTGGAATCTAATACTTAACCTTAGACATATATTATTGAAGATTAAACTTTGGAAGGAAGATATTAAGAAGCATTTGCAATATTTTGTAATTTAAATCATTTGAAGTTACAAAACAATTTTGGGATATTTGCAATTTAATTAAAGAGGGAGTAATAAGGGTTTCTATATCAAATTAGACTTATAGAATTATAAATATAATTTATCTAAATTTCAAAGTTTGAATATATAAGGTATTCAACATCAACATAGGAATTAAGAATTTTATAGTTTAATTTTTTTTACTAAAGTTCAACAAAAGTAGTGATTATGTAGAAGCTATAAAGAATTCAACTCAAGAGAAAACTTTATAATTCTACTCCAGAACTATGGATGAAATAGTCAAGAATGTATTTAATGAAGATAGCAAAGAAATGATACATGCATTTAGATTTTATGTACATGGGTTAATACCTGTAGACCAAAAATTTTTGCACCCCTTTCTTTCAGGCTAATGGATCCATGCTTAAAATGGGGAGGGAAATGATGTATCTACACCTCGAATGAGGAGTGCTTGATTTGTGCTCTCCTTGGTTTTTATCGATGAATTGGGTGGGGTTCACCAGGAAACACTTTCTGTGGCGGTTTCCATGCCTAGGTAAGGTGGATGTTTGTTGGATTATTTTTATGTGCATACACCTAGGGTTTGGCCAAAATGCAACTATTACCTAGCTATATGCATTTCAAATTTTGATGAGAACAAAGTAACAAATTCTAAATATAAAAGCTTTGTAAATATAATTATGATGCAATGATTTTGTAGATGTTGAAAGAAAAGGATGAAATTTATGCTAGCATGTTGTTTTTATTTTTTATTTTATGTTTTTCAACTTAATGTACTAGATGCAAAATGATGTAACTAAATTCCTATTTTTATCTTTTTGTTCTTTGGAGGTTTTAACAAATGCAATTGATGTAAAAAATATGATATAGCTGAGTTTGTATTTTGCTCTTTTGTGTTTTTCAAAACTAGTATGATGGATGTAGAACTAAATCTATGTTTTCAATATTTTCTTTTGAATTTTTTTAACAAATGCAATTGACATAAAAACAATGCAACTAGGTTTTAAATTTTCGATATTTTCTTTGAATTTTTTCAACTTGTATGATAACTACAAAGTATAATATAACTAATTCTATGTTCTTTTGTGTTTTATTTTTATTTATTTTATGCAAATGTTTTCTAATATAAAGTAATATAAAATTAAAGTATAGAAAACTAATAAATATAAGATTCAAATCCTTACATGGTACAAATGTTTTCTATCTAGCTCTTTTTAGATTTATCAAAACAATTTTAGATTAGTTTGAATATGTTAGGATGAATTCAAATCAATCTGAATCTATTTAAAACCAACAATTTCATAATAGAACACTAATATTTATGATTAGGAGTGGGATATCTGCATAGGCCATAGTAGGTCATGGCCTGTTATAGTCAGATTCCCTCGGTTATTTCAAGAAACTATAAGAAAAGTAATGAATTTGTTGATCTAATGCAAAACATATAATTTAAATGAAATAAATAGTAGCAGCAACAATGCTTATAGTAAATAACAAGTTTTATGAAAGCGAAAATGTAAACATTAGTCGATATCATAAAACTTCAGATCAAAATCTTACCCCCAACTAAGATGTTTTCGAATATCAACTGCAAATTAGAAAGGCTACGAATACAAATTTGGATGGCTCTGAATTCATGAAAGTTAGATCCCTGTGCAATGTTTTGGCATCATGGAAGACCAAACGAAGTCAAAATGGGACAAATATTATACTGTTTGAAATATCCTTTCGAGCATATTTCATTGGTATAATATTTGAAAGAAATGAAGATGATTTTATGCAGTAAAAGTTAGCTCAATGTTGACCCTTCTCATAGATGCATAAAAATAAGATCTTACTAATGCAATATGGTAAATTGATGAAATAACTTGCTTATAGTGGTGGCACATCAAGTATGATCCTTTGCTACTACTGGAATGATAATTCCCAGGTGAAATCTATCTTAATCTTGCAAGATTAAGATAATGCCCAGGTATGATCCTTTGCTACTATGGAATGATAATGCCCAAGTTTTAAAAGGTAAGGGAAAACCATAAGGTGTGAAGAAGGGAAACAAACCAATTTTCTTAGGAGAAATTAGGAAAATTCTTAATCTCAGTAGATTCAGATGTTTTTGTAAGCTCTGAATTTGTGAAGAATCTAAAATTTTGCCCATATTAGGTTCAAATCTTAATGATGCACCAAATTTAGGTGCACGCTTTATTTGAATAAATTTGGATGGATCCGAATTTGATTAGGAAGAGATCTAAATTTGAATTGGGATAGATATGAATTTGATTCATATAGATCCGAATTCATCCTGACAAATTTGGATAGATTTGAATTTGTTAAAAAAATGGAGAAAGACAAGAATAATTCTTCAATGGGTATGAAAGTGAGGCAAAATGGGTTATATCATATATCATTGGAAATAACTTTTCGTGCCTAATCCAATGGTATAGTATTTGGGAAATTCGGATGGGATTTTCTAGGGAAAAATTAAGTTCAAATATGACGTTACTTTTCTATGAGGAGAACTAAGGAAAATGACATCTTAATGGGTCAATTTTTCATGTCTACATTTTTCCCCCTCTTTAGCATATTTATGAATAATAAATGCATCAAAGAAAGATGTACACACTTTATTAGAAGTGATAATGATTTAATTGGGAAAAAATAAGTAGATGGTTTAGAATGAATGGTGGGAAATAGATATTTTAGAAAAATTATTACTAATTTACTAGCTAGGATACCCCCTCAAGTTTCATGAGGAATTCAATATTCCTAATGGAACTTGAAATGACTGATTAAGAAAACAAAAAAGTATGGTGGAGCTTTAAAGATAAATAGTAGTTGTTATCCATAGAATGGAATTTTGTGTGGAGAGATAATGATAAAGCAGCTAAGAGGAACCAAGTAAGAGGTAAATTAATTTTTGTGTAAATTTTTTTCTTATTGATGTATGTTGTAAATGATCTAGATGGAAGTATGTTGATTGTATACCATAGTTTATTTTATTTTTATTTTTGCTTGGATTTTATTTTTATGTGTTATGTGTAATGCAAAATATTTTTGTTGTTTTTGATGATTCTACATAATCATGCTTATGGTACCCTTTTGATTTTTTAATGTACTTTTTATCATGCTTAATCAAGATATCATTGTAAAAAAAGTGAAGTGTGATTGGATGTAATTGATATTTTGTAATGTAGTATGATTGAATTGTTTGTAGAAGGCATATTGTTTTTAAAAATGTACCCTTATGATTTTGATTAGCTAGCGATAGTCCTCAAGGCTGTGTGCTTGTATATGATTTTTTATGGAGGATTTCCCTCATATTGGTCATCAAGTAGATCCTGTGTGAGGTTTTTTCATATTACTAACATTAAAGGGTTGTGATCAACAACAGTAATTTGAAATTTTATTTATTTAAAAGTGATAAGTTGATGATACGTAATTTGTGGTTTTAATATTAATTCTAACTTAATCTTAAGAGAAGTATTATGTAATGAAGGTGATTAAGCATGAAAATTTGGGTAGAGGACTTGTGATAGGCATAATATTCCTAGTGTGTAGTAAATAAAGATATTTTATTAGGGTTATCGCATGCCATCATTGTGAAGTCTAGATGCAACTATATGACCAAGAAATTATGTATGATCAATGCATGTTTTGCATATGATAAATAATCATGCAATGTAGTGAAATGAAATATTTGTACTAAGTGATAGATATGAGATGCAATATTAGTTTGGTTTTAGAGATAATTACATATTGCTAACAGTCATGCAAATCCATGAAGAAATAAGGATGTTTGCTAATCAAATTTCAAGGAGAATTTTTGTCATTTGTAGGATGAAATCAAATTTATCATGAACCAATGTGTGATTTATGTATTTATTTTCTGAATTGACCTTAATTATGATACAAAATATCTCAAGGATCAAATGTGTGTGCGTATGAAGTTCATTTACCAATTTTGAGTAAGATCGATGTAAACCATATTTTAAGAACCATATGTGTGCAAATTATGAGTTCATTTACCATGATATTATGCATGTGGTTGGACTTAACTACTATGTAATACAAGCTACCAAAATCTAGATTATCCATAAAATGACATTGGTCTGTACAAGATAAGGTCGCTAATGTGATAGACATGTCACCATGTATAAGACTACCCTATTTCCATACATGATTCATTCAGCCCATTGTTGTAATAGGGATCACACCATGATTTTTGAATAAGTAAGGAATTCTAGGGATTCAATCTCATTGCCCCTTTCTTTTCTTCTGATTTAGGTAGGTATTCTTGTTCATTTTTAATAAGGGGGTTTATTTATTTTTTAGTAAAAATCATTTTTTTTCAATGGATACTTGCTCAGATTAGACAAAGAGTAAGGTATTTAATTCGAGTATGGGGACCTTATCCTTTTGCCAATTCTTAGCATTCTAGACCATACACATAATAGTATAGAAAGGGAAACCTTTTTCTTAAGGAGCTAGGACTACTATGTAGCATCATATTTCCTTGTGCAAAAATCATTTTAATATCCGTAAGTGTGTTTTAGTTCAAAAATAGGCATAATAAATTCCCAAAGCTCAAAATTTGCTTAATGAGCAATAGTTATTTTGGTTCAAGAGATATTTATAATCAATATCAAGAATCAAGATTTTATTAAAGTGTGAATTTCATGAGTGATTCGATATAGACTCTAAATCACATCAAAAAGACCAATATTGACTATGAATTTGATAGCATTTGTCTTATATTTAAATAACATAATAATTGAATGTGACTATTTGTCATATGTAATTAGACAAAGGTAAATTTTGGGAAGTGCAAGAGTGTAGTTACATGATAGATGATTATGGTTTATGTAATGCAATATGGATATGCTAGTTATGTTAAATGGGTTATATGCAAACCTAAATGACATGCATAGGTGAATGAAAAAAAATCCAAAAGGTCAAAAGAAAAATTGTAAGATGTGTTGAATGCACTATGAGAGTAGTGCTTGCTGATGGTTGAAAATAGAAGAGATATACCCATTAGGATGTATGCTTGAAAATGGTTGAATGGAGGTTGCCCCTTGCTCGTGACCATGAAGCTATCCACTATGGGGTGCTAAGATGATGGGAATGATATTGCTAAATCAAGCACTAATAGGGTTTTATATTAAAGTACAAGAATCAAGGCCAATAAAGCAAAACAAGAACTCTATCCCTTGCCTTGCAGAGATATGAGTAATGAAAAATTTTCCAACTCAAGGGATATAAAATGGCAGGAGTGAATACAATGATGGAAACGTAATGATTGAAATACAAACTAGATGAGAATGCAATACCTATGTATAAATTTTGTTTGATTTGATTTTATTGTTTCTTTTTTTAATTAATTGTTTTTTATTTTATTATTATTATTTTTATTTTTTTATTTGTTTTATTTTTTATTTGAATTTTTTATTTTTTTGATTTTTGATTATAGAATTGGTGGTATATACAAGATGATATATATGCATTATAGAAGGTGATTTATGCATAACATTTCTAAGGTGGTTTCAAAATCAAAGGAGGTTTTGAAGTACCACTTCGTTATGGTGAAGGTGATTGAAGCTGATTTGTTGATGGTTGAGATCGTTGTGATGAAGAATGATGATATGATATAGATGAATACAAATGATGGATAAAAGGTAATGATGATGATGAATAGGAAAATAATAGATAATTTGATGTGATGATGATAAAGAAAGAAATAATGAAGAACAAAATTTTATGGACAAAAGGTGGCAATGACGATGAAGAGAAAAAGAATAGAGAACTTGATGTAGTGATGATAAAGAAAGAGAGAATGAGGAACAAATAATACCTATGAATAAGAGAGGTTCACAAAATTTCCAAAAGGGATATCTTATTTGGAGGGTTGAACCACTGCTTTTGAGTGTCGAAGGAGACTTTAGGTTGAGGCTTCAATGTTAATACCTTAAGAGAGGTCTTGAAGGTTGGTTGAATGATGAATTTATTTTTTGCTTATAAAATTCAGTAGGTTGAGTTTTAAATTTTTGTTTGTAGTCTTAGCTATGTTATAAATAATATCACTATGATGAGACATATTAGGATATGACACTTGATTGGTTTCTTGTTGTTGATGATTGAATAGGGATTTTTGGAATATCCCCATATCTTGATTAGTTGTGGGTGTAGGAGGTTGATTGTTCATTGGAGGATTATGATCAAGAATAGGTTGAAATTCCTCTACAAAAAAATGACCTACATCAATCAAGTATTGAACCTCATATTTCAACTTTTTGCATGTTTGTGTCATGTGTCCATCCACTCTATGATATTCACAATGTAGCTTAGGCTTATACCAATCTGTTGTGGTATCAATTTGTCTTATGGGTGGTAACTCAATCATGTTTGTATATATAAAATACTTTAGTATTATGGTTATTGATTGATTGATCTTAGTAAATTTACATGGCGAAGGCTTTTGAGGAACTTTGAACATTTTTCTTATGGTATTAAAAAAATCAGGATGTAACGATTGATACTTGTTTTTTCATGATTGTATGTAGAATGATGATAGGAAGTTTGTGAAGTATGGTGTGAGTGCATGGTAGGATTAGAATAAGAATTATTTCCTTGTTGATATGAATATGTTGTGTTGAAATATGAATATTGAAATGGTTGTGATTGCAGTAATGATGAAGAACAATTACATGTGGATCAAAAAGCATAACATGGATGTGTTGTGGAAATGATAACATCATTATGAAGAGGATTGAAAAAGGGAGGATTATTTTGTTGAGGTGGATATATAGTTTATAATGAAGAATATGGAAGTAGTTGTGGAGACAATTCTGATGGGAAATATGGTGGAAAGAAATACTGTGGAGTGATTGGTTGAGTAGGAAAGGATGAAAAATGAGGAAATTGTGATAAAAATGATGTTGAATATGGATGAAGTTGTGAATGAGATTTACCATAGTCAACCAATGCATTTTGTGGAATTCCCCCAATATTGGTAATTGAGATAGTAACATAAATAGGTTCATATTGAGTTGGGTTATTTGCAAGACCCATGATATCTTCACCATTTCTAAAAGTGATATCCATTTTTGTTCTATTTTGTTTTTTTTTTATTGATTTATTTATTATTTTTTATCTTAGAAGAAAACAAAGTTATTTTTTTCTAAAATAAAGAGAAAACAATAATATCATAAGGATGGTGTTTTCATGTTGGGTTCAACAAAGAATGTAGATCTAAACATTTTGAAACCCTTTATTTTAGGCTAACGGATATGTGCTTGAAAGGGATATGGAAAGTGATATATCTACACCTCAGACAAGAAGCACTTGAGTTGTGCTCTCCTTGGTGTTTGTCGATGAATTGCGTGGGGTTCACCAAGAAATACTTTCTATGGTGGTTTACATGCCTATGGAAGGTGGATGTTTATTGGATTATTTTTATGTGCATACACCTAGGGTTTGGTCAAAATGTAACTATTACCTAGTTATATGCATTTTAAATGAGAAAAGAGTAAATAGATTCTAACTAGAAAATCTTTGTAAATCAAACAATAATGCAATGATTTTGTAGATGTTGAAAGCAAAGGATGAGATTTATGCTAGCATGTTGTTTTTATTTTGTGTTTTATGTTTTTCAACTTAATGTACTAGATGCAGAATGATGTAACTAAATTCATGTTTTTGTCTTTTTGTTCTTTGGAGGTTTTAACAAATGCAATTGATGTAAAAAATATGATATAGCTAAGTTTATCTTTTGCTTTTTTGTGTTTTTCAAAACTAGTATTATGGATGTACAACTAAATATATGTTTTCGATATTTTATTTTGAGTTTTTGAACTAATGTAATTGATATAAAAACAATGCAACTAGTTTTTTTTTAATCTTTTCTTTTAAGTTTTCCAACTAGTATGATAAAATCCAAAGTATAATATGACTAATTCTATGTTCTTTTGTGTTTTCTTTTTCTTTATTTTATGCAATTTTTTCTAAGACAAAGGAATATAAAATTAAAGTATAGAAAAATTGATAAAGATAAGATTCAAATCCTTACCTAGTCTGGATGTTTGCTATGTAGCACTTTTTAGATTTATCAAAATGAATTCAAATTAGTCCGAATATGTCAGAACGAATTTGGATCAGTTTGAATCTATCAGGATGAATTTGGATCTATCCAAATTTGTTCAAAAACTATAATTTCATAAACTACAATTGCATAATAGAACACTAAAATTTATGATTATAGGTGGGGGATCTACATAGGCCATATCATATCATGGTCTGTGATAGTTAGATCCCCTCAGTTCATTCAGTAAAATATAAGAAAAGTAATGGCTTTATTGATCTAACGCAAAACACATAATTGAAATGAAAGAAATAGTAATAAAAACAATGCATACAGTAAAATAATAAGTTTTATGAAAGCTAAAACATAAAAATTAGTCGATCACATAAACCTTCAGATAAAAATCTTACTTGCAACTAAGATATGGATGTTTTCAAATATTAGCTGCAAATAACACGTCTCTAAATACAAATTTGGATGGCTCCAAATTTGTGATAATTAAATCCCTATGCAATTTTTTGGCATTTTGGAGGACCAAACAAAGTCAAAATGGGATAAATACTATACTATTGGAAATATCTTTATGATCCCATTCGAATGGTATAATATTTGAAATAAATGGAGATAATTTTATGGGGTAAATGTTATCTCAAAGTTGACTCTTCTCATAGATGAATAATAATATACCAATGCAAAATGGTAAATAGATGAAATATCATGCTTACAATGGTGGCACACCAAATATGATCCTCTGCTACTACTGGAATGATAATGGCCAAGTGAAATATATCTTAATATTGTAAAAAAAGCATAAAACCTCATTTTATATTTGCATGAATCACCATTAATCTCATCATTATTTCATCATTCCTCCACCATTATTCTATTTTGAAGGTAGGTTAAGGTTTTAAAAGGTACAAAAAAACCATAATATGCAAAGAGAATGGAAATAAACCAAGTTTGTTAGGAGAAATTAGAAAAATTCTTAATTTGGATGGATTTGGAAGCTCCGAATTTGTGAAGAATCTGAATTTTGCCTAGATTAGATTTAAATCCCAACGATGCACCAAATTTAGATGCACATTTGATTTGACTAAATTTATATGTATTCAAATTTGATTCAGATAGATCCGAATTCATCCTGAAAAATTCAAACAGATCCAAATTTGTTAAAAAAGCAAAGAAAAACAAGAATAATGCTTTAATGGGTATGAAAATCAAGGAAAAATGGGTTATATCATATATCATTGGAAACCTATTTTCGATCCTAATATAATGGTATAGGTTTTGGAAAATTTGGAGAGGATTTGCTAAGGTAAAATTAAGCCCAAATATGACCTTACTTTTCTAGGAGGAAAATTAAGGAAAATGACTCATCTTAATGGGTCAATTTTTCATGTCTACAATACCAAATATCTATGGAGCTCATACATTTAGTGTTATAAAATAAAGACTAAGTTAATTTCTCAAAGAATATAAGTATGGGGAATTTATCTCCTTTTAGTAGTATTTTCATGAAAAACTCTTTAAATCCTATCAGGAATCTCAAGACATCATAGTATTTAGTATAAGAGAATGTCTAATGATGTATTTGTCATTAATTACTTTTGAAATATTTTAAAGAAATATTGTTTAGATCCAAGTCAAAATTACTATGATTTACAAACTTATCATGTTGAAGGAGAATCATTAACATCAATGTAGGAGCAAGAAAAATGTCAGGTCAAGAAAGAGGATATACCATCAAAGAATATAAAAAATAAAAGAAAAGGAGGAACAAATGATGATACCTCAAAAAGGGAAAGCAGGAATCACTTCATGTAAATTTAGAAATCAATCACATTGAAGATCCATATTAAATATTAAAATCTTCAATAACCAAATAACATAATATAGGGGGGTGTTGGAGTATATTACATTATTTGGTACATGTCTTATATTAGGATTTACTTTATGTAATATAATAAATGCACAAGTGTGAATAATATTCAATAATATAAATGTGAATAATAGTCCATGTGCACATGAGTCCATAGAATAGGGGGATGAAGAGTCTAGAAGTGTGAAGGCCAACAGTGCTCTATATGAAGAGTCACATTACATTATATATAAATAGTAATGTGAGGATGTAAGTGATGTGACTTGTAATATCATTACTTGGTACTTTTAGTGTTATGGTACCATTTTCATGAGAATTTGTTTATGTCATAATTAGAAATAGATATTAGAGTTATTTTTGTGTTTTATATATTCATAATATTGCCATTATCATATACATTGATTTAGTACTTTATTTCATATATTCTGGATTATTAATATTAAGTACTAAGCTTCAAAAGCTAATAACCCTACTTTTGCAAATGATGAGACAATACAAGGTCCTCCCCAAGACCAAAATAATCGTAAGAAATAGGGCCACTCAGGCCACCAACCTCAAGATAAACAAAAAAACCCTACGTCCTACTACCTAACTAGGAAGAAGGTAGAAAACCCCATCTCTGCAAGAAACAAGAAAATTGTGGTCTCCTCCCCTAAGACCATAGAAATATTGTGGAGAAAAAGATCCATTGGATCAACTTCATGCTCTAGGTAAAGCAAAACTAAACCAACACCAAATATTTTCTAGGTGTTAGAGATATGAATCCATTTTTGTGGCCCTACTTCTATAGATGTCATGATAGCACATGATCCTACCCAAGTTTAAAGGAACCATAGAAAATAGGGCTACTAAGGCCACCAACCTCAAGACATGAAAAAAACCCCAACATCCCACCGCATGACTAGGAAGATGGCATAAAATGCCATCATTGCTATAAAAAAGGAAAAAATGGTCTCATCCCAAAATACTAGAGAAAGAAGAAGAGAATAGGATTCATTGGACCAACTACATGCACCAGGAAAAATGAAGCCAACCCACCACCATAGAGATAAAGAAGATATAGAACACTGACTACCCAAGTTTCAAGCACCGAACCAAAAACAAACCTCTGAGAAGTCAGATCACCTTCAAAATATGTAGGAATAAATAAAGATGAGCTTGAGGAGAAGGGAAAGGCCAAGGGATGAAATCCCAAACCAAGAAAATAAAAAATTCACAGGAGAACTATGGATTGGAAACCATAGAGGGAGTACGAAATTTGGGTAGGTGGTCTCCCGCCCAGAGCAGGAGACCTTCCAGTCCCATGTTCTCATTCAATCAAATTTAATTTTTGCTATAACAAGGTTTTGCATTTAAATTTATTCTAATTTTTAAATTTATTTTTAAATTAATATATTATTAAGAAAATTTAAACTTTATTTTAGAATTAAAATTTCCTATTACAAGCATTTCTCAAATACCTTAAAGTTTTTTTTTCACCTCTAAAATGATGAACAAAGTTTATTAATTTCCTCTCCATTAAATTTACATCAATATTTTACTTGTAATTAGTTAAGATTGTTTTTTTACTTGAGGGAAATAAATTGTAACAAGGTACATACAATTTTACCTTTCTTAATGTGCATTTTCCCCTTTTCTCTTGGCTTATACCCATTTTTAAATGACCACAAATTTGGCTATACAAATGGTAGTTTTGGCTCAAATTGTAACTACACTAGCATATAAGGTAAATGAAATCACTTTCGCTCGAGTTGTAAGAAGCCTTGTTGACAAGGCTAATGACATCAATATTCAAAATGCAACTGATGTCAAGATTTAAAATAACAACCCACAGTGTGAGGTTCCATTGTATTATGGATCAAATAATCCAAAATGTCTTGAATAACTAGATTCTAGACATGGAATATTGGTTTTTCTACACTCACACTCAATATGATGATAAAGTTCCATTTGCAAAGCTTAAGATTTTAGGCTTAGCTAAAGTCCTGTTTGAACATAAAAAGGCCAATATTCATTATCCACTTGGGAGAATCTTGTGAAAATATTCAAGAATTTTTTTTGTACCTATAATTATAAAAAAGAATTGATTATTAAGTGGTTTTATTTTTGGCAGGGACCTAACATATTCTTTTAATACTACATATTTCAATTTAACAAGTATCACATCCTTCTGGAGGTGGATGATGAAATAACAACTATTATTCTCAAATTTTAGAGTACCTATATAGAGAGATCATGTATGTTCCTATGGAAACATTGGACCTTGCATTCAACCATGCGTAGCTTATGAAAGACAAGTTTTTAGCGCAATCTAAAGGGTTTCATCCTCTTTTTTTAGCTATTGGAAGTACATCAAAAGGGAATGGTTCTTATTAAAAAAAAAAAACTTTTCCATAAAAAAAAACTTCTTTTTCTTCCTCTTCTTCTTCTTGTAAGACTTTTTCTTCTTCTTCAACTTCTATTTTTTTTTAATTATTGTAAAAAGAGAGGACATGCGAGGTCTGAATGTTTCAAGTTAAATAATAGAAGCTTAATTGTAACATATCAAGTGGAGGACCAAGTGCCAAGTCCTATTGACGTGGTAGGAGAAAATCAACTTTACATGAAACTAAGAGGTAAACTCAATCAACTTACCTTTATGCACCATAGTTCATAAGTGAGTGCTCATGATTCATTGTTCATCACTAGAGAAAATTTGACTCACAATTTTTTAACTGATTGTATTTTAGACAATGGCTTGTAGAAGAACTTAGTTGCGAGATCCATAATCGATAAATTGTATTTGTCGGTGGAGCCTCATCCTCATTCTTATTATTTGGATTGGAAATATTCTGGTACAAGCTCCATGATAACTCATATTGCAATGTGAATTTTGCATTTGGTCCAAAATTCATTGATAGGGTCACTTGTGATGTGACACCTATGGATTGTTATGGGATTTTTCTTGGTCAATAGTACTAGTATGATAAGAAAGTAGTATATGATACCTTCAAAAAAACATTCATATTTTAGCACAATGATAAGGCTTACCTCATAATATGCACTAGTACACATAAATTAGTTTTAATTTCCAAGTCAACAAAGAAACAAGCACATGATGTTGCACTTATCTTCATTTGTCCACAACACATTAGTGCATTTTCTTCACCAACTCATTGACATGCTAATTTGGATAAATTATTGAAAAATACTCATATATTTTCAAGATCCTAAGTCTCTACCACAAATACACTCTATAAATCATAGCATTGAGATAATTCCTACTGCTTCACTTCCTAATGCACCCATGTACTGAAAACCTATATTAAAAAATGAAGAAATTAAAAGGAAAATAGAATATTTTTTGTCGAAGGATTTTATTAAAACAATTACTTCACCTTTTGCATCACCAATCTTATTGGTTCTTAAAAATGATGGTGCTTGGTGGTTGTGTATCGATTTCAAAGCCTTGAATAAAATTTCTATTAAGAATTGATATCGAGTTCCCCACATAGATGATCTCTTAGATAAGATCCAAGGAACCAAATTCTTTTCTAAGATAGATCTTAAAAGTGGATATCACCAAATGCATATACAAGATAAATATACATGGAAGAAAATATTTAAGATGAATATGGGCCTTTTTGAGTGGTTGGGCATGCCCTTCGGTCTTGCCAGTGCTCCTGCTACTTTCATGATCCTAATGAATGAGGCTTTTCATGATGTTATTGATAAATTTGTAATTATATGTCTTGATAATATATTAATTTTATCATCTACTTGGGAGGAACACCTTGAGTATATTTAGTAAGTACTTGAAATACTTCATAGGAATCAGTTATATTCTAATCTCACCAAATGATCTTTTGGCAACACTTCCATATCTTATCTTGGTTTTGTGATTAGTGATCATGGAATTCAGGTAGATCCCACTAAAATTAAAGTCTTAGTTAAGTGACATCTTCTACTAATGTCATTGAATTGAGGAGTTTTCCAGAACTTGTGAATTTTTATCGTAAGTTCCTCTCTCCCTATTCCACTATTGTAGCTTCATTCCAATGCTTAACCAAGTCTAAGGTACCCTTTGAATGGGAAAAGAAATAGGAAGTTTTATTTGATATTTTGAAAAGGAAACTTTGTACAAAACTTGTGCTTGTGTTACCTGATATCTCTTAACATTTTTATATTGAGATAGATGCTTCTCAAGTTTCCTTAGGTGTTTTCCTCAAAAAAAATAGTCATCCAATAGCTTACCATTCTGAAATATTTTTTGCTGCAAATTTGAACTATTCAACATATGACAAGGAGTTGCATGCTTTAGTTAAAGCTATTAAGTATTGGGGACACTACCTTATGGAGAAATAAACCATTGTTCACACTGATCATATACCCCTAAAATTCCTTCAATCCTAAAATAAAATTTAAGAAGCTCATGCACTAGGTCTTTTATCTCCAATAATTTCACTTGATCATCAAATACAAAAAGGGGAAGAGTAATTCTATGGCAGATTATTTGAGTAGGCCTCCTACTGCTCATGCCTTGATAATAATGACCACTTCACATTTGGGTTTTCAAGGTTAGCCATCTCGGTCATAGGATAATGATTTTGGAAATATATTTTAGAAAGTGAGTAATCCTACTTATTTCAATTTGCATCCTTTCCAATATTTTAATATCAAGGATGGAATTCTTTACAATACGAGCAAGGTTTGTGTTCCTCATAATCCTATAGTGTCTCTTCTTAAATAATCTCATTCTACACTCTATGGCGGTCACTTTGGTAAGCATAAAACACTTCATCATTTGTAGTGATTCTTTTATTGGCAACATATACAAAGGGATGTTTTGATATTTTTGAGGGAAATTTGACTTAGGCATTACCTTACCTATTCCTTCTTGTCCTTGGGAAATTATTTCCATGGACTTAGAACTTTTCCCATGATGGCGCAACAACATGATTATGCCTTTGTTGTTGTTGATAGATTTAACAAAATGGATAATTTTTTTCCTTGTTGAAAAACTTATTTTACCCCAGACTTAGTCCTCTTGTTCTTTGGCTGCATATGGCGATCGTTTGGTCTCCCCACAAAAATTATGTTAGATCATGATTCACACTTTGTGGATAACTTTTAGAGCTCTTTGTGGGAAATTCTAGGGGTTTCTCTTATTTTTTCCATAGCCTAACTCTCAATAGATAAAAGTGGTGAACTATACACTTGTGCATAGTTTGCAAATCTATCATCATGCTTCACCAATCAAGTGGGACTTGAGTCTTGCCCACATTGAGTATGCATAAAATAGGACACTACATTATTCTATAGGGTATTCTCCATTTGAGTTTTATTTGGTTTTTTTAGTCTTTGGATCCCTATGAGTTACCCTTGTATTTACCTTCTGCTGTCACCATTCATATTTAAAAGGATCAAGACATGGCTCACTCTTTCATTCAACACTTGTAGAGTCTCCAATCCAAGGTGATTCAAATTTTGCAAAATATACAACACGAATAAAAATAGGCCATGGATCAACATCAAATTCCTTAGCCTATTTAGGTTGGTGAGAAATTTTTTTGCACTTATACAAGTGATATTTTTTAGATAAGACTCATATAAAAATCAAACCTATTCACTATGGGTCTTATACTATTCTTCAATAGGTGTCTAAGAATACTTTCCACCTTGATATTTTGACACACCTTGGGATACATGATATCATCAATGTAGATATTTTGAAGTTGTATCATGATTCTACATTGGATATTGTACCTACCATCAATCATCCTATTGATATGGTTCTTGATTCTTAGTGACCATTGGATTTTGATGAGGTCTATGATACCAAGACTCATCAAACTTGATAAGGTTCTTCCACTTCCTATCTTTTGGCTTAGCATAGATAGTTTATGCATCAACCTCAATGGATTTCTTCTCATAGTATACCCCCTGACTTATCTTATCTTCTAAAAGTTTTGGAGTCAAATGCTTCTATTATGGAGAGGTATGAGGAGGATTGATGTTCATTCACATGACCCCTCTTTCTTCCTAGCTAGGTTTACATAGTTTATTTCTTGCAAATAATTGTATTGTGAGACCTCATATTCTCATGTATACTTATTGTGCACTTGGTGGCACTTAGTTGGCATTTAGAAGAATTTTTTAGGATTAGTCAAGTTAAGATAGACTTGCATATGTTTTAGTTAGCATATTATCCTCTATGCTACTATATTTGTACAAGAATTATTTTATGCCACCACTTTAGCCATTCATTGATGATTTGGTGGAAGTGGTTATGTATTTTGGGCACTTCATTGCCTATATATTACACACTCATGAATAAAGAACATAATCGTATTTTCAACCTTTTTATATTTATACATAAAATTTGAGTTCATTGCAAGTCAATATGATTTAATTAAATATATGGATAGTTATCTATAAAAATGAGTTTAAATTAACTAATTTTCAAATGTTTCTCATTAAATATGGTTTAATTAAGTATACGGATAGTCAAATTTAACATTAAGTTCAATTTAGTTAATTTTCAAGTGAATAAATGCTTCTATTTCAATATGGATATCGCCTTATTTATATGTTCGAATATTTTTGTTCATGTTAAAAATTTTATTGAGGAAATTGTTCGTTATAAATTCCATCAAGCAATGTCATTTCACAATACCATAGTGGTGTATTTTTAACGTTTCATTCATGGGACTTAAGTTCAAACCCTGGTAAAGGGACAAGGACCCCTTCTAAAAATTTATGCTTTACCTTAACATTTGTACCATGAGGGATTTCATAGTGGTATGTATTTGGGTTTTCATTTAGGAAATCAAAGTTCAAGCCTCAGTATGAGAGAGTAGAGACCCATCATAAAACTCCATGTTTTTAACACAATTTGTTGCCCAAGAAATAATAAGTCAGTTGATAGCAGCCAAGTGTTTACTAGTGGGTTATCTCATTCTAATGCCATGAAAGGTCAGTACAAGTTCAATTCCCTGGAGGGATGGGGCTCCATGAACTTCACCTTTTCCTAGTGGGTTAGGGATTATACAGGTTCCATATGCAACAAAAAAAAATTAGGGTCTCGATGACTTCATATTTATGAAGCACGCTAGGATTATATAAGCTCCCTACACACCAAAAAAACAATAATAAAACTAAAAAAAAAAAAAACTTTTCTTTACAAAGTAGGCTAAGAATTATATAGGCTTCGTACACAAAAAAAAAAGCAATAGTAAATATAACTTGGATTTTTTCTAATTATGAATTTTGAAATAAATTAGAATATGTGCTATTTTCCCAAGTTTATAATTTCTACCTATTAATAAATTGAAAGTGATGGATTCAATCCATATTTATTTTCTTACAAGTTCATAGGAGGATTGGGTCCCAATAACTTTATCTTTATCCAATAGTTTAAATATTATATAGACTAACTAAGAAACTTGACCTATAAGTTTGTGCAACACTATCTATAAGATTATTTCTAAAGCCTTAGCCAATAGGTTGAAAGTTATCCTGCCTCTTCTCATGGATAGTGCCCAATGTGCCTTTGTCCCTGGTAGACAAATTTTAGACGAGGTGATTGTGATTCACGAACTCCTTCAATCAGTTAAAAAGAGTGGGTGGGAAGCATTCTTCCTCAATTTGGATGTAAGCAAGGCTTACGACAGGGTCTCGTGGATATTTTTATTCCACATGCTGAGTAATTTTGGTTTTAGTGAAATATGGATGGGGATCATAGAGGCTTGCATTTCTTCTGCATGCTTCTCTATCCTTGTTAATGGCTCTCAAGAAGGGTTCTTTCAGTCATGTCATGGTCTATGCCAGGGTGACCCTCTATTCCCATTCCTTTTCATTCTCATGGCAGAGGTGCATAGTTGTTCGATTTCCCATCAGAGCTTTGATTTTGGTCTAAGGTCGACACTCCCCTACCCACCAATCTCTCACCAACAGTTTTCTGATGACACTTTATTCTCTTGTGAGGCTTCAGTGTTCCATGTAAGGGATGTGAAGTCCATTTTGGTAAGCTACAAGAACGCTACTGAGCAGTAGCTAAATTTTGAAAAAAGCTTCATTTATTTTGTTAATACTCCGAAAAAACGGTAAAGGAGAAAAGCTAAAATTTTAAATTATCACATTTCTTATCTCCCGACCACTTACTTGGGGATTTCCAATTTTTTTTTTTGTATTAAGGATGAGTTTTGGACCCTAGTTGTTGAAAAATTCCAACGCAAATTAGCGTCTTGGATAGGGGCATTACTTAGTCAAGTGGGGAATGTGGTGCATGTCCAAAGCACCTTGTAGAGCATCCCCATATATTTGTATCTCTATTTAATTTACCCTCTAAGGTGGCCGTAAAACTGGATAGCATCTGCTAATCCTTCCTATGGGTGGGCCCTGAGTTGAAAGGGAAATTTTACCTTATCTTGTGGTAGCATATTTTTAAGAGGAAGAGGCAAGGGGGTCTCAATATCATAAATGCAGCCATGATGAACAAAGCTCTTGTGGTGAAACTTGGGTGAAAATTTGCTGCAAATTCTAACATTCTTTAGTGTAATATCCTTAAGGCTAAATATAACTTTAATTATTTTTTAGTAGATTTCCTTCCTAGTGGACGGTCGGCATTCTGGAACAACCTCATAAAATATTGCAGGTTACTCAAGTCTTGTTACAATTGGATTATTGGAAGTTGTGACGTGGTTAATTTCTGGAATGAAATTTAGGCCAGGGAAATTTCCTTAGGGGATGATCCATGGTACGCCTCCCCTGTTGCTCATTATAGAACCCATGGGATTGAAAAGGTGGTAGACTTTATTACTGTCCAATATGGATGTAGATTTTGGTCTCCCTTCCTTCCAGAGTTGGTCGTCTATGCAGATGTAAGATTATGACATGATTTATTGGTGGATATGATGCTTATTATGGTACATAATATTTTAATAGATGATAGATTGGTGTGTATGGGGGACCTAGATGGATCCTATTCATTTAAATCTATCTACGCTGCTCTTAGCTCAGTGGAGGAAGACTTTTTTCCTACAAATCAAATTTGTCTAAAAAATATAATGCCGAAGATTAACATTTTATATTGGTTCACTGTGCAAAAGAAAATCCTCTTAATCGAGAATCTTCTCAAGAGGAGGATGTTCCTGGTCAATAGTTGCTATTTATGCAAGAATGATTGGGAATCGACGTCTCATCTTTTGCTTAGTTGTCATAGTGCGTAGAAGAGTTTGTCTTCCATTCTCTCTTGGTTGGGCATTGCATGAGTGTTTCCTAATTCCTTAATGGACTATGTCATCCAATGGAAGTCACCCTTTCTTTCTTCATGGCTTAAATATTTTTGGAAATTTCTCCTCCCACACTCCTTCTAGGGAGTGTGGAAGGAAAGGAACTCAAGGGTATTCAAAGAAGTGGAAAAAAATATCACCCAAATCAGCCTCAAGATTCTACGAAAGGTTTTAGAAAATGTGTCTTCATATCTCAGGAATTTGAATCCTTTGAAATTAATTCCTATGCTCTCCCCAAGTGAGCGGTTGTTGTAAGAACAAATTTGTTTTATGTCATTAGCCTGCCCCCCTCCTGTTCCTAACCTGAGGAGGTAGGTTTGATGGTCTCCGCCACCCATTGGACGGTTCAAAATTAACTTTGATGGTACCTCTAAATGCAACCTTGGATTAGCTGGCGCAGAGAGTGCAATAAGGGACAACAATGGTGATCTTATTTTGGCTTACACGAATTACCTTGGAGTCCAATTTTCCAAGATGGTTGAAGTTAGAGTGACCTTCATTGGCTTGGAGTAGCTTAAGAACCTGGGTATCAAAAACATAATTATTAAAGGGGATTCCCTATCCATGATCAACATGCTTCGTGGAGTTTCCCATCTAGGATGGGAAATAGCTAATTTAATTGATGAATCAACTTGCCTTGCTCATTCATTTTATAGCATGGAGTTCTCCCACGTTTTTAGAGAAGATAACTTAGTGGTTGATCTCTTAGCAAACTTGGGAGTTTGTTCTCAAGGCTTATATATCTAGCAGTGAAATTTTCCCAATGCTATTGTACTTCGTGTCAGGGAGGAATCTCCTTAACTCTTACTAGATCTGGGCGATTTGGTTGGTGCCCACAGGTTTAAGCATTTTATAGTGTGTACTGGCCTTTATTATGCTATCCCCTCAGTATGTTCTTGCCTTCCCTGATTTTCTTTTCTAGCCCCTTAGTGGTTTTGCCCCTTCTTATGCCTAGGCTTGTCGAATGTTGCAGCCTGTTGTGACTTTCAAATTTCAAACCATGCATTTATTCAGGTTGGTGGTTGGTGCCCGTACGTTTAAGCACTTTATGGCGTGTATTGGCATTTATTATGCTATCCCCTAAGTACACTTTCCCTGTTTGTCCCTTATGACCCCTTGGTGATGTCGCCCCTTATTATGCCTGAGTTTGTCGAACGTTGCAGCCTGTTGTGACTTTCAAATTTCAAATGATGCATTTATTCTAGTTGGTAGTTTTTGGCCCTCGCGTTGTCCTGCTATTCTTTAGGGCCAAGTTTGGGTTTTGCTCCCTGGCTTGCCTTCGTGGAGATGGTGTGAACTCCCTCGGTTCCCCTTCCCTAGGGGATGCTTGCCTCGGTTTGTAATACCTTGCTGTCCTTTTGGGTGGGCCTCTCTTATGGAGGTCGTCTTGTGCTTTAATTGACCTCCGAGCTTTCTTGCTGTATAAGGTTGTGGGGCTCCTTTCAAAACCCTCTTTTAATATTAATACCAATAATAATAATAATAATGAAAATTATTAATTTTTTAAAATTATGAATTTAAAAATAAATTAGAATATATACTCTTTTTCCAAGTTGATAATATGTCCTTAGGAATAAATAGAAAGCGTTGGATTCAATCCAAGTTTTTTTCCCGTTGGTTCATAGACAACACTCCTAGTCGTATTTTTCAGAATATTTACATATAAACTATATTTTTCGTGTAAATTATTCAATGATTTTAGGATTTTAAATTTATTTATAATTAGATGAATATGTTATTAATTGTGACATATGTTGAAATATCGACCAACTATTTAAATATAGCTAATGACCTCGAAAATACATGAAAAAAAATATAAATAAAAAAATGTTCCTTGGCACCCTGTAAATATCTTCTTTTTTATCGACCTCTAAGTTTGTACTTTTCAATAACATTAATAAAACCCATGTTTAAAAAAAAATTCAACACACTTGGTCATTTTTTTTTAATTTAGTTTAAAATTTACTTAATATTTTATCACTACAAGGTACAGGTAGTTACTTTTGAGTTACGGTTACTACAGTAGACCTTCAAGTGAAAAGAATGAGAAAAAACATCTTAGTGGTCTTACCTTTCTCACTTTTACTCACCTTTCTCACCCTCAGATAGTAGGACAAAAACATAGAAGTTATCCTTTAAGACCTGTAACATTTAAATGGGACACTCTTACCACTCCAACATGTTATCATCTTGTAATCATATGGGGGATTTTATAGCATGATGCTTACTGCTTAATTATTTCTATATTCTCGTGGATTCGACTAAGTCGATGGACAATTCTGTGACTTAGGACTTAATCTTACTCGTTAAGTAATGAGTAATATGATGATTTATCCCTACCAACTATCCATCGTGGAATTCTTTTAATACTTAAAATATTCCATACCATTCCAACTTACCTCCTGTCTCCACTAAGAATGGCCATTCTGAATCATATTAAATTGTCTCCACTCAACATAACTTGTATTGGGTATTTGGTCTTTTGATTTATTTAATTAATTTGGTTAATAGTGCAATTCGTATACTTAACTGTTTCACGTTTTAGTTTGAGCTTTGCCCGAGCTGTTTGCAGGTCATCAGAACAGCATGTTGAAATTTGGTGTGTACGGTGCCGTGTGGAGAAGACAGTGACCGCTTTACCATCGCCCTCGAATTATTGATGCAACGTCATAGTCGCTATGCAAATCACGTTTTGCAAGGATAATGTTGTTGATAAATTGGCCAGATGTCTCATATGCACCTCTCATGGCCTTTTTATTCGTATATAACAATCTGTCTTTGACACTTCTTAAAAATATAGGGGATAGCGACGCTTATCGAGTTATGCAGTCGTCGTTTATTAAGCCAGTTTGAACGAAGAATGGACACAGACATTTTTTAATTTATTTTTAAAATTAAGCCATTGGCTGGCTATTATGGGCAGGTGAGATTGTACGTTGTAATTGAAATAATTGAGACTCTAATCAATTAGTGTTTCATTGAGGAGCAGCTGGAAAGAATCCCATTCTTTGCTTTTGAGGGCATTCGAATAATATAAAAGAAACCAAGGCTAATATACTATAACCTGGACTGCACTGGACTGAAGGATGATTGCACGGCATGGTCCGTTCCTTCATAGTACCGTGGGCCACACCTGCTAGACTGCCATGAAGGAGATTTTTTTGTATGATTAAACATTATTTTATTAATATAATGGTTTTTTAATAAAAAGTTAAACATGGAAAGCCAGGAAATAGATAAGGATTAGTTATGTAAATCAGGGAGCGGAGTGGGTGAACCAGGCATATGTGACGTAAAAGTGAAGTAAAAGCCTATTCACGGGAAATTCGCGGAAGCCAACCAGAGGGACCCCTCCTTCACCACTAATTTTCGTAAGCCTAATAAACAATTTTAAATGCAATCGGCTTTTGGGCTCAATACCCGAGTGACCGGCACTAGATAGGCAATGAATTTCTATGGCAAGGCGTATTTCATGATTGTGTACTATATCCTACCATAGAGCGAAAGCTCGTAACTTAAGTCAAATTTGTGTAGTTTAATATCGGTAACTCTCGGTTTTAAAAAATAATAATAATTAATATAAAAAAACAATTTAAGTAATAATTAGAGAGGAAAAAATTGATTATAAAGATTAAAACTATAGTTTATTAATTAGTACATCAGTTCTAATATAATATAAAAAGTACTATTTTAAAATGTATATTATTTTTAAATTGTTTTTTATTTTTGGTTTTCGTTTTAAATTGGTAAATAAATTAATCAAAGCTGTTTTGAAGCATAGTCTTCCCACCATAAATCTTTAAAAAAATAAAATCAATAATTTATTTGTTTGTTTGCTATAGTAAAGCTGTACAATGGAGATGGTGACAAATGACAAGCTAAGAAATAAATAAATAAAATTGAGAATTTTGAGGCGGGTGCTTCCATTTCGCTCTCCGACACACTACAAGTCATTCATTCCTTTATCAACCTTATTTGATTACGGCCATTGGTGACAAATTACTAGCTAAGAAGTAAATAAATAAAATTGAGAATCTTGAGGCGGGTGCTTCCATTTCGCTCTCCGACACGCCCTACAAGTCATTCATTCCGCTAACAACCTTATTTGATTACGGCCTTGGCATTCCCCTTCCCTTAAATAGACGACGACAAAGAGAACCATTCAATAACGAGTCAAGGTGACTAATCCTTAAGTAAATACGTGAGGCTCTAATATAAATTATTTTTAAAAAAATTCTTAGCTTCTTAAAAAAATATAAGATAGATGTATACGGATGCCTCTCCAAACCATTAAATATGTATTGAATTAATAAATACGGCTAAAACTATTAAATAAGTTTTAAATTAATAAATACATTTAAATCAAGTCTAGATACAGTATCTAAACACAAACATGTGCAAACAACATCTTGGCATATTTTAACAAAAATCAATCTTAATAAAAATTAATCTTAATCATCTTCCTTAGTTTGTTTAAATAAATATGGTAAGTTTGGGAGGAAAGATCCATATGCAATCAACACGTGGAATGCATGAAAAAAACCATAATTTTTTCTAGAAATCTAAGTGGGGGAGATAACGAAAATAATCATCTTCGCGGTGAAGGGTGAAGAATGGTTGGAGAGGCAAAAATGACTTTGGAGCTTTGCTAGGGTTTGATGAGGAAAAACTACTCGGCTAGGTATTGATGAAGAAAAACTGCTTTGTGGGGATGGCAGCAACTTCCATAGGAGGTTTGAAAAATTGGAGGAATGTCGTGATGGCATCGGGTCCGACACAGAGAGTGCATGCTTGTGATATTTTTTATCTAAAAATGACTGGAAGGAACAAGTTTTTCCAGTGCATGTTGGGAACCGCTTGTTAAAGAACAATGGATGTTTGGAACGATGTGAAGTCAGGCCAATTCTAGTGGTTCAACCAGACTCAGTGGCAGAAGATGTGGAGTATATAACCAAACATGCCCTTATTGGCAAATTTTTGGGCATCCAAATTTCTCTCCCCTTTGTGGAGGCTTGGGTTAGGAAGACTTGGAATCCTGAAGGCGATGTGGAGGTGATGTTGAGTGCGAACAACTATTTTATGGTGGTTTTATCTTGTATTGCAGATCATAACAAAGCATTTGAAGGGGGTCCTTATTTCTATAACCAAGTGGGACTCTTTCTTAGACCCTGGCATGTGGGTTTCAACCCATTAGAGGAGCGGTCATCACGGGTTCCAATATGGGTGTGACTTCTATGGCTCCCATTAGAATTCTAGAAAACTAATGTCTTGCATAAGATTATCCTTCTTCTTGGGAAGCCGGTTGGATCGTCACAACAGATAATGGATAAAAAGGTAATCTCCGTTGCTTGTATTTGTGTTGAAATTGACTTAAATAATCCTATTCCAGATTCTATTGAAATACAATTTGGATCAACTACATGGGTTCAAAAACTTGACTATGAAGCTTTTCCATTTCATTGTCGGATTTACCATGAATATGGCCACCTGCAAAGAAAATGCCCTAAGTTTGTCTCGCCTATGGCTTCAAATCCTAGGCCCTCTTGGTCTGGAAAAAGTTTAGATAAAGGAAAATCCTTGATAAAAGAAGGGGAACGGGATAAGGAAGGTTTTCTTCTGATAAAATCCCAAAATAGAGGACGAAGGGCAAACAAAGACCTTAAGAATAGTCAGCCAGATGCTCTACTCAACCATTTTGAAATATTATATGATCTTGATCAGTGCATGGAGATACCTGAAACGTCGCTACCTAATGCAAATATAACAAGGCCGAATCAGATGTCTCTTTTTGAGGGGGAACTTAAGGAATTAGATCTAGGGGGTTTAAATGAAGAACAAAGGGCTTTGGATCTGACTATAGGGGACATGGTTGGGTCTAGCCCTATAAGGAAAACTATTTTAGAAAGTGGTACAGATTGAGTTATGCCCTTTCCTACTCAGGCACTGATGCAGTCATCCTTGGACTACAAAACTCCTATGGTGTTGGGATTGTAGTAGAAAATAATTAAAAAAGTTTTTCAGATAAGAATATGAAGGTGGGTCGAAAGAAGGACTAGGATAAAATTATGTTAATGGGGGAGAATTTTGTGGAGTCAGGCTTGGTGAGAACATTGGACTCCCATTTTTATTACCCCTAAAAATGATTATCTTCTCATGGAATGTAAGGGGCTTGAATAGCATCTCCAAACAAAAATATTTTCCTGATTTGGTTCGTGTGCATTCTTCGAATGGGGTGTTTATTCAGGAGACTATATTGGTTATTGATAGTATGTTCAATATTGCTCCCAAGTTGTGGAGAAGGGGGAAATTCCAGTGTATTGGCGCATGTGGATATGTTGGTGGCGTCGCTTGTTTATGGGATCCGATTAAGATATCCCCTCTTACTTCAATTTCTAGCAGATGGTCTATTTCAATGGTCGGGCATGATAATGAATCTGGTGAAATCATCCTACTTACAAATGTGTATGCTCCTGTTGATTACAATGGTAAAGTGAATTTGTGGAAGCACATTTGCTTTGTGAGAAGTTTGGTTCCCCTATACCCATGGATTTTGGCTGGAGACTTCAACTCTATCACTTGTCTAGAGGAGAAACGTGGTGGGGTGGACCATCTCGAGCCTTTTTCTTTTGTCTTCAGTGCTCATATCCAAGCCATAATCTTGGTTGATGATATCGGGCTACGCACAACACACAGCAAGAATGCAAAAATTAACAATGCACAGGCAAAATTCCAGCAAGCTTCATAAAAAAAATAGAGGTCCCTTCTGCAATACACAACAATTCCCCCAAAAATCAATGGCCAAGAGTCCCTCTGGATATGTCGCGATTTCGCGACATCTTTGCGTTCCATACACCTTGGCTCGGAAGTGTCGCGATTTCACGATAGTTTGGCGTTCCGACTGTGCTGCTTGAGAAATGTCACGATTTCGTGACATTTTGGCCCGCTGGTGCCCTTCCTCAAAAAGCGTCACGATATCGCGACATTTTGGCCCGATAATGCCCTTCCTCAAAAAGCGTCGCGATATCGCGACAGTTTCAGTACTTAGAAGAAAATACATTTTTGGGAGATGCAAGATTGCCCTTTGCCTCCGGATGCTCCTGCATCAGACACCCGGGGTGAGTTTGAGAAGGGAACTCACTTCTGACCATTCCGAGGTAGACCCAAGCAATCAACCTCTGCCTTGGACAACCAAGTTGCATCTTCTATGGGCCTGCCCTTCCATTTGACCAAATACTCAGAATAACTCCTATTTTGAGTACTGCGACCCTCACGGGTATCAAGAACTTCTATCTCGTCTGCTACTAGGATGACTTCTGGAATGCTCCACAAATCCGAACTTGGCATCTCACTGCTTTCTCCTTCATGATATTCGACCAGATCGGAGATGTTGAACACGGGGGAGATGTTGAGCTCGCTAGGTAACTCCACCTCGTAGGCATTGCCCGAGTCCCGTTTGCCAATGATCTTGCATGGCCCAAACTTCTTCATTTTTAGTTTGTTATAGGTCTTGGCAGGAAACCACTCCTTCCTCAGATAGACCATGACAGAATCTCCTACTTGGAACTCTTTAACTCTGCGTTTTTTATCCGCCCTTGCCTTGTACCGAGCATTCATCTTGGAAATGTGTCTTGTCACTTCTTCATGCACTCCTTTCAAGTGTTCAGCAAAGTCTTCTGCCTCAGCATTGCATTTCTCCCTTGTATCTAGCCTTCTTAATTCTGAAGTGTTTCTCGGGCTACTTCCATAGATAATCTGGAAGGGTGACCTATTGGTACTCTGATTGACCGAGTTGTTATACGCAAACTTAGCTTGCGGTAGAACTAGATCCCATACTTTGGGCTTGTCCCCTACCAAGCATCGCAGTAGGTTGCCCAAACTCGTATTGACCACATCTGTTTGGCCATCTGTTTGGGGATGATACGCAGAACTGAACTTTAGCTCTGTATTCGGTTTCTTCCACAGGGTCTTCCAGAAATAACCTACAAACTTGGTGTCTCTATCCGACATAATGCTTCTTGGCAGCCCATGAAGGTGTACCACTTCCTTAAAGAACAAACCAGCTACATGGACCGCGTCGCTAGTCTTTTGGCACAGGATAAAATGTGCCATTTTCAAAAATTTGTCCACTACCAAAAATATGGAATCATTCCCCCTCTGCGTCCGAGGCAAACCAAGCACAAAATCCATACTAATATCTTCCCACGGCCGCTCGGGTATAGGTAGCGGTTGATACAAACTAGTAGGCTGCCTCACACCCTTTGCCATCTGGCAAATCCTACAACTCTGCACAAACTTTGCCACATCCTGCTACAATTGTGCCCAGTAATAGTTTTCACTAACCAATGAGATGGTCTTGTCACGACCAAAGTGTCCAGCTAAACCCCCACTATGCTTTTCTTTAATGAGGTTCTCTCTCATTGACCTCCTTGGAATGCACAATTGGTTCCCTCTGAACAACATCCCCTCTTGAACCAGGTAATCCAACCACCTACTCCTATCCAACATAACCGGTGTAGTGTAGGCCTTCGAAGCTTCTGCAAAATCGGGGTCTGCAGGGTATAAGTTCTTGAGCTCAGCGAACCCTACAACCTCCACTCTCAGTTATGTCATCAGACATTGCATCCTACCCAATGCATCTGCCACCCTATTGGATCTTCCACTCCGATGCTTCAGCACAAAGGTATAGCTCTACAGGAATTCTACCCATTTGAGGTGCCTCTGATTCAATTTACCCTGGCTGTTAATATACTGTAGCGCTTGATGGTCGGTATAGAGAACAAACTCTTTCGGCAACAGGTAGTGCCTCCACTTCTTGAGCGCTTGCACTATGGCATAGAACTCTTGGTCATATACCGAATACTTTCGCCTGGCATCATTGAGCTTCTTGCTTGAAATATGCAACAGAGCCTACCCTCTTGGCTCAATCATTGCTCCTATCGCATTGCCACTCACATCGCGATCCACTGGAACACCTTATTGAAATCTGGAAGTGCTAAGACGGGTTGCTCAGTGACCTTCTTCTTCAGCATAGAAAAGCTTTTATCTGCACCAACTGTCCACTGGAATTCCTTCTTGTTTCCCTTCATTGTCTCAATAAGAGATGCACAAATACTGCTGAAGTTTCTAATAATTTTTTTGTAGAAACTGGCCAGACCGTGAAATGATCTAACCTCGATCACACTCCTTGGGACAGGCCATTCTAGGATAGCCTTCACCTTTTCGGGGTCCATTTTGAGACCGTTAGCTGATATAACAAAGCCCAGGTATACCAGCTCCTTCTTCACGAAGTTGCACTTCTTCAGATTGATCAGTAACTGCTCTTCCCGCAGTTTCTCAAACACCTTTCTGATGTGCACCAGGTGTTCCTCTAAGGTCTTGCTGAAAATCAGTATATCATCCAAGTAAACAATCACAAATCTGCCCAGAAATTCTTTCAAGACTTCATTCATCAACCTCATAAAGGTACTAGGTGCATTGGTTAGCCCAAATGGCATGACCAACCACTCATACAGCCCCTCTCTGGTTTTAAAGGTTGTCTTCCACTCATCCCCTTCTCTAATGCGGATCTGATGGTATCCACTTTTCAAATCAATTTTTGTGAAGTACTCAGCTCCACTCAAGCAGTCCATGATATCATCCATCCTTGGTAGTGGGAATCTGTATTTAATGGTGATCTTGTTGATTGCTCTTGAATCTATGCACATCCTCCATTCTCCATCCTTATTGGGTGCTAGTACTGCTGGTACAGCACAAGGACTAAGAATATCCCTTATCAAGCCTTTCTTCAACAGATCTTGAACTTGCCGATTTAATTCTTCAGTTTCCACCGATGTCATTCGATGTGCAGCCTTGTTTGGCAAGCTTGATCCAGGCACCAAGTCGATGTGATGACTGATCTTCCTAACAGGTGGTAAACCTTCAGGAACATTGTCAAAAATGATATCAAGGAATTCTTCTAACAGTCCCATGACTTCCATTGGAATCTCCTTGCATCCTTCTTCCCTAACTCTGGGGATTATAGCATAACACACATGATTCGGCTTCAGGCCTTCTAAGAATCTTCTGCCATCAACTAGACAGATTCGCGCATTGCTGCATACCTTCTCATCAGCCTCCTTCAGGGGTTTCAACTTATGGCGAACTCCATTCTTTGACAGAGAATAGGTATTAGCTCGACCATCATGGACAACACTTCGGTCAAACTGCCATGGCCTCCCAAGCAGCAGGTGACATGCATCCATAGGTAAGATGTCACATAACACTTCATCTTGGTAAGTTCCAATGTTGAACTTCACCAGACATTGTTCACTCACCAGCACCCGATGGTACTTTTGCAGCCATGCAATCCGATAAGGGTGCGGGTGTTTTCTCCTTTCCATCCGTAGCTTGGAGACCATTTCCTTCGAAACCAAATTGTCAGTTCTTCCATTATCAATGATGATATTACATACCTTGCCTGCACACTTGCATCTTGTTCGAAACAGGCTGTTCCTTTGGTCTGCCTTTTCTTCTTCATTTAACAGGACCCTTCTGATGATCATGGCTTCCCCTCTTTCTGCCTCCTCTGAGTGCTCAGACTCTGCACCTTCGTCTGCTACAACAGCTCGGGCCTGACCCTCGAGTCTTCTGTTTGGCCTCTCTTGATGCTGTGGGCAGTTGTATGCCCTGTGTCCTTCCTCTCCGCAGTTGAAGCAGGTTCCTCTGAAGAAACCTCTTCCAAACCCTCGCCCCGACCTACCTCTTCCTCTTGGGTAGTTGTTGCTCTGACCGCGTGGGCGTTGGGTATCCTCCTCCTTCACTTATTTTTGCCTTTGGTTGCTGCTAGCTTCTCTAGCTTTTCCAAAATCTTTGTATCTTCCACCAGCTCTTCCACCCCTATCCTTCCCTCTCTGCTTACCATCAAATCTTCTATTTAGTTTCTCCTACACTTTTAATGCAAACTGATATGCATCTTCTACTATGCTCATTCTAACCAGCCCCAGCTATTCTTGAATTCTAGTCTGCAATCCATTGATATAGCGTGCGATCTTCTCCTTATTCGCATTCGAATGGCCGATTCTGATGGCGATTTGAAAGAACTCTTCAGTATATTCCTTGACAGTCTTATTAGCCTGTCGAAGACTCTGCATTTTCTTTAACAAATCCAGCTCATAGTCTGTAGGGATGAACTGCCTCTTGAGTTTCTCTACCATCCTGTCCCATCTAGTGATCCTTTCCTTTCCCCTCCTGTTCCTTTCTAACTGCACTCCCTTCCACCAGATGCTAGCATGTCTCTTCAGCTTGGATTTCGCAAACTTGATCCGATTTGGATCTGATATCTCTTCGTATTCAAAATACTCCTCCATGTCATTAATCCAATCTATCAACTCCTCAGGGTTGAGGTTTCCAGAGTAAGTCGAGATGTCAAATTTCAGATTCTTCCCAATCTGGGAGATGGCTCTATATATCCTAGCCTCTGCTGGATCCAAGGCCTCTTCCTCATCAGAAGCAAATTCTTCTTCCCACACTTCATCTTCGCTGGGTTCTTCCCTTCTCGGCTCGACTCCTCTTCTTATTTCCTCTTGCAGGGCCTCAAATTGCCTCTGCAGGGCTCTTAGATCGACCTCCTCCCTTCTTGCTTGCCTATTCCTTGCAATACCACGTCCTCTACGCGGAGGCATCCTGCTTTTCCTTCGCAACCCACAACCATGTCCTGGCGCAAACTGCCTCACTGTCGGCGATCGGTTTGCACTCTCAGAACCAACCCGCTCTGATACCACTTGATATCGGGCTACGCACAACACACAGCAAGAATGTAGAAATTAACAATGCACAGGAAAAATTCCAGCAAGCTTCATAAAAAAAAAACAGAGGTCCCTTCTGCAATACACAGCAATTCCCCCAAAAATCAATGGCCAAGAGTCCCTCTGGATATGTCGCGATTTCGCGACATCTTTGCGTTCTGTACACCTTGGCTCGGAAGTGTTGTGATTTCGTGACATTTTGGCATTCCGACTGCGCTGCTTGAGAAATGTCATGATTTCGCGACATTTTGGCCTGCTGGAGCCCTTCAAAAAGCGTCGCGATGTCACGACATTTTGGCCCGCTGGTCCCTTTCTTCAAAAAGCGTCGCGATATCGCGAAATTTTGGCCCGCTGGTGCCCTTCCTCAAAAAGCATCGAGATATCGCGACATTTTGGCCCACTGATGCCCTTCCTCAAAAAGCGTCGCGATATTACGACAGTTTCAATACTTAGAAGAAAATACATTTTTGGGTGATGCAAGATTGCCCTTTGCCTTCGGATGCTCCTGCATCAGTTGACATCAAGCCAGATAATGGGAACTTTACTTGGCACACTAGAAGGTGTGTGGAAGCTTCCGTATTAGAGAGACTGGATAGGTTTTTAATATCCAGTTATTGGATGGGTAATAACATAGGTGCTAGTTTTGTGATTTTGGAGGGTAGGGGGTCTAATCATTGGCCTATCAAACTCTCTACTTTGGAGTTAGGGCCAAAAAATAATACCTCCTTTAAGTTTCAACTCATGTGGCTTCGTGATCCTAAGTTTCTTGATTTCATGCGAGGCTGGTGGACCACTGGCAAACCTCCTCATGGCACCACTATGTATTCCTTTATGAAGCAACTACAATTTGTAAAACATAAATTGAAGAGATGGAATAGACTAAATTTTGGGAACCTTTCCTTGGCTAAGCTGGAAGCTCTTAGGAGGATTGAAGAAGCATCAAGGAATATTAGAGATCATGGATTCATGAAGGGGCTTCTTGTTGAGGAATATGAGGCTGTGAAAGACCTTGTTGAATGGGAACTGAGCGAAGATTTTTTTTGGAAATAAAAAGGTCGAGTAGATTGGCTTCAGGAAGGGGATAGGAACATAGCCTTCTTTTATAACTTAGTTAAGGCTCATCGTAATGGTAACCTGATTACCTCTCTTGTAATTTTTAGGGTGCCTTGCTTTCTTCTTTCAGGGATATTTCATAAGATACTAAGATGTATTTTTCCTCTCTCTTCAAGGAGGACTCCCTATCAGATGATGAGAATGAAAAGCTTATTCTAAATTGTATTCTAGCGATTGTTTCTAGAGATATGAATGAGCACTTGATGGGTCCAATTTCCCTTGAGGATTTGGAAAATGTTGTATTCAAGATGAAAAAAGGAAAAGACCCAGGTCCAGATGGATTCCCGATTGAGTTTTATCAAAAAATTTTGGATTTAATCAAATTTGATCTTTTGGAGGTGGTCCATGAGTCCCAAAAAAACAAAAATATGCTAAGGGCCCTAAATGCTACCTTTGTGGTGATTATACCCAAAAAAGAGTGAGCAAATTCCTTGGATATGTTTAGGATTATTACTCTCTACAATGTTGTGTATAAGATTATCACAAAAATTATTGCTGAGAGGCTGAAGATATGATTGAGCAAAATCATCTTTGAGGAGCAAGGAGGGTTTGTTGTTGGCCGACAAATCTTGGATGGGATTGTTATTGCTACAGAAGCTATTCACTCGATGGAAACTTCTAAGGAGAAAAATATGTTCATTAAGTTGGACATGGCCAAAGCCTATGATCGGGTTAGATGGTCCTTTCTTCATAAAGTTCTTGTTGCTTTTGGATTTGAGGAGGAATGGATTATATGGGTGATGAGTTGTGTTTATTCTTCCTCATTCTATGTTCTTGTTAATAATGAGCCATTAGAGTTGTTTGAGGCCTCAAGGGGATTGAGGCAAGGAGATCCTTTATCTCCTTATTTGTTTATCATTATGGCAGAAGGGTTAGGAAGATTGCTCAAGTCTCAAGTCATGCAGGGTCTCATTCAGGGGTGGAAGTGGGATAGTAGTTTGCCACCTCTTTCCCACCTTCAATTTGTTGATGATACTACTTTGTTGAGAGTTTCCACTATCAGGGAAGTTGGAAATATTACACACTCTTTTGACATATATCTTGTTGCTTTTAGACAGTTGATTAATGAGGAAAAATATTCTATTTTATTCTTCATTACCCCTCCTCTTATTCAATCTAGGATTGCTCACATTCTAAGATTCCAGGTTCGGTATCCCCCCTTTATTTATCTTGGTATTCCAATTTCATCTCACCCTATACCTAGATATTCTTGGCAGTCTATGCTTTATAAGTTTAGAATGAAGGTGAATCACTGGAATTTCAGATGGCTATCCACTATAGGTAGAGTGTTGCTTTTAAAATCCATTGTTCAAGATTTACCAATTTAGAGATGTTTTGTACAAATAGCTCCATCTCACTTCATCAAGGACATGGATGCTTTGTCAAGAAAATTTTTATGGTCTGGAAAACTTGATCAATTTAAATGGAGTTTGGTTAGGTGGGATTCTATATGTATGCCGATGCAAGAGGGAGGCCTTGGGTTACGACAGACAACTCTTTTTGGGCAGGATTTTGATACAAAATTTTATTGGAGATGGTGTACCTCTCAAGATCATATTTGGGATAAAATATTATGTTGTAAATACTTGAGAGGTATTTTTGAGGCTGATATCCCTAGAGTTGGCGTTGTTGGGAAAGGTTCAGTTATCTAGGAAACTCTAAAAAGAGGAGCTAATTTAATCAAGCAAGGTTTGTTCTGGATTTGCAATTAGGGATCAAATGCTCTTTTTGGGAGGATTCTTGGGATGGCCACCCTCCTATATTGAATCAATATCCTAGGTTACATTCCCTAAGCATTTTATTCTTGGAATTAGGTTTGTCTCGTGTGGAGGACTTTAAAAAAATCTATTCTTTTGGAAATATGGAGATGTACAGGTGGAAATATCCACAAGAATGGCCCTAGGGGGGACTGGCCAAGGATAGAGTGGTGCTTGCTCTAATTTATATAGGGAGACCTTGTTCTTCATTGAGGAATAAATATATTCTAGCTTGGAACCTTGATCCTAAGGGAACCTACTCGGTAGCCTATGGTTGTCAAGTTCTTGATAAGCAAAAGTATGGGAGTCTTCCTTTCACTTGGTGGAAAATGGTGTGGAACAAATTTTCTTGGCCAAAATGTAACTTCTTTCTCTGGTTGGTAGCTCATAGTAAATGCCTCACTTGAGATAATGTGAGGAAGAGGGGATTTCAGTGTTCCTCTTTTTATGTCCTTTGTAGTAATAATGAGGATAACTCTTCTCATTTATTTTTCCAATGGTCCTTTGCTAGAGACATTTGGCACTGTTGGTGGAGCTCCTGGAACCATCCATATTTTCATGTGCTATCCCTGGTGGAGTTTTGGAGTAGCCTGGGAAGACCTCCGACCAAGGCCCCCTTCCTTTAGGTGGCTTGGAATTTGGGCCCTTCTTGCATCATATGGAAAATTTGGCTTGAATGGAACCGACACATATTTTAGGGTAGTTATTTTTCTGTTCAAAATATCTGGCAAAGGATCCTATATATGGTTCAAGAAACCATCCATAGAAAATGTGATGTGGACCCTCTTTTGGATTATATGGAGAAGGTACAACAAGCCCTTGGTATCTTTGGGGATGGTGTGAACTCTTCTAGCCATAGTAGGGTTCCTCAGCTCAACAAGAAGGTTAGGAGAGATGGTAGGTGGAAGACACCCCCTAGAGGAGTTTTAAAAATTAATACTAATGGATCGTCTAGGGGTAATCTTGGACATGCTATCATTGGCAGTGTTGGGAGAGATTCTACTGGTGGTGTCAGTTTTATATGTTCCATTTATATATGTTTCACTCCAATAATTTTATGGAAGCTCTTGTAATTCTTGAGGCCTTATATAGGGCGTTTTATCTTGGCTGGCATAGGATTATCTATGAGTATGAATCTAAAATTGTGGTTAATATTTTAAACAATAAAATGGTGGAGGAATTTAATTGGCAGTTGGCCTACGTAACCGTTTAAATTCTTAGAATGAGTGAAGAGTTGGAATTTATATCCTTTGTGCACATTCCAAGGGAATGGAATGTGGTTGTTGTTTACCTGGACAAAAGAGCCTTTGAGTTGTTGTATCCTTGGAGTATCGATAATTGGGAGAGTCTCCCATCTGGGGACTCTCAACGCCTATGGGAGTTGATCCACAAGGATGTACAAAATTAACGTGGTTTATTCTTGTTGTATTTTTTGTGTGTCATTATAGTCTAGTGGTTTTAGCTTGTTGGGCTATTTAGTTGAGTCTTGGTTGGAAGCTCAGTTGTACTCTGTAATCCAAAAAATTTATTAATAAATTTTTACCCATTTATTTAAAAAAAAAGTTTGTTTAAATAAAAATTATGGTTTTAATAGTTTAAAATAATTAAATTAACTGCATACTTGAGGTTTTGTTTTTATTATTTTATTTTAAATCATTAATTATATTATATTTTTCATTTTAGTAAAAAATTATTATAAAAATAGATATTAACATAATATTTTGTTGTAAAAATAAATTCAAATGAAGTCATTCCCACCTTATAAATAAACACATTTTAATTAAGTTCACATTGTGTTTGACACAAGTGGTGGTGGGACAAAGTCAAATAAATAAAAAGTTTGTAATAATGTTCAATGACAACTTTGACTCTATCTTTTGCCTCATATAAATATTCCATGGCCAATTTTCAACCATTTACAAGGCGAAGAACCCTTACCGTGAGTTTTGTCACGTACAATTAAATAGTAAATATTAAAAATTTAGGAAAAGTAATACTCAAGTATAAAATAAGATTTTGAAATTTAAATTTGAACTCAACAAGCAAATTGCAATTACCTTGAGAATTTCTTGAACACTCTCCCAAAATGAATTATCATCAACTTGGTTTTGTTTTTGCTATCCATTCTCTCTTGCATGAAATGGTGAGGCATACCATTTCTTGCTCACAAAAATCACTTCAAAATGGGTTATGCTAATAGAAGACTTTACAAGATGGTGAAATTGGATGTAAATCAAGTGATCCCTAGGCACACATTATCCCTATCATCATTGTTCTCCCTTACCAAGCTAAGCACCCATGTGTTTTTATAGATAAGCTATGTAATACACTTTGCTTCTTCTACTATAGTCTTCACCCATGACATTCTTTCCAATGTCCTCAATCATGAGGTCAATGCAATGGGTAACATATGGATTTTAAAAAATAGAGAGGTACTTCTCCTTGGGAATTCTACCTACAGATACATATATTATTGCATTATCGATCACTACTTGGGTAACATTTTCCATTCATATTTCTATCACAACCTCCTCCAAAAAAATGAAAAATAATTATGCATTCTTTAGCTCTTGTGAGACATCAACCAACCTTAAGAATACCATGGATTCACCAAAAGCCAAAATGAAATTTAGAAGTGTATGGCTTCTTACATCCATCCATCCGTTAGAAAGAATGTTGCAGCCCTTTTTCCTTTATGTATTTAATTTATCTTCTATAAGAGTATGTATGGTAATGACATACTCCTCCAACAATGGTCCACTTAAATCATGGATCCAATATGCTTTAACTCCTTTTCTAGAGTCACTCAATACTATCACTCTAGTTTTAAAATATGAGTTGTTTGCATAGTAGAATAGAATATTACAATAACACCAAACAATTGTTATACTTATTCTCACATCCTTTGTGTTGTCCCTACCCCATGCAATATTATACATTGTGGTTTGTATTAATCTAGAGCCTCATTTCACACTTCTTGCACTTCCAATAGCACTAACTCACTATATGCAAGGACTAAGAATAGTTTCATTGGCCATAGCATCAGCATCATGTAGTTTATTAGCATCCTTGTAAATGGAGCGCCTTGACCGCAATCCATATCCCAATATATCTCTTATCCTTTGTGCTTGATTTTCTTGACCTATTTGGTACATAATCAAGCTTTTAATTCATTTTTAATCATATCATATGCTCTAAGTTAGGGTTACACATCATTCCCCAATCATGTAAGCAAATGGAATTTGAAACGATTGATTCATCCTTGCATGTATTTTTTATAGTATTTATAGAACAATTGTTTTAAAAGTGTTTTGTTAACCGCATGCTTCCACATTGGGTCTCTTACTAGGTTTTGACTTGAGGTTACGGATAAAGAAGTTTGTTGGGTTCCACTTGTAGGAGGATCATTGTTTCTCATGGTGGTTCCAAGGACCTATCTTGAAGAAGCTATATCTATTTCCTAATAGGAGGAGAAAAATATATTTATTTTTTGAATTAGGAAAAAAACCATTTACGAGGCCACCTTGGTCTAACAAACCATGACCAGGGGGTTCTACACCATCAAAATCTCTCGGGAGTCACACCTTACCTTGATCACACCAGCTTAATAAACTTTGTTTTTGGTACCCAATGTGTATTTGGTAGGGTGGATATTCGAACTAGGGAACTCCATTGGAGGTTTGTCCTACCATCTCCAACTCACCTACAACACCTGGGTGGAAAAAAAATATTAAAGGGAAAAATTAATCCATTAATCAAATGTCCCAGTCTACATCCTTTAAAAATAAAAATGCTCCACAGTCTAGATACTTGAAAAGACAAAAATAAATTTGAACAAACTAAAAAACAAATCCCTAATTGACATGTTTGAAAAGAACTTAAATAAATAAAATTAGAAAAACCCTAATAAAGCCCTAGTTTTCTTTTGGGAGGATTCAAAAATGCATAAAAAATATATAGAAACAACATAACCTATCATTAAGCTAGTATCCAATCTTTAATGTGATCCAAAAATATGGCTTAAAATTTTTGTTTTGATTAATTTGACCAATTACATGTTTTTATAATGTTGGAGAGAAGGAAATATGAGTAAATGCCTAGAAATGGAAGTTTAAAAATAAATTTGGCAGTTTTCCTACTTTTTTGCATCTGTAATTGAGAAATTCATCATTAGGCATCCAGAAAATTATTAAAAAAGAACTTATTGGTCACAAATTTTTTGTCAAGATCAATAATGGTGTATCTATGAATGCTCTTGATATAAGCCTCTATACATGTGCAATGTATGACTACATGCATTCTTTATCTATTCCTATGGAAATCATTTATGTAATACTATGGTAATTCTTTGAGTAGCATTAATGTATTCACCCTTTGAGATACCTATTAAACAAATTTTATGGTTAACCTCAATTTAGGGTTTAATATAACTAATATATTGTAATTTAATTTTTAATCCATGTTATTTTGGGTTGAGGTTTACAATAAATTTTAGGTTATATATCACTAAAACTACCTCCAATGATTATTCCATAAACATACTAACTATTAATAGATGGATAAACCATTTATTAGCTCATTTCCATTTCAAATAATTCAAGGTCTAATGAATTTCAAAGTCTTTCAAATAATTTTAGCTACAAACGTGCCCTAAATCTACATAGGCACCTTCATAACTAGAAGTTAGGGCAACCCAAGTTATTTCTAAGCTTTATTCCCATGGGAAGGACTAGAGGTAATGAAGTTGCAAATAAATTTTTTATAGGTCTCATTACCTTGTAAGGATTTGATAATCCATTTTAAACAAAGTTTTATCCCCTATGTTTGTATATCTAGAAGACCCATCCCATGAGATTCCTTTAGGAGACATAGAAACTCTTAAGCTACTCTATGGAAAAAATTCCTTTCCTTTGAAGATGATCAAAGAAAATATTGGAGAAGCTTCTCTAGATTCTATTATGAGACTTTTGAATGGACTCAACATAACGAGTAATAGACATGAATAAAAACCAATACATTTTAGCAAACTTTAAATTTATTGATTAACAATATAGATTTCATAAACCACTTCTACATTTTTTCCCACTTTGTCAAGAAAATATTGTCATAGTATAGAGAAGGAATATTGGATAGCAAAAGAAATTCCCAAGAACCTAAGTATTTCTCTATGTTGGATAAACTTCAATCTATATCTATTTGACAAAGAGGTCTTCTGTAGGAATACTTACCTATAAAACATTATAATTTGCCATTGGATATTAGAGTTATAATCCAAATAGAACATGTCCAAGCACTATAGAGCATGCTTAATGTTATCCTTTTCCTCAACAAATTTAAGAAACAAATCATCTATAAAGTTACAATTAACCAACTACTAAAAGGTTCTTGGAATGGTTATTTTTTTACCCTATCCTTAGAAATAACATTGACAAGAAGATAGCCAAACACTTTGGTTGCCAAAATATATAATCCTAGGGCAAGATGTCATCCTTGATAAATTGATCTATATAAGCCAAAATAGAGGGTTTTGTTAGCATTAATAGTAAGATAAGTAAAAAAGCACTTCAATAGTGCATAAGAAATTAGGTCCAAACCCCAACACCTGTATCATTAAAAAAATGAAATATCATTAAATCCTATAATAAGCTATTATAAAGTAAATTTTGAGAAACATGGCCTTCTATTGGGTTTGCCTTGCCCACTCCATCCCTTCCTAGACAATATAAATGTTACCCAAAATATATTTGCTCTAGAAAAATCTAGTTTTCTTTGGAAAAATAATAAGAAGAAGATTACTTGAATCTGAGAGGAACAATTGTTAATTATTCTTGGGGCTCTGCGAGCGTTTTATGAGGAAAAACTAATATTCTAGGGTTTAATGAAGAAAAACTACTCTGCAGGGATGGCAACAACTTTCGAAGGAGGTCTAAAAAATTGGAGGAATGTCATGATGGCATTGGGTCTGGCACAGAGAGTGCATGCTCCTGATGTTTTTTATCTGAAAATCATTGGAAGGAACAAGATTTTCCAGTGCATTTTAGGAAACTTTTGTTAAAGAACAATGGATTTTTGGAACGATGTGAATCCAAGCCAGTTCTAGTGGTTCAACTAGACTCGGTGGCAGAAGATGTGGAGTATCTAACCAAACATACCCTTATTGGCAAATTTTTGGGCATCCAAATTTCTCTCCCCTTTATGGAGGCTTGGGTAAGAAAAAATTAGAATCCTAAAGGCAATGTGGAGGTGATGTTGAGTGCGAACAACTATTTTATGGTGGTTTTCTTTTGTATTGCAGATCATAACAAAGCATTTGAAGGGGGTCCTTATTTCCATAACCAAGTGAGACTCTTTCTTAAACCCTGGCATGTGGGTTTCAACCCATCAGAGGAGCGGCCATCATGGGTTCTAGTATGGGTGCGGCTTCCATGGCTCTGATTGGAATTTTGGAGAAAAATTGCCCTTCTACTTGGGAAGTCAGTTGGACCATCACAACAGACAATGTATAAAAAGGTAATATTTGTTGCTTGTATTTGTGTTGAAATTGACTTAAATAATTCTATTCCAGATTCTATTGAAATACAATCTGGAACAACTACATGGGTTCAAAAACATGACTATGAAGCTCTTTCATTTTGTTGCTAAATTTGCCATGAATATGACCACATACAAAGAAAATACCCTAATTTTGTCCTGCTTGTGGCTTCAAATCCTGGGCCCTCTTGGTTTGGAAAAATTTTGGATAAAGGAAAAGCCTCGATAAAGGAAGGGAAACTTGATAAGGAAGGTTTTATTTCGGTAAAATCCCAAAATAGAGGACGAAGGGCAGACAAAGACATTAAGGATAGCCAACCAGATGCTCTACTCAACCATTTTGAAATCTTAGATGATCTTGACCAGTGCATGGAGATACCTGAAACATCGCTACTTGATTCAAATATAACAAGGCCAAATCAGATGTCTCTTCTTGAGGGGGAACTTAAGAAATCAGATCTAGGGGGTTTAAATTAAGAACAAAGGGCTTTGGATCTGAGTATAAGGTACATGGTTGGGTCTAGCCGTATAAGGGAAACTATTATGGAAAGTGGTACATATTTAGTTATGCCCTCTTCTACTCAGACACTGATGTAGTAATCCTTGGACTGCAAAACTTCTACGGTGTTTGGATTACAGTAGAAAATAATTAAAAAAAGTTTTTTGGATAAGAATATGAAGGTGGGTCAAAAGAAGGACCAAGATAAAATTAAGTTAATGGGGGAGAATTTGGTGGATTCAGGCTTGGTGAGAACATTGGACTCTCATTTTTATAACCTCCAAAAATTATCATCCTCTCATGGAATGTAAGGGGGTTGAACAACATCCCCAGACAAAAATTTGTTTGTGATTTGGTTCGTGTGCATTCTTCGGATGTGGTGTTTATTCTGGAGACTTAATTAAATATTGAAAGTATGTTCAATATTACTCCCAATTTGTGGAGAAGGGGGTAATGTCATTGTATTGGTGCATGTGGATATACTGGTGGTATCACTTGTTTATGGGATCCGATTAAGATATCCCCTCTTAATTGGATTTCCAACAGATGGTCTATTTCGATGGTTGGGCATGATAATGAATCTGGTGAAACCATCCTACTTACAAATGTGTATGATCCTATTTATTACAATGGTAAAGTGAATTTGTGGGAGCACATTTACTTTGTGAGAAGTTTGGTTCCCCTGTACCCATGGATTTTGGCTGGAGACTTCAACTCTATCACTTGTCTAGAGGAGAAACGTGGTGGGGTGGACCATCTCGAGCCTTTTTCTTCTATCTCTAGTGCTCATATCCAGGACCTAAACTTGGTTGACATCAAGCAAAATAATGGGATATTTACTTGGCACAATAGAAGGTGTGGGGAAGATTCCATATCAGAGAGGCTAGATATGTTTTTGATATCCATTTATTGGATGGGTAATAACAAAAGTGCTAGTTATGTGATTCTGGAGGGTAGGGGATCTGATCATTGGCCTATCAAACTCTCTACTTTGGAGTTAGGGCTAAAAAATAATTCCTCATTTAAGTTTCAAATTATGTGGCTTCATGATCCTAAGCTTCATGATTTCATGCGAGGCTAGTGGACCACTGGAAAACATCCTCATGGCACCGCTATGTATTCCTTTATGAAGCAACTACAATTTGTAAAATATAAATTGAAGAGATGGAATAGACTGAATTTTAGGAACCTTTCCTTGGCTAAGCTGACAACTCTTAGGAGGATGGAAGAAGATTCAAGGAATATTAGAGATCAAGGATTCATGAAGGAGCTTCTTGTTGAGGAATCTGAGGCTATGAAAGACCTTGTTGAATGGGAACTGAGGGAAGAATTTTTTTGGAAACAAAAAGCTCAAGTAGATTGGATTCATGAAAGGGATAGGAACACAACCTTCCTTTATAACTTTGTTAAGAATCACTGTAATGGTAACCTGATTACCTCTCTTGTGAATTATCAGGGTGCCTTGCTCTCTTCTTTCAAGGATATTTCAGAAGAGACTAAGAGGTATTTTTCCTCTCTCTTCAAGGAGGACTCCCTATCAGATGATGAGAATGAAAAGATTATTCTAAACTGAATTCCAATGATTTTTCTAGAGATATGAATGAGCACTTGGTGGGTCCAATTTCCCTTGAGGAGTTGGAAAATATTGTATTCAATATGAAAAAGGAAAAGCCCCAGGCCCCGATGGATTCCCGATTGAATTTTATCAGGAGTTTTGGGATTTAACAAAATTTAATCTTTTGGAGGTGGTCCATGAGTCCCAAAATAACATACAGATGTTAAGTGCCCTAAATGCTACCTTTGTGGGCATTGCTCTCTGCAATGTTGTGTATAAGATCATCACAAAAATAACATACAGATGTTAAGGAGAAAATTCCTTGGATATGTTTAGGCCTATTGCTCTCTGCAATGTTGTGTATAAGATCATCACAAAAATTATTGTTGAGAGGTTGAAGATAAGGTTAAGAAAAATCATCTCTGAGGAGCAAGGAGGGTTTGTTGCTAGCTAAAAAATCTTGGATGGGGTTGTTATTGCTACAAAATCTATTCACTCGATGGAAACTTCTAAGTAAAAAACTATGTTCGTTAAGTTGGACATGGCCAAAGCCTATGATCGGGTTAGATGGTGCTTTCTTCAGAAAGTTCTTGCTTATTTTGGATTTGAGGAGGAATGGATTAGATGGGTGATGAGATGTGTTTCTTCTTCCTCATTATTTGTTCTTGTTAATAATGAGCCATCAGAGATGTTTGAGGCCTCAAGGGGACTAAGGTAAGGTGATCCTTTATATCCTTATTTGTTTATCATTATGGTGGAAGGTTTGGGAAGATTGCTCAAGTCTCCATTCATGTAGGGTATCATTGAGGGGTGGAAGTGGGATAGTAGTTTGCCACCTCTTTCCCACCTTGTATTTTTTTATGATATTGCTTTGTTGGGAGTTTCCACTAATAGGGAAGCTGGAAATATTAGATAGTCTTTTGACATATATCTTGGTGCTTCTAGACAGTTGATTAATGAGGAAAAATATTCTATTTTATATTTTAATACCCCTCCTCTTATTCAATCCAGGATTGCTCACATTCTAAGATTTCAGGTTGGGACTTCCCCCATTCATTTATCTTGGTATTCCAATTTCATCTCATCCTCTACCTAGATCTTCTTGGAAGTCTATGCTTGATAAGTTAATAAGGAAGGTGAATCATTGAAATTTTAGATGGCTATCCACTATAGGTAGAGTGTTGCTTTTAAAATATTTTGTTCAAGCTTTACCCATTTATAGATTTTTTGTACAAATAAATCCCTCTCACTTCATCAAGGACATGGATGCTTTGTCAAGATAGTTTTTATGGTCTAGAAAATGTGATCAATCTAAATGGAGTTTGGTTAGGTGGGATTCTATATGTAGGCTGGTGCAAGAGGGAGGCCTTGGGTTGTGACATACAACTCTTTTTGGGTAGGCTTTGGATGCAAAAATTTATTGGAGATGGTGTACCTCTCAAGATCAGATTTGGGCTAAAATATTATATTGTAAATACTTGAGAGGTATTTCTGAGGCTAAGATCCCTAGAGTCAGCTTGGTTGGGAAAGGTTCGGTTATCTAGGACACTCTAAAAATAGGAGCTAATTTAATCAAGCATGGTTTGTTCTGGATTTACAATCAGGGATCAAATGCTCTTTTTTGGGAAGATTCTTGGGATGGTCACCCTCCTATATTGCATCAATATCATAGGTTACATTCCCTAAGTATTTTTTTCTTGGAAGGAAGCTGGTCTCATGTGGAGGACTTTAAAAAAATCTAGTCTTTTTGAAATATGGAGATGTAAAGGTGGAAATATCTACAAGAATGGCCCTAGGTGGGACTCACCAAGGATAGAGAGGTGCTTGCTCTTATTAATATGGGCAGGACTTGTTCTTCATTAAGGGGTAAATATATTTTGAATTGGAACCCTGATCCTAAGGGAACCTACTCGGTAGTCTATGGTTTCCAGGTTCTTGATAAGTAAAAGTATGGGAGTCTTCCTATCACTTGGTGGAAAAAGGTGTGGAAAAAGTTTACCTATCCAAAATGTAACTTCTTTCTCTAGTCGGTAGCTCGTAATAAATGTCTCACTTGGGATAATGTGAGGAAGAGGGAATTTTAGGGTCCCTCTTTATGTGTCCTTTGCGGTAAGAATGAGGATGACTCTTCTCATTTATTTTTCCAATGCTCCTTTGCCAAAGACATTTAACACCATTGGTGGAGCACTTGGAACCATCCATGTTTTCATGTGTTGTCCCTGGTGAAATTTTGGAGTAGTCTGGGAACACCTCCGACCAAGACCCCCTTCCTTCGGGTGGCTTGGAATTTGGGCTCTTCTTGCATCATCTAGAAAATTTGGCTTGAAAAAAATTGGTGCATATTTTAGGGTAGTCATTTGGCTGTTCAACAGATCTGGCAAAGGATCCTGTATATGGTTCAAGAAACCATCCATAGAAAATGTGATGTGGATCCTCTTTTGGATTCTAGGGAGGAGAAGGTACAAAAAGCACTTGGTATCTTTGATGATGGTGTGAACTCTTCTAGCCCTATTAGGGTTCCTCACCTCAGTAAGAAGGTTAGGAGAGATGGTAGGTGGAGGCCACCCCCTAGAGGAGTTTTAAAAATTAATACTGATGGATCGTCTAGGGGTAATCCTGGACATGTTGGCATTGGAGGTGTTGGGAGAGATTCTACTGGTGGTGTCAGTTTTTTCTTTTCCATTTATAAAGGTGTTCACTCCAACAATTTTATGGAAGCTCTTTCAATTATTGAGGCCTTGCAGAGGGGTTTTTATCTTGGCTGGCATAGGATTATCTATGAGTCTGACTCTCAAATTATGGTTAATATTTTAAACAATAAAATGGTGGAGGAAGTTAATTTGCAATTTTCCTCTGTAGCCATTCATATTCTCAAAATGAGTGAAGAGTTTGAATTTATATCCTTTGTGCACATTCCAAGGGAATGGAATGTGGTTGTTGATTACCTGGCCAAAAGGGCTTCTAAGCTGCTGGATCCTTGGAGTATCGATAATTGGGAGTCTCCCATCTAGGGACTCTCAACACCTATGGGATTTGATCCACAAGGATGTACAAACTTAATGTGGTTTATTCTTATTTTTTTTTTTGGGTGTCATTCTAGTCTAGTGGTTTTAGCCTATTTGGTTGTTTATTTGAGTCATGGTTGGAAGGTCATTTGTACTCTGTAATCCAGACTTTTTATCAATAAATTTTTGCCCCTTTATTTAAAAAAATAAGAAGAAGATTACTTTTCTTGAGAGTGATATATTTAGTTATAATCTTATAGGATACATTTAACAATTGCATGGATCATCAATTATAGATATATTTAGGGTCCCTAAATTTGGAGATGAGTTTTATGTTTTCCCTATTGATCAATTCATCTATGGAATAGGTTCTAAGAGTTTCAAGGTAAACCATGTGTAAATTAGACACCATCGTATCATAACCTAGAGCTTTACCATTGGCCATGGAGAAGATGACATCATTGAGCACATCATTGGATAGAAAACTATCACAAATGACCTATTGGGAGGAAGAGAAATTGTGAGACCCCATACTAACATATTGTTGTAAAGAATAGTCCTTAATAGATGAAAGACCTTAAAATTTAAAAACTTCTTAATATTGACAAATAAAGGCCTACATGATATTAGGAAGCTTAGTGAATATTTTTTTATCCCTCTTATATGCTCTTAAATTTTTTTGTTGTGTCTCTTCCTCTAAGGGAGTAAAAAAATCTTTAGAGACTCTATCCCTAAACTTGAGCCAATGGATTCTTATTTTGAACTTATATCCTTAGGCCACATGGACATTGACTATCTATTGCTACTATTAGAACTTTGTCATACAAATTTGGAGAGTAGTTGAGACAGATTGAGATTCTAGGTACATGGTGGCTTGGAATATTTCTAATATGGTGGCATCATAAGAGTAGAGTAAAACAAATCTAGTTTATGTCTATATATCTAAATTAAGTAAGAGGTAAGCTTGCTCACACTATTCTACCTTTCAATACACTTGTTTTGAGTGTCAGGACATGGCTAAAAATTCTAAATATATTGGATGTTGAAAGGGAAGGTTTATGGTTTAAGAATGATATGTTCATATAGAATTAACATCTTAGACTTGCAAATTATCCATTTTTTCATTCAATATAGAAACAAATTGGAAAGTGGTTCAAAATGAGTTTTTCAAGTAGTGTTTCTACTAGGAGAGAAATATAGTTAACAAAAATAAATATTTTTTTGGTACTATTAATAAGTAGGAGGGTTTTGAAAGGGACCCTAAAACCTTTTACAGAGCACCCTACCACCAAGGCAACCAGAAAATAAAACAACAAAACACAACAAAGAAAGAGGCCCCCAAAAAACAACAAGGAAAACAAGACAAAAACAACCAATGAGAGAACCGAGAGAGTTCTACAACATTAAGTCTATTTCATGGGTAATATTACCAGACATTTGAGCAACCTCCTCAGCAAAATCTAATACCACATTAATAGACCTCTAAACTGTACATTTCTTAATTTCAATCAGATGCAGGCTAAGTAAAAGAGAATTTTTATATGCAGAGGCATCCCCAAAAGAATAGACATCAACCACTAAAGGAATACACTACCAAATTTTTATAGGATAGAATGAATATAGGAAAGTTTAAAATAATCCAAATAACACATATTAATAGATGACACCAAGGACATAGTATAGAAAGGGGTCAAAAACCCAAGGTACAAACTCTAGCAATGATTGTCCTAAAACCAATCCCAAGAAAGGTAACTAACACTAGCCCAGGGACCCAAATCACAATGAAACAAGAGGAGGATTCATCACCAACCAATAATCATGTGAGAAGACACAAAATAGGAGGTCTAGAGTCGAACCACGGAGCAAACCTTGAACCCAAAATCAAGAACAATAAAAAAGAACTGACACCACTTTGGATAGAGGGTGTAACTCAATATAAGCTAGAGAAGCTTCAAGACACATCCAAACACCAACTATGAAGAGGGAGACAAAATTCAAATTTTAAAATTTTAAAGGAAAATATCTCCATGAGGCCTAGAGAATAAATTCCTACCGCCACATTAAACTTCAACCAACTATAGCTACAGCACCAAAGCCCCACACACCAAAGCATATGAAGGCAAAACACCTGCCAAGAGTTAATGAAAACCATTATTAACCCAACATGTGATTTTGAGAGAGAAATATCTCTACCAAATAAATTATCCTTAGTGATATGCCCCATGTTTTCCATTAAGTCCCTTATAAAATTACCTTCTCTAAAAATATGCACAATCAAAACTTCATCCAGGGATCGATTAATTCAAACAAATTCATAAATCAAATATTATACCCTCCAAATTACATGGAAATATCCTTTTAACATGTTAAAAATATTTAAAGAATCACCCTCTATTGATTTTATGAATTCTCAGATCGTGAATTAAAGACAAGACTAAGAAGGCTACGCTTGCTTTAGCAAACTAGGATGTATTAACATCAATATTTTCTACAAAGTCAAGGACAAAATTGCCACTGTGATCACGAATGACCCCCATAGAACTAGCCACCCCTGGGTTACCTTTTGAGGCTCCATCAAAATTCAATTTATACCAACATATAGGTGGAGGGGTCCAACGGAAAAAACTCCTTGGATCAGGAGCTGGTGGGGGATGATAAACATGCCTAAAACCAATAATCTCCAATAAGATCACCTTATCAACCAACTTGAGGATCCTAAAATCCTAATTTATACCAAAGGGTATTGATAGTGTAGCAAGGGGTATTGGTTTTGTAGAAAGGGGAATTGGCATTGTAGCAAGAGGTATATCATTTTTGCAAGTATCCTAAAATAAATATTGGACCATATGTACCAAGGGGTATTGACATTGTATCAACCTATATTGGGATCACAAAATACTATTTTATTGTACATGTAATGCCATGTAGCCTTATTTCCAAGTGCCCAATGCATCCAATGGCCCTCATAGTTATCTCAAAATATTTAAATATATTAAAGTTGACATAAATTACCCATGTGGTAGAAGGTAAAGAATCCATAATTAGGATCATTCAATGGTACTATTGGAAGAATAAACATTAATCACCCTAAAATAGTGGTTTTGATGTTGAAAATTATCCATAATACTTAATAGGTGAGGTCACATTTATCATCCATTAGTTGGTTCTACCCTCATGGGGATACAGATTTATAAATGACACCTCAACCTAGATCATGATTGATGTGGAGAGTGTGGATCATTGACAAAATGGTATGACAAACTATAAAGAGCAAAAGGCTTACAACTTTTAATTATTATAAATATAAGTTACTCATAATTAAGATTTTTTAATGAACCTTATGCATCACATGCTTTCCCTAGGATTCTATTAAATCCTAAATATTTTAGGAAAGAAAATTTACTAAGAAAGGTTGTCCAATGACATAGTCTCATTATTGAGATAATCCAAATTCACATAACTATTGATGGACTCTACATCAGGTCTAAAGCTATCCAATTGAATATTGTATAGATGCAACTTTTTATTTGCTATGCACTCTCTATTCTCCACCTTATGAAGTGGGTGAGAGCTTAAAGCACTCATAGAGGGGAGTGACAAGGAGATCTTGTATGAATGGTAGGATGAGAAATCATGGTAGCTACCCTTAGTGTGTAAATTTTTTAAGGCTTATGTACCTCTTTGTTACTAGTATCCATGAATGGAAGACCGACATCCATTTTATCTTTCACCTTCTTAGAAGTCTTTAGAAAATTTAAATGGTATCTTAGTTATCGCCTTAGGTTGTGGTGATGTAAAAGTATTATATTGCATGTCATTATGTCCTCTAATCATGGTCCAACCATCCTCATTGGCTGAAGGGGGTCGCACTAATTTTTTAGGGACTGGATTATCCTTTCTACAGGGCATGAGAGGACAACCCTTAACATTATGGTCAAACACTTGGTATCATAAAAATGTATTGAGTAGGTTTATGTAGAAGACCTATTGAGAAATAATAGAGTTACCAACCCAGATCTAAATTATTTTCTTCAGATCTTTAGACAACTCCACTTCAACACATATATATTTATGAGTGTGCATGAAAATAATTATTCAATTAAACTAGGATAACTCTACCAAATGAATTTTATTTTTGGCTCAACTCAAGATTAACCCCATGAGGAATCTAATCATAGATCACCCAATACTATAGAGTTGCTTTATTGGGAATATGAACCATAAAATAACTAACTAAAGTAAAGGACTCTATCCAATTATATGCATTATTAAATTATAGCAAAGGTTAAACCATGTTAGGAGAAGAGTAATTACCTATTGGACCACCTTTGAGATGAATTTTCTAGGTTGCTTGTTTGGATCCATCATTATATGCTTTACCACCTAGGGTGCTAGTACTGATCGATAGCCCATAAAATTTGGGAACCATTTTAATTGAAATGGATAGATCACACCATACAAACACTACTTAAAACTCAAGACTAGCCAATTCACACCAAAGTGCTCCAGTATATCCTACCTGATTGGAATGTAAAGGTGACTATTGATTATTAGGATTAGATAGATACCAAATTTATGATATATTTTAATTCTAGGGATAAGATAAAGGCTTAATATAGGATAGATTATGGTCATGTTATAACCTTATTCATATTTAAATTACACCAAGATTTGTTTCATCAAAGCATGTGAAAATTCCATCTCATTTTAAGTAAGCATCACAAATGGATATTTTAGCCTCATCACAAGGTATGAAATATATATTAATATTGTAGGGTTGAAATATGGTGTTCTGCACATCTATGTTTGATATTATCACCAAAGGAATTTCTACTACTATGGTGATAAGGTACAAAGGTCCATATATATATAGTACCCTATGCATATTGTAGCAATAGATTTAAATAGGGCATAATGGCGATGATGAATGAGATAAAGGAGGTACATTACTATGACATAAGGATATTTTATATGCTTTGTAATATGTGCATTAGGCTATGAAATTGCATATTTGGATCTATATATGTACCTATCATTAAAAATTGAGGTATTTCTACTATTCAAGATAATTAAAACGTTGAGTCCCACATATACCTAATGTACCTATGTACATTATTTAATTAGATTTGCAAAGATATTTTACAAGAGGAATATCACAAAGTTGGAGAGAGGATACCTCTTATAAAAATATAGAGGAACATATATGTTAAGGTCATGCTCTACAAATACATTGACTTTAGTGACCCCTTGCCTCAATTTGAGCATGATAAACCAATTGTATTTATACCTCATGACATTGTTTAGGCTTCTAGTAATACCAATGTAATTATTATTTACTCTAATTTATATTTTTACTTTTTATCACTATAATTGATAACTATGGCATATATTTTATATAGATTCTAGATGATCAAGATATGATTTTTAGAACCATTTGTTTTTTGATATCTTTATACACCAAGGTTAGGTATGTAATAGTGATGGGGGACGAGAAAATCACACGCAGTCACACTCACGCAATTTCAGAAAATCTCTTGCATTAATATGAAAAATACATACAAACAGCCCACAGGCTTTACAATGACCAACGCTCGGCTTGGTATTCTCCTTTCTACACTTTGCGTGCAATCTCCAATCCACCACCCGACTAATACATTAAACTAGGTTTTTATAGAGGCCCTGACCCTCTGAAACAACTTACGCATTAAACCAGGACACCAACCTGATTTATTACAAAGACTGGGTTTTTGTAGAGGCCTCGACCCTTTGAAACATTCTTCATGAAAATCGAGACACCAACTCGGTTTAATACCCCACTCCGCACGGCCCTATCATCGCCGTTCCCTGTCAAATTCTTTGTGCGACCACCCTTTTCATTTCTCGCGCTTCTTGTTCTTCGTCCGCATTCACTGCACCTTGGTGCCATGTGTCGTTCTTGAACGGTCCCAAAAAATACTACCTGTCATGGTTTTCCTACCATCTCTTTCTTCTTCTTCGTCTTCTTCTCTCTCCGTCGCGATATCGCGACATGTTACGATATCGTGACATTCTGGCCTCCTTGCGCTTCCTTGCTTTCGGGTCATGATATCACGACTTGTCGTGATATCACGACGTTCTCCTTCCTCGCCTCCGCTCCTCTGCTCTGATCGTGATTTCGTGACATGTCATGAAATCGTGACATGTCACGAAATCGTGACAATCCCTTTGGCATCTTCTTCTCTCCTGCTGGTGATCACGATTTCACGACAGTCACGAAATCACAACATTCTCTTTTGTGCCTTCCTCGGTCTGCTCCCTGTCACATTTTCATGACATGTCATGAAATCACGACATTTCTGTCTTCTTTGCCCCAGCTCTTTCTTTTGTCACGATTTTGCGACGGTCATGATTTTGTGACAAGTCACGAAATCATGACAACTCCCACTGATGTGCTTCGGCTTTGCTTTTGTGTCACGATTTCACGACAGTCACGATTTTGTGACATGTCACGATTTTGTGACAGTCATGATTTCGTGACATGTCATGAAATCACGACAACCCGACCACTTTCCTCCGCTGTTACCCTGCTGTCGCGATTTCATGACATCACGATATCGCGACGTCGCGATATCATGACAAAATCCTATCTTTGCCTCTGCCTCGCCTTGACATAGCGATTTTGCTACTTCCTTCAAATTTTGCCTTAGAAAAATTTTCCTTGGCTTCTTCTTCTTCTTCCTGAGCCGACTCTTCAAAAGTGGTCCTCCTGCAACTGGATGCTTCTGCTGTAGGTGCTGCTAGATGCTCCTGCATCAGACACCCGAGGTTGGTGGAGAAGTGATCTTCATTTCTACACTATCTGGTTACTGCCTCCTACAGCACTTCTAGACCTTTCTCTGCCTTAGCAGCCTGCTTGCACTCCTATTATCTCTTTCTCTGTTTCTCCTCACGCTGTTTGCGTAGCTCCCTTTGCAGGGCTTTCACTTGCCTCTGCAAATCTCTCTTGAGCAGTTCCTCTTGTAGGGCTTGCACTTGCCTCTGTAATGCCTTGAAATCTCTCATTGTCATCATATTTCCCATTGGTGTAACTGCCTCACATCCGACGATCTATTACACACTTCGGGATCCTAAAATATCTCTCCTCTCTTAGAACCCTCCCACAGATCCTAGCGCAAACTGCCTCACAACCGGTGATCTGTTTACGCACTCAGAATCACTAGCTCTGATACCACTGATGGGGGACGGGAAAATCACACGCAGTCACACTCACACAATTTAAAAAAATCTCTTGCATTAATCTAAAAAATACATATAAACATCCTGCAGGCTTTACAATGACCAACGCTCGGCTTGGTCTTCTCCTTTCCACACTCTGCGTGCAATCTTCGATCCACCACCCGACTAATACATTAAACTGGGTTTTTATAGAGGCCCCGACCCTCTGAAACAACTTACGCATTAAACTGGGACACCAACCTGATTTATTACAAAGCCTGGGTTTTTATAGAGGCCCCGACCCTCTAAAACATTCTTTATGAAAATTGAGACACCAACCTAATTTAATACCCCACTCTACAAGGCCCTGTCATCGTCGCTCCCTATCAGATTCTCTGCATGACCATCCTTTTTGTTTCCCGTGCTTCTTGTTCTTCGTCCGCCTTCGCTGCACCTTGGTGCCACATGTCGTCCTTGAATGGTCCCCAAAAATACCGCCTACCATGGTTTTCCCATCATGTCTTTCTTCTTCTTCGTCTTCTCTCTCCATCGCGATATCGCGACATGTCACGATATCGTGACATGTCTGACCTCCCTACGCTTCCTTGCTTTTGGGCCGTGATATCACAACATGTTATGATATCACGACGTTCTCATTCCTCACCTTTGCTCCTCTGCTCTGGTCATGATTTTGTGACATGTCACGAAATTGCGACAATCCCTTCGGCATCTTCTTCTCTCCTGCTGGCGGTCATGATTTCACAACAGTCGCAAAATCGTGACATTCTCTTTGGCGCCTTCCTCGGTCTGCTCCCTGTCATGATTTCATGACATGTCATGAAATTGTGACATTTCCATCTTCTCTGCCCCAACTCTTTCTTTTGTCGTGATTTCGAGACAGTCACGATTTCGCAACAAGTCATGAAATTGCGACAACTCCCACTGCTCTACTCTAGCTTCGCTTTTGTGTCATGATTTTGTGACAGTCGAGATTTCGTGACATGTCAAAAATCATGACAACCCTACCGCTTTCCTCTGCTGCTACCCTACTGTCATCATTTCACGACGTCGCGATATCGCGACATCGCAAAATCACGACAAAATCCTGTCTTTGCCTCCACCTTGCCTTGATGTCGCGATTTCGCTACTCCCTTCAAATTTTTCCTTAGCAAAATTTTTCTTGCCTTCTTCTTCTTCTTCCTGAGCTGACTCTTTAGAAGTGGCCCTCCTGCAACTGGATGGTTCTGCTACAGGTGCTGCTGGATGCTCCTGCATCAAACATGTCACGAAATCATGAAAAAAGAAAGAGTCAGGGTAGAGAAGATGGAAATGTCATGATTTCGTGACATGTCATGAAATCGCAACAGGGAGCAGACCGAGGAAGGCACCAAAGAGAATGTCACGATTTTGTGACTGTCGTAAAATCGTGACCACCAATAGGAGAGAAGAAGATGTCGAAGGGATTGTCGCGATTTCGCGACATGTCACGAAATCGTGACCGAAGCAGAGGAGCGAAGGCGAGGAAGGAGAATGTCGTGATATCGTGACATGTCATGATATCGTGGCCTGAAAGCAAGGAAGCACAAGGAGACCAGAATGTCATGATATCTTGACATGTCGCAATATCATGGTGAAGAGAGAAGAAGACAAAGAAGAAGAAAGAGATGGTGGGAAAACCATGGCAGGCCGTATTTTTAGAGACCGTTCAAGGACGACACGTGGCACCAAGGTGTAGTGAAGGCGAACGAAGAACAAGAAGCATGGGAAATGAAAAGGATGGTCAGACAAAGAATCTGGCAAGGAGCGGCGATGACAAGGCCGTGTGGAGAGGGGTATTAAATTAGGTTGGTGTCCGATTTTCATGAAGAATGTTTTAGAGGGTCGGGGCCTCTATAAAAACCTAGTCTTTGTAATAAATCGGGTTGGTGTCCCGGTTTAATGCATAAGTTGTTTCAGAGGGTCGGGGCATCTATACAAACCTAGTTTAATGTATTAGTCGGGTGGTGGATCGAATATTGCACACAAAGTGTGGAAAGGAGAAGACCAAGCCGAGCGCTGGTCATTGTAAAGCCTGCGGGCTGTTTGTATGTATTTTTTAGATTAATGCAAGAGATTTTTTGGAATTGTGTGAGTGTGACTGCGTGTGATTTTCCCGTCCCCCATCAGTGGTATCAGAGCTAGTGATTTTGAGTGCGTAAACAGATCGCCGAATGTGAGGCAGTTTGCGTAAGGATATATGGGAGGGTTCTGAGAGAGGAGAGAGAGTTTAGGATCTTGAAGTGTGTAACAAATTGCCAAACATGAGGTAGCTACACCAGTGGGAAATATGATGACAATGAGAGATTTCAAGGCATTGCAGAGGCAAGTGCAAGCCCTACAGGAGGAACTACTCAAGAGAGATTTGTAGAGGCAAGTGAAAGCCTTGCAAAGGGAGCTGCACAGACAGCATGAGGAGAAATAGTGAAAGATATAAGAGGAGTGCAAGCAAGCTACTGAGGCAGAGAAAGGTCTGGAAGTGCTATAGAAGGTAGTAACCAGACAGTGCAAAAGTGAAGATCACTTCTCCACCAACCCTGGGTGTCTGATGCAGGAGCATCCAGTAGCACCTGCAGTAGAAGCATCCAGTTGCGGGAGGGCCACTTCTAAAGAGTCAGCTTAGGAAGAAGAAGAAGGTAAGGAAAACTTTTCTAAGGCAAAATTTGAAGGGAGTAGTGAAATCGTGACGTCAAGGCAAGGTGGTCGGGTTGTCGTGATTTCACAACATGTCACGAAATTGTGACTGTCGTGAAATCGCGACACAAAAATGAAGCTAGAGCAGAGCAGTGGGAGTTGTCACGATTTCGTGACTTGTCGCAAAATCGTGACTGTTGCGAAATTACGACAAAATAAAGAGCCAGGGTAGAGAAGATGGAAATGTCACGATTTCGTGACATGTTGCGAATTCACGACAGGGAGCAGACCAAGGAAGGTGCCAAAGAGAATGTCACGATTTCATGACTATCACAAAATCACGACTGCCAACAGGAAAGAAGAAGATGCCGAAGGGATTGTCGCAATTTTGTGACATGTCACGAAATCATGATTGGAGTAGAGGAGCAGAGGCGAGGAAGGAGAACGTCGCGATATTGCGGCCCAAAAGCAAGGAAGCACAGAGAGGCCAGAATGTCACGATATCACGATGAAGAGAGAAGAAGACGAAGAAGAAGAAAGAGATGGTGGGAAAACCACGACAGGCGGTATTTTTGGGGACCATTCAAGGATGACACGTGGCACAAAGGTGTAGTGAAGGCGAAAGAAGAACAAGAATCATGGGAAATGAAAAGGGTGGTCGCGCAGAGAATCTGACAGGGAGCGGCGATGATAGGGTCGTGCGGAGTGGGGTATTAAATCAGGTTGGTGTCCAGATTTTCATGAAGAATGTTTTAGAGGTTCGGGGCCTCTATAAAAACCCTGTCTTTGTAATAAATCGGGTTGGTGTCCCGGTTTAATGCGTACGTTGTTTCAGAGGGTCGGGGCCTCTATAAAAACCCAGTTTAATGTATTAGTCGGGTGTTGGATCATAGATTGCACACAGAGTGTGTAAAGGAGAAGACCAAGCCGAGCACTAGTCATTGTAAAGCCTGCAGGCTGTTTGTATGTATTTTTCAGATTAATGCAAGATATTTTTTGAAATTGTGTGAGTGTGACTGCGTGTGATTTTCCCATCCCCCATCAAATAGTTTATCAATTATAATGTCACTGTATATTAAATAAACTTTAAATTACTAAAAAAAGAATGTATAATCTAAATGTTATGTATAATAGGGCTCTCCTACATAGATGAGCATATAGATCATATTTTTCCCTAGAAAAATCTTCCTTTCCTTTTTTCCTCATCTTTTGCTTTCTATAATAATTGATACCCATACCATATATTATGATCTTCATCAAAATAATCCAAATATTTAACAAGTTGCTTATGATATTGCTAGTAAGACTTGTTCTAGTACATATGATTTTTTTGTTTGCATGTAAATAAGTTTTTCAAACTCTATGAATTAAACCCTCATGATGCAATAAATCCACATGCTATGAATAAGCCATTCATGCTACTCCCTACATACCTCTTCCAATCACCTTACATCTAATGTAAAATATTAAAATATAATGCATATTATCAATAGTAAGCATATTACAAACACCTTGTATAATATCAATAGTAGACATATTACAATAACCTTATGGATTTGTTCTTCTATTTCCATTTTATTTGTTATTTTTATTAGTATTTATTATGCAGGTTTCCTTTGAGGATTATAACTATTTCAACATATGAGAGTGTTGTTATGTCTCATAGTGTTGTCAGAGAACAATTAACAATTGTATTTTCTAAAAATTAATCAAAAATATTAATTACTTTCATAACATATTAGTCTTCATCCCAAATCATATAGCACCACCAATGATAATTGGGACATTTGGATTAGGTATGGGATATATGTGTAGATAGCATTTGGGGTTAAATGATATGCTGCATAGCATTTTGGCATGGTTGTAAACATTTTTCTTCATTCCAATTTGGAGGGCCATGTAAACATATGTTTTTGAATCCTAATGGTCCATCTTGATGACATCTATAAAATGTCAATGCCATTTTGATTATTTTTATGCCTTCATTATTTTTTAATGAATTTGTTATATTTTTCATAGATAGCAATGGTTCTTGAGTTTCATATTTCATTTCCATGTTCGCTTAATTCATATTTACCTAATATTCTTCTACTAATTATGCCAAATCCTCATTAGGAACATCCTAGGCCCTGATATCCTTTTCCATGGTATATTTCATAATTCTACTCATGGTGTTTTTTTCAATGTTTTTTCTTCTTATTAATTATTACAAACAAAAGGAAAGTAAGGTTAATAATTGTATAAAGCAAAATAATGTGGATGCTAATGATAATGTTACAAGCTTATTATCAATAATCTTAATGTTTCTATCAAAACTCATAAAAATTATCCTCAAATGATATAGAAACATATATGATATGTCTCACTATCATCATATCCATTGTAATGATGCACACCAATAGATAAATCAAATTCATCAAACGTTACTACAACTAAATGTTGTAATCTCCATTTTCTCTTCCTAGAGAAATACATTGTTGAGTTGGCCAAACCTAGCTGCCTCAATGATGGTTGTAATTTTCTCTTTTGAGTATCATACATTTTCTATAAAAATAAATATTTTCCCCATCTATTTCCCTCTTCTCTTTATCTATTTGGTTCAATAGATATTCCATCCTATACTACATATTCTTATGAGTTAAATTCTTACAAATATTTTATATGTTATTTATGATATTACATGTGATTCATTCCAAAAGCCAACATTTATTTTATATATAAATAGATTAGCTTTACAAACCATGTAAATAAATCCCTCATAATGTAGTACAACCACATACCCAAAATTTATTTTTTTGTGCTTCCTCCTTCCACACCTCTTATGACTATATATTATCTAGTGATGAAATCAATATTAGTAGACATATTACAAATAGTTTTTACTTTCTCCTTGTATTTCTATTATTTTATTATTTCATTGGTAATTATTCCATGGGTCCAAAAAAAGATTTTTAAGTGTGACAATATAAGGGAAACATATTATGCATCACAATGTATATAAATATTTCTCTTATATTTTTAATATCACTGGTAACAATGCACATGGTCCTCTACAAAAATTAACACTACAATAAGTTATATATTTGTATATTTTTTATTGAGTCATAGGCGTAAATATTTTCACTTTTAATATATATATTGTATCATCAAACTAGATCAACATCATTGTAATCTCATATGGTAATTAGTAAATCATGTATAGTTTATTTATTTATTTTTTGGTAATTATTATAATATATTAACGATGGGTTTTTATAGAGGATCCCAAAACCTTATGTACAAAATTAGCCAACTTTCTAATGATGCATCATACCTCTTGGCTGTAACAATAAACCTAAATGAAAATAAAACCATCCTAATGTTGCAGACTTGAAAACAGCAAAAATGGCTTTTAGGCCTGGAGACCCAACAACAAAAAGAAAACAGGATAGACTCGAGAGAAACCCAAAAAGAAGCCAAAAACAAAGAGATAGACACCAAGGATAGCTAATCACGATCCCCAAAACACGTCAGAATGGACCTTCCAAAAACTATGTAAGGAAAACATCAAGAAGGGATGTCTGCCTTGGCAAACCTTTCCACCTCAAATGGGAAGCGAGACCGCCACACAACTGGGCACGTGGTCACAAGCCCTTTATTGGCCATGTGGTCAGCCACGTGATTTCCTTCTCTCAAAATATGATTTGCTTTCCATATACCGTGATAGGAGAGAAGAGATCTATCCTCGAGGATGATGTTGTAGACTTTCCAAGACGAATTTTTGGTGCCAAGAAGGTAATTCACGATGTTGAGTGAGTCGCCCTCAATTATAAGAGGCTGGGTATCCTTAGAGAGAATCTGAATACCATTCATAGCACCTCGGGCTACAACATAGTGATTCGTCTGGGATCCCAAATCTTCACAATAGGCCATCACAATATTCTCGTCATGATCACGAACAACCCCACCAGCGCCAGCGGGCCTAGGATTCCCCTTAGCCACTCCATCAAAGTTTAATTTAATCCACCCCACGAGGGGTTTGGTCCACACAACATTCCTTCGACAGGGCTTAACAACCTCTAGAAACGACCAGAGATTCATCATTTTGAGAATAGCTTCTTCGCTCGGAAGATGGGGACAGGGACTAGGAACAGCAATAGAATTCTCAATGGCATAAGATAACACCATTTGAGCAATAGAATGGGGCCCTCTAGGAGCTCTGCCAAAGATTCTGGCATTCCTCTATAACCAAATTTGCCAAATTAAATGGTGGAAGGAGGCCTCAAGGAGGAAGCGAAGCTTGGGATTATTGAAAGGATTAGGCCATTGATGAAAAGCATATCTAAGGGATCAAGGAGAGCACCAAATGATCTGGAAGGAGGATAGGACAATGCTCAAAATAGAGTGGGAAAATGGGCAATGCAAGAATAAATGATCCCTCGTCTCATAATCTGCTAAACATAAGTAACACTTGTTGGGGAAGGAAAAACATCTCTTGTGAAGGTAGTCAATAGTTAAGGATCTATTGTGGAAAGCAATCCATGTGAAGAAGTTAATTTTAGGAACAAATCCTTTCCTCCAAATAGTATTCCACCTGTAGTCCAGAGCAGTCTTGGTGGTGAGAAGCTCATAAGTTGATTTAATAGAGAAATGCCCATCCTCTGTAACACTCCAAATGATACTGTAATTCCTTCTAGCATAAGGAATTAAAATTGACTGAAGGATATTATAAAGGAAGGTAACCTCATTATTAAACCCCTCCACAACAGGAAGCTTCCACCGAGGGAAACAAGTGCTCCGATCTATGAAACCTGCCACCCTGAGCTGGGCGTTAGGGTCGGTCAAGCTTCTCAGCCCAGCGAGGTCCGCCCTTGACCCAAGGGCTTCTTTAGTCGCCCACCTGTCCTTCTAAAATGAAATGCAGTTGCCATCACCCAAAATCCAACGGGCTCCCAAACTGATCAAATGCCAGGTTTGGAGCATAGATTTCCAAAATATCGATGCCACGAAGGATGTTTCAACATCCAAGAAGGGAGTGGGGCCAAGATACTTCATTTTAACCAATGTAACCCACTCCATCGGGTTGCTAGACATAATCCTCCAAGCATGCTTCATGATCAGAGCCAAATTCATAAGTCTGGATCTTCTCAACCCCAGACCGCCTTGATCTATCCTTGAACACACCTTGTCCCAGGCTACAAGGGGAAGTCTAAATTTCTCTTCGTTACCAGACCAAATAAAGGTCCTCTGAATCTTCTCAATATTGGAGTGTACTGCACTTGAAAGCATGAACATCGACATGAAGTAAGTCAGGATCCCCTGAAGACAGGCTTTGGTAAGGGTGTCTTTCCCAGCTTGTGATAGGAGTTTGCCCTTCCAAGTACCGAGTTTCCTGTGTAGGCACTCAAGAATCATGTTCCACATGTCCCCACTAGCCCGTCCGCTATAAGATAGAGGCAACTCCAGATAGGATGTAGGCAGGGAATCAATAGTGCATTCAAGAATTCTAGCAATCTAATTTGTCTGCATAGAGGAGTGTTAATAAAGTAAATTTTGCTCTTGATGTAATTGACATTTTGCCCTGCAGCTTGCTCATAACGAGACAGGATCCTCTTGAGCGACTTGGCTTGAGAAACAGATGCCCTAGTGGAGATGAGGGTGTCATCCACAAATTGCTGATGAGTGACAGGATTAATTCTAGAAGTCGACAAGATGCCAGAAATCTTGTTCTGCCAAAGAGCCTCTTTCATGGACCAACTCAGAACCTCTGCCAGAAGAATGAACAGGATGGGAGAAAGAGGATCATCTTGTCTGAGGCCTTTGGAGCTCTGGAAATACCCAGCTGGGGACCCATTAACAAAGACAAAAAAAAAGGGAGTGGATATATAGTTGTAGACAAGGTCAATCCAGTGGGGATGAAAGCCGAACTTGAGGAGGACTGCACACAAAAAAATTTAGTCAACACGATCGAAGGCTTTGTTCATGTCGAGCTTAAGAAAAAGAGCAGCATTCTTAGAGTAGTAAGCGGAATGAAGGGTCTCATGGACAATGATAACACCATCAAGAATGTTTCTACCTTTGACAGTGCTTCCCTGACAAGGATCAATTAGGAGGGGGAGGACTATTTTGAGTCTATTGGCTATAGACTTGGTAAGGATCTTGTAAAAAACATTGAACAGGCTAATGGGCTGATAGTCAGAGAAACTTTTGTAGGAAGGAGGCTTAGGAATGAGGGCAAGAAATGTGGAATTGAGTTTCGGATGGATAGATCTGGACACTTGGATTACACGAATAGCATCACACACATCCGGGCCCACGACCTCCCACATGACTTGGAATAATTATGGGGGGGAAAACCATCGGGCCTAGGGGCATTATCTGGTTGCATGGAGAACACAGCTTCCTTAATCTCAGATGAGGAAAAAGGCTCCAAAAGTTTCATGCTTACCTCATGGGGAAATTTAGTCAAAAAATTGGTGAGCATAAATTTATGGACTTGGAGGTTGCTATCCGAAGGAGAGCCAAGCAAATACTAAAAGAAATTAACCGCTTCGCTCCTGATTTCCTCAATATCCCTGGTAATGTGCCCATCCTTACAAGTCACTTCTTTGATCTTGTTGGCCCCCCTGTGCCTCATAGTAGACATGTGAAAAATCTCATGTTGGAATCTCCATTCTTCAACCACAGGTCACGAGATTTCTGGTGCCAGAACGTTTCCTCCCTAGCAAGAATAGAATGAAAGTCCACCAAAAGGCTCTGCTCTTCCTCCCTGAGACCCTCAGTGTAACCTTCGATAGCCATACTTTCCTCCACAACCTTCAGGTTCTCAGCGATGGATTTTTTGGACTCAAAAATGTTTCCAAAAACCTCTTTGTTCCAAATCTTTAGTTTTTCTTTGACCATTTTGAGATTTAAAGTCACTCTCTTAGGAGCGCTTCCTTCCACCTTCTATTTCCACCATGCTGAAACCAATACTTTGAAGTCTTTGTGGGAAATCCACATGGATTCGAATATGAAAGGGGTCATAAAAATAGGCCCATCGTTTTCCTCCAAGAAAATAGGGTTATGGTCAGACCCAATCCTTAGAAGAGCCAAAAGGATAGCCCCACCAAGGATGGGAATGGCTTCTAGGGAAATGAATAATCTGTCAAGTTTGACTTGAATCAAACTGCCCCCAATCCTTCTGTTACTCCAAGTGAAGGAAGCCCCTTTGAGTTTGATGTCAGGCAGTCCATTAGCAGAGACAAAATCTTTGAAATCTTCCAAGTTGTGGCTATAGTGGTCAGACCCTCCTTTTTTCTCTGAAGGATGAAGGGGACAATTGAAGTCACCCCCTAAAACCCAGTGAAAGTTGCTAAAATTCTCCCTCATTAGAGAGATAGCTTTCCACATTTTTGCTCTCTTTGTGGCAGAATTTGAAGCATAAACATTGGATAGAATCTAGGAAAAATTGGAGGTTTTGGACTGGAACAGTACATTGATGATTCTGTTGAAAGTTGACAGCAAGCTGTCCTCAAACCTTGAAGGGTCCCATAGAACCATGAGTCCTCCCATTGTTTCCACTATAGGGCTGGACAGAAAATTTGCCTTGGCCCAAATGGCCTTCCCCACTTTGTCAGAGGAGATAGCATCAAGCTTGGTCTCTTGCAAAATAAGGATAGAAGATTTAATCCTCCTATGGAGATCAGCCACTAACCTTCGCTTGGCTGCACCATTCAGTCCTCTCACATTCCATGAGAGGACTTTCATCTAGATAGTTTGAAGTTTTTCTTGCCTCCCCTTCCTTGTTGAGGGGGAGGTTTTGATGCATGTGCTTCATCCGACTGTGTGTCATAGTCATCCAGAACCAACAAACATTGGGTTCCATTTGCAACGTTAGTTACAGTCTCTTTGTCTCGCATTTCCTTGTTAGGAGGATGACCTTGTTTCCTCTCACTACCAAAATCCACACTTTGCTTTTTGCTCCTCGTATTTTAGGGGCTAATGTGATCAAACTATTCACCCCTCCTTCTTAAGAGGTAATATTCTAGAAACGTCTATGACTGACTGAAACCGGGATGACCCGTATCTTGGAGCAGAGGAACAGCTTGAATCAAAACTTAGGAATGTGTCCATTCTATCTCTTCCTACAGTTCACTTTCCAAGCGAGAGTCTGCTCCTTGTTGGTTGTCAGCCTCAAGATGCTCGGGGTTCGATTAGAGAGAGGGATTCTCTTCAGGCTGAGAGAGTTCACCACAATCTCTAGAGGGGCCTGTGGATCCATGGCCCTTCATGTCTGGGAGAGGTGGTTGCTTTGCCTGATCTTCCTTGTGCTCTAAGGGGTTGTCGTTTTCATGTTTCTATTTTCCTAGTTTTTGAAGAGGAAACTAGGACTAGAGGTGCCCTTGGGATCGACACTGGGTGCAGAAAGCTAGTCTATTTTCATAGACAATTGCTTGTTTATGAAGAATGGTACCTCCAGACCAAAGAGTGATGGAAGTTGGGAGTTCTACCTCCAAATCTGCCAAAACGTAAAATCAGGCCTGGACGAACCTTGTTCGAGCTTGGGTGGGAGGGTCAATGGTGACCAACTCCCCAATGGAATGTGCAATACCTCTTATGACATTTTCATGCCATCCAAAGAGGGGAATATTTGGGAGCCTAACCCATATTGGGGCAATGTTGATGTTCTAGGTCTCTGGACTGAAATCCATGTCCCACTTCCTGAGAAATAAACTTATGTGGCCCAAAAACCATGGCCCACCAGCCAGAATTTTACAGTAATCCTCCTTATTGTTCAATATAATGGCAAAAAAACCTTGAGATAGGGCTGCCAGCTCCAAATGGCCAGAAGTCCTCCATTTGATTGCTGCCCATTTTTGGATAGTTTCCATGTCAGGACAACGTCCAATGAATTTACCTATTAGGGTAAATTTCTCAACCTCCATGAAGCTTGAAAGAACTTTCATCGGGATGTCCAGCTCATCCCTAATCGGAAACAACTCTTTGGTAAAAAAATTGTTTAGGGTTTCTGAGGCTACTGCCTGGGCATAAGACTTTTGAGCCCCACCACCCCCTTTGTTTGGTGGGTCCTTACCTCGACCAATACCATTGCTAGCCCAAAAATATTTAATGGGCCTGGGTATTTTTGCTCCACCAGATTCTTGATGCCCTTCGATTGCTCCGCTGCATCCAAGAACCGAACCATCATCGCTCCCGATCTCCCCTGTAGACTTCTCGCCCATCGACATCCTCTGCTCTCTCCCGTATGGCTATTTTCATTCCATCCACAGACTTGACTCCCCAACTAAGTTCTCAAAAGAACTCTTACTTTGAGTCTGCCAAATCAATGTATAGTTTATTTTTGGTTACTTATCTATTATTGGATTTCAATCTACCATGTATTATGTTGCTTGTAAATCAACACCTCCATTACTTCTTTTATTAAGCATGAAAATTTTACATGGTCTAATTTATGATAAAAGTTATAAATGAGAGTTTCATTGTTGGAATTTTAGCTATGATACATAATTACTAGCATTTATGATATCATTTATAAAATTTAAATTTTAAAATTTAAACATCAATGTAATATACATTACAATTTTATATTATTCTTGAAATTTTTATGAACAATATTAAGGTTAAATGTCTATATAGATATTTCTATTTAATAAAGTTATCATCAATTTTTACCACCTTTATTGTGTATATATTTAGAAGTTATGTTATAATTATGACCATGTTGGAGACTATTTTTCAATGAAAAAATTAAAGTATAACAACCCTAGTCCACTCACTTAGTTGTACCACTAAAATTTTAAGCATTATCATAGGATATATATATATTTTTTGTTTTCAAACTTTAGATTTGTTCATATGAATGCTTTCAAGTTCATAGCAAATTAATTCCACCCACTAAAACATTAACATAAAATTTAGTTAGTATAGGTATATTATACCACTTTTGGATTTAAGACTACTACAGATAGCCACCCAAGTGGATGAGATTAGCCAAGACCCACAAATGTGCCATTAGTGGAGTCGACTTATATTAGTTAATGTTATCATGTTATGGCATGAGGGTCGATCCATGATAGGTACTATCCTCTAGGTCCCATAACACCTAAAGGAGAATGCTTTCTTTCCTCAACCCTTAGCATTTGTGAATCCATGACCTATCTAGTCAATTTTTTTTGTTTTATGTAAGGAATCAACGTACATATGCATGTGTATAATTAATTATCCGCTAGCCAAATTTAGTTAGAGTAATGTCAATACCCTAACCTTAGACTTAATCATACATGCTCATTGTGACTCGCAATCATTTATTCCATACCAAAAATCAAGGATAGAATAGCTAAGCCAAATGAACATGGGATTTATCATAGTACTTTTGAGCAACAATCTAAAGGTGGTATCCCATACTGCCCCTTATTAACATATCTAACCTACTCACTTTTTTTCACCAATTTCATCAGTCTACGATTGCTATCGATCCTGTTGTGTGCCTACTTGCACTTCAAGATAATTGGGTATTATTTTAAGCCATCCTTTTTATTGGCAATAACTATGATTTACACTGCTTGATAAACTAATTATAGGTTTTGAGGATTTTTTCACATGGTTTGATGTTTTTTTCCTAATTTAAGCTATGATTAATTGATTCAAATCTCATTACTAGAGTTTCCCATTCAGTATGTTACTAAACTAAGGTAATATCTTTTCTTAATAGGTTCAAAATATAAACCTAGGATATTATTAAAAATAGGAGGGTGGCCATGCCAAGAATCCTCCCAAAAAAGAGCATTTGATCCTTGATTGCAAATCCAGAACAAACCCTACTTGATTAAATTAGCTCATCTTTTTAGAGTGTCTCAGATAACTAAACCTTTCCCAACCAAGCCTAATCTAGGGATTTTAGCCTCAAAAATACCTCTCAAGTATTTACAAGATAATATTTTAGCCCAAATCTGATCTTGATAGGTACACCATCTCCAATAAAGTTTTGCAGCTAAAGCCTGCCCAAAAAGAGTTGTCTGTCGTAACCTAAGGCCTCCCTCTTACACTGGCCTACATATAGAATCCCACCTAACCAAACTCCATTTAGATTGATGAAGTTTTTCAAACCATAAAAACTATCTTGACAAAGCATCCATGTCCTTGATGAAGTGAGAGGGAGCTATTTGTACAAAAAATCTATAAATGGATAAATATTGAACAACAAATTTTAAAAGAAACACTCTACCTATAGTGGATAGCCATCTGAAAGTCTAATGATTCACCTTCATTCTAAACTTATCAAGCATAGATTGCCAAGAAGATCTAGGTATAGGCTGAGATGAAATTAGAATACGAAGATAAATGAAGGGGGGAGTCCCAACCTAGAATCTTAGAATGCGAGAAATCTTGGCTTGAATAAGAGGAGAGGTATTTAAGAAGACAATAGAGGTTCAACATATAAACATTAAAGCAAGAAAAAACAACTATTTAAAACATGTAATAGTAAGAGTTTCTTTTCCATACTATTCATTTGTTATTGAATTTCATGAAAATAGTTTGGGTAGCTAGTTCACATTTTCAACAACAAGTTCTACATCTAAACTCAAATGATTTTAAAAGGTTTATCATCAAGTTTTAGTTCAAGGTATTTGATCTATAATCACTTGCTGGTATTAAAGCTTCCTATTTTAAAATTACTTCTTACCATTGATTTCATGGTTAGAATTAGAGTAAAAAAACTAAGTGTTATGCAACACATTTAGTTATAAATTATTAATTTTCTTCATGGGTAAATCATAGTTCTGCTATATAATAAATCTCTCATTATTAATAGAATGCATAGTGGCATAAATAAAGCTCAAAGAAAATTAATCAAGACCAAACACCACTATTGGGTTATCTAATAGTTTTCTATTGTAAAGTATGTATTAAAGCTCTTCAACAAAGTTACTCTTCAACAACTCGTTTGACAAATAAAACCAACATTAAATGATTTAAAGATAATGTAATGGGTTCTAAAATAAATTATACTGAGACACAAATATGGCAATAACTAAAAATTATCTTGTTTCTATGTTCTTTGAATTCCAAAGGATTTCCACATACATACATAGTTTATATTTTTTCATCTTTTCTCCCAAGGTTAAAATTACCTAATGGTAATGAAATGGTATACATAGCCAAAAATTATTTTTGCTTTAGTAAAAGAACAATAATTATTAAATGAATAGGAATTTTAACATAGAAAGTAGAGACCCATCATAAAACCCCATATTTTTTAATATAATTTTTTTCCCAAGAAATAATAAAAAAGTTGATTGTAGCCAAATGTTTACTAGTGGGTTATCCCAATCTAATGCCATAAAAGGTCATGGAAGGTTCAATTCCCTCGAGGGTTGGGGTCACATTAACATCATTTTTTCCTAGCAGGTTAGGGATTATATAGGTTCCATAAGCAAGAAAAAAACAATTAGGGTCTCCATGACTTCATATTTACAAAGCGAGATAGGATTATATAGGCTTCCTACACACCAAAAAATAATAATAAACCTAAATAATAATAATAAACTTTGTCTTTACAAAAAAAAATAAAAATAAAAATAGTAAAGACAACTTGGATTTTTTTTTTAATTATGAATTTTGAAACAAATTAGAATATGTGCTTCTTTTCCATGTTTATAAACTCTACATATGAGTAAATTGAATGTAATGGATTCAATCCATATTTCTTTTCATACAATTTTATAAGAAGATTGGATCTCATTAACTTCATTTTTATTCAAGATTATATAAACTAACTACGTAACAAAAAAAAATAATAAAAATTATTAAATTTTTTAAAATTATGAATTTAAAAATAAATTAGAATATATGCTCCTTTTCCAAGTTGAGACAGATATAGAAAGTGTTGGATTCAATCCAAGTTTCTTTTCCCATTGGTTGATACACAACACTCCTAGTTGTATTCTTCATTATTTGCATATAAACTATATTTTTCAAGTAAATTATTCAATGATTTTAATCTTTTTAATTTATTAATAGTAAGATAAATGTGTTATTAATAGTGATATATATTGTTGTAATATCGACTAGCTATTTAAACATAAGGTTACTTTATGACCTCGAAAATAGAAGAAGAAAATTTTATAAATAAAGAAATTTTCTTTGGGACCCTATATAAATATCTTCTTTTTGATCGTTCAATGACATTAATACGAAACCCATGATTAAAAATGGTTCAACACTCCTGGTCAATTTTATTTATTTTTTAATATTTTATTAATTTAATTTGAATTTTACTTTATATTTTATCACTACCAGGTTTAGGTAGTTACTTTCGAGTTATGGTTACTACAGTCGATCTTTAAGTGAAAAAGTAAAATATAGTTTAGTGGTTCCACTTTTTTCACCCTCTTATAAGATAATAGGGTCATAAGGGTTTTCCTCTAAAACCCGTAACATGGGATACTTTTACCACATCAACATGTTATCGACATGTTATCATCTTGTAATCATGTGGGGATTTTTATAGCATGATGTCTTACTGCCTAATTATTTTATGTTCTCAGGATTCGATCAAGTCCACGGGCACTTTCCTGACTTAGGATGTAATCTTGCAACTCCATCATCAAATTCTTTTGAGTCTCACAGTTGAAGGTTTTACTCACGAATTACTCAAGAAACCACCACTGTAATACTCATGAATGACCGAGTAGAATATTCCATACCATTCCAACTTACCTACTGTCTTAGTCTACCTCACTAAGAATGGCCATTTTGAATCATATTTAATTGCCACCACTCAATACAACTTAATTTGGTTAACAGTGCGATTCGTATTTTTAACTGTTTTACGTTTTGGTTTGAGCTTTACCTGAGCTGTTTGCAGGTCATCAGAACAGCATGTTGAAGTTTGGTGTGTACGATAAATGGGTGCCGTGTGGAGAAGACAGTGACCGCTTTACCATCACCCTGGAATTATTGATGCAACGTCATTGTCGGAGGGTCGACATGGAAATCACGTTTTGCAAGGATAATGTTGATAAATTGGCCGGATGTCTCATATGCACCTCTCATGGCCTTTTTATTCGTATATAAAAATCTGCGTTTGACACTTCATAAAAAATAGGGGAGACAGCGATGCATATCAAGCTATGCAGTCGTCCTTTATTAAGCCAGTTTGAACGAGGAATGGGCACAAACACATATATATATGTATATATATCTTAAATAATTTATGAAGCCATTGGCTGGCTTTTATGGGCAGGTGAGATTGTACATTGTAATTTAAATAATTGAGGCTATAATCAATTAGTGTTTCATCGAGAAGCAGCTGGAAAGAATCCCCATTCTTTGCTTTTGAGGGCCTTCGAATAATATAAAAGAAACCAAGGCTAATATACTATAACCTGGACTGCACTGGACTGAAGGATGATTGCACGGCATGGTCCGTTCCTTCATGGTACCGTGGGCCAGTAGGCACCTGCTAGGCTTCCAGGGATACGAAAAAAGAAGCCAGGAAATAGATCAAGGATAAGTTTCGTAAATCAGGGAGCGCAGGCATATGTGAAGTAAAAGCCTAATTCACGTGAAATTCGCGGAAGCCAACCAGAGGGACCCCTCCTTCACTAATTTTCGTAAACCTAATAAACAATTTTAAATGCAATCGGCTTTTGGGGTCAATATCCGAGTGACCGCCACTAGATAGGCAATGATTTCTATGGCAAGGCGTATTTTATGATTGTGTTCTATATCCTCTAGTGCTGCCTACCATAGTGCGAAAGCTCGGAACTTCCGTCAAATTTGTCAGTTTAATATCGGTAACTCTCGGTTCTTAAAAAAAAAAAACAATTTATGTAATAACTACAGAGAAAATAATTGATTTTATATTAAATATTTATTATAAACATTAAAATTATAATTTATTAATCAGTAAATTAGTTTAAATATAATATTTTAAAATGTGAAACAGTTTTAAATTGGTGGATAAATTGAAAGTTGTTCAAAATATATTATTATGGTATATCTCCTCTAATTCTTTTAAATGTTTTTACTTCTCCTTCAAATATTTTAATATTTCTTACACTAAACTCAACATCTATAAAAAAATTGCACAATCTAATCACATAATAAATCTAACTCATTTAATCAAATTTCTTTATAAAATTCACTCACCTCTAAACTTTAAATGTTTTGAACAGAACATAAAATTGTATTAAACAAACACAAAATCATTAAAGTGCTCTTCGCTCAACATCGCTACTTTATGTGCACGACTTCTAATAAAGACCAATTACGAAACTAAATCAAAGTGAAAACTACTATCCGTTTTGGAGCATAGTCTTCCCACCATAAATATTAAAAAATAAAAAGTCAATAATATATCTTTTTGTTTGCCAGTTAGACAATTGTGATGGTGAAAAATGACAAGTTACGAAATAAATAAATAAAATTGAGAATTTTGAGGCGGTGCTTCCATTTCGCTCTCCGACACACTACAAGTCATTCATTCCGTTAACAGCCTTATTTGATTAAGGCCTTCCCCTTCCCTTCCCTTAAATAGACGACGACAAAGAGAACCATTCAATAACGAATCAAGGTGACTAACTTAAGTAAGTACGTCACGCTCTAAATTTTTTATTTATTTATTTTTGAATTCTTAGCTTCTTAAAAACATATAAGATAGATATATGGATGCCTCAAGTATTGAATTAATAAATACATCTAAAACAATCAAATAAGTATTAAATTAATAAATACATCTAAATCAAGTTTTGATACAGTATCTAAACATAAATATGTGCCAAACAACATTTTCCTATATTTTAATGAAAATTAATTTTAATTATCTTAGTTGTTTAAGCGAAAATTATGGTTTTCATTGTTTAAACTAATTAAATTAACTACATACTTGAAGATTTGTTTTTATTGTTTTATTTTAAATTATTATTTACATTATATTTTTTATTTTAGTAAAAAAATATTATGAAAATAAATATTAACACAATATTTTACTGTATCATAATAGACCTTGTAAAAGAAGAAAAGAAGAGAAAACCAAATTAAAATGATGTCATTCTCACCTTACAAAGAAACACATTCTAATTTAGTTTACATTATGTTCGACACAAGTGGTGGTGGAACAAAGTCAAATAAATCAAAAGTTTGTAATAATGCTCAAAGACATCTTTGGCTCTATTTGTTGCCTCTTATAAATAGCCCATGGTCAATTTTCCACCATATACAAGGCGAAGAACCCTTATAGTGGGTTTTTTCACCTACAATTAAATAGTAAATATTAAAAATTTAGGAAAAGTAATACTCAAGTATAAAATAAGATTTTAAAATTTAAATTTGAACTCAAAAAGTAAAATGTAATTACCTTGAAAATGTTTTGAACACACTCCCAAAATGAATTATCATAAACTTGATTTTTTTTCTGCTATCTCTCCTCTCTTGCATGAAATGGTGAGGCATACCATTCCTTTCTCACAAACATCCCTTCAAATTTGGTGATGCTAAGCACCCATGTGTAGTTATACATAAGCTATGAAATACTCTTTGCTTCTTCTACTATAGTCTTCACCCATGACATTATTTCCAATATCCTCAATCATGAGGTCAATCCAATGGGCAACATAATGACTTTAGAAAATATAGAGGTACTTCTCCTTGATAATTCTACCTACAAATGCATATATTATTGCATTATCGATCACTACATGGGAAATATTTTTCCATTCATATTTCTATCACAACCTCCTCCAACAAATTGAATAATAATTATGCATTCTTTACCTCCTATGAGACATTAACCAACCTTAAGAAGACCATGGATCTACCCGAAGCCAAAATAAAGTTTAGAAGTGTATGGCTTCTTACATCTATCCATCCATTAGAAAGAATGTAGTAGACCTTTTTCCTTTATGTATTTCATTTCTTTTTCATAAGATCATGTGTGGTGATGACATACTCCTCCAAAAATGGTCCACTTAAATCATGGATTAAGAATATCTTCACTCCTTTACCAGAGTCACTCAATACTCTCACTCTAGTTTTAAAATATGGGTTGTGTGCATAATGGAATAGAATGTTGCAATAACACCACATATTTGCTATATTTATACTCACATCCTTTGCTTTGTCCCTACCCCATGTTATATTGTAAATTGTAGTTTATCTTGTGCTAGAGCCTCATTTCAAATAAATTTTATTTTTGGCTCAACACAATATTGACCCCATGAGGAGTCCAATTAGAGATCACCCAATACTATAGAGTTGTTTTATTAGGAATATTATCCATAAAATAACTAACTAAAGTAAAGGAATCTATCTATTTACATGCATTATTAAATTACAGTAAAGGTTAAACCATGTTAGAAGAAGAGTAATTACCTCTTGGACCACCTTTGAGATGAATTTTCTAGGTTACTTGGCTGGATTCATCATTACATGCTTTACCACCTAGAGTGCTAGTATTGAATGATGGCCCATAAGAGTTGGGAACCATTTTAATTGAAAAGGATGGATCACACAATACAAACACTACTTGAAACTCAATACTAGCCAATTCACACCATAGTGCTCCAGTCTATGGTACCTGATTGGAATGTGAAGGTGATCCTTGATTATTAGAATTAGCTAGATACCAAATTTATGATATATTTCAATTCTAGGGGTAAGCTAAAGGCTTAATATAGGATAGATTATGGTCATGTTATAACCTTATTCATATTTAAATTACATCGATATTTATTTCATCAAAGCATGTGAAACTTCCATATGATATTAAGTAAGCATCACAAATGGATATTTTAGCCTCATCAGAAGGTATGAAGTATATATTAATATTATAGGGTTGACATATGGCGTATTGCACATCTATGATTGATATTATCACTAAAGGAATTTCTACTATTATGGTGATAAGGTACTAAGGTCCATATATATAGCACCATATGCATATTATAGCAATCAATTTAAATAGAACATAGTGGTGATGATGAATGAGATAGAGGAGGTATGTTACTATCACATAAGGATATTTTGTATGCTTTATAATATGTGCATTAGGCTATAACATTGCATATTTGGATCTATATATGTACCTATCATTAAAAATTGAGGTATTTCTACTATTCAGGATAATTAAAATGTTTAGTCCCACATATACCTAATGTATCTATGCACATTATTCAATTATCTTTGCATATATATTGTACAAGAGGATTATCACAAAGCTGGAGAGAGGATTCCCCTTATGAAAATATAGAGGAACATATATGTGAAGGCCATGCTCTACAGCTACAGTGACTCTATTGACCCCTTGCCTCAATTTGAGAATGATAAACCAATTGCATTTATACCTCATGACATTGTTTAGTATTCTAGTAATACCAATGTAATTATTAATTAATCTAATTTACATTTTTACTTTTTATTACTATAATTGATAACTATGGCATATATTTTATATAGATTCTAGATGATCAAGATATGATTTTTAGAACTATTTTTTCTTTGATCGCTTTATACACCAAGGTTAGGTATGTAATAGTTTATAAATTATAATGTCATTGCATATTAAATAAACTTTACTTTACTAAAAAAATAATGTATAATATAAATGTTATGTATAATAGTGATGTGCAAGGTGCAACCAAAGTATTGTCATTGTTGTCAACATAGTCAGGTTGATCAGTTGATGCAATGGACATGAATGGATAGGAGTTGATTGATGAGCAAGGTGATGGACAGGAGTTGATTGATGAGCAAGGTGCAGCCAAAGTATTGTCATTATTGTCAACACAGACATTAGATCGGTTGATGCAGTGGACAAGAAGTTCAGAAGCTCTCAGATGCAGTGGATAGGAGTTCAGAGGTCTTTCAGAGTATTTACAGTGTTTTCCAAGAAGACCGAAGTGGCCCATATGCAAAAGCTCAAAGAAACAAACAAGTAAGAAAAGTGTCATGATATCGCGACATGTTGAGCTAGCATGAGAAAATGTCGTGATATCGTGACATGTTGAGAAGAAAGAAGGCAGAAAGAAAAACTATCGCGATATCGCGACATGTTTGGCCAGAAAGAAAAATTGTCACGATTTTGTGACATGTTGGAGGCATAGAAGCCAAGTGGAAAAATTGTGGCAATTTCATGACATGTTGGAGGCAAAGAAGCCAAGTGGAAAAACTGTCATGATTTCGTGACATGTTGGAGACAAAGAAGCCAAGTGGAAAAACTATCGTGATTTCATGACATGTTGGAAGAGAAAAAGCCAAGTGGAAGAACTATCATGATTTCATGACATGTTTGAGAAGAGAGAAAGAGCAAGAGAAACTGTCACGATTTCGTGACATGTTCAAAGAAGAAGCGCAGGAAAAGAAAATTGTCGCAATTTTGTGACATGTTTGGAGAGAAGATGCAAGCAAAGAAAACTGTTATGATTTCGTGACATGTTCGGAGAGAAGGCGCAAGCAAGGAAAACTGTCATGATTTTGCGACATGTTGGAAGAGAACGAGGAGAAATAAAAAGATGTCACGATTTTGTGACATGTTCCATTTTCGCGGTCCGAAGCAAAGAGGAAGGCAGAGAAATAAAAGTGTCACGATTTCGTGACAATTTGCAAGAAGGATGGTACGGACGAAAAAGTGTCATGATTTCGTGATAGGTTCGAAGAGAAAGCGCCAAGGAGAAAAAGATGTCACGATTTCGCGACATGTTTCATTTTTGCAGTCCAAAGCGAAAGAAAGAGGAGAGAGAAAAATATGTCGTGATTTCGTGACATGTTTCATTTTTGCGGTCCAAAGCGAAGGAAAGAGGAGAGAGAAATAGATGTCATGATTTCATGACATGTCTCATTTTTGCGGTCCAAAGCGAAGAGAAATAAGAGAGAGAAAAAGGTGTCGCAATTTCGTGACATGTTCCATTTTTGTGGGCCGAAGCAAAGGTAAAGCACAAGGAATAAAAGTGTAGCAATATCGCTACATGTTGGGTTTTCATGACCCGAAGAGAAGAGAGAGAGTAAGGAAGCGAGAGTGTCACGATTTAGTGATATGTTCTATTTTCATGGGGTCAAGGTAAGAAAAGAGACAAGGCAGCGAGAGTGTTGCGATTTCGCGACATGTTCTATTTTCGTAGGCAAGAGACAGAGAAGAAGTCAAGCTAGCGAATGTGTCACGATTTCATGACATGTCAGGTTTTCGCTGGGGCTTGCGGAGAAGAGTGTATGAAAAAGAAAGATGTCATGATTTTGCGACATGTTCCATTTTCACGGGCAAGAGACAGAGAAGAGGTCAAGCTAGCAAATGTGTCATGATTTTGCGACATGTCAGGTTTTCGCTGGGGCTTTTGGAGAAGAGTGTATGAAAGAGAAAGATGTCACGATTTCATGACATGTTCCATTTTTGTGGGAAAAATGCAAAAGAAGGCATAAGGAAGTAAAAGTGTTACGATATCACGACATGTCAAGTTTTTGCTGGTTGAAGCCGAGAAGAGTAGCAAGAGGCGAAAAGTGTCACGATTTTGTGACATGTCAAGTTTTCATCGATTGAAGCTAAGAAGAGTAGCAAGAGGCAGAATGTCTCATGATTTCGCAACATGTCAGGTTTTCACGGGTGCAAGCCAAGAAGTGGACAAGGAGGTGGAAAATGTCGTGATATCATGACATGTATTTTCGTGGGTACAAGCTGAGAAGAAGACAAAGATGCAGAAGTGTCATGATTTCGTGACAGGTCATTTTGGCGCAAGCTAAAAATAGATCCCAGTTGTATTAAGATATGTAACCGTTAACTAAAGTTACACAGCAGTTATAGGGGATGTTACAAAAGAAAATCATGTAGCTAATTTAAGAATTTTCAAAGAAGGATAAATCTAACAGTCGTATAAATAGAATCGAATATGCATGCATGCACAGAAAAAAATACGAATAGTCATGACCGAGAAGACGAACAGTCATGGTAGGGGTATATGTGTAAATTCGTAACATGCATCATGGTTGATGAAAAGCCTATCCTATATTTATACAAAAGTAGTTATAGTTAGAAGGCGTTACAACTGACAAGTGGTGCATGAGAAATAAAAGGAGTTACAACTAGAGTTACAGTTAGACAACTTGATTATAAAAGGGCAGTCACACAGAGAATTAAGTTGTTGCTAATAGTGAAAAGAGCCACAAAAATAGAGGGAAAAAGTGCTATCAAAAGAGAGGAAGAAGAGTGTTGTAAGAGAGCATTGAGCTCTGTGCGGGTACAGAGAGTAGCGTGTTGTAGAATAGAGAAAAAGAGCTATGAAAAAGGATGAATACAAAGCAGGGTTAAAATGCAGCAGAGAGTGTGCAGCAGATAAGATGCAGCAGAGAGTGTGCAGCAGATAAGATGCAACAGAGAGAGTGTAGATAAAATATAGCAAAGAGAGTGTAGCAGATAAAATATAGCAGAGAGAGTGCAACAGATAGAGTGCAATAGAGAAAGTGCAGTAGATAGAGTGCAGTAGAGAGAGTGTAGCAGAGAGAGAGAGGTTGTTAGTGAGCAGAAGGAATATGTGTTTCATGAATTGAAATAGAGATTGGATGAGCAATAGACCAGTGAGGGTCTTGTAAAAGCGAAGGCATTTTTATGTCAAAATAGATTCAAAATAGAAATCCAAGTTAGTGCTTGGAATTAGGGGTTGGTGCTCCTTCTAGTGGATGCTGGTAAAGTGATTGTAATGTCGGTGCTTTGCAAAGGCTGAATTTGGATGGGTGTCCAAGCAGTCTATTTTTGAGGAGTAGCCAAATATGGTGAACCTCGGTACATCTTGTGTTGTGTGTGATGCTCTCTTGGTATATTTGCTTTATGTGGTTTTAATCTTTCATTGTTTTGGCTTTAAGAGTTAAATTTTTAAGTTATAAAGAGCCACACTGATTCACCCCCCCTGTCAGTGTCATTGTGAGACTAAAAATTGGTATCAGAGCCAAGTCTTCTAGTTCAGGCTAAACTAGTCAGGGTTGATTTCGGATTAGTTCAAAATGGGTAAGAAGAATAGATCCTCCTCCAAAAAGGCATCTCAGCCACTTTTAGTTCATGTGGAAGAGAAAACTGAACTAGAGAAGGTATAAGAAGTGGATTCTAAAGTATGCAATGAAAAGCTGGAGATTGAAGTAGATCTAGAAGGCGAGTTGATAGCCACACTTGAAGAGTTGAGTATAGAAAATAAAAAGAACAAAAGAATGTCCAAGAAGTTAGAATAATATGGGGATGAGATTGAAGATATCTTCCTACAAGTTCAAAAGGCCAAGAAATCAGAAGAAGCCTTGAAGACACACCTGGATGATGTATGCAACACAAGTGAAGAGGAATCTAATAAAGTTATTGTTGGTCTAAAGATGTAAGTAGAACAGTACAAAAGGATTGAAGATATTCTCAGGTCTCAAATCAATGAGAAAGAGACTGTTTGCTGCCAACAAGAAGAAGAGATTGTTTCATTAAAGAAAAAAATAGAAGAGGCCAATATAAATCTCAAATTTGAGAAGAGCACAGAGTTACTAGATACAATGATAAAGCAACAATGAAGCTCCACGGCTAAGTTTGGTCTTGGATATGAAGCTGAAAAACCTTCATCTTCCAAAAATACAGAGAAGAAGAAGCACACTGTTGAAGGATCAAAGCGAGAAAAGTCTGAAGCTGAACAACCCTAATCTTCCAAATATGCAGAGAAGAAGAGGTTCAAGGTTGAAGCTAAATCTTCAAAAGGAAGAAAGCATCAAAGAAGATCTACAACAAAGCAACCACAACAAAAGAGGTTCTCTCACTCTCACTCTTTTAATAATAATGCTTTTAATAGCTATTGTTCTAAATGCAACTGCTATGGTCATAAGGCATTTTATTATGGATAGAATAATAGATCAAAGAGTTATGCTGATAAAAACACATCTGCTTTCCCGAGTGAACACCCTGTGCAATGTTTTAAATGTAATGGCCATGGGCACATAGCAAGGTTTTGTCCAAGCACTTATGTATCCAATCTAAGGCAAGACCATAGATTTCATCGGACACACGAGAATGCAATACAGACAGGGAATAAAACATGTGCAATGTTTTAAATGTAATGGTCAAGGGCACATAGCAAGGTTCTGTCCAAGCACTTCTGTATCTAATATACGGTAAAACCCTAGATTTCATCAGATGCAAAGAATGCAATACAGACAGAGAATAAATCATGTGCACAATAGAAAGGAAAATAATCATCCATCAAGGATGCACAAGAGACAACCCCGCAAGAGAAATGGTCAAGTTCACGAAAAGGTTCAGAATAGGGTTGCAGGTGAAAACCTTCAGCCTAAGTTCAAGAAATACTGGAGAAAGAAAGAAGAAAGGAATTCGTGTCTCCTTGGACAGAAGGAGATTACTCCTCTACTGCATTAAGCAGCTCCAGGTGGCACATCCTCAGGGGGAGCAATATTAAAGTTTTATTTTAATGCTCCTATATATTTTTTTGGGTATCTGAGGATGAAAGACCAACAGTCGGGTTATTGTTGTATAGTTGTCAAGTGTGTTGTCAGTTCATGTAGTTGTGTGTGGAAGTGTCATGAAGGGTAGTGATTGAATTGAGAATCGTCACCATTGGTAGTATTGCTTATGTCATTGTTGTTCTATTGATGGTTCTTACTGCCACTGTTCATAGCTATGGTTTATAACAGTTTAGTTTTTTTTTGTTTAATGAAAGAATGCTTGCCCTAGCTGCGTATTTGTGTTTTGATAATAACATCGTGTATTTGTTCGACGCTTTGATGTGAATATTGTCAGATATTTCATGACACCTTGGTGAATATAGTTAATTCATAGACAGTTTTGTTTTAACTGTTGATAAAATGCCAATCCAAGGATAAGAAGTATGAGGCTGAGAAAGGTGCACTATGGTTGGCCATAAAATGTTTGACATAATGTCTTCTCCTGATTAGCACAGTTGAAAGTAAGGTGTGATCTACAGTAATTGTAGAAAACTCAGATCAGGTAGTAAATATAAAAAGGAATTTGGTTGTGCTGCAGTACAGTGTTTGATGCTTGCACAGAGTTGGCAGTAAAATTGCAGTGTTGGTACAGTGTTGGACAAAAGTTGGTGTAAATCCCAGTTTTTGGATATTGAAGATTGTTTATGCATTAAAATCATTGATGAGTTTTCTTTGGGTGAATGCATAATTCTGATTGAAGAAGAGGTTTATAATGTGCAGCTAGATGATTTCCAGCCTGGTGATGAATGGTTGAGGTGCGTTCATAGAGGTTGTTCTGATCAAGTTAATGCTTTACTTGATACATGATTTGGGCTTACTCCATTGAGTTTGATTTGAGCAAGTTATTCTTTGCATTGGTGATATATGTTGGTGGCTATTTTGTTCAAATACCTTTGGAAGGAAAAGGATGTCGACTAGTTTCCTTTTCATGTAGTGTTTGGTTGAATGTTTCAAGGTTAATCTTCAGTTGAATGATGTTGTTTAAACCTTGTCTATAAGCATTTTTGTTAAAGCCCTAATTGGTGGAGCAAATACATTGGTTGTGGAAAGAACATGAGTATCATTGTTATATGAGTTATTGCATTGTTGGCAATTGTTGGGTTGTGTTTCATGTTCTTGACAAAAGCATACTACATCTATCTTATTATTTTGAGATTGATATTGAGTTGAGATTGAGATTGGGAGTTTAGTATAGAACATATTAAGTCTCTAACAATTCTCTATATGCTTCTATGAGGTTGATGAATCACATTGGGTCTCTAACAATTCTCTTTGTGGGTTCATGCTAAGCAAGTTTTTCTTGATGAACTTGTGAGCTGATTTGAGGACATGGCTGGGTGGATTGAGGTAGTCTGCTGGATTCTCACTGCAGAGAAAGACAAACAACTGTCATTGGGTTCAAGCTTGTTGAGAATATCCAAGATGCATGATGGAGATGTATGTAGATGCTGCTGGCATTGCAGAACAAAAAGTTGGCTTTATAATATTATTGTATGCCTTCACTAACAGTGGACAAGTTTGAGATTGTAGAGCAACAGAGGGTTGAGGCTCAAAAGACAGCGTGAACTGAAGTGGTCACATATTCCCAAGAATAGTCTAAGATTTGACTAGCCATCGGGATCAAATTCTCAGGGGGAGCATTTATGCATTTGTTTATCTTATTGCTCATATTTTTGCTTTTTGCTAACAGTAATAATTTTTGCCTGAGAATGTTGTGCATGAACTCAGGGGGAGTTTTGCAGCCACCCTTTGGTATTATTTTCAAATGGGGAGAAGAGTTATAGGTAATTGCAAGCAATTACATGTGTTGCCAACAATTCCAAAGGGGGAGATTGATGTGCAAGGTGCAACCAAAGTATTGTCATTGTTGTCAACACAGTTAGGTTGATCAGTTGATGCAATGGATAGGAATGGATAGGAGTTTATTGATGAGAAAGGTGGTGGACAGGAGTTGATTGATGAGCAAGGTGCAGCCAAAGTATTGTCATTATTGTCAAAACAGACATTAGATCAATTGATGTAGTGGACAAGAAGTTCAAAAGCTCTCAGATGCAGTGGATAGGAGTTCAGAGGTCTTTTAGAGTATTTACAGTGTTTCCAAGAAGACCGAAGTGGCCCATATGCAAAATCTCAAAGAAACAGACAAGTAAGAAAAGTGTCGCGATATCACGACATGTTGAGCTAGCATGAGAAACTGTCACGATATCACGACATGTTGAGAAGAAAAAAGGCAGAAAGAAAAACTATCATGATATCGTGACATGTTTGGATAGAAAGAAAAACTGTCATGATTTCGTGAGATGTTGGAGGCATAGAAGCCAAGTGGAAAAACTATCACGATTTCATGACATGTTGGAGGCAAAGAAGCCAAGTGGAAAAACTGTCACGATTTCATGACATGTTGGAGGCAAAGAAGCCAAGTGGAAAAACTATCACGATTTTGTGACATGTTGGCAGAGAAAAAGCCAAGTGGAAGAACTATCATGATTTCACGACATGTTTGAGGAGAAAGAAATAGCAAGAGAAACTATTGTGATTTCGTGACATGTTCGAAGAAGAAGTGCAGGAAAAGAAAACTATCATGATTTTGTGACATGTTTGGAGAGAAGGTGCAAGCAAAGAAAACTGTCATGATTTCGTGACATGTTCGGAGAGAAGGCACAAGCAAGGAAAACTGTCACCATTTTGTGACATGTTGGAAGAGAACGAGGAGAAAGAAAAAGATGTCATGATTTCATGACATGTTCCATTTTCACGGTCCGAAGCGAAGAGGAAGGTAGAGAAAGAAAAGTGTCATGATTTTGCAACAATTTGCAAGAAGGATGGTATGAACGAAAAAGTGTCACGATTTCACGACAGGTTCGAAGAGAAAGCACCAAGGAGAAAAAGATGTCGCAATTTCGTGACATGTTTCATTTTTGTGGTCCAAAGGGAAGGAAAGAGGAGAGAGAAATAGATGTCATGATTTCATGACATGTCTCATTTTTGCAGTCCAAAGCGAAGAGAAAGAAGAGAGAGAAAAAGGTGTCACGATTTTGTGACATGTTCCGTTTTTGTGGGCCGAAGCAAAGGTAAAGCACAAGGAACAAAAGTGTAGCGATATCTCTCCATGTTGGGTTTTTGCGACCCAAAGAGAAGAGAGAGAGTAAAGAAGCAAGAGTACCACGATTTAGTGACATGTTCTATTTTTGTGGGGTCAAGGCAAGAAAAGAGACAAGGCAGCGAGAGTGTCATGATTTCGTGACATGTTCTGCTTTCGCAAGCAAGATACAGAGAAGATGTCAAGCTAGCGAATGTGTCGTGATTTTGTGACATGTCAGGTTTTTGCTAGGGCTTGCGGAGAAGAGTGTACAAAAAAGAAATATGTCACGATTTCACGACATGTTCCGTTTTCACGGGCAAGAGACAGAGAAGAGGTCAAGCTAGCGAATGTGTCACGATTTTGTGACATGTCAGGTTTTCGTTGGGGCTTGCGGAGAAGAGTGTACGAAAGAGAAAGATGTCACGATTTCATGACATGTTCCATTTTCATGGGCAAAAGATAGAAGAAGGCATAAGGTAGGAAAAGTGTCGTGATATCGTGACATGTCAAGTTTTCGCTGGTTGAAGCCGAGAAGAGTAGCAAGAGGCAAAAAGTGTCACGATTTCATGACATGTCAAGTTTTTGCTGGTTGAAGCCGAGAAGAGTAGCAAGAGGCGAAATGTGTCACGATTTCACATGTCAAGTTTTCATGAGAGCAAGCCAAGAAGTGGACAAGGAGGCAGAAAATATCATGATATCGCGACATGTTATATTTTCATGGGTACAAGCCGAGAAGAAGACAAATAGGCAAAAGTGTCACGATTTCGTGACAGGTCATTTTTGCGCAAGCTAAAAATAAAACTCAGTTGTATTAAGATATGTAACCATTAACTAAATTTACACAGCAGTTACAGGGGATGTTACAAAAGCAAATCATGCAGCTAATTTAAGAACAGTCGAAGAAGGAGAAATCTAACAGTCGTATAAATAGAATCGAATATGCATGCATGCACAGAAAAGAATACAAACAGTCATGATCGAGAAGACGAACAGTCATGGTAGGGGTATATGTGTAAATTCATAACATGCATCATGGTTGATGAAAAGCCTATCCTATATTTATACAAAAGCAGTTACAGTTAGAAGGGATTATAACTAACAAATAGCGCATGAGAAATAAAAGGAGTTACAACTAGAGTTACAGTTAGACAACTTGATTATAAAAGGGCAGTCACACAGAGAATTAAGCTGCTGCATATAGTGAAAAGAGCCACAAAAATAGAGGGAAAAAGTGTTGTCAAAAGAGAGGAAGAAGAGTGCTATAAGAGAGTGTTGAGCTTTATGCGGGTATAGAGAGTAGCATGTTGCAGAATAGAGAAAAAGATTTGTGAAAAAGGATGAATACAAAGTAGGGTTAAAATGCAACAGAGAGTGTGTAGCAGATAAGATGTAGCAGAGAGTGTGCAATAGATATGATGCAGCAGAGAGAGTGCAGTAGATAAAATGTAGCAGAGAGAGTGCAGCAGATAAAATGCAGTAGAGAGAGTGCAGCAGATAGAGTGCACCAGAGAAAGTGCAGTAGATAGAGTGCAACAAAGAGAGTGTAGCAGAGAGAGAGAGGCTGTTAGTGAGCAGAAGGAATATGTGTTTCATGAATTGAAATAGAGATTGGATGAGCAATAGACCAGTGAGGGTCTTGTAAAAGCGAAGGCATTTTTATGTCAAAATAGATTCAAAATAGAAATCCAAGTTGGTGCTTGGAATTAGGGGTTGGTGCTCCTTCCAGTGGGTGCTGGTAAAGTGATTGTAAAGTTGGTGCTTTGCAAAGGTTGGATTTGGATGGGTGTCCAAGCAATTTATTTTTGAGGAGTAGCCAAATCTGGTGAACCTCGGTACATCTTGTGTTGTGTGTGATGCTCTCTTGGTATATTTGCTTTATGTGGTTTTAAACTTTCATTGTTTTGGCTTTAAGAGTTAAAGTTTTAAGTTGTAAATAGCCACACTGATTCACCCCCCCTCTCAGTGTCATTGTGAGACTAACAAATAGGGCTCTCCTACATAGATTAGATCATATTTTTCCCTAGAAAAATCATCCTTTCCTTTTTTCCTCATCTTTCGTTTTCTATAGTAATTGATACCCATACCATATATTATTATATTCATCAAAATAATCCAAATATTTAACAAGTTGCTTATGATATTGCTAGTAAGACTTGTTCTAGTACGCATGATTTTTTTGTTTGCATATAAATAAGTTTTTCATACTCTATGAATTAAACCCTCATAATGCAATAAATCCACATGCTATGAATAAGCCATTCATGCCACTCCCTACATTCCTCTTCCAATAACCTTACATGTAATGTAAAATATTAAAATATAGTACATATTATCAATAGTAGGCATATTACAAACACCTTGTATAATATCAATAGTACACATATTACAAATACCTTATGGATTTGTCCTTCTATTTCCATTTTATTTTTCATTTTCATTAGTATTTATTATGTAGGATTCCTTTGAGGATTATAACTATTTCAACATATGAGAGTGTTGTTATGTCTCATAGTGTTGTCAAAGAACAATTAATAAAAAATGATAATTACTTTCATAACATATTAGTCTTCATGCCAACACATATATCACCACCAATTATAATTGGGACATTTGGATTAGGTATGGGATGTATGTGTAGATAGAATGTAGGGTTAAATGATCTGTTGCATAGCATTTTGGCATGGTTGTAAACATTTTTCTTCATTCCAATTTGGAGGGCAATGTAAGCATATGTTTTCAATCCTAATCGTCCATATTGATGATATATATATATATATAATATCAATACCATTTTGATTATTTTTATGCCTTCATTATTTTTTAATGACTTTGTTATATTTTTCATAGAAAGCAATGGTTATTGAGCTTCCTCTTTCATTTCCATGTTTACTTAATCTATATTTTCTTAATATTATTATATTTATTATGCAAAATCCTTATTAGTAACATCCTAGGCCTTGACATCCTTTTCCATGGTATATTTCATAGTGCTACTCATGGAATTATTTTCAATGTTGTTTCTTTTTATTAATTATTACAAACAAAAGGAAAGTGAGGTTAATAATTGTATAAAGAAAAATAATGTGGATGCTAATGATAATGTTACAACCTTATCCTCCATAATCTTAATATTTCTATCAAAACTCCTAAAAATTATCCTGAAATAATATAGAAACATATATGACATGTCTCACTATCATCATCCCCATTGTAATGACGCACACCAATAGATAAATCAAATTCATAAAATGTTTCTACAACTAAATATTGTAATATTATTTTCCTCTTCCTAGAGAAATAAATTGTTGAATTGGCCAAACCTAGCTATCTCAACTATGGTTGTAATTTTCTCCTTTGAGTATCATTAATTTTTCCAGAAAAATAAATATTTTCCTCCTCTCTTTCCCTATTCTCTTTATCTATTTGGTTCAATAGGAATTTCATACTATACCACATATTATTATTAGTTAAATTCTTACAAATATTATATATGTTATTATGATATTACATGTGATTCATTCTAAAAGCCAACATTTATTTTAAATATAAATAAATTAGCTTTACAAACCATGTAAATCAAACCCTCATAATGTAGTACGACCACATACCCAAAATTTATTCGTTTGTGCCTCTTGCTTGTACACCTCTTTTGATTCCATATTATCTAGTGATGAAATCAATATTAGTAGCCATATTACAAATAGTTTTTACTTTCTCCTTGTATTTATATTATTTTATTGTTTCATTGGTAATTATTCCATGGGGTCCACAAGAAGATTTTTAAGTGTGACAAAATAAGGGAGACATATTATGCATCACAATGTATATAAATATTTATCTTATGTTTTTAATCTCATTGGTAACATTGCACATGGTCATGTACAAAAATTAACACTACAATAAGTTATATATTTGTATTTTTTTTTATTGATTCATAGGCATAAATGTTTTCACTTTTAATATATATTGTATCATCAAACTAGATCAACATCATTGCAATCTCATATGGCAATTATTAAATTATGTATAGTTTATTTTTTGGTTAGTTATCAATTATTGGATTTCAATCTACCATGTGTTATGTTGCTTGTAAATCAACACTTCCATTAGTTCTTTTATTAAGCATGAAAATTTCACATGGTCTAATTTTATGATAAAAGTTATAAATGAGAGTTTCATTGTTGGAATTTTAGTTATGATACATAATTACTAACATTTATGATATCATTTATAAAATTTAAATTCTGAAAGTTAAACATCAATGTAATATACATTACAATTTTATACTATTCTTGAAATTATTACCAATATTATTACTGGTTAAATGTCTATATAAATTAGTTCTATTTAATAAAGTTATCATCATTTTTTACCACATTTATTGTGTATATATTTAGAAGTTATGTTATAATTATGACCATGTTGGAGACTATTTTTCAATAAAAAATTTAAAGTGCAACAACCCTAGTCTACTCACTTGGTTGCACCACTAAAATTTTAAGCATTATCATATGATATATATTTTTTTGTTTTCAAACTTTAGATTTTTTCATATGAGTGCTTTCAATTTCATAGCAAATTAATTCCACTCACTAAAACATTAACATAAAATTTAGTTAGTATAGGTATATTATACCACTTTTGGGTTCAAGACTATTGCAAACAACCACGCAAGTGGATGAGATTGGCCAAGACCCGCAAAGGTTCCATTAGTGGAGTTGAATTATATCATTTAATGTCCTCATGTTTTGGCATGAGGGTCGATCCACGATACATGTTATCCTCTAGGGCCCATAATACCTAGAGGAGAATGCTTTCTTTCCTCAACCCTTAGCATTTTTATAAACATGACCTATCTAGTCATTTTTTTTATTTTATGTAAGGGATCAACATACATATGCCCATGTATAATTTATTATCCGCTACCCGAAGTTAGCTAGAGTAATATCAATACCCTAACCTTAGACTTAATTGCACATGCTTATTGTGACTCATAATTATTTATTCCATACCAAACATCAAGGCTAGACTAGATAAGTCAAATGAACATGGGATTTATCATAGTACTTTCGAGAAAAAATCTAAAAGTGGTATCCCATACTGCCCCTTGTTATCAGATCTAACATACTCACTTTTTTTGACCAATTTCATCAGTCTACAATTGCTCTCGGTCCTATTGTATGCCTACTTGTACTTCAACATAATTGGATATTTTTTAAGCCATCCTTTTCATTAGCAACAACTATGATTTACCCTCCTCAATAAACTAATTTGACGTTTTAAGGATTGTTCAACATGGTTTGATGTTTTTTTCCTAATTTAAACGAGGATTAGTTGATTTAAATCTCATGACTACAGTTTCCCATTCAACATGTTTCTAAACTAAGATAATCCCTTTTATTAATAGGTTCAACATATAAACATTAAAGCAAGCAAAAACAACTATTTAATACATGTAATAGTAAGAGTTTCTTTTCCATACTATTCATTTGTTATTGATTATCATCAAAATATTTTGGGTGGCTAGTTCACACTTTCAATAGAAAGTGCTACATCTAAACTCAAACGGTTTTAAAAGGTTTATATCAAGTTTTAGTTCAAGGTATTTGATCTATAATAACTTGCAGGTATCCAAGATTCTTATTTTAAAGTTACTTTTATTATTGATTTCATGGTTAGACTTAGAGTTGAAAAACTAAGTGTTATGCAACATATTTAGTTATAGCTTATTAATTTTCTTCATGGGTATATCATAGTTCTACTATACAATAAATCTCTCATTATAAATGGAATGCATAGTGGCATAAATAAAGCTTGAAGAAAAGCAATCAAGACAAAACACCACTACTGGATTATCTAATAGTTTTCTATTGTAGAGTACATATTAAAGCTCTTCAAAAGATTTACTCTTCAACAACTCATTCGACAAATAAAACCAACATAAATTATTTCAAGACAATGTAATGGGTTATCAAATAAATTTTGCTAAGACGCAAATATGGTAATAACAACAAATTATCTTGTTTCTATGTTCTTTGAATTACAAAGGATTTCCACATACATACATATTTTAGATTTTGTTCATATTTTATCTCAGGGTTAAAATTACCTACTAGTAATGAAATGGTATACATAGCCAGATATTATTTTCGCTTTAATAAAAGAACAATAATTATTAAATGAATAGGAAGTTTAACATAGAAAGCAGAGACCCATCATAAAACCCCATATTTTTAATATAATTTTTTACCCAAGAAATAATAAATCAGTTGATTGTAGCCAGATGTTTACTAGTGGGTTCTCCCATTCTAATGCCATAAAATGTCATGGGAGTTTCAATTTCCTCGAGGGTTGGGGTCACATTAAAATCATTTTTTCCTAGCAGGTTAGGGATTATATAGGTTTCATACGCAATTAAAAACAATTAGGGTCTTTATAACTTTGTCTTTATGAAACGATCTAGGATTATATAGTCTCCCTACAAACCAAAACAATAATAAACCTAAAAAATAATAATAATAAACTTTGTCTTTACCAAGTAGACTAAGAATTATATAGGCTCCGTACAAAAAAAAAAAAGCAATAGTAAAAACAGCTTGAATTTTGTTTTAATTATGAATTTTGAAATAAATTAGAATATGTGCTCCTTTTCCATGTTTATAATCTCTATCCATGAATAAATTGAAAATGATGGATTCAATCCATATTTCTTTTCTTATAAGTTTATAGGGAGATAGGATCTCGTTAACTTCATATTTATTCAGTAGTTTAAAGATTATATAGACTAACTACGTAGAAAAAATAATAATAAAGATTATTAATTTTTTAAAATTATTAATTTAAAAGTAACTTAGAATATATGTTCCTTTTCCAAGTTGAGACATATATAGAAAGTGTTGGATTCAATCCAAGTTTCTTTTCCCATTGGTTGATAGATAACACTCCTAGTTGTATTCTTCATTATTTGCATATAAACTATATTTTTTCAAGTAAATTATTCAATGATTTTAATAATAAGATGAATGTGTTATTAATAGTGATATATATTGTTGTAATATCGACTAGCTTTTTACTTAATGACCTCAAAAATACAACAAGAAAATTTTATAGATAAATAAATGTTCTTTGGGACCCTACATAAATATCTTCTTTTTGATCGACCTCTAATTTTGTACTTTTCAATAACATTAATATGAAACTGATGATTCAAAAAAGTTTCAACACTCTTGGTCAATTTTTTTTAATTATTATTTGTTTGGTATTAATTTAAAGAGATGGTTTTGAAAGGGTCCCCACAACTTTATACATACAACCAAACTCTCAACCATAATAACAATCTCCAAAATATTATACCTATTAGGAATAAATGAGATAGTTTAATTCCTAATAACCATAATGATTCTGGATTGAGCTTAGAAAAGCGCAATGCTTTGAAGGCAAAACAAACTCTAACAAAATTTGGTCAAAGAGAAAAGTGAGATCGAACACCCCTTCCAATGAGATCCAAAGGGATGTCCAACTCCTCCTTACAAAAATAAAGCATCATGAACCTCTTTCCTAGCAAGGGAGACTACGTCATTCGGGATATCATTTTTCCACACCGAAAAAGTAGCATAGTGGACACCACGGTTGGCCAACATATCGACCAATGCATTCCCCTAATGGAACACATGGTGAATGTTCACCTGATAAAAAGCATACAATAATATCCTAGATTCGGAAATAATATTGAGAACGTTCCAGCTAGGTGTACACTCCCCTTTGAGCATATTTATTATGTTCAATGAGTCACCTTCGATTTCCACATTCTAACAGCCAACATCCACTAACAATTTCACCCCCATATAAGCTGCACGAGCCTCCATGAAGTATGAAGATTTGGAATCCAGGGGTTTCACAAATACCATGAGGATGTTGCCATTATTGTTTTGCACAACATAGCTTGCTCCAACATTGCTGGGGTTACCATTTGAGGCCCCATCGAAGTTGATTTTTAGCCAATTGGGAGTCGGATGGGCCCACTTAATTCTTGCTCTAGGATCAGGTTCAGGGGGCCGATGAGGAGGGCTCCTAAATTCCAAATAAACTTCATCGAAGGAGGAGGGCGCCTTGGGTTGTTTACCCACAAAGGCATCCAAGACATTCTCTTCAATGCTCTATTAATGATCTTAGTACCCACCCTGATAGCATCGGTCTCAATGTCATTAAAAGTATGGCTATTCTATTCTTTCCACACCCCTCACCATGCATGGGGAAGCATAATTTTCCACAACCAAGATAGTTGTTGGGACACGAACGACGAACACCATTGAAGGATGTTGTCCATAAACGTACCTGGAAACACCCAATAAATGTTAAACTAATTAAAAATAAATATAAATACCTGCCATGTGAATGGGCAGCTGAGGAGCATATGTTGCGTACATTCCCAGTATAATATGCACAAATATCATATGTTCACCATAATGTGAGCCCTCTTTCGAATATTATCCAAAGAAAGTATTTTATTTTGAGCCGCCAACCTAAAATAACTATTGATATTCGGGATTAGTCTTTTAATCCATATAATATTCACTGGAAAATGAGCCTCATCTTCTAGGAGAAGGAAGGAATAAGCTGATTTCATAGTAAAGTCACCTTCAGCTTCCCCGCTCCAAATCAAATGATCTCTGGAATCATCTTGTCTGATCGTATACCTATTAAGTTCCACTAAAAGTCTCTTCCAACTGACCAAATTGTTTTGGTTGGACACCCAATAGGGATGATAATTCCACAAACACCTACCATTGACAATAGACATATATTGGGAAACCCAAATTTTGCCTTCCTCCATCGCTTTCAAAGCAAGAGCCCTAATATTTGGGTCATCCAATAACGACTCTTCCCTCAACCAATGGTCTTCCCAAAACTTGATGTTTCTCCCATCACTAATGATCCACCTACTTTTAGCCTTCACAAAGTTCTTGATCTTCATTAATATTCTCCAAAAAATGGAGCCTCTCAAGGAGATATCGTCTGACAAGAAAGAATTAAATATGTATTTCAATTTAAGGATAGAATACCAAGGTATCTCGGCATTCGAAGCAACCAACCACCCTAATTTACTAACTATAACTCTATTCATAAGTGTTGCTCTTATCAAATTAAGACCCTTGTCCTTTCTCCTCTTGCAAATTTGATCTCAAGTGACCAATTGATACTCACCTTTTAAATTTGATCCAACCCAAAGGAATTTTTTATAAATACGATCAATTTTGTCCATTACTTTAGTAGGGAGCATGAATAAGGACATGAAATAAATGGGTATGCTCTGGAGTGTACTTTGAACAAGTACCACCTTCCCTGCTTGGCTCAACAACACCCCTTTCCAAGAGGCTAGTTTACATTGGATTCATTCAATCAAAGGGTCCCATAGTGAGTCTTTCATTCTCCCCATGAAGAGAGGCAGTCCAAGATAGGTCGCTGGCAACATGGCAATCCTACAATTGAGTATATTCGCAATCTTTGATTTCCTAGATTCTAAAGTGTTAACAAAGTAGAGAAAGCTCTTCGCAAAGTTGATCTCCTGACCAACAACCCTCTCATAACACAATAAGATATTTTTAATATCTTAGGCAAAAAATACTAATGCATCACTAGCAGTCAGAGTGTCGTAAGTAAATTGGTGATGAGATACAGGCGAACATGGGAGAGCTGGATGAAGATCCACCTCCCCACTCAACCTTCCAATAACTCTCTCCAAAGCCTATGCCACAAAGAGGAAGAGGAAGGGGGAAAGCGGATCACCTTACCTCAAACCATAGTGAGACTTAAAAAAACCAAACATCGATCTATTCAGTAGAATGAAGAACCAAACTGAAGAAATGCAAGCCAAAATAAGAGTGACCCACTGATCGCTAAAGCCAATCTTCCTCATCAGCTCTTGTAATAATGGCTATGTCACTTTGTCATAAGCCTTATTGATGTTGAGCTTTAAAAGGAATGTCTCTCTCTACCATTGTACTTGACCGAATGAAGAAGCTCATGCATGACAATAGCATCATATAATATTTGTCTACTTGACACAAAGGCGCTCTGAGCCATATCAATGAGATTCGAAAGTAGCCCCTTGAGTCTATTAGACAAAGCCTTAGAGAGGAATTTATATAAAGAATTGCACAAAATGATTGGTCTAAAATCCTTTTTTAGAATTAAGGCAATCAACATGGCATTCAAGGATTTAGGAATCTCCACCGATCTTTGGGCTTCTCTCAGAGCGTTTGCCACCTTAGACCTGTAAATATTCCAATATTTTTGAAAGAACAATGGAGGAAATCCATCAGGCCCCGGAGCCTTTAAAGGCCTCAGCTCCTTAACAACATTAAATTTTCATCATCTGTGAGTGGGGCCTCCAAATCCACGTTCATGTCCTCCGTCACCAACGTAGGAATCGCATCTAACATAACACGTTCTGCCCCAAAATCTCATTCTGGGGGGACCAAGAAGAGAACTGAAGAAATTGATAGCCTCCAATCGAATTTCCTCACTCTTCTTGATAGAGCTGCCATTCTCCTTAATAATCTTCACTATTCTATTCCTACTCCTCCGCCGCATGGTAGATGCATGTAAGAATCACGTATTCTTGTCACCTTCTCTTAGCCATAATTCTCTCGATTTCTGCTTCTAGTGCAACTCGATATCTATTTATTTTTATTTTTTAATTTAGTTTAAACTTTACTTTATATTTTATCACTACAAGGTTTAGGTAGTTAATTTTCAGTTATGGTGATATTTAAGTGAAAAAAGAATGCTAAAATATAGTTTAGTGGTTCCACTTTTTTCACCCTCTTACCTAATATAAGATAATAGGATCATTAGGGTTGTCCTCTAAAACTCGTAACATGGGATACTTTTATCACTTCAACATGTTATCATCTTATAATCATGTGGAGAATTTTATAGCATGATGCTTAATTATTTTTATGTTCTCATGGATTTGATTAAATCCATGAGCACTTTCCTAACTTAGGATGTAATCTTGCAACTTAAAAGTAATATAATGGATAATCCCATACCAACCATCCATCATCAAATTCTTTTGAATCACAAATTACTCAAGAAACCACCACTATAATACTCATAAACGACCGAGTAGAATATTCTATACTATTCCAACTTACCTCCTGCCTTAGTCTACCATCGCCCTGAAATTATTGATGCAACCTCATAGTTGGAGGGTCGATATGAAAATCACGTTTGCAAAGATAATGTTGATAAATTGGCCGGATGTCTCATATGCACCTCTCATGGCCTTTTTATTCGTATACAACAATCTGTCTTTGACACTTCATTAAAAATAGGGGATAGCTATGCATATAGAGCTATGCAGTCGTTCTTTATTAAGCCAGTTTGAACGAGGAATGGGCACAAACATTTTTTTTTTTTCAAAATAATTAATGAAGCATTGGCTGGCTTTTATGGGCGGTGAGATTGTGCGTAGTAATTTAAAAAATTGAGGCTATAATTAATTATTGTTTCATTGTGAAGCAGCTGGAAAGAATCCCCATTCTTTGCTTTTGAGGGCCTTATAACCTGGACTTTTTCTCAGTTCTTAGGCCTCTTCGGTCGGTTTGGATAATATGTTAAAAATACTTGTACAAAATTCAGGGACCTTTCAACACTCTTTCAACCAATCAAAAAAATATACTATAACCTGGACTGCACTGGACTGAATGATGATTGCACGGCATGGTCCGTTCCTTCATAGTATCGTGCGCTAGAAGGCACCTGCTAAGCTGCCAGTATTACGAAAAAAAGAAGCAAAACACGGAAAGCCAGGAAATAGATCAAGGATAAGTTTTGTAAATCATGGAGCGGAGTGGGTGAACCATTCAATAACGAGTGAAGGTGACTAATCCTTAAGTAAGTTCGTCACGCTCTAATTTTTTATTTTTATTTTTGTAATTCTTAGCTTAAAAACATATAAGATAGATATTCCCTCTCCAAACCATTAAATAAGTATTGAATTTAATATATACATCTAAAACAATCAAATAAGTATTGAATTTAATATATACATCTAAAACAATCAAATAAGTATTAAATTAATAAAGACATTTAAATCAATTTTAGATACTGTATCTAAACATAAATATGTGCCAAACAACATTTTCCTATATTTTAATAAAAAATAATTATTATTATTATTTTTATTCGTGGAAAACATTTCAAAAGGGATGCCACTTTTGGGTAAGACTCAAGGAGGTAGGGGTATCCATTCCGCGAAAAACACCCACTCGGACCTGGCCTACCACCTTTGACATACTCAAGGAGCAAACAAACACACAAAACCAAATAAAAAAAAATAAATAACAACAAAAATAATAAAATAAAATAAAAAACATGCTCCTTGAGTGTGTCAAAACCAAAAGCACAACCAAACACGCACAATAAGATAAAATAAACCACAACACAAACCACATAGAAAAACACAAGAACCACATAACAAAACACAAACAAGACAAAAACAACAGAACACTACAAAGACATAACCCAAAAAAACATGAAAAATAAACACAACCAAAACCTAAAAAATAAAATAAATAAAACAAAAATAAAAATAAAAATAAAAACAACCAACAATAGACAATAAACAAAAACAAAAAACATAGAAAACACTCACACATGAAAAAATGAAATAACACAAACAAAGAGAAACCCAAGAACAAGAATGAAAAAAATGTAAGAACAATAACAAAAAACATAAAAAAAAAAAAACAAAAAAAAAAAAAAAAACACAAGAACAACAAAAAACAACACAAAGAACACAAAAATAAAACAAAACAAAACAACCCACCCACCTTAAAAAACTAAACAAGAAAACAAAGAAGACAAAAGAAAAAAAAATGAACAAAACAATGACCTATCTAGACCAGAAGACTATTAATACAAGAATCGACAGAGGAAACAAAATAAAGAATAGAATAAGCTAGGGAACTAAAAAAATTGAATGAACCAAAGAGAAACAAAAAAAAAAAAAAACAAGAAGAAACTAGGTACCTTCAGAACTGGAGCCATCTAAAAAAATGATAGAAAGAAGAGCTTCCCTAATTTGAGAAGCCCACCATATAAGAGGGTGGCCATAACAAGCAAGATCACCTTTGTACAAAGCCCAATTAGCTAGAGTATCATCACTCTTGTTTTGATCTCTAACCACATGATTGTAATCAACTTTCAAAAATCCCATCTGGATTAACTTAATCTTCTCAATAATTCTTTTTATTCTCCAATCCACCTTATGATTCTTAGGAGTCTTCAAGAGATTAATCATAAGTTGAGAGTTAGACTCAACTAACACCTTTTCCCATCCAACCTTAGTAGCCTCCTGAAGGCCTCTAAGGATACCATACCCCTCAGCAAGGTTATTGGAAAGAATACCCAAATTATCAGCAAAAGTAAAAACCAAGGAGCCATCTGAAAGTCTACCAATTCCTCCCACTCCATTAGTATTGACTTTTCCAAAATCCTTAGGAGGAGGTTGCCAATTTCTAGTGCTATCCATCTTACTAATACTCACATTCCATTTAAGTTGGTTGCCCTTAGAAGGTTTAATCTTCAATATTTGCATCACTTGATCCCATATTTGGTGGGAGTTTTGGGGGTGATTAAGGAGTTGATGGACTGATTCAACTAAGTTGGCTATGGTATTTTGCCAAATATAGTGAATATCCTTCCTATATTGATTAAAAATTCGGTTGTTCCTTTCATTCCAAATATTCCAAAGAAGAATGGTAGAACCCATCCAAACTAACTGCCTAATAAAATTATCAACACCCTCTTGATTAGTCCAATCCCTCCAAAGTCTGTTCAAAAGTGAAAAAATTGGACCACTGTAAGCCAAGTAAAGTTGCCATTCTTCTCCATAGCTCAGAGGCTAAAGTACACTGAATAAAAAAAATGGAATGGTTGGGATTATTATGGCATAAGGTCAAATAACCTTGAGCAACTGAATACTCACCCTTAGTAGTGTTGTTCCATCCAAAACAATATTTTTCATCGGACCAAGAGAGGGATCTCATATGAAGGATGCCTTGGATATCTTGTCTTTGCCTTCTAGGATTTGAATAGGCCAATACTCAATAGGGATCCAATATCTACCAACCTTTGAATTACCAATATGGTACAGACAATAATTATCCACTTTTATCCAATTAGCTCGATGAAGCTCCTCCATCCAAGGCCTCCAATCGGGAAACTGAGTTATCAAAGGCTTGTGACCATCCTAAGAATCTATCCAAAAATTTGCATGTTGACCATTATGAATGATCCAAAATAATTTTTTCTTTATCAAATACTCACCAGTATTAAGAACTGCTAAAGTGGGAGAACCTTTGGTAGGAAGTTGATAGCGAACAAGGTCTTCAGGACTTTTGTTCTCAACATATTTAGCACGGAGATTATTGGCCCAAAGATCATTGGGGTTATGCAACATCCTCCAATATAATTTAGCAACTAAAGCTTTGTTGTTATTAATTGAATACCGGAATCCTAACCCCCCTTCACTCTTAGGAAGACAAAGTATCCCATTTCACCAAGGCCCATTTTATTTTCTCCTTAGTACCACTCCAAAGGAAACAATGACTGATTTGATCCAATTCTCGAAGAACAGCCTTTGGGATATTTAAAACAAAAGAAACATAAATAGAAATAGCTTGAAGGACTGATTTTACCAAGGTGATTCTACCCCTAGAAGAAATCCACTTGTTGGTCCACTTTCCAATTTTCTTCTTGACTTTGTCCAACAACCAATTCCAATATTTATTTTTCTGCCTTTGAATATTTATGGGAATACCTAAATAAGTGATTGGAAGAGAGGTCTTCTTATATCTTAATTTATACAAGACCATGGATTCATGTCTAGTAGAGCAGTGAAAGTAAATAACTTTAGATTTGTCTTCATTGATTAACTGCCCAGTAGTCTTAAAAAAATAGCTAATGATTTGCTTAATATTAGAATCTTCCTTAATTGTAGCTTTACCTAAAAGGGTAGAGTCATCCAAAAATTGAATATGAGAGATAGGTCTAGATCCATCAGCAATGGTAACTCCCTCAAGGGTTTTTTTTCTCTCTTTTTGTTATAGTCCTACCCAAGCATTCAGCAAGAATGATGAATAAATAAGGGGATAGCGGGTCACCTTGCCTAATACCTCTAGAAGATGGGAAATACTGAGAAGGCTTGCCATTGATAAGAACTAAGTAGGAAATTGAAGAGATACATCCCATAATCCAATCCATCCAATCCTTAGAGAAACCAAATTGCCTCAAAACTTTGATAAGGAAGTGCCAATCCACTCTGTCATAAGCTTTGGATAAGTCTAATCGGATGAACATAGAAGGAGAATTTTGCATATCCATGGAATGGATGGCTTCCTGAGCAAGAACTATCTCATCTACTATTTGACGTCCTTCCACATATCCCCCTTGCTCTAGGGAAATAATCTTATGCAAAAGAGGCTTCAACCTTTCTACCATGATTTTAGTAATAATTTTGAGAAGAACATTACATAAAGCAATAGGTCTAAAAGCTGAGATATGATCAACCTCTTGAGCTTTTGGAACAATTGTAATATAAGTTTTATTGATAACCTTCAAAATTTCTTTGGATTTCCTGGCTTCTTCCACCACCTCTAATAAATCAACATGAAGGATATCCCAAAACTCTTGGTAGAACTCAATAGGAAAACCATCAGGACCTGGGGTTTTCCCTTTTTGCATTTTAAAAACTACTTGTTGAAGCTCATTGATAGTAACAAGAGTAGTCAAAATAGAGTTCTCCTCATAAGTGATAAGAGAAGGGATTTCTTGAAGAACATTTTGTTGTGAAGCTGAGTCAAGAGGAGTAGCAACAAAAAGATTGGAAAAGTAATCAACAACAATAGAGTTCATGCCATCCCAAGTATAAACAACATCTCCAAAATCTGATTTTAATGAAGAAATAAAGTTGTGAGATCTTCAAGCTAGAAGAGATTTGTGGAAGAAATTTGTGTTTCGATCTCCTTCTTTGAGCCATTGAATTCTAGATTTTTGCTTCCATAAGATTTCTTCTCTTTTTTCCCATTCCTCTAACTGAGTTGTGAGTTTAATTTCATCTGCACTTCTCTTCTCTATGAGGCCATCTAAATGGATTTTCTTATTCAAATTTTCTAGATGAGCAATAAATTCATGTTTTTTTTATGAATATCCCCAAACTCTTTCTAGTTCCAAGTCTTGATTTTGGATTTAATGTATTGCAGTCTTTTGGCAAAACAGAACATCTTAGTCCCATGCCTAGGTTTACCTTCCTTCCACCATTGTTGCACACGAGGTCTGAAGGAAATGTATCGAAGCCACATTAATTGAAATCAAAAAGGAGAGAAACTCACATTGGTTTTCCACATTTCCACCATGACTGGCCAATGATACGAACCAGCATTATTAAGAGTCTTCAATTTATGAATGTGACCATGGATTAAGAAATTTTCAGAGAGTAAAAACCTATCCAATCTCTCCATTATACAAGCTAAGCCTTGCATTATGTTAGACCAAGTCATAAGGCCATTATCTGGTTGGATATCCACAAGATGGAGGTTTGCAATATATTTTCTCATGAGGTCAGTACTTTTGTCCAAATTTCTATTTCCCCCCCTTTTCTCATCTAGAGAGAGGATGGTATTGAAATATCCTCCGATCAAGATCCAAGATTTAGGAAAATAAGAGATAATATGAGTAATATCCTTCCACTGTCTTCTTTTTTCCTCCAAAGAAGTCGGGGCATAAATAGTAATGCAAAGTATAATCTGGTTGGAATGTCTACTTTGAATAGCTATAACCAACAAACCCCAATTGCCAACCATATGGTGAATAACTACCTCTTTTGGGTCCCAAAGACAAGCAATGCCACCCGAAGTCCCTTGGGAGCTGAGGGAAAACCACTTTTCCAGCTGGCCAAATTTTATTGGCAATTAAGTCCATATCCTCCATTGACATCTTTGTTTCTTGAAGGAAAACAAGATGTGGATGATTTATCTAAATCATTCTTCTAATTTCATTTTGTTTTGAAAGACTCCCTTTGAGTCCTCTAATATTCCAAGTGATGATCTTCATTAATACCAGGGCTAAAAATGTTGGGAAGGGCATTAATATTACCTTCCTCTACAAGCTTTTCACCTTCTTTTACCATATGATATTGATTGGTCTTGTGACCTACTTTTTGATTAGAATCCATCTTTAATTTTTTTCCCTATTTCTTGACTTATTCCAATTGAATATGAGATGGCTTCTAACCTTGAAGAATGCTCATACACAACCAAAATTTTACTAGATGGTTCAATGGAGTCTATATTGGGACCTGCATTATTTGAAGTTTTGACATTTGAAATATTGTTTTTTTAGTGTAAATTTTCTCCTTTTTTGTTCTGTTGAAAACCTTTGATTTGTTGGTTTGTCTCTGAGTTCTTTCCTTCATATTTAAATTGTGTTTCTAAGATTTTAGTTTCCATTATTTCCTCTTCCTCACTTGGGACATCATTTGTGGAAAGGATTTCAAACATATTAGCAAATGAATTTGATTGATCCTTCATTACTGGTTTTTTCTGAGTGTTCTTCTTCTTAGGTATTTGGAAACCTGTTGATTTTATATCTTCTTTCTTTTGATCAGGAATTTTATTTGGGCAAGCACTGGCCAAATGACCATATTCATGGAAAATTCTACAACGAAAAGGAATGTTCTCATAGTCCACTACTTGCTCCCAAGTGTCTTCCCCAAATTGTAATGTGATATTTTTAGGTAGGGGTTTGTCAAAATCCATTAAAACACAAATACGAGCATAAATATTATGTTCAAAATTTTGAGTACAATCAGCAGTCATCATAAAAGTTCCTAAAGAGTTTCCAATTGAAGAAAAAATAGTAGGATTCCAAAATTCACTAGGGAGGCCAAAGAGTCTAACCCACATGGGAACTATAGAAGGCATCTCTTCTTCGACTTTAAATTTAGTATACCAGGGCTTCATGAAAAGCCCTGCCCTTCCAAAAAACCAAGGACCCCCTTGAAAAGTTTTCTCTGTATCTTCATTATTAGCAAATAAAACAAGAAAATAACCATTTGAATAAATAGAGATTTGTAACTCACCTTTAGTTTTTCAACTTTTTGCAGCCTAGACTTTGAAAGCAGATAGACTCGGATGAAAACCCACGAACCAAAAAATTAGTCCTCTTTTTTCCAAATATTCAATGCCAGTATGAATGTTACCCATATCAAGCTTAACAATAGGAGTTCCATAAGTTGCTTTAAGACATCCTAACTCCGTTTTCCTGGGATCAATCTTAGGCATTCTTAGAGGTTTATGAGAAGACCTAATATTGATATTAGCATTGCGCTAAGGCTGTCCACCACGAAGGGCATCCCTAAAATCCATTTTGGGACTGAGTCTTCAAAATTCTTACCCTTGACAGGGGTTTTCACAGTAGAATTATTTTGTGGGTGCACCTTAGCACCAAAATCACTTGAGATAGGAGCCATTTTTTGATCAACTACTTGAAACATATTTCATGGTCTCTTTAATCCTTGCCCTAGACGTCGTGGAAAGGTATGGTTTTCACTTTTCTTTTGTGCAGCAAATTCAAAGCCGTTGTCACTCAATTTCATAGTATGATCTGTTGAAAGACAAATTTCAAACCCATCTTGTATCCCCTGCAACATTTCCTACTAAAATATTGAGCATAAACCACAAAAATATTGGCTTCTAGGGCCCGAAGGCCCTAAAAACCATCCTTTGGAGCTGCTTGCACTCAACCCAGATGAAACCCTTGCATAGCCGCTTGCCAAATATATCATTCACATATAGTGATGCACTAGGATCTGTGTTGCTCCAAATGATAGGATCTGTGAGATGTTATAGGGTTTTTCGGGTATCTACCCTCAAAATTTTAGCTCAATCCGAGTTCGGATGAGTGAGATATGGCCGAAACGAGTTCGGCATTTTGGGAAGTCCTAAGAAAAACGTCTAATCCTCTATTTTTCGAGCCCAATAAAAATTAATTTTAATTATCTTAGTTGTTCAAACGAAAATTATGGTTTTAATAGTTTAAAATAATTAAATTAACTACATACTTGAAGATTTGTTTTCATTATTTTATTTTAATTATATTTTTTATTTTAGTAAAAATTTATTATGAAAATAAATTTTAACACAAAATTTTATTGTATCATAATAGACCTTGTAAAATAAGAAAGGAAGGGAAAACCAAATTCAAATGAAGTCATTCCCACCTTATAAAGAAACACATTCTAATTAATTTTACATTATGTTCGACACAAGTGGTGGTGGGACAAAGTCAAATAAATCAGAAGTTTGTAATAATGCTCAATGACAACTTTGGCTCTATCTGTTGCCTCTTATAAATAGCCCATGGTCAATTTTCCACCATCTACAAGGCAAAGAACCCTTACAGTGGGTTTTTTCACCTACAATTAAATAGTAAATATTAAATATTTAGGAAAACTAATGCTCAAGTATAAAATAAGATTTTGAAATTTAAATTTAAACTCAATAAGTAAATTGTAATTACCTTGAAATTTTTTTGAACACTCTCCCAAAATAAATTATCATAAACTTGATTTTGTTTTTGCTATCTCTCTTCTCTTGCATGAAATGGTGAGTTATACCATTCCTTCCTCACAAACATCCCTTCAAAGTTGGTGATGCTAAGCACCCATGTGTAGTTATAGATAAGTATGTAATGCTCTTTGCTTATTCTACTATAGTCTTCACCAATGACATTCTTTCCAATGTCCTCAACCATGAGGATGGACTTTAGAAAATATAGAGGTACTTCTCCTTGAGAATTCTACCTACAAATATATATATTAGTGCATTATTGATCACTACTTGGCAAAAAAATTTCCATTCATATTTCTATCACAACCTCGTCGAATAAATTGAATAATAATTATGAATTCTTTACCTCTTGTGAGACATCAACCAACCTTAAGAAGACCATGTATCTACCCGAAGCTAAAATGAATTTTATAAGTGTATGGCTTCTTACATCCATCCATCCATTAGAAAGAATGTTGTAGCCCTTTTTCCTTTAGGAATTTCATTTCTTTTCTATAAGAGCATGTATGGTGATGACATACTCCTCCAAAAATGGTCCACTTAAATCATGGATCAAGAATATCTTAACTCCTTTACCAGAGTCACTCAATACTCTCACTCCAGTTTTAAAATATGGGTTGTTTGCATAGTGGAATAGAATGTTGTAATAACACCAGAAATTTGCTATAGTTATACTCACATCCTTTGCATTGTTCCTACCCCATACTATATTGTAAATTGTGGTTTTTCTTGTGCTAGAGCCTCATTTCACATTTTTTGCACTCTTACTAGAACTACCTCACTAAATGCAAGGTCTAAGAATAGATTCATTGGCCATAGCATCAACATGATGTAGTTTGCCATCATCCCTATAGAAGGAGCTCCCTGGATGCACTCCATATCCCACTATATATCTTGTCCTTTGTTCTTGACTTTCTTGATCTGTTTGGTACATAATCAAGCCTTTACCTCATTTTTAATCATATAATATGCTTTAAGGTAGGGCTCCACATCATGCCCCAGTTATTTAAGCATATGGATCTTGAAACAATGGATTCATCCTTGCATGTCTTTGTCATAGTATTTATAGAACACTTATTTTAAAAACTTTTTTTTAACCCAATGCTTCCACATTTGGTCTTTTTATAGGTTTTGACTTGAGATTTTGGATAAAGAAGTTTGTTGGGTTCCACTTGTAGGAGGATCATTGTTGCTTATGGTGGTTTCAAGGACCTATCTTGAAGAATTTATACATTTACTAATAAGAGAAAAAAAGAAATATTAGAGGGAAAAATTAATCCATTAATAAAATGCCCTAGTTTATATCGTTAAAAAATAAAAATAAAAATACTCCATAGCCTACATGCTTGAAAATACCAAAGTAAATTTTAAAAAACTAAAAAACAAATGCCTAACATATATGTTTTAAAAGAACTTAGATAAAATAAATGGGAAAACCCTAATAAAACCCTAGTTTTCTTTTGAAAGGATTAAAAAATGCATCAAAAATAATTGTAGAAACAACCTAAAATATCCTTAAGCATCTAATATTTAATGTGATCCAAAAAGGTGATTTAATTTAATTTTTTTGACTAATTCTACCTATTACATGTTTTTCATAATGTTGGAGGAAAGGAAAAAAAAATAAATACCTAGAAATGGGATTTTAAAAATAAATTTGGCATTTTTCCTACTTTTGTGCAACTATAGTTGAGAAATTCATCATGAGACAACAAGAAAATTATTAAAAAAAACTTGTTGGTCGTAAATTCTTGTTCAAGATCAATAATTGTGTATTTATTAATGCTCTTGATATAAGCCTCTATACATGTTCAATGTAATTCTACATGTATTCTTTATCTATTCCTATGAACATCATTTATGTAATACTATAGGAATTCTTTGAGTAGCATTAATGTATTCACCCTTAGAGATATCTATTAAATAACTTTTATGGTTAACCTCAATTTAGGGTTTAATATAATTAATATATTGTAATTTGATTTTTAATCCTTGTTATGTTCAAATGAGATCTACAATAAATTATAGATTATATATCACTAAAAATACCTCCAATGATTGGACCATTACATTAAGGGGGCCAACATACTAATTGTTAATAGATGGAAAATCCATTTATTATCTCATTACCAATATAGAGAATCTAAGGTCTAATGGATTTTGAAGTCTTCCAAATGCTTTTGGCTACAAAGGTGCCCTAAATATGCATAGGCACCTCCATAACTAGAAATGAGGGCAGCCCATGTTCTTTCCAAGATTTCTTCCCATGGGAAGAACTAGAGGTAATTAAGTTGTAAATAAATATTCTATAGGTCTCATTTCCTTGTAAGGATCAAAGGTCTATCCCCTATGTTTGTATGTCTAGAAGACCCATCCCACTAGAGTACTTTCGGAGACATAAAATTCTTAAGCTACTCTATGGAAACATTTCCTCTCCTTTGAAGAGGATCAAAGAAAATCTTGGAGAAGCTTATCTAGCTTCTAGTATGAGACTTTTTAAGGGTCCCAACATGACAAGTAATAGACATGAATGAAAATCAAAAAGTTCTAGCAAACTTACAATTTATTGATTAATAAGAGAGATTTCATAATCCACTTTCAAAAAGTTCTAGGAAACTTACAATTTATTGATTAATAAGAGAGATTTCATAATCCACTTTTACATTTTTTCCCTCTGTGTCAAGAACATATTTTTATAGTGTAGAGAAGGTAGATTGGAAAGCAAAAGGATTTCCCAAGAATATAAGTATTTCTCTATGTCAAATCCACTTCCAACTATATCTATTTGACCAAGAGGTCTTCGGTAGGAAGGATTGCCTATAAAACATGGTCCTTTGCCATTGTATACTAGAGTTAGAAGCCAAAAATAATATGTCCATGCACTATAGAGAATGCTTAATGTTATCCTTCTCCTCAAAAATATTAAGAAACAAATAATTTATAAATTTCCAATTAACCAACTACTAAAAATTTCTTGGAAAGATTATCCTTTTACCCTATCCTTAGAAATAATGTTGACAAGAAGATATCCAAACCCTTTGGTTGCAAAAATATATAATCCTAGGGGAAGCGGGTATCCTAAGAGTTTGCTTATCATTAACGGTAAGATAAGTATAGGCATATATAAAAATAACTTCAATAGTGCACAAGAAATTAGGTCCAAACCCTAACACTTGTATCATTACCAAAATGAAAGGTCATTCAGTTCTATAATAAGTTATTATAAATTAAATTTTGAGAAACATGGTCTCCAATTGGGTTTGCCTTGCCAACTCCATCCTTTCATAGACAACAATAATATTACCCAGAATATACTTTCTCTAGAAAATATAGTTTTCTTTGGGAAAATGATAAGAGGGAGAAGATTAGTTTGATTGAGAGTAAGAGGCTTGGTTATAATCTTATAGGATACATTTAACAATGTCACGGATCTTCAATTGTAGATATCTTTAGGGTCCCCAAATTTGGATATGAGTTTTATATTTTCCCTATTGATCAATTCATCTATGGAATAGGTTCTAAGAGCTTCAAGGTAAACCATGTGTAAATCAGACCCCATAGTATTCTAGATGGATTTATAAAATTCATATGCAAATTTATCATAACGTAGACCTTTACCATTGGCCATGTAGAATACGACATCATTAAGCTCATCCATGGATAGAAAACTATCCCAAATGACCTATTGAGAGGAAGAGAAATTGTGAGGCACCATACTAACGTATTATTGTAAAGCATAGTCCTGAATAGATGAAGGACCTTGAAATTTTAAAATCCATTAGTAGTTATAAATAAAGACCTACAGGATATTAGGAAGCTTAGTGAGCATTTTTATCCCTCTTAGATGCTCTTGATATTTTGGATTGTGTATCTTCTTCTAAGGGAAAAAAAATTATTTAGAGACTCTATCCCTAAAATTGAGCTAATGGATTCTAGTATTAAATTTATTTCCTTAGAACACATGGACATCAACTATCTATTGCTACTATTATAACTTTACCATACAAAGTTGGAGAGCAGTTGATACAGATTGAGCTTCTAGATCCATGGTGACTTGGAAGATTTCTAAGGTGGTGGCACCATAAGAGTATAGGAAAAAATATCTAGTTGATGCCCATATGTCTAAATGAAGTAAGAGGTATGCTTGATCACACTATTCCACCATTCAATCCACTTGTTTTGAGTGTCAAGACATGGCTAAAAATTCTAAATATGTTGGATATTGAAAGATAAGGTTTATTTTTTAAGAATGATATGTTCATATAAAACTAATGACTTAGACTTAAAAATTTCCCATTTGGTCATTCAATATAGAAACAAATGGGAGAGTGGTTCAAAAGGAGTTTCACAAGTAGTAGTTCTACTATGAGAGAAAACTATTCGACAAAAATAAATGTTGGTTTCCCCAATAATATCACCTTATCAACCAACTTGAGGATCCTAAAATCCTAATTTATACCAAGGGGTATTGATATTGTAGCAAGGGTTATTTTATTTGTAGCAAGGGGTATTGGCAGTGTAGCAAGGGGCATTGGAATTTTAGCAAGTATCCTAAAATCCTAAAATAAATTTTGGACCATATGTACCAAGGGGCATTGACATTATATCAGCCTATACTGGGATCATAAAATACTATTTTATTGTATATGTAATACCATGTATCCCTATTTCGAAGTGCCCAATACATCCAATGGCCCTTAAAGTTATCTAAAACTATTTAAATATATTAAAGTTGACACAAATAGCCCATGTGGTAGAAGGTAAAGAATCCATAATTGGGATCATTCAATGACATTATCAGAAGAATAAACATTAATCACCCTAAAGAGTGGTTTTGATGTTGAAAACTATCCATAACACTTTACAGGCTAGGTCATATTTATCATCCACTAGTTGGGGCTACCCTCATGGGGAGATGAAGGTCGAAATGATAGCTCAACCTAACTCACGATTGATGTGGAGGGAGTGGATCGTTGGCCAAATGACATGATAAACTATAAAGAGCAAAAGGCTTACAACTTTTAATTATTGTAAATATAAGTTGCTCATATGCTATCTTAGCCATTGCCTTAGGTTGTGGTGACATAAAAGTATCATATTCCATGTCCTTATGTCCTCTAATCATGGTCCAACCATCATTATTGGCTGAAGGGGGTCACACCATTTTTTTAGGGATTGGATTATTCTTGTTGTAGGGCATAAGAGGAAAATCCCTAACATTATTGTAAAACACTTGGTATCAAAAATATGTATTGGGTAGGTTTATGTAGAAGACCTATTGAGAAATAATAGAGTTACTAACTGAGATCTAAATTATTTTCTTGAGGTCTTTGGACAACTCCACTTCAACACACACACACACACACACACACACATATATTAATGAGTGTGCATGAAATAAATTGTCCAATTAAACCAGGATAACTCTACCCAATGGATTTTATTTTTGGTTAAAAAATGCTATACGAAGAGCAAGAGACTAAAGAATTGAAACCATACCAGGACATTTGTGCTCCTTTCTTAAAAAAAATATATATTGGGTCCATGGGAAAATATAAGAAAGGAACTCCTCATAAACCATATTTCATATTCATATATTAATTTTGCATGTGCAAAATCTACAAAGTGAAAACATAAAAAAATCCACCGTTTTGTTTTGAATCAACTCAAGATTGACCACATGAGGAATCCAATCAGAGTTCACCCAATACTATAGAGTGTATTTATTGGAAACATGACCCTTAAAATAACTAACTAAAGTAAAGGACTCTATCCATTTGTATGCATTATTAAATTATAGAAAAGGTTAAACCATATTTGGAGAAATGTAATTACCTCTTGGACAACCTTCGAGATGAATTTTCTAGGTTACTTGTTTGGAGCCATCATTACATGCTTTACCACCTGCAGTGCTAGTACTGACTGATGGCCCATAAGATTTGGGTACCATTTTAAATGAAAGGAAGGAGCACACCATACAAAGACTACTTAAAACTCGGGACTAGTCAATTCACACCAGAGTGTTGCAGTCTATGGTACCTGATTGGAATGTAAAGGTGACCCTTGATTATTAGAATTAGCTAGATAGCAATGTTTTTGATATAATTAAATTATAGCGATAATATAAAGGTTTAATATAGGATATATTATGGTCATGTTATAACCTTCTTCATATTTAAATTACACCTAGATTTGTTTCATGAAAACATGTGAAGCTTCCCTCATATTCTTATTTGTTAAATTCTTACAAACCTTTTTTTTGTTATTTATGATATTACATGTGATTCATTCTAAAAGCAAACATTTATTTTACATATAAATAAATTAGCTTTACAAATCACATAAATCAAACCCTCATAATGTGGTACAACCACATACCCAAAATTTATTCTTTTATGCCTCCTCCTTGCACATCTCTTTTGATTCTCGATCATCTAGGGATGAAATTAATATTAGTAGACATATTACAAACAATTTATACTTTCTCTTTGTATTCCTATTATTTTATTATTTCTTTGGTAATTATTCCATGGGGTCCACAAAAATATTATAAGGGAGACATATTATGCATCACAATGTATCTAAATATTTCTCTTATGTTTTTAATATCATTGGTAACAATGCTCATGGTCCTCTACAAAAATTAACACTACAATAAGTAATATATTTGAATATTTTATATTCAGTCATAGGTGTAAATTTTTTCACTTTTAATATATATTGTATCATCAAACTAGATCAACATCATTGTAATCTCATATGGTAATTATTAAATGATGTGTAGTTTATTTTTTGGTTAGTTATCAGTTATTGGATTTCAATATACCATGTGTTATGTTTCTTGTAAATCAACACTTCCATTAGTTCTTTTCTTAAGCATGGAAACTTTACATGTTCTAATTTTAACATAAAATTTATAAATGAGAGTTTCATTGTTGGAATTTTAGCTATGATACATAATTACTAGTGTTTATGCTATCTTTTATAAAATTTCAATTTTGAAAGTTAAACATCAATATAATATACATTACAATATTATACTATTCATGAAATTATTGCCAACAATATTAATGGTTAAATATCTATATAGATTGGTTCTATTTAATAAAGTTATCATCAATTTTCACCATATTTATTGTGTATATATTTAAAAAAAATGGTTGTAATTGTGACCATGTTGGAGACTATTTTTCAATGAAAAATTTAAAGTGTAACAACCCAAGTCTACTCACTTGGTTGTACCACTAAAATTTCAAGCGTTATCACAGGATATTTTTTTATTTTCAAACTATAGATTTGTTCATATGAGTGCTTTCAAATTCATAGAAAATTAATTACACCCAATAAAACATTAATATAAACTTTAGTTAGTATAGGTATATTATACAACTTTTGGAGATAGCCACCCAAGTGTATGATATTGGCCAAGTCCTGCAAACGTGCCATTAGTGGAGTTGACTTATCTCATTTATCGTCCTCATGTTTTGGTATGAGGGTTGATCCATGATAGGGGTTATCCTCTAGGGCACATAACACCTAGAGGGGAAAGCTTTCTTTACCCATCCCTTAGCATTTGTGAATCCACAACCTATGTGGTCAACTTATTCTTCTTCTTTTTTATCCGAGAGATCAGCATACATATGTCAGTGTATAGTTGATTGTCCCTTACCCGATGTCAGCTAGAGAAATATCAATACCCTGACCTTGGACTTAATCACATATCCTAATTGTGACTCAAAATTATTTATTCCAAACCAAACGTTGAGGCTAGACTAGCTAAGTCAAATGAACATGTGATTTATCATAGTACTATTGGGTTGTCATTATCCTCCCTAACTGAATTTAAGGCATAAGAAAATAATGTATTAACCGAAGATGTGGTAATACTTAGTTTAAATAATTGAACCATGTGATGTATAGTTGATTTATGAGGGCATGTTATTTCTAACATATTGCCAAGTGTGCAAGATCAGGTACACTCATAGGTGGAGCAAGTAGAGTTACCCACCAGATATGAGGGTACCAAATATCAGGGGAAATAATGAATAAGGTACTCGAAGGTAACATGGATAGATACCTTCATATATGGGTATGCATTGACAGAAGGAATAATAATCAATATTCGATCACTTGGAGCTTTATTTTATAGCCTAGTATCTATCGTAAAATATCTATCTAAGATGGGTAATTGAATTTATGGAAAGACTCCATCTTTGGTTAATTGTATAAATGTGTTTGCTTTCTACTACATCATAGCTTGAGTAGTTTGATGATTTAGCTCCTATATAAGAACCACTACAAGATGATTATATATGCATAAGATTAATTGTCATATAAAAAAATAAAAACAAAGCATCCTCCTTGTAAAAGAGAACAAATTAAGTTATATGTTGAATTTAGATGTTTTTAAATTAATTAATGGAGTTTAGAAAAATAATGATTGGCTCATTAGAGCTCATTTGTAAACTTCATTTGCAATTAATTAAGGAGTTTTAATTTTAATTAATAGTGGTTATGATTCATTAGAGATTAATTAAAAGTGATTATTTTAATGATAAGAGAAAATTCATTAAAAAAAATTTAATTAATTAAGAATAAATTGAAAGAGGATATTTCATTTAAATAAAATAATAATAGATATATTATAATATATTATAAATATCTTTATTATTTTAAAATAATATGTCATTATCCCACATTCCTACATGGTGCAACCTAAGGAAAGACCTACGATGCTTAAAATAGCCAAAGAAGGAAAATATGGAGGAAGGAACAAGGGATAGGGTACGAGCATTGATGGAAAGGTTGTGGCACAAGCTTCGAGAGGGCAATGGATGGACAACCAATATTAGGGGGAATGTATGGAAGATGTAGAATGAAAGGAGGGGAAGAAAAGAGGAAGCAAGGGGGAAGGGCCAAGGTAGAGGAAAGAAAGCACACAAGGAGCTGAAATGGAGGTGGTAGATTTCATCGGACGTCAATGTCAGTTAAACCATAGGTTTGGTTATTCTAAGCTAAGCTTTGGTTTTAATTAAATGAGTTTTTAGTGAATCCATTGTTACATTGGAAGCATTGTGCATTGTACCCATGTTTGGAACCACCGTGAGTGGGAGAAATAGGTTGTTTTAGTGAAGCCATTCTTGCCTTGGAAGCACTATGCATTGTACCTTCATTTGAAACCACCTTGAGTGGGAGAATTGTGTGTTTTAGTGAAGCCATTCTTGCCTTGGAAGAGTTGTGTGTTGTACCCACATTTGGAACCACCTTGATTGGGAGAACTGGGCTATTTTATTGAAGTCATTCTTGCTTGGAAGCACTGTGCATTGTACCTACATTGGAAACTTCAATACCAGTGGTAGAGATGTGATGTTGGTAAGGCCGCTCTACACTGCATTTGAGACAGAAATCCCTAGTGCCATGAGAGGACACCATGTTTAACTAGTACTATAGAGATTGATGTCAAATCCTCTGTTTGCCTTGGAATAGTGTTCAACAAGTAAGCGTAGTGTTCAAAAAATGAAAAACCCTAGGTTTTAGGGAGTGCAGGTTGAGAAAACTAGTCATCATCATTAGAACATCCCTAGTTTTAGTGGATGTTGGGTTCACCATGGATGATTGGTGTACCTTGTATGGTGTTAGCACTGACTATATATTTGATACGTAAAAGAGCCATAGTTTATGAAACGTTTTTGATCATGGTTTTAAATAAAAATAAGGGCCTTTGATTTATATATATGATATATATTGTGACCTTTGATTTATAGGTGATATATATATTAAGATTTAATTAAATGGACCTTAGATTTATATGTGAAACATATATTAGGATTTAATTAAATGGACCTTTGATGTATATGTGAAACATATATTAGGATTTAATTAAATGGACCTTTGATTTATATGTGAAACATATATTAGGATTTAATTAAATGGAACTTTGATTTATATGTGAAACATATATTAGGATTTAATTAAATGGACCTTTGATTTATATGTGAAACATATATTAGGATTTAATTAAATGGACCTTTGATTTATATGTGATACATATATTAGGGTTTAATTAAATAGACCTTTGATTTATATGTGAAACATATAGTAGGTTTTAATTAAGTGGACATTTGGTTTATTTGTGAAACATATAGTATGTTTTAATTAAATGGACATTTGATTTATATGTGAAATATATAGTAGGTTTTAATTAAATGGACTTTTTATTTATATGAGACATATAATGGGTTTTATTTAAAGGAACCATTGATTTATATGGGATATGTAAATGTTAGGTTTTGATTGAAAAGGAACCTTTGATCTTAGGGAAATATATGTAAGGTTTATTTAAAGAGAACCCTTGGATTAATGTTTATTATCTTAGGAGTTTTTAAATATAATGAAATGTGGATTTATTCTTTATGCTGAAGTTATGGGGCTTTGGTTTAGGGAATGAAGGAATGATTGTTCTAAAGGTTAAGGGTATGGGACTTTAATGCTTTAAAAAATGAATGAAATGAAATTAAGTTAGACCTTAATCTAAGTGATAGTATGTTTGGATGACTCTCCAAGGGGATTTGGTGGAGGTGAAAATAAAAGTAAGGTTTATTTTATAATGTCCATTATGCATTAGATGGTTAGAGACTTAATGGAATATTGTATGGTTGCAATTTGGCATATTAGATGAATAAATGCATTTAAAGGTATGCCTATCCTAAACCATGAGTATCCTGATCCCCTACTACCCTCAAAGAACCAAAAGGAAGCAAGGAATCAAATGGAAACAAAGAATAGGTATGGCATATTATGTTGATTTACTTATGTTCCTTAGATTAGAATTGTTGGGAGATATCCCCAATCTAGTTAATGTGATACCTTTGAGTAGGAAAGGCTTATTATGCAAGTAATTTTGAGTTAATCATTATTGGGTTATTGAAATTAATTTGACTATATGTCAGTATTTGATTATGCCATGTATTAGATTCTATTTTAGAGTTAATCTTGCTTCATTTTCTCTATTATTGTTTGATTTTTTTATGATGTGGTAGCATAGATGTATTATCGTTGATTACTTTATGATAGGTAATCTAGTGTAGAGTTCTAGGGTGAACTCATAGGTAACCTAAGGTAATTGAGACCCCATTAGGGTGAATATAGGAGGACCTAAGGGAATTGAGACCCCCTTAGGGAGATAGAGGACTAAGTAGGAAGATATTACATATGAGTTAAGATAGCTTGTCATGGAGACGAGATTGATAGCTTAACTCGTGGTACTCGTAGCATACCTACACATAAGTATTTGTGTATGGTATGGAGATGCATGTACACCTTCTATGGATGGAGGGTAATAAGTCTAACTCATCAAGGATGATGAAACATATGGAATTATCCATAGTAACACATTATACACCTACATAGATGGATTTGTGCTAGGGTAATTCGTGAGATGTAACTTCTAGGGAAACTTAGGAGAATTAAACTTTAGGTTTTATAGTGGATTAAGGGTTCATGATGGGTTCATGTACCTCTCTCATTAGTGAAAAAAAACATTTTCTATTTTTGTATTTTTCTGTTTGAGTATTTTTTGGTCATTACCTCATTTATCATCCTCACATTTTGGAATGAGGATTGATGCATGATAGGTTTTATCCTCTAGGGTCCATAACACCTAGAGGGGAAAACTTTCTTTCCTTATCCCTTAGTATTTGTGAATCCACAACCTATATGGTCAACTTATTCTTCTTTTTTTTATCTGAGGGATCAACATACTTATGTTAGTGTATAGTTGATTATCCTCTACCCAAATTCAGCTAGAGCAATATCAATACGGTGACCTTAGACTTAATCACACATCCTAATTGTGACTCACAATTATTTATTCCATACCAAACATCGAGGCTAGACTAGCTAAGTCAAATGAACATGGGATTTATCATAGTACTATTGGGTAACAATCTAAAGGTGGCATCCCATATTATTCCTTGTTATTAGATCTAACCTAGCCATTTTTATAAGTAATTTTATTAGTCTACAATTGGTATTGGTATTGTTGTGTGCCTACTTACACTTCAACATAATTAGGTACTTTTTTAAGCCATCATTTTCATTGGCAATAACTATGATTTACCCTTTTCGATAAACTAATTTAAGGTTTTCAAGATTGTTTCACATGGTTTCATGTTTTTTTCCTAATTTAAACTATGATTAATTGATTCAACTCTCATTACTAGAGTTCCCCATTCAACATGTTGCTAAACTAAGGTAATATTTGCTTAATAGGTTCAACATCTAAATATTAAAGCAAACAAAAACAACTATTTAAAATATATAATATTATGAGTTTCTTTACCATACTACTCACATTCTAATCAATGCCTAAGTTTTCAGCTTTCCATAAGGCTTCAATAAATTGCTATATTGAGTTTTGGTTTGTGTTTCACATTAGACTAGAAAACTTATCTATGCAACCCAAGTTCTCATTAAAATCTTTCAAAAACTGTAATAACCCACCAAAAACCTAATTCATGATATGCATAATTTATCTTCAAGGATGAGATTTTGCTAATGAATATGTGGATGTAGGAGACAGGTATTGTTACTGGCGAAGATAATACATAGGAAGGGTGTCTTCTCAATGAGTAGAAGGAATATTTGGTATAAGGTAAGTCAAGGAAATGATGAGCGGTGGTATAATCACTGGTTGATAGGGGTAAAGAACCCTATATAAAATGAATCTTCCAGCGGTCCATATATATGCTTATCATATTGTTGCATTTGTAGGAATGTGTGATGCTTGTTAAATTATGAATTTATGATGTTTACTGGTGATAAAAATGCTTAGAATATATGGGTGTCATAATTTAAAAATGATGGATGGCAATGAAAATGAATAAGTGCATGGGAGCCATAGTTTTAAAAAAGTGAATGAATGTGAAACATTGATATATTATTTGTTGTCCTAAGTACTGAAAGGGAATGTAAGGTGAACAAAGAATAGTTAATCAATAAATAATATGTATACACTGTTGTGTGTTTTGAAGAACTTAATTATTTAAAAATAATATATAACATATAAAATAAAATTGTAGACACCAAAACAACACCAATCCGATTATGTCACTACAAACACTGATCGCATTAACACACACAGCTTTCAGGGCAGCCCTTAGAGGTCAAACAATGGTCCTAGCCACTTACACAGCAGTTTAGAAGGTCGAAAAGTAAACAAAGCAAAGTTGGTTGTTTTAACAAGGCAAAACCCTAAAGCAAGCCTTGGTCAAGGGTGTCACGAAATCGTGACACCAAAAGCCCAAAGGAAAGCCTTGGCCGAAGTGTCGTGATATCGCGACGTCGTGATATCGCGACACCAAAAGCCCAAAGGAAAGCCTTGGCCGAAGTGTCGTGATATCGTGACATCGCGATATCACGACGCTGTGATATCGTGACACCAAAAGCCCAAAGGAAAGCCTTGGCCGAAGTGTTGTGATATCGTGACACCAAAAGCCCAAAGGAAAGCCTTGGCAAAAGTGTCACGATATCGTGACATCACGATATCGCAAGACCAAAATCCCATAGGAAAGCCTTGGCCGAAGTGTCATGATATTGCGACGTTGTGATATCGTGACGTCGTGATGTCACGACACCAAAATCCCAAAAGAAAGCCTTGGCCAAAGTGTTGCGATATCGCGACGTCGCGATATCGCGACAAACTTCGCATTTGTGCCTGGGCAGAGTTTAACCAATCGAAGGCGGACATTGGCCAATAAAAGGCAGATTTTAAGCATTTAAAAGCAAACATTAAACAATTAAAAATAGACATTAAATGAGTGGCAGCCAAAGACAGTTAATTATTTCCGCCTGCTATTCATGCACACGTAGGTGGGCAGATTGGCAGTTAGAGGACTGTCACAAGGGCAGTCATGTAAGCCCAAGTCAGGGAGGAGTCTCCTCTCTTTTGGGAAGGCATGGCCGCTAGGTGGCATCCCTGCGTGCCCTTCTAAAGAGACCCCATGGGTCTATAAAATGGTGGACTTTCCCACCCAAAAAAATGAGTTGGTAGACATTTCAAGCAACGAAGTGCTGCCAAATTGAAAGACGCCTTTACCCCTTTTTGATTCATTTCTTCTACACCCTTAATATCTTTCGCAAGAGACGTTACTGGGTGGTTTTTAGAAGCGTGGATCCAGACCTGAACCTAACGTTATACCACATTTGATCCATCAATTCGACGACACCACATTCTTTGATATTTTGAGCCCATTCCTAGTGGATTAGTGTCAAAGTCAATTTCTAACGGGGGCGGCCCGCATGGGCACCCTACACTTTTTGTTATTTGCATGTTAGTCTATTCTGTCACGCTTTACATTCAAATACATATTTTATCGAATATATCCTGCATTCTATGTTCTATGTCTAATGCTTTACGTTTGAATATATCTGTCACGCTTTACATTCTACATCCAATTTGGATTTCAGAAGACGTTTATCAAATAATATTATGCTTTTGTCATTTTTGTTGTCCCACAATCCTGCAGGTAACAACATTGATTTGGCGTCTTAACACAGTCAAATTCGCATCCTGCCGATGGACGAATTACAGTCAAGAGAAAATTAGCCGACTGTTTTAATGGTAGAAGCCCTCTGGTGAGGTTTTTTTTTGGTCTCTGTCAAGTTTGTAGGTGATTTAGATTCATTTTACTCATTGATTCGGCTAACCTTTTACATGCATCTTTCATTAATTTCAAAAAAACAAACTTTTCCTATTTGCAGCAGGTGCTACTAACAATGTCATTGTTTCTTTGATCGCAGGAGAAGCAGCAAGCAAGGATTCATCATCGTAAGCGGCGGCAATGCTTTGGCCCACCCATTTCAAGGTAAACCATGTGTAAATCAGACCCCATAGTATTCTAGATGGATTTATAAAATTCATATGCAAATTTATCATAACGTAGACCTTTACCATTGGCCATGTAGAATACGACATCATTAAGCTCATCCATGGATAGAAAACTATCCCAAATGACCTATTGAGAGGAAGAGAAATTGTGAGGCACCATACTAACGTATTATTGTAAAGCATAGTCCTGAATAGATGAAGGACCTTGAAATTTTAAAATCCATTAGTAGTTATAAATAAAGACCTATAGGATATTAGGAAGCTTAGTGAGCATTTTTATCCCTCTTAGATGCTCTTGATATTTTGGATTGTGTATCTTCCTCTAAGGGAAAAAAAATTATTTAGAGACTCTATCCCTAAAATTGAGCTAATGGATTCTATTATTAAATTTATTTCCTTAGAACACATGGACATCAACTATCTATTGCTACTATTATAACTTTACCATACAAAGTTGGAGAGCAGTTGATAGAGATTGAGCTTCTATATCCATGGTGACTTGGAAGATTTCTAAGGTGGTGGCATCATAAGAGTATAGGAAAAAATATCTAGTTGATGCCCATATGTCTAAATGAAGTAAGAGGTATGCTTGATCACACTATTCCACCATTCAATCCACTTGTTTTGAGTGTCAAGACATGGCTAAAAATTCTAAATATGTTGGATATTGAAAGATAAGGTTTATGTTTTAAGAATGATATGTTCATATAAAACTAATGACTTAGACTTAAAAATTTCCCATTTGGTCATTCAATATAGAAAGAAATGGGAGAGTGGTTCAAAAGGAGTTTCACAAGTAGTAGTTCTACTATGAGAGAAAACTATTAGACAAAAATAAATGTTGGTTTCCCCAATAATATCACCCTATCAACCAACTTGAGGATCCTAAAATCCTAATTTATACCAAGGGGTATTGATATTGTAGCAAGGGTTATTGGATTTGTAGCAAGGGGTATTGGCAGTGTAGCAAGGGGCATTGGAATTTTAGCAAGTATCCTAAAATCCTAAAATAAATTTTGGACCATATGTACCAAGGGGCATTGACATTATATCAGCCTATACTGGGATCATAAAATACTATTTTATTGTATATGTAATACCATGTATCCCTATTTCTAAGTGCCCAATACATCCAATGGCCCTTAAAGTTATCTAAAACTATTTAAATATATTAAATTTGACACACATAGCCCATGTGGTAGAAGGTAAAGAATCCATAATTGGGATCATTCAATGGCATTATCAGAAGAATAAACATTAATCACCCTAAAGAGTGGTTTTGATGTTGAAAACTATCCATAACACTTTACAGGCTAGGTCATATTTATCATCCACTAGTTGGGGCTACCCTCATGGGGAGATGAAGGTCGAAATGATAGCTCAACCTAACTCACGATTGATGTGGAGGGAGTGGATCGTTGGCCAAATGACATGATAAACTCTAAAGAGCAAAAGGCTTACAACTTTTAATTATTGTAAATATAAGTTTCTCATATGCTATATTAGCCATTGCCTTAGGTTGTGGTGATATAAAAGTATCATATTCCATGTCCTTATGTCCTCTAATCATGGTCCAACCATCATTATTTGCTGAAGGGGGTCACACCATTTTTTTAGGGATTGGATTATTCTTGTTGTAGGGCATAAGAGGACAATCCCTAACATTATTGTAAAACAGTTGGTATCAAAAATATGTATTGGGTAGGTTTATGTAGAAGACCTATTGAGAAATAATAGAGTTACTAACTGAGATCTAAATTATTTTCTTGAGGTCTTTGGACAACTCCACTTCAACACACACACACACACACACACACACACACACACACACACATATATATATATATATTAATGAGTGTGCATGAAATAAATTGTCCAATTAAACCAGGATAACTCTACCCAATGGATTTTATTTGTGGTTAAAAAATGCTATACGAAGAGCAAGAGACTAAAGAATTGAAACCATACCAGGACATTTGTGCTCCTTTCTTAAAAAAAATATATATTGGGTCCATGGGAAAATATAATCAAGGAACTCCTCATAAACCATATTTCATATTCATATATTAATTTTGCATGTGCAAAATCTACAAAGTGAAAACATAAAAAAATCCACCGTTTTGTTTTGAATCAACTCAAGATTGACCACATGAGGAATCCAATCAGAGTTCACCCAATACTATAGAGTGTATTTATTGGAAACATGACCCTTAAAATAACTAACTAAAGTAAATGACTCTATCCATTTGTATGCATTATTAAATTATAGAAAAGGTTAAACCATATTTGGAGAAATGTAATTACCTCTTGGACAACCTTCGAGATGAATTTTCTAGGTTACTTGTTTGGAGCCATCATTACATGCTTTACCACCTGCAGTGCTAGTACTGACTGATGGCCCATAAGAGTTGGGTACCATTTTAAATGAAAGGAAGGAGCACACCATACAAAGACTACTTAAAACTCGGGACTAGTCAATTCACACCAGAGTGTTGCAGTCTATGGTACCTGATTGGAATGTAAAGGTGACCCTTGATTATTAGAATTAGCTAGATACCAAAGTTTTTGATATAATTAAATTATAGCGATAAGATAAAGGTTTAATATAGGATATATTATGGTCATGTTATAACCTTCTTCATATTTAAATTACACCTAGATTTGTTTCATGAAAACATGTGAAGCTTCCCTCATATTCTTATTTGTTAAATTCTTACAAACCTTTTTTTTGTTATTTATGATATTACATGTGATTCATTCTAAAAGAAAACATTTATTTTACATATAAATAAATTAGCTTTACAAATCACATAAATCAAACCCTCATAATGTGGTACAACCACATACCCAAAATTTATTCTTTTATGCCTCCTCCTTGCACATCTCTTTTGATTCTCGATCATCTAGGGATGAAATTAATATTAGTAGACATATTACAAACAATTTATACTTTCTCTTTGTATTCCTATTATTTTATTATTTCTTTGGTAATTATTCCATGGGGTCCACAAAAATATTATAAGGGAGACATATTATGCATCACAATGTATCTAAATATTTCTCTTATGTTTTTAATATCATTGGTAACAATGCTCATGGTCCTCTACAAAAATTAACACTACAATAAGTAATATATTTGAACATTTTATATTCAGTCATAGGTGTAAATTTTTTCACTTTTAATATATATTGTATCATCAAACTAGATCAACATCATTGTAATATCATATGGTAATTATTAAATGATGTGTAGTTTATTTTTTGGTTAGTTATCAGTTATTGGATTTCAATCTACCATGTGTTATGTTTCTTGTAAATCAACACTTCCATTAGTTCTTTTCTTAAGCATGGAAACTTTACATGTTCTAATTTTAACATAAAATTTATAAATGAGAGTTTCATTGTTGGAATTTTAGCTATGATACATAATTACTAGTGTTTATGCTATCTTTTATAAAATTTCAATTTTGAAAGTTAAACATCAATATAATATACATTACAATATTATACTATTCATGAAATTATTGCCAACAATATTAATGATTAAATATCTATATAGATTGGTTCTATTTAATAAAGTTATCATCAATTTTCACCATATTTATTGTGTATATATTTAAAAAAAATGGTTGTAATTGTGACCATGTTGGAGACTATTTTTCAATGAAAAATTTAAAGTGTAACAACCCAAGTCTACTCACTTGGTTGTACCACTAAAATTTCAAGCGTTATCACAGGATATTTTTTTATTTTCAAACTATAGATTTGTTCATATGAGTGCTTTCAAATTCATAGAAAATTAATTACACCCAATAAAACATTAATATAAACTTTAGTTAGTATAGGTATATTATACAAATTTTGGAGATAGCCACCCAAGTGTATGATATTGGCCAAGTCCTGCAAACGTGCCATTAGTGGAGTTGACTTATCTCATTTATCGTCCTCATGTTTTGGTATGAGGGTTGATCCATGATAGGGGTTATCCTCTAGGGCACATAACACCTAGAGGGGAAAGCTTTCTTTACCCATCCCTTAGCATTTGTGAATCCACAACCTATGTGGTCAACTTATTCTTCTTCTTTTTTATCCGAGAGATCAGCATACATATGTCAGTGTATAGTTGATTGTCCCCTACCCGATGTCAGCTAGATAAATATTAATACCCTGACCTTGGACTTAATAACATATCCTAATTGTGACTCACAATTATTTATTCCAAACCAAACGTTGAGGCTAGACTAGCTAAGTCAAATGAACATGTGATTTATCATAGTACTATTGGGTTGTCATGATCCTCCCTAGCTGAATTTAAGGCATAAGAAAATAATGTATTAACCGAAGATGTGGTGATACTTAGTTTAAATAATTGAACCAACTATGTGATGTATAGTTGATTTATGATGGCATGTTATTTCTAACATATTGCCAAGTGTGCAAGATCAGGTACACTCATAGGTGGAGCAAGTAGAATTACCCACCAGAGATGAGGGTACCAAATATCAGGGGAAATAATGAATAAGGTACTCGAAGGTAACATGGATAGATACCTTCATATGGGTATGCATTGACAGAAGGAATAATAATCAATATTCGATCACTTGGAACTTTATTTTATAGCCTAGTATCTATCGTAAAATATCTATCTAAGATGGGTGATTGAATATATGGAAAGACTCCATCTTTGGTTAATTGTATAAATGTGTTTGCTTTCTACTACATCATAGCTTGAGTAGTTTGATGATTTAGCTCCTATATAAGAACCACTACAATATGATTATATATGCATAATATTAATTGTCATATAAAAAAATAAAAACAAAGCATCCTCCTTGTAAAAGAGAACAAATTAAGTTATATGTTGAATTTAGATGTTTTTAAATTAATTAATGGAGTTTAGAAAAATAATGATTGGCTCATTAGAGCTCATTTGTAAACTTCATTTGCAATTAATTAAGGAGTTTTAATTTTAATTAACAGTGGTTATGATTCATTAGAGATTAATTAAAAGTGATTATTTTAATGATAAGAGAAAATTCATTAAAAAAAATTAATTAATCAAGAATAAATTGAAAGAGGATCTTTCATTTAACTAAAATAATAATAGATATATTATAATATATTATAAATATCTTTATTATTTTAAATTAATATGTCATGATCCCACATTCCTACATGGTGCAACCTAAGGAAAGACCTACGATGCTTAAAATAGCCAAAGAAGGAACATATGGTAGGAAGGAACAAGGGATAGGGTACGGGCATTGATGGAAAGGTTGTGGCACAAGCTTCGAGAGGGCAATGGATGGACAACCAATATTAGGGGGAATGTAAGGAAGATGTAGAATGAAAGGAGGGGAAGAAAAGAGGAAGCAAGGGGGAAGGGCCAAGGTAGAGGAAAGAAAGCACACAAGGAGCTGAAATGGAGGTAGTAGATTTCATCAGACGTCTATCTCAGTTAAACCATAGGTTTGGTTATTCTAAGCTAAGCTTTGGTTTTAATTAAATGTGTTTTTAGTGAAGCCATTATTTCCTTGGAAGTGTTGTGCATTGTACCCATGTTTGGAACCACCGTGAGTGGGAGAACTAGGTTGTTTTAGTGAAGCCATTCTTGCCTTGGAAGCACTATGCATTGTACCTTCATTTGAAACCACCTTGAGTGGGAGAATTGTGTGTTTTAGTGAAGCCATTATTGCCTTGGAAGAGTTGTGTGTTGTACCCACATTTGGAACCACTGTGATTGGGAGAACTGGGCTATTTTAGTGAATTCATTCTTGCTTGGAAGCACTGTGCATTGTACCTACATTGGAAACTTCAATACCAATGGTAGAGATGTGATGTTGGTAAGGCCGCTCTGCGCTGCATTTGAGATAGAAATCCCTAGTGCCATGAGAGGACACCATGTTTAACTAGTACTGTAGAGAGTGATGTCAAATGCTCCGTTTGCCTTGGAATAGTGTTCGACAAGTAAGCGTAGTGTTCAAAAAATGAAAAACCCTAGGTTTTAGGGAGTGTAGGTTGAGAAAACTAGTTAGCATCATTAGAACATCCCTAGTTTTAGTGGATGTTGGGTTCACCATGGATGTTTGGTGTGCCTTGTATGGTGTTAGCACTGACTGTATATTTGCTACGTAAAAGAGCCATAGTTTATGAAAGGTTTTAGATCATGGTTTTAAATAAAAATAAGGGCCTTTGATTTATATATATGATATATATTGTGACCTTTGATTTATAGGTGATATATATATTAAGATTTAATTAAATGGACCTTTGATTTATATGTGAAACATATATTAGGATTTAATTAAATGGACCTTTGATGTATATGTGAAACATATATTAGGATTTAATTAAACGGAGCTTTGATTTATATTTCAAACATATATTAGGATTTAATTAAACGGAGCTTTGATTTATATGTGAAACATATATTAGGATTTAATTAAATGGACCTTTGATTTACAGGTGAAACATATATTAGGATTTAATTAAATGGACCTTTGATTTATATGTGATACATATATTAGGGTTTAATTAAATAGACCTTTGATTTATATGTGAAACATATAGTAGGTTTTAATTAAATGGACATTTGGTTTATATGTGAAACATATAGTATGTTTTAATTAAATGGACATTTGATTTATATGTGAAATATATAGTAGGTTTTAATTAAATGGACTTTTTATTTATATGAGACATATAATGGGTTTTATTTAAAGGAACCATTGATTTATATGGGATATGTAAATGTTAGGTTTTGATTGAAAAGGAACCTTTGATCTTAGGGAAATATATGTAAGGTTTATTTAAAGAGAACCCTTGGATTAATGTTTATTATCTTAGGAGTTTTTAAATAGAATGAAATGTGGATTTATTCTTTATGCTGAAGTTATGGGGCTTTGGTTTAGGGAATGAAGGAATGATTGTTCTAAAGGTTAAGGGTATGGGACTTTAATGCTTTAAAAAATGAATGAAATGAAATTAAGTTAGACCTTAATCTAAGTGATAGTATGTTTGGATGACTCTCCAAGGGGATTTGGTGGAGGTGAAAATAAAAGTAAGGTTTATTTTATAATGTCCATTATGCATTAGATGGTTAGAGACTTAATGGAATATTGTATGGTTGCAATTTGGCATATTAGATGAATAAATGCATTTAAAGGAATGCCTATCCTAAACCATGAGTATCCTGATCCCCTACTACCCTCAAAGAACCAAAAGGAAGCAAGGAATCAAATGGAAACAAAGAATAGGTATGGCATATTATGTTGATTTACTTATGTTCCTTAGATTAGAATTGTTGGGAGATATCCCCAATCTAGTTAATGTGATACCTTTGAGTAGGAAAGGCTTATTATGCAAGTAATTTTGAGTTAATCATTATTGGGTTATTGAAATTAATTTGACTATATGTCAGTATTTGATTATGCCATGTATTAGATTCTATTTTAGAGTTAATCTTGCTTCATTTTCTCTATTATTGTTTGATTTTTTTATGATGTGGTAGCATAGATGTATTATCGTTGATTACTTTATGATAGGTAATCTAGTGTAGAGTTCTAGGGTGAACTCATAGGTAACCTAAGGTAATTGAGACCCCATTAGGGTGAATATAGGAGGACCTAAGGGAATTGAGACCCCCTTAGGGAGATAGAGGACTAAGTAGGAAGAGATTACATATGAGTTAAGATAGCTTGTCATGGAGACGAGATTGATAGCTTAACTCGTGGTACTCGTAGCATACCTACACATAAGTATTTGTGTATGGTATGGAGATGCATGTACACCTTCTATGGATGGAGGGTAATAAGTCTAGCTCATCAAGGATGATGAAACATATGGAATTATCCATAGTAACACATTATACACCTACACAGATGGATTTGTGCTAGGGTAATTCGTGAGATGTAACTTCTAGGGAAACTTAGGAGAATTAAACTTTAGGTTTTATAGTGGATTAAGGGTTCATGATGGGTTCATGTACCTCTCTCCTTAGTGAAAAAAAACATTTTCTATTTTTGTATTTTTATGTTTGAGTATTTTTTGGTCATTACCTCATTTATCATCCTCACATTTTGGAATGAGGATTGATGCATGATAGGTTTTATCCTCTAGGGTTCATAACACCTAGAGGGGAAAACTTTCTTTCCTTATCCCTTAGTATTTGTGAATCCACAACCTATATGGTCAACTTATTCTTCTTTTTTTTATCCGAGGGATCAACATACATATGTTAGTGTATAGTTGATTATCCTCTACCCAAATTCAGCTAGAGCAATATCAATACGGTGACCTTAGACTTAATCACACATCCTAATTGTGACTCACAATTATTTATTCCATACCAAACATCGAGGCTAGACTAGCTAAGTCAAATGAACATGGGATTTATCATAGTACTATTGGGTAACAATCTAAATGTGGCATCCCATATTATTCCTTGTTATTAGATCTAACCTAGCCATTTTTATAAGTAATTTTATTAGTCTACAATTGGTATTGGTCTTGTTGTGTGCCTACTTGCACTTCAACATAATTAGGTACTTTTTTAAGCCATCATTTTCATTGGCAATAACTATGATTTACCCTTTTCGATAAACTAATTTAAGGTTTTCAAGATTGTTTCACATGGTTTCATGTTTTTTTCCTAATTTAAACTAGGATTAATTGATTCAACTCTCATTACTAGAGTTCCCCATTCAACATGTTGCTAAACTAAGGTAATCCTTTCTTAATAGGTTCAACATCTAATCATTAAAGCAAGCAAAAACAACTATTTAAAACATATAATATTATGAGCTTCTTTACCATACTACTCACATTCTAATCAATGCCTAAGTTTTCAGCTTTCCATAAGGCTTCAATAAATTGCTATATTGAGTTTTGGTTTGTGTTTCACATTAGACTAGAAAACTTATCTATGCAACCCAAGTTATCATTAAAATATTTCAAAAACTGTAATAACCCACCAAAAACATAATTCATGATATGCATAATTTATCTTCAAGGATGAGATTTTGCTAATGAATATGTGGATGTAGGAGACAGGTATTGTTACTGGCGAAGATAATACATAGGAAGGGTGTCTTATCAATGAGTAGAAGGAATATCCGGTATAAGGTAAGTCAAGGAAATGATGAGCGGTGGTACAATCACCGGTTGATAGGGGTAAAGAACCCTATATAAAATGAATCTTCCAGCGGTCCATATATATGCTTATCATATTGTTGCATTTGTAGGAATGTGTGATGCTTGTTAAATTGTGAATTTATGATGTTTACTGGTGATAAAAATGCTTAGAATATATGGGTGTCATAATTTAAAAATGATGGATGGCAATGAAAATGAATAAGTGCATGGGAGCCATAGTTTTAAAAAAGTGAATGAATGTGAAACATTGATATATTATTTGTTGTCCTAAGTACTAAAAGGGAATGTAAGGTGAACAAAGAATAGTTAATCAATAAATAATATGTATACACTATTGTGTGTTTTGAAGAACTTAATTATTTAAAAATAATATATAACATATAAAATAAAATTGTAGACACCAAAACAGCACCAATCCGATTATGTGACTACAAACACTGATCGCATTGACACACACAGCTTTCAGGGCAGCCCTCAGAGGTCAAACAGTGGTCCTAGCCACTTACACAGCAGTTTAGAAGGTCAAAAAGTAAACAAAGCAAAGTTGGTCGTTTTAACAAGGCAAAGCCCAAAAGCAAGCCTTGGCCGAGGGTGTCACGAAATCGCGACACCAAAAGCCCAAAGGAAAGCCTTGGCCGAAGTGTCGCGATATCGCGACGTCGCGATATCGCGACACCAAAAGCCCAAAGGAAAGCCTTGGCCGAAGTGTCACGATATCGCGACGTCACGATATCGCGACACCAAAAGCCCAAAGGAAAGCCTTGGCTGAAGTGTCGTGATATCGCGACACCAAAAGCCCAAAGGAAAGCCTTGGCCGAAGTGTCATGATATCATGACACCAAAAAGCCTTGGTGCGATATCGCGACGTCGCGATATCGCGACAAACTTCGCATTTGCGCCTGGGCAGAATTTAACCAATCAAAGGCGGACGTTGACCAATCAAAGGCAGATTTTAAGCATTTAAAAGCAAACATTAAACCATTAAAATAGACATTAAATGAGTGGCAGCCGAAGATAGTCAATTATTGCCGCCTGTTGTGCATGCGCGCGTAGGTGGGCAGATTGGCAGTTAGAGGACTGTCACAAGGGCAGTCATGTAAGCCCAAGTCAGGGAGGAGTCTCCTCCCTCTTGGGAAGGCATGGCCGCCACGTGGCATCCTTGCGTGCCCTTCCAAAGAGACCCCATGGGTCTATAAAATGGTGGACTTTTCCCACCCAAAAAAGACGAGTTGGTAGACATTTCAAGCAACGAAGTGCTGCCAAATTGAACACGCCTTTACTCCTTTTCGATTCATTTCTTCTACACCCTTAATCTCTTTCGCAAGAGAGGTTATTGGGTGGCTTTTAGAAGCGTGGATCCGGACCTAAACCCGACATTTTACCACATTGATCCATCAATTCGATGACACCACATTCTTTGAGATTTTGAGCCCATCCCTAGTGGATTGGCATCAAAGTCAAGTTCTAACGGGGGCGGCCCGCTTGGGCACCCTACACTTTTTTAGTTGCATGTTAATTTATTTATTGTTTATATGAAATTGGATTTTAGAAGAGTTTATCAAATAATTATCATGCTTTTGTCATTTTTGTTGTCCCACTAACTTGGGTAACAACGATTGATTAAATGTTAATGAGAGGCCTGGTAAAGTTTTTTTTGTCAATGGGTAGTTTAAAATCATTTTACTCACCGATTTAGCTAATATTTTACATGCATCTTTTATTGATTTCTAGAGAACAAGCTCTTCCTTTTGCGGTGCTACTAACAATGTCATTGTTTCTTTGATCGCAGGAGAAGTAGCAAGCAAGGATTCATCATCGTAAGCGGCGGCAACACTTTGGCCCACCCATTTCAAATGTGGGCATGCGAAAGAAGGATTACTAATCATGATTGTAACTAAAACATGCTAACACTCCTAGCCCCTAAAAAGGGAGGAGATGGATTGTAACCGAGTTTGGAATTAATATAAAAAGGTTGTGCTCTTGCTTTCTCCTTTATGTTTGGTTGATTCGATTACATGCTCCTATTTCATGCATCGAGTTAGTTTTGTTTTCATTGCATCTTAGTATTTCTTTCTTTCGAAATCTCATGCTTTCAGTGGCGATCACGGTGGGACCCTGTCCCCTATTTTTTTTAGATTCAAAAACTGATTGAAATTTATGTTTTTGTGCTTAAAGGTACCAGGCCGAATCGAAATCGCCGATTTGGGTGAAAAAGATAGCCGATTTGAGCAGAAAAGAGGTAAGGTTCCAAAACTGTACCTGTCATTTTTTTTTATTATTATTTTTTGTTTCTATTTTTTTGTCAACTTTTACTTGCTTAGGGAAAGTTGTTTATGCTTGTTTCATTTTCATTAAATAAAATGAACCCCACACACATCACGTGGTAAAATTAAACCAAGGAGCTGGTCGTAAAACCCCAGCCCTTGATCAAGACCATCGGTGGATTTCATCACCACCTTGGCTTGATTTTGCATCCATCACCCCGATTGTCACTGTTGTTAGGCGTAAATCCTGATGAAAGCTGACCGAGTGTCACTGGGGTGATTCCCATGCATGCGAGGATAAGTCTTCTATGGTAGGTGTCATTAACAGGACAATCCCCCTTTCGTACCGCCTATGTTCCACGTACCATCTGCTCTCACGTACCTATAGTTTCCCTCTCGTAAGGGCGGGTATATAGAGAGGTTGGTATATCGGTCCGACAATGGTATATTGAAGGGGCGACCATTTATGGGAGTCATATGAGCCAACATTATGCATTTAAACGTTCTTCAAAACTTGCAAAAACAAAACAAAACATCAAAATGCACTAAACCAGTTTAGGACACACTATTAAATCTTTAAAAGAGATAATCACTGTTTGTGTATGTGTGTGTTCATTTCTGCTTAGTGTAACAAAAAAAAAAATCATCATAAACGAGATAAAAATCTGCTTAGCTAGTAGAAGAGCACCACAATGGTGCTCACCCGTAGCCAAGCCCAATCACGGGTGGATGCTATGGGGAATATCCAAGGAGGCACAAGTCGCCTCCGGTATAGCCCCAAGGATTTGGTCATACCACCTTGGCGGCCTGACACACAAGGCAGTCCCCTCCGTGCCCCGACAGAATGGGACTATAGGGGCACCTCTTCGAGGAGCACTCCTGTTCAGCATAGCACTCAACACACACCCTTCCATGAGGGGTACAATCATAGGAGAGCTCCCTTAGATGCTCGCTATGAGCGGTCACCGCGCGATGAAGCGCTAGGTCAACATAGGGTTCAACGGGAGGAACCACATCATTACACTATCCCTCCTTCACCCCCTCTAGTTGTCAGGACTACAAAGACAAATCCAGAGCACAAGGCTCCTCAGGCAGGGCGAGCCAACTCCACCCGTTCCTTTTTCACTTATGACAAAGAGCAAGAGGAAAACCCTTACCTTCCTCAAGAACAATATACATCGCGGGAGCAAGACGCCTCCGCAAATGCTAGCTATCAGGATCACCTACTGAGGCCAGAGCCTCGGATAAATGCCACTACCTCCAACAGAGGGAGGCGGCCTATAGAGATCTTGGATCACTACGACCGAGATAGATATCTAGGAGAGGCATCTAGGCCTTCTAGACATGAGGCGGTAAGACCAACTATCTTAGAATCTGTCAAGCATTTCGCACATCGGATGCAACTCACGCAACTTGAGCTAGAACGACAATAGTTAGAGCAATGGTATCTTCTAAATAAAGAGCACCTTCAGCACCAGAAGGATGAGTTGTTCCAACACACTATGCAGGAGAGGACTCCAACCCCTCACACACATAAGACAAAACATTATGAGAGGCACAACCCCCGGGTGCGAGACAAGTCTCCATGACCTTATCAAGCATCACCCCCGATGCCTCCTAGACATGAGCGGGAGGCTAATCCTATAACCAATGATGGGCACCTTCCTCAGGAACCCACTCAGGTTTATGGGCCACCTTTAGAAATTCATCAAGAAGCCTCTAAGGAATTAGAGCGAGAAGAAGAGCGGGATGAAATGCCCTACCAAGGCATGGGGGGTGCTATCTGGCCACCCCTCCATAAGCCCCAAGTTCCTCAACAAGAACCAACCAAAGAGGAGGAGCTCAAATCTCCCGATACATGCAAAGCGCTAGAGCACTTAGAGTCGGTAGAGACCAAGATTTTGGAGCTCCCAAGGCCCAACTTACATGAGGCTCCTTTCGAAGAGGATCAACCTTTAACCGTAGGGCTACCTGATGATGCAGTCCTCCATGTCTCAGAATCTCTAGATTATGATGAGCTGTACTCACTGGTCGAAGGTGAGGATAAAATAGAGATAGCCCACAACAATCACATGCGACAAAGATCGACATCCCATAAAAATCGATGAAGCATGTCAATAGATAAACATAATACTAGGGCATGAGTGGCGCGTTAACCCACCGCAGTGGGACCAAGCGTTACATCCGCCACTTTGGGCATACAGATATCAACTTCCGCCCAGAGATCCCATAGCAACATCAATGCCGAGGGCAGACCCTGTCCTCCTATCCACGCATAGGGACGATCCATTCATGCCCATCCCTCCAGAGCCAGATCCGGAGTGCAAAGACCATCAAGCTGGGGGTACCTCTATCCCCTGAAGAGCCATAATCCAAACCAAAAAGCTCCAAGGATTATCACAATAATCTTGGTCAATCCCAAAATTCTCCAAGGATTCTATAATCGCTAATGGTAAATCCCCAAAAATGCTCCAAGGATTCTATAATCACTTGGTCAAATCCCAAAAAGCTCCAAGGATTATCTGCAATCACTTGGTCAACCCCAAAAATGCTCCAAGGATTATCGTAATCACTTGGTCAATCCCAAAAATGCTCCAAGGATTATCTAATCACTTGGTCAATCCCAAAAATGCTCCAAGGATTCTCTAATCGCTTGGTCAATCCCAAAAATGCTCCAAGGATTATAATCGCTTGTCAATCCAAAGTCAAGGATTCTAAACCCAAAATGCTCCAAGGATTTATAATCGCTTGGTCAATCCCAAAAATGCTCCAAGGATTCTATAATCGCTTGGTCAATCCCAAAAATGCTCCAAGGATTCTATAATCGCTTGGTCAATCCCAAAAATGCTCCAAGGATTCTATAATCGCTTGGTCAATCCCAAAAATGCTCCAAGGATTCTATAATCGCTTGGTCAATCCCAAAAATGCTCCAAGGATTCTATAATCGCTTGGTCAATCCCAAAATGCTCCAAGGATCCCTAAAATCGCTTGGTCAATCCCAAAATGCTCCAAGGATTTCCACAATCGCTTGGTCAAAAATAAGAAAAGTTAAAATTCAAAAATCATCAAAAACAACAAAAAAAATTTGCATCTCATTTCTAGGCATACTCAAATTCATCAATAGAGAGCTCTTCTCGCACCTCATCTTCATATTCACAAAAATCAATCCATCAAAAATACAAAAATACATAGCTGCATTAAAGCATTGCATCCATACATTGCATATTTGTGGTCGTACAGGTCAAAGGCACCATAGGTTGTAATTGCTCTGCTAGTCCATCTTGTTCCACACTGTTCCATTTTACAAAAACAACAAAAACACCATGCATTGCTTTTTACCACACTAGAGTCAGTGGTCTTTTAATGTATCAAGAGTTTTCGTGATTCAGTCATCATTTTGCTCTTTAGCTACGTAATGTACCGAGTCAGACAGATTTTACGAAGGTAGAGTTACACTTGAAATACGCCTTGTTACGTAACATCCCAACACAAATTAAAACACATAAAAATTCCCAAGTTGTGTGAACGAAAGATGAAACCTGCACAGTAATCCAGGTCACCATAAGTGAAACGGTTATCTTGCTCATCCCCCTATGCGAATGGTTCCAGAATGCTGAGAATTGACAAAAGGACGAGCTCTTTCCTATCCATTCACCTTAATAAACAGTGGTTTTTACCACTACCAAATCCCAATCATAGTTGGTTCCCAAAGTTGTAAGGATTTGTACTACACGTCCCTGCCAAGGATGGGTAGTCATCCCCAAGACCCAAAAGGGATCAACGCCATTCACAAACAAAATTCCAACAAATCATCATCCTAACACTTTCCATTCACCTTTGGTCTCCAAGTTGTAAGGATTCGTACTATCCGCCCCTAACCAGGATGGGTAGTCATCCCCAAGGCCTAAAAGATCAATGCCCTTACTCCATAATCTCCATCACCCCCTTGGTTCCCAACGTCGTAAGGATTCGTACTACACGTCCCCGCAAAGGATGCGTAGTCGTCCCCAAGGCCACAAGGATCAAGGCCACTCACCAGCCCAAACTCACAATACTCAAAATACAAAATCAAATAATAATGGTTCTCACCACTATTCAAAATCCTTGCTCAAAAAGAATTAATAGAAAATAAACAAGTGATTTTCATCACTATATAGACGAGCAACTTTCTAAATCATTCAGCCAACAAATATCCCGAACTTGAATCCCTGGAATTCTCAGCATTCGAAAACCATCTAGGTGATCCTCATTACAGGTTTGGTTGATAGCCTATCTGGCAATGGTGGTATCCTACCCGCATGACGATATGTCTGTCACATTCGCTTTGCATGTGTGCAGACCAATGTTTGCATAAGGATGAGCTAGCTTATGGTATCCTGGATAACACCGCAGATTAATCTAACTAAATACAACAAAGGAGTTAGTGGAGCTAATTAGGTGATCCTCAGTACAAGTTCGGTTGAAAGCCCATTCGGCATTGGCGGTATGCTGACAAATACCACATAAATGAACTCAATTGCACACACAGGGATGTGAAATAGCTTGGTCAAAAACAAGTCCGATTCATACCTTGTTCAAAAGTCTTGTAAGATAAAGTACAATCATGGCTAGTAAGTTAAAACCGTCTGAGTCTCATAAAACCTTAGCTACATTTCTAAACCAACTGCGCTACTTTTCATCCTTACAATACCATCAAAAAATACAAAAAAAAAAAACCACATGTATACATACAAAGTCATCCACTACAACAATCGCATAAAAACAAAATCACAAAGTCCTAAACAGTCTATGGTGCCCTAACCAAACAACACAAATTCATTTCATCCATTACATTTTGCATATCACATATATATCAAAAACATTAAAAAAAAACGTATTTATCATACCATGTGCATACATCAATATAAAGTAGCATGCATCCATCAACATCAATCATTGTGCATAACATAAAATCATGACATATACACAAAGCAAGAAAATCAAAACAACAAAAACATCACAAAAATGCAACACAAAAACATAGCAATAAGCATTGCCGGACACAAGTGCTCTTGCACTTAACCTCTTGGCATAGAAAATCGATGTCGGGGCTCAAATTGTCACTCTCCTACTTCCCCAAGAAGGCTACCATAGCCGGACCGCTCCACGGGAAGACGGGTTTTCGACGATTTCACCCCATTATGGCATCACCAAAAGGGTTAACACCCACCAAAAATAGGTCCAAATGTCGGGAAATTGCACATGCTTAATGGTAAACCATCTAAAGGCACCCTTGCACAAGTCATCTTGGGTCAAGCGACTCGTCGCTTTTCTCATGAAGGTCATTCCCTCATCGATTCGTCGCTTGAGGGGGTAGTCACACTTAGTCACCAATCAACAAGCACACACCCAATCAAAGCAATGACATGCATTCAAAGAATCATTGACAAAGACAATCACGCTCCTGCTTGGGGCAGTAAACAAGCAACAATCAAATTGATCAAACACTTGGCATTCCCGAAGCATGAACACAAGGTTCCCCCATGGACAAAAGGTTGCGCCCTTTGCCTAATCATGACCGATCAATGTCCAAGCTCAAGTCACACCTCACCAAAATAGGTTAACACTTGAAATCAAATTCCTTAGCTCGTCAGAAGCAAGGATTCAAGAATGCATGCCCTTTCCATACTTGGGGCATCAAAAGTTGGTTAGGTTACCAAGAAACCCTAATCATTAGTGCTTTGGTTATCTATTTTTGCTCAGCACTGCGTCACCCACAGCGCTTCCCAAAAAGGGGCATCTGTAGACACCAAAATAGCACCAATCCGATTATGTGACTACAAACACTGATCGCATTGACACACACAGCTTTCAGGGCAGCCCTCAGAGGTCAAACAATGGTCCTAGCCACTTACACAGCAGTTTAGAAGGTCAAAAAGTAAACAAAGCAAAGTTGGTCATTTTAACAAGGCAAAGCCCAAAAGAAAGCCTTGGCCGAGGGTGTCATGAAATCGTGACGTCATGATTTCGTGACGTTGCAATATCGTGACACCAAAAGCCCAAAGGAAAGCCTTGGCCGAAGTGTCACGATATCGCGACAATAAGATATCGCGACACCAAAAGCCCAAAGGAAAGCCTTGGCCGAAGTGTCACGGATATCGAGATATCGCGACACCAAAAGCCCAAAGGAAAGCCTTGGTCGAAGTGTCGCGATATCGACGGTCCAAAAGCCAAAGAAAGCCTTGGCCGAAGTGTCAGATATCGCGACGTCGCGATATCGCGACAAACTTCGCATTTGTGCCTGGGCAGAGTTTAACCAATCAAAGGCGGACGTTGACCAATCAAAGGCGGATTTTAAGCATTTAAAAGCAAACATTAAACCATTAAAAATGAACATTAAACGAGTGGCATTTGAAGACAGTCAATTATTGCCGCCTGCTGTGCATGCGCGCGTAGGTGGGCAGATTGGCAGTTAGAGGACTGTCACAAGGGCAGTCATGTAAGCCCAAGTCAGGGAGGAGTCTCCTCCCTCTTGGGAAGGCATGGCCGCCACGTGGCATCCCTGCGTGCCCTTCCAAAGAGACCCCATGGGTCTATAAAATGGTGGACTTTCCCACCCAAAAAAAGAGGAGTTGGTAGACATTTCAAGCAACGAAGTGCTGCCAAATTGAAAGACGCCTTTACCCCTTTTCGATTCATTTCTTCTACACCCTTAATCTCTTTCGCAAGAGAGGTTATTGGGTGGCTTTTAGAAGCGTGGATCCGGACCTAAACCCGACATTTTACCACATTTGATCCATCAATTCGACGACACCACATTCTCTGAGATTTTGGGCCCATCCCTAGTGGATTGGCGTCAAAGTCAAGTTCTAACGGGGGCGGCCCGCTTGGGCACCCCACACTTTTTGTTAGTTTCATTTTAATCTATTTTGTCATTTGTTTATTTATTATCTGCATTTACGTTCTATGTTAGTTTATATTGCATGTTTACATTCTATTGGATTTCAGAAGACGTTTATCAAATATTATCATGCTTTTGTCGTTTTTGTTGTCCCACTAACCTGCAGGTAACAACATTGATTCGGTGTCTTAACACAGTCAAATTCGTGTCCGATGGACGAATTACAGTCAAGAGCAAATCGGTCGACTGTTTTAATGGCAGCGGCCCTCTGGTAAAGTTTTTTGGTTTCTGTCAAATGTGCAGGTCGTTTAAAATCATTTTACTCATCGATTTAGCTAATATTTTACATGTATCTTTTATCGTTTTCTAGAGAACAAGTCTTTTCCTATTTGCAAGCAGGTGCTACTAACAATGTCATTGTTTCTTTGATCGCAGGAGAAGCAACAAGCAAGGATTCATCATCGTAAGCGACGGCAACGCTTTGGCCCGCCCGTTTCAAATGTGGGCATGCGAAAGAAGGATTACTAATCATGATTGTAACTAAGAACATGCTAACACTCCTAGCCCCTAAAATGGGAGGAAGTGGATTGTAACCGAGTTTGGAATCACATTAATATAAAAAGGGTTGTGCTCTTGCTTTCTCCTTTATTTTTGGTTGATTCGATTACATTCGTCCTATTTTATGCATATTCGTTTAGCATCGAGTTAGTTTTGTTTTCATTGCATCTTAGTATTTCTTTCTTCCAGAATCTCATGCTTTCAAAAATGTATTAGAATATAATCATATAGTGAATGTAAAGGAGTCATGGCATTATTTAAAAAAATAAATAAATGATAATAAATTGGGAATAGTCGACAATTATGGGAAATATAGTATAGTCGACATTGTGGGAATTATTACTTGGCTTAGGCTTGATGAACGTGGATAAAATAAGGTTTCCACTTGGCATACCTGGGAGAGGATGTTCTAAAAACTGACGATTAGTGGTAAGCGAGAATATGGGGAACCATATTCTAGATTAAAAAAAAAGAAAGGTGGAGATGGGGATTATTGGACTGGAAGAAAGTTTTTGTAAAAATGATAAGAGCGTCAAGGAAGGGAAACATTGGAAGCGAGATAAGAAACAATAAGCACTTCTGGAGAAATTTTTAAGAAATGCTAAATGGGAAAAATATGAATGAATTGTTTTTAAAAGAATGAATGGGCTACTCCATGTGAATTCAAATTGCTATATGTTAGAAATTTGTATGAAATATTTTTAAGTATTGTAAGGGGTGCTCGGTGTGAATTTGAAATGCTATATATTTTATTTTTGAGCATTATATGGGTTGTTCAACGTGTGAATTGAAATTGCTATTTGCATGGTATAATGAATTAAAACTTAATATAATCCCATGCTCATATGTGAAATGACTGGAATTTGATGCATGCATTGAAAATTTTATGGTAGGTAATAGTAGTATTGGTTGGCTGCATTTTTGGTTGGTGAGAACTGGAAATAGAATTGGTTTCATTATGGGAACTTAGATTAATGTTGCATGCTATGCTGAGGGACATTTTGCTACTCGCATGCTGTTTTTGAAACTTATGTTGTGTTGGGTTGTTCTTAAAATTTTGCATGCTGCACCGGGAATGAGAATAATGCATTCATAATAGAGCTAGTTGCATTTCAAGGTAGATTGACCGCTTTGATCCTTGAATAACCACCGGTAAATCATGCTAAAGAATCAATATGCTTTGAGGAACATTGCAATTTGAATTTGCTTGCTTCTTTTACCTATTTTGTCTATGTTCTAGAGACTGGAGTTGTGTTATGATTTTATAAAACCATTTGAGAGTATATCTCAGCAAATTATTGAAGTCTGGATTTAAAATTCTTGATAATGTGTATTTGTAAAGGAAACGTAGTCTGAGATATGTATGGCAGAATTTGATATTAAGAAATATTGTAGCCTTGGTTAATGCATGGCATAATACTGTGAACCATAGAATGATTTGAATTCAAATAGTTATTTATCTTCTCAATACGATAAGGAACAGTGTCTTGTTCAGGTAGCGACTTGTTTACTATATATAATTTTTGTATTTAATTTCTAAAATGATATATGGTTGTGGTATGGAGACAAAATTTGTATATTAAAATAATTAAACAATGTTTTATTACTACACCATATGTTGCCATATAGTTATGTTGATTTTACATTATGCATGCTCTATCAATGTAATATATAGACTTGTATGGACGATAGTATTACTAAGAACATAATGTTGGGTGAACTGTGTATGGAAAACTCGAAGTGTATGTCGAGATGTTTTAGGTTTCAAAAATTATGCTTTTAGAGAAACATTTTTATTAATGAGAAAAAATTTAAATGAAATCCTCAACCTCAATTTCTTTTATAAACCTAAAATTCACCATTGATGGATAGCGAAAATCGTCTTGTTTAAATTTTATATCAGATTATAATATTGCATACAAGATAGTGTTTTGAAAATAGGAAGTTTTAGCAGAATAGCGTAGTACATAAGTATAAGAGTAGTTTGGTTAAATTGACTAAATTAGAATCTCTATGATGGATTGGGAAAACTTTCTACCTTCAGGCTTGAATGTGTTATTATGAAAGGGTTTAATTATATTTGTTTCTCATTCAACCTTCAATAGAGTTTATATTTAAATAGAGCTTATGTGTAATATATTCAAAAGTATGATATGCTAGCATTGTTTTCAAACCAGAGAATGAAAGAATCGATTTAAACCCAACCAGTGATAGATTAATTAGAAGATCTAATAGTACTATTATTTCCTGTGTAAAAGTTGGAGAAAGATAATAGGTTGACGTCTAGTTGAAAGATATCTTAGCATGATAATGAATAATGGAGATATTTTAAATAGGTGTGCATGATTAGATAGGTGTTTTTGAAGTTGAGATTGCTTAATAAGATACACTGAGTGGTATTATTTATCCTAATTGGAAGTAATGAGAAACAAATTTCTTATTGAGGTACATTAGACTCAAACAATAGAACAATTGACATCATACTTAAATTTGATATGAGTAGTCACCTATGTCATGGTTATGTAGAAAACTTTATAGTGCAACATAGGAAAAAGGAAGTGCTTTATAATTAAAATTTAGAATAGCTTCTACTCCTTTAGAGGTTAAAATAAAGAGAAATTATAAATTAGATTATTATAGTGGGTTTCAGGGTTATTAGTTTAAATTATAACATTTCCATTAAACCTCTGACTTTTATTTTATCTTAGTGATAAACATATAAGTAGATATATCAAAACTAGGAATTTTTATATTACATAGCAAAATTCATGATTGGTTAGGAAAATTATATTTGCTTGTAAATCTTTGTATGGTTAAACTTTTTTGAAACAAATCAAACTTTAGTTAAGTCTCATTTTATTAAAATAATAATAATAAAATCTAATATTGTGGAAGAGATAATCTTAACTCTCTAGGATTGTGGAAAAAAATTAATTCCAAGATTGTGGAAGGGACAATATTAACATGCAACCTAAGGTTGTGGGTAGGACAACCTTGTCATTATTTCAAGATTGTGGGTAGGACAATATTGTGAAGGCATTATTTATTGATGCTTGTGGGTAGGTAGTCATCATAAATCAGGGCTCTAACTATACTTCTGATGGAAAAATGTCAGAACGAGAGGTAACGAAGGGTTGTATGGGCATCTCTTCTAGGTTAACCCTGCTAGTGATGAGTGGTGAATTGTGCTTGACTAGGTGATACCAACAACATGATGGTATGGGACATCGTGTTGGTTAATCAACACAAGATACTAGGTGGTTACTAGGGTATTGGTAAGACCCTAGATGATGCTCCATGGTGGATGGTTGATCATCTAGCTCGAGCATGTATGCACTAAGTCTTGCATGACATAAGTATATGACATGAGATCATGAGTTCATGTTAAGACATGGGAAAGTTATGCATCACACCTCTAGGTGATATGGGCCCTAGAGGAAAAGAAACCCACTGCCTGAACTTAGGATCTCGGGAGGAGAGTGAAGTTCAAATGGGGAAACTATACGGGATTTGGCCAATCTCGATCTCATGAGTATTTCGACTACAGTGAAATGGCACTCATGAAGATGGTTCTAACATGCTCATACTAGATAACAAATTAGAAATGATTAAAAAGAAAGAAAAATTTTCTCTTACTGATTTCTCTGATGTTGGACAACCAAGTGGGTAGACTTGGGGTGATTGGACAACCAAGTGGGTAGAACTTGGGTTGTTACATTTGGTATCAGAGCAAAGGTTGTGAATATTTAGGCAATAAAATTTTAGAAAACCTATTTTATGTTACCAATGTGTTCACAAAAATTTGAAAATTTTGATAAGGCTCTTTGTTTTGTTGGGCAGGCAATGGCATCTAGATAGAAAGCTAGTTCCTCAAAAAGAATTATGATGGTTCAACGGGAAGGGCTGACCAAAAACCCTAGAAGGGTCATTCAAAAAGTTATGCGGATCAGGGCATCTGAGGAAGCCGTAGAACATCCTCGAGAAAAGAGGAAGGAAAAAGAACCAGTTATTAAAGAGGATAAAATGGTCCGGATGGTGAAATTATTGCAGGAGAAAATAAGCCAATAGAAAGAACAAATGGAGCAACAAAGTGCTCAAATGGCTGAACACATAGCTCAACAATAGACCCAAATGTTAGAGCATATGGAGCAACAAAAAGCTCAGCTGGCTCAACAACAAGAGATGATTTCCCATCAACATAAAATAATAGAAAATCTATCCAAAGGAAAAGAAATAGTAATAGTTGAGGATGAGATAACTATTGACCCAAGAAGGAAACAAGTAGGTTCTGAGTTGGACAAGGATATGCGAAGACTTGATATAGCCAAATTTGATGGCAAAGGTGATGGGGAAGAGGCTGAGAGATGGTTAAATAGTGTGGAGGCATATTTTATGATTAGAACCCTATCATCTAAATCAAAAACCTCATGGGCAGTTTTTCATCTCTTTGGAGCTGCTACTGATTGGTGGGATACCTATAGGAAAACTCACAATGTGGAGGCTATCGATGTTCTTTAGGATACATTTGTATCAACTTTCAAATATAGGTTCCTAACACCACAATTTTACCTTGAAAGAACTATAGAGTTTTCAAGGTTAACGCAGGGTAGTATGTCTATAATTGAGTACTATCAGTGATTTGTGCAATTGCTCAAATATATACCTGAATATGAGCAGCGGAATGAGATCAAAATCCAAAAATTTCTCCTAGGGTTACACCCAAAAATTGGACACCTGATTCTTATGCTGAAACCTGCAACCTTAACTATTGCTTGTGACTTGGCTCGCTAGGAGGAGGACAATTTTAAGGCCAAGAAATCTTATTATCAACAAAAATCTAAAAAGGAAGAGTCACAGAAAAATAAAAATATGGGTCCAACAAAAGGGGATAGGAGTTGGAACAAGAATCATGGTAATGGGAACATAAATAGGTTTGACAAGAATAAGAATAGGTACCAAGGAAACAGGGGAAATCAAAACTATCGGGGTGGCCAAAGAAATTCTAGGGATAGGTATGACCAAAGAGCTAATGCACCAAGAGCTGGTACTCAGGAAGATAATGAGGGAAATAAGAAAGAGAGAGCACCATGAACTGGTTGCTGGATTTGTCAAGAACCTCATTATGTTGATAAATGTCCTTTGCGAGCCGATAAGAGAAAAGAACCTATGGAACCTACTCATAAGATATATGCAACAATAGGTAACTCTAAACTTAATGGCCAAGCAACACCTTTTCTATTGAAAGGTAAAATTTATAATAAAAATGTGTGTATTTTAATTGATTCTAGAGCAACTGATAGTTTTGTTTCACCAAATATTTTGAGGGACATACCGGAAGAACCTGGATTTATGGCTAATGGGTGGAAAGTCGAGTATGGGTCTGGGCAAACCTATACCGTTAACCAATGTCTATTTGACCCTCAAATAATGCTACCTCAAGGGCAAACCCGATGGAATTTATATGTAGCTCCATTACATGCCTTTGACATAATTTTAGGTATTGATTGGCTTAAGGTACATAAAGCATTGTTAAATTTTGAGGAAAGATGGATGGAATTCACTGATGACACTAAGAAAAGGATTCAGATTTACTGCGGATGTGAATCAGTGGAACCACATCTTTTGACAACAATGCAAGTTAAGAGAGCACTAAGAAAGGGTAGTAGAGTCTTTGTGGTCAAACTTAATAAAAAGGAAGAGAGCAAGTCTGGAGCAAGTATTTTTCAAACTTATCCAGTGTTAAATGATTTTTAGGACATATTTCCTAAAGATTTACCTGGTCTTCCGCCCCAAAGGGAATTTGATTTCACTATAGAACTTTTACTAGGAGTAACACCTATAGCTCAAGCACCATATAGAATGACTACAATAGAGTTACAAGAGCTTAAGACTCAGCTTCAAGAAACTATTAGAAAAAGGACATATTAAACCAAGTGTTTCACCGTGGGGTGCACCAGTTTTGTTTATGAAAAATAAGGATGGAACATTAAGACTATGTATTGACTACAAAATGCTAAACAAGATGACTATTAAGAATAAGTACTCTCTACCCAAAATAGATGATTTGTTTGATCAGCTAAAAGGAGCCACAATTTTCTCTAAAATTGACCTCAGATCTGGTTATCATCAGTTGAGAATTCGAGAAGAAGATACCCATAAAACTACTTTTCGAACTAGATATGGCCACTATGAATTTATAGTGTTGCCATTTGGATTGACCAATGCTCCAACAACTTTTATGAATTTGATGAATAGCGTATTTCATGAGTAGCTGGATCGGTTTGTGTTGATATTCCTAGATGATATACTGATCTACTCTAAAATCAAGGAAGAGCATGATCTTCATATGAGAACTGTTCTTGAAATTCTTAGAAAGAATCAATTATATGGAAAAATTTCCAAGTGTGAGTTTTATGCAACTCAGGTACAATATTTGGGTCATGTAATTTCTGTTGAAGGGGTGTTTGTTGATCCAAAGAAAATTGAGGCTATTATTGATTGGCCTGCTCCAACAAATGTTTCTGAAGTGCGAATTTTTATGGGGATGGCTAGGTATTATCGCCATTTTATCCAAAAATTTTCTAAGATAGCTTATCCAATAACCAATCTCCAAAAGAAAGGAAAAACTTTTAAATGGACAGAACGGTGTGAAGAAGCATTCAAAACTCTTAAAGAAAAATTAACATCAACACCTATTCTCAAAATAGCAGATCCCAAGCAACCATTTATTGTATGTATTGATGCTTCCATGGAAGGATTAGGTGGAGTCCTTATGCAAGATGATGGTGTTATTGCTTATGAGTCTCGAAAACTCAAGAAACATGAGTTAAACTATGCCACACATGATTTGGAATTGGTCACCATTGTACATGCTCTTAAAATGTGGTGTCATTACCTACTTGGTAAATATTTTGAGCTTAGAACAGATCATCAAAGCCTAAGATATATTTTTACTCAGCCAATGCTCAATGCTAGACAAAGGCGTTGGATGGAGTTTCTGGTAGAATATGATTTTGGCATAGAGTATATAAAGAGAAAATAAAATAAATTAGCAGATGCTTTAAGTAGAAGAAGGCATATCAATGCTATGTCACACTGTCAATCTGCTATAATTGATCAAATAAGAAAACTACAAATTCAAGATGAATATTCTCAGAAGTATCAAGAATTGGTTCAACAAGATTCTGATAAAGCAAAGGGATTTAGAATCTAGGAAGATACATTATTCTTCAAAAATAGGATGGTAGTACCGAATGACCAGGATCTAAGAAATATGATACTGCAAGAAGCGCATAGTGCTCCTTATTTCACTCATCCAGGCTATGTAAAGATGTATGAAAATATGAGAAAAGAATATTATTGGCCAGGAATGAAAAAAGATATCATTGAATTTGTGGCTAGGTGTTTAGAATGTCAAAAGGTGAAGGTAGAACATCTACATCCAGCTGGATGCTTATTTTTGCATGACATTCCACAATACAAATGGCAGGTTGTGACTATGGATTTCATAGTTGGATTGCCTAAAAATTGATTTCAACATGATGCTATTCTGGTAGTAGTAGATAAATTGACTAAGGTGGCACATTTTATTCTTGGAAATATTAAATATGGAGCTCCTATTGTAGCCCAAAAATTTTCCAGGGAAGTGGTATGACTACACGATTTTCTTGAAATAATTATATCAGATAGAGATTCTCGATTCACATCCAAGTTTTGGTAGATATTACATCAGGCATGGGGAACAAAACTCAATATTAGTACTACTTATCATCCTGAGATAGATGGATAAATAGAAAGGGTGAATCAAGTCTTAGAGGATATGCTCCACATGTATTGTATGGATCATCAAACAAAATGGGAAGATTACCTTTTTATGGTAGAATTTGCTTACAATAATAGCTACCATACTTCTCTAGGTATGGCTCCATTTGAGGCTCTATACGGGAGGAGGTGCAGAACACCATTATCATGGAGTAATCCGGAGGATCGGGTGATGATCGGGCCGGATATGGTCAAGGAAATGGAAGACCAACTTAATGAAATTTGTCAGAGGCTCAAGGAAGCCTCAGATCGACAAAAGAGTTATGCGGATCTTAAGAGAACACCCAGGGAATTCACTGTGGGAGATAGAGTATTCCTAAGAGTTAAACCTACCAAAAGTTCTATCAAATCCTCTAAGCTTAGTCCAAGATTTGTAGGGCCTTTCGAAATTGTTGATAAACTGAACCCGGTCACCTACAAATTAGACTTGCCACCCAATTTGTCAAAAATTCATGATACATTCCATGTGTCCCTTCTCAAGAAATATGTTCTTGACCCTTCACATGTTTGGAATGTTGATCAATTGTAGATGGATGATCCCCTATGCATTGAAGTGTGACCAGTTAAGATCCTTGGTTATCAAACAAAACAACTAAGAAAGCAGAATATTGAGCAATGCAAGGTCCAATGAGACCAATTTTCTGAAAATAGTGCCACGTGGGAGGATGTGGCCATCATGAAAAGATAATTTCCATTCTTGTTTGAATAGTGTTTTGAACAATGTTATTATCATGTCATAGTTTTATTTTGTTTGAACAGTGATATTATCATATCTTGGTTTGTGAAGTATGATAAATATATTTAATGGTTGTGCATGTTTAATATTAACAATACATAGTGAATCAATTTTTGAAAAATGAAAATTTGTTGATGTATTGAATTGATTTCCTATTATCCATGGCAATGTTGTTTTATGCTTCAATAAGAAAATGCAAACACATGGACTATATTTAATCTTAGGGGAGGAGTATGTAATAACCCACCAAAAATCTAATTCATGGTATGCATAATTTATCTGCAAGGATGAGATACTACTAACGTATCTATGGATGCAGGAGATATGTATTGTTACTGGCAGGGATAATGCAAAGGAAGGATGTCTTCTCAATGGGTAGAAGGATTATCCGGTATAAGGTAAGTCAAAGGAAATGATGAGTGGTGGTGTAATCATCGGTTGATAGGGGTAAAGAACCCTATAGGCAATGCATCCGCCAATGGTCCATGTAGATGCATATCATGTAGTTGCATTTGTAGGAATGTGTGATGCTTGTCAAATTATGAATTTATGATGTTTTGGTGGTAATAAAAATGCTTAGAATATATGGGTGCCATAGTTTAAAATGATGGATGGCAATGAAAATGCATAAATGCATGGGAGCCATAGTTTTAAATAAGTGAATGAATGTGGAACATTGATATAATATTTGTTGTTCTAAGTACTGAAAAGGGAAGGTAAAGGGGACAAAGAAAAGTTAATTAATAATTATATATGTATACACTATTATGTGTTTTGAAGAACTTAATTATTTAAAAATAATATATATATATATAAATATAATAATGTATTAGAATATAATCATAAAGTGAATATAAAGGAGTCATGGCATTATTTAAAAATAAATAATAATAAATTTAGAATAGTCGGCATTTATGGGTAAATGGATCAGTCGACATTGTGGGAATTATTATTTGGTTTAGGCTTGTTGAACGTGGATAAAATATGGATTCCACTTGGCATACCTGGGAGAGGATGTTCTAAAAACTAATGATTAGTGGCAAGCGGGAAAAGGGGAACCATATTCTAGATTAGGAAAAAGAAAGGTGGAGATGGGCATTATTGGATGCATGTTTTTGGTAAAGTGAGGAGAGCGTCGAGGAAGGAAGGCGTTGGAAGCGAGGGAAGAATTAGTAAGTTTCTTTTAGTGAAATTTTTAAGAAAAGCTAAATGGGAAATCTGATTGAATTGTTTTTTAAAAAGAATGAATGGGCTATTATGTGTGAATTCAAATTGCTATATGTAAATAGGAATTTGTATGAAATATTTCTAAAGTATTGTATGGGTTGCTCTGTGTGTGAATCTGAATTGCTATATGTTTTTGAAGTATTGTATGGGTTGCTTAGTGTATGAATATGAATTGCTATTTGCATGGTATATTGAAAGAAACCTGAATTCTATCCTGTGCATATATGAGAAATATTTGGAACTTGATGCATGCATTCGAAAGAATTGTTGGTAAACAATAGTAATAATGGTTGGCTATGATTCTGGTTGGTGAGAACCTGAAATAAAATTAGTTTTGATTTTGGAACTTGGTTTAAGTTGCATGCTGTGTTGAGAGACATGGTGCTACTCGCATGTTGTATTTGAAACTTATGATGTGTTGGGTTGTTCTTAAAATTTTGCATGCTGCACCGGGAATGAGAATGATGTATTCATAATAGAGCTAGTTGTATTTCAAGGTAGATTGACCACTCTGATCCTTGAATAACCACCGATAAATCATGCTAAAGAACTGAGATGCTTTGAGGAACATTGCAAATTGAATTTTCTTGCTTTGCTTGCCTATTTTTGTCTATGTTCTGGAGACTGGAGCTATGTTATAATTTTAGAAAACCATTTGAGAGTATATCTCAGTGGATTATTGAAGTTTGACTTTAAAATTCTTGATAACATGTATTGTAAAGGAAACGTAGTCTGAGAGATGTATGGCAAAATTTGATATTAAGAAATATTGTAGCCTTGGTTAATGCATGGCATAACACTATGAACCATAGAATGATTTGAATCCAAATAATTATTTATCTTCTCAATACGATGAGGAATAGTATCTTGTTCAGGTAGCAACTTGTTTACTATATATAAGTTCTATATTTAAATTTTAAAATGATATATGGTTGTGGTATGGAGATAGAATTTGTATATTAAAACAATTAAATGATGTTTTATTACATCACCATGTGTTGCCATTTAATTCTATTGCTTTTATATTATGCATGCTCTATCAATGTTATATACAGACCTGTATGGACGATAGCATTACTAAAAACATGATGTTGGGTGAATGTGTATGGAAAACTTGGAGTGTGTACCGAGATGTTTTAGGTTTCAAAACTTATGCTTATAGAGAAACATTTTGATTAATGAGAAAACTTTAAACGGAATCCTCAACCTCAATTTCTTATATAAACCTAAAATTCTCCATTGATGGACAACATAAATCATCTTGTTCAAATTTTAGATCAGATTATAAGATTGCATGCAAGATAGTGTTTTGAAAATAGGAAGTTTTGGCAGAATAGCGTAGTACATAAGTATAAGAGTAGTCTGGTTAAATTGACTAAATTAGAATCTCTATGATGGATTGGGAAAACTTTCTACCTTCAAGCTTGAATGTGTTATTATGAAAGGGCTTAATTATATTTTTTTCCCATTCAACCTTCAACAGAGTTTATATTTAAATAGAGCTTATGTGTAATATATTCAAAAGTATGCTATGCTAGCATTATTTTCAAACCAGAGAATGAAAGAATCGATTTAAACCCAACCAGTGATAGATCAATTAGAAGATCTGATAGTACTATTACTTCCTATATAAAAGTTGGAAAAGATAATAGGTTGACGTCTAGTTGACAGATATCATAGCATGATAATGAATAATGGAGATATTTTAAATATGAGTGCATGATTAGATAGGTGTTTTTGAAGTTGAGATTGCCTAGGAAGATACACTGAGCGGTATTATTTATCCTAACTAATAATAATGTGAACCAAATATCTTATTAAACACATGGGAATTATACATTAGACTCAAACAATAGAACAATTGACATCATACTTAAATTTGATATGAGTAGTCACCTATGTCATGGTTATGTAGAAAATTTTATAGTGCAACCTAGGAAAAAGAAGTGCTTTATAATTAAAATTTAGAATAGCTTCTACTCCTTTAGATGAGAAAATAAAGAGAATTATAAATTATACTATTATAGTGGAATTCAGAGAAATTAGTTTAAATTATAACATATCCATTAAACCTCTGATTTTTATTTTATCCTAGTGATGAAAATATAAGTAGATATATCAAAGCAAGGAATTTTTATATTGCATAGCAAACATATCATGATTGGTTAGGAAAAATTATATTTGTTGCAAATATTTGTATGGTTAAACTATTTCAAAACAAATCAAACTTTAGTTAAGTCTCGTTATTTTTAAAATAATAATAATAAAATCTAAGATTGTGGAAGGGATAATATTTACTCTCCAAGATTGTGGAAGGGACAATCTTAACATGCAACCTAAGGTTGTGGGCAAGACAACCTTATCATTATTTCAAGATTATGGGTAGGACAATCTTGTGAAGGCAATATTTATTGATGCTTACGGGTAGGCAGTCATCATAAATCAAGGCTCTAACTGTACTTCTGATGGAAAAATGTCAGAACGGGAGGTAACGAAGGGTTGTATGGGCATATCTTCTAGGTTAACCCTACTAGTGATGAGTGGTAAATTGTGCTTGACTAGGTGATACCGACAACACGATGGTATGGGACATCGTGTTGGTTAATCAACACAAAATATCGGGTGGTTACCAAGGTATTGGTAAGACCCTAGACGATGCTCCATGGTGGATGGTTGATCGTCTAGCTCGAGCATGTATGCGCTAAGTCTTGCATGACATAAGTATATGACATGGGATCATGAGTTCATGCTAAGACATGGGAAAGTTATGTGTCACACCTCTAGGTGTTATGGGCCCTAGAGGAAAAGAAACCCACTGCTTGAACTTAGGTTCTTAGGAGGAGAGTGAAGTTCAAATGGGGCAATCATACGAGATTTGGCCAATATCGATCTCATGAGTATTTTGACTGCAACGAAATGGCACTCATGAAGATAGTTCTAACATGCTCATACTAGATAACAAATTAGAAATGATTACAAAGAAAGAAAAATTTTCTCTTACTGATTTATCTGATGTTGGACAACCAAGTGGGTAGACTTGGGGTGATTGGACAACCAAGTGGGTAGAACTTGGGTTGTTACAAAAACCAATAATTTTACTAATAAATGTTCAGGTCAATGGTCCACCTCAGGTTACTTTTTTCTTTACAAGGTTTATATTATACAAATTCTCAACTAAGAACAAAGTTCTAAATTATATATAAAATTCCCTAACCACATTAAAATACCCATAATCAAGTATAAGTTAACTAGAGCAACAAAATTAATTACAAGACTCAAATAAATGGTTAAAGTCTTTTCCATTTATTCATTTGTTATTGATTTTCATGAAAATATTTTTGGTAGCTAGTTCATCCTTTCAACATGAAGTGCTACATCTAAACTTAGATGATTTTAAAAGTTTTACCCTCAAGTTTTAGTTCAAGATATTTTATCTATAATCACGTGCTGGTATCCAAGTTTCTTATTTTAAAATTACTTCTTGTCGTTGATTTCATGATCAAACTTAGAGTCAAAAAACTAAGTCTCATGCAACAAATTTATTTTTCGCTTATTAATTTTCTTTATGGGTAAATCATAGTTCTACTATACAATAAACCTCTCATTATAAATGGAACACATAGTGGCATAAATAAATCTTGGATAAAAGTAATAAAGACCAAGCACCACTACTTGATTATCTAATAGTTTTCTATTGCAAAGTGCATATTAAAGATCTTCAACATAGTTACTCTTTAACAACTTGTTCGGTATATAAAACTAACATAAGTGATTTAAAGAATAAATAAAGCTTGGAGAAAAGTAATCAAGACCAAGCAACACTACTGGGTTTTCTAATAGTTTTGTATTGTAGAGTATGTATTAAATATCTTCAACATAGTTACTCTTCAACAACTCGTTCGATAGATAAAACAAACATAAGTGATTTAAATACAATGTAAGGGGTCCTCACATAAATTTTGCTAAGACAAAAATATGTAAATAACAACAAATTATCTTATGTCTATGTTCTTTGAATTCCAAAGGATTTCCACATACATACATATTTCATATTTTCTCCTAGAATCTGGTTAAAATTTCTTTATGGTAATGAAATGGTATACATATTCATTTCATTAAAAAACAATAATTATTAAATGAATAGGAAGTTTAACAAAGACAGTAGAGACCCATCATAAAACCCCATATTTTTTACATAATTATTTTCCCAAGAAATAATAAGTCAGTTTATAGAAGCTAAGTGTTTACTAGTGATTTTTCCCACTCTGATGCCATGAAATATCAAGAGAGGTTCAATTCCCTTGAAGGTTGGGGTCCCATTAACTTCATATTTTCCTGAACGGTTAGGGATTATATAGGTTCCATATGCAACAAAAAAAGCAATTCGGATCTCAATGTATTTGTCTTTATGAAGCGGGCTAGGATTATATAGACTCCCTACACACCAAAAAAATAATAATAAATCTTAAAAATTATAATAAACTTTGTCTTTATGAAAAAAACTAAGAATTACAAATTATATAGGCTCCGTACACAACAAAAAAAGCAATAGTAAATACAAATTGGATTTTTTTCTAATTATGACTTTTGAAATAAATTAGAATATGTGCTCCTTTCCCAAGTTTATAATCTCTACCTATGAATAAATTGAAAGTGATAGATTCAATCCAACTTTTTTTTCTTACAGGTTCATAGGAGAGTTGGATTTTATTAACTTCACCTTTATTTTTATTTTTATTAGGTAATTTAAATATTGTATAGATTAACTACACAACCAAAAAAAATATAAAAATAGTGAAGGTTATTAATTTTTTAAAATTATAAATTTAAAAATAAATTAAAATATAAACTCCTTTTTCAAGTTGATAATAGGTACTTAGGAAGAAATAGAAAGTGTTGCATTCAATCCAAGTTTATTTTCCCATTGGCTCATAGACAACACTCCTAGTTGTATTCTTCAAATTATTTGCATATAAACTATATTTTTCAATTAAATTCTTTAATTATTTTAATATTTTTAATTTATTTATAATAATATGAATATTTATAATAGTGATATATGTTGTTGTTATATCCACTAGTTATTTAAATATACAGTTACCTAATGACTTCGAAAATACAAGAAGAAAATTTTATAAATAAGAAAATGTTCCTTGGGACCCTATATAAATATGATCTCTAAATTTGTACTTTTCAATAACAATAATATGAAACCTATACAGATGTTTCAAAAAAACTGTTCAACACACTTGATCAAATTTTTATTTTTAATTATTTTTTTAGTTTAGTTTAACATTCACTTAATGTTTTATCACTACAAGGTATAGGTAGTTAATTTTTGAGTTATGGTTACTACATCAGACCCTTAAGTGGAAAGAATGGTAAAATACATCTTCGGGGTTCCACCTTTCTCATCCTCTTATCCTTTAACACTTAAATGGGGGACACTCTTACTCCTCCAACATGGGAAATTTTATAATTAAGTCTCTGGCTTACAACTTTGTATTACATCCATTGTGGAATTCTTTCGAGCCTCACCATCTAAAGTTCTACTCACAAATTACTGAAGATACCACCACTATAATACTCAAGAATGATCTAGTAAAATATTCCATACTACCCTTCTTAGTCTATCTCACTAAGAATGGCCATTTCGAATCATATTTAATTACCTCCACTCAACATAACTAGTATTTGGTTATTTGGTATTTTGATTTATTTAATTAATTTTGTTAAGAGTGCAATCCATTTTTTTAACTTTTTTACATTTTGGTCAGCTTTGCTGATGTGAGCTCAGCTACAAGAGACAAACAAAATGGACTTCAATCACAACACAAATGCAATATAATGAAATAAACCTACAAATCGATATTCTTATCATTCCTGAATTCACACTCCTTCTCCAAAAGATTACAATCCATCACATACCAAACGAAAACCAAAGAAACCCTAAAGAAACTCTAAAAACGTCTTTTTCTAAAAATTGCTAAAAATATATCTTTTTTCTAAAAACTGTTAAAAATATAAATGATTCAGATTGCACCCAAATTTTGTACACACATCCCTCTTACAATAACAAACCTTAATTTAAAATATTAGGTTTCAACTTAAGGTATAACAAAATATAATAAACTTCTAACATTCAAAAAAACCCTAAAAACCCAAGAATCCAGTTGCAAGAGGTCAAAACATAATACCTCCCATTACATAAAAACTATGATAAATGAAAATAATATGTAAAACCCTCCAACATAAAAACTACAATAAATAGAAATAATCATAAAAAACCTCTATTCATATAAAAACTATAATACATGTAAATAAACCAATAAATATCTTATTTTCTAAATTCTTGGATTCATTTTCCCTTTTACAATGCAATACCAAGGGAATATATATCCGCAAAGAAACCCTAAAATAAAACCCTAAAACTTGAAGCTCTAAAAAACCCTAAAAAGAAAACCCTAAAGCTTAAAACCCTAATAATAAAAAAATTACTATTTTCGACAAATTGATTTTTCCAACCAAAAATTTCTTTTTAAGTAAGTACTATTTTTGGCAAAATATTTTTCATAAAAAATTGTTTTTTTAGTAATTACTATTTTTAGCAAATTATATTTTGCGTCAAATAATTCCATTTTTTTTTTATTTGTGGAAAACATCCCAAAAAGGGATGCCACTTTCGGTTAAGACCCAAGGAGGCAGGGGTATCCATTCCACCAAAAACGCCCAGGACTCGAACTTGGCCTACCACATTTGACATACTCAAGGAGCAAACAAACACACAAAACCAAATTAAAAAAAGAAAATAACAACAAAAATAATAAAATAAAATAAAAAACAAATTCCTTGAGTGTGTCAAAACCAAAAGCACAACCAAACACGCACAATAAGATAAAAGAAACCACAACACAAACCACATAACAAAACACAAACAAGACAAAAACAACAGAACACTACAAAGACATAACCCAAAAAAACATGAAAAATAAACACAACCAAAACCTAAAAAATAAAATAAATAAAATAAAAATAAAAACAACCAACAACAGACAAAAACAAAAACAAAAAACATAGAAAACACTCACACATAAAAAAATGAAATAACACAAACAAAGAGAAACCCAAGAACAAGAACGAAAAAAACACAAGAACAATAACAATAAACATAAAAAAAAAAACAAAACAAAACAACAAAAACATAAGAACAACAAAAAACAACACAAAGAACACAAAAACAAAACAAAACAAAAAAACCCACCCACCTTAAAAAACTAAACAAAAAAACAAAGAAGACAAAAGAAAAAAAAATGAACAAAACAATGACCTATCTAGACCAGAAGACTATTAATGCAAGAATCAACAAAGGAAACAAAATAAAGAATACAATGAGCTAGGGAATTGATGAGGCCAAAAATTGCCTCATTATTGATTATTTTAGACATCCTTAATAGACCTTTTTGACATGTTTTGATGTTAATTCTGCTGATGAAATACAATATTTACTACTATTTACATGTTTGACTGTTTAGAAGCATAATATTCTGTTTTTACTAATTTTTTGTATTTTTTGCATAAGTTTTGTTGATAAATAATGATTTATTGTGAAATGTGTTAGTGCAATCACGTGTGGGATATATAACATTCATATCATGCTCTCTGAAGTTGTCAAATGCAAAAAATAGCACTAAAAATAGGACAAAACTACAAGTCTGTGCAAAACTATATTTTGACTGTTTTAACTTGGACAAATTCCAACCAGATGTGCATGGCTTGGAATTTGGTCAAATTCAACTTAAAAGAGCGTGTGAATAGGTTGTTGAAAGACTTCCAAGTCTGATCCACCAAATGCTCGGCAAAAGAACCGCAAACTATGTTGAAAACAGGCATTCTGGCGCTGCTCCGGAACAACAGAGATACTGCTCCGGAATAACAGGACTGCTCTGGAATAACCGAAAAAGCACAGTTTTGACCAGAACAGCTCAGGAAAGGCAGAAAAATTGCAGGAGAGTGTTAAGGACAGTTATGTGAATCTGTTGTGCACCTTTTTCAATGCAAAAGACCTCCAGCAAATGTGCAACAAACAGATTTCATTCATGTAACCATATTCTGCATTTTAGGAATGCAGTTTCAACAACATTCCTAAAATGCCTAAAATTAGAATCATTCCACACCTGATTTAGCATGTTTTTAATATAAATAACCAGCTCCCATCTGGGTTGAGCTAAGGGAGAATTAGGATTGCAATTAGGATAATTCTGAATATTGTGAGAAATCAGATTTCTGTAGCAATAATATGCAGAATTTTTTTGCATGTTTTTAATTCAATAAAAAGTGCAGTTTTTATCAGTTTTGCTTTATGATTGAAGGAGTGATTAAGTAGTAAACCAGAGCTACTTCTTCACCTTCTTCTGAACCAGGGAGCAAGGGCCACTCCCAGGAGCAGAAGAAGGTTTTTCACCAGGTTTTCTTGTTTAAATCTGTCTGCAGCAGAATAAATAGGAAACTTGTCATTTTTCCTGCATTTCTTTATTTTGCTGAAATCATTTCCAGTTTCAGAGTTTGTAGTTTCATTATTATTTCTGAGTTATCATTTCTAAGTTTATTTTCAGTTCTGTTCTTTTATTTTGCAAAGTTAGTTAGTTTACTTTCTGCAATTCTGAATTTCTTGCAACTTTCATTTCAGCAAGTTTAATTCAGTTTTTGAATGCATTTTCAGATTTAGCAAAAGTAAATAGGTTTCTTTGATGAGTTATTTCATTTCTGCAATTTTATTTCAGCAAGCATAATCTAGTTTCCTTTCAGTTCATAGGGTTTAGAGTGACAGAAGAACCCCCAACAAACACTAACTGTTCTGCCAATAAAGCCATTTTTTGAATAGAATGTCTTACATCTGCTTGAATTGACTATCGTAAACAGCCTTAGGACACCTGCTCGGATTGATAAATAATGATTAAATGATGAACTAAATGACACTCATCATTTTTGGCATCGTTGTCGGGGAACAATGGTGTTGTTAGTCAAATTTAAGTAGGTCAAGAACTGTAGGCTGGATACAGAAAATAGTTCTTGCAAATTTTATAGTCTGTTTAGTAAATGTGCATGAATGCATAGGCTGAGAGACGAAAGAGGGAGGTTTATCCGAAGTGGTTCTGAACCACCAAAGCGACCTGCTCGGTCAGATGAAGAATTTGAAATCCCTGAGGAAGATAAGCCAGACATACCTTCTTCATCAGATGCATTTTTGGAAAAATTAGAAAAAGAGCTTTTTGAAGCACTAGCTGCTAAACACTCCCCTCTGACTAGACTATTCCCATCATCCTTTAGAAAGAAAACAACTATGGCTGCGATGGCAGCGCTAGGTGGATATGATAATCTTGATGATCCTCCTAAAACTTTTGAATATCCCATTCGGTTGGATCCACTTCTAGATGCCCCCATGAAAACAATCTCCCCATCCATATTGCCAATTTTTAGGGGAACTGTTTCAGAAGATCCTGATCAATTTTTGTTTGAATTCAAAGTGTTATGTCAGACTTATGACTACATAAATGATAATCAAAAATTGAAGTTGTTTCCTTCCACACTTAAGGACGCTGCTCTCAGATGGTTCATGAGCAATCTTGAACCTAACTCAATTACTACCCAGGATGAGATGGAGACTGCATTCTTAAATAAATATCAGGATTATTGTAGAGTAAGAAACAGGAAAGATGAGTTGTTTAGGATCAAGCAAGAAGAAGATGAGAGTCTAGAAGATTATCTTGATCGCTTTGCCTTTGTCCAAAAGAGGTGTGGTGCTGTAGAACCTGATTTCTTAAAGCCTATCTTCTTAAGAGGATTACAGGATGAATCTAGGGAAGTGTTAGATTTAATGGGAAAAGGAGACATAGATCAACTTGACCTTGAAGATATTGTGGAGTTATGTAAAAATTATTCCCGCACTCACCACCGAAGAAAGAAAAGGAATTATGGCAATAATGGTATAAAAGAGTTGATGGAGGAAATGGCCAATTTAAAAACTGATATCCTTGTTCAACTTAATACTGCATTAGGTGAGAAAAACACAAGATCTAATTCTACACCACCTTTAGCAATTTATTGCCCAAGGTGTAGGAGTAAGCATGCCTTGCAGGACTGCCCCCTAAACAAAACTTCTATTTGTGGAATTTGTTCCAAGGAACATTCAACAGATAAATGCCCTTTGTTGCCTCATCTAAAATCTGTTTTGGGCACCCAAACAGAAGAACTCAATGCTATTGGGCAGATATCTGGTGGTGGTTATGCACAATATCCCAATGCTCCTAGATTTCCAAGCTGGGGACAATCTCCTTGGAATATGAATATGCCATGGGGACAGGAAGAAGTTCTGCACAACCTTGGAACCAACCTTGGACAGCTCCTCCAGATTGGTCACAATCTGGATGGATGAACCCACCTTGGCATACCATGCCTCCACAATGGACACAACAAGGACAAAGATGGGGACAACAATATCAAGGACAACCATTTCCACCACAGCAATATCAACCCTATCAAGGTCAGCAATATCAATCCCATCAAGGACAACAAAGGTATCAAGGGCAAACTCAAAATTTGTTGCCAGCTCCTAATCCAAATTTTTAGGGAAGAACACAACATCAACAAGCACAACCAGTAAAACAACCTCCACTCCCAGCTCAGCCTGTGACTAACCCCAATAATGCCAGACAAACAGCCCCTGTTTATGAGGTTGAGTCTGAAGACACTATTGCAGTTCATGTACTTGACTGTAGTAACATCCAGCTACGTTCAGGAAAGATTTTACCTGACCCTGCTCCACCTACAATTGAAGAAATTCCAGAAATTTCAAGTCCAAAAAAAATACAATCAGAGCAAAAGGAAGAAAACATAGAAAACTTACAAAGAAAATCTGAACGTGTCACATCAGATTTACCATTTCTTGAAAGGTTTGATCACCCCATCACTACCCCTGAATCAGAGTTAATCACAGAATTGAAGAAAATGTCAATTTCACTTCCTCTGTTGCAGGCAATCAAGGATGTACCATTGATTAAGAAAACCATTCAGGATTTATGCATAAGGAAACCTGGCAGGAAGAAGAAAGCCTTTCCACAAACTGTACAAGTAGATGGAAAGTTGGCTGATCTTCTCTCTGGGAAATTAGTACCTCCCAAATATGGTGATCCAGGAAGTCCAGTAATCACCATTACTGTAGGATTGGTTCAAATTCCCAATGTGCTTATTGATTTAGGAGCTGCAATTAATGTCATGACCAAAGATATTATGCAAAAATTGCAGCTCACTGATTTGAGTCCTACAACTACAGTTTTGGAAATGGCAGATAGGTCAGTTGCCAAACCAGAAGGACTTTTGGAGGATGTTCCCATTAAAGTATCTTCTTGGGAATACCCTATAGATTTCCTAGTGTTGCAACCTAGGAGTACAGCTAATGGCTATCCTATCATCCTAGGACGACCCTGGCTTGCCACTGCAGCTGCTTTCATAGACTGTAGATCAGGGGAAATGACTATTTCAAATGGAGTAGATCTTAAGAAAATTTCTTTGTATCCACCTGCTCAACCATCATCTAAATTTTTTGGACAGTTATGGTATCCTGAGTCCGATGAAGAACAGGAGCCTCTTGTTACCCTTGCCACCATTGTAGTACAGGAACACATTGAAGAACTGAATTCACCAGAAAGAGAAATTTTTGAACATGAAACAGTCTTGGTGAATACATTGCATGAAGAAGGCCTCAGGGATGATCAAGTTCTGGTCAATCGCCTATTATGGAAAGATGATGAACAAATTGCTGAACATTTACCATCTATTCCACTTCAAGAAAGTTCCTTTACATTGCCACATGGATGGCATCATCATCTTTTGACTTCTTTCACTTGTCCTATGCCAATGCTTCCATCAGGTATTGCATTTAACACAGAATCAAGAGTATTTCATAATCTGCAACCACATCATTGTCCTTTAAATGCTTTGATCAGCAAATATGAACATGTTGACTCTGTTTATCCTGGAGTCAAGCAAATTGAAATTCAGCCAGGAAAACCTGTAAATATTAACAGCTGGTTGACTGACGATCAAGAAGCCAAACTATTTGTTGTTTTGCAGAAACATGTTCAAGCTTTTGCTTGGAATTATACGGATATGGTTGGAATCCACCCTGATGTATGCACACATAGGATATACACTGAGGATGTCAAACCAGTTAGACAACCGCAGAGACGTCTGAATCCTGCTTTGAAAGACATTGTTAAAGAAGAAATTGAAAAATTGTTGGAAGTAGGATTCATTTATCCGATTTCAGACAGTCAATGGGTTTCCCCATTAGTTATTGTGCCTAAGAAGAATGGAAATATGAGAGTGTGTGTGGATTATGGGGAATTAAACAAAGTCACACACAAGGACCACTTTCCATTACCATTTATAGACCAAGTGCTGGACACTCTTGCTGGTAAGAAATTTTTCTATTTTTTGGATGGTTTTAGTGGGTATAACCAGATCCAAGTGGCACCAGAAGACCAGGAAAAAACAACCTTCACATGTCCTTGGGGGACATTTGCTTATAGAGTATTACCCTTTGGATTATGTAATGCACCAGCAACATTTCAAAGAGCTGTCTTGGCCATTTTTTTTGATTTAACCAACGAGAGTGTAGAGATTTACATGGATGATTTCACAGTGTTTGGTGACACATTTGAATATACATTAGAGCAACTTGAAAAGGTTCTAATATGCTGTGAAGCATATCATTTATCTCTTAATCCTGAAAAATGTTTCTTGATGATGGAGGAAGGAATTGTTTTAGGACATCATATCTCTGCTCAAGGTATTAAGGTTGATCCTAAGAAAGTAGAGGTCATCAAGAGTCTTCCTCCTCCGAAATCTCAAACTGATGTCCGTAGTTTCTTAGGACATATTGGCTTTTATCACAGATTTATTACTGATTTCAGTACCATTGCTAATCCAATGTTTGCATTGTTAATGAAAGATTCTGAATTTGTATGGTCTGATGATTGCCACAAGTCCTTTGAAGCTTTGAAAGAAAAGCTAACCAGTCCACCAGTACTAAGAGGCCCTAACTGGGAGCTGCCCTTTCATATTCAGGCTGATGCCTCCAATACTGCTATTGGAGCCGCACTAGGGCAGATTGAAAATGGACAACACTATGCCATTTATTATATTAGCAAAAACTTGACAGGAGCTGAAAAGAATTACACTACAACTGAGAAGGAATTCTTAGCTATAGTATATGCCATTAACAAGTTTCGACACTATATCACAGGTTATCCTGTATTCATCCATACAGATCATGTTGCTATCAAATATTTGATGAATAAGCCTTTGGTTAGTGCACGAATTATTCGCTGGTTGATTTTACTACAGGAATTTGATATTACTATAGTAAATAGACCAGGAAAGGCTAATGTAGTGGCAGATTTTTTGTCAAGATTGCCAAATGCAGAAACTGAAGAACTAGTTGAAGACGCATTCCCTGATGAAAAACTGTTTGTTGTCTCTGTTCAAACTCCATGGTTTGCGAGATATAGCTAATTATTTAGCTACAGGGAAGATTCCTCTTCATTTTACCTCAAAACAAAAAAAATAGTTAATCAAGCAAAGTTCTTCTTTTGAATGGATAAAAGGAATATTGTTTAAATGCAGTCCTGATCATGTTTTACGTAGGTGTGTTCGTAAGGATGAGATATATGACATCTTGAGAGCTTGTCATGATGAACCTTCAGGAGGGCATTATTCAGTAAAACATACCATTCGAAAGATTTTGGGTGTTGGTTACTACTGGCCATCATTGCATAAAGATGTAAAAAGGTATATCAAAAATTGTGATGCATGTCAAAGAATGGGTAAGCCTACTTTCATAAATGAAATGCCTTTACAACCTCAATTAGGTGTAGAACCATTTGAGAGGTGGGGGTTAGATTTTGTAGGACCTATTGATCCACCCTCCCAAGGGAAGGTGCACATCTTGGTATGTGTTGACTATGTAACCAAATGGGCAGAAGCCCGTGCCTTTAAGCATGCCCGAGAAGACAAAGTTGCTGATTTTCTGTATTCACAGATTTTTCTGCGATTTGGAGCCCCACAGTCTATTACTTCTGATCAAGGACCTCAGTTTATTTCAAAGGTTGTTGAAGCCTTTGTAAAATTATATGAAATCAAGCACAGGAAGTCCTCTCCTTATCATCCACAGGCCAATGGTCAAGTTGAAGTGACAAATAGGGAATTAGAGAAAATATTAACCAAAACTGTAGCGAGTTCATAGAAGGAATTGGGTAGAAAAGTTACCTGAAGCAATTTGGGCTTATAACACTACTTGGAAATCCACTACGGGATTTACCCCTTTTGAATTGGTTTATGGTAAAAAACCCCTTTTACCCATTGAATTTGAATTACTAACTCTTTGAACTGCTTTGGAAGTTGGTATTGATTTGTCACAAGCACAAACGGACCGGATCCTGCAACTCAATGCACTTGGATGAAATACGGAGAGACGCTTTGCATCAGAACGAGATGATCCAAGCACAACGTAAAATCTGGCATGATAGCCATATCCAAGAACGAAAATTCCAGCAAGGGGATTGGGCATTACTGTTTGACTCCCGCTATGAAGATTTTCCTGGGAAGTTGCAGACAAGATGGCTTGGACCATATCAGATTGAAGAGGTTTTCTCGAATGGAGCAGTTCGTCTCTCACCAATTGATGATTCGCGAAGGAAGTTAGTGGTTAATGGACATCGTCTCCGGATTTACCATAAGCCACTAACTAAAAATGAATTTTTAAAACAAATAGAGCACTTGGATGTGCACATAATGGAAGAATTCCCTTCTTCCATTGAAGCAGCAATAGTATAGTTTTTATCAAAAAAAAAAAAAATTGGTTTACATGAAAACCAGTTATCTGGCATGTTTACTGAGTTCCATTCCATCACCATTCATTCCATCACCATCCATTCCATCGCCATTCATTCCATCACCATCCATTCCTTAGCATTATCATTTTTTTGCCATTGTCATTCACCACCATTGTCATTGCCATCACCCACATTGTTTGTGTTTTTTAGAATTACAGTACTGCACTTGTCAGAAGAAAAAAATCAGCAAAGCTAATCAATTGTACAAAATGTAGAAAGGTAGTCAAGGCAGGTATGTGTTTCTTTACATTTTAAATATTGTAAATAGTTAAGGTATGTAGTGTATAGATTCACTTGATTAGCATTTAAAGCATTCATAAGGTTAAAATTGGGGATGTCTAAATTAGTCAACGGAAGGGGGAATGACATATGCTCCGAAATGACATATGCTTCGGAATGAAATTTGCTTCCGAATAACCACTACTTCGGAACAGAAGCGCTGGAGCTCCGGAACATCAAAAGCTCCGTAACAGTTGTGCTCTGGAATGGGTAATGACAGTTGTGCTCTGGAATGAGTATTGACAGATATGCTCCGAATGACAAAATAACGACATTTGCTCAGAATATCAGGGCTTCGGAATATGTTGACGTTTCTTAAAAGATTCAGGCAGGAACACGTGGCAAGTGATTATGGAACACGTGATTTCCAAAATCCATGATATTTAGATATCATGATTTCGCGATTCGCGTAATCATGGCACACGCATCAAAGAACATCGAAAACAGATTTTTTTTGTCTTGAAAAATTCACATCAAATTAATTGATGCCAACTCAGCAAATCGTGATCGTGTAATCTGCATTGGAACTAATTTTTCCTCATTTTCAGCATATTCCACCGGTTTTAAAAAAATGAATCAACAAGTTGGTTTTACATGTTTTGTTCCGGCGCAAGAACCTTCATTCCAGTGCATGTGCCCTAGAACTGTCATTCCAGCATTTCAGAAAAATATTCACGAGCAAAGCAGAAGAAAATGGGCGGTAGGAAGAACAGAAGTGAACCAGAAAATGCCAGCTTCATACTGGAAAATCCTATGCTGCTGCAAATTTTCACCGATGGAGGATTTATGCCATTTTTACAAAAATTTGATGGGAACTCCGAGGGATTGGCCACAAAATTTGCACGGACCTTCAGAAATAACAAGATCAACATCAATGGCATGATAATCCAGGTAACTCCAGATATTTTGAGCCAAATTACTGAATTTCCTTTGCAAGGAATTAATCTTGGAAAAATAGCTAGGAATACCCTAAATGAATTGGCCAACCAATTTAGGGCAGAAAATGATAAACCTATTGAGTATGTCATGAGTAAAAATATTTGTAAAGGAGTTAAAAGGGAAAGTCTGGAATCTCCCTGGGATGAAGTAGCCGAATGGATGATTAGGTTTATTACTTGTGAAGGCCAGTATGCTGTTTTGTCAGGGCACCATATGAGAATTCTAACTTATTTGAGATATGGCCACACAAACCCTGAATTCAAAGTTAATTTTCCCCTATACTTTTATGAAAATTTAAAATCTATGGCCAAGAAATATCAAGAAGGAAAAGGAACCCCTAGGCATCATGGTTTGATTAAAATAATCTATAAACATCACTTTAGGGGTAATTTGCAGAGCTTTGACAGATTCTTTGCTCAGTGGGATGAAACTAGAAACCCTGCAGTTGCAGCTGGAGCAGAAGAAGATATTGAAAGCCCTAAATCTATAGAACAAGTTGAAAGCCCTAGATCTGTAGAACAAACTGGAAATCCTGGCATTGAAGAGGAGGAAATAGAAACACCTGAGCCAGTGGTTGAGACAGAGTCTGTCCAAGAAGAGGGTCCATCCTCTCCACAGGGACCTCCCTCTTCTAGGACTAGAAGACAAAGAGAAAAGCATGTTGGAATAGACTCTGTTGAAAAATGCAGAAGGGTGTCATTTTCAGCAGATGTGACTATTTTGCAGTCCAATAGCTCTGATGAAGCAGAACCAGGAGAATCTGCTCAAGAAATGCCCAAAACAGGAAAAAGAAAGACTCCTGTTCAAAAATTACGAAGGTCTGCAAGACTTCAATTGGGTAAAACATCATCTGACCAAGGAAGTCAAGAAGCAGTAGCAACAAAGACAGACCTAGCAGAATCAGCAAAACCTACAGCCACAAACATAACAGAACCAACATCCAGCCCTGAAGTAGTCTTAGTGGATTATACAGATTCTGATTCTAAGGAGGAGTCAGAGGCTGAAGAAAGAGGAAGAAGAAGATATCCAACTACAGCTATTTGCGGCAAGAAGTGTGGTGAAAACACAAACAGGTTGGATAGAAAAGTGTCAAGCTTCTATTTCAGAAAAAGATCAAATGATTGCAATGTTGCGAGAAAGAAGTGGCAAGTTTAAAAGCTAAAATTGCATCTTTAGAGCCACAACCTGATGAAACTATGCATGACACTCAAATGGCTGACATTTTGTTAGAATTAGCAACAGTTGCACACGTAGTAGACTCACCAATCAGGGAGGAACCTATAATTGATATTGAAGGAGAACAGGGACAGGAACAACTTCAGATCTCCTCAATTCTTGCTGCATATATTGAACCATATGTACCCCTCATAGTAACATAGGACATGGGAATTCAAACTGAATTACCTATGACAGAAACAGAGGAACAAGGGATACAGGTCAACTTGCCTTTGGCAAAAATAGAAGAAAAGGAGACACAAACAGATTCTGTCAAGGTTGACATGACTGACAAAGAGGTGCAGGTTCATATTGTTCCTCAAATGCAGCAACCTGTCCGCAATCCCCTTATGGTTCCACTTGAGGAATATAATACAGATTTATCAAAGTGGATGATGAAATGCCAAAGGTTGGAAGAAAAGGTTTTAGCTTTGAAACCTTTGGAAGAAAAATGTGAGGCTAAAGAGGCAGAAATAACCAAATTGAAGAACCAGGTGCAGGATCTCTGTCAGAATGCAGAGTGTTTAGTCCAATGCGAGAAGACCTGCAAGGTTTTATACCTTAATCCTCGAGAGAAAGGTTTATCCGTTGGCAAATTATGAGAATCCACTCTAATTTGCCATACAAATTGGAAGACCCTAGAAGAATTTTTGGATGCCTACCTGCATGACCCAACAGAACAAAAAAATCTCTTGTGTGAGTTATTCTTACATAACTTCTTTATGCCTGGTGATGACACATTCCTACCTCACATTTTTACAGGGGATATTCAGTTGAGAGCCTTCATGTCCACTCTACAAAATCAGGAATATTGGGAACAACAGAAGTAGATGATTAAGGAAAATGAGGCAAATGCAGCACTATATCTGAGGCCAATTCACTGTAATTACAGGGCTGTAGCCAATCAACATTTTACTATGATGAGGGAAGAAAAGGTGAGAAAAATTTATGAAACCAATCTTCAGGAATGCTTAGTCAATTTTCAAAATTTTACTCACCAACATTTTAATAGTGCTTTAGCAGCCTATAAAAATCGTTGGGGAGAGTTATCTATTTCTTTGCAGAAGAAAGAACCTATCTCCCCCAATAACTTGCAGTGGTCAAAAAGAAGAGCTGAAGGTATCATGCAAGTTATTCAGCAGCTGCAACATCAGTGGATAGGATTAAGATACAGATTGCCCATTGTAATCACCCCTGTTCCATGGTTTTTTGATGATGACCCTCAGCCAGATGATCAGTTTCGGGCATGGCTCAAGCGGATAAAGGAAATCAGAGGTTTCTACAGGATTCTTGGTCCAAAGTTCAGCTACCAAGAGAGAGTCATGGACAAGGATCTCTGCTCTATTGTAGCCTCACAGAATGCATGAGGACATGCATCAGAATAAGTTGGGGGGGATGATGAGGCCAAAAATTGCCTCATTATTGATTATTTTAGACATCCTTAATAGACCTTTTTGACATGTTTTGATGTTAATTCTGCTGATGAAATACAATATTTACTACTATTTACATGTTTGACTGTTTAGAAGCATAATATTCTTTTTTTACTAATTTTTTATATTTTCTGCATAAGTTTTGTTGATAAATAATGATTTATTGTGAAATGTGTTAGTGCAATCACGTGTGGGATATATAACATTCATATCATGCTCTCTGAAGTTGTCAAATGCAAAAAATAGCACTAAAAATAGGACAAAACTGCAAGCTGTGCAAAACTATATTTTGACTGTTTTAACTTGGACAAATTCCAGCCAGATGTGCATGGCTTGGAATTTGGTCAAATTCAACTTAAAAGAGCGTGTGAATAGGTTGTTGAAAGACTTCCAAGTCTGATCCACCAAATGCTCGGCAAAAGAACCACAAATTGTGTTGAAAATAGGCATTCTGGCGCTGCTCTGGAACAATAGAGATACTGCTCTAGAATAACAGGACTGCTCCGGAATAACCGAAAAAGCACAGTTTTGACCAGAACAGCTCAAGAAAGGCGGCAAAATTGCAGGAGAGTGTTAAGGATAGTTATGTGAATCTGTTGTGCACCTTTTTCAATGCAAAAGACCTCCAGCAAATGTGCAACAAACAGATTTCATTCATGTAACCATATTCTGCATTTTAGGAATGCAGTTTCAACAGCATTCCTAAAATGCCTGAAATTAGAATCATTCCACACCTGATTTAGCATGTTTTTAATATAAATAACCAGCTCCCATATGGGTTGAGCTAAGGGAGAATTAGGATTGCAATTAGGATAATTCTGAATATTGTGAGAAATCAGATTTTTGTAGCAATAATATGCAAAATTTTTCTGCATGTTTTTGATTCAATAAAAAGTGCAGTTTTTATCAGTTTTGCTTTATGATTGAAGGAGTGATTAAGTAGTAAACCAGAGCTACTTCTTCACCTTCTTCTGAACCAGGGAGCAAGGGCCACTCCCGGGAGCAGAAGAAGGTTTTTCACCAGGTTTTCTTGTTTAAATCTGTCTGCAGTAGAATAAATAGGAAACTTGTCATTTTTCCTGCATTTCTTTATTTTGCTGAAATCATTTCCAGTTTCGAGTTTGTAGTTTCATTATTATTTCTGAGTTATCATTTCTAAGTTTATTTTCAGTTCTGTTCTTTTAGTTTGCAAAGTTAGTTAGTTTACTTTCTACAATTCTGAATTTCTTACAACTTTCATTTCAGCAAGTTTAATTCAGTTTTTGAATGCATTTTCAGATTTAGCAAAAGTAAATAGGTTTCTTTGACAGTTATTTTATTTCTGCAATTTTATTTCAGCAAGCATAATCTAGTTTCCTTTCAGTTCATAGGGTTTAGAGTGACAGAAGAACCCCCAACAAACACTAACTGTTCTGCCAATAAAGCCATTTTCTGAATAGAATGTCTTACATCTGCTTGAATTGACTATCGTAAACAGCCTTAGGACACCTGCCCGGATTGATAAATAATGATTAAATGATGAACTAAATGACACTCATCATTTTTGGCACCGTTGTCAGGGACCAATGGTGTTGTTAGTCAAATTTAAGTAGGTCAAGAACTGTAGGCTGGATACAGAAAATAGTTCTTGCAAATTTTACAATCTGTTTAGTAAATGTGCATGAATGCATAGGCTGAGAGACGAAAGAGGGAGGTTTATCCAAAGTGGTTTTGAACCACCAAAGCGACCTGCTCGGTCAGATGAAGAATTTGAAATCCCTGGGGAAGATAAGCCAGACATACCTTCTTCATCAGATGCATTTTTGGAAAAATTAGAAAAAGAGCTTTTTGAAGCACTAGCTGCTAAACACTCCCCTCTGACTAGACTATTCCCATCATCCTTTAGAAGGAAAACAACTATGGCTGCAGCAGCACCTCCAGGTGGATATGATAATCTTGATGATCCTCCTAAAACTTTTGAATATCCCATTCGGTTGGATCCACTTCTAGATGCCCCCATGAAAACAATCTCCCCATCCATATTGCCAATCTTTAGGGGAACTGTTGTAGAAGATCCTGATCAATTTCTGTTTGAATTCAAAGTGTTATGTCAGACTTATGACTACATAAATGATAATCAAAAATTGAAATTGTTTCCTTCCACACTTAAGGACGCTGCTCTTCGATGGTTCATGAGCAATCTTGAACCTAACTCAATCAGTACCTGGGATGAAATGGAGACTGCATTCTTAAATAAATATCAGGATTATTGTAGAGTAAGAAACAGGAAAGATGAGTTGTTTAGGATCAAGCAAGAAGAAGATGAGAGTCTAGAAGATTATCTTGATCGCTTTGCCTTTGTCCAAAAGAGGTGTGGTGCTGTAGAACCCGATTTCTTAAAGCCTATCTTCTTAAGAGGATTACAGGATGAATCTAGGGAAGTGTTAGATTTAATGGGAAAAGGAGACATAGATCAACTTGACCTTGAAGATATTGTGGAGTTATGTAAAAACTATTCCCGCACTCACCACCGAAGAAAGAAAAGGAATTCTAGCAATAATGGTATAAAAGAGTTGATGGAGGAAATGGCCAATTTAAAAATCGATATCCTTGTTCAACTTAATACTGCATTAGGTGAGAAAAACACAAGATCTAATTCTACACCACCTTTAGCAATTTATTGCCCAAGGTGTAGGAGTAAGCATGCCTTGCAGGACTGCCCCCTAAACAAAACTTCTATTTGTGGAATTTGTTCCAAGGAACATTCAACAGATAAATGCCCTTTGTTGCCTCATCTAAAATCTGTTTTGGGCACCCAAACAGAAGAACTCAATGCTATTGGGCAGAGATCTGGTGGTGGTTATGCACAATATCCCAATGCTCCTAGATTTCCAAACTGGGGACAATCTCCTTGGAATATGAATATGCCATGGGGACAGGCAAAAGTTTCTACACAACCTTGGAACCAACCTTGGACAGCTCCTCCAGATTGGTCACAATCTGGATGGATGAACCCACCTTGGCATACCATGCCTCCACAATGGACACAACAAGGACAAATATGGGGACAACAATATCAGGGACAACCATTTCCACCACAAAGCAATATCAATCCCATCAAGGACAACAAAGGTATCAAGGGCAAACTCAAAATTTGCTGCCAGCTCCTAATCCAAATTTTTAGGGAAGAACACAACATCAACAAGCACAACCAGTAAAACAACCTCCACTCCCAGCTCAACCTGTGACTAACCCCAATAATGCCAGACAAACAGCCCCTGTTTATGAGGCTGAGTCTGAAGATACTGCTGCAGTTCATGTACTTGACTGTGGTAACATCCAATTACGCTCAGGGAAGGTCTTACCTGACCCTGCTCCACCTACAATTGAAGAAATTCCAGAAATTTCAAGTCCAAAAAAAATACAATCAGAGCAAAAGGAAGAAAACGCAAAAAACTTACAAAGAAAATCTGAACGTGTCACATCAGATTTACCATTTCCTGAAAGGTTTGATCACCCCATCACTACCCCTGAATCAGAGTTAATCACAGAATTGAAGAAAATGTCAATTTCACTTCCTCTGTTGTAGGCAATCAAGGATGTACCATTGATTAAGAAAACCATTCAGGATTTATGCATAAGGAAACCTGGCAGGAAGAAGAAAGCCTTTCCACAAACTGTACAAGTAGATGGAAAGTTGGCTGATCTTCTCTCTAGGAAATTAGTACCTCCCAAATATGGTGATCCAGGAAGTCCAGTAATCACCATTACTGTAGGATTGGTTCAAATTCCCAATGTGCTTATTGATTTAGGAGCTGCAATTAATGTCATGACCAAAGATATTATGCAAAAATTGCAGCTCACTGATTTGAGTCCTACAGCTACAGTTTTGGAAATGGCAGATAGGTCAGTTGCCAAACCAGAAGGACTTTTGGAGGATGTTCCCATTAAAGTATCTTCTTGGGAATACCCTGTAGATTTCCTAGTGTTGCAACCTAGGAGTACAACTAATGGCTATCCTATCATCCTAGGACGACCATGGCTTGCCACTACAATTGCTTTCATAGACTGTAGATTAGGGGAAATGACTATTTCAAATGGAGTAGATCTTAAGAAAATTTCTTTGTATCCACCTGCTAAACCATCATCTAAATTTTCTAGAAAGTTATGGTATCCTGAGTCCGATGAAGAACAGGAGCCTCTTGTTACCCTTGCCACCATTGTAGTACAGGAACACATTGAAGAATTGAATTCACCAGAAAGAGAAATTTTTGAACATGAAACAGTCTTGGTGAATACATTGCATGAAGAAGGCCTCAGGGGATGATCAAGTTCTGGTCAATCGCCTATTATGGAAAGATGATGAACAAATTGCTGAACATTTACCATCTATTCCACTTCAAGAAAGTTCCTTTACATTGCCACATGGATGGCATCATCATCTTTTGACTTCTTTCACTTGTCCTATGCCAATGCTTCCATCAGGTATTGCATTTAACACAGAATCAAGAGTATTTCATAATCTGCAACCACATCATTGTCCTTTAAATGCTTTGATCAAAAAATATGAACATGTTGACTCTGTTTATCCCGGAGTCAAGCAAATTGAAATTCAACCAGGAAAACCTGTAAATATTAACAATTGGTTGACTGACGATCAAGAAGCCAAACTATTTGTTGTTTTGCAAAAACATGTTCAAGCTTTTGCTTGGAATTATACGGATATGGTTGGAATCCACCCTGATGTATGCACACATAGGATATACACTAAGGATGTCAAACCAGTTAGACAACCGCAGAGACGTCTGAATCCTGCTTTGAAAGACATTGTTAAAGAAGAAATTGAAAAATTGTTGGAAGTAGGATTCATTTATCCGATTTCAGATAGTCAATGGGTTTCCCCATTAGTTATTGTGCCTAAGAAGAATGGAAATATGAGAGTGTGTGTGGATTATGGGGAATTAAACAAAGTCACACACAAGGACCACTTTCCATTACCATTTATAGACCAAGTGTTGGACACTCTTGCTGGTAAGAAATTTTTCTGTTTTCTGGATGGTTTTAGTGGGTATAACCAGATCCAAGTGGCACCAGAAGACCAGGAAAAAACAACCTTCACATGTCCTTGGGGGACATTTGCTTATAGAGTATTACCCTTTGGATTATGTAATGCACCAGCAACATTTCAAAGAGCTGTCTTGGCCATTTTTTTTTATTTAACCAATGAGAGTGTAGAGATTTACATGGATGATTTCACAGTGTTTGGTGACACATTTGAATATACATTAGAGCAACTTGAAAAGGTTCTAATACGCTGTGAAGCATATCATTTATCTCTTAATCCTAAAAAATGTTTCTTGATGATGGAGGAAGGAATTGTTTTAGGACATCATATCTCTGCTCAAGGTATTAAGGTTGATCCTAAGAAAGTAGAGGTCATCAAGAGTATCCCTCCTCCGAAATCTCAAACTGATGTCCATAGTTTCTTAATTTGTATGGTACCATTGCTAATCCAATGTTTGCATTGTTAATGAAAGATTCTGAATTTGTATGGTCTGATGATTGCCACAAGTCCTTTGAAGCTTTGAAAGAAAAGCTAACCAGTTTGCCAGTACTAAGAGGCCCTAACTGGGAGCTGCCCTTTCATATTCAGGTTGATGCCTCCAATACTGCTATTGGAGCCGCACTAGGGCAGATTGAAAATGGACAACACTATGCCATTTATTATATTAGCAAAAACTTGATAGGAGCTGAAAAGAATTACACTACAACTGAGAAGGAATTCTTAGCTATAGTATATGCCATTAACAAGTTTCGACACTATATCACAGGTTATCCTGTATTCATCCATACAGATCATGCTGCTATCAAATATTTGATGAATAAGCCTTTGGTTAGTGCACGAATTATTCGCTGGTTGATTTTACTACAGGAATTTGATATTACTATAGTAAATAGACCAGGAAAGGCTAATGTAGTGGCAGATTTTTTGTCAAGATTGCCAAATGCAGAAACTGAAGAACTAGTTGAAGACGCATTCCCTGATGAAAAACTGTTTTCTGTCTCTGTTCAAACTCCATGGTTTGCAGATATAGCTAATTATTTAGCTACAGGGAAGATTCCTCTTCATTTTACCTCAAAACAAAAAAAATAGTTAATCAAGCAAAGTTCTTCTTTTGAATGGATAAAAGGAATATTGTTTAAATGCAGTCCTGATCATGTTTTACGTAGGTGTGTTCGTAAGGATGAGATATATGACATCTTGAGAGCTTGTCATGATGAACCTTCAGGAGGGCATTATTCAGTAAAACATACCATTCGAAAGATTTTGGGTGCTGGTTACTACTGGCCATCATTGCATAAAGATGTAAAAAGGTATATCAGAAATTGTGATGCATGTCAAAGAATGGGTAAGCCTACTTTCATAAATGAAATGCCTTTACAGCCTCAATTAGGTGTAGAACCATTTGAGAGGTGGGGGTTAGATTTTGTAGGACCTATTGATCCACCCTCCCAAGGGAAGGTGCACATCCTGGTATGTGTTGACTATGTAACCAAATGGGCAGAAGCCCGTGCCTTTAAGCATGCCCGAGAAGACAAAGTTGCTGATTTTCTGTATTCACAGATTTTTTTGCGATTTGGAGCCCCACAGTCTATTACTTCTGATCAAGGACCTCAGTTTATTTCAAAGGTTGTTGAAGCCTTTGTAAAATTATATGAAATCAAGCACAGGAAGTCCTCTCCTTATCATCCACAGGCCAATGGTCAAGTTGAAGTGACAAATAGGGAATTAGAGAAAATATTAACCAAAACTATAGCAGTTCATAGAAGGAATTGGGTAGAAAAGTTACTTGAAGCAATTTGGGCTTATAACACTACTTGGAAATCCACTACGGGATTTACCCCTTTTGAATTGGTTTATGGTAAAAAACCCCTTTTACCCATTGAATTTGAATTACTAACTCTTCGAATCGCTTTGGAAGTTGGTATTGATTTGTCACGAGCACAAACGGACCGGATCCTGCAACTCAATGCACTGGATGAAATACGGAGAGACGCTTTGCATCAGAACGAGATGATCCAAGCACAACGTAAAATCTGGCATGATAGCCATATCCAAGAACGGAAATTCTAGCAAGGGGATTGGGCATTACTGTTTGACTCCCGCTATGAAGATTTTCCTAGGAAGTTGCGGACAAGATGGCTTGGACCATATCGGATTGAAGAGGTTTTCTCGAATGGAGCGAGTTCGTCTCTCACCAATTGATGATTCGCGAAGGAAGTTAGTGGTTAATGGACATCGTCTCCGGATTTACCATAAGCCACTAACTAAAAATGAATTTTTAAAACAAATAGAGCACTTGGATGTGCACATAATGGAAGAATTCCCTTCTTCCATTGAAGCAGCAACAGTATAGTTTTTATCAAAAAAAAAATTGGCTTACATGAAAACCAGTTATCTGGCATGTTTACTGAGTTCCATTCCATCACCATTCATTCCATCACCATCCATTCCATCGCCATTCATTCCATCACCATCCATTCCTTAGCATTATCATTTTTTCGCCATTGTCATTCACCACCATTGTCATTGCCATCACCCACATTGTTTGTGTTTTTCAGAATTACAGTACTGCACTTGTCAGAAGAAAAAAATCAGCAAAGCTAATCAATTGTACAAAATGTAGAAAGGTAGTCAAGACAGGTATGTGTTTCTTTACATTTTAAATATTGTAAATAGTTAAGGTATGTAGTGTATAGATTCACTTGATTAGCATTTAAAGCATTCATAAGGTTAAAATTGGGGATGTCTAAATTAGTCAATGAAAGGGGGAATGACATATGCTCCGGAATGACATATGCTTCGGAATGAAATTTGCTTCCGAATAACCACTGCTTCGGAACAGAAGCGCTGGAGCTCCGAAACATCAAAAGCTCCGTAACAGTTGTGCTCTGGAATGGGTAATGACAGTTGTGCTCCGGAATGAGTATTGACAGATATGCTCCGAAATGAATAAATAACGACATTTGCTCCAGAATATCAGGGCTTCGAAATATGTTGACGTTTCTTAAAAGATTCAGGCAGGAACACGTGGCAAGTGATTATGGAACACGTGATTTCTGAAATCCATGATATTTAGATATCATGATTTCGCGATTCGCGTAATCATGGCACACGCATCAAAGAACATCGAAAACAGATTTGTTTTGTCTTGAAAAATTCACATCAAATTAATTGATGCCAACTCAGAAAATCGTGATCATGTAATCTGCATTGGAACTAATTTTTCCTCGTTTTCAGCATATTCCGCCGGTTTTAAAAAATGAATCAACAAGTTGGTTTGACATGTTTTGTTCCGACGCAAGAACCGTCATTCCAGTGCATGTGCCCTAGAACTGTCATTCCAGCATTTCAGAAAAATATTCGTGAGCAGAGCAGAAGAAAATGGGCAGCAGGAAGAACGAAGTGAACCGAGAAAATGCCGACTTCATCCTCGGAAAATCCTACGTTGCTGCAAATTTTCACCGATGGAGGGTTTATGCCATTTTTGCAGAAATTTGATGGGAACTCCGAGGGATTGGCCGCAGAATTTGCACGGACCTTCGTAAATAACAAGATCAACATCAATGGCATGATAATCCAGGTAACTCCGGATATTTTGAGACAAATTATTGAATTTCCTTTGCAAGGAATTAATCTTGGAAAAACAGCTAGGAATACCCTAAATGAATTGGCCAACCAATTTAGGGCAGAAAATGATAAACCTATTGAGTATGTCATGAGTAAAAATATTTGTAAAGGAGTTAAAAGGGAAAGTCTGGAATCTCCCTGGGATGAAGTAGCCAAATGGATGATTAGGTTTATTACTTGTGAAGGCCAGTATGTTGTTTTGTCAGGGCACCATATGAGAATTCTAACTCATTTGAGATATGGCCACACAAACCCTAAATTCAAAGTCAATTTTCCCCTGTACTTTTATGAAAATTTAAAATCTATGGCCAAGAAATATCAGGAAGGAAAAGGAACCCCTAGGCATCATGGTTTGATTAAAATAATCTGTAAACATCACTTTAGGGGTAATTTGCAGAGCTTTGACAGATTCTTTGCTCAGTGGGATGAAACTAGAAACCCTGTAGTTGCAGCTGGAGCAGAAGAAGATATTGAAAGCCCTAGATCTGCAGAACAAGTTGAAAGCCCTAGATCTGCAGAACAAATTGGAAACCCTGGCATTGAAGAGGAGGAAATAGAAATACCTAAGCTAGTGGTTGAGACAGAGTCTGTCCAAGAAGAGGGTCCATCCTCTCCACAGGGACCTCCCTCTTCTAGGACTAGAAGACAAAGAGAAAGGCATGCTGGAATAGACTCTGCTGAAAAACGCAGAAGGGTGTCATTTTCAGCAGATGTGACTATTTTGCAGTCCAATAGCTCTGATGAAGCAGAACCAGGAGAATCTGCTCAAGAAATGCCCAAAACAGGAAAAAGAAAGACTCCTGTTCAAAAATTACGAAGGTCTGCAAGACTTCAATTGGGTAAAACATCATCTGACCAAGGAGGTCAAGAAGCGAGTAGCAAGAGACAGACCTAGCAAGAATCAGCAGAACCTGCGACCACAAACATAACTGAACCAACATCCAGCCCTGAAGTAGTCTTAGTGGATTATACAGATTCCGATTCTAAGGAGGAGTCGGAGGTCGAAGAAGAAGGAAGAGGAAGAAGAAGATATCCAACTACAGCTATTTGCGGCAAGAAGTGTGGTGAAAACACAAACAAGTTGGATAGAAAAGTGTCAAGCTTCTATTTCAGAAAAATATCAAATGATTGCAATGTTGCAGAAAGAAGTGGCAAGTTTAAAAGCTAAAATTGCATCTTTAGAGCCACAACCTGATGAAACTATGCATGACACTCAAATGGCTGACATTTTGTTAGAATTAGCAACAGCTGCACACGCAGTAGACTCACCAATCAGGGAGGAACCTATAATTGATATTGAAGGAGAACAGGGACAGGAACAACTTCAGATCTCCTCAATTCCTGCTGCAGCTATTGAACCATATGTACCCCTCATAGTAACACAGGACATGGGAATTCAAACTGAATTACCTATGACAGAAATAGAGGAACAAGGGGTACAGGTCAACTTGCCTTTGGCAAAAATAGAAGAAAAGGAGACACAAACAGATTCTATCAGGGTTGACATGACTGACAAAGAGGTGCAGGTTCATATTGTTCCTCAAATGCAGCAACCTATCCGCAATCCCCTTATGGTTCCACTTGAGGAATATAATACAGATTTATCAAAGTGGATGATGAAATGCCAAAGGTTGGAAGAAAATGTTTTAGCTTTGAAACCTTTGGAAGAAAAATGTGAGGCTAAAGAGGCAGAAATAACCAAATTGAAGAACCAAGTGTAGGATCTCTGTCATAATGCAGAGTGTTTAGTCCAATGCGGAAGACCTGCAAGGTTTTATACCTTAATCCTTAGAGAAAGGTTTATCCGTTGGCAAATTATGAGAATCCACTCTAATTTGCCATAAAAATTAGAAGACCCTGAAGAATTTTTGGATGCCTACCCGCATGCACCCAACAGAAAAAAAATTCTATTGTGTGAGTTATTCTTACATAACTTCTTTGTGCTCGGTGATGACACATTCCTACCTCACATTTTTACAGGGGATATTCGAGTTGAGAGCCTTCATGTCCACTCTACAAAATCAGGAATATTGGGAACAGTAGAAGTAGATGACTAAGGAAAATGAGGCAAATGCAAGCACTATATCTCGAGGCCAATTCACTAGTAATTACGAGTGTCGCAGCCAATCAACATTTTACTATGATGAGGGAAGAAAAGGTGAGAAAAATTTATGAAACCAATCTTCAGGAATGCTTAGTCAATTTTCAGAATTTTACTCACCAACATTTTAATAGTGCTTTAGCAGCCTGTAAAAATCGTTGGGGAGAGTTATCTATTTCCTTGCAGAAGAAAGAACCTATCTCCCCCAATAACTTGCAGTGGTCAAAAAGAAGAGCTGAAGGTATCATGCAAGTTATTCAGCAGCTGCAACATCAGTGGATAGGATTAAGATACAGATTGCCCATTGTAATCACCCCTGTTCCATGGTTTTTTGATGATGACCCTCAGCCAGATGATCAGTTTCAGGCATGGCTCAAGCAGATAAAGGAAATCAGAGGTTTTTACAGGATTCTTGGTCCAAAGTTCAGCTACCAAGAGAGAGTCATGGACAAAGATCTCTGCTCTATTGTAGCCTCACAGAATGCATGAGGACATGCATCAGAATAAGTTGGGGGGGAATGATGAGGCCAAAAATTGCCTCATTATTGATTATTTTAGACATCCTTAATAGACATTTTTGACATGTTTTGATGTTAATTCTGCCGATGAAATACAATATTTACTACTATTTACATGTTTGACTGTTTAGAAGCATAATATTCTGTTTTTACTAATTTTTTGTATTTTTTGCATAAGTTTTGTTGATAAATAATGATTTATTGTGAAATGTGTTAGTGCAATCACGTGTGGGATATATAACATTCATATCATGCTCTCTGAAGTTGTCAAATGCAGAAAATAGCACTAAAAATAGGACAAAACCGCAAGCTATGCAAAACTGTATTTTGACTGTTTTAACTTGGACAAATTCCAGCCAGATGTGCATGGCTTGGAATTTGGTCAAATTCAACTTAAAAGAGCGTGTGAATAGGTTGTTGAAAGACTTCCAAGTCTGATCCACCAAATGCTCGGCAAAAGAACCGCAAACTGTGTTGAAAATAGGCATTCTGGCGCTGCTTCGGAACAACAGAGATACTGCTCCGGAATAACAGGACTGCTCCAAAATAACCGAAAAAGCACAGTTTTGACCAGAACAACTCAGGAAAGGCGGAAAAATTGTAGGAGAGTGTTAAGGATAGTTATGTGAATCTTTTGTGCACCTTTTTCAATGCAAAAGACCTCCATTAAATGTGCAACAAACATATTTCATTCATGTAACCATATTCTGCATTTTAGAAATGCAGTTTCAACAACATTCCTAAAATGCCTGAAATTAGAATCATTCCACACCTGATTTAGCATGTTTTTAATATAAATAACCAGCTCCCATCTGGGTTGAGCTAAGGGAGAATTAGGATTGCAATTAGGATAATTCTGAATATTGTGAGAAATCAGATTTTTGTAGCAGTAACATGCAGAATTTTTTTGCATGTTTTTTATTCAATAAAAAGTGTAGTTTTTATCAGTTTTGCTTTATGATTGAAGGAGTGATTAAGTAGTAAACCAGAGCTACTTCTTCACCTTCTTCTGAACCAGGGAGCAAGGGCCACTCCTTGGAACGGAAGAAGGTTTTCACTAGGTTTTCTTGTTTAAATTTGTCTACAGCTGAATAAATAGGAAACCTGTCATTTTTCCTACATTTCTTTATTTTGCTGAAATCATTTTCAGTTTCGAGTTTGTAGTTTCATTATTATTTCCGAGTTATCATTTCTAAGTTTATTTTCAGTTCTGTTCTTTTATTTTGCAAAGTTAGTTAGTTTACTTTCTGCAATTCTGAATTTCTGCAACTTTCATTTCAGCAAGTTTTTTTTTTTTTTTTGTTTGTTTTTTTTGTTTTGAAAAAAAAAAAGGTTTTTTTTGAGGGTTTTTTCTTTTTTGCAATTTTATTTCAGCAAGCATAATCTAGTTTCCTTTCGGTTCATAGGGTTTAGAGTGACAGAAGAACCCCCAACAAACACTAATTGTTCTGCCAATAAAGCCATTTTCTGAATAGAATGTCTTACATCTGCTTGAATTGACTATCGTAAACAGCCTTAGGACACCTGCCCGGATTGATAAATAATGATTAAATGATGAATTAAATGACACTCATCATTTTTGGTGTCGTTGCCAAGGAACAATGGTGTTGTTAGTCAAATTTAAGTAGGTCAAGAACTGTAAGCTGTATACAAAAAATAGTTCTTACAAATTTTACAGTCTGTTTAGTAAATGTGCATGAATGCGTAGGTTGAGAGACGAAAGAGGGAGGTTTATCCGAAGTGGTTCTGAACCACCAAAGTGACCTGCTCGGTCAGATGAAGAATTTGAAATAACTGAGGAAGATAAGCCAGACATACCTTCTTCATCAGATGCATTTTTTGAAAAATTAAAAAAAGAGCTTTTTGAAGCACTAGCTGCTAAACACTCCCCTCTGACTAGACTATTCCCATCATCCTTTAGAAAGAAAACAACTATGGCTGCAGCAGCAGTAGCAAGTGGATATGATAATCCTGATGATCCTCCCAAAAATTTTGAGTATCCCATAAGGTTGGATCCACTTCTAGATGCCCCCATGAAAACAATCTCCCCATCCAGAAGAACTCAATGCTATTGGGTAGATATATGGTGGTGGTTATGCACAGTATCCCAATGCTCCTATATTTCCAAACTGGGGACAATCTCCTTGGAATATGAATATGCCATGGGGACAGGCAAAAGTTTTTGCACAACCTTGGAACCAACCTTGGACAGTTCCTCCAGATTGGTCATAATCTGGATGGATGAACCCACCTTGGCATACCATGCCTCCTCAATGGACACAACAAGGACAAATATGGGGACAACAATATCAACCCTATCAAGGACAACAATATCAACCCCATCAAGGACAACAATATCAACCCCATCAAGGACAACAATATCAATCCCATTAAGGACAACAAAGGTATCAAGGGCAAACTCAAAAATTGTTGCCAGCTCCTAATCCAATTTTTAGGGAAGAACACAACATCAACAAGCACAACCAGTAAAACAACCTCTACTACCAGCTCAGCCTGTGACTAACCCCAATAATGTCAGACAAACAACCCTTGTTTATGAGGCTGAGTCTAAAGATACTATTGTAGTTCATGTACTTGACTGTGGTAACATCCAATCACATTCAGGGAAGGTCTTACCCGACCCTGCTCCACCTACAATTGAAGAAATTCCAAAAATTTCAAGTCCAAAAAAAATACAATCAGAGCAAAAGGAAGAAAATGCAGAAAACTTACAAAGAAAATCTGAACGTGTCACATCAAATTTACCATTTCTTGAAAGGTTTGATCACACCATCATTACCCCTGAATCAAAGTTAATCATAGAATTAAAGAAAATGCCAATTTCACTTCCTCTATTGCAAGCAATCAAGGATGTACCATTGATTAAGAAAACCATTTAGGATTTATGCATAAGGAAACCTGGTAGGAAGAAGAAAGCCTTTCCATAAACTGTACAAGTAGATGGAAAGTTGGCTGATCTTCTCTCTGGAAATTAGTACCTCCCAAATATGGTGATCCAGGAAGTCCAGTAATCACCATTACTATAGGATTGGTTCAAATTCCCTATGTGCTTATTGATTTAGGAGCTGCAATTAATGTCATGACCAAAGATAGTATGCAAAAATTGCAGCTCACTAATTTGAGTCCTACAGCTACAATTTTGGAAAAGGCAGATAGGTCAGTTGCCAAACCAGGACTTTTGGAGGATGTTACCATTGAAGTATCTTCTTGGGAATACCCTGTAGATTTCCTAGTTTTGCAACCTAGGAGTACAGCTAATGGCTATCCTATCATCCTAGGACGACCCTGGCTTGCCACTGCAGTTCCTTTCATAGACTGTAGATCAGGGGAAATGACTATTTCAAATGGAGTAGATCTTAAGAAAATTTCTTTGTATCCACCTGCTCAACCATCATCTAAATTTTTTGGACAGTTATGGTATCCTGAGTCTGATGAGAAACAGAAGCCTCTTGTTACCCTTGCCACCATTGTAGTACAGGAACACATTGAAGAACTGAATTCACCAAAAAGAGAAATTTTTGAACATGAAACAGTCCTGGTGAATACATTGCATGAAGAAGGCCTCAGAGATGATCAAGTTCTGGTCAATCACCTATTATGGAAATATGATGAACAAATTGCTGAACATTTACCATCTATTCCACTTCAAGAAAGTTCCTTTACATTGCCACATGGATGGCATCATCATCTTTTGATTTCTTTCACTTGTCCTATGCCAATGCTTCCATCAGGTATTGCATTTAACATAGAATCAAGAGTATTTCATAATCTGCAACCACATCATTGTATTTTAAATGCTTTGATCAGCAAATATGAACATGTTGACTCTGTTTGTCCTGGAGTCAAGTAGATTGAAATTCATCCAGGAAAACCTGTAAATATTAACAGCTGGTTGACTGACGATCAAGAAGCCAAACTATTTGTTGTTTTTCAGAAACATGTTCAAGATTTTGCTTGGAATTATATGGATATGGTTGGAATCCACCCTGATGTATGCACACATAGGATATACACTAAGGATTTCAAACCAGTTAGACAACCGCAGAGACATCTGAATCCTGCTTTGAAAGACATTGTTAAAGAAGAAATTGAAAATTATTGGAAGTAGGATTCATTTACCCGATTTTAGATAGTCAATGGGTTTCCCCATTAGTTATTGTGCCTAAGAAGAATGGAAATATGAGAGTGTGTGTGGATTATAGGGAATTAAACAAAGTCACACACAAGGACCACTTTCCATTACCATTTATAGACCAAGTGCTGGACACTCTTGCTTGGAAAGAATTTTTTTTGTTTTTTGATGGATTTAGTGGGTACAACCAAATCCAAGTGGCACCAGAAGACCAAGAAAAAACAACCTTCACATGTCCTTGGGGGACATTTTCTTATAGAGTATTACCCTTTGGATTATGTAATGCACCAGCAACATTTCAAAGAGCTGTCTTGGCCATTTTTTTATTTAACCAATGAGAGTGTAGAGATTTACATGGATGATTTCACAGTGTTTGGTGACACATTTGAATATACATTAGAGCAACTTGAAAAGGTTCTAATACGCTGTGAAGCATATCATTTATCTCTTAATCCTGAAAAATATTTCTTGATGATGGAGGAAGGAATTGTTTTAGGACATCATATCTCTGCTCAAGGTATTAAGGTTGATACTATGAAAGTAGAGGTCATCAAGAGTCTCCCTCCTCTGAAATCTCAAACTGATGTCCGTAGTTTCTTAGGACATATTGGCTTTTATCACAGATTTATTACTGATTTCAATACCATTGCTAATCCAATGTTTGCATTGTTAATGAAAGATTCTAAATTTGTATGGTCTGATGATTGCCACAAGTCCTTTGAAGCTTTGAAAGAAAAGCTAACCAGTACGCCAGTACTAAGAGGCCCTAATTGGGAGCTGCCCTTTCATATTCAGGCTGATGCCTCCAATACTGCTATTGGAGCCGCACTAGGGAAGATTAAAAATGGACAACACTATGCCATTTATTATATTAGCAAAAACTTGATAGGAGCTGAAAAAAATTACACTACAACTGAGAAGGAATTCTTAGCTATAGTATATGCCATTAACAACTTTCAACACTATATCACAAGTTATCCTGTATTCATCCATATAGATCATGCTGTTATCAAATATTTGATGAATAAGACTTTGGTTAGTGCACGAATTGTTCGTTGGTTGATTTTACTATAGGAATTTTATATTACTATAGTAAATAGACCAAGAAAGGCTAATGTAGTGGCATATTTTTTGTCAAGATTGCCAAATGCAGAAACTGAAGAACTAGTTGAAGATGCATTCCCTAATGAAATTTTTTTTGCTGTCTCTGTTCAAACTCCATGGTTTGCAGATATAGCTAATTATTTAGCTACGGGGAAGATTCCTCTTCATTTTACCTCAAAACAGAAAAAATAGTTAATCAAGCAAAGTTCTTTTGAATGGATAAAAGGAATATTTTTTAAATGCAATCCTGATCATGTTTTACGTAGGTGTGTTCGTAAGGATGAGATATATGACATCTTGAGAGCATGTCATGATGAACCTTCAGGAGGGCATTATTCAGTAAAACATATCATTCGAAAGATTTTGGGTGCTGGTTACTACTGGCCATCATTGCATAAATATGTAAAAAGGTATATAAAAAATTATGATGCATGTCAAAGAATAGGTAAGCCTACTTTCATAAATGAAATGCCTCTATAGCCTCAATTAGGTGTAGAACCATTTGAGAGGTGGGGGTTAGATTTTGTAGGACCTATTGATCCACCCTCCCAAGGGAAGGTGCACATCTTGGTATGTGTTGACTATGTAACCAAATGGGCAGAAGCCCGTGCCTTTAAGCATGCCCGAGAAGACAAAGTTGCTGATTTTTTGTATTCACAATTTTTTCTATGATTTGGAGCCCCACAGTCTATTAATTTTGATCAAGGACCTCAGTTTATTTCAAAGGTTGTTGAGGCCTTTGTAAAATTATATGAAATCAAGCACAAGAAGTCCTCTCCTTATAATCCACAGGCCAATGGTAGAGTTGAAGTGACAAATAGGGAATTAGAGAAAATATTAACCAAAACTGTAGCAGTTTATATAAGGAATTGGGTAGAAAAATTACCTGAAGCAATTTGGGCTTATAACACTACTTGGAAATCCACTACGGGATTTACCCCTTTTGAATTGGTTTATGGTAAAAAACCCCTTTTACCCATTGAATTTGAATTACTAACTCTTCGAACTGCTTTAGAAGTTGGTATTGATTTGTCACAGGCACAAATGGACCAGATCTTGCAACTCAATGCACTAGATGAAATACGAAGAGATGCTTTGCATCAGAACAAGATGATCCAAGCACAACGTAAAGTCTAGCATGATAGCCATATCCAAGAACAAAAATTCCAACAAGGGGATTGGGCATTACTGTTTGACTCCCGCTATGAAGATTTTCCTAGGAAGTTGCAGACAAGATGGCTTGGACCATATCAGATTGAAGAGGTTTTCTCGAATGGAGCAGTTCGTCTCTCACCAATTGATGATTCACGAAGGAAGTTAGTGGTTAATGGACATCGTCTCTGGATTTACCATAAGCCACTAACTAAAAAAGAATTTTTAAAACAAATAGAGCACTTGGATGTGCACATAATGGAAGAATTCCCTTCTTCCACTGAAGCAGCAGTAGTATAGTTTTTATCAAAAAAAAAAATTGGTTTACATTAAAACCAGTTATCTGGCATGTTTACTGAGTCCCATTCCATCGCCATTCATTCCATCACCATCCATTCCTTAACATTATCATTTTTCTGCCATTGTCATTCACTACCATTGTCATTGCCATCACCCATATTGTTTGTGTTTTTTTAGAATTACAGTACTGCACTTGTTAGAAGAAAAAGATCAGTAAAGCTAATCAATTGTACAAAATGTAGAAAGGTAGTCAAGACAGGTATGTGTTTCTTTACATTTTAAATATTGTAAATAGTTAAGGTATGTAGTGTATAGATTTACTTGATTAGCATTTAAAGCATTCATAAGGTTAAAATTGGGGATGTCTAAATTAGTCAACGGAAAGGGGAATAACATATGCTTTGGAATGACATATGCTTCGGAATGAAATTTTCTTCCGAATAACCACTGCTTCGGAACAGAAGCGTTGGAGCTCCGGAACATCAAAAGCTCCGTAACAGTTGTGCTCTGGAATGGGTAATGACAGTTGTGCTCCGGAATGAGTATTGACAGATATGCTCCGAACGACAAAATAATGACATTTGCTCTAGAATATCAGGGCTTCGAAATATGTTGATGTTTCTTAAAATATTCAGGCAGAAACACGTGGCAAGTGACTATGGAACACATGATTTCTAAAATCCATGATATTTAGATATCATGATTTCGCGATTCGCGTAATCATGGCACATGCATCAAAGAACATAAAAAACAATTTTTTTTTTTGTCTTGAAAAATTCACATCAAATTAATTGATGCCAACTCAGCAAATCATGATCGTGTAATCTACATTGGAACTAATTTTTCCTCGTTTTCAACATATTCTGCCAGTTTTAAAAAATGAATCAACAAGTTGGTTTTACAAGTTTTTTTCTGACGCAAGAACCATCATTCCAGTGCATGTGCCCTAGAACTGTCATTCCAGCGTTTCAAAAAAATATTCGTGAGCAGAGCAGAAGAAAATGGGCGGTAGGAAGAACATAAGTGAACCAAAAAATGCTATCTTCATACTAGAAAATCCTACGCTACTGCAAATTTTCACCGATGGAGGATTTATGCTGTTTTTACAAAAATTTGATGGGAACTCTGAGGGATTGGCTGCAAAATTTGCAGGGACTTTCAGAAATAACAAGATCAACATCAATGGCATGATAATCTAGGTAACTCCAGACATTTTGAGCCAAATTACTAAATTTCCTTTGCAAGGAATTAATATTGGAAAAACAGTTAGGAATACCCTAAATGAATTGGCCAACCAATTTAGGGCAGAAAATGATAAACCTATTGAGTATGTCATGAGTAAAAATATTTGTAAAGGAGTTAAAAGGGAAAGTCTGGAATCTCCCTGGGATGAAGTAGCCGAATGGATGATTAGGTTTATTACTTATGAAGGCCAGTATGCTATTGTATCAGGGCACCATATGAGAATTCTAACTTATTTGAGATATGGCCACACAAACCCTGAATTCAAAATTAATTTTCCCCTGTACTTTTATGAAAATTTAAAATCTATGTCCAAGAAATATCAGGAAGGAAAAGGAACCCTTAGGCATCATGGTTTGATTAAAATAATCTGTAAACATCACTTTAGGGGTAATTTGTAGAGCTTTGACAAATTCTTTGCTCAGTGGGATGAAACTAGAAACCTTGTAGTTGCAGCTGGAGCAGAAGAAGATATTGAAAGCCCTAAATTTGCAAAACAAGTTGAAAGCCCTAGATCTGTAGAACAAACTGGAAATTTTGGAATTGAAGAGGAGGAAATAGAAACACCTGAGCCAGTGGTTGAGACAAAGTCTGTCCAAAAAGAGGGTCCATCCTCTCCACAGGGACATCCCTCTTCTAGGACTAGAAGACAAAGAGAAAGGCATGCTGGAATAGACTATGCTAAAAAATGCAGAAGGGTGTCATTTTCAGCAGATGTGACTATTTTGTAGTCCAATAGCTCTGATGAAGTAGAACCAGGAGAATCTACTCAAGAAATGCCCAAAATAGGAAAAAGAAAGACTCCTGTTCAAAAATTACGAAGGTCTGCAAGACTTCAATTGGGTAGAACATCATCTAATCAAGGAAGTCAAGAAGCAGTAGCAACAGAGATAGACCTAGCAGAATCAGCAGAACCTGCAGCCACAAACATAACAGAATCAACATCTAGCCCTGAAGTAGTCTTAGTGGATTATATAGATTTTGATTCTGATGAGTCAGAGGCTAAAGAAAATGAAGAAGAAGATATCCAACTACAGGTATTTGTGGCAAGAAGTGTGGTGAAAACACAAATAGGTTGGATAGAAAAGTTTCAAGCTTCTATTTCATAAAAATATCAAATGATTGCAATGTTGCAGAAAGAAGTGGCAAGTTTAAAAGCTAAAATTGCATCTTTAGAGCCACAACCTGATGAAACTATGCATAACACTCAAATGGCTGACATTTTGTTAGAATTAGCAACAGCTACACACGTAGTAGACTCACCAATCAGGGAGGAACCTATAATTGATATTGAAGGAGAACAGGGACAGGAACAACTTCAGATCTCCTCAATTCTTGTTGTAGCTATTGAACCATATGTACCCCTCATAGTAACACAGGACATGGGAATTCAAACTGAATTACCTATGACAAAAACAGAGGAACAAGGGATACAGGTCAACTTGCCTTTGGCAGAAATAGAAGAAAAGGAGATACAAATAGATTCTATTAGGGTTGACATGACTGACAAAGAGGTGTAGGTTCATATTGTTCCTCAAATGCAGGAAACTGTCCGCAATCCTCTTATGGTTCCACTTTAGGAATATAATACAGATTTATCAAAGTGGATGATGAAATGCTAAAGGTTAGAAGAAAAGGTTTTAGCTTTGAAACCTTTGGAAGAAAAATGTGAGGCTAAAGAGGCAGAAATAACCAAATTGAAGAACCAAGTGTAGGATCTCTATCAGAATGCAGAGTGTTTAGTACAATGTAGAAGACCTACAAGGTTTTATACCTTAATCCTCAGAGAAAGGTTTATCCATTGGCAAATTATGAGAATCCACTCTAATTTGCCATACAAATTGGAGGACCCTAAAGAATTTGTGGATGCCTACATGCACAGCCCAAAAGAATAGAAAAGTCTGTTGTGTGAGTTATTCTTACATAAATTCTTTATGACTGGTGATGACACATTCCTACCTCACATTTTTACAGGGGATATTCAGTTGAGAGCCTTCATGTCCACTCTACAAAATCAGGAATATTGGGAACAGCAGAAGTAGATGACTAAGGAAAATGAGGCAAATGCAACACTATATCTGAGGCCAATTCACTGTAATTATAGGGCTGCAGCCAATCAACATTTTACTATGATGAGGGAAGAAAAGGTGAGAAAAATTTATGAAACCAATATTCAAGAATGCTTAGTCGATTTTCAAAATTTTACTCACCAGCATTTTAATAGTGCTTTAGTAGCCTATAAAAATAATTGGGGAGAGTTATCTATTTCCTTGCAGAAGAAAGAACCTATCTCCCCCAATAACTTGCAGTGGTCAAAAAGAAGAGTTGAAGGTATCATGCAAGTTATTCAACAGTTGCAACATCAGTGGATAGGATTAACATACAGATTGCCCATTGTAATCACCCTTGTTCCATGGTTTTTTGATGATGACCCTCAACCAGATGATCAATTTCAGGCATGGCTCAAGCAGATAAAGGAAATCAGATGTTTTTACAGGATTCTTGGTCCAAATTTTAGCTACCAAGAGAGAGTCTCGGACAAATATCTATGCTCTATTGTAGCCTCACAGAATGCATGAGGACATGCATTAGAATAAGTTGGGGGGAATGATGACGCCAAAAATTGCCTCATTATTGATTATTTTAGACATCCTTAATAAACATTTTTGACATGTTTTGATGTTAATTCTATTGATGAAATACAATATTTACTATTATTTACATATTTGACTATTTAGAAGCATAATATTCTATTTTTACTAATTTTTTGTATTTTTTGCATATGTTTTGTTCATAAATAATGATTTATTGTGAAATTTGTTAGTGCAATCACGTGTGGGACATATAACATTCATATCATGCTCTCTGAAGTTTTCAAATGCAAAAAATAGCACTAAAGATAAAACTGTAAGCTGTGCAAAACTGTATTTTGACTGTTTTAACTTGGACAAATTCCAGCCAGATGTGCATGGATTGGAATTTGGTCAAATTAAACTTAAAAAAAAGTGTGAATAGGTTGTTGAAAGAATTCCAAGTCTAATCCACCAAATTCTCGGCAAAATAACTGCAAACTGTGTTGAAAACAGGCATTCTGGCGTTGTTTCGGAACAACAGGGATACTACTCCGGAAGAACAGGACTGCTCCAGAATAACCAAAAAAACACAGTTTTGACCAGAACAGCTCAGGAAAGGCAGTAAAATTATAGGAGAGTGTTAAGGATAGTTATGTGAATCTGTTGTACACCTTTTTCAATGCAAAAGACCTCCAGCAAATGTGCAACAAACAGATTTTATTCATGTAACCATATTCTGCATTTTAGGAATGTAGTTTCAATAGCATTCCTAAAATGCCTAAAATTAGAATCATTCCAAAACCTGATTTGGCATGTTTTTAATATAAATAACCAACTCCAATCTGGGTTGAGCTAAGGGAGATTTAGGATTGCAATTAGGATAATTTTGAATATTGTGAGAAATCGGATTTCTGTAGCAGTAACATGCAAATTTTTTTTGCATATTTTTGATTCAATAAAAAGTGTAGTTTTTATCAGTTTTGCTTCATGATTGAAGGAGTGATTAAGTAGTAAACCAGAGCTACTTCTTCACCTTCTTATGAACCAGGGAGCAAGGGCCACTCCCAGGAGCAAAAGAAGGTTTTTCACTAGGTTTTCTTGTTTAAATCTGTCTGCAGCAGAATAAATAGGAAACCTGTCATTTTTCCTGGATTTCTTTATTTTGCTAAAATCATTTCTAGTTTCAGAGTTTGTAGTTTCATTATTATTTTTGAGTTATCATTTCTAATTTTATTTTTAGTTCTATTTTTTTATTTTGCAAAGTTAGTTAGTTTACTTTTTGCAATTCTGAATTTCCTGCAACTTTCATTTTAGCAACTTTAATTCAGTTTTTGAATGCATTTTTAGATTTAGCAAAAGTAAATAGGTTTCTTTGACAGTTATTTTATTTCTACAATTTTATTTCAGCAAGCGTAATCTAGTTTCCTTTCAGTTCATAGGGTTTAGAGTGACAGAAGAACCCCCAACAAACACTAATTGTTTTTCCAATAAAGCCATTTTCTGAATAGAATGTTTTACATCTGCTTGAATTGACTATCGTAAATAGCCTTAGGACACCTACCCAGATTGATAAATAATGATTAAATGATGAATTAAATGACACTCATCAGAACTAAAAAATTTAATGAACCAAAGAGAAAAAAAAAAAACTAGGTACCTTCAGAACTGGAGCCATCCAAAGAAATGATAGAAAGAAGAGCTTCCCTAATTTTAGAAGCCCGCCATATAGGAGGGTGGTCATAACAAGTAATATCACCTTTGTCCAAAGCCCAATTAGCTAAATCATCAACACTCTTGTTTTGATCTCTGACCACATGATTGTAATCAACTTTCAAAAATCCCATCTGGAGTAACTGAATTTTCTCAATAATTCTTTTTATTCTCCAATCCACCTTATGATTCTTAGGAGTCTTCAAGAGATTAATCATAAGTTGAGAGTCAGACTCAACTAACACCTTTTCCCATCCAACCTTGGTAGCCTCCTGAAGGCCTCTAAGGATACCATACCCCTCAGCAAGGTTATTGGAAAGAATACCCAAATTCTTAGCAAAAGTAAAAACCAAGGAGCCATCTAAAATTCTACCAATTCCTCCCACACTGGCTTTTCCAGGGTTCCCTCTAGAGGCTCCATCAGTATTGACTTTTCCAAAATCCTTAGGAGGAGGTTGCCAATTTCTAGTCCTATCCATCTTACTAATACTCACATTCCCTTTAAGTTGGTTGCCCTTAGAAGGTTTAATTTTCAATATTTGCATCACTTGATCCCATATTTTGTGGGAGTTTTGGGGGTGATTAAGGAGATGATGGACTGATTCAACTAAGTTAGCTATGGTATTTTGCCAAATATAGTGAATATCCTTCCTATCTTGATTAAAAATTTGGTTGTTCCTTTCATTCCAAATATTCCAAAGAAGAATGGTAGAACCCATCCAAACTAACTACCTAATAAAATGATCAACACCCTCTTGATTAGGCCAATCCCTCCAAAGCTGTTCAAAATTGAAAAAATTGGACTATTGTAAGCCAAGTAAAGTTGCCATTCTCCTCCATAGCTTAGAGGCTAAAGTACACTCAATAAAAAGATGGTTGATATTTTATACATTCTCTTCACACATTTCACATCTAAAAGGACCATGAAAACCATGCTTCATAAGTTGCTCACCAATAAGCACCCTACGATGCAATAAAATCCAATTAAAGAACCTCACCTTAGGCCAGAGATTTTGAGCCCACAATTGAGAAAATATGTCATCAGAATGGTTGGGATTATTATGGCATAAGGTCAAATAACTTTGAGCAACTGGATACTCACCCTTAGTAGTGTCGTTCCATCCAAAATAATCTTTTTCATGGGACCAAGAGAGGGATCTCATATGAAGGATGCCTTGGATATCTTGTCTTTGCCTTTTTGGGATTTGAATAGGCCAGTCCTCAATAGGGATCCAATATTTACCAACCTTTGAATTACCAATATGGTATCGAAATTAATTAGCCACCTTTATCCAATTAGCTCGGTGAAGCTCCTCCATCCAAGGCCTCCAATTGGGAAACTAAGTTATCAAAGGCTTATCAAAGGCTTGTGACCATCCCAAGAATCTGTCCAAAAATTTACATGTTGACCATTATGAATGATCCAAAATAATTTTTTCTTTATCAAATCCTCACCAGTCTTAAGAACTACTAAAATGGGAGAACCTTTGGTAGGAAGTTGATAGCGAACAAGGTCTTCAGGACTTTTGTTCTCAACATATTTAGCACAGAGATTATTGGCCCAAAGAGCATTGGGGTTATGCAACATCCTCCAATATAATTTAGCAGCTAAAGCTTTGTTTTTATTAATTGAATACCGAAATCCTAACCCCCCTTCAATCTTAGGAAGACATAAAGTATCCCATTTCACCAAGGCCCATTTTCTTTTCTCCTTAGTACCACTCCAAAGGAAATGATGACTTATTTGATCCAATTCTCAAAGAATAGCCTTTGGGATATTCAAAACGAAAGAAACATAAATAGGAATAGCTTGAAGGACTGATTTTACCAAGGTGATTCTACCCCCATAAGAAAGCCACTTGTTGGTCCACTTTCCAATTTTCTTCTTGACTTTGTCCAACAACCAATTCCAATCTTTATTTTTTTGCCTTTGAATATTTATGGGAATACCTAAATAAGTGATTGGAAGAGAGGTCTTCTTATATCTTAATTTATCCAAGACCATGGCTTCTTGTCTAGCAAGAGCAGTGAAAGAAAATAACTTTAGATTTGTCTTCATTGATCAACTGCCCAGTAGCCTTAGAAAAATAGCTAATGATTTGCTTAAAATTAGAAGCTTCCTTAACTTTAGCTTTACCTAAAAGGGTAGAGTCATACACAAATTGAATATGAGAGATAGGTCTAGCTCCATGAGCAATGGTAACTCCCTCAAGGGTTTTGTTTTCCCTATTTTTGGTTATAGTCCTACCCAAGCATTCAAGCAAGAATGATGAATAAATAAGGGGATAGCGGGTCACCTTGCCTCGATACCTCGGAAGCTAGGAGAGACCGAGAAGGCCTGCCATTGATAAGAACTAAGTAGGAAACTGAAGAGATACATCCCATAATCCAATCCATCCAATCCTTAGAGAAACCAAATTGCCTCAAAACTTTGATAAGGAAGTGCCAATCCACACTGTCATAAGATTTGGATAAGTCTAACCGGATGAACATAGAAGGAGAATTTTGCATATCCATGGAATGGATGGCTTCCTGAGCAAGAACTATCTCATATACTATATGACGACCTTCCACATATCCCCCTTACTCTGGGGAAATAATCTTATGTAAAAGAGGCTTCAACATTTCTGCCATGATTTTAGTAATAATTTTGAGAAGAACATTACATAAAGCAATAGGTCTAAAAGCTGAGATATGATCAACCTCTTGAGATTTTGCAAAAAGAGTAATATAAGTTTTATTGATAACCTTAAAAATTTCTTTGGATTTCCTGGCTTCTTCCACCACCTCTATTAAATCAACATGAAGGATATCCCAGAACTCTTGGTAGAACTCAATAGGAAAACCATCAGGACCCGGGGTTTTCCCATTTTTGCATTTTAAAAACTACTTTTTGAAGCTCATTGATAGTAACAGAGCAACTAAAATAGAGTTCTCATCGAAGTGATAAGATAAGGGATTGCTTGAATAACATTTTGTTGAGAATTCGAGTCAAGAGGAGTAGCAAGAAAAATATTGGAAAAGTAATCAACAACAATAGATTTCATGCCATCCCAAGTATAAACAACATCTCCAGAATTTGATTTTAAGGAAGAAATAAAGTTGTGAGATCTTCGAGCTAGAAGAGATTTGTGGAAAAAAATTGTGTTTCGATCTCCTTGTTTGAGCCATTGAATTCTAGATTTTTTCTTCCATAAGATTTCTTCTCTTTTTTCCCAATCCTCTAACTGATTTGTGAGTTTAATTTCATCTGCACTTCTCTTCTCTATGAGGCCATCTAAATGGATTTTCTTATTCAAATTTTCAATATGAGCAATAACTTCATGTCTTTTTTTATGAACATCCCCAAACTCTTTCCAGTTCCAAGTATTGATTTTGGATTTAATGTATTGTAGTCTTTTGGCAAAATAGAACATCTTAGTCCCATGCCTAGGTTTACCTTCCTTCCACCATTGTTGCACACGAGGTCTGAAGGAAATGTCTCTAAGCCACATTAATTGAAAACAAAAAGGAGAGAAACTCACATTGGTTTTCCACATTTCCACCATGATCGGCCAATGATCCGAACCAACATTATTAAGAGTCTTCACTTTAGGAATGTAACCATGGATTAAGAATTTTTTAGAGAGCAAAAACCTATCCAATATCTCCATTATACAAGCTAAGCCTTGCCTTCTGTTAGACCAAGTCATAAGGCCATTACCTGGTTGGATATCCACAAGATGGAGGTTTGCAATATATTCGCTCATGAGGTCAGTACTTTTGTCCAAATTTCTATTTCCCCCACTTTCCTCATCTAGAGAGAGGATGGTATTGAAATATCCTTTGATCAAGATCCAAGCTTTAGGAAAATGAGAGATAATATGAGTAATATCCTTCTATTGTCTTCTTTTTTCCTCCAAAGAAGTCGGGGCATAAACAGTAATGCAGAGCATAATCTGGTTGGAATGTCTACTTTGAATAGGTATAGCCAACAAACCCCAACTGCCAATCATATGGTGAATAACTACCTCTTTTGGGTCCCAAAGACAAGAAATGCCACCCGAAGTCCCTTGGGAACTGATGGAAACCATTTTTCTAGCTGGTCAAATTTTACTGGATATTAAGTCCATATACTCCATTGACATTTTTGTTTCTTGAAGGAAAACAAGATGTGGATGATTTATCTGAATCATTCTTCTAATTTCATTTTGTTTTGAAAGACTCCCTTTGAGTCCTCTAATATTCCAAGTGATGATCTTCATTAATACCAGGGCTAAAAATGGTGGGAAGGGCATTAATCTTACCTTCCTCTATAAGCTTTTCACCTTATTTTACCATATGATATTGATTGGTCTTGCGACCTACATTTTGATTAGAATCCATCTTCAATTTTTTTTCCCTGTTTCTTGACTTATTCCAATTGAATCTCGAGATGGCTTCTAACCTTGAAGAATGCTCATACACAGACAAAATTTTACTAGATGTTTCAATGGATTCTATATTGGGACCTGCATTATTTGAAGTTTTGACATTTGAAATATTGTTTTTCTTGTGTAAATTTTCTCCTTTTTTTTCTGTTGAAAACCTTTGATTTGTTGGTTTGTCTCTAAGTTCTTTCATTCATATTTAAACTGTGTTTCTAAGATTTCAATTTCCATTATTTCCTCTTCCTCACATGGGACATCATTTGTGGAAAGGATTTCAAACATATTAGCAAATGAATTTGATTGATCCTTCATTACTGGTTTTTTCTGAGTGTTATTCTTCTTAGGTATTTGAAAACCTGTTGAGTTTATATCTTCTTTCTTTTTATTAGGAATTTTATTTGGGCAAGCACTGGCCAAATGACCATATTCATGGCAAATTCTACAACGAAAAGGAATGTTCTCATAGTCCACTACTTGCTCCCAAGTGTCTTCCCCAAATTGTAATGTGATCTTTTTAGGTAGGGGTTTGTCAAAATCCATTAAAACACAAATTCGAGCATAAATAATATGTTCAAAACTTTGAGTACAATCAGCAGTCATCATAAAAGTTCCTAAAGAGTTTCCAATTGAAGAAAAAATAGTAGGATTCTAAAATTCAATAGGGAGGCCAAAGAGTCTAACCCACACGGGAGCTATAGAAGGCATCTCTTCTTTGAATTTAAATTTAGTATGCCAGGGCTTCATGAAAAGCCCCGCCCTTCCAAAAAACCAAGGACCCCCTTGAAAAATTTTCTCTCTATCTTCATTATTAGCAAATAAAACAAGAAAATAACCATTTGGATAAATAGAGATTTGTAACTCACCTTTAGTTTTCCAGCTTTTTGCAACCCAGACTTTGAAAGCAGATAGACTCGGACAAAAACCCATGAACCAAAAAATTAGTCCTATTTTTTCCAAATCTTCAATGCCAGTCTGAATGTTACCCATATCAAGCTTAACAATAGGAGTTCCATCAACTGCTTTAAGACATCCTGACTCCGTTTTCTTGGGATCAATCTTAGGCATTCTTAGAGGTTTATGAGAAGCCCTAGTATTGATATTAGCATTGGGTTGAGGCTGTCCACCACGAAGGGCATCCCTAAAATTCATTTTTGGGACTGAGTCTTCAAAATTATTACCCTTGACAGGGGTTTTCACAGTAGAATTATTTTGTGGGTGCACCTTAGCACAAGATTCATTTGAGATATGAGACATTTTTTGATCAACTTCTTGAAACTTATTTTGTGGTCTCTTTAATCCTTGCCCTAGACGTCGTGGAAAGGTATGGTTTTCACTTTTCTTTTGTGCAGGAAATTGGAAGTCGTTATCACTCAAGTTCACAGTATGATCTATTGAAAGAAAAATTTCTAACCCATATTGTATCCCCTGCAACATTTCTTGCTAAAATATTGAGCATAAACCACAAAAATATTTTTCGCTAAGGCCCGAAGGCCCTAAAAACCAACCTCTGGAGCTGCTTGCACTCAACCCAGATGAAATCCTCACATAGCCACTTGCCAAATATATCGTTCACACATAGGGATGTGCTAGGATCTGTGTTGCTCCAAATGATATGAAAATTGTTGTAGATGTTCTAGGTTTTTCAGGCATCTACCCTCAAAATTTTAGCTCAATCCGAGTTCGAATGAGTGAGATATGGCCGAAACGAGTTTGGTAGTTTGTGCAGTCCTACGAAAAATGTCTCTACCATTCAGCTCCAAATTTTTTCCTAAATTTCACCTTGTATTCTGATCATTCATCCTTATTTTTTCAACAACTTTCACTTTTTAACCCCTTTACAAAATAATAAATATCTCTTTACGTACACCTTATTTCTCCCTCTAAGCAATTTAATCAAATAGCTCTCGAAATAAGCTTTCCAATGATATATAATATGATATACTTTCAAAAGGAAAAAAAAACAAAAATATCTCTTTTTTCGAACCATGCATCAAGCTCCTCTCAAATAATATCCAACACCATGGGATATTTAATTTCTTCCTTAAACAATATTCAAAATCATAGAACAAAGACCTTCCTCCAAAATATAATTGACATCAAAAAAATTCTAAGCATTTAAATCATCGTCAACACCATACACCCTTTTCTCTCCATTACACTTTAATAAAACCAAAAAGATAATATTAATTTTGCTAACCTTATACCTCCCAAACCAACTTTGGAAATACCATAGACAATGCAAAATATGTTTTATTCACTACCCTTTCGCATAAATTGGAGTTAATGAGCATACCTCTTACACCCCTAAAAATGGGATTCAACGTGATTTGATCCGTCATCTCGTCTAGCAAAGTAATTTGGCTAAACTGCATGGGCTATCCACGCCCACATGAGGAAGGGAGATGGGCCTCCCTCTTATCTCTGAACAAGTCTCTTCTTTGGTGCGAAAATCGAACCCTATTCCCTCTTTGACCACAATGCAATCCATGCTCCTTTTACTTGCACAAAAACTCAGGCGCATGAATTAATCAAATTACCTTCATCCTCAAATAATTCCATTTTGAGTAATAAAAAACTACTTTAAAACCTCTTTTAAAAAAACCCTCTAAAGATAGGCTCCTGCGTCATTCTCCTTTGGTTGAAAAGAACTCTACTCCTACGAGTTCCTCTGATCAAAATCATAATCGCTCTCCATAGAGTGTCACACATATGCGAAGTACTCCTCAAGGTACCAATCTTCTTATGAGTTTTTATATCTCAAACCTCCTGCAAGCACTACACATAGTGCCAATTTATTCTTTTGAGGTTTAAAAATAGCAAACCTCCTACAAGCACTACAAAAAGTGTCAATTCTTCCTTCTGAGTTTTTTAATGAAAAAAAAACCTCATACAAGCACTCCACAAAGTGCCAATTTATTTCTTTAAGGTTTTATAAACCTTTTGCAAGTACTATACAAAGTGTCAATTCCTCATTCTGATGTTTTATATAAAAAAACCTCCTGCAAGAACTTACACAGAGTGTCAATTTCTTTCTCCAAGGTTTTACAAACCTTCTGCAAGCACTACACAAAGTTCCAATCTCTTTCTATGAGTATTTTACATAATAAAACCTCCTACAAGCACTTACACAGAGTGCCAATTTCTGTCTCCAAGGTTTTACAAACCTTCTACAAACACTGCATAGAGTGCCATTTTTTTTTTGAGCCTCTTTTCTCTCCTCTCCTTTTCTTTTTTCTTCTTTTCTCTTATCTCCTCTCAACAAGATCCAACTTCATCTGATACCAAAATATGTGAATCTAGCTGCAAGATGCCAAAACATAATACCTCCAATTACATAAAAACTGCGGTAAATGAAAATAATATGTAAAACCCTCCAACATAAAAACTGCAATAAATGGAAATAATCATAAAAAAGCTCCATTCACATAAAAACTATAATAAATGGAAATAAACCAATAAATATCTTATTTTCTAAATTCCTGGATTCAATTTCCTTTTTACAATGCAATACCAAGGGAATATATATCCCCAAAGAAACCCTAAAAAAAAATCCTAAAACTTGAAGCCCTAAAAGAAACCCTAAAAAAAACCCTAAATATTAAAACCCTAAAAATAAAAATATTACTATTTTCGACAAATTGATTTTTGCAACCAAAAATACATTTTTAAGTAATTACTATATTCGGCAAAATATTATTTTAGAAAATTTTGCATTTTTTAGTAATTAATATTTTCGGCAAATTATATTTTGTGTCAAATAAATCCATTTTGAGTAATAAAAAACTACTTTAAAACTTATTTTAAAAAAACCCTCTAAAGATAGGTTCCTACATCATTTACCTGAGTTGTTTGCAGGTCATCAGAACAACATGTTGAAGTTTGGTGTGTACAATAAATGGGTTTCATGTGGAGAAGACACTAACCGCTTTACCATCGCCCTGGAATGATTGATGCAACGTCATAGTCGAAGGGTCGACATGGAAATAACTTTTTGCAAGGATAATGTTGATAAATTGGTCAAATGTCTCATATGCACCTCTCATGGCCTTTTTGTTTGTATATAACAATCTGTCTTTGACACTTCATTAAAAATAGGGGATAACGATGCATATCGAGCTATGCACTCGTCCTTTATTAAGCCAGTTTGAAGGAGGAATGGGCACAAACATTTTTTTATTTATTTTTAAACTAATTTATGAAGCCATTGACTGGCTTTTATGGGCAGGTGAGATTGAACATTGTAATTTAAATAATTGAGGCTATAATCAATTAGTGTTTCATTGAGAAGCAGCTAGAAATAATCCCCGTTCTTTGCTTTTGAGGGCCTTCGAGAAATATAAAAGAAACCAAGACTAATATGAGAAAAATGTTCATTGATAATTTCAAGAATGATTACATAGATTTATATAGCCTTGGAGTTTCAACAAAAGAATCTCCAAAATAGGTTAAAAGATAACTACGACTTAAAATAAAAATAAAAATATTTGCAGTTATAGAATAGGTAAAACTGCAGTCGCTATTCAAAGCAATAATAAGTTGAGCAGATCAGTTTCCAAAATTCTCCCCCTTGATGCTGAGGGGACTCATTCCATGATTTCTGAAGCATAACAAAATATTTGAATGGTCTTATTTTTCATTTCTTCCAGTTTTGTAATTGACATTGGCACTCACCACACTTCCGCTCTTCTTGCGGGCTATCCTCCATCATTTGTGTTTTCTCCTACAAATTATAATTGAGTGCTTCTTTTTGATGATCAGCTTCCCCTTCATCAAAAGTATCTTCAATTGTGGTTTTCAACAACCACTCTCTCTCTAAAAAAGTGTCGCGATATCGCGACATGTTGCTTTGTTGCACTTTTTCCTTCTCATCCACAACAAAGCAACATGTCGCGATATCGCGACATGTTGCTTTGTCGCGGTCGAGAAATAAAAAGTGTCATGATATCGCGACATGTAAAAAGTGTCGCAATATCATGACATGTTGCTTCGTTGCGGCCGAAAGTGAAAAAGTGTCACGATATCGCAACATGTTGCTTCGTTGCGATCGAAAGAGAAAAAGTGTCGCCATATCGCGACATGTGGCTTTGTCGCAACAGAGAAAGAAAAAGTGTCGCGATATCACGAAATGTTGCTTTGTCACGACAGAGAAAGAAAAAGTGTCGCGATATCGCGATATGTTGCTTCATTGCGGCCGAGAAAAAAAAAAGTGTCGCGATATCGTGATATGTTGCTTCGTCGCGAAAAAAGGTGGAAAAGGTGTCATGATTTCGCAACATGTTGCAATGCTGCTGCCCAAGTACAAAAAGTGTCACGATATCGCGACATGTTGCTTTGTCATGGCCAAAGGATGAAAAAGTGTCGTGATATTGCGACATGTTGCAATGTCACGGATAGCAGAGGAAAAAGTGTCGCGATATCACGACATGTTGCATTGTCGCGCCCAAAGGAAAAAAGTGTCGCAATATCGCGACATTTTGCATTTTTGCGGCCAAAGGAGAAGAGGGCAAGAGGGTCGTGATTTCGCAACAAGTTGCATCTACAGACCAATCTGACCCCCCTGGTTGGTATTTAATGGTTTAGGATATTTGGCCTCATTGCAAATCTTCCTTCCTTTTGTAAGCTGGTGTTCTCTTTGATGTCGGATGGAAAATTTCCCTTCCCAATTTGTAATTGATCTTTGTTTTAATACAAGTTTTTTTCAAATTAAAAAAAAAAAAACAACCACTCTCTCTCATCTTCATTATGGTATTTAAACCATTCTTGACCTCATGAAACTTTATGTGATTTTTTACAATCATTGATCATCTCATGTAGATGATTAAACCATACTACTTTCTTACAAATTTCAACACAAACATGGCCATGAAATGATCTATTACATATGCAACCAAGTGTTGCTCCTCACACAAATAGTCACTCCCTATTACTACTTCACATGATTCCTTCTTGAAAGAAATTACATCATACAAATTATCATTTTTACTTGAGTTCAAAAGACCCAAGTTACACATCATTGTCTTCACTTTAAGAATATTCTTCTTCAAGATTGTCACCATGAGATAATATTCAAATTTGACTTTGCTTTGGAATGATGCCTCGATAAGGCTTTCTTCTTCTTCCTTATGCACAACAGGAGTCCCAAAACTATCTTTAAAACATCTACTCAAGAAATCATTATTAAACAAATCATCAAACAAGAATACATGTTTGAAGTATTGAGTAAAATGCCATATTCTTTCTTTTGTTTTTGCTTCATAAGCAACCATCTATTTATCCAAAGCAAGATACCTCCATGGTACTCTTCACATACTATTGTCTCTACAAGAAAACTCTCATTTTTCAATTTTATCACTCCATGTGAGTGAATTTCATCTTTCTCCATTGATGGCTCCATTCTCATTACAACATGAAACACATCAATCTCATCATTTTATTTTTCTTTCTCTATCTCATTTGCTATTTCATTTTCCATATCCCAAATGAGATAGTCTTGTGTGTTCTTTTCTTCACACAACACATCCTTCACTCTTGATGAGTGATCTCCAAACAAGAAGCTTATAGCTTCCATCTCCTCTTCATCAATCTTTTCATGTGGATCAACATCCCACATAACTTGAGCCTTGTCAATGTTCACTCCATATGAGTGAACTTTCTCCTTTGCATCTTCATTTGTGTGAGTTGGTGCCTCCTCCATAAGACATTCTTCAACAAACTTTTGAGATTGTATCTCCTCCTCAACAATTGTCTCCTTAATGAAACATCGTTCAAGTGCTTTTGTTGATGATGCATTTGAAAAATCAAGAACAATGTGTATGCTTTCTAAACATGTCACACCCACAACTTCTTCTTTCTTCTCATGAGAAAGAAATTCATCAATACACATATTACTCTCTTTTACATCTTCCTCTACAAGAAAGAATTCATCATCACAATTATACATACCTCTCTCACAAGACATGTCTTCTAGAATAAGAACCTCACAAGGATCCTCAAAAGAACAAGGCTCCCCCTTGCTCATACAATCTTCTAGATTGTCACACACCAGCTCACAAACATTCTCATAAGTTTTATCACACCCAAAAACATCTTTTAATATTTTCCATGCATTAGAAGTTGTTCTACAACTTACTATGAGTGGAAAAATATTTTTCTTCATACCTTTTCTGATATCTAAGAGAGCCAAACAATTTTGATGTTGCTGCTCCTTCTTCAATCTTCTTTCTTCTCCTTGCAGCTTGCTCCAATCTTCTAGTTCTTCATACCCATCAACAATAATTTCCCAAAGCTCTTTTCCCATCAATAAAGTTTTCATTTTAATTTTACATAAATTATACTCTTTTCCATCAAATTCTGGAACTTTCATTTCTGCATACATGGTGCTGACCATTATACCAACAAAAAATAATTCCTTTTGCTAAGACTTATAAATCCTAACAACTCATCACGATTTCATTTCTGCATACATGGTGCTGACCATTATACCAACAAAAAATAATTCCTTTTGCTAAGACTTATAAATCTCAACAACTCATCACGAATAGCGACGTCTACAGCTTTGGCATCATCCTCCTCGAGATCCTGATGGGGCAACAGGCATTATTCAAGAAGTATCAACTATGTGCTTCCTTTCTTTCAAATCTAATTGAGAATTAGCATGCGAACGCTTGCAATGCCGATCGATTGCCTTCGGATTCAACAAGTTCAAAATAGATCCAAAACAACGGCGATTTACCGCCTTTCAACAGCCAGTGTTCGTCTTCGTGTGAATGTGAAAAGAGACGTGACAAAGACTCCCACAATGAAGCCTTAGGTGCTACAATACATCTACGGGGTCCCTCTAGGACCAATCACTCTGTGTAGATAATACCCAACTTTTGTACCCCTGTGGAGACATCCAACGCTCTTAACCATGTTTGCTTTCACTAGCAAAATAAAATTGGATGCCTTTAATTTTCTCCTCCTTGGCGATTATCTCCTATCTACATCTCTGTGCTCGAGGGTTTCTCTAGATCGATCGACGTCAAATCTGTAACACGACCTGCACTGCAGCTACACAGCTTGGGAATGTTTTTTTTTTTTAATACACATGCGCGATCAGACAGAGACTTTTGATTTGATTTTAGATTTTCTCTTCTGCAAACGCAGTTGTGATTGGCTTCTCCGGTCGGGGTCAGATCTGCACTCTCTAGACGAGGTGGTATGGTCCATAGTTAGCGTGATCGTCCACGGCTACAGCGGATTAGGAGGATACACAAAGAGACGTATCCATATATATATACTTTTTCCGGATCAATCTGCAGTAGAGTCTTGGCTACACTATGTGCACCAAACTACGATCTAGCCAGAGGCCGCGCTCTTGCGATTGTCTGGATCTGACTGACCCACAAGCTCTGTCAAACCCAATAAATCATACTAGCTCTCATACCATAAGAAGAAAAATGTTCATTAATAATTTTATATATGATTACACAGATTTATATAGTCTTGGATTCTCAACAGAGAATCTCGAGAAAGACAAATACGACTTAAAATAAAAATAACAATCTTTACAGTTACACAACAGGTAAAACTGCAGTCGCTATTCAAAACAATAATAAGTTGAGCATATCAGTTTCCGACATAATATACTATAACCTGGACTGCACTGGACTGAAGGATGATTGCATGGCATGGTCCGTTCTTTCATAGTACCGTGGGCCAGTAGGCACGTGATAGGCTGCCAGGGATACGAAAAAAGAAGCAAAACACGGAAAACCAGGAAATAGATCAAGGATGAGATTTGTAAATGAGGGACTGGAGTGGGTGAACCAGGCATATATGAAGTAAAAGCCTATTCACGTGAAATTCGCGGAAACCAACCAGAGGGACCCCTCCTTCACCACTAATTTTCGTAAGCCTAATAAACAATTTTAAATGCAATCGGCTTTTGGGGTCAATATCCGAGTGACCGCCACTAGATAGGCAATGATTTTCTATGGCAAGGCGTACTTCATGATTGTGTACTATATCCTCTAGTGCTGCCTACCATAGTGCGAAAACTCGTAACGTGCGTCAAAATTGTCAGTTTAATATGGGTAACTCTAGGTTATTTAAAAAAAAAAAAAAAATCAGTTTAATATGGGTAACTCTCGGTTCTTGAACCAGAAAAAAATTAATAAAAAGAATAATTTAACTAATAATTAGAGAAAGAAATTGATTTTATATTAAATATTTATTATAAAAATTAAAATTATAATTTATTAATCAGTAAATAAGTTCAAATATAATATAAAAATGTAATATTTTAAAATGTAAAGTTGTTTTTAAATTGTTTTTTATTTTCTTTTTTTTAGTTTTGTATTTGTTGGTTTTGGTTTTAAATTGGTGGATAAATTGGTGTTTTGTTCAAGAATGGTATCACTATGGTATACCTCCTTCAATCCTTTTAAATGTTTTGCTTCTTTTTCAAATACTTTTACATCCCTTCCACTAAACTCAATTCAATATAGAAGTTGTCATAATCTAATCACATAGTGGATATAACTCATTCAATCAAATATTCACTAAACAAAATCATTAAAATGCTCTTAACTTAAGATATTATACTACTTTATGTATATGACTTTTAATAAAAACCAATTACACTTACACCCAAAAGCACTACAAAGTGAAAACAACTATCCGTTTTGTAGCATAGTCTTCCCACCATAAGTCTCGAACAAAAAATCAATAATTAGTTTTCTTGCCATAGTAAAGTTGTATTGATGTGACAAATGACAAGCTATGAAATAAATAAATAAAATTGAGAATTTTGAGGCGGGTGCTTCCATTTCGCTCTCCGACACACACTACAAGTCATTCATTCCGTTAACAACCTTATTTGATTGCGGCCTCCGCTTCCCTTTAATAGACGACGACAAAGAGAACCATTCAATAACGAGTCAAGGTGAGTAATCCTTAAGTAAATACGTCAGGCTCTAAATATAATTTTTTTCCCTTTTAAATTCTTGTCCTTTGTGCTTGATTTTCTTGACCTGTTTGGTACATAATCAAGCCATTACCTTATTTTTAATCATATCATATGCTCTAAGGTAGGGCTCCACATCATTCCCCAATTATGCAAGCAGATGGAATTTGAAACAATGGATTCATCCTCATGTTTTTGTCATATTATTTATAGAACACTTATTTTAAAAAAAATGGTTAACCCCATGTTTCCACATTGAGTCTCTTTTTAGGTTTTGACTTGAGGTTTTGGATAAAGATGTTTGGTGGGTTCCACTTCTAGGAGGATCATTGTTGCTTATTGTGGTTCCAAGGACCTATCTTGAAGAAGCTATATCTATTTTCTTATAAGAGGAAAAAAAAAATATTAAAGGTAAAATTAATCCATTAATCAGATGCCCTAGTCTACACCCTTAAAAAATAAAATAAAAATAAAAATACCCCATAGCCCACATGCTTGAAAAGACCAAAAGAAATTTGAACAAGCTAAAAAACAAATGCCTAACCTACATGTTTGAAAAGAACTTGAAGAAAGAAAATTGAAAAAATCCTAATAAATCCCTAGTTTTCTTTTGGGAGGATTCAAAAATGCATCAAAATAAATTGTAAAAACAACCTAAAATATCCTTAATCTAGTATCCAATATTTAATGTGATCTATAAAGGGGTTTAAGATTATCATTTTGATTAATTTGACCTATTACATGTTTTTCATAATGTTGGAGGGAAGGAAAAAATGAGCAAATACCTAGACATGGGATTTTAAAAATAAATTTGGCATTTTTCCTACTTTTTTGCACCTGTAGTTGAAAAATTCATCATGAGGCATCAAGAAAATTATTTTAAAATAACTTCTTGGTCGCAAATTCTTTGTTAAGATCAATAATGATTTATCTATGGATGCTCTTGATATAAGCCTCTATACATGTGCAATGTAAGCCTACATGCATTCTTTATCTATTTCTATGGAAATCATTTCTATGATACTATGGAAATTCTTTGAGTAACATTAATGTATTACCCTTAGAGATATCTATTAAACAACATTTATGGTTAACCTCAATTTAGAGTATAATATAATTAATATATTGTGATTTGATTTTTAATCCATGTTATGTTGGGTTGAGGTCTACAATAAATTATGGACTATATATCACTAAAAATACCTCCAATGATTGGACCATTAAATTAAGGGGGTCAACATACTAATAGTTAATAGATGGAAAACCCATTTATTAGCTCATTACCATTCCAAATAATCCAAGGTCTAATGGATTTCAGAGTCTTCTAAATGCTTTTGGCTATAAAGATGCCCTCAATATGTATAAGCACCTGCATAACCATAAGTGAGGGAAGCCCATGTTCTTTCCAAGCTTTCTTCCATGGAAAGGGCTAGAGGTAATGAAGTTGCAAATAAATATTTTATAGGTCTCATTACCTTGTAAGGATTTGATAATTTATTGTAAATGAAGGTCTATACCTTATGTTTGTATATCTAGAATACCCATCCCACCAATATCATTTCGGAGATATACAATCTCTTAAGCTACTCTATGGAAATATTTCCTCTCCTTTGAAGAGGACCAAAGAAAATGTTGGAGAAGATTCTCTAGATTTTAGTATGAGACTTTTGAATGGGCCCAACATGACAAGTAATAGATATGAATGAAAACCAAAATCTTTTGGTAGACTTAAAATTTATTTATTAAATAAGAGAGGTTTCATAAGCCACTTCTACATTTTTTCCCACTATGTTAATAACATATTGGCATATTGTATAGAAGGAAGATTGGAAAGCAAAAGGAATTCCAAAAAACCTAAGTATTTCTCTATGTTGGATCCACTTCCAACTATATCCATTTGACCAAGAGGTCTTCGTTAAGAAGGATTACCTATAAAAATTGGTCCTTTGCCATTGGATATTAGAGTTAGAATCCAAATAGAACATATCCAAGCACTATAGAGCATGCTTAAGGGTTAATGTTATCCTTCCCTCAACAATATTAATAAACAAATCATCTACAAAGTTCCAATTAACCAACTACTAAAATTTCTTGGAAATGTTCCTTTTATCTTATATTTAAAAATAACATTGACAAGAAGATAGCCAAACCCTTTGTCTTCTAAAATATATAATCCTGGGGTAAGAGAGCATCCTTGATAATTTTATCTATATAATCCAAAATAGAGGGTTTCCTTATCATTAATGGTAAGATAAGTAGAGGTATATATAATTAGCACTTCAATAGTTCATAAGAAATTAGGTCCAAATCCTAACACCTATATCATTACCAAAATTAAATATCATTCAATCCTATCATAAGCTATTATAAATTAAAATTTGAGAAACATGGCCTTCTACTAGGTTTGACTTACCCACCCATTCCCTTCCTAGACAATAGTAATGTTGCCCAAAATATATTTTCTCTAGAAAAGGCTAGTTTTATTTGGAAAAATGATGAGAGGGATAAGATTACATTGCTCGAGAGTGAGAGATTTTGCTATAATATTATAGGATACATTTAACAATGTCATGGATCTTCAATTGTAGATATATTTAGGGTCCCTAAATTTGGAGATGATTTTTATGTTTTTCCTATTGATCAATTCGTCTATGGAATGGGTTCTAAGAGCTTCAAGGTAAACCATATATAAATAAGACCCCATAGTATTCTAGATGGATTTATAAAATTCATACGTAAATTTATTATAACCTAGAGCTTTTCCATTGGCCATGGAGATGATAACATCATTGAGCTCATCCTTGGATAGGAAACTATCACAAATAACCTATTGAGAGGAAGAGAAATTGTGAGGCACCATACTAACATAACATTGTAAAGTCTTGAATAGATGAAATACCTTGAAATTTGAAAATATATTATAGTGATAAATAAAGACCTACATGATATTAGGAAGCTTAGTGAGCATTTTTTACCCCTCTTATATGCTCTTGAATTTTTGGATTGTCTCTTCCTCTAGGGGACTAAGAAATTCTTTAGAGACTATATCCCTAAACATGAGCCAATGTATTCTAGTTTTGAACTTATCTCCTTAGGCCACATGGACATCAACTATCTATTGCTATTATTAGAACTTGATGCAGGAGCATCCGACAGCACCAGTAGCAGATGCATCAAGTTGCGGAAGAGCCACTTCTGAAGAGTCGGCTCGAGAAGAAGAGGAAGAAAGCCAAAAAAAAATTGCTAAGGCAAAATCTTTGCGACGTCGTGAAATCGCGATGTTGCAGCGGAAGAGGAGGCAGAGTAGGAAATATGTCAGGAAATCGCAACAGCGAAGCGGTGCAAAGGTAGTGGAGAGGTCGTGATTTTGTGACATGTCGTGAAATCGTGACTGTCACAAAATCGTGACAACGAAACAGCGGAGGGGCAAAGGCAGGAAGCAATAGCGAAATCGCAACGTCATGATTTCATGACGTCGCAAAATCGTGATGGCAAGGGAGAGAGCAGAGTGATGTGGAAGTCAATAGCGAAATCATGACGAAATTACGAGCAGAGGAGCGAGCGACAAAATGGTTGTGATATCGCGATGTCGCAATATCGCGATGAAAATTTGAAAAGCAGGTACGAAGGCAAAATGGTCGCGATATCGTGACATGTTACGATATCGTGACCAAAATGAGAAGTAAGCGCAGGGATGAGGAAACGTCGCGATATCACGACATGTCACGATATCGCGACGAAGAGAGAAAGAGGTGGCGGGAACCGCGACAGGCGATATTTTCAAAATTGTTCTAGAATGACACGTGGCACCCAGGGTGCAGTAAATGGCGGACAAATACCAAGAAGCGCAGGAGACAAAAAGGATGGGCGCATAGGGTATTCTAATAGGGATCAACAGTAACAGGGCCGTGCAAAGTGCGGGTCTTTAATCGAGTTGGTGTCCCAGGTTTTGTGAATGTAATTAATCAGGTTGGTGAATCCTTTTAGGCAGGAATTGATGCTTCAAAGGGTCGGGGCCTCTATAAAAACCTAGTTTATTATATATGTCAGGACAGTGGATCGGAGAATGCACGCATAAGTGTAGAAGCAAAAATATAAGCTGGGAGCTAGCTATTGTAAAGCCTACGAGCTGTATGTATGTATTTTTTAGATTTATTAATGAAAATTTAGGGTTTGCTGAAGTGTGTTTTCTGGGTCCCCGTCAATGGTATCAGAGCAAGTGGTCCTGAGTGTGTAACAGATCATCGAACATGAGGCAGTTACACCAGGATCTATGGAGGGTTCTGAGAGAGAGTGAGTTAAGATCCCGGCATGTTAGCAGATCGTCGGACGTGAGGCAGCTACATCGGATCGTTAAAGCTTTGTAAGAAAAGCAAAGAAAGAAAAATGCATTCTCGAAGAAGACGGGACAGCAAGGAAGATATGGTGCCGGAGGAAGAATTTTTAGCTTTACAAAAATAGTTGAAGGCCCTGCAAAAGGAATGGCTTGGAATAAAGTTGCGGGAGCAAGAGGAGCGGCAAAGAAGGCGGGAAGAAAGAAAGAGGAAGAAAGAGGAAAAGTTGAAGAAGGCTACAGAAGAGTGCAGCAGTATCGGGACCTGCCCGAAAGAAGGCACAGATTTTTTTGTGCAAGAGGAGGAGTTGAAGCAGGCTGCAGAAGAAGTATGCAACAGTGAGAAAATCTGTCCAGTAGAAGACAGAAGCCAGGAGAGAGAGTTGGAACAGACTGCAGAGGTAGAGATAAGTCTGGAAGTGTTGCAGGAGGCAGTGAATCGAACCAAGCGAAGTGAAGATCACTTCTCCACTTACCCCGGGTGTCTGATGCAGGAGCATCCGGTAGCACCAGCAGCAGAAGCATCAAGTTGCGAAAGAGCCACTTCTGAAGAGTCGACTCGGGAAGAAGAGGAAGAAAGCCAAAAAAAATTTGCTAAGGCAAAATTCAAAAGGTGTAGCGAAATCGCGACGCGATTTCGCGACGTCGCAACGAAAGAGGAGGTAGAATAGGAAATATGTCACGAAATCGCGACATGTCATGAAATCATGACATGTCACGAAATCGCGACAGTGAAGCGATGCAAAGGTAGTGGAGAGGTCACGATTTCATGACATGTCATGAAATTGTGATTGTCACGAAATTGCGATAGTGAAACAGTAGAGGGGCAAAGGCAAGAAGTAGTAGTGAAATTGCGACGTCACGAAATCATGATGATAAGGGAGGGAGCAGAGCGATGCGGAAGTCGATAGAAAAATTGTGACGTCACGATTTCATGATGTCATAAAATCGTGATGAAATTACGAGTAGAGGAGCGAGTGGCAAAACGGTCGCGATATCGTGACGTCACGATATCGCGATGTCATGAAATCATGACAAAATTTTGAAAAGCAGGTATGGAGGCAAAATGGTTGTGATATCGTTACATGTCACGATATCATGACCAAAATGAGAAGCAAGCATAGGTATGAGGAAACATCGCGATATCGCGACATGTCGCAATATCACGATGGAGAGAGAAAGATGCGACAGAGAAGGATAAAAAGGTGGCGGGAACCACGACAGGCGGTATTTTCAAAATTGTTGTATAGTGACACGTGGCACCCAGGGTGCAGTAAATGGCAAAAAAATACCAAGAAGCACAAGAGACGAAAAGGATGGGCATGCAGGGTATTTTGATAGGGATCAGCCGTACCAGGGCCGTGCAAAGTGCGGGTCTTTAATCGGGTTGGTGTCCCGGTTTTTATGAATGTAATTAATCGGGTTGGTGAATCCTTTTAGGCGGGAGTTGATGCTTCAGAGGGTCGGGGCCTCTATAAAAACCTAGTTTATTGTATTTGTCAGGACGGTGGATCAAAGAATGCACGCATAAGTGTAGAAGCAGAAAGCTAAGATGGGATATAGCTATTGTAAAGCCTGTGGGCTGTATGCATGTATTTTTCAAATTTATTAATGAAAAAGTAGGGTTTGCTGAAGTGTGTTTTTCGGGTCCCCGTCAGAACTTTACCATACAAAGTTGGAGAGTAGTTGAGATAGATTGAGTTTCTAGGTCCATTATGGCTTAGTAGATTTCTAAGGTGGTGGCATCATAAGAGTGGAGGAAAAAAGATCTAGTTAATGCCCATATGTCTAAATGAATTAAGAGGTATGCTTGATCACACTAATCCACAATTCAATCTAGTTATTTTGAGTGTTAGGACATGGCTTAAAATTCTAATTATGTTGGATGTTGAAAGGAAAGGTTTATGTTTTAAGAATGATATGTTCATATAGAATTAACAACTTAGGCTTGTAAATTTTCCATTTGGTCATTCAATATAGAAATAAATGGGAGAGTAGTTCAAAAGGAGTTTCACAAGTAGTGGTTCTACTAGGATAGAAAATAGTTGACAAATATAAATGTTGGTTTCCCCAATAATATCACCTTATCAACCAACTTGAGCATCCTAAACTCCTAATTTATACCAAGGCGTATTGATATTGTAGCAAGGGATATTGGCTTTGTAGGAAGGGGTATTCGCATTGTAGCAAGGGGCATTGGCATTTTAGCAAGTATTTTAAAATACTAAAATAAATGTTGGACCATATGTACCAAGGGGCATTGGCATTGTATCAACCTATATTGGGATCATAAAATATTATTTTATTGTACATGTAATATCATGTAGCCATATTTCCAAGTGCCTAATGCATCCAATGACCCTCATAGTTATCACAAACTAATTAGATATATTAAATTTGACACGCATAGACCATGTGGTAAAAGGTAAAGAATCTTGTAGTACCCTAAAATTGGCACGGTTAAAACCTTAGTAAAAGATAAAAGAAAAAAAATTAAATTTTAACCCCAAAACCGCTTGTTACCCATTTCCCCATTTTTCGTGCCATTTTTAGGATTTGTTTTGATCGTTGGATGATATTGTCACAGATCAGACGAAATCGTGCTCGATCTGATGAATTATTTTAGAACAGAATGTCCAGACGATTTCATCCCAAAACTGAATGTTCACAATTAGATTCTGTTTTCACAACCTCTCTAACTTGGGCAAAAGTTTGCACAGTTGGAGATTTCCCTGTTGGAGATCTCCCAGATTGGGATGATCCCCAACCTCCTAGCCTCCCCCTAATCCTATATAAACTAGGATTTTTCTAGTTTATCCCCCTGAACCTGACCTTGGTTCTAATTCCCTTAAACCCCTCAGCTGACGGATTTAGATCCTTATTCACTAGAGCATCCTCGTACTACTGTCTGTATTTTGCATTTTGCATTTTCTTGCAGGAACCCTATTTTTTTTCAGTCAAAGCTAGTTCAGATCGTCGCAAACGATTCCAAACTATCTCGGACGATCCTGTCGAGGAGCACAGATGATTTCATACAATTGTATGCGATCCTAACTATAATCTAGATTAGGGGCAATCCGAGCCCATAGTTTGCATCTTCTTAACTTTTCAACATTTTTCCATTATAATTCTGCATTATCTTGGGTTATTATGTTTATGCATCTTGGAGTTCACCTCATCTAGTGTAAATGCATGATAAAATCAAAATACATTGTTAAGTTGATGCATTTCTTCTTTGATTTCTATTTGGATTTATCATTTAGGTAAATTTACCATTACTTCTATCATTTCCCCTATGTTTTGGTACTTGTATTTTGGTATTTTGTATCTATTTTTATGATTGCAGGTTTCTGACGAATTCGTCATATCCATGATGATATCGTCTGATCTCAGACAACTGACTGTGATCTAAGACGATTTTGTCTCCTTTCAGATGATTACGTGTAGTTTGAGATGATTCGAACTACTACAAGATTCAGAACCTTCATCAGAAATTTGAAATCAGGTATGATATGTCCTAATTTGTATATTCTCTGTGTTTAGCACCCATTTTTATTTTATGTATCCATTTAAATCATTATTGGCATATAGAATAGTTTAGATTCAGTTTGGCCAAACCTAGGAAATGAATGATTGAGTATAAAACGAACACATCAAACCCATTCCCAACCTAGGTGTGGAAACTGCCACTCAAAAGTTTCCTAGTGAACCCACCATCCATCGAAAATTTAGCTTTATACTCCTCCCTCGAGAGGCAAAACCTTCAAAGGGTCTCTCAGTCAGAGGTATTGTCCCATCCTTCTCACATCCCCCTTCTGTGCGCAGATACTATAGCCTGAGGGTAAGGATGCAAAAATTTTGGAGTGATACATTTTGGTGAACCCGATGTGAAAACTAAAAACCTTTTGAAAACAATCGAAAAAATAAAAATAAAATAAATGCATTTAGAATCAAAGATTGCATGTCATATTTAGATGGTATATTATAACAAAAGACGAGTTGTCACCATTAATGTTGAGAATCAATTAGCAGCTATAGAGATTAATTCTTTTCTTAGAGTAGCTCCAACATATAGAGTCCCACCTTTATGGGACGAGCTTAATAGGAGATTGAATCTCATTTCATCTAGAGCAACCGAACTTAGGCAAATCAAGAGGTTTGTCCTAGATAGAATCCTGGATCCTGAGCAAGTGACTTTGTCTCATGAGCTTTAGAGAGCTTGCCATAGGTGGTTAGCAGATAAAAGAGCCCTTGTGTCTTCTGAGTTATATACCTTTGAGGAATACCTTGATAATGTAGTTGTAGTACATAAATTTTTGTTTCGTATAGAGGACCAAGAGGTCGTTCTTATGGATAGACAAATATGGAATAGAGTCCCCATGGCTGTGTTATATCGAGAGTATTGCCATGAGATTTATTTTTACAAGATAGAATCTGAAACAGATAATATCAGTATAGCACACTTTATCAAATTCTTGAAAAACCATTTCCAATTTGAAGAAGAGCATTTTATGACTCCTGATGAACTTGATCCTATCAATGACATTCATAAAATATTTTTAGAAAAATAAGCTATTATTTTATTATTGTTATTTCTTGTATTTAGTGTGATGTTTGTTGTCTTTATAAGCATAAAATAAAAAAAAACAAAAAAAAACAAAATCATAAAAAAAAATCAAAACATTTTATTTTTAAAGCATTATAGTAGGTATATAATTAAAATATATACCTCCCAGATCTGTTGCAAATATATCAATATATATTTGCTAAAATCTAAGAGTTAGACATAATGACTAGACTTAGGAATGGAAAACAAATTGAGGTAGAAGAAGATTGTTTAAGGAAAATAGAAAATAACCCAGATGTCCTTCCTGAAGACCCAATTCAGGAAGAAGGAACTCTAGACCAACAAGAAGAAGAGTATGTTGATGCAAATGAACAAAGAGAAAATGTTAGGGAGGAAGAATCCTCATCTCCTAAAATATCTCCAGAAGGACCTGTTACTTTTGAGAACATGGAACAATTTTGGAAGTTCCTCCATGATAATATGGGCACCCTTAATAGAGCAGTTCATATGGAAAAAGATCAAATTAGTGACACTCAAGTAACCCTAGAAGACATATATCACACATGCAATAATCCTTTGTCCTTCGTTGATCAAGAGAGTGATCAAGTTGGACCGTCCAATTTGGACATGGCTACTATAATACAAAAAACGTGACAACAACAGGTTACCCAACTACATAGAGTGCCTGTTATTAAACCTAGGGTTATTCCCACACAAAAAAAAACTTCATTCACTACTCTATTTCGCCAAGCTATTGATCAATATACCTCAAATCAACAAAAGCCTAAAACAAAACCAAATGTTAATTTCCAACAATCTGGGATACACCATAATACTACCACAAAACTTCTTCATAATACTCTTCCTATCAACCATTTGCATAACAGCAATATAACATCTAATCCTTATGTCCTGCCTTCCTACGCTCACAAATCCCATGCTCATGTACCATCGAACCAACACGGTGGGCAAACTGGTAATCTGGAAGCCATGGTGAAACAATTAGCCTCCCGTATGGACCAAATAAATCCCTATCGTCCCTTGTACAATTATCGAGAGATGTGTAGTCAACCTCTAGATCCTATAGTTGTAGCACAACCATATCCTAAACACTTTCCCATGCCTGTCCTACCTATATACAAAGGAACCGAAGATCCCATAGAGCATCTTCGTATGTTTAGGATAGCATGTCATGATATATCACATGATGACTTGTTATACTAAAAATGTTCCTAAAAAGTTTAGGAGGGATGGCATTGGAGTGTTATTATCAATTGCCCGCTTATTCTTTGAGAAATTTCGAAGAGACCGCTGATTCTTTTGTGTATCAATTTATTACCTATATTGAAATGCATGTAACCATTAAATATTTGTACAACCTAAAACAATAAAAATATGAGTGTTTTGTTGACTTCTTAGCTCGATGGAGGCAGTTGATAGGAAAATTACACTTTGTGTTACCTTATCGGGAAATGTTGGATATTTTTATCAATAATTTACAAGAACAAGTATCCTATGAATTATCAACTGCTACCTTGACCACCTTCGATCAAGCTATAGATTTAGCTCAAAGAGTGGAAGATGCTCTCATTAGAAGAGGGTAGCTCAAAAAGAAAGATGATGAGAAAACATCCAGAAATCAATATAAAAATAAACAAGTTGTGGGTGATGGAGTCACTGATAACAGAAACATTGCCAATGTTAATACTACTGAAAAAAACGAGAGAAGTTCATATTGAAACCTCCCGATAAACCACCTCGAGAATTTACTAGGTTAAATAAACCTTTATCAACCATTCTCCCGCAACTATTAGCCCGAGGTTTGATTCAATTACCAAATATCCGGGAACCTGATCCAACTATACCCGGATATAGAGCTGATTTACATTGTGATTTCCATAGAGGACCTGGACATGCTACCAAATCTTGTAAATGGTTAAAACATAAAATACAATATTTAATTGATAACAATGATATGGAGGTGCAAGCCTTTCAACCTAAACAAAATCCTACTAATAATATTCAAAAGAACACCTTTCAAAGTCAGAATCAGAATGCCAATCAATCATTGGACATATTTCAACATCCTTTACAAAAGCATGGTAAAGAGGTGGCTAATCAAATTGAACATCATAATGTTCCCCCTCCTACCCGATATGTAGGAGCCATTATTGGACATTTACCTATTCACGGTCTAGAAATATTTGACACAACTTTATCCATGGTTATGTCCATACCCCTATATAATATTCAAACACCTGATCTTAGTGATGTAGAATCTGATACTGAAAGTGACATGGAAATCACCTCAAATCAATCGAATAGTTCTAAAAATAAATCAGATCCTATTCAACCCATCACAAATTCTATGGTTTCAAAAGAACCATTTCCTAGAAGAGTTACTACTCGACCCTCTTCTCATAAATTCCTTTCTAATGAACAAGCCATAAACGCTAGACCGAGACCAATTCATCATCCTCAAATTAATATTGTAGGTACCATCAGAGTCGTTACTCGACAACAGGCTCAAAACTCTCAATAGGATCAAACTCAGAATGATGGATCAGCCCCATTTGTTTTGAAAAATCCCAATAAAGGGAATCATATGCCTAATGTTCAACCTAAGCCTTTGTATAATATTAATGAACAATTATCCAATACTACAGCTAGAATTTCCCTTTTGGACTTTTTAATATCTTCTCCTAACCATAGGGATGAATTAATGCTCACATTAAGCCAAATGATGGTACCACAAAATATTCAGCCTAAAGCCATGACCAATACTATCATAACTCAAGAAGTCGACTGTATTGACTTTCGAGATAGAGATATACCACAACATAGTTTACATAAGGATAACCCCTTATATATTACTGCCCTGATTGGGGATGTAGTCGTTAAACGCGTCTTGATTGATAATGGTTCATATTTAAACATATGCACTTTTGAATTCTACCAAAGATTTGGCTTTAGAAGTGACGAAATGAAAAGAACGGATATGATCATAAAAGCCTTTAATGACGAAACATAAGAAACATGTGGAGTTATTACTATTCCCTTGCAAGTTGGTCCTAGGACCTTAGACATGACCGTGTTTATTATACATTGCCCTGCATCATACAATATACTTTTGGGTTGCCCTTGGATTAATGCAATGCGAGCAGTTCCATCCACTTTACATCAGTGTGTTAAATTCGAATTTAAAAACTAGCTGGTTACCATTCATGGTCACCCTAGACCCTTTGATATGTGTGCTTTGGTAGAACCGGTTGGAGTTCAATTTTGTCCTACTCTGTCATCCACACATCCTAATTCTCATCAACCGTCTAAGCATGTGAAACACTCACCCATAACATCACCTACTTTTTCCCCATCAACTACACCTCTACATATAGCTCAACCATCTTCTGAACAAACCACAGTATGACCTCAAAAATATTCTAGAAGTACAACCAATGCTTCTTGTTTTACCCCTATAACTTCCATACCAATAGACTCATCCATCGATATCCCTATAACATCCCCATACACTACAGACATCCTTTCCACATCATACGATCTAGGAAATGTTCCTTCTACCTCTTATGCTCTTACTGATGAACTCTTACCCGATTTATCTAAAATTCTTATATTAGAAGAAATCAACATTGCCATGCAAGCTTCCCTTATTTTAAATAAACTCCCACCCTCTCCTCATACCTTGGGCCTCCCACAGCCTATGGGAAGTATTTATCAAGTTGGGATTTGTGCTTTTATTTATAAGGGATATGATTGGGGAAGAATACCCAGAAACATCAAGACACATTATGATGGATATGCTTGATGTTATTTTGCTAATGAGTATATTAAATCTAAACCCATAATGCTTAAATTGGGCTATAAAGGGAAAGGTTTGGGACCTTCCCAAAATGGTATGAAGGAACCTATTGAGGTATAATCGTGGCCTGCCCGATGTGGTGTGGGCCTATTTCCTAGTAAAGGTCAACCCTTCCCATTTGAGGAGGATGACCATCTTACATGTTATCAAGATTACCTGGATAAACAAGATTCTTTGCGTTCAAAGAATAATCCGTTTACCTGTCATATCCTATGTCTCGCCTACCCTAAGATGATTGTCAAATTCGATGATGAGTTGGAAGGGGATATCTTCCATGATGTCTCCATTGATGAATTGTTCCATAACAAATTTTATTTTGATGGCTCTATACCTAGTATAGCCCAGCTTGAGGCCTCGACTCATCAAGATGAATTATCCAAGCTAACCTTGGAAGAATTACAAGAATTGGGTGTTTCACCCACCCTACCTAATTTTGAGAGAGATTTACATATGGAAGTTGAAAACAGTATAAAAATTTACATTGGAACCGAACATAACCCTCACATAATCAATATTGGATCAAAATTAAGTCAAGAAAAACAAGATAAAAACATTTCATTTCATAAATACTATGAAGATGTCTTTGCTTGGACATATGACAACATGTCAGGTCTGGACCCTTTTGTAGTTATGCATCATCTAGTAGTCCATCCAGATGCTAAACATGTTAAACAAAAACTTAGAAAAATGCATCCTAAAGTGGCCTTACTAGTCAAAGCAGAACTAGAAAAATTGTTGAAGGTCATTTTTATACAAGCCATTGATTATGCTTGAATGGATCTCAAATGTAGTTCCAGTAACTAAGAAAGAAGCCACTAAAGTTAGGGTTTGTATAGACTTCAGAGATATTAATGTTGCCTGCCCTAAAGATGATTTTCCCTTCCCAACATGGATCAAATAATTGATTTTACTACTGGTAGCAGAATGATATCCCTAATGGATGGATTTTTTGGTTATAATCAGATCAGGCTAAAATAGCCTTTATTACCCCTTGGGGAACCTTTTGTTGGAAAGTAATGCCATTTGGTTTAAAGAACGTAGGTGCAACCTATCAACGAGCCATGACTTATATCTTTCATGATATGATGCATGATATTCTACATGTTTATGTAGATGATATTATAGATCATTCCATCAAAGAAGATGATCATTTAAATGACTTGAGAAAAGTATTTTATCGGTTAAGGGAGTATCTTATCCAATTGAATCTAGCCAAATATATATTCAGATTTAATTCCAATAAATTATTGGGGGTTATCATTTCTTTACGTGGCATTAAAATTGACCCTCTCAAGATCGTGGCTATCACTGATATGCCTGTACTAACAAATATATCAGAATTATGAAGTTTACAAGGTAAGCTTCAAGCTATTCGTCGCTTCATTGATAAGTTGGCCGATAAAAACGGATCCTTTCTTAAACTTCTTAAGAAAGATTTCTCTTTTCATTGGGACGACAAATGTCAGGAAGCATTTGAACTCCTCAAGCAATATCTTCTTAAACCACCAGTGCTTTCCCCACCTAGATCTGATCATCCATTTATTTTGTACATTTTTGCTTTCGATTTTGCCTTAGGAGCTATGTTAGCTCAACTTGATGATGAGAAGAAAGAACGTGCTAATTATTACATCAGAAAAAAATTGATCAGTTATGAAACTCGCTATACCATATTAGAGAAATGTCTTGCAGTCATATTTTCTACATAGAAACTATGAAATTATATGCTTAGTCAAAAAACGTATGTTATTGCCAAATTTGACCCTTTGTGATATCTCATGAGTCGACCATACTTATCTGGTCACACAGCCAAGTGGGTTCTTGCACTAAGCGAGTTTGAACTCACGTTTATAGGACAGAATGCTGTTAAGGGTCAAATCATAGTAGATCAATTAGTTGCTGCACCCTTAGAGTCTATACATCCCCTCATCATTGAGTTTCCTGATGAATGCCTTAAATTAGAGGCAGACCATCCTAAACAATGGTCCCTATACTTTTACGGAGCCCAATGCATAAGTGGGATTTGTGCGGGTATTATTTTAATATCTTTGCAAAAACATCTTATACCTCTGTCCTTTAAATTAACGTTTGCTTGCACCAATAATACTGCTGAATATGAGGCTCTAATCCTTGGATTACGAGCATATTTGGCCCTAAAAATTAAAAAATTGTTAGTTTTTGGTGATTCCCAACTTTTCATAAATCAAATCAATGATGTTTATCAAACCTGAGATGATAAATTGCATCCATACAAAGCATATGTCCTACAATTATTATCTTTGTTTGATAAAGTTACCTTGGAAGCTATTCCTCGAACTAACAACCGTGCGACTGACGCTATGGCTGCAACTGCATCTCTTTTGCCCTTGGAGTTAGATGATGAATATGCTACCATAATTATTCGTTGACTCCAGGAACCCACTTCAATCAAATCATGCTTAGAACCTTTGGATGTGTTTCTAATCAACGAAACTACTCTTGAACATTGGTACACTGATCTATTTAATTTTCTTCAAAATGGGACCTTCCCTGATGGTTATACTAGCAACCAACACTGATTATTACGTAGAAGAGCAAGTCACTTCATAATTATTGGTAATACCTTGTATAGGAGATATTTTGAAGGCATATTATTAAGATGTTTGAATCTAGAAGAATCTAGATCAGCTTTGAGTGAAGCCCACGATGGATCTTGTGGAGGACACTTTAGTGGTAACGCCATTGCTAAGAAGCTCCTTCGGATAGGATATTTTTGGCCTACCATGGAGAATGATGCACATGATTATATGTGCCATTGCGACAAATGCCAGAAACATGCTGACATTTTCCATGCGCCTGCACAAGATCTGCAAGCTATTTCATCTCCTTGGCCCTTTTCAAAATGGGGCTTAGATATCATTGGGAAAATCAACCCTCTGTCATCTGATGGACACAAATTTATCATAACCGCTACGGAGTATTTTACAAAATGGGTTGAAGCTATGCCTTTAGCTTCTTGTACTAGAATCCAAGTTTCTAAGTTTATCTTCAATCAAATTATTTGTAGGTTCGAAATTCCTGCAAATATTATCTCAGATAATGGAACTTGTTTCAAAAATAAAGATGTTAAAAAATTGTGTCAAAAATATAAAATTCAACATCGTTGGTCCACTCCCTATTATCCTCAGGGTAATGGCCGAGCAAAAGCATCTAATAAAACATTAATAAAAATTCTCAAAATACTAGTCAATAAATCTTGTCGATATTGGCACATCCAATTATATCCTGCTTTGTGGGACTATAACACTAGTGTTCACACCCCCACTGGAACTTCACCTTTCATTTTGGTTTATGGCATTGAAGTTGTTTTTCCCTTTGAATTAGAAGTTCCTTCTTTGGCTCTACTAGTTCAAGATACTGAAGTAGGGGATGAATATCATGCTGGTAGATTTAGTCAGTTGGAAATTTTAGATGAAAAGCGCATCAATGCTTTGGAGCATCTTCATGCCTATCAAAACAAGCTTAAGAGAGCATATCTCAAGAAAGTTCATCATCGATCCTTAGCGATCGATGACCTTGTTTTAAAAGAAAATAAAAAAAATACTAATGCTACTAAAGACCTTAAAGGTAAATTCTAGCCCAACTGGCTTGGACCGTATATTATTACTGCTAAATTTGGATCGGGAGCATACAAATTATCTACCTTAGATGGTAAATAACTTAAAGAACATATGAACATTATGCATCTCAAACGCTACTATGCATAAAATTTTGCCATTTCATCATTGTATATATTTGTTTTGCACATTATTTCTTTTAGTCACTTATATATATATATATATATATATATATATATATATATATATATATATATATATAACAATCACATTGTATTTCTTTCAATTCATCAATTAAAATCAAATACAAAAACATCAAAATTGTCAAAATCTTCAAAAACATCTTTTTCATACCTGTCAATTCTTGGAGTTTGTAGTTATATTTTCAATTATTTTGGATAAATGAACATTTATTTGGAATCCCGCACTATCACACTTACATGAATAAATATCTTGATTTTATTTAGTATGATTATTAATCTCTCTTATATCAAAGTCCACATTGGCATTAAATAAATTTTTGAGCATAGAGAACTGATCTTGTTATTTACTTGAACCAAGTATATCTTTTCACATTAAAATGATTTCATTGCAAATTCAATATGATGCTACATCGTAGACGTGGTTTCTTGAGTGAAATGTTTCCCCTGCTATACTATCATGCACATGGTCTATAATCTTTGAGAATTGACAAAAGGACAAGCTCACCCCTACCCAAAATAAAAATCCCTTGATTTACAGCCAATATGAGAAAGTATCCCTAGCATAGGAAGAAAAAGAAAAGTCAATAAAAATGAGAAAAAGAAAAATATCATTTTGTACCATCGCAACAATATTCTAAGCAAAAATACAAAAAGAGAAAAAAAAGAAAAAAAAAGAAAAGCAAAAGTGAAACGAAAAAGCAAAATGGAATAAAATCCCTTTCCCTACCCCTTGAAAAGAAAAAAATGGTGAATGAGCTTGAATCCCTGGAATTCTCAATTATTCGAAAACTGTGAGGTAAGCCCCATAACAAGTGGTTTGTGCCCAACCCTCTTGGCCTTGGGTAATTCCTAGCGTGGTGATATGTCTATCACATTAGCGACCTTATTTTGTACAGACCTATGTCAGCTTATGGATCAGCTATCTCTTGATAACCTGACTTACATAGTAGTCTGGTATGATTATATGCATATAAATCATGGTTAAGGAACACTCATTTGGTTAAGGCAAATTGCTTGTATCAAATTATCTTGCTCAAAATTGGTGAATGAACAATACAATCGCACACACATTTGTATTTGAGAGATTTTGTAACATTATGATAAATCAATATCGGTAATGAACTCACATTTGCACGTGAGGATCCCTTATAAACCTACATTTGTTTTTGAGATAATTTAAAATATTTCTGTAATCTTTTTGGAATAATTTTATCCTCTTATTTCAGAATTTTGTTTTGTATAAAAACAATTATATACATTGTTTCACAAAATCGCAAAACGATTTCAAACAACATGTTCATCATATTATTATTTTTTGTTTATCAAAAATCAAAAATAAAAAACCAATCATATAATAAAACCAAAAATATCAATTTCTTCTTTGGATTTTGCGATGATGGTATAAGTCTATACCTATAAATTCTATGCCTAGCGCAAACCATTGTTCTAATTTTATTTTCCCATCCATTTTAAAAATGCATATGGCTTACATCATTATGTTACACAATTGTGCTTCAAAACGAACGAACACTTATTCTATTTCATGTCATTATGTCAAACATTCCATCTTGCAACCATGGTATAATTTCTAAGGAATTATTCAAAAATTTATCACACTTAGGAATTTATGCCTAGAAAAAATCACTTTTAAATATATTTCATGCATAATTTTGTGAAAAATATGAAAACAAATCATCACCATCATCATTTTCATCATCACAACACCAAGTCTTAAGATAGTCTCTTAGGCACTCTTTTACTTTTAGCAATATTTCTATACTAGGATTATCTTGACGACCTAGCGAGCGACGACTCCATGAAACGGTTTATAATAGCGATAATGTCCTTTGAAATTATTATTAAAATTCCCTTTTATTTTTCATCAAATCACACCAAAACAACCAATTTATGCACATCAGATTATTTCATTTACAATTTTATGGCATGACATAACATTATAATTTATTTCCAACGACATAATTACATGAATCAACAATTCAAGCATAATACAACAGATACACAAGTCATATCATCAAAAATACAATCTATATATATCATCAATCAATTATGTATATCATCTGGATTGGTATGCCACAATCAAAAACCTGGCATACTCAATCCCATAAAAAACAAATATATATATACATATATAATAATGCAATATGCACTCTGTAGTAGCTAGCCTTGAGAAGCCCTCAAGCTCTCAGCCTCATCTCCTCCCCCACCCTGATGTGGAGGAGGTGGTCCCATAGAGGTCTGGGCTGTGTCCCGGGTCCTCATCGTCGATCGTGAGGATGTCCTCAACAATCCCATCATAATTGGCTCTGTAGTGGGGGCTAGCAATGGTATCCTCTGTCTCTCTAGGACTGCTTGATAGTACAACCCCTGGTAGAATGCAATATGAGCAATAGACCATGCTAGATCCTGAGTGCTCGCTCCTCTGCCCCAAGCTCTAAGTCGTGTAGCCTCATCCTATAGTGTCTGAACCTGAGCCTGAAGGTGAGCAACCTCAGCTCGAAGAGCCGTCGTCTCGCTGCTCTCCCCTACCTCAACACCCTTGCCCTTATCAAGCGATGGTGGTCTCTCCCCCTACTATGAAGGGAATATCTCCTCCCTCCACCCTGTCTCCTGTGGCCTTTGTGGAGCCTGACCCATCCGCTGGTGTCTCTCCTATGGGGATCACCGTTGCTCTCTCCCATCATGACCCCGCGCTACCTCAATGGCAGCCTAGCATCACCTCCCCATTTGTTGCACAACCGTGTGCATCGGACCCTGTGCCCTCATCATCTAAGGAGGGCGGATGCCTATGTACCAGGCATCGTAGTCGTCTGTAACCCCAGTGTCATCACCATCCACTTGCTGGATTGGGGCATCATCCGCATCTTGATTCTAGAATCGTTGCATGTCTGGAGCCCCACTCAGCATAGTACTATCCTAAATAGTTTGAGAGTACTCGTAATCCCTGAGAGAAGGGATCCCCTACTGTAGACCGAACTACCGTAGTACCGCACTGGACCTCTGTCGCTCTGTGCACTGTATCCACCTTTTTTTTGTCTACAAAGCTCTAAAACCAGTAAAAATGAATAGTAAAAAATGAATTAGGGTTTTCCCTATTTTTTTAAATTTTATTCAAAACCAACAACATTTTAAAATTTTGCTTTTCTGCGTTTTTACCTCAAAAATTTGATTTGGGTAAAAACACGGAGGGGGCACCATAGTCAACATTCGTACGATTCAATGAAGAATCATCGTCTAAAAAATTGAGTACATATTTGCTTTCTCGTAAAAACGGGAAAAACTCGTCTTTAATGAATTTTCTTCAAAAAAATCGCTAGAGGAGGCAAAATGTAGCACCCTAAAATTGGCACGGTTAAAACCTTAGTAAAAGATAAAAGATAAAAATTTAAATTTTAACCCCAAAACCGCTTGTTACCCGTTTCCCCGTTTTCGCACCATTTTTAGGATTTGGTTTGATCGTTGGACGATATCATCACAGATCAGAAGAAATCATCCACGATATGATGAATTTGTCTGGAACAGAATGTCCAAACAATTTTTTCCAAAAAATGAATGTTCATAATTATCTTCTGTTTCCATAGCCTCTCCAACTTGGGCAGAAGCACATCTGCGTAGTTGGAGATTTCCCTGTTGGAGATCTCCCAGATTGGGATGATCCCCAACCTCCTAGCCTTCCCGTAATATTATATAAACTAGGATTTTTCTAGTTTATCTCCCTGGTCCTGACCCTGATTCTGATTCCCCTGAACCCCTTAGCTGACGGATGTAGATGCTTATTCACTACAACATCCTTGTACTACTGTCTGTATTCTGCATTTTGCATTTTCTTGTAGGAACCCTACTATTTTTCAGCTAGTTTGAATCATCGTAAATGATTCTAGACTATCTCGAATGATCCTATCGAGGAGCGCAGATGATTTCATATAATTGGAGGCGATCCTAACTGTAATCTATATTGGGAGCAATCCGAGCCCAGAGTTTGCATCTTCTTAACTTTCCTGCATTTTTTCATTATAATTTTGCATTATCTTGGGTTATTATGTTTATGCATCTTGGAGCTCACCTCATCTAGTGTAAATGCACGATAAAATAAAAATACATTGTTAAGTTGATGCATTTCTTCTTTGATTTCCATTTGGATTTATCATTTAGGTAAATTTACCATTACTTCTATCATTTCCCGTGTGTTTTGGTACTTGTATTTTGTTATTTTGTATCTGTTTATGTGATTGCAGGTTTCAGATGAATTCGTTTGATGAATTCATTAGATCCATGATGATCTCATCTGATCTCAGATGACTGACTATTATCTGAGATGATTGTCTCCTTTCAGATGATTACGTGCAGTTTGAGATGATTCAGACTGCTACAAGATTCAGAACCTTCATCAGACATCCGAAATCAGGTATGATCTGTCATAATATGCATATTCTCTGTGTTTAGCACCCATTTCCATTTTTTGTATCCATTTAAATAATTATTGGCATATAGAAAAGTTTAAATTCATTTTTGCCAAACCTAGGAATTGAATGATTGAGTATAAAATGAACACATCAAACCCATTCCCAACCTAGGCGTGGAAACTGCCACTCAAAAGTTTCCTGGTGAACCCACCATTCATCGAAAATTCATCGTTATACTCCTCCCCCAAGAGGCAGGACCTTCAAAGGGCCTCTCAGTCAGAGGTATTGTCCCATCCTTCTCGCATCCCCCTTTTGGGCATGGATCCTATAGCCTGAGGGTAAGGATGCAAAAATTTTGGAGCGATACAAATCTATAATTGGGATTATTCAACGGTATTATTGGAAGAATAAACATTAATCACCTTGAAATATTGGTTTTTATGTTGAAAACTATTCATAACACTTTATAGGTGAGGTCACATTTATCATCCACTAGTTGGGGATGCCATCATGGGGAGATGAAGGTAGAAATGGCACCTCAATCTAGCTCATGATTGGTGTGGAGAAAGTGGATCATTGGCCAAATGACATGACAAACTATAAAGATCAAAAGGCTTACAACTTTCAATTATTGTAAATATAATTTACTCATAAATAGGATATTTTAATGAACCTTATGCATCACATGCTTTCCCTTGGATTCTATTAGACCCTGAATATTTTAGGAAAGAAAATTCACTAAGAAAGGTTTTCCAATGACATGTTCTCATTATTAATATAATCCAAATTCTCTTAACTATTGATGGACTCTACTTGAGGTCTATAGATATTAAATTAAATATTGGATATATGCAACCTTTTATTTTGTATGCACTCTTCATTTTCCACCTTATGAGTTGTATTGTGAGATCTTTGGGCACTCACTAGAGGGGAGTGACAAGGAGATCTTGTATGAATGGTGGGATGTGAAATCATGGTTGCTACCCTTAGTGTGTGACTTTGTCGAGGCTTAGGAACCTTTTTTATGCTAGTATTCATCAATGGAAGACCAACATCCATTTCCTCTTTCACCTTCTTAGAATATTTTTAAAAAATACATATGCTATATTAGCTATTGCCTTAGGTTGTGGTGACTTAAAAGTATCATATTGTATGTCCTTATGTCCTATAATCATGGTACAACTATCCTCATTGGATGAAGGGGTCACACTAATTTTTTTTTGACTATCTTATCCTTGTTGTAAGGCATGAGAGGATAACCCTTAACATTATGGTCAAACCCTTGGAATAAAAAATATATGTTGGTTAGGATTTTGTAGAGGACCTATTGAGAAATAATAGAGTTACCAACTAATATCTAAATTATTTATTTGATGTATTTTGATAACTCCACTTCAACACACACACACACACACACACACACACACATATATATATATATATATATATATTTATATTTATGAGTGTGCATGAAAATAATTGTCCAATTAAACCAGGATAACTCTACCCAATTAATTTTCTTTATGGCTCAAAAATGCTATAGGAAGAGCAAGACTCTAAGGAACTCAAACCATACCAAGAACTTTGTGGTCCTTTCCTCAAAAGCAAAAACAAAATACTGGGTCCATGGGAAAAATACAAGAAATGAACTCCTCATAAACCATGTTCCATATTCATATATTCCTTTTACATGTGCAAAATATATAAAGTGAAAAAGAAAAGAAAAAAATTTTACAGTCTTGAATCAACTCAAGATTGACCCCATGAGGAATCCAATAAAATTTCACCTAATACTATAGAGTGGCTTTATTGGGAACATGATCCATAAAATAACTAACTAAAGTAAAGGAATCTATCCATTTGCATGCATTATTAAATTATAGTAAAGGTTAAACTATGTTAGGAGAAGAGTAATTACCTCTTAGACCACCTTCAAGATGAATTTTCTAGGTTTCTCGTTTGGAGCCATCATTACATGCTTTACCACCTGTAGTGCTAGAACTGACTGATGGCCTATAATATTTGGAATCTATTTTAAATGAAAAGGAAGGAGCATACCATACAAACACTACTTAAAACTCAAGACTAGCCAATTCACACCAGAGTGCTCCAGTCTATGGTACCTAATTGGAATGTAAAGGTGACCCTTGATTATTAGTATTAGCTAGATACCAATTTTTGTGATATACTTAAATTCTAGGGATAATATAAAGACTTAATATAGGATATATTATGGCCATGTTATAACATTATTCATATTAAAATTACACCTAGATTTGTTTCATAAAAGCATGTGAAACTTCCATCTCATATTAAGTAAGCATCACACATGGATAGTTTAGCCTCATCACAAGGTATGAAGCAAATATTAATATTGTAGGGTTGACATATGGTGTAGTGCAAATCTATGTTTGATATTATCACTATAGGACTTTCTACTATTATGGTAATAAGGTACTAAGGTCCATATATATATAGCACCCTATGCATATTGTAGCTATAGATTTAAATAGGACATAGTGGGGGTGATGAATTAAATAGAGAGGGTATGTTACTATCACATAAGGATATTTTATATGCATTATAATATGTGCATTAGACTATGAAATTGCATATTTGGATCTAAATATGCCCCTATCATTAAAAGTTGAGGTATTCCTACTATTCAAGATAATTAAAATACTGAGTCCCACATATACCTAATGAACCTATGCACATTATTCAATTAGATTTTCATAGATATTGTACAAGAGAATTATCACAAAGCTAGATAGAGGGTGCCTCTTTGAAAATGTAGAGGAACATATATGTTAAGATCATTCTCTATAGCTACAGTGACTCTAGTAACCCCTTGCCTCAATTTGAGCATGATAAACCAATTGTATTTATACGTCATGACATTGTTTCTACTATTAGTAATACCAATATAATTATTATTTACTCTACTTTATATTTTTACTTTTTATCACTATAATTGATAACTATGTCATATATTTTATATAGATTCTATATGATCAATATATGATATTTGGAACTATTTTTTCTTTGATCTCTTTGTACACCAAGGTTACGTATGTAATAGTTTATCAATTATAAGGTCACTATATATTAAATAATACTTTACTTTACTAAAAAAATAATGTATAATATCAATATTATGTATAATAGAGCTCTCCTACATAGATGAGAATATAGATCATATTTTTCCCTAGAAAAATCAACCTTTCCTTTGTATCTACTATTTTCCCTCATATTTCACTTTCTATAGTAATTCATACCCATACCATATATTATCACCTTCATCAAAATCATCCAAATATTTAACATATTGAATATGATTTTGCTAGTAAGACTTGTTCTAATACGTATTATTTTTTTGCATATAAATAAGTTTTGCAAACTCTATGAATTAGTGATTCATGCTACTCCCTACATACCTCTTCCAATCACCTTACATATAATGTAAAATATAAAAATATAGTTCATATTATCAATAGTAGGCATATTACAAACACCTTGTATAATACCACTATTAGACATATTACAAATACCTTCTGGATTTCACCTTGTATTTCCATTTTATTTATTTTTTTCCTCAGTATTTATTACGTAGGATTCCTTTGAGGATTATAACTATTTCAACATATGAGAGTATTGTTATGACTCAGAGTGTTGTTAGAGAACAATTAACAATTGTATTTTCTAACAATTAATAATAATCTTAATTAATTTCATAACATATTAGTCTTCATTCCAACTCATATAACACCACCAATGATAATTGGGATATTTGGATTAGGTATAGGATGTATGTGTAGATGGAATTTGGGGTTAAATTATACGTTACATAGTTCTTTGGCATGGTTGTAAACATTTTTCTTTAGTCCAATTAGGAGGCCAATGTAAACATAAGTTTTTCAATCCTAATGGTCCATCTTGATGATATCTATAAAATATCAATACCATTTTGATTATTTTTATGCTTTCATTATTTTTTAATGAATTTGTTATCTTTTTTATAGGTAGCAATGGTTCTTGAGCTTACTCTTTCATTTCCATGTTTTCTTAATCCATATTTGCCTAATATTCTTCTAATAATTATGACAAATCCTCATTAGGAACATCCTAGGCCTTGACATCCTTGTCCATGGTATATTTAATAGTGCTACTCATAGTATTATTTTCAATGTTATTTTATTTTATTATTATAACAAATAAAATGAAAGTGAGGTTAATAATTGTATAAAGCAGAAGAATGTGGATGCTAATGATAATGCTACAACCTTATCATCCATAATATTAATTTTTCCATCAAAACTCCCAAAAATTATATTCGAATGATATAGAAACATATATGACATGTTTCATACCATCGTATCCATTATAATCATGCACACCAATAGATAAATCAAATTCATCAAATGTTACTACAACTAAATGTTGTAATCTCCTCTTCCTCTTCCTAGAGAAATACATTGTTGAATTGGCCAAACCTAGCTACCTCAACGAGGATTGTAATTTTCTCTTTTGAGTATCATAAATTTTTCTAGAAAAATAAATATTTTCCTCCACTCTTTCCCTCTTCTCCTTATCTATTTTGTTGAATATGAACTCCATACTGTACCACATACTCTTATTTGTTAAATTCCTACAAACCTTTTATATGTTAATTATTATATTACATGTGATTCATCCTGAAATCCAACATTTCTTTTACATATAAATAAATTAGCTTTACAAACCACGTAAATAAAACCCTCATAATGGAGTACAACCACATACCCAAAATTTATTCTTTTGTGCCTCCTCATTGAATACCTCTTTTTATTCTCTATCATCTAGTGATGAAATTAATATTAATAGACATATTACAAATTGTTTCTACTTTCTCATTGTATTCCTATTATTTTATTATTTTATTGGTAATTATTCCATGGGGCCCACAAGAAGATTATAAATGTGATAATATAAGGAAAATATATTATGCATCACAATGTATATAAATATTTATCTCATGTTTTTAATCTCGTTGGTAACAATGCACATGGTACTCTACAGAAATTAACACTACAATAATTTATATATTTGTAAATTTTATATTGAGTCATAGGTGTAAATGTTTTCACTTTTAATATATATTGTATCGTTAAACTAGATCAACATCATTGTAATCTCATATGGTAATTACTAAATGATATATAGTTTATTTTTTGGTTAGTTATCAATTATCGGATTTCAATATACAATGTGTTATGTTGCATGTAAATCAACACTTCCATTAGTTATTTTATTAAGCATGAAAACTTTGCATGGTCTAATTTCAACATAAAAATTATAAATGAGAGTTTCATTGTTGTAATTTTAGCTAGGATACATAGTCACTATTATTTATGATATCATTTATAAAATTTGAATTTTGAAATTTAAACATCAATGTAATATAAATTACAATTTTAAATTTAAATTTCTCCCTAATTGGCATCTTTTATTTTACGTGTATAAGTTGGGATTTCCATTTTCTAGGAGGCCAAATGTTCAGGTTTAGAGGTCATATTTTTGATTCGTGGGTGATGTGAGGAATTAATGGTCCCCCTTTTAAGGTAAGTGGATAGGATCACAAGTGTGTGAAGTTATTTTTCTTGGGTTGCTTCCTGAGATGTCTAGAGGATAGGACATGGTAGATGAAGTGTTGTTGGGGTCATATCTCATGGGATCGAAGATCATGGATGTTGATATGGGAGTAAGTTAGACCATTGTTGGGACTTATCATCCCCATATGCCTTGCCAATAGAGCCCTCAATAATCAAGGGTTGAGATATTGGAATTGATTGCATATGTGTTTGGTTGGTGGTGTTGTTTTTAACGTTGGTAGATTACCGAAATATATTTTATCCCAAAAGTTTATATGCTCAGTTGTTGGGAGCTCCAAGTGATGTGGTGGTAGGGTGAAAAAAACTCTTTTTCCTATTTTTGGCTAAACCTGGCAGTCCTATGTGGGTGTTGTGGTTTTATATCAATATCATGAATAAGGAGAGGTCACATGTGGATCTAGTTGGTGCAATAAATAGGTAGAATGATCAACCTCATGAGTACCTTAGAATCTCTCCTTACGATGATTGGGTGTGGGGGAAAAAGATAATTATTCCACATTTACTAACCTATTTAAGGGTTGGCAGAGAATTAGAATGATCACCTTTATAGTGGAGTTCCATTCTCTCATAGTGGATGAGGAGGTTCATAAAATTCTAAATAAGAGGAATGTGCTACAATGCCTATTGAAGTTCAACAGTTATCACCGAGATATGGAAAAACACCTTCTTTATTCGTGGCATGATAATATGGTGAGAGTAGGGTCGGCAGAATTTGAAATAAAAATCCCCTTGATAGTGGAGGTGATAGGGTTGGCTGCATATGGCGTGGTTCACAATAGGGAGAAACACTCATTGTTGGAGTAGGTTCAAGTGTTTTTGGGTGGTTAATAAGATCTCATAAAGCTTTAGAACGAGTTCAAGTGCAAATCTCTCAACGTTCCTTGGTATCGTGTTGCTTTGGTTATCATGCAATACTTTACTTTAGATGAAAATCTGGTGGTTCTGAGGAGTTGTCATTTTATTATCCTAAATCATCTACATAGTAAGAAAATTATGAATATTCCTTCTTTCATATTTTATTCCCTTTAAAAGATAGTATCGAAAGTAAATAATGGAGTGGCATCGGATCTGTTGCACCAAGGGTTGCTCAAGTTAATAATCGATTATGTAGTGAAGCAATGGGGTCTGGATGGGGAGAGCATCCTAAATGCTCTAATGAATGTTTTGGTTCCTGCTATGGCTTTTATGGCATCATCAACCTTTGAGTACTTTGAGACCTCATTCTAGGAAGATATGGAATCCACTCTAATTACCCCTATTCTATTGGATTTCATGAATTCTGCTCCTATATATCCTAGTGGTAGTGACAAGGTAATAAGATGTTCAAAGAGGTTGGTGGTGAAATGGGTGAATATGGGTAAGAATCCGTTATTTGTTGAAAATTCACTCTTAGAGGAGTTTCCTCCCCCATTAAAAATAAAAATTGATATGGGATGTGGGGGTGTTATGCGATTTGTGAATCATGTATCCCATTCTAGTGGATACAATCTAAAGACCCTCAACTCCATGATTCTCAAATTATAGCGTTCGATGATAAATTCTATGAAAGCTTCAATATCCTATGCTAAGGAAGATCTAGCCCTCATGGGATGGCAATTCTCGGGTGATCACATAGCCAAGGAAGACATCGATGTTGGTCATAATGGGATCAAGTTTTCAGATGCGTTTTTATATTTTATCCAATTTTTGGGATTGCATGCCTTTTATGGTTTTTGATTAGTTTGGCATGTGTACCTTTTATATCTTCTAGTTTTATGTGTGTGGTCTATGTGCTCACTTAGCCTGGTTTAGGTTGGTTTTGCCCTCGAGCCTGGTGGTTTCCTCTATGTGGGATGTTGATTTCATATTTCTATATTTTGGATTGGGTTGGTTTTATTGTTTGTAGTCCTTGACTTCTAGTCAACAGGTTATGTGTTTAAGCAGAGTTGCATAAAAAAAAAACACATACAATCCACTAAAAACTAGAAATGCTAAAAGGAGCCAAATATTTTAATTACTTTCATGCTAAAAATGAGGATCCCAAAATAAGAGCCCTTTTACAATTTTGAAAATTCCCACTTATGCCATATTTTCCCCTTTTTTCCCACCTAAAACTTGAAATTTCAAATTTCAAATTTGGGGCAACTTGCGGAGGTCATAACTTCACGCTCATTGACCTGATTGACTATTACAACATATTTTCAAAAATGGCATGAAACACGCTAAGCGGTAAAAATATTATCTCTATGCACAAATGCTCTTGTCTAGCCAAAAATCCTCAAATTCGACCTCTAAGACCTTTAAAAATCTCTTGCAAGAAAAACTAGTTTTACTAGTTTTACTAGTTTTTACTAGTTTTTACAAAATTAAACAATTACAATATTTTTTGGGTGATGCAAGATCACTTTTACACCATTGTATGCTCATGCATCATACACCTAGGGTAAATTGAGAAGTGACCTTCACTTCTTTTTTGTTTGAAGAAAACCAAGATGTTCAACCTCAGCCTTTGACAACCAATATGAATCTTCAATGGCCTTGCCCTTACACTTAACCAGATATTCCACATACTACCTGTTTCTTTTGCTTTTTCCTACACGGGTATCTAGGACCTCTTCTATCTCTTATACTCTAGAGTATATGTGAGAATACTCCATAATTCTGCAACTGGTCCACCATTATTGTCTCCTTCATGATATTCTGCAAAATATGAAATGTTGAACATAGGTGATATATTCAACCCACTTGGCAATTATACCTCATAGGCATTCCCTGAATTCCATTTTCCTATGACCCTGCATGGTCCAAACTTCTTCATTTTAAACTTATTATAGGTTTTATCAAGAAATATTTCATTTATGAAGTGAACCATAACTTGATCTCCCACTTAGAACTCCTTAAGTCATCGCTTCTGGTATGCTCTTGTCTTGTACTAAGTGTTCATTTTGTTGATATGCTACTTCACTTCATCATGCAAGCTCTTTAGGTGCTCTAGAAATTCCTCAACCTCAACACTGCTCTTTTCCCATTTATCCATATTTCTCAACTCAAAAGCATTCCTTGGGCTGCTCCCATACACAATATGGAATGGGGATTTATTAGTACTCCTTTTGATAGAATTATTTTAATGTAAAATCTTCCTATGGAAAAACCAAATCCCATCCCTTGGGCTTATCTCATACCAATCACCTCAGTAGATTACCACAACTTCTGTTCACCACCTCTATTTTTTTGTCAGTCTATGGGTGGTATGCAGAATTGAATTTTAGGTCTATCTTCAATTTCTTCCATAGGGTCTTCAAAAAATACCCAACAAACTTGGTATCCCTATCAAAAATGATACTCTTTGGTAAACCATGTAGGCATACCACCTCTTTGAAAAACAACCCTGCAACATGAACTGCATCATTAGTTTTTTAGTAGGGAATAAAATGTGCCATCTTCGAAAACCTATCAACCACCACAAATATGGAGTCATTACTCCTCTGTGTCCTTAGTAATCCAAGAACAAAATCCATGCTGATGTCCTCCCATGGCCTATCTAGTATAGGTAATGAATAATATAATCCAGTGTTCTGTCTCACACCCTTGGCCATCTGGCATACTCTACAACTTTATACAAACTTCTTCACATATTTTTGCAACTGTTGCCAATAGTAGTTCTCACTAATGAGGTCAATGTTATTATCTCGACCAAAATGTCTAGCCAACCCTCCACTGTTCTTCTACTTGACTAGATTCTCCCTCATTGAACTCCTTGGAATGCATAATTGATTTCATCTAAACAACATCCCATATTTGATTAGAAAATCCAACCACTTAGTCCTATCTAAAGTAACAGGTGCTAAGAAAGCCCTCCAAGCCTCTAAAAAATTAGGATCTTTAGGGTACAAACCCTTAAGTTCGTCAAACCCTACAACTTCCACCTTCATTTTTGTCAACAAAAACTACCTTCTACTTAATGCATCTACAACTCTGTTTGAATTCCCACTTCTTTTCTTCAACACAAAGGTATAACTCTGTAGAAACTCAACCCACTTTAAATGCCTCTAATTTATCTTCCCTTGGCTATTAATATATTGTAAGGCCTGATGATCAGTATATATAACAAACTCTTTTGGCAACAAGTAATGCCTCCACTTCTTTAGATTCTGAACTATAGCATAAAAATCCTGATAGTATACAAAATACTTCTTCCTAGCATCATTGAGTTTCTCACTAAAATAAGCAACAGGTTTACTTTCTTGACTCAACAGAGCTCCTATGGCACTACCACTAGCATCACAGTCTACTTGAAATACCTTATTGAAATCTGGAAGTGGTAAAATAGGTTGTTTTGTGACCTTCATTTTCAACATATCAAAGATCTTATCTGCTCCTAAGGTCCACTTAAATTATTTCTTATCCCCTCTCATTGTTTCTATTAGGGGTGCACAAATACTATTGAAATTTCTAATAAATTTTCTATAAAAACTTTCTAGACCATGAAATGATCTTACCTTAGTTATGCTCCTTGGAGTAGGCCATTCAATGATATCCCTCACATTTTTTGGGTCTATTTTTAGACATTCAACGGAGATGACAAATCCTAGCTACACTAACTCCTTCTTCACAAAACTACACTTCTTCAAATTAATCAACAATTGCTCCTCCCTCAACTTCTCAAAAACTCTTCTGATATGCATCAGTGCTCTTCCAAGTTCTTGCTAAATATAAAAATGCCATCCAAATAGACAATGACAAATTTTCCTAAAAACTCCTTTAGTACCTCATTCATCAGCCGCATGAATGTGCTTGGTGCATTGGTTAGCCTAAATGGTATGACCAACCACTCATACAAACCCTCTCTGGTCTTGAAGGTTGTCTTCCACTCATCCCATTCTCTAAAATGAATTTTATGGTATCCACTCTTTAGGTCAATCTTTGTGAAGTACTTGGATCCACTAAAATAGTCCATAATGTCATCCATTCTTGGAAATGGGAACCTATATTTTATGGTGATATTGTTAATAGCTCTGGAGTTTGTACACATTCTTAACTCTCCATATTTCTTTGGTTCTAGTACTATAGGTACTGCACATGGACTCAGGATCTCCTAAATTAGTCCCTTTTTCAATAACTCTTGGACTTGTCTGTTTAGCTCCTCACTTTCTACATGAGTAATTTTATGGGCTGCCTTATTGGGTAGACTAGATCCTAGTACCAAATCTATATGGTGACTGATCTTCCTCACTGGTGGTAAACCCTTTGGTACATTATCTGATATAATATATGGAAATTCTTCTAACATACCTGAGACTTCTACTTGGGTATATTTGCATTCTTCTTCCCTAACTCTAGGAATTAATGCATAGCACATATGCTCATGTTTCAAACCATCCAAAAACCTTCTACCTTCAACTAAATAGATTCTGGCACTACTACATACCTTTTCGTCCACCTCTTTTAGGGGCTTCAACTTATGTTGCACTCCATTATTTATCAGGGAGTTAGTGTTGGCACACCCATCATGCATTGCACACTAATCAAACTACAACGAACTTCCTAATAGCAAATGGCAAGCATACACAGGTAGGATGTCACACAAGACCTCATCAAAGTAATTCCTAATATTAAATTTTACCAAGCACTGCTCACTGACCAAAGCCCTATGGTCTTTCTGCAACCATGCAATCCGATATGGATACAGGTGTCTCTTCCTCTCTAACTACAGTTTGGTAACCATTCATTTTACAACTAGGTTATCTATGCTACCATTATCTATGATAACATTACAGACCTTACCTGCACATTTACACCTTGTGCAAAATAAGCTCTTCCTCTAATCTAAATATTTCTCCTCATTCAGCAAGGCTCTCTTTGTTATTAGTACTTCTCCTATTTCTACTTATTTAGAGTGCTCAGATTCAACACCTTCATCAATAATAGCAGATCGGGCATTACCTTCAGTCATCCTATTTGTTCCTCCTTGGTGTTGTGGACACTCGTATGCTCGGTGTCCTTATCCATAGTGGAAATAGGTTCCACAAAATCCTCCTCTTCCAAACCCTCGTCCAGAACTTCCTCTTCCTCTTTGGTAACCATTATTTTGGTAGTTATTATTCTGCTCACAGGGTTGATAAGCATTTTATCCCTTCTGGTCTTGAATGTTTATTGTATCCCTAGTTTTATTTTGGTCCTTATTTCATCGTCCATTTGTTCTCCCACTAGTTCTTCCACCATGACCTCTTCATCTCTATTTGCTTTCAAACCTCTTGTTCAGATTCTCTTCTACCTTCAAGGCAAACTGGTAAGCATCTTCAATGGTGGTCATCCCGACAAGACTCAACTCCTCTTGAATACTTACTCTTAACCCATTAATATAATGGATTACCTTCTCCTTGTTGGCCTTAGAATAGCCCGTTATAATCAGGATCTTATAGAACTCCTCTGTATATTCTTTGATAGACTTACTCGATTGTCTCAAACCTTGCATTTTATTGATCAAATCCAACTCATAATCAGCTAGAATAAATTATCTCTTCAACTTATCCATCATCTGCACCCACATTGTTATCCTTTATTTTCCTCTTTTGTTTCTATCTAGCTACACTCCCTTCCACCATATGCTAGCATGTTCCTTCATCTTGGTCTTAACAAACTTGACCCTCTCGGGATCTTCTACCTTCTCATACTCGAAGTATTCCTCCATGTCATTTATTCATTCGATCAACTCTTTTGGGTCGAGATTTCTAGAATATGTTTTGACATCAAACTTTGGTCTCTTTCAAATCTATGATATGGCCTTATACAATTTGGCTTGTGCAGGATCTACTACCTCTGCTTCTTTAGCTTCATATTCACTCCCTTCTTCTCTCCTTGGCTCAAACCCTCTATGCAGCTCCTCTTGTAGAGCTTGAACTTACCTCTACAAAGATCTAAAATCTTCTTCTAGCACCATATTTCTCTAACCACCATGGTTTCTTTGTGGAGGAATTCTACTCACTTCTGCCACAAACCCTAACCATAGATCCTGGTGTAAACTAACTCACGGTCGGTACTCTATTTACACACTCATGAACTCTTGCTCTGATACCACTTGAAGCAGAGTTGCATAAAAAAAAACACATACAATCCACTGAAAACTAGAAATGCTAAAAGGAGCCAAAGATTTCCATTACTTTCATGCTAAAAATGAGGATCCCAAAAGAAGAGCCCTTTTACAATTTTGAAAATTCCCACTTATGCCCTATTTTCCCCTTTTTTTCCCACCTAAAACTTGAAATTTCAAATTTGAAATTTGGGGCAACTTGCGGAGGTCATAAATTCACGCTCATTGACCCGATTGACTATTAAAACCTATTTTTGAAAATAACATGAAATGAGCTAAGCAGAGCGAACCTTGACACTATGTTCCAATGCTTGCATCTAGCCTAAACTCCTAAAATTTGACCTCTAAGACCTTTAAGAATGTCTTGTAAGAAAAACTAGTTTTAGTAGTTTTTAAAAAATTAAAAAATTACAATCTTTTTTGGGTGATGCAAGACCACTTTTACACCATTGGATGCTCCTGCATAATGTGTTGATTTCTCTCTATCTCCTTGGGTGTGCGAATGTTAGTTTATTTTTGTATGCAGGTTTGGATACCCTCCCAAAACTTCTTCTTCGACCTTATCAATATATATATATACATTACAATTTTATACTCTTCTTGAAATTATTGCCAACAATATTAATGTTTAAATATCTATATAGATTAGTTCTAGTTAATAAATTTATCATCAATTTTCACCACCTTTATTTTGTATATATTTCATTTTTTTTATAATTATGACCATGTTGGAGACTTTTTTTCAATGAAATTTTTAAAAGTGTAACAACCCAAGTCTACTCACTTGGTTGTACCACTAAAATTTCAAGCATCATCACAAGATACATATTTTTTCAAACTATAAATTTGTTCATATGAGTTCTTTCAAGTTCATAGCAAATTAATTCCACACATTAAAACATTAAAATAAAATTTAGTTAGTATAGGTATATTATACCACTTTTGGGTTCAGGACTACTGCAGACATCCACCAGAGTGGACGAGATTGGTCAAGTCCTAGAAAGGTGTCATTACTAGAGTTGACTTATCTCATTTAACATCCTCATGTTTTGGCATAAGGGTAAATACACAACAGGTGTTATCCTTTAGGGCTCATAACACCTAGAGGGGAACACTTTATTTCCTCATACCTTAGCATTTGTGAATCCACGATCTATCTAGTGAACTTATTCTTCTTTTTTTATGCAAGAGATCAATGTACATATTCTAGTGTATATTTTATTGTCCCCTACTTGAATTTAGAAAGGGCAATGGTAATACCTTGATCTTGGACTTAATTGCATATGCTCATTGTGACTCACAGTCATTTATCCCATATCAAACATCAAGGATAGACTAGATAAATCAAATGAACATGGGATTTATCATAGTACTATATAGCAACAATCTAAATGTGGCATCCCTTACTACCCCTTATTATTAGATCTAACCTGGTCAAATTTTTTGACCAATTTCATCAGTATATGATTGCTCTCGGTCTTGTTGTGTACCTACTTGCAATTCAACATAATTGGGTACTTTTTTAAGCCATCCTTTTCATTGGCAATAACTATGATTTACTCTTCTCAATAAACTAATTTGAGGTTTTCAGGATTGTTTCACATAGTTTGATATTTTTTTTCCTAATTTAAACTAGGATTAATTGGTTCAACTCTCATTACTAGAGTTCCCCATTTGGCATGTTGTTAAACTAAGGTAATCATTTTTCTTAATAGGTTCAACATCTAAACATTAAAGCAATAAAAATAAACTATTTAAAAAATTTAATAATAAGAGTTTATTTTCCATACTACTCATATTCGAATTAATGCCTAAGTTTTAAGCTTTCCCATAAGGCTTCAATCAATTGTTGTATTGAGTGTTGATTTGTGTTTCACATTAGACTACCAAACTTATCTACACATCTCAAGTTCTCATTACAATATTTCAAAAACCAATAATTTTACTAAGAAACATTCATATCAATGGTCCAACTTATGTTTTTTTTCTTTATAAAGTTTATATTATACAAATTCTCAATCAAAAACAAAGTTCTAGATTATATATAAAATTATCTAAACATAGTTAAATACCCATACTCAAGTCTAAGTCGACTACAGCAACAACATTAATTACTAATTCAAATAATTGGTTAAAGTCTTTCCCATTTATTCATTTGTTATTGACTATCATGAAAATATTTTTGATAACTAGTTCATCCTTTCAAGAGCCAGTGCTACGTCTAAACTCAGGTGGTTTTAAAAGGTTTATCATCAATTTTTAGTTCAAGGTATTTGATCTATAATCACTTGCTGGTATCCAAGTTTTCTATTTTAAGATTACTTCTTGTCATTGATTTCATGATGAAACTTAGAGTCGAACAACTAAGTCTCATGTAACACATTTGGTTATGGCTTATTAATTTTATTTATGGGTAAATCATAGTTCCACTATACAATAAACCTCTCATTAAGTTATGCACATTGGCGAATATTCACAAATTGGATGAATATTAATATTTCTAAAATTGAAAATATGTGAATATGGGAACCCTCGACGTCAGCCCATTCACCTAAAATTTTTAGGAATAATTTTTTCTTAGGGTCAATTTGACACAACATATATCCAAAGATAGGTATGTTTGTACTCGTTGGAAATATCTTTTCGATCCTTATCTAATGGTGGTGTTTTTAGGAAGTTAGAAGGTGATTTAATAGGTCAAAATTTACATCAAATATAAACTTATTTTTTGGGACTTCAAATACTCCAAAATTTGGTGTGAAGATGATTGATTTGATTTTCTTAGGATTCACCTTGATTTGACTTGATTTAGATAAAGATTCATTATTTTTGTAAAAGTAAATTTTGAGTCCAATGCCTTATGCATAACCCTATTATAAATGGAATGCGTAGTGGCATAAATATAGCTTGGATAAAATTATTGTTGTGATTAATTTGACCTATTACATGTTCTTCCTAATTTTGGAGAGAGGGAAGAAATGAGAAAATGCCTAGAAATGGGATTTTAAAAATAAATCTGGTATTTTTCCTACTTTTTGGCACCTATAGTTGAGAAATTCATCATGAGGCATCAAGAAAAATATTTAAAAAAAATTGTTGGTCATAAATTTTTGGTCAAGATCAATAATGGTGTATCTATGGATGCTCTTGATATAAGCCTCTATACAGGGTTATGCATAGCAAAAATTTATTACCAAATTGACTAAAATTAGGATTTTTGAAATTTGGAATTGATTAATATTTGGGACCCTTGACAAGGGTAAATCATACAAAAAAATTTGGGTGCAAATTTTTTTTGGGTTGATTCACCCCAATTTTATAATAATTTGGACATTTTAAGTTTAAATTTCCAACATTACCCTTAATAATAGTGAACCTTCTACATGTGTTTGGATACTATTCACCTGGATTTCAAAACTGATTCTCCAAATTTTTATAAATACAATTTGGGGATGATTCCTTATGCATAACCCTACCTCTATACATGTGTAATGTAAGACTACATGTATTTTTGATCTATTCCTATGGACATCAATTTATGTAATACTATGGGAATTCTTTGAGTAGCATTAATGTATTCACCCTTAGAGATATCTATTAAACAAATTTTATGGTTAACCTCAATTTAGGGTTTAATATAATTAGTATATTATAATTTGAGTTTTAATCCATGTTATGTTGGGTTGAGGTTTACAATAAATTATAGATTACATATCACTAAAAATACCTCCAATTATTGGACAATTACATTAAGGGGATAAACATGTTGATTGTTAATAAATGCAAAACCCATTTATTAGCTCATTACCATTCCGAAGAATCCAAGGTCTAATGGCTATCGAAGTCTTCCAAATGATTTTGGCTACAAAAGTGTTCTAAATATGCATAGGCACCTTCATAACCAAAAGTTATGGAAACCAACATTCTTTCCAAGCTTTCTTCTCATGCGAAGGACTAGAGGTAATGAATTTGAAAATAAATATTTTATAGCTCTCATTACCTTGTAATGATTTGATAATCCATTTTAAACAAAGGTCTATCCCCTATGTTTGAATGTATATAAGACCCATCCCACCATATTCCTTTTAGAGACATAAAAACCCTTAAGAAACTCTATGGAAAAAATTCCTCTCCTTTGAAGAGGACCATAGAAAATCCTGGAGAAGCTTATCTAGCTTCTAGTATGAGAATTTTGAAAGGGCCCAACATGACAAGTAATAGACATGAATGAAAACCAAAAAATTTTATGAGACATAAAATTTATTGATTAATAAGAGAGGTTTCAAAAGACACTTCTATATTTTTACCACTATGTCAAGAACATATTGTCATAGTTTAGAGAAGGAATATTGGAAAGAAAAAGGAATTCCCAAGAACCTAAGAATTTATCTATGTTGGATCCACTTCCAACTATATCTATTTGACTAATAGATCTTTGGTAGGAAGGATTGCCTATAAAAATTGGTCCTTAACAATCGGATATTAGAGTTAGAAGCCAAATATATCATGTCCAAGCGCTATAGAGCATGCTTAATGTTATTCTTATCCTCAAAAATATTAATAAATAAATCATCTACAAATTTCCAACTAACCAACTACTAAAAAATTACTGGAAGAGTTATCCTTTTACCCTATCCTTAGAAATGACATTGACAAGAAGATATCCAAACCCTTTGGTTGCCAAAATATATAATCTTAGGGCAAGAGGGCATCCTTTATAAATTGATCTATATAAGTTAAAATAGAGGGTTTGCTTATCATTAATGGTAATATAAGTAAAGGCAACTATAAAAAGCACTTCAATAGTGCATAAGAAATTAGGTCCAAACCCTAACACCTGTATCATTACCAAAATGAAAGGTCATTCAATCCTATCATAAGCTATTATAAAGTTAATTATGAGAAACAAGACCTTATATTGGGTTTTCTTTGCCCACGCCATCCCTTCCTATACAATAATAATGTTTACCAAAATATATTTTCTCTAGAAAAAGCTAGTTTTATTTGGGAAAATGATAAGAGGAAGAAGATTACTTTTCTTGAGAGTGAAGGATTTGGTTATAATATTATAAGATACATTTAACAGTGTCATGGATCTTCAATTGTAGATATCTTTAGGGTCTTTAAATTTGGATATGACTTTTATTTTTCCCTATTGATCAATTCATCTATGGAATGGGTTCTAAGAGCTTCAAGGTAAACCATGTGTAAATCATACCCTATAGTATTCTAGATGGATTTATAAAATTCATACGTAAATTTATTATAACCTGGATATTTTCCATTGGCCATGGAGAAGGTAACATCATTGAGCTCATATTTGGATAGGAAACTATCACAAATGACCTATTGAGAGGAAGAGAAATTGTGAGGCACCATACTAACATATTATTTTAAAGCATATTCCTAAATAGATGAAGGACCTTGAAATTTTAAAACCTCTCAATAGTGACAAATAAAGTCCTATAGTATATTAGGAATCTTAGTGAGCATTTTTTATCCCTCTTATATGCTCTTGAATTTTTGGATTGTGTCTCTTCCTCTAAGGGACTAAAAAATTCTTTAGAGAATGGATTCTAGTTTTGAACTTATCTCCTTAGGCCACATGGGCATCGACTATCTATTGCTACTATTAGAACTTTACCATGCAAATTTGGAGAGTAGTTGAGACAAATTGAGCTTCTAGGTCTATGGTGTCTTGGAGTATTTCTAAGATGGTGGCACCATAAGAGTAGAGGAAAAAATATCTAGTTCATGCCCGTATGTCTAAATGAAGTAAGAGGTATGCTTGATCACACTATTCAACCATTCAATCCACTTGTTTTGAGTGTTAGGACATGGTTCAAAACTCTAAATAAATTGGATATTTTTTTTTAATAACATGGTGGAATCGGTAGCCGCCATGAATCCGGGTAGGTTGTCCAGCTTTTAATGGCCACCACAATATTCTGCGTTGTCCGCCATGGAAGCCGCCACATAGATCTTCGTGCAGTCAGCCCCTATAACCACCATACCATAATCATTTTAAACATTTTACGCCACTAAAAGCACCAGGAAAGGGACAAGCATTCAGTCCAGCGAGGTCCTAGATTTGAACCTTGCACCTCCGCCCCCTTATGGGGTTTGGATGAACCAATTTGTCTACACCTCGGACCTAAATATATTGGATGTTGAAAGGGAAGGTTTATGGTTTAAGAATGATATGTTCATGTAGAATTAACAACTCAGGCTTGCAAATTTTCCATTTGGTAATTCAATATAGAAACAAATGGGAGAGTGGTTTAAAAGGAGTTCAACAAGTAGTGGTTCTACTAGGAGAGAAAAATAGTTGACAAAAATAAATGTTCATTTTCCCAATAATATAACCTTATAAACCAACTTGAGAATCCTAAAATCCTAATTTATACCAAGGGGTATTTCTATTGTAGCAAGGGGTATTTGATTTGTAGCAAAGGGCATTGGTATTTTAGCGAGTATCCTAAAATCCTAAAATAAATGTTGGACCATATGTACCAAGGGGTTGTTGGGAGTGAAACTTATGAGATATGTATTGATACAAATGGATTACATATATAGGCATAAGGCCTATTTCATAACATGACAAATGTCAAGTGAAACTGACATGTGTCAAGGTGAATGCATAGTGCACTTTAATTCTAACATTCCCTCTTAAAGTGCACTATCCTAACTAAATAAAAAAACAAGTCAACATTAGGTAACATTCCCCCTTAATGTTGACTTCTCCAAAAGCAACCTATCATCCTCTTTTATTGTTGATTTGGTCTAGGCTCGTGCTCCTTGCACTTGGCTCTCCAACTGTGAATAATGCTAGATCAACTATATATACATCTCGGTCTGTTGACTCAGGGTCAACCATTTCCACGAGTCTATTTCCACTGGGTCAGCTGTCTAAGTGCCTCAGGGTCATCATGGGTGCCTCAGGGTCAGCCACTTCTAGGTTTGTTGCCTCTGCAGGTCATCCTCAGAGGATGTTGCCTCTCGTAGGTCACTGACTAGATTCACCATGAATATCAAATCTCCCCCATGGTGAACTCAATATAGAATGTGTCGGTCTCTGTCGAAAATGCACCTTAATACAAAATAAATAAGAGCCATGAAATGCAATAAAATTGAGCCATAGATCCAAATAAGGAGGATAAAAAGAAGAGAATACGAGAGTCTTCTAAAGTGTCTTTATTTGTAGTCTTTAGAAGTAGATCCAAAAAAAACCGTTGGATAGAGTCTAGGGTGTCTATGTCTGTAGTCCCTATAATAAGTGTCCTTATGGTAGTCTCCTCATCTTACCAAAATGCATGGGTAACCAGCTGCTACATCTGCCAAGTAGAAAGAGGATAATACTAGATACTAGGTTCACTTACAAGTGCCTTTGGGAGTGTCGGGTTCAACCGAGAGTGCACTCCAAGGTAGAAAAATTTGAGGCTTAAAAACTCAAATGAAATAGCCTTAGAATTATAAATTTACACCACCAATGTTTCCATCTCAAAAAAAAATTTCCAACGACTATAAACATGGCTATAGTCAGATCTCAATAAGTCCTTCGTTAATGAGAAAAACAACAGTAACCTCACTAAGCAGCAAATAACCCTCGCAATGTGGCATCATTGCATCTCTGGTGGAATTAAAAACATCATCAATTTTCCCTCATAGGGGAAATTACTTGGCCAATCTAGGCCTTCCACTTCCATGTTCTATGTGGGAAAATTTTGACCATAAACATCATAATAAAACATCCACCATGTTTTAAAATTTGAAACCATCCCTTATCAAGACGTAGACTATTGTTTTACCAATAGCTCAAAGCTCGTCATCAAGATGCCAACAACAATGGATCTTTCATCAAGACGTAGACTATTATTTTCTTAATCTCAGTGCAGAAGCACAGTGGGTCCACCAACAGCCAAACCACGTGGCATCGAAACTCACCCCACTGAATTGGAGTTATATTTTCACAATAGTTGTGATGCATTGGGGCTGGAGACAGCGAACCAAAAAAACATTCTTCGATCTCATGGAGGTTTACCCACCACTACAGCCTATGTGGATGAAAATTGATGATAATATGTATGCTAACGGTAACATTGGGTCTGAAGCTTCACTCTTGATAAGGAATCTTAGACCTAGGGGCTAATTATTTTTACACCTAGACTAGTCAACGGAGGTTAAAAACAACTCACGTTGATTATTATGAACACTAAGTGCTAATTAACATACCCTAGGTCTAAAAATAATTAGCCCCTAGGTCTAAGATTCCTTATCAACTCTGGCTTGAATGACATCACTAGTTGGCATTGCGCCTATCTCTAAATGCCCATGATATAGGAAAGGATGCTAATGCAGGAGAAAAAAAATGTGTCATGTAGGAGCTTTCATCCGCCCACTCCCAGATGTGGGTTCAGCCTACGACGTGGGTGGAAATATGCAGTACGTCACAGCAAAAACCTTTAAAAAAATTATTTTATCCATGATGATAAAGCACTATGTCAGGGACCATTGAAATACAAACTCAGATGCAACCACATGGCCCTTGGTACTGTGTAGTCTACCCTGAATGACGAAGCAAGCATGATGCAGACGATTGCTTTTCATCTCCGCTTCAACTCCATTAATGATCCTTGTGTAAAACTAAGATCTCGACAAAAATTTGTTGGAAAAATACCACCTGAACAAAAATACCGCCTGATCATCTCCAGTCACAGGAGTCGAAGAATACCACCTTAAAAACCTCACCATCCTTGTAGGGTTCACCTTCTTCAACAACCAGGAAAATGAATTTTTTGGAAAAACCATTCATCGAGCTTATCAGAGCCATCGAAAAAATTGGTTAAAGACTGTGAATTCCTTTTCCATCAATACGAGCAGTAAAAACACCATGGTATGTGAGTGTTTTTCAGATGAGTTTTCCTTGGTATTGTTGCAACGGTGCACCATCATTTAGGTGGTCCAACACTCCATCTTCAAATGTACCCACTGCAAAGAGCCAGAGCTAGATCCGATCAAACACATATTAACAAGCCCATTTTTGACGAAACTCCATGATTGTGCCCACAATACATTGGTTATGCACGCCAAATTTCAAGATTGTAATAACCATTATGGAACCTAAAAAACACCATTAAACTCTTGCATCTTATCTATATCACAGTAGCAACGAGCTTAGCAATATCAACTAGAAAACGGATCCACGGGGAAGAATGTGTTTTACCTGAAAAAACAAAAATAAAAAATGACCTACAAAACTGAAATTTTTAACCATCTGGTTTCTGATCCATCAAAATATGGAAAGCATACTCCCTCAGTAAAAAAATAGGAATAATGGAGAGGAAAAAAATAAGGGGGGATTTTCCCTGAGGGAAATCCCCCTCAAGGGTTTACACAGGGTAGGAGAGCAACTAGGCTCTGATACCAAATGTTGGGAGTGAAACTTATGAGATATGTATTGATACAAATGGATTACATATATAGGCATAAGGCCTATTTGATAACATGACAAATGTCAAGTGAAACTGAAAAGTGTCAAGGTGAAGGCATAGTGCACTTTAATTCTATCAGGGGTATTGGCATTGTATCAACCTATATTGGGATCCTAAAATACTATTTTATTGTACATGTAATACCATTTAGCCCTATTTCCAAGTGCCCAATGCATGCAATGACCCATAGTTATCTCAAACTATTTAAATATATTAAAGTTAATATACATAGTCAATGAGGTAAAAGGTAAAGAATCCATTATTGGAATCATTCAATGGAATTATTAAAATAATAAACATTAATAACCTTGAAAGAGTGGTTTTGATGTTGAAAAATATCCATAACACTTTATAGGTGAGGTCACATTTATAATCCACTAGTTGGAGATGTGTTGGACATTTTGAGTAATTGTGTTGTCATTGATGTCAAGAATCAGTGTTCGTAATGTCAAAATTCAGTGCAAGGAATTGACAAAATAAGGGTTAAAATATTTATATTTTAAGCGCACGATTTGGTTTAAATCCCCATATGATTGGTCAAAAGGTTGACTAAATTCCCTGAAGGAAGGAGATACCTAGGTCTAAATGAAATAATATTATAATATTAAAGGTGGTAAGATAAGGCCCGAGGTTAAAAGAAAAATACCTAGGCCCAAAGAAAATAATATTGTAATATTTATTATTATAATATTAAGGGTTAAAATAAAAATCCTAAGGTTACTCATAAATTAATTATAATATTTATATTATAATAATTTATAATATAAATCAATTATAAACCCTAAGTAAGGTTTGGGCGCAAAATATTAAATTGAAATAATTATGCCTGTTGATGTTCGAGCAAGGAAGGAGTATGGTTTTTATACCATAATGTTTGAAAGCATATATTAAGAGTCTGAATGCACATGAGTATATCGGATTAATGGTTTATGCGAATTCATGAGCGAAAGAGGACAAAAGATTTTAATTTTAAAAGCATATGGAAGAACGTGGAAGGATAAAACAACAAGGTCTCATACTGTTATCACCAACCACTTGGTTGGGCTAGTGGCAAAGCTTGGCAATGTAAGTCATTGATGAACATAGGTCTCGCATTCGATTTTCAAAGGCAGCAAAGGGGAGAAAGTTTTGTTTGTACATTTTTGCACCAAGCATAAGAGACAAAGAACAGTGGGTGCTTTATAAGTCTCAAGTGAGTGCTTAGCTCACACGGTGGTGAGGTTGTAGCTAAGGTGTTGGCGATAGTACAACGGGGTATCAAATCCCATGGAGGCAACACACAAAGGTATTTTTTTTTCATTAATAAAATTTATGCTTTGTTTCTAAATTGTATGGTATGTGTTGTGGAGGTATAAGGTGTTAAAATAATTTTTATTTTTATTGAGGGTGTTGAATAATTTGAGTTGTGACTTAATAAGTGCATTGGAATATTTTTGAATGGTGGTTATAATTATTTTGAAAATGCATTTTATAATTAGGGAGATATAAGGGAATAAGTTTGAATTTTATGCATTCAAATTCGGAAGGAAATCTTAGTGAATTATTTTGAAAATGAATTATTGAAATCCTTGTTGATTGTGTTGCATGTGTTAAGAGGGAGTTAAAATGTGTATGAGGTATTTTTATCATCAGTATGTTTTGTTAGGTACTTTTAAGGGTTTGATTATTTTAGAAACCTAGACAGAGGTTTGGAATTTATTTGGGCACTTTTTATAAGGAACACCTTGTGGAGGTTTCAAAATAGGTTGTTACTATCTAAACTTTTGAGTGGTAAAAAGAGAATTGATTGTGAAATAGATTTTGAAGACATATATCCATAAAAGTAAAAAGCTATGAACACATCATCCTTTTATTGAATTATTGTTGGATTAAATATTGTGAAATAGAAGGTGCTGTGAAAAGGATTGTTTGATAAGTATTGTTGGAAATATTTGAGTTGTTTTTATATGTATGATTGGTGAATGTTTAGAGAAAATTTGGGATATAGATTGAGAATTATTTGAATTAGGGTTTCAGATCCAGATTATTATCTTTGGTTGAAGAAGTATGAAAACACTTGTTTAGGTTTTATGAGCAAGTTGAGTTTCATTGATTGAATATTTGAGTGAAACTTCTTGAGCATTGGTTTTTAGAGATATTGAAAGTAAATGTGCAAAAATTAGAAATCAAATTTGTGGAAGCGACAAACTTAATTATTGAGTAGAACATATTTGAGTTTTTGATAGAGTACATAATTCTCTATATGTTCGAGAGGTTAAATGAATTTCTAATTGAATATATCTAAATTGCTTCAAGTTAAAGGAATTAATTTAAATATTAGACAAAGAAATTGTTAACATTGTGTGCAAGATTTCAGTTTGATTGTGCATATCTTGTGAGCTATATTGAGCATGTGTTTGAGCAAATTTGAGTAATATTTTGTTAAATCTTAAGGACATGTTTTAGTAAGCTTTTGTGAAAGCTTAAGGACAGGTTTTATCATGTCTTTATGAAATATTATAGGCATATTTGGTCAAGTCTTGTTGAAGATTTGAGAGTAGAGTTGAGAAAGATTTTGTGAAATCTTGTGGGAAAATTTGAGGAATGTATTTTTGAAGACTTGTATGTAGATTTGAGGCAATTCTTTGTGAATACTTGAGAGTATATTGATCAAGTTATTGAGAGGACTTGATGGTAGATTTGATGCAAGTCTTGGTGAAGACTGGAGACCAGATTGAGCAAGTTCTTAAGAGGACTTATAGGTATATTTGAGGTAAGTCTTTGTGAATTCTTCAGAGTAGATTTGATTGATTGATTTGTTCAATATTTGTGATAAGGCTTGGAGTAAATCTAATAAGAGTTTATTTGTGATCAAGCTTTGTGTTAAGGCTTGAGGAAAAACTTGAGGATAGAGTTTGGTGCATTAAGATCAAATTTGTGTTAGACCTAAGATAGAGTTAGAGAAGATTTGTACTAGACTGAGGATAATGTTTAGTGTAGATTTGAGACATATATTGAGTATAGTTGATAATAATATTTGGAGGAGACAAAGAAAATAATAGTATTCTCTAGTGTATAAAGATCCATTAGCCAGGGAAGTGAGGATAGAGGGCTTTTGTGGGGAGAGATCCAAAATCTAGTGAAGTGGGGGCAGTAGTCTTCTAGAATATAACTAGCCAAAGTAGAGGAGAAAGAGTTCTTCTGTGGATAGAGATCCATAAACTAGAGCAAGGGGAAAGAGTTCTCCTATAGAGTGTGATCCATGAACCAAATGGGAATATAGATTTCTTCTATGGAGAGAGATCCATAAACCAATTAAGGAGATAGAGGTCTCCTAGATAAAGTCCCACAAACCAGATAAAAGGGGAAAGAGTTCTCCTATGGAGAGAGATCCACAAATCACATCATTAGAGGATTGGTGTATCCTTTATATAGGTGTCCATAAAAATTGTAATAGGGAAGTGATTACCAAGATATTTGTTGAAAAATTTTAGTAGAATGATTTTCTTCATGGAGTAGCCCACATTGGGTGAATCGCATTAAATTGGTGTGTCTATTGTGTGTGATTATTTGTGCACTATTTTTATTACTGCTATTGATATTTCCATTGATAATATTGGATAATATTATTTGGGAAATAAAAATAAAAGTTGGTATTATACTGTTCAACCCCAATCTCAGTATAATCTTATGTTATTCAATTGGTATCAGAGTGGGTTTGCTCGAAAGATTTTAACATCTTGAAGGAAAATTATAGAGGAACACAGATGGCATATCAGAGTAGATCTTCAAAAAATAAGATACCATTGTTCGATGAGAATAGTTATACATTTTGGAGTGTAAGAATTAAGATTTACCTAATGGCACAAGGAAATGAGACATGGTAAGCAATTGAGGATGTGTACACATAGCCAACTACTCCTACTACATATAAAGATAGTAAGGTCCTACATTTGAGTAATTCAAAGGCAATGAATATAATTTTAAGTGGTTTACATGAAGCAAAGTTGTAAAAGTTATGCATTGCACATTAGCAAAAGATATTTGGGAAAAGTTGAATAAAATATATGAGGGAGACAAAAAGGTCAAGATGGCAAAATTGCAAAATAACAAGAAAATATTTTAAGACTTAAAGATGAAGTATGAGGAAGACATTGCTACAAACTTACTTTATGTGGATGAGGTTGTGTTTTGGCTGCTCCACAATGTACCCCAAAATTGGGGACCCACCTTTTTCGCATGTGTTATAAGAAGACCGAAGTGGCCCATATGCTAAAGATCAAAGAAAAAAGCAAAACACCACAAAGAGAAAAATGTTGCGATATCACGACATGTTGCACTATCACGGCCAAAAGAGGAAAAAATGTCATGATATTGCAACATGTTGCATCATCACAGCCAAAAGAGATAAAGTGTCACGATATCATAATATGTTGCATCGTCGCGACCAAAAGAGAAAAAGTGTCATGATATCGTGACATGTTGCATCGTTGCGGCCAAAAGAGAAAAAATGTTGTGATATCATGACATGTTGCATTGTCGCAGCCAAAGGGGAAAAAGTGTCACGATATCGTGACATGTTGCATCGTCGTGGCCAAAGGAGAAAAAGTGTCGTGATATCGCGACATGTTGCATCATCGTGGCCAAAAGATAAAAAGTGTCACGATATCACGACATGTTGCACCGTCATGGCCAAAGGAAGAAAAAGCACAAAGAAGGAAAAAGGTATCGCAACATGTTGCATTATCACGGCCAAAAGAGAAAAAGTGTCATGATATCGTGACATGTTGTACCATCATGGCCAAAGGAAGAAAAAGTGTCGCGATATCATGACATGTTGCATTGTCACTGCCAAAAAAGAAAAAGTGTCACGATATTGCAACATGTTGCATTTTTGTGGCCAAAAGGGGCAGGCAAGCAAAAAAACAAGAAGTGTCGCGATATCGTGACATGTCCAATTTTTTCCAAGGTAACAGACCTGCATAGTGATGTGGACATAAGGACAAAATCCAATGAATAAGACAAGCGTTACATAAGAAATATTTAATGATTTGAAATCATTTAAGATGGTCGTTACACATGAAGGAAACAAATGCAAGCCCATGTGGGGAAGGTGAAGCGAACAGTCAGGGAAGGTGAAACGAACAACCATTGGAAAATGAAATGAACAGTCATGGAAGGAGAAACAATTTTTTTTCAGAAGTTTAAATACGCCATTCAAAGAGGCTAGAAAAGGGTGGGAAACTGCTGCAAGTATTGTTGCAGATTTGAAGGCAAGATAGCCATTCTAGACCTAGTTGGGTTGTTTTTCTTTCGTAGACTGGTTTTTCTTCTTCATGGACATGGGTTGGAAATTACTTCGAGCAGAGTTGTAGATTTGAATGCAATAGGGCCATTCTGGACATGTTTGAGTCATGTTTCTTCCATGGACTAGTTTGGGAAAACCAAAAAATTTTGTTATTGTAAAATGACAAATTTTTAACACAAAATTTTAGAAAGTTGCATCTTATGGACAAGAAAGGAGGAATCATTTTTTGCATGCAATATTAAATGTCTATTTTTCCCCTTTTTAGATTTTAGGCTTGTAAATGGAGTTTATGCAAGTTTTCTTGGTTGCTTCATGCGAATGTTTAAATCTGAAAAACCTCATTTAAAAACCTAGGAGCCAGCACTTAGCTTATCTGGATTGTGCATGTTTTACAGGTCCAATAGGTTAGGTTGCATGCATGAAAACCTCACATCTTTGGTTTTGTCGGAATAGGATAGCATCATACTGAATGCATTTTATTTTCAGTTTTTTGCATTTTATTTTCTCTAGAAATTTTAAATTATTTTTAGACATTAAAATAAACATTTAAAAATTTTCAAAATCCAAAAAAAAACAATGAAAAATCACTAAATTTTCATGGTGAAATAAACCAACATTGCCTCTTGTTTATAGTTACTTGCAATCACTAAGGTGTTCCAAGCATTTGAATTGAATATCTTTATTTGAGATTACTAATACACATATGCAAATGCTAATACAGTGGAGACCTTGGAGAAGTTGTTCATTTAACTTCTTTGCAAGAGGGGATTTGGAGCCCAAATCCTAAAGGAGAGTGTACTTTCACAACCGGATGAAAATACCACTCAACATATTGGCGCTAGAAGGAGGGCCTGAATTGTTTTATTTCAATGTGATTTAAATGCTATAGGGATTTAAATGTTGAATATTTCATGCCCTATTGATTATTATATTTAGCCCTCTTTTAACAATACGAACTTGTACTGTTAAAAGGAGGACATGAATTGCTATGCATTGTTCTAACACTTTTGATTGTTCATATAGGAATAATGTGTCTTGATTTGATTTTAAAAATAAAAATATATACTTTTTTTGGTCTTGACTAACGAGGTTGTCTCCATGCAATTACTTTCATTTGATTTTAATGAATACATCTCTTGGTTGATGCTAACATGATTATTAATACGTTACATGTTTGATATTTGCTAGTAAATTTCATTCTTATTTGTAAGGAATTATTTTTTGTCTAAAATGTATTTGTTGTTAGTATTATGCTCTTCACTTGCGCGTAATGTGATCTTGTGAATCAGAAAGCCTACAAAACTAGGAGTATGCTCTTCACTTGTGCATATGTGATCTGGTGAATCAGAAACTTACATTTTTAGAATACTGCTTTGTCATGGTTCCTTCTTTCATTCACGACTAACAAATTGATTTTGGAAGTTATTCTTTGAATTTCATTAATTGCAGGATTTTCTTTGTGTCGTAGGTTTTCTTTGAGGTATTGAGAGTTTTGTCAGGTTTTGTAGGGTAGTTTCATTTACAAGATGGACCCATCGCATTGCATCACAACTAGGTCCAAAACAATCGAGGAAACCATATTCCAAAGCCTCTCACTCACTCATAGGAATCCAAGGAATAAAACCAAGCAAATTGTGGTCCCACCAGATATTATTTTTACAGAAGATCCTTCTGTTTCAGGTGCATCTAGAGGACTTGCATCATTGGTGTCATTTGCCACTAGTGTACCAATTATTAGTACCATTTCCATGGTTCTTGTAGGGTTATCATCATCGATTTTGAATCAAATGGCCCAACCTCCACCACCTCCTTGGTATGGAGCCAATAACATTCCTTTGAATATTGCAGGGGATATTCACGAGATCCCTAAGAATATAGAGATATTTTTTCCCGAATACAAATCGGATGGCCCAAGGACCACAGAAGAACATATTCAGGCCTATAGGGATGTCTTGATAAGACTGCAAGTTCAACATGAAGATGTGGCTTGTAGACTCTTCCCCATGAGCCTAGACCAAGTGGCTTACAAATGGTTATTTGCTTACCTACTAGTTCCATTACGTCATGGACGCAAATGGAGGATGCTTTTATGAACCAATTCAGGTCACCATTGTTAGTCCAGGTTGACTTGCAGCACAAACCAAACACAAAATACATGCAGCGAATGAAATTAATTAAATATTAAAATTGCACCCCCTTCATTAACCATTGAACCTTACATCATATTATATATATATATATGGAGTTGGAGGAAGAAGTCGGCGAAGGAGGGATAAGGGGAAAGGAAGTTGGAGGGATAAGGGGAAGGAAGGAATAACGGAGGGATAAGGAGGAAATGGAGGGATAAGGAGGGAATATAGGAGGAGAATAGGAGAGAAAATATGAGGGAGGTTAGGGAAACTTGCCGACAAATTTTGCTGACAACCATAGGGAGTTTTCACACTTAGGGCTTAGAAAAGGTTTTTTCTAAGCCACTTTCGAAGCAACCCTATTCACACTTGCAACATTCTCCCCCTTAAAGTTGAGAGGACTGACTACACAGTCTCTCAGCTTTACAAATTGAGCTTTAGTCATCGCCTTGGTGAAGATGTCTGCAACATTCTCCAAAGTGTGACAGTATTGAAGCTCAACAATTTCATGTTCCACCATATCTCTGATGAAGTGGTACTTCATATCAAAATGTTTCGTTCTGCTATGGTGGACAGGATTATATGCCAACTGAATGGCACTGATGTTGTCGCAGTAGATTCTGGTCGGACCACTTTGCTATTCTCCAATCTCTTCTAGTACTTTCCTTAGCCACAAGGCTTGAGTACTTGCATAAGTAACCGCTATATACTCAACTTCTGTTGAAGATAGCGCTACTACTGTCTGCTTTTTTGAACTCCAAGTGATTAGTCCTGATCCAAGACTAAAATAGTTTCCTGATGTTGACTTCCTGTCATCAATATTACTACCCCAATCACTATCACTGAAGCCTACAAGCTTGATAGTGTTACATTTATGGTACTAGATTCCAAAATCCAATGTACCTTTCACATATCTCAAAATTCTTTTAGCTGCCTTCAAATGCAGCTTAGATGGGTTAGCCATAAATCTAGAAACAAGAGATACAACATACTGAATATCAGGTCTGGTGTTGGCGAGAAACATCAAACTCCCAACCATGCTTCTGAAAGTGGTCACATCAACTTTTTGTGCTCCATCATCTTTGCTTAATTGGATCCCATGTCCAACTGGTGTTGCAAGCTCGGTTTGCAATGCTCCATAGCAAACTTCTTGATCATGTCCTGAGCATACTTATGTTGACAGATGAAGATCCATGTATCTGATCGATGAACCTCCATTCCAAGGTAGTAGTGCATTAAGCCAAGATCCTTCATCTCAAATTGCGTCATCATGGAGTGTTTGAACTCCATATTCATTTTTTCATTACTACCCATAAAAATGAGATCATCCACATACAAACAAACTATGAGGATGTCATTACCTTGCTTTAGGTAGTAGAGTGTGGGTTCATTTTTGCTCCTGGTGAACCCATAATCTTTGAAGTACCCATCAATGCGTGAGTACCAAGCTCTTGGTGCCTGTTTAAGGCCATAGAGTGCCTTCTTCAATCTGTAAACAAGGTGTTCCTTACCTTGCACTTCAAATCCCTGTGGTTGCTCAACATACACTTCTTCTATCAAGTAACCATTGAGAAATGCACTCTTGACATCCATGTGTTGGACTTTCCATCCTTTGTGTGCAGCTAAGGCAAGAACTGTTCTGATAGTCTCCTGTCTAGCTACAGGAGCAAAAGTCTCTTCATAATCTATTCCATATTTTTGAGTAAAACCCTTTGCCACTAATCTTGCCTTATGCTTCTCAATGCTTCCATCAGCATTAAACTTGGTCTTGAAGATCCATTTACAACCAACACATTTCTTTCCTTTAGGAAGCTTCACGAGCTCCCAAGTGTCATTGTTTTTTATAGAGGTTATCTCCTCTTTCATGGCATCTTGCCAAATCTTCTGAGTACATGCCTTCTCATAACTAGAAGGTTCAAGTTGTGCACTAGTTAACAAAGCATAGTTAACTTGATCTCCCCTAGGTTCCTGCTAGGATTCATCATCACCATACAAGTGCATACTTTCTAATCTATGTAAAACAGATTCCATTTCACTAGCTTGACTCCTAGTGTATCTTCTTGAAAAATTTTTATCCAACATCTGAGATGATGGATGATATTGTAAAGTTCTCTTACCTTTGGATGGAACATCAATGTCCATTGGTGAGGAACTTGCAGGTCTCTGTGGAGAAGGACTTGGTGAGGAAGATGAACTAGAAGAACTTGGGCTTGAAGGTGGAGATTTCTTGCCTTTCTGTGGTATCTGTTGTTGCACCTGCTGAGAACTTGTATCATGTGACTCAACATCACTGTATATTTGGGGCTTACCCCACTCTCCCCCTTCATCAAAAATCACATCCCTTGAAACCACTATCTTTCGAGTCGTAGGATTGTAGAGTCTATAACCCTTTGTGTTTTCACAATATCCTACAAAAATGCATGCCTGACTCTTTGGATCCAGCTTCTTTCTCAGCTCATCAGGAATGTGAGCATATGCCAATGAACCAAATACTCTGAAATACTTCACATTTGGTTTCTTACCATACCAGGCTTGGTAAGGTGTCTTCCCTTTCAAACTTGATGTAGGACTTCTGTTCAAGATGTGAACACTAGTCCTTGTTGCATCTCCCCAATATGAATTACTCAAATGCTTTGTCTGAAGCATTGATCTTGCCATCTCCACAATGGTGCGATTCTTCCTTTCTGCTACACCATTTTGTTGTGGAGTGTAGGCAGTTGTGAACCGCCTCTTGATGCCATGATGTTTACAAAAATTCAAAAACCGATTAGAGGAGTATTCTCCTCCTCTATCTGATCTAAGACATTTTATAGAATATCCACTCTCACTTTCAAATTTTGCTTTAAAATCAACAAAGCATGCAAATGCTTCATCCTTATGCTTCAAAAAATATATCCAACACATTCTTGTGCAATCATCAATGAAAAGTAGAAAGTAAGAGTGATTACCTAGACTCTTGGTCTGCATCGGACCACAGATGTATGAATGTACTAACTGAAGTGGATAGCTGGCCCGCCATGCTTGCCCATGAGGAAATTTCGATCTGGCATGCTTGCCCAAGGCACACCCTTCACAAACTTCCTTACTATCTTGAATTTTGGGAAGTCCAGTCACCATTGCTTGTGAAGTTAGCATTTTCAAACTGGCTGAATTCAAATGACCATATCTCAAGTGCCATAGGACACTTGGATTGGTAATTGCAACATTTGCTAACTTATTTCCTCCTGGCTGGCAAAAATTCAAAGGGAATAATCTATTCTTCGACATTGGCACTTGTGTAATGATTCTATTACTATTGTTCTTGTCAAAAATGGTGCATTTACCCTCATCAAAAATCAACTTGTAATTCTTTTCAAGCATTTGACCAACACTTAAGATATTGTGTTGAAGATGAGGAGTGTAATAGATATCACTTACTTGCTTGATGCCTTCTTTCGTTGGAACCTCCATGGCTCCAATGCCTTCAACTGCCAATGACTTGTCATCTCCCAATCGGATGTTGGATTTGTATGAGAAGTCTAAAGTAGCAAAGAGTTCTTCTTTGCCACTCATGTGATTTGAACACCCAGTGTCCAAAATACATGTATCATTCATATTTTGCTCTATTCGGCCATAAGAAAGAAAGAGATTTGAGGACTCTTCCTCTTCTCCAAAATTCCCAAACTGACTGCTCTGGTTGCTGCTACTTCCTTGCGAAGTCTTTGACCAACAATCTCGAGCATAATGGCCAGGTTTGCCACAATTGTAGCAAACTTGTTTTGATTTATCTCCTCCTTTTCCTTTGCCAGATTGTTTCCCTCTATATTGTTGTTGTCCTCCTCTATTCTGATTTCCACCTCTGTTGGATGATCCTCCTCTGTTAGGAGTTCCCCCTCTTTGATTATTCCTGCCTCTGCCTCTTTGTTGTCCTCTACCACGGCCTCTACCTCTTCCTTCATGTGTGGCAAAAGCTTTGTCATCTCCTCCATAACTGGTGGTAGGAGTTTCCTGTAGCCTCTCTTCATGTGAGAGAAGTGAACCAGTTAATGCATCAAAAGACAATGTGGTTAAGTCTTTGGATTCTTCAATAATTATTGCAACAAAATTCCATTTAGGAAGAAGTGTTCTCAACACTTTCTTCACCATCATCTCTGGCTTAATATCCTCCCCTAGTGTGACCATCTTGTCGACTACGGCTTTCACTCGCACGCAGTAATCTCCGACTCTTTCATTCTCTTGCATCTTGAGATTCTCAAAATCTCATTTCAAAGTTTGTAGTTTTACCTGCTTCACTTGGTCACTACCTCTATAGCTTTCTTTTAGGGCATTCCAGGCATCTTGTGCAATTACATAAGATGCAACCCTAGGGAAGATACTTTTATCTAAGGCAGCATGAATGTGATAAAGGGTGAAAGCATTGTTCTTTTGTGCTTCTTTTCTAGCCTTTTTATCAGCATTAGAGAAAGCTGCCCATTCAGCAGCAGTTGGTTCAGTATAGCCTTCTTCGACTATATCCCATAAACCTTTTCCTATCAAAAGGGTTTTCATTTTAATAGACCAATATTCATAGTCTCCTCCATTGAACTCAGGAATCAGAAGACTAGTATTGGATGCCATTGCAGAATAATAGAAAACAAACTTTATTCAAAGCAAAAAAGTACTATAAAGTAGTACAAAGAGATTAATTATTCAAATCAAATCTCGCCTTTTTAGTACATTCAAGTTCTGCTTTGGAACTGCTGCTGATGATGATGATCCCAGGTTCCACTTTCTCTGGATATTCTTCTGCGTTGCTTCTTCTTTCTTCTTCTTCTTCTTCTTCTTCTTCCTCTTCTTCCTCTTCCTCTTCTTCCTCTTCTGCTTCCTCTTCTTCTTCTGGTTCAGGTTCAGGAGAGCGTGGAGTATAGCTCTCACTCGATTCAGCTACCGGTACACCTGGTGTGTAACTGGCACTTGATCGTACATCCGAAACAAATTGCTCAGTCTCGGACTCTTCAATCCTCTTTTCGAAGATATTGTCTTCTGAATCTACCTCGTACCCTGAATCCGGCTTCCTCAGATGATCAATCACCTGATTTTCTAGCTGACAAAACACTGTATGCAGACTTGTTTGTCGAACCCTTTCATCAAAGGATTCCGGTGTCTCTCGTCTCAAAATCGAGAGAAGTGCATTATAACACCCCCCAGACCGGATCATCTAACATTTCACGGGCAGATTAATTCTCTTTTAAAAAAAAAAAGGTTCTTCAAACAAGGTTTTAAAATTTTTCTAAAGTTTAAAAAAAAATTTAATAAATTTTTATATTTTATTTAAATTATCTTTTAAATTAATTATTAAAAAGATAATTTTAAATAAATATATAATTTAAATTTATTAAATAATTTTAAAACTTTAAATAAAAAATTAAAACCTTATAAAAATATTTAATTTTTTTTTTTACCTTTTTGTCACGCGGGTGATTCGACCCCGTGACCTCCCTGAGCACGGTGGCGTGCTTTGACACTATGCCAAGTGGCTCCGCTTGAAAGCTAAGCAGATGACCACTGTAATAAATCTCCCCGCGGCTGCAGTTTAAAAAAAAAATAAAAATCAAAAGGAATTTTTGTCCCCATGGGCTCCGCTTGAAAGCCTGCTACCAACTGTGCTAGACGGGCGAACGGATATGCAAGGCAATGCGGCAATATTTCAATTTGCCGTCGGGAGGATTTTAAATTATAATAATAATATTGCCTTTATCCCACATGCAACGGGGAACAGGACAAGGAGGGTTTTTAAACCCAAAGGCACACAATGTTTTTCGATTGCCTTCGGGCAGTCACGATCACCGTGTTTTGCCGCCAAGTCGATGAATTGAAAACTGCCACATCACACAATTTTTAAACCAATTGCTCACTGCCACACACGCCGCCATGTCAGACGATCACCGCCACGTCAACCAATCATATGCCGCCACGTCAGCCTCTCTGCCTCGATCTACGTGCTACTACATCCACTACCTCGATCCACGTGCCACCCAGTTAGTGCCTCGAAATCTATGCCACTGACATGTGTCGCCTCGACTATGCATGATCCACCTCAAGATCCATGCCCGAACTATCTTGGGATCCGTGCCTGAGCCTGCTCGTGATCCACCTCGAGATTCGAGCCCTACTGGTGACCTTCTTCGGGATGCGTGCCCGCCTGGGGATGCATGCCCACCTCGGGAACCATGCCCGCTCTGTCCTCGACTTGCCTCGAGAATCGTGCCCGCTCTGATACCATTGTTAGTCCAGGTTGACTCGCAGCACAAACCAAACACAAAATACACGCAGAAGATGAAATTAATTAAATATTAAAATTGCACCCCCTTCATTAACCATTGAACCTTACATCATATTATATATAAATATGGAGTTGGAGGAAGAAGTCGTCGAAGGAGGGATAAGGGGAAAGGAAGTTGGAGGGATAAGGGGAAGGAAATAATAACGGAGGGATAAGGAGGAAATGGAGGGATAAGGAGGGAATATAGGAGGAGAATAGGAGAGAAAATAGGAGGGAGGTTAGGGAAAATTGCCGACAAATTTTGCCGACAACCATAGGGAGTTTTCACACTTAGGGCTTAGAAAAAGTTTTTTCTAAGCCACTTTCGAAGCAACCCTATTCACACTTACAACAACCATTAGATCCCACAATCATCTATAATTAGTTCATTACATGCAAAAGAGGCCAGGGTGAGCCAATACAAACTTTTAATCAGAGATTTCATAAGTGCTATAATAGAGCAATTCGGTATTTTGCCATTGATCCCGCAGTAGCTTTGCAAATATATTTTGGGGCATTGGATCCGATGATGGTAATGTTTGCAAGGTGAAATCCTCAAGTTACCACACTTGCTCTAGCCTACAATGAATCTATGACCATTGAAAAATGAATGACACCACAGGGTTATGGGTTTTCCCAGATGCCTATGGTAGGACAATATGGTCCATATGGTCAAGCTCCTATGATGAATCAGATCATGGCACCACAAATATCAAGCATAAATGCTTTGCCTTATCAACAACCATATTCATCAACACCCGCTTACGCACCCAGTCCAATCCCGATTCAAAGTGTGAATCCCTATGCAAATCAAGTGGCTCAAAATCCAACTCAAATGTTAAGTCAAGATCTCACAAATTACGCAAACCCTACTGGAACTAGCAATAACATAGCTCAAACAAAAGAGATTTATTCAAAGGTTGAAGAACTCAAAAGGATAGTTCACAAATTGAGTAATGATTTGGTTCAAAAATAGAAGTATGAATCCCATGTCCCTCACCCAAATTGAAATTTCAACAATAGAGGGAGATAGTGGAATACGAAGCCAAAAAATAGGTGTGTGCCTTCCCCTATTGCTAATAAGATAGATACTTCTACAGGACCAAGTCATTCTAGTTCCATTCTTAATATTTTTGATTTTGCATGGGAAAAGGGGTGTAGATTGCATAATACAAAGGAGCATAATGAAAGGAATTGTCCTAAAATTGCTAGGTATACCCATTATCTCCAAGCTCAAGTGGATGATTTGGAACTTGTGCAAAATAAGGGTCCACCCCAACATCAACGAGGACAACATTTTGGTGGTTGAAACTCTATATCGTCAAGAGAGTGAGAAACATGTTGATGAATCAGAATATGAAGAAGTACTTGAGCATCACAACTTGAACTTGGAGGATGATTACTGTGATTTGTGGAAGAAATGGGAAGAATATTATCAATCTAAATCTTCTAATAAACTTATTGTGTCAATTAATATGCAGGATAACTCAATTGCTTCCTCACATGAGGATACTATAAATCTTGTACAATTTGATAATGTTTTGGAAGAGGAATTCAAATCTCATCAAATTTTGGAACATGATAAGGATTCTACAACCATGAATCAAGAAAGAGGGTCATTTACTTTAGATTCCTTTGGAGGAAAAGAAATTGAAAATGTTGATCCACTTACTTGTGCTACAATGATTATGCCATTTCAAAATGAGAAAATTACAAAACCTGAATCATTTGGGTTTGATATCATTGATGATCCAATTGAAAATCTCATGTTACCCAAAGCAACCCAAGTGATTGATCATCGAAATGTGTTAGTTAACCCACTCCTAGATAGATAAGACTTATGGTTTGAAAGGGATGGACATATTTTCGATTGGGTACCTAAGTTTGGTGCCTTTGATAAACAAGTCATGGAGAAAGAACAAGTGCTACATGATGATGAATGTCATGAGAGAAAAGAGGAATTTTCAAATCCTCTTCAAGTAAGGTCAAATGAAAACATGCCAAAGGTAAAATCACACCTTTTTGGTTTCACCATGCAAAATTCAAATGAAGATTTCCCTAATGAATGGTTTGATTCAAATATTATTAATGTTATGGCTTTATTGAATGAAAATGAAAGCTTATTTCTACACCATGAATCAAAGTGCGGAATGGACATATTAAAGAATAGACATAAAGGAATTGAATATCAATCATTATCTAATCAATTTGAAAATTTGAAACTCCACCATAGGATTATGAATGAAACTAAATCAAATTGGTATGGTGAGAGGGGCAAGTGGAAGATTGTTTCTTTGTTTGGTTTTGTCTTGTTTTTGTTGGATTCCTACAAAACCTGGTATGCGTATCATGTCATATGTATTTTAAATAATTCCAATTAGGTTTGGGATCCGAGCAAATGATAATCCAAACTTTTGAACCATCTTGCATTATATTGTACATTTGTATATACTTTTGGTTTTCGTGTTTTGGTTTTGGATTGGATCTCATTTTGGTTTTAAGTTTTGTGTGTTGGTCCTTTGGACACATTTGGTTTGTTTTAAAAAAAAAAAAAAAAAAGCAAGATGTTAACTTAGGTCCTTATGAATGTTGACTAAGACTAGGAGAATATGAAACATCGAAATTGTATTGCAGAAAGCTCCACGAATATTGCAAACACATTAAATAATATCATTTGGAACTTGTGATGCATGAAGTTATCAATTTTATAAATTATGGCAAAGGAGGTGGTATACTCCATCCGCATTTCAAAGGAGCAATGCATTCATATCTCATGTTACATTCCACATTGCATATACATTTCATCTCAGTTGCATCTTCATTTTCGTGTATAATCATTGAAAAGGTGTCAAATCCTCTTAGGGTTATTACATAACATATATTAAAAGGATCCTAAGGTTGGGAACTGATGCCCGAACTATCTTGAACCAAGCACGTTCTATGCATATTAAAGAGGATCTTGAGAAAAATGGTCAAAACCATACTTGGAAGAAAAGGTGAGGTGAAAGGAGTATTTCGTGTCTATCCTATTATGAAACATAATCCTTAAAACAGTGGTTTTTACCATTCCCATAGTTCTTAAAGCATAAAATCAGAGTAGTAAGGATAGGGTTAAATCCTCATCAAACTTAGGTTGAGGATCCAACTCCCTAAAGCTCTGATTTTACCTTCATGGAGTAGTAAGGATAGGGTTAAATTCCCATCTCACTTAGGTTGGGAATTCAATTCCCCAAAGCTTCAATTTTGCCCACTCAAGAACTTGAAATTCCAAAGAAATTTTTTTTCATTCTATTTTCATTTCTTTATTAATATTGGATTGGAAGCATCGTACTACATGTCCATTGCAAAGATGGGTAGTCATCCCCAAGGTCCAAGAAATCAAAAGTAGAGCCAAATAATGGATTACGGGGTTAATCTCCACCAGGGCTAAAGATTCCTGACTGGCAGTGGAGTATGCTCATGCATGGCAACATGTCTTGTCTAAAAGCAAGACCACTGACTACTCAAATAGATAGGCTAGCCTGACAGTTTCATCCATAACAGGTTAAATCATTTTGTTCAAGATGAGGTAATGAACTTCATATCAGAGTAGTAAGGATAGGGTTAAATTCAGATCTCGCTTAGGTTGGGAATCCTATTCCCCGAAGCTCTAATTTCACTTACACTTGTACATGGGTTCAAGATGGTAGGGGAACATAACCAACTTTGGGAACTAGTAAATTAATTCAGTATACATATATTTGGTCCTAAGAGGGTTTGACAGTTTTAATATGTTGTTCATGATACTAAAAATTTTGAGCCTTTGCAAAGCAAGTTGTTATATCTCTAACATAGTTTTCATACATCAAATCCTGCACAAATCATTCATAGCCTTGCATAATAAGTGAAACTAACAATGGAAAGTTGAACGAGTTTTCAAATGATAGGGAATGAAGCACATTGCACACACTGAGCTGATGCTTAATAATTCTAATGCTTCATGTATTTCTCATATAGTTTCATTCTTCGGATATTTGTTGATGCTTGTATTTGAGTCTGTGTTTTCAGGTTGAGTTCTCACCGAAATGCTTAGGAGCTTTTCCCAGCAGAGTCACCATTTGTTGTGCCTGCTCCACAACGTACCCCAAAATTGGTGACCCACATTTTTCACGTGTTCCAAGAAGACCGAAGTGGCCCATATGCTAAATATCAAAGAAAAAAGCAAAACACCATAAGGAGAAAAATGTCATGATATCGTGAGATGTTGCACTGTCATGGCCAAAGGAGGAAAAAGTGTCACGATATCGTGATATGTTGCATCATCACGGCCAAAAGAGAAAAAGTGTCATGATATCACGACATGTTGCATCATCACGGCCAAAAGATAAAAAGTGTCGTGATATCGCGATATGTTCCATCATCGCACCCAAAAGAGAAAAAGTGTCATGATATCGTGACATGTTGCATTGTCACAACCAAAAGGGAATAAGTGTCGGGATATCATGACATGTTGCATCATCGCAGCCAAAGGAGAAAAAGTGTCGTGATATCGCGACATGTTGCATCATCGCGGCCAAAAGAGAAAAAGTGTCACGATATCACGACATGTTGCACCGTCGCGGCCAAAGGAAGAAAAAGTGCAAAGGAGGAAAAAGTGTCACGATATCGCGACATGTTGCATCATCGCGGCCAAAAGAGAAAAGGTGTCGCGATATCGTGACATGTTACATTTTCATGGCCAAAAGGGGTAGGCAAGCAAAAAAATAAGAAGTGTCGCGATATCGTGACATGTCCGATTTTTGCCAAGGTAACAGACCTGCATAGTGACGTGGACATAAGGACAAAATACATTGAATAAGACAAGCGTTACATAAGGAATATTTAATGATTTGAAATCATTTAAGACGGTCATTACACATGAAGGAAACGAATGCAAGCCCATGTGGGGAAGGTGAAGCGAATAGTCAAGGAAGGTGAAACGAACAACCATTGGAAAATGAAACAAACAGTCATGGAAGGAGAAACAATTTTTTTTTAGAAGTTTAAATACGTCATTCAAAGAGGCCAAAAAAGGGTGGGAAACTGCTGCAAGTAGTGTTGCATATTTGAAGGCAAGATAGCCATTCTGGACCTAGTTGGGTTGTTTTTCTTTCGTAGACTGGTTTTTCTTCTTCATGGACATGGGTTGAAAATTTCTACGAGCAGAGTTGTAGAGTTGAAGGCAAGAGGGTCATTCTGGACCTGTTTGAGTAGTGTTTCTTCCATGGACTGGTTTTCGAAAACAAAAAAAAATTGTTATTGTAAAATGACAAATTTTTAATACAAAAAATTTCAAAAATTTGCATCTTATGGACAAGAATGGAGGAGTCATTTTCTGCATGCAATATTAAATGTCTATTTTTCCCATTTTCAGATTTTAGGCTTGTAAATGGAGTTTATTCAAGTTTTCTTGGTTGCTTCATGCAAATGTTTAAATATAAAAAACCTCATTTAAAATCCTAGGAGCCAGCACTCAGCTTATTCAGATTGTGCATGTTTTGTAGGTCCAATAGGTTAGGTTGCATGCATGAAAACCTTGCATCTTCAGTTTTGTCGGAATAGGATAGCATCATACTGAATGCATTTTATTTTCAGTTTTCTGCATTTCATTTTCATTTTTCTGCATTTTATTTTCTCCAGAAATTTTAACTTATTTTCAGACATTAAAATAAAAATTTAAAAATTTTCAAAATCCAAAAAATAACAATGAACAATCACTAAAGTTTCATGGTGAAATAAACCAACATTGCCCCTTGTTTACAGTTACTTGCAATCACTAAGGTGTTCCAAGCATTTGAATTGAATATCTTTATTTGAGATTACTAATACACATATGCAAATGTTAATACAGTGTATACCTTAGAGAAGTTATTTATTTAACTTCTTTGCAAGAGGGTATTTGGAGCCCAAATCCTAAAGGAGAGTGTACTTTCACAACTGGGTGAAAATACTACTCAACAGGTTGTTAACTCCATGTAATCACTTGGGTTTAAAGTTGAATAATCAAATGTTTGTCAAAAGGTTTTAAGGTCACTCCCTAAGAGGTATAGTGAAAAGGTTTCAACCATAAAAGAAACAAGAGATATTGAAACTTTTACTAGGGATGAGTTACATGGAACTCTCATAGCTTTTCATATGAGAATAGGAAAGGATCATATCCCCGAGATAGAGGTAGCCTTCAAAGTGGAAAATAAGACAAAGGATAAGAAGTCATATTCAAGTAATGAATCATCTTCTAATGAAGAAGTGAAATATGGTAGAAGGAACAAGGACTCAATAAAGCACAAAAGTATGAAATAGTTAAGTGTTTCAATTTTGGAAAATATGGTCACTATGCATCTAATTGTATAGATGTTGGAAGTAGTAGTAGTGAAGATAAACATGATCATAGGAACAAGGAAGTATGAAAATCTATGCATCAAAAGAAAAATAGGTATGGAAAAAACAAGCATGAAAATAAGTTTTTCCAGAGGTATAAGAGGAGTTTTTATGCAGATAAGATAGATAAGAGTTCAAGTGACAGTGATGAAATATCTTTAGGTAATGAATAAGAAGAAATTATCTTCCTGGAAATAGAGGAAGAAGGAAGTTCTTGTATTGGAGATAAATATGAAAGGTATGAAGATGCTCTTGAAGACAAAAAGGTAGAGGAAGAATAAAAAATGAAGAAGAAGGAGTAGTTGATCTAGAAGCTAAGCTTATTTCTTCTCCTAAGGAATTAAGAAATGTAAGAAATCAAAACTCAAAACTCAAGATTCAATTTCAAGAATGTGATGAAGACAAGGGAAAGCTTATACAAGATCTGACAAATTTAATATCTAAGACTATGAGATTTAAATAAAAGTTAGAGGTAAAATTCTTAGAATGTTAAATATTAGAACATGAGGTAGCTTCACTTAGGAAGCAAGTGAAATATTCTAAAGATAAGCTACATTGGTTTGGGAGAACCTCAAAGACCTTGGATAATATTATCAAGGTGCACGAATCTTCATCAAACAAGACAAGACTTGGTTTTGAATAAGGACAAAGATAACAAGGAGAGGAGTAAAGTTCAAGCTCCAAATAAGAAGAAGCTTCATAGAAATATATTGAAGGAGAAAGTGAGAATTATGAGGATAAGTTATAAAATAGAAGGTTTTCAGAGGAACAATGCACAAATGAGGAACATGAAACATCACAGGGAATAAAGGACTCAGATACTAATGGGGTCAAGGCAAGGATTCTTCAATGGATGTTGCTTCTCATATCATAGGTTTGGTCAAAAGCCTATGTAGTGCAGGACACATGAAAAGAAGGAATATGGTTTCACCAAGATAAATTTAAAAAATGGACATCTATTTCAAAATTATTGTCACTCTTGTAATAAGTTTGGTCATAAAGCAATTCATTGCAGGGTTCATCACAAGAATGGATATGGCTTCACCTGGAGGAACTTCAAGATATTTGCACCTTCGATTAATCACAAAATTAAGTGTTATAAGTGCAATAATGTTGGGCATATGGCTAAGTGATGTAGAACAGAATTTTCAAAGATAAACATGAACAGGGATACTCAAAAAAGTTGGAAGGATTAATTGAGAAATAATATGGACAAATAAAAATAGCAATGTATACAGGGAGTGGAGATAATCCCACCCTAAAATTAATCACCTCAAGGAGAGGAGGTGGGGAGGGGTTGAGCTAAGAGTCTTATATTTAGCCCCAAAGGTGTCCTTTTACCATTGATGTCAAAGGGAGAGAGATTTGAGTTAGGGGGATAACATTCAATTAGGGGAGCAATTTATCAGGGGGAGCATATTGGAAAAAGGAAAAAGAAATTGTTAAAGAAAAAGGGTTACCATCAATGACAAAGGGGGATATAGTTGGATATTTTGAGTGGTTGTGTTGTCATTGATGATAAGAAATGTTTAGTGATGTCAAAATTCAATGCAAGGAATTGATAAAAGGAGGATTAAAATATTTATATTTTAAGCCCAAGAGATTTGGTTTAAAGACCCACATGATTGGTCAAAAGTTTGGCTAAATTTCCTGAAGGAAGGAGATACCTAGGCCTAAATGAAATTATATTATAATATTAAAGGTGTTGAGATAAGGCCTGAGGTTAAAAAGGAAAACATCTAGGCCCAAAGAAAATAATATTATAATATTTATTATTATAATATTAAGGTTTAAAACAAAAAGCCTAAGGTTACTCATAAATTAATTATAATATTTATATTAAAATTAATTTATAATATAAATCAATTATAATCCCTAAGTAAGGATTGGGCACAAAATATTAAATTAAAATAATTATGCCTACCGATATTCGAGCAAGGAAGGAGTATGGTATTTATACCATAAGGATTGAAAGCATATAGTAAGTCTCTGAATGCACATGAGTATATTGGATTAATGGTTGATGTGAATTCATGAGCACAAGAGGACAAAAGCTTTTAATTTTAAAAGTAGAGGGAAGAATGTGGAAGGATAAAACGACAAGGGCTCATACCCTTATCACCAACCACTTGGTTGGGCTAGTAGCAAATCTTGGCGATGTAAGTCATTAACGAACGAAGGTCTCACATTTGATTCTCAGTGGCAGCAAAGGGAAGAAAGTTTTTTTTAAACCTTTTGGCACCAAGCAGAAGATACAAAGCACGGTGGGCACTTTGGAAGTCTCAAGTGAGCACTTAGCTCATGTGGTGGTGATGTTGTAGCTAAGGTGTTGGTGGTAGTACAGTCAAGGATCAAATCCCATGAAGTCAACACACAAAGGTACTTGTTTTTGCATTAATTTATTCTTTGTTTCTAAATCGTATGGTATGCGCTATTGAGGAGGTGTAAGGTGTTAAAATAAATTTTATTTTTATTGAGGGTGTTGAATAATTTGAGTTGTGACTTAATAAGTGCATTGGAATATTTCTGAATGGTGGTTATAATTATTTTTAAAATGCATTTTATAAATAGGGAGATATAATGCAATAAGTTTGCTTATGTTATGCATTCAAATTTTGAAGGAAATCTTAGTGAATTATTTTGAAAATAAATTATTGAAATCCTTGTTGATTGTATTGAGTGTGTTAAGAGGGAGTTAAAAGGTGTATGAGGTATTTTTATTATCTATATGTTTTGTTAGGCATTTTGAAGGGTTTGATTATTTGAGAAACCTAGAGAGAGGTTTGGAATTTATTTGGGCACTTTTTGGAAGGAACACCTTGTGGAGGTTTTGAAATAGATTGTTACTATCTAACATTTTGAGTGATAAAAGGAGAATTGATTGTGAAACAGAGTTTGAAGACATATCTCCATAAATGTAAAAAGCTATGGGCACATCGTCCTTTGATTGAAGTGTTGTTGGATTAAATGTTGAGAAATAAAAGGTGGAGTGAAAAAGATTGTTTGATAAGAATTTTTGGATTTGAGTGGTTTTTATATGTATTATTGGTGAATGTTTAGAGAACTTTTGGGATAGATATTGAGGATTATTTGAATTAGGGTTTGAGATCCATATTATGTTCTTTGGTTGAAGAAGTATGAAAACACTTATTTAGGGTTTATGAGAAAGTTGTGTTTCGTTTATTGAATGATTGAGTGGAACTTCTTGAGCATTGGTTTTGAGTGATATTTAAAGTGAATGTGCAAACATTAGAAATCATATTTGTGGAAGCGAAAAACTTAATGACTGAGTAGAACATATTTGAGTTTTTGATAGAGTACATGATTCTCTATATATTCCAGAGATTAAAAAAATTTTGAATAGAATATGTCTAAACTACTTCAATTTAAAGGAATTACTTTGAATATTATACAGAGAAATTGATAACATTGTATGCAATATTTGAGTTTGATTGAGCATATCTTGTGAGTTGTATTGCGCATGTGTTTGAGTATATTTGAGTAAGATTTTGTTAAAGCTTAAGGACAGGTTTGAGTAAGCTTTTGTGAAAGCTTAAGGATAGATTTGAGAAAGCCTTTGTGAAATCTTGTAGGTATATTTGGTCACGTCTTGTTAAATAATTGAAAGTAGAGTTGAGAATTTTTTTTTGAAATATTGTGGGTAGATTTGAGGTAAGTCTTGGTGAAGACTTATAGGTAGACTTGAGGTAAGTCTTGGTGAATACTTGAGAGTAGATTTAGCAAGTTATTTAGAGGACTTGAGGGTAGATTTTAGGTAATTCTTGGTGAATCCTTGAGAGTAGACTGAGAAAGTTCTTGAGAGGATTTATAGGCAGATTTGAAGTAAGTATTTGTGAAGACTTGAGAGCAAATTTTATTGATTTATTTTTTAAAGCTTTGTGATAAGGATTGGGGTAAATCTAAGCAGATTTTATTTGTGAATTGATCAAGATTTGTGTTAAGGCTTGAGGATAAACTTGAGGACAAAGTTTGGTGTAGATTTGAGAGCAAATTTGTGCCACACATGAGATAGAGTTAGAGCATATTTATACTAGACCAAGAACAATGTTTAGTGCAAATTTGAGATAGATATTGAGTAGAGTTGAGAATAAGCTTTGGAGGTGACATAGTAGATGATAGTAGCATCTAGTGGATAGAGATTCATTATCTAGGGTAGTGAGGATAGAGGTATTCTAAGTGAGGAAAAAGGTATTCTATGGAGAGAGATCCACAAGCTAGTGTAGTGGGGGTAGTAGTCTTCTAGAAGATCATAATCTAGAGCAGACGAGAAAGAGTTATCCTATGGATAGAGATACACAAACCAGAGTAAGGGGAAAGAGTTATCCTATGGAGTGTGATTCATGAACTAGCTAGTAAGATAGATTTATTCTATGGAGAGAGATCCACAAACCAGATGAGGAGATAGAGGTCTCCTGGATCAAGTTCCATGAACCAGCGAAAAAGGGAAAGAGTTCTCATATGAAGAGAGATCCATAAATCAAAGCATTAGGGGATTGGTGTCTCCTTTGGATGAAGATACATAAACATTGGAATATGGAAGTGATTCCCATGAGATTTTTTGAGAAATTTTAGTAGAAATATTTTCTCTATGGAGTAGCCCACATTGGGTGAACCACGTTAAATTGGTGTCTCTATTGTGTGTGATGATTTGTGCATTACTTCAAACACTGCTATTGATATTGCCATTGATAATATTGGATAATATTGTTTGGGAAAGAAAAGTAAAAGTTGTTCTTATACTATTCACCCACCCTCTTAGTATAAGTGTGTATTCTTCAAGATGCCCTCATGGGGAGATGAAGGTAGAAATGGCACCTCAACCTAGCTCATGATTGATGTGGAGAAAGTGGATCATTTTCCGAATGGCATGACAAACTATAAATAGCAAAAGGCTTACAAATTTCAATTATTGTAAATATAAGTTACTCATAATTAGGATATTTTAATGAAAATTATGCATCACATGCTTTCCCTTGGATTCTATTAGACCCTAAATATTTTAGGAAATAAAATTCACTAAGAAAGGTTGTCCAATGATATGTTATCATTATTAATATAATCCAAATCCCTATAACTATTAATTGAATATACATCAAGTCTCTAGCTATCCAACTGAATATTGTATAGATGCAACCTTTTGTTTGTTATGCACTCTCCATTATCCATCTTATGAGGTGGATTGTGAGATACTCGGGCACTCACTATAGGCTAGTGGCAAGGAGATATTTTATGAATGGTCGGATGCAAAATCATGGTAGCTATCCCTAGTGTGTGACTTTATCAAGGCTTAGGGACCTCTTTGTTGCTAGTATCCATCAATGGACGACCAACATCCATTTCCTCTTTCACTTTATTAGAAGGCTTTAAAAAAATACATATGGTATCTTAGCTATCGCCTTAGGTCATGGAGACTTAAAAGTATTATATTTCATGTCCTTATGTCCTCTAATCATGGTCCAACCATCCTCATCGGATGGACGCGGTCACACTAAATTTTTAGGGGCTAGATTATCCTTGCTAGAAGGCATGAGAGGACAATCCTTAACATTATGGTCAAACACTTAGTATCAAAAACATGTATTAGGTAGGTTTATGTAGAATACATTTTGATAAATAATAGAGTTAGCAACTAATATCTAAATTATTTCCTTGAGTTTTTTGGATAAATTCACTTCAACACATATATATCTTTATGAGTGTGCATGAAAAAATTTGTCCAATTAAACCAGGATAACTCTGCCCAATGAATTTTATTTGTGGATCAAAAATGTTATAGGGAGAGCAAGAGACTAAGGAATTCAAACCATACCAAGACCTTGGTGGTCCTTTCCTCAAAAACAATAAAATATTGGTTCCATGGGAAAATACAAGCAAGGAAATCCGCATAAACCATTTATTATATTCATATACTGCTTTTTTATGTGCAAAATATACAAAGTGAAAAAGAAAAGAAAATTTTTCTACAGTTTTGAATCAACTCAAGATTGACCCCATGAGGAGTCCATTCAGAGTTCACCCAATACTATAGAGTGGATTTATTTGGAACATGACCCATAAAATAAGTAACTAAATTAAATAAATATATCCATTTGCATGCATTATTAAATTATAGTAAAGGTTAAACCATGTTAGGATAAGAGTAATTAACTCTTGGACCACCTTTGAGATGAATTTTCTAGGTTGCTTGTTTGGAGCCATCATTACATGCTTTACCACCTGCAGTGCTAGTACTGACTGATGGTCCATAAGAGTTGGAAACCATTTTAAATGAAAAAAAAGCACACCATACAAACACTATTTAAAAATCAAGACTAGCCAATTCACACCAGAGTGATCCAATCTATGGTACCTGACTGGAATGCAAATATGACCCTTTATTATTAGGATTAACTAGATACCAAATTTTGAGATAAGATAAAGGCTGAATATAGGATAGATTATGGTCATGTTATAGCCTTATTCATATTTAATTTACACCTATATTTGTTTCATGAAAGCATGTGAAACTTCCCTCTCATATTAAGTAAGCATCACAAATGGATATTTTAGCCTCATCACAAGGTATGAATCAAATATTAATATTTTAGGGTTGAAATATCATGTATTCCACATCTATGTTTGATATTATCACTAAAGAAATTTCTACTGTTATGGTGATAAGGTTCTAAGTTCTAAGATTATCACAAAGTTAGAGAGAGGGTACCTCTTATGAAAACATAGAGAAACATATATGTTAAGGTCATGCTCTACACCTGTTGGAAATTTTGAGTATATTGTGTTGTCATTGATGTCAAAGGATAGATGTCATAGGTTGATGACATTGGTTGTCATTGATATCAAAGGAAATATAGGTGAGAATAATATTCAAAGGGTACATGAGGAAATATGGGAGCAATAAGTTGTGTGAGAAAAACAAATACAAGGCACTCTCCATAGTGGCACTTGCAAATAAAAAGAAAAATATTGTTTGATCTTCCATGGTGGTAGTCAAAAAAAGAGACAAAGACTTCCTATTGAGAAAAGACCCAAAAGTGAAAGTGAAAATTATAATATTTAAATCTATTTATATGTAAAATATTATAACAATCAAATTTTTGAAAAACAGACACCAAAGCATAAAGTTTTAATTTAATTAAATGGTGGGTTCTAAAGCACAAGGTAAAAACATAATAATTCTCCAAGAACTGAAGTCGTGTTTCAAAGAGCCAAAACATATATATATATATATATATATATATATATATATATATATATATATATATATATATATATATATATATATATGTATGTATGTATATATATAGGTGATTAATTTTTGCAAAGGCTAAGATTCTTACGAAAAAGAAATTTGAATTATCTACTTTCTCATATGATCAATGGGGGCATAGAAGGAATAGAGGATGATGCACACTTTAAGCTAGAGTTTGTAAATAAAAATAGGGTATAGCGAATTAAAGACTCATATGGGCAGCTATCCTAGAAGGTCTCAAGTTCAAGACACAACGAAGGTCGTGTGATAAAATTTTTATTTATGAAGGTTTTGTGTTGGATATCATGAATAATATAGAGTGTGTGTGCCTTGAGTTCTATGTGTGTAGCTATCCCACACGATGGGATGGCTAGCGCTAGGGTGCGGGCCAGCAAGTGGTGTAGGTTCTAATCATAGTGGCGACATCAAAGTGGGTACAATTTTTATGAAATTAATATCTTCCAAGGTCTAAGGTATGTGCCTTCTTACGGAGTCATAAGGCCATAATTTTGTTTTAATTTTTAAAATAAAAGGAGGAAAATCATGACGTTTTTATTTTTAATTCAGTTTTTTAAAACTATGTGTGGTGTATAAAATAAAGTGATGTTATAATGTTCATGTTGCAAGTTTGAAGTGCATTGAAATATTTTATTTCTAGTAGGAAATATAAGGTGCATATGGAAATTTTATGTGTAATTTGTGCTCTGTTGTGTTGAATATTATTTTGCAAGAATAGGAGTAATAAGGTGTGATAGTGGCTTGATATTTTATTGTGATTCTTGCATGGTGAAAGGAGAATATGAGAGGTTTTTTTGAGTGTTAATGCTTCATTTTTTAGAACAAAAGAAGGGTCATAGAGCATCATTTTCAGATTTCATTGTGCACATATTTTTGAGAAGAAAGTTCATGTGGATGTTTTGAGAAAGTACTTTGCTATCTAACCCTTGAAGTGGCACAAGAAAAATTGGTTGTTTGTGAGACAGGTTCTTGAGGACATTTCTTCATCAAAGCAAACTAAGAGGTATGAGGACATTACTCCTTATTTGAGGTGTTTATTTGGGCATATTTCTGAATTATAAGGTGGAGAAATAAGGTTTGAATATGTGCTTTGTTGAATGAATTTGTGCATTCCTTTTAAAAGTAACATTGAAGAGAACATAGTGATTTGTGGAGAGAGATAGAAGTATTGTTTGAATGCAATATTTGGGATTGATTGAACATTTTTTGTGAGCCTTTTTGAGCATGTATTAGAGCAGATTTGTACACATGTTGAGCATTTTTGAGCAGAATTAAGAGCAGGTTTGGTTGCTATTTTGAGCAAGCCTTGTGAGAAGGCTTGAGGTAGTTTTGGACAGATTGTATGAGCAGGTTTGGTTGCTATTTTGAGCAAGCCTTGTGAGAAGGCTTGAGGTAGTGTTGGACAGATTGTTGAGTAGGATTGAGCAAACTATAACAGATGGGATAGAGTTCTCCTATGGAGAGAGATCCACAAACCAGAGTATTGGGGATTGAGATCTCCTTTGGACAGAGGTCCATAAACATTGTAATAGGGAATTGATTCCCAAGATATTTGTTGAGAAAATTTAGAAGAAATATTTTCTCCATGGATGTAACCCACATTGGGTGAACCACGTTAAATTTGTGTCTCTCATGTGTGTGATGATTTGTGCATTGCTTTGATTACTGCTATTGATATTGCAATTAACAACATTGGATAATATTGTTTGGAAAGAAAAGTAAAAGTTGATCTTATATTGTTCACCCCCTCTCAGTATAAGCTTGTGTTCTTCAATTGGTATCAGAGCAGATCCTTCAAAAATTCTAACAACTTGAAGGAAGATCTTACAAGAACACAATGGCCACTAAAGTGATAGAGGATGGTCCTATGATTGAAATCAACAAAAGAGACTCAGATCTGGATAACTTAGAGAAGGAATTCATTGCTACTCTAGTCAAATTGGAAGTTCAGGTACAAAAGGATGAAGAAACAAAGACAAGGTTTCTACAAGATCTCAAGGACTTAAAGATTAAAGTTGAAGAGGCAAAAATAATTGAAGAAGTAATGATTGAGAAATTAAAGGTAAAAGAATTGGAATGTGAAAACTTGGAAAGTGAGATTGTCTTCTTGAGAAAGGAAGTTGAAAAGTCTAAGGATAAGTTACAACAAAATATAAGGTTAGGGAAATAGAAAGAGGAATCAAGCTCCAAAGGAACAAGGATATCAAAGAAAGAAGAGCCCATGACCTATGCTAATATATTGAAAGGCAAAAGTATCAAGGAGAAAGAAAACAGAGAAACATCATGGACAAAAGTCAACTACAAAAATAGCAAGGGAAGAATCATGCGACCATATCATTCAAGGCAATCTAACAGGTTACAAAATTTCTTCCATGGTTATTTCTTTTTGTGTAATAAATATGGTCATAGAGTTGTACATTGCATGGTCCATGTAAGAAATAATGTTGATGGTAATTTCAATTCATTTGCACCTCTCATGAATAACAATATCATCTATTACAAATGTAATAACTTTGGGCACAAGGCCAAATGGTGTAAAACAATATTTCCTGAACCAAGAAAAATAAGGAGGATCAAAAGATTCAAAATATTACAACCTCAAAATTTTGGAAAGAGGAAGAGGAACAAGAAAAAGAAAAATCAATGTTGGTACAGACAACTCTTCATGCACAAGATAAGGGAAATCAGTGGTATGTTGATAGTGGTTGTTCAAGTCATATGACAGGTGATAAAAGTAAATTTCTTTCACTTAAAGAAATCAATGGAGGATCAGTAAAATTTGGAGATAATGCTTCAGAAAAAATTGTTGGAAAAGGGACTTTGATTTTAGATAATGGAAAATCAAAGACATAAAATGTGTTGTATGTTAAGGGATTGAAGCACAATTTACTAAGTGTAAGTCAGCTTTGTGATCAGGGGCACACAGTCACCTTTCACCCAAATAGATGTGAGATCAGGAAATCCAAGATAGGAAAGCTTATTGCAGATGCCAACAGAACTTCAAACAATCTCTACATGTTGAGTGAAATTAAAGGAGAAAAATATTTTCTATCACAAGAGGATGAGAGTTGGTTATGGCATAGAAGAATGGGTCATCTAAACTTTGAAAACATTGTAAAAATAAGCAACAAATAGGTAGTCAGATATTTACCCAGGATAAAGAGACCTCAAAGCACAATCTATGCACAATGTCAGCATGGTAAGAAAACAAGGACAAGTTTCAAGTCAAAAGAATTTTCTTCATCTGAACCATTGAAACTAGTTCACACTGATTTATGTGGTCCTACAAGGACAAAGAGTTTACAAGGTGAAAGTTACTTCATGCTATTTATAGATGATTTCTCCAGAATGACTTGGGTGGCTTTCTTAAAAGAAAATTCAGAAGCCTTTGAGAAGTTCTAGGCATTCAAAGTTTTAGTAGAAAATGAAACAGGTAAAAAGATAAAGTGTCTAAGATCAGATAGAGGAGGAGAATTTACTTCAGGTGAATTCATAGAATTCTATGAACAACATGGAATCAAAAGAGAATACTCAGCAACAAGGACTCCACAACAAAATGGAGTAGTTGAAAGAAAGAACATAACTATCGAGAATATGGCCAGAGCTATGCTAAATGAGTCTAATATTTTAGATGGTTTTTGGAGAGAGGTAGTTCATACAACTATCTATATCATTAATAGAGCTCAAGTAAGAGTAAATCATCACAAAACCCCATATGATATTTGGAAGGGAAGACCAACTACTATGAAGTATTTCAGAGTTTTTGGAAGCAAATGCTACATTAGATGAGAAGAGAAAAATTTGGGCAAATTTGATTCAAGGTGCGATGAGGGTATCTTCCTTGGCTATTCCACTAAGAGAAAAGCCTATAAATGCTATAATAAAAGGACACATATAGTTATGGAAAGTATAAATGTGATAGTTGATGAACAAATAGGGTCAAAAGAATCAACTCAAGAAATTGTATATCAAGAAGAAGAAAGTTGCCAAGAAGAAATAGGTGAAGAATCAGAAGAAGATGAAGCACAAAGAACACCACCTAAGACACCATCCAGGTATGTACAAAAGAATCATCCAAGAGATCTGATTATTGGAAATCCTAATGAAAGACAAACAAGGAGGAAGATAATAGGAACAAGTGAACATATAAATCTTTCTTTGCTATCTAAAATTGAGCCCAAGGATTTCAATGAGGCAAAAGAAGATAAATGTTGGGTCAAGGCTATGGATGAGGAATTGGATCAAATAAAAAAAAGTGAAACTTGGGAACTTGTCCCAAGACCAAAATACAAGAATATAATCGACACTAAATGGGTCTATAGAAATAAGTTAAATGAAGATGGTCAGGTAGTCAAAAATAAAGCCAGACTGGTATGCAAAGGCTATGCACAAGTTGAAGGGATTGATTTTGATGAAACATTTTCTCCTGTTGCACGACTTGAGGCCATAAGGATGTTTTTAGCTTTCTCAAGCTTTAAAAACTTCAAAGTATATCAAATGGATGTAAAATCAGCTTTTCTCAATGGCTTCTTAGAAGAAGTCTACATTGAGCAACTTGAGGGGTTCAACTTGACTGATAAGCTAGATTATGTATGCAGATTAAAGAAGGCTCTTTATGGATTAAAGCAAGCTCCTAGGGCTTGGTATTCAAGGCTAGATAAGTATCTTCAAGAACAAGGTTTTAGAAAGGGAATAGTTGACAACAATTTATACATCAAAAATGAGGGAAGTGACTTGTTGATTGTGGTAGTCTATGTGGATGATATCATTTTTGGAGGCAGTAATGATAAGATGTGTCAAAAGTTTGCAAAGTGTATGCAAAATGAATTTGAAATGTCAATGCTTGGTGAGTTATATTTCTTCCTTGGATTGCAGATTTCACAATTAAAAAAGGGTATATTTCTCTCACAAACCAAGTATATAAAAGAAATATTGAAGAAATTCAGATTGGAAGATTGCAAACCAGTGAGTACTCCCATGGTTACGGGATGCAAGCTAAGCAAATATGATGGGTCCCTTGAAGCAAGTCAAACATTATATAGATCGATGATTGGAAGTTTACTATATGTTACAACTACAAGGCCAGATATAATGCAGATAGTGGGATTAGTGGTAAGATTTCAAGCAGCCCCAAAAGAGACACATGTATAGACAGTAAAGAGAATTCTCAGGTATTTAAAAGGTACTATGGAATTTGGACTATGGTATCCTAGAGGTAATAGTTTCACTCTCATAACATATACATATGCAGATTGGGTAGGTAGTATTGATGACAGGAAAAGCACAAGTGGAGGAGCATTATTTCTTGGAGATTGTTTAGTCTCTTGGCTAAGCAAGAAATAAGCATCAGTTTCCTTATCCATAGAAGAGGTAGAGTACATCGCAATAGTTGCTTGTTGTACACAAGTTTTATGGATGAAGCAAACCTTAAAAGACTTCAAAGTAGAGCATGATCATCCCATCCCGATACTTTGTGATAATACAAGTGCCATAAGCATTTCAAAGAATCCAGTAATGCATTCAAGGACCAAGCACATACCAATAAAATATTATTTTCTAAGAGAGCAGGTGATGGATCAGTAGGTCAGATTGGAATATGTAACTACAAAGGAACAGATAGCAAACATATTCACTAAGCCACTTCCAAAGGAAACTTTTGAGCATCTTAGAAAGAAATTGGGAGTAGTTTTACTCCCACCCCAAAATTAATCACCTCAAGGAAAGGAGGTGGGAGGGGGCTGAGCTAAGAGTCTTATATTTAGCCCCAAAGGAGTCCCTTTGCCATTGATGTCAAAGGGGGAGATATTTGAGTAAGGGGGAGAGCATTCAATTAGGGGGAGCAGTTTCTTAGGGGGAGCAGATTTGGAATCCAATGGTTGGAAAAGGAATTTTTAGAAAGGGTTGCCATCAATGACAAAGGGGGAGATTGTTGGAAATTTTGAGTATATTGTGTTGTCATTGATGTCAAAGGATTGATGTCATAGGTTGATGACATTGGTTGTCATTGATGTCAAAGGAAAGATAGGTGAGAATAATATTCAAAGGGTACATGAGGCAATGTGGGAGCAAGAAAAAGATAAGGTTTTTCATGGTTGTGTGAGCAAAAAAAAGACAATGCATTCTCCATGGTGGTATTTGCAAAGGAAAAATAAAAGTTTTATTTGATCTTCCATGGTTGTAGTCACAAAAAAATATAAAAACTTCATGTTGAGAAAAGGACCAAAGGTGAAAGTGAAAATTATAATATTTAAATCTATTTAGATTTAAAATATTATAATAATCATGTGAAAGGTGGGTGCCAAACCATAAATTTTTAATTTAATTAAATGGTGAGAGCTAAAGCTTAATGTACAAACATAATAATTATCCAAGCATCGACGTCATGTTTCAAATTTCCAAACCAGAAGGTAAAAACATAATAATTATCCAAGTGTCGACGTCATGTTTTAAAGAACCAATATATATATATATATATATATATATATATATATATATATATATGTGTGTGTGTGATTAATTTTTGGAAAGGCTAAGGTTCTCATGAAAAAGAAATTTGAATTATCTGCTCGCTCGTTTGATCATCGAGAGCAGATAAGTAGTAGAGGATGGTGTACACTTCAAGGTAGAAATCATAAATAAAAATAGGGGATAGTGAATAAAAGACTCATCTGGTAGTGAATAAAAGACTCATCTGGGTAGTTGGCCTAGACGGTATGACCCCCTGCACAAAGTTGTGGGAGAGAGAAGCTATCTAGTTCAAGACACAATGAATGCAGTGTGATAAATTTTTTGTTTGTGACGGTTTTACATTGGATATCATGCATAATACAAAGTGCATGTGCCTTGAGTTCTGTGTGGGTGGCTAGCCCACGTGGTGGGCTGGCTTGTGCTATGGCATGGGCCAACAAGTGGCACAGGTTCTAATCATGGCAACTATAATAAAGTGGGCATAATTTTAATTAAATTAATATCTACCAAGGTCTAAGGTATGTGCTTGCTTAGGTAGTCATAAGGCCATAATTTTGTTTTAATTTTTGAAATAAAATGAGGGACAACGTGAATATATTTTAATTCAAATTGTTAGAGCTATGTGCGGTGCATAAAATAAAGTGATGTTATAATGTTCATGTTGGAAGTTTGAAGTGCATTGAAATATTTTATTTCTAGCAGCAAGTATATGGTGTATATGGAAATTTCATGTGTGTAATTTGTGCCTTGTTGTGTTTAATATTATTTTGCAATAATAGGAGTAATAAGGTGTGATAGTGGCTTGATATTTTATTATGATTCTTGCATGGTGAAAGGAGAATATGAGAGGTTTTTGTTGAGTGTTAGTGCTTCATATTTGAGAACAAAAGAAGTATCATAGAGCATCATTTTCATATTTCATTGTTCACATCTTTTTGAGAAGAAACTTCATGTGGATATTTTGAGGAAGTACATTGCTATCTAATCCTTGAAGTGGCACAAGAAAAATTGGTTGTTTATGAGATAGGTTCTTGAGGACACTTCTTCATCAAAGAAAAATAAGAGGTATGAGAATATTACTCCTTATTTGAGGTGTTTATTTGGGCATATTTCTGAATTATAAGGTGGAGAAATAAGGTTTGAATATGTGCTTTGTTGAATGAATTCATGCATTATTTTTAAAAGTAACATTGAAGAGAACATAGTGATTTTTGGAGAGGGATAGTATTATTTGAATGCAATATTCGGGATTGATTGAAAACTTTTTGTGAGCCTTTTTGAGCATGTATTTGAGCATATTTGTACACATGTTGAGCAATTTTGAGCAGAATTAATTGCAGGTTTGGTTACTATTTTTAGCAATCCTTGTGAGAAGGCTTGATATAGTTTTGGATAGATTGTATGAGCAGGTTCGGTTGTTGTTTTGAGTAATATTATGAGAAGGCTTGAGGTAGTTTTGGATATATTTTTCAGCAGGATTGAACAAACCATAACATACAGAATAGAGTTATCCTATGGAGAGAGATCCACAAACCTGAGTATTGGGGATTGAGATCTCCTTTGGATAGAGGTCCATAAATATTGTAATAGAGAATTGATTCCCAAGAGATTTTTTGAGAAAATTTAGAAGAAATATTTTCTCCATGGACATAACCCACATTGGGTGAACCACGTTAAATTTGTGTCTCTCATGTGTGTGATGATTTGTGCATTAATTTGTTACTCCTATTGATATTATAATTAACAACATTGGATAATATTATTTGGAAAGAAAATTAAAATTTTATCTTATACTTTTCACCTGCCCTCTCAGTATAATATTGTGTTCTTCAACACCTACATTGACTCTAGTGACCCCTTACCACAATTTGAGCATAATAAACAAATTGCATATATGTCTCATGACATTGTTTATGCTTCTAGTAATACCAATTTAGTTATTATTTACTCTAATTTATATTTTTACTTTTTATCACTATAATTAATAACTATGTCATATGTTTTATACAAATTGTAGATGATCAAGATATGGTTTTTGGAACTATTTTTTCTTTGATCTCTTTATACACGAATGTTAGGTATGTAATAATTTATCAATTATAATGTCATTGTATATTAAATAATAATTTACTTCACTAAAAAAACTTATGTATAATCTCAATATTATGTATAATAGAGATCTCCTACATAGATGAGAATATAGATTATATTTTACCCAAACAAATCAACCTTTCCTTTGTTTGTACAGTTTTTTCCTCATATTTTGCTTTCTATAGTAATTTATATCCATACCATATATTATCACCTTCATCAAAATCATCCAAATATTTAACATGTTGCTTATGATATTGCTAGTAAGACTTGTTCTAGTATGTATGATACTTTTTGCATATAAATAAGTTTTGCAAACTCTATGAATTAAACCCTCATAATGCAATAGATACACATTATATGAATTAGTCATTCATGCTACTCCATATATACCTCTTCCAATCACCTTACATCTAATTTAAAATATAAAAATATAGTGCATATTATTAATAGTAGGCATATTACAAACACCTTGTATAATAGAAATAGTAGACTTATTACAAATACCTTATGGATTTCTTCTTGTATTTCCATTTTATTTGTTTATTTTCTTAGTAATTATTATGTAGTATTCATTTTAGGATTATAACTATTTCAACATATGAGAGTGTTGTTATGACCCATAGTGTTGTTAGAGAACAATTAAAAAATATATTTTCTAACAATTAGTAAAAAATATTAATTACTTTCATAACATATTGGTCTTTATTCCAACTCATATAGCACCACCAATGATAATTGGGACATTTGGATTAGGTATGGGATGTATGTGTAGATGGAATTTGGGGTTAAATGATATGTTGTATAGCGTTTTGGCATGGTTGTAAACATTTTTCTTCATTCCAATTTGGAGGGCAACGTTAACATAAGTTTTTCAATCCTAATGGTCCATCTTGATGACATCTATAAAATGTCAATGCAATTTTGAATTTTTTATGCCTTTATTATTTTTAATGAATTTGTTAATTTTTATAGAAAGAAACGGTTCTTGATCTTCCTCTTTCATTTCCATTTTTGCTTAATCCATATTTTTCTAATATTATTCTACTAATTATGTGAAATCCTTAGTAGGAACATCATAGGCCTTGACATCCTTGTCCATAATATATTTCATAGTGCTACTCATGGTATTATTTTAAATGTTATTTTCTTTTATTAATTATTACAAATAAGAATAATGTGAGATTAATAATTGTATAAATCAAAAGAATGTGTATGCTAGTGATAATGCTACAACCTTATCATCCTAATATTAATGTTTCTATAAAAACTCCTAAAAATTATCGTCAAAAGATATAGAAACATATATGACATGTCTTGCTATCATCATCTCCATTGTAATGATGCACACCAATAGATAAATCAAAATCATCAACTGTTTCTATGACTAAATATTGTAATCTCCTCTTCCTCTTCCTAGAGAAATACATTGTTGAATTTGTCAAACCTAGTTGCCTCAACAATGGTTGTAATTTTCTCTTTTGAGTATCATACATTTTTCTAGAAAAATAAATATTTTCCTCCTCTCTTTCCCTCTTCTCCTTATTTTATCTATTTGGTTCAATAGTAATTCCATCCTATACCACATATTATTATTAGTAAAATTCCTACAAATCGTGTATATGTTTTTTTTTTTAATTTACATGGCGGAATCGGTAGCCGCCATGAATTCGAGTAGGCTGTCCAGCTTTTTATGGCCGCCATAGTATTCTGAACTATCTGCCACAGAAGTTGCCACATAGATATTTGCACAGTCCGCCCCTATAACCACCAAGACACAATAATTTTAAACCTTTTACGCCGCTGAAAGCACCAGGAAAACAAATCATGTATATGTTTTTTATGATATTACATGTGATTCATTATAAGAACCAACATTTCTTTTACATATAAATAAATTAGTTTTACAAACCATGTAAATCAAACCCTCATAATGTAGTACAACCACATACCCAAAATTTATTCTTTTGTACCTCATCCTTGCACACCTCTTTTGATTCTCTATCATCTAGTGATGAAATTAATATTAGTAGACATATTACAAATAGTTTCTACTTTATCCTTGTATTCCTATTATTTTATTATTTCATTGGTAGTTATTCCATGGGGCCCACAAGAAGATTATAAGTGTAACAATTAAAGTGAGACATATTATGCATCACAATGTATATACATATTTCTCTTATATTTTTAATCTCATTGGTAACAATGCACATGGTCCTGTATATAAATTAACACTACAATAAGTAATATATTTGTATATTTTATATTGAGTCATAGGTGTAAATATTTTAAGTTTTAATATATATTGTATTATCAAACTAGATCAACATCATTGTAATCTCATATTGTAATTATTAAATGATGTATAGTTTATTTTTTGGTTAGTTATCAATTATTGGATTTCAATCTACCATGTGTTATGTTGCCTATAAATCAACACTTCCATTAATTTTTTATTAAGCATGAAAACTTTACATGTTCTAGTTTTAACATAAGATTTGTAAATGAGAGTTTCATTGTTGGAATTTTAGCTATGATATATAATTACTAGTATTTATTATATCTTACATAAAATTTGATTTTTGAAAGTTAAACATCAATGTAATATACATTACAATTTTATACTATCCTTGAAATGCCAACAATATTAATGGTTAAAAGTCTATATAGATTTTTTATATTTAATAAATTTATCATCAATTTTTACCACCTTTATTGTGTATATATTTAAAAATTTTGTTTTAATTATTACCATGTTGGAGATTTTTTTTCAATAAAAAAATTTAAAATGTAACAACCCAAGTCTACTCACTTGGTTGTACGACTAAAATTTAAAGCATTATCACAGGATATATATTTGTTTATTTTCAAACTATTGATTTTTTCATATGAGTGCTTTCAAGTTCATAGTAAATTAATTCCACCCAAAAAATATTAACATAAAATTTAGTTAGTATAGGTATATTAAACCACTTTTGTGTTCAAGACTACTGTAGATAGCCACCCAATTGGACGAAATTGACCAAGTACCGCAAAGGTACCAAAAATGGAGTTGATTTATCTAATTTTACATCCTCATTTTTTGGCATGAGGTCGATTCATGATAGGGATTATCCTCTAGGGCCCATAACACCTAGAGGGGAATGATTTATTTCCCCATCCCTTAGAATTTGTGAATCAATGACCATTTTTTCAACTTATTCTTTTTTTTATGTTGGTGTATAATTGATTGTCCCCTATCTAAAGTTAGCTAGAGCAATATAAATACCCTAATATTACAGTTAATTACACGTCCTAATTGTGACTCACAATCATTTTTCCCATACCAGATGTCAAGGCTAGGCTAGTTAAGTCAAATAAACATAAACTTATCATAGTACTATCAAGCAACAATCTAAATTTGGCATCCCATACTACCCCTTGTTATCATATCTAACCTAGTAACTTTTTCTAACCAATTCCGTGAGTCTACAATTGCTCTCAGTCCCATTATTTTCCTACTTGCACTTCAACATAACTAGATATTTTTTAAGCCATCATTTTCATTGGAAATAAGTATGATTTACCCTTATTATTAAACTAATTTGAGGTTTTCAGGATTTTTTCATATGGTTTGTTGTTTTTATTTCAACATTCAACATGTTGCTAAACTAAGGTAATCCCTTTTCTTAATAGCTTCAACATATAAACATTAAAGCAAGCAAAAAAAACTATTTAAAACATTTAAGAATAAGAGTTTCTTTTCCATACTACTCATATTTTAATCGATGCCTATTTTTTTAGCTTTCCCATAAGGATTAAATCAATTGCTATATTGAATGTTTGTTAGTTTTTCACATTATACTAGAAAACATTTTTAGGGATCGCAAGTTCTCATTGCAATCTTTTCAAAAACCAAATAATTCTATTAAGAAACATTCAGGTCAATGGACCACCTCAAGTTTATTTTCCTTTATAAGGTTTATATTATACAAATTCTCAACCGAGAACTAAGTTCTAGATTAAAATATAAAAATACCCATAATCAAGTCTAAGTTGGCTACAACAACATTAATTACAAGACTCAAATAATTGGTTAATGTCTTTCCTATTTATTCATTTGTTATTGACTATCATGAAAATATTTTTGGTAGTTAATTCATCCTTTAAACAACAAGTGCTACATATAAACTTAGACCATTTTAAAATATTTATCATCAAGTTTTAGTTCAAGGTATTTGATCTATAATAATTTTTTGATATTCAAGTTTCTTATTTTAAAATTACCTTTTATCATTGATTTCATGGTCAGAATTAGAGTCGAACAACTAAGTATCATGCAACACATTTTGTTTTGGCTTAATAATTTTCTTTATGGGAAAATAATATTTCCATTATACAATAAACCTCTCATTATAAATGGAATGCATAGTGGCATAAATAAATATCTGAGAAAATTAATCAAGACCAAGCACAACTATTGGGTTATCTAATAGTTTTCTATTTTAGAGTACGTATTAGAGCTCTTCAACAAAGTTACTCTTCAAAAACTTGTTTGGTAGATAAAAACAACATAGATGTTTTATAGACAACATAATGGGTCCTCACGTAAATTAAGTTGAGCCACAAATTTGGAAATAAAAACAAATTATCTTATTTCTATGTTCTTTGAATTCCAAAGTATTTCCACATACATATTTTCTCCCAGAACCTAATTAAAATTACCTAATATTTTCATATTTTCTTCATATTTTCTCCTAGAACCTAATTAAAATTACCTAATGGTAATAAAATGGTATACATAATCAAACACTATTTTCACTTCAGTAAAATAACAATAATTATTAAATGAATAACAATTTTAACATAAGTAATTTATAATTGGATATCGTCAGCATCTATTGGTGGTTTAAAAATGACATGTAAGTCTTTTTTGACAAACAGAAGAGTACAAAATATTTTAATAATATCTCAAAATCCTGCCTCCAACTTGAGGCTTCTCCAAGGATCCTTTGTTGAGATTACATCACAATTCCTTTGGTGCTAGTTCCAAAAACTTGATTGTGGTAAGTCCATATTTCTAGCTACTATAGTAGACTCCCAAGCCTATGTTTTCCAGCTACTATGATACCCATATGAAGCTCAAGATTTTTATTCATTAGCATGGGGTTAAATTATAGCTTCTTAGTAAATATACCTACTCATCTACCTTGTGCATGCAAGTTTTCACCAAATATTAATGCATTTTAAAACATAACAAACACATAATCAAACCTCATAATTCCATACTACAACATATGTTTGTTCCTTTACATAGAATACTAGTTCATTTATAAATTGTATTGTTTTCCTATGCCAAAGTCACCCTAACAATATAAACATGATTCACTAATCCATATACCAATACATGTATATTAAGAAAGCCACCAAATAATATTTCATCAATGCCTACTAATACTACAAGACATTTCCTAGAATAGTATCTTATTTCTTATCTTATGTCATACAAGAAAGTGACTCTCTATTTTTCCTATTTAGGACACAACATGGTATTTTGCTACAGTTCAAGTTTAATGTTTCCAAGCCATATGTACAACATAAAAAGCATCACAAAAGTTTCAATGGCATTCACATGAAATACATAAACTCAAATCCTTCATATTATACCACAATATCAAATAAAACTTTTGCATTAATTGTGAATTCATGATAGCATATTGTAAACACACATGTTACTATTTTAAATAAGAATATAGCCATATTCTATCAGTAGCCATAAACACACCAATAACCCCAATACCAATTGTCTCCTCCAACACCCAAAAAAAATCCCCTCTTTTCTTTTGGTAGCTCAAGATAAATATGACATAACAGTCTATCTCACAATATAATGAATGCACCACTACCCTACATGCATCACTTCCACCTTATTCATTTCCCACGATGATGGAAGTTATTAAAACCAATCATGACTAGTGCATGCCTCAACTCAAATTTTAACATACAATTGCTTCATGCACACTTTAAATTGAAATATAATAAATTTAGAAAGAGTATTTACCAATATGCACACTTTCTCCTACAATAATCTATTAGCGTATATTTATATTTTATTTTGCATTTATATAACTATTTTTAAATGATTTTTCTTTTTTTTTAAAGTCTATTACTAAAAACACAAACCCCTTTAATTTATAAAGTATACAACAATGAAAAGGCTTCCATTCCTAGGTATTTTTATTACCAATTAAGACATACAATATTTTCGAGGTAAGGATCACACAAACATATCAATATGTATTTGTGATGAACGTTCCATGTACTCATGATTTGAATCATCACTTCCCTCTTACCTTTTCCACCACCAATCCTAACTTGTCGAGAGTGTATATCTAATACTTTATACATAATGGAAATCAATAGTACATTGTTCTACATAAAAAGACAATGCACTTCATCAAGTAATGTATAAACAATGATCATGTGAGAGGGTCATTACATCCTCCCCAACTAGAAATAAACATAGTCCCTATGTTTTATGGCATGGTTAATAAAACTTACAACATTTTCATATATGTATCTGGAAAATACAATAGAAAATGGTATTCATAATTCATACATCATGTAAACATACATATACAAAGCCCATTAGCAATTTGATCTTGTCTATATAATCATTTACATGATGTTCTACAATACTTAAAACCATATATTCATACACAACCAAAATATACATCAACACATAAGCAAATTACTCTACCCAGTATTCCAAAGCATACACAAACTACAGTACGCAATATACAGTCTCATAATCATATGTATATATACATACTTCATGAAATCATATAGAATATTCTTGTTTTACAAATTTCTTTGTCTACTCAAATAGGTAAGAAATTTTTTGTTGCATATCTACCACGTATTTTCATTTGGTGTTTTTGTTTGAGTAGTGGTCCCATTGGACCCAACATTACTCTATTCTTGTTTTCCTCAGATTCTTGGTTCTAAAACCAAGTATACGAATAGGTTGAACTTTAATTTTGAGTGGGTCAATCATATGCAATTTGGAAACATTTAAAACATGAGTTGGATCATAAATATATTTTCTAAAGAGGGACACATGGAAGACATTGTGTATTTTGGATAGTTTTGGTAGTATAGTAACTTTGTATGTATGAGGGCTTATCTTGGCCACAATTTCAAATGGACCCACATATCTAGAGTCAAATTTAGAATATTTTATGGAACTTTTGGTTGGTTTAACCCTTAATAATGCCTTATCTCCCATATACTACTCCATCGGTGTCCTTTTGTGGTCCACATAGCTCTTCTAGCATTCTATAGCCACTTTTAGCTTCTGCTAAATTCTTTTCAATTGATATTCTATTTCATTCATAGTTTTTAATCCGATCACTACCCGATATTTCAGTTTATCCCAAGATAAGGGAATTCTGCATCATATCTCATAAAATGCTTCAAAAGGTGTCATACCTAGTTATGTATGATAACTATTATTGTATGTTAATTCCATTGGTATAAATAGTCTTTCCACTTTGAATGTTGATCCATGTAGTACATTATTAGCATATCTTCCAGTACCTGATTCACCCTCTAAGTTTTTCCATTTATCTGAAGGTGATAAGTAGTACTAATATTCAACTTGATTCCCAATGCTTCATGCAACACTTGCCAAAATTTTGAGGTAAAGCGAGAATCTCTATAGAAGATTATAACTTTTGGAAATTCATGCAGTCTTCCAACTTTCTTGGTAAACTTACTCTCTACTACAGGTGCATAATCTTATACATTACCTGGTATAAAATGTGCAACATTGGTTAACTTATCCATAAGTACCAAGATTGTGTCAAACTTGAACCTTATTTTAGGAAATCCCACTATAAAGTCAATTGATACCACTTGCCATTTTTGCGTAGGTATCTCATGTGGGTACAACTTTCTAGCTAGATGTAGATATTTTGTTTTCACTCTTTGGTACTCTAAACATATTAGTGATATCCTTTTTCATTCCTAACCAATAATAATATTTTCTCATATTTTCATGCATTTTTACCCCTATCAAGTGTGCAACATTACAAGTATTGTGAGCCTCCTTAAGGATTGTTTCCCTCAACCCACCTATTTCTAGAACTACCAACCTATATTTATAAAATAACATATCATATTTGTATACAAAACATGTATCTTTTCCAAGTTCTTTCTCAAAGTGATCATTTTAAGACTGGTAAAATTCATATTTTCCTTGCAACACATTAATTTGGTCTAACAAATCATAATGTTATTTTATCATTGTAGTGATATGTCCTCTCATCCTCAGAGTATCAATAAATTTATTCTCCTTTCTCTTAATATACTCAAAGCAAAAATCATACTCAACTAGAAATGCCATCCAACATCTTTGCCTGGCATTCAATAAGGTTTGAGTAAATATGTATCTTAGGCTTTAGTGATTTGTATTTAATTCAAATAGTTTTCCCAAAAAATAGTACCTCCAGATATTAAGGGCATGTACAATAGCTACTAACTCTAAATCATGAGTGACATAATTCATATGATGCCTCTTAAGTTTTCTAGATTCATAGGAAATAACTGTAACATCTTGGTTCAACACCCCTCCTAATCCTTCAATGGAGGTATTAGTATAAACTATAAACTACTTATTAGGATCAGGTAGTTGTAAAATTGATGCAGTTTTCAACCTTTATTTTGAAACTCGAAAAGACTCTTCACACTGTTCTATCCATTTTAAGGCTTTCCCTTTCCTTTTAAGGTTTGTAATGAGTTGGGAAATTCTTGAAAATCCTTTGACAAATCACATATAATATACTACAATTCCCCTAAACTTTGCACCTCTATCTCATTAGTGTTTTTTGGCCAATCAACAATTGCTTCAATTTTCTTGGGATCTACTACATTCCCTTCTATAGAGACAATATGCCCCAAATACTGTACTTACGACATATAAAACTCACACTTTGATCATTTTCCATATAATAAATTCTTTATAAGAATATCAAGCATAGTCAGCATATGTTGATAATGTTTCTCCTTGTTAATGGAATAGATTAGTATGTCATCCAAAAATACGAGCACAAATCGGTCGAATTACTCTCTAAAATTCTATTCATGATATTCATGAATACGGCTGGGACATTAGTTAGCCCAAAAGGTATGATAGTAAATTCAAAATGTCCATACCTTTTTTAAAATGTTGTTTTAGAAGTTTCTTCTTCTTGTATCCTTAACTGATGATAACTAGATCGTAAGTTAATCTCAAGAAGATGGTTTCTCCCTTAAATTGATCAAATAGATCATCAATTCTAGGTAACAAATACCCATTTTTAATAGTAACCTTTTTCAACATCTCATAGTCTATGCACATTCTCAAGGTTTCGTCTTTATGTTTTAACAAATAATATAGGATCTCCCCATGGAGACACATGGTTTAATTAGCCATTTTTCCAATAAATATTGAAGTTATGTTTTGGGATCATGTAATAGGTATAGCTCCAGGTAACAACTCAATAGAAAAATAAAATTCCCTCTAAGGAGGTAACCCCGAAAGGTCCTCAAGAAACACATCCTTGAATTCTCCTAACATAGGATGCTTTTGGAAGAAGTCAGTTTCAATTTCAATTTCTTCTTTCTTATTTATCTTAACTATGAAGATTAATCCTCTATTCCTAATAATTATATTTATTTGCATTGCATATAATAAATTTGGTTTAACTTCACCTCGACCATATCAAATCCTAATCTTTTGATTAGACTCATCCATAAACATCACCCATATCTCTTCAAAATTTAGAAGAGCCTTATGTACTTTTAACTAGTCAAATACCAATATAAAATCAAATGCATGCAAAGGTACCACATATAAATGCCAATTATTCTTTCCTTGTGGCAAAGTGATGTGAGGATCAAACAAACATTGGTTAACATGGTAGGTTTACCCTGAAATGTATTCTACCTTTCAACCATTGGCTAAAAACTCAGGTCTTACATGTATGTCCCTCACTAATATAGTAAAAATAAAGATATCAATTGATCCACTATCTATCAAAATATGCACATATTTATAAAAAAAATTATTGTAATAAGAAAGGAGTAACTTGACCATCAAGTTCAAAACTACCTATGGCTACAAATATCCTATGGATGGTCTCTTATGGAGCTTTCTGACATAGATCAACTCTATGGGGATATTTACTAGAATGATGAGCTCCTTGACATATGTAACATCCATTTGGTGGATCTTTATTTCCTTTGTTGGTATTATTTTTTTTGTCCTGAGGTACATCTTACCTAGCCTTTTCTTGATTTGCTGGTCTGATCTTGTCTTTTAGAAAATTCTCTACCATCCCTTTTGAACTTATTGTTTTGAAATTTATTTCTATTTTTACCTCCTTGTCTATTCTGATCTCCACTTTTAGGTTTCCTATTTTTATATTTCTCCAATTTCATAAAAAAATACTCTTTTTCTTCTTGAGCTCATATTTTTCTTTTTCAGATAGTTTTTGATAGTTAAAGTATGCCTTTCTAGTTTCCTAGTTGGCTTCCTCTTTTCTTGCCAAATAAAAATTTGTAGATACATTTACAAGATTGTGCATATTAACTACTATCGTGATTCTAGGATGCAATCCTAAAATGAATTATTGAGTCTTCATTTCTTCATTGTTTTCCTAATGTAGATTAGAAAACTCCCCAAAATTCTCCACATAATATCTCTAAGTCATTCCTTGGCAAAATCCTCCCATATAAGGTCTGCAACTTCTATTTGTGCCATTTATTATAAGACATCCATCAATTTAGGGAAAGTTTAGTCATGTTCATATATGTTAATGTAGTTTTAGATTCACATGATAAAACCACTAGGGAAAAGTATGATTCTAGTTCATTTAGCTAATTTTCTACTAAATCATCATCACCTTTCACATTAAATTTGGATATTATGACATTTTCTAGGTTCCTATCCAATTATTTACTCACCCTAAGCCTACAATTATTGGATCCCACAGCTTCACTAGGTACTTTATCTACCTTGTCTATTTCAGTTTCTCTTCCCCTAGCTAAGTATTCTATGACCAACTATTGTTCAATAATAATTTTTTGTTTTTGGGCCATGTGAGTTTTTTTTTGGGTCATTTCATCCCTTCGCTATTCCATATGTGTTTGCAATAATTGCACAAATTTTGAAAGATTTCCCTCCTCCATAACTGACTTATTTGGTGGAGGTTCATTCAATCATTTCATCCTTCTTTCACATCTAGGTCCTTATCCTCTTATACCTGACCTTGGTTCCTTAGTAGATCTTTCGGTGGTTTCTTACTCCCTGTCTTCTACAAAATTTTTCAAAGATCCTTGTCGTAAAATTTTTGTCATTTGACCTACAGATGAAAGAGGTGAGTTATTAGTTTTGCACTAAACTAAATAAATATCTTAATCTGAATCTACAACTTCTAATCACTTCTACTCTTATACCATATGTAACAACCCAAGTTTTCTCACTTGGTTGTATCACTAAAATTTCAAGCATTATCACAGGGTATATTTTTGGTTTTCAAACTACATATTTTTTCATATGAGTATGTTGAAGTTCATAGCAATTTAGTTCCATCCAATAAAACATAACATAAACTTTAGATCATACTAACATATTATACAACTTTTAGGTTTAGGACTACTGCAGAAAGCCACCCAAGTGGACAGGATTGACCAAGTCACATAAAGGTGCCATTAATGGAGTCAACTTATCTCATTTAACTTCCTCATGTTCTGGCATGAGGATCGATCCATGGTAGGGGTTATCCTATAATTCCCATAACACATAGAGTGGAACACTTTTTTCTACATCCATTAGTATTTTTGAATCCACGACCTATCTGGTCAACTTATTCTCTTTTTTTTTATACTATGGATCAATATACATATGCTTGTGTCTAGAATATTGTCCCCTACGCAGAGTCATCTAGAGCCATGTCAATACCCAGACCTTGGACTTAATTGCACATGCTCATTGTGACTCACAATTGTTTATTTCATATAAAATGTTGAGGCTAGACTAGCTAAGTCAAATAAACATGGGATTTATTATAGTACTATCAAGCAACAATCTAAAGGTGGTGTCCCATACTACCCCTTGTTATCATATCTAACCTAGTCATTTTTTCTAGCCAATTTTGTCAGTCTACAATTGCTCTCGGACCTGTTGTGTGCCTACTCGCACTTCAACATATTTGGGTATTTTTAAGCCATCCTTTTTCATTGGCAATAACCACGGTTTACCCTTCTCGATAAACTAATTTGAGTTTTTTAGGATTGTTTCACATGGATTGATGTTTTTTTTTCCTAATTTAAATAATTATTAATTGATTCAACTCTCATTACTAGATTTTCCCATTCAGCATGTTGCTAAAGTAAGGTAATCCCTTTTATTAATAGGTTCAACATATAATCATTAAAGCAAGCAAAAACAACTATTTAAAACATATAATAATAAGAGTTTCTTTTCCATACTACTCACATTCAAATAAATACCTAAGTTTTCAACTTTCTCATAAGGCTTCAATAAATTGCCATATTTAGTGTTGGTTTGTGTTTCACATTAGACTAAAAAACTTATCTACACAACCCAAGTTCTCATTGCAATCTTTTCAAAAACCAATAATTCTATTAAGAAACATTCAGGTCAATGGTCCACCCGAGGTTTCCTTTTTTTATAAGGATTATGTGATACAAATTCTCAACCAAGAACAAAGTTTCAGAATATTTCAAAATTCCATAACCACAGTCAAATACCCATTATCAAGTCTTTTTCAGCTAGAGCAACAACATTAATTATAGGACTCAAAGAATTGGTTAAAGTCTTTCATATTTATTCATTTGTTATTGATTGTCTTGAAAATATTTTTGACAACTAGTTCATCATCAAGTTTTAAAAGGTACATCAAGTTTTAGTTCAAGGTATTTGATCTATAATCACTTGTTGGTATCCAATTTTCTTATTTTAAAATTACTTATTGTCATTGATTTCATGGTCAAACTTAGAGTCAAACAAATAAGACTCATGCAACACATTTGGTTCTAGCTTATTAATTATATTTATGAAAAATCATAGTTCCACTATACAATAAACCTCCCATTATAAATGGAATGTGTAGTGGCATAAATAAAACTCGAAGGAAAGTAATAAAGACCAAGCACCACTACTGGGTTATCTAATAGTATTCTATTGTTGAGTACATATTAGAGCTCTTCAACAACTTGTTTGGCAAATAAAACCAACATAAATGATTTAAAGACAATGTAACGGGTTCTCACATAAATTTTGATGAGACACAAATATGGAAATAACAACAAATTATCTTGTTTCTATGTCATTTGAATTCCAAATGATTTCCACATACATACATATTTTAGATTATGTTCATATTTTTCTCCCAAAACCTAGTTAACATTAACTAATGGTAATCAAAAGGTATACATATTAAAAAAAAAAATTGCTTCAACATAATAAAAATAATTATTAAATGAATAGGAAGTTTAACATATGTAACTTGTATTTGGCTATCCTCTTTATCTATTGGTAGTTTAAAAATCACATGCAAGTATTTTTTTATAAAAAAAAGGATACAAAAGAGCTCCTTTATTGAGTTTACATCCCAATTCCTTCGACACTAGTTCAAAAAACTCGATTGTAGAAAGTCCATGCTTCTAGTTACTACAATAGTCTTCCAAGCCTATGTTTTCCATCTGCTATGATGGCCATATGAAGCTCAAGATTTTTTGTCATCATTATGGGATCAAATTATGACTCCTTATTAAATATGCCTACTCATATACATCATGCATGTAGGCTTTCCTCAAATATTAATGTATTTTCAAACATAACAAACACATACCAAACATCATAATTCCATACTACAACATTTGTTTATCTCTTTACACAAAATACCACTTCATTTATAAACAATATTATTTTCCTAGGTCATAGTCAACCTAAAAATACCCATATACCATTACATGTATAGTAATAAATCATCGACCAAACAATATTTCATCAATGCCTACCAAAACTGCAAGACGTTTCCCAAAATATTAGTTTTTTTTCATATTTATCTTATGTCATATAAGAAAGCGACTCTCTATTTTACCTATTTAAGACACACTATGTTATTCTATTACAATTTTAGTTCAATGTTTCCAAGCCATATGTACAACATCAAAAGTATCACAAAAGTTTCAATGACATTCACAGGAAATGCACAAACTTAAATCTTTCATATTAAATCACAATATCAAATAAAAAAATTTCAGCAATTGTAAAATCATGATTGCATATGATAAAAACACTTATTACTATTTACAATAGGAATCTATATGTCTTCTATTAGTAGTCTTAAACACAATAGTAACTCCAATACCAATTGTCTCCTCCAACACAAAAAAAAACTCTCGTTTATTTGGTAGCTCAATATAAAGATGACATAATCATTTATATCCCAATATAATGAATGTACCACTACCCTACATGCATCACTTACAACGTATTTGTTTCCCATGGCGATGGAAGTTATTAGAAAAAATCATGCCTAGAGCATACCTCAACTCAAATTTTAACATACAATTTCTTCATGCACACTTTAAATTAAAATGTAATAGATTTGGAAACAGTATTTACCAATATATACACTTCCTCATACAACAATCTATTAGCATATATTTATAACTTATTTTATTTTATTTATTTTACATTTATATAACTATTTCTAAATATTTTTTCTTTTATTTTGAAGTCTATTACTAAACACATAAAACCCTTTAAATTGTAAAGCATACAATAATAAAAAGGCTCTCATTCCTAGGTATTTTCATTTCTAAATACTCCCATTGCCTAAGTATTTTTATTGTCAATCAAGACATACAATATTTTCAAAGCAATGTTCAAACAAGATTAATAAATCATCCCTAAAATCTATATGATATGCATATGTGGTGAGCGTTCCACGTACTCATGAGCTGAATCATCACTTCCCTCTTACATTTTCTACCAACCAACCCTGACTTGTCGAGAGTGTATACCTAATCCTATATACATAATGGATATCAGCATTACCTTGTTTTATTAAAAAATGCAATACACTTCATCAATTAATATGTAAACAATGATCATACGATAGGGTCATTACAAAAATGTAGACAAGAACGATGTGCTTAGATACATGTATTTTCTTGATTACCAAAATCCATCCACTATGTTGAATGCTTTGTAGCATATTTGGAAGAGGTGGCATTGGAATTAAAGACAAGTGAGCAAACTTTTGCATGGGGAGTAAGTCCATTGACTACTACCTTATCATTATTTCAATAGATTTGAAAAGAGAGTGATGCAAAAATGTAAGGGTGAATCATAAAAAGCACAATACCTTAATTTTTATTGCACCCTTTTACTAGAGTTTTCTCTCATTATGAATGAAACTTGGTTCTAATATGTTTGAGTCATAACATTTTTTTGATTAGATGGCACATTTAGTATTTGTATTTTCCCTTTAACCTCAACCATTAATGAAATCAACTACTAAATTAATTAAAAATTATTAGTTTCATATATGGGAGCTCTATCTAATACCATTGATATTATTGTTTAGTTTTTGTATATTTTCTTTCATATAATGTTTATTCTATATTTTTATGCCTTGCTTTAATTTTTCCACTCAGATTGTGGCCTTCTTTGGTAGACATGTACCATAAATAATGTTTTTGTTATGTTTAGGAAGAATATTTTCCACTAATCAAGATTAGTTTTTTTTATTGTTTGTTTTTTCTTAAACCTTGAATATCATTGGAATACAATACTTAACCAATATAAAAATAGTATTTCTAGATATGAAAACTCTTTGTGATACTATTGTCATGTTTGTTTTATTTCTACACATTTATTCTAACTAATATTTACTCTAAATTAATATACTCTATTTTTGTTCCCTAATTCTACTTGTGAACTTTTGTGTATACATAGGGCATAGACAATTTTCTTCATGTGGTGGGGAAGATATTTATTGCTAGAAAAAGTTTTTTTTAGTATCTTTTCCTTGATCCTTGGCCATTAAATAAATCAATAAATAAACTAATTTAAATAAATATTTTTTTGTATGGGAGCTCTATTGATACTATTACCATTATTGTTTATTTTTTATGCAAACCACTTTGTCTAGTCTCTACTTTAAATTTCTATGCCCTATTTTTATTCCTTCTATGGATTATTCTTTAGCTAGCTTTCTAACTTTCTAGTAAAGAGTAGAAGATTTTTTATCTAGGTAGGCTATTTCTTCATGGGAGAAGGCTTTGATTAAATTATGGTATGCAAGATTCGAAATTTAAGTCATCCAGTTGTAAATATGAGTCAATATACATACTTTTATGAGCAAGTACAAAAAGAGCAATACTTGTTATTTATGTTATAATGTGCTTTTTATGACTATAAAAACAATTACTTACATGACTTTTGATAGGAATCAAATATTTTTGTTAATATAAAATTATGCATTTTTTTTACTTTCTATTTTAATGTTCATATATAATGTTTTTGATAGAAGAATGACTTTTACATATATTTTTTTTCATTAAATTATCCATTTCATTATAAAAATGTTTAACCTCTTAAAAATGATGCTTTATAAAGTCAAGTTTTTCAATAAAAGGATTAACACATCTATCAAATGATTAATAATTAAAGAATGACCTATAAATATAATTCATATTTATACCTATTATTTGAATATATACATCCACATATGTAAGTTTATTATCTAATATTATTGTTTTTAACATTTCTGAATTCAAAGGTATTATTTAAACATAAGTATGTTTAAAATAATTATAATTATATACAACTAGAAAAAAATACGTGTTAGTGGTCTTATGTTTGGTACATTATATTGCTCTTGAGTAGAAGACATAAATGCAATGGAAATATTTTGAAATATTTGGCCTTTTGATTTAGAGGAAGAACTCTTTATTTTCATATGTTATGTTTTAAACTTTCTAAAGGAAAGTTTAATATGTTTTTTTAAACGAATGAGTTAAATGTTGAGATAGAATCCCTGAGTTACTCTCTTAAAAAGGGATAGAAATTTTCTTTAGCTTACAATATATAAATATGTTGGCTCTCCAATGATCTCAGTGTTGACTCTTCATGCCGCACCATTGGAGGAAAATAAAGAAAATAAATATAGCATGATTGTATATAATTGGAATTCATAATCTAGTGCTTATTAATTTTAGAGTACTTTGGTTTTATAACCTTTATATATAATATGTGAAATGTGTTGACCATATTATTTTAAAAGTATAAGTTCAATGTGGTATTTGTGTTCTTCATTTTTTAAAAAAATAGCAAATGCACATGGAACAACAAAGGGAACAAAAAAATATTGGGATCTAATCACATCTCAATATTAAGTTTAATGTGGTTTTGGTGCTATTGAGTTTGTCACAACCCAAGTCTACTCACTTGGTTGTACCACTAGAATTTTACAAGTAAATTACTAGGTTTTATTTTTATTTCAATACTACAATTTTGTTCATAAGTTTTCTTTCATGTTCATAGCAAATATATTTCACCCAAACAAAATTAGTAGCATAAGCTTAAATTAGTATTGGCATATGGTACCACTTTTGGGTTTAACACTATGGCAGACAATCACCCAAGTGGATGAGATCAACCAAATCTCATAAGGTGCCATTAGTGGAGTCGACTTGTCTCATTTAACATCCTTGTGTTCTAGAATGAGGGAAGATCCATGATAGGGGTTATCCTATAGGACCCATAACACTTAGAGGGTGGATTCTTGCTTCTCCATATCTTGACATTCCAAACCTTCAACTTTTTCATCGACAATATTCTACTAATGAATGAAAAGAGAAATACCATACATATACTTGGTTTTTAGCTTATTATCCTCTACCTAGGGTCATTTAGAGCCATGCCAATATCATGGCCTTGGTCTTAATCACACATGCTCCTTATGATCCATGTTTGTATATCCCACACCATACAATGTGACTTAACTAGCTAGGTCAAAAGAACACGGGACTTACCATTGTACTATTCAATATGTAACCTAAAGAAGACATCCTATACTGCCTCTCGTTACCATGCCTAACCAAGTCACTTTCTTTGAAAAATTCTACTAGTCTATAGTTGCATTCAAAATATGTTATGTGTGTACTCACATCTCAACAATGAATGGGTGAATCTTGAGCATCCTTCATTCTCGATGCTTGACTCTTGAAAGTTTTTCTAAGGTTTTACATTCTAATTCAAGTATTTTGTTCCAAATCTCTTCTAAATTAAGTTTTAAGTTTCCACAAGGATATAAGTCTTCCAAGTAAACCAGACTTTAATAATAATCTAAAGCCTAGGATACATCAAAGGTTTAAAGGTTTGAAGAAGTGATCAGATTTGATTTAATACGCACTTCTTATATATTGCTAGTTTTTTTTTTAAATGAAATTGTAAATACCACACTGAACTTATACTTATAAAATAATATGCTCAACACATTTCACATATTACTAAAACCAAATTAATTTAAAATTAATAAGCACTAGATTATGAATTCCAATTATATAAAATCATGTAATATTTATTTTCTTTATTTTCCTCCAATGGTGCAGCATGAAGAGTCAACACTAAGATTATTGGAGAGAAAACATATTTATATAATGCAAGCTAAATAAAAGTTTTATCCCCTTTTAAAAGACTAACTCAGGGGCTCTCTATCTCAACATTTAATTCATTCATTTCTAAAAACAGATTAAGCTTTCCTTTAGAAATTTTAAAATATAATATATAAAAATAAAACAGACTAAGATTTCCTTTAGAAATTTTAAAATATAATATATGAAAATAAAATGTTCTTCAACTAAATCAATATACCAAACATTTCATAATATTTCCATTGCACTTATGTCTTCTACGCAAGAGCAATATAATGCACCAAACATAACTTTTAACACATATGTATGTTGGGCATAACTTTTATTTAGGAATCTATTAAAATAGCTTTCTCTTTAACAAATTACATGCTTTACCATATTCTTCCATTATTGCCAGCGCAACCACATATATTATAAATAATTTAAATTTTTACTAAGAGCCTACCAAACTTAGGTTCAAAATGTGCACTAAGGACTGCCAAAATGATTTAACTCCACCACACCAAGATTTATTAATCTATTATTTCAGCAAATGTTGTATATATTAAATACTAAATTAAAAGAAAAGACTTTTCAATACCATTTAGACCAACAACCTCATCATTCAGGTCAAGTATTTATTTATCTTACCATGCAACAGTATCCACGTATAGAATTATGAAAAACCCAAGTTCAATATACCAAAGCATGAAACCACAACCAAGTCTATGTCTTTAATTTAGACGATATTATTTGTATTTTCACTGGGAACATAAACTTCAATACCAGTCTACAATTGTAAATGATACCAACAAAGTTTAACTTATAATATCTATTTTCTAGAAATCGTTAATGACAACATTACATTTTCAGGTCTACTAAACAGAGATATTCAGGCATTCTAGAATGCAATGTCCACCAACATACATTAACATTTACCTAAATACATATGAAAAAAATTCTAAAAGAGCAAAAAACTGTAATTGTCTACAATTCTTGGCTGTCCCTAGTCCATAATCATCTCTTATCATGCCTGAATAACTTGGTTTGCATTGCTAGTTGGGCCACTCTCCGCTCTTTGAGGAAGTGGGAACTTAATATTTGGGATCAAATTCTAACTCAACAATCCAATGAATGCAATTCTACTGATCCACAATCAAGTTAACATCTAAATATATAATAGAGGTTCACATAACACTCAACAAAACTATGCAAATACATATCCAAATGTAAAATGAAAAAACAACCATTCAAACCAGCTAAATCATAATGCATGAACATACAATAATATCATTTCATTTAATTCCACACAGCAAGACAAAAAAAAATTCCTAGCTCAATTAATTTTTTTTTCTTTCAGGAAACAAAACAATTAAAAATATTGTTATAAGTAATTTACCTGAAGTCTTTCGTGATACTTCGCACTCCAAGTACTGCTCAAGGCTTCTAAAAAAACTCTGCAATTACCATTACGTGTTATACTCCCTACGATACTCCTCATTTTCTTTTTTTTTCCTTTCTTCATCGTACTACTTCCCACAAGAACATATGCCTTTCCCGGTTTCTCGGTATCAAAATATGCGTTTTAACCGACCACTATTTCACGTCATGATGAAGAAAACCATGTGTCCTTTTGTTTAAGTATTCGCTGGCCACTTAATATTGCTCGTAACATTTACACCAAAGAAAACATACAAATCATATCTTTGTCCATACTTAACATAATTGACATTCACAATATTAAGCTGGCATTCATATTAACCTTCCTTCTAACCTTGCTTACATATCTTTTAAATATTGAACACGTCGTCAAGTAAAATATATATATAAATAATTTCTGAGTCCCAATATAATAGAAGAAACCTTTGGAAATTCATCCAATAATTATAAAACAACCGCTAAACGTTCACATTTTATAATATCTCTCCAGATTTAGTAGTAAAATAAATTTAAATGCAGCTTCTAAGTCTGAAACAACTGTTTGGATGGACGAAGGAAAACTAAAAATACCACTAATAAGAACAGCAATACCTATACAATGTAGTAAACATTTATTCTATGAAGAGAGAAGAAGGCAACTTCAGCCTGAATGTTGGAATAGCAAAAAGATGAGTTCTTCTGGGAGCGCTGACCCGAAACACTTCAGTCATATCCAAATGATTTGGATCTCCTTCATGTTTCCAGTCAAAGCAGTGCACCAGCTGAGCCAATGTAATATTGACAGTGGAAAGCCCGAGAAAAGCCCCCGGACATCCTCTTCTCCCTGCCCCAAACGGAACCATCCTCGTCTTGGTCTTTTATCACATCAAAATTCATCCCCATAAATCTTTCAGGCTTGAATGCCAACGGATCTTCCCACACAGTTGGATCTCTTGCTATTGCCCATGCGTTCACGATTAGCCTTGTTTTTGCGGGTACGGAGTAGCTGCGATCAGGTCCCTTCACAGTACAAGCTTGTATAGATTCGTGGGGGAGAAGTAATGGCACTGCTGGATGTAATCGTAACGTCTCTTTCACGACACAGTGCAGGTATTCCATTCTCGCAAGGTCAACCTCGTTTAATATTCGATCTTTGCCTATTACACAGTCAAATTCGTCCTGCAATTTCTTTAATGAATGAGGGTTTCTCAGAAGCTCACTCATTGCCCATTCTAATGTTGTCGTCGTAGTTTCCATCCCAGCACCATACATATCCTGTACATATACAGTAAATGCATCAGGATCAATAACGATTTTGTCGAGAAATTTAAAGTGCATGCACAAGATAACCAGAAAGAACCGTTTCTAAGTATACGGCTGCCTGAAGGAGGTATTTAGCAAAATGTAACGGACAAGTTGGTTGCTAGGTTAACAGGTTATATTATCATATTCTAATGACGATAATATATATATATATATATATATATATATATATATATATATATATAATGTTGCAGTGTGAATAAATAAAACTTGGAGGGACTAATATTGTTGGGAAGAGGTAGTCAGCTTTGTGAGCATCCAAAGATAAATAGCATGAGAGAGCCAACAAATACGTGGAATTAAATTTAAGATATATACTCTTGATTCCATTTAAATATAAGTTCGGAAGACAAAACTTTAAAGCCATAATATTGGGGTTAAGGAGGCCAACTTATCTACAGCAAGTAAGTTCGGATGACAAAAATTTAAAGCCATAATATTGGGGTTAAGGAGGCCAACTTATCTACAGCAAGCAAAAACGGAAATAATTTTGGCAGCAGGTTATTTGATACAAAACAAAACATTATGTCTTTCATTACACAAAAATGAAATATGTACAACCCCCATAGACACCTGTAATTGATATTAGTTCTACATCAATAGCGGATGTTAACAAGTACAGATAAAAATAAGACTAATTTGACTAATTTTCATATATGTGGTAGCATCGTCTAGCAAGTGTTGTCAATAAAGCCTAGAACCCTAACACCGGCACACTTGAAGATCGAAATTAATCATGACGTATTTTTAATCCTTTGCTGCAAGCAGGTCAGAAATGCCATTTTTAACTGTGGGAAGGTTGCTAGCCATAGCTTTTAGATAAAGATGCAAATAAGCTAGGAAATAGATAAAAGTATCTTCATCTTTGTTGGTTGTCCTATTTTTCAATTTGATCTATTAGCTTTCCATTGCATTTGACAGAGATATGTAATGGTCAACACAAGAGACTTACAAAAATAATTGCCTTCGTCTCTTGTCGTGTGATTTGGATGTCGGTGTCGTTCGTGTCCAGGAGTACATCAACTAAATCCTTGACTTTACTATGTTTTCGCTTGTCTTCCACGTGTTCGTCTATTATTTTTTCAGCTAATCCGTCAAACAACTTGTTTGTTTTCTTCATGGGCCTCTTGAAACCCTGCAAGTCAAGCCAATCTAAATAGGGAAGGAAGTCTCCAATGTTGAAAGCTCCCGCCAACACCGAAATCTCCTCTACAAATTCCTTAAAGCTGATGCCGATCCCGCTGCCGCTGCGACTACCACTGCCACTTCCAGCCAAAAGGTGGTCGGCGTATTTCCTGCCCGCTATTATTCGCCAAATCGTATCGGCTGAGAAGGACGATATGGCCTTGCTCACATCCACAGCAACTTTGCCTTCCCTGCTTTTCATGGGTATGGAGCGTATCATGAGAAACACCTCTTCTTCTCGCACAGATTTGAAAGATTCAATTCGCTTACCCGTCAGCAATTCTAGCACGCAGACTTTCCTTATGTTTCTCCAGTATGACCATATGCAGCAAATACAATATCCTTGTAATTATAAAATATGTATTTACCACAGGCGGATGCTGGTCTGGTCGCAAAAATCAAGTCGTGGGTTTTCAGGAACTCCTTTGCCGCCTCAAAAGAGGAAGCTACCACGGTGGGAAGAGAACCCAGTTTCAGAAACAATATGGGACCATATTGATCCGCCAGTTTTTGAAGTCCATGGTGAGGAAGTTTCCCCAAATGATGGAGATTCCCAATGATAGGCCGTGGAGATGGTCCTGGTGGCAACCTTTCATTATTCTTTTTCACACCTCTAAATACACACCTTAAAAGCCAGAAGAAGGCTGGAATTAAAATGGCAAATGCTATAGCTGTGGCAGAAATCGTCATCTCCCATAGACTGTTGTACAAACTTTCTACAACAAAGTAAAAACTACGATTCCACACAGCAATACGATTCCACACAGCAATGGCATAGAACTTATAGGCAAGTGATTGACAAGTTTATGGCAGCCGATAAGTTTAAGACTGGATTCGCATCAATGATAGCTTGCGAATGTAATTTAATAAGAAGCCAGCTTAGAAGGTTTCCCCATATCTAAATTATTTTATTTATTTATTTTTGTTTGCTGGATAGTCAGATGCCACCCGTCAGTTTGAACGACCTTACATACGTGTCACCGGATCTATCGTTTCAGTCAACTGAAACGTGTAACGTAAAAGGTACATAAAAAACCATACACTCTGTAAATGAGACTTCTTTCTCTCCAAACTCTTATTTTAAGGATATATATGAAGAGTCCAACTTTTCGTGAGGTTACCGGAACTTCCAACTTGCATGTTCGGTTGTGTGAACCCAAGGTAATATAATACATTTTAGTAAAGGTAATGACATCAAGAGGGGTTGTGCGTGCACACAAGACATTAAAACGCACACATCGAAGTGGGTGGTTTACATGTAGACATATAGTGGCCTGTCATCTCATGCGACTGAGAATGGTAGGAATAAAAGAATGGTATGAATATAATGGCAGCGGTGAAAAAATAATGTGATGAAAAATCATGCAAATCTTATACAAGAATAATAATATAAAGAAATTTTTATATAAGTGATGTGGATGCCAAATTTTAAAATCTTATACATATCTTTGTATGACTTTTCTATAGAATTTATTAAATTCTTAATCATTTTTAAAAAATATTTAACACACTATTAACTTATAAAAAAATATCAAGCAAATTAAGATTTGTTTTTCTAAATTGTCAAGTGTAACTTTTTTCTGAATTTAGCAAAAAAAAATTGTGAGGCTGTTTTGGTCTAAGAAACCACGACCAGGGGATTCTACACTTTCAAAATCATTCCGGAGTTGTGCTTGGACTTGATCATACCAAAATTATCAAGTGGATTTTGGGTACTGAATGTGTGTTTGGTAGGGTGGAGATTCGAACCACGGACCTCCCATGGAGGATTTGTAACAACCCAAGTCTACTCACTTAGTTGTACCACAAAAACAAGTTATGAAATCTATTAGGATAATTTTTTTCATTTTCAAACAATAGTTTTATTCATAAGGGTGCTTTCAGGTTCTTAGCACAATTGTTCACCCAATAAATCAATGGTATTATTTTGAATCAGTACAGGCATATCAAACCACTTTTAGGATTCTAGACTATTGTGAACATCCACCCAAGTGGGCGAGATTGGCCAAATCCCATAAAGGTGTCCTCTTACTCAAAATAAGTTAGTGCCATGTCAATACACTGGCCTTGGACTTCATCACACATGTCCATTGTCACTCACAAGCGTTTGTACTATGCCAAATATTGTGGCTGAACTAGCAAAGTCAAATGAACACGGGATATATCACAATACTACTCGGATAGCAACCTAGAGATGGCATCCCATACCACCCCTCATTACTAGATCTGACCTAGTCTTAATCCAGACCAATTTTATTAGTCTACAATTGCTCCAAGACTTACTCTATGCAATATTTGTACTTAGAAACATTGGGTGTATCAATATCTTAATCATATTTCTTGATGATTAAATTCATTTACAATTTAACTTAAATATTTTTTGTTTGCTTACCTGCACATAAGGTTATTTGCTCATCCTTCCCAATGAATTAAACCAAGAATTAGTTGCATTTATAGCTAGCATACGTCACTAAGAATTAGTTGCATTTATAGCTAGCATACGTCACTAAGACTTTTGATAGGATCCAATAAAAGGATTCACACAATTTATTTTGTACCCTTGGGTATCCATTTTCAAAACCCATTGATGCCTATCTTTATTTCCTTATCTAGAAGTTCATTTCCTAATCATAATCATCATTGTGGTTATAAATATACTATCAACTATTCTATTATCACCCAAATCCGAGCTGGGTATGCTACTACTACCAGGTCCTTATTTGCATGGTTTACTTCCATCTTAAACTTGTTTCTCAAAACACATATTTCCAAGTTCATAAAATAGAATTTAAGCTCTAGGTAGCTATACTTCCAATGCTTTCATCTAAATGTTTGAACCTTCCATAAAATATTTATTCAACCTTGATTGATATTTTTATTCACATTAACCAAATAGAGGAGGTGACACATTTAGAATGGTCCCCTTAGTTTTTAACTAAGTTCTAACTCTTTAGAACTTAATATAGACATCAAATGGTCTATAGTGGGTCTAACCTCACTACCTTATGGTTTTCATTTGTTCGATAAAGAATCTACACTATCTTAAATGGAACTTTTCCTCCATTTATTATTTTAAGTTTTTTTCCAAGTGCCTGAATCATAATTCTCTTGCAGAAAGGAATAAAATATCATTAGAGCAAGGTAGTCATCTAAACCTTTCTAATTCATAATCTACCTTCGGGTCACACATGATGACGAACTCCGGTTTCGACTATCTTATCCATCTACCATGGTAATAAACCAGATGTTTCACTCCTACTCGGGTGAATGTTTTTTTTGTTTTGGGTCAAGCCATTATAGATTCAATTTTCTCTAGCCATATATCATTGTAGCATGATTATTTATTGAACTCATCAAATATAATCATGCCAATTGTGCCAGATAAAACTTTATCCGAAGAAGTTTAGAGTTACTTTAATCTTCATTCTCATTATTGTTATGGTTTAAATTTAATCATTGATAAGCTTAAGCAACTTCTTTTCATAAACCTTAAATGGTGCAGAATAGAAAACGATCTGCGATATTCATCAATTGAGTTCACCTTTTTTCTAGCAATACATTTATTAAAAAATATATAGATATAAAATTATTACACTATTTATTTATACGCATTCTAGCAGCGGTTTTAATATTGCAAACCCCAAGTGTACCAAACCATTGGATTTTAGTTAAATCTTTTCCTATACATTTTAATAATCTATTTTCAAATTAAAAATATTGTTAGCCAAGTATTTTCATGGGATAAATATTCAATATGTAAAGTCACAAATATCTCCATATTGTAAATTCTAAACTATATTAGGGTATAAATACACCAGTTACATTTCAATATTAGTGCTAGGTAAAAAAATAATAATTATTGAAAAGTAGCGAAAGTGTATTATGACTTCCAGAACCATTATTCTTCAACATTTTACTCGGAATAAAAGACATACACATTTACATTGTTGACATAACATATTCTAGGTTCTCCTATTCATCGATTCTGAACAAAGAGCTCCATTAAAAATACAGTTTTAGAGTTTCAATCTATTGCAATCTCAGTTTTTAAAGCATGAGATGCCAAACTTAGTTCTTTAAAATTCTATATTTAGGTCCTCTTCCTAATTGATCCAGACTCATGGAAATATATTTATCAGGTTACACAACCCCATCAATCCCAAGGATTACAGGTAGCAATTCTATTTGATAGAGTGGTAAGATAATCTTGCTTCTTCCACATTCATGGTTCTCTACTCGGCATGCCTGCACTGCTTGATCGATTATTCATCCCAAGAAGACGAACGGTGTCCAAAACATGAACTTTACCCAGGAGATCATATATGGATTTTCATTTGTCATGCACTATAATATGCATAAATATATGGGTTCACTGTCTAGCTCACTTCATATTTTTTCAGGTTCAAACAACCATGCTAGCTAAATAAAAATAACCCCATTTCCATTTCCATTGTAGAATTTTCCATTCAACTTTGTTCGATTTATTCACATTGAACAAAGTACATATTCCAGCCAATATTGCACTCATTACAGACCTTAATATAGATATAAAATTATTACACTATTTCTTTATACGTAGTCTAGCAATGCTTTTAATATTGCAAAACCCAAGTGCACCAAACCATTAGCTTTGAGTTAAATCTCTTCTTATACATTTTAATAAGCCTAACCCCATTTCCATTGAAAAAATTCTCATTAAACTCGTTATATTTTTTCACATTGAACAAAGTACATATTCTAGCCAATACTGCACTCATTAAAGACCTTATATATAACATGCAAAGTTGAATATAAAACATGTATCAATATGGTAGTATTTTAAGCTCAACTGTCCCGTATTTCCATTTCATTTTTAGGAAAATATTTAGCTTCTCAAAACTAATAGAAACTAGACAATACATTATTTCTTGTCTTTAATCTTTTCTCATTTTCGAATTCAATTCTAGAAAACTACAAACTTTCAAATATTTCTTTTGCATGCAAGTATTACAAACATATCCAATAATATTCAATATTTAATTCAAACAACATACTCATAAATTAAACAACACATCCAACAATTCAAAGAAAATTTGACAGTATTACTCGTAAATACTCCATTGTTCACTTTGAAATCTTTCGGACATCTTTTGCTCTGCAATTTTTATGTGTATTATCTTTCTTTTTTTTTCTGATTTGTAGCTCTTCCACCGGTTAAATTGAATTTTATTTCTCTGTAATTAAAGTATCTCTCCTCAGCAATGCATGCCTAAAAATATTTTATATCCCACACCCGTCATTTTTTCTAACTTGATGTAAGTTATTCCCTTGTTTTTCTTAACTTGATGTAAGTTATTCCCTTGTTTTTCTTAACTTGAAAAACCTGGAATCATTATCTCCATCGGATAACATGTGTAGCACCAAACAAGAGTGGGGTTGTTATAATCATCAGTAAGCATCCTCGATCATCATGAGAAAATATTGAGAATTTAATTTATTTTATTTTGTTCTACCGTAGCTTCTTATCAAGTGTTGCAGGTGCACAACTACAAGTTATTATTCATATTATAATCATTTTAATAAATTCAAATTTCTATCTTTATTTTATTTTTTTTATAATATATATTTTTCCTTTATAATTTTCATTTCATAAGGTAATGAAAACATAAACACTTTTAATTCACCATAACCTTACCAAGGTAGCTCCCATACTTAGCATCTTCATTTCCAATGAAAAATCATAATGCATCTCTTTCACAAACAGTAACATATTTTCGAGTAAAGAAAACACAAACAAACCACAGAGAAAATGTTCGTGTAATCCTACATGAAATGCAATTATGGGGCTTTTGTGTACCCTTAAGCTTAATCATAATTCCCCAATTCACCTTTTCCACTAAGGAACTTATCCATCCAATGCACATACCTAGTCCTGCACATACAAAGGACATATGTAGTACCATGCTCCAAAATATAAAGGTAAGTTTAATCCATTAATTAATCTATAACTAATGGTCATGCGGGGAGGTTTGTTACATACTACCCCACTTAGAAAAAAAACAGTCCCTGTGTTTTATGCAAGGTAAATAAAAATAGATGACATTATATTCAATCATATCATCCCCAAAACTATGCATTTTGATCTCATACATCATGTATACCTATTAATTTGCAATATTCACTTACTCAATACAATAAAAAAATTCTTCTTATTGTATATTCACATATGTATAAATCAAATATATATAAAATTATGAAAACAAGCTACTCTACTTAGTAACTCAAATATACACAAGATATTTTTTAAGTGCCCAATCATCCATCCATTAATGAAAATACATACATCATGTTTTTTAAAATTGTTCCTAAACTAATCAGTAGCTTAATCTAGTTTGAGCATTCCATTCACATTATGTTTTATATTGTCTTATTTCAAAGATTAATGCACAAACCAAAACATGAACATAGCTACTCAACTCAATAGCCTCAAAGTATATACAAAACTACTCTATGCAGTAATCCTGTCACAACCAATACAAACTCTTCAAAAAACTCTACATAGCAGATCACATATACGTACATATGTTTTTATATTTGTAAATCCATAAATTCACGAAAATTATTCATGTGTTAAAAAAGGATAGGAAATTATTTTCTTTGAACTTCTTATATTTTTAGCCCTGAAATCTTGGCATCCTCAAGGTTCAATAAATTTAACACCTCTCAAGGTTGTGCAATGGCCTCTTCTACCTGGCTTGTAACTCCATGTTTAACATGCAAAGTTGAAAACAAAACATACATCAACATGGCAGTATTTTAAGATCAACTATACCGCTTTTCCATTTAAATTAAGCTTCTTAAAACTCAAAAAAAATTAGACAATACATTCTTTCTCATCTTTAATCTTCTAATATTTTCTCATTTCCAAATTCAATTCTAGAAAACTAAAAACTTTCAAAAATTTCTTTTGCAAAAAAGTATTGCAAACATATCCAATAATATTGGATATTTAATTCAATCAACATACTTGCAAATTAAACAACGCATCCAACAATTCAAAGAAAATGTGTCAGTCTTACTCGTAAATACTCCATTGCTCACTCCAAATTTTGTCGGATGTCTTTTGCTCTGCAATTTTTATGCGTATTCTCTTTCTTTTCTGATTTTTAGCTCTTCCATCAGTTATATTGGGTTTTATTTCTCTCCGAGCAAAGTATCTCTCCTCAATAATGCATACCTCAAAATATTTTATATCCCACACCTCTCTTTTTTCCTAATTTGATGCAATTTATTCCCTTTTTTTCTTAACTTGAAAAACCTGGAATCATTATCTCCATTGGATAACATGTGTAGTGCCAAAAAAGAGTGGGTTTATTGTAATCATAAGTATGCATACTCGATCATCATGAGAAAAAATTAAGAATTTAATTTATTTTATTTTATTCTATCGTAGCTTCTTATAAAGCATTGGAGGTTCACAAGTACAAGTTATTATTATTTTTTATTTATTTATTTGTGGAAAACATCCCAAAAGGGATGCCACTTTCGGGTAAGACCCAAGGAGGCAGGGGTATCCATTTTGCCAAAAATGCCTAGGACTCGGACCTGGCCTACCACCTTTGACATACTCAAGGAGCAAACAAACACGCAAATCCAATTTAAAAATAAGTAAATAACAACAAAAATAATAAAATAAAATAAAAAACATGCTCCTTGAGTGTGTCAAAAATAAAAGCACAACCAAACAAACACAATAATATAAAAAAAACCACAACACGAACCACGTAAAAAAATATAAGAACCACATAACAAAACACAAACAAGAAAAAAATAACAGAACACTACAAAGACATAACAAAAAAAAACATGAAAAATAAACACAACCAAAACCAAAAAAATTAAAAAAATAAAATAAAAATAAAAATAAAAAACAACCAACAACAGACAATAAACAAAAACAAAAAACATAGAAAACACTCACACATAAAAATATGAATTAACACAAACAAAGAGAAACCCAAGAACAAGAACGAAAAAAACACAAGAACAATAACAAAAAACATTTAAAAAAAAAAAAACCACAAAACAACAATAACACAAGAACAACAAAAAACAACACAAATAACACAAAAACAAAACAAAACAAAAGAACCCACCCACCTTAAAAAACTAAACAAAAAAAACAAAAAAAAATTAAAAATTAAAAATTGAACATAACAATGACCTATCTAGACCATAATACTATTAAGGCAAGAATCAATAGAGGAAACAAAATAAATAATAGAATGAGCTAGGGAACTAAAAAAAACTGAATGAACCAAAGAGAAGCAAAAAAAACAAAGCAAGAAGAAACTAGGTACCTTCAAAACTGGAGTCATCCAAATAAATGATAGAAAGAAGAGCTTCCCTAATTTGAGAAGCCCACCATCTAGTAGGGTGGCCATAACAAGTAATACCATCTTTGTCCAAAGCCCAATTAGCTAAAGCATTAGCACTCTTGTTTTGATAGCTAACCACATGATTGTAATCAACTTTCAAAAATTCCATCTAGATTAATTGAATCTTATCAACTACAAGTTATTATTCATATTATAATAATTTTAATAGATCCAAATTTCTATCTTTATTTTTTTGTTTTTATAATATATCTTTTTCCTTTATAATTTTCATTTCACACGATAATAAAAACATAAACACTTTTAATTCACCATAACCTTACGAAGGTGGCTCCCATGTTTAGCATCTTCATTTATAATGAAAAATCATAATGCATCACTTTCACAGATAGTAACATATTTCCGAGTGAAGTAAACACAAGCAAACCATAGAGAAAATGTTCATGCAATCCTACATGAAATACAATTATGGGGCTTTCGTGTACCCTTAAGCCGAATCATAAATTTTCAATTCACCTTTTCCACTGAGAAACTTATACATCCAATGCACATACCTGGTCCTACCATACAAGGGACATCATTAGTACCATGCTCCAAAAGATAAAGGTAAGTTTAATCCATTAATTAATCTATAACTAATGGTCATGCAGGGAGGTTCGTTATATACTACCCCACTTAGAACAAACACAGTCTCTATGTTTTATGAAAGGCTAATAAAAATAGATGACATTATATTCATTCATATCATTCCCAAAACTATGCATTTTGATCTCATACATCATGTATACATATTTATTTACCATATTCACTTACTCAGTACAATAAAATAAAGATTCTTATTGTATATTCACATATGTATACATAAAAGATATATAAAATCATGAAAATAAGCTACTCTACTCAGTAACTCAAATATACACAAGATGTTTTTTTCAGTGTCCAATCATGCATCCATTAATGAAAATCCATACATCATGTTTTTCAAAATTGTTCCCAAACTAATCAATAACTTAATATGGTTTGAACATTCCATTCACATGATGTTTTATATTGCATTCTTTCAAAGATCCATGCACAAACCAAAACATGAACATAGCTACTCAACTTAGTAGGCTTAAAGTATAAAAAAAACTACTCTATGCAATAATCTAGTCACAACCAATACAAACTCTTCAAACAACTCTACATAGCAGATCACATATACATACATATGTATTTATATTTGTAAATCCATACATTCGCCAAAATTATGTATATGTGTTCAAAAAGGATAGGAAATTGTTTTCTTTGAACTTCTTATATTTTTAGCCTTGAACTCTTGACATCCCCAAGGTTCAATAAATTTAACACCTCTCAAGGCTACAACATGGCCTCTTCTACCTGGCTTGTAACTCCATTTTTAACATGTAATTTTAAAAATAAAATATACATCAACATGGCAGTATTTTAAGCTCAACTATACCATATTTCCATTTCATTTCCCGGAAAATATTTAGCTTCTTAAAAATAAAAAAAAATAAGACAATACATTCTTTCTTGTCTTTAATCTTCTAATATTTTATCATTTCCTAATTCTATTCCAAAAACCATAAAGTTTCAAACATTTATTTTGCATACAAGTATTGCAAATATATCCAAAAATATTCAAGATTTAATTCAAACAACATACTAATGAATAAATAACACATCCAGAAATTCAAAGTAAATGTGACAGTCTTACTCGTAAATACTCCGATGTTCACTCTGAATTCTTTCAAACATCTTTCGTTCTATAATTTTTATACGTATTCTCTTTTTCTTTCTGATCAGTAGCTCTTCTACCAATTAAATAGGGTTTTCTTTCTCTTTGATAAAAGTATCTCTTTCCAATAATGCATGCCCCAAAATATTTTATATCCTATAACTCTTTTTTTTAAATTCGATGCAATTTAGTCCCTTGTTTTCCTTAACTCAGAAAAACAAGAATCATTATCTCCATTAGATAAAATGTGTTCCACCAAACAAGAGTGGGCTTATTGCAATCATCAACATGCATCCTCAATTATCATGAAAAAAAACTAAGAATTTAATTTAATTTCTTTTATTTTATTATAGATTTTTATCATGCATTGCAGGTGCACAACTACAAGTTATTATTCATATTATAATCATTTTAATATTGCCAAATTTCTATCTTTATTTTATTATTCTTATAATATATATTTTTCCTTTCTAATTTTCATTTCATAAAGTAATGCAAACATAAACATTTTCAATTCACAATAAACTTACAAATGTGGCTCTCATGCTTAAAATATTCATAGCCAATGGCTCCCATGCTTAGCATCTTCATTGCCAATAAAAAATAATAAGGCATCACTTTCACAAACAATAATGTATGTATGAGTGAAGTAAACACAAGCAAACAATAGAGAAAACATCCATGCAATCCTACATGAAATACAATTATGGGATTTTGTGTACCCTTAAGCCGAATCATCATTTTCCAACTCACCTTTTCCACTAAGCAACTTATCCATCCAATGCACATACCTGGTCCTACACATACAAAGGATATCAACAGTACCATGCTCTAAAATATAAAGGTAATTTTAATCCATTAATTAATCCATAACTAATGGTCATGTGGGGAGGGTTGTTACATATTCCCCCACTTAGAAAAAATATAGTACCTATGTTTGATACAGGGTAAAGAAAAATAGATGACATTAGATTCAATCATATCATAAAAAAAAACTATGCATTTACATATCATACATCATGTATACATATTCATTTAAAATATTCACTTACTCAGTACAATAAAATAATGCTTTTTATTGTATATTCACATACGTATACATCAAACATATAAAATAATGAAAACAAGCTACTCTACTTAGTAACTCAAATATACACAAGATGTTTTTTTTTAGTGTCCAATCATCCATCCATTAATAAAAATCCATACATCATGTTTTTCAAGATTATTCCCAAACCAATCAGTAGCTTAATCTGGTTTGAAAATTCCATTCACATGATGTTTTATATTGCCTTCTTTCAAAGATCCATGCACAAATCAAAACATGAACATAGCTACTCAACTCAATAGCCACAAAGTATATACATATGCAGTAATCCAGTCACAACCAAGACAAACTCTACATAGTAGTTCACATATACATACATATGTATTTATATTCGTAAATTCATACATTCACCAAAATTATTCATGTGTTCAAAAAGTATAGAAAACTATTTTTTTTTAAATTCTTAAATTTTTAGCCCTGAAATCTTGACATCCCCATGGTGAAATAAATTTAACACCTCTCAAGGTTGCAGCTTGGCCTCTTCTACTTGGCTTTTAACTCCATGTTTTACACAGGTTTCCAGAGATCTCTCACTAGGATATTATTTGCAATAAAAGCTTTGAGGGCATTTACTGGTAAAATGTGCTTCTCCACAAACATAACCACCCATATGAGGTGCTTGAAATTTCTCTTTCTTGACTTCTTGAACACATACAAGCTTTAAATTGGTGTTACAATTATTATACTTAACCAACTCCTTGGGTTTATTTCCAAGATTGATACTATTAATTATTTTTTCATTGGATCTCTTTCCTTTTATTTTACTACCAAACTATTGTTCAACAAGGAATTCAATCATTTGTTGTTGAGATTCCACATTTTTTGGTAAGAATTTCATCATAGATATAGATTGTTCCAACTATCCTTGAAACTATTTGATTGTGGTTGCAATTCCGTCCATCTGCATTTGATCACAAAAAGATTTTTGTTAATAGTTGGTTTGAATTTCTACACAACACATAATATAGAGTTCTACATATAATTACCAGTTAGTTTTCTTTCTTTAAGCAACAAAAAATGAGGAGCAAAAATTAACTTTGGTTAACTTGGTAGGTTTGTCTTGTCTCAAAATCTACCTCCCAATCGTATGCCAAAACCATTTTTTTAAACATGTTGCTCACTAACTAGAGGATATAGTTATTATTAGATCCACCATTTATCAAAATTGGTGCTTCTATACCATATACTGTACTATTTAATAAAGGAAAATGGGAACTTGTCCCTCAAGTACGGTAACTAACCGTCACTACAGAGATCTTGTGGGTGGCTTTTTCCTGGAGCATTTCAATGGATATAAACCATGTGGGGGCACTATCTAGAAAAGTGGGACCCTCTTGCATACTTAACAACCATTGCAAGGTTTCTACTACCCATGTTGATATCCTCTTTCCTATCGAGAGGTGCAATTTCCCTAGCTTTTTCCTGATTTTTAAGTCTTAGATTACTTCTTCTATGGTATACTTTACCTTTTTTCTCAATTTAATCTTCTTCTTAATTTTTTATTTTTTATTTTTACTTTGCTCCATAACCCACTTTATAATTTTTTTTTAATAGGATCATACTATCAATAATTCTTTTTTGCAAAGTAGTGATTGACCAAATTTTTCCTTTGTGTTGTCATTACTTATATTATTAATTTTGGGATTCATGACCTTCTTTAGATCCTTGGTCATCTCCTTACTCACTATGGCACTTCTAGAATGAATTCCTATGGGATCATTTTTAAGGAGGTGCATTCACTTCATTTTTATTTCCTTTTGTCGACCTTCTCTTCTATTTCCTTTTTGTGGTTTAAACTTCGTCTTAAGATGGCTTCCTCTTGTCCACCTCTCATGGAGTCCCTAGAAATTCCACCTTGCAACGTATGTGCTATAAGACTTTTTTTTAATTTAAATTTGTTCAACAAATTTTTTTTAACTAAAGATCCCTACAACTAAAGATCTCTTCTGCTCTGATACCATATGTAACAACCCAAGTCTACTCACCTGGTTGTACCTCAAAAACAAGTCATGAAATATCTAAAGATAATTTTTTTTTCATTTTCAAACAATAGTTTTATTCATAAGAGTGCTTTCAGGTTCATAGCACATTTGTTCACCCAATAAATCAATAGTATTATTTTGAATCAATACAAGTATATCAAACCACTTTTGGGATTCTAAACTATTGCAAATAACCACCCAAGCAGACAAGATTGGCCAAATATCATAAAGGTGTCTTTCTGTAGAATCGATTCACCATAGTATCTTTCCTCTTTTTTTGGCCATTTGGATATATCTACATTAGGGGTTATCCTATAGGGTCCATATCACCAAGAGGTGGATGTTTTCTTTCCTCATCCCTTAGCATATTTGAACCCACAACCTAACTGGTCAATTTTTTTAAGCTTCAAATATGCAAAGGATCATCATACATATGCCTCTATGACTAATTATTTATCCTCTTACTTGGATTTAGTTAGTGCTGTGCCAATACACTAGCCTTGGACTTCATCACAAATGCCCATTGTGACTCACAAGCATTTATCCCATACCAAATGTTGTAGCTGAACTAGAAAATTCAAATGAATATGGGACATATCACAGTACTACCCAAATAGAAACCTAGATATGGCATTCCATACCTAGATAGAAACTTAGAGATGGCATCCCATACCACCCCTCATTACTAGATTTGATCTAGTCTTAATATAGACAAATTTTATCAGTCTATAGCTACTCCGAGACCTGCTTTATGCAATATCCACACCTTAGTAACATTGGAAGTATCAATATCTTAATCATATTTCTTGATGATTAATGTCATTTATGATTTAACTTAAATATTTTTTGTGTGCCTACCTACACATCAAGTTATTTTCTCATCCTTCCCGGTGATTTAAACCAATAATTAATTGCAGTTATAGCTAGCATATGTTACTAAGACTTTTGATAGGATCCAAAAAAAGAATTCGCACATAGTTTATTTTGTACCCTTGAGTATACATTTTCAAAATCCATTGATGCCTATCTTTATTTCCTTATCTAGGAGTTCATTTCCTAATCATAATCATCATTGTTGTTATAAATACACTATCTACTATTCCATTATCACCCAAATCCGACTTGGGTCTTCTACTACTACCAAGTACTTATTTGTATGGTTTACTTTCATATTAAACTTGGTTCTCAAAACACTTATTTCTAGGTTTATGGAATAGAATGTCTCATGTTTAGTCTAATTTAAGCTAAAGGTAGCTATACTTATAATGCTTTCATCTAAAGGTTTGAACCTTCCATAAAATATTTACTCAACCTTGATTGATAAATCTATTCACATTAACCAAATAAAAGAGGTGACACATTTAAAATGTTTCCCTTAGTTTTTACTAAGTTCTAACTCTTAGAACTTAATATAGACATCAAATGGTCTATAGTGGGTCTAACCTCACTGCCTTATGGTTTTTATTTGATCGATAAATAATCTACACTATATTAAATGGAATTTTTTCTCCATTTATTATTTTAATTTTATTTCCAAGTACCTGAATTATAATTCTCTTGCAGAAAGGAATAAAATATAATTTGATGCACCTTACCAAAGCCATAACTTGTGAATCGTATGCTCGTTTGCCTTAAAATTTAACAGGTGGTTCCACGTGCGTGTTCTTCATTAGGACGATCTCTGATCCTCTTGACCCTCCAAAAATCATTATTTCAGAGCCTAACTCCAACATCTAGTGCCCCAAACTTAGCTTTTAGAATAGTTTCCCAGGTTTTTTGGGTTTTTTTGGTTGTTAGAAGTTTATTATCTTTTGTTATACATTAAGTTGAGACATAATATTTTAAATTAAGGTTCATTATTGTAAGAGGTATTTGTACACCAAATTTGGGTGCAATCTGATTCATTTCTATTTATAGCAGTTTTTAGGAAAAAATCTATTTTTAGCAATTTTTACAAAAATTACATTTTTAGGGTTTCTTTCGAGTTTCTTTGGTTTTTGGTTTCTATATGATGAATTGTAATATTTTGTAGAAGGAGTGTGAATTAAGGAATTATAAGAATATCAATTGACATTTTTATTCCATTATTGCATTTGTGTTATGTGATTGGAGTTCATTTTGTTCGTCTTTTATAGTTGAGTTTACACCATTTGGTATCAGAGCAAGTGTGATCTCGCTAGTGAATGGAATATGCCAACTAGAAGATATGCCCATATGAATAGGCATATAAAGGATCTAATTACAAAAATATCATGGTTGATTGGTGCAATTGATCGCATGGGAGAGATACGTCCTAGGGCACATGCAAATTAAGGATCTGATGATGAAAATATACCCAAGGAACATGGATCTGAGGTCCATGCAAAAGTAGAACTAGAGAATCCATAGGAAGAAGGGCACGATTTTGAAAATTTACTAATACAAGATCTAGAGGGGTTTAAGGGGAATCAATATGGGATAAATATTAAGGTTCCCAAGTATGCTAGTGGGTTGAAACCAGAGGAGTTGATCGATTGGATCAATAGCCTAGAAAAATATTTTGAATGGAGTAACCTTGCTGAACAGATAAGGTTAAGCTCGCATGCACAAATTTGAAGGGAAATGCATTTATTTTGTGGGATCATTTATAGACTACACGACAGAGGAATGGAATGTAAAAAATTAGGGATTGGACAAAGATGAAGAAGAATTTACAGGAAAATTTTATACCTATAGACTACTCTCAAACCCTATTTCATAGATTTCAGAATCTTCGACAGAAGGATCAAAGCATTGAGGACTATACTAATAAATTTTACAAGCTATCCATTTGAGTGGAGAACAATGATATGGATGACAAAAAGGCTAACAGGTATGTAAATGGCCTAAGTTTTTCTATTCAAGATGAGATGACCATACATCACACTCTTACAGTGGAGGATGTGTATCAAATGGACCTCAAGGTGAAGGAGAAATTGAAAAGGATTAATAGAAGAGGTAAGAAGGGATTCACACCCTCTTCAGGTCAGGGTTCTAGTGGATCTAATTTTCTCAAGGGAGAATCCTCAATACCTACTAAACAAGAAGAATATGAGTAGAATCTAAGAGGAAGATGATACCAACAAGGTAGAGGTTATGGTGGTGGACAAAATGGAAATGATCTGAGGAGGTCATATACCTGTTATGTATGTGGTGAGGAGGGGCACAGAGCATTTGAGTGTCCCCAATGTGATGTCCAAGAAAGGGTTTAAGGATGACAAGGAAAGGTCAATCTGATTGAGATGGAAGAGCAGGATGAGGATGAAGTTATTGCTAACATGGGGGAAGCACTTATGATAAGGAGGACATTTATTGCTCCTAAGAAATATATGGTTCAAAGAAAAGCAAAGGGGCAGACCATATATGGTGAATATTCTTGGTTTCAAATGAACATATTTCAAACAAGGTGTACATCAAGAGGTAAGGTATGTAACATTGTCATTGATGGTGGTAGTTGTGAGAATATGGTGTCAAATATCATGGTTGATAAAATGTACCTAAAATGTGAAAAATATCCTTATATATATCACATCTCATGGGTTAATAAGGGAATGAGGTAACAATAGATCAGAGGTGTTTAATTAAATTTTCAATTGGGAGAAATTACAAGGATAAAGTGTGGTGTGATGTGATCTCAATGGATGCATGTCACATTCTATTGGGAAGACCTTGGAAGTATGACAGGTATACTAACCATAATCGAAGAAATAATACTTACACATTATGGAAGGATGGTGTAAAGGTAGTTCTTGTACCTCTGAGGAGTATGGGCCAAGTGAGAGCTTCTTGACATTGAAGGAGTTTCTTGTAGGGATCAAGTATGTTAGCTTTTGTCATGCCTTAATAGCTAGGAAGCTAGAAACAGAGGAAGTGGTTATGCCTATAGTAGTAGCTACATGAATATAAAGATATCACACCAAAGGAGTTACCATATGGGCTACCACCAAAAAGGGATATCCAATATCACATGGATTTTATTCCAGGATCAGTGCTCTCAAATCAGGTAGCTTATCGGTGGAACCTGACATAGAATGCAGAGTTGAGTAGGCAAGTGACAAAGTTGATAAAGAAGGGATTAGTTAGGGAGAGTATGAGTCCATGTGTGACTCCAACATTGCTGACCTCGAAGAAATATGGTGACTGACAAATGTGTGTAGACAGTAGAGCCATAAACAAAATCATAATAAAGTATCGGTATCCTATACCGAGAGTGTATGACATGATGGATGGATTGGCTGGAGCTAAATACTTCAGAAAATTTGATCTATGGAGTGGCTGCTACTAGATCATAATTCGAGAAGGGGATAAATGAAAGACAGCTTTTAAGACAAAATATGGATTGTACGAGTGGATGGTGATGTCATTTGTGTTGTCTAATACACCCAGTACGTTTATGTGGTTGATGAACAGAGTACTATGAGAATATAATGGTAAGTTTGTGGTTGTGTATTTTTATGATATTTTGATTTATAGTAAAAGTGAAGAAGAACATTTGTTACACCTGAAATTAGTGTTAGACATGCTCAAGAAGGAGACATTGTATGTCAACCTGAATAAATGTAGATGCACTACTTAATATCAAAGTAGTTTGTGTTGTTTACTGATCATGAAGCATTAAGGTATGTCAATTCTTAGAAAAAGTTAAATAGTAGGCATGCCAAATGGGTTTCATTTTTGCAACAGTATACATTTCTCCTAAAACACAAGTCGGGAAAATAGAATAAGGTTGTTGATGCATTGAGTAGAAGAGTCTTGTTTTTGACCACTATGGAGAATGAAGTGGTAGGATTTGAGGGGATTAAATATATGTATGAATATGATGCAAATTTTGGGAATATTGTGCAACAGTGCAAAAGTGCGATAGGGGGTGAGTCTCATCCTATTTTTGAAGAGTATTTTTTATAGAATGGTTATTTGTTTAAGGGCAATCAATTATGCATTTCCAATGGCTCTATGAGAGAGAACATCTTGAGTTAATTACATAGTGGGGGTTTTGTTGGTCATTTTGGAGTAGCCAAAACTACCACTCTTATAGAGGAGAAGTACTATTGGCCAAAAATGAAGAGAGATATAATCAAGTTTATCTCTAGATGCATAGTATGTCAAATGGCTAAGGAACATGAACAAAATACATGGTTGTATATACCACTGCCAATTCCTACAGGACCATGGACCGATCTGAGTATGGATTTCGTGTTGGAGTTGCCCAAGACATAGAGGGGTAAGGATTCAATTTTTGTTGTGGTAGACAAATTTTCAAAAACGGTGCATTTCATTGCTTGTCAAAAAACTAATGATGCAACTAGGACTGCAGTCTTATTTTTTATGAGATTGTGTGGTTGCATGGTGTTCCAAATACTATTACTTCTAATCGGGATACTAAGTTCTTGAGTCACTTTTGGAGGATGTTATGGAAAAATTTGAATACCAGGTTACAGTTCAGTAGTGCTTGCCACCCACAGACCGATGGGCAAACAGAGGTAGTTAACAGAAGCTTGGGAAACCTCTTACAATTCATATTTGGAGAAGAAACAAAATAATGGGATTTAGCCTTGTCACAATCCAAATTTACATACAACAGTTCGGTGAACGGGTCAATAGGTAAATCTCCTTTTTAAATTATTTATGGTCAAAATCCAAGAGGTGTATTATATTTTGTTGTGTTACCAATTGGGAAAAAAGTTAAGGATTATGCAAAAGCATTTGCTGAGCATATCCAGAAAGTGCAAGAGTCAGTGAGGGAAAAATTGCAGAGTAGTAATGTTCACTACAAAGAGTTTGATGATGCACATAGAAGGGTGAAAGTGTTTGAAGAGCATGATATGATCATGGTTCATCTTAGGAAAAAAAATATTTTCTAAAGGGACATATAACAAACTAAAACTTAAGAAAATTGGGCCATGCAAGATTTTGAAGAAGATCAATGATAATGCCTATAAAGTGGAGCTGCCCGATGAATTTGATATTTTGCCCATTTTTAATATTTTTGATTTATTTTAGTATCCTGGTACTGCCAAGGATGGAAAATTATAGGAGACAATAAATTGAGCATGACAGGTGCCTAAGAAGAAAAAATATAGAGTTGCATAGGTGCTCGATAAGAAGGTGATCACCACCAAACATAGGAGCTACAATAAATTCCTAGTTTAGTGGGAAGGATTACCACAATCATATAAAACTTGGGTTTCAGATTTAGAGCTAAATAAAATTGATAACCAGAAGCTACAGGATTTCAATTCAGCTAAACTCGTAGGATCTGAGTTCTTTTTCACAAGAGGAGAATGATGCACCTTGCCGGAGCCATAACTTGTGAACCGTACGCCTCTTTGCCTTCAAATTTAACAGGTGGTTTCGCGTATGTGTTATGCATCAGGATGATCTTTGATCCTCCTAACCCTATAAAAATCATGTTTTCGAGACCTAACTCTAACATATAGTGCCCTAAAATTAGCTTTTAGAATAGGTTCCCAGGTTTTTTGGTTTTTTTTTTTGTTGTTAGAAGTTTATTATCTTTTGTTATACCTTAATTTGAGACCTAATATTTTAAATTAAGGTTAATTATTGTAAGAGGGATGTGTGTCCCAAATTTGGGCGTAATTTGACCCATTTCTATTTTTAGCAGTTTTTAGAAAAAAAACATTTTTAGGGTTTATTTGGTATTCGGTTACTATATGATGGATTGTAATATTTTTTATAAGGGATGTGAATTTAGGAATGAGAAGAATATCAATTGGCAATTTTCTTCCATTATTGCATTTGTGTTATGTGATTGGAGTCCATTTTGTTGGTCTCTTGTAGCTGAGTTTACACCATAATTAGAGCAAGGTAATCATCAAAACATTTCTAATTCACAATCTACCTTTCAGTCACACATGATGACCAAATCCAGTTTCAACTATCTTATCCATATATCATGGTAATGAACCAGATATTTTTCTTCTACTCGAGTGAAAGTTAAATTTATTTTGGATCACGCCACTAGAGATTAGATTTTCTCTAACCATATATCATTGTAGAATTATTATTTATTAAACTCATAAAATATAATCATCGCATGCCTATTGTACTAGATAAAAATTTATCTAGAGAATTTTAGAGTTAATTTATTCTTCATTCTAATTATTTTTATGGTTTGAATTTAACCAATGGTAAGCTTAAGCAACTTATCTTTATAAACCTTAAATGGTGTAGAATAGAAAATGATATGTGATATTTATCAATTGAGTTCATCATTTTTAGCAATATATTTATTAAAAATGTAGATATAAAATCATTACACTATTTATTTATATGTAGTCTAGCAATGGTTTTAATATTGCAAACCCCAAGTGCACCAAACCATTGGATTTTAGTTAAATATCTTCCTATATATTTTAACAATCCATTTTCAAATTAATATTATTGTCAAACAAGTAATTTCATGGGATAACTATTCAATTTGTAAAGTCATAAATATTCAACTCCATATTGTAAACTCTAAACTATATTACAATATGAATACACTTGTTATATTGCAATATTTGTGCTAGTTTAAAAACTAATAAATACTTAAAAGTAGTTATAGTGTATTATGACTTCCAGAACCATTATTATTCAACATTTTATTTGTAATAAAAGACATACACATTTACATTTATGACATAACATATCCTCTAGGTTCTCATGTTTACTGAATCCGAACAAAGAGCTCCATTAAAAATATATTTTTATAGTTTCAATCTATTGCAATATCGATTTTTAAAGCATGACATGAAAAAATTGCTTCTATTAAATTCTATATTTATGTCCTCTTCCTAATTGAATCTAACTCATGGAAAGACATTTATCAGGTTACACAACCCCATAAAACCCAAGGATTGCAAGTAGAAATTCTATTTGTTAGAGTGGCAAGATAATATTGCTTCTTCCACATTCATAGTTCTCTACTTAGCATGCCTGCATTACTTGATCGATTCTTCATCCCAAAAATATGACTAGTGAACAAAACCCAAACTTTACCCATAGGATCAAATACGACTTTTCATTTTTCATGCACTCTAACATGCAGAAATATATGGGTTTACTATATATCTCACTTTAGTTTATTTTTTTTTAGGTTCAAACAATAATGCAAACTAAATAAACATAACCCCATTTCCATTGTATAATTCCCAATTCAAATTGGTTATATGTATTTGTAGACACCAAAAATACATCAATCCGATTAGACTATCAAAACATGTTCTAATCAACACCATATGGCCCCCTTGGGCAACCCTTAGAGGTTAAATAGTGGTCCTAGCCACTTTTGGGAGGTTGTAACCTACTTTTGGGAAATTTTGGGCCATTTAGGCATGGTTGTACCACCCCATGATGACCACAGTTCATGGTTGTCCCACCTAGGGATGTCACCAACAACCGTCCTCAGGTTGGACAACCATGGCCTTGGACCCTTAAAAAGTCAAAGGTGATATAAATGGCACCCTGATTCTACCATTTACCCCACCTAGTGAAGCATGCCAGTATGAGGGTGCATAAATATCTTGCTAAGTTACAAATTGAAGGCCCAAATTGGATATTCTTCCCCCTCCAATGCATGGCAAGGCTTGGTCAAATGGCGGCACCTGCCTCACATGGTCAAGCATGCCCATTTGACCATATTCTCACTTGAGATATAAAGTGGATTCATTCCACCCAATTTTGGAGAGGAGTATTTAAAATATTTTACCATGAAGTGTTATCGATATTTATCCCCAATTCACTATGTTTTTTCCCTTGATATCTCCATTGAGTGAAGGATATTTTCAAGTGATTCAAAAACATGCAATACGTTTACAAAACTAACCCATTCAAGTGAATCAGATCCAAAAATTTGACAAAAATACTACTAGGAGTAGTTTAGACCAAATCCTAGATGAATTGGTAAAAAAAACCACTAGATTTGGTGGTCGTCACACCCCAGGATGACCTCCAAATTGTGATAGTCCTAAATGTCACACCTAGTGACAACCATGAATAAGAGCACAATGTCTCTTCTATTTTTGCATAGTTTTATTCTAGAGTATATTTTATACCTTATAACAATTTTTGGTGTAATTTTGAATTGTTTTGCACGTGTTATTATGCATTTATTATTTTGTAGTCTCCAATGGCACAACTAGGGACAACCATAAATATTTGTGTATTTTTCTTTATGTTATTACTTAGATTATTTCTAGTTCACATTATATGCATGATCCTAAGTTTTGGTAGCATTTGGAATAGTTTTGCATCGTGTGTTACACATTTCCTCTTTTAATATAATTATCACATACATCTCTTTGATTGTATTTCAATCCACACATGCTATTAACAAATATAATTTATTTGTGTGTAGATCCAAGTATCACAACACACAAGGAAGGAGCAGAAAGTATAGACATGGATAGATCATCGTAGTGGTAGCAAAAACCCGCTCTTCAATCATGGGTGCGAGGAAGACACTAAAAGCGCACCTTATACTTCTGAAAGGATTTTATCCTTTGGAAATTGTAATGAGTTTTATCAATTGAGAGCCCTCAAGGGGATATTTTTTAATTGTGTACTTGGAAAATGTAATGATACAAAGAGAACCGCCCATTTCTTTTACTTATTTGTCTCTTATGCTTATTTAAAATGTTGCTTTTGTAGTGCTTAAATCAATATAGCAATAGATGAATTTAATTTCCCTTTGGTGCACCATTGTTTCTACTCTATAATGGCAATCATAGTGGGACCCCTATCTCAATTTAGTTTTGCAAGTTTTGACTTGATTTCTATCTTTGAAATGTTGTAGGTCTTGGTTTTTCTGGCCTAAAATGACCCCTGGTTTTCTAATTGGAACACCTAGGGACAGTCACAACAACAATCTCACCTAGGATGACCCCAAAATTTATAGTCGTCCCCCCCCAGGATGACCACAAAATAGAGGGTTTGTTCTACATACAAAACATAGTCGTTGTCGACTATGTTTTCTGAAATATTATTATTATATATATATATTGGATTTTAATTACATTATCATATATCTTGCTTTATTAATCCCATTTCATCTGTGTTATTGCATTTGCCTATAATGCAGGGATCTACCCTCATGAAGAGGTATCATTTTGTTATTTTATTATTCATTGCATATTTGCTATTTTTTTAAGGTTATTAGTGAATTCTATGTTGAATGCCTAATTTCAGATTGAATTAAGGGATAAGACAAGTAGTTGCCTTGCAGTTAGCAACTAAAATTGACAGAAACAACAGAGTCATAGGCTTTCATGTTAAGTATCCACAACTTGCTTTTGCATTTTTATTAGTTCAAAAAGGTAAATTTTAGTTTTTCTTTCTCCTTTTGAAAGGTAGATTTCACTTTTGTTTAATTGTAAGAACAACAAAAAAAAAGAAGAAAAACAAAATTAAATCTAGTAATAATGCATTTGTGTGGTTTTATTGCTTATGATCTACCCAATGGGTAGGTTTCCATTTAGGGCATGTATTTTTTAGGTTAAATTTCTATTTAATACTTCTAAAAATGAAATGTTATTTTTTCATTTAGTGAAATATCATTGAGTGCTCTATTATTTTACTTTCTTTAAGTATAAAATGAATCACACACACCATGTCACATTTTGAACATTAGTGAGTTGGAATTCATCCCCAGCCACTAATAGAGACCAATGATGATAGGCTTCATCTCCACCCATTGGATCATATGATTGATATGAAACCTATTTTATTGGCTAAATCTGGATCCAAGAACTATCCTAGCCATAGAAAATGGTATGCATTCCTCTTTGGAGGGTGTATCACTTCCCATGGTCAATATAGGTGGGGATTGGTAGGACCTGTGCTCCTCAATCGGGTATGGGATTCATCTCCATAAAGAAAATAGACTTATACTTAGAGGTGGGGTGAACAATATAAGATCAACTTTTACTTTTCTTTCCTAAACAATATTATCTAATATTACCAATGGCAATATCAATAGCAGTAATAAAACCAATGTATAAATCACCACACACAAGAGAGACACAAATTTAACGTTGTTCATCCAATGTGGTCTACTCCACGAAGAAAATATTTCTTCTAAATTTTCTCAACAAATGTCTTGGGAATCAATTCCCTATTACAATAATTATGGACCTTTATCCAAAGGATACACCAATACCCTATGGTCTAATTTGTGGATATCTCTCCCCAGGAGAACTCTATCCCATTGCTTTGGTTCGTGGATCTCTCTCTAGAGAATAAATCTATCCCCTTGCTTTGATTTATGGAAATTTATCAATGAGAACTCTATCTCCTCAACTAGTTAGTGGATATCTCTCTATACAAGAACTCTATATCCCCAACTAGTTCACGAATATCTCTCCACAATAGAACTCTTCTCCCTTTGCTTTGGTTCATGGATCTCTATCCATAGGAGAACTCCATCCACTCTATTCTGGCTAGTGAATTTCTAGAAGACGTCTACCCCCACTACTCTAGCTTGTGGATATTTCTCCACAAGAGACATTTTGTCCCCACTGCACTGGCTATTGTTCCTCTATCCACTATAGACCTGTATCCTCTCTGCTATGTAACCTCCTAATATTACTCTAAATTATTTATCAAATTTGTACCAAAATCTATCCTAATTCTAGCATAAAACTGCTCTAACTTTGCTCTAACTATACCCTAAGCCTTAACACAAAGCTCAATTAAATCAACAACCAAACTTGTTGAAAATTTTGTTTCAAGTCTTATCACAAGACTTGATTAAATATACCTTCAATCCTTCTCAAATACTTGCTCAAGTCTGCCTTCAATCCTTCTCAAGGACTTGCTCAAATCTGCCTTCAATTCTTCTCATAGACTTTCTTAAATCTATCATCAAGCCTTCTCAAAGACTTGCTTAAATTTGTCCTCAAGTCTTCTGAAATACTTGCTCAAATATATCCTCAATCCTTCTCAAATACTTTCTCAAATTTGTCCTCAAGCTTTCTCAAATACTTGCTCAAATTTACTATCAATGTTGTTCATAAAACCTGCTCAATTATTTCCAAATCTTGTATACAAAAAACAACTTAAATATCTTTTAGAAAAGCTTTCTTCACACATATAAATTCTACTTAGTATTCATTTAAACTCTGGAACATATAGAGAATGATATGCTCTATCAAAAACTCAATATGTTTCACATTAATAAATCTTGTACTCCATTAACCAATATTTATCTCTTGCAAAATCCCTTTCAAATAAAATCAAAACAATGTATAACTTGCTTCACAAAACTGGTCTATCTATATTGCAATTATTATCTCAAATATCAATCACACAAATGCACAATTGTCTATCACAAAATTGATCTCAAACACCTTCACAATTGCTATCAATATCTATCAAACCAATGTTCAAAAGGTTTCACAAAGATGCACTAACTTGTCTTCAATCCAGCACAAGTAGTTCACAATCTCTAGCTCAAATATCTTAAACTATTTCAATAATAGAAGCACATATTGTTCTAAAATTCTATCCCAAATATTTCCAAAACATTCAACAATGAAGTACAAATTCTAACTCAAATATTTCCAACAATGCTTATCAAACAAATTTTTTTCCCTCCACCTTATGTTTCAAAACATTCACTACAACAAAACACTTTGAACAAGGAGTGATGCGCCCATACCTATTAATTTTTTATTATGGGGATATGTCTTAAAAACCTATCTCACAAACAACTTATTTTTATAATGCCACTTCAACGGTAGATTGCAAGATACTTTCTCAAAACATCCTCATGAATTTTCACCTTCAAAAAGCGTAATGAAATATGAATTTGATATTCAATCACTCTTATTTTAACCTCAAATATGAAGCATAAAATACTTTCATAAATTCCTTTCACAATGCAAGAATTATAATAAATATCAAGCAACTTATCACACCTTATTACTCCTAATATTGCAAAGCAAACTTCAATCCAATCAATATATAAATTACACACATAAATTCCTTATACACCTTATACCTCCTACTTAAAATAAAATATTTTAATGCACCTCAATTTTTAAATAATACCATAACATCATTTACTTAACAAACCACACATGGCACTAGGCAAAAATCCTTTTTTAATTCAATAATTAAAAATAAAACAAACACCTTATGACTCCCTAAGTAAGCATACATTAGCCTTAGCAAAACATTTATTCAACAAAAAAAATTGTCCCCTTAATTTCACCACCATGATAGGAACTGGCACTACTCGCTAGCCCCCGCCCTATCCTTGGCTAGGCCACCGTGTGGGCTAGGTGCTCACACAAAATCAAAACCACACATACTCTTCTTTATTCCTTTATTTCATGTAAAAACACTTTTCAAACAAAAATCCTAACCCTTCTGTCTCCAACGTGTCTTGAACCCGAGACCTCCCTGATACTACGATTTATGTGTCAAGGTATCTTCCATATGGGCTAGTTTCCTAGATGGGATTTATTTTTGATGTCCCTATGCTTTATCCCAAACTCGATCTCTGAAAAGATGCTTATCCTTTGTCTATGAATACTCTCTCATGAATTTTGCACATTCAGTATATGGGATTTTCACATAACAATCACCATCGATTCTTTGCACTAAACTTTATGTTATAAATATGTATTCACCCTTATGATCCTTCACATCGGTGCTTGGGGAGGAATTTTAAATTTCAACATTGGTGCCCAACATTAAACCTTTTAAAATTATTATAATAATTTAAATCTAAAGTAGATTTAAATATTATAATTTAAATTTTAACCTTTGGGCCCTTTTAATTTTTAATTATTATAATTATTTAAATTTGCATAGATTTAAATATTATAATTTTATCTTCTCCTTTGGTCCTTTTCATTGGATATAGTCTTTACCACCATAAAATATCTTCCTATTTATTTTACTTGTGCCACCATGGTAAAACCATTAAACCTTTATTTTATTTGACATAAATGACAACCAATGTCATCATTAATCCTTTGACATAAATGGCAATAATGTACTAAAAATTTCTAACAATGTCCCCCTTTATCACTGATGGCAACCCTTTCTAAACAATTCCTTTTCTAACCACTGGATTCCAAATATTCTGCCCCTGAATTAATGCTCTCCCCCTTACTTAAATTTCTCCTCCTTTGACATCAATGGCAAAGGGACTCCTTTGGGACTAAATATAACACTCTTAGATCAGCCTCCTCCCCACCTCCTCTCCTTGAGGTGATTAATTTTGGGGTGGTATTATCTCTACTCCCAACATAAAATGCTCTTTTTCTTTGTCAACCTTCATTTTCAACATACCTTTTTGATATTTTTGAGTGTCCCTATTATTGCTTGTATTTGGAAGTTTTGGAAAATTTATTCTACACCACTTGGTCTTATTCCCTATATTATTGCACTTGTAATATTAAATATTGCAATTCTTGGAAGGTACAAATATCTTGAAGTTCCTCTTGGTGAAGCTATACTTACTTCTGTTATGAACCCTACAGTGGATTGCTCTATGACCAAAGTGATTACAAGAGTATCAATACCCTTGGAAACCATATCCATATTTGAAATATTTGACATTCCTTCTAGTGAGGCCATACTCCTTTCCATGATTCCTAAAATGCATAATCTTGTGACCAAACCGATTACATGAAAAATAACTTACTTTGAAGAAATTTTGTCTTTAACTCTATAGTCTCTTAGTCCTTTCTTTTACTTCTCTGTGATGATCCCTATTTCTTGTTTGTGCATTGTTTCATTTCTTAGTGAAGCTTCTATTCTTAAAATTATCCTCATAAGTCTCACTTTCTTCTTCACTCTCTTCCTCTGAAACATCTTCTTACTTTGGTCTTGATCTTGATCCTTCTTCTTTTTCCCTTGTCATTCTTCAAAAACAAGTCTTGTTTTGATAGATGAAGATCTGTGTGCATTTATAATCTTATCCAAAGTATTTGAACTTTTCCTAAACCTGTGTATCTTGCCCTTTAGAATATTTCAGTTCTATCCTTAGTGAAACTACCTCATGTTCTAATATTTCACATTCTAACTCTTTTACCCATAACATTTATTTAAATCTCCTTGTCTTAGCTTTTGAGTTTGTCAGATCTTGTAGAAGCTTTTTTTTTTCTTCCTCATATTCTTGAACTTGAGTCTTTATTGTTAAATTGTGCTTTCTATCCTTTTTCAATTCTCTAAGAGAAACAATAAGTTCTTCTTCTATATCCACTATGCCTTCCTCTTCATTTTATGAATATTTCTCCACTTCTTGGTCTTCAAGAGCATCTTCATACTTTTCAGATTTATCTCTAACATGAGAATTTTCTTCCTCTTCTATTGCCAAAAAAAAATCTCTTCTTCTTAACTATCTGAGGGTATTTTATAAATTTCACTTAGAACTTTGCCTACCTTATTAACATAGAAACTCTTCTTGTGCCTTTGAAAGAACTTATTTTCATGCTTGCCTTGTCCATATCTATTCATGCCTAGATTTTCCTATTATGATCATGTTTATCTTCACTGCTACTACTTCCAGATTTTGGACAATTAGACACATAGTGACCAAAATTGCCACAATTAAAACATTTCACTATTTTCATAACTTTGTGCTTTCTTGAGTCCTTTTTGTTTCTTCTTTGATAGTTAGCTTCTTCATCACTTCTTGACTCATTTATTATATTTTGTATTCTTATATGCTTTTAAAGTTGCCTCTTTCTTACAATTGCGACCCTTTACTATTATCCTCATAATTTGTGAGAATTCCATGTAACTCATCCATAGTAAATTTTTCAATAAATCTCATCTCTTCTATAGCTAAAACCTTTCTATTATACTTCATAGGAAGTGACCTTAAAACATTTTGAGCAACAATGGAGTCTTTAAATTCAAATCCAAGTCTACACATAGTATTAAAAACCTCATCCATACAAAGCAAGTATGTAGCAATATATTCCTCATATTCTATCTTCAAATCTTCAAACCTTTTCTTGTGATTTTGAAATTTTATGAACTTGACCTTTTTATCTCCTTCATATTTTTACTTCAATTTATCCCATATCTCTTTTACTAGTTTGTAATGCATAACTTTCATAAATTTTTCTTCATGTAATCCACTTAAGATTCCATTCATAGCCTTAGCATTATTCACATGCAAGAGCTTACCATATTTATCTGAGGGAGGATTAGTTATAGGTATGAACCCATCCTCAACTGATATCATTGTACCATCACGTAATTATTCATTCTTATTCTACAAAAAACATAATTATTTCCATAAAATAATGGTTCTTTATTTGATGAAGATCCATTCTAAGATGCCATATGTGTTCCTATAATATCTTGCTTCAAGTTGTTAGACTCTTTCGAAGGAACCTTCTATGATACAAATTAAAGAACACAATCTTATACTGAGAGGGGGGGTGGATAGTATAATATTAACTTTTACTTTTTTTTCTCAAATAATATTATCCAATATTATTAATGGCAATATCAATAGTAGTAATCAAAGAAATGCACAAATTATTACACACAAGAGAGACACAAATTTATCATGGTTCACCCAATATGGGCTACTCCATGGAGAAAATATTTTTTCTAAATTTTCTCAACAAATCTCTTGGGAATAAATTCCCTATTACAATGTTAATGTACATCTATACAAAGGATACATCAATCCCCTATGCTCTAATTTGTGGATCTCTATCCACATTAGAACTCTATGCCTTTGCTTTGGTTCGTGGATTTCTCTGCATAGGATAACTCTATCCCCTTCCTCTAGTTTGTGGAACTTGATCTAGGAGAACTCTATCTCCTAAATTGGTTTGTGTGTCTCTCTCCACAAAATAAATCTATCTCTCTAGATCTATTCTCAGATATCTCTCCATAGGATAACTCTTTCCCATTTTCTCTAGTTCATGTATCTCTATCTACAGGAGAACTCTATTCCCTCTACTCTGGTTGGTGAACTTCTAGAAGATTCCTACCCTCACTACTTTCACTTGTGTATATCTCTCCATAGGAGACCTCTATCCCCACTACACTGGTTTATGGACCTCTATCCACTACAAAATTCTATCCTCTTTGCTCTATCACATCCAAATCCTACTCTCAATTCTATCTCAAATCTACACCAAAATATATCCCAATTCTAGCACAAATTTACTCTAACTCTACTCATAAATATTCCTCAATACTTAACACAAAGTTTGATTAAATAAACAACTAAACCTGCTCACAATTTTGTTTCAATTCTTCTCACAAGACTTGCTCAAAATTGCCTTCAAGCCTTCTCAAATACTTGCTCAAATCTACCTTCAATCCTTCTGAAGGACTTGCTCAAATCTGCCTCCAAGTCTTCTCAAATACTTGCTTAAATTTATCCTCAAGACTTTTCAATGAATTACTTAAATCTATCCTCAAGAATTCTCAAATACTTTCTCAAATCCATCCTCAAGACTTCTCAAAGACTTGCTCAAATCTGCCCTCAATGCTACTCATAAAACTTGTTCAATTATTTCCAAATATTACATATAAAACACAACATAAATCTCTTTCAGAAAATATTTCTTCACATAGATAAATTCTACTTAGAATTTGTTTAACATCTGAAATATATAGAGAATGATATGCTCTATCAAAAACTCAATATGTTTCACATTCACAAATCGTGTACTCCATTAACCAATATTTATCTCTTGCAAAATACCTTTCAAATAAAATCAAAATAATGTATAACTTGTTTCACAAAATTGGTCTATCTATATTTCAAATTTTCTCTCAAAGATATATCACACCAATGAACAATTTTCCCTCACAAAATTGATCTCAAACACCTTCACAATTGCTATCAATATCTCTCAAACCAATGTTCAAAAGGTTTCACAAAGATGCACTAACTTGTCTTCAACCCTAGCATAAGTAGTTCAAAATATCTAGCTCAAATATCTCAAACTCTTTCAAAAATAGAAGCATAGATTTTTCTCACATTCTATCCCAAATATTTCCAAAATATTCAACAATGAAGCACAAATTATAACTCAAATATTTCCAACAATGCTTATCAAACAATACTTTTCTCTCCACCATATGTTTCAAAACATTCACTTCAACAAAACACTTTGAACAATGAGTGATGTGCCCATACCTCTTAATTTTCTCTTATGGAGATATCTTCAAAACTTGTCTCACAAACAATTGATTTTTCTAATCCCACTTCAAGGGTTAGATTACAAAATACTTTCTCAAAACATCCACATGAATTTTCACCTTCAAAATGCTTAATGAAATTTGAATTTGATATTCAATCACTCTTCTTTTATCCTCAAATATGAAGCATAAAAACCTTTCATAACTTCCTTTCACAATGCAATAATTATAATAAAATATCAAGCAACTTATCACACCTTATTACTCCTAATATTGCAAAATAAAATTCAATCCAATCAACACACAAATTACACACATAAATTCCTTATACACCTTATACCTCATACAAAAATAAAATATTTTAATGGACCTCAATTCTTAGACATGACCATAAGATCATTTACTTAACACATGACACATGACACTAGGCAAAAATACCTTTTTAATTCAACAATTAAAAATTAAAAAAACACCTTATGACTCCCTAAGCAAGCATACCTTATCCTTAGAGAAAAAATTATTCAATAAAAAGTATTTACCCCTCACTGTCGTCGTCGTGATTTGAACTAACGTTTTTCGCTAGACCATACCCTAGTCTTGGCTAGGCCACCATGTGGGCTAGGTTCCCACACAAAACCAAAACCATACACACTCTTCTTTATTCATTTCTTCGATAAAAAAATACTTTTCAAACAAAAATATTAACCCTTCTGCCTCTATTGCATCTCGAACCTGAGACTTCCCTATTGCTATGATTTAGGCACCAAGGTGGCTACCATCTGGTCTATATTCCCAGATGGAATTTATTTTCACTGTCCATATGCTTTATCCCAAACTCGATATTCAAAAATATGTTTCTCCTTTGTCCACGAATACTCTCTCACAAATTTTGCACATGCAATATATGGGATTTTTGCACAACAATCACAACCAATTCTTTGCAGTAAACTTTATGTTATAAATATGTTTTTGCCCTTATGATTCTTCATGTCGGTGTTTGGAGAAGAATTTTAAATTTTTACATTAGTGCCCAACATTAAACCTTTTAAAATTATTATAATAATTTAAATCTAAAGTATATTTAAATATTATAATTTAAATTTTAACCTTTGGGTCCTTTTAATTTTTAATTATTATAATTATTTAAATCTGCATAGATTTAAATATTATAATTTCCTCTTCTCCTTTGGGCCTTTTCTTTGGATATAGTCTTTGCCACCATAAAATATCTTCCTATTTCTTTTGCGAGTGCCACCATGGTAAAACCATTAAACCTTTATTTTCCTTGACATAAATGACAACCAATGTCATCATTAATCCTTTGACATCAATGAAAATAATATACTCAAAATTTCCAACACTCCATACTTTGTGCATTGATGATCTTATCCAAAGTCATGTCCTTCTTCAAAACCAAGTCTTGTTTTGATAAATGAAGATCTTTGTGCATTTATAATCTTATCTAAAGTCTTTGAACTTTTCTTAAACATGTGTAGCTTGTTCTTAGAATCTTTCACTTCCATCCTTAGTGAAACTACCTCATGTTCTAATCTTTCACATTCTAACGCTTTTACCTCTGAATTTTCTTTAAATCTCCTTGCCTTAGCATTTGAGTTTGTCAAATCTTGCAGAAGCTTTTCATTTTCTTCGTCATATTCTTGAACTTGAGTCTTTAGTCTTGAATTGTGCTTTCTAACCTTTTTCAATTCTCTTAGAGCAACAATAAGTTCTGCTTTTAGATGCACTGTTCCTTCCTCTTTATTTTCTGAATATTTCTCCACTTCTTGGTCTTCAAGAGCATATTCATACTTTTTAAATTTATTTCTAACAGGAGCATTTTCTTCCTCTTCTATTGCCAAAAATAGCATATCTTCTTCTTCACTATCTGAGGGTGTTTTATCAATGTCACTTAAAACTTTGTCTGCCTTGTTAACATAGAAACTCTTCATGTGCCTTTGAAAGAACTTATTTTCATGCTTGCCTTGTCCATACTTGTTTTTCTTTTCATGCCTAGATTTTCCTATTTACTTTTTCTTATGATCATGTTTCTCTTCACTGCTACTACTTCTAGTTTTTGGAAAATTAGATGCATAGTGACCAAAATTACCACAATTAAAACATTTCACTATTTTCATACCTTTGTGCTTTCTTGAGTCCTTTTTGTTTCCTCTTCGATAGTTAGCTTCTTCATCAATTCATGAATCATTTCTTATCTTTTATCTTCTTTTATTCTTTGAAAGTTACCTCTTTCTTACAATTGGGATCTTTTACTATTCTCATCTCATAAGTTGTGATAATTCCATGTAACTCATCCATATTAAATTTTTAATATCTCTCATCTCGTCTATAGCTGAAACATTTTCATCATACTTCATAGGAAGTGACCTTAAAACCTTTTGAGCAACACTGAATTATTTAATTTCAAATCTAAGTCCACACATGGTATTAAAAACCTCATCCATACAAAGCAAGTATGTAGCAATATCTTCCTCATCTTCCATATTCAAATCTTCAAACCTTTTCTTGTGATTTTGCAATTTTACCAAATTTACCTTTTTATCTCCTTCATATGTTTATTTCAATTTATCCCAATCTCTTTTACTAATTTGCAATGCATAAATTTCACAAATTTTGCTTCACATAATCCACTTAATATTTCGTTCATAGCCTTGGCATTATTCACATGCAAGGGATTACCATATTTTTCTGTTGGAGGATTAGTTGTAGGTATGAATCCATCCTCAACTAATATCCTTGTACCATCAAGTATGTTTTCATTCTTATGCTCCAAAAATCATAATTGCTCCCATCAAACAATGGTGTTTTATTTGATGAAGATCCATTCTGAGATGTCATATGTGTTCCTATAATCTCTTCCTTCAAGTTATTAGACTTGTTTTAAGGAACCTACTCTGATACCAATTAAAGAACACATACTTATACTGAGAGGGTGGGTGAACAATATAAGATCAACTTTTATTTTTTTTCCCAAAAAATATTATCCAATATTATCAATGGTAATATCAATAGTAGTAATCAATGAAATTCATAAATCATAACACACAAGAGAGACACAAATTTAACGTGGTTCACTCAATGTGTGCTACTCCATGGAGAAAATATTTCTTCTAAATTTTATCAATAAATCTCTTGGTAATCAATTCCCTATTACAATGTTTATGGACATCTGTCCAAAGGAGACACTAATCCCCTATGCTCTAATTTGTGGATCTCTCTCCATAGGATAACTCTATCCCCTTTCTCTAGTTCATTTATTTCTCTCCATAGGAGGACTCTATCCCCTTGCTCTGGTTTATGGAACTTGATCTAGGAGAACTATATCTCCTGAACTGGTTTGTGTGTCTCTCTCCATGGAATAAATCTATCTCCCTAGTTGGTTCATAGATATATCTCTATATAATAAATATTTCCCATTTTCTTTGGTTCATGGATCTCTATATATAGGAGAACTTTATCCCCTCTGCTCTGGCTAGTGATTTCTAGAATATTCTTGCCCTCACTGCTTTGGCTTATGGATATATCTCCATAGGAAACCTCTATCCCAACTACACTAGTTGATATAACTCTATTCATTTGATACTTATATCCTATTTTCTCTATCACATCCAAAGCCTACTCTCAATTATGTCTCAAATATACACCAAAATCTATCCCAAGTATAGAAAAAATCTACTCTAACTCTGCTCATAAATCTACCCAAAGCCTTAACACAAATTTTTATTAAATCAGAAACTAAACTTACTCACAATTTAGTTTCAAGTCTTCTCACAAGACCTACTCAAAACTGCCTTCAAGCCTTCTCAAAGACTTGCTCAAATCTACCATCAATCCTTATCAAGGACTTGCTCAAATAGGCCTCCATGTCTTCTCAAATACTTGCTTAAATCTATACTCAAGAATTCTCAAAGACTTGCTTAAATATATCCTCAAGGCTTCTCAAAGACATTCTCAAATTTATCCTCAAGCCTTCTCAAATACTTGCTCAAATCTGCCCTCAATGTTGCTCACAAAACTTGCTCAATTATTTCCAAATCTTGCATACAAAACACAACTTAAATCTCTTTCATAAAAACTTTCTTCACACAGAAATATTCTACTTAGAATTTTTTTAACCTTTGGAACATATAGACAATGATATGCTCTATCAAAAACTCAATATGTTTCACATTCACAAATATTGTACTCCATTAACCAATTTTTATCTCTTGCAAAATCCCTTTCAAATCAAATCAAAACAATGTATAACTTGTTTCACAAAACTAGTCTATCTATCTTGCAAATTTTCTCTCAAATATCAATCACACCAATGAAGAATTTTACCTCACAAAATTAATCTCAAACACCTTCACAATTGCTATCAATATATCTCAAACCAATGTTCAAAATATTTCATAAAGATGCACTAACTTGTATTCAATCCTAGTAGAAGTAGTTCATAATCTCTACCTCAAATATCTCAAACTCTTTCAAAAATAGAAGCTTAGATTGTTCTCAAATTCTATCCCAAATATTTTCAAAACATTCAACAATGAAGCACACATCCCAACTCAAATATTTCCAACAATGCTTATCAAACAATCCTTTTCTCCCCACCTTATGTTTCAAAACATTCACTTCAATAAAACACTTTGAACAAGTAGTGATATGCCCATACCTATTAATTTACTCTTATGTAGACATGTCTTCAAAACCTGGCTCACAAACAACTAATTTTTCTAATGCCACTTCAAGGGTTAGATTACAAGATACTTTATCAAAACATCCACATGAATTTCACCTTCAAAATGCTCAATGAAATCTAAATTTGATATTCAATCAGTTTTATTTTATCCTCAAATATGAAGCATAAAAACCTTTCATAACTTCCTTTCACAATGCAAGAATCATAATAAAATATAAAGAAACTTATCACACCTTATCGCTCCTAATATTGTAAAGTAAACTTCAATCCAATAAACACACAAATTATACACATAGATTGCTTATACACCTTATACCTCCTACTTAAAATAAAATATTTTAATGCACCTCAATTCTTCAAAAAGACCATGACATCATTTACTTAACATACCACACATGACACTAGGAAAAAATCCCTTTTTAATTCAATAATTTAAAATAAAACAAACACTTTATGACTCCCTAAGAAAGTATACCTTAGCCTTAGAAAAAAAAATATTCAACAAAACGTATTTCCCCTCACTTTCGCCATCATGATTCGATCCAATGCTGCTCATTGGCCCATGCCCTAGCATTGGCTAGGCCACCACGTTGGCTATGTGCCCACATGAAATCAAAACCATACACACTCTTATTTATTCCTTTCTTCAGTGCAAAAATACTTTTCAAACAAAAATATTAACCCTTTTGTCTTTGCTGTGCCTTGAACCCGAGACTTCCCTGCTGCTATGATTTAGGTACGAAGGTAGCTACCGTCTGGGCTAGATGCCTAGATAGAATTTATTTTCACTATCCATATGCTTTATCCTAAACTCGATCTTTGAAAATATGTTGCTCCTTTGTCCACGAATACTCTCTCATGAATTTCACACATGCATTATATGGGATTTTTGTATAACAATCACAACTGATTCTTTGCAGTAAACTTTATGTTATAAATATATTTTTTCCCTTATGATCCTTCATGTCAGTGCTTGGGGAGGAATTTTAAATTTCAACATTGGTGCCCAACATTAAACCTTTTAAAATTATTATAATAATTTAAATCTAAAGTAGATTTAAATATTATAATTTAAATTTTAACCTTTGGATCCTCTTAATTTTTATTTATTATAATTATTTAAATCTGCATAGATTTAAATATTATAATTTCCTCTTCTCATTTGGGCATTTTGTTTCGATATAGTATTTGCCACCATAAAATATCTTCCTGTTTCTTTTTCTAGTGCCACCATGGTAAAACCATTAAACCTTTATTTTTATTAACATAAATGACAACCAATGTCATATTTAATCCTTTGACATCAGTGACAATAATATACTCAAAATTTCCAACACTCCATACTTTGGTTGGTACACGTGAATAAAGTTTCATTATTGGTTGTCGAGCTATGCGTATATAAGTGAAATACCTTTAACATAATAATATCATCCAACAAAAGCAAACCAAGTGACAAAATGTCTCCTTGCAAAGAAAAAATAAAAACACAAAAAATAATTATAGGGAACACACATAAATATTTAAAAGAGATAAACACTTATCTTATTGTGTGTTTCTATTCTTATGTGTAGCGTCATTAAAACTTGTAAAGGATATAATCATGTTGGTTTTGGTAGAAATTATCTATGGTGTGCACCAAAAACCAAGCCCATTCAAAGGCTAATGCTACGGAGAGTAGGCAAGAAGCACAAGCCATCTCTGATTTATCCCTAAGAACATGTTCATACCTCCTTGGTAGCTCCTACTCACCCAAGTCCCAGAATAGCTAGTCAGAAACTTCACCTCCAGGAGACCCCTACATGGGACATCCCTACATGTTTTAGTCCTAATCAAGGAATGTACTTCCCATATTTAGACTCTTCACATGCCTTATCTCAAGAATGAAAACTATGCATTGAGGTGCTAATAGATAGAGCAATACAACACATTTGTGTTTCTGCTAGATCTACCACATCCATCTATGGATAAGATCAAGAGTAAACACACTTGACAAGGCAAAATGGTAAAATTATGCCCTTAAACCATCCTAATATGTTATATAAACCTAATAGGTTACAACAACCTAAGTACCAGGATGAGTATGATACTCATCACTCGGGGTGAGGAAATTCAACCCTTCCCTTCCTCATCAATGAAGGAATACATGAGAAATTTTTTTATTATCCTGAGGTCCATTATGCCATGGAAGTACAGTGAGCCTCTATGCTAGTTGAGTACAAATAATGCTTCTCTAGGACTAAACCTCAAGTGAATGCAAATTCCCTCAATCTAGGGAATCTCGTAGTTGATATTTTAGACCGTCTTGAACAAGATATCCCCAAAGGTGATACTTCTATCTCTCATATGCCCCACATGGTAGAATATATAAATCAAGTGGTCAAGAGATATTCCAAGTTCCAAGGACAATTCAATTAGGTTCGATAAGATAAAGAACGCTTGGACCACCAACATCAATTAGAAAATAAAAGAATTGAGCAATAAACCAATGAGTTATTTCAAGAAACCTTACATTATAGGGTCTGTACGCTAAGTACTCATAGATGGGGACTTCATCAGAGGTAACCTACTTTCAATAAAGATAGGCCTCCTAGGCCTAACCAAACATTGCCTCCTCAAACTCCTAGTACTAGCTGGGACTTGCCTCCTAGGCCAAACATAGATCACCATACACATGCACTGACTCCTCCTTGTAGGCCAATTCAAGAGACACCTTAAGATACCTATACTGAGCTTGAAATTGACAAGAATTATCCTAAATTACCTTATGGATGTAAGGTGTATGACATTCAAACACCACACAATAGGCTATTCCCCATCCTCCCCTTAGGGTCGAAGCAAATAAGAGGAGATAAAATCGTCTAATGTGTACAAAGCATTGCCAGAACACATGGAATCGATAGAAAAAAAGACCTTGGGATCTGGGCCTCAGAAGCCCACTTTGCACCAACTTCATATTCAACTGCTTCATGCATTAGTACCTTCACCTCCCTATATAGAATATTTTAAAATGCCTATGTTGGATAGATTTAAATGAGAGGAATATGTGCATGAGCATGTCACTATTTTTTGAACCAATGCTTATGTATCCAGGATAATGACACCTTACTATTGAGAATATTTGTAGTCATTCTCTCTGGACCTACCATAAAGTGGTACAATCAACTCCCAAAGTACAACACCTACACTTTTGAACAATTTATTGGAATGCTTCACCTTTAACATTAAGATAAAAGTGAATTTAATAGACCTCACGAGGTTGAATAAATATGATGATGATTCAATTAAGAACTATCGAAATAGGTAGGGAATACTTCTTTCTAAGATATCATACCTAATCCCATTGTCTGAGTTGATTTGTATGTTTTCTAAGAGCTACCTAAAGCCAATTTTCTTATTGCTACAACTCCAACAGTATCCAACTCTTGAAGATGCTCTAGCACAGGCTAGGACAATCAAATACATTAAAATTAAAGAGGATTAAATTGCAAAACCCCATAATAAGGAATGGACTAATAACACCTTGAACAATATGGTGAAACCAAATCCAGTAGTAGTCAACCAAATTTATATCAGTATTCCAGGGCCTGTGTAACCAATGCCACCTCATAAGCCCAACTATTAGGCCACACCTATAAACTACAACAACAACAATAAAACAAATCAAGGGCAAAACTAGCAACGTCATCCTAAGAAAAAATTTATGCCCATTATTGAGTCCATGAATTCTTTATTTGACTACCTTTGTGTAGCCAAGGTAATTAATCTACCTGAAAGTTGACCTGTATATCCAAACACACCAAATACCCTAAGATAATATGAAGACCTATACTACAAGTATCATAGGTAGAATAGGCATGAAGTGCAGATGTGCTTTAGGTTCAAACACCTAATATAGGGCATGATCGATAGAAATGATCTTTAGGTTGATAACCCTATTTCAATAAATAATCAATAAATGGGTGTTTTTAAGACCCATTGCCTACTCATGAAGAGTACACAAAGCCATAACAATAGGTAAACAAAGTCCATATAGCACCCATGAAAAAAATTTCATTAGAATGGTTAGCATCGTCATAAGGAATAAGCGTTACCAAAGTCAAGTCACACCACCTACAACTTCAAGTCATATTCCTTCAACATCACAACCTCTACTACTTCTAGTGCAAAACCTTCCACATCGTTCGATGGTCACAATAAATATTAAGCTTACTCAAAGCTTGCAAATAAAATTAACTTGGCTCTCTATCTATGAGCTTATCCAATAATATCCAACTTACAAATAATCTCTCATGGAGATCCTCAAGTCAATTGAGATATAGCCCCAGGAGTCTAAATCCTTTAGCAATTTTATGTGGTATGTTTGACAATGCATAGAACTAGTAATCATCTTTTATGAGCATGAAATCAATCTAGTACCAAATTACATGGTGGATCCTCCCCTACACATCATTGCATGTGTAATGGAACATCTTACAAGAGAGTTTTAATTGATACTGGTTCCTCTAGCAATATCATCACCACGACTACTCTCAAACATATAGGGCTTCCAACATCCCACATTGTCACATCCATGTATATCCTCTAAGAATTTAACTATGCTCTATTATCGATGGTTGGTACCATAGTATTACCTATTCAAGTGGGACAAAATACCATACCAACATTGTGTCACATCTTGGAGGGTAAAATGACCTACAATATCTTGTTATGCATACCTTGGATTAGGGACATGAAGTGTGTTCCATCCATCGCTCACCAATGTTTTAAGTACACTTACGAATAGTAAGTACATGTTGTCTCTATAGACCTTGAGCCCTTCAAATACTACAACTTGATGTAGCAAATCCCTGAGTCAATCTTACCATCAAACCCATATAGAATTCTAACTGAATACATACAGCTAAGGGTAAAATCCTTCACCATCACCTTCCATTAATCCATTACCATCTTCTTTCATACCATTCGCATCATTAGCACCTCTATATATTCCTTCATCGTCATAAAATTCTCCATAGAGGAATATGGAGAAGAGGCCTGTTGATGATATCCCTCCAACCATATATACCATATCCATAGAAGAGATTCCTAGTCCAATAGATGAGGAAAAACCTTGTCAGACAAACATTTATTCAACTCAAGCCTCGCTTCCATCTCATCCATCTTCACCACCACAAGTCATAGTCCACCTAGTAGACACTAGCTTAGGCGAATACCTAGTAAGGAGTATCACAACTCCTGCCATGGAGATAGTGCAAAACATGGGTTGATCTCATCTCCCATAGGTTTCATCATACCTCTAGGATTACCTTCTAATCAAATTAACTTCATTTATGGGGTATTGACTATGTCATACAACCATATCACTACCAAGAAGAGGATGAAGAGTCCTTTTTTGAGGATATTAATTACATGTCCAATATTGAGTTTACAATGAGATATATTCATCTTTACAACTAGCATGGCTATGGTTTGAAATTGTATGAACAAGGTACTCAAATTCCTTACCAGCTACAATATCAAATTCCATATGATAAGTCTAGTTTAGGATACAACAAGCCTATACCTCTCGATGTCCTCATTGATATTTTAGAGTGCCTTATTCTGAACTATAGGGATGAGCTATATGCAATCCTTACACCAAGCCTAATCATGTCCATTATTTTTGGGATTACTTCCCTACAACTATGATATATCAATATATATCTTGTGATTTCACCCAATACTATGAATCACATGAAATTTCACATACTCTTCCACATGATAGTGAGGAAGAAGATCAAGATCCCTCCTATGAATGGAAAACTAATGATGATTCATATTATGGAGTAGTATCTATCGACTCTTCTATTTCATATGGGGAATACATGCAGATCGTCCCTTTGGATGATGAATATGAGATCTATCTACGTGTGTTGCCATTATCACATCCCATATGATGACAAATTCTACCCTTGGAGGATCAAGCTCGCACACTTCCACATAGACCACCTCTGGTAATTTTATTTCCATCGCAACCACCTCAACAATTCTTATGAAAAAATATTGTAAATAGATCCCATAAACCACCCAACAGAGATCATCCATCCATCAACTGATTTCCATAGATCTTTTTGTGCCCTTGCATGATTTTAATAACTCATTGAAGCCATTGCACCTCGATATTGAGGTAATTGACTTTGATCAAGGAAATTCTCTATCGTTTCCTTTAGAGTATTGGCCTTGCGATGAAATATTACAACCATTTCATTTTTCTCCAAGTTCTACTCAAGATGTCTTTTACACTGAGGTTGAGACAAAATTTCCAATGAATGACATAAATCCAGATAATAACATTCATTTCATCCCTACTCTACACTAGTTGGAAGAGGTATCTCACATGTCAATTGAGCCTATAATTGATAGTGATATCGGTACAGATACTAAAAATACTCAATTCATCAAGTTAGGGGAAGGTTTATTCCTCACTGAGCAAGCCAATTTCATAGCTCTTCTCAAATAGAAGAAGGAATATTTTGCATGGTCATACAAATACATGCTAGTACTAGATCAAAATATTGTCACATATAATCTTACGATTGATCCAAATGCAAAACCAATTAAGAAAAAGCTATGCAAAATGCATCCAATAGTAGCCTTAATGGTGAATTATGAGCTACAAAATTTGTTAGATGCTAATTTTATTATGTTAGTGGATTATCCACCATGGATTTTCAATATGGTTCCTATCAAGAAACATGATAGGAGGATTCATATTAGCATCAAATTTTGTGATCTAAACAAAATAAGTCCTAAATATGAATTCTTGTTACCAAACATTGATGCTCTCATAGATGCCATAGTAGACCATGAGATATTATACCTAATGAATGGTTCCTCTAGATATAACCAAATTTGCATTAATCCATAGGACCAACTCAAAATATTTTTCATAACATCTTGGCATATATTTTTTATAAGGTCATGCATTTCGACCTCAAAAATGTTGGTGATACCTGCCAGCAAGATATGAATTACATCTTCCATGACTACATGCCCAAAATATTTGTATATTATATGGATGGATTATTAGCTAAATATTTACTGCACCATGAGGACATTGGTGTAGTGTGTAAAGTTATCGATTGCCTCATTGAATACAATATTAGACTAAACCCCAAGAAGTGCATCTTTGACATCACATCTAGAAAACACTTGGGATTCATAGTCTCTAAAAAAGTCATTGAAGTCGATATAAATAATGTTATGGCAATCCTTGAGATGCCTCCCCCTACTACCATCAATCAGTTGTGTAGTTTGCAAGGTAAGGTTGCATCCATCAAGCATTTCATAGCGTAATTATAGGATAAGTGCCAACCCATGAATAAATTGTTACACAAGGGGGTCGCATTAAATTAGGATGACAAGTGTCAAGATGTCTTTGATGAAATCAAATAATATTTGGCTTCATAACAAGTATTGGCTCTTCCCCACCCATGATTGTTATTCTATTTGTACATCTTAGCCACTGATCTTGCATTGGGCACCATGATAGCGCAAAAGAATGAATTGCACAAAGAATAGGCTACATACTATATTAGCTACACACTGGTCAGTTATGAAATAAAATACGCATATGTTGAGAATCTATGCTTATAAGTGGTTTTCACCACTAAAAAACTATTCCATTACATGATTAATCATACCACATATGTACTATTCAAAGAGAATCCATTGTGATATTGATGCAGGAGCATCCGAGGACAGAGGGCAATCTTGCATCTTCCAAATATTTTTAGTTTCCTTTCTAAGTTCTTTGCACTTAGATCTATTATTTTCAAATACTGTGAAAGGTTTGTGAAGCAAGTTTTGGTTTGGAAGGTTTTGAGAGGCAAGGAAGGGAGGGGTCACGAAATCATGACATGTCGCGATTTCGTGACATGTCGCAAAATCGTGACCCCAACACAGCGTTGCAAATTTGGTGAAGTTTTGTCGCGATATCGCAACGTCGCGATATCGCGACGATAATGAAAGGAGGAGGCGAGAAGTCTTCAAACGTCGCGATATCGCGACGTCGCGATATCGCGATGATAATGAAAAGAAAGAGTGAGGGTCTTCAAACGTCGTGATATCGCGAGCGACGTCGTGATATCGCGAGTGACGTCGCGATATCGTGACGGTAATGCAAAGAAAATAGGAAGGGCTTCAGACGTCGTGATATCGTGACGTCGCGTTATCACGGTGTTTGATAGAGAATGGCAGCGAAGTCAAAGTTCTGTCGCGATATCACGACGGGTCATGATATCGCGACCTGTTGCGATATCGCGGCCAGTTAAAGTCCGACACGTGGCCGGTATTCCGATAGTGGTGAAAGTTAAAGAGAGATAGAGAACGAGACCAGGGGTGATTAGCGAACGGTCGGGCTAGACCAAACCGAACACGTGGCAGTTGTGAAGGCAACGTGGGTCGAGTATGTTGCGATAAGGAGAAATATTGGATGGATGTACACGCAGCCGACCACGTGTATGCAAATTAATTTGGGGGTCTCTTAAGCTGTTAAGGAAGGTGTCGACCGTGCTATTTTCATCTTGGCTTTAATGGCATCGAAGCATTTACAGGTGATGGTTTAATGGAAGGGACAACAGTGCAAAGGACGGTCAGAATGATGCGGCCGATGCAGAGAGGCCATCAATGCCGAAATCTTGATAGATTGGGTAGATTGACATTTAATATTGGAATTTCAAAAACACAGGAAGGGGGAAATTTGAATTTGAAATTTTTATTAGGTGGAGGCATTGAATGCCTGGAGGATCGAGGCCTCGTTAAAAACTCGGGGGGGGATATCTTTGGGGAGGATGGTGAAGTTCGGGATTGGGGAAGAAGTGTTGTGCCGGGGGAAAGTTACTACTGTATTTTGGTATTGAATGAATTAATGAAATTTTTTGTGAATTTACTGTGAGATTGTCTGTGTGAATCCCGGCTTTGCCATCAAGTGGTATCAGAGCAGGAGCTCCTGAGCGTGTAACAGATCACCGGAGAAAGAGGCAGTTACACCAGGATCTATGGGAAGATTTAAAAAAAATATATATATATAATGCCTCCACGAAGGAACCGAGGTAGAGGAGGAGGTGTGGTGCCGGCCGAAGACTTCCGGGCCTTGCAAAGGCAATTTCAAGCCTTGCAAGTAGATTTACACAGAAGGCACGAACCCGAAGGGGAAGAGGAAAGTGAAGATGAAGTTGAAGAGGAAGAACAGTCTGAGGAAGAAGCAGAAGCTGTGGATCCAGCTCAGGCCCGGTTGTATAATGCCATCTCTCAGATTGGAAAGCAGCCTAAAATGGAGGTTTCTACATACTCGGGAAACCTAAATCCAGAAGAAGTGATTGACTGGATAAATGATTTGGAGGAATATTTCAAGTATGGGGAAGTTGAAGACCCTAACCGAGTCAGATTTGCTAAGACGAAGTTGAAGGGCCATGCCAACATTTGGTGGAGAGGAATATAGTTGGAGAGGAATAGGAGAGGGAAGGAGAGAATAACGAGATGGGATAGAATGGTGGAGAAGCTTAAAAGATAGTTCATCCCGACAGATTACGAGTTGGATCTGCTAAGAAAAATGTAGAGCTTGAGACAGACAAACAAAACTATCCAAGAGTACACTGAAGAGTTTTACAAAATTTCTATTAGAACAGGGCATTTAGAGGCAAACAAAGAGAAGGTAGCCCATTACATTAATGGGTTGAGGCTTGGTATCCAGGAAGAACTGAGCCTGGTTCGATTAAACACCATTGAGGATGCTTACCAATTTGCCTTGAAGGTAGAAGAAAAGCTGAACAGGCGGTTTGAAGGCAAGCAAAGAGGAAGAGGCCGAGGTGGAAGGACTGGTGGGAGAACCAGTGGGGAAAAGTACAAGGATCCGAAGAAGACTGGTGAAGCCAGTAGTAACCAGGACCAAAAGGAAGAAGATGTTTATCAGCCTCGAGATCAGAACAGCTACCCAAGAGGACGGGGTGGATCTGGACAAGGATTTGGAAGAGGAGTATTTCGTGGAACGTGTTTCCATTGTGGTGAAGAAGGACACCGGGAATTTGAATGTCCACAACATTGAGAAATAACAAACAAGAGGCCTGAGGGTCTAGCCAAAGCTACTGTAGCGGAGGAGGATGCTGAATCCGAGCATTCCGAAGAAGCAGAGAGGGGAGAAACAATGATTGTAAGAAGAGTCCTGTTGAACGAGGAGAAGGACACAGACCAGAGGAAAAGCTTATTTCGCACTAGATGTAAATGTGCGGGCAAGGTTTGCAATATCATTATTGATAATGGTAGCACGGATAACCTGGTTTTTGAGGAAATGGTTACCAATTTACAGCTAGAAAGGAAGAAGCACCCACACCCATACCGGGTCGCATGGTTGCAAAAGGACCACAAAGCTTTGGTCAATGAGCAGTGTTCTGTTAAATTTAACATTGGAAATTATTGTGATGAGGTCCTGTGTGACATCTTGCCCATGGATGCTTGCCACATGTTGTTGGGGAGACCCTGGCAGTTTGACCGAAGTGCAGTACATGATGGCCGAGCCAACACCTACTCATTGACAAAGAATGGTGTACGCCATAAACTAAAGCCCTTGAAGGATGCAGATGAAAAGGTATGTCATATTTCCAGAGTCTGTTTAGTTGAGGGGAGAGATTTTCTGAACGGGTTAAAGCGTGAACATTTATGTTATGCAATAATCCCTAGAGTTAGGGGGAAGGAATGCCAGGATACCCCAGCAGAAATTCTAAATCTACTGGAGAAATTTCTAGACATTGTGTCTGAAAATGTGCTTGAGGGCTTACCCCCTGTGAGAAAAATTAGCCATCATATATATTTAATACCAGGATCAAGCCTGCCAAATAAAGCTGCACATAGGATGACACCTATAGAGACTGAGGAATTAAATAGACAGGTCCAAGAATTATTAGAAAAGGGATTAATTCGGGAAAGCTTGAGCCCATGTGCAGTCCCTACAGTGCTGGCGCCAAAGAAGGATGGGGAATGGAGGATGTGTACAGATTCACGGGCCATCAAAAAAATTACTATTAAGTACAGATTCCCGTTACCAAGAATTAATGATATCATGGACTGTTTAAGTGGAGCTGAGTACTTCACAAATATTGACCTGAAAAGTGGCTATCATCAAATCCGTATCCGAGAGGGAGATGAATGGAAGACAGCCTTCAAAACAATATAAGGCCTGTTTGAGTGGTTGGTCATGCCCTTTGGACTGTCCAATGCACCAAGTACCTTCATGCGGCTGATGAATGAAGTACTGAAAGAATTTCTAGGGAAAGTTTGTTATTGTTTATTTAGATGATATATTGATATTCAGCAGGACCCTGGAGGAACACCTGATGCATATCAGGAGGGTCTTTGAAAAGCTGCAAGAAGAACAATTATTAATAAATTTGAAAAAGTGTAATTTTTTCAAGAAGGAATTGGTATACTTGGGGTTTGTAATCTCAGCAGAAGGCCTGAAGATGGACCCCAAAAAGGTGAGAGCCATCATTGAATGGCCTACTCCAAGGAGCACAACAGAAGTGAGGTCATTCCATGGTCTGGCCAGTTTTTATAGGAAGTTCATAAAGAACTTCAGCAGTATTTGTGCACCTCTCACAGAGACAATGAGGGGAGATAAAAAGGAGTTCAAATGGACATCAGGGGCTGAAATGAGCTTTGATACATTAAAGAGAAAAGTTACCAAACGGCCTGTTTTGGCACTTCCAGACTTCAACAAGGTATTTCGAGTGGACTGTGATGCCAGTGGCAGTGCAATAGGGGCTGTACTGAGTCAAGGAGGCAAGCCAGTTGCTTATTTCAGTGAGAAATTGAATGATGCTCGGAAAAAGTATTCAGTCTATGATCAAGAATTTTATGCTATAGTTCAGGCCCTGAAGAAGTGGAGACATTATTTATTACCAAAGGAGTTTGTACTGTTTACTGACCATCAGGCTTTGCAATACATTAACAGTCAGACAAAACTGAACCAAAGGCACATGAAATGGGTGGAGTTCCTCCAAAGTTATACCTTTGTGCTGAAACACAGAAGTGGGAAGTCAAACAAAGTTGTAGATGCCTTAAGTAGAAGGCAGGCTCTACTGACTAGATTGACAGTAGAAGTAGTGGGATTTGAAGAACTGAAAGGTCTGTACCCTGCAGATCCAGATTTTGCAGAAGCCTAGAAGGCTTGCTCGATACCTATTACTATGGATAGAACAAAATGCTTGGATTTATTAATCCAGGATAGAATGTTGTTCAAAGGTAGTAATTTGTGCATTCCCAGAAGTTCCATGAGGGAAAATTTAATCAAAGAAAAGCACAGCGGAGGGTTGGCTGGGCATTTTTGTCGGGACAAGACCATTGCCTTGGTTGAGGAAAATTACTACTGGCCACAACTTCAGCAAGATGTGCGGAATTTTGTGCAAGGTTGTAGAATATGCCAGATGGCAAAGGGTGTAAGACAAAATACAGGGCTGTACCAGCCATTACCAGTGCCTGAGAGACCATGGGAGGACATAAGTATGGATTTTATTCTTGGATTTTCGAGAACACAGAGGGGAAATGACTCAGTATTTGTGGTGGTTGATCGGTTCTCCAAAATGGCACATTTCATTCCCTGCCAAAAGACAAGTGATGCAGTTCACATTGCTGGGTTGTTCTTCAAGGAAGTGGTCCGACTTCATGGTCTACCAAGAAGTATAGTTTCAGACAGAGATACAAAGTTTGTTGGGTACTTCTGGAGAACTCTGTGGAAGAAATTGAAGACAGACCTGAAATTTAGTTCAGCATACCATCCACAGACAGATGGGCAAACAGAGGTGGTCAATAGGAGCCTGGGCAATTTACAACGATGTTTGATAGTGGATCAACCCAAGGGATGGGATTTGGTCTTACCACAGGCAGAGTTTGCATATAACAATTCAGTTAACAAAAGCACAAGTAAATCTCCATTTCAGATAGTATATGGAAACAGCCCGAGGAATGTGTCTAAACTAAGAAAGTTGGACAGAATATAAAAATGTAGTGCCGAGGCAGAAGAATTTGCAGAGCATATGAAAAGTCTGCATGAGGAGGTAAGAAGACAAATTACAAAAATGAACAGTCAATACAAGACAAGGGCCGACCAGAAGCGGCGGTTCAAGGAGTTTAAGATTGGAGATGAGGTTATGGTGCATCTCAGGAAAGAGAGATTTCCTGCCAAGACTTACAATAAATTGAAGATGAAAAATTTTGGACCCTACAAAATACTGGGAAAGCGGGAGTCGAGAAATGCGTATGAAGTGGAATTGCCGAGTTGGCTTGATATTTCACCTATTTTTAATATTTCATATCTAGTAGAATATCATGAGGGAGGAAGTACAGAGATGCAAGATCCAAAACCATGAAAATTTCCAACCTCTACGCCAAGCACAGATGAGGCCGAGAAGGTATTAGATACCCGTGAAGGCAGAAGCACCAGAAACAAATAGTATACTGAGTATTTGATCAAGTGGAGGGGCAGGCCTGTGGAAGATGCAACTTGGGTATCGAAGACGGAGGTTGACCGCTTGGGTCTTCCCCCAACAAAACAGAAGTGAGGATCACTTCAAATCTACCCCGGGTGTCTGATGTAGGAGCATCCGGGGACAGAGGGCAATCTTGCATCTTCCAAATATTTTTAGTTTCCTTTCTAAGTTCTTTGCACTTAGATCTATTATTTTCAAGTACTGTGAAAGGTTTGTGAAGCAAGTTTTGGTTTGGAAGGTTTTGAGAGGCAAGGAAGGGAGGGGTCACGAAATCGTGACATGTCGCAAAATCGTGACCCCAACGCAGCGTTGCAACTTTGGTGAAGTTTTGTCGTGATATCGCGACGTCGCGATATCACGATAGTAATGAAAGGAGGAGGTGAGAAGTCTTCAAACGTCACGATATCGTGACGGTAATGCAAAGAAAAGAGGAAGGGCTTCAGACGTCGCGATATCGCGACGTCGCGTTATCGCGGTGTTTGATAGAGAATGGCAGCGAAGTCAAAGTTCTGTCGCGATATCACGACTGGTCGTGATATCGTGACCTGTCGCGATATCGCGGCCAGTTAAAGGCCGACACGTGGCCGGTATTTCGATAGTGGTGAAAGTTAAAGAGAGATAGAGAACGAGACTAGGGGTGATTAGCGAACGGCCGGGCTAGACCAAATCGAACACGTGGCAGTTTTGAAGGACACGTGGGTCGAGTATGTTGTGACAAGGAGAAATATTGGATGGATGTACACGAATCCGACCATGTTTATGCAAATTAATTTGGGGGTCTCTTAAGCTGTTAAGGAAGGTGTCGACCGTGCTCTTTCCGTCTTGGCTTTACTGGAATCGAAGCATTTACAGGTGATGGTTTAATGGAAGGGACAACAGTGCAAAGGACGGTCAGAATTATGCGATTGATGCAGAGAGGCCATCAATGCCGATATCTTGATAGATTGGGCAGATCGACATTTAATATTGGAATTTCAAAAAAACAGGAAGGGGGAAATTTGAATTTGAAATTTTTATTAGGTGGAGGCATTGAATGCCTGGAGGATCGAGGCCTCGTTAAAAACTCGGGGGGGATATCTTTGGGGAGGATGGTGAAGTTCGGGATTGGGGAAGAAGTGTTGTGCCGGGGGAAAGTTACTACTGTATTTTGGTATTGAATGAATTAATGAAAAATTTTGTGAATTTACTATGAGATTGTATGTGTGAATCCCGGCTTTGCCATCAGATATATGATGAGACATACATACTATAGCACTCACATGGTGAAATGGATCATGTTGTTGATGGAATTTAACCTCAAATTCATTGGATAAAAATTGATTAAATATTGGGTCATCATTGATAAACTTGTAGAGGCTCCTATCCAATATGATCAACCTCTTAATGTAGAGATTCCTAATGATGGAGTGAATCACCTTATCTTTAATATCCTGAATCACAAGCTGACATGACGCTATTTTTTATGGATGTATGTGTGAGTAAGGGGATGGTGTAGGCATTGCATTTTTTTACACCTCAAGGGGATCCAATATCTCTTTCATTAAAAATTTATTTCTCCTGCACCATCAATAATGATGAGTATGAAGCTCTTCTCATAGACCTTCAAGCGACAATCGCCATGAAAATAACCAATCTCAATATTTTTGGTGATTCCTTGCTCATAGTGAATCAAGTCAAGATAATATTCCAATGCAAATGTCCAATCTTGCAAGCCTACAAAGCCCTTGTGGATAAAATTTTGATAAAATTTGAATTGTATGACATTATGGCACTCAATCGACCATATAACTATTTTGCAGATACAATGGCATCCTTAGGATCTCTAATCCTACAGAATCCATATGATGATATCACAACCATTCAAGTCAAATCACTATCACAATTTGAAACTGAGTGTGAGAACATCAACTCCATGCTAGAAGTCCACATGATTCAAATTGAACCTTCTCATAAGCAGCTCCTCCAAATTCATAATTTCTTAAATAATACTTTTTGGAGGAATATATTCCCTCAAAATCCTTTTGATAGTATTACAATGCTATATTTATAAGTTTTGTCCTAATAAACATTTGTTAGATATGAACTTGAAAATGATCAAGCAATTTATGCAATTGAGGTTTCTTCAAATCAAGATTGGTCCACTTAGATAAAATATTACCTAAATCTTGGTAATATTCATTCTAGACTATCGCATGCCACCAAATAGACTTTCAATCCAAAAGTGGTAAAATATGTCTTACTTGAAGATATTTTGTATCATCAAAGTTGTGAGGGTATCCTCCTTCACTATTTAGAACCTTACGAGTCAATTTAGGTAATTTCCCAAGCACACTATGATACTTGTGGTTGCCATTTCAGTGGCATGGCCATCACAAAGTGCATTTTTTGCATGGGCTATTATTGGCTAACTTTATAGCAGAATATTGTGATTATGTTAAGAAGTGCGTAAAGTGTCAACACCATGCTAATTTGACACACGTACCTTCTCAAGCCTTACAACCAATTCAATCAGTTTGGCCTTTTTCACAATGGGGGTTTGACCTAGTTGGGAATATTTCACCCCCTTTCTTAGGTTATCACACGTTCATCATTACGACCATAAATTATTTCACAAAATGGGTCGAAGCAATTTCCCTTACCACTATGGCTGGACCTCGCATTGTGGAGTTCATATCACATGATATCATTTGTCATTTTGGTATCCCATCAAAAATAATTTTAGATAATGGGTCACCTTTCAAAAATAAAGATGTGCAAGATTTAACATATAAATATAACATCCAACACAATTTTTCTATGCCCTATTATCCACAACCCAATGGATAAGCTGAGGCATAAAAAAAAACAATAATTTCCATTATAAAGAACACCATTAAATATAATCACAAATACTAGCATACCCAATTACCCCTTGCCCTATGGTCTATCACACTAGTATTTGGACCACTAGAGAAAATTTGTTTTAACTAGTGTATTTTTTTTTGCAGTCATGCCCTTAGACCTGGAAATCATGTCGTTGTGCATATACATGTAATATTTCATCGATGGTGACACCATACAATAAGCTCACCTAGATCAACTAACATTGCTTGATGAACAATGTGTTAATGCTCTTGAGCACTTGCATATTTATCAAGAGTGGATTAAGAGATCCTATAATATGAAAGTCCACCCTAGAGACTTTTAGGTTGGCAACCTTGTCCTAAAAAATAACCAACAAAATTCTAACTTTCCAGCCCATCCGTGGGACAATTTTACAGAAAAATGGTTAGGTCCATTCATTATCACTAGTCATATTGGACCTAGAACTTATTGCCTAGCCTCCATTGAAGGAATTGAGGAACCTAAACCCTTCAATATCCTTCATCTACGAAATTTTCATTCTCAATGCACCATGTCCTAACAAAAGCCCCAAAGGTATGCATAAACCATTTGGTACCCCCAAAAGACCCAAAGGTTTCCATAAACCCTTTGGTCACCCAAAAAGCCCCAAAGGTATCCACAAATGCGTTGGTCACCCAAAAATCCCAAAAGGTATCTATCTTCTATTTGGTCACCCAAAAATCCCCAAAGGTATCTATCTTCTCTTTGGTCACCCAAAAATCCCCAAAGGTATCCATAAACCCTTTGGTCACCCAAAAATCCCAAAAGGTGTCCATAAACCCTTTGGTCACCCAAAAAGCCCCAAAGGCATCCATAAACCCTTTGGTCACCCAAAAGCTCCAAAGATACCCATAAACCCTTTGGTCACCCAAAATGCCCCAATGGCATCCAATAAGCCCATTGGTTAAACATATATACATATATATTAATCACAATTCAAAAACATCATCAAAACAACAAAAATACAAAAATATTGCATCACATTTAATATCGTTGCATTATACAATCACTTGCATTAAGCATATCCATCATTGTATTTTACATTCTATTGTTTCTCATACATGCCTAGCACCGGGTTTGTACACTAGACATCATTCAAAATAAACTTTTGAAAATGTCATTATTCATACCCGTCTACATTTCAAGTATCATTTTCATGCACATTTCCAACCTTTCATAATTGTGTATGTATCCCTTCACCTAGTCATTTGTTATAGGGTGTCTTTAGTCATTTGTTATAGGGTGTATTTAGGATTTTTTATCTCTCTTTCATCTCTAGTTTTCTTTTCAAATTTTATAGAAAGCTATTCCTAATTTTTAGAAGGTAGTGTCTTGCTCTTATTATACCTTGTATACATCAAAATCCCAAAACATTTTCACATTAAATATAAGTTTCACAAAAGAAAATATGAAACCTACAAAGTGTTCTAGATTATATTAAGTAAAAAGTTTATTTTTTCTCATCCCCATGTGTGCATGGTTCACAAATGCTCAATATTTACAAAAAGACAAGCTCCTCCCTACCCAAATGCAAAATAAATAGTGGTTTTCACCACTACCAAAAATCCCTAAAATAAATAGTAGTTTTCACCACTAACAAAAGAAAAAAGCAAAATAAATAGTGGTTATCACCACTCCCAAAATCCCTTGCTCACCCAAAAAAAGGAGAAAATCCCTAGAGAAATTCAAAAATAAAAGAAAAGAAGGGGGTACTAAACTTGAATTCTTGGAATTATTAGCATTTGATAAACCATGAGGTGATAGTCATTACAGGTTAGGTGGCACCAAGCCTGACAGGCAATGTCGGTATCCTTACTCATGATGATATGTATATTACATTAGCATCTTGCTTTTGTGCATACCAATGTTTGCATGTGGATGATCTAGCTTTTGGTAGCCTATACTACCTAGTGGTCTAATCCAACTATGTACAAAACTCAGGATAATGATACTCATAGGGTGATCTTCAATATATATGGGGTGCATCAATCATTTTTGGCACTTTGGTAACTCTATGCATTATCATAACAATGAACTCACCTAAACATAGGGATATTGAATATCTTGGTCATCCTAGCAGATTTATACCTTGTAAAAAATTCTTGCATGGTTAGTATATAATTTTTGACTAATTGATTAGAGTATTTGAGTCTCATGAAAACCTCAAGGACATTCTATAACCTCTTACTATTCATTCCATTCCATACCATTTTATCACATTTTTATAAATTTCATTTTTACAAATCCATCACATAGTCTCATGACAATATTACAAATGAATCGATGAATTGTATACAGTCTATGGTGCTAACATAGTGTGTCAAATAGTATCAATTTTTCATCATACAAATCAACAAATCATCCATTTCATTATGCATACACACATATCCATATCATAAAAAACATCATATTACCACACATGCATCCATCAAAAAATCAAATAAAGCAAAAACTAAAGTGCACCTCGTATCCAGTTATTTACCCTACACACTTGGCCGTTGCAGCGACTTGCGCTCCATGCAATCTGGAAATATGAGTAAATGGCCATAAGGCCATTTGAACCAAACTATTCATCTATGAATTGAATTTTTATCACTTAAATCCCAAATAAGGCCATTGCGGCTAGACATATCCATGGGAATGAGGTATTCATTTCCTCTCTTCCATGAAATATCACCAAAAAACACCCCAAAAATAGCAAAGAAAGTAACAAAAATAGCATAGAAACCACCAAAAATAGGTCAAATATGATAAAATTCACTATTGATCAAGATTGAACTAAATTTTTCATGGATGAATTGAAAATTCTCTCCTTCAATCCCAAGAAGATCATTGTGGTCAAAACTCTCCACAGGAACGAGGTATTCAATTCCTTTCTTCCATGAAATATTAACAAAATCATCAAAATCCTCAAAAAACTAAGAAAATTTACAATGGATAAAACTGAAGGAACCCCAACAAGTCATATGGGTCAAGTAAATAATTGCTTTATCACTAGTCATTCCCTCATTGACTCGTTGCTTGAGGGGGTAGTCATAATTAACGAATTCATAATCAAAATCAATAATCAAACACTCAATCATGCAAATCACATTCATCAGCAAATAGTTGCCAAAAATAATCATGTCCATGGTTGGGAATAAAAAACAAGTAAAACTCTCCATTAAAAAAATTCTTCGAACATGGAAGCATGAAGGATCATAGGCCTTGCCTCTTTATAAGTGAACAATATCCAAGGTCAAGTAAGCCTGTGATGAAATATTATACTTGAATCAAGTTTCATAGCTTGTTAGAAGAAAGGATTCAAGGATGCATGATATTTCTATGATTGGGGCATCTAAATTTGGTTATGCTACTAAATAATATTAATTATTTGACATTTTAGTCATATATTTTTGCTTCACGTTGTGTTGCACACAATGCATCCCAAAAAGGGGTATTTATAGACACTGAAATTGTTTCGGTCTGATTAGACTTCCAAGAAACATTCTAATAAATACCATATAGACCCCTTAGGTAACCCTCAGAGGTTTAATAGTTGTCATAGTCACTTTTGGTAGGTTATACCCCACTTTTGGTAGGTTATACCCCACTTTTGGTAAGTTTTTGGCCATTTATACATGGTCGTCCCACCCCAAGATAGCCATAGTTCATGGTCATCCCACCCAGAAATGGCCACCAGTAACCATCCCTAGGTGGGATGAACATGGCATTGGACCCTTAAAGTTTAAAAGGCAAGACAAATGACATCCAGATTCTTCTACTTACCCAACCCATTGAGGCATTCCCATATGAGGGTGCATAACTCTCATGCCAAGTTGTAAATTGGAAGCCCAAATTGGATATTCTTCCGCTCCAATGCATGGTAAGGTTTGGAAAAATGGTAGAACTTTCCTCGCATGGCCAAGAATACCCATTTTACCATATGATCACATGAGCTATATAGTGAAGTCATTCCACCCAATTTTGGAGAGGTTTCTTTGCTATATTTTTCCACAAAGTATTGTAAATATTTATCCCTAATTCACTACGTGTTTATCCCCAATTTTCTATGCATTTTCAAGTCATTCTAAAACACGTATATGTTTACAAAACCGACCCATTTGAGTGAATCAGATCCTAGAATTTTGGAACAATACCCTTAGGAGTAGCTTAGACCAAATCCTAGAGGAATTGGTGACAAAACCCACCAAATTTTATGGTCATCCCACCCCAGGACAACCCCCAAATTATGATAGTCCTAAATGGCACACCTAGGGATGACCATGAATTGGAGCACAATTTCCCTTCTGTTTTTGTATATATTTATTCTAGAGTAAATTTTACACTTCTATCATGTTTTGGTGCAATTTTGAGTTGTTTTGTGTTTTTATGCATTTCTTGTTTTGCAATCCTGAATGGTACACCTAGGGATGGCCATAAATTTGTGTGCAATTTTATTTTTTTCTTTCTTAGATAATTTCCAAGGCACATTATATGCATGATTCTAATTTTTGGTAGCATTTGGAATAGTTTTACATAATCTATTATACATTTGCTCTTTTAAGCTAATTATCATATACATCTCTTTGATTGCCTTTCAATCCGCACATGCTATTAACTTATATGATTTATTTGTGTGTATATCTAGGTATCACAACATGTAAGGAAGGAGCAGTAAGTATAGATATGGATATATTAGTGTAGTGGTAGTAAAAACCCACTCTTCAATCATGAGTGCGAGGAAGACACTGAAAGCGCGTCTTAAACTTTTGAAAGGATTTTATCCTTTGGACATTGTAATGAGTTGTATCAATTAAGATCCCTCAAGGGGATTTTTTGTAATTATGTATTTAGAAAATTCAAATATATAAAGAGAACCACCCATTTTTTTTACTTATTTATCTCTTATGCTTGCTTAAAATATTTCTTTTACAGTGCTTTAATCAATAGAGAAATAGATGCATTTCATTTCCCTTTGTTAGGTGTGTAATTTTTTCACTCTACATTATTCAAATTGAATATAGTACATATTCTATATAATACTACACTCATTATAGACCTTAATATAGATATAAAATTATTACACTATTTTTTTATATGCAATCTAGCAGCGGTTTTAATATTGCAAACCCCAAGTGCACAAAACCATTGGATTTCAGTTAAATTTATTCCTATACATTTTAATAATCCATTTTAAAATTAATATTACTATCATTCAAGTATTTTTATTGATGAAGAAGCATCCAGTTGTGTACGAGTGATCTTGCATCACCCAAAAAAAAATTGTAATTGTTTAATTTTGTAAAACTAGTTTAACTTGCAGGAGATTTTTGAAAGTCTTAGAGGTCGAATTTGAGGATTTTTGGCTAGAAAGGAGCCTTGGTATGAAGATCCAAGATTTTCATAGCTTAGATCGTTTCATGCTGTTTCTAAAAACATTCTATAATAGTCAATCGGGTCAACGAGTGCGAAGTTATGACTTCGACAAGTTGCCCCCAAAATTCAAATTTGAATTTTAATGGTTTTAGGTGGGAAAAAGCGAAAACAAGGTATTTGAGGAAATTTTCAAAATTTTAAAGGGGTATTTTTCTCTTGTATCCTTATTTTTGACATGAAAGTAATGAGAGGTTTGATTCTTTGACTTGTTCAAAGGAAAAATACCTGTGTATCATTGGTTTGGTGTTGCTTGTGTAATGTGATCTACATCAAGTGGTATCAGAGTGGAAGTTCTTGAGTGTGTAAACAGATCATTGGATGTGAAGCAGTTTACACCAGGATCTATGGTTAAGGTTTGTGAGAGAAGTGAGAAGAATTACTCCACGAAAAAACCATGGTGGTGGGAGAAATATGATGCTAGAGGAAGATTTTAGAGCTTTGTAGAGGCAAGTTCAGGCTCTGCAGGAGGAGCTGCGTAGAGGGTTTGAGCCAAGGAGAGAAGAAGGTAGTGAAGATGAAGTTGAAGAAGAAGAGGACCAATTTGAGGAAGAAGAAGAGGTAGTAGATCCTGCACAAGCCAGGTTATACAGAGCCATATCTCAGATTGGAAAGAGACCAAAGATGGAGGTTTCTACGTATTCTATAAATCTTGATCCAAAGGAGTTGATTGACTAGATAAATGATTTGGAAGAATACTTTAAGTATGAGGAGGTTGAAGATCCTAATATAGTCAAGTTTTCTAAGACCAAGCTGAAGTGTCATGCCAGCATATGGTGTAAGGGTGTGTAGCTAGACAAATAAAAGAGGAAAAGAAAGGATAAAAAAATGGGAGCGGATGTTTGAGAAGTTGAAGAGGTAGTTCATTCCAGGTGACTACAAGTTGGATCTACTAAAGAAAATGCAAGGTTTGAGGCAATCAAGTAAGTCTATCAAAGAATACATAGAGGAGTTTTATAAAATTGTAATCATAACAGGCCATTCAGAGGCCAACAAGGAGAAGGTAGCCCATTATATTAATGGGTTACGAGCAAGTATTCAAGAGGATTTAAGTCTTGTTAGGATGACCACCATAGAGGATGCTTATCAGTTTGTCGTAAGTGCTAAATATAAGCTAAACAGAAGGTTTGAGAGCAAGAAAAGAGGAAGAGGTCATGGTGGAAGAAAAAATGGAGGACAAAATGAATATTATAATAAGAATGGAGAAGCTAGCAGTAGTCAGGACCAAAAGGGAGATAATGCTTACTGTCCCCGTGATCAGAACAATGGTTACCAGAGAGGAAGAGGAAGGTCTGGATGAGCGTTTGGAAGAGGAGGATTTTGTGAAACCCATTTCCACTGTGGTGAAGAAGGACATCGAGCATACGAGTGTCCACAGCACCAAGAGAGGACAAATAGGAGGCCTGAAGGTAATGCCTAAGCTACGACCATTGATGAAGGTGCTGAATATGAGCACTTTGAAGAAGTGGAAAGAGGAGAAGTGCTAATCACAAGGAGAGCCTTGTTGAATGAGGAGAGGATCAGAGGAAGAGCTTATTTTGCACAAGGTGTAAATATGCAGGTAATATTTGTAATATTATCATAGACAATGGTAGCACAGATAATCTAGTTTCATAAGGAATGGTTACCAAATTGCAATTAGAGAGGAAGAGACACCCAAATCCATATCGGATTGCATGGTTATAGAAGGACCATAGGGATTTGGTCAATGAGCAATGCTTGGTAAAATTTAATATTGGGAATTACCGTGATGAGGTCATGTGTGATGTCCTACCTATGGATGCTTGTCATTTGTTGTTGGTAAGGCCATGGCAGTTTGATCAGTGTACAGTGCATGATGGTCGTGCCAACACTTACTCCTTGAAAAAGAATGGAGTGCGCCATAAGTTGAAGCCCTTGAAGGAGGTGGACAAAAAGGTATGTAGCAGTTCCAAAATATATTTAGTTGAAGGGAGAAGGTTTTTTGATGGTTTGAAGCATGAGCATATGTGCTATGCATTAATTCCTAGAGTTAGGGAAGAATGCAAAGATACCCCAGTAGAAGTCTTAGGTCTGTTAGAAGAATTTCTAGATATTATATCAGATAATGTGCCTGAGGGTTTACCACACGTGAGGAAGATCAGTCACCATATATATTTTGTACCAGGATCTAGTTTACCCAATAAGGCAGCCCATATAATGACTCCTATAGAAAATGAGGAGCTAAACAGGTAAGTCCAAGAGTTGCTAAAAAAGGGACTGATTTGGGAGAGCTTGAGTCCATGTGCAGTACCTACAATACTAGCACCAAATAAATATGGAGAGTGGATAATGTGTACAGACTCTCGAGCTATTAACAAGATCACCATAAAATATAGATTTCCATTGCCAAGGATGGATGACATTATGGACTATTTGAGTGGAGCCAAGTACTTCACAAAGATTGACCTGAAGAGTAGGTACCATAAGATTCATGTCAGAGAATGAGATGAGTGGAAGACAACCTTCAAGACCAGAAAGGTTTTGTATGAGTGGTTGGTCATGCCATTTGGGCTAACCAATGCACCAAGCACATTCGTGCGGCTGATGAATGAGGTGTTGAAGGAATTTTTAGAAAAAATTGTCATTGTCTATTTGGATGACATTTTAATATTTAGCAGGACCTTGGAAGAGCACCTGATGCATATCAGAACAGTTTTTGAGAAGCTGAGGGAGGAGCAGTTATTGATTAATTTGAATAAGTGTAGTTTTATGAAGAAAGAGTTAGTGTATCGGGGATTTGTCATCTCAGTAGAAGGTCTAAAAATGGATCCAAAAAATGTGAGGGCTATCATTGAATGGCCTAATCCAAAAATCATAACTGAGGTAAGATAATTTCATGGTCTAGCAAGTTTTTACGAAAATTCATTAGAAATTTCAGCAGTATTTGTGCACCCCTTATAGAAACAATGAGAGGGGATAAGAAAGAATTTAAGCAGACCTTAGGAGCCGATAAGAGTTTTGATATGTTGAAGAAGAAGGTCACAGAGCAACCTATTTTGGCACTTCCAAATTTTAATATGGTATTTCAGGTATATTGAGATGCTAGTGGTAGTGCCATAGGAGCTATATTGAGTCAAGAAGGTAAACCTGTTGCTTATTTTAGTGATAAATTCAATGATGCTAGGAAGAAATATTCAATTTAAGATCAAGATTTTTATGCTATAGTTTAGTCTCTAAAGTAGTGGAGGCATTATTTGTTTCCAAAAGAGTTTTTTCTATATATTGATCATCAGACCTTACTGTATATTAATAGCCAAGGGAAGCTAAATCAGAGGCACTTGAAGTTGGTTGAGATTCTACAGAGTTATACCTTTGTGTTGAAGCACAGGAGTGGAGATTCAAACAGAGTTGAAGATTCCTTAAGTAGAAGGCAGTGTTTGTTGATAGAAATGAAGGTGGAAGTTGTAGGGTTTGATGAACTTAAAGGTTTTTACCCTGAAGATCTTGATTTTACAGAGGCTTGGAGTGCTTGCTTGGCACCTGTTACTTTGGAAAGGACTAACCGGTTGGATTTTCTGATCCAAGATGGAATGTTGTTTAGAGTAAATCAATTATGCATTCCAAGGAGTTCAATGAAGGAGAATCTAGTCAAGGAGAAACATAGTGGAGGGTTGGCTGGACACTTTGGTCGGGATAAGACCATTACCCTTGTTAGTGAGAACTACTATTGGCCACAGTTGTAGCAAGATGTGAAGAGATTTGTGCAAAGTTGTAGAGTATACCATATGGCGAAGGGTGTGAGACAAAACACTGGATTATATCAGCCATTACCTATACCAGAGAGACCATGGGAGGACATCAACATGGATTTCATTCTTGGCCTACCAAGGACATAGAGGGGAAATGACTCCATATTTGTGGTGGTTGACAGGTTTTCAAATATGGTACATTTTATTCCCTACCAAAAAACTAATGATGTAGTTCATGTTGCAATTTTATTTTTCAAAGAGGTGGTACGACTTCATGGTCTACCAAAGAGTATAGTTTTTGATAGAGATACCAATTTTGTTGGGTATTTCTGGAGAACCTTGTGGAATAAATTGAAGACAGATTTGAAATTCAGTTCTGCATACCACCCACATACTGATGGACAAACAGAGGTGGTGAATAGAAGTTTGGGTAATATATTGAGATGCTTGATAGGAGATAAGCCCAAGGGATGGGATTTGGTTTTGCCATAGGTGGAATTTGCATACAAAAATTATGTCAACAGGAGTACTAACAAATCTCCATTCTAGATAATATATGGGAGTAGTCCAGGAAATGCTTCTAAGTTGAGGAAGATGGATATAGGGGAAAAGTGCAATGCTGAGGCTGAGGACTTTACAGAGCATCTGAAGAGCTTGCATGAAGAATTGAAGAAGCATATTACTAAGATGAATACTCAATATAAGACAAGGGTAGACCAGAAGTGATGGATTAAGGAATTTGAAGTGGAAGATGAAGTTATGTTCCATCTGAGAAAAGAAAGGTTTCCTGCTAAAACCTATAACAAGATGAAGATGAAGAAGTTTGGACCATGCAAAATCATAGAAAAATAGGATTTAGGCAATGCATATGAAGTGGAATTGCCAAGTGGGCTTAACATATCACCTGTTTTTAACATTTCAGATTTGGTAGAATACCATGAAGGAGACAATGGTGAGGGACTAGTAGCAGAATTATAGAATATTCCAGCATCTACTCTAGATATGGAATAGATAGAAGATATTTTGGATACAAACATAGGCAAAAGTACCAGAAATAGGCAGTATGCAGAATATCTGGTTAAGTGGAAAGGCAAAAATGTTGAAGATTCATCTTGGTTGTCTAAGGCTGAGGTTGAATGCCTTGGTTTTCTTCCAACAATAGAGAAGTGAATGTCACTTCTCAAAATTACCCTGGGTGTCTGATGTAGGAGCATCTAGTGGTGTAAGAGTGATCTTGCATCACCCGAAAAAAATTGTAATTGTTTAATTTTGTAAAACTAGTAAAACTAGTTTAACTTGTAGGAGATTTTTGAAGGTCTTAGAGGTCGAATTTGAGGATTTTTGGCTAGACATGAGCCTTGGCATAAAGAGCCAAGGTTTTCCCCGCTTAGCTTATTTCATGCCATTTTCAAAAACATGATGTAATAGTCAATCGGGTCAACGAGTGCGAAGTTATGACCTCAACAAGTTGCCCCCAAAATTCAAATTTGAATTTTAATGGTTTTAGGTGGGAAAAAGGGAAAACAGGGTATTTGAGGAATTTTCAAAATTTTAAAGGGGTATTTTTCTCTTGTATCGTTATTTTTGGCATGAAAGTAATGAGAGGTTTGATTATTTGACTTGTTCAAAGGAAAAATACCTATGTATCATTGGTTTGGTGTTGCTTGTGTAATGTGATCTACATCATTTATGGGATAACTATTCAATTTGGAAAGTCATAAATATACTCCATATTGTAAACTCTAAACTATATTAGAGTATGAATAAACTAGTTACATTGCAATATTCATGCTAGATCAAAAACTAATAAATACTAAAAAGTAGTGATAGTGTATTGCGATTTCAAGAATCATTATTCTTAAACATTTTACTTAGAATAAAATACATGCACATTTATGCTGCTGACATAACATATTCTCTAGGTTCTCCTATTTGCTAACCCCTAATTTAATCTATTGCAATCTTGGCAAACTTACTTCTATTAAATTCTATATTTAGGTTCTCTTTCTGATTGAACCTAACTCATGAAAAGGCATTTATTAGGTTACCCAACCCTATCAATCCCAAGGATTACAAGTAGCAATTCTATTTGTTAAAGTGGTAAGATAATCTTGTTTCTTCCACATTCATGGTTATCCACTCGGTGCACCTGCACTGCTTGATCAATTCTTCATCTAAGCAAGAAAATCAGTACCTAGAACTCAAAATTTATCAAAGGGATCAGATATGGCTTTTCATTTGTCATGCACTCTAATATGCAAAAATATATGGGTTCACTATCTAGTTCACTTCAAGTCTTTTTTCAGGTTCAAATAAAAATGCAAGCTAAATAAACATAATACCATTTCCATTGCATAATTTCCCATTCATATTGGTTATATTTATTCACATCAAATAGAGTACATATCCCAACCAATACTACACTCATTATAGACCTTATATATAACATGCAAATCTAAATACAAAACATACATCAATATGGCAGTCTTTTAAGATCAACTATCCTGCATTTCCATTTTGCTTCCAGAAAAATATTTAGCTTATCAAAACTCAATAGAAATTAGAAAATACATTATTTCTTGTCTTTAATCTTCTAATATTTTCTCATTTCCAAATTAATTCCAAAACAATATAAACTTTCAAACATTTATTTCAACTACAAGTATTGCAAACATATCCAAAAATATTCAAGCTTTAATTCAAACACCATACTCACAAATTAAACAACACATCCAATAATTCAAAGAAAATGTGACAATATTACTCCTAAATACTGCACTGTTTACTCTGGATTCTTTCGAACATCATTTTATTTGCAATTTTTATGTGTATTATCTTTTTTTTCTGATCTGTAGCTCTTTTGCCATTTAAATTGGGTTTTATTTATCTTTGAGCAATGTATCTCTCCTTAGTAAGCTCCAAAATCTCTTATATTCCACAACTCTCTTTTTTATAATTTAACGCCAGTTATTCCCTTGTTTTTATTAACTCAAAAATCCCAGAATCATTATATCCATCGGATAACATGTGTAGCACCAAATAAGAGTGGGGTTATTGCAATTATCAGAACGCATCCTCAATCATCATGACAAAACATTGAGGATTTAATTTATTTTATTTTATTTTACCTTAGCTTCTTATCAAGCATTGCAGGTGCACAACTACAAGTTATTATTTACATTATAATAATTTTAAAGCTAAATTTTTATATTTATTTTATTGTTTTTATAATATATTTTTTTCCTTTATAATTTTTATTTTACAAGGTAATGCAAACAAAGACACTTTCAATTCACCATAACCTTACGAAGGTGGTTCCCATGCTTAGCATATTCACTGCTAATGGCTCCCATTCTTAAAATATTCATTGCCAATAAAAAATCATAATGCATCACTTTTACAAACAATAATATATTTTTGAGTGAAGCAAACACAAGCAAACCATAGAAAAACATTCATGCAATCCTACATGAAATACAATTATAGGGCTTTCGTGTTCCCCTAAGCTGAATCATCATTTCGTGTACCCCTAAGCTGAATCATGGTACTGAGAAACTTATCCATCCAATGCACGTACCTGACCCTACACATACAAAGGACATCAGCAGTACCATGCTCCAAAAGATAAAGGTAATTTTAATTCATTAATTAATCCATAACTAATGGCCATGCGATGAGGATCATTATAGGATTGCCCTACCCTCTCTAACTCACCTACAACATGTGATATTGTCACTTGATATTACTTTATTTATTATTAAAATAATTTAAAGATAAAGATATACAATACATATATCAATATTAATAAATAAATAGGCCCAACCCATAGTACATCATGATCACATAGCGGTTTTACAAAAAATTGATAATTATCATGTCGTGTTTGGCAAAGATTTAAACCCAGGTCTCCTCCTTGAAATTTTAAGGATATAATGAGATGATTTAATGCCATTTGACTTTATTTTAAGCACTTGTAGTTAAATTTTTAATTTATTTAGCTTATGATGAGCATTTTTATCATAAAATAATTATTTTAGCAAAAAAAATATAATTATGCTATGGTATCTCACTGATTTTGAGATTATTATGTATGTCATATTTTGACTAACATAAATAGGTAGAAAAAAATAATGATATAAAATAGATTGCATAAACAATATATATTTATGAGGAAAATAATAAAAGGATGTTTTATTATTTTATAAATGAATGCACTATGTGATGGCGGAAAAGCATTACACCTTCACAAATTTGGCTTTTTAAACTGAAATCTGTTGAAAATATTTACATGCATCAAAATAAAATAGCCCGCAAGCTTACAAGGACCGACCTTCACTTCGGTCTTCCTCCCTGTTCTCTCTAATCTGCCTCCCCAAAACTGTTACCAAAATTCCAGTTTTTTTTAACGAGGTCCCGGTCCTCTAGGCAATTAATGCCCCCGCCTAACAAAATTTCAAATTCAATTTTCCCCCTCGGCTGGGTTTTCAAATTTATCTGCCATAAATGGGCAACTGCCTGATCCACCATGAATTTTGCATTAATGGCCTCCCTTATCCTGCACCCGCAGTTTTGTTCAAACTGTTCTTCTGCACCGCTATCCCATCCTTAATGTCCGTCGCCTGTAACTGTTGTTTGCCAAAAATTAAAAAAAAAAAAATGTGCATGGCCGACATCTCTATTTATGTGGCCCTCCTCTTTGATTCAATACATGTGGCTATTCGCATGTTTAAATTGACTATGCCTTCTTCTTGTCACAATATCTTTCATACACGTGCCCTTCACAACTGTCTCGATACACGTGGCTGTCCACATGTCAAAATTTGGCCTTGCCTGGCCGTCCGCCTGCTCACTTTTAGCTATGCCTTCACTTGGCTGTGATATCGTGACAGGTCACGAAATCATGACATGTCACGATATCATGACAAAAAATGCCCTCTCCTTGCTGAGCCCTTTGGGGTCGCGATTTCATGACATGTCGCGAAATCGTGACATGTCACGATTTTGCAACCCCCTCCTGCCTTCACCTTGCCGAGCCTTTTGGGGTCATGATTTCGTGACCCCCTACCCTTGCCTACGCCTTGCTATAGCCTCTAGCCTTGTATTTCTCCTTGCCTTAGTAACACTGCCACGTGGCAGCTTACCACTGGTCACGATATCATGACAGTCACGATATCGTGACCCATCACGATATCACGACGAGACTTCCCCCTACGCCTTGCTTTAAAATAACGTCGCGATATCGCGACATTGCGATATCACGATGAAACTCGCCAATGTCTCATCACTGCCTTTGAGGTCACGATTTCGTGACCCCTCCCCCCTTGCTTTACAAAACTTCCTCCTTGGGGAAAAAAAGTCAAAATGCAAAGTACTTCGAAAAATTTGAATTTTTTTTAGAAAATGCAAGATTGCTCTACTGTCGTCGGATGCTCCTGCATCAAAAACCCTGAGTAAAAAGGAGAAGTGACCTTCACTTATATGATGTTCGGTCCACGTCCTTTGTAATATCTTTGAACACTCATCAACCTTTACAACCTGCTCAAATCTCGTTTCTTGGAAAAATTTTATGCCCTCTACCAGACAAATTCTGGCATTGCTGCACACCTTCTCATCCACTGTCTGTAATGGATTTAATTTGTGGCACACTCCATCTTTCATCAAGGAGTAAGTATTTGCACGACCATCATGCATTGCACTCCGATCAAACTGCCATGGCCTCCCTAATAGCAAATGGCAAGCATCCATGGGGAAAACATAACACAAGACTTCATCCTGGTATCTCCCATTATGGAATGTGACTAAAAACTGTTCATGGACCCATGCTCTGTGGTCCTTCCGCAACCACACAATCCGATATGGATGCAGGTGTCTCCTTCTCTCCAGCTATAACTTAGCAACCATCTCCTCGGAGACTAAGTTATCTATACTCCCATTGTCTATAATAACATTACAAACTTTGCCTACACTTTTTCATCGTGTGCAAAACAGGCTTCTCCTCTGCTCTAGTTTGTCTTCCTCAATCAGCATGGTTCTCCTTACTATCATTGCTTCTCCTTTCTTAGCTTCTTCAGAATGTTCTGAGTCAGCATCTTCAACTACCACAACAGCTCTGGCAAGACCCACTTGTTTCTTGTTCACTCTCTCGGGGTGCTAGGGACACTCATATGCCCAATGCCCCTCTTCTCCACAATGGAAACATGTTTCCCGAAACACTCCTCTTCCATACCCACGTCCAAATCTACATCTTCCTCTTGGGTAGCCATTATTTTGAATTTGCAGTTTGGGTTCCTTATCTTCCTTCTGATTCCTGCTACTGCTAACCTCTTCTTTCTTATCCTCTTTTCTTTCATCCTTTATTCCACCAGTATTTCCTCCATTCTCTCTTCCTCTTTGCTTGCTCTCAAATTTTTTGTTTAGTTTTTCTTCAACTTTTAGAGCAAACTGGTAAGCATCTTCAATGGTGCTCACCCGAACTAAGATCAACTCTTCCTAGACACTGGGTCTCAACCCATTAATATAACGGGCCACATTTTCCTTGCTTGCTTCTAAATGGTCAGTTATGATGGAGATTTTATAAAATTACTCCGTATATTCTTGGACAGTTTTATTCATCTGTCTCAAACTCTACATTTTTCTCAGCAGATCCAACTCATAATCTGCCAGAATAAACTGTCTTTTTAATTTTTCTGCCATCCGTTCCCATAATGTTATCTGTTCTTTTCATATTCTATTATGTTCCAGCTGTACCCCCTTCCACCATATGCTGGCATGACCTTTTAATTTGGTTTTAGCAAACCTGATCCGCTCGAGATCTTCAACTTCTTCATATTCGAAGTATTCTTCCAGGTCATTGACCCAGTCAATCAATTCCTTCGGATTGAAGTTCCCGAAATACGTGGAAACTTCTATGTTCGGCCTCTTCTCGATCTGGGGTATGGCTTTGTATAGTCTGGCTTGTGCCGGATCTATAGCTTCTTCTTCTTCTTTCAACTGATTTTTTTCTTCATCTACTTCGTCTTCACTGTCATCATCTCTTCTTGGTTTGTGTCCTCTGCGCAGTTTTTCTTGTAGGGCCTGAAAATCTCCTGCTACCATGCCTCTTCCACCAACGGGGTTTCTTCTCAGAGGCATCTTCTCACTCTCTCACAAGCCTTCCCATAGATCCTGGTGCGACTACCTCACATACGGTGATCTGTCACACACTCAGGAGCTTCTAGATCTGATACCACTGATGGCGGACAAGCATTACACCTTCACAAATTTGGCTTTTCAAATTGAAATTTGCTAAAAATATTTACATGCATCAAAATAAAACAGCCCGCAGGCTTATAAGGATCGAGCTCCGCTTCGGTCTTCCTCCCTGTTCTCTCTAATCCGCCTCCCCCAAACTGTTACCAAAATTCCAATTTTTTTTAACGAGGTCTCGGTCCTCTAGGCAATTAATGCCCCCGCCTAACAAAATTTCAAATTCGATTTTCCTCCTCGACCGGGTTTTCAAATTTATCTGCCATAAATGGGCAATTGCCCGATCCACCATGAAGCTTGCATTAATGGCCTCCCTTATCCTGCACCCGCCATTTTGTTCAGACTGTTCTTCTGCACCGCTGTCCCATCCTTAATGTTCATCGCTTGTAACTTTTGTTTTCCAGAAATTTAAAAAAAAAAAAAATGTGCGTGGCCGGCATCTCTATTTATGTGGCCCTCCTCTTTGATTCAATACACATGGTTGTCCATGTGTTTAACTCTACTATGCCTTCTTGTCGCAATATCTTTCATACACATGCCCTTCACAACTGTCTCGATACACGTGGCTGTCCACGTTTCAAAATTCGGCCTTGCCTGGCCGTCCGCCTGCTCACTTTTAGCTATGCCTTCACTTGGCTGCGATATCATGACAGGTCACGAAATCGTGACATGTCATGATATCGTGACCAAAAATGCCCTCTCCTTACTGAGCCCTTTGGGGTCGTGATTTCATGACATGTCACAAAATCGTGACATGTCACGATTTCGCGACCCCCTCCTGCCTTCGCCTTACTGAGCCTTTTGGGGTCGCAATTTCGTGACATGTCACAAAATCATGACATGTCACAATTTTGTGACCCCCTCCCCTTGCCTGCGCCTTGCTGTAGCCTCTAGCATTGTCTTTCACCTTGCCTTAGTAACACTGCCACGTGGCAGCTTACCACTAGTCACGATATCGCGACAGGACTTCCCCCCTACGCCTTGCTCTGAAATAACATCACGATATCGCGATGTTGCAATATCACGACGTCGCGATATCATGACGAAACTCGCCAATGTCTCATCGCTGCCTTTGAGGTCACGATTTCGCGACCCCTCCCCCCTTGCTTTACAAAACTTCCTCCTTGGGGAAAAAAAGTCAAAATGCAAAGTACTTCAAAAAATTTGAAATTTTTTTAGAAAATGCAAGATTGCTCTACTGTCGTCGGATGCTCCTGCATCACTATGTCATGGGCTTATGGAGTGAATATCCTTTTCACTATTCTATGTACCACATTATCAACAATAAGTCTGTCTAAATAGATGTACTTAGTTTCTTTCCAAAACTTATTCATAATATATGTTTGTTAAATAAATTTAGTATTCCTTGGCATAAAAAACACACAAACATAGGTCTTGTCTAACATGTATTCATTCACGTTGTAGGTCTTGCTCAAGTCTTCATATGACAGGTCTGGTTATTGGTGCCTTGACCATGATCATATTATATTGTGGTCATTTTATATTTTGTCTAAGTCATTGTATATATTTAAATGCATGTCCATTCTATACCTAGCTTGTATCTAAAAATACAACCCCCCACTTAGTTAAACCTCGTTACAATATTCGAATATTATTGACTAGTGATATATTGTTTGCATAATAATCATTAAATATTTTTCAAGTAACTAACCTTTATCTTTTTGATAAAAATATTTTTATTTTCCATGATAACTAATATAATTAATCCAAGTGTTTTCTTAGTGTTTACAATTATCCATCCTATTCAAAGGTTTTCTTGTGGTTGATCCTAAATTTTTTACCTGAAATCAACTTATCTAAGAGTTTTAATATGGCTAACCTCAATTCATCACTATGTTTATTTTGTTATTTTGTTTTACCACCTCCATATTATTTTCTCATGGAGATGGTAAAATGTTAATTTATTTTACACTAATTTATCACCCTTTGGCTATGAAATGTACCCCTTGATCCATTGCTATATTTTTCTATTATTATGGGTAAGTTACTATTCATTTGTTATGGATGGTCCTAACTTAATCTAAGCATGAAATCCCTCCATATTTAATACCATGGGATATGGATTTGATAAATGGGATGAATCTTGATATAGGATATTTGTTTTGAAGAGAAAAGTGATTGTTTGCTTATTATGGATCATCAAGCTAAATATAAAGGATAGGTACCCTCTACATAAATAATTTGATTAGACATATTTATGGAATAATATAAATATAACCAACAACTTATATATAATGACCTGACACATTTTATTATTGTAAATAAGGATATTTTATCTTTTTTATATTTAAGTATATTAGAATCATAATACATAGCATATCATATTTGTTGTTATATTGGGACACCATAGTGGTATATATTTGGGTTGTAATTCAAGAGACTCAAGTTCAAACTACTACATAAGGTACCAAGACCATTTCAAAAACTCATAATTTACTTTAAAAATCTTAACTAGTGAGGGATACCATAGTGGTAAGTCCTTGGGTTTCGATTTCAAACCTCATTATGAGGGGACCGAGACCCCTCATAAAATCCTATATTTTTATCTTAACATTTTGGTCCCTATAGGGACATCATTATGGTATGGATTTAGGTTTTCATCCAAGAGACCTAGGTTCAAACCACTACACAAGGAACCAAAACCCTTTCAAAAAAATTATGTTTTTTGCTAAAATATATTTTTCAATATTGTTATTTATATTATGTGTTGTGGTTATGATAATGGTTAGTGTTTTAAGGGTGTGTGTGTGGTGCCTCTATGGTGGTTGTGGTAAGGGTTAATATTTATAGGGTATGTGGATGGTGGTTGCATGGTGGCTATGGTAAGGTTTATGTCTTGTAGGGTGTGTGCACGGTGGTTGTGGTAAGGGTTACAATTTAGAGGGTGTATACATGGTGGCTATGGTAAAGGTTAGGGTTTGTAGAGTGTGTACATGGTGGTTGTGGTGTGGCCTCATCTAGTAAAAAATATTATTGGTCTAAAATACCTTGATGATAGAGGAATTATTTATCAAATAACATGAAAATATAATAACTTATATTTTAAACGTTGTGTTTAGTAACGAGGCTCAAATCCTCATTCTAAAAAAAGAATATCATTAACTTCATGTTGTTGATCCTTGCACATAAATAGTTTGATTTAAAAAATTTTGTAATAAAATTTATATATACTTACATGGTATACAATCCAACTTCAAATAAAATTTATAAATAGAGAAATATGAGATTGAATCTAAATATAATCTATAATCACAATGATACAAGAAAATGAAATAAATTTATATTCAAAATATGATCTTTATTATTTCCAAAAGTAACCTCAATATCCATCATGTCATATTACAAACTAGAATGATCTAATATACTCTAGGAGAATATCCTACAATATATTAGAAGGTCAAATTCATTTCTAATGAGTTTGCATGAAATATAAATGTTTTTATTAATTTTACACTTCATGCATAAAATAAAATTTTCATGTACTCTATCATCTACTAATAACTTCTTCTTACCATTTACATACATGTAAACGTTTCCCTTATCTATGTCATTGATAATGCTTAAATGAATCCATCTACAATATACATTGAGTTTCACCACTTTAATATTATAATATTTTAGTATTCCATCATATATAACAACTATATCTTCATCATGTGTTTAATTCCTTAAGCCTTAAAATCTTCATCATGTAAAGATATCTTTCATGATATATATATATATATATCAACTTTGCATAAACCATGATGCAAATCCTAGTCCTAGGGGTAATTTTTGTGTGATTATAAAGAGGCTTATCATCATCATATAACCTATTAAAAATGGGTTCCATTGGTAAATCTATAATACGTGTTGAAATCCTTATCAAGCATGGTATTTATATACCAATTTTTTTGGATGTTAATATACCTAGCATAAAGTCTATAGTTGGAACCATATTTCTACATACATGTCCATGCACTATACAAATCAAAATATGATCCAAAATTTTTAATATTATCATAATTTTTGTAGGTAAATAAAGACTTAGTCAAGTACTAAAATTGTTGTAAATTTATAGTCAAAGGAGATTTATTAATATTAAAATTTACAATTCATTACAATAATACCATTTTAAAAACTTAAAACATGTTAATATTAATTGTATTACCATTTTTATTTATAGCAATAGGTCAAGATTCATGCAATGGATTGCAGTTTTTTAAGCCTTACTACTACCACAAATATCATAGGTTAAACTATCACATGATTGAATAATATAGCCACAATATAAGGAGGTCAATAAAATGATAAGAGTAGAGTACTATGAGAAAATTAATATGTAGGTCAAGGTTTATATTATGTAAAATAAATTTACATCATAAGCAACAATATGCATGTAAATCCTGAATAAACATGTACAAAGCTTGTAATACAACTTACAATATTAATTGCTCAAAACGTATGTAATATTTATTATTCCTCTTTCTCTTACAAAAGTATATGAAAGTATTATCTCTTCCTAATGTGATACAATGTGTTGCATCCTTATGGAGTATATATCCATATAGTATGACTCTTTGGATATTTTACTATTCCTCTCCATATGCCAAGATTCATAACTCTTGCATTCTCCACTTGACACTTGCATACTTGATGAACACTTGACTCTATATTGCATGCACACCTAAACATGACTCTTACACTTCTATAACTTGTATAGTATAATCTAAGATACTTATGCACATATTTACATTACAATTTGCACTCTTACATATAAGACACTTGTGCACATAGACTCAACTTATAATAGCTCACTAACTCAGATGACACATGTGCATTTCCTACACATGCACAGTTACATGAAAAGGAAAATATAATTAACACTCTAAACTGACACTACCCTAATCTATTATTTACAAATGTACCATGAAGGCACCATGGGGGTACATTAGCATGTGCCAAATAATGTAATATACTCCAAAATTTTCCTGTATTACATTATTTAGTTATTGAAGACTTTAGTCTTCAATCATGGTTGTCGTCTTCATCTTCAATATTCAAGTGACCTTGCATGTGATCCTCTTCTTTAGCTTTATCAAGTTTATTTTTTGCTTCTTCAACTTCATGTTTTTCAAATTTTATAGCTTCAAGATTACAATTTTTTTGAACTCTTACATTATCATTAGATTCTTGCATAAGAATATTTCCTTTACCTCTATCTTCTTTGCAGGACAAGTTTGGACTATATTTGATCCAATTTCCTTTTCCACGTTCTCTAAATATTTTCTCTTCCTGTATTTTAAAGTTTATGCTCTTGAATACATTGTTAGAATATGCTTCAAAAATGAGTATTTGAAAAAGATAATCTAATCTAAATACTAATGCTCTTTCAAATATTCTACAATACTTGTCCTTGTACCAACAAAAAATAGAAGAATGAGATTTTCTTCCACAATATTTACATGGATGAAGACTCCAACAATTTGCTTTTTCATGACCAATTCTATTACAATAAATGCATCTTAAATATATTTTCATTGATTTATTCTTCCTTCTTAGAGTTTCAAATTTGTATGTCTTCTTGGTAAAATAACATAACTAGTTATGTCCCTCCAAAGCTATTATTTCCTTATTTTCCATGTAGATAAGTTGGAGATGATGAAGGTCTTCAATACTTTTTGTAGTTTCTGATTTTATCATGGATTCAATTGATGAATTACTAGAATAAGATCTTATAGTAACAAGATCCATTTTTTTATCCTCATAAATATTTTGTGATCTTGTTGTTTTCTTGTCTCTATCAATACCATCTATCATTCTTTGAAAATAAAGTGTAATATTTTTCACTATATATTCATTATCTACATTGAATACATTTTTTATTTCTTCCATAATGTGCAGTTAATGCTATGATCTATGTTTTGAATGAGACAACCTTATATCTCCCTAGGTTTAAAATAATAAAAAAAATTAATTAATTTCTATGAAGTAGTAAACCTTGTCTTCCTAGTTTTAGAAACTAATAATAAACTTTGCAAATTTATCTTTTCCTAATTTTTGATGTTGAAACCCTTTTATCTCCTAAATAGATAAATTTGTAATAATTGAAAAAAATCTATTTTTCAATTTTCTCAAAATATAAAACCAAATCAAACTTTAAAAAGTGCAATCTTGAAAAACTTACTTATAAACCTTATTACTCCAAACGTTTTAAAAAATAATAATTTCAAATATTTCTAAAAAAATTATTATAACTCCTTATCTTATAATTAAACAAATTATCTAACCTTATTACTTATTACTATCAAATCCTACTTTAATTAACCTTATCACTTCAAAGATAAGTACTTAAAAAACTTACTTATTCCTCCTATATTTCAAAACATAAACCTTAAAATATTTACTCCAAACAATACCTTATAACTACTAATATGAACCTTAATCAAATATTAAATATCAAACTTTAATTACACCCTAACCTTTTATGAATGCTTGCTCATCTTATTTGCACGTCTTCTTCTTACATCTCCACTGATTATTGTTCGATTTTCTCATGTGATGACTATAATGCATTTTTCAAATGTTGAGGGCTCTAGAAATTATGCTTCATGTGTGGTATTGCATGGAGGTCTTTCATTTCTCATGGAATTTCATTTCCAATTGCCCAAACCTTGCTCATTGGAACTCAACCTTCTCCTTGCATGTTATGATTATCCTTGGCATTAGGAAATGATAAAATAGTGCTTAGAATATCTAAGATTATCATTTGAATACTTCCAATTGATTTTCAAATGGTAATTACATTCTTAGTATTCCAAACATTTACCACATAACTTTCAAAATGCTTTGACTATAGGTAATATTCAATTTTCCTTTACGTTGTAAAGAAATACTCTAAAATTTTCTAGAATGCATCTAGACTTAAGTCTGTGTTCTTTATCGTAATAGCTTGCTTGATGGCTTATTTTATTGTATAATATGGATTTAAGGTCTCTTCCTTTGTGTACATAGGCTACCTGGTCACTTTACTAGCTCTAATCTTCTTTTACATGTCTCCAACTGATGCCTTTTTACATTTTTCTATCGTAGCAACATTACCTTATTCTACTTGCTTTAATGTTATTTATCTTCTCTTCTTTGTTGCAGATGTGAATTTATGATGACTATATACTCTTCTTCTAATGGATGACCTTTATTCCTTTTTCAAGGGATGTTGTGTTCTTCTATCAAGGGTTATCACATTCTCTACCTTGTGATGACCTATTCCTTCATGTTCTTTCATTATTGTTTGAGACAACTCAATATATTTTCCTTTAGTATTTGATATCACAAACAATTTTTCTTTGCATATGTGCTACCTTAGATAATGCTTATTTATGAATCCTTTGAAATATTTCTACAATTTGGCCTGAAGACTCTTTTTTCTCTTTTATATAACATCTCCTTATTTTACTTTTACTTTGAATCTATCTCAAGCTCTTTTATCTATGAGTATATCTCAAGACTTCTTCTTATTCTATGGGACTTCTTTTCTCTATTTTGTATATGGCTTCTTTCATTCCTCTTAAATGAACCTCTATCCAATTCTATATATGAAACTTTTTATTCTCCTAAATTTATTTATATATTCAATCCTCTTTTCCTTTTCTTTATAAAAGGATTTTCTTCTTTTGTATAAGGGCCTCTTTTCTTTACACTTATAAGGGCCTCAATTCTCCAATATTAGCTTCTTGGGCCTATGTCCAGTTCAATATCCTTATGACCTAAAATATTCCTTCTAATATCTTGTAAAGTTTCAATAAATATATCAATGTTTGAAGCTATATAAAGGAAGTTATATGCTTCTTTATCCTTCTTCAAGGTCAATATTTTCTTCTTTGTATTATGCTCTCTTTATATATTTTCTTAAGAAGATTTGAATTCTTCTCAATTCAATGCAACTATCTTATTCTTAGGAATATTTTCATACTTCTTAATCCACTACAACTATCTTCTTCTTAGGAATATTCGAATTGTAAAAACCCAAGTCTACTCACCTAGTTGTACTACAAATAAATAAGCCAAGCAATAATACATAGATTTTTTTAAATCAATGTTTAACCCTAAGAGTACTATCTTGTTTACTACTATTTTGTTTTATCCAATGAATCATTATCATATATATATATATACTAGTACTAGCATACCAAACCACTTTTGAGTTCTAAATATACTGTAGGAAGCTACCCAAGTGGACGAGATCAGCCAAATCCCATGAAAATTACCTTTTTGTAAAATCAACTTGCCCCATTTATCATTCTCTTGATATAGCATGAGTTTCAAACCATGGCAAAGGTTATCCTTTTAGAGCTCATAAAACCTAAACGATATACACATACATCCCCATACCTTATCATATTGAACCTTGATCCAACCGATCAACTTATTCCAATTAAATATGTAATATTCTAGTGTACATATGCCAAGTATCTTGTTGATTGTCCTACTACTTGGATTCAACAAGAGCTATGTCATTACCTTGACACTAGTCTTAGTCACAATGCCCACTTTGATTCACATATGTTTATCCTATACCAAACAATGTGGCATATCTAGTTATTTATTTCATGCTAGTCTCTATAAGCATAGTGATGCATTGACCTATCACTTTACTTCTAGTAAGTTTCCTAGAGAAGACATCCCATTCCATCTCTCGTTATAAATACTAGCTAGATCTCATATTTCTAACCTATTTCACCAGACCACAGTCACTCTAAAGACATGTTGTATGCATACACACATATCAACATCATTGGGTTTTTAAATATTGTTTAATAAATTCTACACGAAGGAGTAAAAATATTTTATCAACAAGATCTATTGTCTAACTTTCTACCTAAAGGATACAAATATTACTAAGTTTTATACCCTAGATAATATTGGATAATCAATGGTTTTGTTGTCTAACATGTACTATAATTCTCTTATAGTCATCCCAAGGTTAAAGTATAACATAGAATTTGTCACTTAATTTTACTATACACCAAAATAAAGAAATTAAAATAATCCCTCATATATTTAAAGATAATATTCCTTAAAATACTTATATTTCTATCAAAATCAAACCTTTATAATAATAAACATCTACTCTAATTTATTTTAATTATAAATTACACTACCATTTATATTCCACTCCAAGATATATGTATATTGTTTAAACTCCACATAACAACTATACAACTATACAAATTGGCAAAACTTTATCAAAACACTTTTACCATAAAATAAAGAAGTTACTTTCCTAATCTCAAGTTATTCCATGGTTTAACATAATCTTAAGTTTGAACACTTCAGAGAACTAATATTTTACTATGGTTGGCTCTTTTTTTTTAACACAATTGTTACAATAAATATATTACAAGTAGTTAAAAGAAGATTTGGTAATTCGATTTTACACTCCAGCCAAGAGTTACTTATATAAATAAATATTTTTACCAACAACGGTAAGTATATAAGTGGTAAATATCATTCCTTTAAATTGTTTACCTAAACAGATAATACTACAATAGGAGTTCTGATTATCTTACACATAGCTAAAGTAAAACTATAATGTTGAATTACTCTCATAAATATACATAGTTTGCTAACTATAAAGTAATGTCAATATTTGGAATAGAGGCTAAGTTTCACTAATTAGGAAAATCTAATTCTATAAAATAAATATAGCTATTCCTTAATATTTTAGTTCCTCAAAATTTCTCATACAAAGATAACACATATGTGTTACAATAATTTCTTCAAGAAAAACTAGTGGCTAGCCATTATATAAAATATCATAAGTCAATCCTGAATGGTAAATAACCCAATAAAGTTAATTTTGTGGAATTTAACCATTGTCACAATATTACATAAAAATTTTAAGGATTCCACTATTTTTATTGTAAGTGATGATTCATATGTTCTCTCCAAAACATAATGGAGAAAATAAAGGTGAAATAATATCTTTTCTCATTGTGAACTATCCTCCACTACTATAGGAGGGACCATCGTTGGAGTTTATAGAGAACATGGAATTAGAGTTTGCTCATTCATGATTGCAATTCACTAAAAAATGTAGCTAAAATCACATGCAATCATACAAACCAATAATCATAGAAATAACCATGCATTATACTATTTTCAATCAAACCATAAATATTTACAATTTCAATATCATTTCATGGTTTCCAAGCAATAATAACCACACAATGGATCTAAGAAACTCAAAACTATTCCAATTTTATTATGAGCTTCCAGAATTGCACCATAGCTCAAGAAATAACACAGTTAAGTAGATTCAAGTCTAGAGTATAACAAATGTAAATTATTCATTCAAAAACTCATTTTCTTTTTCATAGTAAACATCATAGTTGAATAATATACACACATAATTCTCATAAAGAATTTTTTCCATTTCACATCAATTTCTCTTATACAAAACATCAAATTAGCTCAAATAAAACCAAGATATGAGAGACAATATTTCAACCTAGTTGAAGAACACAAGCTTATACTAAGAGGGGAGGTGAATAGTATAAGATAAAAAATTTCTCTTTTCTTTCCAAAGAAATAACCTCAAATAATATCAATGCAATAATGAAACAATGCACAAATCACCATACACATAAGAGATAAATATTTTACATGGAAACACCCTCTCAGGAGAAAACCATGACAAAATATTACTTATATATTTCTTCAATAAATTTTGTGGGCACAAACCCACAGGAGACACCAATCCCCTATACAAGCTCATCGACACCACTCCATAGAAGACACCAATACCCTATACAAGTTCGTGGACACCAATACACAAGAGACACCAATCCCCTTGATTAATTTCATGTACACTAATCCATAGGAGACACCAATCCCCTTGCTCAAGTTCATGGACACCAATCCACATGAGACACCAATACCCTTGCTCAAGTTCATGGACACCAATCTGTAGAGACACCAATCCACAAGAGACACCAATACCCTTAATCAAGTTCATGGACACCAATACATAGGAGATACCAATCCTCTTGTTCAATTTTATGGATACCAATCCATAGGAGACACCAATCCCATTGCTCATAATCATGGACACCAATCCACAGGAGACATCAATCTCCTTGATAAGTTTTGTGGATACCAATCCATAGGAGACACCAATATCCTTGATCAACTTCATGGATACGAATCCATAGGAGATACCAATACCCTTCTACTCAAGTCTTCTCTAAAACCTACTCAAAAATACTGCTCAAATATACTCCAAAATCTACTCACAAATACTGCTCAAATCTACTCCAAAATTTGCTCACAAACATTGCTCAAATTTACTCCACAATCTATGTGTTGACTTGGATATTCTACTACCTTGCTCTTATTTTGCTATCATGTGCACATTTCTTCTTATTGAAATGGCTGAATTGTCCTTCCTTATTAATTGAATGCTTGGGAGAATATGTGCACTTAATCTGCTTACTCTATTATTTGAAGCCTTGACTTGTTTCAAATTTATGCTCTCTTGTTCCTTTTGCATGTTCTTCCCAAATTTACCTTGAAAAAATAATTTTCCTTTTGTATGTGCCTTCCAAATTTGGTCAATAATTCTCTTTTTCCATTATTTATTTAGTTTATATCCTTATTTCTTCAAAAATTACAAAATAAAACTTTATAAGAATTACTTCTTATATTTCCCTTAGTTCTTCAATAATTTCTCGCTTCCCTATATTTTGCTTTTTATGAAGAAACTTTCATACAAAAATTCTTAACAATACTTTATAATAAAAATTCATTTTCAAATATAAATGAAGGCACACTTATCTTTTATTTTTGTTTTCCAATTTTTTTTTTCTTTGCACAAGACTCGAACCCTGGTCTCTCAACTGCTTCCCTTACCAATGGGAAACAAACCACTTCAGCTATGAATTTGATTGCTCCTTGCTTTGGCTAAAATGACTTTGACTTTTGGCACTCTTCCTGCTTATATTTGGTAGGAAATTGAGCTATCAATTCTTTTGAGATGACCATACTTCTACTGCATCACTTGATGAACTTGCTACATTTATCTATATCAAAGACATTTCAATCTCCACTCTCATCACACGCTCATCTTTGTAGTGTCACTTGAATGTGAAAGTGCTCAAATATGATTTTATTTCTTGATGTAATATTGTGATATAGTTGACTCTTTTATTTTGGCTTTTGTGTGTGATCCAGAGTCACAATTTTGTTCACATCACACAAACCAGTGCCACTTCATTGTATCATTCACTGCTATGCTTCAAAATTTTCAATATTTTACCTTTGGATCATCCATAACTCCTCCATCCAACTTTATTTTCATTGCTTTGCTTTCAAATCATGTGTCAAGACTAATATTTGGTTTGTATTAAAAAATCAAAGCTTAATTGATACCTGGTTTAGAGACTGATGATTTCTGGATCGAATCCACACCATGCAAAAATGTAAGTCTCCAAATGTCTTTGGTTGCGTTTACAGGAACTAAATCAAAACTCTTGAAAAATATTTCTCTTCACATATGGGAGTGGGAGGAATGCACTCTTCCTTCTATTCTATTTGATAGACTGAGTACGTTTACCCCATGTGAAGTCTGCTATGTGGCTAAGCTTGGTCAAAGCCTCCTCTATGATAGAATGCACCATAAAAACTAGACTACACTATATTTCCTCAAATATTGCTAGATCCCAATGACTAGTCTACCTTCTCCAACAACTAGTCTACCTTCTCTAATGGTTTGTCTATCTTCTACATATTTTATGACTCCTTACACATTTTTGATTGATGCTTGTTGTTACTTCTGATTGCTGGTTCCAAGTACAACTTCTCTCACCTCTTTCTTTGTTGCTCAACTAAAACTATCTTTCTCCATAGTCATCCAAGCTCTTTTCAGTACATCACTACATCGTTGCTCATAAAATTTGTTGTGCCATTGCTCACTAACTTTGTTGTATTGTTGCTCACTATATTTGTTGTGTCTTTGCTTCACAAATTTCACTTCACCATTTCTCATGAGTTTCATTGCATCATTGCTTAAATGCATCAAGGATGCCTCCACAATCTCCTTTGAAATGAGCAATTTTTTTTACTTCCTTCAGATCGACCCTTCTCACAAAATATTTTATTCTTTTCACTTCCATAAGGTGATCCCTCCTCACAAAATATTTTAACATTAGGTAAGGATAAATATTTTCAACATAAGCACATTGCTCTACTTGGAAATATTTAAATATTTAATTTAAATATTTCAATCTTTAATAATACATCACTAGGATAAATATTTGCCTTGAGTATTTCATCCATTGTTTGCTTTCTACCAAATTGACCTTTGACATCAATGACAACTCAATAATTCTAAAAATATCCCCCTTTGTCATTGATGACAACCCTACAAAGAAAACTATATTTTACTTCAACAAGATCACAATATGCTCCCACTGACTAGCTGCTCCTCCTTACTAAAATTATCCCCCTTTGACATAAATGGAAAAGACTCCTTGGGACTGAAATATAAGACACATGACAATGCCCCCTTACTCCTTGATTTTATTGATATGTTCAATTATGATATGGGAGTAAAACTCCCAAATTACTATGCTCTTTTTCTTTTTGCATTTTCTTTCTCCAAACTTTGGAGGTCATATTCTTTTGAAAAAATTGACTATTCTCCTTCTTGCTTGATTTCAGAATTTTAGGGAACAATATTCTACACCATCTAGATGTATACCAAAAAATTATTATATTTGTAACATATGATGTTATAGTCCATAAGTGGTGCAAATAAATTGAAATTCCTCTTGGTGAAACCAAAATAATTCTTAGCACAAACCCTACAATTTATAGCTTTATGATCAAATTTGTTACATGAGAAACAATAACCATGGAAGAAATATTAAAACCTGTCTAATTGCCTTGGAGGATATTATCATATGGTTCTCTCATTGTTGTTTCTATGATGGTCCTTGGACCATGATGATGCTTTGTTTTCTTACTTCTTGATGATTCCATTTGTCAACTCATCAACATAGGTCTTAGGTTCCTCTTTAATTATTTTCTTTGGTGTATTTGTTCCTTTTGAGCTTGACTTCCCCTTTTGTTTTCTTTGACCTTCTTCAAAACCAAGTTTCGTATTTATAATTGGAGATATCTATGCTTTTATAATATCACCCATTATTTTTGTACTTTTCCTAAACCTATGTAGTTTATCATTAGAATATTCTATTTCCTTCCTTAGAGAGATAACCTCATGTTCTAGTTTTCATATTCCAACTCTTTTGGATTTAACTGCTCAATCATACCTTCTTCAATTCTCTTACCTCAACTTTAACTTTAAGGTCAATAAGTTCTTGTGACAACTTGGCCTTTATCTTCTCATCCTCTTGTACTTGAATCTTCAATCTCGATTTCTTATTTCTAATCCTATTCAACTCTTCAAGAGAAATAACAAGTTCCTATCCTATGTCAACCATGGCTTCTTCTTCACTTTATGAATATTTCTCTTCTTATTGGTCTTTGACAATAGGAGCATATTATTTCTCTTCTATGGCCAAAAATTGGATTTCTTCTATTTCATTATTTGAGAGACTTTCTTAACTATTGTTGGAAGAACTACATGCTTCTTCAACATAAAAAATTTTCTTGTGTATTTGAAAGATTATCTTCTCATGCTTGCTTTTACCATGCCTATTTTTCTTTTCATGATAATTTTTTTTCTTTTTTTTCTTATATTCCTTTTGTTATTCGCTGCTACTACTTCTAGCTTGTGGTAAATTAGATGCATAGTGACCAAGGTTACCACAATTAAAATATTTCATAGAATGCATACCTTTGTGTTTTCTTGGAACCTTCTTATTCCTTCACACAAAGTTAGCTTATTCTTCACTACTAGATTCTTCACTTGATTTTGGTTCCTTATTCTTTTTATTATTTGAACCTTTAAATGTTACTTCCTATTTGGATGTTTGATATTTTTCAATCCTCATCTCATAGGCTCTGAGAATTCCATGTATCTTTCCCATGCTTAATATTTTAATATCTTTCATCTCTTCTATTATTGAAACCTTTGCATCAAACCTCATGGGAAGTGACCTTAAGATTTTCTGAAAAATCTTAAAGTCTTCAATATTTTCTCCAAGTCCATGAATGGTTTTGACAACCTCATCAAATCTAAGTAGAAACTTGGTAATATCTTCCTCATATTTCATATTCATATCTTTAAACTTTCTCCTATGGGTTTGAAGTTTTGCCATTTTAATCTTGTCATCCCCTTCATATGTTCTTTGTAACTTATCCCATATTTTTTTTGCTGAGTCGCATTGTATAACTTTCACAAACTTTTATTTACATAACCTACTTAATATTGCATTCATTTCCTTGGCATTATTTTTAAATAGTTTCTTACCATATCTATCCATGGGAGGAGTTGTAGGTGGTGTGAGCCCATCCTCAACGAATTACCATTTATCATAGCCATGTGCCATCAAATAATTTTTCATATTTATGATCTAGAAATCATTGTTAGTCACATAAAATAGTGGTGCCCTATTTGAATAAAAACCATCTTGGCCAACCATGTGTGTTCTTGGAATATCTTCCTTCAAGTTGTTAGGAGTTCACAAAGGAATCCACTCTAATACCAATTGAAGAAAACAAGCTTATACTAAGAAGGAGGGTGAACAATATAAGATAAAACTTTTCTCCTTGATTTCCAAAGCAATAAACTCAAATAATATCAATGCAATAATGATAAATGCACAAATTACCATATGCATAAGAGATAAATATTTTATGTGGAAACACCCTATAGGGAGAAAACCATGTCAACATTTTTCTTATATATTTCTTAAATAAATTTTGTGGACACCAACCCACAAGAGACACCAATCCCCTATACATTTTCATGGAAACCAATCCATAGGAGACACAAATACCCTATACAAGTTTGTGGACACCAATCCACAAGAGACACAAATCCCCTGGCTCAAGTTCATGGATACCAATCCATAGGATACACCAATATATTTTATCAAGTTTGTGGATACAAATCCATAGGAAACACAAATACCATTGCTCAAGTTCATGAACACCAATCCATAGGAGACACCAATCCACAAGATACACCAATCCCCTTGCTCAAGTTCATGGGCACCAATCCATAGGATACACCAATACCATTGCTTAATTTTATGGACACAAATCCACCAGAGACACCAATCCCCTTGCTCAAGTTTATGGACACCAATCCACAAGAGACACCAATCCCCTTCTTCTCAAATATGCTCCAAAAACAACCCATAAAAAATGCTCAAATCTGTTCCAAAACTTGCTCATAAACACTACTTAAATCATCTCCAAAATATACTCATAAACACTGATCAAATATGCTATAAAATCTATGTTTTTACTTGGATATGCTAATACCCTGCTCTTCTTCTACTATCATGTGCACCTTTTCTTCTTCCTAAAATAACTGAAATGTCCTTCCTTGTTAATTGAATGCTTGGGAGAATATGTGTACTTAATCCACTTATTCTATTCTTTGAAGTATTTACTTGTTTTAAATTTGTGCCCTCTAAATGTACCTCAATAATGATGATTTTCCTTTCTCATGTACTTCTCAAATTTTCGATGACAAAATGATTTTACTTTTGTATGTGCCTTCCAAATTTGGTCAATAATTCTCTTTTTCCCTTCTTGATTTAAATATCAAATCAAACACTTTATATCCTTATTTCTCCAAAAATTACAAAATAAAAATTTATAAGAATTACTTCTTATATTTCCCTTAGTTCTTCAATAATTTCTCGCTTCCCTATATTTTGCTTTTTATGAAGAAAATCTTATAAAAAATTTCTTAACAATACTTTATAATAAAAATTTATTTTCAAATATAAATGAAGGCACACTTATCTTTTATTTTTGTTTTCCAAAATATTTTTGCTTTGCACAAGACTCGAACCCTGGTCTCTCAACTGCCACCCTTACCAATGGGAAACAAACCACTTCAGCTATGAATTTTATTGCTCCTTACTTTGGCTAAAATGACTTTGACTTCGGCACTCTTCCTGATTATCTTTGGTAGGAAATTGAGCTATCAATTCTTTTGAGATGACCAAACTTCTACTGCATCACTTGATGAACTCGCTACATTTATCTATATCAAATATATTTCAATCTCCACTCTCATCACACACTCATCTTTGCAGTGTCACTCGAACATGAAAGTGCTCGAATATGGTTTGATTGCTTGCTACAATCTTGCAAAATAGCTAGCTCTTTTATTTTGGTTTTCGTATGCACTCCAAAGTCACAATTTTGTTCACATCATACAAACCAGTGTCATTTCATTGTATCATTCATTGCTATACTTCAACATTTTCAATGTTTTGTCTTTGGATCATCCGCAGCTCCTCCGTCCAACTTTATTTTTTTTGCTTTGCTTTTAGATCATGTGTCAAGACTGATATTTGGTTCGTATTAAAAAATAAAATCTTAATTGATACCTAGTTTAGAGACTGATGATTTTTGGATCAAATCCACACCATGCACAAACGTAAGTCTCCAAATGTCTTTGATTGCATTTACAGGAACTGAATCAAAACTCTTGACAAATATTTCTCTTCACATATGGGAGTGGGAGGAATGTGCTCTTCCTTCTCTTCTATTTAATAGATTGAGTACGTTTACCCCATGTGAATTTCGCTATGTGTCTAAGCTTGATCAAAGCCTCCTCTATGACATAATGCACCATAAAAATTGGACTACGCAATATTTCCTCAGATGTTCCTGGATCCCAATGGCTAGTATGCCTTCTCCAATGGCTAGTTTACCTTCTTCATATTTTATGACTCCTTACACATTTTGGTTGATGCTCACTATTATTTCCTATCGTTGGTTCCAAGTATAACTTCTATCACCTCTTTATTTGCTTCTCAATCAAAACTATATTTATCCACAACCATCTAAGCTCTTTTCAGTGCATCACTACATCATTGCTCGCGAACTTCACTACACCATTGCTCACTAAATTTTCTATGCTATTGCTCAATATATTTGTTATGTTTTTGCTTTACAAATTTCACTTCATCATTGCTCACGGGTTTCATTGCATCATTGCTCTGATGTATTGAGGATGCCTCCACAATATCCTCTAAAATATATTTTGGCGTTGTATATATATATGTAATTATTTTTACTTCCATAAGGTCGGCCCTTCTCACAAAATATTTAATTATTTTCACTTCCATAAGGTCAGCCCTCCTCACAAAATATTTTAACCTTAGGTAAGGATAAATATTTTCAACCTTAGCACATTGCTTCACTTGGAAATATTTAAATATTTAATTTAAATATTTCAATATTTGATAATACATCACTAGGATAAATATTTGCCTTGAGTATTTCATCCATTGTTTTCTTTCTACCAAATTGAACTTTGACATCAATGACAACTCAATAATTCTAACACTAGTAATCGATTTCTAAATATTGATATGCAATTTGCATTCTACCAGTTCTTTCACCCAAACATTCTAGCTACTCCAATTCACATGTAAAACAGCCACACCCAAAAACTAGTCATGCACATGTAATCAAGATTATTTTCCCCTAAAAAAACTTCCCTCAACGGTTATTTTTTCATGCATGCTTTTTTTTAGTTGTTTTTATTATTTTTTACACCTCTCCTCTCACTCCTAGAGAAATATGAAGTTATTTTTACTAAATCCATCACTTCCTCCACAATTAACTCATAGATTGTTCTACCATTATTTTCTTACTCTTCCAATTGGGTCGTGGGTAACATAGCTATCTCTTTTTTCTATTATTATTTAAAAATCATGTAAAAATATTCTATAAATATATATCCAACACATTTGTTCAAAATCATATGTGCATCTTTTATTTATATATTTTTATGTATATATATCCTTATTAAATTTATTGATAAATACACACCAACAAATATAAATCATCACTACTCCATGAATGAAGGCTCCCATATCTTTGGCACTTTCACTACCCTCCTAACATATATGAATATATATATATATATATATATATATATATATATATATATATATATATATATATATATATAACATATTAACAAACTACAAATGGATAATTTTGTAAATTGCACACGTAAATATAATGTATTTCATTACAATGCACCTATATGAGGCTCACCCACATGGGGTTTCATGTACTCATGAGCCAAATCATCATTTTCCCACTTACCTTTTCCGTCAACTTTTCTTATCTATAAAAGAAATATTTGTGGTATTGCTTAAAAAAATCTATTAGTAGTACCACATTCCAAAGAAAAAGATAAATTCATATCATTAATTTAATTACTAATAAAATATCATGTGAGGAGGGTTGTTACATGAATGCTTCTCAATATACCGCTATATTTTCTCTAGACATAGAAGCTGAAACTCTTATATATCCTTTATAGGAAGATTATCACACTTTTGTAGCTTATTCTCTACTCCAACTCTTTTTTTAAAGTATATTACATCATTTGGATCATGTAAATGTACCACCCTTGGTACATAACTATAGTAGTAGATTAATTTAGGGGGTAGTTAGCTAGTTACTTCAAGTAATATAATAAATGCACAAGTGTTCATGTACAAATTGTAAATGTGCAAGGTATCCCCTTGTATAGCTAGGTAGAGTGTTGGTTAAGCAATCCATATTTCTATATAAAAGATCTCACAGTGAGTGATTATATATCACTACAGGTAGTAGTAGGTATATTGGGTAGATCACCATAAAAATTGGTGATGGAATATAATGTAGTTCTTTAGCATTAGTTGTGGAGTGTTCATTTCCTCCATATTGCATTGTATCATTTTTATCACTTTTTATTAATAGCATATTTCAGCATCTTACATTTTTGCATATTTTATATCTTATGTTTGCATTCTCCCTTGGCATACACCATAAAAATATAACAATGGTTTCAAAGCCATGGTAGATCTAGATAGGAATATGTAGAGCCACAAGAGATATTAAGAGAAGAAGAAAATATCAATTCCAAAATTTTTAAGATTGCATTTGACTAGAGTCTTTCTATAGAGTTGTAAAAAAATACATGAAGACTATGAATCAACATTCATTACACTAGTTTGATGAATCACTAGTGAAGAATATTTAGAAGTCTAGATTTTTCATGTTAACTAATTTCTAAAGTTATTTATTTTAGAAAATTAACTCTAAAAAATTGGGACTCTTCCTACAATAGAGAGAGAAGGATTTTACCTTTATTACCGAAAGGTCTATGTGGTTTCCTCATGCAAAGATTAGTTCTTTGTTGCAAAAAAATAGATATTGTATAAAATTCTCTAGGAGAAGAGTATTGAGGAACTTTAGATATTGGAGATATCCATTGCTAGATTGAAATCTTCATAGAAGAAAAGACTAATGAAGCCTTGATCCAAAAGAAAAAGCCACATAAGCCTTATTGCATAAGAAAATGCCATAAAAACCTTATTGCATAAGAAAAGGTCATATAACCCTTATTGCAAAAGAAAATGCCACATAAGCCTTATTGTATAATAAAATACCATAGAAGCCTTGAACCTGAAAAAGACTGCAGAGAAGATTCTATGAAAGATAGGATATTGGTGATCTCCTTTGTTGATCAAAGAAATTCCATACCTAGAAGAGATATAGGACTATAAAAATTCCTATTCTAGAGATCCGTGAAGAATATCTCATTGCCAACACATCCATAGTTGAAGGTTGAAGGAAATGTCTCATCACGAAGACTCGAGAAGTTTCAATACGAAGGACCTTGGTAAGGTCTTAATGAAAAGGCTTGTAGAGCCTCATTGTAGAAATTGGAGAAGTAATCAAAGATATTCCTAGGAGAACTCATTGGATAAATCCACTATAAAATATAGTGTAAGAACTTGGGATAATTGCCATCCAAAAAAAAACCCAAAGAAGAAATATTTGGCAAACATTTTGTCAAACTTTAGAGAGAATATTTGTGAAGACCTCAAGAGCTCTATATTCTTGAGAATAAAGTCTTGTTTGAAGTCATAACTCAAATATAATAACCCTACCAAATACAAGAAGATTTGGAGATTGCCCATATAAATAAAGAAGACATATTTTAGATATAGATATTTGCTATATACACAAAAAAATACTAAAAGGGTTCTTGAAGGACCACAATTTAGTGAATATATTAATAGCTAAAGGGTAGCAATCAAGATAGCACTACTAGATACAAGACTTCGAAGTTCCATGCCAGATCCTAAAGAAATTGATATCAATATTAGAGAAAAAAATTAGAAGCATTCATAGCTATGGGCAACCACCATTCTAGACAAGAAATTTTGTGAAACAACTCATCAAGTTATTCATCATAAAAGGTAAGAAACTTAGGTGCAAAAGGTTCATTACTTGAACACTTAATTCATATTACTACTTAACTTCATTAAGAAGCTTCTTAGAATTCATAAGTTGCAAAATAGAAGGTTATATTTTAAAGTACTCAAAGAAATAGTAGAAGATAGTTTCTATTAAGGTTCATTATCTGCATATTATTCGGAATTAGGTATATTCTTCCTATTATCTAATTATTTATAAGAGGACTACATTAAGAAAATTACAGTGATCATTAGTGCATTTCAAACTATTTCTAGAGATTATTTAGAGGATTGATAAGGTGATAATATTGTTATTTTTAAAGTGCATTAAGTTGAAGGTATTATTTATTCATTACACTATACTATTTTTTAATTAACTAGTTACTCTTACAAAGATATTTATATTTTTGATTGTTAAGATCAAGGGCACAAAACCAACATATTATCAAAGTGTCTAGCAATAATATTTGGTGCACAAAAACTACAACATCTTATGGTCAAAATAATCCACCAATACAAATAAGAGAGGGGATAATAAATCCACCATTAAAATCCTTGAAGAAAGCTACAAATTGAGACTCGGTGAGTCTTAGATTCAAGGTACCCTAAGGGTTTAATTCAAAGTGTAAATGCAGAAATTTCTACTTCAAAAAGAAGTATATTATGTGCATTGTCTTGGATTCATTGTTAGTAAATTATCCAAGTGAAAAAGTTAGAAATTAGTTATCTAATAAGAATTATTCAAGGCATCAATAATTTTCTCAAGGAATCCACTCATCAAAAATCCAAAGAGTGTTTTAGAAAGGGAGACATTCAGTTAATTATATTGGTGCAAAACCGAACTATTACAAGAACCACTTTTATTCCTTTAATAAGGACAAAATATATCATATTACAGAATGAATCATGACCATTATCTCAGTAGGTATAAGGGAAGAGTTTGAGCAAGAGAAGAGATCACCATAGAGCTCATATTTATCAAGATTCAAGGTTCCTAAAGATACCATTGGTCCACATCAAGTCAAGCACCCAAAATCAAGAATTCATTTGTAATATTAAATTCAACATAATAAGGCTATTATCAAATGATATCTACATGGAAAAATGACAACATTAAGATCTATATTAGAAGGTGCTTATCTACCTAAAACAACATCAAAATATACATCTACCAATGTGTATAATATAGCACTATTAAGAAAGGTACAAGGATCTATTACAAGGCATTATCTATAAAAGTAGTGTTCAATCAACACATTGAAAGCACAAGATAACAAGAGAAAATATGTTATACCCAAGGCAATAACTTCGAGAGAACATCCACCTAGAACAAGCACTCAAATTATCTATAATACCACCATTAAGAGATCCATAAAACCTTAGAGTATCACAGTTGGAGCCACCCATCATCTTCATCAAAACAATGTGCAAAAATAAAGATTGCTTGTTCTCCAAGAAATGAAGCAAGCCAACAATAATTTGAAGGAAGTAATGTCACAACATTCATACTTGGAACGTTAAATAAAATATCTACATGCAAATACCCTAAGTGTCACTTGGCACAAACACTCTAAGCGCCATCTCATTCCTCAACGCTCAAGGAATAATCCAGTTCCTACCTTGAGGAGTTACAAAATCATTGGGGAGGTTACTTACTTAGTTTTAATTGCACAAAGGAATGAAAATTGAAAGAATCTAAATGTCTATCTTCATTGTAACTCCCATGTGACACTTGTCCAAAGTTGGAAGGAATATTTTCTATTTAAAGCACCTAACTTGAATAAATATTAAGGATGAAGTAAAAGCATGACACACAGTCAAGCCTACAAGCTGTGAAAGTGCGTTCATAGCAAGCATTGTGTAAGAGTGCAATGAAGACATGAATATTAAGTACTAGAATTAGACGCCCAATGAGGTAAACATTTCACACAAGGAGGTGCAATATTCATACAAAGCATCCATTAAATAAGGAGCATTAAATGCTCAACAACATCAAGCAATATTAATGTTCATTCAAGGAATTTTGTGCATTGAATACAAAACTGCAAAAGATACATTAAAGTAAGCCCATACGAAGGTATATCATGCTCCCATATTACTAAGGTTATTTATTTGGTTTTATTAAAATTTAAAAGGAACATATTGCATTGGATAATACAAATTCAGCAAAGTATTAGTAGATAATAAAGCAAGTTTATATTTCAAAAAATTAATTATTGAGGTGCATACACATAATATAATATTTGCATATTCAGAGGAGGAGATATAAGGTTTTCAACCTTGATTAAATCATTATTAAATTGAAAATAACATCATTTTCTAATATTCCAAAAAGTAGAGAGATATAAGGCATACTACTTCAAACTATATACATATAATTGGAATTTAGAAAATTAATATATTGGAAAGAGAAGCAAATCAATTTCCTACATATAGATTTGGAATTAATTGGTAAAAATTATCTCATACTCATTCTAAGAAGATAAAAATAAATCCAACTATTAAAGCATACTTCATTGGGAAAGATAAGGTAAAATTAAAAGTTGATTATTCTCAAAACATTACAAAAACAACTTAGAAGGTGAACTAAGCATATTCTAATTATTAAGTAGATATAAGGAAACCTAAAAAACCTAATTCTAAGTAAGGTTTTATCAAAATTTGTTCACTTCTCTTAAAAAGGGATAAATAAGGGATTCTACAAAACCTAAGCCTTGGATAGGTTTATCAAATTGGATCATATACTCAATTTACTTAAGAAAGATATAGTATTCTACAAATATTAAAGAAACAAAAATAATACTACACTTAATCTAATCTAGGGAGCCATAAGGATGTCTACTAACATATTGAATAATACTATAAGAAAAGGCTTAAGAAAAGTACCAATTTGGATTAGAAGTATGATTGATGATTCGGTGGATAATAATGAGAAAATTATAGATAGAAGGAAAGAATCGATAAAGTTTAAAAAGATTTATGATAATAGAAATATAGATCCATCCATTACATCTTCAAATGAGATAACAAAATAAATTGGTGATAACTACACTAATGAGAATATAGGAGAAGAAAAGAATATTGAACAAAAAGATATCATACAAATGTATGAACGAAGTAAGAATGAAATTGCTTCAATTATCCACATTTGGTTTAAGTATCTTATCAAGGAGATAGATAAACATGACATTCCTAATATAGATAACAAAACAGTTGGAACATATTTAATATGCACTTATTGTAACCAATCTATTCATTAAATGGTGAATTTCTAGAACCTCCATCATTTTAAATATTTTGGAGGAAAGAACCATTTAAATTTCTTCTATTACTATAAATATAAGTACTATAGAAGTTATGAAGAAATATTACTATACATAATAGATTGCTTCTTTCAAGATCTTATTTTAGAAGCATCCACTAACAATCACTACAACCAAAAAGGGCTTTAATGATGAGTAAATTAACGTAGTTTTTTAAGGTAGTAAAAAACCACTCTAATAGATCCTAAGAGAGTGGTTATAAATTATTGTATTGGGCTAACCACCCTCTTAGGGCGAAGGTGACGGTTATAAACCACCATCAAGAGAAATAAAAATTAAAAGAAATAAAAGATGATGATTATGAACCATCATATTAAAAAATTTAAGAAATAAAATATGGTGGTTAAAACCACCATATTAGGTCACACACAAGAGGGTGGTTTAAAACCATCATCTTAGTCAGTATCACTTTAAAAAAATTAAAGAAGGCACGAGAAAATCGAATTGTAATGTTACTCTTCATGAGAAATATTTGGTATTTTCCTATTTTCTTGGATCTTGCAAAGGATGTGTGGGATGGTACCTAGAGGAATGAAGCCAATGTGTTCATTATGGTTTTAAGGTTTTTATTCTACCATGGGAACACATGAATTGTTATCCATATTTTCTTCCTACGGGAATGGCCAAGCGATCCCATTTTGAGCTGAAGAGATCTATGTTGTTAATTCCTGAAGTTGTATGCGTTTAGGTGTGTATTGTGTATCTTGGTATACAAAATTTGGGTATCCCATGCAACAAACATGTTGTCTCGTTATGTCAGTCACACCTATTACCAGAATAATGTTTTTCATATCGCTACCAAGTAAATTTGGGGGAAACTGAAAAAATGTTCCATACACACTTTTATAGAGTAGAATAGGAATACCTTTGTATTTTAACATAAACCTTTTCATTGTATGGTTACTTTTATAGGATCTTGGGAGGATAGAGGTAGATTTTGGGTGTTTTTATGTAAATACAATGGTGAGGAATATCTACATATGTTTTTCTAGTATTGAGCTAAATGTGGTAGAAGAGGGTAAGGAGATTATGGATCTCTGTAACCCTTCCACTCCTCTGCCATTGTTGTTCACTAAATATGACCTCAATGTTTATGCAATATTGTATGAAAAATTTAGGTTTATATTAACTCTCCAAATTCCATACCAAATTAAAGAGAGGCAAGGCTACAAAATCTATTTATAGTTTGATATATGAACTACCCACAAAGCTTATTTATCCCATATAGTTGAATGCTTTTTCTTTTGATTTTGAATGCTCCTTTGTAGAACTTGGGAGTGTATGTCTTGCCTGATAGATTTTGTTGTAAAATATCCCACTCTACTAATTATGGGTACCAAATATTATGTCTTCAAGTTTCTAGGTCTGAAAGCATATGTTGAAAATGAGAATCTAAAGGCTGATGTGCCCAGTCTCGACATCATATTTTTTCCAGAAGGAAGATATTTTGTATAGGAGTAGTATATTGATGAGGTTAATAACCTTATCCTTTCCTTATTAACTAAAAACCTATAGGTTAAAGGTTTTAGCCTCCTTAACATTAGAGAGTAAATGGATCTAAATACAAACTTGTTATAAAAATTTTAAAATTAAAGTCTAGAGTACCTTCATAGTGGTAACATTTGTATTTATAAAAAAATAAAAAATAAATGAATCAAGTTCTAGGTGTTACAATGGAAATACAATGAAATTAATTCAAGGTTCAAAATTCTTCAAATACCACTAGGTTACTTTCATATGACCCTAGAAAACTGGAGGTAGAAAGAGCCACTCAAATTTGTTTAAATATTTGGTTTAATAGGAATTACCTTCAAGAAGAGTAAACCATATTAAACATTAAAATCAACAAATTCTGAGTTGTGACTACCCTGTTTAGATAGGCCTTAACTTATGTATTATTTCTAAAAAGGTTTGTGTACCAAATTAGAATCTCATTGCACCCAATATGATACCCTATACTTACATTAGTTTGTATGAAAGTGTTGATGTTAGGAGATGACAAAGTATAATTTTATCTATTTTTATGGGTATTGAATATGCTACTTATATTACCTTGCAATATTTGTATGTTATTACATTTATGCAAATGCTAATATTGCAATTCATCCAAAAATTAGCTTGTTATCAATAGGGCATTATATCCATGTCTCCACTACAATAAGCCTCCTTTCAATAAATTAGGCCTCTATATTTTGCTGGAGGAATTTCCACTTTAATTTAACTACAAAATGAAAAGAACCACATATTCAAGAAATTTCAGCTTTATGTATATTTGTCCTGTGTCTTAACAAGGCATCCAAACTTGCAAATTGTTTGGGTGATAGGTGCAATTTATTCAACTATGACCTAGAATGATGTTGATGTTGTATTGAAAACATTCTATACTAATTGAGAATAAGCTTTACTTTTATTTTTCGTAGTATTTTTTTAACATAGGAGTAATGTTAAATAAAAGAGTACAAAAATAAACATAGAAGCCTATCCAATAAGAGTAAAATATCTATAATACACAACACTAACATAAACATGTATTGTCAAAAGACTAGCAGGAGCTCCTATAAGGAAAACATGGTCATCAAGTCATAATTGAACATGAAAAATAGTAAGAGTTGTGCAAATAAAAACACACAATGGGGCTTTTTTATTATCACAAGGGTGGCCATAGGCATAAGATCCATATGGTCCATAATGTCAGAGATAGAGTATCTAGTGACCATGTTTGTTCATTATTATCAGTACCATGCATATAGAACTCTGAATATTCTCACTAAATATTAACTTAATATACTCTGTGCTTGACCTCTGAATCTACACTTTACAAAATATCATTACTAGACTGGAATCAGGATATTGATAAATGAAAGAACCCAACTATTATTTTAATTTAAATATTGAGGATATTACATGTTATCACTAAAAATTTAAGGGGTGGTATAGACTGTCCTGTTGTTTTTATTTGTTACAATTCAGTTGAAGAGTAAAAGTGGTGGATGTAACCTCCTCTTGCTACATTTTATTTTCATCTAATATTGATTACCTTGTGTAACCTTATTTGAATCAGTTACACGTGAAGAGGATTAGTTCCTTGAAATAGAATTATTTGTGAGTAATTTATATTATTTGTGAGGAATTACTTAGTCTAAGTTGTGGATTATAGATTAATATTCTAAATATGCATGTATTATACAATAGGATGGTTCATCAAATGAGGAAGACAAACATTATATTAGAACACCTTGTTACATACTCAGAGTTGGGTTTGTGGATGAGAGAAAGTTGAACTGGATGATGAACATTATTCTTTTATTTATTTATTTATTTGTTTGTTTATTTATTGAAGTATATGTGAGCTTGAGAAGTGCAATATACTAGGACATATTTATTTTAGAAAAAATATTTTTGAGAGACGTATACTGGCAAGTTGACTCTTAAGATAAAAAATTGAATCCTTGTTTGGATAGATTTATGTATATGTAGTTTTTTTCCATTGAGTGTATGAACTTTTATGTATTTATCTTGTGTATCCATTTTTTATAGTATATTTATATAGAATGGAACTACCCAACCTAATTTACATCATATGTAAGTACCATGTAAGTATGACTTTGAAAAATTAGTAGTATTACAATAGTTTTACTAGAAATTATGCTTGTATATCCTGGAAAGATTTTAATCTTTGTCTTGTTGGAAGGTCAGTTAAGCTAATTCTATTTGATTAAAACACCAAGTTTTAGATTAAGATAGTAAATTTTATATTAGAAAACTAATGTTTACCTATGGAATTTAAACCTTTTATGTATGGAATTTGAACCTTGCTTTTTCATTTTGACATCTTCATTCTAAACTACTTAAAACTAAAATATTTTCATTTTTTTTTTATCATCTATCAAGGTGCTCTATATAAATGGTTAAGTGTGTGTGGATTTATGTGTATGCCATATGAAATGTGAAAATATAAGACTTGATTTCTTGGAAACTACTTTGATGTAGGAAAATAAAATATATAAGTTGAAAACTGAGTGAATATGACATCTACTATGTTTGATACTTCGAAGACCTCTAGCTTATGCACTTGTTTATGATCTAATCTAGTTTGTATTTCATGTGCATCTCAAGATATGAAATCCTCTTTATAATTATCATGCACAATAAAGACAACAAATATCATATGGATTGATTGTTGGTAAACTACTTTGATGTAGGAAAATAGAAGATATAAGTTGGAAATTGAGTGAATATGGCATTTGCTTAGGTTTTTTCCTTCAAATATGATCCAGGGAGCATCCAACGAAATTTGGAAATTTTATTTCTTTTTCCTAAATTTTAGTGCATTTTATCGGGGCCATAACTTCTCAACCGTAGCTCCGATTGACGTGAAATTTGACAGGGAACTAGTTGGGAGAGTTCTAAACAAATATGACTCTCTTAAGTCCTATTTGCCCAAAAAATCTAGTTTTTGGGGCCAAATTCCATCATCTAGTGCCCCGAAATTAGGTTTTAAAATTACTTACCTAGTTTTTTATGCTTTTTGAGCTATTCGGAGGTTAATATCTCCTAATGTATTTAGAGTTAGGACTTGAAACTTTATTTTTGGCTTGTCTATTATAATAGGGATGTGCACCCCAATTTTGGGTCCCATCCGACTCATTTTCAGTTTTTAGGGTTTTTTGGCTATATAGCCACAGAATGAGGGTTTGTGAGGGGATCTTTTCAAGTTTTTGAATGAGAATTGGTTTGAGCAATTTTTGCTCTCCATCAACTAGTATCAGAGCTTAGGGTTCCTGAGTGTGTGAGTAGATCACCGAAAGTGAGGCAGTTTGCACCAGGATCTATGGAAGGGTTGTGAGAAGAGAGTGAGGAAGAATGCCTCCACAAAGAAACCATGGTGGTGGGAGAAATGTGTTACCTGAAGGATATTTCAGAGCTTTGTAGAGGCAAGTGCAAGCCCTGCAAGATGAGTTGGAAAGAGGGGTTGAGCCAAGGAGATAAGACCATAGTGAAGATGAAGCTTGGGAGGTTGATGATCCATCAGATGAAGAAGAAGCAATGGATCTTGTAGAAGCTAGATTATTTAGGGCCATATCTCTGATCAATAAGAGGCCAAAGTTTGATGTCTCCACATATTCTGGGAATCTCAATCTAGAGGATTTTATTGATTGGATCAATGATATGGAGTATTTTGAGCATGAGGAGGTTGTAGATCCATATCGGATCAAGTTTGCAAAAATGAAGTTGAAAGGCCATGCTAGCATATGGTGGAAAGAAATGTAGCTAGAAAGAAATAGAAGAGGAAAGGAAAATATAACCAGATGGGACCGAATGGTAGAGAAGTTGAAGAGGCTATTTATTCTTGCAAATTATAAATTGGATCTGTTGAGGAAAATGCAAATTTTGAGACAGTCAAGCAAATCTTTCAAAGAATATATAGAGGAGTTTTACAAGATATCAATCAAAATTGGCCATTCAAAAGGAGAAAGTAGCTCATTACATAAATGGGTTAAGAATGATTATCCAATAAGAACTTAGTTTGGTCAGGATGACCACCATTGAGGATGCATATCAGTTTGCCTTGAAGGTTGAAGAGAAGCTAAACAGAAGATTTGAAAGCAAACAAAGAGGAAGAGGTCATGGTGGAAGAACTAGTGGAAGAACCAATGGAGGAAAATATGAAGATCAGAAGAAGACTGGTGAAACAAGTAATAACCAGGATCAGAAAGAGGAGAATACCTACCACCCCCGTGATCAGAACAATGGTTACCAAAGAGGAAGAGGTAGATCTAGACATGGGTATGGAAGAGGAGGATTTTTTGGAACCTATTTCCATTGTGGGAAAGAGGGACATCAGGCATATGAGTGTCCCCAACACCAAGGGAGGACGAATAAGAGACCTGAGGGTCATTCTAGAGCTGTTGTAGTAGATGAAGGTACTGAATCAGAACATTTTGAAGAAGCAAAAGGAGGAGAAGTGTTGATGACAAGAAGAGCATTGATGAAAGGAGAGAAATATGTGGATCAGAGGAAGAGCTTATTTTGCACAAGATGCAAATGTGCAGGTAAGGTCTATAATTTTATCATAGATAATGGTAGCACAAATAATTTAGTTTCAGTAGAAATGGTTTCTAAGTTGAAATTGGAGAAGAGGAAGCACCCGCATCCATATCAGATTGTGTGGTTGTAGAAATATGATAGAGCATTAGTCAGTGAGCAGTGTTTAGTTAAATTTCATATTGGAAATTATCAAGATGAGGTTTTGTGTGATGTTTTGCCTATGGATTCTTGCCATTTGTTGTTTGGGAGGCCATGGAAATTTGACAGACGTGCGGTGCATGATGGGCATGTGAATACTTACCCTCTCACGAAAGATGGAGTGTGTCACAAGTAAAGGTATGCAGTAGTGCTAGAATATTTTTGGTAGATGGTAGAAAATTTTTGGATGGCTTGAAGAGGGATTCTGTGTTATGCATTAATTCCTACTGTTAAGAAGGAACAATGTATGGATACTCTAGTAGAGGTTGAAAGTATGTTAGAAGAGTTTCCTGATATTGTGTCAGATAATGGGCCTAAGGGTTTTCCACCAGTGAGAAATATTATCCATCAAATTGATTTTATTCTAGGAGCTAGTTTACCCAATAAGGCAGCCCATAGAATGTCTCCTATGGAGAGTTAAGAGTTGAATAGACAGGTTCAAGAGTTGTTGAGGAATGGGTTGATTAGAGAGAGTTTGAGTCCCTGTGTAGTACCTGTAGTACTAGCACCAAATAAGGATGGAGAATGGAGAATGTGTACTAATTCCAGAGCCATAAATAAGATTACCATTAAGTATAGATTTCCATTACCTAGAATGGACGATATAATGGACTGTTTGAGTGGAGCTAAATACTTCACAAAAATTGATTTAAAGAGTGGGTATCATCATATTCGCATCAGATAGGGTGATGAGTGGAATACAACCTTCAAAACCAAAGAGGGTTTGTATGAGTGGTTGGTTATGCCATTTGGGTTAACCAATGCACCTAGTACATTCATGAGGCTGATGAATGAGGTGTTGAGAGAATTCCTAGAGATGTTTGTTATTGTTTATCTAGATGATATTCTAATTTTTAGTAATACATTGGAAGAGCATTTGATGCAAGTTTAGATAGTTTTTGAAAAGTTGAGGGAGGAGCAGTTGCTGATTAATTTGAAGAAGTGCAGTTTTGTGAAGGAGTTGGTGTATATGGGATTTTTCTTCTCAGATGAGGGTCTAAAAATGGATCTAGAGAAGGTGAAGGTTATCATTGAGTGGCCTACTCCATGGAACATAATGGAGGTAATATCATTCCATGGTCTTTCAAGTTTCTACAGAAAGTTCATTAGAAACTTTAGCAGTATTTGTGCACCCCTGACAGAAACCATGAGAGGGGATAAGGAGTTTAAGTGTACTGCAAATGCAGGAGCAAGTTTTAAGATGTTGAAAAATAAGGTGACAGAACAACCCATTTTGGTACTTTCGGATTTTAATAAAGTATTTCAGGTTGATTGTGATGCTAGTGGCAGTGCCATTGGAGCTATGTTGAGTCAGGAAGGTAAACCTGTTGTATATTTTAGTGAGAAGTTAAATGATGCTAGGAAGAAATATTCTATTTATGATCAGGAATTTTATGCTATAGTTCAGGCTCTTAATAAATGGAGACACTATTTGTTAGAAAAATATTTTGTTTTATATACTGATCACCAAGCTTTGCAGTATATTAATAGTCAGGGAAAACTGAATCAGATACATTTGAAGTGGGTTGAATTCCTACAAACTTATAACTTTATTTTGAAGCATAGGAGTGGGAATTCTAATAGAGTTGCAGATCCCTTTAGTAGAAGGCAAAATTTGTTGATAGATATGAAAGTGGAAGTCATTGGGTTTGAAGAACTCAAGAGTTTATATCCAGAGGATCTGGATTTTGCAGAGGCTTGGAAGACATGTTTGTCTCCTACTAATTTGGATAGAACTAAGTGGTTGGATTTTATAATCCAAGATGGGATGCTATTTAGAAGGAACCAATTGTGCATTCCTATAAGTTCAATTATGGAGAATATGATAAAGGAGAAGCATAGTGGAGGACTAGCTAGACATTTTTGTCGAGATAAGACCATTACCCTTGTTAGTGAAAACTACCATTGGCCATAGTTGTAGCAAGATGTGAAGAAATTTGTGTAGGGTTGCAGAGTGTGTCGGTTGGCTAAGGGAGTGAGACAGAATACATGATTGTATTAGCCATTACCTATACCAAAGATACCATGGGAGGACATCAGTATGGATTTTTTTCTTGGCCTACCAAGGACACAATGAGGGAATGACTCCTTTTTTGTTGTGGTTGACAGGTTTTCGAAGATGGCTCATTTTATTCCATGTCAGAAAATGAGTGATGTAGTTCATGTTGCAGGATATTTTTTCAAGGAGGTGGTACACATTCATGGTCTACCCAAGAGTATAGTATCTAATAGAGATACAAAATTTGTGGGTTATTTCTAGAGGACTTTGTGGAAGAAGCTAAAAATGGATTTGAAGTTCAGTTTTGCATACCACCCGTAGACTGATGGATAAACAGAGGTGGTGAACAAAATTTTGGGTAATATTCTAAGATGCCTAGTAGGAGATAATCCCAAGGGATGGGATTTGATTTTGCCACAGGCAAAATTTGCTTACAAAAATTCTATCAACAGAAGTACCGATAAATCACCATTCCAGATTATGTATGGGAACAACCCAAGGAATGCTTCTAAGTTGAGAATGATGGGTAAAGTAGAAAAGAGTAGTTTTGAGGCTGAATATTTTGTAGAGCACATAAAGAGTTTACATGAAGAGGTACAACAACATATCAGTAAGATGAATACTCAGTACAAGGCCAAAATAGATCAGAAGAGGTGTTTCAAGGAGTTCCAAATGGGAGATGAGGTAATGGTTCAATTGAGAAAGGAAAGGTTTCTTAGAAAAACCTATAACAAGCTGAAGATTAAGAGGTTTGGACCATGCAGGATCATAGGTAAAAGAGATTCAATAAATGCCTACCAAGTGGAACTGCCTAGTGAGCTGAATATATCACCTATTTTTAATATTTTAGACTTGGCAAAATACCATGAAGGAGGCAGTAGTGAGACACCAAGTACATATTTTTGGAGTATTCCAGCGTCTACTCTAGCCACATATGATATAGAAAAAATACTAGATACTTAAGAAGGCAAAAGTACCAGGAACATGCAGTATTTAGAATATTTGGTCAAGAAGAAGGGCAGACCTGTAGAAGATGCAACTTGGTTGTCCAAAATAGAGGTTGACCGCCTGGGTTTTCCTCTAATAGTACATAAGTGAAGGTCACTTCTCAATCCACCCCGGGTGTCTGATGCAGGAGCATCCAACAAAATTTGGAAATTTTATTTCTTTTTCCTAAATTTTAGTGCATTTTGTCGAGGCCATAACTTCTCAATCGTAGCTCCGATTGATGTGAAATTTGACAGGGAACTATTTGGGAGAGTTCTAAACAAATATGACTCCCTCGAGTCCTATTTGTCCAAAAAATCTAGTTTTCGAAGCCAAATTCCATCATCTAGTGCCCCAAAATTAGGTTTTAAAATTACTTACCTAGTTTTTTATGCTTTTTGAGTTGTTCGGAGGTTAATATCTCCTAATGTATTTATATTTAGGACTTGAAACTTTATTTTTGGCTTGTCTATTGTAATAGGGATGTGCACCCCAATTTTGGGCCCCATATGACTCATTTTTAGTTTTTAGGGTTTTTTGGCTATATAGCCACAGAATGAGGGTTTGTGAGGGGATCTTTCCAAGTTTTTGAATGAGAATTGGTTTGAGCAAGTTTTTCTCTCCATAAAAAAGACCTCTAGCTTATGCACTTCATTTTGATCTAATTTGGTTTATCTTTTCTATGCAGCTCAAGATATGAACTCCTCTTTATAATTATCATACACAATAAAGACAAAAAATATCTAGAAATATCATTTTTTGTGTGAAGTACAAATCTGTAACTTATGCATATATATCATTTTTATCCTAACGTGTGTTGGTTGTAGGTAATAATTCTTGAATATATTTATTATAGTCCTACTTCTGATGTTGCTATTATTTAATGACAATTGTTTTTCTTATGAAGTTTACTAATTGTAATACAACAGTAGAGGTTTGCCATCCATGCTAGGATTTAGATGTTTCAACCATAGAAATATACAATAATATTTGTGAAGAAAAATTTGGAATAATGAATAAACATTATATTTGAAAACCCAAACTTTAGCATTTTAAATTACGTAAAAACATTGAAACATGAGTATTATCTGGTTATCATATTTTAGTTCCTAGCCATGTCTTTCTTTGATAAATAGGTTGGTCTTTGGTGAGGGTGTGGAACATAGAGGGCCATATATCATTCTTAACATTAATTCCAATATCATGGGTAATACCATGGCTAAATAAACTTGTTATCATCATGCATTATTTGAACCTTGGTCTCCTCCTTAAATGTTGAGAAATCTAATTGATTGAGCTAATTCTACTTGATGACTAGGATAACAATTTGATAAACCTACTATTTTTAAATTTCTTTTGAACTTGAAGATACTACAATATATATTTTAGCTCATCAAATATATTTACATCCATATGATAATGCATAAACACTATAAGGAAAGAAAGAGTAAATATTAGAGGGGTAATACTAATGAGCCACAAAAGGAAGTGATTACCCTCTTGACAAGTATTTTGGAAGACTTTTATTATCTTAACCAAATTTTTGTTTGAGGACTGATTTGACTGCAAAAATATGCTAGCATAACATCAAGTTTTGCATACATGTATATCTTTAACTTACTTTTGACTAAGAATGCACATTTTTTTATTTGGTATTACTTCATTGGTAATTTGATATTTTGCTTTCACTTTCAATGGTTGGTTATGTGTTATGGTAATTTGTACTTTTGATTTATTTAATAGATTGTATTCATCATGCTTGTTGTGTTTATGCAAGAAATGTTTTAGAGGGAAACAATTTTACACTCAATTTGGAGAGTATGGTGAATGAGCCAATAGGTGAATTGAAATTTATAAGTGTCCTTTCGTGTTGCTTTTACTAATATTTTTTTTTTTCTACATTGTGTCTTTGATGCTATTTTTAAAGTTGATTATATAGTTATTTAGTGTAGGAGTAGAAGGCTTTTGTTCAGAAACTTCTTGTGTGATAATTTTGCATTTATTTAGGAATGCTTTCAAGCCAAGTTCAAAATATCTTTCCTAGTTGTTTTTCTTCTTTCGAGCAAATTATGATGGTGATACTTTTCATTTTGTGGAAGCATGTCACTTACTTTGTAGGACTATTCAAGCATAATATAAGCTCTATGTGAAATATGAGTTGCATTATGTTGTTATTTTGATATTTTAGATATATCATTAATATTTTAAATGGTTTGAGAAATTCTTTGATATTTTTTTAATCATTACATTACAATTCTTGAAATTTTTTAATTATGAAATGACTAAAATTAGAAATAATGCATTTTTGGTAAGTTAATGGTAAATACTATTTGACTTAGATATGAAATATTGGGATCATAAATCTTTGATACATTACCATATAGAAGCATATATTTCTTTATCATAGAAGGAAAGGTAGTTTAAGCTCTGAAACCTAGTTAGCTAACACGATTGTATTTGTGCTTAAAGGTTGAATTTTTGCATATTTGTAATATTGAATGAGGATTTTAAATAGCACAAGGTGTGATGTCGGTTTTTTTATATCATGGATTTGTATTTTATTTTTATTTTCCTTCTTTACACTTGTATCATGTCACTATAGTATTTCAGTGTAAGTGACATGCATCTCTAAGAAAGTAGGTCACTGAGAGGACAATCACAAAAGTTTAAGAGGAATAAAATTGACAGACTAATTGAATTTCAAAACATGATAAACCTCTATGTGCACTTTTGAAATTTTTATGGGAGTTATATGCCATATTGTAGTGAGTTAGGAGCCCAAGTAATATCCAAATCCCTTCCATCAACTTCTGCAATGCCAACCATTTGAAAGATATGGAAACCATAGATGTTGATGAAAAATATCATAGTTCATTAAGTTCCTTCCTATAATTAATTTATTTTTTGCTGCAAGTTTTTCCATTTGCACCTTCAGAAAACATTTTCCTAAGAAGTTATCAAAGTATTCTTTGATTTTCTCCATGACTATATTATTTGGGTCCTTCAAAAGGGTATTTTGACAAGCTCTCTTTTTCATCAATTGGCACTCCATAACTATATCAAAAAAATTTAGCTTCTAGTTCTTTGTTGTATTGGCAATTCAAATTTCCTCTTCTTTAATAAATTATTCTGAGACATCAAAGCTTGAAATATAGTTTTAATTTTTAACTTAAATTGTATTCAAAACCATTTGCAATTTTTATGGTTAATGAAGATCTCTGAAATTCTCCATGTGGTAATGACTCATAGGGGCTAGCTTATCAAAAATATCTTCTATGAGAAACCTATTTAGATAAATTGTTATACTCTTCTATTAATGGTTGTCTTACTTTCTAATAATCATCTCAACTTGAAATGTCATATATATTTTTTCAGCTTTATTGAACTTGTAATTTGTTTATTTAAATTTTATTTCTAATCAAGTACTTCTTGAAAGTAGGCTTCACTCTTGAGTGGATTTATAAATGCTGAAAGTTGCCTTTCCATTTTACAGGGAGTTATTATTTATCCTTTCTATTTTTCTCTATCTTCACAATATTTTTTCTTTGGAATATTCCTATAATCAATGCCTCAATCTTGTAGATTGGAAAAAAGTGTCCAGAGTAGAACACTCGACCTTGCATTTTTTTTTCTTGATTACAATGAAGCCTGCTTGATTGATCCTAAACTATCCTTTGTGCATTTAGTTTTTGGAATACATTTTACTATTTATGACACATTTTGAACATGTCTTAAAGTCTTTATTAATCGATCTGTATTCCCAAGTAGTTTAGTTTTGTACAAATACATGCTATAAGTCACATGTTAATATTCATTGGATCAACTTGAAAAACTCATGAAAATACATGCTATAATTCACATGTTAATATTCATTGGTTCAATTTAAAAAAACTCATTTTTAATTTATATTTGAGTTAATGGGGATATTGTGTTAACCTTGGTCTAGCATTGACATCACTTACTTTTCTTATTTGTTTTTATCAGATGTCTGCACAATTATGGCTATGGAAATTATCATGAAGAATTATTTTATATCATTTTAATTTTTTCCATGAAGTAAATTCTTTCCCAGGCTTGTAGTCCTCACATTCTACTACTAGAGTTGTAATGTTTTGCTTGAGGAATTCAGTTTAAAATCATCACCTGAAGCTACAATGACAAAGAGATGGAAATTTGGAAGTATTAGGTTTTGATTTTTACACTTATACTACTTCTTATGCTAGTTTTGGACTGAAGAGGTTATATTGCAATTCAAAACCTTCAAGTGATCAGTATACAATTGCTCAAAAGGTGGGCTTTTCATTCATATTCCAAGTCATGAAGAAAAATTTAAAATAAAATTGATGAAAAATAGTTGGTTTTAGAAAACATCATTCTTATATATGCCAATGACCCTACTTAAGATTCTTTATGTGGGATTTGTTGTTTTTTTTTTGAAAATTTTGAAAAAACTTGTATTAAAACAAAGATCAATTACAATATGGGAAGAGACTCTTCCTAGCTGAATTCAGAGAAAACACATGCTTACAATAGTAGAAGAAGATTTGCAATGGAGGCAAATCTCCTGAACCATTAACTAGCTAGCAGGGGGATCGACATGGATAGTTGATATCACGAAAATACAACATGTTGCAATATCACGACACCAATTCTCCTTTGGTCGCAAAAATGCAACATGTCATGATATCACGACACCTTATCTCCTTTGGATGTGAAAATGCAACATGTTACGATATCGTGACACCATTTCTCTCTTGGCCATGAAAATGCAACATGTCACGATATTGCGACACCTTTTCTCCTTTGGGCATGAAAATGCAACATGTCACGATATTGCGACACCTTTTCTCCCTTGGCCATGAAAAAGCAACATGTCACGATATCGCGACACCTTTTCTCTCTTGGCTATGAAAAAGCAACATGTCATGATATCATGACACCTTTCCTCCCTTGGCCACGATGAAGCAACATGTCATGATATTGCGACAACTTTTCACCCTTAGCTGTGACGAAGCAACATGTCATGATATCACGACAACTTTCCACCCTTGGCTGTGACAAAGCAACATGTCACGATATCACAACAACTTTCCACCCTTGGCCGCGACGAAGAAACATGTCGCGATATCATGACAACTTACCACCCCTGGCTACGATGAAGTAGCATGTCATGATATCGCGACAACTTTCCACCCTAGGCCATGATGAAGTGACATGTCATGAAATCATGACAACTTTCCTCCCTTGGCCACGACAAAGTGACATGTTATGAAATCATGATAACTTTCCGCCCTTGACTGCAATGACGCAACATGTCATATCATGACAACTTTCCTCCAGTGACCATGATGATGCAACATGTCATGATATCATGACAACTTTCCTCTAGTGACTGCGATGACACAACATGTCGCGATATCGTGACAACTTTCCTCCAGTGACCGCGATGGCACAAAATGTTGTGATATCGTGATAACTTTCCTCCAGTGACTGCGATGGTGCAGCATGTAACGATATCGTGAAAACTTTCCTCTAGTGACTGTGACAACACAACATGTCGTGATATCATGAAAACTTTCCTCCAGTGACCGCGACGATGCAACATGTTGCGATATTGTGACAACTTTCCTCGAGTGACCGCGATGGCGCAACATGTCACGATATCGCAAAAAATTTCCTCCCTTTGCTTTTTATTTGATCATTGGATCAAGGACCTTTCCAGACCCTATCTAATCACCTCATCCTCAATATCCATGTCACTGTGCAACTGAACTCCAACCTCCTTTTCCGCACCCATCTTAGCCAGAAAGTCAACCGCTTTGTTCAAATCTCTACTCGCATAAACTGGGATCACGTCCTACAATTCCTTCCATAATTATTTAATTTGGGTAACAAGATCCCTCAACCTCCAAGCTTTTAGATCAAAGTTCCTCATGCAGTCTAGAGCTCCAACCATTATTTGCGAGTCTGATTCAAGAATAATCCTGCGGTGGCCATGTTTCACTGCCCAAACAGAAGTAGACTTGATGGCAATGGCTTCAAATTCATTGTTAGTGGTTATTCCCAGGCCTTGCAATTCCAAATAGAGCATAGTCCCAGCATGGTTCTGGCACACCACTCCAATTTTGGCTCTACCCGGATTGCCTTTTGCAGCTCCATCAGTATTGATTTTAATCTAACCTTCAGGGGAAGGTTTCCAACAATTTTTGTCCTATCCCTCTTGTAGTTCAATGCATTCTTCCATAGCTCCAATGTCAAATTGAGATTCCTCCTTAGCATGAACAACCATAGTTTTGGTAACCTTGCTCCAAATGGTCTGCCAAACCCCGTCTAGAGCATTAAAAGTTTCTCTAAAAATTTTGGCATTTCTTTCTAGCCATACTTGCCACCAGATAAAGCTTAAACTAAGATCCCAGCAAAAATGAAGAGCTTTAGATTTGAATCTACCTTTCTGCCATTTTTCCCAAATATTCATCTGATTCAGGTCACCACTTACTTGAATTTTAAAGTAAGCAAACCAACACAGCCAAATCTATCAGGTGAAAGGGCAAGAAAACAGCAAATGGTCAGCAGTTTCCTCGCTCTTGTAGCATAGTACACATTTAGAAGGGCCGATGATACCTTTTGATCTAAGAATATCAAAAGTAAGGATTCCATTGTGCATGCACTGCCAGGCAAAAAAGTTAACTTTTGGCCATTCTTTAGAGTGCCTGATTTTCCTCCAGTCCTCAACCTGAAAAGTATGAGGGGGGGGGCTCTGGGAGAATGCTGTCATATCTACCCTTTACTGTATAGACACAAAGACTCCCAAAGACCTAGGCTAATTCATCCTCCACGTCTCCCCCTGTAAGAATTATTTCTATCAAAATTTTAGTCATGATGGGAATCAAATCCGGAGGGATTGAAATGGGCCACTCATCCAACTTCTTAAACTACTTAAAATTACACTCCCCTAGCTAAGTAGTTGTGAAATAACTTTCAATATGGATCCATCCCTTGGATTCAATGGCTAATTTTATTAGCTATAATTCTAGAAATTCAGAAATGATGGGTGGGAACTGATCCCAAGAATCTGTCTAGAAACGAGCCTTCTCCCCTCTTCCCACTTTCTAAAATAAGCGGTCTTTAACAACCTAAGACCCTAAATTGGGAGCCTACCAAACTAGAGACCCAGAACCATCCAAAGGGATGTGAGCAACATCAATTGGGTTGGCCTATCCTAGGTATTTGCTAGTTAGGATTCTACTGAAGAGGGAGGTGGGTTGGGAGATCCATCTCCAATATAGCTTTCCAGCCAAAGCTTTATTATTCAGCTTAGATTTTCTCAAACCCAGACCTTGTTTAACCTTGGGTTGGGTAACTTTGTCCCAGCCCACTAAGGGCCATTTTCTCTCTCCCTTTGCTCCTTCCCATAAAAAATTTCTAGCCATCCTATCCAACTCTTTCCATATTGTAATCGGGGCAGCCAGGATAGAGAATTTGTAAATTGGCAAGGCTTGAATGACTGACTGTAAGAATGTTAATCTACCACCATAACTTAACCACTTGTGATACCAATGATTAATTTTGTCCTTGATACACTCCAGTAGATTCCTCCATGTGTCTAATTTCAGCTTCTTAAAGTGCAAGGGGACCCCTAAGTAAACCACTAGGAGAGAAGTCCTTGTGAATCCCAAGATTTCTAAAATTTAGTTCTGAAGCCTTTGCTCCAGATTAAAAAAAAAACACTTTGGATTTATTGTCATTAATGACCTGTTGAGTAGCCTCTGAGATAGACATTAAGAGTATCCTTAATCATTCTTGCTTCCCTAAAGCTGGCCACTCCCACTAAACCAGTGTCATCCACAAATGTAAGTGCGTTAAAACTTTGTCACCCACCTTGATAGCCAATAATCTACCTTGTTGTCTTCTCCTCAAGAAAAATTTGCCAAGACCTTTAGCCAAAATGATAAAAATATAAGGAGAACATTGATCCCCCTGGCGTAGTCCCCGAGTAGCTCCAAATGGTTATGAAGGAAGGCCCTTGATTAGCATAGAGTAAGTCGGGGTAGAGACACAGCTCATGACCCACTCTATCCAGTCCTGAGAGAAACCAAAGGCTATCATCATTTTAGCCAGGAAACTCCATTCAACCTTGTCATAAGCCTTTGACATGTCCAGTTTTATGAAAATGCTATAAGTAGTTCAGTTTTGTACAAATACATGTTATAAGTCACATGTTAATATTCATTGGGTCAACTTGAAAAACTCATGAAAATACATGTTATAAGTCACATGTTAATATTCATTGGGTCAACTTTAAAAAACTCATTTTTAATTTATATTTGAGTTAATGGGGAGATTGTGTTAACCTTGGTCTAGCATTGACATCACTTACTTTTCTTATTTGTTTTTATCAAATGTCTACACAATTATGGCTATGGAAATTATCATGAAGAATTATTTTATATCATTTTAATGTTGTCCATGAGGTAAATGCTTTCACAGGCTTGCAGTCCTCACATTCTACTACTAGAGTTGTAATGTTTTGCTTGAGGAATTCAGTTTAAAATCATCACCTGAAGCTACAATGACAAAGAGATGGAAATTTGGAAGTATTAGGTTTTGAGTTTTACACTTATACTACTTCTTATGCTAGTTTTGGACTGAAGAGGTTATATTGCAATTCAAAACCTTCAAGTGATCAGTATACAATTGCTCAAAAGGTGGGCTTTTCATTCATATTCCAAGTCATGAAGAAAAATTTAAAATAAAATTGATGAAAAATAGTTGGTTTTAGAAAACATCATTCTTATATACGCCAATGACCCTACTTAAGATTCTTTATGTGGGATTTGTTGCTAGGAATGTAGTACTTGCATCATTTATTTATGGACTTAGAATATTTATTTTTTGGGTGGAAATATCACTATGTACATTGCTTACATTTGTTTTCCAATACTGAACCACCTTAAAGCTTTTAAAATTTCTCTAAATTTTCCAAAAAAAAACCATTGATATGGTTATTTTAGTTTTTGGAATCCTTTTTACTGATATGGCTATTTTAGTTTTTGGAATCCTTTTTACTATTTATGGCACATATTGTACATGTCCTTTCTAAAAAACTTATAGAAACTTGATAAATCAAGCGGAACCATATTTCTAATCAATTATGGATGTATATGTATTACAATCTAGGGTATAGACTATGCTTTGGACTTCACCAAGAGGGATAAAAAAAGAATAGTAGGGTCCATGACTGTTAATATAGGTTTATATCTATCTATAAGGAATAATATATGTATCTTAATTTTTATTTTAATTTATCTTTATCCATGAGATATGTCTTGATATATTTAAAATTTTTATTTTTGTATTGTAAGAATTTTGGTTTTTAACACAAATATACAGATACATACGTGCATGGAATTCAAAATCTTATTAAAGCTGCCTAATTTTCATGTTTGATAAATTTTTGATGTAACTTTTAATTTTTTTAAAGTGTCCTCTTTTGATGGATGTCCATTTTCCCTTTGTTTATTTTTGCCATTTACTTATTCCATTTTAATTATTTGCTAGAAGACAACCTTTATTTAAAAAAAAAAATTATCAGTAATATGTTCAACTCTCTTGATTTCTCCAATGAAGGAACATGCATGCACTCCTCTATCACTGCCATAATAGCTTTCTCTCCAATATGGTTGTATTACAAATATGCACACAAGAAAATGAGGGCTTCAAGTCACATGCTTGAGTGCAAATATCAAATATTGATTGATCTTAAAATGTTGTATTCAAATTTTCTAAACTACTAAATTTTGCTACCTTTGGAGAGCATAGGCCTCTTCCAACTTGAAAAATATGTCATTCTTTCCTGAAATAATCAAAACCTTATGCCAAATTATAATAGTTAGTACATCAAACAATTATTTAACAAATATTACAAAGGACTAAAGTATCACTTATGCTTTGGAATTTTGCCTAAGAAAGTGCACATAGAAATTTTTGTTCATAATTTTTTTTATCTATATTTAAAACTTTGAAAACATAGGTGAGACAAGATTCTAGCTAAAGGTAAAAATATATATTACTAGGAAGGTTCGTACTCTCTATATTCATTCATGCTTCTACCATGTGATGGCCATTGTAACAAAAGAAGCCCTGATTTGGGAATAGTATAGTACATTTGATAAATGCAAAAGTTAAAATCAAAATCCACGTTGTCATGGTTTATATATATATATATATATTTATATATATAGATATATATATTTAAAATCACCCTAATACAATGGTTTTAAACCATCATATTAAGTTTTTATTTAAAAAATAAACATTAATATGGTGGTTTTAAACCGTTGTCTTAGGTCCTAAGAACATTTTTAATCATCATCTTAGGACCTAAGAGGATGGTTAATATGAAAGTTTTAAACCACTATCTTAGGACCTAACACGATGGTCATATGAGGCATTTTTTAGCTATTGTCATATGGGCACAAACTTTTTATGATTACCTCATAGATGAAGGATAAATAACCACCTGTAAAGGTATTTAAGGGCATTTAAACCACCATTAAAGCAATTTTTTGGTGTAGTGAATAAGTTTAAGCTTAACATTTATGTAGATCAAAGAAGTGGGTCATGCAAAGAATAAAATAAGGAAAAGTGAAGCCACCTGTATCCACTTGCAACATGTAAAATTATGAGATATCTAGTTCATCAAAGATGCCTGATAACAAGGAACAATGGATATAACATGAAGACTAATACAGAAGAAATAAAACTAGATCAAGATACTCATCAAAATTCAAACAAAAGAAATTAGGTAGAAGAGGATGATGAAGCCAAAGACTATTCAAGATAATAAGATCCATATTGAATACTAAAGTCTTCAATACCCAAATAATGTAATACATGGGGGTTTTAGAGTATATTATATCATTTGGATCATGTAATGTACCACCGTCTGTACATAACTAGAGTAGTAGATTACTTTAGGGGGTAGTTAGCTAGTTACTTCAAGTAATATAATAAATACATAATTTTATATGTGCATGTTGTAAATGTGCAAGGTGTACCCTTGTACAACTAGATAGAGTGTTGGCCAAGAAATCCATATTTCTATGTAAAGGACCTCATAGTGAGTGATTATATATCGATTTAGGTAGTATTAAGTATACTAGGTAGATCACCATATAGATTGGTGATGGAATACAATTTAGTTATTTAGAATCAGTTCTGAAGTGTTCATTTCCTCCATATTGCATTGTATCATTCATCACTTTCCATTAATAGTATATTTTAGTATCTTACATTTTTGCATATTTTATATCTAGTGATTGCATTCTCCCTTGGCATACACCAACAAAAGCTAACATATTTCTATAAAATCTATTATGTTGGATAATATGATTCTCCTCTTTACTATAGAATCCAATATGATGACGTTGAATATCCTCTATTCCTTCATTAATTTCAAGGGTTGGCTATAAAAATAAATGATCTACTATCTTAAATTTTATTCACCAAATAATATAGCTGAGTCTTGGTCTTGATTGGTTATTCTTAAACTATGGAAAGACTCTAGATTTTCTACTCAATATGACCTTCAAATAGATTCTAAGTCTCACTACCTTCAAAGTGGATAGACTCTTAATCAACTTTATCAAACTAGATAAAATCAATTTCTATAAGTGGCTAAAACAAATCTTGTTAATCTAGATAAAGTATTGTGGTATTTGTGATACTAATAATGGATTTTTAATCCTTAATACTACTATAAATAACATAATTTAAAGTATCACAATATCAAATATAATATAGCCATAATATAATGAGTTCAATAAAATGATAAGAGTATAGTAATATGATTAAATTAATATGTAGATCAAGGCTTATAATATATCAAATAACATTCAATAATAAGCAACAATATGAATGTAATAGCCTGAATAATACATGTACAAAGCATGTAATACAACTTACAATATTAATTGCTCAAAATATGTCTTTATTAATCCTCTTTCTCTTAAAAATTTATATGAAAGCATGATCTCTTTCTAATGTGATACAATGTGTTGCATCCTTATGGAGTATATATCCATAGTAGTACGACTCTTTGGATACTTGACTATTCCTCTGCATATTCCAAGTCTCATGAATCTTGGATTCTCTACTTGATACTTGCATACTTGATTAAAACTTGACTCTATCATGCATATACACCTAAATATGACTCTTACACTTCTATAACTTGCACAATGTAATCTAAGATAGTTGTGAATATCTTTACATTAAATATTTGTACTCTTACATATAAGACACTTGTGCATTTCCTACACATTCACATTTACATAAAAGGGGAAGTATAACTCACACTCTAAAGTATGAATCAACCCTAATCTACTATTTACAAATATACCATGAAGGTACCATGGGGGTACATCAACATGTACCAAGTAATATAATATACTCCAACAATGAAAATACACTATTGTACAAAACATATCGTGTCAAATAGTGTACATGCAAAAGACTTAGTCAAATCATGTTTTAGAATTCTCATTTTGAAGTTGAATAGATTTAGCTAAATATCATTTGTGTTCATAAGCTTTAATATCTACAATATTTATATCAATAGGTTTTCTTCTATGAATATACACTTTAGAAGGTAATTTTTTTTTATTATGGTTGTCTTACATAAACCATCAAACAGCCATTGGAAGATTCATACTTATTCAATGTTATTATAAAAATTATTAAAATTGAATTGGAAAAATGTACAACTAATCTTTATCAAAAAATAAAATCACTAAAAATATTAGCATAAAGTTACACAAATATATTAGGAGTATGTATAGTTAACAAGTTTATTTCACTTAAATAAATCTATATAACCCTCTTTAATCCATCATATTTTAGGTTAGTTAGAACAACTTGAGTAAAAAAATAAAAACAAGGTGAACCACTAGAATTTTGACCATTCTACATAAACATTCTTGAGCACTAAACTTGCATCTATCCATATTTGTGTTTAAAATTCTTGGTAACTTGGAATTGATTTTTATATCAATCTAAAGATAGATGCATCATTCTAGCTATAATTTTAACCTTACTCCAATACCATTCGTGTTTTAAAGTCTTAATAGATTAAAAAATATTTCCACATGAACTTGATAAAAAAATACCATGCTAAACAAAAATTATTTAAAAAACCCAAAAGAGTTAAGGGCATGGATATTAAAAATATATCAATAAAGTAGATAAAATTAGTAATAATAAACATATGCATGCAAGCATTTTAAGGAACTACTTTGCATGCAATATATAGAAGTGGACTTTTACTTCGATGCCATGTCTTAATAAATTATTATATATTATTAAATATTTGGTTTAAAAAAATTTCTACAATTTATTTTTTATTGTTGATATAAAAAATTCAATTATGATGATCTAATGATCACCTCCCTATATATGTAAGATGACCATCAGAATAAAAATACACCACTAAAATTTGTAGTCAAATAAGAACACATTCTGGGGTACTTAAGGGATAAAACTAAATTTTCCAATTATTTTAATATGTGCATGATGCCAATGATAAAAAACTAATAATAGTCAATTTCTATACAAATCGCAACATCAACAACTTTTAGTCCATTCTAATAACAAAAAAGTTAAAATATAAAAAAATGTATGGAGTGTTAATTACCATAATATCTTACTAGTATGTTACAAAGTATGATAATCAATTAGAAGTTCTATTTTTTCCAATCAGATAACACATTTTGGATGCGCATTTATAGCCTCTATATGATTATTTAATCGATGAGTTAAATTTCATATCCTCTTTTAGGATATTCTAGAATAGTCTAATTATCCAAAATTTTCCAAGTTAGATAGTTCTACAAATATGATGAGTTTTATTGCTAGTGGATATCCTACATGCATCTAAGTTCAACTAACCTAAGGAAATATTATATAATTTAGTAATGGTAAAAGGTTCCTTAAAGGAAAGCCCCCTGTTTAGGAACCAGATAGGAGAGGTGAACCAAAACAAGGCTGAGGATGAAGAGGGAATTGAAAACCCCCAAAATGAGGAAGAAGGTTCAAGCCCTAGACTATCACAGTATATGCCCCCTCATTTTAGTCCAAAATAGACTAGAAGCACTACCAAGCCTCCGATATATTATGGAAGTGAAAGAAAGAAAGGGAGAATATCTACAACAGAGCACTATAGAATGAGAATCAATGAAGAAATTACAAATAGAAAGCAAAGAACATTGTTACAGCAAGCTATTCTTGGCCAGGATAATAGCAAAATTGACAAACCCCCTTTGGATCAAGGAAGGGGGCGAGGAAAAAATATCAAACAGTCTAAATGATGGTTCTCTCATGGAATGTGAGAGGCCTAAATGGCCCATGAAAACAAAGGATGGTGAAGTCTATAAGGAAGGATTGGAATCCTACTATCATTTTTCTTCAAGAAACCAAAACAGATGCGGCACAATCAACACTTATAGCTAGAAGGATTTGGAAGCAAGGGGAAGTGGCCTTTCAATAGGTGTGAGGAGCATATGGGGGCCTTATGATATTATGGTATCCTATTAAAATAGAAGGAATTATTATTCAGGTAAATGAAAGAGTCTTAAGCATATTATTTCATGATTTTGATACTAATACGAATTGGATTATGTCAAATGTTTATGCCCCCACCTCTGTCCAAGGGTGTTCTAAACTATGGGAATTTCTGGGGCATTTGAGCCAATATTTTAAAGACATTCCTTGGGTGATTGGGGGAGATTTCAATACCTCCCTTTACACATCTCATAAGAAGGTATGATCTGGGTTACCCTCAAGGAGCATGGAGGACTTCAATGAATTCATTAAAACAAATGAATTGATGGATGTAAGATTAAAAGGAGCCAAATTTACATGGAGTAACAAGAGGATAGGAAGTCAACTGATTCAAGAAAGGTTGGATAGGTTTTTTTATCCAAGGAAGCTACAACAATGTTTGGTGATTCAGCATTACAAGCCCTTCCTAAATGTGCTTCAGACCATAATATTATTCTATGGGAGGCATTTTAGGCTAACTCCTTTAAAAAGCCATTCATATTTCTATCAATGTGGGTTAAACATCCGGACTTCAAGAAACGAATAGAGGAATGGTGGTAGTAGCCTATCCAGGGAAGTGCTTCCTTCAAACTATCTCAAAAACATAAGATGGTGAAAAATAATCTTAGAATATGGAATAAATGAGTCTTTGGAAATATTTTTGAGAATAAGAGAGCAGTGGGGGAAAAACTAAGAATAATAGAAAGCAAAATCCAAAATGGAACCTATGATGAGGCGAAAAGGACTGAAGAGAAGGAAACCCTTTGTGAGTTTTATAATATTTTAGCTTTTGAAGAGATGTATTGGAGGCAAAAATTAAGGGCATTATGGCTAAAGGAAGAGGAATCTAATTCAAAAAATTTCCATGTTACCACATTGAGCAATAGAAGCAATAATAATATTAGAAATTTAACTAAGGTGGATGGATCCTCAACTCAAAACATTTAGGAGATCAAGGACGAAGCTGTTAATTTTTTAGTTCATTATTGTGTGAAGAACGGGCCTGTAATTCCCAAGCAAAGGACTATCTCCTTCAATTCATTCCACTACTCATTGATGAAATGATTAACGAGTCTCTTACAACAACTTTTTTAGATGAATATATCAAGGAGGATTTGTTTAACATGGATCCTGACAAAGCTCCTGGACCGGATGGGTTTTCACTGCAATTTTTCCAAGATTGTTGGGATATTGTTGGAGTAGAAGTTATTGTTGAAATCAATGAGTTCCAAAGTTCAAATCATATTCCAAGGGGTTTCAATTCAAATTTCATTGCTTTGATCCCTAAAGGTCCCAACCCCAAGACTATGGCTGACTTTAGGCCTGTTATCCTGTGTAATATATCCTATAAAATTTTGTCAAAAGTTTTAGCCAACCATTTGAAGAAAGTTCTATTGGTTATCATTGATCCAAGTCAAGGAAGTTCTGTACAAGGAATATCAATCTTATATGGAGTTATTACTATTCATGAGGCTCTTCATATAGCCACTCAGACCAAAAAAGTAGTCATGGCTTTAAAGTTAGACATGAACAAAGCTTATGACAGGATAAATTGGAAATTCCTAAATGCAATTTTATTAAAATTTGGCTTCAACATGAAATGGGTCAAGTTAATAAGAGAGTGTATTTCTAAGCCTTGTTTTTCAATTTTGGTTAATGGGTCTACTACATGTTTTTTCAAAGCAAATGTGGTCTAAGACAAGGATATCCCATAAGTACTATGTTGTTCATCGTTGTAGCTGAGGCCTTGGGAAGAATCATTAAGGTAGTAACAGAAGAACCATCAAGGCCACGTCACTAACTACCCCGGTGACACATCAACAATTTGTTGATGATACATTGCTACTGACTTTGGATTTTGTGGTTGAGGCAAGAAGGATTAAAAATATTCTCATAATGTATGAAGAAGTGGATAAACAGAAAGTGAATTTTGATAAGAGCAAACTTTATTTCATCAATACCCCCATTCCTAGGGAAAACAACATAGCAAGGATCATGGAATTTCATATTGCATCCCTTCCCACATCCTATTTAGGTCTTCCCCTATTTACGGGAAAACCTGAAGGATCAATGTGGAACATAGTTCTAGAGAGGATGCAAAAAAAGCTAGTAGGTTGGAAAGGACATCTGTTATCTCAAGTAGGAAAAGTAGTTTTAACTATGGCTTCACTTCAAAGTATATCCATTTACTTCCTATCAATATTCAGATCTCCCAGCAAGGTGTATCACAAAATTGAGCAGCTCCAAAAATATTTTCTCTGGTCAGGGACTGAGGATAAGAAAAGGATCCATTTAGTATATTGGAACAAGGTTTGAAAACCTAAAGCTGATGGGGGGTTAAGATTGAAGAGAGTTGCTCATCTCAATACATCTCTATTAGCCAAAAAAGCATGGTAATTATTGACTAAGGTCGATAATGAATGGACTACCATAGTTAGGAGGAAATACCTCCAAGGTGTGAACTTCCTTAATGACAACTTAGCAAGCAGGGGGTCTACTTTTTGGAAGGCAATCCTCACGAGCAAGGATCTTGTCAAGAAAGGTCTTAGATGGATTCTAGGAAATGGGCAAACAATAGACTTTTGGAAGGATCGGTGGGTGAGAGCTGAGGAGTTATCCCATAATCCTCGTTTGGTTAGGATTCAAGAGCATATGGATCAGCATATTGGGAAGAAGGTTGCAAATTATATGTGGTAGAATATAAATATCAACAGGTGGAAACACATCAGAGTATAGGGTTTTGAAGCAGAGTCTAAAGAGCTTTATAACATTTTAAATCAACAAATTATTCCCTCTGGAGAGGATGAAGATCACATTGTTTGGGATGAGATCGAAAGTGGTGACTTCACAGTTAAGTCTGCCTATAATTTTCTTCTCAATGTGGAAGGTCAACAATTTCAACCGAGTTTGGTTTGGATCAAAGGCTTAATTCCTAAAATATCATTTTTTTCATGGCTGGTGATTCAAGGAAAAATCCTCACTATGGACAATATGTTATCCAAAGGTATGGTTATTGCTAACCGTTTCTACATGTGTAGGGCAGGATGGGAGACAACCCAACACTTGTTTCTGGAGTGTCCGATAGCGAAGTCCATCCTGGATGAACTTTTCCAAGCCTTTAGGATCTCATGGGTTAAGCCTACTCTTATATCTAAAGTGTTCCATCAATGGCCTCAACCCTTTGTTAGCCTAAAACTTAAGTACCTATGGAAAATCTATTGGCATCATTTTCTCTGGCAAATTTGGATAGAAAGGAACCATAGAGCCTTTAAGGATACCATTCACAACCCAAAAACCATCCTCAACAGGATTATTGTCTTTGCAAAAGAAAACCTTAGCACCTTAGTGAATGAGAACCACTCAATTCTTCCCAAAGAAAAACAATTAGCTCGGGCCTTAGGTATTGAGGACAAACCTTCCATTCCTTTGCCCAATCCCAAAAATGGTATTTCTTAGGAGCCACCCCCCTAGGGTTGGTTTAAACTAAATTTTTATGGTGCAGCCAAGGAGAACCCGGGAAGAGCTGGAGCTGGAGGAATAATCAGGGATCATCAAGGAAATATGGTCAAGGCCTTCACTGAACCATTGGGAATCAGGACTAATAACGAAGCAGAAGCTAGAGCCCTTTGGAGAGGGTTGCAAGTAGCCCAAGAAACTCAATGTAACTTGATGATTGAAGGTGATTCTATGAACATCATCAACCTGTTAACCAATGGAAAAAAACCTCCATGGATAATCGAGGGAGTCATCCATGAAGTGAGGATCCTTTTTGAGGCAATACAGAATAGGAGGGCTCGTCACGTGTACCGTGAGGCCAATAGGTCAGCTAAAAAATTAGCCAACATAGGTGTTGATGTTGGTAGTTTGGTGACATGGACACAAGGTGTGCCACATGAAGTGGAAAACATTATTAGTCATGAAAAGAAACCTACCCATTAAGGAGAAATATGAATGGGTGTTCTTTCCCCATGGAGCTGGTAATAACTATGAGGTTTCCATCTAAATCATACCAAATTGGAAATGAAGGTAATAGTGTGTAAGCCTTGGAATATTCTGAAAAAGAATAGGAAATGGGCAAGCAACAGGTTTCACAAGTGCAAAGTTCCAAACTTCAATTCCTGTCAATGTAAGTAATGTTTACAGTTATGTTTAGGTATGGGTGTGCTTTGTTAGTAAGGTGTTGTAGGGGATTCAACACAATTTCTAGTAAGAAAGTTTCAAGGATGACTAGGATCTACAATCTCAGTAGAAGGTTGGATATTGTAATAGGTTTTGGGTTAACCTGCAAAACCCGATAATTAATGAAGACTTTTATTTACCAAAAAAAAAATAATAGAAGGAAAACACATAACAAGGGGTTGTATGTACATAAAATATTAAAGCTAAATGTCAATATGGATTTAATGAATGCAAGAAGTTTTAAAATTTAATAATCTTACCTACAATGAATCCTCCAATGGTAACTTATATAGGGATACTTAACAAACTAATACTAAATTATTAAAATTAGCACATAAATTGAAAGTATGACTCTTGTTCTTTAAATGACTTAAACATGATGGCATATAACACATGCATAAGCATTAATGTAGAGAAGTATATTAATCACTTATTTAAATACATTTATAAAGTTAATGACATGATCATTATATAACTATTATCTTATCATTTTTATGAGGATGATTTATAACTAAGGAAAACATATCACTATGTACTAAAATGATGGAGGTTTAATTTTAATATATTTATGCATATAAGTATTTGGTCTAATAATAAGAATATATATATTTTTTTTAATTAGTTATAAATAATATGGTACCTATTCAAATATTTTATGATTTTCAAGTAGTTTTATTTTTTATTTTTATTATGGTTGAAGAAGGGGTGTTAAAGTGTAGACACTAAAATCATGTCAATCTGATTAGACTGCCAAGACATATTATAATCAACACCCTATGGTCCCATTGGACAACCCTTAGAGGTTAAATGGTGGTCCTAACCACTTTTAGGATTTTCTACCCAAATTTTGAGAAGTTTAGGCTTTGTAGTCATGGTCATCCCACCTTGGGATGACCCCAATTCATGGCCATCCCACCTAGGAATGACCACCAGAAACCATCCTTGGGTGGGACGGCCATGGACATGGACCCTTAAAAAGTCAAAGGAGGGATAAATGGCACCCATAATCCACCCTTTACCCCACCCATTAAAGCATGCTAGTTGGAGGGTGCATAAATCTCATGCCAAATTGCAAATTGGAGGTCAAAAATTGATATTCCTTCCCCCTCCAATGCATGGAAAGCTTTGGAAAAATGGTGGAACCTGCTTCATATGGCATCGTATGACCATTTGAACTTATGCCCTATTGGGATATAAAGTGGATCCATTGAACCCAATTTTAGGGAGGTGTCTACAATATTTTGTCACAAAGTGCTACTAAGATTTATCCCAAGTTCACCGTGTGTTTTCCATTGAGATCTCCATCCAGCGAAGGAGGTTTTTAAGTGATTCTAAAATGCGCAATCCATTTAAAAAATTGACACATTAGAGAGAATTAGATCTCAAAATTTTATGAAAAAACCCCTAGGAATAATTTAGACCAAATCCTAGAGGAATTGGTGGTAAAAACCACCATATTTGGTGGACATCCCACCCTAGGATGGTCCCTAGATTATGACAGTCCTAAATGTATCACACATGGATGGCCATAAATTGGAGAAAAATTTCTCTTCTATTTTTGTGTAGATAGATTCTAGAATATATTTTATGCATTTGGTTAGGTTTTGGTGCACTTTTTAGTTATTTTTCATGTAATATTATGCATTTCTTTCTTTATAGTCCTCAATGACACACTCCGAGATGAGCACAAATATGTGTGCAATTTTATTTCTATTTTTTATTATATCATTTCTAGAGCACATTATATGCATATTTCAAAATTTTGGTAGCATTTGGAACAATTTTGAAGCATCTATTATATATTTCCTCTTTCAAGATCATTATCACATATATTTATTTGATTGCATTTAAATCCACACATGCTATTAAAAATTTTAATTTCTTTATGTGTAGATCTAGGTATCATAATGCATGAGCAAGGAATAGTAAGTTAGAACAATGATAGAACATTGTGGTGGCATCAGAATCCTACTCTTCAATCATGAGTGTGAGGAAGACACTACAAGCGTGCCTTGGATTTATGAAAGGATTTGATCCTTTGAGTATTGTAATGAGTTGTATCAGTTGGTAGCCCTCAAGGGGATATTTTGTAATATCATGTTTGGCAATTGCACCAATAGAAATAGAATGACCCATTTATTTCATCTATTTGTCATTTTATGCTTATTTGAAATATCACTTTTGTAGTGCTTAGATCAACATAGAAATAGATGCATCTTATTTACCCCTGCTAGGTGTGCCTTTTTTTCTTCTCTACAATAGTGATAATGGTGGGACCCCTGTCTTGTTTGATTTAGATAAGTTTGACCCCTATTTTTACTTTTGAAATGTTATAAGTTTTCATCGTTCTGGCCTAAAACAACCCCTAATTTACTAATTGGAATACCCTAGGGTGGCCACAATAGTAGTCCCAACTAGGTACAACCCCAAAATGTAGCCATACCACCCCAATATGACCATAAAATAGAGGTTCTACAATAGAAAATTCTAAAAATAGCAACTTATTAGGCTTTCAAGATAAGTAACTGCACCTTTACTTTACATTTTTGTTGTTCAGAAAAATTCAAATTTAGTTTTTCTTCCTCCCTTTGTTTGCTTGAAAGGTATATTTCACTTTTATTTAATTGCAAAAACAACAAAAAATAAGAAAAACATAAAAAATATCAAGTAAGAATGCACTTGTGTGTTTTGATTACTTACGATCTATCTAATGTGTAGATTTCCATTTAGGGCATGCATTTTGTAGGTTCAATTTCTACTTTATATTTTTGAAAGTGAAAAGCTAGTTTTGCATCTAGTGAAATATCATTGGGTGATTTATTATTTTACTTTATTTAAGTATAAAATGAACCACACACACCACATCATATTTTAAACATTAGTGAGTTACACTTTATACCTAACCACTAATCGAGACCAAAAATGGTAGGATTCATCTCCACTTTTTGGCTTGCATGATTGATACAAAACCTATTTTATTGGCTAGAGACAACTCCAAGAACCATATTAGCCATGTAAAATAGCATGTATTCCTCTTCGAAGGGTGTATCACTCCCCACAATCAATATGGGTAAGGACTGGTAGGACCTGTGCTCCCTAATCGGGTATGGGCTTCATCTCCATACTTTGGTTGGTACACATTGTAGGACTTTCAATGCTGGTTGTCGAGTTGTGAGTACACAGGTGAAATTATTTTAACATAATAATATCATCCAACAAAAGCAAAACACATGGCAAAATTTCTCCTTGCAAACAACAAATCAAAACACACAAAATAGTTTTAGAGAATGCACATAAATATTTAAAAGGGATAAACACTTGTCTTATTGCCTGTTTCCATTCTTATGTGGTTCATTATTAATTTTTTAAAGGATATAATTATCTAGAGTTTGGTAGGAAGTAGCTATGGTGTGCATCTGTAACAAAGCCCATTCAAGCGTTAACATTGTGGAAAGTAGACAAGGATACACAAGTTATCTCTGATTTAGACCTAAGGACATGTTCATATCTCCTTGGTGGCCTCCTACTTGCCCAAGTCCAAAAATATCTAGTCAATAAATTCACCTACGTGGGACCCCTACGCGGGACACCCCTACAGGTTTTAATCCTAACAAGGAAATATGCTTCACATATTTAGATATTTCACTACCTTCTTTCAATAATGGAAACCGTGCATTGAGGTGCTAACATATAGAGAAATAACACACATTTGTGTGGCCTATAGGTCTACCACACCCATCTATAAGTGAGATCAAAAGTACACACATTGGGTAGGGCCAAATGATCAAACTACACCCTTAAACTATCCTAATAGGTTACAATAACCTAGGTGCCAAGATGAGTATGATACTCATCGCTCTAGACAAGCAAACTCAACCCTTCCCTTCCTCATCAATGAAGGAAGGAATGAGGAAAATTTTGATTATCCTTAGGTTCATTATGCTACGTAAGCACAAAGTGTCTTTGCACCAAATGAGTACAAGAAAAGATGGTCTAGGAATGAACCTTAATTAAACATGACTTCCTTCAATCTAGGGAAGATTGTAGTCAATATTTAGATCATCCTAAATGAGATAGGTCTTAGGGTGATACTACTAGGTCTCATAGGCCCTGCATGGTATAGCAGAAAAATCAAGTGGTCAAGAGATATTTTGAATTCCAAGTGTAATTCAATCAAATTTAGTAGGATAAAGAACACTTGGACCGCTAAAATCAATTAGAAAATGAAATAATTGAACAACAAACCAATGAGCTATTTCAAAAGACCTTACATGAGAGGGTTTATGTTGCAAGTACACATAGACAAGGGGTTCATCAGAGACAACCTGCTTTAAATAAAGACAGACCTCCTAGGCCTAAATGGGACTTACCTCCTAGGCCAAACATAGATTACCATCCACAAGCATTTACCTCTCCTTGTAGGCCAGTTCAAGAGACACCTTATGAGGCCTACACTAAGCTTGAACCACCTTATGGAGATAGGGTGGATGACTCATATCATGGTCATAGGATGGATGACATTCAACCACCACATAATAGGTTTTATATACCTCGCCCTCCCTTGTAGGGTCAAAGAAAATAAGAGAAGATCAAATCCTTTGATGTGCACAAAGTATTTATGGAATGCATGGAATCAATAGAGAACAAGACCTATGGGTTTGGGTCTCAGAAGCCCACCTTCTGCTAGCTTTGTAGTCAAAAACTTCACCCATGAGTACCTTCCTCTTCCTATCCAGAGAATTTTAAAATGCCCAAGATGGATAAACTTAAAGGAGAATAATATGCATAGGAACACGTTACCATATTTTTGAATCACTACTTATGTATTAAAAAATGATGCCTTACTATTGAGAATATTTGTTCTTACTCTCTCTGGCCCTACCATAGAGTGTTACAATCAACTTCCAAATTATATCATCTACAATTTTGAGCAATTTTCAGACGTATTCCTAGAATTCTTTGCCTTTAACACTAAGTGAAAAGCAATGTTGACCGACCTCACAGGGTTGAAACAATATTATGATGATTCAGTTATAGAGTATGGCAATAGGTGGTGAAGGCTTATTGCTAAGCTACCATACCTACTCCCCATGTTTTAGTTGACTCACATGTTTTCTAAGAGTTACCTAAAGCCAAATTCCTTATTGTTGCAACTCGAACAGTACCCAACCCTTGAATATGCTCTAGCATAGTCTAGAATAATCAAAGACATTAAAATTAAAGAGGGGGAAATTGCAAAACATCATAAGAAGGAATGACTACGAACACGAAGAATAATTTGGTACAACCAAATTTGATAGTAGTTAACCAAGTTGCTATTCATATTCCAGGTCTTGTGCAACCAATGCCACCCAAGAATCTCAACTATCAGGACACACCTAGAAACTACAATGACAACAAACAAACAAATCAAGGGCAAAACTAGCAATGTCACCTTAAGTGACAATTTACACCCATTTTTGAGTCTAAGGATTTTTTATTTGAGCATCTTTGTGTGACCAAGGTAATTAACCTACCTAAAAGTCAACTTGTATATTTGAACACACCAAAGCCCCTAGGATATCATGAAGTCCTATACTACACGTACCATAGGTATAATAGGTATGATGTGCATATCTGCTATAGGTTCGAACACCTAGTATAAGACATTATTAATAGGAATAATATTCAGGTTGATAACCCTATTGCACCAAACAATCAACAAATGGATGTTTTTAAAGACCCATTGTCTACTCATGAGGAGGAGGTAAAGCCAGCACAACAAGTGCATGATGTTTATATAGCACCCACTAAACAAGGGTTCATCAGCATGGTCAGAATCATGACAAGGAATAAGCTTTACCCAAGTCAATTTGCACCACCTATGGCTTTAAACTATGTTCCTTCAATGTCATAGCCTTTGCCACCTCGCTTGATGGTCACAATAAAGAGAAATATTGCTCAAATATTGTAAACAAAATTGACTAGGCTCTCTATTTATGAACTTATTTAATAGTCTCCACTTCATCGAGAAGCTCTCATGGAGATTTTCAAGTCGATTGAACTGTAGCCCCAAGAGTCCAACTACTTTAATAATTTCATGATGCATGTTCGATAATGCATATAACAATTAATAACCTTTCATGAGCATGAACTCAACCCAGTACCAAATTATATCATGGATCCTCCCCTATACATCATTGTATATGTAAATGAAACACCTTACAAGAGAGTTCTAATTGATACTAGTTCCTCCAGTAATATCATCACCAAGACTACTCACAAATATCTAGGAATTTGGACATCCCACATTATCGCGTCCATGTATACCATCTGATCATAAAATGATATTATATGCTCAAAAGTTGGCACCATAGTCTTACCTATTCAGGTGGTACAAAATACCATACCAATGTTGTGTCACATATTGGAGGGTGAAATGGCCTATAATATCCTTTTGGGTAGAATCTGTATTAGGGAAATGAAGTGTGTATAGCTAATCAATGTTTCAAATACACTTATGAAGGGCAAGTACATATTGTCTCTACAGACCTTAAGCGCTTCAAATACTAAAAATTGGTACAACAACTCCTCGTGTCGACCTTACCATCAACCCATCTGGACTTCCAACTGAATACGTCCAGCCAAGTTTTGACTCCTCAACATTACCTTCCATTAATCCATCACTATATTCTTCCATACCATTCTTATCACCAACACTTCTAGATATTCCTTCATCATCATCGAATCCTAAGTAGAGGAACATGGGGAAGAGGTCTATTGATGATATTCCTCCAACCATATATGCCATATCTACATAAGAGAACCCTAGTCTAGTAGATGAGGAATCGCCTTATGAGGTAAAAATTGAGTCAACTCAAGACTCACTTCTATATCATCCATCTATGCCACCACAAGTCATAGTTCATATAGTTGCTCCTATCTTAGGATAATACTTGGTAAGAAACATCACAATAACTCCTACCATTGAGATAGTGTAAAACATGGGTCGATCTTGTCTTCCCATAGGTGATATCGTACCTCTACGCTTACCTCCTAATAAAATGAACTTCACTTATGGGGGTCTTGACTATGGCATAGAACCATATCAGTAGCAAGAATAGGATGAATAGCCCTTTTCAGAGGATATTAATTACATGTCCAATCCCAAATTTGCAATGAGATATCTCCATATTTGCAATTGGTATGGCTATGGTTTGGGATTGTACAAATAAGGTTATCACATTCCTTACCAACCACAATATCAAATACCATATGATAAGTCTGCTTTATGATACAACAATATTGTGCCTCTCAATGTCCTAACTATTAGTTTAGAGTGCTTGAGTCTAAACTATAGGGATGAGATTATGCATGATACCTATGACAATCCCAATAATATTTATTCATTGGGGGATTAACTTCCCTACAACTGTGATAAATCAAGAGATATCTCACGATTTCACTCAATCTTACGAAGTAGGTGAAATTTCACATACTCTTCCACACGATAATGAGGAAGAAGATCAATATCCTCCCTATGAATAAACAATTGATGATGAGTCATATTATGAAGTAGTACATTTAAAATCTTCTAGTTTATATGGGGAATACGCATGGATCGTTCCTTTGTATGATGAATATAAGTTTCATCTACATGCGTTCCCATTACCGCATTCCATCTAGTGATAGCTTCTACCCTTAGAAGAACAAGTTCACCCTATTCTACCTCGACCACCTTTGGTCATTCCACTTCCACCATAACCACCTCCACAAGTCCAGTGATAACCTATTGTCAATAGACCCCATAAACCACCCAGAGAATATCATTCATCCATAAACATGATTTCCATAGATATTTTCATACCCCTACATGATATGAATAAACCATCAAAGCCACTAAACCTCAACTTAGAGGTAATCAACTTTGATCAAGGAGATTCTCCACCGTATCCTTTAGAGTATTGGACTTGTGATGAAATGTTACAACCATTTTAGTTTTTTCCAAGGTCTACTCAAGATATCTTTCACGCTGAGGTTGAACCCACATTTCTAATAAATGACATAAACCTAGCTAATGACATTCATTTTATCCCTACTACACACCAGTTAGAATAGGGATATCCTATGTCAATTGAGCCCACAAATGATAGTGATATCAACAAAAATCCCAAAAATACTCAATTCATCAATTTAGAGGAAGACTTATCCCTCACTAAGCAAGCCAATTTTGTTGGACATTTTGAGTCCCTAAGCTAAAATGTTGTCATTGATGTCAAAAGAGCATTTAATGCCAAAAGGTTCTATGAAGGGTTTTTGTGAAAACCAAGGCAGGAAAAATAAAAGTTTTTATTTAAAACCATGGATAGCATATTTGATCTAGATTCTTCTTAAAATCCAAGTTGGGGTTTTGTATCATCAAAAAAGGTGCCCCGATGATGGAGTTATTTGAGTTTTAATATTTGGTTTTAATTTTAATTATTTAAAATTTAAATTCAAATATAAATTTAAATGTAAATTTTCCCTTCGATGTCATAAAGCAAACATAAATTCATATTTTTTTTGACGTCTTCAAAGTGTTTTAAACACTATATAAAGGTGTGGTAAATGAATCAAAGTTTCATCCTTGCTCTTGTGATAAATGTTTGGCATTCGATTAAGTCTATCAGCTCGTGCGAATTTTGAGAAGAGAAGCGGGAATGAAGATGAAAGTGCTTGGAAAGTCAAATCATGGTGGGAAGCATGGCGCATTGGCAAATCATTTTGTTTTAAGGCACAAGGCAACACAAACACCAAGGATCGAATCCCTTGGACGGTGTTTCGAAATGTGTGTGAAATGCACTTTGGCACTGTCTTTTGCGAAATGTGGAGGAAGTTTTAAGGCACTTTGGACCTTTGCCTTTCCAATGAGCACCTAGCTCGTGTGGAATCTTAGCCACGACTAAGACACTCGCGGTGTGGCAAGTTAGGGGTTCGAATCCCCTTGAGGAGGTAATTACGTTTTGCATTTAAATAATTTTTATTGGCCCTAAAGTTTGGATTTATACGGTAGTTAATGGAAATTAAAGTTTGTTATTAGGGCTATGATTATTATTGCAAAGCATAATTGGTTTATGATTTATTTGATGGTTATGGAGAATTAATTTTAGGATAAATAAGGAGTTGCTTTTTAAAAGCAATTTTGAGAGGTTTATTATTTTTGATAAGGGTTTTAATAAAAGGGACATTGGTGGATGTGTTTATTAAATTGGAGTAAAAAGGGTGTAATTTGAGTAATGCTTCATTTTGTGATTATTTGAAGTCCATTAACCCTTGTTTAGATTGGAAAGGAAAGTTGTGTTTAAGTGTGGCAGATTTTGTGGACAACTTATTGACATCAAAAAGGTATGGGCACATTATCCTATTGATCTTTTATGGTGGTTGATTTCTGAAATATCATTGGAGAGAAAAGGATTGATTGTTGTTTCCTTTGATAAAATGATTGGTTGAATGCTTCAAGGTTTTCTGGTTTGTGAGTTATATTTAAACCTTGTTTTATTAGCATTGTTGTTTAAGCCTATTTATGATGAAATGAACTTGAACTTGAGTTAGAAAATAACATGAGTATCATTGCTATGTGAGACTTGTGCTTGAGCATTTTTAAAACATTTTGAGTTGGTTAATACATGCTTGGACTAGGGTTTGTGAGAAAGGATTGTTCCTTGAGGTGATTGATTGAGTTGAGTTGATTAAGCCTAGTCAAGTGGATGCATGTGGTTGTTCAAGTTCCTAGAAACAAACTATTCAATATTCTGATTTGAGTTGAGATTGAGGTTGATTTGAGTTGATATTGGGATTTTAGTATAGAACATATAGAGTCTTTAACAATTCTCTTTATGCTTCTATGAGATTGGTTTGAGATATTGATTGTACATTGATCTTAGAATATATTGAGTCTCTAATAATTCTCTTTATGATTCTATGTGATTGAGACAAGTCTTTGAGAAGACTTATGGACTGTTTTGAGTTAAGCATTTGTGAAAGCTTGCTATGCATATTTGAGTAAGTCCTATAGAGGAATTATTGAGCATACTTGAGCAAGTCCTATAGAGGAATTATTGAGAAGATTTGAGCAAGTCCTAGAGAGGATTTTTTGAAGATATTTAGAAAAGTTTTGTGTGAACTTGTTGAGCAGATTTGGACAAGTTTTGTGTGAACCTGTTGAGAATATTTGGACAGGTTTTGTGTGAACCTGTTGAGCATATTTGGACAGGTTTTGTGTGAACCTATTAAGCAGATTTGGACAGGTTTTGTGTGAACTTGTAGATAAGATTTGGATAGTTTTTATGTGAACCTATTGAGCATATTTGAGTATGTTCTAAGTGAACCTATTGAGCAAAATTGTACTAGACCGATTGTATTATGTTTAGTGCAAGAGATTGAGTAGAATTGTGCTAGACCAACTAAACTATGTTTGGTACAATATTGAGATAGATCTTTGGAGGTGACAAAGTATAGAGGATAGAGTCTCAATGGATAGAGATCCAACAACCAGGACAATTGAAGACAAATCTAAGTGAGGAGTATTCAAGTGGAGAGAGATCCACAAGTCAGTGTAACAGAGAGACAAAGTATTATAGAAGATCACTATCTAGAGCAGAAGGGGAAAGAGTTCTCTTGTGGAAGAGATCCATGAACTTCATATTAGGGGATAAACATCTCCTTTGGAAAAAAGTCCATAAACATTGTAATTTGGGAAATATTCCAAAGAGATTATTTGAGAAATATTTAGAAGAAATATTTCTCTGTGGAGGTAGTCAACACTAGGTGAACCATGTTAAAATTTGTGTCTCTATTGTGTGTGATGATTGGTGTATTGCTTTGGTTATTGCTATTGATATTGCCATTGATTATATTGATTAATACTATTTGGGAAAGAAAAGTAAAAAGTGGTCTTATACTGTTCACCCCCCATCTCAGTATAAGCTTGTGTTCTTCAATTGGTATCATAGTTGATTCCTTCATAAAGGGTTTAACATCTTGAAGGAAGATCTTGCAAGAACACAAATGGTAAATAAAGGCAAGAGTAAAAGCATGAGACACATGAATAAAAAAACACCTATGGTCATAAAAAAAAATGAATATGAGTTTAATATTATTTTGTTGGGAGGATACATGGAAATAGATTCAATAGATGAATCAAGTAATGGAGAAATATCCAAACTGATAATTTTTTGTACCAGTTGTGGAAAGACATCTCATCATGCAACTTATTATTCACAAGAAGGTCAATAATGTTTTGTCTATGGTCAACTCGGTCATGATGCAAGTTATTGCAATGGGTTTGATAGTAGTGAAGATAAAGATGATTCTCTTAGATTTGAAGTTCTAAAGAATGAGTCAGAAAAGGATGAAGATGATTCTCTTAGATTTAAAGTTCTAAAGAAGGTCAAATATGATAAAATTCAATATTGAACCCAAATAATTCATGGATGAATTGAAAATTCTTTACTTCAATCCCAAATAATACCATTTTAGTTGGACCATTCCATGGGAATGAGGCACTCAATTCCATTCTTCCATGAAATATCAACAAAATTATCAAAATCCTCACAAAATAGACACATTTTACAATGGGTAAAGTTGAAGGAAACCCAACCAAGTCATATGGGTCAAACGAATCATCACTTTTATAACTTTTCATTACCTCATTGAATTTTCGCTTGAGGGGGTAGTCATAATTAACATATTCATAATAAAAATCATCAATCAGACACTTAATCATGCAAATCATGTTCATCAGTGAATCATTGCAAAAAATAATCATACCCCTACTTTGGGCATAAAACAAGAAAAAAATTCAATTAAACAAATTCTTGGCATTACTGAATCACAAAGGATCATAGGCCTCACCTCTTCATGACTGAAAAATATCCATGATCAAGTCGGCCCGATGCAAAATGTTGTACTTGAATCAAGTCCCTTGGCTTGTCAGAAGCAATGATTCAAATATTAATGATCTTTTCATGATTGGACATATAAACTTGGTTAGGTTACTAAATAACCTTAATCATTTGATATTTTAGTCATTTATTTTTTCTCCATGCTATTTTGCACACAATGCATCCCAAAAAGGGACATCTACAGACACTAATATGGTGTCAATCTGATTATATTTCCAATACATGTTCTAATAGACACCCTATGGCCCCCTTGGGCAACCCTCAGAGGTTAAATAGTGGTCCTAACCACTTTTGGGAGGTTCTACCCCAATTTTAGGAAGTTTTGGGCCATGTAGGCATGGTTTTCCCACCTTGGGACGACCATGGTTCATGGCCATCCCACCCAGGGTTGACCACCAACACCCATCCCTAGGTGGTACGACAATGGTATTAGACCCTAATAAATTTAAAGGAGGGACAAATGGCACCTAGAATACACCATTTAACCCACCCATTCAAGCATGCCAGTATGAGAATGCATAAGTCTCGTGTCAAGTTGCAAATTGGAGGTCCAAAATAGAGATTCCCTCTCCCTCCAATGCATGGCAATATTTGGATAAATGGCAACACCTTCCTTCCATGGCATCACATGCCCATTTGACCATATGACTTATTGGGCTAAAATTGGATCCATTCCACCCAATTTTAGGGAGGAGTCTTTGTAATATTTTACCAGAATGTGCAATATGTTTACAAATTTTACCCATTTGAGTGAATCAGATCCTAAAATTTTATGACAACACCCGTAGGAGTAAATTAGACAAAATTCCAAAGGAATTGCTGGCAAAAACCACCATATTTTGTGGTCATCCCACCCTAGGATGACCCCAAAATTATAACAGTCCTAAATGGCTCACCCAGGTATGGCCACAAATTTAAGCACAATTTCTCATTTGTTTTTGCATAGATATATTCTAGAATAAATTTTATACATTTTTTAAAGTCTTGGTGCAATTTTGAGTTTTTTTGCATGTTTTATTGTGCATATCTTGTTTTATAGTCCTGAATGGCACACCCCAGGATGACCATAAATATGTGTGTAATTTTCTTTCTATTTTTTATTAGATAATTTCTAGAGAACATTATATGCATATTTCCAAGTTTTGGTAGCATTTGGAATAGATTTGAAGCATCTATTATATATTTCCTCTTTCAAGCTTATTATGGCATATATCTCTTTGATTGCATTTCAATCCAGACATACTATTAACGAATCTATTTTCTTTGTGTAAATCTAGGTATTAGAGCACACAAGGAAGTAGCAACAGGTCATAACATTGATAGAACATTGTGGTGGCATTGGAAGCATGCTCTTCAATCATGAGTGCAAGGAAGACATTGAAAGCGCTCCTTAGATTTTTGAAAGGATATGATACTTTGAGTATTGTAATGAGTTGTATCAATTGGGAGCCCTCGAGGGGACATTTTTTAACTGCATATTTGGTAATTGCAATAATATAAATATAATCACCCATTTATTTCATCTATTTATTATTTTATGCTTATTTGAAATGTTTCTTTTGTAGTGTTTAGATCAACATAGCAATATATGCATCTCATTTACCCCTGCTAGGTGCACCATTTTTTTGCTCTACTAAAAGGTCCCTGAACCTTTTATAATAAATTCAAATATTTTACATTAAGATCAGAGTTGTAGCCTACCAAAAAAAACATCTATGCAAATAAAAATATCTATGAACCAAAATATCTTAAAATATAATAAGTTACAACAACTCAAAATATTTTTCCATGACTATAAACATACAAAATCAACAAACTAGAAGTACCACCCCATAACTAAGTAACAAAACACCTCCTAAAAGAAGGAAGGGAAAATAGGAATGCAAAAGGCATATGTTAACCATCTATGTTTGGTTTAGTTGGCCACCCATTTTGTATCTTCCAAATTAATTAGTTAATAGCTTCCATTCTTTGTTGATCCACTTTGGTTTCTTGGAGTAGAATAATCTAATGATTTATCTCTTCTAAATGTATACACTAATATTTGTTTGGAAAGGGTGCTGAGTCCTCTTATGTTCCAAGATCGCAATCTCATTTCTTAGTTATTCCATTCAATATTTTACACCCACCCAATGTTAAAGTATATTGGGTTGCATTTGTAATTTTAGACACACTATCTTATTCTCTAATATTTTGATTAGTTGACCTTCCATGTTTTCTTCCACCCCTACATCAATCCCTCCCTTATTCAAATTTTTGGTCTATCAATATGAGGTTGGGCCTATGCTATTTGAGCCCCATATATTCTTAGTTTTTTTACCCTCCTCTTGACTTACAGTTTCTAAATTTGGGTAGTGGTATCTCTCATTTAAATTATCACATACTATCAACTATATGCTTTCTTCAATTTCATTTCATTATATTTTTGGGAAATTGAATCAGTCATAACAATATCTAAATAGGTAAATGAATTAGATAGTGGTACTTTGAAATCCTTAGGAGAAGTTTTTTTAATACATACCTCTTGTATTTCCTCTAATATTTTATCCTCCTCGAGAATATCTTGCTAATTTAGTTTGACCCTATGGTTTAAGATTTTCTCCTAGCTATTCTTTGAAATCTGGTTCATAGTTTCCTTAATATGCTTGGAGCTCTCATCCAAATATTGCTTATTTTTGCCATACCTTCTACTTCTGGGTTGAGTTCTTTTGATTCGGGCATACACTAGATGAATTCCCTAGTTTCCTAAACCTCCCACACTTCATCGAGACAAATTTATATTCAATAATCTATTTCTATACCCCATGATTGGAAATAAGTTTAATTGACCCTCGTAGCTCCTTCTCCATATATGCACTTATGTATATGTTCTTCCATATATATTAGTTGTGATCATATTAGGATTATAGGGTTGATGGTGATAATATTCCCATGCCCTATTTCCTTTACAATTCTTTCTAGGATTTTCTCATTCCAATACTAAATGGGTAGGCCCAACAAACTCAACCAAATTAGTGTATGGGTGAAACATTGAGGTTTAGGGTCAAAATTTGGGCTCCACCTACACAAAAAGAGTCCCCAATGTCAATACAATTATTGAATGCCCCATAGAATATGGTTAGTATCCTAAATATAATTAGGTTTCACCATAAAAAAAATCTCTTTGACATTACCACAATCTCCATGTGGCCTTGGGACTACCATGTAGCCATTGCATAATTCCTTATAGCATCAAGGTTTGGACATGCTCCTAAAAACCTCCTGATTAGATTAATTTCTCCCTACATGAATGTTAAGTCCACCAAATTATTAGAAATAAAAATTTCTCATTTCTTCAACTATAGACCGAACTGTAAGTCTAGGGATTTCTAATTTCAATATGCCACATGTGACCAAGAGCGAGCTTATAGGTAAAAAAGATTCTTTCTTAGGTCCTCTACATTATAACTTACTGTAATATTCACATAATCAACCTCAAAATCAAGGCCTAGGACCAATCCTTTATTATCACCTTCATGTTGTTGCTCCCATCCCACCCTTATGTTCCATAATATTGATCTATATTATGAATTTGTGTGCTTCTTGATGACACTATAGGCAAACCCTAGTATATATCCTAGTGCCACTATGTGTAAACCCTAGCATATTTCCCTATGGTACTATTTATAAATAATCACAAATCTCCCAATGACACTATGTGCAAACCCTAGAATATCTCCTCATATCACTATACACAAACCCTAGCACATCTTTTGAGAACATTGAGTGCCAACCCTTACAAAATTTCCCAATGAAATTTATAGATATATTAGTGGCACTATGTGTAAACCCTAGCAGATATTCCAATTGCACTAAGTGCAAACCCTAGAAGATCTCCTTGTTGCACTATGCACAAACCCTAGTAAAACACCCAATAATTATTTTTAAGTAGTTTTCATTAGGGTTATGATGAACATGTATTTTATAATATAGATATCTCATAATAATAAATTTATATTACTAAAAAATAGTATATCTTCTATCATGGAAATACTATGGATATCATTGTTGGAAATTACATAATCCAATCTTATTGGTCAAGACTGATATTGTATGATACAATAATTTATAAATCCTATAGTCAATCATTATGCAATATTATTTAACATAATTTTGTGTAATTATCCCTATGGAAATTGTCTAAACTACTCTTATGATAAAATTTCAATAATCCTCTCTAATTCCTAATGTGTAATATAAATGGATTTAGTAACATGTAATCCTATATACCTTATGCTATATTGACATGGGTTATGTAATTATTATTGCTCAATATTTTATTGAAGCAACTAATCCATTGTTTTGGCATAATCTCATGTGATCTATTGTGAGGGTACCCAAGGGAAAACCTCTAGCATTTCATCTATTTTTATTTATTTATTTATCATATTTATTCTCTTTCATAATATTTGGATGATTTTAAGATTTCCTTAATTTCTAGAAAGTGTTACTAAATATGACATGGTATTAGATAAGTTATGGAGTATTGTCACTCAATCACATAGAGAAACTATTTTTAAGCTTTTTCTTTTACTCAAGAGATGAAAGAAACCTTTAGAGATTCATGAGTATTTTATATCATAAGGATCAAAGAACGAATTTTTTATGTGTACAAAGAAAAAAGCAAAATATTTTGAATGTAAAAAAATATTTTCCTTCTATTTTTTCAATGAAAAGTCCTTTTTATCCCAAAATGGGAGCATGGGATTTTTCAAAGGACTTAATCAAGGTCAAGTCATCCAAATATTCCTAAGAACACAATATTAGAATATTACCATTGATGTTAAGAAACCTAAATCAAATATAATGCATGATCAAATCCATTTGTGGATTCTTTTTATTTGTAGAATATTTTGGGAGGGATATGCGTTGGCATATTCAATAAGCACTAGCAATATCGTATGATATTGGAACTATGGGATTATGGCTAGTGAGACTTTTTTACAAGGCTTCTGCACTAAGTATCTCACCTCTCCTTGGGATAGGGTAATCATTTAATTATGGTTTTCTTTACTCTTGATCCATATTATGAGGTGGTTCGGAGCTTCCATGCAATGTTCATGAATCATATGAGACTTAAAAATGGATTAACATTCCTATGTTCCTTTTCTAATCTATGCAAAAATCCATGACTAATGTGTAGGGTGACAAATTTTTGAATACCATCCAACAGGGCATGGCCTTGCTGGTATTTGAAAAATTTTCTAAAGAAAAATGATTGATTGTTGAGGAGGTTCTCAAGTCTGTTGACTCTCAACTAATTCCAATCCTATTTTTTTCTCAACCGAAGTCCTCAATGTCTATTTCTAGAGATTCAAATGGGTTTTTGGAGGGGTGAATTTTATTCTATGCCCAAAGAAATGGGATATGATAAAATTATTAGAGATTTATACGTCTTGGCTAAGGAGTGTGGGGAAAATTTCATCGGTCCAAGGCTTCAAGACCCGAGTCTCCAAATTTTGGATAGAGGGATAGTCTTTACCCATAAACCTGATATTGTCAATGGTGGATGGTGCAATTTTACTCAAAAACTCAGGATGGTGGAAATTAAATTGTGGTTCATTCTAGTTTTGATGAAGATTGTTGTGGATTATTTTGAGGAGGTGAACCATCTTATGGGTGATATTTTGCATGATACGAAGATGGGTAAGAATTCCTGGAACTATCTTAGTTATGAACTTACCATTGTTTCCTTGTCCCTTTAGTTTGTATTTCCACCTTCCTATTGATGGTGATGTTAGTAATATTTTGTCTTGTTTTTGTTTGCTTTTTGGGGCCCCTTTTTTGGGATTGGATGACAGTTTTGTATAGTTGTGTTTTATGATTTTTCTCCACTAATAGAGTTATTTTGAAAGGTTGAGATATGCCTTTCAAAACCCTCATTTCGTAATATTACCAAAAAACAATTGTTTAATTTTATTTATTCTAGAAGAGTTTACATTTTGGATTAAATATATTTGAATAATGTCAATAAAAACATTATAATAATAATTGTTTAAATTTATTTTTAGAGAAATTTATATTCTCTCGTGGTTAAAACAATTAGTTCCTTAGTTATAATTATTAGTGAGCTATCTTATTTTTATTTTAGAAAATAATGTATATCCTTCCATAATAGTAAATCTAAAAGTTTGTAAGGGGTCTTACTTTTAATATAAGATTAGATTAAATTAGAAACCCTAGTTAAATGAATTACTATTGGGAAATTTATGAGTAGGACTTCTAGTGGTGAGGCTTAAAATAAATCTACGATGGTTTATATAGGATAACCCACCATATTACTAATAAATTGACAAGTAAGACTATATCCTAAGCTAGGGAAGTGGTCACGACCTTAATTAAATCCATGTGAAGATGAAAATATTTAAGCACAAAGACATGTTGCTATAGAATTTCCAACATGATTATAAGATGATAATATATTGGGATTGGTAAGAGTGTCTCCCCTCTAAGTTTTATGGGCCTTAGAGGATAACCCCTATGCCATTGTCCTATTATATCATATTAGGTAAGAGGGTGAGAAAGGAGGGATCACTAAGGTGTATTTTATGGGAACTAGCAATTCTTATCCACTTGAAGATGAATTGCAGTGACCAAAACTCAAAAATGACTATCTATCCCTTATTTTGATAAAATATTTGGTGAATGTTAAGCTCAATTTAAAATAAAATAAAAATTGACCAAGTGTGTTGAACCTTTTTGGGTCATTACAATTGATATCAGAGCAACATATATTCCCTAAAATAATTATATTAGATATCAACTCTAGGTATACATCTAAATTTTGGCAAGCTCTACATTAGGCTCCAAGTACAAAATTGAACATTAGTTTTGCATATCATCCAAAAATACATGACCAAACAAAACAATTAACTAGGTCCTTGAGGATATGCTTCACATATATTGTATGGACCATAAAACCAAATGCAAGGATTATCCACATTTTGTAGAATTTGCTTACAATAATAAATATCATACTTCTTTAGGTATGGCTCCGTTTGAGGCCCTATATGGTAAATAATACATAACACCTCTATCTTTGTATAATCCAAAATATTGGGTAGTAATCAAACTAAACATTATAAGTAAGATGAAAGAATAATTGAAAATGATTCATTAAAGGCTCAAGGAAGCAATTAATTGACAAAAGAGCTATTCTAGAAAAAGGTTCTATATTAAGGGTAAGACCTAACAAAAGTGCCATTAAATCCACGAATAAAGACCCCTAGATATGTTGGACCCTTCAAAATTATAGGAAAAATTAGTTCCATGGCCTATAAACTTGCCTTGCCACCTAATTTATCAAAAATCCATGACACCTTGAATATATCCCTACTTATGATGTATGTTTTTTATCTATGTCATTTTGGAATGTGTTGAGTTTGCAAATCTGGCCATTGAAGCTCAATCTATTTGAATCTTGGTATATCATATTAAGAAATTAAGAAAACATAATTTGGAACAATATAAGGTCCAATGGAATCAATATTCATAAAAGAATGGTACTTGGGAAGATGTAAATACTATGAAATAATAATTTAATTTTCTCTTTGAATGAATGAATATATATATATATATATATATATATATATATATATATATATATATATATATATATATATATATATATATATATATATATATATATATATATATATATATATATATATATTAAAACACACGGGATTGTGTTTACATTTGGGGAGGAGGATGTCACCACCCGTTATGAAATATATTTCATATTGTTATTTTAAAAGCTTTTGCTTGAATTAGTATTTTAATATTTTAAAATTTGCATGCTTTGGACAAGGTATTGTTGATGAATTTTGTGTTGTAGGTACAAGTCCTACTAAAAGAGTAAAATAGAAAATGATGATGGTGAAAATTTCACCAATGCCCCAAGGGCAAAACATAGCCCTCTGATAGATGCATTCATATAGATATTGTATATTTTATTGCATATTTTTCTTTGGCTTCAGATTAGTATAATAAATCAATAAAGAATTAAAAATAAAATTTAAATGAATTAAAATAAAAATAGACATGAAATGTTACTTAGACCATTGCTATTATTGATATATATGTTCACCAATAATTTTTATCTACCAAACTTCATTTGTAGAATAAGTAGTTTTTTCTATTGTATAGTTTATTTTTTGGAATTCAATTGTTAGTTCTTTAACAATTTTTTGAATGTACTTTTTCTTATCTACCTTTGTTGGACGTCTTATTTATACTTATGTTTTTGGAAAGTTGTATGGTGGATGTTCTTCATTTTTTCCTTTATCAATTTGTTTCTCTAGCTATTGGATGTACTTAAATAAGTTAAAATAGTTGTTTGGTGGTTGTTCCATATCTTTTTCAATTGTATTCTGATCGTACGACTTTTATACTTCTCTTTGGTCATTCATTTTTGCTACTTAATCATGTTGATATTTTGGATTTGCTAATTGCCTATATGTTCATAGTGAATAATGTCTTATTTGATGTTTCATTGATAATTTTCATTCGCCTAGATGTTTGTAGTGATTAATATTTTATTTGATATTAGGGTTTTTTATTTGGTCATTGGCTTTCCCTACTTAATCATGTTGATATTTTGGATTTGCTAATTGCCTATATGTTCATAGAGAATAATGTTTTATTTGATATTTCATTGTTAATTTTCATTCTCCTAGATGTTTGTAGTGATTAATATTTTACTTGATATTTCATGGGTTTTTTTAATTTGCCTAGATATTTATAGTGATTAAAATTTTAATTAGTATATTAGGGTTATATTTTAATTTGCTAATGTCCCATTAGTATCTTCTTTTTCTACTAGGCAACTATAGTAATTCTAGACAGTTGATTTTTTTTATGTTTATCTCTCTTCCTTATACCTGGGTGTTTACCATTGGAATGAATATGTATTCCTATATGTGATTTTCAACCATACTAATTATTCCCTATTTTTTTGGTATGCAATAAACCAAATTATTAAGATTTTTTTATCTTGTTTGATTAATTATTGTTTGAGTGATTTATTGTTTGTTTAGGCTTTTGCTCAAGTTAAATTAAATACTCCAATATTAGTCAATAAAAAGAAGCCTTGTCTATAATTAATATAATACCTATAAAACTATGATAAAATAGCAAATAAATTAAAATAAAATAAAAATATTTTATTTTATTGAACTGAAATATTTTCATTGGTAGTTGCATTGCCACCTCTTTAAGGGATAATCAATTCATTTGTTGTGCATGGAATTTTGTTTATATAAACTTGGAATAAATGTGAATATTTTGTATCATGAACATAACATTAGGATGCATTCATTATATATACATATATATTTGAACAATTTGTTTGTTGTGCATGAATTGTTTTATTATATAAATGGAATACCTTTGAAAAACAGAAATGGAATTTTAGAATGTATTCAATTTATAAATATTTTTGGGCCACTCTGATCCCATTCCACTCCCAACTTGAGCTCAATTCTCAACTCAGATGTAGCAAATGCAGATGACTTACACTCAAAGACTTACCAAAATTAATCCATTTCATGTCTGGTTGGAAGTGTAGAATCTTAGTCAAGTGTGTAAAGTATTTCTCCTTACCCAATAGGGTTTGATTATACCCTATGAATTCTATGTATTGTTATCTTTTAGTTTGCTTAATTTGCACTACAATTGGCATGCATTGGCTTAGAAAAAGAGCTTGTTTAATTTTATTAGAAATTTAATACACTTATCTACTTTCATTTTATATACAATTATTGTCTTCTAATCTTAATGTAAATGTTTTTTTGGTTAGTTATAATTGAAGGCAAAATTTGAATCATTTAAGTTTTGCTTTAAAATAGTTTTTAAAGAAATACATTTTAATTATATTATTTTTATTTCTTTTAGTTTGAAATAATATTAGTCACTTTATTTTATTTAGAAGAATCTACACTTCAATTAAATATATTGAATATTGTCATTGTTAATTTCAATTTCTTTGAGTTTGAAATAGGAAATATATTAGAATAAGAATAATCATTTAATTTTATTATTTCTAGAAGAACTTACATTTTGGATAAAATATATTTGAATAATGTAAATAGGAAACATAAAATAGTAATGGTTTAAGTTTACTTTTAGAAGAATTATATTGTCTTATGGTTAAAACAATCAATTCTTTAGTTATAAATATTAGTGAGCTATCTTCTTTTTATTTTAGAAAATAATGTATATATTTTCATAATAAGTAATATAAACATTCATAGGAGACCTTACCTTTAATATAAGGTCGAATGATTAAATTAGAAGCCTTAGCCAAATGAATTGCACTATTAACCAAATTAAATTAAATTATTCAAAATATCAAATACCCAATACTAGTTAAGTTGCATGGAGGCAACTAACTATAATTGAGAATGGTCATTCTTAGTGACATAGACTAAGACATGAGGTAAGGTGGAATAGTATGGAATATTACACTAGGTCACTCTTGAGTAGTACAATGGGGGTCTCTTGGGCAATTTATGAGTAAGAATTTTGGAGGTGAGTCTTAAAATAATTTCACGATGGTTGGTATGGGATAACCCATCATATTACTCATAACCTAATAGGTAATAATATGTCCTAAGCCAGGGAAGTGGTCATGGTGTTAATTGAATCCATGACAATATGGAAATAATTAAGCACAAAAGCATCATCATATAAAATTTACCACATAATTACAAGATGACAACATGTTGTGGTGAGGAAGAGCATCCCTCCTCTAGGTGTTATGGGCCTTAGAGGATAACCCCTATGCAATGATCCTATTGTTTCATACCAAGTAAGAGGGTGATAATGGAGGGACCATTAAGGTATATTTTATGATAAATGGTCATTCATGTCCACTTGAACATCGACTACAGTGACCAAAACTCAAAAGTAGCTATCTATACCTTGTACTAATAGAATATTGGGTGAATGTTAAGCTAAATTCAAAAAACAATTGACCAAGTGTGTTGAACATTTTTGGGTTAAATATAGTTAGTAGCTCCCCTTAATTGGTCAAAAATATCATCAATCCTAGGCAAGGAGTATCTATTTTTAATGGTTACCTTGTTAAGCATTCAGTAATCAATACATAGTATTAAAGAACCATAGTTATTTTTTATGAACAAGATCGGATCACCTCGTGGTGATACACTAGGTTTAATTAACCCCTTCTCGAGTAAGTCTTGGAATTGTGTTTTAAGTTCTTGCAACTCAATTGGTATCATATAATAGGATAATCTAGCAATAGGTTCAGCCCTTGGTATCAACTCATTAGAGAAATCAAACTCACATTGAGGAGTAAGGATTGGTAGATCTTATAAAGAAATGTCTCTAAATTTTGTTTGGCATAGGGTATTTCTTGAATAATTCTATGTTTATTTCATTTTCTTCCTTCTTATTCATTTTGACTACATACACTATTTCACCTCTTTTCATTATTTTCTTAAGTTGTATTATAGATAGTAAATGTGGTTAGAAGGGTCCTCAATCACATTGAACTCTTATTCATTATTTGGATTCATCTATAAAATCCATCAATCTTCCTTGAAAATCAACAAGGTCTCCATGACTCTTTAACCAATCCATTCTTAGTATAATATCAAAAATATGCAAAGGAGCTGCATAAAGGTTCCAATTAGTTGATCCATTGGGTAGGAGGACATCAACATTAAATAGACACTAGTTGACTATGTAAGTTTGACTTGACCCATATTCTACCTTCTACCCATTTTGCTAAAAATATAGGTCTTTCTAGCATATCCCTAATGATGCTAGTGGAAATAAAATTATCTACAATACCACTATAAAATAAACTATTTACAACATAACTTTCAAAAGCATAGGGGTGTCTTGTTTATTTAAATTTGAATTTTCACTCCTACCATTTGGCTTGACAAATACTATAGTTGCCTTCATGAACCTCATGAATAGTGTATTCAGGGAACATCTGGATCACTTTGTATTGACATTTTTAGATGATATTTTTATATAATCATGAACTAAAGAGGAACATGACCAACATATGAAAAAGGTTTTGAAAGTACTCATTCATCATTGAAAGTAATTATAACTTGACGTTAAGGATCCTTGGGTTGAGAGATAAATGGTTGTTTTCAATAAAAATCATGTTATGAAACCTTAGAGTTAAGATTACCCAATCCTGGTTGTATTGCAGTGAGATGATCAACTACATGATTATGAATAATACATTCTAAACACTAAGGCTTAGGTGGCCCTAGTGGTGAGACTTTGACATTATCCAAAGGTAAGGCTTGATTATCATAATAGTGAGTTGGTATGGGATAATTCACTAGATCATTCACAAGGCAATATTGTAGTGGCACCTTATAGAGAGGTATGAGTGACTATAAGCATTATTTGTGACTGGTAATGATCTTAGTTCACTCACAAAGAGATGAAGCTAACTAACCATTAAGGCATCATGCCATAATAATCCTACATAGATGTTAGTATGTAAGATTGAAGAAAAGGAGTCCCCTTTTATGTGTTATGAGCCTTAAAAGATAACCTCTATGTCATTGTCAATTTACATTATACAAATGAGTGTATGACTAATACCATCTTTTCTAATAATGAAATTGGAAAAATTATGCCTTTTACAAGATACTAGCCATTCGTGTTCACTTGAAAGTCATCTACAACGACTCAAAAGTGATTATGGATATCTTATACTAACTCATTTTTTTAATAAAAAAAGTCCTCTCCATAGATTGCGTTTTGGACGGGTTGTTACAGTTAATTAGAGGAGGCAGAGGAGGCACAAACCATTCTTCAAAGCGTAGGAAGATCTAAATTATTAGAATACAATGAACAACTTTACACGTGTAGTACAAGAATACGAAGAAAGCTAGAAGCTGTGCAGAAGTTCATAATACCACTTTACTACAACCTTCTCTTAATTTAAATGCTTCCGTAAAGTTTCTCCAATGAGAAGAGTCAGTAGAACAGTTTTTAACTTTTGATGTTTCAAGGAACCCTTGACCTTTCCTTTTCCCACATTATAAAGATGGTGTGTAATCCCATATTTATAATAAATCAAAAAATCAAAATGTTACGGTGGCAAACGTATCTCGTCCTCTACATTGAATTTTATCAAAACAATATGATTCATTGATGTATGAATTCAGTTCCCCTCTCCGCCTTTGGTGTGTTTTACATTGGAGGACTTGAACACAAAGGAAGGACATGACGCCTCTAAAGCAGAGCATTTCGTTTTCAATGAGTATTAAATGAGGCCAGGGTTTTGTTCCTATACTCATAATCAAAACCAAGAGTATAAAATTATAGACTAGACGAGCCCCACACACTCTGTAGACAAGGTGGGAAACCTTACGGAGTCCTTGCAATAATCGTAGATGATGTAGTTCGCATGTAGCCATGGAAGATTTTGCCTTTGCAACGCAGTGAGCGATGAATAAGAAGGCACATCCCACCATTTGTGAAGAGAAGCAGTGTATGAGGTCACACAGTCTAGGGCTCCTTTGCATTAAGTTTGTGTAGGTGGAAACGAATGGAGCATGGCTCCAGTTGGTCTTTAGCAGGTCCCCTTGAGTGGTCCAATAGTCTGCATTCCAAATGGAAGAAAATACTCCCATTGCCTGCCTATTTGGGTAGGTCACTCCGAACTTTTCCTTGATGGGGAACACTCGAATTGGAACATCGTCTACAAAGAATCTGCAACAAAACAATCCGACAGATGTTACTTTACTTTATTTTGTGGTATTACCTGTCTGCACAATCCTCTAGGTTTGTTTAATCTACTCACACCACTTGGTTGCGGTTCCATAAGAGAGAGTATGTATGGAAATCTTCAGTTGGGTCAATCCAGAGGTAGATACGTTGCTCCCTGTTGCCCGTGCCGTTGACGTGAATATTATTCTGAACAATATAAGGCTGCCCCGAAGCGTTCCCCATAAATTCAAGTCGAACTCGTCATGCAGAGCACCGTGCGACGACATCTGTAGGGCGACCGAATTCATTTAACCAAATGGGAACAAAATCAATGTAAATTACGAACGGTAAATTTAGAACTCGACATTCATAAAATGTTGTGACTGTACCTGCAGAGTCGCTAGGGACGAGTTTAATCTGCACGCTTGTTTTTCAAAACAAATATGTCGTCTTGGAAGCAAAGCCAGCGCCTGAACATTTGTTAAATCACATCGAATACAATCCCTTCAGTTAAGCAAAAGTGAACCCTGACAAAAAGAACGACTAAAGGCGAGACTGATTGTGGAAATGTCCATTACCTGAGGTATTATCGAGCTTAAGCTTCAGTAACTACCCCTCGTAGAGGACATGATCAAGTGCCCAGTTAGGTTCAAATAAGTCATCAAACTCAGCACAATAGCATGCATTGAAACAGAGCACCAGAATCAAGCTGAAGCACAACACCCCATCTTGGACAAACCGACCTCAAATGTTTTTTTTTTTCCTTTTAAAGACTATCTGAACTCTTCTGTGGTTCAATAAGAAGCTGCGAAGATGTATAGGTCTCTCCAAAGGCAACCTGTGATGTTTTGAATTCTAACCTTTTTTCTTAATTTCCTAGTGATTGCCAAACTTAAGCGATAAATTAATTCTATTAAAGCTAAAGATGTCCCCGAAAGCAGACATTATTGGACCAGAGTGTACTGAATTCGTGATAAGCCAACTTTTCTGGACGAGTACAACTTACCCTAAAATCGGGTTCAAGTACTCGGACTTTGACAGAGAACTACAAGTAGAAAGGTTTGTTTTGCTTAGTTTGGTGATTGTTCACTCCCACGGTGATAAGGTTAGCGACAGGCTAAGCTTTGTTATTACAAAAATTTATGTAACTAGATACCCGCTCAGCCAGCGGGGTACACTCCCACGGTTATAAGGTTAGTGACAGGCTAGGTTTCGTCATTACAAAGTTCATGTAACTAGACATCCACTCAGCCAGTTGGGTACACTGCTTTCGTTTACTTTTTGAGCAATGGTAGCTAATTACCCATATGGGGGCACGTCCCACCATCACTTCAAGTCAATGAGATTCCTGAGAATATCCCCTCTATTGAGGGCCAGGCATGGCCAGCCCGGAAATCTCTACCAAATTTCGTATTTTTAACTGTTTTACGTTTTGGTTTGAGCTTTGCCTGAGCTGTTTGCAGGTCATCAGAACAGCATGTTGAAGTTTGGTGTGTACGATAAATGGGTGCCGTGTGGAGAAGACAGTGACCGCTTTACCATCGCCCTGGAATTATTGAGGCAACGTCATAGTCCGAGGATCGACATGGAAATCACGTTTTGCAAGGATAATGTTGATAAATTGGCCGGATGTCTCATATGCACCTCTCATGGCCTTTTTATTCGTATATAACAATCTTTCTTTGACACTTCATTAAAAATATAGGGGATTTAGCTCATATGCACCTCTCATGTCCGGATGTCTCATATGCACCTCTCATGGCCTTCTAGTAAACTCAAGACTCATATAACTTTTAACAATCTGATCACATAGTGGATTTAGCTCATCCAATTAAATTTTCTTATAGGATTCACTAGTCTCTAACCTCTACATGTCTTGAGTGAAGCCTAAAATTATATTGCACAAACACAAGGTCATTGAGGCGCTTCTAGCTCAACATATTGCGCTACTTGGTATGTATGACCTCAAATAGAGACCAATTACACTTACACCTTAAAGTGCTACAAAGCTAAATAAAGATGCAAACAACCATCCTTTGTAGAGTAGATGTTTTGGATCCATAGTCTTCCCACCATAAATCTAAAAAAAATTAAAATTCAAAAGTATTAATTTACATTCATAAACTATAAGAATGCTAACTACATAAAAAAGTAAACAGTGTTAAACTTCAAAATTTTAAATGCATTACCTCATTGTAAGCTTGACCTTGGTTCTTTAACAAAGGGGGACACAAAAAAGGTCCATATTGCAACCTTATACAAATTCAATAGGGATAAGGTGATGTTTGTTAGAGTTATCTGTCATCTTCTTTGAATAAGTATAAAACCTTTACTAGACCTCCTCAATACCACTAAGGTCGCTATTCTAGAAGAATTTGGGATCAAAGAAGCACACCACAACATGAATTTGTTGATGGAATTGCCTTGTCCACATCTTATCAATAATGTAATAATTTACTTCAAACTTACATTGGTTACCACTATAATAATGCTCAATGACATCGTTGGTTCTATTTGTTACCTCATATAAATAGCCCATGGTCAATTTTTCACCATCTACAAGGTGAAGAACCCTTACCATGGGTTTTTTCACCTATAATTAAATATTAAATACTAAAAATTTATGAAAAGTAATCTTCAAGTATGAAATAAGATTTTGAAATTTAAATTTGAACTCAACAATTAAATTGCTATTACCTTGAAAATTTTGTGAACACTCTCCCAAAATGAATTATCATAACTTGGTTTTGTATTTGTTGTCTCTTCTCTCTTGTATGAAATGCTGAGGCATACAATTCTTTGATCATAAACATTCACTTCAAAGTGGATGATGTTGATATAAGGCTCTACAAGGGTTAACCCCATGCTTCCACATTAGGTCTTTTTTTAGTTTTTGACTTGGGGTTGTAGATAAAGGAGTTTGTTGGGCTCTACTTGTAGGAGGATCATTGTTGCTTATGGTGGATCCAAGGATCTTACTTGAAGAAGCCATAATTATTTCCTAATAAAGTAAAAAGTAATTATTAGAGGGAAAAAATCATTTCATTAATCAGATGCCCTATTTTACACCCCAAAAGAAAAAAAATACTCATTAGCCTACATGCTTGAAAAGAGAAAAAAAAATGAACAAATAAGAAAAAATATGGCCTAGCCTACATATTTGTAAAGAACTTAAAGAAAGTAAATTGAAAACAACCTTAACAAAACCCTAGTTTTCTTTAGGGATTTGAAAATACCTTAAAATAAAATAGTAAAAACAACCTGAAATCTCTTTAAGCCACATGATATAAAAAGGTGGTTTAAAATTATTGTTTTTATTTATTTAACCTATTACATGTTTCTTCATAATGCTAGAGAGAATAAAATAGATGACCAAATGACCAAAAATGTGATTTTAAAAATAAATTTGGCATTTTTCCTCTTTTGTGCATCCTTGAGGTCAATGATAGTGTGTCTATGAAAGCTCTTGATATAAACCTCTATGCATGTGCAATGTAAGCCTACAATTATTACATTCTTTATGTAACATTATAGGAATTCTTTATAAAATTCTTCGAATAACATTAATGCATTTACCCTTAGAGATATCCATTAAACAAATTTTATAATTTACATCAATTTAAAGTTCAATATATTTAACATATTGTAATTTGATTTTTAGTCCATGTTATGTTAGCCTAAGGTTTATAATTTATATATCACTAAAAATAACCCAATGACATGTTCCAATGTAAATAAATGCATGTGTTTTAAATATGGTCCCTCTACTTGCTGAGAGGCCCAGGTTCAAATCTCTCGCCTCACATGTTGCGGATATGTTATGTAATGGTTCCCTCGTGGTCACAGTCTGTTTACCCCTTGTGGCCACCACCAAAAAAAAAAATATATATATATATATATATATATATATATATATTTTTTTTTTTTTTTTTTTTGGTATATAGAAGCAATGGTTACAATCACGATTTTTAGTAACTACCAGCACATGCTGGTAGGGTTCAAACTATCCATGAAGGCTCCCAGGACTTCCATCGTCTCGGTACATGGTAGCCCGGCATGAGATGGGGACCGCCGGATGCACAGGGGTTGCACCGTCGTCATCAATCTGGCGCACCACTCAGAGGAATCAAATCTGGGCTACTGTCTGTGCATGGACAAGCCCGTGGGATTGGAACCTAGGTCTCCTCTCGGTAAGCGCCCCAACTTACCAATCCACCTACAAGCCTCTCATAACATTACTACATTAATGACTAGGAATTATAAAGAACTAAAAATGTATTGTGACCATGGTGGAATTAAAATAAAAAAATTAGGTCACCAACGATACTTTTACATCATGTGTTGGAAGAGTGTGTTGACATATCCTATATAAGATTATTAATTTCATAAGTTTATTTATATAATAAATTTACGAGTTAGGTTTACATTTTCAAAATATTTTTAATTAATTTCTTTGTATTTTTATTATTTTATTAAGGTTTTTTATTATATAAGAGAATTGGTTACAACCATTTTTTTTAGTAACTAACCAACAGAGGGTTCAAACCATAGGGATTGCTCCCAACAAACATATTTATCTTATTCTTAGGTAACTCGACATGATATGGGGACCGTCTATTGCTTAGAGTTGGTACCATCGACATCGGTCTCGTGCACACTTAGAGGATTTAGAGCATAATACTATCTTTGCAAGGATTGGCTTCCCTTACAAGGTTTGAACCTAGGTCTCTTCTTGGTAAGTGCGTAGCCACACCTGCACTTACCAATCCACCTAGCCCTTGGAGGTTATTTTATTAATATATTACTTTTAATTGAAAATTATGAAGAAAAATTGTCACAAATTTTTTATTATTATGCATATCATATTTTATAATATAAATTTAGTAATTTTACTTATATATATATATATATATATATATATATTTAGGATATATAGGATAGTTTCATATCTTACTTTAATTGCAAGTAACACTTAATGTTGATGTCACACTTATATAATGATAAATTGAATTGATGAGTATAGGTAATAGTTGCAACATTTTTTTTATAATTATAGGTGTGTTGAAAGGTTCCTCAACCTTTTACAATGATAATAGAGCCAAGCCTACAATATTGTCAAAATATATAAGAAAATAAAGGAGTCCACATAGGGACTTAAGACCAACCAACACAACATGGCATAACGAGAACAATCCATAAACAAATCATGAATCTATTTAGAAGAATGTGTGGACTTCCAATAGAAAAAGGATCACAATTATTAATGAGAAACATAAAATAAACTATTCAGCTTCTACGCAAAAATTCTCCCTCCAAATAGAAATATTATCCTACCTTAGCCCTAAATTAGATAATAAATCACCAAAGATTATCCTACCTTCTCTAAATATGTGCTTGACATTAATTTTCTCCAAATTTTGATAGAATGTCTTAGCTTTCTTAATTAGGTTGAATATGTTCCAACTATGATTTAGATCATTAGAAAAGGCCTTAACCATATTTAAGGAGTATTCTTAAATAATGATTTTTTTTCAATTCAAAGATTCCATTAATGCAATGCCTTGATACAATGTCCTTAATTGTACAAAATTATAATTCTGAGGTCTTACATTTTTTGCAAAGGCAAATAGAATATCTCTATTGTGATTTATAAAAAGACCACTTAGCCCCATAAGCTCTGGATTCTCTTTCGACACTCCATAAAAATTAAATTTAATTCAATATCGAGGTGGGGATTGTCATTTAACAAAGGTTGTAATACTATCTCGAAGATCTATCATTTTTGCACTGATTGAAAAACCCTATATTTTCAATAGAATACCACCCCTCCATGGTTGAGAATAGAATCTAAATTTCCCATATTTTAACAATTATTGTTAACACTCAAAGCCAAATTGATTCAACATTTATCTCCATACTTTTGAAAACTATCTCCTTCCAAACACCCCAAAGGATATGTAGGTGATTGAATGACCAATAAGAGTATGAGATAGGATTAAAATACGAAGAGGCCCATTGATAAATGTCCTATAAAAAACCAATACACATCCACAAAACTCCTAAAATATCCATCAGGAGAGAAAACACTTCCATCGAAAAAGGGTATTGGAAAAATAAATAATTGGTGGATTCATCAAAAATTTTACAAAGGGAACACCAATTTTTAATTATCATACGTCTTCTTTTTAGGTTGTCCATCGTAATAATTTTATCCTAATATGCCAACCAAAATAAAATTTTCATTTTTGGTGTAAGACCTTTAACCTAGATTCTCCTAAAAATAGGACCTTCCTCCGAGGAATTAGAAGTAATCTTATAGGCTGATTTAACTAAAACTAAGCCATCACTTTCATTATCACAGATTAAGTTTTATTCATCTTCTATATTTTTATAACTTGAAACCTTAATAAATATTTATTTAGGCTAAAACTCCTTTATTTCAACATATTCAGATTACACATTCTAAGTAATTTCTAACTTTTAACCCCTTGACTATTTTACAATCGCCCTAGAATTATTGGTGTAATATTAGAGTAAAAAATTCAACATGGAAATCGTGTGATGCAAGGAGAATCAAGATAAATTGGTATGATGTCTAATATGTACCGCTCAAGGTCTTTAATTCATATATAATAATGTATTTGACACTTCATTAAAAATAGGGGATAGTGACACGTATAGAGCTATGCAACCATTGTTTATTAAGCTAGTTTGAATGAGGAATGGATATAAACATCTTTTATTTAATAATTTATGAATCCATTGGCTTGCTATTAATTGTAGGTGATATTATATATTGTAATTATAGTAATTGAGGCCATAATCAATTAGGGTTTCATTGAAAAACAAGTAGAAGAAACACTTATGTTTGACCTTTCTAAATTCTAAGCTATGGAAATGAAAGAACAATGCAAGAAGACAAGAAGCTTATACTAGGATGATTATTGATTTTAAATGATGACTAAACCCTAACTTGCAATAAAATAGATCCTTTCCTTTTGACCAAGGATTTTAGAGAATGCAAAAACAAGATTAGCCCTAGGATGTAAACTATATGCTTTTATTCTTTCAAATGTCTACAAATAAATGATCAAGTATTTTATTTTTCTTTTATGAAAAAAGGAAAGGACAACAACACTCAATAAACAACCTAAATATCTACTAGGGAACATATCTAGCTTGACGGTTAATCCAAGCTTTAACTTACATCTAGAATATCCAAATAGATACAAACCTACAAAATAATTTATAATACCTTAGAAAATTTGATCAACATTTGAGGGCTTACTTAGACTACTATATAACTAAGCTTGGAGGTGCAACAATCAAACTCCATTGATCCTTTTAGCTAATTGTTTAAAATTATTATGATCTTTGAAATTGGGAATAAAAAAAAGCAATATTTAATGAACAGGCAATAGTGAAATAAAATGAGATAGAATGCAAGTAACATAAAGTTAAAATGTAAGCAAAGAATTACAGTTTTTGGGAGCAAAACTTTACCCCAAGCCCTAATTGACCAAATCCATACCTTGTAATGAGGGGGCATAAATATAGCTTGCCAAATTCACACCCTGTAAAAGTGAGGCATGAACTTGATTTAGATGCACTTTTTGGGTCCCAAAATGCCAAAAAATACAATGCAAAACAATGAAAGATAGAGCTAATGACTAATAATACAAGTAAATAATTTGGTTAGCTAATGGAGGAAGCAAGGAGCAATGAGAATATTAAGGAAGCAATCTAGAATTATATACATATTCAACCATAAATACTCATCCACTTTATCCCCATGGGCAACCAACACCATAGTAGTAAAACAAAAAAATAACAAATTGTAGTAGAAGAGCAATTGTTAGTGAACAATGAGTGAGTTAAGATCTAAGATTCTCCAAAATATTGACTAGAGGAAAAAAAGGAGTCCAATACTCTATTTTTAAGAGTTTTGGAGGGCTAAAATGGTGGGAAAATAAAAGTTCACTATGGGAAAGGACCAACACCAAAATGGACTGATGGGAGTGGGATTTTCGAGAGAAATTAGAACATCAAATTCATACCCAATAATTATAGGGCACAAATATGACAAAATTTCATCCCCCATATTTATTGGGAAAGAATTTTGTAATTCTAGGGAAAAATGACAAAGGAAGAGAGGAAAAGGGCCCCAAATTTTCACTTGGCAACTTTGCATGGCTTACTAAGGGTTTAAGGAAATATTGACTCATTTTTATGGGCCAATTTTTGGTGCCTACATTTTCCCCTATATTTGATGAATTTATGGCTAAGTAAATATGTCAAAGAAGTATGTAGACTCCTATGGGTAAAAATAGTGAACACACACAAAAAAAGGGTGGTGCAAAAAGGGGTGTCATCTTAAACATTGTAAATGTTCACATAAATTAAGGTATTACTACAATTAATGCCTCTAAGGCTAGGATCATTGAGTTTTTTAAGGAATACAAGATTCCTTAAAAACTTGAAAAAGGCACCAAAGGAAGCAAAAACAAAAAAAAACAAAGAAATACAAAGAAGAGAAAGATAAAAAAAATAAAAAAGAAGGGGGGAAAGAAGAAAATGATGGAAAAGGAGTTCATTTTCACCACATGAGGAGAAGAAAAGAGATTTGAATAAGAAAAATAAGAACAAAACCTCCAACCCAATGTGCTTCCATGGTGAGAGGCAATGTTGGTACTGCTACTCATCGATAGAAGGTACATATCAAAACCACTTTCTAGAATTAGATGTTTCACCTGCACCCACAAAACATTTAGCAATTTTTTTTTTAATTTTAAGCAATTTTTTACAAAATTTACCATGGATCATGAATTTGGTCTTAAAATGTGAATTTGGTCAAGTTCCCTTGAAACATTCATGATCGTTCATTTTAGGGTATGAATTTGGTTGTAGACACCTAAAACACACTATATTTAGGGGACTACTCATATGGACATCCTTGCAGACCATATGAATGATCTTGGATTATTCCAAGACAAAGTAGTGGTTCTCACCACTCAATTTAGGTATATTTTGTCTACTCAGTCTTTAATGCGGATGGCATCTGCAACTAAGGTCTCAGCTACAACTGACACCCTTGGCTAGGATTCTAGTTATACTTAAGAGCCACAGCTAGATCTACAACTATCACAGACTCTCGAGCCAAGCCAAAATTAGTTACAACAGCCATGAAAATGGATTTCAAATGGTTTCAAGTGAGGAAGCTTTTGGATTATTCCTCTCAATCGCTTCAACCTCCCAGTTCTTGATCTTGGCTTCCCAAGGAAGCTAGGATGAGGAATTGAGAGTGCTATAAGATCCCCCTCCAAATTGAGGAAAAATGGGCTAGAAGATTTTTCAATTGAATGTAGTGAAACCTTTCCAAATTGGAGAGCCTCTTACAACCCTTTAGGAGTGTCTACATGCTTCCAATTTGGAGAATCATGACTGCATTTGAAGCTATGGAGGTTTCAAGAGCTTGAAGAGATCATTCATCCCTAGTTGAACTACTTCCACTACAAATTTGAATAATCTACACCACTAATTCATTCTATAATACAGAGGTGACCCTTTATAATCAATTCCTTAGAGTAATTTCAAGATTCAAGCCTTGGTTACAAGAGAAAAAGCACATTCACCTCAGTCATGGCTAATAGAGCCAGTTGCATTTGAAACCTGCAGCTAGGATTTGATACTCAATTTCCTTTGTTTTAGTTGTAGGATATCAATTTCATGTATCCAATTAGGTATATATACCTTATATTAGCCTTCATTTATGCTTTTGTATGGTTAATTCTAGAAATTAGACGTAGCTTTTCTCTTATTTCATCATATTTTCTAATTTGCACTTATCTTCCTAGATTAGATCTATTTCTTTTTAAATTGCAAATTATACATATGATTAGCTAGATTTACTATTTTCCTAGCATGCTTTATCACAATTTAGGTATTTGGTGATTATCTTTATAGGTCTTTACAATTTCTTTTCATATTTATCATATTCTTTGTAAATATTTAACAAGAGCCTCATCATAAGAGGCCTCATATGCTTCTAATAGTGCTATGTTGTTTCTTGAACATAGATCATAGGTTATCAACATCTTCAAGGTATTATTTGCATCAAATTCCTCCAAGCATGTGAGAAGAAGGCTTTAAAGCCTTAAGTAGTTCATGTCTACTCTAAAAGTCTACGGATTGCACCATCCCCATTTAGGGGCTTCACATTTGTATTAATTGTATCAAGATTTTGGTATCCCTAAGAGGGACCTACTTGTAACCAAAATTTGCAATGATTTAATAAGATAAACATTCACATCCATGTTAATTCATTGGTGTATATGCTTTATTTCTTTAATATTTGGTATAAAGATGCAATAGCTTAGGTTCTTACTTTATAGGATGGTACAGATGGTGATCATGATAGAAACCTACAAAATGCATTGTTAGTTACTGATATTTTTGTGTTTTTGTATTGTAGGTCTTATCCATGCTTGAAAGCCATGGTGCAAAATGTTAGCCATGGTTAACACCCATGTCTAGAATCTCAATCATGCTCAATAGATGTAGCTAGAATAAAATAGAGAAACAAACAATAAGTAGCTTGTCTCTTCATCATATGAGGGATTCTAGGTAATTTTCCCTTCCCTGTAATTTTTGTCTTTGTGTTTTTCCTGTCAGTAGGATAATTAGATCATCTAGAAAAAGAGGGAAAGATAATAAAAATTGCCTTGTCTACTCATAGTTGTGGCTAAAAAAAGCAGCTAGCACTATTAGTTATGGTTGTCACTTGTAGATAAGATATATTTGACTCTTAGTTGTGGTACATAGTAGCAACTAGCATTAAATATTTGTTTTAGGGTTTGATTACTTGAGGCCTATCTAAGGGCCAATCTCTCATGTAATTTTGCATTCTCTGATTTGGAAAATAGCATTTAGCTTTGCATATTTTTGAATTCAAACATAAATTTCCTAGGCATATAGGAAAAATCATGTGTGCTATATGATGCATTTTTCCTTTTATGCAAAGTTAAAATGAACCCTCACACACCACATAATATCAAAACTCTAGTGAGTTGGAATTCACACCCAACCACTAGTAGAGTTCAACGACAATAGGCATCATATCCATCCATTGGATCAAAACCCATGAACCCATTCTAGTAGCCAATATCGACTCCAACAACTATTCTATCCATACAAAATAGCATATATTCCTCTTCCAACGGGTGTATCATTGTGCACGATGTGTTGAGTGAGGATTGACAGGAACTATGCTCCGTGACCAGGTGTGGGCTTCATCTCCACACTTTGGTGGATTTACGTGACCATGAATTTCATTGTCGGTTGTTGAGTTGTGAGAATATAGATGAAATCCATTAAACTAAACAAGTATATCATCGACAAATTTGAAAACATGATGAGTGTTATTTTATGATACAACACACCTAAAACACACTTAAACTATTTAGGAATCACAAATAAGCTTTAAAAGAGATAATCACCCTTGTTTTCTAGGTTTTCTCTAAAATATAAATAGGATATAATTGACATTATGGTTAATACACGGAGAACCCGACATCAGTGTATAACTGAGATCGAACCTAAAAATCCACAAAACACACAATACAACACGTTGAACTCTCAACCACATAATCCTCTTGAATGAAATTCAATGAGTATTAGAGGAGACAATTCAATGCATGCAGATTTTGTTCAAAAAAACTGAATTATAGGAGGTAATGCATACTCCTCAAGATATATATCTAAGGGTTTCTCAAGGCCCCCACCATCCCAGGATAGACAACAAGAAAATCCACCCAATCAAGGGTAGGAATAAATGACTTCATCAAAGCATAGACCCGAGAAGATGCCAAATCCTAGTGGACCTAGAAAGTTCACTATATATTTGGCCACATTGGGAGCTAATGGTATACCCCCAAATCAACCATGGAGAACTATACAGTTGGATGGACTAGATAAATTCCTAGGCCAACTAGGGTATAAAGCCTCAATGGCTCCTTCTCACTATGTAATTTCATGTAGTTTGAGCACACACAGACAAATTATTGAGCTAATAGAATGCTTGAAGTGCTCTTGAAGCGTGCGTGCTCCATCCATATAGGGAGTTATAGATAATATACTACTAAAAAACATAAATGTCATCCACATGGATAGAGGTAAGAGTATTGCAAATAAGTCTATTGGGGCTCACACAAATAAAGCAGCCCGAACTAAGCCGAACCACCAAAGGCCACATACTATCAATATTATAGATCGATTGCAAAAATTGGTGTCAAGCTAGAGGAAGTGCATATTCCAATATCAATTGGAAGATGTGCATACAGAGCACAAGAACCTCAAAAATAAGGAGGTTTCTAAAGAAACATATATATGAGCAACGCATGCGTGAGCAATGCATCCTTGACCAAAAGGAATGTGCAAAGAGAGAAGATATATTGGTTCACACTAATTTACCTATACAAAGTGAATACAAGGAGCACCATCATATATGAGATGCTTTGTAGCCCAAATTTCACCCTAATCATACTATATATTGTACTCATTATACAACCCAAAACACGTTACAATTCCAAGAACTCAAACATAATGGGTGTACTCAATACGAGGAAGTAGAATGAGATGACCAAGAATAGGAATATCCTGAGATCTCCTTAGTGGACGTGGAGGATGAGCCTAGTACTCCACCTTGACCAAAGAAGAATCTATCTTCAAAGGCTCCTTAGAGACCTCTCAGGAAAGAGGATATTTTATATTCCTAAGACTAGAAGGGCTTGGTATAAAAGTTAAGAGCCATTGAAAAATAAGGTACAACTTATCAAAAGCCTACCTTGAATAGAATGCACAATGCATCTCTATGCCCCTTAGTTCCTACTCCAACGTATCCTGAACACTTCGAGATGCCTAATATAGGTAAATTTTAAGGAGATGAAGATGCCCAAGAGCATGTCATGATTTTTATGAACATGTGCTTTTAGATACAAAGTTATGATGCTTTGTTATTAAGGACCTTCATCATGACTCTTTCGGGCCCTACCCTAGAATGGTTCAACCAATTAAAAAGGTACAACATAACTAGCTTCAAATAGTTGACTAATGCTTTTCTTGAATGCTTCTCCTTCGACATCAAGAAGAAAATAAATTTGTTTGATTTGGTTTCTTTAATGCAATACGATGATGATCCAATCATGGAATATGGAAAGAGATGGAGAAAGTTGATGGTAAATCTACCATTTTCCATTCCAACAATAAAAATGAATTAGATGTTCACTAAGATTTGTGCAAAACACAACTTGCTATTGTTGCAATTGCAATAATATCAAACATTTAAGGAGGCCTTGGCACAAGATAAGGTTATTTAGGATATCAAGTTACAGGAGGGTAACTTGAAACTCTAGATCAAAAAGGATCGGAACAATAAGAACACTAAAAATAAAAATCACTAATCCAAGCTATCCCAAGTGAATCAAGTAGTGTTGAATCTCCAAAAAGGGAACAAGGGCCAACAACAACAAAATTATCAAGCTCAACCTCCCCCTACATAATACAATTAATGCAATAATAATAAATAGGGTAAAAATAAGGAACAACACCCTCCTCATTAGTTTACACCATTTTCAGAGATGATGGCATAATTTTTTTATCAATTGTATGAGGTTAAGGCCATTACCTTATACAATATTAAATTACTCAATCCAAACCAACCGAGATCGAGAGGATTCTCAGAGGATCAATATTTTTCTTACCATAGATAGAAAGGGCATGACATTGAAGGATGCCATAGTTTTAAACATATGATCTAGAACATGATTGACAAGAATGAGCTGATCATTGACAATCCTTAGGCTCTAGACAATCAAAACATGGGGATATTCAAAAATTCTTTACCCAACTATGACCCTCCGAGGAACAATGTCGTCCAAGTGAATCAAGTATGGATTGATCCACCTACACAAGACTTCATTGATATGGTGAATGTTGTAACCAGGAATATGTGGCATGATCAGCTAGGTCCTCCTCCTATTTTAGTCTGGATTAAAGTTGCACCCCCACAAAGGCTAGCACATAACAATCTGCTAGGCCCACCAACTAGACTAGTAAGTAATAGGCTCATCCAAAGCTTACAAATGTCTTCATAAAAACTATCTATTTATAAAATAATACAGTAATCTCCTACGCATAGGAAGATGCTAATGAACATTTTAAGGTCCATATAGGTTCGGTCCCAAGAACCTAAAGCCTTTACAAATTTTATGGGACATGTGCAATAGTGCCAAGAACCCATGATTCAGTTTTATGGTCATTAAATTAAAATGTTCTCTACTATTACAACGGATCCACCACTTCATATAATTATGTGTGTCAACCACACACCTTTCAAGCGAGTATTGATCAACACAGGGTATCTGATCAATATTATTACAACAAAGGCCTTAGCATATTTGAAATTGCTAAAATTGTATATCATGCCATCGACCTTCACACTATGAGCATTTAATGATGCATTGTGTTCAATAGTCGACACTATATTCTTTCATATTCAGGTAGGGTTGAAGACCATCTCGGTGATGCATCACATGTTAAAATACACGATGCAGTATAACATCCTCTTGGGTAGGTATTGGATAATAGATATGTGATGTGTACCCTCAATACTACATCAATGTATCAAATACGTATATGAGGGTCAAGTGCACATGGTTTCTTCTGATGAGGAGCCATTCAAATATGTAAATAAAGTATATTTTCCTGGAGATTTTATACTCCCTTCAACACATATGGATATAAGACCAACATTGCCTATTAAATATCTAGAGGGAAAATCAAAGGAAGTGTGTGTTGGACCTTAAACATTAGTACCATGACCATCTGCACATATAATAGATGCTTTGGCAAAGCCTACAACATAAACGATGCTTATAAATGATAAGAATATCAAGGTAGTAATGGGTGAGAAAGATTCAAAAGGAAAGACTAAAGTAGCCATTTCTAAAGTCTCTAATCCCATGGATGAGATGGTGCATAGAATGAAGTTAAGGAGGTACAATAGCCTGCTTCACTTATTTCTAAAACTAGGTCATCTATGCCATAGGTGACCATTCACTTGGTTAATCTTGGGCTAGTGGAATACATAGTGCAAAATGTGATGTTCACACATTTTATCAAAATTGCATAATATATGGATAGACCACAAGACCAACACTTTCCTGTAGGGATGGTGGTACCATTGGAGGTGCCAACCAACCAAACCAATTTCATATATGAAGGCCTAGATCAAATTGTAGATCATACATCTATGGATGAAGATGATGATGAACCATTCATTGTGAATTTTTCTTATCTGTCTAACCTAGAGTTTGTCTTATGATATTTTTAGCATTACTACTGGCATGGTTATGGTCTCATTTTATTCAAGCAAGGATGATGAACTCCTTATGAACCATAGTATCAGTTGCCAACTAATCAGTTTGGGTTAGGCTATAATATCAGAGGTTAGAATGAACTTCTCATAATATCTCTTGATTTCTTGAATCTCAGCTTAGGGGATGACATGGATTGGAACCCCTACCATCCTAATCCTTCCTATTTAAAAATGGGCAACTAGCTAGTGACCATGGTTGCTATCGAGCCACCTAAAATATATCATAATAAAATTATAGTGGAGGTCAATCTAGAGGATATTTTGAGAACCGATTTGATAATAAAAAATTGTGAAGATGTCGATGATACTGGCATGTAAATTCATAATCTGGACCTAACAGTAGATACTGAATTAGAAGTTTCTTCTGATGAGGTTAAAGCAGAGTCCATTTCAAAAAGAGATGGACTAGAAGGTAATTCTAATAGTGATGATGATGAAGAGTTCTCAAACAACGAAGAATATGAGGACAAAATAGAGAGGGCCTACCTTGAGCCTAGACACTTACGTCATCTCAATGAGACAATGGTTATGGATAATCGATACTTCATATATGATAGTGATTACGAATATGAGACCGAATGGCCTCCCTTGGGCCATGATACTTACATCATTGGAATGAACCATTCGATATGGATGATATGTATCAAAGATTTTATCCTAGCCCTCGCCTCAAGAGATCACCCAATTTTTACATGATTTATCATATGGTGTTCCCCGATCCTCCTACATATAGGTAGCTTCTAGATCCAAATGATCCCATTTTTTAGTTTATTCATAGATCAGATTCGGAGATCCCCAAACCCTAGAGCCACATCTTGGGTATGATAAGTACATCAATAATGTAGAGGTATGCATACGTGGTCCTAGAGATCTAACTCATTCCATTAACATGATCTCCATCGATTTAATCACTCCACTCCATAATATAGTAGATCCTTCCAAACCATTGTGTCTTAATCTAGACACTATTTATTGGGATCACACTGATTCACCTTTAGAGCCTAAATATTTCTTCCCTAATGAAGAAATGTTACAACCATTTCACTTTGCACTAGGATGCACACATGATGTTTATCACGGTGAGGTTAATTCCAATGTGGAACCTTTAAACCTAGTGGATGACTACCACCTAATTCCTACACCTCACCAGCTTGATGACGGATCACACATGTTAGTAAAGGAAACCTTTTATATGGATATCAGTTATGATCCCACTAATATTAAGAAGGTTATGTTTAGAGAGAGTCTATCTCCTTATGAGCATGCCAACCTTATTCCTCTACTAAAATAGAGACCTGATCTCTTTTCTTGGACATACAAGGATATGTCGGGGCTAGATACAAAAATGGTTACATATAACCTTTCGCTAGACTCCTCTAAAAATCCAATCAAGAAAAATCTCAAAAAAATGCATCCAACCATTGTTTTAATGGTTAAATACGAGTTGTAAAAACTGTTGGATGTAGATTTTATTATCTCCATCAACTATTTAGAATGGGTATTAAACATGGTACCTGTAGGAAAACCTGATGGAAGAATTTGTATATGTATAGATTTCAGAGACCTCAACAAGGCAACACCAAAGGATTCATTTTCATTGCCCAACATAGATGACCCTGTAGATGTAACTGTGGGTCATGAGATGCTCTTCCTAATGGATGGTTTTTCTAATTACAATAAAATTTGGATTAAATCCAAAGACCAGCACAAAACCATGTTCACAATACCATGGGAAACATTTTGTTATAATGTTATGTCATTTGGTCTTAAAAACATCGGTGCCACATATTAGTGGATGATGACATACATATTTTATGACTACATGCACAAGATCCTAGAATATTATATCGATAACTTATTGGTAAAGTCATTGCTATGTTCAAAGCATGTTGAGGCTCTCAGAACGGTCTTCGATCGTCTGATAGAGCATAATGTCAGGTTGAATCCTAATAAGTATGTATTTGGTTTAACTTTAGGAAAACTCTTGGGATTCATCATTTCTAAATGAGGGATCAAAATTGACCAATAAAGGTTAAGGTCATACTAGAAATGCATCCTCCCACCAATATCAAAGAGCTAAGAAACCTGCAAGGTAAATTTGCATCCATAAAATGATTCATCACACAATTATTGGACAAATGCCAACCCATGAATTGACTACTACACAAGGGGGTACCATTCAATTGGGATAATGATTTTCAAGAGGCCTTTGCTAAAATCAAGAAATACCTAGAAATTCCACCAATACTAGCTCCACAAAAGTCATATGTGTCTTTTTTGGTTTATATATTGGCTACTAACTTTGCATTGGAAACCATATAAGCCCAAAATAATGTGCAATATAAAAATCAAGTGATATATTATATCAGTCGCATCTTGGTGATTTATGCACTAGGATACGCATACATAGAAAAGTTATGCTTAGTAGTGGTTTTTGTAACTAAGAAGTTGTGCCACTACATGCTAAGTCATACGATGTATGTGATATCAAAATAGAATTCTTTGATGTATATGATGAGCAAGATATCATAATACACATACTGCAAAGTGGATCATGCTATTGATAAAATTTGACTTGGAATTAATTAGCCAAAATTCCATCAAGGGACAGGTTACATTTGATCAGCTGGTGGATGCACCTCTCGAGGATAGTAGACCTCTCATCATAAAGCTTCCCAATGATGCAATCTTCATATTATCATAGTCACCTAAACATGAAGAACTAGATAACAAAGCTGATATGACTTTTTTCTTCGAGGGTTCGAAGTGTGAGCAAGGGGGTGGTGCAAGAATTGTCTTTTTTCACACCACAAGATGCTCCAATGCCCTTGTCATTTAAATTAGACTTTCCTTGTACCAATAAAAACTTTGAATATGGGGCCCTAATATTGGGTCTCCAAACAACAATCACCATGAAGATTAAAATATTAACATCTTTGGTGATTCCCTTCTCATTCTTAACCAAGTGAAGAGACTTTTTCAATGCAGGTGTCCTATCTTGAAAGCTTATAAGGATCTTATTTACACTTATCTAGCATAGCTAGAGTGGTACAACATCGAGGAAATCCCTCGTATGTCAAAAATATTTGTAAACACTTTGGCATATTTGGGATCCTTGATCCCTTAGAATCTATCTACCGATTTCACTACCATTCATGTGAAGATGCTTTTACAATATGCGATGTAGCATTAGGTTTTTGACAGCAAGGAATCATTCAACATGATTCATCTAGAACCAAACCATGAGTGGTTATATAAAACTATAGACTTTCTTAAGGATTACGAATTGAGAGTGCTATAAGATTCCCCTCCAAATTAGAGAAAATTTGGCTAGAAGAGTTTTCAATTGAATGTAGCAAAGCCCTACCAAATTGAAGATCCACTTAAAACCCTTGAGAAGTGTCTACATGCTTCCAATTTGGAGAATCATGACTACATTCAAAGCTATGGAGGTTTCAAGATCTTGAAGAGATCATTCGTCCCCAATTGAAACATTTCCATTGTAAATTCGAAGAATCTACACCACCAATTCATTCTAAAACACAAATGTAACCCTTGATGATCAATTTCTCAAATAAATTTTGAGATTCAAGCGCTGGTTACAAGAGAAAAAACACTTTCACCTCAGTCATGGTTGTTAGCCACGACTAATAGAGCCAGTTGCGTTTGAAACCCATGGCTAGGATTTGATACTCAATTTACTTTGTTTTAGTTGTAGGATATCAATTTCATGTATGTAATTAGGTAGATCTACCTTATATTAGACTTCATTTATGCTTTTATACGGTTAATTCTAGAAACTAGAGGTAGCTTTGCTCTTATTTCATCATATTTGCTAATTTTCACTTATCTTCCTAGATTAGATCTATTTCTTGTTTTAATTTCAAATTATACATCTGATTAGCTAGATTTACTGTTTCCCTAGCATGCTTTATCATAATTTAGAGATTTTATAAAAAAAATTATAAGTCTTTATGCTTTACTTGCATATTTATCATATTATTTGAAAATATTCAACAAGAGCCTCAACATGAGAGGCCTCATATGCTTCTAATAGTGCTATGTGGTTTCTTGAAAGTAGATCATAGGTTCTCTACATCTTCAAGATATTATTTGTATCAAATTCCTCCAATCACGTCAGAAGAAGACTTTCTTAAGTCTTAAGCAATTTATGTCTACTCTAAAATCCTGTGGATTTCACCATCCCCATTTAGAGACTTCAAATTTGTATTGATTGTATAAATATTTTGGTATCCCTAAGAGGGACCTACTTGTAACCAAAATTTGCAATGATTTAATAAGAGAAACATTCACATTCATGTTAATTCATTTTTGTATATGCTTTATTGCTTTAATCTAGTGTATAATGATGCAATAGCTTGGGTGCATGCTTTTCAGGATGGTACATTGGTAAATTTTATTAAAAAAAACATTCTTTTGTTTTTTTAATTAATTTAATGAAAATTGTGAATGGTTTTATGTTGATTGTGTAGCTAGATGTACTTGAGAGCAAATAGTGGTGGTCAAAGACACTCAAGGATACTATGATATAGCTAACATGAAAAGAGAGGAAGACACTAAAGAACATGGGGCCACTACATCTAGCAAATATACCCCACATTGAGGTTAAAAAGGTACTACTGACAACTCTAGTGAAGAGGTTGTATTCAAAATAATCCACATTCTAATTATCGATGGGAAATATGACCATCACACTAGAGGATGTATGGCACATCTTCAATATCCCCATTAGAGGAGGACTATTTACATAGTACAAGTATCAATGGTGGCATCAAAGATGATATCGGGGGATCCAACACATGTGATCCATCAAAGTGGATTTTATGTTGATGAGATGCCATGTTGATATGGAGTTGGGGCATTAACATCTATACTATGTGGGGTGGTGGTAGGGATGCTATGGGTACTAGGAAAGGTAGTTGCAGATATATGATATTAGGGGGTTAGATTCACATGGAGACCATATATGCTGAGTCACTTTTACAAGACATTGTATGACATCATGTATAAGTGATAGATAGGACCAATCTATACAACATTGCTCTATGTGTGATGTTGGTAGCACATAGCGGTTCAAAGACTAGATGTACTACTAGGGACATTGCTCAATGTGGAGTGACCAGTAACATATAGATGGAGCCAATACTATGAGCATGGGTATAGGACAAACACTAGTGTCTTACCACTAGGGAGGCATGTGATAGATGAACTATGGGATCACCAGATCATATGGCAACCATGTTGTATACACCCTGGATGGATGAAGGATACATAGGAGTTGGCTCAAGTGATGAGGATCTGGTGGGTCATCACTAAGAAGTGTGAGTAGGAGCTATATAATTTTGATGGGATCTTAAATTTATCTAATGATAATCGATATTTTATCATCTTCCAAATCCAATAGAAACAAAGATGCAGTAGAAACCATGGTATTTTCATCGTAGTATTAGGATCTAGGGATAGACTTTATGATCACATAATCAAATGCAAACAAGATATTGGTGGTAATATCTTTGTAAGGTTTTATCTTATCATATCGAGTGTGATAAATATTTTTTATCTAATTTATTATAATTTGAGATTCACCAAAGATAAAAGGAACACCAAAATTCAAGCCTAACGTTGCTCTAAGACTAAGGATCAAAGCTTCATACTTTGTAGTATTGTTTGTGCAAGAGAAACAAATCTTGAAGGACAAGAGGATGAGTTATTTTTTTGGGGTAAATAGAATAATTCCAGCACTAATGTCCTTTGTGCATCAGGTTCCATCAAAAAACAAAGTCCAAGACTCTAGCTTTTTGGCTTCTAACTAATGCACTCATCAAGAAACTTGGTGATCAAAGGATGGGTAACTTCTTGGGGAGTGGAGGCTAGCTAATTAGTAATAACTTAACCCTTGATAGAATTCTAACCTATGAAGGTGAGGGTAAAATCACTAAGGGATAAAATCCACTTAGTGGCTTCACTTAGGAGGCGGTGCTTAGATATTAAGTAGCATAAATGATCATACTTTAGAACCACCAATGTTTTATGGATGAGAATGTAGTGTCTTATCTTATAGGAATAAAACACCATAGCAAGGTAAATATTCTCTAAGAAGGGCATAAAGTTTTATACATGACCAATTTCTATTGATATACTAGGTAGCTCACTCTTTATTTTGATCATCATATTGAGCTAACAAGGCTTCCAAAGCATGATCTATGGTTTGTATGTAAAGCATCATATGCTTATCTAGTCTAGATGGAACTAAGATAGGTAGGGAAGTGAGATAACTTTTGAGTTCATCAAAAGCTTTTTGGCACTAATAATCCCACTAGAACACATCATATTCTTAAGCTTAAGAAAGGGTTGAAACATATCATCTAACTAAGCTATGAAATCATACCTTGCAAGCTACACAACTCAGTTAGGATTTAGGAAGGAGGTATATCTATGATAATTTCCATTTTAGCATGTTCCAACTCAATACCTCACCTAGAAATAATGAACCCCAATAACTTTATATATGTAACTCCAAACACACACTTGGAGGGCTTAAGATGAACCTTGAACTTCCAAAGCCTTTGAAAAATGTATCTTAAATTGTGAACATAATCATATTGATGTATGGAATGATCCAAAAGATAATCCACATAGTCCTCTAGAATATCATGCATCATGTCATGAATAATATAATTTAAAACCCTTTTATATGTGGAACCAACGTTCTTTAATCCATGGTATGATGAAAGTTTTGTTGGTCTGATCCTCAAGGGCAACCATGATTTGATTGTATCCTAAGAAACCATCCATGATTGAAAGTATGCCACATTTGGGGATGAAATATATGATCATATATGTAGGATAAATGAAAATCATCCTTGGTACATGCTAATTTATCATACCTAAAGTTGGTACATATTCTGATTGTTCCTACCTTCTTAGCCATAGGAATGATGTTCGAGATCCAATAAAAATACTCAATAACCTTGATGAAACCAATGTTAAGGTGTTTTTTGAGTTTCTCCTTGACCAAAAGGGTGACCTTAGAATGCATCTCCCTAATTTTATGCTTAATAGGTTGAGCACTAAGCTTCACTACCAAATGAAGCATAACAAGGGAGGGATCAAGCCTTGATATTTTGACATATAACCAATAAAAAATATCATGAAATTCCTTCAACAAATTGATCCATTGATCCTACTCATTCATGGATAATATTTTACCTAACTTAAGGATTCTAGGGCTCTCCTCAAAACCTCTATTAACATCTATGGTCTCCTCAATGAGAATCTAAGACTCATCCTCATAAGGAGGTGTGGGAAGGATCACTCCTAGTTGATCAAGGTCCTCGAGAGACATAGAACCGAAGTCCTCTTGAGAACTAGAAGATTCAACATGTATGATACAAGGTACTGACCAATAAAAGAAGAAGCTATTGTATATGATATCCCTTTTAGCATACTCCCATGGAGTCATAACTAAATTAGGATGCACCAAAGTTACCATATTATAAAATAGAATTTCATTTGGATAACGTGGTCCCTTGTCCTCATCACTCCACTCTAAGCATTTATTATCTAAATATTCAACATAAGTAACAAGGTGATCATCATTATAAAAGGGTAAAGGTTGGTTTTTATTAGGTATGTAGCCTACACCACATCTCCCAGGCCAAAGGTCAACTTTCAAAGGCTCTTGAATACCACTGAATTATGGCCCCAAACCTATACCTATATATTCCATGCTAGATAGGATTTTCTTGGGGGGTGGGTAATCATTGGATAGGTAACAATGGGTAAAATAATACTCTACAATAAGAGGATTGCTACCATGGGTTTTTTATTTGAGGATAATACCTATAAAGATAAAGTTGCATGTGCCAATGTGTATGATTTCACCTTTCTTATAGGATAAACCCATAGTCCATGGGGAAGGTGGTATCTTGGTAGGATCGCAAGGGAACCTAAAATATTAGATATAGCACTAGGGGAAATGTCTTTAGGAATAGATTATTATTTTACAAGCTTCAACAAGGATTCCCTATGAATAGGAGAAGTTTGTAAAATATCTAAGAGAGATATATTGGATGGGGTACTAGCTAACTATTGTTGAATATTGAAGGATACTTTAGGTTGCGAATTCAACATTAAATGTGGGGTTTCTATTCTTTTGCTCTTTTTTAGGGTACTCTTAAAAACTAAGAGTGGTTTAGAACTCATATCCTTCTAATATTATTGAGTCAGTTGTGCTTGGGCTTGTTGCCTTATAGTTATTGTTGTCATGCCATCCATATTGTTGTAGGGAGGTGGCACATTACGATATGATACTTGATTAGCTACCTATTGCCCATTATTAGGTAGGGAGTCTTGGAATATTACCATGAGTAGGAGGTTAATTGTTTTTTGGAGTATTAGGTTGAGGACCCTCTATAACAAGGTGATTATCATCAACTAAGACTTGAACCATATGATTCAACCTCTTACATGAATTTATCATATGTTTCTCCATTTTATAATACTCACAATATTGACCAGGCTTATACCAATCAGTTGTGTTATCAGTTTACCTAATAGGATGCAACTCAGTCATATTAGCTTCCAAAAACTACTTTAGAACCATGTTCATAGGCAGGTTGAGTCTTGTAAAATTTCTTGGTGGAGATTTTTGTGGTTAGCAAAACACCATCTTTTGTAGGGCTTTAACAAAACTGTTAATAGACCTACTATTCTTTACCCCATCACTAACTACATGCTTGTTATTATACTATTTTTTTACGGTCTTATCTCCTTCTATATTTGGCTTAATTTAACTCCTTTAGATGAGGGATTGCTCTACCCTTCTTGCCACGTCTATTACATGGTCAAAAGAGGTGATGGTTATTTTTTCCAATTCATAAGATATTTGTTCTTGTAGATTTCAAATGAAGACCTCCAACATGTCTTGAGGAGTTAAAGTATATCTCAACCATCCAACTAAACTCCTCCAATGAGATAATAAATTTGAAAAAATTTCTTCTTTACCTTGTTTCTAAATATAAACATATTTCATAGTCACATTGTTCTCAACATAAGATCCAAATTACTATATAAATGTAACAACCCAGGTCTCACAACTCACTTGGTTTCTTGGTAAAATTTCAAACAAAACCTAAGGTAATGTTTTTTTCAAATTTTAGTTTTAGGTAAACATCATTTTGTAGCACCCAATGTAAAATGAAACATTCGTATATAGCACAAGCATAACAAACCACTTTTGGGTTCAATTTTTCTACATCCAACCACCCAAGTGGACAAGATCGACCAAATATCGTAGAGTTGCCATTCTATGGATTTGATAGTCCTCATTTACTTCCACTTTTTTTTGGCATGAGGATCGATCCACAACATGGGTTATCCTCTAGGATCCATAATACCTAGAGGTTGGATGCTTTCTTCCCCTATCTCATCATATTGAACCTTCTACTACATGGTCATCTTATTCAATGACTAGTATGGATGAAATTAGCGTATTCATGCCTCATGACTAACTTGAGATTCCCTTTTTCTCAAAGTTAGTTAGTGCCAAGCCATTACCCTGATATTGGACTTCATCCTAAATACTCTTTAAAAACACAATGTTTCATCCCATACTTAACCTTAAAACCTTTTTGGTTAAGTTCATTGAGTATAGATTATATCATTGTACTCTTCGGGTGACAACCTAGAACAGGTGTCCCATACCACCTGATCATACTAGATATGACCAATTCATACATATACCAATCATTTTGATCAATAGTTGTTCCAAACATGTTGTGTGTATTCCCGCACCTCAACTAAGTCACTACTTCCTCATGACTTTATTTATTACTAATAGTTTTTAACCTTTACTAAGGTAACTTTCATATTTTCCTCAAATTTAAGGGTTCTTTTATTAAAAGAAACATCCTAAAATATAATCAAGAACATATAAATTTAATTTATATCATTCCCCATGACTAAGGGTTCTATAACCCATAAAATTACTTAAGTTAATTTCCAAAAAATTTGCAATACTACCTATGCAAAAGAACTTAAACAAGTTAATCTATTGGTAAAACAAGGACAAGATGACTTGTTGCTAAATTGCTTGAGCTATAGTTTTTAACAATCAAGAATTTGATTTACTTGGAAATATAATCAATTTATTGTAGTTTAATTTAATTGGCAACACTTCTAACAATTAAATATGGATGCTAAAAAACAATACTTATTGAAGTTATCTCACTAGCTGGGTGACAATCAACATACTTCAACCCTAATTGGACTTTCAAAGTAAACAATTCTCCTCCATTTCATATTTCGAGGGGATTCATTGGCTAGCAACTCAATCTGATTCATTCATCAATTCTATCATTAGGTACTATTCTAAAGGTTTCAATATTTTTCTCTTTAAAACATTTTAATTAGAAATGGATTTTCAACACAATGAAACTACTCTTAATTTCTACCAGATTTAAGCTAACATTTAGCCAATAATAAATATGTATCGACCATATTGCAATCTAGAAACTATTCAATAATATTTTCATAATATAATTTCCTTTGCTATCAAATGATAATGAAAAATTCAATATGCTTTATCAATACTTAAAATAGGCATTACAACTCCCTTAGAGGTATTCAAGCTCAAAAAAATTAACAATATCATTTATCATTCAACAACCATTTAAGATAATACACTGAAACTCTTCTATTTCAATATTTCTAAGAGCAAGAATGAATTCACAGTTCAGCTCGTATACAATATAAATATTTTCAAATAAAAAAAATCCAACAAAGGCTTCAACATCTTCAATAAATATGTATCACAACCAGTAGGACTTGGCTTAAAAAATAACTCTACCCAACACTCCCATTCATGGAAATATCCTTAGTTACACACATGTATACATATGAAATATGTCTAGGTTTGGATTGCGCACACTCCAAACACTTAACCAAAGGGTATAAACCATTTCCATTTTTGCAAACACAACCATGCAGTTCACATTTTACAAAATCATTCACCATAATCCACCTGTGAATGTTCAAACCTTGTTATACTTGACAATGTAGTAGCTTCCGCACATAGGTCACCCAACATGGGTTTTTTTCACACAGGTGTTTACAAGCCCGCATAGGAGAGAGTATTATGATTTCCACTAGGGATCAGATACAGATCTGGGTATATGACCATGCAATTCTACCATGCATATGCACAATTTACTCTAAAATATAATTCATTCAAGAGTTTAGAATCTCTCTACCTAAGATATTTATTTTACATATTTCATACAAAAAAATCAAACCAGCCTATGAAATTTTACCATTTCCATACATGCACAATATCATTTTTCATTCTAGAATTCATATGATTGACATCTTAACCGATATTAAATTTTTATATTATGGGGACTACAAATCTCTCATGACACTGTGTTTCGTGTTAATAGTTTTCACAACAACTCAACACCCATAGTTCTTTTTGAAAATATGGCATAGTTCATTTGAATAGGACATAATTCATTGCATCCTTTCAAATAGATGTAAAGTATGAGAGACACTCTTTGAACAAACAAATCATACAAAAGTCATCTTTCATATTCACTGCTTACACACCAATAACAATTTCATAATTCTTTTAGATTCACGTATTTTTATTTCTATAGAACTCTCCACACATAAACCAAAAGATAAACAACAAACATTTTGCAGAATTTAATTTTAAAGGAAAGCAAAACACCTTTCATTTTATCACAGTCAGAGAATTCTTCATATACACACCTAGAAATGAAAACCGAACTAGAAACACCAACTACAATTCTAATATTTAGTACACTCCAATCAAACAATAGGCGTACATAACAACACCATGCTTCTCTTTTTCTTTCAAATCCACCAACCCATATCTAGAATCTACCTCTAGTATATATTTTTTTTGTCTTACCTTTTCCAACTCAAGATTGGCTTACCTTTTCTCATCTTCCCCTCATCAAAGAACTCAGCCCATTCTGTTTTATCCCTACTCATGCACATTGCCAATAAAACAAGGCACTCCACCTTCCACTTCATGTGCACATCTGGCCATTATGGTTGTTCATTTAACTTCAACATACTTATCAATTCTTATCATTGATCTATGAGGAGTACATATTTACCCATGGTTTAATGGAATTAATTTTAATATCAATCACACCTCATGCTTTGTTATTATACCTAAGTTGTAAAACATTACCAACTATAGTATGTGCTTTTATACAAGAAAAATGAAGCCAAACGATTATGGAAAGTGAATGCAATGAAGTCACGAAGATAGAAGTGAAAGGAAATAAATATATTCTTTCCCCTTTAGGAAGGCTAAGTACTTTGCAAATTTAGGAGGGCTAAGTCCTTTCAAATACTTAAATTATAATTATTAATGATAATATGATAGATTATAAAGAAACCTACAACTATTTATAATAATAAATCAATAAATCAGTGAACACTTTAAAATATAACCGAATAACTATATTGGTGTTGTAACATGGTTCCCCTCCTCGAAAAGCTTTGTCCTAAAATCTAGAAATGACTCAAAAATACTTTATGTTTCCCATGTTGCATCCTCTATTTGTAGGTCCTGCCATTTGATTAGAAATTCTTTTATGTGGTGATATCAAAGATGACGTGATCTTCTCTACAATATTGCTTCTGGTTGAAGATAGATACATCCTTCTTAGTCAAGTACTAGAAGCTCTAACTGAGAGTGTAGTCTTTGTCCAATTACCTATTTGAGACACAAGAAATGAAATATTGGATGAATACAACATGAGGAAAGAAATATCTAGCTGATATGCTACTTCATCTATGTGTCACACTATCTTGTAAGGACCATAAAATATTGGAGTCAAATTGTAACAAGTCTTGATATTTAATGATAAATGTTTGTAAGGTTCAGACGTAATAAAATCATATCTTTTATATTGAATAGTATTTCTAAATGGTGGGAATCTTATTATTATTTCATATGATTTTGTGCCTAGATCAATTTGTATTTAATAATGTTAAGCATTGTGTGTCGATGCTGAAAAAAATCATCTACTTGAGCTACTTTGGAAGAATATGGAACATAGTCTATTATTGTTGGTGGTTTTACCCCATATAATGCTTCAAATAGGGACATATTTATGGAGTAATGGTATAAAGTGTTATACCACCATTATTCTAATGATAGCCAATGACTCAAATGAGACTGCTTATCTTGAGCAAAGCATCATAAATAAGTACGAAAATATTTGTTAACAATTTCATTTTGGTCATTAATCTAAGTATGGTATGCAAAAGACATGTTTAATTTGGTACCACTAATACAGAATAATTATCACCAAAATTGCTAGTAAAAATGGGATCATGATCACTTACAATATTTTTGGGCATTCTATGTAAATTGAAAATAGATTCCATAAATACTTTAACCACTTTACTTGTTGAATATGGGTTTTGTAGAGCGATGAAGTGAGCATACTTGGAGACACGATCTACTACAACAAAAAGCATTGTTTTGCCTTCTTATTTTGGAAGACCTTCAATAAAATCCATTGATATGTGTTCCCAGTGGCGGTCAAGAATTGGTAAGGGTTGAAGGAGTCCTGGAGATTTGATTGTTTTAAACTTATTGCGCTGGCATACTTCATATTCGAAAACAATGTTTTGACATTAGATTTCAATCCTTTCCAATAAAAGGATTGTTTTACCTGTATATATGTTTTCAAAAAACTTGAATGCCCTACTGATGGAGAAGCATGTGATTCTTCAAGGACCAATGTTTTAATAATGGAATTTTATGGAATGAAAATGCGATCTTTCTTTCTTAACACCTTGTCATTATATGAAAAATGAGGATGCTTGGATGATCCTAGAATCAAATCTTGAATAATTTGAGCAGTTTTATTTTTCACAAACCATTCTTCTTGGATATGAGAAACCCAATGAGAAAAAGGACCTAAAATGGTGTTGATGGAAACTTCATCTTCATATTTATGATATAATGCATCTGCTACCACATTTTATTTTCCTTTCTTATACTCAATAACAAAATCATATCCCAATAACTGTTTCAGCCACTTGTTTTGCTCTAGATAGGAAAAACGTTGTTCTAGAAAATTCTTGAGACTACTATATTTTTTATGATGAAACGACTACTGACAAAGTAGTGTCACCATTTCTCAATTGAATGTAAAATAGCCAAAATTTCTTTCTCATTTGTGGATCTTACCAATATTTTACCTAAAATTTGCTTGCTTTCGAATGCCAAGGTATGACCATCTTGCATTAACACTACCCCAATACATGTTCCTGAAGCATCACATTCAATAATAAATGGTTTTTGAAAATTAGAGTTGCCAAAATTGGAGTAGTACACATGGCTTCCTTGAGTGTTATGAATTCCTGAGTGGCCACATCCAACCAGTGAAATTCATCCTTTTTTGTAAGAGCAGTGAGTGGTGGTACAATTTTATCGTAATTGCGAATAAACTTGCGATAGCAACCTATAAGACCCAAAAAACCATGAAGTTTCTTAATGGTTTTATGTAAGGAGCAGTCTTGGATGGATTTAATTTTATTAGAATCCACTTTAAAACCTTGATGAGAAACTATATGACCCAAATATTCATCTTCTTGAACACCAAATGAACATTTGGAGCGTTTGATAAAAAGTTTATCCTTATGTAAAATATGAAGAACTTTACCCACATGTATCAAATGATCCTTCCAAGATTTACTATATATTAAAATATCATCGAAGAAGACTAAGACAAATTTGCAAATAAATAGATGAAATACATGGTTCATGAGACTTTGGAATGTGGAGGGGGCATTGGTGAGACCAAAAGCATGACTAAGAACTCATAATGACCTTTATGAGTACGAAGGGTGGTTTTAGGAATGTCCTCATCTCTTACTCTGATTTTATGAAAACCTGAATATAGATCCAATATTGTGAAGAACTTACCACCACTCAATTCATCTAATAGATCATCTATGATAGGGATAGAGAACTTGTCTTTATTGGTTATTTTGTTAAGGGGCCAAAATTTTGGACACATACAAAAAGAATTATCTTTACGATAGGCCAACACTACTGGTGATGAATAAGGACTAGTGCTATGATGAATGACTCCATTTTCTAATAGTCCTTGGACAATGTTTTCAATTTTTATTTTTCAAGGTTGAGGGTATTGATAAGGATGTACATTAGGATAAATAATTCCAAGGATAAGATGTATCTCATGGTCATCGGATCACTTGGGAGGGAGGCCTTTTGGTTCATTGAAAACTTCATCATAGTTAGCCATAATATATTAAAGATCCTTTGAGGGAATTTTCGTTGTATCTTGAGCTTGTACTTCCATGTAGTTGACTTGATATATGAATCCATAACCTCATTTCCTTAGTATTTTTTCCATGCTGTGAGAACTCACTACCTATGATGGTAGATTTTGAATTCCTTGGAGTCGAATAGTCTTACCATTTTATTTCCATTCCACAAATAATTTTAAAATTTTGAAACTAGCAGTGTCGAGTTGTTCTATCCATTCAACACCCAAAATAACATCTAAACTTTCCAAAATCATAATGAATAGAGTTAATCACTATGTGTAACTTCCAATTTGTATTGAGACTTAATAGGTTCTAGCAATACATTAAGCATTTACTCCATTGTCTTTGTTGGAAGAATTAATGAGCAGTTTTGATATCAATAAAGTTATGAGTACAACCTGAATCGATCAACACATTTATTTTTTTGTTCTTAATAAATCCTGGTACCTTAATTATATGGTGAGATTTTAATGTCATTAGAGCATGCACTGAGATAGCCATAGTATCCTCTTTTGGTATTGTGTCATTATTTTCAATTTGTTCATCTATGGATGATTCTGGTTGATTGACCTATCTTATTTCATATTATTCATTCTTATTATCATATTCTATTTTAAATATTTTTCTTGGTACACATTCTTGATCTATTAGATGATAATTATGATATTTATAGCAAAAATATCTTGATGGTTGTTCATTTTTGTGAAAGGAATTGTTACAATATTGAGGACGTGTATTAGAGTCTCATCTAGAATATGTCCAATTTCAAAACTTCTTTTCAATGAGTTTAGCTATCCTTATAGTTTCATCCAAAGTGTATAGATTATGTAAGTCCACTTTGAATTGAATATTTTTATTTAAACCATGTCGAAAGGCAAAAACCACCACTGAAGCATCTACCACTTCGGTGTAAGCCAGAATACTTGTGAACTCTGAAACATAATCTTGGATAGACCTTGTTTGTTTGAGGCCCAATAGGTGAACAATGTAGGAATACAAACTACCTTTGTCAAATATCTTGACAAAAATATCTCTAAATTCAGGCCATAATATGGGATGATTATGTTGACATTGTTGCCAAGAGAACCATTGGTAATATTTTGTACCCAATTTGGAAGAGGTGTAAGAAACTTTTCCAAATTTAAGAATATGATATAAGTGTAGGATACCCTCCATTTTAGCCAACCAACCTGAAGAACGTGGACTTATACTGAGAGGGGGGGGTGAACAGTATAAGACTTAACCAATTTATAATTTTAACTTTAGATAGCAGTGGCATTAACACAACATTAATCAAGACAGAAAGCATCACACATTGAAGACCCATTTTTAACGTGGTTCACCCAGAATGGCTGGGCTACGTCCACAAAACTTTTCTCTAAAAGTTATCTCAAAGTTCTTTGGGAATCCTTCCCAATTACAATGTTTATGAGCCTCAGCCCAAAGGAGATACCTTCCCCCAATCGAATTTTGAGCCTCGCTAAGGAGATACCTTCCCCCAATCTAAATTTATGAGCCTCTGCTCAAAGGAGATACCTTCCCCTCTGCTCTGGAAATGATCCCTCAGAAGATCAACTGCCTCTACCTCTTGCCAGCATGTGGAACTCCTTTCCATAGAAGACCTCCTGTCCTCAATGCTTAGCCTAAGAGACCTCTGCCTTCTATGATCACGTCCACAACAGCTCAACAACCTGTACCAAACACAGTTAGTCGGTCTAGTACAAGTCTTCCTCTGTCTGTCAGATCTGTCCAACACTTGAACAAATCAATCCTCTGCACACAAGCTACACTGTCTTCGCACACTCTGCGCCCATACAACAGCACTCTGCATTCGTCTTTGCCCTTTGTGCTCTCTGCGCCCTCTGCTCTCTCTGCACACTCATAGTCGCACTTGGTCGAACTTCAACCTTTGCACTATCTTTGCAAACACAGTGGCACTTAGAACAATTCACCATGACTCTTCGCTCACTCTACACACTTTGATCGAATTTCACACTCTACTCTCGATGATCGAACTTCTCACTCTACGCTCTATCTATGAATGTCACAACAACAATGCATACAACTCTTCAAAATAGCCTGCCTTTTATAATAACACTTTCAAGATCAAAACCTTAATCTTAGTCGGTTGTAACCCTGATCTTTAGTCGGCTGCACAACCCTAAACTTCATCGGCTCAAATTTAACTTTGTCGACTTCAAATGCCTCTGTAACTCTTCTGTAGCTTTTGTCGTGAAACTACAACATGTCGCGATATCGTGACACCTTTGCAACCGTACACTTTCTTTTGGCTTTTGTCATGATATCGTGACACTTCAGCCTTTGTCGACTTCAACTAAGTTCTTGTCATGATATCATGACACTTCTATCTTTGTCAGCATCAACTTTGCTTTTGTCATGAAATCATGACACTTCTGCCTCTGCAGACTTCATCTTCACTTCTATCATGAAATCATGACACTTCTGTCTTCATAACCTTCCTCTCTACTTTTGTCGTGAAATCATGACACTTCTCCTATAGAAGACTTGCTTTCAGTTTTTGTCATGAAATCATGACACTTCTGCTTTCGTCTGCTTTCTTTTTTGCCATTGCAAAATCATGACACTTTCTGCATCCGTACGCTTTCCCTTCATCCTGTCATGAAATCGTGACACTTTCTTCATCCGTACGTTTTCTCCACAACCTGTCATGAAATCATGACAGTTCTCACTTCAAAACCTTTCCTTTGCTGCATGTCATGAAATCGTGATAGTTCTCACTTGGAACATTTTCATCTGTAGCATGTCATAAAATCATGATGGTTCTCACTTTGAACTCTGTAGCATGTTGCAAAATCATGATAGTTCTCACTTCGAACTCTGCAACATGTCACGAAATCATGACACTTTTCGTGTTACTTTCTCTCTCTTCGAACTTGTCATGAAATCATGATAGTTCACACTGTGGACTCTCTCTTCTGCATTATGTCATGAAATCGTGACACTTTTTCTTTTGGACTCTCTCTCCTGCAATATGTCATGAAATCGTGACACTTTTTTGTCCGTACAACCTTCCTTGCAATATGTCATGAAATCGTGACACTTTTCCTTCTCTGCCTTCCTGCTCTTTTCAAGTCACGAAAATGCGACATGTCACGAAATCATGACACTTTCCACCTTGCTCTCTTTCTCTGCCAACATGTCATGAAATCGTGACAGTTTTTCCACTTGCCTTTTTCTCTGCCAACATGTCATGAAATCGCGATAGTTTTTCTTGCTTCTTCTCTCTCTTCCAACATGTCACGAAATCGTGACAGTTTTTCTTGCCTCTTGTATATGTCGTGATATCGCGACACTTTTCTTACTTGTATTTTTCTTTGATCTTTTGCAAATGGGCTACTATGGTCTTCTTGGAAACTCACTGTCCATGCTCTGAATAACCTTTGAACTTGTCATGCCGTAACCTTCATCAAAACAAATTATTTGACATTAAATCAAATTCCTTCAAGAGCTTCTTGACATCAATGACAACCTATACACTTGAGCAAAGGCAATGTACCCAAAGTACCCAAAATTGCCAACAATCTCCCCCTTTGTCATTGATGGCAAACCTTTACTGAAAACACTTCTCAAGAGCCAAAACTGAAACCAACCGTGCTAACAACTGAGAATCTTCCTTTGAAGTTTTGCTCCCCCTGACTTGAAGCTCTCCTCTTCACTTTGAAGCTCTCCCCCTTACTCATATCTCTCCCCCTTTGTCATCAATGGCAAAGGGTCACCTTTGGGGCTCGGGACTAAGAATGAGCCTCTTAGCTTAGTCCCTCCCCCACCTCCTGATGAGGTGATTAATTCTGGGGTGGGAGTACAACTCCCAATTTCTCCCTTAGATACTCAAACGTGTCTCTTGGAAGAGGTTTGGTGAAGATATCTGCAATCTGCTCTTTAGTAGACACATACTCTACCTTGACCTGCTTGTCTTGCACTTTCTCCCTTAGAAAATGATACTTGATGGAAATATGCTTTGTCCTTGAGTGCATTACCGGATTTTTGGAAATACTTATGGCACTTGTATTATCACAAAGAATGGAGATGGGTTGTTCATGCTTGACTTTGAAATCCTCCAAGGTGGTTTTCATCCATAAAACCTGTGTACACCCAGCCACTGCTGCTATGTATTCAGCCTCTACTGTAGATAAGGAAACTGAAGGTTGTTTCTTACTTAGCCAAGAAACCAAACTCTTTCCCAGAAAGAATGCTCCACCACTAGTGCTTTTCCTGTCATCAATACTGCCTGCCCAATCTGCATCTGTATAAGTTGTGAGGGTGAAATCATCACCTTTGGGATACCAAAGCCCAAAGTCCATAGTGCCCTTCAAATATCTGAATATCCTCTTAACTGCTATAACATGAGAATCTTTTGGAGCTGCCTAAAATCTTGCTACTAACCCAACTGCCTGCATGATATCTGGTCTGGTAGCTGTACTATATAGTAAACTGCCAATCATAGATCTGTACAACCTCTGATCTGCCACTGGAGATTCATCATCTTTACTCATCTTGCACCCTGTAATCATTGGAGTACACACTGGTTTGCTGTCCATCATCCCAAATTTCTTCAACATTTCTTTGATATACTTTCCTTGAGAGAGAAATATACCATCTTTTGATTGAGCAATCTGAAGACCTAAAAAGAATGACAACTCTCCAATCATAGACATCTCAAATTCCTTCTGCATGGTGTTAGCAAAAACTTTGCACATCTGAGTATTATTTCCCCCAAAAATAATATCATCAACATAGACAACCATAATCAACATATCATCATCTTCATCCTTAATATACAAATTGCTATCTGCCATGCCTTTCCTGAAGCCTTGCTCATGAAGATACCCATCAAGTCTTGAGTACCAAGCCCTAGGTGCTTGCTTTAACCCATACAAGGCCTTTTTCAGTTTACACACATAGTCTGACTGTTCTGAGAGAGACACTCCTTCTGGCTGTTCTATGTAGACTTCTTCTACCAACACCCCATTTAGAAAAGCTGACTTTACATCCATTTGATATACCTTGAATGATTTGAAGCTTGAAAGGGCCAAAAACATTCTGATAGCTTCAAGACGAGCAACAGGAGCAAACGTCTCTTCGAAATCAACACCTTCTACTTGAGCATAACCTTTGCGGACTAACCTAGCTTTGTTTCTGACAATATTTCCATCCTCATTGAGTTTATTTCTGAATATCCATTTTGTGCCAATGACATTCTTGTCCTTAGGTCTTGGAACCAATTCCCAAGTTTCACTTTTCTCTATTTGATTTAGCTCTTCATCCATTGCTTTTACCCAAAACTTATCTACACATGCTTCACTGAAATCTTTTGGCTCAATCTGAGATAATAATGAAACATTTGCAGAATCATGTGAAGGAATGACTCTTCTTCTTGTTTGCCTGCTATTTGGATCACCAATGATCAAATATTTGGGATGATGTTTCTGAACATACCGTGAAGGAGTTTTGGGAAGCAGTTGTTGTCTTTCCTCTTCTTCATCTGAAACCTCTCTGAATTCTTCTTGACAAATTTCATCACTGAGTTCCTTGACTGGTTCTCTTATCCCTGTCTTTTCATCTATTGTTACATTTATGCTCTCTACAACTGTATGAGTTCTTTTGTTGAAGCACCTGTAGGCCTTGCTTCTCTTGGAATATCCAAGAAAGATTCCCTCATCACACCTAGGATCAAACTTACCCAAATTCTGATCTTCCCTTCTGATGAAGCACTTACTCCCAAACACTTTGAAGTATTTTACTGTAGTTGGTCTTCCTTTCCATAACTCATAAGGAGTTTTATGATGATTGACTCTAAGTTGGGCCCTGGTGATGATGTAGACTGTTGTACTGACTGCCTCTTTCCAAAAGCCATCTGAAAGTTTTGACTCATTTAACATTGCTCTAGCCATATTTTCAATAGTTCTATTTTTCCTTTCAACTACTCCATTTTGTTGAGGAGTTCTTGCTGCTGAATATTCTCTTTTGATTCCTTGTTGCTCACAGTATTCCACAAATTCATTTGAAGTGAACTCTCCTCCTCTATCTGATCTTAAGCATTTGATTCTCTTGTCAGTCTCATTTTCAATCATTTCTTTAAAAGCTTTAAATTTTTCAAAAGCTTCAGATTTTTCTTTGAGAAAAGTAACCCAAGTCATTCTAGAATAATCATCTATAAACAACATGAAGTAGCTTTCTCCCTGAATGCTCTGAGTTCTGGTAGGGCCACATAAATCAGTATGAATAAGATCCAATGGTTTTGAAGATGTATACCCTTTTGATTTGAAACTGGTTCTGGTCTATTTTCCATGTTGACAAGGACCGCAAATGATGTTATGGGGCCTTTTTATTTTGGGCAAGTCTCTCACTTGCTTCCTTGTTACTAATATTGACAAGATTATCAAAGCTCAAATGCCCCAATATTTTATGCCATAACCAACTCTCATCTTCTTGAGTTAGAAAACACTTTTCCTTTTTTATCTCACTTAGCATGTAAAGATTGTTTGGAGTCCTTGTAGCACTAGCAATGAGTTTTCCATTTTTTTCTTTACTTATCTCACATCTATCTGAAAAGAAAGATACTATGTGCCCTTGATCACAAAGTTGACTCACACTAAGAAGATTATGTCTTAGGCCTTCTACATAAAGCACATTTTCTGTTTTGGATTTCCCATCCAAACTAAGAGTCCCTTTACCACAGATTTTAGCTGACCTGTTATCTCCAAAACTGACTGTTCCTCTGTTTGTTTCTTTTAAGACCAAAAACTTTTCCTTTTCACCAGTCATATGTTTTGAACAACCACTATCAAGATACCATTTTTCTACTTTGTCTTGAGCATGAAAAGCAGTTTGAACTATCATTGACTTAGATTTGATCTCATTTCTCTTTTTAGTGAACTCAAGGCTAGATCTATCCAAACTGCACATCCTTGCTATATGCCCAAAATTCTTGCACTTGTAACACATGATATTTTTATTCATAAGAGGTGCAAAAGAGTTAACATTTTCCTTACTATGGCTATTCAAAGACTTATTGCAATGCATAGCTATGTGACCAAATTTCTTGCAGGAAAAACAATAGCCATGGAAAGTATTATGTAACCTGTTTTGATGCCTTGGATGATTGTCCTTCGTGTGACCAACTGGAATCCACCGCTCTTCAGGATGAAGATTTATCTTGCTCGAAGACCCTGTTTCATGAATGGTGATACCATCCTTCTTTTGCTTTTCACACGGAGTATTCTATCTGAGAGCCAACTGTTCCAACTTCACTCTAAGAGACATAACCTCTTCTTCTAGTTTCTCGCAATCAGCTTCCTTTCCTTTGAGAGCCTCTGTCAGAACCTGTTCAACCTTCTTCCCTTCTTCAGCTAGAATTTTGAAGTCTATAACACTTTGAGACAATTTTGATCTTGCTATCTCTTCTTCTTGACATTGATGCTTGAGAACAGAATTCTCTTCCCTAAATTTTTCAAGCTTTCTTAAAGCCAAGAAGAATTCACCTTTGAGATCGAACTCAACCTCTTCATCTCTTTCTGAATCTGTATGTTCCTCTGATAGATCCTTCTCCAAGTTGTTAGGCTCTTTTTGGAGAGACCCGCTCTGATACCAATTGAAGAACGTGGACTTATACTGAGAGGGGGGTGAACAGTATAAGACTTAACCAATTTATAATTTTAACTTTAGATAGCAGTGGCATTAACACAACATTAATCAAGATAGAAAGCATCACACATTGAAGACCCATTTTTAACGTGGTTCACCCAGAATGGCTAGGCTACGTCCACAAAACTTTTCTCTAAAAGTTATCTCAAAGTTCTTTGGGAATCCTTCCCAATTACAATGTTTATGAGCCTCGGCCCAAAGGAGATACCTTCCCCCAAATAGAATTTATGAGCCTCTGCTCAAAGGAGATACCTTCCATATTTTGTCTCTCAAAGGAGATACCTTCCCCTCTGCTCTGGAAATGATCCCTCAGAAGATCAACTGCCTCTACCTCTTGCCGGCACGTGGAACTCCTTTCCATAGAAGACCTCCTGTCCTCAATGCTTAGCCTAAGAGACCTCTGCCTTCTATGATCACGTCCACAGTAGCTCAGCAACCTGTACCAAACATAGTCAGTCGGTCTAGTACAAGTCTTCCTCTGTCTATCAGATCTGTCCAACACTTGAACAAATCAATCCTCTGCACACAAGTTGCACTGTCTTCGCACACTCTACGCCCATACAGTAGCACTCTGCGTTCGTCTTTGCCCTTTGTGCTCTCTGTGCCCTCTGCTCTCTTTGCGCACTCACAGCCACACTTGGTCGAACTTCAACCTTTGCACTGTCTTCGCAAACACAGCGACACTCAGAACAATTCACCATGACTCTTCGCTCACTCTAGACACTTCGATCAAATTTTGCACTCTGCTCTCGACGATCGAACTTCTCACTCTGCGCTCTATCTGCGAATGTCGCAACAAGAATGCATACAACTCTTCAAAATAGCCTTCCTTTTATAATAACACTTTCAAGATCAAAACCTTAATCTTAGTCGGTTGTAACCCTGATCTTTAGTCGGCTGCACAACCCTAAACTTCGTCGGCTCACATTTAACTTTGTCGGCTTCAAATGCCTCTGTAACTCTTCTGTAGCTTTTCTTCGTGAAACTACAACATGTCGCGATATCGTGACACCTTTGCAACCGTACACTTTCTTTTGGCTTTTGTCATGATATCGCGACACTTCTACCTTTGTCAACTTCAACTTTGCTTTTGTCATGAAATCGTGACACTTCTACCTCTGCAGACTTCATCTTCACTTCTGTCATGAAATCGTGACACTTCTATCTTCATAACCTTCCTCTCTGCTTTTGTCATGAAATCATGACACTTCACCTATAGAAGACCTACTTTCAGTTTCTATCACGAAATCGTGACACTTCTGCTTTCATCTGCTTTCTTTTCTACCTGTCATGAAATCATGACACTTTCTACATCCGTACGCTTTCCCTTCATCCTATCATGAAATAGCTGTTAGGAGGGAAAAACTGAAGGAGATTATTTTATTGATAAAAATAGGTTACATATATAGGTGGAAGGCCTATATGATAAACATGAAACTTGTAGAAGGCCTATATGATGAACATAACACTTGTCAATGAAACTGACAAGCGTCAAACTGGCATAGTGCACTTTAACTCTAACATTCCCCCTTAAAGTGCACTATCCTAACTAAATAAAAAACAAAGCAAGTCAACATTAGGTAACATTCCCCCTTAATGTTGACTTCTCTAAAAGATAACCTATCATCCTCTTTTTTTGGTCTAGGCTCGTGCTCTTTGTGCTTGGCTCTCCAACTATGAATAATGCTAGATCCACTGTGTATATATCTTGGTCTGTTGCCTCAGGGTCAGCCACTTCAATGGGTCTATTGCCACTGGGTCAGCCGTCTAAGTGCCTCAGGGTCATCATGGGTGCCTCAGGGTCAGCCACATCTAGGTCTATTGCCTCTGCAGGTCATCCTTAGAGGATGTTGCCACTCATAGGTCACTAACTAGATTCACCATGAGCATGAAATCCCTCCTCATGGTGAACTCAATCTATAAAGTGTCGGTATCTACCGAAAATGCACCTAATGAAAGGAAAAATGAGCCACATAAGAGTGTCGGTCTCTGCCTAAAATGCACTCAATACAATAAAATGAGCCATAGATCAAAATAGGAGGAGAGAAGAAAAAAAGAAGAGAATCTTCTGAAGTGTCTTTGTCTGTAGTCTTCAGAAGTAGATCCAAAAAAACCTCGGATAGATTCTAGGGTGTCTATGTCTGTAGTCCCTAGTATAAGTGTCCTTATGGTGACCATGTCATCCCACCGAAATGCATGGGTAACCAGCCGCTGCATTCTCCAAGTGTATAGAGAAGGTCACTAGGTACAAGGATCACATATAAAATTACCTTGGGAGTTTCGGGTACAACCGAGAGTGCACTCCAAGGTAGAAAAATTTTGAGGCTAAAAAACTCAATTGAAACAGCCTCAAAATTACAATATGACACCACCATTGTGTCCATCATGGAAAACCATTTCCAACGACTATAAATACCCCTATACTCCACTATCAAAGGGGCCTTCAACATGTGGAAAACAATACCATGCCTATTTAGGCAGCAAAATAAACCTCAATAATATCATATTCCTAGCATCGCACTATGGCGAAATAAAAAACCAGACTCAATTTTCAATTTTCCCTCTTAAGGAAATTACATGGACCATTTTAGGCATTCAGCTCCCACTTCCACTCTATGCGAGAATATCAAGAAAATTAAAAAAAAAAAAAACATTCGGCCATGCTTTCCCTCCCAGTGCATTGTGGGAGAAAAATTACAATTTAATTTTAAAGTGCCTATCGGTGGAAACAAATGGCATGCATTCCATTTTTTGTTCAATTTGCTATTGATTGATCGTTTGAAAAAACAAACATCGCGTGGCACTATTTTGTAGTGGAGTTGAGCCTGAGATAAGGTGAAGTTTCCCTTAGTGCCGACGAAAAAATAGTTGCCATTACCACAGATCCAGGTTAAAAAAATTGGACAAGCATTTATGACAACAAACAGTTATAATCATCTCGCAGTATCTAGCAAAGCATAAACCCCACTATCTGACCTCGCTCATTTAGATTACGGAGCGTCTCGCTACCATGAAGCGGTAGTCATGCGCCAGGGCCATTATGAATTCGCTCGCCGCTGCCCAGTCGCATGAACGCCACCAACATGCCCTCGAACTTGTCACGAATGATTCTTTCTCTGCTTCAAATCTACGGACGCCTTGACACACAAATTCTTTATACGCCTTTCGAACAAATTTGTGGCCCAATTCCTGTAGAGATCCACAAAATGGTGGAGAGAGGGCAATAAGAACCGTTCGTTGCAAAAATTCTCTTAGAAATTTTCCCATTTTTGTCATCTGCCGAAATTCGAGGACAATGCATGATTTTGATAAATTCGAGAGCACTGAGCGTACGACCGGTATTCAAAAAACTGCCTTACAAACAACCATCGTCTGGTCAAACTGGCTTTGCAGGGGCACGATCCGAGAGAACCGATCTAATACATCCCTCTCGCATAATTTTTTACTCTCACAGCATACGATTATGGCACCTGCACCGTTGCAACTCCAGTCGCCCGTAGCAAAAATTTCACCCAACACAGGAATCGTCGGACCGTAGAAGATTCATTCCCTGTGTATTTGTCGGACGTCGCTGCAGCTACCGCCGGGGGAAAAATCCATACGCTGTGCAGTATGACAGGGTATCACTCACATTGCAGACCCGCGTAGGGCACCGTCACCAGCGTCGTCATTGGGGACCTAAGCAGACTCCTCTGAGAGAGGGTGGGCCATTCGTTTCCCGACTGGAGAGCCGCGGTGTTCTGTGCTTTGATGGGCCGGACACCGTGAAATTCACAGTCACATTTGGAAACTGCAGCGACATCGATGCAAAAAATAAAAAAATAAAAAATCCAGCGACGGCGATGCCAGTATTAGAATATTCCAGGAAAATCCACGCCACCACTCCAACGATGACAACTTACTACCACCGCTCAGCAACATTATGAAGCACCGTCTCACTGTCCTCGACGGGAATCGAACCTCCTCCCGGGAATGACGATGACGAATTTCTGGACAAACAAAACGTAGACCTCGCAGCCCTCCAAAAATTTTTCTTGAAAGCATCCATCACGGATCTCTGAAAAAATTATAGAAACCCCATTCGAAGAGACAGAAAATCCGAGCATTAAAAAAATAAATAAAATCATGGCCCCAAGCATTGAAGCTTCAGGGGCAGCCATGAAATCTGAAAATATTTTCCAAACTTTTAAAAAAAAATTCCATCTGGTTTCTGATCCATCAAATGATGGAGAGCATACTCCCTCGGTAAAATTTTTTTTTTTTTTTAAATAGGAAAAAAAATAAAATTAGGGGGAGTAGGATTTCCATGGGGGGAGGGAGGATTTCCATGAGGGAAATCCCCCCTCAAGCTCACAAGGCCAGAGAAAGCCTGGAGCTCTGATACCAAATGTTAGGAGGGAAAAACTAAAGGGGATTATTTTATTGATAAAAATAGGTTACATATATAGGCGGAAGGCCTATATGATAAACATGACACTTGTAGAAGGCCTATATGATGAACATGACACTTGTCAATGAAACTGAAAAGTGTCAAACTGGCATAGTGCACTTTAACTCTAACAATAACGACACTTTCTTCATCCGTACATTTTCTCCACAACCTGTCATGAAATCATGATAGTTCTCACTTCAAAACCTTTCCTTTGCTGCATGTCATGAAATCACGATAGTTCTTACTTGGAACATTTTTATCTGCAACATGTCACGAAATCATGACAGTTCTCACTTTGAACTCTGTAGCATGTCACAAAATCATGACAGTTCTCACTTTGAACTCTGTAGCATGTCACGAAATCGTGACATTTTTCGTGTTACTTTCTCTCTCCTCAAACTTGTCACGAAATCGTGACAGTTCACATTGTAGACTCTCTCTTCTGTTTATGTCACGAAATCATGACACTTTTTCTTTTGGACTCTCTCTCCTACAATATGTCACAAAATCGCAACACTTTTTCGTCCATACAACCTTCCTTGCAATATGTCGCAAAATCGTGACACTTTTCCTTCTTTGCCTTCCTGCTCTTTTCAAGTCACGAAAATGCGACATGTCGCAAAATCGTGACACTTTCCACCTTGCTCTATTTCTCTTCCAACATGTCACAAAATCACGACAGTTTTTCCACTTGCCTTTTTCTCTGCCAACATGTCGTGAAATCGTGACAATTTTTCCTGCTTCTTCTCTCTCTTCTAACATGTCACGAAATCGTGACAGTTTTTCTTGCCTGTTGTATATGTCATGATATCATGACACTTTTCTTACTTGTCTTTTTCTTTGATCTTTTGCAAATGGGCCACTATGGTCTTCTTGGAAACTCACTGTCCATGCTCTGAATAACCTTTGACCTTGTCATGCCGTAACCTTCACCAAAACAAATTATTTGACATTAAATCAAATTCCTTCAAGAGCTTCTTGACATCAATGACAACCTATACACTTGAGCAAATGCAATGTACCCAAAGTACCCAAAATTGCAAACACAACCACATGGATCCCCACCCTCAAATATGGGCATATCAGTATGCAGAACATTAACACATGTAGGCCATCTTGCATATTGATAAACTTCCTCTGTATCTTGATCTGTATTATCATTTTATCTATGGTAGTTATTTGGAGGAGGAGATTCTTGGTTTTTTTTACTATTCGTCCAAGTATTATTGACATGTTGTTCATATTAGTCATTATTTGAGTCAAACATGCTTGTAATTATTGGTTTTCTATATTGGGTATTTCTATTTCCTCATGTGTGGTATTCTTTTGGGATGATTTGGGTGAGTTTTAAGGAGCCATGGGGTTAATAATAGGAAGGTTTGGGTTAAAATTGTTAATGCATAAAGAGAATTATGTTGCGTACCTTTATTTCATGGAGATCTTCTTGGTGTATTTATTGGTCCTTCATTTTGAATATATTTTTTATGTAGTCTTTTGTTTGGTCCTTGATTCCACATTTTGCTCATGCGCTCGCCAATGACTACTTTTGAGTTAATGTGAACTTTCAAATATGGCTCCAACATCTATTTTTACTTCATTTTCTAATGGCAATGACTACTTTCATTTTATTTTCCAATGACTACTTTTACTCTATCTTTAAACAACTACTTTCCTTCATATTATACGTTACTTCACCTTATCTTTCCAATGACTACTTTCCTTCACTTAGTCTTCCAATGAATAGTTTCCTTCTACCTTCACTTGGTCTTCCAATGACTATTTTCCTTTGCATTATCCAAAATTGGTGTAAATAAGCTTCAAATGCAATAATTTGATTTCATTCCCTCTTATACCCAAGAGCTACTATGTTTTAATTTACTTATATATATGGCAAATTGGGATAAGCACCAAACACGACACCAAATAAGATGATAACAATGATGTTGAGTAGACATCAGATACACCGAACATGATGATGATTGGACACACATCGATGTTGACTAGACACAGATATACCAAAATGAGGATGACTAGATATATAGACCGAGGATGATAGCTAACATATGATACTGAATAGAGGACAAGAACAACACCAGACACACCGAACACAATGATAACTAAACACACAACAATGCTAACTAGACAAAAGACACACAAAAAATGAAAATGATTGGACATGTGGTTATGCTGACTAGACACCAAACATGATGATGATCAATGATAATTGGATACACAGTGATGCTAAATAGATAACAAACACATCAAAAATGATGACGATTGGACATGTGGCGATGCTGAATAAAACTACCAAATCTAAGCATGATTTGAGGAGAGAGATTGAGCGATCAAGATAATGTGAGCACCTAAGTATTCACACTTATTTAATGCATGCTAGTGTTTAAAAAGGCCTTTGTGAACTCAACACCACTCATGTGGGATAATGAATCAATGTTAAATTTATGGTGAATTTTATTGACTATGAATGGATTGGATGCAACCTTACTAAACAAATATTATAATCGATAAGTTTACACACCTTATGGATTTTAATGAATTTTACTCTCATTGTGTCACTTGTTTTCTAATTTGTGTATGGCTTACCGATTTTTTTTTCAAAGGATGAATGGAATATTGATATTGATGAGTCGACTACATTACAATCTATTCCAACCATTATTTTAAACCTTCAATTAGCAAAATGGTATCAAGGTTACACCAAATACCATGAATCCACACTGTTGGAAATAAAATTTGTAAACTATCATTACTGGACTATATATGATATCGTAATATTAATCATCTATTGAGGTGGTAGGAAATACGTTGTACAATGAATCTGTTTGGACACCCCATGCAACTACGGATGCACATAAACCCTATACCACTCGAAAGAAAACCGCCAACACATGTCTATTGGAGGATACATCAAGGATAATCTGATTTTAGTTTATAAAATTTTATTCACCTTATTTTATGGGAGGAAAACTTGTACCAATTGAGAAAAACCACCGAGCATGCATATGTGAGAGGATATGTTAACGATAGTTCGAGTTTAGCTTATAAAATTTATTCGTTGTATATTATTAGATAAAGCTTTTTCATGCCAATTTAATCCTTCGAATTGGACTGAGATACTATGAATTAACTAATCCAATAGTGAGAAGCTATTTGCATCAATTTAATCCTTCAAAACTGGAATGGTGTTCCTTCCTCCAATGTTAATTTTGGGTGTTTCCAGAATCACTCGCTTTATTACCATTTGAAGCTAAATAATTATATAAAATGAATGTAATAAAGTCACAAAGATAGAAGTGAATGGAAATCAATATGTTATTGCCACTTTAGGAGCACTAAGTCCTTATCCAATTTAGGAGGGCTAAGTCCTTGTGAATACACAAATTAAAATTATTAATGATAATATGATAGATTATAAATCAACCTACAACTATATATAATAATAAATCAATAAATTGATGAATACTTGGAAATATAGCCGACTAGCTATATTGGTGTTGTAACAAAAATATTATTATTAATAATATTAGAATAAATAATAATATTAATTTTATAATCTTTCACACAAGAAAAATATTCCCATTTTCTAAAGAAAATAATTCCAAAAACATAAACAAGAGAGTGGCTCTCATTGTCATTGCCACCTATCAATATTTCAAAATTCATGCCAACAAATAATATTCAAATAAACATAACTCATGCAAGGATGCTATTTTGCAATGCACCTAAATGATGTGCAAAGTGTGAGTTTCCATGTGCTCACGAGTTGAATCATAACTTCCCTTTCTTACCTTTCTCCACTGATTAGCTTCATTTCACAGAGACTGTTAGTAGTACCATGTTCACAAGAAAAATGTAAGTTTCATTATTTATTTACTTCTCCATAAACTATTTGAGGAGGGTCATTACATCCTCCACCACTAGAGATAAACATAGTCCATGTGTTTCAAACTAGGTTAAGCAAAATAAATATTTTTAAATTGTCTCATATTTTACATTAACCAAAAATACTCAAGCATTTTTCATTTAGCATGAAGTATTGCATTCATATTTATCATCACAAAAATCACATCACATTTTCTCATGATTGACATATAATCACATCAAATATTATGTCATAACGAAAACAGTTAAGCAAACCTAACATAAGGTCCAAATTATTTCACTTAACAATACCAAAATATTTATCAACTACTCTACTCAGCATCCAGTTCCATGTCCATATAGGTATACACACATCACAAAATTTATAAAAAATTTATGATAAGGTCTTCATCTACTAAAACAAATAAGGAAACTACCACTGCATCTCTACCATGTCTTTCCATGTAGCATTTTTATCTGAGTAGAGGTTCCATTGGACCCGATAATTATCTATGCTTATTTTCCTTAGATTCTTGGTTCTAAAACCAAGAAAGCAAATAAGTCAAACCTCAATATTTATTGGGTTTATCATATGCAATTTGGAAACATACAAAACATTAGTAGGATCAAAAATATATTTTCTAAAGAGGGAAACATGAAAGACATTATATATTTTGGATAATATTGGTGATAGATCTAATATATACGCTACATGGCTTATATTAGATATAATATCAAATGATCCCATGTATCTGAAGTCATTTTTATTATTTTAATGTTGTGGCTATATTTTCCATTCCTTTATATTATTTTCATTTCTTTCCTACAACTCTAAACTTAAAACTAGTGTAAGATTTAGTAAGGCAGCCAGTCCTATCTGGAGATTGGACCGAAGGACATTTACCTTCTTCGACCTTTCAATGTTGGTCATGTCTAGGGCGTAAAAATGCATGTTTTGTATTTTATGCAAATATTTGACCAACAGTTTTTGGCACACCCAGTGGGACTCATAAGTCTCATATTGAGAAATATATGCAATATTAAGGTTTTGATTTTTTCCTTTGTATTGTTAAGTTATAATATCTGGTGACTCAACTATACCTAAAAAATTTTGAATGTGAATTCGACAAAATATGTACTTCATTATCACAAGATCGAAGACCAAAAATTTCAAAAATCCCATTGAGTTATTTAAACTTAACACCCAAAAATTAGAACACCCCAAATTGGTCACCCCACCTCATACATTAGTCGCAACATCTTCACATAAACCTGGTGTGTTTTTTGTACCTTCAAGTCCAACTAGTACTGCTACTGGTGTTCCTCCATCCCAAGCAAATCCTCCAGTCAATATGGCTCAGAATCCACCTACACAATAGCCACCAAGGTAGTTCCTAGCATGGAATAGCTTAGGAGCTTTAAATCTGCAAGCACAAAATCTAGTCCCTCAAGCGGCATTGAAGGCTTTGCCTACCTATGATGGTACAGGAAAGACTACTTATGAACATGTCCAATATGTGTCTTCTTTAACGATAATTCATGGAATTGCATATGAAGATATTATAGTAATATTGCTTGTGTTGTCCATTAAAGGGAAGTTATTGTATTGGTATCGATCTTTGGCACCTACCAGAATCACCACATGGAACCAATTGGTAGAATTATTGATTAAGAACTTTCATGAGCAAGTTGATTCATTTTCCTTACTACATCAATTTACAAATATTCAAATACATATGTAGGAGTAAATAGTGGATTTCAATATCAGGTTCACTCGAAGTTGGTAGAGAGTTCCTGATGGTCTTCTGTCCACTCATGAGCAAGCTATGTTTTACTATATTGGACCCTTCAACTCCAATATTGGTATGGTAATTCGATAAGCCAATATCAATATGTTTCTAAATTTTTACACGTAGGCATAAAAATTTGAGGTGGATCTAATTGCCATAGGTAAGCTACCTTCGAAGATAACAATATCTATTTTAAATGATCTTCCACAACATCTATATTCTAGTGTATTTTTACAACCTATACCTTCTATGTATCCCATTCCTTCATGGAGCTCAAGTCCACCTCAAATTGCATTATTTCTGGATCTGCAACTCCATGCTTCAAAAATTCTATAATTACCCATACCAGTTGTTTTATAGTTACCAATCCCAATTCCATTCCCAATGCTACCAACTCCACCTATTCTATTACCACTACCAGCTCCACCAACACCCCCAAATCCTAATCTACAAGATAATATGCTAAAGTAGTTACAGTTTGTCAATTCAGTAGTAAGAACAATGCCAATTTAAATCATGACCATTAATAAAAAGTAAGCTAAAGCTAACTTTCGATGAAGGAGATTTTAGATGCCACCAATTACTAGAAAACAACCAACTACTAGTAAAGGTCCTAAAATAAATACAACTATATTGGAAAATAAATAAGCTAGTACATTGAAGTGAGTATTTTGGTCTTCTACTTGTAACAATCCTCATGGTGAAGATACATTCCTGGTCCATTTTAACTATGTATAGATATTAGTAGAAAGTTATGTCGATCGACAAATCAATATGATAACAAAAATCAATCCTAATTTTATGGTCCCTTCCTTGGAGTAAGTTTTAGTCCTTATGAGGGTTAGAAAGAAGCCAATAACTATTAATCCAGTAGAAATGGAGTCATTGAAGGTCCCCTCTAAAAAAAATGGACAAGATAAAAAGACACGACGACAAGTAAAAGCATCTGGTGTAGCAACTAAAAAGTAGGATTCTATCTTGTTGAAGGATATATTACCGACATGAGTTCAAGAGAAATTACAGGCAAAGGCATCAAATTCATAGCCTACGACTTCTCAAGTACAAACTGATGTAAAATAACAAACCAAAGAATACCTTAAATAACCATCATTGACCAAGCATTAATGAGTAGAAGCTACTCAATAGTACCAAAACAAATACGAGCTACCTAGTGAATAAAATGGCTTTGGTGCTTTTGCTTATAACATTGTTGAAGAGATGAAGGGAATCCATATGAAGGTGAGTTTATATGATGCATTAAAGTTACTTGGACAAGTTGACCTATTATGGGAGTCTCTCATGTCTACAAATAATAGGAAGAAAAATATCACCTAGATGGTGTTAGTGTAGATACGAAGAACCTTTACCACTAGTGAGAATAGATTTCCCCCATTCTATCTCTTTCTTAGAATGGAAGGATGGATTGTGCATAATTGTATGATCTATTTTGATACCGTGACTACTATCATGCCAAAGGTAGTATGTGAGGTCATGGGGATGGAATATACGAGAAGCAATCTATGTGTGTTACAGTTATATGGGACCCCGGTAAAGACGGTGGGTGTGATTAAAGATATTCCCATTATTATACATAGTATATTATAGATCACCATCATTCAAAAAGTGGTGGTAGTTTATTTGGAACCATACTTCAACATGTACCTTTCAAGGGAATTTACCATAAATCTATGAGGATATCTTTCTATGCATTATTCAAATTTGGAGATTCCTTTTAAAGGGAGAAGAATATGGATCTATATTGAAAAGCCTTCCACTTTTCACATAGAAATACTTGAGGAAGAAGAAAATACCTTAGGCACAATCAATATGATGGCATAAGAGGTGCAATAAGTAGACTTGATGGAGGAATCTCTTGGTGAGCTTCATCTACAAGATCAATTTGTATTGATGGATCTCAATGCAATGGTGGATACCAATATCGGTTGTTAAAACATAACAAAACCTGAATAGATTGAAGTAGAAGCTTCTGGTTCCTAGGATCCTATCTCCGATCAGTTATGGAAATTATATTTTTATGGTACAAGATGAAAGAATGGTGTAGGAGCCAGGATTATTCTTTTTTGTCCTTTGGGATTACATAAATATTACTCATATCAGTTAACTTGGAGCTTCATGAATAATGTCACCGAATATGAAGCATTATGCCTTGTTCTAAAGAAGGCATAGAATTTGGGAATAAAATAGTTGCAGATATTTGGAGATTTTGAGCTTATTGTTAATCAGACTACAAATAAATATTTGTCAAAGCAACATTATTTGAAGGCCTACCGCAACAAGGTATGGGATTTTTTTGAGTCTTTTATAGCACTAAATGTTCAATCAATTATGTGAGAACATAATAAGCATGTAGACATCTTCGCTTCCCTTGGTGCTAATTTCTCTTATGTAGAGCAAGTGGTCTGAAGGCCAAAGACCATGAGAGTAATTTATAGACCTTTGATCCTCGATAAAAACCTCTATTGGAAGGTTTTTGATAGTGATGAACAAATAATTAATTTCTTTATTAATGAAGTTGCTAGCATAGAAGAAATAATATTGGTCGAGAAGGAAATGGAAGGGATGATTCAGTTGAAGAATAACCACATTCCTAGGGTATTAATTTCTCTTGAGATATTGTTTTATCAAAATGACATAGTAGAGAAACACAAGATCAATATTGATGTAAAGGAGTGCAAGGAAATGTAGTTGGTGCCTGATAAAGTCATTGAAGTAAAAAAAAACTATACATCAAAAGAGCTCAAGGATATTAAGAATCTATGTTATAATTTTTCTAACATTGTCACTTGGATCTATCATGATTTGAAAGGATATGATAAAAATATAATCCATTACACCATCGAGTTGTAGGAAGGGGTGAAATATTTTTGATAAAAATAATGACCTGTTAATCTAAAAATTGAGGTTCTTATGAAAGCAAAGCCACTAAAAATGTTGGAGGAAAAAATAATTTATCCTATCAAGAACTCAATGTGGGTGGAAAATTTGGTTCTAGTTTGAAATAAGAATGGAGAAATTTGCCTGTGCGTGGACTTTCACAATCTGAACCAATCATATTTGAAAGATCACTATCCCCTATAGTAGATTGATCAGATTCTTCACATAGTCACTGGAGCGCAAAGATTTTTATTAATGGAGGGTTTCTTCGACTATAACCATATCTAGGTGAAGGAGAAAGACTAGCACAAAATAACATTTACTACAAAGTGAGGCACCTTCACCTATCAAAGAATACATTTCGATATTTCCAATACTGGCATCACCTTTCAAAGAGCTATGAATGTCACATTTGATGATTTTTTGAATCAAATTATTGTAATTTACCTTGATGACATGATTCTTTTCTCACATCGCAGGGAAGAGCATGTTTCTTATCTTAGACAAGTGTTTGAAAAATATCAAGAGTTTGGAATTTCCATTAATCCAAATAAATGAATTTTCACTGTCAAAGAGGAAAAAATATTAGGACATGTGATTTCATAGGAAGGGCTGGCGATTGATCCTACGAGAGTTGAAGCTCTCTTAAAATTGTTGCTACCGATAAATAATAAAGACCTGTAGTAATTATTTTGCTAGATCAACTTCATTTAGATATTCATATCTAATTTTGCTTAGGTACTAAAGCCAATGATTAAAATTCTGAAGAAAAATGTAGAATTCAAATGGATGGAAAAGAACATATAGGAATCCCAATAAATCAAGGAGATAATAACCCAAGCATAAGTGTTGATTAATCTATATTATTCAAAGCATTTTATCCTTTACGTAGTGGGCAAGCAAGAAAGTTACACCACTATACTCACGCAAAAGCAATATGACGAGGATGAACATCCAATTGCTTTTCTCAGCCAAGTTATTTTTTCACACTAGGAAAAATATAAGTTTATCGAGAATTAGGTGTACATAGTCATTAAATCCCTAAAAAAAATTTGGTAGTTTATCTCACAGATTAATACAATCATCTATATTATTAATCCGGATATTAGGAATTTCATCATTCAAGAAGATATGGGTGATAAAAGAGCAGGCTAGGTTTTGAATATTTAGGAATATGATATAGAGATATAGCCGACTAAATTGGTTTTCTATCGGGAAATCTACCTAGAATTGGCTAAAAGTGTAGCTTTTGGATCGCTAGATACATTACATAATGAGGTTATTAGTGAAAGTAATATTGCCGATCAAGTTACAAATGATCATGATTGGACAAAGCACCTTGTTGAGTTCTTCATATTTGGAAAGTGTCCATCACATATTGATGCCTCACAAAGGTAAAGACTTAGATTATAGGTGCTCAGGTACATCCTATTGCCAAGTAGGTTATTGCATATAAACATAAACTAAGTACTCCTTAGATGTGTGAAAGAATTAGAAAAGCAAAATATCTTGGAGGAATTCCACTATGGCTTGTTTGATGGACATTATGCAGGGAGGCCTATGGCCTTGAAGATCATCTAGGATGTCTATTTTTAGCCCACCCTCTTCACAGATACACACAAAGTAAGGCAAAACTATGATAATTATTAGAGGTATGTCAACAACAGTAAGAAGGCATCCTTACCTCTACAACTAATCCAGCTAGAAGCTTCATTTCAATAGTGGGGCTTAGATTTTATTGGAGTCATTGATTCTCATTCCTCCATCAAGAAAAAATATTTTTATAGTGACTGACTACTTTACTTGGTGGGCAAAGGCTATCCCAACCAAGAAAGTAGACCAAGCCATAAGCATCTCCTTCCTTGAAGTATTGATTACCTATTTTTGTGTACAAGAAACCATTGTGATAGATAACAGGTTCTATTTATTAGTGCAAATATTACTAAATTTGCAAGCAAGTATGGGATTTATTTGAAAACCTCCTCCAATTATTACCCATATGGAAATGGTCTAGCTGAGTCCACGAACAATAATTTGCTTCAGATCTTGAAAAGAATGCTTGGAAGCAACAAAATGAGTTGGTATCTATTGTTAAATCAAGCTCTATGGGTGGATCACATATTAGTTAAGAAGTCTATTGAAAATTATCCTTACTCCTTGGTGTATGCAAAGGAGGCAGTTTTACCCACTCACATTGAGCTCCCAGTTCTCTAGACTTTGTAATTGTTTAGAGATGAAGATGACAAATTTGATCCCACGAGTGCAAGGTTGGCTCAAATTTTATAGTTAGAAGAGGAGAGAGAAAAGTTATATGTTTCTTTCAACGAACATGCTATAATAATTCATAAGTGGTTCAATAGGAATATGATAGAGTGAAAGTTTCAGATTGGTGATCTCGTGCTTAAGTGGAATGGGAACAAATCTAAGCTTGGAAAGCAACATAAGTTTAATGTGATCTGGGAGAATCCATTTCAAGTCTCAAGGGTAAATTTAATGAATGCATATCATCTCCAAGATATGGATGGTCGGGACCTTCCAATTCTAGTTAATGGCCTTCATATGAAGGCTTATTTTCAGTGATATGATTAGGGGTGCAAGTATGTAAATATGTACAAATTTTATTTTCTACAAGTATTTTTATTGGTTTATAAAAATATATAAAATAAAAAATAAAATAAAAAAGAGAAAAAAGAGAGGTGGATGAAAACAAAATAAAATAAAAAGAAAATTTAAAGCTCCAGTTTAGAAGATTTCATAAGAAAAGAATATTAATTAAATGTTTTTTTCTAAAATTGGGGCAAAATTAAAAAGAATGGATTTGTTTTAAAAGAATGGTTTGGCATGAAGACAAATAAAACAGGTGGAAGGCACTTTCTAGAGCAAATTAGAGGAAGCAAGAGTGCAATGCCAAAGTAATTTCTCTTATTGTATGATTTTTGGGGCACATGACAATTTTTGGTGCAAGCCATTTCTCATTGCAATTGTAGAGCACCCCAAGCAAAATGATTTCATCCAAATTTCCTGAAAGCAATATTTTGGTATTTTCATGGAATAAAATTTCTTGGTCCTCCCGGAAGGCATTGATTGAATTATTTGTTGTAGAGTGATATTTTAAAATTAGTCATTAGAGAGTAGGGCACATTGTTCAAGGGCATAACACAATGAAAGTACAATTTTCAAAAAAGATATTACAATGAGTGGAGGTTAATAATCATTAAAAGCATTGATAAAAGTGCTAAGTGAGTTGACCAAGGTGCACATCCTTCTGAATTCACCAAAGATATTCACGACATTTCTTATGGTAGTTGGAGGTGCTCCTTATAAATAGAACAGGTAAAATTTTCCAAAGATCAAATTTTAAAATTCTACTAGTGCATTTTTGAGTTTTTATTTGTACAAATTGTAGAGTGCCATAAGGAATTTTCAGAATATCCACTATGGGTAAGAAAATTGTAGAAGTAAAATATGTCACATAACCCAAGTAGACCAAAAAGAAAATATAGGGTAAAAAAAGGTCCAAGAAGACACGACAAATTGAGAGCGTTGACTTGGATTTGTACTCTAACACCATAGCAGAAGTCAGAGACTATTTCATCACTAACAAGGACATGGTTAAATTGTGTTAAGATGTGGAATTCACCATAAAGTAGGATTTGAAGTCCTTTGACTATGTCATATCATACATAGTTATTCTAGTACTTGTGTACACCCATACATGCCTGTTCGGAGCTGGTAAAGATAATTACCAAATTTAATAGCCCAGCTACCAGGGTTGTTCAAAAAGAAAATGGTGAAATTATTTTCACCATATCTTCTAACATAGTGAGGGAAGCATTTGCTTGTGGTTTGAAACCTCCCTCTGACATGAATTCCTAAAAGTTGTACCTCAATGAATAAGAGGAGAAATATGTGTCCACGGTGACAATACACCAATTTATGGAGATGCAGTTAATCTAAGAGCTGTAGTTAGGATAGTTGTCAAATATACCAAAGTCACTTTTATATTTTAAGAGCCTAGATACATTCTCAATACCGACATGGATTGTTGGTCTCTCTATAGATTCCATGGTTCACAAGTGGCAGGTGGCACTTGCACAGTGCATATCATAGGTGGAGTTTTACACTTCAATGATGATGAGGGTAGGTACAAACTTGATTTATTTTGGTTGGGAAGATTTTATATCTTAGAAGATACACATTCAGTTGTAAAAAATGAATACAAGGGAGGTGACATCATTCAAGCACACATCATTCCTCATCTGGTATTTCTTTTTCCATTTGCATTAGTGTTTTTCATTTATAGTTGTTAAAAAAGTTGATGAGGCGAACAAGATTTTTTTGGTTTATATGTGGACTCCTACTCTATCAAGGAGAGAGTCATTTTATAATTTTAACCATTTATTTTTAGGCCCTACAATTGATCTGATTTACAAGAGTGAAAGGGTGTCGTGGGTAATAAGAGAAGCGATTGTCATAGTAGAAAATGGTGATATCTTCTTGTTGACTAAAGGTATAGTTGTGCAGATTTTTGGCTTCACAAGGAAGTCGTTCCTGCTCCCATATTTCACCATAGAGTATGATTTTGCAATGGATGTGGTGCACCAGAATTACTACGTTAATTATGTTTATGTAGCAGGGTGCGGTAAAATAACAACATGTGCAATGTCTTTCAGATTTGGAAGTATAGAGGTGATCTAGGTTGGTCAAAATAAATTGCTCATGAAGGCTCTCCAAGATATAGGTCTAGTGGAACTACCTCAAAGATGGAGGTATGACCCATTGGGTTATTTTTTAGAGTTAATTAAGGCAAAGCATTTTTATTATTTCCCATGATCGGATATTCAGCAAAATCAAAATAACCTTAAGGGGCACGATTTGGAGTGGTATGTTGAAGCTATGATGTCACTTCTTTCGTGGCATGATTTTTATGAGTGATAGGTTGAATATAATCTTGTAATGCATAGAGAGCATATTCCTCCTTTGGGAATTATTTAGCCAGATGAAATATCAGATGCCTATGTGGTCTAAGGAAAATATCATAAACTAGTGGATTATGAGGGTCCACCAGGGAAAAATTATATCGGCTTATAGGTTGAATATGGACAAAGCATTTTTCAACATCTATCAACCTATCACTTTATTCTAGGTTGTACCACAATGTTTTTAGAAATCTAACAGTGAAGAAAGCGTGGCTGAAAAAGTTTGCTTAAAATTTAAAGAAGCAACACATGTAGAAGAGGAACAACAATTTGTATTTAAAATAAGGTCTCAAAATATGAAATGAAGTGTAGAAGAGGTATTTCCTTTTTCTAAGGCTGCATAGAAGCCAAGAACCAATGTAGTTTCTTTGCTTACTATTGCAGTTTTTGCACCTATAGTAAATCCTCCTCCACTAGCATTAGTTACTTAGGTTAGCACTTCTCAAGAGCCTCCATTAATTCAAGAATAGTAGTTGGACCATAAATTGGATATCATAGATCTCGAGGTAGAAGTAGAGAAGCCAAAAGTGTAATAATAACCTATCTCACTGTCTCCTCCATCATCGGCTTGCATGATACCTTAGCTCTAAGGTACATATCCTTTTCCCTCTTCTTCTACTCAGGATAAAGTAGTGGTTGTAAATTTACCTCCAACAATTTCTACCTCTGTTAATCCCCCTTTCAGTATTCCCTCTTCTTTCATTTTTCTCTCTACCTCTCAACCACCAATCACTACTGCTCCTTCTATTCTCCTCTCTTCGGCATCCTTTTCTTTCATTTTGTTTATGTTGAGACCGAATCTATTTTTATGTCTCATATTACATTCCTGTCACTACTTCCACCATATTTGTAAGTACACAAGCTACCCCACAAGTGAGTGTAACTGCAGTTGTCCCCTGCGTTTCCATCCATTCTATTATTTTGGTTCCTCATCTTGTTTTTGTTTTCTCTTATTCCTTCAATCTAGATCAATAATAGGCTCTATTTTCCTTCATCACATTTTTGGAGATGCAAGAGTTGCTCGATATCGAGGTTATGCTTGAACAATCAGTTCTAATGAAGATCAGTTGAACTCATATCATTTCATCACAGTGGATGAAGATTCATAGGATAAAGGAGGTACTCACTCCAACTAAGCCACTCAATAAAGTTGCCTTTGATCCAGTTGCCATGGAGGCCCACACTACCAATATGATTATGTTGGTTTGAAAACCACAATAAGAAACTCTAAGAAATTACACTTACTAAGTCGTAATAGAGGACCTGACAAAAATTGACCCTACTAAGAATATGGGGAGCATTCAGGTTGATATAATCTTGGTTTACTTGCATGATGACAACTACAATAAGAGATTCTATGACACTGAAGCAAATATTTCTAAGCTTGAAGAAGCTCTATCCGAAAGTAGAGCACAATAGGAGAAAATGACAAGGGAGGTAGAACAATGGCAATAGCAAACAGTGGCTCACAAAAAATAAAAGGAAGTAGTGAAGCAGTAGGTACAAATAGTATGAGTTCAACTTGACTTATTATAGAACTAGCTAGCAAAAAAAATTGCATAGGCTATAGGCTTCTCCAAGAAGAGAATCAAACAAGCCTGTCAACATTTGTCTGGTAGTTGTGTGAAGATGGCAATGAAGGCAAGATTGGTTTTGTAGTATCTCTATGAGTCCAAAATACAACTTAAATTGGTTCAATAATTAGTGGATACTACTGAGGATATACTCAAGTTGTATCTAGAGAAAATAATAAGAATCCAAGCTCTTTATTAGTCCAATATGCATACTTGCCCAATGAGCGAGATGGATCATGCCTAGTTTGATGCTAGAGTTACTCTGTGTAGTTATTTTCATAGGTTGGAAGTTGATTACCATGATTGAGCAGGATTACCCCATTTCACTTCTCCATTTCAATGCTCTTGTTTATATGGGATTTTTAGGTTTCATAGATGAGTGGGCTAAGCCCCTACCAAAAAAGTAGTAAGAGGAAGCCTAGAATTATTTCTTATAGGATACATCAAATATTGACAGTTGGTAAGATCCAATCATGGAAGAACAAGTGTTTCCACTCATGAAATGCTCATCCACATGGAGTCATCACTATTTGAATTAGATCAAATATCCAAGTGCATTAGTATGGATCATATTGGATATCTGAGATACATTTATGATTCTCTTGGTATTCCTTTCTTATTCACCATAGATGCTTGGGCTGAGACAATTGTCATTTATGAGGCCACTTGTGCAAGTTTAGCAAAGCAAGAGGAACAAGTAGTAGAGGAGCATGCTGCAATAGAGAGGGCAGCAACAAAACAAATGCAAAAAAGATATTCAAACCAAAAGCATCAATTGTAGCAGTCAGTAAGAAGGACCATTGATATCCCAATGTATAAATGCCTAGGATCACTTGCATACACACGAGTTAGATACCCCGAGAGCCGCTAATTTTTTTGGCATTTTTACATGTTGCCACATTGTAATTTTTTTAAATTTCATTGATAGTTTTTATGTAAAGCAACAAAATATATTGAATCAATGTTGTAGTGTTTTTGGCCAGTATAATGTGTTGCAGTTCATTTTTGTGTGTTAAACCTTCTTTATATTTTTCATGGATCTCATACCTTGAAATAATTGATGTTATAAGGTAAAATGATTGTGATTTTTGAAAGGGGATAGTGGAAAATGTGTGCAAAACTAATTGAAATCATTCAAAGACATCAATGAAAATTGTGCTTGAAGACTAAGGGTAAAATAGACGAAATAAATGTTTTGCCCCAAGTGAAGGATGAAAATTCCATTTGCCCCACTTTGGGGTGAACGTAGTTTTAAATCAGGAAAATATGTCAAGTTTGGCTAATATGACTTTCACCCTAAGTAAGGGGTAAAAAATCCTTTTACCCCTTATTGGGGCAAAACCACATCTAAAGGTGAGATTCATAGTGAACCCAAATTTATGTTTTGAAGGTAAAAAAATGGAGTACGTTCACCCCAAAGATGAGGTAAAAACACTATTCACCCCACCTTAGGATGAATATTGTCAAGAATAAGAGACAAGTTGCCAGGTCAACGTGTGGAATAGTCAATTGGGATTTTGACCTAAGGGAGGGGTGAAACTCCCATTTTTCCCCCTTGGGTGAAAGCCTGACATCAATGAATATAGAGGTGTTGCACCATGGGTACCACAAAGGTTTCGTTCACAAATATGGAGTGATAATATTTTTTGCCCTCACTTTGGGAAAATATCAAGCAAAGGCAGCGAGGCACCAAGTTACAACATAAAAAATTCAATGCTCTTTCATATCAATAGAGAGGTGAAACAACCTTTCACCTCTCCTTGGGGAAAAAGCATATGGAGAAGGAACTCATTGTGGGTCCCACATTAAAATGTATTAGAAAAGGATTTTTAAAAGGGTTTCATCCCAAGTGAGGAGCGAAAATACCATTCACCCCTTCTTGGGGTGAATGTATATTCGGAAGGTAAAATATTTTCTAAAATATAGGTTTAGTTATAGTAGCCAACAAGCGCTTTCATCCTAGGTGAGGGGTGAAACTCCCATTCACCCATCCCTAGGGTGAAACTATATGAAGATGCTTTGAAGCATTGGAGGTGAAAACAAATGTGTACAATAGGGTGTTTCACCTAGACTTTCTCAAAAGGGATTGTTGTCACATTATGGTGCAAACATGATGTAGAGAGTGTATAAAATGAGTCAGGTTGCCAACTATGCATTGGAAAAAAAATGTAAGAATTGTAAGATATGATTTAATGGTGAATGAAAATAATATCTTTGTTTCTTCCTTGGATAAAATTATATGGAATGGTGCAAAGCGTGACTCAAAGGTGCAAGTTGAGCGAAACTACAAATATTGTTGTTTTGTAGATGCTCTCCCTATATGGAAGCATGGATAAAAGAAAGTGGAGAACTTTGAACAGTGTGCTTTCACTCAATTTTACCTGTCACTACATTTTGAGCAAAATTGTTTTTCAAACATTCAAGAAGGCTTTTCGAAGGCGTCCGGTCTTGACAATGGTGATAATTTAATGATTGTAGCAAAAGGAGTTATATTCCTAGGTTTTATGTTGGAAGGGTGCAGGATTAGATTCCAAAGGATAATTTTCATAATTTCCAAAGGCACCACCTACCAATTTCATCTCTTTTCAAAAATAGTTTAATAGTTGGAGGATTTCCTAGGTAAATATAGATTTCCAAAGCACAAGGATGGTCAAAATTTATTGACAAATTTCGCTATTTTCCTCAATATTAGGTGTATTCCAATGCACTTGTACTCAAGCTGATCAACCATTCAAAGTCTTCCTCATCAAATATGGATCATTGTCATCAAAGGGGAGTTTTCAAGGAGGAAATTCCTCCCATAGGTTCCCGATCCATGGACATTTTGTCCTCAATTTTATTGAATGAAAGAGGCAAAAACCTCTATAGATACTACGTATTCTTATGGAACAAGAAAAGGATAAACACTAAAAAAAGACTCTTCAAGTTTTTTGCATAAATAGAAATAACTTGGCTTCTAATTTTATGAAATATTTTTGTGTGTGATTTCTTTCTACATTAAGCATTTTTATTTTATATTCATTTTGGTTATCTGCTAAGTTTAAATTTTGCATCTAGATTTGAAAACTTTTGGTGAGAGAGTGAGTATTGGAATGCAACTCTGGAAGTTGTCTTTGTGAAATTGTAAGTGGATTCTTTGCCTTATTTCTATTATATGCTACTATGATGCTTGATTTGTATTCATGCTTCTATTTTATCCCCAAGCCTACATATTCTAGCAAGTGTTGTATTTCCCATCATTTTATATTATTTTCATTTATTTCCTATAACTCTAAACTTAAAAGTGGTGTAGGATTTAGTAAGGGAGCCAGCCCTCTCTGGAGATTGGCCTGAAGGATATTTCTCTCCCTTGGCATTTCAATCTTGGCCATGTCTAGGGTGCATATATGCATATTTTATATTTTAGTCATATATTTGACCAACATGTACTTATAGATTAGATGTTTGGGTCAATATAAAATTAATAAAACTTATAAATGAATTAGTCAAGCTATAGATTTTGGATGACTAGACATTCCAATATTTTGTAAATGGGGTAAAATTAAATCCAAACCTTCCATATGGGTAATAAAAATATGAGGAATATATGATTCCATAAGAGAAGATGACATTAAATGAAAATGCCATAGAAAATAATTATACCACAAACAAAAGGAAGAGGATGTGATTGATGAGCCAAAATAAAAATACCTCCTAGAACATGATGATAATGGGAAAAGCTACCAAAAATCGTTATTTTAGAAGTTAAGATAAATAGTATCATAATAAATTGATTTTGAATGAAAAGAATAAATATGATAGTACAAAACTTTAGCCAACACTATGATAAAAAAATGAAACTTAAAAATAAATAAGTGCTTATATATATGAGGGTCAGGGTTAAATAAAAATAATTATAAATTGTTATTTTGATAAGGTTAGAATACATAAGAGATAATTTTACTAATTGAATAAAGGATATAATATACCCTTATACCCCTATGAAAGGATAAGGTGGAGTAAACACACTAATGATAGGCAAGGACACACATCAGGAAGGTGGTATGGACAAAAAATATGATAATATATCAACACTATGAAATATGTTATAGACACAAGAAAGGGTGGAAATGTATCACTAAGAGAATATAGCATCAAAGAAAAAGAGAGGTTCTAATAAGCAAATAGTGATAGAAGAAAATTCACAACATTATAGAATGGACCCTAGTCATATGGAGACAAAGTAGGATTTAAAATGGAGGGTAAAAAGGAGTAGTATATTGGGTTGGAAAGGAGGAATTAAGATGGAAAATAGACACAAGAAGGAAATTTGGTATTAACAATTATCCCAAGGAGAGGAAATTGAAAAATATAAAGACATAAAAGGCAATGAGGCCAGGTGAAATTAGTAGTAGGAAAGATGACACCACGAAAAAAAGTAAATAAAAAATAAAATGTCATTAAGGTAATTCTCATAAATACTTTAATAGAAAATAAGAATTAATTTAGTAGTTTAGAAGTTATATTTGGAAATAATAAGGAATATTTTCTTATAAATAATGCATGGTCATTAAAAAGTGCTATCTAGAAAAGCTATTAGATGAACCAATGGGCAAGCAACGTCTAGGGTAGGTAAAATGGATACATAAATTATTATATAAATCACTATAGTATTTTCATTAAACTCAAATAACTACATATATAATCATTATTTTTAATTAAAAAGGTTGAGAAATATTAGAGAAAAACTCGTATATTTTGAGATTGAGTGGTCAAGTGAAATAAGAGTTCTGTAAGTGAGAATACTGATGAAAACAAAGAATAAGGTGGAGTAAAAGGTTATAAATCCACCATAATTCCATAGGATCTACAAAATTGTGTACAATACAATACCTTCAAATATGAATTTTAGCACTAGATTATCAATAATTATGTATACAATATGGTGTTAGCAATCCAATATTCTTACCATAGGATATCACAATATATAAACACAAAACATTCACAAGATTCAATCCATAACATCAATGAACAATAACACATTGAATATATTACTAAAATATCTACTTAAGCAATGCAATAAAATGCAATGCTTATTCTTCGACCCATTATTATAAATCTTTGTATTCAATATATACATATATGAGACTCTTCATGTTCACAAGACTCTTGATATTTACACTTATATAAACATTTCATCTCTTCACACTCACGAGATATATAACTCTTCACATATCCATATAAGGAAAAAGAATCTCATCATTACACATACTAAATTACAAACTCTTACACAACTCATAAATCCACACTTATTAATATGATACTTCATGTAATTCATACTTACTAACATGACACCTCACTTACATAAATCCACTCTTACATGACATCTACTATATACTCCAATATTAAACACACTCTAAACTTAATTATTTATATGGTAGCAACAATATTTCAAAGCACAAAATAATCTAGTACTTCCAACACCTTCCCATATTATTTTATTTGGTATGAAGGTCCTTTGCCTTCATGTGCTTTAATTTTCTTCATTTTGGTCTTGATCTAACTAAGGTATTTCTTTAGGTTATAGTATTAAATTTATCCCTCAAATATGTTACATATTATTTTTATACTTCTAAGTATGTCGTCACAATAACATAACCCCTTATTGATATAAATATTATCCTTGATACCCTTGCTATAATATAAATTCATGGATCATTACCTATGAAAGTATTATTATCAAACTTGTTATCAAAACTCTCAAATGTAGAATGTTAAAATTCATCATATCCATATTCAATGTTTGAATCTATCAATTAAACACTTTTTGTATCAACACATGCATTTTTGTATATTCTATATCTATGCTCAAATCCCTTCATTTATTATCATGATCTTATATGTACCACAAAGAATATTTATGATGCCCTTTATCATGAATTTCATTGTACTTGGACTATAAATGAATAAAAATTTTCTTATCCATATTCATTGGTTCTATATGATATAATTATTTAGCAATTTCCATGATACCTTAGTTTATTCCTTACTCAAATCAATGTTTACTTTTTTATAAGCTACTTCAAGATGAACAATTTCAAATAGTTACACACCATACCATCTTTCCAAATCTTTTAAATATTTACCACTCTTTACTTTAGTTATTCGTAAATATGATTTGTCTATGCCTTCATACTTTTTTCTTTTTCTTTCAAAAATATATTCTTACTCCATTTTCTATCCTCAAATAATGTTCAAATATTCTATCTTCAATATTATTAAATATACTTTTGCTATAACTCTTTGAATTATAACAATATTTTTTGCTTTCTTACAAATCTGTTCTCAACTTTAATAAATTCTTCTTAAATATAATTAGTTTCATTTGTAGTAGAATGCCTTATTACTCCTAAATTTAATATCAGTATTCTTCTCTCAAATAATTATTTATAATTTTTAATAGTTCTCTTCAATAATATTTTTAAATAATAAACTTTTCAATAATTCCTAATAATCACACAATATATTTTCTTGACATAATTCATTTCTTCAATACTTTCTTCAATAATTCATTTTTCCTTTTTTCAAAATCCTTCTAACTCCAAATTTAATAATTTTCTTCTTCTTCAACAATTTTCTTCACTCAAATGATAAATTTTCTTCAATATTAATAACTTTTTAATCTTCATATTAATATAATTAATTTCTTTCTTCAATTTAATATTCTTCTTTCAAATTATTCTTCTCTTTTCTTTCTTCAATTTTCTTCAATTTCAATTTAATATTCTTCTTTGTAATGTATTTAATCTCTTTATTCAACTTCAATATTTTTCGTTCAAATAATTTTCACTTATCTTTAATCTTCTTCAATTTTTAATAATTCTCTTCAATAATATTTTCAAACTCCAATCAAGTAATATTTTGTTCAAATATATTTATAATTTTCAATCAATAATCTTCTTCAATTTTAATTTATACTTCATTTTAATCTTTAAGTACTCTTTTATTATAACTTCCTCAATTAATTTCTCCTTTTATTTGTTAGATAATTTTCCCTCAATAAAATACCTTCCTACAATATTTAATTCCTTCTTTATGTTATTTCTCTGTAACTTTAACCCTTCACCAAATAAAACAAGGTATAAAAGTACCTCTACATGTGGCTTATTATCAATGTCCTTTATTTGAGGTTTATGACCTTTTGATTTTTTCAATCTATATTCTTAACAATTGTTACACTCCTTTAACATTCATATTGAACATATCTTTTATGCTCTTGTTCTGTAACAATCACATATTTCTAGAATTTTGTTGCTTACAACTGTGACATCTCAACTTTATGCACTCTTAACTTGAGTTTGTTTTCATAATTTCTTAGGTCTCTTCCTATGCACTTATAACTCAAGTTGATGTTCATGATTTCTCATGCCTTTTTCTATGTGCTCTTTCACTCATCCAATATCTATGGACATCCTCCTATGATCTCAATTTCAAACTTGCAAAAATTTCTAGTCTTCGTCATTCTTTTAATTTTTACAATATTCTATTGAAATTCTTCATGTTTTAGTCATCTTCACATTATCTTTCAATGTTTTATATCTAATTTTACTTTAATATAATTCTTCTCTATATCACATTGCTCTTTGTAAGGCACTTTAAAGTTACATACTATTTCTAATATTCTTTCTCCAGCACTATCACCTCTTCTCTCCTTTACCTATCTCTCTCCTCAATCACGGTGTTCCTCCTATTATATTCATACAAACATTGTTATCGTTCTAACTTAATCTCTTCCTCCCAATCACTGTAAATATAGAAATATCTTCTTCATAGTAGTTCTAGTACAACTATTAGCATTTCTAACATTCTTACCATAGGATCTCACAATATTCAATCCATAACATCAATGAACAATAACACACTAAATATATTACTAAAATATCTACTTAAGCAATGCAATAAAATACAATTTTTATTCTTCAAACAACTATTACAAGGCTTTATCACACACACACACACACACACACACACACACACACACACACACGCATATATATATACATGAGACTCTTCATATTCACAAGATGCTTGACCTTTACACTTACATAAAATTTTCATCTCCTTACACTCATTGGAGATCTAACTCTTCAAATATCTACATAAGGACAAAGAATTTGATGATTGCACATACTAAAATACAAACTCTTATACAACTTAAAACTCCAAACTTATTAACATGACAACTCACATAAATAACACTTAATAACATGCCATATCACTTACATAAATCCACACTTATTTAAATAATACCTACTATATACTTAAATATTAAATATACTCTAGACTAAATTATTTACGCAGTACCAATAATAATGCAAGGTACCAAATAATGTAGTGCATATGGTACAAGTCAATAAGATGATATAATATTATAGGTACATAGCACTGGTAAATATCTTCTATAATTTCTTATTTGCAAAATAAAAGTATTTAAAATAACCTAATAAGAGTGAATATGAAGATATAATGTTTGGAGGCTCTGCTAGGGTTTCATGAGGAAAAACTAATTTTCTAGGGTTTGATGAAGAAAAACTGCTCTGCGGGGATGGTAGCAGCTTTCAGAGGAGGTCTAAAAAATTGGAGGAATGTCGTGATGGCATCGGGTCCAGCATAGAGAGTGCATGCTCGAGATATTTTTTTCATCTAAAAATGACTGGAAGGAACATGATTTTCCAGTGCATGTCGGGAACCGCTTGTTAAATAACAATGGATGTTTGGAATGATGTGAATCCAGGCCAGTTATAGTGGTTCAACCAGATTCAATGGCAGAATATGTGGAGTATCTAACCAAACATGCCATTATTGGCAAATTTTTAGGCATTTGAATTTCTCTCCCCTTTGTGGAGGCTTGGGTCAGGAAGACTTGGAATCCTGAAGGTGATGTGGAGGTGATGCTGAGTGTGAATAGCTATTTTATGGTGGTTTTCTCTTGTATTGTAGATCATAACAAAGCATTTGAAGGGGGTCCTTATTTATATAACCAAGTGGGACTCTTTCTTAAACACTGGCATGTGGGTTTCAACCCATCAGAGGAGAGGCCGTCGTGGGATCTAGTATCGGTGCGGCTTCCATGGCTCCCGTTGGAATTCTAGAGAACTGATATCTTCCATAAGATTACTCTTCTGCTTGGGAAGCTGGTTGGACTGTCATAACAGATAATGAATAAAAAGGTAATCTCTGTTGTTCGTATTTGTGTTGAAATTGAATTAAATAATCCTATTCTAGATTCTATTGAAATACAATTTGGATCAATTACATGGGTTCAAAAACTTGACTATGAAGCTCTTCCATTTCATTACAAAATTTACCATGAATATGGCCACATGCAAAGAAAATACCCTAATTTTGTCCTTCTTGTGGCTTCAAATCATGGGCCCTCTCATTTTGGACAAAGTTTGGATAAAGGAAAAGCCCCGATAAAGGAAGGGGAATAGGATAAGGAAGATTTTATTTCAGTAAAATTTTGAAACAGAGGACGAAGGGCAAATAAAGACCTTAAGGATAGCCAGCCAGATGATCTACTCAACTGTTTTGAAATATTAGATGATCTTGATCAGTGCATGAAGATACCTGAAATTTTGCTATCTGATGCAAATATAGCAAGGGCAAATTACATGTCTCTTCTTGAGGAGGAACTCAATGAATCAGATCTAGGGGGTTTAAATGAAGAACAAAGGGCTTTGGATCTGAGTAGAGGGGACATGGTTGGGTATAGCCCTATAAGGGAAACTATTTTGAAAAGTGGTACAGATTTAGTTATGTCCTCTCCTACTCAGGAACTAATGCAGTCATCCTTATACTGCAAAACTCCTACAGTGTTGAGATTGCAATAGAAAGTAATTAAAAAAAGTTTTTCGAATAAGAATATGAAGGTGGGTCGGAAGAAGGACCAGGATAAAATTAAGTTAATGGGGGAGACTTTGGTGGAGTCAAGCTTGGTGAGAGCATTGGACTCCCATTTTTATAACCCCTAAATATGATTATCCTCTCATGGAATGTAAGGGGGTTGGACAGCATCCCCCAAAAAAAATGTTCATGATTTGGTTCGTGTGCATTCTCTGAATGTGGTGTTTATTCACGAGACTAAATTGGCTATTGATAGTATGTTCAATATTTCTCCCAATTTGTGGAGAAGGAGGCAATTCTAGTGTATTGGTGCATGTGGATATGCTGGTGGCATTGTTTGTTTATGGGATCTAGTTAAGATATCCCCTCTTACTTGGATTTCCAATAGATGGTCTATTTCGATGGTTAGGCATGATAATGAATCTGGTGAAATCATCCTACTTACAAATGTGTATGCTCCTATTTATTACAATGGTAAAGTGAATTTGTGGGAGCACATTTTCTTTGTGAGAAGTTTGGTTCCCCTATACCCATGGATTTTTGTTGGAGACTTCAACTCTATCACTTATCTAGAGGAGAAACATGGTGGGGTGGACCGTCTCGAGCCTTTTTCTTCTATCTTCAGTGCTCATATCCAGGCCCTAAACTTGGTTGACATCAAGCCAGATAATGGGATATTTACTTTGCATAATAGAAGGTGTGGGGAAGCTTCCATATCAGAGAGACTGGATAGGTTTTTGATATCCAGTTATTGGATGGGTAATAACAGAAGTGCTAGTTCTATGATTCTGTAGGTTAGGGGATCTGATAATTGGCCTATCAAACTCTCAGCTTTGGATTTAGGGCTAAAAAAGAATCCCTCCTTTAAGTTTCAACTTATGTGCCTTCGTGATCCTAATATTCATGATTTCATGCGAGGCTAGTGGACCACTGGCAAACCTCCTCATGGAAATGCTATGTATTCCTTTATGAAGCGACTACAATTTGTAAAACATAAATAGAAGAGATGGAATAGACTAAATTTTGGTAACATTTCCTTGTCTAAGCTGGTAGCTCTTAGGAGGATGGAATAAGCTTCAAGTAAGATTAGAGATCAGGGATTCACAAAGGAGCTTCTTGTTGAGGAATCTAAGGCTGCGAAAGACCTTGTCGAATGGGAGCTGAGGGAAGAAATTTTTTGGAAATAAAAAGCTTGAGTAGATTGGCTTTAGGAAGGGTATAAGAACATAGCCTTCTTTTATAACTTAGTTAAGGCTCACCATAATGGTAACCTGATTACCTCTCTTATGAATTATCATGGTGCCCTGCTCTCTTCTTTCAGGGATATTTCAGAAGATACTAAGAGGTATTTTTCCTCTCTCTTCAAGGAGGACTCCCTATCAAATGATGAGAATGAAAATTTTATTCTAAACTGTATTCCAACAATTATTTATAGAGATATGAATGAGCATTTGATGGGTCTAATTTCCCTTGAGGAGTTGGAAAATGTTGTATTCAAGATGAAAAAGGAAAATCCCCTATCCCATATGGATTCTCGATTGATTTTTATCAAGAGTTTTGGGATTTAATAAAATTTGATATTTTGGAGGTGGTCCATGAGTCCCAAAAGAACAAATAGATGCTAAGGGCCCTAAATGCTACCTTTGTGGTGCTTATACCCAAAAAAAGAGGGAGCAAATTCCTTGGATATGTTCAGGCCTATTGCTCTCTACAATAATGCGTATAAGATCATCACAAAAATTATTGCTTAGAGGCTGAAGATATGGTTGAGAAAAACCATCTTTGAGGAGCAATGAGGGTTTTTTGTTGGCCAAAAAATCTTGGATGGGATTGTTATTGCTACAAAAGTTATTCACTCGATGGAAACTTCTAAGGAGAAAACTATGTTCATTAAGTTGGACATGGCCAAAGCCTATGATCGGGTCATATGGTCATTTCTTCAAAAATTTCTTGTTTCTTTTGGATTTGAGGAGGAATGGATTAGATGGGTGATGAGTTGTGTGTCTTCTTCCTCAATATTTGTTCTTGTTAATAATGAGCCATAAGAGTTGTCTGAGGCCTCAATGGAATTGAGGCAAGGAGATCCTTTATCTTCTTATTTGTTTATCATTATGGCGGAAGGGTTGGGAATATTTCTCAAGTCTCAAGTCATGTAGGGTCTCATTCAGGGGTGGAAGTGGGATAGTAGTTTGCCACCTCTTTCCCACCTTAAATTTGTTGATGATACTACTTTGTTGGTAGTTACCGCTATCAAGGAAGATGGAAATATTAGACAGTCTCTTGAAATATATCTTGGTGCTTCTGGACAATTGATTAATGAGGACAAGTCTTCTATTTTCTTCTTCAATACCCCTCCTCTTATTCAAGCCAAGATTTCTCTCATTCTAAGATTCCATGTTGGGACTCCCCCCTTCATTTATATTAGTGTTCCAATTCCATCTCATCCTCTACCTAGATATTCTTGGTAGTCTATGCTTGATAAGTTTAAAAGGAAGGTGAATCATTGGAATTTCAAATGGCTATCCATTGCAGGTAGAGTTTTGCTTTTAAAATCTATTGTTCAAGCTTTACCCATTTATAGATGTTTTGTACAAATATCTCCCTCTCACTTCATCAAGGACATGGATGCTTTTTTAAGACAATTTTTATGGTTTTGAAAACTTGATCCATCTAAATGAAGTTTGTCTATGTGGGATTCTATATGTAGGCTGGTGCAAGAGGGAGGCCTTGGGTTGCGATAGACAACTCATTTTAGGAAGGCTTTGGCTGCAATTTTTTTTTGGATATGGTGTACCTCTCAAGATTAGATTTGGGCTAAAATATTATCTTGTAAATACTTGAGAGGTATTTATGAGGCTGAGATCCCTAGATTCAGATTGGTTGGGAAAGGTTCAGTTATCTGGGACACTCTAAAAATAGGAGCTAATTTAATCAAGTAGGGTTTGTTCTGTATTTGCAATCAGGGATCAAATGCTATTTTTTGGGAGGATTCTTGGGATGGCCACCCTCCTATCTTGAATCAATATCCTAGGTTATATTCCTTAAGCATTTTTTTTCTTGGAAGAAGGTTGGTCTCATGTGGAGGACTTTAAAAAAATCTAGTCTTTTGGAAATATGGATATGTATAGGTGGAAAGATCCACAATAATAGCCCAAGGGAGGACTGGCCAAGTACAAAGAGGTGCTTGCTCTTATTCTTATAAGGAGGTCTTGTTCTTCATTAAGGGTTAAAGATATTCTATATTGGAACCCTGATCCTAAGGGAACCTACTCAGTAGCCTATGTTTATTAGGTTCTTGATAAGAAAAAGTATGGGAGTCTTCCTATCACTTGGTGGAAAAAGGTGTGGAACAAATTTCCCTTGCCAAAATGTAACTTCTTTCTCTGGTTGGTAGCTCATAATAAATACCTCACTTGGGATAATGTGAGAAACAGGGGATTTCAGGGTCCCTCTTTTTGTGTCCTTTGCAGTAATAATGAGGATGACTCTTCTCATTAATTTTTCCAATGCTCATTTGCCAGAGACATTTGGCACCATTGGTGGAGCACCTGGAACCATCCATGTTTTCATGTGTTGCCCCTGGTGGAGTTTTGGAGTAGTCTGGGCAGACCTCCAACAAAGGCCCCCTTCCTTCAGGTGGCTTATAATTTGGGCCCTTCTTGCATCATCTGGAAAATTTGGCTCGAATGAAACCAGTGCATATTTTAGGGCAGTTATTTTGTTGTTCAACAAATTTGGCAAAGGATCCTGTATATGGTTTAGGAAACCATCCATAGTAAATGTGATGTGGACCCTCTTTTGGATTCTAGGGAGGAGAAGGTACAACAAGTCCTTTGTCTCTTTGGGTATGGTGTGAACTCTTCTAGCCCTAGTAGGGTTCCTCAGCTCAGCAAGAAGGTTAGGAGAGATGGTAGGTGGAGGCCACCCCCTAGAGGAGTTTTAAAAATTAATATTGATGGATCATCTAGGGGTAATCCTGGATATGCTGGTATTGGTAGTGTTGGGAGACATTCTACTGGTGGTGTCAGTTTTTTCTTTTCCATTTATAAATGTGTTAACTCAAACAATTTTATGGAAGCTCTTGCAATTCTTGAGGCCTTACAAAGGGGGTTTTATCTTGGCTAGCATAGGATTATCTATGAGTTTGACTCTCAAATTGTGGTTAATATTTTAAATAGTAAAAGGGTGGAGGAATTTAATTGGCAGTTGGTCCCTATAGCCATTCAAATTCTCAGAATGAGTGAAGAGTTCAAATTTATATCCTTTGTGCACATTCCAAGGGAATGAAATGTGGTTGTTTATTACCTGGCCAAAAGGGCTTCTGAGCTACTAAATCCTTGGACTATCGATTATTGGGAGAGTCTCCCGTCTTGGGACTCTCAATGCCTGTGGGAGTTGATCCACAAGGATGTACAGACTTAATGTGGTTTGTTCTTGTTGTCTTTTTTGGGTGTCATTCTAGTCTAGTGGTTTTAGCCTGTTTGGCTATTTATTTGAGTCTTGGTTGGAAGCTTAGTTGTACTCTGTAATACAGACTTTTTATCAATAAATTTTTACCCCTTTATTTAAAAAAAATAGTGAATATGAGAATAAAATAGGGTTTGTGGTGAGAATGTGATTTTTGTATTGGTATAAAATCCTTAATATGCATACATTTGTGAATCTAAAAATACTTCTCCTAAGTGGATATCACAACCATGGTAACTATTTTAATAGATATTACTCCATTGATTATAATGTGGCATACAAACTATTGGGGTTTTGTAAGGATTAAGAGGAACCAACATGATATGAGAAAAAAAAGGCACTTATGATGAAAGATATTTTATAGGAATTGAACACCATAAACATGTCATATTACCAAATATTTATTGATATAGCATTGTTAGAAGATATATTTATGGTATAAATGTTAGTATTCAAGGTTTATATTAAATATCACTATAACTACTAGAAGCTATGTTTGTGATACACATGATAGTATGGAAGGTGTATATGAAATATCACCATAATTGAATTATAACAACTATAATCAAGGTCATTTATGAGATGGAAATTATCGAAAAGAATCACAATGTTGAAATTTTTTTTTAAAGAATTTTAAACACAATTTAGAGTAAATAAATGTAGGGAAGACATATTTCAAGTATAATATCTTTCTCATAGTGTAGACAATGTATTTATTGAGCACAATCCCTATGGATATAAACCATTATCATCCAAGTGGGGCACCGATTTATGTGGCAATTGAAGGTAACATCCCCAATATAATAGGTTAAATGAGGGAAAAATATTAGGATCATGGTGCAAAAATTTGAGAGGATCCTTTTGTCAACGACAACAAAGTTTCATAGGAAAGTAGAATTTTATATGGACTAGGTGTGGCAAAGATATTTGTTACATAGTCATATCCTATAACTTTAAAACATACATAATGGAAAGCCCCATTAAAGTAGTCGTTCATAGCAATAAATAAGATAATAAAATAATGAAAAATTTCAAGCAATTTTATATGTATAATGATATCATAAGTGATTTAGAGGAATCATAGGAATAGGAAGATGCTATACAAGGTAAATGTGGAGTAGAGGATGTAGAAAATCTAGTTTAATAAGTAGTAACAACATAGAAAATATTCATGGGAACTAAGAAATTAATATCCAAGATCTCTTTAAATGTGTCATCATTAGTAATGATGTTTCCTACTATAACAATACTACCTTCTATACAATACAACAAATACCATAAAATAAGAGGATAACTTATAAAATTTGACAATTGGTAAAGTTGACTTCACCAATATCAGTGTTTGGTTTCAAAACACCTCCAAAATAACAAAATCCTTCAAGGAAGAGGATCAAGATGGATGATCATAAACTATAAAAGATAAATTTTCTTTGATACATAACCATAAGAGGAAAATGGATAACAATAGTTCTCAAAAACCATTATAGTTTAGGATATCAAGGAGGATCCTCAAAAAAACTATAAATAAGTAGTCTAGGAGGAAAATTTGAATTAGAAAATCTATCAAAAGATATTCTAGAACTAGATGTCGAAAAGGAAATTTTTGGTGATTGCTAACATATAAAATGAAATTGGTGAGTTTACAATAATAAACATATGCAAGCCTTAATTGTCTATCATCAGTTTTTATATTTTCCTACAATAAGCATCAAAATCAAAGAAAAATCAAATGAAAATATTGGTGAAAAATATGATATTTACAAACCCAATAAAGGGTGATTATGGGAATGAGAGTTTGATTGTCAAAATCATGTTTATGATAGGGAATACATTCTATGGTGTGATCTCTAAAAAAACATGTATTGTACCAAGGTCTTGAAGAGGATTAGTTCCTTCTTCTACATAAAATCAATTATAGTCTTATGAATTGTAGAAGGGCGAACTATACAAGAGGTAACTTCTAAGTAAAATAAAAATAATGCAATAAATGAGAAAGAGACAACCGAAGAAATGATAACTTTAGAGGATTTAGCACCATGGACTTCATCCCCTAAGGGACCAATACTATATGCCCATGCCCTAATAAACTTTATAGAATCTACGACAAAATTATTCATTCTTCTAGATAATGTAATAAGGGTTGCAATTGATTTAGCCTTGGAGTTTGATCTAGAATTTATAAAACTGATAATAATTATCAAATGGTTTTCTGATGGGTATTTGCATATTTAGTAATTCATACCTATAGTAAATTTGATGATTCCAATATGTGTAATAAAATGAACAATGGTATATATTCTATGAGAATATATAGTGGATATAATAAAAATTATGGCATGGCACAATGTTACCATTATTAGATCCGTAAGAATAGTATATACAAGGACTTAACTAGGATGCAATTAGATTTCTATAAAAAAAAAATGATAAAGTGAATATGATGATAAATATAATTTAAGGTCCGAATTTGAAAATCAATGTTGTGACAACACCCTTTATAAATGATGAAATATATGTTGTAGGGGTACTATAAACTATAGCAATATGTTGACAAGACATGATCAAATTAAATAGGGAAAGTTACTCAATAAAAATTAGTTGTCATATTGTATAACTTGGATGAATGCTAAAAGAGAATTAAGACTTCTTATAATCAAAATATAAAGTAGAGGACTATAAGAAAATCATCAATGAGTATATTAAGAGCCTATAGAGGTATATCCTTTAAAATATTAAATTAGTGGATTGGAAAAAGTCTACCATCAAAGGTGATTAGAAATTATTATAGAGGTTATTAGTGATGGTGACCAAGAGGATAACCTAAAAGGATAAAAATTTTGGACATTTTGAGTCCCTAAGCTGAAATGTTGTCATTGATGTCAATAGAGCAATAAATGTCAAAAGGATCTATTAACAATTTTTATGAAAACCAAGGTAGGGAAAATAAAAGGTTTTATTTAAAACCATGGATAGCAGATTTGATCTGGGTTTTTCTTAAAACCCACGTTGGGCTTTCGTTTTGTCGAAAAATGTGCCCCGATGATGGAGTTATTTGAGTTTTAATGTTTGGTTTAAATTTTAATTATTTAAAATTTAAATTCAAATTTAAATGAAAAGTTTCCCATCGACGTCATCATGCAAATACAATTTTAATATTTCCGCCGATGTCTTCAAAGTGTTATTAAACACTATATAAAGGGGTGGTAATTAAACCAAATAATCATCCTTGCTCTCATGTGTTAATTGCCTTGGAATTCGAAAGAGCTTGTGCGAATTGTTGAAAAGGAAGCAGAGAAGAAAGCACAGTGATTTGGAAATATCAAACATGGTATGAGGTGTGGTGCATTGGCGTATCTATTTTTCTAAGACTATGGGCAGCGCAAATATCAAGGATCGAATCCCCTTGACGATAGTGTGTGGGAAGTGCTTTGGCACTTTTTCCTTTGCGGCAAGTGGAGGAATATTAAAGGTCCTTTTGGCATTTGCTTTTGCAATGAGTGCTTTGGCTCAGTTGGAATATTAGTTGTGGCTAAGACGCTCACAGTGTGTGGTGGATAGGGGTTCGAATCCCCTTGAGAGGTATTTATGTTTTTACCTTTAATAATTTTATTAGCCCTAATGTTTGGAGTTATAAGGTATTTAATGGGAATTAAATTTTATCATTAGGGCTGTGATTATTATTGCAAAAGCATATTTGATTTATGTTTTATTTTGATAGAAATGGAGAATTGATTTTAGGAGAAATAAGGAGTTGTTGTTAAAGTGATTTTGAGAGATTTATTGTGGGTTATTTTTAATAAGGGTTTTTATTAAAATAGAATTTGGTGGATGTTTTTATGAAGTTGGAGTGAAAAGGGGGTAAATTAAGTTATGCTTTTATTGTGATTCTTTAAAAGACCACTAACCCTTATTAATATTGAAAAAGAAATTTGTGATTAAGTGTGCCAGATTTTGTGGACAACTTATTTGCATCAAAAAGGTATGGACACATTCTCCTATTGATTGTTTGTGGTGGTTTATTTCTGAAATATCATTGGAGTGAAAAGGATAAATTGAAGTTTCCTTTGTGAATATGGCTGGTTGAATGCTTCAAGGTTTTTTGATTTGTGAGTTGTAATTAAACCTTGTTTCATTAGCATTGTCGTTGAATCCCATTGATAATGAAATGAAATTGAACATGATCTAGAAAATAACATGAGTATCATTGTTATGTGAGACTTGAGATAAAGAATTGTTGGAAACATTTTGAGTTGGTTGATACATTCTTGAACTAGGGTTTGTGAGAAAGGGTTGTTCCTTGATGTGATTGGTTGAGTTGAGTTGGTTAAGCCTAGTCAAGTGGATGTGTGAAATGGTTCTTCAAGTTCCATAAAATAAACTATTCCATATTCTGATTTGAATTGATATTGAGATTGAATAATAGGACATATTGAGTCTCTAAAAATTCTCTTTATGCTTCTATTGAGTTGAGATTGAGATTTGAGTATAGAACATATAGAGTCTCTAACAATTCTCTTTATGCTTCTATGAGATTGATTTGAGTTGAGATTGAGATTTAAGAATATGACATATTGAGTCTCTAACAATTCTCTTTATGCTTCTATTGAGTTGAGATTGGGATTTGAGTAAAGAACATATAGAGTCTCTAACAATTCTCTTTATGCTTCTATGATATTGAATTAAGATATTGATTGTCCTTTGAGCTTAGAACATATTGAGTCTCTAACAATTATCTTTATGATTCTATGAGATTGAAAAAGTTCTGTGTGAGCTTGTTAAGCAAATTTGAGACAATTCTTTGAGAAGGCTTGTGTACTGTTTTGACTTAAGATTTTGTGAAAACTTGCTTGAGAATATTTGAGCAAGTCCAAGGGAGGACTTATTGAGTAGATTTGAGCTAATCCAAGAGATGACTTATTGAGAATATTTGAGCAAGTCCAAGAGATGAATGATTGAGCATATTTGAGAAATTCCAAGAGAGGACTTATTGAGCAGATTTGAGCAAGTCCAAGAGAGGACTTATTGAGCAGATTTGAGCAATTCCTAGAGAGGATTTTTTGAGCAGATTTAGACAGGTGTTTTGTGAACCTATTGAGCAGATTTATATAGGTTTTGTGTGAACCTATTGAGAATATTTAGATAGGTTTTGTGTGAACCTATTGAACAGATTTGAGCATGTTCTGAGAGAACCTATTGAGGAAAATTTTACTAGACTGACTATACTATGTTTAGTGCAAGAGATTGAGTAGAACTATGCTAGACCAACTAAAATATGTTTGGTATAGTATTGATATAGATATTTGGAGGTGACAGAGTATAGAGGACAAAGTCTCGATGGATAGATATCTAGCAGCCAGGACAATTGAAGATAATATCTAAGTGAGAAGTCTTCAAGTGGAGAGAGACCCACCAGTCAATGTAGCATAGAGAAAGAGTCTTCTAGAAGGTCATTAGCCAAAGCATAAGGGGAAAGAGTTCTCCTATGGAATATATCCATGAACTTGATATTAGGGGATCAACATCTTCTTTGGACTAAGGTCCATAAACATTGTAATTTAGGAAGGATTCCCAAGAGATCATTTGAGAAATATTTAGAAGAAATATTTTCTCTATGGAGGTAGCCCACATTGGGTAAACCACATTAAAATTTGTGTCTCTATTGTGTGTGGTGTTTTATACATTGATTTGATTACTGCTATTGATACTACTATCTATACACTGCATAATATTGATTTGAGAAGAAAAGTAAAAAGTGATCTTATATTGTTCACCCCCTCTCAGTATAAGCTTGTGTTCTTCAATTGGTATCAAAGTGGGTTCCTTTAGAAGAGTTTGATAGCTAGATGGAACAATGGTCTAAGAACACAATGGATCAAAAGGATAAAAATAATAAGGCCTTCAATAATACAGTACTAGTATTTTATGGAAGTGACTTCCTATATTGGTGTGTGCTAATGAGATTTCACCTGATGGCACTTGGCAATGAAGTTTGGGATGCAATGGAATTTGGGTACAATTCAAAAATTAATCCTCCTACACATAAGGAAGGTAGATTTCTCATGCATGCAAATTCAAGAGCTATGAATGTAATTATAAGAGGATTACATAGGTCAGAATCTATGAAGGTGATGGAATGCAAAACAACAAAAGATATGTGGGAAATCTTGCAAACCATATATGAAGGATATAAAAGTGTCAGGAAAGCAAATATCAGAAATATCAAAGGAGAATTTGAGAATATAAGAATGAGGGATGATGAAATCATTCATGACTATCTCAACAAGGTTTATGAACTTATACATGAGATGAAAGGTATTTGAATGAAGGTTGATGAATCAAATGCTTGCAACAAGATCTTGAGGACTCTTCCAAAAAGGTATAGTGAAAAATTTTCTACCATAGAAAAATCAATTGATAGTGATAATATAACAAGAAATGTTTTGCTTGGTATGCTTACAACTTTTGAGATAAGAACAAAATATCATATTCCTTCAAAAGAAGTTGCATTCAAAGTGGACAGTAATAAAAAGGGTAAGAATACATAAACAAGAAATGAATATTCTAGTGATGAAGAAGCTAACTATGGTAGAAGAGATAAAGGGTTCAAAAGACCAATAGATATGATATCTGTCGAATGCTTTAATTATGGCAAGTTTGGACATTTTGCAACAGAATGCAAAGAGCTAGATATCAACAATGATGAAGAAAAACAGGATCACAGGTACAAGGAATCTAAAAATTACAGGTACCAAAAGAAAAATAGGGATGGACAAAGAAGGCAAGGGAAGAAGTTCTTCCAAAGGAAAAAGAGAAGCTACTATGCATATAATCCAAGTAAGTACAAAATTGATAGTGATTCTAGATTTTTAGACAATGATAGATATGAAGTCTTGTTCATGGTTAAGTAAAAATATCAAGTTAAGAAAAAGACTCCAGTTATTCTCAAGTGTTTTATATGTGGTAAATTTGGACACCTTGAAGATGATTACACAAGAGATGGTTATTGTTTCAGTGATGATGATTTTGAAGATGCACTTGATAGATCAAATGAGAATCTTCTAATGGCTTTATAAGATAAATAATTGAGTGATCCTATAGAAATCAAGTCAAAATAAAGAAATGATATGGACAAAGACAAACAAATAGAGGACTACTCAATAGAGAATGGTTATGATCTCAAAGGTGAACTTATATATGCTCTTGAAATAGTGAATAAGGTAAGAAAGAAACACTCTAAGCTTGAAAGTTAGTTTCAAGAATGTGATGAAAAAATATTATTGCTCATAGAGGAGTTAGAAAATTCAAATGCCAAGGCAAGTAAGTTCAGAGAAAAGTTAGAAGCAAAAATATTGGAATGTGAGAAGTTAGCACAATAATTGACTACTCTAAAGAAATATTTATAGGACTCCAAGATCAAGATGAAGAGTTTCACAAATAGCTCTAAGAACTTGGATAAGTTCATTCATGGACAACAAAGAAAATCATGTTCAAAAGGTCTAGGTTTTGGAAAGAAATAAGAAAAGGTAAAGTCTACTTCAAGTCTTGAAGAAGAAGAAACAACATTAGAAGAAGATACTTCAGAAGAGGGATTCTCAGATGTAAGTGAAAGTGAAACCTCTAAGAATGAGTGAGATTGTAGTGGTTCCAACAAGGATAATGGGCAAAGAAGATACATATGGAACAACAATCAGAATAGGATACCAATGAGGTCTAGGCAAGGAAGCTTCAATGGGAGATTTTTATCATGTCATAAGTTTGGGCACATGGCTTCACAGTTCAGGACAAATGAAATATAGGTATATGGAAGAGAATAACTTTTCCAAGGATATTTTTATTCATGTAATGAGTTTGGTCATAAGGCAATAAATTGCAGGATTCATGATAGAAGAGGATATGGATTCACTAGGAGAAATCCTAAGACTATCGCACATCCAAGGAATAATAACAATAATTTTTATAAGTGAATTAATGATGGTCACATAGCAAGATGGTGTAGAGAAAATATTCCAAAAATAGGTATGAACAGGAATAGGAATATGAACATGAATAGGAACAGGAATATGAATAGGAATAGGAACAGGAACATGAACAGAAACAAGAAGATGAATAGAAACAAAGACTCAAAAAATAAAAGAGACTCAGAAAAGAATGAGAATAAGAACAGGTACAAGAATAGAAACATGGATGAAAACAAGAATGATAACAAGAATAGGTACAAGAATAGGAACATGGATGAGAACCAGAACAGGAATAGGGATGATGACTCAGAAATAAATAGTGAGATAATTTAAAAAAAAAAGAAAAATGAAAAGACAAAGGTAGATAATAGAGCTTTCGAGGAGTAGAAATACTCCCACCCTAGAATTAACCACCTCATGTGGAGGTCAGGGAGGGACTAAGATAAGAGGCTTATTTCTTAGCCCCGAGCCCCAAAGGTGACCCTTTACCATTAATGTCAAAGGGAGAGAGATTTGTGTATTATGGGGAGAGTTTTTTAATATGAGGAGAGATTTTATATCTAAGAGAGCATTGAGCCAAGGGGATCAAAGCCCAGGGGGAGCATAAAAGAAGGTCAAAAATTAGTAAAAGGATTTGGGTTGTCATAAATGAAAAAGGGGGATATTGTTGGACATTTTGAGTCCCTAAGATAAAATTTTGTCATTGATGTCAATAGAGCAATAAATGTCAAAAGGATCTATGAAGGGTTTTTATGAAAAGCAAGGCAAGGAAAATAAATTGTTTTATTTAAAACCATGGATAGAATATTTGATCTGGGTTTTCCTTAAAACCCACATTGGGATTTCGTTTCGTAAAAAAAGGTGCCCCGATGATGGAGTTATTTGAGTTTTAATGTTTGGTTTAAATTTTAATTATTTAAAATTTAAATTCAAATTTAAATGGAAATTTTCCCGTCGATGTCATCATGCAAATACAATTTTAACATTTTCTCCATTGTCTTCAAAATGTTATTATATACTATATAAAGGGGTGGTAATTAAACCAAATAATCATCCTTGCTCATGTGTTAATTGCCTTGGAATTCGAAAGAGCTCGTACGAATTGTTGAAAAGAAAGCTGAGAAGAAAGCGCAGCAGTTTGGAAATATCAAATGATGTATGAGGTGTGGCACATTGGTGTATCAATTTTGCTAAGACTGTGGGCAGCGCAAATATTAGGGATCGAATCCCCTTGACAGCAGTGTGTGGGAAGCAATTTGGTGTTTCGTCCTTTGCAACAGGTGGAGGAAGATTAAAGGCCCTTTTGGCCTTTGCTTTTCCAATGAGCACTTTGGCTTGGCTAGAATATTAGTTGTGGCTAATACATACGCGGTGTGTGGTGGATAGGGGTTCAAATCCCCTTGAGAGGTATTTACATTTTTGCCTTTAATAATTTTTATTAGCCCTAAAGTTTAGAGCTATAAGGTATTTAATGGGAATTAAATTTTGTCATTAGGGCTGTGATTATTATTGCAAAAGCATATTTGATTTATGTTTTATTTTTATGGAAATGGATAATTTATTTTAAGAGAAATAAGGAGTTGTTGTTAAAGTGATTTTGAGAGATTTATTGTGGGCTATTTTTAATAAGGGTTTTTATTAAAACAGACTTTGGCGGATGTGTTTATGAAGTTGGAGTGAAAAGGGTGTAAATTAAGTTATGCTTTTATTTTGATTATTTAAAAGACCACTAACCCTTATTAATATTGAAAAGGGAAGTTGTGATTAAGTGTGGCAGATTTTGTGGACAACTTATTGGCATCAAAAAGGTATGGGCACATTCTCCTATTGATTTTTTGTGGTGGTTTATTTCTAAAATATCATTGGAGTGAAAAGTATTAATTGATGTTTCCTTTGTGAATATGGTTGGTTGAATGCTTCAAGGTTTTATGATTTGTGAGTTGTAATTAAACCTTGTTTCATTAGCATTGTTGTTGAAGCCCATTGATGATGAAATGAACTTGAATATGATCTAGAAAATAACATGAGTATCATTGTTATGTGAGACTTGAGATAAAGCATTGTTTGAAACATTTTTTATTTTTTTGATACATGCTTGAACTAGGGTTTGTGAAAAAGGGTTGTTACTTGATGTGATTGGTTGAGTTGAGTTGGTTAATCCTAGTCAAGTGGATGTATGAAATGGTTTTTCAAGTTACATAAAACAAAATATTCTATATTTTGAATTGAGTTGAGATTAAGATTAAAGAATAGGACATATTGATTCTCTAACAATTCTCTTTATGATTATATTGAGTTGAGATTGGGATTTAAGTATAGAACTTATAGAGTCTCTAACAATTATCTTTATGCTTATATGAGATTGATTTGAGTTGATATTGAGATTTAATAATAGGACATATTGAGTCTCTAACAATTCTCTTTATGCTTCTATTGAGTTGATATTGGGATTTGAGTATAGAACATATAGAGTCTCTAGCAATTCTCTTTATGCTTCTATGATATTGAATTGATATATTGATTGTACTTTGAGCTTAGAACATATTGAGTCTCTAAAAATTATCTTTATGATTCTATGAGATTGAACAAGTTCTGTGTGAGCTTGTTAAGTAGATTTGAGACAAGTCTTTGAGAAGGCTTGTGTACTGTTTTGAGTTAAGCTTTTGTGAAAGCTTGCTTGAGAATATTTGAGAAAGTCCAAGAGAGGACTTATTGAGCAGATTTGAGAAAATCCAAGAGAGGACTTATTGAGCAGATTTGAGAAAGTCCAAGAGAGGAATGATTGAGAAGATTTGAGAAATTTCAAGAGAGGACTTATTAAGCATATTTGAGCAAGTCCAAGAGAGGACTTATTGAGCATATTTGAGCAAGTCCTAGAGAGGATTTGTTGAGAATATTTAGATAGGTTTTGTGTGAACTTGTTGAGAAGATTTAGATAGGTTTTGTGTGAACTTGTTGAGTAGATTTAGACAGGTTTTATGTGAACCTGTTGAGCATATTTGAGCAAGTTTTGAGAGAACCTATTGAGCAAAATTGTATTAGACCGACTGTACTGTGTTTAGTGCAAGATATTGAGCATAACTGTGCTAGATTGATTGAATTATGTTTGGTACAATATTGAGATAGATTTTTGGAGATGAAAGAGTATAGAGGACATAGTCTTAGTGGATAGAGATCCAGTAGCCAGGACAATTGAAGATAAGATCTAAGTGAGAAGTCTTCAAGTGGAGATATATCCACTAGTCAGTGCAGCATAGAGATAGAGTCTTCTAGAAGATCACTAGCCAGAGCAGAAGGGGAAAGAGTTCTCCTATGGAAGAGATTCATGAACTTTATATTAGGGTATCAGCATCTCCTTTGGACCAAGGTCCATAAACATTGTAATTTGGGAAGGATTCACAAGATATTATTTGATAAATATTTAGAAGAAATATTTTCTTTGTGGAGGTAGCCCACATTGGGTGAACCATGTTAAAATCTATGTCCCTATTGTGTGTGGTGTTTTGTACATTGCTTTGATTACTTCTATTGATACTGCTATCTATACACTGCATAATATTGATTTGAGAAGAAAAGTAAAAAGTGGTCTTATACTGTTCACCCCCTCCTTCTCAGTATAATCTTGTGTTCTTCAAAAAAAATAAAGGATTTGACATCACTAGAAAAATATTTCATAATGAGTATGTTATTTAAATAGATAAAGTATTGGCAAGAAGTTTAAGAAGCTCACATATATTTTGAACAAAAACTAGATGAGGTGATAAATACCACTAGAGCCAAATGAAAATCTAACCATTAAGTATTTGTATTCTTCATAATGATAAAAACTTAAAATAATATTTACTGATAATATGTTGAGTAGTACCCATCTTTGGAGATGTTTATATTGACTCAAAACCTTCAAAGGTGTATGTCAAATACCAATTGAGTTCACTCATGCTTTCCTAATTTTGAACTTGTGGAATAATATTGTTTGGTTTAGGATGATCCAATATATTAGTTGAAGGTAATGTTAGCATGGACTAAAGATATTTGGAACTAACCCTTGCATTAGTTTTGTAGGTTAGCACTACACTATTGGATTAGTGTCATTTTTAGTAGTTACTAACTAGTTAGTTGTAGAAATCCAAGTCACACATTACCACTTCTCCCATAAATTTGCAAAACCCATAAAATTTGCATATATTAACCTCAAAACGCTATTCATTTATCAAAAAAACTATTCATGCACTATTCATAAGCCCCCTTTGGGCCACTTAAGCCCTCTCATACACTAAACTTTGGATCCTCATATGACCATCATCTTAGCTTAACCTTTGTTAATCTCTAAACTTGGTCAAAATCCACCTCATAGTTAAAATCCACCCCATTATCAATCTAACTATGGTCAATCTAATTCATGGCCACCTCATCTAGTCCACTCTTTGACTAGCCTAGACTCCATCTCACCCATTTCACCCTAACTAAATCTATGGTCAACCTAAGTAGGGTTAACCTCAACCCGTTCTCCACACATCTTCCCATGAGCATTTAGGGCCTTAAATGGATTTTGATGAATTTTGTGTACCAAATTATGGGAGGCAAGGTGAGTCACCCTCCACCTCATCCAAAAGTCAACACATAACCTAGGTTCAACCAAAACTTGGTTATATTTACCCCATGCTCCATTTCAAATCCCCATGTGCATTTAATTCCATAAATGATATTTAAGGAATTATGTCTTTCAAATCATGGAGGAAGGGTGATTCATATTCCACATCACCTAAGCCAACTCTTAATCCATGGTTAATCCTACTACAATTAGTATTTAACCTTTACTCCACTTTACATCCATATGATCATTTATGATATGTATATGGGTGAGATATTCTCTCATCCAAATGTAATTATGAAACATGCCACATCAAGGGATACCTCATAGGGGACGCTTCACTAGGGACAACTCACAAGGGACATATCATCCCCCTCTAACCTCTCCAAATTCCATCAATAGAGTCTCTTTTCTTCCATATCAATGAATCCATTATTTGCATACCTAGAATCTATAAAAATCCATCTAGGCTAAACTACATTCCATAAATCACTTTGCTATCAATATCCATCATTCACCACATAAAACATATTCTTGTACCCTTTTCACGTCCAATTTTCTCTTTGTTGTAGGTTTTAAAGATGATTTGATGAATATACGAGATCTAATAGTAGCAAAATACAATTTTGCACCAACCAAAATTCTATTGGGAAATCATAATTAGTATCACAAGGTAACTAGCAATCCAAACAGTCATAGCTTAAGGTATAACCCTTTTAAAGGGTTAGTTTTAGATACTAGAAGGATTGAAAACCCTCCTAGAAGGTAAGTATCACTATACAAACTAGTTTTGTAATAATTTTTACTACTTTTGTAATGGATTAACTTTATTTTAGTGTCCTTTTATTTGTAAAGATGATGGTTTTTATTGTGATAGGATCCCAAATGTTCTAACCATATTTTATAGATCTTGCAGGTCTTGATGATAGGTTTGACTGATACTAACACCTGATCAATTAGACCACTACCTTTTGAGGATCTTTTGGAAGACCTTTAGGTGTTTTTGGCCCCATCATTGGAAGAGGGGATCTCATCTCTCAAAATCCTATTTTGTGGCCTCCAAAGGCATTTTGTAAAAAGGTTCTTCTTGTAACCCTAATTTAGTCATCAATTACAAACAACTCTGGTTTTCCATCAGTTCATTCTAGCACACTTGATGGGACCCCCACCCTATTATTTATTTTTGGCTAATGTTTTATCTCTTTAACTAACATTTTTCTATATTTTTGTGCTACATGTGCCATAAAACCTTGCAAAAACCCAAAAATATAACTCATATCTAAGATAAAGGTATTTCTTGTCTATGATCCAGTGTTGCAAGGTAAACATGCTCCTAAAACTCGTCCAAAATGAGTTTCTACATGGCCCACAATAAATCCATAGTTGTAGGTAAGTATGGGGAACATATTTTCCCTCACAAGAGATTACTATCTCCCTTGCCACCATACCTTATTAGGCCAAACCACCTGATGACAATGACATCCCCATAGGTGTAATCAATCACATTTATCTTACATTTAGCTTTTGCAAAACTCAGTATTGCACCATATTACAAAATTTTAATTTGTGCTTTCATTTTTGTTGTGGAGAGAGTTTTTCATTACAAAAAATGATATTCTATCTACTATTGTTGTAGGTACCTATACATAAACCAACTATTGTACCACACAAACAGTTAGCAAGCTCAAACTTGGAAAAAATCCACTTTTATTTGGATCACAAGGTAAGGTGTGAACATTTGAGTCAGGGTAACCTGCAATCAGATCTAAGATACAATTTAAATTCAAAAATAAAGTCATAGAGATGTTTAGGAGTTGGAAACCATAGGTAATTTTAGAAAAACTTGTATGTTTGGTTTAAAAACAACAACTTTAGTTTAAAATATTTGGCATATTTCACTTTTACAAAAGTACCAAAATCACTTTTGGCACTTAACAAAACACATTTATTTTACTTTTTAGCTTTAAAAATACTCCAAATTGATTTGGTCACATTTATTTTTGCTTTTAATTTGCTTTAAAAGGCTCCAAATATATTTGGTAAACTTCCAAAATCTCTAAATTTTACTAGTTTGACAATGAGCATGCATGTGTTCATGGAGACGTAGTGGGACCCATTATTTGGGGGATTGATGGTGGTTTTATTCCTACTACTAAGTTATCAGATGGCTTGGACAGGGTCTGATTCAAGTTTTATGTGTTGGAAGATCCGATGGAGCACTTTGAGTGTGATCCAAGTAAGTTAAGGGTATGGTCCTCTTTCTTGAGATATCAAGTAGTTGTTAAGCCTGTTGACTCTGGTTTCAAATTTTCTATGGTGGTGGAAAAATGGAGTCGATCCTATAGGAATAAAATCCACTTTGATCTATCTCCGTATCTAAATAATATATGGGTCCTAAGGTACCTTCTTAATATCACTTTGAGATAAGGTTCTTGGAACCTGGTAGGCAAATTTTAGGGAGTTAGACCTGATTTAGACTCAATAAGGAGGTGGGCTCTAGATAAATGGAAGACTTTAGGGTTTTTGGAAATTTTGGTACTTCCAAAAACATTTTTTATAATCAAGATCAACTATGAGGAGGATTTTAGGTGAATTCTAGGTGGATGCCCTTGGTTCTATGGAAAGAGGGGATTATTCTAGCATAAATGGGGAACAAATTTTAATTCATACTTTCAAAAAATTAATGTGGTCTCTCTTTGGATAATATTGCCAAGCATTCCTTTTTACTTATGGTATGATGATATTATTTTGGGTATTTCAATGGTGATAGGAAATCTCATCTTGATTGACACAACAACAGGAGTGATAAGGAACATACAATTACAAACAGATAACCAAAGGTTTGTACGAATAAAAATTGAATTGTATTACTATAATATACCTATAAATAGGCATTACAAAGCATAAGTTACATATAAGGTTGTAGTAATGATGGTACAAACTTAACCATTACAACAACTAACAACTTATTAAAAATAAATAATAATAATACATGATTCCCTATCATTCCTCCCCACTGAGAAAGCATTGGTCCCCAATGCATACAAAGGTGGAAGAGAAAGAGGGAAATATCTAGGAGTATCGGGTACAACTAAAAATGTACTCTTGTTACAAAATAAGAAGACCAAAATGAAGAAAGTGAGCAGGTCTTCAGAAAACCAAAAACTAATAATGGCACTAAATCAGGCTCAAAAAATGCTTTCCAACAACTTTTTGTGGCCATTCCATAATGTACCCCAAATATGGGGACCCATATTAAAATTTTGGTTTGTTTAGGATTTTTATTTTACTTGAGTGACAACTTTCATAAAACTCTATCCTTGAGCTTGCATTCCAAGGTTCAGTGTGGTTGTTAGGGTAGACCGTTTGGGGTTTAGTATCTCTCATTTGGTTTTTTGTAAATGGTTTTGTTTGTTGGTTAGGTAATGTTTGTTCATTTTCAATGTTTAAATTAAATCAATTTAAACTTTTAAAATTGAAAATAAATTAAATAAAAATAAAATTAAAAAAAACAAAAAAATAAAATAATATATATATAAATAAATAAAAATAAGAATAAGATTAATAGTCCTATATATATAATATGTTTATATATATGGATGTGTCTTTATTTCCCATGATAAATTGGATGTGTCAAGGGGTATTAATATGCTTTTTATTTTAATTAGTTTAGTGGAAATGTGTTGTGTTGTGTTTAAATTTAATATTTTAATGAAGTTTGTATTCAACTAAGTTTATAATTTTAATGCCACGGGTGCCACGATGATATGGAAGTGACATGGAGCCCATAGGGAGCTTTGGTAGCAGATGATAGAGAGGCCAATTACAATGGATGCATGGTGTGAACTCCAAGGACGGATGAGGTAGGCATGAGTATTGATGATGGTTGATGTGGTAGGAAAGTGGTGAATAGATGACTATAATGTGACTGATCAGATGGTGTTATATGGAGACCAACATGGTAGTGGAACCATTGTGAGCATGGCAATAATGCGACAAACATGGTAAATGTATACAACTTAGAAAGCAACTAAACGAACCTCATGGATCATGGAAAATCTTCTAACATAGTTAGTATGAACTAGTTAATTGGACAAGGAGGACTATGACCCTATTGTTGATCACAAAATATTGACGTGAACTATCGTGGCATAGTGGACTGAATCAGATGACTTGCATTTATGGTGATAACTAACAGGTAGGATGGCTAACCAAGACAAATCATCGTAGATGTGGAATCTACTTAGAGGTTGGTGTTGATGGTGCTCATAGAGGACAAACCCTAATTGTGAAGTACATAGACCCATGCAATAGGCATGATGAGAACCATATCGTAAACATATAGATTGACAATGCAAAGCTCAGTTTTAGCATGTGGTGTTAGTTGTAATCGATGGAAACAAATATTTGGTTATTAGAAAAATTGAAAATGGATTTTCATTCATCCATTTCAAAAGATGTGGGTTGCTCATGTTGATGGCATTACGCTTGATGGTTGAATGGGATACGTGTACCATGACAACCCTCACAATATATCCCAAAGGATATCATGACCTATGTGGTGACTAGGTAACATTGATAATATGTTCAGTGAGTGAAGATGGATATTTCCAATGTGGTCATAGCTACTGGATCCCACCTTTGGACACACGATGAAGACACGATAGTCTAGACAATGGAAAATGTGATGGTATATAATGAATCTACGTGACAAAAACAAAAATGTTGATTATGATCATAGTACCATTCTATCACCATAATCAGAGTTAGAATGAATAGTAGTGCCCACGAACTATTTGTAGATTGGTTTTTCAATTATCATAGCAATTCTTGTTATAACAGTGGGTTTACACATCATGGCGAGTATGATTCTATGAAAAATGTATCATCAAGGATAAATCATAATTGTTGGTAGAGGATGCTATTATTGATATGTGTTGTAGCATTTGTGCATGATGGGATGTCAATTGAATTAAAGGGTACATGCTATTTGAACAATAGTCATCATTGAAGATGCATAGATGACGAATGCGCGCATAATTGGAGGACATAAACATGAATTTATAGGGAACTATGCAAAAGCTCACTTTGTGGGATCCTTGTATATTCTGATCGCATCATGGAGGTGGAGATATCTATTTAGGCATCATACCCATCATAATCATGAACATATGGTAAGGAATTTCATGAACAATATTGTATAAACTATATGAGCACCCAAGATAGATGATCTAGATGGAGATGCAAACCTAAATATGACATGGACATGGAGGGTTTTAAATTTGAACAAAGTATTATTAGACGTAACTTAGATGTCAACCATAGTGGACTAAAAACCAGACGTATTCTATGAAAAAAATAGCCAACGGTGATGATGGAGACAACCGATATTGATAGTGTGACCTCGCATGGATTCAGAGAAAGCTTGACATAGTCATAGTCTCATACCACCTCGTTAGCTGAGGATCATCATGTGACTTGTGTTGCCATAAAAATTATATGGTTATCAGTGCAGCTGAATGTATGCTCAAGAAAAAATAGCATAACCAATATCAAAGGAAATGAGTATCCGGTGTGCATGGGCCTACCAAGGGAACAGTAGGAATATATTCAATGATGTTGGGTGAATATAATATATTTGAATATGGTCATGGATTCATAGTGGGAATGAAGATAATGTGAATGTTATTGTTTATTTCATTCAAAATAATAAGGTATGTTTTAAGTAAAGGGAGGCCTAATTAACCTTTATAAATACACTAAGTTAGCTGACAAAGGGAAATCATAAAGACCGCATGGTAATGAGCATTATAAGAATTTGGTGGCCACATTAAGGATCATTGGATTCCAAGGGAGGAACAAATTTCTAGAAACCAAACGGTGGGAAATCAAACGAATTAATTGAAATGTTCAAAATCTACGCGAGATGAGAAGAAATGAAAATTTATCTACAATGTTAAATCCGATATGGAAACATAGAATAGGGGCTAGATTTTTTTTTTTTAAATCCACATGCTAGAAGTTTTCAAATAGGATTAATGGGAAATGGTTGGAAGGATTTTAGCTGTTGTCCTCATCTTGTATGCATGAAACAAATTTTAAAGGCAATAAAAAAATCATTAATGAATATTTTTCACCAAAATCATTGGAATTATGTGATGATATTTTATGTGCGAATATGATTGCATTGTTTACATATTTTGGTGTATGCTTTACTCATTAGACTCTTGCCTTGACTAGTATTAGATTGTGTATGCAATTCTAACTTGGTTCTTGTTTTTGCATTTAGGATCTAATGTTTTCTATAGGATTGGAAAATCGTTTATAGTAGCTCTCTTTGGTCATGTTTTGCATTCTATTTCATTTTTTTAGATTTTTATTTTTATTTCTCTAACCCTAATTTCTCATTTTTTAAAAACTTTGGTAATTAAAATAAAAATTGAAAAAAAAATAAAACTCCAAACATAAATGCATGAATGTGAAGAATAAGCTTTAATTAGTCAATTTCAATTATAGTTTAAAGCTATTTCAAAATTATAAAAATGAGTCAAAGTTTTTATTTTTAGAGGTATTTTATAATTTTGGATTTTACATAATTTCGTATTTTGAAGGTAAATCATATTTCAAGCTTTGCAGGTTTAATTTATAAGCAATAAATTAACTTTCCTTTATGAAAATAAAAATTTCATTAAAGGGGAGTGATTTATACGGTATTTAAAAGGCTATTATTTTTAAAGCAATAAATTGACTTCTCTTTATGAAAATTCTAATTTCATTAAAGAGGAGTAATTTATTTATTATATCAAAGGCTATATTTATTTTCATGCTCAAAGCAACACTAAATGAATATAATCATCATTTAAGGTTCACACTTAGAGATAGATTTTAATCTTGGTACAATGCTCAAAGCAAGGTTTAATAACACAAGATAAAACATGTTTAAAATCTAGTTAACCAAAAGAAGATAAAATCTGCCTAAAATACTTTAAGATAAAATTTACTAAGGCTTTACATCATGGTCATATGAGGGCCAATCACATTTTCTTTTTATTTTAGTTTGATGAACAATCACTAGTATAGTCATAAAATAACACCAACATAGGTCCCTTGTTAACAATTATTTGCAATCACTAAGGTATTCCTAGAACTTATTGATACATTTTCACAAGATTACAAGCACACATTAAGTAAAAGGAACCTTGAATAAATTTTAATTTCTTTGCAAGAGAGGGTTTTTTAATCAAAATCTTGACTATGATGGGAATTTTGTAATTGGATAAAATTTCCACCCAATATAATTGGCACTAGAAGGATGGCCTGAATTGGTTTACTTTATTGCTATTTAGATGCTAAATTGTTCATGTTTATGTGAAATATCTACTTGAAGGTATTGGTCTTGACTAATGAGGTTTTGTTGATCACTTTTATCGATTCAAGCATTCTCTAATTGATGATGTATTAATGCTAACCTTTTGAAAATTGGATATTGTTCTTTAATGCTATGGTTTAATTCATGCATTATAATTGATGAATGTGATCATTTATTCATTTGAAATTTGTTAGTCATTTCATGCATCTTTGCAAGATATTTTTATTTGACTAAAAAAATTGGTTTTAAAGTTATTCTTTGATTTTCACTAATGGTGACATTTAATCAAATAAGAGCAAGAATCACATCTTTGTTAGGTGACCATTATAGTCATATAAATATACCTGGAATACCCCATCAAATTCCTGAAAGTGTATTGGAGATTGCATCACAGTTTAGATAAGATGTGGCATTATGACACAAGCAGACATTGTCTATCTACAAGAGCATGTTAATTCACTTGCAAATTTTCCATGAGGATCTTGCTTGTATGTTATTCTCATACACATTGGATGACATAGAATTGGGTTATATCCAAATGTTATATCCACCCTAGAGATCATACTAGAGGAGACGCAATTTCAAATCCAATGTACACTGATGAGAATTATGGTGAACAAGGCCATCAAATTATCAATATTAATTCATTTTTTAGAATGTATGAAACTTCAAGTGATGGAAGAGTCCTAGAGTTAATTAGCATGGAGATATATGATAGGACAGGACCTTCCATAGAATTGAATGAAGTGGTTGAAAAAAAAGTGTATCGTTCCAAAATTTTCACACCCTTACCTTTAGGCTATAGGATCCGTGCCCGAAATGGGGACGTGAAAAGGATGGGACAATACCTCGAACTGAGAGGCCTTGCGAAGGTCCCGCCTCTCGAGGGAGGTGTATTATGGTGATTTTTCGATGGATGGTGGGTTCACCAGGAAACTTTTGAATGGCAGTTTCCACGCCTAGGTTGGGAATATGTTTGATGTGTTCAATTTTATCTTTAATCATCCAGAGCCTAGGTTTGGCCAAATGAATTTAAGTTGTTCTATATGAAATACAAATTTAAATGAATACAAAAAGAAGAATTAATATAAAACATAGAGAATAAATTAAGTAAAGAAATCCATACCTGGTTTCGGATGTTTGATGGAGGTTCTGACTTTTGAAGCAGTCAAGATCGTCTGGAATTTGACAGAATTATCTCCTATATGATAGGATCATCTGAAATCTGATGAATTCATCAGATGAATTCATCAGAGACCTGTAAACAGAGAAATAGATACAAAATACCAATATTGCAACTATTCTAATAAAGGAAAATGATATAAAACAATAATAAGGATGTTAATAAGATAATCTCGAATGGAAATGCAAGTAAATTATGATTCTTTAATAGCTAATCATGATATTATTGTGCAATTAAACTACATGGGTGAACTCTAAGATGCAAGATAATGGGAAATAATAATAAAACTGACTAAATGCAGTGTAAAATAGCAGCAAAGTATAGGAAAAGCACAAACTCTAGGCACTGATTTCCCCTAATGTAGACTGTAGTCAAAATCATCTTGAATTGGTACGAAATTGTCTCGAATTGGACAGGATCGTCTGCGACGATCTGAGCTTGCTCCGGCTAAAGAATAACAAAGTTCCTGCAAGAAAACTTGGAAAGCACAAATGCAAATGGTAGTCCAGGGTATTCTAATGCATGTAAAAGCCAAGTTATAGGAAAATTTACCCAAGGTCATGTCAAGGGGGGTCCTAAGGTTTAAATAGGTTTATGAGGGAAGTTGGGAGCTTGGAGATCATCCTAATTTGGAATATCTCCAATGGGGGAGGTCTCTAATGGTGCATATACGCTTCGGCCCAACTTAGAGATGCCATTGAAACATAAGCTACTTATGAAAAATCAGTTTTGGGCTACTCGTCTGATCTGAGGCGATATCATCTAATCGGCAACGACGTAGAAAATGAGGAAATGGGTAGCAGGCGGTTTGGAGTGGTTTTGGGGTTGAATTTTTTAATTTGAATTATTACTAAGGTAATTTAATTATTGCTAAGTTTTACCATGCCAATTTTAGGGTGCTACATTTTGCCCCCTCTTTAGCAAATTTTTTGATGAAAATGCGTTAAAGATGAGTTCTTCTCGATCTACGAGAAAGCAAAAATTATTCCCATTTTTAGGCGACGATTCTAGGTCGAATCGTACGACGACTTACTATGGTGCCCCCTCCGTGTTTTTACCCAAATCGAACGTTTGAGGTAAAAATGCGGAAAAGCAAAATTTTAAAATGTTGTTTAAGTGTTTTTGAATAAAATTAAGAAAAATAGGGTAAAACCCTAATTCATTGTTACTGTTCATTTTTACTGGTTTTTAGAGCTCTAGAGACAAGATGGTTGAGACAGCACACAGATCAACAGAGGTCCAGTGTGGGCTACGGGTAAGGGTCTAAACTTAGTTTAGAGTGCTTTAATTTAGAATTTCATGCTTTTTAGATTAGATTTGACTAATTTTTGAGCATCGCGACCGTTTTTGGGCCGTCGACGTCATCGAGATGAAATCATCTCGATTTCATCCAAGGGTGAAATCGACGATAGGGGGACGATTCATCCAATAAGGGACGATTCCCTCATATGAAATTGGATATGAATTTGCTCAAATTTGGGACGATATCGTCTAATAGTGGACGATATCATCATTTGTTTGAAAGTGAACTTATTTTACTTGCATTTTTAATTAATGATTTATTAATGATTTTTATTGTTGATTTTGTTGTTTATGTTGCAGAGAGGATTACTAAAGAGCCAAGAATGGAAATACGATGGACTGAGGGGTGGCTTGGCCACCCTGTCTCAAGCAGAGCGAGATCAGCTGGCTCAGGTTGACTTGCAACACATGGCAGATATGCCACAAGTGTCTACAAACATGGGGCTATTGACAGCCCTAGTAGAGAGGTGGTATCCAGGTTCTTATTTTTTATTACCGACAGGGGAGATGACTCCCACACTGGAGGATGTATGGAGGATTTTGAGGATCCCCATACAAGGACGACTAATCACTCTCATGGCCAATCAGGGCCATGCGATGATGCAGCTATGCAGAGACCCAAGCTTCACCCTGGAGAAGGGCGGAGTGAACATCGAGTCTCTATGCCAGATGCCTGGGGCATCTAGACTAACATAGGTTTTGGCTAGGGTGGTAGGTGGTCTTCTTCTATGCCATCAGAGTGGATGCAGACTACCATGGCTACTAACAGATGTGGTCTATGACATGAGAGACCACGGATATAGGTTTTCTTGGGGGAGCTTTGTTCTATGTCGGTTGTATAGGATCCTACATGGGGTCATATACAAGGGTGGTCGATGTCTAGTCATGACATCACTACTGCAGGTTTGGTGCTAGGAGCACATCACAGTGCGAAGGCCGGTAGGGCTCCCACTGACAGGGATTGATGGGGAGAGGCCCCGAGTTTTCTATTGGTGGCTTCGAAGAGGGTCACAATGGTGGGTAGATCTACCAGTGTCTCGAAGACTACTTGATGACCTTGTCTCCGACCAGATCACCTGGAGGCCTTGGAGAGATCATCCAGGGTGGGCCGAGGATGGATAGGAGTTGGCTCATGTCAAGCGAGTCTGCTGGCTGAGGATGGAGAGGGGAGAGGTGGAGCTCCACCGGTATGATCAAGTTTTGAGGCAGTTCGGTCTACAGCAGGGGATCCCATCTCTCAAAGACTATGAGTTTTCCCAAACTATCCGAGATAACACAACAGTTAGCGGGGATCCAGATATGTAGCAATTCTAGAGTCAAGACATAGATGATGCCCCCATTTAGCCAGTGGATGGGGATGATTTTGGGGTTGCAGATGGCTATGATGCCTAGTACGCAGGCATTCACCCTCCTTGGATGATGAGGGCTCAGGGTCCAATTCACGTAGTTGTGCATCGAATGGGGAGGTGATGCCAGGTGGCCATTTAGGTGACACAGGGTCATGACGGGGGAGAGTAGAGGAGGCCACAAGCTCAGTAGAGGCCATGACAGTGGGAGAGGAGGGAGGAGAGGCCCCCTTCTCCATGGAGAGAGAGGCCACCATCACCCGATAAGGGCAAGGGTGTCAAGGAAAGAGAGAGTAGCGAGATGGCTACTCTCTAGGTGAAGACTGTTTGTCTTTAGGATCAAGTGCAGGCCTTGTAGGATGAGGCTACATGACACCAAGAGGAGGCCACATAGCTCAGATATGAGATCGCACACCTCAGAGCATAGAGTGGAGGGGCGAGCACTCGGGACCTAGCATGGGCTATTGCCCAGATCACATTTTACCAGACACTATACTACTAGATGGTGCTAGAGGGGTAGAGGTTACCACTATCGGCCCCCATTGTAGAGCCTATCATGATGGGGTCATCAAGGACATCATCACGATCAGTGTCCAGGACTCATAGCACCACACAGACTATGATGGGGCCACCTCGTCCACCTCAGGGTGGGGGAGGAGATGAGGCTAAGAGCTCGAGGGGTTCTCGAGGCTAGCTGCTATAGATTACACTGCAGAGACTGGATATATGATTGAGAGGATTGAGTATGCCAAGATGTAGATTGTGGCATACCAATCTAGTTTTGATATGATGTACATATTGTTGATATATATATATATGATATATTTTTGATCATATGACTTGTCTTATGTATTTGTATGATGCTTTAATGTTTTGGTGTGATTGCTTATTGGATTGATGATTCATGTAATTATGTCGTTTGGAAATATTATGGTTTGAATGTCATGCTTTTAAAATTTAAATGAAATAATCTGATGTAAACAAATTGGTTGTTTGTGGGATGATTTGATAAAAAATAAAAGGGACTTCTAACAATAATTTCAAAGGACATTGTCGCTATTATAGACCATTTCATGGGTCGTCACTCACTCGGTCGTCAAGCTAATCCCAGTATAGAAATATTGTTAAAAAGTAAAAGAGTGCTTAAGAGACTGTCTTAAGACTTTGTTGTGATGATGCAAATGATGATGGTGATGATGATTTGTTTTCAGATTTTCATAAAAATAATATGCATGAAATATTTTAAAATGATTTTTGCTAGGCATAAATTCCTAAGTGTGATAAAATTTTGAATAATTCCTTAGAAATTATACCATGGTTGCAAAAACTGAATTTGAACATAATGACATGAAATAGAATAAGTTGCATTCTTTGAAAGCATAATTGTGTAACATAATGATTTAAGTCATATGTTTTTATGATTTGGAATAAATGGGAAAATAAAATTAAAACAATGGTTTGCGCTAGGCATAGAATATTTAGGTATAGACTTATACCATCATCGCGAAATCCAAAAGAAGAAAATAAAATAGTTTTATTGCATGGTTGATTTTTAATTTTTGAAAATAAACAGAAAATATGAAGATGAGGACTTGTGCTAGGCATAAAATTCCACTTTTGGTTTTGGAACTATACCATCGTCGCAAAAGTCAAAAGTTATATGTAACTTTATTGCATGTTTTTGAAAATGATTTTGATTTTTTGGTAAATACATGTGGTTGTCTTTATACTAAACAATTGTTCTCAGAGAAGAAAATGAAATTATTCCAGACAATTTGCAAAAATATTTCAAGGTATCTTAAAGACAAAAGTTAGATTTATAAGGAATCCCATGTGCGTATGTGAGTTCATTTCCAATCTTGATTTATCATAATGATACACAAAATCTCTCAAATACAAATGTGTGTGCGATTGTATTGTTCATTTACCAGGTTTGAGCAAGATACTATGATACAAGTGATTTGAATTAACCAAATAAGTGTTCATTAACCATGATTTAGATGCATATAACCATACCAGGACTACTATGTAAGTCGGGTTATCAAGAGCTAGCTAATCCATAAGCGGACATAGGTCTCTACAAAAGAAGGTCGCTAATGTGACAGACATATCACCATGCTAGGAGTTACCCAAGGCCAAGCGGGTTGGGCACAAACCACTTGTTATGGGGCTTACCTCACAGTTTTCGAATAATTGAGAATTCCAGGGATTCAAGCTCATCAACCCTTCTTTTCTTTTCAAGGGGTAGGGAAAGGGATTTTATTGCTTTTGCTTTTGCTCATTTTGCTTTCTTTTCTTTCTTTTCTCTTTTTTTTTCTTTTTTTGTATCTTTTGCTTTGATATTTGAGATAATGCTGAAATAGTGCTAAATGATTTTGCTTGATTTTTCTTTTTCTTTTGCTTCCTATTCTAGGGATACTTGCTCGGATTAGTTGTAGAGCAAGGGATTTTTATTTCGGGTAGGGGTGAGCTTGTCCTTTTGCCAATTCTCAAAGATTCTAGACCATGTGCATGATAGGATAGCAAGGGAAACTTTTCGCTCAAGAAACCACTTCTACTATGTAGCATAGCATGGACATTACAAATATAATCATTTTATTGTGAAAGGATATGCTTGGTTTAAGTAAATAACAAGATCAATTCTCTATGCTCAAACTTTATTTAATTGAATTTTGTGGACTTTGATATAAGAGAGATTAGTAATCATGCCAAATAAAATCAAGATATTTATTCATGTGAATGTGAAAGTGTGGGATTCCAAATAAATGCTAATTTATCCAAAATAATTTGAAAATATAATTGCAAATATGTCACAATTTGAGAAGTACAAAAAATAAAAGATGTTTTTGAAGATTTTGATGATTTTGAATGTTTTTGGTATTTTTTATATTTTTAAGTTTATAAATTGAAAGAAATACAAGATAGTAGTTTTGAAAATATTTTAAACAAATATATACAATGATGAAATGACCAAATTTTTATGCATAGTAACGTTTAAGATGCAAAATGTTCATGGGTTCTTTAAGTTCTTTACCATCTAAGGTAGATAATTTGTATGCTCCCGATTCAAATTTAGCAGTGATAATATATGGTCCAAGCCAGTTGGGCTCAAATTTACCTTTAAGGTCTTTAGTTGCATTAGTATTCTTTTGATTTTCTTTTAAAACAAGATCGCCGACCTCAAAGGATCGATGACGAACTTTCTTAGCATATGATCTTTTAATCTTGTTTTGGTAGGCACGAAGATGCTCCAAAGCATTGATGCGCTTTTCATCTAGGAGTTCCAGCTGACTAAGTTCTTGTATAAAAATAACCTTCAACATTTTTTTCTAGTTCTCCTTTGACTAGTAAGGCCACTTTAGGATGCATTTTTCTAAGTTTTTGTTTAACAGGTTTAGCATCCGGATGGACTACTAGGTGATGCATGACTACAGAAGGGTCTAAACCTAGCATATCTTCATATGTCCAAGCGAAGACATCTTCATATTCTTTAAGGAATGCAATGTATTGCTCTTGTTTTTCTTGACTTAATTCTGATCCAATATTGATTATGTGGGGATTATCCTCAGTTCCAATGTTAATTTTAATGATGTTTTCTACTTCCATGTGTAGATATCTTTCAAAATTAGGTGGGGTGGGTGAAACACCCAATTCTTGTAATTCTTTTAAGGTTAACTTGGATAATTCATCTTGAGGAGTCGTGGCCTCAAGTTGGGCTATAGTAGGTATAGAACCATCAAAATAAAAACCATTGTGTAACATCTCTTCAATGGAGACATCATGGAAAATATCTCCTTCCAACTCATCATCGGATTCAACAATCATTTCAGGATAAGCTATGGATAGCATATTGCATGTAAATGGCTGATTTTTTAGAGGCAAATCATCACGCCCATCCAAATAATCTTGATAACATATGAGTTGATCATCATCTTCAAAAGGGAAGGGTTGACCCTTACTAGGAAATAGGCCCACACCACAGCGGGTAGGCCATGGTTCTACCTCAAAAGGTTCTTTCATACCATTTTGGAAAGGTCCCAAGCCTTTCCCTTTATATCCCATTTTAAGCATTATAGGTTTAGCTTTAATATACTCATTAGTAAAATAACATCGAGCATATCCATCATGATGAGTTTTGATGTTCCTAGGTATTCTTCCCCAGTCATATCCCTTATAAATGAAGGCACAACTCCCGACTTGGTAAGTACTTCCCATAGGTTGTGGGAGGCCCAAAGTATGAGGAGATGGCGGCAAAGTACTTAAGATAATGGAATTTTGCATAGAAGCATTTGTTTTTTCTGATATAAGAATGTTAGATAAATCAGGTAAGAGTTCATCAGAAAGAGCATAAGATGTAGAAGGATCATTCCCTATATCTTTAGATGTGGAAGGTATGATAGATGTAGATAATGTGGAGGTGTTAATAGATGGGTCTATAGGTTTTGAAATTATAGGGATGGAACATGAAGGATTGGTTGTGGATTGAAGATCTTTTTGAGGTTCTAGAGTGGTTTGTTTAGAAGATTGTTGATCTATATATGAGGGTGAAATTAATGGAGGAGAAATAGATGAAGTTATGGGTGTGTGTTTCATAGTTTTAGATGAAAAATAAGAATTAGGATGTGTGGATGACAGAGTAGGGCAAAATTGAACTCCAACAGGTTCTGCCAAAGCACACATATCAAAGGGTCTAGGATCACCATGGATAGTGACCAACTGATTTTTAAATTCAAATTTAACACATTGGTGTAAAGTTGATGGGATAGCCCGCATTGCATTGATCCAAGGACGACCCAAGAGTATATTGTATGATGCGGGGCAATGTACAATAAACATGGTCGTATCTAAGGTTCTAGGACCAACTTGCAATGGGATGGTAATAACTCCACACGTTTCTTGTGTTTCGTCATTGAAAGCTTTTATGATCATGTCAGTTTTCTTCATTTCATCACTTCTAAACCCAAATCTTTGGTAGAAGTCAAAAGTGCAAATATTTAGAGATGAACCATTATCAATCAAGACCCTTTTAACGGCTACATCTCCTATTAGGGTAGTAATATATAAGGGGTTATCCTTATGTAAACTATGTTGCGGTATATCTTTATCTCGAAAGTCAATACAATCAACTTCTCTAGTGATGATAGTATTGGCCATGGCTTCGAGGTTGAATGTTTTGTGGTACCATCATTTGGCTTAATGTAAGCATTAATTCATCTCTATGTGTAGGAGAAGATCTTAATAAATCCAAAAGGGAAATTCTGGCTGTAGTATTGGATAATTGCTCATTAATATTGTAAGGGGGTTTAGGTTGAACATTAGGAGCATGATTCCCTTTATTGGGATTTTTCAAAACAAATGGAGTTGATCCATCATTTTGATTTGGTTCTTGTTGAGAATTTTGAGCTTGTTGTCTGGTAATGGCTCCGATGGTACCTACAATGTTATATTGAGGATGTTGAATAGGTCTTGGTCTAGCATTTATAGCTTGTTCATTAGAAAGGAACTGATTAGAAGAGGGTCGAGTAGTAACTCTTCTAGGAAATGGTTCTTCTGGAACCATAGCATATGTGATAGGTTGAATAGGATCTGATTCATTTTCAGAACTATTCGATTGGTTTGAGGTGATGTCTATTTCACTTTCAATATCCGATTCTACATCACTGAGATCCGGTGTTTGAATATTATGTAGGGGCCTGGTCGTGACCATGGATAAAGTTGTGTCAAATTTTTGTAAATCATGATTAGGTAAATGTCCGCTAATAGTTCCTACATATCGGGTAGGAGGAGGAACATTATGATGCTCAATTTGATTGGCCACCTCTTTACCATGTCTTGGTAAAGGATGTTGAAATATGTCTAATGATTGATTAGCATTTTGATTTTGATTTTGGGGAATGTTCTTTTGAGCATTATTAGGAGCATTTTGTTTAGGTTGGAAGGCTTGCACCTCCATCTCATTATTATCAATCAGATCTTGTATTTTATGTTTTAACCTTTTACAAGAGTTGGTAGAGTGTCCAGGCCCTCTATGGAAATCACGAGTGTAAATCTGCTCTATATCCGGGTATGGTTGGATCAGGTTCCCGGATAGTTGGTAATTGAATCAAACCTCTTTCGAGTAATTGGGGTAAAATAGTTGATAATGGTTGATTCAATCTAGTAAACTCTCGAGGAGGTTTATCAGGAGGTTTCAATATAAATTTTTTTGTTGTCTTCGTTGCATTGATATTAGCAACATTTTTGCTGTCAGTGACTCCATCACCTACAACTTGTTTGTTTTTATATTGATTTTTGGATGTTTTCTCATCATATTTCTTCCTAAGTTGGCCTCTCCTAATGAGGGCATCTTCTACTCTTCGAGCTAAGTCTATAGCTTTGATCGAAGGTAGTTAAGGTAGCAATTGATAACTCATAAGATATTTGTTCTTGCAAATTATTAATAAAAATGTCCAACATTTCCCTATAAGGTAGCACAAAGTGCAGTTTTCCTGTCAACTACCTCCATCTAGCTAAGAAATCAGCAAAACATTCATCTTTGTCTTGTTTTAAGTTGTACAAATATTTAATGGTTACATGCCTCTCGATATAGGCACTAAATTGATGCACAAAAGATTCAACGGTCTCTTCAAAATTTCTCAAAGAATGAGTGGGCAATTGATAGTACCACTCTAATGCCATTCCTCCTAAACTTTTTGGGAACATTTTTAGTAATAACAAGTCATCATGTGATATATCATGACATGCTATCCTAAACATGCGAAGATGCTCTATGGGATCTTTAGTTCCTTTATATATAGGCAGGACGGGCATGGGAAAATGTTTAGGGTATGGTTGTGCTACAACCATAGGATCTAGAGGTTGACTACACATCTCTCGATAATTGTACGAGGGATGGTAGGGATCTATCTGGTCCATGCGAGAAGCTAACTATTTCACCATGGCTTCCAGATTACTGGTTTGCCCACCATATTGGTTCGGTAGGGCATTAATATGAGATTTGTGAGCATATGATGGAGGGACATGCATATTAGATGCTATATTACTATTGTGTAAATTTTTGGTAGGAAGGGTGTTATGAAGAAGTTTTGAAGTTGTATTATGTTGTATCCCAGATTGTTGGAAATTGGTGTTTGGCTTCATTTTAGGTTTTTGTTGATTTGAAGCATATTGATCAATAGTTTGGCGAAATAAAGCAGTGAATGAAGGTCTCTTTTGTGTGGGCATGATTTTAGGCTCAATAACAGGTTCCTTAGGAGGTTGGGTAACCTATTGTTTTTGCATGTTCTGAATTATAGCGGCCATATCCATATTGGATGGCCCAGCTTTATCACTTTCTTGATCAATGAAAGACAAGGGATTAGTGTGTATGTCAAACATATGTTCCATGGCTGCTTGAGTGTCACTAATTTGTCCCCTATCAATACGAACTACCATATTAAGAGCACCAATATTATTATTGAAGAATTTCTAGAAATGATCTAAGTTATCAAAAGCAATAGTTCCATCTGAAGCCATTCTAGGGGATGAGGATCCTTCCTCTCTAACATTTTCTTGTTGTTCATTTTCTTCAACCAGGTCATCTTCTAGCTATTCTAGAGTTTCTTCTTCTAGAATTGGATCCTCAGGAAGGGTATTTAATTTTTTATTTTTCTTGCCTAACCAATCTTCTTCTTCTTCTTCTTCAGTTTGTTTACCATTCCTAAGTTTAGTCATTGTGCTTAAACTTAGATTTCAGCAAATATATATATTTATATATATATATATATATATATATATATATATGCAACAAGCTTAAGAGGTATATATTTTAATTATATACCTACTATAATATTTAAAATGAAATGTTTTGGTTTTTGTTATGTTTTTTAGTTTTTCTTGTTTTTTTTTATTTATAACAATATTATAAAGATAACAAACAGCACACAAAACGCAAGAAATAATAATAATGAAAGCAATGATCTAGTTTTCTATAAACAATTTATAAATATCATTAATGGGCTCAAGTTCTTCAGGAGTCATGAAATGTTCTTCTTCAAATTGAAAATTTTCTTTCAAGAATTTAACAAAATGTGCTATAGTGATATCATCTATTTCAGATTCTGGTTGATAATAATAAATCTCATGGCAATACTCTCGATATAACATAGCTCTAGGAACTCTATTCCATATTTCCCTATCCGTAAGAACGACCTCTTGGTCTTCTACATGACCTAGGAATTGGTGTATAATAGTTGCGTTCTCGAGGTATTCCTCGAAGGTGAACAATTTTGAAGACACAAGAGCTCTCCTATAAGCTAACCACCTATGGCAAGCTCTCTGAAGTTCATGATAAAAAATGAGTTGATGAGGATCCAGGATTCTATCTAGGGCAAGCCTCTTGATTTGTTTAAGTTCTGTTGACCTAGATGAAATGATACCTAGTCTCCTATCAAGTTCGTCCCACAAAAGTTGGTTTCTATCTGTTTCAGGCACACTAAGCACAGAATTGATTTCTATGGCTGCTAATTGGTTTTCAACATTTATAGTAACTGCTAGTCTTTTCTTAGGAGCTACCATCTAAACATGATATGCAACTTAGTAGTTTTCTAATGATTTTAAATGCATCTATTTTTTTTTTTTTTTGTTTTCAAAAGGTTTTAGTTTCACGTCGGGTTCACCAAAATGTATCGTTCCAAATTTTTCGCACCCTTACCTTCAGGCTATAGGATCCGTGCCTGGAAGGGGGATGTGAAAAGGATGGGACAATACCTCGGACTGAGAGGCCTTGCGAAGGTCCCGCCTCTCGGGGAGGTGTATTTGGGGGTGTATTATGGTGATTTTTTGATGGATGGTGGGTTCACCAGGAAACTTTTGAATGGCGGTTTCCATGCCTAGGTTGGGAATGTGTTTGATGTGTTCAATTTTATCTTTAAACATCCAAAGCCTAGGTTTGGCCAAATGAATCTAAGTTGTTCTATATGAAATGCAGATTTAAATGAATACAGAAAATAGAATTAATATAAAACACAGAGAATAAATTAAGTGAAGAAATCCATACCTGGTTTCGGATGTCTGATGGAGGTTCTGATTTTTGAAGCAGTCAAGATCATCTAGAATTTGACAGGATCATCTCCTATCTGATAGGATCGTCTAAGATCTGACGAATTCATCAGACGAATTCATCAGAGACCTGTAAACAGAGAAATAGATACAAAATACCAAAATTGCAACTATTTTGATAAAGGAAAATGATGTGAAATAATAATAAGGATGTTAATAAGATAATCCCGAATGGAAATGCAAGTAAATTACGACACTTTAATAGCTAATCATGATTTTATTATGCAATTAAACTACATGGGTGAACTCCAAGATGCAAGATAACAGGAAATAATAATAAAACTGACTAAATGCAGAATAAAATAGCAACAAAGTATAGGAAAAGCACAAACTCTAGGCACTGATTGCCCCCAATGCAGACTACAGTCAAAATCATCTCGAATTGGTACGAAATCATCTCGAATTGGACAGGATCATCTGTAACGATCTGAGCTTGCTCCGGCTGAAGAATGACAAGGTTCCTGCAACAAAACTTGGAAAGCACAAATGCAGATGGTAATCCAGGGTATTCTAATGCGTGTAAAGGTCAAGTTACAGGAAAATTCAGCCAGGGGAATGTCAAGGGGGGTCCTAAGGTTTAAATAGGCTTAGGAGGGAAGTTGGGAGGTTGGAGATCATCCTAATTTGGAAGATCTCCAATGGGGGAGGTCTCTAACGATGTAGACACGCTTTTGCCCAACTTAGAGACGCCGTTGAAATAGAAGCTAATTATGAAAAATTAGTTTTGGGACAAGATCGTCTGGACGTCCTAGTCCAGACGAAATCATTCGATCTGAGGCGATATCGTCTGATCGACGACGATATCATCAAACGGTCAAAAAAATCCTAAAAATGGTGCAAAAAATGAGGAAATGGGTAGCAGGTGGTTTGGAGCGGTTTTGGGGTTGAATTTTTGAATTTGAATTATTACTAAGGTAATTTTAATTATTGCTAAGTTTTACTGTGCCAATTTTAGGGTGCTACAAAAATATCAATAATACCAATACGTGTCAAATGAAGACCTTTTTGTTTGGGAAAGAAAGGGTTTATAATAATTGTTTACAAAGGAGGATTAGGATGATCATAGAAAGAATAATGTAAAAATTAATCCCACTAAAGAAACCCTTGACCCACAAAATATGAAGTTTTTGAAATTGAGGAGGATGGAATTGAGGAAGATGATTTTTTTTAATTGAGTCCACAAAGGTTGATAAAAGATACAAAGAATTGATAGATGAATTTGAAGATCATGCCAAATATACAATAGAGTTTCATCCCATGAATTTATATGATAGTTTTTATAATGGTTGGGGAAGATATGAAAAATTATTGGTTTTTCACACCCCTATTGATGAAATTTATATTAACATATTGGATGCTAAAACTGTTATCTTACATGAAGATCTTGTAATTCCTATACAAGCAAAAAGTGGCATGCCCATTTCATAAATAGAAAAGATCTGAAATTTTATCATTTTGAATATGATTTTATGGAACACCTAGTCAAAATAGAAGAGAAAAAAATGATAAATGTTTCTTATGATTTAGTTGTTTGGGATCCATAAGAAGTAAAGAATCCTTTTTAATTTTGGAATAATAAAAATCTAGGTACAAATTCACATGATTTTCTTGAATATTCTAAGGAATAAATACCATGGATGGTTAATGAGGAATGGGAACCAAATGATAAAAATGTTGCTTTATTCGAAGCAACTCAAGTAATTGATCATGGAGATATGTTATTTGACACATCCCTTGATCAACAAACGTTATGTTTTGAAAAGGATGGACATACTTTTGATTGGGTGCCTAACTATGGTATTTTTGATAAACAGGTCATGGATGAATGTGAAGGGCTACAAGATGATGATGATGAAGACCATGAGGAAAAATAAAAAATCACAAAGGTTCACCAAGTTTGGTAAATTAAAGTGCACAAAAGGTAGAATCTCACCTTTTATGTTCAACCATGCGAACTCTAGGTAAAATCTTACCTAATTGTCTATGGGATTCAAATGCTATTTATGATGAAATGCCATTGGAGGTGAATGAATAACTAGAGTTGATTTCTACTCATACCACTAATGATATTGCTTTGCTGAATGAAATAGAAGTTGATGTGATTAAATTTTTAAATCAAATTTATCAACAATTGATAATATAATCTAGGATAAAAACCTATAATGATCCTCATTGAATATATATCTTAGATGCTTGTAAATTATTGCATAACCATGATTGGCCTAAATATGTGAAAAATAACTTGGCTTAAAAATTTATAGAAATAGGCTCCTACTTGTAAAATATCATATTTGAAAGGGAAATCCTGATTCTAAATCATGAATCGAATTGTGAAATTGACATTTTAACAAATAGACAAGAAAGAATTGAAAATCAGTTATTGTCTAATCAATTTAGTAATTTGAATCTCACTTATAGGATTTTTAATCGAAATATATCAAATTCATGGGGTGAGAGAGGTAAAATAATGATGGTTGCATGTTATGGCTTAGTCTTGTTTTGGCTAGATTCCTATAAAGTTTGGCATATATATATATATATATATATATATTAAAGTGTGATAATAGTGTTTGGGATCTAGGGAAGTGATGGCCTATTTTGTGCATCATCCCATACCATAGTGTATATTATTATATATAGTTTTAGTTTTCATGTTTTGGTTTTAGTTTTGTTGTTTTTATGCTTTATCCTTAATATTTAGTTTTGTTTTGCTTTCTCTTTGGTTTGCATTAGGTTAGGTGTTGATTTATTTCTAAATTTTGTGTTTTGAGTTTTGTGTTTGGAGGTTGGTACCTCTATTTGAGATGATGTTTCGTGATCGCTACTTATGGCCTCTTTCTTGTTTTTTGTGCTCCTTTGTCATGAAGGGTGAATTGCCTATCACGTGGATCAAGGAAAAGAGGATGAAGTTGTTTAGTAACCTCTTCTAGATTTTGGGACTAAGATAGTGAATTTTGGAATTTTGAATCATTTTTCTAAAGCTACACACAAACACATCATTTTAAAGGGTATGCTTTGAGATCTTGAAGGATAAAATCATTTTGTTTTACAAATTAAGTGGAAAATCTAATATGCTCCATACTTAACTTCAAATAATTTCTAACCCATGTGGTGCATAAATTTTTTCAAGGCCTTATAAAAAAAATAAGAAAAGGAAATACGCTAAAATTAGTTATCATGTCTATATAAACTCTAATGGGAATATGGACGTTTGACTGGTAGTAGGGCTCTGTCTAGACAAAGCTTATTCAAAATAAATAAATAAATAAAGAGATATTGTAAAATATCAATTAAACCATAGGTAATGTAGATAAACTCTATCGGGGATATGGACGCTTGACTAGAAGTAGGGATCTATCTATAATTTTTATCTAGGAGCAATATGTATATAGCCTAAATGAATATCAGGTGGTGGAGTTTAGACGGTTATCGAGCATACAAAATGAAATCATGATCACAAAATTTACACTGAAGCAAACGGTTCATGTTTTTCATTTGCAGTTATCTACCCCATCCGAGTCACCATTTTTTGTGGCCATTCCACAACGTACCCGAAATATAGAGACTCACCTTAAAATTTTGGTTTGTATAGGATTTTTATTTTACCCGAGTGATAGAAAATGTAGAACTCTACCCTTGAGCTTGCATTCCAAGGTTCAATGTGGTTTTTAGGGTAGATCATTTGGGGTTTAGTATCTCCCATTTGGATTTTTGTATATGGTTTTGTTTGTTGATAAGATATTCTTTATTGGTGTTGTTGTAATGTTTGGTTATTTTCAATGTTTAAATTAAATTAATTTAAACTTTTAAAATTGAAAATAAATTAAATCAAAAAAATAAAAATAAATAAAAATAAATTTAAAAATAAAATAAATATATATATATATATATAAGAATAAGAGTAATAGTCCTATATATATGTGTGTGTGTGTGTGTGTATGTGTGTCGATGTGTCTTTATTTCCCATGATAAAAGTGGATGTATCAAGGCATATTAATATGCTTTTTATTTTAATTAGTTTAGTGGCAATGTACTACGTTGTGTTTAAATTTTAGATTTTAATGAAGCTCGTATTCGATTAAGTTTGTAATTTTAATGCTAGAGGTCCCATGATGATATGGAAGTGACATGGAGTCTATAAGGAGCTTCAACAGTAGATGACAGAGAGGCTGGTTACAATGGATGTGTGGAGAAAACTCCAAGGATAGATGAGGTAGGCACAAGTATTGATCATGGTCGATTTGCCATATGAGCAACAAATAGATGGTTATAATGTGGTTGATCAGACATGGTTACGTGGAGAACAATGTGGCAGGCGGACCACTACGAGCATGGTGATAAGGCGATGAACATGGTGGATGTATATAGATTATAAAGTGACTATATGGATATCATGGACCATGGATAAGCTCCTAACATGGTTAGTATAAACTAGGTAATTGGATGAGGAGGACTATGACCTTACAATTGATGATAAAATGCTAAAGTGGACTACCATGGCATAGTGGACTCAACAAAATGACTTGCATTTATGATGGAAACCAATAAGGAGGATCACTAACTGAGACCAATCACCAAGAATCAACTACGAAATCATCATAGATGTGAACTCTACTTAGATGCTAGTGCTAATAGTGCTCATAGAGGACAAACCCAGAGTGTGAAGTATGTGGACCCATGATATAGGCATGACAAGAATCTAATCATAAACATCTAGATTGATGATGCATAGCTCGATTTTTTTCATGTGGTATTGGTTGTGATTGATAGAAACAAAGGTTTGGTTATTATAAAAAATCAAAATGTATTTTCATTTATCCCATTCAAAAGACATGGGTCACTCATGTTGATGGTATTATGCTCGATGGTTTAATGGAATAAGTGTACCATGATATACCCCACGATGGATCCCAAAGGATACCATGACCAATGTGATGACTAGATAACATTGACAATAGGTTCAGTGAGCGAAGACAAACGGTCATAGTTGTTGGATCCCACCTTTGAACACACCATGAAGACATGGTAGTTTAGACCACAGAAAGCATAATGGCATATTATGAACCTACACGATGAAAACAAATATGTTGATTATGACCACAACAATGTTCTATCACCATAATCAGAGTTAGAAGGAATAACAGTATTCATGAAATATCTCTAGACTGGTTTTATGCTTCTTGTAGTAGTTCTTGTTATAACATTGGGTTTACACATCATGTCGAGTATGATTCTCCACAAAATATATCATCAAGGATAAATAATAACTATTGGTATAGGGTGCTCTTATTGATATGGGTTGTAGTATTTTTGCATTATGGGTTACTAGTTGAATTAAAGGATATATGCTATTTGAATGATAGTCATCATTGAAGATGCATAGATGATGAATGGGTGCATAGTTTGAGGACATAAACATAAATTTATCAGGAACTATGCAAAAGCTCACTATGTAGAGTCCTTATATATTCCAATTGCATCTTGGAGGTGGAGATATATATCTAGGTATCATACACACTGAAATCACGCATAGTTGGAAAGGACTTTCGTGATCAAACTTGGATAAACTAGATGATCACCCAGGACAAATAATATGGATGGAGATAAAAACTTAAATATGACATAGAAATGGAGGGGTTTAAAACAAATAGAGGATTATGTGGATGTAAGTTAGATGTCGACCACGGTGGACTAACATCCTGATGCACCCAATGAAAATAATGGTTAACATTGACAATGGAGATAACTCGGATCGATAGTATGACCTAGCATGGACTTAGAGAAATATTGATACATTCATAGTCTCATACCACATCGGTAGCTAAGGGTCATAAGGTGGCTTGTATTATCGTCAGACTTTAGACGAACGTATGCTTGAGAAGAAAATAACATAACTAACACCGAAGGAAATGAGTACTCGGTGTGCATGGGTTTGTCAAGAGAATAGTAGGAATATATTTAATGATGCTGGACGAAGATAATATCTTTGAATATAGTTGTGGAGTCATAGTGGGAATTAAGATAATGCGAACATTACTAGTTATTGTATTCAAAATAATAAGGTATGTTGTATGTAAAGGGAGGCCTAATTAACCTTTATATATACACAAAGTTAGTCAACAAAGGAAAATAATAGAGGCCACATGGTAATGAGTATTATAGGACTTTGGTGGTTACATTAAGGATCATTGGATTTCAAGGGAGGAACAAATATCCAAAAACCAAATGGTGGGAAATCAAATGAAGAAAGTGAAACATTTGAAATCCAAGAAAGATTATAAGAAATGAAAAGTTGTCGACAATGTTAAATCTGACATGGAAACATAGAACGTGGGTTGGGTTTTTTTTGGAAAGCCACATTCTAGATGTTTTGGAATAGAATTAAGGAGAATAGTTGGAAGGATTTTAGCTACTATCCTCATCTTGTATGCAAGAAATTTTTTTTGAAGGCGATAAAAAAAAGCGTTAATAAATATTTTTTACCACATGCATTGGAATTATGTGATGATGTTTTATGCATGAATACGGTTGCATTATTTACATATTTTGATGCATTATTTACTCCTTAGACTCTCACCTTGACCAGTCTTAGATTGTGTGTATGCATGTCTAACCTAGTTCTTTTTTTTGTGTTCGGGATCTAATGTTTTCTACAGGATTGGGGAACCGTTTACAATAGCTCTCTTTGGTCATTTTCTGCATTTTGTTTCATGTTTTCAGATTTTTATTTTTATTTCTCTAACCTTGTTTTCACATTTTTTTTAAAACTTCAGTAATTAAAATAAAATAATAAAAAAATTAAAACTCCAAAAATAAATGCATGGATATGAAAAATAAGCTTCAACATTTCATATTATGCAATTTCAATTTCATTTTGAAGTCATTTCGAAATTATAAAAATTAGTTAAATTTATTGTTTTTATAGGCATTTTATGATTTCGAATTTTACATAATTTCGCATTTTGAAGGTAAATCAAATTTCAAGATTTGCATGCTTATTTTCTAAGCAATAAATTAATTTTACTTTATGAAAAGCACAATTTCATTAAAGGGGATTGATTTATACAGTATTTCAAAAGGCCATTATTTTTAAATCAATAAATTGACTTCTCTTTATAAAAATTCTAATTTCATTAAAGAGGGGTAATTTATTTATTATATCAAAGGCTATCTTTATTTTCATGCTCAAAGAAACATTAAATGAATCTAATCATCATTTAAGGTTCACATTTAAAGATAGATTTTAATCTTGATTCAATGCTCAAAGAAGGGTTCAATAACACAATATAAAACTTGTTTAAAATCTACTTAGCCAAAAAAAGATAAAATCTACCTAAAATACTTTAAGATAAAATGAAAGTGATGAACATTAATGAATGCAACAACATGGAAATGCATTTAATGAAAGCAATGACATGGAAATACATTTAATGAAAGCAACGACATGGAAATGCATTAAATTTTTGTTTTTGATTGAACGGTGGTGGGAAAAATTAAATTAAATTAAAAAATAATTTAATTTAATTTATTATTAAATTTGCATTTAATGGTGATCCACACACGAAAATTAAAATAAAAACATGTGCATTAAAAGGAAAACGCACATTAGGTGTTTTACATGTTTTAATGATGAACATGTGCATTAATCATGGCATGGATTTAATGACAACACAATGGTGAAAAAAAAAAAAATTAAATTAAATTAAAAAAATAATTTAATTTATTTTTGGAAATGGAGGAAATGGGTATGTAAAAATTAAATTAAATTAAAAATTAATTTAATTTAATTTATTGAATGGTGGAAGCAATGGAGCATCTTGGGTATGCAAAATCAAGCAATGGGAATGAAAATGGCATGAAATATGGTGGCCATGGAGGCACACGATGGAGATCAACCAAAGGATGGAAGCGGTGGTGATGGCGTTTATAAGCCATAAAACGACTAAAAAATGCATAAGGTCACTTGAAATGTATAGGTGTCACAAAATGTGATAGAAATATGTAGATCTACATTGGAAGAAGTGAAAAAATTGTAGAAAACAACAAAGTGATGCCCACAAATGGAAATCGCTTTGAAGTTGCATGAAAGTGCAGATTTGCATCAAAAAATAATTGATTTTATGATATGCATAGATCCATGGTGTAGGCAAACCCAGAGGTATCAAACTGTGTGAAAATAGTGCAGGCAATGGAATAACATCCATATCAGAAATCCAAATCTATGAAGATGTCGAATTAAGGCGTAAATTGTGTAGAAATGTTAGACAATGAAGAGGTTGTGGATGAACTAGTATGCCACAAAGTATAGTAGGCATGATGACAATGGTAGAGAGAGCATCTTGTTCTTCAACTACAATGACTTCTAGTGAGATTTTATCTACAATATTAGGAGTGGTATGATCTACAATAGGAGCTTCAAATAAGCTTATATTTTGTAAGAGAAACATCTTCAATATCATCAGAAATATTAACATAAGCAACATTATCTAGTGGTAAGATGATGGGCTTCTCGCCCATAAACCTTGGTTTGATTCTAGGTGTTGCTTCAGAATATTTATTTTTTGGAACCAATTGAGGATCATGATCTTCATAAATGATATATTCATTAGTAGCTACATCCAGTTTAGCTTGGAACTGCTAAAATTTGGTAATCATTTTTGTGTAGATATATTGAAGTTTTTCGGTGAGGTTGATAAGTTGATCAGGGACCTCATCGAGCAAAATGGTCAAACTCAAAATCACACTATCAAATACAAAAATGGATGGTGGTCACAAACAAGGAAGGTGCAAGTACACTAGATCGTGAGTTTAAATGAGCACAAAACAAGAAAGTAGAATTTTCAAATCCAACAAAATGCAAACCATGCTAAAAGCTTCCAAATATCTGTAACAAAATATAAAGTGTTCACAATGTGGACAAAAACACCAAACCAAGATCCACGGGAGGTTTTCCTGTTCCTCATATGAACCAAAAATGGCCTAGAGGAGATTGGCCAAGATGGTATGTGGTCCCAAAGCATGTCATATACAGAATAAAGCAATTACCAAAGAATTATTAAGAGTAACTGTCAATACAAAGCTTATGGTATTTTTTTAGTACTCTGTTATGTGTGTCTGCAGCTTTTTATTTCTCCACTATTTCAAGGAAGGGATTTGTGTCTATTTCTTTTTTTGTAATTATGATGCAGGTGTGTTTTCTCAAGGTATACCCAAAATATTGTATAAGAAGTTTCTTTTTGATAAAACGCTATGTGCCTTACCTGATGTAATGGATTTTGTGGCATATAGATTTTACATATATAGGATCCTTAGTAAGGACATGTTCATCAATAGCCCTGGGCTGATTTTTGTAAAAGGTTTTGGGTCAACTTGTAAAACTCGATATTAATGCTATAGTATCTTATCTACCAAAAAAAAATAGCCTAGAGGAAGAGGATACTTGCCTACCCAATGCTTGGCTTTGATACCAATGATAAGGAACACATAATTACAAATAGACAACCAAAGGTTTGCACGAATGAAAATTGAATTGTATTACCATAATATACCTATAAATAAGCATTACAAAGCATAAGTTACAAATAAGGTTGTATTAATGATGGTACAACCTTAACCATTACAACAACTAACAACTTATTAAAAATAAACAATGGTAATACATGATTCCCTATCATAGAGCCAAATCCTAAATGGTCTTTCCTAAAATGTGTATCTTGGTGGACCTAGAGGTATATATTTCATCCTCAATAGAAGTTTTTTAGGATATAGGATCATGGGTTCAACCCATTAAATATGAAAATAAACCTATTGGTTGCTCTAGATGTAAAAAGTTTGGTTATAATCTAAAGTATTGTTCTTTCCAAGTTAAATCAATGGAAGACAAAAATACTAATTAAAAGAAAGAAGAAATAGATCTCTAAATCCTCATATCCAGTTCTTGCTAAGGAATCCCTAATAGAAGATGGTGGACTCTATAAAGACTTGACACCTTTGTTTAAATCAAATTATGGGATGGTGGGTATCGCTCGGGAGGATTCTTGGTTGGTTACTACAAGAAATTCTCATATGAATGGTAAGAGTCCTAGCCCTAGTGCATTGCCTAGTCCTCTTATAGAGATAAGTACTACAAACTTATTTTTTTAGAACTATTATGGTTGCTTAGAGCCATTGGATGATACTATAATTTAGATGTTGAATAATTTTATTGAGAATATGTTGACCTCACTAAAATAATTTCCAAAATGAATTTTAGAGAAAGGGTCCCCTAGACCAAAAACTTGTAGCCAAAAAGAAATGATCCTCATTTAGTGGGATAGAGAGTTTGGATGAAAAACCTCCTTACAAAATAAAAATAAAGGAAGTAGCTAGCTCTAAGAATGCTAAGGAATGTCATGTTGTTTAAGAGGTAGAGGCTCAAAATAAATTTGGAAGGTTTTGTAGCCTAAAAAAATATTTTCTTGATGTGGATATCAAGAGAAATGTTTGTAGGTCTTCTAATAACATGCTAAGAAAGAGAGAAACAAATACGAACATATGCAATGGCTCTCAAGTGTTGTCAAAATTGGGAGAGATGTTTGGTGGTGGGAGTAATTTGTTGAGACTTGATTTCTATTACCATATTTCTCTGAGATTGTCGAAAGAAAGTAAATATAGAAAATAGACCTTGGCTATTTTGGTGGAGCGTCTGTATTTGGTTTTCTAGATTTTACTTTGTCGGATCTTCCTTGAAGAACTTTAGTTGGATAAATATGCTTTATACTAGGGTTTCTAAATGGTGTGGCAATCATGATCAATTTTTTCCATTTTAAAAGTTATTCTATGGGTTATCTACTATCCAATTGTAGGTCTTTCAAATTTGGCAAGAATTATCTCTATCTGAATCAAGCTATTGAGTAAACCCATATTTAGGCAAGATCCATTCTTCTATTTTTATAGACTTTCTATTTAGTATGGGATGGTATTTGTTCAAATTTTAATTCTAAGAGCTATTTAATTTTTAGCAGTCCTTTTTGAGCCCTTTTTTTCAAATTTGATATTTATATTTATTTTTGGTAGGTTGTCCTTGTTGGGGGTTCTATATTTCTAGATATTTTTGTCATTTTTAGGATTATGCTTTTAGGATTTATTTGTTATGGTGTCCTTATATTTGAATATTTGGTTTGTGGTCTATTGCAAAACCTCGTTTGTAAAAGGTTCAGGGAGCCTTTCAAAACCTCTTCTTTTACCTAGTAAAAAAAAATCCAAAATCTCTTTCCTTTTCTTCTATAGAGGTTAGTTAGTTTAATGATTGCATTACATAGAATTTGAACATTTACACATGGTTCAAAGAGGCCTTCTAACATCTTCATATTTATGAGTTGAGATGAAATATCATACATAAATCTCTAAAAGACATCTAGTTATAACCTTAACAAGCATATCTTGGCTAGTGTAAACAAAATTGTGCCTGAGCAAGTTTTAGAATAGCTCACTGAAATCAAGTGATTTTTATTTCTTTTCCTTAGCATAAGGTTACTTCTTTTACAAAATGTAATTTGTATTGATTTTATTGCATTTCTTTCATTTCAAAAAAGGATTCTATTTCATTAAAAAGTGAAGAGTACATTACTTTTGCTTAGTTTAATTTTATTTTCAGCATTTCCATATTTCTAAATTAGTAGATACACACATTGCACAAATTTCATACATTATTTAGGTTGGATTTCATCACCAATGAGCAATCAAGACTAGTGACATTGAAATTTATATCCAACCATTAGCTCATCCCCTAAACACCATAGTAGCCCTTATGAGTGAATTTTTGGATTTCATCACCAAAGAATATGTGACCCTTGAGAGATCCTCAAGATAGATCAAGATTAGACACTCATTCTCATAGGGTTTCATATAATTAGTGAGTGTGCAACTATCATTTGTGACTAAGCCCATCTAAGGGGGAAGAAAAATCTTGACTAAACTAGTAGCAAGTCTTAGACAAAATCTCCTCTTTTCTCAAGAGGTCCTATATATCTCTCCTTAGGTTATCTAATCTATTACATTCTCCCATTTGTGTACAATCATCCCTCGCATACTTTTGGATATAATAGGAAACTATGTATAAGCATACCTTCATAGGTCACATTCACCACATATTTTTTGTTTTAGGGTTTTTAGCAACATCTCAAACACACTTTCCTAAAATTGGAATGTTTATTGCTTTGATTGTTAAATAAATTGATTCCTGCTATAAAATATTTTAGAAAATCCTAAAAATAAGTTTCTAAACATCTCCAAAAGAATTTCTAGAAACTCTTCTAGCTTTGTAACTAGTTTTCATCAAAGTCATAGGGTAATGTGTAATCTAAGATAGTAATAATATAACTTCCAACCCAAACCTCTATGTCATAGAAAGGTTTGATAACTCTAGATATACACCCACAAATATTTTCTTTGCCAAAATTTAATAAAAAATTATTGTATTGGCCTATTATCTACAAAATAATGGTTGTTACCCATAGCAAAGTGCATGACCAAGCACATATTTTGATGGAAATTTCTCAAGTAAATCTCTCTCCATCCATTGGACCTTCCATAGGAGTTGGCACCATTGTTGTGCTAAATTTTACAACCCATACTCTCGATCAATATCAAATTATTATATGACGCGGACCAAAAATTGCACAACCCCAAATATGAAAAATCTGAATTTTTTTTTCATTCAACGATTTAAAATAAATCTACAGAACTAGCCCGCAGGCTTAGTTTTCATCTCTCTTCACTATGCAATCTCTAATCTACACTCCCCTCTCATTACAACGCTTTGGTTTTAAAGAGGCCCTATCCCTCTAGAAGAAAAAAAACAACAATGGCCCTCTGGCCTTCAAATTTGCAAACTCTGTTACAGTAGTTTTTCGACCCCTTTTACATTACAATGCTTGGGTTTTTATAGAGGCCCCGACCCTCTGAGCCATTATTACACAAAATGGCCAAATCCATCCTCGAGCCTTGCAAATTCAGCTCCTTTTCGTTCTCATGAATGAGCTATCAATTCTTTTACCAAAACGGGCAACTACGACTGGGTCATGCATTAATGAGTTGTCTGCATGTACTTGGTCTCTAGGCAGACTACTCTATAACTACCTGTATCTTGGTGCCACGTGCCCCTGTAACGGCCCCTGTAATCACTTCCTGACCTCTGTTCACTGTCATCTTCTTTTGCATCTGTCGCTGACTTCCATTAGCTATCATTGTTACTCTGTAGTGGCCCCCCTGAATGCAGCATGTCACGATATGGCGACACTTCTTCCTCCTCACTCTCTCTCTTCTCTTCTAGTCATAAAAATGAGACATGTCGCGATATCACGACACTTTTCCTCTCAGGATCCTTCTCTTGCCTTCTCATCGTGAAAATGCGACATGTCACGATATCGTGACACTTCTTATCTTCGGCACCTTCTCTTGCCTTTTCGTCATGAAAATGCGATAGGTCACGATATCGTGACACTTCTTCCCTTCGACACCTTCTCTTGCCTTTTTTTCGTGAAAATGCGATAGGTCACGATATCACAACACTTCTTATATCTAGCTCCTTCGCTGGCCTTCTTGTCGCGAAAATGTGACATGTCACGAAATCACGATATTTTTTTTTCTTCCTCGCCTCCTTTTTTCTCTTCGGGTCATGAAAACACAACATGTTGCAAAATTACGAAATTCTTTCCTCCTTGCCTTTGCTTTCCTCTTCGAGTCACGAAAATTCTACATGTCATGAAATCGCTACATTCTTTCTCCTCTAGGTCCTCTCTCACCTTTTGGTCGCGAAAATGCGATGTATCACGAAATCATGAAATTTTCTCCTATGGCTCCTTCTCCCCTTTCTGGTCATGAAAATGCAACATGTTGCGAAATCGTGACATTTTTCTCCTCAAGCTCCTTCTTCGCCTTCTGGTCATGAAAATGCGACATGTCACGAAATCGCAACATTTCTTCCTCCATGCCTTCTCTCTCCTATTTTGGTCATGATATCGCGACATGTCGCGATATCGCGACATTTCTCTTCCGTGCCTTCTCTCTTCTATTTCGGTCGTGAAAATGCAACATTCTCCTCCCTTGTGCTTCCTCTTGTCTTCAAGTCATGAAAATGCGACATGTCGCAAAATCATGACATTCTTCTCCCTTACACTTCTTCTTGTATTCAGGTTGTGAAAATGCGACATGTCGCAAAATCGTGACATTCTTCTCCCTTGCGCTTCTTCTTGTCTTCAGGTCACGAAAATGCGACATGTCACGAAATCGTGACATTCTTCTCTTCTGCCCTTCATCCTGCCTTCTGGTCGCGATAATGTGACATGTCACGATATCATGACATTTTTCTCTCTTGCTCCTTTCCTCGCCTTCTAGTCGCGAAAATGCGACATGTCGTGATATCGTGACATTTTCCCCTTTTGGATTTCTCTCTCCTCTTTGGGTCACGATAATGCGACCTGTCACGATATCACGACACTTTCTCCTCTAGATTTCTCTCTCCTCTTTGGGTCGCGATAATGCGACCTATCGTAATATCATGACACTTTATCCTCTGGCTTTCTTTCTCCTCTTTTGGTCATGATAATGCAACCTATCGTGATATCACGACACTTTCTCCTTTGGATTTCTCTCTCCTTCCTAAGTCGTAAAAATGTGACATGTCATGATATCGTGACACTTTTTCTATCGCGATATCGCGACACCAAGGTGAAACACTTAAAATTTTCTTTTTGATGCAAGATTGCTCTGCTGCCATTAGATGCTCTTGCATCAGACACCCGGGGTTTATGGAGAAGTGACCTTCACTTCTATATTGTTTGTCACCTTATTCGATGCTAGTACTACAGGTACTACACAGGGACTCAAACTCTCTCTAATCAAACCCCTTCCACAAACACTACACAGAGTGTCAATTTCCTTCCTCCGAGGCTTCATACAAGAAACCTCCTACAAGCACTGCATATAGTGCCAATTTTCTTCCTCTGAGGCTTCATACAAGAAACCCCCTGCAAGCACTGCACATAGTACCAAATTCTACTCTTTCCTCTTCCTTCGATCCTAGTGTAAACTACCTCACGTTCGGGGATCTGTTTACACATAGGAACTTTCGCTCTTTCTTCTCACACCCTTCCACAGATCCTGGTGCAAACTACCTCACGTTCGGTGAATCTATTTGCACACTCAAGAAATTCCGCTCTCTCTCTTCTCACAACCCTTCCACAGGTCCTGGTGCAAACTGCCTCACGTTCGACGAATCTATTTTTACACTCAAAAACTCCTGATCTGATACCACTTGACGTGGACCAAAAATTGCACACCCCCAAATATGAAAAATCTAAAAAAAATATTCATTCATTGATTTAGAATAAATCTAAAGAACAAGCCCACAAGCTTAGTTTTCATCTCTCTTCACTATGCAATCTCTAATCTGCACTCCTCTCTCATTACAATGCCTGGGTTTTTAAAGAGGCCCCGACCCTCTGGAAGAAAAAAAACAACAGCGGCCCTCTGGCCTTCAAATTTGCAAACTCTGTTACAGTAGTTTTTTACCCCTTTTACTTACAATGCTTGGGTTTTTATAGAGGCCCCGACCCTCTGAGCCATTATTACACAAAATGGCCGAATCCATCCTTGTGCCCTGTGAAGTCAACTCCTTGCCGTTCTTGTGACTGAGCTATCAATTATTTTGCCAAAACGGGCAACTATGACTAGGTCATGCATTAATGAGTTGTCTATGTGTACTTGGTCTCTGGGTGGACTGCTTTGTAACCTCCTATATCTTGGTGCCATGTGCCCCTGTAATGGCCCTTGTATTCATCTCTTGACCTCTGTTCACTGTCATCTTCTTTTGCATCCACCGCCTGACTTCCATTAGCTATCATTGTCACTCTGTAGTGACCCCCCAAAAAATGCAGCATGTCATGATATCGTGACACTTCTTCCTTCTCACTCTCTCCCTTCTCTTCTAGTCATGAAAATGTGACATGTCACGATATCGTGACACTTTTCCTCTCAGGCTCCTTCTCTTGCCTTCTCGTCATGAAAATGTGACATGTGATATTGTGACACTTCTTCTCTTCAGTACCTTCTCTTGCCTTTTCGTCGCAAAAATACGATAGGTCACGATATCGTGACACTTCTTCCCTTTGGCACCTTCTCTTGCATTTTTGTCACGAAAATGCGACAGGTCGCGATATCGCGACACTTCTTCTCTCCGGCTCTTTCCCTAGCCTTCTTGTCATGAAAATGCAACATGTCGCAAAATCGTGACATTTTATTTATTTATTTTCTTCCTCGCCTCCTATTTTCTCTTCGGGTAGCAAAAATGTGACATGTCATGAAATCGCGACATTCTTTCCTCCTTGCCTTCACTTTCCTCTTCGATTCGCAAAAATGCGACATGTCACAAAATCGTGACATTCTTTCTCCTTTGGCTCCTCTCTCGCCTTCTAGTCGCAAAAATGCGACATGTCATGAAATCACAACATTTTCTCCTCTGGCTCCTTCTCCACTTTTTGGTCACAAAAATGCCACATGTCACGAAATCATGACATTTTTCTCCTCGGGCTCCTTCTTCACCTTCTGGTCGTGAAAATGTGACATGTCGTGAAATCGTGACATTTCTTCCTCCGTGCCTTCTCTCTCCTATTTTGGTCATGATATCACGACATGTTGTGATATCGCAACATTTATCTTCTGCGTCTTCTCTCTCCTATTTTGGTCATGAAAACGTGACATTCTCCTCCCTTGTGCTTCCTCTTGTCTTCAGGTCATGAAAATGTGACATGTCACGAAATCGTGACATTCTTCTCCCTTGCGCTTCTTCTTGTCTTCAGGTCACGAAAATGCGACATGTCATGAAATCGCGACATTCTTCTCCCTTGCGCTTCTTCTTGTCTTTAGGTCGTGAAAATGCGACATGTCATGAAATCGTGACATTCTTCTATTTTTCCCTTCATCCTACCTTCTGGTCACGATAATGCGACATGTCGCGATATCGCAACATTTTTCTCTCTTGCTCCTTTCCTCGCCTTCTAGTAACGAAAATGCGACATGTCGCAATATCATGACATTTTCCCCTTCTAGATTTCTCTCTCCTCTTTGGGTTGCAATAATACGACATATCGCGATATTGCGACACTTTCTCCTCTAGCTTTCTCTCTCCTATTTGGGTCGTGATAATGCAACCTGTCATGATATCGCGACACTTTCTCCTTTGAATTTCTTTCTCCTCTTTTGGTCACGATAATGCGATCTGTCTTGATATCACGACACTTTCTCCTCTAGATTTCTCTCTCCTTCCTGAGTCACGAAAATGTGACATGTCGCGATATCGCGACATTTTTTCTATCATGATATCACGACACCAAGGCAAAACACTTAGAATTTTCTGATGCAAGATTGGTCTGCTGCAACTGGATGCTCTTGCATCATTATACCATCATACACTACATCGAATTTCACTCAAGACATCACTCAACATACCACTAACACCACATCTTCCAAATCTTCTAAAGAATCAATTTATGAAGCAATTTTCTTCTAGGGATCATGTATTTTATGCCTAGTGAATTCAAACATAAAATTAACTATGATGAAGAGCCTTCATTGCTCTCTTCTCATCCCCCACATCTATTTCTATAAAAACCATCACAAGACCTCTTCCATGGTGAAGAAACTCTTTTCCATACTCCTGAACACACTAAAGCTACCATTCAAACTCTAGCTATGGTATTTACCACCTTCACTTCCCCTAACTCTCAAGAGGTGTCAAATTAAAATGTACCTTCCTTTTCACAACAATATACTAAAGCTTCTCCTTCATCCACATACATCAATTTTGATCTCTTCTTTGATACACATCCCAAGGTTCCTTCTCATTACATCTTGTCAATACCACCCTCTTTCTTCTATTCCACCAATCCACCACTTGGAGTCAATTTTATTAATATCACTCCCTCTTATTTTGATATTCTCCTTTAAAATTTACATCCCACTAGCACACATACCTCTTCTTCTTCTAGTTATACATAGGTACAATCTCATTCTAAAATTTCATAATTTCTTCAAAATTCTCCTACCTATTATACTTATCCATTAACTTCTCAAAATATTCAACATAATATTCTCACATATTCTTATGTGAGTGTCTACACCACTTACTCCTCATATCTACTTGCATGCCTCCTATAGGTAAAAGTGGCTTCTTTACTATGCAACCAAAATGGATTTCAACCATACCCATGGCATCATATTTTCATCCACTTCTTCCATATTAGTATGAGTTTCCTTCCATATATCAATAGGTTCTAACCTAAGAACATGTTCAACATGTCAATAACAAGTATCTTCAACATCCATACCATGCACATGTTTAAGGGTCTAATCAAAATATTCAACAAATTTCAATTTAGATAAATCAACAGGTGCCCTCTTAAGCACAACATAAAGACCCTAAAAATCCAAATAAACCTCCCACAACTCCATAATATCAACAACAACTTCATAATAAATAGCTCCATCAGGAGAAACTTCATCAACAACAACTCCATCAGGAGCAACTTCATCAACAACAATTCCACCAACAACAATTCCACCAACAACAATTCTACCAATAAAAACTTCAATAGGAACAGTAAATTCCTTCTTCTTCATATCAAATCAATCCCATGTCATGTCATGCTCAATCTCCTCCTATTTATAAAATTCATATGATACCACACTATTCTATTGGCATCCATAATTATCACTATGAACAACCTATCATGTTATAGATTTTTCTCCTTACCAATACATCAAAAGAACTCCCTACTAACATATAAATCATGATAGAACAAATAAAAAATATGGAGTTGCAAACTAGTGTTTATGATTAACAAAAACCCACTTATATTCAGATCTTCAGTGATCTCATTCATCCATCAACAACTCTTCATTAGTACCCACACAAGTATGAGATGCCAAATTTCAATAACTTCAAGGGTAAAGAAGATCCTCAAGAGCATTTATGTGATTATTGATATTCTTACCACCTACTTCAAGGTAGAAATATACTTATGCTTCAAAAATTTCCCCTATCTCTTTGTTTAGGCCATTGATTAGCTCAAAAACCTTCCTTAACATAGTTTGTTTATGTTTGGACAAGTGACCAATCAATTTCTTAAGCATTTATCTTTCAACATAGAAAATATGTCATTACTAGATATCTATAGTCTATGATAATTTTATGATGATCCAGTTAACAAATATGTTGCTCGATGGCATGGGGTCATATATGATTTAATATTTTCAATCCCATCCCCATAGTTAGTCAAATGTTTACCAAAAATTGTGTTAAGCATGTATCAGCTACACTACAAATATAACAACACCATTCCTATGAGGATGCTATTGCTTAGGCCAAAATCATTAAAGAAATAAAGGTGCAAGAAGGTGGATTTAATATTTACAAGAAGATTGATTACACTTCTAACACCTGATTTAGTAGAGGTGGTCCAAATCTAAATGCTCCAAAACTATTGTATGTTAATAAAGTCATGTTGAACTCAACATTTACCCCACCACCACAACAATCTCAAAAATAGCATCAAGGGTATCAACAATTTGGGGTTGCTTCATCAAACAATTAAACCATATATCAACAACAAAATCAACAACATGTATCGTACAATTGGAATCCTTTACCAGAGCCATTACCAAACACATTTTAGAAGTTATATGATGTTGGGAATATCTCTTTACCAAATGCAAGGCCTAAGGATCTAAATAAACGAAATTCCAAGAACTAAAAAAATGCATTTTATGAGTATCATAGGTAGTGAGGCCATGCCATCAATAGTTTTTGCACATTTCACCATTTCATATGAGATATAATTGATATTAGATTTATAAGTGCTAAAAATCCTTTAACTCCCTCAAATAAAAATTTAAGGATCTATAGAACATCTCTGCTAGAACATGGACCATTGTAAATATAAACCAATACTTCCATATATCAATCAAGACCTTGATAGGTTAATCATGTAAATTAGGATCTATCCAAAAAAGGTTTTGTAGGCATGATCAATATTACTAATTTAAATAAGTGCTAGCATGCTTTCTCTAATCATCAAGAAAAACCACCTATCATCATAAATTCTCTAGTTATATTGTCAATACAAAGCAATATATCATAGATATCACAGAATGTCATTACTATTCATAGTAGTCTCACTCATAAAATTCTCATGGCTTGTGCTAGGTTCTCCATACATGACACTTTATATAATTAAGAAAAAATAATACAACACCAAGCGAATGACAGAAAATAAGTGAACCTTAATCTCATTTTACAATAATTTGCCTTTAGTGTGCAGGTTTTTGTTTACAATACTTTACTTCTTTTCTTAGATTACAATGGGGAAAAGGGGGAAAATTACCTTTTGCAATTCAAATGGATGTGGGTGTCTTCAAATATTCTCTTCTACAACAATATTTGTGGATAGGTTTTAACTATCCTCACAAACCATCCTTGCTACAACAACCTTTCATAACCTATTTCTTGCACACATAAACTTGTAAACAAAGAGAGTTAGTAGCACCTATTTATATGAGAAAAAATAACTACAACAACATTAATGTTAATGCTTGCAAAATCTTGAAATGATGTGTGAGAAATAAAAAAAGTAAAAAAACCAAAAATGCCTTGTTGATTACCTAAATCGGTCGATGTCTAACTCTAGCTAAAAGTACTCTTGACCAAACGCAAAGTCGCATTTGGGGCTGGCTAAATGCGGGCTTTCAATTTTACAAAAACAAAGGCATATTTATGACTATGTAAATGTCCTACCACATTTGTGGTTGAGTTGTAGAATGGTAAGGGTTTGATCTAAGACCTCAAATAATTGACCTTCATGGATGATGATGACCTCCTATTGCTATTTTGACAGAGTGACAATACGATTTTCAATCTCCTCTCGATGATGAAATTATGCGACCTCGGGGAGCATCCACCATTGCTCTAAATTGTGACATCGTATCAAATAAAAGAACATAAAGAAATATGTATAACACAAAAATGAAATATAAAGAAAGATCCTTTTAATAATTTATTGGAACAATCCTGGTTACATATTTGTCTCTTTGAGGGATATCCAGTTGGATATAATGAATTACAAGTTAAACAATGGTGAATAAAATGTCCCCTCACAAATGGGTGGTGCGCTTTCATAGGTATCCCAATCTCGCATACGAACTTGTATGAGGGCTTATAGAAGCCTCCTTCTCCTTCTATCATCCATGAAGGATCTTGTGTTCTAAATATCTTGAATCGGTCTTGTAAACCTATAACATGCATGCATAGAAACAACAAAACACACTTAGTAGCACGGGTTTCCTCTTCAAATGAGGCTATTAGTAGCAAATATTATAATCATGATAAATAAGCATAATATGATTAAATACAATAAAATTTAATGATGAATGCATGTATAACTCAAGAAACAACAATATGAATGCATAAAATAGATCATATCTATGCTAAACTAATTAATAAATAAAAATGATAATATAATCTAGCTGGAATGGAGGAGAATAATGTATAAAACCCTAGGCTATACCTGCGGTCCATTGTACAAGACAACGATCATGAAATAAAATCGTTCTCTTCATGAACCAGGGGTTGTAGCACTATATTCTTCACTCTAATTGATGTTCAAGGGTCGTCAGTTGTATCTAGTACACTGGTTGGTAGTGAAGAATAAACATATCTGAATAGTTGTCTAGCTAGAAACCATTGCTAAGTTGGACAAAACTCTGCTGCTCCTCCAGGGGGTATCTCTCTCTCCAATCGTCTAGAGCTTTGTTGCACAAAATTCTAACATTCATGGATCATTTGCTTTGCTTGGGAGAGTCCATAAGTATACCTCCATTTGATTTAGATCTAAATCTAAATCTTGGCTTCCTAGATAAGCTAAAAATATAAATTTACATGCAATTGATCATCCCATATGGAAAGAATCAGTCACAAATTTATATTGAAGGGGCAATTGGGAGGAACTCTAGGATTTCCATACCAAAATCCACCCACAAGCAATGCAAGGTGCAGTCAAACTGCATTATCTGGGCCCGTATTCATGGTCAAATTGTGCATGTTGCTAGCCACTGTTGAGAGTAATGGCTAGGTATGATCACTATTAGCTTCATAAGATAGATGTGGTGATCACTCTGCTTAAGAGCAGCTAAGTCTAGATGGGTTGGAAATACCCTTTTTGAGTGGTTAGGACCACTTCTAGCTCTTGGAAAGGTCCAAGATGATTCATATGATCTTCAAATGTGTCCATATGGGTAGTATCCTAAACATGACATATTTTAGGTGTCTATAGATACCCCTTTTTGGGATGCATTGTTGGAAAACATAGCATAGAGCAAAAATAGACCACCTAGGGCCACATTGTAGGGTGTGTGATGATCATTGATCTAATCAGCATTGGATTCCCCAGTCATGAGAAAGGTTGTGCATCTTAGAATCATTGCCAATAGTATGAAAGGCTTAAATTTGCAAAATCTTACACTCATTCATCAAACAATCAGGTAGCTTTAGTGCTATTATAGGATTCAATGCGCTATAGATCCAAAAGGAGTAGAGCTATGAACTTAACTATCATGTTTTCTTTTTGCCCTAGCAAAGGGTAAGCTTATGATAGCTGTTGGAAATAATTCATAATACGAATGCAATTTGACATGATCGAGTTATCTTTTGATGATTTTGATTATGATTTTTGATATTATGACTACCCCCTCAAACGACGAGTCAATGAGGGAATAATAATGAATAAAGTGACGAGTCACTTGACACAATATGAATGATTGGACCTTTTTAGAGGTTTGCTTTGTTTTTATAGGACATATCCCATTTCAGGTTTGATATCAACCGTTTTTAGTAATTTTACATCCCTATCCCATGGGAAGGTCCAAATTGCATGATTTGGGCCCATATTCATGGCCAGGATATGCATGGTGCTATCCACTATCGAGAGAAATGATCATCACACACCCTACAATGTTAGCTTCAGTGGCCAGATGTGGCAACCACTCTACTTGAGGGTGGCTAATATTGGATGGGGTAGAAATACCCTTTTTGAGTGGTTAGGACCATTGCTAGCTCTTGGAAAGGTCCAATATGATTCATATGGTCTTTGAATGTTTCCATATGGGTAGTATCCTAAACATGATGTATTTTAGGTGTCTACAGGATGCTCCTTTTAAAATGCGTTATAGGAAAACAAAGTGTAGGAAAAAAATAGACCACCTAGGGCCATATTGTAGGGTGTGTGATGATCATTTATCTGATCAGCATTGGATACCCCAATAATGACAAAGGATGTGCATCCTAGAATCATTTCTTATAACAATATGGAAGGCTTAAATTTGTAAAAGCTTACACTCATTCATTAGATAATTGGGTAGCTTCAGTGCTACTATAGGCTTTAGTGCACTATATATCTGAAAGGAGGAGAGCTACAAACTTAACTGTCATGTTTTCTTTTTGCCCCAACAAAGGGTAAGCTTATGATAGTTATTGGCAATGATTCATAAGATGAATGCAATTTGATATGATCAAATGATCTTTTATTGATTTTGATTATGATTGGTGATATTATGACTACCCCATCAAACGATGAGTTGAAGAGGGAAGGACAATGAATAAAGCAACAAGTTGTTTGACCAATATGAATAATTGGACATTTTTAGATGTTTTATTTGCTTTTATAGGGAAGATCTCATTTTAGGTTTGATCTCAACCATTTTTAGTAATTATACATCCCTATCCCATGGGGCGGTCTGGCCACAATGGCCTTTTTAGGGAATTAAGATGATAGTGATTCTATTGTAGCTTGAGTTGAATCACTACATTTTATGACTTGCTACAAGATGTTAGAGGAGAAATGAGATGAGTCCTCGCACCCATGGGGTAGTCCAGCCACCATGGCCTTCTTCAGGTTTGAAGTGAAGCATCTCAATTCAACCATAACTAATTTGCCCCAAGTGGCCTTATGGTAATTTACTCATCTTGTCAAATTGCATGGAGAACAAGTCACTACAACCACCAAGTGTATAGAGTAGATAACTGAATACGAGGCTCACTTGAGATTTTATTGTTATTTTATTTTTGTGTTAGTTTGAATTTTATGGTGTTTTTGGATTTTTATTTATGTTATTTTTTTTGGTATTTGTGCACTTTTGGATTGTTTTGGAATGATAGATGTGCTTATTGGCCCATTTTGAGGTGCTTTATGGTGAGAAATTGAGTGATTTTTTTTTTCTTAGTCACTGTCAAGTTCAGTGACCCCTAATTGCTACTTAGTAGCTATTGTCAGGTCCAATAACCAGAATGTGTGGGCTGTTAACGCAAGAAGTGGCTAAGGTGCAAATTGAAAATATAAAAGTAATTTTAGGGTTTACCTTTCATTATTGCCAACTGTTAATTGTACTTTTGAGCTTTGAATTGAGAAAGTGCAATTACGATACATAGTGCTATAGAATTTGCTACTGACTTGGATGCCATGGCTGAGTAGGGGGAGGTATATATGAGCAGAGGAGTTGGAGCTTCACTGGTACTTTAAAACCCTAGTGCTTTATTTACTTTATTTGGTAAAATGAACCTCACTAAGTAATAATTAATTACACCACACTAAACCCGTTAGCAACAAATCGAACCAGTCAATAGGTCTAATTTAGGGTTAATTTTAGTGGGTTTAGGCTAGTTTTAGGATTTTCCATTTTTTTTGCTTTTTTGAAAAATGGGAACATCGTTGGCATGTCTTCCCATGGCCTCTGATGCTCAAGGTGGCCTCTAAATGACCGAAGAGGGATCGTTGTCACTGTCATCGACCAACTTAAATTCCAATGGTCAAATTTTTTACCATTAGAGGCTGGCCACTATTGGCTTTAGTGGCCGCTATGTGGCCATTCCTTGCATGAGAAGCTATGAGACTTTAGGTTTATTTTGTTTTTTTTTTTAAAGGTTTTAATTGATTTTTTTTGCAATTTTGAAGGGTAGGATTTGATTTTTTTAAATGTTTAGGTGCATTTAGCCATTATGCATGTAGCCTTAGATTTTCTTAATTTTATTTTGTATCATTTTTTCTTTATTCTTGCTTTTATCTTATAAGCTTATTTAATTTAGGTATTTATTTTGCACTTCTAGATTTTGTCTGTGCAGGCTCGGGGCCCCAAGTTACTGATGGATCTTCTACCCAACATGGATGACATGGATTGGAATTGGCTTAATGCTCGTTGGCTCACCTTACTGCCTTAGCACATATGTGGAACTCTAGGACTAACACCTTTCATCTCTCTATGGACGAGATGACCATCACACCAAAGGATGTCTACAGGATATTTTAGGTCCCTTTTTATGGAGCTCCCATTTTTTCTTCTCCTACTAATGATAGAGAGGTTGTATTTACAAGGGTCTTAGATCACATGCAACTACTGCATTCTCTGATACCCAGTATGGAGGGATTTATGTGGCTTTGTGGTATCATGAGGATGTATTTTCCCAAATACATATCGTTTTGTTGATGGTCATATGTAATATGCTTTTTCCTGATTGCTCTAGAGTGAGTTTCCCATGGAATCTCTTGGTGATAGTTTAGGACTTGATTGATAGTGAGGAGCCTATCATCATGGCTTGGGGGAGTGTGCTTTTGGCCTAGTGATATAATGAGCTTTATAGGATGTAATGGCATAGACATGCTAGTATTACTTATAGCCTACTCCTATAGATTTGGGGCTAGGAGTCCATCAAGGTGGACTACCAAAGAGGACTACCTATTGGGATTACTACCATAGCCAACATTGCTCAGTGCTACGAATATAGGTGGCCTCGAGAGCATGAGGAGCACAAGAGTTAGTCTCATTCAAGGCATTTGAGATACTATATAGCCTTCCTGACTGGCCTACAAGCCAAGAACATGATTTGGAAGCCCTATCATGATAGCCCAATCTAGGTAGAGGTCGACAGGTTCACAACTCAAAATCAATGTGACTGATGGGTTATTAGTCATAAGAACAACATTAGGAATTTCTTTCACTATTCTCGGGTGCTTTGATAGTATGGCTTATAGCAAGATGTACCTCTAGTACCTATTTTGTACAAGTAAATCACTATAGAGAGGGATATTCCACTACCTCAGGTTACAAAAATCATAGAGGATGATGACCCTCCAGTAGTGGATGTAAGCATAGAAACGGTAGTTTGGGCCATGATAGGGATGAGTCTTATCATGAGGATGATCTAGATACATAATGGATTAGGCCTAGGATTTAGGGATGGGGCCAGCTAGTAGAGTAGGAGGTAGTAGAGGAGCAGGTAGCTCTAGAGAAAGAGGAGTTAGATCTAAATACATCAATACTAAGCTTTAGTCAGCTTAGATACAAATTTTGTAGTGGGATTCTACTATTGATATGCTTTAGATATGAGTTAAGGGCTTTGATGAGGAGAAGACCGCTCTCCAGGCATAGATTTATTATGCACAGCTCTAAATAGAGCAGCTTACAGTAGAGAGGGATGCTACCTAGGGACATATTGTACCAACTACTTATGTTGTACAGGGGCCTACAGGTTTAGATCTAGGTGCGAAATTTAGGCACCTACAATGTATCTTGGAGGAGTGTGATGCTCAGATCACTAGATATGTTGCCTATATTGCATCTCTTTAGATGTAAATATGAATGCTAGGTGTAATTATTTGAGAAAGACCTATAATAGGGGGGTCAAAATAGATCATGCAGAGTACATCAAGGCAATCTTCAGTATGACCTAGTTAGAGGACCAGGACCCATACAAAGAGGATTGTGGGGACTAGCTCCCACTATTCTCATAGGGACAAATTCGAGGGCAAAGGCGAGGCAGGGGGTGCAAATCCAACTTGATGGCTTCATTTATTTGGATTTATTTTGAAGTGTAAGTTCATATGACCTACACAGTTGTAGTCTGTAATAAATTTTATATTTGTATGTACTTATTTGACACACATATGTACTTATTTATGTGTTTTTTCTTTTATGTTTATGTGATGCAGTATTATGATTTTATTCTCTATGATGTGATGTATGACATGCATTAGCTATATGATAGATGTATGTTTTAGATGCTATGATCTAGATGCATAGATGGACTACTTGTGATGTATGCTTATATGGATGTAGTGCTATTGTTAAATGCATGTTTAATCTTGATTTTACTTGTATGCATCTAACTCATGTTGTTATGATATGATAAATCCAATATGTGTAATACACTATGATGATGATCTAATGCAAATAAACTTGTATGCTTTAATCACTTAAAACATATGGTATGATGTGATATGAGTTTTGACAATCTAATGGATGACACCACAAAATGTATAAAAATCATGAATAAATAATAACTCTTATAATAATAATTAATCATTTAAACATCCAAGTATGGGATGAGATGATGTGATATGTATGTATTTTCTTTATAAGATTTTGTAAGTTAAAAGGTATACCTAAAATAGTCAATGGCCATATAAATATCATTGATGAAATTTATATGGTATCTATCCTATCTCATGCACATTGTTTAATGAACAAATTCTCCTAAATAAAGTTGATGATTTGATAAATGAAATATTTTGTTGCTATTAGAGAATTTTTGAGGTTTTCCATGACACTCAAAAAACCCTAGTTAGTCCATCAAAAGTTGTATACTGACCATACAGATATTTTGAAGGATAAATTTATTGTTATGCAGACCTAGAAACTCATTATTCCTGTGTGTGCAAATGAATATATTAGATAAAAAATAAGCATACCCCAATTCTAGGAAGGATTCATGTAGCCCATTCTTGTATTGGGGATCCTCAAATGTTCATCTTGATCCTAAGTTGGACTAATTTAGATTAGACCACTAGGAAATACAAGACACATAAAGCTATCTCTTCCACATTTAAACATTGGTATGTAAAAAATAAGGATGCTAATGTGACAGACATATCATCATGTGTAAGGATACTACCATTTCTAGTTAGGATTGATGCCACCAAACATGTAATGAGGATTAGATTATAGTTCATAAAATTTTGAGAACTCTAGGGATTTAATTTTAACACTCCATTATTTTCTTCATATTATTTGGGATACTTGCTCATCCTTAGTGATAAAAATCACTGTTTATTCTAAGTTTTTATTTTTATTTTGAGCAAGGGATTTATGTAGTGATGATAATCACTATTTTTTTTTTTTGAATTTTGTTTTATTCAGTATTTTTTCTTGTTTTTATTAAAGCAAGGGATTTATTTGGATAGGGGGGAACTTGTCCTTTTGTGAATTCTCAACATTTCCAAACCGGTCGTACAAGGGATGAGCAAGATAAAATTTTCACATAATGATGCCTAGTAACAGTTCACAACATTCATATTTCCCTTGTTCCAAATAGAATTTTAGTAATTTGATTAGTGATGGGATTCTGAAATATACTAGGTGATATCAAAACCAAACCTCATATATCAATAGCAAAGATAATTTTCTACAAAGTTTGATAAAACCACTAGGTATGGTTGAGTGACCAGAAAACCCTAGTATATTCATTGTAGTAACAGGAGGGGTTGTGTTGAAAAACACAGTTACACACATGGGTTATGGATGATGATGGATTTTGAAGATGCATGATTGATGTACAAACATGGTGTCATTTGTAATATTGTAAACACAAATGTATCTAAATGCAAATGCAACGGATGCAACATGCCTAATGCAATGCAATTACATGAATGCAAATATTTTTGTATTTTTTATGCTTTCAATTATTTTTGATTTTTTTATTATTGAGGATATTTTTGGACTTTTTGATTTTAAACTATTTTTGTACTTTTGATTTTTGTTTTTGATAAAAGGTCTTTAATATGCCTTTGGGGTCTTTTGTGATTTGACCAAACGGCTAGGGGATGCCTTTGGAGTCTTTTGTGGTTTGACCAAAGAGATTTAATATACCTTTGGGGATTTTTGTGATTTGGCCAAATGACTATGCTACCTTTAGAGCATTTTGTGTGTGACCAAAGGGCTTTAAGATAACTTTGGAGATTTTATGTGTGACCAAAGTGCTTTAAGATATATTTAGGTTTTTTGTGATGTGACTAAAGGGATTTAAGATGCCTTTGGTACTTTTTGTGAATTGACCAAAGGTGCTATGCTGCCTTTGGAAACTTTTGTGAATTGACCAAAGGCGTTATGCTGCATTTGGAGCCTTTTGTGATTTGACCAAAGGTGTTATGTTGCCTTTGGAGCCTTTTGTGATTTGACCAAAGGTGTTATGCTTTCTTTGGAGACTTTTGTAATATTACCAAAGGTGTTATGCTACCTTTGGATTCTTTTGTGATTTGACCAAAGGGATTTAATATGTCTTTGGTTCCTTTTGCTTTTGAAGTTTTCTATTGTTTTTGTAATTTTGAAATTTATTTGAATATTTTTGGATTTTGTTGTGCTTATGTGTGAAACACCTTTAAATAAATAATTTTGAGAGGATATAGCTCCTCAACACCTTATAATGATGTTATGTGATATGCCCTAGGTATAATATTCTTAGATATGATATAAGGACCTATCTAATTAGCAGTAAATTTGTCTCGTGGGTGTGGGTGAAGATTTGAGTTTTGTTGGTTCTCTTTAAGCACAAGATACCCAACCTTAAATTATCTAAAATGGAATTTATTGTTATAAGCTCATTTTAGACAATCCTGGTAAACATGAAGGTGCTCAAGAGCATTAATGTGATATTCATCCATAAGGGTCAATTGATCCAAGCGAGTTTGTCGTGCAGTGTCGTCATTGATGAACTCTTTCAACGCAACGTGTAACATGCAATTTCCAACTATAAGGGCATAATGGCCTTAGTTCCATATATAAGCAAAAATGATGTTGTCCAGTGGGCGTCTGCATGCTAGTCCTCTAAGCCCATAATGACAAGGGCAATTGCAGATGCCAATCCTTATGATTTTATTTCATCGTATTCTTTAAGATGGCTACTATTGTATTGTTCAAGGCTTTTGCTTGCTCATTTTCCTATCGATAGTATGGTGTCACAGAACTATGCTAAATGTTATATTTAGATGTAAAAGCCTACACATTTTTGTTTTTGAAAGACGGACCATTATATGAGATTATTATTAAGGGTACCCCAAAGTGATAAATGATATTATGAAGTATGAACTCCGTAATCTGAGGACCAATCATTGTTGTTAAGGAGATCGATTCCACCCATTTGGTGAAGTACTCAGTGGTCATTAAGATAAACATATTGTGGCCCAAATATAGGGGAGATATATTTTTTATTAGATCAAAAATCCACTAAGAAAATGGCCAAGATGCATGAATGAGTTGTAAGGCCTGCTATGGTAGGTGCATCAGATTTACATGGTGTTGAAATTTAACACATTTCTTGACATGCTCACAGCAATCCTTCTCCATGGTGGGCTAATAATAACCCAGTCAAAGGATGCACTTGACAATGGCCATGTTGATGAAGTGGTCACTACATGTACTATTGTGAGCTTATGAAATTGCCCAAGATAATTCTTGGAGCTCTACAAAATAGAGGAGGACGCCATCATAGCTTCAACGATACAATATGCCTCCTAGAAAGATATATCTTATCACTTTTTTTGTGAATGCTCATATTTTGGCATGCAACAGTCCCTATGGGAAAATTCCAAGTTTTAGGAAATCTTGTAGATGGGAAATTCAATCTTTATAAGCCATAGTCTCGATGGATAAGATGACTTGTTCCTCCTGCAATTTGATGTGAACAAATACAGATTGAAAAAAAACCTCATGGTGAATAGTGGTACCATTCCCCATAGGACCCTATAAGATCAAGGACCACCAAGGCACCTCTATAGAAAGTCTCTAGCTTTACAGAATAAGTCATGGTTTTATTCTATATGAATCATGTTGATAGATTCTTTGATTTCAAAGGCCTCATGTTGCATCAATGAGTGCGAGAGCATTTTCACATCAATGGTAGTGAAATATGCAAATGGATTTTGAGGGATCAAGGATTCCAAATATGCCATAGTGTCTGTAAATATGTTTGACATATGAGGGGTTGCCTCAATGTCATACCACTCTAGTTGGGCTAGATATATGTCAACAAGCTCATTGTGAGATTTAAATATTGGATCCCTACTTTGAAATAGTCCTTTGACTTGGTTGACTATGAGTAGGGAGTCACTGAAGACGTTTAGCCTTTTGATATTCATAGCGATGGTTGTTTAGAGACCCAAGATTACGGTCTTGTATTCGGTGTTTTTATTCATGCAAGGGAAGTCTAGCTTAAATGAAAAGGGCATTGGAGCACCTTGTGGTGTAAAAAATACAATGTCTACACTACCTCCTTGCTCACACTTCAAACCATAAAAGAACATAGTCATATCAACTCTATTTTTTGGTTCTTTAGGTTTGGTTGCTTCTGATAAAGCAAAGACTACATCATCAGGAAGTTCTATGGTGAGAGTTCTACTGTTCTAAAGATGTACCTCAACCAATTTATTAGTTATGAATTTTCCTTGATGGAATTTTGGCTTATAAATTCCAAGTTAAATTCTATCAATAGCATGATCCACTTTGCAGTATGTGTATTATGATATGTCTTGCTCATCGTATACTGTAAAGTATTTCGTTTGGATATTACATGCATCATGTGGCTTAGCATGTAGTGGTACAATTTTATGGTTACAAAGACCACCACTAATCACAAATTTTCTATGTATACATATTCTATCTCATATCTCCCAAGGTGCGATTGATGTAATATATCATGTGTTCTTTATCTTGCACAATATTTTGAGACAACATGGTGCCCAAAGAAAAATTAATAGCAGATATATAGTGGGAATGGCACGTCTGGTCTTGATGGAGCTAATACTGGTGATGTTGCCAGGTATTTATTGATTTTAGAAAAGGCTTGCTAATATTATTCATGCCACTAGAATGGGACCCATTTATGTAGCATTCAATTCATAGATCGACATTTATCTGATAGTTGTGCGATGAATCACTTTATGGAAACTACTTTTCCTTGTAAACTTCTCAACTCATTGATGTTAATGGGTGAGGCCATTTTCAAGATAACCTTTACCTTTACTAGGCCTACCTCTATGCCTTGTTTAGAAATGATGAATCCCAAGAGTTTTCCAAAAGTTATGCCAAAGACGCATTTGTTGGGGTTCAACCTGACATTGTGCTCAATCAAGTGATTGAAGACATTTTTGAGGATCTCAACATGCTCTTCACATAGTAATGACTTGGGTAGTAAGTCATTGATATAGTCTTCTAATATCTTGTGCATATAGTCATGGAAAATGTATGTCATAGTCCGCTAATATGTGGCACTAGTATTTTTAAGACCAAATGGCATAACTTTGTAACATAATATCCTCCATGGAGTGGTGAATGTGGTTTTATGTTGGTATTTGGGTTTAATATAAATCTAATTGTAACCAAAAAACCGTCTGTTAGGGAGAGCATCTCATGACCTACAGTTGCATCTACAAGAGCATCTATATTGGACAACGAGAATGAATCCTTTGGTGTTGCCTTATTGATATCCATAAAATTTGTACAAATACAAATTCCCATCAAGCACCATGTTTTATACCCATTCTAGATAGTCGATGGGAATAATAAATACTACATCCAAAAATTTCTACAAATCGTTCTTTACCATCAAAGCGATAGTTGGATGCATCTTTCTAAGCTTCTTCTTGACCGGTTTCTTTGTGGGATCTAGTGAAAGTTTGTGGACAACCAATTTCAGATCTAGTCCTAGCATATCTTTGTAGGTCTAAGCAAAGATATTTAGTCTCTCTTGCAATAGAGGAATAATTATGGCCTACTCTTCTAGAGATAAGATTTATCTAAACTTGAATTTATTTGGATGAGAAGGATCATTGGTGATGTCCACCTTGAAAGTCTCCTCTATTACCATATGTGACCCCTCCTCAAGTTGGTTAGGAGTGGGGATTAAGTGTATGTCATATGCATGATTTATAGGTCCTACTAACTCAGGGTCTAGACCAGTGTGATAGATATAATGTGCATATCTTGGAACAAAATGGAACAGTTGTAGCATCTCTTCACTAGAAAATAAATTTTTAGGCTCTAGGGGTGAATCAACGTGATCCCAATAAATAGTGTCTAAGTTAAGAAACAATGGGTTTGAAGGATCTATTAGGTTATGGAGTGGAGTGGTCAAATCAATGGGGATCATTTTGATGGATGGGATGAAACCTCCAAGACCATGTGAGTGAAACTCTACATCAATGGTGTGCCCTCAATACTCATAATGAGGCTCTAGAGGTATAGGGATCTTAGGATCTGGTTTATGAATAGATGATATAATGATATTTTTAGGTTACAACAACTCTCTAAATATAGGTGGATATGGGAAGACCATGTGATAGATGATATTAAAATTTGGTGGTCTTCCCAAAAAGCAAATATCAGGATCTATGGTGTGGAGTATCGCTTCTATTTCCACAAGAAGATTGACTTGGCATAAATAACAAGGCCTAAGATAAGACATCTCAGTCTCATCCTCAAATTGATCATTTCTTATGAAGAAATCCTTGCTATAATTGGGCGGTGACTTGCCTATTGATGCCTAAGATAGGCCATTTCAGTCTCATCTTCATAATCATCGTCACTTATGAATAATCCATTGATACTCACCTCTTGCTCTACTATGGGGTATACATGTCTAGACCCAAGGTAGGCTACCTCTATTGAGTCCTCTGACTGAAAGACACTCTCATATAATATGTATCCACTCTCTATGTTGTCAGACCCAGTGAGGTTTTATAAATACTGAGGCCCATGGTAAGCCAAAATAGTTTCATCTTCATCCTCACTTGAGACATATTCATATTCATTTCGCTCATAACCATGAACTGGCTCATCCTCCCATAGGATGATTCTTTATGGGCATGTTTTAGGAGAGAAATTGGGATGATACTCGTCAGGTGGTTCAATATTGACCATGGCCACCCATCCATCCCCCAAGTGGTTTCTTATAGGGTTGATAGGGATTCTAGTTAATGTCTTTCTTGAAAACCAAGCTTAGCTTATCTAGGGTTGCTATCAATAAATAATTGTGACTATGTATTTGATACCCTAGACCCCACCTATAAGTAGGCATTTGGTATTATGGCTAGAATAGAAGTCGACGCCCTTGCTCATACAGACCTAAGCCATAGCCAAGACAATGACATTGCTCAAAGTACCTTAGATAAAACTCATGATTTATAAGTAATGAATATTCATGATGAATGGTTCATCCTCATATTCTTCAATATTAGAAGCATTATGGGCATAGTCTAAACTAGTGTATATGAAGTTGATTTTTTTATGGGGAATCCCTAATAGAACAAGTATCTCTACTAGAAGATTTGGGACTCTTTGTCATCTCATGTTTTGTGTAGAATCGATAATAGGTGTGAAATTTATGTTCTACACAAGATATTCACCTAGCCCTGTGTTGGCTAAGTGAACTATCACCTGCGGTGCAGATGATGTTGTTGATGAAGCAGGTAATGCAGGTTGAGGTACCTCCTCGACTATGTCCTAAGAATATTCCTCCTCCATAGGATTTAGAATTTCTACAACTACTATAATTGGATGTTCCTTAGGTCCTTCCTCCACTAGGGGTGCTTTTAGCTTCTACGTATATTTTGTTTTGTATGTTGAAGGCTTCTCAGAAGCACCAATAGCTTTGGATGTAGAAGGTGGTACCGTTATGGATGTGCCACTTCACACTAATTTTCTCTTGCTTCTTGGTTGCGTGGTCAGGGATGAAGGCCTTATGTATAGATGTATTAATTAAATTCCAAATTACCTCGATAAGTCAACCTGATACATTTATTTAAATGGCTCTTCATCTGATGGAACCACATGCACTTGTCCCTCATGCACATACTTGATGCATTGGTGCAAGATTGAGGTAACGCAATGCATGTCCCTTATCCAGGGATGTCCTAGAAGAATGTTGTATTGCATTACCCCCTCCAATACATGACATATCATGAGGATGGTATTATGTCGTACATTTATGAGAATAAAAATAGTATCCATTATGGAGCACATCACATCATTGAAAGCTCTTAATATGTAGGATATCAGGACAATGTTGGACCTAGGTATCTTTAGGTACCCTATAGCCTTTGTTGTGATAATGTTGATTGATGAGCCCATTTTTATTAGAACCTTCTTGAAGGGTATGTCATTGATAGATGCAATGATGTACAAAGGTGGGTTTGCTATAGTAGTTGGCACTTCCTTAACTTCATGATCGTAGAAATAGATCACAAGCTCTTGGAACTACTGCACTTTCCCCATAAAATGTGTGAAAACCTTTGGGTTTTTGGGATTGGAGTTTGATTGATCTCAAGATCTCTATCAAAGTCTCCCTGTGCCAGGGTACTATTGTATGAGCTCATAAATTGATAACTTGGCCAAAGTCATTTGCATATTTTATTCAAGTCTACTCGAAACAGTTACCACAGGTCTCATTGGTGGACCTAGAGGGTTTTTTAACACCTGTATCTATAAAGGTGTAGCTAGTATATGAATAGGGGACGCTAGGGTATCTTTATAACTATATCATAAACTTCTAGTTGCCATGTTTATTATCTCAACCATTTTGATGCATCCTTGAGTGGGAAGTTTGACTAGGACCTAGTTGACTTGGGCACAATGATCTCTAGGGGTCTCATGATTTTACAATGGGTTCCTAAATATACCCATGTCCCTAGTATCAGGTGCTAATGGGTTGTTAACTTTTATCTCACCCTTATCAATCATGTTTTGCACAACATTCTTGAATTTTATGCATTTTTTGATGTCATGCCCCTATATCCTATGATATGGGCAGTATTGATCTTCCCTATATCCCTTTGGCTTGGGATGGTTAGGTTCAAGAAGTTGCACATTGAGAAATATGATTCTTTGTGCCTTTCTTAATTGATTAAATATCAACTATATCAATTCAGATAGAGGCATGAAATAATAAGGTTGTCAACATTCCTTATTTTTCTCTTGGTTGTTCTTTGGGTCATAATTGGACAGTGGGGGTGAGTCTGATAGTTCTATGATTGTTGGCCATTACCTTCCTTGGGTGTGCTTAAAATAACCTGGTTGACTTCAACAGGCTTGACCTACTTCTATTGATTATTGTTGTGGTTGGTATTATTCCACTCCTTGTTTTAGAGCTTGAGGTCCCCTTCGTAAACCTTTATATCCTCAATAATATTGACTTGGGCCAAAGCTTATTTGAATGATTCATATTGCTATAGTTTCAATAGGAACAAGATGTATTTTGCACAGCTCTTTGTGAACATTCGGGTGAGATATTCTATGGAAATAAAGAATGGTAATTTCACTATTATTTTCCTCAACCTATTCCCATATTCCATTACTGGCTCATCATCATATTGCTTTAAGTTGGATAGATCAGACAGGTTCACCTTCTTATTGATGCCTAAGGAGAAGTGTTCAAGGAACACATTCATCACTTGCTCAAATTTGATGATGTTGTGCTTGGGAAGTTGATTGAACCATTGATTTGCTATGCATAATAAAATCATGATAAATATTCTTAGAATTAGGGAATCATTCTACTCAAGTTGGAATCATGCATTCATGAAATTTGTAATGTTTTCTTGTGTGTCTTCCTCTCCTTTGAACTTGTCTAGCCTAGGTATCTCAAAGTGCCTAGGGTATTTAGGACTCAGGATTTGAGGGGCATAGAGGCTAGTTGTATATATTGCTCAAAATCAGATTTTGCTCAACTGTGTCCTAATTCTTGAGATATTTGACTCTCTCAATGAGTATCTGGTATGGATTCGAAGAAATAATCTCCCATTCTTGAAGGTTTACTCACGATGGTAAGGGAGATAATCTCATGTTTGCTCAATTTGGGTGTCTTTATTCATCCCCCATGACCATGAATGGAGGTTCAAGATATGTCTATTCCTGATATTCCATTCCTACATGTTCCTCATTAAGTTGTGTTTGTTTGAGGTCCAAGTGTTGTTAAGGTTGTGAAGTGTGGTGAGTACACTAATTTATTTGTCTAGTCATTCTCTCATCATGAGAATTAGCACATCTATCATGTTGGTATTTCTCACCACCTATGTGTAAGTCAGCTCAAGCTAGCCTATCTGCTTGCTCTTCACACTTAGCCCTTTCCTCTCTCAAGCATTATTCATGTAGGCATATGCACCTTTTCCTTCATTCTTCTTTCTTGAGAGTTTCCTTACATTATCGCTCAACGTGCAACACTTCTTATAACCTACATATGTGGTCGAAATGACCTACTACTAAAGGTTCATGCCATTATAAATCCATGAGAGGAGTTCTAATGGATAGGCTTCACAGAGAGGCTCATGTTATGTTCTTGCCCTTGTCTACCAGGGTAACTTATTTTGTGTACTATGTTATGTACCCCCATGATCAGAGATAATGTAAGTGCTTCAGGGATACTTTGAAGCCTCCCCTAGTTCATTGGTGTCCCTTATGGTTATGTTATGCTAACTTCTTGAGTAAGAATATGTGATAGTAATTATTGGTTGAGTTGGTCTTGGGGGAAATGAATCCAACTTTCCAAGTTGTCTGGTCCTCCATGGTTGATCTTGTGGAGTGTCATTAACACCAACAAGATTATAATACTAGCGTACCCTCCTATATTTAGGAAGGCTATAGGATATTCTTGGTCTATGACTAGGCACAATCCTATGTCTTACCCCTTAGTGGGATGATCTTTCCTAAGTTTATCATGTATATTTTGGGGCCTTGTAGCCCCTGCATGTCTATGTGATGATGGATGCATTGATTCCTCCTCATGTCTATGTGATGATGGAGGCTTGGATGTCTTTGCATACCTATGTTATGATGGAGGTCTAGATGCATTCACATGCCTATGTGATGATGGAGGCCTAGATGCCTTCACATGCCTATGTGATGAGGGAGGCCTTGAGGTCTCCTCATGTCTGTGTGATGAGGAAGGCCTTGAGGCCTCCTCATGTCTATGTTATGAGGTAGGTCTTGATGCCTACTTATGTCTATGTGATGAGGGAGGCCTTAATATATCCTCATGTCTATGGGATGATGAAGGCTTTGAGTCCCCCTCATATCTACCATGAGAGGAAATAGGATATGGCTCTCTCACTAGGATTTCTCGAGGAGTCCCCCTAAGGATTGAGTTGTCACCCCTAAGACTTTCTGAACTATATCCAATGACATCGTGGGTTGGTGGCTCAACACCATTATGACTATGAGTGTGCAAAGCATTATTTTATGCCTCGATGTTGGACCGAGGATGGTTGCTTCGTGTGTATACCATGATGACTGTGAGTTATCTTCTTAAGTAAATTTCAAACCACACAAGCAAAGCAAACAAATATTTATCTCATTTAAGGATTAATGTGTGTTACCTAAGATTTTTTATGTTTTTTTATTTGTTGTATATATAAGCTAATTATCATCATGTTTTTCATTTTTTTGGATGGTATATTCAAATTTTTTAAGGGATTTCAATTATATACTTGCACAAGCTGAATATGGTAGGGAAGTCCATATTCAACGAGGTAGCATACATACTACCAACCCTAACCCAGCATCCCATGCACAATGATACACCATTAAAGAAGGAGTGAATGCTATTTTACATGGTATGGATAGTTCTTGGATCAGCCTTGGCCATGGATGAGTCCTGATGATACTCTTTCACATGAGCCAACCAAGTGGTAATGAAATCCACTATTGGTCTCTATCAACGGGTTGGATGTGAGAGCTCAATGCTGCTAATGTTAAAATAAGATGTGATGTGTGTGGGGTTATTTTTAGATTTTATAATGGAAAACTATGCAGTAGAGAGCATTCATGATCATTTCCCTATATGCCTAAAAAGAACGTTTGATTTTAGAAAATGCATCTCTAATTGATATAAATGAATTTCATACAATGCACTTTCTACTTTGTGATGTAACAACCTCTAGTTGGGCCACATGTAAGCAAGCTTAAACACACAAAATCCTAGCACGCTAGATACTAGTTCAAACCTTGAAAATAGAGGCTCGTTGTTCCTAGTAGAACCTAGAGGAAAGCTAAAAAATATAGGAAACTTCAAATGCATTTTTCTTTCATTTTTCCTTATATTTCCTTAATAAAATGAAATAGAATGTTCTTTCACTATCTATTTTTTGAAAAAGAAAGTTGCAGATAGAGAAAGAAAGAAAATCAAAGAATGATACCAACCTAAAATCCTTGTCTGATGATGAAAGGGGCATCCTCTAATACATTTTTATGCTAGCCACTATTGACCAGAGTGGTTGTTGTTGGCTAATGATTACTTTAGTGGTCAGGCCCTATTGGTCGCTGTCGACCAGAGCAACTAAACCTACACAAAAAAATCCATAAAAACATCATTAAATCAATAGAAAATAAAAACTTGGTTGGGGTCCCACCATGATCACCATATGTGCAACCTGGAGAGTACATAACACTACTCTCACTTATGATATAGTATCAAATAAAAAAACACAAAGAAATATGTATAACATAGAAATGAAAGATAAAGAAATATTCTTTTATTAAATTCTTGGAACAATCTTGGTTACATATTCATCCCTCTAAGGAATACCCAATTTGATACAATGAATTATAAATGAAACAATGGTGAATAATGTCCCCTCACAAAGGGGTGGTGTGCTTCTACAGGATTTTTGATCTCGCACATGAACTTATATGAGGGCTTACATATGCCTCCTTCTCCTTCTCTCATCTAGGAGGTATCTTATGCTCTGAATGTCTTGAACCAGTCCTATGAACCTGTAACCTATGTGCATAAAATAATAGAATACACTTAGTAACACGAGTTATCTTTCTAGATGAGGCTATTAGTAGAAAATATTATAATCATGATAAATAAGCATAATATTATTAAATTCAATACAACCGAATGATGAATGTATGTATAACTCAAGAAACAACAATATGAATGCATAAAATAGATCAAATCTATTTTAAACTAATTAATAAATCAAAAGCGATAATCTAATCTAAGTTGGAAAAAATGAAAATAATATTTAAAACCCTAGGTCATACTTGCGGGCCACTATCCAAGATAGATACCATAAAATAAAACCCTTCCCTTTGTGAACCGATGGTTGTAGAACTAGATTCTTCACTCCAATTGATGTTCAAGGGTCATCGATTATGTTTGGTACACTGCTTGGCAATGAAAATAAATGGATCTAAATAGTTTTTTGGATGGAAACCATTGTTGAATTAGGCAGAGCTCTACTACTCCTCTAAGGGGTATGAAATATCTCTCTCCAATCGACTAGAGCTTTGCTACACAAATTTTTGACATTCATGGATCATTTACTTTTCTTGGGGGATTCCATAAGTAGACCTCCCTCTGATTCAGATCTAAATTTGGATCTTAGCTCTAACCGAGAATCCAAAAATCCAAATTTACATGCAACTGATCATCTCGGGTGGAAAGCATCAATCACAAATTTACATTGAAGGGGTAGTTGGGAGGAAATCTGGGAGTTCCACTCCAAAATCCGCTCATAAGAAATACAAGCTGCAGTCAGACTACATAATCTGGGCTCGTATTCATGACTAGATTATACATGGTGCTACCCATTTTTTATAGTAGTGGCTAGGTATGGCCATTGTCAACTTCAGTGGCTAGATGTGGTGACCACTCTACTTAAGAGTGGCTAAGCTTGGATGGGCTAGAACTACTCAATTTTACTGGTTAGGACCACTACTAGCTCTTGGAAAGGTCCAAGATGATTCATATGGTCTCTGAATGTGTCCATATGGGTAGTATCCTAAACATGATATGTTTTAGGTGTCTAAAGAAATGATGATGCTTTTATAGGATTTTTAGGATTTTGGAGGGAAAGAATAGGTGGCAATCTAGGGCTTCCAAGTGGTAGGGTCTAAGCAACCACCTATCCTAGGTAGTTGTAGTGAGTCACTCAAAGTGTCCCACTTGGGTGGAGTGGTGGCATGTTGATAGGTGAGAGTTGTATGATATGTAGTTAAAGGGTAGGGGTAGTGGTGGCTAGGACATATATAAAGTGGGAAGATAGGGTATCCTGGGGGGATTTTCTATAATTAATAAAATATGAAAATTAGGATAATATGCAGGAATAATATGCCTAAGTTGAACCTTAGACACATTATAATTATATAATATTACGGGGTGGATGGGGTCTTCCATGTGGCTAGGTTTTTGTGTCTATATATATCCCTTTTTGTATCATGTAGGGGCTAGGCAACCACCTATACTAGGTAGTTGTAGTGAGTCACTTAGAGTGTCCCACTTAGGTAGAGTGGTGGCTTATGGGTGGGTGAGAGTGAAGTGAGGTATGTGAGATGTGGTAAAAGGGGAGGGGTAGTGGTGGATAGGACACATGTCAAGTGGGGAGATAGGGTATCCTAGGGTATTTCTCTAGATTTAATAAAATATGGAAAAATAGGATAATACGCAGGCATAATATGCCTAAGTTGAACCTTAGACATATTATTAATATGTAAGATTATAGGGTGGATAGGGTTTTACAAGTGGCTAGGTTTTTGTGTCTACAGGTGCTTATTTTTATATTGTGTTACACCAAGAGCAATATAGTGCAAAAACAAGATACACCAAGTATTATTGCATGAAGAAAATGGCTCTGGTTATTTCAGAACAAAGATTGAATGAATTTCATAAAATTTTGATTTTTTGCTTACCCCCTCAAGTGACGAATGGGTGAATTATGAAATAGATGAAACCCATGAGTTGATTGATAGAATGGACGATGAAAATGATGAAATTTTATGGATGTAGTTGTCAAAAATAAAGATCAATTTTGATTACCCCAATTTTGGTTTGGCCATGTGTTGTTGAAATTTTGCTTTTGTGCAGCATGAGCAACAATTTCATTTTGCTAAATGAACTAGCCATTAAGGGCATGCATGTAATACTAAAATCATTTGGAGGTTAGTCTATATCGATCACAATAATCGCATGTGAGACCCATCTCAAAATGATATAGTGCATACCAATTTGCAATTTGTGAAAGATTTATACTTTTTCAATCCCACAAAGAGGATTTTATGATAGCCTCAAGCAATTTTTTTGAACACATTCACATTCCAAACTTGAGTTACCAAATCAATCTGAGTTGGAACAAGATGAAATGATAATGCATTTGATGATTTAATTTGATGGTTTTGTGAAGTTTTGAGTTTTTTGGTGATGCTTGAAGGTGTGGTTTTTTTCATTAACACAACACTGTGTTTAGAAAATGTAGCATTTCGTTTAGAAGACACAGTAACATGTTTGACCTACGATAAATGCAAAATCACGCTTGACCAAGTCTAAATGTGACATCATATTTGCAAGCTCCTAGAAAATATAGCAGTGCATTTGGATGCCCTCACCAAATGCAACGATGCATTTGGCAGCATAAAATCAGGCTATAAATAGGCTTGGAGGGTGTTTTTCATTCATTCTTGTCATTTATGATTTTCTAAGTGTAATTTGGGAGAGAATAAGAGCTTGTTTGTGGGTGTGATGGCAAAAACGATGGCTGGAGTTGGAGGTATATCTATAGTTGGGGTGTGGGTAACTATGGTAGGATCCTAAGGATCTCTCTTATAGTTTAGTTACTTTTTTTTATTTTTTATTTATGTTTTTTTTTAAATGGTAAAGGGGGGTAGGAATTTTTTTTTTTTTTTTTCAAATGGAGAGGTGGGATGGGAATATATATATTTTAATGTAAGGGTGGGATGGGATTTTGTTTTCCTAATTTAAGAGTGGGATGGGAAAAAATTTTATATATAGTATTTGAAAATGTAATGGTGGCATGGGCAAATAAATTTCTATATTGTTTTTTGTAACTATAAATGGAAGATGGTGAATTTAGTTTTTTTTTCACAAATCTTAATGAAATAGGTACTAATGTTGCTTTTAATGTTGTTTTTGGTGCAAGTAAAAATGCTCAAGATGCAACATAACTTTTTGCCATGACTATGGAAGGGTGGAGGTGGTTCAAGTAGATGAGGGGTACCTTTCAACATTATTTGGGAGGTGGGATCCTAAAAAGGGTAATTTTTAGCTCCTGATAGAGGAGGTGACAATTACCTTGGAAGATTTTTATCTCATCTTCTATATTTCTATGGAGGGATTAGCAGTTTGGGTTGGCTATAGATGGTTATGGATGGGAGGGGGTGTATGTTAGTAAGGGTGGCATCTAATACTTAGAGATATTCCATAAGAACTAGTTGGAGGCTCTACCAAACTTTGTGATATACATTTTTTCTAACTTGTTATTGCCTAACAACACTAAAGGTACGTTTGTATGTAACCAAATTAAGTAGTGCTAGATATGATTGAGCAACCTTGAGTTTATTCTTGGGCATAAAATTTATTATGCCACATCTACATCAAGTTGTACAAGGTGAAGAGGTGAAAGAAAAAGGGATTGGGATACAACTTACTTCTTTAGATATGATACTAGGAGCACTTAAGAGTTGCTCATCCAATGGGGTTGCCTTGTGAGTGGGATTGCTCACACCCTTGTACTTTATGTTGGTGGACTAGTGAGGATCTTCCATCGAGTCATCCTAGCCATAACAACTAGGATTATCAGGATATTTGGGTAGGTTTAACAACTATAAATATTATTTTGTGACCATGGCAAGGGGTCGTATGGGATGAGGATAACATGAAGCTATAGTGGACTAGGTAGGCTAGGAGGTTTTCTAGCCACCATGGTATTAAGAGATAATTGATTCAATTCTCTCATATTATTTGATAGTTTGGATTACCACAAGGGGTTCTTGATGCTCTAGTTGTGTACATGCTCCATGCCAATGAGTTAAGTCTACCTTATTCTATGGATTGGCCTGTTGAGAATAAGGTAGATGAGGTTATGGATATGCTATATATGAATGATACTGGTATGACCATTAACTATGATGCTTAGTTTTTATCATAGCCTACTTGGGCACCTAGTTAGGATATTTATGATGGTGGTTGTGATGGATATGGTGGAATTGGTGCAGAGGATACTCCTTGGTAATAAAGACATCATCGAGCTAGTGGTAGTGGGTAGTGATTGAGGGCCAATATGGATCAACTAGTTGATGGCATAGTTTGGGGTGATGGTGGGAGTGAGAGTGCTTCTAAGAGATATTTTACATGGATTGAGGAGGATTGGAGGACTCTCTAGGATTAGCGAGATATCTTAGCTAAGGAGCAAGATCACCTTTTATAGGCTATGGTGGTATAGTATGTAGAGTAATCTCGGTTGCAAAGTGAGATAGAGGGGCTATAGAGTGCCCTAGGTGGCTAGAGTATATCACTAGATATGAGGTTCACTTAAGAATTTAAGCTAGTGAATCAAATTGGTGAATGCAAAAAAGTACATGGAATCAAATATGTTGTATTTATATCGATGTACGGGAGTGTGAGGTAAAGGATGCAACCTTTGAAAAAAAGATGCAATCTTTTTAACTTGGTAGTTAATATGTTTATTGATGTGAATGCGAGGCAAATGATGTAACCTTTGACAAAAGGACACAACCTTTTGAACCTTGAAGTTGATTGGTGTGTGGTTGATTGATTGATTTATTGAGTTGTTTTCTAAATTAGTAGGGAAGATGCAATACTTGAAACATCCCCATGGTGTTTTGATGATTATTTGATATAATGTTGACTGATGGGGGACGGCACGATACCTAAAGCACCCTAGTTTTTGATTGTTTACTTGTTTGATAGATTGATCAATGTGATTTGATTAATTGCTAGAAAAAGTGTGATGCCTTGAGAATATCCAAGTTGTTTTATGGTTGTGTAATTGATTGGTTGATTGAATTGATCTGATTGGATTGATTGGTTGGGGGAGAAGGTACATTACCTTGAATTTCCCCATATTGTTTGATGGTTGTGTAATTGATTGGTTGATTGAATTGATCTAATTTTTTTAAGCAAAAAACCCCTTGTGGGGTCACCTTGGTATAAGAGACCATGACTAGGGGTTCTACACCATCAAAGTCACCCAGGAGTCGCACCCAACCCTACCTGAACCAACATTATCAATTATATTTTGGGTGCCCAATTCAAATTTTTGGTAGGGTAGAGATTTGAACCTGGGACCTCCCTTGGAGGATTGCCCTCTCCTCTCCAACTCACCTACAACATTGGGGTGATTGATTTGATTAGATTGATTAGTTGGAAGATAAGGTACATTACCTTCAATATCCCCACATTGTTTTATGGTTGCGTAATTGATTGGTTGATTGAATTAATATGATTGGATTGATTAGTTGGGGGTGAAGGTATGCTACCTTGAATATCCTTACATTGTTTGATTATTTGTTGGTTGTATTTTTAAAATATTTTTTATGTGCATGTGATTAGATTAATGTATTATGAATGAATGCAATTGGTGGTGATGTATGGAAATAGATGAATGGTGTTGCCTCATTAATTATCATTTGAAGAGGTTATGGACCATTATTTAGTAGACTTTGTCTTTATTGCTTAATCAAGGGAACCAACATCTAATGCTGATAGATAAGGTGAACTATAATACATATGTAATGATGCAATGGTGACATGGAATGTAAGCTTGCTTATGACTTTGTTTATCTTATATAAAGTTGTTTTCAAAGACTCAACCATCTTAGTGATTCTAAAAAAAAAAAACCTATTCATCTTGTAAATACATAGGATACCAAGGTTGTCCTAGTAGATTCAAATTTCTCATGGACCAAGTACATGTGCAATGAATGTTCATTTTCCATTATGAGTAAGGTGATGATGCTAGCCAATCAAGAACCATTGTATGTAAAATAATGATTTCATTTACCAATATTGCGTAAGTTGATATTAAACCATTATTGGAGAGAATAGAAAAGATAGCATGTCCTTATGTATGTTTAGAGGTATATTCAAGAGAGATGTGTCATCTCACATGAGCATAGTCCACCATTAGGGTCTTCAATATTTGGGTAATAATATTCTCAACCACTCGAATTGAGTCTTGATGAGGATTTTATCCTATCCTTACTACTTAAAGGCCTATTATTATTATTTGTTTATAAATAGAGAGCTTTGGGAAATTGGATTCTCAACCATTTGAATCAAGTCCTAGTGAGAATTTTACCCTATCCTTACTACTCACTCTATTATTATTATGTTTTTGTGAAAAGAGTTAGATATATTGAATTTGGACAAGGAGGTAAAATGAAATTTAACTAAATAAATCAAATTTAATTCATTATTCGTGCAGAGCTATTACAACCTACAACCATAGGAAATGCCCACTAATATATACAAAGAGGATAGGGAGGAAGTTGGACGAGAGGAAAGGAAGGGAGGTTGGAGGAATAAGGGGAAAGGGAGTTGGAGGGATAAGGAGGAAGAGGGAATAATGGAGGAAATGGAGGGATAAGGGGAAGAGGGGAATTTATTAATTAAAAAACCTGTCGACATTTGCCGACAATGCTAACCTAACCTAACCACTAAAGGTGTTCACATTTGCTACATTCTCCCCCTTAAAGTTGAGAGGTCTGACAATACAGTCTCTCAGCTTTACAAATTGAGCTTTAGCCGACACCTTGGTGAAGATGTCCGCAACATTCTCCAAAGTGGGGCAATAGTGAAGCTCAACAGTTTTAGTTTCCACCATATCTCTGATGAAGTGGTACTTCATATCAAAATGCCTGGATCTACTATGGTGGACATGATTGTATGCCAACTGAATGGCATTAATGTTGTCACAGAATATCCTTGTTGGACCACTTTGCTACTCTCCAAGTTCTTCTAATACCTTTCATAGCCATAGAGCTTGAGTACTAGCATGAGTGACCGCTATATACTCAACTTCTATTGAAGATAGTGCTACTACTGTCTGCTTCTTGGAACTGCAAGTTATTAGTCCTAATCCCAGACTAAAACAGTTCCCTGAGGTTGATTTTATGTCATTAATGTTACTACCCCAGTCATTATCACTGAATCCTACAAGCTTGATAGTGTTACATTTTTGGTAATGGATTCCAAAATCCCATGTACCCTTTACATATCTAAGAATTCTCTTAGCTTCCTGCAAATGCAACTTAGAAGGGTTAGACATAAATCGAGAAATAAGAGAAACAACATACTGAATATCAGGTCTGGTGTTGGCGAGAAACATCAAACTCCCAACCATGCTTCTGAAAGTGGTCACGTCAACTTTTGATGCTCCATAATCTTTGCTTAATTGGATCCCATGTCCAACTGGAGTTGCAACTAGTTTGCACTGCTCCATAGAAAACTTCTTAAGCATGTCCTAAACATACTTATGTTGACAGATGAAGATCCCTGTATCTGACTGATGAACCTCCATTCCAAGTAAGTAGTGCATTAGGACAAGATCCTTCATCTCAAACTGCTCCATCATGGAGTGTTTGAACTTCATATTTAGTTTTTCATTACTACCCATGAATATGAGATCATCCACATACAAGCAAACTATGAGGATGTCATTTCCTTGCTGTAGGTAGTAAAGAGTGGGTTCATTTCTACTTTTGGTGAACCCAAATTCTTTGAAGTACCCATCAATGCGTGAGTACCAAGCTCGTGGTGCCTGCTTGAGGCCATAAAGTGCCTTCTTCAGTTTGTAAACAAGATGTTCCTTGTTTTTCTCTTAAAATCCTTGTGGTTGCTCGACATACACTTATTCTGTCAAGTAACCATTTAGAAATGCACTTTTCACATCCATATGTTGGACTTTTCGTCCCTTATTTGTAGCTAAGGCAAGAACTGTTCTAATAGTCTCCTGTCTGGCTACAGGAGCAAAAGTCTCTTCATAATCAATTCTATATTTCTAAGTGAATCCCTTTGCAACTAGTTTCGCCTTGTGAATTTCAATGCTACCATCAAAATTAAACTTGGTCTTGTAGACCCACTTACATCCAATACATTTCTTGCCTTTAGGAAGTTTTACCAGCTCCCAAGTGTAATTTTTTATAGAGGTTATCTCCTCTTTCATGGCATCTTGCCATATTTTCTGATTACATGCCTTCTCATAACTAGAAGGTTCAAGCTATGCACTAGTTAACAAAGCATAGTTAACTTGATCTCCCCTAGGTTCCTGCTGGGATACATCATCACCATACAAGTGCATACTTTCTAATCTATGTAAAACAGATTCCATTTCACTAGCTTGACTCCTAGTGTATCTTCTTGAAATTTTTTTATCCAACATCTGAGATGATGGATGATACTGTAGAGTTCTCTTACCTTTGGATGGATAATCAATGTCCATTGGTGAGGAACTTACTGATAGCTATGGATAAGGACTTAGTGAAGAAGTTGAATCAAAAGATGGACTTGGAGGATTTGCGAGAGGAGACTGCTTTCCTTTCTGTGGTATCTACGGTTGCACCTGCTGAGCAACTATATCAGTGGCGTCAACATCACTAAATATTTGGGGCTTACCCCATTCTCCCCCTTCATAAAAAATCACATCCCTGGATATCACAAGCTTTCTAGTCCTGGGATTATAGAGTCTATAAGCTTTTGTATTCTCACAGTATCTGACAAAGATACATGCCTGACTGTTTGGATCGAGCTTCTTCCTAAGCTCATCAGGAATGTGAGAATAGGCCAGCAAGCCAAACACTCTGAAATGCTTAACATTTGGCTTTTTACCATACCATGCTTGGTAAGGTGTCTGTCCTTCCAAACTTGAAGTAGGACTTTTGTTCAAAATATACACACTGGTCCTTGCTGCATCAACCCAATATTAATTAGTCAAATGCTTCGTCTGAAGCATAGACCTTGCCATCTCCATAATGGTGCGATTCTTCCTCTCTACGACACCATTCTGTTATGGAGTGTAGGCAGTAGTGAACTACCTCTTAATGCCATGTTGCTTACAGAAATTCACAAACTCATTAGAGGAATATTCTCCTCCCCTATCTGAGCGAAGACATTTTACAAAATGTCCACTTTCACTTTCAACTCTTGTTTTGAAATCAAGAAAACATTCATATTCTTCATTCTTATGTTTCAAAAAATATATCCAGCACATTCTAGTATAATCATCAATAAAGAGTAAAAAGTAAGAGTTATTACCGAGACTCTATGTCTGCATTGGACCACAGATGTCTGTATGCACTAGCTGGAGTGGATAGCTGGCCCGCCATGCTTGTCCATGAGGAAACTTAGATCTGGCATGTTTTCCAAGAGCACACCCTTCACAGACTTCCTTACCATCTTGAAATTTAGGAAGTCCAGTGACCATGGCTTGGGAAGTTAGCATTTTCAAACTAGCAAAATTCAAATGGCCATATCTCAACTGCCATAGAACACTTGGATTGGAAATAGCAACACTTGCTAACTTATCTCCCCCTGGTTGGCCAAACTTTAAAGGAAACAATCTATTCTTTGACATTGGCACTTGAGTAATGATTCTATTATTGTTATTTTTATCAAAAATAGTGCATTTACCCTCATCAAAAAACAACTTGTATTTATTTTCTAACATTTGTCCAACACTTAAAATATTATGTTGGAGATGAGGTGTATAATAGATATCACTTACTTGTTTGACTCCTTTAGTTGGAACTGCCATAGCTCCAATGCCTTTGACTACCAATGATTTATCATCTCCCAATTTGATTCTGGATTTATAGGAGTTTAGAGTAGCAAAAAGCTCTTCTTTGCCACTCATATGGTTTGAACACCCAGTGTCCAAGATCCATGTATCATTCATGTTATGATCTACTGGACCATATGAGAGAAAGAGATTTGTGGCCTCTTCCTCTTCTCCAAAGTTTCCAAACTGACTGCTCTGGCTACTACTAGCTCCCTATGAAGTCTTAGTCCAACAGTCACGAGCATAATGGCCAAGTTTGCCATAATTGTAGCAAGATTGTTTTGACTTATCTCCTCCTTTACATTTGCCTGATTGTTTCCCTCTATTTTACTGTCCTCCTCTATTCTACTATTGTTCACTATTGTTTCAGAATCCTCCTCTGTTCTGATTTCCTCCTCTATTAGGAGTTCCACATCTTTGATTATTTTTGCATCTTCCTCTAGACTTTCCTCTGCCACAAACTCTACCTCTACCTTATTGAGAAGCAAAGGCTTTATCATCTCCTCTGTAACTTGTGGAAGGAGATGGTTGTAATCTCTCCTCATGTGAGAGAAGTGAGCCAATGAGGGTTTCAAAAGATAGAGAAGTTAGGTCTTTAGATACCTCTATAATGATGGCTACTGAATTCCACTTAGGAAGAAGTGTTCTCAACACTTTCTTCACTATAACTTCAGGCTTTACATCTTCTCCTAAAGTGACCATCTTATCTACTACGACTTTTACATGCACGCAGTAATCACCAACCTTTTCATTTTATTGCATTTTAAGAGTTTCAAACTCTCTTTTCAAGGTTTGGAGTTTAACTTGTTTGATTTGGTCACTACCCCTATAACTGTCTTGTAAAGCTTTCCAAGCAGATTCAGTAGTTTTAAAAGAAGCTATTCTAGGGAAAATACTTTTATCAAGGGCAGTGTGAATGTGATAAAGGGTAAAACAATTATTCTTTTGTGCTTCTTTTCTAGCCCTTTTATTAGCACCACTCAAAACTGCCCACTCAGCAGTTGAAGGTTCAGTATATCCCTCTTCAATCACATCCCAAAGACCTTTGCCAATCAACAAATTTTGCATTTTAATTGACCAATACTCGTAATCACTACCATTGAATTTAGGGATTGGTAAACTAGTATTGGAAGCCATTTTAGAAAGCAACTTTTATTTCAACTTCAAACAAGCTGTACAAGAAGTACAAAATAGATTACTGATTTACTAATTTAAATCAAATCTAGCTTTCTTAAAATTCTCACTGATTTGGCATTCTTCTTCTTGAGGATTTCCCAAAACTAGAAAGGTGAAGTTGTCTACTTCGTCGTCACTAATGATAATGACTTCTTTTGCTACTACTGCTGGCTCAAGATGCCTTTTGAGAACAACTCATTCTTCAATTACAGGTTTCACCTTCACTGATTCTTTTTCCTTTGCTTCTGCTTCTGCTTTTGTTGGTTCTATATTAGGAGAGCGAGGTGTATAGCTCTCAATCGTTTCAACTTCAGGCACTACAGGAGTATAACTATCACTTGATTGTCCTTCAGGTACTATTTCAATCGTCTTAGATTCAACTACTCTTTGCCCAAAGATATTATCTTATAAATCTGCCTCGTATCCAGAATCTGGTTTTCCCTGATGTGCAATTACTTGGTTTTCCAACTGACAAAACACAGTATGAAGCCCACTCTGTTGGACTTTCCTGTCAAAGGAATCAAGAGTCTCTCTTCTCAACAGAGAGAGCAAAGCATAATAGCATCCAGATGATCAAATCATCTACCCAAAAATTTCACCGCATGCACTGTGTTACAATAATGATGCTAAAAAAAAAAAACTTTTCACCCCCCTTTTTTTAAAAAATAATTATTCAAAATTTGTTAAAAAGTCCTTTTAAATTTTTTTTTTTTAACATTTTTTTATATATATTTTAAATTAGTTTTTTTTTTAAATAAAAGTTTATTTAAAAAAAAAAAAACTTAATAAAAAATATAAATAAAAAACATTAAATTTTTTACAAAACTTTAAAACAAATAAAAAAGAATTAAAAAAAACCTTTGTTTTTTTTTTGTTTGTCGTGAAATCCCTGACGGGATTTGACCTCAGGACCTCCGTGTCCTGCCCGCAGCTTCTTGCCGCTACACCACACGATGCCAGTGAGACCAAAGGGAATGACCACCATTTATATTCGCCAACGTCCGTGATTCCAAAAAAAAATAAACAAAATTTTTACCCCAGTGGGAATCGACCTCGGGACCTCTCCTCCGCAAGCCAGAGACTCAGATGACTGTGCTACGCCCTTCGGCTAGAGTAGAAAGGAATGTGCTATATGTTATGCTGTCGTCGATGACAGTTTTAAAAAAAAATTAAAGAGATTTATCCCACATGCAGTGGACGGAAGACAATGAAGTCTTCAACTACGCGGCCGTGCGCATATACTATTGATTTATTTCAGGCAATCGATCCTCACCACTATGTTTGCTCCTTGACCAATCTGTAATCGCCACGTGTCACTCTCAGACGAATCCATGTTCGCCACATGGACAAACTAATTTTTGCCACCGCACATGCTCAGCTTGCCACCTCTGCTTGCCACGTTGACCGCTATGTCAATGCTCTGTCAACACTCACCATGTGTCGGTTGTCACCACCTCAGCATCCACCTCAGCACCTCGATCTACATGTCCATATTAGCTATCCGCTCTATGACTGCTTTGCCATAGGTCACCTCAAAATTCATGCCCAGCTTTGCCACCTCCTTGATCCGATCACCAACTCCTCGAGATGCATGCCCAACACGCTCGCCAGCTAGTCATTGTGCATCCTCGAGAATCATGCCTATGCGTCCTCAAGAATCGTGCCCATCTGATCTCAAGAATCATGCCCGTATGATCGATCTTGGCTCTAATACCAAATAATGAATTTGGACAAGGAGGTAAAATAAAATTTAACTAAATAAATTAAATTTAATATTAAAATTCGTGCAGAGCTATTACAAACTACAACCATAGGAAATGCCCACTAATATATACAGAGAGGATAGGGAGGAAGTCGACGGAGAGGAAAGGAAGGGAGGTTGGAGGAATAAGGGGAAATGGAGTTGGAGGGATAAGGAAGAAGAGAGAATAATGGAGGAAATGGAGGGATAAGGGGAAGAGGGGAATTTATTAATTAAAAAACCTGTCGACATTTGCCGACAATGCTAACCTAACCTAACCACTAAAGGTGTTCACATTTGCTACAAGATATTTTGGAAATCATATTATCAACCACTCAAATTGAGTCCTGATGAAAATTTTACCCTACCCTTACGACTTATTATTTAATTTTTTTAAGAGTTTCATAAAGATGTGTATTTATTTTATTGTTGGACTATGTACATAATGGGACAAATAAGAATAACTTTTGATTTGAAGGTTCATATTTCTGTGACGTAAGATCTCATTAATACATGTGATATGTGTTTGGTTCAAAAATAGATTCAACTTACAAAACTTAAAATTTTGTTAGTAAAAAGTGTGCTTTGCTCCAAGATGAAACCTGATTTGGGTAGGAACAAACTATAGCATCTAAAGACTATTTGACATTCAATGGAGCTGGCATGAAATACTGGGATTGGATGAGTGACTAGAAAAACCTAATGGTTTTTTGAGCAAACATGATGCTATAAAAAATGTGAATGTGTGTTTTGTACGAACTTTTGAAAATACAAAGGTGTGCATAAAATAGTTAATGGCCATATAATCACCATTACTAATGGTCATGTGGTATCTATCATATCTTATGAGGACCCTTAATGATCAAAGTATTAGAAGGAAAAGTGGAAATGAATAGTGAATGATGGAATTAGACTAATTCTAAATTGAATGTGCCCTTGATTAAGGCAACTAGACTTAGTTACAAATAATCATCCAAATCGATCGAAGGATGATAAATTTGGAAAGCAATATGTATAGATGTAAGATGACATGAATGCATAAATGCAATATACTAGGAAAAGTAGTGTGGAATATATACATGATTTATGAATGCATGAATAAATGTATGAAATGTAATGTGAAAGATTAAGCTATATATATTTTTGTATTTATTTTTATTTTTGTTCTATTCTTAAGTTTGTTTTTGTGGGGAAGATACGATACCTTAAGCATACCCAATTTTTTTTTTATTGGTGAGTGTGGGGAAGGTTCGATACATTGATCATCCCCACAGTGGTTCTGGTGGATACCAAGGTTTTTATATGATGGGGTGAGTGGAAATTTGATTTCAAAGGCTCCCTTGTTGGTAATATCTTTGATCACATGTTTAAATGTGATGGAATCATTGATGTCATACCCCACTTGTTGATGACAGAGGTAATAATGATCTTCCCTATGCAACTTGGACTTATGTATTTTGGTTTTTGCAGGACTCTTAGGAAAAATAATTATTTTCACATCCTACAACTTGTGAAGGATTGTTGATAAGGGCTTGAATAAGGGGGTCAATGTATGAAATCGATGATTTGAACCAAGTGGACTAGGTGGATGAGGTTGATGATATGGGTGGTGTTGATGAGGTTGATGATGACTCAACTACAACTTAATGTTTATGAGGTTATTCAATTTTTTTTGTAGAATTATATGAGTGTGTTGGTGACTCCATCATAGCTCATATTCACCTTTGAACTTGTTATACCTAGGTATCTCAAAATATGGCAGATATAGGGGTGAGGGAGCAGATGGATGAATGGAGTTATGACTAGCTACCTCAGAGTGGGTTTTTGATATAGCATTCTAGGTGTCTGCATGGCTAAGCTATCAGTGTGGTTCTATAAAAACTAATATTTAGGGTCTTCAAATAGTGATTGAAATCCTTGGTTTGTTTATTGTTTAGATTGGATGTGTTATGTTAGTTGGATTTTTATGATGTTGAATGTTATGTTGAAATTGGTTATGGAGTGATTGTTATTGATGAAAAACTATTGATAAGGATATGGGGGTATGATTGTATGTTGTGTCGATGTGGTAGCATACATATTTTTAAGTGGATGAGTGGGTATGGTAATGGTTAGCAATCATGATACCCATGATGCATCTTGCACAAAGAAGGTATTTCGATGTGATGTGGGTGCTTTATCAAGGTATGTCGTCTATGATTTTTGTTATGATATACGATGGGTGCTTTGGTTAGCATTATCTACCAATAATTGTTGTAGATATTGAAAATATTTATGGATGGCAATCACATATGCAGATGGCATGGTTGAATGTGGGGTAGAAGGTCGATCATGATGAGTAGCAACAATATGGATGAATCTTAGTGGAGGGTAGGTTGTGAAGGGTATCACAACCAAATGAAGAGTGGTATGTTAGATGGCTTTAATAGGCAACAATGATGTAGGTGGAATTGAGGTTGGTACTTGTGAAGAAAAATTAGCCTATGCCTCATAAAGTGGGTTATAACAGATGATGTTATGGGTGGATGGGATGTAAATTTATTGGTTGGATGATGATGAAGGGTTTTGGATCATGGGCATGGATGTGGACTCAAAAGAGGTTTTATGATGACTTGTTTGCTATAATGAGGGTGTGAGAATGTATGCTCTTGCTAAAATATAGGAACATACCTAGGAGGAATGGTGAGCGGTAGCAAGGATGGAAAGACTAAGATTATATAGGTTCTGAGGGTATCCAAATCTATGTAGGTAACATGGTTAGTAGATGGTGTGGATGGCTCAATGTAGGGAAACTATGGGATGGAGGTATGGGCTACTATTTGCATCATGTCCATGCCCAAAGTGGATGCGGTATTGGAGGGTCCAAAAGATAAGTCTATATACATAGTCTATGATACACTGGTTGGTTTAATCGTAGAAGTGGTTGGGACATGGGGATCTTGGATGGAATACTCCATGATGTGGGTGGTTGGTTTTGGGATAAAGCTTTACCTTGACTTTGGGTCGTTACCATTAACTAGGGGTGATATAGGGTGACTAATGGTGGATATGTGTACCCAGGTTTTGTAGGTGAGCTGGAGAGGAGAGGGAAATATTCCAAGAGAGATCCCAGGTTCAAATCTCCACCCTACCAAAAATTTGAATTGGGTATCCAAAATCCAATTGATAATGTTGGTGTGGGCAGGGTCGGGTGCGACTCCTAGGTGAATTTGACGGTGTAGAACCCCTTGTTCATGGTCTCTCAGACCAAGGCAGCCCCGTAAGGGGTTTTTCGCTTAAAAAAAAATGCTGGATATGTGTGTGGAAATGTGATGCAAATTAAAAGCAAACGAACATATAATAAAATAAATGTTTTCTATGTTACTTTTATTTTTATATTTTTGTAATTTGCTTTTTTTTTCATTTTTTTTAATCTTTGTAACTTTTGATTTTTTTGAAGTTTTGAAGTTTTTGATTTTTTTTGAAGTTTTGGGGTTTTGTGTATTTTATGTAAATCCTAGGCCTAGAAAACTATGAAGGGTAGGTGGTGGAATTAACTCTAAGAAGGTGTGTTCAAACCCACTCTTTTTATGAAGACCAAATCATGAATGACTAAAAAGGATTCATAGATGAAGGTTTGGCAATGAGTTTAACCTAGGGGAATAAATTATCTCTTTTAGAGAGGTCATGTTGTCTAGTGCCTTGTTACCGGTCCATCTGGGCTTTCACTTCATCCTTGTGTGATCTTGAACATAAACGATAACTACGATTTCAAAAATTATTAATACCTATGAATTGAAGGGCATCTAACCTTGATTACCTTGAGCTAACCTCAAGAGTAACCAGTTTCTTAGTGATGAAGTCCAAGAAACTATTGTAGTGACTATGGATTATTCCAAGGCTCTATTAATGGTTGGTAATAAAATCCAACATGTTCAGGAGGTTTTCCTCACACTTGTCATGCAAAGGTATAGAATTGTGAATTGTGCAAAGTGTGTGAAGTTTTGTTTTTGTTTTCTATGGTTTTTGTGAAATAAAATACAAATGCAATCTAAGATGTAGTTTAGCTTTCAATGCCTAAAAACTCGATTAGAAATATACAAAACATAGACAACACTTAAAATAAAAAAAAAAGATAATTTTTTATAGAAAAATCTTCACAAGCCATTTTGAGGTACTAGATGAAGGTTTGGACCCTAAAAATGGTCTAAAAATACCTCAATTACAATCTAAATGTCGATATATTTCCAATGGTATCTTACAGATCTCAAATAGACACCTAAAGCTCTAGTTATGCCCCCGATAAGCTCATGTGTTTTTATATGACCTCAAAATCAAAATTAGTATTCAATTATAATTTCAATTCCTACAAATGCAATCAAATACATTAAAAATAGATAGAAAAACAAAAATAAATAGAATTCTTAACCAAGATGCAAACAGGATGTCTTAAATAGGTCCTAAAATGAGTCTGAGACACAAAGCCAAATAGAGATCTACATTTGGTACTGGTTAAATGTAGGGCTGCATTTGGTCATGCATTTGGTCAAATGATGGTCTACAATTATGATTAGCCAAACACATATTTGCATTTCTAACTGTACCTTAGAAGAAAAATTAGGGTCAATTTGAAGCTGAAATATGACTAAATGCACTTTAAATATGTAAAATTAACTCTAAATGTAGATATTAAGCCTTTTGTAATTTAAAAAATAATAAGTGCATCCTAAAATGCAATCTAGATTTAGTGCTTTTATAGTGTTTATAGAAGGTTTCTAGAATATCTATAAAATGGCTAATTTGATGCCTACGATGAATTACAAGGATAAAAGCAGAAAAACCCTTTCTTCAGCTTATTTTTAAGAGAACTTTTAAACTAAATATTTTAGGTTACTTGCTTGTAGTCCTTATGCTTCTTCCTCTAGCTCCTCAAATGTAGGACCGTGTGTGTGCAGATGTCCAAATGCAAAGCCTCATTCACTCATGGTTCCAAACACAATGTTGTATTTACCTAGGATTCCAAATATAGTTTCATGTTTGTACATGTCTTCCAAATACCTTCTGGCATTTGCACAGACTTAGGAATAGCTCCAAAAAGCTATGTAACCCTCAACTTTGATCTTTAATTTTTGCACGATAAAGCTCCAAAAACCTAAAATAGATAACAAATAGAGATCAACAAGTGAAAAAAAATAAGGCATCAACAAAAATCTTTGGGGATCCCACTGTGATCATCATTTTGTAAGCAAAAAGAATACAACACTAAGCAAATGTCAAAAAACAAGCAAGTACAATAAAATAATATATTTTATATTGAATGCATTGGAGCCTTAGTTTCCTTTTACAATAATTTTCCTTGAGTGCGTAGGGATATGTTTATAATTCTTTTCTTGGTTTCTTAAATTACAATGGGCAAAAGTGGGACAATTTCCTTTTGTGATTCAAATAGATGTGGATGTATTCAAATCTTCTTTGCTATGAATAGATTTGCGTATGGGTTTTAGCAATCATTTCAAACTATCCTTGCTGCAAAAACCTTCCATAACCTATTTCCTACACACAAAAAAATTGCAAACAAGGATATTCAGTAGCACCAATTTATGTGAGTAAAAACAATTACAAATATCCTAATGTTAATGCTTGCAAAATATTGAAATGATGTTCTAGAAATAAAAATAGTAAAATACCAAAAATGCCTTGTTGATTACCTAAGCTACGTTTGGGGTTGGATAAACATAAGCCTCCATTTTTACAAACATACAACTATGTTTGTGACTGTGTAAACACCCTACCACATTTGTGGCTGAGTTGTAGAATGACAAGGGTTTGACATGAGAACTCAAAGAATCAACCTCCATAGATGATGATGACCTCATATTGCTATTTTGGAAGAGTGACGGTATGATTTTCCATTTTATCTGGATGATGAAACGATGATTCATTTATAGGCTTTTTCAAATTTTGGAGGGAAAGGATAGGTGGAAATCCAGGGCTACCAAGTGGCAGGGGTTAGGCAACCACCAATCCTGGGTAGTTGTAGTGAGTCACTCAGACTGTCCCACTTAGGTGGAGTGGTGGCATGTGGGTAGGTTATAGTGGAGTGATGTGTGTGATATGTGGCAAAATGGGAGGGGTAGTGGTGGCTAGGACACATGTCAAGTGGGGAGATAGGGTATCCTAGGGGTATTTTCTATATTTAAGAAAATAGGATAATGTGTAGGAATAATATGCCTAAGTTGAACCTTAGAAACATTATTATTATGCAAGATTGTGGGATGTATAGGGTTTTACAAGTGGTTAGGTTTTTGTGTCTACAAAAACAATCAAATCCTCATCATGAGGCTTTAAATTAAATCCTACGATCATTCAAATTAGAATTACATGATACTATCACCTTCATATAGTTTATTGGTAATGTACATACATGTATGCAGCCTTCCATCATATTATATGACCATGAGATTACAACTCTTTAACGGGAGGGTATTTATCCTCCAATGCATATCCTAGCTTGCTTAAATGACACTACATTCAAAAGTGTTCTAATTGACACATGATTGTCTATAAGCATAATTTCTACTATTTTACAACATCTCAACATTCCACCCATCCATCTCACTACTACTCTTGATAGACAAGAGTTTCATGGTTGCATTCATAAAATAGTGGGTTCAATCATCTTGTCAATCCAAGTTGGTGTCAAAACAATACCTAATTTATGCCATATCATCAAGGGATATGAAAGCACGAGATTCCGGGCAAAGGAAACACTAATTATGCAATGTAAGACGAAATGTAACGCTTTAACCTTATGCACAAAAACAAAGAAAAGAGACAATTTGGAAAGGAAAGAAAAGATGTAAAGAAATCACAGCCCTCTTTATTCAAATATCTTATCCTCGGTTACATAGACGTCTCCTCCCTTTTTAGGGGCTAGGAGCGTTAAATTTGTCTTTGTTACAATGTTTGACTTAGTCTTCCTCTTCCCGCGTGCCCACGATTGCAATGGGCGGGCCAAGATGATGCCGTCGCTGATGTCGATGAGTTCTTCACCTCTCGCCGCTTCTCCCGCGAACAAAGAAACAACCAAGATGTAGTAGCACCTGCTGCAAGTGAAAAGTGTTTGTTCTTCTAAAATCATCAAAAGATGCATGCAAACATTTATCTAAAACAGTAAACAAAATGATTCTAAACAACCTGAAAACTTGCCAAAAGACAGAAAATGTTACCAACAGGCCATTGCCACTGAGACAGTCGGCCAATCTGCTTTCAACTGGAAATCGTCCCTGGGTGGGACGATTTTTGACTGTAAATCGTCCCTGGGTGGGACGATTTCTTACTGTAAATCGTCCCTAGGTGGGACGATTTCTTCTATGTTGGGGAAGCCGAACTGACACGCTCCAATGTCGACTCCCGAGGTCTCCAAAACACCTGCAGACAAAGGGGTTATGTAATTGGGGCCATTTTGGGACGACCCAGATGGTCGGATTCTCCCAATTTGGCCTCTACCTTCGGGAATTTGATATCGCCACCTGCAAGTCAATGAAACAACAAAGCGACACAAAACATACTAGAATCCGACCAAAAGTTACGAAATTGCAGCTGTGAGTTAACCAAACATAATAACACAAAATGCAACCTGAAAAAGTAATCTAGAATGCTCTAAAACTTAAAAAGTGCGGGGGTGCCCAAGTGGGCCTCCCACCGTTGGCACTTGATTCCGGCGCCAATCCACTAGGGATGGGCCCAAAACCTCTTAGGATTGGGGGGTCGGCGAATTGGTTGGTTCAGGTGTCCATGTGTTGGATTTGGGTCAGGTTCAAGCTTCCAAAAGCCACCCAACAACCTCCCTTGCAAAAGAGATTGGTGGATGTGGGAAGGTGAACCAAAAGGGATGCAAGTGGGTCTTCAACTCGGCAACACTTCGTTGCTTGAAAACTCCTTCAACCCGTATATTTTGGGTGAGAAAAGTCCCACATTTTATAGACCCATGGGGTCTCTTTTGGGAGGGAAGCACAAATGCCATGTGTTGGTCATAGGCGCCATGTGGAGTCTTGTCTTCCCATGAGGGAGGGGAGTCCTCCATTGACTTGGGCTTTCATAACTGCCCTTGTGACAGTCCTCAAACGGCCTATTTGCCCACTCACACACGCGTGCGAGGCAGGAGTCATCAACTGATTGTTCTGGGCTGCCACTTGGCCTCATTTGTCTTTTTTCCCGTTAAACTTGGAAATCGTCTCACCCAGGGACGATTTCAGAAATCGTCCCTGGGTGAGACGATTTCAGAAATCGTCCCTGGGTGAGACGATTTCAATTTAGCAATCGTCCCTGGGTGAGACGATTACTAGGCAAAGTGTCTAAGTGTGCCAAATTGCATCTTGACCTCACAAAATTGCTATGAAAGTGGTTAAGACCACTGTTTGACCTCTGAGGGCTGCCCTGGGGGCTGTGTTTGTCAAAGCGATCAGTGTTTGCAGTCACATAATCGGATTGGTGCTGTTTTGGTGTCTACAGATGCCCCTTTTTGGGAAGCGCTGCGGGTGACGCAGTGTTGAGCAAAAATAGATAACCAAAGCACTAATGATTAGGGTTTCTTGGTAACCTAACCAACTTTTGATGCCCCAAGTATGGAAAGGGCATGCATTCTTGAATCCTTGCTTCTGACGAGCTAAGGAATTTGATTTCAAGTATTAACCTATTTTGGTGAGGTGTGACTTGAACTTAGACATTGATCAGTCATGAACAGGCAAAGGGCGTTTTTATCCTCAGGGGGAACCTTGTGTTCATGATTCACGAAATGCCAAGTGTTTGATTGATTTGATTGTTGCTTGTTTATTGCCCCAAGCAGGAGCGTGATTGTCTTTGTCAATGATTCTTTGAATGCATGTCGTTTTCCTTAATTGGGTGTGTGATTGTTGGTTGGTGACTAAGTGTGACTACCCCCTCAAGCGACGAATCGATGAGGGAATGACCTTCGTGAGAGAAGCGACGAGTCGCTTGACCCAAGATGACTTGTGCAAGGGTGCCTTTAGAGGGTTTACCGTTAAGCGTGTGCAATTTTTCCAACATTTGGACCTATTTTTGGTGGGTGTTAACCCTTTTGGTGATGCCGTAATGAGGTGAAATCATCGAAAATCTAACTTCCCGTGGAGCGGTCCGGCTATTGTAGCCTTCTTGGGGAAGTAGGAGAGCGATAATTTGGACCTCGACATCGATTTTCTTTGCCAAGAGGTTAAGTGCAAGAGCACTTGTGTCCGGCAATGCTTATTGCTTTGTTTTTATGTTGCATTTTTTGTTGTTTTTGTTGTTTTTTTGTGACACCATTTGGGGATTAAATTGTCGAAAATCCGTCTCCCGTGGAGCGGTCCGGCTATGGTAGCCTTCTTAGGGAGTAGGATAGTGATAATTTGTGACCCCGATATCAATTTTGCTATGCCAAGAGTTTAAGTGCAAGAGCACTTGTGTCTGGCAATGTTTATTTTGTTGCATTTTTTTTTGTTTTTGTTGTTTTTTTTTATTTTGTGTGACACCATTTGGGGATTAAATTGTCAAAAATCTGTCTTCCCGTGGAGCGGTCCGGCTATGGTAGCCTTCTTAGGGAGTAGGATAGTGACAATGTATGACCTCGATGTCGTTTTTGCTATGCCAAGAGGTTAAGTGCAAGAGCACTTGTGTCTGGCAATGTTTATTGTTTTGTTTGGTTTTTTTTTGTTGTTTTATTTTTTGTTGTTTTTGAGTGGGTTTTGACCCTTTTGTGACGTCGTTTGGGGGTGAAATTGTCAAAAATCCGTCTTCCCGTGGAGCGGTCCGGCTATGGTAGCCTTCTTAGGGAGTAGGATAGCGACAATGTAGACCCCGACATCAGTTTTTCTATGCTAAGAGGTTAAGTGCAAGAGCACTTGTGTCTGCAATGTTTATTGCTTTTTGTTTTTGTGTTGCATTTATTTGTTGTTTTTGTTGTTTTGATTTTCTTTGATCTTGTGCATGATGGTTGATGAATATGGATGTATGCATGTTGATTTATTTTGATGGATGCATATGCTATGATGAATGCAAATGTTTTTGATTTATATGTGATATGCAGATATGAAATGGATGAATGGGATTTGTGATGTTTGGCTATGGCACCATAGACTGTTTAGAACTCTGTTATTTTGTTTTTAGGTGATTGTCGTGATGCATGACTTTGTATGTATACATGGGTTTTTTTTTTTTGTATTTTTTTGATGGTATTGTAAGGATGAAAAGTAGCAGCTTGGTTTAGAAATGTAGCTAAGGTTTTCTGAGACTCAGACGGTTTTAACTCACTAGCCATGACCGTACTTTATCTTACAAGACTTTTGAACAAGGTATGAATCGGACTTGTTTTTGACCCAGTTATTTCACATCCCTATGTGTGCAATTGAGTTCATTTAGTGGTATTTGTTAGGATACCGCCAGTGCCATGTGGGCTTTCAACCGAACTCGTATCGAGGATCACCTAATTAGCTCCATGAATTCCTTTGTTGTATGTACTAAGATTAATCTGCGGTGTAATCCAGGATGCCATAAGCTAGCTCATCCACATGCAAATATTGATCTGTACGCAAGTTAATGTGATAGATATATCGTCATGCGGGAGGTTTACTTCTGTTATCGATAGGCTATCAACCAAATTGGTACTGAAGCTTGCCTTATGACCTATAGAATGCTGAGAGTTCCAGGGATTCAAGGTCAACTCCCTTCTTTTCTTCAATTGTATTGGGATACTTGCTCATTGTAGTGATGAGATCACTGTTTATTTTGATTTGTTTTTCTTTCGAGCAAGGGATTGGGGTTATGGAGTGACGAAAATCACCGTTGTTTGTGCCTTTTGATGTGTGCACTGTAGTTTGTCAAATTTTGGAGTTTTGACATTTTGCAAATTTTTTGTGTTTTGCAACTATTGAGAACTTTAGGGATTCTTAGGGAATTGGGTAGGGAGGATGCTTGTCCTTTTGCCAACTCTCAGCATTCTAGGGGTCATTCGCACGTGGGGATGAGCAAGATAACCGTTTCGCTTGTGGTGACCTAGATTATTTTGCAGTGTTTCATCTTTCGTTCACACAATTTGGGAATTTTAGTGTTTTGATTTGTGTTGGGATGTTACGTAACAAGGTGTATTTCAAGTATGACTCTACCTTCGTAAAATCTGCTCGACTTGATACACTACATGGCTAAAGAGGAAAATGATGACTGAATTATTGAAACTCTTGGTACATTCCCAGACCACTGACTGTAGTGTGGTAAAAGTTATGCTTGGTGTTTTTGTTGTTTTTGTAACATGAGACAATGCGGAACAAGATGGACTATCAGAGCTATTGCAGCTTATGGTGCCTTTGACCTGTATGACTACAAATATGCAATGTATGGATGCAATGCTTAATGCAACTATGTATTTTTGTAATTTTGATGGATTGTTTTTGGTGAAGGTGAAGATGAGGTGCGAGAATATGATTTTTTTGATGAATTTGAGTATGCCTAGAATTGAGATGCAAATCTTTGTTGTTTTTGATGATTTTTGTTGTTTTGTTTTTTTTGAATTTCTTGATTTTTTTTGACCAAGCGATTGCGATAATCGTTGGAGCTTTTTGGGTTTGACCAAGTGATTGCGATAATCCTTGGAGCTTTTTGGGTGACCAAGAGATTGCTATAATCCTTGGAGCTTTTTGGATTGACCAAGAGATTGCGATAATCCTTGGAGCTTTTTGGTGACCAAGAGATTGCGATAATCCTTGGAGCTTTTTGGGTGACCAAGAGATTGCGATAATCCTTGGAGCTTTTTGGGTTGACCAAGAGATTGCGATAATCCTTGGAGCTTTTTGGGTTGACCAAGAGATTGCGATAATCCTTGGAGCTTTTTGGGTTGACCAAGAGATTGCGATAATCCTTGGAGCTTTTTGGGTGACCAAGAGATTGCGATAATCCTTGGAGCTTTTTGGGTTGACCAAGAGATTGCGATAATCCTTGGAGCTTTTTGGGTGACCAAGAGATTGCGATAATCCTTGGAGCTTTTTGGGTTGACCAAGAGATTGCGATAATCCTTGGAGTTTTTTTTTTTTTTTTTTGGTATATGGCTTTCTTAGATATGAAATGGTCGCAAATGACTGATATTCAAGGGTTCTGTTTCCTTGATACCGTCAAGAGAAGCTAGCCTGTACGTCCCGGGTCCTATTTTTCTATCAATGACATAAGGACCTAACCAATTTGCCATGAATTTGTCCCTCATATGGGACGGCAAATTAGAGTTTTGTTGGTTTTCCTTCAGAACCAAATCACCAACCCGAAAGTCTCTTAGGTGAACTTTCATGTTGTAAGCTTTCTTAAGCCGCTCTTGATAGATACGTAAGTGCTCGAGAGCATTAACGTGTCGTTCGTCAAGCAACGTAAGTTGGTCTAATCGGGCCTGCCACGTAGTGTTATCATCGATGAACTCCTGCATTGATATGCGTAGGGAAGGAATTTCCAACTCGAGAGGCATTACTGCCTCTGAGCCATACACTAGTGAAAACGGAGTTGCCCCAGTGGGCGTCCGAATGCTAGTGCGATAAGCCCAAAGGGCAAGTGGGATTTGTATGTGCCAATCCTTATGACCGTCTGCGACGGTCTTTTTAAGGATGGCGACTAGCGTTTTGTTTGACGCTCTCGCTTGCCCATTTGCTTGCGGATAATAGGGTGTTGAAAAGTTGTGCTGAATTTTGTACTTTGTGGTTAAAGCACGCACGTCTTTGTTCTTGAATGATGGCCCATTATCCGAGATTATTTTGGATGGAATACCAAAATGACATATGATGTAATGCAAAATGAACTCCGCAATGCGGGGTCCTGTCGTAGAGGTTAACGGAATTGCTTCCACCCATTTGGTAAAATATTCCGTGGCCGTTATGATAAACGTGTGACGGCCTGACGATGCAGGGGAGATCTTTTCGATTAGATCGAGGCCCCACTACGAAAATGGCCAAGCAGACCGGACTGTCTGTAGGGCCTGGGAAGGTGCGTGCATTAAATTGGCATGATGTTGACATTTCACGCACCTCTTGACATACTCGCAACAATCTCGCTCTAAAGATGGCCAATAATAGCCCATGCGAAGAATGCGCTTTGCAATGGCCATACCACTGAAGTGGCCGCCACATGTACCGTCATGCGCTTGGGCGACTGCCCAAGTGGACTCTTGCTGGTCCAAACAACGAAGAAGAATTCCGTCATAGCTGCGACGATACAAAATGTCTCCTATCAAGACATATTTTGCCGCTTTCTGTTTGAATGTTCGTTTTGCGGCGTGCGTCAATCCAAAGGGAAGATTACCTAACTTGAGGTAGTCTCTTATGGGTAAATACCGACCTCGTTTATCGGATACCTCGACAGTTTGAACAGCCAATCCCTTTTGAAGTTCTTCCCTAACAAATGCTGATTGGGATAGAACTTGTAAGAATAGCGTTGTGTTGCTATTAATGGGAGTGGGGGAAAACAAAGACCCCAGCTTGGCACGTTTCAAACAGTCTCGGATTCGAAAGAACTTATCCGAAGATGGTTCGATCTGGATCATGTGAACTCCCGGCGTCAAGTCTGAGCTTGCGCGCTCCATCGCGGGTTGCGATAAGGTTTTGACCTGAATGGTTGTTATATCACCGGAAAGGTCTTGCGGGATTAGTGACCCCAAGGAGGCCATTGTGTCCGCAAAATGATTCGATGATCGAGGGAGTGCCTCGATGTCATACCACTCAAGTTTTGCCAGGAATTTGTCCACGAGGGCTTTATAGGCCTTTAGAACTGGGCATTTGCATTGATATACCCCTTTGACTTGATTGACGATTAACAACGAATCGCCAAAGATGTTCAATCTTTTGATGTTCATGGCGATTGTTGTCTGAAGACCTAGGAGCAAGGCTTCATATTCTGCATTGTTGTTGGTGCACTCGGAAGTTTAATTTAAATGACAGGGGCATTGGAGCGCCCTCGCGGTGTGAAGAATACAATTCCCGCGCCACCCCCTTGCTCGCATTTAGAACCATCAAAAAATAAGGTTATGTCGGCTCGAGACTCGAGCTCATCGGAATCCGGCGATTCTGAGACATGGAAGACCCCATCATCGGGTAGTTCTATGACCAGAGGCTGATCGTCTTCAAGAGGAGCCTCTGCTAGTTGATCGGCTATGACTTGTCCTTTTATAGATTTTTGCCCAATAAACTCAATGTCAAATTCCGTCAACAACATGATCCATTTCGCCGTGCGACTACTATGATAAGTACGACTCATCATGTATCGCAATGGATTCTCCTTAGACACAACATACGTAGTGTTGCTCAGCATGTAGTGGCGTAGCCTCTTGGTAGCAAACACCACTGCCAAGCGCAGTTTCTCAACGTATGCATAGTTAAGTTCGTAATCGACCGTGGTGCGGCTAAGATAGTAAGTAGCCTCGTTCTTTGTGAAGTTCATTCTTCCGGGCTAGCATTGCGCCAGTGCCACCTCGCAGGTTGAGATGTATAAGTAGAACGGCACACCTGGTCTAGGTGGTGCCAATACTGGCGACGAAGCCAAGTATTGTTTGATTTCGTCAAAGGCTGACTGGCACTCGTCATCCCAATGAAATGTGACCCCCTTGTGCAATAATTTGTTCATTGGTCGGCATTTGTCAGATAATTGCGCTATGAAGCGTTTAATCGACGCGACCTTTCCTTGCGGACTTCTGAGCCGCTTGATAGTGGTTGGGGGAGCCATTTCAAGGATTGCCTTGACTTTGTTTGGGTCCACTTCGATGCCTCTCTTTGAGACTATAAAACCCAAGAGTTTTCCGGATGTGACGCCGAACACGCACTTCTTGGGATTCAGTCCGACCTTATGCTCTATGAGGCGATCGAGAATCTTGCTTAAGTCACCGAGATGATCTGAGCGCAAGAGAGACTTGGCTAACAAATCATCCATGTAATCTTCCAAAGTTTTGTGCATGTAATCGTGGAAGATATACGTCATAGCACGTTGGTATGTAGCGCCAACGTTTTTAAGGCCAAAAGGCATGACCTTATAGCAAAATGTCCCCCAAGGCGTTGTGAATGCCGTTTTGAGTTGGTCTTCAGGATTGATACGAATTTGATTGTATCCTGAGAAACCGTCCATTAGGGAGAGCATTTCGTGACTCGTCGTAGCGTCTACCAATGCGTCGATGCTTGGCAAGGGGAAATCATCCTTAGGACTCGCTTTGTTTAGGTCTCGAAAGTCGGTGCATATGCGAATCCTCCCGTCGGGCTTCTTGACGGGAACCATGTTGGACAACCATGGCGGATAATCCACGCAGATGACAAATTGTGCATCCAACGACTTTTGCAATTCATCTTTGACCATCAAGGCCACCGTTGGGTGCATCTTTCTTAGTTTTTGCTTTACAGTGCTTGATTTTCGGATCAAGCGTTAAATTGTGCATGACTAGCTGCGGGTCTAGCCCTGGCATATCTTTGTACGACCATGCAAAAACTTCCTTCTTCTCTTTGAGAAGGGCAATATATTCGGCTTGCTCTTCGGGGGAAAGGCTTACCCCTAGCTTGAGAATCCGTGGATTCATTGGATCTGTGCCGATGTCTACGTCAGTCGTCTCCTCGACTGACATGTGGGATCCGTCCTCCAACTGATGTGGAGTTGGGATTAAATGGATATCATCAGCTGAGTTAAGATCTACGTGCTTGGAACCTCGGGTCCCTCTTCAGCTTGAAAAATATCCCGAGTTGTCCTTGGGGTAAAATGAAGCATTTCACCGAAAGGCCGATGATCCGATGGTGACAATGGTGAATTGACGCGATCCCGCCGATGGCATCCATGTCTAGATGCAATGACCGTGATGGATCGGTCGGATTGCGGATGGGTGCGGTCAAATCAATGGAGATCATGTGGATGGAATGAATTTGGTCTCCAGAACCGCGGGTGTGATGACTTGATTCTTTTAGATGTTCCCTATACTCCGGATCTGGCTCTACGGGAACGGGCACGAATGGATCCTCTCTAGGTGCAAATTCATCTCTATGTGTGAAAAGGAAGGCGGGGTCTTCCCTCGGCACTGTTGTCATGATGGGATCTCGAGGTGGACGATGCTCATCTTGAATTTGGAGCCATAGGTCTAACACTTGGTCCCACCTCGCTGGGTCTACGTGCCATTCATGTCCTAACAGTATACCCATCTGTCCCATTAGATCTTCATGAGTTAGAGCGCGGTGATTTTGTCGCGCATGTCTGAGATAGATCATCTCAGTCTCATCTTCTCGAATCACTTTCATAGATCCAAAATTGTTCATTCTCTTCAAGATCTCGTTGCTTGCGACGTTGAGGACTCTTCCTGTTCCAGTGAATTAATCTGGTCCCATTGCGGTTGTTCCACTCTTAGTGGAGGGACTTGATTCTCTTGAGACTATGTTATTTCATCTGGAACCTCTAAGGGGAACAGCTTCAGAAAGATGTCTGGCAACCGTTGATGTTCTCTTTGAGGATTAATCTCTGAACTTTCGCCTCTCTCTAGCAAAGAAGAGGGATTACTATTGCTGCCATGGGTGTTTGTTGACCATGGGAGGTAGTCTCCCAATGTGTATTCTGTATTCGGATTGGCATAAGGACCCAATGCCAATCCCCCCTTGTTGCCTATTTCTAGGCCTTGCATATTTTCAACCAAGATGTCTAATGGCAGGGGATGGTTGAACCCTACCCCCGACTTGTCATATGGCATCTGATATCTTGGTTGGCAAAGGATCCGCATCCCTTGCTCATATCTCTGCCTAAACCGTATCCATGCCAATTGCATTGGCCTAGATATTTTAGGGCAAATTCTGGGTTTGAGAGATAATTGATGTTTTCAACAAAAGGCTCTTCGTCCTGCTTCCTTTTGTTGGCATGGTTCAAGACCATGATCAAGGCCCCCATACACAAAATTTGTCCGGTTCGGTGGGTAGCCTAGAGGAACGATTGTCCCTATGGGAAGGCGAGGTCTTCCCATGTCTTGTACTGACTCCAGTGTGGGGGTTGCCACAACATTTTGCACTAAGTATTCCCCCAGGCCCGTATCGGCCATTTCAACAGTGATTGTTGATGATTGGGTGGGAGGAAACGGTAGTCCTTCCTGAGTCCATTCCATGTTTGGTGGTTCAGGAATCTTGGTTTTCGTTGCGTTGGGCGCTTCCTCCGTTGTTATTGTTGAAATTGTGGGCAACCTTTCTTCTAAGGGCTTAACCTCTTCCATGATTTGTTTTCCCTTGTCCTTCTGTTGGGCCATGATAGGTGGCATTGATGATGAAGGAGCCGATGATGAAGTCTCACCTGGCTGGGATTTTGCCTTGTTGGCCACCAGTGGTGCCTGCGGTATTGGACCTTGTTTAGATGGATTTAATTGGAAATCCAAATGCGTTGAAGGGAGGGTCGATTGAGGTATGAATTGTACCGCATTGCAATACTTGAAGGGCTCTAAGTCCATTGGGACTACATGTATTTCTCCTTCATAAGCATACTTCAAGCACAGGTGGGCGATCGAAGGGACACATTTCATATCCCCCGATCCAAGGCCGCCCTAGCAAGATATTATAAGCCATTTCACCTTCCAAAGACATGGCACAGTGTAGGTATTGACTTTTGTCCTACCCGGATCGCAGTAACGACTGTGCCGACTGTCGAGCATATTGCATCATTGAAAGCTCGGAGTGTGTACGTGGAGGCCGTGATGTGAGAGGTCGGCGACTTCAAATGCTTCAAGGCTGCAAGTGGTTATGATGTTACCGGACGAGCCGATATCTATCAAGCACTCTCTTGTACGGAATCCCGTTGACCCGCGCGATAACGTGCGGGGGTGGATCTCGCCATGTCATTTGATATCGTTTTGACCTCATCTTCTCCGAATGTGATGACCGGCTCCGTACATTGTTTCACATGTCCCACGAAGGCGTTGAAAGAATTTGCCTCGTGGGGTTGTAATTCAATGGCTTTTAAAATGTCCATAAGAGCTTCTCTATGGGGAGCCGATTGTTGAATAAGCTCGTAGATGGACAGCCTAGCCGACGTGGTCCGCAAACTCTTCGTGAGTTTGGTTCGTATCGTGACCTCAGGTCTAGGCGGAGGTAACTGCGTTGGGCATTGTTGAGGATGCGATGTTGCCGGAACTTCCCTCGTAGCTACCTCAGGGGCAGCCTTCGGGTACCTTCTGTTCCTTGTTACTATGCTAATCATTCCCACAAATCCCTGTGTGGGAAGATCTTGTCGCACCTCGTTAATCTGGAGTGGTTTTGTCTGTGCCTCGTGGGCTGGCAAGGGGTCCTTGAATACCCCCATTTGTTGGTTGTTTGGTGCGATGGGGTTGTCCACAACCAATGTTCTATTGTCGATCAAATCCTGGACTAGGTCTTTGAATTTCCAGCACCCATTCAAGTCATGTCCTCCGCGCCTATGGAATCTACAATACAATTCCTCTCTCGTACCCCCTAGGCTTGGGAATGTTAGGGTCTATAATTTGGATTTTCGGCAGAGTGACTAAATTTGCCGCCGACAAGCGGTCAAATAAGGAGTCCCTAGACTCCGCATATGGGGTGAAATTTTGCCTAGGGCGACGCGGGTAATTCTGCTCCCGTCTTCTATTATCTCTTTCATAAGCAGGAGGCACTGCTTGGTAGTTAGCCTTTTGAGGCTGCATTTCTTGCACAGGCGCGGGGACATTTATCGCAACTTGGTTGACTGCAGCGTGTTGTGGTTGCGTTGTCCCGGTTTTAGTGGTTTTATTCCACTCTTTCTTCTTAGGCTTGGCAATTGCGCCTTCGCCTATCTTAATCTCTTCTATGACTCTGGCTTGCGCCAAAGCTTCTTCTAAGCTGTCGTATTGTCGCAGTAACAATAGACCAGAGATTGATTTTAAGCAACTTTTTGCGAACATCTACGTGAGATCAGACATAGGAGGACGGTAGGGTAACCTAGAAAGCAAAGCTCTCCATCGATTCCCGTACGCTGCCATTGTTTCCTCTTCAAATTGCTTGAGGCTCGCTAAATCACTTAGTGATGCCTTCTTCCTTGTGTTGAAGGCAAAGCGTTCAAGAAACGCGTCTACTAATTGATCTAAATTGCTTATGTTGTGTTTGGGCAGTTGTGTGAACCAATCCGAGGTAGGGCCTACGAATGTGGTTATGAATGTTCTAAGCAACAATGCGTCATTATCTTGGATGCCGAAGCATTGGCTTAGAAATCGTGTAACGTGTTCCTGTGCGTCCTCTTCACCTTTAAAAACGCCAATTGAGGCAACTTGAAGTGTTCGGGGTAAAGAGGTGTAGGCACTGAGGGATGCACCGGATTACTACGGAGTAGACGTAATGTGGGTTTTTGATGCCCAGCAGCTTTTGTCTCCACAGACTCCAAACGCTCCAATAGCGCTTGGTATGCATCGAAAGATTTTATTTCTTCCTCTCTTGTTCGCTCTTGTTGCAAGTTACGGTAAACCGGAGGCCTATGGAGGGGTGGCCGAATGGCATCCCTCCCCGCCTTGATGGGGAGTTTCAACATATTCCTCTTCCGGTTCATACTCCTCGTAAAATTCTTGAGGAGTCTCTCGGGCGAAACCTATGACCCCGATCAAGCTCTTGCCGAAGGTACCCATCATTGTTTCGGGGAGTTGCCTCCCTCTCGAATCTATGAGGTCTTGGAGGCAGAGCTTGACGAGGTCGTGGAGACCCGTCCCGCACCAACGGATTACGCCTCTCATACCGTTCAGCTCTTTGGATGCGAGGTGTTGGCCCCCTCTCAGGTATTTCATAGCGTAACTCATCCGCTTCGCGTTGCATGCGCTCTCTATCCAAGCGGTGTCGATACTCTATCTCCTGATGACTTTGTTTAAGCCGCATGATTTGGGCTTGACGGGCGGTATATCCGGCGACAACTGGGTCAATTTGGTCTACCCTATTTTTCTCGGGAGGTTCGAATGTTTCTCCTATGTGTTTACCTCGAGTTTGCTGGTCTAAGGTTTCAATGGGTCGCTTCCCTCTGTCGAGGTAAGCGGTATGTGCTCGAGGTTCCGGCCTCAAGGGGTGATCATGATATCCCGCTGGTGCGGAAATGCAAGGTTCCCGCGTTGTTTGTTGCCCTCGAGGAATGCGATGGCTTTCCTCGTACTCCCTTTCACGGGTGTAAAGGGGGTGGGCGGAGTTAGGTCGCCCTATGTAAGGAGCCCTGCGCTCCGAATTTGGTCTCTCTGTTCTGATGATAGGTAAAGAAGGGACGCCATATCCACGTTGCCCCTCCAAATGGACGGTGTGCCTGTCTAGCGCTTCATCGTGCGGTGGCCACTCATGCCTAACTTCAAGAGGTGATTCTCTATTTATGTCAAGGTCTACATGTAAGGCATCTTCCCGAAAGGGGCTGCTTTGAATAGGCATACCCCACCGAGGATTCTGAATTGGATTCTTTTGTAGGTTAGACCTATAAGGCGGTATGACCAAATCCTCAGGACTGAAGTGAAGGCGACTTGCGCCTGCTTTTTGTGTACCTTCCGGAGCTTCTGCCCTTGATTGGGCTTGACTGCGGGTGTACACCATTGCGGTGCTTCTATGCTATCTAAATAAGTTTTTATCTCGTTTATGACTTTTTTTTGTCTACACTAAGCATAATTAAGCACACACATTCACAAAATCGTGATTATCTCTTTTAAGGATTAAATGGTGTGTCCTAAACCGGTTTAGTGCATTTTGATGTTTTGTTTTGTTTTTGTAGGTTTTGAAGATCGTTTAAATGCATTATGACGGCTCATATAACTCCCAAAATGGTAGCCCCTTCAATATACCAACCAGGCCGATATACCAACCTCTCTATATACCCGCCCTTACGAGAGGGAGACTATAGGTACGTGAGAGCAGAAGGTACGTGGTACGTAGGCGGTACGGAAGGGGGATTGTCCTGTTAATGGCACCTACCATAGAAAACTTATCCTCGCGCGCATGGGAATCACCCCAGCGACACTCGAATAACAACAGTTGACAATCGGGAAATGGATGCAAATCAAGCCAAGGTGGTGATGAAATCCACCAATGGTCTTGATCAAGGGTCGGGGTCTTACGACCAGCTCCTTGGTTTAAAATTGTTGCGTGGAGTGTGTGAGGTTCATTTTATTTAACGAAAATGAAACAAGCATGAATGATTTTCCCTAAGTATGCAGGATAAAATGAAAACAGTCAAAGAAACAGAAAACGAAATAGAAAATTTAACAGAGATGATAAAATCCCTACCTCTTCTCTGCCTGCTCCAGTTGCTTCTAAATTTCTGCTCTGAAAATCTACAGACAGAAAATTGTCCCCTGGTGAGACGATTTACATAATAGAAATCGTCCCTGGAAGAGACGATTTTAAAATTGTCTCAGGGTGGGACGATTTCCAGTAAAGTAATCGTAATAGTCGAGACGATTAACGATCTGCAAAAAAAAAAAATGTACTCGTCAAACACAAAACACAAAAACCCGATTAGTTTTCTGTGATCTTAAAAATAGGGAACAGGTCCCACCGTGATCGCCACTGAAAGCACGAGATTCCGGGAAAGGAAACACTAATTATGCAATGTAAGACGAAATGTAACGCTTTAACCTTATGCACAAAAACAAAGAAAAGAGACAATTTGGAAAGGAAAGAAAAGATGTAAAGAAATCACAGCCCTCTTTATTCAAATATCTTATCCTCGGTTACATAGACGTCTCCTCCCTTTTTAGGGGCTAGGAGCGTTAAATTTGTCTTTGTTACAATGTTTGACTTAGTCTTCCTCCTTTCGCGTGCCCACGATTGCAATGGGCGGGCCAAGATGATGTCGCCGCTGATGTCGATGAGTTCTTCACCTCTCGCTGCTTCTCCTGCGAACAAAGAAACAACCAAGATGTCAGTAGCACTCGCTGCCGGTGAAAAGTGTTTGTTCTTCTAAAATCATCAAAAGATGCATGCAAACATTTATCTAAAACAAGTGAACAGAATGATTCTAAACAGCCTAAAAACTTGCCGGAAGATAGAAAATGTTACCAACGAGCCATTGCCACCGAGACAATCGGCCAATCTACTTTCAACCGGAAATCGTCCCCGGGTGGGACGATTTCGATCGTAAATCGTCCCTGGGTGGGACGATTTCTTACTGTAAATCGTCCCTGGGTGGGACGATTTCTTCTGTGTTGGGGAAGCCGAACTGACACGCTCCAATGTCGACTCCCGAGGTCTCCAAAACACCTGCAGACAAAGGGGTTATGTAATTGGGGCCATTTTGGGACGACCCAGATGGTCGGATTCTCCCAATTTGGCCTCTATCTTCGAGAATTTGATATCGCCACCTGCAAGTCAATGAAACAACAAAGCGACACAAAACATACTAGAATCTGACCAAAAGTTACGAAATTGCAGCTGTGAGTTAACCAAACATAATAACACAAAATGCAACCTGAAAAAGTAATCTAGAATGCTCTAAAACTTAAAAAGTGCGGGGGTGCCCAAGTGGGCCTCCCACCGTTGGCACTTGATTCCGGTGCCAATCCACTAGGGATGGGCCCAAAACCTCTTAGGATTGGGGGGTCGGCGAATTGGTTGGTTCAGGTGTCCATGTGTTGGATTTGGGTCAGGTTCAAGCTTCCAAAAGCCACCCAACAACCTCCCTTGCAAAAGAGATTGGTGGATGTGGGAAGGTGAACCAAAAGGGATGCAAGTGGGTCTTCAACTCGGCAGCACTTCGTTGCTTGAAAACTCCTTCAACCTGTATATTTTGGGTGAGAAAAGTCCCACCTTTTATAGACCCATGGGGTCTCTTTTGGGAGGGAAGCACAAATGCCATGTGTTGGTCATAGGCGCCATGTGGCACTCTTGTCTTCCCATGAGGGAGGGGAGTCCTCCATTGACTTGGGCTTTCATAATCGCCCTTGTGACGGTCCTCAAACGGCCTATTTGCCCACTCACACACGCGTGCGAGGCAAGAGTCATCAACTGATCGTTCGGGCTGCCACTTGGCCTCATTTGTCTTTTTGCCCGTTAAACTTGGAAATCGTCTCACCCAGGGACGATTTCAGAAATCGTCCCTGGGTGAGACGATTTCAAGTTAGCAATCGTCCCTGGGTGAGACGATTTCAATTTAGCAATCGTCCCTGGGTGAGACGATTACTAGGCAAAGTGTCTAAGTGTGCCAAATTGCATCTTGACCTCACAAAATTGCTATGAAAGTGGTTAAGACCACTGTTTGACCTCTGAGGGCTGCCTTGGGGGCTGTGTTTGTCAAAGCGATCAGTGTTTGCAGTCACATAATTGGATTGGTGCTATTTTGGTGTCTACAGGAGAAATGCAATACAATATCCTCCAAGGACAACCATGGATTTAGGACATGCAATGTGTCCCTTCCATACTTCATAATTATCTAAAGTATCTTCATGGTGGTCAAGAGCACCACACTCATTATAATAAGGACCCCTTCCAATTTTGTAACACAATCACTCCTCTACAAGATCCACCACTATCTTCTACTTAATTTGCATCCATCATAGTATAACCTTCTACATCCTATCATTCATTTAATTCATCAACCATTAAATCAAACCCTCAAAACCTTCCATATCATCTTGCTAACATGTTTATTAAGCCTCCATATTAACCTACCACAAGTGCATGGAACACTTATTATTCTCCTAAATTTATCCTCAAACTATTTGGGCTTGGGTAATCTTGATCATATATCAAATCTAGATTTTACGAGATGTTGTTTCCAACACTTTCACTAGCATGGATTTAGTTTGGGCTATTATGAACAAGGGTCTAGAACCCTTATCAATCCACCTTATAAAAAACCTAAATATAAATATGGATTGGTTTATCAATGTAATCCTATCAATGTCTTTGAAGATGAGCTCCATCACATTTATCTAAACTCTCTATAGGATAATTTTGATAGTGATCTTGAGTGAAATCTACATAATTATTCTCTATATCTTAATTTTATGGTGATTATTTCTTATCATTTCTTTTAGGATTCCTTACAATACAGTATTCCTTCTACTTATAATGTTGATGATCTCATTAAGGATTACACAACACTATCACTTACATGCCTTACAATGGATGTTGTTTATGTTCTCATTTCTCCTTTATATGTACACCTATACAATAACTCACACAATAGAATGTAAGTTCTAGTATCTTCATGTTACCCCCACTCTCCATGCCCCACTTAAATCAACGCATACTTCATCATCCTATGATGCTTCTTCTACTGAATCTTCATCCTCTCCTCCCTCAACCTCATTGATAAATATGATCTTAATTGATATATTTGTTCCAATGCTCATCCTAATCATATCATATGTATAAATATTTATTACATTGACTTCAATCACATCTCCTCTGAATTCTCTCCAAAATATTTTTTCTCATCATAATGCTTGCTACACTTGGCTAGTGCTACCTTTTCTTCTATCCCACCTCATTGTCCTTTCATATACCATGTAGAAGTTTCTCATGATGACAAACCTACTATACCTAATGCTACAAAGGACTTACATCTAATTATCCTCCCTTATTAACTCAAGGATGGTTCCCACTTGCTTGTGGATGATACCATAAATGTTGACATTGGTGATGATCCTCCCAACCCTTACATCATTAAACTAGAAAAGGGTCTATCTATTAAAGAGTAAGAGAGCTTCACCACGCTTATAAAATAATACAAAAAGGTATTTTTATGGTCTTACACTAACATGTTATATCCTAACCCATATCTGGTTGTTCATAACCTTACACTCGATGATAGTGCTAAATCTATTAAGAAAAATCTTCACAAGATACATCCTACAATTGCATTAATGGTAAAGGAGATACAAAATCTCCTGGATGTGGGATCCATCCAATTGATTGATTACCTTGAATGGGTTTCTAACATGGTCCCCATCATAAAGCCAAAGGGAGGAATTCAAATATGCACTAACTTCATAGATATCAATAAAGCACATCCTAAATATAACTTTTCCCTACCAAATATAGATACTTTGGTTGAAACCATAACAAGTCATGAAATATTATCCTTCATGGATGGGTTTTTAGGATACAAGAAAATCTAGGTTAATCTTGATGAACAACATAAAAATTCCTTCACCACTCCCCAAGGGACTTTCTATTACAAGGTAATCCTATTTGTCCTTAAGACTGTAAGTGCTACATATCAATGCACCATGACCTACATTTTACAAGACTACATGCATAAAATCATGGAAGATTATGTGGACGACCTACTAGATAAATCTAAGGAACATCATCAACACATTGATAACCTGCACAATATTTTATATCAGCACCTCAAGCACAATGTATGTCTGAATCTAAAAAGTGTTTCTTTGACATAACCTTAGCCAAACTTCTTGGGTTCATTATTTCTTAGTAGGGTATCAAATTTTATCTAGAGAAAGTCAAGGCTATCATAGCCATGACAACCCCTAAAAATTTGAAATAATTACATAGCTTGTAGGGAAAAACATAAGTGATCCATTGTTTCATTTCCCAACTATTAGAAAAGTGTAAGTTGTTCTTCCATATCTTATAGAAGGAGGTCACATTCAATTGGTACCATGAGTGTCAAGCGAATTTTAACATTATAAAAAACTATCTTACTTTTCCACCTATATTATATTTGCCTCACCCTAATTTTCCTTTCCATTTTTACATATCTACAATAGATTTTTCTTTAGGGATTTTGTTAACCCAAAAAAATAAGTCTAGCTGAGAGCAAGCCATATATTACATCAATAACATGTTAGTAAGCTACGAGACATGATACATTTACATGGATAAATTATGATTTACAATTATATTTACTACAAAAAACTTGTGTTATTACATGTTAAACCACATAACTTATGTTGTAGCTCACAATATCCACTCAGATACATGATGGGTAGAAGCTACAATAATAGCTAAAAAACCAAATGGATTATGTTGCTAACTAAATTCAGTCTCAAATTTATTAGTCAAAAATCCATTAAAGTCTAGGTCATTGCTGATCACCTCTTCAAATATTCTTTAATTTATGGTAAACCAATTCTCATAAAGCTTCTTGATGATTCAATATTCCATGTTATCAAATTTAAAAAATATACTAAACTTGAAAAAAAGGTAGACCTAACCCTCTTCTTTAATGGCTCTCATTGCAAACTTTCTCAAATGATGTGGGCATCAATTTTTTCTAAGTTGGATCTTGTGATCCTTATTTTTATCAAATCAAGGACTATATCAAGCTAGAAACTCTTCCACTAGATTTATCTCATGCCAACAAGAACACATTCAAATAAAGGGTGATCTAGTATACTTTGTTGGGGGACATTCTTTATAACATAGCTATGATGACATTATTCTATGTTGCATGGAGCCACATGAGGCTAATTATGTTCTCATGGCCACCCACAATGGTACATGTTGTGGCTACATTAGTGCCATGTACATTACCAAGCACATACTCCACATCAACTATTACTGGCCTACCATGGAGTATCATTGTTTTTCATATGTTAATAAATGCATTAAATATCAACAACATTCTAATCTCACTCATTTACTATCTCAAGAATTTTAGCCAATCCAATCCATGTGGTATTTTCTCAATGGGGATTAGATCTCATAGAAAATCTCACTCTAACTTCATCATGCAATCATAAGTTCATCATTACAACTATAGAGTGTATTACAAAATGGGTTGAGGTAGTCACTCTTATCCAAATGATAGCTCCAAAAATCATCAATTTCATCATACAACACATCATCTATCCTTTTGTAATTCCTTATAAAGTCATCTCTAATAATGGTATGACTTTCAATAATAAAAATTTCCATACATTATGTAACAAATACAACATCCAATATATCTTCTCAATTCCATATTACCTCTAGGGTAATGGAAAAACCAAAGTTATCAATAAAACTATTTATGTCATTATTCATAAAATAGTTGTTAAGTATCATAAATATTGGCATAACCAAATGTCTTTGGCACTTTGGGACTATAGAACCAATATCAGAACATCTACTAGAGAAACACCATTCTCATTAGTCTATGGTGCAGAAGCCATAATGCCCCTAGACCTTGAAATTACTTCTTTACAAATTTTGTTATAAGAATTTATTGATGATGATACTACTGTTTAAACATGATTATACCAACTCATTCTTTTGTATTAATGTCACATCAATGCTATTCGACATACACATATTTATCAAGATCATATTCGATGTGCATATAACAACAAGGTCCATCAACGTGAATTCCAAAACAATGATTTGGTCCTCAAATAGAACCAAAAAAATACAAGCCAACCATACCACCTACATGATAAATTCAACCTAAACTAGCTAGGACCATATATCATCAAGAGTAAAACTTGTTCTAGGGCTTATCACCTTGCTAATATTGAAGGAATTTTGGGAGCCCAAACTCCTTAACATCATCCACCTTTGCATATTTTATGCTTGACTAATATCATTCAAGATTCTTAGCTTTCTATAAATCTGATATCAACTATTACAAATGCATAAATTTCAATAATAATAACAATAATAAAAACAAACACAATCAAAACTTTCCATCTATCACATACTTTGCATATCACCTTTTTGTTATCTTCATTTTCTCTATTTTTATTTCTTCATTTTTTTTTATCCTTTTTCAATGGTGTATGGTCATGCTCTAAGTGGCTACATACATTTGGTTCAGTCCTATTTTCTTATTTATATTTTACTCTCTATTTTTTTTTCCTATCAATGTTGTATGATCACACTTCAAGCAAATACATACTTTGATGGGTTAAATTTCTTTCGTTCTTATTTATTTTATTCTACTTTTCCTTTTATTTCTTCCTTCTCTTGCCACTTTTCATCCATTTACCATGCTCATTTTTAAATCTCTTCCATCATAATCCACACCCATTAATTATGTTTATACCACCAAACATTGGTTTTCAATATCTACTTCACATGCATCTATACAATTCAGATCCTAATGTGTAGAGCGGGTAAAACATTGGATTCATGAATTTGCATTAAACTATCTCACTTGGTTTTCTTACTAAATAATAAGTTGGTCATGTATTAGCCAACATTCATAGGAATTTTATCATGTCACTAATCCATGCTTTCCCTTATATTACATTATTCATTATCATGTCATACTGTAACGCAATTTCTACATATGCACACCATATTTTGCATATAACAAACCACTAGAGAGTTAAACATACATTCATTAGAATTACTATAGTGATGTTCAATTCTATTTTTAGTTGCATAGTAATAGGGAGTTTTTGTTATTCAACCTTACATATTTTTTCCAATCATCTTTTATTGAATACCATAAAATTCTTAAATTATTTGAATGCTTCCCCTGGCTAACTTGAGTTCTCTCATGAACCAATCATGCATCTCACATATTAATAAAGTTTTGACTATAGGGAGGACAATACCTTGCATAAGCCTTAGCATAAATCAAATGGTTTCCCTTGTTCATCCTATAATTTTCATGATCCAAACCATAAGGTCAAAAAAATGATAAGCTACAAAAGAAAAAAAAAAAAGCAAAACAAAAAGCAAATGCAAAAAGAGCACCACAAAAAGAAAAGAAAGAAAATAGCACTATCAAAAATCTTGAATCCATAAGGTCCTCAAGTCCATAGATCATGGGGCTAATATCTATCAGGGTTATAAATTCTTGACTTGTAAGTGGATCATGCCTTACAAGTAGTGATACGTCTATCACATTAATATCTTCTTTTGTATAGACCATTGCATACTTGTGGATGAGCTAGCTTAATAAGCTAAGTTTAAATTTTATTAAACCAACCTCACTCAAAATGGATAAATAAACATCATGTGCACACATAATTCCATGATAGACTTACTCTCAATCAACATACTCAAGTTTTTTTAAGGATATTGACTAACTATTATATGAGTTTGATCATTCAAACTATGGTGTTTAAATTTCTAGGAATTCTTCTAAACATCCAACAATTCTAGGAAGAAGGAGTAAACAACAACACCTCTAGCTATGCCAATAATGAGCATTCTCTTCAACACATTTATACATTGTCATTAATTGCATACTCACAACATCATTGACATTACCTACATCAGTTCAAGTTCAATTTAAATTGCATTCATCATACACATTTGCATGTTTATTTATTTCATGTTAGGATAAATGTTAAATACAACTATTCATTTGTATTGTATTAATTCAACCACTTGAGATGGTCCAAATAAAATATGGGTCTTCAAAGGTATAACCACATACACACATCTCAATTATACATACAATGCATTTCTCACATCCATACATTTACTTTTGGCATATTACAACTAGTCAAGTTACTACATTATGTCATATACTATCTATAAAATAAAATCATCACCCACAATCATTAATCACATGTATTAAATCTTCACAAAAATACATCATCCACAATCATTACATATCACACAAGTGTGTATAATTAGAAGCACTCATAATATATCATATAATAAAGTGGTCTGTACATAGTCAAAATTACCTGTAGATAACATTGCATATACATCATGTTGTACATCGATACATAGGCAACTATCATAATATATAAAATTGATGGCACACTGACCACACCAAAAAATAAGAAGACCATCTTAAATTTGCTATCCACTAGGAGTCTCTCCACTCCCCTCATATCTTTCAAGAAGCTCCTCAATCCTCCTTTGAGCCTCCTCATTGCTTTGAACTATGATAGATCGCCCTACCTATGGTACCAATCTCTCTATTGTTCAAGAAATCGATAAATAACTAACTTTGTGCTCCTCTTTCTTTGGTATGATTGGTACTCAAACTTTGTATAATTCAATATGTCTATCCCTTAGCTCACTAGTCATCCCTCCAACCTTTGCATCCTTCAACCCTCTCTATAAAAATTCACTCAATGTTATCCTTCATATGTATCATAAAGATTAATACATAGAGTATACACCACACTTTGTGTATTTTTTTGCTTGACTATCATCATATATTACTTATTTTGTTAGCTCTGGGGTGCTGCCATAGCTCTATATAATACTATCACCAAGGCATCATGATCTCATTGTAACTCATTTTAATACCTCATTACTATGTCCACCTCCCTGTGTACATCACCTCTTTCTACTATGGTTGTATCACTCTCAACTAGCACTCAATATCTCTCCAATACCAAGGCATCCCTCTCTTGCATCCAGGTCATCTCACTCTATCTCGTTATGGGCCTCATACAACACATACATTATGCTATGCAAACAAATATTCAAGTCTACGTCAGTTGTTACCAAATCCTCATTAACATCTACATCTACTACCATCTTGGTTACACCCTCTCCACTAGCCCTATATGGGTCTACTTCACTACATAAATGTTGTCTCATGTATCATACCAACTCTAAATTATACTCCTCCTCTCTAGCCTCCTAAACATCAATATCAAGACATCTTTCCACTACACCTAGGCTACTATCCCCTACCTCTACTCCTTTGCTTGATCCACTTACTACTCTTTTGGCACTCATCCCAACCCTCTCTAGTCCCCCAACTACTATTACTCTTTCCTCTTTAAATCCATCTATGATTCCTCTCCCAAGATCCTATATTTGCATATACCACTAGGCATCATACTCAAGAGTCATCCCTAGATCATCCACATCAATAATGACAATATCCTTGTCCAACATTATATCCAAAGACACCACTTATGGCTATCTCCCTCAATCTCCCTTGATCCTCCTAATAAATACTAGTATATTAGGAAATCCTTACGACAACCCAAATTACCTCAAAATTTGAGTGAATGGAAAGTACTTTATCTATACTGCCTTCCATCTAATCACCCATCATTCATATCACCTCTCCATGATGATGCCCCTCTCCATGAGTGCTAGATAATGTCATATAGCCTCAATATATCAAATGCTCCTTTGTAATAGAGTGGATGTCCCTCGTGTGGCCTCCATAGTCATGCGTCCATGTCTATTTACCATCTCAACACATATGGAAAATTTATCCCCATTAGCTCATGCACTTTATATGGTATCCCCTCTACCCTCAACACTGCTATGCGTTCCCAACCCCAAATATGTAGTAGCAAATTATTATCTTACCCTATTCATCATATGATCTGTAATGCATACAAATCATTAAGTTTCTATACCAATAATATTGGGTCCCATGCAATTTGGTGCCCTTGATCCACCATATCACACACCACCCTCAACATCCTCCATGGAAATCTACATCAAGATGTGTTAGGTAACAAAATAACTCGAAATAAGGACCATCTCTAGGCAATGCCTAAATGATAACAATCTATCTTTCCAAAACTTATTATATGCTACACCAAAACTCATCACCCTTACTACCTCCCATATACCTCCAAAATTCCATTATAATATGGAATTACTCTACCCTATCCTTGTAGTAATCTCAATTATCTCCTGCACCGATAGTTAATATATACTATATATATCCTCTAAGGTAATCATCATTTTATCTATTAGGAAATGAAAGATGTTCCAGTCAAGATTCCATCACTAATACAAAGTGGCCACATACAAGTGGTCATAGTGAATCATTACCATCTCCACCACTCCATAAAATCTTACATCTCGTAGCCACTACTTATTACCTATGCCCCAAAAATTTTTCAAATCCACAAGTAATGGATGAAACCAATGCCTCGAATCTACATCCTTGACCTATTTTAATGACAATATTTCATCATAAAAAATATACCCATAAAATCATAGGGTCACAAGTTACCCTGTGATTGTACAAATACAGGTAGATTTAACTACCCATTTTGCTCATCTGCTCAAACTTTTTAAAAAAATAAAAAATAAAAAATATTAAAAAATGTGCAAACATGCAAACATAGAAATGCATACATACACACCAAAAATCATGTCCAAAAAAACACATACAAGCACATGCATACATTTCACCCCACTTTCATCTTCATTCCCCCATTCATTACCTACACTAAGGTTTCATTTTGCTAAAAAGAGCCCTATGGTTCCTTTTATTCCTCAAAATTCATGAAAGAGGGCTCTAAGGTCAACTTATCAAAACTACACACCCTCCAATACTCACACAATATCCAAAAATATCTTGTCCACCTCAATCCCCAAACTAATAACACTTTACTTTAAAAAATCCTTCACCCTCTCCTCACCTTGTGATTCTCATCCTTCAAAAGTCATAAAATTAATTACATACCTTACGACTGAGCCTTTATAGGTGTACACCTCATGGTCACAAGTTACCTTATGATTGTATGGTCACAAGGTACCTTACAACTTTTTTGATCATAGGTTACCTTGCGACCAAAATACAACCCCACTAGATTTTGCCACACAACACACCAACAGTGATTTTCGTCTAAATTACATACAATCTCTTTAATATCATTTAGTTTTATGCATTAGATACATTCTATCACACCATCGACCAATTTATCAAGATTTCTTTACCTCTTCTTATCCCATCGAATTATCGCTTGAGGGGGTATACATCATAAAAAAATTTGTGTTGTGCATGATCAATAATCAAACACTCAAATATAAAAAATTGTGTTTATCCAAAAACATTTGCCAAATATTATCTCAAAATATCCTTTGTTGGGGCAAACAAAAACATAATTTCTTCTCTCAATAAAACTCCAATTCAACCAAACATTTGATAGGACCAATTCCTAAAGCTATAATTTAATCATGGATTCCCTTCCTTAGAGTGGCAGTCATAAGACCACTCATGAACAAAGCACCTAACACAAATACACCAAGGACTAAATAGCTTACTGAATAAAATCAAGCTCAACAATTTGTCAAAGGAAAAGTTAAAAAAATATTCATCTCTTCCACAATTGGGGCATCTTACATTGATCATGATAGTAAGTCAATATTATGTCTACTCTCCTAAGAATCGTTACAACATGAAAAATATCTTAGTCATCCACAATAACCCATCATCAATTAATATTCTTCAAAATCAAACCGTCAAGGTAGTGTCGTAATTTCTTACATTGCACCATGTCTTCACACAATGCAATACAAAAAGGGAAAAATGTAGATATACAAAAGTCACACACTACCACTTATCCCATCATCACAATTAATGAATTTGAAAAACCCATAAAATTTGCATATAATAGACTTAAAATACTTTTCATTTGTTAAAAACATTATTCATGCACTATTCATAAGCCCCTATTGGGACAGTTAAGCCATGTCCTACACATAACTTTGGGTCCTCAAGTGACCATCATCTTTGCTTAATCTTGATTAATATCTAACCTTGGTCAAAAGTCACCTCATAGTCAAAATCCATCCCATGGTCAATCTAATTCATGACCACCTCACCTAGTCTTCTCTTTGACTCCTAGACTCCACCTCATCCATTTGACCCTAGTTGAACCTATGGTTAACTTAAGTAAGATTAACCTTAATACTTGCTCCACACATCTTCTCATGTGCATTTAGGACCTTAAATAGATTTTGAAATGTTTTTTGTCCCAAAGCATGGGAGGCAGGGTGAGTCACCCTCTAGCTCACCCAAAAGTCAACACCTAACCTAGGATCAACCAAAACCTGGTTAGAATTAACCCTTGCTCCATTTCAAATTCCAATGGGTATTTAATTCCATAAATGACATTTGAGGACTTTTAATTTTCAAAGAATGGGGTAAGGGTGAGTCATATTCAACCTCATTCAAGTTAACTCTTACTCTACTCCACATCCCCATGCTCATTTATGACATAGATAGGTGAGGTATTATCTCAACCAAATGTACTTATGAAGCATGCCACATCAGGGGACACCTCATCCCCTCTAACTTTTCTTAATTATATAAATAGAGGTTATTTTCCTCCATATTAATGAATCCACCATTTGCATATCTAGACTCTACCAAAATCCATCTAGGCTACAATATATTCCATCACTCACTTTGCTATCAATCTCCATCAATAACCACACAAAACATCTTCTTGAACCCTTTTTGTGTTTGAAATTGCTCTTTGTTGTAGGTTTTGAAGGTGACCCGATGAAGACAAGAGCTCCAATAGAAGCAATATAATATTTTGCATCACCCAAAATTTTATCAATATATCATAGTCAAGATCGTAAGGTAACCTATGACCCTTTTCAAGGGTTAGTTTCAGACACTATAAGGATAGAAAACCCTCCTAGAAGGTAAGTATCACTATCTAAACTGATTTTATAATTATTTTTACTTCCTTTGTAATGGATTTTCTTTATTTCAGTGTCATTTTATTTGAAAATATGAGGGGTTTTATTGAGACAGGTCCCCAAATATTTTAATCCATTTTTGTAGATCTTATAGATATTGAGGATAGGTCTAATCGATAGTGGTACACAAGCAAAAACCCCACTCCCTTTTGAGGATATTTTGGAAAACCTTTGGGTGTTGTTGAACCCATCACTAGAAGAGGGACATTCACCTCTCAAAACCCCATTTTGTAGCCTCTAAAGCAATTTTTGTAAAAGGGTTTTTCTTGTAATGCCCATTTGGTCATTAATTGCAAATAACTTCATTTTTATAAACGAATAGTATTTTATGGCTAATAAATGTAAATTTTGTGGGTTTTGTAAATTGATTAGTTGTGATGATGGGAGATCTGGCAGTGTGTGGATAAAATAGAGGATAAAATCAGATATAATCAAGGTCTTAACAAGGAATATAATAAGATTTCTAAAACTAAAGGATAAAATGAATAAGATTATAAAGATAATTTAAGGTATGAATTTGATAATCAATGTGGGGACAACATGCTTTATTAATTCTAAAATATTGGTAATGATGAAATATCTCTTGTAGAGGTGCCATAAACTAAATGAATAGGTTGACAAGACATGATTGAAATAAATAGGACAAGTTGCTCAATAAAACTTATTTGTCATATTGTATAACTTGAATGAATAATAAAATGACAATACGACTTGTTATAATCAAATATAAAATAGATGACTATAAGAAGATCATCAATGAGGATATTAATAGCCTATAGATATACCGTTTAAAATAAAAAAATTGTGGATTGATAAAATCTTGCCACCAAAGGAGATTAGCAATTGGTATAGAGGTTATTGGGGATGGTGACCTAGAGGATAGCCTAAAAGGATAAAGCAATATAGGATTTGACATCATACCTTCATCATGCTTGTAAATGTTATTAGGTTTGCAAGGATAGCTACCATTGATTGTCTCAAAGTATGGATTATGAAATGATATTTCGATAATATACAAAAAAAATAACTAGAAAAAAATTCATATGATACTATATTTTAAGAACTAGAAAATGAAAGATCATCATTTCTAGTACACTAGTACCAACATAATTGCTTTCATCATAGGTCTTGGATAAAGTAAATAGAAATAAAAGGAAAATAACTTATAAGTTATTATCACATCATTAAATGATTTACCTATGACTTCAATGAACATACAATGGTCATGGAAACTTTATCAAAAAATAAAATCTTATGTTTTATTACATTGATTATATGAAATATTATTCTATGGAAATAATAAGAGTCTCGCATTATTTTATTAATAATAACAATTAATTTATGTTACTTTGATTAAAATAGACTTTATGAACAATAATGAAATAAAATCAACACATATATGACATAAATAACTAATTATTAAATGTCCCAAGTGTATAATAAATAAATAAGAGGAATATTTCCAAGGTAGGGGTATATTTATTCCCAGTTCATTTTTTGTGTGTTTTTCTAGCAGAATGAGGCCCTGTCTCAACTGGTTGTCGAATTGCATTGGCTACAGTAGCTCCAATGCTGATTGGGCACTCAATTCTATATTTTATTGGCACAAGTTGATTGATCAATGGCCATCCTCACTTGGTGGCATGCATGTTAAATAAGGCTCTATCACATTAGCTTCTTGGAAGGCCCTTATGTATAGTATGGATGACAATGTTGTTCATATGTTAAAAGCTATGATTTTGAGGTGGAGTTCATGGTGTTTCTTGAAGAAGTATGTTCAATGATAGACTAGGACAAGGAAGGTTGTATTTATGAGGTGGATTTCATGGAATTTTTTGAAAAATGCTATTCAATGGTGGACCAGGATGAGGAGGGTTATGTTCCTAATATGGGATTCATAGTATTTTTTGAGAAAGAATATTCAGTGATGGTCAAGGGCAAGGAGGGTTGTTTAGATCCCGTGGGACCCTTTCTAGGAGTGGGTTGGTTGGTTGTGCTAGATCCAAGAAATAACACTAATTGAACCTACATCTCTGCAATTTGAGGACCTGGTGGAAGAGTTTTTAAAAATTCATCACTTTTTACCCTTCATTCACAAGTTTAATGGTAATGATCCTACCATTTTCAAGGAATTCACATCCATTTAGTAAAAATATCGTGTGACTCTAAGAGGAATAAAATTCAATTTTAGTTCCCATTTGCTGGTGGAGGTGACCAAATTATCCAATTATGGTGATATTATGTATGGAGACAAGCACTCCTTGGTTGGAAAATAGATCCACTTCAAATAAAATTGTAGACACTTGGCTAGGAACAAAGGTAATTTTGTTAGAAAGTATATACTAGGGCGATGGAATAGGGTGATGATTCCTATTATGGGGTACTTCACCATAGAGGATATCAATTCACCACTCAGAAGCTTCCATATGATATTATTAAACCATATCCATGCTATCAAGGATATTAATATTCTAGAGTACCTTATTAGTTCATTGGAGATCTTGATTACAAATATTAGGGATGGTTCATTAATCCATCCTAAACACTAGGGTCTCCACCTCATTTTGTATAATCATATAATTTATAAGGAGGTTGAAAGAGCAATCCTAACTATTTTTGGTAGCCAAGAATATATTCCTTCTATCTTGGTTCTCAGTGATGATGACTCAAAGAAAGACTTTGGTGATATACCCAAGGGTGGAGTCAAATCCTTTATTTGTATCTTATCACTATCTAAATCTAATTCATACTACTGGTCATCCATTTGTAGATCTTATGAGGGAAATGTAAAATCATGGTCATCGATCAATCAAAAATCACTCCTAAGAAGACCCTAGTGAAGCCTAAGAAGGTTAAGATTGAATATAGTTCTAATTAGATCTATTTTTTGGATGCTAGGAAATCCCAATAAAAATTTAATTTCTTGGTAAGAATGAGGGATATGTTAAGCTTTACCTTGAATATGATTCTCCAAGTTGGAAATATTCTAAACACTATGAAAGATAACAACATTCAGGCTATAGAGGATGTGCTAAGTACTGACTCAGTTTAGTGAGATAACTTAGAAGAGTAACCTAACCATAAGTGGTAGTGGTGTTTTTGGTATTTTAGTGCCATTCATTATTTCTTATTCAGTTATCTCTTTAACCCTATGGTGATGGGCTGGTTTGTCCTTTTTATCTCTTTAGTTTTCTTGTCTAACAAGGTCATTTCTATTGAGATGGTCAACTTTTATTCTTTTGAGATCATCTCTAGTGAGATGATCTCCTTGTGCTATCATTTTACGTAAGTCTATTTGTTACTTTGTAAAAGGGGGTGCCTTTCAAAACCCTCTTTTCTATCATTGAAAAATAAATATGAGGAAGAGGAGGAAAAAAATACATTAATTTAAAATAATTTTTATAGGAGAAGACTAAATAATATTTTTAAAGTGATTCTAATTTTCCTTAAAAAGTTATAATCATTATATTAGAAAACTATCCACCCTTAGATATAGGAATCCTTAAGAAATTTTAATCTATCAGTGAGGGTCACTCAAGATGACATCCTTCTTCATTAACTTTATTTTGTACAAATGATGAAAGTATGGGCCCGTTCTATTGTGGAAAAGCACATTGAAGGAATGGTATTTTTGGTTGGTTTTTGAGATAAATGGGTTATATGGAGATCTATCCCTTCTCACCACTTATATTAATATCAATAATTAATATGAATAAATTATTCAGTCAACACATGGACTAATAAGTTATCTTTATACTCCTTTTATTTTTAAGTATCTTTTTAGTTTTTTATTTTTATCAAATATGGTTTTGTCACATGGATTGTTTTTTTGTGATATTTTAAATATATTTATTTTTAGATATGGATTTTACTATATAAGTTTAATCTACATTTAAAATCCTTCTTGAAAATATAAACGAGTTAGGAAACCCTTTAGACTATGGATTACACTTTTTTAAGACAAATTATTTAAACTCTAGTCTATATTGTCCTTTCATTAAGGGTAAAGCTACTAAGCAAACCATAAATCTAACTAGACAAGAATATTAATTATTACTGTTATTTTTGTTGTTATTTAAAATGAATATAATACTTATTTAATAATTAAGAATTTAAATATATTTGTATGCATTAAAAAACATTAAATTAACCAAATAATAACTTAAAAAATCATGAAATAGTGTTTAGTACAAGAATAAACAACACCACAAGTGAATACCTAGATAAAACGTTATTAACCTCTAAATATGGCATACAATATATTGCAAAGATAATTTCCATCAATATTTAAACATTAGACATCTTTATAAAATAATATAAATATAACCAACAAGTTATATATTATGACCTGGCATATTTTATTGTTGTAATTAAATATGTTTTAAACTTTTTATATTTAAGTATATTAGAATTATAATACATAGCATTTCATATTTGTTATTTTGTTAGGACACCATAGTGGTCTTTGCATTTTAATTTAGGATAATGAGATTCAAACCACTACATAAGAGACCAAGACCCTTTCAAAACCCCTGCACTACTTTAAAAAATTTAGTCCATGATTACTTTAGTAATTTTAGCTCATGATGGATACCATAGTTATAAGTCCTTGGATTTTCATCCAGAAGATCCAAGTTCAAACTCTGTTATGAGGGGATTGAGACCCCTCATAAAAACTTACATTTTTATGTCAAAATTTTTGTCCCTATTGGGACACCATAGTGGAATGGCTTTAGGTTTTCATCCAAGAGATACAGGTTCAAGTCATTACACAAGGGACCAAAAACCTTTAAAAAATTTATGCTTTCTATAAATATATATTTTAATATTGCTATTTATATTATGTGTGGTGGCTATAATAAGGTTTAGTGTTTCAAGAGGGTGTGTGTGGTTTCTATATGGTGGTTGTGGTAAGGGTTAGGGTTTGTAGGGTATGTGGATGGCAGTTTCATGGTAGCTATGGTAAGGGTTAGGGTTTGTAGGGTGTGTGTGTGGTGGTTGTGATAAGGGTTAGGGTTTGTATGGTGTGTACCTAGTGGTTACATGGTATCCATGATAAGGGTTAGGATTTGTTTGGTGAATGCATGATGGTTGTGGTAAGGGTTAGAGTTTAAATATTCTATGTATGGTGGCTATGGTAAATTTATGATGCTTGAAAGAGTTTTAGAATCAAAGTAAAAAAAAATCATGGATTTATAGTGAGTGTTAGGATTTATTTTATTTTGTGAAGCAATAGACAAGTTATAGGTTCTAAGCCCTACAAGTGTGATGAGTAGGTTTTCTTTGAGTTTAGAGATGTTTACAAACTGATGATTGAAGGTTTGGGTATATGTCGAAAGAAGTGTCTTATTTATATTATCTACAAGTGGTCAATAATATCAGTATTAGTAGAGCTTAACTTATGAGAAGAAATATTTTTGGAGCCAATACATAGAAAATATATAAGGGGTTTGTAGGAAGGCCATGGGTGCAACTACCATACAATCGACTACATAGAAAAATTCAATCTAAAGCACAAGGAATGAAATAAATGAAGAAATATAAAAAACAATGAAAACAAAATGAGAGAAAAATAGTCATGGGTAGCAAATATTTGATGTCAAAATAGGTCATCAATGCATAATTGACCGACTCCCATAATGATAAAATCAAGGAAGAAAGATATGAAAATCTTATTCAATGATTATGTAATGCATAATATGTTAAATATGATTAAAAAAATATGATTAGGAAGTTTCTAGATCCTTGGATGGGTATATTTGCTATCAAAAAATAGGCCATGGAGAACTGTGGAGTCAAAGGGCATGTAGAATTTACTATACTTCCTAAAGGATTCTTCAAAATACCTTCATAGCCATGGAAGACATGGAGTATCTCTTAGTAAAAATTATTTTAAGGATATTAGAGGGATCTATCTCAAATGATGGTAATTGGGCTTTGAATATCCCCATTTTGGTTAGAGTGTATAGATTGCTTATTGAATATTAGATCCTAGAAGCACTAAGACATACTAAAAACTCCATACTATGAACCCACCACGGAGCAAAATTCTAAAGTGATTTGTGAAAGTATTTGTGTTAAGGTAGACATGAGCAATCCACTTCCCCAAAAGCTCACCTTGAAGTTGAAGGATAACATACACTTCCAAGAGGTAGATTAAGAAAACCTTCCATTCCATTGTAGAAATTATTTAAAATAGGTCATATAGCATTTTCTTGTGTTAAAATAGAATAAACCGTGCAAAAATTTATAATAAATACCCAATATATGAGAGAATAAACCGATCATGTGTCTTCCAAGTGGGTGATCAAAGATATTAATAACTAATCCTCAAAATTTAAAAAAAAAGGAATCACAAAAAATAATAAGGACTAGATAGATTGGAATAAAGGAATAAAAATTAACAAGATATATTCATACAACAAAGGAGAAAAGACCATGCATGATAAGGAATGAGGAAGTAAGGAACTATAGTAATATCCCACTATAATACAAGGCACAAATAAAACAAGAACAAAAGATAAATATATTCCAACCAAGGGGAAGGAAGACCCGAGATTGGCAAGTAGCTACCAAATTGAAGAAGTGGAAAGAGTTAATATGGAGTTGAACATGGTTAGACAAATCAAAGGAAGAGGTAGATTTGTCCAAGAATCTCAACTAGATGTAGAACCAAAAACTAAGTTAACAACAAGGTGCTAGAATATAGTGTGATAAAGTATGGAGTTGAGACATCATCAGTCAAAATATTAGGATGAAAGATCAAGCCATATCTGGGCTAAGAAAATATTCCAACAGGTAGACCATCCAAAATGAATAAAATAAAAAAGAATACAAAGAAATAAGTGACGAATAGAAAATAAATGACAATACTTCTAGGTGGTGGTATTGTCACACCCCATATTAAAAAATAAATCTAATATCCTAGAATAGTAGTGGACTAAACACCCTTGTAAAACAAATATTGCTCAATTATAGGAAATAAAATTAAGTGGAGAAAAATAAGAGAAAATATTGAGAGGAATATGGAAGAATCACCAATGAGTCAATGTAGAAGAAAAGGAGGTATTTAAAGGATTAGTCATAGCTTAGGAAAATCCTAACTTAGAGGTGGAAGAAACTAATAATTCCAAAGATCAGATGATAGTGAAATTCATCAAAACGGGATGAAAATACTTTTGTAATGATATATGCTCTCCAAATTAGTATACAAATATAAAAAAACTATGGCAAGATATGGAAATAAAATCAAAAGTATGGAATGATAAAATATGGATTGTAGTTATGGATTTTAATACACACCTAAATGTGGCTTTAAAGAAATAAATAAAAGCATATTAGATCTAAGTTACCACCTAATTGAATCAAATTTAATGGATTTAGAGCTAGAAGGAAGCAAATTCACATGTTCCAATAGGAGGATAGGACCATAAAGAATCCAATGTTGACTAGATAGATGCTTAATCTCAATAAATTGGTATCTTAAAATCTAGAATTGTTAACTCAAAGATCTACCAAGAATAGGTTTAGATCACAATCATCTAATACTTAGTGTAGATGTTAAAAATAATCTAAATCATTTTTTATTTTTTTTATGTTTGAACTAACATAGTTGGAAGATAGGAACTTCATGGAGAATATGAAATTGTGGTGGGACTCAAGAGTTGATATATCTAAAATGGCCCAACTAAGTCAAATACTAAATAATATCAAAAGGTAGTTAAAGAAAGCTAGCAAAGAGGTTTTTTGTAACATACATAGAAATAAGAGGAATCTAGAAAAATAAATACAACAAATAACATTGATTCCTTAAACAAGAGGTAATGAAGAGGATTTATTGTAATAGAAAAAAGAGTTGCTAATACATTACCATGGATTACTAAGAAAAGTAAAAATATTTTGGAAGAAAATATCAAGGATCACCTAGCTTGAATAAGGTTATAAAAATATAAAACTCTTCCATACTATAGGCACAATACATAATATCCAATCAAAAAATAGAAAAATAGAAAAGGAATATGGCACTATCATAGAGAAGGAAGAGAATATTGCTAATAGTGTGGTGATATTTTCTCCAACAATCTAAAACAAGACTTAGTAAGGGAAAAATAAATGGAGGAATTAATGTTGAATCATATACCCAAAGTAATTACAAAAGAGATAAATAAATATTTGATATCAAAGAGGTAATCTTCAAAATAAATAGATATACATAACTAGGTTCAAATGGTTTCTTAGTAGGGTTCTTAGAAGAGATTTTAGATGTGGTAGGTGAATATGTAATTGAAATAATGAAGGGGAACATAGATCAGCCAAAGTACTTAAATAAATCAATACTTTTATTTTCCTAGTTAAAAAAGAATAAACCAAGGACATGAAAGGAATTTATGTCAATAAGTCTATGTAAAATGATATACAAAGTGTATACCAAAATATTACACAAGAGATTAACTAAGGTTCTCCACAAAATAATATCAAAATAAGAGTAGGCCTTTATTCAAGGTATACACATTTTAGATGATATCTTGATGTCTCATATGGTGATTCACTCTATAGATAGAGAAACGAATAAAAGTGTGATACTTAAATTAGACATAAGCAAGAATTATGATAGAGTTTCCTAAAACTTCCTACATAAGGTCTTAAGAAACTTTATATTTTCATCAATATGGTGTGACATAAAAGAATTATGTTTTGACTCATAGTTTCTCAGTTCTAGTTAATGAGAAACATTTTGGAGAAGCTTCCAATAACCTATCTTGGAATTATGATGTTCATTGGAAGAAAGAGGAGAGAAATAAGGAATCTAGTTATTGAAAAAATTCAATGTAAATTAATAGGATGGAAAGGCCAATTGGCATCTCAAATATTCAAAATGGTATTACTTAAATCAAATCTCCAATCAATTCCTATTTTTTACATGTCCCTATAACCCAGGTGGTGTATGTGATTTGGAGAGGAGAGGGCAATCCTCCAAGGGAGGTCCTAGGTTTGAATCTCCACCCTACCAAAAAGTTGAATTGGGTACCCAAAATCCAATTGATAATGTTGGTGCGGGTATGACTTGGCATGACTCCCAGGTGACTTTAACGATGTAGAACCCCCTAGTCGTGGTCTCTCAAACCAAGGTGGCCCCGCAAGGGGTTTTTCGCTTTAAAAAAAAATACATCTCCATATAAAAAACACCTACAAAAGTAAATCAAGTAGTTGAATTTATCAAAAATAAATTCCTTTGTTTAAGAACAAATGAGAAGAGAAAAATAGCATTGGTTAACTAAGACCAACTATGCAAACCAAAAATATAAGGATACCTTTTTACGAGGAAGATGAAGGATATTAACATAGCTCTAGCAAAGATAGTGTGGAGGTATCTGCATAACAATACTGTGTGTTAAAAGCTATTATATCCATGTATATGTTTAGGAAACATGTCATCCGCCTACTTGAACAAGTAGTCATAGAAGAAGTATAAAATATGGCAATAGAAGGATCATCCATTTGGAAATATATAAATAATTATAAGGGCTTAATACAAGAGTAATATGTGTGGATTGTAAACAAGCATAGTAGAAAGATATTTTATGATGATAATTCGTGTGAGGAAGATCCATTCTAGAGGAGGAATAACTTCAAAAAAACTAGAGATATGATAAGAGAATGAGAAAATAAAATCCATAATTACATATACACATCACTGTTGGAAGAAGCTTGCTAGAAGGAACTAGAGAAAGGAGAAAATAGAGAAGAGAAAATCAAAATATTAGCTAGAATAAACAAAGCAATTTCTATCTCTAACTTTAATAAGAAATAAAATCTTGTTTGGTCCCATTATACATGTGGTGATTACATAGTAAAATTGGGCTATAATATTTTCATATATTAGGTAGAGGGGAATTATGAATGGAAATCAGTATGGAGCAATCTTAGTGCCCCTAAAATTCAAGTATTTATGTGGATGACTTTAAACAATAAAAGTAACCTAAGAGAAAGATGATTTTAAGGGCCAAGCAAATGCAGACAATATCATAGAGAGGAGAAATATGTGAATCACCTCTCCTTGAAGTAAGTTTAATGGGTTATGCCCAACACCATACACAATTTATGGAACCAATAGAATAGCCCAACTACAAAAATGCTCTCTAAGTGGACTTGGAACTTAATCATTAGTACCTATTGGATAATATGGATGGAATGCAACAATAGAATATTCAAAAGTGAAAGTCTACCACTAGAAAATATAACAAGAATCAAGCATTTATTAAGGAAAGGGTCATATATCTCACTCTATTGGAATCAAAGAAAAATCCCTAGACAAGGAAAATTTTATGTGGAAACCCCTAACTCAAGGGTGTTTTAAGTTAAACATCAATGGAAGTGCCAAAGAAAAACTAACGAAAGTAGTAGGAGAAGGGGTCATTTGAAATAGTAAAGTTGAGATAATTATATCCTACTTTGAGTAAAATGGAATATCCATAATTAATTTGGTGGAGTCTAAAGTAGTCCTAAAATTCCTTAGAAATGTGAGTTTGGAAATTAACATTATAGATGTAGAAGGAATATTCATTGCTTATCATCAAAAGCCTAAGGAACGAATGAAAAAATGAATGGGAGATAAAATTTATTCTAGAAGAAGTACACGATGTTATTCAATCCTCCAAGAATGCAAATTTTAACCATACCAATAGAGAATACAATAAATTTATTGATAACCTAAAAAATTATGGTGTCTACATAGGATATAAGTTATTTTAGGTTAGATAAATTTTGTAGAATATCACTTAGGTGATAGAGAGCGATTGGTGTGAGTACTCAAAAAATTCACAAAATAGATTGAATTAGATTAAGTGAAGATCCTAGAAATAGTATCATTGGAGGAACTATTAGGTTGATTCATTTAAGTCTAACATATTTTTTGATAAAACTATAAATGCTAAATTGATAATAAGGGAGTACAAATTAATGACTAAGTTAGTTATGATCCATTAAGGGATGGTTTGGTCCCTAAAAATTAGAGCATTTCAAGCCTTTAAAATTTCCTAGAATAGGTATCGAAGAGCAAGGATTTTGGTAGTTGCACACTAGGTAGGTTTTTTTGTCACCCCTTTGATAGATGATAAAAAATTCATCATAGTTTGAAAGGAGGTAGGGTAAGCAATTCAAATAATGGTATTACTGAGAAATGATTTTCATACTTATCTAGCATACACACATTGTATGAAAAGATATTTTATACTTTCTTCAATTTCCTTACAAAGAATACAACAATTTGGATCCATAATGTCTCTTTTCCTCAAGTTGTCAAAAGTGAGTTGTCAGTCTTGCATCACTATCCAATAGAAGAAATTGAATTTAGGAATTGCATCCTTGTACCAAATATGTTTCCATCTAGGTATAGTTGGAAAGTTACCTTTAAGAATTTTGTATCCCTTGGTAATTGAATAGGTCCTTGAGCCATTAGGGGTGCCCCATATGAGTTGTGCAATGTCATTGAGATCTAGATGGAGCCTTCCCTCCATATAAAACAGGAAGGAGAGCGATTCATTATTTAAATCCCAAGGAATGTTCAACTCTTGCCTAGACTTGATATTGCGAATAATCTAAAGGTTAACCAATTGACTAAGAAAATAAATGTTCATTTTTTGGAGCTAGTATTTTAGGCGATCAAGAATTTGTAGCTTAAATTAGCCTAAGATTTTATCTTCAAAGAGTTGATTTTTTACACTATTCTAGGCATCCATGATAGTTGGTTATAAATTAACCCCATGGTCTTGTCCAAGTTCCTCTATATCTATTTTTCACTAAAGTTTTGCATCCAATACAACCATTTAACATGTAACAGTTGTATTTGTGGTATAGAAAGGAAACCCAATATTTATCTTTGTTAAAAATCATTTTCTAGATGAGTTTAGCTGCTTATGCTATTTGATGGATATACAAACACTTAAAGCCAAACCCCTTTTTTTTCTCTTAATCATTTACTCCCACTTAACAAGGTGATTTTTCCTTTTGACATATTGTTTTTTCTTCTTCTCTTCTTCTCGTTTTTTCTTCTTCTCGCATTACTTTCTTAATAAGTTGCTTCATCTATTCATAACACTTTTGGACGCACTTAAAATACTCATTTTATAGGTAGGAAGGACCGAAAGCACAAAGTTTATAAGCAAAAACCTGTATATAAGAGGTTAACCATATATGAGATCAAACATTTATATTGGCCTTCATTTTACACAGGATTTTTTCTTAATACACAACTTTGAGAAGATTAAAAAGATAGATACTCTTAGTAAAATAAAGATTGATTTGGTCTTATCTTGTAAGACAAAAGATAATATCGTTGGAACAAATAAATGATAGAATTGTTATTATTGACTATGCATCCTAGTAGTTGTAAACTTTAAAAACATAAGCAAACCTCCAATCAATTTGAGGTGAATATTTTTTTCCCTTTTATATGTGATAATTAATAATTATTTATAATTGTATTAAAAATTAATAATAACTAATCTCCTTATATTTTCACTGTTATTATAATCCTGCCATTCTCAATCCTTATAATCCTACTATTCTTAATCACCTACCATTCCCATTCGCATGTGATGACAGTCCACTATATGTCGTGAGGTTGACCACCAAATCGTTGTCTGAGCTTTAATATCTCGTGTGCACATACAAACCCTCGTTATGTCATTGCCTTTACAGAACTAAACAATAACACAATAAGATGCTATAAAGTTGCAATAAGACAAGAAGATGCTAATAAGACTCTCTCAGATGTATTTGGCTATAGTACTTTGTTACGCAGCAATCAATCAGATACTACTGCAATTATTTAGCTCTCCCTTCTTAGAAGGAACAAAAACCTGTTGATGTTGTGAGGCGGATAGAAAGTGAGCCTTATCGTTGTAATCAAGCAGCTAATCAGGGTATAGCTTATCAATTACTACCATTCTCAATCAACTACCATTCTCAGTAGCATGTGATGACAGGCCACTATATGTCTAGCTGTTAACCACCCATTTCGATGTCTGAGCTTTAATATCTTGTGTGCACATACAACCCCTCGTGATGTCATTGCCTTTACAGAACTAAGCAATAAGACAATAAGATGCTATTAAGTTGCAATAAGACAATAACATGCTAATAAGACTCTTTGGGATGTATTTGGCTATAGTACTTTCTGACGCAGAAATCAGATACTACTGCAATTATTTAGCTCTCCCTTCTTACAAGGGACAAAAGACCTGTTGACGTTGTGAGAAAGGGAATATTATCGTTGTGATCAAGCAGCTAATCAGGGTAGAGCATACCAATAAATCAACGTAATTTTAAAAAATAAAAATTTAAAAATTATAATTAAACAATTAAAAGGAAAATTTATTCAGTCAAAATTTTAAACAATTATTATGATATTTTTAAAACTAACTTACAATGATAAAATTTTTAAAGAAGAGGTTATTGCGCTGGATCTAGGTAAGAAAGAAGTCTCATTTAACAATAGACCCGGTAACACGTATATAAGGTGATAGAAAGTCACGGGTGACATTTAACTATCCAAGAAACCAAAAATAAAATAAACCAATTTAGATATGTGAAACACCTTCTAAACCGGCTTCTTATTTAACAAAATTACAAATATAATGGGAAGATTGGCCTCTGGATTGATACATAGATATTAGACCCAAAACTTAGGTGAAATAAGTGAGTTATAATAGTAAGTTTTTTCAGCTAATATTAATATTAGCTATTTCAGCTAAGCAAGCAAAAACAAATATACACTATAATGATAATATTTTGTAGTTATAAAAATTAAGTTTTTTATTGTTGAACTGCACCTAGCAAGAAATCTATTTAGTGACTAATCATATACGTACACATCATTACTTACATGATGAATAAGTCAATGTATTGAATGAGATTGTCACAAGAAAAACAAATAAATCAATTCATTTTGTACAGCATGATGAATAATTCAATGTATTGAATTAGATTGTGTCAAGAAAAACAAATAAAGATTGTGACCAGAGAAATAAATCAAACCACGGCAGTTCAAACCGATGAATAAGTCAATGTATTGAATGAGATTGTCACAAGAAAAACAAATAATTCAATTCATTTTGTACAGCATGATGAATAAGTCAATGTATTGAATTAGATTGTGTCAAGAAAAACAAATAAAGATTGTGACCAGAGAAATAAATCAAACCACGGCAGTTCAAACCGATGAATAAGTCAATGTATTCAATGAGATTGTCACAAGAAAAACAAATAATTCAATTCATTTTGTACAGCATGATGAATAAGTCAATGTATTGAATTAGATTGTGTCAAGAAAAACAAATAAAGATTGTGACCAGAGAAATAAATCAAACCACGGCAATTCAAACCTAATACATGATGAATATCTAAATCCTGTACATGATGAATATCTCAATGCATTGAGATTTGACACGAGAAACAAATAAATCAACTCATTTTATACGATGAATAAGTTAATACATTGAGTGAGATTGTGACTAGAGAAACAACACATACCAGAGAAATAAATCAGACTCCTACCTAAACAAGCGTAAATGGCCAGCGCAATGCAATTAAACTTCTCCGCTACCATAATATAAGTGTCAATCAGTTGCGTATAAGTTCTATGTCATTCCTTTGTGGTATCATAGTTTGCACAACTGTCTATAGGAGATGGCGATTTCTACCACAGCTATAGCATTTGCAATTTTATTTCCCATCTTCTTCTGGCTTCTAAGCCGTGTATTTAGGGGTGTGAAAAAAAATAATGCAAGGTTGCCACCAGGACCATCTCCATGGCCTATCATTGGGAATCTCCATCAGTTGGGGAAAATGCCTCACCGTGGGCTTCAAAAACTGGCGGATCAATATGGCCCCATAATGTTTCTGAGACTGGGTTCTGCTCCCACCGTGGTAGCTTCCTCTTCTGAGGCGGCAAAGGAGTTCCTGAAAACCCACGACTTGATTTTTGCGACCAGACCAGCATCCGCCTGTGGTAAATACTTAGCTTATAATTACAAAGATATTGTACTTGCTCCATATGGTCCATACTGGAGAAACATGAGGAAAGTCTGCGTGCTAGAATTGCTGACGGGTAGGCGAATTGAATCTTTCAAATCTGTGCGAGAGGAAGAGGTGTCTCTCATGATAAGCTCCATAGCCATGAAAAGCGAGGAAGGCAAAGTTGCTGTGGATGTGAGCAAGAGCATATCGTCCTTCACAGCCGATACGACTTGCAGAATAATAGCGGGCCGGAAATACGCCGACCACGATTTGGCTGACAGCGGCATCGGCATCGGCTTTAAAGAATGGGTAGAGGAGCTATCGGTGCTGACGGGAGCTTTCAACATTGGAGACTTCATTCCTTATTTAGATTGGCTTGATTTGCAGCGTTTCAAGAGGCGCATGAAGAAAGCAAACAAGTTGTTCGACGCGCTTGTTGAAAAAATAATAAACGAACATGTGGAACGTAGGCAAAAGCTTGGTAAAGTGAAGAACAAGGATTTAGTTGATGTACGAACGATGCCGACATCCAAATCACACGACAAGACAGGAAGGCAATTATTTTTGTAAGTCTCTTGTGTTGACCATTACATATCTCTGTAAAATGCAATGGGAAGCTAATAGATCAAATTGAAAAATAGCACAACCAACTAAAATAAAGATACTTACATCCATTTCCAGAAACCTCCCACGGTATTAATGCCATTTCTGACCTTCTTCCAGCAATGGATTAAAAGAACTTCACGATTAATTCCAATCTTCAAGTTGCCGGTGTTAGGGTTCTGGGCTGTATTGACAAAAGTTGCTAGAAGATGCTACCACATGTATTAAAAGTTGTCATATTTTTATCTGTACCTGTTAACATCGCTATTGAGGTAGAACTAACATCACTTACAGGTGTGTACGAGGGCTGTAGATATTTTTGTTAGAGTAAATCACTATATAAATATATTTATATAGAAAAGCAATTATAGTGTTTCAAACTTTAACGGCAGAATTAAAGAAAAATTAGACAAACACACACAGAAGAAGAGACAACGATTTTAACGTGGTTCACCCAATGTGGGTTACATCCACCGAGAATTTTCAGTCCTTCCTTTCTCAATCCAAGCAATAGAGGGTTACAACCTACAACAAACATCTGCTGTAATTTCCTCTCTATATTTCCAAGGAATCAACACAGTAATTTTCTTTGTCATCATACTCATCTCTGTTTTTCCTCACAACTATATATAAGAAAAAAACAGAAAAACAAACTGCTTTTCTTAATACATTTCAAGATTAACATTGAGTTCCCAACATCTAATTTTGGGATAAAAGCAAAAAAAACTTTCCTTGGTCGTCTCGTTGAAAATCCGAAAACTTTCTCTCGGTAGACTAACATATCGTAAATCTGGAAACTTTCCCCGCCCGTCCCGCAATGAAATCCAAAAAAACTTTCTCTGTTTAGCCTCCTCATAATTAGGCTCCATTCCTAACAATCTCCCACTTGGAGACTAATTCCATTGCACCATACTGCAACCAAGGACTGAAAAATTCTCATCATGGCCTCTTATTCCTTAAGGCCAACTGAAGTTGAGCAAAAGCTCAACTTTTCTCTTGACACCACTTTTGTAAGCATATCAGCAGGATTTTGTGATGTGTGAACCTTCCCTAATTTCAAAGATCCATCTTCCACTACCGATCTAATGAAATGATACCTGAGTTTGATGTGTTTAGTTTTTGAATGGAATGCTGAATTCTTTGCAAGGTGTATAGCACTCTGGCTATCACTCCACAACCTATTATCCTCTTGCTTCTTCCCCAGTTCTTCCATTAGTCTTTGCAACCAAACCATCTCTTTGCTTGCTTCTGTAGCAACAACATATTCAGCTTCAATGGTTGAAAGGGCAACTACATGTTGGAGTTTAGAAATCCAACTAACCGCTCCTCCTCCTATAGTAAATATGTAGCCAGTAGTGCTCCTTCCACCATCAAGATCACCTGCCATATCAGAATCTACAAAACCTTTCAAGCATATATTAGAGCCTCCAAAATTCAAAGAATAATTTGAAGTTCCTCTCAAGTACCTGAGTATCCATTTTACCGCTTGCCAATGTCCTTTTCCTCGGATTACTCATAAATCTACTCACTACTCCCACTTCGCATGGGCAATATCTGGTCTTGTACAAACCATTGCATACATCAAGCTTCCAACCGCTGATGCATAGGGAACCTTAGCCATATGCTCTTGTTCCTTTTGTGTCTTGGGACACAAATCTTTGGTGAGTTTGAAATGCTTTGCCAATGGAGTAGCAACAAACTTTGCATTGTTCATGTTGAATCTCTTAAGCACTTTTTCAATGTATTTTGCTTGTGATAATTTCAGAGTGTGACTCTCCTTGTCTCTTGTTATTCTCATACCAAGGATTTGTTTGGCTTCTCCCAAATCCTTCATGGCAAAGGATTTAGCCAACTTCTTCTTGAGCATGTTTATATCTTGCATATTTGTTCCCGCAACTAACATGTCATCCACATACAATAGCAAAATAACATAGTTACCATTTCCAGTTTTCTTAAAATACACACAGTGATCACTTTGACATCTTTCAAACCTTTGATTAGCCATGAACTTATCAAATTTTAAATACCACTTGTCTAGGAGCTTGTTTTAACCCATACAAGCTCTTTTTCGCTTCACATACCCAATCCTCTTTACCTTTCACCTGAAAGCCTTCTGGTTGGTGCATATAAATTTCCTCCTCCAAATCACCATGAAGAAATGTTGTCTTCACATCCAATTGCTCTAGAAACAAATTTTCTATAGCTACAAGACTCAAAATAGCTCTAATAGAGGTCATTTTTACAACTGGAGAAAAAATATCATCAAAATAAATACCTTTTTTTTGAGCAAATCCCTTGACCACTAGTCTTGCTTTGTATCTCTTATGCCCTTCATTCTCCTCTTTAATCTTGTGCACCCATTTATTGGTCAAAGCTCTTTTACCTTTGGGTAGCTCAACCAAATCCCAAGTTTGGTTGTGAAATAAAGAGTCCATTTCTTCATTCATTGCAAGCTCCCACTTATTCCCGGTATCCATTTGTAATGCTTCCGAAAAACATTCGCGCTCACCAAGGATCAGTATACAAAACATAATCAGAGAAACGTTGAGGAATTTTACTTATCCTGGTAGAACGTCTAACAACACTTTTTGGAGATTGAGGTGCTTGTTGTTGTTGCTGTACATTTTGATCTTCTACCACCTTTGGAGTTACCTTTTCTATGTGTCCATCAAGGTCTATGTATTCAGAATTTTCCTCTTTCTGTTTCTTTCCCTGCAACCGATCTTTATACAAGTTTTTTTCATTAAATATGACATCCCTACTTCTAATGACTTTTCGGTTATCACAATCCCATAATCCGTAACCCAAGCCATCAATACCGTAACCAATAAAATAGCACTTTTGGGCCTTAGCATCTAACTTATTTCTGTTCTCTTTGTCTATATGCATAAAAGCCTCACATCCAAATACCTTAAGGAAAGAATAATTTATTGGTTTACTTGTCCAAAGCTCTTTCGAAATTCCTCCATCCAAGGCACTAGATGGTCCTCTATTAATCAGATATACTGCAGTATCAACAACATGAGCCCATAAAAATAATGGTAAGCCTGCATGTATTCTCATGCTCCTAGCACGCTCCATGATGGTTCTATTCATTCTTTCTGCAACCCCATTTTCTTGAGGTGTTTTTGGAACTACCTTGATTCTTCTAATTCCATTTTTAGAACAAAACACATCAAATTCTCTACTGCAATATTCTCCACCATTATCCGAATTTAGACACTTTAACCTTTTTCCAGTTTCATTTTCAACTAATGCTTTCCAATTCTTAAAGGTATTAAAAACATCACTTTTATTCTTAATGCAATATATCCATGTTTTCCTTGTTGCATCATCAATAAAAAGTACATAGTAAGAGGAACCTCCAAGAGAAGTTACCTGAGTTGGGCCCCAAACATCCGAGTGCACAAGCTCCAATTTCTCTTTCTTCCTTTCCTTGCCATCCTTGAGAAATCTAACTCTCTTTGCTTTACCATAAACACAATCCTCACAGAATTCCAAATCAATCTCTTTTAACTTAGGCAATAACTTTCTTGAATGTAAAATTTCCATACCTTTTCCACTCATATGGCCAAGTCTTTGGTGCCACAAAGATGCACTCACACCTGTAGAAACTAAATTCATGGAGAAGTGAGAAAAATCAGTAAGTAAATAAAGAGTACCCACCAATTTACCTCTAGCTACTATCAATGAACCTTTAGTAACTTTCCAAGCATTTTCTCCGAATGCAACCGTGTATCCTTCACCATCAAGCTTACTTGCCGATATAAGATTTCTTTTTAAATCTGGTATGTGTCTCACCTCTTTACGAGCCCATTGACATCCATTTGGGGATTTAATCAAAATCTTTCCAATACCCACGATTTTACATGGTTGGTCATTTCCCAATAGAACCTGTCCATAATCTCCATAAACATAATCTATGAAGTATTCCTTATGTGAGGTAGCATGAAATGAAGCACCACTATCAATTAGCCAATAATCACTATTTCTATCAAGAGATAAGATTAAAGCATCTTGTAGAATTTGTCCAGTAATATTGGCTTCTGAAGTGTTACCATTATTATCATTACCTTCATTTCCATCACCCTTTCTTTGCCAACAATCCTTCTTGAGATGACCCTTTTTGCCACAGTGCCAACACTATAGCTTTCCTTTTCCATGTGATTTGGATTTGCCTTTGGATTTGCCATGATGTGAACTCTTGCCTCTTTCTCTTCCTCTTCCTCTATTCTCAACAGTTAAGGCGGTGCTAGATGATTCTCCTGTGGTTTTTCTTCTCATGTCCTCACTGAGTATCACACCAACCACATCATCAAATTCTAATTTATTTGAACTTAAAGCAGAGTTACTTACCGCCATTACCAAACTATTCCAACTTTCCGAAAGAGAGCATAAGATTAATAAAGCCCTAAGCTCATCATCAAAATCCAATCCTACTGAATGCAATTGATTAGTGACAGTATTAAATTCATTTAAATGATCATGCACAGATCCTCCTTCACTCATTTTCATGTTAAATAACCTTTTCATTAAGAATACCTTATTTGATGCTGATGGTTTCTCATACATCTTGGCCAACTTATCCATGACTCCCTTGGTAGTCTTTTCATCAGAGATGTTGAAGGCTACAGTGGCTCCCAAGCACAGCCTCAGAGTACCCAATGCCTTTCTATCAAGGAGACTCCACTCCTCATCGGACATAGATGAAGGTCTTTGTGTTTCCCCCTCAAGAGGTAAGTAAAGATCCTTCCGGTACAAGTAATCCTCCATCTGCATCTTCCGGAATTGAAAGTTCCGGCCATTGAATTTTTGAACTCTAAACCTCCCTTCTTCCGCCATTGCTCCCACTTGATCCAAAAATTCTCCTTCTGTCAAGTGCACCCAACAAAACAACCGCTCTGATACCACTTGTTAGAGTAAATCACTATATAAAATATATTTATATAGAAAAGCAATTATAGTGTTTCAAACTTTAACGGCATAATTAAAGAAAAATTAGACAAACACACAGTAGAAGAGACAACGATTTTAACGTGGTTCACCCAATGTGGGTTACATCCACCAAGAATTTTCAGTCCTTCCTTTCTCAATCCAAGCAATAGAGGGTTACAACCTACAACAAACATCTACTGTAATTTCCTCTCTATATTTCCAAGGAATCAACACAGTAATTTTCTTTGTCATCATACTCATCTCTGTTTTTCCTCACAACTATATATAAGAAAAAACAGAAAAACAAACTGCTTTTCTTAATACATTTCAATATTAACATTGAGTTCCCAACATCTAATTTTGGGATAAAAGCAAAAAAAACTTTCCTTGGCTGTCCTGTTGAAAATCCGGAAACTTTCTCTGATAGACTAACAGACTGTAAATCTGGAAACTTTCCCTGCCCGTCCTGCAGTAAATCCAAAAAAACTTTCTCTGTTTAGCCTCCTCATAATTAGGCTCCATTCCTAACAATTTTATTTTTGTGTAATGGATGACATAATGTTTGTTTTGTATCAAATAATCTGTTGCCATAATTATTTCTGTTATTGCCTGGGCTAGATAAGTTGGCCTCCGTAACCCCAATATTATGGCTTTAATGTTATGTGATCCGAGCTTATATTACAATGGAATCAAGATTATGTATCTTGAATTCAATTCCACCTATTTGTTGGCTCTCTCATACTGTTTATTACTTTGAAGTTTGGATGCTCACAAAGGTTACTACCTCTTCCCAACAAAGTTAGTCCCTCCCTAGTCACCTATTACACTAACAATTATTTAATTGCATCGCAAAATTATATATATTGTTTAATATAATGTCGCCCTCGGAATATGGTAATATAGCCTACTTAACCGCTACACTATGCAAAATGCCTACCTACTGGCCGTTTACTTGGAAACGGTTCCGTGTGGTTATTTCGTCCATGTACATCCAAATTCTCGACAAAATCATTATTGATCCTGATGCTTTTACTGTGATACGTACAAGATATGTATGCTGCTGGGATGGAAACTACGGCGACAACATTAGAATGGGCAATGAGTGAGCTTCTGAGAAACCCTCATTCATTAAAGAAATTGCAGGACGAATTTGAGTCTGTAATAGGCAAAGATCGAATGTTAAGCGAGGCTGACCTTGCAAGAATGGAATACCTGCACTGTGTCGTGAGTGAGACGTTACGATTACATCCAGCAGTGCCATTACTTATCCCCCACGAATCGACACAAGCTTGCACTGTGAAGGGACCTGATTGCAGTTACTTTGTACCCGCAAAAACAAGGCTTATGGTGAACGCATGGGCCATAGGAAGAGATCCAACTGTGTGGGAAGATTCGCTGGTATACAAGCCTGAAAGATTTATGGGGATGAATTTTGATGTGATAAATGACCAAAACATGAGGATGGTTCCGTTTGGGGCAGGGAGAAGAGGATGTCCGGGGGCTTCTATGGGGCTTTCCACTGTCAACATTGCATTGGCTCAGCTAGTGCACTGCTTTGATTGGAAACTTGAAGGAGATCCAGATAACTTAGATATGACTGAAGTGTTTGGAGCCTCCACTCCCAGAAAAACTCATCTTCTTGCTATTCCAACATACCGACTGAAGCTGCCTTCTTCTCTCTTCATAGAATAAATGCTTACTACATTTTATAGGTATTGCTGTTGTTATAGTGGTAGTTTAGTTTTCTTTAGTAAATGCAAATAGTTGTTTAGACTTAAAGGCTATATTTGAATTAATCTTATTACTAAAACCGAAGCGGGTTTGTACCGTAAAATGTGAACGTTTAGCGGTTGTTTGTTAGATCAATGCTTGTCTTGCGCTTGCCCTCACATTTTCGCCTATTATAATTATTGGATGACTTTCGAAAGGCTTCTTATAGAGACTCCGCAATTATATATATTCACATATTCGCTGGCAACCTATACACTTATTTTTTTTAATTTAATAAGATTTTTTTTATTAGATGGATGAAGGAGTTTGAAAAGGGTCTTAAACCTTTTAACAAAGAGGAGCAGTCACCGAAAAGGTGATGAAACACTTCAATCAAATATCAAGCTGCCAACTAAAAAGCTAACAGATGGCATTTACATCATCAAAAAGTTTTAAAATTTGAAAACAAAATGTTGTCAAGCTAGGATAGAATCCGACACAAATATCGAAACTAAAAAATATTTAAACGGGCCAAGAATCGAAAAATACAATCTAAACTATGGTCCAAACAAAAAGGATCACAACCACCATAGAAAACTACATCAATTTTGCACCCAGAAAACTACCACTTAACTCAGAGATAAAATCCATCCCCTTCCTGATGAAGCAATTTAGATCACTACTGGGAACAGGATACCCACCAAACTACACAAAAACATTATTTGATTTCTTCTGGATAAGACAACCGGACCTCTGTTGGAAGTTGGAGATCAAAAACCAAAACCTCAACTTTCATTCAAAACTGAAACTGATTCCACATTTTACTAGCCCAAGGTAAAATCTTCATTTATGAGATTTGATACTATTTCCCCCCTTAGGAGACTGGGAGGATTGACAAAATGAATCAAGCTTAAGTTGTTTACCTTTTGGCTCCTTATCCTTTTCAATATTTGACAACAATTGAAAATCATTTGCATCCTGTGTATCTACTACCCGAAACCTGGGTTGTTTTCCAATCTTCCTTTTTACCCCCAAATCCGATTGACCTTGTTGAATGCTTCTTGTTTTAGCCTGAGAATAAATTATCCTTTGTGCTCCCTCCCCAGGGAGAGGGGACTAAACTTCTTTTTGAGAAGCCACAATATTCAAAGGAGAACTGGCTCTGCCACAACCTTCAAAGGGGGAGAACCACCCTTAGCTATATCTTGAGGAACACCATGCTCCTCCTGAACCACCACCTAATAATATAAACTGAGAAAATAATTTTTAAGGAACTCATGAGGAATAGTTTCATATTTTAAAACAACGAGATCAAGATGAGAATGACCATTGTAGAAACTATCCATATTATTCACAACTACCACTCCTAGATTACTAATATCAACCTCCACCAGCTCATCCATGATCTTATCCCCTGTAACCAAATCCTCATGCTCAATACAAATGGAATTCAACACATGATCTACCATGGACTCTATGCTTTGATTGTGACCATGAGACACCACTGGTTACTTCTTAGACCATTTTTTCTTGGGAGGATTCCTTTTAAGAGTCTCCATTTTGTTTTGAATTCCATTAGAGAATGCACCAAAAGAATAACAAAAAATACTATAGATTGAGCATCTCATAGGTCTATTCTCATAAACTATGGATTGGGTCTAGGAACCCTAGTTGAAAATGAGATCAATATGGTTTGGCAAATCTACCTCCGGGTCTACCATTACACACTTCCTGGAAAAAATCATTCTTGACTTAGCTCGAGTTGTAGAATTGATCATTATTAAATCCCCAACAACTTTAGCTATACCTCGCAATATATCTTCATGCCAAAAGTGGAAAGACAAATTTGGGAGCCTAACCTAGAGAGGAACCATATTAACTTTCTAAGTCCTTGGGTTAAAAAATTTCCCCTATTTTCATAACAAGAGCCCCCTTCTATCGAAGAACCAGGGTCCTCCCTCAAGGATACGTTGTGAGTCTTCTTCACAGTTGAGTTTTTTTAAGAAAAAAATGTTGGAAACTGCCACTATCTCTAAAGATCCCTTGGATTTTCACTTGATTATAGCCTATCTCCATAAAGTATAAATATTTAAATGGTCCCCTTGGAGTTTACCAACCAAATTACATGAGCCTTCCTCCATTGTGACATCTATCAACTCATCCAAAATGATCAGCTTGTTACAGGATGGGGATATATCAATAGAGCACTAGGGTTACAGGACATGTAACCCTGCACAAGAAAATTCACCTGGTAAAAGGGACTATCCAAAAGTTACGGACCCACTTCCATGAACATCTACAGGGCCCTTCCTCCTTTTCAACATTTGCAAATCACCATCAAACTCTCTAGAAACAACCCTTCCACTTGATCCAAGCCCTGACCTGCCATGGCCGGATTCAAAGGGTCAAAATTAACTTTTTTATAATTTAATAAGAAATTAATTAATATATATTTATAAAGTTACAAGGTATTAACAAATTAGGAAATACTAATAATTTATAGGATAATATTTTATATTGTATATATTTACTAATTTATAATATTAGAATTCTTGTTGTTATAAATTATTTTTAAAAGTATATTTATTTTAGAGTGTATTTAGATATTATTTTCTAGTTGTAAATAATAATTAATTGTTTGTTATTATCTATCTTCAAATAATATTTTTAAGTTTAGAAAAATTAAAATCAAGAATATTAGATATTATGCTTATTTATTTGAAAATAGATATATTTATTTTCAAATAATAGGCACAAAGATCTTTCCTTCATGATTAACTCTTTTTATAGTTCATCTTTGGTAAAAGGTTAGAGTTATTCATTTCATTGAAAATTTTGATTTTACAAAGCATGATTTTAAAAAACTTAAACATTTTACAACTAAATTCACAACATAATGCAAAAAGAAAATATGTAAAAGTCATTCTTTTTGGAAAACCACTATGTTATATTATGAACATTAAATTAAAATATAATCACATATTTTTATTTTTTATAATTCAATGGAAAAAAAATAATGCATCAAATTTAGCATAATTTCATATTAACAATTTTTTTGATTCCTATAAAGAATCATGCAAGTAATTTTTCTTATTGTTATAGGAAACACATTATAAATTCACTCATGAGTATTGTAGTTTTTATATTCCTCAATAAAACTATGTACATTGATCCATATTTATAGCACAATGACCTAACTTTAGCAACTTGCATGTCATAATTTAATCAAAGCCTTCTCTGGTGAAGAAATAGACCACCCACAAAAATTTAGCTAAAGAATCATCCATGGAAGGAACAAAGGTAGAGCATAGAAATCTAAAGTACAAATTAGACAAAAGGAATTGCATAGAAACCAAAAAATGGTAATAGTATCATTAGAGCTTCCATATATAAAAAATTGAGTTAAATTAGTTTATTTATTGATTTCTTCAAAGATCAAGTATTAAAAAAAAAAAAATTGTTAAAATATAACTTTGGGTAGCTATAAATATCTTCTCCACAACAAGAAGGAAATTACCTATTTCCTATGTATATAAAGATTCTCACAAGTAGAGTTGAAGAACAAAAATAGATTGTATTAATGTAGAGTAAAGATTAGTTAGAATAAATGTGTAAAAAAAAAAAATGACAATAGTATAATAGAGAGGAGGGAAAAAGTTTGACTTTTCTAGGGAAAAGTATGATATTCAATAAATAAAATTATACTCATAGTTGAGACAACTTGGTTTGGCCAATTCAACAATGTATTTTTCTAAGAAGATGAAGAGGAAAGTAAAACATTTTAGATGTAGTAATAATTGATGAATTTGATTTATCTATTGGTGTGTATCATTACAATTGATATGATATTAGTGAGACATGTTGTCTTTGATTCTATATCATTTGAGGATAATTTTTAAGAGTAATATTAATATTATAGATGTTAAGGTTGTAACATAACTCATTAACATCCACACTCTTTTGCTTTATGCAATCATAAAAATTAATTTATTTTTATTTGTAATAATTAATAATAAGGAAAGAATGTTGAAAATAAAACCATGAGTAGCAATATGAATTATATCATGGAGAAGGATGTTGAGGCCTAGGATGTTACTAATGAGGATTTAGAGTAATAAATAGAAGAACCTTAGAAAAATATGGATCTAGCAAACAAGGAAAAATAATGAAGTAATAAAAATAACAATAATGGGTTTGGCATTATATAGGTGTCATGAAGATGGTCTATTTTTTTAATATATACTATGAGGCATAACAAATCTCTCTTGTGTTGACATACATATAATCCTCAAGGGATCCCACCTCAATATCTAAATGTTCTAGATGTTTTGGTAAGGTATCAATGCATATTTTGTGGTTGATGAGTTCCATGCATGCTACCTCAAAATAAAATAAGATTGCTAGATGGATTATTAAGGACCTATAAGAATTAATTTTTTTCATCAAAAATATATGCATAGTCAAATTCATGAATGCATTCTCTAGAGAATAATTGATGTGTTTTAAATAAAAAAATGAATACACATTTATTAAAATATCAAACATGTGTTATAAAACACATAAATATATTAGTTTCTATGATGCATCAAGAGATATTTAACACTTCAACATTAACACACTCATGTTATTCTTCATAATGTTGGCATGACTTACTTTGTGTTTGATTTTAAACTCATGTCTATATTTTCACATCCCATCTTTGTGCACTCACACACTTTAAATATATGTGTATGTACACATACATATTATTAAATTACTTATTTTTAAGAATTAATTTAGGTAATAATTATTTTTTGATAGTAAATTAATCTAAAATTTAAATCTTTGTAATGATAGAAAAACTAATTAATGATTATTTCATTATATCTTTTTGATAATATTATATTTTCTTATTATGTTAGGCATACACAAAATGAAATATGACCATAAGAGATAATATTGAGTGTTGAGGGTACTCAAACCTTTTACCTATTTAGAGTAAGTGCCCTCCCACACCAATTCATCAAGACCTCATAGTTTTCAGAAGAATAGTTACTTTTTACATTTTACTTTCTATGCATTTCAAATTTTTAATTGGTTATATGGTTGATATGACCATATCCATATTAAATAATAATTGCTCATTGCTCCGTAGAACTATAATTACATGTAAATAAATGGTAATGTAATAAACCATATTTTTATAAGAATTCATCCTTATATTCCAATAAGAACTACAACTTTAGTGGGCCTATAAATAGGAGGTCTAAGATTCAAATCACGTCATAAGTAGGGTTTTACATAATGCTATTAGAATTAATAATACTTTTAAAAAATAATAAGCATAACATTCACTGCAACCCATATACAAGAGACAAGAAGTAAAATGGAAAGATCAAGTAGAGAAAATAATGGGATGGTTGGTCAAGGGGGAATCCTAATAATATATCATATAAAATATTATGATACATATTAATATAATAGATTATTTATTAGGATGTATTCATAGTAGATACCTAATCCCCAAGGTTAATTTTTTTATTATCACATTAACCTAGACTGATAAAAGGCTCAAGGTTAATTCAAGGTTTAGCCATAAGTTATTAAAAACCTTAATGTAGGCTTAGTTAATGTTAAAAATACAAGTGATTTAACCAATTCCACTAGGGGTGAATACATCAAGTCATTTTTTATAGGATTATATCAAGAATACTTAGTCTTTTACATGAAGGTTGCTTGTAGGATTGCATCATCATCTATTGAACTTTGCTAATAGGAACAAATTACCATATTTTATTACTCCCCAATAATATAAGCTTGGGCCTAAGGAGAGACAATGTTAGAGATTCTAGCATCTATCATTCATAATTAATGCTCAATTAGGACAAATAATACTTGAACCTCTAAGGAATATATGACCTTTTCACATGATCTAGAATACTATCAAATCATCGAGGAATATGTGATCCTCCCCCATCATATCAAGAATTATCAAGATATTAATGAATATAGGATTATTTATCATCACCTAGAAGATTATTAGTTTCCTCCATAAAAATACTCTCATGTCTAATTTGCTATTGCAATAGTGGAAATGATACTTTGGGTATGATCTTGGTAATGTTTTATTACTGATTAGGGTAAATGCAACATACGTGGTCCATGAAGATACTATAAAATTACCATATTATACTAGAAAGATATAATAAAATTTATGTAGCCACAATGAAAAGCTCAAATATGTGTGATTTGAAAAATGTGGCTCTAATAACTTTTGTATGCAAAAGATATGGACTTTAAAATTTTACACCTCCATAAATGCACAAAATTATAAAAACCATTGGAATGCAAAAATAAGAGTGGATAAATACTCTAGCAACATGACTAATTATGAGGTTCTTCTAGGTAGGATTTAAAGTGAAAACTCATCTATGATAGTAAAATATGGTCGTAGGAAGGAAACTGAAATGACTAACCCTCAAATAGGTTAAGAAAAGCTATAAGCAAGGGAGGAAATTATGGATATGGAAGAGAATTATCAAGAAGTGGTTTATTGCACAATGGAAAAAATAGTAAAGGAAGGATCCTCAAGAATTGAAGAAATATAAAATATAAGAGCAACAAGGAGTACCAAGAAGATCCCAAATGTGGGAACAAAAGAGGTCAACAAGGTGGAAAGCCTTATTCAAATGAAAATTATTTAAAATAGACAAAAAAGGATATTAACTTTGGAATTCAATTGATATTAGACTCAAGTAGGGATAAGTCCACAAAAAATAGGATATGAAGATCTTATCTTGGAATGTTAGGGGAATGAATACCCCTAAAAAACATAGACTAGTGAGATCCTTGATTAGGGTTAAATAATCTAGTATAGTTCTATTGCAAGAAATAAAGTTGAATGCTACAAGATGTAGGGATATTAATAAATGGATATGGAAGAAATATGTCACTGGTTAGGTGGAGGTGATGGAGGGATTAGGAGGAATATTAATTTTATGGAATTCAGATACATTTGAATGGGAATTCATCTAAAAAATGAGAATGTTCTAATTGTTTGTATAATTTTAAAATTTTCAAATTTGGCCTTCCTCATTACAAATATTTATGCCCCAAATATGAATAGATAAATAAAGGTGTTATGAAAGGAATTGGAACATATGAGGCAATGGATAAGAGGTATAATATGAATAGTGATAAGGTAATTTAACACCCATTTGATGAATATAAAGGCAAAAGGAGTATCCCAAGGCTTCTCAAAGAGCATGGAGGATTTTAACAACTTTTTGTTAGAATATGGTCTATATGATGTTGATTTAAGGGTTAATTATCTTACATGGAGGAAAAGGAAAGTAGACAACAACTTGATACAAATAATATTGGACAAAGTAAAAATATTTATGAGCACTCTTTAGTATCTCTTCCTAAGATAAAATCAGATCATAATCCACTATTATTTAGCTAGTCTAGGAAAATATGGAAAGGTAGAAGCCTTTTCATGTTTGAATACATGTGGCTTAAACACCTAAATATTTATGCCAAAGTGGGATCATGGTGGAGGATTATGAATCAAGGCTATAATATGTTTATTTTGGCATGGAATATCAATTATGTGAATAAATAAGTGAATATGGAATACACAAGTCTTTGGAAATATCTTTTAGTCAAAAGGAAAGCCTTAGGTAGGAACTGTGTTTACAGGGAGGAAGTAATGAATATTGAGATGGACGAAGCCCTATATAAAAAAGATAAGAAGATTCAAGAAAAGTTTCATACTATCTTGGCTCGAGATAAAATATATTGAAGCTAAAAATAAAGGAATAAATAGGTTATGGAAGAATATAGAAACACTAAATTATTTCGAATCTCAATAATAAAGTATAAATGTGTTGGAAATATTTCATAAATCATATATAAATATGGTGAAGTAGTAAAAGGTGAAGAAATAATTAGGCAAGAGGTAGTTAACTTCATAATGTTTTTGCTATTGAAGGAAAGGGGAAAGACTAGGAAGATTTGGAAGAAATTCTTCAATATATACCAAAGAGAATATCAAGATGAATGAATGAAGAGCTAGTGAGAGGTGTTAGTGAAGAAGATGTGAAATATTAGGAAGTGGTGTATATCCTTAATTTGTATACAATAATGGAACATTAGGGATCTAAACAATAAAACCCATCAATTTGTTGTACAAATACTCTTATAAAAAAGTAAAACATATTTTTTGCTTATCCAAGAGACCAAAATATCATTGGATGTCATGTAAAAAATAAGAAATAGACATTGGAGAGATGTTGATCATTTGGAAGTGGCTTCCAAAGGGGTCTTAGGGGGGATAGTTAATTTTAGAACACTCTTGAATGGATAAAAATATAGCATATAATTTGGAGAGGTTTTCCTACTTTCCATTTTAGGTACAATGTGACAACTAAATAGGTTCTAATCATAAATTTATATGGGAATCAAAACCTATATGGACATATACATCAATGGAGAGCAGTGCATCATATAAGAATATTAAGGGAGTAACTAGACTAGATTATCAATGTAGATTTTAATGTTGAACTATCATATAGAGATTAAAAAGGGGGATCTCCAATTTTAGACTCAAGGGATTGACTCATGATTGCCCTAGTCCATGCATTACACTTGGTTGATATTAAATGCCCTAGAAGAAGCTATGATTGTACTAACAAAAGGGTGGATCCACATAGCAAGAAGGTGAAATTAGATCATATTATAATTTGGGGGAGGCATTCATGAAATAAAATCTAAAATTTAATATTTTGGAGGGTCTAGTCTTGGACCACTTTCCCATTTTGTTAGAGGGGGGATCAGGATGGCGCAACATCAAAAACCATTTAGACTTGAAAATATTTAGTTGCAAAAGGAGGAACCTTAGAAGAAAAACTTGCAATGGTGAGAAAAGGGATGCCCAAAATATGGGATAATAATGTTTAGCTTTCATAAGTAGCTTCACTATATCAAGGATCAGCTAAAAAGATAGAGGTGATCTAACAAGTCAGACTTCTAAGCTCAAAGAGCTCCATTGGTGGCCAGATAGGATGACGTGCATGAAATGTTTAGCGAGAGAACAATTATAGAGAAACTCAAATAAGAGGATGATGATTTGCAAAAAGTGGTAAAGGACATTGATAACCAAGAGGAGATCTACTAGAAATAAATATTAATAATAACTTGGTTACTATAAGGGGATAAAAACACTAATTTTTTACATCAGGCCACTTTTTCTAGGAGATAGATGGACAATATGAAAGATATTTAGGACGATAATGGAATCTCCTTTTACGTGATTCCATGTATGTATTCCCATTCAATGGATTGTTTTGCTAATTTTTTTAAGGTCTGGTGCAGGACAAAGAGCCTTACCAAGAAGTTATTATTGTCATTCCCTCTATCATCTCTAGAGAAAAAAATCAATCACTTATTAAACTCATTTATAGAAAGGAACTAAATGAGGTAGTCTTTGGAATGAGTACAAGAAAAAATACAAGTCTAAATGACTTTCCAATCGATGTTTTTAGACCTTCTAGGACAACTTAGAGGGGGATGTAATGGTTTTTATGGAGGAATCCATGGGAATCAAAATAATGCATAAATAATTATATCATATACTCATTTCCTTAATTTCAAAATGGGAGGAGGGCGTAACTATTTTAGATTATAGACCTATTGCCTTATGCAATGTTATATACAAAGTAATCACAAAGGAAATGACTAAGTACTTAAAACCTTTCCTATAAAGCATTATTTCCACAAAACAAGGGGGTTTCATAGAGGGTAGACATATCATGGATGGTGTGGTTTTATATCAAGAGGTAATTCACTTAATACAAAAAATTGGTATTAGAGAAATATTAATAAAATTAAATATGTTGAAAGCTTTTGATAGGGTGTAGTGGAACCTCTTTTCAAGGATGATAATAGGCTTTGGCTTCTCTCAATATTGTATAGAGTGGTTCATGAGCTATGTCTCTACTCCAACATACTCAATGTTAATCAATATCTTGCCTCACAACCATTTGGATCCACTAGAACCCTTCAATAGGGAGAGTATTGTCCCCCTTATCTCTTTATTATATTGGTTAAAGGCTTAGGTATACTTATCTTAAGGAGAAGACAATAGGGTTTGCTCACAAGTATCAAGGTGGGTGAGGAGGTTTTGATTCACCTACAATTTGTGGATGACACATGATTTATAGGAGTGGATAACCTTAGGGAATCAAGAATGATCAAGGAAAATCTTAATATTTATCTTAGGGACATAAACAAAGTCATCAACAATAAGAAATCCAAAGTGGTATTTTTTAATCTTGATTTAAGACTTCATACAAAAGTTTAGAGATCTTGGGATTCATGAGGACTTCCCTCTTAGTGGTCTATTTGGAACCCCTTTGTATTTTAGAAAACTAAAGATAGTTGTTTGGAGGAATATTTTGGACCATATAAAAAAACTATTGCTCTCATAAATGGTTAAACTTTAAGAATAAATTAATTTTTTTACAATCAATCATTGAGGCTATGAAAATATTTAATTATTCTATCATTGTTGCCTTGCATAACATATGGAAAAAGTTGGATAAGATGGCCAAAATATTTGATGGAAAGGATTAAAAAGAGAGAGGAAATATGTAGTAGTAGGCTAGGAGAAAGTAAGCTATCCCAAGGTGAAGGAAGGCTTGGGTATAAAGAGATTGGATCTAAATAAAAAATCTTTGGCTGGAAAGCTTTACCAAAGGTGGATGTCCTAGCCAACTTCTTTATTCAATATATTTTTAACTAGTAAATATTTCAGATAGGTGAACCCAAAGTAGGTGATTCATTTCCCTTTGGATGGTAATGAGTCCCTAGTGTTATAGGAACTAAAGTAAGGATCTCAAGTAGTGAAATATGGATTATTTTAGAAAGTGGAGAGATGATAGAAAGCTTGATTTTGTGTATAATTATAGGATCAATACCCACCTATCATTTTTAATTTTCAAGAACTATAACTATTAAAAACAACCATGCAAAGCAAGGGTTGGATCAATATTTAAAGTTGTTTCAATAACACCCTACTAGAGGACTACACATTTAAGCACCTTAAGAAGTTGGGTGAGTGACCAATCCCAATCTCTCTAGAATTGGCACCCATCATGACTAAAATCTTGGCAAAATAATTTTCATAGGTAGGGATGAGGAGGATGAATTAGATTAGGGCTATGAGAGCTTTGGAGTATACACAATGAAGGATGGATATAAATAGGTCCTTCTAGAACCTCCTCTTCATGCATATTAGGTTAAGGATTAGAGAAAGATTTGGAAGTCCAAGGATTGGCTAAAAATAAACTTCTTTTTCTGGTAGTTTATGCACAATAAAATTCTTACCTTTGGTAATTTGATACATATGGGAATTATTTTCCTATCTCGGTGTGTTTTATGCTATAAATATGAGAAAATATTTGACCACTTGATGTTTGAGTGTCCGTTCATGCATAAGATTTGGAAGAGATGTTTTTTAGCTTGCAAAATCTAATCCAATGGTGATTTGATCTAGATTAATATTTGTTATTTAAATTTGAACCTCTTCTTATTAGGTGCAAACTTAAATTTATCTTTATTTGGTGATAATTATGGCTAAAGAGAAATATATATATTTTTTAAAGAAACCATTTCATCCTTGGATGGCATTTGGTAGGTCATTTAGAGCAAAGTGGCAAAAACTATGGTAGTGTATTCTAAAGATAAAAATCAAACTGATATAGGGATGATGGATAAGGAATCTAAAGTGTGGGAGGGACAAGACAAAGATAGTTGGAAAACACTCTCAGAAGTTTGGATTAAAATTTATACTAATTAAGCTATAAAAGGTAATCCAAGTAGAGCTATAATTAGAGTGGTCTATAGGAATCATGTTGGGATAATATTCTATTGGGAACTATAGTGCCTGGGCAAGGCCATGAAAAATGAAGGAAAAGCCTTAACTATAAAATATACATCTATCTAAGTGATAAGATAAGGTTATAAGGGGATAAACATAGAATCAGATTCTTCAATCTTGGTAGGAGCTCTAGATTGCATGGGGAAATATGCTTTGGAGAAGTAGATATTAAGGATTTTTGTCACCCAAATTAAAGAGTTGTAGAGGGAATCTAATGATGCGATCTTGAGTTATGTGGGTAGAGCTTTCAATACAATGGTAGATTTCTTGCCCTATGTGGGTACTAAGAAGGAGGTAGGGGTTTAGTGATACAATGGCATGGCTATTAAGGATGGTATGATTGATTAGGTTGGTGAGCAAATCCAATTTTTGGCTAAATTGACAACCAATGCAAACATATGGTTTAGAAAATTTGTCCCAATGAAAATTTATTTTTAATGTTATAATAAAAGTGGTTAGTTTTTAGGATACTAGGCTTTAGATTTATGGAAGTTTTTTTGGAAAGTTAAAAAGAGAAAACAAATAATTTTGTTAAATAAAGCTAAAAGAAGTTCCATCCCAACTTGTAAATAATTTTATTCTAATATAATTATTTTCAAAAATAAAATAAATATACAAATAATTTAGAAGTTATACACTTTTTTTAAGTGGATAATTCATGCCAAGGAAAAAATAGAAAGCTATGGATTCAATCCAAGATTCTTTTCCACTAGTTCACAGAAAACCCTCAATTTTATTCTTCAAATTCTTGTAAACTATCTTTTACAAGTAAATTATTCAATGATATTAGAATTTTTAATTTATTTAAAATAATATTATTATGTTATTAATGGTGATTAAATTAAATATACAATTACTGATGACCTCAAAAATACAAGAGAAAAATTTATAACTAAGGAATGTTCCATAGCACTCTAATATATATCTCACTATTTGTAGACCTCCAGGTTTGTATTTTCAATAACAATATTATGAAACTCATGTTTATTGACCAGGCAATTCAGTTTTAGGGCATGTATTTTTAAGGGGGCATGTCTTTTTAAGGGGGACATGAGTCATTCTTCACAACGCGTTAAGATCTATGTTTTTTAGAATACAATGGAAAACTTCAAACCATGTAGCGCAAGAATACGAAAAAAATCTAGAAGGTGTGCAAAAGTTCATAATACCACTTTACTACAACCTTCTCTTAATTTAATTTAAGAGCTTGCATAAAAATTTTCCCATGATTTTTCAACAATAAGAGTTTTTGGAAGAGCACATGATTTAAATTTTGATGTTTTAATAGATGGTAAACCTCCAAGAATATTCCAACTATAGCTCTTATTCATCTAAGCATATTTATTTTGTGATGTTAAATATATATGGCACTAAACCCTTGACCCTCCCTTTTCCTAGATTATTCATTGTAAAGATGTGTAATAAAAAAAAATGCAAAATGTTATAGTAGCAAACTTATGTCGTCATCTATATTGATTTCATAAAACAATATGAATTGTTTATGTATGATTCCACTTACCCTTTGTTACAAAATTAAACCAAATTTGATGCCCTGATAGATCGGATAACCGCAAATTTTATCGTCGTATTCTATAAGTGTGCGTAGTTAATGTCGATAGCTGTAATTCAGAGAGTGGGTAGAAATCCTAATGTGGTGCATATCAGAGAAACCCTAATGCAGTGCATCTCAGAGGATAAACATGTAAGAGGATAAGCTTTATCCTCCCTTCCACCTGACTATAAAAAGAGGAGTGGTCTTTCAAAAAATATATCAAGGACCCAGGGTAGATCAGAGAGTGAGGAATAGCTGAGCATAGTAGAGGAGTCGAAGCAACAGTCTCCAGGAAACTCCTCCTGTGGTTATGCTGCAATCTTGCTTGAATATGTCTCTGTAAAATCTTGCATTGTAAAACTACATCTTACAGTCTATTTGAATCAATAAAGTTTATCTTTTTTTTTGCAAGTTTTATCTCATTCTTCTTCAGATTATGTTTGCACCAGATTGGTGCATTTGTCACCTATTCACCCCAAGTGAGGTGCATTTTTCCCATGTGCCCCAAGTGAGGTGCACCTCACCATTGTGCCCAAGCCAAGGTACAGTCTGTAGTTGTGCCCAACCTGAGTGCAACTCCCCTCTTGCACCCAAGCCAGGCGCAATCCCCTGTTGCATCCAAAGTCGGGTGCAACCCCACCTTGCACCCAAGATTGGGCACAATATTTTAGTGCACATAGCCCAAGGTCCATCTTGTATTGCACCTAGTCCTAGGGTGCAAATTGCATTTGTGCCCCATCCCAGGCACAAGTTCCAATTACATCCAAGATCAGACGCACTTCCATCCTGCGCCCCAACTCGGGTGCAAGTTCCACTTACGCCCGACCTCTAGCACAAGTTTCCCTTGCGCTAGAGCTTTGGTGCAATCCAAATATACACCAAGCCTTTCAAATTGGTATTAGAGCTAGAGCATGCCTGTGTATGATAAGAAGCAATGGATTCTAGTAGCAAATCATTGTATTTGCAGATCCCACGGTTCAACGATAAAAATTATGATTATTGGAGCATTGAGATGAGGATCCTATTTGGATCACAGGAGCTATGGGACCTAATCCATAATGGCTATGTAGATCCAGTAGACACAGTAGCATTGAGTGCACTCTCTCAGGTGGATTTAGATTTACTAAAGGAGAACCGTAAAAAGGACTAGAAGGCATTATTTTACATAATGCAGGCAATTGAGGAGACAATATTCCTATGAATCATAGCGGCAACCAAATCGAAAGAGGCCTGGGAAATCTTGGAAAACTCCTACTAGGGCACTGACAAGGTGAATTTGGTGCAGTTGTAGATGCTGAGGAGGGATTTTGAGAACTTGTAGATGAGCGAGTCAGAGTCCATAAGTGACTTCCTCACCTGGACAATGGATGTCATAAATCATATGTGGTTGAAAGGGGAGAACATGGCGAATCAAAGGATTATGGACAAGATTTTGAGGATCCTACCAAAAAGTTTTGACTCAGTGGTGATAGCAATCAAAGAATCGATGGATTTTACAACCCTATTTGTGGATGAGCTCATGCGTTTTTTGCAAACACATGAGCAAAGGCTGAGTCATTCAAATTATTCCTCACCAGAACAAGCATTCAAATCACAGGTCTCATTTTGAGATAGTAGTAGAGAAAAATCCCACCAAGGAGCCTTAGGTTCTCAAGGAGGAAGAGGCAGAGGCAAGCATGGGAAATGCAACAAGCAAGGAGGAAGGTCAAACTCCAATGACGGAGAGACCAATTGCAACTTACATAAACAAGGAGGAAGAGGCAACAACAAAAAATAGCAGGGAGGATCTTATCAGAGAAAGGATAAATTAAAGATCCAATGTTATTACTACAAGAAGTTTGGTCACTATATTTTTGAGTGCAGAAATAAGATGGCAAAAGATAGCCAACAACAAGCACACTACACACATGAGCCTAATAATGGAGAGTGTAGAGATGCTGGTGGAAATATGTTGTTAACTTATAGTATTAATGAGGAGAGCTAGAATAATATCTAGTATCTCAATAATGGTTGCAACAACCACATGATGGGGAACAAATAAATGTTCTCACAACTGGATGAAATAGTCTAGTCTAAGGTGAAAATGGGGAACAACAGCAAAGTTCCTGTGATGGGGAAAGGAAAAATCCTCATTAGTACTAGGCAAGGTAAAAGGAAGCAGATAACCAATGTCTATTATGTTCCTGGTTTGAAGCACAATTTACTGAGCATTGGACAACTTGTGCAGAAGGGGTACACTATTCAATTTAAGGATGGAATTTGCACCATCAAAGACAAGGAGCATGGGCAGATTGCAACTATGTCCATGACTAAAAACAAGATGTTTCCACTATATATTCATAATTAATCTCTAATGTCTTTTAGTGCAGTTGATAAGGATGCTACCTGGTTGTGGCATCTTAGATTCAATCACCTGAGCTTCAGTGTCCCGAACTTGCTACATAAGAAGCATATGGTGAAGGGTTTACCCCTTATTGAGCAACCAAATCAGGTTTGTGAGGGTTGCTTAGTTGGCAAGTAGCACAGGGATGCATTCCCTATAGGATAGTCTTAGAGAGCTTCACAACCATTGGAGCTGGTGCATTCTGATATTTGTGGTCCAATGCAGACCAACACATTTGTCGGTAATAAATATTTTTTTACTTTCATTGATGATTTAAGTCGGAGGACATGGGTATATCCCATCAAACAAAAGTTAGAGGCACTCAAAAAATTCAAGGAGTTCAAGGCTCTGGTTGAAAAATAGAGCGGCTACCAAGTAAAGACTCTCAGGACAGATGGAGGAGGTGAGTATATCTCCAATGAATTCCAAAATTTTTAAAAGCAAACAAGAATTCATAGGCAGCTTATTGCTAGATACACACCACAATAAAATGGTGTAGATGAGAGGAAGAACAGAACCATTATGGAGATGTCACGAAGTATGCTAAAGGTAAATAACTTGCCTCATGAGTTCTGGGTAGAAGTTGTAAGTTGTGCAGTTTATTTACTAAATCAATGTTTCACAAAGAGTGTGAAAGACAAAATTCCTCAGGAGGCATGGAGCAACCAGAATCCAAGCATTACTCATTTCAAATTTTTTGGGTGCATAGCATATGCACATGTCTCAAATGATAAAAGGAATAAGTTGGACGGCAAAGCTGATAAATGCATCTTCACTGGGTATAGTGAAGAGTTGAAGGTATATAGGCTATATAATATGGTGATAAAGAAGATGATTATCAATCGAGATGTGAAACTCCTAGAGGATGAATCTTGGAACTAGAAATCAAAGACTAGTCAGCCAGAACCAATAGTCATTGAGTCTGAGGATGTAGAATAAGAATGAGTGCATCAACCTACAGCTTCAAGTAGCAACTCTAGAGCTAGTAGCAGTATCACCTCATCATCACAAACACCTCAAATTGCAATCAAAATCTCCAACTTGATGACAGCCGCAAAGACGAGGAGCTTGCAAGACATCTATGAGGTAACCTGACTTCAATAAGAACATTCTGAATTTGCTTTATTTTTTGAGTGTGATCTAATTTCATTTGAAGAAGCAATTCAGAATCAAAAATGGGTGAAGGTGATGGATGAGGAAATTGAGGCCATAGATAAAAACAAGATATGGTAGTTGAGTTATCTCCCAGCAGGGAAGAAGACCATTGGGGTCAAGTGGGTATACAAAACTAAGTTTAATTCCCAAGGTGAAGTTGATCGACACAAGGCCAAATTGGTGGTAAAAGGCTACAAATAGAAGTCAAGCATTGACTATCATGAGGTGTATGTACCTATAGCCCGACTTGACATAGAATGATCCTGCCATTGGTAGCCTATAAATACTAGAATGTGTACCAGATGGATGTCAAGTCTACATTCTTGAATGGAGTTTTGGAAGAAGAGGTTTATATAGACCAGCCACCAGGATATGAGTTGTAAGGACAAGAAGGTAAAGTCCTAAAGCTGAATATGGCCCTATATGGGTTGAAACAAGCACCCAGGGCTTGGTATAGTCAGATTGATGCTTACTTTTAGGATAGTGGGTTCATAAAATACCCATATGAGCACACCCTATACATGAAGAAAAACCCAGAAGGTGAGATGATAATCGTTTTATTGTATGTAGATGATTTGATTTACACTGGAAACAACAACATGTTGTTTGACCAGTTCATAACAACCATGAAGAAGGAGTTCGAGATGACAGACTTAGGGATGATGAAATACTTTCTAGGTATTGAAGTTGTCTAATCTACAGATGGAATATTCATTTCTTAGGGCAAGTATACGAAGGATTTCCTAAAGCAGTTTAAGATGGAGGACAACAAACCTACCATAACACCTGTTGCCATAGGTCTAAAGTTGAGCAAGATGCATTCCAACAGAAATGTTGATCCAACCTTGTTTAAGAGGTTAGTTAGCAGTATCATGTACTTGACTACAACTAGACCCGATCTAATGTTTGGAGTGATCTTGATCAGCAGATTTATGGATACTCCTAAGGACATGCACTAGCAAGTAGGTAAACGGATTTTATGCTATGTCAATGGGACACGAAACCATGGAATTTTATATGCCAGAAAGGACCAGCTAGAACTGGTTGGCTACACAAATAATGATTGGGCTGGAAGCACTGATGATCGAAAGAGCATTTTTGTCTATGCTTTCTATCTTGAATCAGGAGCAGTTTCATGGTCATCCAAGAAGAAACCAATAGTTGCGTTGTCCATTGCAGAAGCAGAGTATGTTACTGCCACATCAGCCACATGTCAGGTAGTATGGCTATGAAGAATATTGGGTGAGATGAATTATCCACCAAAAATGGTGACAACCATTTCCTGTGATAACAATTATGCCATAGCACTATCGAAGGATCTAGTGTTTCATGGTAGGACAAAGCATATCGATATCTGCTACCACTTCATCAGAGAGCTGGTGAAAGTTGACAAAATTGTGTTACTATTTTACAGGTCAAAAGAACATGTAGTTGATATTTTTACAAAACCTTTGAAGGAGGAAAACTTAAACAGGCTTTGAGAAATATTAGGCGTCAAAGTCTTTGTGAAATCTGGTTTAAATAAGGGTGTTAGAAAATAAAACCATATTTGATGCCCTGACAGATTAGATAACGATAAATCTGATCATCATATTCTACAAGTGTGCGCAGTTAATGTCGATAGCTATAGTTTGGCAAGTGGGTAGAAACCTTAATGCAACACATATCATAGAAACCCTAATGTGATGCATGTTAGAGGATAAGAATGCCATAGGATAAGCCTTATCCTCTCTTCTTCCTAGCTATAAAAGGTGGAGTGGTATTTCAAAAAATATATCGAGGAATCAGGGTGGATCAGAGAGCGAGGAATAGCTGAGCATTGAAGAGATTTTATAGAAACATATTCTAGAAATAAAGCAAAAAAGTAACTAAAGAAATAATAACACCATTCAATGCACATATGACACACAAGATTTACCCTGGTTCACCCAATTTGGGCTAGTCCAGCAAACAAGAGTCTATCCTCCTTGATATATTATTCTCTCTCTTTTCCCTAAAAAGGGACATTACAATAATTATATAAGGAAACTCTTACAAACCTAAACCACCAAGTGGTATTAGGGTACCATGGATACAACACCATGGACTAAACCACCCACACCCACTAACCACCCACCAATCATGGGAATCCCAGGGGTCGCTCCAAAAGTAGCAATAAAAGTAGGTGAAAATTTTGACACCGACTTCGTCGGCTTCGATCGCTTTCACCGTATCTGAAGGCACCCCCCTACGCACCCCGAGCCATCACCTATTACATAAGCACCTTTACCATATCCGAGGGTCCTTGGGGGCCTCCGGCCCCGTCGGACCCCCCCTACCCGTCGTCTTTTGCACTGTAGTGTCTGTCGTACAATTATTTTCTAAAAAATAATGAGACACATCCAACATTCTCCCACTTGTTGAATACTTTGCTAGACCCATTTCAATTGTACATAATCTAAACTTTTCAGTGCTTACAGCCTTGGTTAAAGCATCTGCAACATTTTCCTTGGTGTCTACCTTTTCCAGCAACACTTTCTTCTGTTCAAGCATGTCCCTACAGAAATGGAACGTTGTATCAATGTGCTTCATTCTTGAATGGTAAGCAAGGTTCTTTGCCAAAAATATTGTACTCTGACTTTCACAGTTTATCTTCATAGCTCCTTGAAAGAACCCAATTTTAGCACATAGTCTTTGCAGCCATACAGATTCCTTACTTGCATCAGTGGCTACCATATACTCAATTTCAGTAGTTGAAAGAGCAACAACAGTCTGCCTCTTGCTCATCCAACTAATGGCCCCTCTAAACAAATTGAATACATAAGCACTAGTAGATCTTCTCCTGTCTAGATCTCCAACACAATATGCATAAAAAAACCCTTCTATATCCAATTGTCTATTTTCTTTACCTGTACCCTCATAGAAAATTGTAAAATCAGAGGTGCCACGCAAATATCTGAAAACCCTTTTCACAGCAGTCCAATGCTCTTTACCAGGTTTAGACATATATCTACTCAAGACTCCCACTGCATGGGCAATGTATGCTCTAGTACAAACCATGGCATACATTAAACTACCTACAACATTAGCATAAGGAATATGTGACATTTCCTCGACCTCTTCTTCTATTTTTGGACATTGTTTAGCAGACAATTTTTCACCTAAAGAAATAGGTACCTTCACTGGTTTGCAATCCTGCATATTGAACCTTTTCAACACTATCTCAAAATACTTTTTTTGATCCAGCCACAACTTTCTGTTAGAGCAATCTCTTTTTATTTGCATACCCAATATAAAATTTGTAGGTCCAAGATCCTTCATGTTAAAATGATATGCCAACTGAGACTTTACTTCCCTGACCAGTTTCTTGCTATTTCCAATTAGTAACATGTCATCAACATAAAGAACTATAATGACAATTACATTACCAATTTTCTTTGAATACACACAGTGATCAACATTGCTACGAACAAAACCAATTCCTAAAACATAAGTATCAAATTTTTGGTACCACATTCTAGGTGATTGTTTCAGTCCATACAATGATTTCTTTAACTTACATACCAGATCCTCCTTTCCTGCAACAGTGAAACCTTCAGGCTACCTCATATAGATTTCTTCCTCCAAATATCCATGAAGGAATGCAGTTTTCACATCCATATGTTCTATTTCAAGATCAAATGCAGTAGCCATAGCTAACATAAATCTAAGCGATGTTAGCTTTGCAATGGGAGAAAAAACTTCACCATAATAAATTCCTTCAACCTGGGAAAAACCTTTAGCAACCAGGCGAGCTTTATATTTCTCCACTTTACCTTCAGAATTTTGCTTCTTCTTAAAGATCCACTTGCAACCTATTTCTTTCCTACCACTTGGTAATTTCACTAAATCCCATGTTATGTTCTTTTTCAGGGACATCATTTCCTCATCCATGGCCTCTTCCCAACGGTTTGCCTCTCCAGAATTAATAGCTTCTCTAACTGTTCTAGGATATTCATTAGTAACAAATAGTACAAAAGAAGCAGGAAAAGCAGATGGACTGTACCTTTCAGGTTGCTTCCTTTCCCGTGTTTATCTCCTTACCACAGGTGTATGAACCTCTTCTTCATCCTCTTCCAGATCCTCACCTGTATGCTCCTCTTCCATATCCTCATCTATATGCTCCTCTTCTAGATCCTCTACTATCTGATAGTTTTCCATAAGATCAAATTGGACCGTTCCAGGTTCCTCTTCTATAACTACCTTCCTGGAATCACTGATCATCTCCCTAAACACCACATCTCTACTATACACTATACTTTTAGTTTTTGGATTCCAAAGCTTATATCCTTTAACACCATCTTTATAACCAATAAAGATACATTTAATAGCCTTATTATCTAGCTTACTTTTTTTCTCCTTTGGAATATGCATGTATGCATCACAGCCAAAAACTCTAAGATGTGAAATAGATGGTTTCTTACCAAATAGAGCTTCAAATGGAGTTTGATCTAGCAATGCTAATGTAGGTGACCAATTTCACAAGTAGCATGCTACACTCATTGCTTCTGCCTAGAATTCCTATGCTAAACCTACACCACTGAGCATACTTCTAGCCTTCTCCATCAGTGATTTGTTCAATTTCTTTGCAAATCCATTCTATTGAGGTGTATATGGAGTAGTCTTCTATCTTGCAATACCACATTGCTTACAAAATTTCTCAAATATATTTAAACAATATTCCCCTCCATTATCAGACCTCAACACCTTAATCCTTTTATCAGTTTGATTCTCAACAAGTGCTTTAAATTCCTTAAATTTTTCAAACACTTCATCTTTGCTCTTAAGAAATTAAATCCATGCATATCTTGAAAAATCATCAACAAAGGAAGCATAATACCATGATTTTCCAAGAGTCGACATAGGAACAGGACCAAAAATATCACTGTGGATCAAATCTAGTACCCCACTAGATCTTGTGGCACCAGATGGAAAACTAACCTGATTCTGTTTACCATAAATACAATGTTCACAGAACTCATAAGACATTGAGTAATTAGGGATACCATGAACCATACCTTTTGTGTATAGGGTACACAATCCCTTTTCTCCAATATGTCCCATCCTTTGATGCCATAGTGTTGAGCTTTTATTAGAATCAACCTCAGGAACAGTTGAGCTATTGCACTCATTTGTCATAGTGCTTCCCAATAGCTTATACAATGTTCCAATCCGAAATCCCCTTGCCAACACCATTGATCCATGAACCATTTTGCATGAATCCCTGCCAAAACTGACATTCACTGTTGCATCGGCCATTTTGCTTATCGAAATCAAATTTGTAGCAAGTCCTAGAATATGCATCACACCTGGTAGGGTCTTAACCCTACCATCCTACAACAAAATTTTCACTCTTCCATGACCCATGATTCTGAGTGGTGAATCATCAACCAAAAATACCTCCCCTCCATCATATATTTCATATTCATTGAACCACCCTCTATGAGGGGTCATATGAAAAGAGGCACCAATATTAATCAACCAATAATTTTTATCTGATTGTGTGGAGCACGATGAGCAAGATGTCAGATATACATCCCCTACTTCATCAATGGATTTATTCATCTCTGTGGAAGTCGATTCATTAGAATTTTTTCCAAACTCAACTTTCTTTGATCTGCAATCCTTCTTCATATGACCAGGCTTGCCATAATTCTAGCATTTTCTCTCAAACTTCCATCGAGACTTGGATCTACCTTTAGACTTAGACCTATCACCATATCTAGTTTTGTCCTTCTCCTTGGCATGCCCTCTTACTATTAGGGCTTCCTTAGATGTGCCCTCCATGGCTTTTATCCTCATATCCTCAGATAATAGAGATGGCTTTTCAATGTGGATGAAGTTGTACTACCAATTGCTACTACTAAGTTATCCCATGAATCTGGTAAAGAGCATAACAAATTAAAGCATTTATCTTCCTCACTCAACTTAATTTCTATAGATGTTAGTTGACTTACCACTGTATTTAATGCATTCAGATGATCTGCAACCGAATACCCATCATGCATCCTAAGATTGTACAGTTTCTTTTAGAGGAATAATTTGTTCACTAGGGACTTTTATTGATACAAAGCCCCTGACCTCTCCTAGATATCCTTTGCTGTAGCTTCTCCTGAAACATTGATGAGCACCGAATCTGCAAGACACAGTCAAATCAAACTCCTTGATTTTTGATTTATCTTCTCCCAATCTTCATCAAAAGTACCCGTAGGTTTTGTTTTTTTTGAAATAGCAGCCCACTAATCTCTGTCCATGAGCATATCTTCCATATTTAACTTCCATAGCTCAAAAATTTTGCCATCAAATTTCTCGATCTCTATCCTTGAATGATTTCCTAACATTTTTCCTTTAAACTCCTTCTACGTAACTCCCACTCCATAATAGGTTTCCTCTCACTCCTAGAAACCCTAGATATTCTTCAAATGGATTTAAACCCTAGCAATAAAGGCATCCCCCTATGGCTAATAACCTGGCTCTGATACCAAATGAAGAGATTTTACAAAAACATATTCTAGAAATAAAGCAAAAAAGTAACTAAAGAAATAATAACACCATTCAATGCACATATGACACACAAGATTTACCTTGGTTCACCCAATTTGGGCTAGTCCAGCAAACAAGAGTCTATCCTCCTTGATATATTATTCTCTCTCTTTTCCCTAAAATGGGACATTACAATAATTATATAAGGAAACTCTTACAACCCTAAACCACCAAGTGGTATTAGGGTACCGTGGATACAACACCGTGGGCTAAACCACCGTGGGCCCCCTCAGACCCCCCCTACCCATCATATTTTGTGTTGTAGTGCCTGTCGTACAATTATTTTCTAGAAAATAATGAGACACATCCAACAAGCATAGTAGAGGAGTCAAAGCAATAGTCTCCAAGAAACTCCTCCTATGGTTATCCTGTAATCTTGCTTGCAGATGTCTCTGTAAAATATTGCATTGTAAAACTGCATCTTACAATTTGTTTGAATCAATAAAGTTTATCTTTTGTTTTTCAAGTTTTATCTCATTCTTCCTCAGATTCTATTTGCACCAGATCGGTGCATTTGTCGCCCGTTCACCCCAAGTGAGGTGCACTTTCCCCATTTTCCTCGAGTGAGGTGCACCTCACTATTGTGCCCAAGCCAAGGTACAATCTACAATTTTTCCCAAGTTGGGTGCAACTCCCCTCTTGCACCCAAGCTAGGCGCAATCCCCAGTTGTGCCCAAATCCAGGCATAACCTTGCATTGCACCCAATACTGGGTGCATTATTCTAGTGCATGCATCCCAAGGTGCATCTTGAATTGCACCCAGCCCTAGGGCATAAATTTTCTTTGCGCCTCATCCTGGGTGCAAGTTCCAAGTGCACCCAAGATCGGGCACACTTCCCTCCTATCCCCCAACTCTAAACTATGGAACAAGTTTCCCTTATGCTAGAGCTTTGGTGCAATCCAAATCTATGCCAAGCCTTTCATCCTCTCTACCTTTGGCTTGTTTTACATTGGAGGACTTGAACACAGAGGAAGGATAGGACACCTCTAAAGCAGAGAATTTCGTTTACAGTGGAGTATTGACTCAGGCTAGGGTATTATTCCTATACTCATAATGAAAGCTAAGACTTTAAAGTTATAGACTACACTAGCCCTGCACACTCAATCAGCAAGGTGGGAAACCTTGTGGAATCCTTGCAATAATTGTAGATGGTGTAGTTCTCATGTATCCATCAAATATTTTCCCTTTACAATGAAGTGAGTGATGAATAAGAAGGTGCATCCCACCATTTGTGAATAGAAGCAATGCATGAGGTCACGTAGTCTGGGGCTCCTCTGCATTCACATGCATCGATTTCAAAGTTTGTGTAAGTGGAAACGAATGGAGAATGGCTCTAGTTGGTCTTCACTAGGCCCTATTTAGTATCCCAATCATCCACATTCCATATGGAATAAAATACTCCCATTGCCAGCCTATTTGGGTAGGCCACTCACAACTTTTCCTTGATGGGGAACACTCGAATTGGAACATCGTCTACAATGAATCTGTAACAAAACAATCAGATAGAAGTTACCTTAGTTTATTTTATGGTATTAGATGACTACATAATCCTATGGATTTGTCTAACTTACTCACACCACTTGGCTATGGTTATATAAAAGAGAGTATGTATTGAAGTCTTCAGTTGGGTCAAACTAGAGATAGATATGTTCCTCCCTATTGCCCGTGCTGTTGGAGTAAATATTAGTTTGAACAATATAAGGGTGCATCGAAGTGTTCCCCAAAAATTCAAATTTTAACACGTCATGTAGAGCAAACTACGGTGACATTTTTAGAGAGACCAAATTCATTTAACCAAATGGGAACAAAATAAATGTAAATTATTGACGAGATATTTAGAACTCGACATACATAAAATCCTGTGACTGTGCCTGCAGAGTTGCCAGGGATGAGCTTAATATGCACGCTCATTTTTCCAAAAAAATATGTCGTCTTGGAATCAAATCCAGTGCCTAAACATTTATTTAATCACATCGAATATAATTCCTTTTAGTAAAGCAAAAGTGAACATGAACAATACAAATGAGACAAAAGATGATACTGATAGTGGTAGTGTCCATTACATGAGGTATTATCGAGCTTAAGCTTCAGTAATTCCCCATCATAGAGGACATTATCAAGTGACCATATAGGTTTAAACAAATAATAAAACTGAGCACAATGGCATACATTGAAACTAAGCAACAGATTCTAGTTGAAGTAGCTGGTGCTGTACACATTAGCAAAACATCCCATATTAGAGAAACCAACCCCCAAATATTTTTCTTTTTCTTTTAAAGAATATCTAAACTAACTCATTTTTCTTAACTTATTAGTGATTGCAAAAATTAAGGGATAAATTAATTTAATTAAAGCTAAATATATCCTCAAAAGCAGACATTATTGGACCAGATTGTATTAAATTCATGATAAGTCAACCTCACTAGATGAGTACAACTTACCCTAACATCGGGTTCGATGACTCAGACTTTGATAGAGAACTACAAATAGCAAGGTTCATTTTGCTTTGTTTGGTGATGGTACCAGTGTTTGCACCCATAGTGATAAGGTTAGTGGCAGGTTAAGTTTTGTGATTACAAAGTTCTAGTTTTAGTTTGGTGATGGTACCAGTGTGCACACTCACACTGATAAGGTTAGTGGCAGGTTAAGTTTTGTGATTACAAAGTTCATTTGACTAGATACTGTTAGAAATTGAATTTAATTTCATGCTTAAAATATTTTTAACATATTTTATTCTCAAAATTTGATCACCATATTTTATAGCATGTGCAATTATTACCAGCAATTGCATATTGGAAGGAGATAAATGTGTGTTAGATGATAAGCCTTATTCCTCCTTCGTCCAGGTATAAAATTTAGTGTCATCCTCAAAGCATAGCAGTGATATTGAAAGCAGAAGTGGTGAAAGAGAAGAAGAACAGTAAATAAAGGTCATAGAAGAAGCAATGAGAGGAACGAAGGAGGAGAAGACAAAGACTAAATGGAGTCCAGGGAGAAGAGAATCCGAAGAACCACTTCAAATAACAAGGAGCTGAAGCGAAAAAATTTAGAGACTACTATCTAAGTTCATGCTACAACTCTATTTTCAAATGTATATATATATATATATATATATATATATATATATATATATATATATATGTATGTATGTATAAAGTTATTTCTCCGTGTTTTAGAAACTCTTGTGCGACATTGAGTCATAGTCACTTTTGTGATCTTTTTCGCTCTCAAAATTCCCTGTCCACCTCTCCCTCATGAAAATAGAGACATTGTGTTATTTTCATCCAAGTTGTGCACCAAAAAGGGTGTTGATGGTTTTGACTAGCGAAATACCCATTTTCATGCATTTATCCTCCGAAAAGGCATTTTCGGGCAAGCTATTTCGAAAAGGGATATTGCCAATGAAAATCCTTCAAGCCAAATATCCATTGTTTCATTGGTGATTTTGTTGATTAGCGAAACTACATTGTCGCTACGTTGTTCTTTCAAATTGGTATTAGAGCTAGCGCTAGAATCATGGAAGATAAGAAGCAATGGCTTCCAAAGGTAACTCATTGTAGTTGCAGATTCCACATTTCAATGGCAATAACTACGATTACTGGAGCATCCATATGAAGATCCTATTTGGGTCTTATGAGCTATGGGACCTGGTCCAAAATGGTTATGCAAAACCAATAGATGCAACATCCATGAGCGCTCTCTCCCAAGCAACTTCATATTTGTTGAAGGAGAATAGAAAAAGGACCAGAAGGCATTATTTTATATAATGCAGGTTGTTGAGGAGACAATCTTCCCGCAAATTGTAGCAACAACCAAATCAAAGGAGGCATGGGAAATTCTATCTAGCTCCTTTGAGGGCACCAACAAAGTGAAGTTGGTGAGGTTGCAGATGCTAAGAAGAGAATTTGAAAACTTGCAGATGAGTGAATGAGTCCATGAGCAACTTCTTTACCCATACAATGGGTGTCATCAACCAGATGAGGTTGAATGGTGAGAATGTTGAGAACTAGAGGATTATGGAGAAGATATTGAGGAGCCTACCAGTAAGGTTTGACTTAGTGGTGATTGCAATTGAAGAATCAAGGGATTTGACAACCCTCTCAATGGATGAGCTCATGGGTTCTCTACAAACACATGAGCAGAGGTTGAGCCATTCATCTCAGTCCTCTTTAGAGCAAGCTTTCAAGATGTAGATCTCATTCCGAGATAGTAGCAATGAAGAATCCCACCAAGGTGCCTCTAGTTCTCAAGGAGGAAGAGGAAATAATAGTAGATGCAAGCATGGAAGAGGCCATAAGTGAGGAGGAAGGTCAAACTCCAATGAAGGAGAGACAAGTTGCAACTTCCATCAAGCAGGAGGAAGAGGCAATGGAAGAAATCAGCAAGGAGGATCTAATCAGAGGTATGATAAATCAAAGATCCAATGTTATTACTGCAAGAAATTTGGTCATTATAGCTATGAGTGTAGAAATAATATGGCCAAGGATAATAAGCAGCAAGCCCACTATACAAATGAATCTAAAAATGTAGAGTGTAGAGATGCTTGTGGAAATTTGTTGTTAACTTGTAGTACTAAGGAGGAGAGCTAGAAGAATACCTGGTATCTCGATAGTGGTTGTAGTAACCACATGTATGGGAACAGAGAGATGTTCTCATAGTTGGATGAATCCATCCAATCCGAAGTGAATATGGGGAACAATAACAAGGTACCTATCATGGGTAAAGGGAAAATCATTATCCACACTAGGCAAGGTGAAAGGAAGCAGATCACTGATGTGTATTATGTGCCTGGGTTGAAACATAATTTGTTGAGTGTTGGAAAACTTGTGCAGAAGGGGTACACTATGCAATTTAAGAATGGATCATGTATCATCCGAGACAAGGAGAATGGGCTCATAGCAACTATGTCCATGAAAAAGAACAAGATGTTTCCCCTACAAATTCAAAATGAATTATTGCTATCATTTAGTGTAGTTGTGAAAGATGCTACATGGCTGTGGCATCTCAGATTCGATCATCTAAGTTTCAATGGCTTGAACCTATTGTACAAGAAACAAATGGTGAAGGGTTTACCCATCATAGAACAACTGAATAAAACATTTGAAGGTTGTTTAGTCTACAAGTAGCACAAGGATGCATTCCCTATGGGACAATCTTGGAGAGATTCACAACCATTGGAGCTGGTGCATTCAAATATCTATGGACCTATGCAAACTAGCACATTTGTCGGTAACAAGTACTTCCTAAATTTTATTGATGATTTTAGTCAAAGGACATGGGTATATCCCATTAGGAAAAATTTAGAGGCTTTCAACAAATTCAAGGAGTTCAAGGATTTGGTTGAAAAACAAAGCAACTATTATGTGAAGACTCTTAGAACAGATGGAGGAGGTGAATACATCTCCAATGAATTCCATAATTTTTACAAGCAAAATGGAATTCAAAGGTAGTTCATAGCCAGATACACACCATAGTAGAATGGTGTTGCAGAGAGGAAGAACAGAACCATTATGGAGATGGCATAGAGTATGTTGAAGGCAAAGGCATTGCCACATGAGTTCTAGGTAGAAGTTGTATGTTGTGTAGTTTATCTTTTGAATAGGTGTCCCAAAAAGAGTGTGAAGGACAAGATTCCTTAAGAGGCTTGGAGCAACCAAAATCTGAGTGTTGCTCACTTAAGAGTTTTTGGGTGCATAGCATATGCACACATCCTAGATGAGAAGAGAAAGAAGCTAGATGAAAAGGCAAAGAAATGCATCTTCATTGGCTATAGTGAAGAGTCGAAGGCTTATAGGTTGTATAACCCTATGACAAAGAAATTGGTTATAAGCTAAGATGTGAAGTTCCTGGAGGATGAAGCATGGAACTGGAAATCCAAGACTGGTCATCCAAAGCCAACAATTATTGAATATGAGGATTTGGAAGGAGATAAAGTGCATCCACTTGTAGCCTCAAGTAGTACTATTGGTGCTAGCAGTAGCACTACCTCATCATCACAGTCACCTCCACTTGCAAGAAGAATCTCCAACTTGAAGACACCAGTGAAGACAAGGAGCTTGCAAGATATTTATGAGGTAACCAAGAATGAAATAGATGAAGAACATTCTGATTTTGCTTTATTTTCTAAGTGTGATCCAATTTCATTTGAAGAAGTAATTCAGAATTGAAAATGGGTGCAAGCTATGGATGATGAGATAGAGACCATAGAGAAGAACACGACCTATAATTTAATGGATCCTCAAGTAGGTAAGAAGACCATTGGATTTAAATGGGTATATAAAACCAAGTTTAATTCCCAAGGTGAGGTTTATAAGCATAAGGCTATATTGATGGCAAAATACTACAAGCAAAAGTTAGGGATTGATTATCATGAGGTATATGCGTCTATAGTGATACTTGACACAATCAAAATGATTCTAGCATTGGCAGCCCAGAAAGGCTAGAATGTTTACCAAATGGATGTCAAGTCTACCTTCCTCAATGGAGTGTTGGAAGAGGAGGTCTACATAGACCAACCACCCGAATATGAGTTGGAAGGACAAGAAGGCAAGGTCCTAAAATTGAAGAAGGCCCTGTATGGGTTAAAGCAAGTACCCAGGGCTTGGTATAGGTGAATTTATGCTTATATTTAGGAGAATGGGTTTATCAAATACCCATATGAGCACACTATATACATGAAGACAAGTGCAAAGGGAGATATGATCATCATCTGCTTGTATGTAGATGATCTAATATATACTAGAAACAATAATATGTTGTTTGAACAGTTTAGAATTGCCATGAATAAGGAGTTCAAGATGACAAACTTAGGCTTGATGAAATATTTTCTAGGCATTGAAGTTGACCAATATATGGATGGTATCTTCATATCTCAAGGCAAGTATGCAATATATGTCTTGAAGAGGTTCATAATGGAGGATAGCAAACCAATGATCACGTCGGTTGCAACAGGTCTAAAATTGAGCAAGAATGATTGTAGCAATAATATTGATCCAACATTCTACAAAAGACTTGTTGGAAGTCTCATGTACTTGATAGCAACCAGACCAAACCTAATGTTTGTAGTGAGTTTGATTAGCATATTTATGGAAGCACCAAAGAACACTCACTTGCAGGCAGGGAAAAGAATACTGCGGTATGTCAATGGGACCAGGAATCATGGAATATTTTATGCCAAAAAAGACCAGCTGGAACTTATTAGCTACACAAATAGTGATTGGGTTGGTAGTATAGATGACAGGAAGAGCACTTCCGGTTTTGCATTCCACCTTGGATTAGGTGTAGTATCATGGTCATCAAAGAAGCAACCAATTGTTGCATTATCAACTATTGAGGTAGAGTATGTTGCTACCACTTCAGTCGCATGCCAGGAAATATGGCTATGAATAATTTTGGGTGAACTCAATCATCACCAGGAAGGGGCAACCATGATTTACTATGATAAAAATTCTGCCATAGCACTATCGAAGGATCCAGTGTTTCATGGCAGGAGCAAGCACATCGATATCCACTACCACTTCATTAGAGAGCTGGTAAAATTTAATGAAGTTGTGTTATTGTTTTGCAGGTCCAAAGACCAGGTTATGGATATCTTCACAAAACCTTTGAAGGAGGAAGACTTCAATAGGTTGAGGGAAATGCTAGGTGTCAAAGTCTTTGTGAAATCTTGTTTAAAGGAGGATGTTAGAAATTAAACTTGATTTCATTCCTAAAAGATCTCTGACAGATCTTATCACCAAAATCGTATTGTCATATTTTATAGCATGCACAATCATTACCAGAATTTGCATATTTGAAGGAGATAAATGCATGTTAGAAGATAAGCCTTATTCCCCCTTCGCCTAGATAAGTCGATGTCATTCTCAGAACATAGCAATGAGATTGAAATCAAAAGTAGTGAAAGAGGAGAAGAGCGGTAGCGAAAGGCCATAGAAGAAGCGGTAGTAAAAGCAGTGAAAGGAATGGAGGAGAATATAGAGACTGAACAGAGTCCAGGGAGAAGAGAATCTAAAGAACCACTTTGACTAGAAAAATACCCATTTTCGTGTATTTCTCCTCCAAAAATGCATTTTCAGGCAATCTATTCCAAAAATGGATATTGCCAGTGAAACTCTTGAGATATTTTGTAAAAGTATTTTACTAGAGAAGCTCATTCAAACCAAATTTCTGCTATTTCACTAGCGATTTTTTTTAGTAGAAAAACTACATTGTCATTGCATTGTTCTTTTAGATACCTACTCAGCTAGTGGGGTACACCATGCTTTCATTTATCGAGAACATGTATCTAAGTACCTACATGGGGCCACATCCCACCATTACTGCAGGTCAATGGGATTCCTGAGAATATCTCATTTATTTAGGACCAAGAAGGCCAAGCTAGAAAATGCTACCATGTTTTGTATTTTATCTATTTTACATTTTGGTTGAAATATTTCCTATGCGCAAGATGGTGCATGCTCCAGTCCAAAACAAATGCAGTAAGTAATTGGCTTATATAGGAAAGTGAGAGCAGAATAGGACAAGGTTGTGCACCACTCTATTTAACACAGAGCGAGGAGTGAATTACATCAATATAAGATATCAACAGGTTACTAGAAAAAGTGTGCCACTTGGTACAACATAAAAAAATGGAGTGGGATGCAGCATGCCATAGATTTTAGCTAGTTTAAAATCTGAGGATTAGGGCAACTATGTTGGCTCACTTGATACAAAGGCTTGCACACATTTCAATGCAAAATGGAAGTGGGGTGGAGCAAGTTAGGTATCACGGATTTAAAAATAGCTTAAATCCATGGGGGAGGATAAAATTTAGAGACTTTGTTCTATGTCACTCAATCCAAATCAAAAGCACACATTTCAAGACATTAGTTGAGTGCGATACATCATAAAGTAAATAATCAATGTTCTACATCACTTAATAATACAAAGAATATATGGCGGGATAAAACATGTTATGAGCCACAAAATATTACAAATATTTAAAGCATAATGGAGCACGAAATAAAACAAGTAAAACCTAACTTTGCCAAGTTGGTTTTATCATCACCCAAGTATTACACAAAGGCAAAAATACATGAAAATATGTATATATTACTTATATTTAGAAATACATCCACAAACATCTACAACTGAACTAGTTTATAGGATATACTCAGTGCTTATACTGTGTTGCTCTGTTCTTCTCTGCTCTACTTCCCATCTATCTCACCACACTATGTTGTTGCATATTTTATGATGTTTCTCCTCATGCTTTTTCACATATTTATAGCTAGTATGTAGGGAAAAGGTATACTGGCCTTCTGAGACAAAATTTAATTCAAAACAAGGTTTTCTATCCAGTCACTAAACAAACTGACAACTGCAACTTTTGGTAATAACTATGCCTACTATAAAATGAGATAAATAGACTTGGATGATAATATCTATCAAAGATCTATCAGATGTGAAATCATGTTTAAGTTCTAACATCCTCCTTTAAACAAGATTTCACAAAGAGTTTGAAACTTAGCATTTCCCTTAACCTATTAAAGTATTCGTCATTCAAATATTTTATGAATATATCTGCAACCTAGTCTTTGGACCTGCAAAACAATAACACACCATCATTAAATTTTACCAGATATCTAATGAAGTGGTAATAGATATCGATGTGCTTACTTCTGCCATGAAACACTGGATCATTCGATAGTTCTATGGTAGAATTATTGTCACAATATATTGTTGTTGCTCCTTCCTGGTGATGGTTCAGCTCATCCAAGATTCTTCCTAGCCATATTGTCTAGCATGTAGCTGATGTGATGGAAACATACTCTACCTCAATAGTGAATAATGCAATAATTGGTTTATTCTTTTATTACCATGAAACTACACCCAATTCAAGATGGAATGCAAATCCAAAAGTGCTCTTCCTTTCATCTATGTTGCCAGCCCAATCACTATCTATGTAGTCAATCAATTCAAGATAGTATTTCCTGGCATAAAAATTTCTATGGTTCCTTGTCCAATTGACATAATGCATAATCCTTTTCCCTTCCTGCAAGTGAGTATTCTTTGGTGTCTCCATAAATATTCTGATAAAGCTCACTGCAAACATCAGGTTTGGTCTAGTTGCTATCAAGTACATGAGACTTCCAACTAACCTCTTGTAGAAATTTGGATCAATATTGTTGTTGCAATCTTTCTTGCTCAATTTTAGGCTTGTGGCAACTGACATGATTGTTGGTTTTCTATCCTCCATTATGAATATCTTCAAGACATATATTACATACTTGCTTTGAGAGATAAATATGCCATCCGAATATTGGTCAACTTCAATGCTAAGAAAATATTTCATCAGGCCTAAATTTGTCATCTCAAACTCCTTTATAGCATTTCAAAACTTCTCAAATAGCATATTGCTATTGCTAGCATATATCATATCATCTACATACAAGCAAAAAATGATCATATCTCCCTTTGCATTTGTCTTCATATACATAGTATGCTCATATGTGTATTTGATAAACCCATTCTCCTAAAAGTAACCATCAATACGACTATACCAAGCCCTTGGTGCTTGCTTCAACCCATGTAGGGCTTTCTTTAGTTTTAATACCTTGCCTTCTTGCCCTTCTATCCCATATCCAGGTGGTTGGTCTATGTAGATCTCTTCTTCCAACACTCCATTTAGTAAGGTAGACTTGACATCCATCTGGTAAATATTCCAACCCTTTTGGGTTGCCAATGCTAGGATCATTCTAACTGTGTCAAGTCTCACTACAAGTTCATATACTTCATGATAGTCAATCCCTAACTTTTTCTTGTAGCCTTTTGCCACCAATCTGACCTTATGTTTGTCGACTTCACTTTGGGAATTAAACTTGGTTTTATATACCCATTTGAATCCAATGGTCTTCTTCCCTGCTGGAAGATACATTAGCTACTAGGTTTGTTTTTTCTCTATGGTTTCTATCTCATCATCCATATATTTCACCCATTTTCTATTTTTAATTGCATCTTCAAATGAAATTGGATCACACTCAAAAAATAAAGCAAAATCAAAATTTTTTGTTTCATCAATTTTATTTTTAGTTAACTCATATATATCTTGCAAGCTCCTTATCTTGGATGGTGTCTTCAAGTTGCAGATCCTTCTTGCAAGTGGATGTGACCATTATGACAAGGTAGTGTTATTGATTGCACCATTATTACTACTTGAAGCTACAAGCTAATGCACTTTATTTTATTTCAAGTTCTCAAACTTAATAACTATTGGCTCTTGTTGACTAGTCTTTGATTTCTAATTCCATGCTTCATCCTCTAGGAACTTCACATCTCAGCTGATGATCAACTTCTTTGTTATAGGATTATACAACCTGTAATCCTTTGATTCTTCATTATAACCAGTGAAGATGCACTTTTTTTATTTTTCATCCAATTTATTTCTCTTTTCATATGGGATATGTGCATATGATATGCACCCAAAAACTCTTAAGTGAGCAACACTTGGATTCTGGTTGCTTCATGCCTCTTAAGGAATTTTTTCCTTCACACTCTTTATGGGACACATGTTTAGCAGATAAACTGCACAAGCTACATTTTCTATCTATAAATCATGTGGTAACCATTTTGCTTTCATCATACTTCATGCCATCTCCATTTGTTGGCAATTTTGGGTACCTTGAGTACATTGCCTTTGCCTAAGTTTAGTTGTTGTCATTGATGTCAAGGAGCTATTGGTAGATGTTGTTTTTGATGTCAAGGAGTTCTTGGAGCAATTTGTTTTTATGTCTAAGGATGTGTTTTGATGAAGGTTTCAGCTGGTCAGTAAGTCTCCAGAAATCCAAAAAAATCCAGAAAAAGATAAGTTAGAAAAAGTTTGCAGGCTGCTGGAAAAACTATCGCGATTTCGCGACATGTTTGAGGAGAGAGAAAGTTTGGCCAAAACTATCACGATTTCACGACATGTTTGAGGAGAGAGAAAGTTTGGCCAAAACTGTCATGATTTCGTGACATGCTGGAAGGCAGAGGCAGAACGGGCAAAACTATCATGATTTCGTGACATGCAGGAAGGCAGAGGCAAAGTGGGAAAAAGTGTCACGATTTCGTGACAAGTTTCGAAGAAGTTGTACGGATGCAGAAAGTGTCACGATTTCGTGACAAGTTGAGTTGGCAGTGTTGAGTTGCAGGAAGTGTCACGATTTCATGACAAGTTTCGAAGAAGTTGTACGGATGCAGAAAGTGTCACGATTTCATGACAGGTTGAGTTGGCAGCTTGCAGTTGGCAAAAGCGTCATGATTTCGTGACATGTTCCAGTTTTGTGAATAGTTGACAAGAAAGAGCTTAAGGCAGCGAAGGCGTCATGATTTCGTGACATGTTTCATTTTTGCTAGTGCAAACCAAGAAAAGGATGAAGGAGCAAGAGGTGTCACGATTTCGTGACAGAGTTGCTGATGACATCAGCTAAAGGCAAAGATGTCACGATTTCATGACAGTAGCGGAGAAGAAGACTTTGAAGTCTAGAGCATCACGATTTCGTGACAAGAATCATGATGACGTCAGCAAGAGGCAAAGGTGTCACGATTTCATGATAGTAGTGGAGAAGAAGGCTTTGAAGTCCAGAGCATCACGATTTCGTGACAAGAATCATGATGACGTCAGCAAGAGGCAAAGGTGTCACGATTTTGTGACAGTAGCAGAGAAGAAGGCTTTGCAGTCCAGAGCGTCACGATTTCGTGACAAGAATCATGATGACATCAGCAAGAGGCAAAGGTGTCACGATTTTGTGATAGCAGTGGAGAAGAAGGCATTGAAGTCTAGAGCATCATGATTTCGCGACAAGATTCATGATGACGTCAGCAAAAGCTGTAGTGTCACGATTTCGTGACAACAAACCAAAGGAGGTGTACGGCAGACAAAGGCGTAGCGATATCGTGACATGTTTGAGTGTCGCACGAGAAAAGCTATAGAACAGCAGAGGCGGTTGAAGCCGACGAAGTTAACCTTGGCCGACGAAGTATAAGGTTTTACGCCGACGTGTTAGAAGGTTGAACAGCCGACTAAAGAACAAGATTTCATCTTGAGATTGTGAGTATTTAAAGGAGGACTGTTTGAGCAATTTTGGGTGTATCGATTGGGTGTGCATTCGAAGTGTGGCATTCGCAGAGTTAGTGCGACAAGTGAGGTTCGAGTATCAAAAAGCAGAGAGCGAAGTTCGACTACAGCATTAGAGTGCATTTCCTTGAATCTTCTAAGTATCAAAGACTATGCTGTTGTATGCGCGAAGAATGTGTTGTTGTTCATGAGAAGACTATGCGAAGAGAGTGTGTTGTTGTGATTACAAATAGGCGCATAAGTTGCTGTGCATTCGAATGCTGTAGTGTTTGTGAAGAGTGGAATTTGATCTAAGGACAGCTGTGATTGCGACTGTGTTCACGCAGTCTGTGTAAAAGAAAAGCAAAGGGCATGAAGTAGTTGCTTCTGTAATTGAAAAGTTGTGAAGGACGAACGGTGATAGTGCTACTGCAATCTTTGCAAAGATTGCACTATTGCGTTTGCGCAAAAGTTGAGAAGATAGTGCGGCTGTAATTTAAAGAGACTGTGCTGCTGTAGTTGTGCAGACAGTGAAAAGTTGTCTTCCTACCAAGTGCAGATCAAAGACAGAGGAAAAGGACAGAATTGTGCCAGATCGAAGGACTATGTTTTGGTGCAGTAAAGAGGACCAACTTGCTGTGACAGAGTTGAGGACAGAGATCTCCAGCCAGAGCAGGGAAGACAGGTGTCTTCTATGGAAATATTTCCACTTGCTAAGGGCAAAAGAGATAGAGGTCTTCTAGAGGATCACTAGCAAAGCAGAATTAGGGGAAGGTGTCTCCTTTGAGTTGAGGCTCATAAACATTGTAATTGGGAAGGATTCCCAGAGGTTTTGATATAACTTTTAGAGGAAAAGTTTTATCCGTGGAGTAGCCCATCTTGGGTGAACCACGTAAATTGTTGTGTCTCATTGTGGATTGCTTCTTATGCACTATTTTATTGCTGTTATTACTGCTATCTTATTCTGCGTGTTAATAGTTTGAAAGCTGTATTGATAGATAAAGTGAAAAGAGGTCTTATACTGTTCACCCCCCCTCTCAGTATAAGCTTGTGTTCTTCAATTGGTATCAGAGCCAGTGCCTTCGAAAAGTTTAACAGCTTGAAGGAAAATTTTACAAAGAACACAATGGACTACTCGAGTGGCAATGCAACACCTATTCTTGACGGATCAGATTTTGGTCTATGGAGTGCAAGAATGAAAGTCTATCTAATGGCTCTCGGTAATGAGGTATGGGAAGTTGTTGAAGATGGGTATACCATTCCTACAAATGGTCCTTACACTAAAGAAGACAGACTTCTACATCACAACAATTCAAAAGCCATGAATGCAATCTTGAAGGGTTTACAAAAGGCAGATCTCACTAAAGTTATTCACTGCAAGACAACTAGTGAAATGTGGAAACAATTGCTGGTTGTTCATACAGGTGATGCAAATGTTTGAAAGGCCAAGTTAAGACATTTTAAAGGTATGTTTGAACAACTCAAGATGAATGATGATGAAAATATTAGTGACTACATGCTCCGGATGGATGAAGTTGTTAATTCTATGAAAGACTTAGGTCTTGAACTTGCTGAAAATGATGTGTGTGATAAGATTTTAAGATCCCTTCCTAATAGATTTAGTGAAAATATTTTTGCTATTGAGGAAGCTAAAGATTTAGATAAATTGAAAAAGGATGAGCTCCATAGTATTCTTGCAGCATTTGAGCTGAGAACTCAAGTAAAAGTTGATGTAAAGAAAGAAGCAGCTTTCAAAGCTATCAAGAAATCGAAGGGCAAACAGATTCAAGAAAGTGATGAGTCTTCTAGTGAGGAAGAGGCATATTACAACAGGAAAGGCAAGTTTTCCAGAAAGCACAAAAGCAAGAAAAATATAAGATGTTTCAACTGTGGGAAATTTGGTCATTATGCTACTGACTGTACTGTTTCTAAAGATGAAAGTGATGAAGATATACAGGATGTTAAAAGCAAGGATTCTGAAAAGCACAGGTATTTCAGGAAAAGCAAAGATGAGTACAACAATCATGGAAAGAGGCATTCTCTCAAGAATAAGAAGAGCTTCTACTTAGACAAAGCAAGTAAGTGTTCTAGCAGTGAAAGTGACAGTTCTTCTAGTGATGATGAAAATGAGATGTTGTTCATTTCAGAAAAAGAGGAAGAACCGAAACATAAATTCATTATCATGAAATGTTTTAGATGTGGAAATTTTGGGCACCTTGAGGATGATTGCAAAAATAATGATTTGGTTGCTAGTATGTATGAAGATGTTTCAGAAAACCCCAATGAAGATGCATGTATGGTTTTTGAAAAAGGTAGCACCTCTAGTGATAAGAAATCTGAAAAAGGCTGTGATGATTCAAAGTGCCATCAAATAGAGGATCTTGAATGCGAACTCAACAATGCTCTTAGTGTTTTGAAAAAGGAAAGAAAGAAGAATGATAGACTCAAGATTAAGTTAGATGAATGTTGTATGGAGATAGATGAACTTGTAGAAAATCTTGAAATATCTATGGCTAAGTCACAAGAACTCAAGAATGAGTTAGATTCTAAAATTCTGGAGTATAGTGAGTTAGAACAGGAAATGGCTTCTTTGAAAGAAGAAAATAAAGAGTACAAAGATAAGCTTTACAGATTTCAGGATAGCTCCAAGAAGGTTAAATTTCTCATCGAAGGACAAAGAAAACCAACAGATAAAACAGGTCTCGGTTTTGTTGAGCCGCACAAGGAACGGGTTGGGGAATCTAGCAAGAGATTTCAAAAGAAAGAGAGTCCTATTGAAGAAAGTACTTCAGATCATGAGTCCGTAAGTGATGTATACGCAGAAACAGAAAACGATATTCAGACTAAGAAGAAGAAGTTTTCGGGACCCATGAAGTCGAATAAAATAAAATTTCACGGTAGATGTTATGAGTGTCACAGATTTGGTCACATGGCTGTACATTGCATGACTCAAATGAAGAGAGTAAATGACAGGTTCAGGAGACGTAATTTCTTTCAAGGGTATTGCTACTCTTGTCAACAATTCGGGCACAAGGCAATTTTTTGCAAAGCAAATAACAAGAACTGGGTTAGTCAGAATAGGCGAATTCAAAGAACAGCCATGTCTAATATTGTTACCTACTATAAATGCAACAATGAAGGACACCTAGCTAGACAATGTAGAGTCGATATTCTAAGATACAGTAACAGTAATAGCAGCATGAACAAATTCAAGGATCAAGGCATGGATAAAAATAGGAATGATAACAAAAATAGGAAAAGTGACATGAACAGATCCAAGGATCAAGGTATGGATAAGAACAAAAAAGATAAAAGAAACAAGAACAGTAGTATTAACAGGTCCGAGGATCAGAACAGTGACAGGAACAGAAATACAGGAAAAGAATTCAAGAGAAGGCCCGACAAAGAAATCTTAGACACTAATGATGATGAGTGTCTAATGGGAGTGTCACTCCCAACCCTGTTTTAAATCACCTCATCAGGAGGTGGGGGAGGGACTAAGCTAAGAGGCTCATTCTTAGTCCCAAGCCCCAAAGGTGACCCTTTGCCATTGATGACAAAGGGGGAGAGATTTAAGTAAGGGGGAGAGTTTTTCAAGAGAAGAGGAAAGCTTCAAGTCAGGGGGAGCAACACTTGAAGAGATTGATTTCAGTTTTGGCTCTTGAAAGATGTGTTTTAGTTAAGGGTTGCCATCAATGACAAAGGGGGAGATTGTTGGCAATTTTGGGTACCTTGAGTACATTGCCTTTGCCTAAGTTTAGTTGTTGTCATTGATGTCAAGGAGCTATTGGTAGATGTTGTTTTTGATGTCAAGGAGTTCTTGGAGCGATTTGTTTTTATGTCTAAGGATGTGTTTTGATGAAGGTTTCAGCTGGTCAGTAAGTCTCCAGAAATCCAACAAAAATCCAGAAAAAGATAAGTTAGAAAAAGTTTGCAGGCTGCTGGAAAAACTGTCGCGATTTCGCGACATGTTTGAGGAGAGAGAAAGTTTGGCCAAAACTGTCACGATTTCGTGACATGTTTGAGGAGAGAGAAAGTTTGGCCAAAACTATCACGATTTCGTGACATGTTTGAGGAGAGAGAAAGTTTGGCCAAAACTGTCGTGATTTCATGACATGCAGGAAGGCAGAGGCAAAGCGGGCAAAACTATCACGATTTCGTGACATGCAAGAAGGCAGAGGCAAAGTGGGCAAAAGTGTCACGATTTCGTGACAAGTTTCGAAGAAGTTGTACGGATGCAGAAAGTGTCGCGATTTCGTGACAAGTTGAGTTGGCAATGTTGAGTTGCAGGAAGTGTCGCGATTTCATGACAAGTTTCGAAGAAGTTGTACGGATGCAGAAAGTGTCACGATTTCGTGACAGGTTGAGTTGGCAGCTTGCAGTTGGCAAAAGCGTCGCGATTTCGTGACATGTTCCAATTTCGCGAACAGTTGACAAGAAAGAGCTTAAGGCAGCGAAGGCGTCGCGATTTCGCGACATGTTTCATTTTTGCTAGTGCAAACCAAGAAAAGGATGAAGGAGCAAGAGGTGTCACGATTTTGTGACAGAGTTGCTGATGACGTCAGCTAAAGGCAAAGATGTCATGATTTCATGACAGTAGTGGAGAAGAAGACTTTGAAGTCCAGAGCGTCACGATTTCGTGACAAGAATCATGATGATGTCAGCAAGAGGCAAAGGTGTCACGATTTCACGATAGTAGCAGAGAAGAAGGCTTTGAAGTCCAGAGCGTCATGATTTCATGACAAGAATCATGATGACGTCAGCAAGAGGCAAAGGTGTCACGATTTCGTGACAGTAGCGGAGAAGAAGGCTTTGCAGTCCAGAGCGTCGTGATTTCGTGACAAGAATCATGATGACATCAGCAAGAGGCAAAGGTGTCATGATTTCATGATAGCAACGGAGAAGAAGGCATTGAAGTCTAGAGCGTCATGATTTCGTGACAAGATTCATGATGACGTCAGCAAAAGTTGTAGTGTCACGATTTCGTGACAACAAACCAAAGGAGGTGTATGACAGACAAAGGCGTAGCGATATCGTGACATGTTTGAGTGTCGCGCGAGAAAAGCTACAGAACAATAGAGGCGGTTGAAGCCGACGAAGTTAACCTTGGCCGACGAAGTATAAGGTTTTACAGCCGACGTGTTAGAAGGTTGAACAGCCAACTAAAGAACAAGATTTCATCTTGAGATTGTGAGTATTTAAAGGAGGACTGTTTGAGCAATTTTGGGTGTATCGATTGGGTGTGCATTCGAAGTGTGGCATTCGCAGAGTTAGTGCGACAAGTGAGGTTCGAGTATCAAAAAGCAGAGAGCAAAGTTCGACTACAGCATTAGAGTGCATTTCCTTGAATCTTCTAAGTATCAAAGACTATGCTGCTATATGCATGAAGAATGTGCTGTTGTTCATGAGAAGACTGTGCGAAGAGAGTGTGTTGTTGTGATTACAAATAGGCGCATAAGTTGTTGTGCATTCGAATGCTACAGTGTTTGTGAAGAGTGGAATTTGATCTAAGGACAACTGTGATTGTGACTGTGTTCACGCAGTCTGTGTAAAAGAAAAGCAAAGGGCACGAAGTAGCTGCTGCTGTAATTGCGAACAGTTGTGAAGGACGAACGGTGATAGTGCTGCTGCAATTTTTGCGAAGATTGCACTATTGCGTTTGCGCAAAAGTTGAGAAGATAGTGCGGCTGTAATTTAAAGAGACTATGCTGCTATAGTTGTGCAGACAGTGAAAAGTTGTCTTCCTACCAAGTGCAGATCAAAGACAGAGGAAGAGGACAGAATTGTGCCAGACCGAAGGACTGTGTTTTGGTGCAGTAAAGAGGACCAACTTGCTGTGACAGAGTTGAGGACAGAGATCTCCAGCCAGAGCAGGGAAGACAGGTGTCTTCTGTGGAAATATTTCCACTTGCTAAGGGCAAAAGAGATAGAGGTCTTCTAGAGGATCACTAGCAAAGCAGAATTAGGGGAAGGTGTCTCCTTTGAGCTGAGGCTCATAAACATTGTAATTGGGAAGGATTCCTAGAGGTTTTGATATAACTTTTAGAGGAAAAGTTTTATCCGTGGAGTAGCCCATCTTGGGTGAACCACGTAAATTGCTATGTCTCATTGTGGATTGCTTCTTATGCACTATTTTACTTTTGTTATTACTGCTATCTTATTCTACGTGTTAATAGTTTGAAAGTTGTATTGATAGATAAAGTGAAAAGAGGTCTTATACTTTTCACCCCCCCCTCTCAGTATAAGCTTGTGTTCTTCACCATTATTGTTATATTTTTCCTCTTTGCAACACCATTCTAATGCGGTGTGTATCTTGTAGTGAATTGCCTTCGAATTTCATTTGCTTTGAAAAAATAATGGAATTCATTGGAGATCTATATTTTATGAGAGTCTTCATATAATGGCCACTTTGTTTCTCAACCAGAGCCTTAAACTCCTTGAATTTTTTTAAAGCTTCTAACTTTTGCTTGATGGGATATACCCATGTCTTTCGACTGAGTCATCTATAAAATTCAAGAAATATTTTTTTTTGGAAAATGAGCTAGTTTGCATAGGGTCATAGATATTTGAGTGTACCATTTGTAGTGACTATGAAGCTTTCCATGACTATCTTGAAGGGAACACATCCCTATGTTTATTTCCAACTAGACAACCTTCACATTCTTTATTGGGTTGCTTTATGAGAGGTAAACCCTTCATTTGCTTCTTGTGTAGCAAGTTCAACCCATTGAAACTCAGGTGATCATATTTGAGATGCCACAGCCAGGTAGCATCGTTCACCACTACCCTAAATAAAATAAACAATTCATTCTAAATCTATAGGGGAAAAATCTTGTTCTTTGTCATAAATACAGTTGCAATGAGCCCATTCTTCTTGTTCTAGATGATATAGGCTCATTCCAAATAAGTTATCCAATTCTTAACAAGTTGTGTTTCAACCCATACACATAATACACATCTTGTATTTTCTTCCTTTCACATTGCTTGGTGTGGATAATAATTTTCTCTTACCCATGATAGGTACTTTGTTTTTGTTCTCCATATTCACTTCGGACTTGATTATTTCATCAAGCTATGTGAACATCTCTTTGTTCCGAGACATATTGTTTCTTCATCCACTATCGAGATACTAGGTATTCTTTTGGCTCTCCTCCTTAGTACTGCAAGTTAACAGTAGATTCCCACAAGCATATCTACACTATGTATTTTCAACTTTATTTGTGTAGTGGGTGTGCTTCTTATTATCCTTGGCCATATGATATCTACACTCATAGCTATAATGACCAAATTTCTTGCAATAATAGCATTGGATATTTGAATTATCATACCTCTGATTAGATGCTCCTTGTTGATTTCTGTCATTACCTCTTTCTCCTGCTTGATGGAAGTTACAACTGATCACTCCTTCACTTGAGTTTGACCTTACTCCTCGCTTGTTACCTCTTCCACTCTTATATTTATTACTTTGTCATCTTCCTCCTTGAGAACTAGAGGCATTATGGTGGTATTCTTCTATTTTTATGTTATGTCAAAATGAGACATGCATATTAAATACTTGCTCTAAAGAGAACTAAGATGACCGACTCAGCCTCTTCTCATGTGTTTGCAGAGAACCCATAAGCTCATCCATGGAGAGGGTTTTAAAATCCCTTGATTCTTAAATTGCAATTACTACTGAGTCAAATCTTTATAGTAGGCTCCTCAATATCTTCTCCACAATTCTCTAGTTCTCCACATTCTTGCCATTCAACCTCATCTGGTTGATGATACCCATTTTTTGGGTAAAGAAATCACTTATGGACTCTAACTCACTCATCATCTAATTCTCAAATTCTCTTCTCAACATCTACGACCTCACTAACTTCACCTTGTTAGTACCCTGGAAAGAGGTAGTAATAATTTGCCAAGCCTTGTTTGTTTTTGTTCCTACTAAAATTCTAGATAAAATTGTTTCCTTGACTTCTTGCATTATGCAAAATAATGCCTTCTAGTCCTTCTCTTGATTCTCCTTCAACAAATATATCTCCACTTAGGAGAGAGTGCTCGACATTGCTGCATCTGCTTGTTATGCATAGCCATTATCCACTAGGTACCATAGCTCCTAAGATCCTAACAAGATCTTCATCTGGATTCTCTAGTAATCATAGTTCTTGCCATTGAAATGTGGTATTTGCAACAACAATGAGTTATTTATAGAAGCCATTACTTCTTATATACCATGAATTTGGCACTATCTCTAATACCAATTTGAAATATTTCCTGTGAATGGGATGGTACATGCTTTGGTCTAGAGTCAATTTGAAATATTTCCTATGGACAGGATGGCACATGCTCTGGTACATAATAGATGCAGTAAGCCGCTAGATTATACAAGTGAGAGTGGACTAGGTCAAGGTTGTGAACTGCTCTATTTAACATAGAACGAGGAGTGGATTACAACATTAAAATATGTCAATGGGTCATTTAAAAAAGTGAGCCATTTGCTACAACACAAAAAAATGGAGTAGGATGCAACACACCATGGTTTTTAGCAAGTTTGAATTCCGTGGATTAGGGCAAATGTGTTGTACAACTTGAGACAAAGGCTTGCACTTATTTCAATGCAAAATGGAAGTGGGGTGGAGCAAGTTAGGTATCATGGATTTAAACACAAATTAAATCCATGGAGGAAAAAATTTAGAGGCTTTGTTCTATGCTGCTGAATCCAAATCAAAAGCACACCTTTTGAGATATTAGTTGAGTAGGATACAACATAAAGTAAATAATCAATGTTCTATTTCTCTTAATAATACAAAGAATATATGGTGGGATATAAATTTTTATGAGCCATAAAATATTACAAATATTTAGAGCAGAATGGAGCATGAAATAAAACAAGTAAAACCTAACTTTTCCAAGTTGGTTTTATCATCATCCAAGTATTACATGAAGGCAAAAATACATGAAAATATGTATATATTACTTAGATTTAGAAATACATCTACAAACATTTACAACTAAACAAGTTTGCAGGATATACTCTATGCTTTTACTATGTTGCTTTATTCTTCTCTACTCTGCTTCTCTTCTGTATCACCACACTACATTGTTGTGTTTTTTCTGATGTTTCTCCTCTTGCTTGTTCACATATTTATAGTTGAAATGGATGGAAATGCATACCAGCCTTCTAACACACATTTAATTCAAAACTAGGATTTCTATCCAATAACACAAAATGACAACTATAACTACAGATAATAACTACACCTACTATAAAATGCGGTGAACAAATTTGGATGATAAGATCTATCAGAGATATATCATATGTGAAATAATGTTTAATTTCTAACATTTGTTTGAGCTTTGCCTGAATTGTTTGAAGGTCATAGAAAAACTTTGGTGTACCATAAATGGGTATTGCATGGAGAAGACAGTGACCTCTTTACCATCACCTTGGAATTGTTGATGCAACATCATAGTTGGAGGGTCGACATGGCCAGATGTTTAAATCACAATCATGTGTTGCAAGGATAATATTGATAATAATGCACCTCTCAGGGCCTTTTTATTCATATATAACATTATGTCATTGACACTTAATTAAAAATAGGGGATAGCGATGCATATCGAGCTATGTAGATGTCGTTTATTAAGCCAGTTTGAATGAGTAATGGGTATAAAGCTATGCAGTCATCATTTATGAATCTAGTTTGAATGAGGAATGGGTATAGATATTTTATTTATTTTAATTTTTAAGTAATTTATGAAGCTATTGGCTAGTTGTTATGGGTATGTGAGATTGTGAATTGTAATTTAAATAAGTGTGGCTATAATCTATTAGTGTTTCATTGAGAAAAAGCATGAAAGAATCCCCATTTTTTTATTTTGAGGGCCTACCAATGATATAATAGAAACCAAGGCTAATATTTTATAACCTAGACTGGACTGCATTAGTCTGAAGGATGATTGCACGACATGGTCCATTATTTCAAAGTATCGTAGGCCAGTAAATACTAGCTACGCTGCTAGGGATACGAAAAAAAAGAAACAAAACATGAAAATCTAGGAAATAGATCAAGGATTAGTTTTGTGAATCAGGGGGTGGAGTGGGTGAATCAAGCGTATGTGAAGTAAAAATGGAATCACATGAAATTCGTGGAATCCAACCAGAGGGATCCCTCCTTCACCAGTAATTTGCATATGCCTAATAATAATTTTTAAATACAATCATCTTTTGGGGTTAATATCCAAGTGACTGCCACTAGATAGTCAATGATTTTATATGACAAGGTGTATTCCATGATTTTGTACTATATCCTCTAGTACTACCTACCATAGTTCGAAAGCTTGTAACTTGCATTAAATTTTGTAGTTTAATATTGGTAAGTTGATGTAACGCTTCTGCCCCACAACCACTCATGACAATACAAATCTGTAATTTTATGTCAGATGATTCTAACCATGGAATCAAGGCATAATATGGTGCATCCCTAGACATATGAGTGCAAAAACATGGATGATGATGTCTCCTTGTGATTGCAAGATCCCTAGATAGATAAATATAGCGATACAGTTTATGACATCTCCACAGGTTCCTTAGATCACTGACTATAGTAATATGGGTGCTAACATATCCATAGGCTCGCTAGACAACTGAATACAGCAGTACGGGTGCTGAAATCTCCCCATGCTCTCAATATGGATGACTGTAGCAACACTAGTGATGACGTCTCCTTGATGATAACTTTTCCATATGGATGCTCGTGAAACCTGCAAAACTTCACCAATATCTCCAACCAAACTTTGGTTAATTAAAATTGCACAATTTATCATCCCATGATTCAATAACAAAATCCACCAATATCTCCAACCAAAATTTAGTTAAATTGTATTGCACAATTTATAATCCCACGATTCAGTAACAAAATCCACGCAAAGTCAGAAAGTGGTTTGTAATGGAGTTCAAGTTTCAAATTTTATATTTCATGGAAAATACAAATTACAATACTGGAGATAGGATATCATCCAAGTTGCAACACTATTTTATCTTGTTTTTCCCTCTCGCTCTTATGTTCTTCTTCCTCTTTCTCTTATTGAAAAGAAGAACTAAAAATATCCATAAACATACATTGTGGCTTCTTAAACTTTATGTTGTCTGATAATTTCGCCTTCGTATGGTTGTGATTGATAAATCTTGTCGTTTCATCTACCATGTAGATGTCCGCATCATACTCATAGGGTAAGAGAAAAATATTTCATAGGTGAAGCTCATGAAATTTTTTAAAGTTTGCAACCATGATTCCATATTTAGCTATTTCAGAGGCGCTCATCCATGTTGCCACTTCAATCAGTTATTTATTCCACTTGACAAGGTACTCATAATAGACCCTAATTCTCATTTTATTTGATATTCTTGAGTCTATGATTACTTCAATTCTCTGGCAGTTGCGTTATCCATTGTTTTGTTGAAATATCAACTACCTGATCTTCACCCACATTCCTAGGTGGAACATAGTATGGATATAAATGAGGGACATTAAATATTGGTGAAATATCAATGCCTTCTGGAAGCTCAATTTCATATGCATTGGCAGTAAACTTCTTTACGACCTTACATGGTCCAATTTTATTTCAATTTATCTTGTTGTAAGTACCTTTTTGAAACCTCGCATTTCACAAGTAATCTAAAACCATATCTCCAACCTAGAATTCTTGTATCTGACGCTTGAGGTCAACATGTTACTTGTATTTCATGATATGTATTTTCAAATCATCTTTCACTTCATGATGTAAACCTTGCATATACTCTGCAAAATCCTCTGCCATAGCACTGGGTCTCTATAATTCAACTATTCTCCACAACTCATATACTCCTCGAGGATGAGTTACATACACAATATGGAATGGACTTATAGTTTTACTTACATTTACTTAATTATTATATATAAATTATACATGTGCTAACACAACATCCCACAACTTCAGCTTCTTACCAACTAGACACTGCAAAAAAATTCTAAGGCTATTATTTACTACTTCGGTTTGCCCATCTGTTTGAGGATGATAGATAGAACTAAAGCTTAAATTAGTACACAAATTCTTCCATAAGGTATGCCCAAATTGACCTACAAAATTTTACATTCCTATCCAACACAATGCTCTTTGGAAAACCATGCAATCTCACAACTTCTTGAAAGAAAAAATCAACAATATGGGTCACATCGTTTATCTTCTTTTAAGGTATGAAATGGGCCATCTTTGAGAATATATCAAAAATAAAAAAAATAGAATAAATACCATTTTGTTTCCTAGGTATTCTATGAATAAAATTCATGCTCATGTCCTCCCATGGTCTCTCTAGTATTGGTAAGGGTTGATACAACCCAGTATTTTAACTCCTCCACTTTGCATGTTGACAAAATTGACAACCTTGACCAAACCTTATAACATTTGCATTAGTTTTGGGCCAATAGTAAGTACCAAAAAGCCATCTCATTATTTTATCTACTCTAAAATGGACAAATAGTTCTCCACTATGTTTTTCTCTTATCTATTTTTCCCTCATTGAACCTTGTGGTATACACAATTGTTGTTCTTTGAACAAAAGTCTCTCCTGGATGAAGTAATCCAACCATAATGTTCTGTATTCTATATTAGGATTACCACATGCTATCCAAGCTTCCTTGAAGTATGCATCCTTACATTAAATTTCATTCATAACATCAAAACCCAAAAATTCAACCTACAACATGTTCAATAGCAAATTTCTTTGGCTCAAAGCATCTGCCAATTTATTTGAATGACCACTTCTATGCTTCAAGACAAATGAATATCCATGCAAAACTTCCACTCTCTTCGTATGCCTTTAATTTAGCTTACTCTGGTTGTCGATAAACTATAGAGCATGATTATTTGTGAATAAGATAAATTATCTTGGTAGTAAACAATGTCTCCAGTTATTTAGGGCTTGAACTATGGCATAAAACTCTTGGTCATAGAATGAGTATTTCCTCTTTACCTCATTTAGATTCTTACTAAAATAGGTAATGGTTTTGCCTTCCTAGCTCAATACTCCTCCAATAACCTTTCCAAATCTATCTAAAATACCTTGTTGAAGTGTGGTAAAGTTAGAATGAGTTGTTTTGTTATCTTCTCCTTTAGGAGTTGAAAACTTCTTTTTGCTATAGTCATCCACTTAAATTTATGCTTTCCTCCTTTCATCATTTCTATTATTGAGGTCCAAATTCCACTGAAGTACTTGATGAACTTCCTATAAAAACTTGCAAGGCCATGGAAACTCCTAGCCTCATACGTACTTCTAGGTGATGGCCAACTCACAATGGCCTTGAAATTTTTAGGGTCCATTCATAACCCTTCCTAGAATATCATAAAGCCCAAGTACACCATTTTCTCCTTCATAAATCTATGTTTCTTCAAGTTGACTAGTAACTTCTCTTCCTTCAGTCTCTTCAAAACCAATCTCAAATATGCCAAATGGTCTTCGTTACTCTTACTAAAAATAAAGATGTCATCCAAGTAGAAAACCACAAACTTATCAAGAAATGGCTTCAATACTTCATTCATCAAATGCATAAAGGTTCTTGGTGCATTTTTCAATCTGAAAGGTATAACCAACCACTCATATAATCCATCCTTTGTATTTAATGTGGTCTTCCACTCATATCCTTCCCCGATCTGAATTTTATGATAACCACGCTTCAAATCTAGTTTTGTAAAGTACTTTTCTTGACTTAAGAATTCTATTAAATCATCCATGCAAGGTAATGGAAATTTATACTTTATAATTATATTATTGATAGCCCTAGAATCCATACACATGTGACATTATCTGCCCTTATTTAGTGTAAGCATAATTGGTACCACACGAGTGCTCAAGCTCCCTAAAATTATCTATTTATTTTCTCATTCTCCATTGATATTAACCTTTATGTTGCTTTATTGAGTAAACTTGATCCAAGAATTAAATTAATATAATGGATAATACTTGTTGTTGATGGTAAACCATCCAGAAATACTTTTGATAAAAATTTTACATACTCATATAGCAAATTTTAACATCATTTGGAATCTCCTCCTTCTTACCTACAACATCATTCTTTGTAGGTTTAACAATCAAAGCAAAATATGACTTTTTTTTTGTCATCTCTTTCAGAAATTATCTTCTTGAAAGTAAACATACTTTAGGACCAATATCCCCTCTTTCATCCTTGTCCTTCAATGAATTTAACACAAAATTCTTGCCATATTTCATAATGGTGTAGGTACTTTCCCTACTATAATGTACTACCTTCCTATAGAATTGCCAAGGCCTCCCCAGTAACATGTGGTAAGAAACCATGGGTATAATATCACATAAAATCCCATCCTTATATGATCCTCTCTAGAAATTTACCTTACATTATTCACTTACTAGAATTTGGTGTCCCCTTTGCAGCCAATACACCTTGTATATACTAGGATGCTCTACCTTATTCAACCCCAAGTTCTCTACCATCTCAGTAGATACTAAATTATCGATGCTTTTAGTGTCTATGATGACCTTGAAATATTTTCCACTAGATTTGCATGTAGTTCTAAAATGATTTCTCTTTTGGATAAGTTCACATTCCTTATTTTCTAGCTTTAGAAGCACTCTCTTCATCATGAGAGATTATCCTTTCTTAGGCTTCTCCACGTGCCTCGGGGAAAAAATACTTTCTTCTTTAGCTTGCACAATATGATTCCTAACCTCATTTCCCTTATTATTGCCTTGTTGCATGGTTGAACATTCAAATTCTTAATGACCATCTTCTCCACATCTATAACATCTTCCAAATAATACTCTACCTCATGATAAGACTCTGTCTCATCCATTATTTTAGCTATAATCATCATGAGATGTACTAATTTATCCTTCTTATCTTTTTTGTCCTATTCCACTGCTTGTTTGTCCTCATCCTCACAAATATTGTCCCCTTCCTCTTTGATTATTGTATTGCCTTAGTAACAATTTCTCCTCTTCCTTAAAGGCATACTGGTAGGCCTCATCTACTATCCTTATCCTTATCATACTAATTTCTTCTTCTATAGACATCCATAATCTATTAATGTACTTTGAAACTTTCTCTTTATCATCTTCCACATGATAAACTCGAATGGTAAGCCTATAGAATTCCTTTGTGTACATCACACTCATATCCTTTTGTCTCAGGTTTTTCAATCTTCTAAAAATACTCAATTGATAGTCATATGAGAGGAATTTGATCTTTAGTTTTGTTACCATTATCTTCCACATGCTAATATTTTTCATTTTTTCTTTGCATTTATACTTGTACATGGTCCCACCACAAGGATACGTGTCCCTTTAGCTTTGTACCAATAAAATTCACCCTTTTGGGTCTTCTATTGGTTCAAAATAAAAGTACTCCATTTTGGTAATCTAGACTATGAGCTCCTATAGATTGAAGGTTCCATTGTATGATGAGGTTTCTATATTTTTCTTTCATCTCATACTGGAGATCGCTTGAATAAATAACTCTTCTAACTATTCCCCTTGTTCTTCCTCTCAAGCTTCCATGTTGCCAACCTCATCTTCTTCATTGTCACTAATATCTTCAATTTGAATACCTCTTTGTTGAGAAATTTTGATTACCTTTAGTCAGGTAGTAATCCCCCTCAATATCTCAACAATATCTACAACTTGAGGGTCTCATGGTATTATTCTTCCCCATTGTACCATTACTCCTTTTACATGTATCACATCTCAGATATATTCTAGCTCTGATACAAAATGACGCTATGCTCCTACCTCACAACCACTTATGACAATACACATTTACAATTTGACATTAATGATTTTCGTGATGGCATATTCCCAAGATATATGGTGCATACAACATGGAAGGATATGGTGGCTCTTTATGGGGAAATTTCACCAAATAGGTTAGGTCAAATGGGTGACAAAAACAATATATCTGCAATATGAGTAAAAATAGCCTCTTACAATGGTATACTCCCTATATGGATGGTTGTAGAAATACTAGTGATGACATCTCCTTGTGACAGAAATATATCTAGATGGCTAACTACAATGAGATAGGTGATTACATCTCCATAGGTTCCCCAAACAATTTACTATAGTGATATGGGTTATGGCGTATCCACAGGATCTCCAAACAACTGACTGTAGCAAGGCAAGTGCTAACATCTCCACAAGATCCCCAAATGGATGACTACAACAATACTAGTAATGACATCCCCTTGATGATAAGTTTTCTACATGGATGCTTGTGAACCCTACAAAACATCACCAATATATCCAACCAAACTTTAGTTTGTTGGAAATATTAAAGTATTATGTTGTCCTTTATGTCAAAATATTCATAAGGTAAAAATATTATATGTTCAAGGGTTGATGATAAAAAGAGCATGTTACAAGGTTTGCGAGAAGAAAACAAGGCAAATAGAATACCCTTCAAAAGGGATGAAGTTACAAGGTTGGAAAAAAAAAATAAGGCAAATATGTTAAGGAGTATAATATTTAAATATTATATTTAAGTATTATAAAGAGGATTTAAAAATACAAATGGGCCAAGGTTTTAAAATAAACATTATAATATTTTTTAATATTATAATGCCAAGTTTTAAAAGGAGGATGGCGCCAAAAATAAGTTTGAATTTGAGTGCCAACGTAGTCCAAGGCAAAGGAGGGCACACCATGTTATTCGAGCGCCAACGTAGACCAAGGTAAAGGAGGGCACACCATGATTATTTGAGCACCGACGTCATCCAAGTAATGAAGGCAAATGTATATATACCCAAGGTTTTACCTTAGGAAATCACCACTTGCATTTGCACATTGATTCCCATTCATGGAGTGAACGAGTGAATGATAGAGATAGCAAGTATTTTAAGGTACAAAGTTTGGAAGATATTCGTTGGAGCATTGATTGACGTCACGCCTACTAGTGCAACGTAGTTGGTCATTGGTTGTGTTTGGGGGGTTTGGAGTCCCCTCGATGATGGTTTTGGGTAGAAGAGATTTTTGTTGTTTCAAGGTAGAGTTGAGTTAAAACATGTGGGCCACCTTTTTGTGTCACCAAGCCATGCTAGCATGATCGATCATTGAGTGCTTTGGAGAGTACTATCCTATGCATTGGTAGAGTTTGAATCACGATAGCATAAGAGGTATTTGGTTTTTTTGAGCACAAAAATTAGAGGTATAGAGACATAAATTTTGATTAATTTAATTTTTGCAAGGTGTAAAGGTGGTTGGGTAGCAAGTTGTTCTAAGAGCTTTGTTAGAATAAAAGTGTTGTTGAGAAATGTGTGTCCAGGAGGTATAAGGGTTGTGCAAGTATTTTAGAATTATTGAAAGTTTAGAAGGGAGTCATAAGGTGTAATAAAATTATTTTATTTTTGTAATGTTTGCATGAAATAAATTAACATTAAGAAGTTTTGGGTATTGTATGAGGATTGAAATATTGCATTATTAGAAAGGAGAGAAAAGGGTGTACTTGTGATCATTGTAATTTGTAATTCATGTGCACATCATAAGAAAAAGGTTTAAGGGTTCTACATGTTGTATTCTTGTGAAGATGAAAGGAAATAATAAAGTATTATTTTCAAGTTTTACTATGCACATATTTTGAGAAGGTTTTTATGTGGATGACTTGAAAAGTGTTTTTCTATCTAACCCTTGAAGAGGTACAAGAAAGATAAGTTGTTTTTGAGACAGGTTTTTGTGGGCACATCTTCATCAAAGCAATTTTGAGGTATGGTGATATAACTCCCTCTCTAGGTGGTTGTACTTTGAGGAAATATTTTTAAGGTGGAGATAAAATGTTTGATTAGTGTGCATTGTTGGAAATATTTGAGCTAGGGTTTGAGAACAAAATTGTGCTTCATTGATTGAGTGAAATTGGAGACACATGTGCTAGGGTTTGAGAATAAATTGTGCATCATTGATTAGTGAAATTGGAGACACTTGTGCTAGGGTTTGAGGACAAGTTTATGCATCATTGTGAAGCATTTGGGCATTGATTTGAGTGACATTGAAAGTGATTGTGAAAGTGTTTGAAATCAAGTTTTGTGAAACAATTTGTGCATTAGGTCTTGAGTTACTTTGGAAGAGAACATATTGAGCATTTGCATTGCATATTATTCTTTATATGTTCTTGAAAGAATTTTGGGTAGAATATGTCTAAATTGCCTAGTTGAAGAAAGCATTTTTGAAAGAGATACAAGCATTATTTTGAACATCATTTGTGTGCAAGATTTGGGATTGGTTGAGCATGTGCTATGAGTTGTTTTGAGCATGTTTTGTGAGTTTTTTTGAGCATGAGTGATGAGTAGTCTTGAGCAGAATTGAGAACATATTTGTGAGTTGTGAGTGAGTCTTGAGTAGAGTTGAGAACAGATTTGAGCAGGTATTTTGAGAAGGATTATGAGTATTTTTATGTAGAGATAGTAATCAGATTTGGGATAGATTTGAGACAAATTTATGCATGTAATGTGTGCAAATTTGGGATAAATTTGAGATAGATTTGTGCATGTAATGTATGCATATTTGGGATAGAGTTGAGACAAATTTGTGCATGTAATGTGTGCAGATTTGGGATAGAGTTAAGATAGATTTGTGCATGTAATGTGTGTATATTTGGGACAGAGTTGAGATATATTTGTGCATGTAATGTGTGCAGATTTGGGATAGAGTTGAGATAGATTTGTGCATATAGTGTGTGCAGATTTGGGGTAGAGTTGAGAGTAGATTTGTGAGCAGACTTGAGCAAGTCTTGTGAGAAGACTTGAAGTAGGTTTTAGATAGATTTATGAGTAGACTTGAGTAAGCCTTGTGAGTAGGCTTGGAGTAGAGTTAAGCATAAGTGTGTACCATATTTGGAGGTGACCAGAGTAGATAGGAGAGATGTCTCCTATGGATAGAGTTCCACAAACTAGACCAGCAAGGGGATAGAGTTCTCCTATGGATAGAGTTCCATGAACTAGAGCAAAGGAGAGGAGTCTCCTGTGGATAGAGTTCCATGAACCAGACCAACAAGGGGATAGATTTCTCTTGTGGATAGAGTTCCACAAACCAGAGCAAAGGAGAGGAGTCTCCTATGGATAGAGTTCCATAAACCATACCAACAAGGGGATAGAGTTCTCCTATGGATAGAGTTCCATGAACCAGAGTTAAGGGGATAGAGTTCTCCTGTGGATAGAGGTCCATAAACTTGAGCATAGGGGATTGAGATCTCCTTTGGATAGAGGTCCATAAACATTGTAATAGGGAATTGGTTCCCAAGAGATTTGTTGAGAAAATTTAGAAGAAATATTTTCTCCATGGACGTAACCCACATTGGGTGAACCACATTAAATTTGTGTCTCTCATTGTGTGTGATGATATGTGCATTGCTTTGCTATTGCTATTGATGATATTGGTTAACACTACTTTGGAAAGATATTGCAATTGATAACATTGGATAATATTGTTTGGGAAAGAAAAGTAAAATTTTATCTTATACTGTTCACCCCCCCCTCTCAGTATAAGCTTGTGTTCTTCAATTGGTATCAGAGTGGGTTCCTTCGAAAAGTCTAACAACTTGAAGGAAGATCTTATAGGAACACATATGGCTTCTCAGAATGGATCTTCAACAAATAAGGCTCCAATATTTGATGGGAATAATTATGCTTTCTAGAGTATGAGGATGAAGACTTATTTGATGGCACAAGGATATGAAATATGGCAATCTATTGAGGATGGGTTCACACCTACAACTACTCCTCCCACAGATAAGGATGGCAAGCAATTATATGTAAATAATGCCAAGGCTATGAATGGAATATTAAGTGGATTACATGAATCAAAGTTTGTGAAAGTTATGCAATGCAAATCAACAAAAGAAATATGGGATAAATTGAAGTAAACATATGAAGGAGATAGCAAGGTTAAGTTGGCAAAACTTCAAACTCATAGGAGGAGGTTTGAGGAATTGAAGATGAAATATGAGGAAGATATTGCTATGTACTTACTTCATGTTGATGAAGTTGTTAATACCATGCATGGACTTGGATTTGAAATTGAGGACTCTAGTGTTGCTCAAAAAGTATTAAGATCACTCCCTATGAGGTATGATGCAAAGGTTTCAGTAATAGAAGAGATGAAGGATCTCGATAAGTTGACAATGGATGAGTTACATGGAATTCTCACAGCTTATGAAATGAGGACAGAAAAAGATCAAAATTCCAAGAGAGAGGCATCATTCAAAGTTTCAAAGAAGACAAAATATAAGGAACCAGAACCAAGTGATGAGTCAAGCAGTAATGAAGAAGCTAACTATGTGAGAAGAAATAAGAAAGACTCAAGAAAACACAAAGATATGAAGACTATGAAATGTTTTAATTGTGGTAATTTTGGTCACTATGCATCTAATTGTCCACAATCTGGAAGTAGTAGTAGTGAAGAGAAACAAGATTATAAGAAAAAGGAAGAAAGAAAATTCAGGCATGAAAAGAAAAATAGGTATGGTCAAGGCAAGCATGAAAAGAAGTTTTTTCAAAGGCACAAGAAGAGTTTCTATGTTGAAAGAGCAAGTAGTGCTTCAAGTGACAGTGATGAAAGACTCTTAGATAGTGAAAAATAAGAGATTCTATTTTTGGAAATAGAAGAGGAAGAGGACACTCCTATTGAAGACCAAGTAGAAGAAAAATAAGATGCTCCTATAATTGAAGACCTAGAGGAAGGTTTAGAAAAAGAAGAAGAAGCCACAATTGATCTAGAAGAGGAACTTATTGTTGCTCTCAGAGAGTTGAAAAGAGTTAGAAAGCAGAACTCAAGACTGAAGGCTCAAGTTCAAGAAGATGAGGAAATAAAGGAAAAGCTTCTACAAGATCTCAAAAACTCAAAAGTTAAGGCAAGGAGATTTAAAGAAGTCATGATTGAAAAGTTAGAGGTAAAAGAGTTAGAATGTGAAATATTAGAACATGAAGTGGTTTCTCTAAGGATGGAAGTGAAATATTCTAAGGATAAGCTGCACAAGTTTGGGAAAAGTTCAAAATATTTGGATAACATTATCAATGCACAAAGATCTTCATTTATCAAAATAGGACTTGGTTTTGAAGAAGGTCAAGAGATACAAAAAGAGGAGTCAAGCTCAAAAGAAAAGGAAGTTTCAGAGGAAGATATTGGAGAAGAACCTAAGACCTATGCTGATAAGTTGAAGAGTGGAAGCTTCATTGAGAAAGAAAACAATGCACAAACAAGAAACATGGATCATCACAGAGAAGGCAAAGAAAGAACTAAGAGACCAGATTTTTCAAGACAAGATGAATATTTCTTCCAAGGGCATTATTTTTCATGTAATCATTTTGGTCACAAAGCTATGCATTGCAGGGTTCATGAAAAGAAGGATTATGGCTTCACTAAGAGGAACTTCAACTCATTCGAATATGGATATTTCTTTCAAGGTTATTGCTACTCATGTAATCACTTTGGTCATAAAGCCATACACTCCAGGGTTCATGACAGAAATGATTATGGCTTCACCAAGAGGAACTTCAAGTCATTTGCACCTTCCAAGAACTACAACATCAGGTGTTACAATTGCAATAATTTTGGGCATAAGGCTAAGTGGTGTAGAATAGAGTTTCTAGAACTTCCAGAGACAAGCAAGAACAAGGACACTCAAAAGGATCAAAAGGGTATGACTACAAAGGTGTTGAAAAAGAAGGTTGAAAAGGAAGAAGAGCATTGTAAGTTGGGAGTAGATTTACTCCCACCCCAAAATTGATCACCTCAAGGAGAGGAGGTGGTGAGGGGGCTGAGCTAAGAGTCTTATTTTTAGCCCCAAAGGAGCCCTTTGCCATTGATGTCAAAGGGGGAGAGTTTCAGTAAGGGGAGCAGATTCTAAGGAGGAGCATATTTGGAATCCAGTGGTAGTAAAAGAATTATTTTGTGAAAGGGTTACCATCAATGACAAAGGGGGATATTGTTGGAAATATTAAAGTATTGTGTTGTCATTGATGTCAAAAGATGCATAAGGCAGAAATATTTTATGTTCAAGGTTTTATGATAAAAAAAGCATGTTACAAGGTTGGCAAGAATAAAGTTCAAGGTTTAGAATATTTAAAAGAGATGAAGTTACGAGGTTAGAAAAAGAAAAGAAGTCAAATATGTTAAGGAGCATAATATTTAAATATTATAAAGAGGATTTAAAAATACAAATGGGCCAATGTTTTAAAATAAACATTATAATATTTTTAATATTATAATGCCAAGTTTTAAAAGGAGGATGGCGCAAAAATAAGTTTGAATTTGAGTGCCAATGTAGTCCAAGGCAAAGGAGGGCACACCATGCTATTTGAGCATCGACATAGACCAAGGAAAAGGAGGGCACACCATGTTATTCGAGCATCGACATAGACCAAGTAAAAGGAGGGCACACCATGATTATTTGAGCATCGATGTCATCCAAGTAATGAAGGCAAATGTATATATACCCAAGGTTTTACCTTAGGAAATCACCACTTGCATTTGCGCATCGATTCCCATTCATGGAGTGAATGAGCAAATGGTAGAGACAACGAGTATTTTGAGGCATAAAGTTTGGAAGATATTCATTGAAGCATTGATTGACATCATGCCTACTGGTGTAGTGTAGTTGGTCATTGGTCGTGTGTTAGAGCGTTGGGAAGAGAGAGGTCTTGGGGTCGAGTCCCCTCAATGACTGTTTTGGGCAGAAGAGCTTTTGTTGTTTCAAGGCAGAGTTGAGTTAAAACATGTGGGCCACCTTTTTGTGTCACCAAGCCATGCTAGCATGGCTGGTCATTGAGCGCTTTGGAGAGCATTGTCCTGCATGTTGGCAGAGTTCGAATCACGACAGCATAAGAGGTATTTGGTTTTTGTTGAGCATAAAAATTAGAGGCATAAAGTTTGATTAATTTAATTTTTGCAAGGTGTAAAGGTGGTTGGGTAGCAAGTTGTTCTAAGAGCTTTGTTAGAGTAAAGTGTTGTTGAGAAATGTGTGTCCAGGAGGTATAAGGGTTGTGCAAGTATTTTAGAATTATTGAAAGTTTAGAAGGGAGTCATAAGGTGTAATAAAATTATTTTATTTTTGTAATGTTTGCATGAAATAATTAAACATTAAGAAGTTTTGGGTAGTGTATGAGGATTGAAATATTGCATTATTAGAAAGGAGAGAAAAGGGTGTACTTGTGATCATTGTAATTTGTAATTCATGCACATCATAAGAAAAAGGTTTAAGGGTTCTACATGTTGTATTCTTGTGAAGACGAAAGGAAATAATAAAGTATTATTTTCAAGTTTTACTATGCACATCTTTTGAGAAGGTTTTTATGTGGATGACTTGAAAAGTGTTTTGCTATCTAACCCTTGAAGAGGTACAAGAAAGATAAGTTGTTTTTGAGATAGGTTTTTGTGGGCACATCTTCATCAAAGCAATTTTGAGGTATGGTGATATAACTCCCTCTCTAGGTGGTTGTACTTTGAGGAAACATTTTTAAGGTGGAGATAAAAGGTTTTGATTAGTGTGCATTGTTGGAAATATTTGAGCTAGGGTTTGAGAACAAAATTGTGCTTCATTGTTTAGTGAAATTGGAGACACATGTGCTAGGGTTTGAGAATAAAATTGTGCATCATTGTTTAGTAAAATTGGAGACACATGTGCTAGGGTTTGATTTTTTTTCGTGCTAGGGTTGAGAACAAGTTTGTGCATCATTGTGAAGCATTTGGGCATTGATTTGAGTGACATTGAAAGTGATTGTGAAAGTGTTTGAAATCAAGTTTTGTGAAACAATTTGTGCATTAGATCTTGAGTTACTTTGGAAGAGAACATATTGAGCATTTGCATTGCATATTATTATTTATATGTTCTTGAAAGAATTATGGGTAGAATATGTCTAAATTGCCTAGTTGAAGAAAGCATTTTTGAAAGAGATACAAGCATTATTTTGAACATCATTTGTGTGCAAGATTTGGGATTGGTTGAGCATGTGCTATGAGTTGTTTTGAGCATGTTTTGTGAGCATGAGTGATGAGTAGTCTTGAGCAGAATTGAGAATAGATTTGTGAGTTGTGAGTGAGTCTTGAGCAGAGTTGATAACATGTTTAAGAAGATATTTTGAGAAGGCTTGTAAGTATTTTTCTGTAGAGATAGTAAGCAGATTTAGGATAAAGTTAAGATAGATTTGTGCATGTAATGTGTGCATATATGGGATATATTTGAGATATATTTGAGACAGATTTATTCATGTAATGTGTGAAGATTTGGGACAGAGTTGAGATAAATTTGTGCATATAATGTGTGCAGATTTGGGGTAGAGTTGAGAGCAAATTTGTGAGTAGACTTGAGAAAATCTTGTGAGAAGACTTGAAGTAGGTTTTAGATAGATTTTTTAGTGGACCTGAGTAATCCTCGTGAGTAGGCTTGGAGAAGAGTTAATCAAAAGTGTGATCCAGCTTTAGAGGTGACCAGAGAAGATAGGAGAGGTATCTCCTATGGATAGAGTTACTTTGGAAGAGAACATATTGAGCATTTGCATTGCATATTATTATTTATATGTTCTTGAAATAATTATGGGTAGAATATGTCTAAATAGCCTAGTTGAAGAAAGCATTTCTGAAAGAGATACAAGCATTATTTTAAACACCATTTATGTGTAATATTTGGGATTGGTTGAGCATGTACTATGAGTTATTTTGAGCATGTTTTGTTAGTTGCCTTGAGCATGAGTGATGAGTAGTATTGAGTAGAATTGAGAATAGATTTGTGAGTTGTGATGAGTCTTGAGCAGAGTTGAGAACATGCTTAAGTAGGTCTTTTGAGAAGGCATGTGAGTATTTTTCTATAGAGACAATAAGTAGATTTGGAATAGATTTAAGATAGATTGTGCATGTAATGTGTGCATATCTAGGATATATTTGAGATAGATTTGTTCATGTAATGTGTGCAGATTTGGGATAGATTTGAGATAAATTTGTGCATATAGTGTGTGTAGATTTGGGGTATATTTGAGAGCATATTTATGAGTAGACATGAGCAAGTATTGTGAGAAGACTTGAAGTAGATTTTAGATAGACTTTTGAGTAGACCTGAGTAAGCCTCATGAGTAGGCTTGGAGAAGAGTTAAGCAGAAGTGTGATACAACTTTGGAAGTGACCAAAGCATATAAGAGAGGTATATCCTATGGATAGAGTTCCATGAAATAGACTAGCAAGGGTATAGAGTTATCCTAAGGATAGATTTACACAAACTACAACAAAGAAGATAAGTCTCGTATGGATAGAGTTCCATGAACCAAACCGGCAAGGGGATAGAGTTATCCTATGGATAGAGTTCCACAAACAAGAGCAAAGAAGAGGAGTCTCCTATGGATAGATTTACACAAATTAGAGTAACAAGAGGATAGAGTTCTCTTGTAGATAGAGTTCCATTAACTAGATCAAAGGAGATGAGTCTCCTATGTATAGAGTTCCACGATATATATCTACAAGAGGATATAGTTATCCTATGGATAAAGATCCATGAACCAGATTTAATGGGATAGAGGTACACAAAATTGAGCATAGGGGATTGAGATATCCTTTGGATAGAGGTCCATACACATTGTAATAGGTAATTGGTTCCCAAGAGATTTGTTGAGAAAAATTAGAAGAAATATTTTCTCCATGGATGTAACCCACATTGGGTGAACCACATTAAATATATGTATCTCATTATGTGTGATGATATGTGCATTACTTTGTTGCTGCTATTGATGATACTGATTAACTGTACTTTTAAAGGAGATTGCAACTGATAACATTGCATAATATTGTTTAGAAATAAAATCAAAAGTTTATCTTATAATGTTCACCCCCTCTCGGTATAAGCATGTGTTCTTCATAGTTAATTAGTATTGCACAATTTATAATTCCATGATTCAATAAAAAACTCCACACACAGTCAGAAGGTGGTTGATAATGGAGTTTAGAATTTGAATTTTATATTTTATGGAAAATACAAATTACAATTCTAGCAATGTGATGGCATCCAATCTGCAATACTATTTTATCTTGTTTCCCCTCTTGCTCTCTTGTTGTTATCCCTCTTTCTCTCCTTGAAAAGAAGAACCAAATCCCCCCACCCGTAAACACACATTGTGGTTTATTATAATTTATTTTGTCTAATAGTTTTGCCTTCCTATGGTTGTGATTTACAAGTTGTGTCATTTTCTCTACCATGTAGATTTTCGCATGAGAACTCTTGATTTAAAAAAAAAAATCAACAGAAAGATAATAACTTAAGTAATAATTAGAGAGTAAAAAAATGATTTTATATTAAATATTCATTAAAAATATTATAATTATAGTTTAGTAATCAAAAAATCAAGCCAAATAAAATATAAAAATGTAATATTTTAAAATGTAAAGCAATTTTTAATTGTTTTTTATCTCCTCCAATCCTCTTAAATGTTTTACATCCTCTTCAAGCGCCTCAATGTTCTTTGAATAAACTCAATATCCATAGAAATTTTAACAGTTTAAACACATAGTGGATTTAATTCATCCAATTGAATTTCCTAATAGGATTCATTAGCCTCTAGCCTTTATGTATCTTGAGAAAACCCTAAAATTGTATTGCAAAAATACAATATCATTGAGGTGCTCCTAGTTCAACATATTGTGCTACATGGTGTGTATGACCTCTAATAAATTCTAATTGCAATTATACCCAGAATCACTACAAATTTGAATCAAGATGCAAGCAACCATAATTTGTAGAGTAGGTGTTTTGGAGCATAGTCTTCCCACCTTAAATCTAAAAAAAAAATCAAAATATGAATTTGCATTCATAAACAATAAGAATGATAACTACATAAAACACTAAAAAATGTTAAACCTTAAAATAAGTATATACCCCTTACTAGACCTCCTCGATACTGCTAAGGCCACCAATATATAAGAGTTTAGGATTCAAGAAGCACACCACGACATGAATTGGTTGACAAAATTGCCTTATATACATATTATAAATAATGTGGTAAATTGCTTCAAACATGCATTGGTTACCACTGTAATAATTCTCAATGACATATTTGACTCTATTTGTTGCCTCATACAAATAGCCCATGGCCAATTTTATACCAACAACAAGGCAAAAAACCCTTACCATGGGTTGTGCCACCTAGAATTAAATAGTAAATATTAAAAATTTGGGATAAGTAATGCTCAAGTATAAAATAAGGTTTTGAAATTAAAATTTTAACTCAACAAGTAAATTGCAATTACCTTGAAAATTTCTTGAACACTCTCCAAAAATAAATTATCATACACTTGATTTTGTTTTTTCTACCCCTCCTCTTGTGCATGAAATGTTGACGTATACCATTCTTTGCTCACAAAAATTCACTTCAAAGTGGGTGATCATGATAGAAGGCTTTACAAGGCAATGAAACGATATACAAACCAAGTGATCCTTGAGCGCAAAATATCCCTCTCATCATTATATTCCTTCATCAAGCTAAGCACCCATGTGCAATTATAGATAGCTACATAATTCTCTATGCTTATTCTACTATAGTCTTGATCAATGAAATATTTGCCAATATCCTCAAGCATGAGCTGAATACAATGGGAAATATATGGGCTTCATAAAATAGAGGGTCACTTCTCCTTGAGAATTCTATCTATAGATACATATGTTATTACATTATCAACCATTACTTTGAAAAATTTCTCCATTCATATTTCTATCACAACCTCCTCAAACAAATTGAATAATAATTATGTATTCTTTACCTCTTGTGAGGCATAAAACAACCTCGGGAATACCATGGATCCACCCAAAGCCACTATTAAATTTGGGAGTGTATGGTTTCTTATATCCATCCATCTATCAGGAAGAATGTTGTACCCATTTTTCCTTTACATATTTATTTTCTCTTCTATAAGAGCATGTGTGGTGATGACATATTCCTCCAATAATGGTCCACTTAAATCAGGGGTCAAATATATCTTAACTCCTTTGTTAGAGTCTCTCAGTGCCTTCACTACAAATTTCTGAATAGGGGTTGTTTGCATAGTGGAATAGAATGTTGTAATAGTATCAAATTTTACTATAGTTATCCTCACATCCTTTGCCTTATCCATGTCCCATGTGATGTTGTAAGTTATGGAATTTCTTTTGTAGATCCTCAGTTCATTCTTTTTGCACTCTCACTAGCACTAGCTCACTAAATATAAGGGCTAAGAATAGATTCATTGGCCATAGCATCAAAATATTGTAGTTTTTCATCATCCCCATAAAGGAACCCCATGACTGCACTATGTGTCCCACTACAACTCTTGTCCTTTGTGCTTGATTTTATTGACGTGTTTGGTGCATAATCTAGCCTTTACCTCATTTTTAATCATATCATATTCTCTAAGGTAGGGGTCCACATCATGCCATGATTATTTAAGCAGATGGATTTTTAAATAATGGATTCCTCCTCACATATCCTTGTCATAGTATTTGTAGAACACTTGAATTAGAAACTTTTTGCTAACCCCATGCTTCCACATTGGGTCTCTTCCTATGTTTGTACTTGGGGATGCAAATAAAGGATTTTGTTGGGTTCCACTTGTAAGAAGATAATTGTTGCCCACGGTGGTTCCAAGGAGCTCTCTTGAAGAAGCCATATCTATTTCCTAATAGGAAGAAAAAATAATTATTAGAGGGGAAAAATTAATTCATTAATCAGATTCCCTAGTCTACATCCTTAAAAACAAAAAAAATAAAATATTGCATAGCCTACTTTCTTGAAAAGAGCAAAATAAAATTGAACAAACTAAAAAAAATATGGCCTAGACTACATGTTTGAAAAGGAAATTGAAAAACACCCTAACAAATGTTTTTTTTCTAAAAATGCATGTCCCTTAAGATTTGTACCGACAAACTTCACCCTTTTGGGGTCTTCTATTGATTTAAAATCAAAGTACTTCTCCATTTTGGTAATCTAGTCTATGAGCTCCTCTGGATTCAAGGTTCTATTGTATGATAAGGTTTTTATATTTTTCTTTCATCCAATATTTGAGATTGCTTGAATCAATCACTCTTCTACCTTTTCCCCTTGTTATTCCTCTGGAGCTTCTTCTTTTAGAATAAATATTTATTCTCTAAAGTTCTACTAGCATAGTCTTACTTGAGTTACCACTCTTCCATGAGTCAGGTGAACTCTTAGTTTAGACTAGTTCAAAATTTTTGAGTTGTAATCCAATGGCTCACATTGATCAACTTTGCTATTTATACAAAGTTGATACCATGGAATAATCAATCAGTTCTTGTTATTTTCAATAATGCTTTGCATGTCTATTTTCTTGGTTTCAATATTGCTTCTCAATATTTCTATCATGGTATCAGAGCAGGGCTATTTTTGCAAGTATTCAACTTTTTCATAGATTTGGTTCAGCTTGTCCTCTTTTTTGGATAAGTCTTATCTATCTATTTTAGCTTATTTGGAAGTTGTTAAATAGTCTTAAATTTTTTTTTATCTATAATCCAATATAGTTTTTAAACACTAATGTTTCCAATAGATCATTACTGTCATTGTTATGATATTAAGAGCATAGTGTTATTAGATATTTTATAAGAGGCAGCCACTGTATTTTCTACCTCCCCTTTTGTGTATGGTGTTATCTATATCTTTGCATCACACTACCCTCTCACAATGTATTTTTTGGTGTCCCTTAAAGATTTTTTTTTAACTAATATCATTTTTGGATACAGTGGCTTCCTTATCATTATGTTGTGCAACATTTTTTAGTTTTGATTCTTACACAATTCTCTCAATGAACATCTTCAACTGACATCCCCAATTCAAAAGTGAATGTAGCCTCTACTCTCGGTTGTTGTTAATCTTAACTTGTGCATGAGGAAAGTGTTGTGGCTTATACCCAATGGTGAAGCCAACCAATGAAATATACGATGATATTGCTATGAGGAACGTGTTGAGGTTTGTACCCAATGGTGAAGCCAACCAATGCAACTTTTGTCAACGTACCTTAGAGGACATTGGTAAGAGAAAATGTATTCTGGTTCATGCTAAATTGTGAAGCCACCAACACATACCTGTGTTAATGTTTCTTCAGAAAGGATCATCATCCTTTCTTCCCTCCAAACAAAGAAGTGGATATTCCCTCATTGGCGCTAAATAAAATCATGTCCTCTTTGTTTAATTTGAATTAGAGCCTTGTAATTCCTACGATTGAAGACACATATCTTCCCTCGTTGGCACCAAATACTCATCCAAGCAACATGTTATTCATTTATATTTTGTTTTTGATGCATTAAGGATAACTCAAGACATCTTCTTTAGTTCCAAATTATGGGAAAATATCACATCAGATGCTATATCTTTAGTTCACTCCAAAGAAAAAGATTCATGTCATTCTTCAATGTGCTATCCATCAACGACTATCCATCAGTGATATACTATAAAATCTAGCCAAAACTCTCTCAAATTTCATCCTTTGCATGAGTTTTGATTCACATTTTTTATCTTCAAAAGATACTATGTTCTTCGAAGATCATATACAGCGAAGGATAAGAGGGTGATTTTACCACACCAAGAGATAATACTCTTTTCAGTAAAAGCTCCCAAGTTATATTATTTCTTTTTTTTGGCACTATTTTACTCAGTCCTGTAGGTCTCTCCTTGACTCGATGTGGATGCAATATTCTCGAAACAAGTTCTATAGTAAGGTTTTATCTGTAACTATTGTAGACATTGAAGCATAGTGTAAACGAAGGGCCCAATACATCATAGCGAAGGGGTCTTACATCTGATGTACGTGATAGAGTAAATAAATAAAAAAATAAGCCTCAAAGAGCTACAATCTAAACTATTTCCTAGTGACTTTCATTGCTACATCCTATTGCTCTTTGAGAGCCATCAAAGGCAATTTCACCTCTTAAAGAAAAACGGGGAGAGACTCATCCTCCTTTTTTCAGCATTTTTTCTTCCAACTATTATTCTTCATGAAAGAAACTTTGTAACATTAAAATAATTTTTTGTCTCCACACTATTCTCATCACCTATTCCAAGAGAGGCTGTCAAAGTGAGAAGCCAAATTTTAATCTACGTAATACAAAGTTATTTTGGAGGGAGGGGTTATTGGTGCTGATTCTTGCACCTATTTTTGTTGGATTCATACATGGGGGAAGATTTCTTCTTGTGTCTATGTTGATTTGCAATCACTGGTGGACTCATTTTTGTGGCACTATCTTGGCCACTTCATGGTTGTTGCTTCATTCTCCTTCTTTCAGCTTATTCTACATATTATGGTGGCCATTGCATTAAGGAGTTTCTAAACACAAGCAAGCAATCACATTCTAATGAGCACTTTGACACACTTTTTTCAAAAGCCAATAAATTTATAAAATAATAGTCTATGTTCCACGTATCAAACTCCTCAAAAAACTTATAGTTTCACTCATGTGAGGGCGGGTTTTTTGAAAAGCTTGGTATAAAGTTCGGGAAATTTATTTTTGCTTTCAAAAGCCTATGTTCCACGTATCAATATCTTCAAAACTTATAGTTTCCCTCATGTAAGGGCGGGTTTTTGAGAAGCTTGGTATCAAGGTCTGGTTTTTGGTATCAATCATAAAATAGGTTTTCTGGTAGTGTTGCCTCTTGCTTATTTATCAACTCTAAAAATAATTACAGTTAAATGGGGGAATATTGGTTCACTACAATTTTTTTGTAAAATGAATACAATTGATCCACTCACCCCTCGTAACTATCACACATGGAAACCAAAAATATTAAATCTCATTTCTCAAAAAGGGCTCACACATTTTCTAGAAGAGAAGTAGCCTGAATTTGAAAAGGAATGTAAAATATTTGTTCATAAAGGGAAGATGTATGAAACAATGGGTATTATAAACACAAATGTAAATGAAATCTTATGGATTCACATTTCAGAATGTAAAACTCCATTTAAGAGTTGCCAGAAACTAAATAACTTGTTTGGTAAAGTGGATCAAATAAGGTCAATGTAGCTAGAGGTAGAGTTAAAAACACTATCTCCTGAAGACTTCAATAATATTATTAACTTTATCACCAAATTTAAACAATTCCTCACACAATTAAAAGGTAGTTATAAGAATAAGATAGAATAAGAATGCATCTATCTTATTCTTTCTAAGTTAAATGGGGTGTTTCAAATTTTTTCAACCACTTTTTTGTCTACAAAGATGCACTTGTTACAAGTTTTAAAATATCCTCTTTAGAGGAGTTTTATGATAGGCTAACTATAGAGGAAACAAAAATTGAAAAATGTAAGATCTCTCCCTCTTCCTCAAAAGCATTAGTAGCATCCACCTACACTAAAGAAAAATTTAAAAAGAAATATAGAGGTCCTATAACTTGTACACATTGCAAAAAGGATGGTCATTCTATGAATAACTGTTGGAAAAGACTACAACAACTAGAGGCGGCCATGAAGGATCACAAAATAGAAATTAAAAATAATATAGGAAAATCCTTAAATGTTCAAGGTAAAACTATTAAAACTTCATCAAAATACTGGGTTCTAGATTCAGGAGCAACTCATCATATGACTTCTTGTCATGAGTCATTTACTTCAATCTTCTCAAGTTCAACTAGTAGCATTCAAATTGATGACTCATCCTTTATCCCAGTCAAAGAAAAATGTGACATATCCATTGTGGTGGTTATATCAATAATGTTATCTATGTGCCAAATATAGCTACAAATATTTTCTCCATCTATCAAATTTGTACTTCTGTAAAGGAAAAAATAGTTCTATTCTCACCAATAGGAGTTGAGATAAGAAATTTTCAAGAACCACACTCTATAATAGCAAAGGATATATTGATCATAACACTCACCTATTTTACTTCAAGGGATTCAAAAACTCAGATGGGGCTTCCTATTTTATTGCACATGGAGATCTTGAAAGAAAAATTTGGCATGAAATATTTGGACATATTAGTTATAGCTATCTCAAGGAGTTGAATACACATAAAATGGTAACAGGGTTGTCAAGAGTCTATATTTGGAGGGATCAAAAAAACATCATCATAATTTTTCTCTAGGATGATGATCTACTACTCACTGGAAGTGCCATTTCTCATATCGAGACTATCAAAGACTCCATTTTTGAGAAATTCGAGATGACTGGTCTAGGTTTAGATCATTACTTCCTTGGGTTTTAGATAACTCAATCATTATGTCAACAAAAATATACTCTAGACCTTCTTCAGTAGTTTAAGATGACTGATTGCAAGCCTTCTTTGACATCTTTTCAGTCTGGAGTCACTCTAAGTACTTCCTGCAAGTCCCCTCTATGTGATGCTACTCTCTACAGATAGCTTGTAGGAAGCCTACTATATCTCACTCATACTCACCCATATATTTCATATGTTATTGGCTTAATATATATATTCTCACATCACCCTCAATTCAGCCATTGGCAAGCAACCAAGAGAATACTTCGCTACTTTCAAGGAACTACTCACTTTGGGCTCTTATATGAGGGTGAATCCATGGATATCAATGGTTACATAGATTATTATTGGGCAGGTTCAATTGAAGACAAATGTTCCACCTCTAGCTTTGTTTTTTGTCTTGGTTCTTCACCTATTGTTTTTTCATGCAAAAAACAATAGGCAGTAGATTTATCATCCATAGAGGTAGAATACAGGACATCAGTTTTAGCCAGTCAAGAAGCTTTTTAGCTTCGTTAGATACTATAGGAATTTGGTTTTTTTCATAAACAAATTATTACCATTTAGTGTAACAATCAGAGCACAATTCATATTGCATGCAATCCATTTGAACATCAGTGCACCAAGGACATTGAGATTCACATGCACTTCATTCGGCAGCATATTCAGCATGGGGATCTAAACTTGGAGTAAATTCCCATAAAAAATAAAATTGGAGATATATTCATCAAATACTTTCCTTATCTATGTTACATTCAGTTTCTAGAGAAACTTGGAGTTAGGCAGATGCATTAGAAGGGTGCACAAAGGTTTTCACCTCTCTCTTCTTCTTATTATTTTTTTAAGATGGTTTTTTCCCATGGGTTTTTTTTCACCATCTCTCCTATATGTAAGTACATTGTACAAGAGTACCTAATAAGGCCATATTATCGAGACTCGTTTATTTTTGGAGGACAATATTCGCCATCTTAAGATATGCCTCTTCTTCTTCTTCTTCTTCTTCTTCTTCTTCTTCTTCTTATTCTTCTTGAAATATGGTTTTTTACCATGTGGTTTTTTCACAATCTTTTCTATAAGAGTTCATTATACATGAGTACCTAATCAGGCCTTGTTTCTGGGACTCATATCACCCCTAGGATCCCTTAATAGGGGGTGTTAGAATAAATATTTGTTCTCTTAAGTTCTACTAGAATAGTCTTACTTGAGTTACCATTCTTCCATGAGTCAGGTGAACTCTCGGTTTAAACTAGTTAAGATTTGTTGAATTTTTGTAATCCAATGGCTCACATTGATCAAATTTTCTATTTAAACAAAGTTTATCCCATGGAATAATCAATCATTTCTTGATATTTTTAGTAATACTTTGCATGTCTAGTTTCTTGGTTTTAATATTGCTTCTCAATATTTCTATCATCCACATGGCCAACCTCGTATTCTTCATTATCACTAATCTCCTCAATATGAATACCTCTTTGTTGAGCAATTTTTATTGCCTTTGGTCAAGTATTAATCCACCTCAACATCTCGATAATATCTACAACTTGAGGGTCTCGTGGTCTTATTCTTAACCATTGTGTCATTATTCCTTTTACATTATCACACCTCAAATATCTTCTAGCTATGATACAAAATGACACTATGCTCCTACCTCACAACCATTGATGACAATACAAGTTTACAATTTTATGTTAATTATTCTCATGATGGCATATTCCCCATATAGATGGTGCATGTAGTAAGGAAGGATATGGTTGCTCCTTATGGGGTAAATTCATCAAATGTTTTAGGTTATATGGGTGAAAATAATAATATATCTACAAGATGAGTAACAATAGCCTCATACGATGGTAGGCTCCCCATATGGATGGCTGCAACAAGACTGGTGATGACATCTCCTAATGATAGTAATATCCCTATATGGATAACTACAATGAGATAGATTATGACATCTCCATAGGTTTCCCAAACAATTGACTATAAAAATATGGGTACTGACATCTCCAGAGTCTCTCCAAATGACTAACTATAGCAAGGCATATGCTAACATATCCACAAGCTCCCCAAATGGATGAATGCAACAATATTGGTGATGACATATCTTTGATGATAAATTTTCTACATAGATGCTTATGAACCCTGCAAAACATCACCAATATATCCAACCAAAATTTAGTTAATTAGTATTGCATAATTTATCATCCCATGATTCAATAAAAAAGTCCACACAGAGTCAAAAGGTGGTTGGTAATGGAGTTTATGTTTTGAATTTTATATTTTATGGCAAATACAAATTACAATGCTAGCAATGTGATGGCATCCAATTTGCAATACTATTTTATCTTGTTTCCCCTATTGCTCTCTTGCTCTTATCCCTCTTTCTCTCCTTGAAAAGAAGAACCAAATACACCCCCGTAAACACACATTATGGCTTCCTATAATTTATGTTGTCTAATTGTTTTACCTTCCTATGGTTTTGATTTATAAGTGTCATTTCCTCTACCATGTAGATGTTAGTATGATAACTCGTGATTTATAAAAAAAAGTCAATCAACAAAAAGAGAACAACTTAAGTAATAATTAGAGAGTAAAAAATGATTTTATATTAAATATTCATTACAAATATTTTAATTATAGTTTACTAATGAATAAATCAACCCAAATACAATATAAAAATGCAATATTTTAAAATGTAATGTAGTTTTTTTTTGTTTTTAATTTTCTCTTTCTTTCCCTTGTATTTGATAGTTGGATTTAGCTTTGAATTGGACAAATTGGAGGCTGCTCAAGAATGTCATCATCATGGTATATCTCCTCCAATCCTCTTAAATGTTTTACTTCCTATTCAAGTGCATCAATTTCCCTTCAAATAAACTCAATATCCATATAAATTTTGACAATCTAATCACATAGTGAATTTAGCTCATCCAATTGAATTTCATCATAGGATTTATTAGACTCTAGCCTTTACGTTTCTTGAGCAAAGACTAAAATTGTATTGCACAAATACAATATCATTGAGGTTCTTCTAGTTCAATATATTGTGCTACATGGTGTGTATGACCTCTAATAGAGTCCAATTGCACTTATACCCAGAAGTGCTACAAAGTTGAATCAAGATGCAGACAACCATCATTTGTAGAGTAGGTGTTTTTTAGCATAGTCTTCCCACCTTAAATATTAAAAAAAAAAAAATCAAAATATTAATTTGCATTCATAAACAATAAGAATGCTAACTACATAAAATACTAAACAATGTCAAACTTTAAAAATTTAAATGCATTACCTTGGTGTAAGCTTGACCTTGATTCTTTATCAAAGAGAGATGTAAACAAGCTCCGTCATGTGGCTTTATACAATTGCAATTCAATAGGCATAAGGTGATTTTTGTTAGGTTTATCTATCATTCTCTTTGAATAAGTATATACCCCTTACTATACCTCCTTGATACCTCTAAGACCACTAGTATATAAGAGTTTAGGATTCAATAAGCACACCACGACATGAATTGGTTGACAAAATTGCCTTATCTACATATTATCAATAATGTGGTAAATTGCTTCAAACATGAATTGGTTACCACTGTAATAATGCTCAATGACATATTTGGCTCTATTTTTTACCTCATACAAATAGCCCATGGCCAATTTTCCACCAAATACAAGGAAAAGAACCCTTACCATGGGTTCTGCCACCTAGAATTAAATAGTAAATATTAAAAATTTAGGATAAGTAATGCTCAGGTATAAATAAGGTTTTGAAATTAAAATTTGAACTCAAAATGTAAATTGCAATTAGCTTGAAAATTTCTTGAACACTCTCCCAAAATAAATTATCATACACTTGCTTTTTTTATGTTGCCCCTCCTCTTTTGCATGAAATGGTGAGGTATACCATTCCTTTCTCAAAAACATTCACTTCAAAGTGGGTGATCATGATAGAAGGCTCTACAAGGCAATGAAATGATATGCAAATCAAGTGATCCTTGAGCACAAAATATTCCTTTTATCATTATTTTCCCTCATCAAGATAAGCACCCATGTGCAATTATAGATAACTATATAATGCTCTATGCTTCTTCTACTATAGTCTTCATAAATGACATTTTGGCTAATATCCTCAAGCATGAGGTGAATATAATGGGAAATATATGGTCTTCATAAAATAGAGAGTCACTTCTCCTTGATAATTCTATCTATAGATACATATGGTATTACATTATTGATCACTACTCAGACAACATTATTCATTCATATTTCTATCACAACCTCCTCCAACAAATTGAATAATAATTATGTATTCTTTACCTCTTGTGAGGCATCATACAACCTTGGTAAGACCAAGAATCCACCCAAAGCAACTATGAAGTTTTGGAGTGTATGTTTTCTTACATCCATCCATCCATAAATAAGAATGTTGTACCCCTTTTTCCTTTACATATTTCACTTCTCTTCTATAATATCATGGATGATGATGACACATTCCTCCAATAATGGCCCACTTAAATAATGGATCAAAGATGTCTTAACTCCTTTGCTAGAGTCACTCAATGCCCTCACTCCAATTTATAAATAGGGGTTGTTTGGATAGTGGAATAAAATTTTGTAATAGTATAAAATTTTTCTATAGTTATCCTCACATCCTATGTCTTATCCCTATCCCATGTGATGTTGTAAATTATGGTTTTTCTTGTGCTTGATCCTCATTTCATACTTTTTGCACTCTCACTAGCACTAGCTCACTAAATTTAAGGTCTAAGAATATATTCATTGGACATAGCATCAACATCTTGTATTTTGTCATCATTCCCATAAAAGGAGCCCCATGACTGGACTCCATGTACCACTACAACTATTGTCCTTTGTGCTTGATTTTATTGACTTGTTTGGTGCATAATCAATCCTTTACCTTATTTTTAATCATATCATATTTCTAAGGTAGGGGTACACATAATGCCCTAATTATTTAAGCAGATGTATTTTTAAATGACGTATGCCTCCTCACATATCCTTATCATAGTATTTATATAACACGTGAATTAGAAATTTTTTGTTAACCCCATGCTTCTATATTGGGTCTCTTCCTATTTTTTTATTTGGGGATGAAAATAAAGGAGTTTGCTGGGTTCCACTTGTAAGAGGATAATTGTTGTCCATGGTGGTTCCAAGGACCTCTCTTGAAGAAGCCATTTCTATTTCTTAATAGAAGGAAAAAATAATTATTAGAGGGAAAAAATTAATTCATTAATTAGATGCCCTAGTCTACACCCTTAAAAAAATACTACATAGTCTACATGCTTGAAAAGATCAAAAGAAAATTGAACAAACTAAAAAAATATATGGTCTAGACTACATGTTTGAAAATAAATTAAAGAAATGAAATTGAAAAACACGCTAACAAAACCCTAGTTTTCTTTTGGGGGGATTCGGAAATACCTCAAAAAAATTGTAGAAATAACCTAATGTTTCTTTGGCTAGCATCCAATATTTAATGTGATATAGAAAGGTGGTTTAAAATTGTTATTTTGATTCATTTGGACTATAAAATATTATTTATAATATTTAAGAGAATAAAAAAATGAGCAAATACCTAGAAATGGGTTTTTAAAAATAAATTTACCATTTTCCTTCCTTTTTTACACCTGTAGTTGAGAAAATCATTGTGAGGCAACAAGAAAATAAAATATGGTGGTCCCAAATTCTTGGCCAAGGTCAATAATGGTGTGTATATGGATGCACTTGATATAAGCCTCAATTCTTGTGCAATGTAAGCCTACAAGAATTATTTATATATTCCTACGGACATTCTTTATGTAATACTATGAGAATTCTTTATAGAATTCTTTGAGTAGCATTAATGTATTCACCCTTAGAGATATCTATTAAAAATATTTTATGGTTAACCTTAATTTAGGCTTTAATATATATAATATATTGTAATTTTATTTTTAATCCATGTTATGATAGGTTTAGATTTACAATAAATTAGTTAGCCTTCCATTTTTTCTTTCCATCCCTTCATCAATCCCTCCTTTTTTATTATTTCTAGTATGTTGACTTGGGTTTGGGCATATGTTATAAGCTCCATATATTAATAGTTTGTTTACCCTCCTCTTGGTTTACAATCTCTAAATTTGGATGGTGGTGTTTCTCATTTGAATAAGCACATACTATCAATTGTATGTTTTCTTCAATGTTCATTTCATTATGCTTATGGGAAATTGAATCAAGCATAACAATATCTAAATGGGTAAATAAATTATATAGCAGGAGTTCAAACACCTTGGGAGGGTTTTTTTGAATACATACCTCCTGTATTTCCTCCAATATTTGACCCTCCTCGAGAACATCCTGTTAATTTGGTTCAATCCTATGGTTCAATATTTCATCCTGACTATTCTCTAAATTCTGGTTCATAGTTTCATTAATCTACTTGGATATCTCACCTAAATCTTAATTCTTTTGCCATACCTTCGGCTTATGGGTCGATTTCCTTTATATTGGATATGCATTGAATGAATTCCCTAATTTACTACTTCCACACTTCACTGGGGTAGTTTCATATTCAATAACCTGATTGCATACCCCATATTTGAAAATAAGTTTAATTGACCTTGGTAGCTCCTTCTCCATATATATGCTTATGAATATATTATTGCATATATATTATTCATGACCATGTTATGTTTGTTGGTTTGATGGTGATAGGATACCCATGCCCTACTTACTTCATAATTATTGCTAGGATTTCCTAATTATAATACTAAAAGGGTAAACCCAACAACCTCACCCAAATTGGTGTCTAGGTAAAACATTAATTTTTAGGGTTAAAATTTGGGCTCCACCTACAAAAAAAGAGCCCTCGACATCCATAAAACCATGGGCCACTCCATATAATATGGTCAGTGTCCTCACTACAATTATGTTTCACCATAAATAACCCCTTTGACATTGCCACAATCTCCATTTGGCCTCGGGGTCATCATGTAGCCATTGCCTATTTCCTCACAACATCAAGGTCTAATCATGCTCCAAAAACCTTCCCATGAGATACATTTCTACCTACATGACTGTTAGGTCCACCAATTTATTAGAAATGAAAATATCTCCTTTCTTCAATTGTAGATCAAAGTGTAAGTCTAGGGATTTCTACTTCCCTCGTACAACATGTGACCAATAGCGAGCTCCCAAGTCAAAAGGATGCTTCCTCGGGTCCTCTACATTTTGCCTTGACTAAATATTCACATCATCAATCTCAAAATCAAGACCTAGACCCAATCTTCCATTGTCACCTTCCTTTTGTTACCCTACTCCCTCTGTTATATTCCAAGATCTTGATCTATAATGTGATTTTTTTTCTTATCGATGACACTATAGGTAAACCTTAGTAGATCTCTTGGTGGCACTATGTTCAAACCCTAGTATATTACCCTATAGAACTATTCGTAAACCCTTGCAAATATCCAAATGGTACTATGCATAAAACCTAGAAGATATTCCAACATCACTATGTGCAAACTCTAGTATATCTCTTGACGACATTAGGTGCAAACCCTCATAGATCTCCTGATGACATTATGCATAAACCCCATTATATCTCCTTGTGGTACTATGCTCAAAAATTTATATATCTCCTAGTGCCACTATGCATAAACCCTAGAAGAGTAGCACTAAGTGCAAACCCTAGAAAATATCCTAGTTGCACTATGCACAAACCTTAGCAAATTGCTTGACAATAATTTTTAAGTAGTTTTTATTAGAATTATGATGAACATGTATTGTAAAATATAGATATTTCATCATAATAAATTCATATTACTATAAAATAGTATATATTTGATCATAGAAATACTATAGATATTATTGTTGGAAATTACATAATTTGACCTTATTGGTCAAGACTAATATTGTCTGATGTAATATTTTATAAATCCTATAGTCAATCATTATGCAATATTCTTTAACATGATTTTATGTAATTAGTTGTATGGAAATTGGCTAAACTACTATTATGATAAAACTTCACTAACCCTCTTTAATTTCTAATGTGTAATAGGAATGGATTTAGTAACTTGTAATTATCCTATATACCTTATGATATATTGACATGGGTTATGTAATTATTATTGTTCAGGATTTTGTTCAAGAAACTAATCCATTGTGTTGGTATGATCTCATGTTATCTATTGTGAGGGTTTGCAAGGGATTCCTTCTATTCTTTCATATATTTCTCTTTCTATTTATCTTATTTATTTTATTTTATGATATTAGGGTGATTTTAAGCTTCCTTTCATTTCTAGAAAGTGTTATAAAATCTAACATGGTATTAGATAAGTTATGGAGTACTACCACTCAATCACATAGAGAAAGTATTTTTAAGCTTCTTATTTTAATCAATAGATGAAATCAAATTTTAGATCTTCATGAGTATTTTATATCATAAGGATCAAAGAAGGAAATTTTTGTCTACAAATAAAATAGCAAAGTATTTTGAATGTGAAAAACATTTTGCTTCTATTTTTACAATGAAAAATAATTTTTATCCCAAATGGTAGCATGGGATTTTTCAAAGGACTTGATCAAGATCAAGTCATTCAAATATTCTTGAGAACATAACATTAGAATATTGAATCAAATATAATGCATGATCAAATCCTTTTGTTGATTATTTTTATTTGTAGAGTATTTTATAAGGGGGATGCATTGGCATATTCAATAAATACTAGCAAATTCTTATGATATTGGAACTACGGGATGATGGCTAGTGAGCCTTTTTTGTAAGGCATAATATTATATGTTTTGGTTTTAATTTTTATGATTTATTCTATTAGGTAAGTGTTAGAATTATTATTTTTTCCTAGTATCTAAGTACTTATGATTCCAATGAGTAGGAAATCTATCCATCTCAATAAAAGTGGTATGCTTCTCCATATAGTTCGTATTCAATAAGCATAAAATACAACATGGGGTTTTTACTTTCTTCCTCCTATAGGAATATCAATAATATAGTCTTATTGTCCAAGAATAATAGTTGTATGTCTATGGATACACTTTGTGTAAGCCAATAGACATCATTTATGTAATCCTATTGATATCCTTTATGACATTATATAGGTAACTTTGATGTAACCACCCTTGGCAATATTTGGTTAAACCACTTGTATGATTAACTTCATTTAAGGGTCTAGTATATTTAATATATTATAATTTAACCTTTAAGATAGGTTATATCAACTTGATATTTACAATAAAGTATGGATTAGATATCACTATAAATATGTAGTCACTAATCCATTATATAGTGTTGTGATATGTTATTATCAAGGTACCGAGAAACACCAACCACTTATTCATATTTCAATTATATCTATTCTATTTTATCTATGATCTCTCTATTTTTCTTGTTTATTATTCTACATATGATTGTGGTGAATGTATGATTTAAATTATTCTTTTGGAATGTATTTTAAATTCCAAGAATGTATTACAGCCAAAATAAAATGGCATAATCTATTGTATGGTTTCAAAAATCTATGGAGAAAAATTCAAAAGGAGAAGCAAAAGTACTCTTCTAGTTTCTGGAAGGAAACTATATAATTTTAAAATATGGATGATAGGAGTAATAGCTCTTGATTTCACCCTTGATGTCATGAGGTTACAATTTAATAATATACATATTCTATGTGCAGGTCACTTTATAAATTTTAGTGAGAGGAGAAGCAAGTCATTCTTTAGGTTATGCCTTCAAACCTTTGTTCAACATCTAGAAACCTTGACTAGTATAAGTTGATTTAGTTCTATATTCTAGTATGTCTCAAGTTTGATTTTACTTGATAGAATTTGTTCACATTTTTAAAGCACACAAATTTTTTGGTCCACTGATCATGACATGCTACATACTTATTCCAATGCCTCCATTAGCATGGAAATTGGTAATGTCACTATGTATCCTTGATGTTATATGTTCGAATCAAGTAGTGGAAGGTCTTTTTATATTTATTTTTTAGAATGAACTTTATTTTACTCCATGTCAACATGGTCCTTATTTTAACTCCAATATGGTTATTGGCATGGTGCTTTGTAGCCTTTGTTACATTTGTAAGATCATAAATTTGATAAAAATCAACTTTTTCTCTTTTTTTTTTATCAAGGGAAGTAAACCAAGTTCTACTTCAAGTGGGCAATGTGTATTTGAATTTCCAAAGGCACCATGGGTAACCTAGATAGGATAGTGAGCATATAGCATACCCCATGCAAGATTTATGATTTGAATTCCCATAACTTCAAAGCAACAATATATTATATTAACATGGAAACTTGATAATAATTTTTATACATATGATGATGTTTAGCCAATTAAACTCAACCAAGTTTCAGTTACCCATTTTATTATTTAACATAAATGACAAAAGAATATAGATGTAAAAGGTTGTGATATCAATATGAGATAGGTGGAACCCATTAGAATATGAGATATGGTAGGAAAAAACTAGATCATAAGGTTTGAAAAGTTATTTATTTTTCTTCTTTGGGGTTATATTATTCCCAAGCTTCTAAAGGATCTACCTTTTGCATAAAAAATGTTTAGAGATCACTTTTCAAATCACACAATTTTTTGATATCTATGCATTGATGACAACCTTTTAAGGACCTATTATAGTGTTACAAATATTTTTTTTCTATAAGAGCAATAAGTTTTCAATGGTCATTGTTCAGTATACCTTATTCCTATAGTTCCTTGTAAATGAATGAAATTGATTATTCATAAAACTACCCTTATTACATGATGATTCAACAATTTTATTATGACAATGAAGGATAGATTATGTTCATCATATTATATATTCAATATCGCATGGGTGGTTCAATGTATTTCATTTAGAATATGGATTTATGGATTCATTTTCAAGGAAGGTTGATCGAATCCATGTACCTTTAGAAAGAGTATAATAAAATTCATGATAAATATCCATTATCCCATTGGATAATTCATTATGAGGAAGATGTTAACATCTACAATTTTTGGTCCCTATGGAATCTTAACTTACATTATTGGGGGTGTTGGAAAATTATCATTATGATATTAATGGCCAAGGTCAACAATGTTGTGGTTATGGATTCTCTTGATGTAATCCTATGTGCATCTACAATGTATGCCTATAGGTGATGAGAATATTATCCACATATGGCAAAATAATCAACATATTCCTATCTTGATAATTGATATATATATCATGTTCTTCCTCACATATTTGAAACCCATAACTAAGAAAAAAATAATGGATATTATCATACCAAGCACGTGGTTTTTGCTTAAGTTTGTACAAGGAATTAGTCAATTGACAAACTAGTCAAACCCTTAAGTTCAAAAATAGGTAGCCATTGCATGTAAATATCCTCATGAAGATCCCCATGAGGTGATTCATTATTTGCATGCATGTGACATACCATTAAACCAAAATAATCAACTATAGATAGAATTTTTCCAATAGAATCCATATGAAAAACTAGGAAAAATATTTCTAAGCAGTCAATTCCCTCCTCCAAATTTGTTTATAGACAACAACATTCTTTCCTTCTGGAGGAGGAACAAGCTCAAGTTTTTGAATCCTCATAAAACAATCATACTCAAAAAATATAGAATATTCCCACTCTAGTTGGCCCTTAACCTAGAAATAGGTGTGAGATTTCCAAAATGGTCATCCTTATGGGAATGACTTACAAAAATTCAATATATATATATTTTTTTTTACATAATATCTCACATGTTAATGCAATGGAGAGCATTTATTCTCAAAACTAAATATTTACTAAAATTAGCAAATTTTTATTTTTAGATATTCATATCCAAAATTCTCCTCTAACTATATTGACACACTAATAGAAAAGAAAATAGAAAAGGATATCATATGTATATCTGATGGAGAGCCAAGCTTTGCAAAACGCAATTCTCATTCAAAAACTTGGAAAGATTTACAGAAATAACATTAGTCTTAGTTTTCAGTCTCCTTTTGTTTTCACACACCCAAAAGTTGCTCTTGCCAAATAAACTCCTTTATTTTGAAAGATAGTTTTTTTTTTTTTTTTGTTTTACAGAATTTCGAGCCCCCTTTGTGCATGCCTTTGCTTCCCCTTTTAAAATTTCTAGTGTGACTCTCCATTTCCATTTTTTGGCCCTTCATTTCACTTCCCAAAGCCTTTCATTTTGCTTTCTCGTGTCTCTTCGTTGTTTTGGCTTTCGAAAAATTTTTCTTTTCAACTCTTGGTCTTCGTCTGATTTCATTGCACCTTGGTGCCACGTGTTGTTCAGTGCTACCACTATAGACTCTGTCTGCCTGTCAACCAATGATGATGTTCGGTATATCCACAACTCGATTATTTCACTCTGCAATGGCCCCTATAACCTCCTGCCCTTTTTGAGTCGCGAAAAAGCAACATGTCATGAAATCATGACATTTCTTTGTCCTCAGCTTGGTTCTTCTCCTTGCATCGTGAAAATGCAACATGTCACAAAATCGTGACACTTCTGTCTCTTTGTCCTCTTTTGTTGCTTTTGGCCACGAAAATGCAACATGTCGTAATATCATGACACTTTTTCCTCTTTGTCCTCTTTTGTTGCTTTTGGCCATGAAAATGCAACATGTTGCGATATCGTGAAACTTTTTCCTTCTTACTCTTTCTCTTCTCTTTTGGTCACGAAAATGCAACATGTTGCGATATCGTGACACTTTTTCTCTCTTGCTCTTTCTCTTGTCTTTTGGTCGTGAAAATGCGACATGTCGTGATATTGCGACACTTTTTCCATCTTGCTCTTTCTCTTCTATTTTGGTCACGAAAATGCAACATGTTGTGATATCGCTACACTTTTTCTCTCTTGCTCTTTCTCTTGTCTTTTGGTCATGAAAATGTGACATGTCGTGATATCACGACACTTTTTCTTCTTTGCCAACATGTCGCGATATCGCGACACTTTTCTCTTTTGGTCATGAGAATGCAACATGTCGCGATATCGCGACATTTTTTATTTGGTCGCGAGAATGCAACATGTCGCGATATCGTGACACTTTTTCCTTCTTGCTCTCTCTTGTTGCTTTCAACCACAAAAATGCAACATGTCGCGATATCGCGACACTTTTTTCTCTTTGCGGTATTTTTCTTTTCTTTTGATCTTTAGCATATGGGCCACTTCGGTCTTCTCAGAGAATATGCAAAAATGTGGGTCCCCAATTTTGGGGTATGTTGTGGAGCAGCCACAACACAGTTGAGAAGTTATGGCCCTGAAAAAATGCACTAAATTTAAGAAAAATAAAATTTCCCAAATTTCGTTGGATGTTCCTGCATCAAACACCTGGGGTGGATTGAGAAGTGACCTGCACTTCTGTACTGTTAGAGGAAAACCTAGGTGGTCAACCTCTGGTTTTGACAACCAAGTTGCATCTTCTAGAGGTATGCCCTTCCACTTGACCAAATATTCATAATACTGCCTATTCCTGGTACTTCTGCCTTCTCGAGTGTCTAGTATTTCCTCTATCTCATCTGTGGCTGGAGTAGACGCTGGAATACTCCACAAATCTATACTTGGTGTCTTCCACTCATTACCCTCCTTGGAATACAAACCCTCTTTTGTTTTGAAGGTTGTATTCCACTCATCACCCTCTCTGATGCGAATCTGATGATACCCACTCTTTAAATCAATCTTTGTGAAGTATTTAGCTCCACTCAAATAGTCCATTATATCATCCATTCTAGGTAATGGAAATCTATACTTAATGGTAATCTTGTTTATGGCTCTGGAATCAGTACACATTCTCCATTATCCATCCTTCTTTGATGCTAGTATTGCAGGTACTGCACAGGGACTCAAACTCTATCTAATCAACCCCTTCCTCAACAACTCTTGAACCTATATGTTCAACTCTTCACTCTCCATGAGAGACATTCTATGGGCTTCCTTATTGGGTAAACTAGCTCCTGGAATCAAATCAGTTTGATGGCTAATCTTTCTCACTGGTGGCAAACCATCAGGCACATTATCTGACACAATATCAGGAAACTCTTCTAACAGACTTTCAACCTCTACTGGAATATCCATATATTTTTCCTTCTTAACAGTAGGAATTAATGCATAACACATAGAATCCCTCTTCAGGCCATCCAAAAATTGTCTACCATCTACCAAACATATTCTAGCACTACTGCATACCTTTTCATTCACTTCCTTAAATGGCTTCAACTTGTGACACACTCCATATTTTGTTAGAGAGTAAGTATTCGCATGCCCATCATGCACCACACATCTGTCAAATTGCGATGGCCTCCAAAAAAACAAATGGCAAGCATCCATAGGAAAAACATCACACATAACCTCATCTTGATAATTTCCAATATGAAATTTAACTAAACACTGCTCACTGACTAATGCTTTATGATCTTTCTGCAACCACACAATCTGATATGGATGCGGGTGCTTCCTCTTCTCCAATATCAACTTAGCAACCATTTCTCCTGAAACTAAATTATCCGTGCTACCATTATCTATGATAACATTACAGACCTTACCTGTACATTTGCATCTTGTGTGAAATAAGCTCTTCCTCTGATCCACATCTTTCCCTCCATTCATCAATGCTCTTCTTGTCATCAACACTTCTCCTCCTTCTACTTCTTCAAAATATTTTGATTCAACACCTTCATCTGCTACAGCAGCTCTGGCATGACCCTCAGGTCTCTTATTCATCATCTCTTGGTGTTGGGGACACTCATATTCCTGATGTCCCTCTTCCCCACAATGGAAACAGGTTCCACGAAATCCTCCTGTTCCATACCCATGTCCAGATCTACCTCTTTCTCTTTGGTAACCATTGTTATGATTACGGGGGCAGTAGGTATTCTCTTCTTTCTGATCCTGGTTATTACTTGTTTCACCAATATTCTTCTAATATTTATATTTTCCTCCACTAGTTCTTACACCAGTTCTTCCACCATGATCTCTTCCTCTTTGTTTGCTTTCAAATATTCTGTTCAGCTTCTATTCAACCTTCAAGGAAAACTGATATGCATCCTCAATGGTGGTCATCCTGACCAAAATGAGTTCTTCTTGGATATTCATTCTTAACCCATTTATGTAATGAGCCACTTTCTCCTTATTAGCCTCTGAATGGTCAGTTCTGATTGAGATATTGTAAAACTCCTCTGTATATTCTTTGATATATTTGCTTGACTATCTCAAACTCTGCATTTTCCTCAATAGATCCAATTCGTAATCTATAGGAATAAACTGTCTCTTCAACTTCTCTACCATTCGATCCCATATGGTTATATTTTCCTTTCTGCTTCTATTTCTTTCTAGTTGCACTTCTTTCCACCATATGCTAGCATGGCATTTCAACTTTGTTTTTGCAAACTTGATCCGATCTGGATCTACAACCTCCTCATACTCAAAATACTCCTCCATATCATTGATCCAATCAATCAACTCCTCTGGATTGAGATTCCTAGAATACGTGGAGACATCAAACTTTGGCCTCTTCCCGATATGATATATGGCCCTAAATAATCTAGCTTTTTTAGGAGACATTGCTTCTTCTTCATCTGATGGATCATCAACCTCCCAAGATTCATATTCACTATAGTCTTCTCTCCTTGGCTCAACCCCTCTTCGTAACTCCTCTTGTAAGGCTTGCACTTGCCTCTACAAAGCTCTGAAATCTCCTTCAGGTACCACATTTCTTCCACCACCATGGTTTCTTCGTGGAGGCATTCTTCCTTGCTCTCTTCTTATAACCCTTCCATAGATCTTGGTGCAAACTACCTCACTTTCGATGATCTACTCACACACTCAGGAACCCTAAGCTCTTATACCACTTGATGGAGAGCCAAGCTTTGCAAAACCCAATTCTCATTCAAAAACTTGGAAAGATTTACAAAAATAGCAGCAGTCTTAGTTTTCAGTCTCCTTTTGTTTTCACACACCCAAAAGTTGCTCTTGCCAAATAAACTCCTTTATTTTGAAAGATAGTTTTTTTTTTTTTTTACAAAATTTTCAGCCCCTTTGTGCATGCCTTTGCTTCCCCTTTTAAAAGTTCTAGTGTGACTCTCCGTTTCCATTTTGTGGCCCTTCATTTCATTTCCCAAAGCCTTTCGTTTCGCTTTCCCATGCCTCTTCATTGTTTTGGCTTTTGAAACATTTTTCTTTCTGAATCTTGGTCTTCGTCTGCTTTCATTGCACCTTGGTGCCATGTGTTGTTTAGTGCTGCCACTGTAGACTATGTTTGCCTGTCAACCAATGATGACATTCGGTATATCCACCGCTCGATGATTTCACTCTGTAATGGCCCCTGTAACCTCCTACCCTTTTTGAGTCGCGAAAAAGCAACATGTCATGAAATTGCGAAATTTCTATGTCCTCATATTGGTTCTTCTTCTTGCATCGTGAAAATGCAACATGTCACGAAATCGTGACACTTCTGCCTCTTTGTCCTCTTTTGTTGTTTTTGGCCACAAAAATGCAACATGTCGCGATATCACAATACTTTTTCCTCTTTGTCCTATTTTGTTGCTTTTGGCCATAAAAATGCAACATGTTACGATATCGCAACACTTTTTCCTTCTTAATATTTCTCTTCTCTTTTGGTCATGAAAATGCGACATGTCACGATATCGTGACACTTTTTATCTCTTTATTTTTCTCTTGTCTTTTGGTCATGAAAATGCGACATGTCGCAATATCGTGACACTTTTTCCATCTTACTCTTTCTCTTCTCTTTTGGTCACGAGAATGCGACATGTCGTGATATCGTGACACTTTTTCTCTCTTGCTCTTTCTCTTGTCTTTTGGTCATGAAAATGCGACATGTCGTGATATCATGACACTTTTTCTTCTTTGCCAACATGTCGCGATATCGTGACACTTTTTCTCTTTTGGTCGCGAGAATGCAACATGTCACGATATCACGACACTTTTTCTTTGGTCGCGAGAATGCAACATGTCACGATATCGCGACACTTTTTCCTTCTTGCTCTCTCTTGTTGCTTTCAGCTGCAAAAATGCAACATGTCGCGATATCGCGACACTTTTTTCTCTTTGCGGTATTTTTCTTTTCTTTTGATCTTTAGCATATGGGCCGCTTCGGTCTTCTCGGAGAATATGAAAAAATGTGGGTCCCTAATTTTGGGGTACATTGTGGAGCAGCCACAACACGGTTGAGAAGTTATGGCCCCGGCAAAATACACTAAATTTTAGGAAAAATAAAATTTCCCAAATTTCGTTGGATGCTCCTACATCAATATCATTTTCATTTAATATATATTGTGTAACTTATAAAAGGTGAACCAATATTTTCCTTATGGGTGAAATTCCATATTTAATATGATGGTTTTCTAACACACCAAATATTGTATAAAGAGATGCACCATTGACAATAAATGGTATGAGTAATAATTTTTATGATATAGCCTCATATATTAGTTGCATTACACTTTATTTTCTAAGAAATACAAATTATTTTTTATTATGCTCATATTTTTGTATTTTGATTTCTTATAATCTATTATTTATAAATTTTTCTCTTTCTTAATCATCCTTAACTCAAAATTTTGAATTTTAAATCATTATTTTTGTTTTAGGAATTTGACTTTAAGATAGATGTTAAGTTAGGGTACTGGCATCATGGGATTGATCACTAGTATAAATTTGATAATGGTGAGGAATGAAAATTTATAGGAAAAGGTTTGCTAAGAACCAATTCATTGAGAGTTAGGATGGTGTTGGCAATTTGAGTTATTTTGTGTTGTCATTGATGTCACATGGATCACATTGAGTTTTTGTGGAAAAAACACTTCATAAATAATAATTTATGATATTTTGGAGAGCAAGGATATATACAGGGCTTTGTGGCACAAGAGGCATATAATATTTAATTTTTTAAATATTATATTAATGGTTTTTATTAAAACCAATGGTAAAGGTTTTTATTAAAACCAACATCAAGGGTTTTTAATTAAAACCAACGGAAAGGGTTTTCATTAAAACCATTGGAAAGGGTTTTTCACTAAAACCACTATGCTAAGACTTCTCCAAATTATGATGGATGAAAAGGTTTTCCAATAAAACCTAGGCACAAAAAGTTTCATGATGAAATTCAAAAGAATGAAGGAGATATCCCAATTCAAAGTTAATAGGTGAAGTATTAAATTTTTATTTAATAATTCTAAGGTCTAAGGTTGTATTATATTATCCGTTGACGTGCAAAGGTTGGGAAGATGCATATAAATAAAAGGTTAAAACCTTTGTTTATTGAAGACTTGACATAGCTCATGAGAGAGAGTCGTCTAAAGTGTAGCAATGAAGAAAGCAGGATAAATAACTTTCAATTTGAGAGCAAGGTCAAGTGAATAGTGCAGGAAATTGACATCACGCAAGAGCCTTAGCACAGTTGGTAGTGCATGAATTTTGCACAAGGTAGGTTCGTTGTTCGAATCCCGTCAAGGGTAAAGTATTTTGTTGAGAAATGCAATTCGAGTTTTCTGATTTGAAGCATAGGACAAGATGGGTTTTTGGGATTAAATCCCAATGTGGGCTGATGCCCATGTGGTAAGCGCCTCATAGTGCTATGTGAGAGGAACATAGTTTGACTCCCACGAAGGTGTGAAGGCACATTGATTTTGACAAGGCATTGATGATTTCGAAGGTGTGAAGGTGCATTGATTTTTGGCAAAGAAATTATCGATTTCAAAGGTTATGGAGGCAGCAAATTTTTAATAAAGGTATTTATCTTCAGTGCATGGTAGTATTTGTTTTTTTTTTTAATTTACATGGTGGAATCGATAGCCACCATGAATCCGGGAAGGCTGTCCAGCTTTTATGGCCACCATAGTATTCTGCGTTGTCCACCCCAGAAGCCGCCACACAGATATTCATGTAGTCCGCCCCTATAACCACCATGCCACAATCATTTAAAACCTTTTACGCCACTGAAAGCACCAGGAAAGGGACAAGCGTTCAGTCCGACGAGGCTCGAGATTTGAACCTTGGACCTCCGCCCCCTTATGGGGTTTGGATGAACCAATTAGTCTACACCTCGGACCTGCATGGTAATATTTGTTATTACCAAAGTTTTTGTGCATTAAAATTATTTTCATTATAACTAGGGAGTCATAAGGAGTTTAGGGAAATAAATGCTTGTTGTATGTGTTAATGTGCTTATAGAGTTATAAGGTGTGAAGTTAAATATTTGTGATTGCTTTATGTGCAATTATAAGGTGTGGAATTAAAAATAAAAGCATAGGTGCTCGGTATATGTGTTAATGAAATTAGGGAGTCATAAGGTTGAAAAGTGTTTAACTTGTTATATGTCCTAGTGCATGATTTAATAATGAAATTAAACTAGGAACTTGAGACCTAGTGAATTGCTACCTTTAGTTAGAAGATATGCACATGAATTAGGGTTTGAATTTGAAGACAAATTGCTTAATTATGCACCTTGGCTATTGAGAGGAAGTAGATGAATTAGAAAATCAATTTTATGGATAAAATTGATGCCTGAGTTCCATGATTGCTTTAGTGGAGTTCATTGAGAGTATTGCCATTATTGAGGAGGTTGTTGCTATTGCTTTGAGGATATTGTTGTTGGTTGCTTTTTAAGTCCATTGCCACTATTTGAGACCATTGAGGAGATCATTTGCTAGTCACTTGTGGATACATTTATCTTTCATTTGAGGAGATCATTGTTGGATATTTGAGAGATGTTTTCTTGAGGGATTTGTGCTTGTTTCTTGAGAGCTTATTGGCATTGCATGAGCAAGATATTATTGAGAACATATTTCTATCTCTTGTGGATATTGTCCTTGTTTTGTTGAAGTCCTCATTATTATTGCTTGGAGAGGTTTTCATTAGAGAGCTCATTTGCCATACATTTGAGATCAATGTAGATCATTGTTGTCATCCATTTGAGAGTACATTATTGAGCACTGTTGTCATCCATTTGAGAGTACATTGTTGAGCATTGTTGTCATCCATTTGAGAGATCATTTTTCATACATTGTTGAGATAATTGTGGATCATTGTTGTCATCCATTTGAGAGATCATTTGTCATACATTGTTGAGATCATTGTGGATCATTGTTGTCATCCATTTGAGAGATCATTTATCATACATTGTTGAGATCATTGTGGATCATTTTTGTCATCCATTTGAGAGATAATTTTTCATACATTGTTGATATCATTATGGATAATTATTGTTATCCATGGAAGAGTACTTTTCCATTCATTGTTGAGCACATTGTTGAGTATTGTCATCATTCATTTGTTATCAATTGTTGAGTTCATCATTGAGCCTTGCCTTTGTTGATTTGTGGTTGAGATTTGAGTGCTACTAGAGAGTCATTGGTTGACCCTTTGGGAAGGCTTTTGGGATAGAATTTATGGATATATTTGAGACAACTTTTGTGCATGATTGGTTGAGCCTTTGGGGGACAAAATTTTTGGACAAATTTGAGACAACATTTGAGCAGGATTGTTTGAGCCTTTTGTGAAGGCTTTGAGGACAAATTTGGGATAACATTTGAGCAGGATTGTTTAAGCCTTGTGAGAAGGCACTGATGCAGATTTATGACCAGTGAAAGACATAGGACAAAAATAGAAAAACATATCAACACCAATTGCCTAGCTGAGCATATCAGTGGATAGCTTAGTTGAGCAGATCAGTGGATAACCTAGTTGAGCAAATCAGTGGATAGCCTAGCTAAGAAAATAAGTGGAGAGCCTAGCTAAGTAGATCAGTGGATAGCCTAGCTAATCATGTCAATGGATATCCTAGATGAGTAAATTAGTGGATAGCCTAACTGAGCTGATCAATGGATAGCTTAGTTGAACAGATCAGTGGAGAGCCTAGTTGAGTAGATCAGTGGATAGCCTACCTAAGTAGATCAGTGGATAGCCTAGCTGAGTAGATTAGTGGAGAGCCTAGCTTAGCAGATCAATGGAGCCCACCTTAGTAGATTAGGGCAACCTAGCTTTGAGCAGATCAAAGTAATCATTTGTATTGGGATAAGGATATTTATTTCTTTGTAAAATATTATAAGGAGATTATCTTGTGGACTACCCCACATTTGGAAACTATGTTAAATCTTATGTCTCAATTGTGTGTGGTGATTTTTGCACTTGCTTACTATTGATATTTATGTTATTAATGCACACTACTATATTTGGTTATTGCAATTGAGGACACAGATTGATATTTGTTCGAAAAGAAAGTAAAAAGTGGGTGCTATATTGTTCACCCCCATCTCAGTATAAGCTTGTGTTCTTCAGATGGTGCAAAAGGAACTAGAAGGAATAATATATTTTTGAGTAAGTGGTAAACTCCCATAAACCCTAACTAAAGCAATGTCTTATTCCTTGATAGAGGGTCATCTATATGAAACAAGAAACAATAATATTATTCAATGAATGTTAGTACCTTATGAGTGCCTACGTATACTTAAACAAGTAGATGAAGGAGTTGTTGCCAACCACTGTGTATAAGAGAGGATTACCAAAAATGTATTGATAATAAGACAATAATTACCAACTATGTTAAAATATGTCCATAACTAGTCTTGTATGAGTCAAATATATCATGCTATGAACAAGTTATTTATAGATAGTTGGATTGACTTCATCACCTTCCATATACTTGCTCAAATTACTATCTATAGAAATTGGAGTTGATGTCATTATATATTTTTGTAATTTGATCTAACTAATGAGTTATTTGCATATTTATTATATGAAAGGAGGATGCCATATTTAGTTTTATATACCCAAAGATAATAAGGTATTGAAGAATTCCTAATTCTATCATTTCAAATGTATAACTAAGTCATAACTTTACTTTAATGGTATTCTATTGAATTTCACCTGTTAGTTTTTGATACTAAATGCTTAATGTAAAATAACCACAAGATCTAAAATAAGAATGCTATATCAAATATAAGATAATGGCAATATTCTAAAAATATAAAAATCATGAATAAATTTTGCAACTACATAGAAAACATCCATTAACAAATGCTCACAAAAATAGTATTTTGATATAGAATGGAGATCTCAAATACTCCATACTTCATACATGCTCAATCTACATTGTGCCTCTTCATTGTTATTCTCCACACTCACATATAGACCTATATATAAATGGAATGTGACTCTTCATATGAAGTATTCTTGGCCTTCACTCTTCTTGAGACTCTTCACTTTCCTATTCTAAAAAATCATGTGCACATGGACTATTATGAACATTTACACCATTAAATACTTTGCACACTCTAATAATACTTGTGCATTTATTACATTGCATAAAGTAAATACTCACACTCTAATATAAGACACACTCCTAATCTAAATATGTACCCAAGGTGGTACATTAGCATGTACCAAATAATGTAATATATTCCAACACCCCTTGTATTACATTATTTGGTTATTGAAGACTTTAGTCTTAAATATGGATCTTCATCTTTCATAAGTCCTTCAACTTGATTAGGTTCCTGTTCTTCTTCTTTAATCTGTAGATGACCAAGTAGTCCACAGTACTATTGTCCTCTCATATTTCTCATTCTAAATCTTTGATTTCCCCGTCAACTTTTATGATAAATAGATTTTCCATTTCCTACAATTTGTTCCTTAAAAAATCCATTAGTATTATTTTGAACTACAACAATATCTTGTGAAATTCCAATTGAGTCTAGAGCATATATATCATTGTAAATTGATCTTGTAGCTTCTATCTCATTTTGATTTATAATGAGACACTTATTGACTCCATTTATATATCTAAAATCAATCATTCTTTTTCTCTCTACCAATTTGGCTACTAAAATAATATTTGATGTTAATCCAAGGAAATACATTACATCATGTAATAAAATATTTGGAAAATATGTACTAGGTGTTACACACCCATATCCATGTACAAGATAGATTTTTCCATTTGCAATTTTTAATCCAATATTGTTTGTGACTTCAAGGCAATCAAACCATTGTAAATTTATTGTCATGTGATGACTTGCACCAGAATCAATAAACCAAAGATCTTTACCATTTTGACTTGTATAATTATTTGTGCTTGAAGTAATTTTGTATTTTTGATATGGAATATTGTATGGACTTTGATATTGAATCCTTTCATAGTGTACTTTGTGATGATATGTTTCTCTTGCTAACTTATCCATTACTATATTAAAAAACAATTTTATTGTTGTATTCCTTATGTCTCCCAAGTGTTTTGAATATAATATAGCTTTGATAAAATACTTAGCTTTCTAAGTTTTCCTTTGAGTTGAATCCCTTTTGTCTCCCTAATTATGAATAGAAAGCTAAAGATAATTTTGATGCAATTTCAATTTTGATAAAATTCTCTACTTTCAAGAACTTTAAGTTGGATTCCTTATGTCTCGTTAATTTGAACAAGAGACTAATATCAATGTAATTTTCCAACTTTCCAACAACTTTATGTTGTATTTCTTATATCTCTCAATTTTCAATAATATGGTTTCTAAATTTCAAAAACCTATGTTGGTGTTGAATTCCTTATAACTCCAAATTAGAAATTTAGAAAACAAAAATATTTGCAAATTCAATATTCCTATTTCGATGTAGAAATCCTTATTCCTCCAAGTCAAATTATTTGCAAATATTTCTATGCTTGAATTTCAAATAAAGTAATTTCAAAAAATTTCAAATTAAATTCTCTTCACTTCAAAAGTCTTCCAAATCATTCAATAAATATTCTAAGGTTATAATTTATCAATTCATTACCTTATTCCTCCATTCATTTAATTAATCTCAAGCATAATAGATTAATTAATCTTAACCTTAGTATTGATATTCCTTATACCTCCTTAACCTTTGTAAAAAGCAAATTAATTTAAATGTTTTATGTACCTCCTTGAATATGGCGTGCTACGTTTTTGGCTTGCTCCTCGTGAGACTTTTCAACTTTGCAACCTGCACTCTATTTTAGGTGTTGTTCTTCAAAAATGAACTTCCAAATATTTTCTCTCTCTCCAATGTATTTAATGCTCCTCCTTGTGTATGGTGCTCATTAAATTTAATCTTCAAGACTCTGACCTTCCTCTGTGTGCTTGTTGGCTTCTATGACCATTAATGTGCAATGCTCCACTAACTTGCACCACTCTCTTCTCTCATGAATGCGCTTGTATGACTTGTCCCTCATGCACTTATGGATACAAGGAGATATTTCACTTCCCTAACGTTGGTTGGAGCTACCTTTTACGTTATGACACTTGGAAAATATATTATGTCCTCCCAAGTGATAATTAGGTCAAATGGTTGGTGCTTCTCCTCCACATAACATATTTTCCTCCTCTTGGTAATGCTCCTCTTCTTCTCTATGCTTGGTAACACACTGCTTCTCCTCTACACTTGGAAACAACTTCAATTCTTTACCTCCAATGATTCTACTCTTTAGTTCCTCAACACTCAATGTCTTCTTTCCAACGTATCTTCAATGAAGTAACAACAAATGACTATTTGAATTCCTTCTAATGGAATTTGGCTTTCTTTCAATGATTCACTCCAAATGGCCTATGCTCATAACTTCTTAGTAATGGCACTTGCTCTCTGCTTTGGTGGCTCCTCAATTTTTGGTGCTCAAGCTCTACTCAATGATGTCTCAACTTATCTTGAATAATGCTACCTCCTATGGTTCTTAAACTCTCTTTCCAATGATGTTATATCTTCCTCTTTTACGTTGCTTCCTCCATCCAATGTGGTGGCTCTTCTTCACTATGGTGGCTCCTCCTTCAAGATGGTGGTTCTACCACTCCTTTGATATGATGTCTTTGGAAACTCTACCTTGTTCTTGTGCACTATTTGGTCTCTTCATTTTATTCAATAAGACTTAAAAATTCTGCACTTCCTTGGATTATAAGAACAACATATATATACTAATTTTCCTTCTTCTTATTACTCCCTTTCAAGCAATCTTTAACTTTACTTTTGCTATTGTATTTTGTAGATTCTAGGATGATAATGATGCCTCCTTCCTTGGCTTGGAGACACTTAGCTTAAAATATCTTTTGTTGGCTTTAATAACTCTAATATGGTGCTTTCAAAAAATTTATAATAAGCTAATTTGAACGCTTGAATAATGAAATTTTATAGCACCAATATTACAAACCTCTTTGTCCTCCTTTTTGAAGCTAGTCTCCTTGGTGATTTGATTCACCTTTTGCTATCTTGAATTTATGAATTTTGCAGCTTCACTACCTTTTACTTTGCTACCCCAAAATCAACTTCTATCCTCTTCGAAGTATGTTATTCGAATCTTCTCTTTCTCCTTGCTAGAAAACTATTATAGAATGCTGAAATTTTCAGCCTTATTTATCTTCAACTTCTTTGATTTTTTAAGTTCCAAATGCTACCTTCTTGCTATCCAAAATCTTTGCAATTTTTAGCTTCAATTGTTGCCAAATATTCCTTCACTTTTGCTATCCAAAGCTCTCTCAAATCTACCCCAAAATTCTTCAAATAGTAGCTCTACTATCTCCCTTTAATGCTACCCAATTTTGTAGTCCAAATCTCTTAAATTGCTGCTCCAAAAATCTATTTTCTTCTCTTGTATCTTGTTATTTAAAAAATAGTCTCTAACTCCTCCAATCTACTGCCTTAGTTTGTTGTCAAGCCTTCCTTCAATTGGCTATTCAAGGACACTTCAAAATCTTCCCAAATATTCTTCAATTTGTAGCTCTATGTCACCTTCAATTTTTATGTCTATTGACCCTTCAACTTCTATCACGAAAATCAACAATCTTCTCCTCTACAAATCAGCCTTCAAATTCTTAATGGATGTCTTCAAATTTCTCAAATTGGTGGTCTCTTCTATCTCCTTTCTCCTCCTTAGCTCTCATTGAGTTCTATCTTCAAATTTGACCTCTTTCGCTAGCCTCTTCCTCAAGAATCTGAATGTCTTGAGGTCTTCAAAAATCCTTTTCAAAATTTGGCAAACTTCTTGCCAAATCCTTCTTCCTTTTGGGCTTGTTGTTAGATGGTGACAATTGTCCCAAATTCTTCTTTTCAAGAGTTTCTCCTGCTTGCAATCTTCTACCTTGATCTTTATTCAAATATCCTCCAATGGCCACTTCTTCAACTTCTTCAATAGGGCTTCTCTAGCCTTCTTATTTCTCCTTCCAAGTTTGCTTGAGACCTCTTCTCTTGGGTCTTCAAATTCTCAATATTATTTCTCAAATCTCCTATCTCCTTTCTCAAATATTTAATGGGGACCTCTTCTCTTGGGTCTCCTCTTTCTCAACCTTCAATAGGTATTTTTTGGCTTCTTTCTCCTTCCTTCAATCTTCAATCTTCAATATTCTATGTGGACCTCTTTCTTAGGTCTCCTCAATCTTCAATCTCCAATATTCTATGGGGACCTCTTTCTTGGGTCTCCTCAATCTTCAATATTTAATATTCTATGGGGACCTCTTTCTTGGGTCTCCTCAATATTCAATCTCCAATATTCTATGGGGACCTATTTCTTGGGTCTCCTCAATCTTCAATATCCAATGGGACCTCTTTCTTGGACCTCCTTAATATTCAATGTCTACTCTTTTGCTACAACTCAAAAACTAATCCTTGCATGAGGAAAGCACATAGACTTTCAAGAAATCAAAGATGAAATTCTTCTCTATCCATTGTAGGAAGCTTCTCAACTTTTGAGAACTAATTTTTTGCAACAAAACTTAGACAACAACAATCAAATACATCCAAATCTCTAGATCTCTAAAATCATTAAACTTCACTAGTTATCCTTCAATCTAGTGGAAAAGCAATCTTTGTTGAGTCCTAGTCTTCACGAGTTTTCCTACAACCCTGTGGAAAGACTCTAGCCAAAAAGAAACTTTAAAAATTTTTGAAAATGAAATCTCCCTATCTCCTCTCAATCTCTCTTGTGGCTCTCCCTATCTCCTATCAATCTCCCTTGTGGCTCTGATACCACTATTAGATTTTGATACTAAATGCTTAATGTAAAATAACCACAAGATCTAAAATAATAATTCTATATCAAATATATGATAATGGTAATATTCTAAACATATAAAACTCATGAATAACTTTTGCAACTACACAAAAAACAACCATTAACAAATGCTCACAAAAATAGTATTTTGATATAGAATGGAGATCTCAAATACTCCATACTTCATACATGCTCAATCTACATTGTGTCTCTTCATTGTGCACTATATTATATTCTCTATTGTGTTCTTTCACACTCACATATAGACCTATATATATAATGGAATGTGACTCTTCATATGGAGTATTCTTGGCCTTCACTCTTCTTGAGACTCTTCACTTTCCTATTCTATGGACTCATGTGCACATGGACTATTATGCACATTTACATCATTAAATACTTTGCACACTCTAATAATACTTGTGCATTTATTACATTGCATAAAGTAAATACTCACACTCTAATCTAAGACACACTCCTAATATAAATATGTACCCAAGGTGGTACATTAGCATGTACCAAATAATATAATATATTCCAACATTATCTATGATGATGAGATCACCCAAATAGAGTACAATGATGATTATTTAATTGTTGAAGAATTTTGGATCATAGAGACTACTTTTAAAAACTTCAAGATTAAAATATTCATTATTATTTTTATACCAATTCCATGAAGCTTGTTTTAACCCCATAAAGTGATTTATTTAGTTTACATACCAACTATTCTTACCCCTATTTTATAAATATTTGGAGTTGATTCATATATATTTTTCCCTATCTCAAAAATGAGAAAAGCATGTGCAATGTCTCTATGATGAATTTCTCTTTTATTTAATAGGCTACAAGTATTATGACTAGCATAATAGTATTGTTGATCGGTGAAATTGATTGATGTAGAAACCATGTTGGTGAAGGGATACTCCACCCAAAACTCACACAATACTCAAAATCACAAAAAAATTCAACAGAAACCCCACATCTAATATTAAATCATAAAAAAATTCAACAAAAACCCCACATCAAATATTTATTCAATAGAATCAGAAATTACAATGTACGACCATAAGACCAATTTTATTACAAAGACTAGAGATCTACAAATTGGAACCACGATCTGTGATACCGGACTACCTTCGATAATATCTATTCCCCCTTTCAATAAATTCCCCAAATAATGTTTAGGAAAGTGTAACTCCTTTTCTCGCCTTTCATTTTCCCACCCAGGAAAATATTCACTTGAAACTTGAATTTCCCATTTTCTAGCCCAAGAAAATATTCATTTGAAACTTGAATTGTCTAAACATATGGGTCTAAACATATGGGTCTAAAAATATAGGTCTAAACATATACATATAAACATATGGGTCTAAATATATATGTCCAAATATATTTATATATTATATGTATATATATATATATATATATATATATACATATATATATATATTTATTTTTTATTTTGGTGATGCAATATTTCCCTTACACCATTGGATGCTCCTGCATCAGACACCTAGGGTAAATTGAGAAGTGACCTTCACTTCTCTAGTGTTGGAGGAAAACCAAGATGGTCAACCTCTGCCTTAGACAACCATGATGAATCTTCAACAGGCCTTCCTTTCCACTTAACCAGATATTCTTCATACTTCTTGTTTCTTGTACTTTTGTCCATACTCTTTTCTCCTTTGCCCATATTCCTCAACTCATAGGCATTCCTTGGGCTACTCCCATATACAATATGGAATGAGGATTTACTAGTACTCCTATTGACATAATTGTTGTAAGCAAATTCTACCTATGGTAAAATTAAATCCCATCCCTTGGGCTTATCTCCTACTAAGCATCTTAGCAGGTTGCCCAAACTCCTATTCACCACCTTTGTTTGTCCATTATTTTGTGGATTGTGTATAAAATTGAACTTCAAATCTATCTTTAGCTTCTTTCGTAAGGTCCTCCAGATATAACCAATAAATTTGGTATCTCTGTCTAAAACTATACTCCTTGGTAGACCATGTAGTCATACCACCTCTCTAAAAAACAACCCTACAATGTGAACTACATCACGGTTTTCTAATAGGGAATGAAATATGCCATCTTAGAAAACCTGTCAACCACCACAAATATTGAGTCATGTACTACAGGTACTACACATGGACTCAAACTCTCTCAAATCAATCCTTTCTTCAATAGCTCTTGAACTTGTCTGTTCAGCTCCTCATTCTCTGTAGGAATCATTTTATTTGGTAAACTGGCTCCTGGTATCAAATCCATTTGGTGACTAATCTTCCTCACTAGTGGTAAACCTTTAGGTACATTATTTGATACAATATCTTGGAATTCTCCCAATAGATCTGAGGCTTCTACTGGTATATCTTCATATTTTTCCTCATTAACTCTAGGAATTAATGCATAGCACATATGTTCGTGCTTCATACCATTCAAAAAATTTCTACCATCAACTAAAAAATTCTTGCACTACTACATACCTTTTCGTCCACCTCCTTCAGGGGCTTCACCTTGTGGTGCACTCCATCATTTGTTAGGGAGTAAGTGTTGGCATGTCCATCATGTATTACACACCGATAAAACTGCCATGGACTTCCCAATAGCAAATGGTAAGCATCCATAGGAAGGATGTCACACAAGACCTCATCATGGTAATTCCCAATATGGAACTTTACCAAACATTACTCATTGACCAAAGACCTATGGTCCTTATTTAACCATGCAATCCGATATGGATGCGGGTGTCTCCTTCTCTCTAACTATAACTTGGTAACCATCTCTTTGAAAACTAGGTTATCAATGTTACCATTATCAATGATAACATTACACACACTTGCTTGCATATTTACACCTTTTACAAAATAGATTCTTCCTATGATATGGATATTTCTCCTCATTCAGCAAGGCTCTCCTTATGACCAGGATTTCTCCTCTTTCTACTTCTTTAGATTGATCAGATTCAACATCTTCATCTACAACAAAAGATTAGGAATGACCTTCAGGTCTATTATTCGTTCATCCTTGGTGTTGTGGGCACTTGTATACTCAATATCCCCACATTGGGAATAGGTTCCATAAAATCGTCCTCTTTCCCACATTGGAAATAGGTTCCATCAAATAACCCTCTTCTAGGCCCTCATACATACCTTCCTCTTCCTCTTTGGTAACCATTATTTTACTCATAGATGTGATAAGCATTATCTCCTTTATGATCTTGATTGTTTCTAGATTCTCCATTCTTCCTTTGGTTCTCATTTCATCCTCCATTTGTTCTCCTTCCAATTCATCCTCTATGGTCACCATGACCTCTTCCTCTCTACTTGCTTTCAAATCTTCTGTTTAGCTTCTCTTCTACCTTCAAGGCAAACTGGTAAGCATCTTCTATGGTGGTCATCCTGACTAGAGTTAGTTCCTCTTGAATATTTTCTCTTAACCCATTTATATAATAGGCTACCTTCTCCTTGTTAGCCTTAGAATGACCTATTTTGATCATGATCTTGTAGAACTCTTCTATATACTCTTTGACAGATTTACCTGTCTGCCTCAAACCCTATATTTTCTTCAATAGATCTAACTCGTAGTCAACTAGAATGAACTATCTCTTTAACTTTTCCACCATCTGATTCCATCTTGTTATTCTTTCTTTTCCTCTTCTATTTCTATCTAGTTGTACTCCCTTCCACTAGATATTAGCGTGACCCTTACAGTTTGGTCTTTGCAAATTTTACCCTCTAAGGATCTTCCACCTCCTCATACTCAAAGTACTCCTCCATATCATTGATCCAATCAATCAATTCTTCTAGGTTAAGATTTCTAGAATATGTAGAAACATCCATCTTCATTCTCTTCCCAATATGGGATATGGCTCTATGTAACTTGGCTTGTACATGATCTACTGCCTCTTCTTCTTCCTCGAACTGGGCCTCTTCTTCTTTAGCTTCATCTTCACTCCCATATTCTCTTCTTGGCTCAAACCCTCTATGTAACTCCTCTTGCAACACTAGAACTTGCCTCTGTAGGGCTCTAAAACCCTCTTCTGGTACCACAATATTTATCCCACCACCATGATTTCTTCGTGGAGGCATTTTGGTCACTTTTCTCACAACCCTCAACCCTAGGTCCTGGTGCAAACTACCTCACATTCGGTGATCTATTTACACACTCAGGAACTCCCGCTCTGATACCACTTGGTGAAGGGCTACTCCACCCAACACTTGCACAATACTCAAAATCATAAAAAAAATCAACATAAACCCCACATCTAATATTAAATCATAGAAAATATTCAACAGAAACCCCACATCAAATATTTCTTCAATAAAATAGAATCAAATATTACAAAGTATGACCATAAGATCAATTTTATTACAAGGACTAGAGATCTATAAATTGGAACCACGATCTATGATACTGAACTGCCTTTGGTAATCTCTATTCCTCCTTTCAATAATTTTCCCAAAGAATATTCTGGAAAGTGTAACTCCTTTTCCCACCTTTCATTTTTTCACCCAGGAAAATATTCACTTGAAACTTGAATTTCCAACATATGGGTCTAAACATATGGGTCTAAACACATAGGTCTAAACATATATGGGTCTAAACATATGGGTCTAAACACATGGGTCTAAACATATAGGTCTAAACATATGGGTCTAAACACACACACACACACACACACACACACACACACACATATATATATATATATATATATATATATATATATATATATATATTATGGTGATGCAAGATTTCCCTTACACCATTGGATGCTCTTGCATCACATGCCAAAAATCGTATATTTATTGCCTTGGAAAATGAGATATTTAAGTCACCGTGATTTTTGTATTTTTGCTAGATTCCCACTAACACACACTAATATAAATAATTTAAATGTAGAAAATAAAATTTGACAAGGTAAGGTTATGAGAAATAAAAATAAATGTAGAAAAATAATATATAGTGAGAGGTATTATCAAGTCTAGTGTGTGATCAATTATGCCATCAAGAATGAATTGAATAACATCTTGACTTCATTCATTTAATGAAAAAAAGGACTACAAGGAACACGAGAAGAAAGAACCATTTGTTTATGCATCAAGAGGTCTCTTAAATGAGACATATTTGTGCATAAGGTCCATGTACAATTTTCCACTCATAGAAGAAAAAGGTATTTATGATGAGTCCAAGACATTTATTTATAGTAATGGTATTTACCCTTTTCACCCTAAGTAATTGTGTCTAAATGTTACCAATTATAAAAAAATAAAAAATAGTGCTTTCATGTTCTTAACTTTATTTTACTAATAGATGGTTTATCAGATCATCAATTTTCCAATGAATGATAGTTTTTTTATGGATAGTGAATTTTCCATTGAATTGCTACTGATGGATAGCAATTTTTTTGACTCATGTACTTTTTGGATTTAGTTGCCTCCTTCATACCTAGTAACAAAAAAACTAATAGTGATGGTTCCCATGGCATGTATTATTATTTTACTCCTACAATATGTAATTGAATTCCTCCATTTTTATTATTGAACTTCATTTCTTAATCCAACTAATTTTTAGAGTATCAACAAAGATAGTACATACTATATTTATATTGAATTGTAATTATGTCAAGTTTTCTTAATGGTGAATCCTAGAATGGCCTTCATCCACTGGGTTATGAGGATAGTAAAATTATGGTACAAAAATGATCAAAATAGAAAAATATTATACGATATCTTTGACTTTATTTAGCTTAAAAATCTACGATGAACTTCATTCTCCATTAGAAAGTATTTTCATTATTTCAAATTGTGTCATGCTTATTTCTATCTCATCAAACTATTTTTATGATAGCTCCTCCTTGAATTTAGCTAATATCCTTTGCATTTTATAATAATGTTTCAAGTTGTGAGATTATGTTAGGGGTGTTAGTTGCTATGTTATCTAGGGATGTGTTTTTAGCCAAAGTAATTACTTTTCTTTGTTCCTTAATTAGTCAATATATCCTCACATATTATTCTTCCTTGTAAATTCTCCCTAGACTAATTGGAAATGTAATCATTTAGCTTCTCTACAGCCTCCATTATACTCATCGAAGGAAATACATGTTTTTAGGATTTGTTGCTTAAAATTCATGTTCACCAACCATACCTCGATAACCTATTTGGATTGTAGAGCTAGCTATTCTAGATACTAGATTATGGCCTTGTTATTCCACCATATAATTTCTATGTAATTTTTTTGGAGGTGAGTTTGGACTCCGTAGTATTGATGGTGGTCTATGATTTACATAGTAGTGTCTTGCATTCCTAGATTTTCTACAAATAGATTTTGGTTTATTTAAATTTATCTATGATATTTTCTCATAATGCCTTTATGATATTGGTGGTCAACATCTTAGACTTTATAAACTCAATTTCCACTTATAGGACTTTCTCCATATATTTTAACTAGGAGATATCATCATTTGTTGCTATAAACATGAACTCCAACTCTTTTATTATATTATTGTTTTCTTTATACCACTACTATTTTTCTTGATTACTTTGCTTAGCATTTTGCTTTAGTTTATCACATTCTTGCTTTAAGGCCTTTAGCTCTTCATGTAATTTTATGTTCATTTTTTTTTTCATGGGTCTTAGTATTTGAACTTTCTATTACTACTATAAGATCCTTGTTTTATTTAGGTTTTATTTTTATTAACTAGCCTGAGATGGTTGTAGAACATAGTCAAAATTTTCTATTCAGAGAAATACATTAGGCCTATATGTCCAACTCATTATATATTGAGGAAGGATATACATGTGATATAGTTTAATGATGATGCCGTAAATCAACTTGGGTTTGTAGGATGTGCTTTTGTAACATTTTTCTTCTTCTTTTTATAGGGATGGTGACTCTTTTATAAGCAAGATTTTTCCTACTATTGTTTTATATATTATATTTTAGAGGTATTACATCATTTCTTGGCTACCTTAGACCCTAAACGAGGTGTTTAGGCTAGGGTTGGTTGGAGTGTGTGTGCAATATGCCATTATCTCTAGAATTATCCTTTTGGGTATAGGGTGTAGCACACAAATATATCTAATTGTGCTAGTGTTATAGGCCTCTTTTATCATAGCATATGTAGCCCTAATCATGGATGGAATGGTATTTGGGCTTACAAAAACATAGGGAGAGGAAAATTGGAATTCAATTTATTCCTACTTCTTCCTTACATATAATTTCTTCGGTGTTCATTGCCATATATGTTTAGGAATAACTCATTAAATTACTCATTTGTTTCATTATGATTATTATTAGCTTGTGATATTTGGTTTCATACATCATGTAGGTATACATTACCATTTTTATGAAGCTCTATTTTTATTTCTTGTCATTTGATGCATGTATGGTATGATGATTTATATAAGCATTTATATCAAATTATTTATAGATTCCTTTCCCTTCCTTCTCTAAAATTTCCCTATAAAAATTAAACCAAATGAAATGTTATTTCATTCACTTTATCCACCCAAGTGTTGTCAATGTATATCTTTTTCAAGGAATCCTTGTTGTTATAGCTTTTATTTTGACTCTTGAATGAATTTTCATGGACATAATTATTTTGAAGATTATTCCTTTATAATTTCTATACAAATCATCATCGGTATCATAGGTTTAAACACTACTTCCTTGTATGTAGTACTTATGTTATATCTTCTATACAACCCATAATGAGGCTATTATTAAATAACTCCTCTCATGATTGAATAAGTTTATCTTCTTTTGACCCTTGTCAAAATGTTTGTGAGTTAGAACTAATCATTGGACCACCTCCATAAAAATAGAATAGTCTAAAAACCTCCTAGTAAAAATAATTCATCCTAACACATGTAAAGTAGGTTCACAAGTAAAAATATCCTACATCTTCAACCCTCATCTATACTAAGGCCCTACATGCCAATGATATTTTACGAATCCATACCACTAAAATTTGGATAAGAGGAATATACATGCCTATGTTGAAATCATAACAAAATTTCTTTAGTATTATACATGGGACATCTATCACCTCAAAGACTAGCAAGTACAAAGGTTAGACAACTAGATATTACTTGTTGAATTTGATATGAGAGAACCAGTTTCTCTTTTGGTGCATGACTATCCACACTAGGTATGAAAAAAATGTACAAAAATTAGTATCATCAAAGTGTCAAAGCTATTTGTTGATCTCAATAGCAATGTATATTACTTAGTATAAAATTTGTATAAACCTTGCTACATCTTAGACTGCATGTAACATTCTCAAGTATTTTTTTCCTCACAAACTAGTATGATACACTACCAAATAAAAAAAAACCTATAATAGATAGAACCCTCTATGCATCTTCCTTAAACATGTCCAATTGGAGGGGTAGCTAGAATCCCCAAGCCTCTACAAGTTTATTCATCTAAGTGTCTATGAACCTTTCCCACTTGATTTTGTTCTTCATATTATAAAATTTTTCCTATGACTTAGGATAGTAAGTTATCCATGCAATTGAATCATCTATAATATTAATTAATTCCTTGATGGATTTTATAGTTATTATGATTGGGACAACATCTTTTTGCATTGGTGCTACAACCTTATACTTTTTTTTTGTATTTGATCAAATAAGAATGAATTAGTTTAGGGTATAAAAAATAAACAAACTCTATAAATCCATAGGTGAGCCACAATATAGAAGTCATTAGTGTTCATGTTATATCACTCAATCACCTCTTTCCTAGAATATTCTAGGAATATCTAAGATCCTTATCCTTTATATCATTTAACATTGTTTGAACTATCTTAGTGACCTTCTTATTCTTCTTTATTACATGGGTTGTTGGGGTCTCGTGGTCATATTTTCATCCTTCTTAGAGGACTCTAGTGTTTTCTCCCCCTAAAATTGAAAGGTTATTCATGGAATCCTGATGAGAGGGATACTTAGTAGGAGAATAATGTTCCTCATCCTCTAAATTGATTCAACTACCTCTTTGCTTAAATAAGGTATTGGTGCCTATAAGATTCATGTATAGAGTTTTGGTAGACTACCTTGTAGGATGTCAGGTGAGTTTTTCCAAGTTAGAGTTCCTACAAATCACAATATTTCTAGAGAATCATTGGGTTGTGTTTCCTATTTTATTTCCATATTTTTAGTGAATCAATAATTTTCCTATATGTCATTAAATTCTAAGCAATATACCTCTTCTTTTATAATATTCCCAATCTATTTGTAGATAAAAATTAGATGCTAGGGAATCATCATATTATTTAATGGTAGATTTTCAAACTTGGACCACCCTACTTATTACATCTATGTGTTTGAATAGTAGCAAATTACTAGTATGGTTTATGATTTGATAGGCTTGTGAATTTGGAGAAAACAAATATTCAAAAATATGATGGAAATGGATATTATGGCCTTGCTAATACTATCATTCCATGGTTATTATTAACAAATCAAGGGATGCTAGAGCATTTTGGTATTTTAGGATCCAACCTTTATATCATGGTAGGATATATTGGTCAATACTATGTTAGTTAAATCTAATAGGTGTTGGTGTAATAAGGAAACTAGGATGCAAGTCTAATGCTTAGAGTCTATATGATGTTGACTAAAAATATATTTAGACGCAATTATCAAAATTAACAAATGTCAATGTAGGCTTTCTTATTCTTTTTTATGACTACCCTATAAGGGTTAATTTATGTCCAATGGATTGAATGCTCTACTATGCAAGTAGTGGGGCTTTGGGTTTTCAAAATTATCATTAGCATGTATAATTCAATGCTCTATATATTAGTGTTATTGTTAATTGTAGATAGCAAAGGGTTTTTTAGAGTTCAAGCATTGAAAATTGAAATGAGAGTTACAAAATTATACCATTTATAGCCTCTCACAGACCAACTCTTATGAGCTAAAACTAATTCAATGCTTGTATAAACCAAGCTAATGAATCAATGGTTTAGGGTGTGATGTGATGTTACCATTTTTCTTTCCCCTTATTTCCTAGGCCAAAAAATCATGTATTTTCTCCTCTAACATCATCACGCTTCAATCCTACATATTAGGTTGGTGAATCACACATTTATCATAAGGATATCATCACAATTTTTTCTTCTAGCTCCCTAGGTTAACGAATTAAAAAGTTTTAATTGTTAATATCACCATGTTTCTACCCACTCTACTACATCAATGGATCACACTTATGTTATCCTAATACCCCTTGTCGTATTTTTTTTTCTCTCTCCTAATGTTGATAAGTCATAATAATGTTCACTTCATGCCAACATCATATCCCCTTAAAACCATCTCACCATTATCTAATGAATTGAGTACTTGCAAGCTTGGCATAACTAGTTTGTATTTATAGAACTTAAATGGATTATTATGTCTACATTACCTCATAATTATCTCAAAATTTAGAATATTCTAATGGATCACAACTCTTGATTTATGGAATAGAAATTATGGAAGGTTTCATGCTTACACCCCACTTAGGTCAACTTCATTTTTATGAATTGCTAGTTTTAGTGTTTTTCAAGATTTTAGCATAATTCTAATTGATTAAACATCTAGTGAATTGTTGGTCAATTGTGGCTAATTTGTGGATTCCTAACTTGGTGATATATTACATCCCTTTCCCTCTTTTTCTAAATTGTTTTCTATTGACGAACATGGAACCTAGCAGAAAAGAATGCAAGAGGGAGAACTAAGACTTTCTTTCAAGATTTTTGCTTAGATAAAAGGTACTTTTTAATTCAAAATAAAAATAGCAAAATAAAAGGAAAAATATGAAAGGGAAAAACAATACACTATATACATATTCTTAAAAGTTCTTACCATTCATACATAGACGATGTAAGTGTTATCCATTGAGTAAAATTGATAGCATATTTCCTTCCAGTTTTATTAACTTATATGTTTTTTATGATTCTATTTTATCAATTTAATACAACTTGATTCAAAGTGAATTAAAATTTAAGTGTTTTATATACTTTTATTGTCCTCATCCCATTTCACAACCATGTCTACTTCCCTATGTTGAATATTAGTATCTCATTTATTCAACGATTTCTTAACAATATTTTTATGGTGTATACAAATTTAAAATGCTTTCTCCTTATCCTTTCCAATTATAGTAGAGCATCTATATGAGCCTACAAAGGTAGGATATTAGTGTCATCCATTAAAATAAATAAGTAAATATTATTTTCCAACAATATCCTATTTTTAAGATTTTGTGAGTTGTTTTCTAGCTAAATAATGACCACCTTCATCATAATATTATGTTATCAATCCATTAATTATTTTATTAGGACACAATGTAGAAATACTCCATCATACTCTCTAAAAAATATAGTATCATTGAGCCAAACATAGTTCATGGTATTTTTGTTAAACTTGTATCTTTGTTTAATTGCTAGACCCCTAGCAACATCCCTAGTTATCATGTATTGTTTTATATCTACCATTCATCCAAGTAATTCTTCTAAATTATATTTTTCTACTAGTACCAATTATTCATTTTATGGACCATAGCTAGGTTTTTACAAAGAGCTCTTCCCCTACAAAAACTTACTTTCAATGTCAATATCTTATATCTTATTTTATATCAGGATGTACCAAAAATATAGTGATCTTGCTTGAAGACAAGCAGTACTTAAACATTCTCAAATTTTTCAATATAGAAAATATGTACTTTTCTATAAAAGTGTATTTTTCCTAATAGTTGCTAAGAACCTAACTCATAAAGGATATAGGATGTTCCTAATATTTATCATATTTTAAAGTCAATACCATATCTACACTCTCATAAATGTCAACACATACAACCTAAATTCCTTTGAGAAATTATAAATGATGAAAAGGGATACCTTCATAATATCATCTTTTATCTTTTGAAATGATTTATTCCCTTCCCAAGTCCAAGAAATGGTTGCATCCTTCTTTAGCATCTCGGTAATAGGCCTAACCAATTACACAAAGCTAGTGACTCTTTAGATAAATTTAATTTAACCTAAAAAATACTTAATATATTTGACAAACAATGGTAAAGGTGGCTCTTGATTAGCTTTAATATGATCTAGATCAGTATCAAGCCCATAGTTAGATAAAACATGGCCTAGTAATTTTCCTTTTTATATAAAAAAGATGTACTTCTTAAGGTTTAGAGATATACCAGACTCCCCAAATACATTAAAATTTACTTCAGTTTATTCCACATGCTTACACCTACCTTTGGAAAATATAGTCAGACCATATAGGTGAATTAGAATAATTTATTAATTAGCCCTACAAAAGTGATAGTAATTATCCTTTAAAATATTGCACTTTTATTTGATAGTCCAAATGGGATTCTTTGGTAAGCAATTGTGCATGACTTGGTTTTAAAATTAATCTTGTGTTGGTCATCATATTTTATCCAAACTTGATTATACCTTGAAAAACCATAAAGTAAAGAAAACATGTATGACCCTATCACATTTTATAGATTCTAATGCATTAGTTATATTGGATATTGTTCTTTCAAAGAATCCCTATTCATATTTATTAAATTCAAAACATAGTTGGATATATCCATTCATTTTCTTCAAAGGGACTAGGTTGGATAACCGTGTGAAATGCTTTATTGAAAATATAATTTGGGCTTATAATATTCTCCAAATATCTTCATTCATCATGGTTTCTATATTCAAATTAACCAACTCTTATTTCTAATAAAGTGGCCTTGTTCTAGGCTCTAAATTAACTATATTCTCTATGAATATCATGTCTTAAAATTTGAGATCGTCATAAATTTAGGAAATTATATAATTATATTGATCATACAACTACTTAAAAAGATGAGTCCCTCCTTCATTGCATTCTTTCCTGATAAGAGACTCTTTGAATAAATGCCCTACATAAAATAATAAGAATATGGACTCACTTTAATGTTATATTTTTGGACATTGTCATATGGAATAAACAAGATTTCCAAAGTAATATATCCCTTTGGAAACTAATTTATCTTTAGTTGAATCACCTCATATTTTATATTATTTCCACATCATTCCAACCCTCAACATACTATGACTCTTAAACCAAGAACTCAAAATCTATTTTCTAATAATTATTGAACACTTGTTAGTGGTCATCAATATTTGGGATTGTTAGTTGAAATACCACCTCTAGCTCCTTTGTCTTGTTCCATATATCCATTGAAGGATGAAAATTAGCTACTAAAGCAACTAGCTTATTTGATTTTGCATTCATTGCACTTGGTATAACTATGATTTCATTGGTTTCAAATATTTCTAAGAGATGAATATATCAATGCCTTTATGACCTAAAATGTTTAGCCTTAGTGATGCATACTGAGATTACCTAGTTCATCACTAATTCTAAATCACCAAAAACCTTCAAAATTTTATCTCGTAATTTCTTATCCATTTTCAACCTAGTGCAAAATACTTCACATTTTGCTATATTATGAGTGCAATTGAATATAACTAAACATGTATGATTCATCTATTCTCCTTAGGGATTAATGATTTGTATGCCAATACCTACTCCATTCCATATTCCTATAACAATAATATACAAATTCAAGGTTGTACTTAATCCTTGAGCATGTTTTCTCATTGAGGATAGGACTTTGGGTGGTTCTTAAAGCACTAGATAATTACCATGGTTGGTATATTTGTAAAACCCATCTATTTACAAGCTCACTTCCTCCTAAAAAAATCTAATGATCATATCAAAATATAAAATGGGCTTATATTCAACAGACTCATCATCCATGAATTTTCAAAGTTCATTCTAGTTTATTACACCCATATTCCTTATTTTATACAAAATATAGTTGCATCGATCTACCTTCATAAGCATGTAGTATACTGCTAAATAAACACTCCCAAATGATTTCCTATTATATTTTCTAGACAACAACATAGTAAAATAAGGTGGGAGGGCCACCACTATCACTCCAAGGCTACCACCAATTTTGGATGTTTAGCCTTAGTCATCACCAAATCATTTCATATACCAAGTGCATTAACCTATGTATCATCCATCTATATGGGTTTATAGCTAGTTTAAAATATGGAACAATTATTTCTTTACAAAATACCTTGGGAATCATTGTTATAGCTACTCTTGAGTCAATAATACAACTCTTCAAAAGATAAGTTTCAATATTCATAGTGATATAGGAAGGATATGGCTTCATAATGTTTTAATTAGGAGCATTAAGCCCATTAATAGCATTTACTTCAAAATCAAATGAATTTTATGCTCTAAGATTTGATGCCTAGATACATTGGACAGAGCATTGGGTGTTGGACATATTTTTGCTTTGGCATGAGTCTTTTTCTACGCCTTCAAGAATTATTGTAGCATGTCCATTTATGTTGGTAAAGGTGAAAGCTTCTAGCATGATCACTTTACCTGACATTTTCATCAATTCCTCAACAATTTAACCTGGTATTACTTGAATAACGTTCATTATGGGGAGTGATTTTTTGAAATTATATTTTGGTTATTGCCTTACCTTGGTGGTCAATGGAGGATATCTTAAACATTTCTTATCTTGTTTTTATTTCATTTCTTTGCTGCCTCATTCTCTAGTAATATTAACCTTATTTTTTACCATAAGTGCACTTATTTTCTAAGCATATACCTATAGGGCCTATGGTGCTAATCCCCTATTATTTCCTAGGCATTTCTCCCTAGTTGGTCACTATTGAACCCTTATCCTTGTTGTGAAAGTTCAATCACCTACTCCTAAGGATAAAAGTCTTTGGATCCGAATCAAGTGGTTTAGGTGGATTTTCTTGGCTATCAAAGAGCTCATGCTCCTCATCTACTAGCATTTTTTTTTCTTATAGTTGCGACCCTTATAGATAATGTGAGAATTATTTTATCTTAAATAATAAAATGTGCCTTCTCAATGGAATTTATATTTTTTCTATAATAGCATTCCATGGGTTAGGTAAGGTTACAATCCAATGCTACACCATTCATATTGGATTTATTACTTTGAGTTGATATGCAATAGCCTATTCTACTACTTGTTTTGAGGATACTACCATTTGGCACATCATCTTACCTTGTTGCACTTGATAATGTTGATTATATGTAGTAGTTTGAGTGATCCTTATTACAAGAACACATTCTAGGGGATTATGAGCAACATGACATGTGAAACACTGTAAAGTATTAATTTTTGTATTAGCATTCACTATGTTACTTTGAAATGGATTCCTTGAGCTATTAGTAGGTTGTTGGAAAATGTAATACTTTATAAGGTAAGGGGTCCTCCTCTATTGCCAATATCCTCATTGTTGCCATTCACCACCTTGTTGCATGCCCTAATTCTATCTCCTTTTTATGTTAGTTTGATTTACAAAAACTTTCATCACTTCCTTGAGTTTATTTACCTAGGCTTGAATTATGTCAATCTATTTTTTAGGTATAGGAGTGGTGTCTAAGTTAAAGGTTTGAAATTAGTCCTAGAATGTAACTATATTAGGTGTAATTTGACCAAGAAAGGTCACTATATATGGGGTATTAGTTTGGGGATGGAAATTATATTAAACTAGATTGAAAGATATTGGGTCTAGCTATTAGAAATAGGGGTCATGATAGGTAGTGCTCTAGGTACTTGAGGACATAAATTTGGATTCATATATGAGGTATATGCCATGGGTTGAGTAGGAGATAAATTACCCACCCTTACTAGAACATATTTCACTCGTGCAACCTCTTTAAATGCTCTAGATAAGGGTACATAGATTGGTATTACAAAGCATTAAAATAAAATTAGTTTGTAGTCCTTTGATATAATAGGGAAAATCTTGTCTATTTAAAGGCTATATATTTAAAGGTTTTATGTATAATGTCCTTATAAATTTAGTGTTGTATTCATGAATATTCTCCTTGGGGTATTTTTGCATGACATTTAGCTAGAAGAAAATGGAATACATATTCTCCATGTGGTCAAATATCCTCATAAAAGGTTCAACTATAAAATTTTAGTTGATAATTGAATTATCTATAAGGCTTCAATATCATGTGGTAGGTTTATCCTTTAATGAATAAATTAATAAATGGACTTCAATATATTTGCCTATGATTTAATGCATGGATTTTAATTTCTATAAGGCTTCAATATCATGTGGTAGGTTTGTCTATGAATCAATGTTTTTTTTTTAGAAATACTTCTTATAAACATCCACCATGGGGATTGAACCCTGGCCACATCATTGATAATGCAACTAATGTCCTTGTCGGTAGACCACACTCATGTGGATCTATGAATCAATGTTGTAGGACTTAGTCTTTTTTTTTTTTAAATAAATAATAGGTAGTTGATAGAGGCTTTTTTTTTTGGAAATCTAATCAACTCCTAATAAATGTGCAAATGAATTCTAAAAATAATTTTTTTCCTTTTTGCACTTTTAGAAGATTGTAATGTAATTTCATTTTTGCAAATTTAATCCAAATTTAGGTGCACTAATAAATCTGATAAATAATCCAATTAATGAATCTTTTTGCACTATAAGTTGCATACTTTTATCTGTAGCTTTTTTCTCGCCTTTGCAGAAGATGTAGACCTTCGTGTCTAAAACACCATGTTGTTGCTTCAAGTAGGATGTCCTAAGTATCTCATTATTCACAAAATTATGGTCTTAAATTTTCTTTCACGAGCCTAGGATTTGGTGGTTTTTTATCCTTTTATGTTCTCCTCCTTCTGCTATAGATTTGGAGAAGTCTATTTCTCTAAAGCGATGACTTCTTGCTGTGAGAGGTAATATTCAAATCTCCAAGATTTTGTGAGCTTCTTCTATCTTCAAGTCTTCTTATCAAATTCTAACTTCAAGCAAGATCTTCCTCTAGGGTTTGGCACTCCTTGCCAAATTCTTCTTCATAGATTTAGCAGTATTTACCAAATTCTTCTTCACAAAGTTGGCACTCACCAAATTTTTCTCTTGGGCTTGTTGTCGAATTGTGATAATTATCCCAAGTCATTCACTATAAGGGACTTCACTTAGATAGTGGATTTATCCAATAAGTTCTCAAAGAAATCTCTTGATCTTTAGTAAGGCTCTCATAGCCTTTCCTGGATGCTTGATGAGACTGTCACAAGGTCTTTGATCTGGCAGATTCTTATGGTATTCCTTGAGACATTTTATTCAACCTTCTACTTCCTAGAAGTTTTGGTGGTGAGAAATTATCTTGGATATTCTGATTTTGTTGCTCCTATTGCCGAGTAGGAATCTCCTAGTCCTTCTTCTTTTTCTTCCAATAATAGAAGTTTTTCAGTGAGATCTTCTTCCTAGTTGATTATGAAGAAGATAATCTTCCTAAATTTCTTGTAGGAAGTCTCCCAACTCACTAAATATTATATTCCTGCAAAAAAAATATTAGTACTAAAATATTTTATTTTTCTTTTGAATAAGATATTATTCTCGAATTCTTCTTCAAGATCAAGGATTTTGTAACCTATTTCAATATCAAGGCTCCTATGGCCTTTTTAAATACCAAGGCTCCTGTGGACCTTTTTGTATCAAGGCTTTTGTAGCCTTTTTAGTATCAAGGCTTCTATGGCCTTTTCAATATCAAGTATTCTATGGCATTTTCAGTATCAAGGCTTTTGTGGAATTTTTAGTATCTAGACTTCTATGGTTTCTTATTCAAGGCTTCTATGGCATTTTTGTATGAAGGCTCTTATGGCCTATTCAACTATGGAATTCTAAAATCCAGCAATGAATATCTTCAGTCTCCTATATTCACCATGATCCTTCACCAAAAGTCTTATTTCAAAGTATTCTCCTCTTGCACAATGAACTAACCTCTGTACTATGAGGGCATGTCGATCGTCAGGAAATGAATTTGGAGTCTCCTATTTTTCTATTGTAAGAGGACTCCGAATCCTTTGAGAATTGATTTCATACAACAAAATAAACTTTAGGTGCTAGTTAGAAAATTCTAGATAACCTGGATGATTTTCACTAGATGATTCATCAATCTAGTGGATTGAGTGTTGATTCCTAGTCTTCACAATTTTTCATAACAACTCTGTGGAAAAGACTCTAGACAAAAAATATCTTAGTATTTTCTAAAACTGAGATTCTTTTCAGTCCTATCTTTGTGACTCTCCCAAAATCTACCACCTAGATCCTTTTGAGATATTTTATCATTGGTTGGTCCAATGGCACGTCATTTTGACAAAAAATATCAGGCTAACCAACAATGGTGGTTTTCCTCTTGACCTGCATAGACTAGATCTATTGTGGTTCTGATACCACTATTAGATTTTTATGAATGAGCCATAAGAGATAACAATCACAAGATGTAGAATAACATGAAAGAAAGTAAATCTGCTAGATGATTGAAGTATGATAATAATATAAATCATATAAAATATTACAATGTATCTATGGAGGAAGTGAGTACTCCATTAAAAAAGCTACATATCTACATTGAGGCCATCCTTATATAGGCAAAATATGATACTTGACAAACACTCTATCTAGCTATGCAAGGGACAACTTGCACATGTACAACTTGCACATTTACACTTGTGCATTTATTACATTGCATGAATTAACTAACTTGCACATAATTAATCTAGATATGTATCTTGGAGGATATTTACATAACCCAAATGATGGAATAGACTCTATTTTCAACAACATTCTCTGTGTTAATTGCAATCACATTCTATTATTGTGTATTGGTATCTAGATTTATATGATTTTTAATCATATTTATTTTCTTCTTATGGTTACCTTCTTCATAATCAATTTATTTGCCTTGATTGAGACTATCCTCTTGTTGATGAATGTTATTTCCAAAGCCACTCAATCTGTATTTCTTATTATGTTCTTCATCTGCTTGTTGGTTTAGCTCTTTGCATTTACTTGCATACTCTATTGTCTTATTAGAATTATTTTTTTTGTTCCTTATGTTTTATAGAACATCCATTGCTAAATTCAATTTTTACCTCTTCATTTACCTCCTGATGAATTTCTTGGTATTGTTCATTTTCTTGTCCCCTTTCTTGTTGGCTAAAACTTTCCTTTTGTGTGTTTGTAGTCCTTTAGTTTATTTGATTCTCCTTTTGTTGTTACTTCTTAGTAAATTTGTGTTCTCATTGTGGATAACATTTCCCTCCACATGTCCAAACACTTTGCATTTCTTATAGTATATCGAAAAAATTTCATATTTGATTTTTTGTTCCTATTCCCCAAGAATCGATTTGATACAACACTTTTTTCACTTTGTCTTGTTCTAGCTCCACTTTAAAACAGACTCTTGCACATAAAATTCTTATTTTATTATAGGTGGGTGGATCCATGATTATAAACTGGCAATCCCAATATTCTACAGATAAATCTAGGAACCTATTCCATATGGGAACTGAAAACAAATCTTCCTTTTGAGGGTTGAAGCCCTGATGCCAACATTTCAAGAAAACCAATTTTACCAAAGAAAAATGAACCTCGTGATAAGAATACCACTAGATTGTCCTCAATATTGAATTGGATTAAGAAGTATCCCTTTGATAGATGAATACCATTAATTGAACCCTCTGTTTGAATTTTATAATGAATCTATCTCCTAAGCACATATAAATCTGTTTTGGGCACTAGAAATTTACCCACCATGCTAAAGTCATTATCCCTTCGTATTTTTTTGATTAGGGAGTCAACATTACATACCTTTCCATTTTCATGATATATCTCTGTGCCAAATTCTTCTTTAATCACTTCATTTCTTGCTTTGACAATCGATGCCAAAGAATCCTTTGCTAATCCTTCTTGTAAAATATTTTTTGTTCAAGAATCCTTTGCTAATCCTTCTTGTAAAATATTTTTTGTTCAAGAATCCTTTGCTAATCCTTCTTGTTAAATATTTTTTGCCCAAGAGTACTTTGGTAATCCTTCTTCTAAAATATTTTTTGCATTTATCATTCTCTTTTCTACACATCGACCAACATCATTTAGATCCGTAGCTCTGTCATCTGGATCCCTAATTTCACCATTTGGCTCTAATGGGGGAAATTTTCTATCAAAAATACATACCTTTCCATTTTCATGATATATCTCTATGCCAAATTATTCTTTAATCACTTCATTTCTTGCTTTGAGAATCGATGCCAAAGAATCCTTTGCTAATCCTTCTTGTAAAATATTTTTTGTTCAACAATCCTTTGCTAATCCTTCTTGTAAAATATTTTTTGTTCAAGAATCCTTTGCTAATCCTTCTTGTAAAATATTTTTTGCCCAAGAGTACTTTGCTAATCCTTCTTCTAAAATATTTTTTGCATTTATCATTCTCTTTTCTACACATCGACCAACATCCTTTAGATCCATAGATCTGCCCTCCGGGTCCCTAATTTCACCATTTAGCTCTAATGGGGGAAATTTTATGTCAACAATACATACCTTTCCATTTTCATGATATATCTTTGTGCCAAATTCTTCTTTAATCACTTCATTTCTTGCTTTGAGAATCGATGCCAAAGAATCCTTTGCTAATCCTTCTTGTAAAATATTTTTTGTTCAACAATCCTTTGCTAATCCTTCTTGTAAAATATTTTTTGTTCAAGAATCCTTTGCTAATCCTTCTAGTAAAATATTTTTTGTTCAAGAATCCTTTGCTAATCCTTCTTGTAAAATAATTTTTGCCCAAGAGTACTTTGCTAATCCTTCTTCTAAAATATTTTTTGCATTTATCATTCTCTTTTCTACACATCGACCAAAATCCTTTAGATCCGTAGCTCTGCCATCCGGATTGGCTCTAAAGGGGGAAAGTTTCTATCGTTCAGAGCATCCATCCAAACAAAATTGCATTCACTTTACAAACCCTAGCAAAGTTGATTTTTTCAAAGAGTTTACACATGTTTTCATGAGGGGTCATGGTCACCTCATACTAAGTGGGGTTTGAACCTTGGACCTCTCAAAGAGAGGCTAAAGCCCTTACCACTGCAGTAAGATTGCAACTTAATCAATGAGTTTAAATAGATTTTTATGAGGGGTCATGGTCCCCTCATACCGAGTGGGGTTTGAACCTTGGATCTCCCAAAGAGAGGCCAAAGCCCTTACCACTAGAGTAAACTTGCAGCTATAAATGTTTAGGGTAAACACAAGATTTTTAGAGGGGCCTCAACCCCTATCAACAGGGTTAACGTATGAGGAATGGAGCCCTGTCGGCTTCTACCAACAAATAGAACACTCCCAGCTATGACACATATTTACAAGATGGAGGCGAGAGGAATGAAACCTGGATTGACTTCTACCAACATCCAAGGCATTTACCACTACACCACAACAAAAACAAGTAGATAAGTGTTATTATTAGTAATATATACTGTTGTAATATCGACCAGCTAATAGAATATACAGTTATCTACTGACCTCGGAAATAAATAAGAAGGTTCTATAAATAAGGGAATGTTCCCTGGAACCCCATGTAAATATCTCCCTTTTCATCGATCTCCAGGATTGTACTTTTTAATAACTTTAATATGAAACCCATGTTTATTGTCCAGCAGAGAATGCCTTTCTTGAGGGGCGTAAATTTTTAGAATATAATGGCCAACTTCGAACCATGCAGGCCAAGAGTACGAAGAAAAGCTAGAAGCTGTGCAGAAGTTTATAATAGCACTTTACTACAACCTTCTCTTAATTTAACTTCTTGCTTAAAGTTTCTCCAATGAATTTTCAACGACAAGATTCAGTTAAAAAGGATTTAACTTTTGATGTTTTAATGGATCGTAAACCTTCAGGAACAGTTCATGTATATCTTCAATTCAAAAACATGACCTAAGCATTTTTATTTCGTGATGTTAAACATGTAGGGCACTGTTAAGGAACCCTTGACCCTTCTTTTTCCTACATATAAATATGCTGTGTAATCTCATCTTTATAATAAATCAAAAAATCAAAATGTTATAGTGGCAAACTTATCTCGTCCTCTACATTGAATTTCATCAAACAATATGATTCGTTTATGTATGATTCCACTTCCTCTCTCCGCCTTAGGTGTGTATTACATTGGAGGAATTGAACACAAAGGAAGGACAGGACGCTTCTAAAGCAGAGCATTTCGTTTTCAATGGAGTATTGAATGAGGCCAGGGTTTTGTTCCTATACTCATAACCAAAGGCAACCTGAGATTTTGTGAATTCTAACCCTTTTTCTTAATTTCCCAGTGATTCCCAAAATTAAGGGATAAGTTAATTCAATTAAAGCTAAAGATATCCCTGAAAGCAGACATTATTGGACCAGAGTCTACTGAATTCGTGATAAGCCAACCTCTCTAGACGAGTACAACTTACAATAACGTCGGATTTGAGGACTAGGACTTTGACATAGAAGTACAAGTAGAAAGGTTCGTTTTGCTTAGTTTGGTGACGGTACCATTGTTCACTACCACCGTAATAAGGTTAGTGACAGGCTAAGTTACGTCATTACAAAGTTCATGTAACTATATACCCACTCAGCCAGTGGCGTACACTGCTTTCCTTTACTTTTCTAGCATAGGCAGCTAATTACCTGCATGGGGCCACTTGCCACCATCACTTCAGGTCAATGGGATTCCTGAGAATATCTCGTTTATTGAGGGCCAGGCAAGGCCAGCCTGGAAATCTTTGCCAAATTTCGTTTTGGTTTGAGCTTTGCCTGAGCTGTTTGCCGGTCATCAGAACAGCATGTTCAAGTTTGAGTTTGGTGTGTACGATTAATGGGTGCCGTGTGGAGGACAGTGACCGCTTTACCATCGCCCTGGAATTATTGATGCAACGTCAGAGTTGGAGAGTCGACGTGGCAATTACGTGTTGCAAGGAGAATCAAGATAAATTGGGGGGATGTCTAATATGTACCTCTTAGGGCCTTTTTATTCGTATATAAAAATGTCTTTTCATTCTTCATTAAAAATAGGGGATAGCGTCGCATATAGAGCTATGCAGCAGTCGTTTATTAAGCCAGTTTGAACAAGGAATATACACAACCATTGTTTTTTAAAATAATTTATGGAGCCATTGGCTTGCTATTATGGGCAGGTGAGACTGTACATTGTAATTTAGGTAATTGAGGGTATAATCAATTAGGGTTTCATTGAGAAACAGTTGGAAAGAATCCACATTATTGTGAGAACGATTTCTCTTTTCCGCAGCCGTCAGGTGCCGAATCTCGCACAGCGCTGGGCGCAGGGAGGAAGACGGACTTCACTGACGAAGTGCGAGCGTCGCCTGTGAACAGACTGCGCAAATTCCCGAAGTCCGTCAGGAGCGAAGTCGGGACGGGCGCAGAACGAGCTTCGCAGCGCAGTGCGGACTGCGCCAGTTCTGGGGGCGAAGTACGTACTTCGCAGCGAAGTGCGTATGTCGCACTTTTAATGAGCGAAGTGCGTACTTCGCGCGAAGTGCGGATGGCGCACGTTTCTTGTGCGAAGTGCGAACTTCGCACAGTCAGGAGGAAGAAACAACCGTCGACAGCGAAGTGCGAACTTCGCTGGCTGACGAACTTCGCTGGCACTCGGGCTGCGCTCGAAACTCGGGCGCAGTCGGATTTCGGCAGCGAAGTGGGAAGGCTGCTTCAGACTTGGCCAACTCTGGCCTTCGACTTCTTTGTCTTCCACGGCTGCCGCTGGGTTTGCCTGGCTTGGCAAGACCCGTATGAGAGGAGAGAAACGCCGGAACAGAGAACAATAAATGTTAGCACATAAACTTCTGCAAACCCTAAAGATGCCACAAACAATAGCAAAGTTTATTTATATGAAACTAGGGTTACAGTATTCCTCAACCGAGGAAATAACATCTGCAGGCTAAGCTGCAGGATAAACTAAAAGGGGAAATGTCGAGTCTGCTGCTCGGACATTAATCAGTTGAGCCACATTGCTCACCGAATCGCTCGCCCTCCTTTCTCTGCTCTATTCTCTTCGCCTCCTCTTTCACGAACTTCTCTCACACATGCACTCTTCCTTTTGTCTGAAGACCCGAACTGCCTTTTATAGCCACGGGGAGAGGAGGATAAGGGTTATCCTCTGACAGGTTCGGATAAGGGTTATCCTCTGACAGGCCCTCAACTAGGGTTTCTGACTAATCGCCGACTTGGCATTAACTCCTACGGAGATCGGATCTGTCAGGTGTCAAATCTGTCAGAAGGTAGGTGCGACGTCATGTCACACTTTTGCCGGGATCCCGAACTGCGGGAGCGTAGTCCGACTTCGCCCATGTCTGGAGCGCAATCCGGTTTCGCCCAAGGTTCGGAGCGCAGTTGGGCACAGGCGTGAAATCTGGGTTAATTTTTCTAACACCCTCCTTTAAACCTGATTTCACGATCGCTTTGACTCCAAGCTGCTCTCGCAATCTGCTGAAGTCTTCCTCCTTCAAAGGCTTCGTGAAAATATCTGCCAATTGCTCCTTGGATCTGCAAAACTGCAGATGAATTTCTTCGGACTTCACCAACTCTCTGATGAAGTGATAACGAATATCAATGTGCTTCGTCCGGCCATGGAACACGGGATCCTTTGACAGTGCAATGGCCGAATTGTTATCACAAAAAATTGTTGTCGCGCCTTCCGGAGGATTGTGCAGTTCACTCAAAACTCTTCGCAGCCATACTGCCTGGCATGCGGATGTCGTGGCGGCGACATATTCTGCTTCGGTTGTGGACAACGCAACAATGGGTTGCTTCTTGGACGCCCATGAGACTGCCCCTGATCCGAGATGGAAAGCATACCCGGAGGTGCTCTTTCGATCATCGATACTGCCAGCCCAGTCATTGTCTGTGTAGCCGACCAGTTCCAACTGGTCCCGTCTAGCATAAAATAGGCCATGGTTTCGCGTCCCGCTGACATAGCGCAAGATCCTCTTGCCTGCTTGCCAGTGCGTGTCCTTCGAGTCTCCATGAAATGATTGATCAGACTGACTCCGAACATCAGATCTGGCCGAGTTGCAGTCAAATACATCAGACTTCCAACTAGCCTCTTGAACAAGGTTGGATCTACATTCCTCCCTGTATCCAACTTGCTCGACTTCAAACCTGTGGCTACAGGTGTGATGGCAGGTTTGTTGTCCTCCATCTTGAAGCGCTTCAGGACATCCTTCGCATACTTGCCCTGAGAAATGAAGATGCCATCTGCTGATTGGTCAACTTCAATGTCGAGAAAATATTTCATCAGCCCCATGTCAGTCATTTCAAACTCGGACTTCATGGCTGTTCTAAACTGTGCAAATAGGCTGCTGCTATTGCCAGTATATATCAGATCGTCCACGTACAGGCAGACGATGATGAGCTCACCTGTTGCATTTGTCTTCATGTACAGGGAGTGCTCATATGGGCATTTTTGAAACCCATTCTCCTGAAAATAGCCGTCAATACGGCTGTACCATGCCCTGGGTGCTTGCTTCAACCCATACAGGGCCTTCTTCAGTTTCAGGACTTTGCCTTCTTGCCCTTGTATTTCATAATCGGGCGGCTGGTCTATGTAGACCTCTTCTTCCAACACTCCGTTGAGGAAGGCGAGACTTGACATCCATCCGGTACACGCTCCATCCTTTCTAGTCGGAATCTTCTTGTGTCAAGTCGGGCTACAAGTGCATACACCTCATGATAGTCAACTCTTGACTTCTGCTTGTAGCCTTTTGCCACTAATCTGGCCTTATGCCTATCAACTTCTCCTTGGGCATTAAACTTCGTTTTATATACCCACTTGACCCCAATGGTCTTCTTTCGTGCTGGAAGATCTGTTAGCTGCCATGTCTCATTCTTCTCAATGGTTGCTATCTCCTCATCCATCGCATTCACCCATTTGTGATTCTGACTTGCCTCTTCAAACTCCACTGGATCACATTCAGTAAAGAGAGCAAAATCAGAATAATCTTCATCTAACTGATTTTGGGTTACCTCATAAATGTCTTGCAAGCTCCGAGTCTTCGCAGGAGTCCTCAGGTTTTGAATTCTGCTTGCAAGTGGAGGTGACCGGGATGATGAGGTTGTGCTACTGCTAGCACCACTGTTGCTGCTTGAAGGTACAAGTGGTTGTGCACTATCATCCTCCAAGTCTACAGATTCAACAGTTGCTGGTTCAGACTGACCAGTCTTTGAATTCCAGTTCCAGGCTTCATCCTCCAGGAACTTCACATCTCGGCTGATGACAAGTTTCTTTGTCACAGGATTGTACAGCCTATATGCCTTTGCTGGTTCGCTGTACCCTATGAAGATGCACTTTTCAGCTTTGTCATCCAGCTTCTGCCTTTTCTCATCTGGAACATGTGCATATGCTATGCACCCGAAAACTCGCAAATGAGCCACACTTGGCTTCAACTTGCTCCAGGCTTCCTCTGGAATTTTGTCCCTCACACTCTTGGTGGGACATCGGTTCAGCAGATAAACTGCACAACTTACAGCTTCTGCCCAGAACTCATGTGGCAAACTTTTTGCCTTCAGCATGCTCCGTGCCATCTCCATGATTGTTCTGTTCTTCCTCTCAGCTACGCCATTCTGCTGCGGCGTGTATCTGGCAGTGAACTGCCTTCGAATTCCATGTTGTTTGCAAAAGTTGTGGAATTCGTTGGAGATGTACTCTCCACCTCCATCAGTTCTGAGAGTCTTCACATAATGACCGCTCTGTTTCTCAACCAGAGCCTTGAACTCCTTAAACCTTGCAAATGCCTCTGACTTCAACTTGATTGGATAAATCCAAGTCTTCCGGCTGAAGTCATCAATGAAGGTCAGGAAGAACTTGTTGCCGACAAGTGTGGTGGTCTGCATGGGACCACAAATGTCTGAGTGCACCAGCTCCAATGGCCGTGATGCTCTCCAAGACTGTCCTATAGGGAATGCATCCCTATGTTGCTTGCCGACCAGGCAACCTTCACAAACTTGGTTGGGTTGCTCAATAAGGGGTAAACCCTTCACCATCTGCTTCTTGTGCAGCAGATTCAGGCCACTGAAACTCAGGTGACCGAATCTGAGATGCCACAGCTAGGTAGCATCCTTCTCAACTGCACTCAGAGACATCAAAGATTCATTCTGAATCTGCAGTAAAAACATTTTGTTTTTCATCATGGACACTAGTTGCGATTTGTCCATGGACTTTGTCTCTGATGGAACAGACACCATCTTTGAACAGTACAGTGTGCCCCTTCTGCACAAGTTGTCCAACACTTAGCAGATTGTGCTTCAACCCAGGCACATAAAAAACATCTTGAATTGTTTTTCTTTCACCGTGCCGGGTTCGGATGAGGATCTTTCCTTTCCCCATCACAGGAACTTTGATGTTGTTCCCCATCTTGACTTCGGACTGGACTGTTTCATCCAGTTGTGAGAACATCTCCCTGTTCCCAGTCATATGGTTGTTGCAACCACTGTCAAGATACCAGATGTTTTTCTTGCTCTCCTCTTCAATACTGCAAGTCAGCAACACATTTCCTCCTACCGCATTTTTGGGTTCCTCCGTATAATGGGCTTGCTACTGATTCTCGTTCGCCATCTTCTTTCTACACTGTGTGGCATAATGGCCGAACTTGCTGCAGTAGTAGCATTGGACCTTTGACATGTCCTTCTTCTGCTGAGAGCCACCTTGCTGATTTTTGCCAGTGCCTCTTCCTCCTTGCTGATGAAAGTTGCAACTTGGCTCAGCGTCTTGAGGGTTTGATCTCCCTCCTTGCTTGTTCCTTCTCCCATGCCTGCTTCTGCCTCTTCCTCCTTGAGAACTAGAAGCGCCATGGTGGGAGTCTTGTCTGCCACTGTCTCGGACTGAGACTTGCGCTTTGAAGGCTTGCTCCAAAGAAGACTGAGTTGAGCGGCTCAGCCTCTGTTCATGGGTCTGCAGGGAACCCATGAGTTCGTCTCGTCGAGAGGGTTGTCAAATCCCTCGACTCTTCGATTGCTATCACAACCGAGTCAAACTTGGCAAGCAGACTTCTAGAATCTTCTCCACGATTCTCTGGCTCTGCACATTTTCTCCGTTCAACCGCATCTGGTTGATAATGTCCGTCGTCCGGGTGAAGAAATCACTCATGGACTCGGACTCAGTCATCTGTAGATTCTCAAACTCTCTTTTGAGCATCTGTAGTTTCACCAACTTCACTTTGTCGGTGCCCTGATACGAACTTGCCAGGGTTTCCCAGGCCTGCTTGGCCTTGGTGGCTGATGCAATCCATGGGAAGATGGTCTCCTCAACCACTTGCATGATGTAGAAGAGGGCCTTCTGGTCCTTCTTGTCTCTTTCAACAGATCCTTGTCTGCTTGAGAGAGGGTGGCCAGTGCTGCTGCATCTATCGGTTCTAGGTAGCCGTTCTCGACTAACTCCCATAGCTCCTGAGATCCGAACAGGATCTTCATCTGGATGCTCCAGTAATCGTAGTTCTTGCCATTAAATCGTGGGATCTACAACTGCAGGGAATTCTTTCTAGAATCCATCTTCTATCTCCACGTCACGGCTCAATCAGCTCTGATACCAATTTGAAGGAAGAATTTCTCTTTTCGTAGCCTTCAGGTGTCGAATCTCGCACAACGCTGGGCGTAGGGAGGAAGACGAACTTCATTGACGAAGTGCGAGCGTCGCCTGTGAACAGACTATGCAAATTCCTGAAGTCCATCAAGAGCGAAGTCGGGACGGGCGTAGAACGAGCTTCGTAGTGCAGTGCATACTGTGCCAGTTCTAGGGGCGAAGTACGTACTTCACAGTGAAGTGCGTATGTCACACTTTTAATGAGCGAAGTGCGTACTTCGTGCAAAGTGCGGATGGCGCACGTTTCTTGTGCGAAGTGCGAACTTCGCATAGCCAGGAGGAAGAAACAACCATCGGTAGCGAAGTGCGAACTTCGTTGGCTGACGAACTTCGCTGGCACTCGGGCTGCGCTCGAAACTTGGGCGCAGTCGGATTTCGGCAGCGAAGTGGGAAGACTGCTTCAGACTTGGCCAACTCTGGCCTTCGACTTCTTTGTCTTCCACGGTTGCCGCTGGGTTTGCCTGGCTTGGCAAGACCCGTATGAGAGGAGAGAAACGCCGAAACAGAGAACAACAAATGTTAGCACATAAACTACTGCAAACCCTAAAGATGCCACAAACAATAGCAAAGTTTATTTATATGAAACTAGGGTTACAGTATTCCTCAACCGAGGAAATAACATCTGTAGGCTAAGCTACAGGATAAACTAAAAAGGGAAATGTCGAGTCTGCTGCTCGGACATTAATCAGCTGAGCCACACTGCTCACTGAATCGCTCGCCCTCCTTTCTCTGCTCTATTCTCTTCGCCTCCTCTTTCACGAACTTCTCTCACACATGCACTCTTCCTTATTGTCTGAAGACCCGAACTGCCCTTTTATAGCCGCATGGAAGAGGAGGATAAGGGTTATCCTCTGACAGGTTCGGATAAGGGTTATCCTCTGACAGGCCCTCAACTAGGGTTTCTGACTAATCGCCGACTTGGCATTAACTCCTACGGAGATCGGATCTATCAGGTGTCAAATCTGTCAGAAGGTAGGTGCGACGTCATGTCACACTTTTGCCGGGATCCCGGACTGCGGGAGCGCAGTCCGACTTCGCCCATGTCTGGAGCGCAATCCGGTTTCGCCCAAGGTTCGGAGCACAGTTGGGCACAGGCATGAAATCTGGGTTAATTTTTCTAACAATTATTGATTTTCAGGGCCTCCAAATAATGTAAAAGAAACCAAGGCTAATATTTGATAACTGGACTGAAGGAGGATTGCACGACATGGTCCATTCTTTCATAGTATCGTGGGCCAGTAGATACCTGCTAGGCTGCCAGGGATACGAAAAAAACAAGAAGCAAAACACGAAAATCGAGGAAATAGATCAAGGATTAGTTTTGTGTATCAGGGGGCGGAGTGGATGAACCAGACATATGTGAAGGAATACCCTGTTCACGTGAAATTCGTGGAATCCAACCACAGGGAACCCTTCTTCACCACTAATTTGCATAAGCCTAATAAACAATTTTAAATGCAATCGGCTGTTGGGGTCAATATACGACTGACCGCCAGCAAGGCGCATTTCATGATTTTGTACCTTTTGATTGTGTACTAAATCCTCTAGAACCATCTACCATAGTTCGAAAGAGCGTAACTTGGTAGTTTAATATCGATAACTCTCGATTAAAAAGGAAAAAAAAAATCAATCAACAAACAGGAGAAAAAAAAAATAATAATTAGAGAGCTAAAAAAATTATATTAAATATTTATTAAAAAAATTATAATTATAGTTTACTAATCAACAAATCAGCTCCAATATAACATAAATGTTTTAAAATGTAAAACTGTTTTTAAACACCTTTTTATTATCCCTTTCTTTCCCTTGTATTTTATAGTTGACTTTGGCTTTGAACTGTTGTATAAATTGGAGGCAGCTCAAGAATGGTATCATCAAGGTATATCTTTTCCAATCCTCTTAAATGTGTGTTTTTGTTCCTTTCAGTAAACTCAAGATCCATAGAACTTTCGACAATCTGATCACATAGTGGATCGAGCTCATCCAATTAAATTTTCTTATAGGATTCACTAGCCTAGCCTCTACGTGTCTTACGTGAAGCCTAAAACTGTATTGCACAAACACAAGATCATTGAGACACTCCTAGCGCAACATATCGTGATACGTAGTGTGTACGAGCTCTAATAAAGACCAATTACACTTACACCTAGAAGTGCTACAAAGTTGAATCAACATGTAGATGACTATCCTTTGTAGAGTAGATGTTTTGGATCCAAAATCTTCTCACCATAAATCTAAAAAAAAAAATCAAAGTATTAATTTACATTCAAAAACTATAAGAATGCTAACTATATAAAAAATTAAACAATGTTAAAATTCAAAATTTTAAATGCATTACCTCATTGTAAGCTTGACCTTGGTTCATTGGCAAAGGGGACACAAACAAGCTCAGTCTTGCAACCTTATACAGTTGTAATTCAACAAGGATAAGGTAATGTTTGTTAAGGTTATCTATCATTCTCTTTGAATAAGTATAAAACCCTTGCTAGACCTCCTCAATACTGCCAAGGCCACTAGTATAGAAGAATTTTGGGTCGAAGAAGCACACCACAACATGAATTGGTTGATGGAATTGCTTTATCAACATCTTATCAATAATGCGACAAATTGTTTCAAACTTACAATGGTTGCCACTATGATAATGGTCAATCACATCTTTGGATCTATCTATTGTCTCATATAAATAGCCCATGTCTATTTTTTCACCATCTACAAGGTGAAGAACCCTTCGCATGGGTTTTTTCTCCTATAATTAAATAATAATTATTAAAAATGAAGAAAAAGTAATGCTCTAGTATAAAATAATACTTTGAAATTTAAATTTGAACTCAAAAGTAAATTATAATTACCTTGAAAATTTTGTGAACATACTCCTAAAATGAATTATTATAAACTTGGTTTTGTATTTGTTGTCCCTCATCTCTTGCAAGAAATGGTGAGTTATGTCATTCCTTAATCATAAATTTTCGCTTCAAAGTGGATGATGTTGATAGAAGACTTTACAAGGGTTAACCCATGCTTCCACATTAGGTATTTTCCTAGGTTTTGACTTGGGGTTGTAGATATAAGAGTTTGTTAGGTTCTAGTTGTCCATGGTGGTTCTAAGGACCTCATTTGAAGAAGCCATAACTATTTCCTATTAGAATGAAAAAATAATTATTAAACAAAAAAAATCAATTCATTAATTAGATGCCCTAGTCTACATCCCTATATATAAAAAAACTACGTAAAGAGAAAAATAAAATGAACAAACTATACAAAAATATGGCCTAGCCTAAATGTTTGAAAAAAACATAAAGAAAAATAATTAAAAACATCCTAAAATTGTAAAAACAACATGAAATCTCCTTGAACCATGTGATCTAGAAAAGTAGTTTAAAATTATTGTTTTTATTTATTTGACATAATACATGTTTTTCATAATGTTAGTGAAGGAAAAGGATGACCAAACGACCATAAATGAGCTTTTAAAAATAAATTTAACATTTTCCTTACTTTTGTGCACCCGTAATTGAGAAAATCATCATGAAACATCATGGAAAAAAAAATCTTATTGTTCATAAATTTTTTACCGAGGTGAATAATGGTGTGTTTATAGATGCTCTTAATATAAGCCTCTATGCATGTGCAATGTAAACCTACAAGTATCCGTTTCATATGGAAATTCTTTATGTAATACTATAAGAATTCTTTATAAAAATATTTGAGTAGCATTAATGTAGTTACCCTTAAATATATTCATTAAACAACTTTTATGGTTTAGCTCATCAATTTAAAGTTTAATATATCTAATATATCATATGTTAGCTTAATGTACCCTAAAAATACTGGCCAATGATGTCCTTGCTAATCTAGTAGTTAAAGGTTTCAATTATATTAAAATCAAAATAAATAAAGAAAAAAAAATGACTTCGAAAAATGCAGCAGCAATTGCTCAAGGATGTCTTCCTAGAATTTCAGTACGGAAGAAAAATATTGAGGAACTATGGCGAGGGTAGGGCTCGCCTAACACAACTTTTCAAAGTGAACCAAATAAATGCTCTACTTGCAGAAGACTTGTAAGAGCTTTTACTAAGAGGCCTTTTGCAAGAGCTTTTACCAAAAGACCTTGGAGGCCTTTTGCAAGAACTTTTACCTTTCTCACCGTAGCAAAATCCTCGTAAGAGCTATAGACTTAATCATCACAGATTTGTTCCAGGTGTTAGAAATATTAATCCATATTTCACGCCTCTGCCCAACTATGCTCAAAACTTGGGCGAAGCCGAAGTGCACTCATGAAGTCGGGCATCCTGGCTAACTTTTTTGACTTGACGTCGCACGTGCCTTCTGAAAGATGTGACGTCTAATTGATCCGATCACTATAGAAGTTAATGTCAGTTCGATGATTGGTTAGAAATCCTAGTTCAGGGTTTGTCATAACTTGTCATAGGATAACCTCTATCTTCTTCTCCCCGCAACATTATAAGGCAGTTTGCATTTTTTAGACAAAGTGTGGAGAGTGGGGGAAATTTGGAGAAACAGGTAAGAGAAAAGTAGTAATTTGTAGAGCAGTAGAGGAGATCGTTTCAGTGAGTAGTGTAGCTCATATTTTTAATGTCCGAGCAGCAGACTCAACATTTGTTTTCCCTTTCAGTTTATCCTACAGCTTTAGTCTACAGATGTTAGGATTTCCTTAGTTGAGGACTTTTGTAACCCTCGCCTTATAAGAATAAAATTTGTTGTTGTTTAAGGCATATTTAGGGTTTGTAGTTATCTTTGTCTGCATATAATCTATCATTTTTTGTACAATCACCTAAGAGCATTTTTTGTGTTCTACAATTTTGAACTCAGATCTTGAACATTGCATTTAGATTCGGTGTTTCTCTCCTCCCGTACAGTTCTTGCCAAAGCCAATAAAACCATTGTTGTAGCTATGCAAGCCTCCAAACATCAAAAGTTCACAAGGCAAAAATTTTCCTAAGTCTGGAGCTGTCCACCCGACTGCGCAGCGAAGTCAGACTTCGCTGCCTTTGACCAGTGCAGTCGGGCGTTGACCAGTCACTCCCCAAAATTTTTCCTAAGTCTGGAGCTGTCCACCCAACTGCATAGCAAAGTTGGACTTTGCTTCTTTTGACCAGCGCATTCGGGCATTGACCAGGCGCTCCCTGACTTGGAAATTTATTTCGTGTGTAGCTCGATTGTGCACATTTTTTGTGTGCAACCCGACTGCGCACATAAACCCTTGCACAGCCTGACTACGCAAGTTTTACTTGCGTAGCCTGACTATGCAAGTTTTACTTGTGCAACCTGACCACACAAAATATGGGAGTGCAACCTGACTTTAGGTGCGCAACCCGACTTTGGCTGCGTAGCCCAACTTCGGGACCCCCCTTCGCCCTGTGCTCCCTCTTATGGCAAAATAAAAAAAATAAATCTTCAAATTGGTATTAGAGCTACTGATCCCTTTACGCAGATACCGAAGTAGAATGGCTTCCAATAGCAACAAATTGCAGTTATAGATCCAGTGCTTCAACGAAAAGAATTATGATTACTAGAGAATCAATATGAAGATCCTATTCGAATCTCAGGAGCTATGGGAGTTATTTGAGAATGGCTACCCAGAACCGGTAGATGCAGCAGCACTAGCCACCCTCTCTCAAGCAGACAAGGACTTGTTGAAATAGAACATGAAGAAGGACCTGAAGACCCTCTTCTACATCATGCAAGAAGTCGAGGAATCCATCTACCCGTGGATCACATCAGCCACCAAGGCAAAGCAGGCCTGGGAGATTTTGTCCAGCTCATACCAAGGCACCAATAAGGTAAAGTTGGTGAAACTACAGATTCTTAGGAGGGAGTTTGAAAATCTACATATGAGTGAGTCCGAGTCCATGAGTGATTTCTTCACCCGGAAGACGAACATTATCAACCAGATGCGGTTGAAAAGAGAAATTATGCAGAGCCAGATAATCATGGAGAAAATTCTTAGAAGTCTGTCTGCCAAGTTTGACTTGGTTGTAATAGCAATCGAAGATTCAAGGGATTTGACAACCCTCTTGATAGACGAGCTCATGGGTTCATTGCAGACACATGAACAGAGGCTGAGCCGTTCATCTCAGACCTCTCTGGGGCAAGCATTCAAGGCTCAAGTCTCATTTTAAGACAACGACAGACAAGATTCCAACCATGGTGCCTCTAGTTCTCACAGAGTAAGAGGCAAAGGCAAGCGTGGGAAAGGCAACAAGCAAGGAGGACGGTCAAACCCTAGCGAAGGAGAGACCAACTATAATTTCCATCAACAAGGGGGAAGAGGCAGTTCAAAAAATTAGCAAACTAGATCTGGTCATAAGAAGGACATGGCAAAGGTCCAGTGCTATTTTTGCAAGAAGTTTAGCCATTACATCTCATAGTGTAGAAAATCGATGACCAAGGAGAACCAGCAGCAAGCCCATTACATAGATGAAACTGGAAATGCGGTAGGAGGAAACATGTTGAATTGCAACATTGAGGAGGAGTGCCAGAAGAATGTCTAGTATTTAGATAGTGGGTGTAGCAACCACATTATGGGGAACAAGGAGATGTTCTCCCAATTGGATGAAATAGTCTAGTCTGAGGTGAATATGTGGAACAACAATAATGTTCCCATAATGGGGAAAGGAAAGATCCTGATCCACACTAGGCACGGTGAATGAAAGCAGGTATGTGATGTCTACTATGTGCCTGGCCTGAAGCATAACCTACTAAGCATTGGACAACTCATGCATAAGGGACATACGATCCAGTTCAAATATGGAGCTTGCACCATCAGAGACAAGTCGCATGGGAAAATTGCTATAGTGTCCATGATGAAGAATAAAATGTTTTCACTATAGATTTAGAATGAATCATTGATGTCTCTGAGTGTAGTTGTGAAATATGCTACCTATTTGTGGCATCTCCAAATTTTTCACTTGAACTTCAGTGGCCTGAATCAACTACACAAGAAGCAGATGGTGAAGGGATTACCCTTGATAGAGCAGTAAAATCAAGTTTGTGAGGGTTGGTTAGTCGACAAACAACATAGGGATTTGTTCTATTTTGGTTAGTCTTGGAGAGCATCATAGCCACTAGAGCTGGTGCACTCAGACATTTGTGGTTTGATGTAGAACAACACATTTCCCGATAATAAATGCTTCTTAACATTCATAGATGACTTCAGTCGAAAGACGTGGATCTATACCATCAAGCTAAAGGTAAAAGCATTTTCTAGATTCAAGGATTTCAAGGCTCTGGTGGAGAAATAGAGTGGATATTAGATCAAGACTCTCAGGATAGATGGCGGAGGTAAATACATCTCCAACAAATTCCATAACTATTGTAAGTAGCATAGAATTCAAAGGTAGTTCACTGCCAGATACATGCCATAGCAAAACGACGTAGCTGAGAGGAAGAATCAGACCATCATGGAGATGGCATGAAGCATGATGAAGGCAAAGGTATTGCCACATGAATTTTGGATAGAGGCTATAACATGTGCAGTGTACCTACTGAACATATGTCCCACCAAAAGCATGAAGGACAAAATCCCTCAGGAGGCCTAGAGCGGTGTGAATCCAAGTGTGGCTCACTTGCGTGTGTTCAAGTGCATTGCATATGCACATGTTCTAGAAGAGAAGCGACAGAAGTTGGATGATAGAGCTAAGAAGTGCATTTTCATAGGGTACAGTGAGTAGGTGAAGGCATATAGGCTATACAACCCTGTGACGAAGAAACTCATCATCAGTCGTGATGTGAAGTTTCTTGAAGATGAATACTGGAACTGGAAGTCGGATACTGGACGGTCAGAGCTAGTAGTAGTAGAATTTGTTGACTTGGAAGAAGGACATGTGTAGCCACCTACAACCTCCAATAGCAGCAGCGGTGCCAGCAGTAGCACAACCACTCCATCTCGATCACCTCCATGTGCAAGTAGAATCTAGAACCTGGTGACACCAACAAAGATAAGGAGCTTGCAAGAAATATACGAGGCAACCCAAACCCATATAGATGAAGACGTAAGTCAAAATTAGAAGTGGGTGTAGGCGATGGACGAGGAGATTGAATCCATTGAAAATAATGATACATGGCAACTGACATATATTCTAGTAGGGAAGAAGACCATTGGGGTCAAGTGGGTGTAAAAGACAAAGTTCAACGCCCAAGGAGACGTTGAAAAGCATAAGGCCAGACTGGTGGCAAAGGGCTATAAGCAAAATTCAGGTATCAATTACCATGAGGTTTATGCGCCTGTAGCCCGACTTGACACAATCAGGATGATCCTGGCATTGGCAACCCAAAAGGGTTGGAAGATGTACCATATGGATGTCAAGTCATCCTTCCTCAATTAAGTGTTGGAGGAAAAGGTCTACATAGACCAGCCACTAGGTTATGAAATTGAAGGCCAAAAGGGCAAAGTCTTGAAGCTGAAGAAGGTCCTGTACGATTTTAAGCAAGCACCCTAGGCTTGGTACAGCCACATTGACAATTATTTTCAACAAAATGGGTTTGTAAAATGCCCATATGAGCACACCCTATACATAAAGACAAATGATGTAGGTGAGCTCATAATCATCTGCCTGTATGTGGATAATTTAATTTACACTGGAAATAGCACAACATTGTTTGCCTAGTTAGAACAGCCACGAAGAAGGAGTTCAAGATGACAGACTTAGGGTTGATGAAGTATTTTCTTGGCATTGAAGTTAACCAATCAGTAGATGGCATATTCATTTCTCAAGGTAAGTATGCGAAGGATGTCTTGAAGTGGTTCAAGATGGAGGACAACAAACCTACCATCACACCTGTAGCTATAGGTTTGAAGCTAAGCAAGCTAGATTCAGGGAGGAATGTAGATCTAACGTTTTTCAAGAGGCTAGTTGGCAGTCTGATGTATTTGACTATAACTCGACCAGATCTGATGTTCAAAGTCAGTCTCATCAACCATTTTATGGAGACTCCGAAGGACACACAATGGTAAGCAGGTAAGATGATCTTACGCTATGTCAACGAGATGTGGAACAATGGCCTATTTTATGCTAGACAGGACCAATTGGAACTGGTGGGCTTCATAGATAGTGACTGGGCTCACAACATCGACAATAAAAAGAGCACCTCTAGGTATGCTTTCCATCTCATATCAGGGGAAGTCTCATGGGCGTCCAAGAAGCAACCCATCATTGCATTGTCCATAGCTGAAGAAGAATGTCACTGCCACGTCAGCCGTATGCCAAGTAGTTTGGCTGCAAAGAGTTCTGAGTGAACTGAACTATCTTATGGAAGGTGCGATAATAATTTTTTGTGATAACAATTCAAAAATTGCATTTTCAAATGATCCTGTATTCCATGACCGGACGAAGCACATCGATATTTGTTATCACTTCATCATAGAGTTGGTGAAGTCTAGAGAAATTCAACTGCAATTTTACATATCCAAGGAGCAGTTGGCAGATATTTTTATGAATCCTTTGATGGAGGAAGACTTCAGCATATTGCGAGAGCAGCTTGGAGTCAAAGCGCTCATGAAATCGGCATTAAAGGAGGGTGTTAGAAATATTAATCTAGATTTCACGCCTCCACCCAACTGTGCTCTGAACTTGGGCGAATTTGGAGTGCGCTTGCGAAGTTCGGCATCCCAACAAACTTTTTTGACTTGACATTGCATGTGCCTTCTAACAAATGTGATGTATGATAGATCCAATCTTCGTAGAAGTTAATGCCAATTTGGCGATTGGTCAGAAACCCTAGTTCAGGGTTTGTCAGAACCTGTCAGAGGATAACCTCTATATTTCTCTTCTCGTGGCTATATAAGGTAGTTCGGGTTTTTCAAAAAAAGTGTGGAGAGTGGGGGAAATTTGGAGAAATAGACAAGATAAAAGTAGTCATTTGCAGAACAACAAATTAGATCTTTTCAATGAGCAGTGTAGCTCATCTATTTAATCTCCGAGCAGCAGACTCAAAATTTGTTTTCCCTTTCAGTTTATCCTATAGCTTTAGTCTATAGATGTTAGAATTTCCTCAGTTGAGGACTTTTGTAACCCTCGTCTTATAAGAATAAAATTTGTTTTTTCTTAAGGCATCTGTAGGGTTTACAGTTATCTCTGTCTGCATATAATCTATCATTTTCTATACAATCGCCTCGAAGTATTTTTCGTGTTCTACAATTTTGAACTCAGATCCTGAACATTGCATTTAGATTCGATGTTTCTCTTCTCCCGTACAATTCTTACCAAATCCAAGCAAATAATTGTTGTAGCCATGCAAGCCTCCGAACAGTAAAAGTTTGCAAGGCAAAATTTTGCCTAAGTCTGGAGTTGTCCACCCGATTGCACAGTGAAGTCGGACTTCGCTGCCTTTGACCAGCGCAGTCGGCCATTGACCAACCGCTCCCCAAAAATTTTCCTAAGTCTGGAGCTGTCCACCCAACTACGTAGCGAAGTCGAACTTTGCTGCCTTTGACCAGTGTAGTTGGGCATTGACCAACCGCTCCATGAATTAACAATTTGTTTCATGCACAGCCTGATTGCACACATTTTTTGTGCGCAACCCGACTACGCAAAATACGGGAGCGCAACCCGAATTTGGATGCGTAGCCTGACTTCGGCTACGCAGCCCTACTTTGGTCTCCCCATTTGCCCTGCACTCCCGCTTACGGCAAAACAAAAAAAAAAATCTTCACCAGGAATGCGGCCTTTCAAGCAGACATTATCGAGTAAATACCCTGGGGGATGAGCACGTGGAGAAAGTTAAGTTCAATGACCTCGTAAAATCCCAAAAAATAAAAGATGAGATTTTGTAGATCTCTGTGGGATTCCTTTTGGTACGTTTAAACCACGAGGTTGGCGAGTGTGTGAGGGGTGGTATTGATAAGTATAACTCTCGTAAAGGTCTTTACGAGGGAACTACTTAGCCTTATACATTATAGAGGTTTCTTACAATAACTAAATAAAATAATTATTGATACATATTCCAATGTAAATAAATGCATGTGCTAAAAATATGGTCTCTTTAACCAATATTATTAATAGGCAAGTCTCTCATAACACAACTTACTCACATTAATGACTAGGAATTATAAAGGAACTAAAAATGGAGTGTGACCATGGTGAAGTTAGAATAATAAAATTAGGTCAGCTACAACACTTTTACATCATCTATTGGAAGAGTGTTTATTTAATATGTAGTAGAGTACATATAATGAAATATCCTATATAAAATTATTAGTTTCATATGTTTTTTAGACAATAAATTTATAAGTTAGGTTTACATCTTTAAAGTATTTTTAATTATTATTTTTTTATTATTTTATAAAAAATTATTTAATATATTACTCTTAATTAAAAATTATAAAGACAAAGTGTTGCAAAATTTTTATTGTTATGCATATCATATTTTATAATATAAAATTATTAATTTTACTTATATATATATATATATATATATATATATAAATAAATATTTTTTTTAAAGATAGATGTGATGGGTTCATATCTTACTTTAATTGCAAGTAACACTTAATATTGATGTGACACTTATAAAATAAGAAATGAAATTGATGAGTATAGGTAGTCTTTGCAATTATTATTTTTTGATAATTATAGAAGGTAAAGGTCCTTGAACATTTTACAAAAAAAACACAGCCAAGCCTACAATATTGTCAAAATGGGTAAGAAAATAAAATATTGGACAAGAAAAGAAAGCAATCTACATAGGGACTTAAAACCAACCAATCCACTAGGGCATAATGAGAACAACCCATAAACAAATCATGAATCTAGCTAGAAGAATGTGTAGACCCTCAATAGAAAAAGGCTTGCAATTATCGATGATAAACATACTCAGCTCCTATTGCAAGAGACGACGCCCTTTGAATTATAACACCCATGACAGATAACGAGGATGAGGGGATCAAATAAATTGTTCAACTTCAATGGGAAAATTATCCCTCCAAATAGAGAGATTACGCTCGCTTAGCCCTAAATCAGCTAATAAGTCACCACTCTTGTTACCTTCTCTAAATATGTGCTTGACTTGAATAGGAAAATTATCCCTCCAAATAGAGAGATTATGTTGGCTTAGCCCTAAATCAGCTAATAAGTCACCACTCTTGTTACCTTCTCTAAAGATGTGCTTGACTTGAATTCTCTCCAAATAGAATCTCTTAGCTTCCTTAATTAGGTTGAAGATGTTCCAACTAGGATTTTGATCACTTGAAAAAGACCTTAACCACATTTAAGGAGTCCCCTTCAATAATGATTTTTTTACAATTTAAATATTTCATTAATGCAATGCCTTGATACAATGTCGTTGCTTCCTATGTTTTCTGCAAAGGTAAGGAGAATCTCCCCATTATGATTTATAAAGATAGAGGTGAGAGTTGTCATTTAACAAAGGCTATGATATTATCTGGAAGATCTATCTTTCCGTGCTATTTGAAAAGCCTAATTTTTTTACAAGAGCAATCTCTACTACCTTTCCATGGCTATGAAAAAAGCAAGATTCCTCACATTTTTAACAATTGTTGTCAACCCTCAAAGCCAAACTGATTCAACATTTATCTCTATACTTTTGAAAACTCTTCTATTTCTCTCCTTCCAAACACTCTAAAGGAGATTTGGGATGTTGAAGGACCAAAAAGAGCATAAAATAGGATTGAAAAATGGAGAGACCCACTGCTCAATGGTGTCCTAAAAATAACGACTTTCTCCTAAGCATTAAAAATAATCTTATAGGTTGAATTGAAAAAAACAAAACCGTCACTTTTATTCTTCCAAATAATTTTTTTTCATCTCTGTGTTCTTTATAATTTGAAGTCTTAATAAATCTTTAGTGAGACTAAAACTTCTCTATTTCAACATATTTAGATTACGATTTCCACCTTTTAACCCTATGCCTGCTTAACCATCACCCTGGAATTATTGCTGCAATGTCATAGTTGGAGAGTCGACATGGAAATCACATGTTGCAAGATAGAATCAAGATAAATTAGTGGGATGTCTAATATGTACCTCTCAAGACCTTTTTATTTATATAATAATATCTTTGACACTTCATTAAAAATAGTGGATAGCGATGTATATAGAGCTATGCAGTCATCGTTTATTAAGCCACTTTGAACGAGGAATGGACACAAACATTTTTTAAAATAATTTATGAAGCCATTCGTCTATTTTTAGGGGTAGCTGAGATTGTACATTGTAATTTAGGTAATTGAGGCTATAATCAATTATGGTTTCATTGAGAAACAATTAGAAAGAATCCACATTCTTGCTTTTGAGGGCCTCCCAATAATATAAAATAAACCAAGACTAAAATTTGATAACTTAGACTGGATTACACTGTACTGAAGGATTATTGCACTGCATGGTCAATTCTTTCATAGTATTGTGGGACAGTATATACCTACTAGGCTATTAGGGATATGAAAACAAAGAAGCAAAATATAGAAAGCCAAGAAATATATCAAGAATTAGTTTTGTGAATCAGGTGGTGGAGTGGCTGAACCAGATATATGTGAAGGAACACTTGTTCATGTGAAATTCGTGGAATGCAATGATAGGAGACCATTTTTCACCATTAATTCACATAATCCTAATAAACAATTTTAAATGCAATCCACTTTTGAGCTCAGTATATGAATCACCTCTAGCAAGGTGTATTTCATGATTATGTACTATACACTAATGATTGTGTAGTATATCCTCTAGCACTGTCTACCATAGTTTGAAAGCTCCTAACTTGGCAGTTTAAAATCAGTAATTCTCGATTAAAAATAAAAAATAAAAAAATTAATAATTAAAGAGCAAAAAAATGAATTTATATTAAATATTTATCGTACAGATTATAATTATAGTTTACTAATCACTAAATCATCCCAAATACAACATAAAGATGCAATGTTTTGAAATGTAAAACAATTTTTAAACTAATTTTTATTTTCTTTTTCTTTCCCTTGTATTTTACACCTATCCTTGGATTTAAATTGGTAGAAAAATTGAAGTTAGCTCAAGAATGGTATCATCAAGGTATATCTCCTCCAATCCTCTTAATAATTTTGCTTCCTCTTCAAGTGTCTCTGTCCATTTTAGTAAACTTAAGATCTATAGAACATTCAACAAGCTAATCACACAGTGGATCTCGCTCATCTAAATAAATTTCCTCATAGGATCCACTATCCTCTAGCCTCTACATGTCTTGAATGAACCCTAAAATTATATTGCACAAACACAAAATCATTGAGGTGCTCCTAGCTCAACATATTGCGCTTGTGTACCACCTCTAATATAGACCAATTACACTTACACCTAGAAGTGCTGCAAATCTAAATAATTATGTACACAACCATCCTTTGTAGAGTAGGTGTTTTGGATCCATAGTCTTCCCACCATAAATCTAAAAAAAAATAAAGTATTAATTTACATTCATAAACTATAAGAATGCTAACTACATTAAAAATTAAATATTGTTAATCTTTAAAATTTTAAATGCATTACCTCATTGTAACTTGACCTTCCTTCTTTAGCAAAGGTGGATACAAACATGGTATTTATTGCATCCTTATACAATTGCATTTCAATAGGGATAAGGTGATGTTTGTTAGAATTGTTTATCATCCTCTTTGAATAAGTATAAAATACTTACTAGTGTAGATGAATTTGGGGTCCAAGAAGCACACCACAACATGAATTGGTTGATGGAATTTCCTTGTGCACATCTTATCAATAATGTGGTAAATTGCTTAAAACTTACATTGGTTGCCACTGTAATAATACTCAATGATATATTTGGCTCTATCTGTTGCCTCATATAAATAGCCCATGGCCAATTTTTCACCATGTACAAGGTGAAGAACCCTTACCATGGGTTTTTTCACCTATAATTAAATAGTAAATAAATTTAAATTTGAACTCAACAAGTAAATTACAATTACCTTAAATATTTTACAAACACTCTCTCAAAATGAATTATCATAAACTTGGTTTTGTATTTGTTTTCATTCCTCTCTTTCATAAAATGATGAGGCATACCATTACTTGCTCACAAATGTTTGCTTCAAATTGGGTGATATTGATAGAAGGCTCTACAAGGTTTAACCCCATGCTTCCACATTAGGTCTTTCTAGGTTTTGAATTGGGGTTGTAGATAGAGGAGTTTGTTGGGTTCTAGTTGTAGGAGGATCATTGTTTCCCATGGTGGTTCTAAGGACCTCACTTGAAGAAGCCATAACTATTTCCTAATGGGAGGAAAAAATAATTATTACAGGGGAAAAATCAATTCAATAATTAGATGTCCTAGTCTACGTCCTTATTAAAAAAGAATACCGTGTAGCCTACATGCTTGTACATGTTTGAAATGAACTTAAATAAATAAAATTGAAAACAACCCTAACAAAACCTTAGTTTTCTTTTGAAAGGATTTGAAAATACCTCAAAATAAAATTGCAGAAACACACTGAAATCTCCTTGAGCCAAATATCCAATATTTAACGTGATCTAGAAAGGTATTTTAAAATTATTATTTTTGTTTATTTCATCTCTTACATGTTTTTCATAATGCTAGAGAGAAGGAAAAAGATGATCAAATGATCAAAAATGGGTTTTTAAAAATAAATTTGACGTTTTCTCTCCTTTTGTGCAGCGGCAGTTGAGAAACTCATCATGAGGCATGAATAAAATAAAAATTATATCTTGTTGGTTGTAAATTCTTGATCAAGGTCAATAATGATGTGTCTATGGATGCTCTTGATATAAGCCTTTATGCATGTGCAATGTAAGCCTACAAGTATTAATTATGTATTCCTATGGATATCATTTGTGTAATACTATAGGAATTCTTTATAAAAAAAATTGAGTACCATTAATGTATTCATCCTTAGAGATATTCATTAAAAAAAATAATGGTTTACCTCAGGGTTTAATATATTTAATATATTGTAATTTGATTTTTAATCCATGTTAAATTAGATTAAGGTTTACAATAAATTATAGATTTTATATCCCTAAAAATACCCCCAATGATTGAACCATTACATCAATTTTATAAAATATGATCATGAGGTTCCTGCAGGCATCCATTATATATTCTTATTTCAACCATCTCTCTATTTCTTGTTTATTTTATTACATATATTTTGGCAAATGTGTGCTTTGAAATATTTTCTATAAAATATTATAGAATCTATCACCTCCAACCTACATACCATAGTAGGTTGGTTACCAAGTATGGTATTGGTCCTTGGAAGATAATATTTTTTAGGTCAATTTTTTCCATGCTCCTCTTTTTACTTAGCTTCAATATTTTGGCTTGTTATTAACTAGTAACATCATTATATTAAAAAAGTATGAACCACTTCTTACTTGAGATTTTGTATTAGCTTACTTTATTATTAGAAGTAGCATTGATATTTTAGTTGGATAGATCACTATTTTGACTCTTATTAGCTACAATTTTTTAACCATTTAGCATGGATTAAATATCATAATGGTGTCGAAAAATTGGTGGTTATTTGGTTCTTATGGTGCCTTTTGTTGCTATGGTCATGGAACATATGCTAGTTCTCTAAGTGTTAGGAGGTCCAAAGTTCAAATCTTATAGGTTATGTTGTGCATATATTTTGAATTATAACTTGGTAATATAATGCATTCTCTACATTTATTTGGCGGAATGTTGATTTTTACTCACAATGTACATTTTACCCCCTTACCTATCTTGACTAGACTAAAGCACATACTACCTAGGAGACTCAATTTTAATTTTCATACCCTTCCTTGCTTAATTTCCTATTTGTCATGGCATAAGTGATGATGAGGTAGGTAATGAGTGTTCTTGGTGTATAAAAATGAAATTAGTATATATGCATGGGCAATGATCCAATCAAACCATTCCAAGTTGAGATCCATAGCTAACATACAATGGAAAATGTATAAATATATAATTCTAGATTTCATGCATCCTTAAAGTAATAGGTGGTGCACTTTAGTTCATTGATTTATTTCTAGTGACTAATGGTATTATTATTTTTATTATTTCTATTGCTAATTATTAGAATTTATAGTAGTTTCTAGAAAACTAATGAGATCAACACATTACCCAAATATTTTGAGAAGTAACACATAGAAAAACAATAAAGACAATATAAAGGTTATTCTAAAAATAAAATTATCTCACTAAAGGAAAATATAATACAATTAAACCAATAACAAAATTGTTGGTATAAGGGGGTATTTATACCTAATTATAAGTGAACCTTGGATCAAGGTTTAGAAACCAACCTTCCAGTTAAATAATAAAATATTAAAATTAATACCTTTTCAAGGTTTATAAGGGCCTAAAAAGATTATAGATATAATATAATACAAAATCATCCATGTTCACAATTGAAGGTTAGCTACCACACATTTTAACATGCTCCTTAGTTGAACATAGGACATAAAGAGAGACCCTTACTAGTAATCTCCCTCAAGGGACACTTTTCCACAAAAAGTAGTTCCTACATGTACTCAAAAGGAGCCTTTGGGATGAAACTAATTAGGATATTCATTTTCTACTCTGTTGATAACAAACATTAGATCAAGCATCCCATAATCATAAATCCATTACACATAGTGCATCAAAATCTCAATATGCTTGGTCTACTTATGAAACACTAGATTATAGTTAAGTTGGGTGGTGTTCTAAATGTCACACTAAAGCGTATTGGGGTAAGACTAAGAAATTACCACTTGTTTTAAAATTATAAATATCCATCAAATTTTTTTTCCTAACTCAATAGAAGCCCAATATTTATCTTGTCTAGAAGACTAAAAAATAGTAGATTATTGTCTATAATAACAAGAAATCGGGGAAAAACCAAGAAAGAAGATAAAACCTATGGTAAAGCATTGCTAATCCAAATCACTAGTCTAATATCTATTTTAGAATCCCATCAAATTTGGAGGTAGACCAACTAAATAATGCATACCCATATGATATGTACCTTTGAGTTATTGAAGAGCTCTCTTCGATATTGTCAAGTAACTCTCATGAGGTGCCTAGCTGACAACAAATATATATCAATCATGTGAATGTGGTAAAGAGTTTCTTTTACAAAATAGTGATATAGAATAGTATCCATTAAAGGAGTTATATAATATATTTAATGCTTTAATTTTGAAGTAAAATAAGTCTAATTGTATTTGTAATCCTTCATCTTGAAGATCTAAAGAATATGTAAAGCATATTTGACATGTTATATAGTTATCCTAGAAGAATTTTGATCAATATAAATGCCTAATGAATAGTGCAAAAATCCCCAAATATATCATATCAAAAGTAGCATGAAATTATGACTTCATATATTTTTTTTTTACATGGTGGAATTGGTAGCTGCCATGATGATCTAGGTATGTTTTCCATATTTTATGGCCACCATAGTATTCTACACAATCCACCCTGAAATCTACCACACATTACTTCGCACAGTCCATACCTATAACCACCATACCATAATAATTTTAATCCTTTTCTGTCATTGAAATCACCAGGAAAGAGACAAGCATTCAGTTAGGTGAGGCTCGAGATTTGAACCTTGGACATCCGGCTCATGTGATTTGGTTTAACTAATTGGTCTACATCTAAGACCTAAGTAGAATAGGCTTGTTAGGAGTAACCCCTATGGTTTGAACCCTACATTTAACAGTTTCTAATAATAGTGTGGATGTAAACAACTCCCCTATGTCCCACTTATATATAAATTTCTTTATGGGGTGGTCAACCTCAAATTCAATGGTCAATAGAGTCCAACGCCCCGGTTAACTATGCTTGAAGTCAAAAATTGCAGCGACCCCATTGGCACGTGTCTTGCACACGTTTATGATTCTAACTAACAATGCCATGTGTGAGTGTGAGGCCAAACATGACCACTAAAATATGGTCAAAAGAGTTTATGGTAAACTGGTTTGATTCTAATTGGGGTTGCGTGGATCCGCATAGTAAATATCATGTTCCTCAACTGGCCATATCACACCAAATCAGCTACACACTCACCCTTTATGACTTCATATCTTAAATCAATAAAAGTTATCTATTTATAATGAGAATATTATCCACATATAGGATAATCATAAAATTATACCTATCCTAATATTCAATATAAATATAATGTTCTTCCTTAAATTTCACCTTTACTCACCTAAGCAATCTTAGGCAGAGTGTTAGAATAGCTACTCTTATCCTAGAGCCTCAATATCTCATGGTGGATGAGGAGGTTCATAAAATTTTAAAAAATGGTAATGTGCTTCAATTCCTTCTAAAATTTAATTTTCATCATCGAGATATGGCCAAGCATATTGCTTACTAGTGGCATGAAGGGATGGTGAGAGTGGGGCCAGATGGATTTCAAGATAAAAATCCCTTTGATCGTTGAGGTGACAGGATTGGCAACATATGACATGGTATATAACATGGATAATAACTCTTTTGAAAAGGATATGTAGGTGTTTATGGATGGTGAAGAAGAACTTTTCAAGACCTAGAACTAGCTTAGGAGTAATTCTTTCAAGGCCCCTTGGGACCATATAGCATTGGTAATTATGCTATATTTTACCTTATATGAGAATTTGGCTATCTTGAGGAGCTACCATTTCATGATTATAAATCATATATATCGTAATAAAATGATTAATCTTCCATTGTTTCTTTTCTAGTCCCTTTCAAGGACATTTAAAGGTAAAGAAGAGGGTGGATTTGGACCCGTTGCATCAAGGGCTGTTCAAATTAATTTTTGATTATGTAGTGAAGCAAAGGGGTCTATATGGGGATAATATTCTTAATGCTTTGATTAATTTTCCAGTCCTTATGGTAGGAAAACTAGTATCTTTGATCTCTGAGGACTTTGAGTCCTCATTCTAGGAGGCCATGGATGCCACTATGATTACCCCAATTTTGGTATATTTCGTAGATTATGCTCTAAGAGATCCTGGTGGCATTTATGAGCAAACTAGGATATCAAATAGGTTGGTGGAAAAGTGGGTAAATGCTAGTAAGAACCCTCTATTTGTGGAAAATTTTGACTCGAAATATTTTCCTCTCCTAGATAAGAAGTCAAAGTTGATTATGGAGGTGGGTGATGCTAAGCAGTTTCCAAACCCTGGATCCCAAACTAGTGTTTATAATATTAAGGACCTCAACTCGATGATCCTTAAGTTACATCATTTTATGATAGACTCCATGCAAGCATCAATTTCTTGTACTAAGGAAGTTTTGGCCCTCATTGGATGACAAGTTCCTAGTGGTATCATAACCAAGGAAGAGAACGACATTGGACTCAGTGGGACTATGTTTTGAGTTGGGTGGTTTTTTCTTTTATTTGGTTTTGTTCCAGTCCTGGGGCTTGCATACCTACTTATGTTTTTGGTATGTGTTTTTTTGCTTGAGTACTTTCTTGGCTATGTTTAGTTTTTTTTGGCTTGCGGGCCTGGTGGGTCCCCTGTGTAGGATGTAGATACCATATTTCTAGATTTGGATTGGGTTGGTTTGCATTTTGCAGTTCTTGGCTTTATTCTATTGGTTTTGTGCTAGGTTATCTTTACCTCCTTCAGTGGGTGGATTTTAGTTCCACTTTTTGTATATGTTTGGAGATCCTCCCAAAACTCCTTCATCTACCTTATAAAATAAAATGTTCTTTCTCAGATCTTTGAAACCCATAACTATGAAATAAATAGTGAATTTTCTCATAACAACCATATGGGGCTTTATTAAGTTTGTACAAGGAATTGGTCAATTGAAAAATTAAGGGGGTAGGACCCTCAAGTTCAAATCTAAGTGGCTATCGCATGTAAATATCCTCCTAAAGAAACTTATGAAGAGAGGCATTTTTCACATACATGTGATATACCTTTGAACCATAAGGGTCAACTATAGATATAATTAATCCAACATAATCCAAGTAGCTACAAAAAATATATTTGAGTAGTCATTTTCCTCCTATATACCTATTTTAACCCAACAATAATCTTTCCTTCTAGAAAAAAAACAAGATCCAATACATAATTCTTAATCAAATATTCATGATTAGCAAGCATGACATCTTCCCACTCTAATTGGCCCTTAGACGCGAAAAATATGAGAGGATATCCAAAATTGTCAACCTTATAAGAATGACTCATAAAAATTAGATAAATAAACAAATTTTGCATAATATGTCATATTTTAATGCAATGGAAAGCATTATTTTCAAGTTTTATGAATTTTAAAGACATGCAACCTTAGTGGGGCATTAATTTATGCCTTTTTTTAAAACCTATTTTTATTTCTAACCATATTGTTAGGATATAACATTCCACTTAGGGCTTAGCTTTGATTCGTTTAAGAAGCAATGGAATGCTTAGGAGGAGAAAAACATTTTAAAAAGCAACTCCATCATAGATAAAGTGCTACCAACAACATAGAAAAAATACTCAAAAGGTCCTCAAAAATAAAAAATCAAATATTTACTAAAAATTATAAATTTTTATTTTTAACTTTCATATACAAAATGCATATCTACCCATATTGACACACTAGTAGAAAATAAAATACAAAAGGATATCATATATGTGTAATTTTCATTTAATATGCATTTTGTAACTCATTAAATGTGAACCACCACATTTCCATATGGGTGAACTTACACATTTCATATTGTGTATTTCCAATAGGCCAAATATTGTATAAAAATATTCATGCTTGACCGTAAAGGATATGAACAATAGATTCAATTTTATAGCTTCACGTCTCTTCTCAAAGATTGTTTGCATTGCACTGTATTTTCTAAGCAATAAAAATACTTTTGTTATTATGCTTATGTTTTTCTATTTTGATTTATTATTCTCTATTATTTATGAATTGCTCTCTTTCTTAATCTTCCCTGATTCAAAATTTTAAGTTTTGAATCATTATTATTGTTTTAGGAATTTGATTTTAAGACAGGTGTTAAGCTAGAAAGGTTACATCATGTACTTGATCACAAGTTCAAAAAATAATATTTATGAGGAATACAATTTAATAGAAAAATGGTTGCTAAGAACCAATCTATTGAGATTTAGGATGGTGCAAAAGGAACTACATGGGATAGTAGCCTTTTTAGGAAGTGGCGAACTCCCATAAGGCCTAGGAAAAAATGGGAGAAACATATTTCTAAATAAAGCAATGCCTTACACCCTAATAGAGGGTCATCTACAAAAATAGGAAAAAATATTATTCAATGAATGTCAATACCTCTTGAGTGTCTAGATATACATAAACAAGAAAATGAGGGAGTGTTTGAGAGTACTTTATAGAAGAGATAATTACCAAAAAAACTTAGATAATAAAACTATGGTGCTCAACTATGTTTAAATATATGATATATGCTAGAGTGTAGGTAACCAAGTAGAAAATATGATATGCCTATATACCAAGTGCGACCACTATAATAATTTAAAAATGAATAATAGAGTTTGTAGGCCCCATTAACCTCCAATCAATTTTTTTGATGCCAGGTTCATCATCACTAGAATTGATAAGAATACATATTATGTAATACAAAAAATCCTCATCATATCATCCTTATGTGGATGGTGTCGTGGAAACATTTAATAATGTACAATTCATGAGTGCTAAACATGGTTTATAATGTAGTCGATAGAAAATATGATGAACATGTACCTATAAGTGACTAAATAGGTTGGCATCATTCCATTTAAGTTGTGGATTAGAATAAAGCATACCAGTTATTTACATAGTCCCAACCTTAATATTATCCATTGCTACAAGAATTGACATGGCTAAGTCATTGCAAGAAAGATTTGTGGAAGTGCCTAAGCTAGACAAAAAATGAAGAAAAGTTGAATTCTAGTAGCTTAAAGAAAAGAGGTATCAAAAAATCATGGCATTGATCATAATATAAATATAAAAACTCTAAAGGAAGTCATAATAACCTTATTATATGGCAACCATTACAAACAATATCTAGAAAAATTAAATATTAGATGTTTGGTTTTTTATAAAATTAATAAAACTTATAAATGGATTAGTCATGTTAGATATTTTGGATGAATAAGCATTCAAATAGTTGGTTAATGGAACTATTTTAAAACTATACCTTCCATAGGAGTGATACAAATATGGGGAATGTATGATTCTCTAGGGGAAGATGCCATTTTGATGCAATATCATATGAAACAATTACACCAAAAAAAAAATGAATAGAATGTGATTGAAAATTCAAAGGGGAAAATCCTCCTAGGACATGATGAAAATGGAAAGGACAAAAAAACATAGTTAGGATAGCAGTTAAGATAATAGCACCATAAAACTTTGAGTGTCAAAGAAAAGCATAGGGAAAACATGATAGTCTAAAACTCTACCCAACACTACTATAATAAATCAAACATAAAAAGGGATAAATTCCTATTTATATGAGGGTCAAGGCTAAAATAAATTTTATTCTATACAACACCATATGGAGAATGATATAATACATTGGAGGTAAGTGTATTATTTGAGGAAAACCACATCTAAATGGAGGTAGAGCATATTCCCCTAAGAAAGGCAAGGATGCACCTATTATAGGGTGGAGTAAACACACTAAAGAAAGGTAAGGATGCACTTATTGTAGGATGCACCACAAGGATGTGTCATGTACAATAGGGTTGAAGGTCTCACTAATAAAAGGTAGAATTAAGGAAAAACTAAAGGTGCTAACAAGGAAATAGTGAGAGGAGAAAAATTGATGTCATAGAATGGACCCTACTTATCTTGGGATAAGTTAGTATTTCAAGTTGAGGGAATAAAGGAGTAATAGAATGGGTTGTAAAAGGTGAATTAATGGGATAAAAATAAACATGAGAAGGAAATTTGGTATTAACAATTACACTAAGGAGAGGGTACTGAAAATATAAAACTCAAAATACAATGAGGCTAGATGAAATTAGTGGTAGAAAATATGACATTATACATGAGAAAAAAATGAAATAGTCATTAAGATATATTTTCAAAAATACTTGAATAGAAAATAAGATAGTTAAGAAGTTATATTTAGAAATGATAAGGAATAGTTCTTACAAAGAATTCATGGTCATACAAAACTACCAACTAGAAAATCTATTAGATGCAATAGTGGGAAAGTGATGGTTAGGGTATTGATCAAGAAAAAATACTTGTAGGGAAAATGGATATGAAATTTATTAGAAAAACACTATACTGTTTTCTATAAAATCAAAGGAATACATATATCAACATTATGTTTAAGAGCAAAGGTTGAGAAAAATTAGAGAAAAAATTGTATGTGTTGAAATAACAAGATAACAAGATTAAAATATAACATAGAAGCACTATTAAAAAATATAACAAGATTAAAATCTCACCCAAATTATATGCACAAATAATAAATTCACTATATTTCATGGATTACACATAGTATTTCAATACTAATAAAGTACTAAAATTTCACATTACCTACCTCTTCTATATTTACTCTACATATAGTCTTTATAAAGACTCATAACATTTTAGATGTGTTCATAAGATGAACATGACTCTTATTTCTAAATAGAAATGGAAAATATTTACAAATGTTGATGTGGAATGGGTGTCCATCGCTAAAAGGAAATACCTGCAACACCACAACTTCATGGATGAAGGAATTCCTTGACCTAGATCTACCTTCTGGAACTTTGTCATCCAATCCAAACATATCATCAAGTAGGGTTATAGATGGCAACTTGGTGATGGCCAAGCTATCGAATTTTGGAAGGACACCTAGGTCTGTGATCATTCTCTCATCAATTATCCTATCCTTGCTAGTATCGAGCATCTTATTGATGGGTTCGTTGGAACCAATATTGCCAAATTCATATCTTATGCTCATGGTTCCCCTTCTTGGAAACCTTTCCCTCCTACGATCACCAATTCAAAGTTTGGACAAGTTGTTGTTTCCCTAGCTTGAGTGCTCAATTCCTATATAATTCCTTTCAATCGTCCTCTCGATCAACTTATATAAAAAAAATGTGATAGCGACCTCTTTACTATCAAAACTATCTACTTGCTATAAGACCCTCCTAGCCAAAGCCCTATCCTTGTTAATATCATATGGAAGAAGAAGCTCATACCTAAAGTAGGATTATTTTCTTGGATTTCCCTCCAAGATAAAATCCTCATAATAAAAAATCTTTCCTAATGTTATCTCACCATCCCTAATTATTGCTACCTTTGTCTTTCTACTTGGGAGTCATCTAAACACCTATTTATTAAATGTAGTTTCTCTTCATGCATCCTCAATTTCCTTATGAGCACCTTCAGCTTATTGTGGGTTTGTCCTAACTCCCTTCTCAAGTTTTTCACCCAATGGCCTAACCCTTTCTGCAATGACAAACTCAAATCCATGTGGACCATGTGCCTTCACCATTTTTTGTGGTAGGTTTGGCTTGAATGCAACAATAGGGTCTTCTCTAGACTATCCGGGGACATCACTTTTTTTTGCATCAAAGTATTGTGTCTCACCACTAAAAATTCTCAACTTATCCCCTATTCAAACCCCTAGTCTTGGAGTTTATGCAACCATAACCACCTCCCTCAACCTAATTCCCCATATTACTATTCATGCCATCCAAACCAACACCACAATTGATGCTAGGTGGAGCCCTCCTCATGAAGGCTAGCTCAAACTTAAATTTGATGGGTCTTCCAAAGGAAACCCAAGTGAAGTAGGTGGAGGAGGTGTCATCCGTGACCACAGTGGTATATTGATAGTTGCTTACATAGAAAATTGGGAACTCAGTCCAACCATTTAGCTAATGTAAAAGCCCTCCTTTGAGGGATTATCATTGTCCAAAATTTCCAGTGCAACATCATCGTAGAAGGAGATTCATTAAATATTATCAATTATCTGAATAAGGAGCAAATTCCTACATGGAAATTCAACAAAATTATTTCAGGATCCAAGAGGCTTCTCCATCAGCTTCCATAATCCAATGTTCAGCATGTTTTTAGAGAGGTAAAAAAAGATGCAAACTTTATCACCAATCCACAGGCCACGATGGAAAATATTTCAATTTGGAACAATTATTTTCCCTAGGCCCTATTTGCTATTGATGCTTGTGAATTATCCAATTACAAGTAATTATTATGAGCCTATTTTTCCCTCTCTTGATCTACTTTGGCTAGGGTTTCAGTTGATATTGACCTACTTGACCTAAGGGTGCTTCTTCGATGATGTTTGATTTGATACATTCTTTTTTATGGATTGTTTTGAATGAGAGATAGTCAGAGCCTTCTCTTTCTTTTGTTTCTTTTCTCTGGGTTTGTCTTCTTCACTCTGTTTGTAATACTTCAAGTTGTTTTGATGTTATTCTCGCAACTCTGTTCCTTTTGTAACAAGGTTTTGGGTCTCTTTTCAAAACTTGTGTCTAATGAATCTTTCTATCTACCAAAAAAAATATTTCAATCTCATGATCATTTTAACAGCAAGATCAGAAGGAGCATAAATATTAGTTAATAAATATTGATTTTCTAGCATTTTTTTTACTAGCAAGATATTTGATCAACATTTTTAATTTTCTTCATTTCAAACAAGTAGAAAACCTTTTATATCCCTACTTAATTTCTCTCATATTTCAACAAACTTGGAAGCATAGATCATACCTTACTATTGAATATTATTTTTTTCACCTTATACCTCCTTAATCTTATTTAAAATATACAAAATTTAGTATGCACCCTTTATCTTTAATTTTTCAAATTTTAAATTTAATCTCTTCTCCATTTTAATAATTTAAAATAACTTGATTTAATACTTAATGTTAGTTAAATAGATAAAAAAATGTGTTGAATACCATTTCCCTTTGTAATGACACAATTTTTCTCACTTGCACTTAGGTTTTTTAGTCCTTCCACCCAAAATATATCTATTGCTCTTCTCCTAAATACTTTTTCCCTTCTAATATCCTTAATATTTTTAATGTTTGCAACTCAATATTTTCTATGACTTTGGCTATGTTAATATTTGTACCTTAGGTAATATCTACAACTTAGGCTTGTTTGTATTTATATATTGGGTAACTTATGCAAATCCTTTGCTATTCTCAACATATAGCTCCTTTTATAACTCCTTGGCACTACTTTAATGTTGCTTCATATCTATCTTAACAAGTTTCCATTCTTGCATCTCAAGCAGTATGAGGAAGAAACCATGGTGGCCTACGAGAATCGGTGGAGGACTCTGCTTTCCAAGCTACCCTACCTCCCTCCTATGTCCGACCTTACACAAATGTTCTCATGAAGCTATTTGAGATCGATCTCTATGCTATTACAGCTACAGCAATATGCCACCTTAGAGGAAGCTCTGGCGCAAGCCAGAATCATTGAAGAGATCAAGATACAGGATGGCAAGATTGCCAAACCTAAGAAGAAAGAATGGAACAAGAACACAAAAATAGGGACTATGCAATAGAAAACCGTTGTGGTCAATCAAGTTGCTATAAATTTCCCTAAGCCTGCACAAGAAATACATCCTCAAAAGGCTAACTATCAGGCAGTTCCTCCTAATAATTATGAAAGAGAAAACCAAAAGCAAGAGCAAAATCAGCAGCGTCACCCTAGGCGACATTACACACCTTATATGGAGTCTAGGGACTCCCTATTTGACCGCTTGTCAGTGGTGAACTTGATAAACCTTCCAGAGATCCAAACCATAGATCCCAATGCACCGAAGCCTAAGGGATATAGGGAGGACTTGTATTGTAGGTTCCACAGGCGGAGGGAACATGACCTGAATGCATGTTGGAAGTTCAAAGGTTTGATACAAGACCTAATTGATAATAAGACGTTGGTAGTGGACAACCCCGTAGCACCAAAAAACTAGTAGATGGGAGTTTTCAAAGACCCCTTGCCTTCCCGTGAGGCACAGTCAAAACCCCTTCAAGTCAATGAGGTGCAACAGAATTGCCCCATGTAAGGGTATGTAGGAATGATAAGCATAGTGACTAGGAACAAGAGATACCCAAGAGTTGCCCCTGAGGCAGCCACAAGAGAGGTTCCATCAATGTCACAACCTCAATAGAACCCTATGCAACCACCTTTTCCTAGACCTATAGCCATGATTCAGACCAAACTCATGCAGAGCTTGAGGACCACATTGGCTAGGCTCTCCATATACGAGCTTATACAAAAATCAACACCCCATCGAGAGGCTCTAATGGAGATATTGAAAGCCATCAAGTTGTAGCCCCACAAAGTGAATTCCTTCAACAACTTCATGGGACATGTCAAACGATGCACGAAGCCAGTCATCACCTTTCGAGAGGATGCAGTTAAATCAATGTATGATGACATGGCAGATCCACCCCTACACATTATCATGCGGGTCAATGGGATCTCGTATAAGAAGGTGTTGGTAGACACTGGCTCATCCAGTAACATCATTACCACAACAGCATTGAAATATCTAAAGTTGCCAGCCTCTCACATCATGACTTCCACCTATACACTGTGAGCATTCAATGATGTGATATGCTCGACAGTTGGAACAATTATCCTACCCATTCAAGTAAGACAAAAGACAATATCTACATTGTGCCATATTTTGGAAGGTGAGATGGCTTATAACATCTTGCTAGGGTGGCCATGGATCAGGGACATGAAGTGTGTCCCTTCGATAGCTCATTAGAGTTTGAAGTATACATTTTAAGGGGAATTACATGTAGTCTCGATGGACTTGGAACCCTTAAAATATTGTAATGTGGTGTAGCTGATGCCGCAATCGACCCTTCCATCGATGCACTTGGATTTTTAGTTAAATCCATCTAGACAGGGTTTGATTCCACAAGCATCCATGGTGATAAATCCATCAAAACCCTAGCCAGGTACATCTTCATCGTCTGGTCCTTCACCAACAACGCCACCCATCATGGCTAAATAGAAGGACAAAGGGAAGCAAACCCTGGAAGAGGCTCAACCCCTAGAAGAGGCACTACCAATAGTATCAACCATATCTACCGAAGAGATGCCTAGAAAAATGGAATTTGAGGCTCCTAGTTCACCCAACATGGAGTGGATTCAGGAAGAGCTTCCATTCCCTCCCCCTCAATCACCAATAATCACTATTGAAATGGCCAATACGGTCCTGGGGGAGTATCTGGTGTGAAATGTTGTAGCAACGTCTGCACTAGAGTCCATGCAAGACATGGGAGACCTCGCCTCCCCATCGGTATAATTATTCCTTTAGGCTACCCGCCAAACCAGACAAACTTTGTGTATGGGGGCCTTGATCATGGTGCTGAGCCATGCATGTAAGAGGACGAATATAAAGAGCCCTTTGCAAAAGATGTCAACTATCTGTCTAATCCAAACTTCACTTTGAGATATCTTGGCCAATGCAATTGGCATGGATATGGTCTAGGTAGGTATGAGCAAGGAGTGCGTGTCCTTTTCCAGCCAAGATACCAAATGCCTTATGACAATTCGGGCATGGAGTTCAACCACCCCCTACCCTTGGACATCTTGGTCAAGAACATGCAAGGCCTAGGGATAGGCAACAAGGGTGGATTGGCATCAGATCCCTATGCCAACCTAAACACAACGTATACATTGGGAGATTACCTCCCATGGTCAACAACCATAGTTGTTAACCTCAATAACCCTTCCCCTTTTCTAGAGAGAGGTGAAAGTTCAGGGACTAACTTTCAAGGAGGGTATAAATAGTGTCAAGAGGGATCTTCGGAGGATGAATCAGCGTATGAACCAGCATCATATGACCCCTTCAAATCAGATAGTGATCACTCACAAGTGATCCCCATGAATGACTATCAAGAGAGACTCTTGAAAATGTTTCCTCTAGAGGCTCCAATCGAGACAGTGCTGCATCAAGAGAATCAAGTCGCCCCATAGAGAGTGGAATAACCACAATGGGGCCATATTAATTTGCTCAAGCAGGACGATCCTATAATGCCTCAAACAGTTGTCAAAGCCAACAAGGGCTTTTGGATCTTCGATAGTGATTACAAAGATGAAACAGAAATAACATATCTTAATCACATGCAGTAGATGCAGCAACCATACCCCTTGGATATTAATGACATATTTGAATAGCTGGGCATAGTTCCAGGGCATGAGTGGTACATAGACCCAGTGGGGTGGGACCAAGTGTTGGATCCACCGCTCTAGGTATATGAAGAGCACCTTCCACCCCGAGACCCTAGAGTGATATCAGTGTTGAGGGTAGACCCTATCCTCCTATCAGCACATAGGGTCGATCCATTCATGCCAATACCTCCAGAGCCATATCCAAAGCACAGGAATTGTCTAGAGTGTTTAAGCCACCATAACCATGGTAATGGAGACCAAAATCATTTCATCAACATGATCTACATTGAATTAACTGTCCCCATCCGTAATCCAGCTGACCCAGCATGATCATTGCATCTAGACATAGATGCCATAGACTGGGATCATGTCAATTCACCTCCATCCCCATAAGATTACTGGCATTTTGGTAAGATGCTTCATTTTACCCCAGGGTCAACTCAGGATATCTTCCATGCTGAAGAGGAACTCGAGGTTCCCAACGTAGATTTAAACTTAACAAATGATATCCATTTGATCCCAATTCCACATCAGTTGGAGGATGAATCCCACATTTCAGTTGAGGAGACGACTGACGTAGACATCGGCTTGGATCCAATGAATCCATAGATCATCAAGCTGGTGGTAAGCTTATCCCCTAAAGAGCAAGTCGACTACATTATCCTTCTCAAAGAGAAGAAGGAAGTTTTTGCATGATCCTACAAAGACATTCCAGGGCTAGATCTATAGCTAGTCACGCATAATCTAACACTTGATCTGATAGTCAAGCCATTTAAGCAAAAACTATGCAAGATGCACCCAACGGTGGCCTTGATGGTCAAAGACAAATTGCAAAAGATGTTGGATGCATAGTTTGTCATCTGGATGGATTATCCCACATGGCTGTCCAACATGGTGCCCGTTAAAAATCCTGATGGGAGGATTCTCATATGTACTAATTTTTGAGATCTAAACAAAGTGATTCCTAAGGATGATTTCCCCTTTTTGAGCATCGATGCATTGGTAGACACTACAGTAGGCCACAAAATGCTATCCCTCATGGATAGTTTCTCGAGATACAATCAGATTCGTATCAATCCCGAAGACCAACTAAAAATAGCATTCACAATGCCTTGGGGGACATTTTGTTATAAGGTTATGCCTTTTGGCCTTAAAAATTTTGGCGCCACCTACCAACATGCCATGACGTACATCTTCCATGATTACATGCATAAAACTTTGGAAGATTACATGGATGATTTCCTAGCCAAATCTCTTTTGTGCCCAGATCATCTCGATGACTTAAGCAAGATCCTCGACCACATCATGGAACATAAAGTCAGAATGAATCCCAAGAAGTGCGTATTTGGCATCACATCTGGAAAAAATCTTGGGTTTCATAGTCTTAAAGCAAGGAATTGAGGTGGACCCAAACAAAGTCAAGGAAATCCTTGAAATGCTTCCCCCAACTACCATCAAGCAGCTCAGAAGCCTGCAAGGAAAGGTCACATCAATCAAGCGCTTCATAGTGCAGCTATCTGACAAGTGTCGATCCATGAACAAATTATTGCACAAGGGGGTAGCATTTCACTAGGATGATGAGTGCCAGTTAGCCTTTGATGACATTAAACAATACTTGGCTTCATTGCCAGTATTGGCACCACCTAGACTAGGAGTGTCGTTCTACTTATACATCTCAGATACTAAGGTGGCACTGGGCGCCATGCTAGTCCAAAAGAATGAACTTCACAAAGAACAGACTACTTACTATCTTAGTTGCACCCTGGTCAGTTATGAACTTAACTATGCATACATCGAGAAACTCTGCTTAGCAGTGGTGTTTTCTACCAAAAAGATATGCCACTACATGCTGAGAAACACTATGTATGTTGTGTCTAAGGAGAATCCATTGCGATACATGATGAGTCGTACTTATCATAGTAGCCGCACGATGAAATGGATCATGTTGTTGATGAAATTTGACATAGAGTTTATTGGATAGAAATGCATCAAAGGATAGGTCATAGCCAATCAACTAGCAGAGGCTCATCTCGAATACAATCAGCCTCTGGTCATAGAACTACCCGATGATGGGGTCTTCCATGTCTCAGAATCGCCAGATTCTGATGAGCCTGAGTCACAGGCCGACATAACCCTATTTTTTGATGGTTCTAAATGTGAGAAAGGAGGTGGCACAGGAATTGTACTCTTCACACCACAAGGGTCTCCAATGCCTCTGTCCTTTAAATTAGACTTCATGTGCACCAACAATAATGTAGAATATGAAGCCTTGCTCATAGGTCTTCAGACAAAAATCACCATGAACAAAAAATTACTAAACATCTTTGGTGATTCGTTGTTAATTGTCAACAAAGTCAAAGGGGTATTCCAATGTAAATGCCTAGTTATGCAGGCCTACAAAGCCCTTGTGGAAAAATTCTTGGGGAAGCTTGAATGGTATGACATCGAGGCACTCCCTCGGTCATCGAATCGTTTTGCAAAAACTATGGCCTCCTTGGGGTCACTAATCCTGCAATACCTTTCTGGTGATATGACAACCATTCAAGTCAAAACACTATTGCAATCCATGATGGAGTGTGCAAGATCTGATTTGATGCTAGGAATCCATTTGATACAGATTGAACCATCATTGGATAAGTTCTCTCGAATCCATGATTGTCTAAAACATGCCAACTAGGGGTCCTTGTTCTCCCTTACTACCATTAATAGCAACACAATGCTATTCTTACAAGTTCTCTCCCGCTCAGTGTTTTCTAGGGATGAACTTCAATAGGGATTGGTTGTTCATACCGTCGAGGCTTTCGATCAGCAGGATTGGTATTTACCCATAAGGGACTACCTCAAGTTATGTAATCTCCCACTTGGATTGACACATGTCACCAAACGAGCATTCAAGCAGAAAGCAGCTAAGTATGTCTTGTTAGGAGACATTTTGTACTGTCGTAGCTATGAAAGAATCCTCCTTCGTTGCTTGGACCAGTAGGAGTCCACTTGGGCAATAGTCGAAGTGCACGATGGTACGTGCGGTGGCCACTTTAGTGGTATGGCCATCGTAAAGTGCATTCTCTGCATGGGCTATTATTGGCCATATTTAGAGCAAAATTGTTGCGCATATGTGAAGAAGTGTGTGAAATTTCAACACCATGCTAATTTGACACACGTACCTTCCCAGGCCTTGCAGCCTATCCAATCGGCTTGGCATTTTTCATAGTGGGGTTTAGATCTAGTAGAAAAGATCTCCCCTATGTCGTCAGGTTGTCACACATTTATCATAACATCCATAGAGTATTTCATCATGTGGGTGGAAGCAATTCCGCTTACCTCTACGATAGGACCCCGCATTGTGGAGTTCATTTTACATAACATCATATGTCATTTTGGTATTCCATCCAAAATAATCTTGGATAATGGGATGTCATTGAAGAACAAAGACGTGCATGCTTTGACCACAAAGTACAAAATTCAGCACAATTTTTTGACACCCTATTATCCGTAGGAAAATAGGCAAGCAGAGGTGTTAAACAAAACGCTAGTTGCCATACTCAAAAAGATAGTCGCAGACAGTCATAAGGATTGGCACATTAAAATACCACTTGCCCTATGGGCTTATCGCACTAGCATTGGGACGCCCACTGGGGAAACTCCATTTTTGCTTGTGTATGGCTTTGAGGCAATAATGCCTCTCGAGTTGGAAATTCCTTCCCTATGCATATCAATGCAAGATTTCATCGATGATGACACTACACAACAGGCCCGGTTAGACCAGCTTACATTGCTTGATGAACGACGTGTTAATGCTCTCGAGCATTTATGTATCTATCAAGAGCGACTTAAGAAATCATACAACATGAAAGTTCACCTGAAGGATTTTTAGGTTGGTGACTTGGTCTTAAAAGAGAACCAAAAAAACTCTAGTTTGTCATCCCATCTAAGGTACAAGTTCACAGAAAATTGGTTAGGTCCCTATGTAATTGATAGTAAAATAGGACCTGGAACATACCGGCTAGCCTCTCTTGACGGAATCAAGGAACTAGAACCCTTGAACATCAGTCATTTGCAGCCATTCCATATCTAAAAGAGCCATAGCCCAAACAAAATGCTCCAAGGATTCTTACAATCACTTGGTCAATCCCAAAATGCTCCAAGGATTCCTACAATCGCTTGGTCAATCCCAAAATGCTCCAAGGATTCCTACAATCACTTGGTCAATCCCAAAATGCCCCAAAGGTACCCATTACCACTTGGTCAACCAAAAATCTCCAAGGATTCCCACAATCGCTTGGTCAAAAATAAGAAAATTCAAAAACAATAAAATCATCAAAAATAACAAAAATTTGCATCTCATTTCTAGGCATACTCCAACTCATCACAACAATAAAGAGCTCTTTTTGCATCTCATCTTCATATTCACAAAAATCAATCCATCAAAAACACAAAAATATGTAGCTGCATTAAGCATCACATCCATACATTGCATATTTGTGATCATACAGGTCAAAGACACCATAGACTATAATTACTTTGCCAATCCATATTGTTCCACATTTCTCCATTCTATAAGCAGTCCATCAAAAATAAATGCCATTCACTTCTTTTTACCATACCAGATTCAGTGGTCTTCTAATGTATCAAGAGTTTTCGTCCTTCAGTCGTTATTTGCTTTCTAGCCATGTACTGTACCAAGTCAGACAAATTTTACAAAGGTAGAGTTATACTTGGATCACACCTTGTTGCGTAGCGTCCTAACACAAATTAAAATACATAAAAATTCCCAAGTTGTGTGAATGAAAGATGAAACCTGCACAACAATCTAGGTCACCATAAGCAAAACAGTTATCTTGCTCATCCCCCTATGCGAATGACCCCAAGAATGCTGAGAGTTGGCAAAAGGACAAGCATCTTCCCTACCCAATTCCCCCAAGAATCCCAAGTTCTCAAAAAGTTGCAAACATCATAAAATATTGCAAAAAGTCAAAACTCCAAAAATTTGACATCATCACCAAAGTGCATACATCAAAAGGCACATACAATAGTGATTCTCATCACTCAAAATTCAAATCCCTTGCTCAAAAGAAAAATAAAAAAATAAACAGTGATTTTTATCACTACAAAAGAGCAAGTATCCCAATACAATTTAAGAAAAGAAGGGAGTCAAACTTGAATCCCTGGAACTTTCAGCATTCCAACAGGTCATGAAGCAGACCTCAGTACTGGTTTGGTGGATAGCCTATCGGTCACTGGTGGTAAATCTCCTGCATGACGATATATCTATCACATTAACTCGTGTACAGATCAATGTTTGCATGTGGATGAGCTAGCTTATGGTATCCTAGATAGCATCGTAGATTAATCTGACTAAATACAACAAAGGAGTTAGTGGAGCTAATTAGGTGATCCTTAGTATAGGTTTGGTTGATAGCCTATCTGGAACTGGCGGTATCCTGACAAATACCACATAAATGAAGTCAATTGCACACATAGGGATGTGAAATAACTTGGTCAAAGACAATTCCGATTCATACCTTATCCAAAAGTCTTGTAAGATAAAGTACAGTTGTGGCTAGTTAGTTAAAACTATCTAAGTCTTAGAAAACCTTAGCTACATTCTAAACCAACTGTGCTATCTTTCATCCTCGCATTGCCATCAGAAAATACAAAAAAAAAAAAAAACATGTATACATTAAAAGTCATTTACCATAGCAATCGCCTAGAAAAAAAAACCACAAAGTTCTAAACAGTCTATGGTGCCCTCGCCAAACAACACAAATTCAATTCATCCATTACATTTGCATATCCTAAAATTTAGAAACATTTGCATTCATCATAACATATGCATCCATCAAAATAAATTAACATGCATACATCCATACTCATCACTCATCGTGCATAAAATCAAATCATCACACGCACATAAATAAAATAAAGTCATATGTATATATCATCAAAAATGCCCGCAGGCTACAATGAACCGGTCCTATGACCCCGCAACAAAATCCAAAAGCTCAAAAACCCCCAAGCCTAGGGAGTCGGCCACCATGATCATGTAGGATCGGTGCGATAGGAACTACCCCCCATGGTGTGGGTCCTATGAGACCCCTTAGGGTGGCTACTGCTAGCCCCCACATCACGCCTACTCGCCCCCCCTCATCCAGTCACCTACATCGAGAGGATGCTGATTTCTCAGTCTCACTCCCTCTCGAGGCGCAACGATCTGCCTCCGCTGAACGTAGGGACCCACCCACCAAGGCAACTAATGTCTACCTCCAGCTCCAACCACCATCGCACCAAGTCCATCTCCCACTGGAAATATGTAGCCAAGTTCTCAATGCGTTGTGCCAAAGCCCTATCCCTCTTCGCCAGCTTACAGATGATTCCTCTCCCGTGCAACATCGGTGTCCCCATCCTATTAGTGGTACATAACCCATGCATTTTATCACTCTGCCAGCTGCATGCGTAGGAGATCCCTCTCTTGTAGTGCATCCTCCAACTCCTCATTGCGCCTCCACAACAACCCCTCCAATCATGCATTCTTAGTGCATAACCTAGACTCCATGTCCTTTGAAACTGCTGGAGGTGTTAGCATCTCTAGAACAATAGCCTGCTCTGGCTCCCACTGCTCCGTTATGTCCTACCTCTTCAGCTGATCCGAAACCCCAAAATCCACATCTGCATCCTCCACCTTGACCATGTTTGCATCCTCTAACGGAGCTCCCCAATCATCTCCTGGTGCCTTGGCACCCTCCCTACCTACTACTATTGCCTCTGTGCCTCCCAGTGGCCCCTCTCCTCGCCATCGCCGTAGTACCCACCACTGGTCGTACTCTACGGTAGTCCCAAGGTCATCCATGTTTGATACATCAATCACTGCATCTGAATCCTTGCCTAATGGCACGATGATAGACCGATCTAGAGTCCTCTTGTTCCTCCGATGTCGATAGACCATGGGCTCACCAGACAACCCCTGGTGCACCCCAAACTGTCGTGTTACCTGGATATAAGGGAAGAAATCCTACTTGGTCCCATGCCACCCAATCAGCCACCGCTCTCTGCATACCCACAAGAGCCACTTTCTAGCCTTTGACCAGGCTGGACAGTCCCGATAGGGGCACCAAAACACCTCCCCTAGAGTAAGTCAAGCGAAGCCATTTGCATAGTGCCCTATGAAACCTGCCCACCATCGACTCTATCCCTGATCCTCAGACTGTTGCCATAGAACTGCGTAGCCTATATCCTTATCAACCATCTCCGTCCTAGTTGTCCATGGTAACCTTGTCGACCTCTCCACCACTATGTGCTGCTAAGCCTAGCTTTGCAATAGATAGCTATAGCTAATCCCCTTCTACCTCTGACAGCGGACCTCGTACAGCTCACCGTAGAGCTATTCCAGTAGTGTCTGTCCCCACCTCATGATCAATGGTGCCTCCATCGGGCACTCACCTAGTCGATAGACCACATCCAACAAGTTCCACGGGAACCTCGCATTTGACGAGTTAGGTAGCAACATGTTGGAAATGAGGCCCATAAGTATTACGTGCCTCACTCCCAACACCCCCTTCTCTAACCACCATCAGACCAAAATATTGCCAATCTGGCAGTCACCCTCTGCCCTCTCCACTATATTCTCCACACCCAACTCATCCCCTTGCCCGAAGCAGCGTGTCAACACTGCTATCTGTTGATCTCATGGCGTCATCCAGATCGGCAGTCCGTCTATTGGAATTTGAAGAATTCGATAGATGTCCTCCAAGGTCATTGTCATCTCCCCTATTGTGAGATGGAAGGTGTTGGTCCGGGGATCCCACAGGTTGATCAATGTCATCAGATAGGCCTGACCCCCGACCACAGGCTCCAGTCGAGTCACCTACTTGAGCCCAAGGGCATCAAGCCACTCCCAGTCAGCCACAGTTAGTGCCTCCCATGCTTCAACAAAAGCAGTAGGCACATGATACTGGATCTTCACAACCTACAACAAAAAACAACACAAAAACATTAACATCATGAAAAAATGTACAACAATAACATGCATATACAACACTGCATAAAAAAAATGTACAGCTCAAAAACAACAAAATTCACAAAAATTCAAAACAAAAAAAATAGTTTGTCAGTCTTAGGGTTTTCTGTACTCTAAGTTTAAAACTGACAGACAACATAAAAACATAAAAACAAGTTGACAAAAATAGTTTTTCAGTCTTGGGGTTTTTGTACTCTAAGATTAAAATTGACAGACAAAACAAAATAAACACAAAAACAATTTAGCAAAAATAGTTTGTCAGTCTTAGGGTTTCTGTACTCTAAGTTTAAAACTGACAACAGAAAACAACACAAAAACATTTTTTTTTTTAAATACAGTTTGTCAGTCTTAGGGTTTCTGTACTCTAAGTTTAAAACTGACAACAACATAAAAACACAAAAACATTTTTCTTAACTACAGTTGTCAGTCTTAGGGTTTCTGTATCCTAAGTTTAAAACTGACAAAGTTTACACAAACAAAAAAAAATTAAAATAATAGTTTTTAACCTAGGGTTTTCACCTACGTTTTAAAACTGACAAGTTCAGCTCAAAAAACTAGGGTTTGCGTTCAGTTTATCCTAGAGTTTTAGTTTAAACAAAATCACAAAAAAAAAAAAAAAAACATTTTTCCTAGGGTTTACTTTAGTGTAAAGAGAAAAGTAAATTTCTATTTCGTTTTAAAAAGAAAAATAAAATATCAACCTAGGTTTAAACTATGTTTTTCGTTCAGTTTTAAGCTAAGTCTTGGTTTGTGTTCAGCTTAGTTTTAGGGTTTCAATTTTAATTTTGGAAAACAACATAACAAAGAAAAATAGCAATAACATTGCTGAACGAAGGCACCTTCATGCCTAACATTATTGGCATCGAAAACAAACATTGGGGTCAAAAATTGTCACTATCCTACTCCCTAAGAAGGCCACCATAACCGGACCGCTCCACGGGAGAATGAATCTTTGACAATTTTAGCTCCAAAAAGCGTCACCAAAAAGGGTTAACACCCACAAAAAATAGGTCTAAATGTCAAAAAGCTATGCACGTGTAATGCTAAACATCTGAAGGCACCCTTACTGATGGGGGACCAAAAAATCACACGTTCTCAAACCCACTTTTTCATTCAGAAATCTGAAAACAGTTATAGAAAAAACCCGCAGGCTTACAATAACCAATGCTCGACTTGGTTTTCCCACACACACTCTATCTCTACGATCTTCCAATCCATCACCACTATCTATTACATTAAACTGGGTTTTTATAGAGGCCCCGACCCTCTAAAACAACTTACACATTAATCGGGACACCAACCCAATTTAATACTCCACTCCGCACGACCTCTGTCACTGTCGCTTCCATCAGAAAACTTTGTGCACCCATCCTTTTTGTTTCCCATGCTTCTTGGTACTCATCCACCTTTACTACACTTTGGTGCCGCGTGTCATTCTAGAACAGTCCTCAAAAATACTGCCTGCCACGGTTTTTTCATGCCATCTCTTTCTTCTTCTTCGTCTTCTTCTCTTCTCGTCGCGATATCGTGACATTTTGGCTTCCCTATGCTCTTTCACCCTTTTGGTCGCGATATCATGACATGTCTTGATATCGTGACGTTTCCTCTTCCTCTCTGCCTTTCTCACCTTCGGGTCACGATATCGCGACATGTCACGATATCGCAATGTTCTCCTTCCCCGCATCTGCTTCTCTGCTCTAGTCATGATTTTGTGACATGTCGCGAAATCACTACCAGAGTAGAGAAGCAGATGTGGGGAAGGCAAACATCGTGATATCGTGACATGTCACGATATCGTGTCACGAAATCACGATAATTCCTTCGGCATCTACTTTTCTCTTGCAGGTGGTCATGATTTCGCGACAGTCATGATTTCGTGACATGTCGCAAAATTACGACATTCTCGTTAGCGTCTTCCCCTGTCTGCTCCTTGTCGTGATTTTGTGACATGTCACGAAATCATGATAGTTCCAACTTCTCTACCCTGGCTCTCTCTTTCATCACAATTTTGCAATCGTCGTGATTTTGTGACATGTCAAGAAATTGTGACATTTCCAACTTCCCTGCCCTGGCCTCGCTTTGATGTCATGATTTCGCGATGTCGCGATTTTGCTACCACTTCCCACTTCTGCCCTGGCTTTGCTTTGACATCATGATTTTGTGACATGAAATCACAACGTCATGATTTTTCTACCACTCAACTTTTGCCTTGGCCTCACTTCGACGTCGCGATTTTGTGACGTCGCAAAATCATGACGTCATGATTTCGCTACCACTGCCAACTTCTGCCTTGGCCTCACTTCGATGTCACGATTTCACGATGTCACAAAATCATGACATCTTGATTTCACTATCGTTGCCAAATTTTGCCTTGCCTTCTTCTTCTTCTTCCTTAGTCGACTCTTCAAAAGTGGCCCTCCTGCCACTGGATGCTTCTGCATCAGGTGCTGTTGGATGCTCCTGCATCAAACACCCAGGGTTGGTGGAGAAGTGATCTTCACTTCTGCACTGTCTGGTTGCTGCCTCCTGCAACATCTCCAAACATTCATCTACCTTTGTAGCCTACTTCAACTCCTTTTTCTGGTCCACATAACTTCTGCCTTCCTCCAGAAATATTCTCCCACTGCTGCATACTTCCTCATCTACAGCCTGATTCAACTTCGTCTCTTGGCCAGATATACTTCTGTCTTCTACCGAACAGATCCTGGCACTACTGCACACTTCTTTGTCTGTAGCCTGCAATGGATTCATCTTCTGATGAACTCCATCATATTTTCTCTTCTATTTTTCCTCACGCTGTCTACGTAGCTCCCTTTGCAGGGCTTTCACCTGCCTCTGCAAATCTCTTCTTAGTAGCTCCTCTTGTAGGGCTTGCACTTGCCTCTGCAACGCCTTGAACTCTTTCATTGTCATCATTTTTTCATAGATCCTAGTGTAACTGCCTCACGTCCGGTGATTTGTTACACACTCACGGATCCTAAAATATCTCTCCTATCTTGGAACCCTCCCACAGATCTTAGCACAAACTGCCTCACGGTCGGCGATCTATTTACACACTCAGGAAAACTAACTTTGATACCACTTGATGGGGGACCAAAAAATCACACGTTCTCAAACCCTACTTTTTCATTCAAAAATCTAAAAATAGTTATAGAAATAGCCCACAGGCTTACAATAACTAGTGCTCGGCTTGGTTTTCCCATACACACTCTATCTCTGTGATCTTCCAATCCACCACCACTATTTATTTCATTAAATTAGGTTTTTATAGAGGCCCCGACCCTCTAAAACAACTTTCGCATTAATTGGGACACCAACCCGATTTAATACTCCACTCCGTATGACCTCTGTCATCGCCGCTTCTGTCTGAAAACTCTGCGCACCCATCCTTTTCATTTCTCGTGCTTCTTGGTACTCATTCGCCTTTGTTGCACTTTGGTGCCACATGTCATTCTGGAACGGTCCTCGAAAATAACACCTACCATGGTTTTTTCATGCCATCTCTTTCTTCTTCTTCGTCTTCTTCTCTTCTCGTCGCGATATCACGACATGTCACGATATCATGACATTTTGGCTTCCCTGCGCTCTTTCACCCTTTTGGTCGTGATATCGCAACATGTCACGATATCACGAAATTTCCTCTTCCTCTCTGCCTTTCTCACCTTTGGGTCACGATATCGCGACATGTCACGATATCCCGACGTTCTCCTTCCCCGCCTCCGCTTCTATGCTCCGATCACGAAATTGCGACAATTCCTTCGACATCTACTTTTCTCTTGCAGGTGGTCGCGATATCGTGACAGTCACGATTTCGTGACATGTCGCAAAATCGCAAAATTCTCGTTAGTGCCTTCCCCTGTCTTCTCCTTGTCGCAATTTCACGATATGTCACGAAATCATGACAGTTCCAACTTCTCTGCCCGACTCTCTCTTTTGTTGTGATTTCACGACCGTCATGATTTCGTGACATGTCGTGAAATCGCAACATTTCCAACTTCCCTGCCCTGGCCTCGCTTTGACATCATGATTTCGTGACATCGTGAAACCGCAACGTCGTGATTTCACTACCACTTCCCACTTCTACCCTGGCTTTGCTTTGATGTCGCGATTTCATGATGTCACGAAATCACAATGTCATGATTTCACTACCACTGCCAACTTCTGCCCTGGCCTCACTTCGACGTCGCGATTTCACGACGTCATGAAATCATGATGTCACGATTTCACTACCGCTACCAACTTCTGGCCTGGCCTCACTTCGATGTCATGATTTCATGACATTGCAAAATTGTGACGTCGTGATTTCTCTACCACTGCCAACTTTTGCCTTGCCTTCTTCTTCTTCTTCCTTAGCCGACTCTTCAAAAGTGGCCCACCTGCGACTGGATGCTTCTGCATTAGGTGCTGCTGGATGCTCCTGCATCACTTGCATAAGTCATTTTGGGTCAAGTGACTCGTCGCTTTTATCATGAAGGTCATTCCCTCATCGATTCGTCGCTTGAGGGGGTAGTCACACTTAGTCACCAATCAAAAAGTACACACCCAATTAAGGAAAATGACATGCATTCAAAGAATCATTGACAAAGACAATCACGCTCTTGCTTGGGGCAGTAAACATGCAATAATCATAAGATGATCAAATCACTTAGCATTTCGTGAATCATGAAATCAAGGTTCTCATAGAAAAAAGGTTGTGCCCTTTGCCTATTCATGACTGATCAATGTCCAAGATCAAGTAACACCTCACCAAAAAAGGTTAACACTTGAATTAAGTTCCTTCGCTCGTCAGAAGCAAGGATTCAAGAATGCATGTGCTTTCCATACTTGAGGCATAAAAATTTGGTTAGGTTACTGAGAAACCCTAATCATTAGTGCTTTGGTTATCTATTTTTGCTCAGCGCTATGCCATGCATAGCGCATCCCAAAAAGGGGCATCTGTAGACACCAAAACAATACCAATCTGATTATGTGACTGCAAAAATTGATCGCATTGACACACACAACCCCAAGGGTAGCCCCTAGAGGTTAAACAGTGGTCCTAACCACTCTCAAAGTAGTTTTGGAAGGTTAGAGATAAATTTGGCACCTTTAAGCACTTTTCTCAATATCCGTTCCACCCTAGAACGAATTCAAACTAGGATTAACCCCACCCAGGGACGAATTCTAGATTCACTCTAGGGTGGGGTGAATTGCAGGTTTGATGGGAAAAAAGTCAAATATTGACAAATGGAAGCTTAGATCTGCCACTTAACACTTCCTTCATTGCATGGGAGTATGGGTGAGCATTTTCGAGCGTTAGAGGAAATTACAAGGGCAGTCATGAAGTCCCTATTCAGGGAGGAATCTCCTTCCCCCTAAGAAGGCATGATTGCCAAGTGGCACCTCTGCATGCCCATTTCAAGAGACCTCCAAGTCTATAAATTGGTGATTTTCCTCACCCCAATAGATACAGAGAAGGAGAATTTTGGAGCAATGAAGTGCTATCATTTTAATTTCACACCCACACCCTTTTGAGTTGTGTCTTTCACATCCTTGATCTCTTTTGGAGAAGAGGTCATAGGGTGGTTATTGGAAGTACAAATCCAGAGCCAAACCTAAAATTTGGCCACAATATCCCACCCAATTTTCCAAAAATACCCCACAAGAGGTTTTGGACCCATCCCAAGTGGACTGGTGTCGAAATTAGGCCCCAAACGGCAGGCGGCCTACCTCCGGGCACCCCCTCCCGCATTGCTATAGTCCTAATCGCCCCTCTTCGGAGTGATTGGAAATTTGTGGCAGGTTTGCTTTTCTTTCATTTTTGCATTCAATTCTATGCTTCTTAGATAGGTTGCCATTTAAATTTCATTTCATTTTGAATAGTTTTGATCATGTTTCTATCTTCGTTTGCCTTTACTAACTTGCAGGTAGCACCAGCAAATTCCCATTGATGGAGGCAAAATTTGGAAAATATGACCATTTGGGTCTTCTCAAAATACCCCCAATTAGATAACCCCAAGTTTGCAGGTCGTTTAGAGCTTCCTAGATAGGACATTTGGGACAGTACCTTTTTGGCATTTTTGTTGCAGGTAAATTCGTCCCGCCCCGGAGCGAATTCAAATCGACGAGGAATTTCCTGATTGTTCCATTTGTAGTATTTTCTTTGGGATGTCTTGATGCCCCTGTCAAATTTTTAGAGCATTTGGATTCGTTTTAGTCAGAGTTTAATTCATTTTTCTCATTCATTTATCGTAGGCTTGGGGATTGCATGCTCTATTTTATCCACAGGTGCTACTGACTGCTTCTTGTTCCTTTAAACACAGGGTATATACATCGAAGGAGCAGCAAGGAGTCAAGACTCATCAGTGAAAGTGGCAGAGACGTTTGGTCCATCCTTTTTACATGTGGGCATGCGAAAGAAGGAAGGGCATCCATGGATGTAACAAGAACGCATACTTAAACACTCCTAGCCCTTGGAAAGGGAGGATGCACATTGTAACCGAGTTGTGAAACATATCAATAAAAAGGGTTGTCTTCTTTATTTGCATTTGTTTTTTTTCGATTCACTCATGCTTTCCCTCTTTTCATGTACTTTCAAATTCCTAGGATTTAGCATTAAGTTTTGTTCGGTTTTCATCGCATCTTCGCTTTCATTTTTGCTTTCGTATCCTCGTGATTTCAGAGACAACTTTGTTGACATATTTGTGGATAGTTTTGGGATAAGTTTGTGGATATATTTTGAGCAAGTTCTTGATGAACTTGCTAGAGAAAATCTGGGCAAGTTCTTGGTGAGCTTTCTAGAGTAGATTTGAACAAGTTCTTGGTGAGCTTGTTGGAGCAAATTTTGGGCAAGTTCTTGGTGAGCTTGCTAGAGTATATTTAGAAAAGTTCTATGTGAGCTTGTTATTCAGTTTTGGACAAGTTCTGTATGAGCTTGTTATTCATATTTGGGCAAAGTTCTGTGTGAACTTGTTATTCAATTTTGGACAAGTTATGTGTGAGCTTGTTATTCAGTTTTGGAAAAGTTCTATGTGAGCTTGTTATTCAGATTTGGATAAGTTATGTGTGAACTTGTTATTTCCTATATTTGAGCAAATCAAAGAAATCATTGTATTAGATAAGGATCCTTATTTATGTGTGAAATATTATAAGGATATTATCTAGTGGAGTACCCCACATTGGGGGAACCACATTAAAATTTGTGTCTCAATTATGTGTGGTGACTTGTGCTCTTGCTTACTACTACTATCTGAGTTATTAATGCACACTGCTATATTTGGTTATTGTAATTAAGGACATTAATTGATATTTATTTGGAAAGAAAATAAAAAGTGGACTTATACTGTTCACCCCCCCTTCTCAATATAAGCTTGTGTTCCTCAATAATGAGAAATTAGGTACTTAGGGATTCCCTAAGGTATGTAAGTCATATAGGAATATCCGTGGAAGGTTATATAAAAAATAAAATACTTATCTTTCTTATTTTAAGAAACCATAAAAAAAAAACTTAATAAATTTACTTTTCATTCCTTCCAAATCCATGGTTAACTGACACTATTTGACCCAAAGTATTACTTGCAAACTAGACCATAACATAGATCCTTTGGCTAATGTTCAAGATAACCAAGACACATGTAAAACCATATCTATAAAGAGGAATATTATGGATCTCCACTCTTAGGTACTCTCTCACCCATTCATGATGAACAAGGGTATGTAATCTTCAATTATAAAATTCATATGGCCTCTTTCTTGCATGGTAATAATGAGGCCATAAAAATAATTTTAAAATATAGTAGATATACCCTAGATACATTTTTTGGGAAGGGCCCCTCTTAGGATACACTCAATAGACCAAGTCTAATATTTTAACTTCAAATAAAGTGGACATAACTTATGAACACCTACATATAGAACTTAAAGCATCAACTTCAAATCATGTAGACTCAAATTGTATTTTCACAACTTCTATGGATGTTAGAGAATAAAACCCTCCATAGTTTGTAGGACATGACTCATATTTACCTCCTCTTGATAGGTTTTTGTAGGTCAATAGAAGTTGTCCCATCAATTTACAAGTGGGTACAAGTTATGGTATTCTCTTTTATGGGATATCTTAATCTTATCTTAACAACCTTCCACAAATCCCAATTATAAATTTGGATCTTTTTGAAAATCTTATTCCTACAATATCTAATATTATAGCTTAAAGTTCTATTTTCTTGAATGGATTAGGAAAAAAATACACAATGGTTTATTTGATATGATATGACACAATGTTCCAATCATACCCCTTGGTCCCTTCATCACTAGCATAAATTATCTTACTCAATGGGCACAAACAATACTTCCCACAAATTTCACTACATTCATTGATGCAAAATTTCTATATTAGAATATCATAATCTAATTTGTATGCCTAAGAATAATAGTAACTATCCATGGTATGTACTTTATGAATTCTATAATTTTCAAATTATCAATAATATATGATATAATACAACATGTGCTTGTTATATCATCCTCAAGTGGATGGTATCATAGAAGCATTTAGTAATGTACTATACATTGTTCTAAACTTTATTTATTATGTAGGACATAGAAAGTAGGATAAGCATATACTTATAAGTTCCTAAAAAGGGTCACATTATTCTAATTAAATTTTGGATTAGAGGGAATGATACTATTCAACTACATAGTCCCAAAATTTAAAATATGCATTGCTACAAGAATTGACAAACCTAAGTCATTGCACGAAAGACAAGTGGAAGTGCTCAAGCTATATAAATAATGAAAAAAAATTGTATTACAATATCTTAAATAAAATAGGTACCAAAAATCATGGCATTTATCATAATCTAAAGATAACATATCTATAGGAATGAACAATGGCCTTATTATATGATAACCATTACAAGCAACGTTTGGGGAAATTAAATATTAGATGTTTGGGTCCATGAAAAATTAATAAAATTCATAAATACATTAGTAAAGTTTGAGTTTTTGGATTATTGGGTATTCAAAGAGTTAGTAAATGGGGCCAAGTTAAATCAAAATATTCCATATAAGTGATACAAAATGGGGAGGGCATCATGCAATATGAAAATATGGTATTATGTTGTAGTACCAAATGAAATAGTTAAACTAAAAATAAAATGAAGAGAAGGTTATTTACGAGCCAAGAGGGAAATTCCTCCTAGGATATGATGATAATAAGGAGGCCAACCAAAAATAGTTAGGATAGCAATTAATATAAGTAGCACCTTACAAATTTTGGTGTAACAAAAAATTATAAGAAAAATATGATAGAGCAAAAATCTACCCAACACTATTATTAAAAATATATATTAAAAATAGATAAGTGTCTATATATATGAGGTTCAAGGCTAAAATAAAGGGTACTATATATATGTACATGTGGAGAAGGGTAGAAGACATTAGATATAAGTGTACTAGTTGAGAAAAACCACATCTAAGTGGAGGTAGAGTATATGCTCCTAGGAAAGGTAAAGTTGCACCTATTTTAGTGTGGATTAAACACACTAACGATATTAAAGGATTCATCTAAGGGAGGAGACATGGATATGAAATATGAGAATAAATCACTATTAGAAAATATTTTATGGACGCAAGAAAGGGTGGAAAGATATCACTAATAAAAGGTAGTATCAAATCAAAACTAAAGATGCTAACAAGAAAATAGTGACAATAGAAAAATTAAATACATCATTAAATGGATCCTAGTTATCTAAGAACAAGGTTTTAGTAACCCAATATAGGTACCTAATAATTTAATATTGTATTGTATAATTGTATTATCCATAAATAAATTATTGGCTAATGTGCATTGTTATGACATAAATGTTACTTGTGTAACCATTACTCATTAGTAAGGAAGGCCACATGTCAAATTATAAATAGTTAGGAGAATAATGTCATAGAATTATATATGTAACTTTTATGGAATACAATAATATGTAACTATCAAGGATCATTGTATTATGTTGTCCTATTTCAATAAGGATATCATATGATGTTGTCCTATTATATGATGTCATATTTCAAGGATATTATCAATCCATATTTTATTGTGTGGATTCTTATTGTGTAATTTATTTGTGGGATCATGTTGTATTTTTTGTATATTGGGGAATAATTTATTGTAATAAGAAGAGAAGTTATTAACAACAGGTAGAAATTAAAGTCGAGGGAGAAAAGGAATAATAGAATGAGTTAGGAAGAAGGAATTAACACAACAACAATAGATACTATAAAAAAAATTAATATTAGAAATTAGCCAAAGGATAAGGTACTAAAAGCATAAAAAAATCAAAAATTGATGAGGACAAATGAAACTAGTGTTAGAAAAGATGAAAACATACATGAAAATAAAATTAGAAAATAGTCATTAAGGTATGTTTCCAAAATACTTGAATAGAAAATAATACTTGATTTAGTAGTTAAGAAGTTATGTTTGGAAATGATAAGAAATAGTTCTTATGAACAATGAATGGTTATACAAAAGTGTCAATTCAAAAATTTGTTAGATACACTAGTGGGAAGCCTAGGCTAATGATAAAGAAAATATACTTTTGGTGAAGATTAATATAGAATTTATAATATAAGCACTATTGTAATTTATTTAAACTCAAATAACTCCACATATAAACATTATATTTAAGTGCATAGGTTGAGAAAATCTATAGAAAAACTCATATGTGTTGAGATAGAGTGATCAAATTGAAAGAAGATTTTTATGTGAAAATAATGATGAAACTCAAGAACAAGGTAAAGGAAAAGGTGGTGGATTTACCATATTTCCATAGGAGCAAAAAAATAGTGGTACAATGTTGCTAATAACTTAAGCTTCATCATTAGCAATGATACTACAAAATATTAATTTTAATACTAAATTCTCAAGAACTATGTGTATGGTGAGGTACAATTTGATAAGGGGATAGAAAATTATAGGTGCATGGCACTAGTAGAGATATTTTGTAATGTATTATTCATAGGATAAAAGAGCCTAAAATAACCTAATAAGATCTAGGACAAAAATAAAATAGGTTTTGTAGAAATAATGAAGTTTTTAATTGGGAGAAAATACTTTATATGCATATGTTTACAAATGTAACAATATTTATATCGAGTGTATAGTGTAACCATGGTTTCTAGTTTATTATATATTACTCCACTGGTGACAATGTGGTGTACAAGTTGTTGGAATTTTCTAATGATAGACAAGATGCAAAATGATATGAGAAAAGGAAAGCACTTCCAATGAAATAAGTTTTCTAGGCACTAAAAACCACAACCTCATCATGTAGTTGCTTTATCACTGACATAAGACTAGTAGAATATATATTTGTACTAGAAATATTACTATGGAAGGTGTATATGAAATATTACCCTAATTCAATCATAATGGGTAGAATAAAAAAATTGGATTCTTAACAAATAGAATATTATTTATTGATAATATATTGGTTAGTAACCAAATTTGAAGATGTTTATATTGACTCAAAACCTCCAAAAGTGTATGTCAAAGGTAAACTAAGTGCCCTCATGCTTCCTTAAAGTTGAATTTGTGGAATAATATTGGTTTCTTTAGGATGAGCCAGTAGATAAGTTGAACAAAATGTTAATAGTGAATAAAATAGTTGGCACCAACCTTTTCATTAGTTAGGTTACAACTACACTATTTGACTAGTACCATTGTTAGAAGTTAGCAACTAGTTAGTAACCAACTAGCACATAGTCAGTGTGTACCAAATAAGAACGACACTTTATTGGGTACCCTAATAGCCGTAAAATATATGAAAATATCATATTGTTAAGTGGTGGGACAATAATATTTAATAATATATTGGAATATTTTTTTATGTTGTTGAAGAACACAATCTTATACTAAGAGGGGGATGAAAAATATAAGATAACTTTTAAATTTTCTTTCCAAACCAATATTATGCAATCTATAGATAGAAATATCAATATCAATAATAAAAGCAATCCACAAATCATCACACAATAGAAACACCACAATTTACGTGGTTCACCCAATGTGGGCTACTCCATGGATAAAATCTTTCACTAAAATTTTCTCAATCAATCTCCTTGGAATATTTCCTAATTACAATGTTTATGTACCTATGCCCAAAGGAGAAACCAATCTCCTAAATCAAGTTCATGGATCTTAATCCATAGGAGAACTCTTTCTCCTATGCTTTGGCTGGTGATCTTATAGAAGACTACTGCCTCCACTACACTGGCTTGTGGATATCTCTCCACTAAAGACTCTTATCCCCACTCAGATACCTGTCCTCACTACCCTAGCTGATGGATATCTATCCATTGGAGACTGCTATCCTCTCTACTTTTTCACCTACAAATATCTATCTCAAATCTATACTAAACATGGTCTAGTCGGTCTAGCACAAATTTGCTCAACAAGTCCACTTAGAATTTGATTGAGTCTACCCAACAAGTTCACACAGAACTTGCTTGAATTCATTCAATAGGTCCATTCAGAACTTGCTTAATTTTTCCCAATAGGTTCACTTAGAACCTACCCAATTCTACTTAACAAGATCACACAGAACTTGTCTAAACTACTCAATAGGTCCACTCAAAACCTGGTCAAATATGCTCAACAACCTCACACAGAACTTATCTAATCTTCTCAATAGGTCCACTTAGAACCTATCCAAATATGATCAACAAGATCACACAGAACTTGCTTAATCTATATTGTAAGCTTCCACAAAATCTCACACAAAATCATTCCACAAGGCTTATCAAATACTTACCTCGAATTTTCTTAACAAGTCCACACAAAACTTGTCCAATCTCAAATAATCATAAAGAGAATTGTTAGAGACTCAATATGTTCTATACTCAATGCTCAATTACTTTCACAACTCAATTCAAAATATATAATAGTTTGTTTTATGGAACTTGAACAATCACTTTAGAAGCCCACTTGACTAGGCTCAACAAACTCTATTCAACCAATTACTCAAGAACAAATTTTGATCACTAACCCTAGTCCAAGCATGTATCAACCAACTCAAAATATTTTCAATAATGCTCAATTACAAATATTTTCAAGTTCACAATAACTCACTTCAACAACAATGCTTATAAAACTATCTTTATGTAACAATTATGCTAATGTTATTTTCAAAACTTAACTCAAGTTCTTCACATAAAAAATGGATTCAACAACAATGCTTATAAAACAAGGTTTTAATCACAACACTTAATTCTAGAAAACCTTGAATCGTTAACTCTAACACTCTCAAAAAGGAAACCCTAATCAAGTCCTTTTCACTCCAAAATTATTTTCATAAAACCAACCACTCAACTCAATTAAGAAAGAGATTGCCCATACCTTTTTCTTGTCAAGGATTAGAATACTTCAATCAAACATAATACAAAAATATGTCAAAAATTCACCTTATCACTCAAACTTAAAAATAATATTCAGCATAACATTCTTTAATAGAAAAAAACCCTTATTAAAATAAAATCAATGCTCAATAGTATTAATTCTCCAATATATCAATATATTAATTAAGAATTTAATAAAAAATTAGAATAAAAACATCCTTATTACTCCTAATAACAATATTCAAATACCACCACTTGTCTAATAAATAATCTGTCTAAATATTCACTTAAAAAACCATATAACTCCAACATAGGCAAATAATCATAAAACCTTAAACACTCTTATACCTACAAGTTTAGGCAGATAATAAAAATTTTAATCAAAAATATTTACCTTTCATTCAGGGGGAATCGAACCCTCAACTATGCCCACAATGTCCGCCTTAGCCACGACCTCAAATGCCGCATGAGCTACATGCTCATTTGAAATCAATGAAGCACCATGTGCTTCAAGTTGTGCTCCCTTTGCCCTTGGCAAAAACAATGTGTGCCTTGGGTTCCTTTCTACCAACACGACCTCCAACGCAACTGCCATGTTTTGAATGCAGGCTCTCTTGAAAACAAATGCTTTTGCACTTGCCCATTCACCACTAGGCCATGCTGCATGGTTGGAATTCAAAAAATTCATGTTTCCTTTTTTAAACTGTTTGTTGTACATGAAAATACAAACTCATGATATCTTCTTACTTTTTGCATTCTAATTAATAATTTGAGCAAGGATAATGTTTATGCCCTTTGGGTAAGGTATTTATATTTTATTTCTCCACTCCTTGGAGAATGATGGTGCTTCCCAAGATTCTCCTTCCACGATGTTAATGAAGGTTTAATAATTTTATAAGGTGTTTCAAATGCCTTTGCACCCAAACCCAACTTTGGGTTTATGAAATATAATTAAACTTTATAAAACCCACTTTGATTTATAAAATATTATAATGAAAATTATAAATATTTTATTTGGGGTTTTCACCATATCACTTTAATATTATAATAACAATTATTATAATATTATATCATTTTTATGTCTTGGATAAATTGCTTCCTTGGGAGAATTAAACCATATTTTGACCCATTCTCTTGGGTGTACATTATATATATTTTAACCCATAATAAATTTCATTAAACTCCCACTTGCACTTGAGCTAAGCTATCACCTGTAACCTTGACATCAATGACAACTAACTTTGGATATCAATGACAACTGCTCAAAATATCCAACCATCTCCCCCTTTGTCATTTATGGCAACCCAAATTTGTTTTAATGAAAGCTTAACTCACTTTTGCTTTACTTCCCCTGGGACATTGCTCCCCCTAGCTCAATTCTCTTCTTAAATATCGAATCTCTCCCCTTTTTATTAACTTATCAAATTGCTCTCCCTTACTCAAATCTCTCTCCCTTTGAAATCAATGGAAAAGGGTAACCTTTGGGTCTAGGGTTTAAGAATGAGTCTCTTAGCTTAGCCCCTCCCCAACATTTTATTGTTATGGTTAATTTTGGAGTGGGAGTATTTCTACTCCCAAAAAGCACTGTTCTTTACATTTATCCTCTTCTCTTCTTTTATAAGTTTTTTTATTCCTATAATTGTTTTTATCCATGTTCATGTTTATGTTTATATCAACGTTCTTATTTATGTTCTTGTTCCTATTCTTGATCCTGTTCATATTCGTATTCCTGGTCATGTTTCTATTCATGTTTATATCCATGTTCTTGTTCATGTTCCTGTTCTAGCTCATACCTATTTCTGGAATGTCTACTCTACACCACTTTGTTGTGTGGCCATCATTATTGCACTTATAACACTTAATGTTATTATTCCTTGTAGATACAATTTGTTTAGAATTTCTCCTAGTGAATCCATATCCTTTTCTATCATGAACCCTACAATTCATTGCCTTGTGACCAAACTAATTACATGAGTAGCAATACCCATGAAAAGACTGTTTGTTCCCATATTATTGTCTATCATGTGTTCTAGATTGTGAAGCCATGTGGCTAAAATTGTGATATGAAAATCTTCCATTGAAGCTTCATTGTCTTGACATCATTGGTATTCTATTCTGATTTTTGTTCCATATGTATATTCTTTGTGCATTGTTTCTATTTTTGTTGAACTTTATATTTTCTAGCTCTTCCTCTGATGTCTGGATTTCTTTTACACTGTCTTCTTCTAAAGTATCTTTATCTGAATTTTCTTCTCCTTGAAAACTTGAAGTTGATTCTCCTTCCTATTTCTTTTGAGTTTGTTCAAAACCAAGATCTATTTTGCTTGATGTAGTCTTTTGCGTCATGATGAACTTATCCAAGTTCTTTATGCTATTTTGAACCCTTTCATCTCGATCTTGGAGTCTTATAAACATCCTTGTAGTAGTGCCACTTCCTATTCTAAATTATCACATTCTAATATCTTTGCTTCTAACTTATCCTTGAACTTTTTTGTCTTAGCATTTGATTTTTCTAAATCCTCTATGAGCAATCTTCTCTCTTCATCACATTCTTGAAACTAAATTTCAATTTTAGAGTGTTGCTTCCTTACCTTATTTACCGTTTCAAGCGCATATATAAGTTCTCCCTTAATATCATAACTATTTTCTTTTGAATATTCCTCTATTTTTTTACCTTTGTTCGCTTCATCATTTTATTTTGTCTTATATTCTATGAGATCACCTTTTTCATCCTTTAATGCCATTAGAAGATTTTCATCTGGTCCTTCAAGTGTATCTTCATATTCATCATCACTGAAACTATAACCATCCTTTGTACAATAATCTTCAAGATGTCCAAAGTTACCACATCTAAAACACTTGAAAATTATTGAAGTTCTTTTCTTAACTGGTTCTTTTTATTCAATCATAAATATGACTTCATCTCTATCATTATCTAAAAAACTAGCATCACTATCACTAAAGTACTTACTTGCCTTATCTGCATAGTAGCTTCTATTTTGTCTTTGAAACAAATTCTTTCCTTGTCTTCTTTGTCCATCCTTGATTTTCTTCTGGTGCTTGTATCTTTTTGGTTCCTTGTACTTGTGATCATGTTTTTCCTCAACATTGTTGTTCTTGGGTTGATGAAAATTTGTTGCAAAATATCCATACCTTCCACAATTGAAACATTTGACATATATTTTATCTTTGGATCTTCTATAGTCCTTATCTCTTTTACCATAGTTAGATTCCTTAGCACTAGATGTCTCATTTCTTGATTCTGACTTCTTACCCTTTGTGTTTTTGATTGCTTTGAATGTTGCTTCGTTATGGGGTATAGGATATTTTGTTCTTATATCAAATACTATAAGTATACCAAGCAGCTTATATCTTGTTAAAGTATCACCATCTATTTATACTTCTATATAAGAAACCTATTCACTAAATATTTTTAGAAGAGATCTCAATACTTTATCACAAACAACAGATTCATAAACCTTCATACCAAGTCCTCACATATCATTAACAACCTCATCAAATCAAAGTAGGTAAGTACTAATATTTTCATCTTATTCCATTCTTAATACTTCAATTTGTCTTTTGAGATTTCCACTCTTTGATCTCTTGACACTTTTATATCCTTCATATATACCTTATAATTTATCCCATATTTCTTTTGTAGTTCTACAATGCATAACTTTCATAGACTTTGTTCTATGTAAAAATTCCACAAGTGTATTCATTGCTTTTTAATTATAGTGTTATAGAAGGCTTACCTTCCTTATCTGTAGGAGGATTGACTATAGGATCATATCCAAATTCCACTACTTACCAAACTTCATTACCAAGTGCCATTCAGTAGAACCTCATCATCATTCTCCAATATAAATAGTCACTTCCATAAAATACTAGTGCTAAGTTATTTGAGGACATTTCCTTAGGATCCATTGTTTTCTTGTTAGCTTTTACTTCAAGCTATTAATATATTCTAAAGGAACCTTATCTGATACCAATTGAAGAACACAAGCTTATACTAAGAGGGGGGGTGAACAGAATAAGACCAATTTTAACTTTTATTTCCAAACCAATATTATGAAATGTGTAGATAGCAATATCAATAAAAGTAATAAAAGCAATGCACAAATCATCACACAATAGAGACACCACAATTTCCGTGGTTCATCCAATGTGGGCTACTCCACGAAGAAAATCTTTCACTAAAATTTTCTCAATCAATCTCTTGGGAATCCTTCCCAATTACAATATTTATGGACCTCTATCAAAAGGAGACACCAATCCCCTAAATAAAGTTTGTGGATCTCAATCCACATGAGAACCCATTATCCTATGCTCTAGCTGGTGATCTTATAGAAAACTACTACCTCCATTGCACTAGCTTGTGGATCTCTCTCCACTGAAGACTCTTATCCCAACTCAGAAAACCTATCCTCACTACCCTATATGATGGATCTCTATCCATTGGAGGCTAATATACTCTCTACTCTATCACCTCCAAATATTTATCTCAAATCTATACTAAACATAGTCCAATCAATCTAGCACAAATCTGCTTAACAAATCCACTTAGAACTTGCATGAGTCTGTTCAACAAGTTCACACAAAACTTGATTGAATCTTCTCAACAAGTCCATTTAGAACCTGCTTAATTTTGCTCAACAGGTTCCCTTAGAACCTACCCAAATATTCTTACTAAGCTCAAACAGAAAAATGATACTCATGTTCTTTTCAAGTTCACAACAACTCACTTCAAAAACAATGCTTATAAAACTATCTTCACATAACAATTATACTCATGTTATTTTCAAACCTTAACTCAAGTTCTTCACATAACCAATGGCTTCAACAAAAATGCTTATAAAATAAGGTTTTAATCACAAAACTTAATTCCAGAAAACCTGGAAGCATTAACTTTAACACTCTCAAAAAGGAAACCCTAATCAAGTCCTTTTCACTCCAAACTTATTTTCATAAAACCAACCACTCAACTCAATTAATAAATATATTGCCTATACCTTTTGCTTATCAAGGAGTTGTTCTCACAAATTCCTCTTTGCGAATATCGATAAGGATTATAAGACTTCAATAAAACACAATACAAAAAGATGACTAAAATACACCTTATCACTCCAACTTAAAACTAATATTCACCATAATTTTCTTTAATAGAAAAAACCCTTATTAAAATAAAATCAATGCTTAATAGTCTTAATTCTCCAATATATCAATATATTAATTAAGAATTCAATAAACAATTAGAATAAAAACCTCCTAATTACTCTTAATAAGAATATTCAAATACCACCACTTGTCCAATAAATAATCCTTCTAAATTTTCACTTAACAACCCTTACAACTCCAACATAGGTAAATAATCATAAAACATTAAACACCCTTATACCTCCAACTTTAGGCAGATAATAAAAGTTTTAATCAAAAATATTTACCTTACATTCAGGGAGAATTGAACCCTCAACTATTCATATGATGTCCACCTTAGCCATAACCTCAAATATCGCATGAGCTATGTGCTTGTTTGAAATCAAAAAAGCATCATGTGCTTCAAGTCATGCTCCATTTTCCCTTGGAAAAATAACATGAATCTTGGGCATCTTTCTACCAACACGATCTCTAACGCAACCACCATATTTCAAACACAGGCTCTTTTGCAAACAAATATTTTCACCTTCGAACAATTCATGCTTACTTTTCTAAATTCTCCATTGTACACAAAAATCTAAATCTCACGAGCTCTTCTTCCTTTTTGCATGCTAATTAAGAATTCGAGCAAGGATAATATTTATGCCCTTTGGGCAAGGTATTTATATTTGCTTTCTCCACTCCTTGGAGAACATCGATGCTTCCAAAGATTCTCCTTCCATGACGTCGATGAAGGTTTAATAATTTTATAAGGTGCTTTGAATGCCTTTGCCTCAAAATCCAACTTTGGGTTTAGGAAATATAATTAAACTTTATAAAACCCACTTTGATTTATAAAATATTGTAGTGAAAATTATAAATATTTTATTTTGGGTTTTCACCATATCACTTTAATATTATAATAACGATTATTATAATATTATATCCTTTTGATGTCTTGGATAAATTATTTCCTTGGAAGAATTAAAGCATATTTTGACTCATTCTATTTGGCGTAAAGTATAGATATTTTAACCCATCATGAATTTCATTAAACTCCCACTTGCACTTGAGCTGAGCTATCACCTGGCACCTTGACATCAATGACAACTAACTTTGGACATCAATGACAACTGCTCAAAATGTCCGACAGTTATCCATTTGCATATTCTATGTTCTCATGGCCATTCATTTATATTTATAAAATTTACACTAACATAACAATAAAGTAGTAAAACTAGAGGTGTATCCCTATTTATTGGTTCTTTGCAAGAGAACACAAGATCACCATTAGGAATGAAAGAAAAATAAAGTTGTTTTCTCACAGGATTACGATCAAACTTCATCAATGTTATAAAACATACATGTACTAAAAACATCAATAAATTGCTTCTAATATTGATTGAAAGTAATTTTATTATCTTTTCTATTACAATAATTGAAGACTTACATTTTATTTTCACTTGATAAGAAAAATTATAATTATTAATTCATCTATTTTTTTATTATAGAATTCCTAATACAAAGGATTATAGTAATATGCAATTAAAAAATACATTTGATTTTTAACCTTGTTTAAGATACATATCTTCAAGATATATAGTGATTACGACAACTAATAATCCCAAATTAAAATATTCACATGAAATATCACAAGGGTTATTTATGCATACTCTAATACAAATTCCTTTATTTACAAAAATACGTTGTCCACTTGTCATAGTATCCCTCTTTATTTTATAATAATTTAAGTCATATATGACTCAATACACATTAGAAAAATTCTTAGTTTAAACTTTAAAAAATTTAACCTTACCCTAACTCGTCATGCTTATAAATGAAATATGATTTATAAGGTAGCTAGCATTGATTGTCTCAACATGAGGATTATGCAATGATATTATTAATAATAAATAAAAGCTTTAGAAATGAATTCATATGTCAATATATTTTGTTTGACCTTATTAAATTATTTGGAGTTAATAGCAATTATTTGGGGATAGGTAAATTATTCTATCATATATAAAATTGAAAACACATCTCTCTTGAGATTAGAGGAGATGAAAAGATAACTAAAGATGAAATGCCAAGAACTGTAAATATTGAATAGTCTATCAAAGGTGAAGAGATATACTATTACATTTCAAATGCATGCTATGAGTGTGTAATGCTTGGTAAAGTGTAATGTATTATACGAATAATATAATTAAAATACTTTGAGATACATCATTGTATTTAATATTATTCTAGCATAATAGTGTTGTCAATTTCATTTATTGTCTTTGCCCATGGCCAATATGTGGTATCAAAGCTATGGTGAATTCATGTGAGGACTTTGAGTGAGAAGGGAAAATCATCACTATCCTATAACACAATCTTATGATTTGATCTATGTATATCTTGGTTGATATGTAGACTCTATTTAAAGAATGTATTTAAACCATAATGAAATGCGAGTTAAGAATAAATTATTTGAACATGGTTCAAAAGATAAACTAATATTTTTTTGGTAATATTAAGAGAAAAGAGGGTTTTTAAAGTTACCCCACGACATTTTATAAAGAACGCAGTAACACAGACCAAAATAAAACATAATAGAGACTAGAAATAAACAAATATAATAAGGAGCCCACGAGCCGAAGAAAATATTAGAAAAGCAAATACTTGATTGATTTATTCTAATGATCAAATTTGTATAAATAGCAAAGTTGATCATTGAGAGATGTTAGATTTCAATAACTCATCAAACCTGATGAAGACACCATTGAGTATTCTCCTGACACATGGAGGAGTTGAAACTCAAGTGTGTCTACCCTAGTAGAACATAAGAGAATATTCACTTATTCTAACACCCCCCTTAAGTGATAGTAGGGGATATTTGTACAAATAAGTCCTGATAACGAGGCTTGATGAGGTACTCATGTAAAATGACTTCTTTATGAAGAGATGGTAACAACCCTATGGAAAAACCATCAATTAAAATGAAGCAAGGAAGAGGCTTGTCTTCAAATGATGAATATTGTCATCTTAATAGAATAAGAATGATAAGTCTCGACAACATGGACTAATGAGGTACTCATTTATAATATGTATAGTTGATGAAAAAACCCCTTGGAGAAAAACCAACTATCACAACTTATTTTTTGAAGAGATGGTAAAAACCCTATGGGAAAAACCATCAATAAAAAAGGAAGTAAGTAAGAGGCTTATCTTTAGATGGTGAATATTTCCCTCTTATTAAAAAATAATTATGAGTCCCGACAACATGGCCTTACGAGGTACTCATATACAATATATATTTGGTGAAAAAACCCCTTGGAAAAAAACTAACTATCAAAATAAGAGAGGCTTGTCTTTGTATGGTGAAGATTGTCCTCTTATACAAAAGGAAATATGAGTCCCGACAACTTGGCCTGATTAGGTACTCATTTATAATATATATGGTGAAAAAAATCCCTTTGGGAAAAACCATATCTCACACACAAAAAAAAATATCCAATATAGAGGCATGTCTTGGGATGGCTAAGATTATCCTCATAAAATACATGTTTTTGGAGAGATGATGAAAAAACACAAGGGAAAAACCATTATTTAACCAATATAATGAAAGGTGGAAGACCTCTATGTCAATGCAACTGTATTACTCTAAGTTTATCTCACAACTGAAGGTAACATTGAGAAGGAAAAGACATGGTAAAGATATCTGCAATTTGGTTCTCAGTTGAAATATAGTCCAAGTGTATATCCCCATTCTGAATATGTCACCTTATGAAGTGTATCTAAGAATAAGAAGAAGACGTATGTATTTATATGGTGAATATTATCCTATGTCAAACAAGAAGAAGAGATAGGTGAAAAACTTTGTGCATCAAAACACTTTAACAGCCCCCTTTAAGTGATAGTAGGGTAAGTGAAAAGGAATAAGCAAAATGTGGCATACCCATAGAAGATGAGTTCCAAAACCAAGGCTTGATAAGGTACTCATGTACAATAGAGCTGGTATAGCCATAGAAAATGAGTCTTGATAACAAGGCCTGATAAGGTACTCATTTACAACATGTGATCAAAAGAATAAATATCACTAAAGAAAGAAAACCCTAAAACCAAAGTGTCTCACAAAAAGGAGTGTGAATATAGGAGGGAGAAAGAACCACAAAAATCACAAGGGTAGTCCAAAAATGACTCCACAAGTATGAGTATGTGGTTTCATCCTATAAGAACACAATGGACTGATAACAAAGTCAAAAAACTTATTGAAAATAAGAAAAATAAGGGAAATGGTAGAAAACCTCAAGGGGGGAAACAACTTGCCAAAATAGAAGAATAAGGAAGATGTGTATGGAGGATTGAGAGGAAGGAAGATGTCCTCTTCAATCTTCCATTTTAGGACAACTTCTATTAAAAATTTTGTAATGGATCCATCATATGTCTTGAAAAAATTAGAGACTTGTTGCAAAAATGAAGTCATACTCCCAGACTGGTGCTTGTGAACCATGAAAAAAGATCACTAGTAAAATCCCTTGAAACCAAAGTGTCTCACAAAAAGGAATGTGAAGATAGGATGGATAAAGAACCACAAAAATTGCAAGGGATGTCCAAATTGACTCCGCAAGCATAAGTAGTGGTATCCACCTATATGACACAATGGGCTGAATAACATGTTCCAAAAAGGAGTGGACAAACAACAAAACAAGGGGTATTTCCTCAAGTATGAGTCCTGACAACAAGGCCTGATTAGGTACCCATGTACAATATGTGATCTTAAAAGAAGAAAGATCACTAAGGAAAAATCCCCCTAAAACCATAGTGTCTCACAAGAAAGGGTGAGAAGATAGGATGGAAAAAGAAGCACCACTATCGCAAGGGTAGTCCAAAATGACTCCTCAAGCACAAATATGTGATGTCCACCTATTTGAACACAATGGGTTGTTTAACAAGGTCCAAAACTTAAGGACGAACAACAAAAAACAAGGGAATATGAAATGTTGGGAGTGTCGGGTTCAACCGAGAATGTACTATAGAGAGTTTCTGCAAGGTTCGTTTTTATCTTCATCATATTTTAATTAATGATTTGAAGAAAAATAGAAACAATTTAAAAATTTTGGGTTTCCATGTATGGTAGTTATGAGGAGTGAGAGGATCAATTGTATTCATTGAATTCATTTTGAAGTTAACCCAAATCATTTGTATTCATTAAATTCATTTTGAAGTTAACCCAAAGTACCCCCTTTAACTTTAATTTAGAGAATGCAATGGATATTAGTTAACAGAAGCCTGGAGGAAATACCAAATTGCTCAAAATACCCACCCTAATGAGAGGGAGACTATAAGTAATTTTGAGGATAATTGATATATAATGAGGTTAATGAGAAAAAATATACCAAAGCTTTTAGGAAACACCAAATAACTCAAAATACCCACCATAACAAGAGGGAAACTATAAGTATTTTGAGTAGATTTGCTATTGAGTATGTTTTAAAGAGAACAAATATGCCAGGTCTATATATCTTCTCTTCTCAAATACCCGCCCTGACGAGAGGGAAACTATAAGTATTGATTAGATAGATACTTGGAACATAGGCTAATATCATCCAAGCCTATATTGGTTATCTTAATAACTCACCCTTACTTGAGGGAAACTATAAGTTATTTAGGATGTCCAATATGGGTGAGTGGTGATATAAAATATTTGTACTTTTTAGAAAGATTAATTTAATTTTAGAATGATTAACAATTTTAAGAAAGAGATATTTTTTTTATTTTAAGAATATGAAGTAATAAGATACTCTTTGCCAATAATTACTAATCAAAAAATTAAATTGAACATATTTAGATGTTTAATATAGAGGTTGCTTAGGTCCAAGGTGTAGACCAATTGGTTCATCCAAACCCCATAAGGGGGCGGAGGTCCAAGGTTCAAATCTCAGGCATTGCCGGACTCAACGCTTGTCCCTTTCTTGGTGCTTTCAGCGGCATAAAAGGTTTAAAATGATTGTGGCATGGTGGTTATAGGGGCGGACTACGCGAAGATCTATGTGGCGGCTTCTAGGGCGGACATCGCAGAATACTGTGGCGGCCATAAAAACTAGACAGCCTGCTCGGATTCATGGCGGCTATCGATTCCACCATGTAAATTCAAAAAAAAAAAAAAAAATAGAGGTACCTTAATGAAATAATAAAGAAAGAAAGAATAAAATAGATATATTTTATAAAATTTTTAATGGATTAAAGAATGTATATAATACCTTTTTTTCAATTAAGCTAGATATATAAACAAATTTATTACAAAAATATATATAGTAAAGAACTTATTGGAAAAAAAAAAATTATGATATATTTTTTGATTGCTGGTTACAGATTCAAGTACTAGTTAAAAAAGTATAGGTGGAGCTGCAGTACTTGCGTACCCTCATGGATCATTGCGGGAATACACCCTGCATTATGAGTCTAGTGCATCTTCCTTCCCCTTCCAGGTGGCAGTAATTTCTCGGCTTCTTTCTTTTTGAATGCATATTTAATATTGTTTTGACAGTTGTTATTGGCAGTTTGTGGGCTGTTTCTGACACTCTTGTATACTCTTAACCACAATGGTTAATGTATTGGTTTACGGGGTGTGCTAATCCCACCCACCCTTTTTTGTATGATTAAACATTATTTTATTAATATAATGGCTTTTTCATAAAAAAAGAAAGAAAAAGAAAGATCAGTAGTCCATTATTTTAAAGACTGATGCAGTATTTGTACTGTTTGGAACGCCCATTGATTTGGAGGAAAAAGAATGTGCTCCAGGTTAAGTTGGGTGGGACTATCCATGATGCATGCCTCCATTTCAATCGTGATATAATAATTGTCCATCCTTACATTGTTTTATGCCCTCAAATTCACACAAAAAACGTGCTTTGAAATCTGACGTTTACTCTGCTTCATCAAGCATCCATTACTGCTTTGTAAAAAGAAGTTTTTAAAAGAAATGCCCCCATTGTAAATGTTAAAAAACACTCTACGTTCTTCAGATCAAGCACAACTTCAGAATATTTTAATCAGGATGTTGTAAACTGGTAAAATACATACGTTACACCTCCTGTTCAATACATCAATACATCACTCTGCCTGCTACAATCGTTTAAAACACAGCGGGCCCCGTCCCTCAACATAACAGTTATCGGCGCTCAGGCGGCATTCTCATTTTTCTGGTGTCTTCATTGGTGGCCGCTTGAACAATAACAGTTATTTCCAAATATAACCTCGCAACTATAGCAGCATAAAGAAAAATTCTAGAAAGAATGGATGTGTAGATTTTTATCATCGTTGCCTCTACGCATTGGCCGGTGCACTGCATCTTTACTGTGGTCCGCCACGCAAGCACTGCTACTAGTAATGGTGCGGTGATTTCTCTGCGATTACCACCAAATACGGTATAAACAAAGAGTGGGAACAAGACTGTTGAGCTCGGCCGCAAGAATGCATACCCGTTGAATTCCATGCATGATGAGATCTTAAGCAACGGTAAAAAATAGACTCAATAACATCAGATTTCTTAGACGCATGAAATGCTCGCCGACATCGTCGGACAAAATTTAATTATCAGTAGCCAAAAAAAAATAATGCCACCATTGCCGTATTAAAACAAATAAAATCACCATCATCATCTCTCGTCGTTTAAAAACAAAGCATGTTCTCGAAGCTTCTTCGCGGTCAAACGCACCTGTGTTCACTTCTATAGCGCGCTGGGCTGTCAATAATGGTACACATTAAAAAATTTGAATGCCCTTCACAATCTTGCAGCTCAGAGAAAGACGCCATGGTGTGATTGTTAAGGTTTGCTGCATGACTCGCACACAACCGTTCTTATCTGTCATGACGAGCTGCTTGTGGACATTCACAATCGTTCTCTCCGACATCAATGGAACTAAAGTGTACGCCAATGCCACCAGGTAAGGTGACTGGACCTTGTCCTTCTGCATCGGATCGGGCCATATAAACGCCATATATCAGGCTCAAATTTTTCCCACCATTAACTACACATATTTGCATGATCTGATTGATCAATCTGGGCATTATTCACGTAGTCTTTCATCACCATTGTCACCGCTGATTGGGTTTGTTTAATGCGTCCATGGGTGCTGCGGGAAGATGAGTGTTTATCCACTGAAGACTCGTGCGACATGATGGTGAAGACTCCATTAAGACATGCTGGATGCACTCCCTGCTCGTCAAATCGATGCAGACACTGACATGCTGTCCTAATTTAGAAAGAAAAACAACACGTGGTGCAGCTTCAAGTCCTCCAGTTGCATCCACTTTATGAAGCAGAACTCCTACCAATCAACTCTTGATGATCTCCACGCGATTGTGGACTTTCAATGTCTTCTACTGCGCAGAAGAAAATAAAGAAAAAAAGTACAGAGCCGCTTCCAATGTTATCTACGTTACCCAGGAGAACACAGAAAAAATAATTAAAAATTTTGAGTTGCTTCGGCTATCAGGGAGGAGCTCGTCTCAGTGGATGCACTGAAAACGTTATCAATTATTTTGTAAAAAATATTTTGCAACATACATATGTCATTGTTTTCTTTACGGATGTCCGCTTTGTCGCAAGAGCGGGTTAAATTTTACCCAAACACCGGTAAATCCCATCAAAAAGGGGGCTAAATTTTACCCAAACACCGGTAAATCCCATAAAAAAGGGGGCACAGAGAACGCACAGGGCGAAAGACTCCTCAAACGAAATCATGCGAAGGAAATAACGCCATGATTTTCTTGTATAATCTTCAACAGCAACGGTCACAAGGCGCTTTAATTAAACTGAACATCCGTTGCAACTGTCGTGTATGCTACGTCGCGAAGTGCGACGGCCGCAGCCACAACCGCTCGCTGTAAACCAGTTTTGGTTCTGCCTTTGATATCATGCCCCTCCAGTGCAGGAACCAACACAGCTCTCTGAATAGGGAAAAGATGCATAATGCCCTGTTTGGAATTACAAGAGCCTCAACCAGACTCGTAAGCAATTGCAAGATTATCCCCATCACTGCTTTCGGAAGGCTCTCACGTCTCTGTGATGGGCGAGAACGATGATATATTTGGCTAAATTATCATGTGCAGCAGATCGATTCTAAGTTATATTTCACTAGCTCAATGCTGGTATTTCAGTAAAAGCTAAAACTTTTACATTTATCCGGGGTGGGCCATATCTGGCAATGCAGTCTTTGTCACTGATGAATATGGCATCTTCTCCGTCCATCACCAAACGCAGAATATGTCGTGCATATGGGCTGCGATTCACTCAAATACATGAAACAAAATATGGGCCCTTACACATTTTAAGAATTTTATGGGCGACAATGGGGCCATATGATGGCTACAAACTTCTCCACGGTGTGCATCTAGACATGAGGAAAACAAATCTGCTTCCATCATATGTAGACAAGCAGCAAGAGCTTTTGAGTTCTTCCATTTCATCGTGGAGTGTACAACAAACTTCCTCCATCTTTTCATGACAAACCAAAATAAGGAGAAGGCATTCTCAGAGGAATCTGAACACAATTGCTCAGATATGAATCCCATCTTGAACCTGAAAAAAAACTTAAAAAAAACAGCCATTTATATTCTCAATAACTTTATGGTTTATGATCCATCAATTGATGGAGAGCATACTCCCTCAGTATGAAGGGGAAGGGGGATTTCCATGAGGGAAATCCCCCCATGAGAGAAATCCTCTCTCAGGTACACAGGGCAGGGAAAGCCCGCTCTGATACCATGTTAGAAAAGCAAATACTTGATTGATTTATTCCAAGGATCAACTTTGTATAAATAGCAAAGTTGATCATTTAGAGTCGTTGTATTAAAACAACTCATAAAACCTAATGATGACACCACTGAGTGTTCTCCTGACACATTGAGGAGTTGAAACTCAAGTGTGTTTATCCTAGTAGAACTTAAGAGAATATTCACTTATTCTAACAGAAAAAGTCAGATGAATCGACCAGTGAGAGAACTGATATGGTTCTACATCAGAGAATCAAATTTGTGAGTAATATCTCGAGACATATAGGCAACCTCCTCAGAATAATCCTATAACACTTTAATAGAGCTCCAAACCGTACGTTGCTTGATTTCCATTAGATGAAGATTGTGGAGGATAGCGCTTTTATTCACTACAGTTTTACCCAAAGAGTACACATTAGTCACCGACATGTCTTTGATGGAAGGTCTAGGAAGAACCTCCACCTCATTGACCACATCATCCACCTTAGAAAGGGGGGAAAATCATACCAAATATCTCATTTTTCTAATCATCCGAACAGATTTACGAGTACCGCCACATTCCATAAAGAAACCCATAGAAAGACACTCCACATCCAAAGAAGTAACATGAGACACGAGAGGGTTCTTCACTACCTCAATGGAAGAATTTTTTATCACTGATCTCCACATCCCTTTTGCAGAATCAAACCCTTTACGAGAAAACTTTTCTAAACCCGATCCTAAGAAGGAGTACACATCTTCTAATTTTGAACCTGAATTTTCTAAAACTCGTAAGGGATCACCAGGTGTAGGAACAGGATGCAAGCTGAATATATTTAAAATATCATCCATCACTACCCCATTCTACAAAGTAGCATGCTCAAACACCAACTGAGCCAAGCCCTGGTGTAGGGAAACCTGGCCCCATCCATCTTTCATAGCCAACGTAGATTTATGCATCAAATTGAAAAGGAACAAAGGGATTTTCATTGACCTCTGCTGACAAAGGTGATTGAGAAATATGGCATGAAAACTTTGAACAATGTCGTACAAAGAATCCAATATGAAGAAATCCATTATCACCTTTATCACCTTATTCCACAATACAGGCAAGGCCTTAACACTAAAACCATTTTGAATTCTCGGTAGGAATTCATCTTCATTCAAAAAGATACGGATCTCTAGTGATAACGAGTGTCTTTCCCTATTATGAGGCACACCATCTAACTCCAACCCTGTGGTGCGACTGACCAATTCCATCGAGACCTCAAAAGACCACGACCCAACATGAACCCAACCCTCCTTCCAAGTAACATCCATCCACTTAGAGAGAACAATATTATGGCCATGGAATTTATGGATGCATTCCATCAAACCCCCCACTTTAATAATGGATAAAACATCCTCATCCATCGTAAAAGAAATGGATTCCACCCTCAACTTGGACTACTTAGACTTAGGATTACAAAATCTAGATTTACCAATATTTGGTAAAGACACAAGATATCAAGTAAAAATACCAACTACAGACTACACAAGGAAGCCAAAGAGAAATTCATCCACACACACATCATAGCATAAAATACCCCAAACTCAACTCGAGAATAAAAATACCAACTTACCCAAACCAAGCCAAATGAAGCCACAAAAGTATAATATGCAAAAAATTCCCATCAATATCTCATGAGCACCGGGAATACCAGAACATCTCCACAAGAATAGAGAAAGGAGGATATCATACATGGGAAAAAACAAGAACACAAAAACTAGAAGGATCCCAAAAAATTCCACTATGGGCACGGACCATATTTTAATATTAGGGGGAGAAGAAAATTTGCCACCCGACCGTTGATCCAGATGACGAACCTCCATCACACCTCCAATAGGTGAGAAGAAGGAAAGATAGTGAAGAGGTGGAGCAAAGGTTAAAGGACACCTTGAAAACAACATCTCTGAAGGCAACATAAAAAAAGTGGATATTCCAAGGTACGAATTACAAAGAAGAAAGAATGTGAACCAATCCTGATGAAAGGAGATTTCACCATCCTCTAGGCCTACTTGATAGCTCAAACATAATAGAAGCCACAAAAACTCAATGCATATTGGAAAAGGTACCCATGTAGCAACCCAAGGCCAGTTTGCAAACCAAAGCTCGTACCTCAAACAAAAAGTAAAAGGAAGACCTAGGGTAGAGGGCACCTTCCAAAGAGAGCTTGGAAATATTTGGGACATTCCCTGATAAGTAAGGCACAAACACGAGTGCATTTTGGAATATACAATTTAAAAAATGTGCACTTCAAAGGTGTTTTGGGGAAGAAAATCAGCTGCTCACCCACTATGGCTATTACTCCAAAATCCCATCCACCCTAGTAAGAAATCATGAGCCACCAATCACCATTTAATAAATTTTATTATGGATGCATTTGATTATCTCAGGAGGGAAATCCCTCTGCCAAAATGTAAATATCTATAATTACCATTAAATATGTATCTGAATTTCCTTTTATGAAAATATACCAAATTTGAATTATCTCTAGAGTGCAAGAAAAACCCACTATCTCATCAATTAAATTGGCCACTTTCCAACTGACGTGGTAGGAGATTTTGAGCATTCTGCTGATTTTTAACAAATCACTTTCAATTATAGCTTTTCTAAAACCAAAATATTTTAAAAGAGACAACCCTAAGAAATTCACTCTCACTTCAGTAGCCTAAGAAGAATTCACACCAATAGGTTCAATGTAGACAAGGACAAAGATTCCTTTATCATCATGAATGACCCCTCCCACTCCATCCAATCTGGGATTGTCTTTAGAGGCCCCATAGAAATTAAATTTAACCCAACTTGCAAGTGGATGGGTCCAAAAAACCATGCTCCTAGGATCGAGTGCAAGAGGAGGGTGATCCATGTGCCCAAAGCCTAGACTTTTCTCAACCAAAAAATTACTGGGGATGGAAGCCTCCAAAATCTGACTCCAAGCTGGCACCTAAAACATTCTCCACAGTATTTTCCAAAATGCAAACACTCAAATGATGAGAAGAAAAATATTTATCCCTAAAAACTCGAGCGTTCCTTGCCTTCCAAACATCCCACATAACATGTGGTAGCAAAAATCTCAAAAAATACTTTAGCTTAGGTGACAAGAAGGGGGGAACCCACTGTAAAATACAATCTATCACAGAGTTAGGAAAAATCCAACTAACACCCAACCACCCGAGGATAGACAACAAAATCTCCTTAAAGACTTCATAGTTGAGAAGTAAATGCGAAGTCGATTCCCATGCATATTTACACATATAGCATCTATTAACCAAGCACCAGCCTCTTTTGTGAAGATTCTTGATCGTAAGAATCTTGTTTTGAGTAGCCAACTAGAAAAACATGTTTACTCTAGGAGTTAGGTGCTTAAGCCAAATGGAGCCATGTGGGAAAAAACCACCACCGTCCTCACTAAGAAGCTCATAGGTAGTCTTCATAGAGTAATATCCCACACTATATGCCTTCCATATCAGATGATCCTCCATGTTAACTTGTCAAACTACATAGATACAAAGCTCCTCCATGAGTAGAGACCACATCTAAGAATCCTTGATATTCCTCACCATCCTTGGAGTATTGGACCAAACAATTCTATTCCCATGAACCTTAGTGAAGTCCACAACATTCACCAAGCAATAATCCCTAGACCCATCAATAAGATCCCTAAAATGACCATCTTCATTCAGAGGTTGATATCTCAACCACACATCATCCCAAAAATTAACTTGCCTCCCATTACCCACTATCCACCTACAATTTTGATTAATAAATTCCCTCAATTTCACTAGGTTATTTTAGAACGCAGAACCTCCAAAGGGGAGAAAATAAAAAATAAAGGAATCAAAATTATACTTGGCCTTCAAGATTTGACACCATAATCGACTGTCATTGGAGGTGACCTTCCAACCTAGCTTTGCCACCAGGGCCTTGTTCATTCTATCAGTACTTTTCAAATTCAAACCCCTAGTATTCTTCCTTCTATAGAGTTACTCCCAGGAAATGAGATGGAACCTACCTTTGAGTTTTGGGCCTGTCCATAAGAAATATTTACAAATACTATCAATATTAGATGCCACTTTCCTAGGGACATGGAATAAAGACATAAAATAGATCAGGATACTCTACAAAGTACTTTGTACCAAAACAACCTTGTCGGCTTGGCTCAGAAGGACCCCTTCCATGTTGTTAACTTACGCTGAATTCATTTGATCATAGGGTACCACATATCACTCTTAAACCTCCTGATAAAAAGAGGAAGACCAAAATACGAGGAGGAAAGAAAGGCTATCCAACAATTCAATATGTCGATAATCCTCCTCTACCGTACTTTTGAGGTGTTAATGAAAAGAGATTGCTCTTCAAAAAACTTATTTGCTAACCAACAACCTTCTCATAACAGTCCAATATGGCTTTCACTTCCCTCGCAATGACCATTGATGCCACACATGAAAGAAGAGTATCATTTATAAATTATTGATGTGAGATCGAGCTACAAGGAACCATCAGGTGCATCCCCAACTCATTGTGATGCCTAGAAATAATTCTTCCCAGAGCCTCAACCATGAGAATAAAAAGAAAAGGAGATAAAGGATCCCATTGTATTAGAGCACGATAAGAGCAAAAGAATCCTACCAAAGAACCATTGACAATAACTGAAAACTAGGTCAATGAAATGCAAGCCTTAACAAGGTTGATCCAATCCTCAGAAAAACCAAGCTTCCTCAAAATATTGAACAGAAAAGCCCAAGAAACACGATCATAAGATTTATTGACATCTAACTTAAGAAAAAACCCTGCCCTCCCACTTTTATACACAGAGTGCATCAATTCATGAATAACTATAACACCATCAAGAATTTGTCTTCCCAGGACAAAGGCACTCTGTGTCGAGTCAATCAACATTGGTAGAAACTATTTAATTTTATTTGCAATGGACTTAGAAAAAATATTATATATGGTATTACATAAACTAATCGGCCTAAAATCGCTGAAAAATGAAGTTGAGTCCTTCTTGGGAATGAGGGCCAAGAAAGTTGAATTCACAACTTTTAGGATAAATAGAGAGTGCTAAAAATCCCTCATAGCCACACATACATCTTCCCCACATATGTGCCAAATTTTTTGGAAAAACATAGGATGGAAACCATCCGGTCTCGACGCCTTGAAGGGGCCCATCCCCTTGACCACTTAAAAATTTTATTCATTATAGAAGGGGGCCAGGAGTCTTATATTCCAATCAACAGAAATAAGTGAAGGGATCGCTTCTAACATTTCACCTTCATCTGGGAGATCACGGATAGGCACCAAACAGAGTAAATTACTAAAAAAATCTACCACTTCCTCCCGAACCTCCATGAAACCAGAGGAAACACCACCACTTCCTCTCTCAATTTCTCTAATTCTATTACACCCTCTTCTCCACAAAGGGGAGGTATGAAAGAAATAAAAATTGCAGTCCCATTCTTTAATCCACAACTCTCCGGACTTCTATTTCTAGAACAACTCTTCTTACACTTTCCTATTGTGATAATCCACCAACAAGGATATTTCTTCTATCAAAAAAGCCTCTAAGCAATCATGAACCTCCGTAAAAGCTTCAATATCTTTCAGTTTTTCCTTCTCTCCAAAAAAATTCCCAAATAAAAGTTTGTTCCACAAATTAAGATAATTTTTTAGCCTTCTAATTTTATTAGTCAACTAAAACATCCCTTCCCCCTGGATATCTTCTTTCCATCATTCTTTTAAATGGGATTTAAATTCAGGGTGCGAGCACCACATAACTTCAAATCTAAAAGGGTGAGGGAGGAATGACAAACCATCCGGGACTTATAACCAAAGAGGATTATTGTCAGATTCAATCCTGGGTAGCATAGATAAAGATGCATCACCAAGAAAATTAAGCCTATGAGAAGAGACAAAAATTTTATCCAATCTTCTCAAAATCAGATTTTCACCCGAGTGTTGATTACTCCACGTGATTTTTCCCCCTTAAGGTCCAAATCCCGTAGCTCAAAAGAGTTAAAAAATTTAGAGAAATCATGCAGACTCCTATCATCCATCGTATTGCCACCCTTTTTATCAAAATGATAAATAGGAGAATTAAAATCACCAACAACAACCCAGTCTTCATTCTGAAAGGTGCTTTGCATATCAAGGAGCAACTACCAAAATTTTTGTCTATCAATATACGAATTAGGGGCATAAATATTGGAAAGGACCCATCTCCTATTAGTGATTTTACACCAAAAAAAAATATTGATAATCCTACTGGATGAAGAAATAACATGGCCATCAAGACATGATAGATTCCAGAAGGAGAGAAGACCACCAGAGGAACCAACCACCTCACTTGCCATAAAACTAGAGTCCTTCCACACCAACTTATGAACAGACTCCCACAAAGAAGCATCTAATTTGGACTCTTGAATACACAAGATATCTAGAGAATTATCCCTCCAAAACGTATCAAGTAACCTTTTCTTAGAGGAGCTATTGAGCCCTCTGACATTCCAGGAACTAATTTTCATTGGAAAATTAGAAAGAGAGTTTCTTGCCCACCCCCCTGGGAGGAGAGGATTTGAAACCATCCAGCTTCAAAATCTTATCTCTAGCCCCTTCTTTCACCATCAGAAGATCCTGACCACTATTAGCCACTATATCATCCATCGACCTCTTCGTGCCTGACATACTAGGGGGTCTACCGGGCCTTTTTACCATCCCAGTATCCACACCTTTCTTGTGGTGGATTCAAGTCTTGGGATCAGGTGATCCATTATTCACTATTGACAGTGGAGAAAAATATGAGTTTTGATCCCCCATCAATTTGGATACCCCACCCCCCAATGGGAGAGAGGAATTCATGATATTCCTGAGAGCAGAGAGCTCCTTAACTGGTGTAGCCGTAGAATCCACCAGAGAAGATAGGACCACCTCTGCTTGAGACACTTGAGCACCCTCTTCCCTCTCCACCTCCAAACACCCAAAGGAATTAGAGAGAGGTAAATCAACAACATGACCCATAGGGTCAGCATGGAGGACCACCTCTAGATTACGAGGGGAATTTGAATGAGTTCCTTGATTATTATTTCATAATATTTTCTTTATGTGTATCATTTTTATTCATCTTCTATTTTTTCTAGAACTCTACTTATATTCTTTTATTTCCATTGTGTATCCAATGTATAATTTAAATCTTCATAATTCATATGCCTTTTTTATTTCACTATGCCTAGAGGCCAAATAATATAATCATTTTGTGCTTCTCACCATACTTGCACCCATTCAAATTTCATTTTATCCATATTTTTTCTTATGCCAAGATATTGTAATCATTCTATGCTTGAAATATAAGAATAAAAAATCATATTTTTGCATAATATGTTCGTTGAAAATGCTTCATTAGTAGGCAAATATATGTTGAAGAAATCATGTAACATTTATAAAGATAAATTATATCCTCTTGGTGAAATTTTACTATGTAGACATAGAAATAAATTACCATTTGTCATCTAAAGTAGACATAAGGGAAAATTTCCATGTATACTTTGAAGAATATGTAGGGTGAATTTGGCTGGTGTATACTAAGATAACTTAACCCTTGATACCTAATTTTATAACTTGCACCTATTGACCATGAGAAATGCTAAATATGTGTGGGTAATTAGTAATTAACTCAATATTATTATATTTTATGAGGTTAATACATTTAAAAATAAGGTGCCTTATTTTTATGTTGTAACTTGCATAGCAAGATAGTTTGTTATAAGAAGCATGTTAAAACTTTTGTAAAGTCAAGGGTTCAAGTTTCATTGGGTAAATTTTTAAACAAAAGGAAAAGAAAATTTGTTATCATAAGAGAATTATAATTTTATTGTAATAAGGTGTATTTTTGGTAGTGACAAAAACCATATTTTATATAATACAAAATTTGAATTAAAAATTAAAGTTATACATAAAAATCAAACACTTGCCTTGTATAATTGCATCATTTGGTATAAATAATACCTCTAAATTGTATTTATAGTTAGTGTTGTCATGTTAAGTTACTATGTATAATGTCTAATATAGACACCATAATGATATTTGGGTATTGATCCTATAAATAATCGAGAAGGAATAAGATTACACTTTTGTAATATTTTTTTTACTCCATTATTTATCCCATTGGTTTGTATTGTTAGACACATAAAATCTAAGTATATAGTAAATTTATACCCACATATGAAGATATATCTTTAAGCAGGTGTCATATGTAGAATGAATCCTCTCGAGTATCATGTTTGTATCATGTATCAATATAGTATGCATACCTTAAGGTCTCTTTCACATATGATGACATATATCGAGAGTACTATATTATTACATGTATTGATAGGTTTTTCAAGAGAGTGGTTATATTGAAAGGATTGATATATAAAAATAGTAGTATAGAAAAAATGGGACCATTTGGATATATATGGAACCTTCACCATGTCTACATCAAAAAAATTTCTCATAGAATCATAATTTCTTAAGGATCCAAAATTTTCATCATGAAAAACAAATATGAGAACAATGCTTATGGTAGATAAACTTGGCAATATTCCCACTAGTCATGAGACATGTCCTAAAGAAGCAAAAACTAGAAAAAAGTATGATGAAGGAGATGCAAAGGCTATTATGCTCATTATATTTGTAGTAGATGATACGATACAACCCCATAGAAGTAATGCTAAAACATTAAAGGAAGAATGAGATAAAATTTATACAATATTTAAAGAAATAAATTAAGCCACTATCCTTCATCTATAATCACAACTTCATATTATAAGAGTCCAATATGAACATAATGTTGAACAATTCCTTTGTAGAATTGGAGAGTTGAAATCAAGGTTAAATACCATGTGACAAAATGTTGAAGATAAGCTCTTAGTTTTAGTTGTGCTTAGAGGTCTACTTCAGTAATTCAAAAAAATATTAACATTTTTCCAAGTGTCAAATAAATATATGTAATTTGAGGATAGGGTAAACATACTTGAACAATGTGAAGTGGAAAATTAGTTAAGATATTAATTAACCAATAATACCCTTATTACCACCAAGAAAATACAAAATAATTCAAAGAACCCTTCTAACCCATCATCATCATAAAATTAGCCTCAATGAAGAAGGAGGTATTCTTATATTTTTGATAGAGGATATATCACCAACTTATATATATAATTCATTGAATAGAAACATAGATATTGAATACCTCCTCAAGGGAATCAATAGTCATAATATCAACAAGGGAATCAATAGCAAGGGAAATATGAGCAAATGAAAAATCAATAAGGGTACACTAAATAGGGTGAATAAGAATAAAAATTAGTTGCAAATAAAAATGTGAAATAATACATAAGGTCATTATGGCAAGGGAAGTGTCCAAATAAAAAAAAAAGTGATTTTTTACAAGCCAAGATAAAATTTAAAATACAAAATTATGTCAAAAAATAATGAATATGGTGAGTTATAAAAATCAAGGTTTTTTTTTATAGTCAATACTCAAGAAAGGTGGTGAAGGATAGTTTCAAAATTGTGTGTCAATATTAATTGTTGTTATAAAAATAATGTGTATGAAACCATTCACCCTTGATATCATGTAAGTGTAATATCAAAATTAAATTTAAATAACTGAGAAGTTGAGAGATAAGCCCAAGTTAAAAGATAATCGATACAAGTGAGAGTCTTGATAAGATAAATTCCAATTGTGATACATGTGATTTGAGGCCTATGATGGTAGATAGTCATTATGACACAAGCTATTTAGATCCTATAGTAGTGAGTGTGATTTGTGATACATTTGACATTGTACAAAGGATATATATAGGTTGTGACACTAATTATTTAAATATTGTTCAGGAAGAAAAGATGGTGTAGAATGTGGTTGTGTCGGCCATGAAAATACCATATTGTTAGAGTTGATAATAATAATGATAATTCAAATTGTGTGGAAAACTAATATGGTGATAAAATATTATATGGTGAAACAAATTTATAAAAATTTTAAAGGAAAACTAAATAAATTGGTTTAAAAATAATGAATAAAATGGGATATAGTGGTATAGGATTGGGAATATATAGGCAAAGTATGAAAGAGTCCATAGTACTAGTTATAAGGCCAAAGAATGAAGGCCATGGATATATAGTTCAATTATGTTGTTGTACTACTAAATTTATGAAAAGGAAATCTTATTCTAAGCATGAAAGAAGTGGTGCCATCTATATTTGTAATATATGACAATAAAATAAAATTTGTGAAGAAATAATTAGATGCAAAACTTGCTAGTATGGTCTACTATAGTCATGGTAGAATTGGACATGTAATAGCTAGATTTTTAAATTTGCATTGTTGTGAAGTTTATGGAGGTAATGATCACTCTAGAAGAAAGTATTGGTACAAAAATAAGGTGACCAAAAATTATAAATAAATTATTGATGGATAAGTGTGTGTGATTGGGATAATATAAATAAAATGTTGAATTGTTTCTAGATCAAGAGACAACATTTGTTAAATATGAAGAAAATTGTCAGCTTTTCCATGTTGAACTACACTGAAAAACTTGAGATAAATTATTTTAGTATTAAAATAATATCATCTACAATTATAGGAGCCTATATAAGAATGATTATGTGGGAGATTATAAGTATGTGAATGATATCAATGATATAGTTTAGTGGTGATTTGTCAAATGTTATGAACTAATGGCTATTCGACTAGCTAACCTAGAGGTAATGATAACCTAATGGTTATCTAGAGGTAATTATGTCTAAGAGGTAACCTGGAGACATGGTCTATAGGTAATGATGGATGAGAGGTATCCCTAAGGTAGAGGACCTAAAGCTAACCCAAAGACAATGATCACCTATATGTGACCTAGAGGTAAATACCCAAAGCTGATCCTAATATAATTATAACCCTAAGGTAGAGACATAGATCTAATGACTTAGTGGATAAATTAAAGATATTTCAGAGATGTGGACCTTGTGAATGTTACATAGATCTAGCTGAGACAAAGCTAGAGGATCTAGAGCCAATAAAATAAAAATCCAACTAACAAATGATAATGATAGAGCTAGAGCTAGAGCCAAAGCTAGAGATAAAGTGAAAGCTAAATATTGAGAGCCAAATCTAGAGTGAGTACCAAATCTAGTGCTAAAGAATAGTTCTAATATACCACTCTTGAAATCATGGTTGTTAATGATATTTATACCAAATAATGTAATATGAGGGACATTAAATATTTTTACATTATTTGGAATTATGTAATCATTTGATGGTTGTAATTGTTTTTTTCTTTTTAATTTACATGGTGGAATCGGTAGCCGCCATGAATCCGAGCAGGCTATCCAGATTTTTATGGCCGCCATAGTATTCTGCGTTGTCCGCCCCAGAAGCCGCCACACAGATCTTTGCGCAGTACGCCCCTATAACCACCATGCCACAATCATTTTAAACCTTTTACGCCACTAAAAGCACCAAGAAATGGACAAGCGTTCAGTCCGACGATTGATGGTTATAATTGTTAGGAGATAGATAATTTTTTATTCCATACGGAAAATTGACTATACACATCTCGTACGAGATTATGAGATTATGAGGAGATGAAAATATAGCTGAAGATGAAATTCCAATAGTTGTATATATTGCAGAGTCTCTTAGAGAGGAAGAGATATTACAACATTTGATATGCATGTTGCAAGAAAGCAACAATTGCTAAAGTATAATGAACTATATGAATAATATGATGAAAATATTTTTAGATACATATTTGTGTTTAATATTATTTTGGCATAATAGAGTTGTAAATATCATTGCCTATTTTCCTCCATAGCCAATATATTTGAAGAATTGGAAAAATGAAAGTTCATAATTTCTAGTACACCATAGACAACATAATTGCTTTCATCATAGGTCATACGTAATGTAAATATAAATAAAGAAAAAATACCTTAGAAGTTATTCCTATATCATTAAATAATTTATGCATCACTCTGATGGACATACAATTATCATGCAACCATTATCATAAAATAAAATAAAATCTTATTTTTCTTACCTTGTATTTATCTCTTTGTTGATCATATAAAATATTATTATTTTGCAAGAATGAGAGTCTATTATCATTTTCTCCACAATAATATTTTGTTTTGTTAATTTTATTAAATAACACTCTTTATAAAAAATATTAAATAAAATGGACATATATAGCACATAAATAACTAGCTATTAAACCTCACAAATGTTCAAGAATGATAAAGGATGATAAGGAGGAAAACATGCATTCATTTAAAATATTTGTTATAAATTTAAACTTAAGTTTCCAATAAAAAACTAAATAAGATTTTAAATATGGTTTCACTTTTCTTTAAAAGTAGTAATCATTAGATTACCAAATTTTCAACCCCTCGATCTAGAAATACTTAAGAAATACTAATCTATCAATAAGGTTTCAATAGGTCTTCCATCCTTGTTGACCTTATGTTTTGCACATGATGGAAGGAAGGGGTCCTTGGGTTGTGGAAAACTACATAGGAGAAGTTTCATTTATGGTTGATTTTTGAGTGAAGTGGAAGGCTATATGGATATCTCTCACTCCTCACCACATATACTAATTCCAAGAATTTATATCAATAAAATACTTGATCAAAAAATATAATAGTAATTTATCTTTTTAATCCTTTAATTTTCAAGTAATTTTTTTAGTATTATTATTTAAGAAAATGTGTGTTTCTCACATAGATTAAGTTGGTTTTGTAATATTTTAATTTTTTTTTTAATTTTAGGTAGGGATTTTACTATAATTAAAATCCTAGTAGGAAATCCAAATGGGTTATAAAACCCCTTCGAATATAGATTACACTTTCTAACGATATATTATTTACACTCTGGTCTACATTGTCCTTTCCCTAAGGATAAATCTATTAAGAAAATGAATAAAATGCATATTCAAAAATTAAGAATTTAAATATATTTTTATGTATTAAAAATATTAAATTAACCAAATAATAGCATAATAAATCATTAAATAGTTCTTAAAAAGCAACATCACAAGCTAATACCTAATACCTAGATAGAAAATTATTAAACTTTGAATATGACTTTCAATAAGACCAAAATTAGAGACAATTAGGATTTATACATTAGATATCTTTATGGAATAATATAAATATAACCAATAAGTTATATATTATGACCAAGAATGAATGGAAACACCATTTTGGAAGAGAGAGCAAAGACGGTCCGGTGATGGAACAACGAAGCAACATGAACAGCAAAGGCAGAGAAGGAGGTTTAAATTTTTTGAGCGGGAACCTTGAGCAAGCGACAGGTGAGGATATAGAGGCAGGCAAGGCAACTGTCTATGGAAGGGACCAAGGGTTTGTCGTTGAACAGGTTGGCTAGGTACGAGGTCTAGTACCTCTTGACAAAGACCTAGATAAATGGACCCAACTGAGTATTGTGGGTCCTAGAAGGGGTTTATCCTTTGTAGAAACCCTAAAATGTAAAAAGAGTGATTTCCACTCACTCCCACCCCTTATACCTAATAACAACCAGATCATGGCACCTACGAATGCTATGGGTCCATTTCTATCATTGGAGGAGTTTTCACTAGTAGGCAAGTTTCTAGGCGAAAGGCCGAATATAGAAACTATACGTTCCTAGGTGCTATCCAAATGGAGAACAATTGGAAATCTAGATATTGTTGCTCTATCTAGGTTCTTTTTCATCCTAATGTTTAATAACTAGGAGGATGCGAAGCACATCCTAATAGGCAGACCATGGTTATTAGGTAAGCACAACCTGTTCCTCAGGAAATGGGGGGAAGACTTTAACCCCAAAAAGCAAAATATCAATACAACCCCCATCTGGGTTCAATTGCCAAACCTTCTGGTCCAGTTTTTCAATGAGTACTAGTTGCAATGGATTGCCATAACTATTGGTGATTTGGTTGCCATAGACCATTCAACCCTGGCAAAGACAAGTATAACACATGCAAGTATTTGTGTCAACGTAAACTTAGATTATGAGTTACCAACATTCGTGGAACTAGGTTATGGTTATTATGTAAGAAATAATTCGATGGAATATGAAAATAAGCTAGCATTTTGCATAGAATGGTGAAACCCAGGGCCATTTACGAAATCAGTTCCCAAGCCTAACAGCTAGTAGAGAAGCCCAGAGGATAGAAGGCAAAAGGACAAATGACAAAGCTTTCCCTAGGAACCAAAATATGGGAGGACCAGTAGGCAAAGGTGATTTTAGGCATATCAAGGATAATAATATCTACCAGGAGCAAGGAAAATAGGCTCAACCCTAGGAGAGAGAGAAATAACAAATTACCTTCAAGCAAGAAAGCCAGGTAAGTTCTAAAATATCAAATTCAAATCAGTTGAAAGTTTTTGCTGACCTGGTGGTAGAAGGGGAGACAAACGAGGATGGAGTCCTCCAGGTTCAATTATCAGACACCTTAGAATCCTTGTCCATATTGGGTCCTTCTAATATTGCAACAAAAATTCCTCCAAATCATAATGGTGAAGCCTCAAAGCACACTCCCAAGGAATATAGGAAAAGGATGGAGGAGATAGGTCTAAAGGAGTCGGGCCTACCCAATATCATAACCAAAAGCCCTTCAAAATTCCAGGAAACTCCACAGAAAAATTATGGTGAATATAGGAAAAGTATGGAAGAGTTAGAATCAAGAATTGATATGGTAGAAATTCATAAATTGAAAGGGAGATCTAGCCCAGTACTTCAACAGATTGTACCTCCTCACTTTAGTACAAAACAGACCAAAAGTACAACAAAATCTCTAATAGATTATGGTAGTGAGAAAAAGAGAGGGAGGATGTCTAATGTTGAACAAAATATACTGAGGACTGACAATGAAGTACCAAGTGGAAAACAAAAAGCACTGATACAATAGGTTATCCTAGGTCAAGATGATATAAAATTAGGTAAACCTCCCCAAGGAAAGGTGAGGGGGATAAATCCTAGACAATCTAAATGAAGGTACTCTCATGTAATGTGAGAGGACTTAATATCCCATCGACCCATAGGGTAGTCAGTTAAATAAGAAAGCAATATAACCCAACTATTATTCTCTTACAAGAAACAAAAATAGATGTAACCCAGTCAAAATTAGCATCTAAAAAAATATGGATTCAGGGAGACATGGTTTTCAAGCAGGCAAGAGGAGCTTTAGGAGGACTCATTGTGCTATTGTATTCTAGGAGTGTGGAAGGTAACATTATCAATGATAATGGCAGGGTGTTGAGTGTGTTTTTTCATGAAATTGACAAGAACAAATCATGGATTGTATCAAATGTGTATGCACCCAATTCAGTTCAAGGAAGAACCTCATTGTGGGAATATTTGAGCTAGTTGAGCATAGCATTTTATTATATTCCTTGGATGGTAGTGGGATACTTCAATACTCTCTTATATCCCTAAAAAAAAAAGGGTGGGGCTGGGCTTCCAACAAGAAGCATGGAAGAATATAATAAGTTTGTCAATTCTAATGAGTTGATGGATATGAGGCTAAAGGGGGCTAATTTTACATGGAGAAACCATAGGATAGGAAGTCAGATCATTCAATAAAGGTTAGATAGGTTCTTTTTGTCAAAATAAGTAGTCATAGTGTTTGGAGATTCCACTTTGTAAGCTCTTCCAAAAATTGTGTCAGATCATAATCCCATTTTATTAGAAGTTCCACAAGCTAATTCCTTTAAAAAATCCTTTTGCTTCCAGTCAATGTAGCTCAAGCATCTAGACTTGAGGTAAAGAATCAAAAGCTGGTGGTAACAAACCATTCATGGTAGCTCTACTTTTAAGTTAGCCCAAAAATTGAAATCGGTGAAGGAAAACCTAATAATTTGGAATAAGGATGTGTTTGGGAATCTCTTTGAGCACAAGAAACGAGTGGGATAAAGCATGAGTGTCATTTACAATAGGATTCAAAGTGGTACTTATGATGAAACAACAAGAACAGAGGAGCAAATTAAGCTTGTGGAATATCACAATATTCTGGCCTATGAGGAAACCTACTGGAGGCAAAAATCTAGGGCTTTATGGCTGAAGGATGGTGACTCAAATTAAAAAAAATTCCATTTCACTACCTTGAGAAATAGAAGTCATAATAAGATCAAGAAGTTGACTAGAGATTATGGATTCAAAACTCAAAATTTAAATGAGATTAGAGATGAAGCAGTTAGCTACTTCATCTCCCTCCTCGGGGATGGATCACAATCCAAGAGGAAGCCAAGGAGATCCTCCTTCAATTCATACCTAGTGTCATATATGGGGCCACTAATGCCAAAATCCTAGCTCCATTCACTAAGGAGGAAATTAGATATGCTTTTTTCAGTATGGAACTTGATAAGGCTCCAGGTCCAGATGGATTTCCTCCATGTTTTTACCAGTTTTTTAGGATATTATTGGGGAGGATGTAATATCGGTGGTAAAAGAGTTTCAGTATTCAAAACACATCCCTATAGGGTTTAATTCTACTTTCATTGCATTGATACCTAAGGATCTAGACCCAAAAATAATGGCAAATTTTAGATCAATCAGTCTATGCAATGTGTCTTACAAAATCCTTACTAAATCCATAGCTAACAAGATGAAAAGAATTTTACCCCTCATGATTGATACCTGTCAAGGGAGCTCGATGCAGGGAATATTGATTCTTGATGGGGTGATTACAATCCATGAAGCCCTTCACTCTACAAGCTAAACTAAGAAGGCAACTTTTTCCCTAAAGCTTGACATGAATAAAGGTTTTGATTGTATCAATTGGTATTTTTTGATTGTAGTTCTAAAATTTGGCTTCCATCCTTAGTGGGTAAGACTTATCAAAGGGTGTATCCTCAAGCCTTGGTTATATGTTCTTGTTTATGGTACAATAGCAAGGTATTTCAAAAGTCTTATAGGCCTAAGACAAGGAAATCTGATCAGTCTGATGTTGTTCATTATTGTGGTGGAGGCTCTAGGTAGAACTATCAAAGTGGCCTGCAGTGCAAGACTAATTTCTAGGATTAAGGCCACATCCCTTACCAGTCCAGTAACCCACCAATAGTTCATTGATGATACCCTAATTATGACTCAGGCCTCAATTTTTGAAGCTAGAAGTATAAAGTGAGTCTTAAAGTTTTATGAGGAGGCAATTGGACAAAAGGTAAAATTTTTCAAAAGCAAAATTTACTTCCTCAACACCCCCATTACAAGGCAGGTTAGGATCATGGGGATTTTGGGGTGTTCAATTGCTACTCTCCCTACTTCCTACCTAGGCATTCCCTTGTTCATAGGCTCCCCCAGGAAGTCAATGTGGGACAATGTGGTAGAAATAATTCAAAAGAAACTGGCTAGGTGGAAAGGTCATTTTTTGTCTCGGGCAAGTAAATCTACCCTTACTATGGCCTCCCTTCAGAGCATCCCAGTTTATTTTCTATTAGTTTTTAAATCCCAAACTACGGTATATAAAAATATTGAACAACTCCAAAAGAACTTCCTCTGGTCAGGGTTGAAATAAAAATAGCAACTTCACCTAGCAGGATGGAGTAAGGTTTGCAGACCAAAGGAGAATGGGGTATTAGATCTGAGAAGATTATCCCAGCTAAACACGGAATTGATTTCCAAGTAAGCATGGCATCTCTTAACCAACAACGAGAACCAATGGAATGCTATTATTAAAATGAAATACATCAAAGGCATTTATTTTCTATGGGACAATATCCTAAATAGAGGATCAACTTTTTGGAAGGTAATCTTGACCAATAGAAATATCATCAATAAAGGGTTGAGATGGATCTTAGGTAACGGGTAAAAGATTAGTTTTTAGTATGACAAACCGGCTAGGTAGGAGGACCTCTCTTAATTGCCCCACCTTGTCATGGTCAAGGAGTACACTGGTCATTTCATAGGAAGGAAAGTGGTTAATTTTATGATTAATAACAATGGAAGGTTAAGATGGAAAAAATCAGGATTCTGAGATTCAAAGCTGAATCAGAGGAGATCCAAAATATCTTGCACCAACAATATATTCCCATGAGAATTGGAGAGGACCAAGTAATATGGGCTGCAACTGAGAGCGATCATTTCATTGTCAAATTTTCCTACAAGCTTATGATTGATCTTGAGTATCCCATCCTCCAGACCTAGTTGTTATAGGTCAAAAATATTATCCCCAAAGTCACCTTATTTTCATGGTTGGTGATCCAAGGGAGGATACTTACCATTGATAACATGTTAAAGAAAGGTTTAATTATTGCTAACCATTGTTATCTATGCAGAGCCAACTAGGAGTCCACCCTCCATATTTTCCTTGAATGCTCGATTGCAGATGATATTCTAAGTAAGGTATTCCAAGATTTTAGAATTTCATGGGTGAGACCGAAAACTATCTTTGACCTTTTCCAGCAATGGACCAATCCCTTCTTCAACCTTAGGATTAGGTTCATGTGTAATATCTCCCTTCACCACTTCCTATGGTAGGTCCGGTTAGAAAGAAACTATAGATCCTTTAGGGATACTAGCCATGATCTCATAACCATCACCAGCAAGATCCTTTCTTTTGCTCGTGAAAACATTAATATTATTCCCTATGAATATCAGAATAACCATCCCTAGGAAAAATAGCTTGACCAATCCTTTAATATTCCCTTAGAAGAGGAACCTGTGGTCATTAAGGCTAATCCCAGAATAGGTGTGACTTAGATCCTGTCTCCGATCAGTTGGCTCAAGTTCAACTTTTACAGTGCTGCTAAGGGCTATCCTAGAAGAGCAGGTACTGGAGGAGTGGTTCATGAACGCCAAGGAGGCTTGGTGCTGGAATTTTATGAACATATAGGAATGAATACCAAAAATGAAGTGAAAGCAAGAGCCCTATGGAGAGGACTGCATATGTTCCATGAGAACGATTACAAACTAATAGTAAAATGGGACTCAATGAATATTATAAACCTTCTAACCAATGGGAAGAAACCTCCATGGTGGATTGAACTAATCATAGATGAGGTAAGGATACTTTTTGAATCTAGGAATTATAGGCTAGCACAACACGTGTTCCTAGAAGACAACAAAATAATAGATAATTTTGCCAATATAGGTGTTGATGCTAATGGAATTGTCATGTGGGAACAAGGGGTCCCCAGTGACATGGAAGAAGCAATGCAAAATGACCACCAATGAAGTCTGATGTGGGGGCTTTGGGTGGTGGGAACACAAACACGAGTGTAGGGATAGAGGAATTTTGGTTTGTCAACTCTGTCCTGTTTTAATTTATGAAAAATTTTGGGTTTCTGTATATACTGAGGATAGGGTCCTTCATGGAATTATGGTTCTTCTTAGCTCCGTATATGGTCTAAAAATATGTCTGGGGATTAATAACATATGTATGGTTTATGGTTAGCTGGATGGTCGGGATGTTAGTATGGGTAAAGGGTACCAAGCTCATTCTATATTAGGGCTTAGAATAATAAGGAACAATAAAGGACAATTTATCCTTAACAAGGAAAGGATCCACATCAGCTTATGACTATTTTTTGTAACAGGTTTTGGGTTAACCTTTATCACCTAGTATTAATGAAATGACCCTTAATTACCAAAAAAATATATTATGACCAAGCACATTTCATCAGTGTAAATAAGGACATTTCTTATTTTTTATATTTTAAATATAGGGGAGTCATGATATGTAATATTTATTAATAGATTTTCAAATTCAAAAAATCATATTAAGAAAAAAACAATAATCAAGTTTAGCAAAATATCTAAATTTAGTTGTCATTGTAGCCCTAAAAGCTTAGATTCAACCTTTGGATCTAACACCATATGTCATGCCCTCTAGGAATTATTCATTTTATACATAATAAATTGATAATATAAGTAGGTTGCATATTTTTTAAAAACATATAATAAATAAAATAACATTTTATAGAATTGTACATATTTAAGAAACTTAAAGTATAAATCTACATTTTATAAGATATAATGTAGTACTATAACATGCCACATTTTCCCTATTAATCACTATCCCATCCCTTCCTCATGCTCCTCACATGAGGATATGAATCTCATATCATCTAACATTACTTTATTGAAGCTATGTATAACCATGAGTCTTCACTTCTAAACTCCTAAGTAAAATGAATTATTACTAAATGTAGATGTATATCCAACAATATTATATATGAATGATGACTTATAGCACCATATCCCTGAGATATTCTAGGCTAGTTTACATGGTCATGCACTAGCTAATCCTAGGCTCATACATCCTTAGAAATAAATATAAATGAAACAATGGAGGTACACATTTTGCCAATTCTATAGTCAATCATGGTACATGTAGAAGGGACCCCTCTTATCTATTTATATTGATTGCTTATAACAAGCAAATAATATATTTTCTCTTAAGAACAAAGATACTATAGTAAGACCCATCCCATTTTTTAAATTCATATCTAATCATAATAAATCTAGAGGGACTCCCTTGGATTTAGCTAGGAATATCCATAAGAAATGAATAGTGACTTTCCCATCATAATAGAAAACTATTACAATGGATCAAGTGGTACGTACATAGTAAAATAATGATAAATTAGTGTATAATACTTAATTCTTATGGGTAACCCATAGAAAAATTATAGATATGGTTTAAATAATAACAAAATAAACATAATGATAATATGGGGTTAGCAATATTGTGAAGGAGAGTAGCTCTTCCATAGGCTTTCCAAAAAAAGTGTTGGTCACGGTGGCCTTACGAAAAGAATACTTCGAACAACGTGAAGGTGGAACCCAATCTGAACTAGCACATAAAGACAATAATATACAAGTAGGTTACAATGTTGCGCACTCTCAAGATGGCTATCGAATTCCTAGAGGATGTAAATACTCAAATTATTGGGTTAATGGATGGGTTTGTTATGGAGAGCCAAATTTTCTCAATACCACTTGATGGAGATCCAAACTTTCTCAAACCAATTCTCATTCAAAAATGTGGAAAAGATCCTCTCACAAACCCTCATTATGCGGCTATATAGCCAAAAAACCTTAAAAACTGAAATGAGTTGGATGGGGCCCAAAATTGGGTTGCGCATCCCTATTACAATAGACAAGCCAAAAATAAAGTTTCCAGTCCTAACTCTAAATACATTAGGAGATATTAACCTCCGAATAGCTCAAAAAGCATAAAAAACTAGGTAAGTAATTTTAAAACCTAATTTTGGGGTACTAGATGATGGAATTTGGCCCTAAAAATTGGATTTTTTGGACAAATAGGACTCTAGGGAGTCGTATTTGTTTAGAACTCTCCCAAATAGCTCCCTATCAAATTTCACGTCAATCGGAGCTACGGTTGAGAAGTTATGGCCCCGACAATTTTGTTGGATGCTCCTGCATCAGTTTGCCTTGCACACAAATGTTCTTGATAAAAACCAATATTTAGTTCTTACTTTGGGATCCTGCTCTGGTAGGGTTGTTGTAGGGTTTTGAAAGCACGAGGATACGGAAGCAAAATGGCATACCGGGTGCGATGCAAACAAAAGCAAAACGTAACGCTAAGTCCTACGAACGAAAATGCATGAAAAGGGGAAAACAAGCGAAATGAAACGAGATGTAAAGCAAATGTAAAGTGCAGCCCTTTATTTTATTAATTTTCTCGAGATCAGGTTACAATACATCTCCTCCATTTTTAGGGGCTAGGAGCATTAAACATAGTTTTGTCACACCATGGATGGTACGCTTTCTTTCGCGTGCCCACATGTGAAATGGGCGGGCCAAAATTTTTCATCGTTTGCATGAATGCATCTGTGCTTCCTTGCTTCCCCTCCGGTGTCGAGATCCTACGTTCAAAAAAATAGCAAATGATTAAAAGCACCTGCGGATGGAGGGAAACATGCGATCCCCAAGGCCTCCGGTTAATGCATGCATAAAATAATTAAAACTATAATCAAAACATATCAGAATGAGCTAAAATTTGGACAGAGACATGAAAACATTACCAAGAACACACTACAAAAGGAATAGTTGAGAAATCTACCACAAATTTCTAATCGCTCGGGGTGGGACGATTAGGACTATCAAAAGATGTCAGAAAGTGACTTCCTAAATTTCTAATTTAAGGGCCTCCAAAACACCTGTAAAGTTGGGGTTAGGTAAAACGGGACATTTTGAGATGACCCAGAAGGTCGGATTTCACAAATTCTACCTTGATCGCCCTGTATCCGATGATGATCCCTGTATGTTAATGAAAACGGAAAACACTAAAAACACAACCAATATTCATCAGAATGACATGAAATTTGAATGGCAGCCTATATGAGTGACCTAAAATGAAATGCAAATGAAACAATAAAGAAATATACTATAGATTTCTAATCACTCTAGGGTGGGGCGATTAGGACTGCAGCAGTGCGAGGGGCGCCTGGGGGCAGGATGCCCACCGTTTGGGGCTCGGTTTCGGCACCAATCCACTTGGGATGGGTCCAAAACCTCCTAGGGGGTTGTGTTGAAAAATTGGGTGGGGTATTGTGGCCAAATTTTTGTGTTTGGGTCTGGATTGCGCTTCCAATGATCACCCAATAACCTCCCTTCCAAAAGAGAGATCAAGGATGTAAGAAGCACAAGCGATGGGTGAGGATGTAATTCGGCAGCACTCTGTTGCTCAAAATGCTCTTGCCCTATCCTTTTTTGGGGTGAGAAGACTCACAATTTTATAGACCTGAGGGTCTCTTGTGAATGAGCATGCAGAGGTGCCACTTGGCCATCATGCCTTGTCAAGGGAGAGAAGATTCCTCCCTGATTAAGGGCTCCATGACTGCCTCTTTGAGCTCAAAAATGCTCACTCGCACTCCCATGCATTGAAGGTGGAGTTGAGTGGTGAATCTAAGCTACCATTTGTCAAGGTTTGACCTTTTTCCCATCAAACCTGCTATTTGCCCCACCCTGGAGCGAATGCTGCTAATCGTCATGGGGTGGGACGAATACCAGTTTGTAATCATCCCAGGGTGGAACGAGTAGGGAGCAGAGTGCCTGAAAGGTGCCAAATTGACCTCTGACCTTCCAAAACTACTGTGGGAGTGGTTAGGACCATTTTTTAACCTCTAGGGGCTGCCCTAGGGGCTATGTATGTCAATTCGATCAGTGCTTGTCGTCACATAATTGGATTGGTGCTATTTTGGTGTCTAAAGATGCCCCTTTTTGGGATGCGCTATGTGTGGCGCAGTGCTGAGAAAAAATAGATAACCAAAGCACTAATGATTAGGGTTTCTCAATAACCTAACCAAATTTTGATGCCCCAAGTCTGGAAAGGGCACGTATTCTTGAATCCTTGCTTCTGACGAGCTAAGGAGCTTAACTCAAGTGTTAACCTTTTTCGATGAGGTGTTACTTGATCTTGGACATTGTTCAGTCATGAATAGGCAAAGGGCACAACGTTTTGTCTGTGGGAACCTTGAGTTCATGATTCATGAATACCAAGTGTTTGATCAGCTTATGATTATTGCTTGTTTGCTGCCCCAAGCAGGAGTGTGATTGTCTTTGTCAATGATTCTTTGAATGCATTCCATTTCCTTTATTAGGTGTGTATTTGTTGATTGGTGACTAAGTGTGACTACCCCCTCAAGCGATGAATCGATGAGGGAATGACCGACATGAGAAAATCGATGAGTCACTTGACCCAAGATGAATTTTGTAAGGGTGCCTTCAATTTTTTTTCATTGAATGCTTATGCAGTTTCCCAACAATCTGACCTATTTTTGGTGGGTGTTAACTCTTTTTGTGATGCTTATTGGGTCTGAAATTGTCAAGAATTCATCCTCCCCTGGAGCGGTCTGGCTATGGTAGCCTTATTAGGGAGTATAATATTGATAATTTGTGACCCTGATGTCTATTTTGCATGCCAGGAACATTAGGCACAAAGGCGCCTTTGTTCGGCAATTTTATTGCTATTTTTGGGTGGGTTTGGACCCTTTTTGTGACGCCTTTTGGGGATGAAATTCTCAAAAATCCATCCTCCCAGTGGTCCGTTGGGTTTTAGGGTTAGGATGGAATGGCCTCTGGGCGTCCTTTGTCTTTTGCTTTTGGGAGGTTGCCTTTTGTGTTTGGGATGAAATTCTCAAAAATCCTCCTCCCATGGAGTGGTCCGGCTATGGTAGCCTTCTTAGGGAGTAGGATAGTGAGTATTTGTGACCCCAACGTCGTTTTTGGATGCCTTGAATCGCAGGTGCAAAGGTGCCTTTGTTCGGTAGTTTTATTGCTATTTTTGGTGCATTTTGGATGCAGTTTTGGTTGTTTTTTATTTTCTTGCTCTATAATCGTCCTAGGGTGGGACGAATACCAGTTGAGTAATCATCCCAAGGTGGTACGAGTGCTAAATAGAGTTCTCATCCCAGGGTGGAACGATTATAGGCCTAAAATCCTATATAAGGGCCAAAACTAGGTTTTGGGCTCATTTGCATTTGTTTTTCTGGCGATTTGGAGTTGTGAGGAGGAGGAGGTCGAGTTCGCGTAGTGGAGCGCTTTCAAAATTTCACAGACACAATGAGTTCATGGACCGTATCATCCAGTGGCAGATCCGAGGTGAGACCCATGAGCACTCCTCTTTATTTTTCTTGTTTTTATTTTCAAAAGCCGTTTTTTGTTTTCTTTGTTTAGCTGAATGACTGGTTAATTTTTTTTTTTTGTTTTTGTCTTTATATGAAACTAGGTTTTTTTTTTGTTTTGTATTTTTTGTTTAAACTAGGATGAAAACCCTAGGTTAAACTGTTTTATTTTGTTTGGGTTTTGTTTAAACTAAGATTAAGAAACTCTAATTAAAAAATTTGTGTTTTTATTTTGTTTTTGTTTTTCAGTTTTAAACTAAGGTTAAGAACCCTAGGTAACTGTAAATTTGTTTTTTTGTTTTTTTTTGAACTGATTTTTTTTTGGTTAAACTAAGATTAAGAAACCCTAGTTAAATAATTTGTGTATTTTGTTTTTTTTGTTTAAACTAAGATTAAGAAACCCTAGTTAAGAAATTTGTGTATTTTGTTATTTTTTGTTTTTTGTTTTGTTTTATTTGTTAAATGTTTTAGTTGTACGTTTGTTAAATGTTTATGCTGTATAGTTTGTTAAATGTGTTTGCTGTACATTTGTTAAATGTTTATGCTATACATTTGTTAAATGTTTTAGCTATAGAATTTTTTTTTGTCATGTTTTTAATGTTTTTGTGTTGTTTTTGTTTTGCAGGTGGTGAAGAGCCGGTATCGTGTGCCGACGATGTTTTTGGATGCGGGGAGGTGCTGACTATGGTGGACTGGGAGTGGCTTGATGCCCTTGGGCTCAAGCAGGTGACTCGGTTAGAGCCTATGGTGGGGGATCAGGCATATCTGACTGCCTTGATCAATTTGTGGGATCCCCGCACCAACACCTTTCATCTCCCAACAGGGGAGATGACAGTGACTCTTGAGGACGTCTATCGGATTCTATGGATTTTGATAGATAGATTGCCCATTCGGACTACTCCTCATGATCAGCAGACGGTGTTATTGACATGGTGCTTTTGGCATGCATCGAAGATGGGGGTGGATGATGCAATGGAGAGGGCGAGAGGGGACTAGCAAATAGGGGGTTTGATGTGGGGGGGGGGGGGGGGGGGGGGGGGGGGGGGGGCCCCCCCCCCGGGGGGGGGGGGGGGGGGGGGGGGGTGGGGGGGGGGGGGGGGGGGGGGGGTTGGGGGGGGGGGGGGGGGGGGGGGGCTCTTGTGGTGGGATGACAAGTAGCGCTAGTGGGAATGATGCGGGGGCTGGCAGCAGCCATCATGAGAGGTCCCATAGGACCCACACCACTGGGGGTAGTTCCAGTTGCATCGATCTTGCGTGATCATGGTGGCCGACGCCCTAGGCTTGGGGTTTTTGAGTTTTTGATTTTGTTTGTGAGGTCAAAGGGCCATTTTATTGTAGCCTGAGGGCTTTTTTTGACGATATATATACATGACTTTCTTTGTGTTTATACACTTGTTATGGTTTAATTTTATGCACATTTTAGTTAGTTGATGTATGCATGTGTTATTATGAATGCGATGTTTCTAATTATATGATGTATGCATATGGAATGGATGGAATGATTTGTTGATAACTTGTCGGTGGCACCATAGACTGTACAGGATTCACTGGCTTTCTGTACTATGTGATGACTTTGTGGAATGACTTTGCATGTGTGATTTTTTTTTGTTTTGTATTTTTTGATGGTGATGTAAGAATGGAATGTACCACGGGTGTTTTTAGAATGTAGTTAAGGTTTTTCTAAGACTCAGACGCTTTAACTAACTAGCCAAGACTGTACATTTATCTTACGAGACTTTTGAACAAGGTATTAATCAGACTTGAGTTTGACCAAGTTATTTCACATCCCTGTGTGTGCAATTGAGTTCGTTTATGTGGTATTTGTTAGGATATCGCCAGTTCCAGATAGGTTGTCCACCAAACCTATACTTAGGATCACCTAATTAGCTCCACTAACTCCTTTGTTGTATTTAGTAAGATTAATCCATAGGACAATCTAAGGTACCATAAGCTAGCTCATCCACATGCAAACATTGGTCTGCTCACACGCCAAGCTAATGTGATAGACATATCGTCATGCATTTAGGATACCACCATTGCCAAGTAGGTTGTCCACCAAACCCGTAATGAGGATCACCTAGATGGTTTTTCGAATGCTAAGAATTTCAGGGATTCAAGCTCAAGCGTTTTTTGGTTGCTCAACTTGTTGGGATACTTGCTCTCATACATAGTGATAAAAATCACTATTTATTTTTCTCTTTTGTTTTTCTTTTTGAGCAAGGGGTTTGAATAGTGGTGATAACCACTGTTATTTGATTTTGCATTTTTAGGTTTCAAAGTTGAGCTCGTAGGTTTTTGTCTTGCGAATGGAATTGATCCCTTTTGGCTTTGGGGATGACTACCCATCTTGTTTAGGGATGTGTAGTACAAATCCTTATGACTTTGGGGACCAAAGGTGATTTGGGATCTTAGTATGTAATGGCATTGATATTTTAGGCCTTGGGGATGACTACCCATCCTTGTCAGGGGTGTGTAGTATGAATCCTTATGACTTTGGGGACCAAAGGTGATTGGAGATCTGATTATGTAATGGCATTGATCTTTTAGGCCTTGGGGATGACTACCCATCCTTGTCAGGGGCATGTAGTACGAATCCTTACGACTTTGGGGATCAAAGGTGTTTGGGGTTTTTTGACAGTGGATTTTAACCACTATTTATTATGGGGAATTGGATGGGGAAGAGCTTGTCCTTTTTTCAATTCTTAGCATTCTTGAACCATTCGCACAGGGGGATGAGCAAGATAACCTTTCACCTATGGTACCCTAGACTGCTTTGTAGGTTTCTCTTGTGTTCACACAACTTGGGAATTTTTTTATGTGTTTTAACTTGTGTTGGGATGCTACGTAACAAGGTGTGGTCCAAGTAAAACTCTACCTTTGTAAAAATATGTCTGAATTTATAATTTTTTTGGCTAGAAATCTAATGATAGTTGAATGACAAAAAACCCTAGATGCATTAGAAGACAACTGACTATGATATGGTGCAAAATGTGAATGGCGTTTATTTTTGATGGACTATTTACAAAGTGGAATGAATGTAGAAAATGATGGAATTGCCTAGCAATTACAGTCTATGGTGCTTATGACGTGTATGGCCAACAAATATGCCATGTATGGATATGATGCCTAAATGCAGTTTATTATATTTTTGTGTTTTGATTTTTAAGAGTATGCATGGAAGTGAGATGCAATTTTTTTTGTTATTTTTTATTATCTTTTGTTTTTTTTTGTTTTTGAATATTTTTTTTTGACCAAGCGATTGTGGGAACCCTTGGAGCTTTTGGTTTGACCAAAGAGTTTATGGATACCTTTGGGGCATTTTAGGTTGACCAAGCGATTGTGGGAATCCTTGGAGCTTTTGGTTTGACCAAAGGGTTTATAGACACCTTTGGGGCATTTTGGGGTGACCAAAGGGTTTATAGATACCTTTGGGGCAGGTTTATGCACCTTTGGGGCGTTTTTGGGGTGACCAAAGGGTTTATAGATACCTTTGGGGCATTTTGGGGTGACCAAAGGGTTTATAGATACCTTTGGGGCATTTTTGGGTTGACCAAGTGATTGTGGGAATCCTTGGAGCATTTGGGGTGACCAAAGGGTTTATAGATACCTTTGGGGCATTTTGGGTTGACCAAGCGATTGTGGGAATCCTTGGAGCATTTGGGGTGACCAAAGGGTTTATAGATACCTTTGGGGCATTTTAGGTTGACCAAGTGATTGTGGGAATCCTTGGAGCTTTTTGTTTGACCAAAGGCATTATGGGCACCTTGGAGCATTTTTGGGTTGACCAAGCGATTGTGGGAATCCTTGGAGCTTTTGGGGTTGACCAAGCGATTGTTGGAATCCTTGGAGCTTTTGGGGTTGACCAAGCGATTGCTGGAATCCTTGGAGCTTTTGGGGTGGGTTATGGCTCTCTAAATGTGGAATGGCCTCAAATGACTGATGTTCAAGGGTTCTAGTTCCTTGATTCCTTCAATAGAGGCGAGCCGGTATGTTCTAGGTCCTATTTTACTGTCGATGACATAAGGACCTAACCAATTTGCCATGAACTTGTCCCTTAGATGGGGCGGCAAGTTAGAATTTTGTTGGTTCTCTTTTAAGACCAAGTCACCAACCTGAAAGTCCCTCAAGTGAACTTTCATGTTGTATGCTTTCTTAAGTCGCTCTTGATAGATACGTAAATGCTCAAGAGCATTGATGCATCATTCATCGAGCAACGTAAGTTGGTCTAACTAGGCCTGCCGCATAGTGTCATCGTCGATGAACTCTTGCATTGATATGCGCAGGGAAGGTATTTCCAACTCGAGAGGCATGACCTCCTCGGAGCCATACACCAGCAAAAATGGAGTTGCCCTAGTGGGCATCCGAATGCTAGTGCAATAAGCCCAAAGAGCAAGTGGGATTTGAATGTGCCAATCCTTATGACTATCTATGATCGTATTTTTAAGGATGGCAACTAGTGTTTTGTTTGACGCCTCTGCTTGCCCATTTGCCTGCGGATAATAGGGTGTTGAAAAACTATGCTGAATTTTGTACTTTGTTGTCAAAGCACGCACATCTTTGTTTTTAAATGACATCCCATTATCCGAGATGATCTTGGATGGAATACCAAAATGACATATGATGTTATGTAAAATAAACTCCCCAATGCGGGTTCCAGTCATAGAGGTAAGCAAAATTGCTTCCACCCACTTGGTGAAGTACTCTGTGGCCGTTATGATAAACGTGTGATGACCTGACGATGCAGGGGAGATCTTTTCGATTAGATCTAAGCCCCACTACAAAAATGGCCAAGCCGATTGGATTGGCTACAAGGCCTAAGAAGGTACGTGTGTCAAATTGGCATGGTGTTGACACTTCATGCACTTCTTTACATATGCGCAACAATATCGCTCTAAAGATGGCCAATAATAGCCCATGCAGAGAATGCACTTTGCGATGGCCATACCGCTGAAGTGGCCACCGCATGTACCATCGTGTGCTTGGGTGATCGCCCAAGTGGACTCCTGCTGGTCCAAGCAATGGAGGAGGATCCCTTCATAGCTTCGATGATACAAAATGTCTCCTAGCAAGACATGTTTTGCCACTTTCTGTTTGAATGATATTTTCGCGGCGTGCGTCAATCCAAGTGGGAGGTTACCTAGCTTGAGGTAGTCTCTTATGGGTGTGTACCAATCCTGCTGATCAGAAACCTCGATGGTATGAACTGCCAATCCCTCTTGAAGTTCATCCCTACCAAAATCTGAGTGGGAACGGACCTATAAGAATAGCATTGTGTTGCTATTAAGAGGGGTCGGGGAGAACAAGGACCCCTAGTTGGCGTGATTTAGACTATCATGGATTCGAGAGAACTTATCCTGAGATGGTTCAATCTGGATCAGGTGGATTCCTGGCGTTAGGTCAGAGCTTGCACGCTCCATCGTGGATTGCGATAATGTTTTGACTTGAATAGTTGCCATCTCACCAGAAGGGTCTTGCGGGATTAGTGACCCCAAGGAGGCCATAGTGTCCACAAAATGATTCGATGATCGAGGGAGTGCCTCGATGTCGTACCATTCAAGATTTGCCAAGAATTTGTCCACAAGGGCTTTGTAGGCCTACAAAACTAGGCATTTACATTGGAATACCCCTTTTACTTGGTTGACAATTAACAATGAATCACCAAAGATGTTCAAGCATTTGATGTTCATGGTGATTGTTGTCTGAAGACCTATGAGCAAGGCTTCGTATTCGGCATTGTTGTTGGTGCATGGGAAATCTAGTTTAAATGATAGAGGTATTGGAGCCCCTTGTGGTGTGAAGAATACAATTCTCATGCCACCCCCTTGCTCACATTTAGAACCATCAAAAAATAGGGTTATGTCGGCCTGTGACTCAGGCACATCAGAATCTAGCGATTCTGAGACATGGAAGACCCCATCATCGGGTAGCTCTATGGTCAAAGGCTGATCATCTTCGAGAGGAGCCTCTGCTAGTTGATCGATGATGACTTGACATTTTATGGACTTTTGTCCAATGAATTCGATGTCAAACTCTGTCAACAACATGATCCATTTTTCTGTGTGGCTACTGTGATAAGTATGACTCATCATGTACCGCAATGGATTCTCCTTAGACACAACATACGTCGTATTGCTCAGCATGTAGTGGCGTAGCTTTTTGGTAGCAAATACCACCACTAAGCATAGCTTCTCGACGTATGCATAGTTAAGTTCATAACTGACCAGGGTGCGGCTAAGATAGTAAGTAGCCTGCTCTTTGTGTAGTTCATTCTTCTGGGCTAGCATGGCACCCAGTGCCACCTCAATAGCTGAGATGTATAAGTAGAATGGCACTCCTGGTCTAGGTGGTGCCAATACTAGTGGTGAAGCCAAGTATTGTTTAATGTCATCGAAGGTTGACTGGCACTCGTCATCCTAGTGAAATGCTACCCCCTTGTGTAATAATTTATTCATGGGTCGACACTTGTCAGATAGCTGCGCTATGAAGCGCTTGATTGACGCGACCTTTCCCTGTAGGCTTCTAAGCTGCTTGATGGTGGTTGGGGGAAGCATTTCAAGGATTGCCTTGACTTTGTTTGGATCTACCTCGATTCCTCATTTTGAGACTATGAAACCCAAGAGTTTTCCAGATGTGATGCCAAATACACACTTCTTGGGGTTTAGTCTGACTTTATGTTCGATGAGGCGATCGAGGATCTTGCTTAGGTCATCGAGATGATCTGGGCACAAAAGAGATTTGGCCAACAAATCATCCATATAATCTTCCAAAGTTTTATGCATGTGATCATGGAAGATGTATGTCATAGCGCGTTGGTAGGTGGCGCCAACATTTTTAAGGCCAAAGGGCATGACCTTATAACAAAATGTCCCCCAAGGCGTTGTGAACGCCGTTTTGAGTTGATCATCGAGATTGATATGAATCTAATTGTATCCCAAGAAACCATCCATGAGGGAAAGCATTTCATGGCCTGCTGTAGCATCTACCAATGCATCGATGCTAGGCAAGGGGAAATCATCCTTGGGACTCACTTTGTTTAGATCTCAAAAATCGGTGCATATGCGAATCCTCCCGTCAGGCTTCTTGATGGGTACCATGTTGGACAGCCATGGTGGGTAATCCATGCAGATGACAAAATGTGCATCCAATAGCTTTTGTAGCTCATCTTTTACCATTAAGGCTACTTTTGGGTGCATCTTACATAGTTTTTGCTTGACTGGCTTGACTGTCGAATCAAGCGTTAGATTATGCGTGACTAGCTATGGGTCTAGCCTCGACATGTCTTTATAGGACCATGCAAAAACCTCCTTCTTCTCTTTGAGAAGGGCAATGTAATCGGCTTGCTCTTCGGGGGATAGACTTACCCCTAGCTTGATGATTTTCGAATTCATTGGATCAGAGCCGATGTCTACGTTAGTCATCTCTTCGACTGACATGTGGGACCCATCCTCCAACTGGTGTGGAGTTGGGATCAGGTGGATATCATTCACTAAATTTAGATCTACGTTTGGAATGTTGGGTTCCTCTTCAGCATGGAAGATATCCTGAGTTGGTCTTGGGGTGAAATGAAGCATCTCACCGCAAGGCCAGTACTCTGATGGGGATGGTGGTGAGTCAACGCGATCCCAATCTATGGCATCTAGGTTTAGATACAAAGGTCATCCTGGGTCAGTTGGATTGTGGATGGGGGTGGTTAAGTCAATGGATATCATGTTGATGAAGTGAATTTGGTCTCCATTACCATGGGTGTGGTGACTCGGACTTCCTTGGTGATCTTTGTGCTCCGGATCTAGCTCTAGGGGTATTGGCACAAATGGATCGGCCCTATGTGTGGATAATAGGACAGGGTCTACCCTTGGCACTGATGGCTCTATAGGGTCTCTGGGCAGAAAATGCTCTCTGTATGCCCAAAGTGGCGGATGCAACACTTGGTCCAGCTGTGCGGGGTTTAGGTGCCACCTATGCCTTGGCCCTATGTTTAGTTGTTGAAACATGTCATCAATGTCCATGGGGTATTGTTGCTATCGCATATGATTGAGATATGCCATATTAGTCTCATCTTCATAATCACTATCAGAGATCCATAGGCCTTCATTGGCTCCGACAACTGTTTGCGACATGTGAGGCTCATCTTGCTTGAGCAAATTGATTTGGTCCCATCGGGGTTGTTTCGCTCTCTACGGGAGGACCTGATTCTCTTGAGGTGGCATTTGCTCGATTGGAGCATTCAAGGGGAACGTTGCCAATAAGCTTTCTTGATAGTCATCCATGGGGGTCACTTGCGAATGATTGCTATCAAATTCAAAAGGGTCCCATGGTGCTACCTCATACTTTGACTCATCTTTTGAAGATCCTTCTTGACCTTGTCTATATCCCTCTTGTAGGTGAGTTCTCAAACTTTCTCCTTTCTCGATCAAAGGGAAAGGGTTGTTGAAGTCAACAAGGTTGGTTGTTAACAATGGGAGATAATCCCCCAATGTGTACGTTGTGTTAGGATTGGCATATGGATCTTGTGCCAACCCATCCTTGTTGCCTATCCCTAGGCCTTGCATGTTCTCCACCAAGATGTCAAGGGGCAAAGGGTGGTTGAACCCTACTCCTGACTTGTCGTATGGCATCTGATATCTTGGTTGGCAAAGAATGCGCACTCCTTGTTCATATCTACCTAACCCATATCCATGCCAATTACATTGGCCAAGATATCTCAAAGCGAAGTCTGGGTTGGACAAATAGTTGACGTCCTCAACAAAGGGTTCTTCATCTTCTTCCTCTTGTAGGTAAGGTTCAATGCCATTATCGAGGCCCCCATATACAAAATTTGTCTAGTTTGGCGGGTAGCCTAGAGGAACAATAGTGCCGATGGGGAGGCGATGTCTCCCCATGTCCTGCATGGACTCAAGTGCGGGTGTTGCTATAATGTTCCGCACTAGGTACTCCCCCAGGCCCGTATTGGCCATCTCAACGGTGATCATTGGCGGTTGAGGGGGAGGGAATGGGAGCTCTTCCTGAGTCCACTCCATGTCGGGTGAACTAGGCATCTCGACTTCCATTCGGCTAGGCATCTCTTCGGTAGATATGGTTGAGACTAATGGCGGTGCCTCTTCCAGGGGTTTCTTCCCATTGTCCTTCGATGTGGCCACCATAGGTGGCATCATTGGTGAAGGACCAGACGATGAAGATGGACCCGATTAGGGATTTGAGGGACTTAACAATGGGGATGCATGCGGAATCGGACCCTGTTTAGATGGATTCAACTAAAAATCCAAATGTGTCGATGGAAGGGTCGATTGCGACATCAGCTGCACCGCATTGCAATACTTGAAGGGCTCTAAGTCTGCCGGGACTACATGCACCTGCCCTTTGAATGTGTACTTTAGGCACTGATGAGCTATCGAAGGGACACACTTCATGTCCCTGATCCAAGGCTGGTCCTAGCAAGATATTATAGGCCATCTCACCTTCCAAGATGTGGCACAACGTAGGAATAGTCTTTTGTCCCACTTGGATGGGTAGGACAATTGTGCCAACCGTCGAGCATATCGCGTCATTGAATGCTCAAAGAGTATAGGTGGAGGCCACAATGTGAGATGCTAGCAACTTGAGGTGCTTCAATGCCGCTATTGTGATTATATTACTGGATGAGCCAGTGTCCACCAACACCCTCTTAAACGGAATCCCGTTGACCCACACAATGACGTGCAGGGGTGGATCTGCCATATCACCAGTCACCGATTTCACCTCATCTTCTCTAAAGGTGATGACTAGCTCGGTGCATCGTTTTACATGTCCCACGAAGTTGTTGAAAGAATTTGCTTCATGGGGCTGCAACTCGATGGCTTTAAGTATCTCCATTAGAGCCTCCCGATGGGGCGGTGATTGTTGTATGAGCTCATAGATGGAGAGCCTAGCCGACGTGGTCCTCAAACTTTGGGTAAGTTTGGTCTGAATTGTGGCCACTGGTCTAGGCGGAGGAGGTTGTGTAGGGTGCTTTTGAGGTTGTGACATTGATGGAACCTCTCCTGGAGCCACCTCGGGGGAAGTTGTGCTTGGGTACCTCTTGTTCCGAGTCACTATGCTTATCACCCCTACATACCCCTGCATGGGGTAGTTCTGTGTCACCTCATTGACTTTAAGGGTCTTTTCCTACACATCATGGGCAGGCAGGAGGTCTTTGAAGACCTCCATCTATTGGTTGTTTGGTACAATGGGATTATCCACCGCTAGCGTCTTGTTGTCTATTAGGTCTTGCACTAAACTTTTGAACTTCCAACATGCGTAAAGGTCATGTCCCTTCTATCGGTGAAACCTACAGTACAAGTCTTCCCTATAACCCTTGGGTTTTGGTGCGTTGGGGTCTATGGGTTGACTTTCTGGTAGGTTTATCAAGTTTTCCACGGACAAGCGATCAAACAAGGAGTCTTTAGACTCTGTGAATGGTGTGAATTGTCACCTAGGGCGACACTACTGATTTTGCTCTTGCCTATGATTTTCTCTTTCATAGTTGTCAAGAGGCACTGCCTGATAATTAGCCTTTTGGGGCTGTGTTGCTTGTGTAGGCTTTGGTGCATTGATAGCAACCTGATTGACCGCAGTGGGTTTCAGTTGTGTGGTCCCTATTTTGGCATTTTTAGGCCACTCTTTCTTCTGTGGCTTGGCAATCTCGCCATCCTGTATCTTGATCTCCTCAATGATTCTGGCTTGCACCAGGGCTTCCTCGAGAGTGGCATATTGCTGTAGTTGCAATAGCATGGAGATCGACCTAAAACAACTCTTTTAGAACATTTGGGTTAGGTCGGCCATGGGAGGGAGGTAGGGCAGCTTTGAAAGCAACGTCCTCCATCGATTTCCATAAGCCGCCATGGTCTCTTCCTCATACTTCCTGAGGCTAGCTAGGTCACTTAATGATGCCTTCTTCTTGGTATTGAAGGCGAAACATTCGAGGAATGTGTCCACTAGCTGGTCCAGGTTACTAATGCTATGCTTTGACAACTGGGTAAACAAGTCCAAGGTAGGGCCTGCGAACGTGGTTATAAATGTTCATAGAAGCAAAGCATCGTTGTCCTGAATGCCAAAGCATTGGCTCAGGAATCTTGTCACATGCTCTTGGGCATCCTCCTCCCCTCTAAATATTTCCAACTGAGGCATTTTAAAGTGTTCAAGGTATGGGGGTGCAAGAACTGAAGGATGCACAGGGTGACTGTGGAGCTGGCATAAAGTGGGCTTTTGGGGCCCAGAAGTCTTGGTCTCCATAGACTCTAAGCACTCTAGGAGTGCTTTGTATGCATCAGAATATTTGATCTCTTCCTCCTTGGTTTGTTCCCATTGCGAATTGCGAGGAACTTGAGGCCTATGGAGGGGTAATCGGGTAGCACCCCCTACCTTGGTAGGGCATTTCAACCTGCTCTTCTTCTTACTCAAATTCCTCATAGGCTTCTTGAGAAGTTATTGGGCATGAACTATAAACATGGGTGGGTGCCCACGGAATTTGCCCATCATTGGCCCTAGTGGTGGTCTCCTGCTCAGGTCTAGGAGGTCTTGGAGGTAGCATTTGATAAGGTTGCGGAGACCTGTCTCACACCAAGGGGTTGTGCCTCTCATACAACTCTGTCCTATGCATGTGATGGGTTGGGACCCTATCATACATAGTGTTATGGAGCAACTCATCTATTTGACACAAAATGCACTCTTTGATAAGGCGATACAGGTGCTCTAACTATTGTTGGTCTTGCTCAAGTTGTGTGATTTGCGCCCGACGGGTGGCATGTTTGCAAAATGCCAAGTTGATCTATTCTATAGTCTTGAGTCTAGGATGCCTAGATGCCTCCTCTAGACATATATCTCAGTCGTGGTGATCCGATATCTCTATAGGTTGCTTCCCTCTGTCGAGGTTACGGCATTCACAAGAGGCTCTGGCTTCTGTAGGTGATCTTGATAAATAGCAGGTGTGGAAGTGCATTGTTCCCATGCTGTGTATTTCTCTTGAGGAATGTAGTGGTGTTCCTTGTGCTCCCTTTTGTATATGTGAAAGGCACGAGAAGAGTTGGCTCACCCTGTTTGAAGAGCCTTGTGCTCTAGATTTGGCCTATTGTTTCTGACAGTAATAAGGGGCAGAGGAGGGATGATGTAATCATGTGGCCCCTACTTATGGACCCTATGCTGTTCTAGCACTTCATTGCATGGTGACCACTCATAACGAGTGTCTGAGGGAGCCTTCCCATTTATGTTGAGTGCCACATGTAAGGACTCTTCTCGAAAGGGTCTATGTTGAATGGGATTGCCCCTCAAATGGGTGCCTCTATAGTCCCGTTCTGTCATGGTATGATGTTGACTATTTTTTGGGTTAGGCTGCCAAGGTGGTATGACCAAATCCTTGGGATTATAGCGGAGGCGACTTGTGCCCCCTTGTACACTTTCCACAGCTTCTGCCTGTGATTGGGCTTGGCTATGGGTGTACACCATGGTGGTGTCTCTCTACAAAATACGTAGGTTTTATCTTCTTTACAATTTTTTATGCTACAGTAAACAAACAGGAGCCACACAAACAAAGGAGTGATTATCTCATTTATGGATTAAAAGTGTGCCCTAAATCTGGTTCAGTGTGTTTTAATTTTTGTTTGAAAATATTGTAAAGAAAATTTTGTTGTATATGCAATATGAGGGCTCTTATGTCTCCCAAAATGGTTGCCCCTTCAATATACCATTGCTAGGCTATTATACTGAACCTCTCAATATACCCGCCCTTACGTGAGGGAAACTATTGGTACGCGAGAGCAGAACAGTACGTGGAACATAGGCGATACAGAAGGGAAATAGCTTTGTTTTTGACACCTACCATAGAAGACTTATCCTCATGCACTGGGAATAACCCCAACTACACTTGGTCAGCTTTTGTTAGGATTTACATCTAGCAACAGTAGTGATCTGGGCTATGTATGCAAATATTCAAGCCAAGGTGGTGATGATATCCACCGTTGATCTTGATCAAGTGTTGGGGTTTTACAACCAACTCCCTGATGTTTAAATTACCACATGGTGTATGGGGTTATTTTTACATGATAAAAGAAAGAAAACATGCAGTAAAGCTTTTTTTTTTATGCAAGCAAAGAAACTAAAAATTATAGAGACAAAAAATAGAAAATGACAGAGAGTGTTCAGACAACCTACCTCTTCTCTACCCACACCAGATGCCCCTAAGTTTCTGCTCAAAAATTGCATAGAGAGCTAATAATATCGGGGTGGGATGAATAGCATATATGTATTCATCATAGGGTGGGACGAATGCCTTATTCGTCTCAGGGTGGCATGAATTACAGTCTGTATTCGTCATAGGGTGGCACGAGCAACAGTCCAGCGCTTGAAGGATTAACACCTAAAAGTAAAAATACACAATTTTGATCAAAAATTTGATCTCAAAATCATGGGATAGAGTCCCACCATGATATCCACTGAAGGCATGAGGATACGGAAGCAAACTGGCTTACCGGGTGCGATGCAAACAAAAGCAAAACATAATGCTAAGTCCTAGGAACAAAAATGCATGAAAAGGGGAAAACAAGCAAAATGAAATGAGATGTAAAGAAAATGTAAAGTGCAGCCATTTATTTTATTAATTTTCTTGAGATCAGGTTACAATACGTCTCCTCCATTTTCAGGGGCTAGGAGCGTTAAACATAGTTTTGTCACACCACGGATGATACACTTTCTTCCACATGCCCACATGTGAAATGGGTAGTCCAAACATCGTCGCCGCTTGCATTAATGCATCTATGCTTCCTTGATGCCCCTTCGGTGTCAATATACTGCATTTAGAAAAATAGCAAACGATTAAAATCACCTGTGGATGGAGGGAAACATGCGATCCCCAAGGCCTACGGTTAATGCATGCATAAAATAATTAAAACTATAATCAAAATATATCAGAATGAGCTGAAATTTTGATAGAGGCATGAAAGCATTACCAAGAGCACACTGCAAAAGGAAAAGTCAAGAAATCTACCACAAATTTCTAATCACTCCGGGGTGGGACGATTAGGACTATCACTAGACGTCAGAAAGTGACCTCCTAAATATCCCATCAAGGGGTCTCCAAAATACCTTAAAATATGGGGTTAGGTAAAATGGGGCATTTTGAGATGACCTAGAAGGTCGGATTTTACAAAATATACCTCGATTGCCATGTATCCGATGATGCTCCTTGTATGTTAATGGAAACGAAAAACAATGAAAACACAACCAATATTCATCAGAATGACATAAAATTTGAATGGCAGCCTATATGAGTGAACTAAAATGAAATGCAAATAAAACAGTAAAGAAATCTATTAAATATTTCTAATCACTAAGGAATTTTAGTTAGACATAATCCTTAGAACAAAGAGCTAAGATTTTCCTCATTTAGTTTGTCTCGTGACCTTTCCAAAACATGCAATACTAGTCAATCGGAGCAATGAGCATGAATTTATGACCTCGACAAGTTGCCCCCTAAATTTTAATTGGAAATAGATGGTTTTAGGTGGGGAAAGGGAAAAATTGTTCAAAAGGGGGGAATTTCAAAATTGTGAGCAGTTAGTCTTTGTAAGCTCCATTCTCCTAAGCAAAGAATATTAGAAATTTTTTGGCATTTTATCTATTTTCTATTTTTCTATGGATTTTATGGTTTTGGTTAATGCAACTTTGCTTCAACCTCCCTAGTGTTGTTTTGATTTTGTTGTACCCCAAGTGGACCTCTGTCTTTTTGGTCTTCTATGTGAGGTTTATTTTGGGTTGTGGGAGCCTCGCAAAACCCTCACCTTTAATTACCAAAATAAATATGGGGTTACCAATATTAAAACACTTAGATAAATAGATTTAAGGTTAGAAATATAAAACCTTTAATTAATTAGTGTCAATCATAAGAAAAAAAATACTTATTAGAAAAAACCATAATAAAAAACTACTTAGTGTCAACGATAATCAAACCATTGAATAGAATAGATAATTATAAACATGAAGAAAACTATTTTATGATTTTTTTAGTTATCATGGATAATAAAAACCTTTTAATCAAAAGGAGAGTGGTGTGTTAGTTAAAAATCATTTAATGATGGTTATGCACACAATATTTCACTACACAATACTATGTGAAGATTGTAATAATATGTAATTAACTGGGAGGTTATATTTTTAAAAATAAATTTAGGTATAGAATGGGTAAAAATCCAAATATTTTAACCATTATATAAAAGGAAAAATTATCAAAATATAAGATGATCATGGTCAAGGAAACACTAAATAGACCCACTAGTTGAAGACTTATAAAGACCTGCAATGTGAATGAATACCTATTAGGAAAGACATATATTTATATTTTGTTTATGTGGGAAGGAATTGTTTTTTTAACAAGCTATGTGTTGTTTCTATTGGGTGCCACTCCCATTACAAAAGAAAATAGTACATTATTCAAATTACATTTCTAACAATTTAATTAAAGCATATCCATATTTCGTTTTCTATCAAATATATTCTCCATATTCCTCAAATTGCTAAGTTTCCATAACCAACTATTTTTTTAAAGGAACTAACAACAAGAACAACCCTTACATGACACATAAATCCAACAAATATAAGGAAAATAAATATAACAATCATCCATCAAAGAGAAAATTAATTTTATTACTTTTCTTTTGTACCAAAGGTTCTTTCTCCTTTAGAGTGGTAATATCTGAGAATATATTTTTGCACTTCAAGATCCTAAGGTAATATCTTGTTGTAACACATTTTGTGAGATCTTCATTTTCAAAAACTAACCATAACCAATTTATTTAATAATTATCTCCAAGAATACCATCTAAGGTGCTAATATTTTCCATGGAATTGTCTGGATGGTCTTTAGTAACCACTTGAATTTTATTAATGATCTAATTAAAACTATCATTTTGGGGTTGAATCTTCTATTGCTTGCATGATTCCTGTTGGACAATTCATGCATCTAGAGGATGATTTTATTTATTTTGAACTATTGAATTTTAATGTTTTGAATCATTCACATATAGGGTCTTCTCCTCTACCAAGAAGAAATGAGAGTATGATTAGATGACTAGGCATATCTTCTTTAGGTGGCCATATTGTTGACAACCATAACATCTTAGAGAGAAGTTTTAATATTCAATATTTTGTATCTATTACTCTTTGCTTGAGGAGATAGTAATGGATTAAGGTCTAGGAACTGAAACATCCATCCAAATTAGGGTTATGCATAAGGGGTTGGACTCGAAATGCACTTGTAAAAACATGATGAATCCTAATCAAAATCAGGGAGAATCATGGAGATTCCTAATCAAATCAAATTAAGCATCTTCACACCAAAATTTGGGGTATTTGAAGCCCTAAAATGCAATTTCATATTTGGTGCCACTTTTGACCTATTAAATCATCTTGTAACTTACTAAAAGCAGCACCATTAGTTCAGTCTTGAAAAGATCTTTCCAACGAGTAAACATATGCCTATGTTTAGATATATATTGTGGCAAATTGACCCTAAGAAAAAATTGGTCCTAAAAATTTTAGGTGAATGGGCCAACGTCGAGGGGCCTCATATTCACCAATTTTCAATTTTAAAAATCCTAATATTCACCCATTTGGTGAATATTCACCACTATGCATAACCCTGATCCAAACAACCAATATTGCTTTACTCATTATTTTTATTGGATAAATTTTCCTCTATTTGGGTATTTGTATACTAGAATGCACCAATGGCATTACCGATTTTGGTGAATATCTTCTATCCTTAAAATTCTATAGAAATATCATAAAGATTCACCTAGACTAGAAATCCATTACCTTCTTATATAAAGAGATTGAAACTAGAAGTTCAAGGTCTTATATAGGCTTGGTATTTTTCTCTTGAGATTGCAGATAGTTGTTTGAGCTTCATAATCAATCAGATCCAACCCAAATTTATTCTTCAAAATCTTGATATAGAGTAGAGGTTCATTCATGCACAAACCCAAAGATCCCTAAGAGGTTTGTTTTGACTGCTTTCTCTCAGAGTGAAGAGATAGTCTATGAACGACACTCTTCCTTTAACACTTGATTGCACCTAGGGTTTACATCCCTTTCACAAACACTATAGCAAAATTTATCGGTATGTTACATGGCTTGATTGCACATATAGCTTACACCCATTTCTATGTGGGAAGGAATTGTTGATATCTTTCACAATTTTAATTTATGGACATGTTTTGAAATGAAACTAAGTATATTTATATTCATAGACTATTATCAATAATGTGGTACATAGATTAGTGGTGTTGATATTTACTCTATAGGCGTATGATATAGGACCTGTATTTATATGTGCTCCTTTATTATTTTCCCTATATATCATAAATATGTTTATGCAATCTATTTTATATCCCTCTTTTATTCTACCTATCACAATATCATGAACTATGAGATATTATAATATAATAAGATAATTTTATTACAATAAAATAACTATTATATCACAAACATGCTCATCATAAGCTCTATAAATTAATAATTTAAATTTTCATGATTTAACTGATAACAAGTATTTAAAATAAAATCAAATAACATTAGCTCAACTAGTTATATTGCTCAACTTTCATGGAAGAAACCTAAGTTTGAATCATGTCAAGCAATACATAATTGTGAAACTATTATAATATCACAATGTGGTCATGATGTAATACTAGTGGAACTATGTCAATACCATATTACCAATTGAAAAAAATAATTTTTAAAAAACAAATATTGTATTTACTTATTTTATTCTTTAATACTTATAAGTATATTTATGTTAAGAAATATCAATGCTTTTGTCTTTAAATAATATATCTCTCTATTAATATTGAAATATGTACCATATATTATTAATTTTATGGTTACTTAGGGGAATTGGCAACTGCCTTTCCTTTTTGAACAACTAGTCACAGGGTCAAATCACATTGCCTCTGGTCGTAGCATCAAATCATGGAGCTACCACTATAACCCCTACCTCACCTCATTAAACACGACCCAGAGTGAGGGAGACCCTCGGTGGCTCGGGGTTGGTACTGTTGTCATCAAGCTAGCGCACACTCATCCAAATCTAGTCAGACTACTACCTTTTCCCTAGAGTGAGCATGTCTGCAAGATTTGAACCTAGGTCTCCTCTTGACAAGTGTCCAACGTCTTAATTTCAAATTATTTATTAACAAATATCATATTGTAAACTTTTATATATATAAAATAATTAAAAAATAATAATCTTTAACTTATTAAATATTCTTATACCATTTATTTATTAGTGTTAAGTATTAAAAATTATAAATTCTATAAAAAAATCATCATAAATATAAATAAATTATTTTAAAACTTATAATCCAAATGTGTAATTAATATTTTTTATAATTATAAATTATCATTATTATAATATAAAAATAATAAATTTTAAAAATTATTGTATAAAAGTATTGATTGTTAATCGTTATAATCTACCATTCTCAAACCCATATGATAGGCCATTATAAGTCGTGAGGTTAACCAACAATTTTGATGTCTAACTTTTCATATCTTGCGTGCACATACAACCGCTTGTGATGTCTTTGCCTTCTAGTATGAGCTATGATTTCAATTGCTAAATGTACTATATTATCTTGGGCTCACACGAACTCACACGCAAACTGGACTTCCATAGGCAATGTATTGCCCCAGTTTAGTAAAGCTCTCAAATCCGTAAACTTGTGGATACTTGGACTCTTCAAATATGTCCTTAAGAAAAGAAAAGTAAGGAAAAGAGTTTGGAGAGAACTAAGCAATAAGATAGTCTACACAGAAACAATAAAGTTGAATCCTAAATATGCTATTTCGTTGAATGAGATGTATTTGACTGTAGTATTTTCTTACGCAGCAATTATCTAACACTACAATTACTTAGGTCTCGATTCTTAGAAGGGAGAGAAACCGCATCCAGAATATTCTATTAAGTTGAATGAGATGTATTTGGCTATATTACCAGCTATAAGATATTACTGCAAGTTGGACTTCCAGTGGCGATATATCGCGCCAGTTTCGTGAAGCTGTCAAACCGGTAACCTTGTGGATATTTTGACTCTTCAAATATGTCCTTAAAAGAAGAGTTTAGAGAGCTGTCAAACTGGTAACCTTGTGGATATTTTGACTCTTCTAATATGTCCTTAAAAGAAGAGTTTAGAGGGAACTAAGCGATAAGATACTATTCACAGAAGCTATAAGGTTGCATCTGAATATGCTATTTAGTTGAATGAGATGTTTTTGACTGTAGGACTGACTCACATAGAAATCAGATACTACTGCAATTATTTAGCTTTGCATTCTTAAGAGGGACAAAAAGTTGAATAAGATGTATTTGGCAATAGTACCAGTAGTCATATATCACTGTAAGTTGGACGCTAGCTAGATTTCCAGTGGCAAAAACCGGTAACCTTCCGGTAACCTTGTGGATACTTGGACTGTTGATAAGGGGCAAAGCATGAAATAGGAAAAACAGAGAATATATGAAAATAAAAAATATGTGAGAACAGGGCAGAAATTGCTGGTACAATTTAACTTAGATTTTATTAATCAGTGCACTAAACACATTACATTGTAAATGGTCTTATTTATAAACTTGATGAATAATCTAGAAAACTTCTGCAAGCTGGACAGCTAGACAATTGAAGAACTATCTAGAATTTAAAATATTCTGGGGAATTTATGGAAATTGCTGTAGATTTGTGTAAAATTTTATTCCAGAACATTCTAACAAATTCTTGAATCAAGCTTATCATTCCAACACTCCCCTTAAGCTTGATTTCCTTGTTTCCTTGACTTGATGATGTCCACACTTTCTCTCAAATTTTCAAAACTCTAATTGGCTAATGGCTTTGTGAGGATGTCAGCATACTGATCTTTAGTTTTGCAATGTTCAAGATATATTTCACCATTGTTGACAAATTCTTTTATAAAATGATATCTTGTATCAATATGCTTGTTTTTTTTTTTTGTGAAAAACATCATTCTTTGATAGTTCTATTGCTAAGTTATTATCATAATATATTTTTGTTGCTTATTTTTGTTTTTGTTTCAATTCTAACATTTTTTTGCTCATCTATACAGCTTGATATGTTGATGTTGTTGCTTCTACATACTTTGCTTTAGTTGTTGAAAGAGTGACAATGAGCTGTTTTTAGGAAGTCCACGAAACTATCCTAAGTCGAGATGAAAGATATATTCGGATGTGCTCTTTCTATCATAAATGCTGCCAGCAAAATCACTATCCATATATCCAATTAATTTGAAGTTATTTGATGCTGAATATTGTATCTTATAATTTCTTATTCCATTAATATATCTTAATATTGTTTTTCTTTCTTGCTAATGTGTCTTTGGGTGTCTCCATGAATCTTGAAATTAGACTTACTGCATGCACAATATCAAGCCTTGTTGTTGTCAGATACATCAAACTGCCCACTAGTCTTATATATAATATTAGATTTATATTTATGTCGTCGATCTATTCTGCAGTCTTGAGTCTAGGATGCCTAGATGCCTCCCCTAGACATTTATCCCAGTCGTGGTGATCTGAGATCTCTACAAGTTGCTTCCCTCTGTCGAGGTTAGCGACATTCACCCGAGGCTCTGGCATCTGTAGGTGATCTTGATAAATACTAGGTGCGAAAGTGCATTGTTCCCACGCTGTGTATTTCTCTTGAGGAATGTAGTGGTGTTCCTCGTGCTCCATTTCGTATATGTGAAAGGCACGAGAAGAGTTGGATCGCCCAGTTTGAAGAGCCTTGTGCTCTGGATTTGGCCTATTGTTTCTGACAGTAATAAGGGGCAGATGAGGAATGATGTAATCATGTGGCCCCTCCTTATGGACCCTATGCTGTTCTAGCACTTCATTGCATGGTGGTCACTCATAACGAGTGTCTAAGGGAGCCTTCCCATTTATGTTGAGTGCCACGTGTAAGGACTCTTCTCGAAAGGGTCTATGTTGAATGGGATTGCCCCTCAAAGGGGTGCATCTATAGTCCCGTTTCGTCATGGTATGATGTTGACTATTTTTTGGGTTAGGCTGCCAAGGTGGTATGACCAAATCCTTGGGACTATAGCGGAGGCGACTTGTGCCCCCTTGTACACTTTTCGTAGCTTCTACCTATGATTGGGCTTGGCTACGGGTGTACACCATGGTGGTGTCTCTCTACAAAATATGTAGGTTTTTATCTTCTTTACAATTTTTTATGCTACACTAAACAAACAGGAGCCACACAAACAAAGGAGTGATTATCTCATTTATGGATTAAAAGTGTGCCCTAAATCTGGTTCAGTGTGTTTTAATTTTTTTTTGAAAATTTTGTTGTATATGCAATATGAGGGCTCTTATGTCTCCCAAAATGGTCGCCCATTCAATATACCACTGCTAGGCTGTTATACTGAACCTCTCAATATACCCGTCCTTACGTGAGGGAAACTATTGGTACGCGAGAGTAGAATAGTACGTGGAACATAGGCGGTACAGACGAGAAATAGCTCTATTTTTGACACCTACCATAGAAGACTTATCCTCATGCACTGGGAATCACCCCAACTACACTTGGTCAGATTTTGTTAGGATTTACGTGTAGCAAAAGTAGTGATCTACATCATGTATGCAAATATTCAAGCCAAGGTGGTGATGAAATCCACCGTTGGTATTGATCAAGTGTTGGGGTTTTACGACCAAATCCTTGATGTTTAAATTACCACGTGGTGTGTGGGGTTATTTTTACTTGCGCAAAGAAAGAAAACATGCAGTAAAACTTTTTTTTTATGCAAGCAAAGAAACTGAAAATTATAGAGATAGAAAATAGAAAATGACAATGTTCAGACAACCTACCTCTTCTCTACCCACACCAGATGCCCCTAAGTTTTTCCTCAAAAATTGCATAGAGAGCTAATCATATCAGGGTGGGATGAATAGCAGATCTGTATTCATCACAGGGTGGGATGAATGCCTTATTCATCTCAGGGTGGCATGAATTCCAGTCTGTATTCATCACAGGGTGGCATGAACAACAGTCTAGTGCTTGAAGGATTAACACCTGAAAGCAAAAATACACAATTTTTATCAAAAATTTGATCTCAAAATCATGGGACAGATTCCCACTGTGATCTCCACTGAAAGCATGAGGATACGGAAGAAAACTGGCTTACCGGGTGCGATGCAAACAAAAGCAAAACGTAACGCTAAGTCCTAGGAACAAAAATGCATGAAAAGGGGAAAACAAGCGAAATGAAACGAGATGTAAAGAAAATGTAAAGTGCAGCCCTTTATTTTATTAATTTTCTTGATATCAGGTTACAATACGTCTCCTCCATTTTCAGGGGCTAGGAGCATTAAACATAGTTTTGTCACACCACAGATGATACACTTTTTTCTGCATGCCCACATGTGAAATGGGCAGGTCAAACATCATCGCCGCTTGCGTTAATGCATCTATGCTTCCTTGATGCCCCTTCGACATTGATATATTGCATTTAGAAAAATAGCAAATGATTAAAATCACCTACAGATGGAGGGAAACATGTGATCCCCAAGGCCTACGGTTAATGCATGCATAATATAATTAAAACTATAATCAAAATATATCAGAATGAGCTGAAATTTTGATAGAGGCATGAAAACATTACCAAGAACACACTGCAAAAGGAAAAGTCAAGAAATATACCATAGATTTCTAATCGCTCTAGGGTGGAACGATTAGGACTATCACTAGACGTTAGAAAGTGTCCTCCTAAATGTCCCATCAAGGGGTCTCCAAAACACATTAAAAGTTGGGGTTAGGTAAAACGGGGCATTTTGAGATGACCCAGAATGTCGTATTTTGCAAAATATACCTCAATTGCCATGTATCCGATGATGCTCCCTATATGTTAATGGAAACGAAAAACAATGAAAACACAACCAATATTCATCAGAATGACATAAAATTTGAATGGCAGCCTATATGAGTGACCTAAAATGAAATGCAAATGAAACAGTAAAGAAATTTATTAAATATTTCTAATCACTCCGGGGTGGGGCGATTAGGACTGCAGCAGTGCAGGGGGCACCCAAGGGCAGGACGCCCACTGTTTGGGGCTCGGTTTTGGCACCAATCCACTTGGGATGGGTCCAAAATATCCTAGGGGGTTGTGTCAAAAAATTGGGTGGGGAATTGTGGCAAAATGTTTGGGTTTGGTTTCGAATTGCGCTTCCAATAATCACCCAATAACCTCCCTTCCAAAAGAGAGATCAAGGATGTAAGAAGCACAAGTGATGGGTGAAGATGTAATTTAGCAGCACTCCGTTGCTCCAAGTGCTCCTACCCTATCATTTTTTGGGGTGAGAAGACTCACCATTTTATAGACCTGAGGGTCTTTTGTGAATGAGCATGTAGAGGTACCACTTGGCCATCATGCCTTGTCAGGGAGAGAAGATTCCTCCATGATTAAGGGCTCCATGACTGCCTCTATGACTACCTCTTTGAGCTCAAAAATGCTCACTTGCACTCCCATGCATTGAAGGTGGAGTTGAGTGGTGGATCTGAGCTGCCATTTGTCAAGGTTTGACCTTTTGCTTGTCAAACCTGCTATTCACCCCACCCTGGAGCGAATGCTGCTAATCGTCTCGGGGTGGGACGAATACCAATTTGTAATCATCCTAGGGTGGAACGAGTAGGGAGCAGAGTGCCTGAAAGGTGCCAAATTGACCTTTGAACTTCCAAAACTACTATGGGAGTGGTTAGGACCACTGTTTAACCTCTGGGGGCTGCCCTAGGGGCTATGTATGTTAATTTTATCAGTGCTTGTCATCACATAATCAGATTGGTGTTGTTTTGGTGTCTACAGGTTTGTTCATGGGGTGTCTTTACACCTCGAATGCAGGAGCATCCAATGGTGTAAGAGTAATATTGCATCACCCAAAAAAAAATTAAAATTGTTTAATTTTGTAGAATTAGTAAAAGTAGTTTTACTTGCACGTGAATTTTGAAGGCCTTAGAGGCCGAACTTAAGGAATTTTAGTTAGACGTAAGCCTTAGAACAAAGAGCTAAGATTTTCCTCATTTAGTTTGTCTCATGACCTTTCCGAAACATGCAATACTAGTCAATCGGAGCAATGAGCATGAGTTTATGACCTCGACAAGTTGCCCCCTAAATTTTAATTGGAAATAGATGGTTTTAGGAGGGAAAAGGGAAAAATGGTTCAAAAGGAGGGAATTTCAAAATTGTGAGCAGTTAGTCTTTGTAAGCTCCATTCTCCTAAGAAAAGAATATTAGAAAATTTTTGGCATTTTATCTATTTTCTATTTTTCTATGGATTTTATGGTTTTGGTTAATGCAACTTTGCTTCAACCTCCCTAGTGTTGTTTTGATTTTGTTGTACCCCAAGTGGACCTCTGTCTTTTTGGTCTTCTATGGGAGGTTTATTTTGGGTTGTGGGAGCCTCGCAAAACCCTCACCTTTAATTACCAAAATAAATATGGGGTTACCAATATTAAAACACTTAGATAAATAGATTTAAGGTTAGAAATATAAAACCTTTAATTAGTTAGTGTCAATCATAAGAAAAAAAATACTTATAAGAAAAAACCATAATAAAAAACTACTTAGTGTCAACCATAATCAAACCATTGAATAGAATAGATAATTATAAACATGAAGAAAACTATTTTATGATTTTTTTAGTTATCATGGATAATAAAAACCTTTTAATCAAAAGGAGAGTGGTGTGTTAGTTAAAAATCATTTAATGATGGTTATGCACACAATATTTCACTACACAATACTATGTGAAGATTGTAATAATATGTAATTAACTGGGAGGTTATATTTTTAAAAATAAATTTAGGTATAGAATGGGTAAAAATCCAAATATTTTAACCATTATATAAAAGGAAAAATGATCAAAATATAAGATGATCATGGTCAAGGCACCACTAAATAGACCCACTAGTTGAAGACTTATAAAGACCTACAATGTGAATGAATACTTATTAGGAAATACATATATTTATATTTTGTTTATGTGGGAACGAATTGTTTTTTTAACAAGCTATGTGTTGTTTCTATTGGAGGCCACTCCCATTACAAAAGAAAATAGTACATTATTCAAATTACATTTCTAACAATTTAATTAAAGCATATCCATATTTCCTTTTCTATAAAATATATTCTCCATCTTCCTCAAATTGCTATGTTTCCATAACCAACTATTTTTTTAAAGGAACTAACAACAAGAACAACCCTTACATGACACATAAATCCAACAAATAGAAGGAAAATAAATATAACAATCATCCATCAAAGAGAAAATTAATTTTATTACTATTCTTTTGTACCAAAGGTTCTTTCTCCTTTAGAGTGGTAATATCTGAGAATATATTTTTGCACTTCAAGATCCTAAGGTAATATCTAGTTGTAACACATTTTGTGAGATCTTCATTTTCAAAAACTAACCATAACCAATTTATTTAATAATTATCTCCAAGAATACCATCTAAGGTGCTAATATTTTCCATGGAATTGTCTGGATGGTCTTTAGTAACCACTTGAATTTTATTAATGATCTAATTAAAACTATCATTTTGGGGTTGAATCTTCTATTGCTTGCATGATTCCTATTGGGCAATTCATGCATCTAGAGGATGATTTTATTTATTTTGAACTATTGATTTTTAATGTTTTGAATCATTCACATATAGGGTCTTCTCCTCTACCAAGAAGAAATGAGAGTATGATTAGATGACTAGGCATATCTTCTATAGGTGGCCATATTGTTGACAACCATAACATCTTAGAGAGAAGTTTTTATATTCAATATTTTGGATATATTACTCTTTTCTTGAGGAGATAGTAATGGATTAAGGTCTAGGAACTGAAACATCCATCCAAATTAGAGTTATGCATAAGGGTTTGGAATCAAAATGCACTTGTAAAAACATGACGAATCCTAATCAAAATCAGGGAGAATCATGGAGATTCCTAATCAAATCAAATTGAGCATCTTCACACCAAAATTTGGGGTATTTGAAGCCCTAAAATGCAAGTTCATATTTGGGGCCACTTTTGACCTATTAAATCATCTTATAACTTACTAAAAGTAGCACCATTAGTTCAGTCTTGAAAAGATCTTTCCAACGAGTACAAATATGCCTATTTTTAGATATATACTGTGGCGAATTGACCCTAAGAAAAAATTGGTCCTAAAAATTTTAGGTGAATGGGCCAACATCGAGGGGCCTCATATTCACCAATTTTTAATTTTAAAAATCCTAATATTTGCCCATTTGGTGAATATTCACCACTATGCATAACCCTGATCCAAACAACCAATATTGCTTTACTCATTAGTTTTACTGGATAAATTTTCCTCTATTTGGGTATTTGTATACTAGAATGCACCAATGGCATTACCAATTTTGGTGAATATCTTCTATCCCTAAAATTCTATAGAAATATCATAAAGATTCACCTAGACTAGAAATCCATTACCTTCTTATATAAAGAGATTGAAACTAGAGGTTCAAGGTCTTATATAGGCTTTGTCTTTTTCTCCTGAGATTGCAGATAGTTGTTTGAGCTTCATAATCAATCAGATCCAACCCAAATTTATTCTTCAAAATCTTGATATAGAGTAGAGGTTCATTCATGCACAAACCCAAAGATCCCTAAGAGGTTTATTTTGACTGCTTTCTCTGAGAGTGAAGAGATAGTCTACGAACAACCCTCTTCCTTTAACACTTGATTGCACCTAGGGTTTACATCCCTTTCACAAACACTATAGCAAAATTTATCGTTATGTTCCATGGCTTGATTGCACCTATAGCTTACACCCATTTATATGTGGGAAGGAATTGTTGATATCTTTCACAATTTTAATTTATGGACATGTTTTGAAATGAAACTAAGTATATTTATATTCATAGACTATTATCAATAATGTGGTACATAGATTAGTGGTGTTGATATTTACTCTATAGGCGTATGATATAGTACCTGTATTTATATGTGCTTCTTTATTATTTTACCTATATATCATAAATATGTTTATGCAATCTATTTTATATCCCTCTTTTATTCTACCTATCACAATATCATGAACTATGAGATATTATAACATAATAAGATAATTTTATTACAATAAAATAACTATTATATCACAAACATGCTCATCATAAGCTCAATAAATTAATAATTTAAATTTTCATGATTTAACTATTTAAATTTTCATGATTTAAATGATAACAAGTAATTAAAATAAAATCAAATATCATTATCTCAACTAGTTATATTGCTCAACTTTCATGGAAGAAACCTAAGTTTGAATCATGTCAAGCAATACATAATTGTGAAACTATTATAATATCACAATGTGGTCATGATGTAATACTAGTGGAACTATGTCAATACCATATTACCAATTGAAAAAAATAATTTTTAAAAAATAAATATTATATTTACTTATTTTATTCTTTAATACTTATAAGTATATTTATGTTAAGAAATATCAATGCTTTTCTCTTTAAATAATATATCTCTCTATTAATATTGAAATATGTACCATATATTATTAATTTTACGGTTACTTAGGGGAATTGGCAACCACCTTTCCATTTTGAACAACTAGTCAAATGGTCAAATCACATTGCCTCTGGTCGTAGCATCAAATCATGGAGCTACCACTATAACCCCTACCTCACCTCATTAAACACGACCCAAAGTGAGGGAGACCCTCGGTGGCTCGGGGTTGGTACCGTTGTCATCAAGCTGGCGCACACTCATCCAAATCTATTCAGACTACTACCTTTTCCCTAGAGTGAGCATGTCTGCGAGATTTGAACCTAGGTCTCCTCTTACTTGACAAGTGTCCAACGTCTTAATTTCAAATTATTTACTAACAAATATCATATTGTAAACTTTTATATATATAAAATAATTAAAAAATAATAATCTTAACTTATTAAATATTCTTATACCATTTATTTATTAGTGTTAAGTATTAAAAATTATAAATTCTATAAAAAAATCATCATAAATATAAATAAATTATTTTAAAACTTATAATCCAAATGTGTAATTAATATTTTTTATAATTATAAATTATCATTATTATAATATAAAAATAATAAATTTTAAAAATTATTGTATAAAAGTATTGATTGTTAATCGTTATAATCTACCATTCTCAAACCCATATGATAGGCCATTATTTTTTTTTTTTGGTAAGTAAGAGAATATTATAATTAACACCGGGTTTTAACTGGTTGACCCAAAACCATTTTACAAAATAGGGTCCACTGACCAACTGGACAAAGGCCAAGCCCTAAAAGTTTAAACTGACAACAAAAATGGCCAAGACCTACTCTTCCATTAGAATACAGCCAAACTAAAAAAGAACTAACAAAGACAAAAACTAATCATGCAAGCACCATGCAGAGTAGCTTGTGCCCATATAAAAATAATAGAATATGGTCAAAAAAAACATCCCATAGAATGGAAATCCAAGAGGCCAAGCAGTCTTCCTTGTAGTCCTCATCTAACTTCTTATCATCGTTCTTGCCATCATCTTTAGATTTTGCCTTCGACTCCTTGTGCCCCTGGAACTGCTGGCTATAAAACAGAAGATTTAGGGAATCACACAAATCAACAATTGCACTGATGAGGCCAGACGGACTCTTCAACTGGTTGATATTGTTGGAGGCTGATGAAATTGTCATCTTCTCCAAGACTATTATGGTGGGGTCTGGTGCCTCATTGTCAGGGATCTCCAACACTTTGTTATTTCTTGCTAGGGCCTTTTTGCGACATCGAATCCAAACACACCTTGGGAAATACTTGAGGCCAAAGCAGATGTTTCCCATGCATGAATTTGTAGATAAAAAACCTATATCAGTGCCCCACCAGCTGCAAAAAACACTAGTCACATGAACAAAAAAAACAAATATGACAAAATCCATTATAAGGTTCAAAAAAATATTTTTAAAAATGCCCCCATTTTCTGTCATTGATCCACTTTGAGCCTTCCAATCTAAAGTTTTTCATTATCTATCACCATTGAGACTGCATGAGGAAGATTTTCAGTCCACGTGATCAAATTTGCTGCTACAATGCCTTCATTTGCCAGCCTATCAGCTGCCATGTTTGCTTCCCGGAAGGTATGCAAAATTATGGCCTCAGGTCGGTCATGAATTAGAGCCCTTGCTTCATGGATGTAGTCATCAAATCTCCAAGGAGCTCTCTTAGTGTTCTTTAGAAGATTTATAATAATAAGAGAATCACCTTCCACCAACAGTTTCCCTGGATAATTCTCTGCCACCTTGAGGCTCCTCCAAACTGCCCTTGCTTCAGCCACATTGTTAGTTTGAGCTCCAAGATGTTCAGCAAAAGCTACAAGCACCTCACCCTTGTGGTCTCTAAGTAAGCCACCAGCCCCAGCTTCACCTGGGTTGCCCCTAGATGCCCCATTATAAGTCGTGAGGTTAACCACCAATTTTGATGTCTAACTTTTCATATCTTGCGTGCACATACAACCGCTTGTGATGTCTTTGCCTTCTAGTATGAGCTATGATTTCAATTGCTAAATGTACTATATTATCTTGGGCTCACACGAACTCACACGCAAACTGGACTTCCATAGGCAATGTATTGCCCCAGTTTAGTAAAGCTGTCAAATCCGTAAACTTGTGGATACTTGGACTCTTCAAATATGTCCTTAAGAAAAGAAAAGTAAGGAAAAAAGTTTGGAGAGAACTAAGCAATAAGATAGTCTACACAGAAACAATAAAGTTGAATCCTAAATATGCTATTTCGTTGAATGAGATGTATTTGACTGTAGTATTTTCTTACGCAGCAATTATCTAACACTACAATTACTTAGGTCTCGATTCTTAGAAGGGAGAGAAACCGCATCCAGAATATTCTATTAATTTGAATGAGATGTATTTGGCTATATTACCAGCAATAAGATATTACTGCAAGTTGGACTTCCAGTGGCCATATATCGCGCCAGTTTCGTAAAGCTGTCAAACCGGTAACCTTGTGGATATTTTGACTCTTCAAATATGTCCTTAAAAGAAGAGTCTAGAGAGCTGTCAAACCGGTAACCTTGTGGATATTTTGACTCTTCTAATATGTCCTTAAAAGAAGAGTTTAGAGGGAACTAAGCGATAAGATACTATTTAAAGAAGCTATAAGGTAGCATCTGAATATGCTATTTAGTTGAATGAGATGTTTTTGACTGTAGGACTGACTTACACAGAAATCAGATACTACTCCAATTATTTAGCTTTCCATTCTTAAGAGGGACAAAAAGTTGAATAAGATGTATTTGGCAATAGTACCAGTAGTCAGATATCACTGTAAGTTGGACGCTAGCTAGACTTCCAGTGGCAAAAACCGGTAACCTTGTGGATACTTGGACTGTTGATAAGGGGCACAGCATGAAATAGGAAAAACAGAGAATATATGAAAATAAAAAGTATGTGAGAACAGGGCAGAAATTGCTGGTACAATTTAACTTAGATTTTATTAATCAGTGCACTAAAAACATTACATTGTAAATGGTCTTATTTATAAACTTGATGAATAATCTAGAAAACTTCTGCAAGCTGGACAGCTAGACAATTGAAGACCTATCTAGAATTTAAAATATTCTGGAGAATTTATGGAAATTGCTGTAGATTTGTCGAAAATTTTATTCCAGAACATTCTAACAAATTCTGGAATCAAGCTTATCATTCCAACACTCCCCTTAAGCTTGATTTCCTTGTTTCCTTGACTTGATGATGTCCAAAATTTCTCTCAAATTTTCAAATCTCTAATTGGTTAATGGCTTTGTGAGGATGTCAGCATACTGATCTTTAGTTTTGCAATGTTCAAGATATATTTCACCATTGTTGACCAATTCTCTTATAAAATGATATCTTGTATCAATATGCTTGTTTTTTTTTGTGAAAAACATCATTCTTTGATAGTTCTATTGCTAAGTTATTATCATAATATATTTTTGTTGCTCCTTTTTTTTTTTGTTTCAATTCTAACATTTTTTTGCTCATCTATACAGCTTGATATGTTCATGTTGTTGCTTCTACATACTTTGCTTCAATTGTTGAAAGAGTGACAATGAGCTGTTTTTAGGAAGTCCATGAAACTATCCTAAGTCGAGATGAAAGATATATTCGGATGTGCTCTTTCTATCATAAATGCTGCCAACAAAATCACTATCCATATATCCAATTAATTTGAAGTTATTTGATGCTCAATATTGTATCTTATAATCTCTTGTTCCACTAATATATCTTAAAATTGTTTTTCTTTCTTGCCAATGTGTCTTTGGGTGTCTCCATGAATCTTGAAATTAGACTTACTGCATGCACAATATCAAGCCTTGTTGTTGTCAAATACATCAAACTGCCCACTAGTCTTATATATAATATTAGATTTATATTTGTGTCGTCGATCTATTCTACAGTCTTGAGTCTAGGATGCCTAGATGCCTCCCCTAGACATCTATCTCAATCGTGGTGTTACAATATCTCTACAGGTTGCTTCCCTCTATCGAGGTTAGCGACATTCACCCGAGGCTCTAGCCTCTGTAGGTGATCCTGATAAATAGCAGGTGCGGAAGTGCATTGTTCCCACGCTATGTATTTATCTTGAGGAATGTAGTGGTGTTCCTCGTGCTCCCTTTCGTATATGTGAAAGGCACGAGAAGAGTTGGCTCACCCTGTTTGGAGAGCCTTGTGCTCTGGATTTGGCCTATTGTTTCTGACAGTAATAAGGGGTAGAGGAGGGATGATGTAATCATGTGGCCCCTCCTTATGGACCCTATGTTGTTCTAGCACTTCATTGCATGGTGGCCACTCATAACAAGTGTCTAAGGGAGCCTTCCAATTTATGTTGAGTGCCGCGTGTAAGGACTCTTCTCAAAATGGTCTATGTTGAATGGGATTGCCCCTCAAAGGGGTGCCTCTATAGTCCTGTTCCGTGATGGTATGATGTTGACTATTTTTTGGGTTAGGCTGCCAAGGTGGTATGACCAAATCCTTGGGACTATAGTGGATGCGAATTGTGCCCCCTTGTACACTTTTCGTAGCTTCTGCCTATGATTGGGCTTGGCTACGGGTGTACACCATGGTTGTGTCTCTCTACAAAATACTTAGTTTTTTATCTTCTTTACAATTTTGATCAAAAATTTGATCTCAAAATCACGAGACAGAGTCCCACCATGATCTCCATTGAAATCATGAGGATACGGAAGCAAACTGGCTTACCGGGTGTGATGCAAACAAAAGCAAAACGTAACGCTAAATCCTAGGAACAAAAATGCATGAAAAGGGAAAAACAAGCGAAATGAAACGAAATGTTAAAAAAATGTAAAGTGCAGCCCTTTATTTTATTAATTTTCTTGAGATCAGGTTACAATACGTCTCCTCCATTTTGAGGGGCTAGGAGCGTTAAACATAGTATTGTCACACCACAGATGATGCGCTTTCTTCCGCATGCCCACATGTGAAATAGGCGGGCCAAACATCGTCGTCGCTTGCGTTAATGCATCTGTGCTTCCTTTATTCCCCTTAAGTGTTGATATACTGCATTTAGAAAAATAGCAAACAATTAAAATCACCTGCGGATGGAGGGAAACATGTGATCCCCAAGGCCTACGGTTAATGCATGCATAAAATAATTAAAACTATAATCAAAATATGTCAGAATGAGCTGAAATTTTGATAGAGGCATGAAAACATTACCAAGAAAACACTACAAAAGGAAAAGTCAAGAAATATACCACAAATTTCTAATCGCTCTAGGGTGGGATGATTAGGACTATCACTAGATGTCAGAAAGTCACCTCCTAAATGTCCCATCAAGAGGTCTCCAAAACACCTTAAAAGTTGGGGTTAGGTAAAACGGGACATTTTGAGACGACCCAGAAGGTTGGATTTTGCAAAATATATCTCTATTGCCATGTATCCGATGATGCTCCCTGTATGTTAATGGAAATGAAAAACAATGAAAACACAACCACTATTCATCAGAATGACATAAAATTTGAATGGCAGCCTATATGAGTGACCTAAAATGAAATGCAAATGAAATAGTAAAGAAATATATTAAATATTTCTAATCACTCTGGGGTGGGGCGATTAGGACTGCAGTAGTGCGGGGGGCACCCGAGGGCAGGACGCCTACCATTTGGGGCTCGGTTTTAGCACCAATCCACTTGGGATGGGTCCAAAACATCCTAGGGGGTTGTGTCAGCAAATTGTGTGGGGAATTGTGGCCAAATGTTTGTGTTTGGTTTCGAATTGCACTTCCAATAATCACCCAATAACCTCCTTTCCAAAAGAGAGATCAAGGATGTAAGAAGCACAAGTGATGGGTGAACATGTAATTTGGTAGCACTTCGTTGCTCCAAGTGCTCCTACCATATCATTTTTTGGGGTGAGAAGACTCACCATTTTATAGACCTGAGGGTCTTTTGTGAATGAGCATGTAGAGGTACCACTTGGCCATCATGCCTTGTCAGGGGAGAGAAGATTCCTCCATGATTAAGGGCTCCATGACTGCCTCTATGACTGCCTCTTTGAGCTCAAAAATGCTCACTTGCACTCCCATGCATTGAAGGTGGAGTTGAGTGGTGGATCTGAGCTGCCATTTGTCAAGGTTTGACCTTTTGCCCGTCAAACCTGCTATTCGCCCCACCCTGGAGCGAATGCTGCTAATCGTCTCAGGGTGGGACGAATACCAATTTGTAGTCGTCCCAGGGTGGAACTAGTAGGGAGCAAAGTGCCTGAAAGGTGCCAAATTGACCTCTGACCTTCCAAAACTATTGTGGGAGTGGTTAGGACCACTGTTTAACCTTTGGGGGCTGCCCTAGGGGCTATGTGTGTTAATTTGATTAGTGCTTGTCATCACATAATCAGATTGGTGTTTTTTTGGTGTCTACAGGTTTGTTCATGGGGTGTTTTTACACCTCGAATGCAGGAGCATCCAATGGTGTAAGAGTAATATTGCATCACCCCAAAAAAAATATAATTGTTTAATTTTGTAAAATTAGTAAAAGTAGTTTTACTTGCACGTGAATTTTGAAGGCTTTAGAGGCCGAACTTGAGGAATTTTAGTTAGACGTAAGCCTTAGAACAAAGAGCTAAGATTTTCCTCATTTAGTGTGTCTCGTGAAGTTTCCGAAACATGCAATGCTAGTCAATCGGAGCAATAAGCATGAATTTATGACCTCGACAAGTTGCTCCCTAAATTTTAATTGGAAATAGATGGTTTTAGGTGGGAAAAGGGAAAAATGGTTCAAAAGGGGGGAATTTCAAAATTGTGAGCAGTTAGTCTTTGTAAGCTCCATTCTCCTAAGCAAAGAATATTACAAAATTTTTGGCATTTTATCTATTTTCTATTTTTCTATGGATTTTACGGTTTTGGTTAATGCAACTTTGCTTCAACCTCCCTAGTGTTGTTTTGATTTTGTTGTACCCCAAGTGGACCTCTGTATTTTTGGTCTTCTATGGGAGGTTTATTTTGGGTTGTGGGAGCCTCACAAAACCCTCACCTTTAATTACCAAAATAAATACCGGGTTACCAATATTAAAACACTTAGATAAATAGATTTAAGGTTAGAAATATAAAACCTTTAATTAGTTAGTGTCAATCATAAGAAAAAAAATACTTATTAGAAAAAACCATAATAAAAAAGTACTTAGTGTCAACCATAATCAAACCATTGAATAGAATAGATAATTATAAACATGAAGAAAACTATTTTATGATTTTTTTAGTTATCATGGATAATGAAAACCTTTTAATCAAAAGGAGAGTGGTGTGTTAGTTAAAAATCATTTAATGATGGTTATGCACACAATATTTCACTACACAATACTATGTGAAGATTGTAATAATATGTAATTAACTGGGAGGTTATATTTTAAAAAATAAATTTAGGTATAGAATGGGTAAAAATCCAAATATTTTAACCATTATATAAAAGGAAAAATGATCAAAATATAAGATGATCATGGTCAAGGCACCACTAAATAGACCCACTAGTTGAAGACTTATAAAGACCTACAATGTGAATGAATACATATTAGGAAAGACATATATTTATATTTTGTTTATGTGGGAAGGAATTGTTTTTTTAACAAGCTATGTGTTGTTTCTATTGGGGGCCACTCCCATTACAAAAGAAAATAGTACATTATTCAAATTACATTTCTAACAATTTAATTAAAGCATATCCATATTTCCTTTTCTATCAAATATATTCTCCATCTTCCTCAAATTGCTAAGTTTCCATAACCAACTATTTTTTTAAAGGAACTAACAACAAGAACAACCCTTAGAGGACACATAAATCCAACAAATAGAAAGAAAATAAATATAACAATCATCCATCAAAGAGAAAATTAATTTTATTACTTTTCTTTTGTACCAAAGGTTTTTTCTCCTTTAGAGTGGTAATATCTGAGAATATATTTTTGCACTTCAAGATCCTAAGGTAATATCTAGTTGTAACACATTTTGTGAGATCTTCATTTTCAAAAACTAACCATAACCAATTTATTTAATAATTATATCCAAGGATACCATCTAAGGTGCTAATATTTTCCATGGAATTGTCTAGATGGTCTTTAGTAACCACTTGAATTTTATTAATGATCTAATTAAAACTATCATTTTGGGGTTGAATCTTCTATTGCTTACATGATTCCTGTTGGACAATTCATGCATCTAGAGGATGATTTTATTTATTTTGAACTATTGAATTTTAAGGTTTTGAATCATTCACATATAGGGTCTTCTCCTCTACCAAGAAGAAATGAGAGTATGATTAGATGACTAGCCATATCTTCTTTAGGTGGCCATATTGTTGACAACCATAACATCTTAGAGAGAAGTTTTTATATTCAATATTTTGGATCTATTACTCTTTGCTTGAGGAGATAGTAATGGATTAAGGTCTAGGAACTGAAACATCCATCCAAATTAGGGTTATGCATAAGGGGTTGGACTCAAAATGTACTTGTAAAAACATGACGAATCCTAATCAAAATCAGGGAGAATCATGGAGATTCCTAATCAAATCAAATTGAGCATCTTCACACCAAAATTTGGGGTATTTGAAGCCCTAAAATGCAAGTTCATATTTGGGGCCACTTTTGACCTATTAAATCATCTTATAACTTACTAAAAGCAGCACCATTAGTTCAGTATTGAAAAGATCTTTCCAACGAGTACAAATATGCCTATGTTTAGATATATATTGTTGTGAATTGACCCTAAGAAAAAATTGGTCGTAAAAATTTTAGGTGAATGGGCCAATGTCGAGGGGCCTCATATTCACCATTTTTCAATTTTAAAAATCCTAATATTCGCCCATTTGGTGAATATTCACCACTATGCATAACCCTGATCCAAACAACCAATATTGCTTTACTCATTATTTTTACTGGATAAATTTTCCTCTATGTGGGTATTTGTATACTAGAATGCACCAATGGCATTACCGATTTTGGTGAATATCTTCTATCCCTAAAATTCTATAGAAATATCATAAAGATTCACCTAGACTAGAAATCCATTACCTTCTTATATAAAGAGATTGAAACTAGAAGTTCAAGGTCTGATATAGGCTTGGTATTTTTCTCTTGAGATTGCAGATAGTTGTTTGAGCTTCATAATCAATCAGATCCAACCCAAATTTATTCTTCAAAATCTTGATATAGAGTAGAGGTTCATTCATGCACAAATCCAAAGATCCCTAAGAGGTTTATTTTGACTGCTTTCTCTCATAGTGAAGAGATAGTCTATGAACAACACTCTTCCTTTACACTTGATTGCACCTAGGGTTTACATCCCTTTCACAAACACTATAGCAAAATTTATCGGTATGTTCCATGGCTTGATTGCACCTATAGCTTACACCCATTTCTATGTGGGAAGGAATTGTTGATATCTTTCACAATTTTAATTTATGGACATGTTTTGAAATGAAACTAAGTATATTTATATTCATAGAATATTATCAATAATGTGGTACATAGATTAGTGGTGTTGATATTTAATCTATAGGCGTATGATATAGTACCTGTATTTATATGTGCTCCTTTATTATTTTCCCTATATATCATAAATATGTTTATGCAATCTATTTTATATCCCTCTTTTTTTCTACCTAGCACAATATCATGAACTATGAGATATTATAACATAATAAGATAATTTTATTACAATAAAATAACTATTATATCACAAACATGCTCATCATAAGATCAATAAATTAATAATTTAAATTTTCATGATTTAACTATTTAAATTTTCATGATTTAACTGATAACAAGTATTTAAAATAAAATCAAATAACATTATCTCAACTAGTTATATTGCTCAACTTTCATGGAAGAAACCTAAGTTTGAATCATGTCAAGCAATACATAATTGTGAAACTATTATAATATCACAATGTGGTCATGATGTAATACTAGTGGAACTATGTCAATACCATATTACCAATTGAAAAAAATAATTTTTAAAAAACAAATATTGTATTTACTTATTTTATTCTTTAATACTTATAAGTATATTTATGTTAAGAAATATCAATGCTTTTCTCTTTAAATAATATATCTCTCTATTAATATTGAAATATGTACCATATATTATTAATTTTATGGTTACTCAGGGGAATTGGCAACCACCTTTCCTTTTTGAACAACTAGTCAAATGGTCAAATCACATTGCCTCTAGTCGTAGCATCAAATCATGGAGCTACCACTATAACCCCTACCTCACCTTATTAAACACGACCCAAAGTGAGGGAGACCCTCGGTGGCTCGGGGTTGGTACCGTTGTCATCAAGCTGGCGCACACTCATCCAAATCTAGTCAGACTACTACCTTTTCCCTAGAGTGAGCATGTTTGAGAGATTTGAACCTAGGTCTCCTCTTGAAAAGTGTCCAACGTCTTAATTTCAAATTATTTATTAACAAATATCATATTGTAAACTTTTATATATATAAAATAATTAAAAAATAATAATCTTAACTTATTAAATATTATTATACCATTTATTTATTAGTGTTAAGTATTAAAAATTATAAATTCTATAAAAAATTCATCATAAATATAAATAAATTATTTTAAAACTTATAATCCAAATGTGTAATTAATATTTTTTATAATTATAAATTATCATTATTATAATATAAAAATAATAAATTTTAAAAATTATTGTATAAAAGTATTGATTGTTAATCGTTATAATCTACCATTCTCAAACCCATATGATAGGCCATTATAAGTCATGAGGTTAACTGTTAGAAACATAAACTTTAACAACCAAATACAAATTACGGAAAATGCCGAGGATCTATTGACAGGCCGTGTTACAGGCTGACAAACACAGGCGAAATAAACTAGGGTTTGTATTATTAAACAGGGGAGGGAGCAAAAGGGGGAACTGGCTCTGCGGAGCCTTACATCTGCGGCAACTGCCGCTTGCGGAATAAACCCCCAAAACCCGAACTCAGAAATGGCTCCTACTGAGCGATTACAACTGCGGACATTGCCGCCTGAACTCAACTGTAGTGCGGACTGCTGGGCAAACAAAGAGATCTGCACCGCGACAGAGAAGGGTCTGCTAAACTGCCAGGGACGGTTCTGCGCTAAGGAGCAACAAGAACCCCCGAACCCTTTCTGTGCGTGCAATAGTGGCAAGGCTTGCCGCCGGATCCTCTCACGCAGGAATTGCCTGCACAGTAGGTGTGCAAGGAAACTGGGGCTGCTACCCAGAATACCTAATGCGGACTCAGGGGCCGGCATTTATAGCTGCAGGGGGTCGGTGCTGGCTTGGCACGACTCCCGAGGCCAGCCTGGAGGCATACGGACTTCACCTGCTCCCTCAACTTCGCCCATACTTCCTCTGTCAGACGGGACAGCCCAGCGGCGGTGACAGAGTACGGGATTTGGATTAAACAATATTTCTAACAGCCTCCCTTAATCCAAATTCCTCTAACACACAAAAAACTTTGAAAAAAATCAATCTACGCACTGCGCCCCCGAAGTCGGACTTCGGCAATTCTCCGTGCGCAGTCCGCACTACGCAGCGACTGACGAACATCGCCCGACGACGGACTTCGGCGATAGACTTCGCACGGCGACACACTTCGCTCGGCGACAGACTTCGCGCGACGACGGACTTCGCGCGGCGACAGACTTCGCGCGACGACGAACTTCGCACGGCGACGTCCGTTTATCGTCCTGCTCCCGGCGCAGTCCGTCCATCGGCGACTGACGGCGAGTGGAAATCAAAACATTCATTGGCTACCGTGCGCCCTGCGCAGTCCGAACTGTCGGACTTCGACAAACCTACACGCGGCCCCCGAAAGTCCCTCGCACAAGCTTCGCCGCCGAAGTCCGATTGAGCAAGCTTCGGGACCGAAGTCCGCCGAAGCCCGGCTGCGCGAGCTTCGGGGCCGAAGCCCAACTACCAACTTCGGGGCCTAAGCCCTATTGCACCAGCTTCGGAACCTGTCGATGCCGAAACGCTCATACGCCGACCGACCAGTCCCAAACTGACCAAGTCCCTTACGGCCCAACGACCGCTCCCTCTGGGGACTTCTACCAAACCCTTGCTGCCCTCCATCAGCATTTCCATGGCTGCTCTGCACGCAACATCTCCATGGCTGCTCTCCACGCAGCATCTCCCGACACCGCCTGTTGTCACTGTCTCCTCGCTCTGATACCATGTTAGAAACAGAAACTTTAACAACCAAATACAAATTGCGGAAAATGCGGAGGATCTATTGACAGGCCCTGTTACAGGCTGACAAACACAGGCGGAATAAACTAGGGTTTGTATTATTAAACAGGGGAGGGAGCAAAAGGGGGAACTGGCTCTGCGGAGCCTTACATCTGCGGCAACTGCCGCTTGCGGAATAAACCCCCAAAACCCGAACTCAGAAATGGCTCCTACTGAGCGATTACAACTGCGGACATTGCCGCCTGAACTCAACTGCAGTGCGGACTGCTGGGCAAACAAAGAGATCTGCACCGCGACAGAGAAGGGTCTGCTAAACTGCCAGGGACGGTTCTGCGCTAAGGAGCAGCAAGAACCCCCGAACCCTTTCTGTGCGTGCAACAGCGGCAAGGCTTGCCGCCGGATCTTCTCACGCAGGAATTGCCTGCACAGCAGGTGTGCAGGGAAACTGGGGCTGCTGCCCAGAATACCTAATGCGGACTCAAGGGCCGGCATTTATAGCTGCAGGGGGGCGGTGCTGGCTTGGCGCGACTCCCGAGGCCAGCCTGGAGGCATACGGACTTCACCTGCTCCCTCAACTTCGCCCATACTTCCTCTGTCAGACGGGACAGAGTACAGGATTTGGATTAAGCAATATTTCTAACATTAACCACCAATTTTGATGTCTAACTTTTCATATCTTGCGTGCACATACAACCGCTTGTGATGTCTTTGCCTTCTAGTATGAGCTATGATTTCAATTGCTAAATGTACTATATTATCTTGGGCTCACACGAACTCACACGCAAACTGGACTTCCATAGGCAATGTATTGCCCCAGATTAGTAAAGCTGTCAAATCCGTAAACTTGTGGATACTTGGACTCTTCAAATATGTCCTTAAGAAAATAAAATTAAGGAAAAGAGTTTGGAGAGAACTAAGCAATAAGATAGTCTACACAGAAACAATAAAGTTGAATCCTAAATATGCTATTTCTTTGAATGAGATGCATTTGACTGTAGTATTTTCTTACGCAGCAATTATCTAACACTACAATTACTTAGGTCTCGATTCTTAGAAGGGAGAGAAACAACATCCAGAATATTCTATTAAGTTGAATGAGATGTATTTGGCTATACTACCAGCAATAAGATATTACTGCAAGTTGGACTTCCAGTCGCGATATATCGCGCCAGTTTCGTAAAGCTGTCAAACCGGTAACCTCCTGGATATTTTGACTCTTCAAATATGTCCTTAAAAGAAGAGTTTAGAGAGCTGTCAAACCGGTAACCTTGTGGATATTTTGACTCTTCTAATATGTCCTTAAAAGAAGAGTTTAGAGGGAACTAAGCGATAAGATACTATTTACAGAAGCTATAAGGTTGCATCTGAATATGCTATTTAGTTGAATGAGATGTTTTTGACTGTAGGACTGACTTACACAGAAATCAGATACTACTGCAATTATTTAGCTTTCCATTCTTAAGAGGGACAAAAAGTTGAATGAGATGTATTTGGCAATAGTACCAGTAGTCAGATATCACTGTAAGTTGGACGCTAGCTGGACTTCCAGTGGCAAAAACCGGTAACCTTCCGGTAACCTTGTGGATACTTGGAATGTTGATAAGGGGCACAGCATGAAATAGGAAAAACAGAGAATATATGAAAATAAAAAGTATGTGAGAACAGGGCAGAATTTTCTGGTACAATTTAACTTAGATTTTATTAATCAGTGCACTAAACACATTACATTGTAAATGGTCTTATTTATAAACTTGATGAATAATCTAGAAAACTTCTGCAAGCTGGACAGCTAGACTATTGAAGAACTATCTAGAATTTAAAATATTCTGGAGAATTTATGGAAATTGCTGTAGATTTGTCGAAAATTTTATTCCAGAACATTCTAACAAATTCTGGAATCAAGCTTATCATTCCAACACTCCCCTTAAGCTTGATTTCCTTGTTTCCTTGACTTGATGATGTCCAAACTTTCTCTCAAATTTTCAAATCTCTAATTGGTTAATGGCTTTGTGAGGATGTCAGCATACTGATCTTTAGTTTTGCAATGTTCAAGATATATTTCACCATTGTTGACCAATTCTCTTATAAAATGATATCTTGTATCAATATGCTTGTTTTTTTTTGTGAAAAACATCATTCTTTGATAGTTCTATTGCTAAGTTATTATCATAATATATTTTTGTTGCTCCTTTTTTTTTTTGTTTCAATTCTAACATTTTTTTGCTCATCTATACAGCTTGATATGTTCATGTTGTTGCTTCTACATACTTTGCTTCAGTTGTTGAAAGAGTGACAATGAGCTGTTTTTAGGAAGTCCATGAAACTATCCTAAGTCGAGATGAAAGATATATTCGGATGTGCTATTTCTATCATAAATGCTGCCAGAAAAATCACTATCCATATATCCAATTAATTTGAAGTTATTTGATGCTCGATATTGTATCTTATAATCTCTTGTTCCACTAATATATCTTATAATTGTTTTTCTTTCTTGCCAATGTGTCTTTGGGTGTCTCCATGAATCTTGAAATTAGACTTACTGCATGCACAATATCAAGCCTTGTTGTTGTCAAATACATCAAACTGCCCACTAGTCTTTTATATAATATTGGATTTATATTTGTGTCCTTGTCTTCTTTACTTGGTTTGAATCCTGTTGCCATAGGTGTAGATGTTGATTTGCAATTTGACATTTCAAACCTCTTCAAAAATTCATTTGCATACTTTTTTTGACATACTTTGTTTGCATGCTTTGTTTGATATATGCCGATTCTCCAAATATGTTGTCTCAAATTCTTTCTTCATGATCGATTTGAAGGAATCAATTGACAAATTTCCTGTATATATCAAATCATCAACATATATGCATACAATTAAAATTCTACGTCGATCATTTGTCTTGATGTAAAGAGTTGATTCACTACTGGATTTTCTAAATTCATTATTCAATAAATATGAATCAATGCAACTGTGTCAAGATCTTGGGGTTTGCATAAAACCATATAAACCTTTATTTAATCTGTAAACTTTATCCTCATAACCCAAAATCTGATAACCTAGTGGCTATTGCACATATACTTCTTCTTATAATATCTCATTTAAAAATATTGATTTGACATCCATTTGGAAAACTTTCAACTTATGTTGAACCACTATTGCTAACATCGTTCTTATTTTATCTGTTCTAGCTACTGGAGTAAAATTCTCATTATGTTCAATCCCATATTCTTTTGAGAAATTCTTTGTTACTAACCTTGCTTTATGCTTCACAATATTTGTATCAGTGTCAAACTTTATCTTATAAACCCATTTTACACTAATTTCATCTTTCCCTTATGGTAGATTTACTAATTCCCAGGTTTGATTTCTTTCTATTACTTCAATTTATTCATCCATTATCTTTTAAAAAGTTTTTTCTTAGTTGCTTCTTGAAAACATACTAGACCCACAATAAAAAATAATGTAAAATTAGAAATCAAATCATCCTGATTACTTTGAGTTATTTCATAAATATCCCTCAAACTTTGTAACTTCTTTGAAGTTTCATCTGAATCTGAATCATCACTAGAGTGATATCGAGGTGTTGAAAAATATGTGGGTCCATGTTGAGATGTTCTTACTACAATACATTATGAAATAAAATTATTTACTGGAGCATGAGCTTTACTAGACTCTCTTATTTTAGGTTGTTATTGTTGTTGAAGATTTTTATTCCAAATCTATTCTTCATCTTCAATAAATTCAACATCTCTACTAATTATACCTTCTTTGTGAAAGGATTATATAGCAAGTATACTTTTGATTTTATTTATATAGCCTATAAAAATACATCGTACTCATTTTTCATTTAATTTCTTCTTTTTTTTATCAAAAATATGTGCATATGCTATGCATCCAAACACTCTCAAATGAGAAACATTGTACTTTTTATTACTATATGCTTCTTCTAGTACCTCATCTCTCACACTTTTTGTGGAAAAATGATTCAAAATATATACTACACAAGCTACACCTTCAACCCAATACTCATTTGGTAAATGTTTATCTTTCAAAATACTTCTCACCATCTCCATAATTGTTTTATTCTTTCTTTCTGCAACAGTATTATGTTTTGGTGTATAGCATGTGGTAAATTATCTCTTGATCTGATTTGCTTTGCAAAATTTTAAAAAATAATTGGATATAAATTATCCATCTCTATCTATTCTTAGTACTTTTATGTAATGTCCACTTTACATTTCAACCATTGCTTTAAACTATTAAAAAAATTCAAAGGCTTATGATTTATGTTTTAAAAAATATACCCATGTTTTCTTGGTATAGTCATCTATGAAAGTCATAAAATATAAGCTATTACCAAATAAAGGTGTTTGCACTTGTCCACATAGATCTGAATGTACTATTTTAGGTGGAACCTTTGCTCTATATGACTTACCAATAAGAAATGAGTATCTATGTTGTTTACCAAGAATACAACCTTCACAAACTCTATTTGGCTGCTCAATGAATGATAAACCATTCACCATGTTTTTTCTATGCAATAAATTTAATCCACTAAAACTTATATGGCCATACCTCAAATACCATAACTAAGTTTGATCTTTCATATCTACTTTAAAATCTATAGGTAAGTCATTTTGTAATCTTAATGAAAACATCCTATCTTATGTCATTTGGACTTTTGCTATTGACCTTCTATTTTTATCAAGAATCACACATGCACCATTTTCAAAATAGACTATAACCCTTTTGTACTAGCTTCCCAATACTTATAAGATTATATTTGAGATTAGGAACATAATACACATGTGGAATGTACTTTTTCTATCCTTTATTGTTTTTAACATTTATGCTTCGTTTACCTATAACAACTACTTTGCTATTATCTCCAAGTTTTACTTCAAACTTCCCGTATTCATCTATGTTTATAAACATATCCTTGTTTCTACTTATGTGATTACTTATGTGAAATAGTGCAAGTGATAAATATTGAATAACTATTCTCATCTTCTTGCAAATAAATTCAAATTTATTCTCTTTTCATAATAAATACTTTACTTGCCTCCATTCTGGTTGCTAGTTTTACCTCTTGTGAATTATCCTTTGTTACTAGTTCCTCCTCTTCTTCTGTTGCTACTGAGTTGAACTTGTAATTTAAAATATTTTTCAATGGGAAAATCAATTGACCTATTTATCCTTTGCTCATGAGCTTGTAAAGAACCCATAATCTCATCAATAGAAATTTTTGATAGATCTTTTGATTCTTCAGTAACTACAACAATTAGATCGAATTTGATAGGAAGACTTCTCAAACCATTTTCTAAAACCTTTTGATCAGTTAATGTATCTCCAGAAGATCTCATTTGATTCACTATGCTTAATGCATGAGTAAAGAAATCATTTATAGACTCAAAATTTGTCATTTGCAAATTTTCAAAATCTTTTCTAAGCATTTGTAATTTTATCAATTTCACTTTGCTGGTTCCTTGGTATGGGTTTTGTAGAATATCCCATGTTTGCATGGACCTTGTTGTTGTTGCAAACCTTGGAAAATTGACTCTTCCATTGCTTTATGGATAAAATATAATGCCTTGGCATCCTTCTTTCTATTCTCCTTTATGAGATCATTTTCTGCTTGTGATAGGGTATTATATTCTACTTGATTTGCTAGTTCTGGAAATCCATTCTCCAATAAATCCTATAGATCTTGAGAATAAAATAAAGTCTTTATATTGATGCTCCAATAGTCATAGTTCTTTCCATTGAATAGTGAAATATGGGGTTGAGTAAGGCTGCTTCCATTCACACATGCTATTTTGAAAATAAACTCACAAAATACTTTTTTTTTTTACACAAACTAACTTATGAATCAACAACCTACCTCTAATACCAAATATTGATTAGGGGAAGAGCATAAAATAAAAATAGGGAATCTAAGAAAAAAAAACAAGGGATGTCAGAACAAGGCAGAAATTGTTGTTGCAATTTAACTTAGATTTTATTAATTACAACACTAAACACATTACATTGTATTACACTCCATTATATTATAAATGGTCTTATTTATAGACTTGAAGAATAATTTGGAAAACTTATTAAGCTGGACAACTAGACAATTGAAGAACTATCTAGAATTTAGAATATTTTGGAATGCTGGACAGTTGGAGAACTATCTAAAATTTAAAATATTCTGGAAATTTTTTGAAAACTGTTGTAGATTTTAAATATTCTAATTAATTTTGGAATCAAGCTTATCATTCCAACATGGACTCTTCAAATGTCCTTACAAAAAAAGTTTGGAGAGAACTAAGCAATAAGATACTCTGTACAGCAGCTATAAAGGTGCATCCTAAAATGCTATTTTGTTGAGTGTGATGTATTTGACTATAGTACTTTTTTAAGCAGCAATCATATATTACTGAAGTTATTTAGCTCTCGATTCTTAGAAGGGAGACAAACCGCATCCTGAATATGCTATTTAGTTGAATGAAATGTATTTGGCTATAGTACCATCAATCAGATACTACTGCAAGATGGACTTCCAATGGCAATATATCGGGCCACTTTCGTAAAACTGTAAAACCGGTAACCTTGTGGATACTTGGGCACATCGAATATGCCTTAAAAGAAGAGTTTGGACAGAACTAAGCAATAAGATACCCTTTACAGAAGCTGTAGATTTGCATCCCGAATATGCTATTTAGTTGAATGAGATGTATTTGACTGTAGCATTTCCTTATGCAGCAATCAGATACTACTGTTATTTATCTCTCTCTTCTTAGAAGGAACGAAAACCCCATCCTGAATATGCTATTTTGTTGAATGAGATGTATTTGGCTGTAGGACCAGCAATCAGATACTGCTGCAAGTTGGACTTCCAGTGGCAATATATCGCCCCAGATTCGTAAAAATGTTAAACCGGTAACCTTGTCGGTACGTGGACTATTCAAATATGTTCTTAAAAAAAGAGTGGACAGAATTAATCCATAATATACTTTTTACAGAAGTTATAAAGTTGCATCCTGAATATGCTAGTTAGTGGAATGAGATGTATTTGACTGTAGTACTTTCTGACTCAGCAATCAGGTGCTACTGTAATTATTTAGCTCTGCCTTCTTAGAAGGGTCGAAAACCGCATCCTGAATATGCTGTTTTGCTGAATGAGATGTATTTGGCTATAATACCAGCAATCAGATACTACTGCAAGTTGATTTCCAGTGGCAATATAGTGCGCCAGTTTCGTGAAATTGTCAATCAGGTAACGTTGTGTATACCTGGACTCTTCAAATATGTCCTTAAAAAAACAGTTTGGATAGATTTAAGCAATAAGATACCCTTTCCAGAAGCCATAGAGTTGCATCCTGAATATGATGTTTAGTTGAATGAGATGTATTTGACTATAGTACTTTCTTATGCAACAATCAGATATTACTGCAATTATTTAGCTCTCCCTTCTTCGAAGGGACGAAAACCGCATCCTAAATGTGCTGTTCAGTTGAATGAGATATATTCGACTGTAATACTTTCTTACGCAGCAATTAGATACTATTGCAATTATTTAGCTCTCCCTTCTTAGAAGGACAGAAACCTGTAAACAAGAGGTTATTGCTTCGGATCGAGGTAAGAAAGAAGTCTCATTTACCTATTCTATAGTTTTCTATTCAACTTATATGTTACAGGTGTCATTCAACTTAAGCGATAGATACGGTAACACGTGAACTCAGAGGTGTCCAAAGATAAGGATCACATTTATAAATCCGAATCCAATCAAAGACGAGAGGCGGATGGTTAAAGACACGAGACAGCTGGCACAATGCAGTTAAACTTGTCTGCTAAGTGTCAATCAGCTGCGTATAAGTTCTATGTCGTTGCTATGTGGAATCGTGGTTTGCACAACGCTATGTGGGAAATGGCGATTTCTGCCAAAGCTATAGTATTTGCAATTTTAATTCCGATCATCCTCTGGCTTTTAAACGTCCTATTTAGAGGTATGAAAAAGAATAATGCAAGGTTGCCACCAGGACCATCTCCATGGCCTATCATTGGGAATCTCCATCACCTTGGGAAAATTCCTCACCATGCGCTTCAAAAACTGGCGGAGCAATATGGCCCCATCATGTTTCTGAGACTGGGTTCTGCTCCCACCGTGGTAGCTTCCTCTTCTGAGGCGGCAAAGGAGTTCCTGAAAACCCACGACTTGATTTTTGCGACCAGACCAGCTTCGGCCTGTGGCAAATACATAGCTTATAATTACAAGGATGTTATATTTGCTCCATATGGTCCATACTGGAGAAACATGAGGAAAGTCTGCGTGCTAGAATTGCTGACGAGTAGGCGAATTGAATCTTTCAAATCTGTGCGAGAGGAAGAGGTGTCTCTCATGATAGCCTCCATAGCCATGAAAAGCGAGGAAGGCAAAGTTGCTGTGGATGTGAGCAAGAGCATATCGTCATTCACAGCCGATACAACTTGGCGAATATTAGCGGGCAGGAAATACACCGACCACGACTTGGCTGGCAGTCGCAGTCGCAGTCGCAGCGGCATAGGGATCGGCATCGGCTTTAAGGAATTTTTAGAGGAGGTTTCGGTGTTGGCGGGAGCTTTCGTCATTGGAGACTTCCTTCCATATTTAGATTGGCTTGACTTGCAGGGTTTGAAGAGGCGCATGAAGAAAGCAAACCAGTTGTTTGACGCACTTGCTGAAAAAATAATAGACGAACATGTGGAACGTAGGCGAAAACTTGGTGAAGTGAAGAACACGGATTTAGTTGATATACTCCTGGACACGAACGACGCCGACATCCAAATCACACGACAAGAGAGGAAAGCAATTCTTTTTGTATGTTTCTCGTCTTGACCATTACATATCTCTGTCAAATACAATAGAAAGCTAATAGATCAAATTGAAAAATAGCACAACCAACTAAAATAAGGATAATTATATCCATTTGTTAGCTTATTTGCCTCTTTGTCTATGGGCTATGGCTAGCAACCCCCCATAGTTAAAATGACATTTCTGACCTGGATGCAGCAATGAATTAAAAAAATTCATGAGTAATTCCAATCTTCAAGTGTGCCGGTGTTAGGGTTATAGGCTTTATTGACAACAATTGCTAGACGATGCTACCACATGTATGAAAAGCAGCCTTATTTTTATCTGTACCTGTTAACATCCGCTATTGATGTAGAACTAACATCACTTACAGGTGTGGATGAGGGTTCTAGATATATATTTCTTGTGTAATGGATAACATAATGTTTTGTTTTGTCAAAACTACTTCTGTTGTTGCCTGCTGTAGATAAGTTGGCCTCCTTAACCCAAATATTATGGCTTTAAAGTTATGTCATCCGAGCTTATATTTAAATGGAATCAAGAGTATGTATGTTGAATTCAATTTCACCTATTTGTTGGCTCTCTCATGTTTTTTATTCTTTTGGATTCTCACAAAGCTGACTACCTCTTCCCAGCAAAGTCCCTCCATAGTCACCTATTATACTAACAATTAGTTATTTACATCGCAACATTATCCATATATACCTGGTTTCCTGTATATATATAAGTAAGCGTATAGCCTGTTAATGTAGCAACCAGCTCAACCGTTACACTATGCAAAATGCCTCCCTTAGTGATCATATACTTTTAAACGGTTCCGTGAGGTTATTTTGTCCATGGACATTCAAATTTTGGACAAAATTATTATTGACGCTGATGCATTTACTGTGATATGTACAGGATATGTATGCTGCTGGGATGGAAACTACAGCGACAACATTAGAATGGGCAATGAGTGAGCTTCTGAGAAACCCTCAAATATTAAAGAAATTGCAGGACGAATTTGAGTGTGTAATAGACAGAGATCGAATAGTTAACGAGGCTGACCTTTCAAGAATGGAATACCTGCATTGTGTCGTGAATGAGACGTTACGATTACATCCAGCAGCGCCATTACTGGTACCCCACGAATCTACACAGGATTGCACTGTGAAAGGACCTGATCGCGGTTACTTTATACCTGCAAAAACAAGGCTTATCGTGAATGCGTGGGCAATAGGAAGAGATCCGACTGTATGGGAAGATCCGTTGATATTCAAACCTGAAAGATTTATGGGGATGAATTTTGATTTCATAAAAGACCACGAGATGAGGATGCTACCGTTTGGGGCAGGGAGAAGAGGATGTCCGGGGGCTTCTATGGGGCTTTCCACTGTCAAGATTGCATTAGCTCAGCTGGTGCACTGCTTTGATTGGAAATTTGAAGGAGATCCATATCACTTAGATATGACTGAAGTGTTTGGAGTCACTACTCCCAGAAAAACTCATCTTTTTGCTATTCCAACATTTAGGCTGAAGCTGCCTTCTTTCTTCATAGAATAAATGTTTACTACATTGTATAGGTATTACTGTTGTCGTTAGTGGTATTTTCAATTTTGCTTAGTCCATCCAAACAGTTGTTTCAGATTTGAGTCTATATTTGAAATTATATTACTGCTAAACCCGCATAGGGTTTGTACTGTATTATATGAATGTTTAGCGTTGTTTCTTAAATCATTGTATGTCTTGCGGTTGCACCAAAATTTTCGTCCTTGATAATGATTGCTTCTATTAAATTGAGACTCGTCAATCATATATATCCAAATATTCGTTGACAACGTATTCACTAAAAAAAATTAAGACTAGAAAAATAAATATATATTTCGTTGTGAGGGATTAGTTAAATTTATACAATCATATTTTACATCTCATATTTTTTTATTAATTTATAATATTATAATGTTATAATGTGTTATGAATTACACTATAAGGTATTTTTTAGTGTGTATTTAGATATTCTTTTCTAATTATAAATAATATTTTTAACTTATTTATTTTAAAATAATATTTTTTTGTTACACATGCTAAAGATAAAAATACTAGATAACATGTTTATATTTTGAAAATAGATAGATTATTTTTAAATTAGAAGCATATATTTGAATTATATTTGTAGGTATTTTTTGGTGATTAATCCTTTGGTAGTGGTGTTAATTCTTTGAATAAAGGTTAGAATTATTCATTTTATTGAAAATTTTTACTTTATAAAGCATCCCTTTTGAAAAGTTTAAACATTTTCACAATTGTTCACACACCTTAATGTAAAAAAAAAAAACATGTAAATCTTTTTCTTTTATCAAAAACCACTATATTATGAACATTACAAGAAAAAATAACAATATATATTTATTTTCTATTATTCTATTATAGTTTAATGGAAAACAAGCAATGCATCAAATTTTTAGATAATTTGATATTAACAAAATTATTGATTCTTATATGAAAGCAATTAAATAATTATTCATATAATTATAGAAAGCAAATTAAGAATTCACTCATGAATATTACACTTTTTAAATTCCTTCATGGAAGTATATACATTGATCCATATTTGTAACATGATGACTTAACTTTAAAAACTTGTATACCATAATTTTATGAAAGCCTTCTCCCATGAAGAAATAACCCACAAGGATTCTCTTTACTAGAAATTTCAGAAAGCTACTAAAAAATTCATCCACGAAAGGAACAAAATTGGAGCATATAATTTAAAATTAGATATTAAACAAAGAGAATTGCATAAAAACCAAACAAAATGGTAATAGTATCATGTAGAGCTACCATATATAATTTTTTTATTTAAATTGGTTTACTTATAGATTTATTCAATGGTAAAGGATCAAGAAAAAATACCAAAATATAACTTTGGTTACAACTAAATATCTTCCCCGCTACAAGAAGAAACTTGGCTATACTCTATGTATATAAAATACTCACAAGCAAAGTTGAAGAACATAATTAGAGTACATTAATTTAGAGTAAATATTAGTTAGAATAAGTTGTGTGAAAACAAATAAAAACTAATATTAGTATCGCATAAAGCTTACATATACAAAAATACGAATTTTATTTTTATTAAATAGTTGATTATATTGATAGTCAAGGATTAAAGGAAAAATAAATTACAAAAAATAACTTTGGTTAGCGATGAAAATTATTTCTAATGATAAGAAGAAAATTATTTATGTTTTGTTTACTACAAAAATAAAAGCTCCCAATACTAGAGTAGATACTAAATGAAATAAACTACATAGAAAATAAACAATTATATCAATGGTATTAGGTAGAGCTCTCATATATAAAAATAATAACTTTATATTATTTTAGGAGTTGATTTTATCAATGGTTAGGGATCAAGGAAAAAAGAACTACCAAACGAGTAATCCAATCAAAGAAATACTCAGACTCAAACACTTTAGAACCATGTTTCATTCATCATGAGTCAGAAACCCTTTGTAAGAGGATACAAAGGAAAGTTAAGGTTCCATTTCCTTTACAACCATTGTTTTTTCTACATAAGTTTCTTTGCAAACTTATTGAAAAATGAGAAGAAGATTGCATATCAACGAAAATCCCAATAGTGGGCTTAATACCCAAATAAAATTTTGCTCACTTATCTATAATTATAGTGCCACCAATTCCACATGTTCTAGAAAAATCTAGTTTTTATTTCCAAATAAAGCATTAAATATAGTACATAAATTCTTGTAATGAAGCATGTAGCCAAGAACATTATTTTTTTCTAGATTTTGAACTTTCTATTGAAATATAGTCTCCAACATGGTCATACATATAGTAAAAAATTTAGATTTACACATAATAGACTTGGTGAAAAAATATTGATAGTTTTTATTAAATGATACAATCTACTATATAAACATTTATCTATTAATATGATTGTTGATAATATCAAGAACTAATATAAAATTTCAATTTATAATATTTGATATTTAACTTTCAAAATAAAAAATGCATAAATAATATTATAGATACTATTAGTTATGTATCATAGCTAAAATTACAATAATGACACTTTTGTTTATAACTATTTTATTAGAATTAAACCATGCAAAAAAATTATGCTAAATAAAAGAATTAATGGAAGTGTCTATTTTACAAGCAACATAACACATGCTACATTGAAACATAATAATTGATAACTAACTAGAACAAATACACTATACACAATTCTATCATTATGATAGGAGCTTATAATGATGTTATCTATTTTGATGACATGATCACACACACACAAAGAACATTTACACATATGGATTGGTATAAAACATATAAATGTATTACTTCTTATAGTGTCAATTTTCATAGAGAACCATGTGCATTATTACCAATAATATTATAAACGTAAGAGAGGGACTTATATACACTACCATGCATAGCATGTCTCCTCTATATTGACATACTTATAATCCTCCAGGGATCTCATGCAATAATGACCAAGGAAATAATAAAATAATAGGAATACAAGGAGAGAGTAGAATGTATTTTTAATGTCTATTAATACACATAGGCTTATCATTTTCATCACTAGATGGTTGGAAATCAGAAAAGGTGTTTAGGGAGAAGCGACAAATGGATAACATTTGGGTATGTGGTTTTACTATGTTACGATGGTTTGATTAATACGGTTTGTAAAGCTAATATATTTAAATGTAAAAGAAATTGTGGACTTCTGAATGAATCATAAGAAACATCATAAATAATCTATAAAATATATCGAAGATTATCATAAATGTGAGAATATGTGGTGGGGTATGGAATTCCTATTGAACCAAAAATATGAAGAGAAGAGGGAAGAGAGGAGAGAAAAGTTTGACTTTTCTAGGGAAAAGTATGACATTCAGGAATGAAAATTTCAATTTTATTTGAGACAATCTGGTTTGGTCAATTCAATAATGTATCTCTAAGAAGATGAATAGGAGATTACAAAACATGGATGTAGTAACAATTTATGAACCATATTTGTCTATTGGTGTGCATTGTTATACTAGATATAATAATAGTAAGATGCATTTTCTATGCTTCTACAACATTTGGAGATAATGTTTAAGAGTTTTCAAAGAAAATTTAAGATAATGGATGATGAGGTTACAATATAATCATTCAAATCCATACTCTTTTATTTATATAATTATAAAACACACTTACCTTTTCTTTGTAATAATTAATGGAAAGAGGAAATGTTGAAAATAATACCATGAGTAGCACTATGAATTATAGCATGGAGAAGGATGCTAAGTCCTAAGATGTTACTAGTGAGGCTTTGTGGTAAATAGAAGGACCATTGGAAATTATGGATCAAGCAAATATGAAATCCAAAGAGGAATATAAATATCCATTGATTGCTAAGAAAATGTAACAAATTCATTATGAAAACAATGAGGCCATTTGATCAAAAGCCATTGATTGCTAATAAAATGTAACAATGAAGCCATTGGAATTTTATATGAACTATCAAGATGGATCATTAGGACTACAAAACTTATGTTTACATTAATGTTCAACTTGGAATAAAGAGGAATATATACAACCATGTTAAAACACTAGGTTACATATCATTTAACCCAATAATCCATCTACACATGTATTCCATACCTAATACAAATATCCCAATTATTATTGGTGATGCTATATGAGTTGGAATAGAGACTAATATATTGTAGAAGTAATTTAAGATAGTTGTTTTGACTATCAACAAATAAAATTGTCAATTATTGTCTAATGAGTTGAGAGGTTTATAGGAGAATGATTTTCTATATACTATGAGGTATAACAACTCTCTTCTATGTTGAAATACTTATAATCCTCTAACATATCTAACATGATGGATACAAAGAAAATAAACAAAACAAAATATGAATATAAATAGAAACTAACAAAGAGTTTGTAATATGCATATTTTTTATGATATATAATATTTTATAATATATCTACTATTGATAATGCGAACAACCTTTTAATATTTGATATTATATGGCATATGATTGGAAGTGATGTGTAAGGAGTATGTTAGGAACCTTCTATTAAAAATAAGTACATTAAAATAAATATTGAAATAAAATCAAAACTTCATTAAGAACATAATATTGCAATATGCAATATAAATACAAAAATATAATAGTCTCACAAACACAATACATAATTGTAAACCTCTTCAAGGGGACAACTTCCTTCAACACTTCCATTCAATTTATCGGCCATTGTATTTAAATATACACTTTATGCAACCCTAACCTAATGCTCAAGAGTTGTCTTACATGCAAAGTGCTACTTAAGTTAGAATCTTCTACCAAATAATAGTTATATTCTTAATAATGGTTACATGAAATGGCCCCACTTGTTTAGGCACTTTAATTACCATATACCATTACAAAATATTACAAATATCATTATAAATGAGTCCCCACATTAGAAAGGTTTCAATACATAATAATATGATAAATACATTCTACTATTAGCATAAAGTCCTAACAAAGTAGTGTCAATAGCTAATTCATGAGCATATAGTTTTACTGCATTACAAAGGTTTAATTTATAGAGTTTGCAACAGTTTTTTAACTGCAAAAAAAAATCATGCATACTAGAAAAAGTCTTGTAGGTAACATCATGAGCAACATTTAAAATATTTGGAATATTTTGATGAAGGTGAGAATACATTGTATGGATCTCCATTACTATGGAAACCAAAATATAAGCAAAAATTAGTAGAGATAGTGGAACGGTTGATTTATATTGGGAAAACCATGATATTTATTCTCAAATATTTAGGAGAGTACTATTATACATAATAATATGAATCTAACTTATCCTTTTTCAATAAATTTATAATTTATTTAATATAAAAATACATCATAAATGACAATCTATTACATACCTAACCTTAGTGCCTAAAGATATCAAAGCACAAACAATTCCAATAAACCTATCTTGATCATCTAGAGTCTATATAAAATATATGACATACTTATAAATTACAAAATCCCTTAAATATTATACAAAGTAAAAATATAAATTACAATAAATTATAATTATATTGTTATTACTAGAAGCATCAACAATATCACTAGGTATAAATGCAAGTGGTTAATCATGCTAAAATTGAGATATGTAAGGAGTCACTAGAGTCCATGTAGGTGCATAACATTATGTTAATAGATATGTTTCTCTAATATATCATAAGAGTATCCATATTTCTAACTTTGTGAAAACCCTCTTGTACAATAGCTACACAAAGCTAGTTGAATAATGTGCACAGGTTTAATAGGTATGTGTGGGTCTCAATATTTTAATTATCTTAAATATATAAGTACCTATGTTTCCAATGTTAGCAGCATATATAGATCCAAATATGCAACATCATAGTTTAATTCACATATTATAATGCATCTAAAATATTTGTATGTGATAGTAACATTCCCCTCTATATGAATCATCATCCCTACTAGGTCCTATTCAAATATATTGACACAATATGCATATGGTTATAAATAGATGTGGACCTTAGTACCTTGTCATCATAGTAGTAGAAATGCCTTCAGTGATAATATCATACATATATACGAAATCCACCATATGTTGGCCGTACAATATCAAAGCATCATACCTTGTGGTGAGCCTAAAATATCTATTTGTGATGCTCACATAATATGAGATGGAAGTATCACATGCTTCGATGAAGCAAATTTGGATATAGTATAAGGATGAAAATGGATTTGACATGACCATAACCTATCTTATTTGATCCTTTACATTATCTCAAGAATTGGAGTATACCACAAAATTACATATCTAGATTAGGATAAACTCTACATAAAATTTATTGAATAAGTTGAATGTCACCTCATTATTTTTAAATATAGAAATATCAAACACAATAAATCATATAAGTGTTTTAGAGTCTAAGGACTTATGCACCAATAAATAGGAGAAGTACTTTTTTTTTTGTAAAAAACTTTCCTTTTGTAGTCTTAAGGTTTTTAAAATAGGATACTAATTGTTACTTTTTCTCATTTATATGATTTTTAATATTTATTATATATCTTATATACATATCCAATTTTTCATTCCTCATTTATCTACAAATTCTTCCAAGTTGATTTTACATAACATTAATTAGTTTCACTTATGACTTGTAATATAAAGCTAATACTATATGAGAATCATCTATAGTCCAAGGGTCACATAGATCATTTATTATCATGCTTATCTACATTTTATTTTTATAAATTAAATTATTTTTATTATCTCTAGTCTCCTATCATTTATTCTAGTTTTTTATTTATACATTACTAATATCTTCTATATGTTGCATTAGGTGTTTGTTTTAATTACATGGTTTATTGAATATATTGCATAGTAAAGTCCTTTTATGATCTACAAGAAGGGGTTTGATGGGTTTATTAAACATATGCCTAAAATATAAACATATGTTTAAGTCTAGAGTTGGAGGAAATAAATGTCCTTTGTGCTAGTATCCAGAGAGGGTTGGCTCCCTTACTAATCCTACACTGGTTTAAGTTGAGAGTTTTAGGAAAGAAATGGAAATAATAGGACGAAAAGGAAAACATAGCCATAGGCCAGAAGATGTAGGATTGGGAACATACTAGCAATAGGAATTCCAATCAAGTATAATAGCAACATAGAATAGAAAGGAAGCAAAGAATATACTTACAATTCCATAGAGACAACTTTCAGGATTGCATTATAGTACTCACTCCTTCACGAGTAGTGTTCAAATCCAGTTGAAAATTTTGAACTTAGCAAAAAATTATATACATGAATATAAAATAGAAATGCTCAGAGTAGAAATAAATCACACAGAAATTGCTTGCAAGTCACAAGCCAAATTCCTTCTATTTATGCAGAAAACTTGAATAGTTTTTTTGTAGAGTGTTTATCCTCCTCTCTCCTTTTTCACATTGAAAATGTCTAGTATTTATAATGGTTTTTGCCTTTGTATATTTAATACACAAAAAACAAAATGTTTACAGATCATGAACCTTGATGAAAAAATCCCTCCTTGAAATTCTTGAAAATCTTTCTTCTGAGACAATGATCCAATTTTTAAGGAAAAATGCCTATGAAATCAACACATTTGGGCATCGGTGCATGGAAAACAACAAAGGTGGTCGATGACTTGGTATATCGATTATGCCTTAGAAATTTGCACCTGTTTAGAATGTATTGGAACTCATGAAAATCACCCTATGGTTTTAATCTCATAGTGATTTTGGCATGAAATCAACCATGGCAGTCACTCTTTATATCAATAATTAAATTCTCCTCATTTGTCCAACCCAGGAACCTTTGAAAAATATTTTTTGATGCCCAAAATTGAATTTACCCAAAATCGAGCAATGAGCGAAAGCACTTCCTTTAACTTGCATCATTTCCTCCTCATTTGCATGCGCTGATGGAGAGGACACCCATAAAGCAATAATATCCATGATTTCATTCAATATATTGTAGTTCTCACATTATTACATTCAACGTACGACCCTTGAATTTACTCAAATCAAAATTTGGCATGTTGCATTCATCTCTAGTAGTCAACTTGAAAGAAATCTAGGGGAAAATATCTCATTTTAATGCTTTGAACCATCTTTGTATAATTTTACCCATGGAATGGGTGATTGAGAACTTCTCTTTTCTCCCAAAATGAAAGTGCATCTTGTAATATATTTTCTCTTCTTAAAATATACGTTTACCTCCAAAAGAGGTGAAAGGCACTATCGGATTCCACATTGGGTGAACATAACTTCACCTCATATTTTGATATTTTTCAAAAGCAAAAATAAAACCCTTGAAACAAATCATGGAGCCATATTTATGTAGCTTCATAACTGGGAGGGCGAATGGGACTTTAGTCGCTCACATGAGGTGAAAGCATTTTCACCATTACTCATCTCAATGTGTTCTAAGGTGGGGTCCACACTTTATAACTTATATATGTTCACCTGAAGTAAGGGCGAATGGTATTTTTACCCTTCTCTTGGGGTGAACGTGGGATTGAATTTTCAATGCACTGACTGATCGCACCATTTTAAAACCTAAGGATATTTATCCCAAAGTAGGGCAAACGATGCATTCACCCCTTCTTTGGTGTGAACGTATTTCTTTATATAACCATCACGCTTCAACTTTAGAAAAACCTATAATTCAACCACTTGAATATATTTTTGCACCAATGAGGGGTGAAAGGGACTTTCACCCCTTACTTGGGGTGAAAATGCTCTTGCCCAAACTTAACATACTTTCTTTCTAATTATTTTTTTTTTTTTAAATTTACATTTACCCCGAAGTGGGGTGAATGCGTCTGTCGCCTCACTTTTGGGGTGAACACATTTTTTTATTTTCTTCACTCAACGATGAAATATTTGAATAAATAAAAATATCTTCACCCCGAGGAAGGACAACTGAGGTTTTTGTTATTCATTCGGGCAAAAATATTGTCATGCCCTTTTAACCTTAAAATTTGAAGCACTATTTTCTTTGATGCTATCAGGTGACATTCATTGATTTTTCACACAATTTTCCATAAATAGTTTACCTTCCAACATCCATTATTCCTAAGCATGAAATTAATGAAAATTGGAAAGAATATTAATACACAAAAAATACTGTAACACATTTTACTGGCCAAAATACTACAACATAGTATTAATATATTTTGTTGTTGTAGCAAGTGTGAACAAGGTTTATCTTTAAACGGCTTAGAAAAATCTAGTTTTTTCCAAGCAAGTGTGAATTCTCTTACCTTTTGTCGTCTAAGCTTGTTTGATGGTTGGCATGATATTTTATTATGTTTATTTATCCCTCGCATTATTCTTCTTCTTAACCCTCCAATGTCCTTCCTCCTTCCCTACCGTCCATTTTCCCTTATCACTCCACTTCCTTCCTCTCCCAATGCCCGCTGCCACCTCCCTTTCCTCTTCCTAATCCTCCGTTCTCTCTAATCCTCCTGATCTTCCTCCAACATCCCTTCCCTACTTTTTCACTTGTATTAAGCCTATATAAGGTTTAATTATTGTAAGTTTTATTTATCTCATTAATTTTATTCTTGCCTTGTTATTTTGTTGTGTTAATTTTATTTCGGCCCACATTAATCTAAGTCTACTTTAATCTAGGACTTACACTGGTATCAGAGCTCTAGGGGGCATGAAATTTGAGGGCTGAGGTGAGGCACAGAAGCTGAACGTAGCAGACTGGTCAGCAACTAGGGCATGAATTCTGAGGAATACATGGATTTTGAGGAGCAACTAGGCAATGGATCTTGAGGAGTGCATAGATCTCGAGGATGCACAAATCTCTAGGAGTTGACGTGGCGGTGATGACCTTGTGGCAGAGCTAGGCGGCAGTTGACGTAGTAGGCGCTAACATGGCAGGTTGAGTCGGTAAGGCAGTAGTTGACATGGAAAGCGATGATGTGGATCAAAGCTGGTAGAGTCCTGACATGGGTGCTAACATGGCAGAGGTGAGTAGGGTGCTGACGTGGGTGCTAACATGGCAGAGGCAAGTAGAGTGCTGACGTGGGTTTTGACATGGCAGAGGCAAGCAGAGTGTGCCACATGGCAAAGGTTAACTGGCTGAGGTTGGGCAAAAGGTTTGACTGGTTGATTGCCCGAAGGCAATCGACTTTCTATGTGTTCATAGGCTTTGATAAAGCCTGAACACACCGACCTCCCACTGCATGTGGGACTAATTTTTTTTTTTTTAATTTTTTTTAGCCACCCAATTTAAATATAATTGTGTCTTACTTCCTCCAGTCTGGCTAGCTTGGTCTAGCGGTCAAGTCCTCTGCTTGCAAAGAAGAGACCCGGGGTCAAATCCCATCGGGGTCACAATATAAAGGTTTTATTATTTTTTTTTTGGTTTCATCGCTAGCAAAAAGGTTGATAAAAGGGAGGTGTGGTATTTCTACCACAGCAGCCACGTGGTGCAGTGGCTAAGACTGTCGGGTAGACGACAGAGGTTAGCAGTTCAAATCTCATCGGGGATTACAAAACAAAAAAAAAGGTTTATTTTCAAAAATTAATTGATTATTTAGTTTTTTTAAGGTTTTAAAAATTAATTTCATAATTTCTATATATATATATATATATATATATATATATTTTATTATGTTTTTGAATATACATTTATTTAAAAAGAATAATTAAAAAAGTATATAAGAAATTGTTAAAAAAAATTTAAGAGGCCTTTATTAAAACAAATTTTGAATTTTTTTTTATAAAAAAAAAGGGTGAAAAGATATTTTGAGGTAAAAGTTTTATTTTGGCATCATAAAAATTAAGTTGTAACCCAGTTCATGCGGTGCGATTATGAATAGATGATCTGATCAGCCGGATGCTATAATGCATTACTCTCTCTATTGAGAAGAGAGACACCTAATTCCTTTGATGAGAAAGTCCAGCGATACAGAATTTATATAGTATTTTGCCAATTATAAAACCAAGGGATTGCTCATCTGAGGAAACCAGACTCTGGATACAAGGAAGATTCTGAAGATAATATCTTCGAGCAAAGGATAGTTGAATTTGAGATGGTTGAAATAGTACCTAAAGGACAATCAAGTGACAATTATACACCTAAAGTACCTGAAGTAGTATCAAGTGAGAGCTATACACCATGCTCTCCTGATTCAGAACCAAAAGAAGAAGAAGAAGAGGAAGAAGAACTAGTGGAGGTGAAACCTGCAACTAAAGAACGATATGTTATCAACAAATATCATGAGCTAGCAGCAGCACAAGAAGTCATTATAATTAGTGACGACAAAGCAAACAACTTCTCCTTTCCAATTTTGGGTGATCCTCAAGAAGAAGAATGCCAAATCAGTGAGCATATTAAGAAAGCTAGATTTGATTTAAATCAATCATCTATTTTGTACTTCTTTATACTACTTGTTTGAAGTTGAAATAAAGTTTGCTTTTTGAAATGGCATCCAATACTAGTCTACCAATCCCTGAGTTCAATGGTGGTGATTACGAGTATTGGTCAATTAAAATGAAAACTCTTTTGATAGCCAAAGGTCTTTGGGATGTGATTGAAGAGGGATATACTGAACCTACTATTGTTGATTGGGTAGCTTTGAATGTTGATGATAAAAATGCTAAAAATGAAGCTCAAAAGAATAATTCTTCTGTCATTTATCACATCAAAGCAGCCCTTGATAGAAGTATTTTCCCTAGAATAGCTTCTTTTATAACAGCTGAATCTTCTTGGAATGCTTTAAAATAAAGTTATAGGGGTAGTCACCAATTCAAAAAAGTTAAACTACAAACCTTGAAACGAGAGTTTGAAACTCTTAAAATTCAAGACAGTAAAAAGTTTGGTGATTACTGCGTGCATGTGAAATCCGTAGTAGATAAGATGGTTACTTTAGGAGAAGATGTAAAGCCTGAAGTTATAGTGAAGAAAGTGTTAAGGACACTTCTTCCTAAGTGGAATTCAATTGCCATAATTATAGAAGAATCCCAAGACCTAACTTCTCTATTTTTTGAAGCACTCATTGGCTCACTTCTCTCACATGAAGAGAGGTTACAACAAACTCCTTCCACAAGTTATGGAGGAGATGATAAAGCCTTTGTTTCTCATGAAGACAAATGTAGATGCCATGGCAGAGGACAGTATAGAGGTAGAGGTAGAAATAATCAAAGAGGTGGAAATCCTAACAGAGGAGGAAATCAGAACAAAGGAGGATTCTCAAATAGAGGTGAACAACAGAATAAAGGAGGATAGTAAAATAGAGGGAAACAATCATGCAAAGGCAAAGGAGGATATAAGTCAAAACAAACATGCTACAATTGTGGCAAACTTGGCCATTATGCTCATGACTATTGGAAAAAGCCTTGACAAGGAAGAAGTAGCAGCCAGAGTAGTCAGTATGGAAATTTTGGAGAAGAGGAAGAGGCCACAAATATCTTTCTCTCATATGGTCAGGCAGATCAGAACATGAATGATACATGGATCTTGGATACTGAGTGTTCAAGCCATATGAGTGGAAAAGAAGAACTCTTTGCTACTCTAAAATCCTCATACAAATCCAGCATCAAATTGGGAGATGATAAATCATTGGCAGTTGAAGGCATTGGAGCCATGGCAGTTCCAACTAAAGAAGGCGTCAAACAAGTAAGTGATATCTATTACACACCCCATCTCCAAAACAATCTTTTAAGTGTTGGTCAAATGTTATAAAATAACTACAAGTTGCTTTTTGATGAGGGTAAATGCACTATTTTTGATAAAAATAATAGTAATAGAATCATTACACAAGTGCCAATATCAAAGAATAGATTGTTTCCTTTCATGTTTGGCCATCCAGGGGGAGATAAGTTAGCAAATGTTGCTATTTTCAATCCAAGTGTCCTATGGCACTTGATATATGGTAATTTGAATTTAGCTAGTTTGAAAATGCTAACTTCACAAGCGATGGTAACCGGACTTCCTAAAGTTTAGGATAGTAAGGAATTTTGTGAAGGGTGTGCTCTAGGGAAACATGCTAGATCAAAATTCCTTCATGGAAAAGCATGGCAGGCCAGCTATCCACTCTATCTAGTTCATATAGACATCTGTGGTCCGATGCATACCAAGAGTCTTGGTAAAAAGTCTTACTTCCTACTCTTCATTGATGATTTTACTAGAATGTGCTGGATATATTTTTTGAAACATAAGGATGAAGCATTTGAATGCTTTGTCGATTTTAAAACAAGAGTTGAAAGTGAGAGTAGATATTTTGTAAAATTTCTTAGATCAGATAGGGTAGGAGAATACTCCTCTAATGAGTTCTTGAATTTCTATAAGCAACATGGCATCAAGATGCAGTTCACAGTTGCCTACACTCCATAGCAGAATGGTGTCACAAAGAGGAAGAATCACACCATTGTGGAGATGGCAAGGTCTATGCTTCAGATGAAGCATTTGACTAATTCATATTGGATAGATGTACCTAGGACCAACATACATATCTTGAACAGAAGTCCTACTTCAATTTTGTAAGGGAAAACACCTTACAAAGATCGATATGGTAAAAAGCCAAATGTTAAGTATTTCAAAGTGTTTGGCTTGCTGGCATATTCTCGCATTCCTGATGAGCTAAGAAAGAAGATCGATCTAAAGAGTTAGGCATACATCTTTGTAGGGTACTATGAGAATACAAAAGCTTACAAACTCTACAATCCTAGGTCTAGAAAGTTTGTTCTTTCCAAGGATGTGATTTTTGATGAATGGGGAGAATGGGGTAAACCCCAAATATTCAGTGATGATGAATCCAATGATGTAGTTTCTAAGTAGGTGCAACAACAGACACCATAGAAAGGTAAGCAGTCTCCTCCCACAAACCCAAGCTCATCTTCTGATTCAACTTCTTCACCAAGTCCTTATCCATAGATATTAGTAAGTTCCTCACCAATGGACATCGATTATCCATCCAGAGGTAAGAGAACTCTACAGAATCATCCATCATATCATATGTTGGATAATTTTTTTTCAAAAAGATACACTAGGAGTCAAGCTAGTGAAATGAATTTTGTTCTATAAAGATTAGAAAATATGCACTTGTATGGTGATGATGTCTCCCAGCAGGAACCTAGGGGAGATCTAGTTAACTATGCTTTGTTAACTAGTTCACAGCTTGAACTTTCTAGTTATGAGAAGGCTTGTACTCAAAATATTTGGCAAGATGCCATGAAAGAGGAGATCACCTCGATAAAAAACTATGAAACTTGGGAGCTGGTGAAGCTTCCTAAAGGAAAGAAATGTGTTGGATGTAATTGGGTCTACAAGACCAAGTTTAATGCTAACGGTAGCATCGAGAGGCACAAGGCGAGATTAGTTACAAAGGGATTCACTTAGAAATATGGAATTGATTATGAAGAGACTTTTTCTCCTATAGCTAGACAAGAGACTATCAAAATAGTTCTTGCCTTAGCTGCACATAAGGGATGAAAATTCTAACACATGGATGTAAAGAGTGCATTTCTAAATGGTTACTTTACAGAAGAAGTGTATGTTGAGCAACCACAGGGATTTGAAGAGAAAGACAAGGAACATCTTGTTTACAAACTGAAGAAGGCTCTTTATGGCCTCAAGCAAGCACCGAGAGATTGGTACTCACGCATTGATGGGTACTTTAAATATTATGGGTTCATCAGAAGCAAAAATGAACCCACGCTCTACTACCCGAATCAAGGAAATGACATCCTCATAGTTTGTTTGTATGTGGATGATCTCATTTTTATGGGTAGTAATGAAAAAGTTAATATGGAGTTCAAGCACTCCATGATGCAAGAATTTGAGATGAAGGATCTTGGCTTAATGAAATACTTTCTTGGAATGGAAGTCCATCAGAAATATTTAGGGATCTTCATCTGTCAACTTAAGTATGCTCGAGATATGATTAAGAAGTTTGCTATGGAGCAATGCAAATTAGTTGCAACTCCAATTGGACATGGGATCCAATTAAGCAAGGATGATGGAGCACCGAAAGTTGATGTGACCACTTTCAAAAGAATTATTGGGAGTTTGATGTTTCTCACCAACACCAGACCAAAAATTCAGTATGTTGTATCTCTTGTTTCTAGATTTATGTCTAATCCATTTGAGCTGCATTTGCATGCAGCTAAAAGAATTTTGAGATATGTGAAGGGTACATTGGATTTTGGAATCCAGTACTAAAAAAGTGATACTATCAAGCTTGAAGGCTTTAGTGATAGTTATTGGGGCAAAAATTTTGATGATAGAAAATCCACATTGGGTACCTGTTTTAGTCTTGGTTTAGGACTAATAACTTGGAGTCCAAATCTATATTTTCATTTCTATGAGTTTTTATAGATTTCATCCCACCTTCCACTCTCTTTCTTGACTGCTTAGGTTTTGCTATCTCTTTCACTTATTTTTTTTTCTAACCCATTATGTCGATTCTGGCAATCGTGAAGATGCTTTGCAACTTCTGCAACAAAAAGCATGAAATTGTACCGGTAAAAAATTTAAAATTTTAATTTTTGATCAAGTTTACCTATGCTTTATTTATAGATAGAGCTCTCCACCACCCCATTAAAAGCAACACTTCATCCTAGAAAATTTGGAAGGACACGCGCATCGTTTCACTCTAATGGCACTATTTTAAAAAAAATAACAATAATTAACTATTATTCATCACAAATTAATGTTTGAAAGTGTGCCCTTCTCACCACATTATACCTTTGAAAAAAGTACCCTAAATGCCAAAAATTGATTCACAAAAATAAATCTACCACCTGTGGACCACTAATCATCCTTCATTTCGATGTTGTGTGATTTTAGTCCTTGAGAATGCCAAAATGCCTCCCAATGAAAATTCAGGTGCACATTTAAATTGAACACTCCGAAAATGCTTTTAATGTCCACAAACATCGTCTAACATTCACCACGTGCCGGTGGACAAATTTGCTTTGAGAGGGAACTCGTGAAATAATCGTCACATGCCCAAAAATGTTATGGAGAGACGAAAGCACACTGATGGCATGCTTAATAGCTTATTATCATGCTCCTGAAAATCAATCAACCTGTTTGATTTAATTCCATGGCAAACCATCATTTTAAAACAATTTTATGCTTTTCTTTTTCACCCCATATTTAGAAAAAATGTCTTTTAAATCTCTTTTTTGTGGAGCCTTTTGATTTTCCTTTTCGTCTTCCTTTTTGTTTTATTTTCGCTCCATACTAAGAAAATAAATCAATTTAAAAAATTTAATCTTTTCTCTTTTATATATATTATGCTTTCACCCCAACTTTGGGTGAATGGGAGTGTCACCTCTCCTTTGTGGTGAAAGCCCTTTTTGGATTTTTTTTTTTTATAAGACTTGACATCTTTCGTATTCGTTCACCCCATAGTTTTAGAAACGACATTTTTTTCTTTTCTTAGAAAATCCTTTAGTTTTTTTTTTTGTCTCCTCTCTTTGCTTTGCTTTATTTTCTCATGTTGTTGCCTGAAATTCTGGAGTGCGGCACATATTTTAAAACACATCGCTTATCATTTCACCCTGGTGAGAGGTGAATGGGAGTTTTGTGCCTCTCTTGGAATGAAACTATTGTTGACCTTTGTTTATAGATATTTTCCATAGGATACCATGATTTTTTTTTTTTGCCATGATTTCTTGTGCGTCAACTTAAGTTATTTCTCCTAAACACGAGGTGAAAGGGGTTTTATCCCTTATTTTGGGACAAAAATCATCGAATTTTCAACCACAAGCCTAGGTGTTTTCATATCATTTCTATATTTTTTATATATGTATATTCATTTTAAAGAGAAGTGCATGAACCTTACCCATTTTTAAAATAATCCTTCATTTATATGCGGGATCACATTCTAACTTTGAACATATGTGGTTTTTCCTTGATGGAGGGTGAACATACTTCGGGCTCGGTGCTCTCGCACATTCTTTTTTTAATGCTTTTCACCCCAATATACGAAGTTAATTTCTCCTTTTCTTCTACATTCCTTTAATTTTGGCAAGAAATATTTTCAACCCTGGAACCTTTATATAACTGATAAAAATATTATAATTAAATAATCAATTCCATCCAAAACTCGAAATATGTCCTCATGGAAATATTTTGGGGTAAAACTAATTTTCAAAGAGAGCCTTTTTCAAAGCAAAATTTTCTTTGAGGAAATACTGGCATATTACAGTAGATTCCACATTGTACTTCCTCTTATTTATTTTTTTTATTTTTATTTTTATAAAGGACTAATATACATGTAAATAAAATCTATACATATTTACACACTTGTACCTTTTGATTGCATCATTGAAAATAGGCCTTCAAATAAATATCGTTAACTGGAATTGGTAGATCCCAACCATCCATATCTTGAAGATGATATGTGTTTGTTGAATTAACTATAAAAACCTGAAATGGGCCTTCCTAGATTACATCAAAATTGTGGTGCTTCCCTAGCTTGGATTTGTTCTCGTTCCACTTGAGGACCAGATCTCCCTCCTGAAACTTGTGTTTCATTGTATTTTTGCAAAAAAACTTTTGTATCATTTTTACATGTTCATTAAAAGCTTCATATATGTTTTCTCTCTCCTCTTCTTGCTACAACAATTGAGCCAACCTTGCACTCATAGGATCAAACTCATCATTTTCATCTTTAAACAACTACAATTTCTGGAGGATAGGTAGCACAATATGAGTGGGTAAAGCTACCTATTTTCCATATACCAGGGATTAAGGAGAGGCTTTGATAGACTTATTAATTGATATATAATCTACCCACAAAGCCTGGTTAATCAATAAGTGCTAAATTTTTTATCATTTCCCAGTGTCCTCTTCAAGATTCGAAGTAAATTTTTGTTTGTAGATTTGGCCAGACTATTTCCTTGTGGGTAATTATTTGAGGAGGTCTTAAGATGAAACCCATACCTACTTGAAAATTTGATGATATATACCCCAATAAATGGAGTCTCATTATCTATTACAATGGCATATGGTATACAAAAATGAATAATCATCCCCTAAAGGAAGGATATGACTGTAGCATAATATACTTTCTTGGTCATAAAAGCCTCTGCCCACCTGGTGAAATAATCAGTCACTATCAAGATATACTTATGCTCATGGTGTAAACTTAGCTACAAGAGACCAACAAAATGGACTCCAATCACATAACACAAATGCAATAATGGAAGATAACTTCCAATTGATATTCTTATCATTCCTAAATTCACACCCCTTCTACAAAATATTACAATTCATCATATAACAACCAAAAACCAAAGAAGCCCTAAAGAAACCCTAAAAATATCTTTTTTTCTAAAAACTTCTAAAAATAGAGATGAGTCGGATTGCGCCCAAATTTTGTACACACATCCCTATTACAATAATGAACCTTAATTTAAAATATTAGGTCTTAATTTATGGCATGACAAAATATAATAAACTTCTAACAGCCAAAAAAACCCAAAAAACCTGGGAACCTATTCTAAAAGCTAATTTTTGGGCACTAGATGTCGGATTTAGGTCCCGAAAACATGATTTTTGGAGGGTGAAGTGCATCAAATATGTTCTTTATGCAGAACATGCATGCGGAACCACCTGTTAAATTTCAAGTCAAACGGGCATACGATTCACAAGTTATGGCTCCAGCAAGGTGCATCAGCTCGATGGAAGAATAAGGATCGATGACTCCAATGAAATCCAAGCCCCACTGCTGAAATGGCACTTCTACCTAAAGTGAATGTAGAGGTAGAGATGGTCTCTTATTCTTGGCAATGTACCATTGATAGTTATCATAACTTTGGCTCACCTTGTGTACATTTATGAAAAAAGTAGGCCAAAAATACCCGACTCGGATGATATTCAAGACCATAGACCTTCCTGCATAATGCCTGCTAGATAAGCTAGAGTGGAACTCCTCCAATATTTTCTACTTTTTAGACTCTTTCACACATCTAAGTAGTACTCCATCTATGTTTTTATGGAATAGCCCACTTGGCAACATGACATACCTGAGCTCCTGTAGTATGGATCTTCACCATTGTGAGGCATCAAGGTGTGATAGACATATTTCGGATGTGAAGAATTTGATAAGGTCCTTTGTCTAGTGATGATATATTGCTAACTTATTTTCTAGATTACTCTTGTCGATGACCTCGTCCTATACTAGGGGTAGTGATCCATAAGATGCACTTTTAGCCAATTCTTGACAGAGTGCCCAACCACAACATAACTTAGTAGGCTAAATCTCCACATCGTATTCCTAGATATTTGACACCCAACCTGCTCTTTTATCACCCATTTATCCTTGAATAATGAAATTTTTGACATTTGGATGGATAACGTAGATGATTGTCTTACTCTGTGAAAAAAATGACAAAAATTCTTTAAAGACTTCATGATTGCATACACCTATTTCTCAATGGAGTTATATTTCTCCTGGTGTGGCGTAATTACTTGTCTAAGGAAAGAAATTAGTTTCTCATCCCTATCATCTTGCTCTTGAGTGAGTACAACAAAATAACTCTCCTGTTATCCTATTGCATAAAGGATGAAATATTTTTAATAATGCAGATTAATCAGCAATGGCACTTGGGTGATTCTCTCCTTGATTTCCTAAAATACCTATTTCCTTACTTATTTCCACTTGAAGTTTACATTCTTCTTCATAAGTTTGGTCATTGGCTTTACAAATTGAGTAAAATTAGCAATGAATTTCTAAATGAAGTCGATCTTACCAAATAATAAATATAGATCCTTGTTACTAGTCGACAAAGGAAATTTTAAAAGCACTTCAGCTCTTGCAGGATCAATCGCCAGTCCTTCTTGTGAAATCACATGTCCCAATATTTTTCCTCTTTGACAGAGAAAATAGATTTCTTTGGGTTAATTGAAATTCCAAATTCTTTATACTTTTTTAAAACTTTTCTGAAATGAGAGACATGTTGTTCCTTGCAATGTGAGAAAATAATCATGTCATCAAGGTAAATTACAATAATTTGATTCAACAACTCACCGAAAGTGACATTCATAGCTGTCTAAAAGATGGCACCAAAATTATAAAGACCAAATGACATCCTCTAAGAGATGAAAGTTCCCTAATTTATATTAAATGATATTTTGTGTTGGTCCTTGTCTTTCACCCAAATCTAGTTGTAGCCAGAAAAATCATCAAGAAATGAAAATATCTGAGCTTTAGTGACTACATGCACCATATGGTCAGTCTGTGGAAATAGATAGTAATATTTTAGGAAATCATGGTTCATGTTATGAAATTCCACACACAAGAGAATGTATTTATTTTTATTTCAAACTAGAACCAAGTTTACCACCCACATCGAGTTCTTGATAGGATAAATTACTTTTACCTCCAGCATTTTCAACAACTCTACTTTCATAAGCACTTCAATTTTGGTATTGGCAGTCTATTGTTTCTATTGAAAATGCTTCATACATTCCTACAATTCAATGGTATACTAGATAACATTCTTGTCATATCCTTTTAGATCATGATAGCTCCAATCAACAATGTTTGGAAACTCATAACATATATTTTTAATATCTTTGAGCTCTTTTGGCATGCAATTTGTCCCAACTTTGATAACCTTTTTAGGATCCAACTACATTTCCTTGTATTATTTCACATCCACCTTGATACTAGGTTTCTATGCCTTGTATTTTTGATCAAATAAACTCTCAAGCAAAATCGGTCCCCTAGGAATGTGATTATTCTTTAGTTGAATCATTCCTTCCATATTCTCTTCAACCAATATTCTTTCCTCTACGCTTGCAACTTCCTTAATCAAAAAATTAATTATTTGTTCATCACTTTCAAACACTTGCCAATAAATATTTTTATCAAGGATCGAGGGTATATAAATTAGCCTCACAATATTTTGTTTCCTGACCACTTGCTCCACATGAGAGAAATTAGCACCAAGGGAAGCTAGGATGTCTGCATATTTGTTTTGCTATCACAAAATCACTTGAATATTTAATGTTGTAAAGGACTCAAACAAATTCCATACCTTGTTATAGTAGGCCTTCAAATAGTGTTGCTTTGACACAAACTTATTTGTAGTTTGGCTGACGATGATCTTAGAATCTATTTGATTCCAAACTTATTAGCTTTCTTCAAACCAAGGCACAATGTTTCATATTAAGTGATATTATTCATGCAGATCTAATTCAATCAATATAAATAGTTTTTCTATAGCTTTGCATGAGAAATAAGAACAATTCTAGCTTTTGCACCATTATTGCATTTTGCACCATCAAAATATAACTTCCATAGCTAATCAAAAATAGGTTCAGGGGAATCAAAAACTTCTTCTTCAATATATTTGAGTTCTGTTATGGTGTAACAATTGATATTGGTTTCTACCATAGCATTTAAATCCTTCAGTGAAAACTCATCCTCTAGGTAAAGCTCATCAAGTGCTTCCTCCATCAAGTCCACTCGTTGCACTTACTTTGTCATCATATTGAATACACTACTGGGCTTTTCTTCTTCTTCCAGTTTTTCTATATGAAAAGTGGATGGATTTTCATTATAGATCCATATTCTTCTTCTCTTGAAAAATATATCCAAAAGTGAATATATCTTCCTAATTTTGTTGTAAATTCCCTCGAAATACATATATTGAAGTATGGTTCCAAGTCAACCACCACTACTTCTTGGATGATAGTGATCTTCGATATGATGTACAAAATGATAGGAATATCTTTAATCACATCCACTATTTTAACTAGAGTTCCATCCAACTACAATATGCTTGGAATGCTCATTGTATACTCCATCCCCATGACTTCACACACTATCTTTAGCATGATAGTAGTTGCAACACTGAAGGTCAAGACCACCAAGCCTTTTAGAATAGAGAGGGCACGAGAGAGCACTCTATGAATCACTCTCCCGAAGGCAAAAAAAATGGTAAAGCATGTGAATAGGTTCAATCATACAATTAAAAATGATCTACCCATCCATTCTGAGAGACAAAAAGAATGAAGGTGAGCTATTCTTACCAATGGTAGAAGTTGGAAGTGTCTATGCTAATAGTATTTGGGTAAGGACTTTCTTTTAATTTTTTGTAGACTTGAGAGATTCCTACAACAGATCAACCTACCCAGGTAACTATATCACATCATATAAACTCACCTTTGCAGATATCTTCTTCATTTATTCCACAATGTTATAATTAGAAGCCTCGGAGGTCTTTTCTTCACTAGCCAACTCATATTTATTTTGGTATTATTAAGTGGTTTCTACTCTTTGTGACTTGCCCAATGAGGGATACTTGAGATGCTCTTTGGCTTATTATTTTACCTTAGTTTGTACTTAAGCAGCTATGGGATGTGAATTTGATGCCTTCACCTACAACTTCTCTTGAGATTTCTTAGGAAACAAATCCTTCAACAAGATAGATTCTTGTTATTATGTTTTTGTGCAAAGCGCTTTCGCTTATGATTGTACCTTTTTATTTTGTACCTTTTGTTTAGCAAGAAATTTCAAAGGCTCCATTTCTACTGGATTAACATTCATCGGCTTCTTCCTAGCCCTCGTAAGAATTGAAACTTACTCCAAGGAAGGGATCATAAAATTATGATCAACTTTTGTTATCATATTGATTTTTCCACCAACAAAACTTTATGCTAACATCTGTACATAGTTCAAATGAACCATGCATGTTTCTTCACCATGAGGATAATTACAAGTGGAACACAAATATACCCACTCTGATGTGCCAGCTTCATAATTTACCAACACCATTGTATTCATTTAAAGATCTTTGCTAGTATTTGGTTGCTCTCTAGTAATTGGTAGTGATTGAAATCTTCTTGATCAAAATTCAGCTTCAACTTAATTATTCTTAATTGTCATGATTTTGTTTGACATTATCCTTACAATAAAATTAATAGATTGTATTTCTTGTAATAATTTTGTGTAGGGATCAATATTTGAGAATGAGGAGGTGATGGTAAAGGTAGATGTGTTGGTGAAGCAAACAACAACAATGGAACAGGTGGCACTGGTAACACTAGAAATGGAACTCGAGCTGACAACTACGATATAATTGGTGTAGGTAATTATGGAATACTTGGAGTAGGGAGTTGTGGGACTGGAAGTGGAGAAATTTAAGGTGCATCCAAAATCCATGAGGGAATAGGGTATATATAAGGCATAGGCTATAAAAATTTACTTGAATACAGATGCTATAGAATATCAGGAAGAATGGGCATAGTTACTTTTGGAGGCAATTTACATATAGAAATTAGATCTACCTCTTCCTTTTATGCCTACATGTATATATTTGGAAACATGTTATGTTGTAATCACAATGACACTGAGAGGGGGGGTGAATCAGTGTGATCTTTAAAATTTCTAAAACATATAGTTTTAAATCCAGAGCAGTTTAAAGCAGATAAAAGAAATATCAAAATGCAGCAAGAAAGCATGACACACAACACAGTAATTTAATGAGGTTCACCAATGTGGCTACTCCTCAAAATGACTGCTTGGACTACCATCCAAATCCAACCAATGCAAAGCTACAACTTTACAATATCTTTTACCGAAGACCAACTGGAAGGAGCACCAACCCCTTTGCTTTATCTCGCTTCAACGAGAATGGAGCACCGACTCCTAATTTACCAACACCTACTGGAAAGAGGCACCAACCCCTTATGCCAAGCTACAACTTGGAAGACAATAATAAAAATTACAGAATAAAACTTTCACCTCATTTCTCACAGTCTGTTGTTTTTCTGCATTTTGCTGCTTCTGCGCAAGACGATTCGCACTATCCGACCGCTTCTCTATACTTCTTCGCACTCTCTGTTGTAATCAGATGATCGATCACTTCTGTAGTCTACGCATTATCACTTCGGACTTGGAACACAACCTCTGCACATCGCGCTCTTAATTCATGAAGATTCGATATGCACTCTTCACTTCGTCACAAAAGAAATATCACTTCAGCCTTAGCTCAAATCGAAACGACTCACTCTCTATGCACTGCAAATTTCGCATGCACACCTTATCTTCGCACAAGTCACTCTCCATCTTGAATTAGCCCTCCTTTTATAGAAGAAATCTTCAAGAACAATATTGAGACTGTAGTCGGCTTAAACCCTAAAGAGCGTCGGTTTAAACCCTAAAGAGTGTCGGTTGTCAAACCCTTATGAATATCGGCTTCAAACCCTAATGAATGTCGGCTTAAAACCCTAATGATTGTCGGCTTCAAACCCTAATGAATGTCGGCTTCAAACCCTAATGAATGTCGGCTTCAAACCCTAATGAATGTCGGCTTCAAACCCTAATGAATGTCGGCTTCAAAAGTCTATCTGGTTCTGTGGCTTTCCTCTCGAAACTCCAACATGTCGCGATATCATGACACCTTTTACATCCGTACGCCTTCTTGCCCTCGTTGTCGTGAAATCGTGACTCTTTTGCCCTTTGAAAGCTTTGCCACCGTTCTTGTCGTGAAATCGTGACACTTTGATCTTTTGCTGACGTCATTCTTAATCTTGTCATGAAATCGCGACGCTTCCGGCTTCCTGAGGCTTTTCTTGCAACTTGTCATGAAATCGCGACACTTTCAGCTTTTGTTGACGTCATCCTCATCTTTGTCATGAAATCACGATGCTTCCAGCTTCCTGAGGCTTTTCTTGCAACTTGTCACGAAATCATGACACTTTTAGCTTCCGTACAATCCTAGCTTCATGCAGTAGCGAAATCGCTACAATATTGTGCCTTGTGCTTCCAACTTTGCTTCTGCCCGTGAAATTATGACTTGCAAGGAAATCACTACACTTTTGTGCCTTGTACTTTCGACTTGTAGCATAATCGCTACATCTTTGAGTTCTGCACTTTTGACTGGTAGCGAAATCACTACACCTTCACGTTGTGCACTTTTGACTTGTAGCGAAATTGCTACACCTTCGTGTTGTGCTTTTTCAACTCGTAGAGAAATCGCTACACCTTTGTTTTGTGCAATTTTGACCCGTAGTGAAATCGCTACACCTTTGCTTTGTGCACTTTTGACTTGTAGCGAAATCGCTACAGCTTTTCAACTCAACGCTTTCTCCTTGCTTCGGCCAGTGAAATTTCGACATGTAGCGAAATCGCTACAACTTTTCCACTTAACGCTTTCTCCTTGCTTCGGCCAATGAAAATCTACATGTAGCGAAATCGCTACGGTTTCTCGACTTAGCTTCTTGGCCTCCAACATGTCATGAAATCGTGAGTTTGCCTTGGTTTTTCTCTTTTTATTTTCAGAAATCGTGACATTTTTGCCTTTTCTCTCCTCCGACTTTCGTGAAATCATGACATTTTTCCTTTCTCTCTCCTCCGACTTGTCGCGAAATCACGATAGAAAACATGTCGCGATATCGCGACAGTTTTCTAACTTGTCTTTTTCTTCGAATTATTTCTGTCTTTTGCATCTGAATGACTCCTGAACTGCCTGTCCACTGCATCATTGGATCTAACTGCTTGTGTTGACAACAATGACAAACTTCTTGCAACACCTTGCTCAACAATCTCCCCCTTTGGAATTGTTGGCAACACTCGTGTACATTCCTCGTACCTCTTCTCCCCCTTTGTCAATAATACCAAAGGGTCGCTGCAGACTCCCCCGAGTCCATCCTCACAATTCTCGGGCACAATTTGTTGCATCTAGCACAAATCATGATCATGAGCAAAAGAATAGTCAAATATTCAAATGCTCCCCCTGAGAAGGTGATCCTTGTAGCTAGTCACTTCTTAGGAAGTGTGACTACTCCTAATTTGCTTCGAAGATACTCAAATACTTCCTTGGGCAAAGGTTTTGTAAAAATATCTGCTACTTGTTCTGTAGTTGGGACATAGTCCAATTTAACTTCTCCTTCTGCAACTTTCTCCTTCAAGAAATGATACCTTATAGCAATGTGCTTTGTCCGTGAGTGCATTACTAGATTCTTAGAGATGTTAATTGCACTGGTGTTATCACACTTTACTGATATTGGTTCACTAAAATTAATACCTAGATCTTTCAAAGTTTGTTTCATCCACAAGACTTGTGTACAACATGTTGCTGCTGCAATATATTCTGCCTCAGCTGTAGATAAAGAAACTGACTCTTGCTTCTTACTGTGCCATGCAACCAATCTGTCCCCCAAATAGAATGCACCTCCACTGGTACTCTTTCTGTCATCAACACATCCAGCCCAATCTGCATCTGAATATGATATAAGAGTGAAGTCTTTGCCTTTTGGATACCACAACCCATACTCCATGGTGCCTTTGAGATACCGAAAAATCCTTTTAACTGCTGTTACATGAGTCTCTTTGGGACTGGCCTGAAATCTAGCTACCATGCAAACTGCCTACAGAATATCAGGTCTGGTTGCTATTAAATATAGTAAGCTTCCTATCATTGATCTATACATGGTTTGATCTATAGGTGGAGATTTGTCTTCTTTACTCAACTTGCGACTCGTTGTCATGGGAGTGCTGATCGGCTTACGATCCTCCATAGTGAACCTCTTTAGCATTTCTTTCACATACTTGATTTGGGAAATGAATATGCCTTTCTCATTTTGATTAACTTGTAGCCCAAGAAAGTAAGACAATTCACCAATCATTGACATTTCAAATTCATTCTCGCATCTTATTTGCTAAGTCTTTACAAGATTCATCTTTGTTGCTCGCCAAATATGATATCATCTACATAGACAACAAGAACAATGAGATGCCCACCTTCTCGTTTTCACATACATATTACCGTCCACTAAACCTTTCTTGAATCCCCGTTGAGAGAGATAGTTGTCTAGCCTTGCATACCATGCCCATGGTGCTTGTTTTAATCCATATAATGCTTTCTTTAATTTGCGAGACAAGGTTAGGATCCTCCCTATTTGAAAGCCATACCTTTGGTTGTTCAATATAGACCCCCTCTCCAAGTTCCCCCTTAAAAAAAAAGATTTTACATCCACCCCCGATAACCCCTAAAGTTCTTGTTGACCACTAAGGCTAAAAACATTCTAATTGCTTCTAATCTAGCCCCGGTGCAAAAGTCTCTTCAAAATCAATGCCTTCGACCTGTGCATACCCTTTACAAACCAGTCTTGCTTTGTTCCTAATGACCTGTCCGTCTTCATTTAATTTGTTTCGAAATATCCATTTGGTGCCGATTACATTCTTATTTGCAAGTCTAGGTACTAATTCCCAAGTTCTGTTCTTTTCAATCTGATCCAACTCTTCATTTATTGCCTTCATCCAGCTATCATCTTTGCTTGCTTCATCTATGTTTTTGGGCTCAATGTCTGGATAAAAGAGAGTAATTACTTATTACTTTCTTTCTTGTCTGAATGCCAGCTGTGGGATCTCCAATTATTTGGTCTCTAGGATGATTTTTCTGCCAGCTGCCCATTTTGAATTTTCCTATTTTCTTGCACCTCCGAGTCATCCTGATAAGTTATCTGCATCAACCGTAGACGTATTTTCTGTTCCATGCACCTCATCTCCTTCAATGACTTCTTCGTAGATTGGGTAGTTTTCTTCAAAGTTAACTATTTGTTTCCTCCCTTCATCGAATTTAACATCTACACTGTCCACAATTTTCTTGAGTCTCTTGTTGTAGCATTTGTAAGCTTTGCTATTTGGAGAATAACCAACAAAAACACCTTCATCTGCTCTATCTTCAAACTTCCCAAGGTTGTCATCAGTTTTTTTGATGTAGCACTTACAGCCAAATACTTTGAGATGTTTTGTTGTTGCTTTTCTACCAAACCACAACTCATAAGGTGTTTTGCATTCATGAGTTCTTAACATATATCTGTTTTGAATGTATACTACTGTGTGAACTGCTTCTTTCCAGAATCTATCTGCTATTTTGTTTTCTGCCAGCATGGTGCGTGCCATTTCCTGTATAGTTCTATTCTTTCTCTCTACTACACCATTCTGCTAGGGAGTTCTAGCTGTTGAATATTGTCTCCTGATACCATATTTTTCATAGTATTCTATAAATTCATTCGAAATGAATTCTCCTCCTCTGTCTGATCGTAAACATTTTACCCTTTTTCCTGTTTCATTCTCAACTAGCTGTTTGAAAGTTCTGAACATTTCTAAAGCTTCTGTTTTAGCTTTTAGGAAGAATATCCATGTCATTCTGGAATAATCATCGATACACAAGCATAAAGTATTTGTCGCCATTTATGCTTTGAGTTCTCATGGGTCCACATAAGTCTGTATGAATGAGTTCCAAAGGCCTGCTAGTGTGGTATTCTTTTGTTTTAAATGAAACTCTGGTTTGCTTTCCCTTCTGACATGAAGCACAAACACTGTTTGAAGGTTTCTTAATGGTTGGAATATCTCTCATTGCTTGTTTAGAGCTGATTTTCACCAAATTATCAAAACTTATGTGTCCAAGCCTCTTATGCCACAACCAGTTCTCTTCTTCTTGTCCAATGAAGCACATACCTTCTAAAGATTCTGAGTGTGTACAGGTTGCCAGACGTCCTTGAGCCGGTTGCTATTAATTTCCCACTGTTTATTTTTTTGACTTCACAACCCTGCTTCTTGAAAACTACTTCATGTCCTTTATCACAGATTTGACTCACACTTAATAGGTTATGTTTCAAACCATCCACAAATAAAACTTCTTCTGACTTGATTTTCCCTTCACTAATTTTGACAGATCCTTTACCTATTATTTTGGCTCCATCATTATTGCCAAACTTCACAGAACCACCCTCATATTTCTGTAGTTTTTCAAATTTTTGTTTATCACCTGTCATATGACTTGAGCAACCACCGTCAAGGATCCACGGTACACATTTATTCTGAGCTCTAAAAGTCGTCTCGCACTATTAAAGATTCCTGTTCTTTCCCGAGCTGTTCTTTTTGTTTCCATTCTGTTTTAACTGTGGTGTTGGGTTCTAGCTTGGATTTCCCCTTTTTATAATCTTGCACATATCCTTCATAAGAAATTCTATTTTTTTTTGCCCTATATGGTTGAATTCTTCTTTTCCGAGATTGATTTGAAACAGAAATACTACGACATTTTCTAGCAATATGCCCAAAGTTGTGACACTTAAAGCATTCTACCGCATAACTCATTAGAGGAGCAAAAGCATTTCTACTAGTGAAACTTCTTGGACCTATATTGTACTTGCAGTCAACAATTTTATGCCCATAACCATTACATTTAAAATAGAAACCATAGAAATAATGATTGAACCTGAAAGATGGTTTTTGCCAAGTTGTTGCAGGAGCCTTAGATCTTCTTTTCTTTTGATGCGTGACCTTGGTAAAGCCGTCATTGTCACTTCTATTTCAGGACTGGCATTACTAGCTTTCTTTTGCCTGATTTGTTTTTCTTTCAACAGCCTGTTTCTTGTCTTTACTCTTTTCATATTCAACATTGCTTGCCTTTGGTCCATTTGATGATTCTCCTTCAGTAAATCCCAGACCGAATTTGATACCTGTGGGTCTTTGATCGCTTAGAATTTTGTCCAGCTTCATCGAACTTTCTTCACGCTTGAAATGACAACTAATTTTTCGATCCAGCTCTTGTATCTGTATTCGAAGACCAACATTTTCTTCTTCCAATTTGCAACAAGTAATCTATCTTCATGGTTACCTGTACTTCAAGATCTTCGAACATTTTCTTGTATTCTTCTGTCTATGTTTTTAGACTGGTTATAATGTCATTTGCATCCTCGAGCTTTCTTGATAGTTTTTGGTTCTTTCTTTTCTCATATTTCCATTCCATAAGTGCAGAGACCAGCTCACCTTCTAAATCAACTTCAGCCTCATCTTTTTCAATAGACACTTTAGAGTTCATTCCTTCTCTCTTTTCTGTGTTTTCTGCCTCTTCTGATTGTTCTACTTCAAATGCCATAAAGAGAGCCTCACCTGTTCCTTCTTTGGAATCTTCACTAGAGCTGTCCTCTCGAAGAATCTGCATTTTGGGAGATAAAACTTTTCTTTTTGAAATTGCCTTTCCTGAAGTTTGATTTCTTCTTCCAGTCACCTCTTTCTTGGTGCGAATTTTCCTCACCCTGGTTCTTTTCATTGAGAGGGCATTTTGTCGCAAAGTGCCCAATGCCTCCACAGTTAAAGCATTTAAATGGTAGCTTTCCTTTGTACTTTCATTTTCCCTTTCTCAGTTTTTTGACAAAATTTGCTTCCATTTCATCTGACACATCCTCTTCTTCTGACTCTGGTTTTGTGATTTTACCTTTTAGGGCTTTGAAAGTAGCTTCTCTATCTGTGGGATTAGACCTTCCTATTCTCATTTCAAAAGTAGTCAAAGAACCATGCATCTCATCCATACTAAAATGATTTAGATCTTTGGCTTCTTCTATGGCAGAGACTTTAGAATCAAATCTAGGAGGAAGCGATCTTAATACCTTTTTCACGATAGCAAGATCGGTTAATTCTTCGCCGAGACCTCTGATTGAATTGGTGATCCCATTGACTCTTTGCATGAAAGTCTCTATGTTCTCATCATTGTCCATCTTTAAAGATTCGTATTGAGCTCGATGTGCTTGAAGCTTGGCTTCCTTGATCCTATCATCTCCTTCATGAATGTTCTCTAGTTTATCCCATATATCCTTTGCTGATTCACAATTTATGACCTTGACTAGCTCACTGTCCACTAGTCCACACATGATGGCATTTTTTGCTTTTGAATCGTATTCAAATGCCTTTTTACCTACAGTGTCTGTTGGAGCGGTGGCGGGAGCTTTGTAACCATTAACTACCGCACCCCAGATGTCAAAACCCAAAGCACTGAGATATGTCTGCATTCTAATTTTCCAGAATGCATAATTAGTCCCATCAAACAATGGTGCTTTGTTCGAGGAGAAACCTTCACCACTTGCCATTGCGTAACTTCCAAGATCACCTTAGCTGTTTAAGCCTGTTCAGGAACTTGGCTCTGATACCAATTGTTGTAATCACAATGACACTGAGAGGGGGGGTGAATCAGTGTGATCTTTAAAAATTCTAAAACATATAGTTTTAAATCCAGCAGCAGTTTAAACTAATAAAAGAAATATCAAAATGCAGCAAGAAAGCATGACACACAACACAATAATTTAACGAGGTTCACCAATGTGGCTACTCCTCAAAATGACTGCTTGGACTACCATCCAAATCCAGCCAATGCAAAGCTACAACTTTACAATATCTTTTACCAGCACCAACTGGAAGGAGCACCAACCCCTTTGCTTTATCTGTTTCAGGCAGAATGGAGCACCGACTCCTAATTTACCAGCACCTACTGGAAAGAGGCACCAACCCCTTATGCCAAGCTACAACTTGGAAGACAATAATAAAAATTACAGAATAAAACTTTCACCTCATTTCTCACAGTCTGCTGTTTTTTTGCATTCTGCTGCTTCTGCGCAAAACGATTCGCACTATCCGACCGCTTCTCTGTACTTCTTCGCACTCTCTGCTATAATCAGATGATCGATCACTTCTACAGTCTATGCACTATCACTTCGGACTTGGAACACAACCTCTGCACATCGCGCTCTTAATTCATGAAGATTCGATATGCACTCTTCACTTCGTCACAAAAGAAATATCACTTCAGCCTTAGCTCAAATCAAAATGACTCACTCTCTGCGCACTGCAAATTTTGCATGCACACCTTATCTTCGCACAAGTCGCTTTCCATCTTGAATTAGCCCTCCTTTTATAGAAGAAATCTTCAAGAACAATATTGAGACTGTAGTCGGCTTAATCCCTAAAGAGCGTCAGCTTAAACCCTAAAGAGCGTCGACTGTCAAACCCTTATGAATATCGGCTTCAAACCCTAATGAATGTCGGCTTAAAACCCTAATGATTGTCGACTTCAAACCCTAATGAATGTCGGCTTCAAACCCTAATGAATGTCGGCTTAAAACCCTAATGATTGTCGACTTCAAACCCTAATGAATGTCGGCTTCAAAAGTCTATCTGGTTCTACGGCTTTCCTCTCGAAACTCCAACATGTCATGATATCACGACACCTTTTACATCCGTACGCCTTCTTGCCCTCGCTGTCATGAAATCGTGACTCTTTTGCCCTTTGAAAGCTTTGCCATCGTTCTTGTCATGAAATCGTGACACTTCGATCTTTTGCTGATGTCATTCTTAATCTTGTCACGAAATCATGACGCTTTCGGCTTCCTGAGGCTTTTCTTGCAACTTGTCATGAAATCGTGACACTTTCAGCTTTTGCTGACGTCATCCTCATCTTTGTCATGAAATCACGACGCTTTCGACTTCCTGAGGCTTTTCTTGCAACTTGTCATGAAATCGTGACACTTTTAGCTTCCGTACAATCCTAGCTTCATGCAGTAGCGAAATCGCTACAATATTGTGCCTTGTGCTTCTAAGCTTTGCTTCCCTCTGAAATTATGACTTGCAAGGAAATCACTACACTTTTGTGCTTTGTACTTTCGACTTGTAGCATAATCGCTACATCTTTGAGTTCTTTACTTTTGACTGGTAGCGAAATCGCTACACCTTCACGTTGTGCACTTTTGACTTGTAGCGAAATCGCTACACCTTCGTGTTGTGCTTTTTCAACTCGTAGCGAAATCGCTACACCTTTGTTTTGTGCAATTTTGACCCGTAGCGAAATCGCTACACCTTTGCTTTGTGCACTTTTGACTTGTAGCGAAATCACTACAGCTTTTCAACTCAACGCTTTCTCCTTGCTTCGGCCAGTGAAATTTTGACATGTAGCGAAATCGCTACAACTTTTCCACTTAACGCTTTCTCCTTGCTTCGCCAAAAATCACATGTAGCGAAATCGCTAGTTCTTGACTTAGCTTCTTGGCCTCCAACATGTCGTGAAATCACGACGAAATCGTGACATTTCCAGCTGCACTTTCTCTCTCCTCCGACTTGTCGCGATATCGCGACAGTTTTCTAACTTGTCTTTTTCTTCGAATTTTATTACTATCTTCTCGCATCCGAATGACTCCCGATCTGTCTATCCACCGCATCATTGGATCTAACTCGCTCGTGTTGACAACAATGACAAACTTCTTGCAACACCTTGCTCAACAATCTCCCCCTTTGGAATTGTTGGCAACACCCGTGTACATTCCCGTACCTCTTCTCCCCCTTTGTCAATAATACCAAAGGGCTACCGCAAACTCCCCCGAGTCCATCCTCACAATTCTCAGGCATAATTTGTTGCATCTAGCACAAATCATGATCATGAGCAAAATAATAGTCAAATATTCAAATGCTCCCCCTGAGAAGGTGATCCCAATAGCTAGTCACTTCTTAGGAAGTGTGACTACTCCTAATTTGCTTCGAAGATACTCAAATACTTCCTTGGGCAAAGGTTTTGTAAAAATATCTCGCTACTTGTTCTGTAGTTGGGACATAGTCCAATTTAACTTCTCCTTCTGCAACTTTCTCCTTCAAGAAATGATACCTTATAGCAATGTGCTTTGTCCGTGAGTGCATTACTGGATTCTTAGAGATGTTAATTGCACTGGTGTTATCACACTTTACTGATATTGGTTCACTAAAATTAATACCTAGATCTTTCAAGGTTTGTTTCATCCACAAGACTTGTGTACAACATGTTGCTGCTGCAATATATTCTGCCTCAACTGTAGATAAAGAAACTGACTCTTGCTTCTTACTGTGCCATGCAACCAATCTGTCCCCCAAATAGAATGCACCTCCACTGGTACTCTTCTCATCATCAACACATCCAACCCAATCTGCATTTGAATATGATATAAGAGTGAAGTCTTTGCCTTTTGGATACCACAACCCATACTCCATGGTGCCTTTGAGATACCGAAAAATCCTTTTAACTGCTGTTACATGAGTCTCTTTGGGACTGGCCTGAAATCTAGCTACCATGCAAACTGCCTGTAGAATATCAGGTCTGGTTGCTATTAAATATAGTAAGCTTCCTATCATTGATCTATACATGGTTTGATCTACAGGTGGAGATTTGTCTTCTTTACTCAACTTGCAGCCTGTTGTCATGGGCGTGCTGACTGGCTTACTATCCTCCATAGTGAACCTCTTTAGCATTTCTTTCACATATTTGATTTGGGAAATGAATATGCCTTTCTCATTTTGATTAACTTGTAGCCCAAGAAAGTAAGACAATTCACCAATCATAGACATTTCAAATTCATTCTGCATCTTATTTGCTAAGTCTTTACAAGATTCATCTTTGTTGCTCGCTAAATATGATATCATCTACATAGACAACAAGAACAATGAGATGCCCACCTTCTGTTTTCACATACAGATTACCGTCCACTAAACCTTTCTTGAATCCTTGTTGAGAGAGATAGTTGTCTAGCCTTGCATACCATGCCCGTGGTGCTTGTTTTAATCCATAAAGTGCTTTCTTTAATTTGCAGACAAGGTTAGGATCTTCACTGATTTGAAAGCCATCTGGTTGTTCAATATAGACCTCTTCTTCAAGTTTCCCATTTAAAAAGGCAGATTTTACATCCATCTGATAAACTCTGAAGTTCTTGTGAACTGCTAAGTGCCAGAAACATTCTAATTGCTTCTAATCTGGCCATTGGTGCAAAAGTCTCTTCAAAATCAATGCCTTCGACCTGTGCATACCCTTTACAAACCAGTCTTGCTTTGTTCCTAATGACCTGACCGTCTTCATTTAATTTGTTTCGAAATATCCATTTGGTGCCGATTACATTCTTATTTGCAGGTCTAGGTACTAGTTCCCAAGTTCTGTTCTTTTCAATCTGATCTAACTCTTCATTTATTGCCTTCATCCAGCTATCATCTTTGCTTGCTTCATCTATGTTTTTGGGCTCAATGTTGGATAAAAGAGAGTAATTACTTATTACTTTCTTTCTTGTCTGAATGCCAGCTGTGGGATCTCCAATTATTTGGTCTCTAGGATGATTTTTCTGCCAGCTGCTTGTTTTGAATTTTTTGTTTTCTTGCACCTCTGAGTCATCGGATAAGTTATCTGCATCAGTCGTAGACGTATTTTTTGTTCCATGCACTTCATCTCCTTCAATGACTTCTTCGTAGATTGCGTAGTTTTCTTCAAAGTTAACTAGTTTGTTTCCTCCCTTCATCGAATTTAACATCTGCACTCGTCCACAATTTTCTTGAGTCTCTTGTTGTAGCATTTGTAAGCTTTGCTATTTGGAGAATAACCAACAAAAACACCTTCATCTCGCTCTATCTTCAAACTTCCCAAGGTTGTCATCGCTTTTTCTGATGTAGCACTTACAACCAAATACTTTGAGATGTTTTGCTGTTGCTTTTCTACCAAACCACAACTCATAAGGTGTTTTGCATTCATGAGTTCTTAACATATACATGTTTTGAATGTATACTACTGTGTGAACTGCTTCTTTCCAGAATCTATCTGCTATTTTGTTTTCTGCCATCATGGTGCGTGCCATTTCCTGTATAGTTCTATTCTTCCTCTCTACTACACCATTCTCCTGAGGAGTTCTAGTTGCTGAATATTGTCTCCTGATACCATATTTTTCATAGTATTCTGTAAATTCATTCGAAATGAATTCTCCTCCTCTGTCTGATCGCAAGCATTTGACCCTTTTTCCTGTTTCATTCTCAACTAGCTGTTTGAAAGTTCTGAACATTTCAAAAGCTTCTGTTTTATCTTTTAGGAAGAATATCCATGTCATTCTGGAATAATCATCGATACACAACATAAAGTATTTGTCGCCGTTTATGCTTTGAGTTCTCATGGGTCCACATAAGTCTGTATGAATGAGTTCCAAAGGCCTGCTAGTGTGGTATTCTTTTGTTTTAAATGAAACTCTGGTTTGCTTTCCCTTCTGACATGAAGCACAAACATTGTTTGAAGGTTTCTTAATGGTTGGAATATCTCTCACTGCTTTTTTAGAGCTGATTTTCACCAAATTATCAAAACTTATGTGTCCAAGCCTCTTATGCCACAACCAGTTCTCTTCTTCTTGTCCAATGAAGCACATACCTTCTGAAAATTCTGAGAGTGTGTACAGGTTTCCAGACGTCCTTGAGCCGGTTGCTATCAATTTCCCACTGTTTATTTTTTTGACTTCACAACCCTGCTTCTTGAAAACTACTTCATGTCCTTTATCACAGATTTGACTCACACTTAATAGGTTATGTTTCAAACCATCCACAAATAAAACTTCTTCTGACTTGATTTTCCCTTCACTAATTTTGATAGATCCTTTACCTATTATTTTGGCTCCATCATTATTGCCAAACTTCACAGAACCACCCTCATATTTCTGTAGTTTTTCAAATTTCTGTTTATCACCTGTCATATGACTTGAGCAACCACTGTCAAGGATCCACGGTACACATTTATTCTGAGCTCTAAAAGTTGTCTGCACTATTAAAGATTCATGTTCTTTCCTGAGCTGTTCTTTTTGTTTCCATTCTGTTTTAACTATGGTGTTGGGTTCTAGCTTGGATTTCCCCTTTTCAGAATCTTGCACATATCCTTCGTAAGAAATTCTATTTTGTTTTGCCCTATATGGTTGAATTCTTCTTTTCTGAGATTGATTTGAAACAGAAATACTATGACAGTTTCTAGCAATATGCCCAAAGTTGTGACAATTAAAGCATTCTACTGCATAACTCATTAGAGGAGCAAAAGCATTTCTACTAGTGAAACTTCTTGGACCTATATTGTACTTGCAGTCAACAATTTTATGCCCATAACCATTACATTTAAAATAGAAACCATAGAAATAATGATTGAACCTGAAATATGGTCTTGGCCAAGTTGTTGCAGGAGCCTTAGATCTTCTTTTCTTTTGATGTGTGACCTTGGTAAAGCCATCATTGTCACCGCTATTTCATGATCGGCATTACTGCTTTCTTTTGCCTCGATTTGTTTTTCTTTCCATGACTCTATTTCTTGTCTTTACTCTTTTCACATCCAACATTGCTTGCCTTTGGTCCATTTGATGATTCTCCTTCAATAAAGCCCAGACCGAATTTGATACCTGTGGGTCTTTGATCGCTTAGAATTTTGTCCAGTTTCATCGAACTTTCTTCACGCTTGAAATGACAGCTAATTTTTCGATCCAGCTCTTGTATCTGTATTCGAAGACCAACATTTTCTTCTTCCAATTTGCAATAGTAATCTATCTTCATGGTTACCTGTACTTCAAGATCTTCGAACATTTTCTTGTATTCTTCTGTCTGCGTTTTTAGACTGGTTATAATGTCATTTGCATCCTCGAGCTTTCTTGACAGTTTTTTATTCTTTCTTTTCTCATATTTCCATTCCATAAGTGCAGAGACCAGCTCACCTTCTAAATCAACTTCAGCCTCATCTTTTTCAATAGACACTTTAGGAGTTCATTCCTTCTCTCTTTTCTGTGTTTTTTGCCTCTTCTGATTTTTCTACTTCAAATGCCATAAAGAGAGCCTCACCTGTTCCTTCTTCAGAGTCTTCACTAGAGCTGTCCTCTGAAGAATCTGCATTTCGGGAGATAAAACTTTTCTTTTTGAAATTGCCTTTTCTGAAGTTTGATTTCTTCCTCCATTCACCTCTTTCTTGGTGCTCGAGCTTCCTCACCCTTGTTCTTTTCATTGAGTTGGCATTTTGTCGCAAAGTGCCCAATGCCTCCGCAGTTGAAGCATTTAAATGGTAGCTTTCCTTTGTACTTTCCTTTTCCATTTCTCAAATTTCTGACAAAATTTGCTTCCATTTCATCTAATGCATCCTCTTCTTCAGTCTCTGGTTTTGTGGTTTTACCTTTTAGGGCTTTGAAAGTAGCTTCTCTATCTGTGGGATTAGACCTTCCTATTCTCATTTCAAAAGAAGTCAAAGAACCATGCATCTCATCCATACTAAAATGATTTAGATCTTTGGCTTCTTCTATGGCAGAGACTTTAGAATCAAATCTAGGAGGAAGCGATCTTAATACCTTTTTCACGATAGCAACATCGGTTAATTCTTCGCCGAGACCTCCCGATTGAATTGGTGATCCCATTGACTCTTTGCATGAAAGTCTCTATGTTCTCATCATTGTCCATATTTAAAGATTCGTATTGAGCTCGATGTGCTTGAAGCTTGGCCTCCTTGATCCTATCATCTCCTTCATGAATGTTCTCTAGTTTATCCCATATATCTTTTGCTCGATTCACAATTTATGACCTTGACTAGCTCACTCGTCCACTAGTCCACACATGATGGCATTTTTTGCTTTTGAATCATATTCAAATGCCTTTTTACCTACAGTAGTCCGTTGGAGCGGTGGCGGGAGCTTTGTAACCATTAACTATCGCACCCCCAGATGTCAAAACCCAAAGCACTGAGATATGTCTACATTCTAATTTTCCAGAACGCATAATTAGTCCCATCAAACAATGGTGCTTTGTTCGAGGAGAAACCTTCACCACTTGCCATTGCGTAACTTCCAAGATCACCTTAGCTGTTTAAGCCTGTTCAAGAACCTGGCTCTGATACCAATTGTTGTAATCACAATGACACTGAGAGGGGGGTGAATCAGTGTGATCTTTAAAAATTCTAAAACATATAGTTTTAAATCCAGCAGTAGTTTAAACCAGATAAAAGAAATATCAAAATGCAGCAAGAAAGCATGACACACAACACAGTAATTTAACGAGGTTCACCAATGTGGCTACTCCTCAAAAATGACCGCTTGGACTACCACCCAAATCCAGCCAATGCAAAGCTACAACTTTACATTATCCTTTACCAAGACCAACCTGGAAGGAGCACCAACCCCTTTTCTTTATCTGTTTCAACGTAATGGAGCACCGACTCCTAATTTACCAGCACCTACTGGAAAGAGGCACCAACCCCTTATGCCAAGCTACAACTTGGAAGACAATAATAAAAATTATAGAATAAAACTTTCACCTCATTTCTCATAGTCTGCTATTTTTCTACATTCTGCTGCTTCTGCGCAAGACGATTCGCACTATCCGACCGCTTCTCTGTACTTCTTCGCACTCTCTGCTGCAATAAAATGATCGATCACTTCTGCAATCTACGCATTATCACTTCGGACTTGGAACACAACCCCTACACATCGCGCTCTTAATTCATGAAGATTCGATATGCACTCTTCACTTCGTCACAAAAGAAATATCACTTCAGCCTTAGCTCAAATCGAAATGACTCACTCTCTACGCACTACAAATTTTGCATGCACACCTTATCTTCGCACAAGTCACCTTCCATATTGAATTAGCCCTCCTTTTATAGAAGAAATCTTCAAGAACAATATTGAGACTGTAGTCGGCTTAAACCCTAAAGAGCGTCGATTCAGCTATCAAACCCTTATGAATATCGGCTTCAAACCCTAATGAATGTCGGCTTAAAACCCTAATGATTGTCAGCTTCAAACCCTAATGAATTTTGGCTTCAAACCCTAATGAATGTCGGCTTAAAACCCTAATGATTGTCGACTTCAAACCCTAATGAATGTCGGCTTCAAAAGTCTATCTGGTTCTGCGGCTTTCCTCTCGAAACTCCAACATGTCGCGATATCGCGACACCTTTTACATCCGTACGCCTTCTTGCCCTCGCTGTCGTGAAATCGTGACTCTTTTGCCCTTTGAAAGCTTTGCCACCGTTCTTGTCACGAAATCGTGACACTTCGATCTTTTGCTGACGTCATTCTTAATCTTGTCGCGAAATCACGACGCTTCCGGTTCCTGAGGCTTTTCTTGCAACTTGTCACGAAATCATGACACTTTCAGCTTTTGCTGACGTCATCCTCATCTTTGTCATGAAATCGTGATGCTTTCGGCTTCCTGAGGCTTTTCTTGCAACTTGTCATGAAATCGTGACACTTTCAGCTTCCGTACAATCCTAGCTTCATGCAGTAGCGAAATCGCTACAATATTGTGCCTTGTGCTTCCAACTTTGCTTCTGCCCGTGAAATTATGACTTGTAAGGAAATCACTACACTTTTGTGCCTTGTACTTTCGACTTGTAGCATAATCGCTACATCTTTGAGTTCTACACTTTTGACTGGTAGCGAAATCGCTACACCTTCACGTTGTGCACTTTTGACTTGTAGCGAAATCGCTACACCTTCGTGTTGTGCTTTTTCAACTCGTAGCGAAATCGCTACACCTTTGTTTTGTGCAATTTTGACCCGTAGCGAAATCGCTACACCTTTGCTTTGTGCACTTTTGACTTGTAGCGAAATCGCTACAGCTTTTCAACTCAACGCTTTCTCCTTGCTTCGGCCAGCGAAATTTTGACATGTAGCGAAATCGCTACAACTTTTCCACTTAACGCTTTCTCCTTGCTTCGGCCAGCGAAAATTCAACATGTAGCGAAATCGCTACAGTTTCTCGACTTAGCTTCTTGGCCTCCAACATGTCGCGAAATCGCGACCGTTTGCCTTGCGCCTTCTCTCTCCTCATTTTCATCGTGAAAGCGTGACATTTTCGGCTGTACTTTCTCTCTCCTCATTTTCATCACGAAATCGTGACATTTTTGGCTACACTTTCTCTCTCCTCATTTTCGTCGCGAAATCATGACATTTTCGGCTGCACTTTCTCTCTCCTCCGACTTGTCGCGAAATCGCGACAAAAAACATGTCGTGATATCGCGACAGTTTTCTAACTTGTCTTTTTCTTCGAATTTTTTCTATCTTTTGCATCTGAATGACTTCTGATCTGTCTATCCACTACATCCTTGGATCTAACTGCCTGTGTTGACAACAATGACAACCTTCTTGCAACACCTTGCTCAACATGTTAACATTGGATTGTCATACCACCATACCAATGTTAGAGTTAAAGGCTCTAAGGTAGTAAAATGTAGCTTGCTCATGCATGGGCCGAAGGCTATCAAGGACTCTTTGCCAAATCCAAGCAAATATGACATCGAAGTCCACTATTTATTTCTATGGGTGTCTTTGAATGTTTTTAAACTGGTGTAGCAATGAAAATGGGTCTACTTACTCATGAAAGTTCTTAATCAATAATTTTACCAACTGGTCCCATGTAGTAATAGTGGAGGGTGGCAAGGATCGGTACGTATACAACAATTTACCTGTAAGTGACAACACAAGTAATCTCACCATAATATATTCGTCTATGATGCCATGGATTGTCACCAAAGAAACCACATATTGGATTTTCTTATAGGTAGTCTTAGCAGTACCATCATAGGTAGGCAAAGCCTTTAATGCTACTTGAGAGACTGAATTATGTGTTTGTAAATTCAATGCTACTGAGCTACTCAATGTTACTTGAGGGACTGGATTTTGTGTTGTGGTTGTTTTGGTGGTAGGTTCTGAGCCATATTTACTAGTGTGTGAGGTTGAGAAGGTCAGATTCTAGTAGTAGTACTAACTGTACTTAAAGGAAAAAAAAACACACCAGCTAACTGTGAAGATATAGTGACTGACATATAAGGTAGAATAATTAATTTGGTATGTTCTCCTAATTTTTGGTTGTGAAGTTCAAAAACTCAATGAGTTTTTTAGGATCTTTGGCCTTCGATCTCATGATCATGAAGTACAACTTTCACTGACTTCACATTTAGAGGATTTTAGGTATAGCTAAGTCACCATATGTTCTAACTTAACAATACAAAGACAAACATCAAACCTCAATACAGTTTAAACTAGAACCTTTGAATGTCCTATCGGACATTCCAAAATGTATTGGTCAAATATCTACCTAGAATATAAACATATGTTTGTGCACACTAGACATGACCAACATTGAAAGTCCAAAGGAAATAAATTTCCTTCATGCTAATCTCTAGAGAGGGTTGTCTCCCTTACCTACACCAATTTAATTCTAGAGTTGCATGAATTAAATGGAAATAATAGAAAGAAATGGGAAATATAGCCACAAACTAGAAGATGTAGGATTGGGGATAGACTAGCAGCAAGAATTTCAATCAAGTATAATAGTAGCATAGAATAGAAAGGAAGCAAAGAATATACTTACAATTCCACAGAGATAACTTCCAGGATTGCATTCTAGTACTCACTCCTTCACCAACAATGTTCAAATCTAGATGCAAAATTTGAACATAGTAGTAGATAATAGACATGTATATAAAACATAAATGCTTAGGGTAGAAATAAATATAGAATTTTTTTGTAAGAATCAGAAGAAAAATTCCTTCTATTTATGTAGAAAACTTGAATAGTTTTATTGCAGAGTGTCTATCCTCATCTCTCCTTTTTACATTGAAAATGTCTAGTATTTATAGAGGTTTTCGTCTCTGTCTATTTAATACACAAAAAAAAAAATGTTTATAGATCATGAACCTTCATAAAGAAATCCCTCCTTGAAATTCTTGAAAATATTCCTTATGAGACAACAATCCATTTTTTAAGGGAAAATACCCAGGAAATCAGAACATTTGGGCATCAGTGCACAAAAAACTGCAAAGGTGGTCGATGACTTGGTACATGCATTGCAACTTGGAAATTTTCCCATGTTCAGAATAACTTGGAACACATGAAAATTGCCCTATGATTTTAATTTTATAGCACTTTTGGCATGAAATCAGTCATGGTTGTCACTCTTTGCATCAATCATTAAATTCTCTTTATTTTTTTGACCCGGGTGCCTTGAAAAATATTTTTTGATGTCCAAAATCAAATTTACCCAAAACCAAGCAATGAGCGAAAGTGCCTCCTTTAACTTGCATCATTTCCTCCTCATTCATACCCCCTGGTGGAGAGGATACCCATAAAATGGTAATATCCATGATTTCATTCAAGATCTTGTAGTTCTCACATCATTGCATTCAATGTATGACCCTTGACTTTACTCAAATCAAAATTTTGCACATTCCACTCATCTCCAATAGTCAACCCAAAAGAAATATGAGGAAAATATCTCATTATAATGCTTTTAACCATCTTTGTATCATTTTTCCCCTGGAATGGGTGACTCAAAACTTCTCTTTTCTTCCATAACGAAAGCACCTCTCATAATATATTCTTTTCTTAAAATATATGTTTACCACCAAAAGAGATGAAAGGTACTATCGCCTTCCACCTTGGGTGAACATAGCTTCGAATCATAGTTTGATATTCACCCAAAGCAAAAATAAAACCCTTGATGCAACTCATGGAGCCATATTTATGTAGCTTCACGTTCGGAAGGGTAAAATGGGACCTTCGACCCTCACCTGAGGTGAAAACATTTCCACTTTTACTCCTCTCAACATGCATAAAGATGTAGTCCACACCATATAAATTATATATACGTTTACCCAAAGGAAGGATGAAAGGTATTTTCACCCTTCTCTTGGGGCAAACGTGGCATTGACTTTTCAACATGGTGACTAAGTGCACCATTTTAAAACATGAGGATTGTCACCCCAAAGTGGAGTGAATGGTGCTTTTACCCCTTCTTTAGAGTGAACGTATTTCTTTATATCGCCATCATGCTTCAACTTCAAGCACACCTCTAACTCAACCACTTGAATATGTTTTCACCCTAATGAGGGGTAAAAAGGACTTTCGCACCTTACTTGGTATGGAAAGGCTCTTGCCCAAACTTAACATACTTTATTTCTCATTTTTTTTGTTAAATTCACATTCACCCCAAAGTGGGATGAATGCATATTTTTCCCCACTTTTGGGGCTAACACACTTTTTCCATTTCCTTTGCTCAATGACCAAGTTTTCGTTCTTCATCTGAGCGAAAAAAATTGTCATGCCTTTTTAACCTTAAACTTTTAAGTGCTATTTTATTTGACGCTGTCAGGTGACATTCACTAATTTTTCACATCTTCCACAAATAGTTTACCTTGCAAAACCCATTATTCCCAAGCATGAAATTCATGAAAATTGGAAAGAAGATTAATACACATAAAATATTGTAACGTATTATACTGGCCAAAATACTACAACATAGTATTAATATATTTTACCACTTACAATAAAAAATTACTCAACAAAATTCCATCAAAAATGTCAATGTGGCATAAATTTAAAATTGCTAACACTAAGTTTCCTCCTTATTTTAGATCCCATAATAGTTATAATCAATATTTAAATATTTAAATATATCATAATATAATATTCAAATAATTAATAAAAAGTACATTAACAACCCAACCTTAATAATTGAATGTTCTAGATGAATTTGTAAGATCACAAAAAAGCATTTTGTGGTTAAAAAGTACCATGGATTCTACCTTAAATATCATAGGCCAACTAAATGGGTGATTTGGGACCTCAAGGAATTGGAAAAAATGTCAAAAAATGCATACATAGTTTGTAAATTCATGAGTATATTATATGTAGAATTATTGATATGTTTAAAAAAAAAAGAGTGCACATTTATTAAAATTTCATATTTATGTTATAAAATACATTAATATTTTAAGTTCCATGATACACCAATGCTCAAAAGAGCTTTAAGACTTCATGATTAACACATGTGTGTTATTCTTCATAATGTGGGCATGCTATACTTCTTTGCTTTTAATCTGTCTATATTTTGACATCCCATATTTTTTCACTCACACACTCTACATATATGCGCATGTATACATACATAATATTGATTTAATTAATTATAATTATCCTTAATTATATATTAATGAAAATCGGTAAGCTTTGTAATGATAGAAAAGGCTACGTATTAATCCTTTCAAAATGATTTTTTTTTATAACTTTATTTTTCATATGATGCTAAGCATGAACACAAGGACATAACACCATAAGTTACTCTATTGAGTGTCAAGGGGACTCAAATCCTTCAACTCTTTAGAGTGACGATCCTCCTACACCATTTTTCCAGACCTCAAAGTTTTTTAAAAAATTATTTTTTAGTTTTTATTTTCTATGCATTTCATATATTTAATTGGTTATATGGTTGATATGACACCACCCATATTTTATGATAATCGGTCAATATTAATATAATTATACGCACATAAATGATTTTATCACAAACCACATTGGAGTTAGCATGTATCCTTATATTGCGTTGCATTTATTGTAAGAACTAGAACTTTAGTGAACCTAAAAATGAACTATTTAGAACTATAAATAGTAGGTTCAAGGTTTAGATTGTGTTAAGGGTAGGTTTGTGCCACACCTCACAAAAATATAATGTAGATAAAATAAGAGGGTGCTTGGTCAAGGGAGAATCCCGATAATAGATCATATAAAAATATTATGATACAAATTGATATAATGGGTTATTGATTAGAATATATTTATATTTTATATCTAATCCCCAAGGTTAAAAAATTATATATCACTTTAAGCTAGGTCGACAAAATGCTCAAGGTTAAGTTAAGACTCATCCATAAGTTATTAACCGTTAATGGAGACTTATTTAAGGTTATCATATAACTTATTTAACTAATCCCACTATGGGTGAACACATCAAATCATTTTCCATAGGCTTATATCAAGAATAATCATTGTATATTATATTAAGGTTGCTTTTAGGATTACATCATCATCTATTTAAATTGACTAATAAGGCCAAATCATCATATTATAGAACCCCCAGTAAACTATGTTTAGGTCTAAGGCTAGACAAATTTAGAGACTCTTGCATTCCTCCTTCATATTGAATGCTCGATTGGGCTAAAGAATATTTAAACCTTTAAGGAAAATATGAGCTTTCCACATGATTTGTAATACTGTCAAATTACCAAGAAATATATAGGCTTTATTCATCATCTCAAAATCTCTCAAGAGACTAATGAAAATGTGCGTCTCCATTATCATATAGAAGATTGTTAATTTCCCTCATAAGAAACACTCCCTAGTCTAATATACTCTTGCAATAGTACAAGTGACACTTTGAGCATGATCTTGGTAATGTGTTCCCAATGACTAGATTAAATGCAATATAGATGATCCATGAAGATCATATAAAATTACCATATTATACTATAAAGATAGAAAATAATTGATATAACCACTACAAACAACTCAAAAAAATGTGTGAATGGGCTTGAGTAATTTTTATATGCAAAGGATATAACTATTGAAAATCCATGCACTCACAAAATTATGAAAACTACTTGAATTCAAAATTTCAAAAATGTTTATGACCACACAAAAAGTGTCATGTGTTGTACAACAAGTTTGTAGCATTTAACGCTAGTTATATTCTCCTATTTATATTCTCCATCTATGTACACTGACACTAAAGAAGAGGATAACATTTTTTCTTATTGTTTTATGCCAAGCATCAATTATGGTTTGGACAACTATATTTCATAGTCAAAATGTATTTCAATCTAACAATTGAGATTGACATCAACTATAATTTAACCATGTTAGAAATCACATGGCATACAATAGGTAAACAACAAAAGAGAAGGCACTAATTTTTTACTACCAAACCACATATCTATAAGAACCTTATACATTTCAATCTAAAAAACAAATAATCTATGTTGTTGAGGAGGAAAGTAACACCAAAATTATTAAAAATTCATTTTCACCTATCTCTTTGTTAAAAATTTTCTTTGTTGTTTTTATTGTCCTATCTATTATAAGAAGGCACAACATCTCTACACAAAGCATTAGATATCTATATCATTCTTTTTCACACTACTATATTGTCAAACCACTATCGAATTAAAGACAATAATATTTCCATGTAAGTAATCCTACAAAATGGTTGTGCACATTGCTAGAAAAGTAAATAACTTGATTGATTATTCCATGAGATCAGCTATGCATAAATAGCAAAGTTGATCTCCAGTGAGCCGTTGGATTACAACAACCTAATAGATCTAATCTAATCATAACTAGGAGTTTATCAATATCAACAAGAGTGATAACTCAAACATAATATCCTAGTAGAACTTAAAAGATACTCTAACACCCCCCCTTAAGTGATACTAGGGGTAAGTGAAAAAAGGAATAAACAAGATGTGGCATACCCATAGAAAATGAGTCCTAAAAACAAGGCCTGATAAGGTACTCATGTACAATAGAGATGGTATAGCCACAAAAATGATTTCTGAAAACAAGGTATGCTAAGGTACTCATGTATAATATGCGATCAAAATAAAGAAATATCACTAAAGAAAACTCCCCTAAAACCAAAGTGTCCACAAGAAGGTGTATGAAGATAGGATGGAGAAAGAACCACAAAAATTGCAAGGGTAGTCAAAAATGACTCCTTAAGCATGAGTATGTGGTTTCCATCTATATGAGCATAATGGGCTGAAATAAGGTCCAAAACTCGTGGACAAATAGCAAAACAAGGGAATTATGAAAACCCCAAGGGAGAAAACCACCTGGACTTTCATCATTTAAATATAGTAAATTGGCCATATGGACTTTTAACTTCCCACATGAAAAAAATGGCCAATAAGACCATACCATTAGCCAATACAATGGTTTAGGTCCCATAATTAAATAATTTCCACTTTAAAAATTAAAATGCCCACTGTTGTAAATAAATATCACCACCATCATTTTAAAAGAAACTTAATTTGGGTGAAACTATAAAGAGGCCCAAGTTAAAATTTGGGGTTTCTCATACCCCATCTCATGCGGACAACATTACTTCTTTGGCGAAAACACTTCTCGTGCAGCCATATTTTGAGTGTGGCATACCTAATAAAGAATTCATCAAATGGACTTAAAGTATCAAGCCATGTTGTTGCACCCAATCCAGAGACTTCTGTTGGAAGAGATGAGTTGTAAAAGAAGATTTAGACAAGTTGAAGGAAGCAAAGAAAAGTGATGATGAGACCCATGATGTGTCTGGGAATGGAGATTTGAGAGAAGACTCTGCTGCAACAAAATCAAAGCAAGGTAGTCACAAAGCTTCCCTGTAAACTGCATAGTTTTTCTCCAGCACTACAGTCTGGGCAGTACTTCTGCCAATAGAATTAAAAAACACAAACACCATTCTTTGACAATATTTTCATCTCCACTACAAACTACAACAAATTGTGCACAAAAAAACACCAGCGTGCAGTGCTTCTAGTTTGAATGAGGCCAGATAATACTGCTTCTAGATACTGATGTAAGTTTAGTTCCCATGATTGACACCACTGTGATTGAATGTAGCACAATATTCATCATCATTATCTCTCTTAGATGACAAAGCCATCGAAATGATCCAGGCTAAAAATTCCCATTCTTTGCAGCAAGGAATTTGCAAAAAAAACATCAGACATCATTCTAGTATAAATCACGCACTCCTGCATCTAGCCAACTGACAATATTCGAAGAACTACTAACAACCCAAAAAAGGGGGGGGCCTAGACGTGCTCCGCTCACTGTGAATCTTCGGTATACCTGGCAATATTTAGGTCTTTGCAATTTCAAAAAAATGCCAATATGGAGTGTTATCTCTTCGAAGAAGGATGGTGATTGATGGGATATCAAAAATAATTCACATACATTCACAGAAGTATATGATATCGGTATCGGCACCACTACAATCGTGGTTCTAAAAAAAATAACACTGCATGCGTGACATGCTATTGGTGAAACGACCAATGTTCTTCAGATTCGTGGCTGAGCGGCTATAGACGTAGGAACTTGAAACCCATTCATAGAAGCCCCACTTCAAGACTTGAACAAGCAGCACAAAAACACAATAAATCACGAGCAAATTTTTTTGTTCATTTCTGGGTAATGAGGTGGTAAAACAATTTGGTTACATGCAGCCAATTAAATAGCAGTATCATCTCAGCCATCAACAAGAAGCACAAATATTCTCAGTGTTCGACAACATTGCAACATAGATCCCAATTATCTCTTGAAATGAACACAATAGAAGCTAGGCATAGCAAATTCTAAAAAATCAAGTCTGAAACCTGTTTTCTCCACCGTGAGTAGCAACAGCACCCGTGGGCCTAAAACTATTTGATTCAACCCCGGGGAGAATCATACAAGCAAGTATTCATCGCCTTTCTCGATCACCAAGAAAGTATACATCCATTAATTGGGTCCATTGAAATGTATCTGCTCCATTGAAAATATCAGATGTGGCTCTGAATCAATTTTTGTTGGGTTGCATATTAATACAAGGGTCAACCTAGGGTGCTCAAATAGCGAGCGTGTTCTCCCAACGGTGATAGCTTCATGACAACGGATCCATAACACTGCCTCTTATCCAGTGGCATAAACCACTTAAACAACCCCACAATATCCTTCTCGGGTAACTTAATTAGGGGTATTTGACCTCCGAACATTAGAACAACGCACAACTACTACACAAGATCGTCTACCACAACATGACATGCTATAGCTCCAAATTTTTCATGTAAATTCTCCTCTACAATGTTAAATATAATCTTATATTTATCATCCTTCAAGGTTGGATTGTGCGATGTGCTCCTCTTCGAGATATCCCTTACAACGACTTTTATTAAACTTGAAAACATGGGTAGGCTAAGCTGAAGAACACCCTCGTAATCACTGGTAGATCTGACACGCCCAAAACATGGTTGCAAGGTGCAATATGCATCTGGCGTATAACATAGGAAACACCAAAACAAAATAATATTTCCTCACCTGTACATAATGGAATGTAAAATACCTCCGTCAAGACAAAAATATCTCTTTCCACTGCTCACAACAGTGTTTCTCGGTCCATTCTGACAATAATCAATAAACTGGTGGGAGGTGGTTGCTTCAATCTCAGTAGACCCTGATGATCAGACATTAGGATAAACAGTGCAAATATGTTTATTGCCTCTACAAAAATTAGTGCAAATCACATCCACCATTCACAATCCAACTTCCATCTGCTACCGGACTCAATAACGACATTAGTGCTTTGCATATGTTTCAACCATGATCTGAATGCTTCAACATTTGGAAAAAAACACTGCTCTCCCTCCAAATATATCGCAGCCTTACCATGTGGTCCACAAATTTAGCCACCGCCAAGTGTGAGATAACTTTTTTAAAATATAGAAAATGGTGTAGTTATGAACATCACACGAAATTTAACAAAAAAATGAGTTTTTCAGGTGATCAATGGCAGGTCTGGTCTTCACCATGCTCAACAAGTCGCTCAACTTCCAATCGAGAGAAAAACATCGGTATACATCAGGTGGTAACCATTATGTAGCATTAAATATGAGTTGCATTAAACAATTAGTTCTATTTTATTTCTTCAAATCTTATAATGCTTTGTATTTCAACTTATATGAGCACAATAGGCTGAAATAAGGTCTAAAACTCATGGACAAACAACAAAACATCGGGCATACATCAGGTGGTAACCATTGGCTAGCATTAAATATGATTTGTATTAAACAATCATCCTTCGATCTTGGTATGCATTATCTACATTTAATTTCACTACACATCAATTTATGGGGTCCACGTAGCAGCAGCATAAACAGTGGCACCCTCTCATCAAAGCTTCCAAAAAAAGTGCGTAGCAGTAGTGGAGCCTCGATTTTGTGGCACACACAATAGTGCAATGGATGAAAAAAATCCACAATTCAACTTTAGTATTTGCTTGAGATAATGCCACTATTTCACTGTAACCTCCTACTTCGAAGACATGTCACCTACGACTGCAAATTTGTCACCATTCTTGCATCGAAAGAAGCTAGTCCATAATTATCTGAATCCTCTTAAATAGTGGCTAATTTTCCAATGCCTATATGCATAAACCAACAAAAAAACATTTGGATATTTTGTAACGATCCAAAACAGAAAACAAATGCCGAACACACACATTTGCAGACACAAAATATAGATATGCAATAATTTGGAATTTTTATTGCTTTTTCTTCAATACCCACAAACTGGAATACAATGATAATGATAAGATCTAACCAAATCAACACCTCTAAATGCAGTAGATAGCTTACAACAGAAATCCTAGCCAAAATAGCCTCAAATATGACTGTAGAGAGCTCCAATAGAGGGACGTTGCTGCCAATGAGAGAGATATCCTGCCTCAATGATGAATTACTGCTCCAAGACTGGGAATTTAGGCCAAGTGGCAGAGTAATGCATAGCAGCAAAACTTCACCATTGGGGCGAAAAACCCATTTTCAAAAATTCAAATTTGCAAAATTTTTGAGACCCGAACGTCAGCCATGTAGCGAAAATTTTTGAGAAAAAATAAATTTTCGGTGTCGGTTAGCCGCACTTTGATGAGAGTATCATGATATTTTAAAAAAATTGCAAGTAATCCCACCTAAATAAAGTACCCTTTTAGCCCTAAAATTTTAGAATTTTTAAATTATCCCGCCAAACTTGCCAAGTATACCTCTATATATAATTAACATCGTAGGGAAAATAACTACACAATTTGTCACAACATCGAAACATTTTTCGCTACCAGCTGCAACAAATTTAGCAACCGAATGGAACAATGTCCTATTGTTCTACCAAACATAACTAATTCTACAACCAACCGGAATGGTGTCCTGGTTTGTAGCCTAACGGAACTAATTCTAGAACTGATTGAAATTGTGTCCTGCTCTGTAGCTGGACGGGGCTAATTCTGAAATCGGCTAGAATTGTGTCTTGCTCTATAGCCAAATGGAACTATAGTCTGCTCTACAACCGAACGAATGTGTGTCCTACTCTACAGTCGGACGGAATCGAATTCTCTCTTGTAGCTAGATGGAACCTACTGTGCAACCAGATAGACACTTTTGTATCCATAACCTTCTGTGCAGCTGGATACTGCCTTACCAGATTTCGATCACTATTGTGCAACCAGACATATTTTTTGTGCTTTTGGATACAAGAATTCTACTGGGAAGGATTTTTATGCAGCTAGACAAAACCATTTTTGAATCTGTACACTTCAGTGCAACGAGATAGAACTATTTTTGAATCTAGATACTTTTGTACAATCGGACGGAACCATTTCTGAGTCCGGACACTTTTGTGCAACCAAAAGGACCTATGTTTACCAAGATCATTGTATGCATCAGACCGGAACTAGTATCTCTACATACGAATAAAATATCTTTTAGCACCAAGTTATTTGTCAATTCTCAGCTTTTATTTATATTGTCATGTTCTAGTTGTTATTTTTCTTGATTTTAAATGTCATTGCTCTATTGAGTTTGTTCCATTTTTTTCTCTATTTTTTCATTGCTCTATTGAGTCTGTTCTCTTGTTTTTTCTTTTTTGCTTTGATTCTTAGTTTTAATTAAGATCTTTTTTTATTGTTAATATTATACATAAGTAAATGCTTTGGTTCTCTATTGACATATTGATCCTCTTTTTCTCTGTTAGAGTGATTTCACCAGAATAATAAGTAGTGGCATAAAATGATAAATTCATAATAAATAATGGTTGGAAAAAAGTATCTATATTTTACAATAATATCTAAAGGCCTTCAAAAAATACACCCTCTTTAACTTTATTTTGTCAATAGTAAATTGTCACCTAGTGATGGAAATAAGGGCACCAAATCTTCTGCTGAAAAGAGTATCCTCAAATATTTTAGACAAACTTCAAAATGTGACAATCCAATGACATCTGTGCAAATTCAAGCTACAAATTATTTTTTACTTCCCAGTATGTGCTTGATTGACGATTTGTATATTTTTTGTATTTTTTTCATCCAATAGTGATAAAAAATATTATGGTATCCTACTATGTAGAATACCCTATTGATCCTGATATGCCTCCACTTGAAGATATTCCCCAAGAAGATATGACTTTCATTAAAAATCCCCTTAGAAATGACATCCAACAAACACATGATGACAACACACAAAATGACATCACAATTGAAAATGAAAGTGATAAATCAAAATCATTACAATCATCAATTGAATCTTCAACCAAAAATTCCAAAAAAATAAAAGCATCTCTCTAGATACTTGGAAGGGGATTTAGGAAAGAATGGGTAGAAATATTTCTTTGGCTTGAGCCTGTCATGACTAAGGACAACCAAATTGATGAAAAAGAATGTATATGCAAAATTTGCAGTTGGAGACTTGGTAAGGATCATGGGCTTCAAAACAAGATTAGTACAATTGAAAAACATATTGGCAAATGTTATGTTAAAGTTATAAAAAATAATGGTGAAGTTAGTAAAGAAGTTAAGTGGAAGAATGCATCGAAATGTATGCATTTAAGATATGCTATAGAATATGAAAATCACTTAAAGCAACAACAATCTCTTGTTGAGAAAGGTGGAACAATTGGAGCCTAATTTGACAAATTATATAAGACTGTTTTAGCTTCAAAAAATAAGCAGTTTGCCATTGTTTACAATATTCTCAAGAAAGGTAGACCAATGTCCAATTTTATTGATTATAAGCAGCTATTATGCCTTTTTAATGTGAAAAACTTTCCTAGTTCTCATTGGTCGGACCGAACTGGTTAGGAAATGGCAAAATGTTTATCTTTGGTTGAGAAAGAAGACCCAAGGTAGCAAGTAAAACTTGCCAAATTCATTTCATTTTCTATTGATGAGGTAATAGCTGTGGATAACACTTATTGGATTTACATGCATGTGTAAGCATTTCAAAATCATGTTAGAAGGCCTATTTTTTTGAGAATACATAAGATGTTGAAAATTTCAAATGCAGAAAATATTTCTAATGTTGTTGTTAAAAGTTTAAAGAATATTGTGGGAATGAATGATATAGACATTGCAACAAAGTTAATTTATGTTGGAGCTGATGGAGCTGCTATTATGTAAGGTCACAAGTCTAGTCTGTGTGTTCGACTCCAAACCACAGTTGCACCATATATGATCCACATTCACTGTATGGATCATAGACTAAATCTTGCATATAAAATTATGAGCACATTTTCAAATGTTGCTAAAGTTGAAAACCTTGTTCATGATATTCATTCTTATTTCTCATTAAGTCTGAAAATATTTGCAAAGTTTTAGCAATTTGCACTAGGAGTTATAGAAGGGAAAAAATTGTTAAAATATGTGGATACAAGATGGATTTCACTATTTCAACCTGCTCAGATATTTTTGGTAGAATATCAATCACTGATAGGGTTTATGCATGCAAATCACATAATAGTTGATAAGGCAAAAGATATGTTGTTCCGTTTGACTGACTTGGAAACACTTTTGAAATTATGTGGTATTCTTCCAATGTTAAAAGAAATGAACAAATTAATTAATATTGCACAAGATATATATATATATATATATATATATATATATATATATATATATATATATATATATATATCGTTGATTTTATGAGGATGAGAAAACAAATATGCATGCTTCTTGATTCATTATATGTGTCTTATGCATATTTTTACAGAACATGTATTTGATAGTTGGAATACATTGATAAACGTGAACAATCCAAATTTTTTTTTGAAGTTTGACATCAATAATCATCTTTGTATTAATGTTCATGAAAATATGATACCTGTTTATTGTTTTGAAAGGTAATCAAGTATTATTGTGGAATATTTTGAAGAAGTTCCTATAACACATAATAGATTTCTTGTTGTAATACAAAAAAAATAGAGCAATTTATCAAATATAGCAAAATTTTTGACAAGTGCGATAAGAGAACGGTTTCAGAGAGATGACTTGCTTGAGTCCATTGGTGTAGTTAACCCCATGTTGGGAAGGATATCCATAAATATCAATATCACTTGGATTACAATAATCAAAAGCAAATACCTTCAGAATAATAGATTCATGGATGGGAAAAAAAATACACAATAAACTGGGGGAAGACATTTTTCGCAGGACTGCCCAAACTACCAAACTTGTTTCGGTCATATCTCACTCATCTGGACTCAGATTGAGCTGAAATTTTGAGGGTAGATGCCTAAAACACCCTAGAACATCTCCACAAAGTTTAATATCATTTTGAGCAACACAGATCCTAGCGCATCCCTATGTGTGAACAAAATATTTGGCAAGCGGTTATGCGAGGGTTTCATCTGGGTTGAGTGCAAGAAGCTTTAGAGGTTGGTTTGTAGGGCCTTCGGCCCCTAGAAACCAATATTTTTATGGTTTATTCTCAATATTTTAGCAATAAATGTTGCAGGAGATACAATATGGGTTAGAAATTTGTCTTTCAATAGATCATACTGTGAACTTGAGTGACAACGACTTCCAATTTGCTGCACAAAAGAAAAGTGAAAACCATACCTTTCCACGACATCTAGGGCAAGGATTAAGGAGATCACGAAACAAGTTTCAAGCAGTTGATCAAAAAATGGCTCATATCTCAAGTGAATCTGGTGCTAAGGTGCACCCAATAAATAATTCTACTATGAAAACCCCTATCAAGGGTAAGAATTTTTAAGACTCAGTCCCAAAAATGAATTTTAGGGATGTCCTTCTTGGTGGACAGCCTCATCCCAATGCTAATATCAATATTAGGGCTTCCCATAAACCTCTAAGAATGCCTAAGATTGATCCCAGGAAAATGGAGTCAGGATGTCTTAAAGCAACTGATGGAACTCCTATTGTTAAGCTTGATATGGATAACATTCAGACTGGCATTGAAGATTTGGAAAAAAGAGGACTAATTTGTCGGTTCGTGGGTTTTCATCCGAGTCTATCTGCTTTCAAAGTTTGGGCTATAAAAATCTAGAAAACTAAAGGTGAGTTACAAATCTCTATTTATCCAAATGGTTATTTTCTTGTTTTATTTGCTAATAATGAAGATAGAGAGAAAACTTTTCAAGGGGGGCCTTGGTTTTTTGGAATGGCAGGGCTTTCCATGAATCCCTGGCATACTAAATTTAAATCCGAAGAAGAGATGCCTTCTATTTCTCCCGTGTGGGTTAGACTCTTTGGCCTCCCCATTGAATTTTGGAATCCTACTATGTTTTCTTCAATTGGAAACTCTTTAGGAACTTTTATGATGACTGCTGATTGTACTCAAAATTTTGAACATATTATTTATGCTCGAATTTGTGTTTTAATATATTTTGACAAAGCCCTACCTAAAAAGATCACATTACAATTTGAGGAAGACACTTGGGAGCAAGTAGTGGACTATGAGAAAATTCCTTTTCATTGTAGAATTTGTCATGAATATGGTCATTTGGCCAGTGCTTGCCCAAATAAAATTCTTGATCAAAAGAAAGAAGATATAAACTTAGCAGGTTTCCAAATACCTAATAAGAAGAACACTAAGAAAAAACCAGTTATGAAGGATCAATCAAAGTCATCTGCTAATATGTTTGAAATCCTTTCCACAAATGATGTCCCAAGTGAGGAAGATAAAATAATGGAAACTAAAATCTTAGAAACACAATTTAAATATGAAGGGAAGAACTCAGAGACAAACCAACAAATCAAAGGTTTTCAACAAAAAAAAAAAGGAGAAAATTTACACAAAAAAAATAATATTTCAAATGTCAAAACTTCAAATAATGCAGGTCCCAATATAGACTCTATTGAACCATCTAGTAAAATTTTGGCTATGTACGAGCATTCTTCAAGGTTAGAAGCCATCTTAGATTCAATTGGAATAAGTCAAGAAACAAGGAAAAAAAATTGAATATGGATTCTAATAAAAAAGTAGGTCGCAAGACCAATCAATATAATATGGTAAAAGAAGGTGAAAAGCTTGAAGAGGAAGGTTAGATTAATGCCCTTCCCAAATTTTTTAGCCCTGGTATTAATGAATATCATCACTTGGAATATTAGAGGACTCAAAGGGAGTCTTTCAAAACAAAATGAAATTAGAAGAATGATTCAGGTAAATCATCGACTTCTTGTTTTCCTTCAAGAAACAAAGATGTCAATGGAGGATATGGACTTAATTGCCAGTAAAATTTGGCCAGCTGGAAAAGTGGTTTCCCTCAGTTCCCAAGGGACTTCGGGTGGCATTGCTTGTCTTTGGGATCCAAAAGAGGTAGTTATTCACCATATGGTTGGTAGTTGGGGTTTGTTGGCTATAGCTATTCAAAGTAGACATTCCAACCAGATTATGCTCTACATTACAATTTATGCTCCGACTTCTTTGGAGGAAAAAAGAAGACAGTGGAAGGATATTACTCATATTATCTCTCATTTTTCTAAAGCTTGGATCTTGATCGGGAGATTTTAAACAAACCTCTTTGGTGGAAAAGGGGGGAAAAAAAAAAGAAAAAAAGAAAACAGGGGAAAAAAAAAAACCCTGGGGAACAAAAAGATAAGGCCTTATGACTTGGTCTAATAGAAGGCAATGCTTAGCTTGTATAATGGAGAGGTTTTTGCTCTCTGAAAATTTCTTAATCCATGGTCACATTCCTAAAGTGAAGACTCTTAATAATGCTGGTTCGGATCATTGGCCAGTCATGGTGGAAATGTGGAAAACCAATGTGAGTTTATCTCCTTTTCATTTTCAATTAATGTGTCTTAGAGACATTTCCTTCAGAACTCATGTGCAAAAATGGTGGAAGGAAGGTAAACCTAGGCATGGGACTAAGATGTTCTATTTTGTCAAAAGACTGCAATACATTAAATCCAAAATCAGGACTTGGAACTGGAAAGAGTTTGGGGATGTTCATAAAAAAAAACATGAAGTTATTGCTCATCTTGAAAATTTGAATAAGAAAATCCTTTTAGATGGCCTCATAGAGAAGAGAAGTGTAGATGAAATTAATCTCACAACTCAGTTAGAGGAATGGGAAAAAAGAGAAGAAATCTTATGGAAGCAAAAACCTAGAATTCAATGGCTCAAAGAAGGAGATCGAAACACAAATTTTTTCCACAAATCTCTTATAGCTCGAAGATCTCACAACTTTATTTCTTCCTTAAATTTAGATTCTGGAGATGTTTTTTATACTTGGGATGGCATTAACTCTATTGTTGTTGATTACTTTTCCAATATTTTTGTTGCTACTCCCCTTGACTCAGCTTCACAATATAATGTTCTTCAAGCAATCCCTTCTCTTATCACTTCTGATAAGAACTCTATTCTAAATGCTCCTATTACTATCAATGATCTTCAACAAGTAGTTTTTAAAATGCAAAAATGGAAAACCCCAGGTCTTGATGGTTTTCCTATTGATTTCTACCAAGAGTTCTGGGATATCCTTCATGTTGATTTATTAGAGGTGGTGGAAGAAGCCAGGAAAGCCAAAGAAATTTTGAAGGTTATCAATAAAACTTATATTACTCTTGTTCCAAAATCTCAAGAGGTTGATCATATCTCAACTTTTAGAACTATTGCTTTATGTAATGTTCTTCTCAAAATCATTACTAAAATCATGGCAGAAATGTTGAAGCCTCTTTTGCATAATATTATTTCCCCAGATCAAGGGGGTTATGTGGAAGGATGTCAAATAGTAGATGAGATATTTCTTGCTCAGGAAGCCATCCATTCCATGGATATGCAAAATTCTCTTTCCATGTTCATTCGGTTAGACTTATCCAAAGATTATGACAGAGTGGATTGGCACTTCCTTATCAAATTTTTGAGGCAATTTAGTTTCTCTAAGGATTGGATGGATTGGATTATGGGATGTATCTCTTCAGTTTCCTACTTAGTTCTTATCAATGGCAGGCCTTCTCAGTCTTTCCCAGCTTTTAGAGGTATTAGGCAAGGTGACCCGCTATCCCCTTATTTATTCATCATTCTTGTTGAATGCTTGGGTAGGACTATAACCAAAAAGAGGGAAAACAAAACCCTTGAGGGAGTTACCATTGCTCATGGAGCTAGACCTATATCTCATATTCAATTTTTGGATGACTACTATTTTAGGTAAAGCTACAGTTAAGGAAGCTTCTAATATTAAGCAAATCATTAGCTATTTTTCTAAGGCTACTGGGCAGTTGATCAATGAACACAAATCTAAAGTTATTTTCTTTCACTGCTCTACTAGACAGGAATCCATGGTCTTGGATAAGCTAAAATATAAGAATACCTCTCTTCCAATCACTTATTTAGGTATTCCCATAAATATTCAAAGGCGGAAAAATAAAGATTAGAATTGGTTTTTGGACAAAGTCAAGAAGAAAATTGGAAAGTGGACCAACAAGTGGCTTTCTTATGGGGGTAGAATCACCTTGGTAAAATCAGTACTTCAAGCTATTCCTATTTATGTTTCTTTCGTTTTGAATATTCCAAAGGTTGTTCTTCAAGAATTGGATCAAATCAGTCATCGTTTCCTTTGGAGTGGTGCTAAGGAGAAAATAAAATGGGCCTTGGTGAAATGGGATACTTTATGTCTTCCTAAGAGTGAAGGGGGTTAGGTTTATGGTCTTCAATTAATAACAACAAAGCTTTAGTTGCTAAATTATATTGGAGGATATTGCATAACCCCAATGCTCTTTGGGCCAATAATCTCCGTGCTAAATATGCTAAGAACAAAAGTCCTGAAGACCTTGTTCGCTATCAACTTCCTTCCAAAGGTTCTCCCATTTTAGCAGTTCTTAAGACTGGTGAGGATTTGATTAAGAAAAAATTATTTTGGATCTTTCATAATGGTCAACATGAAAATTTTTGGACAGATTCTTGGGATGGTCACAAGCCTTTGATAACTCAGTTTCCCGATTGGAGGCTTTGGATGGAGGAGCTTCACCGAGCTAATTGAATAAAGGTGGCTAATTATCGTCGGTACCATACTGGTAATTCAAATGTTGGTAGATATTGGATCCCTATTGAGGACTGGCCTATTAAAATCCCAGAAAGGCAAAGACAAGATATCCAAGGCATCCTTCATATGAGATCCCTCTCTTGGTCCCATGAAAAAAATTATTTTGGATGGAACAACACTACTAAGGGTGAGTATTCAGTTGCTCAAGGTTAGTTGACCTTATGCCATAATAATCCCAACCATTCTTCTGACATATTTTCTCAATTGTGGTCTCAAAAGCTCTGGCCTAAGGTGAGGTTCTTTAATTGGCTTTTATTGCATCGTAGGGTGCTTACTGGTGAGAAACTTATGAAGTGTGGTTTTCATGGCCCTTTTAGATGTGAAATGTGTGAAGAGAATGTAGAAAATATCAACCATATTTTTATTGAGTGTACTTTAGCCTCTGAGTTGTGGAGGAGAATGGCCACTTTACTTGGCTTACAGTGGTCCAATTTTTTTACTTTTGAATAGCTTTGGAGGTATTGGCCTAATCAAGAGGGTGTTGATAATTTTATTAGGCAGTTATTTTGGATGGGTTCTACCATCCTTCTTTGGAATATTTGGAATGAAATGAACAACCAAATTTTTAATCAAGATAGGAAGGATATTCACTATATTTGGCAAAATACCATAGCCAACTTAGTTGAATCAGTCCATCATATTCTTAATAACCCCCAAAACTCCTACCAAATATGGGATCAAGTGATGTAAATATTTAAGATTAAACCTTCTAAGGGAAACCATATTAAATGGAATGTGAGTATTAGTAAATTGGATAGGAATAGAAATTGGCAACCTCCTCTTAAGGATTTTGGAAAAGTCAATACTGATGGAGCCTCTAGAGGGAACCCCAGAAAATCCAGTGTGGGAGGAATTGGTAGACTTTCAGATAGCTTCCTGGTTTTTACTTTTGTTGAGAATTTGGTTATTCTTTCCAATAACCTTGTTGAGGGGTATGGTATCCTCAGAGGTCTTCAGGAGGCTACTAAGGTTGGATGGGAAAAGGTGTTAGTTAATATCTTGAAGAATCCTTCTAAGAATTATAAGATGGATTGGAGAATAAAAAGAATTATTGAGAAGATTCAGTTAATCCCGATGGGATTTTCGAAAGTTGATTACAATCATGTGGTCAAAGATCAAAACAAGAGTGCTGATGCTTTAGCTAATTGAGCTTTGGACAAAGGTGATCTTACTTGTTATGGCCACCCTCCTATATGGTGGGCTTCTCAAATTAGGGAAGCTCTTCTTTCTATCATTTCTTTGGATGGCTCTAGTTCTGAAGGTACCTAGTTTCTTCTTGTTTTTTTTTTGCTTCTCTTTGGTTCATTCAGTTTTTTTTAGTTCCTTAGCTCATTCTATTCTTTATTTTGTTTCCTCTGTTGATTCTTGCCTTAATAGTCTTATGGTCTAGATAGGTCTTTGTTTTGTTCTTTTTTTATTTCTTTCTTCATTTTTGTTTTTTTTGTTTAGTTTTTTAAGGGGGTGGGTTTTTTTATTTTGTTTTGTTTTTGTGTTCTTTGTGTTTTTTTTTGTTGTTTTGTTGTTTTTTATGTTTTTTGTTATTGTTCTTATGTTTTTTTCTTGTTCTTGTTCTTGGGTTTCTCTTTGATTGTGTTATTTCGTGTTTTTATGGGTGATTGTTTTCTATATTTTTTGTTTTTTTTTATTGTCTGTTGTTGGTTGTTTTTTATTTTTATTTTTGTTTTATTTTTTAATTTTTAAGGTTTTGATTGTGTTTATTTTTCTTGTTTTTTTTTTTGGGTTATGTCTTTGTAGTGTTCTGTTGTTTTTGTCTTGTCTGTGTTTCGTTAAGTATTTCATGTGTTTTTCTATGTGGTTTGTGTTGTGGTTTATTTTATATTATTGTGCATGTATGGTTGTGATTTTCTTTTTGACACACTCAAGGAGCATGTTTTTTATTTTATTTTATTATTTTTGTTGTTATTTGCTTATTTTTAATTGGGTTTGTGTGTTTGTTTGCTCCTTGAGTGTGTCAAATGTGGTAGGCCAGGTCCGAGTCCTGGGCGTTTTTGGTGGAATGGATACCCTTGCCTCATTGGGTCTTACCCGAAAGCGGCATCCCTTTTGGGATGTTTTCCACACAAAAAAAAAAGTAGTTAATCCCATGTTTTGGGGGCATTGTACTGAATACAGTCATGCAAATGAGTTTTTTATTAAATATATGGGTAATATCATGGACCATTTTAGCAAGAGTGTGGAAGTCAATGTTGTAGCAATTAATGGTCTACTCAACAGTGAACTTTTGAAAGAATAGTCATCGCATTTTAGAAGAACAATGGTTTTGTAAACATCACTTATGATAGATATCCATGAGATTGGTTCCACTACACATTTGTGGCAAAAATTGTATCCAAGCATAGTATTAAAAGATACTATAAGTGAATACTTTTGTTTATATGAATTATGTGAAACAATGATTTTGGGGTCAGTCAAAGATGAAAGGGTTTTTAGTGTACTTGCTTTTGTTAAATCTAAAATTCACAACAGACTTGACAATAATTTAGAAAATTGTTTAAGAATTTATGTGTCTTCATATTAGTTGGATACATTTTCGTATGATAGGGCGTTGGAATACTGGAGTTCCTTGATAGCAGAAGAGAAACATAAAATATGATTGATAACGATGATGATGATGCTTTCAGTGATCAGATGGTGGACACACAAATTTATGCTATGCTTCATAATTATTCTGGACAAGATGATATGTTTCAGCTTCCATAGTGATAATTTTCCATGATTTAATTGAAAATAATAAACATGAAGTGATTTGATTGCAAATTTCTCAATATTGTTCTAGATTTATATGATTTCAATGAATTGTTGTTTTAAATAATATTATTGTTTTAAAATTACATGGCTTAAATCATTTTTTGTAGATTGTAAAATTTTATGTTTGGATCTTAGTGTATCAACTCTCATTTCATGGAATATGATAATAATGAATCAATTTGATAGCATATTTCATAATATTATTCCAGATTTGTATTATTTCAAGGAATTTTTTTTTTAAATCACGCTATTGCTTTAAAATTACATGGCTTAAATCATTTTTGTATATTGTAAAATTTTATGTCTGGGTCTTAGTTTCTGAACTGTCATTTCATTAACAATTATAAATACAAATTGGTTTGATAGCAAGTTTATGTATATTGTTCCAAATTTATATTATTTAAATGAATTATTTTTTCATAACTTTCATGTGCATCATAACTTTTTCAAATAGAAATAAGCTATTGTAGTCTTTTTAAAACGTTTTCAAACAAAACTAGATATTGCATCATAACTAAAAATTAGATATTAGATATTGTAGTCTTTTTCAAACCCAAATTATGTGCATCATATCTTTTTAAAACTGAAATTATATATTGCAGTCTTTTTAAAACATTTTCAAACAAAAAAATTCAAATTAACTAGTTCAAAAATATTTATATTACATCGTTCAAAATTAGATATTATAATATTTTTAAATAAAACATAAATTACATGACATTTTCAAACAAAATGTTTCATATCAACAAGTACAACAAGAAACATAACATTTTCAAACATAAATTAATATATTGCAATATTTTTTCAAACATTTTTCAACTCATATCTCAAATTTTACATACCAATTACAAACATAAATTCCCAAATATTATATAACATTTTCAAACTCAAATATTAAATAACATTTTCAAACCCAAATATTATATCACATCTTTCAAACAATTTAAACCCAAATATTACATACCATTTTCTAACTCTACTACATAACATTTTCAAACTGAAAATAAATATTCCAGTATTTTTAATACATTATCAAACAAAAATCACATGGCATTTTCAAACAAAATGTTTCATATCAACTAGTTCAAAAAGAAACATATTACATCATTCAAATATTTGTAAACATAAATATAACATAAAATTTTCAAGCAGAAATTAATATATTGCAATATTTTTTAAAACATTTTCCAACTCAGATCTCAAATTTTACATACTAATTTCAAACAGAAATTTTCAAATATTAGATAACATTTTCAAACTCAAATATTACATAACATTTTCAAACCCAATTTTTTTGCATCATAACTACAAATTAACTATTTCAAAAAGACATATATCACATATTTCAAACACTTTAAACCCAAATATTACATACCATTTTATAACTCTACTACATAACATTTTCAAACCGAAAATAAATATTTCAATATTTTTAATACATTATCAAATAGAAATTACATGACATTTTCAAACAGAATGTTTCATATCAACTAGTTCAAAAAGAAACATATTACATCATTCAAACATTTGTAAACATAAATATAACATAACATTTTAAAATATAAATTAATATATTGCAATCTTTTTTTAAACATTTTCCAACTCATATCTTAAATTTTACATATCAATTTCAAAAAGAAATTCCCAAATATTAGATAACATTTTCAAACTCAAATATTACATAACATTTTCAAACCCAAATTTTGTGCATCATAACTACAAATTAACTATTTCAAAAGGACATATATTACATATTTCAAACACTTTAAACCCAAATATTACATACCAATTTCTCACTCTACTACATAACATTTTCAAACAAAAAATAAATATTCTAGTCTTTTTAAAACATTATCAAACAAAAATTACATCATTCAAACATTTGTAAACTCAAATATAACACAAAATTTTCAAATATAAGTTAATATATTGCAGCATTTTGAAAAAAATTTCAAACTCAAGTCTCAACTATCACATACCATTTTCAAATAGAAATAACATATTTCAATATTTTAAAAACATTGTCAACATTTTCAAATTTCAATTTTTTTATTGGTGCATGGATGCTTCACTAGTGTTTGGTGTTGCCATTTTTTTCCTTTATCAGCTTCTATTTCTTCTGCAAGTACTCCAACTCTAACAAGGTTGTCATGTACTTTCACAATACTTGACACACATGCAACTTCTTCTTTGTTTGGATCTTCAAGTATTTTTGGAAGTGTTTCTTTCATTTTATCAAGCACCATTTCCAAATCTTCATGCAGCTTCTCTCTGATGAATTTTTTTAACTTGTTTTTTTTTGCAATCTTTTACTGCATTTTATTTTTCATTTCTATTGATTTCATCAAACATGATTTTTCTGTAATAATATTTACATCCATGCTCTTAACCAATGTTTTCAAGTTTTCAAAGCTTGACTACAAAACAAATTGAAAACTTTATTCAAAATGGATATATTGAAATTATTACAAATTTTCAAGAAATATAAAAATTTAAATGCAATAGAAAATTGGAATATATAACTTTTTTACCTCAGCCAACTCTTTTGCAGCCTCAGCAAATGCAACCCTATCCTTATCAAAAGCCCATAAGTTATAAAATGCTTGGGCTTCAGCATTAACATTCTCCAATCTACCAACAACAACATTTAAGACACCATATTCATAAATAAAATTATATTTAACTATTCCTGAAGTAGCTTGTTTTAGCAAGCCATCAAGTTTTTTAGGTTCATATTTGACTAAAGAATAAATAAAATATTTTTTTTCATAATTTTTATATCGGGCATTAATTTCCTTAATAAGGACCTTTGCCCAATATTCCCATTCTTTCAAATCCTGCAAATATTTCAAAACAAACTCCTGAATTATTGACTTGATACTAGCTACCAATGAAATATTTTCATTAAAATTGACAACATCATCCTCATTTTGAGGACCTTGAGGATGACAATTGTCTCCTTGGGTGGGTGGTTATGATGTCTACTGAGTTGTAGGGACTTCTTCTCGTGCTCTATATTTAAGCACATATGTTGCCCTTAAGCCTTCAATCAGATCCTCCATCATGTATTCGTCATCAAGTAGAATATTTTCCAATCCCTATCCAGAACATTCAGGTGCTTGTGAATTTGAAGAAAATGTAAACTGAGAGAATCCAATTCCTACCAAAATTAGTGCTGGTCTTTGTGATATCTATGGTTGTGAAATCCCATGTCCAAAACTTCGTGAAGTTGCTTGTGAAAACAAATGATTTCCAACACCAAATTGCCCTCGCATAGGCTAATGCTATGACTATCCCCGTTGTTGATTGCATGTAACGAGTGATTGTACCTGTTGCTGATTACGTGTAACTGGTGAGTCTAATGCTTGTGGAGGAGGTGGTGGCAGCATATGTCCTCTAACTTGTGATGTTACTACTTGATCACGAGAATCAACTGCAAATAATAAAAAAAATTGTAATAATTCAGCTTAAAATAAAAAGAAATCTAAATTTTAATTAACTACACATAGAATCATAGATTTACTAGATGAAATGTGATGCAATTTTTCTACATTGGGGGAGGGGTTGCCAACACTAGATTCAGATCCCATATTTTGTGCAAACCTAGGTGTACGAGACACCCCATGAGTAGTTGCTTGCCTGGAATGTTTGTGTGACCTCTGCATAGTAACAAGTGTTTCTTCATAGCCCGTATCTTTAGAATCACCTATTTTCTCTGATGTGTGACCCCTAATGGTAGCAATATGTTTAGTCTTTGAAATTTCTATCTTCGCCTACATATAGATGAAAAAAATTAAAAAAATAAATGTGGTAAACTATAAAATAGTATGACAAAGACAATGATGTAGTTATTACCCTCAATTCCTCCGGTGTCATGGCAATAGACAGTAGTTTTGAATGCATAACATTTGGTATAGGAGCAGTTGAAAAATTATGAAAAGACTCAAAATATAAATCTAAAAGATAATTTACACTGCCCATAATGGGCTGAGTCTTGGTGGTTGCAAGTTGAACCGCATGCAACTCAGTCCTTACTTGATCAGAAATATAGGTACACTAATCGAAATTTTGATTTTTTTTAGACTGAACAATATAATACAGTGCCCAAAATAGAGTTTCTGGTCTTCCCAATAGAATAATCCTAGCCTAGAAAAAATCGATAATGGCCTTTAGAGTTTTATGGTTAACATTTTTAATCGTTAAACCTCTTTTTGTTTTGGCATTAGAAGCTGCATAAAAAAATTTGATGTCAATTTAGAAATTTAAAACATTGAAAATTAATAAAATATATTTAACAAGATTTGTACTAGCCAAATTTTTTGATGAAATACTGTAATTGTTATCAAGGTGTTCTTTTTCATTTGGAGAAAGCTATGTCCTCGGTGACACTTGATTAAAACCAATAAATGGAAGACCTATCAATCTATGAATATCTACAGGGGTGATGCTGAAAACAACATTTTTAGATCATAGATTAATGCTTACAGTACCCCTGTCATGGTCATAACCAAAGATAATATGTTGTAGGAGCACTTTGTCTATTCTAAAATGTGGCATGGAAATGAGGGTTGATAAACCTACATTATATAGCCACTAAAATTTCATCTCTCGTGTTGTCATGAGATCTAATATCAAAGTGCACGTAAAATTCTTGAATTTTGGTTGGATTGTGGAAGGTGTATCCATTGGAAGTAGTTGGATGTGGAAGAAAAAATATTGGGAATGGAAACTGAAAGGTCGATCAAAAAGGTTAGCTGTGGTTGTAGCTATCGTAAAAATTAAATGGGAAAATGACTTTTGATGCCCTTTTATAGAATTAAAATATATTTGACACATGGCAACATTGTATTAGACATGCAGGATGGGACATGCAGTATTAGACACGTGGCAGTATGGTGGCGGTTGGACTAAACTATGCTATCGGTTCATAATATGCATCCGGCCATTAAACATAAGTTGGGCATTATCCCGGATGAATTTTATGTTTTAGGTAACGATCGGATCCATAATATGCATCTAGTTTAACATTAGAGCATAGTGTACATCTGGGGTACCGGGCGGTCGCATATTATGGAACCGATTTAATTTTGGAGCATGGTTTGCATCTTCTCGACACCTAGATGCATAATATGCACACGTCTAGTACCTAGATGCATAATATGCTCCTATTTTAAATCGGTTGCAAAATTTACAACCATCCTATACCAGGATGCAGTTGATGCATAAATGCATCCACCCGGTGCCCAAATGCATAAATGCATCCTCCTGGTGTTCAGATGCATAAATGCATCTACCCGATGCTCAGATGCATAAATGCATCCGCCTAATGCCCAAATGTATAAATGCATCCATTCGGTGCCCAGATGCATAAATGCACTCTTCCAATGTCTGGGACCATTGTACTGTCATGACATTAAATGCATCCATCTATTGCATCTGGTCCATGGTCCTAAAAGGCTAAGATCTAGGACAAGACACGTTGGTCTTCTTCCTGACAAGTGTAGTTAATTTTTTGCCTACTACACCCATCAGAAAGAGGCCACCCTTCTTGTATTGAATCTTCACCTACTTTACTATGAAGGAAGTTTCTTATTTAAGCTTTGAAACTAGAGTACACTAAATCATTGTGGGATAAATAGTTATGTGGGATAGATAGTTATGTGGGATCAACTTTGTCAATATTTAAGGTATTTTCTCCCTAACAATGTCAATATCGATAAGCTATATCATGCTACAATCCTTATGTTTACTAGACTCCATATCATATCTCTTACTCGAATACCCAAATTTTGAACGTTGTCAATCATAAAAATACATTCAGTTTGAGACCGGTACTTATTATGAATCCAACTCGAGACCGTTTTATGTTTTGCAATCCATTCGAGGCCAGACTATATTACGCATCTGGTTTAGATCTGGACTATATAATGCATCCAGTCTAAAACCAGATCATATTATGCATCCATTCCATGATCGAACCACAATTCGCATCCAAGATTTTGCCAATATTTTAAACATAGCCAATATATTTTTTTCCTGGTCCGAAAAAACTTTAAAATTTGCCCTTTTTTCCTAAATTTTTGAGAAAAATTAAAATCATTCGCCATGCCATCATACATGCCGTTCAATAGATTTCATCTTCGTTTTGAAATAGTTTTTTCATTTTTTTATAAGTACCTTTCAAGTCATACCTCTTATGCATAACTCGCCAAATGGGCCCCTCAATCTGATGAAATAACCCTCAAAGGAGGGACGTTGGCCCTCTAGGGCTGATATGGCTCAAGAAAATGCACAAAAACACCTTCACACAGGGACGTTTGTGGCTATAGGCTGCTCCACACTGATCAGACTCACAAAATATGCAGAAACCCTACTAGACTGATAGTATAGATCTCTTATACCTTCTCTTTATCACCCAAACCCTCAGGAAGAGAAATGTCCTCCTGGAAGAGAAAGTTCTGGATAATGCTGGAAGTCCTCTGAAGCACAAAAGGAAAACCCTGAGTGGATTTTCACCTCAACCTCAATAGTCGGGCACCTCCCAAACTACTGGATTGGAAACCCCTGTAACTTTGAGCACCTCTCAAAAAGCCACAAGAGTGGAGAAGGGTTTTGCCCTCACTCAATTTTCATAAAATCATCAAGTCCTCCCGTCTCCTTGGGCGTCCATGTCTTTTATAGCCCCATCTTCTAATTTTGCATTATGTGGACCCCATAACTTAAGTGATAATAAAAGAAACATCCTTATGTAATGTTGCCCCATAAAAATATATTATTAATCCTCCTAACACCAAAATAATAAAAATAAACCTCCTAAGCTAGGACGTCCCACACCAAGCCAAAATTATTTATATCAAAAATATTTACATGACCCTATTATTCATAAAAGGGTCATTACAGGTCCTCCCCTCTCACATTGCTTGTCCTCAAGCAATGCAAACCTGGATGTGACAAAATATCAGCCCCTTCCCATGTAGCATCTTCCATTGGCAGGCTTTTCCATTTGATTAAGTATTCTTTGATAACTCTGCTCCTTAATTTCCTTTCCCTGGTTTCAAGAATAGTTTCAGGTTCTAGCACCAATTTTCCTTTATCATCAAGAGGGGGCAGCTCTAGAGAAGGATCAACATGTTGTCCAACAACCTTTTTAAGGCATGAAACATGAAAAGTACTATGTAATCTGCTGTCATGAGGAAGTTCAAGTTCATAAGCCACTTCTCCCACTCTGTGTACTACCTTGTATGGGCCATAGAAACATGGCTTAAGCTTCTCCGCACCACTTTTCTTCAATGAGGACTATCTATAGGGCTGCAATATGAGATAAACCATGTCCCCTACCTCAAATGAGCATTTTGTATGCTGTTGATCAGCAAAATTCTTCTGCCTATTCTGAGCCATGTGAATGTTTTCTTTGAGAGATTTCAGAATATCTTGATGCTCCTGTATAAAATCTTTTGCCTTTGGTACCCTGCTGTCCACAATCAACAAATCAGAAAGAGAAGGAGCATTATACCCATAGAGAGCTGTGAATGGAGTCATCTTGATAGACATGTGATAAGTGGTGTTGTAGTAGTATTCCCCTAAATGCAACCACTTAATCCAAGCATTTTGGTACTCTGAAACATAGTTTCTCAAATACCCTTCCACCCATTTGTTAACTATTTATGTTTGCCCATCCGTTTGTGGATGGTAGCTGGTACTTGGAGACAAAATGGTACCACATAATTTGAACAGCTCTTGCCAAAAATGGCTCATAAATCTACTATCCCTGTCACTAACAATATTCTTGGGCAGCCCATGAAGTCTAAAGATCTCTCTAAAGAATAAATCAGCCACCTGAGCAGCTGTATATGAAATAGAGATAGCATAGAAATGTGCGTACTTGGTCAAACGGTCCACTACAACAAAAATGCAATCCTTACCCTGCACCTTTGGAAGACCAGTAATAAAATCCATGGATATGCTCTCCCATTTCTGATCAGGAATTGGTAAAGGCTGAAGCAGTCCAGCTGGCAATTTATGCTCTACCTTGTTAGCTTGGCAGGTAGTGCACTCCATAACATGAGTAAGAATATCATTTTTCAACCCCTTCCATGAGAATCTCTCATGCACTTGCCTGTATGTTTTGAAAAATCCTGGATGGCCAGCCATAGGGGCGTCATGCATGGCTGCAATAATCTTCTCTTTCAACTTGGAGTTGGGAACTAGAAAAATCCTCCCTTTGTAGTAAATCAGTCCTTCTTGCACTTTGTACCTGTCATCATTTGATTTGCCATCCAATATGCTAGAAGCCAATGTGCTTTTTGCATACTCAGCCATCAATGCCACTTTCAATTCATTAGTAATGACAGAAAGAGAAAAGAAAGAAGGATTCCTAGATAAAGCATCTGCAGCTGTATTCTTTTTCCCTTTAACAAACTCAATGTCAAAATCAAATGCTTGTAGCTTTGCAACCCACTTTTGCTGCCTCTCATTCAATTCATTTTGTTGTCCAAGGAAATATCTCAAACTGTTATGATCAGTTTTTACAATGAACTTACCACAGATGAGATATTGCTTGAATTTTGTTAATGCATGCATAATGGCAAGCATTTCCTTGTCATAGGTGTTGTACTTTGTCTCATGAGGCTTGAGCTTCCTGCTCTCAAAAGCAATAGGGCACCCCTTTTGCATGAGAATAGCTCCTATGCTAATTTACAGTAAAAGGAAGAGAGAAATCAGGAATAATCAATACAGGGCAAGTAGTCATCACCTCCTTTAGTTTTTCAAAGGCCTCTTGTGCTTCATCATTCCAAACATATGCACCCTTTTTGGTCATCTCTGTCAATGGGGCTGCTAAGGCTGAAGTAGGTTTACCTTTAGAAGTGAAAATTTTGGCTGCCCATATCAAGTCCCCTTTCCTTAGTATTCTTTCCATGCTTTTGATAGATATATGTTGCAAGACATGATCTCTAATACCCTGTAATACCACCTCCTTATCTCCAACCTTGAACTTGAATTTCAAGGTTTGGTTGTTGGTTGTATAATCACCAAGAGAGAATAACCATTGCACACCCAGAATTATTTGTGGGGCATTTTTCCCCAATGGAAAGACAATAAAATCATCCACCATAAAATAATCTGTGAGATGTAGTTTTAGCTGTGGGACAAAAATATGACAGTGTTCTACACCTCCATTACCAACAGAAACATCAAAACCAAAAAATGATTATGTTTTTAACTTTTTCCTCTTCACCAAATCTTCATGTATGAAATTATGAGTTGCTCCAGGGTCAATGAGCACTATTACCTTTTCTCCTTCAACAATACCAGGCACTTTGATAGTGACGTAGGCTCTAGCCAAATCTAAGGAAGCCAAACTTCCTAAGCTTGGAGCTTCTTGTGGTGTGGGCTGTGTTTCTTCTACTTCTTGCTCTTCTGTGGATTCATACTCACTTTCTGAATCCTCTTCATCATCTGATAACACTTGGATCAATCTGATCTGTCCCTTCTGACACCTATGGCCTCTTTCAAAAGGCTTTTTGCAGTAAAAACATAATCCTTCCCACCTTAGCTTGTCACGCTCCCCTTATTGCCTCCTGTAGTGATGTGGGTTCAAATCCTTTGACCCAACCTCTAAGGGGCTCCATCAAACCTTCTATGAATAGGAATACTATTCTCTTTTCTGAAATATTGGGTACCATGATAGCCAGTCTTTCAAATTCATCAACATAAGCTTCTACTGATGATTTTTGCTGGAGAGTTGCTAACTCTCTGAAGTATTCCTCTTCATATTTTCTGTCAAATTTATCCATAAGTCTCACACTGAATTTGTCAAATGTGTGAATGTCACCATGGCCCTATGTAGTGATACCATTGTGCCACCATTCATAAGCTTTACCCTCCAAATATATAGTGGCAAACTTCACTGCATCTCTTTCTTCTGTAGGACAAACTTCAAAATATGTCATTAGTTTTTGTAGCCATGCTCTAGCAGAAATTTTATCACTCCCATCAAACATGGGTACCTGCATTTTCTGCTGCAAAAGTTTCTTCTCGTCATACTTCCCATTTTTGCCACCCTTCTTTCCTAAAATATTGCAGTAACCCTCAAAGGTCACATTGTTCCTGAAATCTTCAGACCTCCTCAAGTATCTTGCCATCAAAGCTTCCATTTCTTCATCCTCCTGATTTGGATCAGATTGCACAGGAGCACTAAACAAAGGGTTTGAAGGCCTGGGTAAGGGCGTATGGGAGTATCTTATAGATCTCTCACCTCCACCCTATGTAGTGGCCCTAGAAGTAGCCTCCTGTTGATTAGATTCCCCTTGTTGCACCTGATTTCCTTGTGGATGGTTTATTTGGGGTTGTTCTAGCCTGACCACAAGTCTATTTAATAAATCCAACATGGTGTTGAATCTCTACTCAGTATCCTCATCATGTCCTTCTATTCTATCTACCATATGAGTTGATTCTGCTTCCCACACTGGTATGTCTTCCTCTGGGTCAACCGAATCTGAAAACCTAGGGTTTTGCTTGTTCCTTCTTGTATAGTAATGATGAGTTGGCTGCATCAAAACCCTCACGGTAGTAGGAGCATTGCTCTGATACCAATGTAATGATCCAAAATAGAAAACAAATACTGAACACACACATTTGTAGACACAAAATATAGATATGCAATAATTTGGAATTTTTATTGCTTTTTCTTCAATACCCACAAACTGGAATACAATGATAATGATAAGATCTAACCAAATCAACACCTCTAAATGCAGTAGATAGCTTACAACAGAAATCCTAGCCAAAATAGCCTCAAATATGACTGTAGAGAGCTCCAATAGAGGGACGTTGCTACCAATGAGAGAGATATCCCACCTCAATGATGAATTACTACTCTAGGACTGGGACGTTTGGCCAAATGGGCCCCTCAATCTGATGAAATAACCCTCAAAGGAGGGATTTTGGCCCTCTAGGGCTGATATGGCTCAAGAAAATGCACAAAAACACCTTCACACAAGGACGTTTATGGCTATAGGTTGCTCCACACTGATCAGACACAAAATATGTAGAAAACCTACTAGACTGATAGTATAGATCTCTTATACCTTCTCTTTATCACCCAAACGAAGAGAAATGTCCTCCTGGAAGAGAAAGTTTTGGATAATGTTGGAAGTCCTCTAAAGCACAAAAGGAAAACCCTGAGTGGATTTTCACCTCAACCTCAATAGTCGGGCACCTCCCAAACTACTGGATTGGAAACCCTTGTAACTCTGAGCACCTCTCAAAAAGCCACAAGAGCGGAGAAGGGTTTTGCCCTCACTCAATTTTCATAAAATCATCAAGTCCTCCCATCTCCTTGGGCATCCATGTCTTTTATAGCCCCATATTCTAATTTTGCATTATGTGGACCCCATAACTTAAGTGATAATAAAAGAAACATCCTTATGTAATGTTGCCCCATAAAAATATATTATTAATCCTCCTAACACCAAAATAATAAAAATAAACCTCCTAAGCTAGGACATCCCACACCAAGCCAAAATTATTTATATCAAAAATATTTACATGACCCTATTATTCATAAAAGGATCATTACGTATTTTCTACTGTGGTGCTGGGAGTGGAATACCATGACAAATGGCAACAACAAAAAAATGTAGAGTTGATCTGCACACTCCCATTTCTCTCTGCGTATAGCTGCGAATATTGTGGCATTTTACACTCTCCATTTTACACCTTGGGCTATGCAAATCATAAACCAATGCTAACAACATTTTTCTATAATATGCAGATTTGGGGTTAAAAAATATGCGCATTTGCCACCATTATGCCCACAAGACGAACACGACCTTCACAGATTTTAAAATAGGTATGTGCCAATTTTATAAACTAGCACAACTATCACTACAACAGGTTCTTCGGCATAGATGTTGTATCTGGATCACTTCATGATGGTGCACTCTCAAATTCTCTAGAATAAGACAACATCAACAACTGGCGCAAGGATACCGTCTCCATGATCTTCAGTGAACACGATAGCGATGGCATCTAAATTTGAAATAGCTACAACACTTTGTGGATTCAACCCCTTTGCTTTCGCATGCACTATTTTTACCACCATTCATAATTGCATGTGGATATTTCTAAAAATAAAAAAAATATTTATGGCCACTTTAAAATAATAATGGCTACTTCTTCAGAATCATGTGGACATCGTCGCATGATCATCTTGCACAAACCCTTTACGCTACAAATTTCACCACCAAGAAGTAAAGATCACTGCGTTGTCTCCTACCAACACCAAAGATATATGGTGCTCCAAAAATATATGTTATATCATTGACGTCCACCATCAAACAAGGCTCCAAGTTTTTCTCAATCGGATCATTATGTTGAGCAGCACCTGATAAAAATCGAGAAATGATTATTGAGCCCTCTGCCACTATGGATGCTCTAGGAAACCACCATAGTCTTGAGAACACGGTATGCGGAGGTGAAATACCATTGTGATCTCTCGATGCATTGAAGACCATACCCACAATAGCCAACATGCATCAAAAAAATATATGTAGCCTCTCCAAAAAAAATATCATCATGGAAAATCTTGTAGAATGTGGCTTACCACTTTTCACCAACACCATTGTGTCCTCCATGTGATATTTGAGGGTCTCTTAGTGTGGGATAACTAACAAAAATATTGATTTAATTATATTGGAGTGGAGTAGCACTGGTATGGGTGACCATCCGAGAAGTCCCGGTGGCTGCATTCATTTTTGATATATATTCCTAGTATAGAATTTTGGATAGAAACCCACATAACATATCTGAAACTTGTAAAAAAACTCAAACAGGCATTTACCCAAACAATATGGCTCCAAGTACTAAAGCATTTAGGTGTATTTTTCCAAAGTTCTGGTTTTTGATCCATCCATCAAAGGATGGAGAGCATACTCCCTATTTTGAAAAAAAAGGGGGATGGGGGGAAAAATGAGGGGGGGAGTGATTTCCATAAGGGAACCCCCCCCACCCATGAGGAAAATATCCTTAGGCTCATAGGGTAGGGAAAGCCCACTCTGATACCATGTTAGAAAAGTAAATAACTTGATTGATTATTCCATGAGATCAAGGAACTGCTTCCTCCATTATTGATGAATTCCATGCATTCAATATTTCATTGATTTCTAGAAAAACAATTGAATTATTGACTCTTTAGCTTTCATAGCAAGTACTCTTAAGGCCATTGATAATAGGAAGCTAAATAAATTTTCAATTGAGTTTATACCCTACCCTTCTATACCTTATAATATGAAAAACTTACAGGTATTTGAAAGTGATAGGCATATTTTTAATTTTATAACTAATTTAGGCATTTTTGAAAACCAGGTGATTGAAAAGGACCAATGATTTCAAGAGGATGAATATGAATAATATGAGGTAACAAAGAAAACTAATGCTATCCCACAAGGTATTGTCTCACTTGAAAATATTTTTGATATTGACTACCAAAGTAAAAGGTGTGACAAAATATCACTATCAAATGATGCATATGATGTAGTTAATATTGGAAATAACAAATATCCGCATAACATACTTATTGGGAAAGTATGCACACATCATGAAAAGGAACGAATAATACACACACTTAAATATTATATGGATTGTATTGCATGGAATTATGATGATCTAAAAACTTACAATCAAAACATTATCATGCATACTATTCCTTTGAAACCTGATTCTAAACCATTTAGATAGAAATAACAACCAATTAACCCATTGCTAAAATATCTCATAGAGAAGGAAGTTAAAAAGATGTTAGATGGACAAATTATATTTCCTATCTGATATTCCACATGGGTTGCAAACATAGTCATTGTTCGAAAGAAAACTAGAGATATTTGGTTATGCATTGATTTCAAGAACTTTAATAAAGCTTCACAAAAATATAACTACCCTCTTCCTTCTATCGATCATATTTTACAAATTATTAACGGATATGAAATAATGTATTTTCTTGATGGATATTCTAGATATAATTAGATTCTTACTGACCCACATGATAGAATGAAGACTACATTTACTATTAAATGGGGAATATTTTCTTATAAGAGAATGCCTTTTGGTTTGTTTAATGCAGGTGCTACATTTCAGCGTGTCATGGACTATGCTTTCAAATATATCATTGGTAAATGCCTAGTAATTTATGTAGATGATATCCCTATTTTATCAAAGACTCGATAATATCATATTATTAATTTGATAAAAGTACTTAAAATATGTAGAGAGCATAAAATATATCTTAATCATAAAAAATACATTTTTGGAGTAACTAAGGGGAAATTTTTAGAACATGTAATATCAAAAAATGGTATTTTTATAGATCCTACAAGAATAGAGGTAATTCAAAATATTTATATTCCAGGTAGTAAGAAAGAGCTTAGATCATTATTTGGAAAAATTAGGAAATTCATTTTTGGTTTTGCTGAATTTGTCAAACCATTGAATGATATGTTAATAAAGGATGTTAATATTAGCTAGACGTGTGAGGCTAGGACTAATTTTTAGAATGTTAAAGATACCATTTATAATGCACCTATTTTGGTAAGTCCTGACTACAAGAAACCATTCTTCATTTCTAAATTTGTATCTGATCATTCAATTGCCAAGTGATAACTCAGAAAAGTGAAGGTAATTATGAAACCCTATTGCTTTAATGAGTCCACCCTTAAAATATGCACAATTAAGATATACCATTTTGGATAAAAAAGTGTATTCTTGTTCAAAACTATCAAAAAATTTAAGCATTACATTTTGCATAGTAGATTTTGTGCCAGTGTACTTGATCCTATTGTAAAAACCATGTTGATGCATAATGAACAAGGTAAAAAATGAGGAAAGTGAATGTCTATCTTACATGATTTTTATATTGAGATACATCCGATGAAGCTAGTTCCAGGATAAGGCTTGAAAAACATTTACGAAGATTGACCCTCAAAGTTCTAGTCAATAATATAATGTAGAGTATGTCACACAAGATGAATGGTATATTGATATAGTTTATTTCTCTTGAATGGTAAGTGCCCTTCACACTTTACTTCAATGTAAATAAGAGATCTTAGATTAAAAATTTGTGAACTTTATGATTAAGGCTGGTGTGTTGCATAGAAAAAACCATGACGGAATTTTTCTTTATTTCTTGAATAAGGAGGATGCATAAATAGCAAATTTGATCTCCAGTGAGCTTTTGGATTACAACAACCTAATATATTTGACCTAATAATAACTAGGAGTTTATAAATCTCAACAAGAGTGATAACTCAAATAGAATATCCTAGTAGAACTTAAAATATACTCTACCACATCCTATTGCAATAGAGGTAGTATGCTAAAAATAGAGGTCATGTTTTGAGATTGCAAATTCTTTTTTCTAAACACTTAATAATTTTTACATTGGATAAATATGCACAAGTGATTTTTGACACCAAAATGTACATAGCATATTGAATTATTATAGAGTGAAATGGGTGCATCATGTATCATAGAATTAAATTACCATTGGGACCACCACTTGATATAGGATATATGGCATATCGTATCCCAAGAAAAATATCAAACTAGTAGACCTTGATGTGTGTAGTAAGTCCTACCATAGTCCACCTAAAAAATTGAATTATTTTCCTTAAAATATTATTAATAACAAATTGTAGTGATTCACTCAAGCATTGCAATGGATAATTTAGAACCTATGCAAGACATTCAATGAATGCATTAAGAAGGAGGACCACAAGTGAAATCCATGACTGGGCTTGAAAAATTGATAGGTATTTTTCCAATTAAGCATAGTTTTCTTCAAATAATATGTAAAATATTTGTATTCCCATCATATAATACATACATTCATATTATTTGCATGTTAGAATGATGTCTACACTTTATATTTACATATATATTATATCACTCTTATATAATACAAAATACATATTATATAGTTCTTAAGTTAAAGTCATATTATAAATAATTTTTCTTGTTGTCTCTTACATGAATATCACTTATATCTATGTTTATGGGTATACCATTTGACTATTCCATCCAAAAATATTAAATACTATGGGTTGTGGAAAACAACCTAGATTTTATCCATTAATTTTGAAAAGTTTGAATTGTATAATCATAATAAATTGTTATTGTTAAAGTTTATATAACTTAAATCTTGATGTTAGTGTTGATGCATATTGTATGGATTAAATAGGAATGTGTGTATGTGTGTCATTAGTCTTTATATAACTTAAACTTTGATGTTAGTGTTGATGCATATTATATTTATTAAACAAGAACGTGTGTGCATGTGCAAGGGTGCGTGTGTGTTATTTTAGAAATTTCAATATCATAGATAAAGTTTTATAAATAAGTTGAAGAAATTATTAATTACTTAATAATTTTTTATTAAATAATAATCCTAAAATTAAGGAACACTCTTTTTTAATGTTTTATTTATAAAATCATACAACTAAAAGAAACTAAACTAAACAATCCAAAGTCCTCTAGTATTTTCATATCATGGAATAAAAAACTTAATATAATTAATATACAAAATTAGATATAGAAAAAATCTTAAGTTTGAGTTGTGTTCAGTATTATTTCTAGTCTATAAAATATCTACCAATATTACATTTTCAATGTGTAAGTTATTTATCCTTAAATTTTATTTGTTTGTAGATATCATAGCTTAAATAAATATAAATGGTGTTATTTATACATTTAATATTTGATTTTCATTTCTAGTATGTTTGTACTTATTTTGAGAGGTGAACATGCTCTTCAATTATAGTTTGTACCAATCAGGAGGGCATGCTAAGCTACATATAGATATCCATTATATACTCTAGAGTGCTTAAAGTAATGATGATGGTAGTTTTTCATACAATTTATAATGAAAGAAACCTTTTATAACTCAAATTTGGAGGGATCCTTTGTTATGAAAAGTAGTGAAATTTAGTTTTTGTCCTTAATCCTAAGGGCCTCATTAACTCTTGAGGAATATTCAATACCAAGCAAGTCATCATTTAAATCCATAAAATGAATTGGGTTCATTAAAACTATAAAAGCTAAAGGAAAATTTATTTATCTAGACAAGAAATTATAGGTTTACAAACCAAAATAATAAGTAATGAAAAATATATTAAAAAAATAAATTTTAAGGATTTTTAATAACAAATTTTAATTTTATATTGACCTACAAGTTTAAAATCTAAAAGTAAAACCAATTTTCAAGACTACATCAATGACCTCCTCCTCCAGACCAAGTTTGACTATAGGTTCTTTGGGCCATCATGATAAGACAATTGCTAAAATAAAAAATGGTGCCAAAAAACAAAATTAAAAGGTAAGTGACATATTTAAAACTCCAAATGACTCCTTTATAATGGATTATGTGCCCCTTACTATTCATAAAAGAAATCAATTTGGATCATGTAGTATTAAAAATCTAAATTATTGAATTGTGTCCATTCTCTAATTGTTGTAAATATTGAATTGTCATTGATGTCAAAGGAGTATGGTATTCAAGAAATATTCTTCATGAGTGATAAGCTTATAAGGATGGGTTATGTATTAACGATGTCAAGGATGGGCTTTGTGAATAACATGCAATGGACAATTATCCAAGGTAAGCATACATTTCAGATAAAGCATAGCAAGGAAAATATTTTTAAGTAAAGGATTATAATATTTAAATATCAAATTTAAATATTATAAAGAGAATTTTAAAGGCTTGGGATAAAAGGTTTAAATTTTCTTGGGACAAAAAGAATTATATATTACAAGAGAAGGAAAAAGGTTTAAAGTTGCATGGGACAAAGACCTAAAAGAGAGGGACAAAGGTTTAAGAGTTAATATTATAATATTTAAAATATTATAATATAAAGTTTTGAAAAAGAAAAAAGGCACCAAAGCACTTGGAGGAAATATAAAATTAAAAATTATATATGCACCGACGTTCTTGAGTTTTAAGAGAAAAGCATATATAAGGAGCAAAAATATTTTATTTGATATGAGAAGGTTTTTGACTAATGCGCATAAAATTGAATACTCTCCATGTGAAAATAGAAGTAGATAATAAGTAATAGAGGAAAGTTACTTGGTGTCCATGAGCGAAAACACTAATATTTTTATTGTACCACATTGAGTTCCATGTAGAGGGCTAGTCCATTTGGTCACCTAGCTAGTGATAAGGCACTGAACAGAAAGAGGTTGGAGGGTCTAATAATATAGGTGTTGTTTTTGGTTGACAGAAATATTATTTTTTTTGGCAGTGAGACAACAAAGAGGAAGGTTTTGATTTGGTTTTTTGTATTCAATTCTACCAGTTGCGATAGCCTAGCTGGTCACTTAGCCAGTGCTAGGACACTATGGAGCAGGAGGTCATAAGGTTGAAACTTGTAGGTACCATTTTGGTTGGCAGGAGGGAAAGCATTTTGGTTTAGAAATATATAATGAAGAATGACTTGTCTAAAAATTGCTACAAGTTTAGTTCTAGCTTCCAAAGTAGTCCAACTAGTAGCCCAACCCATGCTAGGGCATTGAGTTGGTAGAGGTTAGAAGTTTGATTCTCTTCGCATTCGCTGGGATTTTTGGTTGAGGTATGGAACAAAAATAGTTTAAATTTTATGTGAAAATGATATAGTTTTCTAGGTTTGTTGGTTAAAATAAGGGTAAATTGTTCGTTTAAATTTAATTTAGAAAAGAAGATATAAGGCGTATTGAGGATAATTTCAAATTGTAATTGTTACATGTTAGAAAATGAGATATAAGGTGAATGTTTTGATTATTAAATGTTATAGTTTGGAGTTATAAGGTGTAGAATTGGAAATTTAAATTTGTATTTTGTATATTATAAAAGAAATAAATAAGAGGTTATTTTGATAGTATTAAAGCTTTATTTTGATAGTAAGATGAAAGTTGGGAGTAATTTCACTCCCATCCCGTAATTGATCACATCAAGTAAAGGAGTTTTTGAGGGGGTTATGCTAAGTGTCTTAGTTTTAGCTCCAAAAGGAACCCTTTACCATTGATGTCAAAGGGGGAGAGAATTCAATGATGGGGAGCATATTTGGAAACCAATTATAGTAAATGATATTTTTTTGAAGGGTTTCTATTAATGATAAAGGGCGGCATTGTTGGAAATATTGAGTTGTCATTGATGTCAAAGGAGCATGGTATTCAAGGAATAAATATTCTTCATGAGTGATAAGTTTATAAGGATGGATTATATATCAATGATGTCAAGGATGGGCTTTGTGAATAACATACAATGGATAATTATCCAAGACAAGCATACATTTTAGATAAAGCATAGCAAGGAAAATATTTTTAAGTAAAGGATTATAATATTTAAATATAAAATTTAAATATTATAAAGAGAAGTTTAAAGCATTGAGATAAAAGGTTTACAGTTGCTTGGGACAAAAAAAATTGTATATTACAAGAGAAGGAAAAAGGTTTAAAGTTGCATGGGAAAAAGACCTAAAAGATAGGGACAAATGTTTAAGAGTTAATATTATAATATTTAAAATATTATAATATAAAGTTTTAAAAAAGAAAAAAGGCACCAAAGCACTTGGAGGAAATATAAAATTAAAAATTATATATGCCCCGATGTTCTTGAGTTTTAAGAGAAAAGCATATATAAGGAGCAAAAATATTTAATTTGAGATGACAAGGTTTTTGACTAAAGCACATAAATTATAATACTCTCCTTGCAAAAATCAAAGCAGATAATAAGTAACAGAAGAAAGCTACTTGGTGGTCATGAGCGAAAATGATAATATTTTTATTGTGTTACATTTTGAGTTTCATTTGGATGGCTAGTCCAGCTGGTCACCTAGCTAGCGCTAAGGTGCTGACAAGCAAGAGGTTGTGGGGTCTAATCATGAAGGCATTTGGTGGAGAAATTGTTTTTTTTGGTAGTGATACAATGAAAAGGAAGGTTTTGATTTGGTTTTTCACATTTAGTTCCACCCACTAGGATAGCCTAGCTATTCACCTAGCCAACACTAGGAAACTATGGAGCAGGAGGTCACAAGGTTAAAACTTGCAGGCACTATTTTGGTTGGTAGAAGGGAAAGCATTTTGGTTTGGAAAGCTATAACGAAGAATGACTTGTCTACAATGTGCTATGAGTTTGGTTCTACCCATTGCAGTAGACCATCTGGTAGCATAACCTATGCTAGGGTGCTGATTTGGTAGAGGTTAGGAGCTCGATTCTCTTTGTGTTCATTGGACTTGTTCGTTGAGGTATGTGAAATTTTTTTTGTTTAAATTTTATGTGAAAAGGAGATAGTTCGTTGGGTTTGTTGGTTAAAATAAGGGAATTTTTTTTGTTTAAATTTAATTTAGAAAAGGATATATAAGGTGTATTGAGGACTATTTGAAATTATAATTGTTTCATGTTATAAAAGGAGAAATAAGTTGAATTTCTTGATTATTGAATGTTATAAGTTGGAGTTATAAGGTGTAGCATTGGAAATTTAAATTTGTATTTTGTATATTATAAAAGAAAGAAATAAGAGGTTATTTTGATAGTATTAAAGCTTTATATTAAGTTTTAATAAGGGAGATATAAGGAATTATTTCTAGAGCTTTATTGTTTATATTTTGTTGAGTGAATTATTTAAAATTTATTTAAGAAGGGAAAAATATATTTTCTAACCTACTTTTACAGTGGCAAAATAAAGGAAAATTATTTTTGACAAAATAGGTTTGGAATGCACATGCAAATGAAGACTATCATCATTAGGGCACATTTAGAGGTATGGTGATTTAATTCCTTTCTCAAGGGTGATTTTTTTTGAGGAAATATTTTTGATGTCATATGGTTGGAGGTACAAGGATTGATTTCATGTGAATTAGTGTTGATTGAAATTAGGAGTAAATGTGCAAAGATTATAGGTCAGATTTGTGAGTAAACTTATGCATTGGTTTTGATTGATATTAGGAGTAAATGTGCAAGGGTTATAGAATATATTTGAAAGAAAAAGGTGTGCATTATGTATGATTGGGAGTAGATGAGCATGGTAGACTTATGGATTGTTATATTTAGTTTTGGGTATATATGAGCGTTGTTTGTATGTAAGATTTTGGATCATATTTGAGCAGAGTTGTGAGAAAAATTGAGCAAAATTGTGAGTAGGTTTGAGTAGGATTTGTGAGTAGATTTGAGCAAATTTGACCAAAATTGTGATCAGGTTTTGGAGCAGACCATAGTAGAGGGGATTGGTGTCTCCTATGGGTAGAGGTCCACAAACAAGAGCAAAGGATATTGGTGTCTCCTACGTATTGAGGGCCATGAACCAGAGTAGATGGGATTGGTGTCTCATATGGATAGAAGACCATGAATCAGAGTAGAGAGGATTTGTGTCTCTTATGGATATATGTCCACAAAAAAGATTAGAAGGGGTTGGTGTCTCCTATGGATTTATGTCCACAAGCATTGCAATAAGGAATTGGTTCCCAAGAAATTTATCGAGATATTTGTAAGAAATATTTCTTTTTGGATGTATCCCACATTGGGTGAACCACATTAAATATGTGTCTCTTATGTGTGTGGTGATTTTTGAATTGTTTCATTATTTAAATTGATAAAATTGGATGATATTGCTTTCAAAATAAAAGAAAAAGTTTTATCTTATACTGTTCACCCCCCATCTGAGTATAAGCATGTGTTATTCAATTGGTATTAGAGTGAGTTCCTTCGTGAAAGCCTAAAAACTTGAAGGAATATCTTACAAGAACACACATGGCCACTAAAGTGATAGAAGATGCTCCTATGGTTAAAAATCAATAGGACAGATCTTAAAAATGAATAAGAAACCATGATTAACATAGAGGAGGAACTTATTGCTATTCTTGGAGAATTGAAAAAAGGTTATAAAGAATAATTCATTATTGAAGGCTCAAGTTCAAGAGGATGAGGAAACAAAGATATATCTTCTACAAAATCTCAAAGACTTAAAAGTGAAGGTTGAAGAGGTAAAAATAATTGAAGAAGTTATGGTTCAGAAATGAAAGGAAGAAAAATTAGAATGTGAAAAATTGGAAGATGAAGTTGTCTCTAAAAGAAAGGAAGTAGAAAAGTCTAAGGATAAGTTGCAACAAAATATAAGGTTAGAGAGATAGAAATATGAGTCAAGCTCAAAAGAAACAAAGACATCAAATAAAGTAAGTAAATAAGAGCCCATGACCTATGTTGATGTATTGAAGAGTAAAAGTATCGAGGAAGAAAATAGAGAATCATCATGGATAGAAGTCAATTACAAGAACATGAATGAAATAACCAGGTGACCATATCATCCAACGTAATCAAACTGGTTTAAATATTTCTTGAATGGTTATTTTTTTCATTTAATAAATATGGTCATAAAGTTCTACATTGCATGGTCTATGTGAAAATAATGTTGGCATCATCATAAAAATTACAATTCTTTTACACCTTTCATGAATAACAATGTCATGTGTTACAAATGTAATAATTTTGGGCACAAGGCTACATGGTTTAAAATAGTATTTCCTGAACTTCCTAAATCAAGCAACAAAGAGAAAAGTCAAATAGTTCAGAAGGAGATGCCCTACAAAATTTAGAAAAAGAAAAAGAAAATTCCATGTTGGTACAAAAAACTCTTGATGTGCAAAATGAAGGGAATCAATGGTATTATGATAGTGGTTGTTCAAGTCATATGATAGGTGATAAAAACAAATTTCTTTTTGTTAAGAAAATAAATTGAGGAACAGTAAAATTTGGTGATAATAACTTTGCTAAAATTGTTGTAAGAGGGACTTTGAGTTTGGATAATAAAATATCAAGGACATAAAATGTGTTATATGTTGAAGGATTGAAGCACAACTTACTATGTAAGTCAATTATGTCATCAAGGGTACACTCTCATATTTCACACAAATGGATGTGATATCAGAAAATTGAAGATATGAGAGCTTATTGCATATTCTAGTAAAAATAATTAATGAAATATGAGGATGCATACTTTGAAACTCGGTTTTTCCTCATTAAGGTTTTCCTAGGATATATGTGGTGTTATGGATTTTTATCATGTGAACTTACTATTAACTCTTATAGTAAGGATGATGTATTTATATTTTCATAATATAATTACTATAGTATTATATGAGGTATAATTTTTGTTAACAAGCAATGTTCAATAAGTACGATTGGTTTCTATTTGCACTTGAGGTTGATTAGATCTAATAATGGATGTTGCACTTGATTTTCTAATGAATGGATCTTTTAATATGATGCAATGGTTTATGATTTGATTCAAGTAATAGTATTTAAATGAGTGCGACAATATTTACGTATTGTTTAATGCTATATGCATGGTATTCCACTGCAAAAGAATTAAATTCTAAAATTCAATTAGGAAGTAAGATCGAAATTACATTCAATTAGTTATGTTATTAAACTTCTTGATGAAAGGAGAGAGAAACAAAAATAAATTAAGTAATCAATATTCATCATGAAGATATGTAAGGCTAGATAGGATTTGGTCACTCCTATCACGAGAGTTGACACTGACCATATCATAAATCTCTTGGCTACTTATTACCCTTAATTGATGATAGTTTAAAATTTATTTAGATATGTAATCTACATTGATGACAGATAAGCTAAGACCAAAAAACAAATTACTGTCTTGAGTTGGCTTGGAAGTTTTGAGGTTGTTATTACATATTGATATGCAACCTATCAAGATTCTATGTTTTTACTCTAAAAACCCGATAAATTGTATCTGATATCAGTGTAAGGTCTAGTGGGACCATTTTATTTTAGTATTGTGCTACTTGGGAAGATTCTAATATGATGAGAAATCAAATTTTGTTTTTATTTGATAAAATATTTTATTTCAAACAAACACAATGAACTATGTTTAGTCGTAGGGAGGAGCATGTAATGGGCCAATTTGGTAGGATATGTTATTGTCACTTGATTGATCTATTGAAGTATTGATAATTAATCCATGACCCTATTTTTTCCATCAAGATAAGTTGATAGTTGTACTTTAATATTACTAATGTTGGATTATGCTATTTTATAATATGCTAATATAGATGAATTTTTGTGGTTGCAGGATCTGATACACTCATGGGTGGGTTTGTTAGGATCAACTATCAAAGTTGAGAGAAATGAGAAATGGGAAATGATGGAAGCTATATAATTGACAACCCACAGGGGTAAATCAATGATGTAAAAGGATTTATGTTATGTCTATGTAGGATTAAATGCATCATCAGGCAAGGAGGCTACTATAAAAAGTAAAAGAGCCCTTACATTTGTGCTTAGGGGTCCTTTGTAGGTGGTTGATAAAATTTAAGTTATCATAATATCTCCTACTTAGGGAATGGTAATGTTTGTATATATGTACTTGTTATTTATCTACATCTAAATTTGAATGAGGATAAATTTAAGCAATAGTCATTGTGTTGCTTATGCTCTTAATTCATCTTGTAGATGTCTTAATATTTACGTTTTGAAGTATAAATCTTAATTTGTTTATGAATATATATATAAATAGATAATATTAACATTAAACAAAAAAATTAATAATAGTATTAACTAATTTAATACTATGAAGAAGTAAATATATTATTTAATAATACCTTTGGTAAGGTAATATTAGAAATTTAAATCTTATTAAGGTTTTAAATAGAGGCATATTTAGTTAATAATAGTATTAATTAATTTAATATTATGAAGAGTAAATAAATTATTTAATAATATCATTTCTAAGGTAATATTAGCAATTTTATTCTTATTAAGTTGAGGTTTTAAATAGGGGTATAATAATTAACGTAATACTATTAATTAATTTAATACTATGGAAGAGTAAATAAATTATCTAAAGTAATATTAGCAATTTAAATATTAATCTTAATAAGCTAAGTTTTAAAATGGGGCATATTCAATTTAATAAATGTTATTTTAAGAATGAGATTCTCATTTCTAAATATGGTTTTAACGCATGAGAATTCAAGAAGCCACCCCAACCTTTGAGCTCTTCCAATCCATTTCTTTGATCTCCTCTTTCTAGGAAATGCTATATATATGTCTAGCTACCAAGGTTTGGGGGAAGGAAGGGCTGGAAAGAATTGGTGGAAGGGATGATTGTTGGTTGAAGAAAAGTTCATTTATTATAGCAAACAAATTGAGTTTTGTAAATTTTATTTCAGTTTGTGTGTTGTTATAGTGGTATGCTCCATTCTTTGGTTTATTATTATTTTTAAAAATATTTTATTATTATAAATTTATGAGAGGTATCTATGCTTTTTTAGATTTATTCATGATTTCTAGATTTTTATTTTATCTTTGGTTAATTGATATATGTGTGAATATTCAATATATTGTGCCTATGAAGTTCTTTATTAAATCAAAATTTAAATAGGTCTCCAAGAAATTGATTAGACATTTTTCGCAGGACTGCCCAAAATACCGAACTCGTTTCGGCCATATCTCACTCATCCGGACTCGGATTGAGCTGAAATTTTGAGGGTAGATGCCTGAAAAACCCTAGAACGTCTCCACCAATTTTCATATCATTTGGAGCAACACAGATCCTAGCGCATCCCTATGTGTGAACGAGATATTTGGCAAGCGGCTATGCGAGGGTTTCATCTGGGTTGAGTGCAAGCAGCTCCAGAGGTTGGTTTTTAGGGCCTTCGAGCCCTAGCGGGGATCCAATATTTTTTGGTTTTTGTATTTTTTTGGGGGATTGGGGGAAGATGGGTTAGAAATTTGTCTTTCAATAGATCATACTGTGAACTTGAGTGACAACGGCTTCCAATTTGCTGCACAAAAGAAAAGTGAAAACCATACCTTTCCACGGCGTCTAGGGCAAGGATTAAAGAGATCACGAAACAAGTTTCAAGTAGTTGATCAAAAAATGGCTCATATCTCAAGTGAATCTGGTGCTAAGGTGCACCCACAAAATAATTCTACTGTGAAAACCCCTGTCAAGGGTAAGAATTTTGAAGACTCAGTCCCAAAAATGAATTTTAGGGATGCCCTTCGTGGTGGACAGCCTCAGCCCAATGCTAATATCAATCTTAGGGCTTCCCATAAACCTCTAAGAATGCCTAAGATTGATCCCAGGAAAATAGAGTCAGGATGTCTTAAAGCAGCTGATGGAACTCCTATTGTTAAGCTTGATATGGGTAACATTCAGACTCGGCATTGAAGATTTGGAAAAAAGAGGACTAATTTGTCGGTTCGTGGGTTTTCGTCCGAGTCTATCTGCTTTCAAAGTCTGGGCTGCAAAAAGCTAGAAAACTAAAGGTGAGTTACAAATCTCTATTTATCCAAATGGTTATTTTCTTGTTTTATTTGCTAATAATGAAGATAGAGAGAAAAATTTTCAAGGGGGTCCTTGGTTTTTGGGAAGGGCAGGGCTTTTCATGAAGCCCTGGCATACTAAATTTAAATCCGAAGAAGAGATGCCTTCTATAGCTCCCATGTGGGTTAGACTCTTTGGCCTCCCTATTGAATTTTGGAATCCTACTATTTTTTCTTCAATTGGAAACTCTTTAGGAACTTTTATGATGACTGCTGATTGTACTCAAAATTTTGAACATATTATTTATGCTCGGATTTGTGTTTTAATGGATTTTGACAAACCCCTACCTAAAAATATCACATTACAATTTGGGGAAGACACTTGGGAGCAAGTAGTGGACTATGAGAACATTCCTTTTCGTTGTAGAATTTGCCATGAATATGGTCATTTGGCCAATGCTTGCCCAAATAAAATTCCTGATCAAAAGAAAGAAGATATAAACTCAACGAGGTTTCCAAATACCTAAGAAGAAGAACACTCTAAAAAAACCAGTTATGAAGGATCAATCAAAGTCATTCGCTAATATGTTTGAAATCCTTTCCACAAATGATGTCCCAAGTGAGGAAGAGGAAATAATGGAAACTGAAATCTTAGAAACACAATTTAAATATGAAGGGAAGAACTCAGAGACAAACCAACAAATCAAAGGTTTTCAACAGAAAAAAAGGAGAAAATTTACACAAGAAAAACAATATTTCAAATGTCAAAACTTCAAATAATGCAGGTCCCAATATAGACTCCGTTGAACCATCTAGTAAAATTTTGGCTATGTACGAGCATTCTTCAAGGTTAGAAGCCATCTCAGATTCAATTGGAATAAGTCAAGAAATAGGAAAAAAAAATTGAAGATGGATTCTAATCAAAAAGTAGGTCGCAAGACCAATCAATATCATATGGTAAAAGAAGGTGAAAATCTTGTAGAGGAAGGTAATATTAATGCCCTTCCCAACTTTTTTAGCCCCGGTATTAATGAAGATCATCACTTGGAATATTAGAGGACTCAAAGGGAGTCTTTCAAAACAAAATGAAATTAGAAGAATGATTCAGATAAATCATCCACATCTTGTTTTCCTTCAAGAAACAAAGATGTCAATGGAGGATATGGACTCAATTGCCAGTAAAATTTGGCCAGCTGGAAAAGTGGTTTCCCTCAGTTCCCAAGGGACTTCGGGTGGCATTGCTTGTCTTTGGGACCCAAAAGAGGTAGTTATTCACCATATGGTTGGCAGTTGGGGTTTGTTGGCTATAGCTATTCAAAGTAGACATTCCAACCAGATTATGCTCTGACTTCTTTGGAGGAAAAAAGAAGACAGTGGAAGGATATTACTCATATTATCTCTCATTTTCCTAAATCTTGGATCTTGATCGGAGGAGATTTCAATACCATCCTCTCTCTGGATGAGAAAAGGGGGGAAATAGAAATTTGGACAAAAGCACCGACCTCATGAGCGAATATATTGCAAACCTCCATCTTGTGGATATCCAACCAGATAATGGCCTTATGACTTGGTCTAACAGAAGGCAAGGCTTAGCTTGTATAATGGAGAGATTGGATAGGTTTTTGCTCTCTAAAAATTTCTTAATCCATGGTCACATTCCTAAAGTGAAGACTCTTAATAATGTTGGTTCGGATCATTGGCCAGTCATGGTGGAAATGTGGAAAACCAATGTGAGTTTCTCTCCTTTTTGTTTTCAATTAATGTGGCTTAGAGACATTTCCTTCAGACCTCATGTGCAACAATGGTGGAAGGAAGGTAAACCTAGGCATGGGACTAAGATGTTCTGTTTTGCCAAAATACTGCAATACATTAAATCCAAAATCAAGACTTGGAACTGGAAAGAGTTTGGGGATGTTCATAAAAAAACATGAAGTTATTGCTCATCTTGAAAATTTGAATAAGAAAATCCATTTAGATGGCCTCACAGAGAAGAGAAGTGCAGATGAAATTAAACTCACAACTCAGTTAGAGGAATGGGAAAAAAGAGAAGAAATATTATGGAAGCAAAAATCTAGAATTCAATGGCTCAAAGAAGGAGATCGAAACACAAATTTCTTCCACAAATATCTTCTAGCTCGAAGATCTCACAACTTTATTTCTTCCTTAAAATCAGATTCTGGAGATGTTGTTTATACTTGGGATGGCATGAACTCTATTGTTGTTGATTACTTTTCCAATATTTTTGCTGCTACTCCTCTTGACTCAGCTTCACAACAAAATGTTCTTCAAGCAATCCCTTCTCTTATCACTTCTGAGGAGAACTCTATTTTGGTTGCTCCTGTTACTATCAATGAGCTTCAACAAGTAGTTTTTAAAATGCAAAAATGGAAAACCCCGGGTCCTGATGGTTTTCCCATTGAGTTCTACCAAGAGTTCTGGGATATCCTTCATGTTGATTTATTAGAGGTGGTGGAAGAAGCCAGGAAAGCCAAAGAAATTTTGAAGGTTATCAATAAAACTTATATTACTCTTGTTCCAAAAGCTCAAGAGGTTGATCATATCTCAGCTTTTAGACCTATTGCTTTATGTAATGTTCTTCTCAAAATCATTACTAAAATCATGGCAGAAAGGTTGAAGCCTCTTTTGCATAAGATTATTTCCCCAGAGCAAGGGGGTTATGTGGAAGGACGTCAAATAGTAGATGAGATAGTTCTTGCTCAGGAAGCCATCCATTCCATGGATATGCAAAATTCTCCTTCCATGTTCATTCGGTTAGACTTATCCAAAGCTTATGACAGAGTGGATTGGCACTTCCTTATCAAAGTTTTGAGGCAATTTGGTTTCTCTAAGGATTGGATGGATTGGATTATGGGATGTATCTCTTCAGTTTCCTACTTAGTTCTTATCAATGGCAGGCCTTCTCAGTCATTCCCAGCTTCCAGAGGTATTAGGCAAGGTGACCCGCTATCCCCTTATTTATTCATCATTCTTGTTGAATGCTTGGGTAGGACTATAACCAAAAAGAGGGAAAACAAAACCCTTGAGGGAGTTACCATTGCTCATGGAGCTAGACCTATCTCTCATATTCAATTTGTGGATGACTCTACTCTTTTAGGTAAAGCTACAGTTAAGGAAGCTTCTAATATTAAGCAAATCATTAGCTATTTTTCTAAGGCTACTCGGTAGTTGATCAATGAAGACAAATCTAAAGTTATTTTCTTTCACTCCTCTGCTAGACAGGAATCCATGGTCTTGGATAAATTAAGATATAAGAAGACCTCTCTTCCAATCACTTATTTAGGTATTCCCATAAATATTCAAAGGCAGAAAAATAAATATTGGAATTGGTTGTTGGACAAAGTCAAGAAGAAAATTGGAAAGTGGACCAACAAGTGGCTTTCTTCTAGGGGTAGAATCACCTTGGTAAAATCAGTCCTTCAAGCTATTCCTATTTATGTTTCTTCCATTTTGAATATCCCAAAGGTTGTTCTTCGAGAATTGGATCAAATCGGTCATCGTTTCCTTTGGAGTGGTACTAAGGAGAAAAGAAAATGGGCCTTGGTGAAATGGGATACTTTATGTCTTCCTAAGAGTGAAGGGGGGTTAGGATTCTGGTCTTCAATTAATAACAACAAAGCTTTAGCTGCTAAATTATATTGGAGGATGTTGCATAACCCCAATGCTCTTTGGGCCAATAATCTCCATGCTAAATATGCTGAGAACAAAAGTCCCGAAGACCTTGTTCGCTATCAACTTCCTACCAAAGGTTCTCCCATTTTAGCAGTTCTTAAGACTGGTGAGGATTTGATAAAGAAAAATTTATTTTGGATCATTCATAATGGTCAACATGCAAATTTTTGGATAGATTCTTGGGATGGTCACAAGCCTTTGATAACTCAGTTTCCCGTTTGGAGGCCTTGGATGGAGGAGCTTCACCGAGCTAATTGGATAAAGGTGGCTAATTACTATCGGTACCATACTGGTAATTCAAAGGTTGGTAGATATTGGATCCCTATTGAGGACTGGCCTATTCAAATCCTAGAAAGGCAAAGACAAGATATCCAAGGCATCCTTCATATGAGATCCCTCTCTTGGTCCCATGAAAAATATTGTTTTGGATGGAACAACACTACTAAGGGTGAGTATTCAGTTGCTCAAGGTTATTTGACCTTATGCCATAATAATCCCAACCATTCTTCTGACATATTTTCTCGATTGTGGGCTCAAAAGCTCTGGCCTAAGGTGAGGTTCTTTAATTGGCTTTTATTGCATCGTAGGGTGCTTACTGGTGAGCAACTTATGAAGCATGGTTTTCATGGCCCTTTTAGATGTGAAATGTGTGAAGAGAATGTAGAAAATATCAACCATATTTTTATTGAGTGTACTTTAGCCTCTGAGCTATGGAGGAGAATGGCCACTTTACTTGGCTTACAGTGGTCCAATTTTTTTACTTTTGAACAGACTTTGGAGGGATTGGCCTAATCAAGAGGGTGTTGATCATTTTATTAGGCGATTAGTTTGGATGGGTTCTACCATTCTTCTTTGGAATATTTGGAATGAAAGGAACAACCAAATTTTTAATCAAGATAGGAAGGATATTCACTATATTTGGCAAAAGACCATAGCCAACTTAGTTGAATCAGTCCATCAACTCCTTAATCACCCCCAAAACTCCCACCAAAGATGGGATCAAGTGATGCAAATATTGAAGATTAAATCTTCTAAGGGCAACCAACTTAAAGGGAATGTGAGTATTAGTAAGATGGATAGGACTAGAAATTGGCAACCTCCTCCTAAGGATTTTGGAAAAGTCAATACTGATGGAGCCTCTAGAGGGAACCTTGGAAAAGCCAGTGTGGGAGGAATTGGTAGACTTTCAGATGGCTCCCTGGTTTTTACTTTTGCTGAGAATTTGGGTATTCTTTCCAATAACCTTGCTGAGGGGTATGGTATCCTCGGAGGCCTTCAGGAGGCTACTAAGGTTGGATGGGAAAAGGTGTTAGTTGAGTCTGACTCTCAACTTATGATTAATCTCTTGAAGACTCCTTCTAAGAATCATAAGGTGGATTGGAGAATAAAAAGAATTATTGAGAAGATTCAATTAATCCAGATGGGATTTTTGAAAGTTGATTACAATCATGTGGTCAGAGATCAAAACAAGAGTGTTGATGCTTTAGCTAATTGGGCTTTGGACAAAGGTGATCTTACTTGTTATGGCCACCCTCCTATATGGTGGGCTTCTCAAATTAGGGAAGCTCTTCTTTCTATCATTTCTTTGGATGGCTCCAGTTCTGAAGGTACCTAGTTTCTTCTTGTTTTTTTTTTCTCTTTGGTTCATTCAGTTTTTTTTAGTTCCCTAGCTCATTCTATTCTTTATTTTGTTTCCTCTATTGATTCTTGCCTTAATAGTCTTCTGGTCTAGATAGGTCATTGTTATGTTCAATTTTTTTTTCTTTTTTCTTTTTTTTTTTTTGTTTAGTTTTTTAAGGTGGGTGGGTTCTTTTGTTTTGTTTTTTTTTTGTGTTCTTTGTGTTGTTTTTTGTTGTTCTTGTGTTTTTGTTGTTTTGTTTTTTTTTTTTATGTTTTTTGTTATTGTTCTTGTGTTTTTTTCATTCTTGTTCTTGGGTTTCTCTTTGTTTGTGTTATTTCATGTTTTTATGTGTGAGTGTTTTCTATGTTTTTTGTTTTTGTTTATTGTCTATTGTTGGTTGTTTTTTATTTTATTTATTTATTTATTTTTTTAATTTTTTAGGTTTTGGTTGTGTTTATTTTTCATGTTTTTTTTGGGTTATGTCTTTGTAGTGTTCTGTTGTTTTTGTCTTGTTTGTGTTTTGTTATGTGGTTCTTGTGTTTTTCTATGTGGTTTGTGTTGTGGTTTCTTTTATCTTATTGTGCATGTTTGGTTGTGCTTTTGTTTTTGACACACTCAAGGAGCATGTTTTTTATTTTATTTTATTATTTTTGTTGTTATTTACTTATTTTTAAATTGGTTTTGTGTGTTTGTTTGCTCCTTGAGTATGTCAAAGGTGGTAGGCCAAGCCCGAGTCCTAGGCTTTTTTGCGGAATGGATACCCCTGCCTCCTTGGGTCTTACCCGAAAGTGGCATCCCTTTTGGGATGTTTTCCACAAAAAAAAGAAGTTCTTTATTAAATCCCTTTCTTGCTATCATTTTACGTGGTATAGTCAGAAGACTTAATAAGCTTTTAATAAAAAAAATATTTTTATTTTATTTTTTTATTTTTTATTTTTTTATTTGTATTCCGTTTGTTGGTTATTTATAACCATAGCATATTTATGCTTTGTTTTGTGTCCTACATTGTTGTTCAGCTAAGAAAAATGATTTATATAAAAAAATACACTAAACCTAGAGTGTTAGTTTTACTATTTTAGTTTTGGAAAGGTTGTACTAGGCTTATAATTTATAAGTAATTATTTTAGAATTGTGATAACATTTGGGAGGGAGTTAGGATTTAAAAGGAGCCCAACTAATGTATATAAAGATAGCAAGATCCATATTGCATTCTAGGTTGGAAAGATTTAACCCTTATGGATTTTGGGTGTAGAGTGGAATGGTAGAAGATCCAATGGAAGGGGAGCTCATAGGGACAATATCATGTTTGGATCTCTTATTATCTGCAAGAGAGATTTGTGTTCATTGGTCTGATCATTGGTACGATCATTGCTATTGGTGAAGCTTTTCTTGTACCTAGCGAGGACTCTATGTTGGTGCTAGAGTCCCCTGTTCAATTTTACTCTAATCCAATATTGTACAACTAGATAGGCAGTGGTGAAACACTTTTTATACCTTCTGGTGACTTGATGTTAGTACTAGAGTCCCCTGGTCCATATTTTTCCAAAATGCTATTGTTATTTTGGTTGTGCAGTGTATGAGAGCTTTTTCTACCCAAGGGTAGTGTTTGGTTATTTTGTTGTTGTTGGGTTCCTTCATTAGGGGTCTTCTATTCTTATGCATACCAGTAGGATTAGAACCCATAGGGGTCGAGGTTTTTTTCTTGTTGGTTATCTATGAGGTTTGAACCGACAAATACCAAGGTTCTGGGTCCTTTCCAAAACCTTGTTACATTGACCCTATTTTTGTTCTGATATGGAGGTTTGGTATGAGTTGTTCTCTGGAGTTCGGAGGATGGTTGGAATCCAATAGGATCTATGGGATTTTAATATTCATAGATTTTTGAGATGAAGTGTTTTACTATCACTGGAGCAATATGTTATAGATATCCATTTTTGGTGTCTATTTTCTATTGAGTTGGTTGAGTATATGATCCAAAGTTCAAATTCTTCGTCTGTGCTCAGTTCTTAGTGGTGTTATCAGGGAAGAACATTTTAGTTTCTATGGAAGTGTACGGACCCTAAGGTTTTTATGCCACGAAGATGAATCATTGATACCCTGAGTCTTATTTTTCATGGTTTGATGGCACTTTTGGTTAGTTGGTTGGTCCCCCACTAGGTGGTATGAGGATAATTTTGATTTGTATTTTTTGTTCAAATTATTGTGTTGCCATTGGACGAGAATATAAGTTTGACTATTTTTTCATCTGGGAAAATTTTCTATTGAGCCTACCTTTGTGCTAGATTGAATATTGTAAGTTTTGGTGATTGGCTGACTCCTTTTGGAGCTCTATGTACAAGGTTATCAAATCCTTTCAAAACCTTCACCTTTTACCTACAAAAAAAAGTAATTATTTTTTGTAAAACTAGCAGAGTTTCCCGTGAGTAGATAAAGGAGGGGTCAAATTTATGTTGCTCTGATGAAAGGGAGTTATTTGGATGAAGATTGGTTGTTAATTTTTATTTTCATCAACTACATCAACTATCAAACCTACACCTAATTTATGGTTCTTATCTTTCAAATTCAAAAAATTTTGTGTTGCATTTGCTTTCACCTGACAACAACAATAATAGTTTTAGTTATATTAGTTTTATAAGGTGTTAAATTATTAATCAATATTAATTTTATTAGTTAATTAATATTTTAAATAATTCATATTTAATTAAAATTTATGAATTATTGTGGTGCATTTTGCTTCACTTGATAGTAACAACAATAGTTTTAGTTATATTGATTTTATAAGGTGTTAACTTATTATTCAGTAAAAATTTAATTAATGGATATGAACATATTAATTAATATTAGATTTAAGAATTTTAATAATATTGATTAATTAATTTATTTTTTATAATAAATATGTATTTCTTAAAAATTATTGTGATGTGGTATATTAGAAGAATAATAAACTCATATTTAAGAATATTACAAGAATTAATAATCAAGACCATATATTAAAATAACTATTTGTTTCAAGAAAATAGGTGATTCTTTTATTCGTGAAGGAATGAATATTAAATTTATTCTACGAGTTAAATGTGGCTTCCGTAGCAAGGAATTCAAAATTAAGTGAGAAAAATATGTGATTTTCTTGTTTATGATTTAAGAATTGAAGGATTGTTGAAAAGTTTATCATTAGAACCTTGCATTGTTTATCATTAGGCCTAATATTCCTTTTAAATTGTTTTCCTAATCCCTATTCTCATTCTCATAAGCTCGATTAAGGAAAATATATCAAGTATAAGAGATTGGGAAGAGGATGTAACTTGTGGTTTTGGGAATTGATGTTTGAAATATAATGTATTTGGAAAAGAGAAATACTTAATATATATCATGTGTAGACAAAGGGGGAGAGATTTGAGTAACGTGGAGAGATATGAGTAAGGGGGAGAGCTTCATAGTGAAGAAGAGAGCTTAAAGTCAGGGGGAGCAAAAACTTCAAAGGCAGATTCTCAGTTGTCTTCAGTTTTGGCTCTTGAATTGTGTTTTCAGTTAATGTTTGCCAACAATCTCCCCCTTTGTCATTGATGGCAAACCTTAACTGAAAACATAAGTCAAGAGCAAAAACTAAAGACAACTAAGAATATGCCTTTGAAGTTTTTGCTCCCCTTGACTTGAAGCTCTCTTCTTCACTATGAAGCTCTCCACCTTACTCATATCTCTCCCCCTTACTCAAATATCTCCCCCTTTGTCATCAATGGCTAAGGGTCACCTTTGGGGCTTGGGACTAAGAATGAGCCTCTTAGCTTAGTCCCTCCCCCACATCCTGATGAGGTGATTTAAAATAGGGTTGGGAGTGAAACTCCCATTAGACACTCATCATCATCAGTGTCTACAATTTCTTTGTCGTGCCTTCTCTTGAATTCTTTGTCTGTATTTTTGTTTCTGTCACTGTTCTGATCCTCGGACCTGTTCATACTGCTGTTCCTATTTCTTTTATCATTCCTGTTCTTATCCATACCTTGATCCTTAGACCTGTTCATATCACTTTTTTTGTTCTTGTACCTTGGAAGATTAGCTCTACACTGTCTAGTTGTGTGGCCTCCATTGTTGCACTTATAATAGGTAACAAAATTATTTCTATTCAGCATGCCTCTTCTTTGAATCCTTCTGTTATGAGTAATCGTGTTCTTGTTATTAGTCTTGCGGAACATTGCCTTATGCCCGAACTAATTACAAGAGTAGCAGTATCCTTGAAAGATAAAAAACTTTTGAAATTTTTGTTTACCCTCTTCATTTGATCTAAGCATTGTGAAGCCGTGTGATCAAACCTATGACATGCAAAACATATGCCATGAAATATTCTTCTGTTTTACTTCTTGGGTCCTGAAAACTTCTTCTTCGCATTCAAAATTTTGTTCTCTGTTTCTGCACATTTATCACTCACGGATTCTTGATCTGAAGTACTTTCTACATCATAACTCTCTTCCTTTTGAAATATCTTGCTAGATTCCCCAACCCGTTTCTTGTGCGGCTCAAAAAAATTGAGACCTATTTTATCTGATGGTTTTCTTTGTCCTTTGATGAGAAATTTAACCTTCTTGGAGCTATACTAAAATCTGTAGAGCTTATCCTTGTACTCTTTATTTTCTTCTTTCAAATAAGCCATTTTTTACTCTAACTCATTATACTCAAGAATCTTAGACTCTAACTCATCCTTGAGTTCCTGTGTTTTAGCTATAGAGAAGTCAAGACATTCTATAAGATCGTCTCTCTCCATATAGCATTCATCTAACTTCATCTTGAGTCTATCATTCTTCTTTATTTCCTTTTTTAAAACACTAAGAGCATTAGTGAGTTCAAATTCAAGATCCTCTATTTGATTGCACTTTGAATTATCAAGGCCTTTTTTAGATTTCTTATCACTAGAGGTGCTACCCTTTTCAAAAACCATAAAAGCATCTTCCTTATCATTTTTTGAAGCATCCTCATACATACTAGCAACCAATTCATTATTTGTGCAATCATCCTCAAGGTGCCCAAAATTTCCACATCTAAAACATTTCATGACAATGAATTTATGTTTCGGTTCTTCCTCTTTTTTTGAAATGAATAGCATCTCATTTTCATCATCACTAGAAGAACTTTCACTATCACTTCTAGAACACTTACTTGCTTTGTCCAGATAGAAGCTCTTCTTGTTCTTGTGTGAGTACCTCTTTCCTTGATTTTTGTGCTCATATTTGTTCTTTCTGTAATACCTGTGCTTTTCAAAATCCTTGCTCTTAACATCCTGTATATCTTCATCACTTTCATTCTTGGAAACAGTACAATCAGTAGCATAATGACCAAATTTTCCATAGTTGAAACATCTTATATTTTTCTTGCTTTTGTGCTTTCTAGAGAACTTGCCTTTCTTGCTGTAATATGCCTCTTCCTCACTAGAAGACTCATCACTCTCTTGAATCTGTTTGCCTTTTTATTTCTTGGTAGCTTTGAAAGTTGCCTCTTTCTTTACATCAACTTTCACTTGAGTTCTCAGGTCAAATGTTGCAAGAATACTATGGAGCTCATCCTTTTTCAACTTATCTAAATCTTTAGCTTCCTCTATAGCAGAAATATTTTCACTAAATCTATTAGGAAGAGATCTTAAAATATTATCACACACATCATTTTCAGCAAGTTCAAGACCTAATTCTTTCATAGAATTCACAACTTCATCCATACGGAGCATATAGTCACTAATATTTTCATCATCATTCATCTTGAGTTGTTCAAAAATACCTTTGAAGTGTCTCAACTTGGCCTTTCGGACATTTGCATCACCTGTATGAACAACCTACAATTGTTTCCACATTTCACTAGCTGTCTTGCAGTGAATAACTTTGGTAAGATCAGCCTTCTGTAAACCCTTCAAGATTGCATTCATGGATTTTGAGTTGCTGTGATGTAGGAGCCTATATTCTTTAGTATAAGGACCATTTGTAGGAATCGTGTACCCATCTTCAATAACTTCCCATACCATATTACCAAGTGCCATTAGATAGAATTTCATTCTTGCACTCCACAGACTGAAATTTGATCTATCAAGAATAGGTGCTGCATTGCCACTTGAATAATCCATTGTGTTCTTTGCAAGCTTTTCCTTCAAGCTGTTAAACTTTTTGAAAGTACTGGCTCTTATATCAATTGAAGAACACAATCTTATACTGAGAGGGGGGGGTGAACAGTATAAGACCGCTTTTTCAATTTTTCATTCGATTAACTTGCAATTCAAAAATAGTAGTGAATATAAAATAGTATCAAAATAGAAATCAAAGCAATGCATAAAATATCATCCACAATCAAGACACAACAATTTACGTGGTTCACCCAACGTGGGCTACTCCACGAATAAAATTTGTACTAAATTTTATCACCTCAAATTCTAGGAAACATGTCCCGATTACAAAGTTTATGGGCACCAATCCAAAGGAGATACCTTCCCCTAGCTCTGCTTAATCTGGTGATCCTCTAGAGAACCTCTGCCTCTGCAGCCCTTAGCAAGTGGAACTCAATCCATAGAAGACACCTGTCTTCCCTGCTCTAGTTGGAGACCTTTGTCCTCAACTTTATCATCGCACAGTCGATCCTCTTTTTTGCACCATGACATAGTCCTTTGGTCTGGCACTTTGTCCTCAAAATTGCACTTCTATGCAATTACAGCACTTGACCAAATATCTACTTAGGCACCTCTATGCAAACACAGCAACAATGATTTTGCACACTCTACTCTTCGACGATCGAACTTCTCCCTACACTCTGCTTCTGTGAAAGTCGCACTTCGAACGCACACTTCGATCGATACCCAAACTACTCAAACAACCCTCCTTTAATACTCACAATTTCAAGATTGAAATCTTGGTCTTAGTCGATTGTTTTACCCTTCAACCTTGTTGGCTGCAAAACCCTGCACTACATCAGCCGAGATTGAACTCTGTCGGATTCACTGCCTCCCTGTAGATTTTGGTGCGAAACTTCAACATGTTGCGATATCGCGACATCTTTGCCTGTCGTACACCTTCTATGCTTGTTGTTGCAAAATCGTGACACTACTGCCTTTGTTGACTTCCTTTGTGCTTATGTCGCAAAATCATGACACTTCCTATCTTTTTTGATGTCATATTCTCTTTTGTCATGAAATCGTGACCCTTGTCTTCATGCCATTCCTCTTAGCTTCTATCGTGAAATCGTGACACCTTTGCCTCTTGCTGATGTCATCTCACTTTTGTCATGAAATTGCAATGCTTCTGACTTCATGCCCTTCCTCTCAGCTTCTATCATGAAATCGCAACACTTTTGATTTTTACTGACGTCATCTTCACTCTATCGCAAAATCATGACGCTTTAGTCTGCAAAGCCTTCTTCTCTGCTTTTGTTGTGAAATCGCGACACATCTACTTTTGCTGATGTCATCTACTACTCTGTCATGAAATTGCGATGTTTTCACTGCCTTAAGCTCTTTTCTGCCATATGCCCGCAAAATTGGAACATGTCACGAAATCACGACGCTTTCGCCTTCAAGCTCTTCCTTCTTCAACTTGTCACAAAATCGTGATGCTTCTTCTGATTAAGACTTGCTAACTATTTCTATCACAAAATCATGACACCATCTCCAACTACAAGCTGCCAACTCAACCTGTCATGAAATCACGATGCTTCTCCTTTTAGGCTCTTCTCTTTGTTGCATGTCACGAAATCGTGACAGTCTTCAACTTGACCTCTGCAGCATGTCACAAAAATGCGACAACCCTTACTTGGAACTTTGCATCATGTCGTGAAATCACGATAGTTCCTGAATCACTTTCTCTCTCTTCAATCTTGTCGTGAAAATGCGACAACTTACACTGCGGACTCTTTCTTCTGCACCATGTCATGAAATCGTGACATTTTTCCATCCGTACAGTCTCCTTTGCAAAATTTCGTGAAATCGTGACATTTTTCTTTCTCTGCCTTCTTGCACTGTCCAAGTCGTGAAAATGCAACATGTCGCGAAATCACGATAGTTTTGCCTGCTTCGTATCTACCTTCCAGCATGTCACGAAATCATGACAGTTTTGCCAAAAATTTATCTCTCCTCAAACATGTCGCAAAATCATGATAGTTTTGCCAGCGCTTTCTCTCTCCTAAAACATGTCACGAAATCGCGATAGTTTTTCCAACCGCCTGCATACTTTTTCTTACTTGTCTTTTTCTTGATCTTTTTGCAACTGGGCTACCCTGATCTTCTTGGCAACTCACTGTCCATGCTGAACCCTTCATCAAGACACATTCTTTGACATCAAACCAAATTGCTTCAAGAACTCTTTGACATCAATGACAACATCTATACTTAGAGGAAAAGCAATGTACCCGAGGTACCCAAAATTACCAACAAGTTATGTATTAATTAAGGATGAAGGATGTGATATATTGCAAATATACTTGATAAATTTCCATAATTTTTCATTTAATAGATGGAGATGAATTGATGCTTTCTTTCTAAGTTAAACTTCATTTAGGAAGAATTTGTAGTTAGGAAGATGGATAGATTGTGTTTTTATAAAGGATATGATGGAATAATAGGAGAAAATAATTAATAGAAATTTGATTATGATTTTTAGATGTTGTTTTACTTATTTTATATTAAATAAAAAAACAAGGAAATATTGTGATGTTCTTATTTATGATTTAAGCATTGAAATATTGTTGAAAAGTTTATCATTAGAACCTTGCATTGTTTATCATTAGGCCTAATATTAATTTTAAATTGTTTTCCTAATCCCTATTCTCATGCTCATAAGCTCGATTAAGGAAAATATATAAAGTATAAGAGATTGGGAAGAGGATGTAACTTGTGGTTTTGGGAATTGATGTTTGAAATATAATGTATTTGGAAAAGAGAAATACTTAAGATATATCATGTGTAGAATTTATGTATTAATTAAGGATGAAGGATGTGATATATTGTAAATATACTTGATATATTTCCATAATTTTTCATTTAATAGATGGAGATTAGTTGATGCTTTATTTCTAAGTTAAACTTCATTTAGGAAGAATTTGTAGTTAGCAAGATGGATAGATTGAGTTTTTCTAAAGGATATGATGGAATAATAGGAGAAACTGATTAATAGAAATTTGATTATGATTTTTAGATGTTGTTTTACTTATTTTATTTTAAATAAAATAACAATCTTAATTTCTAGCGTTATGTTGGAATAAGTACCTGATTTCTCTAGTCTTTATCAAATGATATGTTGATGTTAGTATGGAATTTTGGTATGATTTATTATAGTATTTTATTTTTTTATGAGTTGGATAATAATGTTGTTTAGGACACTTAAATGGAATATTATGAGTAATATTGTTAGTGCCATATTAGTAATCCCTAGAGTTGAATTGTAGCCAATCCTAGTTGAGTTGTGGGTAGATAATTAAACTAGGTAATTATAAATGATAATCCCTAGTCATGGGGCTTGGGTGATCCTAGTGGTGAGGATTGCGGTATTATTAGTGGTGAGGCTTAGGTAATATTAAATAGTATATTGGTATGGTATAATCCACTAGATCATTCACTAGGTAGTATATTGGTGGTACCTTATGGGTAGGCAAGTGTGACCACGGTCATTATTAGACAAATGGTAATAGTCTTAGATAGTTTCATGAGTAGATGAAACTAAAAAATCACTAAAGTGTTATACCATAGTAATACTACATAGATGATGGTATGTAGGGTTGGGGAATAGACATCACCTTTAAGTATTATGGGCCTTAAAGGGAAATCCCTATACCATGGTCAAGTTGTCCCATATATGGTAGTCTATGGAAAGGAGGGGTCCACTTATGGCATATTTTCTAATGGTGGGGTTATAAGAAGTGAACCACAAGAATGATAATAAGTTGGCCACTGTTATCCACTTGAGATTTGAATATAGTGACAATGAACTTAAGATGGTTATGCCTTAATACTAATGAAATTATTGCGTCTTCTTAGTGAGTATATTTTTTGTTTTTTTTTAATTGAATAATATATTATATTTATAGAAGCTATATTATTAGATAACATTATAAGGATAGGAAACAAGGGAGAAAAAAATTCCTCCTCCAATCCCTCTTGGCTCAAAAATTACCCATAAAAATATTATATAACCGTGTTTGTTGAAAAAATCACATGAGGCCACCATAATGCAATTATCCATACACATCAACATTACCATAGTTGAATTCTTATTTTTCTCATTCATCTGAATTTTGTAGACCATACATCTATCTTCATGTTGTTTTGAAGTCATTATTGGAATCTTGAACATGTATGACATATCTATTATTCTATGGGTTGGAGGCTTATTTTCTCTTAATCTAGACATACTCAATAAAATATCTAGGCTATGTGTGTTCTATTTTTAAAAAACACCCACCTTGGCCACTCTGAGTCTACTAGTAGTAATGTCATTTAATAGAACAACAGTAGCCTAAGGATGAAAACAAAAGAGCCTATGGAAAACAACCAAGAACCTCTACTTACCTAGCTTGAAACTAGGATAACTTATCATTTATTTTCTTCTTAGCCATTGCTTCATGGCCTAACTATGATAGATTCATTAGAATCACTATTTTATCTTCTTATTCTATTATCTTCTTGTACCAACTCTTGTATACCTTGGATTCTTTTGCATCAACTTATCTGATTTTCCATCTAAGATTCCACATATTACCTTTCCTCCAGTTATTTTTTCCATTTTGTAAATAATTTGCCACCATATTTCCCTCTTTCTTGATATGTTTAATGAAAACATATTGAAAATTTTTTAAAATATTTTGAACTACTTCCACCTTCCTTCTCTCCCCAATTCCTAGCACCTAAAAGGGTCTTATCGAATCCAAGATTCTAGCCCATACCTAAGAGTTTGTATCTATCCATATCTTATGTAAATATATATTTGTATCTATCAGTGATGCTGACAAGATCACATGTCCTTCTACTTCATTATATGTTGTCTCCTCTATACCTAATACTCTCTAGTCCACATGTTATCCTTTCCAATTCCATATGATAATGCAAACATTGACTCTTCCAAGGTTTTGAGTAGAATCCCCATCTATGTTAGACTTCACCTAATCTCTTGGAGGTAGTGTCCACTAAATGTTATTCTAGGATATCTCACTTGCACATACAATCCTTAGATGTTTTTATTTTATAGTTATTTCAAAGATCCTTAGAATAGTCACTTCCTTCATTTCTATATTTGTTTCTTCCTATAATCTAATAGATAGTGTTTTTATTACCTTACTCATAATCCTCTCCCATACTTTATCCCTTGTTCTATGCTCTGATATAAATATGCATGCATTTAATTCTAGCTATAACTAGGACTAAATGAAGCTAGGTCTTAGTTTCCATGCCATTTCTATTGTTTTAATCTTAAAGTTGCAATGTTTCTATTTCTCATAAAATATTTCCTAGCTCCCAAAGATTTCCCAACGTTGTATCATCTACCTCTACCAACTAATCCATATGCATTTTTTAAAATAACACCAAAAAAAGAGGTGATTCAATGACTACTCTGCCTTTCCATACATAAAACATTTAGAAGGCCCGTAGAAACCTATTTTTATCAAATTATCAAATATCAAGCACTTTCTATGGTTAATCAGCCATGACAAAATTTTAATTTTTATATTCCCAACTTGCTTCCTCCTCATTGAAGTATATGCCTCTTAAAACCATCCTAAATTGGGTGTCTCTGTAGATGTCTCCATATTTTTTTAGTTAGTTCCTCTATCCCCCTCACTAGCCATTGTCAGGGATGTTTCCATTAGAGTAAGCCTGGCACATTTTGATTCTATTATTTCATATAGTAAGAGGGTTTCCACAACCCTACCTTTTGGAGCTCTAGTTTTCAACTCTCCACCTCTATGAATCTTAATTATTGGTTGGAATTTATTCCATGAATCCACCCAAAATAGAGCATCCTTTTTATTCTCTAACTACTAATATACGTATGACCTTATTAACTCCTAGTCTACTTCTATTGTTCTCCATATCACATATCCTTCTCCTTCCACTCTTAGTCTTGGGATATTTTTTTCAACCACTCTTGGGTAATATTTGAATTTTAATAGTCCACTACATAAATCCCCAACATTTGTAATCCATCTCCAGTATAGATTTTGTGCTAGTACCTTGCTAATTTGGGATGCTGATCTTATCCCTCATGTTGGTATAGCTTCCTTTCTAGTGCTTTGTTACTTTCTAGTTCCATATGATAATGCCAAAACCAACTCTTACAAGGTTTTTAGTAAAAGCTCCATCTATGTTAGCCTTCATCCACTCTATAGGAGGTAGTAACCACTCAATTTTATTCAAGAAGATCTCACTTGCACATCCAACCTTTAGATGTTTTTCTTTTATAGTTATTCCAAAACCCCTTAGAATAGCCACTTCCTCTATTTCTATGTTTTTTCATCTTGTAATATAATAGATAGTGTTTCCATTTCCTTAATCATAATACTCTCTCATACTTGCTCCCTTTTTCTATGTTTTGATATAAATATACAAGCATTTCATTCTAGCTACAACTGCCAGCAAATGAAGCTTGGTCTCAACTTCCATGGCATGTTTATTGTTTTAATATTAAATTTGCACTTTTTCAATTTCTCATAAAAGCTTTCCTATCTCCCAAATATTTACCAACGTTGTCTTGTCTACCTCCACCAATTGATCCATATATCTTTGTTAAAATAACATCAAAAAAATATGTTATTCAAGGTCTCCTATGTCTTTCCACACATGAAACATTCTAAAGGCTCATAGAAACTTATTTTTATCAAATTATCAAATGTCAATCACTTTCTATGGTTAATCAACATGACAAAGTTTTAATTTTTGGACAATGCTTCCTTTTGCCAAAAAAATATCAATGGAAGTTGTTTTGAGGTAATCTTATATCCACAAGCTACCTTGTATCCCTTCTTTGTCTTATATATTCTCTACTTGCTTCATCCCCATAGAAGTATATTACTCTTAAAACCATCCTGAATTGGGTGTCTCTATATATGTCTCCATAGTTTTTCAATTAGTTCCTCTATCCCCCTCCTTGGCCATTCTCAAGGATGTTTCCATTGTATTAATTTTAGCACATGTTGATTCCATGATTTCATATAGTAAGAGGCTTTCCACCACCCTAAATTTCAAAGCTCTTCTTTTCAACTCTCCATCTCTATGAATATATAAATAATTGGTTGGCATCTATTCCATTAATTCTCCCAAAATAGAGCATCATTTTTATTCCCTAACTACCAATATAGGTATGGTTTTATTAACTCCTTGTCTACTTCCATTTTTATCCATATTATATATCCCTCTCCTTCCACTTTGAGTCTTGGGATGTTTTTATCAACCAACCATGGGTAATATTTATATTGTAATAGTCTGCTCCATAAACCTACAAAATTTGTAATCCATATCTAGTATATCTTCCCTACTAGTGCCTTGTTTCTTTGGGATGTTGATATTATCCCTAATCCTCTTTTTTTTTTTGGTTGACATATCTTCTCTTACCAAACTAGTGCTAATTTTTAATCTGCCCTTGCACCTAATAACAAAAAATTTCTTGTGTGTTAATATATTTTAGAATTTTCTTTGGAGCATGAAGTATGGAAAATTTATAAATTGGGAGGCCTTGTAGCACAACTTTAATCATTGAAAGTCTTCCTCCCAAGCTTAGCCATTTGTGTGTCTAGTTTCTCAACTTAGCTTGTAGTCTATCATTCAACCCTTTCGACTTCTTACTTTTTGTTTTCTTTATAGATAATGGTACACCATTTTTTTTGGTTGGTTAAATTTAAATTAAAGTGGGTTTTTATCAAGGGACCCAAAACTTGATTACAAAAAGTCACCAAATTTTTTTAAAAAATGCCACAAGAAAGGTCATAGGAAAGCCCAAGGATGGACTTAAGGAAAGGCTTGAGGAAATCCTTCAAGACAGGCTTAAGAAAAGCCTTTAGGATAGGCTTAAGGATAACCTTCAGGAAGGACATGAAGAAATCATGCCCAAAGTAGGAAAAAAAGTAAGTCCTACCCAACGAGAAAGAGAAAAGGTGGAAAAATTAAATGAAGGATCCATCCTACCTAACTACAAATTTAAACAGTCCAATAGGTCGTAGAATACAACATCCCATGTAGGAGAAACTATAATCTAATAAAATGCAATATCCCACACAAGGGAAAACCATAATCCAAAAAAATGCAACATCCCACACAAGGCAAAACCAAAATCCAGGGAGAAAATACCAAAAAACTTGAAAATAAACCCAAAACCCCATGAATAGTAGGAAGGGATCTAGAAACCACCAAAAAAATAGGAATAATATATTCAAAATCTCATAGGAGCAAATATAACAACAATGCAATACCACAAGCCATGGGAAAAAGGCAAAAAGGTCCCAAGGAGCCCCAACGTAAGGATCCATAGGAATATAAGCTACAAATATTAAGCATAGGTACCTCGCCAGACCAAAAGAAGCAGCAATAACCCCAAGGAAAAACCAAAACTTCCAACAAACAACTTCAAAGAACTACAAAGGAAGTCCAGCAGGATCACAACAACATGTAGAATAGAGGCCCTCCTCAAGTCATAAAATATACTTAAATACCACCATGAATCCCACATTCGAAAGCCTAAAGAGCAACACCATAGGTTTAATCACATGGCAATTCCCAAGCCATTAAAATACTATGAAAAACTACTCATGATATCATAACGAGATAACAAAAACCCCTAATGACCAACACCATCGATAACTAGCTTTAGGGAACCAAAAAGGAAGTCCAGCAGGATCGCATTAGCAAGAAGAATAGAGGCACATCCCAAGACATGAATGAAATTGCAAATCAACCATGAATTCCACAATTGGAAATCCATAGAGTAGTACCACAAAAATAAACATGTGGCCAATCCCAAACCATTAAGATATTGTGAAGAGCTGGTCAAGAAGGTAAATACCTAAGCTACAAAGCACCACACTAGTAGACCCTCATAACCATAGCTCCAAATAGAATTCTACAAAATACCTAGGACACAGCTTAGAAATCCAAGGAAAAGAATCCTTGAAGCAATCCAAACATCCCAAGGAAGGTCCCAGGGACATCCCAAGCCAAAAACACATGAAATAATCCTTCAAAAAAAATGGAATGGGGAATACAAGAAGAACATTGGCCTCCCACCACAAGGAGGTCATCTACAACACCATCCAACCAAGAAGGAAGGACCGAGGAAGTGCCAAGTAACTAGGACAGGACTAGGGTGGGAAGTAGGGAAGTGGAGAAGGACTTCCTAGGGAAGTCTCCTCTAGATAATGGTACTCCTAAATATTGTATGGATAAAGGAGTTTCCATGGAGTTAAACAATTGTATAATTTTATTTCTTACCCTCTTTGTTTTATTAAAAAAACTATTTGATACTTTTTTCATTAAAACTTTACCCAATATCTTGAGTATACCCACCTAATTTTTTTTTATATTTCTTGCTACTAGGAGATTGGCTTGACTAAGAAGAGCAATATCATCCACAAATTGGAGGAGATTTATCTCAATCTAAGAATTTATTTTTATACCCCTTAGCCTCCCCTCTTGTATCCCTTTTTTTAAAAGTCTCCCTAGAGCCTTTGCATAAAGGATAAAAAGTTAAGGGGAAATAGGGTCTACAATTTACCAAAATTACATGGGAGAGGTACTACCATTTACCAAAATTAAGAATGATGTAGTCTGTGTAAATGCTTCCCCTTCACCCCTTTGCAAAACCTATTTTTCTAAAATACTTTGCATAAATGACAAATATACTTTATCATAGGCTTTATAAATATCCAATTTAATAAACATACATGGGTCCTTTTGCTTGGATATTATGTGTATCACCTCCTAGGCCATTACTATGCCATCTAGAATTTGTCTACCTTCAACAAAACCACCTTGCTCACTTGAAATTAGATTTGGTAAAAAAGGTTTTAGCCTCTCAACCATAATCTTTGTTAATATCTTGTATAATGCATTACATAGTGAAATAGGCCTATAAGTATCTAATTGAGTTAATTAATTCATGTTGAAAAAGAAAAAATTAGTTATCTCCCTTGGGTCGATAAAATGGGTCATCACAATGTCGCCCACAAACCTATCAATTTGGGTAGATCAATAGTGCTAAAAGTGTTGGTTAGTGTATCATATGATTTTTTACTATGATATTCAATGTGGCTCACTAACCTCCTTCATCAATATTTTGTGTTTTCCATGTGCTGGAAAAAAAACATAGTCATTATAGTCATTTCCATATTTGTTTTTGCAAGAATCAAAGGAGAAGCTTGGGGAGTTCACATTTGAAAGAGAGGCAAATATGCTATACATGAGGATTAAAAATAGCTACCAAGTTTTTTCTCATAGCCATCCAATAACCTAGCACATGTTGGTATTATTATCAATGATGTCATGCTTTTCCAATATCCTCTCCATCTCATAATCCAACATCCAACATGAGAGGTATAAACAAGGTTGATATATTGCTTTTATTCTATTTATTAAATGTTTTTTAACATAAAGGAGACATATACAAGAATTTTAAAACCCCTTGCAATATATAGAATATTTCCTTCCAAATGATTATGCTTCGAGAGAAAAATACTCATGTATGTTTTTGCTACCTAGTGATACTTTGTCTTATTGAAGAAGCAAGACATCTATTGAGTTCTAAGCATAGGATTATATATAATCATTGCAAATAATTTTTTTCAGGCCAATCTAATGCCAATAAAATTTATCAATTCATAAATATTTTATATTCTAGGTGTGCATCCAAGTTCTTATTATAGTAGAAAGTGCATTATTTGTAGTACCTAACATTCCTCTGCATCATTCCTTCATTTTTGTATGCATTGGGATATAATGCTTTTACTGTTCAAAGGAATGGTTAGTACTAATAGGCCTATAAATTATATAATAAAAATAAAAACCATGACATAAATAATAAATATTAGCCTTCTAAAATGTGCATGTTATAAAATAAAATATTTTTTTGTAAACATAGAAATAGCCACCTCCTAGTCACATTCTAGAAATGTCAGCAATTTAAATTTGTTTTTCCTATAGTTTTTTATCCCAAATGTGGATTTTAAAGGAATAATATACCTATAAATACATTTTGGTCATCAATGGAAATCAATCTAGTCAGAATCAATCTTGTTCCATATCATGCTTACCTTTGAAATGCCCTACAATTGTAATGGTCATGTGTTTCCCTAGTATAAGGTTAACCTACATTAAGTAAGCATAGTTATTGTGGTATATACTTGTTTCCTAGAGAATATTTATTATTATAGTTTTAACATATTCCCTACATGCCTCCTTTTCTTTTTAAGTGAGATGTTTAACCTAGGGTGGTTTATTTCTAAAATTTGATGTTATTTGTGATAGAAAGATATTTTAACCCTATGGAGGTTTAAAAGTATATATTTATGTTATAAACTCATCTTTAGAAAGATTAGTTTATCCTATGGCTTCCATCATGCTATTTGGAGTGAACATTTTCACTTTTTTAGAGATATATTCCTTCGATACATTAACAAAAAAGCATTGAAAAATATTGGTGCTCAATCCACTAGTGTAGTTTGCTAGCTTTTCAAATTGTGTCTGGCAATCATCAATAGATGTCATATATCTTAACTTGGTGAGGTATATAGTGAAATATTCATGTTCATTGTGTTTGAAATATGTGAGTATTTCTATGTCAAATTCAAGCAAATTCAGTCATGGATGTGTATTCTTTTACCATTGGTACCATTGGACTACTTCCTAGTCTAGGTTGAAAGAAGCAATTGCCAACATTTTATTAAAGAAAGTGGTATGAAGAGAGAAATTTTTTTTGATGTGATATAGCCAAGTAGTTGGATCATTACCATCAATTTTTAGAAATTCTAGTTTAGGAATTCTCTAAATTGTATTCACAGGTAATGTATTTTGTGTTTTGCCCTTAGAACTAACATCTTGACACCCTTAGTGATTTTCCAAATAGAAAATTGTATTTTGTATTTGGGCCTATTAAATAACCACAAAGGTCATCCATTTTATCTATTTTACCTAATTTAGATAATTTATAAAGGATTTGTAACTAAGAGTTTTTAGTTTGTTTCACCTATTTTCCTAATCCCTCTAGTTCTTTGGTATATGTAGTACCAGTAGCCATTTTTTCATGTTAGGATCTTAACAAATATTTATAATATTATATGTTTAAATTACTAGCTTAAAGAGAGGATAAAAATGGACCTAACAAAATGATGATTTTTAGAAGTTAGGGAGTCAAAAATGGATTTTTAGACTTAGGTATTAAATGGTTAGCATGATGTGTGGATCACAAATGGCTATCTCATGGAAATTTTTTATTTTTATACTCTTTTTTTATAACTAAAAACTTTCTACTGTAGTGGTATACTATTATTAATTGATTGCACTAACTATCTAAGTGGTTATTTTCTACACTATTAGACTAGATATTCTCTATATTATTATATTGTATATTTTGTATACTCTCATATTATATATTCTTTATATTATCACACTAGATATTTTCTACAATGTCAAATTATGACTAAAGTAATTTCTTTTATAATTTTTTGAGATATGGTTTTGGTTTTGAATGGAAAAGGACTTAAAACAATGTTCCAATAGATATAACTTATATCAAAGAGTGTCTAATTTTATGAGATCTTTGATGTACATTCTCATTCATGATTAGTAGTGAGACCAATATTTCAGAGCTCTAACCATGGAAGGTTACACCACACCCTTATCCACACTATTTATTTCCAAGGGTATTATGGGACTAACCTCCTAGAGCTAACTACTTACTAGTGCACCACAAAATTCAAACAATTGATTCAAATATTTGTACTTATATAGAGTCTTATTTATACTATTCATAATTCTCAACATTCTAACCACATAAAATAGTTTATCGATGCTAGTAAATCCTATATTTTATAAATGTAAAGGCTACGTTACAATTGACCTATATGTAGTAGGCACTCAAGGAGGAAACATACACCAACACTAGAAAAGTATATATAAATGGTTGTGCTAGGATAGGGTCCTAATAGCAGGAATGGTTAAACTCCTTGTATGGTTAATATTAACCCTCATTAAGGGTTTAACAACTTATAGTTGAAATTTTACTTAACCTTGAGACTTATATTCATGAGGGTAAATGTGATGTAAATTTTTTATTTTGGGGATTAGATATCTACTATAAATATCCACAACCACTAATATGTTTTATTACTTTCCATTGTAATATATTTATGTTATCTATTATTTTTTTGTCCCCCTTGGACAACCATCCTCTCATTTTATCTATATGTCCTTTCTATTTTGTTTCTCTATTATCTTGCATATGACTTTGGTAAATATTATGTTTCATTCCAATTCTAGAAAATATTATATAACATGACATTGTATCATACCAAGTATGGAGTGGATTCACTTAGTATCAAATATTTTTAAATTAACTTTTTTAGAAAATTAATAATTTTTTTTTGAGTTTTGCTAAAATCCCTAATAAGAACTAGGATGACAAGGATCTCTTTACGTGATAATTGTTTATTGTATTAAAAAAAATATTAATTTATAGGTTGACCAAGTTTCTTTCTTCAATATTTCATCTATTTCATTAATTAATTTTATGATGGAGTACTCCAATGATGCCTTAACAAAACAATTTTTGGTAAAAAATGGATTATTAATATTTTTTATTTTTTCTTTGTTGTGAACTTTATTTGTTTTTATATTAATTCCTTCATCACTTCACTTTTAGGTCACTATTGCAACATAGATGATAGGGTAGTTTACATGGTTTTCAAACATATAAAGAAGAGGTTAAATATTTTTTATCACTTTACTTTTCATATAAATCTTGGTCAAAATTCAATGCATGCCAAATATCTGTAAGCAATTTGATATGAAGCTAAAATGGTTTGACAAATTTTAAGTTACTTTCATGGAAGACAGTTTCTTGAGATGTTGCATTCTATAAAAAATATTGTATATGGAAAATCATAGTAGATATGGATGAACCATACACAATTCTTTACTCTATTAAATTTTAGGTAAGGATCGTAATTCATTATTTTAGTGTTCAGTCATTATTTTTTGCATTTAAAATATTTCTTAGATATACTCTAGAATTCAATATTTGAAATTAAAATACTCAAATTATATTTATTTTCTAGTGAATAATCAAGTAGAATGGGATTTCATGTACATTTGGTTGTTTAAATGAGAAACAACATATGTGATAAATTTTTAAATAGCACAATTATAATTTAGATGGCATGCTATAGTGCAACAACATGTATATTCCATGCTATGACCTTACATTTTTATAAGAGAGTGAATCCAAACCACAATGCTCCCCTCTATTGATATTTATCTATGGTTATACATAAAGTTATAATAGTGTAGTTTAATGACACACAAGTTGTCTTGGAATATCATAAGGAGTCATACAAAATGAAATTTGGATCCACATATATGATTTTTGCATAGTGTGGAGGTGTGATGGAAGACTTGAGCAACCATTTAATGTATGGGTTAGTAATAACCCATTAATCAATAGAATTAAGAAAATTATGGGTTTTCCTTCTAGATTCTATATAGTTACTAGATTTAATGATCACTATATAATATGACAAGATGTTAAATATTAGAAAACATAGGTTCAAATACATGTAAATCTATTATTTATAAGAATTTCCATGAAAATCCTAATGGATGATTTAGATGGGTTGTCTTGTGGATGAATTTGTTTCCCATTATGAATATATTAAATGCATAAGTATGAGTCTTGGTTTTGGTTTTATTGCAAACAACATCGTTAGAGTTGGTTAAAATTATGGATATGTTACCTGAATGGCATTAGATTAAGTATGGTACAAACTCTTTTAAGAGAATATAACATGTTTTTTCATGAGGCAGTATGTAGTTTTGGCATGGTTGTAGAGTCATATAGGGTGTAATGGTATATTACTCATGATATTTTATATTTTATTATGATAGACTAGACCAATGATAATTTGTCAATATTGGAAGAGATGGTGCTTCACCCTTGGATTGACTATAAAATTTACTTCTCTCTATGGATCTTCATTTTTTTAGATATATAGGATCTAATATTCTCCCATTTGATATTCTTCCTTTTAAAGTATTCTAGTATTTTATTGCATTAATGAGATTAGCAAAATAGTCCATTAAAATGCTAAACTTGTTGATATATTAGATAAGGTCTTGGATTCTAGGTGACATGGCCTTATTTTAGGTCTTGATTTTTATTTGACCCTATTTAGAGTCTTTATCATATTTCATGAGATTTTTTTAGCACTTAATATCATGAGTGAAGGAGACTACACATGGTTGAAGAATATTGAGATGTAGTAGGCAATTAGAAACTCATATTGATTGGTATACTTAGGTTATTGGCTACTAAGATGAGAAGGATATTATGTATCCCAAATATCAAGTCTTATACAAATTTTTGGTTTATGCCCTTTACAAGGTATCCATCAAAATGTTGTGTGGTGTATGGGATAGACATGAAGTCAAAAAATGATTGAAATGATGATTATAAAAGCACCTTCCTAGTCAGTTGATATGGTAACAACTAGGATAAAGTGGTGATGACTATTATAGGAGAAATAAATTCTATATTATGTGGCCATGACTTATATGCATGGTGTTTGAATGTGAATTTTCTTAAGATAGATTTATCAACACTAAGACCAAAGTTCAATTGGGGGACACTCATTAGGGTACACGATATTGTAGTTTTGAGTCATAATTTTATGCATTTTAATGGTGCTATATTTACACAATATCATAGTTTTAAGTGTCACTTATTTTGATGATGCTTTAGGTAATGAGTGAGCAACGATAGACATAGTACTCTATGATTAATGTGGAATGATATACCTAGTATTCTCTGATGAATAAGTAGCACCAAACCTAGATCTCTATGTGAAGTGAGCTATGAGGAGCCAAAAAATACCCCACTTATCAAGGCTTCTTCAAAATTAAAATAATGAGTTTTTTATTGTACTATAGGCACTAATGGCCTATTACAAATGAACAATAAATTAAAGGCCTTGTATTATATAGGCATATGGTTTAACTTATGATTGAATCATCCTTAATTTCTTCCAAGTAGTACATCTATTAGACATAATGAAACAAATATTAAAAAATATAAAATTCATCTGGTCTTGAGCTAATAAGATGTTGTATGGAGCATTGTGAACACAATAATAAAATAATAAGAATGAAGAGAATTAGAATGAACAAGTTATGATATTGAAATTCCTGGCATCTCTCTACTAAATCAATTGAGTTTAAAAATAAGATTTTGGAACTCTAAATAATAAGTCCAAACTTTAAATCTAATAGATAAAAATTATGCACCATACTTCGATAACTAGATGCATATGCTGTACTTCCTCTTAGTTATTTCCTTTTTTGAAAATCCACCTAAGAAAATTTTATTGTTGTAGAAAATAAAGTAGGACATTATGGGGGACATTCTAGATGAAGCATCAAGATATTTTCCAATGTATTTTATACATTTCAAAACATGCAAATTTTTATGTACTATACATTTGTAATGTGAAGGTTGAAGATATAATTCTTTCTAATGACCATGTCAAAAAATCATTTTAAGTGGGCCTAGGCATTCAATTATATATGAAGATGTTGGTGTATGAGAATAGTCTATTCTTCTCAACTATAATGCTTTTTGATATTATAGCTTGATAGTATGTCCATATTGAGAAGCAAAATACATGTCATATACATTGTGTGTAATGGTTTTGCATTTAAAATTCTATGTTAAGTGGTTTTTTGATAGATCACAATTATGAATATGGAGGATAAACAAGATGAACACAAATGAGTGAAGAACACAAGCTTACACTAAGGAGGGGGTGAACAATATAATATACAACTTTTACTTTTCTTTCCAAAGTAATATCATCCAATATTATCAATTACAATAATGAAACAATGCACAAATCACCACACACATAATATATATAGATTTAACATGGTTCATCCAATGTTATATACATCCACAAAGAAATATTTCTTATAAATTTCTCAATAAATTTCATTGGAATCAATTTCCTATTACAATTTTTTTAGAAATCAATCCACAAGAGATACCAATCCCATTTTCTCGGGTTCATGGACCTCTATCCATAGGATACACCAATCCCCTCTACTCTGGTTCATGGAAATCTATCCATAGGAGACACCAATCCCCTCTGCTTTGGTTTTTGGACCTCTATCCACAAGAGACATCAATCCCCTCTACTATGGTTCATGGACCTATATTCACAAGAGACACCAATCCCCTATGCTCTGGTTCATGGACCTCTATCTAAAGGAGAAACAAATCCGCTCTACTATGGTTCATGGACATCTATCTACAAGAAACACCAATACCCTCTGCTCTAGCTTGTGGACCTCTATCCATAGGATACACCAATCCCCTCTGCTCCAAAACATGCTCATAATTTTTATCAAATATGCTCATAAAAGTTTCTCAACTCTACTCACAAATCTACTCAAATCTGCTCATAAAACCTACTTAAACCTGCCCATAATTCTGCTTAATCCTTCTCATAACTTTTCTCAAATCTGCTCACAAAAACCTACTCAAATTTGATCCAAAATATTGCATACAAATAATGCTCATCTATACCCAAAACCAAATATAACAATCCATAAATATTCCATGCTCATCTACTCCCAATCATACACAATGCATACCTTTTGCTTTCAAATATTTTCTATAACCCTTGCACATATACTCCCAATATCAATCAAAACCAATGCACAAGTTTACTCACAATTATGACCTATAACTTTTGTACATTTATTGATAATTTCAATAAACACTAATGTACATCAAATTAATCCTTATACTTCCAACCATATGACATAAAAATATTTTTCAAACAAAACGACCCTTGAGAAAGGAATTTAATCACCATACCTCTAAATCTACCTCAATGATGATAGTCTTCTTTTGCATGTACCTTCAAAACCTGTTTTGTCAAAAATAAATTTCCTTTCTTTTTCCACTACAAAAATAAATTTTAAATCATTCACTTAACAAAATATTCACTCAAAAAAATATAAAAAATAAAGCTCTAGAAATAATTCCTTATATCTCCCTTATTACTCTCAAAATAACATCTTATTTATTTATTTTATAATATACAAAATACAAATTTAAATTGCCAATGCTACACCTTATAACTCCAACTTATAAAATTCAATAATCAAGACATTCACCTTATATCTCCTTTTCTAACATGCAACAATTACAATTTCAAATAGTCCTCAATACACCTTATATCTCCTTTTCTAAATTAAATTTAAACAAAAATTTTGCCCTTATTTTAACCAACAAACCCAACGAACTATCTCCTTTTCACATAAAATTTTAACAATTTTTTTTCCCATACCTCAACCAACAATCCCAACGAATGCAGATAGAATCAATCTCCTAACCTCTGCCAACTCAGCGCCCTAGCACATGTTGGGCTACTAGCTAGTCTACTCCAGCGGGTATAACCAAACTCACAACACATTATAGATAAGTCGTTATTCATTATAGCTTTACAAACAAAAATGCTTTCCCTTATACCAACAAAAATGGTACCTACAAGTTTCAACCTTGTGACCTCCTGCTCCATAGTGTCCTAGCATTGGCTAGGCGACTAGTAGGGCTATCCTAGCGGGTAGAATTGAATGTGAAAAACCAAATCAAAACCTTCCTCTTCATTGTCTTACTACAAAACAAAACAATATCTCCACCAACCAAAAAAAATGCCTTCATGATTAGACCTCGTAATATCTTGCTCGTCAGTGTCTTAGTGCTAGCTAGACAACCAACTCGACTAGCCATCCAAATGGAACTCAAAATGCGACACAATAAAAATTTTATCATTTTCTCTCACAACCACCAAGAAGCTTTCCTCTGTTACTTATTATCGGCTTTGATTTTCGCATGGGGAGTATTAGAATTTATGCACATTAGTCAAAAACCTTCTCATCTTAAATGAAATATTTTTGCACCTTCTATATGCTTTTCTCTTAAAACTCAAGAATGTCGGGGAATATATAATTTTTAATTTTATATTTCCTCCAAGTGCTTTGGCACCTTTTTTTTTTTCAAAACTTTATATTATAATATTTTAAATATTATAATATTAACTCTTAAACATTTGTCCCTCTCTTTTAGGTCTTTGTCCCATGCAACTTTAAACCTTTTGCCTTCTCTTGTAATATATAATTATTTTTGTCCCAAGCAACTTTAAACCTTTTGTCCCAAGGCTTTAAACTTCTCTTTATAATATTTAAATTTGATATATAATTATCATAATCCTTTACTTAAAAATATTTTTCTTGTTATGATTTGTGTGAAATGTATGCTTGCCCTAGATAATTATTCATTGTATGTTATTCACAAAGCCCAACCTTGACATCATCGATGTATAATCCATTATTATAAAATTCTCACTCATGAAGAATATTTCTTGCTTGAATACCATGCTCCTCTGACATCAATTACAACTCAATATTTCCAACAATGTCCCTCTTTGTCATTGATGGAAACCCTTCAAAAAAAAAAAACTTTTACTGTAACTGGATTCCAAATCTTCTCCCCCTCACTAAATTTTCTCCCCCTTTGACATCAATGGTAAAGGGTCCCTTATTGGACTAAAACTAAGATACTTAGCACAAACCTCTCACAATTTTCTTTACTTGAGGTGATCAATTATGGGATGGGATTTAAATTACTCCCAAATTTTCTCTGAGATACTCAAAATTTTCCTTTGGAAGTGGTTTGGTAAAGATGTCAGAAATTTGTTCCTTTGTAGCAATGTATTCTAATTTGACTTGGTGATCAGTAAGTTGCTCTATCAAAAAATGATATTTGATTGAAATGTGCTTTATCTGATTATGAAATTTACAACCCAAGAAAGAAAGATAACTCACCGAGCATAGACATATGAAATTCATTTTGCATACACTTTACAAATTTTTGACACATCTTGTCATTACTACCTCCAAAAATGATATCATCCACATAGACCACTACAATCAACAAGTTATTTCCTTCATTTTTAATGTATAGATTTCTATTAGCTATACCTTTTTTGAAACCCCGTTCTTAGATATACTTATCCAATCTTGAGTAACCAGCCCTAAGGGCTTGCTTTAGTCCATAGAGAGACTTACTTAATTTGCATACATAGTCTGGATTATCTGTCATGTTGAAACCATCTAGTTGCTCTATGTAGACCTCTTCCTCTAAGTAACCATTGAGAAAAACTGATTTTATATCCATTTGATACACCTTGAAGTTTCTGCTGCTTGAGAAATATAGGAATATTCTTATGGATTCAATAAATGCAACAGGAGAAAATGTCTCTTCAAATTCAATCCCCTCAACTTATTCGCAGCCTTTACACACAAGTCTTGCTTTTTTTTTATAACCTGATCATCTTCACTCAACCTATTTTCTATAGACCCATTTTGTGCCAATTACATTCTTGTATTTTGTATTTGGAACAAGTTACCAAGTCTCATTCTTTTCTATTTGGTCTAACTCTTATTCCATTGTCTTAATATAATATTTGTATTAACTTGCTTCTTTAAAATCCTTGGGCTCAACTTTAGATAGCAAAGAATAATTTGCATGTTCACATGTTCCTATTATCTTCCTCCTTGTTTGCCTCTCATATGGATTCCCAATAATTAGTTCTCTCGGATGATTATTTTGGACATACTTGGATGGTGTCTTAGCTGGTGCCCTTTGTGTCTCATCTTATTCAATTTATTCACCTTCTTCTTCTTTCTTACTTTCTCCTTATTGATACACAATCTCTTGAGATGGTTCTCTTAAATCTATTTCCACAATTGTATGTGATGTTTTATTGTAGCATCTATAGGCTTTGCTCTTGGTGGAATAGTCAAGAAAGATACCCTCATCACACCTAGAATCAAACTTTCCCAAATTTTTCTCTTCTCATCTAATGTAGCATTTGCTTCAAAAAAAATTGAAGTACTTCATAGTAGTTGGTCTTCCCTTACAAATTTCATAAGGGTTTTTGTGGTGATTTACTCTTACTCGAGCTCTATTTATGATATCGACAATTTTATGAATTAACTCTTTCTAAAAATCTTTAGAGATCTTAGATTCATTTAACATAGCCCTGGCCATAACCTAAATAGTTCTATTTTTCCATTCAACTACTCCTTTTTGTCATGGAGTTCTTATTTCTGAGTATAGTATTTTGATTACATATTGTTTACAAAATTCTAAAAATTCACTTGAAGTAAATTATCCTCCTCTATCTGATATTGGACACATGATATTTTACCTATTTCATTTTCTACAAGTGCCTTGAATACCTTAAAATTTTCAAATGCTTATGATTTTTCCTTTAAGAATGTTACCCAAGTCATTCTAGAGAAATCATCAATAAATAACATGAAATAGTTCTCACCTTGTAAAATATTTGTCCTAGTAGGACCACATAGATAAGTGTGAACTAGTTCCAGAGGCTTGAATGAAGAAAAATCCTTTGATTTGAAACTTGATCTTGTTTTATTACCATGCTGACGTTGTGCACAAATTGTGCGTAGGGGTTTTATTATCCTCTACAAATATTTGAATGTCTTTTTTTTTCTTATTTTCACTATGTTTTTAAAGCTCAAGTGATCCATCCTTGTATGCCATAACCAAATCTCATCCTAATGTTATAAAAATTATTTTTATCCCTTGATTTCACTCAACGTGGAGAGATCTACTCAACTAAGCTTAAACAATTCCACTCAATCAATCACTTTAATAACAATACTTATCAAGTAATCCTCACATAACAATGATACTCATAACCTTTACAAACCCTAGCTCAAGTTCTTCACTCAACCAATCACTTCAAAAACAATGCTTATCAAGCAATCCTCACATAACAATGATACTCATAACCTTTACAAACCCTAGTTCAAGTTCTTCACTCAACCAATCACTTCAAAAACAATGCTTATCAAACAATCCTCACATAACAATGATACTCATGATCTTTGTAAACCCTAGTTAAGTTCTTCACTTAACCAATCACTTCAACAATAATGCTTATCAAACAATCCTTACATAACAATGATACTCATGATCCTGCAAACCCTAGTTCAAGATACTTCACAACTTCACATAACAATGATACTCATGTTCTTTCAAACCATAATTCAATAAATTAAACAAGGGATATCAATCATCCAACAATGAAGTATGCATTCACTCAAAATATCCAAAAATGCTTATCAAACAAGTTTTATAGCATTTACTTCCATTTCATAAAACTCATCAACTCACTCACAAAGGAAAACTTAACCAAGTTCTTTTCACTCCAATATAGTTTGTAGAAAATCCCAACCAATCAATTATTTCAACCAAGGAATAATATATCCATACCTATTACTTGATGAATAATAAACTTCAAAACCTATCTCAATTATAATTACTTTATTTGCCAAGCACAAAGGTTAGTTGACAAGAATTATCACTCTAACACTTCTTTAAAATATTTTTTTTATACAAAAATAATACTCAAAGACACCTTATAATATCCAACTTTAAAATAATATCTAACAACCTTCAACCTCAAAAATAAACTTCCTTACTACCTTATAACTCAAACACTTAAAAATTCAATTAAAAAATCAAATTTTTGCATTATATTTTAACTCCCCTAAACAACTTATAATCCAAATTAATTATGCAAAAACTTTAATTAACATAAACTTTTGGGAAAAAATTAGTTTTCCTTTTTTATTTTTCATAATCCAAGACAACCCAAACAATGCACATACCTTTATTGTGCTGCCCAAAAGGCCTTGGTGGGATTCAAACCATCGATGGTTTTCCCCAAGCAATTCCTTAGTGCTCGCACCCACCAAATAGGCTGCATGGCTCCACAAGATCCAAAAGGCACAAATGTGCTTTGAATTCCTTCTCCCTCGAACAATGCAAACTAAAACATGAACCTCCCTTCAATAAAATTAAGTGCACAAGATTCAAACCCACACCAGGAATCTCGTCGGTGTCTTACATAGACCTTGGCTGCAAAATCAGATACAAGGGGCTTCAAGTAGTTTTTAGAGGCTACCACACTTTATCTTTTCCTCTGCTCACAAACACATGCGAAAATCCATGTTTTTCTTTTGCACGAGCTAGAATACAATTCGCATGGATGATTTTCCAAATGCCAAGCTTTGGCATTATTTATATGTAAATAATAGCTTGTTCCAACGTCGGCGATTATTCGAATTTAATTTGAATTCGAATATTAAAGTTAATTTTAAATATTAAATAAATATTTAAATTAACCTTAGCACCCATCATTATTTAAATTAAAATTTTAATCAAAGATTAAAATATTTTAATTTAAATTAAATCTTCTTGTGGGTATTTTCCAACTTGATCCTTGATCTTCTTAAACTCATTTTTTGATCCGAAATAATAATTAAAAAATATTATTATTTAATTTAACTTTGTTTCTCCTTCCTTGGATCTTTGTCCTTTGAACCCTCATGGTATATAATATTTAAAAATAAATATTATAACCTATTGCTTTTCAATACCTTCTTGCTTTTGGAAGAAACACTTAATGTCCTCAAATATGATGAACATAGAACAAGAATGCTTTTAATATCAATGACAACAAACACTCCTCAAAATGTCCAAAACTAGTTTATAGATGATTTCTTGTAAAGCTTCGATTGAAAGAAGTGATTTTGTATTGTAATCCTGCAATCACAGTCAGTTGTTTTTTTAGTTCATATAAATTATATTTCTCCCTAAGTTTTCTCTGAAATGCTTCTTAATCCAATTTTTACATCGATAAGCATTTTTCAGGAAAATAGTGTTCTCAAATTGAAAATACCCCAAAATTGACTGCAGTGAATGAGTCAAAACCCATTTCACACAATTACATCTTTGAAAAGGTATTTTCGAGAATTTTTTATCCCAAAAAGGGATTTCATGTGAAACAATCCTGAAAAGCAATTTTGAGACCCTTTATCCCAAAAAGGTGTTTCGGGACATTTTTGTCTCGAAAATGTTATTCCAGAATACTATGTCCCGAAAAGAGCTTTTGGGACACCTATGTCCAAAAAAAGAGTTTCGGGACTACCGTGTTCTAAAAAGGGCTTTCAGGACTACCGTGTTCTGAAAAGGGCTTTCAGGACTACCATGTCCCGAAAATAATTTAGGGACTCCTAAAACCTAAATCTTTCAACAAACATATATGAATGGGAGTAGCTATGATCTCCTGTGGATCTAGCCACCATATATAGCTGACGTTATTTTTGGTCATCGCATAGGTCTCGTAGATCCAAAACTTAAATATTTGTAGGTTTGTTGTTAGCTTTCTCACAGAGCAAGACCTCCTCTTGGGAAGAACATTCATCACAACCAGCGGTACAAATACCACCATTCCTTCCTGTGTGCTATTCTGCTATGTCGAGCAACTCCACTATCTTGTCGTCTCTGCGATATTTTAGGATTAAGCTTTGGTGTCTACTACATAAAAGTGATGTGTTGATGTGACTTCATCAGGGGGTTTTGATTTCCTTCAATGAGCGATGGTGACCGTCCACATGTGACCATCAATGTTTATATAATGCCTTTGTTACTACGATGCTATGTACCTCAAGGTTTACCCGCACAAAGATTTCATTTGTCTAGTCATCTATGTGTGATACAACCAATAGATACTAATGAAGTTACACATGAAGAAAATACTATTGCAATCACATTACATGCACTTATAGGTTTAAAATCTCATCATATAATTAAGGTACAAGGATTCATTAGGCACAAACATGTTAATGTATTGATAGACTCAGGTAGCACACATAACTTTATCGATTTCAAAACTACCAAATCCTTGAACTTGTATATGAATACTTCTAATCAAGATAAGTTTCAAGTATTGATTACAAATGGAGGTAATGCTCAATGTGTGGGCCAAACATCTTCAGTTTCAATAAAAAGGGAAGTTATACTTGGCATGGATCTCTCTTCATCATGGACTTAGGGATATTAGATGTCATTTTGGATGCAAAATAACTATATTAACTCGACGACGCTACTCTTAATCTTCAAATGTTATACATCATATGGAAATAGAATGGGAAGACTATTTGTATTCAGGGAATTCAATCTCCATCATCCAAGGTGGTGAGTTCTCATTGCATAGAGAACTTATTAAAGAAGGGTGCTTATGGTTTTATAGCTCAAATAAATTCCATGGAAGCATAGTTCTTGGATACTCCTATAGTTCTATTAAAGGATCTTCAAACTATTATGGATAATTATGAAGAAGTTTTCAATGAATCAAAGTGTCTACCTCCTGAACAATCACATGGCCATGACCTTATAATGTTCATCCTTTTCGTTATCTTCAACCTCAAAAGATAGAAATAGATAAGCTAGTACAATAAATGTTAGAACATGGCATCATTCATCCTAGCATCAATCCCTACTCATCACCCATATTAATGGTACATCATAAGGATACCTCTTGGTGCATGTGTCCAGATTTTTTATTTCTAAAAAAAAATACCATCAAGGATAAGTTTTCTATTCTAGTCATAGATGACTTATTAGACGAATTACAAAGTGCTAGTTATTTCACTAAATTGGATCTTCATTCAAGTTTTCACCAAATTTAGGTTATGGAAGAGGATATACCTAAAACCACTTTTCAAATTCATGAAGATCATTATCAATTACTAGTCGTACCTTTCGGTCTTACTAATTCTCCATCAAAATTTTAAATCCTTATGAACCATATCTTTAGGCCATATATTCGCAAGTTCGTCTTAGTTTTATTTCATGATATGTTAATTTACAACAAATTTTGGAAGCATCACCTAACCCATGTTGACAAGGTCTTTCAGTGACTACTTAAGGATAAAATTTTTGTTAAAAGATCCAAATGTGCCTTTGGAGTCCAAGAAGTTGAATACTTAGGTCATATCATTTCCCATGAAGGATTCAAAGTAGACCATAAAAAAATTAGATCTATTCAAGATTCGTCTCTACATAAATCATTCAAAAAATTTAGGGGATTCCTAGGTCCTATAAAATATTATCGAAAATTATAGTACCTCTCATAACACTTACCAAAAAGAATGCTTTTAAGTAGAATGAAGCAGCTTCTCAAATATTTCAATCTCTCAAGGAAGCCATGTGCTCTACCATAGTATTGAATACTCTTGATTTTAGTAAACCTTTCATAATCAAGTGTGACACTTTGGGTATAGGTATTGACACTGTTTTAATGCAAGAAGGTCACTCCTTGACTTTTAAGAACAAGAAACTTTTAGGTAATAATTTGGGCTGATCCACTTACAAGAAGGAAATAACTATTTTACATGCCATTGAGAAATAGAGGCATTATTTAATAAGTAGTCATTTCATTATTAATACTGACCATAGTAGTCTTAAGAATTTTTTGGAACAAGGTCTATCTTACACTCAACAAAATAAATGGATGACCAAAATTTTGGGGTATGATTTCGTGATTGACTAAAAGAAAGACAAATAAAATATGGTAGTTGATTCATTGCCTCACAAATATGAAGATGAGATATCCATAAATACCATTTCGGGTCCTTATCCCCAATGGTTGTCCCAAATTCAAGAAAAATAATTCGTTGATAGTGAAACTACTCAAATTATTCAAGATAAAAATCTAGGATCATCAAGGTATCCTTACTTCTCATAATTAGATGGTGTGCTTCACAAGAAAGATCACACCTACCTTTTGTAGGGTTCCACTATTAAATCTATGGTTCTCCAAGAATTACATGCCTCCCCTTTGGTAGGACACTCAGGATTCTTGAAAACATACCAGTGAGAAATAATCTTTTGCTTGGAAAGGCTTAAAATATGATGTTAGGACATTTGTGGCCGAATGTGAGGTATGCCAATGCAATAAAGGTGAAATAGTGAAATCTCTAGGACTGCTGCAACCCTTACCAATTCCAAACCGACAATGGGAACACATATCAATGGATTTCATTAAGGGGCTCCCCAAGTTCGAGGGTAAAATAATAATTTTTGTGGTTGTGGATCATTTTTCCAAGTACGCTCACTTTTGTGCCATACAACATCCCTATTCAACAAGTAAAGTAGCTAGGGTATTTCTTGACTCCATTTTCAAATTACATGGTATGCCCAAAACTATTGTAAGTGAACATGATCCCATATTCACTAGTAAATTTTGGAAAGAATTATTTTGTCTTAGTGGTACCACGTTGAAAATATCTTTCGTATACCACCCACAATCTGATGGCCATACAAAAATAGTTAATAAATGTTTGGGTACTTATCTTTGCTACTTTGCTGAAAATAAGTGATATCACTGGATTCAATGACTTTCATTAATGGAATGGTGGTATAACACTTCTTACCATTTTCCCCTCAATATGTCTCCATTGTAAGACTTGTATGGTCAGAAGCCACCAACAATCACAAACTATGTTTCAGGATCTTTCAAAGTAGCTTAGGTTGATGACTTGTTTCTACATTGTTAGGCAATGCTCAATCTTGTTAAATACAATTTGATCCAGGAACAAAATTGTATGAAGCAATAACATGACTTTTCAATTCAATGTTGGAGATATCGTCTTTTTACACCTACAACCTTATAAGCAACTATCCTTGAAAATCAAATCTAGTTAGAAATTGGCTCCTCAATTTTATGGGCCCTACAAGATATTTCGTTGTATTAGTGAAGTTGCATATCAATTGGAGTTCCCACACTCTTCTTGTATATATCCAATTTTTTATGTATCTTGTGTCAAACAAGTTATTGGTCAGAAAGTGCAAACACAAACCAAGATTTTAGTACTAGATGAAGAATGGCAAATAAATTTTCAACCTAAAACAATATTACAAACCAGAGTATGTCATCTTTGATCTCACCAGATTCAAGAATTTTTGATTAAATGACAAGATCTTCTAGAATAAGATGCTATATGGGAATGAGAAAACATTTTCCAGTCATTTCCATCTTTGAGGATAAATCTTTTAAGGGAGAGAGCCATGTAATGATCCCAACGGATGTGTCGACTCATTGATTGATTAAATCATTGAATATCATTTTATCATTTGCATATTGAAAGAGACTCCACCCTCTTCGAGTGGCTATAAGGTTCTGTCCTCCATAAGTGACATGACATTCTACTCCAACTCACTTGTTTAATACTTTATATCCGCATTTCGATTAATTTACAAAGGGTAACCTTCCACTATTTATAAGCAAACTGTTATCAAATTTCTGTCTCCATGTTGTGCTATGTTTCTACTATAAGAGAGGCTATGATTCTACAATTATAGTCTACTACTAACAACAAAAGTGCCACCAACTTGCAAAAGCGTCAATGATGCTTTTGCCATTGATCTTGTAGCCATCATTATATCATTTTGTATTCATCTAATTTTTTCTCCTAGATAGGGGTCTGATGTTGTTAAAAGGGTTGTACATTCTCCACTTAACTAGGTAGACCTATTTATTATTGGTTGCATGTATTTTTTATTTCTTTTATAAGTTTATGGAAAATAGGATCCTAAGCTATAGTGCCACCAAATAGTATTAGCATTGGTAGCACTTTTGTGGGTTGACAATGCTTCTACCATTATGATAAAAAGTAGTTTAAATCAAATGCCAAGATTTTAGAAAGTATAAGTCATCAGTAAAATTGTTGCCACATCGTAGTAGCACTAATAGCACTTCTACATCTTGTAAGCGCTTTTGCCACTATTAGTGTTTCATTTTTTTTTCAAATTAAAGTTACTATGTCCTCTATATTTCTTATTTTTATTTATTACAAGACAAAATAAAAATGAAAACAAGTCATTATCTATATTAGAGGGGTTCCGAAGAGAATAACATAATAGTTTGGGCTTTGGCTCTTCTTCAAGAGGTTTAAAGTTCAAAAACCTCAAACCGCAGCATATGTGTGAAGTTGTGTGTTAACTTCCCTATTGATAAGCTCAAATATTCCCCTTATAAAAAGTCATAGTGGAGTGAGGATACCCATTCTTAAACATTGATAATAAAGGTTTATCACATAACGAAATCTTAACCTAAAATAATTTTATATGGCAGGGTATAATCTTACACCTCATCAAAACAGAATCGGAAACAATCATATTAGAACTTGTTTGATTGCCCTATAAAAGGTAAGATTTTCAAACGCAACGTAAAGCATCCAATTGACACCTAAGACTAACGAACCAAGCACCTCCAAGATTTTCGAAACTAAAAGAAGCGGACGAGTCAAGGCAAAATGGACATTGCCATTAATTTCAAATTGCCGGTTCCGCCGTCGGCCAAAAACATTCAAATTGCACGTGAATCTCCACAAACCCTTCAACAAACTCTCCAACCCACGGTCAAACATCCCCGGGAGATGGTCAGCCGAAACGTAAAAGCCAAAAGCTACTAAAAGTATCGTCGAATTGCTATAGAAGTCCGAGTGAAAAGTGTCTTGAAGCCGGAAGTATTTATGGAAACTTAAAATTAAAAGGAACATCCTCAAGTATGAAGATTCGAACTATTAATTTCTATACACCAAAAATTTAAGCTCACCAATCTACTGGCTTTATGATCACTTCTCATTTTTGGGATGACGTCGAAATGGAAAGGACAAAGAGCTATAACAGGAATACCTGACAGGTAACGTGTTTAATGTACATTGGCCCGCTATGGGTGGGGTAGATCGTAATGCTCTCAGGTTGCACTTGCTCCCCCAGAACCACCCTCTACTCCTCTCGTCTGTTGACGATGCCACCTTTTGGTGGGTCTCGCGTTATTGTTTGGTAATACAGTACACTCACTTGGATGTATTATAATAAAACTTTGACTGTTTAAGTAGATGTTTAATGTTTAAATCTTATACGTAGAATTGTATGCATTTCTAAATAATAAGAGTTTAGTTAAGTAAATATATATATATAAATTTATATTAAAGATAAACTCGGTAAATTCTTATATGTTGTAAATCAAATTAAATTCAATTTACAAAAATCTTTCATAAAGAATATCATTTTATTGCATGAGACATTGATATACCTGCCTTTCTTCCACTGGGGCCTTTGTATGGGACGAACTGTCTCCAGCAAAGAGACGAACTTTTGGGGGAAGTGGTGGGTCCGAATAATTCAGTCATATCTAAGTGGGATGGATCTCCTTCGACTTGCCAATCAAAGCAGTGGACCACCTGAGCCAATGCAATCTCAACGATGACAAGGCCCATAGACGCTCCTGGACATCGTCCCCTCCCTGCCTCAAACGGAACTATCCTCATGTCTTTGTCTTTTATCACATCAAAATCCATGCCCCATAAATCTTTCAGGCTTGAATACCAATGAATCTTCCCACCACACAGTCGGATCTCTTCCTATTGCCCATGCGTTCACGATAAGCCTTGTTTTTGCGGGTACAAAGTAGCTGCGATCACGTCCCTTCACAGTGCAAGCTTCTGGAGATTCGTGGGGGATAAGTAATGGCACTGGTGGATGTAAGCGTAACGTCTCTTTCAACACATAATGAAGGAATCTCACTTTTGAAAGGTCAGACTCTTCTATTATTCGATTTTTGCCTACCACACACTCAAATTCGTCTCGTAATTTATTGGATACGTTTGGTTTTCTTAGCAGCTAACCGATTGCCCATTCTACTGTTGTCGCCGTAGTCTCCATCCCACTAGAAAAAATATCCTGTACACATCAGAGTAAATGAATGATGAATACTGATTTTGGAGCGATTGTTTCGCTGAACATGTTTTAAGGAAATCTAAATTGAAACTAGAGAATAAAGGGAAATCCAAATTCAAATTCAAATCATTGTAGAAAATAAGTAAGTCAATCAAATAACCATCAATAAGCTTTTCATTGCTATTCAGACATTTCATGAGGCACTTTGCAGACTATAACACTTGGGCTGGCTATTAAATTGACAAGCTATGTAATCTCTTCCGCGGGACGAGAAACTCATTTTCTCGTTGCGAAGCTAATAAATAATTTGTAGTAATTATAAGTGATGGTAGAGGGACTATCTTTGTTGTTAATAGGTGGAGAGCATTGTGGAGCTTCCAAACGAATAAAGGGCACCGGAGGATCCACACGTAGCGATAAGTGAATTCAATATACATAATCTTAGCGCTCTGTTGGACATGGTAATGTTTAATTTCAAAAATTATAGGAAAGTATTAAAACAATAGTTATATAAAATATAAAATGTTCAAATAAAAAATATTATTATAAAAATAAAAAGATAAATTTAAAGATAGAAAAACATGATTTTTTAGTTAAGTTATTTATAATAAGTTTATATATGTATTTAACATGAGTTGATTTATTCTTCCATTCTTATATGGGTGGATCACCATCTATATCTCAAAGAGATCATCCAACATGTGTATCATTCATAATTAGATTAAATTATATGGAATAAAGTGAGATGGTGACAAAGCCTATTATATTGTAAATAATATTTTATGTTGTTCGATGAAACAAATTTTCCATAATGGTTATTGATGTAATGGAAATACTTGAGCGGTGGAGTTACACCCAAATTGAGCATATGAGTTGTAATGTAAAATATCTTCTATTTAGTGATTTATATAATAAAATTACAAAATTATGAAATAATTATATTCTTTCACAATGTTGGAGATAAAGGTACTGTGGGATCAAAGCCAATGATAGCAATGAGTATTAAATCTAGTGTTGAAGATATGAGCCCTGAGAAATCATAAAGTAGCTTAGGGGGATGTTGGACCAATGGGTAGAACTTTTACATTTAAATTATAGGCTAGATCAAGGGAAAAATAACTCTTATTGGTGGATCAGTCTCAATAGATTGAGGTCCTAGATTCGAGTCCTAGCTAGTATATACATTTAGCAAGATGTAAGAGTTGAAGAAAGACACAGTAGCAAGGGAAGCCTCAAAATATAAAGAAAACAATAAGAGTTTGCCTAAAAGAGAAGCATTGATGAGAACCATTAGATGGGTTATGTGTGGTAGAAGTAAGGTTCCACATATAAGAGAAGAAATAGAGTGAACCTCATAAGAAATGATATATTTTGTTACACTAATGATTACAACAAATAGTTATCCATACGATTTGTTAGGATGTGAAGGTTATCATAAGGACATTTCTAGTTGAGTCATGGAATTACAACTATATTGTGGAAGACATAAGCAACAAAAAAGGTATATGTGCAATAGCAAGCTAAAGAGAGTTTTTCTTCAAGAAATTAAATATTGGAACATTAAACATTAAGGGGAAGAATGTTGAAAAAAGTAATGCTTAATGTGAAAAACATATGAAAGTTCTTCTCTTAAAGAAGAAGAAAGTAATTTAAAAAAAAAAACAATTGCAATATAGAGATTAAGATGGAAAAATAAAAAAGGTGAACACAAAGATAAAAATAAAAATCTAATGATAGAAAAGCATAATCTATTAGTTAAAAAAAACTATTTTTAATGCATCTATATGTTCATCTATCTGTTTATTTATCCATCCATATTTCAAGTGGAGTATCCAACATGTGTATCATCCATAATTGAATTACATTCTATGGAATGGAGTGAAATGCTAACAAAACTTATTATAATTTGAAGAATATTGTATGGAGTCGTATGGTGATAAATCTACCATAATGTTTAATGATTCAATGGAATAGTTGAGTTGTTTAGTTACCCAAATTGAGCATATAAATTGCATTCTAAAATATCTTATATGTCATGATTTATATAATATAATTATACCATTGTGAGATAATTATATTATTTTCCAACATTGGATATAAATTACATTATGAAATTTCTTCTAAGTAGTGATGCATATAATACAATTAAGAAATTGTGACATAATTATATGGTTTGGCAATATTGGATATATAGATAATTTCGTAATATAAGTGCTAGGGCAGAGAATAAAATATTTTATTAGTGTCGCAATACTGTTAGGGCAGTGAAGGTGAGTGCAGTCATGCTAGGGCAATGAAGAAAAATATTTTAGCAGTACCTCAATAGTGCTAGGATAGCGAAGAAACATATTTTTACCATACCACAACAGTGCTAGGGTAGTGAAGAAAAATATTTTATTAGTACTGTCGTGAAGGTGAGTGCAACAATGCTAGGACAACAAAGAAAAATATTTTAGCAGTGGCACAATAGTGCTAGGGCAGTGAAGAAAAATATTTATCAGTGCCACAACAGTGCTAGGGTAGCGAAGGTGAGTGTAGGGGTGCTAGGGCAGCAAAGAAACATATTTTAACAATGTCGTAGCAATAGTAGGGAATTGAAGAAACATATTTTGGTGATGCATCCTTATGCTCTATCCCTAAGCTGGCCTCATATCACAATCCAATTTTTCTTGAGAAGACACTAGATTCATCCTTCTTTCCTCGACCATTTAGATTTGAAGCAATGTGACTTAAACACCCTAGTCTAGAATCCAACATTGAGGAATGGTGGAGTTACAAATTCTTAGATTTTTTAATGGCACAAATAGCCTCCAAGTTGAGATTTATAAAGGCTAATATAAAGGATTAGAATAAGCAGCTTTTTAGAAATATTATGACCAAAAATATGGAGATTCATAGCCAATTTTAGGAGGTTGAGAAGATAGCCAAAACTTAGGGTTACTCTATGAATTAAAGAGGCAAGAACTATCTATTGTGACAAAGCTCCACATTTTTTTGGTATGAGAAGAAATTATGTGGAGGCTGAAAGCTATGGCCCTGTGGCTTAAGGAGGGTGATCAAAACACAAATTTTTTTCACTCCACTACATTGAGGCATATGAGTAATAATAGGATCAGGGTGATTACAAAAGAAAATGGAGAACTCTGTAAATATATTAAAGAGACTAGATCCGAGGTAATGATTTTTTTTAAGAACCTGTTTTGTTCCACATCAACAAAAAATTAATAGGATGAAGCTCGCTTACTGAATATCATACCACTTCTAGTCTCTATAGATATTAATAATGTTTTGCATACTATGTTTTTATATGATAAAATTAGTAAATTTATTTTTGCAATGAGCGAGCACAAAGTACTAGGACCTGATGGGTTTCCCCCAATAATTTTCAAAACTTTTGGTATATTTTAGGATCAAATATATGTGATGCTATTAGTGATGTTAACTCTTTGAAATAGATCCCTTAAAATGTCAAATCTACGTTTTTGGTGCTTATCCCTAAAACGGAAGATGCTAAGGATTTTGCAGTTTATAGGCCTAATAATATGTGCAATACTATTTTTAAAATTTTGATGAAGACCTTGGTAAACAAATTGAAACTTTTATTACTAGACATCATTGATATCCCATAGAGTGATTTTGTGACTAGGAGGTAAATTTTGGATGGAATCATTGTAGTGCATGAAATCATCCATTCGACAATCAAAAGCAGTAATTCTATGATATTGCTCAAGTTGGATAAGAATAAGGCTTATGACAAGGTTGATTGGGAGTTTCTCTTTAAAGTCTTGCATACATTAGATTTAGTTAGGAGTGGATAAGTTTGATCAAATCATGTTTCTTCAACCAAGTTCTTGATTCTTGTGAATGGATCTCTAGTAGGATATTTTAAGAGCTACAAAGAAATTCATCAAGGAGATATGTTGTCCCTATACCTTTTTATTTTGTTGGAGGAATATTTCGGGTGGGCCATCGAAGATGATTTTTCTATTGTAGACCTTAAGCTAGCTATGCCCATCAGTATTATATCGCATCATCAGTTTGTTGATGATACTCGTATGTACCTTCAAGCTTCAATTCTAAAAGCAAAATCAGTTAGAATTATTATGAAAAATTAAGAACAAGTGGCGGGTTGTAAGGTTATTTTTAGGAAAAGTGTTTTTTTTTCTTCAATAATCCTCCAACAAAGTGGTTGAGGATTATGGATATTTTGGGATGTAATAGTGGGTCTCTCCATTCAGCCTACTTGGGTATGCCAATGTTTTTTGAAGCTTCAAGATCATCCTTATGGGAACCGATTGTGGAGTGTGTCCAAAGAAATATTACAAGCTAGAAAGGGGCTCCCTCAAGCCAAGTAGGAAAAATGATGTTTGTTAAGGCCATACTTCAAAGCATCCCGATATATTTTCTTTCTCTATTCAAAATCTTGGGTAATATTATTGAAAGAATAGAATGTATCCAATGCACATTTCTTTGATCAGGAGTAAGTGACAAAAAGAAATTTCATCTAGTGGCATGGGACCAAGTATGCAACAAGAAGGAGGAGGGCATTTTAGGTCTTAGAAGATTGAAATCCATGAACAAAGCTCTTGTTGCCAAGCAGGGCTGGAGACTGGTTCAAGAGGAGAAAGTGAGATGGGTTGATATTGTCAAATCCAAATATCTAAATCATGAGAAGTAGTTTATTAGAGACCCGTTACCCCTCCAGGTTTCAAATTTCTAGCAGGGTTATGCATAGTGGCAAATATTCTGAAATTGGGTGAATATTAGGATTTTCAAAATTAGAAATTGACAAATATGAGGACCCTCGACGTCGACCCATTTGCCTAAAATTTTCAGGACAAATTTTTTATTAGGATCAATTTGCCATAATATATATCCAAACATAGGCATATTTGTACTCGTTGGAAATATATTTTAAATACTGATCTAATGGTGGTGTTTTTATGAAGTTATAAGATGATTTAATAGGTCAAAAGTACATCCAAAGATGACCTTATATTTTAGGGCTTCAAATACCCCAAATTTTGGTATGAAGATGCTCAATTTTATTTGCTTAGAATTATCCATGATTCACCTTAATTTTGATTAGGATTCACCATTTTTTTACAAGTACATTTTGAGTCCAACCCCTTATGCATAACCTTGCTTTCTAGTCTAGCCTGATATGGTGTAGATCGGATATCCATAGATGGGGTAGGTGGTTTTTGGGAGATGGAAGGTTTATCATATTCTAGAGTGGCATGTGGGCAATTGAGATTTCGTTGGATTCAAGATTAGAATTGGTCTTAGTCAAACCAAGTACAAATTATTTATGGGGGAATAAGGTTTGTAATTTCATTAAAAATATTGAATACCACCCCTGATGGAAACCATTTGACTTACCAAGACTTTTGATGGAGAAAATGAGGGCATTTGATAAAATTTTCAATATCATTAAATGGATTATAATTACTAGAAGAGAAATTCTAGATAAATTCATATGGGGACTACATAAGGATGGTAAATTCTCAGTCAAATAAACTTATTTAGTAGTATATGGTCCTTCTAATCCTTGGTTTTTGATAGATAAAATTTTGATAAAAGGACTGACTTCAAAAATCAACATTTTCTTTTGGATGGTGGTACAAGGAAAATTTATAACTTTAGAAAATATCAAAAAAAGAGGTATGATTTTTCCTATGATTGTTTCTTGTGAAAAAATGTGGAGGAATCCCTACTCCATATTCTTTTTTAGTTTTCCTTTTTTGGAAGAGGTTTTTAACTACATTTTCAAATATTTGAACATCCAATGGGTGTTTTTGAACAACCTAGAGGATGTGTTGACCCAATGGGTTTCTCCCTTCCTATCTCTCGACCTTCGTTGGTTTTGGAAATTTAGCCTTCCTCATATCTGGTGGTAGATTTGGAAGGAAATAAACTCAAGGGAATTTAAGGATGCTACTCATTCAAGTAAATTTGTGGCTTTACAGGTAATTTATTTTTTGTGGATAATATTACAATCCTAAATTTGAATGTTGTGACTGTAGAGTAGGAATGATCAATGGAGAGATCTCTTGGATTCAATTTCAATCCTCAACTAGTCAGACCTACTATGCCTTCGAACAAATCTAGGGTTAAGTGGGAACCACCTCCAATTGGTTGGATGAAGTTAAATTTTTGTGGTGCATCTAATTAGAATTTAGGTCTTGCAAGTATTTTAGGGATTATAAGGAACCATGATGGATTGATAATTTTAGCCTTTACTGATAATCTGGGCCATCAAACCAATCATTTCATCAAAGCAAGGGCCCTGTTCCAAGGAGTTTCTCTATTGGATTATGTAAGTTGCAGGAAACTAGTCATTGAAGGGGACTCCCTTAATGTTATAAATATGACAAGAGGGACTCAATATCCTACCTAGAATATTTTGAAAATTCTTTTGGAAGTTCAAAGATACATCCAAAATCTAGAATAGGTTCAATTTAAGCATACATACATGGAAGGTAATCAGGCAACCGATATATTGTCTAACAAAGAAGTTATTTGAAATGGTTTAGTGGTGTGGTGGGATATTTTACAATGGATATCACTTCTATCTATAATGACCTCATACATAATTAACCTTTTCTCTGCTCTAGTCGAGTTGTTGTTGATGACTTGGTTGTAAAACTTGGGGGTTCTTGTTTATTTTGGGTTTCTACACCTAATTTCATATCTCCAAGCTACTAATTCCTCCCTGTAAGCCAAAATATCCAATGCAAAATAAATTCTTGCCCTGATGGGCTAGCAATACTGGGAAAGCAACGATGTCATGGGGAGAATGGTACTAGTGTATGGCTCGATTTGTGGTTCAGGTCCTACTAATGATCTGTGTTTAGCTAGTTATCTCTAACATCCTAATTTGGTTTCAATTTGTTTTAAATTTTAAATTATGTATGGTCTTACCTATGTACTAGTTTGGCTTTGGAAGGGGTAACTCCTCTGATTGGTCATTCCTCGATTATTATCAAATGTAAGTAATTTTTTCTCTCTCTTTTTGGGTGGGGCTTAGTCTCTTTTGTACAAGGTTTGGATTAATCTCTTTCAAAACTCCTTTGTCCATATAATTAAAAAATACTTTCATAATAGAGCTATAATAAAAAAATTGTGTTTTTAATTCAAAGTGCTCTAGATGTGGGTATTTTTTTTTAATCACTATAGTAAATATTGTAGTCTACTTACCAAGGCATTGATAAAGGTTGCAAAAGGGAGTTTCCAATAAGCCTAAACATTCCTATACTTGTATAATATTTGATACCTCAAAATGCCTAAAATTTTAAGTGCTAAACCTTATAGAAGCACCAATGGTGCTTTTATATCCTTGTGGTTGTCAACAAATTCAATGTTATCTACACAAATATAGCACATAAATATCACAAAAATGATAGTGCCATAAGATAAAATTTCTAGTGATGCTTTTGTTCTATCATGGCACTTTTTTTCTACTATTTCCAGAGCTATGATTTTGATAGTTTAATTGCTTATCACTTCTAGTTATTTTTATATCTAGTTTGATTTATCTGATTTATTAGTTTTTCCACATGATTGACTAGTATACTACCTCTGTAATTGGTAATTATATGCTATATAACTCCAATAATATCTCATTTAACTCCTAATCAAGCCCCAATAATACCATGTATCTACATATGACACATATTTGCTTTCTTTACCAAAAATCCTCCATGAATTCTCCAAGGAGTATTGGATTAGATACAAAACCATACCTTTAGGAGGATATAAAAGAGTAATCATGAATTCACTAGCATGCTACTAAAATACCTATAGCATATTCCCTTATTTCATTGATATTCTTTTCATCTCAAAAATTTGTTAGAGCAAAGTTTTTATCTCCTTCTCTTGTTGACAGAATGATCAATAGTTAATGGATTAATAAGGGTCATTTAAAGAACTAAGGATCTCCTAGTAAGCATCATTAGGAATCCAAACACACTTAAGAATAATATGAGAACATTCCTCAATAATATCTATTGGAAAAGAGGCACCCTATGCTTGTGTCTACTCTCTCTATATCATTTTTTAGTCTATTAATTTTTGGCTCAATTAAATTTAGGTTTTTCTAGCATTTTATTTTTAATATTAATTTTTTAATATTTGAATTATTTATATCTTTATGTTGATATAATAGGGTTTTGATCCTTTATAGCAATGAATCCTACAAATCCTTTCTAAACATTGCTAAAATAAGATTTATATTTTCTATAGATTTAGTCTAAAGTATTAGTCGGGTATAAAAGTACCATAAATTTATATCTATGATACTCCTCTTTAGATGTTACTTCCATAAAAAACATATGCATTTACAAATTTACCCCATAAATCTACCTCTTTAGGCCTCATAAAACATCATGTAATATTGAATGTGGTCTAAGGAAAAAAGAGAAACACATTTAAATATTCCCCTCAAGATATATTCTCTTTTGTTTGAATACATATTTGGTGAACCTAACACAAACACTATAATAGTTCCCAAAGGTCCTTTCAATCATTTCCCAAAATATTTTAACTAATATAAATTTTACTAAACTTTTAAACAAGACCATCTAATTTTATTTTTTTAGTTAGATTACGTTAATTATGACTAATATAAATAATAAAAGGCTAGTCTTACTATGAATTGTATACAATCCTATTTGTAACTGTAGTATGAATCCTTAGGTTACATTAAGTATATTAGCATCCCTACACACTAGATAACCACATAGAGTATCATTCATAATTTAAGCCTATTATGGAATATAATGTGATGTACTAGTGGGACTCATAGGCAAGGTTTATTATGAGTGCTAAAGCAACACGTATTTTATGCAAGTTTAATTCAATTTCTATTTATAAATTTATGAAAAAAATATATTTTTGTGATCATTTTATCTTATTTATCTGATTTACAAATGAATTTGATCCTTTATTATAAAATTTATTTATGCATGTATTTTATGTAAAAGTGTGCAAGTTCTATGTGCTTTGGTAGGAGAACATTGTAGGAGCTTCGTAGAATAGGATGAGGCAAGGAATAGACTAGATAACAAGTATGGATAGATTATATGCGAGGATGATGTGTTAAGGAGACTCATGGATGGACTCTACAAAAAGATGCTATGGAATACAACTACAAAAAGTTGTTACAGAAAATGATTACTGAAAGACGTTACAAAAAGGAATATTGACCAAGTGCAATTGTCCAACGTGTTGTTGTGTCATGTTCAATGACAACGTAATATATTTATGAGGAATATCCAATTAGCATAGTTGATTGACATGTTGGCATTATGCATAAGAATTTCATATTTATTAGAGTTCTTATAAAGTTGTTATTATAAAGTTGTAATATTGAGATGATTTAGATTATGTCGCAATCTATTTTATCCTCTCCTAAAATAAACGGACATATAGTTGTATTTGTTATGTCATTAAATTATGTAAATTAAGAACCTTTGTTATGTTAGTTTATCAGTTTACCACTTGGATCTTAGTGATTGTGACAAAGTCCAAGCTTGTTACAATTTAGTATAAGTTTAGCTTATTATTGTTGAAAAGATAGTGTCTGAATCATCAAGCCAACAGAGCCACATGGAAAATACATGGAATAATTTCATTAAGAATGTCCAAGCAATATTATATAATACAAGGGAGACATTTGAAAATTTCTAGGATGTTAGAACACTAATTCTAGAATTGATTATCAATATTTACAATTTGCTATATTTCTACTTTGAAAACTTGATTTTCGAAGATCATGTACATTTGAATTTCCAGTAATAAAAGTAGTAGCACTTTTCTTCATGATATTGGTAACTACATTATTTATTTCTACATAATTTATTTTATGTAGTATTTACCGTATTTTCCTACATCTAGGAAATATAATAGTATTAGTAGTTTTAATGCACATTAGTTACTAAATTAAAATAGTTTAATGGAGAAAGAATTACACTATCCTCTAGGAGGTAGGGCCCACTCATAAAACTAGTCCCTATTCTCTCACTCCTAAAATAGGTTAGGATTAATTAGTACATAGAATTAACTTTAATTTACTAATTAAATTAAATTGCATCATCATAGAATATAAGGTAAAAATAAATAGTTAAATAAATAGGTTGCATGTGGATCCACATTAATAAGTATATAGAGCATTTAATTCATTTTAAATCATAACATTGCATTCCATTTCAAATCAACACAATTTCATTTTTTGTAATTTTTATTATTTTTTGGAAATCTAAAACTAATAGAAACAGAATTAAGTCTGAGATTAATCATTTGGTATAATCTATATTAGATTACTACCCTTTAAATTTTTCGTCCTATATTAATAAATATGTGTAGATTTTACAGCTAGATATTTTAACATTGTTGTCGGGGAGAGCAGTGTCATAATTTTTAATCAAAAATTGTTGATTGCGCAAGAAGAGAGGCTTACTTGTATTTGGGAAGAGCTACAAGTTCTTGGTGTGCATACAAGTCAGATTGGTACAAGAAGTACCAAAAAATCCCTTTTTTCAATGTTTCCATGTTATTTTTTTCTTAGAATAATTTTTATGCTTTCATAATTAATATTTGATTTCAACAATATCATTTCCAACCATTTATAAGCATTGGTTGGTTGTTAGTGCTTGCTTTAGTCTGGGTTCTCTGACCTATGAAAATAGGAAGTAGGTGTGATTGAGTGACACAATCATAATGAAATGCTTCTTAAAATCAAAGAACTAAAAACACTTTAACCTTTTATTTTAGCAATTTCATTTCTAGAAAAAATACTTTTCAAGCCATTTTTTATTATACTTTATTGTGCTAAGATTAGTTGTATAAATTTGTTGACTGTGGGTTGCACTTGGTTTTAGTGGCAATAAAGTTCTAGAAATAGAAATTTTATTTTCCTCTTATTGTGCTAAAATTGGATATATAGATTCATTGGTTGTGAATCACACCTAATTTTAGTAAGGGTAGGATTGCTTTAGAACTAGAAACTTTAATTTCCTCATATTGTGCTAAAATTGGCTATATAGATTCATCAAATTGTGAATCACACCTAGTTTTAGTAATTGTAGGATTATTTTAGAAATCAAATTTTTTATTTTTCTCTTACTATGTCAAGGGTTGACTATATAAATTCATTGGTTGTGGATTGTAGATTGAGTCTTAACAATAATAGGATTGCTTTAAATTGTAAAAAAAAACAAAACAAAAATAAAACAAAAAATAAGAGAATATATATATATTGATATAGAAAATATAAAAACAAAAGAAAAGAAGAAATAAAAAAGAAAAGAAAAAGAAAGGAAGAACAAAAGAGAAGTACAAATGTTGCTAGATGATAGAAAATTGCATCAAACAGTCTATATTTATCGACCTTAGAAAATTACTATTAGAACAAGAAGTTAACCTTGTTTTTGAGTAGAGACATCAAACATATGGGAAAGAGTGGGAACACCTGTATGAGCACCTTGATACCATAAAAGATATATTATATGAATTGGGTGGAATCAAGAGAATAAACATAGCTAAAATTATGGGATCAAATTATCACTCACTCTAACTTGACCTTATAAGGAGTTGTGAATGGTGTCCTAGGGATAGGAGAACAATAGTAAATTCAGTCACCTACCTATGGGACCAGTATTTTGAGGATTCCATTACCATTCACAGTTTCCTAGGAAAAAAAAAAGATAGGGAAGTAAGCCTAGAATATAGTAAGATATATCATGGGGTACCTAGAGTAGTATGCTTTAGAGAATGGTGTCAAGACTTACATTGTGAATTATAGTTTGAGAGCCCTAACCCAATTTCAAAATATGCTTTTATTGTCCAATTGATTGCTTTGGTAACAAAATACTTTGGATTTGATGAGGAGCATTATATGAATTAGAAATAACTCGATCCAATCAACGATATCCATAGGTTATTCAAGGAAGATTAAAAAGATAAAATTTTTGTGCAAGAACCAAAGAACATGGAAATTTGATGAAAAAACCTAGAAACTCAAAGGGAAAATTTATTAAAATCATTGAACTAGAAGTGGATTTCCAAAGAAACCTTAGTAAGAAATCTAAAACTTTTGAGGTAAAAGAAATTAAAATTGTAATCTAAACATCTATAAATTTTGCATTATCAATAAAATAGGTTGAATTCTTAGAACAAGATCCCAAATCATATCTACTACCGAAACTAGAATTTAATGATCATATAGACCCTTCATATTTATTTTTTAAACCTAAACTTGGCCTAATTCTTGAAATAAAATATTCAATCATGGCTCATCAGGGTAGAAAATAAGGGAAAGTAAATAGAAACCAAAGGTAAAGGACTAATGATCAAGGAGAAGTAGAAAATCAAAAGGGGTTGGATAGATAAATAATTTTACCTTCCCAATTACTTCAATCGAAGAAAGGCTAACAAGAGAACCAAAATTAGTTTCTATCACTATTTTACCCACATTCCATGGGAAACAACATGAGGATCCTGATGCCTTTCTCTTTGAATTTGAAATGGTGTGCCAAGCTTACTTTTACACCACTTATGAGCAAAAATTAAGACTTCCATTATACACTTAAGTATGCATCCTTATGATGGTTCATGGTTCTAGGAGAAAACATCTACCACTGATAGGATGGAGAACATGGATTAAAATATATTCCTTGAGAGATACCAAGACTATTATAGAGTTTGGTATAAGAAAACTGAATTGTTCTGCATGAATCAAAAGATGATGAATTCCTTAATATTATCTTGAGATATTATGGTTTGTGGGATCAAGAGTAAATATTGAATTGGATGAGGAAATTCCAAAATAATTTTTTCTTAAAGGGATAAAGGAATATGTCCTAGACATACTAAACCTTATGGAAAAGAGGATATCCATCATATGGGATTAGGATAAATTATAAATATTTTCAAAAACTATTCAAGAAATAATTCGGTTAAGAATTAATAAACACCCATCAGTAGGAGGAGGAGTAACACGAGCTAAAATTGGCAATATGCTAGAGAATCTCAAAATCGATTTATTGAGTACATTAACATCATCTCTCAACATTATGGATAAGAAACAAAAGGAGAAAAAAATTAAGAAATAAATTATCATAGATGTAGAATGAAACACAAATTGAGGGAATGTCCTTTCAATATTACAAATATTTCCAACATCTCTGCTTGAAAAATCTATGACAAGAACCATAATACTGAAAATTATAAATATGTTTTGGCAATAAGAATTGCTATGAAGGAACATGATGTTAAAGAAGAAGAAGATGTTTATTTTATAGCTCAAACAAGAAGTGGTCAATTTAGTGGCTACCCAATTGGTCAAAATCTAACTATTCTAATCAAAAAAGATCCAATTATTGGTCAAATGATCTAATTTGGATGAGTTGGAATCAATATAATCAATATTGGAACATGCCTCCTTGGGCTCAATTCATGTCTAATCCATATGGAAATTCACCTTCATAGATGGAAGGACAAAATCAAAATGCATCTAATTTAATATGAGTGGCCAATTTAATAAAACAGGACCTAGCTGATCTCAAGAGTAGCCCCAAAAACAAAACTTTCAAAATCAATTTAGTAGGCAAGTACCTCAAAAATAGCCTCAAAATAGATGCCTTCCACCTCCAAACAATGTAAACAAACCTCTTAAGTAGCCACATTTATGAGATCAACTGGTGCCTATTCCTAATATAACAATAATATTCAATATGTCTATGAAATAAATAAGACATGCTTAATATATGTGGTACCTTAACAAAAAATTCAATTAATATCTAGAAAATATTTAACAATTTTAGAGATACTCTCGCAGAAATTGAATAACCCCTAGAGAATCTATCTAAAAAAGTAAACAAAGATGAAAGACCTAGGCAAAAAAATTACCAAAAAAAATTCTAGCAAAAGAAAAAGAGATCCATATTTCTCAAAGGAAATAAGTAGAGATACCATTTATAGAAATATTGGCAATACCGAAAGAACCATCTAAGCTAGCTTTCAATTTCGTTCAAGAGTTAGAAAATATCACCATTAAAATTCCTCTATTACAAGATATCAAAGATATTTTTATCTATTCCAAATTAATAAATAATATATGCACAAATTCAGTAAGGAGAAAGAAGAATGAAACTCAAACCAGTCAAGTCATTGGATAATTATCTAAGATAATGACTGAATGTAGGTGATTACCAAAATATACAAATCCTGGAATACCTATCCTCACAGTTCACATTGTTAAAATAGCCTTGCATAATATTTTGGTTTATTTAGGAGCTTCTATTAATGTCATGACCAAGGAAATAATAGAATCCTTACGAGTACACAAGTTGCAAACAACTTCTATAGTATTCCCAATTCCAAATAGGTCTACTATCAGGTCAAAAGCAAAATTGGAATATGTTATAGTCTCTGTAAGTTCATGGGACCACCCTATAGAATTTATAATCTTACAAACCAAAAACAAGTTAGGGAGACATCTCTTAATTCTAGGATAGCCATGGCTTACAACAGCTGATGCCTACATCAGTTGCAGGTCTGGAAATATGACTATTTTTTATGGAAAGAACACTAAAGACCTTAGCCTATTTCTTGAATCAAAATTAGATAAATATTTTCCAAAATAGCTTTGGCATGATTTACCTCATGATTTGGATGATATTAAAACCTTATCAATTAATATTCTGAGTGAACACCTACAACAAGGAATTGAGGTACCTTTATCATTGCTACCAAAATATCAAAAGGAAGATCAAGTTCAAGATAATAGTTATTTATCTAAACCTACTATTGCCAATAGCAAAGCAAGTACAAGTTAAACTTAGCAATTGATACCTTACACCTATCACTTAAATGTGCTTAAACATGAAATAATGGGAATAGATGCAAATACCAAAAATTGCAAACAAATAGACATCACATCGAGAATAACCTTTAATATTAATAATGAGCTCACAAGCATACATGAATCACAATTAGTATATGTTCATAAAAAGCATCAAATATCATTTGTATGAAACTATGAGAATATGAAAGGAATACACCCAAATATTTGTACCCATCACATATTTATTCAAGAAGTTTGCCACCCTATAAGACAACCGAAGAGAAGATTGAATCCAACTATGAAAGATGTAGTTCAAGAAGAAATCATTAAACTCTTAAATGCAAGATTTATATATCCAATTTTTGATAGCCAATGGGTATAACCATTAGTGTTAGTCCCTAAAAAGAGTGGTAAATGGAGGATTTGTGTGGGTTATAGGGAACTGAATAAATTGACAAAGAATGACTATTTTCCCTTACCAGTCATTGATCAAGTTCTTTATACCTTGGTTGGTAAGAAATACTTTTGTTTTTTTGATGGTTTTAGTGGGTACAATAAGGTTTCCATAGCTTAAGAATATCAGGAAAATATAACTTTCACATGTCCTATAGGCACCTATTCTTATAAAGTCTTACCTTTTATATTATGCAATGCACCCACAACTTTTGAAACGGTCATTCCAACTATTTTTTCTTATTTTATTAATGAATATGTAGAAGTATATATGAATGAATTTATAGTCTATGGTAACACATTTTAAGAAAATTTATCAAGGTACATAATGTTTTAGTTAGATGCCAAGAACAAAACCACTCTTTGAGTCATGAGAAGTGTTTCATGATGATCATAGGAGGCATTGTTTTAGGATATTACATATAAGAGGAACTTGTTAAAGTATATCCTACAAAAATTCAAGTTATCCAATATCTCCAACATCCAAAAACACAAACAAGTAGATTCATTAAATATTTTAGCAAAGTTTTTCTCCTATGCTTAAGCTCTTAACCAAAGAAAGTAGATTTAATTGGATTGAAGCATTTCGGGAAGCCTTCAAAATTATAAATAACAAATTGATTACTACTCCAATACTGAGAAACCAAATTGGGAATTACCCTTTCATATACATTGTGATGCTTTAGGTTATGCAATAGGGGTAGTATTACAACAGATAAAGAACAAAATACCTAATGCTATCTATTATGTGAGTGAAAATTTTTATGGGACTGAACTAAATTACATAGTTACTAAAAAAGAGTTCTTAGTTGTAGTCCATGCTATTAATAAATTCAAACATTACATAACGGGGTGTGAAGTATTTTTTTACATCGATCACTCTACGATAATATACTTAATGAATAAATCTATAGTGGGAGGTAGAGTGGTTATACGACTTCTCTTATTGCAATAATTTAATGCCACAATTATAGAAAAATAAGGCAAGGATAATGTTATTGAATATTATTTATCTCGTATGCAAATATTTGATGACGGTGAGTGAATTCTTGATAATTTTCAGGATGAGCATTTTTTTGCTCTCTCTCTTTGTACTCCTTGGTATGCCAATATTGTGAACTATTTAGTGATAGGAAAGATTCTCCAAAATTTTACACTACATGAGCGTAGAAGACAACTATATAAAAGTGAACCTTACATGTGGATTAATGGAGTTTTGTTTAAATAATTTCCTAACCAAGTAATTGGGATATGTGTGCAATAAGAACATGTATATGACATAATTCAGGAAACACATAAATAACCTTGTAGAGGACATTATGCCACCCAAATAATGGTTAGTAAAATAATTCAAACTGATTACTTTTGGCCTACTATGAATAAATATACCTATAATTTTATTGATATATGTGATGCTTGTCAAAGGTCTAGTAAACCTACACTTTCAATGGAGATGCCTTTGGTAGCTTAATTAGTGTTTGAACCATTCAAGAAATGGGGAATTGATTTTTTTTTACCAATAGACCCTCCAAGAGTAGGTAATAAACACATACTTATGTGTACATATTATGTCACCAAGTGTGCTAAAGTAAAAGCCTTACCACGAGCACAAGTTGAACCCGTAGCTGATTTTCTTTACGAAAACAACATGTAATGCTTTGAAGCACCTATAGAACTAGTTTCAGATCATGGATCTCAATTTATATGCAAATTAATTGAATATTGTATAAAAATATATCAAATAAAATACAAAAATACTTTGTCATATCACCCTCAAGCTAATGGATAAGTAGAATTTATAATTAGAGAACTTGAGAAGATCATTACAACAATTGTAGCTATGAATAGGGTTGATTGGGTAGAGGGATTAAAAGAAGTTGTATGGGAATATAACACAACTTGGAAAACTACCACGAGATTGTCACCTTATTAAATGGTCTATGGAAAGCAAGTTATTATACCTATTGAATTTGAGATAGAAACTCTTCGCACATTGGTACAACTTGATATGAAACTTGGATCAAGCACAAAAAGCTAGATTGAAAAATTTAAATGTTATAGATGAAATAATACTAGAGGTTTTACACAATATTTAATTAGATCAACAACAATGAAAGAAATGGCATTATAAACACATTGTACCAAGAACATTTCAATCAAGGTATTGGGCATTTTTATTTGATTCCCACTACAAAGATTTTCAAGGTGAGTTAAGGACCATATGACTAGGACCTTATGAGATTGAAAAAATGTTTAGGAGTGGTATGGTTAAACTTAATCCTATAGGTGACTCAACAAGAAGATTACTAGTAAATGGATATAGGCTTAAAATTTATAGGAAGCCATTATCTAAAGAATAATTTTTATATTGTCTTAAGAAACAAGTTGATTTGTAGTACATTTCTAAATTGCAATCAACTATTATTGAATAATAACTTCTCTTTCATTTTCACATAAATATAAATATAAATATACCTATATCTACATAATATTGATTTCTAAGAATAAATAAATAAATATGTTGTTGTCATATACTACTTGGCATATGAAAGAAGATTATCATGAAAAATTCACTCCACTTCCTTTGTTTCATGATGGAGTTTCAATATCTATAATATTTTCATCTCATTTTTCACCAATATTTAGTCTCAATATTATTGTAAAAGGCTCTAGAGGAGACACCTCTTCTAGTTAAATAAATTTAAAAATTTTTAGGTAAATTACTACCACATTTTACATAACACTTTGTTTACTACAACAAAATCTAGGTGTTTTTAATAACTCATCCAACCCAAGTGTTTTAAGCAAATTTTCATTTATAATCAAACAATCCTTAAAAGTGCCATATGTTCTTTCTGGGAAATCATGTTTTCTCTTGGAATACACACATTATAACAAATAAAAACATTGTGAAATAGGAAATAATAACTCATGAAGTTACTATTGTTATAAAGTGAATGGTTTCCCCTGCTTATCATATTATGCACATGGTCTATAAAGCTAACGAATTGGCAAAACAAAAAGCTCCCCTTTCACCATTTAAATTATATATATATATATATATATATATATTCCCTTGCTATTCCTCAAAATGAGCAAGCATCCAAAATAAAATTCAATAAAATAAGGGAAATGAGCTTGAATCACTAGAATTATTTGTATCTTAAAAACCATGGGGTGATTTACATTACAAAAATGGGTTGAATGAAATTTTCCTGGCAATAAGGTATCCTTATGCAGTGGCGGCAAGTCTGTACAAGACCTATGGATGCTCACAGATAAGCTATATTGTTGGCATAAGTAACCAATTGATTAGTCAATCCTCACTCATAATGATAAATGAAAATTTGTTGCACACTCATTTGGTCCTTAAGATGCTTGAAACCACTAGGACAACCTTAGCATCATATCATTTTTTGAGATGAATAAATGAATTTTTTTAAAAGCACTAGGATGTTTGAGTCTTTGTAAAACAACTCTAGATCATTTATACCTAAGGCAAAAAGAGTCACTAGAAAATACCATAATAACATTTCCATACATATATCATAATCCATTTCATCCTACAAAAATGTGGCTTGAATTCCCAAAGATTTAATACCCACTTATAGGGACAAAGCAGTAAGGATAGGGTTACAATTTCCATAAAAAATTTGATAGATTGGTTGGGAATCCAATTTCTCAAAGCTTTGCATGCCTATAAGAATATAAAATAGATGCACATTTCTATATGAAAGGCCATCAAGGTAATATCAGAATGGCTATCCTATTTTTCTCATCTAAGACAAGTTTTGAAAGCACCTAATCCTGTATTGAAGATCTATGTTGCAAATATTGATGACTTATATCAGGATAAATCCATTATTTTTCTCTCACATGGAACTCATTAAATGAAATTAAAGGAAGAAAGGAAAGAAATAATATCCCTATGGCATTAGAAGGAATTTTTAATAAGACCATGGGACCATTTATATTAGAAGACAAGAAGGTAAGTACACTTTGTAAAAATATTAATTATTCTACAAGCCTATTTAATGGCTTAGCAGGCATAAATAATACATAAATAAATCTCCCATATCCTTAATAATTAAATAAAATAAATTACTATATATATATATATAAGATTTTCCATAGTATAAATGTTTACAAAATAAAATCCTCTATCCAATTTTGACTATATAGCCAAAAATACAGTTTGGGAGAGGTAAGTAAAAGATTCATTCATAATTCATGATATAGTTTGGGGGGAAGAAAAAGAAAAAAATATGAATGAAGAAATAGCTAAAAGTATTCTTTCAATCTCTACAAATACAATTTTTGTAGATAGTTTCTGTAGATATTTTTTGTAGACAATTTTTGTAGATAGTTTTTGTAGATAATTTCTATAGAAAGTTTCTATAGATATTTTCTATAGATATCCTTTGTAGTTAATTTTCGTAGATATTTTCTATAGATATTTTTCATAGAAATTTTGTGTAGATACTTTTTGTAGATATTTTCCATAGATACTTTCTGTAGATACTTTATGTAGATTTTTTGTAGCATATCTCCGAAAATTTGCATTTCATAAAAAAATTTCTAAGTGTCAACAATTCAATATTTATGACATGTGTCAAAGCAGAATTAGACAAGACAAATATTAAAAATTATTTATGCAAATAATTTTAAGAAAATGAAGTAAATTTACATATTATTTAAAAATTACCATGAACACCATGACACAAATGTTTTTCAATCCTAAGAATCATGATACAAAAATCAAAACATGATTCAACATTGAAATGGTGTACATCAAAATGGATGATTAAAAATGACTTTTGGAATCATGCATAGAAGGTTTACGATTCGATCTCTCTAACCTTTGCATGAAGACAAGCTAAAAATTACAACTAGATCACTAAGGATGATGTCTATAGTTATGATTGGTCAAAGGAAGGCCACTGCGAGCATGTTTTAATAAATCATATGGGGGAGAAAGGTAAAGCATAGAAAAAATACCACTAATCCAAGGAATTTATTACATGGACATCAACCAAAAGGTAAATAAAGTATAAGGTATCATATGGATATTTTTAAGTTTAAAATTTTTAAATATGATGAGTATGCCAACCATACACATGGAAGGTATGGCAACAAATGATAGGATAAGGAATACACGTGACTAGCCACACCAATAAAGATGCTGATGAAAATATTTGCGTGCATGAGTTCAAAGGGAAATAAGAATTAAAGGTTTTAGAATTTTTATTGTTTAAATAATAATTTCCCTTCAACAATTAAACTCATAACTTAAGATATCAAGGTATTAATTTTTTTATTAATTTTATCCCATGCAAGGTGGTAGGAAGTGTCACACCAAAAAGATAAAATATGTAAGGAAAATCAATTATATCATGGCCCTTATGTTGATTACCGAAACTTGGCCATGCAGACCAACAAGAACATTATGCTGCAGATCATGACTATCAACCATCAATTAGGAGGACATGAAGGGCTATGAATTAGTTTGATTTAAATCACATGGCATCAATGAAATCTTCCCCTACAATATATCACTGACCACCATGGATAAAGAGGTGTGATCATCGACACGTGGCCATGGAAACTTAACCAGGGAAAGTGTCGTAGATCAGGGTTATGGGCCATCAATCAAAGAGGATTGGAGGGCTGAGATTACCCATATTTTATGTAGGATGTTATACCTAAAAAAAGAAATAATTAGCCCTAATATTTTTGTAGCAAGCTCTATAACCATGAGGGGGATATTCTATGTAGCTGAAGATGAAAGTATCATGGTTGAGAAATGAAACCAATGAGCAACAAACATAAATTACCATGTGATGATGAAGGCTGAAGGAAAATTATAGGCAGAAGAAGTTGAGGGAGTGCATGAAGTAGATGATGGTGCAAATTCATGTGAATACAAATAGGTAATGTGGTGAACATAATCTTGAAACTATTTTTTTATAGATAAAATATCATAAAAATAAGAATTTGCATAATATGTCTTGAAAGAAGAAAACAATTCTCCTTTTTAAAACCATGCTTATAATAAAATACAAGAAAATATGCAGAAATAAAGTAAATGTACATGATAATATCCACTTTTGCATGGGCTGAAAAAGGTAAAAATTTCTTTTATTTTATATAACCTGAAGGTTCAAGATATGGATAAATTATTTTTTTATAATTTATGCATGAATTGATTATCAAAATGTTTTGCAAGTTTTCCTTCTAGCCAAGCAACTCCGTGATAATATTTTAAGCAGAAGCTAAAGCATATTCTAAAATTATCCTACCTCTCTTTCACTCAAAACCTACCCTATCTGTTAATACCAGTAATCATGCCTAGAGATACCTTCCATAATTGGAGTGAACCTTCAACTATCCATACCCATAACCCTAGTGATGTCATGAAAAATATGTTTTGAGAGGCACGTTTGTGGGCTGCCCCAAAAAATTTCCAAAGGTATGACCAAGGTGTGGCAAAGCAATTCATTATGAACTATGATCCCATGACAATGGGGACCCATATAGGAAAAATTCAAATTATATTTATCGCCAATCTGATATCCGAGGCCCTAAGTCTTTCGAATGTTGGAAAAAATACAATAAATCTACCTAAAAGGGGGTAAATCATATGGTCAAGAGGTTTGGATAAATATTTACTATGACTAGAGATATATAGGGTGGATCAAAGGTGTAGCAACCTCCTAACTCCCCATAAAATGGTAATAGGCTACCACGACTCTTATAAAATTCTTTACACTATAGGGGAGACTATTTAATTGTGGGGGCTACCACCTAAAAATGATGTTGAACCTCAAGTAATCAATGCATGAGGACTATATCATAAATATTCCATACTTTATTTATCGCTTAATTAAAGCTATAGTTACCCAAGTTTGACCTAAAAATTCTAAGGATAGTCCCAAGTTTCACCTAATTTCCCATCACCGGTTGATAACACTTATAGTTCTACATAAAAAAAAGTGAAACTAATATACCATGGGATATTATAGTTGAATAAGCTAACCTCTCCATTCATTTTGAGTTGGGAATGTCAAAATCCATGGGAGATAGTGCATTTGAAGGAAATTATGAGTTTGAGAGTTTAAAGGAGGAAGAAATCCAAGTATATAAATACCCTATCCATTCCAAGACATCCAAGTATTATCAACTTATTAGAAAAATGAAATGTGAGATATACATTCCAAAAAATCATGGAACAGGAGAAGCATCTAGTCCAAAGATAAACCCACGTTCGCAAGATATTTTTTAAAAAATTATTGAACAAATATGAATGTAGTAGATTGTGTTGTATATCAAGCTCTATAGACTCAAAAATGATTTTATCAAGAACACCACCCTAGTAAGAAGTGCCATTACATTCCATATTGATAGCCTCAATCAAATCTCCATGGATAAGGTGGTGAGATCGGTTGACCTAGTCATCCAACTGATAACTATCAGTACTTCCCCAAAAATACCTCCACATTCGTTAGAAAACCCAAGAAATCAGTAAATTTCAGTAAGGTTATTGACTTCACTTGAGTACTTGAAGAAGATAACTCGATCCTCTTTGTCGAAGTGTTTCAATAGAACCATCCTAAAATACCAGAACCATCTGTCAAAATAGGGATGCCTTCAACATGATTAGTCAAAATATTGCAATGCCTAGAGACATAGACACAATAATCAACTGAATCGTTGAAACTACCAAACCTCCTCCTCCACCAAAAAAATAGGATGCATATTTTGAATCACAATACGGAGGATCTATAGAGGTCAAGCACATCAAAACCATTTCTATTGAATTACCACTTTATCCCAAGGAAGTCAAAGAACAAGTGCATAAGGTGAAGCAAGAGAAGAATTTATTATTAAGAAGATCAAAACCTACATGGTTTTCATCTAGGCTCAGATATAAATCTAAAAAATCTATAACATACATTTGATCAAACTTGCATAAATTTTGCAATCTTTATTATATGTTAATAATGTTGTTATTTGAAGAAGTTTTCATTTTATTGTTCTATTTTTTTATATATATCTGCAAATATTTTTTTGTTGCATATCTAAAAATAAATTATTTATAGTATTTTGTTTCATATTTCAACAGATTTATTTCCATAAACTAAATGCAATCATTTACATTAATTAGAACTCTTTGTTGACGAGAATTGTCAAGTGAATTATGAAAATAGTTACAGTGTCTTGTTTTATATCTACGAAAATTTTTACGTAACATTGTAATATTCAGTTTTTTGTTTAAAAATATTGAAATGACTGAACAAGTTGTAAAATTTTTATCGGACATATTGTAAATTCAATTTGTATGCATGAGGACATGCATCTCCTTCATATTGGGGGAATGATGAGTGCTAAAACAACATGTATTTTATACAAGTTTAATTATTTTTCTATTTGTAAATTTATGAAAATGTATGTAGTTTTATGATCATTTTATCTTATTTATGTGATTTACAAATGAATTTTATCCTTGATGATAAAAGTTATTTATGCATGTATTTTATGCAAAAGTGTGTATGTTCTGTGTTTTTTGGCAGGAGAACATTACAGGATCTTCATAGAGTAGGATGAGGTAAGGTAAAAATTAGATAATAGGTATGGATAGATTAGTTGTGAGGATGACGTGTTAAGGATACTTGTGGATGGATGCTATAAAAAGATGCTATAAAATACAACTACAAAAAGCTATTATAGAAAGCATCTACTAAAAGATATTACAAAAAACAATGTTGACCAAGACCAACTATCCCACGTGTTGTTGTGCCATATCGAGTGACAACGTAACATATTTATGAGGTATATCCAATCAACATAGTTGACTAACATGTTGGCATTATGCACGAGAATTTCATATTTATTAGAGTTGTTATAAAATTGTAATATTAAGATGTTTTATATTCTAATGCAAACTATTTTATCCTCTCCTAAAATAAAGGGGCATATAGTTGTTTTTTTTGTGTAATTAGATTATTTAAATCAAAAACCTTTCTTATGTTAATTCATTAGTTTGCCACATGGACCTTAGTGATTGTGACAAAGTCCAAGCTGGTTAAAATTTAGTATAATTTTAGCTTATTATTGTTGAAAAAAAAAGTTTTGAATCATCAAGCCAACAGAGCCACATGGAAATTACATGGAAAAAAATTATTAAGAATGTCCAAGAAATATTATATAATACAAGGGAGACCTTTGAAAAGGTTTAAGATGTTAGAACGCTAATGCTGGAACTGATTACCAATATTTATAATCTACTATATTTCTACTTTGAAGACTTGATGTTCGAAGATCATGTACATTTACATTTCCAGTAATAAAAGCATCAAATGCTCTCTTCATGATATTGGTAATTGTGTCATTTACTTTCGTATGATTTATTTTATGTAGTCTTTACTATATTTTCCTGCTTCCATGAAATACAATAGTGTTAGTAGTTTTAATGCACATTAGTTACTGAAGTAAAATAGTTTAGGGGAGAAATAATTACATTGTCCTCTAGGAGGCAAGGCCCACTCCTATAGCCAGTCCCTATTCTCTCACCCCTAAATTAGGTTAGGATTAATTAGTACATAGAATTAATTTTAATTTATCAATTAAATTAAATTGCATCATCATAGAATATAAGGTAAAAATAGATAGTTAAATCAATAGATTGCACATGGATCCACATTAATAAGTATACATAAAATTTAATTCAATTTAAATAATAACATTGCATTCCATTTCAAATCATCACCATTTATTTTTCCTATAGCTTTTATTGTTTTGTTTAAAACCTAAACTAAGAGAAATAAGATTAAGTCTGAGATTAATCATTTAGTGTAATCTATATTGGATTACTGCCCTTTAAATTTTTCATCCTGGATTGATAAATAAGTTTAGAGTTTATAGCTAAACAGTTTATATCACCCCTTATATACCATCTTGGGCTATGTACCTAATGGTCCCTTCCACATACCATTGTTGTCCCATGTATTAATTATCTCTTAGATCATGATGATTATATAAATAGAAATTAGGTACTTAGGGAGGCTCTAAGGTATATAAGTCATATAGGTATATCCATGGAAGGTTATATAAAAAACAAAATACTTCTTTTTCTTATTTTAAGAAACTATAAAAACAAAACTTAATAAATTTACTTTTAATTCCTTCCTAATCCATGGTTAAGTGACACCATGTGACCCAAGGTATTACTTGTAAACTAGACCATAACATAGATCCTTTGGATAATGTTAAATAGAACCAAGACACATTTAAAACCATATCTATAAAGAGGAGTATGATGAATATCTACTCTTATGTACTCTCTCATCCATTCATTATGAACAAGGGTGTGTAATATTCAATTATATTAATCATATGGCCTCTTTCTTACATGGTAATTAGGAGGCCATAAAAATAATTTAAAAGAAAGTAGATATCCCGTATATAACTTTGTTGGGAAGGGTCCCTCTTGGACTACACTCAATATCCCAAGTTAAATTTTTTAATATCTGATAAAGTGGACATAACTTATGAGCACCTACATATAGACCTTAAAGCATCAACTTCAAATCATGTAGACTCAAATTGTATTGTCACAACTTCTATGGATGGTAAAACATAAAAACCTCCACAATTTGTAGGACATCACTCATATTTACCTCCTCTTGAGAGGTTTTTGTGGTTCAATGTAAGTTTTCCCATCACTTAACAAGTGGGAACAAGTTATGGGATTCTTATTACTGGGATATATTAATATTATCCCAACAACCTTCCACAAATCCCAATTACAAATCTGAATCTTGTTCAAAATCTTATTCCTATAATATCTAATATTATATCTTAAAATTCTATTGTCTTGAATGGCTTAGGGTAAAATTGCACAATGGTTTATTTGATATTGTATGACCCAATGTCCAAATCATACCCCTTGGGCCCTTCATCACTAGCATAAACTATCTTACTAAATGGGCACAAACAAAACTTCCTAAAAATTTCACTACACTAGTTGATGCAAAATTTATATATTAGAATGTCATAATCGAGTTTGTATGCCTAATAATAATAGTTATTAGCCATGGGATGTACTTTATGAATTATATAATTTTATAATTATTAATAATATATGATATAATACAACATAAGCTCATTATATCATCCTCAAGTGGATGGTATCCTAGAAGCATTTAATAATGTACTATACATAGTGATAAATATTATTTATTATGTACAACATAGAAATTAGGATAAGAATATACTTATAAGTACCTAAGAAGGGTCACATCATTCTAATTAACTTTTGGATTAGAAGGAATCATACTATTCAACTACATAGTCCCAATATTTAAAATATGCATTGGTACAAGAATTGAAAAATCTAAGTCATTCCATGAAAGACAAGTGGAAGTGCTCAAGATATATAAATAATGAAGAAAATGTGTATTACAATAACTTAAATAAAATAGGTACCAAAAATCATGGCATTGATCATAATCTAAAGATAAAAAATCTATAGGAATGGACAATGGCCTTATTATATGATAACCATTACAAGCAACATTTGGGGAAATTAAATATTAGATGTTTGGGTCCATAAATTATTAATAAAATTCATAAATGGATTAGTAAAATTTAAGATTTTGGAGTTTTAGGTATTCAAAGAGTTAGTAAATTATGCCAAGTTAAATCCTAACCTTCCATACAAGTGATATAAAATGGGGAGGATATCATGCAATATGAAAATATGTATTATGTTGTATTACCAAATGAAATAGTTACACTAAAAATAAAAGGAAGAGAAGGTGATTTATGATCCAAAAGGGAAATTACTCCTAGGACATGATGATAATTAAGATAAGTAGTTAGGATAGCATTTAAGATAATTATAACCATACAAATTTGGGTGTGAAAGAAAATTATAAGAAAAATATGATAGAGTAAAACTCTACCCAACACTATTATTAAAAAGAAATATTAAAAAGAGATAAGTGTTTATATATATGAGGGTCAAGGCTAAAATAAAATTTACTGTATATATTTACATGTGGAGAAGGGTAGAAGACATTAGAGATAAGTGTACTAGTTGAGAAAAACCACATCTAAGTGGAGGTAGAGTGTATGCTCATAGGAAAGGTAGGATTACACCTATGTTAGGGTGGAGTAAACACACTAAAGATATTCAAGGATTCATCTAAAGGAGGAGACATGAATATGAAATATGTGAATATCTCATCATTAGAAAATATTTTATGGATGCAAGAAATGATGGAAATATATCACTAATAAAAGGTAGCATCAAATAAAAACTAAAGGTGCTAACAAGAAAATAGTGACAATAGAAAAATTAACAACATCATCAAATGGATCCTAGTTATCTAAGAATAAGGTCTTAGTTACCCAATATACGTACTTAATAATTTAATATTGTATTGTATAATGGTATTATCCATAAATGAATTATTGGTTAATGTGTATTGTTATGATATAAATGTTACTTGTGTAACTATTACTTATTAGTAAGGAAAGCCACGTGTCAAATTATAAATAGTTAGGAGAATAATGTCATAGAATCGTATATGTACCTTTTAGGGAATATCATCATATGTAACCATCAAGGATCATAGATGTTGTCCTATTTCAATAAGAATATTATATGATGTTGTCCTATTATATGATGTCATATTTCAAGGATATTATCAATTTATATTTTATTTTGTGGATTGCTATTGTGTAAATTATTTGTGGGATCATTTGTATTTTTTGTATATTGGTGAATAATTTATTGTAATGAGAAGAGAGGTTCTTAACACAAGGTAGGAATTAAAGTTGAGGGAGAAAATGAATAATAGAATGAGTTAGGAAGAAGATATTAACACAAAAAAAATATATGCTATAAGAAAATTTAGTATTAGAAATTAGCCAAAGGAGAAGGTACTAAAAGCATTAAAAAATCAAAAGGTGATGAGGCCAAACAAAACTAGTGTTCAAAAATATGAAAACATGCATAAAAATAAAAATAGAAAATAGTCATTAAGGTATATTTCCAAAATACTTGAATAGAAAATATACTTTATTTAGTAGTTAAGAAGTTATGTTTGGAAATGATAAGAAATAGTTCTTATGAATAATGCATGGTTATACAAAAGTGCCAATTGTAAAAGCTATTATATACACTATTGGGAAGCCTAGGCTAATGATAAATAAAATATACTTGTGGTGAATATTGATATATAATTTATAACAAAAGCACTATTGTAATTTCTAAAATAAAATAAATCCATATATAAACATTATATTTAAGTGCATAGGTTGAGAAAATCTAGAGAAAAAATCATATATGTTGATATAGAGTTATCAAATGAAAGAAGAGTTTTATGTGATAATAATGATGGAACCCAAGAACAAGGTCAAGGAAAAGGTGGTGGATTTACCATATTTCCATAGGAGCAACAAAATAGTGGTACAATTTTTCTAATCACTTAAGCCTAATCATTAGCAATGATACCACCAAATATGAATTTTAATAGTAAATTATCAAGAACTATGTGTATGGTGTCGTACAATTTGAAAAGGGGATAGAAAATTATAGGTGCATAACACTAGTAGAGATCTTCTATAATGTTTTATTCATAGGATAAAAGAGCCTAAAATAACCTAACAGGATCTAGGACAAAAATAAAATGGGATTTTTAGAAAGACTGAAGTTTCTTTATTGGGAGAAAATACTTCATATGCATATATTTGCAAATCTAACAACACTTATATTGAGTGTATAATATAACCATGGTTTCTAGTTTGACATATATTACTCCACTAGTGATAATGTGGTGTACAAGTTGTTGGAATTTTGTAAGGATAGACAATATGCAACATGATATGATAAAAGGAAAGCACTTCTAATAAAATAAGTTTTCTAGGCACTAAAAACCACAACCTCATCATGTAGTCACTTTATCATTGACATTTGTGGTAGAAATATTACTATGGAAGGTGTATATGAAATATCACCACAATTCAATCATAATGGGTAGAACGGAACACTTGGATTCTTCGAAACAAATAGAATAGTGTTTATTAATAATATACTAGTTAGTAACCAAATTTGAAGATGTTTATATTGACTCAAAATCTCCAAAAGTGTATTTCAAAGGTAAACTAAGTTCCCTCATGCTTCCTTGAATTTGAATTTGTGGAATAATATTGGTTGTTTTAGGATGAACAAATATATAAGTTGAACGAAATGTTGGTAGTGAATAAAATAGTTGGCACCAACCTTTTAATTAGTTAGGTTACGATTACACTATTGGATTAGTATCATTGTTAGCAGTTAGCAACTAGTTAGTAACTAACTAGCACCTAGTCAGTGTGTACCAAATAAGAATGACTCTTTATTGGGTACCCTACCAGCCCTAAAATATATGAAAGCATATCATATTGCAAAGTGGTGGGACATTAAGATTTAATAATATATTGGAATATTTTTTCTTATGTTGTCCATTCACATATTCTATGTACTCATGCACATTCATTTATATTTATCTATATTTACACTAACATAACCGTAAAGTAGTAAAACTAGAGGTGTATCCCTATTTATTGGTTCTTTGCAAGAGATCACAAGATCACCATTAGGAATGAATGAAAATAATGTTATTTTCTCATAGGATTAAGATTAAACTTCATAAATGTTATACAACATACATGTACTAAAAACATAAATAAATTGCTTCTAAGATTGATTGTAAGTAATTTTATTATGTTTTCTATTACAATAATCGTAGACTTTCATTTTATTTTCACTTGAAAAGAAACATTATACTTCTTAATTCATATATATATTTATTATTGAATTCCTAATACAAATGATTATAATATTATGCAATTAAAAAATACATTTGATTTTTAACCTTGTTTGAGATACATATCTTCAAGATATATAGTGAGTACAACAACTAATAATCCTAAATTAAAATATTCACATGAAATATCACAAGGTTTATTTATGCATACCCTAATACAAATATCTTTACTTAAAAAATTACGTCCTCCACTTGTCACTGTATCCCTCTTTATTTTACAATAATTTAAGTCATATATGACTCAATACACGTTAGAAAAAATCTTAGTTTAATATTTGAAAATTTTAACTTTACCTTAACTCGTCATGCTTATGAATCAGATATGATTTATAAGGATAGCTAGCATTGATTGTCTCAACATGAGGATTATGCAATGATATTTTTAATAATAAATAAAATCTTTAGAAATGAATTCATAAGTCAATATATTTTGTTAGACCTTATTACATTAATTGGAGTTAATAGAAATTATTTGGGGATAGGTAAATTATTCTCTCATATAGAAAATTGAAGACACATCTCATGAGATTAGAGGAGATGAAAAGACAACTAAAGGTGAAATACCAAGAACTATAAATATTGAATAGTCTATCAAATGTGAAGAGATATACTATTACATTTCAAATGCATACTATGAGCATGTAATTCCTAGTAAAGTGTAATGAATTATATGAATAATATAATTAAAATACTTTGAGAATACATCATTATGTTTAATATTAGTCTAGCATAATAGTGTTGTAGATTTCACTGATTATATTTCCCCATGGCCAACATGTGGTATCAAAGCTATGGTGAGTTCATGTGAGGAATTCGAGTGAGAAGGGAAAATCATCAATATCCTATAACACAAACATATGATTTGATCTATGCATATCTTGGTTGATATGTAGACTCTATTTAAAGAATGTGTTTAAACCACTCTGAAATGTGAGTTAAGAAGAAATTATTTGAATATGGTTCACAATATCAAGTAATATTTGAATGAGTTCCTTGGTTATTATTTCATAAGATTTTCTTTTTGTGTATAATTTGTAATCATCTCCTATTTTTCCTAGAACTCTACTTATATTCTCTTATTTCCATTGTGTATCCAATGTATAATTTAAATCTTCACAATTCATATGCCTTTTTCTATTTCACTTTGCCTAGAGGCCAAATAATATAATAATTGTATGCTTCTCACCATACTTGCACCCCTTCAAATTTCATTTTATCCATATTTTTTCTTATGTCAAAATATTGTAATCATTCTATGCTTGAAAGATAAGAATAACAAATCATATTTTTGCATAATATGTTTGTAGAAAACACTTCATCAGTGGGCTAATATATGGTGAAGAAATCATGTAATATTTATAAAGATAAATTATATCCTTCTGGTGAGATCTTACTATGTAGACGTAGAAATAATTACCATATGCAATCTAAAGTAGACATAAGGGAAAATTTCCATGTATACTTTGAAGTATATGTACGATGAATTTGGTTGGTGTATGCTAAGACAACTTAACCCTTGATAACTAATTCCATAACTTTTTTTTTGGTAATCTAATTCCATAACTTGCACCTATTGACCATGAGAAACACTAAACATGTAAATTACCTAGGAATAGTAGAAGATTATATGGGTAATTAGTAATTCATTCAATATTATTATATTTTAGGAGGTTAACACATTTAAAAATAAGGTGCCTTACTGTTATGTTGCAACTTGCATAGTAGGATAGTTTTTTATAAGAAGCAAGTTCAAACTTTTAGAAAGTCAAAGGTTCAAGTTTCATTGGGGTAAATTTTTAAACAAAAGGAAAAAAAATTGTTATCATAAGATAATTATAATTGTATTGTAATAAGGTGCATTTTTGGTAGTGATCAACACCATATTTTATATAATATAGAATTTGAATTAAAAATTAAAGTTACACAGAAAAATCAAACTTGAATAATTGCATCATTTGGTATAAATAATACCTCTGAATTGTATTTATAGTTAATTTTTTCATGTTAAGTTACTATGTCTAATATCTAATATAGACACCATAATGATATTTGGGTATTGATCCTATAAATCATCGAGAAGGAATAAGCTCATAATTTTGTAATTTTTTTACTCCATTATTTATCCCATTGGTTTCTATTGTTAGACACAAATTCTATAATTGAGAAAATCCAAGTATATAGTAAAGCTATACCCACATATGAAGATATCTCTTTAAGTAGGTGTCATATGTAGAATGAATCCTCTCCAGTATCATGTTGGTATCATGTATCAATATCTTATACATACCTTAAGGTCTCTTTGACATATGACCACATATATCAAGAGTACTAGCTTCTTCCATGTATTGATAGGTATTTCAAGAGTGGTTATATTGAAAGGATTGATATATAAAACTAGTAGTATATAAAAAATGGGATCATTTGGATATATATGGAACCTTCACCATGTATACCTCAAAAATATTTCTCATAGAATCATAATTGCTTAAGGGTTCAAATTTTGCATCTTGAAAAACAAATATGAGAACAATGCTTATGGTAGATAAACCTTGGGATATTGTCACTAGTCATGACACATGTCCTAAAGAAGAAACAACTAGAAAAAAGTGTGATGAAGCAGATGCAAAGGCTCATTATATTTGTAGTAGATGATAAGACACAACCCCATATAATTAAGGCTAAAAATTTAAAGGAATAAATAGATAAACTTTATACCACATTTAAAGGAAGAAATGAAGCCACTATCCTTCATCTATAATCACAATTTCATATTCTAAGAGTCCAATATGAACATAATGTTAAAAAATTTCTTTGTAGAATTGTAGAGTTGAAATTAAGGCTAAATACCATGTGAGAAAAGGTTGAATATAAGCTCTTAGTTTTAGTTGTTCTTAGAGCTCTACTTGAGTTATTAAAAAAAATATTAACATTTATCCAAGTGTCAAATAAATGTATGTAATTTGAGGATTTGGTGAACATACTTCAACAATGGGAAGTGGAATATTGGTTGAGAGATTAATTGACAAATATTGCCCTTATTACCACCAAGAAAATACAAAAAAATTCAAAGGATCCTTCTAACTCATCATCATCATAAAATTAGCCTCAATGGAGAAGGAGGTATTATCATATTTTGATAGAGGATATATCACCAAGTTATATATACAATTTATTAAATAGAAAAAATAAATATTGAATACCTCCTCAAGGGAATCAATAGTCATAATATCAACAAGGGAATCAAAAAGTGAACACTACAAAAATGTGAATAAAAATGTGAATAAGAATCAAAATTAGTTGTGAATAAAAATGTGATACAAAAAATAAGGTTATTAGGGCAAGGGAAGGGTCCAAATCAAGAAATAAAGGTGATTGTAAACAAGATGGTCAGTTATCAAAATTAAGGTTTTGTTTATAGTCAATACTCAAGAAAATCGGTGAAGGATAGTTTCAAAATTATCTGTCAATATTTATTATTGTTATAAAAAGAATGTGTATGAAATAATTCATCCTTGATATCATGTAAGTGCAATGTCAAAATTAATTTGAAATAACTGAGAAGTTGAGAGACAAAACCAAGTTAAAATATGTTCAATACAAGTGAGCTTCTTCATAAGATAAACTCCAACTATGATACATGTGATTTAAGGCCTATGATGGTAGATAGTCATTATGACACAAGTTATTTAGAGCCTATAGTGATGAGTGTGAGTTGTGATGCATTTGACATTGTATAAAGGATATATAAGTTGTGACACCAATTATTTGAAGATTGTTCAGGAAGAGAAGATGGTGTAGAATGTGGTTGTGTTGGCCATGAAAAATACCATATTATTAGAGTTAAAAATAATAGTGATAATTCAAATTGTGTGGAAAACTAATATGGTGATAAAATATTATATGATAAAACAAATTTTTTAAATATTGAAAGGAAAACTAAAGGAATTGGTTTAAAAACAATGAATAAAATGGGATATAGTGGTATAGGATTAAGAATATAAAGGAAAAGTATGGAAGAGTCCATAGTACTAGGTATAAATCCAAAGAATGAAGGCCATGGATATATAGTTCAATTATGTTGTAGTAATACTAAATTTATGAAAAGGAAATCCTATTCTAAACATGAAAGAAGTGGTGCCATCTACATTATGATTTTGATTATAGATGAAAGTGTAGACACCAAAACAGCACCAATCCGATTATGTGACTGCAAACACTGATCGCTTTGACACACACAGCCCCTAGGGCAGCCCTCAGAGGTTAAACAATGGTCCTAACCACTTTTGCAGCAATTTTGGAAGGTCAAAAGGCAATTTGGCACATTCAGGCACTTTGCTCAGTATCCGTCCCACCCTGGGATGAATTCAAATTGGGATCCGTCTCACCCAGGGACGAATTCTGAATTCGCTCTGGGTCAGGACGAATTCCAGGTTCAACGGGAAAAAAGAGAAATTGCGCCAAATGGCAGCCGAGGACAGTCAATTAATGCCTCCTGCCTTGCATGCGCGTGTAGGTGGGCAGATTGGACGTTAGAGGACTGTCACAAGGGCAGTCATGGAAGCCCAAGTCAGGGAGGACTTTCCTCCCTCATGGGAAGGCATGACTGCCACATGGCGCTCATGCATGCCCCTCCAAAGAGACCCCCTGGGTCTATAAAATGGTGAACTTTCTCACCCAAAAGAGGACAGGTTGGAAGCATTTTCAAGCAACGAAGTGCTGCCAAATTTGATACCACGCTTTTACCTTTTGATTCACCTCTTCCACATCCTTGATCTCTTTCGCAAGGGAGGTCATTGGGTGGTTATTGGAAGTGTGAATCCGGATCCAAAACCCGAAATTTGACCACATTGATCTACCAATTCACCGACAACCCATTACAAGAGATTTTGGGCCCATCCCAAGTGGATTGGTGCCGAAATCAGGTTCCAACGGTGGGCGGCCCGCCCGGGCGCCCCGCACTCCTGCGAGCCTAATCTTCTTTTTTAAGAACGATTGGGAATTCATGGCAGATTGTTCTTTTGTCACTTGTTTATCTTGCATTCCATTTTATGCTGTTTAAATAGTTTGTAATTCCAATTTCATAATGCTTTGATCAAATCTTATCATGTTTTGTCGCTTTTGTTGTCCTCACTAACTTGCAGGTAGCAACGTCAAATTCCCATTGATGGAGGTCAAATTGGGGAAATCTGACCATCTGGGTCTTCCCAAAATGCCCCCAATTAGCTAACCCCTAAGTTTGTAGGTCTTTTGGAGCTCCCGAGATGCGACATTTGGGCAGCATCACTTCGGCATTTTGTCGCAGGCGAATTCGTCCTACCCCGAGACGAATTACAGTCGAATTCATCCTGCCCAGGAGCGAATTCAAATCGACGGTGAATTTTCTGACTGTTTTGATGGCAGTGGCCCTCTGGTAATGTTCCCTGGTTCCTGTCAAATTTGCAAGTTGTTTAGAATCGGTTTATTTATCATTGTAATCAATCTTTTGCATGCATCTTCCATTGTTTTTAGAGAACAAACATTTCATCTTTTGCAACAGGTGCTACTAACGATTTTGTTGTTTCTTTGAATGCAGGAGGAGTAGCAAGGATCAAGGATTCATTCACACCAGTGGTGGCAACACTTTGGCCCGCCCATTTTGCATGTGGGCACGCGGAAGAGAGATGACTTTCCATTGATGTGACCAAGAGACAAGTTTGATGCTCCTCTCCCCTAAAAAGGGAGGAAGCTAATTGTAACCAAATTTGAAATACATCAATAAAAGAAGAGGGTTGTTTCATTCCATTTGGGTTCCAATTTGTCTATGCTTTCTCCATTTTATGCATTTCTAATTTGTAGCATCAAGTTTAGTTTCGTTCTTGCATCGTGTTTGGAGTTTTCCCTTTTTGTTTTCGGAATCTCGTGCTTTCAGTGGCGATCACGGTGGGACTCTATCCCCTAATTTTTGAGATCAAGAAACTGATCAAAAATTTGTGTTTTTGTGCTTACAGGTACCATTTTTTGAACTCTAACTGTTATTCGTCCTTGCCTTTGGCGAATACATTACTGTAATTCGTCTGACCCTGAGACGAATTCTAATTCATCTCAGACTGGGACGAATTCTATTCTGTAATTCGTCTCACCCAGAGATGAATTTTTGTCTATGTAGTTTTAGGGCCGAGAGTCAGAAACATCCTTTTGGGCAGAGAAGAGGTAGGGGTTTTTAACAAGCTTCTGTCAAATTTTTGTTTTCTGTTTTCTGATTTTCAGTTTTTGTATGGCTTAGGGAAAGTTTCCTTTTGTTTGCCTATTTCATTTTTGCAAATTAAAATAAACCACACACACATCACGTGGCATTTTTAAACCAAGGAGCTGGTCGTAAGACCCCAGCCCTTGATCAAGACCAACGGTGGGTTCATCACCACCTTGGCTTGAATTTTGCATTCATTTACCCCGATTGTCACTGTTGTTAGACGTAAATCCTGATGAAAGCTGACCGAGTGTCACTGGGGTGATTCCCAGCATGCGAGGATAAGTCTTCTATGGTAGGTGTCATAAATAGGACAATCCCCCTTTCGTACCACCTATGTACCATGTACCATCTGCTCTCACGTACCTATAGTTTCCCTCTCGTAAGGGCGGGTATATAGAGAGGTTGGTATATCGGCCTGGCAATGGTATATTGAAGGGGCGACCATTTATGGGAGCCATATGAGCCAACATTTGCATTTAAACGTTCTTTACAAAAACCTCAAAAACAACAACAAAACACACTAAACCAGTTTTAGGACACACTTTCAACCTTTAAACGAGATAATCACCGTTTGTGTATGTGTGTGTTCTTTTCTGTTTAAGTGTAGCATAAAAAATCATAAAAGAGATAAAAATCTGCTTAGCTTGTAGAAGAGCACCACCATGGTGTACACCCGTAGCCAAGCCCAATCAAGGGCAGAAGCTATGAAAAGTGTACAAGGAGCGGGCACAAGTCGCCTTCGCTTTAGCCCTAAGGACTTGGCCATACCGCCTTGGCGGTCTGACCCACAAGAGAGTCCACATCATTCCATGTCAAGGTGGAATTATAGGGACACCCCTCTGGGGGACACGCCCATTCATCACAGCCCCTTTCGGGAAGAATCTTTACATGTGGCACTCAACGTAGATAGAAGACCTCCCTTAGAGGCTAGATATGAGTGGCCACCATGCGATGAAGCGCTAGAGAGGCATAGTGTCCATGAGGAGAGGCCACGTGACTATGGCATCTCTCCTCTGCCTCCCATCATTGTTAGAACCGATAGACAAAACCCAGAGCGCAGGGCTCTCCAAACAGGGCAAGCTAACTCCGCCCGCCCCTTTCACACCTACGAAAGGGAGTACGAGGAAGACCATCACATTCCTCGAGAGCAATATATAGCACGGGAGCCTTGCGCTTCCACACCTGCTAGATACCATGGTCACCCACTGAGGCCAGAGCCTCGGGTAAATGCCGCCAACCTCGATAGAGGGAAGCAACCCATTGAGATCTCGGATCATCACGACCAAGGCAAATACATAGGAGAGGCATTCAGGCCTCCTAAGCCCAAGATGGCAGACCAAATTGACCTGGCAGTCACCAGACATGCCACCCACCAAGCCCAGATCACGCGGCTTGAGCAAGATCAACAGTAGTTAGAGCGCCTATACCGCCTTAACAAAGAGCGCATTCAGCGCCAAGCAGACGAGCTACTTTATAACCTACCTGAGAGGGTTCCAACCCCTCGCACCCAAAAAGTGGAACCATATGAGAGGCATAATCCCTTGGTGCGGGATAGGTCTCCGCGACCTCATCAAGTTTTGCCTTCGAGACCCCATAGACCTGAGAGGGAGGCCACTCCCCGAAACAACGATGGGTACCCTCCGTGGGGACCCACTCAGGGTCATAGGTCTCACCTAGAGACTCCTCAAGAAGTTTACGAGGAGTATGAACAAGAAGTAGAGCGGGCTGAAATGCCCTACCAAGGCGGAGGGGCTGCTATCCGGCCACCCCCCATAGGCCTCCAGTCTCCCACAACTCACAATGGGAGCAAACTAAAGAGGAAGAGATTAAATCTTTCGATGCATACAAAGCATTGTTAGAGCATTTGGAGTCTATGGAAACCAAAGCTTCTGGGCCCCAAAAGCCCATGTTACGCCAACTCCGTAGTCATCCGGTGCATCCGTCAGTGCCCGCACCTCCTTACCCCGAACATTTCAAGTTGCCTCAGTTGGCAGTCTTTAAGGGTGAAGAGGATGCCCAAGAGCATGTGACAAGATTCCTGAGCCAATGCTTTGGCATTCAGGATAATGATGCACTATTGCTAAGGACATTCATAACCACATTCATGGGCCCTGCCTCGGATTGGTTCACCCAGTTGTCGAAGCACAACATCAATAACTTGGATCAATTAGTGGATGCGTTCCTTGAATGCTTCACCTTCAACACCAAGAAGAAGGCGTCACTGAGTGACCTGGCCAGCCTCAGGCAATATGAGGAAGAGACAATGGCGGCCTACGGGAATCGATGGAGGACTCTACTTTCTAAGCTACCCTACCTTCCCCCTATGTCCGACCTCACACAAATGTTCTCACGAAGTTGTCTGAGATCGATCTCTAGGCTATTGCAGCTGCAGCAATATGCCACCTTAGAAGAAGCTCTGGCGCAAGCCAGAGTTATCGAAGAGATCAAAATACAGGATGGCAAAATTGCCAAACCTAAAAAGAAAGAGTGGAACAAAAACACAAAGACAGGGACTACGCAACAAAAACCCGCTACGGTTAATCAAGTTGCTATAAATGTCCCTAAGCCTGCACAAGAAATACAACCTCAAAAGGCTAATTATCAGGCAGTGCCTCCTAACAATTATGAAAGAGAAAATAAAAAATAGGAGCAAAATCAGCAACGTCACCCTAAGCGACAGTACACCCCTTATACGGAGTCTAGGGACTCCCTATTTGACCGCTTGTCAGCGGCAAATTTAATCACCCTTCCAGAGATCCAAACCATAGATCCTAACGCTCCCAAGCCTAAGGGATACAGAGAGGACTTGTATTGTAGGTTCCACAGGCGAAGGGGACATGACCTGAACGCATGTTGGAAGTTCAAAGGATTGATACAAGACTTGATTGATAATAAAACATTGGCAGTGGACAACCCCATAGCACCAAATAACCAGCAGATGGGGGTCTTCAAGGACCCCTTGCCTACCCATGAGGCACAGGCAAAACCCCTTCAGGTCAATGAGGTGCGACAGAATTTCCCCATGCAAGGGTATGTGGGAATGATAAGCATAGTGACCAGGAACAAGAAATACCCAGGAGTTGCCCCCGAGGCAGCCACAAGAGAGGTTCCAGCGATGTCACAACCTCAACAACACCCTGTGCAGTTACCTCCGCCTAGACCCGAGGTCACGATACGGACCAAACTCACGCAGAGTTTGTGGACCACGTCGGCTAGGCTCTCCATATATGAGCTTATACAACAATCAGCACCCCATCGGGAGGCTCTCATGGAGATTTTGAAAGCCATCGAGTTGCAGCCCCACGAAGCGAATTCCTTCAATAACTTCATGGGACATGTAAAATGATGCATGGAGCCAGTCATTACCTTTCGAGAAGATGAAGTTAAATCAGTATCTGATGACATGGCAGATCCACCCCTGCACGTTATCACGTGGGTCAACGGGATCCCGTATAAGAGGGTGTTGGTAGACACTGGCTCATCCAGTAACATCATTACTACAACAGCATTGAAACATCTGAAGTTGCCAGCCTCTCACATCACGGCTTCCACTTACACACTACGAGCATTCAATGATGCGATATGCTCGATAGTTGGCACAATTGTTCTACCCGTTCAGGTAGGACAAAAGATGATACCTACATTGTGCCATATTTTGGAAGGCGAGATGGCATACAACATATTGCTAGGGCGGCCATGGATCAGGGACATGAAGTGTGTCCCTTCGATAGCTCACCAATGTTTGAAGTATGCATTTGAAGGAGAAGTACATGTAGTCCCGACGGACTTAGAACCCTTCAAATATTGCAATGCGATGCAATTGATGCCGCAATCGACCCTCCCATCGATGCACTTGGATTTTTAGTTAAATCCATCTAGACAGGGTCCGATGCCATGAGCACCACTGGTGACTAATCCATCAAAACCCCAGCCAGGTGCATCTTCATCGTCCACTCCTTCACTACCAATGCCACCTATCATGGCTAAATAGAAGGACAAAGGGAAACAAATCCTGGAAGAGGCTCAACCCCTGGAAGAGGTGCTGCCAACAATATCAACCATCTCAACCGAAGAGATACCTAGCACAATGGAAGTTGAGGCTCCTAGTCCACCCAACATGGAATGGACTCAGGAAGGGCTTCGTTCCCTCCCTCTCAATCACCAACAATTATTGTTGAAATGGCCAATACGGGCCTAGGGGAGTATCTAGTGCAGAATGTTGTAGCAACGCCCATGCTAGAGTCAGTGCAAGACATGGGGAGACCTCGCCTCCCCATCGGGATAGTTGTTCCTTTAGGCTACCCATCGAACCAGACCAATTTTGTGTATGGGGGCCTTGACCATGGTGCTGAGCCATGCATGCAAAAGGACGAGGATGAAGAGCCTTTTGCAGAAGATGTCAACTATCTGTCTAACCCGGACTTCGCTCTGAGATATCTTGGCCAATGCAATTGGCATGGATACGGGCTAGGCAGGTATGAGCAAGGAGTGCATGTCCTTTGCCAACCAAGATACCAAATGCCTTATGACAAGTCGGGAGTAGGGTTCAACCACCCCCTACCCTTAGACATCTTGGTGGAAAACATGCAAGGCCTAGGAATAGGCAACAAGGGTGGATTGGCATCAGATCCTTATGCCAACCCAAACACAACATATACATTGGGAGATTACCTCCCATGGTCAACAACCACCCTTGGTAACATCAATAACCCTTCTCCTTTGCTAGAGAGAGGTGAAAGTTCGGGAACTCACTTTCAAGGAGAGCATAAAAAGTGTCTAGAAGGATCTTCGGAGGATGAATCAGAATATGAACCAGTGTCATATGATCCCTTCGAATCCGATAGTGATCACTCATAAGAGATTCCCATGAATAACTGGCAAGAGATATTTTTGAATCTGTTCCCTCTAGAGGCTCCAATCGAGCCAGTATCACGTCAAGAGAATCAGGTCCCCCCATGGAGTGTGGAACAACCGCAATGGGACCAGATTAATTTTCTAGAACAAGATGAGCCTCATATGTCGTAAGCAATTGTCGAAGCCAATGAAGGTTTTTGGATCTCCGACAATGATTCGAAAGATGAAACTGAGATGGCCTATCTCAACCACATGCAACAAATGCAACAAAGGCAACAAATGCAACAACGATACCCCTTGGAGATTAATGACATATTTGCATAGATGGGCATAGTGCCAGGGCATGAGTGGTACGTAGACCCAATAGGGTGGGATCAAGTGTTGGATCCACTGCTCCAGGTACATGAAGAGCACCTTCCACTCCGAGACCCTAGGGTGATATCAATGCCGAGGGTAGACCCTATCCTCTTATTAGCACATAGGGCCGATCCATTCATGCCAGTACCTACAGAACCAGATCCAGAACATAGAGAACATCCAGAATGTTTGAGTCATCACACCCATGGTAATGGAGACCAAATTCATTTCATCCACATGATCTCCATTGACTTGACCGCACCCATCCACAATCCGGCCGATCCAGCATGGTCATTGCATCTAGACATAGATGCCATTGACTGGGATCACGTCAATTCACCTCTATCCCCATCATAGTACTAGCCTTTCGGTAAAATGCCTCATTTTACCCTAAGGGACAACTCAGGATATCTTTCATGCTGAAGAGGAACCCGAGGTTCCCAACATAGATTTAAACTCAGCTAATGATATCCATTTGATCCCAACTCCACATCAGTTGGAGGATGGATCCCACATGTCGATCGAGGAGACGACTGACGTAGACATCGGCTTAGATCCAATGAATCCATAGATTATCAAGTTAGGGGTAAGCTTATCCCCTGAAGAGCAAGCCGACTACATTGCCCTTCTCAAAGAGAAGAAGGAGGTTTTTGCATGGTCATACAGAGACATGTCGGGGCTAGATCCATAGCTAGTCATGCATAATCTAACGCTTGATCCGACAATCAAGCCAGTTAAGCAAAAACTATGTAAGATGCACCCAACAGTGGCCTTGATGGTCAAAGATGAATTGCAAAAGCTGTTGGATGCACAGTTTGTCATCTGCATGGATTATCCGCCATGGCTGTCCAACATGGTGCCCATCAAAAATCTCGACGGGAGGATTCGCATATGCACTAATTTTTGAGATCTAAACAAAGCGAGTCCTAAGGATGATTTCCCCTTGCCAAGCATCGACGCGTTGGTAGACGCTACAGCAGGTCATGAAATGCTATCCCTCATGGATGGTTTCTCGGGATACAATCAGATTCGTATCAATCTCGAGGATCAACTAAAAATGGCGTTCACAATGCCTTGGGGGACATTTTGTTATAAGGTCATGCCTTTTGGCCTTAAAAATGCTTGGCGCCACCTACCAACGTGCCATGACGTACATCTTCCATGATTACATGCATAAAACTTTGGAAGATTACATGGATGATTTGTTGGCCAAGTCTCTTTTGCGCCCAGATCATCTCGATGACTTAAGCAAGATCCTCGATCACCTCATGGAGCATAAAGTCAGATTGAATCCCAAGAAGTGCGTATTTGGCATCACATCTAGAAAACTCTTGGGTTTCATAGTCTCAAAGCGAGGCATCGAGGTGGACCCAAACAAATTCAAGGCAATCCTTGAAATGGTTCCCCCAACTACCATTAAGCAGCTCAAAAGTCTATAGGGAAAGGTCACATCAATTAAGCACTTCATAGCGTAGCTATCTGACAAGTGCCGACCCATGAACAAATTATTGCACAAGGGGGTTGCATTTCACTGGGATGACGAGTGCCAGTCAGCCTTTGATGACATCAAACAATACTTGGCTTCACCGCCAGTATTGGCACCACCTAGACCAGGAGTGTCATTCTACTTATACATCTCAGCTACTGAGGTGGCACTGGGTGCCATGCTGGCCTAGAAGAATGAACTTCACAAAGAACAGGCTACTTACTATCTTAGCCGCACCCTGGTCAGTTATGAACTTAACTATGCATACGTCGAGAAACTCTGCTTGGCAGTGGTGTTTGCTACCAAAAATCTATGCCACTACATGCTGAGCAACACTACGTATGTTGTGTCTAAGGAGAATCCATTGCGATACATGATGAGTCATACTTATCATAGTAGTCGCATGATGAAATGGATCATGTTGTTGATGGAATTTGACATAGAGTTTATCGGACATAAATCCATCAAAGGACAGGTCATAGCCGATCAACTAGCAGAGGCTCCTCTCGAAGATGATCAGCCTCTAGTCATAGAACTACCCGATGATGGGGTCTTCCATGTCTCAGAATCGCCAGATTTTGATGAGCCTGAGTCACAGGCTGACATAACCCTATTTTTTGATGGTTCTAAATGTGAGCAAGGTGGTGGCATGGGAATAGTATTCTTCACACCGCAGGGCGCTCCAATGCCCCTATCATTTAAATTAAATTTCCCATGCACCAACAATAATGCAGAGTATGAAGCCTTGCTCATAGGTCTTCGAGACAACAATCACCATGAACATCAAATGACTGAACATCTTTGGTGATTCGTTGTTAATTGTCAATCAAGTCAAAGGGGTATTCCAATGCAAATGCCCAGTTCTGCAGGCTTATAAAGCCCTTGTGGACAAATTCCTGGCAAAACTTGAGTGGTATGACATCGAGGCACTCCCTCGATCATCGAATCATTTTGCGGACACAATGGCCTCCTTGGGGTCACTAATCCCGCAAGACCTTTCTGGTGATATGACAACCATTCAAGTCAAAACCCTATCACAATCCATGATGGAGCGTGCAAGCTCTGACTTGACGCCAGGAATCCACATGATCCAGATTGAACCATCCTCGGATAAGTTCTCTCGAATCCATGATCATCTGAAACATGCCAACTGGGGGTCCTTGTTCTCCCCTACTCCCATTAATAGCAACACAACGCTATTCTTACAAGTTCTATCCCGCTCAGCATTTGCTAGGGATGAACTTCAAGAGGGATTGGTTGTTCATACCATCGAGGTTTTCGATCAACAATACTGGTATTTACCCATTAGAGACTACCTCAAGTTAGGTAATCTCCCGCTTGGATTGACGCATGCCACAAAATGAGCATTCAAGCAGAAAGCGGCTAAGTATGTCTTGATAGGAGACATTTTGTACCGTCATAGCTATGAAGGAATCCTCCTTCATTGCTTGGACCAGCAAGAGTCCACTTGGGCAGTCGCCCAAGCGCACGATGGTACATGTGGTGGCCACTTGAGTGGTATGGCCATCGCAAAGCGCATTCTTCGCATGGGCTATTATTGGCCATCTTTAGAGCGAGATTGTTGCGCATATGTCAGGAAGTGCATGAAGTGTCAACACCATGCCAATTTGATGCATGTACCTTCCCAGGCCTTGCAGACATTCTAGTCCACTTGGCCATTTTTGTAGTGGGGCTTCGATCTAATTGGAAAGATCTCCCCTACGTCGTCAGGCCATCACACGTTTATCATAATGGCCACAGAGTATTTTACCAAGTGGGTGGAAGCAGTTCCGCTTACCTCTACGATAGGACCCCGCATTGTGGAGTTCATTTTGCATAACATCATATGTCATTTTGGTATTCCATCCAAAATAGTCTCGGATAATGGGACGCCATTCAAGAACAAAGACGTGCGTGCTTTGACCACAAAGTACAAAATTCAGCATAGTTTTTTGACACCCTATTATCCGTAGGCAAATGGGCAAGCAGAGGCATCAAACAAAATGCTAGTTGCCATCCTTAAAAATATGGTCGTAGATAGTCATAAGGATTGGCACATCCAAATCCCACTTGCCCTATGGGCTTATCGCACTAGCATTCGGACGCCCACTAGGGCCACTCCATTTTTGCTCGTGTATGGCTCCGAGGCAGTCATGCCTCTCGAGTTGGAAATTCCTTCCCTGCGCATATCAATGCAAGAGTTCATCGATGATGATGCTGCATGGTAGGCCCGATTAGACCAGCTTACGTTGCTTGATGAATGACGCGTTAATGCTCTCGAGCATTTACGTATCTATCAAGAGCGACTTAAGAAAGCTTACAACATGAAAGTTCACCTGAGGGACTTTCGGGTTGGTGATTTGGTTTTGAAGGAAAATCAATAGAACTCTAGTTTGTCATCCCACCTAAGGGACAAGTTCATGGCAAATTGGTTAGGTCCATATGTCATTGATAGCAAAATAGGACCCGAGACATACCGGCTAGCCTCTCTTGATGGAATCAAGGAAACAGAACCCTTGAATATCAGTCATTTGTGACCATTCCATATCTAAGAGAGCCATATCCCAAAAATGCTCCAAGGATTCCTATAATCGCTTGGTCAATCCCAAAATGCTCCAAGGATTCCTATAATCGCTTGGTCAATCCCAAAATGCTCCAAGGATTCCTATAATCGCTTGGTCAATCCCAAAATGCTCCAAGGATTCCTATAATCGCTTGGTCAATCCCAAAATGCTCCAAGGATTCCTATAATCGCTTGGTCAATCCCAAAATGCTCCAAGGATTCCTATAATCGCTTGGTCAATCCCAAAATGCTCCAAGGATTCCCATAATCGCTTGGTCAAAAATAAGAAAATTCAAAATCCAAAAAATCATCAAAAACAACAAAAATTTGCATCTCATTTCCAGGCATGCTCAAATTCATCAATAAAAAGCTCTTCTCACATCTCATCTTCATATTCACAAAAATCAATCCATCAAAAATACAAAAATATATAGCTGCATTAAGCATCACATCCATACATTGCATATTTGTGGTCGTACGGGTCAAAGGCACCATAGACTGTAATTACTCTGCTAGTCCATCTTGTTCCACATTTTTCCATTTTATAAGAATCAAAAAAACAACAAAAATGCCATTCACTGCTTTTTACCACACTAGAGTCAGTGGTCTTATAATGTATCAAGAGTTTTCATCTTTCAGTCATAATTTTGCTTTCTAGCCACGTACTGTACCAAGTCAGATAGATTTTATGAAGGTAGAGTTCTACTTGGATCACACCTTGTTACGTAGCATCCCAACACAAATTAAAACACATAAAAATTCCCAAGTTGTGTGAATGAAAGATGAAACCTACATAGCAATCCAGGTCACCATAAGCGAAATGGTTATCTTGCTCATCCCCCTGTGCGAATGACCCCAAGAATGCTGAGAGTTGGCAAAAGGACAAGCATCCTCCCTACCCAATTCCCCAAGAATCCCAAAGTTCTCAATAGTTGCAAAACATCAAAAATTTGCAAAAGTCAAAACTCCAAAAATTTGATATCCCAAAGTGCATACATCAAAAGGCACATACAATAGTGATTCTCATCACTCGATATCCAAATCCCTTGCTCAAAAGAAAAACAAATAAAATAAAAATAAACAGTGATTTTTATCACTACAAAGGAGCAAGTATCCCAATACAATTGAAGAAAAGAAGGGAGTTGAACTTGAATCCCTGGAACTCTCAGCATTTCGACAGGTCATGAGGCAAACCTTAGTACCGGTTTGGTTGATAGCCTATCGGTCACTGGCGGTAAACTTCCCGCATGACGATATATCTGTCACATTAACTTGTGTATAGATCAATGTTTGCATGTGGATGAGCTAGCTTATGGTATCCTAGATAGCACCACAGATTAATCTGACTAAATACAATAAAGGAGTTAGTGGAGCTAATTAGGTGATCCTCAGTACAGGTTTGGTTGACAGCCTATCTGGCACTGGCGGTATCTTGACAAATACCACATAAATGAACTCAATTGCACACACAGGGATGTGAAATAGCTTGGTCAAAGACAAGTCCGATTCATACCTTGTTCAAAAGTCTTGTAAGATAAAGTACAGTCATGGCTAGTGAGTTAAAACCGTCTGAGTCTCAGAAAACCTTAGCTACATTTCTAAACCAACTGCGCTACTTTTCATCCTTACAATACCATCAAAAAAATACAAAAAACCACATGTATACATACAAAGTCATTTACCACAGCAATCGCCTAAAAACAAAATAACAAAGTCCTAAATAGTCTATGGTGCCCTAACCAACCAACACAAATTCATTTCATCCATTACATTTTGCATATCACATATAAATCAAAAACATTTGCATTCATCATAACATATGCATCCATCAAAATAAATTAACATGCATACATCCATATTCATCAACCATCATGCATAAGATCAAATCATCACATGTGCATAAACAAAATAAAGTCGGTATATATATATATATATATATCATCAAAAAAAATGCCCATAGGCTACAAAACTGGTCCTCTGACCCCGCAATCATACAACAAAACCCCCAAGCCTAAGGCATCGGCCACCATGATCATGCAGGATCGGTGCGACGGGAACTACCCCCCATGGTGTGGGTCCTATGGGACCCCTCAGGGTGGCTACTGCTAGCCCCCGCATCATGCCTGCTACCGCCTCCCTCATCCAATCACCTGTGATGAGATGATGCTGACTGCTCAGTACCACTGTCCCTCATCCGATGCAAAGATCCACCTCCCGAGGGCTCAGGTACCCGCCCCCCAAGGTGGATGATCTCCCCCTCCAAATCCATCCGATGTCGACACCACTCCGCCTCCCATCGATGGTACATCATGACTACATCATCACGCTACGCCAGCTGCGTCCGTAGGAGATCTCTCTCCAGGGCAGTGTCGGTTCCCCCCTCCTACCGATGGTGCGCAACCCATGCGCTCTCCCACTCCGCTAGCTGAGCCCATAGGAGATCCCTCTCCCATAGCGCATCCCCTAGCTCCTCATCTCACCTCCGTAGCAGCTCCACCAACCATGCATTCTCAGTGCGTACCCCGGACTCCATGTCCTCCACATCCGCCTGAGGCATGGGACTCTCTCGGAACAATGACTGACTCTGGCTCCCACTACTCCGCAATGTCCTGCATCTCTGGCTGATCCAGAGCCCCCAAATCTGCATCCTCACCCTCCACCTCCACCATGTCCGCATCCTCCAAAGGAGCTCCCCAATCATCCCCTGGTGCCTCAACACCCTCCCCACCCGCCATTGCCACCTCCGTGCCTCCTAGTGGCCCCTCTCCCCGCCATCGTCGTAGTACCCACCACTGGTCATACTCTATGGTAGTCCCGACGTCATCCACGTTTGGGACGTCGATCACCGCATCTGAATCCTCGCCTAGTGGCACGATGACCGGTCGGTCTAGAGTCCTCTCATCCCCCCGGCGTCGATAGACCACGGGCTCACCAGGCAACCCCTGGCACACCCCAAACTGTCGTGTCACCCGATTGTACGAGAAGAACTCATGCTCGGTCCCGTGCCGCCCAATCAGCCACCGCTCTCTGCGTACCCGTCGGAGCCACTCTCCAGCCTTCGGCCAGGCTGGACAGTCTCGATAAGGGCGCCAGACCACCTCCCCTGGAGTAAGCCGAGAGAAGGTATCGACATAGTGCCCTATGACACCTGCCCACCATCGACTCTGCCCCTGCTCCCTGGACCGTCACCATAGAACTACATAACCTATCTCCCTATCCTCCATCTCTGCCCGAGTCATCCATGGTAACCCGATTGGCCTCTCCACTGCTATGTGCTGCCAAGCCCAACTCTACAATAGGTAGCTACAACTAATCCCCTTTCGCTGTCGATAGTGGACCTCGTACAGCTCCCCATAGAGCTGTGCCAATAGCGTCTGTCCCCATCTCATGATTAGCGGTGCCTCTATCGGGCACTCTACCAACCGCCAAACCAAATCCAGCAGGTTCCATGGGAACCTCATGCCTGACGAGTCAAGTAACAACATGTTGGACATGAGGCCCATAAGGAATGCGTGCCTCACTCCCAACACCCCCCTCTCCAGCCACCATCGGACCAAAATCCTACCAATCTGGTAGTCGCCCTCTGCCCTCTCTAGTGGATCCTCCACACCCAGCTCCTCCCCATGCCCGAAGCATCTCATCGATACAACTGTCCGCTGATCACGCGGTGATGTCCTGATCGGCAGTCCATCTATCAGAATCCGTAGAAGCCGATAGATATCCTCCAAGGTCATAGTCATCTCCCTTGTTGGGAGATGGAAGGTGTTGGTCCACGGATCCCAAAGATTGATCAGGGCCATCAAATAGGCCTGATCCATGACCACAGGCTCCAGTCGAGCCACCTGCTTGAGCCCAAGGGCATCAAGCCACTCCCAGTCAGCCATAGTCAGCGCCCCTCGTGCTTCAGTAAAAGTAGTGGGTACACGGTACCGGCTCTTAACAACCTGCAAAAGAAAACAATTCAAAAACATTAAAATCATGGAAAAGAACTGTACAACAATAACATGAATATACAACATTGCCTACCAATGTACAAAAAAAAACAAACATAAAAATTCAAAAATTAATTTTTTAGTTTTCTATGTTTCTTAAATCCTAATTGATTAATTTAAAAAAAAACAAACATTCAAAATTCAAAAAAATTAATTTTTTAGTTCTAGGGTTTCTAATCCTAACTGATAAATTCCAAAAATAAAACAAAAAAAATTCAAAAATTAATTTTTTAGTTCTAGGGTTTCTAATCCTAATTGATTAATTTAAAAAAATAAAATAAAAAAAAAAAAAATTAAGTCTTAGGGTTTTACGTTCCGTTTATCCTAGGGTTTAGTTATAAGCAAAATAACAATTCTTTACCTAGGTTTTTCGCTACGTTTAGTTGTACACTAAGTCTTAGTTGTCTTCAACTCAGTTTCAAGGTTTAAGTTTTAAAATTTTGAAAAACATCATCACAAAGAAAATTAAACAAAACACTTGCAGTTTTAAACAAAAGTAATAACTCTAGGGAGCACTTACTGGTCTCGCTTTGGCTCCATCGCTCGATCCGGTTTGTGCACTCATGATGTCAGGGAAAATCTGGTAGTGCTTCGCTTCGCAGAATTAACCTCCTCCTCCCCAGAGCTCCAAATCGCAAGAAAATTCAGATGCAAATGAGCCCAAACCCTAGTTTTGGCCTTTAAATAGGCCTTTTGAGCTTAAATTCATCCTCCCCTAGGATGAGCACTCTGGTTAGCGCTCGTCCCACCCTAGGACGAATTCTAAGCTGGTATTCGTCCCACCCTGGGATGAATTCAGGGCAAAAATTTCAAAAAACATCAAAAATTGAACAAAAATGCACTAAAACAGCTAATAAACTTGCCCGATGAGAGTGTTGTTGCACTTGACATCCCGGGCATGCAAAACAGACGTTGGGGTCACAAATTGTCACTATCCTACTCCCTAAGAAGGCTACTTTAGCTGGACCGCTCCACGGGAGGACGGATTTTTGCCAATTTTAGCTCCAAAAAGCATCGCAAAAAGGGTTACCACCCACCAAAAATAGGTCTAAATGTCAGAAAATTGCACATGCTTAATGCTAAACCATCTAAGGGCACCCTTGCACAAGTCATCTTGGGTCAAGCGACTCGTCGCTTTTCTCACGAAGGTCATTCCCTCATCGATTCGTCGCTTGAGGGGGTAGTCACACTTAGTCACCAATCAACAAACACACACCCAATTAAGGAAAACGACATGCATTCAAAGAATCATTGACAAAGACAATTACGCTCCCGCTTGGGGCAGTAAACAAGCAATAATCAAAACCTAATCAAATCACTTGGCATTTCGTGAATCATGAACTCAAGGTTCTCACAGGACAAAAGGTTGCGCCCTTTGCCTATTCATGACTGATCAATGTCCAAGGTCAAGTAACACCTCACCGAAAAAGGTTAACACTTGAATTGAGTGCCTTCGCTCGTCAGAAGCAAGGATTCAAGAATGCATGCCCTTTCCATACTTGGGGCATCAAAATTTGGTTAGGTTACCAAGAAACCCTAATCATTAGTGCTTTGGTTATCTATTTTTGCTCGAGGTCTGCGCCATGCACAACGCATCCCAAAAAGGGGCATCTGTAGACACCAAAACAACACCAATCCGATTATGTGACTGCAAACACCGATCGCTTTGACACACACAGCCCCCAGGGCAGCCCTCGAGGTTAAACAGTGGTCCTAACCACTTTTGCAGCAATTTTGGAAGGTCAAAAGGCAATTTGGCACATTCAGGCACTTTGCTCAATATCCGTCCCACCCTGGGACGAATTCAAATTGGGATCCGTCTCACCCAGGGACGAATTCTGAATTCGCTCTGGGTCAGGACGAATTCCAGGTTCAACGGGAAAAAAGAAAAATTGTGCCAAATGGCAGCCGAGGACAGTCAATTAATGCCTCCTGCCTTGCATGCGCGTGTAGGTGGGCAGATTGGACGTTAGAGGACTGTCACAAGGGCAGTCATGGAAGCCCAAGTCAGGGAGGACTTTCCTCCCTCATGGGAAGGCATGACCGCCACATGGCGCTCATGCATGCCCCTCCAAAGAGACCCCCTGGGTCTATAAAATGGTGAACTTTCTCACCCAAAAGAGGACAGGTTGGAAGCATTTTCAAGCAACGAAGTGCTGCCAAATTTGATACCACGCTTTTACCTTTTGATTCACCTCTTCCACATCCTTGATCTCTTTCGCAAGGGAGGTCATTGGGTGGTTATTGGAAGTGTGAATCCGGATCCAAAACCCGACATTTGACCACATTGATCTACCAATTCGCCGACAACCCATTACAAGAGATTTTGGGCCCATCCCAAGTGGATTGGTGCCGAAATCAAGTTCCAACGGTGGGCGGCCCACCCGGGCGCCCCGCACTCCTGCGAGCCTAATCTTCTTTTTTAAGAACGATTGGGAATTCATGGCAGATTGTTCTTTTGTCACTTGTTTATCTTGCATTCCATTTTATGTTGTTTAAATAGTTTGTAATTCCAATTTCATAATGCTTTGATCAAATCTTATCATGTTTTGTCGCTTTTGTTGTCCTCACTAACTTGCAGGTAGCAACGTCAAATTCCCATTGATGGAGGTCAAATTGGGGAAATCCGACCATCTGGGTCTTCCCAAAATGCCCCCAATTAGCTAACCCCTAAGTTTGCAAGTCGTTTGGAGCTCCCGAGATGCGACATTTGGGCAGCATCACTTCGGCGTTTTGTCGTAGGAGAATTCGTCCTACCCCGGGACGAATTACAATCGAATTCGTCCCGCCCAGGAGCGAATTCAAATCGACGGCGAATTTTCCGACTATTTTGATGGCAGTGGCCCTCTGGTAATGTTCCCTGGTTCCTGTCAAATTTGCAAGTTGTTTAGAATCGGTTTATTTATCGTTGTAATCAATCTTTTGCATGCATCTTCCATTGTTTTTAGAGAACAAACGTTTCATCTTTTGCCACAGGTGCTACTAACGATTTTGTTGTTTCTTTGAATGCAGGAGGAGCAGCAAGGATCAAGGATTCATTCACACCAACGGCGGCAACACTTTGGCCCGCCCATTTTGCATGTGGGCACGCGGAAGAGAGATGACTTTCCATTGATGTGACCAAGAGACAAGTTTGATGCTCCTCTCCCCTAAAAAGGGAGGAAGCTAATTGTAACCGAATTTGAAATACATCAATAAAAGAAGAGGGTTGTTTCATTCCATTTGGGTTCCAATTTGTCTATGCTTTCTCCATTTTACGCATTTCTAATTTGTAGCATCAAGTTTAGTTTCGTTCTTGCATCGTGTTTGGAGTTTTCCCTTTTTGTTTTCGGAATCTCGTGCTTTCAGTGGACCCAGTGGATGTTACATAGAGCTAGTTGAGAAAAATATAGAGGAGCTAGAGCTAACAAAAGAAAAATCCAACAAACAAATGATAATGATAGAGCTAGAGCTAGATCCAAAGCTAGAGATAAAGTGAAAGCTAAATATTAAGAGCTAAATCTATAGTGAGTATCAAAGCTAGTAATAAAGAATATTTCTAGTATACCACTCTTGAAATAATGGTCGGTAATGATATTTATATCAAATAATGTAATACGAGGGACATTAAATATTTTCACATTATTTAGAGTTATGTAATCATTTGATGGTTGTAATTATTTTGAGATAGATATTTTTTTCTTCCATACATAAAATTGACTATACACATCTCCTATGAGATTGTGAGGAGATGAAAAGATAGTTTAAGATGAAATACCAATAGTTGTGTATATTGAAGAGTATTTTAGAGAGGAAGAGGCATTACAATTTTTGATATGCATGTTGCAAGAAATAAATAACTACTAAAGTATAATGAATTATATGAATAATATGATGAAAATATTTTGAGATACTGAAGTAGAGTTGCATTAAAAAAACACATACAATCCATTGAAAACCAGAAATGCTAAAAGGGCCCAAAGATTTCCATTAATTTCCTACTAAAAATAAGGATCCCAAAAGAAGAACCCTTTTACAATGACCAAAATTCCCACTTATGCCCTATTTTCCCCTTTTTTCCACCTAAAATTTGAAATTTGGGGCCACTTGCAGAGGTCATAACTTCGCACTCGTTGACCTGATTGACTATTATAGCATATTTTCAGAAACGACATGAAATGAGCTCAGTGGGTTTAACTTGGATCTTTGCACCAGGGCTTGTTTCTAGTCAAAAATCCTCAAATTTGACCTCTAAGACCTTTAAAAATCTCCTGCAAGAAAAATTAGTTTTACTAGTTTTACTAGTTTTTACAAAATTAAACAACTACAATATTTTTTGGGTAATGTAAGATCACTTTTACACCATTGGATGCTCTTGCATCATACACCCAGGGTAAATTGAGAAATGACCTTCACGTATTTGTTGTTGGAAGAAAACCAAGGCTTTCAACCTCAACCTTCAACAACCAAGATGAATCTTCAATAGGCCTGCCATTCCACTTAACCAGATATTATGCATACTACCTATTTCTTGTGCACATGGGTATCTAGGACCTCTTATATCTCTTCTGTCTCTAGATTATATGTGGGAATGCTCCACAATTCTATGACTGGTTTGCCATTATTGTCACCTTCATGATATTCTGCCAAATATGATATGTTGAACACAAGTGATATATTCAGCCCACTTGGCAATTCTACCTCATAGGCATTCCCTAAATATCATTTCCCTATGACCCTGTATGGTCCAATATTATTTATTTTTAACTTGTAGGTTTTGGCAAGAAATATTTCCTTTCTCAAGTGAACCATAACTTGATCTCCCAATTGGAACTCCTTAAGTCATCTCTTCTGGTATGCTATTGTCTTATACTGAGTGTTCATCTTGTTGATATGTTGCTTCACTTCATCATGTAGGCTCTTCAGGTTCTCTGCAAAGTCCTTAGCCTTAGCATTGCTCTTTTCGTCTCTGTCCATATTTCTCAACTCAAAAGCATTCCTTGGGCTACTCCCATACACAATATGGAATGGGGATTTATTAGTACTCGTATTGACAAAATTATTGTATGCAAATTATACCTATGGAAAAACCAAATCCCATCCATTGGGCTTATTTCCTACTAATCACCTTAGTAGATTGCCCAAACTTTTATTCACCACCTCTGTTTGTTTGTCAGTTTGTGGGTGGTATGTAGAACTAAATTTAAGGTTTGTCTTCAATTTATTCTAGAGGATCCTCCAAAAATACCCAATAAAATTGGTATCCCTGTCAGAAATGATACTCTTTGGTAGACCATGTAGGCGTACCACCTCTTTGAAAAATAACCCTACAACATGAACTACATCATTAGTTTTTTGGCAAGGAATAAAATGTGCCTTATTTGAAAACCTATCAACCACCACAAATATGGATTCATTCCTCCTATGTGTCCTTGGTAATCCAAGAATAAAATCCATGCTGGTGTCCTCCCGTGGCCTATTTGGTATAGGTAATGGCTGATATAATCTAGTATTCTATCTCACACCCTTGGCCATTTGGCATACTCTGCAACTCTGTACAAACTTCTTCACATCTTGGTGCAACTGTGGCCAATAGTAGTTCTCACTAATGAGGGCAATGGTATTATCTCGACCAAAGTGTCTAGCCAACCCTCCATTGTGCTTCTCCTTGACCAGATTCTCCCTCATTGAACTCCTTGGAATGCATAATTAATTTCCTCTGAACAAAATCCCATCTTGGATTATACAATCCAACCACTTAGTCCTATCTAAAGTAACAGGTGCTAAGCAAGCCCTCCAAGCCTTTGCCAAATCAGGATCTTCAACATACAAACCCTTAAGTTTGTCAAACCCTACAACTTCCACCTTCATTTCTATCAACAAACATTGCCTTATACTTAAGGTGTCTGCAACTCTATTTGACTTCCCACTCCTATGCTTCAACACAAAGGTATAACTTTGTAGAAACTCAACCCACTTTAAGTGCCTCTGATTTAGCTTCTCTTGGCTATTAATATACTATAAGGCCTAATGATCAGTATATAGAACAAAATATTTTGGAAACAAATAATGCCTCCACTTATTTAGAGCCTGAATTATAGCATAAAACTCCTGATCATATACAAAATACTTCTTCCTAGCATCATTGAGTTTCTCACTAAAATAAGCAACATGTTTACTTTCTTGACTCAACACAGGTCCTATGGCACTACCACTAGCATCACAGTCTACCTGAAATACCTTATTGAAATCTGGAAGTGCTAAAATAGGTTGTTCTGTGACCTTATTTTTTAACATATTAAATATCTTATATGGTCCTAAGGTCCACTTGAATTCTTTCTTATCCCCTCTCATTGTTTTTGTTAGGGGTGCACAAAAACTACTTAAATTTCTAATAATTTTTTTGTAAAAACTTGCTAGACCATGAAATGATATTACCTCAGTTATGCTCCTTGGAGTAGGCCATTCAATGATAGCCCTCACCTTTTCTGGGTCCATTTTTAGACCTTCAGATGAGATGACAAATCATAGATACACTAAATCCTTCACAAAACTACACTTCTTCAAATTAATCAGCAATTGCTTCTCCTTCAACTTCTCAAAAATTCTTCTAATATGCATTAGGTGCTCTTACAGGGTCTTGCTAAATACTAAAATGTCATCCAAATAGACAGCAAAATTTTTTCCTAAAAAATCCTTCAATACCTCATTCATCAGCCACATGAATGTGCTTGGTGCATTGGTTAGCCCAAATTGCATGACCAACCACTCATACAAACCTTCTCTAGTATTTAAGGTTGTCTTCCACTCATCCCCTTCTCTGACATAAATTTGATGGTACCCACTCTTCAGGTCAGTCTTTGTGAAGTACTTGGCTCCACTCAAACAGTCCATAATGTCATCCATCCTTGGCAATGGGAACCTATATTTTATGGTGATCTTGTTAATAGCTTGGAAGTCTGTACACATTCTCCACTCTCCATATTTCTTTGGTGCTAGTACTGTAGGTAGTGCACATGGACTCAGGATCTCCTAAATCAGTCCTTTTTTTAGCAACTCTTGGACTTGTTTGTTTAGCTCCTCACTTTCTACAGGAGTCATTCCATGGGTTGCATTATTGGGTAAACTAGATCCTGGTACCAAATATATATGGTGATTGATATTCCTCACTAGTGGCAAACCCTCTGGTACATTATTTGATATAATATCTAGAAATTATTCTAACAGACCTGAGACTTCTATTGGGGTATCTTTGCATTCTTCTTCCCTAACTCTAGGAATTAATGCATAGCACATATGCTCATGTTTCAAACCATCCAAAAACCTTCTACCTTCAACTAAACATATTTTGGAACTACTACATACCTTTTCATCCACCTCCTTTAGGGGCTTCAACTTATGGCAAACTCCATTCTTTGTCAGGGACTATGTGTTGGCACACCCATCGTGCATTGCACACCTATCAAAATACCATGGCCTTCCAAATAGCAAATGGTAAGCATCCATAGGCAATATGTCACATAGGACCTCATCATAGTAATTCCAAATATTAAATTTTACCAAGCATTTCTCACTGACCAAAGCCCTATGGTCCTTCTGTAACCATGCAATCTGATATGGATGCGGGTGTCTCTTCCTCTCTAACTGTAGTTTGGTAACCATTCCTTATGCAACTAGGTTATCCATGCTACCATCTATGATAACATTACAGACCTTACCTACACATTTACACCTTGTGTGAAATAAACTCTTCCTCTCATCTAGATCTTTCTCCTCATTCAGCAAGGCTCTCCTTGTTATCAATACTTTTCCTATTTTTGCTTCTTTAGAGTGCTTAGATTCAACACCTTCATCAACAATAGCAGATTGGGAAATACCTTTGGGTCTCATATTTGTTCCTCCTTGGTATTGTGGACACTCGTATGCTCGATGTCCTTCTTCTCCATAGTGTAAACATGTTCCATGAAATCCTCCTCTTCCAAACCCTCGTCCATACCTTCCTCTTCTTCTCTAGTAACCATTATTTTGGTAGTTATTATTCTGCTCACAAGGGTGGCAAGCATTTTCTCCCTTCTGGTCTTGACTGTTACTTGTATCGCCAATTTTTTTTTGGTCCTCATTCCATCCTCTATTTGTTCTCCCACCAGTTCTTCCACCATGACCTCTTCCTCTTTGTTTGATTTCAAACCTCTTTTTCAACTTCTCTTCTACCTTCAAGGCAAACTGGTAAGCATCTTTAATGGTGGTCATCTTGACCAGAATAAACTCTTCTTGAATACTTGCTCTTAACCCATTAATATAACGGACTACTCCTTGTTGGCCTCAGAATGGCCTATTCTAATCAGGATCTTATAGAAATCATCTATATATTCTTTGATATATTTACTCGATTGTCTCAAACCTTGCATTTTCTTGAGCAGATCCAACTCGTAATCAGCTAGAATAAATTGTCTCTTCAACTTTCCCACCATTTGCTCCCACCTTATTATCCTTTCTTTTAATATTTTGTTTATGTCTAGCTATACTCCCTTCCACCATATGCTAGCATGACCCTTTTGCTTGGTCTTAGCAAACTTGACCCTCTAGAGATCTTCTACCTCCTCATACTAAAAGTATTCCTCCATGTCATTGATCCAGTCGATCAAATCTTTTGGGTTGAGATTTCTAGAATACATGGAGACATAAAACTTCGGTATCTTTCCAATCTGTGATATGGCCTTATACAATCTGGATTGTGCAGGATCTACTACCTCTTATTCTTCTTCTTTGAACTGGGCCTCTTCTTCTTCAGCTTCATCTTCACTCCCTTCTTCTCTCCTTGGCTCAAAACCTCTATGCAGTTCCTCTTGCAGAGCTTGAACTTACCTCTGCAAAGATATGAAATCTTCTTTTGGCACCATATTTCTCCCACCACCACGGTTTCTTCATGGAGGCATTCTGCTCACTTTTTCCACAAACCCTAAACACATATCCTGGTGTAAAATGCCTCATGTTCGGTGCTCTATTTACACACTCAAGAACTCTCACTCTGATACCACTTGAAGCAAAGTTGCATTAAAAAAACACATACAATCCACCGAAAACCAAAAATGCTAAAAGAAGCCAAATATTTCCATTACTTTCTTGCTAAAAATGAGGGTCCCAAATGAAGAGCCTTTTTAAAAATTTTAAAATTCCCACTTATGCCCTATTTTCTCCTTTTTTTCCACCTAAAATTTGAAATTTCAAATTTGAAATTTGGGGCAACTTGCGGAGGTCATAACTTCGCGCTCGTTGACGCAATTTACTATTACAACATATTTTTGAAAATAACATAAAACAAGCTAAGTAGGGCGAACCTGGCTCTTTATGCCAAGGCTCGCATCTAGCCAAAAATCCTCAAATTCGACCTCTAAGACCTTTAAAAATATCCTGAAAGAAAAACTAGCTTTACTAGTTTTACTACTTTTTACTAGTTTTTACAAAATTAAACAATTACCATATTTTTTAGGTGATGCAAGATCACTTTTACACCATTGGATTATCCTACATCAGATACATATTTGTGTTTAATTTTATTTTGGCATAATAGAATTGTAAATATCGTTGTATGTTTTCCTCCATAGCCAATATATTTGAAGAATTGGAAAAATGAAAGTTCATTATTTCCAATACACCACAGACAACATCATTGCTTTCATCATATGTCATACGTAATGTAAATAGAAATAAAGAAAAAATGCCTGAGAATTTATTCCCATATCATTAAATAATTTATGCATCACTTTGATGGACATACAATTCTCATGCAACCATTATCATGAAATAAAATTCTTTGTCTTACCCTGTATTTCTCTGTTTATTGATCATATAAAATATTATTCTTTTGCAAGAATGAGTCTATTACCATTTTCTCCACAATAAAATTTTGTTTTTTTAATTTGATTAAATAACACTCTCTATAAGAAAATATTAAATAAAATGGACATATGTAGTACATAAATAACTAGCCATTAAACCTCACAAAATTTCAAGAAAGAAAAAGGATGATGAGGAGGAAAAACATGTATTAATTTAAAATATTTGGTATAAAGTTAACTTATTTTTCCAATAATAGACTAAATAAGATTTTAAATATGGTTTCACTTTTCTTTAAAAGTAGCAATCATTAGACTATCAAATTTTTAACCCCTATATCTAGGAATCCTTAAGAAATACTAATCTATCAATAAGGGTCACTCAATAGGTCTTCCATCCTTGTTGACCTTATGTTGTGCACATGATGGAAGGAAGGGGCTTTTGGGTTATGAAAAAGTACATAGGAGGAGTTGCATTTATGGTTAATTTTGGAGAGAAGAGGAAGGGTATATGGATATCTCTCCCTTCTCACCACATCTACTAATTCGAAGAATTTATATCAAGACAATACTTGATCAACAAATATAATAGTAATTTATATTTTTTTATCCTTTAATTTTCAAGTAGTTTTTTAGTATTATTATTTAATAAAACATGTTTTTCTCACATAGATTAAGTTGGTTTTGTAATACTTTAAATATATTTAAATTTTAGGTAGGAATTTTACTATAGAAGCTTAATCTACAATTAAAATCCTAGTAGGAAATCCAAATGGGTTAGAAACCCCTCAGAATATAGATTGAACTTTCTAACAATATATAATTTACCTGTTGGTCTACATTGTCCTTTCCCTAAGGATAAAGCTATTAGGAAAATTAATAAAATGCATATTCAACAATTAAAAATTTAAATATATTTTTATGTATTAAAAATATTGAATTAACCAAATAATAGCATAATAAATCATTAAATAGTTCTTAAAAAAACAACATCACAAGCTAATACCTAATACCTAGATAAAAAATTATTAAACTTTGAATATGGCTTACAATAAGACCAAAATTAGAGACCACTAAGATTTATACATTAGATATCTTTATGGAATAATATAAATATAAAAATAAGTTATATATTATGACCAAGCACATTTCATCGGTGTAAATAAAGACTTTTCAATTTTTTTATATTTTAAATATAGTGGAGTCGTGATATGTCATATTTGTTAATATATTTTCAAATTCAAAAAATCATATTAAGAAAAAAACTATAATCAACTTTAGCAAAATATCTAAATTTAGTTGCCATTGTAGCCCTAAAATATTAGATTCAATTTTTGGATCTAAAACCATATGTCATGCACTCTAGGCATTATTGATTTTATACATAATAAGCTGATAATATAAGTAGGTTATATATTTTTTTAAAATATATAATAAATAAAATAACCTTTTATATAATTGTACTTATACATATTTAAGAAACTTAAAGTAGAAATCTACATTTTAAAAGATATAATGTAGTCCTAAAACATGCCACCTTGTCCCTATTACTCACTAGTTTGTATCCCATCTCTTCCTTGTGCTCCTCACATGAGGATATGAATATCATATCATCTAACATCACTTTATTGAAGCTATGTATAACCATAAGTCTTCACTTCTAAATTATTAAGTAAAATGAATTATTACTAATTATAGATGCATGTCCAACAATATTATATATTAATAATGAATTATAGCACCATCTCTTTGAGATATGCTAGGCTAGTTTCCATGATCATGCACTAGCTAATACTAGGCTCATACATCCTTAGAAAGAAATATAAATAAAACAATGGAGGTTTTGAACCCCATTAAGGGAGCTACATTTTTTTATAATTCTATAGTCAATATCGGTACATGTAGAAGGTATACCTCTTCTCTATTTATATTGATTGCTTATAACAAGAAAATAGTGACTTTTCCCTTGAAAACATAGATACAATATTAAGACCCATCCCATTTTCTCAAATTCATATCCCATCATATTAAATCTAGAGGAACTCCCTTGGATTTAGCTAGGAACATCCATAAGAAATGAATAGTGAGTTTTCCATTATAATTGAAAACTCTAACAATGGATCAAGTGCTACATCCATAGTAAAAGCATGATAAATTAGTGTATAATACTTAATGCTTATGGGTAATACATAGAAAACTTATATATATGGTTAAAATAATAACAAAATAAACATAGTGATAATATGGGTGATCCATATTGCGTAGGAGGGTAGATCTTCCATAGGCTTTCAAAAAAAATTATGAAGGAGGTTTCGAGTGGTAAGGCCCCCATGTTCTCGATGGTAATTTTCCAAGAAGAGAATTGGTCGTAGTGGTCTGTCAGAAAGAATGCTTCGAACAACATGAAGGTGGAACCCAACCTGAACTAGCATATAAAGACAATAGTAGATAAGCAGGTTGTAATGTTGGGCACTCTCAAGATGGCTATCAAATTTCTAAAGGATGTAAATAATCAAATAACTGTGTTATTGGATGGATTTTTCTTACACACGAACATTCTTGATAAAACCAATATTTAGTTCTTGCTTTGGGATCCTGCTCTGATAGGGTAGTTGTAGGGTTTTTTCATGGGGTAGTTTTACACCTCCCTAGTGTTGTTTTGATTTTGTTGTAGCTCAAGTGCCTCTATCCTTATGGTCGCTTACGAGAGTTTTGTTTTGGGTAGTGGGAGCCTCTCAAAACCCTCACCTTTAATTACCAAAAATAAAAATATGGGGTTAGCATTATTAAAACACTTAGATAAATAGATTTAAGGATAGCAATATAAAAAATTTAATTAGTTAGTGTCAATCATAAAAAAAAAATACTTATTTAAAAAATATAATAAAAAATTAGTTAGTGTCAACCATAATCAAACTATTGAATAGAATAGACAACTATAAGCATGAAGAAAACCATTTGATGAGTTTTTTAGTTATCATGCACAATAAAAATATTTTAATCAAAAGGATAGTGGTGGGTTATTTGAAAATCATTTAATGACGGTTATGCACACAATATTTTACTAGGCAATACTATGTGAAGATTCTAATAAGATGTAACTAAGTGGAAGGTTATATATTTAGATACAAATTTAGGTATAGAATGGGTAAGCATCCAAATATTATAACTATTATATAAAATGAAAAATGATCAAAATATAAGATGATCATGGTCAAGGCACCAATAAATAGACCAACTAGATGAAGACTTATAAAGACATCAAATGTGAATGAATACCTATTAGGTAAGACATATATTTATATGTTTTTTATGTGTGAAGGAATTGTTTTTTTTTAACAAGCTATGTGTCGCTTCTATTGGGGCCACTCCCATTATAAAAATTAAATATTACATGATTCTAGTTATATTTCTACCAATTTAATTAAAGCATTTACCCATATTTCCCTTTCTATCAAAGATATTCTCCATCTTCCTCAAATTGCTAAGTTTCCATAACCAACAATTTTTATAAGGAACTAAAAACAAGAACAATCCTTACATGACACATAAATCCAACAAATAGAAGGAAAATAAACACAACAATCATCCATCAAAGAGAAAATCAATTGGATTATTTTTCTTCTGTAGCAAAGGTTCTTTCTCCTTTAAAGTGGTAAGATCTGAGAATGCATTTTTGCTCTTCAAGATCCTAAGATAATATCTAGTTGTAACACATTTTGTACGATCTTTATTTTTAAAAACTGACCATCACCGATTGTTTAATAATTATCTCCAAGAATACCATCTTAGGTGCTAATATTTTCCATGGAATTGTTGGATGGTCTTTAGTAACCATTTGATATTATTAATGATATAATTAAAACTATCCTTTTGGGGTTGAGACTTCTATTGCTTGCATGATTCCTGATGAACAATTGGTGCAACTGGAGGATGAGTTTCTTTATTTTGAACTGGTACATTTGAAGATTTTGAATAATTCACATGTAGAGTATTCTCCTCTACCAAGGAGGAATGATAGTATGATTATATGAAAAGGCATATCTTCTTTAGGTGGCCATATTATTGATAATCATAACATCTTAGGGATAAGTTTTCATATTCAATATTTTAAATCTATTACCCTTTGCTTGAGGAGATAGTAATGGATTAAGGTCTAGGAACTTAAACATCCATTCAAAAAACCAATCTTGTTTTACTCATATTAATTTTACTGGATAATGTTTCCTCTATTTGGACATTTGTATACTGGAATGCACCAATGACATTACCAATTTTGGTAAGTATCGTCTATCCCAAAAACTTCATTGGAAGAGCATAAAGATTCACCTAGAATGGGAATCCATTACCTTCTTATGTAAATGGGTTGAAACTAGGAGTCCAAGGTATATTATATAGGCTTGGTATTTTTCCCTTGAGATTACAGAAAATTGTTTGAGCTTCATAATCAATCATATCCAACCCAAATTCATTTGCCAAAATCTTGATATAGAGTAGAGGTTCATCCACGCGTAAACCCAAAGATTCCTAAGAGATTTATTTTGATTGCTTTCTCACATATTGAAGAAACAGTCCATGAACAACACTCTTCCTTTAAAACTTGATTGCACGTAGGGTTTGCATCCCTTTCATAAACACTATAACAAAATTTATCACTATGTTCCATTTCTTGATTGTACCTAGGGCTTACACCCCTTTCTATATGGGAAGGAATAATTGATATCTTTCACAATAATAATTAATGGATATGTTTTGGAATAAAACTAAATATATTTATATTGATAGACTGTTATCAATAATGTGGTACACATATTAGTGTTGTGGATATTCAATCTATAGGCATATGATATAGTACATGCATTTATAGGTTCTCCTTTATTATTTTCCCTATATCTCATAAATATGTGTATGCAATCTATTTTATATCCGTATTATATTCTACCTATTTGTGATATTCAAAATATGAAAAACATAGTAATCTCATTAACTAAGAGATATTATAACATTATAAGATAATTTTATTACAATAAAATAACTATTATATCACAAACATCCTCATCATAAGCTCAATAAATTAATAATTTAAATTTCAGTGATTTAACTGGTTACAAGTATTTAAAATAAAATCAAATAGCTGAACTAGTTATATTGTTCAACTTTCATGGAAAAGACCTAGACTTGAATCATGTCAAGCAATACATAATTGTGAAACTATTGTAATATCACAATGTGGTCGTGATGTAATACTACTAAAACTATATCAATCACATATTACCAATTGAAAAATAGTTTTTAAAAAAAATATATTATTTTTACTTATTTTCTTCTTTAATACTTATAAGTATATACATGTTAAGATATATCAATATTTTTTTCTTTAAATAATATATCTCTCTATTAATATTGAAATATGTATGATATATTATTAATTTCAAATCCTTTATTAACAGGTATCATATTGTAAACATATATAAAATAATTAAAAAATAATAATCTTAACTTATTAAATATTCTTATATTATTTATTAGTGTTACGTATTTTCATACAAGTTATCATTAATAAAAAATAAAAAAAATCTATAAAAAATCATCATAAATATGAATTAATTATTTTAAAACTTATCATCCACACCCATTTTATGGGTGATAATTAATATTTTGTATAATTATAAATTTTTATTAATATTATATAAAAATAATATATTTTTAAATTTATTGTATAAAATAATACTACAATTATTTAGGTCTCGATTCTTAGAAGGGAGAGAAACCGCAACCAGAATATGCTATTTAGTTGAATGAGATGTATTTGGCTATATTACCAGCAATAAGATACTACTGCAAGTTGGACTTCCAGTGGCAATATATCGCGCCAGTTTCGTAAAGCTGTCAAACCGGTAACCTTGTGGATATTTGGACTCTTCAAATATGTCCTTAAAAAAAGAGTTTGGAGAGAACTAAGCGATAAGATACTATTTACAGAAGCTATACAGTTGCATCCTGAATATGCTATTTAGTTGAATGAGATGTTTTTGACTGTAGGACTGTCTTACACGGCAATCAGATACTATTGCAATTATTTAGCTTTTCATTCTTAAGAGCGACAAAAGTTTGAATGAGATGTATTTGGCTATAGTACCAGTAGTCAGATACCACTGTAAGTTGAACGCTAGCTGGACTTCCAGTGGAATATATCGCGCCAGTTTCGTAAAACTGTCAAACCGGTAACCTTGTGGACACTTGGACTGTTGATTAGGGGCAGACCATAAAACAGGAAAAACAGACAATATATGCAAAATAAAAAAAGATGTGGCAAAAATTGCTGCTACAATTTAATTCAGATTTTATTAATTACTGCACTAAATACATTACATTGTAAATGGTCTTTTCATAGACTTGATGAATAATTTGGAAAACTTCTGCATTAAGCTGGATAGCCGGAAAATTACAGAACTATCTAAAATTTAAAATATTCTGAAGAATTTTTGGAAATTGCTGTAGATTATTGGAAAATTCTATTCTAGAACATTCTAACAAATTTTGGAATCAAGCTTATCATTCCAACACTTTCCCTTAAGTTTGAATTTCTTGCTTCTAGACTTGTTGAAGTCCAACCTTTCTCTCAAAATTTCAAAACTCTCCTTAGGTAATGGCTTTGTGAGGATGTCAGCATATTGACCTTTAGTTTTGCAAATTTCAAGATATATTTCACCATTGTTGATAAATTCTCTTATGAAATGATATCTTGTATCAATATGCTTGCTTCTTTTGTGAAAAACATGATTCTTTGATAGTTCTATTGCTGAGTTATTATCACAATATATTTTTGTTGCTCCTTTTTGTTCTTGTTTCAATTCTGACATTATTCTTCTCATCCATACAACTTGACATGCTGATGGTGTTGCTTCTACATACTTTGTGAAAGAGTGACAATGGGCTATTTTTGGGAAGCCCATGAAACTACTCCTAATAGGAGATGAAAGATATATTTGGATGTGTTCTTTCTATCATCAATACCACCAGCAAAATCACTATCCGTATATCCAATCAATCTAAAGTTATTTGATGTTGAATAGTGTATCCCATAATATCTTGTTCCACTAATATATCTCAAAATTATTTTTCCTGCTTGCCAATGTGTGTCCTTTGGTGTCTCCATGAATCTTGAAATTAGACTTACTACATGCACAATGTCAAGCCTTGTTGCTGTCAAATACATCAAACTGCCCACTAGTATTTTATATAATGTTGGATTTATATTTGTGCCCTTGTCTTCTTTACTTAGTTTGAATCTTGTTGTCATAGGTGTAGATGCTGGGTTGCAACTAGAAATTTTAAACCTCTTCAAAATATCATTTGCATAATTTTTTGCATATATAAAAATTCCTTCATTTGTTAGACTTACTTCAATACCCATAAAATATTTCATTAAGCCCAAATTTGTCATCTCAAATTCTTTCTTCATGGTTGATTTGAAGGAATCAATTGATAAATTTCTTGTATATATCAAATCATCAACATATAGGCATACAATTAAAACATCATCTCGATCATTTGTCTTGATGTAAAGAGTCGGTTCACAACTGCATCTGCTAAAACCATTGTTCAAGAAATATGAATCAATGTGATTGTACCAAGCATCTTGGGGCTTGCTTAAAACCATATAAGATTTCTTTAATCTGTAAACTTTATCCTCATAACCTAAAATATGATAACCTGGTGGTTGCTGCACATATACTTCTTCTTGTAACATCTCATTTAAAAATGTTTATTTGACATCCGTTTGGAAAACTTTCAACTTATGCTGAGCCGTTATTGCTAACATGGTTCTTATTGTATCTATTCTAGCTACGGGATTAAAATTCTCATTATGATCGATCCCATATTGTTATGAGAAACCCTTTGCAAATAACCTTACCTTGTGCTTCGTAATATTTCTAACAACATCAAATTTTATCTTATAAACCAATTTTACACCAATTGCATCTTTCCCTTCTTGTAGATTTACTAATTCCTAGATTTGATTTCTTTCTATTACTTCAATTTATTCATTCATTACCTTTTGTCAATTTTTTTTCTTAATTTCTTCTTCAAAACATACTCGATCAACAATAGAAAATAATACAAAATTAGAATCAAATCATCCTTATAACTTTGAGTTATTTCATAAATATTACTCAAACTTCGTATCTGACTCATTTATGGACTCAGAATTTATCATTTGCAAATTTTAAAATTCTTTTATAAGCATGTGTAATCTTACCAATTTCGCTTTGTTGGTTCCTTGGTATAAGTTTTGTAGAATATCCCATGTTTGCATGGACCTTGTTGCTGCTACAACCCTTGAAAATTTGACTCTTTCATTTTTTGATGGATAAAAAACAATGCCTTGACATCCTTCTTTCTATTCTCCTTTATGATACCCTTATATGATTGTGGTAGGGCATTATATGCTACTTGATCTGCTGGTTCTGAAAATTCATTCTCCACTAAATACCATAGCTCTTGAGAACAAAATAAAGTCTTCATCTTGATGCTCCAATAGTCATAGTTCTTTTCATTGAATAGTGGAATCTAGGGTTGAGTAAGGTTACTTTCATTCACACCTGCCATTCTGCAAATAAACTCACAAAATACCTTTTTTTGATACAAACTAATTTATGAATCAACAACCTAGCTCTGATCCCAAATGTTGATTAAGGGAAGAACATAAAATAAAAAAACAAAGCATATATGAAAAACTTCTATCAGAACAAAGCAGAAATTGCTGCTGCAATTTAACTCAGATTTTATTAATTACTGCACTAAACACATTACATTGCATTATGCCACATTACATTGTAAATGGTCTTAATTATAGACAAAATAATTTGGAAAACTTCTACATTAAGCTGGACAGCTGGACAATTGAAAAACTATTTAGAATTTAGAATATTCCAAAACAATCTAATTAATTCTGGAATCAAGCTTAACATTCCAACATGGACTCTTCAAATATGTCTTTAGAAAAAGAGTTTGGAGAGAACTAAGCAATAAGATACTTTGTACAGCAGCTATAAAGGTGAATCCGGACATATCGAATATACCATAGACAAGTTTGGACAGAACTAAGCAATAAGATACCCTTTACAGGACCTGTAGATTTGCATCCCGAATATGCTATTTAGTTGAATGAGATTTATTTGCCTATAGCATTTCCATATGCAGCAATCAGATATTTAGCTCTCCCTTCTTAGAAGGAACGAAAACCGCATCCTGAATATGCTATTTAGTTGAATGAGATGTATGTGGCTATAGGACCAGCAATCAGATAACGTTTTGGATACCTGGACTCTTCAAATATGTCCTTAAAAAAACAGTTTGGATAAATCTAAGCAATAAGATACCCTTTCCAAAAGCCATAAAGTTGCATTATGAATATGCTGTCTAGTTGAATGAGATGTATTTGACTATAGTACTTTCATATGCAAACAATCAGATATTACTCCAATTATTTAGCTCTCTTCTTCGAAGGGACGAAAACCGCATCCTGAATACGCTGTTTAGTTGAATGAGATATATTCGACTATAATACTTTCTTACGCAGCAATTAGATTCTATTGCAATTATTTAGCTGTCTCTTTTTAGAAGGGACAAAAACCTGTAAACAAGAGGTTATTGCTTCGGATCGAGGTAAGAAAGAAGTCTTATTTACCTATTGTATAGTTTTTTATTCAACTTATATGTTACAGGTGTCATTCAACTTAAGCGATAGATATGGTAACACGTGAACTCACAGGTGTCCAAAGATAAGGATCACATTTGTAAATCCGTCCAATCAAAAGACGAGAGGCGGATGGTAAAAGATATGAGACAGCTGGCGCACTGCAAATAAACTTGTTTGCTATGTAGAGTCAATCAGCTGCGTATAATATCTATGACATTGCTATATGGAATCGTAGTATACACAACAAGCTGTGCGAAATGGCGATTTCTGCCACCAGTATAGCATTTGCAATTTTAATTCAGATCTTTCTCTGGCTTTTAATCGGCGTATTTAGAGGTATGAAAAAGAATAATACAAGGTTGCCACCGGGACCATCTCCATGGCCTATCATTGGGAATCTCCAACAAATCGGCAAAATTCCTCACCATGGACTTCTAAAGCTGGCGGAGCAATATGGCCCCATAATGTTTCTGAGACTGGGTTCTGCTCCCACCGTGGTAGCTTCCTCTTCTGAGGCGGCTAAAGAGTTCCTGAAAACCCACGACTTGAATTTTGCGAGCAGACCAGTATCTGCCTGTGGTAAATACATATTTTATAATTACAAGGATATTGCATTAGCTCCATATGGTCCATACTGGAGAAACATGAGGAAAGTCTGCGTGCTAGAATTGCTCACGTATAAGCGAATTGAATCTTTCAAATCTGTGCGAGAGGAAGAGGTGTCTCTCATGATACGCTCCATAGCCAAGAAAAGCGGGGAAGGCAAAGTTGCTGTGGATGTGAGCAAGAGCATATCGTCCTTCACAGCCGATACGACTTGGCGAATATTAGCGGGCAGGAAATACGCCGACCACGATTTGGCTGGCAGCGGCGGTGCCAGTCGCAGCGGGATCGGGATCGACATCGGCTTGAAGGAATTGGTAAAGGAGATATCGGTGTTGACGGGAGCTTTCAACATTGGAGACTTCCTTCCTTATTGAAGAATTTAATTTTTTTTTCAACCGCCGCCGAAGTCTGCACAGATCGACTGCGCAGGGCGCACGGCCAGGAAGTGCAGCGCGAGTCGGGGGCTCCGACGGACTTCGCCCAAGACTAGGGCGAAGTGCGAACGTCGGCCGCGCCGACGGACTTCGCCCAGGAATGGGCGAAGTGCGAACGTCGGCCGCGCCGACGGACTTCGCCCAGGAATGGGCGAAGTGCGCACTTCGGCTGCGCAGCCGGACTTCGCCCAAAACTGGGCGAAGTTCGCACTTCGGGGCCGCAGCCGGACTTCGCCCGAAACTGGGCGAAGTTCGCACTTCGGGGCTGCAGCCGGACTTCGCCCGAAACTGGGCGAAGTTCGCACTTCGGGGCTGCTAACTGACTTCGCCCTAAACTGGGCGAAGTAAGCACTTCGGTCAGCCTGCGGACTTGCGCTGGGCGAAGTGCGGACTGTTGCCGACTTCAGACTTCTCTCGCGCACTCGAGCAGCTTTCAGACTTGGCCACGAACTTCGGCCTTCAACTTATTCGTCTTTCGCGGCTGCCGATGGGTTTGCCTGGCTTGGCAACACCCGTATGAGAAGAGAGAGACGTCGGAACAGAGCAACAAACTGCAAACCCTAAAGATGCCTAAAACAAATAGCAAACTTTATTTATATTAAACGGGGGTTACAGAGTTCCTCAACCGAGGAAATTACAACATCTGCAGGCTGCGCTGCAGGATAAACTAAACAGACAAAATGTCGAGTCGGCTGCTCGGACATTAATCAGCTGAGTCAAACTGCTCACTGAGATACTCTTCTTCTCCTTTTTCTGCTCTCTACCTTCTCACTCTCTTTCACTGCTCTTGTTCCTCCTAAAATGAAATACCCGAGACGCCTTATATAGCCGCGAGAAGAGGAGGATTGGGGTTTGTCCTCTGACAGGTCCTGACAAGCCCTCAACTAGGGTTTTTGACCAATCGCTGCACTTGCATCACATCTGTCAGAGGGTAGGTGCGACGTCATGTCAGCCCTTTGCCGGGATCCCGTACTGTGGCAGCGCAGTCTGATTTCGCCCATGCCTGGAGCGCAATCTGGTTTTGCCCAAGGTTCGGAGCGTAGTTGGGCACAGGCATGAAATCTGGGTTAATTTTTCTAACACCCTCCTTTAAGCCTAATTTCACGAGCGCTTTGACTCCAAGCTGCTCTCGTAATCTGCTGAAGTCTTCCTCCTTCAAAGGCTTCGTGAAGATGTCAGCCAGCTGCTCCTTGGACCTACAAAACTACAGTTGTACTTCGCCAAATTTCACCAGCTCTCTAATGAAATGATACCGGATGTCTATGTGCTTCGTCCGGCCATGGAACACAGGATCCTTTGAGAGTGCAATGGCCGAATTGTTATCGTAGAAAATTGTTGTCGTGCCATCCGGAGGAAAGTTCAGTTCACTCAGAACTCTTCGTAGCCAAACTGCCTGGCATGCGGCTGACGTGGCGGTGACATATTCTTCTTCGGCTGTGGACAACGCAACGATGGGTTGTTTCTTGGATGCCCATGATACTACGCCTGATCCGAGATGGAAAGCATACCCGGAGGTGCTCTTTCGATCGTCGGTACTGCCAGCCCAGTCACTGTTTGTGAAGCCCACTAGCTCCAACTGGTCTTGTCTGGCGTAAAATAGTCCATGGTTTCGTGTCCTATTGACATAGTGCAAGATCCTCTTGCCTGCTTGCCAGTGCATGTCCTTCGGAGTCTCCATGAAACGGCTGATCAGACTGACTCCGAACATCAAATCTGGCCGAGTTGCAGTCAAATACATCAGACTGCCAACTAGCCTCTTGAACGAGGTTGGGTCGACATTCCTCCCTGAATCCAATTTGCTCAGCTTCAAACCTGTGGCTGCAGGTGTGATGGCAGGTTTGCTATCCTCCATCTTGAAGCGCTTCAGGACATCCTTCGCATACTTGCCCTGAGAAATGAAGATGCCATCTGCCGATTGGTCAACTTCAATGCCGAGAAAATACTTCATTAGCCCTAAGTCCGTCATCTCAAACTCGAACTTCATGGCTATTTTGAACTGGTCGAACAGGACATTGTTGTTGCCAGTATAAATCAAATCATCCACATACAGGCAGACGATAATGAGCTCACCTGCTTCATTTGTCTTCATGTACAGGGTGTGCTCATATGGGCATTTCTGAAACCCATTTTCCTGAAAATAGTCGTCAATCCGACTGTACCATGCTCGGGGCGCCTGCTTCAAACCATACAGGGCCTTCTTCAGCTTCAGGACTTTGCCCTCCTGGCCTTCAATTTCGTAACCTAGTGGCTGGTCAATGTAGACCTCTTCCTCCAACACTCCGTTGAGGAAGGCTGACTTGACATCCATCTGGTACATCTTCCAACCTTGTTGGGCTGCTAATGCCAGGATCATCCTGACTGTGTCAAGTTGGGCTACAGGCACATATACCTCATGGTAATCGATGCCTGACTTCTGCTTGTAACCCTTCGCCACCAATCTGGCTTTATGCTTGTCAACATCTCCTTGGGCGTTGAACTTTGTCTTATATACCCATTTGACCCCAATGGTCTTCTTCCCTGCTGGAAGATCAGTCAGCTGCCATGTTTCATTCTTTTCAATGGCTTCTATCTCTTCATCCATCGCCTGCACCCACTTCTGATTTTGACTTGCATCTTCAAACTCTACTGGATCAACTTTAGTAAAGAATGCAAAGTCAGAGTGCTCTTCATCTATGTGGGTTTGGGTTGCCTCATAAATGTCTTGCAAGCTCCGAGTCTTCGCAGGTGTCCTCAGGTTCTGGATTCTGCTTGCAAGTGGAGGTGACCGTGATGGAGTGGCTGTGCTACTGCTGGCACCGCTGTTGATGCTGGAAGTTGCAGGTGGCTGCACACTTCCTTCTTCCAAGTCAACAGACTGAACTTCTACTGGCTCTAGCTGGCCAGTCTCTGACTTCCCATTCTAGTCTTGATCTTCAAGAAATTTCACATCACGACTGATGATGAGCTTCTTCGTCACAGGGTTGTATAGCCTATATGCCTTCGCCTACTCACTGTACCCTATGAAAATGCACTTCTCGGCTCGATCATCCAACTTCTACCGCTTCTCTTCTGGAACATGTGCATATGCAATGCACCCGAACACACGCAAGTGAGCCACACTTGGCTTCACTCCGCTCCAGGCCTCCTGAGGGATTTTGTCCTTCACGCTTTTGGTGGGACATCTGTTCAGCAAGTAGACTGCACATGTTACAGCCTCTGCCCAAAATTCATGCGACAATCCCTTCGCCTTCATCATGCTTCTTGCCATTTCCATGATGGTTCGGTTCTTCCTCTCAGCTACGCCATTCTGCTGTGGCGTGTATCTGGCAGTGAACTGCCTTCAAATTCCGTGCTGCTTGCAGTAGTTATGGAATTCGTTGGAGATGTACTCTCCACCTCCATCAGTTCTGAGAGTCTTCACATAATAACCGCTCTGTTTCTCCACCAGAGCCTTGAACTCCTTGAATCTGGCAAATGCCTCTGACTTCAGCTTGATGGCATAAATCCAAGTCTTTCGGCTGAAGTCATCTATGAATGTCAAGAAGTATTTGTTGCCGACAAATGTGGTGGTCTGCATCGGACCACAAATGTCTGAGTGCACCAGCTCCAATGGCCGTGATGCTCTCCAAGACTGTCCTATAGGGAATGCATCCCTGTGCTGCTTGCCGACTAGGCAACCTTCACACACTTGGTTCGGTTGCTCTATCAGGGGTAAACCCTTCACCATTCGCATCTTGTGCAGTTGATTCAGGCCACTGAAGCTCAGGTGACCGAATCTGAGATGCCACAGCCAGGTAGCATCCTTCTCAACTACACTCAGAGACATCAAAGATTCATTCTAAATCTGCAGCGAAAACATTTTGTTTTTTGTCATGGACACTATTGCAATTTGTCCATGCGACTTGTCTCTGATGGAACAGACACCGTCTTTGAACAGTATAGTGTGCCCCTTCTGCACAAGCTGTCCAACACTTAGCAGATTATGCTTCAACCCAGGCACATAAAAAACATCTTGAATTGTTTTTCTTTCACCGTGCCGGGTGCGGATGAGGATCTTTCCTTTCCCCATCATAGGAACTTTGTTGTTGTTCCCCATCTTGACTTCGGACCGGACTGTTTCATCCAGTTGTGAGAACATCTCTCTGTTCCCAGTCATGTGGTTGCTACAACCACTGTCAAGATACCAAATGTTTTTCTTGCTCTCCTCTTCAATACTGCAAGTCAGTAGCACATTTCCTCCTGCCACATTTTTGGGTTCCTCCGTATAATGGGCTTGCTGCTGATTCTCGTTCGCCATCTTCTTCTTGCATTGTGAGGCATAATGGCCGAACTTACTGCAGTAGTAGCATTGGACCTTTGACATGTCCTTCTACTGAGAGCTTCCTTGCTGATTTCTGCCAGTGCCTCTTCCTCCTTGTTGATGAAAGTTGCAACTTGGCTCAGCATCATGAGGGTTTGATCTCCCTCCTTGCTTGTTACTTCTCCCACGCCTGCTTCTGCCTCTTCCTCCTTGAGAACTAGAAGCACTGTGGTGGGAGTCTTGTCTGCCGCTGTCTCGGACTGAGGCTTGAGCCCGAAATGCTTGCTCCAGAGAGGTCTGAGATGAACGGCTCAGCCTCTGTTCATGGGTCTGCAGGGAACCCATGAGTTCATCTGTCGAGAGGGTTGTCAAATCCCTCGACTCTTCGATTGCTATCACAACCGAGTCGAACTTGGCAGGTAGACTTCTGAGAATCTTCTCCACGATTCTCTGGATCTGGACATTTTCTCCATTCAACCGCATCTGGTTGATAATGTCCATCATTCGGGTGAAGAAATCGCTCATCGACTCGGACTCGCTCATCTGTAGGTTCTCAAACTCTCTCCTGAGCATCTGCAGCTTCACCAACTTCACTTTGTCGATGCCCTGATACGAACTTGCTAGGGTTTCCCAGGCCTGCTTGGCCTTGGTGGCTGATGCAATCCATGGGAAGATGGTCTCCTCAACCGCTTGCATGATGTAGAAGAGGGCCTTCTGGTCCTTCTTCTTGTGCTCTTTCAACAGATCCTTGTCTGCTTGAGAGAGGGCGGCGATCTTCTCTGCATCTGCCGGTTCTGGGTAGCCGTTCTTGACTAACTCCCATAGCTCCCGAGATCCGAACAGGATCTTCATCTGGATGCTCCAGTAATCGTAGTTCTTGCCGTTAAATCGTAGGATCTGCAACTGCAGTGAGTTTCTCTCGAAAGCCATGCTTCTATCTCCGTGTCACGACACTATCAGCTCTGATACCAATTTGAAGAATTTAAATTTTTTTCAACCGTCGTCGAAGTCTACACAGATCGACTGTGTAGGGCGCACGGCCAGGAAGTGCAGCGCGAGTTGGGGGCTCGACGGACTTCGCCCAAGACTAGGGCGAAGTGCGAACGTCGACCGCACCGATGGACTTCGCCCGAAATTGGGCAAAGTTCGAACTTCGGCCGCGCCGACGGACTTCGCCCGAAGTTGGGCGAAGTGCGAACGTCGGCCGCGTCGAGGACTTCGCCCAAGAATGGGCGAAGTGCGCACTTCGCGCGTAGTGCGGACTTCGCCCAAATGCGGATGAAGTTCGCACTTCTGTCGGAGCCGGACTTCGCCGAAATCGGGCGAAGTTCGCACTTCGGCTGCAGCGGACTTCGCCCGAAATCGGGCGAAGTTCGCACTTCGGGGCTGCTAACTGACTTCGCCCTAAACTGGGCGAAGTAAGCACTTCGATCAGCCTGCGGACTTGCGTTGGGCGAAGTGCGGACTGCTGCCGACTTCAGACTTCTCTCGCGCACTTGAGCAGCTTTCAGACTTGGCCACGAACTTTGGCCTTCAACTTATTCGTCTTCCGCAGCTGCCGCTGGGTTTGCCTGGCTTGGCAACACCCGTATGAGAAGAGAGAGACGCCGGAACAGAGAGCAACAAACTGCAAACCCTAAAGATGCCTAAAACAAACAACAAACTTTATTTATATTAAACGGGGGTTACAGAGTTCCTCAACCGAGGAAATTACAACATCTGCAGGCTGCGCTGCAGGATAAACTAAAACAGACAAAATGTCGAGTCGGCTGCTCAGACATTAATCAGCTGAGTCAAACTGCTCACTGAGATACTCTTCTTCTCCTGTCTCCTCTTTGCTCTCTGCCTTCTCACTCTCTTTCACTGCTCTTGCTCCTCTAAATCTGAAATACCCGAGACGCCTTATATAGCCGTAGAAGAGGAGGATTGGGGTTTGTCCTCTGACAGGTTCTGACAGGCCCTCAACTAGGGTTTCTGACCAATCGCCGCACTAGCGTCACATCTGTCAGAGGGTAGGTGCGGCATCATGTCAGCCCTTTGCCAGGATCTCGGACTGCGGCAGCGCAGTCCGACTTCGCCCATGTCTGGAGCGCAATCCGGTTTTGCCCAAGGTTTGGAGCGCAGTTGGGCACAAGCGTGAAATCTGGGTTAATTTTTCTAACACTTATTTAGATTGGCTTGACTTGCATGGTCTCAAGAAGCGCATGAAGAAAGCAAACCAGTTGTTTGGCTCACTTGCTGAAAAAATAATAGACGAACATGTGGAACGTAGGCGAAAACTGAGTAAAGTGAAGAACAAGGATTTAGTTGATGTACTCCTGGAGACGAACGACGCCGACATCCAAATAACACGACAAGAGAAGAAGGCAATTATTTTAGTAAGTTTCTCGTCTTGACCATAGCATATCTCTCTCAAATTCAATGGAAAGCTACTAGATCAAATTGAAAAATAGCACAACCAATTAAAGCAAAGATAGTTATGTCCATTTTCTAGCTTATTTGCCTCTTTGTCTACAAGCTATAGGTAGCAACCTCCCCGCTGTTAAAATGGCATTTCTGACCTGTTTACAGCAATGGATTAAAAAATATTCAATCTTCAAGTGTGCCGGTGTTAGGGTTCCAGGATTTATTGACAACAGTTGCTAGACGACGCTACCACATGTATGGAAAGTAGTATTTTATCTGTACCTGTTAACATCCGCTATTGATGTAGAACTAACATCACTGACATTTGTTTATGAGGTAGATATTTCATTTTTGTGTAAAGGATGACATGTTTTTTTTGGTTTGGTATCAAATAATCTGCTGCCAAAATTATTTCTGTTGTTGCCTGCGGATAAGTTGGCCTCAACCCCAATAGTATGGCCTTAAAGTTATGTCATCCCAGCATATATTTAAAAGGAATTAAGAGTATATATCTTGAATTCAATTCCACCAATTAGTTGGCTCTATCATGCTCCACATTCCTGTGGATGCTCACAAGGCTGGCTACCTCTTCCCAATTAGTTCCTCCATAGTCACGTATTATACTAAAAATTATTTATTTACATTGCAAAATTATATATGTATAGGTTTTATTTTTTATTTATGTTTAAAATATATTTTTTATAATTTAAATATATATAAAATCGGCCTTGGAATATGGTAATGTAGCTTCTTAATCTAGCCACGAACTCAACCAATACACTATGCAAAATGCCTCCCTCAGTGGCCTTATAAACGGTTCCTGTGGTTATTTTGTCTAATGTACTTTCAAATTCTCAACGAACTCATTATTGATCATGATTCATTTACTGTGATATATACAGGATATGTATACTGGCGGGATGGAAACTACGGCGACAACATTAGAATGGGCAATGAGTGAGCTTCTGAGAAACCCCCATTCCTTAATGAAATTGCAGGACGAATTTGATTCTGTAGTAAGCAAAGATCGAATAATAAGCGAGGCTGACCTTGCAAGAGTAGAATACCTGCATTGTGTCGTGAAAGAGACGTTACGATTACATCCAGTAGTGCCATTACTGGTTCCCCACGAATCTACACAAGCTTGCACTGTGAAGGGGCCTGATCGCAGCTACGTTGTACCCGCAAAAACAAGGCTAATCGTGAACGCATGGGCAATAGGAAGAGATCCAAATGTCTGGGAAGATCCGCTGGTATTCAAACCTGAAAGATTTATGGGGATGAATTTTGATGTGATAAAAGACCAAGACATGAGGATGGTTCCGTTTGGGGCAGGGAGAAGAGGATGTCCGGGGGCTTCTCTGGGGCTTGCCACTGTCAACATTGCATTGGCTCAGCTGGTGCACTGCTTTGATTGGAAACTTGAAGGAGATCCATATCACTTAGATATGACTGAAGTGTTTGGAGTCACCACTCCCAGAAAAACTCATCTTTTTGCTATTCCAACATTCAGGCTATAGCTGTCTCGTTCTCTCTTCGTAGAATAAATGCTTACTACATTGTGTAGCCATTCCTGTTGTTATTAATAATTTAGCGGCAGTTCATGTTTTCTTTAGTCCCCCGTCCAAATAGTTGTTTCAGACTTAGACGCTATATCTGAATTTATCTTACTAGTAAACCCGAAGAGGGTTTGTACTATAAAATGTGGACGTTCAGCGGATGTTTTCAAAGGCAATCTTTGTTTTGGGCTTGCCCCCAATTTTCGTCTTCCATAATTGTTAGAATGGATTTGGAAATGCTTCTTCTCGTCAAATATATATACATATATCCAAATATTCGTTGCCAACGTATTCACTACAATTAAAAGGAATAAGTGCTTTAAACTCGCAACTCGCTATAAACACGGGAGCCTAAGCCTAATTTTCGCGAGTTCTCGGCAACTGGCGATAAACTCGGCAAAAACTCCCGAAAAAACACAAAAGAAATAAAAATAAATAAAATAAAAAAACAAATAGTTTTTTTTAACGCAAGGTCACATCATTAGGCTCTCGATCCCGTGTCCTGTGTCCTGTCCTTGGCATTGGAAGGAGACAGATAACACCCATTGGCATGCCGCCCATTGGCATGCCGGACGGCACGGCCTTGATAGAAATTACCATTTACGCATAATGTGTGTGGGCCTCGATAGAAATTACCATTTACGCATAATGTCGCACCTTTCTAATCTCAGACCTTCATACCCGCCTCCGCCCTTCGAATTCTTCGACATAGAAAACGGATTCGTCTTCCATTCCAATGCATTAAATGCATCCCCAACTACTTAGTATTTGACACGTTATATATAACATTAACGAACGAGCCCGACATAAGTAGAGGCAGAGATAAGCACCGTGTATGAGGGGCTGCATAGCTGCGCACATCTGTGTCCAATTGGTGTCTCATTAAGGATAATGTCTTAAGGATCTCAAGCTTCCAATCAATTATGGCTTTAATGAAGTTTATGTTTTTGGGTGTGGAGAAATCTTCTTTTTGTTTTTGTGTGAGCCATGAAGTGGAGACTGATTTTGAGTGAGTATGTGTATAAATCGTGGTTGCAACTACTGCAGGGCCTTTGTATTTTGAGCACTTGAGTTTATATTCATTAGTTTGAGTGCTAGCGGCACTGTGGGAATAGAAGACTCGCTGAAGAGGTGTTAGAAATTAAACTCGATTTCATGCCTATAAGATCTTTGATAGATCTTATCGTCAGAATCCGATGGCAAATCTCTGACATCTGATCGTCGTAAATTTCCAGCGTGTGCATTTAATACCAATAGTTGCGATTCAGCAAAAACCTAAATTATTTGGCGATAAGCCTTATCTCTTGTTAGAAGATAAGCCCTATCCCTCCTTCACCCATCTATATAAGGTGGTGTTGCCTTTTAGAAAAATATAGCAGTGCACAACAGTGCAAAGAGTGCAGAGTAGAGGAGAGTAAAAGAAGTGAAGGAACATAAAGTAGATCCAGAAGAAGAAGTTGGAGCAACAACCTTCTGAAATCTCCATTGGGTGTTTAGCTTGCAACAAATATTGCAGATGATTTTGTAAAGCTTTGGTTGAAAAAAGCATACGTGTAAGAATCTAGTTTGCCTTGTAAAACTACATTCGCAGTCTGTTTAATAGTTGGATAATATAAGACAAATTTACATTTGTATGTTTGAGCCTTTGTGTGATTAAATTGTTGTGCATTTGGAAAATCCTTGGTAGGGCTTATGCACAAAAAATCCCTTGACCTCTTGACCAGAGAAGTAGCTATTTTCAGACGTTGCTCCTCCAAAAAATCTCTTTCACTCTTATTTCCTCTGAAAATCTCTTTCGTGAATTATTTACTTTGAAAAAGATATTTTTGTCTTGTTGCACGAAAGACATCTAAATAGGTGTTTTTGTCTTGTTGCACGAAAGACATTTAAAAAGATATTATTGTCTTGTTACGCAAAATTAATTTCCACTCTGAAATTGACTATGGTCAATTTTTCTAATTCACATTTTATTTCCTTGAAAAGGTGTTTCGGGACTTCCTTATCCTGAAAAGGAATTTCGGGACCTAGTCTAGAATGAAGATCCTATTAGGGTCTCAACAGGTATGAGACCTAGTCTAGAATGGTTATGCAAAACTTGCTGATGCAGTAACAATGAGCACTCTCTCCTAGGTAGAGTCAGATTTACTAAAAGAGAATTATAAGGACTATAAGGCATTATTTTATATAATGCAGGCGATCAAGGAGATAATATTTCCTTGAATTGCAGCAACAACCACATTGAAGGTGGCTTGGGAAATTCTTTCCAGATCCTTCTAGGGCATTGACAAATTTAAATTGGTGCAGTTGCAGATGCTAAGAAAGGAGTTTGAGAACTTGCAGATGAGTGAGTTGGAGTCCATGAGCAACTTTTTTATCTGAACGATGGGTATCAAGAACCAGATGAGGATGAATGGTGAGAATGTGGAGAACCAAAGGATTGTGGAGAAAAAACTGAGTCTACCAGCAAGGTTTGACTTAGTGGTGATTGCAATCAAAGAATCGAGGGATTTGACAATCCTATCTATGGATGAGCTCATGGGTTCTCTACAAACACATGAGAAAAGGCCAAGTTAATCATCTCAGTCCTTGTTGGAGTAAGCATTCAAGATGCATGTCTCATTTCAAGATAATAGTAGAGAATAATCTCATAAAGGAGCCTACAGTTCTCAAGGAGGAAGAGGCAGAGGCAAGCGTGGAAGAAGACACAAACGAGGAGGAAGGTCAAACTCCAATGAGAGAGAAACCAATTGCAAATTCCATCAATCAAGAGGAAGAGGTAATGGAAGAAACCAACAAGTAGGATCTAATCAAAGGTATGATAAATAAAAAATTGAATGCTATTACTGTAAGAAATTTTGTCATTATATCTATAAGTGTAGAAATAATATGGCCAAGGATAATAAGCAACAATCCCAGTATACAAATGAATATAAAAATACAGAGTTTAGAGATGGTTGTGGAAATATGTTGTTGACTTGCATTACTGAGGAGGAAATCCAGAAGAATACTTGGTATCTTGATAGTGGTTGCAGCAACTACATGTCTGGTAATAGAGAGATGTTCACACAACTTGATAAAATAATCAAGTATGAGGTAGATATGGGGAGCAAAAACAAGGTACCTATCATGGAAAAAGAGAAAATTTGTATCTACACCAAGCAAGGTGAAAGAAAGTAGATCACTAATGTGTATTACGTGTCTAGGTTGATACATAATTTACTGAGCATTGGACAACTTGTGCATAAGGGATACACTATGGAGTTCAATGATGGAGCCTGTACCATCAAAGACAAAGAGCATGGGAAAATTACAATAATGTCCATGACAAAGAACAAGATGTTTCCCATATAGATTTAGAATGAATTACTATTATTATTTAGTGTATTAGTGAAGTATGCTACCTGTCTGTGGCATATCAAATTCGATCACATGAGCTTCAATGGTCTGAACTTATTGCACAAGAAATAGATGGTGAAGGGTTTACCCCTTATTGAGAAATAAATTCAAGTTTTTGAAGGTTGTCTGATTGGCAAGCAACACAGTTATTCCTACAGGATAATCTTGGAGAGATTCACAACCATTAGAGCTGGTGCATTCTGATATTTGTGGTCCAATGCAAACCAACACATTTGTCAATAACAAATACTTCTTGACTTTCATTGATGACTTTAGTCAAAGGACATGGATATATCCCATAAAAAAATTAGAGGCTTTTAGCAAATTTAGGGAATTCAAGGCTCTAGTTGAGAAACAAAGTGGCTATTATGGAGGTGGAGAGTATATCTCCAATGAACACTATTTTTATAAATAGAATGGAATTTGAATGTAGATCACTGCCATATACACACCACAATAGAATGGTGTTGCAGGGAGGAAGAATAGAACTATAATGGAGATGACACAAAGTATGCTAAAGGTAAAGAGTTTACCACATGAGCTCTAGGTATAAGTTGTATGTTGTGTAGTTTATCTACTAAATTGGTGTCCCACAAAGAGTGTGAAGGATAATATTCTTCAAGAATCCTAGAGAAACTAGAAGTCGAGTGTGTCTCATTTAATATTTTTTGGATGCATAAAATATGCACATATTCTAGATGAAAAGAGAAATAAGCTGGATGACAAGGTGGAGAAATACATCTTCACTGGGTATAGTGAAGAATCAAAGGCATGTAGGTTGTATAATCCTATCACAAAGAGCTTGAAGGTTGGAACTGGAAATCAAATACTAGCCATCTAGAGCCAAAAATTATCAAGCCTAAGGACTTGGAAGAAGAAAAAGTGCATCCACCTATAGCTTCAAGCAGTAACACTGGAGCTAGCAGTAGCACTGCCTCATCATCATGGTCACCTCAACTTGCAAGAAGGATCTCCAACTTGAGGACACCAGCAAAGATAAGAAGCTTGCAAAATGTTTATGAGGTAAACCAAAATCAAATAGAAGAAGAACATTCTGATTTTGCTATTTTTTTTAGTGTGATCCAATTTCATTTGAAGAAGCAATTCAAAATTGAAAATGGGTCTAGGTTATGGATGATGAGATAGAGACCATAGCGAAGAATTCGACCTGGGAATTGATGGATGTAATAACAGGTAAGAAGACCATTGGATTCAAGTGGGTATACAAAATGAAGATTAATACCCAAGGAGAAGTTGACAGGCATAAGGCCAAATTGGTGGTAAAATGCTAAAAGCAAAAGTCAGGGATTGACTATCATGAGGTGTATGCACCTATAGCAAGACTTGACATAGTCAGGATGATCCTGGTACTAGCATCCCAGAAAGGCTAGAATGTGTACCAGATGGATGTCAAGTTTACCTTCCTCAAAAAGTGTTGGAAGAAGAGGTCTACATAGACCAGCCACCATGCTATGAGTTGGAAGGACAAGAATGTAAGGTCCTGAAGCTAAAGAAGACTCTATATTGGTTGAAGCAAGAACCCAGGGCTTGGTATAGTCAGATTGATAGCTACATTCAGGAGAATGAGTTTATCAAATTCCTATATGAGCACATTGTGTATCTGAAGATAAATGCATAAGGGGATATGATGATAATATGCTTGTATTTTATGATCTGATTTATACTAGCAATAACAATGTGCTTGTTGACTAGTTAGTAGCCATGAAGAAAGAGTTCGAAATGATGGACTTAGGCCTAATGATTTACTTTCCAGGCATTGAAGTTGACCAATCTATGAATATCATCTTTATTTAATAGGGCAAGTATGTGAAATATGTCTTGAAGAGGTTTAATATGGAGGACAACAAACTTGCCATCACACCAGTTGCAACAGGTTTGAAGCTGAGCAAGAATGATTACGGTAGCAATGTTGATCCAACATTCTATAAAAAACTTGTTGGAAGTCTGATATACCTAACAACAACCATACCAGACTTGATTTTTATAGTGAGTCTGATTGGTAGGTTTATGGAAGCACTGAAGAACACTCACTTATCGAAAGGTAAAAGAATACTACGATATGTCAATGGAATTAGAAATCATAGAATTTTCTGTGCTAGAAAAAACCAACTTGAACTAATTGGCTACACAGATAGTGATTGGGTTGATAGTACAGATGATAGAAAGAACACTTTCGGGTATGCTTTCCATATTAGATAAGAAGTAGTTTCGTGGTCCTCAAAGAAGCAACACATAGTTGCATTGTCCACTACAGAGGTAGAGTATGTTGCCACCACCTCAGCCATATGCCACATACTATGGCTACGAAGAATCTCGGGTGAGATGAATAATCCACCGTAAGGAGCAACAACTATTTTCTATGATAACAATTCTGCTATAGCACTATTGAAATATCTAGTGTTTCAGGGTAGGACCAAACACATCAATATTTTCTACCATTTCATCAGAGAGCTAGTGAAATCTAACGAAATTGAGTTATTATTTTGCAGGTCAAAAGAGCAGGTAGTAGATATTTTCACAAAACCTTTGAAGGAGGAGGACTTCAATAGGTTGAGGGAAATGCTAGGCATCAAAGTATTTGTGAAATCTCATTTAAAGGAGGATGTTAGAAATTAAACTTGATTTCACGCTTGTAAGATCTCTGACAGATCTTATCACCAAAATCTGATCGTAGATCTTTGACATTCAATTGTCATAAATTTCTCGCATGCACATTTAATACAAGTAGTTATGATTCATTGAAAACATTAAATTTTTTGGTGATAAGCCTTATCCCCTGTCATAAGATAAGCTCTATCGCTCCATCACCCGACTATATAATGTAGTGCTACCTTTCAAAAAAATATAACAGTGCAAAGAGTGTAAAGCAGAGGAGAGTAGAAGAAGTGAAGGAGTGCAGAGTAGATGGAGAATAAGAAGTCGGAGTAGCAACCTTCTGAAATATCCATTGGGTGTTTAACCTGCAACAAATATTACACATGATTTTGTAAAGCTTTGGTGGAAAGAAACGTATTTGTAAAAATCTATTTTTACTTGTAAAGCTACAGTCGTAGTATATTTAATAGTTGGATAATATAAGATAGATTTACATTTGTATATTTGAGCCTTCATGTGATTAAATTGTTGTGTATTTGAAAAATCCTTGGTGGGTATTATGCACCGAAAAAGCCCTTGACCTCTTAGACTAGAGAAATATCTATTTTCGGTCGTTGCTCCTCCGAAAAATCTCGTTCGCTCGTATTTCCTCTAAAAATATCTTTCACAAATTATTTACTCTGAAAAATGTATTTTTCTTGTTGCATGAAAGACATCTAAAAAGGTATTTTTGTCTTGTTGCATGAAAGACATTTAAAAAGGTATTTTTGTCTTGTTGCGCAAAATTAATTTGTGCTTCAAAATTAATTGTGCTCAATTTTTTAATTCATGTTTTATTTCCCTGAAAAGGTGTTTTGGAAATACCTTATCTCGAAAAATGATTTCGAGACTTGTTTTCTTGAAATAGTATTTTGGGACTCATTTATCCTAAACAAGCATTTCAGAGGGAGGAAGGCAAAATATTTCATCGTACAATTGTTGTAGCAAGTAAAGTGAGGTTTTGTGTGTCTAGTCAGGTCAGTATGATTTTCAACAGGCATTGGCCGAATCTGTTTAAAGTCAATCCCTCAACACCCACTTCTTCAAACATCTCAAGCCAAAGAGCATCAACCTATGAAGGTTAGCATCTCTCCCTCTTCATCCTGACATGCATACAGTGCTCTCTAAAATATCTTTCTCATAGTTTTTTACCTAATTTTAATTTGATCTAGATATAGAATGCCAAACATGGTTAGTGGAAACAAAAATAATGTGCCTTGTTCATCTCCAAATCACAATCCAAAATTATAGCAAGCATAGAGAAAAATATTAGCATATATTGTTTCGATGGTGAAAATGTAGTTATTACATCAACATTTCTAAAATATTTAATTAAAATTTACTCGTATGTCTGCTATGCCTTGGTCCTTGCCTCCCCTACCTTGGCCCCTCTCTTTCTTGTGCCTCAACCTCTGCTTCTCTCCATACAAGTTTTGGCAAGTAATTATCGAGTAATCGACGAATAATGGACGAGTAACTCGCCGCCCTGACCCATGAGTTTCGCAGGTGATCACGAGTAACCTAGGAGTTTGGAAACACTGCTTTAAACATTAATTTTAGAAAAATTATAGACATATTTGTGAGGTATTAATACTAGCAAATAAGTTGAATATATATGATATTTTTTATATTTCATATATTTTTTATTATTCTCTAACATGAAAATGTTACAACCTGTTATGAATTAGTTTAGAAAGTACTTTTTTAGTGTTTACTTGGATATAATAATTAATTAATTTAAATTTATTTATTTTGAAATAATAGTTTTGAATCTATAAATCTTATAAACAAGAACATTAGCCAATGTGTTTATTTATTCAAAAATGAATTTATTTATTTTTAAATAATAAATATAAATTATAATTAAATTTAAAATTTATTTTTTATTATTAATATTTTTATAGTTATGTTAAGTCTTTGATAAAAGGTTAAAATTATTCATTTCATTGGAAATTTTGATTTTACAAAGAGTGATCCTCCGAAGCTTAAGAATTTTTACATTTGAATCTACAACTTAATATAAAAACAAATCATGTTAAAGTCATTCTTGTAATGAAATCCACTATGTTTATTATGAACATTACAACAAAAAATAATAATACATTTTTATTATCCAATTCAATGGCATACAAGCAATACATCAAATTTATACATAGTCTCACATTAACAAAATATTTGATTTCTATTAAAAATCATGTAAGTAATTGTTATTGTAGTTATATAAAGCACATTATGAATTCACTCATGAGTAATGTACTTTTTGCATTCCCTCATAAAAGTGTTTACATTGATTCATATTGGCAATATGATGATTTAACTTTTGAAGCACACATACCATAATTTAATCAAAACTTTTTCCCATGAAGAAATAGGCCGCTTGGATAAAAAAATTTCTTCTCTTAATCAAATTTTCTAGAAAGTTAGCTAAATACTCATCCATCGAAGGAAAAAACATAAAGCATAGAAATTTAAAGTAGAGATTAGACAAATGGAATTACACAAAAACCAAATAATAATGGTAACTCTACTAGGTAAAGCTCCCAAATAAAATAATATCGTCTTTAATTAGTTTATTTATTGATTTTTTTAATGAGCAAGGATGAAGAAAAAACAAATGCTAAAATAGAACAATGGCTAAAAATAAATATATTATCCACCACAACAAGAAAATTTTCTAGGCCCTATGTATACAAAAATGTTCACAAATAGAGTTGAAGAACAAAATTAGAGTACATTAATATAGATTAAAAACTAATTATAATAAATGTGTAGAATCAAAATAAAAATGACATCAATATCATGAAGAGGTTCCATATATAAAAATACCAATTTAATATTGGTTAAGTAGTTGATTACATTGATAGTCAACATTAAGAAAATAACAAATACCAAAAAAACTAACCCTAGTTAGTGGTATATATTCTTCTCAACTATAAGAATAAATTTTTTGATACTACATGTCTACCAAAGATGGTCACAATTAGAGTGGAAAAACAAAAGCAAAGCACAAAAATGTAGTGTAAATATTAGATGAAATAAACTATACAAAATCAAAACAATAATGTTGATGGTATTAGGTAAAACTCCAATATATAAAAATATCATTTTTAAATAAATTTAGTAGTTTATTTCATCAATGGTTATGGATCAAGGGAAGAAACAAATATCAAATGTACCATGTTCTAATGCAAACACTTTAGAAGCAAGTTTCATTCATCATCGGGTAGAAAACCCTAGTAAAAGGGTAAAAATAAGTTAAGGTGCCATCCCTTTTATGATCCACCATTGTTTTTTCTACATCACTCTCTCTTCAATCCCGAATTAAAAAGTAAGGAGAAGACTGTAGTCAAGGGCACTTCCAATAATGGGATTACTCCCTACACAAAATTTTGTTGGTTTATCTCTAATCCAAGTGCCACCTCTTCCATATGTGTTACAAAAAAATAGTTTTTCTTGCCAAATAAGCAACCAAAATAGTGGTTGGATTTTAGAAATCAAGCCAATACATGGATCTAAGAAAAATTTTCTTGTCTAGTTTTTGAACATCTTATTGAAAAATATGATGGTAATTTAACTAGATTTAATCACAAGTTCCTTTACTAGTATCAAATATGAAACACAAAATTCAAGCATTCAATTCTATGGCTATTATTAGTGAATCCCATTCGTAGAATAAAAATAATATTTTTAAATAATTAAACTCATAATATTATTTATAAATTATAAAATATACACCCAAATTATATTATAATGCATGGAGCTTTATCTTCATAATATGGCCTTAAAAATGACCTTTCAATACTTGACTATTTCTCTCCTTAAAAATTCAAGAGATGTATCATTTTCTATTCCTCACATGTGACATAACATCATGAATATTCACTATACATCTTGACACATATCAATTGACTCTTCACTTGCATATTTGATACCTACACCTATGACACTTGACTTACTTGCATTGTCATGACTCTCCCTAGCAGACTATATGACATAAAGAAACAATGTATTAACCTATGATGTGGTGATACTTAGTTTGAACAATTAAACCAACTATATGATGTTTAGTTGATTTAGAAAGGCATGTTATCACTATCATATTTTCAAGTGTGCAGGATCAGGTACACTCATAGGTGGAGAAGGCAGAAGTATCCACCAAAAATGAGGGTACTTAAGATCAGGGGAAATGATGATTAAGGTACTTGGAGGTAATATGTATAGATACCTTTATATAGGCATGCATTATTGGAAGGGATAATCATCGATGACTGCTCACCTTGAGCCTTAGTTGATAGCCTAGCAGTTATCATAAAATATTTGGCTAAGATAGGTGATTGAGTTGATGGAAAAATTCCATCTTTGTTGTTTTATAAATTTGATTGCTCTCTACTACATCATGGCTTGGGTAGCATAATGCTAGAATTTCAATAGGAGAACAACTGCAAAATGTATGTGGATGCATAAAGTAAAATATTATGTTGAAGTGATAATAAAGCATCATTTTTATGAAGGAAAGTAAATTAAATTTAAATGCTAAATGAATATTCATTTAAATTAATTAATGAGGTTTTGATTAAATAATGATATGATTCATTTAAACTCATTAGTAAACTTCATTTCAATTAATAAATGAGAGTTCATTTAAAATAATTAAAGAAGTTCATTTTAATGATTATGTAAATTCATTAATAGACTTTAATTAAGTGAAATAAATGAAAAATCCATTTAAGATAAATAGAAATCTTTTATTTTAAATAAAGAGAAATTATGAAATTATTTTAAATAAAAGAAATATATTTTAAATGGTGATAATATATCATGTAAAGGATATTTTATTAAAAAGGGTACTATTCTTCATTTTAATAAATCTAAATATCCCTTTTCACTATATAGTGTAATCTATGTAAATAATCTAGGGGGCTATTAATTTCCAAAGATGGAAATTAGGGATAAAAGAACTAGTTGCCATCAGAGAAAAGGAGGATGAGGGACAGAAGCATTGAAGAAAGGGGGGGCTCGATGTTGGCTCGAGATTCGAGGAAGGACACGTAAGGTGCAAAGGAGGAAATAAATGAAGGGAGAAGGTAGAAGACAAAGGAGTACATAGACTAGGCGATCGAGGAAAGATAGGAGTGCGCAACAAGCAAAGGGAGAGGTAGCCAAGACACCATTGGATTCCATTCTATAGGAGTATTAAGGTTGGAGGGTTTTAAAACTTTATCCATTTATACATGCGTTTGTATGATGAATTATTTAGATTGAACCTAGTTATACTCCCATGTAGCATGATAATCCCTTTAAAAGGTTTGGAAACCACCTGCGTCTAAGTGTATCGCCCAAATTTTTCACACCCTTACCTTCAAGATAAAATATCCGTGCCCGAAAGGGGGATGCGAGAAGTATGGGACAATACCTCGGATGGAGAGGCCCTTTGCAGGTCGCACCTCTCAGGGGAGGGGTATAAGGGTGAATTTTCAATGGATGGTGGGGTTCACCAGGAAACTTTGAGTGACAATTTCCATGCCTAGGTTGAGAATGGGTTTGATGTGTTCATTTTATGTTCAATCATTCAGATTCCTAGGTTGGCCAAAATGAATCTAAGCTATTCTATATGAAATTCTTGGTATATATGAAGACAACAAACATAAATGAATCCTAAATACAAAAAATATCTAAAATGGAGAAGAGTACACCTGATTTCTAATGTCTGATGAAGATTCTGAAGCTTGTAGGAGTCCAAATCATCCCGGATATGACATGATCATCTGTAATTGTACAGAATCATCCAGATCATAGGAGATCATCTAAGATCAGCCAAGATCGTCAACGACCTGATGAATTCATCAAAAACCTACAATCATGAAAACAGACACCAAAAACCAAAAATACAATTGCAATAATGATACAAAATGATAGAAATAAGAATATAAATGCTTAAATGATAAATCCAGATATCAAATCAAATGGGATGAAATGTTTTAATAATTTATTTTGAATTTTATCATGCAAATATGCTAAATGATGTGAAATCCAAGATGCAGAATAGAATTGAATTAATCTAATGCACAATTAAATAAGAAAAATAGATAAAGAATGCAAACTCAGGGCTCTGATTGCCCCCAATTTGAACTGTAGTCAAAATCATCTATAATTGTACGAGATCATCACTGATCTCGACAGGATCATCCAAAATTGTGGTTGAATCACCTGCGACAATCCGAGCTTCCTCTAGATGAAACATAGTGAGATCCTACAATAAAACTTGAAAACACAAGTGCAAATGATGGGGGATAGGATTTTCTAACATAGAAAAAACTAAATTTATAGGGAAATGATCAACTAGGGGGATAAACTAGGAAAATCCCAATTTTATATAGGATTAGGGGGAGGTTTCGAGGTTGGGGATCATCCCAATCTAGGATATCTCCAATGTAGGAATCTCCAACCGCGCAGATACGCTTCTGCCCGAGTTGGAGAGGTTGTTGAAACATAAACTAATTATGAAAATTTGGTTTTGGGATAAAATTGTTTGGACATTTTGTTCCAGAAAAATTCATCTGATTTGGGATGATATCGTTATATCGGCGATGATATCGTCCAACAGTCAAAACAACTTTTAAAAATAGCACAAAAATGAGGTGAATAGTTAACGGGCAGTTTCAAGGTTAAAATTCAATTTTTTTAATCTTTTACTGATGGTTTAACTGTGCCAATTTTAGGGTGCTACATTTTACACCCTCTTTAGTGTATTTTTTGAATAAAATGTGTTAAAGATGAGTTCTTCATGCTTTACAAGAAAGCAAAAATTTATTCCATCTTTTAGACGACGATTCTAGGTCGAATCGTACAACGATTTGCTATGGTGCCCCCTCTGATTTTTTATCCTAATCAAGTTTTTACTTGAATTTTAATTATTTTTGGGCATCACGGTCATTTTTAGGCCATCGACGACATCGGGACGAAATTTTCCCAATTTTGCCGAAATCGTCCCTATATCGCTGATTTCGTCTAAGTACGAAATCGAAGAAATAGGAGCTATCTCGTCCAATAAGGGTTGATCCCCAAATTGAAGAATCAAAGACGATTTCGTCCTATTAAGGACAATTTAACTAAATTTGGTATGATATCGTCCAATAATGGGTGATATCATTTTTTTATGAGATGAAATTGATTTTAATTGATTTTAATGATTATATATTAATGATTTTTGTTGTTTTATTGTTTTTTTTGCAGAGGGGATTGCTAAAGAGTTGAGTGGAAATAGGGAGGTCTTAGGGATGACTTAGCCATGCTCGATCAGGTCGAGTGAGACATACTAGCAGAGGTCAAACTACAACATGTGGCAAAGATGCCACAAATTCCTATAGACATGGGGCTACTGATAGCCTTAGCAAAGAGATGGTACCTGAAGTTGTCATTCTTCCAACTACTGATAGGGGAGATGACTCCAACTCTAGAAGATGTATGGAGGATCTTGAGGATCCCCATACATGGGCGGTTCATGACTCCTTTGGCCAATCAGGGCCACACCATGATGAGATTGTGCAGTGACCCAAGATTCACCCTAGAGAAGGGCAGAGCAAACATCAAGGCTTTGAGGTAGATGCCTAGGCATCTCGATTGACCTGGGTTTTGGTAAGGGTGGTGGGTGGCCTTCTATGCCACCAAAGTGGATGCAGGTTATCGTGGCTCCTCTCAGATGTGGTCTACGACATGAGAGACCACAAATACAAGTTTCATTGGGGTAGCTTTATATTATGCTGCTTGTATAGGATCCTTTATGGGGTCGTATGCAAGGGAGGTCAATTTTTGGTGCTAACATCGTTGCTACAGGTTTGGTGCTAGGATCACATTGCGATGCAGAGGCCGATAGGGCTTCCACTGATAGGAGTTGATCAAGAGAGACCCCGAGTTTTCTATTGGTGGATCCAAAGAGGGTCACATCGGTGGATAGATCTGTCGATGTCCCGAAGGTTTTTGGATGACCTCACCCCAGATCATATCACCTGGAGACCATGGAGAGAGCATCCAAGGTGGGTAGAGAATGGACATAATTTGGCTCACATCAGGCAAGTCATATGGTTGAGGACAAAGTAGGGAGAGGTAGAGCTCCACCACTATGACCAAGTTTTGAGGATGTTGAGTGGGGCTCTAGACATGAAACTGTTCTAGAGTTAGGATGCTGATGATGCCCCTATTTAGCTAGTATATGGGGATGACATAGGGGTAGCATACAGTTATGATGCCTGGTATGCAGGCATCTACCCTCCTCGGATGATGAGGGCATAGGTTTTGATGCATACTGTAGTGCAATAGATGGAGAGGTGGTGCCAGGCTGCCATCGGTGTAGCAAGGGGTCACGGAGGGAGGGATCAATGACAGCCTCCTCAAGAGAGATTCCAGAGAGTACCATAGGCTCTAGAGAGATAGTAGCAACCAGAGAGGAGGGAGAGACTCCCTTCTCAACAGAGGGATAGGCCACCATCACTTGATAAGGGCAAGGGTGTCAAGGTGGGGGAGAGTAGCGAGATGGTAGCTCTCCGGGTGGAGAATGCTTGCCTATGAGCTCAAGTGCAGACTCTTCAAGATGAGGCTACATGGCTCAGGGCTCAGAGCGGTGGGGCGAGTATTCTGGAGCTGGCACGGGTTGTTGTATAGACTACATTCTACCAAGGGTTGTACTATCTTGTGGTTTTAGAGGAGTAGAGGATATTGCTACCATCCAGCATTGTGAAGCTGATCAGGATGTGATCATCGAGGACATCATCATGACCAACATTGAGGACCTACGATACAGCATGGACTCCGATGGGACCACCTCCTCCACCTCAGGGTGAGAGAGGAGATGAGGCTGAGAGCTCGAGGGCTTCTCGAGACTATCTGCTCATTGTACATAGACTATATATTTTTGAGAGGATTGAGTATGCCAGGGTATAGATTGTGGCATACCAATCCGTTTTGATATGATGTATAGACTTCTTGATATATATATATATATATATATATATATATTATTTTTGTGATATGACTTGTGCATATGTTTTATGATGTTTTAATATTTTAATGGTTGATTGATTATTCATGTAATTATGTCATTGAAAATATTATAATTTTATGTCATACTATAAAATTTAAATGAAATAATCTGATGTAAATAGATTGGTTGTTGTGGTATGATTTGATGAAAAATAAAGTGACTTCTAACAATAATTTCAAAGGACATTTTCATTGTTACATGACCATTTCATGGAGTTGTCGCTCGCTAGGTCATCAAGCTAATACCAGTATGAGAGAAATATTGCTAAAAGTAAAAGGGTGCTTAAGATAATTTCTTAAGACTTTGTGTTGTGATGATAAAAATGATGATGGTGATGATATGTTTTTAGATTTCCATGAAAATATTATGCATAAAATATTAAAAAATATGATTTTTGCTAGGCAAAAAATTCCTAAGTGTGATAGAAATTTGAACAATTGCCTAGGAATTATACCATCATCGCAAAACTGAATGTTGACATAATGAAATGAAATAGAAAAGTTTTCGTTCTTTTTAAAGCACAATTGTGTAACATAATGATTTAAGCCATATGTTTTTATGGATTAAATAAATAAGAGATAAAATTAGAACGATGGCTTGCTCTAGGCATAGAATTTTAGGTATAGACTTATACCATCATCGCGAAATCCAAAGAAGAAATTGATGTAATAATTTTATTGCATAGTTGATTTTTGATTTTGAGATAAAAAATATAAAAATTACACTTGCACTAGGCATAAATTCCAATTTAGGTTTAGGAACTATACCATCGTTGCGAAAGTCGAAAATATATAAATGTGACTTTATTGCTAGATTTTTGAACATGTTTTGAAAGAAATTTTGGATTTTTGAAAAAATGTATTTAATTGTTTTTACACTAAGCCAATATTATCAAGTAAGAAAATCAAATTATTCCAGAAGATTTGTATAAATATTTTAAATTATCTCAAATACAAAATTTAGATTTATAAGGAACCCCATGTGCATATGTGAGTTCATTGCTGATCTTGATATATCATAATGATACAAAGTCTCTCAAACACAAATGTGTGTGCAATTGTATTGTTCATTTACCAATTTTGAGAAAAATAATTTGATACAAGTAATTTGAATTAACCAAATGAGTGTTTGTTGGCCATGATTTATATGCATGTAACCGTACCATACTACTATGTAAGTCAGGTAATCAAGAGCTAGTTGATCCATGAGCGGACATAGGTCTATACAAAATAAGGTCGCTAATATGATAGACATATCACCATACTAGGAGTTACCCAAGGCCAAGCAGGTTGGGCACAAACCACCTATTATGGGGCTTACCTCATTATTTTTGAATAATTGAGAATTTCAAGGATTCAATCTCATTCACCCTTCTTTTCTTTCAAAAGGGTGGGGAAGGGATTTATTACTTTTTGCTTCTTTTTTTTTCTTTTTTTTGTATTTTTGCTTGACATTGAGATAATGCTAAAATATTGCTGAGGTGGTACAAAATGATACTGAAATAATGCTTCTTTTTCTCATGATTTTTCTTGACTTTCCATTTTTTTTTTTCTTCTTTCTATACTAGGGATACTTGCTCGGATTGGTTGTAGAGCAAGGGATTTTTATTCTAGGCAGGGGTGAGCTTTTCCTTTTGTCAATTCTCAAATATTCTAGACCATGTGCATGATAGGATAGCAGGGGAGACTTTTCGCTCAAGAGATCACTTCTACTATGTAGCATCGCTTTGAATTTGTAATGAAATCATTTTAATGTGAAAAGGTGTACTTGGTTCAAGTAAATAATAAGATCAATTCTCTATGCTCAAAACTTTATTTAATTCAACTGTGGACTTTGATATAAGAGAGATTAATAATCATACCAAATAAGATCAAGATATTTATTCATGTGAGTGTGAAAGTGAGGGATTCCAAATAAATGCTAATTTATCCAAAATAACTAAAAATATAACTGCAATACTTCAAGAATTGACAGGTGCAAAAATAGAAGATGTTTTTGAGGATTTTGATGATTTTGATTTTTTTTATATTTTTATTTTAATTTATGAATTAAGATAATACATAGTATTACTATTTTTGAATTTTTTATATGAATTACTAAAATAAGACAATATGTATAATATATACAGTGATGAAATTACCAGATTTATTCATAATAGCACTTAATATGGATAATTTTCATAGGTTCTTTAAGATCTTTACCATATAAGGTAGCTAATATGTATGCTCCTGATCCAAATTTAGTAGTGATAGTATATGGCCCAAGCCAGTTATGCTCAAATTTACCTTTAAGGTCTTGTTGGCATTTTTGCCACATTGTTTTGATTGTTGTTGATTCATGCATAAAATTGTTGAAGTTCTCACTCCTCTGTGTTTCTCTACAAGTTTTTGTGCCAAAACAGCTAAGTCCAAAAATTGTCACGATATCGTGACCAAAAGCAGCATGGAGAGCATGGGTTTGAGAATTTCGCGATATCGCGACATGTCACGCTATCATGGGTTTGTATTGGAGAGAGAAGCCAAAGTTGGAGAATGTCACGATATCGTGACGTGTTCCAAAATCGTGGTCAAAGTGGTCAACGAAAGCAAAGCAATAAACATGTCGCGTTTTTGTGACTTGCGGTGACCATAGAGTAGAACAAGAGCAAGTGTCATGAAATCATGACATAAGGTAGCAATGGAGCAGAGTGATAGAAAATGTGGCGATATCATGACATAATTGAGCAAAGTGCAATGTCAATGAACCTCGTCACGATTTCATGATAGAAGAGTGAACAAGGAGCAAGATGCAGAAACGTCGCGATATCGCGACATGTTGCGTTGTCGTGGTAAGGTTGAAAGAAATGTTTAAGGCATGGAAAACATCGCGATATCATGACAAAAAGCAGCAACAATAGAGAAAGTAAGAAAATGTCATGATTTCACGACACATTGGGTAGACAGGACAAACTGCGGAGCAATGTCACGATTTCACATGTTTCGTTTTCACAAGGCAAAAGACGAAAATAAGGATAACATGAAACCTATCACAATTTCGTGATGTGCTAAAGATGAAAGAACCACATGAGGCAAGAATCTCACATTTTTTCGTAGGTTGAGAGCTGGACCATACAAGGAAAATGAAAATTGTCGCGATATCACGACATGTCAGATTTTTGCGACGAAAGAGAGAATTGAGCAGCTGGGAGAAATTTTTGCGATTTCATGACTTGTTTTGTTTTCGTGACCAGTAGATAACAACAAAGGTGCCGATGGAAGAATGTTGTGAAAGCGTAACCTGTATTGTTTTTGCGGACGTATCAGGAAGACAAAGCCAAGTGAGAGGAAGGTGTAGCAAAATCGCGATATGTCATAGCTTCGCGGGGGGAAAATAAAAAAGGAGTAGAATAGTACGAAACATCGCGAAATCATGACATGGTGAATTTTTCATGGAAGGACATGAAGAAGAAGGTAGAGAGCAAGAAATTGTCATGATTTCGCGACGCGTCGTGTTTTTGCGACCTAAGGTGACGAAGGAGAACAAAGAGCCGAATACGTCATGATTTCATGACATGTTTGGTTTTTGCGATCCAAAGTGGCAAAAGCGTACGGAGCAAGAAAATGTCACGATTTCATGACATGTCGCATTTTCATGACCCGTCACGGTTTCACGCTAGAAAGCAGTTCAACGACCCGATGAGGTATTGTGATTTCCAAGGATTAAAAGCTCTCCAGAATTTAATGTTTTGCTGCTTTCCAATGTGTGCAAGATAGAAGAACGTGCTCAAGCCTATAGCTTTCAAAGCCACTAGAATTGAATATGCCTCCATTATTCAAAGCTTTTGTTCATGATTTTCTAACGGTCCTAGCATGCTTCGAGAATGACCATTTAATGAAGACGATTGGTTCCTTGTTTCATTTAATTTTTAGTTTCTTCGAGGCTGGTTTAAGGGGATCATTTCCTTTCTTTTGTTGCACATTTTTTAGATCTCGAGGAGGTCCATTTCATATTTTAAATGCTACAGAGAGGCAAGACCTCTATAAATATCAATGTATATCTCAGGAAGAGGCATCGAAAGAGAGACTTTTGCTGAAAAAATTTTCAAGTCCTTTACATGAATGAAATATATTTGGCCTCTGGTTTTGCAAGAAAATTTCTATGTGATTTTCCTTCTATATTATGCATTTCTCCTTTACGCTCGTATTTCTTATCTGCTGCTAAATTTGAATTCTACACCTGAGTTTAAATATTGCTAGTGAGGAAGTGAGTGCTGGAATGCGTTTCTGGAGGTTATCTGTGCAAGGTTGTAAGTAGATTATGTTGCTATCTTTTGTTATATGTTGTTCATGTGCTTGAGGTATTTTTCTGTTGCTAAGCTTTCCAAGATCTGATAAATTCAGCCTGTGGCTATATTTCCTGTTTCTTTCTGCATATTTCTTATTTCTTTCCTACAACTCTAGTCTTCAACATCATAGAATTTAGTAAGGGAACCAGCCCTCTCTGGAGATTGGTCCGGGAGACATTTCTTTCTCTTGGCCTTTCAATTTTGGTTGGGTCTAGGGCGCATTTCACATAAAATCCTTTCCTGTGGTAGATTCGTGACCAACAATTTTTGGCACACCCAGTGGAACAGACTATTTTTGTCTCCCAAAGATCCATAATCGATGAGAATGATTATTTCATTGTTTAATACCTAAAGGTATCAAGATTTTTGATGAACTGTATTGACCTCAAAAGCAGTGATTGTAAGTTCATCTGGTGACTCTGCTGAGTTGAAGATCCAAATTTCTCGATCGTAGAGCCTTTTGAAGCTAAAAGAAGACACCCCAAAGGAATCAAGGTTTGGTGAGCAGCTTTGACCTCACAAGCAGAGAAAAGAATGTGCACCTGGTGACTAACTTAGTGGTGATAACCGTGATCTCTGCATACTGTGATCTCTGTAGACTACTGTTATAATGTCAAGAGTGAGATGTCCTAGATGGGATGATCCTGGCCCCTTGAATCTTCAAAGTTTTCATGAAATTCCCAAGGATGCTTTGAAGACATTGACGAAGTATGATGGCACTACGGGCATGGCTCTAGAGCATATTGAAGATGTTGCCACTTTGTCAATCATCCATGGCATAAACCATGAGGATGTCATGATCAGACTTCTGGTTTTGTCTTTGGAAGGAAGGGCGTTGCAGTGGTACAGACTACTCGGGCGTAAAAGCATCAGCTCATGGGATGACTTAGCAGGAGCACTAATCAGAAGATTCAATGAATATCCCTTTTATGACTCTCAGGATCCCTTTTAGTTTTTAATGTACATCACGAGAGCACCTCTAGAGAGCATCACAGACTTCAATGTTCGATTCTCAAGAAGTTAGAAGAGAATTCCAAAGATGATCCGACCAACACCCACCCAAGCCCACCTCTTCTATGTTTGAGCTTTCCACTCGGACATAGGCCTCCTCTTGTTGTAATCAGGTGAATGAAGGTTCCCTCAAATCTTTGAGGAAGCAGTGCGAGCGGAATAGCTTTTGCTCCTATCAAGAAAATTACCATGGGGAGAAACCCCATCACCTTATCCAGTAGTCATCACTCCTATCTTCCCTATGCAGTATTCATCATGGTAGATCCCTCATACTGTGCAGAGACCTGAGATGCAGCTGTGTGGAGCTCAAGAGCTAGCTTTCATCCAAGTCCCATGATGGGAATCGACAAGCCTTGTCCTAACAAAAGATAGTATGATTGCTTGTAGTTTCTATCAGGAGATGGATCAAGAGGAGATGGACCAAGAAGAATAACACATTCAAGTGGCAGAACCTGAGCACAAAGTGGGCACAATTTTGCACAGCACGCAAGTATTCAACCAGAACCCGTTAAGCATGCCTCACCAATAGGCTGAACCTGAAGAGATCCTGGAGAAAAGACTATCATCGAACAATTCTTGTTATTGCATCAAGGAGTTGGAGGAACCTATACTCAGCCCACAACCAGGGGACTCTTCAATATGGTGGTATTGGCTTCAGCCATTACTGCAACTGGTACCTACAGGAGCCCTCCATGTGGCAAATATATTTGCTACATTATTTTTTGACTATGTGGGTACTGGCATGCAGGATAACTTGCCCCTGTTTGCAACATGGAGAACTTTAGGAGGTCATCCCAACTTCAAGGACCGACTCAAGTATGATCAGATCTGGTCCGGTCACTGCAGGTTCATCGGATAATCACCTAAAACTGGGTTTGTGGTGGCGGCATGCCAATCATGTCGCAAAATTTTGTATATAGCAAAAAAAAAAAGCAAAAAAAAAAAAGAGAAAACAAAAAAAAAATATATTGTGGATTTCCTCTATCAACTTCGGATCTTTTTGCATGCGATCCCACAGGTACGTTTATTTATTTCTTTTTTCTTCTTCATTCCCAACAGATAGTGGCTTTTGTTAATTTCTCCCTTCCCCTTCCTTATTTTCATTCCCTTCTTCACTCATTTCTTCTTCTACCATCTGTAATTAAGTCACTACTGTTGTTTCTATTTCCCCCTCTGATATTCCCATTTCTTCTTTTCCTTTTCTTCTCATTTCATTGTCATTTCAGTATTCAGTTGTTGTATCTATCGCTTCACTCCTTCCACTCCCACCATTCCATCATTTACTATTTCCATTCCATATTCCCCACTCCTCATTCTGTTCATTTCCATTTTTCAACCCCGGTGCTTTCATAACTATCATGGAGATCCTTTTACAGCACCTGGTGAACTAGGCCAAATACAGATTTATTTGAGTTTTCTGTAAGTCAACAAGAGTTGTTGTAGCAGTCTACAGAGATGTTTCCCATTAGTCAGCATTTCGTTTCTCCAATTTTTCTTGACTCTGTTTCCCAATGGATTCAGGCCTAGGATTCATGCATACAGTAGAACTGTATACCCCATGAGCTGCTAAGAATGTTGGCATTTTTGCCACATTATTTTGATTATTGTTGATTCATGCATAAAATTGTTGAATTTCTCACTCCTTTGTGTTTCTCTACAAGTTTTTGTGCCAAAACAACTAAGTCTGAAAACTGTCGCAATATCGTGACCAAAAATAGCATGGAGAGCACGGGTTCGAGAATGTCACGATATCGTGTCATGTCACACTATCATAGGTTTTTATTAGAGAGAGAAGCAAAATTTGGAGAATGTCGTGATATCGTGACGTGTTCCAAAATTATGGTCAAAGTGGTCAACAAAAGCAAAGCAGCAAACATGTCGCGTTTTTGCGACTTGCAGTGACCATAGAGTAGAACAAGAGAAAGTGTCATGAAATCATGACATAAGGTAGCAATGGAGCAGAGTGATAGAAAATGTCATGATATCACGACATAATTGAGCAAAGGGCAATGTCAATGAACCTCGTCATGATTTCACGACAGAAGAGTGAACAAGGAGCAAGATGTAGAAATGTCACGATATTGCGACATGTTGCGTTGTCGTGGCAAGGTTGAAAGAAATGTTTAAGACATGGAAAATGTTGGGATATCATGACAGAAAGCGGAAACAATAGAGAAAGCAAGAAAATGTCATGATTTTGTGACACATTGGGTAGACAGGACAAAGTGCGAAGCAATGTCGTGATTTTGTGACATGTTCCATTTTCGCGAGGCAGAAGGCAAAAATAAGGAAAACATGAAACCTGCCGTGATTTCGTGACATGCTAAAGATGAAAGAACCACATGAGGCAAGAATGTCACATTTTTGTAGGTTGAGAGCTGGACCATACAAGGCAAATGAAAATTGTCACGATATCGCAACATGTCAGATTTTCACGATGGAGAAGAGAGAATTGAGCAATTGGGAGAAATTGTCATGATTTTGTGACTTGTTTTGTTTTCACAACCAGGAGATAACAACGAAGGTGCTGATGGAAGAATGTCATGAAAGCGTGACCTGTCTTGTTTTTGTGGACGTATCAGGAAGACAAAGCCAAGTGATAGGAAGGTGTAGCGAAATCACAATACGTCATACTTTCACGGGGGCAAAGCAAAAATGGAGCAGAATAGTACGAAACATCGCAAAATCATGACATGGTGAAGTTTTCATGGAAGGACATGAAGAAGAATGCAGAGAGCAAGAAATTTTCATAATTTTGCGATGCGTCACGTTTTTGCGACCTAAGGTGACGAAGGAGAACAAAGAGCTGAATACGTCATGATTTTGCGACATGTTTGGTTTTTGTGACCCAAAGTGGCAAAAGCGTACAAAGCAAGAAAATGTTGCAATTTTGCGACATTGTCATGTTTTCGCAACCCGTCACGGTTTCATGCCAGAAAGCAGTTCAACGGCCCGATGAGGTATTGCTATTTCCAAGGATTAAAATCTCTCTAGAATTTAATGTTTTGTTGCTTTCCAATGTGTGCAAGATAGAAGAACGTGCTCAGGCCTGTAGCTTTCGAAGCCACCAGAATTGAAGATGCCTCCATTATTCAAAGTTTATGTTCATGATTTTCTAACGGTCCTAGTATGCTTCGAGAATGACCTTTTAATGAAGACGACCGGTTCCTTATTTCATTTAATTTCTGGTTTCTCCGAGGCTAGTTTAAGGGGATCATTTCCTTTCTTTTGTTGCACATTTTGTAGATATTAAGGAGGTCCGTTTCATATTTTAAATGATGTAGAGAGGTAATACCTCTATAAATATCAATGTATATCTCAAGAAGAGGCATCGAAAGAGAGACTTTTGCTGAAATTTTTTTCAAATCCTTTGCATGAATGAAAGATATTTGGCCTCTGGTTTTGCAAGTGACTTTCTGTGTGATTTTCCTTCTATCTTATGCATTTCTTCTTTATGCTCGTATTTCTTATCTGCTACTAAATTTGAATTTTGCACCTGAGTTTAAATATTGCTAGTGAGGAAGTCAGTGCTGGAATGTGTTTCTGGAGGTTATCTGTGCAAGGTTGTAAGTAGATTATGTTTCTATATTTTGTTATATGTTGTTCATGTGCTTGAGGTATTTTTCTTTTGCTAAGCTTTCCAAGATCTGATAAATTCAGCCTGTGGCTATATTTCCCATTTCTTTTTGCATATTTCCTATTTCTTTCCTGCAACTCTAGTCTTCAACAACATAGAATTTAGTAAGGGAACCATCCCTCTTTGGAGATTGGTTCGAGAGACATTTCTTTCTCTCGGCCTTTCAATGTTGGTTGGGTCTAGGGTGCATTTCGCATAAAATCCTTTCCTGTGGCAGATTCGTGACCAACAGGTCTTTAGTTGCATTAGTATTTTTTTTATTTTCTTTTAAGATGAGGTCTTTGATCTCAAAGGATCGATGATGAACTTTCTTGAAATATTCTTGTTTGAGCTTGTTCTGGTAAGCATGAAGATGCTCCAAAGCATTAATACACTTCTCATATAGGATTTCTAGCTAAATAAATCTTCTAGCATGATATTCATCTCCTACTTCAGTATCTTGAAGTAGTAGATCCAAAGAAGGAACTTCTAATTCAAAGTGAAAAATAGCTTCAACACCATAAACCAAAAAAAAAGGTGAAGTTGTAGACACCAAAATAGCACCAATCCAATTTTGTGACAACAAACACTGATCGAATTGACATACATGCCCCTAGGGTAGCCCCCAGAGGTTAAACAGTGGTCCTAACCACTCCCACAACAATTTTGGAAGTTCAAAGGTCAATTTGGTACCATTTAGGCACTCTGATACCTAATCATTCCGCCCTGGGATGATTACAAATTGGTATTCATCCCACCCCGGGATGATTAGCAGCATTCACTCTAGGGTGGGGCGAATAGCAAGTTTGACGGGAAAAATGTCAAACCTTGACAAATGGTAGCTCAAATCCACCACTCAACTCCACCTTCAATGCATGGGAGTGTGAGTGGGAATTTTTGAGCTCAAATAGGCATTCATAGAGGCAGTCATGGAGCCCTTAATCAGGTAAGAATCTTCTCTCCCTTAGGAAGGCATTATGGCCAAGTGGCACCCCTACATGTTCATTCACAAGATAACATCGGGTCTATAAAATGGTGAGTCTTCTCACCAAAAAAAGATAATAGATCAGGAGCATTTGGATCAATGGAGAGCTACCGAATTACATCCTCACCCCTCACTTGTGCTTCTTACATCCTTGATCTCTCTTTTGGAAGGGAAGTTATTGGGTGAACATTGGAAGCGCAATCCGGACCCAAAACCCAAACATTTGGCCACAATACCCCACCCAATTTTTTGAAACAACCCCCTAGGAGGTTTTGGACCCATACCAAGTGGATTGGTGCTGAAACCAAGCCCCAAATGATGGGCGTCCTGCCCCCGAGCACCCCCTACACTGCTGTAATCCTAATCGCCCCACCCCGGAGTGATTAGAAATATATAGCATATTTCCTTAATTTTCCTTTTGCATTTTATTTTATGTATTTAATATATTTTTCCATTCAAATTTCATGCTATTTCGATGAGTTCTTAATGTGTTTTCATTGCTTTTCACTTTCACCAACATACAGGGAGCATTTTTGGATACAGGGTGATCGAGGTTGAATCTGCAAAATCCAACCTTGTGGGTCATCTAAAAATGCCCCATTTTTCCTAACCCCAACTTTGCATGTGTTTTGGAGGCTTTTGGAAGGGACATTTATGAGGTTTCCTTCTAACATTTTATGACAGTCCTAATCGCCCCACCCTGGAGTGATTAGAAATCTATAGCATATTTCTTAACTATTCCTTTTGTAGTGTGTTCATGATGGTATTTTCATGCTTTTATCCAAATTTCATCTTATTCTGACATGTTTTGATTACCATTTTTATTATTTCATGCATGCATTAACCGGAGGCCTTGGGGATTACATATTTCCCTCCATCTGTAGGTGCTACTAATTGTTTTTTGTTTCTTTGAATGTAGGATCTCGACACTAGAGGGGCATCAAGGAACTACATATGCATTCATGCAAGTGGTAGTGACATTTGGCCTGCCTATTTCAAATGTGGGCACACAAAAGATCCCGAAGGGAAGTGTACCATTCGTGGTGTAACAAAGCTATATCTAACGCTCCTAGCTCCTAAAAATGAAGGAGACATATTGTAACCTGGTCTCAAAGAAAAATTAATAAAAAGAAGAGCTGCAATTTACATTTGCTTTATATCTCGTTTCATTTTGTTTGTTTTCCCTTTTTCATGCACTTTAGTCCTTTGTTCATTTGTAGGACTTAGTGTTTCATATGCTTTTGTTTGCACTACACCTGGTATGCTATGGGCTTTCGTATCCTCATGCTTTTAGTGGTGATCATGGTGGGACCCTATCCCTTAATTTTGGGATCAAATTTCAAATCAAAATTATGTGCTTTTGCTTTCAGGTGTTAATCCTTCAAGCGTTGGACTGCTGCTCGTGCCACCCTATGATGAATACATACTAAAATTTGTGCCACCCTGGGATGAATAAGGCATTTGCCCCAACCTGTGATGAATACATATCTACTATTCATCCCACCCTAGGACAATTAGCTCTCTCTGTAGTTTTTGAGTAGAAACTCAAGGGCATCTAGTGTGGGCAGAGAAGAGATAGGTTATCTGAACACTATAATTTTCTATCTTTGTTTCTGTGATTTTTCTATTTATTTTATTGCATAGGAAATTTTACTGCATGTTTCATTTCTTTGCGCAAGTAAAAATAACCACACACACCACAAGATAATCTAAACATCAAGGCGTTGTTCATAAAACCCCAACACTTGATCAAGACCAATAGTGGATTTCATCACCACCTTGGCTTGAAGTTTGCATACATAAACCTAACCGCTATTGTTTCTAGATGTAAATCCTAATGAAAGCTAAACAAGTGTAGCTAGGATGATTCTCAGTGCATGAGGATAAGTCTTCTATGGTAGGTGTCAAAAATAGGGTGATTCCCCTTCTGTACCGCCTATGTTCCATGTACTGTTATGCTCTAGCATACCAATAGTTTCGCTCATGTAAGGGTGAGTATATTGAGAGGTTCGGTATAATGGCTTTGCAGTGGTATATTTAAGGGGCGACCATTTTGGGAGACATAAGAGCCCTCATATTGCATGTACAACAAAATTTTCTTTACAAGGTTTTCAAACAAAAATCAAAACACATTGAACCAAATTTAGGGCACACTTTTAATCCATAAATGAGATAATCACTTCTTTGTTTGTGTGGCTCCTATTTTTTTAGTGTAGCATAAAAAATCATAAAGAATATAAAAATGTACACATTGTTTAGAGAAACACCACCATGGTGTACACCCGTAGCCAAGCCCAATCACGGGTAGAAGCTATGAAAAGTGTACAAGGAGGCACAAGTCACCTCTACTATAGCCCCAAGGACTTGGTCATACCACCTTGGTAGCCTGACCCACGAGATAGTCCATGTCATACCATGATGGAACAGGACTATAGAGGAACCCCTTTGAGGGGCACTCCATTCAACATAGACCTTTTCAAGAGGAGTCCTTACACATGGCACTCAACATAAATGGGAAATCTCCCTTAGACACTCGTTATGAGTGGCCACAGTGCACTAAAGCGCTAGAACAACATAGGGTCCATAAGGAGGGGCCACATGATTACATCATCCCTCATCTACCCCTTATTACTATCAGAAACAATAGGCAAAATCTAGAGCACAAGGCTCTTTAGATAGGGTGAGCCAACTATGCCCACCCCTTTCACATATACAAAAGGGAGCATGAGGAAGACCACTACATTCCTCAAGAGCAATACATAGCACGAGAACAATGTGCTTCTACACCTGCTATTTATCAGGATCACCTACTAAGGCCAGATCCTTGGGTGAATACCACTAACCTTGACAAAGGGAAGTGACATATAGAGATCTCATATCACCATGACTAAGATATATGTGTAGGGGAGGCATCTAGGCCTCCTAGACTCAAGACAACAAAACAAATTGACTTGGAATTTGCCAAACATACTGCCCACTGAGCGCAAATCAAACAACTTAAGAAAGATCAACAACAGTTAGAGCACATGTTTCGCCTTAGCAAAGAGTGCATTTGATGTCAGACAGATGAGTTGCTCCAGAACACTATGCCTGAGAGGGTCCTAACCCCTCGCACGCATAGGACATAGTTGTATGAGAGGCACAACCCCTTGGTGCGAGACAGGTCTCCATGACCTTATCAAATGTTACCTCCAAGACCTCTTAGACCTGAGCAAGAGACCACCCCTAGAGCCAATGATGGGCACCCTCCGCGTGCACCCACCCATGTTTATAGTTCACTCCTAGGAACTCCTCAAGAAGCCTATGAGGAATTCAAGCAAGAAGAAGAGTGGGCTAAAACGCCCTACCAAGGCAGGGGGGTGCTACCCGACTACCCCTCCATAGGCCTCAAGTTCCCCATAATTTGCAATGGGAAAAAACCAAGGAGGAAGAGATCATCTTCTGATGCATACAAAGAGCTGATAGAGCATTTAGATTCTGTGGAGATCAATATTTTTGGGCCCCAAAATCCCACTTTACACCAACTCCGCTGTCACCCTGTGCATCCTTCAGTGCATGCACCCCCATACCCTGAACACTTTAAAATGCCTTAATTGGCAATATTTAGAGGGGAGTAGGATGCCCAAGAGCACGTGACAAGATTACTGAGCCAATGCTTTGGCATTCAGGATAATGATGCTTTGCTTCTAAGAACATTTATAACCATGTTCGTACGCCCTACCTCGAATTGGTTTACCCAGTTGTCGAAGCATAGCATCCGTAACCTGGACCAACTAGTAGATGCATTCCTCGAATGTTTTGCCTTTAATACCAAGAAGAATGCATCATTAAGTGACCTAGCTAGCCTTAGGAAGTATGAGGAATAAACCATGGCATCTTATGGAAATCGATGGAAGATGGTGCTTTCAAAGCTACCTTACCTCCCTCTCATGGCTGACCTAACCCAAATGTTCTCAAAAAGTTGTTTGAGGTCAATCTCCGTGCTATTGCAACTGTAAAAATATACCACTTTAGAGGAATCCCTGGCATAAGCCAGAATCATAGAGGAGATCAAGATATAGGATGGCGAGATTGCCAAGCCACATAAGAAAGAGTGGCCCAAAAATACCAAAACTGAGTCAACACAACCGAAACCCACCGCGATCAATTAGGTTGCTATAAACATACCTAAGCCTACACAAGCAATACAACCCCCAAAGGCTAATTATCAGGTATTTCCTATTGACACCTATGAAAAGGAAAATTAGCAGTGTCATCCTAGGCAACAATTCACATGCTTCACAGAGTCTAACCCAATGTGCCAAATCCCAAGGGCTATATGGAAGAATTGTACTATAGATTTCATTGGCAAAAAGGACATGAACTTTACTCATGTTGGAAGTTCAAAAGCTTAGTGCAAGACCTAATAGACAACAAGACACTAGCAGTGGATAATCCTGTTGTGCCAAACAACCAATAGATGGAGGTCTTCAAAGACCCCCTACTTTCCCATGATGTGAAGGCAAAGACCCTTCAAGTCAATGAGGTGACACAGAACTGCCCCATGTAGGGGTATGTAGGGATGATAAGTATAGTGACTCAGAACAAGAGGTACCCAAGCACAGCTGCCCCCGCGATGGCTACAGGAGAGGTTCCATCAACATCACAACCTCAATAGCACCCTACACAACTTCCCATGCCTAGAATAGTGGCCATGATTCGGACTAAACTTACCCAAATTTTAAGGACCACGTCGGCTAGGCTCTCCATATATGAGCTCATCCAATAATCATTGCCCCATTGGGAGGCTCTAATGGAGATATTAAAAGCCATCGAGCTGTAGCCCCACAAAGCAAATTCTTTCAACAGCTTTATGGGGCATGTAAAATGATATACAGAACTAGTCATCACCTTTAGAGAAGATGAACTGAAATCGATGACTGGTGATATGGTGGATCCACCCTTGCACATCATTGTGTGGGTCAACGATATTCTATTTGAGAGGGTGTTTTTGGACACTGGCTCGTCTATCAATATAATCACAACAACGGCATTGAAGCACCTCAAGTTGCCAACATCTCACATTATGGCCTCCACCTATACTCTTTGAGCATTCAATGACACGATATGCTTGACGGTTGGCACAATTGTCCTGCCCATCCAAGTGGGACAAAAGACTATTCCTATGTTGTGCCACATTTTGGAATGTGAGATGGCCTACAATATTTTACTGGGTCGACCTTGGATCAGGAACATGAAGTGTGTCCCTTCGATAGCCGATCAATTCCTAAAGTACACATACGAAGGGCAAATGCATGTAGTCCTAGTAGAATTAGAACCCTTCCAGTATTGCAATACGGTGCATTTGATTCCACAATCAACCCTTCCATTGACACATTTGGAATTTTAGTTGAATCCATCCAAACAAGGTCTGATTTTGCATACATCCTCATTGTTAAGTCCCTCAAATCCCTAGTTGGGTCCATCTTCATTATCTGGTCCACCAATGATGACACCTACGATGGCCAAACTAAAGGACAATGGGAAGAAACCCCTGGAAGAGGCACCGCCATCAGTCTCAAACATCTCTACCGAAGAGGTGCCTAGTCGAATGGAAGTCAAGGTGCCTAGTTCATCCGACATGGAGTGGACTCAGGAAGAACTCCCATTCCCTCCCCCTCAACCGCCAATGATCACCATTGAGATGGCTAATACATGCCTAGGGGAGTATCTAGTGTGAAACATTGTAGCAACACCTACGCTTGAGTCCATGCAGGACATGGGGAGACCTCGCCTCCCCATAGGCACTATTGTCCCTTTGGGCTACCCACAAAACCAGACAAATTTTGTATATGGGGGCCTCAACAACAACATTGAACCTTACCTGCAAGAGGAAGAGTATGAAGAGCCCTTTGCTAAGAACATCAACTATCTATCCAACCCAGACTTTTCTTTGAAATATCTTGGCTAATATAATTGGCACGGATATGGGTTGGGCAGATATGAGTAAGGGGTGTGCGTTATTTGTCAACCAAGATATCAAATGTCGTACAATAAAATAGGAGTAGGGTTCAACCACCCTTTTCCCCTTGACATATTGGTAGAAGACATGCAAGGCGTAGGGATAGGCAAAAAGGATGGGTTGGCACAAGACCCATATGCCAATCCTAACACAATGTACACATTGGGGGATTATCTCCCATTGTCAACAACCAACCTTGTTGACCTCAACAACCCTTTCCCTTTGATCGAGAAAGGAGAAAGTTCGAGGACTCACCTACAAGAGGGATATAGACTAGTTCAATAATGATCTTCAGAAGATGAGTCAGAGTATGAGGTAGCACCTTGGGACCCTTTTGAGTCCAATAGAAATCACTCACAAGTGATGCCCATAGATGATTATCAAGAGGACTTTGTGGAAATGTTCACCTTGAATGCTCCAATCGAGCAAATGCCAGCTCAATAGAATCAGGTCCTCCCATAGAGAATGGAGCAACCCCGATGGGATCAAATTAACTTGCTCAAGCAGAATGAGCCTCACATGTCGTAAGTAGCTATCAAATCCAACAAAGGCCTATGAATATTTGATAGTGATAATGAAGATGAGACTGAGATGGCATATATCAATCATATGCGATAGCAGCAATACCCCATGGAAATTAATGATATGTTTGAACAGCTAAACATGGTGCCAAGGCATAGGTGGCATCTAAACCAAGCATAGTTGGACCAACTACTGCACCTACCACTTTAGGAATACAGAGAGCACCCTTCACCCAGAGACCTTATAAAGCCATCAATTACAAGGGTAGACCCTATCCTTTTATTTGCACATAGGGCCAATCCATTTGTGCCAATACCCAAAGAGCCAGATCCAAAGCACAAAGATCACTAAGGATGTCTAATTCACCACCTGTGCGGTAATGGAGACCAAATTTGCTTCAACAACATGATCTCCATTGACTTAACCACCCCTAGCCATAATCCAGTCAATCCAGCATGACCATGGTATCTAAACCTAGATGCCATAGATTGGGATCACTCTAACTCACCACCATCTCCATCAGAGTACTGACCTTATAATGAGATGCTTCATTTCACCCCAAGACCAACTCAGGATATCTTCCACGTTGAAGAGGAACTCGACGTTCTAGACATAGATCTAAATTTAGCAACTGATATCCACCTAGTCCCAACTCCATACAAATTGGAGGATGGGTCCCACATGTTAGTCGAAGAGATGACTGACGTAGACATCGACTCTGATCCAATCAATCCATAAATCATTAAGCTAGGGGTAAGTCTATCCCCCAAATAGCAAGTCGATTACATTGCCCTTCTCAAAAATAAGAAGGAAGTTTTTGCATGGTCCTACAAAGACATGTCAAGGCTAGACCCGCAGCTAGTCATGCATAATCTAACGCTTGATTCGATAGTCAAGCCAGTTAAGCAAAAAATATGTAAGATGCACCCAACTGTAGCCTTAATGGTCAAATATGAGCTTAAAATTTTTTTGGATGCATAGTTTGTCATCTACGTGGATTACCCACCATGGTTGCCCAACATGGTACCCGTCAAGAAGCCTGACGGGAGGATTCGCATATGCACCAATTTTTGATATCTAAACAAAGCGAGTCCCAAGGACGATTTCCCCTTGCCGAGCATCGATGTATTGGTAGATGCTACAGTATGCCATGAAATGCTTTCCCTCATGGATGGTTTCTCGGGATACAACAAGATTCGTATCAATCCCGATGATCAACTCAAAACGGTGTTCACAACACCTTGGGGGACATTTTGTTATAAGTTCATGCCCTTTGGCCTTAAAAACGCTGGTGCCACCTACCAATGTGCTATGACATACATCTTCCATGATCACATGCATAAAACTTTGGAAGATTATATGGATGATCTGTTAGCCAAATCTCTTTTACACCCAGATCATCTCGATGACCTAAGCAAGATCCTCGATCGCCTTATCGAACATAAAGTCAGACTAAACCCCAAGAAGTGTGTATTTGGCATCACTTCTAGAAAAACCTTGGGTTTCATAGTCTCAAAATGAGTAATTGATGTGGATCCAAACAAAGTCAAGGTAATCCTTGAGATGCTTCCCCTAACCACCATCAAGCAGCTCAGAAGCTTGCAAGGAAAGGTCACGTCAATCCAGCGCTTCATAGCGCAGTTATCTGACCAGTGCCGACCCATGAATAAATTATTACACAAGGGGGTAGCTTTTCACTAGGATGATGAGTTCTAGTCAGCCTTCGATGACATTAAAAAATACTTGGCTTTGTCGCCAGTATTGGCACCACCTAGATCAGGAGTGTCGTTCTATTTGTACATCTCAGCTATTGAGGTGGCATTGGGTGCCATGCTAGCTCAAAAAAATGAATTACATAAAGAGCAGCCTACTTACTATCTTAGTCACACCCTAGTTAGTTATGAACTTAACTATGCATACGTTGAGAAGCTATGCTTAGCAGTGGTATTTGCTACCAAAAATCTACACCACTACATGCTAAGCAATACGACGTATGTTGTGTCTAAGGAGAATCCATTGCGGTACATGATGAGTTGTACTTATCATAGTAGTTGCACGATGAAATGGATCATGTTGTTGGCAAATTTTGACATCGAATTCATTATACAAGAGTCCATCAAAGATCAACTCATCGTCGATCAACTAGTAGAGGCTCTTCTCAAGGATGATCAGCCTCTGACCGTAGAGCTACCCGATTATGGGGTCTTCCATGTCTCATAATCACCAGATTCTGATGTGCCTGAGTCACAGGCCGTCATAACCCTATTTTTTGATGGTTATAAATGTGAGCAAGGGGGTGGCATGAGAATTGTATTCTTCACACCACAAGGGGCTCCAATGCCTCTATCATTTAAACTTTATTTCTCGTGCACCAATAACAATGCCGAATACAAAGCCTTGCTCATAGGTCTTCAGACAACAATCACCATGAACATCAAACGCTTGAACATCTTTGGTGATTCGTTGTTAATTTTCAACCAAGTAAAAGGGGTATTCAAATGCAAATGCCCAGTTCTGTAGGCCTACAAAGCCCTTGTGGACAAATTCCTGGCAAATATTGAATGGAATGACATCGAGGCACTCCCTCGATCATCGAATCAATTTGCACACACGATGGCCTCCTTGGGGTCACTAATCCCGCAAGACCCTTCTAGTGAGATGACAACCATTCAAGTTAAAACATTATCGCAATCCATGATGGAGTGTGCAAGCTCTAACCTAACACCAAGAATCCACTTGATCCAGATTGAACCATCTCAGGATAAGTTCTCTCGAATTTGTGATAGTCTGAATCACACCAACTGGGGGTCCTTGTTCTCCCCAACCCTTCTCAATAGCAACACAACACTATTTTTACAAATTCATTCCCGCTCAGCTTTTGCTGGGGATAAAATTCAAAAGGGATTGGCAGTTCATACCATCGAGGTTTCTGATCAGTATGATTGGTACACACCCATAAGAGACAATGAAAAGATCATTCAAATAGAAAGTGACAAAACATGTCTTGCTAGGAGACATTTTGTATCGTCGAAGCTATGAAGGAATCCTCCTCCGTTGCTTGGACCAGCAGGAGTTTGCTTGGGTGATCACCCAAGCGCACGATGGTACATGTGGTGGCCACTTTAGTGGTATGGCCATCACAATGTGCATTCTTCGCATGGGATATTATTGGCCATCTTTAGACCGATATTGTTGCGCATATGTAAGGAAGTACATAAAATGTCAACACCATGTAATTTGACACACATACCTTCTCAACCCTTGCAGTCGATCCAATCTACTTGGCCATTTTCATAGTGGGGCTTAGATCTAATCAAAAATATCTCCCCTACATCATCAGACCATCACACGTTTATCATAACAACCATAGAGTACTTCACAAAGTGGGTGGAAGCAATTCTACTTACCTCTACGACTGGACCCTGTATTGCGAAGTTTATTTTACATAACATCATGTCATTTTGGTATTCCATCCAAGATCATCTCATATAATGAGACATCATTTAAAAACAAATATGTGCATGCTTTGACAACAAAGTACAAAATTCAGCATAATTTTTCAACACCCTATTATCGGTAGGCAAATGGGCAAGTAGAGGCGTCAAATAAAATGCTAGTTGCCATCCTTAAAAATGCGATCATAGATAGTCATAAGAATTGGCACATTCAAATATTGCTTGCCTTGTGGGCTTATTGCACTAGCATTCGGACGCCTACTAGGGCAACTCCATTTTCGCTGGTGTATGGCTCCGAGGCAGTCATGCCTCTCAAGTTGGAAATACCTTCCCTATGCATATAAATGCAAGATTTCATCAATGATGACACTGCATAATAGGTCCAGTTAGACCAGATTACGTTTCTCAATGAATGATGTGTCAATGCTCTTGAGCATTTACATATCTATAAAAAGCGACTTAAGAAAGCATACAACATGAAAGTTCACCTGAGGGACTTTCGGGTTGGTGACTTGGTCTTAAAAGAGAACAAAACAAAACTCTAACTTGACACCTTATCTAAGGGACAAGTTCACAGCAAATTGGTTACGTCCTTATGTCATCGACAGTAAAATAGGACCAGGAACATAGTAGCTCACCTCTCTTGAAGGAATCAAGGAACTAGAACCCTTGAACATCAGTCATTTGGGGCCATTCCACATTTAGAGAGTCATAGCCCACCCCAAACGCTCCATGGATTCCCACAATTGCTTGGTCAACCCCAAAATGCCCCAAAGGTGCACATAATCCCTTTGGTCAAACCAAAAGCTCCAAGGATTCCCATAATTGCTTGGTCAACCCCAAAATGCCCCAAATGTGCACATAATCCCTTTGGTCAAACCAAAAGCTCCAAGGATTCCCACAATCGCTTGGTCAAACCCCAAAACACCCCAAAGGTGCACATAATCCCTTTGGTCAAACCAAATGCTCCAAGGATTCCCACAATCGCTTGGTCAACCCCAAAATGCCCCAAAGATGCACATAATCCCTTTGGTCAAACCAAAGGCTCCAAGGATTCCCACAATCGCTTGGTCAACCCCAAAACACCCCAAAGGTGCACATAATCCCTTTGGTCAAACCAAATGCTCCAAGGATTCCCACAATCGCTTGGTCAACCCCAAAATGCCCCAAAGGTGCACATAATCCCTTTGGTCAAACCAAACTCTCCAAGGATTCCCACAATCACTTGGTCAACCTAAAACACCCCAAAGGTATCCATAAAATCTTTGGTCAAACCAAAAGCTCCAAGGGTTCCCACAATCGCTTGGTCAAAAACAAATATTAAAAAAAAAAACAAAAACAAAAGATAATCAAAAATAACAAAAAAATTGCATCTCACTTCCATGCATACTATTCAAAATAAAAATATAATAAACTGCATTTAGGCATCGTATCCATACATGGCATATTTGTTGGTCATACAAGTCATAAGAACCATAGACTATAATTGCTATGCAATTCCATCATTTTCTACATTCAGTCCATTTTGTAAACACATCCATCTAGAATAACACCATCCACATTTTTTATCATAGTTATTTGTCTCCTAATGTATTTAAGGTTTTCGTCATTCAGCTGTCTTTAGATTTCTACCCAAAAACTGTACAAAGTCAGAAAAATTTTACAAAGGTAGAGTTTTACTTGGATCACACCTCGTTACATAGCATCCCCACACAAGTTAAAACACACAAAAAATTCCCAATTTATGTGAATGCAAGAGAAACCTACAAAGCAGTCTAGGGTACCATAGGTGAAAGGTTAGCCTATTCATCCCCCTATGCGAATGGTTCAAGAATGCTGAGAATTGACAAAATGACAAAATCTTCCCCATACAATTCCCCATAGTAAACAGTGGTCTTCACCACTAAAAAAAATCCTAAAACACCTTTTATCCCCAAGGTCGTAAGGATTCATACTACACAGCCCTGACAAGGATGGGTAGTCATCCCCAAGGCCAGAATAAACATGTCCCAAGCCATGGTCCCCAAGGCCAGAATAAACATGTCCCTTGGTATACACCATGGTCCCAAAATCCTAGAGGCCCATCACCCCACCATCACCACATCATCCACCACTGGTCGTACTCTACAGTCACCTCGACATCATCCATGTTAGGGACATCGATCACTACATTCGACTTCTCACCCTGCAACTCAACGATTGACTAGGCTAGAGTCCTCTCATCACCCTGATGTTGATAGATCAAAGGCTCACCAGGCAATCCATGGTGCACCCCAAACTATCGAGTCACCCAAATGTACAAAAAGTACTCCTGCTCAGTCCCATACTACCTGATTAGCCACCTCCCACTACATGCCTGCCAGAGCCACTCCCCAGCCTCAGGCCAGGCTAGACAGTCCCAGTATGGATGCCAGAATACCTCCCCTAGAGCAAGATGCGAGAAGGCATCGACATAGTGCCCTACAGCACTAGCCTATCGATGACTCTACCCCTGCTCCTATGACCTTTGCCATAGAGTAGCATAACCAATATCCCTGTCCACCATCTCTATTTGAGTGGTCTAATGCAATCCTTGTGGCCACTCCATAGCTATGTGCTGCCACTCCCAACACTATAATAGGTAGCTGCATCCAATCCCCTTTCGTGTTCGATAGCGGACCTCGTACAACTCATCATAAAGTTGTACTAGTAAGGTCTGACCCCACATCATAATTAGGGGTGCTAAGGTCGGACACTCCATAAGTCTAAACACCACCTCAAGCAGGTTCCAAGGGAACCTCGCACTTGAGGATTTGGGAAGCAGCATGTTGGAGATGAGATTCATGAGTAGTGCATGCCTCACTCCCAACACGCCCTTCTCCAGACACCACCGCACCAAAATCCTACCAATCAGGCAGTCCCCCTTTGCCCTCTCCATCGCCTCATCCACCCCCATCTTCGTCGCATTCCCAAAGCACCGTGTCAGAACCGTCGTCCACTGATCACGAGTAGTTCAAATGGGCAGCTTGTCTATCAAAATCCATAGAATCTAATAAACGTCCTCTAGAGTCACTGTCATCTCCCATATTGGTAGATGAAAGGTGTTGGTGTGGGGATCCCACAAATTGATCAGGGTAGTCAGATATGCTCGATCCCCCACCATAGGCTCTAACCGAGTCACCTTCTTGAGCCCAAGGGCATCAAGCCACTCTCAATCTGCCATAGTTAGTGCCTCTCATGCTTCAAAGAACACCGTCGGCTGACAGTACCGACTCTTCACCACCTGCAAAACAAAAAACCACAAAAACATTAAAACATGACAACAAAAATAAACTGTACAAGCAACATTAACAAAATGTACAACAAAAACATTCTAAAATTCAAATAAAACTATACAGAACTAAAACACATATACAACAATGTATACAAACTGTACAACAAAAACATCTAATAAATTGTACAGCAACATTGACCAAATGTACAGTACAAACATTCAAAACAAAAAAATCGATGAACAACACAAAATAAAACAAAAAATTTAACCTAGGGTTTTTAACTCTAGTTTAAAAAACAAAACAAAAATTTAAACCTAGGGTTTTTAACTCTAGTTTAAACAACAAAAAACAAAATTTTTAAACCTAGAGTTTTTAACTCTAGTTCAAAACAACAACAAAAAAAAGAAAAAAAAAAAAATTTTAAACCTAGGGTTTTTTTTTTTTTGGTATTGGCCACAAGGGGTAAACAAAGTGTGACCACGAGGGAACCATTACATAACATATCCGCAACATGTGAGGCGAGAGATTTGAACTTGGGTCTCTCAAAGAACTAGAGAGGTTTAACTACCCACTTGCTCTCCAACTCTTCTACATGGGCGGATGAAACCTAGGGTTTTTAACTCTAGTTCAAAACAAACAAAAAAAAAAAACACAAATTTTTTAACCTAGGGTTTTTAACTCTAGTTTAAACAACAAAAAAAAACAAAATTTAAACCTAGGGTTTTTAACTCTAGTTTAAACAACAAAAAACAAAATTTAAATCTAGGGTTTTTAACTCTAGTTTAAACAACAAAAAATAAAATCTTTAAACCTAGGGTTTTTTAACTCTAGTTTAAACAACAAAAAACAAAATTTAAACCTAGGGTTTTTAACTCTAGTTTAAAAAAAAACAAAAAAAAAAAGAAGCAAACAACAAAATATTTAACCTAGGGCTTCTAAACTCTAGTTTAAAAAAAAAAAAAAAAAAACAACTTTAAACCTAGGGTTTTTTTAACTCTATTTTAAACAACAAAAAACAAAATTTAAACCTAGGGTTTTTAACTCTAGTTTAAACAACAAAAAAAACAAAATTTACATCTAGGGTTTTTAACTCTAGTTAAACAAAAAACAAAATTTAAATCTAGGGTTTTTAACTCTAGTTAAACAAAAAACAAAATTTAAATCTAGGGTTTTTAACTCTAGTTAAACAAAAAACAAAATTTACATCTAGGGTTTTTAACTCTAGTTAAACAAAAAAAACAAAATTTACATCTAGGGTTTTTAACTCTAGTTAAACAAAAAATAAAATTTAAATCTAGGGTTTTTAACTCTAGTTAAAAAAAAAACAAATTTACGCAGGTGTTGTAGGTGAGTTGGAGAGGAGAGGGTAATCCTCCAAGGGAGGTCCCAGGTTCAAATATCCACCCTACCAAAAAGTTGAATTGGGTATCCAAAATCCAATTGATAATGTTGGTGCGAGCAGGGGTCGGGTGCGACTCCTGGGTGACTTTGACGGTGTAGACCCTCCTATTCGTGGTCTCTCAGACCAAGGTGGCCCCACAAGGGGTTTTTTGCTTAAAAAAAAAAAAACAAAATTTACATCTAGGGTTTTTAACTCTAGTTAAAAAAAAAAAAAATTTAAATCTAGGGTTTTTAACTCTAGTTAAACAAAAAAAATAAAATTTACATCTAGGGTTTTTAACTCTAGTTTAAACAAAAAAAAAAATTTAAACCTAGGGTTTTTAACTCTAGAAAAATTACAACAAAAATTTTAACCTAGGGTTTTTAACCTTAGTTTAAACTTAATACAAAAAACAAAATAAAAACAATTTTTTAAACTAGGGTTTTGATCTTAGTTTAAACAACGCCACACAAAATACAAATACAAAACACTTAAACTAGGGTTTTAATCTTAGTTTAAACAGAAAAATGAAATACAAAATAAATAAATTACGGTTTTGAACTGTAAAATAAAATCAAACAAAATAAAGTGTAGGAGTACCTACCGATCTTGCCTCGGCTCTGCAACTCGACGATCCAGTCCGTGAACTCATGGTATCCACAAAATCTCGATAGCGCTCCGCTATGCAAACTCAAACTCCTCCTCCTCACAGCTCCAAATCGCTAGAAAAAACAAATGCAAATGAGCCCAAAACCTAGTTTTGGCCCTTATATAGGCTTTTAGGCCTATAATCGTTCCACCCTGGGATGAGCTCTCTAGTCCTGGGACGATTACAAAAATGGTATTCATCCCACCCTGGGATGATTATAGAGCAAGAAATTCAAAAATAAGAAAAACTGCATCCAAAATGCACCAAAAACAACAATAAAATTTCCAAACAAAGGGGCCTTTGCGCCTGTGATTCAAGGCATCCAAAATTGATGTTGGGATCACAAATCATCACTATCCTACTACCTAATAAGGCTACCATAGCCGGACCGCTCCACGGGAGGACAAATTTTTGAGAATTTCCTCCCCAAACGGTGTCACAAAAAGGGTCCAAACCCACCCAAAAAGGCGCCTTTGTGCCTAACATTCCTGACATGTAAAACAGATGTCATGGCCACAAATTATAAATATTATACTCTCTAAGAATGCTACCATAGCCATATCGCTCCACGAGAGGACATATTTTTGACAATTTCAAACCCAATAAGCATCATAAAAAGGGTTAACACCCACCAAAAATAGGTCTTATTATTGGAAAACTGCATAAGCATTCAATGAAAAGCAACTAAAGGCACCCTTACAAAAGTCATCTTGGGTCAAGTGACTCATCACTTTTCTCATGTCGGTCATTCACTCATCGATTCGTTGCTTGAGGGGGTAGTCACACTTAGTCACCAATCAACAAATACACACCCAATCAAGGAAATGACATGCATTCAAAGAATCATTGATAAAGACAATCACGCTCTTGCTTGGGGCAGCAAACAAGCAATTATCACAAGATGATCAAACACTTGGCATTCTAGAGTCATGAACTCAAGGTTCCCGTAGACAAAATGTTGTGCCCTTTGCCTATTCATGACTGAACAATGTCCAAGATCAAGTAACACCTCACCAAAAAGGTTAACACTTGAATTAAGCTCCTTAGCTCGTCAGAAGCAAGGATTCAAGAATGCATGCCCTTTGCATACTTGGGGCATCAAAAGTTGGTTAGGTTACTGATAAACCCTAATCATTAGTGCTTTGGTTATCTATTTTTCTCAGCACTGTGCCATGCACAATGCATCCCAAAAAGGGGCATCTGTAGACACCAAAACAACACCAATCCGATTATGTGATGACAAGCATTGATCGAATTGACATACATGCCCCTAGGGCAGCCCCTAGAGGTTAAACAGTGGTCCTAACCACTCCCATATCAGTTTTGGAAGGTTAGAGGTCAATTTGGCACCCTTTAGGCACTCTGCTCCCTACTCGTTCCACCCTAGGATGATTACAAACTGGTATTCGTCCCACCCCAAGACAATTAGCAGTATTCGCTCTAGGGTGGAGCAAATAATAGGTTTGATGGGCAAAAGGTCAAACCTTGACAAATGGTAGCTCAGATCCACCACTCAACTCCACCTTCAATGCATGGGAGTGCGAGTGAGCATTTTTGAGCTCAAACAGGCGATCATAAAGGCAGTCATGGAGCACTTAATCAAGGAAGAATCTTCTCTCCCCTGGGAAGGCATGATGGCCAAGTGGCGCCCCTGCATGCTCATTCACAAGAGACCCTCAGGTATATAAAATTGTGAGTCTTCTCACCCCAAAATAGAATAGAGTAGGAGCATTTGGAGCAACGGAGTGCTACCAAATTACATCCTCACCCCTCACTTGTGCTTCTTACATCCTTGATCTCTATTTTGGAAGGGAGGTTATTGGGTGAACATTGGAAGCACAATCCAGACCCAAAGCCCAAACATTTGGCCATAATACCCCACCCAATTTGTTTACACAACCCCCTAGGAGGTTTTGGACCCATCCCAAGTGGATTGGTGCTGAAACCAAGCCCTAAACGGTAGGCGTCTTGCCCCTAGGCGCCCCCTGCACTACTGTAGTCCTAATTGCCCCACCCCAGAGCGATTAGAAATTTGTAGAAAATTTCCTTAATGTTCCTTTTGAATTTTATTTTATGTCTTTTATATATGCTGCCATTCGAATTTCATGCTATTCTGATGATTTCTAACTATATTTTCATTGCTTTTCACTTTCACTAATGTACAGGGAGCATTTTCAGATATAGGGCGATCAAGGCCAAATAAGCAAAATAACATTAGAAATATTTTTGTTATCAGTGACTCCATCACCCACAACTTGTTTATTCTTATATTGATTTTTGGATGTTTTCTCATCGTCTTTCTTTTTAAGCTGGCCTCTCCTAATGAGAGCATCTTCCACTCTTCGGGCTAAGTCTATAGCCTGATCGAAGGTGGTCAAGGTAGCAGTTGATAATTCGTAAGATAGTTTCTCTTGCAAATTATTAATAAAGATGTCCAACATCTCCCTATAAGGTAACACAAAGTGCAATTTTCCTATCAACTATCTCCACCTAGCTAGGAAATTAGCAAAGCATTCATCTTTGTCCTGTTTTAAGTTATACAAATATTTAATGGTCACATGTTTTTCGATGTAGGCACTAAATTGATGAACAAAAGACTCAACAGTTTCTTTAAAATTCCTCAAAGAATTAGTGGGTAATTGATAATACCACTCTAATGCCATTCCTCCCAAGCTTTTCAGGAACATTTTTAGTAATAACAAGTCATCATGTGATATATCATGACATGCTATCCTAAAAATACGAAGATGCTCTATGGAATCTTTGGTTCCTTTATATATTGGAAGAACAGGCATAGGAAAATATTTAGGATACGACTGTGCTATGACTATAGGATATAAATACTGACTACACATCTCTTGATAGTTGTACGAGGGACGGTAGGGATCTATCTGGTCTATGCGGGAAACTAGCTATTTCACCATGGTTTCAAGATTACTATTTTGTCCACCATATTGGTTCGATGGGACATAGGTATGGGATCTATGAGGGTATGATGGTGTGACATAAGGATTAGATGCTATATTGCTATTATGCAAAGTGTTGGTAGGAAGATTTTATGAAGGGGATTTGTAATAGTATTATGTTGTACCCCAGATTGTTGGTAATTGGTGTTTGGTTTTGTTTTGGGTTTTTGTTAATTTGAGGTATGTTGATCAATAGCTTGGTGAAATAGAGCATAAAATGATGGTTTCTTTTGTGCGGGAATGACCCTAGGCTTGTTAACAGGCACTTTAGATGGTTGGGTAACCTGTTGTTGTTGTATGTTCTGAATCATAGCTACCATATCCAAATTGGATGGTCTAGCTTGATCACTCTCTTGATCAATAAAGGACAAGGGATTAGTGTGTGTTTGAAATACTTCTTCTAGAGTTTCTTGAGTGTCACTAATTCGATCCTTGTCCATATGGGCTGCTCTATTAAAAACACCAATATTAGTATTAATGAACTTCTAGAATTGTTCCATATTCTCAAAAGTGATAGCTCCTCCCGGAGACATTTTAGGGGATGAGGATCCTTCCTTTCTAACAGTTTATTCTTGTTCATTTCCTATAGCAAGATCTTCTTCTTGCTGTTCTAGGGTTCCTTCTTCCGGAACTTGGTCCTCAGGAGGGACATTTAGGTCAGTTAATGGTCTTCCTTGCCAATCTTCATCTTCTTCGGTTTGTTTTCCATTCCTAAGTCTAGGCAATGTGCTAAACTTAGGTTTTAGCATATATATATATATATATATATATATATATATATATATATATATATATATATATATGCGGTAGGGTTGAGAGGTATATATTTTAACTATATACCTACTATAATACTTTAAAAGGAAAATGTTTTGTTTTTGTTTTGTTTTTTTTGTTATTTTGTTTGGTTATATTATTATTTTACGAGAATAAAAATAACAAACAACATGCTAGTTGCAAGAAGTAACAATAGTAAAAATAATGACTTAGTTTTCTATGAATATTTTATGGATATCATTGATAGGGTCAAGTTCATCAGGAGTCATGAAATTCTCCTCTTCAAATTGGAAGTGGTTTTTCAAGAATTTGAAAAAATGTGCTATGGTAATATGCTCTATTTCAGACCCTGACATGTAAAAATAAAGTTCATGGCAATACTCTCGATACAACACAGCTCTAGGAAATTTATTCTATATTTTTCTATCTGTAAGAATGAATTCTTGATCCTCTATACGAGATAGAAATTTATACATTACAACTACGTTCTCAAGGTATTCCTCAAAGGTGTATAATTCAGAAGACACAAGTGCTCTTTTATCGGCTAACCACCTATGGCAAGCTCTCTAAAGTTCATGATACAAAGTCACCTGATCAAGATCCAGGATTCTATCTAGGACAAACCTCTTAATTTGCCTAAGTTCTACAAATATGGATTCAATAATACCCAATATCCTATCAAGTTCGTCCCACAAATATTGGGCTCTATTTTTTTGAGGTACTCTAAGCACAGAAATAATTTCTATGGCCATTAATTGATTTTCAAAATTTATGGTGACAACTCGTCTTCTATTATAATCTACCATATAAGTATGATATGCAAATTTAACGGTTGTCTAATGATTCTAGATGTTCTTAATAATGTGTTTTTTTTTTCAAAAGGTGTTTTAGTTTCACGTCGGGTTCACCAAAATGTATCGCCCAAATTTTTTGTACCCTTACCTTCAGGCTAAAGGATTTGTGCCTGAAAGGGGGATGCGAGAAGGATGGGATAATACCTCATAAGGAGAGGCCATTTGAAGGTCGCGCCTCTCAGGGGAGGGGTATAAGGATGATTTTTTTATGGATGGTGGGGTTCACCAGGAATCTTTGAGCGGCAGTTCCCATGCCTAGGTTGAGAATGGGTTTGATGTGTTCATTTTATGTTCAATCATTTAGATTCCTAGGTTGGCAAAAATGAATCTAAGTTATTCTATATGAAATTTCTAGTTTATATGAAGACAACAAACATAAATGAATTCTAAATACAAAAAATATCTAAAATGGAGAAGAGTGCACCTGATTTCTAATGTCTGATGAAGATTCTGAAGCTTGTAGGAGTCCAGATCATCCCGGATATGATAGGATCATTTGTAATTGTACAAAATCATCCAGATCATAGGAGATCGTCTGAGATCAGACAATATCGTCAATGACCTGACGAATTTGTTAGATGAATTCGTCAAAAACCTGTAATCATGAAAACAGACACCAAAAACCAAAAATACAATTGCAAGAATGATACAAAATTATAGAAATAAGAATATAAATGCTTAAATGCTAAATCCAGATATCAAATCAAATGGGATGCAATGTGTTAGTAATTTATTTTGAATTTTATCATGCAAATATGCTAAATGAGGTGAACTCCAAGATGCAGAACATAAGTGAATTAATCTAATGCAAAATTAAATAAGAAACAAAGATAGATAATGCAAACTTAGGGCTCTAATTGCCCCCAATCTAAACTACAGTCAAAATCATCTGTAATCGTACGAGATCATCGTCGATCTTGATAGGATCGTTTGAAATTGTGGTTGAATCATCTACGACGATTCGATCTTCCTCCAACTGAAACACAGTGAGATCCTGCAATAAAACTCGAAAACACAAGTGCAAATGATGGGGGATAGAATGTTCTAACACAACAAAAACTAAAGTTGCAGGGAAATGATCATCCAAGGGGATAAACTGGGAAATCCCAAGTTTATATAGGATTAGGGGGAGGTTAGGAGGTTGGGGATCATCCCAATCTTGGAGATCTCCAACGTAGGAATATCCAACCGTGCAGACACACTTCTACCCGAGTTGGAGAGGTTGTTGAAATAGAAGCTAATTATGAAAATTTAATTTTGCGATGAAATCATCTGGACGTTCTATTCCAGATGAATTCATCTGATTTGGGACGATATCGTCAGATCGACAATGATATCCTCCAACAGTTAAAACAACTTCTAAAAATGGCACAAAAAATGAGGTGAGCGGTTAACGAGAGGTTTTGGGGTTAAAATTCAATTTTTTTATCTTTTACTGATAGTTTAACTACACCAATTTTTGGGTGCTACACTAAGTATGTGAAGCACTATGTGTTTAAGATGCTTGTAGTGTGAAGCACTATGTGTTTAGATGCTTGTATTGGAAAGCATTGTGTATTTGAGGTGATTCTTGTAGTGGAAAACCATCGATTTTAAATGGAAAGAATTGCGCATTTGAAGCACCACTTATAGTGGAAAAACCACCTATTTTAAATAGCAAGCACTATTTTTGAAAATCACCGCTTATAGTGAAAAAACCACCTGTGTTAAGTATAAGGGTTGTGTTTGAAAAGCACCATTTATAGTGGAAAAACCACGTGTTAAGTAGGAGTGTTGTGTTTGAAAATCACCGCTTATAGTGGAAAAACAACCTGTATTAAGTAGGAGTTATGTGTTTGAAAAGCATTGCTTGTAGTGGGAAAACCACCTATTTTAAGGAGTGTTGTGTATGAGAAGCACTACTTGTAACCAGAAACCACCCGCATATGTGTGGGAGTTCCGTTGCTACGTAATATTAGTCCCTTTGGGATAGGTAGTGGCGGCAAAAAAGAAATCCTAGCACCTGGTTTTACCTTGTTTGGACTCTATGTTTGGTATTCCTTTGATCTTTTTGCAGAGGTTGTTTTGCATCCACCATGAAGGCATATTAGTCTAAGGTTGTGAATCTTTGATTATTAAGGTTGACCAATGTAATTTTAATTGAAATAAGATATTTGATTAATATGAATTATCTTAGAAGATTTTAATTGAAATGAGACCTTTGATTAATATGAATTATCTTAAGGATGGTCTTAATGATTTTTGCTTCGGGAACAGAAGCCAGAGAGGAAAGAATAGTATCATCTACAAACTGCTGATGGGAAATGGCCTTGGTAGTTGAGGCAGGTTTGATCCCAGAGACGAGTCCACTATTGCAGGTAGCAGTAAGGGTTCTACCAAGAGTTTCAGCCAAAATGATGAAGAGGAAGGGTGACAGGGGGTCCCCTTGACGGATGCCTTTAAAACTTGGGAAGAAACCGACAGGTGAACCATTGATAACAATAGAGAACCAAGCAGTAGTGATACATTATCGAACCATCTTAACCCATTATTTGTGGAAACCAAACTTCTCAAGGACCTCAAATAGGAATTTCCATGAAACCCGATCAAAAGCCTTGTTCATGTCAAGCTTAAGGAACATACTGGGTTTTTTGTTTTTATAAGCCGAATGAGCCAACTCATGGACGATTATCACTCCATCAGCAATGAATCTACCTTTGACTGAGCTACCTTGGCACTGGTCAATGATGGATGGAAGGATATCTTTCAGCCTGTTTGCCATGACTTTGGTGATAAGTTTGTAGATGACACTACATAGACTTATAGATCTTAAGTCAGAGTGGGAAGCACGCTCATTAGACTTGGGAATTAAAACGATGAAGGTGGAATTGGCTTCTCTCGACATATTTTTGGATCTTTGGAAGAATATAACTGCAACAAAAACATCAGGGCCCATGACATGCCAAAAGTGTTGAAAAAACCTGGGTGGAAAGCCATCAGGACCAGGAGCCTTGTCAGGTTCCATTGCAAACAGAGCCTCTTTGATCTCCTCTTCAGTGTAGGGTTGAAGCAGTTTCTCATTATCATCGTTAGATACCAACATTGGAATGTTCTGAAGTAGAGAACTTGTTGTGCGAGGGTGGCAGTCAACACTTGGACCTAAGATTTCTTGAAAGTGGTGCACAGCTTCCTGTCTGATGGCATGGATATCAGAGACAAAGGTACCATCAGCCTTGGTCAACTCTGAGATTTTATTAGAACCTCTATGGCGCAGGGTGGAAGCATGGAAAAACTTTGTGTTGGTGTCTCCTTCTTTGAGCCAGAGGCTTCTAGATTTTTGTCTCCAGAAAGACTCTTCCTTAGCCAGAACATTATGAAGGTTTGAAAGGAGGCATTTTTCTTCCATGAAAGTTTTGACCCTCCGATCCCCTTCCTGAATCAAATTTTCCACCCTTTTGAGCTCATCCAGCAGAAGCTTTTTTTCACTAAAAAGGTTGCCAAAAACCTCCATGTTCCAACATTTTAGTTTGAGTTTGACTGCTTTGAGTTTGAGAAATTGATTCAAGAGGGGTTTTGGACAAAGGTTTTGCTGCCACCATTGTCGAATACACCGACCTAAATCTTGATGAGTGAGCCACATATTTTCAAACCTGAAGGGGGTTTTAAATGTTTTTTAGGGTCGATAACAATCCATGATTATAGGGTTGTGATCAGATCCAATTTTTGGGTGGCTATACAACCTGGCATCACCAAAAATAGGAATGAGTTCTTTGGACAAGAGGAATCTATCAAGCCAAATTTGGATGTGATGACTGCCCACCTGTCTATTGCTCCAAGTATAGTTGAAGTCCCTTGCTTATCAAACAGGTGAAGGGGAGAATTGAAGTCACCACAGAGCATCCAAGGAAAGTCAGGAAAGTTGTTGCGCATACCGCAAAAGCAAGCTATACTTCCTCAATACTCCCATCCACAGGCAAAACAGGATTGTTGAGATCCTTGGGTGTATCATTGGGATCCTTCCAACTACTTATCTCGGATTACCACTTTTACATGGCAAATAGGTCTCGGCTATGTGGAACCCTGTTCTAGATCGTCTCAACAAGAAACTTGCAAGTTGGAAAAGTTCAATGCTCAGTCAGACAGCCAAAGACACTCTGGTCTAAGCTTGCCTGCAAAGTATTCCTGTTTTCTTCTTATCTATCTTCAAAGCTCCAGCTTCCATATGCAAAAGAATTGAGCAAATTCAACATAGATTCATTTGGGCGAGAAACGAAAACAAGAACAAATTTTCCCTTGTTTCCTGGGACAAGGTTTGTTCCAAGAAAAAGGATGGTGGTCTCAGCTTCAGGGACATCAAGCGGATGAACATGGCTCTGATTGCCAAACTATCATGGAAGATTCATTTTTGGGATGATCCTTGGATCCGTGACAAACCTCTCAATCAAGATCCTCATCTTGCTATGCTCAAGACGGTGACCGAAGCTACCTTTGGAGATAAGGTGTATCATTTCATCAACCCAGGTACTACAAGACCCGAATGGAAACAATTGGCTTTGAATGGGCCTAGACTTGTCACCAAGGTGCTTAGATGGCTTCAAAACCTACTGAGGAGTTGCATAATCCCCAGATCTCACAAATAAGACTCCATGGTTTGGAACCTTGAATATTCTGGGTAGTTCACTGTTAAGTTTGCCTACTACAGCGAAGAAGCTCCCAGTGATGGCCGTGACTCCACTAATTTGGTCTAGTTTCCCAAGATCATTCCCAAGGTTAAATTCTTCTATTGGTTGGCCATCCAAAACAAAATCCTCACCACTGACAATCTGATAAACAGAGGGCTTCTCATCCCCAATTGATGCATCCTGTGCAAAAATGCCTGTGAGTCTACTGCACATGTTTTTTTGGAATGTCCCTTCTCCCTCGCAGTGCTCAACCAGGTTTTCAACACTTTCGCCATATCCGTAGACCTCCCTCATTCCATTCCCCTCATTTTTCAATAGTGGCCCTGGCCCTTCAAGAGCAGTTAACTCAAATTCATGTGGCAAGCGTGTCTTCACATTTTCCTGTGGTAGGTTTGGCTTGAGAGAAATGCTAGAATTTTTCAAAACCTCGTCAAGGATAAGAAGATTGTTGTTGCCAAAATCTTGGCCCTTGCTGCGGAGAATGCCTCTCTCGTCTCATCGTCCAAACCTCCCCCTCCCGGACTTGAATTGGATCTTGCTAATCATTTCAATCTTCTCAATTTTTTTGCAACACCTCACACTTCTGTTGACAGGTCTGTTATCAAGTGGGTATTACCTCCTTCTGGGTGGCTCAAGCTCAACTTCGATGGTGTAGGAAAAGGCAACCCTGGAGTGGCTGGCGGAGGTGGTATCCTCAGAAATCATAGAGGAGAAATAATTTTGGCCTTTGCACAGAACTTAGGAATTTAGTCCAACAATATGGCCGAGGCTCGGGCCTTGTTCCAAAGCTTGATTCTCTTGGAAGGCTTGGCTATCAATAAACTCATCATAGAATGAGACTCATTGCATTGCATCAACTGGCTCAAAGGAACCTCCGTGCCTCCCTAGGCCCTTGTTTCCATCCTCGACGAATGCAAGACACTAATTGGTGTTTATCCAGAATTAATCATTCAACATCAATACCAGGAAGGAAACAAAGCTGCGGACTGGCTTACTAATAAGGGAGTTGACGCTACAGACATCCAGGTCTGGAGAGATTCCTTTACTATCGACCTAAGGGACGTGTCTTCAAGTTCCAATGTTTGCATAATGTGAGTGGGTCACCGGTCTTTGGGTTTGTCGACTGCATTTTGGCATTTTGGAGCTTTTTCGTGTCATTTTTCTAAGTTGGTTGCAAAATCTTAGCTTGCTGCGATATCCTTTTTTCCCTGGACGCGAGGTTGATTTTTGTCATGATATCGCAACACTTTTATCTCCCTTTGGTGTGGCCTTCCAACTTGTCGCGATATCACGACACCTTTTCTCTCTGGGCGCTTTTCTACAAACTTGTCGCGATATCGCGACACCTTTTCCCTTCGGGTTCTTTTTTGCAATCTTGTCGTGATATCGTGACACATTTTCCCTTCGGGTGCCCTCTCGCAAACTTGTCACGATATCACGACACTTTTGGCCTTCAAGCACGGTCTTGCTTTTTGTCGTGATATCGTGACACCTTTTCTCTCTCCAATGGCGATCTTCCATTCGGTCGCGATATCGCGACAGTTTTTCTCTCCAACGATGGTCTTCCATTCTGTCGTGATATCGCGACACTTTTTCTCTCTGGGTGGCTCTGCGCAAACTTGTCACGATATCACGACACTTTTTCTCTCCGGATGGCTCTACGCAAACTTGTCGTGATATCGCAACATTTTTCTCTCTTCAAAGGCGGTCTTCATTTTTGTCGTGATTTCGCGACGCATTATCTCTCTCCAACGACGGGCTTCCAGGCTGTCACGATATCGTGACCTTTTTTCTCTCCAACGACGGACTTTCATTTTTGTCGCGATATCATGCCATTTTTTCTCTCCAATGACGGTCTTCATTTTTGTCGCAATTTCGTGACTCTTTTTACTCTTGGTAACAGGCTTCCACTTTTGTTGTGATTTCGGGGCTCATGTTCTATTTTGGCTGCAGTCTGCATTCTTGTCACGATTTCGTGACACCTTTTCTCTTCGGAAGCATTCTCAATTCTTGTAGAAATTTCACGACTCCTTTCTCTTTTCGTGATTTCGTGACTCTTCTTCTCGACCGGCTCCAACCCTGCAACTTGTCGCGATATCACGACACTTTGCAACTTGTCGTGATATCGCGTCACTTTGCAACTTCTTCGACTCTGATGGCGATTCTTGTCACGATTTCATGACTTCTTTTCTTCCTTCGGCTTCAACGGCGCTTCTTGTCACGATTTCGCGACATCACCATTTTGGTCACGATTTCGCGACACCTTCCCTAAGGTGGAGGCTTGCAAGTATTCTTTTTCTTTCTTCTTGGACCACCTCGGTCGATTTGGATTTATTGTAATCTCTCTTGTACAAGGTTCAGGGACCTTTCAAAACCCTTTCTACCAATCAAAAAAAAATATGAATTATCTTAAGAGATTTTAATTTAAAAGAAACCTTTCATTAATATGAATTATCTTAGGATATTTTAATTGAAATGAGACCTTTGGTTAATATGAATTATCTTAGGATATTTTAATTAAAGAGAAACCTTTGATTAATATGAATTATCTTAAGGGGTTTTTATTAAAGAGAAACCTTTGATTAATATGAAATATCTTAAGAGATTTTAATTAAAGAGAAACCTTTTATTAATATGAATTATCTTAAGATATTTTTAATTAAAATGAAACCTTTGATTAATATGAATTGTCTTAGGAGATTTTAATTGAAATGAGACCTTTGATTAATATGAATTATGTTAGGATATTTTAATTAAAGATAAACCTTTGATTAATATAAATTATCTTAGAATATTTTTATTGAAATGAGACCTTTGAATAATATGAATTATCTTAGGATATTTTAATTAATGATAAATATTTTATTAATATGAATTATCTTAGGATATTTTAATTGAAATGAGACCTTTTATTAATATGAATTATCTTAGGAGATTTTAATTAAAAATAAACCTTTGATTAATATGAATTATCTTAAGAGATTTTAATCGAATAGAAACCTTTAATTAATATGAATTATCTTAAGAGGTTTAATTAAAGAGAAATCTTTGATTACTGTGAATCATCTTAAAATATTTTAACTAACGAGAAACCTTTGATTAATATGAATTATCTTATCTTACCCAGGTGTTGTAGGTGATTTGGAGAGGAGAGGGCAATCCTCCAAGGGAGGTCCCAGGTTCGAATCTCCACCCTACCAAAATGTTGAATTGGGTACCCAAAATCCAATTGATAATGTTGGTGCGGGCAGGGCTGGGTGCGACCCCGGGTGACTTTGGCGGTGTAGAACCCCCTGTTCATGGTATCTTAGACCAAGGAAGCCCCGCAAGGTGTTTTTTGCTTATATATATATATATATATATATATATATATATATATATGAATTATCTTAAGAAATTTTAATTAAAGAGAAACCTTTGATTAATATGAATTATGTTAGAAGAATTTAATTAAAGAGAAACCTTTGATTAATATGAATTATCTTAGGATATTTTTATTGAAATGAGACCTTTGATTAATATTAATTATCGTAGGAGATTTTAATTAAAGATAAGCATTTAATTAATATGAATTATCTTTATTTTTGGATGGTTAGTGATTACTCTTAGTTTTTTTCAGTAAGCCCCAATAGGGAGGTAGAAGACCTCACCGCTACGGTCGCTACTATGCAGGATCAAATAAGACAATTGCAGAAAATAGCTGCAAAATAGAATTCACAAGTTTGAGGCTCAAATATTGGTCTAGATAGTGGACTAACTACAAAACAAGTACAAGCCAGAGCCTTAGCAAAAAAGAAAATAGCTAGGGACATGAAAAACATTAGTATCTCCAAGTTTTTTGAGAGGGCGATGGGGATGCAACGGAATCATGGCTGAGAGAAGCAGAGATTCACTTTATGGTAAAAGGCTACTCATCAAGAACTCAAACACTTTGGGCTATGATTAACCTAGAAGGGGTTAATCCGGAATGGTGGGAAACCCACTATGAGGAAACTAATATTGAACCTATTGACACTCCATGGGAAGAATTTATAAACATATTTAAGAAGAGTTTCATAACAGAGCATTTCTATACCTTAAAATTTGAGGAATTTGCTAGTCTTAAATAAGGAACCAACATAGTAGAGGTGTACTATAAGAATCTGGTAATATTGTTTAAATATGTACCTATTTAAAATAAGAAAATATGGGTTCACAAGTTCATTATTGGATCAGAGTCTACATTAAAGCATAATGTAGACATGCAATAGCCTAAATCATTGTAAAATGCATATACCCTAGCAATGAAAGTAGAGTCACACTTTTGTTATAAATACGACACCCTACCCGAGCAAGATTAGAAGGAGAAAAAGAAGAGGAATAGTATTGGGTTTGTAAAATGGGAGGCTAATAAAGATCGAAAGGCTAAGAATCCCTCAAAATCCTGAGAAGAAACCTAATGGAAATCAGAATAATTTCAAGAAGAACTTTCATAGGAAGGATAACAAACCCAATAATACAAAACCTCAACCACAAAAGTTGCAAGCTCCAACTCCAACAGTTAAAATTGGAAAATAAAAACCTAAAAAATAGCAAGGACCCAAGGAAGGGTGCTACAATTTTCGGGGACCTCATTACTATAATCAATGTCCATGTCGAGCATGGAATAGCATAGGTAATGCAAAAGGGAAGGAACCAGAACATCAGATTTATGCCACAATCGGGAAGCAGAAGCTAGAGGGACAAGCCACCCCATTACTTGTGAAAGGTAAGGTTTTTAATAAGCAAGTAAACATTTTGATAGATAGTGGGACCACTGAAAGTTTTATTTCATCTAGTCTAGCAAGGACTATGTCGAAAAGGCCTAGATATTTGGCTCAAGGGTGGAAGGTTGAGTACGGTTCTGGGTAGACCTACTTGGTGAACCAGTGTTATCCTATGGCAGAAATCACTCTATCTAAGGGGACTACAAAATGTTATTTATATGTAGCTCCCCTACATGCCTTTGATGTGGTCCTAGGGATGGATTGGCTACAAGCTCATAAAGCCTTAGTCAATTTTCAAGATCGATGGATTGAGTATTTAGAAGAAGGTGGGAGGAGACTAAGAATTCATAGCAAACAAGGGGATGTTTGAACCTCAGATGTTGTCCGCTATGCAATTGAAAAATACCCTAAAGAGAGGAGGAATAGTGTATGTAGTAAAACTTAATGAAGTGGAAGACTATGAGAAAGGAGAAATACTAAGACAACATTTGATTTTATAGGATTTTTAGGATGTATTTCTAGAGGACCTACCTGGGCTGCCTCCTGTATAGGAATTTGACTTCACAATTGAACTTATGATAGAGGTTGAACCTATTCATAGATCCCCGTATAGGATGAATCCTATTGAAATGCAAGAAATGAAGGTTCAATTGTAGGTATTATTAGAGAAGGGTTTGATAAAACCAAGTGTGTCACCGTGGGGTGCATCGATTTTGTTCATGAAAAATAAATATGGTTCATTAAGATTATGTATTGATTACAGATGCTAAATAAGGCTACAATCAAGAATCGATATCCTTTACCTAGGATTGAAGATTTATTTGATCAACTAAAGGTTGCCAAGGTGTTTACTAAGATCAATCTAACATTAGGGTATCACCAATTAAGAATTCATGAGAAAGACACTCAAAAGATGACATTTAAGACTAGGTATGGGCATTATGAGTTTATGGTTCTACCCTTTGGACTGAGTAATGCCCCAACAACTTTCATGAACTTAATGAACAGTCTGTTTTGAAGGTATTTGGACCATTTTGTCTTGGTATTCCTATATGATATCCTTATATACTCTCGAGATAGAGAAGAGCACGATAAACATCTTAGGATCGTGTTAGAATTGCTAAGGAAAAATCAACTTTATGGAAATCTAGCTAAGAGTGAATTCTATGTTCTAGAGGTATGATATCTTGGGCACATCATATCAACAAAGGGAATTGTTGTGGATCCAGAGAAGATAGAGGCTATCCTAAATTGGCCACCCCCTACTAATGTGACTAAAGTGTGAATATTCATGGGGTTAACGGGCTACTATAGATGTTATATAAAGGATTACTCCAAGATTTTTGGACCCATAACTAACCTTTAGAAGAAGGGAAAGGAATTCAAGTGGTCAAAAACATGTGAGGCTATCTTTGCACTACTAAAGCATAAGATTACTACTACACCAATACTAAATGTTCTCGATCCACAAGGGGACTTTTTAGTGTGCACTTATGCCTCAATAGATTGGTTGGGAGGGGTACTCTCACAAGAGGAGTCAGTAGTGGTATATACTTCAAGGAAGCTCAAAAAGCATGAAGTTAATTATGCTACGCATGATTTAGAGCTAGCTACAGTGGTGCATGCTTTAAAGGTTTGGCACCACTACTTGGTGGGAAGACCCTTTGAATTAAATATCGACCATCAAAGTCTATGGTACATATTCACCCAACCAATACTCAATGCGAGACAAAGAATATGGGTGGAATTTCTCACTGAGTATGATTTCAAGATTGAGTACATAAAAGGAAAAGAGAATAAAGTAGCTGATGCTTTGAGTAGAATAAAATATATAGCAGCCATAACTAAAATTCACATGGACTTGATGGATCGAGTGAGATAGGAGCAATCTCAGGATGAGTATTGCCAAGAAATTCAAGTTAATATGAACAGATATCCTAAAGGAAATAAGGAATTTAGTGTGAAATATGACTTTATATGTTATAAGGGAAGGGTCATCATACCAAATATGGGTGATTTAAGGAACTTGATAATGCAAGAAGCCCATATATCTCCTTATTTTGCTCATTCGAGAGGAGCCAAAATATGAGAAAACATGAAAATAACCTTCTTTTGGGTAGGAATTAAGAAGGACATCACGTATTTTGTTGCTCGATGCCTCGAATGTCAAAAATTTAAGGCCTAAAAATAGCATCCTACAGGAAAGCTATATCTGCATGATATACCTACGCAAAAATGGCAGGTTATATCCATGGATTTTATAGTGGGTTTACCCAAGAATAGGTACCAACATGATGCCATATTTGTAGTGGTCGACAAATTGACTAAGGTTACCCATTTCATACCGGGGAATACCAAGGACGATGCTCAGGTGGTGGCTAGTAGATTCGTCAAAGAGGTATTCTGATTGCATGGATTTCCTAAAGTAATTATCTCAGATAGAGACTCCAAATTCACTTTTGAATTCTAGAAATCCCTTCATAGTGCAGTTGGTACGAAACTGAATATGAGTTCAGCATACCACCCTGAAACAGATGGCCAAAAAAAGTGGGTAAACCAAGTTCTAAATGATATGCTCCTCATGTACTACATGGATCACAAGTCTCATTGGGAAGATTGTCTACCTTTTGTAGAGTTTGCCTATAATAATGGACATCACTCCTTGCTAGGAATGGCACCTTTCGATGCCTTGTATGGGTGAAAGTGTAGAACACCATTGTCTTGGGATAACCTAGAATACCAAGTTGTGATTGGGCTAGAAATGGTCAGGGTGATGGAAGATCAGCTAAAGGAAATTAGGCAAAGGCTTAAAGAAGTTGCAGATAGGTAAAAGAGTTATGTAGATCTAAAAAGGACTCCAAGAGAGTATTATGTTGGAGATAAGGTGTTCTTAAGGGTTAAGCCAAAGAAGAGTGCTATCAAATCCATGAAGTTGGATCCATATTTTGTGGGGCCCTTTGAGATCACGAAAAATATCAGTTTGATTGCATACCGACTTGCATTACCACCTAATCTATCCAAAATCCATGACACCTTCCACATATCCTTGCTTAGGAAATATGTTGTTGACCCTGAACATGTGTGGGATGTTTCTAATTTGTAGATGGCAAATCCAGAGGCCATTGAAGTACTACCGATGAATATTCTTGAGTTTCATTCTAAGTCTCTATGGAATCGGACTCTCGAACAATGTAAGGTCCAGTGGGACCAGTTCTCTGAGAAAAATACCACTTGGGAGAAAGTGGAGGTTATGTGAAAACATTTTCCCTTTTTTTTTGAAGCTATATGATGTAATAATTTTTACTTTCTGTTAAAAACAAAGGAAATTGGAAACACCGAGGATGATGTTTAATTCTAGCGGGGGAGGATTTCATGACCCTCCCTAGCAGACTATATGGCACAAAGAAACAATGTATTAACCTATGATGTGGTGATACTTAGTTTGAACAATTGAACCAACTATATGATGTTTAGTTGATTTAGAAGGGCATGTTATCGCTAACATATTTCCAAGTGTGCAGGATCAGGTACACTCATAGGTGGAGAAGGCAGAAGCATCCACCGAAAATGAGGGTACTTAAGATCAGGGGAAATGATGATTAAGGTACTCGGAGGTAACATGGATAGATACCTTCATATAGGCATGCATTGTCGGAAGGGATAATCATCGATGACTGATCACCTTGAGCCTTAGTTGATAGCCTAGTAGCTATCATAAAATATTTGGCTGAGATAGGTGATTGGGTTGATGGAAAGATTCCCTCTTTGTTGTTTTATAAATTTGATTGCTCTCTACTGCATCATGGCTTGGGTAGCATAATGTTGGAATTTCAATAGGAGAACAACTGCAAAATGTATGTGGATGCATAAAGTAAACTGTTATGTTGAAGTGATAATAGAGCATCATTTTTATGAAGGAAAGTAAATTAAATTTAAATGCTAAATGAAGATTCATTTAAATTAATTAATGAGGTTTTGATTAAATAATGATATGATTCATTTAAACTCATTAGTAAACTTCATTTCAATTAATAAATGAGAGTTCATTTAAAATAATTAAAGAAGTTCATTTTAATGATAATGTAAATTCATTAATAGACTTTAATTAAGTGAAATAAATGAAAAATCCATTTAAGATAAATAGAAATATTTTATTTTAAAGAAAGAGCAATTATGAAATTGTTTTAAATAAAAGAAATATATTTTAAATGGTGATAAAATATCATGTAAAGGATATTTTATTAAAAAGGGTACCATTCTTCATTTTAATAATGTAAATATCCTTTTCCCTATATAGTGCAATCTATGTAAATAATCTAGGGGGCTATTAATTTCCAAAGATGGAAATTATGGGTAAAAGAACTGGTTGTCGCTAGAGAAAAAGAGGATGAGGGATAGAAGCATTGAAGAAAGGGGGGGCTCGAGGTTGGCTCAAGATTCGAGGAAGGACGATGGATGGGCCACCTAGAGCAAAGGAGCACGTAAGGTGCAAGGGAGGAAAAAAATGAAGGAAGAAGGTAGAAGATAGAGGAGGATGTAGACCAGGTGATTGAGGAAAGATATGAGCATACAACAAGCAAAGGGAGAGGTAGCCAAGACACCATCGGATTCCATTTCGTAGGAGTATTAAGGTTGGAGGGTTTTAAAACTTTATCCATTTATACATGCGTTTGTATGATGAATGATTTAGATTGAAACCTGGTTATACTCCCCTATAGCGTGATAATCCCTTTGAAAGGTTTGGAAACCACCTGCGTCTAAGTAGTGTGAAGCATTGTGTGTTTAGATGCTTGTAGTGTGAAGCATTGTGTGTTTAGATGCTTGTATTGGAAAGCACCATGTATTTGAGGCATTGCTTGTAGTGGGAAAACCACCTGTTTTAAATGGAAAGCATCGTGCATTTGAAGCATTGCTTGTAGTGGGAAAACCACCTATTTTAAATAGAAAGCATTATGTTTGAAAAGCATCGCTTGTAGTGGAAAAACCACCTGTGTTAAGTAGGAGTGTTGTGTTTGAAAAGTATCACTTGTAGTGGAAAAACCACTTGTGTTAAGTAGGAGTGTTGTGTTTGAAAAGCATTGCTTGTAGTGGAAAAACCACCTGTGTTAAGTAGGAGTGTTGTGTTTGAAAAGTGTCGCTTGTAGTGGAAAAAACCTATGTTAAGTAGGAGTGTTGTGTTTGAAAAGCATCGCTTGTAGTGGGAAAACCACTTGTGTTAAGTAGGAGTGTTGTGTTTGGGAAGCGTTGCTTGTAATGGGAAACCACCCACATCTGTGTGGGAGTTTCATTGCTACGTAAGCTCAGTCCCTTTGGGATAGGTAGTGGTAGTAGAAAAGAAAGCCTAGCACCTAGTTTTACCTTGTTTGGACTCTAAGTTTGGTAGTCCTTTGACCTTTCTACAGAGGTTGTTTCACATCCACCATGAAGGCGTATTAGTCTAAGGTTGTGAATCTTTGATTAGTAAGGTTTACCTATGTAATTTTAATTAAATATGGATTATCTTAGGATATGAATTATTTAGAAGACTTTGATTAGAATATGAATTATCTTAGAGATTTATTTTAATGAGAGATTGATAATATGAATTATCTTAGGAATTTTAATTAAGATGAAACTTAAATACTTAAGATATTTTAATTAAAGAGAAACCTTTGATTAATATGAATTATCTTAAGAGATTTTAATTAAAGAGAAACCTTTGATTAATATGAATTATCTTAGGATATTTTAATTAAAGAGAAACCTTTGATTAATATGAATTATCTTAGGAGATTTTAATTAAATTTGAGACCTTTGATTAATATGAATTATCTTAGGAGATTTTAATTTTAATTAAAGAGATCTTTGATTATTATGAATTATTTTATGAGATCTTAATTAAAGTGACCTTTAATTAATGAGATTTACCTTATGTGGTTTTAATTAAAGTAAGACCTTTTGTGTAATAAGATCATGAAGGGGTTATTTTTAACTAAAGTGGTGAATCTTTAGATAAGGTTGTGAATCTTTAATTGAGGTTATGAATCTAAGATTAAGGTTGAAAATATTTGATTAGTAAGTCTATGATGTAGACTTTACTAAAAGGATTAAAAATAAATAAATGATTTTGTTGGATAATGTTAGATTTATTATTTGAATTGAAGTTATGGGGCTTTGATTTAGGGAATGAATGAAGGATTGTTTTAGAGGTTAAAGGTATGGGACTTTAATGCTTTAAAATAATATTAGATTTGATTGGAATTGTGAATTAAAAGGATGTTAGATTTATTCTTTGAATTGAAGTTATGGGGCTTTGATTTAGGGAATGAATGAAGGATTTTTAGAGGTTAAAGGTATGGGACTTTAATGCTTTAAAAATATTAGATTTTGGTTTTTGGTTGTGAATTTTAGAGGTTAAAGGTATGGGATTTAATGCTTTAGTATTAATATTGATTGGAATTGTGAATTAAAAGGATGTTAGATTTATTCTTTGAATTGAAGTTATGGGGCTTTGATTTAGGGAATGAATGAAGGATTGTTTTAGAGGTTAAAGGTATGGGACTTTAATGCTTTAAGACATGAATGGATTTGATTAAAGTTAGACCTTGATCTAAGTAGTACATGTTGGATGGCTCTCTAAGGGAACTTGAGAGGTGAAGATAAAAGTAAAGGATCTTTTATAATATCCACTATGCATTAGATGGTTGGAAACTTAATTGAATTTTGTATAGTTGCAATTTGGTAAAGTAAATGAATAGATGCATTTAGAGGTATGCCTATCCTGAACCATGAGTACCCTGATCCCCTACTACCCTCAAAGAACCAATGGGAAGCAAGGAGAAGCAAGGAGTTCAATGGAAACAAAGTATAGGTAATTTATATTTTATGTTGATTTACTTATGCTCAAATAGACTAGAATTGTGGGGAGATATCCCTGATGCAGTTAATGTAATATTCTGTAAAGTAAGGAGAATTTACCATGCAATATTTAATGCAATAACTATTTATTGGTTTAGAGAAGGTACTTTTACTTTATTTCCATGTTTGGTTATAATAGGTAATTGATTCTCTTTTCATGGATGACATTCTCTTTTAGTGTTAATCCTTCTTTATTTTTTGGATGCTTAGTGATTACTCTTTGTTGTTTTAGTATCTAGATGTATTCTTGTTTGGTTGCTTAATAATAGAAATCCAAGAGTAGAGTTCTAGGGTGAACATAGGTGACCTAAGGGAATTAAGAACCCCTTAGGGTGAACATAGGAGACCTAAGGGAATTGAGACCCCCTTAGGGAGATAAAGGACTAAGTTGTGGAGAGACTACATCTGAGTTAAGATAGCTCATCGTGTAGATGATATGGATAGCTTAACTCACAATACTCATAGCATACCTACACATAATGACTTGTGTATGGTATGGAGATGCGTGTATACCTTTGATGGACTGAGGGTGATAAGTCTAGCTCATCAAGAGTGATGGGATAGATGGGCTTATTTGTAGTAACACATGATACACCTACATAGATGGACTTGTGTTAGGGTACTTCGTGAGATGTAGCTTTCAAGAAAACTTAGGGGATTGAAACTTTAGGTAAATATTAGTTGGGTTAGGGGTTCATGAAGGGTTCATGTATCTCTCTCCTTAGTAAAAAAAATTTCTATTTTTGTATTTTTTTGTTTGTGTGTTTTTGGGTCATTACATTTGGTATCATAGCTCTAGGTACGAGGGTATAGAGCTTCTATGTGTGCTAAAGGGAATTAGATGTCTCCAATGAAGGCTTGCTTAAGGTAAAGGCTAAAGCTGGGATGATCTAGAATACCCTATTTTCTAGAATCTGATGGGAATTAACCCCAAGGTAGAGTGGATGTTAGGATGCCTTAGTATGGGCTTCGGTATCAATGACACATCCTAGCCTAGGATATTACCCTAGTTAGATTGTTAATGCATCTAGCAAGAGAACTCTATATTATGGCTTGAATTAGAGATACAACTTAAGATGAAACTATAATCTAATCTTCTTTCTTGGATGGAACCAGGTTAAGATGCCACCTAAGACCAGAAGAGGGAGGCCTACACCTAGACAAACTTAAAAAAGTAATGTCAAAGAAGAAAACCAGGATGGGGGACCAATAAGCCCCAATAGGGAGGTAGAAGACCTCACCGCTATGGTCGCTGCTATGCAGGATCAGATAAGACAATTGTTGGAAATAGCTATAAACCAGAATTCACAAGTTTGAGGCTCAAATATTGGTCTAGATAGTGGACTAATTGTAGAACAAGTGCAAGCCAGAGCCTTAGCAAAAAATGAAATAGCTAGGGACATGAAAAACATTAGTATCTCCAAGTTTTATGGGGAGGGCGATGGGGATGCAATGGAAGCATGGCTGAGAGAAGCAGAGGTTCACTTTATGATAAAAGGCTACTCATCAGGAACTCGAACACTTTGGGCTATGATTAACTTGGAAGGGGCTGCTCTGGAATGGTGGGAAACCCACTATGAGGAAACTAATATTGAACCTATTGACACTCCATGGGAAGAATTTATAAATATATTTAAGAAGAGATTCCTAACAGAGCATTTCTACGCCTTAAAGTTTGAGGAATTTGCTAGTCTAAAACAAGGAACCAACATAGTAGAGGTGTACTATAAGAAGTTGGTAAGATTGTTTAAATATGTACCTATTTATAATGAGAAAATGCGGGTTCACAAGTTCACTCTTGGATTGGAGTCTAGGTTAAAGCATGATGTAGACATGCAGGAGCCTAAATCATTGCAAAAGGTATATGACCTAGCAAAGAAAGCAGAGTCACACTTCTGTTATAAATACGACACCCTACCCGAGCAAGCTCGGTAGGAGCTAAAGAAGAGGAATAGTGTTGGGTTTGTAAAATGGGAGGCTGATCAAGATCGAAAGGCTAAGAACCCCAAAAATCTTGAGAAGAAACCTAATGGAAATTAGAAGAAGTTCAAGAAGAACTTTCATAGGAAGGATAACAAACCCAATAATATGAAACCTCAACCATAGAAGTTGCAAGCTCCAACTCCAACAGTTAAAATCGGGAATCAAAAACCTAAAAAATAGCAAGGACCCAAGGAAGGGTGCTACAATTTTTGGGGACCTCATTACTATAATCAATGTCCATATCGAGCAGGGACTAGCACAACTAATGCAAAATGGAAGGAATCAGAACATCGGATCTATGCCACAACTAGGAAGCAGAAGCTAGAGGGACAAGCCACCCCATTACTTGTGAAAGGTAAGGTTTTTAATAAGCAAGTAAACATTTTGATAGATAGTGGGGCCACTGATAGTTTTATTTCATCTAGTCTAGCAAGGACTATGTCGAAAAGGCTTGGATATTTGGCTCAAGGGTGGAAGGTTGAGTACGGTTCTGGGTAGACCTACTCGGTGAACCAATGTTATCCTATGGTAAAAATCACTCTATCTAAGGGGACTACAGAATGTTGTTTATATGTAGCTCCCCTACACGCCTTTGATGTGGTCCTAGGGATGGATTGGCTATAGGCTCATAAAGCCTTAGTCAATTTTCAAGACCGATGGATTGAGTATTTAGAAGAAGGTGGGAGGAGACTAAGAATTCATAGCAAACAAGGGGCGTTTGAACCTCAGATGTTGTCCACTATGCAATTGAAAAAGACCCTAAAGAGAGGAGGAATAGTGTATGTAGTAAAACTTAATGAAGTGGAAGACTATGAGAAAGGAGAAATACTAAGACAACATCCAATTTTATAGGATTTTTAGGATGTATTTCTAGAGGACCTACCTGGGCTACCTCCTGTATGGGAATTTGACTTCACAATTGAACTTATGATAGGAGTCGAGCCTATTCATAGATCCTCGTATAGGATGAATCCTATTGAAATGCAAGAACTGAAGGTTCAATTGCAGGGATTATTAGAGAAGGGTTTGATAAAACCAAGTGTGTCACCATGGGGTGCACCAATTTTGTTCATGAAAAATAAGGATGGTTCATTAAGATTGTGTATTGATTACATGATGCTAAATAAGGCTACAATCAAGAATCGATATCCTTTACCTAGGATTGAAGATTTATTTGATCAACTAAAGGATGCCAAGGTGTTTACTAAGATCGATCTAAGATCAGGGTATCACCAGTTAAGAATTCATGAGGAAGACACTCACAAGATGACATTTAAGACTAGGTATGGGCATTATGAGTTTACGGTTCTACCCTTTGGACTGACTAATGCCCCAACTGCTTTCATGAACTTAATGAATAGTGTGTTTCAAAGGTATTTGGACCAGTTTGTCTTGGTATTCCTAGATGATATCCTTATATACTCTTGAGATAGAGAAGAGCATGATAAACATCTTAGGATCATGTTAGAATTGCTAAGGAAAAATTAACTTTATGGAAATCTGGCTAAGAGTGAATTCTATGTTCTAGAGGTACGATATCTTGGACACATCATATCAGCAAAGGGAATTGTTGTGGATCTAGAGAAGATAGAGGCTATCCTGAATTGGCCACCCCCTACTAATGTGATTGAAGTGTGAAGCTTCATGGGGTTAACGGGCTACTATAGATGTTATATAAAGGATTACTCCAAGATTGTTGGACCCATAACTAACCTTCAGAAGAAGGGAAAGGAATTCAAGTGGTCAAAAAAGTGTGAGGTTACCTTTGCACTACTAAAGCATAAGCTTACTACTGCACCAATACTAAAGGTTCCCGATCCACAAGGGGACTTTTTAGTGTGCATTGATGCCTCAATAGATGGGTTGGGAGGGGTACTCTCACAAGAGGAGTCAGTAGTGGCATATACTTCAAGGAAGCTCAAAAAGCATGAAGTTAATTATGCTACGCATGATTTAGAGCTAGTTGTAGTGGTGCATGCTTTAAAGGTTTGGCACCACTACTTGGTGGGAAGACCCTTTGAATTAAAGACCGACCATCAAAGTCTGTGGTACATATTCACCCAACCAATACTCAATGCGAGACAGAGAAGATGGGTGGAATTTCTCACTGAGTATGATTTCGAGATTGAGTACATAAAAGGAAAAGAGAATAAAGTAGTTGATGCTTTGAGTAGAAGAAAATATATAGCAGCCATAACTAAAATTCACATGGACTTGATGGATCGAGTGAGACAGGAGCAATCTCAGGATGAGTATTGCCAAGAAATTCGAGTTAAGATGAATAGAGATCCTGAAGGAAATAAGGAATTTAGTGTGAAAGATGACTTTCTGTGTTATAAGGGAAGGGTCATCATACCAAATATGGGTGATTTAAGGAACTTGATAATGCAAGAAGCCCATAGATCTCCTTATTCTGCTCATCCGGGAGGAGCCAAAATGCGAGAAAACATGAAAAGAACCTTCTTTTGGGTAGGAATGAAGAAGGACATCATGGATTTTGTTGCTCGATGCCTCGAATGTCAGAAAGTTAAGGCAGAATGCTAGCATCCTACAGGAAAACTATATCTGCATGATATACCTATGCAAAAATGGTAGGTTATATCCATGGATTTTATAGTGGGTTTACCCAAGACTCGGTACCAACATGATGCCATATTTGTAGTGGTCAAAAAATTGACTAAGGTTACCCATTTCATACCAAGGAATACCAAGGATGATGCTCAGGTGGTGGCTAGCAGATTCATCAAAGAGGTATTCTAATTGCATGGATTTCCTGAGGTAATTATCTCAGATAGAGACTCCAAATTCACTTCTAAATTCTAGAAATCCCTTCATAGTGCAGTTGGTATGAAACTGAATATGAGTTCAGCATACCACCCTAAAATAGATGGCCAAATAGAGCGGGTAAACCAAGTTCTGGAAGACATGCTCCACATGTACTACATGGATCACAAGTCTCATTGGGAAGATTGTCTACCTTTGGTAGAGTTTGCCTACAATAATGGACATCACTCCTCGCTAGGAATGGCACCTTTCGATGCCTTGTATGGGTGAAAGTGTAGAACACCATTGTCTTGGGATAACCTAGAAGACCGAGTTGTGATTGGGCCAAAAATGGTTAGGGTGATGGAAGATCAGCTAAAGGAAATTAGGCAAAGGCTTAAAGAAGCTGCAGATAGGCAGAAGAGTTATGCAGATCTAAAAAGGACTCCAAGAGAGTATTCTATTGGAGATAAGGTGTTCTTAAGGGTTAAGCCAAAGAAGAGTGCTATCAAATCCATGAAGTTGGATCCACATTTTGTGGGGCCCTTTGAGATCATGGAAAATATCAGTTCAGTTGCATACCGACTTGCATTACCACCTAATCTATCCAAAATCCATGACACCTTCCACATATCCTTGCTTAGGAAATATGTTGCTGACCCTGAACATGTGTGGGATGTTTCTAATTTGTAGATGGTAAATCCAGAGGCCATTGAAGTACTATCGGTGAAGATTCTTGAGTTTCATTCTAAGTCTCTATGGAATCAGACTCTCGAACAATGTAAGGTCCAGTGGGACCAGTTCTCTGAGAAAAATGCCACTTGGGAGAAAGTGGAGGTTATGCGAAAAATTTTTCCTTTTTGTTTGAAGCTATATGATGTAATAATTTTTACTTTATGTTAAAAACAAAGGAAACTGGAAACACCAAGGATGATGTTTAATTCTAGCGGGGGAGGATGTCATGACCCTCCCTAGCAGACTATATGGCACAAAGAAACAATGTATTAACCTATGATGTGGTGATACTTAGTTTGAACAATTGAACCAACTATATGATGTTTAGTTGATTTAGAAGGGCATGTTATCGCTAACATATTGCCAAGTGTGCAGGATCAGGTACACTCATAGGTGGAGAAGGTAGAAGCATCCACCAAAAATGAGGGTACTTAAGATCAGGGGAAATGATGATTAAGGTACTCAGAGGTAACATGGATAGATACCTTCATATAGGCATGCATTTTCGGAAGGGATAATCATCGATGACTGATCACCTTGAGCCTTAGTTGATAGCCTAGTAGCTATCGTAAAATATTTGGCTGAGATAGGTGATTGGGTTGATGGAAAGATTCCCTCTTTGTTGTTTTATAAATTTGATTGCTCTCTACTGCATCATGGCTTGGGTAGCATAATGTTGGAATTTCAATAGGAGAACAACTACAAAATGTATGTGGATGCATAAAGTAAACTGTTATGTTGAAGTGATAATAGAGCATCATTTTTATGAAGGAAAGTAAATTAAATTTAAATGCTAAATGAAGATTCATTTAAATTAATTAATGAGGTTTTGATTAAATAATGATATGATTCATTTAAACTCATTAGTAAACTTCATTTCAATTAATAAATGAGAGTTCATTTAAAATAATTAAAGAAGTTCATTTTAATGATAATGTAAATTCATTAATAGACTTTAATTAAGTGAAATAAATGAAAAATCCATTTAAGATAAATAGAAATATTTTATTTTAAAGAAAGAGCAATTATGAAATTATTTTAAATAAAAGAAATATATTTTAAATGGTGATAAAATATCATGTAAAGGATATTTTATTAAAAAGGGTACCATTCTTCATTTTAATAATGTAAATATCCCTTTCCCCTATATAGTGCAATCTATGTAAATAATCTAGGGGGCTATTAATTTCCAAAGATGGAAATTATGGGTAAAAGAATTGGTTTCCACTAGAGAAAAAGAGGATGAGGGATGGAAGCATTGAAGAAAGGGGGGGCTCGAGGTTGGCTCGGGATTCGAGGAAGGACGATGAATGAGCCACCTAGAGCAAAGGAGCATGTAAGGTGCAAGGGAGGAAAGAAATGAAGGAAGAAGGTAGAATATAGAGGAGGATGCAGACCAGGTGATCGGGGAAAGATAGGAGCGCACAACAAGCAAAGGGAGAGGTAGCCAAGACACCACCGGATTCCATTCCGTAGGAGTATTAAGGTTGGAGGGTTTTAAAACTTTATCTATTTATACATGTATTTGTATGATGAATGATTTATATTGAAACCTGGTTATACTCCCCTGTAGCGTGATAATCCCTTTGAAAGGTTTGGAAACCACCTACGTCTAAGTATGTGAAGCACTATGTGTTTAGATGCTTGTAGTGTGAAGCACTGTGTGTTTAGATGCTTGTATTGGAAAGCATCGTGTATTTGAGGTGCTACTTGTAGTGGAAAAACCACCTATTTTAAATGGAAAGCATCGTGCATTTGAAGCACTGCTTGTAGTGGAAAAACCACCTATTTTAAATAGAAAGCATTGTGTTTGAAAAGTGTCGCTTGTAGTGGAAAAACCACATGTTTTAAGTAGGAGTATTGTGTTTGAAAAGCACCACTTGTAGTGGAAAAACTATATGTTAAGTAGGAGTGTTGTGTTTGAAAAGCATCGCTTGTAGTGGAAAAAACACCTGTGTTAAGTAGGAGTGTTGTGTTTGAAAACGCTTTGTAGTGGAAAAACCACCTATGTTAAGTAGGAGTGTTGTGTTTGAGAAGCACCGCTTGTAGTGGAAAAACCACCTGTGTTAAGTAGGAGTGTTGTGTTTGGGAAGCACTGCTTGTAACGGGAAACCACCCGCATCTGTGTGGGAGTTTCGTTGCTACGTAAGCTCAGTCCCTTTGGGATAGGTAGTGGCAGTAGAAAATAAAGCCTAGCACCTGGTTTTACCTTGTTTGGACTCTAAGTTTGGTAGTCCTTTGACCTTTCTGTAGAGGTTGTTTCACATCCGCCATGAAGGCGTATTAGTCTAAGGTTGTGAATCTTTGATTAGTAAGGTTTACCTATGTAATTTTAATTGAAATGAGACCTTTGATTAATATGAATTATCTTAGGATATTTTAATTGAAATGAGACCTTTGATTAATATGAATTATCTTAAGATATTTTAATTAAAGAGAAACCTTTGATTAATATGAATTATCTTAGGATATTTTAATTGAAATGAGACCTTTGATTAATATGAATTATCTTAGGAGATTTTAATTAAAGAGAAACCTTTGATTAATATGAATTATCTTAAGAGATTTTAATTAAAGAGAAACCTTTGATTAATATGAATTATCTTAAGAGATTTTAATTAAAGAGAGACCTTTGATTAATATGAATTATCTTAGGAGATTTTAATTGAAATGAAACCTTTGATTAATATGAATTATCTTAAGATCCTAACTTTTCAACTTAAAGCTTCGAGACCTTTGCATTCCCCAACTCTACAATCCTATCCTATAAATTCAATTACCATTGTATAGTCTAAATTTTTATTTTTTTTATCATCCATTAAATAAATAAATAAATATATATATATATATATGAATTATCTTAGGAGATTTTAATTGAAATGAGACCTTTGATTAATATGAATTATCTTAGGAGATTTTAATTAAAGAGAAACCTTTGATTAATATGAATTATCTTAAGAGATTTTAATTAAAGAGAAACCTTTGATTAATATGAATTATCTTAAGAGATTTTAATTAAAGAGAAACCTTTGATTAATATGAATTATCTTAGGAGATTTTAATTAAAGAGAAACCTTTGATTAATATGAATTATCTTAAGATATTTTAATTAAAGAGAAACCTTTGATTAATATGAATTATCTTAGGAGATTTTAATTAAAGAGAAACCTTTGATTATTTATTAATATTATTCGTCGACGTGTTTTGTGGAAGGCTGTAGAGAATATTCTTTATGCTATTAAGGAATCATGTTTCACTGCCTCACATATTCATCGGAGTTTTGGTATTGAAGCCTGTATTGGTTTTCTCTCAAAACGGAGGCCTCCTCCTGCCTCAAATTTAAGAGTTGATGATAGATGGAGGCCACCCCCTATAGGTTGCGTAAAATTATTTTTTTATGGTTCCTCGAAAGGCAATCCGTGTAGTGCTAGAGTGGGTGGGGTTATTCGAGATCAAAATGGATTAATTATGGTGGCTTTTGCTGATCACCTAGGAATCCAAACTTCACACTGGGCCGAGGCGAGGGTTGCTTTCCTAGGAATTTATCTACTGATTGAAAACCGATATGAGCGGGTTATTATTGAAGGTGATTCACGCAATATCAATTCTTTTCTTCTTTGGAATAGCCAACCTAGTTGGTGTATCTCCAATTTAATCAGTGAATATCTTAATATTACCCATTCTTTTGTGGTAGTACAGTATCACATTTTCAGAGAAGGAAATTTGGTGGTAGAATTTATGGCCAATGTTGGAGCAACTACTTGAGGAATTTATGTGTGGCATTCAAATTTTCTGCCCAAGCTATTGAAACTAGCAAAAGCAAAAATTATTAAATTAAATGTTGTCCTTCCTTAGCTTGTCTTCAATTTATGGTCGGATGATAATATTGTCTTTTCTAATGATGATGGCTTCAATTATCTTATCCTGTCGGGCCTAGTCAGCATTTATGGTGTTCATAGCCTGGTTGGAGTATTGGCAGATGATAGTGAGGGTTGTAAATTTTTTAAATATATTCTTCCCCAAACAACTACTTTCCTTTTGGCAAGGCACTCTTTTCTAGTTATCTAGAGGCTTCGAGAAGCTTCCTTTCATGTCAATGGGTCTGACTTGCCTCGTTTTGGACATACTATTATGATTATTCCTGTTATCTTGTTATCTTGGCCAATAAGTAATTCTTTCTCTCTAGAGTTAGGTCCCCATAGTGATTATGTGTCCTCCTTTCATGTTCAGCTTAAGCATTGTGGCCCTCCCTTAGATTATTATCGGGATGAGAAGGTTGAGGATGTGTATGTTTCAGAGGCCCTCCCTTCTGATAAAAATTTTGTTTTCCATAATATGAAATCAATTGAAATTAAGTAGAGTAAAATATGGAGTCTATTGAAAGGTTCTTTAGATGATTCAGTGTAAGTGTGTAGCTTGGCTGCTTCGACTTCTCAAAATGTGTATTGTTAGGGCTGAATCACCTTGATTATCCTTAGGGTTCCTTATGTGTTTGTCCTGTAGTCATTGCGTCCTTCCACTTTTTTCTTTAGTTTTGGTCTCGTTGTTGTATCTATTTGTTTATTTTTCCTTCCCTATGGGCTTGCATTATGTAAAGGTTATGGGATTCCTTTAAAACCATCTTCTTTATTAATATTACAAAAAAAATATTAATTATCTTAGGATTTTTTAATTGAAAATAGACCTTTGATTAATATGAATTATCTTAGGATATTTTAATTAAAGAGAAACCTTTGATTAATATGAATTATCTTAGGAGATTTTATTTGAAATGAGACCTTTGATTCATATGAATCATATTAAGATATTTTAATTAAAGATAGACCTTTGATTCATATGAATTATCTTTATATATTTTAATTAAAGGAAGATATTTGATTATTATGAATTATTTTATGAGATCTTAATGAAAATGACCTTTAATTAATGAGATTTACCTTATGTGGTTTTAATTAAAGAGAGACCTTTTATTAATATGAATTATATTAAAATATTTTCATTAAAGTAAGATATTTGATTACTATGAATTATTTTATGAGATCTTAATTAAATTGACCTTTAATTTAATGATATTTACCTTATGTGGTTTTAATTAAAGTAAGACCTTTTGTGTAATAAGATCATTAAGGTGTTATTTTTAATTAAAGTAGTGAATCTTTAGATAAGGTTGTGAATATTTAATTGAGGTTATGAATCTAATATTAAGGTTGAAAATCTTTGATTAGTAAGTCTATGATGTAGAATTTACTAAAAGGACTTCTAAGGAAAACATAATTATGTTATAAAGTTGATGACAAAGTTTATGTTGAATGAAGGATTGTTTTAGAGGTTAAAGGTATGGGACTTTAATGCTTTAAAACAATATTAGATTTGATTAGAATTGTGAATTAAAAGGATTCTAGAATTATTATTTGAATTTAAGTTATGGGGCTTTGATTTAATGAATGAATGAAATATTGGTTTTAGAGGTTAAGGGTATGGGACTCTAATGCTTTAAAACAGTATTAGATTTTATTAGAATTGTGAATTAAAAGGATGTTAGATTTATTATTTGAATTGAAGTTATGGGGCTTTGATTTAGGGAATAAATGAAGGATTGTTTTAGTGGTTAAATGTATGGGACTTTAATGATTTAAAATAGTATTATATTTTATTGGAATTGTGAATTAAAAGAATGTAAGATTTATTCTTTGAATTGAAGTTATGGGGCCTTGATTTAGGGAATGAATGAAGGATTGTTTTATAGGTTAAAGGTATGAGACTTTAATGATTTAAGACATGAATGGATTTGATTAAATTCAAACCTTGATCTAAGTAGTTGGATGGCTCTCTAAGGGTGCTTGAGATGTGAAGATAAAAGTAAAGGATATTTTATAATATTCACTATGCATTAGATGGTTGGAAAATTAATTGAATTTTGTATAGTTTCAATTTGGTAAAGTAAATGAATAAATGCATTTAGAGGTATGCCTATCCTAAACCATGAGTACCCTGATCCCCCACTACCCTCAAAAAACCAATGGGAAGCAAGGAGAAGCAAGGATTTCAATGGAAATAAAGTATAGGTAATTTATATTTTATGTCGATTTACTTATGCTCAAATACACTAGAATAATGGGGAGATATCCCTGATGTAGTTAATGTAATATTTTGTAAAGTAAGGAGAATTTACCATGCAATATTTAATGTAATTACTATTTATTGGTTTAGAGAAGGTACTTTTACTTTATTTCCATGTTTGGTTATAATAGGTAACTGATTCTCTTTTCGTGGATGACATTCTATTTTAGTGTTAATCCTTCTTTATTTTCTAGATGCTTAGTGATTACTCTTTGTTGTTTTAGTATCTAGATGTATTCTTGTTTGGTTGCTTAATAATAGAAATCCAAGAGTAGAGTTCTAGATGTATTCTTTGAATTGAAGTTATGGGTCTTTCATTTAGGGAATGAATGAAGGATTGTTTTATAGGTTAAAGGTATGGGACTTTGATTCTTTAAAAAATTATTAGATTTTTTTGAATTGTGAATTAAAATGATGTTAGATTTATTATTTGAATTTAAGTTATGGGGATTTGATTTAGGAAATGAAGGATTGTTTTAGAGGTTAAAGGTATGGGACTTTAATGATTTATGACATTAATGGATTTGATTAAAGTTAGACCTTGATATAAGTAGTACATTTTGGATGGATCTATAAGGAAACTTGATAGGTGAAGATAAAAGCAAAGGATCTTTTATAATATCCACTATGCATTAGATGGTTGGAAAATTAATTGAATTTTTTATAGTTGTAATTTGGAAAAGTAAATGAATATATGCATTTAGAGGTATGCATATCCTGAACCATGAGTACCTGATCCCCTACTACTCTCAAATAACCAATGGGAAGTAACAAGAAGCAAGAATTTAAATGGAAATAAAGTATAGGTAATTTATATTTTACGTTTATTTACTTATTCTCAAATATACTAAAATTATGGGGAGATATCCTTGATATAGTTAATGTAATATTATATAAAGTAAGGAGAATTTACCATGACATATTTAATGCAATAAGTGTTTATTGGTTTAGATAAGGTAATTTTACTTTATTTCCATTTTTGGTTATAATAGGTAACTGATTCTCTTTCCATGGATGCCATTCTATTTTAGTGTTAATACTTCTTTATTTTATCGATGCTTAGTGATTACTCTTTGTTTTTTAGTATCTAGATGTATTCTTGTTCGGTTGATTAATAATATAAATCCAAGAGTAGAGTTCTAGGGTGAACATAGGTGACCTAAGGAAATTAAGAACCTCTTAGGGTGAACATAAGGTACCTAAGGGAATTGAGACCCACTTAGGGAGATAAAGGACTAAGTTATGGAGAGACTACATCTGAGTTAAGATAGCTCATAGTGTAGAAGATATGGATATCTTAACTCATAATAATCATAGCATACCTACACATAATAACTTGTGTATGGTATGGATATGCATGTATAGCTTCGATGGACTGACGGTCATAAGTATAGGTCATCAAGAGTGATGGGATATATGGGCTTATTTGCAGTAATACATGATATGCCTACACATATGAACTTTTTTTAGGGTACTTCATGAGATTTTTGGTTATAGGCATTTGGTTTTGGTGGCCAAAATATTTCATAAATAAGCATTTATGATATTTTGGAAAGCATGGCTATTTACAAGGTTTTTATGAAAACCAAGGAAGACAAAATAAAAGGTTTTATTTAAAACCATGGTGGGCTTATGTGGAAAGGAATTTTCTTAAAATCCAAGGTGGAATTTTGTTTCATCGAAAAAGGACCTCTAGTGATGAAGATATTAAAGTTTAAAGTTTAAGTTTAAATTAATGGAGGGCCGACCTATGTGCAATTAATGGAGGTTGGAATATATATATGTAAAGGTTTCAATTTATTTCGGAAAGGGGGCATATTATATATCGTTGGAAAGCTTATTTCGAGGGCTATTTGACTAACTTATTTAGAAGGATAAATAAGGTGTGTGTAAAGAGATATTTCTGATTTTGCAAAGGGGTTCCAAAAGTGAAGTTTACCTTGTTCTTTTTCAAGAGGATTAATTCTTTCATGAGGTGACAAGGTATGCAATATTGTGATTTATTTTATTTTATGGTATAAGTGGTTTTGGGAGTGAAAAGATTATGCAATGTTTTTATTTATTTTATTTTATGGTACAAGTGGTTTTAGGAGAGATAAGGAAGTTGTGCAATTAAAGGCCTTGGTGATGATTATTGAAAAGTGGAGTAATGTTGATTATTTTGTGATCTACTAACCCTTGTGAAGATTGAGAAAATAATTTTGTGATTGTGGCAGATTTACAAAGAGGTTTTTTCATCTTCATAAAAGGTATGGGCACATTCTCCTATTGATTGTTTATGGTGGTTGATTTCTGAAATATCATTGGAGGGAAAAGTATTGTTTGTGGTTTCCTTTTTGAAAGTGGTTGGTTGAATTCTTCAAGGTTTTATGAATTGAGAGTTGTTTCTAAACCTTGTTTGATAAGCATAGTTGTTGAAGCCCATTGGTTGTGAAAGAACTTGAGTTAGAAAAGAACATGAGTATCATTGTTATGTGAGATTTGTGGTTGAGCATTTTTGGAAACATTTGAGTTGGTTGATACATACTTGGACTAGGGTTGTGTGAGAGAGTTGTACCTTGTGGTGATTGGTTGAGTTGAGTTGATTGAGCCTAGTCAAGTGATGTGTGAAGTGATTGTTCAAGTCCTATGAAACAAACTATTCCATTATTCTGATTTGAGTTGAGAGTAAGATTAGAACATATTGAGTCTCTAATAATTCTCTTTATGCTTCTATGAGATTGACTTGAGTTGAGTTGAGATTGATATTAGAACATATTGAGTCTCTAAAAATTCTCTTTATGCTTCTATGAGTTGATTTGAGTTGAGTTGAGTTGAGATCATTGTGGATCATTGTTGTCATCCATTGAAGAGTACATTTCCATTCATTGTTGAGTTCATATTTGAGCTTTACCTTGATATATTTTTGGATGATATTTGAGTGCTACTTGAGCATGATTGATTGAGCCTTTGAGAAGGCATTTGGGATAGATTTGAGGACAATGTTGGGACAAATTTGAGGATAGTGTTGGGACAGATTTGTGGATAGTTTTGGGCAAGTTATTGGTGAGCTTGCTAGAGCAGATTTGGGCAAGTTCTTGGTGAGCTTTCTAGAGAATATTTGGGCAAGTTCTTGGTGAGCTTGCTAGAGCAGATTTGGACAAGTTCTATGTGAACTTGTTATTCAGCATTGGACAGGTTCTGTGTGAGCTTGTTATTCAAATTTGACAAGTTCTATGTGAGCTTGTTAAGCAGGTTCTGTGTGATCCTATTGAGCAGGTTCTTAGTGAGCCTATTGACAGAGCTTTGGAGGTGACAAAGTATATAGGATAGAGTCTCAATGGATAGAGATCCAATAGCCAACATAATTGAAAATATATCTGAGTGAGGAGTCTTCAAGTGGAGAGAGGTCCACCAGTTAGTGCAGTAGAGAGACAGAGTCTTCTAGAAGATCACATAGCCAGAGAAGAAGAGGAAAGATTTCTCCCATGGAAGAGATCCACGAAATTGAGATTAGGGGATCAACATCTCCTTTGGATAGAGATCCATAAACATAGTAATTGGGAGTGATTCCCAAAGAGATTGATTGAAAAATTTCTAGTAAAATATTTTCTCCATGGAGTAGCCCACATTGGGTGAACCACGTAAATTTTGGTGTCTCTATTGTGTATGGTTTATATGCATTGCTTTGATTACTACTATTGATACTACTATCTTTACACAACATAATATTGAATTGGAAGAAAAAGTAAAAATTGGTCTTATACTTTTCACCCCCATCCCTCTCATTATAATTTTGTGTTCTTCAATTGGTATCAGAGTGGGTTCCTTTAGAAAGGCTAACATCTTGAAGGAAGCTACTACAATAACACACATGGCAAAGAAAGGTAAAATAAGAACCATGAGATCTAAGAAGAAAAATGAATCCGATCTTGAAGCTCTAAGAAGGGAAGAAGAAAAATTAGTAAGATGTCTTGAGTGTGGTAAGCTTGGTCACATGGCATTTTATTGTCCACAAAATGGGTATAGTAGCAATAGAGAGGAAATGGAACTTGACTGGATTTTCAAAGATATTGTTTCTCAAAAGGCAGCATTCAAGGTTTCAAAAGAAGAATATTCTACTTGTGGTCAACTCGATCATGTCTCAGGTTACTGTAATGGCTTAGGTGATAGTGAATATGAAATGGAACTCAAGGAAGACAGGCACAATCAAAATAGTGAATATGAATGCAAGAATAAAAAAGAAAAGGAAAACATGTATGAACAAGGCAGGCATGACAAGAAGAGCTTGTATATGGAAGAAGCAATCAGTGCTTCTAGCAAAAATAATGAAAGTCTCTCAGTCAATAAAAAATAAGAAGCTCCTATTGAATATAAAAATCAGGAATCTCAAGTAAGAATTTATCATGAAGAGGAAAATGGGCACAGTTATGATCATGAAGAAAAGAAAGTGTCAGAACAAGATTTTGAAGAAATGAAAAGAGAAAACTCAAGACTAAAGGCTCAAGCACAAGAGGATGAGAAGATAAAGGCAAAGCTCCTACAAGATCTCATTGATCTAAAAATCATGGTTGAAGAGGCAAAGAAAATTGAAGAAGATATGCTTGAACAATTAAAGGTAAGGAAGCAAGAATGTGAAATATTAGAACATGAAGTTGTTTCCTTAATGTTGGAAGTGAAATACTCCAAGGATAAGTTGCACAAGTTTTGGAAAGGTTTCAAAGCACCAAAGGTCCCATATTTCAGGTTTGGGGAATCACACTCAAAAGGAAAGGAAGTTCTAAAATATGAAAGCAAAGAAGCACCTAAGATTTGTGAGGAAAGTTCCAAAGTTCCTATGGCTCCAAATATTCATTTTGGTTCTTGTTTTGAGATAGGTGAATCAATATCAAAGGGAAAATAAATCCTTGAAGAAAAATGTAAGGAAGAAACTAAGGAAGAGGTTTTAGATACTACAAAGAAGTTTCAAGAATGCAATGCACAAGTTGAAGATGATCATAAGGATAATTGTCAAGAAAGGTATGAGGAACCAAGGCATGAACAAAGGGTTTTTCAAGGACATTGTTTTTTCTTGTAATGGATTTGGACACAAGGCTATACATTGAAGGATCCATGGATCAAAGAAGTTTGATTTTTATAGAAGAAACTTCAAGGGAAGAAGGTATGGTTTTCAGGTACATTGCTTCTCATGCAATAGGATTGGTCATAAATATTTTTAGTGCAAAAGAAATGAGCAACATGGTTTTGGTTTTAGAGCTACACAATTCAGAGGTCATGGTCATAATGGTCATGAAAATAAAGCTTCACAATACAGGGTTCAAGAAAGGAATGGATATGGAAATTATTTCAAGAATAATTTTAGGACATGGGAACCATCCAAAGGCTACAATATCAAGTGTTTTAATTGCAATAAATTTGGGCATATTGCAAGATGGTGTAGGACTCAATTCCAAACAAGTTCAAGGCAAGAAGGTCAAACAGGTTCTAGACAAGAAGATCAAGTAATTCATCAAGAGAAGGATATCAGAAAAACATGGAAGGAAGTTGATAGAGGAAAGAAACAAAGTGATATGGGAGTAAAAGTACTCCCACCCCAAAATTAATCACCTCAAAATAAAAAGGGGGTGAGGGGGCTAAGCTTAAGAGTCATATATTTTAGCCCCATAGGTGTCCCTTTTGCCATTGATGTCAAAGGGGAAGATATTTGAGTAAGGGGGAGAGTATTGAGTTAGGGGGAGCAGCCTCCAAAGAGAGTATTGAGTTAGGGGTAGCAGCCTCCATAGAGATTATTGAGTCAGGGGGAGCAACTTTGATTCTCAGAGATGGTTTTTGTAGTGATTGTGGTGTTTGCATTAGAGGTGTTGCCATCAATGACAAAGGAGGAGATTGTTGGAAATTTGAGTTAATTTGAGGTATTTTATGTTGTCATTGATGTCACATGGATCACATTTGGTTTTGGTGGCCAAAATATTTCATAAATAAGCATTTATGATATTTTGGAAAGCATGGCTATTTACAGGGTTTTTATGAAAACCAAGGTAGGCAAAATAAAAGGTTTTATTTAAAACCATGGTGGGCTTATGTGGAAAGGGATTTTCTTAAAATCCAAGGTGGAATTTTGTTTCATCGAAAAAGGACCTCCGGTGATGAAGATATTAAAGTTTAAAGTTTAAGTTTAAATTAATGGAGGGCCGACCTATGTGCAATTAATGGAGGTTGGCATATATATATATATGTAAAGGTTTCAATTTATTTTGAAAAGGGGGCATATTATATATCGTCGAAAAGCTTATTTCGAGGGCTATTTGACTAACTTATTTAGAAGGAGAAATAAGGTGTGTGTAAAGAGATATTTCTGATTTTGCAAAGGGGTTCCAAAAGTGAAGTTTGCCTTGTTCTTTTTCAAGAGGATTAATTCTTTCATGAGGTGACAAGGTATGCAATATTGTGATTTATTTTATTTTATGGTATAAGTGGTTTTGGGAGTGAAAAGGTTATGCAATGTTTTGATTTATTTTATTTTATGGTACAAGTGGTTTTAGGAGAGATAAGGAAGTTGTGCAATTAAAGGCCTTGGTGATGATTATTGAAAAGTGGAGTAATGTTGATTATTTTGTGATCTACTAACCCTTGTGAAGATTGGCAAAAGAATTTTGTGATTGTGGCAGATTTACAAAGAGGTTTTTTCATCTTCATAAAAGGTATGGGCACATTCTCCTATTGATTGTTTATGGTGGTTGATTTCTGAAATATCATTGGAGGGAAAAGGATTGTTTGTGGTTTCCTTTTCAAAAGTGGTTGGTTGAATGCTTCAAGGTTTTCTGAATTGAGAGTTGTGTCTAAACCTTGTTTGATAAGCATAGTTGTTGAAGCCCATTGGTTGTGAAAGAACTTGAGTTAGAAAAGAACATGAGTATCATTGTTATGTGAGATTTGTGGTTGAGCATTGTTGGAAATATTTGAGTTGGTTGATACATACTTGGACTAGGGTTGTGTGAGAGAGAGTTGTCCCTTGTGGTGATTGGTTGAGTTGAGTTGAGTTGATTGAGCCTAGTCAAGTGATGTGTAAAGTGATTGTTCAAGTCCTATGAAACAAACTATTCCATTATTTTTATTTGAGTTGAGAGTAATATTAGAACATATTGAGTCTCTAACAATTCTCTTTATGCTTCTATGAGATTGACTTGAGTTGAGTTGAGATTGATTTGAGTTGAGTTGAGTTGAGATTGAGATTAGAACATATTGAGTCTCTAACAATTCTCTTTATGCTTCTATGAGTTGATTTGAGTTGAGTTGAGTTGAGATTGATATTAGAACATATTGAGTCTCTAAAAATTCTCTTTATGCTTCTATGAGTTGAGTTGAGTTGAGATCATTGTGGATCATTGTTGTCATCCATTGAAGAGTACATTGCCATTCATTGTTGAGTTCATCTTTGAGCTTTGCCTTGATAGATTTGTGGATGATATTTGAGTGCTACTTGAGCATGATTGATTGAGCCTTTGAGAAGGCCTTTGGGACATATTTGAGGATAGTTTTGGGACATATTTGAGGATAGTGTTGGGACAGATTTGTGGATAGTTTTGGGCAAGTTCTTGGTGAGCTTGCTAGAGCATATTTGGGCAAGTTCTTGGTGAGCTTGCTAGAGCAGATTTGGGCAAGTTCTTGGTGAGCTTTCTAGAGCAGATTTGGGCAAGTTCTTGGTGAGCTTGCTAGAGCATATTTGGACAGGTTCTGTGTGAGCTTGTTATTCAGCATTGGACAAGTTCTATGTGAGCTTGTTATTCAGCATTTGACAAGTTCTATGTGAGCTTGTTAAGCAGGTTCTGTGTGAGCCTATTGAGAAGGTTCTTAGTGAGCCTATTGACAGAGCTTTGGAGGTGATAGAGTACAGAGGATAGAGTCTCAGTGGATAGAGATCCAATAGCCAACATAGTTGAAGACAGATCTGAGTGAGGAGTCTTCAAGTGGAGAGAGGTCCACCAGTTAGTGCAGCAGAGAGACAAAGTCTTCTAGAAGATCACATAGCCAGAGTAGAAGGGGAAAGAGTTCTCCTGTGGAAGAGATCCACGAACTTGAGATTAGGGGATCAACATCTCCTTTGGATAGAGATCCATAAACATTGTAATTGGGAGTGATTCCCAAAGAGATTGATTGAGAAAGTTTTAGTAAAATATTTTCTCCGTGGAGTAGCCCACATTGGGTGAACCACGTAAATTGTGGTGTCTCTATTGTGTATGGTTTTTGTGCATTGCTTTGATTACTGCTATTGATACTACTATATTTACACAACATAATATTGAATTGGAAGAAAAAGTAAAAAGTGGTCTTATATTGTTCACCCCCCTCTCAGTATAAGCTTGTGTTCTTCAAATTTGACTTCACAATTGAACTTATGATAGGTGTCGAGCCTATTCAAATATCCTCGTATAGAATCCTATTGAAATGCAATAATTTAAGGTTAAATTGCAGGTATTATTAGAGAAGGGTTTAATAAAACCAAGTGTGCCACTATGGGGTGCATCAATTTTGTTCATGAAAAATAAGGACAGTTCATTAAGATTGTGTATTGATTACAAGATGCTAAATACGACTACAATCAAGAATCAGTATCCTTTACCTAGGATTGAAGATTTATTTGATCAACTAAAGTATACCAAGGTGTTTACTAATATTGATCTAATATCAGGTTATCACCAGTTAATAATTCATGAGGAAGACACTCACAAGACGATATTTAAGACTAGGTATGGGCATTATGAGTTTATGGTTCTAAGCTTTGGACTGACTAATACCTAAGTGGCTTTCATTAACTTAATGAATAGTGTATTCCTAAATCATTTGAACCAATTTGTCTTGGTATTCCTAGATGATATCCTTATATACTCTTGATATAGATAAGAGAATGATAAACATCTTAGGATTGTGTTAGATTGCTAAGGAAAAATCAACTTTACAGAAATCTGGCTAAGAGTGAATTCTATGTTTTAGAGGTATGATATCTTGGGTTCATCATATCAGAAAAGATAATTGTTGTGGATCCAGAGAAGATAGAGGCTATCCTAAATTAGCCACCCCCTACTAATATGACTAAATTGTGGAGCTTCATGGTGTTAATGGGATACTATAGATGTTATATAAATTATTACTCCAAGATTATTGGATCCATAACTAACCTTCAGAAGAAGGGAAAAGAATTCAACTGGTCATAAAATTATGAGGCTACTTTTACACTATTAAAGCATAATCTTACTACTGCACCAATACTAAAGGTTTGTAATCCACAAGAGGACTTTTCAATGTGCACTAATGCCTCAATAGATGGGTTGGGAGGGGTACTCTCACAAGAGGAGCCAATAGTGGCATATACTTCAAGGAAGAACAAAAAGCATGAAGTTAAATATTTTGCGCATGATTTAGATCTAGTTACAGTGGTGCACGCTTTAAATTTTTGGCACCACTACTTGGTGGGAAGACCCTTTGAATTAAATACCAACCATAAAATTCTATGGTACATATTCACCCAACCAATACCCAATGCGAGACAAATAATATGGGTGGAATTTCTCACTGAGTATAATTTTTGGATTGAGTACATAAAATGAAAAGATAAAAAAGTAGCTGATGGTTTGAGTAGAAGAAAATATATAGCAACCATAACCAAAATTCACATGGACCTGATGGATCAAGTGAGACAGGAGAAATATTAGGATGATTATTGCCATGAAATTTGAGTTAATATGAACATAGATCCTAAAGAAAATAAGGAATTTAGTGTGAAATATGACTTTCTATGTTATAAGGGAAGGGTCATCATACCAAATATGGGAGATTTGAGGAACTTGATAATGCAATAATCCCATAGGTCTCCTTATTCTGCTCATTCGGGAGGAGCCAAAATGTGAGAAAACATGAAAAAACCTTCTTTTGGGTAGCAATGAAGAAGGACATCATGTATTTTGTTTCATGATGCCTCAAATATCAGAAAGTTAAGGTAAAATTCTAGCATCCTTCAATAAATCTATATATGCATGATATACCTACACAAAAATGGTAGGTTAAATCCATGGATTTTATAGTGGGTTTACCCAAGACTCGGTACCAACATGATGCCATGTTTGTAGTGGTCGAAAAATTCACTAAGATTACCCATTTCATACCAGAGAATACCAAGGACGATGCTTAGGTGATGTCTAGTAGATTTGTCAAAGAGGTATTCTGATTGCATGGATTTCTTGAGGTAATTATTTTAGATAGAGACTCCTAATTCACTTCTAAATTCTAGAAATCCCTTTATAGTGTAGTTGGTATGAAACTGAATATGAGTTCAGCATGCCACCCTAAAATAGATGGTCAAACGGAGTGGCTAGACCAAGTTCTGGAAGACATGCTCCGCATGTACTACATGGATCACAAATTTCATTGGGAGGATTGTCTACCTTTGGTAGAATTTTCCTACAATAATGGACATCACTCCTCACTAGGAATGGCACCTTTCAATGCCTTTTATGGGTGAAATTTTAGAACACCATTGTTTTGGTACAACCTAGAAGACTGAGTTTTGATTGTTTTGGTACAACCTTTGATTAATATGAATTATATTAAGAGATTTTAATTAAAGAGAAACCTTTGATTAATATGAATTATCTTAGGATATTTTCATTTAAATGAGACCTTTGATTAATATGAATTATCTTAGGAGATTTTAATTAAATAGAAACCTTTGATTAATATGAATTATCGTAAGATATTTTTTTTTGGTAAGTAGTGTTTGTATTTACAGCGGGTTTTAACAAGGATCCCAAAACCTGATTACATAAGCAATGGGCCTAGGGCATCAATCCCTTGAAACTGAACACCAAAATAGAAATCCCGCCTAGCGGTAACAGTAAGCATGAAACAATCCCTCTCAGCGGGAAACAAAAAAATAAGAAAGAAAGTAGTTTTGGAGATCCCGCCCAGCGGGGAGTAGCCAAAAACCACCATCGAGAAGATCCCGCCCAGCAGGAAGCAAAGAAAAACTGTTACAATAAAATCTCGCCTCATGGGAAGCAGTCAAAACCACCACAAATAGTCCCGCCTAGCGGGAAGCAACAAGGAAATCCCACCATCCGGGAAACCAGCAGAAAAGAAAGGATCCCGCCTCGCGGGAAAACCGGCGGATTTGGCGGATCCCGCCCTGTGGAGAAACCAGCCGCCCATCGGGAAAACATTTCGTTCAGCGAGAGCCATCCTGCAGGAAGCCGACAGCCAGCACAGAGAGGATCCAACCCATCAGGAAGTGACCAGAGAGTTGCACCACAAGGAACCCGCCCCGGGAAAATAGAAGAGGATCCCAGCAGCAGGGACCAAGAATCTCGTCCAAGCACAGAGCCCGTCGAGGATTCACAAGAAAAAATGGGGAAGTTGTCCAAACCCTAAACCGTCACCTCCACCGCACCGAGAAACGCAGGGGACCAGATCCACGCGAATAACCTGCAAAAAACCCCAGGGGGAAGCCTGAGGGAAAAAGGGAAGGGATCCCCAACCAAACAGGGATCCCTGGGAAGCACCAGTCCAAAAAAACAACCAAGGAAACCCTAGCCGGCTGGGAGGGGCGCAAATAGTGGAGAAGGATCTCCCCCTAGGAGATCATCTGCAAACAACCACTCCCCGGGAGGGATGACCTGGGTTGAGCCAGGGACTGGGCAGGAACCAGGAGCCATGGGAGGGAGAGCAGGGGAGGCACCAGAGCCCTCCCCTCTCTACTTTCTTCAAATCGTAAGATATTTTAATTAAAGAGAAACCTTTGATTATTATGAATTATCTTAAGAGATTTTAATTAAAGACAAAATTTCGATTAATATGAATTATCTTAGGATATTTTAATTAAAGAGAAACCTTTGATTAATATGAATTATCTTAGGATATTTTAATTGAAATAAGACCTTTGATTAATATGAATTATCTTAGGAGATTTTAATTAAAGAGAAACCTTTGATTAATATGAATTATCTTAGGATATTTTAATTGAAATGAGACCTTTGATTAATATAAATTATCTTAGGAGATTTTAATTAAAAAGAAACCTTTGATTAATATGAATTATCTTAAGAGATTTTAATTAAAGAGAAATATTTGATTAATATGAAATATCTTAAGAAATTTTAATTAAAGAGAAACCTTTTATTAATATGAATTATCTTAAGATATTTTAATTAAAGAGAAACCTTTGATTAATATAAATTATCTTCGAAGATTTTAATTAAAGAGAAACCTTTTATTAGTATAAATTATATTAGGATATTTTAATTGAAATGAGATCTTTTAATAATATGAATTATCTTACGAGATTTTAATTAAAGAGAAACCTTTGATTAATATGAATTATATTAGGAGATTTTAATTGAAATGAGACCTTTGATTAATATGAATTATCTTAGGAGATTTTAATTAAGAGAAACATTTGATTAATATGAATTATCTTAGGATATTTTAATTGAAATGAGACCTTTGATTAATATGAATTATCTTAAGATATTTTAATTAAAGAGAGACCTTTGATTAATATGAATTATCTTAAGAGATTTTAATTAAAGTAAGATCTTTGATTATTATGAATTATTTTATGATCTTAATTAAAGTGACCTTTAATTAATGATATTTACGTTATTTGGTTTAAATTAAAGTAGGAACTTTTGTGTAATAAGATCATGAAGGGGTTATTTTTAACTAAAGTAGTGAATCTTTAGATAAGGTTGTGAATATTTAATTGAGGTTATGAATCTAAGATTAAGGTTGAAAATCTTTGATTAGTAAGTCTATGATGTAGACTTTACTAAAAGGAATTCTAAGGAAAACATAATTATGTTATAAAGTTGATGATAAAGTTTATGTTGAATGAAGGATTGTTTCAGATATTAAAGGTATTGGACTCTAATTATATAAAATAGTATTAGATTTGATTAGAATCGTGAATTAAAAGGATGTTATATTTATTCTTTGAATTGAAGTTATGGGGATTTTATTTAGGGAATGAATGAAGGATTGTTTTAGAGGTTAAAGGTATGGGATTTTAATGTTTTAAAAAATTATTAGATTTGATTATAATTATGAATTAAAAGGATGTTAGATTTATTATTTGAATTGAAGTTATGGGGCTTTGATTTAGGGAATGAATGAAGGATCATTTTAGAGGTTAAAGGTATGGGACTTTAATACTTTAAAAAAATATTAGATTTGATTAGAATTATGAATTAAAGGGATGTCAGATTTATTCTTTGAATTGAAGTTATGGGGCTTTGATTTAGGGAATGAATGAAGGATTGTTTTAGTGGTTAAAGGTATGGGACTTTAATGATTTAAAATACTACTATATTTTATTGTAATTGTGAATTAAAAGGATGTCAGATTTATTCTTTGAATTGAAGTTATGGGGCCTTGATTTAGGGAATCAATGAAGGATTTTTTTATAGGTTAAAGGTATGAGACTTTAATGCTTTAAGACATGAATGGATTTGACTAAATTCAGACCTTGATCTAAGTAGTACATGTTGGATGCCTCTATAAGGGTTCTTGAGAGGTGAATATAAAAGTAAAGGATATTTTATAATATTCACTATGCATTAGATGGTTGGAAACTTAATTGAATTTTGTATAGTTTCAATTTGGTAAAGTAAATGAATAGATGCATTTAGAGGTGTGCATATCCTAAACCATGAGTACCCTGATCCCCTACTACCCTCAAAGAACCAATGGTAAGCAAGGAAAAGAAATGAGTTCAATGGAAATAAACTATAGGTAATTTATATTTTACGCTGATTTACTTATGCTCAAATAGACTAGAATTATGGGGAGATATCCCTGATGTAGTTAATGTAATATTCTGTAAAGTAATGAGAATTTACCATGCAATATTTAATGTAATAACTATTTATTGGTTTAGAGAAGGTACTTTTACTTTATTTCCATGTTTGGTTATAATAGGTAACTGATTCTCTTTTCCTGGATGACATTCAATTTTAGTGTTAATCCTTCTTTATTTTCTAGATGCTTAGTGATTACTATTTGTTGTTTTAGTATCTATATGTATTCTTGTTTGGTTTCTTAATAATAGAAATCCAAGAGTAGAGTTCTAGGGTGAACATAGGTGACCTAAGGGAATTAAGAACCCCTTAGGGTGAACATAGGGGACCTAAGGGAATTGAGACCCCCTTAGGAAGATAAAGGACTAAGTTGTGGAGAGACTACATCTAAGTTAAGATAGCTCGTCATGTAGACGATATGGATAGCTTAACTCGCAATACTCGTATCATAGCTACACATAATGAATTGTGCATGGTATGGAGATGCGTGTATACCTTTGATGGACTGAGGGTGATATGTATGGCTCATCAAGAATGATGGGATAGATGGGATTATTTGTAGTAACACATGATACGCCTACACAGACGAACTTGTGTTACGTTACTTCGTGAGATGTACCTTTCAGGAAAACTTAGGGGATTGAAAATTTAGGTAAAAATTAGTTGGTTTAGGGGTTCATGAAGGATTCATGTATCTCTCTCCTTAGTAAAAAAAAAACTCTTTTTATTTTTGTATTTTTGTATTTTTTTGTTTTTGGGTCATTACATACATGACACTTTGCACAATCACAACTTACACCTATCACCTTGCACACTTTACTATATAACATTTTCACTCTTATCACACATTTTCACACTCATTAGATAAATATAAATCACACTCCCTAATATTTTATTTTAAAAAATACCACATGCTTCCAAATAATGTAATATCTCTAATACCCCTTTGTATTACAATATTTGGTGTAAAGACATATAATGTTTAGTCTTTGTATTCTTGCCTTCTTTCTTTGGCCCTTTGCTTTGTTCTTATTTTTATTGATTTTGATTTTTTTCATTTATTTCTATGAGTTATTTCTTATTCTTGTTAGAATTTTCAATAGGTCATCACAATAATATGACTCATATCTTTCTTTCAATATTGATTTTTCTTATACCCAATTTACTATCTGATGTAGGATATAAAGATTCACCATTTTAATGATCCTTGTTATCATCCAAATCCCTAATAATTGATAATTCCTTTTCATTTTTATGAGATAAAATATCTAATGAAATTAGTTCCATATATACTATTACCATTATGTCAACATGTATTGCGATAGTATTTTTAGAGTCTTCACTTGCTTTTGTCAAATTTATGCTTAAATAGTCTTCAAGAGTTCTATACTATTCATTTTTGACTTCTTTGAAAACTATTTGTAATATCCTTTTCAATTTTGTATATATATATATATATATATTAGCATTATCTATCATGCAGTATTCATGCATATATTCTCCTTTCTACCTATACATGTCCATCCTCATATAGTTAAATCAACCCAAATTTTCTAATGTCTCCAATAGGAAAACTTATTTCCATCTTGACATGTTAGGGTGTAATGAACCCCCTCTTCCAATGATTCCTCACATCTTCAATACACTCCTCAATAATTTGTTGTCATTATTGATGGAAAATCATAGACCACTTTTATTAGTCAACATCTCCTCATGGTTAGAAAATCATAGTTTACATTCTTAATTCAACATCTCCTTGTTCATGTAATATCAATTGATTCCCTTTTTTTTCAACTATTAATTTACATTACCTCAAAACTTCCTCCAAACTTCACAAATTTAAATGGCCAGAGTGCAACCTTGTTACAATTTATGTTAATTTAGTTGAATTATTTAATATATCCCTTTACCAAAATCAAATATGAAACATAAAATTCATGCATTCAACTCTATGACAAATATTAATGAACTTCATTCGTAGAATAACAACATTATTTCTCAACAAGCAAACTCATAATATTAGGCATAAATAATCAAATATAAATCTATATTATATTACAATGCATGGAGTCTTATCTCCATAATATAACCTTACAAATGACCTTTCAATAATTTAAATTATTTATCTCTTAAAAAATCCAAGAGATGCATCATTTCTTATTCCTCACATATGATGAAACTCTTATGAATCTTCACTATACATATTGCCACATATCATGTGACTTTTCACTTGCATATTTAATGCCTACACCTATGACGCTTGACTTACTTATATGATACTTTGTACACTCACAACTCACACCTCACACCTTGCACACTTTATTATATAACATTTGCACTCTTATCACAAATTCACACACACATTAGATAAATATAAATCACACTCCATTAGTGTGAGTGGGAACAAGTTTTTAAAATTATTGTGAGTAGGAATGATGGTACTATGAATGAGAATGCTAGAGCTATAAGCGGGATCATTGGATCTATGAGTGGTGGGGCTCTCTTAAATGGTAATGGAGGAGATTTCTCAGTTGACTATGGAAGGATGTGGGTTCGTGAAGGAGATGAAGTTTGGAAGGTTAGGTACCCTTTTAACCCATAAATTAAGTATTTTTCTCAAGTGACAAGATCATGTGGAGCCTTTGTTTCACCTCTGAAGGATAGGGAGATAACTATAGATAAGTTTTCCCTTTTGACTCCTTGAAATGTTTTTGAAGCCTTGTTGGATGAAAGTTTTCTTTTCATTGTTGGAAAATATTTGGATCCCCATACCAACCTAGAGTATTTAAAAAATGGGCTATAGCTAGATGGAATATGCTTGGAGTATTGGAATTGTGATCCTCCTGAATGATTTTTTCTAGTCAAGTTATCGAGTGGACCTAAATTGCTTCAAATTCTTAGTGGAGGCCCTTGGTTTGTAGGAGAAAGAAGTATTTTTTTTTAAATATGGAGAACTGACTTCAATATAATTACTTAGAAAATCAACTCAACCCTAGTTTGTATTAGACTTCTGAGTCTTACCTTATAGTTTTGGCACATAGATATCCTTTGAGGGATTGAAAAAATATTTAGATATTTAATTACCATTTATTGCCCAACTAATTCTAATTCTATATTGGTCGCAACAAGAATGTGTATTGAAGTTAATTTTGATAGAGAATTTCCTAATACAATTGACCTAATATTAGATCTTGGAGTAAGGAAGAAACTAGTGGAATCCAAAAAAAATCTCCTAGGGTTTCTTTTTTGGATTTGCTAGGTAAAGGTGGATAGACTTAGGAAATAAATTTAAAGAAAATATGGAGGCACAAAGAATTTGTGAAGAAACCAAAAGAATAAAAATTTGATGGTATTGGATCTTTAACATGCCTCATAAATCCTCCAACGGATGAAGATATGGCACATAGAGACAATTCAATGTTTGAGGAGGGTGAGTGCTCTACAAAAAATGGTCAGCCTCAAGTATGTATTGAAACACCTCTAACCCCCTTAAAGCTAAAGGATGATTTAGGTACTACTGTAATGAATTTTAAGTTAGATATAGATGATATTATTGACCAAAATTTGGAGGACGATGGAAAGGAAAAAGGAAAAAATTAAAAGTCCCTTATTCTTAGCAAAATCAAGGTGTTGGGTAGTGTTTTCCCAATTGGTAAGACTAGAAAGCCCAATTTTGGCTAGAATAAGCTTAGGAGGTCGATTATTTCTTAGGTAAAAAATAGAGACAAATTTAGAAATAGCAAAAGGGAAACAAGGAACTTTAAATTTTGGGGGACTACATTTATTAGGGTTTTTATTAAGTGATGAAATACATGGTCCCCTTCTCTTGGGATAAATGAAGACCTTTGACTCTATTCTTGGCCCATGAATATACTTTCATAGAATATTCATGGCCTTAACGACCATCCCAAACAAAGAGGAGTTGTATATTTGAGAAGAGATGTTTCCCCAATAATTATTTTTTTGTAAGAGATTAAGTTAGCTGAATTAAATACCTTGGCCATAAAGAATCTCATTTGGAAAGAGGTAAATTATGTAGTTAGGCATGTGGAGGGTCATTTTGGAATTCTTTTATATTTATGGGACCCCTCGAGAGTAGATGGATCAATGTTATCCACCTCTAACAAAATTGTGAATATTCTATTTCAATGCAATATTTTTGATCGAAGATGGGTATTAACAAATATATATGCCCTAAACTTGATTGTTGAGATACATCTACTATATACTATTTTGATCTAGATGAGGGAGGATTTTAAGAGTTAATTTTTGTTTTTGGCTGGTGATTTGAATACCCCCTCTTCCACTCAGATAAAATGGGGGCAACATCTCTTGATTTAAAAGTATGGAGGAATTTAAAAAATTTGTAAACAAAAATGAACTGCTTGACCTTGACCTAAGAGGAAGTAGATTCATCTAGAGCAATAGAAGACATGAATACCAACTTATCCAAGTTAATTTTAATAGGTTTCTTATCTCTAATCAAGGGTTAGACTTCTTGGGAAATTATTCTTTGCATTCTCTACCTCGGATAGGCTATGATCATAACCCTCTTCTCTTGGAAATTTTTAGCACATAAAGTTTCAAAAAACCCTTCAGATTTGAATCCATGTGGCTTAGAGAATAGGAATTGGAGGATAAAATTAAATTTTTGTGGTCCCACCCTTTCCCTAGGTCACCCTTGTCCCAAATAACTAGAAATATAAGATATTTAAAGACCCAACTAAAAATCTAGAACATGGAGACTTTTGGGAATATTTTTGCTTAGAAAAAAGAGATTCAATAGTAATTAAAAAATATTGAGGTAAGCTTTGAGGAGGGAGTGGACAATGCTACTCTAAGGGATAAAGAAAGGTAAATTTTGTCAAATTTTCACAACATCCTAGCAAAGGAGGAAATATTTTGGAGGTAAAAATCTAGAGTATTGTGGCTGAAAGAGGGTGATAGAAATACATTTTTTTTCGTGTGACTGCCCAAAAACATAAAAGTTATAGCAGAATTACTGAAGTGATTAATGAAGACAGATCCAAAACATTTGATTCGATGGAGATTAGAGGAGAAGCTGATTAGTTTTTCATAAAATTATGTTTACTAACTCCTAGAAATTTGTTGTTTCTCAAGACCATATTTTGAGGTGTATTTTGGATTTAATTTTGTAAGAGGTAAATAATTTTTTATCTCTCCCATTTCTAGTAAGGAAATTAAAGATGTTTTCTCTATGGCACTTGAGAAGGCCCTAGATCTGAATGGGTTTCCTACAATATTTTTTTAGAAGTTTTGGCATATTGTGGGAAAGGAGGTTGAACATGCCATTCGGGAAGCTCAAAAATCTTGCTCCATTCCACCTAATGTTAATTCTACTTTCATAGCTTTGATTCCCAAATTTCCAAGGGCCAATCAACTTAAGGATTTTAGACCTATAAGCTTATGCAATGTCCTTTACAATATTCTCTCTAAAGCCCTTTCTATCGAATTGAAACAATTCTTGGAGGGTATATTTGGTCTCAATCAAGGGGCCTTTATTCCAGGAAGATAAATATTAGATGGTATCATCACCATGCATGAACTTATCCATTCAACTGATAAAAGGGGTAATCCTAGTATGTTCATTAAGTTGGATATGATTAAGGCATATGATAGAGTCTCCTAGAGTTTTTTGGAGAAGGCCTTGATCCAGTTTGACATTCATCAAAGATGGGTGAATATTATTAAACTATACTTCTCTACACCAATATTCTCTATATGGTGAATGGTTTCCCTATGGGTTTTTTAAAAATTTCTCATGGTCTTAGACAAGGGGACCCTCTTTCACCTTGCCTATTCATCATTCTCACATAAGCTATAGGTAGAGCTCTAATGAAAGCCTTAGAGTCCAATTGTATTTCTAGTATTAAACCAACTTCAAGCCTAGATCTTATTCCACACCAATAGTTTATATATGATTTGATGCTCATGACTTGTGCCTCGGTCCCTTAGGCCAAAGTGATTAAACATATCCTAAATATTTATGAAGTTGTTGTAGGGCAAAAAATTCACCTTGGAAAAAGTAAGATCTACTTCTTAAATACTCCTCTGAGATGGAAAAGGACCATAGCTAAAATTCTTGGGTGTTAGATTGCTATTTTTCTAGCCTCATACCTAGGAATACCTCTTTTTTTGGTTGTTCTAAGGAGGAATTATGGTTTTTGATTATGGAAAGAATGAATAAAAATCTAGCTGGATGGAAAGGGGTTCTTTTAATTTAGATTCATAAAGCTACCCTAGTGATGGTTCCCTTCAACATATACCAATCTATTTCATGTTAGTTTTTAAATTGCCTACCAAAATTACCCACAAGTTAGAATAGATTCAAAATAAATTTTTGTGGTCTAGGGATAAAGAAAAAAAATTCCATCTGGTCTCCTAGAACCAAATTTGCACAAGCAAAAAGAAAGGTGGTCTTGGGATGAAAAAACTAAGAGATATGAATAATGCCCTCCTGGCCAAAAAATATATGAAGATTAGTCAGCTTCGTAGGAGTTAATTGGAGAAGGATTATCTAGGAAAAATATCTCAATATAGCTTTGTTCCATCGAGAAGCTAATTTGCCTTCAGGTTCAACCTTCTGGAGAAGTTTAATCTCTACTAGTGTTAGGGTACCTAAGAATAGATACTTGGGTATATATTATTATATTGTATAAGGGTTGGAATGGGCCACACATAATCAAGTTTGATTGTATTATAATATAATATTATAATATTATATTAGTAGTAGGCTCTACAAAGTATAATTAGAAGATGGGTATATAAAGTAGAGATATTTGTCATTGTAATCATTAGGGAGATCAATCATATGTAATCATATTTACCCATGAAGTGGCTTATGGGACTTTTCCCTCCTTAAATGGCACTCTCATATTGGGATATTTTGTGGAGTTATTCCTTCCTCAAGGAGTATTATTGGTGTTTCCTTACATTAACGATATTATCTATCTCTATATCAACTCTGGATTGTTATTATGGATAATTATTTGTGGATGAATGATTTAATATTTCTTCATAATGGTGAATGATTTTTGTTAATGATAATAAAATTTCATAACAAGTATGTTAGAGTACTTAGGAATATATATTTGGGGATATATTATTATATTATATAAGGGTTGGCCTGGGCCACACATAACCTAAGGTTGATTGTATTATAATATTATATTATGTTATAATATAATATTATATTAGTAGTAGGATTTCCAAAGTAGAATTAGAATATGGGTATATAGATAAGAGATATTTATCATTGTAATCATCACATATATCAATCATATGTAATCATCTTTGCCCATGAAGTGGCTTATGGTACTTTGCCCTCCTTAAGTGGTACTCTCATATTAGGAGATATTGTGAAGTTATTCCTTCCTTAAGGAGTATTATTGGTGTTTCCCTACCTTAAGGGTATTATCTATCTCTATCTCAATTGTGGATTATTATTGTCTATGAATTATTTGATATTTCTGCATAATGGTGAATTATTTATGTTAATATAAATATAGTTTCATACCAAGTGGTATCAGAACAACACAATTCTAGAAAAGTGGTAATATTTTTATGGAATTGGAAAATTAGGGTATTTTTTTGGAAAAGTATGTCATCTTTTAGGAGTCGTATCTTTACAAAAGTTTATCTGATTCATATAGTTCTTGGATCAATTTGTGCAAAATTTGAAGAGATTTAAAATGAGTGGTCATATAAAGGAATCTAAATAGTATTGGGGGGGATACAATATTTTGAATTCAACTATCTATAATAAGGGTAGTGACGAATTTTTAGATCATAATTTTTTTGGAAGATCAAATTTTTTAGTTCGTGTAAGAAAATCAATTGCAATTTATTTTATTTGGAAGAAATTTGTATATCTAATTGTCTATGTGGAATTTTAGCTTCAAATCAGTAGGGAGAAATATATTTTTATTAAACCCTAGTTTGAATTGGGGCATGATTGTTATAATAAGTAATTATTCTCTTAAGTTATACTAGGGTATACTTACTTGAGTTTTCACTCCTTCATGAGTCAAGATAACCCTCAGTTATAGTCTAGATCATATTTGATGAGTTGTTGTAATCCAACGACTCTCAATGATCAACTTTGTTATTTATACAAAGTTGATTTATGGAATAATCAACCAGTTCTACTCTTCTCTTCATATTTTGTGTAATGCTTTGCATGTCTATTTTGGGAAATTCTAAAATGGTACTCGAGTAGGATATATTTTTCTAGCATTCTCTCTTGTAGGTTCTAGGATCTGGTTCTTTGTATCTTTTATTGGCTTATCATTTTTTTTCAAGACTTCAATAAGATTTTATATATAGTTTTTTTCAGCTATATTTTTTTGTAGTTATATGTATGTGGGTTATTTTGAATAATATTTGTCTCCTTCTCAATTGAGGAAGGGAAGATTCATTGTCTTCTAGTGTAAATGTTTTAGAAAAATTGCCCATTTTTCATAGATCTGGTTTTTCTTTTTAAAAAAAAGCTCTTTGAATAGCTCTCTTCTATGAAATAATCATACATATTATCCTTTAGATTTTTTTCCTTAAAAAAAACACATTTTTCAAGCATATTAATTTTTAAAAAAATATTATTGAATTTTTTTTTTAAAAAAAGAGCTTGATATCATAGGAAATTTTTCCTATATTTAGAGTTTTTTCTTTGCAGGCAATGGATATGTTTCATTCCCCTTTAATTGCTCTCGGAGACCACAAAGAGAGGCTCAAATTTTGTGCTCACAGCACCCATTATTGGGCACCATAGTTGCACATCGTGGCACCTCTCTTCCGCCTCTCTAGCGAAGATCTGAGAGGGGGCTCTCCACTTTTCACTCGATTGGCACAACTCACTTAATCAATGAACGTTGTTGAGATTTTCTAAAAAAAAAAAATTTTCCTACTTGCGCTTGGAACGACATCTTCTACCATTGCCATTAATATATATTTTTTAAATATTTCTTCAAAGTGCTATTTTAATTTAACGTCTCTTAAATTTGCATCGGCGAACTTCGTAGGAGCCCGCTTAAAGCAGATTTTAATTTTTGTAACTCCAAATATCTCCTATCATATATTGGCTATGGTTTAACGACTAAATTTAGGTTCCTATTAAACTCATTCGAGCCCTCTTTATTTCACATGCTATTGAATGAAGTGCATGTGTATCTCAATGTGCTTGGTGCACTAATGCTCAACTAGATTGCATGCAATATGAATTGTGCTTTGATTGTCACACCAAAGAGTAATAGGTTTGTCATGGGAAAAAACAAATTCTCTTAGAATCTAATGAATCCAAAGAGCTTCCTGACATGCTAAAAATGTTGCCCTGTATTCTGCCTCTATAGATGATAAGGCCATTGCTTGTTGTTTTTTGCATAACCAAGCAATTGGTGAAGAACCAAGACAAAAGACATAGCCATAAGTTGAACATTTGTCTTCTACTGAACCTACCCAATCTGAATTCATGTATACAATTATATCCATGGGTTTTTCCTCATATTAGAGCCCAAAGTGAGAGTTTTATTGCAAGTAGCAGAGTATTATTTTTGTTGCTTGCCAACGAATGAAATGAGGTTGATGTGAGAATCTAGATATTAATCCAACAACATATTCAGAATAGAGAAATATACTTGGACTATATTCCAACTGAAAATCAAGTTGCAGACATCTTCACCAAGTCATTTCCTTCTCCGTGTTACATAGATTTGCGAGAGAAACTTGGAGTAATACAGCTACATTAAAACATAGGTCTTTCACCTCTTCTTTTCTTATTGTATTCTTTGGAGGATGGTTTTTTCCCATGTGGTTTTTTTATCATCTCTCCATTACATATTATACATGAGTACCTCATCAGGCCACATTGTCAGGACTCATTATTTTATTATTAAGGACAATCTTTGCCATCTGAAGACATACCTCTTTATTTCATAGCAGATGGTTTTTACCATGTGGTTTTTTCACCATATCTCATATATATTGTAAAAGAGTACTTCATCAAGCCATGTTTCCAGGAATCATATTTTTTTTGTATTAAGAGGGCAATATTCACAAACCAAATACATGCCTCTTCCTTTTTTCTTTTTGATAGATGATTTTTCCCATGGGGTTTTTACCATAGCTTCAAAAATAAACCATTATACATGAGTACATCATCAGGATTTGTTTTTGAGACTCATTTATATAATACACCCCTAGTATCACTTAAGGGGTGGTGTTAGAATAAGTAATTATCCTCTTTAGTTCTACTAGGATAGACTTACTTGAGTTTCCACTCCTTAATGGGTCAGGATAACTCTTAGTTATAGTCTATATCAGATTTGATGAGTTGTAATCCAATGGCTCTCAATGATCAATTTTGTTATTTATACAAAGTTAATCCATGAAATAATCAATCAGTTATACTCTTCTCTTCATATTTTCTGTAATGCTTTACATGTCTATTTTGGGAAATTCTAACAATGATATATATTTTCATGAAACCCTAGTTTGCATTATCTTGGGGTGTGAACTTATGGAGATACATTTTTTTTGAGAAGATGATCTTGATGTTAGAGACTGGTAGAAACTATATAAATACTTGAATTATAATAATTACATTACATGGAGCCTCATGCTTCCTCGCTATATTGGAGAAGAAGCTCTCTCTTGGTTTTATAGTTATAATAAGTATGAATTCACTTCGGATGAAATGGGGCATAAATTTTTGAGTATATGGGACCCATATTAATAGATACCTAGTTTGAAGGACACCATCAAGGGATATGAAGAAGAAATAAACATGCTTCAGAAAGAACAAAATAAATTAAAAAGAAAGCTAGAAAATTTTAAAGTGGTAGAAGGTAAAGAAGATGTTAGTGTGTAGATAGAAGAAACCACACCTTTGGTAGTAGATAAATTAAAAAGTGGACAAAGGGATTTGTTTGAATCTAAAAAGTCTATTTTACAATTTCATGGAAGAATTCAAAAGAAAAAGGTTATTATTTCCATTAACCTTAGTAACGAATATAATTTTATTAGTATTTCCTTGGCTAAGAGGTTGAAATTTAAAGCAACAATAATTAAGGACATACAGTTGGAGGGTGATAATTTTCAAATTTTTGAATATTTTAAGATCTTCATGGATAAATATGTTTTACATTCAGATTTTCATGCTATTGAGATAGATTATGAGTATATTGTTATTGGTTATCCTTGGTTAGATTATTTGGATATTGTTAAAATTAATGTGCAAAAGAAGTTTATGAAGTTATGTTATAGGAAAAATAAGATAACATTACAGGATATTTCTTAGATTAAGGATCAAGTATCCAAGGAAAAATAAGGAATATTTGTAGAGAAAAAAATTGAAGAACAAATAGAAGAACCTATAATAGAATCGAATAAGGGAGTAGCAACAACATAGTCCATGAAAAAACAACATCAAATGAGTCCATGGAAATAATAGTAGTAGAGTCCAAGGAATCTTTGATAGAAGAGCACAAGGACACACCAAACAAAGGGAACATGAAATAACAATGTGTAGAAGAATTTAAAATAATGGAGTCAAATGTTGAGGAGTCAAAGAAGGTAGAACATTAAGTTAAGGTTGCACCATATTGCCTTCCACACCACCATGAGTAGCAATAATATTGGAGGTATGGATTATGGAAACATTATTATGTTTCTACATGGAATCATAAGGGCACCAAGTATGATAATTTTTGGTAGAGAAATCATAGTGATCCTTATTTTCAAAGTGGTTCATAAACATCAAGGAACAAGTGGACCCATCATTCAAATTATAAAAATAAAGTAGTATAAGGATGGAGCCAACAAATTATATTTGGTTACTCAAATGGAGAAATGGTATGCCAAAATTAATAATGACCACCACCATTCAATATTTCACTAGGATGGATAGATGACCAAGATTAGTACTAGTTGCTAACATTACTTAGTAAATCATATTATCTTGTTTCTTCATATGTTTCAAGGATAAAATATTTGTAAGGGGTGCCTTGTTAGGGTACCTCGGAATATATATTTTGGGATATATTATTATATTGGATAATTTTTGGAATGGTCCATGCATAACCTACCATTGGTTGTATTATAATATTATATTATATTATATTAATAGTAGACTCTCCAAAGTAGAATTAGAATATGGGTATATAAAGAAGATATATTTATCATTATAATCATTAGGGAGATAAATCATATGTAATCATATTTACCCATGACATGTCTTATGGGATTTTACCCTACTTAAGTGGTACTCTTATCTTGGGAGGTCTTGTGGAGTTATTTTTTCTTTAGGGAGTATTATTGTTGTTTCCCTACCTTAAGGGTACTATCTATCTCTATCTCAATTATGGATTATTATTTTTGGATGAATGATTTGATATTTTTGTATAATGGTGAATGATTTATGTTAATGAAAATATAGTTTTGTACTAGCTAGAGATATGATGTTAAGTAGCATGAGGTGGAAATTAGGTAACAAGTGACAAACAAATTTTTGGGAAGATGCTTGAATCCTTGATTCTACCCTATCTATTATTAATGAATTTAACAACCTCATACCCCTTTTGAATCAAATTGATGGTCCTATTGTCATAACCTACCCTTGTAGTACCCTTGACAATGGAGATAACATAATCAAACTTGTCGATTTAATGCCTAACCTGGTTGGTGCTATGGCTATGCATGGCTATGATGTAGCATTTGACTATGATTTATGCCTATAACATTGCTATATATTTATGGTTTTATAGGGTAACCATGTATGTAGGTGTACAATGTCATGCTATCAACCTAATGATAGCATTGATGATGCCTTTGAATGATTAACAATGGAGCTAAATAATGAGAATTCTTGACATGGTTTCTAATTAAATTGACTAACCATTTGTGATGGCAGGCTATGATTTAATATCCGCATTGATGAATACTTTAAATTTTCTAGCTAAGGAATGGTTTGATATTATTCATGCATGTAATGGTTTTTATTAAAATGATCAACCATTGCAATTTAAGAATCTAATTTTACTTTTAATTTAGAGGGGAAAAGGAGTTGACTAATATTATTTTATGCTAATTATGGTTTTATTTTAATGTGGAAAGATCATAAATATTTAATATATTTTTATTTATAAGAGGACTCTTTTGGCTTCCAAAAAAGAGTAGGTTTTCAAAATATTTTGGAAAAATAAATATTTTTTTTATGAAGTTGTGTAGCTTAGGGGGAGTGGGGATTGAGTTGGTAGGTAGAAATAATAAAATTTTGGCCAGTCAATCTAGGAAAACATGCCCAAGTGGAAAAAAAGTATGATGAATTTGGGAGGAAGATATTCTGCTTGGGAGGAGGGCAAGCTAGGATTCTAGAGAAGGAAGGCATCCAGGGAGGGGAGGAAGATCTCAGAGGAAAGTCATACATGAAGGAAGAATGAGAAACTTGGAGTTATAAGTTGGTCATTTATTTTTGCATAGTTGATAAAAAAAAATTATACACAGTCAAATGAATATTATTTTTTGTTTTTATTTCCTTCGTATTGTTTTTCTTTATGCTTCAAGAACCTTCTGTTCACTACCATTCTTGTTGCTATTTGCTCCTTAGTTTTGGGAGGAATTTGTTTCCCTTATAGAAGAACTCATATGAGTCATGCTTCTTTTATCCTACTTGTGGCCCTATGATAGAACCTCTATATTTGTCCTTGATAGCAGATTATTTATCCAATGAATCTTATAAAATATTTATTTATATGTATATATCCTTATGTTTTTATAACCCCCTTCATTGTCTAGTGGAGGATTTCAAATTTTTGTCTATCACCTATGAAGGCTGGAAGTTTTATTTGGAGTCCTTGGGACTAGGGTTTAGCGGGTCACACCTTTATGCAAAGATGAATATTAATCAATTATACTTTAGATAAATCCCCTATGTATAACATACTAGGGATCTTGTTCATAATAAAAAATAGGAGATAAATCCTATGTTTTTTCTTCAAGAATTTTAGAGCATATGGTTCGTGGTTGAGCCAAAAAAGCCTATGCACCTATGAAGGTGTTGTGATTGAGGGACCTTCTCTAACATAGGTCTACAACCAAGACCAAATACTATTCTCCTATTGCTATCTAGTTACTTCCACTCTTACCAATGTCCAAAAAAATCTTCCCTGCTCAATCTAGCTCCTATTGTGCCATTAATGTGCTCCATGTTGAGTAAATAAAGGGGAACAATTTGTTTAATACTTCAGTCGTACACCCTTATCACTCTATGGCTATGGGTGTTCACTAAATTGGATGACTTGTATAAATTTTATACAAAAACTTTGATTAAAGTTTCATTTTAATATTTTATTTGGTGGTTATACATCCTGCATTTTGCCAACACACTCTTTGTTAGCGTTGTTGTGGTTTTTTTAAATTTTCCCTTATGATGTCTCTATAAATATTTTAACTTACCTGTATTGATCAAATTTTTTTTTTTTAAGGGGGTTAGGCCCTATAATCAATGATATTATGGTATTACTAGCTTTGTTGCATTTATTCACATCACCAATGTTTTGCAAAAGGAAATCTAGTTGGTGAGAAATTAGGTTTCCATCATCGTGGCTTGGCTATTGTTGCCACTCTCTTTTCCTATTCTACCACCTCATGGAAGAAGACCCCCATTGCCCTAATTCCTTATTTGTTGTTCATATTTTAATTTCCTAAAGTCTACTTAGGAAATATTTTTTAAGGAACTACACCGCGATTATGGCACTAGCATGTTGTCGATGTGTGATACCCTCATGCTAGGAAGCATGACTAAGGAAAGGGGCCATACAAGCCCCATTTACTCTTTATCCCACATGAGGAAGGATGGGTACATAAGGGTGCCATATAAGGCACCAATCCCCCTTTTTGAATTGACCACAAAATTGTGGTTAGGGATTGACCACTTGGTGGTCATATGACACTGATTAGAGCATCCTCTCCTATACCCATGACTCGAAAGTATTGATGGAGTTTGATATTTATTCTAAGTGCACCCCACGGTAAATGTGTTGGATTGTTGTATAATTAAACCCCTTTTTATAAAATATACTTCACATGGTTATGAAATTTTTCAAAAGGACCATATGATTTAAATAAAGGGACCATGTTTTTTTTAAATATGCTAATTATGCCTTAGGGTCGTAGATGTCATATGCTTAACCCTATTGTCATCTAATGAGGTCATGGTCCAGCGACCTATTACTTCTAAAGAATAACTTTTATATAAATAATAATTAATTTTAAATAAGTAATTTAATATAAATAAAAGGGTCAGGGTCAATTAGTTTCTAAAAAGGAGAAAAAACTTTAAAATAAAGTAAAGGGAGATTTTGTTTAATATGATTTATGCCCTTTCTGCACTAATGTAAGGGAGATGTTTATTTAATACGATTTATTCCTATTTTTGCATTAATTTAAGGAATGAATTTTATTTAATATGATTTATGGTCCTTTTGCATTAATTTGAAGGGAATTATTTTATTTTTAATAATACTTATACCCTTTTAGGAAGGAAACTATAAACCAAATTTAGGGAACTTTGGGATCAGTTTTGTGGATCAATTGCAATACTTTGAGATAAATATCATGGAGAGATTGAGTATTCAATTGATTTTTGTTGGGATCACTTTCATGAGGAAATTAAGATATTATAGGATAAATATCATGGAGGGATTCAGTGTTCTATGGGACCCAATTGTGAAGAAACTTAATTAGAGCCTTGGGTGGTAGTTCGATTTAATGGAAGGATATTTATTGTTTTAGACATAGGCTAGATGAAAGTTTATTTATGTATTAAATGAAATATTATGTATTGATTTTAAACCATGGACTAACTGAAGGATTATAATTGATTTGATGAGTGTAAATTTGTTAATGGATCCTATTTCATGTATTGGTATGCATTGTGAATAATGCTTCTCATCCGATTTGTTGAGTTGAATTATGCTATTGGATAACATAATTAATGAGATGGATCATGTTAGAGGATAAAATATTTTATAGGATAGAACTATACATTAGTAGATAATATATTACATTTTATTTTATGAATTGAAAATTGTTAGTAACAATATCCCTCACGAGTTATATATACATTAGCGAATAATATGTATGATTGATTTGATGACTTGAATTAATGTTAGTGGATAACATGATTCATGGAATAGAAAATACATTAGTGGATAATGTATTTTGTATAATTTGAGGAGTTGATGTATATTCGTGGATATTGTATTTGATTGTGATGTGTTAGAATATCTTAGTGGATAACATATTTTATGAGTTAGATAGTACATAAGTGGATAATGCACTTCGTTTGATTAATGCGTTAAAATATGTTAATGGATAAGGTATTGTATGAGTTATTAGTATACATTAGTGGATAATGTATCACTTGAAATCAAATATGATGGAAATGTAATAGTAAATTACATAATCATGTGTGTTTAAGTATTGTTCGATAGCCTAATCCATTCTAAGATATATAATGAATGTGTGGTACTTTGAACAAGTATGATAGGTCCTTCCCCTACTTGGTAATATTGCTTTAGAACTTATTTGAGAGGATTGTGGGGTCCTCTCTAATGATTTGATGTGTGCTTTTCTCTAGTTGATGTGCAGCTACTTTGGAATCCTAGATGGAGATGGCCCCTTGTGGTTGGACCAAGGGGAGGTGATATATTTGTAGGATGTACATAGAGATAATACAAGGAAAATTGGGACTTCCTCATAGTCTGGTAGTATGAATTAAAGGATCTATTCATGTAATGTAAATTTGAAAATTATGGTAAATTTCTTATGTATTTAACATGATGTATATTATGGTTAGAAGGTGAATGAAGGTAGATTTCATTCAAGGGTATTATGGGGTTCCCTCATCGATTGTGAAATGTGAAATAAAGTATCAATGCACTTTGTAGGGACATGAGAGCTATGGGACTCCAATGTACCCATGATTGTATTAAAGGAATCATGGGATTTCTTTCACATGAATGTATTGAAGGCTATTAAATTAATTAAATGAGGAAGAATATTTGAGGCTAGTTTTATTCCCCATGAGGGTTCCCAAGATATATATGTGTGATGATTTTTATTATTTCATGATCTTGATTCTTAATACCTTTAGGGATAGCTTGTTATGAATTTTATGCTACACTATACAAAATATGATCATGGTCAAGAATCTACTCAGAAATACATGTGAATGGCATTTATATTTCTTATTGATCATTTGCTTATGGTAATTATATTAGATGTAATTTATAAATAAGCAGATAAAATACGGATGGTATATCTGTAATATGCTTAGTACACCCTCAAATATGGAGTTAGTTATGGTGTAAGGATAAGTGTACCCTCTAGATAGACTAAGAGAGGTAAGCTAGATCATTGAGGAGATGAGATTGATATCTTACTTGTGTTATGATTAGTGCACTTGTGTATATGGACTTACACAAGATGGTAAATTTGTAGACCCTTAATTAATATAAAACAAAAAAAAATTCTTTCTCGAGTTGGCTTAGAATTTTTGGATTGTTATATCTGGTATCAAAGCTCTAGGTATGATAGACTAGGAGCTTTAACGGATAAGAAAAAGGTTTCTTAGTAATTGATCATAGGGAGGGTAGCTTTACTTAGATAATATTTTGTCTTAAAGTGTCTAATATTAGGAATTTTTGGATTATCATTACATTAAAACAAAATATTAGACACATCAAAATATTAGTTAAGGAATTGGTGTTCCTTTTCTTGATTGACTAATATAGGGTTAATCCTTATTTTGTGGTCAAGTTGTGCTACATTCACAATGAGTGTTATAAAATGCGGAGATTGTATGAAGGTATCCCTTAAGCTATATGGATAGTGTACAATATTAACCCTAGCAAAATTATGGGAGAGTGATCACTCCTATCCACTTGAAGGATGTTTGTAGCATCTAGAAACTTGAAATGTGGTGGATTATTTATGATCCTCTATGATATATCTTCATGAATCCTAAATAATAAAAAGGATTCCATTCCATTCTCTCTCCTTTAAAGGTTGAATTTAGACTATTACACTTTCATTTAATTCATTGTACAGGAAAAAGGAATTCGCACCCAAGGTATGAGAGATAAAAGGATATTCTCAAAAATTTAGAATTAGCTAAGTAGGATTGAAGTGTTATGGAGATCAATGAATTAGTTTCATTCAAAACTAAGGTGAGTTAAAAGGCTTTGTTGCAAGAATATTAAAGTTGAATGGAAAAAAATATATGAAAATATTGCTAACTTGATTAGATAGGCAAAGAATCTAAACTTGGAATTCAAAGAATTATACCTTGATAATGAGCATCAAGACATTTGGTTCTGGAACAAATTCTCTAAAAAATGAGAGTATTTATATTCTAAATGGTTTTTTGTAAACCACAATTAATTCAAATATGAACTCCTCTATTGATATATAAGTCTTTTGTTTTAGAGGTAGAACACATGCTTGAGGTTTATAATGGGTGAAGATATTTTTAATGTTTATTATAACCACAATGAAGGATGGTTGTCAAAATTAAATAGACTTATAAAAGGTTATAAATGATGTATCTTAGATTGTGATAAGTCCATCTAGTATTTTTTTGAACATTAAATTGGGCTCTTTACTTATTATGAACATCAACCATGAATCCTGGTAAACCTAGGCTATGTAATTTGCATAGATAATTGGAATAGAGATAATATTGAGGAAGAATAGGTGGGGAATATATTCTTGAGAGAAGTATGGGATCCTCTAAGAAAAAATTAATTTATGGTCCAAATTTTAAAAGTGAAATATTAGAGATAAAATTATGATCATAATTTTCGAACAATTCTTAGTGGAAATAATAGATGGGGAATCCATTCTTAAGAGGAGTATGAGATCCTCTCTTAAAAAGGTTGATAAAGTATATACCAATTTATGATATTGGTAGGATTTTGGAAGGAAATAGATCCATATTAGAAGCATATCCTCAGAATAAAATAGGATGAACCTATTCAAGCCCAAGATATTGAGGAGTTCTTGCAACAAATTGGGCTTGTAGGCTCCTATAAATAGTAGGTCAATTCAAGGGAATACCAAATAGGGATGAGTACCGTAGTGAATATTTTGGGTAATATAGAAGCAGTCCTAAAGGGGATAAGAATCACAATGTTAGAAATGGAATCTTGTGTGTTGAATATTGAGTAACTACACCCAAAATTAGGAAATTAGGGAGATTAGTTATGCAGGAATTACATAGTTCTCCAAATTTTGCTTATATTAGAGGATCTAAGATGAGGGAAGGCTTGGAAAAAGGGATCTTCTTCTATGTAGAAATGATGAAGGGTATTGTTGTTTTTGGTTCCTCATTGGTTGAATGATACCTCACATGGAGTGAATGTGTCCATTTGTAGAAGGACACTTTGTATGGTGGCATGGTTATAAACTATGGATGATAGTACCTTTGCATAACTTATCATGTGGAGTGAGTGAATATTTGACATTACCAATGTATGATAATATTATAGTATAATAGACATGCTTCCTTAGCTAATTTGAAAATTTATTGATATATTTCTTATTGCAGGTGAACGCACAAGGATGCATTTAGTTCAAGGGGAAGGGAATGTCATAACCCTTGCTTATAGGACCCTTGATGAGGGATATAACATAACCGGACTTGTTGATTTAATGCCTAAATTGGTTGGTGCTATGGCTATGCATGGCTATGATGTAGTATTTGTTTATGATTTATACCTATAATATTGTTGTCTTTACAATTTTTTAGGATAACCATGTGTGCAGGTGGACAATGTCGTGCTATCAATATTATAATAGCATTGGTGATGCCTTTGATCAATCAACAATGGAGCTGAATAATGGCAATGCTTGCAATGGTTTCTAATTAAATTGACTAACCATTTGTGATGGTAGGCTATGATTTAATATCTGCCTTGATGAATGCTTTAAATTGTCTAGCCAAGGAATGGTTTGATATTATTCATGCATATAATGGTTTTTATTAAAATGACCAACCATTGCAATTTAAGCCCAACAATTTAATATTGGATTTAATTTTACTTTTATTTTAAAAGGGCGAAGGATTTGATTAATATTATTTTATGCTAATTATAGTTGTATTTTAATGTGGTAGGCTCTTAAATATTTAATATATTTTTATTTATGAGAGGACTCCTTTGGCTTCCAAAAAATAGTAAGTTTTTAGAATAATTTGGAAAAATAAATATTTTTTTTTATGAAGTTATGGAGCTCAGGGGAAGTGGGGACTAAGCTGACAGGTAGCAATAATGAAATTGTACCTAGTCAAAATAGGAAAACATGACTAGATGAAAAAAAAGGAGGATGGATTTGAGAGGAATCCATTCTACCTAAGAGGAGGAGAAGCCAGGATTTTTGATGAGGTAGGTAGTCAGGGAGGGGAGGAAGATCTCAAAGGAAGGCCATAGATGAAGGACGAGAAACCTAGAGTTGTAGGTTGGTCTTCTATTTTTGCATAGTTGCTAAAAAAAATTATATACGCAGTCAAATAAATATGATGTTTTTATTTTTCTTTCCTTCATATTATTTTACTTTATGCTCTTGGAGCCTTTGGTTTACTACCATTTTTGTTTCTAGTCACTAATTATATTTTGGAGGAATTTACTTCCCTTATAGAAGAATCCATATGAGTCATGCTTCTTTTATCATGCTTGTGGCCCTATGATAAAGCCTTGGGAACAATCCTTGATAGCAGATTGTTTCTCTAGAAAACCTTATAAAATATTATTTATATGTATATATCCTTATGTCACTATAGCTCCCTTTGTTTTCTAGTGGGGAATTTCATATTTCCATCGACCATTTGTGAATGTTGGTAGTTCAATTTGGGGCCCCTTGGGCTATGGTTTGGTGGGCCATACCTTTATGCAAAGCTAACTATTAACAAATTATAATTTGACTCAATATCCTATGTATAACAGACCAAGGACCATGTTCATAATTAGAACTAGGATTTAAATCCTATATTTTTTCTTCTTGATTTTTAGGGCTTGTGGTCTATGGTTAAGCTAAAAAATATTGTGCATCCATGAAGACATTGTGATTATGGGACCTTCTCTAATACATATCTGCAACCAAGATCGAAGACTATTATCCTATTGCTAATGAAAAATATTTGTTTAATACTTTAACTATGTGCTCCTCTCACTCTATAGTTGTAGGTGTCCATCACCTAGGACAAATTATAAAATTTTTATATAAATAATTTTATTAAATTTTTATTTTAATATTTTTTTGGTGGGTTGTACATTTTGAGTTTCATTGGTTTGCTCTCTATCAATATTTTCATGGTTTTTCTCTCGTCGTCATTCTTACGTATCTCTCAACATTTTACCTTACTTCCTATGTTTAATATAAAATTTGTTTAAAGGGTTTTGGCCCTATAATCATTAATATTATGGTATTATTGGTTGTTCAACATTTATGCATATCACCCATATTCGATAGAAGTAAATTTGGTTTGTGAGAAGTTTGATTTCTACCATCGTGGTTTGGTCATTGTCGCTTCTCTCTTTCCCTAGTCCATCACCATGTGGAAGAAGACCCCTGCCACCCTTACTCTTTCTTCACCACCCATATTTTAATTTCCTGATTTCTACTTAGGAAATATTTTTTTAATACATCGTGCCATGACCAGGCCATCATTGTGTTATCGAAATGATGTGCCTTCGTGCTAGAAAGTGAAACTAAGAAATGGGACTTCGTAGATCCCATTTCCTTATTATTCCACATGGGGAAGGATGGGAGCCTGAGAGCACCATATAAGGTGCTAGATCCTCATGTTGAATTGACCACCAAGTGGTGGTCAAGTACTAGCCACTTGGTGGTTGTATGGCACCAGTTAGAGCACCCTCTCCTCTAGGCATGACTCAAAACTATTGATGGACTTTAATATTTAGTGTAAGTGCATACTATGGAAAATGTGTTGGATTGTTGTATAATTAAACCCCTTTTTATAAAATATGATTCACATGGTGATGTAATTTTTTAAAAGTACCATATAATTTAAATAAGGGAGCCATTTTTTTCTTAAAACATGCTAATTATGCCTTAGGATCGTAGAGGCCATATGATTAACCTTGTTATCATACAGTGAGGCAATAAGGGGGCCATGTTGTTTTTAAAATGAGCTAATTATGCCTTAGGGTTGTAAAGACCATATGCTTAACTGTATCATCATATAATTATGCCACGATCCAACATCCCATTGTTTTTAAAGAGTTACTTTAATATAAATAAAAGTGTCAGGGCCAATTACTTTCAAAAAGGGAGAAAATACTTTAAAATAAAGTAAAGGGGTATTTTTTTTTATATGAGTTATGCCCTTTTTGCACTGATGTTTTAAAATTATTTATGCCCCTTTTTGTGTTAATTTAAAGTAGGTATTTTATTTAATATAATTTATGGTCCTTTTGCATTAATTTGAAGGGAACTATTTTATTTTTAATAAGACTTATACCCTTTTGGGAAGAAAACTATAGACCAAATTGAGGGAACATTAAGACCAATTTCATGGATATATTGGAAGACTTTAGGATAAATCTCATGGAGAGATTGGGTATTCAATTGAGTGTTTGTTGAGGTCACTTTCATGGGCAAATTGAGATATTATGGGATCAATATCGTGGAGGGATTGAGAGTTTGATGGGACCCAATTGTGAAGAAACTTAATTAGAGCCTTGGGTGGTAGTTTGATTTAATGGAAGGATAATTATTGTTTTAGACCTAGGCTAGATGAAAGGTTATTTATGGATTTACATAAATATTATGTATTGATTTTACACCATGGACTAAGTAAAGCATTATAAATGATTTGATGAGTGAAAATATGTTAAAAAATAACCTATTTCATGCATTGGTATGCATTGTGAATAATACTTCTCATATGATTTGTTGAGTTGAATTATGCTATTGGATAACATAATTAATAATATGGATCATGTTAGTAGATAACATATTCCGTAGGATAGAACCATACATTAGTAGATAGTGTATTCCATTTGATTTGATGAATTCAAAATTGTTAGTAAAAAATACACCTCATGAGTTAGATAGAAATTAGTAGATAACGTGTATCATTAATTTCATTATTTGAATTCATGTTAGTGGATAGAATGCTTCATGGAATAGAAAATACATTAGTGCATAATTTATTTTGTGTGGTTTGAGGAGTTGATGTATATTCATGGATATTGTATTTGATTGTGATGTGTTAGAATATGTTAGTGGATAACATATTTCATGAGTTATATAGTACATTAGTGGATAATGTACTTAATTTGATTTATGAGTTATAATATGTTAATGGAAAATGTATTGTATGAGTTAGCAGTATACATTAGCAGATAATGTATCACTTAAAATCAAATGTGATGAACATGTAATAGTAAACTACATAATTATTTATGTTTAAGTGTTGTTCGATAGCCTAATCCATTCTAAGATATATAATTATTGTGTAGTAATTTAATTAAGTAGGGGATGTCCTTCTTCTACTTGGTAATCTTGCTTTCGAACTCATTTGGGAGGATTATGGGGTCCTCTATAATGAGTTGGTGTGTGCAATTCTCTAGTTGGTGTGTGACTACTTTGGACTCCTATATGGAGATGACCCCTTATGGTTGGACAAAATTTAGGTGATATATTTTGAGGATGAATGAGGATTTCATCTGAGGGAAATTGGGAGTTCCTCATATCCTGGTAACATAAATTAAATGATATATTTTTGTAATGTGAATTTGGAAATTATGGTAATTTTCTTATGTATTTAACATGATGTAGATGATGGTTAGAAGGTGAATGAACACATAGTTCATTCAAGGGGATTATCAAATCCTCTCATTTATTGTTAAATGTAAATTAAAGGATAAAATCACTTTGTAAGAACATGAGAGCTATTGGACTCTAATATTCCCATGATTGTATTAAAGGAATCATGGGATTTCTTTGAAATGAATGTATTGAAGGCTATTAAATTAATGAACTGAGGAAGAAAATTTGAGGCTAGGTTTGAGGGTTCCTAGGATATATAATATGCCATACATGTGTGATGATTATTGTTATTTTATGATATTTATTCTTAATTATTTTAGGGATAGCTTGTTATCACTTTGATGCTTCACTCTACAAAAGATGATCATGGTCAAGAATATACTCAAAAATGCATGTGAATGGCATTTATATTCCTTTTTTATCATTATATTTATGCTTGTGATTATTATATTATATGGAATTTGTAGAGATAGATAGAAAATATATATGATATATTCTCAATATTCTTAGTGCACCTATGTAGATGGACTTACGTATGGTGTAGGGTTAAGCATACCCTATTGATAGACTAAGAGGGGTAAGATAGCTCATCGGGGAGATGATATGGATATATTACTTACATTATGCTCGGTGCACTTGCGTAGATGGACTTACACAAGGTGGTAAATGTTTTGATCCTTAATGAATGTAAAACGAAAAAAAAAAATCTCTCAAGTTGGGTTGGAATTTTTGGGTTGTTACATCTAGTATCAGAGCTCTAAGGTGTGATGGACTATATGATTCCTTGAATGATCTCTAGGTATTATGGACTAAGGGCTTCAATGCATGAGTAAAATTTTTCTTAGATATTTATCCTAGGGAGGGTAGCTTTACCTAGACATGGCACCTTGTGTGGAGTGAGTGTGGACATCATCATTATTAGGAAATTGACATGTAAGATCACCTAGGAAATAATATCTTGCATGGAGAAAGAATCACCATAGCCATAATAAAATAAATGATGATGAAATAAGTTAGTTCCAAATGCTAAAGTACTAACTCTATGTGACTAGAGTCAACTCCTTTTAGGATAAGGAGTGCATCTTGTAATGAGGTAAGAGTGACATAGGGTATCTCTAGGAAATAATAATAGTCATAATAAATATGACACATTTTGGTGATACAAGTTGATGATGAACAATAATGATGTAAGATATATCTTAGGAAGATATATCTAACCTTTGGAAACATGAATAATTTGAGATAGATAGCTTAGGCTAACTCATCATGGAGATGAGACAGATAGCTTAAGCTAGCTCAACATGGAGTTGAGACAAATAGATTGGACTAACTCATTATAGATATGATATAGATAGCTTAGACTATCTCAACATTTATATGAGATAGATGGATTGAATTAGCTCATCACAAATATGAGATAGATAACTTATGCTAACTCATCATTGATATGGGATAGATGACTAAGTTAGCTCATATTGGGGATGATATAGATAAACTTAGGTTAGCTCATATTGGAAATTAGTGTCCCTTTTATCAATTTATTGAGATAGGTTTATACTTAGATTATGGCCATTTTGTCATACATTCACGAATAGTTTTAGGAAATGGGGAGACCACATGCAGATATCCTTTAATATTTATGGGTAGTGTACAAGGTTAACCCCAACAAAATTATGGAAGAGTGATAACTCCAATCCACTTAAAGGATGTCTATAACATCCAAAAACTTGAAATATGGTGGAAGATCTATGATCCTATATGATATATCTTCATGAATCCTAACTGAGCAAAAGGAAGTAATTTCACTCTCTCTCCTATAAAGGTTGAATTTGGACTATTACACTTTCAATCAATTCCTTGTGGAGGTAAAAGGAATTAGCATCCAAGGTAAGAAATAGAATAAAATGATCTTCTCAAAAATTTAGGATTAGCTAATTAGGATTGAAGTGTGCTCAAGATCAAGGAATTAGTCACATTCTAAATCGAGGTGATTTAAAAGGCTTGGTTGCAAGAAGATCAAATATGAATGGAAAATGAGATCAAAAAATATTGCTAACTTTATTAGATATGTAAAGAATCTAAGCTCGGGATTCAAATATGTTTGCATTGATCATGAGCCTCAAGACATTTTATTCTAGAACAAATTCTCTAGAAAACGGGGTTATTTATCTTCTAGATGATTTTGTGTAAACCACAATTAATTCCAAGATGAACTCCTATATTTATATATAAACCTCCTAGGTTATAGGAAGAAGACATGCTTGATGGTTACAATGGGTGAAGATATTTTTAATGTTCATTATAGCCACAATGAAGTATGGTTCTCAAAATGTGGGAGGCTTAGGGAAGGTCTTGAGCGATGTATCTTAGACTGTGATAAGTCCATCTAGTGGTGTTTTGAACATTAAATTGGGCTCTTTACTTATTATGAAAATCAACCATGAATCCTAGTAAACCTAGGCTATGTATTTGGCATAGTATATGGAATAGAGAAAATATTGGAAGAGAATAGGTGGGGAATCTATTCTTGAGAGGAGTATGGGATCCTCTTAGAACAATCTAATTTGTGGTCCAAATTTTAAAAGGAAAATATTAGAGATAAAATTATATTCATAAGTTTTGAACAATTCTTAATGGAAAGGATAGATGGAGAATCTATTCTTGATAGGAGTATGATATCCCCTATTAAAAAGATTGATAAAGTATGTACCAATTTATGAGATTGGTAGACTTTTGGAAGGACATAAAGCAATATTTGAAGTGGATCCTAAGAATAAAATATGATGAACCTATTCAAGCTCAAGAAATTTAGGAGGATTTACAATAGATTGCGCTTGTAGGATCCTAGAAATAGTAGGTTAGGTCAAGGGAATTCCAAATCAGTATGAGTATCATAGTGAGTATTCGGGCCAATATAGAAGAAGTGTTGAAGGGGATAATACATTAGTGGATAATATATTTTATGTAATTTGAGGATTTGATGTATATTTATGGATATTGTATTTGATTTTGATGTGTAAGAATATGTTAGTGGATAACATAATTTATGAGCTAGATAGTACATTAGTGGATAATGTACTTCATTTTATTGATGTGTTTAGAATATGTTAATGGATAAGGTATGGTATGAGTTAGTAGCACATTAGTGGATAATGTATCACTTGATATCAAATGTGATAGAAATGTAATAGTAAGTTACATAATCCATTGTGTTGAAGTGTTGTTTGATAGCCTAATCCATGCTAAGATGTATAATGATTGTGTGGTACTTTAAGAAAGTAGGAGAGTTCCTTATCCTACTTGGTAAGATTACTTTGGAACTCATTCAAGAGAATTATGGAGTCCTCTCTAATGAGTTGATGTGTGTCATTCTCTAGTTTATGTGTGGTTACTTTAAAATCCTATATGGAGATGTTCCCTTGTGGTTGGACCAAGGGGAGGTGATATCTTTGGAGGATGAATACAAAGTTCATCAGAATGAAATTGGGACTTCCTCATAGCTTGGTAACATGAATTAAAAGAATCTATTCATGTAATGTAATTTTGGGGATTATGGTAATTTTCTTATGTATTTAATGTGATGTATATGATGGTTATAAGGTGAATGAACATGAAGTTCATTCAAGGGGATTATGGGGTCCTCTCATTGATTGTGAAATGTGAATTAAAGTATCAATTCACTTTGTAGGTACATGAAAGCTATGGGACTATCATGTGTCCACGATTGTATTAAAGGAATTATGGAATTTCTTTCACATGAATGTATTTAAGGCTATTAAATTAATCAAATGAGAAATAACATTCAAGGTTGGGTTCATTCCCCGTGAGGGTTCCTAGGATATATAATGTGTCATATGTGTATTATGATTGTTGTTATTTCATGATATTAATTCTTAATGCTTTTAGGAATAGCTTGGTACGACTTTGATGCTTCACACTATGAAATATGATCATGGTCAAAAATCTACTTAGAAATACATGTGGCATTTGTGGTTTTTTTATCATTATATTTATGCTTATGGTTATCATATTAGATGGAATTTTTAGAGAGAGAAAATATGGAATGCCTATCCACAATATGCTTGGTGCACTTGCATAAACAAACTTATGTAAGGTGGTAAATTTGTGGATCCTTATTGAATATAAAACAAAATATATATATTCTCTTTCGAGTTGGGTTAGAATTTTTGGGTTGTTACACCTATGGCAGTGGAATTCATTGAATATGATGGGAACTCAAAACATTAGAAATAGCTAACCATTATAGGAATTAGCAGATAAATTTCTAATAGCTTGTAATATTTTTATAGTAATTTGTGGCTTATGGTCATTCTTAATCAAGACTATGAAGACTCCTTAATTTGGGCTTTGGAGAAGAATGGTCAATTCTCTATAAAATTAGCCTATAGATTGAATGATTTTGATGGGATTTTTTGGTGCCCTAATAGAAGTGTTTGGTGTAAAGTTTTGATCCCAAAGGTCAATTTTTTTCTTTAGATCTCTATTCAAAATAAAATTTTTACTATTGACAATCTCAGGAAAAGAGGTCTAATTTTTGTTAAAAAATGCTATTTGTGTGGTTTAGCTGAAGATACTTACCATCATATTTTCCGGGATTGCTCCCACTAGATTTTCTAGTTTTTCCTTTAATTTTTAGGAATTTCTTGTTTTTCCTGAATTTGTAGCAAATATTTTCATGCAATGGTCATCCTATTTTGTTAATATTTTCTATATTAATTTTTGGCATTTATACCTTCCCCATATTATCTAGGGAATCTGGAAGGAATGCAATTGTAGGGCCTTCAAAATTTTTTCTAAAAATCCTACCTTAATGTGCTCTAGGATTATTTGTACTTTGAAATGAAACCTCTCTTGTTGTCCATTTTCCAAAGTAACTTGGCCCCTTCATGAGACTTCTCTTGCCTCTATTTTAGGTTTCTTTTGTCTTTGCCTCCTCATTTGTGCTTGCAACCCTTGATTCAGTGGTAACTACCTAAAGAGGTTTGGCTAGAGTTTAATTTTGTGGAGCCTTTAATGGCAACCTCGGGCCTATCAGTGCAGGTTGTGTTTTTATAAATTTTCAAGGGGAGATCCTTTTAGATTTTTCTAAAATATTAGGTCATTATACGAACCACTTTGATGAAGCCCAAGCTACCTTTCAAGGTTATCGATGGTTCCATTCTTTTCAAGGTAGTAAGTTCAAAATTGAGGGTGATTCTCTCAACATCATCAATATTCTATTGGGAAAATAGGCTCCTAATTGGGCCATTGAAAATATGGTGCAAGCAACAACCATAAACTTGAACAAACAAGATTATTGGAAAATCAAACATGTGTTTAGAGAAGGGAATATGGTGGCAGACTTACTGGTAAATCTAGGTCTACAATAGAATGGTTTGATGGTTTGGAGATCAAACTTTCTCTAGGATCTTATTCAACTCGCCTAAGATGATGTTAGTTGTTAGTTCCTAGTCACAAAATCCATCCTTTCTGGTTGTATTGAAAGAGTCTTGGCAGGTTAAAGTGAAGGACATATTAATAGTTGGTTGTGTGGTAAGGATGTGTTGTCTATTATATTATGGGTATTATGATTTTTTTCTATAGCTTTTTGGGTTTAGGCCTCTACTTTATGTGTCCTTTTTTATATATTGCATTTTTTGGTGTTTTGGGTTGTTTTAAGATATTGAGGGTTGTCTTTGGGTGGGCCTACATTATGTGTATTATTTGGATTCTATTGTAAAAGGTTTTGGGGCCCCTTTCAAAACCATATTCTTGATCTAATTAAAAAAAAATACAAATATACCACAATATTCTAAATAATGTAATATCTCTAACACCCCTTTGTTTTACATTATTTGGTATGAATACTTATAATATTCAGTCTTTGTATTCTTGCCTTCTTTATTTGGCCCTTTGATTTGTTCTTATTTTTCTTGGTCTGGATATTTTTCTTTTATTTGTATGAGTTATTTATTATTATTTTTTATTTTTCAATACATCATCACAATAATGTGACTCATATCCTTCTTTCAATATAGATTTTTCTTATACTTGATTTACTGTCTAATGTAGGATATAAAGATTCACCATTTTCATGATCCTTGTTATCATCCAAATCCCTAATATTTGATCATTTCATTTTTTTTTATGAGATAAAATGTCTAATGAAGGTAGTGCCATATATACTATTACCATTATGTCAACATGTATTACGATGATATTTTTAGAGTCTTCACTTTTTTTTGTTAGTTTTGTGCTTAGACAATCTTCAAGAGTTCCATACTATTCATTATTTGTTTCTTTGAAAACTATTTGTAATATCCTTTTCAATTTTACATCATTTTATTTTTTAGCATTCTCTATCATGCATTGCATGAAATATTTAAAATCTTTGAGCATTTTTTCACTATCTTCTAAAGATGTATTTTAAGTGAGTCCTTCTATGATGATTTTCACAAATTGATTTTCAATTCTTTGACAATCAATTACTTTAATGTTGAATTTATTATTTCTCCAAATTTAAGTAAGCTATTAATTTAAAATCTTCAACCAATGATAAATCATTTTTCAATGAATCAATCATTCATTCATTTTTATTTTTATTGTCTTATCTCTCCAATTTAACTCTTTTAATTCCTATACCTACCAATCTCACCTTCAAATATTAATTTCATCAATGCTCCTTTAATTTAAAATTTCTTTTTTCTTATATATCCCTTGCATTAATTTATTCCTCAAATGTTCCTTTTATCTGCCAATAAATCATTTTTTATAATAATTAAAAGCTCTTTTTTTCCAAACTTCATATTGTCTAACAAAAAAATTGTTTGCCTGAAAATAAAGTGCTTAGTTTTGAAATATGAGGTAAAAATTTGAACTTTACCTTTTAGTGCTCACTTCTCCTTCTAAGTGAATTAAGCTATTAAAAAGGGTATTATTAATGCTCTATTTTTAAATGTCTCCTCCTCAAATTATATGTAAATAACTCCACCTTAGGCTATATTAAAATATCGTCATCTCATGCATTACTCTTGCTTCTTTAAGTGATTATAAACTCTTATTTAGGTAGTTCCAATTCTCCACTTTAGACTTCACTCTAGGCTAGTCAAACACTTTCTTAGGGCTATCTTCTTTTGTTACTACAATCATAGGAAATTTCTAGCTTCTTGGCACTACACTCATAGGCACTATCCTTAGAACTATTGTCATAGGCTTCATTTGGATACTTGGCTCTACACTCATAGGTATTATCTAAATCCTTGGATCTATGCTCATAGGCACTATCCTTCACTCATAAAAACCTCTTTATTCCTAGTTCATTCTACTTAGTACTAAACTTTTCTCATAGGGGATTATTTCTTTCTTCTTCCTTTTTCTTGGTGCTAAACTTCACTCATATAGGATTCTTTCTTCCTTGTTCATTCTCCTTGGTGCTAAACTTCACTAACATGAACGTTTTTCTTCCTTGTTCCTTCTACTTCATTTATAAGAGCTCATTTATTTCCTATTCCTTCTCCTTCATTCATAGGATCTTATTAGCATTAATTATAAAGGACTTAAACCTTCATCCCCATGTACTGTAACTCTCCTCTTAAAGTATTGATGCAGTCTTCATGCATATATTCTCCTTTTCGCCTATACATGTCCATCCTTATAGAGTACAATCAATCTAAATTTTCTAACGTCTTCAATAGGTAAAATTCTTTCCAGATTGGCATGTTAGGGTGTAATGAACCCTCCTCTTCCAATTATTCCTCACATATTTAATATACACCTCAATAATTTGTTCTCCTCATTGATAGAAAATCATAGACCATTTTTATTAGTCAACGTATCGTCATGGTTAGAAAATCTAGTCTATATTCTTAATTCAGTATCTCCCTGTTCATCCAATATTAGTTTATTTCTTTTCCTTTCAATTATAAATTTGGAGTACCTCAACACTTCCTCCAATTTTCACAAATTTAAATGGCTAGAGTGCAACTTTGTTACCATTTATGGTAATTTAGCTTGATTATTTTGTAGGTATCTTTACCAAGATCAAATATGAAACACAAAATTCTTGCACTCAACTCTATGGTCATATTAATGAATCTCATTCATAGAATAACAATAATATTTCTCAATAATAAAACTCACAATATTATTCATAAATTATAAAATATACATCCATATTCTATTACAATGCATGTAGTATTATATCCATAATATAACCTTACAAATTATCTTTCAATACTTTAACTATTTATGTCCTCAAAAACCTAGGAGATGTATCATTTCTTATTCCTCACATATGAAAAAATATCATGACTCTTCACTATACATCTTGCCACATATAATGTGACTCTTCACTTGCATATGTAATGCCTATACCAATGGCACTTGACTTACTTACATGACACTTTGCACACTCACAACATAGACCTCACACCTTGCAAACTTTATTATAACATTTACACTCTTATCACACATTCATACACATATTAGATAAATATAAATCACACTTCCTAATATATTGTTTACAAATATACCACATGCTTCTTGTTATAATCACAATGACACTGAGAGGGGGGGTGAATCAGTGTGTTCTTTAAAAAATTAAAACAATTTAGACTTTTAAATAAACTACAGCAGATTAAAACAGAAATAATAAAAGTACTAAGAGCATCACACATAACACGGCATTTTAACGAGGTTCACCGATGTGGCTACTCCTCAAAAAGACTTGCTTGGACTACCATCCAAATCCAGTCAAATGCAAAGCTCCAACTTTACATAATCATTCACCAGCACCAACCGGTAAGAGGCACCAACCCCTAAGTTTTATACTGCTACAACGAGAATGGAGCACCAACTCCAATTTTTCCAGCACCAAGCTGGAAAGAGGCACCAACCCCTTTTTCAAGCTACAACTTGAAGATAATAATAAAAATTGCAGAATGTAAACTTTCACCTCAATTATCACGATCTGCTATTTTTCTACGATCTTCTGCTTGTCGGCATTCGACTACTGTTGTGAAAAATGATTCGCACTTTTTCAACCACTCCTCTATATCTCTCCGCGTTCTCTGCTGCAACTTCACAGAAATATCACTTCTACAGCCAGCACATTGTCATTTCACACTCGAAACACGACTTCTGCATACCGCGTTCTTATCTTCTCTTCGCACCTCTCTCTCTGTTGCACCCGAACTTCATTCACATATATCGCATCACGCCATCCTTTAAACTCGAAGAACCCTTGCTTTTATAGAAGAAATTTTAGAGGCAAACCCTAGAAGAACGTCGACTGAGAAACCCTAGAATTTGTCAGCTGCCAAACCCTAAAATCCGTCGGCTGTAACCCTAAGAATGTCGACTGCAAAACCCTAAAATCCGTCGGCCCAGATTTAACTTTGTCGGCGTCATTCTCCACCTTCGTTACCTTCCTGTAGCTTATTGCCGTGAAATAGTAACACGTCGGCCCTTTTAATTTAATTTAATATTCTAATTTAAATAAAATAAAAATTTAAACTAAATATTTAAAATTAAATATCTTCATCATCGGGGCATCTTTTTCAACAAAACGAAGAGCAAACTTGGGTTTTAAGAAAAACCCATTTCAAGTCTGTTATCCACTGCATCCTTGGACCTAACTGCCTGCATCTTTGGATCTAACTGCCTGTGTTGACAACAATGACAACCTTCTGGCAACATCTTGCTCAACAATCTCCCCCTTTGGAATTGTTGGCAACACCTGTATACCTTCCTGTAACTCTTCTCCCCCTTTGTCAATAATACCAAAGGGCTGCTGCAGACTCTCCTTGTGACCATTCTCACACTTTTCAGGCACAATTTGACTCCCCCTGAGTCCATCCTCACACTTCTCAAGCACAATTTGACTCCCCCTGAGTCCATCCTCAAACACTCAAGTGCTCCCCCTGAGAAGGTGATCCCTGTAGCTAGTCACTTCTTAGGAAGTGTGACTACTCCTAATTTGCTTCGAAGATACTCAAATACTTCCTTGGGCAAAGGTTTTGTAAAAATGTCTGCTACATGTTCTGTAGTTGGGACATAGTCCAATCTGACTTCTCCTTACGCAACTTTGTCTTTCAAGAAATGATACCTTATAGCAATATGCTTTGTCCAGTGAGTGCATTCCTTGGATTCTTAGAAATGTTGATTGCACTTTGGTGTTGTCACACTTTACTTGATATTGGTTCACTAAAATTAATACCAAGATCTTTCAAGGTCTGTTTCATCCACAAAACTTGTGTGCAACATGTTGCTTGCTTGCAATATACTCTTGCCTCAATCTGTAGATAAAGACAACGACTCTTGCTTCTTCTTGTGCCATGCAACCAATCCTGTCCCCCAAATAGAATGCTCCTCCATTGGTACTCTTCCTGTCATCAACACATCCATGCCCAATCTGCATCCGAATATGATATAAGAGTGAAATATTTGCCTCTTGGATACCACAATCCATACTCCATGGTGCCTTTGAGATACCGAAAAATCCTTTTAGCTTCTTGTTACATGAGTCTCTTTAGGACTGGACTGAAATCTGGCTACCATGCACACTTGCTCTGCAAAATATCGAGTCCAGTTTGCGGTTAAATATAGTAAGCTTCCTATCATTGATCTATACATGGTTTGATCTACAGGTGGAGATTTGTCTTCTTTACTTAACTTACTGACTTGTTGTCATGGGAGTACTGCTGGCTTACTATCCTCCATAGTGAACTTCTTTAACATCTCTTTCACATATTTGATTTGGGAAATGAATATACCTTTCTCATTCTGATTAACCTGTAACCCCAGAAAGTAAGATAGTTCACCAATCATTGACATTTCAAATTCAGTCTGCATCTTCTTTGCTAAGTCTTTACATGATTCATCTTTATTGTTGCCGAATATGATATCATCCACATAGACAACAAGAACAATGAGGTGCCCATCTTCTGTTTTCACATACAGATTACTGTCCACTAAACCTTTCTTGAATCCCTGTTGAGAAAGATAATTATCTAGCCTAGCATACCAGGCCCGTGGTGCTTGTTTTAATCCATACAATGCTTTCTTTAATTTATAGACAAGGTTGGGATCTTCACTGATTTGAAAGCCATTTGGTTGTTCAATATAGACCTCTTCTTCAAGTTTCCCATTTAAAAATGCAGATTTCACATCCATCTGATAAACTCTGAAGTTCTTGTGAACTGCTAGTGCCAGAAACATTCTAATAGCTTCTAGTCTGGCCACTGGTGCGAAAGTCTCTTCAAAGTCAATGCCTTCGACCTTGTGCATAGCCTTTGCAAACCAGTCTTGCTTTATTTCTAATAATCTGACCGTCTTCATTTAATTTATTACGAAATATCCATTTGGTGCCGATTACATTCTTATTTGCAGGTCTAGGTACTAACTCCCAAGTTTTGTTCTTTTCAATCTGATCTAACTCTTCATTTATTGCCTTCATCAAGCTGTCATCTTTGCTTGCTTCATCTATGTTTTTGGGCTCAATGCTTTGGATAAAAGAGAGTAATTATTTATTACTTTCTTTCTTGTCTGAATGCCAGCTGTGGGATCTCCAATTATTTGGTTTCTAGGATGATTTTTCTGCCAATTGCCCATTCTAAATTTTTTGTTTTCTTGTACCTCTGAGTCATCCGATAAGTTATCTGCATCAGCCGTATCTGTATTTTCTGTGTCATGTACTTCATCTCCTTCAATGACTTCTTCGTAGATTGGATAGTTTTCTTGAAAATTAACTATTTGTTTCCTCCCTTCATCGAATTTAACATCTGCACTGTCCACAATTTTCTTAAGTCTCTTGTTGTAGCATTTGTAAGCTTTGCTATGTGGAGAATAACCAACAAACACACCTTCATCTACTCTATCTTCAAACTTTCCAAGATTGTCATCAGTTTTTCTGATGTAGCACTTACAACCAAATACTTTGAGATGTTTAGCTGTTGCTTTTCTACCAAACCACAACTCATACGGTGTTTTGCATTCACGAGTTCTTAACATATACCTGTTTTGAATATATATTGTTGTGTGAACTGCTTCTTTCCAGAATCTATCTGCTATTTTGCTTTCTGCCAGCATAGTGCGTGCCATTTCCTGAATTGTTCTGTTCTTCCTCTCAACTACACCATTCTGCTGCGGAGTTCTGGCTGCTGAATATTGTCTCCTGATTCCATGTTTTTCATAGTATTCTAAAAATTCATTCGAAATGAATTCTCCTCCTCTGTCTGATCGCAAGCATTTAATTCTTTTCCCTGTTTCATTCTCTACCAGCTGTCTGAAAGTTCTGAACATTTCAAAGGCTTCTGATTTATCTTTTAAGAAGAATATCCAAGTCATTATGGAAAAATCATCAATACACAGCATGAAGTATTTGTCGTCGTTTATGCTTTGAGTCCTCATTGGTCCGCATAAGTCAGTATGAATGAGTTCCAAAGGCCTGCTAGTGTGATGTTCTTTTGTTTTAAATGAAACTACGGTCTGTTTTCCCTTCTGACATGAAGCACACATACTATTTGCAGGTTTTTTAATGATTGGAATATCTCTCACTGCTTGTTTAGCGCTAATTCTTACCAAATTATCAAAACTTATGTGTCCAAGCCTCTTATGCCACAACCAGTTCTCTTCTTCTTGTCCCATGAAGCACATACCTTCTGAAAATTTTGATAATGTGTACAGATTGCCAGACGTCCTTGAGCCGGTTGCTATTAATTTCCCGTTCTTTGTTTTTCTGACTTCACAACCCTGCTTCTTGAACAACACTTCATGTCCTTTGTCACAGATCTGACTCACACTTAACGAGGTTATGTTTCGGACCATCCACATATAGAACTTCTTCGACTTGATTTTCCCTTCACTTATTTTGACCGATCCTTTACCTATTATTTTGGCTCCATCGTTATTGCCGAACTTCACAGAACCACCCTCATATTTATGAAGATTTTCAAATTTTTGTCTATCACTTGTCATATGACTTGAGCTGACCACTATCAAGAATCCACGGTACATATTTATTACGAGCTCTAAAAGCGATCTGCACTATTAAGGATTCTGTTCTTTCCTGAGTTGTTCCTTTTGTTTCCATTATGTCTTAACTATGTTGTTGGGTTCTAGCTGTGACTTCCCCTTTTTAGAATTTTGCACATATCCTTCAGTATAAATTCTATTTTGTTTTGCTCTATACGGTTGAAATCTGCTTTCCTGAGGTTGATATGAAACAGGACATACTACGACAATTTTTGGCAATATGCCCAAAGTTGTGACACTTAAAACACTCTACTGCATATCTCATTAAAGGAGCAAACGCATTTTTACTAGTGAAACTTCTTGGACCTACGTTGTATTTGCAGTCAGCAATTTTATGCCCATAAACATTACACTTGAAACAAAAACCATAGAAATAATGAGTAAACCTTGAAAGATGGTCTTGGCCGAGGTTGTTCTTTGGAGCCTTGGATCTTCTATTCTTTTGATGTGTGACCTTAGTAAAGCCTTCATTGTCAATTTGTCATTTCGGGTCTGGCATTATATCTTTCTTTTGCCTGATTCGTTTTACTTTCCACAGCCTTTGTTTCTTGTCTTTGTTCTTTTCACTTTCAACATTGCTTGTTTTTGGTTCAGTTGATGATTCTCCTTTAGTAAATCCGAGACCAAATTTGATGCCTGTGGATCTTTGATCGCTCAAAATTTTGTCCAGTTTCATCGAGCTTTCTTCACGTTTTAGATGACAGTTGATTTTTCGATCCAGCTCTTGTATTTGTATTCGGAGACTCACATTTTCTTCTTCCAATTTGTTGCAGTGGTCTATCTTCATGGATACCTGTATTTCCAGATCTTCGGGACATTTTCTTGTATTCTTCAGTCTGTATTTTTAAATTGGCAATAATGTTGTTTGCATCCTTAAGTTTCCTTGACAGTTTTTCATTCTTCTTTTTCTCTGATTCCCATTCCGTAAGAGCAGACACTAGCTCACCCTCTAAATCAACTTCAGCCTCAACATCTTCAACTTCAGAGTTCATCCCCTCTATGTTTTCTGATTCGTCTATCTCAAACGCCATAAAGAGAGCCTCACCTGTTCCTTCTTCAGAGTCTTCACTAGAACTGTCCTCTGAAGATTCTGCATTTTGAGAGATAAAGCTTTTCTTATTGAACTTACCTTTTCTGAAATTTGGTTTCTTCCTCCATTCTTCTCTTTCTTGATGTTGAGTTTCTTCACCTTTGTTTTTGTCATTGAAAGGACATTTGGTAGCAAAGTGTCCAATGCCTCCACATCTGAAACACTTAAGAGGTAGCATTCCTTTGTACTTTCCTTTTCCTTTCTTCAACTTTCTTACAAAATTTGCTTCCATTATATCTGAATCATTTTCTTCTTCAGATTCTTGTTTTGTGCTTTTGCCTTTTTGAGCTTTGAAGGTCTGCTTCTCTATCCGTGGGATTAGACTTTCCTATTCTCATTTCAAAAGCAGTCAAGGACCCATGCATCTCATCCATACTAAAATGATTTAAATCTTTGGCTTCTTCTATGGCAGAGACTTTAGAATCAAATCTAGAAGGAAGTGATCTCAATACCTTTTTCACAATAGCAGCATCGGTTAATTCTTCGTCGAGACCTCTGATTGAATTTGTGATCCCATTGACTCTTTGCATGAAGGTCTCTATGTTCTCATCATTGTCCATCTTTAAAGATTCGTATTGAGCTCGGTGTGCTTGAAGTTTGGCCTCCTTGATCCTATCATCTCCTTCATGAATTTTCTCTAGTTTATCCCAGATATCTTTTGTTGCAGTGTCTGTTGGAGCGGTGGCAGGAGCTTTGTAACCATTGACTACCGCACCCCAGATGTCAAAGCCCAAAGCACTGAGATAAGTCTGCATTCTAATTTTCCAGAACGCATAATTTGTCCCATCAAACAGCGGTGCTTTGTTCGAAGAGAATCCTTCACCACTTGCCATTGCTTGATTTCCAAGATCACCTTAGCTGTTTAAGCCTCTTCAGGTACTTGGCTCTGATACCAATTGTTATAATCACAATGACACTGAGAGGGGGGGTGAATCAGTGTGTTCTTTAAAAACTTAAAACAATTTAGACTTTTAAATAAACTACAGCAGATTAAAACAGAAATAATAAAAGTACTAAGAGCATCACACATAACACGGCATTTTAACGAGGTTCACCGATGTGGCTACTCCTCAAAAATACTTGCTTGGACTACCATCCAAATCCAGTCAAATGCAAAGCTCCAACTTTACATAATCATTCACCAGCACCAACTGGTAAGAGGCACCAACCCCTAAGTTTTATCTGCTACAACGAGAATGGAGCACCAACTCCAATTTTTCCAGCACCAAGCTGGAAAGAGGCACCAACCCCTTTTTCAAGCTACAACTTGAAGATAATAATAAAAATTGCAGAATGTAAACTTTCACCTCAATTATCATGATCTGCTATTTTTCTGTGATCTGCTACTTGTCGGCATTCGACTGCTATTGTGAAAAATGATTCGCACTTTTTCAACCACTCCTCTATATCTCTCCGCGTTCTCTGCTGCAACTTCACAGAAATATCACTTCTACAGCCAGCACATTGTCATTTCACACTCGAAACACGACTTATGCATACCGCGTTCTTATCTTCTCTTCGCACCTCTCTCTCTGCTGCACCCGAACTTCATTCACATATATCGCATCACGCCATGCTTTAAACTCGAAGAACCCTTGCTTTTATAGAAGAAATTTTAGAGGCAAACCCTAGAAGAACGTCGACTGAGAAACCCTAGAATTTGTCAGCTGCCAAACCCTAAAATCCGTCGACTGTAACCCTAAGAATGTCGGCTGCAAAACCCTAAAATCCGTCGGCCCGATTTAACTTTGTCGGCGTCATTCTCCACCTTCGTTACCTTCCTGTAGCTTATTGCCGTGAAATAGTAACACGTCGGCCCTTTTAATTTAATTTAATATTCTAATTTAAATAAAATAAAAATTTAAACTAAATATTTAAAATTAAATATCTTCATCACCGGGGCATCTTTTTCAACAAAACGAAGAGCAAACTTGGGTTTTAAGAAAAACCCATTTCAAGTCTGTTATCCACTGCATCCTTGGACCTAACTGCCTGCATCTTTGGATCTAACTGCCTGTGTTGACAACAATGACAACCTTCTGGCAACATCTTGCTCAACACTTCCAAATAATGTAATATCTCCAACACCTCTTTGTATTACATTATTTGGTGTGAAGAATTATAATTTTTTGTCTTCATATTCTTGCCTTATTTCTTTGGACCTTTACTTTGTTCTTCTTTTTCTTGATCTTGATATTTTTATTTTATTTTTATGAGTTCTATCTTATTTCGGTTATATTTTTCAATACATCATCACAATAATATGACTCATATCCTTCTTTCAATGTTGATTCTTATTAAACCTAATTTACTATCTGATGTAGGATATAAATGTTCACCATTTTCATGATCCTTGTTATCATCCAAATCCCTAATATTTGATAATTCCGTTTCATTTTTAAGATATCAAATGTCCAATGAAAGTAGTGTCATATATACCATTACCATTATATCAACATGTATTTTGATAGTATTTATAGAGTCTTCACTTGATTTTGTTAGTTTTGTGCTTAGATAATCCTCAAGAGTTCCATACTATTCATTTTTTGCTTCTTTGAAAATTATTTGTAATATCTTTTTCAATTTTGCATCTTTTTTTTTTAGCATTATCTATCATGCTTTGCATGAAATATTTAAAACTTTAGAGAAAATTTTCACTATCTTCTAAAGATGTATTTTGAGTGAGTCCTATCATGATTTACACAAATTGATTTTTAATTATTTTACAATCAATTACTTTAATGCTGAATTTTTTATTTATCTAGATTTAAGTAAGCAATTAATTTAAAATATTCAACCTTCAATCAAGCAATCATTTTACTTCAACTCATAAATTAATTTTTAAAAAAATTCAATTTTCAAATCATAAAATAAAAAATTTCTTCAAAATTCTTAAACCAAATTTTATTTTTCAATAATCACTCTTCAAATATTGCAATATTCAAATCAAGCATTTGTCAATCTTAACAATTTCTTTCAAATTTTTAATTCTCCTTTATCTCCCAATTTATCAAATTCATAAATTCACAATTTTTCAATGAATCAATCATTCATTAATTTTTATTTTTGTCTTCTTATCTCTCCAATTAAATTCTTTTTATTCTTATACCTCCCATTTTCACCTTCAAATTTTGATTTCATCAATGCTCCTTTAACTTAATTTTTCAATTTAAATTAAAATTATTTGTTTCTTATGTATCCCTTGCATTAATTTCTTTCCTCAACTGAAATTTTTTTGTATTTTGCATTTAATACTAGAGGTGCAATCCTCTATAAGTACTAGGAATTTTGATGTAAACTAGAAGATAGACATTCTGCCAAAAAACAATTTAAGTTCTCTATATCAGTTGAAGGATTGTTGGCTTATGGTTCCTAGGATTGGACAAGTTCTAGAGAGGAATTGAGAGTAGATTTGAGATGAGTCTTGGTGAAGACTTGTTGAGCATATTGGATAAGTTCGTTAGAAGACTTGTTGAGCATATTGAGCAAGTTCTAGGGAGGGCTTGTTCGACATATTTGAGACAAGTCTTGGTGAAGACTTGAGAGAATATTGAGAAAGTTCTTAAGAGGACTTGTGGATAGATTTAAGTTAAGTCTTTGATAAGACTTGAGAGCATATTTGATTGATTTATTTGTTCAATATTTGTGTTAAATATTGGAGAAGATCTAAGAATATTTTATTTATGATTGATCAATATTTGTGTTAAGGCTTGAGGATAAATTTGAGGATAGAGTTTGGTGTAGATTTCAGTCCATATTTATACCAGACCAGAGACAAATTTTAGAGAAAATTTGTTCTAGATTGAGGATTGTGTTTAGTGCAAATTTGAGATAAATATTGAGCAAAGCTAAGAGTAAGCTTTGGAGGTGACAGAGTAGAGGACAATAGTCTCCAGTTGATAGAAACCCATTAGACATGGTAGTGAGGACTGAGATCTTATGATTGATAACAAAGGTCTTCTGTGGAGAGAGAGATCCATAGGCCAATGTAGTGGAGGCATTAGTCTTCTAGAAGATCACCATCTAGAGTAGAGATAAAGAGTTCTCCTATGGATAGAGATCCATGAACCAACAAAGTGGAAGAAGTTATCTTGTGGATAGAGATACATGAAATTTATTAGGAGATTGATATCTCCTTTAGATAGAGGTCCATAAATATTGTAATAGGGAAGGATTCTCAAGATATTTTTTGAGAAAATTTTAGTGAAATATTTTATCCGTGGAGTAGCCCATTTTAGGTGAACCACGTTAAATTGGTGTCTCTGTTTTGTGTGATGACTTGTGCATTGATTTGATTATTGTTTTTGATATTGCCATTAATATATTGGATAATATTGTTTGAGAAAGAAAAGTAAAAGTTGGTCTTATACTGTTCACACACTATCTTAGTATAATCGTGTGTTCTTCACCTATGTGTAAGTAGTTGATTCTACTATTAGCAATTGGGAGGACCTACTTCAATTTATCATAAAAAAACTAGAAATTTCCTACAATAGGATGAAATAAAAAGTAGATCAACATAGATCCAAGTAAGAGTATTTTGAACAATATTTGATCTTTCTTGGATTACATTCATACAATTTGATATGACTAATAATTAATGGTAATCACAAGCTTACACCCAAGTTCTATGGTACCTACTAAGTCAAAACCTTTGCATGGTTGCATATAGGTTAGAAATCACACCATATTCCATTGTACATATTTCCTTCCAAGGATCTTACTTAAATAAGACCTTGGAACAACATATTTGGGTGTAGCCAATGCTACCCAAACTAGATTATGGAGGCTCCATAATTATTAAACTAGAGGCTATTTTAGTTTGATATTCATAAATGTTGTGCAATTGAACCATCACATATCTATTAGTATAGTGGTATGGATTACACCCTGAAGATGCCATGTGGAAACCACTGCACCAAATCCAATAATAGTTTTCTCATCTTTAGATTTGATGGAAAAACTTTTTTTTGTAAGGGGAGGCAATGTTAGGACTTCACATTCTAACCATTTTTATTTATTTTATTGTAATACTTTAGTAAATAACTAGTGGACCCTACCTTTTAGTGTTATCAATAAAATTGTTGCTACTTGTATTCATTTTATAGAATTATGTTTTCTTATAGGTTTATTTACAATTTATATTAATTCATGTAAGTAGAATCATCACATTATATTATGCATATTTTGTATTAATGGCTATTTTTATAAGATAGTGACTCTGCAATTTATTTATATATTTCACGTTTGCATCCTTTCTATAAAGGAATTTATAGTTAGTGATGAATGAGGTATAATTTAACCTTTGATTCTTCTATAGTAAGCTTAAGTGTGATGATGGTTTACCTAAATTTCTTGTCTTTTTATACAACTAACAGCTTGCTTGACCACCATATTTAGAGGTTTATGTAATGATGCACTTGATTGAACCAAATTTATCTATATCTAACATTATTTTAAAACCTCCACAATTAAAGGTTCATGTATGGATAGTTATTTTGTAACTTATTTGTATATTTAGTTTATGTACCTTTTTTGTGAAGGAATCCATAATTAAGGGGTGATGTGTAATTTCTCTTTTTTTCTCCTAAGTTATGCTCAAGTTAAATGTTGTTATTAATTAATTCTTGTTTTTTTTTTCACCCAATAACATTTTAAAACCTCCATATTTAAAAGTTCATTTAGTGAAAAATTTTATTAAATGAAATATATTTACACTGAACAATATTTTATAACCATAATATTTAAAGGCTTATTAAATATAAATTTAATTTCAATTAACATATTTTCTTACATGAAAAAAATTGTTATATATTAATACAATCAATTCGCTTCTCTTGGACTAAGTGAAATGTAATATAAATAAGAAAAAAAGGAACTTGATGATAATTTATGCACCAAATGCAATGATGACTATTATTATATGCTTAAAATATATATAAGCCATTTGAATCAAGAGTGTCATCTTTGTGTCAAATACTTTGACAATATATCTTGAGAGTATTGGTAACTAAAAATAAAGTAGAACAAGTTGTGGCTTGTAGTCAAAACACCAAGGTGTTTATGGGGTGGTATGGTTTACACACTGATATTTTCAAAGAATCAAATATTGGGGCTATATAGGATGGTAAATTTTTGCATAATAAAGTAATAAATAAAATTCAAATATGGTCATATCATTTAAAATGGTTTTTAACTAAGTAAAGTGCATTATGATATAAATATTTCCAAATTATACAATCCAACCATAGGCAACCTCATGGTGGAGAGTGACTATTGGCTAGTTTTTATTGTTTACATCACAAAAGACAATTATCCATCATATTCCACTTAAATTGACACATTCATGTTAGTTATCATGCTTAGGACATCTATTACACTTGGATATATCAATATATCAAAATAATTCTATGGATATCTTGATACTCGATAATGTATTAAACTTTTATACGATTGAGATAAACAAATAAATAATTCTCAACATATAAGGCATAATTATACTAGTTGTATTGTTAGTTATATTGCTACGTGGAGCCTCTAAATTGATGCTCTCTAGGCTTAGTAATAAATATTTTTTTTGGGTAGGTTAATACATGTGTGGTATAATAGTCAAAATTATAGGAATTTAAATAAAAAGTAAAAGGTAAATATTTGAATTTGAAAGAAGTAAATTTGTACACCATACCTATATGATTTGTTGTACATTAGCAATAACTTCACTTTACATTATAAAAATATCAAAGCTTTAGAAAATATATTATGGTATTCGATAATGTTATTATTTTATGCAAGCATGAAGATCATCTTCATATATACATATGTTACTTTTATCCAAGTTTTATTGTATCCTAAATATGTGCATATAATACTACTTCAAATTAGAAAGGCAAATCAATATCATTATAGTTTTCATAGATGAATGCATGTACAAGATATTACTAAAATTAATTATTAATATAAAATAGGAAAAACATGTTAAAAATAGTGGTTAGCTAAAAAAGCATGTAAAGTATTTTTCTTAAAGGGAAACAAAGACTATTTAGAGATTCTTTTATATAAAAGGAAGGGAAAAAATGTAGTAGTTGTAATAAAAGAGAGAGATAATAATTGAAAAGGAGAGGAATCAAAAGATATAGAACTCATTATTCCTAGCACATAAGATAGCTATATATTGGGTGTTATATACCACTTGTAATTTAATTCATTAGATGTATAATAAAATTTGTGAGTGAAAATACTTGCAATATAAATTTATTATTGAAATTAAAGAAACAAAGATATATGATTCAATTATTGCTTTTTCATGTGTTTTTTATCATTTTTTTAAAATCTAATTTATGAAGTTATAGGAAATTACATTATATAATATTCATCTAGTACTAGAGCCAAGATTTAGCACTTTTGAAGATTTACAATGATAGTGGTAGCTTCACAATAATTATATCTTCATTCAATGGTAACCACTATGATTATTGGGAAATTTAAATATAAACCTTAATGGTTTACAAATATGTATAGGTTATTGATAAAACTAGATAAATAGAGCCCTAAAATTAGGTGTGTTGTAAACACAAGACAAAAGTTATATAAAAGATATGAAAATAAGAATGTTTTGACCATGTGTCTACTCTAATGTGCTCTAGATATGAGTATATTTCTTAAAATATTATAAGTGTTGTGGTATATTTAATTATTTGGTACATGCTAATGTACTTCCTTGGTACCTTAATGGTACAAATGTAAATATGTAATAGATTAAGGTTGAATCTATAGTTTAGAAATGTGATTAACATTTCACCTTTTATGTAAGTTTCTATGTGTAGGAAATGCACAAGTGTCATGTAAGAGTGCAATGTGTAGGAAATACATAAGTGTCATGCAAGTTAGAGTGCAGTGTATATTGGGAGAATGTGTACAAGTGTCATGTATCCAAGTATGAAAATATGTCATGTGAGGATGTGTACACGTTTCTTAGACTAGGAGTGCATGTAGAAGTGTAAGAGTCATGTAGATATGTGCAAGTGTCTTAGAGTCAAGTGTACATCTAGTATGTAAGTGGCAATATGATAAACCAAGAGTCATGAGACTTGTCATATATCATTATTTGAATGTAAGAGGAAGTAATGTAATAAAATGTGTATATATATTTTTGAGTAATTAAATTTTGTAAGTTTTTTTCATGCATAGTTCATGAATGATTAGGCCATTTACATTCATATTTGATTATATAAATAAATATTTATTTCAGTATTATATAGGATTTGATATACATATTAATTTTCTCATCTATTATTCTACTCATAATTATTGATATTTCAACCTTTAATATTGTGGCTATTTTACATTAGGACCTATGACATTTTGTTGTAGAAAGGATTAAAAATATAAAGGTGGTATTAGAGATACAACCTAAATCTATACATTTTGATAGAGTTCATTTTTTTTTTAAAGTGAAAAACCCCTTGTGGGGCTGCCTTGGTCTGAGAGACCACGAACAGGGGGTTCTACACTGTCAAAGTCACCTAGGAGTCGCACCCGACCCTGCCTGCGCCAACATTATCAATTAGATTTTGGATACCCAATTCAGCATTTTGGTAGGGTGGATATTTGAACCTGGGACCTCTCTTGGAGGATTTCCCTCTCCTCTCCAACTCACCTACAACACTTGGGTAGTGAATTTAGAGTTCATTTTATTAGCCATCATTTTTCAATATTTAAGTTTGTCCATTTTTTATAAAGTTAATTTAGAGTATGTCCACTTTGAAGGTAGTGAAGACTTGGAATTTATTTTTAAAGGTCTTATTGAGTATAATTTGAGGGGAGAAGGAATAGTCACCCTAATGTGGATGCTAGGTATTTCCACTTGGGTGAAGGAAAACCAATGAAGACTAAGACTCAACTATATTGATAGAAAAGGTCAACTTAGAAGAAGCATTGGGCATTTGATAAAGAAAACCAAATCAGAAGAAAATTTGGATACTTATCGGAAACCAACTCATAAGAAAGTTGGATATTGATTGATTGGAAACCAACTCAAAAGATATTAAGATATTTAGGGACATACAAAGTCACCGTGATAATATTTTGGATTCTCTAGATAAATAAGATTCATTATTGAATATTAAGGAAGAACTGACTTAGGATAAAATTTGGTCATTCAAGGACATTCATAGTCATCTTAACATTGATATTGAGTTATCTAAAAAAATAAAAAAATAAAAAATTTTCTTAGATGTGACCTAATACATTGAATATTATATCTTGGAATATTGAGAAACTTCCTATAGAAGAGAAAGAAGAGTTTTGGCTTCTATTTTTTTTTGAAAAGAACTAAATATTCTATGATGGAAGATAAGCAAAACAAAGAATAAGAAAATTAGGAGATAAGCAAAGCATAGAAGAAATTTTTTAATATTTCTAAAGCTATTTGAAGAAAGAAGATATTCACTACATCAACGAAAGAGTATAAGAAGATATTATAAAATTTAGTATTTTATCTAAGGTAAGCACTAGTCTACAAAGTTTTACGCACTAATATATAGAATATTGCTACTTCCAAGTTAAGTACAAGTGAGGCACTAGCCTTCCTAGAAAAATAGGAAAGTGTTCATATATTTTAGCATAAGAAGAAGAAGCAAGATTCTAGAATCAAGTGCAAAACAAGAGTGCTAATAAAATATTTAGAAATTAGCATATGATAAGAGAAGGAAAGCTCTAAGGAATAATCAATAGACTACCAACTATTATTTATAGACAAAATCATCAGGAAGATATGAAATAGCCATATTTAACCATCAAAAAAGCAATAGAAAGAGGATAAAGAGAATCAATGAATTAAAAATATCATAGTAGGAGAAATAGTGAAGAGGATAAGGAGCAATAGTGAATATAAATGTTCATAGTAGGAGCAACAATGAAGAGGAGAAGGAGCAATAGTGAATAGAAATACTCACAATAGGACATTAATGAAGAGGAGTAATAGTGAATAAGAATGATCATATTATGAGTTATAGTTAAGGAGAAGTTGTAGAAGGAGCACCCAAAAATGGAAATATTCACTATAAGAGCAATTGGAGCATCCATGAAGAGAAGTGCTCATAGTAGATGCAATAAGAAGAAATGGTTCATAGGAGGAACACTATGAAAACACTATAAAATATGAACATTTATAATATTCAGTCATCACACAGGAACCAACAAAAAATATGAGGATTAGCCAAAATATTGAACATCAGAGTTGAGCGCCATTTGGAGAAATGTGAGCATCAATAGAATATTTTAAGCATCAACAATAAACATGAGCATCAATATTTGATAAAACAACCATCAAAGGGGACAAGGAAACTAGTGAAGAAAACAAATATTTTAGTGAGAGAAGGGAAATGTTTTAGTGAAGGAAGATGAATATTTTAGTGTATAAGGTGAATATATCAGAAGATCAGTGTAATGTGAATGTCAAAAGAGTTCTATGATAAAGTCATGGATATAAGCCTGAGAAGAACAATTGAACATATGCATATCACCTATGAGAAAAAATGTAAAAACATTATAAACTTACATTGTCTATAGCCAAAAAGAGAAATGTATTTGGGAATCAAAGTATATTATTACCATTATTATTATAAGCATTACTATAATTTAAATGCAATGTTCGATGCAACTTTAAGGTATTTTTAAGGTTAAGTTTGATGTAGAGCTGCATGCAACTTTAAGGTTAAGATTGACACATTTGATAAGAAATATTTAAACCAAAGTGTAGAGTTATCCAAGCATCAGGTAACTGAAGCAAATATTTGAAGTGCAAGTTGACCAAGGTTAGTCATAATTAAAGTTTTTTAATTCTTTATTTTTTTTAATGAGTTATAAGGTTAAAAGAAGTTTCTAGTTGGAGTTCTAAGGTTTAGATAGATTGTTATTTTTGAGATTTTTATAAAGTGTGGAGTGATAAGTATTTCTACTAATTTATTTTATTATTTAAAGTGTTAAAGTTTTTTTAATTTTTTAAGATAGATGATTTATTTTTAAGTTCTTCAATTTTTGAAAAAATTATAAGTTTTTAGAATTTTGCACATTTAAAATATTTGGGACTTAAAATATTTTCTACATAAAAAATTTAGAAATTTTAGAGCACATTAAACTAGAGAGATATAAGGACTTCAATATTTTTGAATGAGTTCCCTTATATCAAATAATTAATTTTTCCTTTCTCATTCTCAACTATTGAAAGGACCAAATTTTACATCATGGAAGAATAAAATGAAATCAATCCTAGTTGTAAAAAAACTCTAGGATGTAGTAAGTGGAACAAATAGAAAACCTATTAAAGATTAAATATAAATACAAATATTTAAAGGAGATACAAATTCTCTCATGCTAATAACATTTGGAATAATTGATGAAAAACAACCATACTTAATTGGAGAAAAACCTTCTATATATGCATGTATGTAAAATATTTGAAGGGAAAAATAAAGCTACCATATTGAACCTACAATTCCAATTATATTCCTTAAAGTTTAGTAGTGGATAAAGTATAAAACTCTTTCTTTGAAAAGTAGTAGATATAAAAACAAAGCTACTAATTCTAGGAGAGAAAGTAGAAGATAAATTTCTTGTTCAAGTAACTCTAAGAGCACTTTCAGAAAGTTATAAGCTTTTAGTCACTTCTTTACAAGTTATAATCAAGGAAACTACAATTTATGACTTAGTCAATATTATTCAAGAATATGAAGTAGAAAATTTTATCAAATATGATGACTATTAAATCCTTGGTATCTAAAGGGGATATACCAATTAATATAGCTTTGAATTCTAGATATATATATATCTAAGTGGAATTTGAGATTCTATCATATATGTAAGATGAAAGGTCATAATACAAAATTTTATAGATTTATTCAAGAAAATCAGATGAATACAAATCAAGGGAGTCAAATGAATAAACTAGTCCATAAAAGACAATATAAATATTAGTATCGATATAATCCTCAATGATAACAACAATATAAATAGTTTCAACATCATCCTCAATACCAATATGGACATGAACAAAAACATTAGCTCCAATATAGAGAAGAAAATCAAAAAGGAAATTTAGTTTAAGAAATTCATGAAATTCAAGAATTAGAAGAACCATCTAAAGAAAATGAATTCAAAGCCCTTATAGTAAAATTCTTGGTAAATGAATATTTTTATTCTAAATATACTAATGTTGCATAAAATTAGGACACAAGACAAGAGAATTCATAGAGATGGCATGGGAAGATCAAGACCAAGACTAAAAATAAAAAAATAAAGAAGCAGAAAAATACCAGGAATGTAAATAAGTTAACAAAATAAAGACAAAGAAAAAGACCAATATTGAAGACTAAAGTCTTCAAGGTTTTGAGGTATATTACATTATTTGGTACATGCTAATATAATTTCTTGGTACCTTCATGTTACACTTGTAAATATGTAATATATTATAGTTCAGTATATAGTTTAGAAGTGTGATTTATATTTAGCCTTTTATGTAAGTCTCTATGTGCAAGAAATACACAAGTGTCATGTAAAAGTTGAATGTGCAATAAGTGCACAAGTGTCATGCAAATTAGAGTGCAAGTTTAGATCTAGATAATGTGCACAAGTGTCATGTAGCTAATTATGAAAATATGTAATTTGAGGATATGGACAAGTGTATTATATTAGGAGTGCACGTATAAGTGTAAGAGTCATGTAGATATGTGCAATTGTCTTAGAGTTAAGTGTCCATATGGTATGCAAGTGGCAAGATAATAAGCCAAGAGTACTAAGATTTGTCACATGGAGAGAAATAATAAAGTACTTGAAGAGTAACATTATTATGGCTATATTATGGATACAATGCTCCACGAGAAAGAAAGATTCAATATTCATATATCATTATCCAATTGTAAGAGGAAGGAAAGTAATAAATCTTGTATATGGATTTTTGAGCAATTAATATTGTAAGTTTTCTTCATGCATAGTTCATGAATGATTCAGGCCATTTACATTCATATTTTATTATATATATGAATTCTTATTTTAGTATTATATAGGCCTTGATATACATATTAATTTGCTCATATATTATTCTACTCTTCATTATTGATATTTTAACCTTTAATATTGTGGCTATTTTATATTGGTGATATTTTGTGGTAGTAAGGCTTAAAAATCCAACAAGAAGTTTGGGAGACATTATAGTCTACTTATAAAGGCATAGATAAAGTTAAGTTGGTTTGGTTACATAATTTATGAAGGAAATTTGAGAATATTTAAACAAATAACGATGATAAGATAATTGGATTTTTTTTAGTAAAAGACTTGATTACTCAATTATGTAACAATGGATAAAGCTTCAAAGAATAGATTATTTGTGAAAAGTAATTAGATTTTTACCAATGAAATGGAATGTAGTTGCAATTGAAATAAAATAAAGCAAATATCTAACTAAATTATAGGTAGATAAATTCAACGGATTATTATTATCCCATAAAATTAAATTACATAAAATTATAGAGAGTTTAGAAATTTTTTTACAATGAAAGCTAAAGTAAATAAAAAATAGCAAATAGACAGGCTTATGAGAGAATATGGGGATTATCAAATTATGCAAGATAATGAAATAGCCACCATGGAGAAAGAGGTCATGGATTCAACATTGTAGATACTATAAATATCCAATATTATAATTGCTAAATATTTGATCACTTTGACAGGGACTGTAGACTCAAGAAGAGTTACATTCAAGATAAGATGATGACTTTTTCTAAATATGAAGAAAAGAAGTTTAGATCTATCATGTATTTTTTATTTTCACATTGTAGAAAAATCTAATGATGAAATTTAGTATTTTGATTCTAGATGATACAATGATATGATAGGTAACAGAAAATTGTTTGCAAAAATTAATGAATTTGTGAGTTTAGACAAGGATTTTTCACCCTAAGGTCATAATCCTTTCCCTCCCCTAACACACGTAACCCATACCCTCATTGAGTTCAACTTATTTTCTCATATGTGTGAACCCACATTTCATTTTACCTTGTTTTTTGCAAATTGGTGACCTCTAAATTTATCCTGTTAATTTGCTAAAACTGGCTAACCTCCTATCTGCCCAAAAAATAATTTCATCCCATTCCAAATCCATCCATTCATGGATTTTCCATGAATTCATGCATCTTCTATGAATTTAAAATCCCTAATTTTAGACTATGATTTTTTACAAATTGGGAATTTTACCAATCTAACTATCCCTCCTTGAATCATTGCCCTAAACCTCACATTTTTTGGTTAACTCACATCGATCCACGTTGTAAGAGACATTCATTTTTTCCTAAGGGGGATATAATAGTGAATTGATAAAACTAATGGAGAATTTAAAAAAAATGAGCAATTGTGTTTTGATTAAGAGAATCTGAGAACTGATAGAATTTTTGCAGGTTGAGTGATAGAAGTAGATCCCTCACTAATTGGAGAACACTTTTGGAGTTCATATTTTTGTTCAAAAATCCATCTTGTTGCCATTTCCCTTGCAATACCATATGGTAAAATCAATAATATTTCCACTGTGAGAAAGTTATTTTGTGTTTCTTGTGATATCTACACTTCATTTTCTCCATTTTCACATCAATTTCATACATCTAGAGAATTCACGAGTACATCTATGAATTCGCTTACAGGTTGTGAATATACTTGTAGGTTGTGAATTTGCATAGCTATAGGCCTATGGAAAATCTCTACTTATGGACCTTATATATTTTTTTAATTATTCATGCCTCAGTTATCATGTTATCTCAATATGATGATCAACATAAAAATTGATAATTTACTACATTAGTAACACCCTCGTTAGATATGAAACCCGTTATACACCTTTATAAAAAACTCTACCTTACTTTCGGATTTTGCAACCCAAAAATTATGACATTACATGCTTAGTCATAAGACCTTTATTTGAACCCCATATTATTTTTGGGCCCTATATTTCAAGGGTAAACACCAAATAATTTTGTACCCTTAGCGAGTTTGACTTAGGAATCATCAATCAAAGTCCAAGTTATAGTTGATCAATTGGTAGCAATAACATTAGAATAAATTCCTTCCATGGTCATATATTTCTCAATTGAATCTATATTTACCATAGAAAATAAGCCCAAATATTCTTGGATACTATATTTTGATGGTGGCAATTTCATCAAAGGTGTATGTGTAGAAAATATTTTTGTCACTCTTCAAAAGCAAGTAATTCCTCTTTCCTTCTTATTACAACTCTCTTGTACTAATAATTCCATTATGTACGAAGCCCTTATTTTAGAACTTCACACTAACCTAGCCCTAAATTTTAATATCCTCTATATTTTTTAAGACTCAACTTGAGGTAAATCAAATAAGTGGTGTTTAACATAGTAAGAACCATAAGCTTAAATCCTATAAAAAAATTGTTACAAATATTTTGTATACCTTTGATAAGATAATTGTTGAATCTATCCTATAATATAGTAATTTCGATATTGATGCCATGGTTGTTGTAACCTATATTATCCCTTTAGAGTTTGATGATATTCAAGCAATTATTTTTATTTGATAAATTACATAACTGAAAATCCTTGATTCTAGTCAGTTGTCTTTACAAGTGTTGTTGAGCCATCATATCTTCCATTTGACTTTTAGTATACAAACATATTTTACTTGATAAATAATTGTACCATGCTAGATGGATTTGATCAATGGAAAAAAGTATTTGGAATTAAAATCATGTCAATTTCTAATCATCAAAGATATTTTGTAATGATGTTCCTTTGATGACATGCATATGCTATGCCTATATTTTGATGATACTAAAATGGTCATTTAGGAGTCTCATACAAGGTCTTGTGGTGGTAACTTCAGTATAAATTTCATCACCAAGACACTTTTTGAATAAGGTTACTATTCGAATTCCATGGAGAAGTATTCTTGTAATTATGTTTGGCATTGTGATCAATGTCAATGCCATATAAAATTTATACATGCTCCTTTTCGATATCTCTAACCTAGTGTATCTTCTTGGACATTTTCCATCTAGGGAATTGACATAATTGGGGAAGTTAATAGTACATATTCTAATGAACATTGGTTCATAACCACTACCACATAATATTTTATTATACAAGTATTAGCTATGAATCTATCCACAACAACTAGTGTTCAAGTTTCCTCATGCATGCTTAACCAAATCCTCTACCAATATGGAATACCTTCTACCATAATATTTAATAATGATATAAATTTTAAGAATAAATATATTCATAAATTTTATGCCAATTACAAAAGCTAGTATAAATTTTCCACTCCTATGCTCAAGGTAATGGTCAAGTTGAAGCATCTAAAAAAAATTGATCAAGATTCTTAAAAAACTAGTTATCAAATTTGTTCATGGTTGGCATATTTATATCTAACCTACTTTATGGCCATATCATAGTCCTATTTATAAACCCAATGGTATAACACCATATTTCTTGGTGTATGACATCAAATCCATGTTCCTATTTGAACTTAAAAAACCCATATTTGAGGATCTTGTTACAAGACTCCTCAATAAATTTAAAGATATAGTACCTGTATTTGTAATAGCAAGAGAAAGATGAGTTATTTTTCCCATTATAGTATTTGCATGGATGGAAACTCTAACAATTAACATTTTCATGACCATATTGATTGTAATAGGTGCATAGTAGTGATGATATAATAGTTTTCTAGTTTATTTTTGGAACATCATATTTTTCTATTAGATGGTTGTGAAAAGAATCTAAAAACACAAGAAAAATATTGAAAACAAAGTTTAAATAGGTGCATTGTAGCTTAAATATTGTTTTTGATTTTCAAGGAAATATTGGAAATGCATATAGATTAGATCTTAGCTACATTTGGCCTAAATGTTAGGTGTTTACAAATTGAAAATAATGCATCTGAACAACACCTTTTTTTATATTTAGAAGTAGTGTCAAATAGTTCTTGGTGAATGCACAACTATCCAACTATCACCAAAGGAGGTACATCACCAGGTATCCCTCACATCGAGGTGTAGGTTTCAAACATCCATCCTCCTTCTAAGCATGAATATATTTTTCTAGAGGGAAAGGAGTGTGAATTTTATTGCCTACATTCTTTGCTAAACCTAATGTGAATATCATGCATCAAAGAATTTGGGTACATAAACAATATTGAACAAGCCTAGTCCTAAATAGTAAAATAAGGGAAACTCTCTTGTGTGACATTGTCCTCTAAATAATTCTTTTTTTGTATTCCTTTCATGACCATGACCTTGAGAAGTGGTAAAGAAATTGAAGGTCCTCTAGAGGACCAAGTTAATGCAAAAATACCAATGATGAGTCCACAGAAACTGAGCAAAACAAAGAAGAAATTGACCTAGATCCTAAAGAACACAATGATGGAACCATCCAATATAGCTTTAATGAACGCTTTTGGGAATTCATAAAGACTAATCGTGATACCATTGATAAATCCATAGAAGAGGAAGCCCACAAATAGAAAGGTGAACCTTCTAATATTCACCATTTTCTTTCTGACCATGATCCAAATGCATGCTTGGTTAGGGCTTCATATAGCTTATCTCCACCATGTCACATCACATATATCAACCCATTGTATAATCCTACTCCACCTAATCAACAAAAAATCATGTATGCTACTACCAAAACCATCAATGATGGAGGATTTTTACAAGTTCTTGTGACTAACAGAAATCAAATTCCTCTACAATTTAATTAAACAACATCTGCTTTATCAAAACCTCTTTATTCTTCACCTTTTATATCTATATTTATTAATCAAGAAACCTTACTTTCACATTCTTCTACATCATACATTTATTCATGAACACTTCCACATTCTTATTTTAATGTGACATATCCATATTTTCAAATAAATATTGTTTTGCCAATCCTTTGCATAATAGTGTCTCAATTCCTAATGCATATCCATATCACACCTCTCAATCAAACTACTATCCTCCTCATGGAAATATAGTAGCACCAATTGTTCGTAATTCTCAAACTCACCCTTTAGAAGCAATATTGAAATAGTTGGCCACATGGTTGGACTATATCAACCCATATGGCCCCAATTATAGTAACAAAAAAATGTGCAACTAGCCATTGGATCCTATTGTTGGTTCTAGAACATATCCCAAGAACTTGCCCATGCCTATTTTACCCACTTACAAGGGGATTAAGAATCCCATAAAACATATAAGAAGGTTCAAAACAAAATATTATGACATAACTAATTACGACATGCTACTACTTATTATGTTCCCAAAAAGCCTTGGGGGCATGGCCCTAGAGAGGTATTACCAACTGCCCATACATTTCTTGAGGAACTTTGAGGGAATGATTGAGTTATTTGTATATAAATTTGGGGTATATATTGAGATACACGTGATAATTAAATACTTGTACAACTTGAAACAACGAAAAGAGGAAATCTTTTCTAAATTTCTAGCACGATGGTGAAAGCTCATTGGGAAGTTGCATTCCACTTTACCTCCTAGGGAAATATTGGAGAAATTTATTTCCAATTTACAAGAACAACTTTCCTATGAGTTAGCGACTACTACCTTTGACCAAGCCATCAATTTAGACATAAAAATGGAGGAGGCCCTTGTTAGAAGAGACCAGTTGAAAAGAAAAGAAGAATATAAAACCTTCAAATTTTAATATAAAAATAAACATGTAGTTGGATATGGAGTCACAAATTCTAGGCATTCCACAAATGTTAACGCTACCAATATTTTGAAGAATATTGTACTGATAGCTCCTCAAAAATCCCCACCACACAATTTCACCAAGATCAACCAACCATTTTCAATGGTCTTAAAAAAACTATTACACACATGTATGATAGAGGTACATCACATTTGGTAACCTGATACCACTACTGATTGGTATAATCCTATAAAACATTGTGACTTCCATAGAGTTGATAGCCACATAACAAACTATGTAAGAGGTTGAAACATGTGGTACAAGACTTAATTGACAATGACTAGTTAGTCATTAAGTGTTCAACCATGAATTTTGACCTAACTACAACCAATCAATCTTCTGCATAGCAAGCATAGACTACAAATTAACATATGGAGATTTTTCAATGTCCATTACCTAATCATGATAAACTAAAGGTACAATAGGTAAACTATGAAAATATGCTTCCCGCAAAACATTATGTGGGCATGATTAGTAGTGTACTAAAAAAAATATCTCCATCAAATGTGCTTGTGCATTTTCATTCTACTACTACAACTTATAAAGACCATGAGGAAGTTCAAAAACCTTTATCTTTTGAACATTATAAAGGTAATTCAAACCCCCAATCCAACACTCTTTCAATCACCTCTAATAGCTCAAATAAGGAATCTAATCTTGTGATTCCCATCATGGATATTTTGTTCTTAAGCGCCTATATGCAAATATATTATTGACTCATCCACTTATGCATTTGTTTCTACCACTAGAGCAACCAACATAACATAGATTTCATCCTATTCAAACCCATTCGTATTTTCCTTCTATTCCTCTCTAGATTCTTCCTCCACCTAATGATATATTTGTAATGATTAGATCCATGAATCAATAACAAGCTCAATATCAACCCACATAGCAAGCTACACAATCAACAAACCCACCCAAAGCACCTTCACCACAACCAAGTGACCCTTCTAGGCTTCCTTTGATTTTGAAGACACCAAAAAAGGACAACAGTGTGACAAAGTCTAAGCAAGATCTAACTTTCGATATAAAGCTCCAAATTGCTCATGCACCCACCAAAATTTCTCTCCTAGAGCTTCTTTAATCTTCTCCTACTCATAGGTAGGAATTAATAAAATCCTTGATCCAAATGATGGTATCTCAATATATTAAACCCTCCTCTATAATTAACATTGTGGTGTCTCATAGGATTGATCACATATATTTTTATGATGAGGATATCCCTCCTCATAGTTTACAAAGTAACAACCGTCTATACATTAGGTCCTTATTAAAAAAATATTTATAGATAATGGGTATTTGTTCAACATTTGTATATATAAATTCTTTAAAAAGTTTAGGTTCAAAAATGAAGACCTAAGAAAGTCAGACTTGACCATAAAATTACTCAATGATGAACCCCAAGAATCTTGTGGTATGATATCCATCTCATTGTAGGTTAGACCTAGGATTCTTGATATGTGTGTTATATAGTACCTTGCATTAAATCATACAACATCCTCCTAGGGTGTCTATGGATTAATGCTATGAGGGCAATCCCATCCATATTACATTAGTGTTTGAAATTTAAATTCAAAAAATCAACTAGTCACCATTCATGATTACCCAAGACCATTTGAGTATGCTAAATTGGTTAAGCCATATGATGCTTTATTTTGTCCATATTTATCATCATAATAATCTTATATCCATAATCCTTCTTCATATACGCAAAAAAACCTTATTCATATCATTCTCTCACTTCTAAACAACATTCACAAACTTCTAATACACCTTATCCTTCTTCTACAACCAATCCATCACCTTCCACATCTTATTCTCTTATGTACTAATCGCTCGCTAATTTTTCCATTGCATCACCATAACCTAGTCAGAAGAATTTTTTCACCCAATATTCTCTCAACCTTTATCAACTACCACCATATCTCCATACTATGATATTACCTCATAGGAAAGGAGATGTCTATCATGTCGGTAGTTATACTTTTATTTTTGTTGGATATACCACAAATGAAATTATCATTGGTAGAATCTAATAATGGAAGAAGATACTTTCACCCATTACTACTTCTATGATTAATACCCAATCCCTAAGAAAATTTTGTGTAGCATGGGCTATTTAGGTAAAGGTTTGGATCATCTATAAAATGGCATATGAGAACCAATAAAAAATGACTCTTGACCTACAATATGTGGCATCAACTACATCCCTACAAAGAACCAACCTTTACCTTTCAATGATGATGACCCTCTAATCACTTATGTCGAATATTTGGAAAGTCATAAAAACTAATAATGGAACAAGGAATATGAGGGACCCTCTTCCACCTCTAATATTTATTGCAATATGTTATCATTAATACATTTGGAATCTATCATAGCCCTAGATGAATGTGTATAAGGGGATGTCTTTGATGACATCACACATGATAATATTGTACATAATGGTTTCTTTTTTGATGAGTCTCTCTCATGTGTGGATCAGGTTCAATAATCTACCTCACAATATGAGTGTAGATTTATCTTTATAAGAACTCTAGCAAATGGGTGTTTCACCTGCTACATATTTTGAAAGAGATTCTCATATCTTAATCGAAGAAAATTTAAAAATCAACATTGGAACTTCTGCCAATCCATGTAATCTTAAGATAGGATCTACCTTAAACAAGGAGAAACAAGCCAAATTCACAAATTTCTTGTAAGAGTATCTAGACATTTTCATTTGGACCTATGCAAACATGCCTGGTCTAGATGCATATGTTATCACACATCACCTAGTGTTTCACCCTAATGCGAAACATTTCAAACAAAAACTCAGTAAGATGCATCCCAAAGTCACCCTTTTGGTAAAGGTAGAGCTCCAAAAGGTCTTAGATGTGGACTTTATCCAAGTTATTGATTAGTATATTTGGATTTCTAACATAGCTCCCATAGTTAGAAAGCAAGGAAACATCAAAATATGCAAAAACTTTAGGGAAATTAACACTTATTGTCCTAAGTATGACTTACCCCTCTCTAACATGGATAAAATAGTTGATTTTATAGCCAAGAGTGGTATTTTATCCCTTATGGATGACTTCATGGGTTAAAATCAAATTTGCATTCACTACACCAAAAAAGGGCTTTAACAACAACTAAATTAAGGTAGTTTTTTATGGTGGTAAAAGACTTCCCTAATAGATCCTAAGAGATTTGTTTGTAACTGCCCTCTTGGAGTAATCGCCCTCTTAGGGTCATCCTAATAGGATGACTATAAACCATCCAGGTAGTATTAAGACGAGGGTTATAAATCGTCATCTTAGGGGTCAAACTAAAATGGTGGTTATCAACCATCGTCTTAGTGTGATCTAAGAGGGCATTTTATAACCAACCTCTTAGGGATAAGAGGGTGGTTTATATCTACCATATTAGGGAAACCAATTTTTTTGGGTTTCCCTATGAGGGTAGTTATAAACAACCCTCTTATCCTTAAGAGGACACTTATAAACTACTTTCTTAAAGGCAATTTAGATTTTTCTTAATACGTGATATTAAACCCTACACGGTGACCTCATTTTTCTTTGAAGATTTTGGTGTCCTATGAGTCCCCTGCATTTTTACCCCATTATGTATTCGTTCAATATATTTTTGGTTCCTTTGGTCTTGTCTCACCTTCTGAAAGTGTCTTTGAAAACCTCTGTGTCGTCAAAGTTAGGTCATTGTTTTGATTTTTTCATCATTTTTTGGATTTTAATAAAGTTTAATTAATTAGTTTTGACCTCTAGGGTCTTAAATGTTTAATTAAATATTTTTCTTTTTTTTTAAAGTTCGATTATATGTTTAGTTGGATATTTCATTAAATTTGATTATTTTTAAATAGTTTTTTTTTTAATATTTAATTGAACTTTTTATATAATGATAATTTAATTAATAATTAAAGTGATAATTATAATTATTATAGTTTTCATTATATAATATATATTTATATTATAATATAATATACACCTTAAAGTTAAAAAATAAAAAAAAATTGACCGACATTGTCCACAGACCATGAGAGGGGGTCGGTCGACGACCCCCATCCAAAAAATAAAAATAAAATAAAATATATATAAATTTTGGCCAACCATGAGAGGGAGTCAGCCGACTGGCCCCCTTCGATATTTTTATTAATTAAAAATTAAAAAATTAAAATAAACATTTAAAAATTTAAAAGGCACGTGCATGCCATTTAAAGGCACACGCGTGCCTTTTTTTAATTTTTAAAATCAAATTTAAGGGAAAAAGTTTTTAAAATGAAATTTTTTAAAAGGGTTGGCCGATGGCAATTTGCCATCGGCCAATTACTTTTAATTAAATATATTAACATTTTTTCATGTAATTAAATAAAAATATAATAATATTATCATTATCAATACTTTTGGTAATGATAATTTGTTTTTTATGATAAAAATTAAAATGGCTAAATTAGCCTTATAAAAAATAAAAACTAAAGGATTGGAAGGAAGGAGGAGAGGGAGAGGGACTTGCTCCCCTTTCCCTAGTTCTTGCCCAGTCCCTGATTCATCCTAGGTCATCCCACTCTGGGAATATTTTATAGCAGATGATCTCCTTGGGGGGAGATCCTTGCCCACTTTTTACTACTTTCCTAGTATTTTTGGGGTTTTCTGGTTTGATTCCCAGGCCTAGTGCTTCCCATGGATCTTCTATGGTTTCCTACATGTTCTTGGGATATTTTCCCTAATCTCCCTCAGGCTTTCCCCTAGGGTTCTTTGCAGGTTGTTATTGAGATCCGATTACTAGGGCTTTCTCGGTCTATGGAGGTTGCATGTTGGGTTCTTGTTTGCTTCCTGGTGCATCCTGTGGGGTTCTCCCTTCATTGAGGTTGTTCTGGGAGGGTCAGTTTCCTCTTTGACATGTTTCCTCTCTAAGATGCCTTCGGTTGGTAGTGGTCTCATCCCATTGGGTGTGACCATATTAGAGTTCCTATTCGAAGGCTTCTTCTTGCTGGATCTGCTGCTTGGTGGATGCTTGAGCATTTGCATGGCCTTGGGGGGGCCTCTTCCTATGCTTGAGTTATTCCCAGCCCTAGTCCCAGTTCCCTAAAGCTATTCATGTGCAAGGATTGAGATTCCTGGTCCCTCCTGCTAGGGTGCTTTAGTTTTTCTACTGCATGTCTCGATCTTAGGAAGGGGACTTATGATCAATGCATGCAAACCCTTGGATCCCTTAGTTTAGGATTTCATGGATCCCATATTTGTGTCTATTGCCACTTTCTTCCTGGGCTTCACAGGTTTTCATTTTAGTTTCCTATTTGGGGGCTTCTACTTTCTGGTCCTACTTCTTGGTGGACTCTCAAAGCTTGTTCTTGGCCTTGGGGGGCCTCTTCTTGTTCTTGAGTTATTCCCAATCCCAGTTCCAGTTCCTTGAAACTATTTGTGAGCAAGGATGGTGGGTTCCTGGTCCCTTGTGGCTTCTAGGATCCTTTTTTTGTGTTTGTTGTTTTTTTCCCTAGATCCTATCGCCTTCCTCGTACTCCTGTTGGTGGGATTCCAATGTTGTAGTTTCCCAAATTTGTTTTGTTGCTAGTTTTCTTGCTAGGCAATATTTTGAAGAACACAAGATTATACTGAGAGGGGGGGTGAACAGTATAATACCTCTTTTTACTTATTCCTTTATACTTCAAAACAGTAAAGCAATATACCCAAATCAATATCAAAACAATGCACAATATCATCCACAAAGTGACACCAATTTTAACGTGGTTCACCCAGAATGCTTGGGCTATGTCCACAAAACTTTTCTCTAAAAGTTATCTCAAATTTATTTGGGAAACCTTCCCAATTACAATGTTTATGAGCCTCGTCCCAAAGGAGACACCTTCCCCCAATCTAAATTTATGAGCCTCTGGTCAAAGGAGATACCTTCCCCTTTGCTCTGGAAATGATCCCTTAGAAGATCAACTATCTCTACCTCTTGCCAGCACGTGGAACTCATTTCCACTGAAGACCTCTTGTCATCAATGCTTAGCCTAAGAGACCTATGCCTTCTATGATCACGTCCACAGCAGCTCAGCTACCTATACCAAACACAGTCAGTCGGTCTAGTACAAGTCTTCCTCTGTTTGTCAGATCTATCCAACTCTTTGAACAAATCAATCCTCTGCACACAAGCCTTCTCAAAGACTTGCCAAATCCGTCCTCAGGTTCTTCTCAAAGAACCAATGCACCTCTGTCCTCAAGTTCTCTGATAGAACTCTCAAAAACTCAGCTCACAAGTCCTTTGCTAGGACCTGTCCAAATCTTCTCACAAGTCCCTACTAGAACTTGTCCAAAACCTGCTCACAAGTCCCCACCGGAACCTATCCAAAACCTGCTCACAAGTCCCCACCAGAACCTGTCCAAAACCTACTCACAAGTCCCCACCGAAACCTGTCCAAAACCTCATCAAGCTCACCAAGAAAAACTTTCTTAGCATGAACCCACAAAGAGAATTTTTAGAGACCCAATGTGATTCATAAACCTCATAGAAGCATAAAGAGAATTGTTAGAGACTCAATATGTTCTATACTTAACTCCCAATATCAATCTCAAATCTCATAGAAACATAAAGAGAATTGTTAGAGACCCAATATGTTCTATACTTAACTCCCAATCTCAATCTCAGATCAATCTCAAACTCAAAAGAATAAGATAGATGTAGTATGCTTTTCTCAAGAATATGAAACACAACCCAACAATTGCCAACTATGCAATATCTCATATAACAATGATACTTATATTCTTTTCACCAACAACTAGGGTATTATCATCTCAATGCAAGTAGTAAGACTTACTAACATAAACCCTATTGCAAAAATGCTTCCTCTTCCTCAACCAGAATTATGCATTCACCCAAAAATTCAACAATAACTTTAATGCATAAACAATCTTCAATATCCAGAAAATAAGATTTACACCAAAAAATACCTAGTAGACAACCTTTTCACTCCAAAATCAATTTTAGAAAATATACCATAAACAACATACATGGAAGAAGTTGCCCATACCTTTACTTTGATGAAGAAGGAGAACTCAAAATCTGTCACAACACTAACTCTCAATTTGCCACTAATTAGAGTTAGCAACTATACAATAATACACAATAATAAAGATCCAAAATAACACCTTATTTCTCCAACTTAGTAAAAACCACCAAAGTACAATATACATACAAAGTAAATCCTCTTTACACCTTATTACTCCACATAAACATTAAACATCAATAAAACAATGTCAAAACAAATATGATACCTTAACCTTATACCTCCCACACATTCACAGCCACTATCCTTTGCACACTGCGACCAAAAGAAAAATCCAACGAAGAGAATCGAACTCGGCACCTCTGCCTTCTAGCGCTTTTGCTTAAATGCCACCGTCGTTGGGTCACAAGTGCCCAATGAAATAATACAGTGCTGCCCTCTCTTTTATCTTCCTTTGACACCAAGAATCTGGAAAACGTAAACGTCTTCCACAAACCACATGCAAACTGGTGAGCGATGTCCAAAACGTAAGTCACTGAATGCTTGCATTAGTCATCTCATAGCACAGTCCAAAAAATGCAGTTCAAGAGCAATTGCCAATCCACTGCCGTCAAACAAAAGGTAAGGATGTAGCCCAAGCTCAAATCCGAGTATGCCAAGCACGGTTTCAAAGACGTCAATCGGAATCTCAACTCGAAGACACCAAGCATTGTTTGAAAGATAAGGAGCAAATGCAAATCGCAGATGCCAAGTGTAAATCGAACGAAATAGAGCAAGTGCAAATCGTAGATGCCAAGTGCAAATTGAACGAAACAAAGCAAATGCAAATCGTAGATTCCAAGCGTAAATCGAACAAAATAGTGCAAATGCAAATTGTAGATGCCAAGCGTAAATCGAAAGATACAGAGTAACCACAAATCATAGATTTCAATATTAATCGGAGGTGCTCACTTTAGAAAATCATCCCCACTTATATAGCCATTTTTCCTTAACTGTTTGACGTCGACGCTCCTCCAATGATGGCAACATATTGGCAAAAGAATTCATATTTCTTCCGTCGCTTAAGGGTTGAAAGACCCTTTACTAATAATTAAAATAATAATTATTATTATTTTATTAATAATAAATTAAACTTGGACCTTTGACAAAGGTTTGAGTTAATTTAATTATTAATAATAAACATGGACCTTTGCATTAAGTTAAGCTTGGTTTTAATAAAAAACCTTAATGAGTCCAAATGGTTTTAAGAAAAACCTTTAGCCTTGTCACCATGGTTTTAATAAAAACCCTTTAACATAAATAAGCTTCTCAAGATATTCTTGACATCACACTCTTTTGATATCAACACAAAAATGCCTTTTGACATCAATGACAACTTATACATTTGAGCAAAGGCAATGTACCCAAAGTACCCAAAATTGCCAACATATTTTCCAGACCTATTGGTTTTCCCATTGGGAAGGATTCTTCAAACCGAGTTTTCAACTAGGTTTCCTTCCAGGCAGGACTCTACAAACCTATTGGTTTTCCTGCAAAGTGGGATTTGTCAAATTCCTTTTCTATTGCTTTCCCACTGGGTGGGATTTTCCATATCTATTATTTTTCTTGCTAGGCAAGATTTCAATCTGGTGGTTTTTAGTTGCTTCCCACTAGGTGGGATTTTTGATCTAGTGGTTTTCGACTGCTTCCTGTTGGGTAAGATTTTCAAATTCATCATCCCACGTGTTTTCTCGTTAGGTAGGATTTTTCAAAATTGGTGGTTTCCTATTGGGTAGGATTTTTCAAAATTGATGGTTTCCCGCTAGGTGATATTTTTCAAAATTGGTGGTTTTCTGCTAGGTGGGATGTTGTCTATTCCTGCTAGGTGGGTTTTTCCAAACTATCTATTTTTTGTTGGGAGAGATTCTTCAAAAAAAATTTCTTAACCTTTGGTTTGTTTGGTTGACCTGTTGTAAAAAAGGTTATGAGATGCTTTCAAAACCCACTTTTAATATAATTTTAACCTACTAAAAAAAAAATTATAACCATCCTCATTTTTGTAACCAAGTTTCAGTAGTTGGAAGTTAATTTTTTGAAGCCATTTTTGGGTCATTTTCAAGACGAATGGAGGCATTTTTACTAGGCCATTTAATGCATGTAATATGGTGGATCAATTACGAAGGTAGCTACTATTTTTATGGGCCATCACCTGGTTTTAGTAACAATCACAATTATGAGCAATCACCAGATCATTTGTAGTTTTGACAATCATGGGCCATCATCAGTTTTGAAAGAGAATCAGTCTACTGGTTATATAAAAGAGTAGTTGCAACAACATTGATCATCAATTTTTTTGTGTAGTAATTTTGCAAGAGATATACCAGAGTGCCATCCTTGTCAGTTGTATCTTATTTTTTTCGTCTTGTCTAGTCACCTTATTTTCTTCCCTATCACTATGCAGGTTTTGCTAAGGAGGCATCTAGTTTGTTGAGATCATTTTTAGTGATTGAGACCAAAATCTAGGAGACTCTTTGTTAAATTATTTGAATGAAGAGTTACAGTTCTCTATTACATTATTTGAACGAAGAATTTATTTGTACTTGCTTGGTGATATCTAGTTTTGTCACCAGACTCCATTGTAATGATCTGTTGATAAATGTTATCCTGCTTCCTCCTTTTGATAATATTATGTGTATTTTTGCTTTTTTTCCTACTTATGTATAATATTATTTGAATGTATAAGTGACGTCTTCTTTTTTTGGTATGCTTAATCATCTCTATTATATTATTTGAATGGATGTGATTGACTCAGTTTTATCTCCTTCCCCTTACTTATTCACTATCCTTTAAGTATGGCTATAATTACCCAATGGATAAGGCACCGGTCTACAACTTTGAAGAACACAAGCTTATAGTGAGAGGGGGGTGAAAATTATAAGACCACTTTTTACTTTTCTTTTCAATTTAATATTATGTAGTGTATAGATAGCAATATCAATAGCAGTAATCAAAGCAATGCATAAAACATCGTACAAAATAGAGATAGATTTTAATGTGGTTCACCCAATGTGGGCTACCTCCATAGAGAAAATATTTCTTCTAAATATTTCTCAAATAATATTTTGGGAATCCTTCCCAATTATAATATTTATGGACCTCTGTCCAAAGGATATGTTGATCCCCTAATATCAAGTTCATGGATATCTTCCTTAGGAGAACTCGTTCCCCTTTAGCTCTACCTAGTGATCTTCTAGAATTTTATGTCTCTATACTACACTGACTGGTAGATCTATCTCCACTTGAAGATTCCTCACTCAGAATATCTATCTTCAATTGTTTTGGCTATTGGATCTCTATCCACTAAGACTCTATCCTCTATACACTATCACCTCCAAAGCTCTATTAATAGGTTCACTCATAATCTTCTCAAATTTACTCAACAGGTCCACTCAGAACCTGCTCAAATATTCTCAACAGGTCCACTTAGAACCTTCTCAAATCTTCTCAATAGGTCCACTCAGAACTTGCTCAAATCTACTCAACAAGATCACTCAAAACTTGTCCAAATATTCTCAACAAGCTCACTCATAACTTGTCCAAATTTTCTCAAAAATCTCACTCAAAACTTGTCTAAATCTTCTCAACAAGCTCACTCAAAAATTGTCTAAATCTGCTCAACAAGTCCTCTCTAGGACTTGCTCAAACCTGCTCAATAAGTCCTCTCTAGGACTTGCTCAAATCTACATTACAAGCTTCCATAAAATCTCACACAAAATCAGTCCACAAGCCTTCTCAAAGACTTACCTCAAATCTACTTAACAAGTCCACACAAAACTTATCCAATCTCATAGAATCATAAAGAGAATTATTATAGATTCAATATGTTCTATACTCAATGCTCAATCACTTTCTCAATCACATATAAGCATAAATAGAATTTTTAGAGACTCAATATGTTCTATACTCAAATCTCAATATCAACTCAAATAAATCCAATAGAAGCATAAAGAGAATTATTAGAGACTCAATATATTCTATACTCAAATATCAATCTCAACTCAAATCAATATCATAGAAGCATAAAGAGAATTGTTAGAGAATCAATATGTTCTATACTCAAAGCTCAATCTCAACTCAAATCAGAATGTAGAATAGTTTGTTTCATGGAACTTGAAAAATCACTTCACACAATAACTTGACTAGGATCAATCAACTTTCCTCAACAAATCACCTCAAGGAAAAACTCTTTCTCACAAACCCTAGTCCAAGAATGTATCACCCAACTCAAAATGTATGCAATAATTCTCAACAACAAATCTCACATAAAAATTATACACATGTTCTTTTCTAAATCAAGTTCAATTTCATTGCACAACCAATGGCTTCAACAAAAATACTTATAACACAAGGTTTAATCATAACGCTCAAACCAGAAAACCTTGAAGCATTAACTCAACCACTTTCAAAAAGGAAACCCTAATCAAATCCTTTTCACTCCAAACTTAATTTTCAATCAAGCCAAATACCTAACTCAACAAAGAATAATTTTACCCATACCTTTTCTTAAAGAGTAATTGCCCTTTACAAATTTGCCACACTCACAATTACATTTTTTGACAAAATCAATAAGGGTAAGAGGATAATTTTTAAATCACAAAATAATATAACAATTACACCTTATCACTCCAACTTAAACTATAGACAATATCCTCACAATAATCAAAAAATATTTATTCAAATTAACATACACCCATAAAGTCTTAACCTTTCAATATTTCACAATGGCAAAATTTAAGACTTGAAAACTAAACCAGAATTCCCCTTATACCTCCTAAGAATATTTCTCAACAACCACCCTTAATCACAATGCAAAGAATTTAACCACTAAATTCATTATTCCTCCAACTTAGGCATTAAAAAATAAAATAACAAAATACACCTTTGCCTTTGGAGAGTTTCGAACTCTCAATGTAGTCCACACAAGTCTTTTCCCATGATGCCAACACCACACGAGCTTACAAGCTTGTTGGGAAGGGATTAAGCACCATGTGCTTCAATACTCCTCCCAAGCCTTGCAAAATAAAATGTTTGTGCCTATTCCTTGGTGCCTTCAACATGTCCACCAAAGGCTTCCATGAGATTCAAACTCAAACCACCGTGCACACCAAAATGTAAGCTACTGCCCACTTGCCACTAGGCCAAGGTGCCTTGTTGGCATTCAACACACCAAAGCACTTGCCTTTGTCCTTTCCACCATCAAGTCAAACCACAAAAAAAGCAAAATTCTATCATGATCTCTACATTAAATTCGATGCGCTTTATTTTCAAATCAAGCAAGGGTAATTCAAAACAATCTTTGGCATGGTATTAATATGCATTACCATTCTTTTAAACATGTCGACACTTCCCTTGTCTTTGATGAAGTCAACACTTTCCTCTACTTTGTTTGATGTTGGCGCTTCTCTTTGAAATAAATGTTGCCTTGATTAAAACCCTCTATCCAACCTTTGGATTTATTAACATAAACTTTGGTCTTTAAACCTTTAACCCAATATTTTGGGTTTATTATTTTTAGACTTTATAAACCCATTTTTGCAATATAAAATATTGTAATAAAAATTAAAATTATTTTATTTGGGTTTTCACTATGGAACTCCTAACCATTATAATAATTATTTATAAAATTTAAATTCATCCTAAATTTAAATAATTTATAAAATAAATATTATCACTCATTTTCAACTTCTATCTTTTGCATTGTTTTACTTAAATTTTTTCCTTCTTACTGAATATCAACTGACCATCCTTGTTGCCTTTATTTTCTGTTGAACTCTTGGTATTAATGATGGATCCATCAGGTGGCATCAATGGTGACATCAATGACAACTTGGACTTAGGGACTCAAAATGTCCAACAATCTCCCCCTTTGTCATTGGTTGCAACCCATATCCTTTTACTAAAACATGATCTTTATTTTTCTTTTGCTCCCCTTGGGACATTGCTCCGCCTAGCTAAAAGCTCTCTCAAATATCAAATCTTCCTATATCAAGTCTCTCTCCAATACACAAATCTCCCCCCCTTTAACATCAATGGCAAAGGGTCGCATTTGGGTCTCGGGGATATGAATGAGCCTCTTAGCTTAGCCCCTCCCCCACCTACACATGAGGTGGTTAATTATGGGGTAGGAGTATTTCTACTTCTTGAAAGCACTGTTCTTTACCTTTATATTTATAGATTCTTCACCGAGTCTTCTAAATCCTCTCACTATTTCTTTCCAAGTCATCATCTTTGTTCCTATCATCACTTATGTTCTTTTTCATGTTCTTGTTCTTATCCGTGTTCCTATTCCTATTCTTTTTCCTGTTCTCATCCATGTTCCTATTTCTATTCCTGTTCATGTTCGTATTTTTGTTCCTTTTCATATTCCTGTTCCTGTTCATGATTGCTTTTGAAATATTTTCTCTACACCATATTGCTATATGACCATCATTATTGCACTTATAACACTTAATTTATTATTCCTTAGAGGTGCAATCTTTTGTCATGAACCCTAAAATTCATTACCTTGTGACCAAACTCATTACATGAGTAGTAATATCCTTGAAAAGGTTGTCCTTTTCTATATTCCTATCTTTCATGTGTCCTGCACTGTGAAGCCATGTGCCCAAACCTATGACATGAAAAACATCTTCCATTGAAGCTTCCTTCTCTTGACCTCATTGGTCTCCTATTCTGATTATTGTTCCATCTGTATCTTCTTTGTGCATTGTTCCTATATTTGTTGAAATATTTGATTTCCAACTCATCCTCTGATGTCTCACTCCCACTTACACTATCTTCTTCTGAAGTATCTTCTTCTAAATTCTCTTCTTATTTAGGACATGAAGTAGACTCTTCTTCATTTTTATTTTGAACCTGTTTAGAACCAAGACCTATCTTATCCGTTGCTCTTCTTTGTATCTTGACTATTTTATCCACAATCTTTGCACTGTTCACATACTTGTATAACTTATTCTTGGAATCCTCTAAATATTTCTTTAGTAGTGCCACTTCTTGTGTTAAATTTTCACATTCCATAATCATTGCTTCTAACTTATCTTTGAACTTGCTTGCTTTAGTCTTTGACTTTTCTAAATCCTCTATGAGCAATAATATTTCTTCATCATATTCTTGAAACTGAATTTCAAGCTTAGAGTGTTTCTTTCTTACCTTCTTTACCGTTTCAAGGGCATAGATAAGTTATCACTTGAGATCATAGTCATTCTATGTTGAATAATCCTCTATTTGTTTGCCTTTGTCCATATCATTTCTTTCCTTTGGCTTATCTTCTATAGGATCACTCACTTCATCTTCTAATGCCATTATAATATTTTCATATGGTCTATCAAGTGTATCTTCAAAATCATCATCACTAAAACTATAACCATTCCTTGTGCAATCATCTTCAAGATGACCAAATCTACCACATCTAAAACACTTGAGAATAACTGGAGTCTTTCTCTTAACTAGTTCTTCCTCTTAAACCATAAATAGGACTTCATCTCGATCATTGTCTAAGTAACTAGCATCACTATCAATTTATTACTCACTTACATTATCCACATAGTAGCTTCTCTTTTGTCTTTGAAAGAACTTCTTCCCTTATTTATTTTATCCATCCTTGCTTTTCTTCTGGTACCTGTGTCTTTCTGATTCCCTGTACCTATGATCATATTTTTCTTCATCATTGTTGTTCGTTGGCTCTTTGCACTTTGTTGCATACTTTCCACAATGTAAACACTTAATAGATCTTATATCTATGGGTCTTATGGAACCTTTATCTCTTCTGCCATAGTTTGCTTCTTCGTCACTAGATGACTCACTGCTTGATTATGTCGTCTTACCCTTTTTATTTTTTTCCTTTTTTAATGTAACTTCTTTCATAGGAATAGAATATTTTTTTCTTATATCAAAATTAGTAAGCATGCTAAGAAAAGAATTCCTTGTCAAAGAATAACTATCAATTGATTTTTCTATAGCAGAAAAATTTGTACTATACCTTTTTGTAAGAGTTCTCAAGATCTTATCACAATCATCAGACTCATCAACCTTCATTCCAAGACCTCTCATCTCATGTACAAGTTCATAAATCTTACTAAGATAGTTAGGATAGTCATGAATTTATAAAATTTAAATTCATCCTAAATTTAAATAATTTAGAAAATAAATATTATCACTCCTCTTCAACTTCTATCTTTTGCACTGTTTTACTTGAACTTATGACTTCTTGCTGAATATCAACTAACCATCTTTGTTGCCTTTATTTTCTACTAAAATCTTGGTATTAATTATGACTCCATCAGGTGGCATAAATGGTGACATAAATGACAACTTTGACTTAGGGACTCAAAATGTCCAACAAACTTGAAGCATTAGCTAGGAGTTACTTCAAGGCTTGGTCATTTGTAATGTTGCAGTTGTGTTTCATTTCTGAAAATTTGGATGACCATGAGAATATAAGGAATATTGTAAGCTCAACTCTAGGGTTTCCTTACCTTAGTCTATATAGAGTCTTTGTGATAATATTTTCTTGAGTTAAAGAGGTGGATCCACTAGAGTCCACAATGTTATTTGTGAACCAGTAATTTTCCTATGGCATGACAACTCATATTATTAAGGGCAAAAAAAATCACCACAACAATTTTTGGCACCATACCGGGGATTTAGGATTCTTGTTGCCAATAGTTCTAAGACATGTGTATTTTATTTTATGTACTTTTACTTGACAACTTTACACCAACATTTTTTGGCACCGTTGTTAGGGATGATTCTAGAACTTTTTATCTGGTAGTAGTTAGCCAATAGTTTTTGTTGGCTTAGTGTTTTTGTGTGTTTTATTTTTCTCAATATCTCCTAGAGTGGAATTTGTAAGAGGATTGAATATAAGGCTAAGAAATATTATCCCAAGTATTGTTAAATATCTTACTCTTTCTTTGCACATTTGTGCTAGCAACTCCGAATAAACTCAGAAATAAAAAAATAAGTATAATATGGACCTGACATCTACAAGAAGAAGTGGCAAAGTAGTGCTTTATGGAGTGTCAAATCCTAAGGTATTCTTCAAATATCATAGGAATGTTTTTATTTTAATTCCTATTTTCCTATTTCAAATCTTAGTTCAAACCAGTCTTCTCCTACTGCAAGTCAAATACTTGCAATAAATCAACCTGTAGTGATTATGGAAGCCCCTAATGGGAAATAGAATGTCAATGTGAATCAAAATGTAAATAAAAATGTTAATTAGAATTCCAATGCTAATTTCAATCAGTGGAGGACTAATAGATAAATATCTTTAGATGAAGCTACAAATGATTCCTAAAAATATTGATATAGAATAACTTATAGCAACAAAGTAACTTGGCTAATCATAAAACTAAAAAATAAATTGATGATAAGAGAGACCAGTTTGATCTGGGTATAGAGGTTGTCAAGCAGAAGGTCAACACCACTTTTAGGTAATTAATGACTATTCCAAAGTATCAATATCATGTATGTAAGACCTTAAAATTAATTGATCAATCATGAGGAAAGCCTAAAAAAACCATAGTCCTTATGAATAATGCAGTTAGAGACCCATATTTAGTTAATTCATTTTACATATCACTAAGTTATACATCAAGATATGGACAGCTCTATGTTATTCATAATTTCATGCTTGATAGTGGTGCTTCCATGAATTTAATGTCAAAACAAGTAGCTGATCAGTTAGGCTTGATTTATTAGAAAGAGCATCCTCTTATTTTTGTCATTGATAACAGAAGAGTACCTTGTGTAGGCATAATCACTAGAATTCTTATCCATATTGAGTAATATCCTAACAAAGGAGTAGTTATGGATGTTGCAGTTGTAGATGTGGAACCTTTACTTTCTATCTTACTCTCTAGGCATTGGGTAGAGTATTTATGTGGTACTATTTAGTTAGATTGGTCATATGCCACTATTCTAATGTAGGGTAAGGAGCAAGTGATATTGAAAATAGAACCCTTATATTCAGTTGAATTCATAGATCCTAATGATAACATGGTTAATATAATGAATTTTGTTGAGGAAAAAGACATAGGGGTTTACTCCATATGGAATTCTCCTTTCTTGTTGAATGTACCTGATGTTGAGAACATGGATCCAAAACTGAAGGCTGAAGCAAATGTAGAAGCTGATAGAATTTTGATTTTTGAGATGTGGACTATGAACTTTGATGGGGTAAAATATAAAGTAGGAGTAGGATCTAGAGTATTGTTGACAGACATCAAGGGCAGCTATCTTGGCATACCATACAGGTTAGAGTTTTCTTGTACAAATAATGTTGTAGAATATGAAGCTTTATTGCTAGGGTTGAGGAAGGAAAAAGAGTTAGGTATTAATTACCTCAAAGTTTATGGGGATTCTGAACTAATAATCCAACAAATAAAAGAGAAATATCAAACAAAGCACCCTAGAACAAAGCAATATAAGTAGGCAGTGTTCGATGAAATACATAGATTTTTGGATTTTGATCTGCAATTTATTCCTAGAGTATAGAATCATAGTGGTAATTTGTTGGCCATTAATGCTTATAGAGCAAAATATCTTGAGATAGAAACTTGTTTTATGGAAAGGTTCCCAACCATATCTATTTATAAGCCATATGTTCCTGATAATGTGGTATATTTACAAGTTTTTGATGATGATATATACATTAATGATTTTATGACTATGCAAAATGAATTTTCTGATGTTATATGTGATGAAAGTGATGAAGAAAAACTAAAATATGTTATTATAGAGCTTGCAGAAGTCATACAACTAAATACCAATAGGATCCCTATAGGTTTGGTGTCTTTAGATAGCTTGTTTTATGACTTTGATAGAGCACATAAAACTTTGTTGCAATAATATGAGATTGATGAAGTTAATATTGAAATAAAGAAAGAGCCTAAGATTGTTAGGATCAGTAAGGCCCTTTCAGGAAAAGAGAAGTAGTAGTATATCAAGTTCTTGAAAAAGAACATGGATGCTTTTACTTGGAGCTATGCAGATATGAAGACCTTTAATACAAAGGGCATGACTCACATAATACCTCTTCAAAAATATACTAAGCCTTTTAGGTAGAAAAAAAGGAAGTTCAATCCCACTTTGCATCTAATTATGCAGAAAGAAGTGTAGAAGTTACTAGATACCAAGATAATCAAGAAGATGATATTTTACACTTGGTTGGAAAACCTAGTTCTAGTTAGAAAAAAGAATGGTGAGATCAAACTTTGTGTAGATTTCAAGAATTTGAATAAGATATATCTTAAATACAACTATCCACTGGCAAATATGGATTAGTTTCTTCAAGCAGTGGTTGGATATTCAAGGATGTCTTTGTTGGATGGCTTTTTAGGTTACAATCATATTGTAGTAAATCTAGAAGATAGACACAAAACAACTTTCACTACACCATGGGAAACATTTGAATATCTTAGGATACCCTTTGTATTGATGAATGTAGGGGCAAAATTTTAGAGAACAATGGATGTTACTTTTAAAGGATTGATGTTCAAGATATTGGTAGTATATCTTGATGATATTACAATTTTTCAAAGAATCCTAAATTTCATTTTGCACATTTAACGTAAGTGTTGTACAAGTGCAAGGAGTTTGGCATATCTTTTAATCCTAGAATATGTGTATTTGGGACCACAAAAGGTAAACTACTTGGTCATATTGTTTCAGAATATGGAATCAACATTGATCCACAAAGAGTAGAAGCCATTTCTAAAATTCTCTCTCCTAAGAATATTAAGAGAGTTAGATCATTCTTTGGAAAAATTAACTTTATTAGGAGGTTTGTCCCTAATTTTGATCAGATTTATAAGCCAATAAATGACATGATCAAGAAAAATGAAGAAATAATATGGATAGAGAAAAATACTATTGATTTTTAGAAAATCAAAGATGCAATTACTAAGGCTCTAGTATTGCTCTGCCTTGATTACTCCAAAGATTTTAAAATCTACTCATTTTCTTCAAAACACACTATTGTTGTGGTTCTAGATCAACAAGATGAGGATAAAAATCAAAGACCCATAGCCTTTATGATTACAAGATTGAAGGATGCTCAACTAAAATTTTCTATTTTGAAAAAATAGGCTTATGCATTAATCAGAGCACTGGATCATTTCAAGTATATATTTGGGTCCAATAAGATAATAGGTTGTATCCCCTACATTATTATTAAATATATTCTCACTCAACCTGAACCCTTAGGTAGTATTTCAAGGTGGATGACTAAATTACTACAATATGATGTGGATTTCAAGGTAGTGTGAATTATCAAAGGACAAGGATTGGCAAAGTACTTGGCCAATAAAGAGGAAGAAGATATGAATAACATTATTGTAGTAGATGAGCAGTAAGAAGCTAGAGCAATTGATAATCCTGATTGTAGATGGTATGATGGCATAATATTATACCTAAAAAACTTATCATTTCCAAGAGACATGTTCCAAAGCAAAGGAAGGTCTATCAAGCAAATTGATTAAAGGTATTATATTTAGGATGGTAGACTGTATTGAAGGCATATAGATGGAGTGTTTATTCTATATTTGGTTGACAAAGAAGTGCCTAAGTTTTAAAAGAATATCATTCTAATTTTTATGTAGGTCACTTTTCTCCAAAAGCCACTACTCAAAAAATCATGAGATCTGGTTATTATTGGCCCTCATTGTTGTCATAACTATCAAAATTTGTCATAACTATTATATTTTTGTAGGGAAGAAGAATTTCCCAGCCATGCCCTTGAAGCTAGTTATTGTTGAAGCTCCTTTTGCTCTATGGATAATAGATCTCATAGGTGAGATTAACCCCAATTCTTCTAGAGGTCATAGGTGGATCATCACAACAATAAACTATTTTACCAAGTGGGTAGAAGAAGCACCTCTCAAGAAATCTACTACAGGTGTAGTTATCAAGTTTTTGGAAGAGAAAATATTGACAAGATTTAGGGTTCCTAAGAAGTTAGTTAAAGATAATGGTAACTACTTTACTTCTTTTGAAATGATTGGATTTTGTGCTAGGTACAACATATAGCTTTCTCATCCTAAAAACTACTATACTTAAGGGAATGGATTAGAAGAATCCTCAAACAATATTTTGATCACAAGATTCATAAGAGAATTATGTAAGAATAAGAGAAGTTGGGACAATGAGTTGAAGTTTGCTCTATGGGCTGATAGAACATATGTCAAAAGAAACACAATAAAATCTTCTTATGAGGTAGTTTATGGTGAGAATGCTCTATTGTCTCCTTAGGTAAAAATTCATGCTTTGTCTTTGCTTCTACAAGATCATGAAAATCCAAATGTATTGCGAAGAAGACTTGATAAAATGGTGTTATAGGAAGATAGAAAAGATGCACTAATGAAGATAACTGAGCAGGCTCATAAAACATCATAGTTGTTCAATAAGAAGGCTAGAGGTAAACCTTTTCAACAAGGAGATATAGTGTTGTACTGGGATCCTAGGAATGATAAAAATGGCGAAAAAGAGAAGTGAGAACAAAAATGGCTTGGTCCCTATAAATTTTTTCAAATAGTAGGCCAACATACTCACAAGTTGCAAACTCAGGATGACAAGGAATTTTCAATTCCTATCAATGGTTAGAATTTTAAATTGTACCATTTTGTGCAAAGGGCTTGACAAGATACAATAAAAAGAGAGTGTGTTCAAGTCTTTAGGTGAATAAGGAGTCCTTTCTAGGTGATTGAGCAGTCCTTTTAGGTGATTAAGGAGTTTCTATAGGTAACTAAGGTGTTTTCTTGTAAGTGATTAAGGAGTTCTTGTAGGTGACTAAGGTGTTTTCTATATATGATTAGGCAAGTTTTATATTTTTTTTCTATTGGAGATTCTAGAGTTCTCAAGTGATTTATTGCCCAACAATATTTTTCAACACCTGCACCAGTTAGAGCCTGTGTTGGATCCTCAAAATCTAACTTGTTTTACCCCTAGTTTTTTGAAAATTTTGGTGTCTTGTGAGTCCCCTACATTTTTTCCCCAGTATGCCTTTGTTCAATAAATTTTTGGGTCCTTGGGTCCTTTCCAAGTCTGTCTTGCCTTCCAAAAGTGTCTTTGAAAACTTGTGTCATCGAAGTCAGGTCATCATTTTGGTCTTTTATCATCATTTTTGGACTTTAATAAAATTTAATTAATCATTTTTTACCTCTAGGGTCTTAAATGTTTAATTAAATATATATATATATATATATATATATATATATATATATATATTTAATTTTGATTATATGTTTAATTAGATATTTAATTAATTTTGATTATTTTTAATTGAATTTATTTAGATATTTATTTAAATGTTTAATTTAACTTTATATATAATAATATTTTAATTAATAATTAAAGTGATAATTATAATTATTATATTTTATATTATATAATATATATTTATATTATAATATAATATATATTAAAGTAAAAATAAATTCGGTCAACGTCATAGACTGACCATGAGAGGGGGTCGACCAATGGCCCCCTTCCAAAAATAAAAATAAATAAATAAAATAAAATAAAAAAAATCGGCCAACTATGAGAAGGGGTCAGCTGACCATGAGAGGGGGTTGGCCAACTAGCCCCCCTCCATATTTTTATTAATTAAAAATCAAAAATAAAAATAAAATTTAAAATGCATGTGCGTGCCTTTTAAAGGCATGTGTGTGCCTTTTTTTTTAAGTTTTGATAAACTAAAACTTAAGGGAAAAAAGTCTTAAAATGAAAATTTTTAAAAGTGTTGGTCGATGGCCATTTTCCATCAGTCGATTTCTTTTAATTAAATATATTAAGCATTTTTGCATGTAATTAAATAAAAATATACTAATATTTTCATTATCAATACTTTTGGTAACGATAAATTATTTTTGATAATAAAAAATAAAAATGGCTACAATTAGCCTTATAAAAAATTAAAATTAAAAAATTATTAGCCTCATTTGTGCGGCCAAGTTTTAGCAGCTAGAAGTTAATTTTTAGAAGCTATTTTTGGGCCCTTTTCAAGAGGAATGGAGGTATTTTTACTAGTCCATTTAATGCATGCAATATGGTGGATAAATTCCGAAGGTAGCTACAATTTTGAGAAGATGTAGTTTTGATAAGCATGGGCCATCATCAAATTTGAATGAGAATCGGTCTACAGGATATATAAGAGAGCAGTTGCAACATCGATCATCAAGTTTTTTATGCAGTAATTTTGCAAGAGGGATATTAGAGTGTCGTCCTTGTTAGTTGTATATTCTTTTGTGTGTCTTATGTAGTCACCTCGTTTTCTTCCCTATCATTATGCAAGTTTTGTTGAGGAGGTGTCTAGTTTACTGAGATCATTTCTAGTGGTTGTGACCAAAATCTAGGAGACCCTATTACATAATTTGAACGAAGATTTCCACTTCTCTATTACATTATTTGAACTGAGAATTTGTTTGTACTTGCTTGGTGAGATCTAATTACATTGACCATAATACATTGTAATGATTTGTTGATCAAGGCTATCCTACTTCCTTTTTTTGGTAAAATTATATACAATTTTACTTGTCCCATTTGTGTTTTACATTATTTGAATGTATAAGTGACATCTTCTTTCGCTGGTATGCTTAATCATCTCTATCACGTTATTTAAATGTATGTGATTGGATATTTTTATATCCTCTCTCTTCTTTCTTCATCATCCTTTAAGTCTATCTACAATTACCTAATGGATAAGACACCGATCTATAGCTTGAAGCATTAGCTAGGAGTTAATTCAAGGCTTGGTCATTTGTAATGTTGCAGTTGTGTTTTATTTTTGCAAATCTAGATGAGCATGAACATATAAGGAATATTGTAAGCTCACTTCCAAGGTTTCCTTACCTTATTTGATCTATATAATATTTGTGATAATATTTTCCTGAGTTAAAGAGGTGGATCCACCATATTCCATAGTGTTGTTTGTGAACTAGTTATTTTCCTGTGGTGTGACAACCCATATTATTAAGGATACAAAAAATTACCACAACAAGGTGGTTTATAACTGCCCTCTTAGGGATAAGAGGGTGGTTTATATCTGCCATATTAGGGGAACCCAAATTTTTTTGGGTGCCCCTATGAGGGTGGTTATAAACCACCCTCTTATCCTTAAGAGGGTGGTTATAAACCACCTTCTTAGAGGTGGTTTAGGTTTTTTTAATACATGGGCTTAAACCCTCTATGGTGACATCATTTTTATTCAAAGCTTTAGATAGTCCATCATGCCTTAGCTACTACAACCAGTCCATCATGCCTTAGCAACCTCCACTCTATACCTTAGCTACTCTAACCTCCACACCTCACCTTAGCTACTACAACCATCGTGCCTTAGCTACTGCAACTATCACATCTTAGCTACTAGAACCATCATACCTTAGCTACTACAACCGATGTGCCTTAGCTACTGCAACCTCCATGTTGTACCTTAGCTACTGTAACCTCCACACCACACCTTAGCTACTACAACCTCCACACCACGTGCACAACCTAGGGCTCTTAGGATTTGATTTGTATTTATTTTTTGGTTGGGATTTGCCCTAAAACTTCTAGGGCTCCCAAGCTTCGATTCGTGTTGTTCATTTTTTGGTTGGGGTTTGCCCTAAAATTTCTCTGAAACTTTTGCTAATTACCCAAAATGGTGAGAGATGAGGGCCAAATCTAAAGGCACAAAATGAGGCATGAAGATGAAGATGAGGTTAGTTAGGTTCAATGAATTTTGCATTATTTTAGGTATTTTTGCGATTAGGGTTTGGAATTTTTTAGTTTGTAATGTTGTGTTTACGCATGAGATTTGTAAAATTTAAACCCTAGATTAAAATTTAAACCCTAATGTTGTGTTTATGCATGAGGTCTCTTCGAAATTTCATCACTCGATGTTTTTTTGGGATTGATAAAACATGGAGCTATCCACTGGGGCGTACCCCTAATAAATTCAAAGGATATTACATTCAATTTTTTTCCAAAATTTGCCATGATGGCATACTACTATGAAGGTATATATCTTGCTCATTATACTATTCCAAGCCCAAAAATTTTGAAATGAATCCCGTGGGGTTGGGGGGAAACACCATCGTGGAAAACCAACTATATTCGATCTTGGTTGGCCAGTTAGAGGAAGGATCGATACTCGACCTTTTAATAGGTAGGGAGGTTTTTTGCAATGCAAAGAATGATCTGAACTGAACCTTTATATCTCAAGAGGCCACCAAGGGAACACTATTGCCCAACCAAAACAAAACACTCCCATACAGGAACACAACCACCCCCACTCTTTGCAAATTTACAATACCCTTGATCAAAAGCCTGTAATTATACATCCTCAGCATATGGGGATAACCTTCCATCAGATTATACATACTGTAATATATAGTAAACACACTAACATTTTACATGCAGGATCCACATACTATTTTCAAAACCACTACTCTTGTCACTGCATCCAACCCTCCCAGGACTTGTGATATGAGAAAGACTTGAAGAAACTTCTAACATACTGACAAAGAAAATAAAGAGTGAGACATAAGTGACAATAAAATAGGACCTTACTCTATTTTATCATTTGCATTTTGGTGTGACTAAATCTATCAGATTCTAGACCAACAGATTCCTCTCCCTGCATTGACACTTCCCCTCATCTTTTGATGGATATTTTTTGTGGCATTCAGGCTCACATTTCTCTTTCCATGCTAAAATCCTCACTGAACTCAAACCATCCTAACAGACTCTCAGGTGCCTTCATCAACAAAATGACAATAGGGGAATTATTAGCACTCATGGTTTTCACTAGAGAACTTCCAAAAAAGTAGTAATATGTGCTAGACACAACCCTTACATTTTCACCTACACAATAAAATATTTTACTGCTTCCAATCCCTACACAAGAGCAATACAATATGCTTTGTTGTTGGTAGTGGTATATTATTTAAGTTGTCCATTGTATATGACCTCTCTTCTTGTAGCATTATAAGGCAAAGACCACAATAGTTGGAAATCAATTTTCTTTGCTTGTTACAATTTACAAAGGCCATGCATGAATCATTTTATAGTTGGTTATGTTATCAAAAATTATTCTTTAACTAGGACCTTTAAAACATCACAAACTTCAGTTTTTGAGAAAGAAGCCATAGTTCTTTTATATTATAATCTCATGCTAAAAGGTTAAACTCAGCACAAGTGAATAAGATCAAGATAAGTGCCAAAATTATTTAGGTTTCTAAATCTGCCTTAGAAGCAAGGATTTTGTGGCAAGTAAAAAAGAGAAAATATTCATAGGTATCCATAGAGGGAAAATTCATAGAAATAATAGTTGACATTTATCAGTCATACTATTGTCTCCAGATGCTCTATAGATCTGTAATACACATTTGTGATAGTGATGTGTGACACTCAAAACATCAATATTTTTGTATAGGGCTTGTGTAGCATATTTGACCTTTAGAAGGCCTCTAAAATTATTGCTTACTTAAATAAATTGCACTTCTAGTAGATTGATAGATACAATTGTAATAATATAGCTGCATTGTATACCTAATCCTCAACCAATATGACTCCAGTGCTACGAGAAAATATCTCCATTCACCATCTATTGGTTGAAGTTATTTTTTAGATCAACAAGCTCTTGGAGTGCCTATGCTATCCTCAGATTTCCCACTACTCAATTCACTTTCTAGCTAAAGGATTTCTCCCAAACTAGATTATCATTGGCTTTCCTTTTAACACATACCGATGTGCCATTTTCAATGCATGGTCTGCAAGTTTTGTAGATGGAAAAGTTACAAATGCTTGGCCCCTCATCCGGCCCTCCTGCATTAAATTTATGCCAAGTCCAAATTTGGCTTCCTCCACGCTTTCAAAAAGGGACCCAAATATGAAGTGTAAGTCATCCACAATTACATCTTTTGCCAAGTTCTTAATATATAAAATAGGAGCTAGAATTCTAGGAGTATAATTCTTAAACATTGGAAGGGCTAGAATCTCAGTAGGAGGCAACTTTCCAGCTTCTATATAGACACCTGATATTTGAATATGATCAAGGTTGGGTATACACCATTTTTAGAAATGACTTTTTAATAATAAGGTACCAATTTATTTTTTTAAGGCTTATGCATGTTTGGTAATCCTCTTTGGATATACAAGTAATATATCAACTACAAAAAAGAAATATTATTTATGACAATAAGCTATAAATAATATTTCTTTAAGTATAGCATGTTATGGAGTCTTGAAAAACAAACTATAAGACTTTGCATGATTTTGTACATTGTAATATCTTTTTTGGTTTTTTTATTTTTTTTTTTTTTTTTTTGTTGTGCTGCGATGAAGGGGCAACAACTTGTTAGTTTAAGTTCTAGGTCTACAATTTATGTAGATTTAGAACAATTATGAGATATTTTACATACCCTTACATCTAGCTGTCATCTGGTAGTACATGGATCAAGATGCCTTGCAAAATTACTTTCCAACAGAACCATTTTCATCTCCTAAGAATTAAATTATTTCCATAGATTTGATTTATCATTTATTTTTTCAGAGCATTCTTTACCCTAGATGGGGCTTATGTATATGATGGTGCTTGGTGAATTTTTTAAGGCTACCTAGTTAATGAAAATATCCTATTAAAAACGTATACATTTGTAAACATTTTTGTGTCATATATTTTTTCTTTTCATATATTAAACATATATGTTTTTTCTAATGTTGTATCTAGTCGTATCCATATTAGATCTGGAAAATTTATCGTATCCATATCCGATTCTATACCAGTATCATATATCGTATCCATTTTCATCCAATCTTGTTTCTTTACAAAACAAACTCAGAAATAAACTAATTATTGTAGGGAAAAAAAACACACATTCTTCTTTGTGGTTTAAGTGTAAACATAAATCACCTACTTACTATCTCCATACAAGAAATCCCCGCATATCATTATAGATTTGGGATTATAGTCTCCTGGTCTACTATGGTCAATGACACAGGACTAAGTAATTAGCAAGTTCTTTTGCTATTTTATCCATTGTTTCAGATGGTAAGCACTGATTTTCTATGTTCTATTTGTTTGATGATAAATAAGAAGGGTGCTATATACATAAATTCAAACAATAACAATATATTTTATTGCTTCCAATCCCTACACAAGAGCAATACAATATGCTTTGTTGTTGGTAGTGGTATATTATTTAAGCTATCCATTGTATATGACCTCTCTTCTTGTAGCATTATAAGGCAAAGACCACAACAGTTGGAAATCAATTTTCTTTGCTTGCTATAATTTACAAAGGCCATGCATGAATCATTTTATAGTTGGTTATGTTATCAAAAATTATTCTTTAACTAGGACCTTTAAAACATCACAAAATTTAGTTTTTGAGAAAGAAGCCATAGTTCTTTTATATTATAATCTCATGCTAAAAGGTTAACCTCAACACAAGTGAATAAGATCAAGATAAGTGCCATAATTATTTAGGTTTCTAAATCTGCCTTAGAAGCAAGGATTTTGTATAAAATATTCATAGGTATCCATAGAGGAAAAATTCATAGAAATAATAGTTGACATTTATATATCATACTATTGTCTCCAGATGCTCTACAGATCTGCAATACACATTTGTGACAGTGATGTGTGACACTCAAAACAACAATATTTTTGTATAGGGCCTATGTAGCATATTTGACCTTCAGAATATGATCAAGGTTGGGTATACACCATTTTTTGAAATGACTTTTTAATAATAAGGTACCAATTTATTTTTTTGAGGCTTATGCATGTTTGGTAATCCTCTTTGGATATACAAGTAATATATACAATTTATACAAGTAATATATCAACTACAAAAAATAAATCTTATTTATGACAATAAGCTATAAATAATATTTCTTTAAGTAATATATCATTTTCCTGCATTTGCTATTTAGCATTAGTAGAGTAACATGTACACCACCTTCAACACAATTATACCATTATTTTATTTAATCTTACAGTTACATGTGTTTTGAGACTCATTGGATGCTTGAGTGCTTCAGCTGTGGTTGGCCTCTTGTTTGGATCCCATGCACAAAGTGACTATAAAATTATTTGAATCTTGCTCCTTTAAATCATATTAAATATTTCTATTACATCATCAGCTTTAGTAAAGGTGGAAAGCTTTCCCTAGAGTGTACTATGTAGTAATAAGTTGCACAAGAAACTCCACTTACCTTGTGCAGGTTGTGCTTGGGTAGCAGGATTATTATCTTTACTTTTAACAGCTGGATCATCCTCAAGACTAAGAGCACCAACTCTAGTCAGGTCAATTGGGTCAATATTTTTTGTCCATCAAGTATCATGGACAAAGCTTGGCTAGGATCAGCCAGGTATGTCAACTATGTTATCTCCATTAACGAAGAAAAGTTGTGCTTTCGATGTGATCTACCTGTATAACTATACTTTCTTATTTTTTGGGGGGGTTGTTTGTAGAAATAGCGAGGACTATTATCATGGGTTTCACAAATTCCTATATTTTGTAAGAAAGAATTCAACGAACCCTGAAAGAACTAGATGTCCATATCGAAAGTGCTCAAATATAGAAACTCTTGGTTTTTTGAAGGTTTGTGACCACCTGATTTATCACATGGATTGACAAGACATATACCGAGTTTGTCTTGCATGGAGAAGAACCCTCTAGTTTTGATAAATATGCATCGTCCTCTAGATCTACCACTGATGAGGGTCCAATTACCGAAGATGTACAAGATGACATCGTTGGAATGGTCAATGATGCATATGGATGGTTCAATGTCAATTGCCTAGAGAGTGGACCAAAACTGCTAGATAATGATGTTGAGTTCCAATCATCTTATGGAGCAGTTCTTGTTGATGAATATCGTAGCTTGCTCAAATATGCCAAATGACCATTATACCTAGGTTGTACAAAGTACACAAAGCTATCGATGATCGCTAAATTGTATAATCTCAAAGCAAAACATGGTTGGTCGGATAAAAGCTTTGGTAACTTACTAGAGTTGCTAAAATATATGCTCCCAATTGAAAATACAATTCCAGAGTCCACATATGCAGTGAATAAAATGATGAGGCCATTGGGATTAGATTATGTAATGATACATGCATGCATCAATGACTGTATTTTATATTGGAAAGATCATAAAAAGAAGTAAGCTTGCCCAACATGTGGTGCATCTCGATGGAAAGTTGACCCTCATTCATAAAAGGTATGCATTAATGTTCCTATGAAGGTGTTGAGGTATTTCCCCATTATACCGAGGTTGAAGAGAATGTATAGATAAGGGATTTTATTATATCATTAGCTTTGTTGTATTTTTTTCGACTTTCAACATTGTTAGATGCAACTGAAGTGAGTTTCTTTCTTCGTGTAGCTCTACAAAGGTTGTGGAGAATATGAGGTGGTATTCCCAGCACAAGAGTTTATATGGCAATATGCAACATCCAGTTGACTCCCCGACATGGAAAACTATAGATTTTAGGTGGAAATATTTCACCAAGGATCCACGTAGTGTACGACTTGCAATGGCAACCGATGGGTTCAACCCTTTTGCTGACTTTAGTACTACTTACAATTGTTGGCCCATTGTGTTGATCACTTACAACCTCCCACCATGGATGTGGATGAAGAGGAAATATTCAATGCTCACCTTGTTAATACCTAGCCCCAAGAAACCAAGCAATGATATTGATGTTTATCTATAGTCATTGGTTGATGACTTGCATGAACTATGGACTAAAGGAGCATAAATGTATGATGCATTTTCCAATACTATGTTCAATATGAGAGAAATAATGATGTGGGTCATCCATGAATTTTCTTATCACGAAAACCTATCAGGATGTATGACAAAGGGAAAGGCAACATGTCCAATATGTGGGGAGAACACTTGTGGAGAATATCTTAAATGTAATACAAATATGACTTACATGGGCCACAGGATATTCCTTCCTCCACATCATTCATTTCATCATTAGAGGACATATTTCAATGGTAAAAAAGAGCTCGATAAACCACCCAAACCTTTAACTAGGATGGAAATACTAAATATAGTATAGGGAATCCCACCAAATTGGGGAAAGAGCAACTCAAATAAAAGGAAACACAACACGAATGAGGATAGTGTGTTTGTTCCTATAGCAGGATGGAAGAAGAAATCTATATTCTTCAATATGTCGTATTGGGAGGTATGACATGCAAATTTCTTTCTGTATCTATTGTTATGTCTCTCAATGTTGAGTATTTTTTATTTGATGTTGCTATCTATGAACATCTTCTAGTTCATCGGTGTAATGACCCAAAAATACACAAACAAAAAAATACAAAAATAGAAAAAGTTTTTTTTCCACTAAGGAGAGAGGTACATGAACCCTTCATGAACCCCTAATCCACTAGTAAACCCTAAAGTTTCATTCTCCTAAGTTCCCCTCGAAGTTACATCTTATGAATTACCCTAGCACAAATCCATCTGTGTATGTGTATAATACATTACCGTGGATAAGTCCATCTATTTCATCATCCTTGATGAGCTAGAATTATTACCATTTTTCCATCGAAGGTGTACACACATATCCATACCATACATAAATCCTTATGTCTAGGTATGCTACGAGTACCATGTGTTAAGTTATCCATATCATCTCCATGATGAGCTATCTTAACTTAGATATAATCTCTTCCTAGTTAGTTATCTATCTCCCTAAGGGGATATCAATTCCCTTAGGTCCTACTATGTTAACCCTAAGGGGGTATCAATTCCCTTAGGTTACCTCTTAGTTCACCCTAGAACTCTACACTAGATTTCCTACCATCAAGCAATCAACGATAATACATCTATGCTACCACATCATAAAACAATCAAACAATAATAGAGAAAATGAAGCAAAATTAACTCTAAAATATAATATAATACATGGCATAATCAAATACAGACATAGTAAAATTACTTTCAATAACCCAATAACTATTAACTCAACATTACTTGCATAATAAGTCTTTCCTACTCAAAGGTATCACATTAACTATATTGGAGATATCTCCCCACAATTCTAATCTATGTAACATAAGTAAATCAATGTAATAAGCCATACCTATTCTTTTTTTCCATTCGATTCCTTTCTTCCCTTTGGTTCTTTGAGGGTAGTAGGGGATGATGATACTCATGGTTCATGATAGGCATGCCTTTAAATGCATCTATTCATCTACTATGCCAAATTGTAACTATACAATATTCCATTAAGTATCTAACCATCTAATGCATAATGGACATTATAAAAGAAACCTTACTTTTATTTTCACCTCCACAAAATCCCCTTGGAGATTCATCCAAACATGCTATAACTTAGATTAAGGTCTAACTTAATTTCATTTCATTCATATCCAAAACCATTAAATTCCCATACCCTTAACCTTTAGAACAATCATTCCTTCATTCCCTAAACCAATGCCCCATAACTTCAGCTTAAATAATAAATCCACATTTCATTCTATTTAAAAACTCCTAAGATAATCAACATTAATCCAATGGTTCTCTTTAAATAAACCTTCCATATATTTACCTAAGATCAAAGGTTCCTTTTCAATCAAAACCTAACATTTACATATCCCATATAATCAAATGTTCCTTTAAACAAAACCTATTATATGCCTCATATAAATCAAAGGTTCATTTAATTAAAACCTACTATATGTTTCACATATAAATCAAAGGTCCATTTAATTAAAACCTACTATATGTTTCACATATAAATCAAAGGTCCTAATATATGTCTCACATATACATCAAAGGTCCATTTAATTAAACCCTAATATATGTATCACATATAAATCAAAGGTCCATTTAATTAAACCCTAATATATGTATCACATATAAATCAATGGTCCATTTAATTAAATCCTAATATATGTTTCACAGATACATCAAAGATCCATTTAATTAAATCCTAATATATGTTTCACATATACATCAAAGGTCCATTTAATTAAATCCTGATATATGTTTCACATATAAATTAAAGGTCCATTTAATTAAATCTTAATATATATCTCACATATAAATCAAAGTTCCATTTAATTAAATCCTAATATATGTTTCACATATACATAAAAGGTCCATTTAATTAAATCCTAATATATGTTTCACATATAAATCAAAGGTCCACTTAATTAAATTCTACTATATGTTTCAGATATAAATCAAAGGTCCATTTAATTAAATCCTAATATATGCTTCTCATATACATAAAAGGTCCATTTAATTAAAACCTAATATATGTTTCACATATGAATCAAAGGTCCATTTAATTAAATCTTAATATATATCTCACATATAAATCAAAGGTCCTAATATATGTCATATATATAAATCAGATTCCCTTATTTTTATTTAAAACAATGATCTAAAACCTTTCGTAAACTATGGCTCATTTACGTAGCAAATCTATAGTAAGTGCTAACGCCATACAAGGCACACCAAACATCCATGGTGAACCCAAGCGTCCACTAAAACTAGGGACGTTCTATTGATGCTGACTAGTTTTCTCAACTTACACTCCCTAAAACCTAGGGATTTTTCTTTGTCGAACACTATGCTTACTTGCTGAACACTTTTCCAAGGCAAACATAGCATTTGATATCACTCTCTATAGTATTGGTTAAACATGGTGCCCTCTCATGGCACCAAGGATTTTTGACTCAAACGCAGCGCAGAGTGGCCTTACCAACAACACACCTCTCCCACTGGTATTGAAGTTCCCAATGTAGGTACAATGCATAGCGCTTCCAAGCAAGAATGGCTTCACTAAAACACAAAGTTATCCCACTCAAGGTTATTCCAAACAAAGGTACAACACACAGTGCTTTCAAGAAAGAATGGCTTCACTAAAATAGCCTAGTTCTTCCACTCATGGTCATTTCAAATGAAGTTACAGTGAACAATGCTTCCAAGGCAAGAATAGCTTCACTAAAATAGCCTAGTTCTCCCATGCAAGGTGGTTCCAAATGTGGGTATAATGCATATCGCTTCCAAGGAAAGAATGGCTCAACTAAAACAACTCAGTTCTCCCACTCACGATGGTTCCAAATGTGGGTACAATGCACAACACTTCCAAGGAAATAATGGCTTCACTAAAACACATAGTTCTCCCACTCAAGGTGGTTCCAAATGAAGGTACACTACACATCACTTCCAAGAAAGAATGGCTTAACTAAAACACGCAGTTCTCCCACTCAAGGTGGTTTCAAATTTGGGTATAGTGCACAATGCTTCCAAGGCAACAACGACTTCACTAAAAACATATTCAATTAAAACCAAAGCTTAGCTTAGAATAACTCAACCTATGGTTTCACTGATATAGACGTTCGATGAAGTTTGCTACCTCCCTCTCGGCTCCTGATGTGATTCCTTTCCTCTACCTTTTTCCTTGCTTCCTCTATTCTTCCCTTACATTTTTTTCTTTACCTCATTTCACTCTACCTCTTCCTTACATGCCCCCTCACCTTGGTGGTCCATCCGTCGCCCTCTCGAATCTTGCGCCATCACCTTTCCATCAATTCCCGTCCCCTATCCCTTGTGCATTCCTCCCATATTTTCCTTCTTTGGCAAGTTTAAGCATCACATGCCTTTCCTTAGGTTGCACCATGTAGGAATGTGGGATCATGACATATTATTTTAAAATAACAAAGATATTTATAATATATTATAATATATCTATTATTATTTTATTTAAATAAAGATCCTCTTTTAATTTATTCTTAATTAATTAAAACTTTTTAATGAATTTTCTCTTATCATTAAAATAATCACTTTTAATTAATATCAAATGGATCATAACCACTATTAATTAAAATATCTATTTTTAATTAATTAAAATGAAAACTCCTTAATTAATTGCAAATGAAGTTTACATATGAGCTCTAATGAGCCAATCGTTATTTTTATAAACTCCATTAATTAATTTAAAAGCATCTAAATTTAACATATAACTTAATTTGTTCTCTTTTACAAGGATGATGCTTTGTTTTCATTTTTTAATATGAAAATTAATATTATGCATATATAATCATATTGCAATGGTTCTTATATAGGAGCTAAATCATCAAACTACTCAAGTTATGATGCAGTAGAAAGCAAACACATTTATACAATTAACAAAATAGGGAGTATTTCCATCAATTCAATGACCCATCTTAGCTAGATATTTTATGATAGCTACTAGGCTATCAACTAAAGCTCCAAGTGATAGACTATTGATGATTATACCTTTCGTCAATGCATGCGTATATGAAGGTATCTATTCATGTTACCTTTGAGTACCTTAATCATCATTTCCCCTGATTTGGTACCCTCGTATCTGGTGGGTAACTCTGCCTGTTCCACCTATGAGTGCACCTGATACTGCACACTTGGTAATATGTTAGCAATAGCATGCCCTCATAAATTAACTAAACATCACATAGCTAGTTCAATTTTTCAAACTAAGTATCACCACATCTTCGGTTAATACATTGTTTTATTTTGCCTTAAATTCAGCTAGGGAGGGTCATGACATCCTCCCCCTAGGATTAAACATTGTCCTCAGTGTTTCCAGTTTACCTTTTGTTGTTCGGCAAAAAACAAAATTATTACATCATATATTTTGAAAAAAAAAAGGAAAAATATTTTCACATAACTTCCACTTTCTCCCAAGTGGCATCCTTCTCAGTTAACTGGTCCCACTGGACCTTACATTGATTGAGAGTCTGATTTCATAGATATTTGGATCGAAACTCAAGAATATTCATCGGTATTACTTCAATGGCCTTCGAATTTACCATTTGCAATTTATAAATATCCCACACATGTTCAGGGTTAGCAACATATTTTCTAAGCAAGGATATGTGGAAGGTGTCATTGATTTTGGACATATTAGATGGTAATGCAAGTCGGTATGCAACCAGATTGATCTTTTTTGTGATCTCGAAGGACCCTACAAAACATGAATTTAACTTCATGGATTTGATAGCACTTTTCTTTGGCTTAACCCTTAATAACACCTTATCTCCAATAGAATAATCTATAGGAGTCCTTTTTAGATAAGCCTTTGCCTAATTTCCTTTAGCTACTCTTCCATTATCCTGACCATTTTTGGCCCGATCACAACTCGATCCTCTAGGTTGTCCCATGACAATGGTGTTCTACACTTTCATCCATACAAGGCATCGAAAGGCATAATTCCTACCAAGGAGTAATATCCATTATTGTAGGCAAATTCAACCAAAGGTAGATAGTCTTCCCACTAAGATTTATGATCCAAGAAGTACATGTAGAGCATGTCTTCTAAAACTTGGTTTACCTACTCTGTTTATCCATCATTTTTAGGATGGTATGCAGAACTCATATTCAATTTCATACCAATTGCACTATGAAGGGATTTCTAAAATTCAAAAGTGAATTTGGAGTCTCTATCTAAGATGATTACCTATGGAAACCCATGCAATCAGAATACCTCTTTGACAAATCTTCTAGCTACTACCTGAGCATTATCCTTGGTATTTCTTGGTATGAAGTGGGTAACCTTAGTCAAATTTTTTACCACTACAAAGATGGCATTATGTTGGTACCAAGTCTTGGGTAATCCCATAATAAAATCCATGGATATGACCTACATTTTTTGTGTAGGTATCTCATGTAGATGAATTTTTCCTGCAGGATGTTGGTATTATGCCTTAATATTCTTACATTCGAGGCATCGAGGAACAAAATTTGTGATATCCTTCTTCATTCCTACCCAAAAGAAGGCTCTTTTCATGTTTTCTCATATTTTGGTCCCTCCTTGATGAGAAGAATAAGGAGATATATGAGCTTCTTGCATTATCAAGTTCTTCAAATCACCTATCTTTGGTATAATGACCCTTCTCTTATAGCACATAAAGTCATATTTCACATTAAAATCCTTATTTCCCTTAGGATCTCTATCCATAATGACTTGAATCCCCTAGCAATACTCATCCTAATATTGCCTCTGTCTCAGTTGATCCATCAGATCTATGTGAGCTCTAGTGATGGTTGCTATATATCTCCTTCTACTTAAAGCATCAGCCACTTTGTTCTCCTTTCCTTTAATATACTCAATCTCAAAATTGTACTCAGTGAGGAATTATACCCATCTTCTCTGCCTTGTATTAAGTATTGGTTGGGTACACCACTGTAGCCATATCCAAATCATCTATAGCATAATTAACTTCATTATTTTTAATATTCCTTGAAGTATATGCCACTACCAAATCCTCTTGTGAGAGTACCCCACTCAAACCATCCATTGATGCATTTTTGCACACTGAAAAGTCCCCTTGCGGATCAAGAACCTTTAGTACAAGTGCAGTAGTAAGCTTATGCTTTAATAGCTCAAAGGCAAATTCATACTTCTCTAACAACTTGAATTATTTTCCTTTCTTCTAAAGGTTCATTATGGGTCCAGAAATCTTGGAATAGTCCTTTATATAACATTTATAATAGCCCATTAACCCCATAAAACTTTGCAATTCAGTGACATTAGTCGAGGGTGACCAATTCAAAATAGCCTCTATCTTTTCTAGATCCACATCAATCCCTTTTGCTGATATAACATGTCCAAGGTACCTTACCTCTAGAAAATATAATTCACTCTTAGTGAGATTTCCATAAATTTGATTCTTTCTCAAAAATTCCAACACGATCCTAAGATGCTTCTCATACTCTTCTTTATATCGATAGTATATAAGGATATCATCTAGGAATACCAGAACAAATTGATCCAAATGTCTTTGGAACAAATTGTTCATTGGGTTCACGAAAGTGGTTGGGGAATTAATCAACCCAAAGGGTAGAACTGTAAACTCATAATACCCATACCTAGTCTTAAATATCATTTTGTGAGTATCTTCCTCATGAAATATCAATTGGTGATACCCTAAACTCAGATCAATTTTGGTAAACACCTTGGCATCCTTCAGTTGATCGAATAAATCTTTGATCCTAGGTAAAGGATATTGATTATTGATTGTATTCTTATTTAGAATTCTATAATCAATACACAATCTTAGTGAACCGATCTTATTTTTTATGAACAGAATCGATGCACGCCACGATGACACACTTGGTTTTATAAAATCCTTATCCAATAACCCTTGCAATTGAATCCTCAGTTCATGCATTTCAGCAGAATTTATTCTATATGGGGATATATGAATAGGTTTAGTTCCCATCATAAGTTCAATTATAAAATAAAATTCCCATACAAGAGGTAATCTAGGTAGGTCCTCTAGAAATACATCCTGAAATTCTTGTAGGATTGGATTTTGTCCTAGTATTTCTTCTTTCTATTGGTTCCCCACCTCATTGTTTTTTACCACATACACTATCCCTCCTCTCTTTAGGGCCTTTTTCACTTGCATAGCATGTTGGCAATTTTGGGTACCTCGGGTACATTGCCTTTGCTCAAGTGTAGAAGTTGTCATTGATGTCAAGAAGCTTTTGAAGGTTTTTGAATTGATGTCAAATATTTTGCAGTCATGGACAGTGAGTTTCCAAGAAGATCAGAGTAGCCCCTTTTCAAAATATCAAAGAAAAAGACAAGTAAGAAAAAGTATGCAGCCGACTGGAAAAACTGTCACGATTTTGCAACATGTTTGAGGAGAGAGAAAGTGCTGGAAAAACTGTCATGATTTCATGACATGTTTGAGAAGAGAGAAAGTGCTGGCAAAACTGTCACGATTTTGCGACATGCTGGAAGAAAGAGAAGAAGCTAGCAAAATTGTCGCTATTTAGAGACATGTTGGCAGAGAAGGAGAGCAAGATGGAAAGTGTCATGATTTCACGACATGTTGCATTTTCGTGACTCAAAAAGTGCAAGAAGGCAAAGAAGGAAAAGTGTCACGATTTCATGACATAATGAAAGGAAGGTTGTATAGACGAAAAAGTGTTGCAATTTCGTGACATGATGCAGAAGGGAGAGTCCGTAGTATGAACTATCATGATTTTGCAACAAGTTCGAAGAGAGATAAAGTATCTTCAAAAGTGTCGTGATTTCATGACATGCTGCAGAGTTCGAAGTAAGAACAATTGCATTTTTGTGACATGCTGCAAAAGACGAAGTGAGGACTATCATGATTTCATGACATGCTGAAAAGCTTGAAGAGAGAACTGTCACGATTTTGTGACATGCAGCAAAGGGAAGAGTTTGAAATGAGAAGCATCGCGATTTTGTGACAGGTTGCAAAGAAAGCTTTTGAAAGCTGAAAGTGTCATGATTTCATGACAGGATGAAAGAAAAGTGTACAAATGCAGAAAGTGTCACGATTTCGTGACAGGCAGAAGTGAAGAAGCCAGCGGATGAAGATGTAGCGATTTCATGATAGGATGAAAGAAAAGCGTACGGATGGAGAAAGTGTCATGATTTCATGACAGAAACTGGAAGCAGGTCTTCTATAGGAGAAGTGTCACAATTTCATGACAGAAGTAGAGAGGAAGGCTATAAATACAAAAGCGTCACAATTTCGTGACATGTTCCAGTTTCACGGGCATAAGGCAGAAAAGAGCTTAAGGAAACGTAAGTGTCACAATTTCACGACATGTTCCAGTTTTGTGGGTATAAGGCAGAAAGAAGCTCAAGGCAGTGAAAGTGTCACAATTTCATGATAAAAGCTAAGAAGAAGCCAATGAAGACAAAAGGGTCATGATTTTGCGACAGAAGAGAAGATGACATCAGAAAAAGCAGAAAGTGTCATGATATCGCGACAAGAACTTCTCAAAGTCGTCAAAGGCTAAAGTGTCACGATTTTGTGACAAAATCCAGAAGAGAGTGTACGGATAAAAAGGTGTCATGATATCACGACATGCTGTAGTTTTGCAAGAAAAGCTACAAAACCACAGAGACGGTTGAAGCCGAAAAAGTTGAATTTGAGCCGACATAGTTTAGGGTTTTGCAGCCAATGTAGTCTTAGGATGTGCAACCGAGTAAGATCAAGATTTTAATCTTGAAAGGTTTAATATAAAATGAGGGCTTCTTGGAGATTTAAGCATCGATCGATGTGTGCGTTTGAAGAGCGGCTTCACAGACTATGCAAAGAGAAGAAGTTCGATTCGATCACCGAAAATAGAATGCTTTCTATCGAATCTTCCAAGTGAGAGAGATCGTAAGGAAGCAGAGTGCGCGAAGACTATGCGGTTGTAATTGCACAGAGGTGCAAAGGGTGAAGGTTGATCAATTGCAGCTGTGATTACGCAAAATAGTGAAGGACTATGTTTTTGTGCAGACCAGAAAAATAGGACAAAGACATTTGTGCCAAACCAAAGGACTGTGTTTGGTGCAGATCAAAGAAAGATATCAAGGACATTTGTGCTAGACTGAAGGACTATGTTTAATACAACTTTGAGGACCAGCTTTGGAGGTGATAGAGTTGAGGACAGAGGTCTCTAGCTAGAGCAGGGAAGACAGGTTTCTTATATGGATAGAGTTCCATTTGCTAAGGGTAGAGGATGCAGAGGTCTTCTAGAGGATCACCAGCCAGAACAAATTTAGGGGAAGATATCTCCTTTGAGCCGAGGCTCATGAACTTTGTAATTGTGAAGGTTTCCCAAATAATTTGAGATAAACTTTTAGAGAAAATTTTTGTGGATGTAGCCCAACCATTCTGGGTGAACCACGTTAAAAATGGGCCTTCAATGTGTGATGTTTTCTATCTTGGTTAATATTGTGTTGATGCCACTGCTATCTAAAATTAAAATTATTAAATGGTTAAGTCTTATACTGTTCACCCCCCCTCTCAGTATAAGTTCATGTTCTTCAATTGGTATCTGAGCAGGCTTCTCCAGAAATAGCCTAACAGCTTGGAGAAGGATCTATCATAGGAACATACAGATTCAAAAAGAGATAAAGAGATTGAGTCGATCTCAAAGGTGAATTCTTCTTGGCTTTGAGAAAGCTTAAGAAATTCAGGGAAGAGAATTCTATTCTCAAGCATCAATGTTAGGAAGAAGAGATAGCAGGATCAGAATTGTCTCAAAAGGTTATAGATTTCAAAATTCTAGCTGAAGAAGGAAAGAAGATTGAACAGGTTCTGACAGAGGCTTTAAAAGGAAAGGAAGCTGATTGCGAGAAACTAGAAGAAGAGGTTATGACTCTTAGAGTGAAGTTGGAACAGTTGGCTTCATGTGAACAGAAAAAGAAGGATGGTTTCACCATTCATGAAATAGGATCTACGAGCAAGATCAATATTCATCCTGAAGAGCGGTGGATTCCAGTCCGTCACAAGAAGAACAATCATCTAAGGCATCAAAACAGGTTACATAATACTTTCTATGACTATTTTTTATCCTACAAGAATTTTGGTCACAAAGCTATGCATTGCAATAAATCCTTGAATAGTCATAGTAAGGAAAATGTTAACTCTTTTGCTCCTCTTATGAATAAAAATGTCATGTGTTACAAATGCAAGAATTATGGGCATATAGCAAGGATGTGCAGTTTAAATAGATCTAGCCTTGAGTTCACTAAAAAGAGAAATGAGATCAAATCTAAGTCAATGATAGTTCAAACTGCTTTTCATGCTCAAGACAAAATAGAAAAATGGTATCTTGATAGTGGTTGTTCAAAACATATGACTGGTGAAAAGGAAAAGTTCTTGGTATTTAAAAAAACAAATAGAGGAACAGTCAGTTTTAGAGATACCAGGTCAGCTAAAATCTGTGGTAAAGGAACTCTTAGTTTGGATGGAAAATCCAAAACAAAAAATGTGCTTTATGTAGAAGGCCTAAGACATAATATTTTAAGTGTGAGTCAAATTTGTGATCAAGGGCACATAGTATCCTTATTTTCAGATAGATGTGAGATAAGTAAAGAAAAAAATGGAAAACTCATTGCGAGTGCTACCAGGACTACAAACAATATTTATATGCTAAGTGAGATAAAAAGGGAAAAATGTTTTCTAACTCAAGAAGATGAGAGTTGGCTATGGCATAAAAGACTGGGGCATTTGAGTTTTGATAATCTTGTAAATATTAGTAATAAGGAAGCAGTAAGAGACTTGCCCAAAATAAAAATGCCCCATAACATCATTTGCGGTCCTTGTCAACATGGAAAACAGACCAGAACCAGTTTCAAATCAAAAGGGTATACTTCTTCAAAACCATTGGAGCTTATTCATAATTATTTATGTGGCCCCACCAGAACTCAGAGCATTCAGGGAGAAAGCTACTTCATGCTATTTATAGATGATTATTTTAGAATGACTTGGGTTACTTTTCTCAAAGAAAAATCTGAAGCGTTTGAAAAATTTAAAGCTTTCAAAGAAATGATTGAAAATGAGACTGACAAGAGAATCAAATGCTTAAGATCATATAGAGGAGGAGAGTTCACTTCAAATGAATTTGTGGAATACTGTGAGAAACACGGAATCAAAAGAGAATATTCAGTAGCAAGAACTCAACAAAATGGAGTAGTTGAAAGGAAAAACAGAACTATTGAGAATATGGCTAGAGCTATGTTAAATGAGTCAAAAATTTTAGATGGTTTTTGGAGAGAGGCAGTCAGTACAGCAGTCTACATTATCACCAGGGCCCAACTTAGATTCAATCATCATAAAAATCCTTATGAGTTGTGGAAAGGAAGACCAGCTACAGTAAAATACTTCAATGTGTTTGGGAGTAAATTCTTCATCAAAAGGGAAGATCATAATTTGGGTAAGTTTGATCCTAGGTGTGATGAAGGAATTTTTCTTGGATATTCTAGCAGAAGCAAGGCCTACAGATGCTTCAAAAAAAGAATGCATACAATCATAGAGAGCATAAATGTAATAGTTGATGAAAAGACAGGGATAAGAGAACCAGTCAAGGAACTCAGTGATGAAATTTGTCAAGAAGAATTCAGAAAAGTTTCAGATGAGGAAGAGGAAAGATAGCAACTGCTTCCCAAAACTCCTTCATGCTATGTTCAGAAACATCATCCCAAATATTTGATCATTGGTGATCCAAAAAGCAGGCAAACAAGAAAAAGAGTCATTCCTTCACATGATTCTACAAAAGTTTCATTATTTTTTCAGATTGAGCCAAAAAATTTCAGTGAAGCATGTACAGATAAATTTTGGGTAAAAGCAATGGATGAAGAACTAAATCAAATAGAGAAAAGTGAAACTTGGGATTTGGTTCCAAGACCTAAGAACAAGAATATCATTGGCACAAAATGGATATTCAAAAATAAACTCAATGAGGATGGAAAGATTGTCAGAAACAAAGCTAGGCTAGTCTGTAAAGGTTATGCTCAAGTAGAAGGTGTTGATTTCGACAAAACGTTTGCACCTGTTGCTCGTCTTGAAGCTATCATAATGTTTTTGGCCCTTTCAAGCTTCAAATCATTCAAAGTATATCAAATGGATGTAAAATCAGCTTTTCTAAATGGGGTGTTGGAAGAAGAAGTCTACATAGAACAGCCAAAAGGAGTGTCTCTCTCAGAACAGTCAGACTATGTGTGTAAACTAAAAAAGGCCTTGTATGGGTTAAAGCAAGCACCCAGGGCTTGGTACTCAAGACTTGATGGGTATCTTCATGAGCAAGGCTTCAGGAAAGGCGTGGCAGATAACAACTTGTATATTAAGAATGAATATGATGATATGTTGATTATAGTTGTCTATGTTGATGATATTATTTTTGGGGGAAATAATACTCAGATGTGCAAAGCTTTTGCTAACACCATACAGAAGGAATTCGAGATGTCTATTATTGGAGATTTGTCATTCTTTTTGGGTCTTCAGATTGTGCAATCAAAAAATGGCATATTTCTCTCTTAGGGAAAGTATATCAAAGAAATGTTGAAGAAATTTGGGATGATGGACAGCAAACCTGTGTGTACTCCAATGATTATAGGGTGCAATCTGAATAAAGATGATGAATCTCCAGTAGCAAATCAGAGGTTGTATAGATCTATGATTGGCATTTTACTATACAGTACAACTACCAGACCAGATATCATGCAGGCCGTTGGGTTAGTAGCAAGATTTTAGGCAGCTCCAAAAGAATCTCATGTTATAGCAGTTAAGAGGATATTCAGATATTTGAAGGGCACTATGGACTTTGGGCTTTGGTATCCCAAAGGTGATGATTTCACCCTCACAGCTTATACAGATGCATATTGGGCAGGCAGTATTGATGATAGGAAAAGCACCAGTGGTGGAGCATTCTTTCTAGGCAAGAGTTTGGTCTCTTGGATAAGTAAGAAACAACCTTCAGTTTCCTTATCTACAGTAGAGGCTGAATACATAGCAGCATTGGCTGGATGCACACAGGTTTTATGGATGAAAACCACCTTGGAGGATTTCAAAGTCAAGCATGATCAACCCATCTCCATTCTTTGTGATAATACAAGTGCCATAAGTATTTCCAAAAATCCGGTAATGCACTCAAGGATGAAGCACATTTCCATCAAATATCATTTTCTAAGGGAGAAAGTGCAAGACAAGCAGGTCAAGCTAGAGTATGTGTCTACTAAAGAGTAGATTTCCGACATCTTCACCAAACCTCTTCCAAGAGATACATTTGAGTATCTAAGGGAGAAATTGGGAGTTGTACTCCCACCCTAGAATTAATCACCTCATCAGGAGGTGGGGGAGGGACCAAGCTAAGTGAATCTTTCTTAGTTTCGAGCCCCAAAGGTGACCCTTTGCCATTGATGACAAACGGGGAGAGCATCAAGTGAAGATAAGAGCTTCAAGTCAGGGGGAGAAAAACTTCAAAGGCAGTTCTCAGTTGTTGGCACAGTTGGTTTCAATTTTGGTTCTTGAGATGTGTTTTCGTAAAGGGTTTGTCATCAATGACAAAGGGGGAGATTGTTGGCAATTTTAGGTACCTCGGGTACATTGCCTTTGCTCAAGTGTAGAAGTTGTCATTGATGTCAAGAAGCTTTTGAAGGTTTTTGAATTGATGTCAAATATTTTGTAGTCATGGATAGTGATTTTCTAGGAAGATCAGGGTAGCCCCTTTGCAAAATATCAAAGAAAAAGACAAGTAAGAAAAAATATGCAGCTGGCTGGAAAAATTGTTGTAATTTCACGACATGTTTGAGGAGAGAGAAAGTGCTGGAAAAACTATCGTGATTCCGCAACATGTTTGAGGAGAGAGAAAGTACTAGCAAAACTGTAGCATTTTCGTGACATGCTGGAAGAAAGAGAAGAAGCTAGCAAAACTGTCATGATTTCACGACATGTTGGCAGAGAAGGAGAGCAAGATGGAAAGTGTCACGATTTCGTGACATGTCGCATTTTCGCGACTCAAAAAGTGTAGGAAGGCAAAGAAGGAAAAGTGTTGCGATTTCATGACATAATGCAAGGAAGGTTGTACGGATGAAAAAGTGTCACAATTTCACGACATGATGTAGAAGGGAGAGTCCGCATTATGAACTATTGCGATTTCGCGACAAGTTTGAAGAGAGATAAAGTATCTCAAAAAGTGTCACAATTTTGTGACATGTTGTAGAGTTTGAAGTAATAATAGTCACGTTTTTGTGACATGCTATAAAAGATGAAGTGAGGACTATCACAATTTTGTGACATGCTGAAAAGCTTGAAGAGAGAACTGTCACGATTTTGTGACACGCAGCAAAGGGAAGAGTTTGAAATGAGAAGCATCGTGATTTTGTGATAGGTTGCAAATAAATTTTTCAAAAGCTGAAAGCATCATGATTTCGTGATAGGATGAAAGAAAAGTGTACAAATGCAAAAAGTGTCATGATTTCATGACAGGCAAAAGTGAAGAAGCCAGTGGATGAAGATGTAGCGATTTCATGACAGGATGAAAGGAAAGCGTACGGATGGAGAAAGTGTCGCGATTTCATGACAGAAATTGGAAGCAGGTCTTCTATAGGAGAAGTGTCACAATTTCATGACAAAAGCATAGAGGAAGGCTATGAAGACAAAAACATCATGATTTCGCGACATGTTCCAATTTCGTGGGCGTAAGGCAAAAAAGAGCTTAAGGCAGCGTAAGTGTCACGATTTCGCGACATATTCCGGTTTCGCAGGTATAAGGTAGAAAGAAGCTCAAGGTAGTGGAAGTGTCACGATTTCATGAAAAAAGCTGAGAAGAAGGCAATGAAGATAGAAGGGTCACGATTTCATGACAGAAGAGAAGATGACGTCAGCAAAAGCAAAAAGTGTCACGATATCGTGACAAGAACTTCTCAAAGTCGTCAAAGGCTAAAGTGTCACGATTTCATGACAAAAGACAGAAGAGAGTGTACGGCTACAAAGGTGTAACGATATCATGACATGTAGTTTTGCAAGAAAATCTATAGAACCACAGAGGCGGTTGAAGCCGACAGAGTTGAATTTGAGCCGACACAGTTTAGGGTTTTGCAGCCGATGTAGTTTTAGGATGTGCAGCCGACTAAGATCAAGATTTTAATCTTGAAAGGTTTAGTATAAAAGGAGGGCTGCTTGGAGAGTTAAGCATTGATCAATGTGTGCGTTTGAAGAGTGGGTTCGCAGACTGTGCAAAGAGAAGAAGTTTGATTCGATCGCCAAAAACATAATGCTTTTTGTCGAATCTTCCAAGTGAGAGAGATCGCAAGGAAGCAGAGTGCACGAAGACTATGCGGTTGTAATTGCGCAAAGGTGCAAAGGTCGAAGGTTTATCAAGTGCAGCTATTATTATGCAAAAGAGTGAAGGACTATGTTTTTGTGTAGACCAGAAAATGAGGAAAAAGACATTTGTGCCAAACCGAAGGAATGGGTTTGGTGCAGATCAGAGAAAGAGATCGAGGACATTTGTGCTAGACCAAAGGACTGTGTTTAGTACAATTTTGAGGACCAAATTTGGAGGTGATAGAGTTGAGGACAGAGGTCTCCATCCAGAGCAGGGAAGACAGGTGTCTTCTATGGATAGAGTTCCATTTTCTAAGGGTAGAGGAGGCAGAGGTCTTCTAGAGGATCACCAGCTAGAACAAATTTAGGGGAAGATATCTCCTTTGAGCCAAGGCTCATGAAATTTGTAATTGGGAGGGTTTACCAAATAATTTGAGATAAAATTTTAGAGAAAAGTTTTATGGACGTAGCCCAGCCATTCTGGGTGAACCACGTTAAAAATGGGCCTTCAATGTGTGATGTTTTCTATTTTGGTTAATATTGTGTTGATGCCACTGCTATCTAAAATTAAAATTATTAAATGGTTAAGTCTTATACTGTTCACCCCCCCTCTCAGTATAATTTCATGTTCTTCATAGCAGACAATATTTGAGGTTCAAAATCCCTTTGATCGCTATGAACTCTTATTCTTTCTCCACATTTATCTAAATACTCAATCCAGTGGTCTTGGAAATTGACTAAGGCTTTATGAGCCTGTAGCCAATCCATTCCAAGAATCACATCAAAGTCATGTAGGGGAGATACATATAATTAATATTCTATAGTCTCTTTAGATAAAGTAACGTCTGCCATAGGGTAAAATTGGTTTACCAGGTAGGTTTACCTAGAAATATACTCTACCTTCCACCCTTGAGCCAAATATCGAGGCCTTTCTGACACAGTCCTTGCTAGACTAGACAAAATAAAACTATCAGTGGCTCCACTATCTATTAAAATATTTACTTTCTTATTAAAAACCTTACCTTTCACAAGTAATGGGGTGGCTTGTCCCTCTAGCTTTTGCTTCCTGGATGTGACATAGATCCAATGTTTCAGTTCCCTCCCTTTTGTACTAGCTAAGTTAGTCCCTGCTCGATATGGACACTGATTATAGTAATGAGGTCCTCAACAATTGTAGCACCCTTCCTTGGGTATTTTTTTTTTCTTAGGCTTCTCATTCCCATTCTTAAATTTTAGAGTTGAAGTATGCAACATCTATGACTGAGGTTTCATATCGTTGGGCTTGTTAGCCTTCTTACAAAAGTTCTCCTTGAACTTATTCCAATTCCCATAGGGTTTCTTCTTAGGATTTTGAGGATTCTTGGCTTTTCACTCTTGGTAAACCTCTCATTTTACAAAACCATTACTATTCCTCTTCTTTAGTTCTTGTCATGCTTGCTCGAGTAGAGCGGCATACTTATAATAGAAGTGTGAGTCTGCTTTCTTTGCCAAGTCATATACCTTTTGTAGTGATTTGGGCTCCTACATATCCACATCATGCCTTAACCTACATTCTAATGCAAGTATGAACATATGAACTCACATTTTATCATTATAAATAGGTACATATTTGAATAGTCTTACCAGCTTCTTATAGTACACTTCTACTATGTTGGTTCCTTGTCTAAGACTAGCAAATTCTTCAAATTTTAGGGCATAGAAATGCTCTGTTAGAAATATCTTTTTGAAGATGTTTATAAATTATTCCCATGGAGTATCAATGGGTTCAATATTGGTTTCCTCATAGTGGGTTTCCCACCACTCCATAGCAGCTCCTTCTAGGTTAATCATAGCCCACAATTTTTGGGTTCCATATGAGTAACCTTTTACCATAAAATGAACCTCTACCTCTCTCAGGCATGCTTCTGCTGCATCCCCATCACCTTCTCCATCAAAATTTGAGATACTGATGTTTTTCATGTTCCTAACTATTTCCTTTTTTGCTAAGGCTATGGCTTGTACTTGTTCTATAATTAGTCCACTATCTAGGCCAACCTATGAGCCTCAAACTTGTGAATTATTATTTATAGCCATTTCGAGAAACTGTCTTATCTGATCCTACATAGCAGCATTCATAGTGGTGAGGTCTTCTAGCTCCCTATTGGGGTTGGTTGGTTCCCCATCCTAGTTTTCTTCTCCAATATCACATTTTTTATTTTTTCTAGGTGTAGGCCTCCATCTTCTGGTATTAGGTGGCATCTTAACCTGATTCCATCCAATCAAGGGGATTAGATTACAGTTTCATCTTAGCATGTATCTCTAATCAAGCCATATTACAAATTTCTCTTGTTATATGTATCATCAATATAACTAGGGCAATACCCTGGGTTGGGATGCATCACTAATACCAAAGCCCATACTAAGGCATATTGACACTCCACTCTCCCTTGGGCTAATTCCCATTATATTCTATCAATTTGTGTATCCTAGATCATCCTAGATTTAGCCTATTCCATAAGTGAGACTTCATTGGATGCATCTAATTTCCCTTTAGCACACGTATAATATCCATACCCTCATACCTAGAGATCTGATAACAAATTTAATGACCCAAAAATACACAAACATAAAAATACAAATTTAGAAAAAGTTATTCTTTTCACTAAGGAGAGAGGTACATGAACCCTTCATGAACACCTAATCCACTAGCAAAAACTAAAGTTTCATTCTCCTAAGTTTCCTTGGAAGTTACATCTCACGAATTACCCTAGCACAAATCCATATGTGTAGGAGTATAATGTGTTACTGTGGATAAGTCCATCTATTTCATAATCCTTAATGAGCTAGAATTATCACCCTTTGTTCATCTAAGGTGTAAACACATCTCCATACCATACACAAATCCTTATGTGTAGGTATACTATGAGTACCATCATTTAATCTATCAATCTCATCTCCATGACAAGCTATCTTAACTCAGATGTAATCTCTTCCTACTTAGTCCTCTATCTCCGTAAGGGGGTCTCAATTCCCTTAGATCCTCCTATATTCACCCTAAGGGGGTCTCAATTCCCTTATGTTACCTCTGATTTCACCCTAGAACTCTAAACTAGATTCCCTATCATCAAGATATCAACGATAATACATCTATGTTACCACATCATAAACAATCAAACAATAATAGAGAAAATGAAGCAATATTAACTCTAAAATAGAATCTAATACATGGCATAATCAAATACAAACATATAGTAAAATTACTTTCAATAACCCAATAACAATTAACTCAAAATTACTTGCATAATAAGCCTTTCCTACTCAAAGGTATCACATTAACTATATTGGGGATATCTCCCAAAAATTCTAATCTATGGAACATAAGTAAATCAACGTAATATGCCATACATATTCTTTATTTTAATTTTATTCCTTGCTTCCCTTTGGTTCTTTGAGGGTAGTAGGGGATGAGGATACTCATGGTTCATGATAGGCATGCCTTTAAATGCATCTATTCATCTACTATGCCAAATTGCAACTATAGAATATTCCATTAATTCTCTAACCATCTAATGTATAATAGACATCATAAAAGAAACCTTACCTTTATTTTCACCTCCACCAAATCCCCATGCAGAGTCATCCAAACATGATATCACTTAGATTAAGGTCTAACTTAATTTCATTGTCAAATAGCGAACAAATGTTTATTATTCAGCAATGTTTATATAATGGTTACAATGTTGGGAATAGCACACCAGCGTAAACTGAACTATTACAGGAGTTGTAACAGTGTAACAGCAAAACCTAAATGATGTAATATAAACAAAATACGTTAACATATGCTAACATCCCCCTTTATTACATTATTTGGGTAATGGGATGACTACTAGCTATACTAACATCCCCTTACATCATTTTGCAATACAAAGAGAGTTGCGAAACAATTCAAATTTGACACGTCCAAGTGCCTTAGTGAAAATGTCTGCAACTTGAGCATCGGTGGGAATGTGCTAAAGCTGAATTCGGTGCTTTGGAACTTCATCTCGAATGAAATGACATTGTGTGTCAATGTGCTTTGTTCTTTCATGATGGACTGGATTCTTGACGAGGTTCAAAACACCCTGATTATCGCAAAACAAGTGTATTGGAGATTTTGATGAATGACCCATACTTGTCAGAATGTGACGCAACCATATCACTTTGCACACATCTTCACGTGCGGCACGATATTCTGCCTCTGTTGATGAAATAGCAACCACCTGTTGCTTCTTGCTGTGCCAAGAGATAGGACCATATCCCAGATGAAAAATGTATCTAGAAGTTGACTTGCGATCATCAAATGATCCGGAATAGTCGGAGTCCGTGTATCCTTGCAAGAAGAATTTGTTGTTCCTCTTGTATTCTAGGCCATATTCCATAGTACCACGGACATAGTGAAGAACACGTTTTGCTGCTTTCCAATGAGTGGTCTTAGGCTCCTGCATGAACCTCGAAAGATAGTTGACAACAAATACGAGATCTGGCCTAGTATTGGTCAGATATATGAGACTCCCAATCAACTGTCGATAGAGAGTACCATCTACTTGAGGTGAATCATCATATCATGATAACTGAAGTCCATTCTCCATCGAAGTTGCCATTGGCTTGCAATCAATCATGCGATATTTTTCCAGCAATGTCTTGGCATATTTTTTCTAAGACACTTTGATGGAGTGCTCCTTCTGGCTGAATTCTAGACCAAGACAAGAATGGAGAAGTCCGAGATCTGTCATCTCAAAAGATTTACACAAGTTTCTTTTGACAGTAGAGATCATTGTTTCTGAACTCCCTGTAATGAACAGATCATCCACATAGAGTACAAGCAACACTATCTCAGAACCCTGTTTCTTGAAATAAAGGTTTGCATCTGACGAAAATCTCTTAAATCCATGCTGCATAAGGTGATTGTCCATTTTTATATACCAAGCTCGAGGAGCTTGTTTCAAACCATACAAGGATTTGACCAATTTGTAAACCTTCTACTCTTGGCCTTCCACTTCAAATCCTTCTGGCTGAGTCATGTAGACTTCTTCTTGGAGATCACCATTTAGAAAGGAACTTTTGACATTCATCTGGTGAACTTTCCACCCATATTGTGCTGCCATAGCACACATAACTCGAATTGTGGTCATCCGAGCAGTAGGTGCAAAATTTTCCTCGTAGTCAATGCCTTCCTTTTGAGCATAGCCCTTTGCAACAATACGGGCCTTATGCTTATCAATTGTTCCATCTACCTTGTACTTGACTTTATATACCCATTTGCAGCCAATGGGTTTCTTTCCATGCGACAGATCAACAAGCTTCCAAGTTTTATTTTTCATCAAAGACTCATACTCTGTATCCATAGCGGCCTTCCACTGAGGCTCATGAGAGCATCTTGCACTGATGCAGGTTCAAGATCATCTATGGTAGACATGAACACCCTGTCATCATCAATATCCATATCCTCTACTTCTGTATGTGGAGTTACAAAAAGTTCCTCAAAACATTGACAAAGATCATCAACCTCACCAGTTTCTTTGGATTCTTTTTCCTTTTGAGCCATACTACGTGTACGAGGTCTATCCAAGTTCAAATTGGGAGGAGTGGATAAATTTGCATCTCTGATTGTATTTGTACACCATTTTGGATTCTTCGGTGGTGTTGAAGAAGATGTAGAAGGACCTCCTATCTGTGTTGATGAAGGAATCTTCTCTTCCTTAGATTCCACAAGATCTAGGTGTACGTTAGATGTGCTCTGTGATGTGAAAGCTTCATCAAAGACAACATCCTTGCTGACATGAATTTTCCTGGTCAAAGGATCTATCAAATGATATCCTTTAGAGTGCTCATCATAACCAAGAAAAATACATCTCAGTGTTTTCTCATCTAGCTTCTTCCTTTTCTCTTTCGGTATATGCATGAAAGTGTGACATTTGAAAATACGTAGATGAGATATGGAGGGTTTTTGACCACTCCATGCTTCCTATGGAGTCATTCCTTTTAGGGCCTTTGTGGGTGCCCTATTCAACAGATATAATGCAGTGGTGACAACTTCTACCCAATATTGTTGCCCAAGAGTAGTTCCTGTGAGCATACAACGAACCATTTCCATGATAGAACGGTTCCTTCTCTCAGCAACTCCATTTTGCTGAGTATATGCAGTTGTTAACTGTCTCTTGATTCCATGCTTATCTAAGAATGCAAAAAATTCATTATAGGTAAACTCCCCACCTCGATCTGAGCAGAGGGTTTTAATAGAAGCTCCTGACTCCTTCTCAACGGATTTCTTGAACTGCTGGAAGAATGTGAAAGCTTCAGATTTTAGTTGGAGAAAGAAAACCCACATCTTTCGTGAGTAGTCATCTACGAATAACTGAAAGTACCTCTTCCCTCCACAACTGTTGGGTGTGAAAGGACCACACAGATCGGTCTGAATTAACTCCAGAGGTTTTTGTACTCTTTTTGAGCTCTTCTCAAATGGTACTCTATGCTGCTTTCCTACCAAGCAGTCAGAGCACACTGGCAATGTGGCAGAAAGGGAAGGAAGACCCTTTACCATCTCATACTTACTGAGCTCAAGTAAGTAGCCAGAACTAAGATGCCCATATCTCTTGTGCCATAGGGAAGTTGCCTCCTTGGTAGAGACAGTCATGGCAACATGTGGAGTAGAGATAGCATCTAGTGCAAATAAGCCATGCTTATATGAAGCTGTTGCAATCTGCTTACCATTTCTGGTAATGGTACAACACTTCTTGCCATTCTCAACACAAAATTTGACAACCATATTTCTATCTAGGATTTGTGTGACTGACAGCAAATTGTTAGCCAATCCCAGAACATAGAGGACTTTTTCAATCTGACACTTGCCATCAGGAAGAGTGACTGAAACTATACCCTCTCCCTGAACCCCGTAGGTTTTATCATCAGCAATGGTGACAGGTTTGCCCTCTTTGGCCACAAATGATTCAAACCACGATCTGTCACCAGTCATATGTTTGCTAGCTCCAGACTCGACATACCAAATAGGATCCCTCTGTGTGGAATCTGTGGTAGTCATGAGCACCTTGTGTGCCCATTCAGAATCCGAGTCAGATTCTTCAACAGCAACATTCACCTGGGGTTGCTTGTTTTTATTTTGTGGTTTTTTTTGGCCTTTCTGCTTGTTCTTATGCCAACACCTGTTGGTGTCATGGTTGTCTTTCTCACAGATCTTGCACCACCTCTTCTTCTATTGAGGTTGTTTTCCTTTTCCTTTCATATCCTATTGAGAATTTCCTCCTTTCTGAAAGTTGCCTCCTTTTTGCCCATTACCTTTCTTCCTAGAACCCTGCTTGTTGGTGTATAGGGCTGTATTGGAAGAATCATCCTTGTGAAGTTGGCGTGCCTCCTGTTGTTGAAGCAGATTGACCAAATCGATGTAGGTAATTTGTCGTTGAGACACCTGGATGGAGGTGATCAACATATCAAATGAAGAAGACAAATCTCTCATCACAAGTGAAATGAGAAGCTTTTCGTCCACAGTATCTCCCAAAGAATTCAATTTCTCTTTCAATTCAGACACTTTGCACAGAAAGAGTTCAATTGTTTCACCCTGTCTCAAACTCAGGTTATGAAGTTGTTGTTGAAGATGAAGAATGGTGGAATCATTCTTTCCCTCATAGATGGTTCTAAGGGCATCCCATGCCTCTTTACCACTTGCTTTGTCAGCTATATGAGGTTACACTTCATCTGAAACAGCAAACAAAATGAGCACCTTTGCTCTACTGTATTTCTTGTCAAAAGCTATCTGATCTACGAAAGGACCTATGGATCTTGCTGTTGGTGAAGGCCTAGTTGTTACTCCAATAACAATATCCCACAAATCTTCCATTTGGAGAATTGCCTTCATCTTATGTTTCCATGGTGTATAATTTGGACCTTTCAATAACTGATGAGGATCAGTCATCAACTTTGCAACAACGGCCATAGTGAAGGTTCCTTATATCACCAATTGGTCCCCCTTTCGATATAACTTTTGCTAGGTTGTTATACCGTACAAAATACCCACCCTTACATGAGGGAAACTATAGGTATTTAGAAATATCAACAAAAATCACCCGCCCTTACGTGAGGGAGACTATAGGTGAGTTTTAGAGATCATACGATACGTGGAACATAAGCGGTACTGAAAGGGAATCGCCTTGTTTATGGAACCTACCATAAAAGATTCTTCTCATGCATGGGGTGTAACTTCCCCTAAAAACTATGAAGAATACTTTTTTAGGATTTATGCCTAAACACAAGAACGATTAAGGGTAGTGGATGGAGTAAAAAAATGCAAAAAATGGTGTACTTATTCCTCCCCGATGATTTATAGAGAACAAGCTCAGACGTCATTGTTGCAGCTATATTAGGCGATAGATACAGTAGCCCAAAGCACGACAGCTTTACCTATAAGTGTGGGCCAGAGGTACCATTTTTATCGAATGCTGCGGTGCAAATAAATTGCACAGATGGGTTTTTAATTATTTTGGGGACTTAGGGAGTGATTTATATTTTAATGAAGTAGTGCATAGAAATGAAAATGCATCATACATCAAAAAAATGTCCACAGAATGAAACCCTAAGGTGTCGGAAACAGCCGAAAATGCACCTTTTACAATTCGCCAAATTGCTATTTTTCAGAAAATTACTCACATTCCCCCTTTGATTTTTTGAAAAAATATCCCCCCTAAAAAAAATTCTCTTTAACAAAGCATTTTAATAATTATTATGTATTTAAAGTTAAAATAAATAATTTTAATTTATATAGTTTTAAAAACTTATGAAAAATAAATTAAAATTAAATTTTAATTTATAAAGTTTTAAAACTATTAAAAAATAAATTAAAATTAAAAATTTTAACTAAAAAAATAATAATTATAAAACCTTTGAGAAAAAAAAAATTATACCTTTGCAAGGGGGGAGTCGGTGGGATTTGAACCCCCGACCTGCAGGCTCCCAGAGCCTTACCGCACGGCTCACGACCATGTGAGCCAGCGGGCTGATCCGAAAGGATCAGTGGAGCCCCTCCTTTTTCAACACCTGGATGCTCCTCCTCCTCTGCTGCGGCCTCCGGTTGCTTGGACGCTGCTGCTTCACGTCTCGCTGCGCTCCGCAGGCGCTATCTTTTTTTTTTTTTGGGGGGGGGCGCGTTCAACGGGGGGGGGGATTCCTTTTTTTTTTTTTAATTCCCCGGCCGGACTCGCGCAGTGTCCGCGCATTCCAACGGGGTGGGGTGCGGGACTAGACGTGCCCAGCGTCTGCGTGTTCCACCAGAGTGTTGGCGCGTGGACGTCCGCTCAACGGGGGGGGTGTTCAGCTCCTCCCCTCCTATGCGTCGCGACCGCACTACCCCTCCGCTCAATGGGGGGGTGACGTCCCCCTCCTGCGCATCGCGTTCGCACTACCCCCTTCTCTACGGGACAGCGTCTACGCGCGGACGTCCCTCCTGTGCGTCTACGTGTGGGGGGAGGGTCCCTCCTGCGTCGCGACGCGTTTGCATCCACGCGCGGACGTCTAGGGGAGCGGATCTCCTGCGTCCCTCCTCTGCACCTGCACGCGGAGACGTCTGCTCAACGGACATTTTTTTTTTCTTTTCTCGTTGCAAGTATAAATCGTTGCAAATCGCGCAACAATTTTTTTTTTTTTTTTTAAATACCTGCACAGAACGTCGCGCGATTGCACGCGGCGTGAAAAGAAAATTGCCTCCCCAGCAACAGCAGAGAAAAAAAAAAAAACTGCGTCCTCCTCCAGCCTCGGCTTCTCACGCTTCTCTGCTGCAATCTGGCTCTGATGCCATGTCAAACAGCAAACAAATGTTTATTATTTAGCAATGTTTAAATAATGGTTACAATGCCAGGAATAGCACACCGGCGTAAACTGAACTGTTACAGGAGTTGTAACAGTGTAACAACAAAACCTAAATGATGTAATATAAACAAAATACGTTAACATACGCTAACATTCATTTCATTCAGATCCTAAACAATTAAAGTCCCATACCCTTAAAATTTAGAACAATCATTCCTTCATTCCCTAAACCAAAGCCCCATAACTTTAACTTAAAGAATAAATCCATTATTTCATTCTATTTAAAAACTCCTAAGATAATCAACATTAATCCAAGGATTCTATTTTTATAAACCTTTCATATATTTCCCTAAGATCAAAGGATCCTTTTCAATCAAAACCTAACATTTAGATATCCGATATAAATCAAATGTTCCTTTAAATAAAACCTATTATATGTCTCATATAAATCAAAGGTCCATTTAATTAAAACCTACTATATATTTCACATATAAATCAAAGGTCCGATTAATTAAAACCTACTATATGTTTCACATATAAATCAAAGGTCCTAATATATGTCTCACATATACATCAAAGGTCCATTTAATTAAACCCTAATATATGTATCACATATAAATCAAAGGTCCATTTAATTAAATCCTAATATATGTTTCACATATACATCAAAGGTCCATTTAATTAAATCCTAATATATGTTTCACATATACATCAAAGGTCCATTTAATTAAATCCTGATATATGTTTCACATATAAATCAAAGGTCCATTTAATTAAATCCTAATATATGTTTCACATATACATCAAAGGTCCATTTAATTAAATCCTAATATATGTTTCACATATAAATCAAAGGTCCATTTAATTAAATCCTAATATATGTTTCACATATAAATCAAAGGTCCATTTAATTAAAACCTAATATATGTTTCTCATATACATAAAAGATCCATTTAATTAAACCCTAATATATGTTTCACATATAAATCAAAGGTCCATTTAATTAAATCTTAATATATATCTCACATATAAATCAAAGGTCCATTTAATTAAATCTTAATATATATCTCACATATAAATAAAAGGACCTAATACATGTCATATATATAAATTAGAGGCCCTTATTTTTATTTAAAAATATTATCTAAAGCCTTTCGTAAACTATGGTTCTTTTATGTATCAAATCTACATTCAGTGTTAATTCCATACAAGGCACACCAAACATCCATGGAAAATCTAGTGTCCACTAAAATCAGGGATGCTGACTAGTTTTCTCAACCTGCACTCCGTAAAACCTAGGGGTTTTCTTTTGTCAAACACTACACTTACTTGTCGAATGTTGTTCCAAGGCAAACAGAGCATTTGACATCACTCTCTGTAGCATTGGTTAAACATAGTGTTCTCTCATGGTGTCAGGGGTTTTTGAATCAAACACAACACATAGTGGCCTTACCAACAACACACCTCTCCCACTAGTATTAAAGTTCCCAATGTAGGTACATCGTACAATGCTTCCAAGCAATAATGGCTTCACTAAAACACACAATTATCCCACTCAAGGTGGTTTAAAACAAAGGTATAGCACATAACACTTCCAAGCAATAATGTCTTCACTAAAACAACCTAGTTCTCCCACTCACGGTGGTTCCAAATGAAGGTACAGTGTGCAATGCTTCCAAGGCAATAATGGCTTCACTAAAACAACCCAATTCTCCCACTCACGGTGGTTCCAAACGTGGGTACAATGCACAGTGCTTCCAAGGAAAGAATGGCTTCACTAAAACACCCCATTTCTCCCACTCATGGTGGTTCCAAACATGGGTACATCATACATCTATTCCAAGGAAAGAATGGCTTCATTAAAAACACATAGTTCTCCCACTCAAGGTGGTTCTAAATGAAGGTACAACACATAGTGCTTCCAATTAATAATGGCTTCACTAAAACACATAGTTCTTCCACTCAAGGTGGTTCCAAACAAAGGTACAACACACAACACTTCCAAGGCAAGAATGGCTTCACTAAAAGCACATTTAATTAAAACCAAAGCTTAGCTTAGAATAATCCAACCTATGGTTTCATTGAGATAGACGTCCAATGAAGTCTGCTACCTCCCTTTCATCTCCTGGTGTGCTTCCTTTCCCTTGTCTTCCCCCTATCTTCCTCTGTTCTTCCCTTACATTTTTTTCTTTCCCTCCTTCCGTTATTCCTCTTTCTTACATGCCCCCTCACCTTGGTGGTCCATCCGCCACCCTCTCAAAGCTTCCATCACCACCTTTCCATAAATGCTAGTCCCCTATCCCTTGTGCATTCCTACCATATTTTCCTTCTTTAGCAAGTTTAAGCATCGTAGGCCTTTCCTTAGGTTGCACCATGTAGGAATGTGGGATCACGACATATTATTTTAAAATAATAAATATATTTATAATATATTATAATATATCTATTATTATTTTATTTAAATGAAATATCCTCTTTCAATTTATTCTTAATTAATTAAAACTTTTTTAATGAATTTTTTCTTATGATTAAAATAATCACTTTTAATTAATTGCAAATGAATTTTACAAATGAGATCTAATGAGCCAATCATTATTTTCCTAAACTCCATTAATTAATTTAAAACTAAATTCACCATATAACTTAATTTGTTCTCTTTTATAAGGAGGATGCTTTATTTTCATTTTTTTAATATGACAATTAATATTATGCATATATAATCATCTTGTAGTGGTTCTTATATAGGATCTAAATCATAAAAATACTCATGTTATGATGGAGTAGAAAGTAAACACAATTATATAGTTAACCAAAGAGGGAGTCTTTCCATAAATTCAATCACCCATCTTAGCCAGAGATTTTATGATAGCTACTAGGCTATCAACTAAAGATCCAGGTGATCGATTATTTCCGATTATCCCTTCCATAAATGCATGCCTATATGAAGGTATCTATCCATATTACATTCGAGTACCTTAATCATTATTTTCTCTGATCTTTGGTACCCTCGTCTCTAGTGGTAACTTTGCCTATTCCACCTACAAGCGTAACTGATCCTGCACACATGGCAATATGTTAGCAATAACATTCCCTCATAAATCAACTAAACATCACATAGCTGGTTCAATTTTTCAAAATAAGTATCACCACATCTTCGGTTAATACATTATTTTCTTGTGCCTTAAATTCAGCTAGGGAGGGTCATGACAATCACAACTTGGATGTGATGCATGTGGAGAAAAGTGTTTTTGAAAGCCTATTTGAAACACTGCTAGGTATTGACCAAAAATCAAAGGATGGTAAAAACTCCTTGGAGGATTGAAAAATATGGGTATCAAGAACACATTGTAGCTAGTAATAGATAGAAATAAGATATATCTTCCACCATCACCTTATAATCTATAAAATGTTAAGAAAGAAAGGTTTTATGCTACGCTATATAATATGAAAGTACCATATGGATATAGTTTATTTATTATAAAACATGTCTCTATGAATGAACTTAAAATCTAGGGCTTGAAATCAAATGACTGCCATGCTCTCTTGCAATAACTTCTTTTAGTAGCACTACAATATTTTCTTGATACGCCAACACAACAAACCATTTATCAGTTGCACATGTTCTTCAGGGATATATGCACTAAAGTGGTGGATCTCATTAAAATAAAAAAATTATCAGTGGAGATCGTAGAGACATTATGTTTGCTTAAAAAGTACTTCTTCCTTCATTTTTTATATCATGGTGCTTGTTATTGTTCACTTGGCGTGGGAGGTATTTCTATATGGACCTGTACAATATCGATGGATGTACCCTTTCGAGAGGTTTGTATGCATTCATAAGTTTCATAAACCACCATTTTATAATTTTTGTAGTGTTTCATCAAATCCAATTTTTTTGTTTCCTTTCATAGAAATATGAATATTTTTAAGGGGTATGTAAAGAATCAATCTAGGCTCAAAGGTTGTATTGTTGAACATTATCTTGTCAAGTAATTTTTTTTATTCTGTGCAGACTACATGAATCACCTTGGTCGCAACAAGGTATGGAGTGGTGAGGACGAATAAACTATATTTTATGGGAGGTATTTGTCTAGTGGAAAAGACTTCAATTTAGGTGAAAATTCTTATGAGCAAGCCCATCAATGTTTTCTCTTTATCATGGATGAAATTCAGCCTTGGGTAGAGTAATTAGATATTTATTTATTGTTGTTATATATGAAAGACTATTAATTAGATCCAACCAAGCTTGACCAAATTTGGGCCAAATCAGGAAGTACCTAAATAGTATCAAGGAAAACAACCCCGGTGCAACTAGAGATGAAGGGGTTTTGTAAAAAATCCATAATATGATATTTATCACTTGGCTATGAGATCCGATTATTGTGTGCTCCCTTGAATATGATCTTTAACATTTGTATTTATTTTCATGTAATGTTTTACAATCATATTTAAACTATTTTGCTTTGTTTTAAATTCATGGTGATGAAATACAACATAATAATGACACTAATATAATAAAATGGGTGGCACATGGTCTAAGGAAATTTGCAACCAAACATTCAGGCTATTTGATCAACAGTTATAGATTCCATATCAAAGATAAACAAGACAAAATAACAATTCAAAATAGTGGCGTGTGTGTCGATGCTACTACTTGGTATAGAGCAATTGCAAAAGACACAAGCCTAATGCTTCAAATAGTCACATATTATGGTGTTATTAGGGAAATAATCTTGTTGTATTACTATTAGTTTTGATACCCCCTATTCAAATGTGATTGGGTAAAATTTCTTTATATGAGGAATGGATATAGAAAGGACAAAATGGGCTTCACACTAGTCAACATGAATAGATTACTTGGCTAGGATAGACTACAAGATGATCCATTTATCCTAGTATCACAAGTCAGAAAAGTCTTTTATGTAAATGATCCACTTGATAACAACTGGTATGTGGTTCTCACATAACCTCCAAGAAGAATCAAAGACATTAAAGAATACAAGGTAGAATATGTCAGTGTCTTTGGAGCAAGATATTTCATTAGAACTAAAACTACGCAATATGAAAATGCAAATGATGGCAATATTCAATATATCCATGAAGAATGTGAGGCTACATGGTTGGAAGCCTAATTATTGTACTTCAAAAGTAGTTATAATTAATGGAAATAATTAACAAGTTTTGTTAAACATATTTTGTTCTATTTTTAGAAAATGCTAGTAGATAATTAATGGATAAGCAAGCTAGAAGTGAGGCGAGTATGTATCCACAGCATGAGGTTGTCCAATTAGATATAAGAAGGTATTTTGGTAAAAAAAAGAGAGAATTCAAGTGTTGCTAGGGCATAGGATTAAGAGTCTAATCATGCATTCATGTTGTAATGTGTTGAAATGAAGGTTTATTATGTTGAGTGTGTGTTAGTTATAAAATTGATGTTTCATGGTTGACTCTTAGTCCTAGTCCTTAATTAGTAGTAGTACTTGATTTGTATAGATGGATATTTATGTATCTAACATAAGTCTTAGGATACCCTCTCACCTCATCTCTGATGGTTGGGGTGGGTAGGGGTGTTTAGAAATCTACCCATTATATGGAGGGCTCAAGTTGTCCATTTAATCTTGCATTGAATTGAGTGTTTTTGTAGTTGATTTTGGTTTATGTATTTTTTTTATTATTGTTTTGTTATTCCCTTTTCAAAAGGGTTTATATTCTATTTATGGATAAAATAACTTCTACTCTATATTTGATGTTACCTCTTTTAGTTCTGTTTGAGGGAAGATATTTTGGGCATAAATTTAACCAAAGAATGGAACACCTAGGGCTATCATTGTTTCATGGAAATTTGTGGCATGGAAATTTATTTACTGCTATTGTTTCATTGTGGCATGGAAATTTATTTACTACTACATACAAGGTGATGGAATGATGAGAAGCAAGAAGAATTTAATTTTGCAAATAATTTTAGAATTTTAAGATATTTATTTTTAGGCTTGAAGAACTTTGACATGTTTTTGCATTTGCATAAGAAGAATTTATCATGTTCTATGTTAGATGGATTGAAAAAACCCTATAAGTGTGTCTTTTTTATCTTTTATGTTTTTGATAAACTTGCGATGGACTTGTTATTATGTTCATGTTTGTGGTATAATTGTAAATTACATTACAATTTGGACTAACTTCTAGTCCCTCCAACATGGATCGTCTCCTTTATATTTTTTCCAATTGTAGGTATGTGTTATTTTGCTATCTTCTGGTCAATATACTTTGAGGTAACATGAACAATGGTTTCTTACTTTTTATTTAGGATTGCTTGCAGACCATATATCAATGACTTGAGAAACTGATTTTCATCAGGCTGCTTCTGTCTTGGAATAGGATAGTATGTTGCATGTGTTATTTTTTAAATTTCTAAATAACTAATTTCTATGTTCCATTTATATAGAGACCTTTTGGGTAAGAGACTACTTGCTTATGATGGTCTAAAGAGTCTATACATTGCTATGGCTCTACTTTTTGCATTGAAGGAGTTTATGATAATGCTAATTGATGCAGAGGAATCAAACAATGGTCCAAGGTACATCATAAAAATATCCTGAGTTATTGAACATTGCCTAGAATTGTCATGATTTTGTTAATTTATTGTCTTTGGCTATTAGCCAATTATGTGGGAATTATGTCAACTATTCTATTAATTGAAAAATATAATAAACTATTAAATTCTTCTACATTATAAATTTTTTGCATGTAAAATATTGAATTTTGGAGTTTGAATACAACCAGGTGGAGGTGGTAGGAAAAGAACCTATGACTCTTTATTCAACTTTACAATAGATAATCATTTTGTTTGTTAGAAAAATCCATAAAAATAAATAAAATCATCACAACACTGGCATCAATTTCAATTCTTAGAAACTTTTGGACACAATACTATCCTCCACTCTTTTTCTAATTCCTATTTTGATGTAGTCAAATTGGATTGAAAAGTCCTTGCATCATGTAAAATTGTGTTTGTTCAATGTAGATTCTTGTGTAAAATTGTGTTTGTTCAATGTAGGTTCTTGTTCCACATGCATAGTTCACATTCCCTTCATAATAGTCTTTACGATTTTAGGTTTTACAAGTATATCTCCATAAGTAGGTCCTGCAAACTTATGGTTACAATATTGAAAACTCTGATGTAGCGCTCATTAGATGTGTAATGGACTTTCACCTCACACTCCAATTTGTACTTCATGTATGAGTTTACAAACCTAAAAAGGATAAGTGGTTGAAGAAGGAGAATTCATCAATAGGTAGGAAGTAAGGGCCCAATATGATATATAGTGTCATCTAAGGATGAGAATTCTCCTTATAGGAAAGTTAATCATACTTTTCATTCTCCTTATGAACTTTATGAATATTTTTATTAAATTATCATTTTTCATTTAGTTCCTTAATTGTAAAATTTAATGCCCATGGAGGTGGGATACTCTATCTTTGCACTGTTACTATTAGTTAAGAAATCAACCATCTCTTTATACATCCATAGGATCTTCGAATCATGGAAATGTCAACTTTTTTACCACATATACCTGATTGTATTAGTTGGACAACCAGTTGAACATGGGGGGATGCTTGTCATGTTTTGAACCTGGGTGATTGTTATGGTAAGTGTCTCACCTTCCTACAACACCACATCGTGATGGACCTCAATTCAATAATCCTATTGCAAAGTTGTTCTATGAAAATTTCTTGAAGTTGGGGCAACATGAACACTAAGTTGTTTCATACTGCTAGGAAAATATACATAATTAAAAACTCAAGACAAGTGATTAAGGTTATTAAAATAGAAATTAATGGTAAGTGGTTCTGATGATATGTGGGTAATAGGATACTAACTCATAGGGGTGTTCTTTAGGGCATAGGATCTATAAAGTTTGAATTTTCTCAATATACATATTTTCAAGATAAAAGGAGTGACTATTAATTTAAGAAGCTATGTTCATCAATCATTATGATTTACTCTCAATCCATATTAGTTGATTGATTGTGATAATAAAATACCATTGGATAAGGAGGACAAGGTGTTGATAATACATGCAATATCTCATTGATAATCATGTTACAATGTCTACTTGGCAGCTTCTAAGATTTTATTAGGAGGATGATTTCATATCAATACATTGATGTTGTAGGCACCGTGGGTGGTTTTTTGCAAGCCAAGACCACAAAGATAATTATTTTCTATTACTGAGTATAAATTGATTGATTCTCAAAGAACGGGTAGTATGTATGAGATCTTGTTTATTATCAATTAGCTTTGTAAGGTTTGAATTTTCTCAATATATGTATTTTTAAAATATACAAGGAGTGGCATTTGATTTAAAAATCTATGTTCATCATTGTCATTGTGATTATGGGTAAAATACCATTGGATAAGGAAGACAAGGTGTTGACAGTACATGCAAGATCTCATTGATAATCATGTTACATTATCTTCTTGGTGAATTCTAAGATTTGATTAGGAGGATGATTTCATATCAATACGTTGATGTTCTAGGCATCGTGGGTGGTGTTTTTCAATATGAGGCCACAAAGAGAATTGTTTTGTATTGCTAACTACAATTTGATTGATTCTCAAAGAACGGGTAGTATGTACAAGATCTTGTTTATTATCAATTAGCTTTGTAAAGTTTGAATTTTATCAATATATGTATTTTTAAAATATATAAGGAGTGAAATTTAATTTAAAAAGCTACATTCATCATTGTCATTATGATTTAATCTTAGTCCATCTTAGTTGATTGATTGTGATAATAAAATACCATTGGATAAGGAAGACAAGGTGCTAACAGTACATGCAAGATCTCATTGATAATCATGTTATAGTGTTTGCTTGGCAACTTCTGAGCTTTGATTAGGAGGATGAGTTCATATCAATACATTGATGTCATAGGCACCATGGGTGGTTTTTTGCAAGCCGATACCACAAAGAGAATTATTTTCTATTGTTGAGTATAATTTGATTGATTCTCAAAGAACTAGCAGTATGTGTGAGATCTTGTTTATTATCAAGTAGCTTTGTAAAGTTTGTAAATACTCGAGCCTTGATCATGGAGTTAAAACATGCACTGGCATAATTTTTTCTATTGATAGAGTGTTGAATAAAGAGTCATAGGCTCTTTATAATCGATGGCATAACTTATCTGATGGCGTAATCCCTCCAACATGGATCATATACTATATATATATATATATATATATTTAGGGCGGGACCATAAGAGGGTGGTTATAAACCACCCTATTAGCCCTAAGAGGATGGTTTATAACCTCCTTCTTAGGTCACTCTAAAATGGTTATTATAAACCATCATATTAGGTTGACCTAAGAGAGCGGTTATAAATCATCCTCTTAGGCCTAAGAGGCTTAACCCTAAGAGGGTGGTTAATAACCAACCTCTAAGTCCTAATACGATTATTCAAAATGCCCTCATAGTCCTAAGAAGGTGGTTTTTAACCACAATATTAGACCCTAAGAGGGTGGTTTTTTGAGGTGGTTTTTAGTCTTCGTTGTATGTCGTGGACTGTTTATGATTCCCTCATATACAGTGCATGAAAAAACACCTTTAAAGGTATTTAAGGGTGGATTATAAGCATTTTTAAATCCATTTTTTGGTGTAGTGATTACACTAGAGGATCAATTTAAGACTACATTCATCACACCATGGGGCACCTTTTGTTGGAAAGTGATACCTTTTGGCTTAAATATTGCAGGCACCACATACTAGTGCACTATGACCTATATATTCCATGATATGATGCATGCCATTTTGAAAGACTATGTGGATGAAATTATAGGATGTTACATAAAACTTGAAGATCATATCCTAGATTTGAGATAAATATTCAATAGGCTTCATGAATACAAAGTTCATCTGAGCCTCGATAAATGTGTTTTTGAAGTCACATCTATGAAACTATTGGGGTTTATTGTATCTATACGAGGTATTGAGATAGACCCCACTAAAATATTTTATATTATAGATATATCACCACCTTCTAACATCACTAAGTTTTGTAGTTTATAGGGCAAACACCAAGCTATCCATGGATTCATCATTTAACTAGAAGAAAAATGTCAACCCTTTCTTAAACTCATTAATAAAGGTACACGCTTCTATTGGGATTATGAGTGCAAAAAGGCATTTGAATCCCTCAAGCACTATCTTCTTACACCATCGGTATTTATTCTATCCATGCCATATCAACATTTCATTCTTTATATATAAGCTACGGTTCACACCTTGGGGGCGTTGCTTGATCAACATGATGATGACAAGAGAGAGTGCACCATCTACTACATTAGTAGAACTTTATTGAGTCATGAAAATAACTAGTCATTGCACCCCCATTGAAAAGTTTTATCTCACCAGTGTGTTCTCTACACAAAAGTTGCATCATGATATGCTTACTCATAAGACTTTCATCATTGCTCAATTTGATCCACTCCATTAATTTATGAGTAAACCTTACCTATTTGGATGAGCCACAAAATGGGTTCTTGTTCTTAGTGAGTTTGATTTAATGTTCATCAACCAAAAATCCATCAAAGGATAAGTTATAGCTTATCAACTTGTTGCTGCTCCTCTCCATTCTGATCATCCTCTTGTACTATAATTTTTGGTTGAATTTCTTAACCTAGATGTTAATCACTCTGATTTATGGTCTTTATTATTTTATGGATTTTTATATATGAGGTTTTTTGGTGCAAGCGTCATATTGGTGTCTCAAAAAAATTAATTTATCCCTTTATCATTTAAAATTCAATTTGCTTGCACCAACAACATGGTAGAATACAAAGCTTTGATTCTAGGTTGACATGTAGCCTTAGCATTGGAAATTAAGATCTTATCGATATTTTGGGATTCCCAAATTTTGGTGAATCAAATTAACAATATCTATCAAACTTGTGATGAGAAGCTTTGCCACTACAAGGAGTTTATCCTTAAATTTTTGTCTTTGTTTCAAAAGGTCACTATCGAGTCCATTCTGCATTCCAATAATCATTCTATAGATGTTATGGTATCAAATGCTTCATTAATTCCCTTGGAATTAGAAGATGATCATGCCACTATAATAATCGAACAACTCTAGAAAAATTTTCATCCAAATATAGTCTTCCACCTTTAGATGTCTTCACCATTGAAGATACAACCTCCAAGCTGTGATACAAATATATTCAAAAATTTCTCCAAAATGGCTCAATTTATGATGCCTTGGACCAAAATTAGTGTAGGATCTTATATAAGAAAGACACTAATTTTGTTACCCTAGGCAACACCTTATAGTGATGTTTTTCAAAATAATTTATTTAAGGTGTCTTAATTCTAATGATTCCAAGCTTGCTCTAATCAAATTACATGAAGGATCATGTGAAGTCCATTTTAGTGGTATTTCTATTTCCAAGAAGCTCCTACAAATGGGATACTATTTGCCTTCTATGGAGAATAATGCAAATTATTTTGTTTTTTATGTGACAAATGCCAACGTCATGCCAAACTTCTCCATGCTCCTTCCTAGGAACTTCATGCCATCATCTCTCCTTGTTCCTTCTTTATGTGGGATCTCAACATTATATGTAAGGTTAATCCTATCTATTCATATGATCATAATATCATTATAATAATGAATCAATACTTTACCAAGTGGGTTGAAGCTATACCATTGGCCTCTTGCACAGGGGTCCAAGTCTCCAAGTTCATTTTTAACCAAATAATATGTATATTTGGGATCCCTTCAACCATAATTTTGGATAAATGAACTTTCTTAGAAAAAAATACATACGCAAACTTTGTACAAAGTATAAGATCCAACATAGATGGTCTACCCTATACTATTCATAAAGTAATGAGCAAGTGAAAGCATCCAATAAAAATTTAATAAAAATCTTAAAAAATTTGGTTAATAACTCTGATCAATATTGGCACATCCAATTGTATCCCACCTTATGGGCTTATCGAACCAATGTGTGAACCCCTATGGGTTCTTCTCATTTTGTCTTTGTCTACGACACAGACATCGTATTCCCTTTTAAACTCAAAGTTCCTTCTCTTGGAATCTTATTACAAGATGCTGAGGTAGGAGACAATTATCGTATGGGATGGTTGACTTAGTTAGAAATTTTATATGAAAAGCACATTGATGCCTTAGATCACCTTCATGCTTACCAAAAAAAACTCAAGATATCTTATTCCAAAAATATTCGCAACTATTATTTTGAGATTGGTGATCTCATTCTTAAAGAAAATAAAAAAATACTAATGCTCACAAGGATTTAAAAGGAAATTTCAAAGCCAACTGGTAAGGAAATTTTGTTATAATAGAGAATTTTGGATCAGTTGCATATAATTTGGCCACACTAGAAGGAAAATAACTTAAAGAGCCAATGAATATAATGCACCTCAAAAGGTACTATGCATAAATCATTGTACATATTGTACATAGAGCATCTGACACAATTCATATTTTTATATAGTTTATTGTCCATAATCATTGCTTTTATATTGCATTACATAGCCATAAGTATGCATTTCATAGCTTGCATATTGTATTTCTTATATTTTATTAGCTCAATTATGTACAACATATGGTCATACTTATCCACCGTAATCTTAAACAAAGGCTATCTTGTTCATAGGTAATATCACTCTCCTAGATTGATTGAGAATCCATCTTGAAACACTCACACGATTCATATTTTAATAAAATATTAACACTTAAAATTGATTACAAATATATTTTGAACCAAAACATGATGCTCACTAAGAAATATTTGAGTTTTGGGAACTGACTTTGCCACATTAGAACCAAAATACATGTCACATTTATTAATAAAATATTGTGTCTAGGAGGGATGACACCATGATTGGATTGAACCTTCAAGTGAATAGTTTTCTTGCTTGTCCCATTATGCACATAGTCCAACAATGAAATAAACATATTCTTTACAAAATTATAAAAAATATATAGAGAGAAATAAAAACAAAAGAGCTAGTAGTTAGGATAGGGTAAAATTATCCTACAGACCTGATTCGAGTGGTTGAGAATATGATTCTCCAAAGCTACAACTCTTTCACCAAATACATAATAATAATGTATCTCAAGTAGTAAGGATAGGATTTAATTCTCATCAAGACTCGATTTGAGTGGTTGAGAATACAATTCGCTAAATATTGGAGATACAACTATTGGACTATGGGGCTAATCTCCACCAGGGCTATAAACGCATAACTAGTAGTGGAGTATCCTCATGCATGGTGACATGTACCTCTTGAAAATACCTCTAACTACACATAAGAACAAGCTAGCTTTTTGGTTCTCTTCATGACTAGTTTAATCTCACCTTGCTCAAGATTGGTAAATGAATTCATCATTTGCACACACAATGGTTCCTAATTGGCTTATGTCATTACCTTACTCAAAATTGGTAAATGAACTTCAAAAAGCACACACATTGGTTCTTGATATATTTGCATCATAATCAAGCTCAAGATAAGAAATGAACTCATGAATCACACATAGGTTCTTGATAGGCTTGAATTCATTACAAGGATAACCAAGATTCCCAATGAACCTTGATAGGCTAATGTCATAATATCTTCATTGAATAGGTATGACCATTGTCATAGATAATTTTTGCCAAATCACTAATTATTTTTGCATCTCATGTCCATTCATTTTTGCATAATCCATGTTCATCATTGCTTAAATCATATAGAGAAAATTACATCTTTCATGACTAGTCATTTTGACCATTTCTCATTCATCTTCTTTGAACCATCATTTTGACCATCAAATTTGATCATTTTTCTACTAGGTTTCATACCTTTGACTTTGGCATAACAAATCACCTCATATAGGATTTGCTTCATGACCACACATGAGGGGCAACCTCTATTTTAGTCATACACAAGCGCACATCCTCGCAGGTTATTACTTGAAACTTGATGTCATAAGGACATGTCACTCAACACATTCTGATCATCTTTTGCACATTGTATCCCACTTATTTCATTCATCATCACTTATTTCCACATTTCATATTTTTACAAACCACATTTTGACTAGTATGATAGGTGTATATTAAAACCAACATCATTATATGCATTATTATTATCATTTAGATCATTCACAACATGCATCAACAATAAAACATCAAAAACAATAAAAACATCCACAAAATGCAAAAATACAAAAATTACAAAATACAACATGGTATATATCTCGAGAGTCACATATACATATTTTCAAACCGATATGCTACAATACAACATATCGGTATACTTGGTCATCAAGGAAGAATACCATAAAAAAATCCAAAACCTAGCATATCATGTGGGCATGTTCATAGATTGAGTCACTATTTGTAATCTTGATTGTGAACAAATCTGAGTCATCATCAATGTTGGAAGAGCCACCCTCTACCCATCTAAAATATCCTAATAGTAGAGATCCTGGTAAAATGCCTCTCGTCACTATACCACTAGAAGATCATCCAATAGTCACTGACCTCCACTGCTCATGGAGGGTGCTACTCTCATTGATTGTTGCCCTTAAGCTTGAAGATTTTGCATTTGAGTCTCCAATGATCAGATGTAGTTTGCTTGAGTTGCTATATACACCCTTAGAGTAGTTATCTCCACCTCTATCTCCACTACTCACTATCTATCCCATCCATCTCCCTCCCCATTAGCATCATCTCTCCCTACCTCATTGACCACCTTTGAATCATCATGTGGCTATTGAGGTGCATCCCCCTCTCTAAGTATAGGTACATCATCCTATATTTGTCCACCTCCCTCACCCTATCCCTATCCATGTGCCTCCCCCTCTCTTATTCTAGGTACTACCCTCCATCTAGACATAGGTCCCTCTCTCTACTAAGGCATATCCTCCCCCCTTTGTTGAGCAACCTCATAAACTGCCAACTGCATCTTATGGTCTACTACTACTCATGTAGATCATGGTGGCTTAAGAGTAATCTTATCAGGATTGATATCCTGATACTATATTTGATATCTAGCCTACACCCCCACATCATACACCCTAGGATCCACCAAAATATGGTCATCCTTGTAAAGCTCTCTAAACTATGTGATATCAGGATCACCACCTACTCTTAGTTTATCTCTCATCACCCATTGAAACTAGACATCACTTAACTCTGGTATTCCCTACTATATCTTAAACTATCACTATACCTAATAAAAATGGTATAGCCCCATATCTCCCTTCAATCATATCCATTGTATCCACCACACATGAGCCAACTCTATACTATCCTCATCCCAATATGGATGCATCCACCAAGGTCTCCATACCACCCATCATGGATGCAACCCATCCACTACCTACCTAGCCACATCCAGCCCACCATCGATCGTATGCCTTCCCCTCAAGGGATCCCATCGATACACAAATAGTTGTTCCACATCTACCTACTATCGAGGCAATCCATCAAGCCTTCGCATTTTTAAATGCTCCCAAATACACACCTGGGGCAATGTGGCAAGGAAAACGTAGCTATATCATTTGTACATAATATTATATAATTTACCTTATAAATGGTATATCATAAATGGGTCCCATACAAATTACATCATTGTATCCCTCATCTTTGCTATAAATCTTGTTAGAGCCCATGGTAGATGTCACCTACGCATATCATAGTCCAAAAATCCAATGATTACCCTACTTAGGACAGCTATCAATGTAGAGATACCTTGTGTCCCTACTATCCTCTCCATACTGATGCCAGTTTTGTTGACCACATAGGCCTAATCCTCGATCAATTGCTCTAAGGAAATCCCCTATACCAGAGACTACTATAATATCTATCCTCTAATAAAAATGCTGAGAATCCACCACACATCCTATAAAGTGACAAGTCATATCACCTATTGATAGCTAGAATATGGATGATACCAAGTACCACCTCTCCACCAATGTTGTTAATAGAGAATAGTCTATATCCACCCTGGGCATCTATGCTACTTGAAGAATCCCCACCTACTATATCAAATCCCTCTCCACCTAAGTGGTATCCCTCAATATATCCTTAAAATATTGACAACACCACTCTCGACCCTCAAGATTACCATACTATAATAAAAAATATCAAGATCAAACTTCACTAGTTCATCATAATCATGAAATCATCAAAATTAATGTAAAATTGTAAAATTGATAAGATCAAAGCACGAATTCATGAGTGCCCTATGTATTTTCTAGGGAAAATTTGAATTTCTTGTCTTGATAGTACCACATGAATTTGTGAATTTTCTATGGTTTCAAAAAATTATGAAACTCTAACAAGGCGAATTCATGGGGTACAAAATCATGATATGGTCACAAATTTGCCTTGATGGTTGTGCAGTGAAATATCTAGTGTGAAGTCTAGATAAACTTGCATAAAATCGAAAGAAAAGTAAAAATATAATTGAAAGAAGTAATTTTATACTTATCTAGATCCTTATCATAACTCCATTGTTTCCTCTAAGCACAAATTCTTCTCTATGAGTGGGAAGAGTCATTTTCTCTAGAGCCAAAAACTAGAAAATTGCGAAATAAAAATGAATTAGGTTTTTACCCCACCCCCCATTTTAAGCCACCCACATTTTATAATTTTTCAGAATTTTATTTTATGTCAGTCACTTCGAGTTCCATTAGGAATATGGTATTCCTCATGAAACTTGATGGGGCACTATGATCAAAAATCCATAAATTCTTCTAATGCATCAATTTGCATGTAAAAAAATAATAATAGCATTTTTACATGAACCATAAATACAAAATTGTCTACCCTTTTTTCACCCATGTAAATCATTTCTATCTCCTCTTAGGTGTCTACATATTTCTTCGATGCATTTATTGCTCACAAATATACCAAATAGGGGGAAAAATGTAGACAATAATTTTGTATCCTAAGGTCACAATCCTTTCCCTCCCCTAGAATATATAACCCATACCCTCACTGAGCCCCACTTATTTTATTCCATGTGCTAACCCACATTGCATTTTATATTTTTTTTTGTGAATTCATAACCCAAAAATTTAGCACGTAAATTTGCTAAAACCAGCTTGTTGTCTATCTGCTTGAATGGTTGTTTTGGCCCATTCCAAATATATCCATTTACATATTTTCCATGAGTTTATACATATTTCTTGAATTTGTGGGTCTCAATTTTTGTAAGTGAATTCACCGAGATTGGGAATTTTCCTAACCTACCTAACTCTCCTCAAATTATTGCCCTAAACCTCACATTTTTTTAGTTAACTCACCTCGATCCAAGTTGCGAAAGACATTTTGTTTTTCCTAAGAGAGAGATAATGGTGAATTGAGTAAAATAATGGATAATTAAAAAAATTAAGCCAATTGTGTTATTATTCATAGAAGCTAAGAATTGATAGATTTGCTATAGGTTTAGTGATACAAGGAGGTTCCTTGTTGATTGGAGAACACTTTTGGAACTCATCTTACTATTAAAAAATTTATCTTGCTCCCATAACCTTTGTAATACTAGATGGTTGAATCTATAATATTTTCACTCTAAGCAAGTTATTTTGTGTATGTTTTGATATTTGCACTTCATTTTCTCATTTGTACATCACATTTTGCACGTCTAGTAAATTTATAGGTAGATCTATGAATTTGCTCATAGATCGTGAATTTACGATCAGATCTATAAATTTGCTCATAAATTGTAAATTTACTTGCAAGACGCAAATTCACATAGCTATAGGCTTGGGGGAAAATATTTTCTTCTAGATGTATTATTTCATATTGCATCCTAGTCATTTTACATTTAATAGAATTTATCTTTTCACACGGTGTCTATTATTTGATTTTAGTTCTTCACTTATTCACAAATAGAACTAATATTTTTATCTTTTTATGCATATTTTGCTAAAAGGACCAATGGGATTTGACTACCATGTCTCTAAAATCAACCATATAGTGGCCTAAGCGGATCCCCAAATACTGATTTTAATTTTTAGTTTTTTGTGTGACTAGTTGCATATTTTTAGTGAATTCACACTCAGATATATGAATTCATTTATAGATTGTGAATTTACTCACAGGCCACAAATTCATGATATAGGGTACAAATTCACTCTACATAGCCATTCGGGTCAAGTAGGCCTTCAATCCTACTTTTTTTCAATTTTATAATTATATTTTTACTGCAATATGCATTTTCTTTCCTAGATCTCTATGAAAAGAATTCAAAAACACAAAAAAAAAGAAAACAAAGTTTAAATAGGTGCATTGTAGCTTAAATATTGTTTGTTGTTTTCATGGAAATATGGGAAATACATATAGCTTAGATCCTCACTATATTTTGGACTAAACTTTAGGTGTTTACAAACTAAAAATAATACCTCTAAACAACACATTTATCTAGAATTAGAAGTAGTCTCAAATACTTCTTGGTGAACCCAAAACTTTCCAACTATCACCAAAGGAGGTACGTCACCAGCTACCCCTCACATCGAGGTGTAGGTTTCAAAAATTCATCCCCATTTTAAGCATGAATCCATTTACTTGGAGGGAAAGGGGTGTGAATTTTATCACCTACAGTAAGGAATTAATTAAAGCTAAGAGATGACAAATAAAATGAAATTATTGGTGAAATTATAGTGATTGTGCAAAACAAGCAAGATGAGGTAAATAATATTTAAAATACTTGATTAGTGCATGTATTAAGCATGGTTTTTAATCATAGAATAACTTTTTGAGAAAAGATAAATTATTAATTACAATGGATGTTATAGAATCAATGGTAAAAATAATAGTGGAGAATAAGTTGCAATAACTTCCCTGATAGAAAATTGTATGTTTTGAATGATGATACATATGACACTCAAATGCTTTGAAGTTTCTATTTAAGATACTATTTGGTTCTAGTATAATTATTGTGGTCATTTAAAATTCCATGGACTACCAATGCATTAACTAGTATTGCTAAAAATAAACACATAGAAAACAATACACACAATATAATGTGGCGTCATTGCACACTAAATAATAAAATATAATATACTCCAATTTACAATAAAATTGTTTAGAGCAACCTAGTTAAAAGAGGGTGATTCAAACACTATATTCTAGCTTGTGAGGAAGTTCTATGGAGGTAAAATTCCAAAGCAACCTAGTTAAAAGAGGGGGATTCCAACACTAAATTCTTTTGTGACACCACTCTTAGACATTGTATCTATAGAAAAATTAGAGAATTAACTAAATTTTATGGCTCAATGGATAAATACTTATTGGAGATCATGTCTAAAGTTGTTGGTCATTAAAATTAAATCCAGAGAACTTATGTGATTAATTAGTGGCCAAAAAAATTCTAACATCCCCCAAATTATTATTCCTACCTATATTTATTTTTTACTACACCCCTTCACACATGATTAAATAAAAAATATTAATTTTTCCATGGTAGAGGACAAGGCCCTAGGTCCTAATGGTTTCCCTATCCTCTTATTCCCAAAATTTTGGAACATCATTAGCCCTGACATTATTGCTACCACTCAAGAAGTCGAGAAGAATAGACACATTCCTAGAGATATTAATTCCACATTTTAATCCTAATTCCTAAGACCCTTGATGTCAAGTCCCTTTCTGACTATAGACCTATTAGTTTACATAACATCATTTATAATATTATCACTAACGTCATTACCCTTAGGTTGATAGTGCTTATTTCCCTCATTATTTATCCTTCCCAAGGAAGCTCTATCCAAGGTAATCTCATCACGATTCATGAACTTATCCATTCTATTGCTAAGAGTGAGAAAGTTAGGTTTTTCTTAAAACTTGATATGAACAAAGTATTTGATAAGGTGTCATGGAATTTCCTCTTCTTAGTCTTATCCAAGTTTGGATTCCATGCTAATTGGATCAAACTCATCAGAGAATGCATCTTTTCTGCAAGTTTATTTGTCATTATTAATGGCTAAACTATTGGCTACGTCAAGAGTGGCCAAGGACTCAGGCAAGGAGAGCCCTTATCCCTCTTTCTTTTCATTATCCTTGTTGAATCGTTGGGAATATCTCTTAAATCGGACTACCTCCATGGATTCATTTTTGAAATCAAATTAGCTTCTTCTATCAACTCCATTTCACATCAATAATATGTTTATGATAGAATCCTTCCCACATTGTCATTTTTTGCCCAAGCTAAAGTCATAAAATATATTCTTACCCTATATGTGGAAGCAATAGGGCAAAAAATCAATTTCCTAAAGAGTAAGTTTTTCTTCCTTAATACCCCCATTGGTACACATCTCAAGATAGCCTACATACTTAGTTGAACTATTTCATGCCTCCCCTCCACCTATCTTGGCATGTAACTCTTTTGTGGTCACACCTTAGATATCCTTTGGATAAATATCATTAAAAGTCTTCACAAAATACTTATAGGATGGATAAGGGATCTCCTTAGCTAGGTTGGAAAAGCCACTCTTGCCCAAGAATACCTCTAAAGTATCCCGATATTTTTCCTTTCCCTTTTCAAATATCCCTTTACCATCTACCATAAAATTAAATAAATTTAGAGAGAATTCCTATGGTTTGTGACTGAAGCCCATAAAATATTTTCTTGGTGTTTGGGATAGAGTTTGTTCCAAAAAAGAGCATGTTGGCTTGGGATTCAAGAAATTCAAATATGGCACTCATAGTGAAATAAGGCTAGATACTCCTCACCAATGAGAAATTAAGATGGATCAAAATCATCAAGGGAAAGTACCTTTAGAAAAATAATAAAATACTAGGTGATAACACTCTCCCTAAAGTATTTGTCTTCTAGAACTCTATCCTGAAATCTAGATACCTCATTTATAAATGGATTAGATAGAAGTTTGGAAATGGAAGTGAAATTGATTTCTGGAAAGATCCTTGGATTTTAGACTATCACTTGGCAGATCATCCAAGTTTGGTCACTCTAAAGCGTATCACTGATAATCTCTTTGGGAATGAAGTTTGTAACTCCTTGGATATAAACCAAGAGTTAAAAGAATGGAAAGTCATTCCCCCAAGAATATCAATGATGAATATATGAGATTTGTTAAATACCTTTCAAATTTTCAAAGGACCTCTATCATTCCAAGGGACAATTACAAAGATATTCCTATGTATAAATCTAATGATGATGGGTGGTTCTCTATCAAATCATCATACTACACCATGGAAGATCAAAAAGATACTTGGTTCCTAACCACTCTCATATGGCTTAAGTACCTTACCCCAAAATTTGCTTTCTTCTATTGGTCGATGGATCAAAACAAAATCCTCACCATTGAAAACCTCCTTTCTAAAGTAACGACCATTCCCAATATATGTTATCTCTATTATTCTTGTTTTAAATTTATCCATTACCTTTTCCTTGATTTCACTTTCTCCCTTACTGTCCTCCACACCATATTTTCTACTTTTGAGATTGTACACACCCACCCCTACTCCATCCTTGATATGTGCCTTAAATGGCCTACACCATTCATTGGTACCTATATCATATCTTTTGGTCATTTTGTCTCCCCCACTTTATTTGGAAAGTGTGGAAAGAGATAAAATTAAGAGCCTTTCACAGTGTCTCCAAAGATTCTACTTTGATTGAATTATGTGTTCTCTTGGTTGCTAAATAAAAATCCTTCTAGTTCCCCCATCCAATTTTATTCCTTGTATGGGAGCCTATTTAGCCTCCTCCTCTAGTATTCCCTCTTCCCACCTCTCAACCCCACTTATCCCTGTGTTGATAGATCCATCATCAGGTGGGCTCCTCTAGGGATAGATTAAGCTCAATTGTGATGGAGTTGACAAAGGTAACCCTAGCCATGTAGGTGTTGGTGGAATGTTCAAATATTAGTCAAGGTAAAATACTTCTTACCTATTATAAAAAATCAATATTCAAACCAATAACTTTGCTAAAGTTAGGGCCATATACCTTGGGTTATCTCTTATCAATCATCTCCTCTCTACAAAACTCATCATAGAGAGCAAATCCTTGAATATAATTAACAACGTCAATGGAATTCCACCTCCTTCCTGTAGAATCCATAATCTCATAAAAGAATACAAAATTTACTTATGTAGTTGTGGAAAAAATATCATCCAACACATCTATCATGAAGGAAATAAAATACGAATATCATGTCCAACTTAGGCCTATCTCAACATAGTATTCACATTTGGCACAATAATTTTCCCCAATACTTGAGTGGAGGCTATCCCAATATTTTTCATTCACTACTTTAACTCTATCTATGGTTTGGATTTCCCCCTTGTTTTCTACCTCCATGTCACAATGATGTGGATCTATTCCTCTTTCCATTTGATGTGGTTCATCCTCGATCCTCGAATCAAACCCTCTCCAATCTATATCACCTACTTGATGTTTTGATCTACTGCATCCTTGACCAAATTTGATTCCTATTCTCTTCCTTGTGAGAAGTTTGGCCTATTATGAGGTGTCGATCCTACTCAGTGATGTTCTTTATTTTCTTGAATCAACTATATCCTCTTCATAATTGGCAATTATGCATTCTTACCTCATGTTGGGTTGTTCATTTTCCACAACCAAATGCTTGGTAATCATAACCAATCACACACAAGTATCTCTAATCATAACCCCCAAGCCTAATTGTGGCATCTCCAAATCATTTGCATGCACCCTAGTGTGTAAATTATCAAGGCACTCTCTATGCTTATCATGTCTTATATAGGATAATGTAATGCAAAGTCCATCTCTTCATCCTTTCCAATGTCGGTATTAGTGATAAAGACTTTTTTATGACGTGAAGTTAATCAACAATCATAAATTCATTATCCCTTTCCTAGTGCTTTTAGTGGTGTATAAGTTTTAAAATTATTTTGGCATGGTGGTTGTAGAGGTAGAATACATGAAGAACTGTGTAGTGGCTTCTAGGGTGTATAGTGTAGAATATTGTAATACCCATAAAATATGGATAACCTACTTGGATGTGTGGTGGCTACCGATTCCACCATGTAAATTAAAAAAAAAAAAACAAACACAAATTCATATTGATATGCACAATAGATTATTCTTGACTTTTCTAACTTTCCAAAATGTTAAACTTTTAAGAGCACCCTAGTCTTGGACTTTCTACAATTCTTGGTGCAACCACTTTTGGCTTGATCGTATCTTGTTCACTGGTCCCATTCTACCCGAGTGGTCTAAAGAGTATTATATCATGTAAAGTACCCTTAGTATCCACCCCTTCTTCCCCCCTAGAATCTTAGCTTCCACCATCCCCGCTACCCTTACAACATTCCTTACCTCCTCCATTCATGCCTCCCTTGTCATTGCCCCTACTTCCTCCATATTTTTTCTCCCTATCATTGCATTGTTCATGGCCCTCCTTCAACCATGTGTGATTATAAATTTAATCCAGATACCCTACAAATAGATGCTACTATGGAATAAATATTTATAAAGCATGTCCTCCTCACATTCCTACAAAAATTCCATGGTAATTATATGAAACTTTCCCTAGAGTTGACCTATTCTTGGGAATACATCGTTGTGACTATTAGAGGATTGATATTTATTATCACGATTGATATTTTGGTAAACATTTTTGGGATCCCCAAAAATGGATAAATTATGTAGTATGATAAAAACTCCCTCATCGATGAGTTATCCTACTTCACTAAGAATGAAAAAAATCTTAGTAAGGATAATGGCAAAATCATCAGAGAATATCTTCCAAATGTTAGTATTACAATGACACTGAGAGGGGGGAGTGAATTAGTGTAGCTCTATAAACTTAAATTTACAGCTATTAATACCGTAGCAATTAAAACTTATTACCAGATACAGCAAGTATAACAAATGAGCATCACATAACACAAGATTTAACGAGGTTCACCAATGTGGCTACTCCTCAAAAATTGACTGCTTGGACTACCATCCAAATCCAGCCTTTGCAAAGCATCAACTTTACAATCAATTTACGTAAGGAGCACCAAACCCTTATTTTTCTACACCAACAGAAAGGAGCACCAACCCCTTATTTATCTACACCAACAAAAAGGAGAACCAACCCCTTATTTATCTACACCAACAGAAAGGAGCACCAACCCATGATGCCAAGCTGCAACCTGGACTTCAATTTGAATTTATAAGTTTGATAGTAAGATACCTTTGCTTTTGCAAGACCCTGACTGGTCTTCTTCACCTTTGCGTTCTTTGTGCCCTCTGCTCTCTCTGCGCAATCACTTTGCACACTCTGCTTTGTTACATTCAAACTTCATGATCATCTTCTCACTTTTTTGCACTCTGCTCTCTTTGTGAATTTTGCACTTAGCACGATTCGACATGACTTGCTCTCTGCACACAATGACCGTATTTTACACACATTCCACCGTCTTCTCAATTCTCCAAACAACCCTCCTTTTATAAGAATATTTTTTATGATGAAAACCCTAATCTTAGTCGGTTGTAAATCCTAATCTTAGTCGATTTTCATAACTGTAAACCCTAATTTTAGTCGGCTATCATCGGTATTCATCGGATTCAACTCAAGAAGATGTTCGGTTTATCCATCGCTTGATGATTTCATTCTAGACAGACCCTATAACCGCCATACTGACTTTTGATCACTCTTCGTATTTTAGCAGTATGAAATCACTCTATAACTGCCCCTGTAAATGTCGTGGTGATGTCATTCCACTGTCATACTTCTCATTTCAGTCGGGTTATCCTTCTTGATTTACGTGTTTATGACCTATCATGAAATTGTGACATTTCTGCCTCTATAGCTTCTTTTGTTGTTGTTGCCATGAAAATACATGTTGCGATATCGTGACACTTTCGCCTCCGTACGCTTTCTCTATTCTTTTGTCATGATATCATGACATTTTTGCCTTTGCAAAGTTTGTCTTTTATTTTATCGCAATATCATGACATTTTCACCTTCGTATACTTCATATTTGCTTTTGTCATGATATCATGAAACTTCTACTTCCATAGACTTCGACTTTGCTTTTGTTGCAATATCGTGACACTTTTGCCTCCGTAGTCTTCAACTTAGCTTTTATCATGAAATCGTGACACTTCTGCTTCCGTACTTAGCTTCTTTGCTTTTGTCATGAAATCACGACACTTCTACCTTTGAAGTCTTCTTCTCTGCTTTTATCATGAAATCATGACACTTCTGCTTTCGTACTTTACTTCTTTGCTTTTGTCGTGAAATCATGACACTTCTGCTTTCAAAGTATTGCTTTCTACTTTTGTCATGAAATCATGACAGTTCTGCTTTCGTACGCTTCCTCTCTTTCTTTTGTCATGAAAATGTTACATGTCATGATATCGCGACACTTTTCAAACTTACTTTCTCTCTCCTATTTTAGTCGTGAAAATGCGACATGTCGCAAAATCGCAACACTTTTCTTACTTGTTCTCTTTCTTCGAACTTGTCGTGAAATCGTGACACTTTTTCTTGCATGTCATGAAATCACGACAGTTTTTCCACTTACCTTTTTCTCTTCCAACATGTCACGAAATCATGATAGTTTTTCCTCCTTTTTCTCTCTCTTCCAACATGTCACAAAATCGCGACAGTTTTTCCTGCTTTTTCTCTCTCTTCCAATATGTTGCAAAATCATGATAGTTTTTCTTGCTTTTTCTCTCTCTTCCAACATGTCATGAAATCATGACAATTTTTCCTGCTTGCTGTATATGTCGCGATATCATGACACTTTTCTTACTTGTCTTTTTTCTTTGATCTTTTGTATATGGGCCACTTTGGTCTTCTTGGGAAATCATTGTACATACTCTGAATAACCTTTGAACTCCTGTCTTCTGCATCTGAATAGATTTTGAACTTCCTGTTCACTACATCAACATATCTATCTGACTGTGTTGACAACAATTATAATATTGTTGCTATGCCTTGCTCAAAAATCTCCCCCTTTGGAATTTTGGCAACACATGTGCAATTTCTTGTAACTCTTCTCCCCGTTTGACAATAATACCAAAGGGCTACTGCAGACTCCCCTTGAGTCCATGCACAAAATTCTCAGGCAAAATTTATTACACTTAGTAAAAATCATGAACATGAGCAAAAAGATAATAAAATACTTAAATGCTCCCCCTAAGAATGTGATCCTTGTAGCTAGTCAATTCTTGGGAAGTGTGACCACTCCCAATTTATTGCGAAGGTGCTCAAAAAATTCCCTGGGTAATGGTTTTGTGAAGATATCTGCTACTTGCTCTGTAGTTGGAACAAAATCCAACTTGACGTCACATTCCACAACTTTCTCCTTCAAAAAGTGATACCTGATAGCAATGTGTTTTGTGCGTGAATGCATAACCGGATTCTTGGAGATGTTAATGGCACTGATGTTATCACACTTAACTAATATTTTCTCACTGAAGTTAATACCAAGATCTTTCAGAGTTTGTTTCATCCACAATACCTACGTACAACATGTTGTCGCTACAATATATTCTACCTCTGCTGTCGATAAAGAATCTGACTCTTGTTTCTTACTGTGCCACACGACCAATATGTCTCCAAGATAGAATGCACCTCCACTGGTACTCTTTCTGTCATTGACACCTCCTACCCAATCTGCATCTAAATACGAAATAAGGGTGAAGTATTTACCTTTAGGATACCATAACCCATACTCCATAGTACCCTTGAGGTATCGAAGAATCCTTTTTACTGCTGTCACATGAGTCTCCTTGGAATTAGCCTGAAATCGTGCTACCATGCATACTGCCTACAAAATATCCGGTCTGGTAGTTGTCAGGTACAGTAAGCTCCCAATCATAGATCTATACATGGTTTGATCAACAGGTGGAGATTTGTCATCCTTGCTCAACTTGCAACCTGTCGTCATGGGAGTGCTAACTGGCTTACAATCCTCTATTGTGAACTTTTTTAACATCTCTTTCACATATTTAACTTGAGAAATAAATATGCCCTTCTTATTTTGATTAACTTGCAACCCGAGGAAATACAAAAGTTCACCAATCATTGAAATTTTAAATTCTTTCTGCATCTTATTTGCTAAATCTTTATATGACTCGTATTTGCTGCTACCAAATATGATATCATCTACGTCTACAACAAGAACAATAAGATGCCAATTTTCTGTTTTGACATACAAATTACTATCGACCATACCTTTCTTAAACCCTTGTTGAGTGAGATAGTTGTCTAGCCTTGCATACCATGCTCGGGGTGCCTATTTTAAGCCATATAATGATGTCTTCAACTTGCAAACCAAGTTGGGATCATCACCAAGTTGGAAACCATCTGGTTGCTCAATATAAACCTCTTCTTCAAGTTTCCCATTCAAAAATGCTGATTTCACATCCATTTGATAAACTTTGAAATTCTTGTAGACTCGCTAAAGCCGAAACATTCTAATTGCCTCTAGTCTAGCTACTGGTACAAAAGATTCCTCAAAGTCAATGCCTTCAACTTGTGCATAACCCTTACATACCAATCTTGCTTTATTTCTGACTACCTGTCCGTCTTCATTCAATTTGTTTCAAAAAATCCATTTAGTCCCTATTATATTTTTATTTGCAGGTCTAGGTACTAACTCCCAAGTTTTTTTTTTCTTGATCTGATCTAATTATTCATTTATTTCCTTCATCCAAATTTCATCTTTGCTTGCGTTAGCAATATTTTTGGGCTCAATGCTGGATAATAAAGAGTAGTTACTTACTACTCTTCTTCTTGTTTGAACACCAACTTTGGGGTCTCCAATTATTTGCTCTCTAGGATGATTTTTATGTCAGCTGCCTATTTTGAATTTCTTATTTTCTTCCACTTTTGAATCACAACTTAAATCATCTGAGTCAATTTTTTGTATCTTTTCCATTTCATTTTCCTCATCTCCTTCAATAACCTCTTCATAAATTGGGTAGTACTTTTCATAGTTGATTACTCGTTCTCTACCTTCATCAAATTTAACATCGACACTGTCCACAATTTTCTTTAACCTCTTGTCGTAGCATTTGTAAGCTTTGTTTTTTGATGAATAACAAACAAAAATACCTTCATCCGCTCTATCTTCAAACTTACCAAGATTATCTTCAGTTCTTTTGATGTAGCAATTGCTGCCAAAAACTTTGAGGTATTTTGTTGTTGCCCTTTTACCAAACCACAACTCATAAGGAGTTTTGCTTTCATGTGTTCTCAGCATGTACCTATTTTGGATATACACCGCAGTATGGACTGCTTCTTTCCAAAATCTGTCTACTACTCTGCTTTCAACCAACATAGTCCATACCATTTCCTGCATTGTCTTGTTCTTTATTTCTACCACTCCATTCTACTAAGGTGTCCTGGCTGCTGAAAACTGTCTCCTAATATCGTATTTTTCATAGTACTATGTAAACTCCTCTGAAATGAATTCTCCTCCTCTATCTGATCTTAAAAATTTGATCCTCTTTCCTGTTTCATTCTCAACTTGGTTTTTGAAAGTCTTGAACATTTCAAAATCTTCTGATTTATGCTTCAAGAAAAATATCCATGTCATTTTGGAATAGTCATCAATGCACAACATAAAATATTTGTCACCATTTATGCTTTGTGTTCTCATGGGTCCACATAAATTAGTGTGTATTAGTTCCAAAGGTTTACTTGTGTAGTACTCTTTTGTTTTGAATGTGACTCTAGTTTGCTTCCCCTTTTGGCATGAAGCACAAATGATGTTTGTAGGTTTGCTGATGGTGGGAATCTCTCACTGCCCTTTTTGAGTTGATTTTTACTAGATTATCAAAATTGATATGACTGAGTCTCTTGTTCCACAATCAATTTTCTTCTTCCTGTCCAATAAAACAAGCTCCTTCTGAAGTCTCTCGAGAGCATGTACAGGTTTCCAGATGTCCTTGATCCAGTTGCTATCAATTTTCCATTGTTTTTTTTTCTGACTTCACAACCCTGCTTCTTAAAAACTACTTCATGAACTTTATCACAAATCTGACTTATGCTCAACAAGTTATGTTTCAAACCATCCACAAACAAGACTTCTTCTGACTTAATTTTTTTGTCACTAATTTTAACTGAACCTTTGCCAACTATCTTAGCTCCATCATTATTTCCAAAATTTACTGAACCACCTTCATATTTCTGTAACTTCTCAAATTTTTGTTTGTCACCTATTATATGACTAGAGCATCCACTATCAAGTATCCATGGTACATATTTATTCTGTGCTTTAAATGTTGTTTGTACGATTAAGGATTCCTTTTCTTCCTTAAGTCGCTCTTTTTATTTCCACTCCATTTTGATAGTAGTTTTGGGCTCTTGTTTTGCCTTTCCCTTATCAATAGCTTGTGCATGTTTTTCAAGAAGTTTTCTATTTTGTCTCATCCTATTTGGTTGAAATTTTCTTCCCTGAAACTGATTTGATGCAAATGCACTTCTACAATTTCTTGCAATGTGCCCAAAATTATGGCAGTTATAACATTCTACTGTATAATTCATTAGAGGAGAAAAAGCATTTCTACTCGGTGAAATTCCTTGGTCTTACATTATATTTGCAGTCCGAGATTTTATGTCCATAGCCATTGCATTTAAAATAGAAACCAGAAAAGGGATAATTGAACCTGGGTGATGGTCTTTGCCATGTTGCCGTAGGAGCCATAGGTCTTCTTCTTCTTTGATGTGTGACATTGGTGAATCCATCATTGTCAATTCTCCTTTCGTTCCTGGCATTATTGCTTTCTTTTGCATGAGACATTTTTCCTTGATCAACCTATTTCTTATCTTCATTCTTTATGGATTCTACATTTTTGGCCTTTGATCCATTTGATGATTCTTCTTCGATGAAACCCAGACCAAATTTGATGCCTGTAGGCCTTTGGTCATTTATAATCTTATCTAGCTTCATAGAACTTTCTTCGCATTTATGATAACAACTATTTTTGTGATTGATATCTTCTATCTACATCCGTAAACCAACATTCTCTTCTAGTTTGCAGCAATAATCTATTTTCATGGTAATTTGTACTTCGAGATCTTTAGATATTTTCTTGTATTCTTATGTCTATACTTTCAGACTAGTTATGATTTTGTTTGCATCCTCAAGCTTTTTTTAAATTTTCTTATTCTTTTTCCTCTCTATTTTCCACTCTTCAAGTGCAGAGATCAACTCACCTTCTATATCTACTTCAGCCTCAGGGTTTTCATCACATACTTCAAAGTTCACTCCTTTTTTTGATTTTACTTCTTCAAATGCCATGAAAATAGCTTCACCTGTTTCCTCTTCAGAATCCTCACTGGAGCTGTCTTCTGTTGAACTGACATTCCTGGAGATAAAACTTTTCTTCTTGAAGTTGCCTTTTCTGAAATTCATTTTCTTCTTCCAGTCACTTCTTTCTTTGTGTTATCCTTCATCATTTTTTTTCTTCTCATTAAGTGGACATTTAGTCACAAAATGCCCAACGCATCCATAGTTGAAACATTTAAACGGTAGCTTTCCTCTGTATTTTTGTTTTCCCTTTTTTAGTTTTCTAACAAAGTTTTCTTCCATTTCATCTGATGTCTCTTCTTCCTCGGACTCTTGTTTTGCGTTTTTATTTTTAAGGGCTTTAAAAGCCGCTTATCTATCTGTGGGTTTAGATATTTCTATCCTCATCTCATATGCAATCAAAGAACCATACATCTCATCTATACTAAAATAATTTAGATTTTTAGCTTCTTCTATCATTGAGACTTTAGATTCTTCTATCATTGAGACTTTAGAATCAAACCTTTGAGGAAGAGATATTAATACCTTTTTCATGATGGTAGAGTCTTCGATATCCTCACTGAGTCCTCTGATTGCATTAACGATTCCATTAACTCTCAGCATATATACCTCAATTTTTTCATCGTCATTCATCTTTAATGCTTCGAACTGAGCTCGATGTGTCTGTAACTTGGCCTCATTGATCTTATCATCTCCTTCATGAATACTCCTTAGTTTTTCCCATATTTCTTTTGTCATTTTACAGCTCATGATCTTTACTAGTTCACTGTCTTCTAATCCGCACATGATAGCATTCTTTGCTTTTGAGTTATTTTCAAACAGTTTCTTTTTGATAGCCTCTTTTGGAGGAGTGATGGGTATTATGTATCGACTAACTACTGAATCCCAGATGTCATATCCCAAAGCATAGATATATGTCTGTATCCTAATTCTCTAGAACGCATAATTAGATCCATCAAACAATTGTTGGCAATTTTGGGTACCTTGAGTACATTGCCTTTGTCTAAGTTTAGTTGTTGTCATTGATGTCAAGGAGCTCTTGGTAGTTGTTGTCTTTGATGTCAAGGAGTTCTTGGAGCAATTTGTTTTTATGTCTAAGTATGTGTTTTGATGAAGGTTTCAGCTGGTCAGTAAGTCTCCAAGAAAATTAGAGTAGCCCAGTTGCAAAAGATCAAGAAAAATATAAGTTAGAAAAAGTTTGTAGGCGACTGGAAAAACTATCGCGATTTCGCGACATGTTTTAGGAGAGAGAAATTTCTGGCAAAACTGTCACGATTTCGCGACATGCTGGAAGGCAGAGACGAAGCAGGCAAAACTATCACGATTTCGTGACATGTTTGAGGAGAGAGAAAGTTCAGGAAAAATTGTCACGATTTCGCGACAAGTTGAGTTGGCAGTGTTGAGTTGCAAGAAGTGTCGCGATTTCGCGACAAGTTGAGTTGGCAGTGTTGAGTTGCAGGAAGTGTCACGATTTCACGACAAGTTTCAATGAAGTTGTACGGATGCAAAAAGTGTCACGATTTCATGACAGGTTGAGTTGGCAGCTTGCAGTTGGTGAAAGCGTCACGATTTCGTGACATGTTCCAGTTTCATGGGCATATGGCAGAAAAGTGCTTAAGGCAACGAAAGCATCGCGATTTCGTGACATGTTCCAGTTTCACGAGCAGTTGGTAGAAAAGAGCTTAAGGCAGCGAAAGCGTCACGATTTTGCGACATGTTCCATTTTCGCTAGTGCAAACCGAGAAAAGGTTGAAGAAGCAAGAAGTGTCACGATTTCGTGACAAAGTTGCAGATGACGTCAGCAAGAGGCAAAGGTGTCGCGATTTCATGATAGAAGCTGAGAAGAAGGCTTTGGAGTCTAAAGCATCATGATTTCATGACAGAGTTGCTGATGACGTCAGCAAGAGGCAAAGGTGTCACGATTTCATGATAGAAGCGGAGAAGAAGGCTTTGAAGTCTAAAGCATCACGATTTCATGACAGAAGTGAGATGACGTCAACGAAAGGCAAAAGTGTCATGATTTCATGATAGAAGAGCAAAGGAAGTAGACAAAAGCAAAAGCGTCACGATATCGCTACAACAAGCTATAGAGGGTGTACGATAGGCAAAGGTGTCGTGATATCGCGACATGTTGAAGTTTCACGCCAGAAGCTTCAGGGAGGCAGTGAAGCCGACAGAGTTAAATCTGGGCCGACGCAGCGTAGGGTTTTATAGCCGACGTGATTGAAGGTTAAACAACCGACTAAGAACAAGATTTCAACTTGAGATTATGAGTATTAAAGGAGGGCTATTTGAGAATTTTTGGCATCGATCAAAGTGTGCGTTCGAAGTGCGATCTACGCAATTATAGTGCGAGGGAGAAGTTCGATCGTCAAGAAGTAGAGTGTGCAAATTCTATGCTATTGTGGTTGCGCAAAGTGTGCGAAGACTATACTATAATGGATGCGCAAAGGAGCTGAAGTTGTTGGTGTTGCGACATTCAGAGACAACGCATAGAAGTGAGAAGTTCGATAGCCGAAGTGTTGTGTGCTGCTGTGTTGTGCAGTCTATGTGAAAGTTGGTGAAGAATTAGGGACAGCATTGAGCAAGCATCTGAAAGCTTGAGAACCATTTTCCTTAACCATTTTTGAGGACCAGATTGAGGACAAAGATTGAGGCAGAAGAGGACATTTGTGCTAGACCGAAGGACTGTGTTTTAGTGCAAATTCGAGGACCAGCTTTGCGATGACAGAGTTGAGGACAGAGATCTCCAGCCAGAGCAGGGAAGACAGGTGTCTTCTATGGAAAGAGTTCCACTTGCTAAGGGCATAGGAGGTAGAGGTCTTCTAGAGGATCACTAGCCAAAGCAAAATTAGGGGAAGGTATCTCCTTTGGGCAGAGGCTCATAAACATTGTAATCGAGAAGTATTCCCAGAGGACTTTGATAAAATTTAGTAAGAAATTTTATCCGTGGAGTAGCCCGCATTGGGTGAACCACGTAAATTGTTGTGTCTCTTTGTTGTTGATGTGTTGTGCATTGTTTTAATTGTCTGCTCTTGATACTGCTATCTATTCTCTGCATAAAGCTGATTTGAAAGTTGATTTAAAGCAAAAGTAAAAAGTGGTCTTATACTGTTCACCCCCCCTTCTCAGTATAAGCTTGTGTTCTTCAATTGGTATCAGAGCGAGTTCCTTCGAAAAGGTTTTACAGTCGAAAGGAAGAACTGGTTAAGAACACAATGGATTTTTTAGGTGGCAATGCAGCACCTATTCTGGATGGATCAGATTTCGGTCTATGGAGTGCAAGAATGAAAGTCTATCTTATGGCTCTTGGTAATGAGGTATGGGAAGTTATTGAAGATGGGTACACCATTCCTGTAAATGGTCCTTATACTAAAGAAGATAGGCTCCTACATCACAACAACTCAAAAGCCATGAATGCAATCCTGAAGGGTTTACAGAAGGCTGATCTTACCAAAGTTATTCACTACAAGACAGCCAGTGAAATGTGGAAACAATTGCAGGTTGTTCATACAGGTGATGCAAATGTTCGAAAGGCCAAGTTGAGACACTTCAAAGGTATATTTGAACAACTCAAGATGAATGATGATGAAAATATTAGTGACTACATGCTCCGTATGGATGAAGTTGTTAATTCTATGAAAGACCTCGGTCTTGAACTTGCTGAAAATGATGTATGTGATAAGATTTTAAGATCTCTTCCTAATAGATTTAGTGAAAATATTTCTGCTATTGAAGAAGCCAAAGATTTAGATAAGTTGAAAAAGGATGAGCTCCATAGTATTCTTGCAGCTTTTGAGCTGAGAACTCAAGTGAATGTTGATATAAAGAAAGAGGCAGCTTTCAAAGCTACCAAGAAATCAAAAGGCAAACAGATTCAAGAGAGTGATGAGTCTTCTAGTGAGGAAGAAGCATATTACAACAAGAAAGGCAAATTCTCTAGAAAGCACAAAAGCAAGAAAAATATAAGATGTTTCAACTATGGAAAGTATGGTCATTATGCTACTGACTGTACTGTTTCCAAAAATGAAAGTGATGAAGATATACAAGATGTTAAGAGCAAGGATTCTAAAAAGCATAGGTATTACAGAAAGAACAATGATGAGCGCAGCAATCAAGGAAAGAGGTATTCACACAAGAACAAGAAGAGCTTCTATCTAGACAAAGCAAGTAAGTGTTCCAGTAGTGATAGTGAAAGCTCTTCCAGTGATAATGAAAATGAGATGCTGTTCATTTCAAAAAAGGAGGAAGAACCGAAACATAAATTCACTGTCATGAAATGTTTTAGATGTGGAAATTTTGGGCACCTTGAGGATGATTGCACAAATAATGAATTGGTTACTAGTATGTATGAGGATGCTTCAGAAAATGATAAGGAAGATGTATGTATGGTTTTTGAAAAGGGTAGCACCTCTAGTGATAAGAAATCAGAAAAAGGCCTTGATAATTCAAAATGCAATCAAATAGAGAATCTTGAATGTGAACTCAATAATGCTCTTAGTGTTTTGGAAAAGGAAAGAAAGAAGAATGATAGACTCAAGGTTAAGTTAGATGAATGTTGTATGGAGAGAGACGATCTTATAGAAAGTCTTGACTTCTCTATAGCCAAAACACAAGAACTCAAGGATGAGTTAGAGTCTAAGATTCTTGAGTATAATGAGTTAGAGCAAAAAATGGTTTCTCTGAAAGAAGAAAATAAATATTACAAGGATAAGCTCTATAGATTTCAGGATAGCTCCAAGAAAGTTAAGTCTCTCATCAAAATTCAAAGAAATCCAACAGATAAAACAGGTCTCGGTTTTGTTGAGCCGCACAAGAAACAGGTTGGGGAATCCAGCAAGAGATTTCAAAAGGAAGAAAGCTCTGATGAAGAAAGTACTTCAGATCATGAGTCCGTGAGTGATGAATGCGTAGAAATAGAAAACAGATTTCTGAATGTGAAACAGAAGTTTTCGGGACCCAAGAGATCGATTAAAAGAACATTTCACGATAGATGTTTTGCGTGTTACAGGTTTGGACACATGGCTGCACATTGTATGTCTCAAATCAAGAAGGGTAACAATAATTTCAGAAGTCGTAATTTATTTCAAGGGTATTGCTACTCTTGTAATCAGTTCGGGCACAAGGCAATTTTTTGCAATGACAGGAACTGGGTTAGTCAGAACAGGTGGATTCAAAGAACAACTATGCCTAAAAGAAATAATGTTGCTGTTTGTTACAAGTGCAACAACACAGGTCACACAGCCAGACAATGCAAAGCTGATCTTCCAAGGTACAGGAACAGGAACAGTGGTATAAACAGGTCCAAGGATCAAGGTGTGGATAAGAAAAGAGATGAGAACAAGAACAAGAAAAGTGCCAAGAATAGAAACTTTAACAAAGAGCTCAAGAAAAGGCCCGACAAAGAAATTGTAGACACTGATGATGATGAGTGTCTAATGGGAGTTTCACTCCCAACCCTCTTTTAAATCACCTCAATAGGAGGTGGGGGAGGGACTAAGCTAAGAGGCTCATTCTTAGTCCCAAGCCCCATAGGTGACCCTTTGCCATTGATGACAAATGGGGAGAGATATGAGTAAGGGGGAGAGCTTCAAGTGAAGAGGAAAGCTTCAAGTCAGGGGGAGCAAAAACTTCAAGAGATTGATTTCAGTTTTGGCTCTTGAAGATGTGTTTTTAGTAAAGGTTTGCCATCAATGACAAAGGGGGGAGATTGTTGGCAATTTTGGGTACCTTGAGTACATTGCCTTTGTCTAAGTTTAGTTGTTGTCATTGATGTCAAGGAGCTCTTGGTAGTTGTTGTCTTTGATGTCAAGGAGTTCTTGGAGCAATTTGTTTTTATGTCTAAGTATGTGTTTTGATGAAGGTTTCAGCTGGTCAGTAAGTCTCCAAGAAAATTAGAGTAGCCCAGTTGCAAAAGATCAAGAAAAAGATAAGTTAGAAAAAGTTTGCAGGCGACTGGAAAAACTGTCACGATTTCGCGACATGTTTTAGGAGAGAGAAAGTTCTGGCAAAACTGTCACGATTTCGTGACATGCTGGAAGGCAGAGACGAAGTAGGCAAAACTGTCATGATTTCGTGACATGTTTGAGGAGAGAGAAAGTTTAGGCAAAACTGTCACGATTTCGTGACAAGTTGAGTTGGCAGTGTTGAGTTGCAGGAAGTGTCGCGATTTCATGACAAGTTGAGTTGGCAGTGTTGAGTTGCAGGAAGTGTCACGATTTCGTGACAAGTTTCAATGAAGTTGTACGGATGTAAAAAATGTCACGATTTCATGACAGATTGAGTTAGCAGCTTGCAGTAGGCGAAAGCGTCGCGATTTCGCGACATGTTCTAGTTTCACGGGCATATGGCAGAAAAGAGCTTAAGGCAATGAAAGCGTCACGATTTCGTGACATGCTCCAGTTTCATGGGCATTTGGCAGAAAAGAGCTTAAGGCAACGAAAGCGTCACGATTTCGTGACATGTTCCATTTTCGCTAGTGCAAACCGAGAAAAGGTTGAAGAAGCAAGAAGTGTCACGATTTCGCGACAAAGTTGTAGATGACGTCAACAAGAGGCAAAGGTGTCGCGATTTCATGACAGAAGCTGAGAAGAAGGCTTTGGAGTCTAAAGCATCACGATTTCATGACAGAGTTGTTGATGACGTCAACAAGAGGCAAAGGTGTCACGATTTCGTGACAAAAGCGGAGAAGAAGGCTTTGAAGTCTAAAGCGTCATGATTTCATGACAAAAGTGAGATGACGTCAACGAAAGGCAAAAGTGTCATGATTTCATGACAGAAGAGCAAAGGAAGCAGACAAAAGCAAAAGCATCGTGATATCGCTACAACAAGCTATAGAGGGTGTACGACAGGAAAAGGTGTCGCGATATCGTGACATGTTGAAGTTTCATGCCAAAAGCTTCAGGGAGGTAGTGAAGCCGATAGAGTTAAATCTAGGCCGACGCAGCGCAAGGTTTTACAGCCGACGTGATTGAAGGTTAAACAGCCGACTAAGAACAAGATTTCAACTTGAGATTGTGAGTATTAAAGGAGGGTTGTTTGAGCAGTTTTGGCATCGATCGAAGTGTGCGTTCGAAGTGCGATCTATGCAATTATAGTGCGAGGGAGAAGTTCGATCGTCAAGAAGCAGAGTGTGCAAAGTCTGTGCTACTGTGGTTGTGCAAAGTGTGCGAAGACTATACTACGGTGGATGCACAAAGGAGCTGAAGTTGTTGGTGTTGCGACATTCGAAGACAACATGCAGAAGTGAGAAGTTCGATAGCCGAAGTGCTGTGTGCTGCTGTGTTGCGCAGTCTGTGTGAAAGTTGGTGAAGAATTGGGGACAGCATTGAGCAAGCATCTGAAAGCTTGAGAACCATTTTCCTTAACCATTTTTGAGGACCAGATTGAGGACAGAGATTGAGGCAGAAGAGGACATTTGTGCTAGACCGAAGGACTGTGTTTTAGTGCAAATTCGAGGACCAGACTTTGCGATGACAGAGTTGAGGACAGAGATCTCCAGCCAGAGTAGGGAAGACAGGTGTCTTCTATGGAAAGAGTTCCACTTGCTAAGGGCATAGGAGGTAGAGGTCTTCTAGAGGATCACCAGCCAAAGCAGAATTAGGGGAAGGTATCTCCTTTGGGCAGAGGCTCATAAACATTGTAATCGGGAAGTATTCCCAGAGGACTTTGATAAAATTTAGTAAGAAATTTTATCCGTGGAGTAGCCCGCATTGGGTGAACCACGTAAATTGTTGTGTCTCTTTGTTGTTGATGTGTTGTGCATTGTTTTAATTGCTGCTCTTGATACTGCTATCTATTCTCTACATAAAGTTGATTTGAAAGTTGATTTAAAGCAAAAGTAAAAAGTGGTCTTATACTGTTCACCCCCCCTCTCAGTATAAGCTTGTGTTCTTCAACAATGGTGCTTTGTTTGATGAGAAGCCTTCACCACCTGCCATTGTGTTACTTCCAAGATCACCCTAGCCGGTTAAGCTTGTATAGGAACTTAGCTCTGATACCAATTATTAGTCTTACAATGACACTGAGAGGGGGGTTGAATCAGTGTAGCTCTATAAACTTAAATTTATAGCTCTTAATACCGCAACAATTAAAACTTATTACTAGATACAACAAGTATAACAAATGAGCATCACACAACACAAGATTTAATAAGGTTCACCAATGTGGCTACTCAAAAATTGACTGCTTATACTACCATCCAAATCCAGCTTTTGTAAAGCACCAACTTTAAAATCAATTTACCAGCACCCACTGTAAGGAGCACCAACCCCTTATTTATTTGCACCAATAGAAAGGAGCACCAACCCCTTATTTATCTGCACCAATAGAAAGTAGCACCAACCCCTTATTTATCTACACCAACAGAAAGGAGCACCAACCCCTAATGCCAAGCTACAACCTGGAATTCAATTTGAATCTATAAGTTTAACAGTAAGATACCTTTGCTTTTGCAAGACCCTGACTGGTCTTCTTCACCTTTGCGTTCTTTGTGCACTCTGCTCTCTCTACGTAATCACTTTGCACACTCTGCTTCGTTACTGTCAAACTTCATGATCATCTTCTCCCTTTTGTGCACTCTTCTCTCTTTGAAAATTTTGCACTTAGCATGATTCGACACGACTTGCTCTCTGCATACAATGACTGTATTTCACACACATTCCACCCTCTTCTCAATTCTCCAAACAACCCTCCTTTTATAATAATATTTTTTATGATGAAAACCCTAATATTAGTCGGTTGTAAATCCTAATATTAGTCAAATTTCATAACAACTGTAAACCCTAATTTTAGTCGGCTTTCATCGGTCTTCGTTGGCTTCAACTCAAGAAGATGTTCGGTTTATCCATCACTTGATGATTTCATTCTGGATAGACCCTGTAACCGCCATACTGAATTTTGATCACTCTTCGTATTTCAGTAGTATGAAATCATTCTGTAACTACCCCTATAAATATCATAGTGATGTCGGTCCACTGTCATACTTCTCATTTTAGTCGGGTTCTCCTTATTGACTTGCGCATTTACGACCTATCACGAAATCGTGACATTTTTACATCTGTAGCTTCTTTTGTTGCTGTTGCCATGAAAATACATGTCGTGATATCACGACACTTTTGCCTCTGTACACTTTATCTATTCTTTTTTCATGATATCGTGACATTTCTACCTCCATAGACTTCATATTTTCTTTTGTCATGATATCACGATATTTTCGCCTCTGTATACTTCGTCTTTGCTTTTGTCGCGATATCATGACACTTCTGCTTCCACAAACTTTGACTTTGCTTTTGTCATGATATCGTGAAACTTCTACCTCTGTAGTCTTCAACTTAGCTTTTGTCATGAAATCGTGACACTTCTACTTTCGTACTTAGCTTCTTTGCTTTTGTCACAAAATCGTGACACTTCTGCCTTTGAAGTCTTCTCTGCTTTTGTCGTGAAATTGTGACACTTCTACTTCCATACTTTACTTCTTTGCTTTTGTCACGAAATTGTGACACTTCTACTTTCGAAGTCTTGCTTTCTACTTTTGTCACAAAATCATGACAGTTCTTCTTCCGTACGCTTCCTCTCTTTCTTTTGTCGTGAAAATGCGACATGTCGCGATATTGTGACACTTTTCAAACTTACTTTATCTCTCTTATTTTAGTCAAGAAAATGCGACATGTCGTGAAATCGTGACACTTTTCTTATTTGTTCTCTTTCTTCGAAATTGTCATGAAATCGTGACACTTTTTCTTGCTTTCTCTTTCTCTTCCAACATGTCGTGAAATCGTGATAGTTTTTCCACTTGCCTTTTTCTCTTCCAACATGTCACGAAATCATGACAGTTTTTCCTACTTTTTCTCTCTTCCAACATGTCACGAAATCGTGATAGTTTTTCCTACTTTTTCTCTCTCTTCCAACATGTCATGAAATCACGACAGTTTTTCTTGCTTTTTCTCTCTCTTCCAACATGTCGTGAAATCATGACAATTTTTCTTTCCTATTGTATATGTTGCGATATCACGACACTTTTCTTACTTGTATTTTTTATTTGATCTTTTGCATATGGGCCACTTCGGTCTTCTTAGAAAAGCACTGTGCATACTCTGAATAACCTTTGAACTTCTGTCTTCTGCATCTAAATAGCTTTTGAACTTCCTGTCCACTGCATCAACAGATCTATCTGACTGTGTTGACAACAATTACAATACTGTTGCTGCACCTTGCTCAACACCAAAGCCCTAGAATAGGTTCATGGTGCTAATTATTCAATACCTCACTATAGATAACCCTAATTCCATTCTCTATAGATTTTATCTAGTCTTACTTACCAATATCCATGGTAACAAAGTCATCAATATCTCATAATACTTTTCAAATCTATTAAAATGTTCATCCATAATGTCAAGAAAGTAATGTCTTCCTTTCTAGTCCACTAGGGACTCCACCTTATTATTTAAAAATATGTCCTCTAGAGAGAGTATAATAAATTTATTATCTCATGCATTGTTGTCCCCTTATCCCATCCCCAACTATCTAGTCACTATGAAATCCCTCCCCCTACTATTTTTAAAGAAACTATAAAGCCAGGCTCTTCCAAAATTAATTACATTCTTGAGTTTGAAAAGAAATCTCATGGCACTCCTCCAATAGTCAAATTTTAATGTCATTTCCACTCTTATTATAAAAAATATCAAATGAGTAAACTTAAGTCCTCCGTAATTTTAGAGCAAGATGAAGACTTCTCTAAAGAGTCTACCATTGGCACCCAGAAACTCAAGCATGAAGATGCTTTAATGTGATACTCATCTTAGAAATAAGCTCATATATGTGGTTTCTCTAGGCTATCCAACCATAGTCAACAATGTTCATGCATCCCCTTCATTTCCAATAAGTATTACATGTATGAATTGAAGTTTTGAAAGCTCCAAATGAATATTTGAAGGCTGAAATAGAGCACCAAAGTTAAAAAATAGAGCACTGCAGTCACAATATAAAGGTCCAAATGTGATAGAAATAAGGTAAATGATATATTATTAGAAATATTATTCTTACAGCTTTCTCAAAAGTATAAATAACATGTAAAATAGAGTTTTGAATCAAAAGTTATAAGCTTTACAAGGTCTACCCATGGCCTAGAAAAAGTGGACAAAATGTGATTTTTCAGAGGTAATGTAAGAAAGAATATTGAATTACATATGGAGTGTGATATATGGTTGGAAAGCTCTTGGAAATGGATTTCTAGTGGTGTATTACTTACAACAAATGGATAAATGTAGCATAATTTATACACCTCCAAATTAGGTAGTTTAGGCTTTTATGTAAAATTTGGATTTCAACATACAAGAAATGCAGCAGGCTAAAAAATGGAATTTTCACCTTCAATTCATATTTTATCACACACAAAACTTGTAAAATGCAATATTAATTATCTTAATATATCTTGGAACTCAAAACTAAATAATATATGGCAGTTACAAACAAGTTAATAGTGAAAGACTGTTACAACTGCAATATTTGTACACCTACACTTGTACGAAATTGTTACAAAGTGGTTACATATTCTCATGTGATTTCTAATACAAAATGCATACATTTCAGCATTATTTTCCAATATTCTCACCCTTTATGCTAAAACGGATCTGTTGAGTGGTATTTTCACCCGATTGTGAAAACACACTCTCCAATAGGATTTGGGTTCCAAATCCCCTCTTGCAAAGAAATTAAACAAGTAACTTCTCCAAGGTCTCCGCTATGTTAGCATTTTGCACAATAATATTGTTCAATTTGAATTCTTGGAATACCTTAGTGATTGCAAGTAACTATAAACAAGGGGCACAACTTGGTTTATTTTATTTGACACTTCAATGATTGTTCGTTTGATCCGAATGAATTCGATGTGAATCAATATTAATGATAAAACTATTTTGTTTTCAGATTTTGGTAGATTTTCAATTGTTTATTTGAATGACTATAATTAAAATAAAATTAAATTTCCTATGAAATAAAAATGCAAAAAAATAAAGAAGTGAAAATAAAATGCAAAGAGAATGGAACTAAAATACATTCAGAATGCGGCAATCCTATTTGACAAAACTAAAGATATGAGGTTTTATGCATACAACCTAACCTATTGAACCTGCAAACATGCACAATCTAGATAAGCTAAGTGCTGGTTTCTAGGGTTTTAACTATGGTTTCCAGATTTAGACATTCGCATGAAGCAACCAAGACAACTTGCATTAAACTCCATCTATAAGCCTAAAAATGGAAAGGGGAAAGATAAACATTCAATCTTGCATGCAGAGAATACTCCTTCTTTCTTGCCAATGAGATGCAATTCTTTGTAATTTATGTATTAAAAATATGTCAGTTTACAACAACAGAAGCTTCCAGTTTATCAAAACCAGAACAAATGAAGGAAAATGCTCCTAAGCAGGCCTAGAATGGCCTATCGCCTTCAGCTCTATAACTCTTCTCATAGTGGTTTCCAACTCATGTACCTATCATTGGCTTCTAATTTTAAGCTTTCTAGTATGGCTCTCTGTTTCGCTTTGCGACGCTTTGTTTCATTTCCCAGATCGCTTCGTTTCGTCTTCCCCGCCTCTTAGTTGTTTTTGACTTTTTGCTCGGTCGTCAAAGCGTTTGATCTTCTCTGTGAACTATAACCATCAGTCATGAAGCATGACACCATAGCCCTGACATCTTTGTGCCACATATTCAGTGCCTCCCATGTATACTCTGTAATGGCCTACCGTGTATTGCAAACAAAAATAGCCTATCGCGATATCGCGACATTTTATGTCGGTAGCTTAGCTCTTCTTCTTTTATCATGAAAATAAGATATGTCGTGATATCACAATGTTTTTATGTCTTTGTCCATGAGAAAGCAATATGTCGTGATCTCACGACACTTTTCTATTTTTAGTCACCAGCATACAATATGTCGCGATGTCGCGACACTTTTCATTTTGACCGCTTTGATCACAATTTCATGACATGTCGCAATATCGTGACATCTTTTCACCATGTTGTACTTTGTTATTCTGAACCACGAAAATCCGACACATCGCGATATCATGACATTTTTCCTCTACATTCACTTTGGTTGCTCTTGATCGTGAAAATGTGATATGTCGCGATATCATGACACATTCTTTCATTTGCTCCTTCCTCGCTTTCCAGCCACGAAAACCTGACATGTTGTGATATCACAACATTTTTTTCTCCTTGCGCTTCATTTCGTCTTCGGGTCACGAAAACGTGACATGTCGCGATATCACGACAATTCCATCACCCTGCCTTGTTTGACTGCTTTGACCATGATTTTATGACATGTCACAATATCGTGACATTTTTCAACTTTGTCTTCTCTCTCCTTCTTGACCCACGATTTCATGACATGTCGTGATATCATGATGTTTTTTCACTTTGTCTTTCTATCTCCTCTATGAACCGTGATTTCATGACATGTCGTGATATCACGATGTTTTTCACTTTATGCTGCATCCTGTTGCTCTTAGCCGCGAAAACACGACATGTCGTGAAATTGTGACACTTTTTCATTCCATTGTACTTTGCTTGTATGAGCCACGAAAATGCGACATGTCGCGATATCGTGACCCCTTTTCATTTCGATGTACTTTGCTATTCTGAGCCGCAAAAACACGACACGTCGCGATATCGTGACAATTTTCTTTTTAAGCCACGACGGAGCAACATGTCACGATATCACGACATTTTCATTTTCTAAGCCGCGATGGAGCAACATGTTGCGATATCGCGACATTTTCATTTTCTGAGCCGTGATGGAGCAACATGTCATGATATCATGACATTTTCATTTTATGAGCCGTGACGGAGCAACATGTTGTGATATCGTGACATTTTCATTTTTTGAGCCGCGATGGAGCAACATGTCGCGATATCACGACATTTCATTTTCTGAGCCACGATGGAGTAACATGTCATGAAATCACAACAATTTCATTTTCTAGATTTTCTTTGCTCTTTTAACATCTGGGCCACTGCAATATTCTTGGAAAGCGTGCAAACAAAGGGGGATCCCCAATTTTGGGGTGTGTTGTGGAGTAGCCACAACAAATGGCGACTCTGCTAGGAAATGCTCCTGAGCATTTCGTTGAGAACCTAACCTGAAATATACAAGCTTAGATACAGGCATCAACACATAAATGATAAACAAATATCGATAGATCAAAAATACATGAAACATCAGAATCATTAAGTATCAGTTCGGTGTGTGTAAAATGTTCCATTTTCTATCATTTGAAATTGATTCACATTCCATTGTCAGTTTTACATGAATGCATATGTGAGGTTATGAATGATTTGAGCAGCCTGATAAATATGCTAGAGATATAACAACCTGCTTTATAAAGACTTTAAACCTTCTAATATCATATACCAACATTTAAAATTATCAAACCCTCTTAGGATCAACTATATGTATAATGAATTGATTTATTAGATCCCAAAGTTGGTTATGAGTCACTACTATCTTGAACCCATGTGCAAGTGAAAGTGAAATCAGAGCTTTGGGGAATCAGATTCCCAACCTAAGCGAAATGGGAATCTAACCCTATCCTTACTACTCTGATCTGGAATTCATTACCTCACTTTGAGCAAAATGATTTAACCAGTCATGGATGAAATGGTTAGGCTAGTCTGTCTGTTTGAGCAGTCAGTGGTCTTGCTTTTAGACAAGACATGCTGCCATGCATGAGCATACTCCACTGTCGGTCAGGTGTTTATAGCCTTGGTGAAGATTAACTCCATAATCAATTATTTGGCTTCATTTAATCATTTTTATTTATTTTTTATTTTCTTGGATCTTTGGGATGACTATCCATCCTTGCGAGGGACATGTAGTATGATCCTTCCAATCCAATATTAAGATGAAATGGGCAAAATTAATTTTACTTTTGGACCTTTGGGATGACTACCCATAATTTGCATAGGATATGTAGTATGATCCTTCCAATCCAATACTTATGATGAAATGAAAAAAAAATAAAGTTTTGGGGAATCAGATTCTCAAACTAAGTGAGATGAGAATTATGCCCTCTCCTTACTACTCCATGTAGGTCAAATTAGAGCTTTGGGGAATTGGATCCTCAACCTAAGTTTGATGAGGATTTAATCCTATCCTTACTACTATGGTTTTAGACTTTAAGCTTGATGGAAGTGGTAAAAACCACTTTTTTAAGGATTATGTTGCATGATAGGACAAACACGAAATGCTCCTTTCGCCTGACCTTTCTTCCAAGTATGGTTTTGATCATTTTTCTCAAGATCTTTTTTAATGTGCCTAGAATGTGCTTGGTTTAAGATAGTTCGGGCATCAGTTCCCAACCCTAGGATTTTTTCTCTTTTTTTTTATGTTATAGAATAACCCTAAGAGGATTTGACATGCTTTAATGATTTGTATCTGACATGCATATGCAACTAAGATGGCATGTATATGCAAAGTGGGATGTAATATGAATGCATTACATTTTTAATTGCATATGGAGTATTGCCATAATCTGTAAAATCGTCTACTTCATGCGTCACAAGTTTCAAATGATATTATTTAAACTATTTGTGTTTCTTGCGGAGCTTTCTACCACACAATTCCAATGTTTCATATTTCCCTGATCTAAAGCATAAGTTAACATCTCAAAAAAAAAAAAACCTTTTTTTTTTTTTGAAAAATTAAAAGTGTCTAGAGGACCAACACACAACACTTAAATCCCAACCTAAAAAGCAATCCCAAAAACGAAACTTGAAAACACAAACCAAAACCGAAAACCAAAATCTATATACAATATAGTACAAGATGATGCAAAGCTTGGACTATTACTTTCCTGGATCCCAAACATGATTAGAACACTTCAACAAACATATAACGTGATACGCATGCCAAAGGTTATAGGAATCCAACCAAAACAAGATTAGACCACACCATGCAACAACTTTTAACTTACCTTGCTCACCCCCCCAATTAGATTTAATTCTATTAGTATTATCATAGGCGAGTGTCAAATTACTAAAATGATTAGACAATAAATGATATTCAATTTGGTCTTGTCTATTATTGAAAGTATCCATTTCATAATTTGATTCATGATTTAAAATCAGGCCTTCCTTTTCAAATATGAGATGTTGCAAACAAAAACCTATTTCTAAAAGTCTTGACTTCAAATAATTTTTCAGGATTTTAAAGCAATGAAAATAATTTAAAACTTGACAAGCATCAACAAAATTTGACATTTCCTCATTAATGATGTTAGCATCCAAAGGGACATCATGTAACCTATCACTTAAAATTTTTGTAGCTACAACCGAATATAAAGATTTCACCTCGTCATCCATACTCAACCCATCATGTTTAAAATTTACCATAACTTGATGAGTGTTCGTAGATTTTTCTTTTTTCTCATTGTCTTCTTCATCAACTGACACCTGTTCAAAAACATCAAAGTTAGGCACCCAATAAAACATGCATCCATCTTTTTCAAAACAAGAGCCTAGTTTTTCAAGATATGTATCGCGTGACACCTTTCCGTGATCAATGTCTTGAGTTGCCTCGAAATCCACATTTTCATTAGGATCATCAATAGTATCAAACCCAAACTGCTTAGGTTTTGTAATTTCATCATTTTGAGATGGCCTAAACATTGTAGAAGCAATAGGTGGATCAATATTTTTGATTTTTGGCCCCTCAAGTGGAACAAAAACAATTGATTCTCATTCTTCATCCCTGATAGTAGAATCATTATCCCTCTCCAACCTTTGATGTGATTCCAACCCTTCTTCCAAAACATTCTCAGATTGCACAGGACTTGTAATATCCTCATATGAAAAGGCAATTGTATTATCCTGTATATCAATAGGCACACAAAATTCATCCGAAGGTTTGGAGTGAGCATACTCTTCCCAAGAATCATAATGATCATCTTTCAAAATCAAATTGTGATGCTCAACTATTTCTTCATCAGCTTTTAATTCATCAACATGTTTCTCATCAAATTTATCTTCACCTTCCTTACATGGTTCAATTACTTCCAAAATTGGGTTATTTCTTGTATTCAAATTGATAAGGCTATCATAATCCACATGTGTAACCCATGATTCACATTTAACATAATTTGGAAGGTGTGAATTTTCTGGGCCATTACTTTCAACAATGTCATCCAATGTGTCATTCAAAACAGATTCATCCTTATAGAATTCATCTTTTGGTGAGTCAAGGGTTTCCAATCTATCACATGTTTCAATACTAGTTGGATCTAGTAATCCTCCCTTGCCTAAAATCATATTCTTATTAAAATCATTGAAATTGATTTTAGAAACATCTTTTGAATCAAGATGAGTATTCTGAAGCTAATTCATACTTAAGAAATACGGTTGATATTGCATAGTAGGTTGAGGGTTTTGAAATTGATTGAAGCTTGGGAACGATTGTTGATTCTAAAATTGATTTACACTTGAATTTGGTTGAGTTGGATAAATAATTGGGTGGGTAAAGGAGGTATTAAATGATTGAAGATTATATGATCCAAAACCCACACCATAATTTTGATAATTCAATTGTTGCTCAATTGCCATTGCTTGAGTATAGGCTTGTGACAAAGATGTGATTGAGGCATCCCTCGCAAATATGTGGAAGTGAGTGGGTCAAGAGCATTGACGTATATTTGGAGAGCCATATCTTCTCAAAGAGCATAAAATATCACTAATTGATTGTATAGTCCAAAGAACCTTTCAGAAAATGATTTTACATTTTCACTTGGTCCTTTTTTAATACTGAACAACTGCTCGTACATGCGGACTAGCTCAACTTGCTTTTTGTTGAATTGATTTAGAAATGCTGCCTATAGTTGATCCCAAGAAGTGATAGACCCTAAAGTTAGACTTGTAAACAAATCATATGCCACTTTTTCCAAGGTGTACAGGAACATTTTACAAGCAACATCATCATACCAACTTGTTAAGTGATTCGCACAGAATTTGAATGCTTGAATATGTTCTTCTGCAGTATTTGTCCCATTAGACAAAAATCGAGGAAGACATCTCTCAAAACCAACAGGAAAATAATGTTGAACTCCTGGTATGTTCAATGGGCTACCTGTCATCCACGGTGTAAACATAGCCATTAGTGAATCTTAAAGAATATAACTTTAATACCCAAAAATTCTTTTATTTTTTATTTATTTTTATTTATTTTTATTTTTTTAAATCAAATCAAATCACATTATTCCTGTATGAACAATCAAAGCGTTAGGAAAGTGCATAGCAATTCATGTCCTCCTTTTAACAGTACAAAGTTGTATTGTTAAAAGGGAGCTAAAAATAATAACCAATAGGGCATGAAACATTCAAAATTGAAATCCCTGTAGCACTTAAATCACACTGAAATAAACCAATTCAAGCCCTCCTTCTAGCACCAATATGTTGAGTGGTATTTTCACTTGATTGTGAAAACACACTCTCCAATAGGATTTGGGTTCCAAATCCCCTCTTGCAAAGAAATTAAACAACTTCTCCAAGGTCTCCGCTATGTTAGCATTTTGCACAATAATATTGTTCAATTTGAATGCTTGGAATACCTTAGTGATTGCAAGTAACTGTAAACAAGGGGCACAGCTGGTTTAGTTTATTTTACACTTCAATGATTGTTCGTTTGATCCGAATGAATTCGATGTGAATCAATATTAATGATAAAACTATTTTATTTTCACTTCTTTATTTTTTTGCATTTTTATTTCACAGGAAATTTAATTTTATTTTAATTACAGTCATTCAAATAAATAATTGAAAATCTACCAAAAGCTGAAAACAAAATAGTTTTATCATTAATATTGATTCACATTGAATTCATTCTGATCAAACGAACAATCATTGAAGTGTCAAATAAAATAAACCAGCTGTGCCCCTTGTTTACGCTACTTGCAATCACTAAGGTATTCCAAGCATTCAAATTGAACAATATTATTGTGCAAAATGCTAACATAGCGGAGACCTTGGAGAAGTTGTTTAATTTCTTTGCAAGAGGGGATTTGGAACCCAAATCCTATTGGAGAGCGTGTTTTCACAATCGAGTGAAAACACCACTCAATAGGATCACAATACTATTTCTCAGTTTAATAAATTGATCATGAGCAACACCTTTAGTGAAAACATTAGCCAACTGATCATGGATTCTGCAATACCTCAACTAAACTAATTTATTTTCCACCATATCATGGATGAAATGGTACTTCATTTCAAAATACTTAGATCTTCTATGGTGTACAGGGTTCTTTTCCAACTTTATGGCACTCATATTATCACAAAAAATTGTTTTAGGACCACTTGGTTTCTCACCTATCTCATCCAACACTTTTCTAATTCATAAGGCCTAAGCACTAGCTGAAGTGATAACAATATATTCAGCCTATGTTGAAGATATTTCTAGTGACCCTTGCTTCCTTGAGTTCCAAGTGATCAGCCCAAGTCCAAGTTGTTTTCCCAATCTGAGTCACTGAAACCAACTAGCTCCATCTCTTCAGCATAATAGTAATGTATGCCAAAGTCAATAGTACCTTTATCATACCTCAAAATTTTCTTTGTAGTCCTCAAATGCAAGAGATATGGCTCACTTATATACCTAGAAACAAGAGAGATAACATATGCAATATTTGGTCTAGTATTTGTAAGAAACATCAAGATCCCAATAATGCTTCTATAATTGGTCACATTCACCTTTTTAGCCCCATAATCTTTGCATATCAATTCACCATGAGTAATGGGAGTAGGGACTCGTTTGCAACTATTTATGTCCTACCTTTTCAGCATATCCTTGGAATATTTAGTTTGACAAATGAAGATTTTATCCTTACTTTGATGCACCTCCATACGAAGAAAATAGTGTATCAATCCTAAATACTTCATTTCAAACTCACTCATCATGGCAGCCTTAAAGTCATATTTCAATTTGGAACTACTACCCATATAAATCAAATCATCAACATACAAACTAACAAGAAAAATATCATTACCTTATTTATTAAAGTATAGGGTAGGTTAACTTTTTCTTCTATTGAAGCCACTCTACTGAAAGTATCCATAAATACTAGAGTGCCATGCTCTAGGTGTTTTTTTAAGGACATACAATACCTTCTTCAACCTATATACATGTTCTTATTTATCTTTCACCTCAAATCCTTGAGGTTTCTGTACATAAACTTCCTCATCTAAGTACCCATTCAAGAAGGCACTTTTTACATATAAGTTATGTATAGTCCACTGCTTTTGGGCAACCAAAGCAAGTGCCATCCTTACTGTTTCTTTTCTAGATATAGGAGCAAAATTTTCTTCATAGTCAATTCCATACCTTTGTGTGAAGCCTTTATCCACAAGTCTAGCCTTGTGTCTTTCAATTATACCATCACTATTATATGTAGTCTTATATACCCACTTAGAACCCATATATTTCTTTCCCTTGGACAGTTCTACAAGCTCCCATGTGTCATTCTTCTCAATGGAATTTATCTCCTCTTGCATTGCTTGCATCCAAACACCATTAGTACAATATTATACATAATAAGAAGGTTCAAAATCTGAAACAATCATCAAAGCGTAATTAATAATATCTCCTTTTGAATCACCTTAATCTTCATCACCATACATGTGCATCTTCTCAAGAATTTGAACAACTTGGTCAATTTATTGAGCTTGGATTCCTGTAAATATTCTATCAAAATTGTTGTTCGAAACATGAGTAAGAGGATGAATTTGAAGTGTATTTTCCCCCTTTTTATCTTCATAACATATAAACAATGTTTGGAGAATCATCACTTGAAGAGGGACTAGAATTGCTTTGTTTGGTACTATTTGAAGAGTTGGTTGGTGGACTTTGTGGGACTGATTTTAAACTAGGATGTACATTAGAAGAACTAGACTACACATTATAAGAACTTCCACCACTCCTACAATCATCAACATAATTTTGTATGACCATATAGTCCCCTTTCACCAAAAATCACATCTCTAGACACCACCACTTTGTGAGTTTTTGGGTTATAAATCCTATAGGCCTTCGTATTTTCATAGTACACAATAAATATATACACTTAACTCTTAGTATCAAGCTTATTTCTAATTTAATTAGCCACATGATCGTAATCCAAACAACCAAAAACTTTTAAGTGGTTAACATTGGGCCTCTTTTCATACCATACCTCATAAGGAGTCATCTTCTCCAATGAGCTAGTGGGACTCCTATTCAGTATGTATACTATTGTACATACTACATCAGCCCAATACATATTGGTAAGTCTCTTAGTTTACAACATACTTCTTGCCATATCAAAAATTGTCCTATTTTTAATTTCTGCCACTCCATTCTTGTGTGGAGTATAAGAAGTTGTGAATTAACTTTTAATGCCAACATTCTTGCAAAATTGCCTAAACTCATTAGAACAGAATTCACCACAATTATTTTTCCTTAAAAATTTAATGTTGTAGCCACTCTGATTCTCAACAAAATATTTAAAATCTTTGAAACAAGAAAATGCTTCATCGTTATGCTTCAAAAAATACACCCAACACATTCTAGAAAAATCATCAATAAAGGTAAGAAAGTAAGAGTTGTTAACCAAGATTTTGGTTTGCATAGACCCACAAATATTATAATGGACCAATTGGAGTGGGTATGAGGCCCTCCATGCTTTCCCTTTATGAAAATTCTATCTTGCATTCTTTCCCAATGCACAGCCCTCACAAACACCTTTATGCTCCTCTATCTTTGGCAAACCATAAACCATCTCTTGAGAAGTGAGCAACCTCAAACTTGTAAAATTTAAATGACCATACCTGAGATGCCACAACCAACTCTTATTTTCAACAACAAAATTAGCAAGGCTGCCCCCTTGTCCACCAAACTTCAAAAGAAATAATTTTATGTTGGTCATAGGAATTGTAGTAACAATCCTATTACTATTTTTATTATAGATGGTGCATTTATTATCATCAAATACTACCTTGTAGTTATTTTCACATAGCTGCCCTACACTTAACAAATTATGTTTCAAATTTTGTGTGTAATAGATATTATGAACATATTTCTTACCTTCTTTTGTGTTCACTTCCATTACACCTTTGGAAGCCACCTCCAAATCCTTGTCATCATCAAGTTTGATCTTGGACTTGAAGGACTCATCCATGGAAGCGAGAAGCTCCCCATTTTCTGTCATATGATTTGAGCAACCAAAAAAAGTATCTGAGTATCTTGAAAATTTTGATTACCCTTGTAGGTCAAGAAGTGGTTGCTTGTAGTAGCCTCATTATCATCAACATAGTTGGACCTCTTGCCTTCATTTCCTACCTGCAACTTACACTCCTCATAATATCCATACTTTTTGCAATGATAACCTTGTTTCTTTTATCAAATTTACCTCTTCCTCTACCTACTGCTCGTTCTCTTCTACCATATCTTCCTCTTGAAGAATATTTATTTTGGTCTCTTCCTTGTCCATTTCAATATCCACTAGAGCTTACTCCATCACCCTTTGAAATTATAGCTTTAGAAGCTCATCAATTGCAGTAATAGTTTCCCTTAGCCTCTCCTCATGAGAAATAAGAGACTCTATCAAATTATCAAACTCAAGAGTAGAAAAATCTTTACTCTCCTTAATAATAATGTCTACATGATTCCACTTTAGGGTGAGAGTCATCAAAACCTTCTTCACAATGATCTCTTTTTCCATATTAACTCCAAGAGTCACCATTTTATCGACAACTACCTTCACCCTCACACAATAGTCACCAAAATTCTTAGTTTATTACATTATGAGATTCTAAAAATATCTCCTTAGAGTTTGCAATTTGATATATTCAACCTTATCACTGCCTTGGTAGCCTTCTTCTAAAGACCTCCATGCATCTTCAACTGTCTTACAGTCAGCTATCCTTGGGAACAAACTCTTATCCAAGGCTGACTGTATGTGGTAAAGGGCTAAGGATTTTTCATATGTACATCCTTCTTTGTTGTTTTAGCTACTACTGCAAGTGTGTTCCAATCTACTAGTTTTGTGTAACCATATTCTATAATATCCCATAGATATTTTCCCATTATCAAGGTCTTAATCTTGATGCTCCAATATTCATAGTCATCTCCATTAAACTCAGGGATTGACAATGAGTTAGTGGTGTTGGCCATTACACCCACACAACTATGAACCTATTTTAAACCTCATAAAACAACTGAAATTTTATTAGCAATCCCATAGGTGATTCTAAACCTCAAACCAAACAAATATCTGATACAAAATGAAGTTTTGAAGGCTCCAAATAAATATTTGAAGGCTGAAACAAAGCACCAAAGTTTAACCATAGAGCATTGTAGTCATAATATGAAGGTCCAAATGAGATAAAAATGAGTTAAATGATATATGGATATAAATATTATTCTAGTAGCTTTCCAACAGTTTAAATAACATGCAAAACAGAGTTGTGAGTGAAAAGTAATGAGCTCTACAAGGTAGTTGTATAGGGTCTACCTAAGGCCTGGAAAAAACAGAAAAAAAAAATATTTCAGAGGTGAAAGTAAGAATTAATACTGAATGAAATATGGAGTGTGATATATGGTTGGAAATCTCTTGGAAAGTTCTTTTCAATTGTTTATTACTTGAAGAAAATGGATAAATTCAGTAGAATTTATACACCTCCAAATTAAACAGTTCAGGCTTTTCTATAAAGTCTGGACTCCAACATACAAGAAAATGCAATAGGCTGAAAAAACAGATTTTTCACCTTCAATTCGTGTATTCTCACATACAAAAATTTTACAATGCGTTATTACTCATCTTAATATATATTATAATTCAAACCTAAAGAATCTATGGCAGTTACAAACAAGGTAACAGTTCAAGACTATTACAACTACAATATTCCTACACCTACACTTGTACAAAACTATTACAAAGTGGTTACATATTATCCTATGCATTCTAATCCAAAAATACACACATGTCAGTATCATATTTCAATATGAATTGTATGATATCATGAGTTCAATGTCACGGCCCACAAAAAAGAATATGTCACTATTACAACAAGCTTCTATCATCCTAGAGGAGCTCCGTAACCAGTTTGAAGGTGATAATCCAACAAATAATGTTGATTTCCTTATTCCCGATATGGATAGTTGATGGGTTTTTAACCCTTGGTTTTGGTTCCATTTGTGTCTACCTCTTTGATCTCTTATTCAATCTTCTTAATTTTTAGACCCTCTCTTTTATTTTCTTGTTCTTTTCCTTGTATTGGAGACCATATCGAGTCATTTTGTTGTCACTTTTGGTTGTGGGATATTACCTCCCTTTTTGATCCTTTTATACAAGTTTTATGGATCCTTTCAAAAACCATTCCTTCAACTAATAAAAAAAATAAAATGGTTCATATGATAGAGTAATTATACCTAATTAAAAGCAGCCTTTGGGTCAATTTTAAGTAACTGATCTTTAGATTAAATAATAAAGTATTATAAAAAATAAAATTTACAAGGTTTACAAGGTCCTAAAGGTCTTATTCATACAATACAATACAAAATAAATCATGGCCCTTGGTCAAGCTTAACCACCACATATTTTAACATTCACCTTAATATGAATACATGATATGGAGAGAGACCCTTACTAGGCATCCACTATTAATGGATACTCTCCCACACCAAATGCTCTTGTATGTGCACAAGAATAACCTTGATCATAAAATTGGTTATTATATTTATTGGACACTCTATTGATGCTATAAATACTAGATCAAGCATAATATGTGAATAAATCCATCACATATAATGCATCTAAATATCAATGTGTTTGGTTAGGTGATGAAAAATTTGGATTGCACATGATATAGATGGTACTTTAATTATCACATTAAAGAATTTCAATTTATGTACAAGGAATAGACACCTACTCTAGAATCATAACCATCCATAAAAGTGCTTAACTAGCTCACTGGAGACAATATACTCAACTTCCATGTAAGATTGATAAATAGTATACTATTAACCCAATCACCATGAAATGGGGTTAGAACAAAAATAGAAGATAAAATCTGTGGTGGAGCACCACTCCTCCAAATTACCATCCCAATATGAATATTAAAATATTATCATAGTTCGAGGTAAACCAACTAAATAATGAAGGCCCAAAAAAAGTGTACCTCTAATGGATCTAAATATCATATTGGAAATGTATATAATGAATATTTCAAGGTACCTACATGTGCTAGGATCAATATTTAACAATAAAGTAAATATTAGATCATTTATGAGTAACATAGAAGAAACCTCCTAAAATGGACCAATATAAAATGACATCTACTAGAGTCATAAAACCAAATTGAATCTTCAATATTGAAGCAAAATGAGTTTTAGTACACTTGTAGTCCTTCATAATGAAGTGTTGAAGGATATCCAAAGTGCATTTATATTGTGAAATAATATTCCTATATGCATTTTTATCAATTTGAATGCCTAATAAATAGTGTAGGATTCCCAAATCTATTATCTCAAAGGAATCATCAAGTCATGATTTTATATCCCAAATCAAGCAACAAAATTATTTGTAATGAGAAGATCATACACATAGAGTATAAACACCAAGGTCCTCCCATATTAATATTTGACATAAACATTATGTTCAACCTCACATCACCAAAAAACACAATGAAGAAATAAGAAATGCATCTTCTTATACAAAGCATGGTGTATATATAAGTCCATACAAATACCTACTAAAATAAGATACCAAGGGAGTGGAATCCTCAAGATAAAAACTATGTGGGGTTTTCATGTATATATCCTTCTAAATCCCATGATGGAGGAAGGAACATTTCACACCCATATTATGTACTTCCCAACCACAATAAGCATATTTTTAAAGAATCAACTTGACAAAATCTTTCTTAGTGACTAGGTCATATACCAAATAGTCAACTTCCACCCACTAAGAAAATTCCTTAGCAAAATGGCATGCATTGTGGATTTTTAACTAACCATATAAAGTGTCCTTGATCCTATAGACACATTTCCACCCAACTGCATTGTTCTATTTTTAAAGAATAACAAGCTCCCATATCTAATTATCTATCAAGAACTCATATTTTACAAGCATGGTATATTTCCACTCAAGGTAACCCTTATCCTAAGAATATGTTAGAGGATATCTAGAATTATCACTATTTAAGTGAATTAAATGAGATTAGGATTTCTAATGTCACTAGAGAAAAAATTGGTTGAGAATCCTATAGAAGTATCGAAACTCACTTGGGTGTTTGATGAATTAGGGAAGTACTAGGCACATCCTATGAGAAAGTGACATTAGAATCTAAACTAAATAATTTAAAAAAATCACACCACTAATCATAACATCCAATACTATAGCATAAGGAACTCATATTTTAAACTCGTCATCACGTAAAAATGAGACTAATTATGTTGAATCTGATGTTGCTTGAGAAGGGATAAAATTTATGGGTGTAAGGCCTTTACTAAAATATGCATAGGAAGAACTAATAGGAATGAATACCATAAGAATATATGAAAAATATATTATGAATATTGTAGAAATAAGATAATATTCCACCAAAATATTAGGTGGCAAACTTGACAAATCTCCTACAAGAATATGATAAAAAATAATATCTTTCCAAATGTGGATGTCATGCTTCTAAGGACCAAACAAATTGTATGATTTAAAGGTATCATAATACCCATAATGATGCGTTTATGACTCTTTAGTGCCTCATTTTTCTAAATATATTTGTGTATGTGAGGCTATGTTGTAGACCCAAAGATAAAAAATTGAGATACATTAAGATTATTGCATGCCATCCTCTCAAAAGGTGTTATTCCTTAGATTGCTCTATTAGGAACCCTATTGATGATATATACTACACAAGTTATGGCCTCACCTCAAAATTTGTGCTCCATATCCTTGTCATGAACCATAAAATGAGTCATATGCAAGAATACCCAATTGTTTCTCTTATCCATCCCATTCGACACTATATTATAGTGAAAAAACATCTAGAATTCTATACCATGAAAAATTAAAAAATCATGAAATTCATTTCTAATGCAATCATATTACTTGTCTAACCTTAGACAATTTATTTTCCTCTCTAGTTAATTATCTACTAATTCTTTTAATAAGCCTCATCCTTAATATGAATACTATACAACCACATATATCTATGTAAATAATTAATAAAAAAGGAGAAATACCTATTCCTAGATATCAAAGTGTGTATAAATATATCTATATTTGGAAAGCTCTCCCTAATATGCTTTCCTAGAATGCATCCCTTACATGCACCACTTGAAGGAGAGATATGAGGAAGACTAATAATTATCTAATTATGACTTATATGTGTCAATGATCCATATATAAGATGTCCAAGCCTATTATACCATAACTAAATATCATGGTTTGCTTGAGCCACTATGGTGATTAAATATATGATTATAGAGGAAGAAATAGGTTTTGGCATTCCATGTAGTTTCTATGTTATATACCAGTTATAGTAAAAAAACATAAATTTTATTGAATCCATTACCTATATCCTTGATGTACCAACAATTAGGGTAGAATTCTACCTCTTTATTTGTATGGATGACATAGTAGATAGATAAAATATTAGGGCTTGTTGAAGAATATTATATTATTTGATACATGTTAATGTACCCATGGTACCTTTGTTACAATTATAAGTATGTGTCTATGTGTAAGATGTGTACACATGTCAAGAGTGAGAAAGTGTACAAGTGTCATATAGTAAATTGTACAAGTACCATATATTAAAGTGTGCAAGTACGTAGAGAGTAAAAAGCCATGTATACAAGTGGCAAGATGTAAATCCAAGGGATATGATAGGTTTATATTATATGTGGAATATGAAAGGATGCATATCCTAGATATGTGACGAGTGAAATACTCAAGCATTAAAGATTCACCTTTCTAATGTTATACTATGGATACAAAGCTCCATGTATACAATATTGAAGCTTGTATAAAATGTTTTGAGCAATTAAATTGTAAGTTTGCTTATGAATATTATCATTATTTCATGAATATTTAGTTTTTTGATATTGATCATTTCGTATATTGATTGATCTAATATTTGAGTCTACTTAAGATCTTAGAAATTGGGATCTATGATAATTTAGCTAAAAAGACAACAATTGTACCTGAGCTACTTTAAATAGTATTTAAAGCTAGCATAGAAAAATATGGTGTGAATTACTTTTAAGAAGAATTTAGAGTGATAAGATTCATATTTAAAGGATAACATCAAAGAAGAAATTTGGTGTGAATGTTGAATTAAGTTAGACAAAATTGATTATTGATAAATAATTGAAATAAGTTGATTATTTATTGCCTAATACATTTATTAAATAAAAATTTGAGATATTTGAGTTGAGAGAACATATTGTATGCATATTGATTGCATATTTGATCAGAAAACATTTCTTGCCAAGCAATAAGCTAGCAAGTCAAATAATATTAGTGTACATAGCTATTTGTTTAAAGATATCAATTTGGTGGCCTAATAATTATAAGGGTAGAAAAGATCTTGTAAGACAAGCTCATATAGCCTTGATCTATTAGATAAAAGAAATCAAGTCTGCATATGACAACAAGCATCAAAGGGGATAGTCAAATCCACCCTAAAAGAAGAAACATCCATGTTAAATATCTGCCAAAAGCAAAAATAGGAGATATTGGCCAAATGAGTCTACCTGAGAAGCTAAGTGATGTCTAAGAGATGTCTAATTTATATCAAAAGAGGAAAAATAAGAGAGAATCCAAAGGAGTCTTCCTGAGAAGCTTAGTGACATCCAAGAGGTGTCTCATTTCTACCAAAAGAGTAAAAATAAGAGAGTGGATAAAGGAGTCTATTTGAGAAGTTTGGTGATGTTTGAGAGACATCCTATTTCTACCAAAATAGTGGAAATAAGAGAGAGCATACAAAGAAGTCTATTTGAGAATCTAGGTGATGTATGAGAGGCACCCCATATCTGCTAATAAAGAAAGAGAATACATGCTATAGGAGTTCTCATGAGAATATGTCTGAGAAATGATATAAAATAAGTCTATAAGAATAAATAGTGATCCTTTGAAGAGCAAGAGAAATTCTTGTTTGAAGGTGAATTACCAAAACAAGTGCCAAGAATAGACAAGCTAAGCTTCAGGAGAAATTTTTGCCAAAGGATAAAGGTTTGTTGGAAGCCAAATTTTTATTGTGCATCTAAGAGTAATGCATATTTCAAAACCATTATTGCATACACTAAAGCGGAATTTATGGGCAGTAAGATAAGGAATTTATTCCTTAAAAAAAAAAGGTTATATTGGGCACGAAAACTATGTCATTTGATATTTGAATGGAAAATGAGATTAAGTGAAAGTTGAATATCTTTTTGAAAAGAAAAGAGTGGAGCTATAAGGTTTTTTTGATAAATTAATTATTTGTTTTTTGAATTTAAAGGGCTAGAGTAATTTAAATTTTGACAAAATAAAAAAGGGGAGATAAAAGGATAAAATGAATTATTGAATTAGTGGTGATAGGAGACAAACTTCCACTAGAAATTTTATTTTCATAGATGTAGGATGAATGTGTCATCCTCATGGCATTCAAGTAGTTAAAATTAAAATAAACTTCATCTTTTCAAACATTGTTATGCAAAATACTTGCCTATTGTGGGGATTATGGTAGAATTTCATGTTTGTCCTTTCCCCATATATATATATATATAGCTTGTCAGTTGTTCTATGTTATAATTTACCTTATACTCTTGTATAGTTTAAACCAAACATATTGATATTATTTTAAAATTTAAATAAAGGTATAATAATCTTGCATAACTGAAGTTTGTAAATATTTATGTCAAAATAAAATGATAAAAAAAATATCTATTTCTTTAGAATAATAAAATGAATGTATTTCCAAGGAAAAAAATACATTACTATGTTCTATGTGTGCACATCATTGCTAGTTTTTTTTATGTTGCTATTATTATTATTTTTAATTGGTTTAGAAATACTAAGATGTAGATATATATTTTTAATATTACAATAATACTAATGAGATGTTACTTTGACACTGTGGTGTTACAAGAGTCATTTATACAATATTAAAATATTAATGCCAGCACCACCTTTTTGGTCATAGTGCATTCATTTTCATGTACTATGATCAACACCATACTTATTTTATATTTATAAACATCAAAATAACTTCAAATACTTGTACCAAGTTATTACTTATCTTGACATGATGACGACTTTGAATAATCCAATCAATTTTTATTATAGATAAATAGAATCATTGTACGTAAATTTTAAATTTTATGTTCTTTTACTTTATTTTTTTATTTTCATATTGGTTTTTATATTAAAATTTTAAATTAAAATTTTAAATTTTTTTCTTTCATCTATTATTTCCTAACTTAGTTTTTATAGATGGTCTCCAGTGTCTTACAAGTATCAAAATATTGAAGAGCAAAATATTGTATCCCACATAAGGGTCATTTTAGCTCATCATGTAACATAAGGTCTTAGGAAATGATTTGATGTTAACCACAACCTTTCCATTCAAGTGATATATAGACACCCAATTTTGAGCTCATGCCCAATATTCAAGTTTGACAATCATCAGTTAGCCTTTCAATCAACCAAATTGAATGAAATTTCCTTATTTCCAAACTTGGAGTATTTATTTTTCCAAAATGAATAGTGTTATGACATGATTGATAGCATCAATAACAATATCATTATCCTATTAGTGTTATAAAATATTTTAATTTTTACCTTTTCCTACCCATTTTTTATCTCCAATAAACATAAGATAAAAGCACCACTAACATTATTACATCTCATCACTTTTGACTGTCATACACAAAAATCAATATGTTTGAATCCTTGTCTCTTTAGAGCCACATACCATATTGAATTAAATCCCTCATATTTTGATATACAACTCTTGTAGAAATTCCAATTTAGAATTTCAATTCTCGTGATCTTCTATTAATGACTTCTTGATCCCTTTTCAAGTTCTTACCTTTTTAATATTGTCATCTTAAATACAATTCTTCTTCCATGGAGCCATTATTACCTACAAAACCAACACTTTGGGTTACCATTGCATCATAGCTTTTGTAGTAGCCAAAATATATTAAAATTCATATGCATTTTCATCAACAGTTTAGAGTACCAATATTTTTCTAAAATCTCTCTGGAATCACAGGTATTCTAGCATTTTGTATGGCAAAATTATGCCAAAATATTTCCACAATATTTTGAATCCCATATTTACAAGTATTCAAGCTCTCTCAAAGTATCCAAGAATATATCCAAATCAATTCTACATGCTCTCAAGCATTCATCAAAGTATCAACCATCCAATCCTACAAGCTCAAGCATTCATGTATGCTCAACAAGTAATCTAGCAAGATTTCAACAAGCTTCCAACAAGGGGAAAAAAACCTTATATCTTGGCTTGTACTATTTTTCCTTATTTTCTATTGGCTTCTCCTTGTCCTTGTATCTTTAGGTCTTGTATCTTATTTCGCTTAAAACTAATCTTACATTTTGCCTCTAGCTAGTAACTTATTTTTATCATTTAAAATTTATTTTAACTAAATAAATCTACTTTTTTCTATTGTTTAATAGGGACTATATATTTCTAATTCAAGTCCCTCCATAATTGGTGTAGATCACGTTACACAAGCAACACCAAAAAATGATACATAGGTAATTTTCCTTTGAACCAGTCAGAGAATCAAACATTTCATTACTTTCATGCCAAAAATAAGGATACAAGAGAAAATACCCCTTTACAATTTCGAAAATTCCCTCAAATACCCTGTTTTCCCTTTTTCCCACCTAAAACCATTAAAATTCAAATTTGAATTTTGGGGGCAACTTGTCAAGGTCATAACTTCGCACTCGTTGACCCGATTGACTATTACAACATGTTTTCGAAAACAGCATGAAACGATATAAGCAGGGTGAAACATGGCTCTTCACTCCAAAGCTCATGTCTAGCCAAAAATTCTCAAATTTGACCTCTAAGACCTTCAAAAATCTCTTGCAAGTTAAACTAGTTTTACTAGTTTTACAAAATTAAACAATTACAATTTTTTTTCGGGTGATGCAAGATCACTCTTACACCACTTGATGCTCCTGCATCAATAATAGTCATCATAAGCTTAGCTCATATTATCTTTACTCATGTTGTTCTATTTTCAAAAGAAAAAGCATTGCCAAACTACTAGTTAGTGTTGTTATCACTCTTTGGTTTCCATAGAGCAAAGCACTAGCATTGAATGATAGTGTTAGAAGTGCTATAATACAATAATAATCATAAAATATCAATAATAACTTATTATCTCATGTCATTAACTCCTTGTATATATTAAGTGTTGGAGTTTATTACATTATTTGATACATGCTAATGTACCACCTTGGGTGCATCATTAGATTAGAAGTGTATTCTATATTAGAGTGTGAGTAAATATTTTATGTAATGTAATAAAGTGCAAGAAATGCACAAGTGTCATGTAATTGAGAGTGCAAGTATGGTGAGTGTAAATGTGAACAAGTATCCATTATGTAAGAGTGCACATGTGTCCTTAGAATAGAAAAGTGAAGAGTCTCAAATAAGAGTGAAGACCAAGAGTATTCCATATGAGGAGTCATTCTATTATATATGTGACCAAGCACTCTAAGAGAGAGAATGTATGTGTGGTCTTTATTCTATATCATTTTGCTATTTTTGTGAGTCTTGTTATGTGACTATTTTATGAGTTATTTATGAGTTATACTTGTGAAAATTATTACCATTTTTAAGTATTTATTTTACAATTTTATATTTGATTATGTGGTTATTTACATTAAGAGTTAGGCATCAAAATATAACAATGGTATCAAATCTACAACAAGTATTTTCTTGTACATGTTTTTAAAAGTTACAAATAGTATACAGAAATTTTGGATGGTTAAGGAGAAACCAGTTAAGTTGAATATATTTAACTCTGGAGAAGAAAAACCAGAGAAGGTAGTATTTCCACTGAGTTAAAGAAACACTAGTGAAGTTTGGAGATACAATGTTTGAAAATTTTAGATAGATTGAGTTTACCTATTCCAAGAATAAATTTGAAATAGAAGGTAATATACAACATAGTTTTAGGTCTTGAAGATAGACCTTGATATTGACAATATTAAGAGGTCCAACAAAGAGGTCCTATTATAAAGTTTGATAGGGAAAGAAAATTTGAAGGTAGAAGAAGATTCCAAGTTGCATTCAGCTAGAGTATTTCCATGGAGTTGTAGAATAACTTATGAAGACTAAGAATCAACATAGATTTTACCACTAGATTGAAAAACTAGTGAAGTAAATTTATTTAAAAAAAAATCAATATTTGAATATATTTTATTATTTATGTCTAAGTATTTGTTGCAAACAATTATTCTCAGAAGTTTTGAAGCTTCCTAGAATAGATAGAGAATAATTTCACCTATGATTGCCTATGTTCTTTCCTCACACATAAATTGATTTTAGGATTTAAGAAAAAGAATAGACATTGAATATTAAGGAGGCCCAAGAGAAAGGTCCCATTCAAGATTTATGATTTAGGAGACCCAACAAAAGAGGTCCCATAGCAGATTAAAGAGAGAAGAAATAAAGAGGCTAGAGAAACCCTATTAAATATTAATAAAAATGAGACCCATGAAAATAGGTCCCATTGAAATTTGGAGTGAGAAAGAAATATAATAAAGAAGACCTATTGAAAATTGAAGTGGCCATTCGAAAATATTTTGAAGAAAGTTTGAGGTAGAAGATAGAAAGAAGAAGAAGCTCCTGAAAAGAGGTAATCACATGAAATTTGGTACAATCATCGCTATCCAACAACAACCCCATAAGGATTTGTGAAATTTATTGAAGGAGAAAATATTTGGTAAAGTGTTTGTCAACTTTTTGAGAAAGCATTTTTGAAGACTTCAAGATATTGTGAATCTTGAAGAATAGGCTAGCAAAGAGGCTGAATTTAAAGACATAAATCAACAAGATACTGGAGGAGAAATTTGGGATAGAAGAGGCCACCATTTGATATTTTTTTAAGGCAACCATAAAATATTTAAGGGCTGAAATTTTAAGGAGATAAGTGCAGACTTTTGGGTTATATTTGGAAGTGTTTTTGGATAGCAAAATTAAGGAGGAATTAGCATTTTAGGCAGAATTCATAGAATATTTAGAGTTGTATATTTTAGAGGTTTTGGGTAGCATTTTGGAAGGCTAAAGAGAAGTGTTGGATAGTAAATTGAAGGATAGGATAAGAAATATTTTTAGGCAGCAATTTAAGCAAGATTAAATCTATAAATTTGAAAGTATTGGACAACAATTTTGAATAGAAAAATAGTGAGGAAGATAAGAAAGATAAAATGCTAGAGAGCAAGGAGAAATAGGACTGCATTTTTGAAGTTAAAAGTGCATCCTAATAAAGAATTTGTAAAGGTTATTTTTAATATTTACAAGCATATTTGTAAAGGTAGAAACAACAAGAATGAAGGCACTAAAAGCCTTAGTGTTTGAAGCCAAATTTTAGAGCCATATTATAACCATCAAACCTACATAAAGTGGCAAGAAATTATAGCAAGTTAGTAGAATATTAATATGCTATTTAGGAGCCTAAAAAAGGATCAAAAAATAAAAGGAACAAGGTAGATAAAGTGAGGTCTAAAATTGTAGAAAAATAGAATTGAGTAGATAAGGAAAACAAATTAGAATTTGAGAATAGTCAAGAAAAATGGAGTAAACCTTGCATTATACCATGAGCTAATAGTATCACAATAGAATAAGCAAGTTGTAGCTATAGCATAGGGGGAAAAGAATCCAAGAGCTATCAAGTTTGAGGATGGACCACCTCGCAAAGGAGGAGGAGGCACAACGTTGAGAGAAGAAGCCATAAAATATGCAAATAAGGAGCCACCACGTTGAAAGGTGAAGCAACTTTACTAAGTATGAGGAGCACCATTTTAGAGAGCCATCAAATATCATAAGAGCTACCAAGTGATCCAATGAGAAGGTGTAAATTTTAGAGAGTCATTGAAGATTGGACGAGCCACCATGAGATCCATTCCAAGGAGTACATTTATCGCCTATGTGCATTGGAGCATGATCAACTAAAGAGACTTTGTTGACATTGAAAAGTCATAGGGAGGAAATCCAAATGATAACATTAGAAATAACCACAAGGGGGGAAAATAAGGTTTTCTACATCGAACTAGAAATATTTAATTTGCAAATATTATTCCTAAATTTCTAAATTTTTTATTTGGGAGCCAAAAGGTATTTAACATAAAGGTCTTGAATTTTTGAAAAATTTATCAAATTTATTATTTGACCAAGCATTCAAAATTAGGGAGATATAAGGTTTACAACATAGAAAATTTTGAAGCTTAAAAATCTTTTATCAAAAACAAAAAATGGGTGTCATTAGTTCTTAATCCAAAAACTAGGGAGACATAAGGTAGTCAACCTCAAAGGTTTAGAAATCTGAAAGATTCATTATTCAAAGTTAAAAGAATTATAGATGAAATAATTACGAATACATTTAGTAAAAATGGTGAACTATTTAATGTACTTAATTTTTAGTCAAAAAACTTAATAGATACATTTTATGGATACAAATATTTACCCACAAGTATAAAAGAAATATTTTTTTTTTCTTAAGGAAGCAAAAGAAGAGAATTTTGTGACATTGATTGGTTATCTTCATGAAGTACTTTTTAAGACTTGGTGGAATGCTCATAATATAGTTGTACTTTCCTTAGAGGAATGTTTTATAATTTATCTATCATTAATTATATTTGAATTCTTTCAAGGAATGAAAAAAATAAAGAAGAACATACTAGTAATGACACATTGAATATAAGTCAATATTATTGTGATGATCTACTAACTCATTGCATTGAAGAGATACCATCCGTGAAAGTACAAAAATATAAGAGAAAAAAAATCAAGAAATGAAATTATATCAAGGGAGGCAAGATGAAGATTGAACCTAAAGAAGATATATATTTAAATACTCTAGATATAAATTTACTAGAGATAGATTGAATACTAAAGATGAATATTATATTGAAGACTAAAGTATTCAATAACCAAATGATGCAATACAAGGGGTGTTGGAGTATATTACTTTATTTTATACATGCTAATGTACCACCTTGTGTACATAATTAGATTAGGATTGTGTTCTAGATTAGAGTGTGAGTAAATATTTTATGTAATGTAATAATGTGTAGGAAATGCACAAGTGTCCATTATGTAAGAGTGCACATGTGTCCTTAGAATAGGAAAGTGAATAGTCTCAAAGAAGAGTGAAGGCCAAGAGTATTCCATATGAAGACTCACATCAAAGAAGAGTGAAGACCAAGATATATATGACTAAGCATTTAGAGAGAGAGAATGTATGTGTGATCCTTATTCTATATCATTTTACTATTTTCATGAGTCTTGTTTGTGATTATTTTATGAGTTATTTCTAAGTTATAGTTGTGAAATTTATTGTCATTATTGAGTATTTTATTCTATAAATTTATATTTGATTTTTTGGTTATTTACATTAAGAGTTAAGAATCAAAATCTAACATAAAGGTCACTAGAATATATAAATCAAAAACACTAATTTTCATGTATTTTCACCAAAAAATTCTGAAATTCATAACTTATTTATGTTCTAGAAAATAATTAAGGATGTCCCTTTTCCTAGGCAAAATTAATTTTTGTATGTATATGATATTTCTATATTAATGCATATTCAATTTTATTCACTAATTTAGATAGTTTACATATTAAAATATAAATTATCATAAGTATGTTTTGATTTTTTTTTTTAATTTACATGGTGGAATTGATAGCCACCACGAATCTGAAAAGGTTGTCCGAATTTCATGGATGCCATAATATTCTATGTTATTTGTCTTGAAAGCCACCACACTATTCTTTGCACAGTCCACCCCTATAACCACCATGCCACAATAATTTTAAACCTACCTATGTACTTACGAGTTTTATTGGAACTACTTGGTCTACACCTCGGACCTGTATATTTTAAATTTATAAAAGTGTAATATACTTATTTTTTATAGATCAAACAAATGTTATAAAAAAATAAAATATTTTACGAAATAGTGCATTATATAGATATTAAATTAGATTACTCTATTACTAATGTTAAAATTATCTAAGCAAGGAGATTCATTTTCCACATGCTAATATATATGTGGAGACATTAACATATCCTCTTTGTGGGATGTATATTTTATTTCATGTTCTAAGACTCAAGCATGTAAGCACAATAAGTGATTAATGCCTAAAATAAAATAGTTTGGTGGGTGAGTCAAGTACTTTTTTAGTCGAGGATAAGAGTTTTTAGGATTTCTAAAATGTACCTTTGGAATATTATGCTCTCTATAACACATTTAAGAAATCAAAAATTTTCTAACAACTCATCCAATTATTCAGGCTATCTTTTTTCAATAAAATTATAATAAGTAGTATATTCTATTATGATAAAGGTATGAATAATGAAATATAAATGTGATATTTTTATTTTTTAATAACTATGAATAATAAAATAACACTATGTTATTTATAATTGTTTATTTTATTATTTAAATTAAATAGTTCACTTCTGAAATGGACAATCATATGTTCAAAAGTAAACAATCCTAATTTTGGAAATTGATAATCACATTTTAAAAAATATAATTTATTTTGGAAACCCATATCATATTTTAAAAATCAAGTATGCACACTATCTATAAAATTTAAAATGGATATTACTATTAAGGGTTGATATTTAAAGAAAAAATAATAATGAATTTTTGCAAACATATTTTTTAAATGACTAGACGTAATTAATTCTTTGAGACTAATTTCCAATAAAGACACGTGTATTAATAAATTATGACTATAATTTACCACCTACATATTATAAATTTTATACTTTACTTCACATGAAGGTTTAAGAATGTAGACTCTAATTGTAAATGAGTTGCACATAATGTTACATGGTTGAAAAAATTATTTTATATATTACAATGGGATTATACCATAAATGGAGTGTCATTGCTTAAAAACCATTCCTTCCATAAATAATGAATTGATTTAATATCAATTAAATGAAAAGCATTATTTATTTCCATAAAAAACTATCATGTTAAATTTTTTAAAATTTTACAAATTCTAAAACACTCCATCATTTTTCTTCTTATTTATTTTGTCATAATCCTTCTTTCAAGACTTATTCATATCTACTTCTTCTTCTCCTCCTTCTTCTTATTTTTATCATTGTCAATCCATGTTATGTGGTATTTGTAAGAACTAAAATTAGAAATAAATACATTGATTTGAAGTAATTATTGTAAGATCATTATATTAAACAAAAAAAAAATTGATTACTATTATTAATTGAATAGGTGAGACACATTATGTTGTTGGGATTAATTTGAATCTATCAATTTATATAATTAATTTAATAAATATAACATTAATTTTTTTAAAATATGTTAATTCTCAAAAGCAGATTTCTATTTCATATTTTAATTCTCACCATAGCCCTATCATGGTCATAACTAGAAATTATATTTTGCACGAGGACTTTATATGTTCCGAATTATGACATTAAAACAAGGGTTTTCAAACCTATATTATTTATCCAATTAAAGTCCATCCCTGGGATTGTGATTAAATCTAAAATCAAAGAGCAAGCAATATTCTAGAATTTTGGTGCAAGGGTTGAAGGGGTGGCCATCACAAGAAGTTAGAATTCAAAGAAAAAATGATTGGAAATTGGAAGATTGATTGGAAAGGTTAGCTCTGATTGTTGTAGTCACAAAAATCAAATGGAAAAAATAACAGTTGATGCCCTTTTATATATTGAAGAAATAGGGTTGACACATGGAAGCATTATATTAGACATCTGGTGTTGTTGAATGAACGTGTGACACATTGCAGTCAAACCATAACTTATTCCACATGAGAAACATTGTCCTGAAACTAAACCTTTTTTTTCTTTTGTTACAATGTCGAACCATATTATGCATCCGATCTTAGATTGGATCACATTATACATCCGATGTAGGATCGAATCCTATTCTGCATCCATTCGGTGATCAGATTATATTGTGCACCCGATCCAAGATAGGGTCATAATATGCACCCAGTAGGTGATCGAATCATATTATACATCCTATTTGTATCCGGATCATATTATGCACCCGATTTGAGACCAGGTCATAATATGCACCTAGTTCGATACTGGATCATATTATACATCCAGTTTGAGATCGAATCATCCGGTTCAATACCATATTATAGTATGCATCTGATCTGATATCAGATCATATTATGCACCTGATCCATGACTGGATCATATTATGCATCCAATCCATGACCAGATCATATTATTGTTAGTCTTACAATGGCACTGAGAGGGGGGGTGAATCAGTGCAGCTAATTAAAAACTTAAATCTTCATCTCTTAATTCAGAACTAATGAATGCTTAAAACTAGATGCAACAAGTGTAACAAGATAGCAACACATAACACAAGATTTAACGAGGTTCACTAGTTTTGGCTACTCCTCAAAAATAGACTGCTTGGACTCCCATCCAAATCCAACCATTACAAAGCACCAACTTTACAATCAATTTACCAGCATCCACTGGAAGGAGCACCAACCCCTAATTTACTAGCACCAACTGGAAGGAGCACCAACCCCTAATTCCAAGCACCAACTTGGATTTCTATTTTAAATCTTGATTGACATAAAAATGCCTTTTGTGTTACAAGACCCTCACTGGTCTATCTTAACTCAAATCAATCTCATGGAAGCATACACTCTTTTATAGCTCTACTTACTGCACACTTACAACCCTTTCTTATAGCTTACTCTTGTAGCTCTCATAGCTTTGTACTTCTTACAACATTCTTCCAACTTTGTAACAGCCCACAGCACTATCCCTCTATACAGCAACACACTGCTCTATCACCCCGTTCAGAGCACAACACTCTCTTACCGCACAAAGCTCAACTATTTTATGGCTCACTCTTGTTGCTTTCTTTCAGCCCCTATGTTTGGCTTTCTCTTCTCACTTACAGCTCTCTTATAGCCCGCAACACTATCTCACTATCCGGTGGCTCTTTTCCCCTCATAGCAATGCTCTCTCTATTCTCTTTTGCAACACTTTTCCCCTATTCTTCAACACACTGCTCTCTCTTCCCGCATGGAGCTCAACCTCACTACTTCATGCAAATATCCTTTTATAATAGTGTTCTATTTCTATTCTTAACTTCCATATTCATGCATGCAGCCTATTAATAGTAATAGCTTCTTTATTCTCACATGCAACCTTATTAATAGAGTGGTTCTTTGTTTGGGCTTTGAGACGTTTCTCTATCCAACTCGTGGTCTTCGTCTGATGACTTTCAGTAACCACTGCTGCATGATATTTCTTTGTAATGGCTCCTATAACTGCAGTAATGACTTCTATTTACTGTCACTGTAACTGCCCCTGTAACTGTCATAATTACTTTAGTTCACTATTCTTATTTAACTGCATGATTGTCTTTGCAACACCCCCTGCAACTGCAGTTCTATAACCATCGCACTTATTTTTCACATTTCTTGTTATAGCTTACATGATCTCACTGTAACTCTCCACCTGTAATAGTTCTTATTTTGTTGCATGAACTTATTCTGCAACTGTCCCTGTGTATGCTTCTCGACTTTTACCCGTGAAACTATGACATGTCGCGATATCACAACATTTCTACCCCTTTGACTTTTTCTTGGTAGTAGACTATAAAAACATAGCATGTCGTGATATCGCGACACTTTCACCTCCTTGTTTTATAGTTCAGCTTGCATCTGTGAAAGCGAAACATGTCACAAAATCGTGACACTTTCGCTTCCTTGCACTCTTCTCTGCTTGCACTAGCGAAAACATGACATGTCGCAAAATCGTGACATCTTTCGCTTTCATACACTAATCTCTGCAAGCTCTAGCGAAAACAAGACATGTCACGAAATCGTGACATCTTTCGCTTCCTTGCACTCTTCTTTGCTTGCACTAGTGAAAACAAGACATGTCACGAAATCATGACATCTTTCACTTTCGTACACTCTTCTCTACAAGCACCAGCAAAAACCTGACATGTCATGAAATCACGACACTTTCGCTTCCTTGCACCTTTCTCTGTCTTTCGGCCATGAAAACACATGTCACGAAATCACGACACATGCGCTACCTTGTGCCTTTCTTTGTCTTTCACCCGTGAAAACACAACATGTCACGAAATCATGACACATGTGCTGCCTTGCACTCTATCTCCTCTTTGGGTCATGAAAACCCGACATGTCACGAAATCGTGACACTTTTTCTCCTTGGCACTTTCTCTTTGAACCTATCATGAAATCGCGACACTTTTTCATCCGTACCATCCTTGCAAATTTTCGCGAAATTGCGACACTTTTCCTTGCAAGCTCTTCCTCTCAAACATGTCACGAAATCATGACACATTTTCATCTGTACTACCTCTCTTGAAGATTGTCACGAAATCATGACACTTTTCTTTGCGAGCTCCTTCTCTCAAACATGTCGCGAAATCGTGACACATTTTTGTCCATACTGCCTCTCTTACAGATTGTCGCAAAATCGTGACACTTTTCTTTGTGAGCTCCTTCTCTCAAAACATGTCACAAAATCATGATAATTTTCTTTTCCTGCGCTTCTTCTTCGAACATGAAATCGCGACAGTTTTCTTACTTTCCTTCTTTGTTTCCAATCATGTCGCGAAATCATGACAATTTTTCTTGTGCTTTCTCTCTCTTCCAACATGTCGTGAAATCACGACAGCTTTCCTTGTGCTTTCTAAACATGTCATGAAATCGTGACAGCTTTTTCTCTCTCCTCTTTCTCTTCGCTTTCTAAAACATGTCGCAAAATCGTGATAGTTTTTCCAGCATTTTCTCTCTCCTCCGATATGTCGCGAAATCGCGACAACTTTTCCAGATTTTTCTCTCTCCTCCGATATGTCGTGAAATCATGACAACTTTTCTAGTTTTTTCTCTCTCCTCCATTGTCGCGAAATCGCGACAAAAAACATGTCACGATATCACGACAGTTTTCTTACTTGTCTTTTTCTTTGAGCTTTTGCATCTGGGCCACTTCTGTCTCCTTGGAAATTCACTGTATATGCTCTGACTGCTCTTAACTCTTGTTCACTTCATCAACCGATCTATCTAATGACCTCTACACTCCTATCCATTGCATCAACCGATCCTTTGTCTATGTTGACAACAATGACAATACTTTGGTTGTACCTTGCTCATCAATGAACTCCTATCCATTACACTTTGGCTACACCTTGCTCATAAATGAACTCCTATCCATTGCATCAACTGATCAACCTGACTGTGTTGACAACAATGACAATACTTTGGTTGCACCTTGCTCATCAATCTCCCCCTTTGGAATTGTTGGAAACACACGTAATTATGAGCAATTACCTGTAATTCTTCTCCCCCTTTGACAATAATACCAAAGGGCGGCTGCAAAACTCCCCCTGAGTCCATGCACAACATTCTCAGGCAAAAATTATTATAGTTAGTAGAAATCATAAACATGAGCAATAAGGTAAACAAATGCATAAATGCTCCCCCTGAGAATTTGGTCTCGATAGCTAGTCAATCCTTAGACTATTCTTGGAAAACGTGACCACTTAATTTCACACTGTCTTCTGAGCATCAACAATATCAATAATGTAAATAGTCGTAATAACTGTCACCGTCACCATCAAATTCTCCAATACAATATGTGTAAGAACATGACTGGACCACTATATTCTGTGCAACTACCCTTTGTTGCTCTGCAATCTCAAACTTGTCCACTGTTAGTGAAGGCATACACTGATCATATATATATCCAACTTTTTGTTCTATAATGCAAGCAACATCTGCATATACATCCTGGATATTCTCAACAAGCTTGAACCTACTGATAGCTGTTTGTCTTTCTCTGTAGTGAGAAACCAGCAGACTACCTCAATTTTGTCCCAACATTGTCCTCAAATTAGCTCACAAGTTCATCAAGAAAAACTTTCTTAGCATGAACCCACAAAGAGAATTGTTAGAGACCCAATGTGATTCATCAACCTCATAGAAACATAAAGAGAATTTTTAGAGACTCAATATGTTCTATACTTAACTCCCAATCTCAATCTCAACTCAATCTCAATCTCAAAAGAATAAGATAGATGTAGTATGCTTTTCTCAAGAACATGAAACACAACCCAACAATTGCCAACCATGCAATAACTCATCTAACAATGATACTCATGTTCTTTCCACAACCAATATCTTTTCTCAACCAATTAGGGCTTTAACAACAATGCTTATAGACAAGGTTTAACCAACATTATTCAACTCAAGATTAACCTTGAAGCATTCAACCATTCACTACATGAAAAGGAAACTAGTAGACATCCTTTTCCTTCCAAAGGTATTTGAACAAAACTGCCACCAACATAAATCACCAATGCAGAGAATAACTTGCTCAAATCAATCTCAATGGAGTAAGCCCAAATCATGTATCAAGTAAAGCATTAACTTGATCAAAACAACCTCTATGAAGGCAACTCAACCATCAATCTCAAAAAAACCAACTAAGGGTTTCACCATCTCAATGCAAGTAGAAAGACTTGCTAACATAAACCCTAGTGCAAAATGCTTCCTCTTTGTTTGAGGAAGAAGAGAATAGTTCTTCAACCTCTAGCGTTGGAACCTCAAACTATGCACAGTCATCAACTCTCGGTATTCTGCTTCCTCAGGCAATATCTCGCATTCCTCAAATAATGCAAGACTTTCTTAGGTGCATAGGCATCTTGACCTCCTTGGCGCTTCACCACCTGGGCGCTATTCTCTCAATGTCTCTGCCTTGCATGTGCCACTTGGCACTCTTGAAGAACTGGGTGCTAGTGCCATTGTTTGCTTTGACTCTGGCATCTCTTTGCTACATGTTCTATCTTAGATAATGCCTATCAGCTGCTGCATCAAAACACAAGTACGCAGCTAGGGCATACACGCATTCTTTCATCAAACCAAAAAAATCTTAACTATTATGATCCATAATTTTGAACAGTGGCAGAAGAATCATCAATAGTATAACAATGACAAATATCAAAACTACCAAGGGTGCCAGCTCTCAATTTAATCACAACCCTTCACGGTACTTCCACAGTCCACTACATAAACCGACAAAAACTTTGACAACTGTACAACAATAACTCGACTTCTTACCTTTCATCCTCAGATACCCAGACAAATACATAGGAGCATTAAAATAAAACTTTTAAAATTGCTCCCCCTGAGGATGTGCCACTTGGAGTTGCTTAGAGCAATGGTGGAGTAGCCTCCTTCAGTCCAAGGAGACACGATTTCCTTTCTTCTACCTTTCTCCAGACTTTCCTGAACTTGGGCTTGAGTTTTTCAACAACATCCCTATTTTGCCCCTGTTCGTGAACTTGAACATTTCTCTTGCGGGGTTGTCTCTTGTGCATTCTTGATGGATGATTATTTTCTTTTCTTTTATGCACATGATATGTTCCTTGTCTATGTTGCCCTCTTTGTGTCTAATGAAATCTAGGGTTTTACCTTAGATTAGATGCAGAAGTGCTTGGATAGAACCTTGCTATGTGCCCTTGACCGTTACATTTAAAACATTGCACATGTTTTATTCCCTATCTATATTGCATTCTGTGTGTATGATGAAATCTATGGTCTTGCCTTAGATTGGATACAAAAGTGCTTGGACAAAACCTTGCTATGTGCCCATGGCCATTACATTTAAAACATTGCACAGGGTGTTCACTCAGGAAAGCAGATGTGTTTTTATCAGCATAACTTTTTGATCTATTGTTCAGTCCACAATAAATTGCCTGGTGACCATAATGGCTGCATCTAAAACAATAGTCGTTAAAAGCATTATTATGAAAAGAGTGAGAGTGAGAGAACCTCTTTTGTGGTGGTTGCTTTGCTATAGATCTTCTTTGATATTTTCTTCCTTTTGAAGATTCAGCTTTAGACTTTTCTTTCTTCTTTCCTTTATCAGTGAACTTCTTCTTCTCTGCATTTTTGGAAGATGATGGTTGTTCAGCTTCATATCCAAGACCAGACTTAGCCGTGGAGCTTCTTTGTTGCTTTATCATTTTATCTAGCAACTCTGTGCTCTTCTCATATTTGAGATTTACATTGGCCTCTTCTAGTTGTTTCTTCAATGAAACAATCTCTTCTTCTTGTTGGTAGCAAACAGTCTCTTTCTCATTGATTTGAGACCTGAGAATATCTTCAATCCTTTTGTACTATTCTACTTGTAGCTTTAGATCAACAATAACTTTGTTAGATTCCTCTTCACTTGTGTTGCATACATCATCCTCATCATCTAGGTGTGTCTTCAAGGCTTCTTCTAATTTCTTGGCCTTTTGAACTTGTAGGAAGAGATCTTCAATCTCATCCCCATATTCTTCTAACTTCTTGGACATTCTTTTGTTCTTTTTATTTTCTATACTCAACTCTTCAAGTGTGGCTATCAACTCACCTTCTAGATCTACTTCAATCTCCAGGTTTTCATTGCATACTTCAAAATCCACTTCTTCTACCTTCTCTAGTTCAGTTTTCTCTTCCACAAGAACTGAAACTAGATGAGATGCATTTTTGGAGGAGGATCTATTCTTCTTACCCATTGTGTACTAATCCAAGATCAACTCTAACTGATTTAGCCTGAACTGGGAACTTGGCTCTGATACCAATTGTTAGTCTTACAATGGCACTAAGAGGGGGGTGAATCAGTGCAGCTAATTAAAAACTTAAATCTTCATCTCTTAATTCAAAACTAATGAATGCTTAAAACCAGATGCAACAAGTGTAACAAGATAGCAACACATAACACAAGATTTAATGAGGTTCACCAGATTTGGCTACTCCTCAAAAATAGATTGCTTGGACTCCCATCCAAATCTAGCCATTGCAAAGCACCAACTTTACAATCAGTTTACTAGCACCCACTGGAAGGAGCACCAACCCCTAATTTACTAGCACCAACTGAAAGGAGCACTAACCCCTGATTCCAAGCACCAACTTGGACTTCTATTTTAAATCTTGATTGACATAAAAATGCCTTCTATGTTACAAGACCCTCACTGGTCTATCTTAACTCAAATCAATCTCATGGAAGCATACACTCTTTTACAGCTCTACTTACTGCACACTTATAGCCCTTTCTTATAGCTTACTCTTGCAGCTCTCATAGCTCTGTACTTCTTACAGCATTCTTCCAACTTTGTAACAGCCCACAACACTATCCCTCTATATAGCAACAGACTGCTCTATCACCCTATTCAGAGCACAACACTCTCTTACCGCACAAAGCTCAACTATTTTACGGCTCACTCTTGTTGCTTTCTTTTAGCCCCTGTGTTTGGCTTTCTCTTCTCACTTACAGCTCTCTTATAGCCTGCAACACTATCTCACTATCCAATGGCTCTTTTCCCCTCACAACAATGCTCTCTCTATTCTCTTTTGTAGCACTTTTCCCCTATTCTTCAACACATCGCTCTCTCTTCCCTCATGAAGCTAACCTCACTACTTCATGCAAATCTTCTTTTATAATAGTGTTCTTTTTCTATTCTTAACTTCCATATTCATGCATGCAGCCTATTAATAGTAAGGACTTATTTATTCTCACATGCAACCTTATTAATAGAGTTGTTCTTTATTTGGGCTTCGAGACATTTCTCTGTCCAACTCATGGTCTTCGTCTGATGACTTTCAGTAACCACTGCTGCATGATATTTCTTTGTAATGGCTCCTGTAACTGTAGTAATGACATATGTTTACTATCACTATAACTGCCCCTATAACTGTCATAATTACTTCAGTTCACTATTCTTATTTAACTGCATGATTGTCTTTTCAATACCCCCTGCAACTACAATTCTGTAACTGCCACACTTCTTTTTCACATTTCTTATTATAGCTTACATGATCTCACTATAACTCTCCACCTGTAACAGTTCTTGTTTTGCTACATGAACTTATTCTGCAACTGTCCCTTTGTATGCTTCTCGGCTTTTACCCACGAAACTATGACATGTCGCGATATCGTGACATTTCTGCCCCTTTGAATTTTTCTTGGCAGTTGACCGCGAAAACATAACATGTCGTGATATCGCGACACTTTCGCCTCCTTGTTTCATAGTTTAGCTTGCATCCGTGAAAATGGAACATGTCGCGAAATCGTGACACTTTTGCTTCCTTGCACTCTTCTCTACTTGCACTAGCGAAAACATGACATGTCACGAAATCGCAACATCTTTCGCTTTCGTACACTAATCTCTGCAAGCTCTAGCGAAAACAAGACATGTCACGAAATTGTGACATATTTCACTTCCTTGCACTCTTCTCTGCTTGCACTAGCGAAAACAAGACATGTCGCAAAATCGTGACATCTTTCGCTTTTGTACACTCTTCTCTACAAGCACTAGCAAAAACCTGACATGTCACGAAATCGTGACACTTTCACTTCCTTACACCTTTCTTTGTCTTTCGCCCATGAAAACACATGTCACGAAATCGCGACACATGCGCTGCCTTGTGCCTTTCTCTGTCTTTTGCCCGTGAAAACACAACATGTCGCAAAATCGTGACACATGCGCTGCCTTGCACTCTATCTCCTCTTCGGGTCATGAAAACCCGACATGTCACGAAATCGTGACACTTTTTCTCCTTGGTGCTTTCTCTTCGAACCTGTCATGAAATCGTGACACTTTTTCATCCGTACCATCCTTCTTGCAAATTGTCGTGAAATCGTGACACTTTTCCTTGCAAGCTCTTTCTCTCAAACATGTCGTGAAATCGCGACACATTTTTGTTTGTACTGCCTCTCTTGTAGATTGTCGTGAAATCGTGACACTTTTCTTTACGAGATCCTTCTCTCAAACATGTCACAAAATCATGACACATTTTCGTTCGTACTGCCTCTCTTATAGATTATCGCGAAGTTGCGACACTTTTCTTTGCGAGCTCCTTCTCTCCAAACATGTCGCAAAATCGTGACAGTTTTCTTTGCCTGTGCTTCTTCTTCGAACATGTCACGAAATCGTGACAATTTTCTTACTTGCCTTCTTTGCTTCCAACATGTCACGAAATCATGATAGTTTTCCTTGCGCTTTCTCTCTCTTCCAACATGTCGTGAAATCGCGATAGCTTTCCTTGCGCTTTCTAAACATGTCACAAAATCGTGACAGCTTTTTCTCTCTCCTCTTTCTCTTCGCTTTCTAAATGAAACATGTCGCAAAATCATGACATTTTTGCTAGCATTTTCTCTCTCCTTCGATATGTCGCGAAATCATGACAGCTTTTCCGAATTTTTCTCTCTCCTTCGATATGTCACGAAATCATGACAACTTTTCCAGCATTTTCTCTCTCCTCCGTTATGTCGCGAAATCACGACAGAAAACATGTCGCGATATCGTGATAGTTTTCTTACTTGTCTTTTTCTTTGATCTTTTGCATATGGGCCACTTTTGTCTCCTTGAAAATTCACTGTACATGCTTTGACTACTCTGAACTCTTGTTCACTTCATCAACCGATCTATCTAATGACCTCTGCACTCCTGTCCATTGCATCAACCGATCCTCTATCTGTGTTGACAACAATGACAATACTTTGGTTGTACCTTGCTCATCAATGAACTCCTGTCCATTGCACTTTGGCTGCACCTTGCTCATCAATGAACTCCTGTCCATTGCATCAACTGATCAACCTGACTGTATTGACAACAATGACAATACTTTGGTTGCACCTTGCTCATCAATTATGCTTTAGTCCGAGACTAGATATTATTATGCATCTGATCCATGATCAGACCATATTATGCATCCATTCTAATATCGAATCAAGAATTGTAAAGTGGCTGATGTCACCAAACTCCATTTTCACATGGTCTGGTCAAACTTTAAAATTCTTCATTTTTTACCATTTTTTTTTTTAAAAACAAAGTCATTCGCCATGCCATCATACATGTAGTTGGTCAAGATTCACCAAGTTTTCACAACATATTTGCCATTTTTTTACAAGTACCTTTCAGGTCCTAACTCAAAATTACCAAATTTAAAATATGTATATAAAAAAAACAAATAACCTTCCAAATAGTATACCTTTTGACAAGCTAAACTCAATTTAGACATGATAGTATATTAAGCTAATTTATTTATTTTTAAAATAATGTAAATATTTTATCATTTTATGGAGTACAAGATGAGAACTTATATTACACTAATATTTGTTTTATTCTTCTTATTCACGAATCAAATAATATATTCCTTTATTAATTTTAAGCTCTTGAAGATCCATGTTATTGAAAGTTAATAATTTTTTAAAATGAATGAAATTTATATATTTTTTAAATAATTTTTCCCCCAAGATTTTCCATGATATATCCAACCAAGTTTTGCTCCTAATTTTATACTTATAATTCTACTATTTTACATGTTTGTACCTCAAATGTACATTTCCCACCAAGCCCTATCCCATTTGTAAAACAAAACTTAAACCTTTTCTCACATCACTTCCAAATAAAGTTTGGATGTGATATGTTTTTGGTTAATATTGAAAGTGGCATCATATGGATGGACTATATTATAAAATTAACATGAGTTATGATCTTCCATCCATGGTTAATAGCTTAACTTTACAAGTAATTATATATGTAAAATATTTCATTGTATCCAAAGTTGAGTCTTAAATATCCTTCTTTTATCATCCAAGGGAACACTTATACATGTCTATAACAACTTTTTTAATTTAAACCTTTATATATAATGTCTTGTAAATTAGAGGTAATGCTAAAAAAAAATCAATTTTATCATATTAAACAAATTTCCAATAGAATTCTCATAGCATTATAGTATTGATTTAAATTTCATAGCTTGGATTATTTAAGGATGACCTATATGAAGAGTGCTATCAATAAACTAGATATGGGATTCAAAGGGATATTTTTTCATAACCTAAATAAATTTTTTAACCTTCCATTTTTCTTTTATGTTGCTCTTCATGATGCCTTAGTAAATAATGAAGAAATAAAGAGATAACAAGACAACATTGTATGCAGGTCAAATTAACAATAGGTACGCAGATGCAAACTACACAATGAAAGCAAGAAGAACTATGAAAGTCAATTGAAGGAAATTTACAAAAGTTATAGAAATATCTTCAACCAAGCCTCTCTGCATTACAATCAAGCCCATATCCCAAAAAATATCCTCCAAAATGGAATTTGATCTAATTTTAATATCAAAATTACAAATAATAGTTTCTCGCACAAACCAAAAAATATGGATCCACTCCAAGAAAATTAAAAAAAATATATTTTACAATTTTCCACCCAAGTCATTAATACAATAATCATAAAGACCATAGAACTATGTGTGCAAAGAACATAAAACTACATGGTACCTATCACAACACAACAATTTTTTTTATTTTTATTTTTTTGTCAATGCAAGATTGCACAAACACAAGGATCCTCCTACATTAGACACCCTTGCTAAAAATAATTTGAACTTGAGGCTAACATTATGATTGTGTGGATGACTAATTTGACCATCCATGTTGGCTTACCTTAGCTTCAAAAATCCATGAGTCTTCCTTAGGTCCTTTACCCTTCCATCAAATCAGATATTCTTTGTACTCACTCCATCAAGTTTTCTTGCCAATGCATGAATCCAATATTTGCACTATTTCCTCTTGTTGCTTCTCAAGTATCTCCCTCCTTCAATATGGTGATTCTTCCATCTACATATCTTCAAAATATTTAGGTACATGGAATGAATACATATTAGATATATTGAATATCGATGAGATATCCAACCCTTCAGACAATTTGATTGCATACGTATTCTTATAAAAATGAATTCAATGAGGGCTTATCTTCTTGGGTTTCAACTTGTTATATGTTTTGCATGGGAACCTCTTATTTCTTAGATATGCCATGATTAAATTCCCCTCTGAGTACGTATTTTGTCTACAATGAACATTTATGTGCTCCTTATACTTAGCATTACTTTCCTCAATTTGTTTCTTTACTTGCACATGTTGCACACAGTACTTTATCTTAGTGTTAATGCAAGTACCAACTTCCACCTTCAATATATCTATGACTCCATAAGAAGATAATCCATATGCCACTTGAAATGGTATCCTTACAATCAACTTGTTCATCAAATTAATGTATGAAAACTTCACTTGTACCAACTTAGAGTCCCATTATGATAGGTGCTCCCCTATGAGACATCACAATAGATTGCCAAGGCTCTGATTGATAACCTCAATCTATCCATCCGTTTAAGGATGATATATTAAAATATAGTTGAGTTGCAGGTCCAAATTTTTTCAAAGAGTGTACCAAAAGTGGCTAAGGAACTTTGTGTTATGATCTGACATAATATTGTGTGGCAACTCATGCAATATTACTATCTCATTGAAGAACAAATACACTATCCTAGATGTATCATTTGAATTCTAACAAGGAATAAAATGTGCTATTTTAGAGAATTGGTCCACCACTATGAAGACATAATCATGACCTATCTACATGTATGATAATCTAAGAACAAAGTCTGGAAAATTCCTCCAATGGTCTATTTAGCATGTGTAAAGGCTTGTACAACCTCGTATTTTTTACCACTTCCTTAGCTTTATATAAGATTCTACACCTTTTCATAAATCTATGCACATCCTTGTGCAAACTAGGCCAATAGTACCTCTCTTCCACCATAAACTATGTATTATCTATATTGAAGTGCCCTCTAAGTCCACCTCTGTGTAACTCCTTGATGAGATTATCCCTCATTGAACTACATGGGATGCACAACTAATTTATCCTAAATAGGTATCCCTATCGTGCAAATAAATATAAAAATAGACCTCTATATCCAACCCATGGCTCCATGTATGTGTGTCATTCATCAATAAAATCCATATCTATGCCATACAAATCTTTCATCCTCTCCATATCCACTAGTTTAACAATTATTCTGGAAAATAATATGTGCCTTCTATTCAAGGCATCTATAACCTTATTTGTACTTCCTATGCAATGCTTCAACATAAAAGAGTAACCCTACATATATTTTGCCTGCTTGTTCAACTCTACACTCATGTTAGGACTCATCCTATGTGGTTCCTTGTTAGGTAAACTAGGACCTAGAATAAAATCAATGCAATGTGAGATTGCATGCACAACAATCCATCGAGCATTCCTTTACCAAATACATCTATGAACTCTTTTAGAAATACACCAATATTTAGCTCTTCAAAGTTGCATAGCTCTAAATGCTTTTCTTGTGCAAGTGTAACTACCAGTGCATAGCAGTATTGCAAGTCTTCCACCTCATTGATAAAATCCTTTGCTAACAACATCATCACTTAACCCTTTCACACATTCTTCTACCATTCTCATTGAACTTAACTCAAACTTCTTCCCATCCTTCTTTATGGTGAAGGTGTTCTTACGACTATCATGGATAGTGCTAGCATCATATTGTAAATACCTTCCCAATAATATATGGCATGCATCCATTGGAATCACATTACACCAAACTAAATCCACATATCCTCCTATATTAAAGGTAACTAGGTTGTACTCCATCACATTTACTTTTTTTCCCTTATACAACCAAGATATCTTGATTGATATTGGGTGCATGACCTTCTTCAATATCAACGTCTACACCATATCCATGGAGACCAAGTTGTCTATGTTGCATTCATAAATGATCAACTTGTAACAATTTCCTCTCAACTTACACTTGGTGCAAAATAGGCTTCTCCTCAACCATGAATCCTCTTTACATGTAGGCTTTAGGAGTACCTTGCACACCATCAAGTTTTTCCCATCCTTTGGGTATGCACTTTTTGCTTCACTATTCGATTCACCACTGTTTGTGTGCACTACATGCACATGTTTCTCTATGTGACCAATATCTCATGCTTTCAAAAATTCAAATGCTTGATACCCTACTTCACCACATCTAAAGTAGATCCCTTCAAAAACCTTCAAGTGGATTTGAGACATGTATCTACCTTTACTAAATTTTTATTTGCAATTAATAACTTGCACATTGCCACTCGCACCAAGATGAAAGGCTTTTAATGCAAGTCATCACATTATTTTTTGACCAACTAGATCTATGAATTGTATTTTATTTATACTCATTGTTAAAGTTAAGCCATTTATTTCAAATCCAATCAATGCAAGCATTGAAGTCTTCCCAAGCTTACACCTTAGGTTAAATATAAAGTCTCCCCATCATCAATGGTTTGCATCAATTATCGATAAATCTATGATTTACATAATCCCAAGATGAAGGATATTTAATATTAGATCATATAAAGTTTGACCATGTAAAATTTTGAGCATCTTTACCAAACTAGGTGGCTCATGTCAATCATTAAAAAGTCTACGATCTTTATCAGCTAGAGTTAAAGTCTATTTAATGCTAAATCATAAGGGTTTTAAATATGGTAAGCATCGAGCATCCCTAAAAAAATTCATGGCATTTACAACTCATATAAATCTTGAATAATTTATGACACACATCATCTAAAAGAAGGGTGTTTAGTGATGGGCATTAGGGTTTGAATAATCTCATCATACACACTCCACATTTTTGTTTTATTCAACAAATAATAGCTACTATGTCACGCATGTATTCTTAGAAATAATTTTAGGCAATGTTATTATTTCATTTTATTAAAATATCCCTTTGTATTAAATAAATGGATAAATTTGTTAACGCATGACCTAACCCTTAGTCATTAAGCATGGAATCTTAAACGTAGATCTTGACAAATATAAATAAAAGCAATTCTAATGTATGCTAACCCTCTTACCTTAGAATTAGCATTTTAAGAACCTTAGATATATTATGTACGATATGAAATCAAAGACTTTGGATATTTTAAATCAAATTAAATATTTTGAACATGAAATTTAAACGAGAAAAGGGGGACATTCTATGAATAAATCCAAAGATAAACCATAGAAGCATACCTTGGAAATGATTTGATTTAAAACCTTACGGTATAATAAAGAAAATTAAAGTATATAATAAAGGAAATTAACTGTTAGAGATAAGAGCTATAAATAAAATAATAATAATAAAATAAAATAAATAAAATAATATATATATGAAAAAAATAAAGTGATAAATACTAATACTACATATCATGTATAAAAATAATTGATTCAAATAACCAATCAAGAGCCAATCTTAGAGAGGAAATAAAATGTGATAAAAAGCATAAATATAAAATGATAAATAAATATTTTAGGGCACTTCTAATTTTACTTATATTCTATATTTACAGGTGATAGAATATCAAAGTGAAAGGTCGAGAAATATCCAAATGAGGATTTAGAAAAATACACTATACCTAGACTGAATATTAATGACTGGTGCATGATAATTCAGACCACATAGAACATGATGATTCAGCTCCCTAATATTCAAATAGGTGCTACTAAAGTAGTTAGAAGATCTACGGCTGAAATTTGAAGATCAAGCTCAAGAATAATATCAAAATGCTACATCTTCCAAGCAATGACAAACAACTCATCATCCATACAAATTTGAAATAATAAAATTTAAAATTGTAAGGCTATGAATAGCCATCGATATCCCATTCTAAAGGGTCATAATCCACTTTAGTGATAGGTATTTTTAGTCATTCTTCTTTTGGTAGTTGGTGGATTTTTGCACCCCTATCATTGTACTTGGAATGGTGCATTTGTAATCACCTGTAGCAAGAAATTATGAGAATGTAATCCTTGAATACCTTCATGTAATGCAAAGTACTTTAATTCTTAGTGAAATCTATGCATGATGATCGTGGTTACATTTGCATTTATTCCAATATTTTGTATTCTTTTCCTTTGAAGATGACACCATATTAGTTCTAGATTGTGTGAAATTTGATCATAAAAAGATTAGTTTTATTCATAATTGGCTACTCCAATGGATTTATCGCAAGGCTTCAAGATACAATGGCTTGTTTTCTTTCTTTCCCTAACCCTTCCTTTTAAATTTATTTGATAATTGATTAGATTATAAGAATTTTAGCTTGATATTCTAAGGCTTTACCTTGATAAATATGTGCTTTACTATTTTAAGTTTTAGAATATTTCTTTAAGAGCCTTTCAAGATCATAATTAGAAGGTAGCGAGCCCATAATATTGATTTTATGTATAATTTTATGTGAAATTTATAAATATTAAGATAATTGACTTAATAGTTATAGTAGTTTAATGCTTAAATTAGACCATAATATTAAAGTTAAACACTCATCCTTATTAATAGTTATATAGAACCTTGAGTTATCCACCTATTTTTCTTCTTTATCCTTTTATTAAGATCTATTAATTAACATATTTATCATCCAAACCTTGGGGAAGAAGTGTTCCCTTTCAAGAGAGAACTCACTATTATAACCATTGGTGTATGTTTTCAACTGGGTCAATGTATCACTTAATAATTACTATGGCTATATTATGGAGATAATGGTCCATGAGAAAGGAATATTTGATATTCATATATCATTATTTGATTGTAAGAAGAAGGCAATTAATAAAGTTTGTATATAGATTTTTGAGTAATTAATATTGTAAGTTTTCTTCATGTATAGTTCATGAATGATTTAGAAAATTTAGATTTATATTTGATTATATAAGTGAATATTTTGTTAGTATTATATAGGCCTTGATATACATGTCAATTTACTCATATATTATTGTAATCTTAATTATTAATATTTGGACCTTTAATATTGTGACTATTTTATATTGGGATATTTCATATTTTGTGGTAATAAGGTTTAAAAATCCAAATATGGTATTAGAGATACCACCCGACCCTATCCATTTTAATAGAGTTCATTTATTAGCCACCATTTTTCAATATTTAACTTTGTCCACTTTGAAGGTAATGAAGACTTGGAGTCTATTTTTAAAGGTCTTATTGAGTAGAATTCGAGGGAACAATGAATAATCATCCTAATTTAGATACTAGGATATTTCCTCTTGATTGAAGGAAAACTAGTGAATACTGTGACTCAACTATATTGATAGAAAGTGCCAACATAGAAGAAAAGTTGGATATTTATTGGAAACCAACTCAAAAGAAAGTTGGATATTGATTTATTGGAAATCAACTCAAAATATAGTTGGAGATTTAGGGACATACAAATCCACCTAGATGATATTTTGGATTCTCTAGAGAACGAGTAGAATCATTATTGAAGATTGAGGAAGAACCAACTTAGGATAAAATTTGATCATTTGAGGACATGTATAGTCGCCTTGACATTGATATAGAGTTATCTAAATAAAAAAGAATTATATTTTCTTCTTAGATACAACCTAAGACATTAAATATTATATCTTTAGAAGCTTGAGGAGCTTCATACAGAAGATAGAGAAGAATTTTGGCTTCTAATTTTTTTTGAAGAGAATTAAAGCTTCCATAAGACAACATAAACAAAGAAGTACAAAGCTTCTATGATAGAAGATAAGCAAAGCAAAAGATAAGTAGAGCATAGAAAAAAGTATTTTAAGCTTTCTAAAGCTATTTGAAGAAAGAAGATATTAATTAAATTAGTGAAAGGGTATAGAAAGCTATTATAAAAATTAGTATTTTATATAGGGTAATAACCACTCAACAACATATTTTGGCACTAATATATAAAATATTGCTACTTCTAATTTAAGCGCAAGTGAGGTACTATAATTTATAGAAAAATAATAAGACATTCATATATTTCAGCATAGACAAAATTAGCAAGATTCTATAACTAAGTTCAAAGGAAGAGTGCTAAAAAATATTTAAAAATTAGCATGTGATAAGAGAAAGAAATCTCTAAGGAATAAGTAATAGACTACCAAATATTAGTTGTAGGTCGAATCACTAGAGGATGTGAAATAGCCATATTTGGGCATCAGAAAATCAATAGTGAAGAGGAGAAGGAGAAACAATGAATAAAAATGTTCATAGTAGGAGCAACAATAAAGAGGAGAAGTAGCAATAGTGAATATAAATACTCACAACAAGAGCATTGGTAAAGAAGAGAAGAAGTAACAATGAATAAGAATACTTATAGTATGATTCATAAAGGAGAAGAGTTTGTAGAAGGAGCACCCAAAAAGAGAAATGTTCACTATAGGAGCAATAGAAGCACCCATGAAGATAAGCACTCATATTAGATACAAAAAGAAGAAATAGTTTATAGGAGGAGCATCGTGTGAACACAAAAAAAGAGAAGCATTTACAACACTCATCCATCACATGGATACCAACAAAAATATGCGCATGAGCCAAAGTCTTAAACACCAAACTTGAGCACCAGCTAGAAAAATGTGAGCACTAAAAAATATTTTAAGTACCAGTAGTAAATATAAGCATCGATATTGGATCAAATGATTAACAAATGGGACAAGGAGACCAGTGAATGGAGAAAATAGTTCAATAAGAGAAGACAAATATTTTAGTGAAGGAAGGTGAAGAGTTTAGTGGAGAAGGTGAAGAGAACAAAATACCAACCTAAGGTGAATGAAAAATGAGTTCTATGATAATGTCATGGAGACCAACATGAGACAAACAGTTCAACAGATGCATATCACCTATGAGAAAAAATGTAAAAGCATTATCACTTATGTTGTTTATAGCCAGCAAGAGTAATGTATTTAGGAAGTAAAGTATGTAACTTTAAGGTAATTTTAAGGTTAATTTTGGTTTAGATTTGCACATAGCTTCAAGGTTATAATTGACACATTTAATAAGAACTCTTTAAACTAAAGTGTAGATATGTTTGAACATCAGGTAATTGAAGCAAATATTTTAAGTGCAAGTTGACCAAGGTTAGTCATAATAACATTTTTAATGCTTTAATTTTATTTAAGGAGTTATAAGGTTAAAAGAAGTTTTTGGTTGGAGTTCTAAGGTTAAGATAAATTGTTATTTTTGACTTTTTTATAAAGTGTGGAGTGATAAGGACTTCTACTAGTTTAATTGGTTATTTAAAGTGTTTGACATTTTTTGAAGTTTTTAAGACATGATTTATTTTAAGTTGTTCAATTTTTTAAAAATTAAACGTTTTTGAAAATTTACAAATTTAAAATATTTGGGAGTTAAAATATTTTCTACATAAAAAATTTAGAATTTGCAAAATTCATTTTAGATCATATTAAACTAGGCAGATATAATGACTTCAAATTTTTTGAACGAGTTCCATTATGTCATAATAAAAATTTTCTTTTTGAATCTCAACTATTGAAATGACCAAGTTTTGCATCATGGAAGAATAAAATGAAATCAATCCTAGTTGTAGAAAAACCTTGGGATATAGTACGTGGAACAAATAGAACACCTAGTAAGGATGAAAATAAATATTTGAAGGAGATGCAAAATCTTTCATATTATTAACATATCAAATAATTAATGAAATACAACCATTATTTAAGTGGAGCAAAAACTTCTATTGCATGGAATATTTTATGGTTAATATTTAAAGAGAAAAATAAAGCTACTATATCGAACCTACAATTCCAATTATATTCCTTAAAGGTTAGTATTGGATAAATTATAGAACTCTTTCTTCAAAATGTAGTATATATAAAAGAAAAGCTACTAACTCTAGGAGAGAAAGTAGAAGATAAATTTCTTGTTCAATTAACTCTAAGGGAACTTCCACAAAGTTATAAGCATTTAGTCACTTCTTTACAAGTTCTAACCAAGGAAACTATATTTGATAACTTAGTGATGTAGGAGCCAAATTTTCACTCTTCTCAATACCACAATTTTTTTTTTCTCATTAAACAACTGGAAGAACCAATTACAACACTACCCCCCAGGCGTAGTTTTCTTTACAACACTAGCCCGCAGGCGTAGTTTCATTTTTTTGATGCAAGCTACCTCACGTTCGATGATCTGCTTGTGCTCCTAGGAAGAATACAATCTCCCAATATCCAAAACTCGGCTCCTCCACCCCTCATGACTGTAACCTTCACCTCTTTTTCTCCTAATCAACAACTGCCACTGGGTCAACCATGGACACACGCATTGATGAGCCATCTGAACATCTCTGACCTTTGGGCACAACAGTCGAGTTGCCACCATGCTCAGCAAACTTATTGGGCAAGAAATCCTATATTGATGAGGCATTTGACCGCCTCAGGAAACACCATCTGGAAACACGTGCCTTTTTGGGTAGTGAACCAGCAATATGTCACGATATTGCGACATGTCATGATATCGCAACATTTTTCTTCCTCGCTGCTTTTTCTCTTCGTCGGGTCACGATATCGTGACATTTTCCTCCTCGCTGCATTTTCTCTTCATCGGGTCGTGATATCGCGACATTTCTCTTCCTTGTTGCCTTCTTTTCCTTCGGGTCGTGATATTGCGACATGTCATGATATCGCGACATCTTTCCCTTTCGGTTCTCCTTTCTCCTTTGCGGTCACGAAATCATGACATGTCGTGATATTGCGACATCTTTCCTTTTTGCCTTATCCTCGTCTCTCGGGTCGTGAAATCGCGACATGTCGTGATATCTCAATATTTTTCCTTTCTTCTTTCTCTCTCCGCTTCGGGTTGTGAAATCGCGACATGTTGCAATATCTCAATATTTTTCCTTTCTTCTTTATCTCTCCGCTTCAGGTTGTGAAATCGTGACATGTCACGATATTGCGATAGCTTTGCCTTCTGCCTTCGCTCTCTTCTTCGGGTTGCAAAATTGTGACATGTCGCGATATCACAACAGTTTCCTTCCTTGGTTTCTTTCTACTCCTTCGGTCGCGATTTCACGACATGTGAAATTGTGACATTTTCTTCTCTAGCCTTCCTTGTCTGCTTTCAGTTGTGATTTCGTGACATGTCACGAAATTGTGACATTTTATCCTCTAGTCGTCTCCTGTCTTCTTCGGTCACGATTTCATGACATGTCACAAAATTGTGACATTTTCTTCGGACGCCCTGTCTCCCCTGTTTCGGTCGTGATTTCACGACATGTCGCGAAATCACGACATTTTTCTTGGATGCCTTCTCCCTCCTTCCTGAGTCGTGAAAATGCGACATGTCGTGATATCATGACATTTTTCTCCTCTGCGCCTCCTCTTGTCTTCTGGTCACGAAAATGTGACATGTCGTGATATCGCAACACATTTCCTCCTTTGTTCTTTCTCTCATCCTTTGGTCACGATAATGTGACATGTCATGATATCACAACAATTTTCTCTCTTGCGCCTCCTCTCGCATTTTGGTCATGATTTCGCGACATGTCGTGAAATCGTGACATTTTTGCTTCGCATCTTCTCTCTCCTGATTTGGTCATGATTTCACGACATGTCATGAAATCATGACATTTTCTTCGGGCACCTTCCCTCACCTGCTTTGGTCACAATTTTGTGACATGTCACAAAATCGTGACATTTCTCCTTTACGCCTTCTCTCTCCTCCTTGAGTCACGAAAACGCGACATGTCGCGATATCGCGACACCAAGGCAAAAACTTAGAATTTTTTTGTTGATGCGAGATTGCTCTGCTGCCACCGGATGCTCTTGCATCACTTAGTCAATATTATTTAAGAATATGAAGTAAAGAATTTAGTCAAAGATGAAAGGACTAATAAATCCTTGGTATCTATAGGAAATATACCAATTAACATAGCTTCAAATTCTAGATTTAGATCTAAATAGAATTTAATATTATATCATATATGTAAGAGGAAAAGTCTCAATACAATTGTTTATAGATATAATCAAGGAAATCAAAAGAATACAAATCAAGGGAGTCAAATCAATCTCAGTATTGATATAATTCTCAATTAAAATAAAAATATCAATAGCATCAACATCATCCTTAATACCAATATGGTCATCAACAATATTAGCTCCAATTTAGAGAAGAAAATCAAAAATAAAATTTAGTTCAAGAAATCCGAGAATTAGAAGAACCATATAAAGAAAATGAATTCAAATACCTTACATTAAAAGTCTTGGTAAATGAATATGTTAATTCTAAATATACTAATACTGTAGAACATCATGATACAAGAGAAGAGACTTTAGAGAGATTACATGGGAATATCAAGACTAGGAGTAAAAAGAACAAAATGAAGAAGTAGAATAAAATTAGAAAAGTAAAGAAGAAGATAACAAAATGAAAGTAAGTTCTAGAATGAAAACTAATGGATCACATAGTGAAGTACCTTACATGAATATTAAATGTAAATATGAAGATAAATATTGAAGACTAAAGTATTTAATAACCAAATAATGTAATACAAGGGAGGTGTTGAGGTATATTACATTATTTGGTACATGCTAGTGTTCTTCCTTGGTGCCTACATGGTACAATTATAGGTAATATATTAGGGTTGAGTCTATAGTTTAGAAGTGTGATTTATATTTTCCCTTTTATGTAAGTGTGTATTTACATGAAATGCACAAGTGTCATGTAAGAGTATTATGTGCAAGAAATGCACAAGTGTTATATATCTAAGTATACAAATATGTAATATGAGGATGTGGACAAGTGTCTTAGATCATGAGTGCATGTAGATGTGTGCAAATGTCCATCTAGTATGCAAGTGGTATGATGATAATCCAAGATCATGAGACTTGTCATATGGAGAGAAATTGTTAGGTACTTCAAAAGTCACATTTCTATGGCTATATTATGGAGACAATGCTCCATGAGAAAGGAAGATTCAATATTCATATATCATTATCGGATTGTAAGAGGAAGAAAAGTAATAAAGCTTATATGGATTTTTGAACAATTGATATTTTAAGTTTTCTTCATGCATATTTCATGAACGATTTAGGTTATTTACATTCATATTTGATTATATAAGTGAATTTGTATTTCATTATTATATAGGCCTTGATATATATTAATTTTTTCATATATTATTCTAATCTTCATTATTGATATTTTGACCTTCAAAATTATGTCTATTTTATATTGGGACCTGTGATATTTTATGGTAGTAAGACTTCAAAATTCAATTGTGGTATCAATCTACCATCCAAATCTATCCATTATGACAGATTTCATTTTATTAGCCACCATTTTTTAATATTTAACTTTTTCGAATTTTGATTAAGTTAATTTAGATTTTGTCCACTTTGAAGGTAGTGAAGACTTGGACTCTAATTTTAAAATTCTTATTGAGTAGAATTTGAGGGGATAATGATTAGTCACCCTAGTTTGGATTGTATGGTATTTCCACTTGGTTGAAGGAAAACTAGTGAAGACTAGGATTTAGCTATAGTGATAGAAATGGCTAACATAGAAGAAAAGTTAGAGATTTTATAAAGGAAACAAAATTAGAAGAAAATTTGGGTATTGATTGGAAATAAACTTAGAAGAAATTTGGATATTGATTGATCGAAAATCAACTTGGAGGATAGTTGGATATTTGGGGACATACAAATTTACAATGATAATATTTTAGATTCTATAGAGAAACGGGAGAATAATTATTGAAGATTCAGGAAGAAAAAAATCAAGAGAAGAGTTGGTCATTTTGGGACATTTATAGTCACCCTAACATTGATATTGAGTTCTCTAAGAATAGGAGAATTATAATTTCTTCTTAGGTACGACCTAAGAGATTGAAGATTATATCTTAGAAGGATCAAAATTTCTCTACAAATGATAGAGAATAATTTTGGCTTCTAGGATTTTTTAAAGAGAATTAAAACTTCCATAAGACAACAAAAAAGAAGTACAAAGCTTCTATGATATAATATAATAAAATCAAATAATAAATAAAGCAAAATATAAGTAGAGCATAGAAGAGAGTATTTAAGTTTTCTAAAGCTATTTGAAGAAATAATATATTCACTGCATCAATGAAAGAGTATAAGAAACTATTATAAAAGTTAGTATTTTATCTCAAGTAAGTACCAATCTACAGAGATTTTAGGTGCTAATATATGAAATATTTTTACTTCCAAGTTAGGCAAGTGTGGCAGTAGTCTTCATGGAAACTAAGAGGAAATGCATATATTTTAGCATAGGTAGAAGAAGCAGGATTTTGGAACCGAGTGCAAAGGAAGAGTGCTAATAAAATATTTTGAAATTAGCATGTGATAAGAGAAATAAAGCTCTAAGGAATAAGCAGTAGACTACTGGCCATTAGTTATAGGTGAAATCATCATAAGATGTGAAAGAGCCATATTCAACCATCAAAAAAGTAGTTGAAGAGGAGAAGAAGAAACAGTGAATAAAAATGCTCATAGCAAGAACAATAGTGAAGAGGAGAAGGATCAATAGTGAGTAGAAATGCTCATAGCAAGAGCATTAGTGAAGAGGAATAATAGTGAATAGTAATGCTCATAGTAGGAGTCATAGTGAAGGAGAGGTTGCAAAAAGAGCACCTAAAAAGAGAAACACTTACTGTAGGATTAATTGAAGCACCCATGAAGAGAAACACTCATAGAAGATTAAAAAAGAAGAAACAATTCATATGAGGAATACCATATGGACACAAGAAAAGAGGAATATTTACAACATTCAACCATCACACTGATGAGCATCATATAAATTATTGAACACAAAACTCGAGCACCAACTAGAAAAATGTGAGCACTAATAGAAGATTTGAAGCATGAATAGTAAATGTGACCATTAATATTGGATCAAATGATGAGCAAAGAGGACAAGGAGACCAATGAAGAGAGCAAAGAGTTTAGTGAAGGGAGTGAATAGTTCAATGAGATATGGCAAATATTTTAGTTAATGAAGGCAAAGAGTTCACTAGAGAAGGCAAAGAGATAAAAATATTAGCATAAGATGAATGACAAATTTTTTTTGTAATAAAGTCATGGAGACCAGTATGAGAAGAACAATTCAATGGACATATATCACATGCAAGAAAAAATGTAAAAGTATTATCACTTATGTTGTCTATATCCAACACGAGTAACATATTTAGGAAGTAAAGGATATTATTACCAATATTATTACAAATGTTACTACCATTTATATGTAGATTTCCATGTGGCTTTAGGTAGTTTTAAGGTTAATTTTTGTACAAAGTTGGACGTAGCTTCAAGGTTAAGATTTGTACATTTAATAAGAACTAAAAAACTAAAGTGGAGATACATTTGAACATTAGCCAAGTGAAGCAAATATTTGAAATGCAAATTAACCAAGGTTAGTCATAATTAAAGTTTTTAATACTTTAATTTACTTTAAGGAGTTATAAGGTTAAAAAAATTACTTAGAGTTATAAAGTTTAGATAGATTGTTATTTTTGAGTTTTTTACAAAGTGTGGAGTGATAAGGACTTGTACTAGTTTATTTGACTATTTAAAGTGTTTGACATTTTTTAAAGTTTTTAAGATAGATTGTTTATCTTTAATTTCTTCATTTTAAAAAAATATATATATTTTTTAAATTTTGCAAATATAAAATATTTGGGAGTTAAAGGTTTTCTACATAAAAATTTTAAAATTTTTAGAATTTGCAATATTAATATTTGATCATATTAAACTAGGGAGATATAATGACTTCAATTTTTTGAATGAGTTTCGTTATGTCAAATAATAAAATTTTGTTTTCTAAATCTCAATTGTTTAAAGGACTAAATTTTTTATCATGGAAGAACAAAATGAAATCAATCCTAGTTGTAGAAAAAAACTAGGATATAGTAAGTGAAACAAAGAATAAACCGTAAAGCAGTTCTGTGAACATTAGGTTTGTATTAGAATCATGCCAATATATAATACATTGCATAGGTAGTTTGAATAACCAACCTAACCAAACCATAACCAATTGAACCACCTAATATGCATATGTGCTACATGTTGTTAAGTGCATAAATATATAATGTAATAATCAATCTATGCTAACATCCCCCCTTATTACATTATTTTGAAATAAAAAGAGTGTTGCAAAGTAACTCAAATTTGATATGTCCAAGTTCCTTAGTGAAAAAATCCACAACCTGTTCATCGATGGGAATGTACTGGAGCTGTATCTTGTGTTTTGGAACTTCATCTCTAATAAAATGACATTGAGTGTAATGTGTTTGGTGTGTTCATGAAAAACTGGATTTTTGACGAGATTTAAAACACCATTTCTTGGGAAGACCCATACTTGAAATAATGTAACATAACCATATCACCTTGCATACTGCTCCACGTGTTGTGCGATATTTTGCCTCTATAGATGATAAAAAAACCACCTGCTACTTTTAACTATTCCAAGATATAGGACCAGAGCCAAGATGAAAAATGTATCTAGAAGTAGATTTCCTATCATCAATTGACCCGGTATAATCAAAGTTCATGTAATTTTACAAGAATAAATTGACATTCTTCTTGTATTCCAGGCCATATTCTGTACTGTCACAAACATAATTAAGAACTCATTTCATTTCTTTCCAATTACTAACTTTAGGTTCCTACATGAACGTCAAAAGACAACTCATAGTAAAACTGATGTATGGTATGATGTTGGTTAGATATATGAGACTCCCAATCAACTGGTGATAGAGAGTACCATCCACCTATGGAGATTTATCATATCATGATAACTATAACCCTATTTCCATGGGAGTTCATTTAGGCTTACAATCAATCATGCAATATTTCTCAATTAATATCTTGGCATATTTCTTCTGTGTCACTCTAATGTGATTCTTCTTTTGCTTCACTTCTAAAACAAGATAATAATGAATAAGTCCTAGATATGTCATATCAAATGATTTTTTCAAGTCACCTTTCACTACGTCTATCAATTTATTTAAACTAACAATGATAATCAGATCATCAACATAGATTACTAAAATAACTATTTCAGAATATTTTTTCTTGATATAGATATTAGCATCTAATGTACTTCTCTCTAATCCATGTTGCAATAGGTGATTATCCATTTTTATGTACCAAGATTGTGGAGCTTATTTTAGCCCATACAAGGATTTAACAAATTTGTAAACTTTTTGCTCTTGGCATTCAACCATAAATCCTTCTGGCTAAGTCATATACACTTCTTACTTGAGATCAACATTTAAGAATGCACTTTTTACATCCATATGATGTAGATTCCATCTGAAATCAGCTGCCATGGCACAAAGTACACAAATGGTAGTCATTTTAGCAATGGGTGCAAAAGTCTCTTCATAGTCATTGCCTTCTTTATGTGCATAGCCATTTGCAACAAGGTGGAACTTATGCTTATCTATCATTCCATGTACCTTATACTTCACTTTGTGTACCCATTTGCATCCAATTAGCTTCTTTCATGAAGGTAAATCAACTAGCTTCCAAGTTTTATTTTTGATGAGAGACAAATATTCTGCATCCATAGCTACCTTCCACTAAGGCTCACTAAGTGCATATTAGACTGTGGTAGGTTCATATTCATCCAATATGGTAGGTTCATATTATTCTTATATTTCTTCCTCTACATATATAGAAAGTTCTTCAAAGTGTTGGTAAAGATCATCAATATTTGAATTTGATGCTTCTATTGAAGTTGATGCTTCTTCTAAATTTGATGATTTTGCTCTCATTTGTTGTGTCATACTTCATGTTTGAGGTCAATATAAAGTTATATATGGAGGTGTAGTCACTATTTAATCTCTCATTACACTTGTATACCATTTTGGAGTCTTTTTCTATTGGAGAGGAGTCTCTTTCTTAGGCTCCTATTCATCCAATTATACAATTGAAGATGTATTATCTAGTGTGAAATCTTCATCAAATACCACATCTCTACTAATGTGAGTCTTCTTGGTTTTAGGATCTATCAAATTATATCCCTTGAAATGCTAATCATAACCAATAAAAATACACTATAGGGATTTCTCATATAACTTCTTTCTCTTTGCTTTTGGAATGTGCATGAATGACTTATACCAAAAAATCCTTAGATAAGAAATAGATGGTTTTCTACCACTTTATGATTCTTGTGGATTCATTCCCCATTGATATTTTTTGTGTGCTCTATTCAGGAGGTACATTGCTATATTAACAACTTCTGTGTAATATTATTGATCAAGATGTGCCCCTATAAGCATACAACAAAATATTTCCATTATGGAACGATTCCTCCTATTAGAAAATCCATTTTTTATGCAGAGTATAGGCTATTGTAAGATTCCTCTTAGTCCCACGTTAAATAAGAAATGTGGAAAATTATTTTGAGGTATATTACCCCTCGGTATGAATGGAGGGTTTTAATAGAACATGATTCCTTCTCAATGCTTTTCTTGAGCTGCTAGAATACAGAAAGGCATCTAAATTTAGTTGTAGAAATAAAACCCACATCTTCCATGAGTAGTCATCAATGGAAAATTGAAAATACCTCTTTCCCCCATAACTATTTGGCATATGACCATATAGATCAGTATGTACCGACTCCAACAGTATTTTAGCTCGTGATGAGCTCAACTCAAAAGGTACTCAATGTTGCTTCTCTACTAAGAAATCCAAGCACATAGAAAAAGTGGATGAAATATTGGGAAGACCTTTCTCCATTTCATATTTACTTAACTCAAGTAAATATCTTGAGCTTAGATTACCATATATTTTGTACCAAAGAGAAGTGGCCTCTTTTGTGTTCACTGCCATGGCAATATGAGTTGAATAAATGGCATCTGAAGCAAACAAGACATGCTTGTAGTAAGCTATTGCTATATGTTTACCCTTCATTGTTATCAAGAAACGCTTCTTTCCATCCTCAACTCTAAAATCAACCACCATATTTTTATCCAAGATTTGAGGTACTGACAAAAAATTATTTACCAAACATGGAACATAAAGGACTTTATTAATATAACATTTTCCATCTAGAAGAGTGACAAAAATATTTCCTTCACCCTGGAGTTGGTAGGTCTTATCATCAACTATGATAACTAGTTTGCCTTCCTTATCATCAAATATCTCAAACCATAATTTATCACCAGTCATGTGTTTACTAGCGTTAGAATCAATATACCACACAAGATCATTTTGTTGAGAAGTTGTATGATTCATAAGAACCTTGTGTGCCCTATCAAAATTTGATTCTAATTCCTCATAAGCAACATGTCCTTGTGGTTTCTTATTATTATTTTGTAGTTTGTACTTGCCCTTTTTCTTTTGACCTTGGCCATATGGTTTTTTATTTTTAAACCAACACCTATTGGTGTCATGTTTGTCCATATCATAAATATTCTAATATTTCTTTTGTACCTATTGAGTTTTGTTGCATTTAAAACCTTTCGCAGAAGATCCTCCCTTCTGAAATTCACCCTATCTTCTTGATACCTATTTTGAATAAAGTGCATTATCTATCACTTAATCTCTTTGAAGTTGATTTGCATCCTCAGTTTAAAATAAATTTACCAACTCCACAAAAGTAACTTGTCTCATGGACACTTAAAGGGATGTGATCAACACCTTGTAGGGATTTAGTAAAGCTCTCACAATGACCGAGGTCAATAGCTTATCCTCTACTGCTTCTCCCAGAGCATTCAACTTGGCCTTCAATTCTACCACTCTAAATAGGAATAATTCTACTGATTTACCATACTTCATACTAAGAGTATGAAGTTAATATTGAAGGTTAAGAATGGTGGATTGATTCTTCCCTTAATATATGGTAACTAATCCATCCCAAGCATCTTTACCATTTTTAGCATAAAAAATGTGAATTCGTATCTCATCAGTAGTAGCTAGCAAGATAAACATGAGAGACCTTCTATCCTTTTTATCATATTCATCCTGATCTATACCTATTTTAGAAGGACATTTTGTAGTTATAGTCACTACATTCCACAAATCTTCAACCTATAGAATGGCTCTCATTTTGGTTTTGCATGGAGTAAAATTGAAACCTTTAAGAAACTATGAGTCTAAAATATATTTGTGTATAGAGGCCATTGTGAAGGTTCCTTATATCACAAAAACGGTCCCCCTTTCTATATACTACAAAGAGTACATGAAAGGGAATTCACTCAAATTGATGGCACCTACCTAAAAACCCTTTCAAAAAGTATGATTAGTTGGAGAAAATTAGGCCAAGCAATAAGAATGAATTAGAGTATACGATAGAGTGAATATAAAAATAAAATTATATTTTCTTAGTTCTCCCCAATCATTTATAACCAATAATATCTCAAATATTTTTTTTGTAGTTATATTAGGCGTTAGATACAGTAGACCAAAGCATGATAACTTTACCTGTAAGTGTGGGCTAGAGGTACCATAAATTTAGAACATTGCTATGCAATAAATTGCACAAAAAGGTTTAAAATTTGGGGTCTTATGTGCTTTTGAATTTAAACTTATGATGTAAGTGCAAAAAAATAGGAAACTAAATGCAACATAAAATCAAAAGTGCCCATACATTTTAAAGCATAGGTGTCATATTCCACCAAAAATGCACCTATTCTACAATGCCAATTTTAAGGTATTGAATGCAATAAAAAATGCACATTTTTTACAATAATTTTGGTAAGAATTTTTTTTTTTGTGTTTGCAAAAATTGATATTCACAATTCCCCCCCTTGTGTTATAATTTTGAAAAAAAAAATATTGTTTTTGTCCCCATTTTGTTTGCAAAATAAACAAGGTTTTGGAATTTGGAGATCCCCTCTTCTATTTGCAAAAAATAAAATGTGCAATTTTGTTTGTTTTGTATCCGATGCATGAGCATCCGGAGGTGGAAAAGCAATCTTGCATCACCCAAAAAAATATTTTTTTCTTTAAGTACCAAAGCGGTCGCAATATCGTGAAACTTTTGAGAAAGGGCGCCAAAGGGTCAAATGGTTGCGATATCGCGACGCTTTTTAAGAAAAGGGGCCAAGGCGTAAAATGGTCGCAAAATCACGACATTTTTGAAGCAAAGTAGCCTGGACGCAAAATGGTCATGAAATCACGACATTTTCGAAGCAAAGCAGCCTGGATGCAAAATGGTCATGAAATCATGACATTTCCGAAGCAAAGCAGCCTAGACGCAAAATGGTCACGAAATCATGACATTTTCGAAGCAAAGCAGCCTGGACACAAAATGGTCGCGAAATCGTGACATTTCCGAAGCAAAGGAGCCAAGGCGCAAAATGGTCGTGAAATCGTGATATTTCCGAAGCAAAGGAGCCAAGGCACAAAATGGTCACGAAATCGTGACATTTTCAAAGCAGAGAAGCCAAGACACAAAATGGTCATGAAATCGTGACACTTCCGGACCAAAGGCTCGAAGGCGCAAAGTGGTCGCGAAATCGTGACACTTTCGGACCAAAGGCTCGAAAGCGTAAAGTGGTCACAAAATCGTGACACTTCCGGACCAAAGGCTCGAAGGAGCAAAGTGGTCACGAAATCGTGACACTTCCAGACCAAAGGCTCGAAGGTGCAAAGTGGTCGCAAAATTGTGACACTTTCGGACCAAAGGCTCGAAGGCGTAAAGTGGTCACGAAATCACGACACTCCTGGACCAAAGGCTCAAAGGCGTAAAGTGGTCGCGAAATCATGACACTTTTGGTGCGAAGGCTCAACGGTGCAAAGTGGTTGCGAAATCGTGACACTTCTAGACCAAATACTGAAGGGCATGAAATGGTCGCAAAATCACGACACTTTCGGAGTGAGGGCTTAAATGTGCAAAGTGGTCGCGAAATCGTGACACTTTCGGAAGAAAGGTGATAGGGTGCAAAGTGGTCATAAAATCGTGACACTTTTGGGGCAAAGGTACCAAGGGGCAAAATGGTCACGAAATCGCGACATGTCACGGTTTCGCGGCCTGAAGGAGAAATAGAGGCTGAACGAACAACACGTCGTGATATCATGACCGAAGAGGAGAGAGGGCGTAAGGAAGCAAACATGTCATGATATCGCAAAAAAATGCTCACGACTCCAGACAGGCCGACGGTTGCAGAGGCCATAGCCGAAGGACACGTGACAACGAATTATAGGTGGCCATGGAGTATTAAGCAGTTATAGAGACCCTGGCAGAAGGACACATGGCAACAAACTACAGATGGCTATAGGGCACTCATATGAATGATGACTCGGTGGGTTGATGGACAGGCGGCTGCAGTGCACTCTATCATTATAGGCCATGATGATTTGGGGCACCTAGTAGCATCTTGCAGGCAATGATAGAACATTCATGCGGACGGTTACAGGGAATCCCGCATTTTGTGTAATGATGTCCGAAGAGGGTCGGGTCTGTTATAAAAGGCCGCGCATGCATTGTAAAAGGATTCTTGGCCATTTTGAATAGAACTGCTATAAATTCAACCTTTGTTAATGAAATTTGTGTGAATTTTCTGTGTGTTATCTTAGTCCTGCTTCAAGTGGTATCAGAGCTAGAAGGTTCTGAGTGCGCGAACCGATCGCTAGCAGTGAAGCAGTTTACACCAGGATTGTGGTTGTGGGTTGAGAGGAAGTGAGCAGGATGCCTTCGCATAGGAACCATGGTGGTGTGAGGAACAGGCAAGCAGAGGTTGATCTTAGAGCCTTGCAGAGGCAAGTTGAAGCCCTGTAAGAGGAAATCAAAAAAGGAGTTGAGCCAAGAAGGGAGGAACCCAGTGAATATGAAGTTTGGGAAGAAGAGGGTCCATCTGATGAGGAAGAAGCATTGGATCCAGTAGAGGCTAGGCTGTATAGGGCCATATCCCAGATCGGGAAGAAGCCAAAGTTTGATGTCTCTACTTATTTGGGGAATCTCAATCCCAAAGAGTTGATAGATTGGATCAACGACATGGAGGAGTATTTCGAGTATGAAGAGATCTCAAATTCGAATCGGATCAGGTTTGCAAAAAAAAAGTTGAAGGGACATGCTAGCATCTGGTGGAAAGGAGTACAGCTAGAAAGGAAAATGAGGGGAAAGGAAAATATCACCAGGTGGGATAGGATGGTAGAGAAGTTGAAAAGGCAATTCATCCCTACAGATTATGAGTTGGATTTGTTGAGAAAGATGTAGAGTCTTAGATAGGCAAGTAAATCTGTCAAGGAGTACATGGAGGAGTTCTATCAGATCTCGATTAGAACCGGCCATTCTGAGGCGAATAAGGAGAAAGTCACATGATACATCAATGGATTGTGAACCAGCATTCAAGAAGAACTGGGGCTGGTCAGGATGAGCACGGTTGAGGATGCATACCAGTTTGCATTAAAAGTAGAAGAGAAACTGAATAGGAGATTTGATGGTAAGCAGAGAGGAAAGGACAGGGGTGGAAGAGCTGGTGGAAGAACCAATGGAGGAAGATACAAAGATTTGGGGAAGACAGGTGAAGCAAGCAGTAGCCAAAAATAGAAAGAGGAGAATACCCAACACCCATGCAATTAGAACAACTACCCAAGGGGAAGAGGTAGGCCTGGGCGAGGGTTTGGAAGAGGTGTATTTCGAGGAACCTATTTCAACTACAGAGAAGAAGTACATCGGGCATACAACTGCCCGTAGCATCAAGAAAGGCCAAATCGAAGACCTGAGGGTTAGGCCCGAGCTGCTGTAGCAGACAAAGGTGTATAATTTGAGCACTTTGAGGAGATAGAACGAGGGGAAGCGATGATCATCAGAAGAGTCTTGTTGAATGAAGAAAAGAAGGCAGACCAGAGGAACAGCCTATTTCGAACAATATGCAAGTGCACAGGCAAGGTCTGTAACATCATCATCGATAATGGAAGCACTGACAACCTGGTTTTTGAGGAGATGGTTGCCAAGCTGCAGATGGAGAGAAGAAAACACCCACACCCTTATCGGATTACATGGTTACAAAAGGACCTTCGAGTGCTAGTCAGTGAGCAATGCCTGGTGAAGTTCAACATTGGAACTTATCGAGATGAGGTCTTATGTGACATCTTGCCTATGGATGCATGTCACCTGTTGTTGGGGAGACCATGGCAGTTTGATCGAAGTGTTGTACATGATGGTCAAGCCAATACATATTCCTTGTCAAAAAATGGAGTTCGACATAAGTTGAAACCCCTAAAGGAGGCGGATGATAAGGTATGCAGCAGTGCACGAGTCTATCTAGTTGATGGAAGAAGATTTTTGGATGGCCTAAGGCCAGATCATATGTGCTATGCAATCATCCCTAGGGTTAGGGAAGAAGAATGCAAGGAAAATCCAGTGGAAATAATGGGACTGTTAGAGGAGTTTCCAGATATCATTTATGATAATGTTCCTGAAGGTTTACCACCTGTTAGGAAGATCATTCACCACATAGACCTGGTGCCTGGATCAAGCTTGCCGAATAAGGCTGCACACAAGATGATGCCTATAGAAACTAAGGAGTTAAACCGACAGGTTCAAGATCTGCTAAAGAAGGGGTTGATTAGGGAGAGTCTTAGTCCATGTGCAGTACCCGCAGTACTAGCACCCAAGAAGGATGGAGAGTGGAGAATGTGCACGGACTCTCGGGCAATTAACAAGATCACTATTAAATACGATTCCCATTGCCCAGGATGGATGATATCATGGATCGTTTAAGTGAAGTTGAGTACTTCACAAAAATTGATCTGAAAAGTGGTTACCATCAGATCTGCATTAGGGAAGGGGATGAGTGGAAGACAGCCTTTAAAACCAGATAGGGGTTGTATGAGTGGTTGGTCATGCCATTTGGGCTAACCAATGCACCGAGTACCTTCATGCGATTAATGAATGAAGTCCTGAAAGAATTTCTAGGCAAATTTGTTATTGTCTGCTTGGATGATATATTGATTTTTAGTAGAACCCTAGAGGAGCACCTGATGCACATCAGGAAGGTTTTTGAGAAACTGTGGGAGGAGCAGTTGCTGATCAATCTGAAGAAGTGCAACTTCATGAAGAGGGAGTTAGTATACCTGGGATTTGTTATCTCAGCAGATGGTCTCAAAATGGACCCCGAGAAGGTGAGGGCTATCATAGAATGGCCTGATCCAAGAAGCATGACTGAGGTGAGATCGTTTCATGGTCTGGCTAGTTTCTACAGAAAGTTCATTAGAAACTTCAGTAGTATTTGTGCATCCCTTACGGAGACAATGAGGGGGAATAAGAAGGACTTCAAGTGGACAGCTGGAGCAGACAAAAGCTTTGCTATGCTAAATAAGGTCACAGAACAACTTATCTTAGCACTTCCAGATTTCAACAAGGTGTTTCAGGTCAACTACGATGCAAGTGATAGTGCCATAGGGGCCGTATTGAGACAAGAGGGTAAGCCTGTTGCTTATTTTAGTGAGAAGCTCAATGATTCCAGGAAGAAGTATTCGGTATATGATCAGGAGTTATATGCCATAGTTCAGGCTCTGAAGAAATGGAGGCATTATTTGTTGCCAAAGGAGTTTGTTCTTTATACTGATCATCAGGCACTGTAGTATATTAACAGTCAAGGGAAATTGAATTAGAGGCACCTAAAATGGGTCGAGTTCCTGTAGAGCTACACCTTTGTGCTGAAGCACCGGAGTGGGAGGTCCAATAGAGTGGTAGATGCCTTGAGTAGGAGGCAATGCCTATTGATGGAAATGAAAGTGGAAGTTGTAGGGTTTGCTGAGCTCAAGGGTTTATACCCTGTAGACCCCGACTTCGCATAAGCTTGGAAGGCTTGCACTGTGCCTGTTACGATAGACAGGACTAAGTGGTTAAATTTTATGATTCAAGATGGAATTCTATTCAAGGGGAACCAATTATGCATTCTGAGGAGCTCAATGAGAGAGAATCTGATTAAGGAGAAGCACAATGGAGGTTTAGCTGGACACTTTGGTCGTGATAAGACCATTTACCTTGTTAGTGAAAATTACTACTGGCCGCAATTGCAACAAGATGTGGCCAAATTTGTGCAAGGTTGTAGGATATGCCAGATGGCAAAGGATGTGAGGCAGCCTACTAGTTTATATCAACCACTACCTGTACCCGAGAGGCCATGGGAGGATATTAGCATGGATTTTGTTCTTGGTTTACCCAGGACGCAGAGGGGGCACGACTCCATATTTGTGGTAGTGGACAGGTTTTCGAAAATGGCTCATTTCATTCCCTGCCAGAAGACTAGTGATGTGGTCCATGTGGCTGGTCTATTCTTCAAGGAAGTGGTACGCCTTCATGGGCTGCCAAGGAGCATTGTTTCAGACAGAGATACAAAATTTGTAGGGTATTTCTGGAGAACCCTGTGGAAGAAACTAAAGACGGATCTAAAATTTAGTTCTACATACCACCCCCAAAAAGATGGCCAAACAGAGGTGGTGAATAGGAGTTTGGGCAATCTACTGAGATGCTTGGTCGGAGACAAGCCCAAGGGATCACGACACTTCCAGACCAAAGGCTCGAAAGCGTAAAGTGGTCTCGAAATCACGACACTTCCAGACCAAAGGCTCGAAGGTGCAAAGTGGTCACGAAATCGTGACACTTTCGGACCAAAGGCTCGAAGGCGCAAAGTGGTCACAAAATTGTGACACTTCCAGACCAAAGGCTCGAAGGCGCAAAGTGGTCACGAAATTGTGACACTCCCGGACCAAAGGCTCAAAGGCGCAAAGTGGTCATGAAATCGTGACACTTTCGGTGTGAAGGCTCAACGGCGCAAAGTGGTCGTGAAATCATGACACTTTCGGACCAAAGACTCAAGGGCACGAAATGGTCATGAAATCGTGACACTTCTGGAGTGAGGGCTTAAAGGCGCAAAGTGGTCATGAAATTGTGACACTTTCGAAAGAAAGGTGACAGGGTGCAAAGTGGTCGCGAAATCGTGACACTTTTGGGGCAAAGGCACCAAGGGGCAAAATGGTCACGAAATCATGACATGTCATAGTTTCGCGGCCCGAAGGAGAAATAGAGGCCGAACAACCAACATGTCGCAATATCACGATCGAAGAGGAGAGAGGGCATAAGGAAGCAAACACGTCGTGATATCGCGACAAAACGCTCACGACTCTAGACAGGCCAACGGTTGCAGAGGCCATAGTCGAAGGACACGTGACAGCGAATTATAGGTGGCCATGGAGTATTAAGCGGTTACAGAGACCCTGGCAGAAGGACACATGGCAAAAAACTACAGATGGCTATAGGACACTCATATGAATGATGACTCGATGAGTTGATGGACAGGCGGCTACAGCGCACTCCGCCATTACAGGCCATGATGATTTGGGGCACCTGGTAGCATCTTGTAGGCAGCGACAGAAAATTCATGTGGACAGTTACAGGGAATCCCGCATTTTGTGTAATGATGTCCGAAGAGGGTCGGGTCTGTTAAAAAGGTCGTGCATGCATTGTAAAAGGACTCTTGGCCATTTTGAATAGAACTGCTGTATTTTTGACCTCTGTTAATGAAATTTGTGTGAATTTTCTATGTGTTATCTTAGTCCTGCTTTAGTATCCCTCCTTTAGGAAAAAAATTGCACTATTTTATTTTTATTTTGCAAAAAATTGATGTTCCGTGGGTTGCAAAAAATAATAATTTGCAAAGTATTAAAAAAATAACTTTTAATGCTCATGCTCCTTCTTTATATTTTTGAGCAAAAAAATATTTTGGATGGTGCACGCCAGGTTTGAAACCACGACCTATCACATAGCACCTTAGCGTGGGTATGAACAGCTAGTCGTGCTACCGCGGTCGACGAGAGTAGAAGGCCACCATATTCAATTTATTTCCTCCTTTGTGGTATGGCAACAAAAAAAATTACTTTCACTATGCAGGGTTTGAACCCCTGAACTCTTGCACAATGCCCTAGAATTGGCCTGCCAACCATTCGGTCTACTACTCTTGATAGATATGGAAGATAAGTGTATTGTATTTACTGACATCTGCACCAAAGAGCCAGGAAAAAAAACTTTCAGGGTAATTATCCCACATGTAGCATGTTGCTACATTTTGGTGGGTTTAAAATAAGGTTACCACCTTTGTATTGTTGATTGCTTGTGGGTAATCAGGAACTTTGACCTCCCTTTTTATGAATATGGCATCCAATAGAAAATCACCATAAAGGATTCCACACAGGATCACCATGTCACTATGCCACATTAGCACTAGATTACCATATCACTAGTCCACCAGGCCAGTATTTTCAACATCATCCTTCTTATGCCACGTCACACGCTAGCCTACAAAGGTCCACATCAGCTATCCACCATGTGTCCAATCTACATCAGATGTTTGATATGTCATCCATCCATTACATTTTTACCTCAATGTACGTGCTATCAAGAATGTTATCATTTTATCACTAGGGGTCCTGCTTTAGGATTTATGCTCTATTTGATCGAGTTGTCCAAGGGTCTTACTTCGGTATTTGTACCCTATCAATTATACTACACCCAAAACCAGTCACTTCTTGAAAATCATGCATATAGAAGATCATGCACTCTGATACCATAAAGGAGTTCTGTGAATATTAGGTTTATATTAGAATGATTCCAATATATAATACATTGCATAGGTATTTTAAATAACCAATATAACCAAACCATAACCGGTTTAACCACCTAACATGCATATGCACTACATGTTGTTAAGTGCATAAATATATAATGTAATAATCAATCTATGATAACAAACCTAATAAGGATGAAAGAGAAATACAAATATTTGAAGAAGGAGATACAAAGTCTCTCATGCTAATAACATTTCAAATAATTTATGAAATACAAACATATTTATATGGAGTAGAAACTTCTATAGATGCATGGAACATATATATATATATATATATATATATATATATATATATATATATATATATATATATATATATATATATATATATATATATATATATATATACATATGTATGTATTAGGTATATATATATATATATATATATATATACATATGTATGTATTAGGTGGGAGAAGTGGTTTTGAAATGGTACTTGAACCTCTTACAACTTAAGAAATATTCTCAAAGAAAACTCGAAGAAGAACACACTAAGATCTGACCCCCAAGGAAGAAGAATTCAAACACAAGAGTGTCTACAATTGAGTCAATCATGGAATGAAAAATTACTACCTAGAAAGAGTGCCCAAAATTGAAAATATCATCCTGTTTAAAAGGAACTCCCAAATTTAAAAAAAAATTAAATTTCTCACCTAATATGGAAACCCAAGATTTAGCATCCCAGTCCATAAAAAATAGGCTAAACCAATATTACATTTGGAACTAGTGCAACAGGCACAAGGGAGATTTGAAACAAGAATTTACAATCCATGGTTGAAATAAAAGGTCCCCATATTAAAGACATCAACCTAACTCAAGTAAGCACCAAATTTTGAAAGAACTTCAACTTCCTGCCTAGAATAGGGACCCTAGAACTGGCAACCCAAGCTGACAGAAGTAGTCACACGATGATCCTACATCTAGAACAATTGTAGTAGGTGAAACTATAGCATGGCCTATCAATTGCAACATCAACATACTCTAACTTTGACCAACATCTCAGCCCTCTAGAATAGAGTTAAGAAGATCCATTTTTTTTATCATTCATGGCCCAACCTATCAAGGGTGCCACCCCAAAGGATAAGGATGGTCCAAAAGTCCCTGATCTCTTCTCCTATCAGGTTCCTACACGAAACTATAACAAAATTCAAAAATAAATTTTTCCTACCCCAACCAAAGTTCAATATTATGACCCCTCTTTGTATTTTGAATCCTTGCAACAGAAGACCAAGGGGGAGAATCCAAAACCAGGCTAGGATTTTTCATCCAACAAATTGGAAAAACTAGAATTACTAAGAACCCAAAATATTAAAAGCAACAATAAAAATGCTTCAATCAAATACCACCATTTGGAACATGTTCCATCTTAGCTCCTTGGCTTCAACAAATAGAGCCTGTAAGGATTTGAAGGAAAGATCCTAAGATATAGATATGGTACAACTAGGACAAACAAAAATGAAACATAGAGCTAGAATACTGATTTCATCAGTAAAAATATCCAGCATCTCGACTAGGGCAGGGATAACGATGATGTCTTATGGCTTGAAGCCATAAGTTTGAACAAATACCATGAGATCCTCTAAAGGATCCCAAATTTTAGATAAATTAGATCTAGCATCAACAACCCAAAAAAATAAAAATAGAATCCCTCTCACAACTAGCCAGGTCCTAGACAAACATGTCAGTAGAAATAAAATTGGATACTCAAATCCAAGAACATAAACCTTGGCCCTAGAAAAAATATTCAAACTTCCCCAAGCTTGGTTTTTTCTCCAATAAAGTTTTAAAAAAGGACCCTGATCAACAAGATACAATGGAAAAATAAAAATAGGTATGACAAGAGCTTTTTTGGATGGGGATAATCCAAACAATACCATACAAATTATTGAGTCCAACCATCCAACTACAGTAAAAAAACCACCCATAAATAACTCACTAGCAAAGACTAGCCTATAGCCTAGCAGAGGAAGAAATAGTAGATCTAGAGAGTCTAGGGGATCTAGGGCCACTCCAATCCTTGTCGAGATAGGACGCCTTAGCATATTTGAACTAGCATCCTCACCCAAAAAGTAGTAGATATAAAAGCAAAGCTACTAACTCTAGGAGATAAATACAATATCAGCGTTAGTATCAATATAATACTCAATGACAACAACAATATCAATATCATCAACATCATCCTCAATACAAATATGGTTTTCAACAACAACCTCAACTCTAATATAGAGAATAAAATTAAAAAGGAAATTCACTTCAAGAAATTCATGAAATTCAATAATTAGAAAAATCATCTGAAGAAAATGAGTTCCAAGTCATTACAGTAAAACTATTATTAAATGAATATTTACATTGTAAATATATTAATATTGTGGAACACTAGGATACAAGAGAAGAGACTTTAAAGAGATGATATGGGAATACCTAGACTAGGACTAAAAAGAACAAAATAAAGAAGTGGAAGAAGAACAATAGGAAATTAAATAAGAAGATAGCAAAAATAAAGAAAGTGCTAGAACAAGAACCTGATGGATCACATACTAAAGAACCTTACATGGAGATTGAAGAGAAAAATAAAAACTAATATTAAAAAGTAAAGTCTTCAATAACCAAATAATGTAATATAAGTGGGTGTTGAGGTATATTACATTATTTGGTACATGCTAATGTACTTTCTTGGTACCTTTATGGTACAATTATAAATGTGTAGTAGATTAGGGTCGATTCTATAGTTTATAATTGTGATTTATATTTTCTTTTTTATGTAAGTTTCTATGTGCAGGAAATGCACAAGTGTCATATAAGAGTGCAATGTGCAAGACATGCACAAGTGTCATGCAAGTTAGAGTGCAAGTATAGATTGAGAGAATGTGTACAAGTGTAATGTATCTAAGTATGAAAATATATAATTTGAGGATATGTACAAGCGTTTTAGATTAGAAGTGCGTGTAGAAGTGAGAGTCATGTAGATGTTTGCAAGTGTATTAGAGTCAAGTATCCATATAATATTCAAGTGACAAGATGATAAGCCATGAATCACGATATTTTTCATATGGAGAGAAATAATCAAGTGCTTGAAGAATAAAATTATTATGGCTATATTATGGAGATAATAATCCATGTGAAAAGAAGATCCAATATTCATATATCATTATCGAATTGTAAGAGGAAAGAATATAATAAATCTTATATATGGATTTTTGATCAATTAATATTGTATTTTTTCTTCATGCATAGTTCATGAATGATTCAGGTCATTTACATTTATATTTTATTATATAAGTGAATTATTATTTTAGTATTATATAGACCTTGATATACATATTAATTTGTTCATATGTTTTTCTTATTAATATTTTGAACTTTAATATTGTTGTTATTTTATATTGGGACCCATGATATTTTGTGGTGGTTAGGCTTAAAAAGCCAACAAGAAGAATCTTGGGAGATATTATAGTCTACTTATAAAGGCATATATAAAGTTAAGTTGGTTTTGTTGCATAATTTATGAAGGAAAATTGAGAATATTTAAACAAATGACAATAAGAATATAATTGGATATTTTTTTGAGTAATAGACTTGTTCATTCAATTATATAAAAATGGATAAAACTTCATAGAATTGATGATTTATGAAAAGTACTTAGATGTTTACTAGTGAAACAGAATGTAGTTGCAATAAAATAAAATAAAGCAAGGATATAACTAAATTATAGGTAGATTAGTTCATGGGATTATTATTATCCCATAAAAGAAATTTACATAAAACTTTAGAGTTTAGAACATATTTTTACAATGAAATCTAAAGTGGATGAAAAATGTAGCAACTAGATAGGCTTACAAGAGAATAGAGGGATTATCAAATTAAGCATGATAATGAAATAGTCACCATGGAGAAATATGTCATCGATTCAACATTGTAGATACAAGAAATATATAAAATTATAATTTCTAAATACTTGATCACTTTGAATGGGACTGTCGACTCAATAAGAGTCACATTCAAGATAAAAGGGTGAATTTTGCTAAAGATGAAGAACAAGATTTTAGATTTATCATGTATTTTTTATTTTCACATTGTAGAAAATTATGAGGATGAAGTTTTGTATCTTTATTCTATATGATTCAATGATATGATAGGAATAGAAAATTATTTGTAAAAATTGAAGAATTTGTGAGGAACTAATTAAAGCTCAAAGATTATGCAACAATAAGCAAGATGAGATAAGCAAAATAAGCAAGATGATATAAAGAATATTTAAAGTACTTGGTTAGTGCATGGTATTTTAAGCATAGAATAGTTTTCTAATAAAAATTATAAATTCTTAATTACAATGAATGTTATAGGATCAATGGTAAAAATAATAGTGAAGAATAAATGGCAATAATTTCCATGAGAGAAAATCACATGTTTTGAATGTAGATGCATCTGACACTCTCAAATGCTTTGAAGGTTCTATTGAAGATACTATTTGGTTATGGAATAATTTCTATGATCATTTAAAATTCCAAGGACTACCAGCACATTAACTAGTATTGCTAAAAAATACATACATAACACAATGCACACACTATAAGGTGGTGTCCCTGGACATAAAATAATCTCAATAACAAAAAAATAGAATATAATCGAACTGATTATAAAATGATTCATTGTTGGAAATATGAGCAAGTTTTGTTGTCATTGATATAAAGAGGTTGATCGTCATTTAATATCATTAAATAATTTTTCCAAAAGACAAAGAGAAGCATGTTTAAAATAAAAATAATAATATTATAATCTTTGGACAAAAGATAAAAGTTCATTTATTGATTGGGTCCAAAGTTTAAGGAGAGGTTGATTGCTATAATAGCCAAAGGTTATTTGATTTAAATTATTTAATATTTAAATTATTTATTTAAATAATTTAAAATTAAATAATTAAATATTTAATCCTTTAAATACTATGGGTCACCAAGATATTTTGAATGCAAAGAATTATTAAAGTTTATTGTGCCCAAAGTATCTTTTTGAAACACCTCGATACATGTGACATCCCAAACATCTTAAACTAGCTTAGATATATGAAATATATATATCTATAACCGCCAAAAGTTATCAATATCGAAGCGCCTATCTATCACACCCCCAAAAATGAGATAGGCGCCTCGGATTGATAACTCTTGGCGTTTATAGATATATATATTTTATATATCTAAGCTAGTTTAAATATTTTAAATCCACCGTAACCTTTAATGGCGGATAATTTTCTTAATGTCGGCTTTTTTTAATAGATATATATTTTATATATTTAAGCTAGTTTAAATATTTTAAATCCACCACAACCCTTAATGTCGCCGATAATTTTCTTAATGTTGGTTTTTTTAATAAAATATTAATATTGTTTACGGCGTTGCTTGACGTTCTCGCTGCTATTCTAGGACGCCTATCGGCGTAATAAATATTGAGTAAATATATCCGTCGATGCTTTCATAACATGTAGTAAATGAATTTAAGGCTAAAGCGCTCACGGTTGAGAGAGTATGCCATTGTTGAAAATCATTTTTTTTTACCTTATATTTGCATCCGATTGAAAAGGTAGTTGGTTTCACGAATCTCGAAGGAGGAAGAAGAAGATAAATTGGAGAAGACTTTGATCCCCACTCTAACACAATAGCAGCTAGATTGGTAAGCGAAAGGTTTATAATGTTTTTGGAAACTGTGAGTGTGGAGTTCAATCTGCGTAAAGCTCGTTTTGGTAGAAAGCTTCTTGTCTTCATGCGCCGGTAGGGAATAGTGAAAAGGAGAAATTGCTCCTTTGTTTACGTGGGCGGCTTAGCCAACATGCTTGACGCCCTAGTGCTAGGGCGTGCATGACTTGAGATTTCATGGGTTCGAGCATTGACGAAGGCTTAAAGTTTTACTAAGATATGTCCCACATTTTTATTTAATGATCGGTATAATTTGATGTTTGAATTATATCTGCGTGCGTAGAGCAGTTGGTAAATGCCTTGGGTGCTGGTTGTGGCCGACCCAGGTTCCATTTCCACTGCCTCCACCCTGTTGGATATGTAGGCATAGCTGGTAAATGTCCTATGTGCTGGTAGAGGCCGACAAGGCTCCATTTTCCCTATGTTCAACCTGTGGATGTATTAATAATTCAACCCCCTTGTGACTGATGCCATGTGGTATACCCGGATGGGACAACTACGATTGGCCATAGAGCTAGGTTCTTGGGGCTTCTAAACTACCCAACTTTTAAGTCCGTGGGTCTAGGTGGATTGGTAAGTTGGGGCGCTTACCGAGAGGAGACCTAGGTTCCAATCCCACGGGCTTGCCCATGCACAGACAATAACCCAGATTCGATTCCTTTGAGTGGTGCATCAGATTGATGACGACGGTGCAACCCCTGTGCGTCCGACGGTCCCCATATCACATTGGGTTACCATGTACCGAGATAGTGGAAGTCTTGGGAACCTTTGCAGATAGTTTGAACCCTACCAACTGAGCTGGTAGTTACTAAAAATCGTGACTGTAACCATTGCTTCTATATATATAAAAATAATAATAATAATTTGATGTTCGAATTATTAAGATTCAAGAGTAATAAGGAGGCTTGGTGCTAGGTATATAGTGTTTATTTGATGCCTAAAGTATTGTTTAGATTGTTGTGGTGCATTCATGGGTAGTGAGTACCATTGACCTTGGGAGACATAAGGGCTTGTTTTATTATTTTTATTTAGTATTAAGTTTTTGAAAAATAATTATTGTGGATATTGTAAAAGTGATTTTAGGAGTGATAAGGGTTTTACTAAATCTAATTTTTGTGAGTGGTTAGAAACTTAGAGGGAGTTATAAGGTATACAAGGAAAATTGCTATGCATGTTATTTTTGATGAAATTATTTGAGTTAAAATACTAAAGTTGGAAATTAGAAGGGGCAATTGAGTAAATATTTTTATGTGTGATTTGATGATTGATAACTTCATGGAGTAATAAGGTGTATTTGAGTTTGATTATTTTTGTTGTTGAGGAAATATTTTAATAGAGTGTTAGTGTGATATTTTTCATCTAACCATTGAAATTGGCAAAGAACATAAATTATGATTGAGAAAGGTTTTGAAGGGCACTTCTACATCAAAAAAAAAAGGTATGGACATATCTTCCTAGTGAGTGATTGTTGAATTTTGTGAATAGAAAGTTGGAGTGAAAAGGATTGTTTGGTAAACATTTTTAATGTGTTTTGAATTAATACTTCAAGGTTTTATAGAATAAAGACTTATTGATAAAACCTTGTTTGATAAGCATTATTGTTGAAGTGATTTGTTGAGTGAACTTGAACTAGGGTTTGCAAAGATTATGAGTATCATTGTTATTTGAAGATTGTTTTATAATCATTGTTGTTGAAGTGAGTGACTGAGTGGTGAACTTGAACTAGGGTTTGCAAAGATCATTAGTATCATTGTTATGTGAGATTTGTTGATAAGCATTGTTGGAATTAAGTGAGTGAGTTTTAATATGCTTGGACTAGGGTTTGTAAGTAAGGATTAATTAATTGAGTGATTTATTGATTAGAGTTGGTTGAGCCTAGTCAAGTGGATGTGTTGAAGTGATAATTCAAATTCTGTGAATAAATTGTTCTATATTCTAAATTGATTTGAGAAAGAGGTTGAGTATTTGTGAGTGAGAAACATATTGAGTCTCTAACAATTCTCTATATATTTTTGTGATAAAAAGAGTGATTGAAAGTGATTGAGCATTGTGATGAGTGTGAAGCATATTGAGTCTCTAATAATTCTCTTTATGTTTCTATGAGATTGGACAAGTTCTAGTGAGGACTTGTTGAGTAGATTAGATAAGTTCTAGAGAAGACTTGTGGACAAATTAGTGTGAGCTTTTGTAGAAGATTACAATGCAGATTTGAGATAAGTATTTGAGAAGACTTGAGAGCAGATTTGATTGATTGATTTATTCAAACCTTGAATTGAGGTTTGGGATAGATCCAACAGAGTTGATTTATGATTGAGTCAATATTTGTGTTAAGACTCTAGGATAGATATTGAGGATAAATTTGTGCTAGACCGAAGGACTGTGTTTAGTACAGATCAGAGGACAGATTCTGAGGAAAAAATTGTGCTAGATTGAAGGATTGTGTTTAGTAAAAATTTGAGGATAGTGTTTGGTGCATATTTAAGGATAGGTTTATGCCAAACCAAAGATAGATATTGAGAATATTTGTTCTAGATCGAAGGACTATGTTTAGTACAGATTTGAGATAGAGCTGAGAGTAAGTTTTGGAGGTGATTGAGTATAGAGGACATTAGTCTCTAGTGGACAAATATCCATTAGCTAGGGCAGTGAGGATAGGTGTCTTCAATGGATAGAGATCAATTAGCCAGAGTAGTGTGGGTAATATTTATTCTAGAAGATCACCAGCTAGAGCTAAGGAGAAAGAAGTTATCCTATGGATCGAGATCCATAAACTGGATTAGGGGATTGGTGTCTCCTTTGGACAGAGGTCCATAAACATTGTAATAGGGAAGGATTATCAAAGATATTTGTTGAGAAAATATTAGTGAAATATTTTCTCCGTGGAGTAGCCCACATTCAATGAACCACATTAAATTGGTGTCTCTATTGTGTGTGATGATTTGTGCATTGCTTTGGTTACTACAGTTGATATTGCCATTGATTATATTGGATAATACTTTTTGGGAAAGAAAAGTAAAAAGTTATCTTATACTGTTCACCTCCCCCTCTAAATATAATATTGTGTTCTTAAATTAATATTATATTTAGTTCCTTCGAAAAGGGTTTAACAGCTTGAAGGAAGATCTTACAAGAACATAAATGGTAAAGAAAGGTAAAAGTAGAACCATGATATACAAGAAGAAAAAAATACACATGGTCATGAAATAAAAGAAAGATAAATTTAATTTTGTTGTTTTGGGGGGAAGAATGGAAATAGATTAAAGAGATGAATCAATTAGTGGAGAAAATACCAGATTAATAAATTTTTGCACCAAATGTAGGAAGACAGGTAACCTTGCAGCTTATTGTTCACAAGAAGGTGAAAATTGTTTTGCTTATGGTCAACTTGGTCATGATGCAGGTTATTACAATGGGTTTAGTAGCGATGAATATGAAGATGATACTTTTAGAATTGAAGTCCTAGAGGATGGTTCAAAAAAAGATAACAGGAACAGTCAAAACAAGTATGAAGAAGAAACTCTACTTTGGACAATAGAAAAAATTGAAGACCAAAGAAAAGAGAAAAATTCAGAAAGAGAAAAGGAGGAAGTCAATCTTAAGGAACTTGTTGAGTTGAAAATGGAGAACTTAGAATTAAAGTCTCAAATACAAGATGATGATAAATATAAGACAAAGCTTCTACAAGATCTCTGTGACTTGAAATATAAGGTTGAAAAGGCTAGGAGAGTTGAAAAAGGTATGGTTGAACAGTCAAAGGTAAAGATATAGAATATGAAAGACTTATTATTGATCTAAAATAATTAAAAAGATAGATCTCAGGATTAAGGATTCAAGCTCTAGAAGATGAGACAGCAAAAGAAAAGTCTCTACAAGAGCTCACTAACTTCAAAATTATGGTTGAAGAGGCAAGGAAAATGGAAGAAGGTATGGCTGAAGAATTAAAGATAAAATATGTAGAGTGTGAAAATTTTTAACATGAGATAGTTTCACTAAGTATGGAAGTAAAACGCTCTAAGGACAAGGCACACAAGTTTGATAAAAATTCAAAGACTTTGGATAGGATTATCAATGTACAAAGATCATTAGTCACCAAAATAGGACTCAGTTTTGAATAAGAACAAGGGAAATAGGAAGCAAAAATAGGAGAGTCAAGCTCAAACACCAAAGAAGAAGAAACTTCAATACAAGAGAATAAAAGAAAGAGTGAGAATTCTAAGGATAAGTTGTACAATAGAATGTTCAACAAGGAAAGGAACAAATAAGGGACATATGGAACATAAAACATGACAAGATAGAAGAGACTAAGAGACCAATGAGGTCAATGCAAGCTTTCTTCAATGGATGATGTTTCTCATGTCACAGGTTTGGGCACAAGCCTACATAGTGTAGAACACATGCAAGTATAGAATATAGAGATTTTAGAAACATGAAGTTATTTCATGAGTATTGCTACTCATGTAATCAGTTTGATCACAAGGCAATGAATTGCATGATTCATGATAGAAAAAAATATGGATTCACCAGGAGAAATCCCAAGATATTTGCACCTCCAAGGAATATTGATATTTAGTGTTATAAGTGCAATAACGATGAACATACATTAAAGTGGTGTAGAGCAGATATTCCAAAACCAAACATACACAAGAACAATAACAGGAAAAAGGATATATCCTTGAATAGAAATAAGAACATGGACATGAATAGGAACAGAAATACAAACATGAATAGGAATAGGAACACGAACATGAACAGGAATAAGAACATGGACATGAATAAGAATAGTGAAAGGAATCATAAGGATCATATGAGAAGGAAAGAAGACAAAAGTAAAGACCAGTGCTTGCTGGGAGTAGAAATACTCCCATCCCAAAATTAACAACCTCAAGAGGAGGTGGGGGAGGGGCTAAGCTAAGAGATTCACCCCAAGATCCAAAGGTGACCCTTTGTAATTTATGTCAAAGGGGGAGCGATTGAGTGACTAGGAGAAATTTGAGTTAGAAGGAAAGCATTCAATTAAGGGGAGCAGTTTCCCAAGGGGAGTAGATGTGAAATCATGTATTTTTGAAATTTTTTTCCATCAATGACAAAGGGGGAAATTGTTGGAAATATGAGAAAGTTTTTTTTTCATTGATTGCAAGAGGTTGATCATCATTTAATGTCATTAAATATTTTTTTCAAAAGACAAAGAGAAGTAGGTTTAAAATAAAAATAATAATATTATAATATTTGGACAAAAGAGAAAAATTTTATTTATCGATTGCATCCAAGGTTTAAGTAGATTTTGATTACTATAATAGCCAAACGTTATTTGATTTAAATTATTTATTTAAATAATTTAAAATTAATAATTGAATATTTAATCCTTTAAATACTATGGGTCATGAAGTTATTTTGAAGGCAAAGACTTATTAAAGTTTATTGTGCCCAAAAGATCTTTTTGAAACACCTCGATACGTCGATGTCTCAAACATCCTAAAATATTGAGTAAATGTATATGTCGACACTTTCATAACATGGAGTAAATGTATTTAAGGCTAAAGCACCTAAGGTTGAGAAAGGATTCCATTATTGAAAATTATTTTTTTTGACCTTGTCTTTGCATACAAATGAAAAGGAAGTTGGTTTCATGAATCTCGGAGGAGGATGAAGAAGACAAAGTAGGGAAGACTTTGATCCCTACTTGAACACCATAGCAGTTGAACTGGAAAGCAAAAGGTGCATAGTATTTTTGGGAACAATGAGTGCGGAGTTCAATTTGCGTAAAGCTTGTTTGGTAGAAAGATTTTTGTATTCATGCACCGGTAGGAAATAGTGAAGAAGGAGCAATTTATCCTTGGTTTATGTGGGCGGATTAGCCCACATGGTTGAGGCCCTAGTGCTAGGGCATGCACAACTTGAGAGGTCATGGTTTTGAGAATTGATGAAGGCTTAAAGTTTTACTAAGGTATTGTAGGTCCAAAATGGTCACATACTTAGTAAAATTTTGTATGATTTTTACTAAGTGATAAAACTGCCATTCCACTCCGAAACAAGGTTGATAAGACGAATCCGCTCAACAGTCATGCAATTTTACTTGTTTAAAATGATTTCGGGGAACTCCATTTCGGGTCTGGATTGAGTAGGATTGCCAAATCCACAAAAGTTTGTGAAAGGTGGTGACATAAGCAAAAAAAAGTGCAGAATGGATCTTTTACATATACCTGATTCTGGAGACTCTTTTCGTTCTCTACCCCAGATTAGCATTATACTTAAATCTACAAAAGTCTCAAGGAGATGATGATGTAAGCAATGGAAAAGTATGGATTGACAATCCAGAGAATAAACGAGCCTTTTTCTATCCATAATGAAGATAAGATGAAACAACGAAATGGTGTAAGAACTTAACTCCTGATCCGAACTAAGGAAGATGCTCATTCTATCAAGAATGGAATCTGCACAAGTTATAAATAAGACGTGACATAATCAATATTTTAATATGGATTAGAAAATATAAAATATCCAAAGTGGATTCAAGGTTCAAATTTCCAAGATCCAGATTGGATGCTCTATTGCTAAGTAAAACGATGTTATCCAACGGATGGGCTCTCAGCTTATACCGAATATAATAAGGACCATGGAATAAATAAGATCAACGGTGGAGGTTAGTCTACTAAATTTAGGATATTTAAAAGGATGTTCCTGCACAAAAACTATAATAGATTGGTTGGAAGATGAAGCATCAAGAATTTCTAAGAAAATCAAACTAGAGGCGGTTGTATATCGACGGTGGTGCTCTACTCCCAAGAAATATCTACGGAGGTGTGTGATCTAGAATGTTCTAAAATATAGTTCTAATAAGCGACCAACAAGTTGTAGAGAACCTGTGCTGCCATGGTTGTTTCCCTTTTAGCGGATTTCCTAGAGATCTGACCAATGAGCTAATGCCAGCTAAGTTCTTTGCTGAGCTGTTGTAACAAGATTTTATGTATTGTTTCTGGATTTGTAATATTAAAAACTATAAGTAAAGGTCAAACCCTCATTTTGAAGGGTCGGCTCTAGCATGTTTTCCTATACCATTGTAAATATTTCTGAAAAGCTAAATGAAAGGAGAAATACATTGATCTTCACCTCAAGGCTGCATTTCCATGCTTGATATCAGAGGTTCAGATTTTATAGTTGTATTTTCTGTGAATACTTAGATGGTTATTTTGTGCCTATCTTTGATTACTAGTTGTTATGATTAATTGAAATCTTTTTTGAAGTTTATTTTGTGTTATTAGTAAGTATATTTCTGTAAAATCCAGTTTGGGTGAATTTTTCTATTTGGATTATCATTTCTTGGATAATGAAATTCCTTGCTATAACATTTATCTGTTATGCTTTAATATCTAAAATAAGCTATCTTGGGATAAGGGTTGATCTGAATGTATTTCTTTAATATGGTTTTTTGGGAGCTTTTTATGGTGATGCAATGATGTTAACCTATTTGTCCACTGATATCTACATCTCTCTAACCCTAACCTTCTCTTACCCTAAAATCCAAGCCCTAATTGATCATAATTGTGTCAAAAATCTGCAAAGTTGACAAGGAATCAACCTACTATGGAGGTTGGATCAAAAACCCTGCATACCGAGAATATCCTGATAAATGTAGGAAGAATTCCCACAAAGACCGTGTTGCCATAAAATTCCGAAACCAGTAGTAGCCATGAGAAATCCATAGAATATTCCTACATGGACCCCCTTTATTTACCATCTCCATCTCCTAAGATAAATCTGATTCTTGGACCTGTGTCCTTTATACCCTCTTTTCCCCCTCTTTTTTCTCAACCTTCTCAATAATTATTTGCTATTCTGGACATACGAAATACCATGCAAAATCTGAGTAATAGAATGAATTCAATGGATAAGAGAGATCAGGAAAGGTCTAATGGAGATCCAAACTTGCTCAAACCAATTCTCATTCAAAAACTTGGAAAAGATTCCTTCACAAACCCTCATTATGTGGCTATATAGCCAAAAAAACCCTAAAAATTGAAAATGAGTCATATGGGGCCCAAAATTGGGGTGCACATCCCTATTACAATATACAATCCAAAAATAAAGTTTCAAGTCCTAACTCTAAATACATTAGGAGATATTAACCTCCGAACAACTCAAAAAGCATAAAAAACTAGGTAAGTAATTTTAAAACCTAATTTTGGGGCACTAGATGATGGAATTTGGTCCCAAAAACTTCATTTTTTGGGAAAATAAGAATATAGGGAGTCGTATTTGTTTAGAACTCTCCCAAATAGCTCCTTGTAAAATTTCACGTTAATCGGAGCTACGGTTGAGAAGTTATGGCCCCGACAAAATGCACTAAAATTTAGGAATTTTTTTTTTTAAATTTTGTTGGATGCTCCTGCATCAGAAACCCGAGGTGGATTGAGAAGTGACCTTCACTTCTGTACTATTAGAGGAAAACCCAGGTGGTCAACCTCTATTTTGGACAACCAAGTTGCATCTTCTATAGGTCTGCCCTTCCACTTGACCAAATATTCTAAATATTGTCTGTTCCTGGTACTTCTGCCTTCTCGAGTGTCTAGTATTTCCTCTATCTCATCTGTGGCTAGAGTAGACGTTGGAATACTCCACAAATATATACTTGGTGTCTCACTACTACCTCCTTCATGGTATTCTGCCATGTCTGAAATATTAAAAACAAGTGATATATTCAGTGCACTTGGCAGTTCCACTTCGTAGGCATTTCTTGAATATCTTTTACCTATGATCCTGCATGGTCCAAACCTCTTCATATTTAGATTTTTGTAGGTTTTTCTATGAAACCTTTCCTTTCTTAGGTGAACCATGAACTCATCTCCCACTTGGAACTCCTTGAAACGCCTCTTTTGATCTATTTTTGCGTTGTACTAAGTATTCATCTTACTGATATGCTATTGTACCTCTTCATGTAAACTCTTTATGTGCTCTACAAAATCTTTAGCCTCAGCACTGCTCTTTTCTCCTTTACCCATCGTTCTCAACTCAGAAGCATTCCTTGGGTTGTTCCCATGCACAATCTGGAATGGTGATTTACCAGTACTTCTATTGATAGAATTGTTGTAAGCAAATTCTGCCAGTGGAAAAATCAAATCCCATCCCTTGGGCTTATCTCCTACAGAGCATCTTAGAAGATTACCCAAACTTCTGTTCACCACATCTATTTTTCCATTAGCCTGCTGGTGGTATGCCGAACTGAACTTCAAATCCATTTTTAGCTTCTTCCACAAAGTCCTCTAGAAATAACCCACAAATTTGGTATCTCTGTCAGATACTATACTCTTGGGTAGACCATGAAGGCATACCACCTCATTGAAAAACAAGCCTACAAAATGAACTGCATCACTCATTTTATGACATGGAATAAAATGAGCCATCTTCGAAAATCGGTCAACCACAACAAAAATGGAGTCATTCCCTGGTTGTGTCCTTGGTAGGCCAAGAACAAAATCCATACTAATGTCCTCCCATGGTCTCTATGGTACAGGTAATGGTTGATACAATCCTATATTCTGTCTCACTCCCTTAGCCATCTGACACACTCAACAACCTTGCACAAATTTCTTCACATCCTGCTGCAACTGTGGCCAATGGTAGTTTTCACTAACAAGGGCAATGGTTTTATCTCGACCAAAATATCTAGCTAGTCCTCCACTATGCTTCTCCTTTATTAGATTCTCCCTCATTGAACTTCTAGGAATGCACAATTGGTTCCTTCTAAATAGCATCCCATCTTGGATTATAAAATCCAACCACTTAGTTCTATCCAAAGTAGTAGGAGACAAACATGCCTTCCAAGCCTCTACAAAATTTGGATCCTCTGGATACAAAATCTTGAGTTCTTCAAACCCAACGACTTCCACTTTCATCTCTATCAACAAATTTTGCCTTCTACTCAAGGCATCTGCAACTCTATTAGACTTACCACTCCTATGCTTCAAAACAAAGGTATAACTCCGTAGGAATTCAACCCACTTCAAATGTCTCTCGATTCAGTTTTCCCTGACTATTAATATACTGTAAAGCTTGATGATCAGTATATAAAACAAACTCTTTTGCTAACAAATAGTGTCTCCATTTCTTAAAAGCCTGAACTATAGCATAAAATTCTTGATCATAAACATAATATTTCTTCCTAGCATCATTTAACTTCTCACTAAAATATGTAATAGGTTTACCTTCTTGACTCAACACAGCTCCAATGGCACTGCCACTAGCATCACAATCAACCTAAAATACTTTATTAAAATATGGAAGTACCAAAATGGGTTGTTCTGTCACCTTATTTTTCAACATCTCAAAACTTGCACTTGCCTTTGCAGTCCACTTAAACTCCTTCTTATCCCCTCTCATGGTTTCTGTCAAGGGTGCACAAATACTGCTAAATTTTCTAATGAACTTTTTATAGAAACTTGCAAGACCATGGAATGATCTTACCTCCATTATGTTCCTTGGATTAGGCCACTCAATAATAGCCTTCACCTTCTCTGGATCTATTTTTAGACCCTCATCTAAGATGAAAAATCCTAGATACACCAACTGCTTCTTCACAAAAATGCACTTCTTCAAATTAATCAGCAATTGCTCCTCCCTCAGATTTTCAAAAACTATCCAAACTTGCATCAAATGCTCTTCCAATGTCTTACTAAAAATCAGAATATCATCTAGATAAACAATAACAAACTTCTCTAGGAATTCTCTCAACACCTCATTCATTAGCCTCATGAATGTACTAGGTGCATTGGTTAACCCAAATGGCATAACCAACCACTCATACAAACCCTCTTTGGTTTTGAAGGCTATCTTCCACTCATGAACCTCTCTGATGCGAATCTGATGATACCCACTATTTAAATCAATCTTTGTGAAGTATTCAGCTCCACTCAAATAGTCCATTATATCATCCATTATAGGTAATGGAAATCAATACTTAATGGTAATCTTATTTATGGCTCTGGAATCAGTACACATTCTCCATTCTCCATCCTTATTCGGTGTTAGTACTGTAGGTACTGTACAGGGACTCAAACTCTCTAATCAACCCCTTCCTCAACAACTCTTGAAACTATCTGTTCAACTCTTCACTCTCCATGAGAGACATTCTATGGGTTGCCTTATTGGGTAAACTAGCTCCTAGAATCAAATCAATTTGATGGCTAATATTTCTCACTGGTGGCAAACCCTCAGGCACATTATCTGACATAATATCTGGAAACTCTTCTAACAGAATTTCAACCTCTACTAGAATATCCATACATTTTTCCTTCTTAACAGTAGGAATTAATGAATAACATATAGAATCCCTCTTCAGACCATCCAAAAATTTTCTACCATATACCAAACAGATTCTAGCACTACTGCATACCTTTTCATCCACTTCCTTCAATGGCTTCAACTTGTGACGCACTCCATCTTTCGTCAGAGAGTAAGTAATTGCATGCCCATCATGCACCACACGTCTGTCAAATTGACATGGCCTCCCAAACAATAAATGGCAAGCATCCATAGGCAAAACATCACATAGAACCTCATCTTGATAATTTCCAATATGAAATTTAACTAAACACTACTCACTGACTAATGCTCTATGATCTTTCTGCAACCACGCAATCCGATATGGATGCGCGTGCTTCCTTTTCTCCAATTTCAACTTAGCAACCATTTCTCCTAAAACTAAATTATCTGTGCTACCATTATCTATGATAACATTACAGATCTTACCTGCACATTTGCATCTTGTGTGAAATAATCTCTTCCTCTGATCCACATCTTTCCCTCCTTTCATCAATGCTCTTCTTGTCATCAACACTTCTTTTGCTTCTTCAATTTTTTTTGATTTAGCACCTTCATCTGCTACAGCAGCTCTGGCATGACCCTCAGGTCTCTTATTCATCCTCCCTTAGTGTTGGGGACACTCATATGCCTGATGTCTCTCTTCCCCACAATGGAAACAGGTTCCACTAAATCCTCCTCTTTCATACCCACGTCCAGATATACCTCTTCCTCTTTGGTAACCATTGTTCTGATCATGGGGGTGGTAGGTATTCTCCTATTTCTAATCCTGGTTATTACTTGTTTCACCAATCTTCTTCTGATCTTCATATTTTCCTCCACTGGTTCTTCCACCAGTTCTTCCACCACAACCTCTTCCTCTTTGTTTGCTTTCAAATATTATGTTTAGCTTCTCTTCAACCTTCAAGGCAAACTGATATGCATCCTCAATGGTGGTCATCCTGACCAAATTGAGTTCTTCTTGGATATTCATTCTTAACCCATTTATGTAATGAGCTACTTTCTCCTTATTAGCCTCTGAATGGCCAGTTTCGATTGAGATCTTGTAAAACTCCTCTATATATTATTTGACAGATTTGATTGACTGTCTCAAACTCTGCATTTTCCTCAACAGATCCAATTCATAGTCTATAGGAATAAACTACCTCTTCAAATTCTCTACCATTTGATCCCATCTGGTTATCTTTTCATTTTCTCTTCTATTTATTTCTAGCTGCACTTCTTTCCACCATATGCTAGCATGGCCTTTCAACTTTGTTTTTGCAAACTTGATCCGATCTGGATCTACAACCTCCTCATACTCAAAATACACCTCCATATCATTGATCCAATCAATCAACTCCTCTATATTGAGATTTCTAGAATACATGGAGACATCAAACTTTGGCGTCTTCCCGATCAGAGATATGGCCCTAAATAATCTAGCTTCTATAGGATCCATTGCTTCTTCTTCATCTGATGGATCATCAACCTCCCAAGCTTCATATTCACTACGGTCTTCTCTCTTTGGCTCAACCCCTCTTCAAAAATCCTCTTGTAGGGATTTCACTTGCCTCGACAAAGCTCTTAAATCTCCTTCAGGTACCACATTTCTCCCACCACCATGGTTTCTTCGTGGAGGTATTCTTCCTCACTCTCTTCTCACAACCCTTCCACAGATCCTAGTGCAAACTGCCTCACTTTTGGAAATCTACTCACACACTCAGGAAACCTAGCTTTGATACCACTTAATGGAGAGCCAAATTTTCTCAAACCAATTCTCATTCAAAAACTTGGAAAATATTCCTTCACAAACCCTCATTATGTGGCTATATAGCCAAAAAAACCTTAAAAACTAAAAATGAGTCAGATGGGGCCCAAAATTGGGGTGTATATCCCTCTTATAATAGACAAGCCAAAAATAAAGTTTCAAGTCTTAACTATAAATACATTAGGAGATATTAACCTTCAAACAGCTCAAAAAGCATAAAAAACTAGGTAAGTAATTTTAAAACCTAATTTCGGGGCACTAGATGATGGAATTTGGCCTCGAAAACTAGATTTTTTGGACAAATAGCACTATATAGAGTCATATTTGTTTAGAACTCTCCCAAATAGCTCCATGTCAAATTTCACATCAATCGGAGCTACGGTTGAGAAGTTATGGCCTTGACAAAATGCACTAAAATTTAGGAATTTTTTTTTCCAAATTTCGTTGGATGCTCCTACATCAAGGTCACAACAGAGGAGATTCCAATATGTAAATAAAGATCAAAGGCCTAGTCCTAGTAATAGTACCGGGGTTAGGGTGAATGCAGCATATGAAGATCCAGAATGTTCTGCAGATACCACTCTTGAAAATTTATGGTGTTTAGTATGCAACGATCCCCATGACTCAGTCTTGTGTGATGTATCAACACCATGTTCAATAAGCCATGGATCAAGTTGAAATAAATTATAAAGGGAGAGTTAATATGTTATGGCACCCTGATTATATCATAGTTGGAAAAGATTTGGAGGAAGAAAGCCTAATTGATGTTATGACAAGGTCTAGAAATAATGCTTTACAAGTAGACCCTCAGAAGATGGGACAAATCCAGGTCCCTTCTCAAAAGAAGGTTGACTTCCATCCTCATAATAGTGACACTTTTCATATTCCCCGAGCCAAGGGAAAAGAGAAAACTGATAATTTCCTTAAAAATATGGAAATAATAATGGAAGGAGACAAAATGAAATCCAAGGGTGAAGAACAAGAAAGGCTTAGGTTCCCATATATTATGAAAAGATAAAGGTTAGAGGCAATCCAACAATACAAAAGGAGGTATTGGGAGCCATACAAATGACTAGAAAGACTATCCCTAACCAAGTTTGAGTATAACATTATGGAAGAGATGAAAAGGATTCCATCAAAAGCTAGCCTATATGATACCCTTTTCATCCCAGGTTAGACTGACCTACTTAAAGCTTCCCTCAGTAAAAATAGCCAGAATAGACTAGCCACTACCATCCTTAGTATACCATTAGAAAAGAAAGAAATGAAACCTACTGTTCTAAAAAACAAACCTCCCCCTTTTTAGATATCCCTAAGAATGGAGGGATGGATAGTCCAAAATTGTATAATTGATTCAGAAGCATCAACCACAGTTATGCCTAAGGCAATCTGTGAAGAAATGGGTATGGAATATACCCGGTCTTGTCCTGGAGTGTTACAGTTATATGGGACACCTGTTAAGATAGTTGGGATTATTAAAGATGTATTTATGAGGTTGCACAGAGCCCCTGAGGTGACAATAGTATAGGAAATAGTGGTGGTAGATTTAGAACCCTATTTTGGGTTATGTCTCTCAAGAGAATTTATTGCAAATCTAGGAGGATGTATATATATGGATTATTCTAGCATGGTAATACCTTTCAAGGGAAAGAGGATAAGGATAACTCCTAAAAAACCAGTTGCTTATCATATTGAAAAAATTTAAGAAGATATGTGCAACCTTAACCCTTCAGAGAAATTTGAGCTAGTAGAAAACATTCAGGAACTAGACATTGAATATGAATTACCTTTCAAAGAATATTACAATGAATTTGGAACTGGTATGGGAACATACAACATCACAAATGTATTGGAAAAGAAACTCCTTGCTATTTCTAATCAATCCCTAAGAAATAGTGAAACATGGGTTATGCACTTTGATGGTGCTAAATGTAGAAATGGTGTGGGGGATGGTGTGGTTTTACAATCACAGTCTGAAGGAACACATAATTTTTCTTATAGACTGACATGGTCATGTACCAACAATATTGTCAAATATGAGGCTTTGTTCCTTGGATTAATGCAAGCTGAAAGCATGGGTATCAAGATTTTGAACATATATGGTGATTGTAAATTAATTGTACATCAGGTAAGGAATAAGTGTAGCAGTAAGCACCATTAATTAAAGGCATACAGGAATAGAGTATGGGACCTAATGGATTCATTTGATGCCCTGAACCTAAATTTTGTGCCTAGAGAAGAGAATCACCTGGAAGATGCATTGTAAACAAAGGGAGCTAATTTCAATACTCCTATGGATTTTGGGACTAAGAAGACCAAGGGAATTAAAATGGTTTTCAGACCTGTAGTGCCAGATAAACAAATATTTTGGAATATTTTTGAAAGTGATGAACATATTCTAGAATTTATGATAAAAGAACCATGTCTCACAACTTTCCAAGAGGAATACTTGGAGGAGATAGATCAGCAAGACTTTATCCAAATGAGAAACAATCATATCCCGAGGGGATTGGTCACCATTGAAAGTTTGTTCGATAATGAAGATATCAAGAATGTTGGAGCTATGAAATTTGGTGAAAAGATATATAAGGAGGTAGAAGTTGGAATAGGAAAGAAGCTAAATATTGGGATCCAATGTTCTCCTGAGGAAGTAGAATAAATCAAATATTTGTGCCTAAAATACCAAGACACTGTGGCTTGGTCATATGAGGACCTTAAAGTTTATGAAAAAAGGATTATCCAGCATACTATTGAGTTAGAACCCGATTCTAAATCATTATGGAAAAAACATAGGCCTGTCAATCCAAGGATAGAAGCCATTATGAGAGAAGAAATTTTAAAGCTACTAAAGGCTAGGATAATATATCCGATAAAACATTCCACTTGGGTAGCCAATTTGGTACCTGTAAGAAAGAAGAATGGAGATATACACCTATGTATGGATTTTAGAAATCTGAATCAATCTTCCCTCAAATATCACTATCCCCTTACTCATATTGACCAGATATTACAAGTGGTATCTGGAGCAGAGAGATTCTCGTTATTGGATGGTTATTCTGGATATAACAAAATTTGGGTAAAAGATCAAGATCAATACAAAATAGCATTTACTACAAAATGGGGTACATTTTCCTATCAGAGGATACCCTTTGGTCTATCTAATGCAGGAGCTACATTTAAGAGGGCCATGGATTATACCTTTGGTACACTTATAAACAAATTTATTATGATTTACCTAGACAACATGACTGTGTTTTATCATGATAAAAATGATCATTTGTCTCATTTGGAATAGGTTTTTCAAAAATACAGGGAATTTTGTATTTCACTAAATCCTAAGAAGTTGTTCTTTGCAGCACATGAGGGAAAACTACTAGGAAATGTGGTCTCAAAGGAAGGTATGGCCATAGATCCAAATAGAATTAGAGCAATTCTAGCTATTACATTGCATACTAATCAGAAGATGATGCAGTCTTTCTTAGGTCAGATAAATTTTGTTATGAAGTTCATTTTTGATTTTGTATAGAAGGTGAGACCTATATCTGAACTACTAAACAAAAAGGTAGAATTCAAGTGGATTGAGGTTAGGAAGAAAGCTTTTGATATCATCAAGCAATCCATTTCCACAACCCCAGTTCTGATAAATCTTGATTTAAGCAAAGATTTTATTCTCTATGCTTACGAAGTTGAACAAATTTATGCTTCGGTGCTCATCCAGAGAGATGATCAAGGGGATGAACACCCTGTATTATTTTGGAGCCAGACTTTACATGACTATCAAGTAAAATATAAATTTATTGAAAAACAAGTTTTTGTTGTGATGATGTCACTTAAAAAGTTTAGACAATATTTGGTACAAAGAAAAACTCTGGTGTATGTGGTTCATCCAGATGTGAGAAGTTTTATCTTACAAGGTGATCTAGAAGATAAAAGGGCTAGTTGGATTACTAAGATCCAAGAGTACGACATGGAAATAAACCCTACCAAGCTAGTAATAGGTAGAGCCTTGTGCCAAGGATTGGAAGATACTTCATCATTGATTGGAGTGACCACTTGTCAGATAACATAAGAGGATCAAGTAGAGATTGTTCACACTCTAGATTTTGATTGGATAAAGCAAATGACCAGGTATTTCCAAACAGGAATTTTCTCACCTGATCTAAATCCTTCTCAAATAAGGAGGTATAAACTTCATGCTCTAAAATATGTATTACTTCCTGAGGGGTTGTTCAGAAGAAACTTGGATGGTATTCTCCTAAAATGTTTGAATGAGGACCAAAAAAAAAGAGTCATTGAAGAATTCCATGGAGGGTCAGCAGGTGGCCATAGCTCAGGAAAAACTACAGCTTTGAAGATAATAAGAGTAGGCTATTATTGGCCTACTGTGTTCAATGATGCTTTTAAAGTCACCCATGTCTGTGATAAGTATCAATGGTATGTTGGAAAGGCTAGAAATGTTGCATCCCCCCTAAATCCTATTGAATTTGAGGAGCCTTTTAAATAATGGGGATTATATTTCATAGGAGTCATAAATCTTAATTCTTCAACAGAGCACAAATTTATCTTGATAGCTACAGATTATCGTACCATATGGGTAGAGGTTATTCCTACAAATAAGGCAGACCATGAAGTTATAATCAAATTTATGGAGAGTTTAATTTCCATATTTGGAGTTTTGAAAGCTTTGGTGAGTGATAATGACCCTGCTTTTATAGGAGCTAAGTACATTGAGTTTACCAAAAAGTATGGCATAAATCTTTAAAATACTTCAAACTATTATCCACAAGGTCATGGACTTGTCAAATCTACCAACAAGAACCTATTAAGGATTTTGAGAAAGTCTTTGGAAGGTAACAAAAGGAGTTGGCACCTATTGCTTGACCATGTTCTATGGGAAGACAAGATTACTATTAAAAAGTCTATCAAAGATTCTCCTTATGCACTGATATATGGAAAAGAGGCAGTACTACCGATTAACCTATAGATTACAACACTTAAGCTTGTTAGTATGGAAGAAGAGGTTCTAAGAAATAAATATGCAGAATAAGGGGGCTGGTATCTGTTAACTGAGGGAACAATCATCAGATTGTATGGTTTCATGGGTAAAACTTTTATTTTTCCCTATTTTTTCATAGAGAGACTCTTTACCTTAGAATATTTGAGGTAGGCATAATACATTGACTCGAGATATGGTTCATGGAGAAAAAAGAATTTTTTGCTTTCACATCGCACTTTAAGTGATATCACCATTACTAAAATGGGTAAAGTTAGAAAATTGACCAATACCTAGATAGGTTAGGTTTGTTTTATATCCCGCAGAAGTGGAGTTATGATCCTGGTGGTATTTTCACTACAAAAAATAAAACTCTAAATGAAGATAAGGCCTACAAATTTGATAAAAGACCCAGGGCTCATTTTGAGTAGGGAAGAAATAATGACGAGACTACCCTGTTAGAGTGGAATGTTTCTAATATGGATAAGTTACCTCCATGGTTGGATTTTTATGAGAATATTAAATATTTTTATCCTAACCACCAACCTAGTCATCAGATTACTGAAGAAATGATTGACAAAATTAAAGCCGAAAATACAAAGAAAAACATACCCTCTTTTAAGTCAAAGTTGGCAAAGAAAAATGACATGTCGTCTAAGAAGGAAGCTTCAGAAAAAGAAGAAAAGGATGATTTCAAGGGACCATGGGAGGATGCCAAGATCATGGATTGGTGGCATATGAGAGTTGAAATTGGAAAATTTGAATCTAAATTTGGAATAAAATTTGATAAAGAATTTTCAAAAAGATATGATGAAAATATTTATACTTGGGAACTCAAGGATGTAAGGCACATTGTATTGACGGTTGAAAAACCCCAGGGTGATTCTGAATCTCTCCAAACCTCTACAAATCAAAGGACTTATTTAAGAAATACTAAAGCATTGAGGACTTTTAGTCCTACTTCTGAGCAGACAAAGATATTCCCTAAAGGAGCTAGGATGATGAGTAAAATGAAATGTTCTAAATAAAAGGCGGTTAGTACCCTGATTATTGAAGCAAAAGCTAGGTCTAAACATTTAGCTCTAGGAGCACAACCTCGAAACAAAGTTGTTGATCAAAAATGGAAGGGTAAGAGCATTGGAATAAATCCTCTTTCTTTTACTCTCATGGCATCAGCAAAGCCTCAATCCATTACTGAGCAATATTTACATTTCGAAGGAGTGCAAGGATAATTATCAGGAGAAGATACCGGAGAGGAGATGGATACTTTCTGATTAGCTCATAAAAATTCTAAGATAACCCTAGATACAAAAGGGATAGAGCTTTCCAAAATATAGAATATGAGTATGGAGGAAATTACGAAAGAAGTAGCTATTTTTGATACAAAAGGATTAGTTGAACAAGAACAATAGATTGAAAAGGGAGATGAGCAAGAAAACCCTACATCTGTAGGTGAAAGTATGGTTTCTAATCCCTCTTCTCCTTCTCATCTCCATGAATGCCCAAAATAATTGTCCTCCCTTTCTGAGCAAGAAAATGTGATGAATTTACCTCCTCCATCTCCTAGTTTTTCTCTCGTTCCATCAGTATCTATGGAGGTACCAGTTAGTTATGTTTTGTCACAATCCTTCTCAAATCCACCTTCCACTTCTAAGGCATCCACTTCAGTATCCACTATCATTGCATCCCCATTTTCTTTGCCATAATCTATGGGACATTGCGTTCCAAGTTCATCCATCCCTTCTACTGTCAGTGCTATCCCCATTTCTTTGAATTTACCTATGTCACCACAAGTGGTGGTCATAGAATCTACCATTGTAATAGAGGCTGTTGTCAATGTATCTCCACCCCCATAAATAGCAAATCAGTCCACCCTTATGTTTTTAATTTCATTATCTCCTTTTGCTGCTGATATTTCAAGGTCTATTGATGTATCAAAAGAACAGACAACTACTCAGAGTATAAATGACTATTGGGTAGAGAAGCTTACCAGGCCTTCCAGCAAAATGGTCATGACAAGGAAAAGTATGTATGTTAACTCTGTCACTAGGCAAAGGGTTTTAAAATCCTTGATTCTACAAGTAAGCAAACCTAAAAATGAAATGACTGCTCAAGATTATAAAGCAGAGGAAATCATAGAAGATATCGACAAGATTCCTACTGAAGATGAGTTAGGGATGGCCAAGGCTCACTTGGATACATTTTATGTAAATATTGATATAGCAAAAGATAAGGTAGAAAATTTGAAACAACAAGTTGAAAATCTTAAAAAGGGCCTTCATGATCAAAAAGAGGTGGAGAAAGTTCTGAGGAAAGAGGCTAAGAGTTGGAAGGAAAGGTTCCAGAAAGCTAATGAGTTGAAAGACCAACTGGAGGAACAAAATAAGTTGAATGAGCATCAGGCCAAAGAAATTCAAAATTTAAAACATCAACTTCATGTTAAGAAGGCCAAGCCCGCTGGATTTTCTAAAGATGGTTTGAAAAATATCAAGGAGGAATTGCTTTATGAAATTCAAGAAAAATGTTCATGCTTTCAAATTATTATTGATTACTTGAAAGATGTCAGCCAGTTGCTATCTGCCATTCAAAAGGACTTAGATCAAATAACTGGTCAGTTGCATCCTATGGTGATTCCAACAGAAAAAATGTACATATTGGTTTATAGTAGGCTTAGTGATTCCACTAAATCAATTCCTAGTAAGTAATGGAATATAGCCAGGGTAACCTCCAAGATAGTAGTAAAAAATCATAGGGTAGCTCAGAAAGCTTGGCTGTTGTTTGAAATAATAGACAGGGGGATTAAATAGATCATTGAATTAAATGAGGAAATAATTAAGGTCAGTTTCAAAGGACTTTGGAAGGAAGATCACAACTTGTTATCTATGGAAGTATTCTAGCAAAGCATTAAGGATAGCTTATAGGATGAGGCTAGAATCGGTTCATTAGAATAACCACTATCTCAATAACAAGCTGCTAAGCTAATCATGAGCAACGCACAACTAAGATATGTCACGGAAGATATAGTGATTAGAGGAAATGCTATTGATTATGAGTATGTGGAATAATTACAATACGTTTATAAGAAGCTCAAAGAAACATCAAATCGTTCTGAGCAAGCTTGGAAGTAGGATCTTCAATCTTCAGAATAAATGATTCAAGTGTTCAAAGATACCATTGGCAAATATAATAATGAAGTACAGAATCTTGGAGAGGATGAATAGGAAGATGTTTCAAAAGAATGGGAATAATATTGAGCAGTTACAGGCCTAGGAGGGGCTCATGCTGAAGAAATTCTATGTTTGTACATATTTCATCATTTTTGTATTTCTATTTTTTACCATGACGATTGTCATAAATAAGTAAGGAAGGTATGAAGTCTACAGAGCAACATTTTTGTGTAAAGGTATTATTTGAAATAAAGCCTTATAAAGGAGGTAGAGTTGTGTATAGTTTTGGAAAATAGTAATAGTACTGGTATTATGGACACAAGTCTATTACCGAACAAGTGGGTTTTATGAAATCAGTTTTGTTTTGAATCCTAAGGCCCAATGGATAAGACTCTAGATTCGATTGGTTTTGTGAGCAAATCCACCCGGGAGGCACCAGAATGTAGGCCCAAAATGGCCACATACTTAGTAAAATTTTATATGATTTTTACTAAGTGATAAAACTGCCATTCCACTCTAGAACAAGGTTGATAAGACGAATCCGCTCAATAGTCACGTCATTTTGCTTGTTTAAAATGATTCTAGGGAACTCCATTCTAGGTCCGGATTGGAGTAAGATTGCAAAATCTACAAAAGTTTGTGAAATGTGGTGACATCAGTAAAAACAAAGTGTGGAATGGTCCTTTTGCATATACCCAATTCTGGAAACTCTTTTGGTTCTCTGCCCCGGATAAGTGTTATTCTCAAATCCGCAAAAGTCTTAAGGAGATGATGTAAGCAGCAGAAAAGTGCAGATTGACAATCCGAAGAATAAAGGATTCTTTTTCTATTTGGAATGAAGATTATGCGGAACAGTGGAATGGTGTAATAACTTAACTCTGGATCCAGACTAAGGAAGATGCTCATTCTATCCGAAATGTAATCCACACAAGTTATAAAGAAGAGGTGATGTCATAAAATTTTAATGCAAATTAGAAAAGATAAAATCTCTAGAGCGGATTCAAGGTTTGAATTTCCAAGATCCAGATTGGATGCTCTGTTGCTACGTAAAATGATGTTATCTAGTGGATGGGCTCTCAGCTTATATCGGATCTAATCTGGACCATGGAATAAATAAGATCAACGATGGAGGTTAGTCTACTAAATTTGAGCCATTTAAAGGGATGTTCCAACACTAGAACTATAATAGATTGGCTAGAAGATGAAGCATCGAGAATTTCCAAGAAGATCAAACCAGAGGTAGTTGTAGATCGATGATGGCCCTCTACTCCCAATAAATATCTATGGAGGTGCGTGATCTGAAATTTTTGAACTACAATTCTAATGAGCGACCAACAAGTTGTAGAGAACATGTGCTACCATGGCGGTTTCCATTTCAGTGGATTTCTTGGATATCTAACCAATGAGCTAATGCCAGCTAATTTTTTTGTTGAGTTGTAATAAGATTTGATGTATTATTTCTTGATTTGTAATATGAAAACTATAAATAGAGGTTGAACCCTTTTTTTGAAGGATCGGCTCTAGCGTGTTTGCCTGTACCATTGTAAATATTTCTAAAGATATGAATGAAAGGAGTAATACATTGATATTTGCCTCAAGGCTACATTTCCATGCTTGATGTCAAAGGTTTGGATTTCATAGTTGTATTTCTGTGAATACTTAGATGGCTAGTTTGTGCCTATCTTGGATTACTAGCTATTATGAGTAATTGAAATATGCTTTGAATTTTGTTATGTGTTATTAGTAAGTATATTTATGTAAAATCCAGTTTTGGAGAATTCTGCTATTTGGATTATTATTTCTTGGATATTGAAATTGCTTGCTATAACTTTTCTCTATTATGATTTAATATCTAAAATGAGCTATCTTGGGATAAGGGTTGATATGAATGTATATCTTTAATATGGTTTTTTGGGAGCTTTTTATGGTGATGCAATGTTGTTAACCTATCCATCCACTGATATCTACATCTCTCTAACCCTAACCTTATCTTACCCTAAACTCCAAGTCCTAATTGAGCATAATTGTGTCAACAATATGCTAAATTGACAAGGATTCAGCCTACTCTAGAGGTTTGATCGAAAACCTCGGTTTTGGTCCTTCCAATGTTGAGTGCTAAGCTGCAACTATCAGGTGCAAGCCTAAATAGAAAGAAGGAAGATAGAAAACCGTAGTATCAAGTATAACTTGGTGTAATTCAGTGCCCAATAGGTATGCCCCATATTTTTATTTAATGATCAATATAATTTGTTGTTTGAATTATTAAGATTCGGGTAGTAATAAGGAGGCTTGGTTCTAGGTATGTAGTGTTTATTTGATGTCTAAAGTATTGTTTGGACTGTTGTGGTGCATTCATAGGTAGTGAGCACCATTGACCTTGGGAGACATACGGGTTTGTTTTATTATTTTTATTTAGCATTAAGTTTTTGAAAAATAACTATTGTGGATATTGTAAAAGTGATTTTAGGAGTGATAAGGGTTTTATTAAATCTAATTTTTGTGAGTGATTAGAAACTTAGAGGGAACTATAAGGTGTACAAGGGAATTTTCTATGCATTTTATTTTTTATGAAATTACTTGAGTTAAAATATTAAAGTTGAAAATTATAAAGGGCAATTGAGTAATTATTTTAATGTGTGATTTGATGATTTCTAACTTCAATAAGGAGTAATAAGGTGTATTTGAGTTTGATTAATTTTTTAATTGAAGAAATATTTTGAGAGAGTGTTAGTGTGAGGATAGGTTTGTGTCAGACCAGAGATAAATATTGAGCATATTTGTGCTAGATCGAAGGACTGTGTTTAGTACATATTCAAGATAGAGCTGAGAGCAAGCTTTGGAGGTGATAGAGTATAGAGGACAACATTCTCCAATGGATAGAGATCCATTATCCATGGTAGTAAGGATAGGTGTGTTCAGTGGATAGAGATCCATTAGCCAGAGTAGTGGGTGTAGCCATTCTTCTAGAAGATCACCAGCCAAAGCTAAGGAGAAAGAATTTATCTTGTGGATAGAGATCCACATACTTGATTAGGGGATTGGTATCTCCTTTGGACATAGGTCCATAAACATTGTAATAGGTAGGGATTCCCAAAGATATTTGTTGAGAAAATATTAGTGAAATATTTTCTCCGTGGAGTAGCCCACATTGGGTGAACCATGTTAAATTGGTGTCTCTATTGTGTATGATGATTTGTGCATGACTTTGGTTACTACTATTGATATTGCTATTGATTATATTGGATAATACTATTTGGGAAAGAATAGTAAAAAGTGATCTTATACTGTTCACCCCCTCTCATTATAATCTTGTGTTCTTCAATTAGTATCAGAGCTAGTTCCTTTGGAAAAGGTTTAATAGTTTGAAGTAAGATCTTACAAGAAAATAAATGGGATACTGTCCCACACCAAATGCTCTTGTATATAAAAAAAGGGAACCTCAAGCATAACATTGGTTAGTAGATCTATTGGTCACTCTATTGATGATATAAAGACTATATCAAGCATCATATGGACATAAATCCATCACATATAATGCATCCCAATATCAATATTTTTGGTTAGGTGATGAAAATTTTGGATTTTATATGAGCTAAATGGTACTTTGATTATCATGCCAAAGAATTTTATGTTATGAAAGGAATAGAAACATACTTTAGAATTATAACCATCCATAAAATGTGCTTAACTGACTCATTAAAGACACTATACTCAACTTTCATGTAAGATTGATAAATAGTAGACTATCTCCCAATAACCATGAAATGGGGTTAGAAATGAAATAGAAGACAAAATCTATGGTGGAGCACCACTCCTCAAAATTACCATCCCAATATGAATCTAAAAATATTATCAAAATTGGAGGTAAAATAATTAAATGATTAAGGCCCAACCAACATGTACCTCTAATTGTTCTAAATATCATATTGGAAATATGCTCAATAACTCTGTCAAGGCACCTACATGTGTTGGTAACAATAACTAACAATAAATGAAATATCATATCATGTATGAGTAACATAGAAGAAACCTCCTACAATGTACCAATATAAGGTGGCATTTTCTAGAGTGATACGGTCAACTTGAAACTTCAATATTTAAGCAAAAGAAGTTTGTATACACTTACAATCCTCTGTCATAAAGTGTTGAAGAAAATCCAAAGCATATTTGGATTGTGAAATAATTATCCTAGATGCATTTTGATCAATTTTATTGCCTAATAAATAATGTATGATCCACAAATATATTATATCAAATGAAGCATGGAGTCATGACTTTATATCCCAAATGAAGGCAACATAGTTACTTATAATGAGAAGATCATACACATAAAGTATAAACTCCAAGGTCCTCCCATATTAATATTTGATATAAACATAATTTTCATCCTCACGTCATTAAAAAACATAATGAATAAATAAGTAATGCATATTTTTATACGAAGTGTGTTGTTTATATATGTCTATACAAAGACCTAGTAAACTAACATACCAAGGGAGTGGAACCCTCAAGATCAAATCTATGTGGATTTTTCATGTAGATATACTCCTAAATCCCATGATGAAGGAAGGCACTTTTCACACCCATCTTATGTACTTTTGAACCACAAAAAGTATCTTTTGAAAGAATCAACTTGGCAAAATCCTTCTTAGTGACTAGTTCAACTACCTTTGAATAGTCAATTCCCTCCTAAGAGAATTTATTAGCATAAAGGCATGCATTGTGGTTTTTTACCTAACCATATAAAGTATACTTTTTCCTATATACCCATTTGCACCCAACTACATTGTTATGTTTTATAAAGATAACAAGATCCCATGTATAATTATCCATAAAGGACTCATATTCCACAAGCATGACATATTCCCACTCAAGTTGATCCTTGTCCTAAGAATAGGTTAGAGTATATCTAGAATTATCACTATTGAAGAGCAATAACTGAGAGTAGGATTTACAATATCACTAGAGAAATAATGGATTGAGCATCCTATAGAAGTTTCCAAATCCACCTAGGTTTTGAAGCATTAAAAATGTACTAGGCACATCCTATGAAAAACAACATTAGAAGCTAAACCTAATGAATTCAAATCAATCAGATCGTTCATCACAAAATCCAATACTATAGCATAAGGAAATCATATTTTAAACTCATCATTACATAATTATTAGACTAAATATGTTGAAGCTAGTATTGCTTGAAAAGGGGTAAAATTTATGGGTGTAAGGCCTTCACTCAAATATGAATAGGAAGACCTAATAGGAATGAATACCATAAGAATGTATGAAAAATATATTGGGAAAATTGTATAAATAGGATAATATTCCACCAAAATCTTAGGTGGCAAAATTGATAGAGCCCCTAAAATAATATATTAAAAAAAATAATATCTCTTGAAACGAGGATCTCATTCTTCTAAGGACCATAGAAATTGTATTACTTAGAGGTATTAGAATACCCACAAGCATAAATTTGTGACTCTTGGGTGCCTCTTTTTTCTACATATATTTGGGTATGTGAGGCCATGTTGTAGATCCAATGATACAAAATTCAAACACATTAGGATTATTGTGTTCCAACCTATTAAATGGTGTTATTCCTTGGATTGCTCTAATTGGAACTCTAATGATGATATATACTACAAAAGTGATGGCATCACCCAAAATTTGTGCCTCATATACTTAGCATGAACCATAAAATAAATAATAAACAAGAATACCCATTTTTTCACTTATCCATCCCGTTCTACTATAGATTATAATGAATAATCCTCTAGAATTATATACCATGAAGAATGAAAAATCATGAAAAACATTGCTCATGTATTCACCTTCCTTGTATAACCTTAGAAACTTGATTTTCCTCTCTAGTTAATTCTCTACTAGTTCTTTCAATACCTTGAATTTGCCAAAAAGCCTTATCCTGAAAACTACACAACCACACATATATAGGGAAATGATTAATAAAAAAGGAGAAAAAACCTATTACTTGAAATCAAAGTGTGTACTTATATATCCATATTTTGAAAGGTATCCCTAAGATGCTTCCCTATAATACATACCTTACATGCACCACTTGAAAGGGAGATATGAGGAAAACTAATAATTATTTGATAATGACTTATATATGTTAATGATCCATATATATGATGTCCAAGATATTATACCATCACTAAATATTATGGTTTTCTTGAGACACTATGGTGATAAAATATTTTATTGGAGAGGAAGAAATAGGAGTTGATCTTCCACCTAGTTTGTATATTTTATCACAGTTAATATAGTAACAAAAAAAAATTGTATTGAATACATTACCTATACCCTTGATGTACAAATAATTACGGTAGAATTTTAACTCTGTATTTGTATGGGTGACATAGTAGATAGATAAAATATTAGGGTTTGTTGGAGAATATTACATTATTTGATACATGCTAATGTACCCCCATGTTATCTCTAGTACAATTGTAAGTATGTGTCTATGTTTAGGATGAGTACAAGTGTCATAAGTGATAAAATGTACAAGCGTCATATAGTAAAGTGTTCAAGTATCATATATTAAAGTGTGCAAGTATGTAGATAGTAAAGAGCCATATGTACAAGTACCAAGATGTAAAACCAAGGGACATGATAGGTTTATCTTATGTGTGGAATAGTAAAGGATGCATATCTTAGATATGTGAGGAGTGCAACAATCAAGTATTGAAGAGTCACATTTCTATTGTTGTATTATGGAGACAAAGCTCCATGCATACAATATTGGAACTCAGATACAATAATTCAATATTTATATTTTAATTTTGCTTATACATATGATTATTGATATTATCCTGTTAATCCATATTATTATTATTTAATGAATATTATGGTCATTGATATTGACCATTTTATATATCTATTGATCTAATATTTGAGTCTACTCAAGATATTGGAAATCGAGACCTATGATAATTTCGTTAAAAATCCAACAATTGTATCATAAGTACTTTAAGTAGTCTCTAAAGCTAACATCAAAAAAATATGGTGTATCATTTTTTAAGAAATCAAGAGTGATAAGGTTCATATTTAAAGGCTAGAATCAAAGAAGAAATCTTGTGTGAATTTTATATTAAGTTAGGAAAAATTGATTATTAATAAATAGTTGAAAGAAGTTGATTATTTACTACCTAATATACTTATTGAAGAAAAAACTGAGATATTTGAGCTGAGAGATCATATTGTATGCATATTGTATGCATATTGAATGCATATTTGATCATAAGATATTTGTTGCCAAGTAATAAGCTAGCGTATCAAAGAATATTATTGGACATAACTATTTTTTTGAAGATATAAATATAGTGGCTTAAGAGTTATAAGGGTAGAGAAGATCTTGTAAGACAATCTCATATAGCCTTTTATTTATTAGATAAAAGAAATCAAGTCTACCTATGATAAAAATCATCAAAGGGAGAACTCAAAGCCACCCAAAAAGAAGATATATCCATGTTAGAGATCTACCAGAAGAAACAACAATAGGAGAGAGTGGTCAAAGGAGTTTACCTGAGAAGCTAAGTGATATCTAAGAGATGTCCCATTTATTTCAAAAGAGCAAAAATAAGAGAGAATTCAAAGGAGTCTTCCTAAGAGTGACATCGAAGAGATGTCTTATTTCTACCAAAATAGCATAAATAAGATAGAAAATATAAAGGAATATCTCTAATATGTTTGGTGATGTTTGAGAGATGTCCCATTTCTACTAAAAGAGTGGAAATAAGAGAGAGCATACAAAGGAGTCTATTTGAGAAGCTAGGTGATGTCTAAGACATCCCATATATTCTTGTGGAGCAAGAGAAAAGTGGCTAGAGGAGTTATCTTGAGAAGATATTTGAGAAATGCTATAAAAGAAGTCTATAAGAATGGATAGTGAACCTTCAAAGAGCAAGAGGAATTCTTATATGAAGTTTGAAGGTGAATCATGAAACTGAGTGGCAAGAAAATATAAGATGAGCATAAGGAGAAACTTTTATCAAAGGATAAAGGTTTATTGGAAACCTAACATCTATTGTGCATCTAAGAGTAATGCATAAGTCAAAACCACTATCTCATACAGAAAAGCAAAATTTAAAGTAAATAAGGTAAGGAATTTATTCCTTAATTTTTTAAAAAAGGTTATGTTGGGCACCAAAGCTAAGTCATTTGATATTTGAATGGAAAATGAGACTAAGTGGATGTTGAATATCTTTTTGAAAATAAAATGGTGGAGCTATAAGGTTTTTTGATAAATTAAATATATATATTTTTAATTTGAAGGCTTAGAGTAATATAAAATTTTGACAAAGAAAAAATGATAAATATAAGGATAAAATGAATTATTGAATTAGTAATTATAGGAGACAAAAATTGATAGAATTTTTATTTTCATAGATATAGGAAAATTGTGTCATCCTCATGGTATTCCAACACTTATAATTAAAATAAACATCATCTTATCAAACATTGTTATACAAAATACTAGCCTATTGTGGATATAATTGCAGAATTTCATGTTTGTCCTTTCCACACACACACACACATATATATATATATATATATATATATATATATATATATATATATATATATATATATATATATATATATTGATAGGGATTTAGATAATTTTTCTTTGTTATAATTTACCTTATACTCTTGTATAGTTTAAGCCAAACATATTGATATTATTTTAAAATTAGAATAAAATTAAAAGAAGATTGCATAACTAATGTTTATAAATATTTATGTGAGAATAAAATGAATATATTTCCAAGGAAAAAATTATAATACTATGTTCTAAGTATGCACATAATTGCTAGTTTTTATTAATGTTATTGTTATGATTTTTTTTTAATGGATTCAAAAATGCTATTAAGATGTAAATACATATGTTTTTTGAATATTACAACAATACTAATGTGATGTTACTTTAAAACCATGGTGTTACAAGAGTCATTTATATGACATTAAAATAGTAATATTAGCACCACTCTATTGTCTTTAAGGTCTTTTAGAGTTTAAAAATATAAGTTTTGGTCAGAGTGCATGCATTTTCATGTACTATGATCAACTTCATACTTTATTTTATATTTATAAACATCAAAATCACTTTGAATCCTCATACCAAGTGATTACTTGTCTTGCGTTAATTCCAAATTTGAATAATCTAATCAATTTTTACTATAGATGAATATAATTATTATACTTAAATTTTAAATTTTGTGTTCTTTTTATCTTAAATTTTTTAAATTTCATTGTTGTTTTTTACATTAAAATTTGAAATTCAAATTAAAAAAATGTTCCTTTCATCTATTATTGCCTAAATTAGATTTAATATATCGTATCTAGTACCTTACAAGTATAAAAATATTGAAAAGCAACATAATGTCACCCAAATAAGGGTTATTCTAGCTCATCATGTAACATAAGATCTTAGGAAATGATTTGATGTTAACAACATTGATCCAAGCATGTGGTATTCTTGGGACATTATTTTATGCCTAAAAAGATTTTTTATTTTTGACCCTAACCAACTTGTGGCAATCATTACTTTTTGCTCATGAATCATGTTGATCCATATAAGAAGCATTGGAAAGATTAGAGGGTGAATAAAAAAATTTATAGACAGTCTTATTGTTGACAAGGTTGCTACCAATTATATGAAAAGTACTATATAGTTCCCTAAAAATGTAAAATAATTTAATTACTAAAATAATAAGTTTTTACTTTTAGATGTATGTAAACAAAACACATGTCTATTTATGTTGACACATTAATAGAGGATAAAACAAAAAAGTATAACCATATGAATGTAATTCTCATTTAACATGCACTTTATGACTCGTGGAAAATGAACCATAACATTTTCATGCAAGTGACCTATAGACACCAAATTTTAAGCTCAAACCCAATCTTCCTTATGCTCAAATTTGGAGTATTTACTGCTCCAAAATAAATAGTGCTATGACATGATTGATAGCATCAACAACAATATCATGATATTACTAGTGTTGTTATTAAAACTTTTAATTTTGACCTTTTCCTACCCATTTTTTATCTCCAATAGCCATGAGGAAAAACCACCACAAAAATTATTGTATCTTAGCACTTATGACTATCATACACCAAAATCAAGATGTTTGAATCCTTGACTCTTTCAAGCCACCTACCATTGATGAATCAAACCCATAAAAAGTTTGATATATAACTCTTGTAGAAATTTCAAGACTAAGTATTGCCATTCTCATGATCTTCCATTAATGACTTCTTGATCCCTTTTCAAGTTCTTACCTTTGTTATTCTTGTCATCTTCAATACAATTATTTCCCCAAGAAGCCATGACTACCTACAAAACCAAAAATTTGGGTTACCATTGCATCATAACCCTTGAATTATCCAATCTCTACCAAAATTCATATGTATTTTTCATAAAGAGTTTAGATGATCAATTTGTTTCTAAATGCTCTCTAGAATCACAAGCATTCTAGAATTTTACATGGCAAGATTATGCAAAAATATTTCCACAATATTGTGAAACCCATATTTTCAAGTTTTCAAGATATCTCCAAGTCTCCAAGCATACCTTCAAAACAAATCTATATGCTCTTAAGCAATCATCAAAGAATCAAGCATCCAATCGTATAAGATCAAGCAATTCATGTACCTTGAAAAAGTAATATATCAATCTTTCAAAAAGGCGAAAATAACATTATGTATTGAGTTGTGATATTTTCACTTTATTTTCTATTGAATCTTCCTTGTCCTTGTAGCTTTAGGCCTTTTATCTTATTTCACTTAAAACTAATCTTGCATTTTGCATCTAGCTAGTATCTTATTTTTGTCGTATAAACTTTACCTTAAGCAAATAATTCCTTTGTTTTTATACTATTGAATAGGGACTCTATATTCCTAATTTAGAGCCCTCCATTATAGTTATCATAACCTTATCTCATATTATATTTACTCATGTTGTTCTACTTTCAAAAGCAAAAGTATTTCCAAACTACTAGTTAGTGATGTTATCACTCTTTGGTTTCCATAGATCAAAGCACTAGCATTGAATGATAGTGTCAGTGGTGCTATAATGCAATAATAATCATAAAACATAAATAAAATAGGGGATGTGATGTTGATAGGGAAGGGAGCTCGAGGATGTGGGATAACACCTGTGATTGGCGATTGAAGTTCAAGGGTTAGGACAGGTGATATTGAGCCAAGAGATGGCTTTGTTATTGATAGGGTGAGATATTATTCACCGAGAGAGATAAAATTGAAGTTTGAAGAAGGTTTATGAAGGTTATCACATGAAATATCGCACGAGTACTTGGAAAATCTCGAGCATGATGTTTCACTATCAGGTTTCGAAAACCCACTTTTATTTGGTGAATCATTCGAAGAAGACATAAATTTTTTTTCTCTGAAAGAGTTATCAGAGCTTTCAAATGAGAAAGTCTATGCATAAAATAAAAAGTTATCTGGAGGAGGAGATCTGTGGCTGCCTACGAAAACCTATGAGCATGATGTTGTGAACTTTAGAAGCAAGTGGGCAGATATGGATGAACAGGTTGGCTCACAGGTTACAACGACTAAGAAAAATATGGCTAGTTCTAAAACATGTAGCTGGAAGAAAATATCTTCCACTCCTATCAATAGGGTTCATAAACTCGACCCTACTTTTTTGGTGAGTCTGAGTAAGGTTGTTGCATAGTATGCAAATATTTCGAATATACTTTCTTCTGAACAAGCTTTGCAAGGTAATAATGGGAAATATAGGACCTTTGCTGAGGTGTTGAAGGAAGCACATGAAGGGGAATCGGTGATCAAGGATTTGGATGCTAAAAAGTATCATTTAGAAAAATATGGAGGAAAATAGATTGATTTTAGTGAAGGGTTTGGTCATTTTATGAGGATGAACCATACGAGGATTTAGCCTTGATATTGGATCGTTTGGATTTGGTCATGGTTGATGAAGATGTCATGGCTAATGAGGATGATGAATTTACGTTCTTCACTATTTATTGTGAGTAGTATAGGAGCATTCGTAAAGATATGGAGGAAAAAGGCATCATTATTTTTTTCTTGCGTAGGGTTCCAGGTGAATCTGACTTTCATAATTGGATCCAACTTAACTAGGAGGCTAAAGGGTTACATGTGAAATCCTATTGGGGTTTGGGTGGGTGCTATGTTTTAGTGTTGTTTGAAAGGGAAGATATAGCTAGGCATGTATTGCAGTTTAGCACATGGAATATTGCAAGATCTACGATTTTTGTGCAGACATGGCATCTAAATTTTGATCCAAGGAATACTTCTCAAGCCCATTACCCCCTTTGGATCAATTTTGTGTCCATGAAATATGAAATTTGGTGTATGTTGAATTCAATGGCTCAATATTTTGGAAATATCCTTTTCGATCCGATAGGGAGTAAGTCTCTTAGTTTCAGCCCGTTTTTTTGTGTTGAGGTGGATTTGATAAGGAAACTTCCTCAAAAGCTCAAAATTATTACTCCAAAAGGTCTTATGGTTCAAGAGGTAAGATATTTGAATTTTTCTAATGCTTGTTTTGGGTTCCAGTCACTATATTACATGATTCAAAATTGCCTATATAAAAAGAAACAATCTAAGGAAGTGGAAGAAGATACTACGAAGGAAGAACCTAAAAAAAAAACCAAAAAAAAAAATTAAATAAATATGAGAAGGAAGTTGATGATGGTTTGGGTCCTCAAAACAACAATTCCAATTCCTTTATTGGAAAACAGGAATGGAAAGTTGTTCAAGAAATAAGGGATATGCATGACTCTCCTGCTAGGCCTAATAAATCTAGGAGGGGACCAGTTTCAAGAGACAACTTAAGTCATAATCATAGGAGCATATCTCCAGTTTCCAGATATGGGAAAACAAATAATTTTGTTGAGTTTGGAGTTTAGGATGGATATTATCCAAGTAGTACTCTGCATATAGCAAAATAAATCATTGATGGGGTAGGGAATCAATTTTAGGTTATTTATTCCTTAAGTTTTCAATGAAGTTTGATATTTTTTCATGGAATGTAAGAGGGATGAATATCCCCACTCTTAGGATTTTTGTAAGTAGTTTCTTGAAATATATTTTTTCTGATGTATTATGTCTTCAATAAATTAATATTGTTGGGTTTGAGTTGCATAACTACCTAATAAGCTCCTGGAATGGCACTTGGTGGAGATCTTCTCATCGTCAAGGGTCTGGGGGTGTTGTTTTTATTGTTAGATAATGGTTGGCCTCTCTTTTTCTAGATTAGGGTGAGGACCTGGAGGGGCGTATTTTTTGGGCTACTTTTTCTTTGGCTGGTCAAGTGATCAAAATATGTTCAGTCTATGGTTCTAATGCTACTAATGATCGAGATCGTTTGAGGGATTGGATGCAATTTAATCTTCCTGAGGCATGTTGGTTCTTGGGAGGGGATTTCAATATGGTTGAGTGGCAAGGATATAGAGAAGGTGGATTGGGTTGCTACATTACTGACATAGAAAAGGATTCATGGGTAAAATTGAAAGCTACTCTTTAGGTGTTCGATGTGAATTTCAAGCAAAAATAGTATGAGTCTGGTGGTTGGTTTACTTGTTCAAACAAAAGAGTAGGTGTGGAAAGAATCTTTGTAAGACTTGATAGATTTTACATGGATAACTTTTTTACTTGTGTTGGCAAAGGAAAGAGGGTCATGGATGTTGATATGGGAGTTACTGGCTCTAACCACATGTCTATTTCTACATGTGTTCACATTGGTGTGATTCTTGTCGAGAAGAAAAAATTACCTTTCAAATTGAATGTCTCACATATTGATTATGTAGATTGTAGAGAGTTGATTCACTATGTCTGGAATCTAGAGCCAAGGCCTTCTGGGAAGGGATGGGTCCCTTGGTGGGATGTTGTTGTCAAAAGGATGGTTAAATTTTTAAGGGGATGGGGGAGACTTCTGGCTAGAAAAATTAGGACAAATATGAATACTCTCCGACAAAATATTGAGGAGGACAAGAGAAAGTTGGAAGTTGATCCTATTAATTCTTCTTTACAAGAAAAAGTTGCTGCTCTAGAGGAAGAAATCAGGAAAATTGAGGATTATATTTGTAGAGGAGTGTAAGTGAGAAGCAGGATCCATTGGATGAAGGAAGGAGATGCTTTGAATAAATTTTTCTTCAATTACATTCGTAATAAGAATGCTTCAAAAAAGATTTTAATTATGTAGTGGGAAGATTATACTCATACTGAGGAGGAGGGAGAGATAAGGGAGCTTTTTGGTAATCACTTCAGTAATATTTTTGTGGAATATGAGAGCACTATGGATGTTCAACATGCTAGGGAGGTGATTGAATGTTGCATTCCCAAGAATATTTTCAAATTTGAGAGTGATCACATGATCACTAATTTTTCCAAGGAGGAATTGTTTAGTGCTTTATCTAGAATGAAGAATGGTAAGTCTCTTAGTACTGATGGTATTCTAGAAGAATTCTATAAGTATATGTGGGATTGCATAGGGGAAGACTATACTAAAATGGTACAAGAAGTGTTTGAAGGGGTAGTATTTTCTTCTAGGATGAATCAAGGTGTGATTAAATTAATCCCCAAAGGAAGTAATAAGGACAAAATTGGTGGTTGGAGACCTATTACTCTTTTGAATATTTCATACAAGATAGTTTCTAAAGTAATATTTGAGACATTACTCCAAGAATTTTTAGAGAAGAACAAACTGGGTTTGTGAAAGGGATATTTATCCTGAAACTATTCTTTCTGTCTCGAAGATGATGGAATAGGTGGAATAATATTAGTAGCAGGATCTCTTATTAAAATAGACTTTGAAAATACATATTATAGTTTTTATTGGACATTTATCTTTAAAATGCTAGAATGGATTATGTTTAGAAACTCTGTAGTTCAGAAGATCCATATGCTCTTCTCCTTAGCTTCTACCAATGTGGTGGTAAATGGGAGAATATTCGAAAGTATTCAACTTTTTAGATCAATTAGGCAAGGTTACCCTTTGGATCCATTGTTGTGTATTATCTATGGATGTTTTGAGGTATATGTTAGAAACAAAGTGGCCATTTGGTCTTATTAGAGGCATCACTCTTTCGAAGAGACATTTTCTAAATAGTCATTTTGTTGATGACTCTTTCCTTACTATGTAGCTAGATAGATATTCCACTTTGGGTATTCAATATTGTCTTCAACAATTTTGTCTTGCTTCTGGGGTAGTGGTGAGTGAGGCTAAATAGGATTAAATGCTGATAGGAGCTGAGGATTTTCTTGGCAGGATTAACACTAGTTGGAGGAAAGTTGATGATGGAGAAATTGTTAGGTATTTGGGTATTCCCTTTTGCAGGAGGTTTTCCCTCAAATCTATGTGGGATAGGTGCATTTATAGGTTTGAAAAGAAGCTTTAGGTTTGGAAAAATAAGTTGATTTCTTTTGCTGGGAAGCTCACTGTTATTAGTAAGATTATCCAGACTTGTCACATGTATTACTCCTCTTGTTGGCTTCCTAACTTGACTCAATATAGGAGGTTGTAGACTTTAATTAGGAGTTTCTTTTGGGATAATATGGATGGTTCTAGGTGTGTTCCCCTTATTTCTTAGAAATATTGCATTGTTTCTAAGAAGGAGTGTGGTTTGGGGCTTTTGGAAATTCACGTGCATGGAAATTTTCTTGCTTCTAAGTGGATTACTAGATGCCTAGAGGATAATTTTTTATGGTAGTGGTTGTTGAGATACCAGATTCAAACTTGTATCAATCTTGATGGGATTTGTGGGGATTTCAACTGTGAGGATATTGTTGGGAATCCTAGTCGATTCAAAATTAGTGGAGGCATATTGATTAAAAGGATTTTGGAGGCCTGGAAAGAGGTTGTTAGAATTATTAAATGGGATTTTTTGTATGATAGGATAAGTTGGAATCTTTCTTCCAAAGCTATTTGTATTTGGTAGGAAAATGATATGTATGTTGTGGATAGGCCTAATATGAAATGTAAGAGGCTTAGCAAGAAATGTCTCTTTAAATGGGTTGAACTATGGGATGGGATTGTTTGGCAGTGGATTCCTTGGCAATAGTTGCTTGTTAAGTTCAAATAATAACCTTATGATAATTTTTTTTTTCAACAGATTCAAGACCTTCTTCTGTCTGAGCAACTATTAAAGCTTTCAGGTGGCCTTCCAGGTACGATTTGGAAAGACTTGAGGAGGAATTATGGGAATCCAATTTGGTTCTCTAAGGCTTCTAAAATTTATCAATTGATTCTTCCTAGTATCCCTCTTAGGGACATATTGAATGGTATATGAGGTCTAAATTGTACATGCAAGAAATGGTTGTTTGGAGTTTGGAATTTTAGGGTCTCAATGCAGATAAGGTTTTTGCTTGGTTGGTGATGATTCAAGGTCTACAAAGAAAATCTTGGTTAGCCAAGTGGATGTGTATTCCTGATGCTTGTGCTAGTTGTAGTCAGAGTGAAACTATTAAGCACATATTTTGGAAATGCCCAAGAACAAGGAAGGTCTGGAGAGTAGTGGCTTGGATTTATGGCAGTGTTTATTAGGGACATCTTGGGTGGAAGAAGGTTGTTTTTTGTGACTCTCTTGATTTTGCGTCTCATAGAAGGGTGTTTTAGCATATTATCAGGATCTCTATTCTTTTCATCATTTTTAAGGATAGATACAACTTGATTTTTAGGAACGAGGAGGCCCCTGTTGATGCTACTATTGGCAGAGCATCTAGTTTTATTTCTAGTCAAATTAAGGTTTTTACGGATGAAATTTTTAAAGACTACCTTAGAATAGATAAAAGTGCTACATCTTATTGATTGGTTTAATTTCACAAGATGATGTAATAGCTCTCTATTTTCTGTTGATGTATTTTTTATCCTTTCTTTAATATGAAGTATTTATTCAACAAAAAAAAAAACATCAAGAAAATTCTTTTCTCTCGTATCATTAACTCCTTGTATATATAAAGGTCACTAGATATATAAGTCACAAATACTAATTTTCATATATCTTCACCACAAAATGCTTAAATTCATAACTTATTTATGTTCTATCAAATAATTAAGGATGTCCTTTTTCCTAAGAAAAATCATTTTTTGTATGTATATAATATTTCTATATTAATGCATATTTTATTTTTAAACTAATATAGATGGTTTACATATTAAAATATAAATTATCATAAGTATGTTTTGCATATATACAAGTGTTATATACTAAATTTTGATAGATAAAGCAAATGATATAAAAAAAATATGTTTTACCTTTAAGAAATAGTGCTTTATAAATATATTAAATTATATTACTCTATTGTGAATGTTAAAATTATATAAATAAAGAGTTTCATTTTCCACATCCTAATATATAAATGGAGACATTAACATATCCTCTTTGCAAGGTGTATCTTTTATTTCATTGTCTAAGACTCAAGCATGTAAGGATAATAAATGATTAATACCTCAAAAAAATAGTTTGGTGGGTGGGTCAATATATTTTTTGGTCAAGGATAAGAGTTTTTAGGATTTCTAAAATGTAGCTTTGGAATATTATCCTCTTTATAACACATTTTAGAAATCAATATATTTTTAACAATTCATCCAATTAATTTAGGCTATCGTTTTTTTATTAAAAGTATAATAAGTGGTACATTCTATTATGATAAAGGTATGAAAATTGAAAAATAAATATGATATTTTTATCTTTTAATAACTACTTAATAACAAAATAACACTATATTATTTATAATTGCTTATTTCACTATTTAAAATAAATAATTCACTTCTCAAATGGACAATCATATAGGTTTAAAAGTAAACGATTATAATTTTAGAAATTGATATATTTTTTTCTTTGAATTTACATGGCGTAATCGGTAGCCATCAAAAATCTGATCAGGTTGTCCAACTTTTATGGCCACCACAATATTCTACATTGTCCACCCCAAAAGCTACCACATAGTTCTTCACGCAGTCGCCTCTATAACCACCATGCCACAGCCATTTTAAATATTTTACACCACTAAAAGCACCATGAAAGGGACAAGTGTTAATTTCGATGAGGTCCAATATTTGAACCTTGGATCTCTGTCCCCCTTATGGGGTTTGGTCAAACCAATTGATCTACACCTCGAAACTGGAAATTGATAATAAAATTTCAAAAAATTATAATTTTATTTTGGAAACCATATCAAATTTAAAAAAAAAAATATACACACTCTATAAAATTTAAAATCTAGATTACCATTAAGGGTTGATATTTGAAGAAAAAGGAATTCTAGATTTTTACAAAAATGATTTTTAAATGACTCAACTTAATTAGATTTTTAAAAACCAATATGCACACTCTAAAAAATTTAAAATCTAAATTACCATTAAAGGTTGATATTTGAATAAAAATGAATTCTATATTTTTGCAAAAAAAAAAAAATGACTAAACTTAATTAATATTCTTTGAGACTAGCAACAAAGTATCTTTCTCTGGAATCCTTTTCTCTTGTGGTTAAACTTATGGGTGGAAATCCTAATCTAGACATTGTCAGACGTTGGGCCATTTCCATATGGAAAGTGAAAGGTTACCTTGAGATCTTTGGGCTTTCTAATACATTTTTTAGCATTCATCTCAATTCTTAGGAAGATGCTAGTCAGATTATGACTAGTGGGCCTTGGTTCCTTGGGTCCAAGAGTGTTTTCCTCATGAAATGAACTCCTGATTTTGATCCTAAAATGCAAAGCATTAATTATGCTCCAATATGGTTCAGAATTCCAAATATTCCTTGGCATATTTGGCATGAAACTATCCTCAGGGCTCTTGCTTCAACTATTGGAGATCTTCTGCTTATTGATAGATTTAATTTAGCCAGGAGAAGGTTCCATATGGCTCGTATTTGTGTTAATGCTAACTTGGATTCTCCTTTGCCTACCTTTTTTGAGTTGGAGAATGATTTTTTTTTATAAAAAATAAGCTATTGAGTATGAGAATAATCCCCCATATTGCATTGAATTCCAGACTAAGGGTCACCTTAGAGATCATTGTCCATCATTTAGAAGAAAGGTAAAAAATATTCCAACCCAGGGCAATCAAAATGCTGACAAAGGCACATAATTTCAAATGTTGTTTAAGAAGGAAAAAATAATATTTCCTCCTTCAAATGGATTATCTTTCAGACCCATAAAGAACTAGAAATATCATGATGAAAAGGTCAATTCTCCAAATGACAAGGGCAAAAGAGTTTCTTCGTCCAACAATCCTAAGGAGGTGAGTCTCTTTGCTCTTCCCAACAAATTTGAAGATTTGGATAATTTAATATCTAAAAATGATGATGTTGATTTGAATAGTCTCAATCCTAAGTCAAATCCTTCTTCGATTCCTTTGGAAGCCTCTCACAAAGCTTCTCTCACTTTTCTTCCTGATCCTAATACACTTATGGCCTCTACTTTTTAGACTGATAGCCACCCTTCACCTAATATTACTAATATTGTTGATCAATCACTTGTTGATGATGTTTCAATTACTCCCTCATTTTTTTAACCCTCCAACACCATGGTTCAAAAAATCTCTACTCATAATTTTAGTCCAAAAAATACTAGAAGTCATAATAAATCTCCTATTGACTGTGAAGTAGATAAGAAGAGAGGAAGACCCTCTAATTCTGGACAATAGAAACAGGATTTCCATGAAGACATTGCCAATGACATCCAAAAAAATATTTTATCTTTGGGAATTAACCTTTCTAAGGAAGATTCAAAGAGATCAAATGACATCCTAAATATTTAATGTCAAATGACATCCTCCCCCTATTGGGTGGGTCAAATTAAACATTGATGGAGCTACTAGAGGGAACCCTGGTAGGGCTGGTGTAGGAGGCATCTTAAGAGATCATCTTGGTAATTCCTTTTTTTCCTTTGCCGAACCTTTAGGAGAACTATACAATCATTCTTCTGAATCTAAAGCTTTGTGGAGAGGTCTACAATTTGTGAAGCAAATTTCTGGTAAGATAATTGTTGAAGGTGACTCTTTGAACATCATACATTATTTAAAGAACTGCAAACTAGCAGGATGGAAGACAAGGACCATTATTGAGGAAATAAAATATATCGTCAATGAACAACATGAGGTCATTGTCCAACATGCCTTTAGAAAAGCTAACTTCATTCCTAACATGTTGGCAAACATTAGGGTCTCTACCCGAGGAATGTTGACATTGATAGATTCCTTGCCTCTTGAAGTAGCGATGATTTCCAGGAAGGATAAAAATCCACACCATCATGATGAAGCTTAATTTTAATACATGTATTTTTAGTCACAATCATATTTTCCTTGTGAACTATCATCTGTCTCCTCGCTCCATAAATGATGTTTGTACTTACATTACCTTTTACTTTTCACCTTCATCTTCCATACCAAAGTTGTACCATATTTTGAGCCTTACCTTGATTTACACCTTCACCACCTCTCATGATCCTTGCCCTTGCGCCCCATCACCATTTCAAAATTTCCCCACCAATTTTTTCATAACCGATATTCCTTGAAATAATAATGTTTTTATAAGACCACTAATAATAATTTTAGGCCTGTGCTCCTCAAAAATAGTTCATTTACCCCTTCAAGTGATTTCCCTCAATGGACACCTTTCTATTGCTTTTTGAGGAATTTCCTCTTGGGTTTTTCAAATTTTCCTAGTTCTAGTGCCATTTTTGCTCCTTTTGGGTCCCGATTTTTAAGTGTTCATTTAAGTTAACGTTTTCCTCCTTTTGAACAATTTCCAATCTCTATCTGTTGTTTTTGATGTCTAAAAATACTTATTGATACCTACATTGCCCAATATCTGATTATTAATAGGCTTTTTTGATTTTCAAGGTCCATTTATTGGTCAAGGAGTACTTTTTTAAACCCCATATTTTATCTACATGTATAGTCTCTTGATTTTTCCTTATTCTAGCTATTTTTGGTTGCAATTTCCTTGCCCTGTTTCATCCTTTGGAATTTTTTTGTTGTAGATTTGTTTATGTTGAGCCTAAGGTATATGAGATGGAGAACACTGCTAAAGTTGTATTGAAGGATAAAGGTCTCATACTATTATTTAAAATGTTCTTTGGAATCAACTAGGATGCTACGACAGCATTTGCAGATACATGGGAGAATGACATCATCACAATACATGGAGTTGAGTTCCAAATCACATTGGAGACCCAAGCTGAACTTAGGAGGTAGCCCCATGATGGTTGAGTTGTAAGAAGGAACAAGCATAACTAGGAAGCTGAGCTATCCCATTTTGAATCATAATCCTAGGTGCGTAAATTCCATAAGAAAGGTATGTATCATCATCACTTATCCACCCCTTGGAAGGAAATCCTTAAGACTGTCATGCAGTATCTTATAGTAGATGATCTAGAATCCCAATTATGCAGCTTCTATTTTTCCTTCATTAACCATTTTAGAGATGCTAAAATGTTAAAAATCTATGCTGCTCTATATTGGTCCATTGATTATACCTTTACTTCCACCCATGGTAAGAAGGAGGAAGGCTATACTTCCCATCAAGGGATTTTTAAAATCCTTTATGGTTATTTACTCCAGAATTTCCCTAAAGGAAACATTCCTACCCCTACCTCTTCTGAAGAGAATTCATCCTCTACTCCCAGCCCTAAAGCTTCCAAATCCAAAAGAAAGAGTAAGTCTGAGAAGCCCCAGTCTGTTTCCAATGTCAAAAAGAAAGTTAAGCTTGAAAAAATGCTTGTTCGATGCTCTCAAAGGCTTAAGTTTAAGGATACTCCCACCCCTGAAGTCATCAAGAAAGAACACAAAGTTGATTGTGACTCTCCTGATGTGGTGGAAAAGTATCTCCACAAACTTGTTATCTAGACCACTTCTGCTACCATTGATCATTTGGAAACTGCCTATGGTGTGCTTGGGAAAGGAATAGCTCAGCTCAAATAATAGTGTAATGCTCTCATTTTGCTCTTTTTCTATGACATGTATGAAGAGGGGCCTATTGTTTCTACTATTGTCAGTATTTTTGACATCAAGGATGATGAAGTTGTTGAGATTGCGAAGGAAATTTCTAAGGATACCTCTAAGGACACTCTCAAGGACCAGGTTAAGGATGTTGACCAGGAGATTGTGGTTGCTTCTCCTATGTAGACTGATGCACCTAATTAATCTCATTGTGTGCCTTGTCTCTCAGTTAGTTTTCTCTAGTTTTGTGTGATGTTTTGATCTTTCCTTAGGGTTGTTCTTTTTTGTTCATCCTTAAGTGGTTGCATTTTGTTCCTTCTAAGCATCCTCTTTTTGCTCTCTCGATGTTTCCTTTTTTATGTTCATCTTACTTTATTTTTGGACAAGGTGTTGGGGTGCATTCCAAATACCCCATTTTTTAATGAAAATTATTAACTTACCAAAAAAAATATTCTTTGAGACTAATTTTGAATCAAGAAATGTGTATTAATAAATGATGACTATATATTTTTTCAATGGGTTATATGGAATTGAAATAGGCCCCACATGTATTACATCATCACCACATACTAGTATTACAACAAAACTTGGATATTATGCATGTATTGTTTGGCAAGATTCAGGGTCTGAAATGATGACTATAATTTACCACCTACATATGATAATTTTTGTACTTTACTACACATGAAGGTTTAAGAATAAAAACTCTAATTGTAAATTACTTTCACATAATGTTGCATGGTTGAAGAAAGTGTTTTATATATTATAGTGTATTATGCCATAAAAGGAGTTTCGTTTCTTAAAAACCATTTCTTCCATAAATAATGGATGTATTTAATACCAATATAATGAAAAGCATTATCTATTTTCATTAAAAACTGTCTTGTTAAATTTTTTGAAATTTTAAAATTACTAAAACACTCCATTTTCTTCTTATTTATTTTGTCATCATTATTATTTTAGTAATTATTCATATCTACTTATTCTTCTCCTTCTTATTATTTATGATTATTTGCAATCCATGTAATGTAGTATTTGTAAGAACTATCAATTAGAAATAAATATATGGATTTGAAGTAATTATTCTAACATCATCATTTTAAACCAAAAAATAATTGATTCCTATTATTAATTGAATATGTGAGACTCATTATTGTGTTGGGATTAATTTGAAGCTATCAATTTATAAAATTAATTTAATAAATATATGATTCAAAAGTTTCAAATATGTCAAGATATTAATTAGTTGATATTTAGGTGACATAGAAATGACACTTTTTTTATTAAGGTATAAGAAGGGGTTTTGAAAGGTTCTCCAAAAATTTAACTAAAATTTTACAAGAAGATAAGCCCAAAATCTTCTAAGAGAAACACATACATTACAAAAATATATCCTTTCATTGAATACAAACATAAAAAACTTAGAAAAATAGCCTGCATCAAATAAAAGCTATCACATATTGAACACAACAAAAAGTACAATAATTTGAAGCAATAGAGGAATAAAATTTCTTTTCCTTTCTTGATTTTTGATCCCACTATCTTCACATATGATTGAACTTTATGTGTAACATGCTCTACACCAATCCCAATAACTTACTATCCTAAAAAAAGTGTATGAGTTCCCCATAACCAAATCCAATCAACAATTGGACAAAGGTTTTTTTACCAAGCTACCTTGAGAATTACTACCAAGTCATTCTAAACACAACCATAAACATCAAATATTAGTTTCACAACAACTTTATTGAGGATAAATTCTATTAGATAGTGAACCTTGAATTCCTAGTAATATATTTCCATATACTCAAAGTCTCTGACCCATAGAATACAGTCCCAATGTAGAACATCCAGTAAAAGACCATTAGTGAAACACATGGGCTTCATATTAATAAAAATAAGGATCATGATTTACATTTTAGATAATACAAACAAGCACATATGGATAATATTTATGGGAAAACTTTATGAATCTAGTCCACCAACCTTTTGTTTCTAAAATTGAAACATACATTAGCCACTAACACAATCCAACTAGAGTGGAATACCTAGGTCAAAATGACCAGGGGAAGGCACTCACCTACATGCAACATATTCAAACCAAATATTTTCAAAGCAAATTTTAACAAAAATGAGACCTAAATTACCATGGTGCCAAACAAAAAAAAAATTCTTTGAAAAGAGTGGTATAAACAAGAGCCAACATCACCAAAGTTCCTTATTCTAAAAACCATACAAAAATAGGGGGCATCGTTGTTATAAGAGTTGTACCATATTCTATTTTCAAACATTCTCCTTAACATTGATTTATAGGACCAATATTCCATATTACTACTTCCAACATCCCACCACATCCTTCTATGAAATAAACCATACAAATTTTTAAGGAATGGAATATTAATTATTGTGAACCCCATTTCTTTTTCATGATAAAATATTGTGATAACTTTATAGGGGAAGTATCCTTCCCAAACATTTAGTCCTTCTTGTGTTACTATAAAATTAGTATAATCTATTATTTCCTTCCCTATAAATATGATTAAATTCAACTACCTCCATAAGCCTTATAGTATGCCAAGATTCATCAATCGTAGAGGTTAAATTCCAGTTGAATTTTGTATCTTATTTCATTAGATTAATCATGTTTAATGAATTCCCTTCTATTATTACTTTTTTAATCTAAATATCACTCACAAACTTTATTACCATGCACATAGCATGGGCTTCTACAAAGTGGCTATACTAGTCCTTAAGGGTTTCAACATAATAAATAAAAATATTACCATTTTCATATCTTATCAAACCTTTCACTTGAACAGGTGTAGGATTTCATTTAGCTGCCCCATCAAAGTTCAATTTAAGAATACCATACAAAGTGGGAGTCCATTTTATTTGCCTCCTTAAAATATTTTTAGGAAGATCAAACATACTTTTCACTGGATCAAGACCATAATCAATAGCAATCATACTATCCTCCTTTGATTCCCAAACCTCATCCCACTTAACTACTCTAGAATTATCCATATTTAGAGAGAAAATAATATTGGCTACAATAAGACTACCCCTTAATTTCCCTTTAAAAAGATGGCTATTTCATTTTTTCCAAAGAGCCCATAGAGAATGAGGAAGGCTGAAGTCCCATAAACAATTATGTCTTTTACTCTTGAAAGGAGATTTCCATTGGAGAGAAATATCACTAAGGTAGTTGGGGAAGATCCAAGAAACTTGGAATCTATTGAGAACCAAATGGAGGAATTCTCGAGCAAAGGAGTAGTTCAGTATCAAATGGTTAATGTCTTTCAGCGTACATTCACAAAGGCTACATGTATTAGAAATTGAAAACCTATTTTTGTAAGGTTATCTATAGTAAGTATATTATTTTTGCAGATGATCCAAAATAAGAAGGTAACTTTAGGAGTGAGATTGTTTAACTAGACAACCAAAAAGGACTTTCACCATCTAGAAAATAGTAACCAAATTTTACTGAATAGGTCCCTTGATTGGATAATTTCTACCACCTAGAATCTTGAGCATTTACGATATTTAAGGAAAAAACATGAATAATCCTATTTAGTTTACTAAGAATCTAGTTCTTTCTTTGATCCAAACATTTAACTTTAAATTGTTTCCATTTGTGTCTACTCTCTCCCATTATAATATAATCACTAATCATGGGTCCATAAGTTTGAGAAACTTTATTCCCTAGGATAGTGAATTCCAAGTCTTGATTAAGGAGAATGCTATTAAGCTAGGAATATTTATAAAAAAATAACCTTGTTACCCTTCCCAATTTTCCATTGTAAACCTTACTAAAAAAATGGTCTAATATCTTAGATTTTATTCCAAAATTTAGAGCCCCTAGGAAATCTCCTTCCTCAAAAAAATCAGCATCATATCTCAAGTACTTGGCTTGATCAATACTCATGCATATTACCTCTTCATTCCTTTCATCTTACCTCTTCATTCCTTATAAGTTTCCAGCCAAAATTTCTTAAGAGGGATTTATTTAGTTTTCTCAGTCTTCTAGAATGCAAAATCCCTACCTCCTTTTTCTAGTAGACCTATTCCCAAGTTACTAGTGGTAGACTCCTTTTATCCTCTAAACCAATCTACAATAAATTCCTCTTAATATGTTCAATTTTTTTATAGAATTTAGTCAACATATTAAAGAGGGATATAATATAGACCATGATGCTTTGAAGAGAGGATTTCACCAAAACAACTTTTCCTACTTGGCTAAGAAGAGATTATTTTCATATTATTAATTTCTTCGAAAATCTCTCCATAAATGATTTCCATATGTCATCCGAAGATCTATCATTAAAAATGGGTATCTCAAGATAATTCAAAGGAAATTCCCCAATCCCACATCCAAAGATACTTATAATTTTTTACTACCTCTTGAAAAGAGTGTTTAAAAAGAACATTTTACTTTTTGCAAAGTTAATGTTTTTGCTAGCTAGTAATTAATAGGTTTCCAAAATATATTTTAACTCTCTTGCTTGTGGGATAGAGAATTTTAAAGTGATAATAGTGTCATGTACAAACTATAAATGGAAGATAGTTCTAATTGTAGAAGTAGGCTTAATACCATCCAAATTTCCTTCCTCTACAAATTTTAAAGTAGTTCACCCAAGGGCCTCAACAAGGATGATAAAGAGATAGTGGGATAAGGGATCCCCTTGTCATAGATCTTGTTTGCCTTTAAAATAACTAATAATAATGCCATTGATTAAAATATAAAACATAGCTAAGATAAATTGGTTGCTAATAAGTCAATCCAATCCTACTAAAATCTAAAATTTCTCAACACTCTAATGAGGAACTACCAATAAACCTTATCGTAAGCCTTACTCATATCCAATTTTAGAAGCATACTCTCCTCCTTGATTTTATCTATAGAATGCATGATTTCATGAATTATTATTATACCATATAAAATATGTCATCCTTTCACAAACCCACCTGATTTTGGTCTATTACAAATGTTAGAAGAACTTTAATTCTAGTAGCCAATGTTTTGGAGAAAATTTTCTAAAGTTTATTACACAAACTAATATGATGGAAATCAACATAATTTCTAGCCCTTGACACCTTAGGAATAATTTATAGGAAGGTAGCATTCACATAATAAAAAATATAATGATTCTTCTTAATCTCCTTCATTGTACCAATGATATCATGCCCTACCATGTGCCAAACATATTGGTAGAAGCTCGCTAGAAAACAATTTTTCCTAGGGGCCTTGTCCCTCTTCATATCAAATACTACCTTGTATATCTCCTCATCTATGAAAGGATTCCAAAGATAGTCATTCATTTTATCTATCATCAAAGTATGTATATTTTAGATCATGGAATCCATTTCTTCCTCATTAGAGGGACAGCCACACCAATAAACTCTGACAAAATTTGAAATGCGTTCTTTCTAATATGCCCCAAATACTTTATTACCTTTGCATAATTTTACAAAAAATTTATAATTTTATTGATGCTTCAATGTCCTAAGTTAGAACCATAGAAAAACTTAGTGTTATGATCCTCTTCTTTAAGACATGTTATTCTTGATTTTTGTCTTCAAAAAATATCTTCACAAGACAATGTATTATGGTATTCAGTAAAAATATTTTTTTCTCTATATTGCAACTCACTGATAGACCATCCTTATCTATCAAAACTTCAATATCCTATAGTTGGATATTTTAACTCAGTTTATTTTTTTTCTAAAATATGTCCAAAAATTTGTTTATTCTACTGCTTTAGATCCCTTTTAATGAAGCTTAACCTCTTATCTATTGGGGAAAACTTATCACTAGATAATTATTCCTTCCACTAGTTTACAATTTGATATTCCAAATTCTCATGTCGTAGCTAAAGTAAATAACCCAAAAATGAAGAGCACCAAAGTGCAATAAAAATGTAATAAAAATTGTAGTAGTGCACGATAGTCTAAATTTGAGGGACCAAAAGTGGTCAAAAATTTAAAATTTGAGAGTAAATTCTACACAATAAGATATTTGCAACAATGTATCACATGTAAAAAATAGATCTATAAAACAAAAGATATGAGCTCTAAAATTTGACTACAAATTTCAAAAAACAAGGACAACAAGCATGTTTTTTACAAAATAAATGGAAGAGAATGATGTTTTCAATTTCAAATGAACTCAAAAAATATTACCAAGATTTTTCCACAATATCCTATGGCTATATTAATATTTTTATATTTAAAAGAGAGAAAATAACGTTACAACACTTCATTTTAAAGTCTAGGAAAGCCAACAATCATACTAACTCTTCAAGGCCTATAGAAAATTTTGGGCTTCTTCAAATTTGTGGGAGAACTTTTGGTTTTCTCTTTCTTAGTCAGCATCAATCTCCAACATACTCCCCCTTGATGCTGAGTGGTGAGACAAGTTTATCTCTCAATCTCAAAAATTATTTTTTGTTGACACCTTTGGTAAACAAGTCTACAAGCTATTGTTTAGTGTTGTAATATTTTAAATATACAACCTTATTTTCCAACATGTCTATTATGAAATGAACCTTTAAATCAATATGTTTAGTTTTACTATGATGGAGTAGATTTTTTTTCAATCTTTATTGCACTTGTGTTGTCACAAAAAATTATTGCTAGACTATTTTGAACTTCACCTTTCTCTTCAAGTACATTTCTCAACCAAAGTGCTTGTGTACTTGTTGTAGTGGCTCCAACATATTCTACCTCTACAGAACATAAAGAAACAATACTTTGCTTCATTGAGCTCCATGTTATCACACCTAAACCAAGTGAAAATTAATTTCTGAAATTTCATTTTCTATCATCTAAGAAACTTCCCCAATATGAGTCATTGTATCCAACAATATCCATTTTATTGTTAGCATCATAATGAATGCAAAAAATTCAAGGTTCTTTCGACATACATCAAGATTCTCTTTATTGCTCTCATGTGTGAAGTTTCATTCATGTACCTTGATACAAGTGAAACTATAAATCCAATATCAAGTCTTGTTGTAGTAAGGAACATTAAGCTCCCAACAATTCTTCTAAAACAAATTCATTAGCTTTATCTTCTCCATAATATCTATACAACACTTCTCCATGTGCCACAAGTGTCCAAATGAGTTTACAATTTTCCATGCCATATTTATTCAACATATATTTTACATATTCTGATTGAAAAATGAAATTTTACCATCACCTTGATGTACTTCCACACCAGGAAATTATTACATAAATCGTAAATATTTCATATTAAATTCCTTCATCATAGCATGCTTAAATAATTCATCATATTTGAACTACTTCCCATACACATTATATCATCAACATATAGGTAAACAAGGATAATATCATCACATTCATTCTTGAAATAGAGTGGCGTCATTCTTAATTTTCATGAAACCACAATATTGGAAGTACCCAATATTTCATGAGTACCATGCTCTAGGTGCTTTCTTTAGTCTATATAGTGCTTTATTTAATTTTTAAACATGGTTTTTATTTCCTTTTACTTAAAATACTTGATGTTGCTAAATATATAACACCTCATCTAGATAACCATTCAATAATGCACTTTTCACATTCATGTGATAAATATTCTATTGTTTATTAGTTATGAATTGTCTCTTGTTTTTTAATAGGGGAAAATGTTTGTTCATAATATATACCACATATTTGAGTGAATAATTTTGAAACAAGTCTTTCTTGGTATCTTTTTATGCTTCCATCACTATTAAACATTACTTGGTAAACCCATTTAGATCCAAAAATCGTCTTGTACTTGGGTAATTTCACAAGTTTCCAACTATAATTTTCATGGACTCAATTTCTTATTTTATTGATAACACCTAAACATCATTAGTACAAGCATATTCATAACATGAAGGTTCCAAATCAGCTTCAAAAAATAGAGCAAAATTCACCAACTCACCTTTTGGTTCTTCTTCATCCTCACCATACATTTTGAGATTTTCTAGTCTTGAAACAACTTAGTCAAACTCTTGAACTTAGATTCTTATCTACCTCATTTGAAAGTTCTTGTCCATAATTTTCATAGCTAGATGTGCTTTGAATATTCTCTTTCCTTTATTTGTATTCTTGGTGGGACTTGTAGATGAGCTACTTGTGCTTGAACTTGATGTGATCTACTTTGAACTTGTTTATGGGTTGCTAGGTGGGATTGGAGGAGTAGAGGGAACATTTGAAGATTGTCCTCCAACTGTATTATCTTCTTCAACACAAAATACTTTTTTATAGATTGTTTATGATTGTACATTCCTCTTTCATAACAAAATATATCTCTAGAGAGTATAAGCTTGTGAGTTTTTGGATTATACAATATATATGCCTTACCTTTTTTAGAATATCCTACAAGAATACATGGCTCACTATTGGAGTCCAACTTCTTTATATCTTCATAATTCACATGTTTATATGCAAGACAACCAAAAACTCTCAAATGACTTACAATGGGTTTTGTGAGATACCATGCTTCGTATGGAGTCTTCTTGTGTAGTGTTCTTTTGGAGCATCTATTGAAAATGTACATTGATGTATAAACTTAAAAATACCAATAATAATTTCTGAAATATTTTATCTTCAACATCCATCTTGCCATTTTTACAATGGTTCTAATTTTTCACTGAACTACATCATTTTGTTGTGGTGTATATGCGGTAGTGAGTTGCATCTTGATTCTATGTTTTTTGCAAAAATAATTGAACTTATTTGAACAAAATATTTCTCCACAATATTTTTACAAATACTTTATTTTATATTCAATTTCATTCTCATCCAATGCTTTAAAAATACTGAACATGCCAAAATATTCATCCTTATGGTTCAAAAAATACACCCAACACTTCCATTAAAATTTCAATGAATGTGATAAACAATGAAGACTTACGCAAACTTTGTGTTTGCATAGGTCCACAAATATTATAATGTACAAGTGGAAGTGGGTATGAGGCCTATTATGATTCTCCTTTTGTAAACTCCTTCCTTGCATGCTTTCCAATAAAAAATGCTTTACAGACACCCTTGTGCTTTTAAACCTTAGGTAGTCCATTTGCTATGTCTTATGCAGACAAAATTTCTAGAATTTTAAAACTCAAGTGTCCAAATATAATATTCTAAATCTAATTCTTATCTTCAAGTTCTATGTGTGCCATGTTCATACTCCCTCTAGATGTTAAAGGAGACATTCAATTATTTATCATAGGAAAAATGGTAACCTTTATTCTTATCGTAAATGATACACTCAATTTTATCAAACACAACTTCATAGTTTTTTCTACAAGTTGTCCAACAATGAAAATATTATTCTTCAAATTGGGAGCATAGTAGATATCATAAATTTTATTTGTACTTTCTTTAGTGCTAACCTCTATGGTGACTTTTATAGCCACATCCAAATAATTATTATTCCCAAGAATTATCTTGGTCTTGAAATTCTCATGCACATCAACAAACAACTCTTTTTATCAAGTGATGTGGTTAGAGCAACCATAATTTAGATACCAAACTTGACTAGTTTTTAAAGTCATGTCACTAGTCAAAAATAAAATACCTTATGAAACTTCATTCTCACGTACATAGTGGGTCTTCTATATCCATTTATGGTCTTCACTCTACAATATCATGTAATGTGGCCCATTTTATGACAATTATAGCATTCAACTCTTTTTTGATCAACCCTTCCATGTTCTCTTCTAGAAACAATATGCCATCTTCCTCTTCATCTTCCTCATCTATCTCTTGAGTAATTATAATTTTTTCCTATTCCATGTGCTTGTTTACTTGTGCTTGGACTATCTCATCATTCTTAGAAATTTTTAATTTAGAATTAAAATAATTCTTATTTTCTTTACTAGATTGTCTTAATATTTCCTCACGTGACATAAGAGAACCAACTAGACAATCAAATTCAAGCGTAGAAAATATTTACTCTCATAAAAAATTATTGCAACATGATTCTATTTAGGCGTAAGAGATCTCAATTACTTCTTCACAAATACCTCATTTTTAAAGGTATTCCCAAGGGTGTCCATATTTTTAACCACATCCTTCACTCTAACACAATAATAACTCACATTTTTAGCCTCTTTCATTTGCATAATATCAAACTCTTTCTTCATGGTTTGCAACTTAACCATTCTTACTTGATAACTTCCTTCATAAGCCTATTGAAGAGACTTCCAAGCCCCCTTGGTTGATGTAGCAACAACAATACATGGAAATAAACTCTTTTTAAGATAAGATTGAAGATGGTCGAGGGCTAATGTATTTTTCTTCCTTGTTTTTATTTTTCTTGTCCTATCATTTCCTTTAGTGTGTTCTAATAAGGTGGTTCTTCATAACCACTCTCCACTACTTCCTAAATATATTTTCCAATTAATAATTTTATTATATTTATGCTCCAATAATTATAATCTTACCTATTAAATTTTAGAAATGGGTAATGAGTTGTTGAAGTGGCCATTAGACTCAAGGAGAAACAAATAATTTTTTTCTTCAATGAATTTGTTCAAGAACTTGACAAAATATTAGGCTGACCACAAAATCAAGTTCAATCAAACTTAAAAAAACCAACCAAGATCTAATACCAAATGAAGTAAATGATCTGAAAATAAAGAGCAACAATGTGTAGTAAAAATATAATACCAAAATAATTGCAACAAAAAATATAGCAAAAATTGTAATAGTCCATGATAGTATAAATTTGAGGGACCAAAAGTGCTAAAAATTTGACTAAATTTTGGGAGTAAATTATACACCTGAAAAAATTTCCAACAGTGTATCATATGCAAAAAACAATGCTATAAAACAAAAGTTATGAGCTCTAAAAGTTGACTATATGTTTCAAAAAATAGGGACAACAAGCATATTTTTCACAAAATGAATGGATTAGAATGTTGTTTTTTATTCCAAACAAACTTATAAGTATTACCAATACTTTCCACAATTTCCTATAGCTATATTCCTTTATTTTACATTTACAATAGAGAAAATTATGTTACAACACTTCATTTCATATTTTAGGAAGTCCAAAAATCATGGTGACTCTTCAAGGCCTATAGAAACTTTTGGGCTTCTTCAAATTTATGGGAGAACTTTTGGTTTTCTCTTTCTTATTTAGCATCAATATCCAGCATAGACACATAATTTTAAATCTAAATATAGATCTAAATAAACATTTTGAGTCACCCAATTTCTAAATCAAAGGGTTGTGACTAGAACCAACTTTAGGGAGGGCAAATAGGAGGGATTTTCCAAAAATCTATAAACATTTCTAATATAGAAAAATCTATATAATCTAACTTGGATTATATGATCCCCTAAATGATCATTTCTCCAAGTTTATTTCACTCTCCTAAGATCCACATTTATTAGTTCATTATCATTATTTAAGTTGGAAAAATCAATCATTCCTTTTGAGACAGTAGGGTTTTATTTTTTTTATTATCGCATGGATTCATGGGAGACTTAAAAAACCTAACTAGAATCCAAGACATTCCTTTGAATGCTTCACGTTAATGGCCTAGGTTATCCCAAAGCAATATTATGCATAAGGGGTCGGACCTGAAATATACTTGTAAAAAATTTGTGAATCCATTTTGAAACAATGGCAAATCCTAGCCAACCTCATGTCGAAGGCAATGGTCAATTATCCTTATATGGACCCTCCCTCAAATGCATCTCTACACAAGGCCCCATGGATATAGTTTTGCATTTGGGTCTTCCTCAACTATATTTCTGAACCCAACACCCCTAAATACATAAATGCACCTGACCTTCCTTAGATGTAGTTTTGCACCTGACCCAACCCTCTTCAACCAAGTGCAAAATTGCATCCATCTCGAACCGAGTGAAAAACTACATTCAAGGGAGCCAGTGTAAAAATGCACCTGATCTGATGTAAAATTGCATTCGGCCTAAACCAAATGCAAAACTACATCCAGGGTAGTCTGTACAGAAATGCAAATGGTCTAGTACAAAACTATATTCAATATATATGGGCACAAAAATGCATCTGACCTTCCCATGGATGTATTTTTGCACCCGGTCTAGCCCTACCCAGTTGGGTGTAAAATTGCATCCAACCCAAACCGAGTGTAAAACTACATCCAAGGGAGCCAGTGTAAAAATGCACCTAATCTAGTGTAAAATTGTGTTCGGACCAAACTAGGTGTAAAACTACATCTGAGGTAGCAATTACAGAATTGCACCCAGTTTGATGTAAAACTACATCCGGTCCAAAGTGGGTGTAAAACTGCATCTGGCCCGAGATGGGTGCAAAACTGCACCCATCAAGGGACGGTTGGGTTGGGTGTAAAACTACATCTGGGGGAGTCGGGTGCAAATGCTTCCACTACTCCTCTATCAAAACGCTATTTATCTGCAACAATTTTATCCATCGATCATCTATTATTCTAAAATTTTGAACATTTTAAGTGAAAAAGTATCATTGGCATGTTAGTTATTTATAGTGTTATAGTTGGTGAGTTGTGTGGGACAATTTAAATTTTTTAGAAATTTAAGGTGAAAATAATCCACAATTTATGTGGGAGTGTTTGTGAGTTTAAAAAAAATGTAATACCATTATCAATGAATGGCAATCTGATACCTAAAAAAAAAAAAAAAATTGGATGAAAGGATCGACATCTAGGGTACCCCAAACTCGTCATTTTGAATTTAAAAAAATGAAAATATTTGCCCTATTTGCGAATATTCGTCGTTGTGCATAACCTTGTTCCAGAGTTATTTTCTTCTAGAAACTATATTTAGAGCATACACATTTGTTATAATCCACTGATTACTATTTTATTTACATTTAAAAAGGGAAGTAATCACTTGGTGTGTTTGGATCAAAGTTCTTCCCTCCAATTTTTTTATCCCATAAGCAAAGCTGCTAATTCTTTCTCTTTCCAGATCTTACTTTTTATTGCCTCCATATTTTGTTGGTCCATTTTAGTTTTATGTAGAAGAGAAATTTGTGGTCTTTTTTCTTTTCTCATTAATTTAACAACTCTATTTTTTGAAGAGGCATTGAGTCCCCTTTTATTCCATGAGAGAATTTTCAATTTTTAGGTTTACTAGGTGTCCCCCCACCCACGGATAAGATATTATAAGTTCCATTGGATATATCAACCACTATTTCATGTTCCCTAATATTTTATTTTGGTCATAATATTTCTCTACACCAACATCAATTTCCCATTTTCTTGTTCCCTTTTTTATGATTTGGGGTTGAGATACCTTGTATATCACCTTTTAGTTTATCATATTTTTCTTCTTCCAGGGGAACATCCTCCTTGAGGGGAATTTGGATTTTTTATTGAGACTCAAATCCTATTTAGACTGCATGGTTTTCTTTAGATACATCCAATTAGGAATGGAGAGCTAACTTAGGATTACCAACTTCTAAAATATTAAAAGCATTTGAAATAGGAATTTCAAAATTATCTAAATATGAGTTCATTAAACCTCCTCCTTATTCATCACTGTATGATCTTTCATTGGAGAAGTTATATTGGAATGACATCCACTTGATTCTCACATCTTCTAATACCTTTTCCATAGCTCTCTCCTTTATATTGTTTCTTTTTCCATATTTTTTTGTAGGAAGATTTTTAAAACTTAGGGGATACGTTAGATGAATTCCCTAGTTTCTTGCATGTTGCACATATGATTAAAATATTCTCATACTCAATATTTTAATTCCAAACACCCAGATTTGATAGTAAACTAACTGAGGTAGGAAAATCCTTCTCAAGGTCTAAATTGACATAGATTATTGATTAAATCAATCAAGAATAAACTCTGGTGGCTAGTTCAATAGCCACCAGGATCCTTATTTCTCTTGTTATACCCACCAACACATCCTCATTCTAGAAGTGATGGGGAAAAGTTGGTAGCCTATCCTAAATTGGGTCTTGAGAAAAAATTTAAGAATCTAGGTTAAATTTTGGGCTTCATATTCATAGGATGAGACCCCTCCATCCAAAAATCCATAGTTCTCCCCCCAAAATTTTGTTTAAGTCCTTAGAGAGTAATAGGACCATGAAAAAATATTTTGACAAAGCAACTATTTCCATGTGACCATTGGACCTCTATTTTGATGCACCCCTTTTTCTAACCAGGTCTAGATCTATATGAGCATCCATAAATTGTCCTACCAGATTCATAGACCCTTGTTCAATCTCCATATATAAAAGCTCATCTAGGATAATAATTTTTCCTCCTTCAAGAATTAGGATAAAATAGAGCTAATAAGGTTTCTTCTTACCATTAACCACAAATGACCATGAAGGACCCCCACAAAAGGAATGTGGGTCTCTTCCAAAAAACCCTAAACAAATGCCATATTATAAATGCTAAAAACAAATTTTAGGCCCAAACTATTATTCACCTCTATCAAAGGAATGTTGTTTTAAGAAAATATTTCTTTTTGTCACCCTTCCCCTCATACTTATTCTCACCATCACCACTCCCACCATCACCACTCTTCACCTCTACCTCCATAATTCATTTCTTTATGTAAAATATGGGTTTGATCCTATTGTTGTGATGATAGTTGCTGCTCCCCTACCACAATATCCCATTGCCAAGACTGTAGCCACTACACACCTACCATAGGAATCCTACCACACTATCCTACCACCAAACCATAGTCAAGACTATAGCCACTACACCCCTACCACAAGAACCCTACCACAATATCCTATCATTGAATATTTATTGAATTGTGTGTTCTCATATTCGAATTTCTATCAAATTTGATATATTGTCATTTTTATATAGTAAGAATTTTTATTTCTAAGTATTTTATTTAACAAAAAGTTGAAAATCCATTCATCATGATCTATTCCAACTTTGACATTCTTATTATTATATACATTTCTAATTTTATTTCATGGGTGAATATTTATACCCTTCTTCATTGTCTTTATTGTTGTTAAAAGTGGTTCTCTCTTCACTCATACATTTTATGATCTTTATGATATATAATTTTGATGGACTAATATTTATATAAAAAATTATTTATTAAGCATGAAAAGAGTCCTCAAATCTTGTAATAGTTACATTCATACATGGCTACCATGTTATTAGCAGTTTCAATTTGCATAAGTAAAAAAAATTAGATACATTTTACTTTAGTAAATTATCTTGTATCACATAGTCAATGTACAACACTTTCAAAAAATACTAGAGAAGTGTATCATTTAGGAGGTATCTCTAAAATCCTAATGATAAAATTTCATTTGTATTTACATAATTTAATCCATAAATCATGTTTTATATGTTATTTGCATAATATTTTTATGTTTGTAGATTTTGTGTATGCTAATCAAAATGGCATATTTTAATGGTTTTTATATGAATTTTCCTTTACATATTGGGATCACAATACATATAATATAGAAAAATTAATCTTTACATAAATTATTAATTCCATCATTAACCCAATCAAGTGTCTTATTTATGAGATATCCCCAAAATCCTAAAGAAGCTTAAACCACTTAAATTATTGGGGTCATATGGTGGTAAAATAGCCATGGATTTGGTTGTTGAGATGTAATGTTGATTTAACATGGATAATTATACAAGCTATGAAAAGGATAAGATACTCATATTTTACCTAAATGAATCGATAACCACATGATGATATAACATAGACATGATAGTGGCGTATGAATAAATAGGTATATCTTGCAAATCATTCAAATAAATATTTAAACATAACTATTTATCATAAATAATAGTTTGAGAAAATATTTAGAATGTCTATAATATAAAAGAGAATAAGTGAGTTACATAATATATGTAACGTTTTATGAAACTTTTAAATCATATACCTTTAACAGGATATGAGGTTATGTGAGTATTTTGATTTCTAATGGGGTTGTAATTACTAAAAACACAAACTATTAGGAGGAGCAATCCAAATACTTGGTATATACCAAACAACAAGACTTACTCATTGAAGAAGAACCACTATTTCATTTAAATAGTATAAGAGCATTGTAAAAATATGACAACTAGAATGATTTGTAAAAACAAGTTAAGATCATACAACCTAAATATTTGATTAGTTATCTAATATTAATTAATTACTAATGGGTTCCATCAAATTATCCATATTCAATATAGTGAAAATTATACTTTTATCTTCAATGCTATAAGATCCTCACCATGGATAACTTAATAAAAAGAGGTGTGATTGTTGTTAATAGGTGTTATCTTTGTATGTCTGAGTGGGAGTCTATTGATCATTTTTTCTCGTATTGTAATTTTTCTGTCTCAATCTTGTTAGGTCTGTTACAAGTGTTTCATATTTATTGGGTCCATCCTCAGTCCATTTTTGACTTATTTGTCCAGTGGCCTTCCCCATTTTTGAATAGGCGTCTTAGGTATATGTGGAAGATCCGCCTTCATCACTACTTGTGGCAGATATGGTTGGAAAGGTATCGTCGGGCCTTCTTGGATAAGGTTTCTCGGTCATCCTCTGTCTGTCAAAAATTTTAGCATATGCTAATGAGAATACTTGTTTAGTGCCTGCAGACATCTAGACCTCCAAATCCTTTTGAAGCTTCATTAGGCCAATCATTAAACTTACCTCTCACCGATGGCCTCAATCATCCTCAAGTCTGTCCTAGAACCATGATCACATGGACCCCACCCCCCCTAGGGTGGATTAAGTTAAATTTTGATGGGGCATCTAGGGGCAACCCAGGTGAAGGTGGGGCTGGTGGCTTACTTAGAGACCACAAGGGTGAGGTGCTTGTAGCTTTTGCGAGAACATCTTGGAGCTCAAACTAACAATGTGGGTGAAGCAAGGGCGGTTTGGAGGAGCCTCAAGGTGGCGGAAGAATTATCCAGGGGAAACTATTGGTGGAAGGTGATTCTCTTATTATTATAAATCTTCTAAAGAACACTAAGAGAGCTCCTTGGAGATTTGATGACTACATCCATGAAGCAAGGGCTCTAATTCATGACCGACTTGAGGCCATAATTTTGCATACCTTCCGGGAAGCAAACATGGCAGCTGATAGGCTGGCAAATGAAGGCATTGTAGCAGACAAATTTGATCACGTGGACTGAAAATATTCCTCATGCGAGTCTCAATGGTGATAGATAATGAAAAACTTTAGATTGGAAGGCTCAAAGTGGATCAATGACAGAAAATGGGGGCATTTAAAAAAAAAAAAAAAATTTGAACCTTATAATGGATTTTGTCATATTTGTTTTTTTTGTTCATGTGACTAGTGTTTTTTGCAGCTGGTGGGGCACTGATATAGGTTATTTATCTACAAATTCATGCATGGGAAAAATCTGCTTTGGCCTCAAGTATTTCCCAAGGTGTGTTTGGATTCGATGTCGCAAAAAGGCCCTAGCAAGAAATAACAAAGTGTTGGAGATCCCTGACAATGAGGCACCAGACCCCACTATAATAGTCTTGAAGAAGATGACAATTTCATAAGCCTCCAACAGTATCAACCAGTTGAAGACTCTGTCTGGCCTCATCAGTGCAGCTGTTGATTTGTGTGATTCCTTAAATCTTCTGTTTTATAGCCAGGAGTTCCAGGGGCACAAGGAGTCAAAGGCAAAATCTAAATATGATGGCAAGAACGATGATAAGAAGTTAGATGAGGACTACAAGGAAGACTGCTTGGCCTCTTGGCTGTCCATTCTATGGGATGTTTTTTTTTTTTTTTGACCATATTCTATTATTTTTATATGGGCACAAGCTACTCTGCATGGTGCTTGCATGATTAGTTTTTGTCTTTGTTAGTTCTTTTTTGCGTCTTTCTTTTCTGATGGCCATAATATTAGGCTTCCATAGTTTAGTTTGGCTGTATTCTAATGGAAGAGTAGGTCTTGGCCATTTTTGTTGTCAGTTTAAACTTTTAGGGCTTGGCCTTTGTCCAGTTGGTCGATGGACCCTATTTTGTAAAATGGTTTTGGGTCAACCAGTTAAAACCCGGTGTTAATTATAATATTCTCTTACTTACCAAAAAAAAAATATTAAATAAATATTTATTTAATAAATTGTTCCTCTTAAACTTTATGTGATTCAAAGCATGTAAGACTAAAACAAGGTTATGTATGAATAATAAAAACACAAATAGAGATATTAAAAAAGATACAATGAATACAATTTTAGGTTATGCACTATTGTTTTCAATACAAAATGTAATACATGAATTAAAATATTCTCTCTTTGATACTAGTTCTATATATACCACTAGGATCCTCCCTTTAATGAATAATATATAATATCCTCTCATGTTCCTCAATTTTAAGTATTAGGTAGGGGTTTTATTGTTACCACTATATGTCAATTCAATAATAATTGGTAGTATGTAGTGGTTATAATATATAACCTTCAATTTGCATGAGTATTCTTGCAATTGGATCCATATATCTATAATTGGATTTTTTTCACTTATTGAAAGTATGTGCCCTTGAGGAAATTAAACACATTTAGAGCCCTTTTACTTCTTTATATTTATGTTTTTTAAGTAGAACTTATTTCTCCATTGAACATGTCAACAAATAGTAGTCTACATTTTTATCATATTCATTTCCTACTATAATTGTAAAGACATTGTGTGCTCATTATCATAATTTAATTAATGTTAACAAAAATCATATTTTAGTTTATAATTCTTGACAAAAATATATATCAAAAGATAACATGTATATTGTCTATTTAATGTTACCTTACATAACTAAGTGTAAAATATGTTCATATTCAAGTGAAATAGTTTTTTGCACTATAAACCCTATTCTATTATATCACCCTCTCTAGAATTTGTATAATGCATAACATATTTCCAACCATCAACATATTAATCATGTATGCTATTTCATTTCATACGATTAATATGGCAAGGATATTTAATATAAAAAATGGATTAATAAGGAGAGCTTGTAATGTGAATTATCGCCTCTAAATGATTGGAAATTATTATAGAACATGGACCACTTAATCTTAGAAAATATTTACATTGGATTCATGATCATGAAAATAAATTAAATTTCCATTAAAATAATTCATAAATCAATCAACTAAAGGAATCCAATATATATTTTTAATAGTATTCAAAAAATAAATTATATCTTTGATCAACCAAAATAATATTTTATAGTCCTCTCATATATATATTAGAATATAGTTCTTCAATTGATGTCTTCTAAGTATAAACCATTGAAAGTTTCAATTGAGTTAGAATATTTCAATATTTTATACTTGGTATTTAATGGATTGCTTCTAAGATTTGCCTTGATGATAGCACCAACATCATCATGTTCCATGTGGACCCTAAAAAGCCTCCACAATTATATACTATTAATTTTTTATACCCTATACAACTAAATGAATGATTGTTTAGACTTAAATTATCTAATGCATAATCAAACCAGACTCCATTCTCATTGTAACTAATATCTCATTCACATATTGATGTGAATTTGTTTTAAATTAGTGTTGAACATATGCATTTTCATAAACGAGATCATCACTTGTATAAAATTGTATTTCTTTATTGATGATAAAATTCATATTTGTGTTAGACTCATCCACATCAAATAGTGTGGCTATATATCTACAACTAATATGCACCACGAAAATAAATTTTTAAAGTTATTGTACTAACTATAGATCTCTTTTTAGGTGCAAATATATTGAATTCTACAAAGTTGATAATTGAAAAGATTTTTCCAAAATAGAGAAACATCACAAGTGTAATTGATGCTAATTGGATTACCCATAAAAAGAGTGTACATGCTTGATACAAGGATAAATCAATTATAAAACTTAGTACTCACATCATAATGTGCATGCTCTATCATATTTGAATAACCTTCTTTGTAAGTTATATGTTCAAACCTATATTAGGAATGCATCCATAAATATATAGATGTAATAAATTTATCATTTAAATATTTTAAAATAATAAAATATCTTGTATAAGTAATGTTACATATAAATATATCAAATAATATGGTCTCAACTAGTAAAATTATTTGACATTCAAGAACAAGACCTAGGTTCAAATATTGCCAAGTGAAATATATATAATTTCCAAGTTGTTGTAATACCACTATGTTATAATTATGTAATATGGATGTGTCCCATTTATATCCCCTATAATAAATTAAAATATATTATACATAAATATAAAAGATCAAAGTTGAATCACATACAATTTCCATTTAATATAGAAAGTCTCTAAAGAATCAATCTTCTCTAATGTAAACTTTGAAATATTCATAAATGATAATCTGTAGTCCTTTTGGTAATCTAAAATAATATTATCAAATTTTTAAATCAATATTTTGATGAGTATAATAGGTTCCACAAGGGTGGTAAGTAACATGGGTCTTTTCTTTTGTTTAAGGTTTCTAAATCATTCAAGGAATTCAACACATGCAATGGTATCTACAAAACATTGTCTTGTTTAGTTTATTTTCTTTGATATTTAACCAACATAAAAATATTTTCAAGTGATATTTATCACAATTTTGTATCAAGATGTTCTTTGCAATAACTTTCGAAAGGCTATATTTTGTCGTATCTAGAAAATGCTTTCAATGTATTTGTCTTTATTTTTAACCAAGGGATTGTGATATTACTTACTTCTTATCATGTATAGTGTGAGCAATCTCCTCCAACATATAGTTATGATATTCTATATATCTTAAATTATTCAATCATTATGAGGATCTCCATAAATTAAAGACTAACCAGATTCACGATAGTCCACTACAATATTATTCCACTAGAAATACATTTTCAATTGATTTATTTAAGCCACCAACTACATGAGAATTTTTTTATTTTTCTTGCATATTTATTAATAATCCCTACTAAAAAATTCTCCTAGCTATATTATTATATTTCTTGTAATTCATATTTTCATTATTACCAATATCATTAGACAAAATTTTATTAATTTATCCTATGTTAAAATTTTCTTTTTTCCTAGAATTAATACTTAATAAATAAAAATATCCCTTTATGATTGGTTGACCTATAAGTTTATCCAATTAATGAAATTGAAAAACAAAATATTTTGGTCAAAATGAATTCCTCATGATGATATAAAATTTATAAGAAAATTTTTAGTATTTTTATCTTGTGAAGAGTTGAAGATTCAACATGAAATAAGCTATCCATAACAGGATGTTATTTTTAAACTTTTGTAGCTATTTTTTTAGTATTAATTTTAACATGTGATGGTTTTGGAACATTTATAGTACCATTAATTTCAAATACATATTGATCATGAGAAATGAACTTAATATTTAAGTTGATACTTAAAATGATCACATAAAGATTTACCTTATTTAATATTGTTGTCACCTCTTCTTTTTTGTTATATTTTAGCTTATGTTTCATCAATGCTTCTTTTTTTCCATTCCATTTATTTTGTAGGATTATTTTTACAAACATAATTTTTTGATCTTATTAACTTACCATCCATGGTGAATATAAAAAAAGTAAATGACCCAAAAAAAGAGCACCAAAGTACAACAAGAAATGCAATAGTTATAACAAAGTGCAAAAAATTATAACAATGAATGATAGTCTAAATTTGAGGGACCAAAAGTGCTCATAAATGGAGAAATTTTAGGAGTGAATTTTAGACAAGATAAAATTTCCAATGGTGTATCACATTGAAAAATTCATATGTAAAACAAAAGTTATGAACTGTAAAAGTTGATTGTAGGTTTAAAAAAAATAGAGATAACAAACACTTTTTTTCACAAAATGTATGGAATAGAATATTGTTTTTAATTCCAAATGAACTCATAAGTATTACAAATATTTATCCATAATATCATACAACTATATCACTCTATTGTACATTTACAAGAGAGAAATTTTTGTTACAACACTTCATTTCACATTTCAGAAATTCCAACAGTCATCGTGACTTTTCAAGGTCTGTAGAAAATTTTGGGCTTCTTAAAATTTATTAGAGAACTTTTGATTTTGTATTTATTAGTGATCATCACTCTCCAACATACCCCCCCTTTATTTTTAGTGGTAAGACAAGTTTTTCTATTAATCTAAAAAATTATTCTTTATTAACACCTTTTGTAAATAGGTCTACAAGATGTTGTTTGGTGCTACAATAATTCAAATCTATAATAATATTTTCCAACATTTATCATATGAAATTAACCTTTAAATAAATATGTTTAGTTTTACTATGATGAAATGGATTTTTTACAATCTTGATTGCACTTGTGTTGTCACAAAAAATATTGTTGGATTATTTTGAGCTTCACCAAACTCTTCAAGTACCTTTCTCAACCAAAGCGCTTGTGTACTTTCTATAGTAGCTACAACATGTTCTTCCTCTATATAATATAAAGAAACAATACTTTACTTCTTTGAGATCCATGTCATCACTCGTGAACCAAGTGAAAAATAATTGCTAGAAGCTGATTTTTTATCATCCAAGTAACTTCCCAAATCTAAATCACTATATAAAACAATATCATAATGTATGCAAAAATTCAAGTTTCCTTTCAGATGCCTCAATATTATATAGGCTTCTCTCATGAGGTGTTGTGAAGGTTCATTCATGTACCTTGATACAAGGGAAACTACAAACACAATATTAGCTCTTATTGTAGTAAGGAACATTAAGCTCCCAATAAAGCTTCTAAAAAATTCATCAGCTTTCTTTTCTCCATAATCTCTACACAACACTTATCCATGTTCCAGATGTGTCCAAACTAGTTTGCGATTTTTCGTGTCATATTTTATCAACATATATTTTACATATTTTGATAGAAGAATGAAATTTTACCATCACTTTGATGTACTTCCACACCAATAAAATATTGCATCAATTCTAAATATTTCATACCAAATTCCTTCATCATAGCATGCTTAAATATTTCATCATATTTGAAATACTTCTCATGAACATTAAATCATCAACATATAGGCAGTCAAGAATAATATCATGATCGGGTCCCGATTGGAATATGGCAGGAGCGGGAGCAGGACTAGGAACAGGTTTAGATACTGGTGAAAGTTTTTGGGTGAGAGCGGGATCAGGATCGGGATCAGGCACGTCAGGGCCCGGACCTGGGCTCGTAAGGCCCTCGAAGGGCCCAGAGGAGGGCTCAGAGATTGAGCAGAATGGTGGCCAAGGTGGGAATGGTATCTTGGGCCTGGGCCATCAGTCTAGCCTTGATGCGAGCATAGGCCTAGGGAAAAAACCTCCATATCTTGGGTAGGGCTCTATCCTAGGCGGGCCCAAATACTCCTATCAATAGATCTTGTCTGGTGCCAGGGTCCATCCTCTAGCCCTGGGTCTAGGTATTTCCCTCGAGGGCACTCACATTTCTATTCAAGAGGAGGTCTACTCCTCATTTGTCATTGGATCCTCTATCTCCCTGGTTGGGAAATTCTTGGAAGGACGACTAGACATGGAAATCATCTACAGATGGGTGGCTTACAAATGGAATGTTTCTAGGCATATTCAGCTGGTTGCCCTTACCAAGGGATTCTTCATCATCAAACTAAATAACAGTGATGACACTGAAAAGATCCTGTCATATGGGCCCTGGTGTCTGGGATGCAAAAGCTTCTTCCTCGAGCAATATGGAGCTGACTTCCACCCCAGCACCCAAAGCATCAACTTCACCCTGGTATGGGTCTAGATCCCAGACCTTCCCTTCCACCTGTGGCATGAATATGTCCTAAGAATTATTGCTTAGTCGATCGGGGGCCTGGTGGCATTCGACCCCGCTACCAAGGCAAGATCTCGAATGGTTCATGCCAAATTTTGCATCAATGCAAATCTTGAATCCGAACTTACCTCTTTTGTTACCATCTCTTCTGGGTCCTTCTTTTGGTTCCAATCCTTGATTTACAAAATTAAACCTGCTTTCTTCCCCCTCTGCTACACTTAGGGTCACCTCCCCCATAAATTTATTGTATCCAAAAATGCTGATGGCCCTCTCCCCAAACTCCCTTACAGATCATGTCAGGACCCATCCCAAAGGTCACCCTCGTGATGGCCATAGATCCCAGGCCTAGTCCACCAAGGAGGCCTCCCCTTCTATCCCAAAGGATTCCCAAGTAGGCCCTGTCCTAGAGGATGGTCTTCCCTAGGTTTCCACTTTAGCTGCTCCCTCCCTTAGGTCATATTTCAGGGCCTTGATTCCAGGTTCTCCCTCCCTGCTCGATGCGAATCCCCCCTTGCAGGTCCATACTTGCACACCCTCAGGCCTGTGAGCCACCCAGGCTCTTTTCCTCGTTGACTCCCACCTTTCCATATTCCTCTTTCAGGGTTCCCTCCTCCCACAACCCCCAATATCCCCCCTTCGACCCACTCTCGGCACTTCTAGTGGTCTTTGTTGGGCTTCCCACATTGGAGTGTGGATCTGAGAGGTTAGACAAAGAGGTTGAAGGTAGTTCTCCATCTAGTCCTGATGAAGTCAGCCCCAAGATGACCCAAAGTAGGACTTTCACCACAAACTTTGGTAAAAAACTCAAGAGATATTGGTCCACCCTGGGCGACCAGTGAATAAGGATCACTAAAGACGACATAGCCAATGGCTCCCAAGAAAATATTTCTGATGTTTCTATGAGCTTCTCCAATACAGACGCCCTTCGACCCAAACCCCCCACTCAGGTCGGGAAGGGGGGAAAGCGACCCCACAAGGGTGTCAAATGAAGCTCATCACCTAGAATGTTAGGGGGATCAATGGTACCCTTAAGAAAATGATCCTTAGCCAACTCTACAAGGATCACCGCGCATCCTTCCTCCTTCTCCAGGAAACCAAAATAGATGATGCTGCTACTCGACGAGTAGCCCAAGCTACCTAGTGCAACTGCAAGTCCCTGTCTACCCCTATGACTATCTCAACCGGGGGTCTGCTATGCATGTGGGATCCCTGGACTTACAAGGGGAGGATCATATCATCTTCTCCCAGAATAATCAACATTCTGGTCCATAGCATGAAGTCAAGGCACTCATGAATTCTATCCAATGTCTACACCCCTAACAACCCTATTGAGAAAGTGAGCTTATGGAAGGAAATCATCTCGATGAGAGAAGCCTTTGCCCCCCTCCCCTGGATCTTGGCATGGGACTTCAACAGTACCTTGTTCCTTTCTAAAAAAAGTGGGGGCTCAACAAATCTAGGAAAAATCATGAGGGACTTTGGATCCTTCACCATCCTCAACGAGCTCATGGACGTCAGCCTAAAAGGAGCCAAGTTCACCTGGTCAAATAGAAGAGTGGGAGCAAGCCATATCTAGGTCAAGTTGGATAGATTTTTCCTGTCCAAGGAAGCCCTACCCCTATTTGCTAATGTAACTTTGTCGGCCCTCCCAAAAATCAAGTCTGACCATAGCCCCCTCCTCCTCAAAATCGATCATCATTCCTCCCCCAAGTGGCCCTTTCAGTTTGAGTCCATGTGGCTACATCATCCCAACTTTAGGGTCCAGGTAGGCCATTGGTGGGCTCCCCCAGTCCCTGGACGCCCCGATGAACAAGTCTACCACAAGCTGAGATGCCTCAAAGATCAAATCAAGGTATGGAATAGAGAGGTGTTCGATAACATCTTTGAAAACAAAGCAGTAGTTAAGAAAAAACTCGAAGACCTTGAGCTCAGATTTTATGCAGGCTCCCAAGACTCAGGGAATAGGGAAGAGGAACGCCTAGCCCTCAACGAGTATGATAACATCCTGGCTAGGGAAGACAAATTTTGGAGGCAGAAGTCAAGAGCCCTGTGGCTCCAAGATGGTGATGCTAACACGAAGTTCTTCCACACCTCGACTCTCAAGAACAGGGGCTCTAACAAAATTACTGAGTTGGTGGGTAGTGACGATAGAATTATCAATGAAGAAGAGGACATTTAGACTAAAGCCACCAACTTCTTCTAAGAGCTCCTTGGCGATATCCCCCCATGTCCTCAAAAGTGGTAGACTCCCTTTTGGAACATATCCCTACTTCAGTCTCAACCATGGCAAATGAGATGCTTGTGTAGCCCCTGTTTGACTCTAAAATCCATGCTGCCACCTTTTCCATGAAGGCTGAGGTGGCCCTGAGCCCATATGGGTTTCCCCATCAATTCTTCTAATCCTTTTGGGATATCATTGGGCAAGAAGTGTGTGCTGCTATCCAGGACCTCCAAACTACCAGCTCCATACCCAGAGGTATTAACTCCACCTTCATTGCCTTGATCCCCAAGTCCCAGGAATCTAGATCCCTCTTAGATTTTCACCCCATTAGCTTGTGCAATTTCCTATACAAAATCCTGACTAAATCCAAGGCCTCCCACCAAGGATATCCTTCCCCTGATAATTTCCCCCTACCAAGGAAGCTCGATCAAAGGCAGACTGATCACAGACAGAGTTATAATCATGCACGAGGCCATCCACTCAGCCTTCCTTTCTAGAAAAGCCTTCTTTCTACTCAAGCTGAATATGAACAAGGCCTTTGACAAAGTCTATTGGGATTTCCTTTCCAAGGTCCTCCTTAAGTTTGGGTTCCACCCCTCTTGGGTTAGGTTCATTAGCAACTGTGTGTCCTCCCCCTGGTTCTTTATCCTCATTAATGGATCCCCTACTGGGTTCTTCCCTAGTTCTAGAGGCCTTCGACAAGGCGACCCCCTATCCCCGATCCTCTTCATTATCCTAGCTGAGGCCCTAGGACACAACATCTTGAGTTTTGTTTCCCATGGATTCATTTCGGGCATTCGGCCTGCACCGAGCCTATCCCCTATGTCCCATTAGCATTTCATGGACGAAACCATCCTCACCACCTTAGCTTCTATCCATCAAGCCAAGGCCCTCAAGAAAATCTTGACCTTGTGCGAGGAGGCGAACGAGAAGAAAATTAACCTCCAAAAAAGCAAGATTTTCTTCATCCATACTTCCTTGGCTAGGCAAATCAGAATTGGGTGGATTTTGGGTTGTACCGCTGGTTTCCTTCCCTCCTCTTACCTCGGGCTTCCCCTAGATTCTACGTCCTCTAAGGCCTTATGGAGTAGGATGATAGAGTGAATTCAGAGGAAGTTGGATCCCTGGAAAGGTCACCTCCTCTCTCAGGCTGGCAGATCCACCCTCTTGGCGATGGTCCTTCAAAGCATTTTGATATATTTCATGTCAGTCCTCATAATCCTGACCTCCATTGCAACCCACATCAAACAAATTCAAAAACACTTTCTCTGGTCGGGTAGCAAAGATAAGAAGAGGATTCCCCTAGTCTCCTGGCCCCTGGTTTGCCACCCCAAAGGCGAGGGAGGGATCGGTCTCAAGAGGGTGACCCTCATGAACAAGGCCCTCTTGTCCAAGCATGCTTGGAAGGTGTTCACAAATGCACCTAATGAGTGGGTCAGCATCATGCTCAAGAAATACTGCCATCATCACCCCTTCCTTAGTGAATATTAGCCTTTTAGAAATCCCTAATCTCCACCAAAGACATTATTCAGAAAGGGACCAAATGGATCCTCGAGGATGGAGTCAAGATCGAATTTTGGGAAGATAGGTGGATCCATGATGAGGCCCTGACTATTGACAAAGATCTCCTCATCCTCAAACTAGGGCTGGTGGACAGAGGGCCCAGAGTTTCAACCTATCTTTCCCAAAACTAGGGGTGGGTTTCTTGTAAACCCATCCTGAACCCCAGGCACCTGCTCCAAGCTTCCAGGCTTCAATGCCTCCTCAAGGTTACTGTTATTTCGTCCTTCAGAGAAAATGATAGATGCATTTGGCATGGCACTCCTAGTGGCATATTTTTTGTCAAATCTTCCTGCATCATTCAAAGAGTCCCTAAAAAGACCCTCTTTCTATCCTGGTAGGTGTGGGCCAAGAAGCTGATTCCCAAAATCAGCCACTTCATCTGGGTGGTCATCCAAAATAAGATCCTGACTATCAAGAACCTAATCAGGAGGGGCTTCTAGATCTTGAACATATGCTTCCTCTGTTGTGCTACTTGGAAGTCCACTAATCACCACTTTATTAGATGCCCCTTCTCTTCTAAAGTCATGGGCCTCATCCTTTCCCAATTATCTATTCAATGGGTGGCCCCCAACTCCATATCTGACCTCCTTTCTCAGTGGCCCAACACCTTTCCCCATCCTTTCAATCACTTCCTCTAGGGCTCCTACCTTCCTCATATACTTTTGCAACTCTAGGAGCACAACAGTAGAGCCTTCTCCTCCCCGACCTGTTCCCCCCAGTGGATAACGACAAAGACAGTGTCCTTCGCCCTTGAGAATTCCTGGTCCAACCCCTTGATCGAGGAACCCTGGCAGCTAGGTGAGGCCACCCTCCTATCCTCCCTCGGAGTTTAGCTTCCCCCCTACCCCCTCCTATTGATCTATGAAAAAATAGAATGCCCCCGCCTGGATGGGTCAAACTTAACTTTGATGGAGCTTCTAAAGGGAATCTCAGGACCCATAGAGTAGGCAGGGTCATCAGAGACTATCACAGGACCCTGATCATGGCATATGTTGCACCGCTTGGCATCTAGACTAACAACTTCATCGAAGCAGCAACTCTCCTCAACGGGCTGACTGCCCTAAGGAAGATCTCCTTAAAAGTCATCATTGAGGGTGATTCCCAAGTTATTATCAAAGCCTCTCATATCCCAAGAAACTTCTCTTGGTGCATTCAAGACTCCATCTAAGAAGTCCTCACCATTCTCCAAGAACTCCCTGACCACGCTTTTCAGCATGTGTACAAAAAAGGCAATAGGGCTACTAATTCCATGGTAAATCAAGCCATCTCAACTGAATACTTCACCACCTGGACCATGAACTTCCCTAAAGCTCTGGTCCAAATAGCTTTGCAAGACTATCCTAGCAATGATGAGGGCACTGGTGCTTAGCCCGCCCTAAGTCGGGAACCCAAAGTTTCATTTTTGCGCCCCCTAGTGGATAGGGGAATAACCTATCTGCTCTACCACATTGACTGGACCTTATCCTCCTCTTACTCATGAGTCAATCATCAAGATCCCCCTTGTGGTGCCAAGTGTCATCGACCATGTCAGACGATTGGTTCATCCTGGCCTAGATTTATGAAGCTCCATTAGCAATTTTTGCAAGTCCAAGTTAGAGTGCATGACGACCCATTCTGACCTTCTCACCTTGGATGCCACACCGTTAGATTCCCATGCTATGTAAGTTCGCCCATGGCTCTATCCCGTGATGTCCCCTCAAGTTGATCCCCCGCTCAAATTATACCATCTGAAGCACTGGCATTGGCCCTTCTCCCCTGCCATACATGGTAGCCGTCAGCCATGCCCCCTCAACCCCTACCACCTCATGTCTCCCCTTACCCCTAGTTCTCCTTCCTAATGCCAGTGGTCCTTCCCCTCTTCCATGCCCCCATACAAGTTTTTAAACCTGTCACGCATAGAGTTCTCTACATTCTTTTCTGCTTCCCCCTCCCCCTATCCCCACATTTGTGGTTAGGACACCCATGTTTCCCCTACCCTTGGGCTATTAGTTCGCTCCTCATGGCTACCAAAGTTGTCTTCCTCAAGCTTTCCACACTTAAATTGAGTGAGTCGGCTAGGCTATTTTCCAATGCCAAGAAATATACCCCTTTCTTCAACAAATTCATAAGGGCCGACGAAGATATTACCCAAAGTTTTTTTGATACCTGGAATGATGGTGAGGTCAAAGTGAAGGGTCTCCACTTCAAAGTGACCAAAGATTTTCTAACAAAGGTTACAGGCCTGCATCATGAGGAGAAAGGCAGAGTCATCAGATGGGATAAGCACAATTGGGAGGAGTTGTCCCGCTTCCTAGAGCAACAATGGGATAAGGCCAATATTTTTTGCACCGACCTCTCAGCCCCATTTGACAAGGCCATCGTATTAGTGATGCAGTACATCACCTGTGATGATTTTGACTAGTGGCTATATAATTTCCACCTTAGCTACTTCAACCACCTCCGCGGAGCCACGCTGGTTAGCACCCCTTGATTCCTTCTATACTCCTTGAGCCTTTCCATCGATCGAGCTCATAGGAGCCACTCTTAGCCCTCCCACCAAGGCATCATGGCTGTCCTATATAGGCATGCCCTAACTAACTAGCCGTAGCTTCACTACATCCCTCTCGTGTCTATTGTCCCCCCTAAAGCGGCTAACTCCCTCAATGCTTCTCTTGTAGCTTCTAAATCCAAGGAGACCCCCTCCCCTGAAGCCTCCCCTTCCCTAAAGTGGTGCAGGACCACCCAAAAGTGCAAAACTCTAGCCCAGGGCCTAGGCAGGGCACCACCTCCTAGTGCCAGTGGTAAAGGCCTGCCTCCAGGTAGCAGCAGGGCTACTGGCAGCACCAAGAAGGCCAAGGTGGAGGCCCCAAATCACATTGAAGTCAGCTTTAACTTCGGTAGTAGGCTGCATAACTTTGCAATCAGGCCCTTCTTGACACTACGATTGGCTCCCTGATCGCATTCACCAAGCGGCTTCCTCAGTTGCCAATGCCCTAGCCAAACTCCAATGTAGGCTAGGCGATGGCCCTGATAGGGAGTGGAGCTGATCTGATAGGTTGGGCCCCGTCCAGGCCAGGCTCGACTGTAGGGCCTCCCGGAGTGATGACATGTAGTTTTTGTGATATTGGTGTTTGTCGTTTTACGGCTTTTCCTTGTTTTTGTGGCCATAGGCCAAATTTTGTTGCTCTGTTTCTTAGTTGGCCTAATTTTTGTAGGCACTAGGTCCCTGGGCACCGGATCGTTGCCCAAGGGCGTAGCACCAGTTTTTAATATTAATTTCAGCCTTGAATTTCTATGTAACTAAGGTTTTGGGATCCTTCTTTAAAAAACCCGCTATAAATATATTGCTACTTATAAAAAAAAGAATAATATCATGACCTTCATTTTTAAAATAGAGTGTGGGACCATTATAACTTTTCTTGAGACCATAATCTTGGAAGTACCTATCAATTGTTGAGTACCATGATTTAGGTGCTTTCTTCAGTTACTTTCTTTAATTTGTAAACATAGATTTTATTTCCTTCCACTTCAATACCTTGATATTACTAAACATAAACATACTTATCTAGATAACCATTTAAGAATACAATTTTCGCATCCATGTGATAAAATTTCCACTGTTTATTGACTACCATTTAAAGAACTTCCATGAACTTGTCCAAGAACTTGATCAAATGTTAGACTGACCACAAACCCAAGTTCACTCAAACCCAAAAACCAATCAATATCTAATACCAAATGAAGTAAATGGACCAAAAATTAAGAGTACCAAGCTGCAACAAAAAACACAATAGTTATAGCAGAGTGCCAAAATTATAGCAACACATGAGAGTCTAAATTTGAGGGACTAAAGTGCCTAGAAATTGATGAAATTTTGGGATTGAATTTTACACAATATAAAATTTTCAATGGTGTATCACACAAAAAATAGATTTATAAAAAAAAATTTATGAGCTCTAAAAGTTGACTGCAGGTTTCAAAAAATAGGGACAACAAACATGTTTTTCACAAAATGAATGGAATAAAATGTTTTTTTTCATTCCAAATGAACTCAGAAATATTAAAAATATTTATCTAAAACATCCTACAACTATATTATTCTATTATACATTTACAAGAGAAAAAATAATGTTGCAACACTTCATTTCACATTCTAGAAAGTCCAACAATCATGATGACTCTTCAAGGCCTATAGAAACTTTGGGCTTCTTCAAATTCATGGGAGAACTTTTGGTTTTTTCTTTCTTAGTCAAAATCAATATCCAACAAGTACCTAATTAATTTATAATATATAAATACTCTACATTAATGTATAAGGTAAAATTCAAAGCAAAATCAAGGTATTTAAATAATTTGAAAACCCATGATAGTGAAAATTATATTTTATTATTTTAAATAGCTAAATTTAAAAAATACATTATGCACCCGTAATGTGCAATAAAACATAAAAATATAATTAACATATGATTTTTTGTGGTATTTTTTTATTATGTATATTGCATTTTGTCATATAATCCCTATATGGTCAAACAAGTAATCCTAAATTATAAGATACCCATGCATGCGAACAAAATAACCTTTTTATAACTTCAAAGCACATGAATATTAGTTTCAATTCAAAATATCCATATAAGTGTTTTTAGAATGTGGAATAATATATCTAAATTTGAGTCAAGTAACATTTGTTACACATTATTGACATTTTATATTTTTGTTAATTTTATGTAACTAGATGTATTTTGAAACAATAAAACACCTTCAATTGAAAATTCATATATATATATATATATATATAGCGAGATAGAGAGAGATTGATATATATAAAAGTTAAAATATATTTCAAGTGAGCAACAAATTGTTGAGTTCTATAAGCTTACCTTTTTATCAAAGTATGAGTTTTTTATATGTACAATTGATCAAACGAAAATATAATATGTTTTAGTTATTAAAAATTACTTCTCCTATGTACCAGGGTTATGCATAGTGGCTATTTTCGCAAAATTGGCTAAAATTTGGATTTTCAAAATTTGGAGTGGCTAATATCTGGGACCCTTGAATAGGGTCCATTAGCCAATTTTTTTTGGGTCGATTCGCCCCAATTTTATAATAATTTTACCATTTTAAGTTTAAATTTTCAACATTGCCCCTAATAATAGTGAACCTTCTACATGTGTTTCAAAACTATTCACCTGGATTTTGAAACCGATTCGCAAAGTTTTTATAAATATATTTTGGGGCCAACCCCTTACGCATAACCCTACTATGTACTATCATCACAAAAATATTAAATGATAAAATACCATTGTTAGGTCTTTTGTTAGCAACCCACATCACATATTATATGCAAAATATTTTAAAACAAAGGGAATATTATAGATATTTTTTGTATACTTTATATGAGGAGGGTATAGAAATATTAGATCAACTACTTCTTCATATCCATATGCTTTGGCTATTTAGGGATACTTTTTTAAAAAAAATGAGACTTTGTTGGTTTCCATCAACATTAGAAGAATTGATGAGGTGTTGTATTCATTAACATTTGTAAGACAATAATATTAGGAATTCTATGGAGGATTAGTAATTCTTTTATATCTTGATATATCTTTAATTTGAAAGTAACAACAAATTTTAAAAAATAAATATCATAATTATATCCTTATTTGGATACATACGGTTACCTTCCTTGTAAATTTTTAGTGTTTATAATTCTTATTACGAGTCCTATTATTTCTTGTAGAGCATCTATATGCATAGTTCTTATTATAGATCCAAGTATTTAGTATGGAAAAGGATGTTCTTAAATACTTGATATAAAATTTGAGTGTATATTTAAGATTGATCTATGATAATAAGGTTTTTGTAAAATATTTTGTATCAATAACTAAAATATAAAAATATTTAGAAGTTGGGTTCATCTAAATAATTTGGATCATGCTTTCAAATGAATCCATGAAGCAATAATGATTTTAATGATAGGAAAAAATCTCTCTAGTAAATTATTTAATTTGATAAAATCATATTTATTTATTTTTTTAAATAAAAAAAAATTATATATTTTAAAAATAATAATAAAAGTAAAATAATTTACAATATCTAAAAGATTATAAAAATATAAAATACTATCATCAAAAATATTATTTATCTACTATATATTTATCTACTATATATTTATTGAACCACATTCTAATTGCCAAAACATAGTATATAAGTATACCTTTTATTAAATTGAAATTTTCAAAGGTTATATTTCGTAGTAAATGAAAACATAGGTATTCGAATGAGATTATTTTCCTTTCATTTTTTTTTTTTTACTTTTAAATCAATGTTCCAATATAATTTTACTTAAAATATTGCAAAACATTTTGCAATAAAATTATAATATAATGTATAATTAGCTTAAAATAATAATTACTAAAATATTCAATTTTTTATAAAAAATAAATATAACACCATCCACCAAGAAATACATTTTTTAAAATATTTTAATTAAAATGGAAACATATACGATAAGGTAAAGTAAATGCAAAGCATTTTGAGGCATGAGGTTAGGGATATGGTGTAAAATAAATTGTATATAGTGTATTATTTGTTTCTCATAGAACACTCATAAATAAATACAAACTTGATTTTGTATGTGCATCCTTTCATCTAATGTTTAATATAAATGATAATATTTATTTTTATCTTGGATAGATATAAAAGTTAAAATTATATTTAAGTAAATAATAGAGTTAATTTTGTTCATAAATGGTGTCTAAAGTTTGAAATTGAGACTTGATTTTGTGTGTATGATCTCATATTATATTTTTGTATTGGATTAGATATAGAAGGGGTTTTGAAAGGGTACCTGAACCTTTTAAAATAGGAGAATATCTATAAAAATTATCTTAAGACCATCAATATAAGGACACGAAATTATAAAGCACTACAACTAGCCACTCATCACCAAGTGAACGAACTACAACTTCATACAAGAAATTTAGAACAATACTCATGAGCCCCAACAAACCAACACTCCCATAGGTTGTGCATAAAACCTTTCTTCATAAATATTCAATTCTTACATAGCATTAAGAAGCATGCATCACTAAATCCAATTGAAGAAGACCTTTAGGAAAATTATCTCTCCAAATAGATAGATGATTGTGACTTACACCCTAGTTTACCATAAAGTTAGCATGGTAGTTTCCTTCTCTAAAGATATGCTTTATCTCTCTATCCTCTCTAGTATAAAGAATCTACCTAGCTCCCATAATCATAGCCTCAATATTCCAACCAGGGATGGAATCACCTTTGACCAAGTTTATAATATTATGTGAGTCTCCTTCAATACAATTTTTTTGTATCCCATGTTTTGCACAAGCAAAAATTGGTAAAGAGCTTTGGCCTCCACAATATGGCAAGTACGGATATCTAATAATTCAACAATACCAGCATTACCAGGATTACCTTGTGAAGCTCCATCAAATTTTAATTTAATCCAACCTAGAGAAGGATATTCCCACCTCACAAGGGCCCAAGGATTAGGACTCAAAAGACCAACAATCCTATTGCTCTGTTGAAAGCTAATTTTTATTTTTAGCTCAAACTCCTCAATTATACCCTCCTCCAAAGCTAGAGAGGACACATTCTCCAGGGTGGAAACCAAGGATCTAGCACAAATAGAGGTAGGATATCTTTTGAAGTTTTCAAAAATTCTAGTATTCCTTTCCTTCCACACTTTCCAGAAAAGATACATAAAATAGAAGTTCCAAAAATATTTAAGCCTTGGAGAGTAAAACGAAGATGACCATTGAGCGCAAACATCAACAAGTGAACTTAGCACCACCCAAGTCAGTCCTAAAAAAATAGAGTTAATAACTTCCATAGAGAGTTGGCACTGAAAGAATAAATGGCTTATTTGTTTCACATTAGCACCACATATGCAACGTCTGTTCAACATTGATCAACCTTCATTTTTAGATTTTTAATGGTAAAAATCTTATTCTGAGTTGTCAACTAGAAAAATACATTCACCTTTAGTGTTAGATCCTTAAGACATAATTTTAAATATGGGATCCACAAAGGAGTCCTAACAACTAGCATATTGTAGGTAAATTTGACTGAAAAGGATCCATTTTTTCCCATACCTAAAAAATCTCATCCTCTTCAATTATTTGTTTAATTAACTAAAAATTTAACTTATTATAAATTATAATCCATCCTTCAAGTTCAAAATTATTGATAATAGACTGGTCTAACAATTTTTTAAACCTTCATCCATTAACCATATCAATAAAGTTAGCCACCTTAGATCCAAAGACCAATCTATTCCTTGGTTCCAAATATGCCAAATTTAGAATCTACATAAGGGGTTGGTCCATAAGCCAAATATATTTCTAGAAATAAATCTTAAGTCCATCATCCAACCTCCACCTGAAACCTTTGGAGACTAGTACCGTCTACTTTTTAAAACTCCTCCAAAAGGCTAAACCAAAGGTTGATAGAGGATTAGCAAGAAAAAAATTCTCTTGACTCAAGTATTTGGCTGACACAATATTGACCTAGCTTGTTTTAGTATTATTTACCAACTTCTAACCTTATTTCACAATAAGGACCTTATTCATCTACTGATGAGGCTTGGAAATGCCTCATTTTGCACTATGGTTAACATATAAAAACTATCATATTATTAAATATACAAAGTTAAATTGCCAAATATTTGATTAGAATATATTAATTGTTAATTGTTTACATGATTTTATGTTTGAAACATTATACCCTTGTTTTGACTATTTTAAGCATTTTACTTGTAAAAGGTCAAAAATGAGTATCATGTCAATTTTGATGTCATACTACAATAACATTATATTATTATGGCATGGATAGATTACTCTAATAGAGAACTACAACTTTATTTTTTAAAGCAAGTCAACCCGAGTTGTAGATAAAAAGTTATGAAGGTTACATCATTTTGGAGCTCATGCCTTAGTTTTTGAGTTAACAGGTGCAAATCTGCATTAAGGGGCATATTGGTGGATCTATTGGGAATGATCCAAAGAAATTTAAGGAACCAAATTCATACCAATTATAGTTCATATTAAATATAATACATAACCCGATTTTGAAGGCATATGGATAAATTATCTGGAAGTTATGGGGCCCACAAAATGACAGTTTCACACTTTTTGGATGTTGGAAATTTTGGTAAAAATCTGTTGTAGATGCCAACTTGACAAAAATTATGGGAGCAATTCTTAAGGATTTAAGAGTTGAAAATTGAACTAGATGTAATTCATACATCCAAAAACATGTGGGTAAAATTTAGTGTACATTGGAGTTACGAGGAAAAAGTTATAAGCACTCTAAAAGGCAATCTGGGCATGTTTTGATTGCTGTAAAAAAATAGGTGACAGTCCATACAAATTCTAGCCACCTGTCACTATGAAGGAAGGCATAGAATTTGTTAATTAAATATGCTGGAAAAACTTGGAAACATATGAGGGAGGCTAGGAGTTACTCTTTCTCCACTTACCAACACTTCCATGTGATCCAAATAGGAGCAACTAGTCAAAATATTAAATTGCAAGAAATCTGGAAATAATCATACAAATTCCAGCCAACTATCAATAAATAGCATGGCTTGTAATTTGTCAATTCTAGCATGTAAAATCTATAGAATTGGTCTTTTGGGAACGAAGGAAGACTATTTAGTCAGCAAAAACCATTTTCTTACACATCTGATGCATGGATAAGTGCAAAACTATTACACTACCTGATATTTCGGAGCAGCTCCGGAATGAGCAGAACAAGACCAGTTTTGGTCAAAACTATAAACAAAATGGTCAAAAATGTGGAAAATGGCAAGATGAATATGGATCTAGCTATATTAGGAGTCTTATCACCCCTTCCAATATATTTCTCCCAATGGATGATACACAACAAGAAAAGTGGATATGCTGCAACATAACAATTTGCTGCATTTCAGGAAGACTTCTTTAGAACAGTTGCTAAATCCCTGAAAGACAGCAATAGAACGGATTGGAATATGTAATATAATGTTATAAATAATAGGCTCCCATGTTGGTTGATCCAGGTAGAGAGGTAGAGAAGTGGAGAAGTAGAGAAGTAGAGAATAAGGATATGACTTGTGGTAAGAAAGTAGATCTATGGTAAATTGTAGTTTTTAGCATGTTTTCCTGCAAATATTGTAATGTTGCTTGAGACTAAATAAAGTGCAGGATTTCTCATTCATATTTTGTCCCATTAAATTTCTGAGTGTTTAAGTAGTTAAGAGAGAGTTTTTCTGCCTTCTTCTGGAACAGGGGAGCAAGTGCCACTTCCAAGTTTAGAAGACTTATTGGTGACAGGTTTTTTTGTAACTTTTGTTGTAGCAGATTAAGCAGAGACTTGTCATATTTTATTTTCTGTTCTTAACTATGTTTTAGTAAATGCAAGTCATATTTTTAGTAGTATATGTGTGTGCATGGCAACTGACCGCCTAGCATAAGTTTTTTCCAATTTTCATCAGTTATTTCTAGCATTTTGATAGTATCCATTGTGTGATTAATTAGTTGAGTGTACATTTCAATTCTATAATTCTTTTCATTTCTGTTATTTCCATTCTACTAGTGCCATTAGAATTAAATTTTTGTAAAGTTGTTATTTCTATTATTTTCATTTTGCAAAGCGTAAATAGGTTTTATTCCTATTATTTTAGATTTTGCAAGGGTAATTAGTTTTAGTTTTCTGCAACCTTTCCATTTATGCACTTATTCTTCAACAAATGTAATTAAGATTCTAATTCAGTTCATAAGACTAGTGGTGACACCAGAAACCCCCAAAACTGACTTGTCTCATCAATAAAACCTATTTTTATGAATGAGTTGATTTTCAAGCTGCATATATCTCCTTTCATATATAGCCTTGGACATCACCCTAGATTGACAATTATAATTATTAAATGGTATGACTAACAACATTCATTATTTTTGGCATCGTTGCTATGGACCACGGTGTTATTAGAAGGTAAAAGCAACCCAATAATTATTAATTGTGCTAAGTTGTGAAATTCAGAGTGAAATCTGGATAAATGGCTGGTATAAGTAATAATTTTTGATAAATTGCATTTCAGCCCATTTAGAAAATAAGCAAGAAACCACAGGAAGAAATTTTTTTACAAAAGGTTGAAATTATGTCAAAATTGTCTAAATTTTTTATTTTCAAAAATGTTGGAATTTTAAAAGAATCACAATCATCCACTTCAAGAACTGATGATCCTTTGAGAAATTATTACAAGAAAGAAAAATCGGTAGTTCAACACCATTTTCTCTTGAAAAATCCATACACTTAGAAAAATTTGACAAGATTTATAATTGTTTTTGGGAACCTATAATGGAAATGTCACAAGAGAATCTAGGGAGAGCTAGTAATGTGTTCTATCCTAGTACAACTAGTGCACCTGGCAAAAATTTTCAAAATTCCATTCAATTAGATCTTAATCAATATGCTCCCATGAAGGCCATTTCACCTTTAGTGTTACCAAATTTCAAGGGAACTACATCTGAAGATCCTGATATGTTTTTGTTTGAGTTTAAAATTGTATGTCAAGCTCATGATTACACTAATGACAATCAAAAGCTCAAATTGTTTCCTTCCACTCTTAAAGAGTCAGCTCTACGATGGTTTATCACCTTAGCACCTGATTCAATTAGAACTTGGGATGATATGGAAAATATATTCTTGGAGAGATACCAAGAATATTGTTAAGTCAAGAATCAAAATGATAAATTTCTTACAATGAAAAAAGAGGAAAATTAAATCTTAGAAGACTATCTAGACAATTTGTTTTTTGTTCATAAGAGATGTTGAAGTGTTGAACCTGACATTTGGAAAGTCATATTCTTAAGAGGACTGCAGATAAATTTAGGTATGCATTGGATATCTTAGGAAAGGAGATGCAAATCCACTTGAATTTTAAGAAATTATTAAACTTGTAAAAATTATTCTCATTAAAGGCATAGAAAAAACAAAACTGGTAGTAACACAAATGATTTGAAAGAATGCATGAACAAGGTTGATATTTTAGTACGTCTTGATAAAGCAGTAAATGAAAAGAATGAATTTGTTGAACCTTTAATCATCTATTATTCAAAATGTAATGAGAAGCAACACTCTCTTCATGATTGTGCTTTGAACAAAATATTTATACTTGCTACTTGTAGTATTTGTCAAAAAAGACACCCTACAAATCAATGTAGTTTGTTACCAGAACTTAAAAGTATCTTTGAAAAATAGTCTCAACCTATGAAAGAATACAACTTTGTAGGAAAAATACAAAGAGATAATTTTCTTAAGTTTCCATATCAAAATGCTTCTCAATTTCCTACACATTGGGAAAATAATCCTTGGCATATGCCATGGTCTTCTACAGGTCCACTTCAACAATGTTGGAGTCAACCACCATGGGCATATTCCCAAGAGTTTTCTCAACATGGATGGATGAAACAACAATGGAATCAATAACATCCACCATGGTTGAAGCCAAAAATGCAGGGATATCAATGGGTAAAATAGCAAAAACTATATAAAAGACATCAACATTATTAAAAATAGAAATTAATTTTTTTTCCCACTCATACCCATAGTTTCTCTCATGGAAAACAATAACAAAAGGAAAAAAACCTCTGATTTCATCTCAACATGTGGCCAATCCTAACAACGTTAAACAGGTAACCCCTATATCTATGGTTGAATCAAAAAATACAACCATAATAAATGCTTGTGACTATGATACAACTCAGTTGTTTTCAAAACCACTTCTTGAAAATATTCCACTTACCAATGTATAAATAGGAGCTAAAAGGAATGATCATGAAAGCAAATCTGCACTGAAACAAGAAGAAGAAAAATAAAAATATGACTCATCAAAGAAAGTACAATGCCTTGAACAGTTTGAAATATCAAAATTGGCATCTTCACAATCAGATTGGATAAAGGAATTAACATATTTAATTGTTAACATCTCTTTACTTCAAGCTATTAAACATGTACCAATCATTAATAATATTGTTCAAGAAATGTGTTTTAAGAAACCAAGAAAAAAGAAAGTATATCTTGAAACCATACAAATAGGTGGAAAATCAGTAGACTTGCTTGCAGGAAAACTTACTCCACCCAAGTATGATTGTCTAGGAAGTTCATTTTTTCTTGAATCACATAAGGAAAATAAAAATAATATTTTGATTTTGGGCTCCATACTTGTAAAGGGTAATGAAAAACATTTGGATTCATCAAAAAGTTTGTTTTTGCTGAAAATGTTCATATTTCATATATTAAAAATGAACCAACTATTGTTCAACAATTATTATGGAATGATGAAAAGCAGAATTTTGAAAAAATTTCACCCATTTTAGTATAAAATAGTTTTCTTCATGGATGTCATCATGATGCTTTACTAACACTTTATGTATATTTAGCAATTGGTATTGAGTTTTTGCAGGTATAGAAAAAATATATTTTGTAGTTGAATGCATCTAATGAACTTTGGTTGGAAGCACTTCACCAAATAGAGTTCACTCAACAAAACTAGAAAATGTGGCATGATGATCACATTAAAAGTAGCAAGGATAAATCAAAGGATTTTGAGAGTGAAGTTGTTCAAATTTCTTTAATTTATGATTTAAAGAGGACATTAGTGGTGAATGGACATCTTTTATAGGTGTACCATCAACTACTAACAAAGGTGGAGTTTGCTCAATATTTTACATAGTTACATTTGCATAAGGTAGAAGAGGTTTCCTCTTCTAACAAAGATTCCAAATGATCATATCTTTGAATCTTGAAAAAACAAAAAAAAAAAAGTCAAAAAAAAAATGAAAAAAAAAGAGGGAGAAAAGAAGAAAAAAGAGGAAAAACAAAAGAAAAGAGAAAAATTGCAACAGAAGACATGTCCCACAAAATGAAGATACATGAGGATATGCATCAATTTCAACAGAGAGAAGAACTAATGAGGTCAATACTTCATTTCCAAAAATATAGAGACAATGATGACACAAGAATATTATTACTACTTGTATGGAAGGAAGGTTCCATCATTGTTGCAATATTTTAGCTAAAAAAAGATGTTTTCATACAAAAAAATTGACATGTTTTTGCAAAATAAGGATTGTTCTTATCAAGAATGAGAAAAATTCTCTCACATTGTAGCCTCATGAGATACATTATATCTCATTGAATCCCTTGAAAATATGTAAGTTGGTTGAAAACCAGGAATGGCAGCCTCTTCTTATAAAAAAAATGAAAAAAAAAAAGATGAAAAAAAGGAAAAGAAAAATGAGAAAAAAAAGGAAAGAAAAAAATGAAAATTTGGTAGTGAAAACCTTCTCAGAGACGTTGCTAAATTGCCTTGCATGAAAACCGGTTGTTTGGCATACATTGCCTTGTTGATTCACCCATAATTGTTCCACCATTGTACAAATTTCACACTGCACATGTGTTATGTTTATGTTTTTAGATATCTTGTCAACAATCATCAGAAGCAGCTTGTAAGGTGCATGATAAATTTTTAGGATAGTAAGGTATGTGTTTCTTGCATTCAGTCATAGTAAACATTTAGCATTTAATATATAATAATTGGTATTTGGCATAAAATATTCATATAATATTGGCAAGTTAAAAATGTCAAGAAACACCCCCTTCTGCCCTTAGTTGCATGGAAAATTCAACACCTGAAGATTCTGTTTTACTCCTACTGCAATAAATTCTGAAGCATCTTCAGAATAACAGTCTCATTCTAAAGCAGGCTTCAAATAGAGACAAAATATGCTAGAAATTCTTGCAAATATTGTAGAATAGTAGGGCACATTAGAAATTGCAAAGGGAAAAAAATAAAGAGCAACATAAAACAAGAAAAAAAAAGAAGAGAAAAAAAAGAGAAAAAAAGGGAAAAAAAAGTTGAAAAATTGCAAGGTTGTATACAAAAAAATGAAATACTTGTGCTAATTGAAAATATTTAGTACAACAAGAATAAAATTCTTAGGTGGTAAAATATGTTTAACAGGATAAAACCTGCATATTGCTAGGCCTACTGGGATGCATGAGGGCATGCATCAATTCAAGCTGGGGGGAAATGATGAGGCCTGGAAATGCCTTATTTTGCAATATGGCTAACATATAAAAAATGCCATATTATTAAATATACAAATTTAAATTTCCAAATAGTTGATTAGAATATATATATTGTTAATTGCCTACATGATTTTATGTTAGAAATATTATACCCTTGTTTTGACTATTTTAAGCATTTTACTTGTAAAAGGTCAAAAATGAGTATCATGCCAATTCTGATGTCATAATGTGCCCTAATTAGAATGTCATAATAAATATTCTAATTCAGTTCATAAGACTAATGGTGACACCAAAAACCCCCAAAACTGACTTGTCTCATCAATAAAGCCTATTTTTCTGAATGAGCTGATTTTCAAGTTGCCTATATCTCCTTTCATATATAGCCTTGGACACCGCCCTGGATTGACAATTATCATGATTAAATGGTGTGATTGACAACACTCATCATATTCTTGATGTTATAGAGACCTAATCCACCATCCTTTTAGGTTTACATACTTGCTCTCAACCAACTAAGTGAAATTATTTCTTCTCATTAAACTCAAACAAAAGAAATAAATTTTGAATATGTTCAATATTAAATAAAATCTTGTTAGGAATTATTAACATAGATAAGAAGAAAGTCATTATACTTTGAATAGTAGAATTTACCAAGGTAGCCTTTCTGGCTTGATTGAGGAAGGATCCTTTCCACCTAACCAACTTCCTCTCCAATATTTCCACCACATGTTACCAAAGAGAATATTGGATCTTACCTTTAATCAAAAGCATTCAAAGGTAAATAGATGGGAGGGCAACCACATCATAACCCAATATGTGAGTAATTATCATTATCCTTGTTAAGGGGTATTCAAAAAGAATATTTTACTCTTTATATAATTTATCTTTTATCCAACTACAATTTCAAATGTCTCCAAGATTTATTTTAGCATATTTACTTAGGGAATTAAAGTAATGAGAGAGAGCAGAACATCATCTATAAATAAGTGATGAGAAATAGGATCCACCATCAAAGCAGGATTAATACCTTCCATAAAATATTCTAACTTGATAGCCCTACGCAAATATTCCACCGCTAAGATATAGAGGTAAAGGGACAAGCGGTCCCCTTGATGAATGCCTCTTAGACTTGAAAAATAACTTGTTGGGGACCCATTTATTAAGACCAAAACTTAGTAAAATAGATACAACCATAGACAAGTGTTATCCAACATTCACAAAAACTAATTTTTCCCAAAACCTTTAACAAAAACTCCTACGAAACCCTGTCATAAGTCTTTTTCATGTCTAATTTGAGAAGGAGAATAGCTCTACCACTTTTATCAACTGGATGAAGGATTGCACGGATACCTATAAAACTATTTAAGATCTATCTTTCTAGCACAAATCCACTTTGGGTTGAACCAATTCAATATAGAAGATAATGTTTTAATATATTAACAAGGACATTCGTCAAAATTTTATAAATTGTGTTACATAAGATGATGGGTCTAAATACACCCAAATACTTTACACCAATAGTATTGGGGATAAAAGTTAAAAAAGTAGAATTTACTTCAAATGGGATATGACTAGTGGTTTGGACCTCCTAAAGGGCATTAGCAATATCCTTCCCCATAATATGCCAATACCTCTAGAAAAATATGGGGGGAAACCATCAGGACCTGAAGCCTTCATTCTTTCCATCACAAAGATAACAACTTTGACTTCCTCATTGCTAAATGGAGATACAAAGGCTTGGTTAATTCAGACATGAAAAGGCTTGGAATACTACCAAGTAATTTATTTTGGGCTTTCTCATTACAAACCTCTTCCACCTGATGAAATTTCTAAAAAAAAGCCACAACCTTAGCTCTTATATCCTTAATGTGAGTAGCACTGTATCCATTAGCTTTCTAAAATTCTCTAATTATATTAATGCTTCTATTCTTCAAGGCCATGATGTAAAAAACCTTATAATTTTTATATCCCTCCTTTAGCAAATGTGCCTTGAATTTTTATTTCCACAAAATTTTCTCCTTGGAAACTTTGTTATGAAATTTGGCCAACACCTCATTTTATCTATAACTGATCTCTTGAGATTGATTTTAAAATTATATCTCAGATTCAATAGTTTTCAATTGACTTTTTAGTTCTTTATTATTTTGTAAAATATTCCCGATAACCCTTTTATTCTATTATTTAAGGCCACTTTTAACAACTCTCAAATTCATTACAATTTTGGAAAGACAAAATCCATGGACCCTTATCGACCACTAGTTTTTTACTTCAACTTCCAATTGAGGATGAAGGCACCACATTACATCAAACCTCAATTGATTGAGGAATTTAGTTTCTTCTTGATCCACTTCAAAATATAAGGGGTTATAGTTGGAGTAAATTTTGGGTAGAGAACAAAGATATAAATTTCCAAAGAGTGGAAGGAACTTCTTGGAGATAAGAACCCCATACAACCTAATTTTGATGAGCTGGTTACCCACTCTCCTATTACTCCAAGTATACCTTGAAATATTCAACTCAACCTCGAATAGCTCATTGTCATTCACAAAATCTACAAACTCTTCCATGCTTTTCAAGATTGGAGAGTTTACTCTTTTTTTATCTAAGAAAAAAAGAGGGGAATTAAAATCCCCTTCTAGGAATCCGGATTCTTAAGCAAAAATCCTCCTCATGGAACTCACAATTTGCCACAACAGGTTTCTATTAGGCCCAAATTTTGGTGCATAAACATTATTCATAACCCACATTTTATTACTTTCTCTATAGTGGAAGAGAATATTATAATCTTATCTAAGAATAAAATTATAAATCCCTTAAACTTGTTGGCATCCTAGAGATAAACGAGTTCCTATGGGTACTTTTTGCACCTACACACACCTAGCTAGAAGTAGCTACAAACTAGGTTTGCAATTTTGCAAATAAAAGTAGATATTGTAAAAAAATTATGTCAATCCAGAAGCACTGTTAGAGATAAAGCAAAGGGAAATAGAAAAGGTCAAGGAAGGTGGGTCTTGATCTTGCTATAGATGCAACCCAAAACCTTTTTGAACTCCACTAAGGTACTGGAAGAAAAATAATATGAGGATTAAAAAATGTATAAGATGTTTGAAATAATTATGCTCAGTAGTATAGTGTTGGCATAATGATCGAAATATAGTCTTCAGTACAAATTGGCCATCTCCAAAAGATGCTAGAAAATGAACGCATGGTTGGAGACCGAGATCATGTTCATTCTTTGCCCACTGGTCGAAGGTTGATGAAGGTAAAATCAATAAAATGGCCAAGTTTGGGATAGACCAAAAACATTGTATCCATTTGGAACCTGATGGGATTCCAAAATCCTGACCTTCACCAAAATAAAATATGAGAAATGTTTTAAGAGGTTGGAAAAATTATACCTAATCAGACCTTGGCAGCCCCTAAAGGGCCCAGTCAGAGGAATGGGCAAATCCATAAAGAACTGGAACATTGGTGTCGATCGAAACCCAACCAGGTTCAAATCCCACACCTGAAGCCTAGAGGTTGACCAAAAGAGCAAAATGAAGAAGTATCCAAGTTCAAATAATGTTATAAGTTTCATATCCATATAGATATTAGTCAACACTAAAAAACTCGATGCATGCAAAAGCAATAAATAGATCAAATGTTGAGAGCACTAGAATAATTACACCCAGGAAGACTCGACTATATTCTAAGTACCCAACACAATGGAAGATATATTCAATCCAATATTAGAGTCACCAAGATATTGGTATATGGTCAAAATCCATTTAAGTAATCAAAAGGTATCCCATAGGTGCACACATGATCCGAAATCTGCTTCCCAAAAAGAGATCTATTTTGTCCATGACACCTACTGGGCATGATTTTGTATTAGAAGATCACAATGGCAAAAACCATCATGTGGGTGATAAGGTAGATGAGTAGAAAAGAGATCAAGTAATCAAATGCAACCAAGAAGCATGGAATGACTCAATATAATGCAGATTCAGGCTATGTCAATCAACCACGATGGGGTAGCCATACTTCCTAGAAGTCTAGCAAGCTAGCAAAATCTTTGACATAACAACAATCCACTTTGAAGGTAATCATGACTTGATATTGTAAAATATCTATAAATACTATGATGTATAATGAAAATAGGTCTAATATTAGGTATTTACAATTCATATGTAAAGATGAATTACTTGCATCTTAATACAAATTGACTATTGTTTGGCCTTTGGTTAAATTTATTTGCAAAGCATGTATGTATGGATGACTGCTTATTTCTAATTTAAGCATGTTGAATGTTTATGGTGTTTTATTCTAAATCATATATTTGCACTTCTTCACTCACTTTTATGGAATTGGTGGTCTCATAGGATACACTACATTAAAATTTAGTATTCTGTAATTGATTGTTAAACTAGGTAACTTGTTAGGGAGTTGGTGGTTTGGTTGCATGATCCTTGTTATTGCATGTCTTGATGTTGCTTAATATGTACCATTTTAAGTTTTGTCTTTAGCTATTTTTATTTCTTTCAGAACCCCTTTCTCTCCCATAATTAGGAATAGTTAGTTGGAACTTCAAGGAACTGACCTCCTTTAGAGATTAATCATTGTAGTTTTCATAAGCTCCCCAATCATTAAACTTTGTTCAAGGTCTATGGGTGCACAAAACTTTTCGTTAGATATATTCTTGTACCAATATTTTTTGGTACACTCGGTGGGACACAAATATCCCCTAGATGGATAATTTAAGGATTGGTGATATCCTTAATTATATAATATCATCAAAATCACCTAGCGACTTCACTTAAATTTAGAAAGTTGTATCATATGACCAGTTGCCTTTTAGATCTAAACAAAACTTGGTGATACTTTATTTTGGTCCACAATCTCCATCACCTGGTAACTCCCCTATAGAATGAACCTGAATATTATGATCAATTGCCTTTGTAGTGGATACAATAATATGAATCTATAAAAATTCAATCAAGGTTCATGGTTGGTTGCCCTTCTACATTGTTCTTAAAGATCTATCTCCTAGAGGACTCAAGGTTTGATGAGTAGCCTTGACCTCACTAGTAGAGAAGTTATGCTCATTTGATGATTTCAAGGACCCAAGTGCTACAATGGCCTAGTGTGAGTGTCCCTATTAGAATTATTTAGGCCCTCTAAATGTTTAGAATCTTCACGATATTCCCAAAATTATCTTAAAATTCTTACCAAAATTTTATGGGATAGATAATATTGCATTGGAACATTACCAGAATGTTGCTTCCATGACAATGATTCATAATATCATGCATAAATATGTAGTGCTTAGACTCTTGATTATATCCCTCAATATATGGGGCATGGTGTAGTATAAATCATTGGTAGACAAGAGTATCTATACATGGGCCAATTTAGCAAAAGTTCTTATCAACAAATTTGATAATTCAAGGGACCCCTTCTTGATGCTCAATTAGTTTTCATTCATAAAAAATTATCCTAAAGAAAATATAATTGACTTCAATATCTATTTGAAAAGAATTTGGAATAGGAACCTCTATGAATTTTGGCCATCTACTCCTTTAGAACACCTATTTTATACCTGGGCCTTCTACTCAAATATGAATCTCATTGTTCAACAATCTAAATAGAAGTTTTTGGAAATCTACAAGGAGGCTATATGAGATAAAATTATGTTAATTCATGTGGGAGAAATACCCCTCAAGGATATATCTTCTTCATAGCAATCCTTGTTGCAAATACCCTTAGAAGCATCTAATTTAGTATTTGCCCAAATAATGCTGAAAGCATGAGATTTCGAAAGATTTAGAAAGGAAAACTACTTCGATGCATTCAAATCAAAATAACGCTTAAGTCCTAAAACATGAAGTGCATTAAACAAAAGAGGCAAATCAATTGAAATCAGTTACAAGAATTTAGAGAAGTCATAGCCCTTTTATTAAACTCTTTAACCTTGGTTACAAAATTGCCTCCTCCCTTTTTAGGGGTTAGGAGCGTTAAATGGATTTGGTTACAATCGTGATCAATGATCCCTCTTTCGCATGCCCACGTTTGAAATGGGCAGGCCAGAGTGTTGCCACCGCTTATGCTGATGAATCCTCACTTCTTGCTGCTCCTCATGCAATCAAAGAAACAAACAAGGCGTTAGTAGCACCTGTGACAAAAAGGAAAGTTCGTTCTTTGAAATTGACAAAAGATGCACATAAACGATTGTCTAAAACAGTGAGTAAAGTGAATCTAAATGACCTAAAAACCTGACAGAGGACAGAAGACATTACCATAGGGCCATTGCCATTGAAATAGTTGGCAAATCTGCTTTCAACTGAAATTCGTCCCTGGGCAGGACAAATTTTGACTGCTATTCGTCCTCGGGTGGGATGAATTCGATTGTGTTAGAAAATCCAAAGTGATACTACTCCAATGTTGACTCTCGAGACCTCCAAAACACCTGCAAATAGAGGGGTTACGTAATTGGGGCCATTTTGGGATGACCCAGATGGTCATATTCTCCCAATTTTGCCTCTATCTTCAGGAATTTGATATCGCCACCTGCAAGTTAGTGAGAGCTATACAATCGACAAAGCATGATAATGTGTGATCAAAATTCTATGAAATCGAAATTAGAGACTACTTAAACAACATAGCATAGAATAGAGATGAATAAATGATAATTAAAATGAAACTTAAAAGAAAAGTGTGGGGTGCCCAAATGGGCCGCCCACCGTTAGGACTTGATTTTGACGCCAATCCACTAGGGATGGGCTCAAAATCTCTTGGATTGGGGTGTCAAAAAATTGGTGGTTTAAGGTGGTCAAATTTTGGATTTGGGTTAGATCCATGCTTCCAAAATCCACCCAATAACCTCCCTTGTGAAAGAGATTAATGGATGTGAGAAGGCAAATAAAAAAAAGATGCAAATGGGTGTTCAATCGGGCAGCACTTCGTTGCTTGAAAATGCCTCCAATATGTCCTCATTTGGGTGGGAAAGTCCACCATTTTATAGACCCATGGGGTCTCTTTGGAGGGGCATGTAGGGATTCCATGTGGTGGCCATGCCTTCCCAAGAGGGAGGAGACTCCTCCCTGACTTGGGCTTCCATGACTGCCCTTGTGACAGTCCACTAACTGCCAACCTACCCACCTACACGCGCATGCATGGCAGGAGGCAATAATTGATTGTCCTTGGCTGCCACTTGGCAGCATTTTTCTTTTTGCCTGTTAAACCTGGAATTCATCCTGACCAGGGACGATTTCAGAATTCATCCCTGGGTGAGATGAATCCCAGTTAGTATTCATCCCTGGGTGAGACGAATACTGAGCAAAGTGTCTAAATGTGCCAAATTGCTTCTTGACCTTACAAAATTGCTATGAAAGTGGTTAGGACCACTGTTTGCCCTCTAAGGGCTACCTTGGGGGCTATGTTTGTCAAAGCGATTAGTGTTTGTAGTCACATAATTGGATTGGTGTTGTTTTGGTGTCTACAAATGCAAAATAATTTCCCCATCAATCTCTATGAAAGCAAACCTCTGGTAGAATGGGAGACAGAAGGAACTTGGACACTTGCTAAAGAAGATGAAGGTCAAATAAAATTACCTTATGATCAAAATACCAATACCTCAATATTTTAATAGCCAGTATAGAACATGAATTCCTAGGAACTAGTGCCTCTCTAGCTCTCCTTACTGTAATATTATTATGAAAGTCAATAGATCCTAATTGGAAGTAGGAGACCATAATTCTTGGTAAGAAACACTTGGAAAGAATAGGGAAGGTAAATGTCCTTCCATGACATGTTCATAAGACCTCCTCTTTGGTCAACTAAGTTTTAGGATCATTTTAACTCTGATGAAAATATTCATCATGGATATCTCAAGCCATGTCATATGACACATTCCCTACCACAACACTCTTTAGAGATCCAACTATCACTTTTTCAACCCCTTGGAAATTATTGCATGACAATCATAATGGTTGGAAAATAACTCAAATAATTATGGGAATAGATCAAGACACAAAATGGACCTTGAACCTGATGAACTCAATTGGAAGGTAGCTTTGGCACCCTTTCCCAATCGATTCAAATATTTAAGACAATTGGATGGGTGCTTGTCCTTTCTTGATTGGATATGACCTAGGTGTACTAATCCCAAGAGAAAGTACTAGAACCAAATGATATTTTGTGAGACCCAAGAATGGTAGTAGGAAGTACCCGGATCAGCATGAAGAAAAACTTTGGTTTGGCATCATATGGTCTAAATATTACATATTCATAGGTTAACCTATAATATTTATTATCCAAGTGTTCTAGGTACACCAAAATTTTATTTAAATAATTGGCAAGTAAATAAAATGTATAACAAAGGTATGGCCACTCACAACTTGCAAGGAAAACGCTCCATAGTGGATTGCCAACTGGATAAAGCACCAAAAATCCTAAACTAAAAAATATAAGGAGATTTCCTAGGTTGCTTCTTGGAATCATAACACTTTATTTTTTGCCTCCTCTTTATCTTTTGTTTTATTTGTTCTCTACTTTCATTACCTTGATATTGTAGCCCAATGAATAATGCCTAGCAAGTACAATAAGCCTTACATTCTATCCTTGAAAATCTAAAAACATGTGGAGAAGAATTCAAAAGTCATGTGGGCAGGATATGAGATCAGTGGAAAAGGAAGTGCTTAGATAAGAGTACTCAAACTCACACACCAATTGGATCTCTATGCAATTCAATGCATGCTAAATTTATCCATAATGAGATGAATATTCTATAAATAGACCCCTGTGCATAACAACTAAAGTATTTAGAGAATAATGAGTCTCAAAGCATGGATGGAGTGGAATGATCCTATAGTGAACAATGATGAATAGAAGAATTCCTTACTAGATTATGTCAAGAAAAAGTCCTATGATAGGCTGCAAGGATTTCATTGGTATTTTTTCCATTCTTGAAATCATGGTGGGGCTTTGAAGAGTGTGTACACTAGAATGCAATATGTAGGGGTGTTCCATGGAGTGGATGAAGTATCTTTGCTTTATCCTAAGTTAACCCTACAATTGTCTTTCCTCTTGTGTTTTTACTTTTCTGCATCCTTCTCTTTCATTTGTTTTTCCTGGTTGTTCATTGTTATCGATATTTTGGACCAATGGCTTCTATTTTATTCCCTCCATTATTTTATGTTACCTCCACTTTCCTCTTGTATTGTATTGTTCATGTCTTCTATTTTTTATTATTATTTCCTCTTATTATCACCCTTATTTTGTTCACCATCATGATGTCTTGCCATATTATTTTCTCCCCATTGTCCTCCCCTTTCCTTTTTCCTTCAACCTCAATCAGTTGCATTCTCACCAACTTTTATTCTAGCTCCTTCTTCCCTTCCCTTTCCCTCAAAAAGTGTTAAGTCCAAGATTTTTGTTGGCCACTTGGATTCCTTGTTTTTGCAAAGCAAAAATCCCCTATGAGTCACCAAGAATGTGGATATTTTTTGCATCTACCCACACCTAGCTAGCAACAACTACAAACTATGTTTACTTTATGCAAATAAAACTAGATATTGTAAAAAAATTGTCAATCTAGAAGATTGTCAAAGACAAAGCAAAGAAAAATAGAAAATGCCAAGGAATGTGAGCATTGATCTTGCTATAGCTACAACCCAAAAGATCATTGAACTCCACTAATGTGCAAAAATAAAATTGGAACCCAGTGTGCTTCCAAAATCTTAGCCTTCATCAAAACAAAGGATGGAAAAAATTGTAAGAGGTTGGAAAAATTAAACTTGACCAGACCCTAAAAACCTCCAAAAGGCCTAATCAAAGGAATGACCAACTCCACAAAGCACCAAAATATTAGTGTCAGTCAAAACCCAACTAGGTTTGAATCCGACATCCAGAGCCCAAAGGTTGAGTGAAAGAGCAAAATGAATATGTAGCCAAGTCTAGAGAATATTGAAATTTTTATACCTGACTGGAGCTCGATCAACACTAAAAACCAAATATGTGTAGAAGCAAGAAATAAATCAAGTGTTGAGAGTTCCAAAATAATTACACCCAAAAATTCCCAGCTATGTTCTAATAATTTAACATAGTAGAAGATATATTCGGTATAAGAGTAAAGTCACCAAGAGATCAATATATGGTTGGGAGTCATTTGAGAGATCAAGAGGTATCCCATAGGTGCACACATAATCCAACCATAAATTTTTAACAAGAGAAGATATTTTTTGTCCATGACACCTGTTGGGCATGATTCTATCTCAAAATATCTCAATAGCAAAAGCTATCATGTGGATGATAAGGTGGTTGGGTAGAAAAGAGATCAAGAGATAAGATGTAGCAAAAAAGTAGGGCATGACTCAAGATGATGCAAATATAATCCACATTAATCAACCATTATGGGGAAACCATATTTCCTAGTAGTCCAATGAGATTTAAAAATCTTTGACATAGAAATAATCCACTTTGAAGGTAATCATGACTTGATATTATAAAATGCCTATAAATACTATGATGTATAATGAAAATATATCGTCTTACGTGTTTACAATTCATATGTAAAGATAAATTACATGCATATTAATATCAATTGGTTGCTATTTGGCCTATGGTTCAATTTATTTGTAGAGCATGTATGTATGGATTTCTAATTTAAGCATGTTGAATATTTATGGTGTTTTATTTTGAATCCTAGATTTGCACTTCTTCATTCACTTGTCTAGAATTTGTGGTCTCATAAGATATAATATATTAAATTTAGTGCTCTATAATTTATTTCTAAACTAGTTGGTCTATTAGAGAGTTGGTGGTTTAGTTCCAAGATCCTTGTTATTCCATATATCTTGATGTTGCTTAATTTGTACCATTTAAATTTTTGGATTTAGCTACTTTTATTTCTTTCAGCACCCTTTTTTCTCCCACATTTAGGTATAGTTAGCTAGAACTTCAAGGAACCATCCTCCTCTAGAGATTCTCTTATCATTCAATGTTGGTCAAGGTTTGTGGGTGAACAAACCTTTTCGTTAGATAGATTCTTAGACCAATAGTTCCCTCGAGGAACCATTGGCTAGGCTTACAAAAAATTGTTTCTTTCCAAATCCTTCTATATCCTAATCATCCAATTTTGTTTCTTTCAAGAAAAAATATTAGATAAAATTTATTTATGCAAGGAAGAAACCACCCATGTTTTAGAAAGCTCGTTTAGCCCTATAACATTCCAAGAGAGGTAATTCATTTATGGGATTTAGAATTAAATTCCTTTCCCCCATACACCCCATGATTACTCTAGTAGAAATATTTCATCTTTAGTTGTCTTACTCCTATAGCCTTCCCATTTTCAAGTTTGAGGAGAGCTTGAGATCCGTTCATGATATTAGAATTCATTTTCCCCTTTCTTACAGACTTGTTAGGGGGCTTTCCTAAATTCTTTTCAATACGTACATCCAGATTGTTGTTCCTTTGTCTCCAAGTTTTAGAACATAAAGAACCTTTATCTACATAGGTCTTTGGGGAGCTAATCAGAGACCCTACCTTAGGGGTCATCAATTGAATCATAGGCTTCTCAAGAGTAGAACAAATACAAAGTACATCAAAGGAATTATGAAGAAGAGCCTTAGAAACAATGGTTATATAAATTATATACGATTGATATACATCAGTAAGACCATGCTTCGAGGCAACGTTCTTCTCTTTAGATATATTCTCAATCTACACCAAGTTGACTAGGATCAATTTTGAGGGCTATAAAAGTTTCTCTGCTAGAGCCTTCAACTTCTAAAACTTGTTCATGTAGGGTTGAGCTTCTCCTTCCCCCACCTTTTATGAATTAACACCAAATCCTTTTATGGGACTCAACTTGAGATTTCACCTTATGTTTAATTTAAATGATAATAATTATTTTTATCTTGGATAGAATTAAAAGTTAAAATTATATTTAACTGAATAAAAAAGTTAGTTTTGATAGTTTATCAACACTTTAGTTGAGGGAGAGGATCTTAAAAAGGAATTTAAATTATTTAAAGGATGAATTTTGAGTTTTATATGCTTATTTTTCATCGTAGGATTAGTTAGTATAGAATCTAGCAAGATATAATGAATAATTGGTCAAGTCAAAATATAATATGTTTGGAGTAATTAAAATTTTTTAGTCTTAATTATTTTTAGCAAAAAAATATTTGGTTGACTAAAGCCATCAATAAGGCTTCAAATTTTTTGGTTAGCAATCAATGTCACATATTTGATGGGCAAAAACTTGAAAAAATAGGAATATTATAGGCCTTTTACCTATACATCGTATGAGAACATTAAAAAGTAGATTTCCCACTTCTTCAATATCTTTATGCTTTTATTATGTAGGGCTACATTTTCAAGAATAGGAATCTATTGATTTTCATAGACATTGACAGAATTGATAAATTTTTGTATTCCTTAATATTTTAAAATAATGGTATTAGAAATTCTATTGAGGATTTATGATCCTAGTGGTCTAAGGGTGAATACTTTAGAACTCTAAATAGAGGTTCAAGGTTTGAATCCTCTAGGGGGTAGGATTTTACATCATGCTTTAGTAACTGATTTATGGTTCAATAACCATATATCTAATCAAAAAACATTTTTTATGATGATCATCTCATATAAACTATGGCCTCATATAGATTAAAAACTATTTTACCCATTTTACAGTTTTTATCTTATAAAATATCTAAGGAAACAACAAAATATTAAAAATATATATCAAGATCACATGTATTTTGGATTCATATGGCTATCTTTCATATTTTATGCCCATAACTATACCAACCCTCCTTGCATGATTAATAAAAAAGAATAAAATGTGTAAATATTCACCTTCTATTGTGAGACAAGGTACTTCTGATGGATTCTTTGAGTGTAGGTCAGTTGTAGGAAGGCAATGATGAAAACCAAGTTAGTTGAAAATAAAAAAGGGGAAGTGATGATTCAAATCATGAGCACATGGAAACTCACATATGCATATCAGTTAGGCACATTATTGCTTGAGTTAAATTGGTTTGAATATTGCATGTTGGCAATGAATGAGAAATGTTTTATGGTGGTGATGATGATGGGAGCCACTAGTTTGAAAAGGCATGTGGTTGCTTGCTATTGATGCATGAGTGTGTATGTCTAATTTTTAAAATATTCTATTATTGGCTTGTGTGATTAAAGGTGGTAAAGAAGATGTTTTAGTGTTGAAAATTACCTCAATTTTTTTGGATAAAGTTTACCTTTATATTGTCATGACTATAGGGAAAGATGATTTTTATAAAGGAAAAAGAAATATAAAGAAAAATAATTATTTTATCCCTTACCTTTTTAAAAGAAAAACTGAAATGTTATGCAAAGGTATGTTGGATATGTTGTTTTGTTTGCATTTTTATATTTAAATAAGCATATATAGTTATGGTGAAAAATATATTAAAAAGTGAGGGTTCACACATGGTTTTTATGGTAGACAACGTGGGCAGATAAGATGACCAAAATATACTCCATGTAGAGAATAGTATTTTTTGACCTTGTTACTTTGTGGAGGATGAAAAAAAAAAATATTTTATTTTTGTTTATTTCTATCTATTTTGGTTGAAATTTAGAAAGAAGAATATTTTTTGTTGGGAGTTTCATAAGAATATGAACTTCGTTCTAGTGGAAGGAGGTTATTGTTATTATTATTACTAGATATGGTGGTGTGCTAGGAATATGGAACGTAACCATGATGAATCATTAAGTGCATTCGGTTGAGAAAAATATGGTGAGACAAAGGAAGAAAAGGATCAGTAGAAAAAAAAGGATCTAGGCATACGTGTGTGGATAGAAAGAGAAAGGATATCTTCATGGCAGGGAATTATTGCTGGCAGTGAAGCGAATTTACAGGTTGGTAATATTATTTATTATTGTGTGGAAAACACTTTTAGACTCCATTTGTAATTGAATGAGTCAATTGTTTGTGAAAAATGAAACCTTGGTTTGTGAATGTGAACCTATTGGGTTAGATGAACTATTCTATGAATTAAAATTTGTGTTAAATAGAATATGTGAGCATAGAATGGTTGTTAATTCACTATTTTTAACACTAAAAAATAAGGCAATACAAAATGTGCTTTTGATATTTGAAACCTCTGCTTTTTGATAACATAATGCTTACCTATGTGTATTATGTTTAGTGCATTAGATAGCTGGAGTGGAAGCACTAATATTTGATAACATAATGCTTACTTATGTGTATTATGTCTAGTGCAATGGATATCCAGAGTGGGTTGGTTGTTGTAGTTTTAAAAAAAGAAAAATCTTGTTAATATTGCCATTCCATCGTAGTGTAGTTTGTAGTAGAGGGAATGTGTGATGCCAAATATTAATTTGTATAAACTAGATATGTGGACTAGTATTATGTTTTAAAAAAATATAAAGGGAGCTTCTATGTTAATCTTGAGTGAGAGGATTTGTGAAGCCATTACATTTCTGTGTGTGATTTTTGCTTAAACTTAGAATGCATGATAGTTGCATGATTATGTTTGAGCCATATCTAATCCTTGATGACTTACTTTAATTTTGGTGCGAGCATGGATACTGCAAGGAATAATGGGTGTCATGATGAACTCTTGTATGCATGCTAGTAGTTGGAAACTGTATCATGGAGATAACCAAAATTAAACACTTGTATAAAACTTTTTTTGTTGGACTGGAAAACTATAAAATGTGTATTGAATACACTTGTTAGGAGTTTGCATAACTAGCTATCGCACTGCAACATTAGATTCCATATTGTGAAATAGAGTATGATGTTTATAAACATATTATAGAAGCGATATTTTTTCTTACATGTATATGGAAAGAAACTAGAGGGAGAGTCCTCTATATTATTGAAACCTATTATGAATTGAGACATAATGTATTTTGGCAAAATTTATTATATTTATGTTTATGTATATGCTTCAACATATTTTGATGGTTGTAAATGCATTCCATATTTTTCTTAAATATGATGTAATATATTTCATTCCTTATTCCCTTGATATTGTTTTAATTATGTATGGATAAATCTAGAGGTGGTTTGATTATGTTTCTTTTAAAAAATAGACTAAAACGTCAAGTAGGCAATGAATGTTGAGGACATGATTTAGATGATAGTAGAAGTCGAGTATGGGTGTCTATCAGAAGTTGGTATGTTCTACTTAGATCATGGAGTAGCTCCCATGTGGGCAATAAATAAGTTGTGAGATAGCTAAACATGTTTATCATTTGTAAGGATTAATATGGTCAAGCTGAAATCAATTTGTTTCTCCTTAAAAAAAATTAAGATCCAAGGAAAGAGAATGCAACCGTGGATATCCAAGATGACTTATATGCTTTACAAAACTTATTTATATTTAATTTTAAATCTAAACCTTATAAATAGTAGGCCTTTGTTTAAATTATACCTTTAGCTAATACTATATAAAAGACCTCATTAGAAGAGGTATCTACCATATTATTTATTAAGGTAAAGTTATCTCTAGATAAGGTAGTACTTTAACAAGTTAACTAGAAAACTCGATAGAAAATATGGATGCTAATTGAAGTATTGAATACTTTAGAAATATTGGACCTAAATCCTAATCATATATTTATTTGGGTAAATTTGTGGTACGGGTAAGCACAAAGTTAGTTTGGGCTGCTATCGACTAATGGGAATAGTTTTTAAGAGACTTGGTTAGGTTAGAATAAAAAAGTGGTATGGGAAACTTTTTCTATGATGATTTCGAAATGCACTATGATAAGTACCACTCTAGTTGAACTAGGCCATGAATAGACATAGGGTTTGGTATGGGGTAATCCCCTATGAGTTGCAACGATATTGGATAATGAAGACCAAGGTCCGAGAATGGACATGGCACTAGCTACTTCCAAAAAAAGGGAAATACTAGTTAGTCACAAAGGCATGATTACGTTGATCACTTCCACATTGGGTATAAACTAGTCAATGGGTTCATCGAAGATACAGTGTGTGGAGGTTAGGGAAAGAAAGTGTTCCCCTATAGGTGTTATGGGACATAGAGGATAACACTCATTCTGGATCAGTCCTCATGTTGGTATATGTGGATGATAAATGCAAAAACTAATATCACTAAATGGTATATTTATGAGATTTAGCTTATCTTGTCCACTTGGGAGACTAACTGCAGTAGTTTTAAACCCAAAAATTGTATGTTGTGCATGTTTTAAACTATTTGTAAATAATAAAAAATACAAGGGATGATTTTTTATGTTAATAAATTTATGATAAATCTCATTTGATAGGGAAATAATTATAGTCAGAGTAGTAGATCCTTTTGAATTTAAAAAAAAAGAGGAATTCTAACTATTCTTTTATCGAACAACTAAGTGAGTGGGTTTTTACATATGGTATTAGAGTAGAATTGATTCTAAAGCTATAGAACTGTGTGTGTGTAAACTAGAATAGTTATCAAAAACTAATTAACTACCTCTTTCACTTACAAGATAAATGGCACAAATGCTGCAAGGTGGGTCCTCAATAAATCATGCAGAAGGTAGGGAGGAGGAAATAATCAAAAGGTCTGTAAGAGGACCATGCACAAATTTAAGGAAATAAAGGAGGCAGAAAAGGGTTCACGAGATTCCTCTAAATGAAATTGGTGAGGAAGGCGGAAAGTTTGAAAAGATGGTTAAATTATTGCAAGTACAAATGGAAAATCGAAAATAAGAAATGATCCAATAGAAAATTCACATGGCCTAGCAAAAGAGACTTATTTCCCAGCAAAAACAAGTCATAGAGGACTTAGCTATAGATAGGGAAACTGGATTAGGTAGGACAGTTGAAGTGTTAGGGAAACCTGAGAGATTTAGTGATGGGAAAGCAAGAGTGATAGGAATTTAAAGAAAGTTGTAATAACCATGTTTAATGGAAGGGATGATGGAGAGTCGACTAAAAATTTATTTTGTGAGTTAATGTCCTACTTCTCTGTAGTGGTTCTATATTCTAAATCTAAAACTACCTTGGTAGTTATGAACATGACTAGAATTGCTTTAGAATGGTGGAAATCATACAAGAAAGGGCATGAGATAGAGGTTGTGGACCTTAAGTGGGAGGAGTTAATCAAATAATTTAGAGATAGATTCTTGATGAAACAATATTAGGTAATTTTTTTGGGAAATTCTCAAATTTGAAGCATGAAAATATGTCAATCCAAGAATATCGCCAAAATTTTATAAAACTATTGAAGTATGCTACTCAATATGAAAGCAATGAGGAAAATAAAACTCAAAAATTTATTTCGGGATTACATCCTAAAATTATGATGGTGGTAAATATGCATAATCCCATAAATTTACCTTTTTATTTTGATTTAGCAACGAAGGAGGAAGCTAATCAGGAAATAAGAAAATAATATTTCAATTATCAAAATCTATCAGAAAAGGAAAAATGTGAGTTCAAAAAATGGAAAAGTGTTGTTTTCTTAAAATGGGAAAAGGAAAAAAATAAGAAACCTAAAGGGGATAATCAAAGTAAGCAAAGTGGAAAGAATAAATCCAATTACCAAGGTGATAAATTCAGGAAAAATGTTAAATAGTTCTCCAAAATACAAGACCAAAAACCAATGGGCCAAGGAAGGGAAAGAGAATCCGCATCCATGAATAGAAATGAGAAAAATAATAAAGGTAATAGAGCTCCACAAGGTGGATGATGGGAGTTCAAAGGGGCTAATTATGATAAAAAATACCCTTGCATAATTGATCTACCATCAAAAGCTCCAACAGAAGCCAACCACAGGATTTATGCGGCCACAGGTAGCTATGAACTCAATGGATAAATTACTCCTTTTTATTACATGGATTTTTTTTGGTAAAAATATGTAAATTTTGATTTATAGTGGGCCAAATTATAGTTTTATATCCACTAGATTAATGAGAGATTCACCTATTAGACCTAGATTCTTGGTGAAATTTTGGAATATAGAGTATGGAATAGGGAAAAATCATCATGTTAACCAGTGTCTCTTTGAATTCCATATTGTTTTGCCATAAGGAAGGATCAATTGGCATCTATATGTGGCACCTTTGCATGCATTTGATATTATTTTAGGAGTTGATTAGCTAAAAGTGCACAAGGCCATTTTGAACTTTGAGAAATATGGGTGGAATTTGTGGATGGATCTTCTCAAAGGATTAGAATTAGTTGTGGGTGAAGATAAGTAAAATCCCATATATTTTTCGCAATGAAACTTAAAAATATTATTAGGAATAAGGGTATGGTATTCATAGTAAATATGAATAGAATATAAGAGTTTGAGAAAGAGACCGACCTCTTCCAGAAACATCCGGTGATAGGTGCATTCAAGGATGTGTTTCCTAAGAAACTACCATGATTACCTCTTTAGAGGGAATTTGATTTTTCAATTGAGTTGTTACCAAACACAACACCAATTTCAAGGTCACCATGCAATATGACACTTGTAGAGTTGCAAGAGTTAAAAATGCAACTGTAGGATTTACTTGAAAGGGATTGATTAAACCTAGTGTGTCACCCTAGGGAGCTCCTATTTTTTTTTATTAAAAATAAAGACAATACCTTAAGAATGTGCATAGGTTACATAATTTTGAATAAGGTTACTATCAAAAATAGGTATTCATTACCAACAATTGATGATTTATTTGATCAACTAAGGGGAGAAACTATATTTTCAAAATTTAATTTGAGATCTGGATATCATAAATTAATCAAGAATAAGATATATATAAAATAGCATTTATGGTTTGTATTGATGACTGCACCAATCCTGTAATTACCTAATCCTAATAACCAATTTATGGTTTGTATAGATGAATCAATCAAAGTATTAGGAGGGATTTTAAACCAAGGTGATGCAGTAATTGCTTATGAGTCTAGAAATCTCAAGAGGTATGAATTCAATTATGCCACTCACAATTTATATTTGGTAGCAGTGGTACATGCTCTGAAAGTTTAGCAATATTATATTTTGGGAAAATCATATGAGTTAAAAATAGACCATCAAAGTCTAAAGTATATATTTACTCAATTCTTATTAAATGCTAGACAATAACGTTGGCTAGAGTTCATAGTAAAATATGATTTTGGTATTGATTACTTTAATGGAAAATAGAATAAGGTCATTGATGCTTTGAGTAGAAAAGGATATATAACCACAATGATAAAATGCCAATATGATCTATTAGATCTAATTAGTGTATGGCAATCAAAATATGAATTTTAGATCATGTATAGGATAAGAATATAGAATATGCTTGGAGGGATGATCTACTTTATTTCAAAAATAGGTTGGTGGTACCCAACCTAGAGGATTGAGGGAAATAATCCTTAGGGAGGCACATAACACTCCCTACTTTGTGCATCCAAGAAGTGCAAAGATGTGAGAGAATCTAAAGAAAGCATATTATTGGTCTAGTATGAAAAATATATTACCAATTATGTGACCAAAGGCCTGGAGAGTCAAAAGGTGAAAGCGAAATACCTGCATCTAGCAGGAAACTTATATTCACATGAGATACCCACACAAAAAATGGTAGGTAGAGTCTATGTATTTTATAGTGGGCTTACCTAAACAAAGGTTTAGTCATGATGCCATTATACTAATTGTGGATAAGTTAACTAAAGTCACACATTTTATACTTGGTAATGTGCAAGATGATGTAATTATTATAGCATGTATATTTTCTAGGGAAGTGGTAAGACTATACAACTTTTTAGAAGTTATAATATTTGATAGAGACTCTCGTTTCACTTATAAATTCTGGTAAACACTACATCTAGCATTAGGGATGAAACTGAATATTAGTACCACTTACCACCCATAAACAAATGGTCTGACTCAGAGGGTGAACCAAGTGCTTGAGGATATGTTGCAAATGTACTACATGGATAAACATACTAAGTGGGAAGACTACTTATACCTAGTAGAATTTGTATATAACAATAGTTACCATGATTTATTGGGTATGACACTTTTCGAAGACTTATATGGGAGAAGGTGCAAAATTCCCTTATCTTGAAGTAATCCATAGGATTAGGTAGTGATCGGCCTAGAAATTCTAAAAGAAATGGAAGAGCAATTGAAAAGAATTTAGCAAAATCTAAAAGAGGTTGTAGATCACCAAAAGAGCTAACAGACCTCAAACGAACATTGAGGAAATACTCAGTGGGAGACTAAGTATTCTTAAGGTTAAAGCCAACAAAAAGTTCAATCAAATCTTCTAAACTTGAATCTCGATATGTGGATCCATTTGAGATCATAGATAAGATAAGCCCTGTTACGTACATATTAGCTCTACTACTAAGCTTATCCAAGATTCATAATGTATTTCATGTGTCTCTATTTATAAAATATATTTTGGATCCTACTCATATTTTGGATGTTTCAAATCTACAGATGACCGATCCATTAAGGATCGAGGTTTGACCTTTCTACCTACTTGGTTTTCAAACCAAGAATTTGAGAAAAGAAAATATAGAGCAATTTTGAGTCCAATGAGATCACTACTTAGACCGAAATTCTACATGGGAAGATGTAGCATAGATGCAGTGGTAATTTCCTTATTTGTTTAAGTAGATAAAGACTTTTTTATAAATTTTGTGGTATGTGTATAAAACATATTTTTTGAGTTACTTGATAGAGTAGCCTAGGAATGTTTTGGGGATATTATACATGTTTTGGACTTCAATGGAAATGTGTATTTGACTTCCTTTATGACATAATCAATGATGTGATTATATGGTGATCATAAAACAAAATGATGTGTTTTTCTCTATGATGGGAAATGTATGGGTAATATTTAGAATCAAAATTGGAAAGTGAAATTTGATTTAGTATTATTGCATAAAAGTAGAAGTTAAAGAATTTTCATAAGTTTTTTATTTTACTTCACCTAAATTTAAACACAAGGACTATGTTTATCCCTAACAGGGAAGGATTTAATGACCCTCCTCACACGATTAATGAAAAGAATAAAATGTGTAAATATTTACCTTTTTTTACGAGATAAGGTACTATTGATGGCTTCTATAAGTGTAGTTCAACCACAAGAAGGCAATGAAGGGAAGCAATTCAGTGGAAAATATAAAAGGAGAAGTGATGATTCGGCTCGCGCGCACATGGAAACTCACGTTTGCATATTATTTAGGTGCATTATTTCATGGGTTAAAATTGATTTGAATTTTGCATGTTGGCAATGAATGAGAAATATTTTGTGGTGGCGATGATGATGGGAGCAACTAGTTTATAAAGGCATGTGGTTGCTTTCTATTGATGCATGAGTGTGTATATCTAATTTTTAAAATGTTCTATTGTTGGCTTGTGTGATTAAATATGGTAAAGAAGATGTTTTAGTCTTAAAAATTACCTTAAATTGGTTTGGATAAATTTTACCTTTATATTTTCATGACTATAGGGAAAGGTGATTTTTATAAAGGAAAAAGAAATATAAAGAAAAATAAGTATTTTATCCCTTACCCTTCTAAAATAAAAACCAAAATGTTATGCAAAGGCATGTTTGATATGTTGTTTTGTTTAGATTTTTATATTTAATAAGCATATATAGTTGTGGTAAAAAATAGATTTAGGGAAGTGAGGATCCATGCATGTTTTTGATGGTAGACAACATGGATGGATAAGACGACTAAAATTTCTTCTATGTCAAGAGTAGTGTTTTTCAACCTTGTTTCTTTGTGGAGGACAAACAAAAAATATATTTTATTTTTGTTCATTATAGGATGTATTGGTTAAAATTTGGAAAGAAGGATAATTCTTATTGGGAGCTTCATCAGAAGATGAACTCCATTTTAGTGGAAGGACATTATTGTTATTATTGTTACTGGATATGGTCGTGTATTGGTAATATGATAGGTAACCATGATGAATCATTAAGGCATTTGGTTGAGAAAAATATGGGGAGACAAAGGAAGAAAGGGAACACTAGAAAAAAAGGATCTGGGCATACACGGGTGGACGAAAAGAGAAAGGAGATCTTTAGGGTAGGGAATTATTGCTGGAAACGAAGCAAATTTATGGGTTGGTAATATTATTTATTATTATGTGGAAAACACTTTTAGATTCCTTTTGCAATTGAATGAGTCATTGGTGTGTGCAAAACAAAACCTTGGTTTGTGAATGTGAACCTATTATGTTGGATGAATTGTTCTATGAATGAAAATATATGTTAAATAGAATATGTGAGCATAGAATGGTTATTAATTCACTGTTGTGAATTCTAAAAAAGAAGGCAATAAAAAATATATTTATATTATTCCAAAGCTCTATTTTTGATAACATAATGCTTTCCTATGTGTATTATGTTTAGTACATTAGATAGCTAGAGTGGAAGTTTTACTATTTGATAACATAACACTTGCCTATGTGTATTATGTCTAGTGCAATGGATAGCTAGAGTGGGTTGGTTATTATAGTTTAAAAAAAAAAAAAACCTTGTAAATATTGTCATGTTATCGTAGTGTAGTTTGCAATAAAGGAAATATGTGATTCCAAATCTTGCTTTATATAAACTAGATATGTGGCTTGGTGTTATGTTTTAAACAAATGTAAAGGGAGATTCTGTGTTAATCTTGAGAGAGAGTTTTTGTGAATCCATTAAATTTCTCTGTGTGAGTTTTGCTTAAACATAGAATGCATTATAATTGCATGATTATGTTTGAGTCGTATCTAATCCTCGATGGTTTACTCAAATTTTGGTTCGAGCATGGATACTACAAAGAACAGTAGGCATCGTGATGAACTCTCATATGCAAGTTGGCAGTTGGAACCAACACTGTGGAGATAACCAAACTTAAACATTTGCACATAAATCTTATTTTTCAATTAGAAAATTTTAAAATGTGTACTCGGTCCACTTGTTAGGAGTTTGCATAACTAGCTATCAAACTGAAACAAAGTATGATGTTTATAAATATATTATAGAAGCAGGATTTTTTCTTATATGTATATGGAAATAAACTGGATTTAGAGTCCTCTTTATTATTGAAATATATTGTTAATTGAGATATAATCTATTGTGGAAAAATTGATTATATTTATGTTTATGTATATGCTTCAACATATTTTGATGGTTGTAAATGTATTTCATATTTTGCTTAAAAATGATGTAATATATTTCATTCTCTATTCCCTTGATATCAGTTGAATATTGTATGGAGAAATTTGGATTTGGCTTGAAAATGTTTCTTTTAAAAAATATATATTAAAACATCGAATAGGCAATTAATGTTGAGGGCATGATTTAGAAGATAGTAAAATCTAGGTATGGGTGTCTGCTAAAAGTTGGTTATATTTAACTTATATCATGGATTAGCTCCCAGGTGGATAGTAAATAAGTTTTGAGCTAGCTAAACGTGTTAGATGTTTATAAGAATTAATAGGGTTAAGATAAATCTAGTTTATTATCCTAAAAAAATTGAGGTCCAAGGAAAAAGAATTCAACCACAGATATTCGAGATGACTTATATATTTTACAAAATTATTTTGAAGTTAATGGTAAATCTAAACCTTAGAAAATAGTAGGCCTTTGTTTAAATGATACATTTAGCTAATACTATATAGTAGACCTCATTAGAAGAGGAATGTACCATGTTATTTATTAAGGAAAATTTATCTCTAGAGAAGGTAGTACTTTAACAATTTAACTACAAAATTTGATAGAACATATGGATTCTAATTGAAGTATTGAATACTTTAGAAATACTGGACCTAAACCCTAATCAAATATTCATCTAGGTAAAATTGGGGTGCAGGTAGACATGAAGTTAGTTAGGGTAGCTATCAAATAATGGGAATAGTCTTTAAGAGACTTGGTCATGTCCAAAAAAAAGTGGTATGGGACACTTTTTTTAGGTGGATTTCGAAGTACATTGTAATAAGTACCATACTAGTCAAACTACGCCATGAATGGACATAGGGTTTGGTATGGGATAAGCCCTTATGATTTACGATGATATTGGATAATGAAGACCAAGGTTCGAGAATAGATATGGCACTAGCTACATCTAGAAAAATAAAAATACCAATTAGCCACAAAAGCATGATTACGTTGATTACTTCCATATTGGATATAAACCAGTTGATAGGTTCATCAAAGATACAAAGTAAGGAGGTTAAGGAAATAAAGCATTCCCCTCTAGGTGTTATGGGCCCTAGAGGATAACCCTCACCATGGATCGATCATCATGTTGGTATATGTGGATGATAAATGAGATAACCGATACCATTGAATGGTATGTTTATGGGATTTATTTGATCTCGTACACTTGGTAGACTTAATACAGTAGTCCTAAATCCAAAAGTGGTATATTGTGCCTATGTTATACTATTTGTAAATGTGAAAATATACAAGGGATGATTTTTGATGTTAATAACTTTATGATCAAACTTGTTTTATAGGGAAACATTTATAGTTAGAGTAGTAGAACCTTTTGAGTTTTAAAAAAAAATAGGTTAAGGGAATTCTAACTGTTCTTTTATCGAATAACCAGGTGAGTGGGTTGTTACAATAACCATAGTTTTCATTATAGTTCCAAGTCTTTAGTATGGAAAAATATGTACTTATTAGTTATAAAATTAAAAAAAATTAATATTTATTTACAAGAGTAAAGTTATTGCAAAGGATTTGTATCAATAACTCAAAAATACAAATATTTAAAAGTTGGATCAAATATTTTAAACTTTAGAAAACAATTATCTCTAAAAGAAGGATAAGAAAAATAATCTAATCATAAAAAAACTTCAATCCTATATAACTAATTAAAATTTTTCTTGTAATACTAATAATTATATTATATGAATCATTTATTTATTTATATTTTATTTTATGATGATTATTTATTAAAAATTATTAAAAGAATTCAATTGATTTAAAATAGAGTTCAAAGTAAAATTAGTAAAATTATACAAATAACATCATATAATACAAATATATTATTTTAATCTTAGATAATCAATTAAAAATATTTAATTTTAATTAAACATATATTTTAATAAAACAATATCTACTAAATTTTGAAAATCATAATAAAATTAATTTTTTATATATATATAACATTTTCATATTTTTTAAGATTTAAAAAATATATACTTAAAACCATAAATATTACATTTGAAATATGTTATACAATATTTTTATTTAAACAATTATAAAATATTTTATAATAAAAAATATAATTAAAATTCATTAAAAAATATTATCATGGTTAACTCATCCAAGTTATATAAAAAACGAATGCAGTACCCTCCACCAGAAATAGATTCGACAAACATTTAAATTGGAGGTAGAGGTTGTAGACCACTTCTATCGAAAATAGATTTAAAAAATATTAAGCGGTAAGTAAAGGTAATAGATCAACTAATTTTTATTAAGTGTTTGTTAATTTAATAGAAGTGATTATTTTTAAAATAAAAATTTAATGATAGCTTTCCGCTTTGAAAATAAAATAATGTAGACTTTACGGATTCCTTATAATAAAAAGGAAACAACATTCCGGTTGCAAGGGCAATGCATATAGGACAATGCAAAGTAAACTGTGACAATTTTGGGCCGTGGGGTTAAATGTCTCGGGAGAGTGTGGTGTAAAAAAAATTGAATATAATGTTTTACTTCTTTGAAAAAGAACGCTGAAAAATTGAACTGTTGGTAGGTAGCAACTACAAAAGAGCCGCTCCATTAGATGACACTGTGTTTCAATAGACATGAAGCAAGCGTAAGAAAAGGAATTTAAACTTTTTATTTTTATTTTAATTTAAATGATCAATTTTTTTTTTAATTTTTTTTTTCTATTAAAGCGCATTAAACTTTTAATTTAATAAATAAATAAATATAAAGTTTTTAAAGAAAGAATAACCGCCTAAGAGAGGTATAATACAGGTGCCCTTTGCCACTAAAATAGAATACTACTCTTTCACCCGGTCCAAATATAAAATAACAAATACTTGCAGCCCATGTTTATTCAGATCTGGAAACAAGCGAATCATGGAATTGGTCGTCAACGTTCTTGATCTCAATTCTACACTCTAAACAACAAAAGCTCAATATCTACCTCTTCAGGTATGCGTCTTTTGTCAGGAAATTTAGGCAGTGATTTTGCAATCAGCTTAGCTTCTTCAATATACGTTGAATACTTTTGCTCCACTGAAACATTTCCATACACATCCGTTCCAGGGTTAAGCTTTTTGTTGAAAACAACGAATGCTTTGCTACCTTTAATCTTTTCCATGGTACTCTGCTTCATAGTCCAGTCACCAGTTTTCCAGTTGAAATTATATAATGGAAGAAATCTCTGACCATATTGAGCGAGGAACTCAACTGCGGCCAAAATAAACTCAAATTCCTGCTCGGACATATAATATGTGAAGCTAATTCTCGTCCATCCCGGTTTCAGACCATTGTAGCCCTGCTAAAGAGAATGATGTGAGCAGCATGCCTATACTAGTAATCTACCGAAGAACATAAAAGCAGCAAAATTTGAAGGTATACCTTTTCTTCAATGTCTTCGTAATAAAGCGTGTCCTGTTGCACCAGAATTTTGCAGACGTGGTGAGCAAAGACCTAAATGAAACGGTGGCGGATTGTTGAAATTTGATTCAGCGAGGAATACCTTTTCACTGAAGCCGTTGACAAAGCTGACAGTGCCACCACCGCATGTGGAAGGGGGCTGGCTGTTGATAAGATAGAGAGCCTTGCTCATTAAAAGAATCCCTGGCGTCCCGGGGCCTCCGATGAATTTGTGAGGGCTCAGGAAAACTGCGTCGTAGCCTTCCATCTCACCGGAGCGCATGTCTATTTGATCATATGGCCCGCTGCATTTCAAAAATTCCTGTTAATCTCTTAATTGCTACCATAGATAAAGAATTCTGTTTCTGTATGATTTGGATGGATGATGGACTTACTTGACAGCAAAATCGAAACAAGCAAACGCTCCGTATTCATGCAAGAGCCGTGCAATAGCTCTGGTATCGGTGAAAATTCCGGTGACGTTACTGCAAGCAGAAAACGAACCGACCTTTGGACGCCCGCCGTACTGACGATCCTCCAGTGCGCGCCTTAACATTACCATGTCCAATAAACCATCTTTGTTCGCCGGTATTTCCACAACCTGCACAAGCAGAACATTTTATCAAATTTCTTAACGAATTAATAACTCTACGTAGATGCAGATTACGTTAAAGTATCAAAAACCTAAAGTAATATAGTAATAAAGAAGGTTAATATATTACTTCAGCCAGACTTTGGCGCCATGAGAGCAAATTGGAATGATGTTCGTAAGGTCCGGTGAAAACGACCCATCTTTCCTGGGGTGTCATACTTTGCAGAAGCCTAGATCTCATGATCGAGGGAATGGAGATTCCCATAACTTCTTGAAGTCTTTTAATGGCAGCGGTGGTTCCAGATCCACAAAAGAGAAGGGCATCCTCTGCACCACCGCCCATGCACTGTTTGATATACTCGGCTGCTTCGTGAACCAGTTTGCTCGTTCGGTATCCAACAAAACTGTCATCGGTGTGCGTATTTCCTGCCACGTCATAAAAAAGTAACGTGTATTGCTATGAATTCCTTAACATCCGAAGTCAGTTCGTGAAATTTTATAAAACATCGCAAACACTATCATACCATAATACGGCAGCACATTTTGCATGATGTAGTTCTCTATGTGATGAAGGCATCTTCCAGAGGCGGTGTGGTCTGCATACGTTAGATGCCGTTTACCAAAGGCAGTTTCGAATTCAACATCGTTGCCTACGATTTGTGAGCGAAGCCATGCGCATTTGTCAATGCTCTCGTTGTTGTTTTGAGAGGCGTCTAACATTTGAACTGATTCGTGAATGAAACCGTCATCATTGTCTGGCTCGGATGAAGCAACGTTTGTGATTATTGGACCCAGCTGCTTGACTTCCTTGAAAGCTTAATGTTTTCCTCTCTGCTCACTGCCATTGACACTACTGTAATCGTATAAACCGTTGGATGAAATGGTAGGCATGATTGCTAAAACCAATTTTCTTCTAAAGAATTTTGCTATATTTGAGACTGAAGCCTTTAGAGTCTCTCTCAACTAAAGGCTTGTAGTGTCTCTATATCTGAAATGCAACTTTTGAGTGGCTTATATACAGGTAGATCGATCGTCTACGCGGAGACATGGCTTGGCAATCAGACGCGGTAAACTTAATGACTCATTCTACGCGGTTAACGAGGGATGAGATTGGACCTTCGAAATGAACTCGTCTTACGTGTTCCAACACATAGCATTCTTATTACAGAAAAAACTGACTTGTATCTTGAACCATATAAGTTTTTAAGATTTAAAAAAGATTAAACTGTTCCAAAGTAGTTTAATTTTGTTATAATAAATATTTTTTGGTTTGCACGCTCCATGCTAAAAGTCCGTGCACGGCATCCAACACAAACGGGCAAACCCCCAAATTTCGTTACCCCGCTCAAATTTCAACTCCGTGCAGTCGAACGTTCATATTGTTTTTCTGTTCATGGTAAAGAGGATACCCGGAATTTTGGTTTAGAATGGATCGCAAATACCATACCTTACAGATGTCGATATCAGATGTGAATATAGGTGACCTAAAGATTCATCGACGTTCATTTTTATCAAAGTCAAACAAGGTCAACTTTCAAAATAGCATTCTACCATAGGAATGATAGAATCAATTGAGAAGTATTCTCTAACTTGTCGTTTCATATTCAACTTTCTGAGCGGCGCGGAGGCAGAGATAAGCCTTAGCATTATATTTAAATGACAATTTGTCTGTATACAAGAAATTCTAATAATATTGATAGGCACCGCCGCGGAGAAAGAGATAAGCTTTAGCATTATATTTAAATGACAATTTGTCTGTATACAAGAAATTCTAACTATATTGATAGGCACCCAACAAGAAGTTCAATGGAAGAGCATGTCATATTCTCACCATATTTATAGCGACCAAATTTATTTTAGGAGCATTTGGAGCGTTCAACTCAAGGAGGTATGGAAACAGTCAATATCCTTACGCGTTTCGAGGTTAACTATATTATATCTAAATCTGGATATGTCGAGCGTTCAACTCAAGGAGGTATGGAAACGGTCAATATCCTTACGCGTTTCGAGGCTAACTGTATTATTGCTGAATCTGGATATGTTAAGTTTAAAAAAGAAAAAGAAAAATCCAATACCTTGGTTTCAAAGTCCTTGTTTCCAAGACCTCCCATTCAATGTCTATGGAGATTGCCGACAACTGGTCCGTTTTGAATGGCGGACTTTAGAAGTTTCTTCGTTTACTTCTCATAGATTAGAATCTTGATAACTATTTGTTTAATATCTCAGGATTTCTACAAATATAGAGGTTCCATGACCTTCTTGCTGCAGGTTGATTACATAGGTCTTTTCTAAAATGGTCAACTCAAGTATAAAGAGTAAAATGGGTAGGTTTAATATTTGTCAAAAGTAATTAGTATCAAACAAATTTCTCAAGTTGTTCAAACAATATTAGGAGTTTCAAATGAATATCCAAGAAAAAATAAGAACTCTTAATTAGGATGGCAAAGAAATTTTACAAGGTGTAATAGTATAACATGCAAATAAATCACCTTACATATGAAGGCATAACATAAGTACAAAGTAAACAGATATAGGAAGTGAATCAAATGTATTAAAGGTTGTTATAAATTGAAATTTTTATCTCAATTTTAAGAATCTTGTGAGCAAATGTCTAAAAGAGTAAATTTCCTTAAGGATGAATGTGTCATGACAAAGCATACAATTGCAAGAAAATAAATTTTTAATTTTAAAAGTTATTGAAAAACATTTAGCTGGATACCAATGAGGTAATGAAAATATTTTAAAAATGAGACTTGGATAAAAAAGTATGGTGAATGCTCAACAAATTAAATAGGTGTTCATTTCAAAGTGATGGCAGCAAAAGCATACTATTTTGACATAGTTTTAGCCTATTTTATGACAAGGGTTTCTCAAAAATAGTATGATCAACTTCATTGAGGAATAAGTGCTAATTTAATTGATAATTAGAGGAAGATAAAATGTGATAAAAAATTGTAAATGAAGTATAGATTAGGAATATAATTTTTTACTTCAAAAACTAGATACATAAATATATTAAATTATGTATTTAACAAACATTGTCTTTATATTTTCTTAACTTTTACTAGGAAAAATTGAACGTGGGTATAAAACAACTATATAACTTGAGCAATTTGACAATCATTATGTGAATATGCCTTTTACAAAATGATATCTGAGTGTATATATAATTTATATATGCATGGGTGATGGTTATCATTATGAAGGTGATAGTACAACATGGGTGATGGTTATCATTATGAAGGTGATAGTACAACATGGGTGATGGTTATCATTATGAAGGTGTTGATGCTGGCAGAGCCTGGCTAGTAACATCGAATAAGGGAGGATTCCCATGTATTCGAACCAAGGGCATAGTTAAAATAGATAGTTCTAAGGGTAAAATATGATATGTGTGTGTATTTAAAGGTGGAAGGATGGATGCACATGACCTGAAAATTGACAAGGTACCACAGAGTCAGACCAATGGTAGACCAATATGTAGTGTGAGCGTAGAAATCTAGTAAAGGCATTGACACAGGCAGATAGATGGGAGGATTCTATTTTAGAGTTAGGAATGTTGAATATGATAGAATACACACATATATTGGTTAAACATATTATCTATTGTATGCAGTGGGTATGTGACACGACTACTGTAGACACTCTCACAAAAATAATGATGAGTGAACATGGGTATGATCATTTATGCATAAATGCTAATAGTAGGCAGTAGTTGGACACAGTGGTGATGGTCATCAAAAATATTAGCTTCATTCTTAAATATACCTTCATTAGTGTTTCCCCCACCTCCACCCCATAAATGATCAAATTAAAACTTAGCGAGGATGGTTGTGGGTGTGCTTATGTTTCTTTTGGAGCTATTATGGGGCTAGAAATGTTCATCAATAGCATGGTGTCATGCTAGGTCTAGCTATGATCACCCTGATAGTAGAATAAGAGAGCAACATTGAAGACGTAGTTCACAGAAAAGGCCAAGTTCAATATGAACCAATGCTTGAAAATAATATCAATGGGTATTCAATGGAAAAAAGAGTATAACATATGAGTGTAATAATATCTTCATTTGGGTCTAAAAGTATTTTGTGGTGGTCATCCTCTCTGTACATAATTCAACAAAATATGGGAAGGAATGCAAATGTCATTTTATCTAATATGTCAGTGAATAACCATCTCATTTTGGCTCTATTAGAAATCAAATAATATAGGAGATTTCAAATTCTTTTTCAAAAAAAAACCTACCACTCAAAACACTCATCTCACCAATTTATCGATGACACTTTTCTTTCCTTTCTAGCCTCAATCCCTCAAGCCAAGGTAGTTAAAAATATTTTGGAAGTCTTCGAAGTTGCTATTAGAAAGAAGGCTAATTTCATAAAAAATATAATTTTCTTCTTCAATACCCCTCTTATCAGGTATAGAAGGATTATTGACATTCTAGAATGTAACATTGACTCTCTTCCCTCAGTTTACCTAGGGATGCCAATATTTAAATGAGCTACTAAATCTTATCTATAGGAGCCAGTGGTAGAAAGGGTCTAGATAAATCTAGCTATATGGATGGGTAATTTCTTGAGCCATGCAAGGAAGGTGATGTTGGTTACAAATACATCATAGAGTATCCTAGTGTATTTTATGTCCCCATTCCAAATTTTAGGTAAGAGTCTAGATAAAATTGAACATATTCAAAACTCTTTCCTATGGTTAGGTGCTAATGATAAAAATAAATTCCATTTAGTGGCTTAGGACCAAGTCTGTAGTAAGAATGAGGGGCTATAAATAGAGCTTTGGTAGCCAAGCAAGGTTGGAGACTGGATTAGGATGAGAACATTAGCTGGGTTGAGATCATAAATGACAAATATTTGAGAAATAGATTTTAGTTTCTTAGGGACCATGTTCGTCCTCATGGATTGGCATTTTGGTCTAGTTTGAATAAATGTCACTCAAATATTTGTAATGATGGAAGATGGAGTTTGGGTGATGGAAAGTATATTGACCTTTGGAGGGATCCATGGGCTACCAAGACTCTTTAGATTCCATTACAAACTTGAAGTTGGTAAATCCAATAACAGAAATATTTTGGAACCCTAAAGTTCATGATTTTATTTGAAAGGTATAATGGCCATTCAAAATAGAAATCCTTCGAATTGCAAAATTTATCCCAAGTAGAAGTAATTATGTTTAATTCATTATATAATATTCTTAAATGGTGCATCATTCTTGGGAGAGTACCCCAAATAAGTTTATTTGAGGCCCAAAGAAGAATAGTAATTTTTTTTTTTATGTTAGTTTATTTCCTGTTGGATGAGCATAGTGATCATTGGTTCTCTATGATTAAAATTTGGTTAAAATGGTTGACCTATAAGATCAACATATTTTTTGACTGGTAACTCAAGGTAATTTGTTAACCTTGAAAAACCTCCAAAAGAGAGGTTTTATTTTACCTAAAATTTAACTCCTGTGCAGATGTATGAGAAGAATATATGGCTCATATTTTCTTCCTCTACCATTTTCCCCAATAAGTTTTTAGCATCTTTCTTAAAAATGAATATTTAATGGGTGTTCCCTAGTAATTTGGAAGATTCTATGGATCAATGGATTTTGCATTTTTATCCCTGATACTAAGTTGCTTCTAGAATTTTGGTTTACCCCACATTTGGTGGTGAGTTTGGAAAGAGAAAAATTATAGGGCTTTTAAAAATTCTTCTCACTCGATTGAATCGGTTGCAATGCATGCCATAACATACTCTATGGAAAAAACTAAATTTATAGAGCTAGAGGTTGTTACTATAGAAAGAGATATGGCTATAGTAATATCACTTGGTTTTAGTCCCCATCCAAAATTACCAAATCATTGAGTCCCTCTACATAGATCTAGGACAAGGTGGGAACCTCCTTTGCCTAGTTGGTTGAAGTTAAACTTTAATAGAGCGTATAAAGAAAACCCTAAACATTCTAGAGGAGGATGTGTCTTTAGAAATCACAATGGAGATATCATATTAGCTTATGTTGAGAACCTGGGGCCACAAAGGAGCCATTTCATAGAGAGAAGGGCTTTTTCAAAGGGCTTCTTAGATTGAAGTCTTAGAGTACAAAAAAATAATTGTAGAGGGGGACTCTCTCAATATTTTAAATATGATTAAAGGAACTCAAAGACACACATGTATACTTTTGAATATTCTCTTGGGATGTCATATATTACGTCAACTCTTGGAGATTGTCTAGTTCAAGTGCACATTCAAAGAAGGAAATCAAGTAGTAGATTTCATAGAACTTTAGCACTAATTTCAAGTGCATAAGAGGACTCAATGACATTATATCTGTTAGATCATGGGTGTTGGATACTAAGTGTGTCTATGGCCTTCTTTTAATCCAAATACTGATAATATTATTGGAAATGATGGAGTGGCTTATCATTTGCCATAGAACGAACCCCTCAAGATGGAAGTTTGGGAGGGTCATTAACACCTAGATCATAAGTAATTATCTAATAAGTTGTCTTGCTTATCCTTTCTCCACTCAAATTTTGAGGTGGAAGGGTAGTGTTAAGAAATTTATTACTCTAAAATGGATGTTGAAAAACACATGTAGAACGCAATTGTTACAGAACATGGAAATTTTAGATGGAATATGTAGTTTCTCTTTTTCTGGTCATAAACTCAATTTGGTCCTTATCCTTATCATAATTGTATGTGTGTTTATCTATCTCTAGTTTATATGGTTTTGAAGATGGTGTTTTGTAATTTTCAAAAATATACCAGTTGTAAATATTTTTTGTTTGATCCCTATGGGTGGAAACTAGACTCTTCTTGTAAAAGTTTTTGAGAACCTTTCAAAATTCCTTCGTCCATCTAATAAAAAAATCATTACAATATGATATTATTTGGCCTCATTTTAATCCATTTAAAATCATACTAATGACATGTCAATAGTAAAACGTATCACTAACATGTGTTATAACATCATAATTTTATAATCAAGTGGTATTAGCTCAACTAGTTAGATTCCGTAACATTCAAGGAGGAGATCTAGGTTTAAATATTACCAGGTGATATATGGATAATATCCAAGCTCTATTTCTATACCATACATGGTGATGATGTAATATATATGGGGCCTATTTCAATTTATTTTAACCAATTAAAAAAAAATCATGATTTTATGTATAGATACATATGATTCCAACAAAGTTTGCACAAAGGAGGTAATAATTCCATCGAAGGATCTAAGAAAATTTCTCAAAAATTTCCAAGAGAGCATCCCTCTAAATAAGAAAGATTGGATAAGCCAACATTGAGCTACAATAATGAATAAAATATCAATCAAGCATGTACCTATATGAAGAGATATATGCATAAGCCTTATATAGTTATATTTTTTATGAACATTATGAAATATACTACCATGTATCTCAATGTTATTGGGATATCTACCCATATCAGCATTGTAAAAAATGAATAATAGTACTAGAATATGTAGATATTATTTTGTTTTGAAGTATTATAAAGATCTTTTAAAATGTAAATAAAAAGGTGGAGAAAAATTGCAAGATACCAATGCAAAATTAATAAAAAAAATTTATGATTAGATCAATTTATCCAAATGGATTATAGTTATTATCATCGTGAAAGGTATAATATTTAGTTATAAATAGTATGTAACACCACATACATTAATCCATACATAGATGGTGACCAAAAAACCAACTATGGGAATGAAGATACATACTCCCAAGTTATTTGAATTAATGAGGAAATGAAATTGATCATTTATATCACATGGTGAAGGATAAAGGTATATTTTTTGCTTGGTACATGGAGTTGTACTTTATTCGTGAAGAAAGTAAATGCATATTTATGAAGCTATACCCAAGAAAAGAAAGGAAATATAATTTCTCCAATAGCCATGAATAAGTTATAGATATGTAATCACAAATAAGGTATTTCAAGCATCACCATTGATATATGAGAATTCCAAACGAGAAAGAATTAAGAAACATTAGGCCACTAGAAAAAATAAAATAAAAGGAGAAACATTGCAACCATGGATTTCATTATGTAGTATTAGGTAAGACATGTGTAAGATATATGTTATAATCAATCAAGTTTAATTTTGGTCAAATAAAATTGAAGATTACTCTATTGAAGAGAAAATTTATCATCCACATAAAATAATCATTGAATAAATAGATAAGAATAATGAATTTCTCTTACAAGATATAATCATGTTGATGCATATTTATGGAAGAAACCACTTAAAAAAATAAATAGGAAGGACTTGAAGGTCCAATCCAACACTACAATCAAGCACTTAAAACTCAAGATGTAAGAAAGAATTCCAAGTAAGCATTTGATATCGATAAATAAAAAAAAGGTACATGTGAAACCAAGCAAGCAAGAGGAGCACAAAATATTCAACTCTATAGTTTGGATTATAACTCATATGTATATGAGTTATAATCCAAACTATAGAGTTGAATATTTTGTGCTCCTCTTGCTTGCTTGGTTTCACATGTACCTTTTGATGTTGTAGAACCCCCTGATCATGGTTTATCAGACCAAGGCGGACCCGCAATGGTTTTTTTGCTAAATTCAAAAAAAATAACTCATATGTTATTCATGTTCAGTAAATAGTTTAAAACTATTTATTGCTTATTTTTTAATTCATAATGCATTATGGTTAATTTTATCACTCCACCAAATAAGAAGAATCATGGGGAAAATAGGGTTGTATTATTTTAAAATAATATTAGCTTTTGAGATCAAACGATGATTCATATTTTCTATTAAAATTAAGACCACCATATCATGAGGCTTTCACTCAACTACTAAGTGATATGACTAGCATTGAAAAGCACGTGTTGTTGATAGAAAATATAGGAGCAAGTTTTATTTAAGAAAGAGGAAACCTCTAGAATAATAAAAGGATCTCCATTCATGTAAATATTTTGAGAAATGAAAAATAGTAGTAGAATAAGTAGAAGTTTTTTTTTTTTGAAGTAATAGAAAGAAAATTCCAAATGTAAATAAAAAGGTAGATAAGAATTCCATGATACTGATGCAAAATAATTAATATTATTTTATGGTTTGACCATTTTATCCAAATGGATTATTGTCACCATGATCATCAAAGGTACATATATGCTTAAGTCCAAAATTATCAATAGCATGTAACACCACATACATTAATCCATAGATAGAGAGTGATTAAACAACCATCAATGGGAATGAAGATGTATAATCCTAAGTTATTTAAAATAATGAGGAAATGAAATTGATCATTTGGATCACATTGGTGAAGGATATAGATATATTTCCACTTGGTATATGGAGTTGTACTTTATTCACCAATAAAGGATATGCGTCTTTATGAACCTATACCCAAGGAAAGTAAGGAAATATTATTTCTCCAATAGTCATGAATAGGTTGTATATATGTAAGCACAAACACGATATTTCAAGCATCACCAATGAAATATGAGTCCACTAACAAATATATTTAAAAGGAGGAACATTACAACCATGGATGCCATTATTTAGTATCAAGTACACCACATGCAAGATATATGATACAATTAATCAAATTTTATTTTTATCAAAGCAAATTGAGCATACTCTATTGAAGAGAAAATTCTCCATCCACATTAAATAAGCATTGAATAAATAGATAAGGTTAATGGATTTTACTTATAATAAATAAGAATGTAATGTAGATTTATGGAAGAAACCACTTAACAACAAGAAAGGACAATCACCTCAAAGTTCAACCCAACACACCAATCAAGAACTTAAAACTCAAGAAACAAGCAAGAATTCCAAGTAAGAATTTGAGATAGAGCAATCAAGAAAAGGTACATGGGAAATTAATAAAGCAATAGGAGCACAAAATATTGAACTCTATAGCTTGAATTAGTACCCATATGTAATTCATATTCAATAAAGAGTTTTAAATTACTTATTGTAATTTATAATTTGTTATATTTAATTTGCGTCACTCCACTAAATATGGAGAAACATGAGTAAAATAGGGTTGTATTATTTTAAAATAATTTTAGTTTTTGATATCATAATATTATTTATACCTTCTATTAAAATTGAGACCACCATATCATAAGGTCTTCACTCAAGTAGTAAGTTACAATCACTAGCATTAAAATACTTGTCATGTTGTTGGAAAATATAGGGGTAATTTTTATTTGAGGAAGAAGAAACTTCTAAAATAATAAAATTATTTCCATCCATATAAATATATTCATAAATGAAAAATAGTATTAGAATTTGTAAAAGTTATTTTATTTTGATGTATTATAAATATCTTCCCAAATGCAAATAAAAAATTGAAGAACACAAGCTTATACTGAGATGGGGGGGGGGGTGAACAGTATAAGACCTCTTTTTACTTTTCCTTTATACTTCAAAACAGTAAAGCAATATATCCAAAGCAATATCAAAACAATGCACAAGATCATCCACAAAGTGACACCAATTTTAACGTGGTTCATCCACAAAACTTTTCTCTAAAAGTTATCTCAAAGTTCTTTGGGAAACCTTCCCAATTACAATGTTTATGAGCCTCGGCTCAAAGGAGATACCTTCCCCCAATCTGAATTTATGAGCCTCTGCTCAAAGGAGATACCTTCCCCTACCTCTGCTCTGGTTGGTGATCCTCTAGAAGACCTCTCGCCTCCGCTGCCCTTAGCAAATGGAACTCTATCCACAGAAGACACCTGTCTTCCCTGCTCTGGTTGGAGACCTCTGTCCTCAACTCTATCACCTCAAAAGTTGGTCCTCGAATCTGCACTAAACACAGTCCTTCGGTCTAGCACAAATGTCCTCGGGTTCTTCTCATAGAACCAATGCACCTCTGTCCTCAAGTTCTCTGATAGAACTATCAAACTCAGCTTCACAAGTCCTCTGCTAGGACCTGTCCAAATCTGCTCACAAGTCCCCAATGGAACCTATCCAAAACCTGCTCACAAGTCCCCAATGGAACTGTCCAAAATGCCCAAGTCCCATGGAACTGTCCAAAACCTGCTCACAAGTTCATCAAGAAAAACTTGCTTGGCATGAACCCACAAAGAGAATGGTTAGAGACCCAATGTGATTCATCAACCTCATAGAAGCATAAAGAGAATTGTTAGAGACTCAATATGTTCTATACTTAACTCCCAATCTCAATCTCAACTCAATCTCAAATCTCATAAGAATAAGATAGATGTAATATGCTTTTCTCAAGAACATGAAACACAACCCAACAATTGCCAACCATGCAATATCTCATATAACAATGATACTCATGTTCTTTCCAACAACCAATATCTTTTCTCAACCAATTAGGGCTTCAACAACAATGCTCAAAGACAAGGTTTAACCAACATCATTCAACTCAACATTAACCTTGAAGCATTCAACCAATCATCACAAGAAAAGGAAACAAGTAGAAATCCTTTTCCCTCCAAAGATATTTGAACAAAACAGCCACCAACACAATATCACCAAATGCAAAGAATAACTTGTTCAAATCAACTCAATGGAGTAAGCCCAATATCATGAATCAAGTAAAGCACTAACTTGATCAAAACAACCTCTATGGAAGCAACTCATCCATTAATATCAAAACAGCCAACTAAGGGTTTCACCATCTCAATGCAAGTAGCAAGACTTACAAACATAAACCCTAGTGCACAATGCTTCCACTACCTCAAACCAGAATTATGCATTCACCAAAACTCTCATCAATGATAACAATGCATAAGTAGTCTTCAACAAACCAGAAAATAGGATTTACACCCAACCAAAGGAAACCTTGTTGTATACCTTTTCACTCCAATCTTATTTCAGGAATAACATACACCAATCATACTCATAAGAAGAAAGTGCCCATACCTTATTGAAGATGAAGAAGATCTCACAAATTTGTCATAACCATAACCACCTTTTTGCCAAACTCAAGAAGGTTAGTAGACAACATATTTCTTTAATATTTCCTCAAGAATATTCCTTGGTCCAAATATAATCAAGGTTCTATGTCTTCTTCTTTCAACCTCATTCAACAAATCATACATAACATATTTCTTATATTCACCTTATCTACTCCATTACTCAACCTAATATTTAACATATTACAAAATAATATTCCTTTTCTACACCTTATAACTCCAAATATTTGACTTCAAAAATCATAACCCAATAAAACCTTACAATTCCTTATTTCTCCTATACCATATAACCTTTTAACTTTTTCTTATAAAAATTAAGTCCTCATACCTAGGAAAAATTCCTTCTCCGCTTGCAAACATGCACACACGAACAACCTGTCCTTTCTATCTAGAAAAACGACGATCGTGAGGTTTGAACCCGTGACTCTTTTTTTGCCAATGCCTTAGTGCTAGCCTAGCGACTAGCTAGGCTAGCCACCCACTTGGAAAGAATCTTGCCCACACTTTATCTTATACTCTGCCAAAAACGTGTTTCACTTTATCTTGCTCTGCAAAAAGCATCTGCGAGATTCGAACATGAGATCTTCCTTCCACAAATGCTCTAGCGCTAGCCTCAAAAACGGTTGGGCTAGCCACCCACGTGGAAAGTCTTCCACCAATGCTTTTATTTACTCCCTTCCTTTGCTAACTGAACAAAATGCTTAACACTCTTCTCTGCTCCTTCCGAAATCGAATTGATTGCGCTTAATGTCGAAACACCATCCCTCCAACTTAATGAATTTAATTGCCTTATTTTATATGCACTTTGATGCATATCCAAACACGTCGGCCCTTTTAATTTAATTTAAAATTTTAATTTAAATTTTAAATAAATAAAATTTAAACTAAATATTTAAAATTAAATATCTTCATCACCGGGGCACCTTTTTCAACGAAACGAAGAGCCAACTTGGGTTTTAAGAAAAACCCATTTCAAATCTGTTGTCCATGGTTTTAAATAAAACCTTTTATTTTATCTACCTTGGTTTTCACAAAAACCCTTCCTTGAACTTAGATTCTTTTGACCTGAGATCAAATTCCTTCAAAAGCTTCTTGACATCAATGACAACATCAACACTTGAGCAAAGGCAATGTACCCAAGGTACCCAAAATTGCCAACAATCTCCCCCTTTGTCATTGATGGCAAACCTTTACTGAAACACATCTTAAGAGCCAAAAATGAAACCAACTATGCCCACAACTGAGAATCTACCTTTGAAGTTTTGCTCCCCCTAACTTGAAGCTTTCCTCTTCACTTGAAGCTCTCCCCCTTACTCATATCTCTCCCCCTTTGTCATCAATGGCAAAGGGCCACCTTTGGGGCTCGGGACTAAGAATGAGCCTCTTAGCTTAGTCCCTCCCCCACCTCCTGATGAGGTGATTAATTCTGGGATGGGAGTAAAACTCCCATTAGGCACTGATCATCATCAGTGTCTATAACTTCCTTGTCGGGCCTTCTCTTGAACTCTTTGTCCATATTCCTATTTCTGTCACTGTTCTTGATCTTGTTCTCATCCCTGTTCTTGTCCATGCCTTGATCCTTGGACCTGATCATGCCACTGTTCCTATTCTTGTATCCTGGAATTTCAGCTCTACACTGTCTAGCTATGTGACCTTTATTGTTGCACTTATAACAAGTAACAATGTTATTTCTTTTAGGCATACCTGTTCTTTGAATCCACCAGTTCTGACCAAACCTGTTCTGACCAAACTTGTTCTGATCAAACCTATTCCTGATATTTGCCTTGCAATAAACTGCCTTGTGCCCAAATTGTTGACAAGAGTAGCAATACCCTTGAAAGAAATTACCACTTCTGAAACTGTCATTTACCTTCTTCACTTGAGCCATGCAATGTGAAGCCATGTGACCAAACCTGTGACAAGCAAAACATCTGCCTTGAAACTTTCCTTTATTTGACCTCTTGGGTCCTAAAAACTTTTTCTTCTCATTCTGAATTCTGTTTTCTGTTTCTATGCATCTATCATTCAAGGACTCATGATCTGAAATACTTTCCTCATTAGAACTCTCTTCCTTTTGGAGTCTCTTACTAGACTCTCCAACTTGTTCCTTGTGTGGCTTAACAAAACCAAGACCTGTTTTATCTGTTGTCCTTTCTTTGACCTTTGATAAGAGATTTAACCTTTTTGGAGCTTTCTTGAAACCTGTAGAGCTTATCCTTGTACTCTTTATTTTCCTCTTTCAACGAAGCCATTTTCTGCTCTAATTCACTATACTCAAGCACCTTAGATTCTAACTCATTCTTGAGTTCTTGTGCCTTAGCCATAGAGACGTCAAGACTTTCTATAAGTTCATCTCTCTCCATACAACATTCATCTAACTTATCCTTGAGTCTAGCATTCTTCTTTCTTTCCTTTTTCAAAGCACTAAGAGCATTAGTAAGTTCACTTTCAAGATCCTCTTATTTGATTGCTTTTTGAATTATCAAGGCCTTTTTCAGATTTCTTATCACTAGAGGTGCTACCCTTTTCAAAAACCATACATGCATCTTCCTTATCATTTTTCTGAAGCATCCTCATACATACTAGCAACCAAATCATTATTTTTACAATTATCCTCAAGGTGCCCAAAATTTCCATATCTAAGACATTTCGGTTCTTCCTCCTTTTCTGATATGAACAATATCTCATTTTTATAATCACCTGAAGAACTTTCACTATCACTACTAGAACACTTACTTGCTTTGTCAAGGTAGACGCTCTTCTTGTGCTTGTGAGAATGCCTCTTTTCTTGATTGTTGTGCTCATCTTTGATTTTAAGAGTTGTATTGGCCTCTTCTAGTTGTTTCTTCAATGAAACAATCTCTTCTTTTTGTTTGCAGCAAACAGTCTCTTTCTCATTGATCTGAGACCTGAGAGTTTCTTCACTCTTTTTGAACTCTTCTATTTTCAGCTTCAGATTGCTAACAACTTTGTTAGATTCCTCTTCATGTTTGCTGTATATACCGACTTTATTACTCATTTCTTCTGTCTGCATTCTTAAACCGTCAATTTCTTTTTCTAGCTTGCTGCAATACTCTATTTTTCTGGATGATTGCATTTCGAGATCTTCAAAAATTTTCTTGTAATCTTCTGCTTGTACTTTCAAGCTGGTGATTATATCTTCTGCATCCTCAACCTTTTTACTCAGGTCTGAAATCAGTTTCTGTTTCCAATTTGCTTCTGCATCACTTCCTTCTTCATCACACTCTTGTTCTGAATCTGTTTCTTCACCAATTTTGAATGGATCATCTTCATCTTCACTGCTACTAAACCCATGGCAATGATGATCATTGTGATCGAGTTGACCACAAACAAAACATTCTCTTACTTGTGAGCAATCAACTGCAAAGTGACCGGTCTTCCCACATCTGGTGCAAAACTTTATTAATCTGGCTTGTTCTCCACTGTTTGATTCATCTCTTGAATCTATTTCCATTCCCAAAGCAGCAACATTGAGTTCATCTTTATTTTCTTTCATGACCATGTGAGATTTCTTCTTCTTGTGTCTTATGGTTTTGCTTTTGCCTTTCCTTGCCATTTGTGTTCTTGTAAGATCTTCCTTTAAGCTGTTAAACTTTTCGAAGGCACCCGCTCTGATACCAATTGAAGAACACAAGCTTATACTGAGAGGGGGGGTGAACAGTATAAGACCTCTTTTTACTTTTCCTTTATACTTCAAAATAGTAAAGCAATATATCCAAAGCAATATCAAAACAATGCACAAGATCATCCACAAAGTGACACCAATTTTAACGTGGTTCATCCACAAAACTTTTCTCTAAAAGTTATCTCAAAGTTCTTTGGGAAACCTTCCCAATTACAATGTTTATGAGCCTCGGCTCAAAGGAGATACCTTCCCCCAATCTAAATTTATGAGCCTCTCGCTCAAAGGAGATACCTTCCCCTACCTCTGCTCCGGTTGGTGATCCTCTAGAAGACCTCTCGCCTCCGTTGCCCTTAGCAAATGGAACTCTATCCATAGAAGACACCTGTCTTCCTTTCTGCTGGAGACCTCTGTCCTCAACTCTATCACCTCAAAAGTTGGTCCTCGAATCTGCACTAAACACAGTCCTTCGGTCTAGCACAAATGTCCTCGGGTTCTTCTCATAGAACCAATGCACCTCTGTCCTCAAGTTCTCTGATAGAACTATCAAACTCAGCTTCACAAGTCCTCTGCTAGGACCTGTCCAAATCTGCTCACAAGTCCCCAAAGGAACCTATCCAAAACCTGCTCACAAGTCCCCAACGAAACCTGTCCAAATCTGCTCACAAGTCCCCAATGGAACCTGTCCAAAACCTGCTCACAAGTTCATCAAGAAAAACTTGCTTGGCATGAACCCACAAAGAGAATGGTTAGAGACCCAATGTGATTCATCAACCTCATAGAAGCATAAAGAGAATTGTTAGAGACTCAATATGTTCTATACTTAACTCCCAATCTCAATCTCAAATCTCATAAGAATAAGATAGATGTAATATGCTTTTCTCAAGAACATGAAACACAACCCAACAATTGCCAACCATGCAATATCTCATATAACAATGATACTCATGTTCTTTCCAACAACCAATATCTTTTCTCAACCAATTAGGGCTTCAACAACAATGCTCAAAGACAAGGTTTAACCAACATCATTCAACTCAACATTAACCTTGAAGCATTCAACCAATCATCACAAGAAAAGGAAACAAGTAGAAATCCTTTTCCCTCCAAAGATATTTGAACAAAACAGCCACCAACACAATATCACCAAATGCAAAGAATAACTTGTTCAAATCAACTCAATGGAGTAAGCCCAATATCATGAATCAAGTAAAGCACTAACTTGATCAAAACAACCTCTATGGAAGCAACTCATCCATTAATATCAAAACAGCCAACTAAGGGTTTCACCATCTCAATGCAAGTAGCAAGACTTACAAACATAAACCCTAGTGCACAATGCTTCCACTACCTCAAACCAGAATTATGCATTCACCAAAACTCTCATCAATGATAACAATGCATAAGTAGTCTTCAACAAACCAGAAAATAGGATTTACACCCAACCAAAGGAAACCTTGTTGAATACCTTTTCACTCCAATCTTATTTCAGGAATAACATACACCAATCATACTCATAAGAAGAAAGTGCCCATACCTTATTGAAGATGAAGAAGATCTCACAAATTTGTCATAACCATAACCACCTTTTTGCCAAACTCAAGAAGGTTAGTAGACAACATATTTCTTTAATATTTCCTCAAGAATATTCCTTGGTCCAAATATAATCAAGGTTCTATGTCTTCTTCTTTCAACCTCATTCAACAAATCATACATAACATATTTCTTATATTCACCTTATCTACTCCATTCCTCAACCTAACATTCAACATATTACAAAATAATATTCCTTTTCTACACCTTATAACTCCAATATTTGACTTCAAAAATCATAACCCAACAAAACCTTACAATTCCTTATTTCTCCTATACCATATAACCTTTTAACTTTTTCTAATAAAAATTAAGTCCTCATACCTTGGAAAAATTCCTTCTCCGCTTGCAAACATGCACACACGAACAACCTGTCCTTTCTATCTAGCAAAACGGCGATCACGAGGTTTGAACCCGTGACTCTCTTCCTGCCAATGCCTTAGCGCTAGCCTAGTGACCAGCTAGGCTAGCCACCCGCTTGGAAAGAATCTTGCCCACACTTTATCTTATACTCCGCCGAAAATGCATTTCACTTTATCTTTCTCTGCAAAAAGCATCTATGAGATTCGAACATGAGATCTTCCTTCCACCAATGCTCTAGCACTAGCCTCACGAACGGTTGGGCTAGCCACCCATGTGGAAAGTCTTCCACCACCGCTTTTATTTATTCCCTTCCTTCGCTGATCGAATGAAATGCTTAACACTCTTCTCTGCTCCTTCCGAAATCGAATTGATTGCGCTTAATGTCGAAACACCATCCCTCAAACTTAATGAATTTAATTGCCTTATTTTATATGCACTTTGATGCATATCCAAACACGTCGGCCCTTTTAATTTAATTTAAAATTTTAATTTAAATTTTAAATAAATAAAATTTAAACTAAATATTTAAAATTAAATATCTTCATCACCGGGGCACCTTTTTCAACGAAACGAAGAGCCAACTTGGGTTTTAAGAAAAACCCATTTCAAATCTGTTGTCCATGGTTTTAAATAAAACCTTTTATTTTATCTGCCTTGGTTTTCACAAAAACCCTTCCTTGAACTTAGATCCTTTTGACCTCAGATCAAATTCCTTCAAAAGCTTCTTGACATCAATGACAACATCAACACTTGAGCAAAGGCAATGTACCCAAGGTACCCAAAATTGCCAACAATCTCCCCCTTTGTCATTGATGGCAAACCTTTACTGAAACACATCTTAAGAGCCAAAACTGAAACCAACTGTGCCCACAACTGAGAATCTTCCTTTGAAGTTTTGCTCCCCCTGACTTGAAGCTTTCCTCTTCACTTGAAGCTCTCCCCCTTACTCATATCTCTCCCCCTTTGTCATCAATGGCAAAGGGTCACCTTTGGGGCTCGGGACTAAGAATGAGCCTCTTAGCTTAGTCCCTCCCCCACCTCCTGATGAGGTGATTAATTCTAGGATGGGAGTAAAACTCCCATTAGGCACTGATCATCATCAGCGTCTATAACTTCCTTGTCGGGCCTTCTCTTGAACTCTTTGTCCATATTCCTATTTTTGTCATTGTTCTTGATCTTGTTCTCATCCCTGTTCTTGTCCATGCCTTGATCCTTGGACCTGATCATGCCATTGTTCCTGTTCTTGTATCCTAGAATTTCAGCTCTACATTGTCTAGCTATGTGACCTTTATTGTTGCACTTATAACAAGTAACAATGTTATTTCTTTTAGGCATACCTGTTCTTTGAATCCACCAGTTCTGACCAAACCTGTTTTGACCAAACTTGTTCCTGATATTTGCCTTGCAATAAACTGCCTTGTGCCCAAATTGTTGACAAGAGTAGCAATACCCTTGAAAGTAATTACCACTTCTGAAACTGTCATTTACCTTCTTCACTTGAGCCATGCAATGTGAAGCCATGTGACCAAACCTGTGACAAGCAAAACATCTACCTTGAAACTTTCCTTTATTTGACCTCTTGGGTCCTAAAAACTTCTTCTTCTCATTCTGAATTCTGTTTTCTATTTCTATGCATCTATCATTCAAGGACTCATGATCTGAAATACTTTCCTCATTAGAACTCTCTTCCTTTTGGAGTCTCTTACTAGACTCTCCAACTTGTTCCTTGTGTGGCTTAACAAAACCAAGACCTGTTTTATCTATTGTCTTTCTTTGTCCTTTGATGAGAGATTTAACCTTCTTGGAGCTATCCTGAAATCTGTAGAGCTTATCCTTGTACTCTTTATTTTCTTCTTTCAAAGAAGCCATTTTCTGCTCTAACTCACTATACTCAAGAACCTTAGACTTCAACTCATCCTTGAGTTCAGCATTCTTCTTTCTTTCCTTTTTCAAAGCATTAAGAGCATTAGAAAGTTCACTCTCAAGATCCTTTATTTGTTTGCTTTCTGAATTATCACAGTCTTTTTCAGATTTATCACTAGAGATGCTACCCTTTTCAAAAGCCATACATGCATCTTCTTTACATTTTTCTGAAGCATCCTCATACATACTAGCAACCAATTCATCATTTGTACAATTATCCTCAAGGTGCCCAAAATTTCCATATCTAAGACATTTCGGTTCTTCCTCCTTTTCTGATATGAACAATATCTCATTTTTATAATCACTTGAAGAACTTTCACTATCACTACTAGAACACTTACTTGCTTTGTCAAGGTAGACGCTCTTCTTGTGCTTGTGAGAATGCCTCTTTTCTTGATTGTTGTGCTCATCTTTGATTTTAAGAGTTGTATTGGCCTCTTCTAGTTGTTTCTTCAATGAAACAATCTCTTCTTTTTGTTTGCAGCAAACAGTCTCTTTCTCATTGATCTGAGACCCGAGAGTTTCTTCACTCTTTTTGAACTCTTCTATTTTCAGCTTCAGATTGCTAACAACTTTGTTAGATTCCTCTTCATGTTTGCTTTGTATATACCGACTTTATTACTCATTTCTTACATCCGCATTCTTAAACCGTCAATTTCTTTTTCTAGCTTGCTTGCAATACTCTGTTTTTCTGGATGATTGCATTTCGAGATCTTCAAAAATTTTCTTGTAATCTTCTCGCTTGTACTTTCAAGTCTGGTGATTATATCTTCTGCATCCTCAAACTTTTTACTCGGATCTGAAATCAGTTTCTGTTTCCAATTTGCTTCTGCATCACTTCCTTCTTCATCACACTCTTGTTCTGAATCTGTTTCTTCACCAATTTTGAATGGGTCATCTTCATCTTCACTGCTACTAAACCCATGGCAATGATGATCATTGTGATCGAGTTGACCACAAACAAAACATTCTCTTACTTGTGAGCAATCAGTTGCAAAGTGACCGGTCTTCCCACATCTGGTGCAAAACTTTATTAATCTGGCTTGTTCTCCACTGTTTGATTCATCTCTTGAATCTATTTCCATTCCCAAAGCAGCAACATTGAGTTCATCTTCATTTTCTTTCATGACCATGTGAGATTTCTTCTTCTTGTGTCTTATGGTTTTGCTTTTGCCTTTCCTTGCCATTTGTGTTCTTGTAAGATCTTCCTTCAAGCTGTCAAACTTTTCGAAGGAACCCGCTCTGATACCAATTGAAGAACACAAGCTTATACTGAGAGGGGGGGTGAACAGTATAAGACCTCTTTTTACTTTTCCTTTATACTTCAAAATAGTAAAGCAATATATCCAAAGCAATATCAAAACAATGCACAAGATCATCCACAAAGTGACACCAATTTTAACGTGGTTCATCCACAAAACTTTTCTCTAAAAGTTATCTCAAAGTTCTTTGGGAAACCTTCCCAATTACAATGTTTATGAGCCTCGGCTCAAAGGAGATACCTTCCCCCAATATAAATTTATGAGCCTCTGCTCAAAGGAGATACCTTCCCCTACCTCTGCTCTAGGTGGTGATCCTCTAGAAGACCTCTGCCTCCACTGCCCTTAGCAAATGGAACTCTATCCATAGAAGACACCTGTCTTCCCTGCTCTGGCTGGAGACCTCTGTCCTCAACTCTATCACCTCAAAAGCTGGTCCTCGAATTTGCACTAAACACAGTCCTTCGATCTAGCACAAATGTCCTCGGGTTCTTCTCATAGAACCAATGCACCTCTGTCCTCAAGTTCTCTGATAGAACTATCAAACTCAGCTTCACAAGTCCTCTGCTAGGACCTGTCCAAATCTGCTCACAAGTCCCCAAAGGAACCTATCCAAAACCTGCTCACAAGTCCCCAATTGAAACCCAAAACCCAAGTCCCCAAACTGTCCAAAACCTGCTCACAAGTTCATCAAGAAAAACTTGCTTGGCATGAACCCACAAAGAGAATTGTTAGAGACCCAATGTGATTCATCAACCTCATAGAAGCATAAAGAGAATTGTTAGAGACTCAATATGTTCTATACTTAACTCCCAATCTCAATCTCAAATCTCATAAGAATAAGATAGATGTAATATGCTTTTCTCAAGAACATGAAACACAACCCAACAATTGCCAACCATGCAATATCTCATATAACAATGCTACTCATGTTCTTTCCAACAACCAATATCTTTTCTCAACCAATTAGGGCTTCAACAACAATGCTCATAGACAAGGTTTAACCAACAACATTCAACTCAACATCAACCTTGAAGCATTCAACCAATCATCACAAGAAAAGGAAACAAGTAGAAATCCTTTTCCCTCCAAAGATATTTGAACAAAACAGCCACCAACACAATATCACCAAATGCAAAGAATAACTTGCTCAAATCAACTCAATGGAGTAAGCCCAATATCATGAATCAAGTAAAGCACTAACTTGATCAAAACAACCTCTATGGAAGCAACTCATCCATTAATATCAAAACAGCCAACTAAGGGTTTCACCATCTCAATGCAAGTAGCAAGACTTACAAACATAAACCCTAGTGCACAATGCTTCCACTACCTCAAACCAGAATTATGCATTCACCAAAACTCTCATCAAGGATAACAATGCATAAGTAGTCTTCAACAAACCAGAAAATAGGATTTACACCCAACCAAAGGAAACCTTGTTGTATACCTTTTCACTCCAATCTTATTTCAGGAATAACATACACCAATCATACTCATAAGAAGAAAGTGCCCATACCTTATTGAAGATGAAGAAGATCTCACAAATTTGTCATAACCATAACCACCTTTTTGCCAAACTCAAGAAGGTTAGTAGACAACATATTTCTTTAATATTTCCTCAAGAATATTCCTTGGTCCAAATATAATCAAGGTTCTATGTCTTCTTCTTTCAACCTCATTCAACAAATCATACATAACATATTTCTTATATTCACCTTATCTACTCCATTCCTCAACCTAACATTCAACATATTACAAAATAATATTCCTTTTCTACACCTTATAACTCCAATATTTGACTTCAAAAATCATAACCCAATAAAACCTTACAATTCCTTATTTCTCCTATACCATATAACCTTTTAACTTTTTCTAATAAAAATTAAGTCCTCATACCTTGGAAAAATTCCTTCTCCGCTTGCAAACGTGCTCACACGAACAGCCTGTCCTTTCTATCTAGCAAAACGGCGATCGCGAGGTTTGAACCCGCGACTCTCTTCCTGCCAACGCCTTAGCGCTAGCCTGGCGACCAGCTAGGCTAGCCACCCGCTTGGAAAGAGTCTTGCCCACACTTTATCTTATACCTTCTCTCCACCGAAAACGCGTTTCACTTTATCTTGCTCTGCAAAAAGCATCCGTGAGATTCGAACACGAGATCTCCCTTCCACCAACGCTCTAGCGCTAGCCTCACGACCGGTTGGGCTAGCCACCCATGTGGAAAGTCTTCCACCGCCGCTTTTATTTATTCCCTTCCTTCGCTGATCGAACGAAATGCTTAACACTCTTCTCTGCTCCTTCCGAAATCGAATTGATTGCGCTTAATGTCAAAACACCATCCCTCAAACTTAATGAATTTAATTGCCTTATTTTATATGCACTTTGATGCATATCCAAACACGTCGGCCCTTTTAATTTAATTTAAAATTTTAATTTAAATTTTAAATAAATAAAATTTAAACTAAATATTTAAAATTAAATATCTTCATCACCGGGGCACCTTTTTCAATGAAACGAAGAGCCAACTTGGGTTTTAAGAAAAACCCATTTCAAATATGTTGTCCATGGTTTTAAATAAAACCTTTTATTTTATCTGCCTTGGTTTTCACAAAAACCCTTCCTTGAACTTAGATCCTTTTGACCTCAGATCAAATTCCTTCAAAAGCTTCTTGACATCAATGACAACATCAACACTTGAGCAAAGGCAATGTACCCAAGGTACCCAAAATTGCCAACAAAAGCTGAAGAAAAATTCCATGATACCAAAGGAAAACTATTAATGTTATTTTATAGTTTGACCAATTTATTCAAATGGATTATAGTCACTATCATCATCAAGTGTACATATATGCTTAAACCCTAAATTTTCAATAGTATATAACACAACATACATTCAACATAGATAGAGAGTGATCAAACAACAAATAATGAGAATGAAGATGCATACTCACAAGTTATTTCAAATAATCAGGGATAGAGGTATATTTTCCACTTGGTGCATAGAGTTGTACTTTATAAATCGAGAAGGGATATGCATCTTTATAAACCTATATGCAAGGAAATTAAGGAAATATAATTTTTCCAATAGTCATGAATAGGTTGTAGATATGTAAGCACAATCAAGGTATGCCAAGAATCACCAATGATATATGAGCATTCAAAAAAAGTAACAAATAAAGAAAAATTATTCCATCAAAAAAATATTTAAAAGGAGGAACATTGCAACCAAGGATACCATTATGTAGCATCATGTAAGTTGTATGTGAGACATATGGTGCAAGAAATCAAATTGATTTTTTATCAAAGCAAACTAAGAATACTCTATTAAAGAGAAAAAATATTATCCACATAAAATAAGCATTGAATAAATAAATAAAGTTAATGGATTCTAATTGCAACACATAAGCATGTTGATGTAGATTAATGGAAGAAACCACTTAAGAAAAAAAAATTAAAGCACTTGTAGGTTCAAAACAACATCGTTGAGGAATATTATATTATTTTGTATATGCTATTGTAGCCCCATGGTACCTTCATGGTACAATTGTAAATATGTTATAGATTAGGGTTGAGTCTTTAGTTTAGACATGCATGCGGTTTATATTTTCCCTTTCATGTAAGTGTTAATATTCAAGAAATACACAAGTGTCATGTAAGAGTGTAATATACAATAAATACATAAGTGTGAGGTAAGTTAGAGTGCAAGTGTAGATTGAGATAAGGTGTACAAGTGTCATGTAAGTTAGAGTGCAAGTGGAGATTGAGATAATGTGTACAAGTGTCATGTATGTAAATGGGAAATATTTAATGTGAGGATGTACACAAGTGTCTTAGATTATGAGTGCATGTAGAAGTGTAAGAGTCTTGTAGAAGTGTGCAAGTATCATAGAGTTAAGTGTGCATGCAAGAAGAAAGTGAAGAGTCTAGTATGCAAGTGGCAAGATGATAAGCCAAATATCATAGGACTTATCATATGGAGAGAAATAGTCACTTGAAGAGTGAAATTACTATGGTTATATTATGGATATAATGCTCCATAATCGAGAGTTAGAAGAGGAAAAGAAGATTTTGATGGTCGAAATTGATTAGACGTTTTTCGTAGGACTGCCCAAACTGCCGAACTCGTTTTGGCCATATCTCACTCATCCGGACTCGGATTGAGCTAAAATTTTGAGGGTAGATGCCTGAAAAACCCTAGAACGTCTCCACCAATTTTCATATCATTTGGAGCAACACAGATCCTAGCACATCCCTATGTGTGAACGATATATTTGGCAAGCGGCTATGCGAGGGTTTCATCTGGGTTGAGTGCAAGCAGCTCCGGAGGTTGGTTTTTAGGGCCTTCGGGCCCTAGCGGCCAATATTTTTGTGGTTTATGCTCAATATTTTAGCAGGAAATGTTGCAGGGGATACAAGATGGGTTAGAAATTTGTCTTTCAATAGATCATACTGTGAACTTGAGTGACAACGACTTCCAATTTGCTGCACAAAAGAAAAGTGAAAACCATACCTTTCCACGACGTCTAGGGCAAGGATTAAAGAGATCACGAAACAAGTTTCAAGCGAGTTGATCAAAAAATGGCTCATATATCAAGTGAATCTGGTGCTAAGGTGCACCCACAAAATAATTCTACTTTGAAAACCCCTGTCAAGGGTAAGAATTTCGAAGACTCGGTCCCAAAAATGAATTTTAGGGATGCCCTTCGTGGTGGACAGCCTCGGCCCAATGCTAATATCAATATTAGGGCTTCCCATAAACCTCTAAGAATGCCTAAGATTGATCCCAGGAAAATGGAGTCGGGATGTCTTAAAGCAGCTGATGGAACTCCTATTGTTAAGCTTGATATGGGTAACATTCAGACTGGCATTGAAGATTTGGAAAAAAGAGGACTAATTTGTCGGTTCGTGGGTTTTCGTCCGAGTCTATCCGCTTTCAAAGTCGGGGCTGCAAAAAGCTGGAAAACTAAAGGTGAGTTACAAATCTCTATTTATCCAAATGGTTATTTTCTTGTTTTATTTGCTAATAATGAAGATAGAGAGAAAAATTTTCAAGGGGGTCCTTGGTTTTTTGGAAGGGCGAGGGCTTTTCATGAAGCCCTGGCATACTAAATTTAAATCCGAAGAAGAGATGCCTTCTATAGCTCCCGTGTGGGTTAGACTCTTTGGCCTCCCTATTGAATTTTGGAATCCTACTATTTTTTCTTCAATTGGAAACTCTTTAGGAACTTTTATGATGATTGCTTGATTGTACTCAAAATTTTGAACATATTATTTATGCTCGGATTTGTGTTTTAATGGATTTTGACAAACCCCTACCTAAAAATATCACATTACAATTTGGGGAAGACACTTGGGAGCAAGTAGTGGACTATGAGAACATTCCTTTTCGTTGTAGAATTTGCCATGAATATGGTCATTTGGCGAGTGCTTGCCCAAATAAAATTCCTGATCAAAAGAAAGAAGATATAAACTCAGCGGGTTTCCAAATACCTAAGAAGAAGAACACTAGAAAAAAACCAGTTATGAAGGATCAATCAAAGTCATCTGCTAATATGTTTGAAATCCTTTCCACAAATGATGTCCCAAGTGAGGAAGAGGAAATAATGGAAACTGAAATCTTAGAAACACAATTTGAATATGAAGGGAAGAACTCAAGAGACAAACCAACAAATCAAAGGTTTTCAACAGAAAAAAAAGGAGAAAATTTACACAAGAAAAACAATATTTCAAATGTCAAAAATTTAAATAATGCGAGGTCCCAATATAGACTCCGTTGAACCATCTAGTAAAATTTTGGCTGTGTACGAGCATTCTTCAAGGTTAGAAGCCATCTCAGATTCAATTGGAATAAGTCAAGAAACGAGGGAAAAAAAATTGAAGATGGATTCTAATCAAAAAGTAGGTCGCAAGACCAATCAATATCATATGGTAAAAGAAGGTGAAAAGCTTGTAGAGGAAGGTAATATTAATGCCCTTCCCAAATTTTTTAGCCCTGGTATTAATGAAGATCATCACTTGGAATATTAGAGGACTCAAAGGGAGTCTTTCAAAACAAAATGAAATTAGAAGAATGATTCAGATAAATCATCCACATCTTGTTTTCCTTCAAGAAACAAAGATGTCAATGGAGGATATGGACTTAATTGCCGGTAAAATTTGGCCAGCTGGAAAAGTGGTTTCCCTCGGTTCCCAAGGGACTTCGGGTGGCATTGCTTGTCTTTGGGACCCAAAAGAGGTAGTTATTCACCATATGGTTGGCAGTTGGGGTTTGTTGGCTATAGCTATTCAAAGTAGACATTCCAACCAGATTATGCTCTGCATTACTATTTATGCTCCGACTTCTTTGGAGGAAAAAAGAAGACAGGTGGAAGGATATTACTCATATTATCTCTCATTTTCCTAAAGCTTGGATCTTGATCGGAGGAGATTTCAATACCCCCCTCCCCTTGGTTGAGAAAAAGGGGGAAATAGAAATTTGGACAAAAGCAACGACCTCATGAGCGAATATATTGCAAACCTCCATCTTGTGGATATCCAACCGAGATAATGGCCTTATGACTTGGTCTAACGAAGGCAAGGCTTAGCTTGTATAATGGAGAGATTGGATAGGTTTTTGCTCTCTAAAAATTTCTTAATCCATGGTCACATTCCTAAAGTGAAGACTCTTAATAATGTTGGTTCGGATCATTGGCCAGTCATGGTGGAAATGTGGAAAACCAATGTGAGTTTCTCTCCTTTTTCGTTTTCAATTAATGTGGCTTAGAGACATTTCCTTCAGACCTCGTGTGCAACAATGGTGGAAGGAAGGTAAACCTAGGCATGGGACTAAGATGTTCTGTTTTGCCAAAAGATCGCAATACATTAAATCCAAAATCAAGACTTGGAGCTGGAAAGAGTTTGGGGATGTTCATAAAAAAAACATGAAGTTATTGCTCATCTTGAAAATTTGAATAAGAAAATCCGTTTAGATGGCCTCACGAGAGAAGAGAAGTGCAGATGAAATTAAACTCACAACTCGGTTAGAGGAATGGGAAAAAAGAGAAGAAATCTTATGGAAGCAAAAATCTAGAATTCAATGGCTCAAAGAAGGAGATCGAAACACAAATTTCTTCCACAAATCTCTTCTAGCTCGAAGATCTCACAACTTTATTTCTTCCTTAAAATCAGATTCTGGAGATGTTGTTTATACTTGGGATGGCATGAACTCTATTGTTGTTGATTACTTTTCCAATATTTTTGTTGCTACTCCTCTTGACTCGGCTTCTCAACATAATGTTCTTCAAGCAATCCCTTCTCTTATCACTTATGAGGAGAACTCTATTTTGACTGCTCCTGTTACTATCAATGAGCTTCAACAAGTAGTTTTTAAAATGCAAAAAGGAAAACCCCAGGTCCTGATGGTTTTCCTATTGAGTTCTACCAAGAGTTACGGGATATCCTTCATGTTGATTTATTAGAGGTGGTGGAAGAAGCCAGGAAAGCCAAAGAAATTTTGAAGGTTATCAATAAAACTTATATTACTCTTGTTCCAAAAGCTCAAGAGGTTGATCATATCTCAGCTTTTAGACCTATTGCTTTATGTAATGTTCTTCTCAAAATCATTACTAAAATCATGGCGAGGAAGGTTGAAGCCTCTTTTGCATAAGATTATTTCCCCAGAGCAAGGGGGTTATGTGGAAGGACGTCAAATAGTAGATGAGATAGTTCTTGCTCGGGAAGCCATCCATTCCATGGATATGCAAAATTCTCCTTCCATGTTCATTCGGTTAGACTTATCCAAAGCTTATGACAGAGTGGATTGGCACTTCCTTATCAAAGTTTTGAGGCAATTTGGTTTCTCTAAGGATTGGATGGATTGGATTATGGGATGTATCTCTTCGGTTTCCTACTTAGTTCTTATCAATGGCGAGGCCTTCTCGGTCTTTCCCGGCTTCCAGGAGGTATTAGGCAAGGTGACCCGCTATCCCCTTATTTATTCATCATTCTTGTTGAATGCTTGGGTAGGACTATAACCAAAAAGAGGGAAAACAAAACCCTTGAGGGAGTTACCATTGCTCATGGAGCTAGACCTATCTCTCATCTTCAATTTGTGGATGACTCTACTCTTTTAGGTAAAGCTACGAGTTAAGGAAGCTTCTAATATTAAGCAAATCATTAGCTATTTTTCTAAGGCTACTGGGCGAGTTGATCAATGAAGACAAATCTAAAGTTATTTTCTTTCACTGCTCTGCTAGAGAGGAATCCATGGTCTTGGATAAATTAAGATATAAGAAGACCTCTCTTCCAATCACTTATTTAGGTATTCCCATAAATATTCAAAGGCAGAAAAATAAAGATTGGAATTGGTTGTTGGACAAAGTCAAGAAGAAAATTGGAAAGTGGACCAACAAGTGGATTTCTTAGGGGGTAGAATCACCTTGGTAAAATCAGTCCTTCAAGCTATTCCTATTTATATTTCTTCCATTTTGAATATCCCAAGGAGGAGGTTCTTTCGAGAATTGGATCAAATCAGGTCATCGTTTCCTTTGGAGTGGTACTAAGGAGAAAAGAAAATGGGCCTTGGTGAAATGGGATACTTTATGTCTTCCTAAGAGTGAAGGGGGTTAGGATTCCGGTCTTCAATTAATAACAACAAAGCTTTAGCTGCTAAATTATATTGGAGGATGTTGCATAACCCCAATGCTCTTTGGGCCAATAATCTCCGTGCTAAATATCCTTTGAGAACAAAAGTCCTGAAGACCTTGTTCGCTATCAACTTCCTACCAAAGGTTCTCCCATTTTAGCGGTTCTTAAGACTGGTGAGGATTTGATAAAGAAAAAATTATTTTGGATCATTCATAATGGTCAACATGCAAATTTTTGGATAGATTCTTGGGATGGTCACAAGCCTTTGATAACTCGGTTTCCCGATTGGAGGCCTTGGATGGAGGAGCTTCACCGAGCTAATTGGATAAAGGTGGCTAATTACTTGTCGGTACCATCCTGGTAATTCAAATGTTGGTAGATATTGGATCCCTATTGAGGACTGGCCTATTCAAATCCCAGAAAGGCAAAGACAAGATATCCAAGGCATCCTTCATATGAGATCCCTCTCTTGGTCCCATGAAAAATATTGTTTTGGATGGAACAACACTACTAAGGGTGAGTATTCGGTTGCTCAAGGTTATTTGACCTTATGCCATAATAATCCCAACCATTCTTCTGACATATTTTCTCGATTGTGGGCTCAAAAGCTCTGGCCTAAGGTGAGGTTCTTTAATTGGCTTTTATTGCATCGTAGGGTGCTTATTGGTGAGCAACTTATGAAGCGTGGTTTTCATGGCCCTTTTAGATGTGAAATGTGTGAAGAGAATGTAGAAAATATCAACCATATTTTTATTGAGTGTACTTTAGCCTCTGAGCTATGGAGGAGAATGGCCACTTTACTTGGCTTACGGTGGTCCAATTTTTTTACTTTTGAACAGCTTTGGAGGGATTGGCCTAATCAAGAGGGTGTTGATCATTTTATTAGGCGGTTAGTTTGGATGGGTTCTACCATTCTTCTTTGGAATATTTGGAATGAAAGGAACAACCGAATTTTTAATCAAGATAGGAAGGATATTCACTATATTTGGCAAAATACCATAGCCAACTTAGTTGAATCAGTCCATCAACTCCTTAATCACCCCCAAAACTCCCACCAAATATGGGATCAAGTGATGCAAATATTGAAGATTAAACCTTCTAAGGGCAACCAACTTAAAGGGAATGTGAGTATTAGTAAGATGGATAGGACTAGAAATTGGCAACCTCCTCCTAAGGATTTTGGAAAAGTCAATACTGATGGAGCCTCTAGAGGGAACCCTGGAAAAGCCAGTGTGGGAGGAATTGGTAGACTTTCAGATGGCTCCCTGGTTTTTACTTTTGCTGAGAATTTGGGTATTCTTTCCAATAACCTTGCTTAGGGGTATGGTATCCTCGAGAGGTCTTCAGGAGGCTACTAAGGTTGGATGGGAAAAGGTGTTAGTTGAGTCGGACTCTCAACTTATGATTAATCTCTTGAAGACTCCTTCTAAGAATCATAAGGTGGATTGGAGAATAAAAAGAATTATTGAGAAGATTCGAGTTAATCCGGATGGGATTTTTGAAAGTTGATTACAATCATGTGGTTAGAGATCAAAACAAGAGTGTTGATGCTTTAGCTAATTGGGCTTTGGACAAAGGTGATCTTACTTGTTATGGCCACCCTCCTATATGGTGGGCTTCTCAAATTAGGGAAGCTCTTCTTTCTATCATTTCTTTGGATGGCTCCGAGTTACGAAGGTACCTAGTTTCTTCTTGTTTTTTTTTTTTGCTTCTCTTTGGTTCATTCAGTTTTTTTTTAGTTCCCTAGCTCATTCTATTCTTTATTTTGTTTCCTCTGTTGATTCTTGCCTTAATAGTCTTCTGGTCTAGATAGGTCATTGTTTTGTTCATTTTTTTTTTTTGTTTTAGTTTTTTTAAGGTGGGTGGGTTCTTTTGTTTTGTTTTGTTTTGTGTTCTTTGTGTTGTTTTTTGTTGTTCTTGTGTTTTTGTTGTTTTGTTTTTTTTTTATGTTTTTTGTTATTGTTCTTGTGTTTTTTTCGTTCTTGTTCTTGGGTTTCTCTTTGTTTGTGTTATTTCGTGTTTTTATGTGTGAGTGTTTTCTATGTATTTTGTTTTTGTTTATTGTCTGTTGTTGGTTGTTTTTTATTTTTATTTTTATTTTTATTTTTTATTTTTTTAGGTTTTGGTTGTGTTTATTTTTCATGTTTTTTTTGGGTTATGTCTTTGTAGTGTTCTATTGTTTTTGTCTTGTTTGTGTTTTGTTATGTGGTTCTTGTGTTTTTCTATGTGGTTTGTGTTGTGGTTTCTTTTATCTTATTGTGCGTGTTTGGTTGTGCTTTTGTTTTTGACACACTCAAGGAGCATGTTTTTTATTTTATTTTATTATTTTTGTTGTTATTTACTTATTTTTAAATTGGTTTTGTGTGTTTGTTTGCTCCTTGAGTATGTCAAAGGTGGTAGGCCAAGTCCGAGTCTTGGGCATTTTTGGTGGAATGGATACCCCTGCCTCCTTGGGTCTTACCCAAAAGTGGCATCCCTTTTGGGATGTTTTCCACAAATAAAAAAAAGATAATGCTCCATAAGAAAGCAATCAAATCATATCCAATGAGTATATGAATATATGATTGTAAGAGGAAGAAAGTGAATAAATCTTGTATATAGATTTTGAGCAATTAATATTGTAATTTTTCTTCATGCATATTTCATGAATGATTTAGGCAATTTAAATTCATATTTGATTAAATAATTTAATGTTTTTTTAGTATTATATTGATCTTGATATACATATTAAATTACTCATATATTATTCTACTCTTCATTATTAATATTTTGACCATTAGTATTATGATTTATTTACATTGGTACTTGTGATACTTTATGATATTAAGGATTAAAAAACTAACAGTGGTATCGAAGCTATCAATTGACTCTATCCATTTTTGATAGAGTTATTTTATTAGCCACCATCATCAATATTTAACTTTATCTATTTTTTATAAAGTTAATTTAGATTCTATCCACTTTGAAGGTAGAGTAGACCTGGACTCTTTTTTTAAATATCTTATTGATTAGAAATTAATGAGACAAAGATAAGTCATCTTGATTTGGATGCTAGGGTCCTTCCACTTGGTTGAAGGAAAACCAGTGAAGACTAGGATTCAACTATATTGATATAAAGGGTCAACATAGAAGAGATGTTGGACATCTATACAGATAACCAACTCAAAATAGAGTTGAATTTTAGGGATATACAAAGTCATCCTAATCATATTTTTTATTATCTAGAAAATAAGGGGAGAATCACTATTGAATATTGCAAGAAATCCAATTTAGGTTAAATTTGGTCATTCACGGATAGTCATAGTCATCTTAATATTGATATTGGATTCTCTAGCAAGAAGAATAATTATACTTAGGTTCTTAGGTGTAACCTAAGGCATTGAGAAAGATTTTAAAGATTAATAAAATATTAATAATCTTAAAGCCTCCTACAAATATTGAGAAGCATTAAAACTTCCTATACATATTAAGTAGCATAGTGAGAAGATTCAAGATTCCTAAAAATATAGAGAAGTATAGAAAAAAGTAGTATGCACAGAGAAAATAAGAAGAAGAAAACATTGTAAGATTTCTAAGATAAAGAAAAATTGAAGAACAAGGTCAAGACTAAATTAACCTTGACATATTTTTGAAGAGTGCTTTTTAAATCTTAAGTATTCAAATAATAGTGCAAGCAAAGATTAATATTGTATTACATCTTACTATTATTTGGAGCCATCATCCACATAAAAAAAGTGACCACACTTAGTGAGACTAGCCTAAGTAGCCAAGCATATGAAGATAAAGACTATGTCATCATCTAAAGAGAAAAAATTCCTATGAGACATAATACAAGGACTATAGTGTCTAAATCAGCCATCATATAGGAAGAAGCATAAGCAGACAACTTAGAGATAAAGGACCAAGAGGCTAGTACAAAAGACAAAGCTAATAAATCATGTGAAGTAACCAACACTATTATAGAAGCATAAAGTGGCTAGCATAATATTATAATCCTAAAGCAACTAGGATATCAATAGAAGCCTACACAACCATCATAGTGTAAAAGATTAAATTAGGTAATATTGCATGTAAATCTAACAAATATAGAGACTTTAGAAGCCAATGTATAGAGAAGAAATATTAAAAATATAATGTTATCAGAGAACTAGAGAGTATAAGTGCTAGACATTGGTATTAGAGAACTAAGGAAGAGAAGAACTAGGTAATCCATTAATAATACTTCTATAAGCACTATATTACCAATTTGAAGGTAGAAACCAAGTGCCAACACTAGTTACAAGGTAGAAGGCAAGCACCAACACCAGTTGCAATGTAGAAGGTAAGTGTTAGCACTAGTTGTAAGGTAGAAGGTGAGTGTCAACACTAATACTAAATACATTAGAGTTGCCATTAGAACCAAAAGCATATAAAATCAAAATATAGATGTTTGAACTAAGAGGACAGGAAGCCAAAGCATCATCAATTTGTTGTTTTATAAATCGATAGAACATTCTAAGCCACTTGAGAAGACAAGAAAGAGAACAAGAGAATAATATGTCATCATTTTGGATGAGCAAGCCACAACTATGATAATGTTCCTTCATATGGACGAGCCAACAAATGTAAACATTTAGAAAAATCTTACCTTGATTACACATTGAACATAAATGCAATTAGTTACAACACTAACATCAATATAATTTAGGTAACACTATTTAATTTACTCATTTGAGTGGTAATTATAATTTTTGAGGGAATAATTAAATTATAATGTTTATTTATTTTTATTAGTTATTTGAAGTTCAAATTAATCTTTAAGGTTTGGAGTGATAAGGAATTCTACAAGGTTGAAAGGTTTTTGAAATTTATTAAGAATTTAATTAAATTTTTTTAAGTATTTAGAGATATAAATCTTTAGAGTTTTTGGAACAAGGGAATTAAAAGGTTTTTAAAGTTTTTAAATGCATTTGAAATTTTAAGTTTTTGAGAAAATTTAAAATATTTGAAATTTTACAAATTTAATATATTAGGGAGTTAATTGAATTTCTAAATCAAAGGATTAGAAAAATTAAAATTTGCAAATTTCATATTTGAGATATTTCTTAACCTGGGAGATATAAGGTTTACAACCTCAAAGGATTTTAAAAATTTGAATTAGTTACATTATGTCAAGTAATAAAAATTTTCTTTCTAAATATCAACTTTTGAAAGGACCAATATTTTTATCAAGGAAGAACAAAATGAAATCAAACCTTATTGTAGAAAACTATAGGATATAGTAAATGGAACAAAGTAAAAACCTATTAGGGATGAAAGAGAAATACAAAAATTTTAAGGTGACACAAAGGGACTCATGTTGATAACATTTATAATAATTGATAAAATCCAACCATACTTAAGCAGAGCAAAAACTTCTATAGATGCATGGAATACATTATACAAAATAACTGAAAGGAAAGCTACAGTTTTAAACTTACAGTCTAAATTGTATTCCTTAAAGGTTAATAATGGAGAAAGTATAGAACTTTTTTTTTGAAAAGTAGCAAATATAAAAGCAAAACCATTAATTTTGGGAGAAAATATAAAAGATAAATTTCTTGTCCAAGTAACACTAAAAGCACTTTCAAAATGTTTTAAACATCTAGTTACTTCTTTTACAATTGCTAAGCAAAGAGACTACATTTGATGACTTAGTCAATATTATTAAGGAATATAAAGTAAAGATCTTAGTCAAAGACAAAATGACTTATAATGCTTTGGTTTCTAAGGAAAATACATCAAGTAGTATTCTTACAACATCAAGGTATAAATCTAAAAGAAATTCAAGATTATGTCATTTATGTAAGAGAAATGGTCATAGTACAAATGCTTGTAGATATAATCAAGGAAATCAGATGAATATATCTCAAGAAAGTCAAATGAATAAAACAATAGAACAAAGGCAGTATCAATATCCATATCAATATAATTCTCAAGGACAACCATAATTTCAATATCAATATCAATATGGACATCAAAAACAACCTAAACTACAATTTAGAGAAGAAAATAAAAAAGGAAACATAGTTCAAGAGATTCATGAAATACAAAAATTAGAAGAAACAACTGAAGAATATGAATTGAAAGCTCTTACAGTAAAACTCTCTATCAATGAAGATGTTCCTTTTTAAAAAAATTTGAATATACTAGTATTACAAATGCTATAGAACATAAAGATATAGGAGAAGAAATTTTAAAAATACAACTAACCAACATCAAGATCAAGATTGAAAAGAATAAAATAAAGAAATGGAAGAAGAAGATTAGGAAAGTACAAAAGAGGAAAGCAAAATGAGATATAAATCAAAAGCAAGTGCCAAAACAATAACTTGATGGATCACATGCTAAAAATTCAAACAAAAAATCAAAGATAAATATTGAAGATCAAGGTCAATATTGAAGACTAAAGTCTTCAATAACCATATAATATAATGCATGGGTTATTGAAGAGTATTTCATTATCTTGTACATGCTAATGTACCCCCATGGTACCTTCATGGTACAATTATAAATATGTAATAGATTAGGGTTGATTCTTTAGATTAGATGTGTTATTTATATTTATCCTTTCATTTAAGTGTTAATGTGCAAGAAATCAATATGTAATGCACAAGTCTCATTTAAGTTAGAGTGCAAATATAGATTGAGAGAATGTTCACAAGTATCATGTATGTAAGTGTGAAAATATGTAATGTGAGAATATACACAAGTGTATTAGATTAGGAGTGCATGTAGAAGTGTGCAAGTGTCATAGAGTTAAGTTAATATGCAAGAGGAAAGTGAAGAGTCTAGTATGCAAGTGGCAAGATGCTAAGATAAAGGTCATAGGACTTGTCATATGGATATTAATAGTCAAGTACTTAAAGATTCAGATTACTATAGTTTTATTATGGAGATAATGCCCATAATAAAGCAATCAATTCCTATCCAATTAATATATTAATATAAAATTATAAGAGGAATAAAGTGATGATGCACCTTGCCAGAGCCATAACTTGTGAACTGTACGTTCGTTTGCCTTGAAATTTACCAGGTGGTTTCACGTGTGTGTTTTACATCAGGACAATATTTGATCCTCTTGACACTCCAAAAATCATGTTTTTGAGACCTAAATCCGACATCTAGTGCCCCAAAATTAGCTTTTAGAATAGGTTCCCGGGTTTTTTAGGTTTTTTTGGCTATTAGAAGTTTATTATCTTTTGTTATACCTTAATTTGAGACCTAATATTTTAAATTAAGGTTCATTATTGTAAGAGGGATGTGTGACAAAATTTAGGCACAATCCGACTCATTTCTATTTTTAGCATTTTTAAGGAAAAATATCTATTTTTAGTAGTTTTTAGAAAAAATACATTTTTAGGGTTTCTTTGGTTTTCGGTTGCTATATGATGGATTGTAATCTTTTGTAGAAGGGGTGTGAATTAAGGAATGAGAAGAATATCAATTGGTGGTTCTCTTCCATTATTACATTTGTGTTACATGATTAGAGTCCATTTTTTTGGTCTCTTGTAGCTCAGTTTATAGCATTTGGTATCAGAGTGGGTGTGATCTCGCTAGTGAAGGGAATATGCCACCTAGAATATATGACCAGATGAATAGGTAGATTGAGGATCTAAATACAAAAATAACATGACTAACTGGTGTGATTGATCACATGGGAGAGAGACATCCCAGTGCATGTGTAGATCAAGGATCTGATGATGAAAATATACCTAAGGAAGATGGATCTGAGGTCCACGCAGAAGTAGAACCAGAGGGTCCAGAGGAAGAAGGGTATGATTTTGAAAATTGAATGATACGAGATCTAGAGGGGCTTAAGAATAATCAATATGGGATCAAGATCGATGTACCTGAGTATGCTGATGGGTTGAAACTAGAGGAGTTGATTGATTGGATCAATAGCCTAGAAAAATATTTTGAATGGAGTAACCTTGTTGAAGAGAAGATGTTAAGCTCGCATGCACAAATTTGAAGGGACATGCATGAATTTGGTGGGATCATTTACAAACTACATGATAGAGGAATGGAAAGGAAAATATCATGGATTGGACAAATATGAAGAAAAAGTTATAGGAAAAAATTATACATGTAGAATACTCCCAAACCCTATTTCGTAGATTTCAAAATCTCTGACAGAAGGATCAAAGCATTAAGGACTATACTAATGAATTCTACAAGCTATCCATTCGAGTGGAGAATAATGACACAGAGGACAAAAATACTTCCAGGTATGTAAATGGCCTAAGTTTTGTTGTTCAAGATAAGATGAGCATGCATCACACTCTTACAGTGGAGGATGCATATCAAATGGCCCTCAAGGTGGAGGAGAAATTGAAAAGGATTAATATAAGAGGTAATAAGGGATTCACATCCTCTTCAAGTCATGATCGAAGTGGATTTAATTTTCTCAAGGGATAATCCTCAATACCTACTAAACAAGAAGAAGATGGGCAAAATCTGAGAGGAAGAGGATACTAACGAGGTAGAGGTGATGATAGTGGATGAAATGGGAATGATCCGAGGATGTCGTATACCTATTATGGATGTGGTGAGGAGGGGCACAAAGCATTTGAGTGTCCCCAACGTGATTTCCAAGAAAGGGGTCAAGAAGGACAAGTAAGGGTCAATCTGGTTGAGGTGGAAGAGCAGGATGAGGATGAAGTTTTTGCTGACATGTGGAAAGAACTTATGATAAGGAGGACATTGATTTATCCTAAGAAATATATGGTGTAGAGCAAAGCAAAGGGGCAGACCATAGATGGTGAATATTCTTGGCTATGAATGAACATATTTCGAACAAGGTGTACATCAGGAGGAAAGGCATGTAACATTGTCATTGATGGTGGTAACTATGAGAATATGGTGTCAGATGTTATGGTTGATAAAATGCACCTAAAATGTGAAAAAAATCCATATCCATATCACATCTCATGGGTTAAGAAGGGGAATAAGGTAACAGTAGATCACAGTTGTTTTATTAAATTTTCAATTGGGAGAACTTACAAGGATGAAGTGTGGTGTTATGTGATATCGATGGATGCATGTCATATTATATTGGGAAGACCTTGACAGTACGACAAGGATACTAACCATAATGGAAGAATGAATATTTACACATTCTAGAAGGATATTATAAAGGTAGTTCTTACACTTCTGAAGGAGGATGGGTCGAGTGAGATCTTATTAACGATGAAGGAGTTTCTTGCAGAAATAAGGGACATTAGCTTTTATTATGCCTTAACAGCTAGGAAGCTAGAAATAGAGGAAGTGGTTATGCATACAGTAGTAGCTAAGTTGCTAAGTGAATATAAATATATCACACTAGAGCAGTTACCAGATGGGCTACCACCAAAAAGTTATATCCAACATCACATGGATTTGATTGCAGGATCAGTGCTCCCAAATCAGGCAGCTTATTGGTTGCACTCGACATAGAATACATAGTTGAGTAGGCAAGTGACAGAGTTGATAAAGAAGGGATTAGTTAGGGAGAGTATGAGTCCATGTGTGACTCCAGTATTTTTGATCCCGAATAAATATGGTGATTGGAAAATGTGTGTAGATAGTAGAGCCATAAACAAAATCACAATAAAGTATCGGTATCCTATGCTGAGAGTGGATGACATGATGGATGGATTGGCTGGAGCTAAATACTTTAGTAAATTTGATCTGCAGAGTGGCTACTACCAAATCAAAATTTGAGAAGGGGATGAATGGAAGACAACTTTTAAGACAAAATATGGATTGTACAAGTGGATGGTGATGCCATTTGGGTTGTCTAATGCACCCAATATATTTATGCGGTTGATGAACAAAGTACAACAAGAATATAATGCTAAGTTTGTGGTTGTGTATTTTGATGATATTTTAATTTATAGTAAAAGTGAAGAAGACCATTTGTTACACCTGAAATTAGTGTTAGACGGGCTCAGGAAGGAGAAATTGTATGTCAACCTGAAGAAATGTAGATTTTTTCAAGATAGTTTAGTGTTTTTGGGATTTGTAATCTCGATATATGGCATGAGTATGGATGATGAGAAAGTGAAGGCAATTTTGGAATGGCCTCTTCCACAATCTATAACATAAGTAAGGAGCTTTCATGGAATAGCTACCTTTTACAGGAAGTTCATTAGGAACTTTAGTAGTATAGCTGCCCCTATAACTGAGTGCACAAAAGGAAAAGAGTTTGTATGGACTATGAAAACAACAGAGAGTTTTGAACTCTTGAAGAAGGTTTTAGAAGCCCCTGTTCTAGTATTACAATATTTTATTAAGGTATTTGAGGTTGATTGTGATGCCTCATTTTTTGGAATTGGTGGTGTCTTAAGTCAAGAAGGCCGACCTGTAGCATTTTTTAGTGAGAAGCTAAATGATGCAAGAAAGAATTATTCTACATATGATGTGGAATTTTATGCAATTGTGCAAGCATTGCAACATTAGAGGCACTACTTAATCTCAAAGGATTTTGTGCTTTTTACTGATCATGACGAATTGAGGTATGTCAATTCTCAGAAAAGATTAAATAGTAGGCATGCCAAATGGGTTTCATTTTTGCAACAGTATATATTTATTCTAAAACACAAGTTAGACAAATAGAATAAGGTTGCTGATGCATTGAGTAAGAGAGTCTTGTTGTTGACCACTATGGAGAATTAAGTGGTAGGATTTGATGGGATTAAATATTTGTATGAATCTGATGTGGATTTTGGTAATATTGTGTAATAGTGCAAAAGTTTAGTAGGGGGTGAGTCCCGCATTATTTTTGAAGAGTATTATTTATAGAATGGTTACTTGTTTAAGGGTAATCGATTATGCATTCCCAATAGCTCTCTGAGAGAGAACATCTTGAGGGAATTACATAGTGGGGGTTTGGTTGGTCATTTTGGAGTAGCCAAAACTACCACTCTTGTAGAGGAGAAGTACTATTGGCCAAAAATAAATAGAGATATAATCAAGTTTGTCTCTAGATGCAGAGTATGTCAAATGACTAAGGGCCATGCATAAAATACAGGGTTGCATATGCCACTGCCAGTTCCTACAGGACCATGGACCGATCTGAGTATGGATTTCATGTTGGGGTTTTCCAAGACACAGAGGGGTAAGGATTAAGTTTTTTTTGTGGTGGATATTTTTGCAAAAATGGTGCATTTCATTTCTTGTCAAAAAACTAATGATGCAACTAGGACTTCAGTATTATTATTTGATGAGATTGTGCGATTGCATGGTGTTCAAAAGACTATTACTTTTGATTGGGATGCTAAGTTCTTGAGTCACTTTTGGAGGACGTTGTGGAAAAATTTGAATACCAGGTTGTAGTTCAATAGTGCTTGCCACCCACAGACCGATGGACAAATAAATGTAGTGAATATAAGCTTGGGAAACCTCTTACGTTGCATTGTTGGATAAAAACCAAAACAATGGGATTTAGCCTTCTCATAAGCCGAATTTGCATACAACAGTTCAGTGAATAGGTCAACAAGTAAATCTCCTTTTCAAATTATTTATGGTCAAAATCCTAGAGGTGTATTAGATTTTGTTGAGTTACCAATTGGGAAACAAGTTAGTGATGATGTAGAAGCGTTTGATGAGCATATCCAGAAAGTACAAGAGTTAGTGAGGGAAAAATTGTAGAGTAGTAATGCTCACTATAAAGAGTTTTTTGATGCACACAGAAGGGTGAAAGTGTTTTAATAGGGTGATATGGTCATGGTTCATCTTAGGAAATAAATATTTCCTAAGTGGACATATAACAAACTGAAACTTAAGAAAATTGGGCCATGTAGGATTTTGAAGATCAATGATAATTCCTATAAAGTGGAGCTGCCTAATGAATTTGATATTTCACCCATTTTTATTTTTTTTGATTTATTTCAGTATCATAGTACTTCCGAGGATGGTGAATTACAAGACATAGTAAATTGGTCATGATAGATGCCTAAGAAGAAAAAATATAGAGCTGCACAGGTGCTCAATAAGAAGGTGATCACCACTAAACATGGGAGCTACAACAAATTCTTGGTTTAGTAGGAAGGATTACCATAGTTAGATAACACTTGGGTTTCAAATTTAGAGCTAAAGAAAATTTATAACCAGAATATACAGGATTTCAATTCAGCTAAACTCATAGGAGCTGAGTTTTTTTTCACCAGAGGAGAATGATGCACCTTACCGGAGCCATAACTTGTGAATCGTATGCCTATTTGTCTTGAAATTTAATAGGTGGTTATGTGTGTATGTTATTAATTAGGATGATATATGATCCTCCTGATCCTCCAAAAATCATTTTTTCATGACCTAACTTCAACATCTAGTGCCCCAAAATTAGCTTTTAGAATAGATTCCCAGGTTTCTTGGGTTTTTTTGGTTGTTAGAAATTTATTATCTTTTGGTATATCTTAAGTTGAGACCTAATATTTTAAATTAAGGTTAATTATTGTAATAGGGATGTGTGCACAAAATTTGGGCGCAATCCGACTCATTTCTATTTTTAGCAATTTTTAGGAAAAATATTTATTTTTAGCAGTTTTTAGAAAAAATACATTTTTAGGGTTTCTTTGGTTTTCGGTTGCTATATGATGGATTGTAATATTTTGTAGAAGGGGTGTGAATTTAGGAATGAGAATAATATCAAATGGTAGTTTTTTTCCATTATTTAATTTGTGTTACGTGATTGGAGTCCATTTTGTTGGTCTCTTGTAGCTGAGTTTACACTAAGTGAAAAAATATTTTATACAAATTTGAGAAATTAATATTGTAATTTTTCTTCATGCATAGTTCACTAATGATTTAAGTCATTTACATTCATATTTTATTAAATAAGTGAATGTTTTTAGTATTATATTGATCTTGATATACATATTAACTTACTCATATATTATTCTACTCTTCATTATTGATATTTTGACCATTAATATTATGACTTATTTACATTGAGACTTGTTATACTTTATGATATTAAGGATTAAAAAGATAATAGTGGTATCAAATCTATCACATGACTCTATCCATTTGTGATAGAATTATTTTATCAGCCACCATCATCAATATTTAACTTTATCTATTTTTTATAAAGTTAATTTAGAGTCTATCTAATTTGAAGGTAGAGTAGACCTGGACTCTATTTTAAATGTCTTATTTATTAGAAATTAATGGGACAAATATAAGTCATCTTGATTTGGATGCTAGGGTCCTTCCACTTGGTTCAAGTAAAACCAATGAAGACTAGGAGTCAACTATATTGATAGAAAGGGTCAACATAGAAGAGATGTTGGACATCAATAGAGATAACAAAATCAAAAGAAAGTTGAATTTTAAGGATATACAAAGTCATCCTAAGCATATTTTTTATTCTCAAGAGAAGAAGGGGAGAATCACTATTGAATATTGCAAGAAATCCAATTTAGGACAAATTTGGTCATTCACGGATAGTCATAGTCATCCTAACATTGATATTGGATTCTCTAGTAAGAAGGAGAATTATACTTAGGTTCATAGGTATAACCTAAGGCATTGAGAAATATTTTAAATATTAAGAAAATATTAATAATCTTTAAAGCTTCCTATAGAGATTGAGAAGCATTCAAGCTTCCTATAAATATTAAGTAGCATAGTGAGAAGCATTCAATATTCCTACAAAGATAGAGAAGTATAGGAAAAAGTATTATGCACAGAGAAAATAAGAATATGAAAACAAACCAGCATATCAATAGAAGCCTACACAACTAGCATAGTGTAAGAGATTAAATTAGGTAGTATTACATGTAAATATAACAAATATAGACACTCTAGAAGCCAATGTATAGAGAAGCAATATCATAAATACAATGTCACCAGAGAAATAGGGAGTATAAGTGCTAGACATTGGTATTAGAGCACTAAGGAATAGAAGAACTAGGTAATCCATTAATAATGCTACTAGAAGCACTATATTACAAATTTCAAGGTAGAAATCAAGTGCCAAAACTAGTTACATGGTAGAAGGCAAGCACCAACACAAGTTGTAAGGTAGAAGGTAAGTGTTAGCACCATTTTCAAGGTAGAAGGTGAGTGCCAACACCAATACTGAATACATTAGAGTTGTTATTAGAACCAAAAGCATCTAAAATCAAAAGATAGATGCTTGAGCTAAGAGGAAGCCAAAGCATCATTAATTTGTTGTTTTATAAATCGATAGAACATTCTAAGCCACTTGAGAAGAAATCTAAATGTCAAACAAGAAAGAGAAAAAGAGAATAATATGCCATCATTTTGGATGAGCAAGCCACAACTATGATAATGTTCCTTCAGATGGACGAGCCAACGAATGTAAAAATTTAGAAAATTTATACCTTGATTACACATTGAACATACATGCAATTCTTTATAACACTATTCACATCAATGTAATTTAGGTAATGCTATTTAATTGACTAATTTGAGTGGTAATTATTAATTTTGAGGGAATATTGAAGTTATAATTTTTATTTATTTTTATCAATTATTTGAAGTTCAAATTAATTTATAAGGTTTGGAGTGATAAGGAATGCTACAAGGTTAAAAGGTTTTTGAAATTTATTAAGAATTTAATTAATTTTTTTGAAGTATTTAGAGATATGAAGCTTTAGAGTATTTGGAACTAGGGAATTAAAAGGTTTTTAAAGTTTTTAAACGCTTTTGAAATTTTAATTTTTTGAGAAAATTTAAAATATTTGAAATTTGAAATTTTACAAATTTAATATATTAGGGAGTTAATTGAATTTCTACATAAAAGGATTAGAAAATTTAAAATTTGCAAATTTCATATTTGAGATATTTCTTAACTTGGGAGATATAAGGTTTACAACCTCAAAGAGTTTTAAAAATTTTAATTAGTTACATTATGTCAAGTAATAAATTATTTCTTTCTAAATATCAACTTTTGAAAGGACCAATTTTTTGTATCATGGAAGAACAAAATGAAATCAATCCTTATTGTAGAAAACTATGGGATATAGTAAATGGAACAAAGGAAAAACCTATTGGGGATGAAAGTGAAATACAAAACTTTGAAGGTGATGCAAAGGCACTCATGTTGATAACATTTAGAATAATTGATGAAATCCAACCATACTTAAGTAGAGCAAAAACTTCTATAGATGCATGGAATACATTATGCAAAATATTTGAAGGGAAAAATAAAGCTACAATTTTAAACTTACAATCTCAATTATTTTCCTTAAAGGTCAATAATGGAGAAAGTATCGAACTCTTTTTTTGAAAAGTAACAAATATAAAAGCAAAAATATTAACTTTGGGAGAAAATATCGAAGATAAATTTCTTGTCCAAGTAACAGTAAGAGCACTTTCAAAATGTTTTAAACATCTAGTTACTTATTTTACAAGTTCTAAGTAAAGAGACTACATTTGATGACTTACTTAGTATTATTAAGGAATATAAAGTAGAGATATTAGTAAAAGATAAAATGACTAATAATGCTTTGGTATCTAAGGAAAATATGTCAGGTAGTATTCTTACAACATCAAGGTATAAATATAAAAGGAATTCAATATTATCTCATATATGTAAGAGAAAGGGTCATAGTACAAATGCTTGTAGATATAATCAAGGAAATCAGATGAATATGTCTCAATAAAGTCAAATGAATAAATAAATAGAACAAAGACAATATCAATCTCAGTATCAATATAATTCTCAAGGACAACCGTAATTTCAATCTCAATATCAATATGGACATCAACAAAAACCTAAACTACAATTTAGAGAATAAAAAAAAAAAAGGAAACCTAGTTCAAGAGATTCATGAAATGCAAAAATTATAAGAAAAAACTGAAGAATATGAATTCAAAGCTCGTATAGTAAAACTCTATATCAATAAAAATATTTCTTTTTGAAGAATTTTGAAGATACTAATGTTAAAAATGCTAAATAACATCAAGATATAGGAGAAGAAATTTCAAAAAGACATCAAACCAACATCAATATAAAGAATGAAAGAACAAAATAAAGATATAGAAGAAGAATATTAGGAAAGTACAAAAGAGAAAAGCAAAATGAGATACAAATAAAAATCAAGTGCAAAAACAAGAACTTGATGGATCACATGCTAAAAATTCAAACAAAAAATCAAAGATGAAGATTGAAGATCAAGATCAAGATTGAAGACTAAAGTCTTCAATAACCATATAATGTAATGCAAGGGTTGTTGAAGAGTATTGCATTATCTTGCACCTGCTAATGTACCCCCATGGTACCTTCATGGTAAAATTATAAATATGTAATAGATTAGGGTTGAGTCTTTAGATTAGATGTGTTATTTATATTTTTCCTTTCATTTAAGTGTTAATGTGCAATAAATGAATAGGTAATGCACAAGTCTCATATAAGTTAGAGTGCAGGTGTAGACTGAGAGAATGTTCAAAAGTATCATGTATGTAAGTGTGCAAATATGTAATTTGAGGATGTGCACAAGTGTCTTCGATTAGGAGTGCATGTAGAAGCGTGCAAGTGTCATAGAGTTAAGTTAACATGCAAGAGGAAAGTGAAGAGTCTAGTATGCAAGTGGAAAGATGCTAAGACAAAGGTCATAGGACTTTTCATATGGAGAGTAATAGTCAAGTACTTGGAGAGTCAGATTACTATAGTTGTATTATGGAGATAATGCCAATAAGAAAGCAATCAAATCCTATGCAATTAATATATTATTATGCAATTATAAGAGGAATAAAGTGAACAAATATTTTATACAGATTTTGAGCAATTAATATTGTAAGTTTTCTTCATGCATAGTTCATGAATGATTTAAGTCATTTACATTCATATTTTATTATATAAGTGAATGCTATTTTCAGTATTATATTGGCCTTGATATACATATTAAATTGCTCATATATTATTCTATATTATTCTACTCTTTATTATTGATATTTTGATCTTTAATATTGTGGTTTCTTTATATTGGGACTTGTGATATTTTGTGGTAGTAAGGCTTACAAAGGAAACAAACACTCCAATCAAGCACTTAAAACTCAAGATGCAAGTAAGAATTCTAAGCAAGCATTTGAGATCAAGCAATCATAAAAAGGTACATAGGAAACAAAACAATCAAGAGAAAAATAAAAAATTCAACTCTGTTGTTTGAATTAGAACACATATGTCATTCATATTCAATAAAAAGTTTAAAATTACTTATTGCTTAATTTTGTAATTCATAATGCATTATGGTTAATTTTCATCACTCCATTGAACAAGGAGAATCATGAGAAAAAATAGGATTGTATCATTTCAAAATAATTTTGATCTTTTGATATCATATGATGATTCATATTTTATATTAAAATTGAGATCACCATATCATGAGGTATATACTAAAGTACTAAGTGACTATGACTAGCATTTGAAAACATTTGTTGTTGGAAAATATATGAACAAATTTTATTTGAGAAAAATAAAACATCTAGAATAATAAAAGTATCTCCATCTTGCTTTCCCTATTGCTTTCTAACCGATTAATGTGATGATGCAAGTATAGTGGCATATTTCATGATTGGAATTTCATTCACGTTAATATTTATCTATCTATCTATCCATATCAACATTGTGAGAAATAAAAAATAGTAATAAAATAAGTAGAAGATATTTGGTTTTGAAGTAATAGAAAGAACTTTCCAAATGTAATTAAAAAGGTGATAAGAATTCCATGATACCAATGTAAAATCATTAACATTATCTTATGGTTTGACCACTTTATCCAAATGGATTAAAGTCACTCTTATCATTTAAGGTGTGTATATAGAAAAATTAAACTGTTCCAGATGTTTAATTTTGTTATAGTAAATATTTTTGGTTTTCATGCTCCATACTAAAAGTCCATGTACGACATCCAATAAAAATGGGCAAACCCCCAAATTTCATTACCCGCACAAATTTCAACCCCGTGCAGTCGAGCGTTCACATTGTTTTTCTATTTATTGTAAATATAATACCATGAATTTTGGTTTAGAATGGAATGCAAATTCCATACCTTGCAGATGTCGATTCCAGATGTCAATATAGGTGGCCTAAAGTTTCTCTCATTCTCATTGTCATAAAAAATTTATTCACAATCTTCTCTACTTTGCCTTGCAACAACTAACTTGAGCAGAGTCATTTTTCCCTCACCCATCATCGCTCAAATTTTGAACGACTCTCGTTGTCATTCACGAGCGACATCAATCTGCGATAGATGTCTTTTTTAAAATCTTCAAATTTGTTTCAATGTTGATTAGTGCATTGATGTGGAGACTAAAGTATGGCTTCTGAAAGTAAGCATTCTCTGCAGTTGCAGATCCCATGTTTCAATGGAAAGAACTATGACTACTGGAGCATCCACATGAATATCCTGTTTGGATCTTAGGAGATGTAGGACTTTGTCAAGAATGGCTACCCAAAAATGGTAGATGCGATAGCATTGGTCGCTTTATCCCAAGAAGATAAGGACCTATTGAAGGATAACATGAAGAAGGACTAGAAGATCCTTTTCTATATCATGCAAGTGATTTAGGAGACCATATTCCCATGGATAACAACAACCACCAAGGCAAGGCAATCCTGGGATATTTTTGCCAGTTCGTATTAGGGCACCAAAAAAGTGAAGTTGGTGAAATAGTAGATGCTAAGGAGGGAGTTCGAGAACCTACATCTGAATGAGACAGAGTCCATGGGTGATTTCTTCACCCAAACCATGGATATCATCAACCAGATGTAGTTGAATGGAGAAAATGTGTAGATCCATAGAATCATGGAGAATATTCTCAAAGCTTGCCCACTAAATTTTACTCTATTGTGATAGCAATAAAGGAATCGAGGGATATGACAACCCTATCGATGGACGGGCTCATGGGTTCTCTACAGAAGCATGAGCATAGGTTGAGCCATTCATCTCAGTCCTCTCTAGAGTAGGCATTCAAGGTGTAAGTCTTAATTCGAGACAGTGGCAAGCAAGATTACCACCAAGGCACCTCTAGTTCTCAAGGAGGAAGAGGCAGAGGTAAACATGGGAAAGGTAAAAAGAAAGGAGGACGGTCAAACCATAATGAGAGAGAGACTACCTACAACTTCCATTAACAAGGAGGAAGATACGGTGCAAAAAACCAGCAAGGCGAATCTAGTCAGAAGAAGGACAAGTCAAAGGTCCAATGCTATTACTATAAGAAGTTTGGCCATTACATCTTCGAGTGCAAAAAAATGATGGCCAAGGAGAACCAGCAGCAAGCCCATTACATATATGACACAGACACTACAGGGTGTAGATATGTTGGTGGGAACATTCTTTTGACTTGCAATATTGAGGAGGAGAGCAAGAATAATATTTGGTATCTCGATAGTGAATGCAACAACCATATTATGGGGAACAAGGAGATGTTCTCACAACTAGATGAAAGAGTCTAGTCCGAGGTGAATATGGGAAACAACAGCAAGGTTCCTGTGATGAGGAAAGGCAAAATACTGATCCACACCAGGCATGACAAGAGGAAGCAAATTTGTGATGTCTACTATGTACTTGGTCTAAAGAACAACCTGCTGAGTGTTGGACAACTCATGCAGAAGGGATATACTATCTAGTTCTAAGATGCAACCTACAAAATAAAAGATAATGTGCATGGGTAGATTGCAATGGTGTCCATGATGAAAAATAATATGTTTTCATTGCAGATTTAGAATGAGTCTTTGATGTCTCTGAGTGCAGTCGTGAATGATGCTACCTAGTTATGGCATCTCAGATATGGTCACTTGAGTTTCAGTGGCCTAAACATGCTGCACAAGAAGCAAATGGTGAAATGTTTACCCTTTATTTAGTAGCCGAATCAAGTTTGTGAGGGTTGCTTAGTTGGAAAACAACACAAGGATTCATTCCCTTTAGGGTAGTCTTGGAGAGCATCATAACCATTGGAGTTGGTACACTCAGACATATACAGTTTGATGTAGACCAACACGTTTTCTGCTAACAAATACTTCTTGATATTCATTGATGATTTCAATCGAAAGACATGGATTTATCCCATAAAGATGAAATCAGAAGCATTTTCCAGGTTCAAGGATTTCAAAGCTCTCATGGAGAAATAGAGCAGATATCTGGTAAAAACCCTTAGGATAGATGGCAGAGGTGAATACATATCTAATGAATTCCATAATTTTTACAATGTAAATGGAATTTAGAAGTAGCTTACTACCAGATATACACCATAGTAGAATGGTGTAGCTGAGAGGAAGAACATAACCATCATGGAAATGGCACGTAGCATTATGAAGGTGAAGGGATTGCTACATGAGTTCTGGTTAGAGCTTGTAACATGTGTAGTCTATCTGCTGAACATATCTCCCACCAAAAGCGTGAAGGAAAAAATACCTCAGGAGGCCTAGAGCGATTAGAAGCCATGTGTGGCTCATTTATGTGTGATTGGGTGCATTGCATATATACATGTTCCAAAATAGAAGATACATGATCTGTATGATAGGGCAAAGAAGTATATCTTCATAGGATACAGTGAGCAGGCGAAGGCATACAGACTGTACAATCCTATGACAAAGAAGCTCATTATCAGTCATGATGTGAAGTTCCTAGAAGATGAAGTCTAGAACTGGAAGTCCAAGACTATTCAACCTGAGCCAATAGTTTTCAAGTCTGTTAACTTGGAGGAGATTAGCGCATTGCCACATTTAACCTCAAGCAATAGTAGTAGTACCAGCAGTAGCACAACCTCACCATCCAGGTCACCTCCACTTACAAGCAGGATTCCAAACTTAAGGACTCCAACGAAGATGAGGAGCTTGCAAGACATCTACGAGGTAACCCAAAATCATGAATATGATGAACATTTTGACTTTACCTTCTTTACTAAGTGTAATCAAGTTGAGTTTTAAGAGGTAATTTAGAATCAGAAGTGGGTGAAGACAATGGATGAGGAGATAGAATCCATTGAGAATAACGATACTTGGCAGTTAGAAGATCTTCCAAAATGGAAGAAGACCATTGGGGTCAAGTGGTTTTATAAAACCAAGTTTAATGCCAAATGAGAAGTGGGCATGCATAAAGCCAAACTAGTGGCGAAGGGCTAAAAGAAGAATTCAGTCATTAAATATCATGAGGTGTATGCACCTGTAGCTCAACTTGACATAGTTAGGTTTATCCTGACACTGGCAGCTCAAAAGGGCTGGCATGTTTACAAAATGGTTAAGTTAGCCTTCCTCAATAATGTTTCGGAGGAGGTCTACGTAGATCAGCCACTATGTTATGAGATTGAATGCCAAGAGGGTAAGGACATGATGCTTAATAAGGCCTTGTATGGGTTGAAGCAGGTGCCTCGGGCATGGTACAACCAAATTGACAGATACTTTTAGGAAAATTGGTTCGTCAAATGCCCATATGAGCACACCCTATACTTGAAGCTAAATAAAGCAAGGGAATTGATAATCATTTGTTTGTACATGGATGATTTGATTTACACTGGCAACATCACTGCCTTGTTTGACCATTTTTGAATAGCCATGAAGGAGTTCAAGCTGACTGATTTAGGGTTGATGAAGTATTTTCTCGGTATTGAAGTTGAACAATAAGAAGATGGCATCTTCATTTCTCATGGTAAGTATGTGAAGGATGTCCTGAAGCAGTTCAAGATGAAGGACATCAAACCTGTCATCACACCTATTACAACAGGCTTGAAGCTAAGAAAGTTTGACTTTGGGAGAAATGTTGATCCAACTTTGTTCAAGCAACTAGTTGGTAGCCTGATGTATTTGACTACAAATCGGCCAAATCTGATGTTTGGAGTCAGTATGATTAGTCTAGTTGCAAAGATTTTTGGGTGAGCTGAACCTTCCACCAAAAGGCATGACAATAGTATTTTATGACAATAATTATGCCATAGCTCTATCGAAGTATCTAGTTTTCCATGGGCAAACAAAGCACATCGACATCTAGTATGACTTCATCAGAGAGCTGGTGAAGTCCAGCGAGGTTCAGTTTTAGTTTTGTAGATCCAAGGAGCAGGTAGCTGATATTTTTACCAAGACTTTGAAGGAGGAGGGCTTTAGTATATTGTGACTGCAGTTGGGGGTCAAAGTCCTTGTGATATCAGGTTTAAATGAAGGTGTTAAAAATATTAAATCTGACCCCCATATCGTGATCACTCAAGATGGGAAAAAATCATTTGCGATAGTGATTCTAGGAATCGATCGACTAAAATGACTTAGGGTATTTTCCTACCATTTGTGGTGATTTGACATCTGATAAATCAGATTAACATAAATCTAATCACCAATTTTTGTCAAGTGTGCTCCATTAACACCGATAGTTGCAATTCGATGATTAGTTAGAAACCCTAATTTTAGAGCATGTCAAACGATAAGATTTTTAGAGGATAAGCCTTATCCTCCCTTTCGCCAGGATATAGAAGGTAGAGTAGGATTTTAGAAATACAGATTAGTGTAGATCAAAGCAGTGCACAACAGTGCAAGTATGGGTAAGCTAGAGGAGTGAGAAGTGAAGAGGAGCAACAGTACCGAACAATAGTTTCAGGGTATTTCTTTTTGAGTTTATCCTGCAAGTTTTTTGCAAATGTTTGTAATCCCTCTGTGGAGGATGAAATTTATTTTGGTTGATGTTATTAATGTAAATATTTACATGTTGTTGTGTTAAACTTAGTTTTTTTACCTCATTTCCTTAGTACCTAAATCTTTCTCTCAAGTGATCCGCAACATTGTTGTTTGGTTGTCATCCTTTGCAAGCTAACATTAACAAAGACGTATCTCCCTTAATATCGTTCGTCGGAGTTGTTATTTCTCATTCTCATATTTCCACTAGTGATTCAAATTTAATCTTTGTCCACTCCCACGATCACTAAATAATTTCAACAATTCACATCTTTCCTTTCAAGCAAGAGCAATATAGAGACAACTCATTCCCATCGTTGCTAATTTCAACTCGCACTTGTCCTCATTCTGCCTTGCGATAGCGATCAGTGGTGGGGTTTGGCGCTTCTTCATTTAAGGAGGGAATTCACACTTGTCCTTTTGAAAGTTTTTTCTTGTCTTTTAGCCTTTTGTCTTTTTCTCTAAAGTTTCTCTCATTTTCGCTCTTGCAAAATTTTTACTTGCCATATTCTCTACTCTGCCTTGCGACAGTGATCTTGAGCGGAGTCATTTTTTTCTCACCCTCTATCGCTCAAATTTTGAGCGACTCTCACTATTACTCATGAGCGACAGTGATCCACGATGGTCATTTTTTTTAAAATCTTCACAAACTAGCAAAGATGAATTCAATTTAGGGGATCTTCTACCTTCAAACAATGTGGATTTGAACTATGATGATATGCCTCACTCTGCAGAATATTTATCTAAATAGAAATTGGCTACCTTTGTCATGAAATAACTTGGTTCAAATGTAAGACCTCATCTCAATAGAATAATTAAATATACAATTAGCATAGGGACAAGGCCCGAGATTCATCAAGCAGTAGAGACCGTGGAGCTTGCCATGAGCAATACAAGAGGGTCGAATTCTACAGCAGTAACTCATCATGCTAGGTTGACTGACTATAGCTCTGGTGTTTGGCTAACATGGAAAGATCTGTGGGTGACGGTTTCAAATTCAAAGGGAGGCAATAAAACACTTTTACAAGGACTTACTGGCTACGCCCAGCCCGGACAAATGGTGGCTATCATGGGTCCTTCTGGTTCTGGGAAGTCCACCCTTCTCGATACGCTTGCAGGTATTCTATTCATGTGAATTCAGGATATCATATTTAATGAATGTCATCATGATTATAGGAAGATTGGGGGGTACGACAAGACAAGTGGGAGATATCTTAGTAAATGGCCGAAGGCAGGCACTTTCTTATGGTACATCGGTATGTTTCTGCTAACGGAGAATTTGTTGATTTCTTGTTATGAATTGAATATAGGATCAAGTTTCTAAATGCTGTGAGTGATAATATTACAGGCTTATGTCACTCAAGATGACATACTGATGGCAACATTGACCGTGGGGGAAGCAGTGTTTTATTCGGCTCAGCTACAATTGCCAAGCAGCATGTCTACTGCCCAAAAGAGAGAAAGAGCTGAAATGACTATTAAAGAAATGGGTCTGCAGGAATCAGTAAATACAAGGATTGGTGGATGGAGGACGAAAGGATTAAGTGGGGGAGAGAAACGGCGGGTGAGCATTTCCATCGAGATCCTCACACGGCCAAAATTGCTATTTTTGGACGAACCAACAAGTGGTTTGGACAGGTATTGAATTATGTTGAAAATAAACTTAATGCTCCAGATCACTATCGCTCGAGAAAAAACCTAAAATCACCCATAAAATTCAACGATTCCAGGAATCGCTCACTTGAGGTAGCGACACTAGGTTTCCCATGAAAACCCTCGATCTCATGTCACATGCGTTCTTTGTTCAATCAGATTTTACTCCTTCCGTATGGTGGTTGGTGATTGGCTCTTCTGCTCAACTATATAAACCCTTGTTTTATTGTCATTTGTAGAGTGAAGGGGAATGTTTTGAGAGAAGGACGTGTAGATTAGAAGCAAAAGGAAAATAGTAGATCATTTTGCAGCCCCGAACAATAGATTCAGAGTGCTCCTGAAATCTTTGTTTACCCTTCTTTAACGCAAATGTCTGTTATCCCTCTATGAAGGTTTGATTGTAATTTCTCTATGATTATAAATAAAATTTAGTTTTATTTATCCATGAGTTCTATATTTTCAATACTCTTGGTTTACTCCATTTCGATCTCATCAAATGAGCGAGTTTGAGGTCTCCGAATACTAAGAGCAGATTTTGACCTTTCCTCCATATCACTCATTTGGGTTCATCTTCCCCCTTTGGCACTCATGATTTGAGCGATCTTCGGTATTTTTAGACTTTACCACTAGAAGGGATCCTATTTCATCTTTTATACCTTTGTCTTATTGTGGTTTATCTTATTAGCTTTTGTCTCATTCCACATTCTCTCCATCGCTTGAAATTCCTCATAATTCCCTTTAGCACTCATGAGATGAGTTATTTGTGTCATTTGCATGTTAGACTAGTGATTTAGGTCACAAGGTCCCTAATTTGTCCTTTGTCTATTTTATCTTTTAGCTAACTCCCCAAATCGCTAAAACCCAAGTTTTCCCGATGCCTTTTTACTTTTATTTAACAATTTGGAGATCATAAGACTTTGAATATTTTGCCAATATTTGTTTCGTTCCCTCCGTCGCTCGCTAAAACATTAAAATCCCTCGCATCAGCCACCAAGGCAAAGAAGGCCTAGGAAATTTTGGTATCAGGGCACCAATAAAGTCAAGCTCATGAAGTTGTAGATGCTGAGGAGGGAGTTCAAGAACCTGTAGATGAACGAGATGGAGTCCATGGGTGAATTCTTCACCTGGATGATAGACATAATCAACTAGATGCAATTGAATGGAGAAATCATGCAGATCTAGAGAATCATGGAGAATATTCTTAGAAACCTACCTACAAAATTTGACTTCATTGTGATAACAATCAAGGAATCAAGGAATTTTACAACTCTCTCGGTGGATGAGCTCATGGGTTCTCTATAGACCCATGAACAGAGGTTGAGTCGCTCTTCTTAGTCCTCTCTAGAGAAGGAATTTAAGGCACAAGTCTCATTCTGAGACAATGGCAAGCAAGATTCCCACCATGGCACCTCTAGTTCTCAAGGAGGAAGAGGCAAAATAAGGCATGGGAAAGGAAAAGGAGGATGGTCATACCCTAGTGAGGGAGAGACCAATTACAATTTCCGTCAACAAGGTAGAAGAGGTGGAGCAATGAACCAACAAAGTGGGTCTGATAAAAAAAAGGACATGTCAAAGGTCCAATGTTACTATTGCAAGAAATTCGACCATTACATCTCACAGTGTACAAAGAGGATGGCCAAGGAGAACCAACAGCAAGCCCATTACACGAATGAAACCAGAAATATGGTAGGAGGAAACGTGTTGATGACCTGCAACATTGAGAAGGAGAGCCAAATGAACATCTGGTATCTCGATAATGGGTGCAACAATCACATTATGGGGAACAAGGAGATGTTCTCTCGACTAGATGAAATAGTCCAGTCCGAGGTCAAGATGGAGAACAAAAAAGGTTCACATTATGGAGAAAGGAAATATCCTCATCTACACCAGGCACGGTGAAAGGAAGCAAATCTATGATATGTACTATGTGTTTGGGTTGAAGCACAACCTGTTGAGTGTGGGATAGCTCATGTAGAAGGGACACATTGTCCAGTTGAAATATGAAACCTACACCATCAGAGACAAAGCGCATGGGCAAATTGTAATGGTGTCCATGACAAAGAATAAAATGTTTTTGATGCAGATTCATAGTGAGTCTCTGATGTCCTTGAGTGTAGTTGTGAAGGATGCTACCTAGCTGTGGCATCTCAAGTTTGATCACCTAAGTTTTAGTGGCCTGAATCTACTGCACAAGAAGAATATGGTGAAGGGTTTACCCCTTATTGAGAAACCAAATCAAGTTTGTGAACGTTGCTTGGTCGACGAACAACATAGGGATTCATTCCCTTTTGATCAGTATTGGAGAGCATAACACCCATTGGAGCTGGTGCACTCAGACATTTGCGGTTCAATGTAGACCACCACATTTGTCAGTAACAAGTACTTTTTGACCTTCATTGATGACTTCAGTCAGAAGACCTAGATCTATGCCATTAAGAAGAAGTTGAAGGCTTTTGGAAAGTTCAAGGAGTTCAAGGCTCTAGTCGAGAAACAAAATAGCTACCAGGTCAAAACCCTTAGAACAAATGGAAGAGGAGACTACATCTCCAAAGAATTCTAGTATTTCTGTAAGGTGAATGAAATTCGAAGGTAGCTCTCTACTAGATACATGCCACAACAAAACGATGTAGTTAACAGGAAGAACAGAACCATCATCGAGATGGTGCACAACATGATGAAGGCAAAGGGTTTGCCATATGAGTTTTGAGCAGAGGTTGTAACCTATGCAGTCTATTTGCTAAATAGGTATCCCACCAAAAATGTGAAGGACAAGATTCCTCAAGAAGCCTAGAGCGGTCAAAAGCCATGTGTGGCTCATTTGCATGTGTTCGGATGCATTGCATATGCACATGTTCTAGAAGAGAAGAGGAAGAAGTTGGATGATAGAGCGGAGAAGTGTGCATTCATAGGATACAATGAGGAAGCAAAGGCATAGAGGCTATATAATCCTATGGCAAAGAAGCTCATCATCAGTCGTGATGTGAAGTTCTTGAAGGATGAAGCCTGGAACTAGAAATCCAATATTGGCCAACTTGAGCCAGTAGTTGTTGAGTCTGTTGACTTGGATGAGAACAGTGTGTAGCCACCTGTAGCCTCTAGTAGCAGCAACGGTGCTAGTAGCAACACAAAATCACCATATTGATCACCTCCAATTGCAAGTAGGATTCAAAATCAGAGAACTCCAGTGAAGATGAGAAGCTTGCAAGACATCTATGAGGTAACTCGTCATCATGAAGATGAGGAATATTCTGACTTCGCCTTCTTTACCGCATGTGATCCAGTTGAGTTTGAAGAGGTAATTCAGAATAAAAAGTGGATAAAGACGATGGGTGAGGAGATTGAAGCCATTAAGAAGAATGATACATCACAGATTGTAGACCTTCTAGCAGGGAAGAATACCATTGGGATCAAGTGGGTGTATAAGACGAAGTTCAATGCTAAAGGTGAAGTAGATTGGCATAAGTCCATATTGGTGGCAAAGGGCTATAAGTAGAAGTCAGGCATCGACTACCATGAAGTGTATGTGCATGTAGCCCGACTTCACACAGTTAGGATGATGATTCTGGTATTAGCAGCCCAACAGGGTTGGAAGGTGTTCCAGATAAACATCAAGTCAACCTTCCTCAATGATGTTTTGGAGGAAGAGGTCTACATAGACTAGCCACCAGATTATGAGGTTGAAGGACAAGACGACAAGGTCCTCAAGATGAAGAAGGCCCTTTTGGGTTGAAGTAGGCACCTAGGGCATGGTACAGCTGGATTGACGACTATTTTCAAGAAAATGGATTTGTAAAATACCCATATGAGCATACCCTATACCTGAAGACAATTGAATAAGGGGAGCTCATAATCGTCTGCATTTATGTGGACAATTTGATTTACACTGGCAACAAAAATGTCCTATTTTATCAGTTTAGAATAACCATGAAGAAGGAGTTTGAGATGACAGACTTAGGGCTGATGAAATATTTTCTTCGTATTGAAGTTGACCAATTAGTAGATGGAATCTTCATTTCTTAGGGTGAGTATGCGAAGGATGTCCTGAAGTGGTTCAATATGAAGGACAATAAACTTGCCATCACACCTGTTGCCATGGGGTTGAAGTTAAGCAAGTTAGACTCTCAGAGAAGCATTGATCCAACCTTGTTCAAGAAGCTAGTTGGCAGTCTGATGTATCTGATTGCAACTCGGCTAGATCTGATGTTTGGAGTCAATTTGGTTAGCTTGTTTATGGAGACTCTAAAAGATTTGCATTGGCAAAGTGGAAAGTGCATCTTGTGCTATGTCAATGGGACACGTAACCATGGCATCTTCTATGCCAGGTAGGACTAGTTGGAACTGATAGGCTACATAGACAGCGACTAGGATGGTAGCACTGATGATTTGAAGAGCACTTTCAATTATGCATTTTATCTTGGTTCGAGAGAAGTGTCATGGGCATCCAAGAAGCAACCAATCATTGCATTGTCCACTGTTGAAGTAGAGTATGTCACTTCCACTTCAATCGCATGCTAGGCAGTCTGGCTACAAAGGGTTCTGAGTGAACTGAAGCATCCTTCGAAAGACGTGACACCAATATTATGTGACAACAACTCCACCATTGCACTATCGAAGGATCCAGTGTTCCATGAGCGGACAAAGCATATCGACATTCGATATCACTTCATTAGAGAGATGATGAAGTCAGGTGAGGTTCAGCTGCAGTTCTACAGATCGAAGGAGTAGGTAGCTGACATTTTTACCAAGCCTTTGAAGGAGGAGGACTTCAGCAAACTGCATGAGCAGTTAGGTGTCAAAGGGCTTCTGAGATCAGGTTTAAATGAGGGTGTTGAACATAAACCTAATGCTCTAGATCAGTATCGCTCAAGCAAAAACCCGAAATCGCCCACAAACATTAGTGATTTTGAGAATCTCTCACCTGAGGCAGTGACACAAGGTTTCTTGCCAAAACCCCCAATCTAATGTTGCACGTGTTATTTGTCCAATCAGATTTTACTCCTTTCGTACGGTGGTTGGTGATTGGCTCTTCTACTCAACTATATAAACCCTTGTTTTGTTTGTAGAGTGAAAGGGAATGTTGTAAGAGAAGGAGGTGCAGATTAGCAGCAGAAGGAAGAGAGCAGATCAGTTTGTAGCCCCGAACAGTAGATTTGGAGTGCTCCTAAAATCTTTGTTTACCCTGCTTTAACGCAGATGTCTGTTATCCCTCTACGGAGGTTTGATTGTAATTTCTCTGCTATTATAAATAAAATCTAGTTTTATTTATCCGTGAGTTCTGCATTTTCAATACTTTTGGTTTGCTCCATTTCGATCTCATCAAACGAGCGAGTCTGAGGTCTCCAAATACTAAGAGTAGATTTCGACCTTTCCTCCATATCGCTCATTTGGGTTTGTCTTCCCCCTTTGACACTCACGATTTAAGTGACCTTCGATATTTTAGACTTTACCACTAGAAGGGATCCTATTTCATCTTTTATACCTTTGTATTATTGTGGTTTGTCTTATTAGCTTTCGTCTCATTCCACATTCCCTCCATCGCTTGAAATTCCTCATAATTCCCTTTAGCGCTCATGAGATGAGCGATTTGCGTCATTTGCATGTTAGACTAGCGATTTAGGGCACAAGGTCCCTAATTTGTCCTTTGTCTATTAGGTAACTTCCGAAATCGCTAAAACCCAAGTTCGCCCAATGCCTGTTTACTTTTATTTAGCGATTTGGAGATCATAAGACTTTGAATATTTTGCTTTCGTTCCCTCCGTCGCTGTTTTATTTAACGATTTACGGCTCAAAGTTTTATGTTCTCCATATCGCCGGCGTTAGCGAGGTTTTCCCGATATCGCTCCAAGCGCAAGCGATCCTAATTTCTTCAAATTACACTGCCCAGCGTTGTCCTACCGATGTTAAACGTAAGATAGAATGAAAGTCTAACCTAGTTTATGGATGTCTATCAGTGCTGCTGCTTATCATGTGGTGAAAAGAATAGCCAGCCTGGCACGAGAGGACGGAAGAACAGTATTAGCTTCCATACACCAACCAAGTAGTGAAGTGTTCGAGTTATTTCATAACCTGTACCTGCTTGTTGGAGGAAGAACGGTGTACTTTGGTGCAACTTCTCAAGCAAGCCAGGTAAATGAATATTTTTAACTATGGAAAGATTATGTCCGCTGGTTATCGCGAAAATACTTACGACACCTTGTTGAAAATCAGTTCTTTGCAGTGAACGGTTTTCCTTGCCCATCATTAAGAAACCCTTCGGATCATTATCTCCGAACTATAAACTCCGACTTTGAAAGAGTACGTAGAATTTTATTCTTTCTTTCTTCCTCTTCGTTCCAATGCGCAGATGAAATAATTTAGACAAGTATGTAGAATTACTTCTCAGTTTCAACAAAAAATAGAGAATCCCTGCTTGTATCTTTCTGAAACAAAGTTTGCCGTGCAGGATATAGAGGAGGGAGATTCTCAAGGAAATATGACAACTGCTCAAGTTATAGACCATCTGGTTCGATCTTATCAATCATCCACTATAGCCAAAGCAGTCATCGCCACAGTAAATGAGATATCCAGCAAGGCATGCAGTTAGTGGTGCTTTTGGAAGCTTGAGGCAGGTGAATATAAGTTAATAGTCATGATTAAACAACCACTTTAGTTTTTGTGCAGGAAGGTGCACGATTGGAAACGAAAGGGAGCCAAGCGAGCTTTCTGATGCAATCTTACGTCCTTACTAAAAGGTCTTTCGTCAACATGTACCGCGATTTAGGATATTATTGGCTGAGAGTTGCAATCTATATTGCTCTTTGTCTGTGTGTGGGTACCATCTATTACAATGTTGGACAGGATTATGGCGCAATCCAAGTACGAACACTACTCTCAAGAAGGAATTTGTTTAATTTCCAAAAACATTGCTTACAATTTCTGGCTTATCAAGTATTCGTGTGCTGCAGGCAAGAGGTGCAATGCTAATGTTTGTAGCTGCTTTTCTCACTTTTATGGCAATAGGAGGGTTCCCCTCTTTTGTTGAGGACATGAGGGTGAGCCATTTCTTCCTCTTCCCTTAATATACGAATTACTACTATGTTTACTAATGAACCCACAAGAAAATCTTCTTGCTTCGGATAGATTCTTTAGGACTAAAGAGATATGTGATATGAAAGCAGGTCTTTGGGCGAGAGAGACTGAATGGTCATTACGGAGTGGGTGCTTTCGTGATAGCAAATACAATTTCATCAATTCCCTACTTGATGTTGATTTCTCTATTACCGGGAGCGATAGCTTACTTCTTAGTGAATCTACATGGCGGCTTTGATCATTTCATTTTCTTCGTACTGGTACTCTTTGCGTGCATGACACTTGTGGAGAGTCTGATGATGATTGTGGCAAGCATAGTTCCCGACTTTCTCATGGGTATTATCACAGGAGCAGGAATTCAGGTCAAAATCAATATGAAATTCCTTTTCTTTCTCACTCTTATTTACATATTCCTTTTATCTAGAAGGATCCATATATTAACATTGTGGATTTATTGCAGGGAGTCATGATGTTGAATGGTGGATTTTTCCGTCTACCCAATGACCTACCGAAGCCTTTTTGGCGATATCCCATGTATTACATAGCCTTTCACAAGTATGCAAACCAGGTAATGTTACATTGGCTGTCACCTTTAATTTTATATATCTCAAAAGTTTCCCATTTGAGCTTTCTTAAACTTATACAAGTGATTTTACAGGGTTTTTATAAGAACGACTTTTCTGGGCTGAAGTTCACGAGCAATCAAGTTGGCGCGCCACCAATTACGGGAGATGAGATATTAAGAAACACCTGGCAAGTAGAGATGGGGTATTCAAAATGGGTGGATCTACTCATCTTAGGGTCAATGATTATCGTGTACAGACTATTGTTCTTTATTATTATCAAGGCGGGGGAAAAGGTGAAGCCTTTTATTAGGGCAAAGCTGTCGAATACTATTCAAGGTCAACAAGTGATGCACACTATTCGGGAGGAATCTTAATAATTTAAAGGTTGGTGGCATCAAGAATTTCGGCATTTCGCATCGCTGTGAAGGAAGACGCTAGCGCTGTTATTTCTTAAAACCTTAAAACATTGCGGAGGTATTAAATTAGATGTACAGGGAACAATTAAAAAATAAGCTAGTTGTCGGTGTCAATGTCTTGTGCACCTCGCACAAGGACATGAATGCTTTAGGTTTTATATGCCGTTTTGTAAGCAAATACTATATTAGCATATATTTATGTTATCATCGTGTGGTTATTTAACTTTTGGTGCCTTTGGCTCTTTCACTAGCAATTTCAAAGGGGATTTTTGGACACACTTTTAATAATTTATTTTTAAACTATGTTCGACATTTTACGTTTCATTCTACAACAATTAGTCTGTAGGTTGCCAGATTTTGGAAATTCTACAACAATTAATTGATAGATTACGAGATTTTGGAAAATTGGCGAGTAGACGTTTAAAGAGGTTTTTATGTTGTTGTAAGGGGATTTAAACAATTTTATTTTTTATATAATATTTTAAATAAATCTTTATCCATTTAAATATGGTGTTACTAAAAATATATATTTAAATGTACAAATAATTAAGCAATCAAATCATGTTGTCTCAATATGATAAGGTAAATGGCATACTCAAATTTATATCACATCAAATTTTGGTTCAATTGAAAGACATGTTTCTCAAAGATCTTGAAATTATTAAATAATGAGAAGGATTTATAAAAACTGTACATTGAAAGATGTCTTAAAAAACTGGTATGGAAATATGAGAAAGTTATGTATATCAAAATTTCTTCAAATAATAAAGTATTTATTTTTCAACCTAATATACTTAGATTATCAAATATCATATTATTTAAAAAAATAAATAGAAAAAAGACAATGACTAAAGTTTTAGATAAGAAAATGATGAGAGCAAATGGAAAAGAGTGGCAGGCTTCCAGACACAAGTGGGTGACTACCCCTAAGCACAAACACATATGGTCAAATGAGATTACATAGTGTAAATGATCAAGCATTTGAGGGGTATTTATACCATATACATAAAGCATACTAGTAACTTACTAAAATCATATTTAACCTATTCTAATATTCTAATATAAGATAATAGAATGTATATTTCTTACAAGTTATTAGATCTTTTCCCGTAACACATAAGGTATGATAGGGATTAAGTGAAGATTAAATGTAATAAAGGTTTAACCATGGTCGCATAGGGATAATAATATTCAATATTAATAATAAAGTATATTACATAATCATTGTTCATAGGGATAGACATGATTACAATATATAATATTCATCATAGACAATAAGTTTATATTATATATATATATATATCAACACTTCATCATAGACATGATTACATTATGAGATAAAGGAGCCAAGAAGAGAAAAAATTATTGGAGAAATATCTTTAGCTCCCATGATGGATAATATAGGGGTCCAATTCACTCCAAAACTTGGATAAACCATGTGAATATTCCTTTTCATCTAGAAGATTGAACCTATATTTTAAAAAATAGCTTCAATATTTTGTACGATCAACAAGCAATTAATATAATAAGTTATTCTTGTATTTTAGAAACAATAATTAGTTTCAAAAATTATTAAATGTTTAGCACTATAATTTTACCAGTAGGCATTAGCATCTATTAACTTGAAACCCTTTCCACCATCGTATACTTATGAAAAAATAACATAGTTATTTAAAAAAACCTCAATAAGAAGAAATAAGAGAGCATTGAGGATTAACATATATTTTTTCATATTTGATTTGGAAATAAAACATTTAAAATATTCCTTCTTTGTGCATCTAAAATTAAACATTCAAAATTTTCCTTCTTTGTGCATCTAAATATCCTAAGTCTATTTTTAAATTATTAAATTCTTCTCTAAAATATGGGCTAATCTTATCAAATTCTACATACATTAAATATTTAACCATTGAAGTGGGCACTATAGGTCCTAAATACTTTAATTTAATTATAAGTATTCTCACTTATAGCAAGTCCTTGAACAAATTCCACTAATCTAAAGATATAAAAAAGTTATGCAATAAAAAAAAAAAGACACAAAATACTTTACAGGTATAGATTGATGGACTATCAAAAAATTACCCTACTAATTATTAATAAATAAAAATATTTTTCAAAGGAATTTGAAAAATTATATTAAAACAAGATCATTTACAAGTTGGGATGAGACTCTTCCTAGACTTAGCTGATGAGAACACCTATTTATAATAATAAAAATAGATTTGCATTATGGTAAAATCTCCTAAACCATATGTATGCAATGGTTTTTCCAAATTAGCTAAACATTGGATTTGCTCACCAACCTACCTAATCCTCTCATCCTCAATAGCCCTAACAATGTACCACTAAACCCCCACCTCCTTCTCGATACCCATATTAGCTAGGAAGTAAGCCACTTTATTCATAGCTCTAGCCACATAAATTAGAATCACATTATCTAATTCCCTCCATAGTTCCTTAATTTGGGTTAGAAGAATCCTCAACCTCCATATCTCCAAAGCAAAGTTCCTCGTACAATCCAAAGCTCCTACCAAGACTTGAGAATATAATTCCATTATTATCCTTCTATAACCTTATCTTAGCAATCATATAGAAGCATATTTGATAGCCAAGGTTTCTACTTCATTGTCCATGGACCTATCCAAGTCCTATAGTTCCCAATAGAGTATTGTCTCAACATAATTCTTGTAGACCACTCAAATTCTAGCTCTATCCAAAATATATTTTTTATCTCCATAAATATTAATTTTAATTCAACCTTCTAGGAGTAGTTTTCTACTAGATATATCCTACCTCTATTATAAGTTTTATTCATTATACACTATACCTATATTAGCCTAAGTTTCTTCTTTAGCATACATTATCACAATTTCCATGACTTTGCTCCAGATGACCTGTTGGAGATCATCCAAGGATAAAAAGGTTTCTGTAAACAAAATTTTCATTTATCTCCCACCACACTTACCATCAAATAAAGTGTAATCAAATATTACACCTAATATGAGGAACTTCTAATTTAAATCTGCCCCTCTTCCATTATTCCCAAATATTAATTTGATTCAAATCACCATTAAGTCATATTTTATAAGCTAAAAACCATTGCTCCTAGATATGTCATGTGTATGGGTACTCAAACATCAAGTGGTTAGATTTTTCCTCACTCTTGTAGCATAAAAAACATTGAGATAAACCAATGATTCCCCTCTATATTACATTATCAAAAGTAAGATTTACATTTTACATGAACTACTAGACAAAGTTTACTTTTGGTCAACCCTTGGACTGTCAAAGTTTTCTCCAATCCTCAACATGATATGCATGAGGAGGAGGTTTGGAGAACCATAGATTTTATAAGATTTATATCAATATCAAATTTTGTTCTAACATTGGAAATTAAGCCTCCCCCCTTTATATCAATAAAATATTCTCTCTTTTGTGCAAAATATTGTGTATTGATCTTATTTATCTATATTTGGTGTTTTATTTTTGCATTCTCTCCAAATTTATCCTTGCATTCTAGAAAGAGTAAGTTACGTCTTCATCAAGCCAAACCAAGTGTCTCGTATTTTTGCACCACATTGTGTTTCAAGCAACATGGTACAAAAATATGTATCTGTAGAGACCAAAATCTAACCACTTATCATCCATCCATAGTTTCCTACCACATTTATCCATAATATATATATATGTTTAATATATATTTAAATAATAATATTTTATATATTATATTTATATATTTAATAAATATATGTATATATGTATGAATTAATATCAACCATCCATCCACCTTAATCCACGTTATTTACCCAGATTTAATCTCTACCCTTTGTCATATTTAATCTTGGCCACACAAATTGTATCATAAAAACCCTAACATGCCTAAGGGAAGATTATAAACATGAGTTATTTTGATGAATCAACCCCTAAGTTCCAATTCTTGAAGCCCTAGCCTACTCATTGTTATTTTCCTCCATCATCATTCACATATTCTACATTTGCATCGTCCACCTCAAAAACCAAATCTTCTATGCAAATTTTTCTTCACACCTCGAACATTCACTAGAGACTCACGAGCACCTTTGCGTACTTTAGACCATTACTGAGTGCCCTCCAAAGTTCCACAAGCACACATTAAAGTTTCTCGAGTGGCTCTAGGTGCTTCCCATTGTTACCAGGTTCTTGTGGATGTTTTTTGTCCCTGATATGCATCCCTACAGACCTTGAGTGGCATTAGGGCACATCTACATCATCATCTTATACAATAGCAGTGAAGACTGAATTGACAAGTCAATATAGATAAAGTAATTTTTTCATTGTATTTATTTTTATTATTCTTATATTTGTTTTACAACTCTTATTTTGCAAACTAGGATTTTATTGATTTTATTTTTGAGGGTCTCAGGTAGTGGAGCCCTCAAATATATTATTAATCCTTGACTTTTTTATTGTGTGTAGGTTTAAGAATATATATTGGTAGATGTTGAAGCTTGAATGATCTTGCATAAGATATTTAAAAGTCCACTCACTCTATTGGGATCAAATATGAGTTTGAAGATACCATAATTTATTGACCTAGGGTTTCAGAGAACCCTAGATTTATAATAATTTTAACTTATATATTAATATCAAATCATATTGTAACATTGGATATTTAAGGCTCCCCTTGATATCAATAAAATATTCTCTCTTTTGTGCAACATATTGTGTATTGATGTTATTTATCTATCATATTTGTGAATCATTTTTGCATTGAAAAATGGTGATCATGGTGGGACCCACAAAGGGTTCTAAATTTTAAATTATCTTGTCACTGACTTATGGTTTTCTATTTTTGTTTTACAGGTTTTTAGAAAAATGGATCACATGAATTTCGTATAATCAAGGTTTCTAAAATATTACAAAAATTATAGAAGTTACGTAGATGCCCTACGACACTCGAGATATGCCCTCTAGAGTTCAAAAAGTGCCCTAGTGCATTTGAAAAGCACCCAAGGATGTTTCATGGAGAGGAAGAAAAATACGTAGGCTTATCTATAAGTTTACCTAAAAACCCTAATCCCTCTATTTTATATATTTTTATGTTTTTACAGATTTAGTATTAAAAATAACATCATTAAATATCTATTAAAACAAGAATATTTAATATAAATTTTAAGAATTAGAATAGTTTATGCATCCATCTTCATTCACACATTTCATATTTCCTATTAAAATTTCACTATTTTCTAGTGTGCTACATTTAAAACCCTACATTATTTTTTCATATGAATTTTTAATCGTATGAAATAGTCTACATTTTAGGGTTAGAAATTTCTCCTTTTGTTGGTCTATGTAGGAACATCATTAGTATATTGAAAGTACACCCACATTTGCTGATTCAAGGTGAAAGAGTAGATGACCCCTCCTCTATTTAGAGAGTGATCTTAAGTGGTGTACTCTACTTCTTTTGGAAAAAATAATATTTTTGGTGTTGGCTTCTGATTTAGACTAGTGAAATTAATTATTCTTGAAATTTTGTGTACACCTTAAAAAACTGAAAATATTAAAAGAAATCATACACAACACATATCACTTTAAACAGTAATGTGTTGGATTTCATCACCAACCATTTCTTGAGATCTAGTGATGGTGGGCTTCATCTCCATCCACCAATATCTACCCTTAGACACCTTAGGACATCCCTAAGGAAACTTGTTGGACTTCATCGCTAGTAAGAATATCATTGCCCATACAAGCCATAGTTTTTACCCATTTTAATTCATAGTAGTGCATCATAACACACAAAAAAAAAAGGAAAAATGTATTCAACCAAGATAATAAAAAAGAGGTAAGATACATTTTTGGTATAAACATAGGATTGGATTGTGTGTTTCATTTTGTGAGTTTTCATTTCATATTTTATTTTCCAACACATTTTATATTTGGTTCATTAGTTTATGGTTTTAAAAATAAATCAAGATAAAATAATGAATCAAATATACACCAATAAAACCACTTCAACAATGGAGTTTTTATCATCACCTTCCACCATCACTTCCATGATCAATCCCCTTAGTGTGATATAGGTAAGTAATTCATATTTTTTTATGGGTCCATCACATACTATGTTACCCACACAATCATTTCACATGGCCATTCCACAAATATAATCAAATTCACCTTACATACCCACACCATCATCAACCCATACCCATACCATTCCAATAAATCATCATATTCATAGCCCCCATACATCATCTCCTTTTCTTCATGCATAATTATTTCTTCATCAACCTAATCATCATTAATTTTAATCCATGCCCCCTAATTCATCATACCACCAACAACACATTCAATATCATAAATTCATCAATCCATTCATCACATATCAATACACTCAATAAGAAAACTAGGGCTTACAATCACATTGTTAACACACTGAAATTTTACATCAAAAATTAACTTAACTCACTAACATTGAGTTATAGTTGAGTCATCATCAATGCCATCATAATTCATATCATCAACCACAATAGTTGCAACATCTATTTTCACAATCCACGTATTAGGTTATGATACTTGTACCACAATTTTAACATCCAACATAATTAGACAAATGTACTAAGCATCCTACAAAGCCTCATCGAGACTACATGGTACTTTCAAAATCTTATGCAACCATTTTTTGAAGGCTTTATGAATTACAAGAGATTGTACTTTTAGAAATAAAACCAAGTTATCCTAACAAGCCACATGGAAAAGGTTATAAGAAGCACTTGTACTATCCTTGTAATAAAAAAATAGGCCATGATATCAACAATTATCATTTATTTAAAAATATTATCCAAGATATTATTGGTAGGAAAGTCCTTTTCACAAATTGTGTGTTCAACCCATCTGATCAAAACATTGGTACCAACTCAATCATCAAGCATACTAAGGATTCTTAGGATATCGTATCCACTCAGTAACTCACATCATCAATCATCAAGAAAATTAGGGATGCTTAAGGTATTGTACCTTCCCCATACAAAAACAAAGTCTAAAGGCACCTAACACCTTTGGTCAAATTTAAATTTCAAAAATGCTCCAATGGAACCTAACACCTTTGGTTGCATTTCAATTTCAAAAATCTCCAAAGGTACTTAATCCCTTTGGTCACATCTTAATTTCAAAAACCTCCAAAGGTACTTCATCCCTTTGGTCACATATAAATTTCAAAAATATCCAAAGGTACTTAATTACTTTGGTCACATCTCAATTTTAAAAAGATCCAAAGGTGCTTAATCCCTTTGGTCACATCTCAATTTCAAAAATATCCAAAGGTACCTAATCCCTTTTGTCATATTTCAATTTAAAAAGGCTCCAAAGGCATTTAAAACATTTTTTCACATGTCAATTCAAATTCATTTATATCTATACATGTTGCTTACTACTATTTGAGTTCACAAGATTCAAGGAGCACATAATCTTACTAGGATAGGAGGAGTAAAAGAACCCGAGCCACTAAACATCATACACTTGAGAGAATTCCATGCTTACTACTATTTATATATATGTATATATATATGGATAATACACAAAAATAATATTGCATTTCACACATTATATTTTACATATTGCACTGCACAACATTGCATTTCACACATTGCATTCCATACATTCCACGACACACATTTTATTATAAAAACTGCATTTCATAGATTGAATTCAAAACCATATTTCACATGCCATTTCATCTTAGGGATCATTTATTTATTTTAGATAACAATTGGTCCAATAAATTTATGTTGCCTTAATTAGGAGCACTTTCAAGTCATCATAAATTTTATTACACCATTCTATAAAGTCAAATTATCATTTACAAACCCATATTGCCATAATTCCTAGATGTTTTTTTTCACTCAACCACTCTTAGTATTTTAAGTAACCTCCAAATACATGCCAAGTTTTCTTTGAGACCAAGACATATTTTCACTAAGAAAATCTTGAGTTCTAGGAATTGACTCTAAATATTCTTAAACCAAACACAATCACACATCATAAAAAAATCTTGTGTCAAAAAGAGATGACACCATACTTGGGTTGTACCTTGAAGTGAAAAGGGTATTCCTTTCTTGTCCCATTATGGAAAATAGTCCACAAAAATAGTGGTTTTCACCGCTATCACAAATTCCAAATAAAAGAAAGAGTAGGGTAAAAACCCTAAAAACTCTAAATATTTTAAAAATAACACACCATTGATCCTCAAGTTGTAAGGATAGTACTACATTTCCAATCATATTGTTAGGTAGTCATCCCCAAATCCTAAAGATCAAATTCTTGGACTATGAAGATAGTCTCCATCAGAGCTATAGACACTTGACTGACAGTGGAGTACACACATGCATGGTGACACATCTCTTTTAAAGAGACCTTTGACCATACATAAGGACAAACTAGCTTCTTGGTCTCATCCATAATAGGTCACATCCAATTTACTCAAGATGGGTTAATGAAATCACTTACACACACATTGGTTTTTGATTTCCTTGATTCATTACCAAACACTTGATTTAGTAAATGAATTCACTGCACATACATTTGGTCTTAATGAAATTAGGTGGTATTTAGTGAGTTTGTTTGATACCACTAGTATGTTTGAGTCTCTTCAAAAAAATTAGTTTTCCATATCAACATCCATACCTTCTTCCATGTCAACATCCATGTCATTGCATGAGTCTTACACCCCACATACCACCAATTTGGTACCCCTGATTAAACAACAATGCTAAACATGGTCAAGAAAAATTTTAAACTATAAATTATCAATAAAGCATTAGTTCATTCGCATCCATAACATATCATCATGTGCATTAATCATCCATATACACATGCATCCACAACAAGCATTCACATAAAAGCATAACACAAAATTAAAAGTCATGTATATATACATATATATATATATATACATATATAATTCACATATGAAAATATCACTAGAAAGTTCAAACAACATCACAACTTGGGGGTGTTCAAGGTATCACATATTCCCTCTAATCAATAAAACAAGCATACAAATTGGGGGTGCTCAAGGTCTCACACCTTCCGCACCAATTCAACAAAAATTTCAATCATGCATACACATTACATCATCAACAAGTCCATTACCATGTTCAAAATATTGTGTTCTCTTGTCAAAGATTGAGCCCTTTTCCTCACATACACACATCAAATTCAAAAGGCTCCAAAGGAACCAAACTCCTTTGGTCACATACACATCACATCATCAAAAATTCAATTATTAAGTTCAAAAGGTTGCATCCTTTTTTCAAAGGTTGTGCCCTTTTTCTTGCATTCACATCATCAGCACATTAATTGCTAGGTTCAAAAGGTTACATCATTTTTTCAAATATTGCACTCTTTGCCTTGCATTCGCATAATCAACACATCAATTGCTAGGTTCAAAAGGTTATGTCATTTTTTCAAAGGTTGCACCCTTTGCCTTGCATTCATTCCTTGTCAAAACCTCTTTTTTGTTAGGGCAAAAACAAATTCAATCTTACATTCTTTTCAAAAAATCCCTTTCTTGGGGGAAAAAACATAATCAAATCACTTACAGTATCACAAATCCCTTAATTTATTGGGAAAAATAGATCACATTCACATTTACATTTAACACCATCAATTTTATTCATCATTACACATTCATTTAGCATTCACAAGTACAAGTGAAACTTGTATTTAGTGTTTTATCCTATTAACCTGGAAATTGTAGTGACTTGTTATCCATGTAATTCGGTAGGATAAAACACCATAAGGACATTTATAGTATCACAAACCCCTCATATGTTAGGGTAAAAATAGAATAAATCATTTTATTTTTCATAGTCATTACATTTTTCCATATCAAAAACCCTACATCTATTGGGGTAAAAATACAATCATTCCTTGCATTATCCATACATCCACATTCATCATCATCAATTTAATTCATCATCACACCTTAATTCAATATTTTTCAAGTACATTTACAATTTCAAGTGAACCTTGTATTTAGTGGCCTATCCTAGCCACCTAGTGGTTGCAGCGACTGGTTATCAATGCAATTTGGTAGGATGGGTAGATCACCATAAGAACACTTACCTTTTAAAAAATTCCTTTTCTTTTGGAGCAAAAAATGAATCAATCATTACATTTCTCATAATTATTGCATTTATCATGTCAAAAACCCCTTCATCTATTAGGGCAAAAATAGAACCAATAATTTACATTATTAAAACCCCTTCATCTATTAGGGAAAAAACATAATCAATCATACATATGTCAAAAACCCCTTTCATATGTTAGGTCAAAAACAAACTCAATCACTTGCATCCATATATTCAAAAATATAGCTTACCTCCACAAAATCACTCCATATTACATCTATCAATACATTTCTCATCATCACATCTTCATGTCAACATCATTTTCATCCATCAATCATTATATTTGCACATTTTTCAAGTTCACCTACAATTTCAAGTGAACCTCGTATCTAGTGGTTTATTCTATCTCCTTGGCAATTGTAGTGATTTGCATCCATGCAATTTGGTAAGATGAATAAATAACCATAAGGACACTTGGCCATATTCATCATCACATATTTTGTTGTTCGAAAACAAAATCAATTTTGGTACCTCATATGTAGAGTGAGACTATGCCAAGACCAATTTGCTCAAAAGCTATCATTGATGGCCTTTTTATGGGACTTGAAACATAGATAAATCACAACTTTTATAATTTCATTTTGCAATTACACTAGTCTTCGAGGATATAGGCCAGGTAAGGTGATCATATTGTCATACACCTCATGAAATAAAATATAATTCAAAGGCAGTTCATAGCCAGATACACACCATAAAATAATGGTGTTGTAGAGAGGAAGAACATAACCATAATGGAGATTGCATGAAGTATGCTGAAGGTAAAAGAATTACCACATGAATTATGGGCAAAGGTTGTATGTTGTATAGTTTATCTACTAAATAGGTGTCCCACAAAGAATGTGAAGGACAAGATTCCTCAAGAAATTTGGAGCAATTAAAATCCTAATGTGGCTCATTTAAGATTTTTTGGGTGCATAGCATATGCACATGTTCTATATGATAAGAGAAATAAACTATACGATAAGGTGGAGAAATGCATCTTCATTAGCTATAGTGAAGATTCAAAGGTTTACAAGTTGTATAACCCTATAACAAAGAAATTGTTCATCAACCGAGATGTGAAGTTCCTGGAGGATGAAGCATGGAATTGGAAATCAAATACTGGTAAGCCAAAACCAACAATCATTGAGTTTGAGAACATGGAGGAAATAAAATCACATCAACCTATAGCTTCAAGCAGTAATACTGGAGCTAGCAGCAACACTACCTCATCATCACAAACACCTCCACTTGCAAGAAGAATCTCCAACCTGAAGACTCGAATGAAGACGAGGAGCTTGCAAGACATTTATGTGATAATCCAAAATCAAATAGATGAAGAACATTCTTATTTTGCTTTATTTTTTGAGTTTGATGCAATTTCATTTGAAGAATAAATTCAAAATAATTAATGGGGGTAAGATATGGATGATGATATAGAGGCCATAGAAAAGAATCAAACCTTGCAATTGATGGATCTTTCAATAAAAAAAATGCCATTGGATTTAAGTGGGTATATAAAACCAAGTTTAATGCCCAAGGTGAAGTAGATAGACATAAGGCTATATTGTGACAAAAGGCTACAAGTAGAAGTCAAGGATTGACTATCTTGAGGTATATGCACCTATAGCGAGACTTGATATAGTTAGAATGATTCTAAAATTGGTAGCCTAAAAGGGCTAAAATGTTTACCATATGGATATCAAATCTGCCTTCCTGAACAAAGTGTTGGAAGAAGAAGTCTACATGGACTAGCCACCCGACTATGAGCTAGAAGGGCAAGAAAGCAATGTACTAAAGTTAAATAAAGTTTTGTAAGGGTTGAATCAAGCACTCAGGGCTTGGTATAGTTGGATTGATGATTATTTTTAGAGGAATGGGTTTATCAAATTTCCTAATGAGCACACTTTGTACATGAAGATAAGTGCAGAAGGGGAGATGGTCATCATTTTCCTATATGTAGACTATCTGGTATATACTGGCAACATCAATATGTTGTTTGAATATTTTAGAAGATCCATGAAGACAGAGTTTGATATGACAAAATTAGACCTCGTGAAATATTTTCTAGGTATTGAAGTTAACCAATCTATAGATGGCATCTTTATTTATCAATACAAGTATATAAAATATGTCTTGAAGAGGTTTAATATGGAGGATAACAAACATACCATCACACCAATTGTAATAGGCTTGAATATGAGTAAGAATGATTGCAGTAGTAATGTTGATCCAACATTCTAATGACTTGTTGGAAGCCTGATGTATTTGATTACAACTAGACCATATTTAATGTTTGTAGTGAGCTTGATTAGCTGGTTTATGGAAGCACCGAAGAAAACTCACTCGTAGGTAGGGAAAATAATACTATGGTATGTCAATGGGACCAGATATCATGGAATATTTTATGCCAAAAAAGACCAACTTGAACTAATTGGCTACATATATAGCGATTGGGTTGGCAGTACAAATGATAAGAAGAGTACTTTTAGATTTGCAAAGAATTTTGGGTGAACTCAATCATCACTAGGAAAGGGCAAAAAAAACTTATTGTGATAATAATTCTACCATAGCACTATCGAAAGATCCAATATTTCATGGAAGGACCAAGAACATTGATATTCGATACGATTTCATCAGAGAATTGGTGAAAGCTAAAAAAATTGAGTTACTATTTTGTAGGTCAAAATAGCAGGTAGTAGATATTTTCACAAAACCTTTGATGGGGAGGATTTCAACATTTTGAAGGAAAATATTGATATCAAAGTCTTTGTGAAATATCATTTAAAGAAGGTTGTTAGAAATTAAACTTTATTTCACACACCAAAAAGATCTTTGATAAATCTTATCACCAAAATATGATCATCGTAAATTTCAATGTGTACAGTAAATAGCATCCATTGCAGATAGGAAAAAACCCTAAAATATTAGGTGATAATTCTTATCCCCTATCAGAAGATAAGCCTTGTCTCTCCCTTCAATTGACTATATAAGGCGATGCTATATTCCAGTGCATAGTAGAGAGAGAACATAGAGAACGGATGAGAGTAGAGGAGAAGAGTGGGAGTAGAGGCATTAGAAGACACATAAAGAAAGGAGTCATAGTAGTAGTCTATTGAATATTCCTTTTCTATTTAACCTACAACTAAGCTTGTAGATGTTTGTAAAGCTTCTGGATGAAGAAGCAACCAATACATTTTGGCTTTGTATTAAGTATTTAAAACTACGATAGAAGTAAGTTCGTTTCAGTTGTTATAATATATATATTTTATCTATGCTTCTATATATTTTATGTGCACTCTGTTTGTAGTGGAGTAGAGTTAAATTTTTATTTATTTTCCTTCATCATTTCTCGTCCGCTCGCTTGAATTTGTCTTCCCCTTGCACAAACAAACCTGAAAGGGTATTTTTGCCCAAACTGCTTCGAAACAACATTTTTGGGCAAGTTTCTTCAAAAATGGACTTTCGCCCCTCATTCATTCAAAATTGCATTGTCACCCCTTACTCTTACGAAAATGCATTGTCACCCATATTTTATCCAAAAATACATCATCACCCGAAATCATTTTGAAACCTCTTAGAAAATTATTTTCAGCTTGACTTTAATCTTAATCCTCTTAAAATCATTTTCACCACGAAATTACTTTAATATCAAATTGATCCAAAATTATTTTTATTGTTGTTCCTCCATTGTGATATTATTTCATTTATCACATAGAGAACTACATCATACAAATTATATTTCCTTACTTTCCTCGGATATAGGTTCATAAAGATGCATCTCCTTTCTTGGTGGATAAAGTATAAATCTATGTACCAAGTAGAAAATATACCATTCAAATGATCAATTTCATTTTCTCATTATTTCAAATAACTTGGTATTAGGCATCCCATCGATGGTTGTTTGGTCACTCTCTATCTATGGATTAATGTATGTGGTATTACATACTATTAACAATTGAGTATTTAAGCATATACACACCCTCTATTAACAATTGAAGATTTAAGCATATACACACTTTAATGATGAGAGTGACTTTAATCCATTTGGATAAAGTGGTTAAATCATAAAGTAATGTTAATGATTTTACATTGGTATCATGGAATTCTTATCCATATTTTTATTTACATTTTGAAATTTCTTTCTATTTATTTAAAACCAAATAACTTCTACTTATTTTACTACTATTTTATTTCTCACAATGTTGACATGGATGGAGATAATTTTATTGTTTTAGAGGTTTCTTTTTTCTCCATTAAATTTTGCTCCTATATTGAAGTAGATCAAGCAACATGAATCAAACAATACATAGGTGTTTTTCCTTTGATCATGTCAGATGAACCAATCATTTCTTTAATTTCATTCCAAAAATAGTATACCAAAATAAAGGATCCATTTTACAATTTTGAAATTTGCCTATAATACCCAGTTTCCCCTTTTCCTGCCTAAAACTATTCATTTGAAAATTGAATTTCTAAGGTAAAATTTCCAGGGTCATAACTTCACGCTCATTTCTCTAATTGAATGGTGTGAGACCTTTTTAAATCCTCAAATTCATCCTATAAAACCCTCAAAATTCACATGTAAGTTTGGGTATCTAGATTTTCACTATTTTTGGTAGGGTTTTTCCATAAAACTTACATATCTCCCAAACCGTTCAGGGTATTGGGGTGATTATTTCACCAATGGATCTAATTTTCTATACCCTAGACAAATAAATACACTTCAAAAATAATTAAATCAAATATAAATTTTGGGTGATGCAAGATAACTCATACACCACTGGATGCTCCTACATTGATAAGTGATCTTCACTTCTCTTATGTTGGAGTAAAACCAAGGTGGTCAACCTCTATCTTGGACAACCAAGTTGAATCTTCCACAAGCCTGCCCTTCCACTTAACCAAATATTCTTCACATTGCCTATGTGTTATGCTTTTTCTGATGTAGGTATCTAGGATCTCTTCTATCTCTTATGTCTCTAGAGTAGATGTTGGAATACTCCACAATTCTGTGATTGGTCCATCATTATTGTCATCTTCATGATACTCTACCAAATTAGAAATGTTGAACACATGTGATATGTTCAGCCCACTTGGAAATTCTACCTCATATGCATTTCCTGAATCCTGTCTCTTTGTGATTTTGCATGGTCCAAACTTCTTCATTTTCAGCTTGTTATAAGTTTTAGCAGGAAACCTTTCTTTTCTCAGGTAAACCATAAATTCATCTCCCACATGGAATTCCTTAAAATACCACTTCTGGTCCATATTTGTCTTGTACTGAGTGTTCATTTTGTAAATATGTTTCTTTACTTCCTCATACAAACTCTTCAGGTGCTCTGCAAAGTCCTCAGCCTCAACACTACTCTTTTCCCCTCTGTCCATATTTCTCAACTCAAAATAATTTCTTGGGCTACTCCCATATATAATATGGAATGGGTACTTATTAGTACTCCTATTGATAGAATTATTGTATGCAAATTCTACCTGTGGAAAAACCAAATCCCATCCCTTGGATTTATCTCCTACCAAGCATCTCAGTAGATTACCCAAACTCATATTCATCACCTCTATTTTCCCATCAGTTTGTGGATGGTATGCATAATTGAATTTCAAATATATATTCAAATTATTCCACAAGGTTCTATATAAATACCCAATAAACTTGGTATCTCTATCATAAAATATACTCTTTGGTAGAACATTAAGTCATACCACCTCTTTGAAAAACAACCCTGCAACATGAACTACATCATTAATTTTTTGGAAAGGAATGAAATGTGCCTTATTTGAAAATCTGTCAACCACCCCAAATATGGAGTCATTCCTCCTATATGTCCTTGGTAGACCAAGAACAAAATCCATGTTGATGTCCTACCATGGTATCTCTAGTACAGGTAATGGCTGGCATAATCTAGTGTTCTGCCTCACACCCTTGGCCATATAGCATACTCTATAACTTTGTACAAATGTCTTCACATATTGCTGCAACTATGGCCAATAGTAGTTCTCACTAATGAGGGCAATGATCCTATATCGACCAAAGTGTCCAACCAACCCTCCACTATGCTTCTCATTGATGATATTCTTCCTCATCGAACTCCTTGAAATGCACAACTGGTTCCTTCTAAACAACATTCCATCTTGGATTAATAAATCCAACCACTTAGTTCTATCCAAAGTAATGGTGCTAAAAAAGATCTCCAAGCCTTTTCAAAATATGGGTCTTCAGGGTACAAACTCTTAAGTTCGTCAAACCCTACAACTTCCACCTTCATTTCTATCAAAAAATACTACCTTCTACTTAAGGCATTTGCAAATCTGTTTGAATTTCCACTCCTGTGCTTCAACACAAATTTATAACTCTGTATAAAATCAACCCATTTTAAATGTCTTTCATTCAATTTCCCTTGACTATTAATATATTGCAAGGCTTGATGATCAATATACAAAATAAACTTTTTTGGAAACAAATAGTGCCTCCATTTCTTTAGAGACTAAAATATGGCCTAAAACTTCTAATCATATACAAAATACTTCTTCCTAGCATCATTAAGCTTCTTACTAAAATGGGCAATAAGTTTACCTTCTTGACTCGACACATCTCCTATGGCACTACCACTAGAATCATAATCTACCTAAAATACCTTATTGAAATATGGAAGTGCTAAAACAAGTTGCTCTATGACCTTCTTATTCAACATATCAAAGATATTATCTGCTCCTAAGATCCACTTAAATTCTTTCGTATCCCCTCTCATTGTTTCTGTTAGGGGTGCACAAATATTGCTAAAATTTCTAATAATTTTTTTGTAAAAACTTGCTAGATCATGAAATGATCATACCTCAGTTATGATACTTAGGGTAGGCCATTCAATGATAGCCCTCACATTTTTTGGATCTATTTTTAGACCTTTAGTTGAGATGATGAATCCCAGATACACCAACTCCTTCTTCATGAAACTGCACTTCTTCAAATTAATTAGCAAATAGTCCTCCCTCAACTTCTCAAAAACTATTATGATATGCATCAGGTGCTCTTCCAGGGTCTTGCTAAATATTAAAATGTCATCCAAATAGACAATGACAAATTTTCCTAAAAAATCCTTCAATACCTCATTCATAAGCTACATGAATGTGCTGGATGTTTTTGTTAGCCCAAATGGCATGATCAACCACTCATACAGACCCTCTCTGGTTTTGAAGGCTATCTTCCACTCATATCCTTATCTGATATGGATTTAATGATACCCACTCTTTAGATCAATATTAGTTAAGTATTGGGCTCCACTCAAATAGTTCATTATATCATCCATCTTTGGTAGTGGAAATTGGTATTTTATGGTGATCTTGTTAATAGCTCGGGAGTCTGTACACATTCTTCACCCTCTATATTTCTTTGGTGCTAGTACTGCAAGTACTACACATGGGCTCAAGCTCTCCCGAGTCATTCTCTTCTTCAAAATTTCTTGGACTTGCCTTTTTAGCTCCTTACTTTCTACAGAAGTCATTCTATGGGTTGCATTATTAGGCAAACTAGCTCCTAATATCAAATCTATTTCATGACTGATCTTCCTTACTGGTGGAAAACCCTCAAGCACATTATTTGATATAATATCTAGAAATTCTTCTAACAGACTTGATACTTCTTCTGGTACATCCTTACATTGCTCTTATTTAACTCTATAAATTAATACATAGCACATATGATCATGCTTCAGACCATCCAAAAACTTCCTATCGTCAACTAAACATATTTTGGCACTGCTACATACCTTTTCATCGACCTATTTCAGGGGCTTTAGCTTATTGTGCACTCCATCCTTTGTTAGGGATTAATTTTTGGCATGTCCATCATGTATTGCTTGTTGATCAAACTACCATGGCCTTCCCAATAGCAAATGATAAGCATACATAGATATGATATCACACAAGACCTCATCACAATAATTCCTAATATTAAATTTTTCCAAGCATTGCTCACTAACCAAATCTCTGTGATCCTTCTACAACCATGCAATCCGATATGGATGTGGGTGTCTCTTCCTCTCTAACTATAGCTTGGTAACCATTCCTTCTAAAACTAGGTTATATGTGCTACCATTGTCTATGATAACATTACAGACCTTACCTGCACATTTAAACCTTGTACAAAATAAGTTGTTCCTCTAATATGGATCTCTCTCCTCATTCAGGAAGGCTCTCCTTGTGATCAAAACTTATCATCTCTTTTCTTCTTCAAAGTGCTCAAATTTAGTACCTTCAGATACAACAACAACTTGAGAATTACATTTGGGCCTCTTATTTGTCCTCTCTTGGTGTTGTTGACACTCGTATGCTCGATGTCCCTCTTCCCCATAGTTGAAATAGGTTCCACAAAATCCTTCTCTTCCAGGTTCTTGTACAGACCTTACTCTTCCTCTCTAGTAACCCTTGCTTTGATCATAGGGGAAGTAAGCATTATCTTCCTTTTGGTCCTGACTATCGCTAACTTCTCCATTATTCTTTTGATATTCATTTTTACCTCCATTTTTTCTCTATTCAGTTCTTCCACCATGACCTCTTCCTCTTTGTTTTCTCTCAAAACTTCTATTTAGCTTCTCTTAAACCCTCAAGGAAAACTAGTAAGCATCCTCTATTATGGTTATCTAGACCAGACTTAACTCTTCTTGAATACTTGCTCTTAACCCATTAATATAATGGGCTACATTCTCCGTGTTGGTCTTAGAATGGCCTGTTCTGATTAAAATTTTGTAGAACTCCTTTGTTTATTCTTTGACAGACTTACTCGAATGTCTCAAACCCTACATTTTATTCAGTAAATCCAACTCATAATTGGTTGGAATGAACTGTCTCTTAAACTTCTCCATTATCTGCTCCCACCTTATTATCCTTGTTTTTCCTCTTTTGTTTCTGTCTGGCTGCACTCCCTTCCACCATATTCTAGCATGATCCTTCAGCTTGGTCTTAGAAAATCTAAACCTCTCGTGATCTTCTACCTCATCATACTCGAAACATTCCTCCATATCATTGATCTAGTTGATCTACTCTTCAAGGTTAAGATTTTCAAATTAATAAAAAACATCAAAATTTAGCCTCTTCACAATTTGGAATATGGCTTTATACAATATAGATTTTCCGAGATCTACTACCTCTTCTTCTTCCCTGAACTAGGCCTCTTCCTCTTTGTTTGCTCTCAAAACTTCTATTTAGCTTCTCTTCAACCCTCAAGGAAAACTAGTAAGCATCCTCTATGATGGTTATCCGGACTAGACTTAACTCTTCTTGAATACTTGCTCTTAACCCATTAATATAATGGGCTACATTCTCCTTGTTGGTCTTAGAATGGCCTGTTCTAATTAAAATTTTGTAGAAATATTTTGTTTATTCTTTGATAGACTTACTCGAATGTCTCAAACCCTACATTTTATTCAGTAAATCCAACTCATAATCGGTTGGAATGAACTATCTCTTAAACTTCTCCATTATCCGCTCCCACCTTATTATCCTTGTTTTTACTCTTTTGTTTCTGTTTGGATGCACTCCCTTCCACCATATTCTAGCATGACCCTTCAGCTTGGTCTTAGAAAATCTAAACCTCTCGTGATCTTCTACCTCCTCATGCTCGAAACATTCCTCCATATCATTGATCTAGTTGATCTACTCTTCTACGTTAAGATTTTCAAATTAATAAAAAACATCAAAATTTAGCCTCTTCACAATTTGGAATATGGCTTTATACAATCTAGATTTTGCAGGATCTACTACCTCTTCTTCTTCCTTGAACTAGGCCTCTTCTTCCTCAACTTCATCTTCACTTCTATATTCTCTTCTAGGCTCAAACCCTCTAAGCAGCTCCTCTTGCAGAGCTTGAACTTGCCTCATCAAGGCTATAAAATCCTCTCCTGGCACCATAGCATTTCTACCACTACCATGATTTATTCATGGAGGTATTTTTGCTCTTTTTTCTCAAAGACCCTAACCATAAATCCTAGTGTAAACTGCTTCATGTTCAGTGATCTGTTTACACACTTAGGAACTCCTGCTCTTATACCACTTGAAGCAGATCAAGCAACATGAAACAAACAATACATAGGTAAATTTTCCTTTGATCATGTCAGATGAACCAAGAATTTCCTTACTTTCATTCCAAAAATAGGATACAAAAAGAAAAGAGCCCTTTTACAATTTCTAAATTTCTCTCTAATGCCATGTTTTCCCATTTTTTTATCCGAAAATAATGTGTTTGAAATTTGAATTTCAGAGGTAAACTTCCCAGGGTTATAACTTCGTGCTCATTGCTTTGATTGACTGGCACGAGACCTTTTTGAAAAGGGCACGAGATGAACTAATTGGGGTGGGACTTAAGCAAGTCTTACATTTATTTTAAAATCCTCAAATTCGTCCTCTAAGACCCTCAAAATTCACTTGCAAGTTCGAGTATCTAGATTTTCACTATTTTTGGTAGGGTTTTGCCATAAAATGTACATATCTCCTAAACCATTCAAGGTATTAGGGTGATTCTTTCACCAATGGATCTAATTTTATATCCCTTAGACAACTAAATACACTTAGAAAATAATTAAATCAAATATAATTTTTGGGTGATGCAAGATCACTCTTGCACCACTGGATTCTCCTGCATCATATATTTTCCAACAACACATGTTTTTAAATGCTAGTCATAGTCACTTAGTAATTTAGTAAAGGCCTCATGATATGGTTGTACCAATTTTAATATAAAATTAGAATCATCATAAGATATCAAGAGATAAAATTATTTTGAAATAATACAACCCTATTTTTTCTCATGATTTTTCTTGTTTAGTGGAGTGATGAAAATTAACCATAACGTATTATGAATTATAAAATTAAGCAATAAGTGATTTTAAACTCTTTATTGAATAGGAAAGACATATGAGTTCTAATTCAAATAACAAATTTGAATATTTTGTACTCCTCTTGATTGTTTTGTTTCCCATGTATCTTTTTATGATTGCTTGATTTAAAAATCTTGCTTAGAATTCTTACTTACATCTTGAGTTTTATGTGCTTGATTGGAGTGTGTGTTACCTTTTTAAGCCTTACTATCGCAAAATATCATAGGTCCTGATTTAAATAAATCATAATATTAGAGGGAAAAATATCAATAATGAAGAGTAGAATAATATATAAGCAATTTAATATGTATATCAAGGCCAATATAATAATAAAAATAACATTCACTTATATAATCAAATATGAATGTAAATGGCTTAAGTCATTCATGAACCATGCATGAAGAAAAATTTCAATATTAATTGCTCAAAATTTGTATAAAATATTTTCTCATTTTCTTCCTCTTATAATTGTATATTCATATACTCATTGGATAAGATTTGATTGCTTTCTTATCGAGCATTATCTCCATAATGCAACCATAATAATGTGACTCTTCAAGTACTTGACTATTACTCTCCATATGAAAAGTCCTATGACCTTTGGCTTACCATCTTACCACTTGCATACTAGAATATTAACTTTATTCTTGCATGTACACTTAAATCTATAATAGTTGGACTCTTTTACATGCACTCCTAATCTAAAACACTTGTGTACATCCTCACATTACATATTTGTACACTTACATACATGATACTTGTGCACATTCTCTCAATATATACATACACTCTAACTTACATGACACTTGTGTATTACATATGCATTTCTTGCACATTAACACTTACATGAAAGGAGAAATATAAATAACACATCTAAGCTAAATACTCAATCCTAATCTATTACATATTTAAAATTTTACCTTGAAGGTACCATGGGGTACATTAGAATGTATAAAATAATGTAATACTCTTCAACACCCCCTTTATTACGTAATTTAGTTATTGAAGACTTTATTCTTCAATCTTGATCTTGATATTCAATCTTCATCTTTGATATTTTATTTGAATTTTTAGCATGTGATCCATCAAGTTCTTGTTTTGGTACTTGATTTTGATTTGTATCTCATTTTGCTTTCCTCTTTTGTACTTTCCTAATGTTCTTCTATTTCTTACTTTTTTTCTTTTCAATATTTGTCTTGATGCTACTTTATTATTTTTTGAAGTTTTTCCTCCTGTATATTGATGTTCTATAACATTTGCAATGTTAGTATATTCAAAATTCTTAAAAAAATGAACAGATTCATCGATAGATAGTTTTTTTGGTAGGTAAAAAAATATTTATTTACTTATTGGGTTGAAGGTCCCAATCCCTATTACATAAGGTATTTGGAATTCCAACAGTACAAATTTTGATGCTTACCATCATCATAGGGATAAACATAAAGATGACCTACAATCTAAAGAAACCTGTAATAGAATAACTACAAGAACTGAAAACAAGATTTAGAATAGCTCCATGAGCAAGACCCTTAAGATGGGATACAACAATAGAGCAGTAACCAAAAAACTAGAGGAATACCATATGCCAACTATCATGAACTCAAACCTATTGGGATTATTTCACATCCTCCTACTTTATGGTTCCCTTTTGATATTTTATGAGAAAGACATTGAGGGCAGTCAAGATCTTTTGGAACTCATTAATGATGTTTGAAAAGATGGCACCCACCTACTTGATCATGTTACTTGAAACCTTAATATACTCCACTACACTAATGACATGATTGATAGTGCTGGTGTACAATGCTTCATCTGCATTGCTCTTGGTATATTCCTCATCGTCTAGAATGATATTGGGTGGGGTTCATGAGTCATCTGCACCTTTCCTCCTTAGCCAACATGAGCTTCTGCTTTGAGGGGGTGTACAACTTTCCTCTTGCTTTTTAGATGTAGAGTGGTGATATGGGACACCATAGGGGCTGTATTTTGGGTTGGGCAGTGGACTATCTTCCCCTTTGCTGCTAGATTATAAGGGGTTAATGGCTTTCATAGGATCCATAGAGAGGGAAGTGGAATGCAAAGGTGCATTGGTAGATGGAATGTGGGACTCCGATGGTGGGTTAGGATCACAAGACTTTGGATTTTGTGCTATCTCAATGGAGGGCTCTAAGATCGAAGGGGGAATAGAAGGATCACTAATAGGGTGTGAAATTAGGATGTGCTTGTAAATGATGAGGAATAGGCCCTGATGCAATAGGTATTTTGAGGATTTCTTGTCCTTGAAGTTCTCAATGGTGATGTTGATGGACCTAAATAGAAATTTGAGAATGTTTATTGGCTTGATGTCACTAAGGTCGTTGAAGAATACTAGGTGATAGGAGCAGAGCGGGTGTTGTGGCTGCTCCACAACTAGCCCCAAGAATTGGGGATCCACATTTTTGAAAATTGATTGTTTGGAGTTTTGTTTTTTTTTAGGAATCTTGATATTCTTAGAGCAATAATTTTAATAGATTCTTCCCTTCTAGGTTTCTTTGTGGCCTCCACTGTTGCATTGTAAGTTCATGTGGTGACGACTATCCTCATCGTGTTGATTTCATAGGGTTTTATGTGGTTGCTTGAAGGTGGCTTTTATCAATTGAGCTTTCACCATGTTCTTTTGGTATGTCCATAGGATGAATAAGTTTTGATATGCATCGTACTATTATTTCATGAATGATAGACATTAATGACTATGATGATGTTATAAAGCCATTTTTTATATATATAATAGACGCTTGATTGAAATTAGTAAAATCAAAATAAAAGACAATACAAACAAAAATACATATCTATATAAGGATAAATGTTTATATATATACTTATAGGTTTGAATAAAATATACATCGATTCTTATGTATATATATTACATATAACATACACAAGAATATAATAAAAAATATATAAAATAAAAATAAATAAATAAATAAATTATAATATAATATAATAGACTATAATGGTAAAACCTCAACAAATAATCATCAAAGTGATCTATTTTTCATTTGAAGATTATTGCATTTTGTAATGTTTTATGATCTAATGCATATGTTTTATATGTCTATGGTCGCAGAGGACTAGATATTGGATGATCCCAGTGTGGCTACTTTCGCAAGGAGATGCGATCGTGTAGATGGATGGGTGTACCAGCATACGACACGTGGTGATTCTAGGTGACAATGCGGGACAGCTAGGCGAATGAGCGAAAAGCGTGGCAGGCCCACATGGAGATAAAACATAGTGCGACCAACGTGGATACACGACTGCGGAGTCGACGAACGTTCAGGGAGATCAAATGATGTATGATTATGCTTAAATATTAGCTGTGGGTCCTATGAAGGAGGGTTCCACGGTGGATAAGGGCTCGTATCATAGATATCGATTTGTATTGTGAGAACATAGCGGTGATGCTCTAGCTTTAACGAAGGAGTCAGACACGGAAGTGAAAGCACATAGTGGAAATAATGGCCAGATGGATAGGAATTTGACACCGATGAGGGAATTGTGGATAGTCCAAGGATCACCGAGATTCGAACCATGGGTGACATTTAGAGGTATTCAGATGGGAGTTTTTTCGGCTAATGACAACCCAAAAAAGCACATAGCGACAGTGGGATATTTCAAACATGTTGGTTACGACATGTTTATAAACAAATCAAGCTTAGAATGGAGAGGGATCATCTTCAGAGTGGCGGATAGTGTGTGGGTGTCGTGTTTGGAGGGGTCTGTGATGCTCAATACAACCAGAATCACAAGGAGAGCTTCGAACGGTGATAGTACTTGAATAATAAGAACACACAAGACATACAGGTGGTAGAACCTTTGTTTGGTAGAAAGTGTAGAAAAATAGCATGCGAGAGCCATTGATACGTGAACCGGTGAATCTACAACGACCATGAGAAGTGTGGATAGTTCTGGTTTGAATGAACAGTGTCGATGGGGGTCTTAGTACACTAGTCAAAATGGACAACGTTATGAATATAACCAGGCGACGTATCCAAAGACCATGATATTGCTATTAAGGTCAAAATAAATATTTGGATATAAGTTTTTATGTGTATCAAATTGTCTATGGCCCATGTAAAACCGAGGGTGTTCTGTCCTTTTATTCTAAACAAAGTATTGAAAATAAAAATAAAGGAGGCATTTGAAATGATGTTCGAAAGCCACCACGGGGAGCGATAAACGATTGGTTCATGAAGATGAGGACGCCAGGCCAACAATGATATTTTCATAGTATTATGGAAGCACAAGGACGTTTCGTCCTTGTCGAACGTGAGGAGCATTGGTAACAGTAGCGTTCGAGATATCATGACGGTGATAAAAGGATTTTGCGAGAAGCAAAGGGAGCTACGACCATGTTTGGGAAATGACATCAAGGTGATCACATTGAGTATTCTCGGCAGTAGTGTTACGTGTTTTAGTGATGAGTACATTCTCAGAGAACAGTCGCGGGGCAGTGTGGGGAGCTTATGTAGATGCGTAGGTCCCATTGTCAACATGTCATCCGAGGTAGGAATTGGTCGAGCAGCGAACTCAAGGTAGGAATGACACGGATGGTGAAAGGTATTCGCTACAACGGTGTAGCGGTAATACAGCAGCATTTCGACATTGACAGATGAATATGACCTCGGTAACCAAATAAGATACGACATTGACCACAGCGACATGGAAGCCATGAAATCGTAGCAAACCTGGTATGTGGTAGGTAATGGGAACATGGAAGATCCATGTAATGGCATTCCCATTGCCAACTATGTGTTGAATAAAAATAATAGAGAATGATAGTGTTCGAATTTTATGCCATGAGGTCCACGTGTCCTTGGTTAGGTCTGCATGTCAAGGAAATATAAAATTCCTTGTAGAAGGGAAAAACCAATTAAGGCCGGGCCATCATCTACCATAGAATAAAACCAATCGATGTTGGCAGCATAATTTACGACATCATAACAGCGTGTAAACATGCAGTGATTCAACAACGAGTGGCGTCGATATTAGGACATGGCGAATGTTTCATATGAAATGTTACCAAAAGGTCAAAGAGGGAGTAAACGCATCCATTATGCCCACGCGTCTTCCACGCCAAAGGAGTTTCTTTCACCGTATGGAGTGCTCACCCTTTCACAAATATTAAAAAAAAAAACTATAAATGTTTTACAAGTTAAATGTTATATGGAAGGGGTGGTCCCAAGTAATGAAATAATTATAAAAAAAAATCACCACACCTATCATAAGAAAGAGCGTTATTCACCTAAAATCTATAGGTGTCTTCATTAGATAAAGGGGTCATTCAAAATAATAGAGAGTGTGGCTTTGTTGAACGTTGAAAATCTAAAAGGGGACTCGTAGAAAAATGAAACGACATCACAGCAAACCAAAATGACCAAACGTTTGCATGCAAAGACGAAGCCAAGGGATTTTGGACAACGAAAGTACAATTTCTAAAATTTCAAATACCCTATTAAAGGATTGAAACAGGGTTGGAAACTTTTTAGAGGAGATTGTAGTAATGAAGGCAGGAGCTTTGGTACTGGATTTTTCTGAATTTTTTCCTTACTTGGACTGATTTTTGGAAAAAAACCAGAAATTCTGCTATTGTAAAATGAAAAATTTTTAATGCAAAAAATTTCAAAAAATTTCAAAAATTTGCATCTTATGGGTAAGAAAGGAGGAGATTTTTTTTTTCGCATGTTAAATTTAATCGTTTATCTTTCCCTTTCAGATTTCGAACTTATAGATGAAGTTTATGCATGTTTTATTGGTTGCTTCATGCAAATGTTTGAAATCTGAAACTTATTTTGTACCCTAGGAGATAACACCTAACTTGTTTTAACTGTACAAAATTGCAGGTCTAATAGGCTAGGTTGCATGCATGGAATACCTCATATTCAGTTTTGTCGAAATAGGATGGCATCATACTGATTGTAGCCTACTTTGCATTTTCAGCTTTCATTTTTAGCTTTTTAGATTTTGTTTTATTTTCTAACTTTTTATTTTTTATTTTTTAAATTTTCGGACATTAAAATAAATAGTAAAAAAAATTCAAAATCCAAAAATAATTGCATGGATGCGTAGAGCATACTTCATAATTCCATTACGCACTTAGATGTTTTTACTTCGGAGTCGTTTCGTATTTTTTAAAATTATCCGAAGTTTTTATTGTAGATTTTAAGATTTCAAAATTTCAAAATTTTTATTTTTGAGCCAAATTTAATTTTTTCAGCTTTGTATCTCATTCATGAGCCTATGATGACATTTCCCTCATGAAAAATTCAATTTCATTGAAGGGGTTATGTTTTATGGCATTTTATAAATTACCATTTTGGGTCCTAAATTGCCTTCTCTTTATAAAAATTTTGATTTTATGAAAGAGGGGTAATTTCTGCACTACATTGAAGATCATCATTTCAAAACACTAAATGATTCATCTTTGTGAAAATTTAATCTCATTTAAGAGGGATAATTTGGACTGATATTTTAAAGCCTCTAGTTTAAGGCAATGAATAATCATTTCTTTGTGAAAATTAATTTCACTAAAGAGGGATAATTCATTAATCACATTAAAGGCTATCTTAATCTCCATGATAAGAAGCTACATTTGAAGACCCTATTCATCATTGAGGATTCACATTCATAGATAGATTTAATATTTACTTTCATGCTTCAAATAGGATTTACTACAAGATAAAACTTGATCTAAATCCACTTAATAAGGGAAGATAAAATCTACATTGAAATCCTCAAGATAAAAGGAATTAGGGCACCACATCGTGGTCATATGAGGACCAATTCACATTTACTTTTATTTCGGTTTCATGAACAATCATTAAAATAGCATGGTAAAATAAACCAACACATGCCCCTTATTTATAGTTACTTGCAATCACTAAGGTGTTCCTAGCATTAAATTGATACATATTTATTTGAGATTACTAATACACATATGCAAATGCTAATATATTGGAGACCTTGGAGAACTTATTTGTTTAACTTCTTTGTAAGAGAGGGTTTTGGAATCCAAATCCTAAGGGAAAATGTAATTTCACAATTGGGTGAAATTAATACTCAACATTTTGGTGCTAAAAGGAAGGCATGAATTGGTTTATGTTATTTTATTTATGCTAAGCAATTCATGCATTGGTTTTTATTGATCTAACACTTTTGGATTGTTCATACAAAAATAATGTGATTTGGTATAATTTTGAAAGTCTTGAATTGCTAAATATTTCAAGTTCATTTGATTAGCATATTTGGTTTCTTCTAACACTCACACTTTGGGAGCTAGGAGGATTTCAATTGATTTATTTTATGGTTATTTAGATGCTAAATTATTCATGTAACTTGAAATATGTATTTTAAAAAACATTGGTCTTGACTAACGATGTTTTGTTTCCATATGATCACTTTCATTTGATTCTAATATTCTCTATTTTTTATGATGTGCTAATGCTAATATATTTGCAAATTTGAGAATGTTCTTCAATTTCATGGTTTAATGGATACATATCTCTTGGTTGATGCTAACATGATCATTCATATGTTGTACAATTGATATTGTTAGTCATTTTATGCTTATTTATAAGAAATATTTATTTGACTTATATTTGATTTTGAAGTTATTCTTTGAGTTTCACTAATGGCTACAAATACGAGAAAGTGGTATCGGGTGCATGGTAATCCTTTCAACATGAGTGAAAATGCTCATGACTTTCCCAAGAACATAGAGAAAAATTTTCCCAAGTTTAAGCACAATGGCACAACATTAGCCGAGGAACACATTCAATATTATGTGGATATCCTAGTTAGATGGAATGTTTAACATGAGGATGTGGCATGTAGATTGTTTCTTGGGAGCCTAGATGAGGTGGCATATGATTGGTACATCAATTTACCCATTGGATCTATTATGTCTTGGGCCCAATTGGAAACTACTTTTATTAATCAATTTAGGTTGCTCATTGATCATGTCACGATTTATCAACAATTTACTTCTTGCAAGAAGGAACCTAATGAGCGAGTGAGAATTTTCAACATGAGATTTCGAAAGCTCTATGCGATATCAATTGCTCCACATACTATTGAGGAGAGCGGTGCTCTTCAAATATACTTTGGGGCATTGTATCCCTTTCTTGCCATGTTTACTAGGACAAATCCTTTGGTTACTAATATTTCCTCAACCTACATGAAATCTATGCTTGTAGATCAACAATTAAGGCCACAAGGTTATGGTATGGAGAAATTAACTATGGTAGAACAACTAGGGGATTGCAACCAAACCTCGATGGTAAATCAAGCAGGGGCACAACAAAATTTGATATCAAATGTTCTGCCCCATAATCAATTTTACCCTACCATACCTACATATGCTCCGACATGTGCTTATAAGAGTACTTATATTCATCCAACTACTCCATCACAGTTAGAGAATCATGGGGTCACTCATGGAGCCATTACAACAAGGGTTCGGGCTTTGTCTATTGATACCAATCCAACTAATCCTACTACTTCCACCACTCAACCCAAAAAGCTTGTATCGAAAGTAAAAGAGAAAAATAAGGTGGTTAAAAAGTTACGTAAATATGTGGTTCCATAAAAAAAATGAGCTCATCAATGTACTCATCCAAATCGTCCTAGGAAGAAAATTCATAATGCTAATCTTAATGATATTTCATGTTATGTTCCTTCAGGTGATAGAAGAGACTTTGATGTGACTTACATTGACGTAAATGCCTATTTAGAATGTCTTGAAGAGCATGAAGATTTTAGAGAAGAAATTATATGGATGGGTAACAAGAAGTTGGAACCAAAATATCAACATTTTGTTGTGGAAATAAAAGATCTAGAATCATTATCCACAAATGAGGATTGGGATGAACAAACCTATGAGGATATGATTTGGTGATGTGTACTCGTAAAGAAATATTGGAGTGACTATATGGAGCAAGATGTAAAAATCTATCCCCTATAGAAGCTCCTAAGCCATAAAAAGTGGTTGAAAGTGAACTTGAAAGAGAATCAATAAATGAATTTGAAGACATAACAAAATTTCACCACTTTTTCTCGGAAGATACTTTCAATGATATTGTTGAAACTGATGGCCAAGAAGATCTACACCTTCCAATTTGTGATAAAATTGAATCATGGGTTACCAATTTGGATTATGATAGTCTCACAAATTTGAATTCAATAAATAACCCACTTTTTAAAATAATTGAACCATCTAAGGAAGGTGAAGATGAATTGGATGAGAAACATGTTGACGAATTAGAAGATGATGAAGAAGTAATTGAGCGTCATAACTTGATTTTGGAATATGATTACTATTATTATTGGAATAAATGGGAAGAATATTCTTGCTCTAAATCTTCTAATGAACTTTTTGTGTCGATTGATATGAAGGATAATATTACTATTTTCTTGCATGAGGATATTACAAATCCTATACAATTTGAGAAATTTTTGGAAGAGGGTTTCAAATCTCATTAAATTTTGGAAAACGATAAGGATTCTACAACCATGGATAAAGAAGGAGAATCATTTTCTTTGGATTCCTTTAAGGGAAAATAAATTGAAAATCTTGATCCACTTATTTGTTTTACAATATCTATGTCGTGTCAAAAGGAAGAAATTTTAGAACCTGAATGGTTTGGGTTTGATATAACTGATGATCCAATTGAAAATATCACATTATCTGAAACAACCCAAGTGATAGATCATGGAGATGTATTAGTTGATCCATCCCTAGATAGACATAATTTATGGTTTGAAATGGATGGACATGTTTTTAATTGGGTACAATACTTTGGTGTCTTTGATAAATAGTTCATGGAGAAAGAATAAGTTCTACATGCTGATGATAATAAATTTCATGAGAAAAAAGGGGAAGTTTCAAATCCTCTTCAAGTAACGGTAAATGAAAATGTGCCAAAGGTAAAATCTCACCCTTTGTATTCTACCATTCAAACTCCAGGTGATTGTTTGTCTAGTCACTCATTGGATTCAAATGCTATCAATGATGAAATGCCATTGGTGGTTGATAAAGAATTTGAATTAATGTATCATCACACCACTAATGATATTGCTTTATTGAATTAAAAGGAAGTTGATATGCTTGAAGTGTTAAATCAAGTCTGTAATAGATTAACAATTAAATCTAGGATAAAGACTTATAATGATGCTCATTTAGTAAATATTCTAGATGCTTGCAAATGTTTGCATATGTTTGATTGGCCCAAAAACATTGATAATGAATTAAGTTCAAAAATTTTAGAAATAGGCTCTTGTTTACAAAATCTCATATTTGAAAAAGAAAGCCTAATTCTAAATTATGAATTGAGTTGTGAAATGGACATCCTAAAGAATAGACATGAAATAATTGAAGATCAAATATTGGCTAATCAATTCGATAATATGAAACTCCACTATTTGATTATTAATGAAGCTTTACTAAAATGGTGGGGAGAGAGGGGTAATTTGAAGTTTGTTGCATTATTTGGTCTAATATTGTTTTTATTAGAAACCTACAAAACTTGGCATGTGTATCACGTTATACGTCTCTTAAAATGTTCTAATCATGTTTGGGATCCTAGAAAGTGAAAGTCCAAATCTTGCACCATATTGTACATTTGTATACAATTTGTTTTCTTCTTTTTTCGATTGGATTTGTGTGTTTTGTATTCATTCGCTTCCAAGCTTTCATTTATTTTTAGAGTTGTAGAGTGTGTTTCAAATGTTTTGGTGTTGGATTTTTCTTTAGCATTGGGTGTTGGTCTTTTGGACCCTTTTGGTTTGTTTTGAAAAAAAAAAAGAGAAGAAAAAAAAAGGTGGCATGTCTGGGTGTTATTTGCTTAGTAGGTTAGAGCACCTGATTTAAAAAAATTGATGAACCCAAGAAAAGGGGGATGAGTTATTTGGTGATCATGCTCAGATGTTGGGGGATCAAAATAGTAGATAGTGGAACGATGAAAAGTTAGCCAAAGCTCCACATGGGGCTCACACACATTAAATGGTATTTCTGAAAGTAAGAAGGATGAAGTTATCCTATGTATGCAATCCTAGGCAAAAATCTAACACACTCTACTTTGGCTTTCTAACCTAGTGAGACTTGATGCTTATACAATATTTCATTAGTATAAGTGATGAAATAGACCTTTTGAAGCCTGTCATCTAATTTAGGATAACTCCACCAGGGCTATAAACACCTGACTAGTTGTGGGGCCCTAGCTAGGCAAAGCTTGATACTTAGAAAGAGATAAAAAAAAGAGATAAAAAAAAGTGAGCAATAGATCTTGACCCACCTAGGATAGATGGGCTTTGCAAAGCATTAAGCGAACACACAGGTGATTTAGATAAACCTCACTAGGACTATAGACACCTTACTAGCAGTGGGGATTTATCTGTAACATTCTTCTCTTTAGGAGTTGTACTTCATAGCCTAATGCAGAAAGGAATGATGGAATCTGGAGGACTTTCGAAAATGCAGAAATGAATCACTTGTACATACACTGAGCAAATGCAGATGGATTAGTTCTTTCATGCTGAAGTTGTTTCCCCCAATTTCTTGGGATATTGCTAAATAATGCTTGGTTCACTAATCTTCTGAGTTTTCATTTTAGGTTGGGTTCTTACCGAAATGCTAGGATCATTTCCCAGTGGAGTCACCATTTGTTGTGGCTTCTCCACAACTAGCCCCAAGAATTGGAGACCCGCCTTTTTAAAAATTTATTGTTTGGAGTTTTGTTTGTTTTTGAGGAATCTTGATATCCTTAGAGCAATAATTTCAATAGGTTCTTCCCTTATAGGTTTCTTTGTGGCCTCTACAATTGCATTGTAAGTTCATGTGGTGAGGACTATCCTCATCCTGTTGATTTCATAGGGTTTTATGTGGTTGTTTGAAGGTGGCTTTTATTAGTTGAGCTTTCACCATGTTCTTTTGGGATGTCCATAGGATGATTAAGTTTTGATATGCATGGTACTATTATTTCATGAAGGATAGACATTAATGACTATGATGATGTTATAAAGCAATTTTTTATATATATAATGGACACTTGATTAAAATTAGTAAAAGATAATAAAAACAAAAATACTATAGTATATATATTTATATATACTTATAGGTTTGAATAAAATATACATCGATTCTTATGTATATATATTACATAAAAATAAAAAATAAATAAAATAAATAAATAAATTATGTTATAATATAATATAACATAATATAATAGACTCTAATGGTAAAACCTCAATACAGAATCATCATAATGTTCTATTTTTCATTTAAATATTATTGTATTTTATAATGTTTTATGATCTCATGCATATGTTTTATATGTCTATTGTCATAGAGGACTAGACATTGGACGATCCCGGTGTGGCTACTTTCACAAGGAGATGTGATCGTGTAGATGGAAGGGTGTACCAGCAGATGACATGCGGTAGTTCTAGGTGATAATACGGGACAGCTAGGTGAACGAGAAGAAAGTGTGGTGGGCCCACATGGAGAAAAAATGCAGCGCATCTGACGTGGATACATGACTGCAAAGTCGGTGAATGTTCAGGGAGAGCAAATAATGCAGGATTATGCTTAAAAATTAGTTGTGGGTCCTACGAAGGAGGCTTCCACAGCGAATAAGGGGTCGCATCCCAGATATCAATACGTGTTGTGAGAACATAGCAGCGATGCTCTGGCTGTAACAGAGGAGTCAGATGTGGAAGTAAAAGCACATAGTGGAAATAATGACTAGATGGATTGGAATTTCACACCGGTGAGGGAATTGTGGACAGTCCAAGGATCACCAATATTTGAACCATGAGTGACATTCAGAGGTATTCGAACGACAGTGTTTTCATCTGATGACAGCACAACAAAGCACACAACGATAGTGGGTTCTTTCAAATATGCTGGTTATGACATGTTTACAAAAAAATCAAGCTTATAATAGAGAGAGCTCATCTTCAAATTGGCGGAAAGTGTGTGGACGCCGTGTTTGGTGGGTTCTGTGATGCTCAATACGATCAGAATCGCCAGAAGAACTTCAAACGATGACAGTACCTGAATAGTAAGAACGCACAAGATGTACAGGTGGTAGAACCTTTGTTTGGTAGAAAGTGTAGAAAAACAACATGCAGGAGCCATTGATACGTGAATCGATGATTCTATAGCGAACACGAGAAGTGTGGATAGTTCTGGTTTGAATGAACAACGTCGATGGGGGTCTTGGTACACCGTTCGAAATGAATATAACCAGGCAATGTATCCAAAGGCCATGAGAATGCTATAATGTCAAAACGAACATTTGGCTATAAGTTTCTATGTGTATCGAATGGTCCATGGCCCATGTAAAACCGAGGGTGTTCTATCCTTTTCTACTAAACAAAGTATTGAAAATAAAAATAGAGGCATTTGAAATGATGTTTGAAAGCCACCAAGAAGAGCGATAAACAAGAGGTTCATGGAGATGAGGATGTCGGGTCAATAGTGAGATTTTCACAATATTAGTAACAGTAGTATTCGAGAGGATCATGGCACAAGGACGTTTCGTTGTTGCCAAACGTGAGGATCATTGGTAACAGTAGTGTTCGAGACATCATGACGGTGACACGAGGTTTTTACGAGAAGCAAAGGGAGCTACGATCGTGTTTGGAAAATGACATCAAGGTGATCACATCGAGTATTCTCGGCAGAAGTGTTACACGTTGCAACGACAAGTACATTCCTGGCAAATAGTTGCGGGGTGAGTGTGGGGATATTATGTAGATGCGTAGGCCCCATTGTCAACGTGTCATCCGAGGAAGAAATTGGTCGAGCAACGGATTCAAGGTAGGAATGACGTGGATGGCGGAAGGTGTTTACTACAGCGGTGTAGCGGTAATGCAGCAACGTTCCGATATTGGCATATGAATATGATCTTGTTGACCAAATAAGATACGACGTTGACCACAGCGACATGGTAGCTATGAAATCATAGAAAACCTGCTATATGTTAGGTAATGGGAATGTGGAAGATCCACGTATTGGCATTCCCATTGCAAACTATGTTAATAATAATAATGCAGAATGATAGCGTTATTCCGTAAGGTCCACGTGTCCTTGGTTAGGTCTGCATGCGAAGGAAATATAAAATTCCTTATGGAAGGGAAAAACCAATAAAGGCTGGGCCATCATTTACCATGCAATAAAAGCAATCAATGTTGGAAGCACAATTTACGGCAACACGATAGCGTGTAAACATGCAATGATTCAACAACGAGCGGCGTTGGTATTAGGATATGGTAAACGTTTCGTATGAAACATTACCAAAAGGTCAAAGAGGGGGTAACCACATCCGTTATGCCCATGCGTCGCCCACACCAAAGGATTTTCTCTCACCGTATGGAGTGTTCACCCTTTCACAAAGATAAAAACAAAAAAAAAAAACTATAAATATTTTACAAGTTAAATATTACGTGAAAGGGGTGGTCCTAAGTAATGAAAAAAAAAAAAAAAAACCACCACACCTATCATAAGAAAGGGCCTTATTCAAGTAAAAGCTATATGTGGCTTCATTAGATAAAGGGGTCATTGAAAATAATAAAGAGTGTGGCTTTGTTGAACAATGAAAATTTAAAAGGGGACTCGTAGAAAAATGAAACGATAGCACAACAAACCAAAATGACCAAACATTTGCATGTGAAGATGAAGCGAAGGGATTTTGGACAACGAAAGTACAGTTTCTAAAATTTCAAATACCCCATTGAAGGATTGAAACAAGGTTGGAAAATTTTCAGAGGAGATTGCAGTAATGAAGGCAGGAGCTTTGGCACTGGATTTTTTTGAATGTTTTCCTTCCACTTGGACTGGTTTTTGAAAAAAACTAGAAATTTTGCTATTGTAAAATGAAACATTTTTAATGTAGAAATTTTCAAAAATTTGTATATTTTTTTTAAAAAAGGGGTAAAAATTTATTGATAAAAAGTCTGGATTATAGAGTACAACTGAACCAATCAAGACTCAAATAAGCAGCCAAACAAGCTAAAACCACTAGACTAGAATGACACATGGAAAAGACAACAAGAACAAACCACATTAAGTCTGTACATCCTTGTGGATCAACTCCCACAGGTGTTGAGAGTCCCCAAATGGGAGACTCTCCCAATTATCGATACTCCAAGGATCCAATAGCTCAAAAGCCCTTTTGGCTAGGTAATTAGCAACCACATTCCATTCCCTTGGAATGTGCACAAAGGATATAAATTCAAACTCTTCACTCATTATGAGAATATGAACGACTATAGAGGCCAACTGCTAATTAACTTCCTCCACCCTTTTATTGTTTAAAATATTAACCACAATTTGAGAGTTAGACTCACAGATAATCCTACACCAACCAAGAGAAAACCCCCTCCGCAAGGCCTCAAGAATTGCAAGAGCTTCCATAAAATTTTTGGAGTGAACACATTTATAAATGGAAAAGAAAAAACTGACACCACTAGTAGAATCTCTCCCAACACCGCCAATGCCAGCATGTCCAGGATTACCCCTGGACGATCCATCAATATTAATTTTTAAAACACCTCTAGGGGGTGGCCTCCACCTACCATCTCTCCTAACCTTCTTGTTGAGTTGAGGAACCCTACTAGGGCTAGAAGAGTTCACACCATCTCCAAAGAGACCAAGGGCTTGTTGTACCTTCTCCTCCCTAGAATACAAAAGAGGGTCCACATCACATTTGCTATGGATGGTTTCTCGAACCATATACATGATCCTTTGCCAGATCTGTTGAACAACCAAATAACTGCCCTGAAAGATGCATCGGTTTTGTTCGAGCCAAATTTTCCAGATGATGCAAGAAGTGCCCAAATTCCAAACCACCCGAAGGAAAGGGGCCTTGGCCGGAGGTCTGCCCAGACTACTTCAAAAATCCACTAGGGACAACACATGAAAACATGTATGGTTCCAGGTGCTCCACCAACAGTGCCAAATGTCTCTGGAAAAAGAGCAATGGAAAAATAAATATGAAGAGTCATCCTCATTCTTATTGCAAAGGACACAAAAAGAGGGACCCTAAAATCCCCTCTTCTTCACATTATCCCAAGTGAGGCATTTATTACAAGCTACCAAATTTATTACGAGCTACCAACCAGAGAAAGAAGTTACATTTTGGCTAGGCAAATTTGTTCCACCCCTTTTTCCACCAAGTGATAGGAAGACTCCCATACTTTTTCTTATCAAGAACTTGATAACCATATGGTACCGAGTAGGTTCCCTTAGGATCAGGGATCCAAGCCAGAATATCTTTACCCCTTAATGAAGAATAGAGCCTCCCCATAATAATAAGAGCAATCACCTCTCTGTGCTTGGCTAGTCCCCCTTGGGGCCATTCTTGCGGATATTTCCAACCTGTACATCTCCATATTTCCAAAAGACTATATTTTTTTAAATCCTCCACACGATACCAGCTTGCTTCCAAGAAACAAATCCTTAGGGAACGTAACCTAGGATATTAATTCAAGATAAGAGGGTGGCCATCCCAAGAATCCTCCCAAAAAATAGCATTTGATCCTTGATTGCAAATCTAGAATGAACCATGCTTGATTAAATCAGCATCTCTTTTCAAAGTGTCCCAGATAACTGAACCTTTCCCAACCAAGCTGACTCTAGGGATCTCAGCCTCAAAAATACCTCTCAAGTATTTACAAGATAATATTTTAGCCCAAATTTTATCTTGAGAGGTACACCATATCCAATAAACTTTTGCAGCCAAAGCCTGCCCAAAAAGAGTTGTTTGTCGCAACCCAAGGCCTCCCTCTTGCACTGGCCTACATATAGAATCTCACCTAACCAAACACCATTTAGATTGATCAATTTTTCCAGACCATAAAAATTATCTTGACAAAGCATCCATGTCCTTGATGAAGTGAGAGGGAGCTATTTGTACAAAACATCTATAAATGGGTAAAGCTTGAAAAACATATTTTAAAAGCAACACTCTACTTGTAGTGGAAAGACATTTGAAATTCCAGTGATTCACCTTACTTCTAAACTTATCAAGCATAGACTGCCAAGAATATCTAGGTAGAGGATGAGATGAAATTGGAATACCAAGATAAATGAAGGGGGAGTCCCAACCTGGAATCTTAGAATGCGAGAAATCCTAGCTTGAATAAGAGGAGGGGTATTGAAGAAGAAAATAGAAGAATTGTCCTCATTAATCAACTATCTAGAAGCACCAAGATATATGTCAAGAGATTGTCTAATATTGCCAGCTTCCCTGATTGCATCTTACGGGCAAGAAAGGAGGAGATTTTTTTTTACATTCTAGATTTAATCATTTATATTTTTCTTTTAGATTTCGGACTTATAAATGAAGTTTATGCATGTTTTATTGGTTGCTTCATGAGAATGTTTGAAATCTGAAACTTATTTTGCACCCTAGGAGCTAGCACCTAACTTGTTTTGACTGTGCAAAATTGCAGGTCTAATAGGCTAGGGTGCATGCATGGAATACCTCATCTTCAATTTTACTGAAAAAGGATGGCATCATACTGATTGTAGCCAACTTTGCATTTTCAACTTTCATTTTTAGTTTTTTAGATTTTATTTTATCTTCTAACTTTTTTTTTAATTTTTATTTTATTTTTGGACATTAAAATAAATAGTAAAAAATTTTCAAAATCCAAAAATAATTGCATGGCTGCGTAGATCATACTTCATACTTCCATTACATACTTAGAAATTTTTACTTCAGATTCATTTTGTATTTTTAAAAATTATCCGAAGTTGCTATTTTTATTACATATTTTAAGATTTCAAAATTTCAAAATTTCCATTTTTGGGCCAAATTTAATTTTTTCAGATTTGTATCTCATTCATGAGCCTAGGATGACATTTCCCTCATGAAAACTTCAATTTCATTAAAGGGGTTATGTTTATAAATTACCAATTTGGGTCCTTAATTGTCTTCTCTTTATAAAAAAATTGATGTTATGAAAGAGGGGTAATTTTTGCACCACATTGAAGATCATCATTTCAAAGCACTAAATTATTCATCTTTGTAAAAATTTAATTTCAATTAAGAGAGATAATTTGGAGTGATATTTTAAAGCCTCTAGTTTAAGGAAATGAATAATCATTTCTTTGTGAAAATTAATTTCACTAAAGAGGGATAATTAATTAATCACATTAAAAGGCTATTTTAATCTCCATGATAAGAAGTTACATTTAAAAACCCTATTCATAATTGAGGATTCACATTCATAGATAGATTTAATATTTACTTTCATGCTTCAAATATGATTTAATGCAAGATAAAACTTGACTTAAATACACTTAATAAGAAAAGATAAAATCTACATTAAAATCCTATATATAAAAGGAATTAAGGCACCACATCGTGGTCATATGAGTACCAATTCACATTTACTTTTATTTTGGTTTAATGAACAATCATTAAAAATAACATGGTAAAATAAACCAACACATGCCCCTTGTTTACAGTTGCAATCACTAAGGTGTTCCTAGCATTAAATTGATACATATTTATTTGAGATTACTAATACACATATGAAAATGCTAATATAGTGGAGACCTTGGAGAAATTGTTTTTTTAACTTCTTTGCAAGAGAGAGTTTTGGAATCCAAACCCTAAGGGAAAGTGTAATTTCATAACTAAGTGAAATTAACACTCAACAAGGGGCTGCTAACATCATCAATAGTGATAAATTGAATTATGGGCACTATGACGAAGTCCCAAGGGTGAGGGAGAGAGTACCAGAGGACTCCTCCCTTATCATAAGCTCGCTTCTTACTTTTATCAAGGAAATTCTCAATTTATTCTTTCAAATTATGTTTATCCCGATGCACCATCTACCCTTAGGATCCAAACCAAAAATTTTAGCTATCAGATGAGCATTTACCTCGATGTGGAGCCCTCTAACTTGGAACACTCCATTGTTCCACATGCTAACAAAGTCATTGGTGATGCACTCATCCACACAACTAAAAAGTTTAAAAAATGGTATGAATCCCTTGGCTTAGATCTTCAACTATAGGCTTAAGTTATAGCTCCAATGGTTCAAGAATTTCCATCGTGCTATAAATATTATAGGAGTTCAAGGACCCAAAATGGAAATAGCTAGGAAGAGAGCTACAATGCAAGTGACTACACTTGAGAGAGTGGTAGAGAAATAAAAAGAGCCCAAGACTGTAGAAGGGGAGAGAACCATAAGAAGGGCCCTTTACGATGCAAGTTGGAAAATCCACCAATAAGAAACAACATAGACCAACCTCCTCACCTGCATGTGATAGAGAGGAAAAATAGAAAAATAAGGGATAGATTGGGTGCCAGGATGGAAAGGGGTAACAACCAAGATAAATTCAATGGTGTAGAAAGTAGGAGGGAGGTGGAAATAGAATGGAGGAAGGACAGACAAAGATATATGGAGGAAAAGAAGGAGGGATAAGCGGAGGTATAGGGTGAAAAAATGGAATCAAGGGTAAGGAAGAGATTTATCACGATCAAAACAACTCACATGGTGAGTGGTACAACCAGATTTATGGGAGACAATGGTGATTTGGGAAGGGGAACAAAAATCCTTGGTGTTGATAAAAGTATATTTGAAGTACTACTTTTTTAGATGGAAATGCACTCCACATAATTTTTGGTAGCATCGATGATGTCTTATGGTAAGGATTCCTCCAAAATGGTAAGCTCATTCTAATTGGATACTTTGCTCACTAGTAGGTCAACCACCATATTTGCCTCTCTAAACACATGTTATATTGTGTGGAGCGGGGAATATATGAGGGCGAGTTGACTCTCTTGGATAATATTTTGAATATTCCATCTACCCTTGGTGTTTTTCTTGATGTGGTTGACAAAATTTATGGAATCCCCATAAAAAATCATAGGGTTGGTTAGACTTTTTCTGAATTCAATGCTCCTCTAGAGGGCCTGAGCTTTAGCATAATTATTTGATTGGACCCCAAAATTTTTGATGAATGCTTTGATAATTTTTTCTTCATTGTACCTGATGACTCCTCCAGCCCCAACATATTTGAGGTTTCCTTTAGATGATCTGTCAAAATTCACCTTGAGCCACCTTGGAGGCCAAGGGTTCCACTTAACAGTGGATCTGCAGTTGGTATGGGTTTGAGATCTCATACACTCAGAAGATATGTGAAGGGAATTGAATAGGAAAGCTTCTAGTCCAGATGTAGGAGTTTTCAGACATGGTACCAGGTTTATGTTTTCAATTGTAAAACAAAGGGATTTGTTAGCCATAACTTTTGGTTCCCTAGATCGATCATTGAAGATTCTCTTGTTATGCTTGAGCCAAATTTACCACAACATGTGGTGCAACAATACTTACCATAAGAACTTGAGTCTAGGATTTCAAAACACTTAGGATCACTGAGTAAACAGATCAATGATTGACTGGGGTTAAACCCATTTGACCTGGAACATACTGACTAGCATGGAGAAAACATTGTAGGTAAAGGGGCACTCTACCAAGAGATGTTGAGTGGACTCCCATACATATAAGCACAAATAAAACATATTGGGGACTATGAAATACCTCTTAATCAGATTTTATATGGTGAGAATCATATTTTGGAAAAATATCCGATAAAAATGAGCCACTTTCAAGATGAGGTATTTGAGCCAAATTCTTTTTACTATAGCTATGGTAACCTTGTTTTTATGCATATTCTAAGGAGGTTCCATAAAGAAAAGGTAGAATTAATAAAAAAGGAGCCATTGTTAGTACCTTTCTATAAGGTTTTATATTCCTTCTAGGTCTTAGGTATGAAATTAACCCTAAAAACTATCTATAGAGAGGAAATGGCTCTGTCAACTACTGCATTGCTTACTCTGAAATGGAGCTTCTTCCACTTACGACTATCCTAATTTTACACAATGAAATATATGAATTTTGATTAAAACCTATGGTTTGTGATATCAATATTCCTAATAATGGGTTCATCCCTTGCCCAAGGATCATACCAAAAATTGATGGGTTTTCCATCTCTGAGCTGCCACTTGGTTCCTTATTGGAGCAAATGTATGGTTTGGATGATAGACCACTAGAAATGAGACCCTACTTGAGGAATCCCTTCATCCCTAAAGGAATTGTGTTGCAGGTATTTTCTTCTAATAATTGAAACCCACTTCAAGTTTTCATTAGTGAACACCTTCTAATCCTTCTTAGCTAGGAATGCCCAATTCATTTTACTAATCCTACGAAATCCAGGCCCATCCTCATATTTTGGTGAACATACTTTATTCTAGGCCACTAGATGAAACTTTTTCTTATTGTCAACGCCAACCCATAAGAAATACTTTTGAATTTGCTCAATCATTATCCCAACTACTGTAGTAATTTTGAAGACTAATAAAAATACATAGGAATTCTTTAAAGAATAGACATGACTAAGGTGGCCTTACCCGCCTGAGAAAGAGGGGAACCTTTCCACCTAGTAAGCTTCTTATGAAATATCTCAATAATATTATTCCACATTGGCTTGGCAGGTCTCCCTTGAAACATTGGGAGGCCAAGGTAGATGGTTAGGAATGCCGTAATGGAACAAAACAAAATATTCAATATTTTGGCTTGTCGGGTCAATGGGGTATTGATGAAATAAATATTGTTGGTGAAGTTGATTTTTTATCTGACGGCTTCCTCATAGAGGTTGAGGATAGTTTTGATGACTCTTTCTTTAGAGACAAAAATAACAGTTTCCTATAGGGTTTCATTCATGAACTACTGGTGAGTTGAGGGCTGAAGATTAGATGCAACTTTAATTCCAATTATCAACCCCTTGGAGCAGACAACTTTAATAGCTTGTCCTAGGTTCTCAACCAAAATGATGAAGAGGATGGGGGATAGGGGATCCCATTGCCTCAACCATTTGGTACTAGGGAAGTATCTTGCAGTAGAGCCATTTACTAGCACAAAAATACAAGAAGAGGAAATACATTGCGAAATTAGAACCTAGTTATCATGAAACCAAAACTTTTGAAGAACCTTGAACAAAAACTCCTGATAAAATCTATCAAAGGTTTTTTTTATATCAATCTTAAGGAATAAAGGTGATTTTTTAGAATTTAGGATAGAATGAATGATTTTGTGAATGGTTATGACTCTATATCCTATATTTCGATCCTTAATAGAAATTCCTTGGCAAGGGTCGATCAAGGATGGGAGGATGTATTTAAGTTTGTTTACCATGGCTTTGGATAATATTTTATAGATGACGTTACATAGACTTATGATATGATAATCAAACAAAGATTTTGAACTGGAGCCTTTAGGTAGGTGGAGTTCACATCCCTAGGAATAACTTTGGAATTCTACATTTCTAAGATGGCTTGGAAAATATCAGGGCCAATGATATCCCAATAGGCTTGGAAGAACCTTAGGGAGAACCTGTTGGGACCTGGGGCTTTGTATGGTTGCATGGATAAAAGGACCTCATGGATATCCTCAGGGATTAAATGGCTAAGAAGATAGGGGTTCATGTTGTTAGTGATGGTTTTGGAGATGTTATTAAGAAGGGAATCCATGGATTTTGTAGAGAGGATAGGGCAAGAGCTAAGGAGGGACTCAAAGTGATGGATCACTTCATCACAAATATCATGGATATTGGAAGTGAAAGTGCGATCTTGTATGATCAGACCCTTGATCCTGTTTGCCCCTCTATATCTAAGCATAGAAATATAGGAAAACTATGAGTTGGAGTCTCCTTCTTTGAGACACAAATGTCTCAATGTCTAAATCTAAAAAATCTCTTCTTTCCTCAAAATATTATGGTAATCCAAGAGCAAAAACAATTCTTCGGCTCTCAGGCTATCATCCCCTTGACCCTATTGAAAATGATTTTTGATTATTTGGATCATGTCCTTGATGTTCAACTTGTTTTCAAATATATTTCCAAATGTTTATTTATTCCACACCTTTAGTTTTACTTTAATAGACTACAATTTTTGAGTAACCTAGTTTGTGACAGTTCCAAGGAAACTTTCCCCCCACCATTCAACAATACGATCTTTAAGGTCAAGGTGTTGGGTCCATATTGCCTCGAAGTGAAACAAAGTTTTGAACTAGGGTATATTGACTATTTCAAATATTAGGGGGCTATGATTAGACCCAATATTAGGCATGGCCTATAAACTAGCATATTTGAATAGAGGAAGTGCATCCCGAGAAAGAAGAAAATGGTTAAACCTTTCCTGAATGAGATCACCCCCCACATTATATTATTCCATGTAAATAGATACCCTAGTAGATGTACATCCATTAGTTCATTTGCATACATGAAATGGTTGAATTCCCCTGTGATTCTAGGAGTGATCTATTTCCTACCTCTCTTCTCATAGGGGTGTAATGGGGTATTGAAATCCTCAAAAATTATCTAGGGTATATTGTTGAATTCCTCTCTCATATAAGTGATAATTTTCCACAAGGACGACTTGTCTTGAGAGCTATTTGAGGCATAGACATTTGTTATAACTCGGGAGTGCTTAGTAATAGAGTCATGAAAGAAAATGTTGGAGATTTTTCCTTCGCTTGAGATTACTCTTCCTTCCACTTTGGTTGGATCCTAGAGATAAAAGATGTTGCTAGAGGTTATAGAGGTAGGGCTAAAGGAAAAAACACATTTTCTCCAATAAATTTAGCAACTTTAGGCAAGTACTGCATGCCTAATTTGGTTTCTTGGATTAAAAAAAATATAGGATTTGAATCCTTTCACATAGAAGCAACAAGTATTTTTTTTGCTTCTCCATTTAACTGTTGGAATATGTAATGCAACATTGTGTAAATTATTCTTTGACTAAAATATAAAGTCTAAAGAATAATATTTGAATTAGAAAATAATTCTATTTTATGTAAAAATATTCTGACTCAATTAATAAATAAAATAAGGGTGCTAGGAATATTTAATTTCTTGGGAAAAAGTTATTTTCCTTTTCTAGAAAATATTAGAAAGTAACTAATCACTTTCTAATATTTGATAGATGCCACTTATTACATATCTCAAAGATTAGATTGTGATAAAATTAGAAAGTAACTAAAGCACTTTCTAATATTTGATAGATTGTGATAAGATTAGATTGTGATAAAATTTAGGGTTGTAGTAGAAAATATTTTCTTTAAATAAGGTTGTTTTCTACTACATATGATCATATCTTGTCATATTGATTTCTGTTGTAGTTTATGTTGATACATATTGTTGCATAACATTGAAGCATTCTTGTATTGTTGAATCATTGAGTAATATAGTGAGCTTCATAGTGGATGTTTCCCTTCTTCATTTGAAGTAGGGTTTTACCACTCAATATTTGTGTTGTGTGTTTACCTCTTTTATGTGTGATTGATCTTGTGGAGAATTATTCGATCTTGGAGAGACTTTGCTTGTCTCACATTTGGTATCAAAGCGATTGGGATCTCCATCAAGTGTCTTCAATCCTTTGAGGTGAAAAACCCATTAAGGTATATTTTTTTTTGCATGCATTTGATATTTGGGTATTTTATGTAAACTTATTTTGCAAATCTACCATTAGGGTTTATAGATTTATTATGTTTTTAGATCTAGTTGTTAGATCTTTTGCAAACAATTTTTCATTTTAAATCTATAATATTTTTTGGTATTAATCTTTTGCTGGAAAGGTTTTTGGAGCCAAACAGACCCCATGGTTGCATCCGGAAGACCCAAAAACCCCTATTTCCATATATAGTCATTTTTTTTTATTTATTTAAAAAAAATAGTCGGCTATATATATATATATATAACAGTTTTGCTTTATAAAAATCTTTAAACTTTTTCATGCCATTTTTTTTATTAATAAAATAAATTTTATTAATTTAATTGCATTTTTTTAAGCAATTTTTTGTATTAAAAATTATTATTATTCTCCTTAAAATGCAATATTTTTTTGTCTCGCATTAACAATGGTTGTTTGTGAGTTTTCTTGTTTTGCAAGGTTATCCATGTATGTTTTGGAGTATACAAGGCAATTTCGGATCAACATTTTCACTCTCTTCCCCTATTTTTATTAATTTCTTCTAATCTCTCTCTAGTATTTGCTTGAAGCATACTATAAATTAATGTAACTTGTATCTCTCATTATGAAAGTAAAAGAGAATAAAAGTGAGAGTGATAGAGAGAGGAAGAAAGAGAAAGTGTGTGTATTCATATTTTGCTTTGTGTCTCCACTATCTCTTGTTCATATTTCTTACATTTTGCATCTCAACTAATCTAACTACTAACTTGCTACTAAACAATCTACTAACCAACTAACTTGCAATTTACTAATTTTCATATTAATAAATAAGGTTAAAAATGAATCAACTTCCTAACCACAACTTTAGTATTTGATTAAAATTTACTTAATCTTGCAACACGGTTTATATTTGCTAAACACCTATTGAATCCAAAAGAATCTGCTCTATCGGTAGCAAGTCCTTTTCGGGTCCTCGTACCCTTACCCTTTTGGGTAGCTTGGTTGACCTTGGGTGAGATGAATTGGCAATTCATTAGGCTATATAAAAACCTAAAATGAACACTAACTAACTTATTGACTATCTAACATTTAACAAATGTTTTATAGTTCAATTCAAGTTAGTTTATTTTGTTGCAAGATGATTGTTATGGTTAGTTACCTTCTTATTGCAAGTTAATCTATTGCATGTTCATCTTGGTTAATTCAATTGCAATATGGTTATAGTTATTTATTGCAATATGGTTATAGTAGTTCATGATTATCTTTCATGATGATCAATCAACTATTCCTTTGGCTAAAAGTCTTGTAATTCATCAAAGGACAAAGCATGTTGATATCCGAGCCCATTTTATCAGAGAGAAGGTATTGGATGGGACTATTCAGTTGGAGTATTGCCCATCATCTTCTAATTCTACTGATTTGTTCACCAAACCTCTTCCCAAGGAGTAGTTTTGTAAGCTAAGGGACTCACTTGGTTTGGTGAAGTTGTCCTCAAGGGGGAATGAAGTGTAGTTACACTTGTGTGATGACAAATTCATCCTTATGAGGTGTTTTGTGCTATATATATATATATATATATATATATATATATATATATATATATATATATATGAGTTGATCTTTGGTGGTATAATTGATTTTTGCATCTCTTTTGAACATGGTACTTTCTTGTTTGCCTTGTGCAACTTTTGTACATGTTACTTTGTAGATGGCATTGTGTAATTATGGTATATGATGCAATTGATTTATGCAAATATTTTACATGGTACTTTCTTGTTGCCTTGTGCATATTTGTATATGTTTTTATGTAGTTGGAATTATGCAATTGGTTTATCATGTTACTTTCTTGTTAGCATTTATGGTACTTTTGTACATGATATTTTATGGTTGGCTTTATGCAACCGGTGTGCGCACTTTATTATTTTCATATACCTTATGCAACTCTTTTACATGGTACTTTTTTGTTGTTAGCCTTGTGCTACTTTTGTACATGGTACTTTAGATTTTGCATTATCATGGTACTCCTTGTTTGCTTTATGCAACTTTGTACATGATATTTTTTTATCAACTATATAGCACGTGACTATAAGTATGGCTTGGCATATTTTTGTGATGACTTATAGTTCACTATTTGTTAGATAATTTTTGTTATCATATTTGGATTTTCATATATGCTATGGTGAATATATTTATGATGATGTATCTAAGTAATCTTATGTTGAGTTGCTTGTAGCTTATAGTTACTTCCATTTGGGGTTTTATAGGCTTACTGAAGACACCCTTGTGATGTTTTCTTGTAATTTACAACCACTTGTGGTTGATGGATGGCTTTGTAATTTGCTTGTATCTGAAGCTACTCTGTTGGGGGCTTGCAGTCTCATTTTGGCCCATTTTGTATTGGTGCCTTATTGTAGACCATTCTTGGTCATAGAAGCTCATTATAACTATATTACTCATTTGATTCTCATCCCTGTTTGTATATTTAGGGTGAGAATGTTTCTTTGTCTCATAATTCTTTTCCTCAATATTGCATTAAGGGGGAGTGTTGGAATATGTAATACAACATTGTATAAATTATTCTTAGACTAAAATATAAAGTCTAAACAATAATACTTGAATTATAAAATAATTATATTTTATGTAAAAATATTCTGACCCAATTAATAAATAAAATAAGGGTGCTAGGAATATTTAATTTCTTGGTAAAAAGTTATTTCCCTTTTCTAGAAAATATTAGAAAGTAACTAATCACTTTCTAATATTTGATAGATGTCACTTATCACATATCTCAAAGATTAGATTGTGATAAAATTAGAAAGTAACTAAAGCACTTTCTAATATTTGATATATTGTTATAAGATTAGATTGTGATAAAAATTAGGGTTGTAGTAGAAAATCTTCTCTTTAAATAGGGGTTTTTTCTACTACATATGATCATATCTTGTCATATTGACTTGTGTTGTAGTTTATATTAATGCATATTATTGAATAACATTGAAGCATTCTTGCACTGTTGAATCATTGAGTAATATAGTGAGCTTCATAGTGGATGTTTCCCTTCTTCATTTGAAGTAGGGTTTTATCACTCAATATTTGTGTTGTGGGTTTACCTCTTTTATGTGTGATTGATCTTGTGGAGCATTCTTTGATCTTGGGGAGACTTTTCTTGTCTCACATTCCCTCTCGCATTCTAGGAGAGGATTCTCATTTATAACTCTTGGAGGGTTTTTTGCCTCCTTTCCCTTGCTACAAAAGATATTTGGATCTCTTTGATTCTTCTCTATTAGGAATTCCTAGTTCCTAAAAGAGGTTTTTTTGGGTACCATTGGCTATGTCTTCCATTATGTCTCTACTCCTATGCTCTGCAATAGAGGTTCTACCCTTATTTTCATCACATATGACATTAATTTGGGATTTTTAAAGCTTTTGTTATGTTTAGAGATCCAAGCCTCTGGGGACTCATGAGATAACTCAGATCTATTAGACTCATTGCCATGGGTTTCAGGTGGGTGATGATATGACCTAGACCTATTAGGTGGGGGGATTTGGGTACTAGGTTAGGTGACAGGGGGATTGGATGATGGAGCCTAGGGTTCAGGTGCCATATCTAATGCAAAATTAGGGCATGGTTTTGGGGATGAAAAATAGGTTTTCTAGGAAATGCTTGCCTATGTAGTTGGTTGATATGGCTAGTTTGATTGAGGTAATTCCTTACAGGGACTCTCCTCATCATTATCATTTGTACTGATATTTGTATTGTTGATTAAATTGAACCTATTAAAAAAAGTAAACAAGATACTTACCTTACTCATGTCATAATTTAGTAGAGGGGGAGCATATTGCTTGCCTTTGGGCTCATGGTGTGGGCCTACTTTAGATTTCATCCTTTGGTATTCTCCTTTGGGAGGGTATAACATCTCTTGGTCATCATTATGTGTAGGTTTTAGTTTTAGGGACTCGCTTATGATATGTCCCTAACAGTGGAATTCGATGCAAAATGAGGGTTTGTTCTCATACCCCAATGCTTGATAATGATGATAGGACCTGTATATCATATTCACATGGTCTATAAGTTGTATCTCCATGTTTGCATTAACACATATGTGGGCCTAAATCATTCGTGATCAAGTGCACATTTTTGGGTTGATAGTGACAAGCTCTCCAATCGCCAAGGCAATCCCCTGAAGCATGTCCTCATGCCAAAAATGAGAGGGTAATTTTAGGATCCAAAATCAAATGGGAGTGAAATTAATATTTTGATTCTTTGGATCGAGGTGCACTCCCCACTTGTGAAGTAAAAGACTCCTTCTTTTCAAGAACCATGGGCCCCCAATAGAATGTAATATGTGTCCTCTTGGGTATTGAGTCGTATCATAAAGAAGCCTCTAGATATGGCTATCATTTCTAGGTAGCCATTGGTTTTTTATTTTATCATCACCCATTGATAGATAGCCTCTATATCAAGCCTCCCGCATAAAAACTTCCCAACTAGGGAGGAGTCAAGGAAAATATACCCCGTCATGAATTTTATTTATAGGATTACATCGTAACCCTGAGGAATAAAAGTGCATGGTGTGATTGGAGGGAGTTTGGAATTTCCCTTGAGAATTTCTACAAATGATGCTGAGTGGATTTTTTGGCTTTCTGTTGGTGCTTTATTCGGAGGTTTTTTCCTCCCAAAGGTAGTGTTTGCATCGTCCAAGACCCCTATGTTAGATTTAGCTGTTGCTCTTCTCCCATTCTCTTAGCTGGTCGTTCCATCATTGATGCCATGTGTGTGCTCTTCCAATCCACTACCTGCACCCTTATTATCACCACTCTGCTTCCTGCTCACAGAAGTTCAAAATTTTGCTCGCCATCACTTCCTAATCATCCAAATCATTACTCAGTATACAACCCCCATTGATAGATAGTTTTATTTTAAGAGCTTTGATCTCATTTTATTCAGGTTTTTCTTCTAGTTTTTGTATTTTCATGAATTTTATGAACTAAGTTTTATTTTTTATTTTCTTCTCTAAATTGTAGCTAAGTTTGTTGTTGATGCCCATAGTTATTGAGATTGAAATTATGGTTTTCCTTGAGAATTATATTGATATTGAGATTGATATTGCCCTTTTTGTATTGGTTTATTTATTTGACTTTATTAAGTCATATTCATCTGATTTTATTTATTATATATACAAGTGTTTGTACTATGACCCTTTCTCTTATATATGAAATAATATAGAAGTCCATTTATATTTCTACCTTGATGTTGTAACAGTACTACTTGACATATTTTCCTTAGATACCAAAGAATTATTAGTCATGTCATATTTGACTAATATCTCTTTTTCATATTCCTGAATAATATTGACTAAGTCATCAAATGTAGTCTCTTTTCGTAGAAATTGTAAAGAAGTAACTAGATGTTTTTAACTTTCTAAAAGTTACTTGGACAAGAAATTTATCTTCTACCTTTTCTCCTAGAGTTAATAGTTTTTCTTTTATATCTACTATATTTCAAATAAAGAGTTCTATACTTTCTCCATTATTGAACTTTAAGAAATACAATTGAGATTGTAAGTTTAAAATTTAAGCTTTATTTTTTCCTTCAATTATTTTTCATAATGTATTCCATGCATATAGAATTTTTTTCTTAATTATGGCTGGATTTCATCAATTATTCTAAATGTTATCAACATGAGTGCCTTTGTATCACCTTCTTCAAATTTTTGTATTTCTATTTCATCCTCACTAGGTTTTTTCTTTGTTCCATTTACTATATCCCATAGTTTTTCTACAATAAGGATTGATTTCATTTTGTTCTTACATGATGAAAAATTTGGTCCTTTCAAAAGTTGATATTTAGAAAGAAAATTTTTATTACTTGATATAATGGAACTAATTCAAAATTTTAAAATCCTTTGAGGTATTAAACCTTATATCTCCTAAGTTAATAAATATCTCAAATACGAAATTTGTAATTTTAAATTTTTTAATCCTTTGATGTAGAAATCCAATTAACTCCCTAATATATTAAATTGTAAAATTTCAAATTTCAAATTTTAAATATTTTAAATTTTCTCAAAATTTTCAAATATTTTAAATTTTCTCAAAAATTTCAAATTTTAAAAGCTTTTAAAATCTTTAAAATCCATTTAAATCCCTATTTCCAAATACTCTAAAGCTTTAAATATCTAAATACTTCAAAAAAAAATTAATTAAATTCTTAATAAATTTTAGAAACCTTTCAACCTTGTAGCATTCATTATCATTCCAAACCTTATAGATTAATTTAAACTTCAAATAATTGATAAAAATAAATAAACATCATAACTTTTTTCAAATTAATTTTGAAAAAAATTCCCTCCAAAATAATAACTAGCACTCAAATGAGTAACATAAAGAACTTAAGAACACAAACTTATACTGATAGAGGGGTGAATAGTATAAGATAAAATTTTCTCTTTTATTTTCAAAGCAATAACTTCAGGAAATAATAATGCAATAATAAAACAATGCACAAATCACAACACACATGAGAAACAAATATTTTTACGTTGAAACAACCTCTCAAGAGAAAACCATGACAAAATATTGCTTATATATTTCTTCAATAAATATTGTGGGCACCAACCCGTAGGAGACACCAATCCCCTATACAATTTTGTTGAATCCACAAGAGACACCAATTTCCTATACAAGTTCATGGATACCAATCCACACGAGACACCAATCCCCTTGTTCAAGTTTATGGACACCAATCCACAGGATACACCAATCCCCTATACAAGTTCATGGACACAAATCCATAGGAGACACCAATACCCTATACAAGTTTATGGACACCAATCCACAAGAGACACCAATCCCCTATACAATTTCATGGACACCAATCCATAGGAGACACCAATTCCCTATACAAGTTTGTGGACACAAATCCACAAGTGACACCAATCCCCTTGCTTAGGTTTATACTCAAATATTTCTCGCCAAAACTACTCAAATATGCTCTAAAATATACTCACAAACACTACTCAAATCTACTCCAAATTTTGATCACAAATACTAGTCAAATCTCCTCAAAATATACTCACAAAAACTACTCAAATTTGCTCCAAAACTTGCTCACAAATACTACTCTAATCTGCTCCAAAACTTGCTTGATAATAGCATCAAGTTATTTACCTTTTCTTTAGTTTTCTTTCCTCAACTAAAAGCAATTCTAATATATTCTACCCAAAATTCTTTTATCTTCATGAACATATAGAGAATGCTATGCACTAATGTAGTAAGCTTCAAATGACCAAACTATTATTTTCATTCATCAATTATGTTACTTCCGTATGTCTCACATTTATTACATTTTAAAGGTAGCTCTATTATAGAACTTTATAACTAACCTTGTAAATGTTAATTTTAAACTATCTTGTGCACCTTTCCTTATTGTAGGTAGCTCCAGATCTGCCTCAACAAAATGTTCATATTTCTTTTGTATGTTCCCACTACTATTTGTTTTTGTTCCCACAAATTATTTTCTAACTCATTTCAATGTAGTGTATTTAATAATTCCTTATACCTCCTACTTTATAATAATAAAATATTTTCCTCAAACAATTACAAATATATTGAGAAAAAAATTAATTCTCCATACCTCCATATCTGCCTCAACACAATGATGATATTTCTTTTGTTTATGCCTTACCCTTAAAATCTATATCAACAAAATTCCCTACGTGTGTGGTCAAGTCATAGTAGGTCAACATAGGTCAACAATGAATTCACAATAGATCACCCTTCAAATATGCCTCAACAAACTTCCATGAATGTACGGTAAACTCATTGTAGGTCAACTAACAACATGTCAACAATGAATTCATAATAGTTCACCCTTCAAATATACCTCAAAAAAATTCTCTACATGTGCATTCAACAACAAATTCACAACATATCACCCTAACTACGTAGTATGACTTCCAATCATTGGTTACATTTACAATTCTCTCAGATTTTTCCACATGTCATATGAGACATCAATGCCCTCCAACTGGGTGTGTCTGTGTGTGACACACAAAGTTCTAGTGCCCTCCTACTAGATATTGTGGGCATCGTGAGGTGCTCACGATTAATGTATTGTGCAAATTATTATTTATAATACTCCATGCCCTTTTTAGGACAAATGTGGTATTTAAATCCCAAAACAAATACAAATCTAAACCTTCTACCAAAAGGATATATGACATCACTAACCTTAGCAAAATTAAAATAGTAAAAATTATTGCTTGCCTATTATTGCATTCATTGGTAATCTTTGATGAGTTGTGTGTTCGAAGTCTCTAGAAAATATTTGGCTTAACCAAAACCTTTTGTGATGGCTTCACCCAGATGGTAGATTCTCAATGTCTACCTTTATTGATGCTTATAAAAAATGATTACACTATACACAATGAACTTTTTTCTACCACCATTTTTTATGCTTATCAAAAATGATTTCTCCTACATTGTCCACAATGAACTTTTTTTTTTTCATCGTTTCACTTGCTTACAATGCATTGGAATCACATATTTATTGAAGACCTTTGAGCAACCACTACCACTAAAAAAAATATGAGCCACCACTTCTACCAATATGGAAGACACCACCTCTTAATCTATCATCACTATGCACAAGCTCTTCAATATCCCAATCATTGGTTCCAAGTACACTTCACTATGTGCAAGCTCTTCAATATATCAATCACTGGTTCCATTTACACTTCACTGTACACAAGCTCTTCAACCTCCTGATCACTAGTTCTATGTAATATCTCTCTGCACGCAAGCTCTTCAACCTCTTGATCACACCACACCTCAAAATGTATCACCCAATATTCTTATGAAAGTCATAAAATTTTCATATATTTATATCAAATCTTTCAATTTGATTATTGGCGCCCTAGATGGTTGACTCATTGAAACTTCACATTTATAATATTTAAAATTGATATTTAAATATTATAAATTTAAACCTTTGCTTTATGATAACCTTAAAATTATAATATTTAAATTTAATATTTAAATATTATAATACTTCATTTGAAATATATTTTCCTTGCTTCACTTAAAATATATTTACCTTGCTTTACTTGTCCACTATTTGCTATTTACCAATTCGGCCTTTGACATCAATGATAACTCAATCAACTCAATAATTCTAACAATATCCCCCTTTGTCATTGATGGCAACACTGCAATTAAATTGTCCTCTATTGAAATAGGATCACAAGATGCTCCCCCTGACAAGTTGCTCCTCCTCACTAAAATTCTCCCCCTTTGAAATCAATGGTAAAGGCTCCTTGGGGCTATAATATAAGATACTTGAAAACACCCCCTTACTCCTTTCTATTATTGATACAATCAATGATAATATGGGAGTAAAACACCCAAATTACTATGCTCCTCTTCTTGTTCTATTTTCTTTCTCCAAACATTGAAGGACATACCCTTTTGAACATTTTGACCATCCTACTTTTTGCTTGACTTCAGAAATTGAGGGAATATTATTCTGCACCATCTAGTTGTATGCCCAAAATTATTAAATTTGTAGCATATGATGTTATAGTCCATGAGAGGTGCAAAGAAATTTAAATTCCTCTTGGTGAATCCAAAATTATTCTTAACACGAACCCTGTAATTTTCAACTTTATGACCAATTTTATGACATGAAAAGCAATAACCATGGAAGAAATATTGAAACCTGTTTGATTAACTTGGAAGATATTACCACACGGTTCTCTCATTTTTGTTTCTGTGATGGACTTCATTTCTTGATGATGCTTTGTTTTCTTCCTTCTTGATGCTTCCAATTCTCAATACATTAGCATAGTTCTTAGGCTCTTCTCTAATTATTTTCTTTTATGCCTCTGTTCCTTTTGATCTTGACTCCATATTTTGATTTCTTTGACCTTCTTCAAAACCAAGTCCATTAGTTATAGTTGAAGATATCTATGTTTTGATAAAATCACCAACATTTTTTGTGCTTTTCTCAAACTTATGTAGCTTATCATTAGTATCTTCCACTTCCTTCCTCAAAGAGACAATCTCATATTTCAATTTTTCACATTCTAACTCTTTTTCCTTTAACTTCTCAACCATACCTTCTTCAATTTGCTTTGCCTCTTCAACTTTAACTTTCAGGTCAATGAGTTCTTGTGACAACTTGGCATTTGTCTTCTCATCTTCTTGTACTTGAGCCTTCAATCTTAAGTTTTTCTTTCTAACCCTCTTCAACTCTTCAAGAGCAACAACAAGTTCCTCTTCTATGTCAACCATGGATTCTTCTTCAGTTTCTAAATATTTCTCTTCTTCTTGATCTTTGAAAACAAGAACATCTTATTTCTCTTATATGGCCAGGAATAGGATTTCTTCTCTGTCACTATTGGAGAGGCTTTAATCATTGCTGCTAAAGGAATTGGTTGCTTCTTCAACATAAAAACTTTTCTTGTATCTTTGAAATATTTTCTTCTCATGCTTGCTTTGACAATGCTTGTTTTTCTTTTCATCATAATTTTTTCTTTTTTCTTTTTCTTATATTCCTTTTATTCTTAATTTCTACTACTTCTAGCTTGTGGGGAATTATATGCATAGTGAACAAGATTTCCACAATTAAAATATTTCACATAATGCATACCTTTGTATTTTCTTGGACCCTTTATTTTCCTTCACACAAAGTTAGCTTCTTCTCCACTATTTGATTCTTCACTTGATTTTGGTTCCTTATTATTTATCTTATTTGAAGCTTTAAATGTTGCTTCCCATTTGGATGTTTGATTTTTTTTAGTCCTCATATCATAGGCTATGATAATTCCATGTAGCTCATCCATGCTTAAGGTTTTAAGATACTTCATCTCTTCTATTGCTAAAACCTTTGCACCAAACCTCATGAGAAGTGACCTTAAGATTTTTTGAACAATCTTAGAGTCTTCAATATTTTCTCTAAGTCCGTGAATGGTGTTGAAAACCTCATAAATTCAGAGTAGATACTTGGAAATATATTCCTCATATTTCATATTTAAGTATTCAAACTTCCTCCTATGGTATTGAAGTTTTAACATTTTAACCTTGTTGTCTCCTTCATATGTTCTTTGTAACTTGTCCCATATATCTTTTACTGAGGTGCATTGCATGAATTTTACAAAATTTCATTCACACAACCTGCTTAATATTGTATCCATTTCCCTAACATTATTTTAAAATGGTTTCTTGCCATCTCTATCCATGGGAGGAGTTGTAGATGATGTGAATCCATTCTCAATGGATTGCCATATATCATAGCCATGTGCCATCAAATAAGTCCACATCCTCACACTCCAAAAAGTATAGTTAGTTCCATAAAATAGTGGTGCCTATTTGATGAAAAACCTTATTGGCTAGCCATGTGTGTTCTTGTAATATCTTACTTCAAGTTGTTAGGCTTTTATGAAATAACCTGCTCTAATACCAATTGAAGAAAATAAGCTTATACTAATAGGGTGGGTGAAAAGTATAATATAAAGCTTTTCTATTGTCTTTCCAAGGTAATAACTTCAAGAAATAACAATGTAATAATGAAACAATGCACAAATCACCACACACATGAGAGACAAAATGTTTTATGTGGAAACACCTTCTCGAGAGAAAACCATGATAAAATATTGCTTATATACTTTTTCAATAAACATTTTGGGCACCAATCCATAGGAGACACCAATACCCTTGCTCAATTTCATGGACACCAATCCACAGGAGACACCAATATCCTATACAATTTCATAGAAAACAATCCATAAGAGACACTAATCTCCTATACAAGTTCATGGACACCAATCCATAGGAGACACCAATCCCCTATACAAGTTCATGGACACCAATCCACATGAGACACCAATATCCTATACAAGTTCATGGACACAAATCCATAGGAGCTACTAATACCCTATACAAGTTTATGGATATCAATCCATAGGAGACACCAATTTCCTTACTCATGTCGGTCTTCAAATATTTCTCACAAACACTCCTTAAATCTGCTCACAAAAATTGCTCAAATATTCCCCAAAATTTGCTCATAAATACTGCTCAAATATTTTCCAAAAGCTTCTCATAAACATTGCTCAAATATTCTCCAAAACCTGCTCTCAAATACTGCTCAAGTATTCTCCAAAACCTGCTTGATAATGGCATCAAATTCTATACCTTTTCTTGAGTTTGCTTTCTTCAACTAAAATCAATTCAAACATATTCTACCCAAAAAAAAGTTATCTTCATGAAAATATAGAGAATGATTTGCACTAATGTAGTAAGCCTCAAATGACCAAACTATTCTTTTGATTCATCAATTCTGTTACTTCCACAAGTCTCATATTTATTACATTTTCAAGGTAGATATAGTATAGAACTTGATAACTAACCTTGTAAATGCTGATTTGTAACTATCTTGTGCACCTTTCCTTCTTCTTATAGATAGCTCCAAATATGCCTCAACAAAATGTTGATCTTTCTTTTGTATGTGTCCACTACTATTTTATTTGTTCCCACAAATTCTTTTCTAACTCATTTCAATGTAGTGTATCCAATAATTCCTTATACCTCCTACTTTATAAAAATAAAATATTTTCCTCAAATAATTACAACCATATTGAGAAAGGAATTAATTCTCCATACCTCCATATCTGCCTCAACACAATGATGATATTTCTTTTGTTTATGTCTTATCCTTAAAATCTATCTCAACAAAATTCCTTGTGTGTGCAGTCAACTCACAACAACTCAACTAACAATAGGTGAACAATGTATTCACAATAGGTCATCCTTAAGATTTGCCTCAACAAAATTTCATGCATGTGCAGTCAACTCACAGTAGGTCAACTAACAGAAAGTCAACAAAGAATTCACAACAGGTCACCCTTCAAATTTACCTCAAAAAAATTCCCTACGTGTGTAGTCAAAAGCGAATCACAACATATCACCTTAACTATGCATGATGACTTCCAATCAATGATAACAAAAACAAGTAACTCATATTCTACCATGTGGCAGGCAAGACGTCAGTGCCCTTCAACTGGGTGTGTTTGTGTATGGTACACAAAGCACCAACACCCTCTAATTGCACATCATAGGAACCATGATGTGCTTACGATCAATCTATTGTATGAATGATCATTTATATCCCTCCATGCACTTTGTAGGGCATATGTGGGATTAAATACCAAAAAAAACACAAATATAAATATTATACCAAAAGGATATATGACGTTGCTATCCTTAGCAGAATTAAAATAGCAAAAGTTATTACTTACTTATTATTGCATTTACTGGTAATATTTTATGAGTCATGTGTTCGAAGTCTCTGCTAAAATTTTGGCTTAATCAAAACCTTCTGTGATGGCTTCACCTAGATGGTAGATTCTCAACATCTGCCTTTACTGATGCTTATAAAAAATGATTACACTATCCACAATAAAATTTCTTTTGCTACCACCATTTATGATGCTTATCAAAAATAATTTCTCCCGGGCCATCCTCAATGAACTTTCTTTTGCTACCACCATTTCACTTTCTCATAATGCATTAGAATTACATATTTGTTAAAGGCCTTCGAGCAACCACTACCATTACATACCAATATGGAAGACACCACATATTAATCTATCATAATTTTGTGCAAGCTCTTCAATATCCCAATCATTAGTTCCAAGTACACTTCACCGTGTGCAAGCTCTTCAATCTCCTAATTGCTGGTTGCAAGTACACTTCACTATGTGTAAGCTCTTAACCTCCTGATCACTGGTTTCAATTACACTCTCTCTGCATGCAATATCTTCCACCTATCGATCTCACCACCTCAAAATGTATCACCCAATCTTCTTATGAAATTCATAAAATTTTCATATATTTATATCAAATATTTCAATTTTATTATTGGCGCCCTAGATGGTCGGCTCATTGAAACTTCACCTTTATAATATTTAAAATCTTGATATTTAAATATTATAAATTTAAACCTTTACTTTATGATAACCTTCACTTTATAATATTTAAATTTAATATTTAAATATTATAATGCTTCATTTGAAATATATTTGCCTTGCTTTACTTGTCCACTATTTGCTATTTACCAAGTCAGCCTTTGACAACAATGACAACTCAATCAACTCAATAATTCTAACAAGAAAGTTACCTAAATTACATTGATATGAATGGTGTTGTAACAAATTGCATGTATGTTCAATGTGTAATCAAGGTAATAATTGTCTAAATATTTGTATTTTTGGCTCATCCATCTAAAGTAACACTATCGTAGTTGTAGCTTGCTCACACAAAATGATGGCATATTATTCTCTTGCTCTCTTTCTTATTTGACATTTAGCTTTTTTCTCAAGTACCGTAAACTTTTCCATCAACTTAGAAAACAATAAATTGATGATGCTTTGGCTTTCTCTTAGCTCAAGCATCTATGTTCTAATTCTAGATATTTTTAGTTCCAATAGCAACACTAATACATTCAATATTGGTGTTAGTGCTCACCTTCTACCTTGCAATTGGTGCAAACACTTGTTGTCTATCATGTAATTGATGTTGGTGATTGCCTTCTATCTTGTAAATAGTGTTGGAACTTGCTTTCTACCTTGAAATTAATACTTTAGTGCTTCTAGTAGTATTGTTCATGGATTACCTAGTGCTTCTACTCCTTAATGCTAGTAGCATTTTCTGGAACATCGAATCCTTAGTGCTCTAGTAATATTGTATTTTTAATATTGCTTCTCTATACATTGGCTTCTAGAGACTCTATCCTTGTTAGATTTATATGAAATGTTACCTGATTTGATTTTTTACACTATGTTGGTTGTGTAGGCTTCTATTGATATCTTGGTTGCTTTAGGCTCATAATATTATGTTGGCCACTTTAGGCTTCTAGAATAATATTGGTTTCTTCACATGCTTTATTGGATTTGTCTTTTGTACTAGTATCTTGGGCCTTTATATCTTCGTTGTCCTCTTATAATTCTTCCTATATGATGGTTGATTTAGATAATATAGTCTTTATATTAAATCTCTTAGGTTTTTTTCTCTTTACATGGTCACTCACTCTCTTTATTCCTATGCTTGGCTACTTAGGCTAGTCTCACTAAGCTTGGTCGCTTACTCTATGTGGATGATGGTTCCACACAATAGACACTTTAATGTGTCTTAATATTCTTCTTGCTTGTTATATTTAGTAAGATGTAATACGATGTAATACGATGTTATCTTTTGGTTATGCTATCCTCTGAATACATAAGATTTAAAAAATACACTTCAAAAATATGTCAAGGTCAATTTAGTATTGGTTTTTTCTTCGATGTTTCTTTATCTTAGAAAGCTTACAATGCTTTCTTCTTCTTATTTTCTCTGTGCTTACTACTATATGCTCCACTTCTTATCTTTGTAGGAAGCTTAAATGCTTATCAATCTCTATAGCAAGCTTTGATTCTTATTAACCCTTTTTAGTCTTTGAAATATTTCTCAATATCTTAGGTTACACCTAATAACCTAAGTATAATTCTCATCCTTACTATAGAATCCAATATCAATGTTAGCATGACTATGACTATACCAAAATGACAAAATTTCTCGTAATTTAGCTTTCTTGCAATCTTCAATAGTGATTCTCCTCTTCTTCTCTAGAGAATAAAAAATATGATTAGGCTAACTTTGTATGTCCCTAAAATTCCAACTTTCTTTTGAGTTGGTTATATCTATCGATATCCAACTTCTCTTATGTGTTGATCCTTTCTATAAATATAGTTGAATCATAGTCTTCATTCGTTTTCCTTCAACCAAATAGAATTACCCTAGCATCCAAATCAAGATGACTTATACTTTTCCTATCAATTTCTAATCAATAAGACCTTTAAAAATAGAGTCTAAGTCTACACTACCTTTAAAGAGGATAAACTCTAAATTAACTTTATAAAAAATGAATAAAGTTTAATATTGATGATGGTGAATAATAAAATAACTCTATTACAAATGGATAGAATCAAGTGATATCTATGATACCACTATTGGATTTTAAATCCTTACTACCATAAAATATCACATGTCCCAATGTGAAGAAGTCACAATATTAATGGTCAAAATATCAATAATTAAGAATAAAATAATAGATGAGCAATTTAATATGTATATCAAGGCCAATATAATTCTAAAAATAAAATTCACTTATTTAATCAAATATGAATTTAAATAGCCTAAATCATTCATGACCTATGCATGAAAAAAATTACAATATCAATTGCTCAAAATCTATATACAAGCTTTATTCACTTTATTCCTCTTACAATTATATATTCATATACTCATAGAATTTGATTGATTTATTACCAAGCATTGTCTCTGTAATATATCCATAGTAATGTCACTCTTCAATTACTTGACTATTGCTATCCATATGACAAGTCCTATGATATTTGGCTTACCATCTTACCACTTGCATACTAGACTCTTCACTTTCTTCTTGCATAAAAACATAACTTTATGACACGTACACACTTCTTTAAGACTCTTACACTTCTACATACACTCATAATCTAAGACACTTGTGCACATACTCACATTACATATTTTCCACTTACATACATGAAACTTGTACAATATACACTTGCACTCTAACTTACATAACACTTGTGTATTTCATGTACATTACACTCTTACATGACACTTGTGCATTTCTTGCACATTAACACTTACATGAAAGAAAAAATATAAACCATATGTCTAAACTAAAGACTCAACCCTGATCTATTACATATTTACAATTGTACCATGAAGGTACCATAGGGGTATATTAGCATGTACAAAATATTGTAATATTCCTCAATGGTGTTGTGTTCAACCTTCAATTTCTTTCCCTTTATTATTGTTAAGTGGTTTATTCCATCAATATACATCAACATGCTTATCTATTTCAAGTGAAATTCATTAACATTATTTATTTATTCAATGTTTATTTCATGTGGATGACAAATTTTCTCTTCAATAGAGTATGCTCAGTTTGCTTTGCTAAAAATTGAATTTGACTGCCTACATCATATATCTCACACAGACTTACATGATGCTACATAATGGTATCCTTGGTTGCAATGTTCCTCCTTTAAAAAAAAAAAAAATAGTGGACTAATTTTTCTTTATTTGTTACTCTTTTGGAATGCTCATATCTCATTTGTGATGCTTGACATACCTTCTTTGTGCTTGCATATCTACAACCTATTCATGACTATTGTAAAAATTATATTTCCTTAATTTCCTTGCATATAGATTCATAAATATGCATCTCCATTCTTGATTGATAAAACACAACTCTATGCACCAAGTGGAAAACATAACTCTATCCCTCACCAATATGATCTAAATGATCAATATTATTTCCTCATTATTTAAAATAACTTGGGAGTATGCATCTTCATTCTTCTTATTGGTTGTTTGGTCAATCTCTATCTATGCTTAATGTATGTGGTGTTATATACTATTTAAAATTGATGATCTAGTACACTTGATGATGATAGTAACTATAATCCATTTGGATAAATTGCTCAAACCATAAAATAACATTAATAATTTTCCATTGGTATCATAGGATTGCATTTGGGAAGATCTTTCTAATACTTCAAAAAAAAATAGCTTTTATAAATTCTAATACTATTGTTCATTTATGATAATTTTGATATGGATGGATATCCTTTTATTATTCTAGAAGTTTATTCTTCCTCAAATAAAATCTACCCCTAATTTTTACAACAACAAGACAAATTTTTAAATGCTAGTGATAGTCACTTGCTACTTAAGTGAAGGCCTCGTGATATGGTGGTCCAAATTTTAATAGAAAATACGAATCATCTTATGATATAAAAAACTAAAATTATTTTGAAATAATACAACCCTATTTTTTCTAATGATTCTCCTTGTTTAGTGGAGTGATGAAAATTAACTATAAAAAATTATAAATTACAAAATCAAGAAATAAGTAATTTTAAACTCTTTATTGAATATGAAAGAAATATGGATACTAATTCAAGCTATACAGTTCAATATTTTGTGCTCCTCTTGCTTTATTAATTTTGCATGTACCTTGTCTTGATTGTTCTGTTTCAAATGCTTACTTGGAATTCTTGCTTGCAACTTGAGTTTTAAGTTCTTTATTGGTGTGTCGGGTTGGACCTTGAAGCGATTGCTATTTCTTGTTGTTAAGTGGTTTCTTCCATTAATCTACATCACATTCTTATTTCTTATAAGTAAAATCTATTAAACTTATCTATTTATTCAATTCTTATTTAATATGGATGGCAAATTTTCTCTTCAATAGAGTATGCTCAATTTGTTTTCATAAAAATCAAATTTTATTAATTATACCATGAATCTCGCATGTGGCTTACTTGATACTAAATAATAGCATCCATGGTTGCAATATTAATCCTTTTAAATATTTTTCTTAGTGGACTAATATTTATTTACTTACTACTCCTTTGGAATGCTCATATCTCATTTGTGATGCTTGAAATATCATGTTTGTGCTTACATATATACAACCTATTCATGACTATTGGAGAAATTATATTTCCTTACTTTCCTTGGGTATAGGTTCATAAATATGCATATAATTTCTTGGTGAATAAAGTACAAATCCATATACCAAGTGGAAATATGTCTCTATCCTTCATCATTGTGATCGAAATAATCAAATTTCATTTTCTCATTATTTAAAATAACTTAGGATTATACATATTCATTCCCATCGATGATTTTTTGGCCACTTTATATATATGGATTAATGTATGTGGTGTTACATACTATTGACAATTCATGACTTAAGCATATGCGTAGCTTTGATGATTAGAATGACAATAATCCATTTGGATAAAATGGTCAAACCATAAAATAACATTCATGATTTTGCATTGGTATCATGGAATTCTTATCCACCTTTTTATTTACATTTGGAAAGTTCTTTTTATTACTTAAAAATAAAATAACTTCTACTTATTCTACTACTATTTTTCATTTCTCATAATTTTGACATGAATGGAGATCCTTTTATTATTCTAGAGGTTTTATCTTTCTCAAGTAAAACTTTCTCCTATATTTTCCAACAACATTTGTTTTTCAATTCTAATCATAATCAATTAGTACTTGAGTGAAGACCTCATGATATGGTGGTCCTAATTTTAATATAAAATATGAATCATCGTGTGATATTAAAAGCTAATATTATTTTGAAATATTACAACCTTATTTTTTCCCATGATTCTTCTTATTTGGTGGAGTGATAAATAGTAACCATAATGCATTATGAATTAAAAAATAAGACATAAATAGTTTTAAACTATTTATTGAACATGAATAACATATGAGTTCTAATTCAAACTATAGAGTTGAATATTTTGTGCTCCTCTTGCTTTCTTGGTTTCATATGTATCTTTTCTTGATTTATAGATCTCAAATGCTTACTTAGAATTATTTCTTACATCTTGAATTTTAAGTGCTTGATTGTAGTGTTGGGTTGGACCTTCAAGTGCTTTCTATTTTTTGTTGTTAAGTGGTTTCTTCCATCAATGTGCATCAACATGATTATTTCTTGTAAGTGAGATTCATTATTCTTATCTATTTATTCAATTATTATTTTTTGTGGATGATAAATTTTTTCTTCAATAGACTAATCCTCAATTTTATTTGACCCAAATTAAACTTGATTGATTATAACAAAGATCTTACACATGGCTTACCTAATACTACATAATGGAATCCATGGTTGCAATGTTCTCCCTTTTAATTTTTTTTTTCTAGTGGACTAATGTTTCTTAATTTCATTCTCCTTTGAAATGCTCATATATCAATGGTGATGCTTGAAAAACCTTGTTTATGTTTACATATCTATAAATTATTCATGACTATTGGAGAAATTATATTTTCTTGCTTTCCTTGGGTATATCTTGATAAATATGCATTCCTTTCTTCATGAATAAAGTATAACTCCATGTACCAAGCAAAAAATATACCTTTATCCTTCACCAATGTGATACAATTGATCAATTTTATTTCCTCATTATTTCAAATAACATGGGAGTTTGTATCTTCATTTCCATAGTTGATTTTTTGGTCATCCTCTATCTATGGCTTAATGTGTGTGGTGTTACATACTATTTATAACTAAGTATTTAAGCATATGCATACCTTTGATGATGATAATGACTATAATCCATTTGGATAAATTGATTTAACCATAAAAAAACTTTAAAAATTTTGCATTGGTATCATGCAATTTTTTCCACCTTTTGATTTACATTTTAATATATCTTTCTAATACGTCAAAACCAAATAATTTCTACATATTCTAGTACTATTTTTCATTTCTAAAAACGTTGACATGGGTAGATATCTCAATAAAATTGAGATACATGGTAGTATATTTCATAATGTTCAAAAAAATATAACTATAGAAGGCTTATGCATATATATCTTCCTATGGGTACATGCTTGATTGATATTTTATTTATTATTGTAGCTCAATTTTAGCTTATATAATCTTCTTTATTTAGAGGGATGCTCTCTTGGAAATATCTGAGAATTTTACTAAGACCCTTCAATGGAATTATTACCTCCTTTGTGCAAACTTTACTAGAATCATATGTATCTATACATAAAATCATGATGTTTTTCAATTGGTTAAAAGGGATTAAAATAGGTCCCATCCGTATTACATCATCATTGTGGTATTAAAACAAATATTGGATATTATCCATATATCACTTGACAAGATTTGAACCTAGGTCTCCTTAAATATTGAGGAATATAATTGGTTGAGTTAATGCAACTTGATTATAAAATTATGATGTTATAACACATGTTAGTGATAATTTTTACCATTTAAATATCATTAGTGTGATTTTGAATGTATTAAAATGAGGCCAACTCATATCATCTCTAGGCAGCAAATCCACCTACAGAAGAAATGATTTTTGGATTTGCAGTTTTTTCAGTTTTGCTCATCTTTTATTAAAATGTACAAGTGTCAAAATATACAATTAGGTGTAAAATATACAAGGTTTGCAAATGTATGATGTGAAATGGAAAAAAAATTAGGTAAAATGTGCATTTGGGATGAATTTGATAAAAATTAAATTATACTTAGTAAAGCCTTGTAATGAATTGTTTTGACTTAATTTGGGGTGGCAATTGTAAGTAATATGATGTCTCATAAACCACTTTGGAATGGTATGGGTATGGATTATATAGCTCCTCCATTCAATTTTTAGTTTGTTCATTAATTTATGAAGTTATTGATTGTTCATGGTGGAAGTGCATATTTGTCATTGTTGATGTCGATTATTTTTTAGTCCATTGTTGTGAGCAATGATGACAGATGTATTGTATAATAATGATCATAATAAAATAATACAACAAGTCTCTTTGATTCCATTGTACATTTTGGTTATTGCAGGTTGTGTGATTGGTGTTGAATGCATAACTTGTTAAGTTAATGAAATTGCACTACAAATGCTTCTGATTATCCTATGAATATAGTGTAAAGATATGGAATGATTTCCTAATTATTTATGGTCATAGAGATACATTTCCAAGTAGTTGTACAATTTCTAGAAATATCCCAGATGATTATAATTCATTGCTAATGAATTACGGTTTACATGTTGGAAGGAGAGCAAGTAATTATCATAGAAAAGTATTCCAAAACTTTTCTTTAAGAGAATTATTGTGTAGGTTGGTAAATCTGAGTGTAAGTTACAATAAGGATTTGTGCAAATCATACACAGACCGTACCAAATCGTACAAGTGGTCATTTACCCAATTTGGTAATAAATTTACAAGCCAAAAACTTACCAATTAAGGTAATTTGGGTGTTTAAGAGAAATATATTATAAAACCATATTAATTGAGTTACAAAACCTGTTCCATTGGATTGGATATATGGAAAATCATACAAGTTATATTTTTGTACAATTTGCAATCTGTACAAGCTGCTTTTCAAGATTGACAAGTTACACAAGACAAATTGTACAAGCTATACAATTTGGGTAAATTGTTTTGGAGAATTTGGAAATCATTTCTAGACCTTATAAATCACCTTCCTATCTAGGTATACAATACCCCTATGCTACATCATATTATAATAATTTTTTTTATTAGATGAATGAAGGAGTTTTGAAAGGATATCCAAACATGTTACAAGAAGAGTCTAACTGCCACCCATAGGGATCAAAAAACAAATATTTACAACTAGTTCATTTATGAATATTACCAAATACCATATTTGCAACTACTCAAACCAAAGATAGATATACATACATACAATTATGATAATGCCCAAATTGAGTTTACTACCAGACAAAGTGAAACTACAGATTCCATATGTAATCCCCACAACCTACCATGATTATGTTCTACATGTGTTGTTTGGCCTCCATTTTAGAGTAGTAAATTTCTTGAAACTATCCTTCCACCTCAATAATTGAGTGGATAGAGGATAAGCAAGACAATTGACTAGATCATTACTGATGATCCATAGATTAATAACCCTCCAAACCTTCCATATTAAGGGCTTACTTCTATAATAATTGATATGCTGCTCCATAATTTCCAAGTATCTTATTAGGATTGAAGACCATAGACATGATTTTAATCCAACCCCTATGCTCTAAGATATATAATTCCAATGAGTCCTCTCATACACTTGAAATTAGTGCTAAAATTCCATGAAATCTATTACCTGGTTTCTCTCTTTGAATGTGTGCTTGAACTAGAATATCTCCAAGAGTTGAAGTAATATCTAAGATTCTAGAAGAAGGTTCAAAATGGTCTAGTTGTGAGTTTTATTTTATTTAATAATATTTATAATATTGAGAGAGTCCCCCTCTACAATTAATTTCCTGCACTCTAAGTATTTAATCTAAGAAGCCCCTTGAAAAAATCCCTTACCTCTATAAAATAACTCGCCTATAGACCCAATTTCTTAGCATAAGCTAATATCATATCTCCATTTTGGCTTCTAAATATATCTCCAACTATAGAAGGGTTAGAGTTTCCTTTAGAGGCTCTGTCAAAGTTTAACTTCAACCAACCAGGCAGAGGAGATTGTTACCTTGTCCTAGATCCATCTAGAGGGACTCAAGGATTTGATAATTTTGGATGGGGACTAAAACCAATAAATATTATGATAGCCATATCTCTTTCTATAGCAACAACCTCTAGCTCTAGGATTTTGGTGTTTTCCACGAAGTATATTATGGCATGCATTACAACCGATCCAACTGAGTGAGAAGAATTTTTAAAAGCCCTAGTGTAGACACCAAAATAGCACCAATTCGATTACGTGACTGCAAACACTGATCGCTTTGACAAAACACAGCCCCCAGGGCAGCCCTCAGAGGTTAAAAAGTGGTCCTAACCACTTTTATAGCAATTTTGTAAGGTCAAAAGGGCAATTTGGCACATTTAGGCACTTTGCTCAGAATCTGTCTCACCCAGAGACGGATTCAAATCTGTCTCACCCTGAGATGAATTCAAAATTAGAATCTGTCTCACCCAGAGATGGATTCTGAATTCGTAACTGGTAGGGACGAATTCTGAGTTTAACGGGAAAAAATAAGAATGGCGCCAAGTGGCAGCCCAGGACAGTCAGTTGATGACTCCTACCTCGCACGCGTGTGTGGGTGGACAGATAGGTCGTTAGAGGACTGTCACAAGGGCAATTATGAAAGCCCAAGTCAATGGAGGACTCCCCTCCCTCATGGGAAGACATGATCGCCACATGGCACCTATGACCAACACATGGCATTTGTGCTTCCCTCTCAAAAGAGACCCCATGGGTCTATAAAAGGTGGGACTTTTCTCACCCAAAGAAGACAGGTTGAAGGAGATTTCAAGCAACGAAGTGCTGTCGAGTTGAAGACCCACTTGCATCCCTTTTGGTTCACCTTCTTGCATCCACCAATCTCTTTTGCAAGGGAGGTTGTTGGGTGGGTTTTGGAAGCTTGAACCTGACCCAAATCCAACACATGGACACCTGAACCAACCAATTCACCTGACGAAAGCAGACCGAGTGTCTCTGGGGTGATTCCCATGCATGCGAGGATAAGTTTTCTATGGTAGGTGCCATTAACAGGACAATCCCCCTTTCGTACCACCTACATACCATGTACCTTCTGCTCTCACGTACCTATAGTCTCCCTCTCGTAAGGGCGGGTATATAGAGAGGTTGGTATATCGTCCTAGTTGGTATATTGAAGGGGCGACCGTTTTGGGAGTTATATGAGCCGTCATAATGCATTTAAACGATCTTCAAAACCTACAAAAACAAAACAAAATATCAAAATACACTAAACCAATTTAGGACACACCAATAATCCTTAAAAGAGATAATCACGAATTGTGTATGCGTGTGTTTATTTCTGCTTAGTGTAGACAAAAAGAAAATCATCATAAAAAAAAAAAAAGATAAAAATTTGTTTAGATAGCATAGAAGCACAGCAATGGCATACACCCGCAGCCAAGCCCAATCAAGGGCAGAAGCTCTGGAAGGTACACAAGAAGTGGGCACGAATCGCCTTCGCTTCAGTCCCGAGGATTTGGTCATACCGCCTTATCGGTCTAACCTACAAAAGAATCCAATTCAAAATCCTCAATGGGGTATGCCTATTCAAAGCAGCCCATTTCGAGAGGACGCCTTACATGTAGACCTTGAGGTAAACAGAGAATCGCCCTCTCAGGTTAGACATGAGTGGCCATGGTGCGATGAAGCGCTAGACAGGCACACCATCCATTTGGAGGGACAACGTGGATATGGTATCCCTTCTTTACCTCACATCAGAATAGAGAGACAAAATCTAGAGCGTAGGGTTCTTTACACAAAATGACCTAACTCCACCTGCCCCCTTCACACCTATGAGAGGGAGCACAAGGAAGATCATTGCATTCCTCAAAGATAGCAACATACAACATGGGAACCTTGCACTTCCACACCAGCTAGACATCATGATCACCCCTTGAGGCCAGAACCTCGAGTACAGGCCGCCTACCTCGACAGAGGGAAGCGACCCCTTGAAGTTGTAGATCATCAAAATCAAGGCAAACACATAGGAGGAACATTTGAACCTCCTGAGCAAAATAGGGTAGACCAAATTGACCCGATAGTCGCCCAACATGCCACCCGTCAAGCCCAAATCATGTGGCTTAAACAAAGTCATCAGGAGATAGAGTATCAACACCGCTTGGATAAAGAGCGCATGCAATGCGAAGCGGATGAGCTATGCTATAAACTACCTAAGAGGGAGAAAACCCCTCACATTCAAAGAGCTAAACAATATGTGAGACACAATCCGTTGGTGCAGGACAGGTCTCCACGACCTCATCAAGCTTTGCCTCCAAGACCTCATGGATTCGAGAGGGAGGCAACTCCTCAAAACAAGATGGGTACCTCCAACAAGGGCTTGATCAGGGTCATAGGTTTCACCCAGAGACTCCTCAAGAATTTTACGAGGAGTATGAACCAGAAGAGGAATATGTTGAAACTCCCCATCAAGGCAAGAGGGATGCCATTCGGCCACCCCTCCATAGGCCTCCAGTTTATCATAACTTACAACGAGAGAGAACAAGAGAGGAAGAAATAAAATCTTCCGATGCATACCAAGCGCTATTGGAGCATTTGGAGTCTGTGGAAACAAAAGCTGCTGGGCATCAAAAACCCACATTACGTCAACTTCGCAGTAATCCGGTGCATCCCTCAGTGCCTACACCTCTTTACCCCGAGCACTTCAAGTTGCCTCAATTGGCGCTTTTTAAAGGTGAAGAGGACGCACAAGAACACGTTACAAGATTTTTAAGCCAATGCTTCGACATCCAAGATAATGACGCATTGTTGCTTAGAAAATTCATAACCACATTCGCAGGCCCTACCTCGGATTGGTTCACACAACTACACAAACACAGCATAAGCAACTTAGATCAATTAGTAGATGCGTTTCTTGAACGCTTTGCCTTCAACACAAGGAAGAAGGCATCACTGAGTGATCTGGCGAGCCTCAAACAATTTAAGGAGGAAACAATGGCAGCATATGGGAATCGATGGAGGGCTTTGCTTTCTAAGCTACCCTACCGTCCCACTATGTCTGATCTCACGCAGATGTTCGCAAAAATTTTCTTAAAATAAATCTCTGGTCTATTGTTGTTGTGGCAATACGACAGCTTAGAAGAATCTTTGGCGCAAGCCAGAGTCATAGAAGAGATTAAAATAGGTGAAGGCGCAATCGCTAAGCCTAAAAAGAAAGAGTGGAATAAAACCGCTAAAATCAGGACAACGCAACCACAACACGTTGCAGTCAACCAAGTTGTATTAAATGTTCCCGCGCCTGTGCAAGAAACGCAGCCCCAAAAGGCTAATTACCAGGCAGTGCCTCCTGCTTATGAAAGAGATAATAGAAGACAGGAGCAGAATTACCCGCGTCGCCCTAGATGACATTTCACCCCATATGCGAAGTCTAGGGATTCCTTATTTGACCGCTTGTCAATGGAAAATTTAGTCACTCTGCCAGAAATTCAAACTATAGACCCTAACATTCCCAAGCCTAGGGGGTACAGAGAATAATTGTATTGTAGATTCCATAGGCGCTGAGGACATGACTTGAATGGGTGCTTGGAAATTCAAAGAACTAGTCCAGGATTTGATCGACAATAGAACATTGGTTGTGGACAACCCCATTGCGCCAAACAACCAACAAATGGGGTATTCAAGGACCCCTTGCCTGCCCACGAGGCACAGACAAAACCACTCCAGATTAATGAGGTGCGACAGGATCTTCCCATGCAGGGATTTGTGGGAATGATTAGCATAGTAACAAGGAACAGAAGGTACCCAGCAGTTGCCCTCGAGGTAGCTACGAGGGAAGTTCCGACAACATCACAGCCTCAACAATGCCCAACGTAGTTGCCTCCGCCTAGACCCGAGGTCACAATACGAACCAAACTCACACAGAGTTTGCAGACCACATCGGCTAGGCTGTCCATTTATGAGCTTATTCAACAGTCAGCACCCCATAGGGAAGCTCTTATGGACATTTTAAAAGCCATTGAATTATAGCCCCATGAAGCAAATTCTTTCAACAACTTTGTAGGACATGTGAAACGATGTACGGAGCCGATCATCACATTCAAAGAAGATGAGGTCAAAACGATATCGAATGACATGGCAAATCCACCCCTACACGTCATCGCGTGGGTCAACAGCATTTCGTACAAGAGAGTGATGATAGATACTGGCTCATCCAGTAACATCATTACCACTGTAGCCTTAAAACATTTGAAGCTGCCAGCCTCTCACATCATAGCCTCCACGTACACACTACGAGCTTTTAATGATGTAATATGCTCGACAGTCGGCACAATTGTTCTGCCTGTCCAGGTAGGACAAAAGTCAATACCTACACTGTGTCATGTGCTGGAAGGTGAAATGGCTTATAATATACTGCTGGGGTGGCCTTGGATCAGGGACATGAAGTGTGTCCCTTCGATCGCCCACCAGTGCTTGAAGTATGCTTATGAAGGAGAGATCCATGTAGTCCCAATGGACTTAGAGCCCTTCAAGTATTGCAATGCAGTACAATTCATGCCTCAATCGACCCTCCCTTCAACACATTTGGATTTCCAATTAAATCCATCTAAACAGGGTCCAATACCGTAGGCATCATTGGTGACCAACAAGGCAAAATCCCAGCCAGGTGAGACTTCATCACCTGCTCCTTCATCATCAATGCCACCTATCACGTCCCAACAGAAGGACAAGGGAAAATATATCATGGAAGAGGTTAAGCCTCTAGAAGAGGGGTTGCCCATAGTTTCAACAATATCAATAGAGGAAACACCCAACACAACAGAAACCAAGACTCCTGAACCACCAAAAATGGAATGGATTCAGGAAGGACTATAGTTTCCTCCCACCCAATCATCAACAATCACTATTGAAATGGCCAGTACGGGCCTGGGGGAGTACTTAGTGCAAAATGTTGTTGCAACCCCTACATTGGAGTCAGTACAGGACATGGGAATACCTCGCCTTCCCATAGGGGCAATTGTTCCTCTAGGCTACCCACCAAACTAGACAAATTTTGTGTATGGGGGCCTTGATCATGGTCTTGAAACATGCCAGTAAAAGGAAGCAGATGAGGAACCTTTTGTTGAACACATCAACTATCTGTCAAACTCAGATTTTGCCCTAAAATATCTCAACCAATGCAATTGGCATGGATACGAGCTAGGTAGATATGAGCAAGATATGCGGGTCCTTTGCCAACCAAGATATCAGATGCCATATGACAAGTCAGGGGTAGGGTTCAACCATCCCCTGCCATTAGACATCTTGGTTGAAAATATGCAAGGCCTAGAAATAAGCAACAAGGGGGGATTGGCATTAGACCCTTATGCCAATCCAAATACAGAATACACATTGGGAGACTACCTCCCATGGTCAACAAACACCCCTGGAAACAGCAGTAATCCCTCTCCTTTGCTAGAGAGAGGCGAAAGTTCGGACAGTGGTCCTCAAAGAGAAAACCAACGGCTGTCGGACATCTTTCTGAAGTTGTTCCCCTTAGAGATTCCAGACGAAACAACACAGCATCAAGAGAATTAGGTCCCTCCACCAAGAGTGGAACAACCACAATGGGACCAGATTAACTTACTGGAACAAGGAGGATCCTCAACGTCGTAATCAACAGTTGCTGGAGAGGATGAACAATTTTGGATCTATGAAAGTGATTCAGAAGATGAGACTGAGATGGACTATCTCAGACATGCATGAAGACATCACCGCACTTTAACTCATGAAGATCTAATGGGACAGATGGGCATACTACTGGGGCATGAATGGCAAGTAGACCCAGCAAGGTGGGACCAAGTGTTAGACCCATGGCTCCAAATTCAAGATGAGCATCGTCCACCTCGAGATCCCATCATGAAAATAGTGCTGAGGGAAGACCCCGCCATCCTTTTCACAAAATTTGCACCTAGGGAAGATCCATTCATGCCCGTTCCCGTAGAGCCAGATCCAAAGTATAGGGAGAATCTAGAAGAATCAAGTAATCACACCCGTGGTTCTGGAGACCAAATTCATTCCATCCACATGATCTCCATTGATTTGACCACACCCATCCGCAATCCGGCCGATCCATCATGGTCATTGCATCTAGACATAGATGCCATCGACTGGGATCGCGTCAATTCACCATTATCACCATCAGAGTACTGGCCTTTTGATGAAATACTTCATTTTACCCCAAGGACAACTCAGGATATTTTTCAAGCTGAAGATGGACCTGAGGTTCCAAACGTAGATCTAAACTCAGCTAATGATATCCATTTTATCCCAACTCCACATCAGTTAGAGGACGGATCCCACATGTCAGTCGAGGAGATGACTGACGTCGATATCGGCACAGATACAAAGAATCCACAAATTATCAAGCTGGGGGTAAGCTTATCCCCTCAAGAGCAAGCCGATTACATTGCCATTCTCAAATAGAAGAAGGAATTTTTTGCATGGTCGTACAAGGATATGCCAGGACTAGACCCGCAGCTAGTCACGCATAATTTAACGCTTGATCCGACAATCAAGCCTGTAAAGCAAAAACTACGCAAGATGCACCCAACAATGGCCTTGATGGTCAAAGATGAATTACAAAAGCTGTTGGACGCACAATTTTTCATCTGCATGGATTATCCGCCATGGTTGTCCAACATGGTTCCCGTCAAGAAGCCCGACGGGAGGATTCGCATATGCACCAATTTTCGAGACTTAAACAAAGTGAGTCCTAAGGATGATTTTCCCTTGTCGAGCATCGATGCGTTGGTAGACGCTACAGCAGGTCACGAAATGCTTTCCCTAATGGATGGTTTCTCAGGATACAATCAAATTCGTATCAATCCTGAGGACCAACTAAAAATGGCATTCACAATGCCTTGGGGGACATTTTGTTATAAGGTCATGCCTTTTGGCCTTAAAAATGCTGGCGCTACATACCAATGTGCCATGACGTATATCTTCCATGATTACATGCACAAAACTTTGGAAGATTACATGGATGATTTGTTAGCCAAGTCTCTCTTGCGTTCAAATCACATCAATGACTTAAGCAAGATTCTCGATTGCCTCATAGAGCATAAGGTCAGACTGAACCCCAAGAAGTGTATTTTTGGCGTCACATCTGGAAAACTCTTGGGTTTTATAGTCTCAAAGCGAGGCATCGAAGTGGACCCAAACAAAGTCAAGGAAATCCTTGAAATGGCTCCCCCAACCACTATCAAGCAGCTCAGAAGTCTGCAAGGAAAGGTCACGTCGATTAAACGCTTCATAGCACAATTATCTGACAAATGCTGACCCATGAACAAATTATTGCACAAGGGGGTCACATTTCATTGGGATGACGAGTGCCAGTCAGCCTTTGATGAAATCAAACAATACTTGACTTCGCCGCCAGTATTGGCACCACCTAGACCAGGAGTGCCATTCTACTTATACATCTCAGCTACTGAGGTGGAATTGGGTGTCATGCTAGCCCAGAAGAATGAACTCCACAAAGAACAGGCTTCTTACTATCTTAGCCGCACCCTGGTCAGTTACGAACTTAACTATGCATACGTTGAGAAACTCTGCTTGGCAGTGGTGTTTGCTACCAAAAAGCTATGCCACTACATGTTGAGAAACACTACGTATGTTGTGTCTAAGGAGAATCCATTGCGATACATGATGAGTCATACTTATCATAGTAGTCGCACGGCGAAATGGATCATGTTGTTGACGGAATTTGACATTGAATTCATCGGACAAAAATCTATCAAAGGACAAGTCATAGCCGATCAACTAGCAGAGGCTCCTCTTGAAGACGATCAGCCTTTGGTAATAGAACTACCCGATTAGGGGGTCTTCCATGTCTCATAATCGCCAGATTCTGATGATCCTGAGACATAGGCCGACATAACCCTGTTCTTCGATGGTTCTAAGTGTGAGCAAGGTGGTGGCGCAGGAATTGTATTCTTCACACCGCAGGGCGCTCCAATGCCCCTGTCATTTAAATTAAACTTCCAGTGCACCAAAAATAATGCAGAATATGAAGCCTTGCTCCTAGGTCTTCTGACAGCAATCGCCATGAACATCAAAAGATTGAACATCTTTGGTGATTCGTTGTTAATCATCAATCAAGTCAAGGGGGTATATCAATGCAAATGCCCAGTCCTGAAGTCCTAAAAAGCCTTTGTGGACAAATTCCTGGAAAAACTTGAATGGTATGACATCGAGGCACTCCCTCGATCATCGAATCGTTTTGCGGACACAATGGCCTCCCTGGGGTCACTAATTTTGCAAGACCTTTCCGGTGATATGACAACCATTCAAGTCAAAACATTATCGCAATCCACGATGGAGCGTGCAAGCTCAGATTTGATGCCAGGAATCCAAATGATCCAGATTGAACCATCCTCGAATAAGTTCTTTCGAATCTGAGATCGTCTGAAACATGCCAACTGGGGGTCCTTGTTTTTCCCTACTCCCATTAATAGCAACACAATGCTATTTTTACAAGTTTTATCCCAATCAGCATTTGTTAGGGAAGAACTTCAAAAGGGATTGGCGGTTCATACTGTCGAGGTTTCTGATCAACAGGACTGGTATTTACCCATAAGAGATTACCTAAATTTAGGTAATCTTCCCTTTGGATTGACGCACGCTGCAAAACGAACATTCAAGCAGAAAGCGGCTAAGTATGTCTTGATAGGAGACATTTTGTATCGTCGAAGCTATGACGGAATTCTTCTTCGCTGTTTGGACCAGCAAGAGTCTACTTGGGCGATTTCCCAAGCGCACGATGGTACATGTTGCGGCCACTTCGATGGTATGGCCATTGCAAAGCGCATTCTCCGCATAGGCTATTATTGGCCATCTTTAGAGCGATATTGTTGCGAGTATGTCAAGAAGTGCGTGAAGTGTCAACATCATGCCAATTTGATGCACGTACCTTCCCAGGCCCTATAGACAGTCCAGTATGCTTGGCCATTTTTGCAGTGGGGCCTCGATCTAATCGAAAAGATCTCCCCTGCATTTTCAGGCCGTCACACGTTTATCATAATGAAAGCACGAGATTCCGGTCAAAGGAAACACCAAGTGCAATTGCATTCAAAGTTAAGCACGCCTAAGTCCTAGAAATGTAAATTACATGAAACGGAAAAGAGACATGTTGTAAGAGACGCAATCAGATAAAGAAAAAAAGCCCTTTCATTAATTTCTTTCGATCTCTGTTACAATAATGCCTCCTCCCTTTTCAAGGGCTAGGAGCGCAAATAGGGTTTGATTACAATCGCTGAATGATTCCTCCTTCCGCGTGCCCACGATTGCAATGGGCGGGCCAAGATGATGCCGCCGCTGATGTCGATGGGTTCTTCGCCTCTGCTGCTTCTCCTGCGAACAAAGAAATGATCAAGACGTTAGTAGCACCTGCTGCAAATGAAAAGCATTCTCTCTCTAAAACTAACAAAATATGCATACGAATATTTGCCTGAAACAGTGAAAACAGTGAATCCAAATTGCTTCAAAACCTGACATAAGGTAAGAAAAGTTACCAGAAGGCCACTGCCACTGAGGCAACTGGCCAATCCACCTTAAACTGGAATTCGTCCCTGGGCAGGACGAATTCTGACTGTAATTCGTCCCTGGGTGGGACGAATTCTTCTGAGTAGGAGAAACCGACCTGCTGCTGCTCCAATGTCGGATCCCGGGACCTGCAAAACTCCCTGCAAACAGGGGGTTAGGTAATTGGGGCCATTTTGGGACGACCCAGATGGTCGGATTTTCCCAATTTGGCCTCCACCCTCGGGAATTTGACCTTGACACCTGCAAGTTAGCGAAACGACAAAGCAATACAAAACACCCTAAACTCTGACCAAAAGCTACAAAATTGCAATTATAGACTAATCGGACCTAGTAACACGGAATGCAATCTAAAAAATAATCTAAAGTGCTCAAAAACTAAAATTAGGACTTGGGAGGTGCGGGGGTGCCCAAGTGGGCCTCCCACCGTTGGCCCTCGATTTTGGAGCCAATCCACCAAGGATGGGCCCAAAACCTTTTAGGATTGGGGGTCGGCGAATTGGTAGGTTGAGATGTCCATGCGTCGGATTTGAGTAAGGTTCGAGCTTCCAAAGGCCACCCAACAACCTCCCTTGCAAAAGAGATTGATGGATGTAGGAAGGTGAACAAAGGGGGATGCAAGTGAGTCTTCGATTCGGCAAGCACTTCGTTGCTTGAACACTCCTTCCACCTCGTATGTTTTGGGTGAGAAAAGTCCCACCTTTTATAGACCCAAGGGGTCTCTTTTGGGAGGGAAGCACAAAAGCCAAGTGTTGGCCATGGGCGCCATGTGGCAGTCTTGTCTTCCCATGAGGGAGGGGAGTCCTCAATTGACTTGAACTTTGATAAATGCTTCTTGTAACAATCCTCTAACGGCCCCTCTCGTCCACTTACACATGCATGCAAGGTAGGAGCCCTTAACTGACCGTTCTGGGCTGCCACTTGGCACCATTTGCCTTTTTTCCCGTTAAGCTTAGAATTCGTCCCACCCAGGGACGGATTCAGAATTCGTCCCGGGGTGGGACGGATTCTATTTTGAATTCGTCCCCGGGTGAGACGAATACCGGGCAAAGTGTCCAAGTGTGCCAAATTGCTCCTTGACCTCACAAAATTGCTATGAAAGTGGTTAAGACCACTGTTTAACCTCTCGAGGGCTGCCCCGGGGGCTGTGTTTGTCAAAGCGATCGGTGTTTGCGAGTCACATAATCGGATTGGTGCTGTTTTGGTGTCTACGAGATGCCCCTTTTTGGGAAGCGCTACGGGTGACGCAGATCTTGAGCAAAAATAGATAACCAAAGCACTAATGATTAGGGTTTCTTGGTAACCTAACCAACTTTTGATGCCCCAAGTATGGAAAGGGCATGCATTCTTGAATCCTTGCTTCCGACGAGCTAAGGAATTTGATTTCAAGTATTAACCTGTTTTGGTGAGGTGTGACTTGAACTTAGACATTGATCGACCATGAACAAGTGAAGGGCGTTTTTATCCTCGTGGGGAACCTTGTGTTCATGATTCACGAAATGCCAAGTGTTTGATTGATTTGATTGTTGCTTGTTTATTGCCCCAAGCAGGAGCGTGATTGTCTTTGTCAATGATTCTTTGAATGCATGTCGTTTTCCTTAATTGGGTGTGTGATTGTTGGTTGGTGACTAAGTGTGACTACCCCCTCAAGCGACGAATCGATGAGGGAATGACCTTCGTGAGAGAAGCGACGAGTCGCTTGACCCAAGATGACTTGTGCAAGGTTTGCCTTTAGAGGGTTTACCGTTAAGCGTGTGCAATTTTTCCAACATATGGACCTATTTTTGGTGGGTGTTAACCCTTTTGGTGATGTCATAATGAGGTGAAATCGTCGAAAACCTATTTCCCGTGGAGCGGTCCGGCTATGATAGCCTTCTTGGGGAACTAGGAGAGCGATAATTTGGACCTCGACATCGATTTTCTTTGCCTAGAGGTTAAGTGCATGAGCACTTATGCCCGGCAATGTTTTTGTTGTGTTTTTGTTGAATTTTGTACTGTTTTTGTTGTTTTTGTGACACCATTTGGTGATTGAATTGTCGGCAATCCGTCCTCCCGTGGAGCGGTCCGGCTATGGTAGCCTTCTTCGGGAGTAGGATAGTGACAATGCAAACCCCGACATCAATTTTGCTATGCCAAGAGGTTAAGTGCAAGAGCACTTGTGTCTTGCAATGTTTATTGCTTGTTTTGTGTTGCATTTTTTGTTGTTTTGTTGTTTTTGTGACACCATTTGGTGATTAAATTGTCAAAATCTGTCCTCCCGTGGAGCGGTCCGGCTATGGTAGCCTTCTTAGGGAGTAGGATAGTGATAATTTGTGACCTCGATGTCGATTTTCTATGCCAAGAGGTTAAGTGCAAGAGCACTTGTGTCTGCAATGTTTATTGTTTTTTTTGTGTTGATTTTGTTGTTTTTGAGTGGGCTTTGACCCTTTGTGGATGCGTTTGGGGATTAAATTGTCAAAAAATCCGTTTCCCGTGGAGCGGTCCGGCTATGGTAGCCTTCTTAGAGGAGTAGGATAGTGACAATGTAGACCTCGACATCAATTTTGGTATATGCTAAGAGGTTAAGTGCAAGAGCACTTGTGTCTTGAAATGTTTATTGCTTTTTGTTTTTGTGTTGCATTTATTTGTTGTTTTTGTTGTTTTGATTTTCTTTGATCTTGTGCATGATGGTTGATGAATATGGATGTATGCATGTTGATTTATTTTGATGGATGCATATGCTATGATGAATGCAAATGGTTTTGATTTATATGTGATATGCAGATATGAAATGGATGAATGGGGTTTGTGATGTTTGGCTATGGCACCATGGACTGTTTAGAACTCGTTATTTTGTTTTATAGGTTGCGATGCATGACTTTGTATGTATACATGTGGTTTTTCTTTTTTGTATTTTTTGATGGTATTTGTAAGGATGAAAAGTAGCGCAGCTTGGTTTAGAAATGTAGCTAAGGTTTTCCGAGACTCGGACGGTTTTAGCTCACTAGCCATGACTCGTACTTTATCTTACAAGACTTTTGAACAAGGTATGAATCAGACTTGTTTTTGAACAAGTTATTTAACATCCCTGTGTGTGCAATTGAGTTCATTTAGTGGTATTTGTTAGGATACCGCCAGTGCCAGATGGGCTTTCAACCGAACTCGTACTGAGGATCACCTAATTAGCTCCACGAATTCCTTTGTTGTATGTACTAAGATTAATCTGCGTTGTAATCCAGGATGCCATAAGCTAGCTCATCCACATGCAAACATTGATCTGTACGCAAGTTAATGTGACAGATATATCGTCATGCGGGAGGTTTATCTGTTACCAATAGGCTATCAACCAAATTGGTATTGAAGCTTGCCTTATGACCTATAGAATGTCGAGAGTTCCAGGGATTCAAGGTCAACTCCCTTCTTTTTTTCAATTGTATTGGGATACTTGCTCTTTGTAGTGATAAGATCACTGTTTATTTTGATTTGTTTTTCTTTTGAGCAAGGGATTGGGGATATGGAGTGATGAAAATCACCGTTGTTTGTGCCTTTTGATGTGTGCACTATAGTTTGTCAAATTTTTGAGTTTTGACATTTTGCAAATTTTTGTGTTTTGCAACTATTGAGAACTTTAGGGATTCTTAGGGAATTGGGTAGGGAGGAAGCTTGTCCTTTTGCCAACTCTCAGCATTCTAGGGGTCATTCGCACAGGGGGATGAGCAAGATAACCGTTTCGCTTGTGGTGACCTAGATTATTTTGCAGGTTTCATCTTTCGTTCACACAATTTTGGGAATTTTAATGTTTGATTTGTGTTGGGATGTTATGTAACAAGGTGTATTTCAAGTATGACTCTACCTTTGTAAAATCCGTTCGACTTGGTACACTACATGGCTAAAGAGGAAAATGATGACTGAATCACTGAAACTCTTAGTACATTCCTAGACCACTGACTGTAGTGTGGTAAAATTTATGCATGGTGTTTTTGTTGATTTTGATGAATTCGAGTATGCCTAGAATTGAGATGCAAATCTTTGTTGTTTTTGATGATTTTTGTTGTTTTGTTTTTGTTGAATTTCTTGATTTGTTTGACCAAGAGATTGCGATAATCGTTGGAGCTTTTTGGGTTGACCAAGAGATTGCGATAATCCTTGGAGCTTTTTGGTGACCAAGAGATTGCGATAATCCTTGGAGCTTTTTTGGTGACCAAGAGATTGCGATAATCCTTGGAGCTTTTGGGTGACCAAGAGATTGCGATAATCCTTGGAGCTTTTTGGGTGACCAAGAGATTGCGATAATCCTTGGAGCTTTTTGGTTGACCAAGAGATTGCGATAATCCTTGGAGCTTTTTGGGTGACCAAGAGATTGCGATAATCCTTGGAGCTTTTTGGTGACCAAGAGATTGCGATAATCCTTGGAGTTTTTGGGTGACCAAGAGATTGCGATAATCCTTGGAGCTTTTGGGTGACCAAGAGATTGCGATAATCCTTGGAGCTTTTGGGTGACCAAGAGATTGCGATAATCCTTGGAGCATTTTGGGTTTGAATTATGGTTCTTCAGGGGATAGAGGTACCCCCAGCTTGATGGTCTTTGCACTCCGGATCTGGCTCTAGAGGTATGGGCATGAATGGATCGGCCCTATGCACGGAGATGAGGATAGGGTCCGCCCGCGGCACTGATGTTGCTATGATGTCTCTTGGTGGAAGTTGCTCTTTGTGTGCCCAACGTGGTGGATGTAATGCTTGGTCCCACTGTGGTGGGTTAACACGCCACTCATGCCCTAGTATTATGTTTATCTCGTTGACATGCTTCTTCAAATTTTATGGGATGCCGATGTTGTCGCATGTGATTGTCTGTGGGCTATGTCCTGTTTCATCCTCACCTTCGGACAATGTGTATAGCTCATCGGAATCTGGAGATTCCGAGACATGGAGGACTCGCATCATCAGGTAGCCCTATGGTTAAAGGTTGATCCTCTTCGAAAGGAGCCTTATGTAAGTTGGGCCTTGGGAGCTCCAAAATCTTGGTCTCTACCAACTCTAAGTGCTCTAGTGCTTTGCATGTATCGGGAGATTTGAACTCCTCCTCTTTGGTTGGTTCTTGTTGAGGAACTTGGGGCTTATGGAGGGGTGGCCAGATGGCACCCCCATGCCTTGGTAGGGCAGTTCATCCCGCTCTTCTTCGCGCTCTGATTCCTTAGAGGCTTCTTGATGAATTTCTAAGGGTGGCTCATAAGCCTGGGTGGATGTCTGAGGAAGGCACCCATCATTGGTTATAGGAGCAGCCTCCCATTCATGTCTAGGAGGCGTCGGGGGTGGTGCTTCAGGAATCGGGAGAGTAGCTTCCCGCTCCTGTCTAGGAGGTGTTGGGGGTAGCTTTTGATGAGGTCGCGATGACCTATCTTCCCCCGGGTTGTGCCACTCAAAATATTTTGTCTTATGCATGTGAGGGGTTGGAGTCCTCTCTTGTATAGTGTGTTGGAACAGCTCATCCTTCTGGCGCTGGAAGGTGCTCTTCGTTAATATGGTACGGTTCCTCTAACGGTAGTCGTTCGAGCTCAAGTTGCGTGAGTTGCTTGAGATGTGTGATATATTCGGCAGATTCTACGATAGTTAGTCCCACCGCCTCATGTCTAGAAGGCCTAGACGCCTCTCTTAGATAAAAATCTTGGTCGTAGTGATCCAAGATCTCTATAGGACACATCCCTCTGTTAGGGGTAGCAGCATTCTCTCGGGGCTTTGGCCTCAGTGAGTGGTCCTGATAGATAGCAAGTGCGAAGGCATATTGCTCTCGCACTGTATATTGCTCTCGAGGAAGGTAGAGGTCTTCCTCGTGCTCTCTTTCATAAGTGAAAAAGGGATGGACGGAGCTATCTCGCCCTCGCCCAAAGAGCCTTGTGCTCTGGATTTGTCTTTGTAGTTCGGCAACTAGAGGGGGTGAAGGAGGGATAATGTAATCATGTGGTTCCTCCCATCGAACCCTATGTTGACTTAGCACTTCATCGCGCGATGACCGCTCATAGCGAGCATCTAAGGGAGCTCTCATTGCTTCATGTCTAGAAGGCCTAGATGCCTCTTCTAGATATCTATCTCGGTCGTAGTGATCCAAGATCTCTATAGGCGACCTCCCTCTATTGGGGGTAACAACATTCCCTCGAGGCTTTGGCCTCGGTGAGTGTTCCTGATAGATAGCAGGTGCGAAGGCGTATTGCTCTCGCACGGTATATTGCTCTCGAGGAAGGTAGAGGTCTTCCTCGTGCTCTCTTTCATAAATGAAAAAGGAACGGGTGGAGTTGGCCCGCCCCGCCCGAGGAGCCTTGTGCTCTGGATTTGTCTTTGTAGTCCTGACAACTAGAGGGGGTGAAGGACGGGTAGTGTAATGATGTGGTTCCTCCCGTCGAACCCTATGTTGACCTAGCGCTTCATCGCGCGGTGACCGCTCATAGCGATCATCTAAGGGAGCTCTCCTATGACTGTACACCTCATGGAAGGGTGTGTGATGAGTGCTATGTTGAACAGGAGTGCTCCTCGAAGAGGTGTCCCCGTAGTCTCTTTCCTTTAAGGTGTGGAGGGGACTGCATTGTGTGTTAGGTCGCCAAGGTGGTATGACCAAATCCTTGGGATTGTAATGGAGGTGACTCGTGCCTCCTTGGACATTCCCCATAGCCTCCGCCCGTGATTGGGCTTGGCTACGGGTTAGCACCATGACGATGTCTCTCTAAAAAGCCCTAAAATTGAAAATGAGTCGATGGGGCCCAAAATTGGTGTGCGCATCCCTCTTATAGTAGATAAGACAAAAATGAAGTTTCAAGTCCTAGCTCTAAATACATTAGGAGATATTGACATCCGAACAGCTCAAAAAGTGCATAGAATTGCGTGCCCAATTTTAAAACCTAATTTCGGGGCACTAGATGATGGAATTTGGCCCCGAAAACTGACTTTTCTGGGCAAATAGAATTCTAGGGAATTTATTTGTTTAAAATTATCCCACCTAACTCCCTGTAAAATTTCAAGTCAATCGGAGCTACGGTTGAGAAGTTATGGCCCCGGCAAGATGCACTAAAATTTAGAGAAAAATACAAGATTTCCCATTTTTTATTGGATGGTCCCGCATCACTTATGGGCACATTTGGGGTGATTTTGGGTTGACCAAAGGGTTCATGGACACCTTTGGGGCATTTTGGAGTGACCAAGCGATTACGGGAATCCTTGGAGCTTTTTGGAGAAAATGACAAAATGCGTAGATTTTTTTTTTTTTATCTTTGTTTTTAATGATTTTTTTTTTGTCTACACTAAACAGAATTAAACACACACATTCACAAAACCGTGATTATCTCTTTTAAGGATTCTTGGTGTGCCCTAGACTGGTTTAGTGCATTTTGATGTTTTGTTTTGTTTTTGTAGGTTTTGTAGAACGTTTAAATGCATCATGTAGGCTCTTATAACTCCAAAAAGGTCGCCCCTTCAATATACCAACCAGAGCCGATATACCAACCTCTCTATATACCCGCCCTTACGAGAGGGAGACTATAGGTACGTGAGAGCAGAAGGTACGTGGTACGTAGGCGGTACGGAAGGGGGATTGTCCCGTTAATGGCACCTACCATAGAAAACTTATCCTCGCGCGCATGGGAATCACCCCGACTACGCTCGGTCTGTCTTCGTCGGATTTACGCCTAACAACAGTTGACAATCGGGAAATGGATGCAAATCAAGCCAAGGTGGTGATTAAATCCACCAATGGTCTTGATCAAGGGTTGGGGTCTTACGACCAGCTCCTTGGTTTAAAGTTGTTTCGTGATGTGTGTGGGATTCGTTTTATCCAACAAAATGAAACTAGCATACATGACTTTTCCTAATGCAATGCAAGATTAAATGAAAACAATTAAAGAAACAGAAACGTAAACAGAAAAATTATAACAGAGATCATGAAAATCCCTACCTCTTCTCTTTCGCTCCTGTTGTCTCTGAATTTCTGCTCTGAAAATCCGCAGACAGGAATTCGTCCCCTCGGGAGACGAATTGCAGAACGGAATTCGTCCCACCCAGAGACGAATTTGAATTCGTCTCAGGGTCAGACGAATTGCAGAAAAGGATTCGTCCCTGTCAGAGACGAATAGCAGTCTGCAACAAAAAAAGATGTACCTGTCAAGCACAAACACAAAACTTTGATCAGTTTCTGTGATTTCAAAAACCAGGGAACAGGGTCCCACCGTGATCGCCACTGAAAGCACGAGATTCCGGTCAAAGGAAACACCAAGTGCAATTGCATTCAAAGTTAAGCACGCCTAAGTCCTAGAAATGTAAATTACATGAAACGAAAAAGAGACATGTTGTAAGAGACGCAATCAGATAAAGAAAACACAGCCCTTTCATTAATTTCTTTCGATCTCTGTTACAATAATGCCTCCTCCCTTTTCAGGGGCTAGGAGCGCAAATAGGGTTTGATTACAATCGCCGAATGATTCCTCCTTCCGCGTGCCCACGATTGCAATGGGCGGGCCAAGATGATGCCGCCGCTGATGTTGATGGGTTCTTCGCCTCCGCTCGCTTCTCCCCGCGAACAAAGAAATGATCAAGACGTTAGTAGCACCTCGCTGCAAATGAAAAGCATTCTCTCTCTAAAACTAACAAAATATGCATACGAATATTTGCCTGAAACAGTGAAAACAATGAATCCAAATTGCTTCAAAACCTGACAGAAGGTAAGAAAAGTTACCAGAAGGCCACTGCCACTGAGGCAGCTGGCCAATCCACCTTAAACTGGAATTCGTCCCTGGGCAGGACGAATTCTGACTGTAATTCGTCCCTGGGTGGGACGAATTCTTCTGAGTAGGAGAAACCGACCCGTCGCCGCTCCAATGTCGGATCCCGGGACCCGCAAAACTCCCTGCAAACAGGGGGTTAGGTAATTGGGGCCATTTTGGGACGACCCAGATGGTCGGATTTTCCCAATTTGGCCTCCACCCTCGGGAATTTGACCTTGACACCTGCAAGTTAGCGAAACGACAAAGCAATACAAAACACCCTAAACTCCGACCAAAAGCTACAAAATTGCAATTATAGACTAATCGGACCTAGTAACACATAATGCAATCTAAAAAATAATCTAAAGTGCTCAAAAACTAAAATTAGAACTTGGGAGGTGCGGGGGTGCCCAAGTGGGCCTCCCACCGTTGGCCCTCGATTTTGGAGCCAATCCACCAAGGATGGGCCCAAAACCTTTTAGGATTGGGGGTCGGCGAATTGGTAGGTTCAGATGTCCATGCGTCGGATTTGAGTAAGGTTCGAGCTTCCAAAGGCCACCCAACAACCTCCCTTGCAAAAGAGATTGATGGATGTAGGAAGGTGAACAAAGGGGGATGCAAGTGAGTCTTCGATTCGGCAACACTTCGTTGCTTGAACACTCCTTCCACCTCGTATGTTTTGGGTGAGAAAAGTCCCACCTTTTATAGACCCAAGGGGTCTCTTTTGGGAGGGAAGCACAAAAGCCAAGTGTTGGCCATAGGCGCCATGTGGCACTCTTGTCTTCCCATGAGGGAGGGGAGTCCTCCATTGACTTGAACTTTGATAAATGCTTCTTGTAACAGCTCCTCTAACGGCCCCTCTCGTCCACTTACACATGCGTGCAAGGTAGGAGCCCTTAACCGACCGTTCGGGCTGCCACTTGGCACCATTTGCCTTTTTGCCCGTTGCTTAGAATTCGTCCCACCCAGGGACGGATTTAGAATTCGTCCCGGGGTGGGACGGATTCTATTTTGAATTCGTCCCCGGGTGAGACGAATACCGGGCAAAGTGTCCAAGTGTGCCAAATTGCTTCTTGACCTCACAAAATTGCTATGAAAGTGGTTAAGACCACTGTTTAACCTCTGAGGGCTGCCCTGGGGGCTGTGTTTGTCAAAGCGATCAGTGTTTGCAGTCACATAATCGGATTGGTGCTGTTTTGGTGTCTACACATAACAGCCACAGAATATTTTACCAAATGGGTGGAAGTAATTCCGTTAACCTCAACGAAAGGACCCCGCATTGTGGAGTTCATATTGCATAACATCATATGTCGTTTTGGTATTCCATCCAAAATAATCTCGGATAATGGGCCTTCATTCAAGAACAAATACGTGCGTGCTTTGACCACAAAGTACAAAATTCAGCACAGCTTTTCAACGCCCTATTATCCGCAAGCAAACGGGCAAGCAGAGGCATCAAACAAAACACTAGTCGCCATCCTTAAAAAGACAGTCGCAGATAGTCATAAGGATTGGCACATACAAATCCCACTTGCCCTTTGGGCTTATCGCACTAGCATTCAGACGCCCACTGGGGAAACTCTATTTTCGGTCGTGTATGGCTCAGAGGCAGTAATGCCTCTCGAGTTGGAAATTCCTTCCCTCCGCATATCAATGCAGGAGTTCATCGATGATAACACTACGTGGCAGGCCCGGTTAGACCAACTTACATTGCTTGACGAACGACGTGTTAATGCTCTCGAGCATTTACGTATCTATCAAGAGCGACTTAAAAGGGCTTACAACATGAAAGTTCACCTAAGGGACTTTCGGGTTGGTGATTTGGTTTTGAAGGAAAACCAACAGAACTCAAATTTGCCGTCCCACATGAGAGACAAATTCATGGCAAATTGGTTAGGTCCATATGTCATTGATAGCATAATAGGACCCGGGACATACCGGCTAGCTTCTCTTGATGGTATCAAGGAAACAGAACCCTTGAATATCAGTCATTTGCGACCATTCCACATCTAAGAAAGCCATATCCTCAAAAATCTCCAAGGATTATCGCAATCACTTGGTCACCACAAAAAGCTCCAAGGATTATCACAATCACTTGGTCAATCCAAAAGCTCCAAGGATTATCGCAATCACTTGGTCAAAATAAAAAGCTCCAAGGATTATCGCAATCACTTGGTCACCACAAAAAGCTCCAAGGATTATCACAATCACTTGGTCAATCCAAAAGCTCCAAGGATTATCGCAATCACTTGGTCAATCCAAAAGCTCCAAGGATTATCGCAATCACTTGGTCAATCCAAAGCTCCAAGGATTATCGCAATCACTTGGTCAAAACAAAAAGCTCCAAGGATTATCGCAATCACTTGGTCAAAACCCAAAAAGCTCCAAGGATTATCGCAATCACTTGGTCACACCAAAAAGCTCCAAGGATTATCACAATCACTTGGTCAAACCTAAAAAGCTCCAACGATTATCGCAATCGCTTGGTCAAATTCATCAATAGAGAGTTCCTCTAGCACCGCATATTCACATTCACAAAATCAATCCATCAAAAATACAAAAATATGTAGATGCATTAAGCATTGCATTCATACATTGCATATTTGTGGTTGTATAGGTCAAAGGCACCATAGGCTGCAATTGCTCTGCTAGTCCATCTTGTTTCGCATAGTTCCATTTTACAAAAACAACAAAAACACCATGCATAACTTTTACCACACTACAGTCAGTGGTCTGTAAATGTACCAAGAGTTTCAGTGATTCAGTCATCATTTTCCTCTTTAACCATGTAATGTATCAAATCGAACATATTTTACGAAGGTAGAGTCATACTTGAAATACACCTTGTTACGTAACATCCCAACACAAATTAAAACACTAAAAATTCCCAAGTTGTGTGAACGAAAGATGAAACCTGCATAATAATCTAGGTCACCATAAGCGAAACGGTTATCTTGCTCATCCCCCTGTGCGAATGACCCAAAGAATGTTGAGAGTTGGCAAAAGGACAAGCATCCTCCCTACCCAATTCCTTAAGAATCCCTAAATTCTCAATAGTTGCAAAACATCAAAAGTTTGCAACATGTCAAAACTCAAATACTTGACATCTTACAGTGCACAAATCAAATGGCACAAACGATAGTGATTTTCATCACTCCATATCCCCAATCCCTCGCTCAAAAGAAAAACAAATTAAAATAAATAGTGATCTCATCACTACAAAAGAGCAAGTATCCCAATATAATTGAAGAAAAGAAGGGAGTTGACCTTGAATCCCTGGAACTCTCAGCATTCTATAGGTCATAAGGCAAGCCTCAGTATCGGTTTGGTTGATAGCCTATCGATAACTAGCGGTAAACCTCTCGCATGACGATATATCTGTCACATTAACTTGCGTACAAATCAATGTTTGCATGTGGACGAGCTAGCTTATGGTATCCTGGATAGCACCGCAGATTAATCTAACTGAATACAACAAAGGAGTTAGTGGAACTAATTAGGTGATCCTCAGTACAGGTTCGGTTGAAAGCCCATCTAGCACTGACGGTATCCTGATAAATACCACAATAACGAACTCAATTACACACACAGGGATGTGAAATAGCTTGGTTAAAACAAGTCTAACTCATACCTTGTTCAAAAGTCTTATAAGACAAAGTACAGTCTTGGCTGGTGAGTTAAAACCGTCTGAGTCTCAGAAAACCTTAGCTACATTTCTAAACCAACTGCGCCGCTTTTCATCCTTACAATACCATCAAAAAATACAAAAAGAGAAAACCACATGTATACATACAAGAGCCATACATTACAACAATCGCCTAAAAACAAAATAACAGAGTTCTAAACAGTCCTTGGTGCCATAGCCAAACATCACAAACCCCATTCATCCATTTCATATCTGCATATCACATATAAATCAAAACCATTTGCATTCATCATAGCATATGCATCCATCAAAATAAATCAACATGCATACATCCATATTCATCAACCATCATGCACAAGATCAAAGAAAATCAAAACAACAAAAACAAACAAATAAATGCAACACAAAAAAAAAAGCAATAAACATTGTCAGACACAAGTGCTCTTGCACTTAACCTCTTGGCATAGCAAAATTGATGTCGGGGTTTACATTGTCACTATCCTACTCCTGAAGAAGGCTACCATAGCCGGACCGCTCCACGGGAGGATGGATTTTCGACAATTTAATCCCCAAACGACATCACAAAAGGGTCAAAGCCCACTCAAAAACAATAAGAAAATCAAAACAACACAAAAAGCAATAAACATTGCTAGACACAAGTGCTCTTGCACTTAACCTCTTGGCATAGAAAAACTGATGTCAGGGTCTACATTGTCGCTATCCTACTCCCTAAGAAGGCTACCATAGCCGGACCGCTCCACGAGAAGACGGATTTTTGACAATTTCATCCCCAAACGACGTCACAAATGGGTCAAAGCCCACTAAAAAACAAGAAAATCAAAACAACAAAAACAACAAATAAATGCAACACAAACAAACAAGCAATAAACATTGTCGGACACAAGTGCTCTTGCACTTAACCTCTGGGCAAAGAAAATTGATGTCGGGGTTCAAATTATTGCTCTCCTACTTCCCCAAGAAGGCTATAATAGCCGGACCACTCCACGGGAAGTTAGATTTTTGATGATTTCACCTCATTATGGCATCACCAAAAGGGTTAACACCCACCAAAAATAGGTCCAAATGTTGGAAAAATTGCACATGCTTAACGGTAAACCCTCTAAACGCACCCTTGCACAAGTCATCATGGGTCAAGCGACTCGTCGCTTTGCTCACGAAGGTCATTCCCTCATCGATTCGTCGCTTGAGGGGGTAGTCACACTTAGTCACTAATCAAAAATCACACACCCAATTAAGGAAAACGACATGCATTCAAAGAATCATTGACAAAGACAATTACGCTCCTGCTTGGGGCAGTAAACAAGCAACAATCAAATCAATCAAACACTTGGCATTTCGTGAATCATGAACACAAGGTTCCCCTGAGGATAAAACGCCCTTCGCCTATTCATGACTAATCAATGTCTAAGTTCAAGTCACACCTCACCAAAACAGGTTAACACTTGAAATCAAACTCCTTAGCTCGTCAAAAGCAAATATTCAAGAATGCATGCCCTTTCCATGCTTGGGGCATCACAAGTTGGTTAGGTTACCAAGAAACCCTAATCATTAGTGCTTTGGTTATCTATTTTTGTTCGGTGCTGCGCCATGCACAACGCCTCCCAAAAAGGGGCATCTGTAGACACCAAAACAAGCACCAATCCGATTACGTGACTGCAAACACTGATCGCTTTGACAAAACACAGCCCCCAGGGTAGCCCTCAGAGGTTAAACAGTGGTCCTAACCACTTTTATAGCAATTTTGTAAGGTCAAAAGGGCAATTTGGCACATTTAGGCACTTTGCTCAGAATCTGTCTCACCTAGAGACGGATTCAAATCTGTCTCACCCAGAGACGAATTCAAAATTAGAATCTATCTCACCCAGAGACGGATTTTGAATTCGTAACTGGTAGGGATGAATTCTAAGTTTAACGGGCAAAAAGAAGAATGGCGCCAAGTGGTAGCCCAGGACAGTCAGTTGATGACTTCTACCTCGCACGCGTGTGTGGGTGGACAGATAGGCCGTTAGAGGACTGTCACAAGGGCAGTTATGAAAGCCCAATTCAATGGAGGACTCCCCTCCCTCATGGGAAGACATGAATGCCACATGGCACCTATGACCAACACATGGCATTTGTGCTTCCCTCTCAAAAGAGACCCCATGGGTCTATAAAATGTGGGACTTTTCTCACCCAAAGAAGACAAAGTTGAAGGAGATTTCAAGCAACGAAGTGCTGCCGAGTTGAAGACCCACTTGCATCCCTTTTGGTTCACCTTCTCGCATCCACCAATCTCTTTTGCAAGGGAGGTTGTTGGGTGGCTTTTGGAAGCTTGAACCTGACCCAAATCCAACAGATGGACACCCGAACCAACCAATTCGCCGACCCCCAATCCTAAGAGGTTTTGGGCCCATCCCTAGTGGATTGGCGCCGGAATCAAGTGCCAACGGTGGGAGGCCTACTTGGGCACCCCCGCACTTTCTAAGTTTTAGAGCATTCTAGATTACTTTTTCAGGTTGCATTTTGTGTTATCATGTTTGGTTAACTCATAGCTGCAAGTTCATAACTTTTGATCAGATTCTAGTATGTTTTGTTTCGCTTTGTTGTTTCACTAACTTGCAGGTGGCGAGATCAAATTCCTAAGGGTAGAGGCCAAATTGGGAGAATCTGACCATCTGGGTCGTCCCAAAATGGCCCCAATTACATAACCCCCTTGTTTGTAGGCATTTTGCAGGTCTCGAGAATCGACATTGGAGCAGCAGTAGGTCGGCTTCTTCAACACAAAAGAATTCGTCCCACCCAGGGACGAATTGCAGTCAGAATTCGTCCTGCCCAGGGAAGAATTCCAGTTGAAGGCAGATTGGCCAGCTGTCTCAGTGGCAATGGCCTTCTGGTAACTTTTTCTGTCTTCTGTCAAGATTTCAAGCCATTTGGACTCACTATATTTACTGTTTCAGGCAAATGTTTACATGCATATTTCTTTAATTTTAGAGAATGAACACTTTCCATTTGCGGCAGGTGCTACTGACATCTTGGTTGTTTCTTTTTTCGCAGGAGAAGCAGCAGAGGTGAAGAACTCATCGACATCAGCGGCGGCATCATCTTGGCCCATCCATTTCAATCGTGGGCACGCAAAAAGAGGAACATTAAGTGATTGTAATCAAATTCTTTTAGTCCTCCTAGCCCCTGAAAAGGGAGGAGGCGTCATTGTAACAGAGATCAAGAAATTTTAATGAAAGGGCTGTGATTTATCCATTTGCTTGTATCTCATTTTAATGCGTCTTTTTCCTTTCATGCACTTTACATTTCTAGGACTTAAGCGCATTTGACTTTGGTTGCATCGCAATTAGTATTTCCTTTGCCCGGAATCTCGTGCTTTCACCTAGAATTTTCTCTTTCCAAACTCACCACTAGATGTGGGGTAAACCAAAATTCTAGAAGCAACACAAGATCAAGGATAAAAAAGGTAAAATCTGTTGATCCTTTAAATTCTTCAAATTACTAGGGAACACCTATTAAACATTCATTTTTTAAGAAATATGCTAAAAAAATCTTAGGTAAAAGGGAGGGGGAATAAAAGATGACCCAGAGATTCTTCTGCACATTTGCATAGGATACAAATGTTAGGTAACATCAAACCTCTCTTTTGGAGGTTGTTCAAGGTTAAAAAGTTGCATTGAGATGCTAGCCAAAAAATATGCTGATCTTAGGAGTCAACACTTTTAACCAAATTTTACTCACAAAGAACTAAGGATCACTATGCTTGTCCAACAAGGAATAAGCTAACTTCATAGAAAATTTACCATCATTATATAGGTACCAAATGAACCTATTCGGTGTATCTCTTCCATGGATGATGCACCATTTAATAATATTATATAATGAATTAAACACCATTACTTCTAATTGGGATAAATCTAGAAATTCGAAAGATTTCCATTTGGGATGGTCATTATACCTTTCAATAAAATCATTGACTTTAGGGCCTTGAAATATTTTAGTTATTGGATTTATCAGCTTCATGTTTGTAATGGAATTTAAAGAGGTATTAGTAGCCCAAGGATCCCTCTAGTATTTAATAGACTTGTCATCACCCAAACTCCATCTTTCTCTATTACAAATATCTGAGCAACATTTAATCAAGCTAGACAAAAAGGCCAATCCATGAGGAGGAACAAGGTTCCTGAGAAACTAAAATCTATTTCTTAAATATTTGGTTTTTATAATCTAAACCCAACTAATATTCTCATCCTAATCCAGTCTCCAACCTTGCTTGGCTACCAAAGTTGAATTCATAGCCTTTAGCCTTCTAATTCCTAAGTTGTCCTCCTCCTTCTTACTATAGACTTGATCCCAAGCCACTAAATATAATTTCTTTTTATAATTAGCACCTAACCATAGGAAGGAGCATTGAATATGTTTAGTTTTCTCTAGAATATTACTCAAAATTCTGAATAAGGACATAAAATATATTGGGATACTCTGTGGTGTAGCTTTAACCAGCATTAGCTTCCTTGCTCGGATTAAGAGAGCATCCTTCCATCTAGCTAGCTTCCTCTGGACCCTTTCTACCACTGGCTCCCACAGATAATATTTAGGAGCTCCTTTAAACATTGGCATCCCTAGGTAAACCAAGGGAAGAGAGTCAATGTCATATCCTAGAATGTCAACAATCCTTCTCTACCTGATGGGAGGGGAATTGAAGAAGAAAATTATATATTTTTTTAAATTATTCTTCTCTCTAGAAGCAATTTCAAAGGCTTCCAAAATATTTTTAACTACATTGTCTTAAGATATTGAGGCTAGAAAGGAAAGGAGAGTGTCAATAGTAAATTGGTGATGGGAATGTTTTGAGTGGTATTTTTCCAAAAATAATTAAAAAATTTATATTAAAAAAAGATCATTTACAAGTTGGTATGAGACTCCTCCCAGCATCAACTGAAAAGAACACTTTTTTACATCAGTAAAATAAGATCTGCATTGAAGCCAAATATTCGAAACCAGATTTCTACAAGGGTTGTCCACTTGTTTACAACAGTAAAAGTAGATCTGCATTGGAGCCAAATCTTCTAAACCATATTTCTACAATGACTATCCAAATTAGCTAAATTCTATATTTGCTCACCAACTTACTTAGTCCTCTCATCCTCAATAACCATATAAGTACCCCTACATCGTTCTAAGTACCCATGTTAGCCAAGAAGTCTACCACTTTATTTGAATCTGTACTCACATAAACTAGAATCACATCATCTAATTCCCTCTATAATTTCTTAATTTGGGTGCCAAGAATATTTATATTCAACCTTTATGTCTTTAAATCAAAGTTCCTCATGCAATCCAGAAATCCTACCAATATAAAAATATAATTCTAGGATTATCCTCTTGTAACCTTGTCTTACTACCTATATAGAAGTGTTGTGATGCCCTTCACAATAAGCCCAAAATTGGGGACCCACTTGAAATTTGAAAAGCTTGTTTCAAATTGTTGCTTGCACTTATTGTTCATCATTGTCATCATTGAAATATTAAAATGATCATCTTTCTCCGAATGGAATGGGTTTATAGCAGGATAAATTGTCAAAATTCATTTCATGATTTGAAAATACTTGAGTTATGCTTATATAGTTATTTTAACTATGACCTTTAAGTTGTGTTATTGTTGTTATGTTAAGATGTCATGTAAAGTCATATAAATTTTGTTTTATTTTATATTTTGTTTTGGTTTTGTATATACTTATTGTTTCTTAGATTGTTATGTGTATGTTTGTTATGCTTATATGGTTTGCAATGTTATTTTAAATTGTTTTTGTTTGTTATAGGTTTTTTTCCTTTTATATATGTTTATTGTGTCATTATATAGTGTGTTTTGTAAGTTTACTTTTTATTATTTGATTTAGTTTATTTTGGTTAGCTAAGTGTTGTGTGATATAAATATTTATATTATTGTATATTTTATTTCATTTTTATAATGTAATTCGTATTGTCTAACTTATATGTACTGTGATCCAGGTCTGGTAGTCTCCGAAGTGACATCTAAAGAGGATTTCGAATCCCGCGAATTAAAGTGAAGTGAGTTCCACAGTTTCGGGTGAACACGAAGATCAATGCGGGTCCCACATGATTAATCGTGGAATTCTGCGCAATGCTTGAAACGGGTCTCACAGTCTTCAATTTATGAAAATGGGGTTTTGACACGTATTTCGCATTGGATCGATGACATCATATAGCCCTAAAATGCCATTGTCGGGGTTTTTTACAAAGTCACGATCGTGGGAAAATATAACGTAGTTGCTTGAAAACACAATCATCACACGCCGGAACACCATCGTCGAGATGTCAGAAAAGGTTTGTTTGAAAAAGCAAATGGAGGAAAACCAGTGACGCGGAACGATGCAGTCAGAGTTATCGAAATCCACACAGTAGAATGAACGAGTTGGGAGGTGCCAACAGAAGACATATGTGGAGCTTCTTCATGTTATATATCACCAGAGATTGAGTGAATCATTTTGGAAATATAGATATTTTGGATATGATTGTTAATGCCAAGACCACATGCATAATTGTTGCTCACAGTGAAGAGAAATATTGTTGGTATAGAATAGTCATTGTTTATCCGAGGAGGAAAGTATTTCTATGAACGATCATATAATTTTAATGCAATTATAACAAAGTTTTAGTGAATGATTGGAATGCAGCAACATATGTGAAACATGCTGATGATGATAACCATGGCAAATCCAAATCATTACAGACTGAAACTGAAAGATATTATGTTTGAATGACATGGTTAAGTGAATCGAATTTGGAATTCGGGTAGTTGTGTGATGTGGATAAATTAGAACATGCAAATCTCACAGTGAAAGCTTAGTGATGTAACACAAATGGTGTAGTGTTGGGATATAATTAGGTTGACAATGTATAAGTAGGAAATGTTTGCAAAGAGGATAATTAATTCATGGACGAATTGTGACCTATTTGGTAGGCCCAAAGGTGTTAAAGAGTCGCTGAGAGATATGGACAAGCTCTGTATTCACGATTTGAGGTTTTTTGTTTGAGGGTCTTGTGAAATGATATTCGAGGTGGTTGCCATTTTATTGTAGACAAAATCATCCAGTGGTAGGTACTTTATTGTAGAGGAAATCGCATGTGGAAGATGACAAATTTGTCACATATGTTGGAATGAATTCATGGTGGTTGGAATGAATTTATGGTGGATGAAAAGTTTAGGTCAGACAAATTTTGTTTATTGAAAATATGTCTTGTTTCACTGTTCAAGCATGGTCGAATGTGAACAATAATGATTATTTTTGCGGTGGAGGTTTTTAAGCAGAAATAGTTTTAGGACACCAACTGAAGCAAAGGAAATTTTTGAAAAGTTTTTTAAGGTTTATTAAAATATTGCAGATATGATGAAACTTAATAGGAGGCTTTACACTATTATGATGGTCGTGATGTATACGTCCCTTGTTGGACAAGGTATCGAAGTTCTATTGTTCAAAATGAAATCGTAGATAATTCAAACTGCTAGTGGAATGATGTGATAGAAATATCCCTAAGAGTAATGTTTTTGTGTTATCATTTCAATACATTTTGTTAGATACCAAAGAAAATGAAAAGAATAATAGTCACATTGGATAAAATGTAATATTTATTCAAGTGAACTAAGAAATGTGTATTGCGTACCTTTATAAAAGGTGATAAGGTATAGGAAATGAAAATAATAATAGTCACATTTGATTGGATAAAATGTAATATTTATTTTAAGTGAACTAAGAAATTTGTATTGCGTACCTTTATAAAAGGTGATAAGGTATAGTTTTACCTAAAACAATTATGCACAAGATGGATGGGCGTAGATTAATCCGTTATTAGAATGACTTCATAAAGGATTAAAAAGGCCATGATCAAAAAGAAGAGGGTCGAACAGGTTGGAGAAAAAGAAGAAAGATTGAAAGGAGGCAAATACAAGACCGAGGTTGCAGACATGAATACAAAGACTTTGTTGGATTCATTGTAAGATCTAATATTTTGTATGAAATTCATTTTTTATTAAAAGCAAACACTATTGTGGTGTTTTTATTTTATAAGTTGATTGATATAATTTTTTAATTAAAATTTCCGTAGTAGATAGCACCAAATGTGTGGTAGGATTGTGTAAATTCTGATCTAAATGGATTTGGTTTTCATAGTTATGTTTTTTTGTGTTTAGCAAGTTTGTCCGGACGTTTTACCCTAAGACCTTTTTAATTGATGTGAGACATTAAGATTTAAGATAAAAACTAGTTTATTTTATAAAATATTTAAATTTTACAACTAGGTTAAAGTTTGAATTTATCACTCAAATATTTATTTCTATAAATATTTCAGGTTTCACATAGGAGGGAATCAATGAACTTTTGATTTTAAATTTCATTAATTTTATTAAGTTCATTGAATATTTTTTATTAAAACCCTAAGTTGAAATATTCATATTTATAGAAAGGGTTGTAAAATTTATTTATTAAGTTAATAAATATTTGATTTTGATATCATAAAATTTTAAAATCCATAATTTGATATTTATTTATGTTTTTAGAAGTTTGATTTATTAAAATTTTGAATCTGAAATCATAAATTCCAAAGTATACTATTGAAAGGATTAAATTTATTTACTTCAAATATTTAGTTTAATGAATATTTGAAAATAAATAAACAGAACATTAAGTAAGATTACGTGAATTCTAATTTAGAAAAAATATAATTAGAATTTATACATATTAATTATTTATATTTATTTATTTCAAATATTTGAATTAACAAATTTTTGGTGTAAAAGGTTATATGCATTCTAATTATTATATTATAAAGTACAAAACTTTATAATTAGAATTCATACACATTAATTATTCATATTCGATGAAAAGAAGCAAGGATTATAAAGCTTAGAATATTCTAAAAGCCCAAACATAGGGATTATAAAGTGTTTCACATTTTTTAATTAGGATTTTTATTTTATTCATAATAAAAATTCATGCAAGTTTAATATAAGGTTAAAAGTACTTTTAATCAAAGTTCATATTTTAAAATAGATTTGCATTCTCAAATATTAGCTTTAAAAGGTAAGTTCGTTCATTTTGAGGAAGTAAATTATACAGATGAAAATGCAAGTAATGATTTCAAGATCAAAATATTTGTTATACTAGACCCATTGTTAACAGTTGATTGTTAATACCTGAGATATTATGTGCACTTAATTGACATAAATTCATAACGTGTTACGTAAAATAACTTTGGAGAAACATATTTTCTTTACAAGATAAGATTATGATCCTAATTTTTGGGTGATATTTGTAATCGTATAAAATCACACCTCAAAAAATTGGTGCTAGAAGGAGGGCATGAAAGGTAAATATTTTATTTTCATTTGAAGTATTTCAAAACTTAATTTAAAAAAAAAAATGAAGTTTCTTGATTTATGTGCATTAATGTTAATCTGTCATAAATTCAAAAAAATAGATTATGATTCAATTCTTGTGCATTTTCATACATAGCCTTGCATAATAAAATTGGTTCAAAGGAAAAATAATGATTTACCCTATTTTAAGCATGATGGGATGATTACAGTTGAAGAACGTATTCAAGCATATAAAAACATTATGTTTCATTTTCAAATTATGCAGGAAGATATTCTACGTAGAATGTTTCCATATACATTGGATGAACTTTCTAAATATTGGTTTATCAATTTACCTGTAGGTTCTACCGCTTATTGGAACCAACAAGAAACAATGTTTCTTGAACATTTTGGAATATTGGTTGACACAAATTTATTATCAAATCAATTTTACTCTATCTATAAACAACCTAATGAATCCATGAGTCAATTTATTGATAGGTTTCATAAGTTTTATATTTAAATAAAGATACGCTTGATCATTTCATAAGAAGACGTTCAAATATACTTGGAATCTTTAGACCCTTTTTTTTGTTAAGTGTTTAGAAAAGTTTCTTAAATATTTATGCTTGTCTAACGCTTATGGTGGGGCAATAGTTGTAGAACAACGGTTGATTTCAAGAGGAATTGATGTGGCTAGATTATCATTATTTAACCATAAGGTTTCAAATTAATTAACACTTATGAGTCATGATACGCATTTTTTACACCATCGAATGAAATTGAATGTCCTAGTTTTTCAACTACTTTTGATATTGTTCAAGAGGAATTTCAAGTTTCATATCCAATATCCATCAATGAGGATTGTAGTAATAAAGCTTATCAAAATGTAGAAATGCATGAGTCTTAAGATATTAGAGGAATATTAGATCTAACTAGCTTTGAAACATATGATAGAAAAGAATCTTTATTAGAGTTGAATAAAACAAATAAAACTATAGAATTGCATTATGACTGATCATAAAAATGTATTACTCGAGGAAGATGCATTTTTCATTGAAGATATTTTTTTTGAAAGTGATGAACGTGAACTTGAAGACCTTTTGATTATTGAATTGGTAGAGTGTGAATAAGTGGTTGAACATCACTCCCTAATTTTAGAAGATGATTATTGTTGGTGGAATAAATGAGAGGATTTTGCTTCTCTTTCTAATGAAGTACTTGGTTCACCTAAAATATAGGACAAGTTGTAAAGGTTAATTCTACAACTTAAAAGAAACAATGATCAAGTACAGGGACAAATGCATCCAGATGCATAGCTTGATAATTTTATAAATCATTCTCATGAGACAAAGATTGAAGATGCTAAAAGTTCTATTCTTTTAGACAACTCATGAGCCTTAGAGTGGACTAGTTTTGAAACACATGATAAATCAGGATCTTCTATAAATTCAGATGAGATCATTGAAAATGATAATAAAAAATTTTAGTATCCTCAAAATAATGATCAAGAAGAAATGAAAGAAGGGATGCAATATCATCAAATATTTTGGCAAGATGATTATTATAATGGTTGGGGAAGATATGAGGAATTATTTATTTCTAATTATCCTACTGATGAATTTTCCATTTCACTTGATATGCATGATGTTGAAACCTCTATCTTGCATGAAGATTTGACAATTTCTATCCAATTGGAAGATAACATGTCAATTTCAGAGGCCATTGATGAAATAACAAAAAATGATGGTCGTAATGATAGAGTTCATGAAGAAAAATAAAATACTATAATGGCTCATCAAGTAGTGGTAAATGAAAGCATACAAAAGGTAGAATCTTATCCTTTGTATTCAAACATCCAAGAATCAGGTAAATTTTTGCATAATAATTTATTTGATTCTATTGTTATTTATGATGAGATGTCATTAGAGGTTGATGAAGCAATGTAATGCATTTTTATTTCCACGACAAATAGAATTGCATTACTAAATGAAAAAGAAGATATACTTGAATCATTGAACCAAATTCAACAACAGTTAATAATTAAATATAGGATACAAAACTATAATGATTCTTATTTTGTAAATATCCTAGAGTCTTGTAAATTGTTACATGAATATGATTGGACTAAAAACATATATGATGATTTTTTGTTAAAATTTTCAGAAGTTGCTTCTTATTTGAAAGAAATCTTATATGCTTGTGAAAATGAGAATTTAGGTCAAAGTGATGAATCAAGGTTTGAAATTCCCATCTCGTTGAATAAGCATAAGATTATGGAAGATCATGTATTTACTTGTAAGGTTAATGGATCAAATATTAAACATGGAATTGCTTATAAGTTTGAATTAAATCAGTGGGGTGTGAAAGACAAAATGAAGGTTACATCATTTCACTTCATTTTGTTTTGGTTGGATTTATGTAAGGCTTGGAATGCAAATAGTATATATCTTTTACAGTGTGCCAATCATATTTGGGATCCAGGAAGGTGACAACATAAATCTGTTATCATTTTTGTACATAGTGTATATTTTTGTAAATAGTTTTGTTTGGTTTTTGTGTTTTTTTATGTAATTTTTTTTGTTTCGTGAAATTTTGTTATGTTGCAATAAATTGCCTTTGCTAGATTTTTGGAGCTTCATGATTTTGTGAGTATGATTCAAGTTGATATCATTTCGAAGTGGGTTTTTCAAAAGTAAGGTAGTTGTGATTGAGACACTGGTCACTTGTTGGTTTTATTTGGTGTTTGATCCTGGGTCGTATAGGATGAGATCACATGTTTTGAAAATCTACAAAACCCGAAGAAAAATAAAATGAGATGTTAGTTTATGTCTTCATGAATGTGAACTAATATAAGGAAATGTGAAACATTGGAATTGTATTACAAAAGCTCCACGAGTATCACAAACACATTAAATAATATCGTTTGAAATTTTGGATGCATGAAGTTCTCGATTTTGTAAATTAGGATGAAATATTTTATATACTCTTTAAGTCTTACCTAATATCTAACCAAGGTGGCAGATGATTTTGTTGCAAAGTACCACTCTACAATATAAAAATGAGAGATATAAAAATAAATAAAAAATAAAAATAAAATAAATAAATGAGAGATAAAAGTGAGAAATAAAAATAATGAAAGAGCTAGAAATAAAGTCAAATATATTACCAAGAACTAAATAACCTTCACTAGAGCTATAGATGCTCAGTTGGTAGTGAAGCAATGTTTAGAATAAAGGAAACACAACATCCACTTAATATCTGGGAGTTTTAGATAATCTCTACCAGAGCTATAGACACTCGGCTGGTAGTAGAGCAAGATCTAAAGAGAATCGGGTGGAGGTTTTCCTTCAAAGAGAAATTGTTCATAGCCTAAAATGTGAAACTGCAATGGAATGTTGAATGATTTCAGAAGATAAGGAATGAATCACTTTGCACACACTGATATGATGTTGATAATTCTAGTAGTTCATGTCAAACTGGTCTATTCTCATTATTTGGATATCACTAACACTTATGATTCTAATATTTGGATTTTGGTTGTTTTCAGAGTTTGGGTTTTAAATCTAAAATGTCCAGGGACATTTACCAGCAGAGTCATCATTGCTGTGATGTCCTTCACGACCCCAAAATTAGGGACCTGCTTGAAATTTGAAAATATTGTTTCAAATTGTTGCTTGTGCTTATTGTTCATCATTGTCATCATTGAAATATTAAGAATGCTCATCTTCCTCCGAATGGTTTTATAGTAGGATGCATTATCAAAATTCATTTCATGATTTGAAAATACTTGAGTTATGCTTGTATAGTCATTTTGACTATGGCCTTCAAGTTGTGTTATTGTTGTTATGTTAAGATGTCATGTAAAGTCATATAAATTTTGTTTTATTTTATATTTTGTTTTGGTTTTATATATACTTATTGTTTCTTAGATTGTTATGTGTATGTTTGTTATGCCTATATGGTTTGCAATGTTATTTTAGATTGTCTTTGTTAGTTATAGGTTTTGTTCCTTTTATATATATTGTGTCATTATAAAGTGTGCTTTGTAAGTTTACTGTTTTTTATTATTTGATTTAGTTTATTTGGTTAACTAAGGTATTGTGTTGTGTGATATAAATATTTATATTATTGTATATTTTGTTTCATTTTTATAATGTAATTCATATTGTCTAACTTACCTGTACTGTGATGCAGGTCTTGTAGTCTCCGAAGTGTCATCGAAAGAGGATTTAAAGCCCCAAAAGGGGATTTCAAACCCTAAGAATTAAAGTGAAGTGGGTCCCATAGTTTCGAGTGAACACAAAGATCAATGCGGGTCCTGCATGATTAATTATGGAATTCTGCATAATTCCTAAAATAGGTCTCATACTATTCAATTTATGAAAAGGGGGTTTTGACACGTATTTCACATTGGATCGATGAGATCATATAGCCCTAAAATACCATTGTCGGGGTTTTTTTACGAAGTCACGATCGCAGAAAAATATAACATAGCTTCCTGAAAACAGGGTCCTCAAACGCCAAAACAAAATCATCGAGATGTCAGAAAAGGTTTTCTTGAAGAAGCAAATGGAGGAAAACCAGTGATGTAGAATGATGCAATAAAAGTTATAAAAATCCACATGAATGAATGAACGAGTTGGGAGGTACCAATATAAGACATACGTGGAGTTTCTTTATGTTATATATCACCAGAGATTGAGGAGTGAATTATTTTGGAAATATAGATATTTTGGATATGATTGCTAATGCCAAGACCACAAGCACAATTGTTGCTCACAGTGAAGGTAAAATGTTGTTGGTATAGAACAGTCATTGTTTATGCGAGGAGGAAAGTATTGCTATGAATGATCATATAGTTTTAATGCAGTTATTATAAAGCTTTAGTGAATTATTAGAATGTAGCAACAAATATGGAACACGCTAATGATGATAACCATGGCAAATTATAAACCAAAACTAGAAGATATTATGTTTGAATAACATGGTTAAGTGAATTGAATTTAAAATTCGGGTAGTTGTGTGATGTGGATAAATTAGAACATGAAAATCTCATAGTGAAATCTTAGTGATGTAACTCAAATGGTGTAGTGTCGGGATACAATTAGATCGACAATGTATAAGTAATAAATGTTTGCAAGGAGGATAATTAATTTATGGATGAATTGTGACCTATTTGGCAGGCCCGAAGGTGTTAAAGAGTCACTGAGAGATATGGACAAGCTTTGTATTCATGATTTGAGGTTTTTTTTAGGATCTGGTGAAATGATATTCGAGGTGATTGCATTTTATTGTAGACAAAATCACCCAATGGTGGGCACTTTATTGTAGACGAAATCACTCGCGGAATATGACAAATTTGTCACATATGTTGGAATTAATTCGTGGTGGATGACAAGTTTACGTTAGATGAATTTTGTTGATCGAAAAGATTCCTTGTTTCACTGTTCAAGCATGGTTGAATGTGAACATTAATGATTATTTTTTTCGTGGATGTTTTGAAGAAGAAATAGTTTTAGGACACAAACTGAAGCAAAGGAAATATTTGAAAAGTTTTTAAGGTTTATTAAAATACTGCGGATATGATGAAACTTAATAAGAGGCCTTACACTATTATGATGTATGCGTCCCTCGTTGGCCAAGGTATCAAAGTTTTTTTGTTCAAAATTAAATCGTAGATAATTGAACCTGCTAGTGGAATGATGTGATAGAAATGTTGCTAAGAGTAATGTTTTGTGTTATCATTTCAATACATTTTGTTACATACAAAAGGAAATGGAAAGAATGATAGTCACATTGGATAAAATGTAATATTTATTCCAAGAGAACTAGGAAAAGTGTATTGTGTACCTTTATAAAAGGTGATAAGGTATAGGTTTACCTAAAACAATTATGCGTAAGATGGATGTGTGTATATTAACCCATTATTAGAACGACTTTACAATGGTCATGAAATGAGAAATGAAAATGACAGAGGTTTTGAAAAAATATTAAAAAGGCCATGATCATAAAGGAAGAGGGTCATACAGGTTGGAGAAAAAGAAGAAAGATTGAAAGGAGCCAAATAGAAGACCAAGTTGCAGAGAAAGATAAATTTGCACATGAATACAGAGAAAACTACATTTGCATTTGAAAGATCTATTATTTTGTCTCAAATTAAATTTTTATTAAAATCAAGCACTATTGTGGTGTTTTTAATTTATAATTTTGTTGATCTAATTTTTTAATTAAAATTTCCTTAGAATATAGCACCAAATTTATGGTAGGATTCTATAAAATCTGGTTTGCCTGAGTTTGGTTTTCAAAGTTATGCTTTTTTTGTGTTGTAGCAAGTTTGTATGAACATTTTATTCAAATTTGTTTCTTTACCCTAAGACCTTTTTTAATGTATTTGAGGAATTAATATTTAAGATAAAACCTAGTTTATTTTATAAAAGATTTAAATTTTACAACTAGGTTACTCAAATATTTAATTCTATAAATATTTCACGTGAATAAATTTCACATAGGAGGGAATTAATGAACTTTTGATTTTAAATTTCATAAATTTTATAAAGTTCATTAAAAAAAAATTATTACAACCCTAAGTTGAATTTCAAAGATTTATATTTATAGAAAGTGTTGTAAAATTTATTTAGGTCAAATATTTAAGTTAATAAATATTTGACAAATAAATTTCAGAGACAGAGAAGGATTATATGGATTATTGATTTTAATATCGTAAAATTTTAAAATCCAAGATTTATTCATGTTTCTGGAAGTTTGATTTATTAAAATTTTCAATCTCAAATCATAAAGTCCAAAGTATACTATTGAAAGGATTAAATTTATTTACTTCAAATATTTAGTTTAATAAATATTTGAAAATAAATAGACATCACATTTTATTCAAATTTTCTAAAATACTTATTGAAATGGGTTCACAATTTGTAGGGCAGGTTCACAACCTGAACAAATTGATGCCCTATAAGTTTTATAGTATGTAAAATTAATTTAAAGCTTGAAACAAAAACTTTTACATTTAAATTTTTAATGCCTAGGTTGGGTAAATGGATAAAATTTTAGGATCAACAAATAAAGTAACTTAAAAAAGGTTGAAAATAGATTAGAAGAAGTTCCTATCCTACAAGGCAAGTTTGTGGTATGTGAAACTATTTTGAGACCTATGAACTTGCTTTATCTTGTTGTGGGATGAATTGTGAATCAAAATCTAGTTTAGTATGCTAACAAAAGGGAAAAGTATCACTAGATATATGTATATTTCTTGCAACTCCTACAACAAACTAAGTTGAAGTTATTTGACAAGTTAAAGTAAAACAAATTAATCTTTTATTGAAATTATTTTTTTTATAAGAAGACAAGGAAGCAAAGAGAACAAAAGGAAATCAAAATATTTTGCCCTTTTTGTCTAGAGGTATGCATACAATGGTCTAGGATTTTTTGAGGTAAGAAGTGCTCGAAGGAGAACTTTAAATACTTCAAAAAATGCAAAATGATATTAATTGATTGTTTAAAAATTTGCTAGAGCTTCACTTTTATGAAATCATTTATTTGCTATGAAAATTACTTTATATCTAGCCAAGTAACTTTCTCACTTTGAGAGGGAGGTTCCCAATTTGTAGATTTTTTGAGCTTCTAGGAAGGAAAGGTAATCAAAATTTCAAAATATACATGCAAGCTATTAGATTTGAAAAAATGCAACATCCAACTTGAATAAAACTGTGCATGAATAATTATCTTAGAAGCTTGGTTATTTTTTGTGCTTTCTAATAAGTTGGCAGTGGGTTCAATTCAAAATACTTTGTGGCACTAAAATCCAATCCAAATTGTGATGTTTTTGTCAAGACCAAAAATGGACATTGAATTGGAAATTTTTTTATTTGGAAGGTATGAGGACAAGTTTGTAGCTACAAACTTCCACCTAGTAGAAAACCTATGATTTGACCATTAGAGTAAAATTTCAATTTGCAGCCTCAAAGATATTTTCACAATATATGAATTTATCTATGATTTAATTTGTTTTGAGCATTCAATTTTCGTGATGAAGGCTAGAAAATAGCTTAGACATGTTACCAGAATTGTGTAGGATCTTAGAATTTGATGGGTGAGCAAAATTGGGTATCTACATTTGAGGCTTTTATTAGTCAATAAATGCATCAAAGTACTTATTTTTGAGGCTTTTATTAGTCAATAAATGCATCAAAAGTACTTATAGTTAGCCCTAATTTTGTGAAATAAGTAGCACTAAGATGTTTTATTCTTAATGCAAAGAGAGTTATACAATTTTAAAAGAAATATTTTCAAATATCCAAAGGAATTATATCACGCAAGGAAGGGTAAATAAAATTTATTTTAAATATGCATTTTTTAATATCAACGCTTTAATAACTAATTTTCTTTCATTTTTCAATGACTCAACAACAACAATTGATTCATAAAATGGATGTGGTATGAGGGGAATTGATCATCCAAATAGTGTGTATATGTGTATGTATAAAAGACATGACTTATTTTCACTATTTTTACTTAAATTTTAATTATAAATTTTCACTTGAAATTTGGCTTCATACCTATGAAGCCATTATTATGATTTTACAGGTAGGTTGTGAATTCATTTGGCATAGAAATTTTTGTCATGTTGTAAACTAATCTAGAGGGTGTAAATTTATTAGGTGATAAATTCATTAGTGTGTGGTGAATTTTCCTAAAACCCATGAATTTATATGATATTAGAATAGAATATTCTAATGGGGTTGGTGTGTGACTATAGAGATGAGGAGCTGGTAGGTTAGATACACCTAGAGTTCTCTTATTTTATCTTGTATCTATAATGTTTTACATAAAATAATTATAGAGGGGTCAAGAGCCTCATTTTTTGCACTCTCCTTTCAATTTTTATTTACAAGTTTCTTAATAATTTGAATAAGAGTTTTATTTAATGTTGTATATTAGCTAATAGCTTGATGATAGTAAGACATGGACCATTTATACTGAATTTTTAAATTAGTATAAAGTTTAGCAACATCATTATTTTTTAAATAAGTGTTGTCATCTAATACTATGACCAAAAGGATTCCATAAGAATATAGTATCTAATTAAGAATAAATTTAGAAACTTGTATGCTAGTGCAAGAGGATAGAGAGATGGGATCAACCCATTTGGTGAAATATTTGATTACTCTGATGATGAATTTGTGGCCATTGGATGAGGTGGAATTTATTTTTCTTATAATATCTAGATTTCATGTATAAAAGGGTGAAGGAGAAGTCAAGGACTATAACTCCTAAGATGGGACATGAACAATATTGTGATAAATTGTTCATATCTCTTCTTTAAAAAATTCTTGTACTTCTCCTTGCTAGAATTTGATCTTCTCTATGATCTCATCTTCTACATCTTTGCACACTTGTATTTATCATTCACCTGCAATTTTAATTCATTTCTACTCATAATTATCAATCATAGGTCCTTCTCAACTATGAAAATTTAACCCAATTTTGATAAGCAACATCACCAAATGTAGCACAAGTGGTAGTATTCCCAATGAGGGAGGTGAAATGGAATATTTTAGAATTAATTCTTGTGATTTGCACTGGATTTAGACCAATCCATAAATTTGTACGGTTACAACTATATGATTCCCAAAATGTACCAAAAAGTGATTGTACAATCCCAAAATATTCAATTGTATAGCTACAACTATGCAATAACCTAAACTGTATGATTTACCAATTGTATAATCTACCAAAACTCAATCGATAGGTAATAACCTAGCAATTTTTTAATCATTGACTTGGAAATACTTATTTCCCACTATAACAATACAAAATATGTAATTGCAATTCAAATGCAAAGTAATTAATCAATTGTATAATTAGGGGGATAAATTGTACGATTGTAGTAAACCCTTGCTCTAATTACTCAACCTTAGATCTATAATGTATTATGGATAAATTAAACATGACAAAGATTGAACAACCTTAATGGTGGAATTACCAACTTAGTGATCTATCATGCACACTTGGAATCTTAGTTTCTATACTAGATAAATCAATGGCATACACTATTCATTCCTAGAAATCATACAATATCTTTCAATCATAGAAATTATAATCAATATAGAGGCAAGTGAACAATTTGTACATCCATAAATATTATACATAGTTGGGTATCAATTTTTATTCCATTTATATTATAATGTTGTCTCTACAATACTGCCATAAAATATGTAATCCATATGCCACTGAAAATATGCATGATTTCCATAGCCATAAAAAATACTCCACAGTTATACAACAACTATTGCCATCATCAACTATTAAAAATCATCAGTCATGAGTAACTATGTACAACCACAACAATACCTATGGATAAACAAGTATGAACACATTCCACTATCCTGAACCACACTAAACAATGATCCATAGCATTGAAAAACCTATAAAAATTGAATGGGAGGGCTTATAATGCATGTCCAAGTCATTCCAAAGTGGTTCCTAAGGCATCACATCATTTACAAATACCTTTCTCAATTCCTTAAACCAATAAATACATTAAGGTTTACTAAGTCTTAATTTGATTTTTATCAAATTATCTTTCATGCCGATTTTATTTTATTTCACTTACTTTCTAATTGTACATTTATGACCAACTATATAATTACTTACAACCCTATATTGTATGTTTACACAAAATTATACATTTTAACAAAATTATGTAAATCCAATTTTTATCATTTCTTCTTCTTCTAGGAGGTGGATTTGCTACCTACACTAGCTCTATATAAAATAGTGGCTCCAAGTATGGTGAATCTTCATCTAAGTGTATCTAATATGAGATGAATAGCTCTATTATTTTTTTCTATACCTTGAGCCAAATGGTTCTATTCTTTTTTTCTCTATATTTGAGTTTCATGAATCTATCTCACTTTGATGTTAATATCTCTACACTTCTTCTCACACCAAATAATTTTATTTCCTTGTATATCTTCTATTATTTTTGTCAATAAATCATTTTACTTTTCTCTCCAAAAATATTCAACTTATTCAGCCAAAATCAAGGTATTTATGACTTGAATAACTCTCTTCCTTCCATTGTCTTCTACTATTTATCTTGAATTACTATCTCGGTAAATGGCATGGATTAAGGTGGATGGATGGCTAATATTAAAACATGATGGATAGTTGGGATTAATTCATATATGAAATAAATATATATATATATATATATATATAAATAATGGATAAATATAATGGGAAACTATGGATGGATGCCAAGTGGCTAGATTTTGGTGTTTATATATACCCCTTTTTGTACCATGTTGCTTGAAATACAACATGGTACAAAAATACGAGACACATGGTTTGGCTTGATGAAGATGCAACATACTCTTGTTGGAATTCAAGGATGAACTTAGAGATAAAAGAATTTTGATTGTGTAGCTTACCCCCTCAATTGGCGAATGAGTGATGGATGCATCTCATGAGCCAATTGATGGATTTGTGTAGATGATTGTGTGAAATTCATGGTGTAATTATGGATGATATGAATGATATAAATGTGATGTCATTTTTTCCCCAACTATGGAAGGGGGTTGTTGAAATATGTAAGTGATCGAGTCCATATTTGTCCTAACAAAAAAAAAGGAAGGTTTTGCCAAGTGTAGATGCCATGATCATGTAATATGTATCCCATTGTGGGAAAATAAAATTCAAATGTGGTTGCCCAAATTTTGGGGTGATTCCATGCTATTGAATAATGTGCCTTTTGACATCATTGAAATGCAAGTATGTAATACAAAAAGAAAAGAAAAATAGTCTCACCCTTGGAGCCACTCATGATTGCAAAAATTTCAACACGAAATCCCTAAATGGTTGCTCAATTACTTTATCCGATCTATATCCTCGGATACTGGTGTAATTGAAAAATAAAATGATGAAAGTTATGATTTTATCTGTGTTTCAAGTCCCGCGAACAAGTCCATCAATGATAGCTTTTGAGAAATTTGATCTTTGTATTGTCTCACTCTACAAATGAGGTACCAAAATTTGATTTTTATTTTCAAATAATGAAATATGTGATGATGAATATGGTTAAGTATACTTATTATTATTTATTCATATTATCGAATGGAAAAGGAGATATAATAAACCACTAGATACAATGTTTACTTGAAATTGTAGGTGAACTTGGAAAATGTGCAAATGTAATGATTGATGGATGAAAATGATGTTGACATGAATATGTGATGATGAGAAATGTATTGATAGATGCAATATGGAGTGATTTTTTTGAGGTAAGCTACATTTTTTAATATATGGATGCAAGTTATTGAGTCTATTTTTACCCCAACATACAAAAGGGGATTTTGATTCTGTATGATTGATTCTATTTTTTTTGTAACAGATGAAGGGGTTTTGATAATGTAAATTATTGGTTCTATTTTTGCCCTATAAGATGAAGGGGTTTTTGACATAATAAATGCAATAATTCTAAAAAATGTAATGATTGATTCTATTTTTGTCCCAACAGAAAAGGGGCTTTTTAAATTGTGTCCTTATGGTGATCTATCCATCATATTGAATTGCATGGATAACCAGTCGCTACAATTGTCAGGTGACTAGGATAAACCACTAAATACAAGGTTTGCTTGAAATTATAAATGTACTTGAAAAATGTTGAATGAAGGTATGATTATGAATAAAATTGATGACGTTAAATTTGGATGTATGGATAATGCAAGGAATGATTTTGTTTTTGCCCCAATAGATGAAGGGGTTTTTGATATGGAAAAATGTAATGACTATGAAAAATACAATGATTGATTATGTTTTTGCCCTAATATATGAGGGGTTTGTGATACTATAAGTGTCCTTATGGTGATCTACCCATCCTACCAAATTACATGGATAACAAGTCGCTATAATTTCTAGGTTAATAGGATAAACCACTAAATACAAGGTTCACTTGTACTTGTGAATGTTAAATGAATGTATAATGATGAAATAAATTGATGGTGTTAAATGTAAATGTGAATGTGATATATTTTTGTCCCAACATATGATGGGGCTTGTGATATTGTAAGTGATTATATTTTATTTTTACCCCAACAAATAAGGGTTTTTTTGAAAAAAATGTAATATGATTGATTTTGTTTTTGCCCTAACAGAAAAGGGGTTTTTGACAAGGAATGAATGCAAGGCAAAGGGTGCAACCTTTGAAAAAAGGACATAACATTTTGAACCCAACAATTGATGTTTTAATGATGTGAATGCAAGGAAAAGAGTGCAACCTTTGAAAAAAGGACACAATATTTTGAACTGAGCAATTATTGTACTGATGATGTGAATGCAAGGTAAAGGGTGCAACCTTTGACAAAAGGATGCAACCTTTTGAACTTAACAATTGACTTGTTCATGATGTGATATGTATGTGCCCAAATAATTTTGGTTCCTTTGGAGCTTTTTGAATTTGATGTTGGTATGCAAGGCAAAGGGCTCAATCTTTGACAAAAGGATGTAACCTTCTAAACCTATCAATGGAATTTTTGATGATGTAATGTGTGTGCACGATTGAATTGTTTATTGAATTTGTGGGGAAGGTGTGAGACCTTGAGCACCCCCAAGTTGTATGCTTATTTTCTTGATTAGGGGGAAGGTGTGATACCTTGAACACCCCCAAGTTGTGATGTTGTTTGAAATTTCTAGCGATCTTTGCATATATGAATTATATATATACATGGATTTTACTTTTACGTTATACTTTTATGTGAATGCTTGTTGTGGATGCATGTGTATATGGATGATTAATGCATATGATAATGTGTTATGGATGCAAATGAACTAATTCTCTAATGATCATTTATAGTTTAGAATTTTTCTTGACCATGTTTAGCATTGTTGTTTAATTAGGGGTACCAAATTGGTGGTATGTGGGGTGGAAGACTCATGAAATGACATGGATGTTGACATGGAAGAAGATATGGATGTTGATATGAAAAAAGATATGGATGTTGATATGGAAAACTAAGTATTTTATAGAGACTCAGACATACTAGTGGTATCAAAAAAACTCACTAAATATTGCCTAATTTCTTTAAGACCAAATGTTCACATAGTGAATTCATTTACCAAATTAATATTTTGGTAATGAATCGAGGCAATCAAAAACCAATGTGTGTGTAAGTAATTTCATTAACCCATATTGATTAAATTGGATGTGACATGTTATGGATGAGATCGAGAATCTACCTTGTACTTATGTGCAATCATAGGTCTATTTAAAATAGATGTGTCACCACGCATGAGCGTAATCTACTGCTAGTCAAGCATCTATAGCTCCAATGAAGACTAGCTCCATAGTCCAAGAATTTGATCTTTAGTCTTAGGTATGACTACCTAATAGCCTACCTAAAAATGTAGTACTATCCTTACAACTTTAGGATCAATGGTGTGTGATGTGTAAAATATTTAGAGTTTTAAGGGGTTTTACCTTATTTTATTTGGAATTTGTGATAGTGGTGAAAACCACTATTTTTGTGGACTATGTTGCATAATGGGACAAGCAAGGAATACCCTTTTCACTTTTAGATACAACCCAAGTATTATGTTATCTCTCTTTGAAAAAAGATGTTTTTAAGATGTGTGATTGTGTTTGGTTCAATAATATTTAGATTTAATTCCCATAACTAAAGATTTTCTTAGTGAAAATGTGTCTTTGTCCTAAAGAAAACTCAACATTTATTTGGAGGTTACTTAAAATACTAGGAGTGGCTAAGTAACTGAAAAAACCTATGAATTATTGCAATGTGGGCTTGTAAATGACAATTTGACTTTGTGGAATGGTGTAATGAAATAGTTGATTATTTCAAGGTTCTCCTGATTAAGGCAACATGAATTTATTGGACCAATTGTTATCTAAACTAAATAAATGATCCCTAATGTGAAATGGCATGTGAAATGTTATTGCAAATGCAAAGTATAAAATACAATTTGTGCAATAAAATGTGTTCCAAGCAATGTATGAAATGCAATGTGTGAAATGCATTGTTGTGTAGTGCAATATGTTAAATGTAATTTGTGAAATATAATGTTGTTTTTGTGTATTAGCCATGTATATAGATACATATATATAAATCATAGTAAGCATGAAATGCTCTCAAGTGTATGATTTTCAGTGGCTCAAGTTCTTTTACTCCCCCTATCCTGGTAATATTATATACTCCTTGAATCTTTTGAACTCGGATAGCAGTAAACAACATGTATAGATACAAATTACTTTAATTTGATGTGTGACCAAAGGTGTTAAATGCCTTTGGAGCCTTTTTAAATTGAAATGTGACCAAAGAGACTAGGTACCTTTGTAGCTTTTTAAAATTGAGATGTGACCAAATGGGTTAAGCACCTTTTAAGCTTTTTGATTGAAATGTGACCAAATGGATTAAGTGCCTTTGGATCATTTTGAAATTGAGATGTGACCAAAGTTATTAAGTACATTTTAATATTTTTGAAATTGATATGCAATCAAAGGGATTAAGTATATTTGGAGCTTTTTGAAATTGAAATGTGACCAAAGGTGTTAGGTGCCTTTCAAGCCTTTTTTAAATTGAAATGTGACCAAAGGTGTTAGGTGCCTTTGGACATTATCAATAATATCTTGGATAATTTTTTTAAATACATGGCAATTGTTGATGTCATGGCCCCATTATGGATGATAGGTATAGTACATGTGCTTCTTATAACCTTTTCCATGTGCCTTGTTAGGATCATTTATTTTTATTTCTAGAAGTAAAATATCTTGTGCTTCATAAAGCTATTTAAAAATGGTTGCATAAGATTTTGAAAGTATCGTGTAGTCTCTATGAGGCTTTGTAGGACACTTGGTACATTTGTTTGATTGTGTTGGATGTTAAAATTATGGTATAAGTATCATAACCTAAGATGTGGATTGTGAAACTAGATGTTGAAATTCTTGTTGTTGTTGATATGAATGATGATGATGTTGATGATGAATCGACTATAACTCAATGTTAGTGAGTCGATTTAAAAATTATTGCAAAATATTAGTGTATTAACAATTTTATTGTAAGTCGTTTACTTTTTGAGTATATTGATATGTGGTGAATGGATTAATGAATGGATGAGATTGAATGTGTTTTTGGTGGTGTGATGAATTGGGGGGTGTATATTGAAATTAATGATGATGAGGTTTATAAAGAAATGATTATGGATGAAGAGAAGGAGATGATGTTTTGGGGATATGAATATGATGATTTATTAGAATGGTGTGGGTATGGGTTGATGGTGGTGTGGGGATCAAAGGTTAATATGATTCTATTTGTGAAATGGCCATGTGAAATTACTATCTGGGTGACAGAGTGTGTGATGGACCCATAGAAAGTCTCAATGACTTACTTGTATCACACTAGGGGGATTGATCATGGAAGTGGAGGTGGATGGTGATGATGAACACTCCATTGCTGAAGTGGTTTGATTGGTGGATATTTGATTCATTATTTTAGCTTGATTTCTTGTTAATACCATAAACTAATGAACCAAATATAAAATATGCTGGAACATAGAATGTAGAATAAAAAACTCATAAAATAAAACAAGCATTCCAATCCTATGTTTATACAACAAATGTGTCTTACCTATTTTTTTATCTTGTTGTAATGTTTTTTTATTTTTTTTGTTGTTGTGTGTTATGATGCACTAATCTGAATTAAAATTAGTAAAAACTATGGCTTGGAAGGGCAATTACATTCTTATTGGTGATGAAGTCTAGCAAGTTTTCTCAGGGTGTCCTACGGTATCTAAGGGCATATATTGGTGGATGGATATGAAGCCCACCATCACCAGATCTGAATCAATGGTTGGTGATGAAATCCAACACATTATTGTTTAAAGTGATACATGTTGTGTGTGATTCATTTTAATATTTATATTTTTTTATGGTGTGTACATAATATGAGGAATAACTAATTTCACTAGTCTAAATCAGAAACCAAAACCAAAAGTATTAATTTCACCAAAATAAGTAGAGTACACCACTTAAGAAAACTCTCTAAATAGAGGAGGGTTCATCTACTCTTCCACATTGAATAAAAAAATATGGGGCTAATTTCAATATACTAATGTTGTTCCTACATAGAATAGGAAAATGAGAAATTACTAACCCTAAAATGTAGATTATTTCATGAGATTAACAATTCATATGAAAACATAATGTAGGGTTTTAAATGTAGCACACCAAAAAACAATGAAATTTTAATTGGAAATATGAAATGTGTGAATGAATATTGATGCAAAAAAATATTCTAATACCTAAAATGTAGATTAAACATGCTTGTTTTAATAGATATTTAATGTTATTTTTAATACTAAATCTGTAAAAGCATAAAAATACATAAAACAGAGGGGTTAGGATTTTTAGGTAAACTTACAGATAAGCCTACATATTTTCCTTCCTCTCTATGAAACACCTCTAGGCACTTTTGAAATGCACCAAGGAACTTTTTGAACTCTAAAGGGCATCCCTTGTGTGTCACACGATGTCTACATAACTTCTATAACTTCTACAATTTTTCAAAAACCTTGATTTTTTGAAATTTGTGTGATCCATTTTTTTAAAAACTAGCAAAATGAAAACATAAATCCACAAGTCAGTCACAATATAATTTAAAATTTATAACCCTTTGTAAGACCCACCATGATCGCCATTTGTAAATGCAAAAATGAAACACCAGTATGATAGATAAATAAGATCAATACACAATATGTTGCATAAAAAAGAGAATATTTTATCTATATAAAAGGGGGAGCCTTAAATCTCCAACATTATAACATGACTTGATATTAATATAGATCTTACAATTATTACAAATCTAGGGTTCTTTGAAACCCTGGGTCAATAAACTATGGTGTCTTAAAACTAATTTTTAACTCCAATAGAGTGAGTGGGATTTCTGATATCCTATGCAGTACCACTCAAGCTTCAACAACTACCAATGAATATTCTTAAACCTGCACACAAAAAAAAGAATAATATCTGTGAGGGCTCCACTATATGAGACCCTCAAAAATGAAATCAATAAAATTGTAGTTCATAAAATAAGAGCTGTAAAACAAATCTAAGAATAATAAAAATGAATACAATGGACAATTTACCTTGTCTATATTGACTTGTCATTTTAGTTTTGCTATTATTGTAGAATATGATGATGCAAATGTTCCCTAAAGGTACTCTAGGGCCATAGGACTATAGATCAAGGATGGGAAACACCTTCGGGAATCCGATAATGATGGGAAGTTCCCAAAGTCACTCAAAAAACTTTGGTGGACACTCATGGAACTCTGGACGGCACTCGATAATGGTCTAAAGCACCCAGAGGTACTTGTGAGACTTTGGTGGGAATTCAAGGGTGTGAAGTAGAAGTTTTAGATCAGATTTGTTTCATGGGGTGAATGATGGTAGATGCAAAAGATGTAAATGATGATGATGGAGGAATATGGCAGTGAGTGGGCTAGGGCACAAGGAGAACTTAGGGAGTATTCAGGGGTTGAGTCATCAAAATGACTCCTATTTATAATCTTTCCTTAGACATGTTAGGGTTTTGATGACACAATTTGTGTGGCCAATATTAAAACATGATGAAGGATTGAGATTAAATCTAGGAAAATGACATGTATGAAGGGGGATGGGTGGTTGAGATTAAAAAAATATGGGTGGGTGGGATTAATTCATACATATATACACATATTTATTAAATATATATAAATAAATATATTAAATATTATTATTTAAATATATTAAACAAATATATATAAATAATGGATCAATGTTGTAGGAAACTATGGATGGATGACAAGTCGCTAGATTTTGGTGTCTACATATGCCTCTTTTTGTACCATGTTCCTTCAAACACAATGTGGTGCAAAAATACGAGACACCTGGTTTGGATTGATGAAGATGCAACTTACTCTTCTTAGAATGCAAGGATGAACTTGGAGAGAATGCAAAAATGAAACACCAATTATAGATAAATAAGATCAATACACAATATGTTGCACAAAAGAGAGTATTTTATTGATATAAAGGGAGGAGCATTAAATCTCCAATGTTACAACAAGATATGATATTGATACAAATTTTACAAAATATAGGGTTCTCTGAAACACTAGATCAATAAATTGTGGTGTCTTCAAATTTGTCTTTTATCCCAATAGAGTGAGTGGGATTTCTAGTATTCTATGCGGGGCAACTATAGCTTAAGCAACTACCAATGAATGTAATTCTCATACCTACATATAAAAAACCAAATCAAGAGTTAATAATATCTGTGAGGGCTCCACTGCATGAGACCCTTAGAAATAAAATCAATAAAACCCTAGTTTGCAAAATAAGAGTTGTAAAATAAATATAAGAATAATAAAAATGAATACAATGAATAATTCACCTTATCTACACTGACTTATCATTTTTATCTTCATTATTATTGTAGAGGATGATGATGTAGATATGCCTTAATTATGCTCAAGGGTCGTTGGGCTGCATATTAGGGATGGGAAACACCCATGGGCGCTCAAAAGATGCCCACATGTACTTGAAAAAATGGTAAATGTACATGGGTACTTGGTAGATGTCTATGGGTACTTGAAAAATTTTTAAACACCCACAAGAACTCGATAGACTCTCGTGGGTACTCAATAGAATGGAGAATGACCGTAGGCACTCGACAGACTCTTGTCGGTGCTCGAGAAGCTTTGGAGGGTGTTTGGAAGATTAGGGAGGAGTTAAAAAACTAGATCTTGTTCATGTGAGCTGTGTGGAAGTGGATGTAGAAGAGACGAATGGTGAAAATGGACAAATATGGTAATGAGTGGGCTACGATACGGGGAGAACTTAGGGGGTATTAAAGGGTTAGAACTTAGGGGTTGAGTTGTCAAAATTAATCCTATTTATAATATTTTCTTAGGCATGTTAGGGTTTTGATGATATAATTATTATGGCTAAGATTAAAACATGATGAAGGGTGGAGATTAAATTTGGTCAAATTTCATGGATCAAGGTAGATGGATGGTTGAGATTAAAACATGATGGATGGTTGGAATTAATTCATACATATATGTATTTATTAAATATATAAAATATTATTATTTAAATATATTAAATAAATATATAAATTTGTAAATAATGGATAAAAATGGTAGGAAACTATGGATGGATATTATAGTTTTTCATATTAAAATAATTGGTTTTGGAGCAAAAACTTCCTAATGACCAAAGACGTATCTATTGAAGGAGTGTTCCAGAGAGGTTAATCATTCCCAAATATCTATGCACAAAATTACTTATGTTCTAGAGTATCTATAATACAAATTTAGTATGTGCTAGAATACATATGCACCAACATACTAGAATAATTTGAGTGCCAAAATAGCTAAATGATGGATCTATTCTAGAACATCCATGTGTAAGGTATAATTGAAAATTGTAATGATGGAACTATCTAATGTATGCAATGCTAGGATCATTGAGCATGCATAGTGTCAAGATTTGGATTATCGACCCTAAATAGCACTAGGACTATTAACTAGACAGTGCCAAAATTGTTGATGCAATATAGCACTAGAATAGTCTATTGCATATATAGTATGGAGGAATATGACATCACAAATTTAAAAAATTATTACACCCAATTAGAAATGATAACACATTTAAAAGATGAATTATCTCTTATTGAATGGATGTACACCTATCTATTTTATCCAATTAGATTTGCATTTGTATTCTATAAAAAAATCAAACATGTTGGATTACATTGATGATTTGGCAAATATAATCCTATCAAATCCTTTAATAGATAAGACACCTAACAATAAGTAATACAATTAGAAAAAATCCATAATAGATATGATGTAATTCAAAGGGAAACAAGTTGGATAATGTGAATTGGAAATAACTTTTAGTCTCTATTCTAAGTATAATATTTTACTTGTTCTTGTTGGAGTATATTACATTTTTTGGTACATGCTAATGTACCCCCATGGTACCTTCATGGTACATATTGTAATTATTATATTAGATTTAATTCTTAGTTTAGAGTGTGATTAATATTTTATGTAATGTTGTAATGTGCAAGAAATGCACAAGTGTTATGTAAGTGTGTATGTGCAATAAATTCACAAATATCAGATGAGTGAGTATGCAAGTGTATTGTGAGTTTATGTGCACAAGTGTCTTATATATAAATATGCACAAGTGTCCTTGTATTAGAGTGTGCAAAGTGAAGAGTCATGTCTAGGTGTGCATACAGGATAAAGTCATGTGTATGCAAGTATCAATTAGAGAAGCCAAGAGTCATGAGACTTGGCATATGAAAAGGAATAGTCAAGTAGCCAAAGAGTCATTCTACTATGGCTATATAATACTCCATAGAGGATCATACAAGAGATAAGTCATATACATATTCATTATCAAGTGTTATACATTATCAAGTGCTATATTTGTGGAGTAATAAAGATTGTATACATTTGAGCAATTAATATTGTATTTTTTGCTACATGTTTTCATATATGATTTAGGCTATTTACATTCATATTGTTGTTTATTAGTTAATGTTATTTGATATATTAAAATCCTTGATATACATATTAATTTTCTCATACTATTCTTCTTACATCATTATCTTGACCTTATTATCTTGTGTCTATATTATATTTGATCCTATGAAATTTATCTATGAGTTTTATATTAATATTAAGACTTAAAAAGCCATCAGTGGTGTCACAACTACAACAAATAATTTATTTTATAGGTTGAATTAATTTATCTCCATATAAATTTGTTTTTTTCCAGTTTTATAAAATTGATTTAGAGTCTATATACTTTAAAGGGAGATAGACTTAGAATCTATTGTAATATCAAAGTAAGTAGAAAGACTACATTATTTTCATAGTTGTAGGAATACCTAGTGAAGACTATGACTCAACTATAGATTCTTTATGAAATTGGAAAACAACTAGTGAAGACAAGGACTCATATGTTGGAGGGTAAATCAACTTTAAGATAGTTGATCATCACAAGGAAATAGCCAACCCTTGACATCAGAAGGATTTTAGGGACATGTATAATAATTGACATTTATTTCTATCAACTCAAAAGGAATTTTAAGGATGTGGTACAATCAAGTTATCTTGATTTTTATTAATGCATCAAGGAAATCTAAGTTACCTTAGCATTATTTAAGTTCTTAAGTGTAACCTAAGATATTTGTAGCAGAGATTGATCTTTAGAAATATGAGAATATTCCTACAATAGATAGAGAACATTTTCATCTTCTAATGTAATAAGAAAGCTAAAAATAAGAAGGATATTTTAAGGATTGATGTATCTATATTATAGTTAGCTTGCATCAAGCAAAGGTTAAATAAAAGTCATAAAAATATTTAGGTAATTATATATTGACCTTGATAATAGGTTTAACATTGGTAACCTTATAAATATTGTAAAATGCAATCAGGTTAAATAATTCAAGTATAGTCAATATAGAAGCTAAAGAGGTTGAGTATCGAAGCAACAAGCATAAACAACCAACATTCAAAGTTTTAATTAGAGGAAAATCAAAGTAACAAACTTAAAAATAAGACTACACAAGCAACCAACTTATGGAAAAGAGAAAGGCTTGAGTTTATACATGTAAAATAAGAAGTCTTTTGTAATAATATAAAGGTAAAATAGAAAATTAAAAGAAAGACACTCAACTCTAAGCAATGTAAGGAATAAAGGGGCCATCTAGCTCAAGGCAATGTAGATTAAGAAGTTATATCCATTTGACTCAAATTAAGTATTGTACATAGGTAATATTGGATAACATTTAGATATCAAGTTAGTGCATAGGCTTTGAACTACAACAATTCTTAAACTATAGCAATGCTTGGACTATAATAGTTATTGGACTATAAAAATGCATGAACTATAGTTAGTGCCAATATTTTAGCACCTGAACATCAAGTAGAAGTTAGTATCGTGAGTTATTTAATTTATAAGATCTTGAGACAACAATAGAGCTTTGTGATAGAGCTTGATTACAAACTCCTAATAAGCACTAAAGGTTTTGACAACTTTGGACACAAAAAATAAAAACAATATCACCTTGGATTAGCATCTAAGCATTCCTCGGTGTTAGGTGATGCATACCAATATGAGACAACATAATTCTACACTAAAACATGATTGGAAAGTGAATTTTTTGGTATGCATACGATAAACAATGTAAGAAGAATACATAATTATAGACACTAAAATAGTGTAAATCTGATAATTTTTCCAAGGTTCCATTCTTATCAACACCATATGATCCCATTGGGCAACCCTCAGGGGTTAATGAGGTGTCCTAACAACTTTTGGGAAGGTTTACCCCATTTTTGCAAGGTTTTCGACCATGTAGCCATTGTCATCCCACCTCAGTATGATCCTAGTTCATGGTCATGCCACCCAGCTATGGCCACAAGAAACCATACCTAGGTGATATGGCCATGGTCCATGCCCCCATAAATGGTAATCAATTTTTGTAATTTATCTAGTCCAATAACTCATGACAAATTGAGATACTATCATTGCTATTAGGGACTACGAATTGGAGGCCCAAATAGGAAGCCTCTTCGACCCTATGCATGGAAAATGTGATGACAAGTGGTGGAACCTACCTTGCATGCTCAAACTTACCCCTTTGTCCCATTTTACCTCTTGGGCTATAAATTGGGGTATTTTCACTCAATTTCGAAGAGAGACCTTTGCAAGCATTGACCACAAAGTGCTACCGATATTTGCTCTCACCTTTTGCCTTTGCATTTGCCCTTGGAAACCTTCTCAATTGAAGGTATTTTCAAGGCATACCCAAATACGCTGATCCTTTTCAAAATCCAAAAATTTGAGTAAATTAATTTACCAAATTTGACAACACCCCTAGGAGGATTTTAGACCAGATCCAAGTGGAATTAGTGGTAAAAACCACCCTCTTTTATGGTTGTCCCCACCTGGGATGGTTAATATTCCCAATTGTAACTCTCATATAAAGGCATGAATTGGCCCACAATTTTGATCTAATTTCATTGTAGATCAATTTTATAGCATTATATTAGCATCATACTTAATTTTGGTGAATTTTGGAGTGGTTTTGAATTGTTAATTAGGGTTTTTGTGATTACAGTCCTAATTGGCCCTCCCAAGGACGGCCATAGGTTTTGCTCATAATATCACTTTAATTTCTACTTATATTATTACAAAATAATATAATATACATCATGCTAAGTTTTCATGTTATTTGAAGTAATTTAGACTTATTGATTGCACTTTTTACATTCAATACTGCATGCATTTCATGTAATTTCATCATAATACATATATGCTATTAACACATTTCAATTCCTTTTCTGTAGGTACAAATATTTCAGAACATGATAAAGAGCTAAGTAGTTGAATAAAGATAGCTCAAAGTAGCGGCAGTGCAAGCCTGCTCTTCATCGTGAGTGTGAGAGGAACATTGAAAGTGCACCATAAGTTCATGGAGGGATTGGATCCTTCATATTTGTAACTTGAATTGTATCAAATTAAAAGCCCTCAAGGGGATGTATTGTAACCTCCTATTTTAAAAATTAATAAATACAAAGAGAACCCCCATATTTCTTAACTTATTTGTCATTTACTTGCTTACTTTATCGTATCTTTTGAATGCTTGAATAGAAAATTATATGCATTTCAATTTCATTTGCTAGGTACACCATTTTTTTTGCTCTTCAGTGGTGATAATGGTGGGGCTCTTATCCTTTTTTAATTTTTCTAATTTGAACCTTGTTTTTGCACTTTGGATATTGTAGGTTCTGGTTGTTCTGTGCTCAAACGACCCCTAAATTCCTAATTGGAACTCTCAAGGATAGCCACAAAAACCATCCCACCTAGGTATGACCCATAAATTTGTATTCATCCCACCCAAGGATGGCCACAAAATAGGGGGTTTTCTGCTCAAATTTCTAGAAACAGTAATGTTGAGTGGATATTTTACCCTATTGCAAAATCCCCACCATAGTTAGGGTTTTGATTAGAAAACCCTCTCTTGCAAAGAAATATGAAATTTCTCCAAGGTTCCTTTTAATTATGTGTGCTTGTAATCTTGTAAATATATATCAAGTAAGCACTAGGAATACCTTAGTGATTTACAAGTAATTGTTAACAAGAGGTTTGCATTGGTGTTATTTTATTACACTATGCTATTAATTGTTCTTGAAACTTAAAAGAAATGCAAATGTGAGTTGGCCCTCATTTGAACATGAACATAAGCAAATTTAGGTAGATTTTAGGTAGATTTTATCTTCTTTTGTTAAGCAAATTTTAGATAAGATTTATCTTCCTTAAACCTTGCTTTGAACATGAAAATAAAGATTAAAATCTAACTCTAAATGTGGAGGTAAAATGATGATTAAATTCCTTTTAATTTGCCTTGATGAATAAAATAAAAGGAAATGAATATGCATGAATAACAATTAAATGTAAGGGTATTAAAATGTCATCATAAGTTATTTCTCTTTAATGGAATCATAATTTTCATAAAGAAGAAATGATTTAATGCTTTGAAAAAAATAGCCTTTGATATAATAATATATTACGTCTCTTTAATGAAATCAAAATTTTCATAAATAAAAGGCAACTTATTGCTCTCAAAATGATGGCCTATAGAATGCCATAAAAATTACCGCCCCTTAATGAAATTGAATTTTTCATAAATGGAAGTTCATTTATTGCTTGTGAACATAAATGCAAAGCTAAAGAATTGATTTACCTTCAAAAATGTAAAAAAAATAAAAATTTTAAAATTATAAAACCCTCATAAAACAACAATTTTCAATGATTTTTATAAATTCAAAATGGCTTCGAAATGAGTTCGAAATTGTTTCATATGAAATATTTAATATCACTCTTCACACCCATGTATTTATTTTTGGAGTTTGAATTTTTTTCGATTTTTATTTTAATCACCGAAAATAAAAATAAAAAACTGCAAAAAGAAAGGGTTAGAAAAATAAAATAAAAAATAAAAAGAAAATAAATGAAATCAAACAAATTGCTGCAACCCAAAAGTTCACCACAGATCCTACAAACATTAGTTTTTTGCATAAAAACTAGTATTAGTATGACCCGAATTCACACAATTAAATAGCTAATGTGGTGCAATCTTCTAAGGGAATGGTGCAATATACTAAAAATAAGATCAAGTCAACCATTAACATGCATTAAAACTTGAAATATCTCCAATATATTGCAGAAAAATATCTTCAACATCACACATACAAATGCAAAAAACCATACCCTAAAATTGGTATCATGTGGTGAAAAGCAATCCAGCGGTATGGCCTTTCTCCCAAAAGATCTAGTACCCCTTATGTACATTGCATAGCCCTTTAAAAAATTTTGACTCTTCACTTTCCATTCCCTGTAACTTCGCTTCAAAGTTCTACCTTTTTGTCTTCCTTTTTTTGGCCTTTGTTTCACATGGTAACATCTTTTCTTTATTTAGATTTAGATTGACATACTGTGTAAATATATGACATTAATGTGACTACCATGGTATCCATTTCACAATGCTCTATTGGTTGGCATATTCATTTTCACTTTGATCTTCACATGCTTTATTCTATCTTCATACGCGCTTCTTAAATATCAAATTAACTTTGAGGACCACCATATTTCAATAAATCACGTGGACCATATTGTGTACCTGCACCAAAAGACAAATTTAAATTAGCTTTTTAAACTTAACAAAAACAAAAAAATTAAAAAAATACATACATAAATAAAACTACAACCATAACTAACAATTTAAAAACTAAACATTTAAAAGCTCTAAGAGCTATGACAACCATGGACTATATATATATATATATATATATATCATTTTTAAATGTTTTATTTATTGAATTTCTGTTTGTTTTCTTTTGTTTATTTTTATTTTTATTTTCTTTTTTTTTAATTGTTTTCTATTTAATTTTAAATTTGATTCAATTAATTTCAAATGTTTGAATTGTTTAATTCAAAATATTAAAATTAACAAAAAAAATAAAAAAATGAACCTAAAAAACACACTAAATAATTTAAAACAAACTAAAATGTGACAGTAATACACACCCAAACTTTGGAACATATATTGCAACCTAAACCAAAATTTTCCAAAAACTAAAAAATAAAAAGGTGGGTCCCTAGTTTTGGGGCTTGTTGTGCAATGGTCACAACAAATGGTGACTTTGCTTGGAAATTTTCTTGAGCATTTCTGATGAAGAACTCAATCTAAAATGAGAACATAAAATATTACCAAAATAATAATTATTTAGTGATGTCCTGAGAAGGTGGGGTTCACTACTTCGAATAAACAACAACTAATTCATCTGTATTTGCTCAGTATGTGACAAAGTGATTTATTTTGTACCCTTGAAACCATATGGATTCCATCACCTAACTTGCATTTAGGCTATGAAGTATATCTCATAAAAAAATTTACAAACAGAGCCCCACTGCTAGTTAGGCATCTATAGCCCCGGTGGGGTTTATCTAACTCACCCTTGTGTTTGCTTAATACTTTGCAAAGTCTTTCCTTATAAAAAAGCTATGTCTAGACAAATCCCTACTGTCGGTCAAGCACCTATAGTCTCGATAGAGTTTATCTAGACTTTATGATTGATTTGATCAAACTTTTCAATGTTCATTTTTTTATATCAAGGTTTGCAATAATTTATGTATCACGAAGGTTAGGAAGCATAGATATAGAGCATATTGGATTTTTTTCCTTCTTTGCAAATCTAAATGACTTCATCCTTTAGGATTTCAAAAAATACCCTTTAAAATGTGAGTTACATGTGGAGCTTTAGCAAAAAATTTCATTGTTCCACTCTACACCATTTTAGTCCCAAGATTTGAGAATGATCACAAAATAACTTATTCTCCTTTTCTCAGCTTCACCTACTTTCATATTAAGTGTTCCAACCTACTTAACAAAGGAACACAAAAAATGATCAAGAGGCCATTAGTTAGCGACCACAAAACATCACCTCAAAAAAAAAAGAACAACCCAAAACACAAAACTAAAAACACAAACAAAAACCTAACTTAAATTAAACTAACAAGAAAAAAAACAACTTGTCAAACCACAAAACATAAAAACCAAAACTATATTGCACAAGATGGTGATAAAATTTCAAGATTCATTTTCCTAGATCCCAAACTTGATTTGCATCACAAACGAAAAGAATCTTGATATGATAGGCATACAAAATCCTATGGATAACATTCCATAATAATATTATATCTACAAGCACAAAATCCTTCAATTTTCCTCTCTCATCCCGACATCTTGATTTAGTTTTATTAGGAATACCATGGTGAAGCTTCAAATAAATCAAAGTGATAAAACAACGATTGATTTTCAATTGTTATTTTTCCATTCATTAAAATGAATATTTCATGATTTAATTGCTTATTTAGAATTAGGTTTTCCTTTTTAAATATGATGTCTTGTAAGTAGCAACCTATTTCTAAAAAAATCAAATCCAATTAATTTTTCATATCTCTACGCCAATCATGCTTATGTAACAATTTGTAAGCGTCTAGGATATCTATTAAATGAAGATCATTATATGTTTTTATCCTAGATTCCATTATTAAATGTTGTTTGAACTTGATTTAACAATTCAAGTCCATTTATTTTAGTTTCATTCAACAATGCAATATCATTAGTGGTATGAGGAGAAATTAACTTAAATTCTTTATTCACCCCCAATGGCATTTCATCATAAATACCATTTGAATCCCATACCATTATGTAAGCTTTCACTTGGAGTTCGTATGGTTGAACATAAAAGGTGAGATTCTACCTTTTGTGCACTTTCATTTACCAAGACTTGGTGAACCTTTGCAATTTCATATTTTTCCTCATGGTCTTTATCTTCATCATCCTCTTGTAGCGCTTCTTCTTTATCAATTACCTGTTCATCAAAAACACCAAAATTAGGCACCCAATTAAACACATGACCATCCTTTTCAAACCATAAATCTTGTCTATTTAGAGATGTGTCAAATAACACATCTCCCTGACTAACCTCTTAATTTATTTGAAATAAAGCAAGATTTTCATTTGGATCATCAATAACATCAAACCCCAACCATTCAGGTTCTAGAATTTCTCTATCTGAGGTAACATAGGTATTGTAGGATCCTTAGGTGAAACAATAATTTCAATTTCTTGCACCTCAAATGGGATCAAAATGAGTGATTCCCTTCCTTCATCCAAAACAAATGGATCACACAAAACATTAACCATTTTTGGTGTCCTGCATATCAATAGAAATTTTATCAATAGGGGTATGATAAATCAACAATTTTTTAAGTGTTCCCCAACCATTAAAGGAATTATCATCTAAATCCATGTGATGAAACTCTATTGTATCTTTGGCATGATCATTATATTCCACTATCGACTCTTTTTCACCTTTATCCACCTTTCAGGACTCAATTTAAAAAAATTCATCTTCCTCAGATTTATCCTCTTCAATTTCAAAAAATTCATCTTCCTCAGATTCATCCTCTTCAATTTCAAAAAATTCATCTTTTGGTGAGTCAAGGGTTCCCAACCTATCACATGTTTTAATTTTGGTCAGATTTAGGACTCCTCCCTTGCCTGAAATTATATTATTATGAAAATCATTGAAATTTATCTTAGGAGCATCATTCAAAAGATGATCAAGATGAGGATTTTGAAATTGATTGAATCTTGGGAATGATTGTTGATTCTGAAATTGATTCACATTCGAGGACAATGAAATATTTTGAAATTGATTCCCACTTGAACTTGGTTGAGACGGATAAATCATTGGGTGGGTAAGGGAGGTATTAACTAATTGAATATTATACGATCCAAAACCCCACCATAATTTTTATAACTCAATTGTTTCTCAATTGTCATTGCTTGAGTATAAGTTTGGGACAAAGATGTGAATTGAGGTATCCCTATTAAATAAGAGGAATTGAATGAATCAAGAGTATTGATGTATACTTTGATAGCCATTCCCTTTGGAAGGACATAAGACACCACCATTTGAGTGTATAGCCCATGGAACCTTTTAGTGAATGACTTCAAACTTTCACTTGGTCCTCTACGAATAGTGACAAACTGATTATACATGATGATTGGGTCAACTAGATTCTTGTTGAATTGATTGAGAAACATTTTCTCTAGTTTATCCCAATAAGTGATAGACCCTATAGGTAGATTAGTAAACCAATTTTATGCAACTTTGTCCAAGGTGTAAGGGAACATTTTACATGCAACATCATCATACCAAATCGTTAAATGATTCACGTAAATTTTAAATGATTGAATATGCTTTTTCTACGGGCCTTGCCTCATTAGACACAAATTGAGGAAGATATCTCTCAAAATTGATGGGTAAATAATTTTGAACTCCAGGTATGTTTAATGGGTTTCCTATCATCAGTGGTACAAACATGGCTATTAGTGGGTCTTAAATAATACAATTTTAATACCAACTTTGTTAGTCAAAGAAATATCTTACAAAGTATGAAATGACTAACAAATCTCAAATGTCTAACACATAAATAATCATGTATATCAACCAAAAGATATACATCAATTAAACCATGACATTAGAGAACATTCTTCAATCCGTAAAAGGTTAGCATTGATGCATCATCAATTAGAGAATTTTTAAATCAATGAAAGTGATCACATGTAAACAAAACCTCATTAGTCAAGACCAATTCCTTTCAAATAAAAATGAACAACATAACATCTAAATAGCATTAAAGTAAACCAATTCAAGCCCTCCTTATAGCACCAATTATGTTGAGTGGATATTTTGCCCTATTGCAAAATCCCCACCATAGTCAGGGTTTTGATTAGAAAACCCTCTCTTGCAAAGAAATATGAAATTTCTCCAAGGTTCCTTTTACTTATGTGTGCTTGTAATCTTGTGAAGATATATCAAGTGAGTGCTAGGAATACCTTAGTGATTTACAAGTAACTGTTAACAAGGGGTATGCATTGATGTTATTTTATTGTGTTGTGCTATTAATTGTTCATGAGACTTAAAAGAAATGCAAATGTGAATTGGCCCTCATATGACCACGATGTGAACCTTAGTTCATTTTATCTTGGAGGATTTTAGGTAGATTTTATCTTCTTTTGTTAAGCATATTTTAGATAAGCTTTATCTTCCTTAAACCTTGCTTTGAACATAAAAATAAATATTAAAATCTAACTCTAAATGTGGAGGTAAAATGATGATTGAATTCCTTTTAATTTACCTTGATGAATAAAATAAAAGGAAATAAATATGCATGAATAACCATGAAATGTAAGGGTCTTAAAATGTCATCATAAATTATCCCTCTTTAATGAAATCATAATTTTCATAAAGAAGAAATAATTTAATGCCTTGAAAACAATAGCCTTTGATATAATAATAAATTACCTCTCTTTAATGAAATCAGAATTTTCATAAAGAAAAGGCAACTTATTGCTCTAAAAATAATGGCCTATGGAATGCCATAAAAATTACCCAAGTGAAGTTCATTTATTTCTTGTGAACATAAATGTAAAGATGAAGAATTGATTTACCTTCAAAAATACAAAAAAAAAAAATTATAATTATAAAACCCTCATAAAACAAAAATTTTAAATGATGTTTATAAATTTGAAATAACTTCAGAATGAGTTCGAAATTGTTTCATATGAAATATTGAAGCTCACTCTTCACACCCATGTATTTATTTTTGGAGTTTGGATTTTTTTTTCATTTAATCGCTGAAAATTTAAAAAAAACTGCAAAAAGGAAGGGTTATAAAAATAAAATTTAAAAAAAAAAGCAAATAAAAAAAATAAAAAAAATGATGCAACCTAGAAGTTCACCATAGACCCTGTAAGCATTAGTTTTTTGCACAAAAAACAGCATTAGTGTGACCTGAATTCACGTAATCAAACAGCTAATGCGATGCAATATTCTAAGGGAATGGTGCAATATACCAAAAAATGACAACCAGCCAACCATTAACATGCATAAAACCTAAAGTATCTTCAATATATTGCAGCAAAAATATTTTTTAATATTCAACTACAAGTGTAGAAAACCATACCCAAAATTGGTATCATGTGGTGAAAAACAATCCAACGGTGTGGTATTTCTCCTAAAAGACCCAACCCCTTTTGTACATTGCATAGCCCTTTAAAATTTTCCAACCACTCGCCGCTTTCCATTCCCTGTTGCTTTGCTTCAAACTTCTACCTGTTCATCTTCCTTTGTTTGGTCTTCATTTCACATGGTAACATCTTTTATTTATTTAGATTTATACTAACATAATGTGTAAATTTATGACATTAATTTCATTGCCATGGTAGTCATTTCATAATGCTCTATTGGTTGATGTGTTCCTTTTTAATTTTTTCTTCACATGGTTTATTCTATCTTTGTACGTGCTTTTTAAATATCAAATTAAATTTGAGGACCACCATATTTCACTAAATCATGTGGACCATCTTGTATACCTGCACCAAAAGACAAATCTAAATTAGCTTTTTTAACTTAAAAAAACTAAAAAAATTAAAAAAATATGTATATAAATAAAACTACAACAATAATTGGATGAGGAAAAACTACTCTTCTATAGTTTGATGAAGAAAAACTGCTCTGCGAGGATGGTAGCAGCTTTCGAAGGAGGTCTGAAAAATTGGAGGAATGTCGTGATGGCATCGGGTCCGGCATAGAGAGTGCATGCTCATGATGTTTTTTCATCTAAAAATGACTGGAAGGAACATGACTTTCTAGTGCATGTCTAGAACCGCTTCTTAAATAACAATGGATATTTGGAACGATGTGAATCCAGTCCAGTTCTAGTGGTTCAACTAGAATCGGTGGTAGAATATGTGGAGTATCTAACCAAACATGCCCTTATTGGTAAATTTTTGGGCATTCAAATTTCTCTCCCCTTTGTGGAGGCTTGGGTTAGGAAAACTTGAAATCCTAAAGGTGATGTGGAGGTGATGCTGAGTACGAATAGCTATTTTATGGTGGTTTTCTCTTGTATTGTAGATCGTAACAAAGAATTTGAAGGGGGTACTTATTTCTATAACCAAGTGGGACTCTTTCTTAAACCCTATCATGTGGGTTTCAACCCATCGAAGGAGTGGTCATCGTGGTTCCAGTATGGGTGTAGCTTCCATGGCTCCCATTGGAATTCTAGAGAACTGATATCTTGCATAAGATTTTCCTTCTACTTGGGAAGCAGGTTGGACTGTCAAAACATATAATGGATAAAAATGTAATCTCTGTTGCTCGTATTTGTGTTGAAATTGACTTAAATAATCCTATTCCAGATTCTATTAAAATACAATTTGGATCAACTACATGGGTTCAAAAACTTGACTATGAAGCTCTTCCATTTCGTTGTCAGATTTAACATGAATATGGCCACTTGCAAAGAAAATTCCCTAATTTTGTCCTACCCGTGGCTTCAAATCCTAGGCCCTCTAGGTCTGGAAAAATTTTGGATAAAGGAAAAGCCCCGATAAAGTAAGGGGAATAGGATAAGGAAGGTTTTGTTTTGGTAAAATCCCGAAATAGAGGACGAAGGGCAAACAAAGACCTTAAGGATAGCTAGCCAGATTCTCTACTCAACCATTTTGAAATATTAGATGATCTTTATCAGTGCATGGAGATACCTAAAATGTCGCTACCTGATGCAAATATAACAAGGCAAAATCAGATGTCTCTTCTTGAGTGGGAACTTAAGGAATCAGATCTAGGGGTTTTAAATGAAGAACAAAGGGCTTTGGATCTGAGTATAAGGGACATGGATGGATCTCGCCCTATAAGGGAAAATATTTTAGAAAGTGGTACAGATTTAGTTATGCCCTCTCCTATTTAGGAGAGGGCATAATAAGGACTACAAAACTCCTATGGTGTTGGGATTGCAGCAAAAAATAATTAAAAAAAAAAAATTAGATAATAATATGAAGGTGGGTCAAAATAAGGACTAGGATAAAATTAAGTTAATGGGAGAGACTTTGGTGGAGTCAGGTTTGGTGAGAACATTGGACTTCCATTTTTTTTAACCCCCAAAAATGATTATCCTCTCATGGAATGTAAGGGGGTTGAACAGCATCCCCAGACAAAAAGTTATTCATGATTTGGTTCATGTGCATTCTTCAGATGTGGTGTTTATTTAGGAGACTAAATTGGCTATTGATATTATGTTCAACATTGCTCCCAATTTGTGGATAATGAGGTAATATCAGTGTATTGGTGCATGTGGATATGCTGGTGTCATCGCTTTTTTATGGGATCCGATTAAGATATCCCCTCTTATTTGGATTTCCAGCAGATGGTCTATTTCGATGGTCAGGCATGATAATGAATCTAGTCAAACCATCCTCCTTACAAATGTGTATGATCCTATTTATTAAAATGGTAAAGTGAATTTGTGGAAGCACATTTGCTTTGTGAGAATTTTGGTTCCCCTGTACCCATGGATTTTGGTTGGAGAGTTCAGCTCTATCACTTTTCTAGAGGAGAAACATGTTGGGGTGGACCGTCTTGAGCCTTTTTCTTCTGTATTCAGTACTCATATCCAAGACCTAAAGTTGTTGACATCAATCCATATAATGGGATCTTTACTTGGCACAATAGAAGGTGTGGGGAAGCTTCCATCTCAAAAATACTGGATATGTTTTTGATATCCAGTTATTGGATGGGTAATAACAGAAGTGCTAGTTATGATTATGGAGGGTAGGGGATCTTATAATTTGCCTATAAAACTCTTTGCTTTGGAATTAGTGCTAAAAAAGAATCCCTCCTCTAAGTTTCAACTTATGTGGCTTCATGATACTAAGCTTCATGATTTCATGTGAGTCTGGTGGACCACTGGAAAACCTCCTCATGGCACCGCTATGTATTCCTTTATGAAATGACTACAATTTGTAAAACATAAATTGAAAAGATGGAATAGATTGAATTTTGGGAACCTTTCCTTGGCTAAGCTGGCAGCTCATAGGAGGATGGAAGAAGCTTCAAGGAAGATTAGAGATCAAAGATTCATGAAGGAGCTTCTTGTTGAGGAATCTAAGGCTACAAAAGACCTTGTTGAATGAGAATCGAGGGAATAATTTTTTTGGAAACAAAAACCTCGAGTATATTGGCTTCAAGAAGGGGATAGGAACACAACCTTCTTTTATAACTCAGTTAAGGCTCACCATAATGGTAACCTGATTACCTCTCTTATGAATTCTTAGGGTGCCCTACTCTCTTATTTCAAGGATATTTCAAAAGATACTGAGAGGTATTTTTCCTCTCTCTTCAAGGAGGACTCCCTATCAGATGATGAGAATGAAAAGCTTATTCTAAACTGTATTCCAATGATTATTTCTAGAGAGATGAATGAGCACTTGATGGGTCCAATTTCCCTTGAGGAGTTGTAAAATGTTGTATTCAATATGAAAAAATAAAAATCCCTAGGTCCAGATGGATTCCCAATTGAGTTTTATCAAAAGTTTTGGTATTTAATCAAATATGATATTTTGGAGGTGGTCCATGAGTCCTAAAAGAACAAATAGATGCTAAGGGCCCTAAATGCTACCTTTGTGGTGCTTATACCCAAAAATGAGGGATCAAATTCCTTGGATATGTTCAGGCCTATTTCTCTCTGCAATGTTTTGTATAAGATCATCATAAAAATTATTGTTGAGAGGCTGAATATATGGTTGATCAAAATCAACTCTAAGAAGCAAGGAGGTTTTGTTGCTAGTCGATAAATCTTGGATGGGGTTGTTATTTCTATAGAAGATATTCACTCAATGGAAACTTCTAAGGAGAAAACTATGTTCATTAAGTTGGACATGGCCAAAGCCTATGATTGGGTCAGATGGTCCTTTCTTTAGAAATTTCTTGTTGCTTTTGGATTTGAGGAGGAATGGATTAGATGGGTGATGAGTTGTGTTTCTTCTTCCTCATTCTCTATTCTTGTTAATAATGAGCCATCAGAGCTTTTTGATGCCTCAAGGGGATTGAGGCAAGGATATCCTTTATCTCCTTAATTTTTTATCATTATGGCGAAATGGTTAGGAATATTGCTCAAGTCTAAAGTCATGCAAGGTCTCATTCAGGGGTGGAAGTAGGATAGTAGTTTTCCACCTTCAATTTGTTGATGATACTACTTTTTTGGGAGTTGGCACTATTAGGGAAGTTGGAAATATTAGATAGTCTCTTGAAATATATCTTGGTGCTTCTGGATAGTTGATTAATGAGGAAAATTCTTCTATTTTCTTCTTCAATACCCCTCCTCTTATTCAAGCCAGTATTGCTCACATTCTAAGATTCCAAGTTGGGACTCCCCCCTTCATTTATCTTGGTATTCAAATTTCATCTCATCCTCTACCTAGATCTTCTTGGTAGTCTATGCGTGATGATTTTAGAAGTAAGGTGAATCATTGGATTTTCAGATGGCTATCCACTATAGGTAGAGTGTTGCTTTTAAAATATGTTGTTCAAGATTTACCCATTTATAGATGTTTTATACAAATAGCTCCCTCTCACTTCATCAAGGACATGGATGCTTTGTCAAGACAATTTTTATGGTCTAGAAAAATTGATCAATATAAATGGAGTTTGGTTAGATGGGATTCTATATGTAGGCCAGTGCAATAGGGAGTCCTTGCATTGCGATAGACAACTCTTTTTGGGCAGGCTTTGGCTGCAAAACTTTATTGGAGATGGTGTACCTCTCAAGATTAGATTTGAGCTAAAATATTATCTTGTAAATACTTGAGAGGTATTTCTGATGCTGAGATCCCTAGATTCAGCTTGGTTGGGAAAGGTATTGTTATCTGGGACACTCTAAAAAGAGGACCTAATTTAATCAAGCAAGGTTTGTTCTAGATTTGCAATCAAGGATAAAATGCTCTTTTTTGGTAGGATTCTTGGGATGGCCTCCCTCCTATTTTGAATCAATATCCTAGGTTACTTTCCCTAAGCATTTTTTTCTTGGAATCAGACTAGTCTCGTGTGGAGGACTTTAAAAAAATCCAGTCTTTTAGAAATATGGAGATGTATAGGTTGAAAGATCCACAATAATGGCCACAGGAGGGACTGGCCAAGAATAGAGAGTTTCTTAATATTATTCTTATGGGGAGGCATTGTTATTCATTGAGGGGTAAATATATTCTGGCTTGGAACCTTGATCCTAAGGGAACCTACTCGGTAGCTTATGGTTATCAAGTTCTTGATAAGAAAAAGTATGGGAGTCTTCCTGTAACTTAGTGGAAAAAGGTTTGGAACAAATTTTCCTGGCCAAAATGTAACTTCTTTATCTAGTTGGTAGCTCATAATAAATGCCTAACTTGGGATAATGTGAGGAAGAGGGGATTTTAGAGTCCCTCTTTTTGTGCCCTTTGCAGTAAGAATGAGGGTGACTCTTCTCATTTATTTTTCCAATGCTTCTTTGCCAGAGATATTTGGCACTATTGGTGGAGCACCTAGAACCATACATGTTTTCATGTGATGTCCCTGGTGCAGTTTTGGAGTAGACTAGGCAGACCTCTGGCCAAGGCCCCATTCCTTCGGGTGGCTTGGAATTTGGTCCCTTCTTGCATCATCTAGAAAATTTGGCTCGAATGGAACCGACACATATTTTAGGGTAGTTATTTGGATGTTCAAAAGATCTAGCAAAGGATCTTGTATATGGTTCAGGAAACCATCCATAGCAAATGTGATGAGGATCCTCTTTTGGATTCTAGGGAGAAGAAGGTACCGCAAGCCCTTGGTCCCTTTGGAGATGATGTGAACTCTTCTAGCCCTAGTAGGGTTCCTCAGCTCAGCAAGAAGGTTAGGATAGATTGTAGGTGGAGGCCACCCCATAGAGGAGTTTTAAAAATTAATATTGATGGTTCATCTAAGGGTAATCCTAGACATGCTGGCATTGGCGGTGTTTGGATATATTCTACTGGTGGTGTCATTTTTTTCTTTTCCATTTATAAATGTGTTCACTTCACCAATTTTATTGAAGGTCTTACAATTCTTGAGGCCTTATGGAGGGGGTTTTCTATTGGCTGACATAGGATTATCTGTGATTCTGACTCTCAAATTAAGGTTAATATTTTAAACAGTAAAATGTTGGAGGAAGTTAATTGGCAGTTGGCCTTTGTAGACGTTTAGATTGTCAAAATGAGTGAAGAGTTCAAATTTATATCATTTGTGCACATTCCAAGGGAATGGAATGTGGTTGCTGATTACCTGGCCAAAAGGGCTTCTGAGCTGCTGGATCCTTGGAGTATTGATAATTGGGAGATTCTCTCATTTGGGGACTCTCAATGCCTGTTGGAGTTTATCCACAAGGATGTACAAAATTAATGTGGTTTGTTCTTGTTGTCTTTTTTGGGTGTCATTCTAGTCTAATGTTTTTATCCTGTTTGGCTATTTATTTGAGTCCTGGTTGGAAGCTCAATTGTACTTTGTAATCCAAACTTTTTATCAATAAATTTTTACCCCTTTATTTAAAAAAAAAACTACAACCATAACTAATAATTCTAAAAATTTTGAAACTAAAAATTTAAAAGCTCTAAGAGCTATGACAACCATGGACATTATATATATATATATATATATATATATATATATATAGATATATCTTTCTTATTTTTTATTATTTTTTATTTTTTATTTATTAATATATATGCAGATATATATATATTAATATATCATTTTTAAATGTTTTATTTAGTGAATTTTTATTTGTTTTATTTTGTTTATTTTTATTTTTTTCTTTTCTTTTTTTTAATTTTTTTAATTTTTTTCTTTTTTATTTTATATTTGATTCAATTAATTTCAAATGTTTGAATTGGTTTAATTCAAAAAATTAAAATTAACCAAAACAATAAAAAAAAAAGAGGAACCTAACTAACACACCAAATAAATTTTAAAAAAAACTAAAAGGATACACTAATACACACCCAAACTTTGGAACATATATTGCAACCTAAACCAAAATTTTTCAAAAACTAAAAAATAAAAATGTGGGTCCCAAGTTTTGGGGCTAGTTGTGCAATGGTCACAACAAGTAGCTTCCTGGACTGACAAGGTAAGTATCTAAACATTTAATTTTCACTAAGGTTATTCAAAAAAGGGTAAATTGGATTTTTTCATGTCTTTCTTAGTTTATTGAAAGCTAGATTTCCCATTTCCTAAATTCCAAAGTAATAAACAGAAAAAAAAAAATAGGAAAATGAACAATTTTAGATATGCATTTGAATGGTTTTCTTGCTTGTGACCTGCCTAAGTATTAGGTTTTCATATAAGCTAAATATTTTTAGGTTCCTTATTCATGCATCGAATTATAAAAGTAAAATGCTTCTTATGCATTTAGTGAAAAGTTATTGAATGCTACTTTGTTTACTTTCATTAATTATAAAAGTAACCATACACACCACATCACTTTTAAATTTTAGTGAGTTGGAATTCATACCAAACAACTAATAGAGCTCAACGATGGTGTGTTTCATCTCCACCCATTGGCTCAAGTCCTACAAATCCCATTTTGGTCAAAACCTATTCCAAGAACCATCATGGCTTGTGGCATAGAGCATGTATCTCTCTTTGAAGAGGTATATCACTAACCATGGTGAACTGGGTGAGGACTAGAAGGACATGTGCTCCTTGATCAGGTATGGGCTTCATCTCCATACTTTGGTTGGTTTACGTGACTGGAATTTCATTTTTGGTTGTTGAGCTATGAGCATATAGGTTAAATCCATTGAACAATTAAGAATTACATCAACAACATTCAAACACATGAGAAGAGATTTCTTTACAAAATAATAAATAAATAAAACACTAAATAGTTTAGGAACACATATCAATATTTAAAAGAGGTAAATATTTGCATTCTTGTGTTTTTAATGAATGGTTTGTAAAGGAGATAATCACATAGGGGTTAGAAAAATCAGTCATGGTATATACCTGTATCCAAGCCCACTTAAGGGTTGACGCTGCGAGGAGTAGGCAAGGAGTTTTACATCATATCTAATATAACCCTAAGGACATGGTTATACCTCCTTGGTAGTCTCCTACTCTCCCAAGTCCTAGAGTGTCAGCTAAGGGACATAGCATGCAAGGGATCCCTACGCGGGGTATCCTTACGGGTTGTAGTCCCAATCAGATAAATTACTTCCCAAGTATGGACACATCAAATACCTTATTTAAATAAATTCAACCACATAATGAGGCACCTACACATAGAGAAATACCATGCATTCGTGTGCATGCTCGATCTATCGCACACACTTGTGTGTAGGATCAAGACTATGCACTAAGGGTGGAGCTAAATGATCACATTATGCTCTCAAATTACCCTAATAGATATCCAAAGTACAAATACTAAGATGAGTATGATACTCATCACACAGGACAAGCCAATTCTATCCCTACCTTCCTCATTTATTAATGGAAGCATGAAGAAAGTCTTGACTAGCTTTAGCTTAATTACTCCATGCAAGCACGATGTGTCTATGCGCCAGCAAAATTCCAAGAACATATGTTTAGGAGTGAGCCTAAAGTAAATACAAATTATATAAATCAAGGGAAAATCATACTAGACCTATAAAATCCTCTTAAATGAGATAGGTATCAAGGCAATACTGCTAGGGCACATAGGCCTCACACAGTTGAGTAGATAAACCAACTAGTCAAAAGGTATGCTAATTTTCAAGTTAATTTTAATCAACTTCATTTAGATAAACAATGCTTGTATCTCTTTGATCATCAAGATCATTTAGAAAGATAAAGGCTTGAACAACATATTCAAGAAATATTTCACAATGGGGTTCCTACCCCAAGCATGCATAGATAGGAGGCTCATCAGATGCAAACCACTTTCCATCAAAATAGGTCTCCTAGGCCTAATCAAATTTTGTCATATTGAACTCCTAGGTTTGATAAAAATTTACATACTAGGCCTAACATAGATCACCTTAAGCAAGCATTAATTCTTCCTTGTAGACCCATTCAAGAAACATCTTACGGGGCTTATGATAATTTGGAACAAGATGAGGAATACCTAGAAGCACATTTTGAAGTTATGGTTTATGAAAATCAACCACCTCAACATATTCTAAAAATTCCTCACCCCCCCTCCCCAAGGGTCCAAAATAAATAAGAGGATATTAAAGCCTCTTATGTGTATTGAGCATTGCTTAAGCGCATGGAAACCATAGAGAGTAATATAGCTAGGACTGGGCTACAAAATCCCACCTTGCACTAGTTGCATAGTCAACCATTGCATCCATATATACCTTTCCCACCATACCTAAAGTATTTTAAAATGCTAAATTGGATAGATTTAAGGGGGAGAAATATGCACAAGAGAATGTCACTGGGTTCATGAACCAGTGTTTTAGCATCTAGGATAATGATGCCTTACTCCTTAGAACATTTTTTATTATCCTCTCTAGCCCAACCATTGAGTGGTATAATCAACTTCCAAGGCACAACGTCTATACCTTTGAACAATTTGCAGACATGTTCTTGGAATATTTTGCCTTTAATACCAAGATAAATGTGACATTAATAGACCTCACGAGGTTAAAACAATATGAATATGTGTCTATCACAGACTATGGTAATAGGTGGTGAACGCTTCTATCTAGGCTTCCCTATTTATTGCCATTGTCTAATTTGACTCAAATGTTTTCAAAGAGCTATCTAAAACCAATATCATTATTGTTACAACTACAATAGTATTCAATTTTTGAAGAGGCTATAGCACAAGATAGAATGATAGAAGAAATTAAAATTCAAAAGGATGAGATCTCAAAACCTCGCAATAAGGAGTGGACCAATAATCCAAAGGGTAATCTGGCACCATCAAAGTCATCCGCAGTCAACCAAGTTTCCATCAATGTCCCAGAACTTGCACAAAAAACACCACCTCAAAAGGTGAATTATTAGGCCCAACCTCTTCTTGTGAGTTACAACAATAACACCTAAGTGAATCAAGGGAAAATTCAATAACATAACCCTAGGCAATAGTATATGCTCTTCACTGAATCAATGGAGTCCCTATTAGATCATCTATGGGCTTCCAAAGTGATTACTTTACCATAAATTTAGCTTATAGACCCGAGTATAGGTAAAAAGAAGCCTATGGGATGTCAAGAAGACCTATTTTCTAGATATCATAGGCATATTGAGCATGACTTGCCTACATGCTATGGTTTCAAAAACCTAGTACAATATATGATCGAGAGGAAGGACCTTCAAGTGGATTATTCTCTTGCCATAAGCAATCAATAAATGGGTGTTTTCAAAGACTCATTATCCACTCATGAGGTACAATAAGCTCATGTTAAGCAAATGAATGAGGTCAAGGTGACACCCCCTCAATACGGGTTTGTTGGAATGTTTAGAATTGTGACCAGTAATAGACTCTACCCAATTCAAGTTGCACCACCTATAGCTTCAAGCATTATTCCCTCAACATCATAGCCTCCACCACCTCTAGTGCAAAGCCTTCCACCTCATATAATGGTTACAATAAAAAGTAAGTTGGCTCAAAGCTTATGAACCACATTGGCTAGACTTTCCATATAAAAGCTTATTCAACAATTTCCACCTCATAGATAAGGTCCTATGGATATTATTAAGTCGATTGAGCTAAAATCCCAGAAGTCTAACTCATTTATCAATTTTTTGGGGCACATTTAGTAGTGTAAGGAACCAGTGATCACTTTCCATGAGCATGAACTAAAACCAATAGCAAATTATGTGGTTGATCCTCCTCTACACATCATTGCATGTGTGAATGGAACACCATATAAGAGAGTTTTAATTGACACTAGTTCATAAAGTAGCATAATAACCACTAGTGCTCTCAAAAATATAGGACTTTTAGCATCCCATGTTGTTGTGTCTACTTACACCCTCTGAGCATTCAATGATATGATATGCTCCACATTTGGCACTATAGTCCTACCCATTCAAGTGGGATGTAAAACTATACCGACATTGTGTCATGTTTTTGAGGGTGTAATGGCTTACTAAATATTACTAATTAGACCTTGGATATGGGGCATGAAGTGTGTCCCCTTCATCTCTTACCAATTTCTAAATTATAATTATGAAGGGGAAGTGCACATAATCTCTGCAGACATTAATCCCTTTAATTACTATAACTTGGTGTAGCAAATACCTGAGTCAACCTTACCATCTACTCATGTAGACTTCCAACTAAACACATCTATTCAGGGTCCACTTCCATCACCATCACCTTCAATTACTCCATTATCATATTCCTTCATCCCATCATCATCATTGGCAACTTCAAAAAATCCTTCCACATTGAGTAATCTGAAACCTCACTTTCGTCTCCTCCACCTTCACCATCCCAGGTTAGAATCCATATGGCTAGTATAGGGTTAGGAGAATACCTAGTGAGGCACATCATAACAATTCCAGCCATTGATATGGTGCAAGATATGGGATGATCTCATCTTCCCATAGGTAGCATCGTACCTCTAGATTTACCACCCAATCAAACAAATTTTATATATGGGGGTATTGAATATGGAACATTTCTAGCTCCTCAGCAAGAATAAGATGAACCTTTCTCTAAGGATATAAATTATATTTTAAATCTTGTCTATGCCTTGCAATATCTACATCATTGCAATTGACATGGCTATGATCTAGGGTTATGTGAACAAGGTACTCGTGTTCCTTGCCAACCACAATATCAATTACCATATGATAAATATGTTTTGGGACACAAAAAGTTGGTACCTTTAGATGTAATCATAGAGAGTTTGGAATGCCTATGTTTGAACGACAAGGATGAGCTTGCACGTGATCTCTATGCTAATACAAATCATGTCTACTCATTGGGAGGTTAATTTCTCATAAATATGATATATCAAGGGTTATCCCACAATTTCACCCAATCTAAGGAAGTGGGTGAAAGTTTGCATGCCCTTCCATATGATAGTGAGGAAGAGGATTAAGGTCCTCCTCATGAATGGACAACATATTATGAATCATACTATGGTATAACACCCATCAACTACCCTAATTAAAATTATGAATATGAGTAGGTCATCGCATTGAATGATGAAGAAGAGTTCTATTTGCATATGTTCCAAATGCAACATCCCATGTAGCGATAACTTTTTCCACTTAAAGAGTAATCTTGTCACCTTCCACCACCACCACAACCACCCCCATGAGTCGTGAGACAATCTATTATCTCTAGAACCAATGGAACATCCATTGGAAATCATCCATCCATCAACATGATTTCCATGGATCTTACTACACCATTACATGATTCAAATGACCCATCATAGCCATTGCACCTTAACTTGGGGGCAAACGACGTTGATCAGGGAGATTCTCCACCTATAATTTGTCATCAAACTTCCTCAACCACCATATAATCATCACCTAAACTATTTTCATGATATATCTTGGTAGGCTAACTAATATTGAGTTACAAGTAATTAACCAACACAATAATTTACAATATATCTTGAATCGACTAACAAGCATTGAGTTATAGTTGAGTCATCCAAAACCTCAAACCCTAGATTTTTTAGGATCAACCACCTCCTACATAGTCCACTATAAAGTATCAACATAACCTAATATAGAGGAAATAATTCCATCAACCTCGTACATTTACTCCTTTTTCATAATCCTTAGCATCGATCTTCAATCGATTGTATGAGGCGCAAGCAATCATGTGTCTTGAGATTTGTTGGTTGAAACCTAATAAGTGTAGAATAAATTTGATTAGGAAAAACACATATTGTGTTTACCATCATCAAAGGTGTCATGAAATCCAAACATGTTATCCATTTAGATACTTGGTTTAGGATATGATCAAGAGACAAGAACTTCATATAAGAGTCTTCCAAGACCCCTTGCCTACGCATGAAGTAAACACAATACTTTCTTATCAAGTCGAACAACTTAATCAGGTGCACACTAATCTACCTATCCAAGATTTTTTAGGAATAATTAGTGTTATAATAGACAAATAGGAATTAAAAAATCTATATATAATGGGTCCATACATAAGGGGTCCATACAAAGGTGTCTATGATCCCTTTGGTCACCCTAAAATACTCTAAAGGATTCTACACACCATTTGGTCATCCAAAATTGCACCACAGTTGTCTAAAATCCCTTTGGTCACCGTAAAATGCTCAAAAGGTGTCACCCTTTGGTCACCCTAAAATTTTCCAAAGGTGTCTACGATCCCTCGAGTCACCCTAAAACACTCCAAATGTGTCTACAAGCCCTTTGGTCACCCTAAAATACTCCAAAGATATCTAGGATACCTTTGGTAATTCTAAAACACTCCAAAGGTGTCTACAAGCCCTTTGGTCACCCTAAAATGCTCCAAAGGTTTTTATGATCCTTTTGGTAACCCTAAAATGCTCCAAAGGTGTCTACGATCTCTTTGGTCATCCTACAATGCTTCAAAGATATCTATGATCCCTTTGGTCACTCTAAAATGCTCCAAAGATGTCTACAATCCCTTTGGCAATCCTAAAATGCTCCAAAGGTATCTATGATCCCTTTGGTCATCCTAAAATGCTCCAAAGGTGTCTATGATCCCTTTGGTCACCCTAAAACACTCCAAAGGTATCTACGATCATGCTCTAAAGGTGTCTACAATCCCTTTGATCACCATAAAATGCTCCAAAGGTGTCTATGATCCCTTTGGTCACCCTAAAATGCTCCAAAGGTGTCTACGATCCCTTTGGTCACCCTAAAATGCTCGAAAGATGTCTATGATCTCTTTGGTCACTCCAAAAGCCTCAAAGGTATCTATCAACCCTTTGGTCATCCCAAAAGCCCCAAAGGTATTGTTGAGTGGTAATTTTACCCAATTGCAAAACCACACTCACCCTTCAAATTTTTATCACAAAACCCTCTCTTACAAAGAAGTTAAAACAAAAATAACTTCTCCAAGGTTTTGTTATATAAGTATTGCATATGTGTATTAGTAATATCGATGAAGATATATCAAATGAATTCTAGGAATACCTTGGTGATTGCAAGTAACTGTTAACAAGGGGCATGTGTTGGTTTATTTTACCATGCTATATTAATAATTGTTCATAAAACTTAAGAAAAGCAAATGTGAATTGGCCCTCATATGACCACAATGTTAAGCCTTAATTCCTTTTATCTTGGAGGATTTTAGGTAGATTTTATCTTTTTTTATTAAGTAGATTTTAAACAAATTTTATCTTGCATTAAATCCTAGTTTAAGAATGAAGTATAAGATTAAACTCTATATTTAAACATGGAATTCAAATGACGAAAGAATTCCTATTATGTTGCTTTAAACCTCAATATGGAGTAATTTGGATGACCAACTTTGTAGCTATAGTAGCTTTTGTATAACAAATAAATTATCCCTCTTTGATGAAATTAATTTTCATAAAGAGACAACAAATTATTTCCTTAAATGGCCTTAAAATATCATTATTAATTATCCCTCTTTAATGAAATCATAATTTTCATAAAGAAGAAATAATTTAATGCTTTAAAACAATAGCCATTGATGTAGTGTATAAATTACCTCTCTTTGATGAAATCAGAATTTTCATAAAGAAAGGTGAATTTATTTCTCAGAAAATGCTAACTTATGGAATGCCATAAAAATTAACTCCCCTTTAATGAAATTAAAATTTTCATAAAGGGAATCTCATTTATGTTTGCAAATGGAAATGTAAAGCTAAAAATTTTGATTTTCATTCAAAATGTGAAAAATGTAAAATTCCAAAATTATAAAAAAAATCTCATAAAATAACAATTTTCAACAATTTTTATAAAATCAAAAAGGCTTAGAAATAATTTCAACAATGTTTTGGATAAAATATTGTAACTCATCTTCAAACCCATGTTTTTACTTTTGTCATTTTAATTTTTTTCAATATTTATTTTAATCATTGAAGTTAAAAAAAATATGCAAAACTAAAAGTTAGAAAAATTAATACAAATATGGACATTGAAACAAAATGTAGAAAATATAGAAAATAAACTACTAATGGAAGTTTTAATCTACCCTATCATGCAAAACTTGAGATATAAGAGTTTTCAAATGTAACCCAACCTAACTGGAACTGCATTTGCATATCCCAAAACAAGTTAGATGCAAGCTTCCAAAGAATAAAATGACTCCTCTGTTTCTAGATATTCAGCAATGCAACCATGAAATGCATTAAAAATTACCTATAAATATAAAAACTGAGAAAAAATAAAAATGGACATTACACAACAACATTAAAAAATGATTCTCTTCTTATTTTACTCAAAAAGGTGCATAAATCCTACATAAATTTGCATTAAACACACCAACAAGTTTCTATTAACATTTCCATTCCAGCAGCATCTAGCATTCCCAAAAGAATCCAACCATATTTCCATCTCTTGATGGTGTATTTAAAATTTATATAATATCCTTTCATTTTTACCTCTCGTCATTCAGTCTTCCAATGATTTTCTCTTATTCACACACCTGTTTATCTATTTGTTTTATTTTTCTAGTTTATTTTCACTTTCGTCTTGACACTACCTTATTTGTTTGATAATATTATCCTGCTTATTTAAAATTATTCATCATAAACCTTACTGGTTGTGAGACGTTACTCACATTGAAATTTTTCCTAAGGTAGGCACCCGTAATTGGCCACATTGCATGTGATACCCTCTACATGTAACACTCAAGCCTATTTTAAAATTTTCATTCCCATTTATACCTTATCTTAGCCATTTCAACTTTTGTGTAACATCCCTGTTGATGTTCGTTCCCAACACACATACATTCTTAACTATGTTCCTCTTATTTCTTTCATCGATGAGTGTCAATCAAACCATGTAGTTAGGATTTTTGAATGTTGAATTTTAATCCTCCCTCCACATAATGTGTGACCTGACCTATTTATTTTTATTCTGATGTGCTATCGATACCCTCTTCTTATCGAGTCTCGTGTAAACGTGAATCTGGTATAATAGTCATAAGTGTAATATTACCTAAATTTTTTTAAACACATTAGCTTCCCCACTATGCATTTGATAATTCATGTCTTCATTAATATCTCTATCCTCATACTGGAATCCATTCAAGCATACTTCTTGATATGATGATGCTCCATTCGTGTTCCTAATTATAGCCATGTTACTACTGTAGTTGTGCTTGGTGTTGACAAATAGATGTCTGCCTCATACATAATCCTCACATGCTCGTGCTCCAAACTACGTGAAAGAAGATCTACTCTACCACTCGATAGACATTGTGTATCAATTTTTCACATAGTTCCTCTCAGAATCCATACCAAAGATCACTACACAACTCCTATTCTCTACCGCTACCTACACTTAACAACAATTTTTCCCACTGTGTTGCATGTATACATTTAGTGTCCTCAATACTCTGGTCATCCATCCATGTGTGGTGGGAGATATCTATAAATCTCTATGTATTTTTTGGATATACATAATGTCTCATTTGCCTATGTTGAAGTGAAATTGTTCTTTGAATTATCACTGTCAAGCTGTGCGAACCAACTGTTATACTACCGACAACATCGTCATATCCCCCAAAATGCCTCGAAGTCTTCTTCAAAACCAATACCTAAACATCTACATGGTCATATCACTAATCAACACTCTTTATCACTATCGGTGATTCTTAGGCGTACACCTTCTATAGCACCCCTTAGCAACCCACTCTCTTTGCATCTATCGACCACCTACTTGAAATGAGAGGAAGAGCCTTTGCTACATGTTGACAATGTTGCATCAAAATTGCATCACCTATGCCTTTGCCTGCATTTGATATTCTTATGAATTCCCAAAAATATTTTAGAGTGTATGAGTTCCTAGCAGAGGCATAGAATAATTTTGTGCAAATGTGTTCTCTCGATCAACCAAAATTCAACTGTCCCCTATGAACCCTTCCATGCAATATCTCCCGTTTATGATATTTATGGTGGAAATGGAATCGCCCTTATTGACTACTAGAATATTTTTGATCATGTACCCTGAGAGTGCCCAATCTGGGTGTATTTCCTCCTAACACCTCATGTATTTGTTACTGTATACTTCCATGTACCAGCCACTATTTTGTTGCAATACATCACCCCGTATTAGTGGCATCGATTTCGTATGGTAGGGTTCATTAGGATTCAATATTTCCCTATGGGTGATGACCTATCCACATATTCCATCATCATAGCCACCCAATATTCCATTTGAATCTAAACTTCACTAGTGTCACGTAGTCTACTGCAACATCTGATTAATCTCATCAATCATTGCTCACTCCATTAACAATATCCATTGTTACGTAGCTTTGTACCAACTATCATGTTGGGGTTCCATGTTCACTGCATTGCAGTCTCATCCAAGTCTAAAGCGAGCACATATTGCCATGCAGTATGAACTGTTTGGTCAAATATCCCTTGGTGGTGTCAAATATACCCTCACATCTATTGTGTATCCTCAATTGATGAATTCATCTATGCTACTCCCATGTCTACACAACATTATACATCCACACCAATAGTTGTGCCTAGGTATTCATTGCTATGTGTCGACCAGTGTTCATGAGTTGGTCCATCCACCGTGGCTCTTCGAAGATCTATATCCTTCACCCATGGTTGGTATGAGTCCATGTCACCTCTATGCATGAAAAAAAAAAAAAATAAGTAATAAACTAAAACAACACATAAGTATTATTAAAGAGAAATCTAAAGTCTCCATTATGCTTAATTAAATAAGAAACAAACAAAATAAAAATATTAGACTATGGACTTAAAACTTGTCTCTCATGGGGATTCCCAATAGGCTTTATTTCTTTTTTTCATTAAATTTTGTTTAAAACAAAATTATATATATATATATATATATTAATTTATTAATTTTAGCCCTTTCATTCATTAATATGAATTCGATTTAATTTAAATTTTTGAATCAACTTAATTCAAAATGTTAAAACTAACCAAGACATTAAAAACATGAAAAAGGCTTAAAATTTATTAAAATCAACCACACTAGACCTTTGAGAGTGACCTAAAGGAGAATCCAAGCAACAAACACCTACTGCAACTGAAATACCAATATCAAGAATGAGACCTATTAAAAACACCACTCCAAGAACACCCAAAACTCCTAAAAATCAAAAAATTAAGGTGGATCCCCAAGCTTTGGGGTATGTTGTGGAGGAGCCACAATAAATGACGACTATGCTGGTAAATGCTCCTAAGAATTTGAAGTGAAAAGCCCAATCTGAAATGTAAACACAAAATATTAGTGAAATAAACATTATTTAGCGATGACCTGATAAGGTGGGGGTAAAAAACTTTGAATAAAAAACAACTAATCCATCAACCTTTACTTAGTGTGCAATAGTGATTCATTCTTGCACTTATGAAAACCATTCAGATTCCATCATCTAGTTTGCATTTAGGCTATGAAGCATGGGTCATAAAAGGAATATTTTATAGATAGAACCCTACTACTAGTCAGGCGTCTATAGCCTCGGTAGGGTTATCTAACTCACCCTTGTGTTTATTTAAAATTTTACAAAGATTTTCTTATAATTGAGTTGTGTATAGATAGATCCCTACTTTTGGTCAGGCATCCATAGCCCTGATAGGATTTATCTAGATTTTATGACTGATTTGATCAAGATTTTCAATAATTATTTTAGTTTTTTTTTCTCTTCTTTTTTTTCTATTTTTATAGATTTGCAATTATTTATTTATCACTAGGGTTAGGAATCATAGAAAAAGAGCGTGTTAAATTTTCACCTTTATTTGCAAACCAAGATAACTTCATCCTTTAGGAATTCCAAAAATACCCTTTAATATATGAGTTACATGTGGAGCTTTAGCAAAATATTTCATTGTTCTACTCTCCACCATTTTAGTCCCAAAATTTGAGCATGATCACAAAATAACTCATCCCCCTTTTATCAAGCTCACCTACTTTCAGATTAGGTATTCCAATATACTTAACCTATGGTCAAGAGACCATAGGTTAGTGACCACAAAACATTACCTCAAAATAAGGGAACAACCCAAAACACAAAACTAAAAACACAAACCAAAACTACATACAACCAACAAAATCAAGGACAAAGCACAAAAATAGAAAGCAAAAACTAAAACTATATACAAATGTACAATATGGTAAAATATGGTGTAAATTTTGAGCTATCACCTCCCTGGATCCCAAACATAATTAGCACATTTCAAAAGACATATAACATGATACACAAGCCAATTTTTTTAGGAATCCAACAAAAACAATATTAGGCCAAACTATACAACAATTTTCATCTTACCTATCTCACCCCACCAATTTGATTTAGTTTCATTAAGATTCTATAGGTGATCTTCAAATTATTAAATTTATTATACAATAATTGATCTTCAATTCTACCTTGTATATTATTTACAATACAAATTTTCCAATTCAATCTATGACTTATAAATAATATTTCCTTTTCAGATATGAGACCTTGCAAACAAGATTCTATTTCTAAACAAAATTAAAACCAAAAAACTTTCTAAATTTGTTGTCCAATTAAATTTATGCAACAACTTTCAAGCATCCATGATATTTATTAAATGATGATCATCATGATTCTGTATCCTATATTTAATAATTAATTGATTATAAAATTGATTTAACACTTCAAGCATCTCAACTTCTTTTTCATTCAAAAAAGCAATGTCATTAGTGGTGTGAGGATAAATTAACTCAAATTCTTTATCAACCACAAATGGTATTTCATCATTGATAGTATTTGAATCCAACAATCCATTAGATAAACCTTCACCTGGATTTCGAATGGTGGAATCAAAAGGTGAGCTTTTACCTTTGGCATGTTTCCATTTACCATTACTTGGAGAGAATTTTTCATCATGATTTCTTTCTTTTATTTATGGTCTTCATCCTCACCCTCATGTAGCAATTTTTCTTTGTCCATGACCTATTTATCAAAGACACAAAAATTAGGCACCCAATTAAAAACATGCCCATCCTTTTCAAACCATGAGTCTTGTCTATCTAGGGATGGGTCAACTAACACATCTTCATGATCAATCACTTGGGTTGTTTCAGATAACATGACATTTTCAATTTGATCATTAGTGATATCAAACCCAAACCACTCAGGTTCTATAATTTCCTCATTTTTATATAGCATAGGCATTGTAGAGTCAAGAGGTGAATCAAGATTTTAATTTCTTGTCCCTAAAAGAGGCCTAAAGCAAATGGTTATCCTTATTTGTCCATGGTAGTAGAATCATTATCAATTTCCAATACTTTACGAGATTCCAACCCTTATTTCAAAATATTCTCATATTCTATAGGATTTATAATATCTTCATGCTATAAAACAATTGTATTATCCTGCATATCAATTGACACAAAAATTTCATTAGACGGTTTGGAGTGAGCATATTCTTTCCATTTATTTTTAACAAACCATACTATTTCTTCCTCAAAATATTCAAGAAAATATTCTTCAAATTGTTACTTGAAATCATCTTGAGGATGTTGAAGACTTTGATCATCAAACTTAATCACTTCATCCAAATTTATTGAAGGTCCTGATTCGTCACATGTTTCAGAACTAGTCCACTTTAGGATCCATCCATTGTATGAAAGAATATCATGTTTAGTATCTTCAATATTTATCTCATGAGGATGATTTGGAGCATCATCGAGATATGCATCTTGAGGTCTTTGTTATTGTAGTTGAGAGATGTTTCCTTTAATTTGTAGAACTAGCCTTTACAACTTGTCTTGCATATCAGGTGAAGCGAGTAATTCATTAGAAAGAGTGGAAAATTTCTCCCATTTATTCTATCGATAATTATCATCTTATAAAAATGGGGTGTGATGTTCAACCATACCTTCATATTATTCCAATTCATCAATGGATTGATCCTCGAACTCACCTTCATCTTCCGTAGATGATTCAATTATTTCCAAAAGTGGGTTACTCTTTATATTCAAGTTTTTAAGGCTATCATTGTCCACATTGGTAATTCATGATTCAATTTTATCACAATTTGGAAGGTGTGGGTTTTCTTGGCCATCAATTTTAACAATATCATACAAAGTATCTTTCAAGAACAAGTGATGAAATTCTATTATGTCTTCTAATTCATTTATTGATTCTATTTCAAACTCACTTTCAACCACTTTTTATGGCTTAGGGGTTTCTATAATAGGATCAATTTTTTCATTCTTCTTTCTATGATCATCCCAATCCTCACTTGTAAACCAAAAATTTGAGCTATTCATATCAAGATCATCACAACTAGACTTATTTTGGCTTTCTTGATCTTTACAATGATCATCTTCTAAAAATAATTTATGAGAATCCACCATGTCTTCATATTCATCTACTAACTCCTCAAGTTCACTCTCATTTTTCTTTGGTGATTCAAGAATTTCTTCAATAATATCAACTCTTGTATTTTGATCCTAATGGTTATACCAATATTTCTTTGTGAGTAAACTTAAACCAATCTCCATAGCTTGATGGGTTTGTTCATCCCAATCCTCATTAATGGACATTGGCTTTGAAACTCGCACATCCTCTTGGATGAAATTTAAGGTGGTTGTAATATTTAGACATTCAAATTCGTCTCATTGATTGTTCACCCTAAGGTTAAGCAATTATGGTTGATCCACATTTTCTCTTTTTGAAACACACCCTTGTTCTAATGTTATCATGGTCTCATAGACTCCATGAAAAGATGGGTCATCAAGATTTTTCCTTAAAAAAGTAGCAACTATGGGGTGTATGGCTCCCATGTATATTTCAATAGGTCTCTCTTATAAAATAATAAAATGGGGAACCACTTAGGTATACAACTTGTGAAACCTACCATTGAATTGACTCGTGGATTCATTAGGTTCCTTATATATAGAGAAATTGATTTAACATCAAAACTGTGTCAACTTGTTTTTGAAAATGGCTAGTAAATTTTGCTTCTAGTTTAACCCATGAAGTGATGCAACCTACATGTAGGTATAAGTACCACTCATAAGAACCCTCATCCAATGTGTGTGAAAACAATCTACAAAGAGCATCTTCCTTCCATATTTGCAAATGCCTTAAGATGTCCTTGTACCTTTGAATATGTTCCTCAATTAAGGTCACATCATATTTAAACATGGGTAAATTATTTTCTACACCTTGAGGAATTTTATGAGTAGGCATGTCTAATTGACTATAATAGTCAGCTATCCACAATGAAATTCCTACCCTAGCTACAAAAACCGATGTCATAAGTGAAACTCCAAGAATAACTTTAGAACCAATTTGTTAGTCAACTAAACATTTCTTACAAAGAAGCATGCAATGACTAACAAAACTCAAATGTTTGACATATGAATAATTGATGTTAGTATCAACCAAAATATACACATCAATTAAACCATGACATTGAAGAACATTCTCAAATTTGCAACATATTACCATTAATGCATCATCAAAATAGATAATATTAGAATAAATTAAAGTGATCAACCAAATCTCATTAGTCAAGACCAATGTCTTTAAAATGAACAAGTTAGCATCTAGATAGCAATTAAAGTAAACCAATTCAGGTTCTCTTAGCTCCCAAAATATTGAGTGCTAAAGGATACTAAAGATGCTAATCAAAAGGAATTGAAACATTTAGTAATTCAAAGCTCTCATGGTTACACCAAATCACATTATTCATTGCATGAACAATTCAAAAGTATTTGAAACAACAATAAAAATATTAGCATACATAAAATAAAACCAATTCATGCCCTCCTTCTAGCACCAAAATATTGAGTGGTAATGCTTCCCAACTGTAAAACCACACTCACCATTAGAATTTTGATCACAAAACCCTCTCTTGCAAATAAATTAAAACAAAAACAACTTCTCCAAGGTTTCCCTATATAAGCATTTCACATGTGTATTAGTAATATCAATGAAGATATATCAAACGAATGCTAGGAACACCTTAGTGATTGCAAGTAAATGTTAACAAGGGGCATGTGTTGGTTTATTTTACCATGTTATATTAATGATTGTTCATAAAACTTAAGAAAATAAAATGTGAATTGACCCTCATATGACCACGATGTAAAGCCTTAATTCCTTTTATCTTGGAGGATTTTAGGTAGATTTTATCTTCTTTTATTAAGTATATTTTAAACAAGTTTTATCTTGTATTAAATCCTACTTTAAGAATGAAGTATAAGATTAAAACCTATATTTTAAACATGAATTTCAAATGATGAAAGAATTTTTTTTATGTTGCTTTAAACCTCAATATGGAATAATTCGGATGACCAAATTTGTAGCTATAGTAGCCTTTGATATAATAAATAAATTATCCCTCTTTGATGAAATTAATTTTCATAAAGAGAACAATTTATTGCCTTAAAATGTCATTATTAATTATCCCTCTTTAATGAAATCATATTTTTCATAAAGAAGAAATAATTTAATGTTTTAAAACAATAGTCATTGATGTAGTGTATAAATTACCTCTCTTTGATGAAATCATTATTTTCATAAAGAAAGGCGAATTTATTTCAACGAAAATGCTAACTTATGGAATGCCATAAAAATTAACTCCCTTTTAATGAAATTGAAATTTTCATGAAAGAAAGCTCATTTGTGCTTGCAAATGGAAATGTAAAGTAAAAAAATCTGATTTTCATTCAAAATGTGAAAAATGTAAAATTCCAAAATTATAAAAAAAATCCTCATAAAACAACAATTTTTATAAAATCGAAATGGCTTCGAAATGAGTTTGAATTTGTTTCGGATGAAATATTATAACTCATTCTTCACACCCATGTATTTATTTTTGTCATTTTATTTTTTTCAATTTTTATTTTAATCGTCGAAGTTAAAAAATAAATCTGCAAAAAGAAAAGTTAGAAAAATAAATACAAAAACTCGACATGGAAATAAAATGCAGAAAATCCAAAAAATAAACTAATAATAGCAGTTTTAAGCTACCCTATCATGCAAAAACTGATATATGAGAGTTTTTGAATGTAACCCAACCTAACTGGAACTGCATTTGCACATCCCAAAATAAGTTAGACGCAAGCTTCCAAGGAATAAAATGACTCCTCTATTTTCAGATATTCAACAATGCAACCATGAAATGCATTAAACATTGCCTATAAATCTAAAAACCGAGAAAAATAAAAATGGACATTAAACAGGCACCTATAATTAGCCATATTTCATGTGATACCATCGACATGTAACACCCGAGTCCATTATAACATTTGTATTTTTGTTTGTACCTTACCTTAGACGTTTCAACTTTTGGGTAACGTTCCTTTTGATGTTTGTACCCAACACACATATGTTCTTAACTATGTTCCTCTTATTTTTTTTGTTTGTGGGTGTCAATTAAACCACATGGTTAGGATTCTTGAATGTTGAATTTTAATCCTCCCTCCACATAATGTGTGACCCGACCTGTTTATTTTTTATTCTAATGTGCTATCGATGTCCTCTCTTTCTTGAGTCTTGTGTAAGCATGAATATGGTATAATAGTCATAGGTGTAAGATTACCTAAAAAAAATTAAATACATCAGATTTCCCACTATGCGTTCGATAATTCATGTATTCACTACTATCTTTATCCTCATCCTGACATTCATTCGACCATAATGCTTGATATGCGGGTGCTCCATCTACATTTCTAATTGTAGCCATGTTGTTATTATCGTCATGCTTGGTGTTGACAACTAGATGTTTGCCTCATCCATAATCATCATATGTTCACGCTCTAAACTACATGGAATAAGATCTACTCTACTGCCTGATAGATGTTGTGTATCCATTGTTCGCATCGTTCCTCTCAGAATCCACATTAAATATCACTGCACAACTCTTGTTCTCTATCATTACCTACACTTAACAATAATTATTCTCACTGTGTTGCATGCACACACTCGATGTCCTCAACACTCCAGTTATCTGTTCATGTGTGGTGGGAGATATCTGCAAATATTTGTATATTTGGAAGGTATACATAATGTCTCATTTACCTATGTTGAAGTGAAATTGTGCTTTGAATTACCACTATTGGGTTGTGCAAGCCCATTTTTATACTACCGATGGCATCACCGTATCCCCCAAAATTCCTTAGAGCCTGTTTCAAAACCAACCCTCAAACATCTATGTGGTCTTCTCGCTGCTCAAAACTCTTCATCACTATCATTGATTCCTAGGTGTACCCCTTCCATGGCACCCCTTGGCAACCCACTCTCTTTGCATATATCAATCACCTGTTTGAAATGAGAGGAAGAGCATTTTCTACATGCCACCAATGTCGCATCAACACTGCATCACCTATGCCTTTGTCTGCGTCTGATATTATTATGAATTCCTATAGAGATTTTAGAATGGATGAGTTCCTAGTAGGGGCATGAAATAATTTGGTGCAAATATGTTCTCTCAACCAACCAAAATTCAATTGTCTCCCGTGAGCCCTTCCATGTGGCATCTCTAGTTTGTGATGTTCACAATGACTATGGAATCGTCCCTATAGATGCCTAGAATATTGTTGCTCATGTATCTTGAGAGTGCTCAATCTGGGTGTATTTCCTCCTAACACATAACATCTTCATTATTGTATACTTCCTTGTACTAGTCATTGTTTCATCGCAATATATCACCCCGCATAAGTGGCATGAGGTCCTATCGAGTCTATCTAGTAGGATTTAGTAGGATTTCATATTGCCCTATGGGTGATGACCTATCCATATCTTTCATAATCATAGCCACCCAATATTTCATTCGAATCTAAAATTTGCCAACGTCCCGTAGTCTACTACCATGTCTTACTAATCTCATCAATCATTGCTCAATCCATTAACAATATCTACTATTACGTAGCTTTGTACCAACTACCATGTCGAGGTTCCATGTTCAGTGCAGCACAAGCTCATCCAGGTTTGAAGTGAGTAGCTATTGCCATGTAGTCCAAATTTTTTTGTCAAATGTCCCTTGGTGGTGTTGAATATACCCTCATGTCTATCATGTATCCTCAACTGATGAATTCATCTGCATTGCTCTTGTGTCTACGTAGCATTCTACATCCATACCAATAGCTATGTTTGGGTCTTTGAAGATCTGTATCCATGCCAATAGCTACTTTGTTGTGCACTGACCAGTGTACATGAGCTAGTCCATCCATCGTGGCTCTTCGAAGATCTGTATCCTTTACCCAGGGTTGGTACGAGTCCATGTCACATGTATTCATGAAATGAAATAATTATAAGTAATAAACTAAAACAACACATAAGTAGTATTAAAGAGAAATCTAAAGTCTCCATTACACTTAATTAAAGAAGAAACAAACAAAAGAAAAACATTTGATTGTGGACTTAAAACTTATCTCTCATGGTGATTCCCAATAGGTTTTATTTATTTATTTTTTATTAAATTTTATTTAAAAAATAATATATATATATATATATATATATATATATATATATTTATTAATCTTAGCCTTTTATTCATTAATATGAATTACATTTACTTTTAAATTTTGAATTAACTCAATTCAAAATGTAAAAATTAATTAAGACATTAAAACCATGAAAAAGGCTTAAAAGGTAAAAATTATTAAAATCGGCCATGCTAGACCTTTAAGAGCAACTTAAAGGAGACTCCAAGCAACAAACACCTACTGCAACTGAAATAAAAATATCAAGAATGAGACCTATTAAAAATATCGCTCCAAGAACACCCAAAACTCCTAAAAATCCAAAAATTAAGGTGGGTCCCCAAGCTTTGGGGTACATTGTGGAGCAGCCACAACAGGTATCTATAAATCCTTTGGTGACCACAAAATCCCTAAAGTTATCAATAAACCCTTTGGTCACCCAAAAAACCCCAATGGCATCCATTAAGCCCATTGGTCAAATGTATATCCATATATGTAGTGAAATCCAAAAACATCATTAAAATATCAAAAACACAAAAGTATTGCATTGCATTACATTTCATATCATTGCATTATACCATCACTTGCATTAATCATACCCATAATTGCATTTTACATGTTAGATTTGATCATACATGTCTAGCTCCAGGTATGTACACTAGGCATCTATCAAAATCAATGTTGTTAAAGGTCAGTTTTACCACTTGTTTGCATTATATTTATCATTTCCATACACATTCCATATTGTGTTTTTGTTTCCTTTTACTTAGCCATTGTTTATAAAGTATATTTAGGATATTTGGTCACTCAACCATATCTAGTTTTCTTTACAGATTTTGTAGAAAGCTATCCTTATTTTTAGAAGGTAGAATCCTTCTTAGATTATACCTTGTATATGTCAAAATTTCAACACATTTTCACACTAATAAATCCAAGTTTTCATAAGGAAATATGAAACCTACAAAGTGGTCCATGTTACCCCAAGCAAAATTTTTAACTCGCTCATCCCCCTGTGTGAATGGTTCAAAAATTCTATGAATTAACAAAAGGACAAGCTCCTCCTTACCCAAAATAATTAAAATCCCTTGCTTTATGCCAAGTTGGGGCAAGTATCCAAAAATAAAAATAAACAATGGTTGTTACCACTTAACAATATTCAAAAGAATTTTTTTTTTTTACCATTAGAAAAAGTAAAAAGCAAAAGAAATAGTGGTTCTCACCACTACCCAAATCCCTTGCTCACAAAAACAAAAATAAGAAAATCCCTAGAGCAATTCAAAGATAAAATAAAATTAGGGAGTACTCAACTTGAATTCCTTGAATTATCATCATTTGACAACCATAAAGTGATCCCCATTATAGTTTAGGTGGCATCAAGCCTGCTTGACAATGGTGGTATCCTTATGCATGATGATATATTTATCACATAAGCAACCTGCTTTTGTATAGACCAATGTTTGCATGTGGATGAGCTAGATTTTGGTAGCCTATATTGCCTAGTGGTCTAATTCAACTACATACAAAACTTAGGATAATGATACTCATAGAGTGATCTTTAGTATAGATGGGTTGCATCAATCCTATTTGGCACTAGGGTAAATTTATGCATTATGATAGCAATGAACTCACACGCACACATAGGGATGTTGAATATCTTGGTCATCCTAGCAAATTTATACTTTGTAAAAAAGTCTTTCATGGTTAATATACAACTTTTGAGTCTCCTAAAAAACCCAAACACATCATATAACATTATATTATTCATTTAAATTTCATATCATGCTATCATATGTTTGTTATGTTACGTTTATACAAGCCATGACACATAGTGTCATGATAACTTTAAAATTATGAGATAAATTTTGTTTAGTCTATGGTGCTAGTATATATTATGTCAAATAGTATTCATAATCCATAATATAGATTAATAAATCATCCATTTCATTATGCATACACATATGTACATATCATAAAATCACATCATATTACAACACATGAATCCATGATAAGAATACATCAAAGCATAAGTAAAATAAACATAATAATTTCTGACCATCCCACCCTGGGATGACCATAGACTATGCAGTCATCCCACCCTAGGATGGCCACACAATAATCCCATAAAAATAGCTAAAAAAGATCAAGAAAAATGGCCTAATAGGTCAAAATTGTTAAAATTCACAAAGGATCAACATTGCATTCAAAATTTTCATGTATGAATTGAAAATTCTTTACTTTTCTACCCAATAATGCCATTGTGGCTGGACCACTCCACGGTAATGAGGTATTTAGTCATTTTCTTCCATGAAATATCAACAAAACGATCCAAATCTTCACAAAATTGATAAATATTACAATGGATAAAACTAACGATTATCCCAATCGATTCATATGGGTTAAGAGACTCATCACATTTATCATTGGTCATGCCCTCATCGACTTGTTGATTTAGGGAGGTAGTTATAATAACAAATTCATAATCAAAATCAACACTTAAACACTCAAAAGTGCAACTTGCATACATTCAAAAGAATCATTGCCAATGATAAATTTTCAAGCCTATGTTGGGGCAAACAAGTCAGCATAAATTCAAAATAAAACTTTGGTATACTTGAAGCCTCGAGACACGTATCCCAATATAGGTAAAATAAGGAACCAAGACCAAGTATACCCTAAGCCCCTACGACTGCCATTGTAGAGTGGTTGAAAGGTATACCAAAATCAATCCTTCAATTATGTCAAAAACAAGGATTCCAAGAATGTATGCTCTTTACACAATGGAGGCATCTAAATTTGGTTAGTTTAATGAATAACCTTAATCATTTAACAATTTCATCATTTATTTTTTCTCCGCGCTCTATTTTCACACAATGCATATCAAAAAGGGGCATTTGTAGATACTAAAATCTTGTAAATCGGATAAGACTGCCAAGGTGTCACTCTTATCAACACCATATGGCCCCATTGGGTAACCCTCAAGGGTTTATTAGGGGTCCTAACCACTTTTATGAAGGTTTCACACACATGGGAGGTTTTGGGCCATGTATCTATTAGAATATTTTAATGTCCACTATACCTCAATTTGACACTTGTCTTCTACCACTTGTATTATGTCTTCAGTTTGAGTTGGAGTGGTGTCTTATTCATGACACTTGGAGTGGAGATTATGACACTTGTCATATCTCCCTCATAGGCTTGATGCCTATATATTTTTAACATACCTGTGAATATAATTTGTGCCTTTTTTTCAATCCCAACATCTGGTATTAGAGCAGTAAGATTCGTCTATGGGTACTGGTCTATGGAGTCAGGGAGTATGCTCTCCACTCATTGAGTGGATCAGAAATTAGAAACTCCATAATTGAGAATTTTTTAAAGTCTTCCATAAGTGAGAATTATTTTTAGGGTCTAGGGTAAAACTGTTTTTCCCAGATTTGTTACAGTGTTGTTGAGATTTGTTGGGTGTGGAAGTTGTATCTAACATCGTCTGCGTTACGAAATTTTTAGAAAATATTTGTCAAAGGTTGTTAATTCTTGGGTGCACTTGTGTGGTTGTTAGATATAGAAAATTTAATAAGGAAGCATCGCATCCTATTTTATAATACGAGCTCCCTGTCACTGACGTCTGCCTAGATTCAAATTGCCCTAATTTTCAATTTTCAAAATGTCCCATTGTTGATCTAAACTCGGTTGCCACTTCCTGAAGTTTCCTAGATTGGTGATTTCTGTCACACGTCACGTATAAATTTTTTGATATCAAGCTCGGTGGTTGCATAGTCATACACCACATTGATGCTATCATCGGTATACTTCACGTTGGGGCTCTGCACACGGAAGCTCTCGATAAACATTTTAAAGAAAAGGGTAAGCAAACATACCAACAAGAAAATTTTGGATGCGATGGTGATTTTTTCTATAGCTACAAATCTATGGTATTTTCAACTCATGTTGCTATTCCCAGGATTATGCTGTTGAAACCAGGTCACAACGTGGGAGGTTGTAGCGATCATGAGAGCCAACAGATTAGAGGTTCTTGGAAGCAGGTTCCAGTCGCCAACCGTGCCCGTGGTTGATATTTTTTTGGAGCTGCTATAGAGCTGAGATTTATTCATTGTACACAGACATTCCTTTAGGTGTTCGCTTAAAAGTGTCATGGTCCCCAAATGGAAGAGTTTGTTGATCTAGGAAAATTTTGTTGAGCCATGCACCATGAGACTCGTTTCATCCTCTAAGTCAAATTTTTTTCACACCATTGGCTATACCATATGTCTGATATTTATTCATTCCTAGACCTTGAAGCGCCATTCCTAGATCTTGATATTGATGGCCCTGACATGTTATGGTGACTGTTGCTCATCTTGGAAACATTGACATCAGTAATTCTATGTTTTTAATTTCTGCATTCTCTATTTTTTTCTAAAACATAGAAGAGTGGATTACGAAAGAAGGTTTGGACAAGACAAGCTAGGCCAGTTGTGCGCCATCCTGAAGCATATAATTTTTCCTATTACTCGTTGTCTCATGAATCAAATATCAGTGCATGATTTGGCAATAACACATGTATATGGTACTAGAGCCATAACAAAGAGTCCACCACGATGGAGTTGTTGGTGCATTCATTAGCCTGACCGATGCTACAATATTTTAAAATAATTTATTTGATTAATGTTGGTTTGGGGCTAATAGTGTAGTTGCTTCGGTGCTAAATGTTAGTTATATTTATCTTTTCACAAAAGACTCTTTAATGTAGTGACGAAAGCCTATAAAATATTTGGACCCATATAATTAATTTTCAATACACCCAGCCTTGGGAAGAGGGGAACTCTCATGTCCATGAGGTAAGAAATAAGCAACTACCCTAATAGAAGATGAGTGAAAATAGAAATATTTGAGTTGTAGTTATAAGTTATAGATTTAAGAAATACTTAGCCGATCTGGATGTGGGTTGATAAAGAAAAAGAGATTAATGTATTCTCAGGTTATTTGAAAAAAAATGAGGAAATAATGTTTTTAAAATTTCATCTTGAAAATTTTTATTACGGTTTGAGATAGCATCACCATTTATATCAATTTCGAAAAGGAGGGGCATCTTAATTTGAAAAAAAATCCTATTTAAAAATATCTCCATTGATGTTTTAATTCCATCTTTGAAGGGTGATTTTTTGATAGGAAGTTTTATAAGAACTCCAAAGTCAAGCATCCTTTTCTAGAGTACAACTCGGATGGGTGACCACTTGGGAAGTCCTATATCTGCATACATTTATAGGGTCATTATTGTTTTGCTTTTTTAAGCATCAATTTGTATCCAAGTATAGGCTTATATATAATCATTGGAAAGAGTTTTTTGAGGGGGGTCTTTTGGTGTAGTTATTTTCTAGTTCTAAGAACATTTACTATGCAGAATTGAAGGTTGAAATTCACATTCTAAAATAGAGTGCATTTTTGGTTGCATCTGACACTCTTGGATGAGGGTTTGGCAAAATTATGAGGGGCTCAATTTTAAGTATTTGGAGAGACATTATACCAAGTTATTTATTAAATTTGGTAAGATTAGAAGTATTCTTGTCAATGAAGTCATTGATATTGTAACATATTTTGAGGTAAATTTAAGTTTATCTTTTAGCCAAAGTTTCTAATACAATCATCAATTGAAGGGGTGATTTAGGGCCCTTTATACCATGCTGGTGGAGTTGTCTTGTGGCATTGCCTTGGCCACTTTGTGTTTTGTGTTTGCCTCTCTTCATCTGGGCTTGTTCTTCATTTTGATGCTTGCTATAATCCTTGCATGTTTTTTTTGGGTTCATATAAGTGTAATCAAGTGTAGTCCCTTTACATATACACTTGACACTATGCAACATATACAAGCAAGCAAACACATAAACACCTTGTCATAAAGTACCTAAAACTTTGGCACCTCTATTGTAACAAAAAGCAAACATCACATTGTAATAACCACCTATGTTCCACGTATTATTCGGCTCACATACCTATATTATATCTCATGTAAGGGCAGGTATATTTAGAGGTTCAGTATAAAGGTTTGGTATGTTATCATAAATTCCCTTTCAAGACCGCCTATGTTCCACGTATCATTATACTCACATACCTATAGTCTCCCTCACATAAGGGTGGGTATATTGAGAAGTTCAGTATAAAGGTCTGGCAGGTTATCATAAATTCTCTTTCAACACTACTTATATTCCACGTATCATTCTGCTCTCCAATACCTATAGTCTCCCTCACATAAGGGCAGATATATTGAGAAGTTTGGTATAAAATGTCTGGTCAGTATTGATCTCCCTCTTCTCTCAATAATTTTCTAAATCATGGATACTACAAATCTACTAAGTGGACTCAATAAAAATCTTGAAGGAGATCACTTTTTTGTAAATTGGAAGTATGAAATGGAATCTATCTTAATGATGAATGGCATGTGGGATTTTTTAAGAGATATGAAAACATTTGAAGACCCACTCACAACACCTACAAAACCTATAGAAAAAGTGCTATTTGAAAAGAATTCCAATATATATATAAGTCTCATTAAGTTAACTACAAGAATTCAATGTAGAGAAATTGTAAGAGCTGCAACTACACCTAAACAAGATTAGGATGCTCTAATAATATTGTTTGATAGGCCAAGCCAAGACAACATTTTGTATCTGAAACAAAAATTGCACAATTATATATGAAAGGCTCACTTATCGATTACCTTATGGAAGTGAAGTCTATTAGGAATGATTTCTTAGATGCTGGAAAAACCATTTATGATAATGAGTTGATTCCTATAATGTTGTATGGTTTTCCTTCAAAATTTCACTCCTATGCTATCATGTTAGATATAAGTGGTAAAATAATGAATTCCACACTTTAGGAGCAAATATGAAGATATTGAATCCTCATGAGCAACTTTTGCCACCAAGGGACCCTTACAGCCTAGAAAAAACAAGGGTTAAAATCAATAGAATCAAAATCAGAGAGGTAGACAATATTAGAGATACCCACAACAACAACATCAATAGAAGCAACAACCATATCAGTAGTACTAGTAGTAGCTACATTAGTAGTACTAGAAGAAGCCACATTAGTAGTACCAATAGTAGCCACATCAATAGTATCAACAACAACCATGTCAATAATAGTCACAATAGTATAATCAGTAGTAAAATCAATAGCCAAGATGACAAACAAGACCTCCTCAATGGGCTCATCCAAATAGATGGTCTCAAAACAACACTCAACAAGGGTGTGACTATTGTGGGAAATAGAATCATAATGTCACTAATTGCGATCAGAGGTAAAGAGATCAAAGGGGTCCACAAGATAATAATCTCAACACATTGTATGCAATAAACCAAGTTAATATTGAATATAAAGATTTTTGGTATATTGATTTTGAGGTAGCAAAGCACATGATAGGAAGATAAGATTGGTTGACCAAGGTTCAACCTACTTATAATAGATTCATTACTTTTGGTGATGAAAGTGCCCTTCCCATTGAAGGTGTTGGGGAGGCAACACTTGCTTTGCATTATGGGAATAATGTTCCTGCAATATATGTTTTGTATATACTTGGTCTTAAAGGAGACTTCTTTCTATTGGGAAGCTTATAGATAAGGCTATACTATTTATTTTTAAAAATACAGTGCTACATTCAGGAACCAAATGGCACTTTCAAAGCCATGGGAGTCAAAAAAGATGGTGTTTACCCTCCTTACCAAATCTATAACTCAAAACTCTTTGCATACAACAACTACTTTTTCTTTGGAGTACATGTGGCATGAAATAATGGGGCATTTAAATTTTAATAATCTTCAAATTATGGCAAGGAAAGGTTTGGTAAAAGGAATTATACATATTAAGGAGTCAAAATGTTTTTGTGAGCCATGTGTAATAGCCAAACACCATAGACAACCTTTTGAATCAGGAAAGGATTTAAGAGCCAATAGACCTTTGCAATTGGTTTATTCAGATATTTGTTGGCCAATATCTATTCAATGTTATACTGGGGCTAAAACTACATAATTTTCATTGATGATTACAACAAAAATATATGGATCTACCTTATTAAATATAATTGGCAAGCTCTTGATAAGTTCAAAGAATTCATGGCACTTGTCGAGAGAGAAAGTGGCTACCAAATATCCATATTAAGATCAGATAATGGTGCAGAATATGTCTCCAATGTGAAGAACATGTTCTTATACTAAGAGTGGGGGTGAACAATATAATATAAAACTTTTTCCATTTTAGTCCAAATGTTAACATCAATATTATTAAAGCAGTAAACATTACATAAAGCATCACACACATGAGAGATATGATTTAGTGTGGTTCACCCAATGTGGGCTACTCCACGAAGAAAATATTCCTTATAATTTTTTCTCAAATAAATTCTCTTGGGAATCCTTTCCCTATAATGTTTATGGATCTCTATCCAAATGAGACACCAATACCCAAATCAATGTTCATGGATCTCTATCCATAGGAGAACTCATTTCTCCTCTTGCTCTAGTTGGTGATATTCTAGAAGAACTATTATCGCCACTACTCTGGCTAATGGATCTCTATCCACTGAAGACACCTATCCTCACTACCCTGGCTAATGGATCTCTATCCACTAGATACTATCGTCCTCTATACTCTATCACATCCAAAGATCTATCTCAAATCTATCCTAAACATAGTCCTTCGGTCTAGAACAAATCTGATCAATATTTGTCTCTGGTCTGGCATAAATATGTCCTCAAATATGTACTAAACTCTGTCCTTTTATCTATCCTCAGATCTATCCTCAATCTTTGTTCTCAAATTTTTCCTCAACATGTTTTGTAAGCTTTGATAAAATCTCACACAAATCTATCCACAAATATTCTCTAAGAATTACCTCAAATCTGTCTAAAAAGTCAACACTAAAACTTGTTCAATCTCATAGAAACATAAAGAGAATTGTTAGAGACCCAATTTTCTTCACATACACCTCAATGCTCAATCAATTTCTCAAATAAATTCATAATATAAAATAGTTTATTTTATAGAACTTGAACAATCACTTCACATATCCACTTGACTATGCTCAACCAAATCTACTCAACCAATCATTTAATGAAACAATCCTTGCTAGCAAACCCTAGTCCAAGCATATAATCCCTCACTCAAAATATTTCCAACAATGCTTATCAACCAATCTCACATAACTATGATACTCATGTTCTTTTAAAACCCTAGTTCAATTTCTTCACTTAAAAAATGGCTTCAACAACAATGCTTATCAAACAAGATTTTAACAACAATTATTTATTCCAAAAAACATTTAAGAATTAACTCAACACACTCAATAAGGAAACTTAATTAATTCCTTTTCACTCTAGATTTGTTTTCTAGAAAACCAACCAATCAACTCAACTATGGAAGAACGTACTCATACCTTTTTCTTGATGACGAAGGAACCTCAAAAATCTGCCACAACAATAAATACTTCTTTGCCAAGCTCAAGGAAGTTAGAAGATGATAAACTCTCTCCAAGATATAATTCAAATATCAAAACACACATACACCTTATCACTCCATATTGAAGAAAGCATCTATCAACATACACAAAAATATTTCACCATATACACCTTATAATCTCCCAATTAAAATAATATTCAATACCAGAAATAATGTCAGTAAAATCACCTTCTCAAAATAACTCAAAGGCAAGAAGTCCTCTCAAAATTTAATCAACACTTTAATCTCCAATAAACCAATATGTCATAAATACTTTATTTAAAAATAAAGCTAACTCCTTATTCTTCCAATCAAATAGAATAATGATTAATAAAAATTACTTTTTATCTACCCCTTTTAACTCCCTAAGACCTCATGTCAAATTATTAGGCATCACAAAATATATTAAAAAATTTATTACCTTTGCCTTGGTGAGACTCGAACACATGACGTCGCCCCTACTAGTGCCCTCGCCATAGCTCCAACTGTCGTGTGATCTAGGTGCTCACTTTGGTAGGGAAGAGCACCACATGCTCTATCTTCTCCCTCTTGGCACCTCACCCAAAAATATTTGCACTACTCCATTTGGTGCTTAACCAAATCAACATAAAACTATGCTTGCCACAATTCGAACGTGAGTCGTCCTACTCACAAGAACCCTAGCACACTCCAACTTGCCACCAGACCACTACACTAGATGGTTATAAGGGTTAGAGCATCTTTTGTCTTATTCCTTCACTGCCGCACTTTCAGACAAAAAGTTGTGTCTTCTACCTTGCACGAAATCACATGAAACACACAACTCGTAGTCCTTTTTTAATCGAGCAAGGGATGAAATATTTACCACTTTTTTATATGGTTTTTATACCAGTGTGCCAACATACTTTCAAATGTCGATGTATTCCTTTTTCTCTTAGGTGTCAGTGCCTTTGATATTTAAATAATTAATTTATAAATTATTTAAATTCTTTAGAATTTAAATATTATAAATTAAGATTTAAATCTTTTTGGCTTTATTAAGGATTAAATCATTCATAGGTTTTACCACCTTGTATAAATAATATTTATTTATAAAACTTAAATTCAATTTGAATTTAAATATTTTATATAATAAATATTAAAACTTCTTTGGGATTTTTAACATGAATTTAAAAGCCTCCTTAGGTTTTTAAGAAAAACCTTTTATTTTTGCTCATCCATAGTTTTAATAAAAACCCTTCTACTTATGCCTCCACATAATATTAAAAATATTATGAAGCTCTTTTACCTTTAACCTTTGCATTCTTCCTTTTGACCTTTTGACATCAACTTTAACTTATTCCTTGACATCAATGACAAATTTGACTCAAAATGTCCAACAATATTCCCCTTTGTCATTTAAGGTAATCCAAATTCCTTTTACCAAAAGCTTAACCTTTTCTTTGTTCTTCTCCCCTTGGCACATTGCTCCCCCTGGCTCAATGCTCTCTTCAAATCTCTCCTCTTTACTCAAATACCAAATCTCTCCCCCTTACTCAAATCTCTCTGATGTAGAAGCACCCAATGAAAAGCAAAAATACCGCAAAGAAGAAAAAATGTCGTGATATCGCGACATGTCGGCAAAGAAGAAAAAGTGTCATGATATTGCGACATATTGACAAGGAAGAAAAAGTGTCACGATATCACGACATGTTGGCAAGGAAGAAAAAGTGTCGCGATATCGTGACATGTCAAGTTTTTGCAACCAAAAGATGAGAGAAGGCTCAAGAGAGAAAAAGTGTCACGATATCGCGACATGTCACATTTTCGTGACCAAAGGACGAGAGAAGGCACAAGGGAGAAAAAGTGTCATGATATCGCGACATGTCATGTTTTTGCGATCAAAAGACAAGAGAAGGCTCAACAGAGAAAAGTGTTGTGATATCGTGACATGTCACGTTTTCACGACCAAAAGACGAGAGAAGGCGCAAGGGAGAAAAAGTGTCATGATATTGCCACATGTCACATTTTCACAACCAAAAGACGAGAGAAGGCACAGGAGAGAAAAAGTGTCACGATATCACGACATGTCGCATTTTCATGACCAAAATATGAGAGAAGGCGCAGGAGAGAAAAATTGTTGCGATATCGCGACATGTCACATTTTCATGACTAAAAGAGAAGAGAAAGAGTAAGAAGGAAAAAGTTTCGTGATATCGCGACATGTTGGCAAAGAAGAAAAAGTGTCGCGATATCGCGACATGTTGGCAAAGAAGAAAAAGTGTCGCGATATCATGACATGTTGGCAAAGAAGAAAAAGTGTCACGATATCGCGACATGTTGGCAAAGAAGAAAAAGTGTCACGATATCGCGACATGTTGGCAAAGAAAAAAAGTGTCACGATATCGCGACATGTTGGCAAAGAAAAAAAGTGTCACGATATCGCGACATGTTGGCAAAGAAGAAAAAGTGTCACGATATCGTGACATGTTGGCAAAGAAGAAAAAGTGTCACAATATCGCGACATGTTGGCAAAGAAGAAAAAGTGTCACGATATCGTGACATGTTGGCAAAGAAGAAAAAGTGTAGCGATATCGCGACATGTCGCATTTTTGTGACCCAAAAAAAAAAAGGGTAGACGGTTATAAGGGTTGTTATAGAGGAAATTATCGAGTGGTGGATATACCGAATGTCATCATTGGTTTACAGATGGACAGAATATACAGTGGCAACACTGAACAACATGTGGCACCAAGGTGCAATGAAAGAAGACGAAGACCAAGAGTCGAAAAGAAAAACATTTTGAAAGCCAAGAAAATGAATAGGCATGGGAAATGAAATGAAAGGGCCAAAAAAGGGAGACAAAGAGTCACGCCCTAAATTTTAAAAGAGAGAAACTGCTGAGACAGAGGGGCTTCAATTTTTTTTTTTGACAGATGGCTGCCATTTCTGTAAATATTTCTAAGTTTTTGAATGAGAATTGAATTTTATTGATTAGAAAAATGGGTTCCCCATAAAGTTTTATCAGAGCTTAGGGTTCCTGAGTGTGTGAGTAGATCACCGAAAATGAGGCAGTTTACACCAGGATTTTTGAGCAAGGTGTAGCGACGGTATTGTCATTGTTGTCAACACAGTCAGATAGATCGATTGATGCAGTGGATAGGAGTTCAAAGGTTATTTAGAGTGTGAATAGTGAAGTTAAATGCTTATGAGGATGTATTTTATGTTTAGGTGAAGTTGTTACAGGTTGTCCAAGAAGACCGAAGTGACCCATATGCTAAAGAAGTGAAAAAGCAAGGAAGAAAAAAGTGTCGCGATATCGTGACATGTTGCATTTTCGTGGCCAAAAGAGAAGCAAAAAATCAAGGAGAAAAAGTGTCACGATATCGCGACATGTTGCATTTTCGCAGCCAAAATGAGAAGAGAAAATACAAGGAGAAAAAGTGTCGTGATATCGTGACATGTATTTTTGTGAGCCAAAGGAAAGAGAAAGATCAAGGAGAAAAACTATCGCGATATCATGACATGTATTTTCGCGGGCCTACACAAAGAAAAATAGCAAGGAGAAAAAGTGTCGCGAATATCGCGACATGTTGCATTTTCACGATCCAAAGTGAAGAGAAAATGCAAGGAGGAAAAAGTGTCGCTATATCGCGATATGTAGCATTTTCGCGGTCCAAAGTGAAGAGAAAGAGCAGAGAGAAAAAAATTTCACAATATCATGACATGTTGCATTTTTGCAGTCCAAAGTGAAGAGAAAATGTAAGCAGGAAAATGTGTCGCGATATCGCGACATGTCGCATTTTCGTGACTCAAAAAGGGTAGGAAGGAAGAGAAATAAAAAGTGTCACGATATCGTGACATGTCGCATTTTCATGACTCAGAAAGGGCAGGAAGGAAGAGAAATAAAAATTGTCACGATATCGTGACATGTCACATTTTCACGACTCGAAAAGGATAGGCATGCAAAGAAAGAAAAAGTGTCACAATATCGCAACATGTCACATTTTCGTGACTCGAAAAGGGCAGGTAGGCAGAGAAGTAAAAGTGTCATTATATCGCGACATGTCGTATTCTCACAACTCGAAAAGGGCAAGCAGGCAGAGTAATAAAAGTGTCACGATATCGCGACATGTCGCATTTTTGTGACTCAAGAAAAGCCTCAAAATAGAAACGAACAGTCATTAAAAATAAAACAAATAGTCATGAAGAAGAAGATGAACAGTCATCGAAAGAGAAAACAAATACATGCACAAGGGAAAAGAAAACAAATATTCAGACATGCAAAGAGAAAATGAACAGACATGCAAAGAGAAAAACGAACAGTCATGACCAAGAGAACAAACATTCATGGTAATAGAATATGGTGTCAATTATTTGCATGTGACGTGTTTGACGAAATGCCTTCTCAAAATATACAAAAGGAGTTACAACTACAGTTACAATTAGAGTTACAACTACAGTTACAAAGAGAAAGGATGATTATAAAAGGAGTGTTGCCTAGAGAATTTAGGGAGAGCTTGGGATAAAAATTTCACAAATTTAATCTTGTGAAGAGAGCAAGAAGTGCGTGAGAGGAGCACGAGAGGCAAGCGAGAGGCAATCGAGAAGGGTGTGTGGTGTGAATTATGGGTGATGTTGAGTAAGCAATAGACCAGTCAGGGTCTTGTGAAAGTGAAGGCATTTATATGTCAATCTTCTAGTTTCAAAATTGAAGTCCAAGTTGGTGCTTGGCATCAGGGGTTGGTGCTCCTTCTAGTTGGTGCTGATAAATCAGGGGTTGCTGCTCCTTTCTGTTGGTGTATATAAATCAGGGGTTGGTGCTCCTTCTAGTTGGTGCTGGTAAATTGATTGTAAAGTTGTTTCTTTGCAAAGGCTGGATTTGGATGGAAGTCCAAACAGTCAATTTTTAAGGAGTAGCCAAATTGGTGAACCTCGGTACATCTTATGTTGTTTGATGCTCTCTTGTCATATTTGCTTTATTGGGTTTGAATTTTTCATTGTTTTGGCTTTAAGAGTTGAAGATTTAAGTTTTTAAGAGCTACACTGATTCACCCCCCCCCTCAGTGTCATTGTGAGACTAACAATTGGTATCAGAGCCAGTTTCCCTTATCAGGATAAATCATCTAGGGTTGATCTTGGATTAGTACGCAATGGGTAAGAAGAATAGATCCTCCTCAAATAAGGCATCTCAGTCAGTTTCAGTTCCTGTGGAAGAGAAAATTGAACTAAAAAAGGTTGAAGGAGTGAATTCTAAAGTATGTGATGAAAACCTTGAGGCTGAAGTATATCTAGAAGGTGAGTTGATCATTGCACTTGAAGAGTTGAATATAGAAAGGAAAAATAATAGAATATTGTCCAAGAATTTGGAATAATATGGGGATAATATTGAAGATATCTTCTTACAAATTCATAAATCCAAGAAAACAGAAGCCTTGAAGTCACACCTGGATGATAAAGTCGATGTATGTAGCAAACGTGAAGAGAAATCTAAAAAATTTATTAGTGATCTAAATCTGCAAGAAGAAGAGTCCAAAAGAATTGAAGAAAATCTCAGGTCACAGATCAATAAGAAAGATATTTTTTGCTGCAAACAAGAAGAGGAGATTGTTTTATTGAAGAAACAAATAGAAGAGGCCAATACAAATCTCAAATTTGAGAAGAGCACAGAGTTGCTAGATGAAATTATAAGGCAACAAAGAAGCCCCATGTCTAAGCTTGGTCTTGGATGTAAAGTTGAACAACCTTCATCTTCCAAATATGCAGAGAAGAAGTTCACTGTTAAAGGATAGAAGCAAGAAAATTTTGAAGCTGAGTATTCAAAAGGAATAAAATATCGAAGGAGATCTATAGCAACGCAACCACAACAAAAGAGGTTCTATCACTCTCACTCTATTCATAATAATGCTTTTAATGGTTATTGTTTTAGATGCAACCATTATGGTCACAAGGCAATTTATTATGGATTGAATCATAGATCAAAGAGTTATGATTATAGAAATACATTTGCTTTTCCGATTGAACACCATGTGCAATGTTTTAATTATAATGGTCATGGGCACTTAGCAAGGTTTTGTCCAAGAACTTTTGTATCTAATCTAAGGCAAGACAACAGATTTCATCAGACACAAAGAATGCAACACAGACAGGGAAGAAATCATGTGCATCAAAGAAAGGAAAATAATCATCCATCAAGGATGCACAAGATACAACCACCCAAGAGAAATTTTCATGTTCACAAAAAGGTTCAAAATAGGGATGTAGTTGAAAAAATCAAGCCCAAGTTCAAGAAAGGTTGGAGAAAGAAAGAAGAAAGGAAATCGTGTCTCCTTGGACTGAAGGAGATTACTCCTCTATTTCACTAAGCAACTCCAAGTAGCACATCCTCAGGGGGAGAAATCTTAAAGTTTTATTTTAATGCTCCTATGTTGTTTGGTTATTTGAGGATGAAATGCAAGTAGTCAAGGGGAGTTGTCATATAGTTGTCAAAATGTGTTTCAGTTCATGTAGTTGTTTATGGAGGTAATAAGCAGGAGCATGAGACGTTGGCTTGATAGAGCCAATTTTTTATTATTGTGAAATCTCTCTGGTGATTGCGGTTACAATAGCAGATAGTGTCAAATTTATGTGCTTTAGCAGAACAACATGGTGAACAGCTAGGTTTTCGATGCAGCATCTGATAGGCATTATCTGAGATAGAACATGCAACACAGGTCATCGTGTCATGGAAGCATAAGCTGGCAGGTGCTAGTTTTGAAGCCTGTAACATTCCCAATTTGTAGGTAACATAGAATCTATGTTGTGAGTATGTCTCAATTCATCTACCAATATTGAGGGAGGACTATGGTAAAGCTCTTCATGATCATTATGAAAATTACTACCAACATGTAGCTGGGAAGGCGTGCGTTTCTTAACCAAAAATACAACACATCGTTTGGTATAAGAGAGCATTAATTTTCTCTAAAGAAGTAGTTGTTATCAAAGAGATGCCAGAGTCAAAGCCAACAGTTGCACTAGCACCCAATTCATCAAGAGTGCCAAGTGGCACATGTAAGGCAGAGATGTTGAGAGAATAGTACCCAGGTGGTGAAGCGCCAAGGAGGACAAGATGCCTATGCACCTAAGAAAGTCTTCCATTATTTGAGGAATGCAAGATATTTCTCGAGGGATCCCTTGATCATAGCGAGGAGAAATGCTCCCTAGAATCATGTGAAGAACGTTCGCCTAAGACATTTAGTAGCCCTGACATATGCCCTAGCAAGAAGCATAATACTGAGTGTTGATGACTCAATCTACACACAGATTGAGGTTACAAAACTAGAGGTAACGGTCCACTGTCAATACCTACACAGGCGATGAAAACATTCATGGCAGTCGTTAGAAACCAGAGACATTTAACTACACAATGGATGCGAGGCAAAGTCGTAAGTCACGGAGGAGGTGGCAATCAAAAGGATCAAGCTATACTAAATAAGTAAAAGCAAGGTACAACAGGAATTATAATATTATGAACAAATATTATAGTGCTTATCCAAGAAGACTTTATGATAGAAAGAGTACCAGTGGAGGTGCATTCTATCTTGGAGATAGGTTGGTCACATGGCACTGTAAGAAACCAGAGTCAGTCTTCTTATCCACAGCAGAGGTAGAATATATTACAGCAACAACGTGTTGTATGTAGGAGAAACTTGCGGAAGGTGAGGTTAAGTTGGATTTTGTTCCAACAATAGAGCAAGTAGTGGATATCTTCACAAAATAGTTTCCCAAGAAAGTCTTTGAGTACCTTCGCAATAAATTGGGAGTGGTCACGCTTCCCAAGAATTGACTAGTTATCGGGATCACATTCTCAGGGGGAGCATTTGTGTATTTGTTTATCTTTTTGCTCATGTTTGTGATTTTTGCTAAGTGTAATAATTTTTGCTTGATAATGTTGTGCATGGACTCAGGGGGATTTTATAGTAGCCCTTTTGGTATTGTTTTCAAAGGGGGAGAAAATTTATAGGAAATTGCACAAGAGTTATAGGAAAATGTGCGTGTGTTGCCAACAATTCCAAAGGGGGAGATTGTTGAGCAAGGTGCAACGACAGTATTGTCATTGTTGTCAACATAGTCAGATAGATCGGTTGATGCAATGGACAGGATTTTAGAGGTTATTCACAGTGTGAAAAGTGAATTTAAATGCTTATGAGGATGTATTTGATGTTTGGGTGAAGTTGTTACAGGTTTTCCAAGAAGACCAAAGTGACCCATATGCTAAAGAAGCAAAAAAGCATAGAAGAAAAAAGTGTCACGATATCGCGACATGTTGCATTTTCACGACCAAAAGAGAAGCAAAAAAGCAAGGATAAAAAGTGTCGTGATATTACGACATGTTGCATTTTCATGGCCAAAAGAGAAGAGAAAATACAAGGAGAAAAAGTGTCACGATATCGTGACATGTTGTATTTTTGTAGGCCAAAGGAAAGAGAAAGAGCAAGGAGAAAAATTGTTGCGATATCGTGACATGTTGTATTTTTGTGGGCCTAAGCAAAGAAAAAGAGCAAGGAGAAAAAGTGTCACGATATCGTGACATGTATTTTCCTGGGCCAAAGGAAATAGAAAGAGCAAGGAGAAAATGTGTCGCGATATAGAGACATGTTGCATTTTCACGGTCCAAAGTGAAGAGAAAATGCGAGGAAAAAGTGTCGCGATATCGTGACATGTAGCATTTTCGCGGTCCAAAGCGAAAAGAAAGAGAAGAGAGAAAAAAGTGTCGTGATATCATGACATGTTGCATTTTTGTGGTCCAAAGTGAAGAGAAAATGCAAGGAGGAAAAAGTGTTGCGATATCATGACATGTCACATTTTTATGACTCAAAAAGGGCAGGAAGGAAGAGACAGACGACTGCCATTTCTATAAATCTTTCCAAGTTTTTGAATGAATATTGAATTTGATTGATTAGAAAAATTGGCTCCCCATCAAGTGGTATCAGAGCTTAGGGTTCCTTAGTGTGTGAGCAGATCATCGAAAGTGAGAAATTTTGCACCAGGATCTATGGAAGGGTTGTGAGAAGAGAGCAAGGAAGAATGCCTCCAGAAAGAAACCATGGTGGTGGAAGAAATGTGGTACCTAAAAGATATTTCAGAGCTTTGTAGAGGCAAGTGCAAGCCCTACAAGAGGATTTTTGAAGAGGGGTTGAGCCAAGGAGAGAAGACCGTAGTGAAGATGAAGCTTGGGAGGTTTATGATCCATCAAATGAAGAAGAAGTAATGGATCCTATAGAAGGTAGATTATTTAAGGCCATATCTCGGATCGGGAAGAAGCCAAAGTTTGATGTCTCCACGTATTCTGGGAATCTCAATCTAGAGGAGTTGATTGATTGGATCAATGATATGGAGGAGTATTTTGAGTATGAGGAGGTTGTAGATCCAGATCGGATCAAGTTTGCAAAAACAAAGTTGAAAGGCCATGCTAGCATATGGAGGAAAGAAGTGTAGCTAGAAAGAAATAGAAGTGGAAAGGAAAAGATAACCAAATGGGATTGAATGGTAGAGAAGTTGAAAAGACAGTATATTCCTACCGAATACGAATTGGATCTATTGAGGAAAATGCATAGTTTGAGATAGTCAAGCAAATCTATCAAGGAATATACAAAGGAGTTTTACAAGATCTCAATAAGAACTAGCCATTCAGAGGCTAATAAGGAGAAAGTAACTCGTTACATAAATGGGTTAAGAATGAATATCCAAGAAGAACTCAGTTTGGTCAGGATGACCACCATTGAGGATGCATATCAGTTCGCCTTGAAGGTTGAAGAGAATCTGAACAAAAGATTTGAAAGCAAACAAAGAGGAAGAAATCATGGTGAAAGAACTAGTGGAAGAACCAGTGGAGGAAAGTATGAAGATCAGAAGAAGACTGGTGAAACAAGTAATAACCAAGATCAGAAAGAGGAGAATACCTATCGCCCCCATAATCAGAATAATGGTTACCAAAGAGGAAGAGGTAGATCTGGACGTGGGTATGGAAGAGGAGGATTTCATGGAACCTGTTTCCATTCTGGGGAAGAGGGAAATCGGGCATATGAGTGTCCCCAACACCAAGAGATGGTGAATAAGAGACCTGAGGGTCATGCCAAAGCTACTATAGCAAATGAAGGTGCTGAATTAGAACATTCTGACGAAGCAGAAGAAGGAGAAGTTTTGATGACAAGAAGAGCATTGATGAATGGAGAGAAATATGTGGATCAAAGGAAGAGCTTATTTCACACAAGATGTAAATGTGCAGGTAAGGTATGTAATGTTATCATAGATAATGGTAGCACAGATAATTTAGTTTCAAGAGAAATGGTTGCTAAGTTGAAATTGGAGAAGAGGAAGCACCCGCATCCATATCGGATTGCATGGTTGCAGAAAGATCATAGAGCATTAGTCAATGAGCAGTGTTTAGTTAAATTTCATATTGGAAATTATCAAGATGAGGTTTTTTGTGATGTTTTACCTATGGATGCTTGCCATTTGTTGTTGGGGAGGCCATGGATATTTGACAGACGTGTGGTGCATGATGGGCATGTGAATACTTACTCTCTGACGAAATATGGAGTGCATCACAAGTTGAAGCCATTGAAGGAAATAGATGAAAAGATATGCAGTAGTGCTAGAATCTATTTGGTGGATGGTAGAAAATTTTTGGATGGCCTAAAGATGGATTCTATGTGTTATGCATTAATTCCTACTATTAAGAAGGAACAATGTATGGATATTCCAGTAGAGGTTGAAAGTCTATTAGAAGATTTTCTTGATATTGTGTCAGATAATGTGCCTGAGGGTTTTCCACCAGTGAGAAAGATTAGCCATCAAATTAATTTGATTCCAGGAGCTAGTTTACCCAATAAGGCAGCCCATAGAATGTCTCCCATGGAGAATGAGGAGTTGAACAGACAAGTTCAAGAGTTGTTGAGGAAGGGGTTGATTAGAGAGAGTTTGAGTCCCTATGCAGTACCTACAGTACTAGCATCGAAGAAGGATGGAGAATGGAGAATGTGTACTGATTCCAGAGCCATAATTAAGATTACCATTAAGTATAGATTTCCATTACCTAGAATGGATGATATAATGGACTATTTGAGTGGAGCTAAATACTTCACAAAAATTGCTTTAAAGAGTGGGTATCATCAGATTCACATCAAATAAGGTGATGAGTGGAAGACAGCATTCAAAACCAAAGAGGGTTTGTATGAGTGGTTGGTTATGCCGTTTGGGCTAACCAATGCACCTAGTACATTCATGAGTCTAATGAATGAGGTCTTAAGAGAATTACTTGAGAATTTTGTTATTGTTTATTTGGATGATATCTAATTTTTAGTAAGACATTGGGAGAGCATTTGATGTAAGTTCAGATAGTTTTTGAGAAGCTGAGGGAGGAGCAGTTGCTGGTTAATTTGAAGAAGTGTAGTTTTGTGAAGAAGGAGTTGGTGTATCTGGGATTTGTCATCTCAGATGAGGGTCTAAAAATGGATCCAGAGAAGGTGAAGTCTATCATTGAGTTGCCTACTCCAAAGAACATAATGGAGGTAAGATCATTCCATGGTCTTGTAAGTTTCTACAAAAAGTTCATTAGAAACTTTAGCAGTATTTGTGCACCCATGACAGAAACCATGAGGGGGGATAAGAAGGAGTTTAAGTGGAATGCAAAGGCAGGTGGAAGTTTTGAGATGTTGAAAAAGAAGGTGATAGAACAACCCATTTTGATACTTCTAGATTTTAATAAAGTATTTTAGGTTGATTGTGATGCTAGTAGCAGTGCCATTGGAGCTGTGTTGACTTAGGAAGGTAAACCTGTTGCATGTTTTAGTGAGAAGTTAAATGATGCTAGGAAGAAATACTGTGTTTATGATTAGGAATTTTATGCTATAGTTCAAGCTCTTAAGAAATGGAAATACTATTTGTTAGCAAAAGAGTTTGTTTTATATACTGATCATCAAGCTTTGCAGTATATTAATAGTCAAGGAAAACTGAATTAGATACATATGAAGTGGGTTGAATTCCTACAAAGTTATACCTTTATTTTGAAGCATAGGAGTGGGAAGTCTAATAGAGTTGTAGATGCCTTGAGTAGAAGGCAAAATTTTTTGATAAAGATGAAAGTGGAGGTCATTGGGTTTGAATAACTCAAGTGTTTGTATCCAGAGGATCCCGATTTTGCAGAGGCTTGGAAGGCATGTTTGTCTCCTACTACTTTAGATAGAACTAAGTAGTTGGATTTTATAATCCAAAATGGGATGCTATTCAGAAGAAACCAATTGTGCATTCCTAGAAGTTCAATAAGGGAGAATCTTATAAAGGAGAAGCATAGCGGAGGACTAGCTGGACATTTTGGTCGAGATAAGACCATTGCCCTTGTTAGTGAAAACTACCATTAGCCATAGTTGTAGCAGGATGTGAAGGAATTTGTGTAGAGTTGTAGAGTGTGTCAGATGGCTAAGGGAGTGAGATAGAATACATAATTTTATCAGCCATTACCTATATCGGAGAGACCATGGGAAGACATCAGTATGGATTTTGTTCTTGGACTACCTAAGACACAACGAGGGAATGACTCCATTTTTGTTATGGTTGACAGGTTTTTGAAGATGACCCATTTTATTCCATGTCAAAAAACAAGTGATGTAGTTCATGTTGCATACTTGTTTTTCAAGGAGGTGGTACACCTTCATGGTCTACCCAAGAGTATAGTATCTGACAGAGATACCAAATTTGTGGGTTATTTTTGGAGGACTTTGTGGAAGAAGCTAAAAATAGATTTGAAGTTTAGTTTTGCATACCACCTGCAGAATGATGGACAAATAGAGGTGGTGAATAGAAGTTTGGGTAATCTTCTAAGATTCCTAATAGGAGATAAGCCCAAGGGATGGGATTTTATTTTGCCACAGGTAGAATTTGCTTACAATAATTCTATCAACAAAAGTACTAGTAAATCACCATTCCATATTGTGTATGGGAACAACCCAAGGAATGCTTCTGAGTTGAGAATGATGGATAAAGGAGAAAAGAGCAGTTTTGAGGCTGAAGATTTTGCAGAGCACATAAAGAGTTTACATGAAGAGGTACAACAGCATATCAGTAAGATGAATACCTAGTACAAGGCCAAAGTAGATCAGAAGAGGCATTTCAAGGAGTTCCAAGTGGGAGATGAGGTCATGGTTAACTTGATAAAGGAAAGGTTTCCTAGAAAAACCTACAACAAGTTGAATATGAAGAGGTTTGGACCATGCCGGATCATAGGTAAATGAGATTCAGGAAATGCCTACGAAGTGGAACTGCCAAGTGAGCTGAATATATCACCTATTTTTAATATTTCAGACTTGGTAGAATACCATGAAGGAGGTAGTAGTGAGACACCAAGTACAGATTTGTGGAGTATTCCAACGTCTATGCTAGCCACATATGAGATAGAGGAAATACTAGACACTCGAGAAGGCAGAAGTACTAGGAACAGGCAATATTCAGAATATTTGGTCAAGTGGAAGGGCAGACCTGTAGAAGATGCAACTTTGTTGTCAAAAACAAAGGTTGACCACCTGGGTTTTCCTCTAACAGTATAGAAGTGAAGGTCACTTCTCAATCCACCCCAGGTGTCTAATGCAGGAACACCCAACAAAAAGCAAAAATATCGCAAATAAGAAAAAATGTCATGATATCACAACATGTTGGCAAAGAAGAAAAAGTGTCACGATATCACGACATGTCGGCAAGGAAGAAAAAGTGTTGTGATATCGTGACATATCGCATTTTCATGACCAAAATACGAGAGAAGGCTCAAGAGAGAAAAATTTTCGTGATATCGTGACATGTCGCATTTTCGTGACCAAAGTACGAGAGAAGGCGCAAGGGAGAAAAAGTGTTGCGATATCGTGACATGTTGCGTTTTCACGATGAAAAGATAAGAGAAGGCTCAAGAGAGAAAAGTTTCGCGATATCACGACATGTCGCATTTTCACGACCAAAATATGAGAGAAGGTGCAAGGGAGAAAAAGTGTCGCGATATCACGACATGTCGCATTTTCATGACCAAAATATGAGAGAAGGCGCAAGAGAGAAAAAGTGTCACGATATCGCGACATGTTGCATTTTCGTGACCAAAAGATGAGAGAAGGTGTAGGAGAGAAAAAGTGTCACGATATCGCGACATGTCGCATTTTCGCGACTAAAAGAGAAGAGAAAGAGTAAGAAGGAAAAAGTGTCGCGATATCGTGACATGTTGGCAAAGAAGAAAAAGTGTCGCGATATCGTGACATGTCGCATTTTTGTGGCCAAAAAAAAAAAAGGGCAAGCGGTTACAGGGGCCATTACAGAGGAAATTATCGAGTGGTGGATATACCGAACATCATCATTGGTTGACAGACGGACATAGTCTATAGTGGCAGCACTGAACAACATGTGGCACTAAGGTGCAATGAAAGCAGATGAAGACTAAGAGTCGAAAGAAAAATGTTTCAAAAGCCAAGACAACGAAGAGGCACCAAAAATGAAATGAAGGGCCAAAAAAGGGAGACAGAGATTCATGCTCAAAATTTTAAAAGGGGGAAACTGCTGAGACAGAGGGGCTTCGATTTTTTTTTTTGGTAGATGACTGCCATTTTTGTAAATCTTTCCAAGTTTTTGAATGAGAATTGAATTTGATTGATTAGAAAAATTGGCTCCCTATCACTCTCCTCCTTTGACATCAATGGCAAAGGGTCACCTTTGGGGCTTAGGACTAAGAATGAGTTTCTTAGATTAGCCCCTCCTCCACCTCCTGTTGAGGTGGTTAATTTTGGTGTGGGAGTCTTCCAATTTTCTTTGAAGATACTCAAAGGTTTCCTTTGAAAGTGGTTTAGTGAAAATATTTGCTTTTGGTTCCTTTGTAGTAACAAATTCCAACCTGACCTGTTTATCTATCACCTATTTTCTCAAAAAATGATACTTAATCGAAATGTGCTTTGTATTGGAGTGCATCACTATATTTTTTGAGATACTTATAGCACTTGTAATATCACATAGTATGGGGATAGGATGACCATGTTTTATCTTGAAGTCTTCTAGAGTTCACTTCATCCATAATACACGTGTACAACTAGATACTTTTGCAATATATTCTACTTATATTGTAGATAAGGATACTGAAACCTGCTTCTTACTTAGCCAAGAGACTAAAAAGTCTCCAAGAAAGAATGCTCCTCCACTTATGCTTTTTTTGTCATCAATGCTACTAGCCCAATCTGCATCTATATATGTTGTGAGTGTGAAACTGTCACTTTTGGGATACCAAAGCCCAAAATCCATAGTCCCTTTTAGATACTTGAAAATTATTTTTACCGTTGCCACATGTCTTTCCTTATGTGTTTCTTGAAACCTTGCCACTAATTCCACTAACTGTACTATGTTTGGTCTTGTAGATGTAACATACAATAAGCTACCAATCATAGATATGTATAGTCTCTAATCTACCTCTAGAGATTCATGATCCTTACTTAACTTGCATCTTGTGACCATAGGGGTACTTATCGATTTACAATATTCTAACCTGAATTTCTTTAACATTTATTTTATATACTTGTCTTGTGAGAGAAATACCCCTTTATCTAATTGTGAAATTTGAAGTCCAATAAAGAAGGAAAACTCACCAAGCATAGACATCTCAAATTCATTTTGCATGTTCTTAGAAAATTCTTTACACATCCTATCAATGTTTCCTCCAAAAATGATGTCATCAACATAAACAACCAAAATTAGTAGATTATTCCCTTTATTTTTGATATATAAGTTGTTGTCTTCTATTCCTTTTATGAATCCCTATTCCTGAAGATACTTATCCAGTCTTGAGTACCATGCTCTAGGATCCTGTTTTAGACCATACAATACCTTTTTCAATATGCATACATGATCTATTTTATCTGTTAATATGAATCCCTCTAGTTGTTCAATATACACTTCTTCTAGAACACCATTTATAAATGTTGACTTAAAATCCATCTGATATACTTTGAACTTTTTAAAACTTGAGAAGGCTAAAAAAATTCTTATGGATTCAAGTCATGCAACTAAAGAAAATGTCTTATCAAAATAAATTCCCTCTACCTGTGCATAGCCTTTACATACTAACCTTGCTTTGTTCCTTACTATTTGTTCGTCTTCATTTAACTTATTTCTGAATACCCATTTTGTGCCAATCATATTCTTGTCTTTTAATCGTGGGACAAGTTCCCAAGTCTTGATTTTTTCTATCTAATCTAATTTCTCATCCATTGCCTTGATCCATAACTCATCTTCACTTTCCTATTTGAAATATTTTGGATCAATCTTGGATAGCAAAGAAAAAATTTCTTGTTGGGATGGTGTTATTATCCTTCTCCTTGTCTATCTTACATCTGGATTTCCAATGATTTATTCTTTTTGATGATGCTTCTGTACATACATATATGGAGTTTTAGGAAGAAGCTTTTGTGTTTCTTTTTCTTCTTCATCTGATTCCTCATGAAACTCTTCTTGACAACTTCCATATTTCTAATACACAATTTGCTTAACTGGTTCTCTTGAATCTATATTCTCATCAATTTTTACATTTATACTTTCTATAATAGTATGTGTTCTCTTGTTGAAGCATCTATAGGTTTTAATAATTGAGGAATAACCAAGAAAAATTCCCTAATCACATCTTGGGTCAAACTTGCCTAAGTTTTGATCTTCTCATCTTATGTAACACTTGCTTCTAAAAATTGTGAAGTGTTTTACAATGACCGATCTTCCTTTCCATAGCTCATATGGAGTCTTGTTATGGTTTACCCTCATTTGATCCCTAGTTATTATGTATACAACTATGTTGACTACTCTCCAAAATCTATCTAAGATCTTAGACTCATTTAGCATAGCTCTAGCCATATTCTCAACAGTCTTGTCTTTCATTTCAAATACTTCATTTTGTTGAGGAGTTCTTATTATTGAGTATTCTCTTTTGATTCCATGTTGTTCACAAAACTCTACAAATTCATTTGAGGTAAATTCTACTCCTCTGTTAGATCTCAGACACTTAACCCTTTTGCAAGTTTCATTTTCAACCAATTCCTTAAATACTTAGAATTTTTCAAAGGCCTCTAACTTCTCTTTCAGGAAAGCTACCAAACCATTCTGGAGTAATCATCCATAAACAATATAATATAACTTTCACCTTGAATACTTTGTGTTCTGGTAGGACCACACATATCAGTATGTATTAGACTCAATGGCTTAGATGACATATATCCTTTTGACTTAAAACTTGTTCCAGTTTTCTTTCCATGCTGACAAGGTACACAAATTGTGTTTTTTGGTCTTCTTATTTTGGGTAAATATCTGACAGTTTACTTCTTGCTTATGTTGACTATGTTGTCAAAATTCAAGTAATCCAATATTCTATGCCATAACCAACTCTCATCTTATTTTGATATAAATCACTTTTCCAAGTTAATATCACTAAGCATGTATAGATTGTTTGGAGTTATTTTTGCATTCGTAATGACTTTTCTAGTTTATGATTTTCTTATCTCACATCTATCTGGGTGGGAAGTAACCACATACCCCTGATCATAAAATTGACTTATACTTAAAATATTATGTATAAACCCTTTAACATACATCATATTTTCTATTTTTTTCCCATTATCTAAACTTAGAGTTCCTCTTCCACCAATCCTTGTTGATCCATTATCACCAAAACTTAATGATCCTCTATTGGTTTCTTTTAGAGTAATGAATTTGTCTTTGTATGTTATCATGTGACTAGAGCAACCACTATCAAGATACTTTTGTTCTTCCTTACCCTGATCGTGAAGGGCTATTTGAAATAACATTGATCTAGCCTTAACATTTTTCTTTTCATCTTTCCTAGTTGTTGAAATTATTTTTCTAGATGCATGAAGTATCATCTTACACCATCTAGACTTGTGCCAAAAATTATTGCTTTTGTAACATATAATATCATCATCCATAATAGGTGCAAAAGAATTAAAAATTCTATTGACATTGCTTATTGCATGACTAATACAGTGTACGACTTTATGACCATATTTATTACAAGAAAAGCAATGACCATGGAAGAAATTATGTAACCTGCTTGGATGCCTTTTGGATTGTGGTGTAGTGCTTCTCCTATTTTGATTAACTGTTATCCAAATTTCTTCTTTGATTTCTTCCTTTCTATTGTCCTTAGATTGCTTATCTTTGTTTGAAGTTTCTACTTCTTGGAGTCTTGATTCCTTTTTCTATTTTTCATACTTTACATCTTGTAGTGCCTTGGTCCTTTCCACTTCATTCCTTAGGTAAAAAAATTTTGCTTTCAATATTTCAAATTCTGTTTCTCTTGCTCTTAATAGATCTATCATATCCTACTCAATTTTCTTTTCTTCTTCCACCCTTATATTGAGTTCTATGAGATTATGTATAAGTTCTATCCTTACTTATTCATCCTCTTGAATTTATTCCTTTAAGCCTAAATTGTTCTCTCTAATTCTTTCCAATTTTTTAAGAGCATCAAATAATTCCTCTTTTATGTCAAGCATAGTCTCCTCTTAATTTTTTGAAGTCATGTGTGTTATTGATGGATCCTCCTCCAAGTTGTTAGTCTTTTCATGGAGAGACCCGCTCTGATACCAATTGAATAACATGTGCTTATAATGAGAGGGGGGTGAACAGTATAAGATAAAATATTTTTCTTTTTAGTCCAAATGTTAACATCAGTAGTATTAAATCAGTAAAAATTACATAAAGCATCACACATATGAGAGATATGATTTAACACGGTTCATCCAATTTGGGATACTCCACGGAGAAAATATTCCTTATAAATTTTTCTCAAATAAATTCTCTTGGGAATACTTTCCCTACAATTTTTATGGATATCTGTCCAAAGAAGACACCAATACCCTAATTGAATTTTGTGGATCTCTATCCAAAATAGAACTCCTTTCTCCTCTAGCTCTGGTTGGTGATTTTATAGAATAACAGTTACCCCCATTGCTCTGGCTAATGGATCTCTATCCACTGAAGACACCTGTCCTCACTATATTGGCTAATGGATATTTATATACTAGATATTGTCATCCTCTATACTCTTTCACTTCAAAAGCTCTGTCTCAAATCTATACTAAACATAGTCCTTCGATCTAGCACAAATCTTCTCAATTTGTCTCTGGTATGGCACAAATTTGTCCTCAAATTTTGGCACAAATCTATCCTCAAATTTGCACCAAAATTTGTCCTCAGATCTATCCTCAATATCTATTCTCAAATATATCCTCAATCTATTTTTTAAGCTTTCATAAAATCTTACACAAATCTATCCATAAATCTTCTCTAAGAATTGTGTCAAATATGTTCAACAAGTCAACACTAAAACTTGTCCAATCTCATAGAAACATAAAGAGAATTTTTAGAGACTCAATATGCTTCACATTGACCTCAATGATCAATCAATTTAGAATATAGAATATTTATTTTTTTAGAACTTGAACAATCACTTCACACATCTACTTGACTAGGCTCAACCAAATCTACTCAACCAATCACTCAATGAAACAATCCTTGCTAACAAACCCTAGTCAAAGCATATAATCCCTCACTTAAAATGTTTCCAACAATGCTTATCAACCAATCTCACATAAAAATGATACTCATGTTCTTTTCAAACCTTAGTTCAAGTTCTTCACTTAACAAATGGCTTCAACAACAATGCTTATCAAACAAGGTTTTAACAACTCTTTATTCTAGAAAACCTTGAAGCATTAACTCAACACACTTAATAAGGAAAATTAATTAATTCCTTTTCCATCCAAACTTGTTTTCCAGAAAACCAACCAATCAACTCAACTATGGAAGAATGTACTCATACCTTTTTCTTGATGATGAAGGAACCTCAAAAATCTACCACAACCACAAACACTTCTTTTCCAAGATTAAGGAAGTTAGAAGATGATAAAATCTCTCCATGATAAAATGCAAATATCAAAACATACATACAGCTTATCAATCCATCTTGAAGAAAGCATCCATCAACATACATGAAAATATTTTACCAAATACACATTATAATATCCCAATTAAAATAATATTCAATACCAAAAATAATGTCAATAAAATCACCTTCTCAAAATAACTCAATGACAAGAAGTCCTCTAAAAATTCAATCAACACATTAATCTCCAATAAACCAATATGTTGATGAGCATCAGAAATGCTCATATTTTGTATATATTTTCTTGATTATTATGCAACTATATAATAAGGATTGCATATGTTTATGAATTATTATATAATTATTTGATGAAATTATGCGTGTTATCTAATTCGTGTGTTTTCAGTATATTTTTACAGTTGATTTAGTCATATTTGGATCAGCCGAGGTCTTTTCATGGACATGGCACTTTGTTTCTTTTGGATTCAATGCAGAGAAGGTAGGCGCATTCCTCTTCCAAGAAGGCGCCAAGCGTAAGTAGGCACCTTCCTCTTCCAAGAAGGCGCCAAGCATAAGTAGGCACCTTCCTCTTCTAGGAAGGCACCAAGCGTAAGTAGGCACCTTCCCCTTCTAGGAAGGCACCAAGGAAAGACAAGCACCTTCCTCTCCCATGAAGGTGCCAATAGAAGGCTAGTGCCTTCTTCTTCTAGGAAGGTGTCAAAGGAAAATAAGTGCCTTCCTCTCACAGGAAGGTACCGACAGGAAGGTACCACTAGAAGATAAGCGCCTTCCTCTCATAAGGAAGGCACCGACAGGAAGGTGCCACTAGAAGGCAAGTGCCTTCCTATCATAGGAATGCGCCAATAGAAGATAAGTGCATTCCTATTCCAGGAAGGTGCCAATGGTAGTAAGGCACCTTTCGCATTGAGAAGGTGCCCAAAATACTTAGGCACCTTTTTGATAGGGAAGGTGCCCCTGTTCTTCACCTGTTGACCAAACAAGAACGACATGGACAATAGAGACTAGTGCAGTTCCAACTCTACATCATGTAGAGTTAAATTGGGAATTGTATCGATGTATGAGAATGTCCTACCAATGCCAAGTGAAGCATAAACTAATCAGTGAACACACAACCATTAGAAATGAATGCCATTTTTAGCAGACATCGAACAAATTTACCAAACTATCTTATTTTAGTCTAGAATGAATCGACTATTATAACTTCTTTGTAACAGAAGATTTGCGGGTATGCTATATAAACACACAAACCTCTCTGAGGATATATAGAATATTTTAGTGAATGTAGAGAGATATACCGAGGAAGCATTGTAATACTTTGATAATTATAACACAATTCTAAGAGTTTCTAAGTGCGTGTTCAGTTGGGAGGAATTTTTTGGAGCCTGGGCCCACTCCAAGCCAGTATTTCTTCCCCTATTTTTCCTATATTTTCTATATTAGTTTACCACTTCTATAAGATTGTTTACCACATTGTTATTTCTAGTATTGCAATAGTTTTATTTCCAGGAATGCATGAATATTTCCTTTTTGTAGATTTAATTGGTTTTTTTACGTAAATTATTGAGGAGTGTATGGATGATTGACGACCATTGAAAAACCCTCTAATAGTAGAACTAGAGGAATCATCTCACGTGGTATTGTAATAAATCTTGTTCAAGACCCTTTGCAAGTTTACAAAGCTCCCTGGGTTGATAAATTAAATGCACGGGCATGTGAAAAAAGTAGGAAAGAAGTTAACCTTGTTTGGCCTACAACATTTTGGCACCATTTTTGAGGAAGCATCTTAAATAGATTATTTACAATACCTAAAAACCTTCCATCTAACCTTGTATGAGTTCTTCGAGAAGAAGAGGACCTGACGGTCGATTTATAAAAACCAATCCACTAGAACCTAAGTCAGTAAAACATTCTAAATTTGAATTAGACTCACCCGACCCACCACCAGCAATCCATTGGAGTGAGGATCCACACTTTGTACAAAGAGCCTCCTCATCCCATCAACTTGGGGAAGAACGAATCATCATAAATCCCCTATTTAATAGGACACCCTTAGAGGAAGCCCTATTATGGAAAGCTATAGAAGATTGAATGATAACACCAGACAACCTTAGAGCCTTGACTCAAAAAGTCTTAAATGACCGTAAGGCCATAAATACTGCATTAGAGACCGCATTTCCTAAAAAAATGGCTGACAATGAAGAAGTCTCATCTGGATTTAGTTTACCGATTGATGGAGTAGGAGATACCAAAATGAAAAACATATCCCCTGATCACCTTCTGACCTTCATAGGATACCCAACTGAGGACCCTGACCTATTTTTATTTAAGTTTGATGTCTTATGTAGGTCTATGGACTACAAATTTGATATGTAGAAGCTAAAACTCTTTCCTTCCACATTGGATGATACAGCTCTGCGATGGTTGATCAGTGTAGGAGACAAACACATTGCCACTTGGGATCAAATAAAGAAGCTATTTATAGAGCAATACCAAGATTTTGGGAGAGCAAGACTCTCCAGAGAAGAGGTCTTGAGCATAACATAGAAATAAGATGAGTCTCTCGAGGAATACTGAGAGAGATTCAACTTCAATATTCAATGATCTCCTCACACGAAACTATATGATAAGTCCCTCAAAAGCATCTTTTTGAGAGGACTTACCAATGAATCACGAGAGGCTCTTAACATGATTTTTGCAGGTGATGTCTACCAGCACGCTATGGAAGACATCCAATAAATATACCGAAACTACTCGAGAAGGAGAGAGAAGACCACTTCTAGAACCATGAATGTGATTACTTCATTCATGAAGATAGAAATAGGTAACATGCTGGAAGATTTAAAGATCGAAATTCTCTCATATCTAGCATTGCAGATGGATACGTTGTTGTTAGAGAAAAATAAGTAAGAAAACGAAGCAACATTGGCTTATTTTTGTCCAAAATGCATGTTTGGAGAACAAATTCAGAGTATGCACAGTTTACAGGCTGAACCATAAAACTTGATTGTGCCCATAATTGCCCAGTAATCAGGAGGATGTTGAAAGTGTGGATGCCTATTTCATAGGCAATCGAAAGAGTTGGCCACAACCCCTTGCGGAGAATATGCCAATCGAAATGTCGTCATATGGGGGAAGAACATACATGCCCCAAGTCCTACCTCAACCACCTAACATGGGATGGTGGGGGCCATCACCCTGGTCCAACGCACCCCAGTAGCATTCCCGAACTAGCAGCCATGGATGCCATATCCATATCCTAGGTAGTAGTGGAGAGGCCACACTGCATGGAATCAAGATCCATAGAATGTAGCACCAGCTCACCCCCAACATAATTTACCAACATTTCCAGCAGTGAGACCTATGTAGCTACCCGCACAATCGATGACAAATCATAATAACAGGGTGAACTAGCCAGCATACAACATGGAGGGTGAGATGTATCCGATGTACCATATTTAGCTTAAGTCTGGTAGACAACTAGGAGTAGGAACACCTACACTGGTAGAAGAGGAGGAAGAGGTAGAAACACCTCTTGTAGAAGAGGTGATAGAAGAAATGCCTGAGAGAGCAAAGTCTCCATTTCCCAACCAGCTACAAGAACAGAGGAAAGTAATGTAGCCAAATTTTGATATCTTGTCTAGCTTGAAGAACCTCACCGTGACAATTCCATTATTTCAAGCCATCCAAGATGTTTCGATATATACCAAGGTGATAGAGAGATGTGTCTAAGGAATCCAGGGTGAAGAGCAACCCAGACTATCAATGTCATGGGTAAACTAGCAGATTTGATTATGGGCAAAACGTGCCATCCTAAGTATGCAGACCCGGGAAGCTCGGTGCTGACTATAAAAATTGAGGGACATTCCTTGTCCAATACGTTGGTCAATCTCGGAGTAGCCATCAATGTAATGTCTCAGGAGACCATGTAGAGGCTATAGCTCACGAACTTGAAACCCACTATGATAGTGCTCTAGCTAGCCGATCGATCGACCATGGAACCAGAAGGAATGATGGAATATGTAATAGTGACAGTCAGTGCATGGGAATACCCAACCAAATTTTTAGTCTTGCAATCTAAAACTAGGCTGGGTGGTTACCTGCTCATCTTGGGAAGGCCATGGCTGGAAAAATTCGATGCTTACATCAGCTATCGATATGGGCTGATGACCATCTTCAATGGACAAAATGTTAAAAGGTTGACTATTTCACCCCAGTGTAGTCCATCGACTCAGTATGAGAACCCATGTTGACCGAGCATGAAAATCCTGAGCTATCCATGATCTAGTCGGTGATGACATTGGATGAGTTGGCAGAAGAAGATGAAAATGGTGTTATTGTGGAGTTCCTCCATGGGGAGTCCTCCATCTCTACACCTGGATCACCATTGGCTGGCACCCAAGATCACCACATTCAACAAATACACGTCGGGCCAGGAAGAACGTTAAATGTCAATAGTGGGTTGACTCCCACACAATTGACAAAAGTAGAAGAGATCCTGGTTAGACACCAACATGTATTTGCATGGGATTACTCAGATATGAAGGGTATCAGCCCAGAGATATGTACCCATCGTATATACCTAGATGATCAAGCAACTCCAAGCAGGCAACCATAAAGAAGAATGAATTTGGCAATGAAAGACATTATCAAGGAAGAACTACAAAAACTCTTTACTGTCAGATTCATCTATCCATTTTTTGATAGTGAGTGGGTATCACTGTTAGTGGTAGTCCATAAAAATAAAGGGAAGTGGTGATTCTGTGTGGACTATAGAGCGTTAAAAAAAGTGACCAAGAAGGAACACTTCCCGCTCCTGTTCATTGAGCAAGTCTTGGATACACTCTCTAGGAGGAAGTATTTCTCCTTCCTGGATAGATTCAGTGGATACAACCAGATCTATATAGGAGAAGAGGATCAGTATAAGACAATGTTCACCTGCCCATGGGGAATGTTTGCCTATTGGGTATTACCTTTTAGATTATGCAACACACCTGCCACCTTTCAAAGGGCGATGCTTAGCATATTTTTAGACATGATGGGAGACGCGGTCAAATTATACATGGATAACTTCATCGTCTATGGAGAAACCTTTGAAGAAGCAATGATGAACTTGGAAAGAGTGCTCGAAAGAAGCAAGGAAAACAATTTGTCCCTGAGAAACGAGAAATGCTTTATGATGATGCAAGAAGGCATCGTACTGGGACACCACCTCTTCACAGAAGGAATAAAGGTTGATAAAAGAAAAATTGAGGTCATCAGAGACCTACCCAGCCCCAAAACATAGATAGAGGTGAGGATTTTTCTTGTATCAGTCAGGTACTATCGATGATTTATCATCAAATTTAGCAAAATTGCAAAACCATTGCACACTCTATTATCTAAAGATGTGGAGTTCAATTGGATGGAATACTGTGAAGAAGCATTTTAGTTGCTTAAAGAGAAACTAATATCTACACCAGTTTTAAGAGGACCAAATTGGGCCATACCATTCCATATCTACTATGATGCATCCAACAATGTGATTGGAGTAGTCCTCGAGCAAAAGGATGGCGAAGAATTTTACACTATATACTATGTCAACAAAAACTTGGTAGGATCCAAGCTCAACTACACGGTGATGGAGAAGGAGTTCCTTGCAGTTGTGCATGCCATAAACAAATTCTGCCATTATATCACTTGGTATAACATATTTTTCCACATGAACCATGCGGCTATCAGATACTTGATGAGCAAGCTAGCCATTGGCAAAATAATTATCAGGTGGCTCTTGTTACTATAGGAATTCGACATCACAATAGTCAAAAAACTAGACAAAGACAACATCATAGTAGATTTTCTATCTAGATTGATATCGGTAGACCATACAGTAGTGGAAGACCAATTTTTGGATGAACATTTGTTCACCATTAGTGAGCAAATCTTGTGGTACATAGATATAGCCAATTACTTGACCATCGGAAGAACCTCACTTGCTCTCTCTTTCTGAGAAAATTAGGAGGTCATAGAGAAATGTGCATTGTTCCTATGGATTGATGGCCTCCTGTTAAAAATAGGATGTGACCAGGTTATAAGGAGATGCGTAGCAGAACAAGAGTTCTCATAAGTACTCAAAGCATGTCATGACGAACCATGCAGAGGACACTTTGTAGGGAAATGAATTGCCTACAAAATCCTACATGTTGGGTACTTTTGGCCCACTCTATTCAAGGATGCGACTACGTACGCCAATAAGTGCGATGAATTCCAAATAATGGGTAGACCATCCCATCGAGACAAAATTTCCCTCCAACCTCAAGTACACCTAGAACCTTTCAATAAGTGGGGCATATACTTCGTGGGACCAATTAATCCACCTTCAGTAGGGAGGAGGTTTATTTTAGTCTGTACATATTACGTCACCAAATGGGTAAGCATTGAGATATTCAAAAGAAATAACAGTCATCAATTTCTTATTTGCCTATATTTTTACATGATTGGGGGTCCCTAGAGAGATAACAATAGACCAAGGGCCTCAATTTACCTCCAAGTTGATCAAGGAGCTGATGGAGCAATACAGAGTCTGGCACAATAAAACTACACCCTACCATCCATAGGAAAATGGGAAAGTGGAAGTGATTAATAGAGAAATAGAGAACATCCTGACGAATACCATGCAACAATACAAAAAATATTGGGCTACACGGTTGCCGGAGGTAGTCTGGGTGTATAATACCACGTGGAAATCCACCACAGGCTTCACACCCTTCCAATTGGTCTATGGGAAGAGTGCGATGATGCCCATTGAATTTGAAATAAAGACATTGAGGATGGCTTCAGAATTGAACTTGATCTTGGATGACGCTCAAAAAGAAAGGATTCGATAGCTAGATCAATTGGAAAAAATTTGAATGGATGCTTTACAGAGAACAAAAATGATACAAAAGCAAAGAAAGTGGTGGCATAATCACCACATTAAACTAAAGCAATTCCAAGAAGGAGACTGGGTGTAGTTGTACGATTCTTGATTCCAAGAAAGAAAAGGTAAATTAATGCAAATATGGATGGGATCATATGAGGTGGTAGAGCTCATCAAGAATGCGGTAGTGCATTAGAATAATTGATGGTAGCAACATCATGTTAATGGTTAATGGCCATAGATTGCACCCCTATAACACATCTAAAACCTTATAGGTGGAATCTAGAATAGATGTGGTGGAGACCCCATCTTGTTAGATCTGGACCAAACTCTTAATAGGCAAAACGGTGGGCATGGAGGTGCTCACCAAAATCAATTAATTTAGTTTTTTTCTTACAATGTGTTTTGCAAGGACGACGCTCGCATGCAAGCTGTAGGCATCCTAATCCAAGGCCTAATAGGCATGGAATGCATCTAACTGCCTTTATTTTTCTTTATTTTCATTTTCTTTTTGCAGGTGGAGGACCTGACAGCACAAAGAATAGGTATCTGGGAAACCAGGACTGATTTGGCTCAACATTTCGACACCGACACTCATAGGTAGAAGTTGAGGCAGCATGAAGTGAGACTGAGAAGGCTTAATCACCCTTTCCTAGTCAATCACAACATGATTACCAAGAATAAAGCACCTTCCACATCAATAAGGCGCAGAAGAAGGTGTCTTCCTTATAAAGAAGGCACCCAGCCAGAAGAAGGTGTCTTCCTTATAAAGGAGCCCAACCAAAAGAATGCGCCCAGCCAGAAGAAGGTGCCTTCCTTATAAAGAAGGCACCCAACCATAATAAGGCACCTTTCTTATGAAGAAGGCACCCAGCCAGAATAAAGTGCCTTCCTTATGAAGAAGGCGCCCCGCCAAAAGAAGGATCCTTCCTTATAAAGAAGGTGCACACAAAAAAATAAAAAATAAAATATAGGCACCTTCCGTGGCTGGAAGGTGTCATAAAAAAAAATTCTGAGGTGCCTTCCACATCAAGAAGGTGCATACAGACCGAGGTGCCTTCCACCCTAGGAATGCGTAGGTATACAGTGGCACCTTCCACCACAGGAAGGTGTAGGTATTTAGCAGTGCCTTCCACATCAGGAAGGTGAACCCATTCAGAAGCACCTTTCATAGTAGGAAGGCGCCATCATCAAAAAGGTGCCTTCCACCACCGAAAGGCACATCCAATAAGAGAAACCTTCCACCACCAAAATGTGCATCCAATCAGAGATGTCTTCCACCACCGGAAGGCGCATCCAATCAGAGACACCTTCCACCATCGAAAGGTGCATCCATTCAAAGAGCACTGACAACATTAGTAAGGCACCATATAAGTGCCTTCCACATTGGGAAGGCACCACATAAGTGCCTTCCACATTGGGAAGGTACCAAAGAGCACCTTTCGCATACAGCCAACACTTAAGTCTCCCAAACACCTCGATCAAAATGAAATCACCACATGAACGAGTGGCACTAGAGGACCATACCCCTCCCCTATGTCACAAATTAGTGAATCAACGCTCTTCACGATGCATGAAACACCAAATAAGGTATGCGCATACTAACTCAAATATTTATATAATTATTCATAAATTATGCAGTATCAGAAATAATATTATCATCATAAAATCATATTCCCCCATGGATGGAACCACGTGCCAATGATATGGCTTGAAATGTGTATCCTAAAATTAAATGCTAAGGTTAGGCATATTTCCTATAATAAGGTGCCTTCCTGAATAAGTAAGGACAGAAAAAAAATGCAGTAGTAAGGGAAGGCGCCATGGGAGGAAGGTCGAAGAATCATACGGTGAAAAAGAATGAGCAGAGTGATATGGAAGGAATCAAGGGGGCGGTAAAAACACAGTTCAAGGCCGAGGAATGGTTTGAATATTGTACCCTGGTCAATCAGGGCCAAGATATGGAGGCAGCCAAGGAATTTTTTGCATCCTTGAGGGGTGACATAGCTCAGGTGCGAGGGGTAGAAATTTCGGTCACCCCCGAATACATATCGTAGGTGACTGGATTGCCCCTCACAGGTGAATGCATATACAAAGGCAGACTGCTAAATTCATACATCAGAGTGCTTCTACCAAGAGAAAATGTGTAGATAGATAAGGAAGGGCTACCCAAAATTAGCCTTCCCATGAATCTACAAAAGATATTCGAGTAGGTTGCTCGATTATTTACATGCATCAAGAAGTATACCCATTTGCACACTAACCATGTGTAGTTTCTAAATCACCTTGTGCATTGAATGAATTTGAACATGCCCTTCTACCTAGAAAATGCCCTAAAGGAAGAAGCGGCTAGGTACCATAAGGGGGCACTATACACCTTGGCCCACCATGGGCTGATATCAGCACTGGTCCGCCATGTAGAAGTACAGAGGCAAAACCTCGATGTAGAGGGAAATGGTGGCCAAGAAAGGCAACATGATGCTATTGTCGAAACAAGGCAAGAAGAGGGAAGCCTTATAGAGGAGATAGCAAGTATCGGTTAATTGGCATTGCCCTATTTCACAAAATAAAGAGGGCATTCACTAGTGCCCGAATGCACAGAGGAAAGAGGGCATTCCCTAGTGCCCGAGTATTAAGAGGAAGGAGCACCACTTATTAGCAGTGAGGCTGAGTTTCAACCACAAGAACCAGTACCCAGGAGGAATGTCTACGGTGACTCCTATAAGTAGAAGAAGAAAAAAATTACTCGAAAGTCGACTTTGCAACCCAAACCCTCTAGGAATTGACAAACCAGAGCCCACAAGATGCGGGGACTTCCAGGAACAATGATCAGGTTTACACAGTCTTGGAGGAATCACTAGAATGGTAGACCAATTGCTAGATGCCCCAAAAAAATTTGGAGGACTACCAAAATGAGCATAGAGGGGAATTGGAAGAACGAGAAAGATGAATCACCTAGCTCAAGCAGCTGGTCTAGCAGTTGCAGGAAGAAAACTAGCAACTCTAGGATAGGGGAACATAAATAAGGGACGCATCAACCCAAACTGATTGGGAAAAATAGGTCTTGATGAATTCTCCCACATCTATAGAATGAGTATTCTCTTTAGGAGAATTTATATTGGATGCCCAACAGAGCATCTCGAAGGCAGGGGAGAATTCCTCTATTTTTGGGAGTGAAGGGGAAAGAATCTCCACAACACCCCCTATCATCGACCTGAGTGATACAAAGTAGCAGACAAGACCAGGAAATAAGGAACAACTCCTCGGACCTAATGGAGAAAGAGAACCTCAGGGGTCAGCACATGACAAATAGGGGGGCAAAGAAGCACCCCCAGGGACAGCAGCACAGGTCCCACAAAGTGAAGAGAATTCTCCAGGGACCGTAGAGTAGGCTCCTCAAAGTGAGGAGATGTTTTCCAGGGAGAAAGGGAAAACCCCTATTTGATTCATCACATTTTTTGTAGAGACCAAAGGAAAAGGGCCTAGGATGGCTTGAAAGAAGGCGAAGGTGACCTTCGTCGAATGATAAGAAGATGAGTGGGATATGCAACCATTCATATAGGTGAAAATAGTTCGAACGACTACTCAAAGAGATAACAACAGCTAAGGATATCGGGAAGGCAACCTCGAGGATGCAGGGGGACTCTAGTATCTATGTCAATCCGATAGAGGACAACCAATTCTAGGAGATTTATGGGTCATCCCAGGGATGGCCCTCCATGATAAGAAGGTATTTTGAATGATGGGGGGTATATGGACCCAAATTGGAAGCCACTACCATTGCAAAGAAGAACGTAGGGCTTAATATTGAAGCAACCTGATTGTGCAAAGCCCAAGTAGTTCATATTAGGAGGGATAATTTAGATATCCCTCTTATAGCGATCATACCTCCAGATGCTAACCTATGGCAAGCTCTAGAAGCTACATTTTAGGTAGCAAATATGACATTGGTTAGATCACCTTCGATAGCGGCCAGGATGAGGAAAGTAAAGCCAAAAACAACACCCATAGGCCCATGTAGAAAAAGAGGGACCACACCTCCAAATGCCAGCACACAGAAGAGGCAGACACGGGCCGCTTGTATAGCCAGATCCACTAAGAAACAACAATTATGAGGGGTCAACAGGGCTACCTATAGTTTTCATGCCACGAGGGCGTGGCATATGTTAGGCATGGGGGGATGATGAGCATCAAAAATGCTCATATTTTGTATACATTTTCTTGATTATTATGCAGTTGTATAATAAGGATTGCATATTTTTATGAATGATTATATAATTAATTGATGAAATTATGTGTGTTATCTAATTCATGTGTTTTTAATTTTTTTTGGTGGAATTGCAGTTGATTTAGTCAAATTTGGATTAGTCGAGGTATTTTCATGGACCTGGAACTTTGTTTCTTTTAGAATCAATGCAAAGAAGGTAGGTGCCTTCCTCTTCTAGGAAGGCACCAAGCGTAAGTAGATGCCTTCCTCTTCTAGGAAGGTGCCAAGCGTAAGTAGGTGCCTTCCTCTTCTAGGAAGGTGCCAAGGAAAGACAAGCACCTTCTTCTCCCAGGAAGGCACCAATAGAAGGCCAGCACCTTCCTCTTCCAGGAAGGTGCCAAAGGAAAATAAGCACCTTCCTCTCATAGGAAGGCACCGACAGGAAGGCACCACTAGAAGGCAAGTGCCTTCCTCTCATAAGGAAGGCACCAATAGGAAGGCACCACTAGAAGGAAAGTGCCTTCCTCTCATAGGAAGGCACCAACAGAATATAAGCGCCTTCCTCTTCCAGTAAGGCACCAACGAAATTAAGGCACCTTCTACATAGGTAAGGCACCCAACATGCTTAGGCACATTCCTCATAGGGAAGGCGCCCCTATTCTTCGCCCGTTGACTAGACAAGCACAATGTGGACAACAGAGACTGGTGCAGTTCCAACTCTACGTCATGTAGAGTTAAATTGGGGATCACATCGATGTATGATAACATCCTACCAATTCTAGGTGAAGCACAAACCAATCAGTGAACACACCACCGTTAGAAACAAATGCTAGTTTTAGCAGACGTCGATCACATTTACCAGATTGTCTTAGTTTAGTCTAGAATGAATCGACTGTTATAACTTCTTTGTAACAGATCTACGGGTGTGCTATATAAATACACGCAGACCTTTCTAAGGATATATAGAATATTTTAGTGAATGTATAGAGATATACTGAGGAATCATTGTAATACTTTGATAATTATAATACAGTTCTAAGAGTTTCTAAGTGCATGTTCAGCTGGGAGGAAGTTGTTGGAGCCGGGGCCCACTCCAAGCCAATATTTCTTCCCCTATATTTCCTATATTTTCTAGATTAGTTTACCACTTTTATAAGATTTTTTATCGCATTGTTATTTCTAGTATTGCAATAGGTTTATTTCCAGGAATGCATGAATATTTCCTTTCTATAGATTTAATTGTTTTTTTTACATAAATTATTGAGGAGTGTATGGATGATTAATGACCATTGAAACACCCCCCAATAGTATAACTAGAGGACTCATCTCAAGTGGTATTGTAAGAAATATTGTTCAAGACCCTTTGCAAGTTTACGAAGCTCCCTAGGTTGATAAATTAAATGCACGAGCATGTCACAAAAGTAGGAAAGAAGTTAACCTTGTTTGGCCCGCAACATATGTCATAAAAGCTTTATTTAAAAATAAATCTAACTCATTATTAATCCAATCAAAAATAATAATGATTAATTAAAAATACTTTTTATCTACCCCTTTTAACTCCCTAGGACCTCATGTCAAAACCTTAAGCATCACAGAATATATTAAAAAATTTATTACCTTTGCCTTGGTGAGACTGGAACACATGACGTTGCCTATACCAGTGCCCTAACCATGGCTCCAAGTGTTGTGTGAGCTAGGCACTCATCTTTGGAGGGAAGAGAACCACATGCTCTATCTTCTCCCTCTTGGGGCCTCACACAAAAATATTTGCACCACTTCCTTTGGTGCTTAACCAAATCCACGCAACACACTGCCTATCATGATTTGAACGCGGGTCGTCCCACTCACAAGCACCCTAGCACACTCCAAATTACCACCATACTACCACACTATATGGTTATAAGTGTTATGACATATTTTGCCTTATTCCTTTGCTACCACACTTTACGACAAAAACTTTTGTCTTCTACCTTGCACAAAATCGCACGAAACAAACAACTCATAGTCCTTTTTCTAATAGAGCAAGGGATGAATTATTTGCCACTTTGTCATATGATTTTTATAACAATATGCCAACATACTTTCAAAAGTTGATGGATTCCTTTTTATCTTAAACGTCGACGCCTTTGATATTTAAATAATTAATTTACAAATTATTTAATTTTTTTAGAATTTAAATATTATAAATTAATATTTAAATACTTTTGGCTTTATTAAGGATTAAATCCTTCTTAGGTTTTAACACCTTGTATAAATAATATTTATTTATAAACCTTAAATTCAATTTGAAATTAAATATTTTATAAAATAAATATTAAAAATTCCTTGGTCTTTTTAACATGAATTTAAAAGCCTCCTTAGGTTTTTAATAAAAACCTTTTATTTTTGCTCATCCACGGTTTTAATAAAAACCCTTCTACTTATGCTTCCACATAATATTAAAAATATTATGAAGCTCTTTTACCTTTAACCTTTGCATTATTTCTTTTGACCTTTTGACATCAACTGTAGCTTATTCTTTGACATCAATGACAACTTCTACTCAAAATGTCCAACACAAAGAATTCTTCAATTTTTGTAAGTACCATGGGATAAGGAGGTAATTCACAACTCCTTATACCCACCAAAAAAATGGAGTAGCTGAGAGGATGAATCAAACAATCACAAATAGGGAAAAATAAATGCTACATTCTGCTACATTGCCTAACTCATTTTGAGCAAAAGTTGTTCTTACTACTACATACTTGACTAATAGGTCCTATACAAAGGCATTACATGAAAGAACACCTAAATAAGCATTAAGTGGAATGATGACCTATGTGGGTCATTTGAAAGTCTTTGGATGTGATGCCTATGCTCACATTCCTCATAAGAAAAGGAATAAGTTTTATGATAAGAGCCAAAAATACATCTTTTTTGGCTATAGTTATAGTTTCAATGCCTATAAGTTGTATGAGCCTATTTATAAGAGGATCATTCTATCTAGGTATGTTACCTTTCATGAGTATCCCCCATATAATCCTTCTCCTATGGACTCCACTTTGAAATTAACTAATGAAATAGTTTCTCCCTTGATACATATAATACCATATAGTCCTTCCTCTTCACTCATAAATCAAGAAATTTCTCCACATGAAGAACTCCCCATAAATTATCCATATCCTCCATATCCTTCTACTCCTACATATAATGATGAAACCACATCATCCAATCCTTTACCTAAGTGGTTTCAAGCCACCATATATGAATCCCAAAGTCATTTGCCCACTTATATAGGTAAAAGGCCTTTAGCCCTAAGACACCAAGTAAATTATGCCCTCATGGTTAAATTCCTTAGACAACCTAAACCTTCTAATGTCAAAGAAGCACTTGGTGATCCTCAATGGGTTCTTTCCATGGATGAAGAATTGGATTCCATTGAGAGGAGTCACAATTGGGAGTTGGTTGATTTATCCCAAGGTAAATATACCATTGGCACAAAATGGGTGTACAAGGAAAAGCACAAAGCATATGGTTTATTATATTTATACAAGTCTTGACTAGTATCTCAAGGTTACAAGCAATAAGAGAGAATTGATTATGAGGAGACTTTTGCTCTTGTGGAAAATATGACTACAATCAGGGTAGTTATTTCTTTGGAAGCTCAAAAGCATTGGCCTATATATCATATGGATGTCAAAAGTATATTTCTCAATTGTAATTTGAAGGAGGAAGTGTATGTGAACCAAACACTAGGGTACATGGATGAAGGTCAAGAAAAAATAGTCCTCAGATTGAATAAATATCTATATGGGTTGAAGCAAGAACCTTGAGCTTGGTATGCAAATATTGACTCCTATTTCATCAACCTTGGTTTCAAAATATCTATAGCAGAATCTACTCTCTATGTGAAACATTGAAAGAACCACATCATTTTGGTTACATTGTATGTGGATGATCTTCTCATTAAAGTTGATGATACACAAGGAATAAGGTTGTTGAAGGAGGACTTATACAAAAAATTTGAGATGATAGACTTAGGCCTACTCCACTATTGCTTAGACATAGAGGTATGGCAATAGCCTGATAAGATTTTTATCTCACAAGATAAATACATTCAATCTATTTTAGAGAGGTTTCATATGGAGGAGTGTAAGCCTTCTCTCAATCCCATGGAAACATGGTTGAAATTTCATAATAGTAATGATGAAGAAAGGGTTCATGGCACCCTTTATAAGCAGCTAGTTGGAATTTTGATCCACTTAACTTCAACTAAACCAGATATTTCCTATTCAGTTGGTCTTATTTCCAGATTCATGCAGGATCCTAAGAAGAGCCATTAGATATCAGTTAAGAGGATTATGAGATTCCTCAAGGCCACCCCTCATCATGGACTTATATAGACATAATGTGATGATTTTTTATTGATTGGATACATAGATTCATATTGGGCTAGTTGTCCTGAAACTAGAAGATTTGCATCATGTTATTGTTTTTAGTTGGTCTAGGACTCTATTTCATAGAGCACCAAGAAGAAAAACATAGTTTCATTATCTTCAGCAGAGGATCAATATAGAGCAGAGGTTCAATATAGAGCAGTAGTTGAGGCAACTAAGGAGGCTATTTGGTTAAGGCAATTACTTTAGGACATTGGGCTATTCATAGATGGTCCAACTTACATATATTGTGACAATAAAAGTACTATCAAGATGACCAAGAATCTATTTTTCCATGCCCAAACAAAGCACATTGATATCCATCATCACTTCATCAGATAAATGGTCCAAAAATACATTATACACATGGAGTACGTACCAACTCAATATCAAGTGGCTGACATCTTCACCAAGTCACTTGGGCAAGAAATTTATTCTTAGTTTAGAAAATTGCTCTATGTATGTAATATAAGTCAAAAATAAGGGGGAATGCTATCTAATGTTGACTTATTTTCTATAGTTAGGATAGTGCACATTAAGGGGGAATGTTAGAATATTTTAATGTGCACTATGTCTCAATTTGACACTTATCTTCTACCACTTGTCTTATATCTTCAATTTGAGTTGGAGTGATGTCTTATGCATGACACTTTGAGTGGAGATTATGATACTTGTCATATCTTCCTCATAGGCTTGATGCCTATATATTTGTAACATACATGTGTGTTAAAATAGTGAACTAATGGAGGCATTGTATTAAGCAAATTAAATAGAGATTACAATGTCGGGAATAGCACCGGTGTAAACATAACTGTTACAGGAGTTGTAATAGTAAGCTAAATAATGTAATATAGAAAAAATATGCTAACATCCCCCCTTATTACATTATTTGGATAATTGAATAACTTCTAGCTATACTAACATCCCACCATTACGTTATTTTGAAATACATAGAGAGCTGTGAAACAATTCAAATTTGACACGTGCAAGTGCCTTAGTGAAAATGTCTGCAACTTGAGCATTTGTGGGAATGTATTGAAGCTGAATTCGGTGCCTTGAAACTTCATCTCGAATGAAGTGACATTGTGTGTCAATGTGCTTGGTTCTTTCATGATGTAATGGATTCTTGACAAGATTCAAAACACCCATGTTGTCATAGAAAAAGTGTATTGGAGATTTTGATGGAAGACCCATACTTGTCAAGATGCGATGCAACCATATCACTTCACACAGCTTCACATGCAGCGCGATATTATGCCTCTATTGATGAAATAGCAACCACCTTTTTCTTCTTGTTGTGCCAAGAGATAGGACTAGATCCAAGATGAAACAAATATCCTGAAGTTTATTTATGATCATCATATGATCCGGCATAGTCGGAGTCCATGTATCCCTATAAGAAGAATTTGTTGTTCCTCTTGTATTCTAGGCCATATTCCATTGTGTCACGGACATAGTGAATAACTCGTTTTGCTACTTTCCAATGTGTAGTCTTAATCTCTTGCATGAACCTTGAAAGATAGTTGACAACAAATACGATATATGGCCTAGTGTTGGTCAGATATATGAGACTCCCAATCAACTGTCGATATAGAGTACCATCTACCTGAGGTGAATCATCATATCACGATAACTAAATTCCTATTTCCATTGGAGTTGACATTGGCTTGCAATCAATCATGAGATATTTTTCCAATAGGGTCTTGGCATATTTTTTCTGAGACACTTTGATGTAGTGCTCCTTCTGGATGACTTTTAGACCAAGATAATAATGGAGAAGTCCAAGATCTGACATCTCAAAATATTGACACAAGTATCTTTTGACAGTAGAGATCATAGCTTCTGAACTCCCTGTAATGAGCAGATCATCAACATAGAGTACAAGCAACACTATTTCAGAACCTTGTTTCTTAAAATAGAGGTTTGCATCTGATGGACATCTCTTAAATCCATGCTGCAGGAGGTGATTATCCATTTTTATATACCAAGCCCGAGGGGCCTGTTTCAAACCATATAAGGATTTTACCAATTTACAAACTTTCTACTATTGGCCTTCCACTTCAAATCCTTTTGGTTGAGTCATGTAGACTTCTTCTTGGATATCACCATTTATAAAAGCACTCTTGACATCCATTTGGTGTACTTTCCACCCATACTATGCTGCCATAGCACAAAGAACTCGAATGGTTGTCATCCGAGTAGTAGGTGCAAAAGTTTCCTCATAGTCAATGCCTTCTCTTTGAGCATAGCCCTTTGCAACAAGTCAGGCCTTATGCTTATCTATTGTCCCATATGCCTTATACTTAAATTTATACATCCATTTGCAGCCTATGGGCTTCTTTTCGTATGGCAAATCGACAAGCTTCCAAGTTTTATTTTTCATCAAAGACTTATACTCTGCATCCATAGCGGCCTTCCACTGAGGCTCATCAAGAGCATCTTGCACTGATGCAGGTTCAAGATAATCTATTGAAGACATAAACACCCTGTCATTATCAATATCCATATCATCTATATCTCTCTCTAGATATACAAAAAGTTCCTCAAAATATTGACACAAATCATCAACCCCAGTATTCTTTGTTGCAGCTTTCTCCTATCGAGCCATGCTACGAGTACGAGGCCTATCCAATGTCAAATATGGTGGAGTGGATAGCTTAGAGTCTTTGATTGTATTTGTATACAACTTTGGATTCTTCTTCTGAGGTGTTGAAGAAGATGAAGAAGGACATCCAACCTTTGATGAAGGAGATTTATCAACCTTAGTTTCCATAAGGTCTAGGTATACATCTGATGTGTTTTTTTTTGTGAAAGCCTCATTAAAAACTACATCTCTACTAATGTGTATCTTCTTGGTCAAGGTATCAATCAAATGATAACCCTTAGAGTGCTCATCATAGCCAAGAAGAATACACTTCAATGTCTTCTCATCTAGCTTCTTCCTTTTCTCTTTTGGTATGTGCATGAAATTTTTACATCCAAAAATGCATAGATGAGAAATGGAGGGTTTACCACTCCATGCTTCCTATGGATTCATTCCTTGTAGGGACTTTGTGGATGCCCTATTCAATAGATATATTGTTGTGGTGATAGCTTCTGCCCAATATAGTTGCTCAAGACTAGCTCTTGTGAGCATGCAACGAACCATTTCCATGATGGAACGATTCCTCCTTTCAACAAATCCATTTTGCTGAGGAGTATAACCAGTAGTTAACTGTCATGTGATACCATTTTATTTCAAGAACTTAGATAATTCTTTAGAGGTGAACTCCCCCCTTGATCTAAGTGGAGGGTCTTTATAGAAGTCCTTGACTCCTTTTCAACAGATTTCTTGAATTGTTGAAAGAAGCCAAATGCTTTAGATTTTAGTTGAAGAAAGAATACCCACATATTTCATGAGTAATCATCCACGAATAACTAAAAATACCTCTTACCCCCACAACTATTGGGATTTAAGGGACCACACAGATCGGTGTGAATCAACTCCAAAGGTTTCTTTTCTCTTGTAGAGCTCCTTTCAAAAGGCACTCTATGTTGCTTTCCTGCTAAGCGATCGAGCAACCGGTAAAGTGGTAGAAAGGGAAGGAAGACCCTTTACCATTTCATACTTAATTAACTCAAGTAAGTAACCAGAACTCAAATGTCCATATCTCTTGTGCCATAGGGAAGTTGCCTCCTTTGTAGAAGCAATCGTGGATACATCTAGAGAAGATATAGTATCTAGGGCAAATAAGTTGTGCTTATATGAAGTGGTTGCAATGTTCTTACCTCTCTTGGTGATAGAACAACACTTCTTGCCCCCCTCAAAACTAAAATTTACAACCATATTTTTGTCCAGAATTTGTGTCACTGATAATAAGTTGTTTGCCAGTTGTGGAACATAGAGGACTTTCTCAATCTGGCACTTGCCATCAGGAAGAGTGATAGATACTGTTCCTTCTCCCTAAACCTTGTAGGTTTTATCATCGACAATAGTGACCGGTTTGCCCTCTTTGACCTCAAATGACTCAAACCATGATTTGTCACCAGTCATGTGCTTACTGGCTCCAGAATCAACATACCATATAGGATTCATCTGCTTGGACACTATGGTAGTCATGAGAACTTTGTGGGCTCTCTCATAATCCATGTCATATTCCTCAACAACAACATTCACTTGTTGTTTATTCTTGTGTGGTTTGTTCTGGTCTTTCTATTTTGATTGTTTATTATTATGCCAACATCTATTGGTATCATGACCTTCTTTGTCACAGATCTTGCAATATCTCTTTTTCTATTGAGGTTGTTGAGTTTTTTTCCCTTTTGAATCCTTTTGTGAATTCTCTCCCTTCTAAAAATTACCCTTCTTTTGGTTCTGCCCTTTCCTATTTATGTAGATGGTAGTGTTAGAAGAATCATATCGCTGTAGTTGGTGTGCCTCCTCTTCTTGAAGCATATTAACCAACTCTACACAAGTAAATTTACGTTGTGACACCTGAATGGAAGTGATCAACACCCTATAAGAATCAGGTAAAGCTATCAATACAATTGAGGTAAGGAGCTTGTCATCAACTGGTTCTCCCAAAGAATTCAACTTTGCTTTCAATTCAGACACTCTGCAAAGAAAAAATTCAACTGTCTCCCCCTGCTTCATGCTTAGATTATGTAATTGATATTGAAGAAATAGAATAGTGGAATCATTATTTCCCTCATATATAGTATTAAGGGCATCCCATGCCTCTTTACTATGTTCACAGTCAGCAATATGGGGTTGAACTTCATCAGACACAGCAAGCAAAATGAGCACTTTTGCTTTGTTGTATTTCTTATCAAAGTCTTTCTGAATGATAGATGGAGTTGTATCTCCAATAGTAGATGAAGGTCTTGTTGTTGTTCTAGATACAACATCCCATAAGTCATCCATTGCTAGGATTACCTTCATCTTGTTTTTCCATGGTGTGTAGTTAGGACATTTCAACAACTGATGAGAATCAGTCATTAATTTTGCAGACATGGTGAAGGTTCCTTATAACACAAATTGGTCCCCCTTTCGATATACCTTATTATAGGCCATTATACCATACAAAATACTCACCCTTACATGAGGGAGACTATAGGTATTAAGAAATATAAAAAAAAATCACTCGCCCTTACGTGAGGGAGACTTTAGGTAATTTTTAGATATCATATGATACATGGTACTTAAGTAGTACTGAAAGGGAATAGTATTGTTCATGGCACCTACCATATAGAATATACAATCCTCATGTGTGGGGCATAACTTCCCCTAAACACTTTGGATTTTAGAACTTTCGTCAGGATTTACGCCTAAACACAAGAACTATTAGGGTAATGGATGGAGTAAAAAATGCAAAATGGCAAACTTATCTCTCCCCGATGATTTATAGAGAACAACCTCAGACGTCATTTTAGTAGCTATATTAGGCGACGTATATAGTAGCGCAATCACGATAGATTTTCCTGTAAGTGTTGGCCAGAGGTATCATAAATACCGAACACTGCAGTGCAATGAATTGCACGGATGGGTTTTAATTATTCCGGGGACTTAGGGAGTGTGATTGATTTTTAACTTTTAATGAAGTAGTGCAAAAGAATAGAAAATGCAACATACAACATAAAATTGCCCACAGAAATAAACCTCTAGGTGTCGGGAGCTGTCGAGAATGCACCTTTACAATAATGCCAAATTTACCTTTGAAAAAATTACTCACTTTCCCCCCTTGATTTTTGAAAAAATGCCCCCCAAAAGAAAATGCTCACTCTTCCTCTTCGGAAAAAATACCCTCCCTTTGAAAAAATACCCCCCCTAAAATTTTTCTCAATAAAGCACTTTTTTTTTAAATATTTTTCTAGTAAGGTTAATAAAAAAAAGAATTATTTCATATAGTAAAAGAATTTTTTTTTTACTTTTTACTATATAAAAATAATTAAAAAAAATTATTAACCTTACAAAAATATTTAAAAAAAACTTTAATAAAAAAAATATTACCTTGGTAGGGGGGTCGACGGGTTTTGAACTAGCGACCTCTGGGTTCCCAGAACCCACCACGTGGCTCACTTGCCAGTGAGCCTGTGGGCTGATCTGGGTTTAAGAACCCAGGTCGGGCCCTTATTCCACTTGGGCCATGATAGTGGGTGTGTGGGGCCGTAGCTTCCTCCGATGCTGGCAGTGGTAGGGACAGTGACTTCCTCTATTACAGGTAGTGGCAGGGGCCACGACATCCTCTACTATAGTGGTGGTAGGGGCCATGACGTCCACTACTATAGGCAATTATCTGTAGCAGTCGTGCGACTATCACATGGCTGCAGTGGGAGTCGCATGGCTGTCGTGTCGTAGGCAGCACATGGGGGGGCATTGTTGTCGTATCGTAGGCAGCACACGGGGGGGGCATGGCTGCAATGGGAGTCACGTGGCTATCACACCATAGGTAGCATGCAGGGGGGGTGTGATGGTGGTGGTGTGTGGGAGTGGGTGGCATGGGGAGGAGGGGCTGCACGGGGTGGCACGTGGAGCAGGGAGCAGGGGCTACGCGGGGTGGCAGTATCTAGTCCAGCCTCCGCTACTGTGTAGGTCTCCAGTCTAGCCTTTGGTTTTTTTTTTTAAATCTCTAGTCTAGCCTCCGCTGCTGTGCAGGTCTCCAGTCCAGCCTCTTTTTTTTTTTTAATTTCCAGTCTAGCCTACTTCTGTCAGTTCTTCAGCGATGAATTTTTTTTTTCCAATCTCTAGCCAGGCTCTGATGCCATGTTAAAACAATGAACTAATGGAGGCATTGTATTAAGCAAATTAAATAGAGATTACAATGTTGAGAATAGCATTGGGATAAATAGAACTATTACAGGAGTTGTAATAGTAAGCTAAATAATGTAATATAGAAAAAATACGCTAACAATGTGAATACAATTTGTTCAATACCAATAGTAACCATGGTCATCCCACCCTAGGTAAAACACAGTTTATGGTCGTCCCACCCAAGGACGGACACAAGAAACCATCCCTGGGTGGGGTGTCCATGGTCCAAGGCCCCCAAAAGGTCAAGGACAGGATAAATGGCAATCAATTTTGGCCATTTATCATACCCATTCACTCATGACATATTGGAATACTATCATGGCCTTTAGGGACTACAAATTGAAGGTCCAAATGGGAAGCCTATTCCACCCTATTCATGTCAATGGTGATGATAAGTTGCGGCACTTCCCTTACATACCCAAACTTATCCCTTTTCCCCCTTTGCCATCATGGGCTATAAATTGGATTTTTTTCATTCAATTTCAAAGAGAGACCTTTGCAAGCATTGACCATTAAGTGCTACCAATATTTGCTCTCACATTTTGCCCTCGTATTTGTCCTTGGAAACCTCATCAATTGAAGGCATTTTCAAGGCATCCCAAAATATGCTCATCCTTTTGAAAATCCAATAATTCTACTGAGTTAATTTACCAAATTTTATGACAACACCTCTAGGAGTATTCTAGACTAGATCCAAATAGAATTGGTGGTAAAAACCACCCTATTTTGTAGTTGTCCCCAGATAGGACAATTAATAATACCAATTGGAACTCTCAGGGATGGCCATGAATTGGCCCACAATTTTGATCCAATTTTAGTGTAGATCAATTTTATAGCATTATATTAGCATCATACTTAATTTTGGTGAAGTTTGGAGTGGTTTTGAATTGTTAATTAGGGTTTTTGTGATTACTATCCTAATTGGTCCTCTTAGGGATGGCCATAGGTTCTTCTCCCAATATCACTTCAATTTTTGCTCAGATTTTTACAAAATCATATAATATACATCATGCTAAGTTTTCATGTCATTTGGAGTAGTTTAGACCTATTGATTACACTTTTTACATTCAATATTGCATGCATTTCATGTATTTTATCATAATACACATATGTTATTAACATATTTCAATTCCTTGTATGTAGGTACAGACATTTTAGTGCATGAAGAAGGAGCTAAGGAGTTGAATAAATATAGCTCAAAGTAGTGGCAGCGCAAGCCTTCTCTTCATCATGAGTGCGAGAGGAACATTGAAAGTGTGCTATAAGTTCATGGAGGGATTTGATACTTCAAATTTGTAACTTGAATTGTATTAAATTGAGATCCCTCAAGAGGATGTATTGTAACCTCCTATTTTACAAATGAATAAATACAAAGATAACCCCCCTATTTCTTAACTTATTTATCATTTATTTTCTTACTTTATCATATCTTTTGAATGCTTGAATAAAACATTAGATGCATTTCAATTTCATTTGCTAGGTGCACCATTATTTTTGCTCTTCAATAATGATAGTTGGTTGGTGAAGCATTATTGTCAAAACAATCTCAAGTACTAAGTATTGTAACATCCCTAAGCATAGAATGACACAACAAAAATGATAATACCACCTTAGCTTGCAATGTCTCCTCTACATAACTAAAGCTAAAACAATTTGCTTGAGAGACACATGACAGTTCACTCAAGATCATTAAGATCATTTGCATGCACTAGAATAGGTATTTGTATCAAAATTCTATAGTAGAATGTATTCATAAGTGTGTAGAAGATTGAATCGGGTATATTTAAAATTTCTACAATTTTATAAAGTTTAATTAACATTAGGAGTTAGAAGGTGATAGTTAAATAATTAATTTAGTTGGAGAGATAAGTATTGATTATAAAGTTTTATTAACTTTAGGAGTAATAAGGTAGAGATTTATTTATTAAAGTTCTTTTATTGAAGTAGGAGTGATAAGAGGATTAGAAATAATAATAGTTGTTTAAGTATATTAATGTTTTTCTTATAAAGTTGGAGTTATAAGTTTTTGATAAATTTCTAGATTTGAAATTTATTTAATAGTTTTTTGAAATTTGAAGATTATAGAATATTTGTAAATTAATTAATTTGGGAGTCAAAAGGAGTTCTACTTCAAACTTAGAAAAAATAAATTTACAAAATTATTATTTAATCAGTTTATTACAATTAGTGAGGTATAAATATTTCTACTCAATAGGGTTTAGTTTATAAAATTTACACTTGTATCGCTCCAAATTTTTCACACCCTTACCTTCAGGCTATAGGATCCATGCCCAGAAGGGGGATATGAAAAGGATGGCACAGTACCTCAGACTGAGAGGCCTTGCGAAGGTCCCGCATCTCGAGGGAGGTGTATTATGGTGATTTTTCGACCAATGGTGGGTTCACCAGGAAACGTTTAGTGGTAGTTTCCATGCCTAGATTGGGAATGTGTTTGATATGTTCAGTTTTAGCTTTAATCATCCAAGTCCTAGGTTTGGCCAAAATGCGTCTAAGCTATTCTATATGAAATGCAGATTAAATGAATACAGAAAAGCAAATTAGGACAAAAAACAGAGAAAGTAAGCAAGATTAAAAAGTCATACCTGATCCGGATGTCTGATGAAGATTCTGATTCTTGAAGTAGTCAGGATCGCCTTTGATTTGACAGGATCGTCTGCTATCAGACAAGATCGTCTGAGATTTGACGAATTCGTTAGATGAATTCGTCAGAGACCTGCAATCAAAGAAGTAGACACAAAATATAGAAAATGCAACTATTCTAATAGAGGGCAATGATGTAGAATAACAACAATAACATTAAAATGATGATAATGAACAAAATATGAGTGCACTACAATGATTTGATGACAATTGGTGACTTAATTATGCATTTAAAGCTACATGGGTGAACTCCAAAATGCAAAGTAATAAGAAATAAACTTAGATTTAACTAAATGCAGAACAATGTATAAAATAAAAGGATGAAGAAATGCAAACTCTGGGCACTGATTGCCCCCAATGTGGACTGCAGTCGAAATCATCTCTGATTCGATAGGATCGCCTCCGATCTGAATAGGATCATCTACGACGATGTAAGCTGGCTTTGACTAAAAAATAATAAGGTACCTGCAACAAAATTTGGATAGAACTAATAATGCAAATAGCAATTTAGGATGTCTTAATGCGTGTGAAGTCAATTTACAAGAAATATTAGCCAGGGGGATGCTAAGGGGAGGGCCTAGGATTAAATAGGCTTAGGATAGAGGTTGGGAGGTTGGATATCATCCCAATTTGGGAGATCTCCAATGGGGAGGGTCTCTAATGGTGCAGACACGCTTCTGCCCAGATTAGAGACGTCGTTGGAACAAAGACTAATTATGAAAAATTAGTTTTGATACAAGATCGTCTGGACGTCCTATCCCAGACGAAATCGTCCAATCTGAGGTGATATCATCTGATCAACGACGATATCGTCAAACGGTCAAAACAACCTCTAAAAATGGCATAGAAAACGATAAAATGGATTAGGCAGACGATTTGGGAGCGGTTTTGGAGGTTAAAATTTGAATTTGAATATTTACTAGAGTAATTGTAATTATTAAGGTTTTACTGCACCAATTTTAGGGTGCTACATTTTGCCCCCTCTTTAGTGAATTTTTTGAAGAAAATGCGTTAAAGATGAGTTCTTCTCGATTTACGAGAAAGCAAAAAAATTTCCCATTTTTAGGTGACGATTCTTGGTCGAATCGTACGACAGCTTACTATGGTGCCCCCTCCGTGTTTTTACCCAAATCGAAGGTTTGAGGTAAAAACGCAGAAAAGCAAAATTTTAAAATGTTTTTAATTGTGTTTTGAATAAAATTAAGAAAAATATGGTAAAACCCTAATTCATTTTTTTTTACTGTTCATTTTTCTGGTTTTTAGAGCTCTGTAAGCAAAATGGTGGAGACAACGCATAAATCGACAGAGGTCCGGTGCGGGCTATAGTAAGAGTCTAAACTTAGTTTAGAATGCTTTAAGTTGAATTTATATGCTTTTTAGGTGAATTTTGAGCAATTTTTGAGCATCGTGACCATTATTGGGCCGTCGACGATGTCGAGATGAAATCGTCCCGATTTCGATGAAATAATCTCAAGTTCTTCGATTTTGTCTAAGGGCGAAATCGGGGAAAGGGGGACGATTTCATCAAATTAGGGACGATTTCGGCTTGCAAAATCGGAGATGATTGTGCTCAAATTTGGGACGATATCATCCAATAGTGGACGATATCATCATTTGTATAAAATTGAACTAATTTTTACTTGCATTTTTAATTAATAATTTTTTATTAATGATTTTTTATTGTGTTGTTGTTTATGTTGCAGAGAGGTTTACTAAAGAGCAGAGAATGGAAATATGGTGGGTTGAAATATGACTTGGTCGCTCTATCACAGGCAAAGCAGGATCAGCTGGCTGAGGTTGGCTTACAGCATGTGGCAGATATGCCATAGGTTTCTATAGACATGGGGCTACTGATAGCCCTAGCAGAGAGGTGGTATCCAGGTTCTTCCTATTTTTGGTTATCGATAGGGGAGATGACTCCCACATTGAAGGATGTATGGAGGATTCTGAGGATCCCCATACAAGGACAACTGATGACTCCTACGGCCAATAAAGGCCACGCTATGATGCGGTTGTGTGGCAATCCAAGCTTCACCTTGGAGAAGGGTAGAGTGAACATCGAGGCGTTGTGTCAGATGCCTGGGGCATCTAGACTCACACAAGTTTTGGTCAAAGTGGTAGGTGGACTTCTGTTGTGCCACCAGAGCAGGTGCAGGGTACCATGGGTGCTAGCATATGTGATCTGTGACATGCGTGACCATGGTTATAGGTTTGCTTGGGGCAGCTTTGTTCTATGTCGGTTATACAGGATCCTGCACAGGGTCATGTACAAGGGCGGTCGATGTCTGGTTATGACATCGCTACTACAAGTTTGGTGCTGGGAGCACATTGCAGTGCGAAGGCCGATAAGGCTTCCACTGATAGGGGTTTATGGGAAGAGGCCCCGAGCTTTCTACTGGTGGCTCCAGAGAGGGTCATAGCGGTAGATAGATCTATCGATGTCTCGAATACTGCTGGATGACCTTGTCCCAGACCAAATCACCTAGAGGCCTTGGAGGGACCATCCAAGGTGGGCCAAGGACAGACAAGAGTTGGCTTGCATCAGGTGAGTCTGTTGGCTGAGGATGGAGAGGGGAGAGGTGGAGCTCCACCACTACGACAGAGTTTTGCAACAGTTCGATCTACAGCAGGGGATCCCATCTCTTAGGGATTATGAGTTTTCTCAAACTGTCCAAGATAACACTATAGTGAGCGGGGCTCCATATATGCAGTGATTTTGGAGTCAGGACGTAGATGATGCCCCCATTCAGCTAGTGGATGGGGACGACGCTGGGGTAGCCGACGACTATGATGCCTGGTGCGCAGGCATCCGCCCTCCTCGGATGACGAGGGCTTAGGGTTCGATTCATGCAATTGTGTGTTAGATGGGGAGGCGGTGCCAAGCAGCCATTGAGGCAACCCAGGGTCATAGCGAGAGAGAGCAGAGGAGACCACAGGCACAGCCGAGGCCATGGCAATAGGAGAGGAGGGAGGAGATACCCCCTTCTCCACAGAGAGAGAGGCCACCATCGCTCGATAAGGGCAAGGGTGTTGACACTAGGGAGAGTAGTGAGACAGTGACTCTCAGAGCAGAGACAATCCGTATCCAGGCATAGGTGTAGACATTGCAGGATGAGGCTGCACGCCATCGAGCTAAGGTGACATAGCTCAGAGATGAGATTGCATGCCTCAGAGCACGGGGTGGAGCGAGCACGCAGGATCTGGTGTGATCGATTGCTCAGACCATGTTCTACCAGGGCATATACTTCCTGATGGTTCCAAAGGGTCAGAGGGTACAACTGCCAGCTAGCATTGCTGACCCGATCAGGATTGGGTCATCGAGGAATTCATCCCGATCGAGGACTAGGACTCACAGTACTACACATACTCTGATGGGGCCACCTCATCCACCTCAGGGCGGGGGAGGAGATGAGGCTGAGAGCTCGAGGGGTTCTCAAGACACTACACAGAGGATATATGATTGAGGGGATTGAGTATGCCAAGATATATATTATGGCATACCAATCCAGGTTTTTGATATGATGTACATATATTTGAGATATATATAGATGAGATATTTTTGATCATATGACTTGTCTTATGTTATTGTTATGATGCTTTTAATGTTTTGATTGATTGATTTGATGATTCATGTAATTACATCGTTGGAAATATTATGGTTGAAATGTCATGCTTTAAAAATTTAAAATGAAAAATCTGATAGAACCAATTGGTTGTTTGGTGATGAAATAATTTGAAAAAATAAAAGAGACTTTTAACAATAATTTCAAAGGACAGTGTCGCTATTATAGACCATTTCATGGAGTCGTCGCTCACTCGGTCGTCAAGATAATCTCAGTATAGAAATATTGTTAAAAAGTAAAAGAGTGCTTAAGAGACTGTCTTAAGACTTTGGTGCAATGGTGCAAATGATGATGATGATGGTTTGTTTTCAAATTTCCATAAAAATATTATGCATGAAATAATGTTAAAATGGTTTTTGCTAGGCATAAATTCCTAAGTGTGATAAATTTTTTGGATAATTTCCTAGGAATTATACCATCATTCCAAATTTTGCATGTTGACAAAATGACATGAAATAGTAATAATGTTTGTTCTTTTGAAAGCATAATTGTGTAACATAATGATTTAAGTCATATGTTTTTATGATTTTAAATAAATGGGGAATAAAAATTGGTACAATGGTTTGCGCTAGGCATAGAATATGTAGGTATAGACTTATACCATCATCGCAAAAATCAAAGAAGAAAATAGATTGTTTTATTGCATGGTTGATTTTTAATAAATAGAAAATATGAAGATGAGGACTTGCGCTAGGCATAAAATTCCAATTTTGGTTTTGGAACTATACCATCGTCGCGAAAGTCGACAATATATATATATATATATATATATATATATGTGTGTGTGTGTGTGTTTTGATTGTATGGTTTGAAAAAAAAATTGATTTTTGATTTTGAAAATGTATGTAGTTGTCTTTATACTAAAAAACTATACCTTAAAGAAGAAAATGAAACTATTCTAGACAATTTGCAAAAAATATTTCAAAGTATCTTGAAGACAAAAGTTAGACTTATAAGGAATCCCATGTGCATATGTGAGTTCATTTCCAATCTTGATTTATCATAATGATACACAAAATCTCTCAAATACAAATGTGTGTGCAATTGCTATGTTCATTTACCAGTTTTTGAGCAAGATAATTTGATACAAGTGATTTGAATTAACCAAATAAGTGTTCATTAACCATGATTTAGATGCATATAACCATACCAGACTACTATGTAAGTCAAATTATCAAGAGCTAGCTAATCCATAAGTAGACATAGGTCTATACAAAATAATGTCGCTAATGTGACAGACATATCACCACGCTAGGAGTTACCCAAGCCCAAGCAGGTTGGGCACAAACCACCTGTTATGGGGCTTACCTCACAGTTTTCGAATAATTGAGAATTCCAGGGATTCAAGCTCATCAACCCTTCTTTTCTTTTCAAATGGTAGGGAAAGGGATTTTATTACTTTTGCTTTTGATTTCTTTTGCTTTCTTTTATTTTGTATTTTTGCTTGATAATGCTTGGAACATTGCTGTAATGATATAAAATAACTTTTTTCTTTTTCTCTTTTTCTTGAACTTTGCTTTTTCTTTTTGTTCTGTGCTAGGGATACTTGCTCGGATTAGCTGTAGAGCAAGGGATTTTTATTCTAGGTAGGGGTGAGCTTGTCCTTTTGCCAATTCTCAAATATTCTAGACCATGTGCATGATAGGATAGCAGGGGAAACTTTTTGCTCAAGAAACCACTTCTACTATGTAGCATAGCATGGAAATTACAAATATAATCATTTTATTGTGAAAGGATATGCTTGGTTTAAGTAAATAACAATATCAATTCTCTGTGCTCAAACTTTATTTAATTGAATTTTGTGGACTTTGATATAAGAGAGATTAGTAATCATGCCAAATAAAATCAAGATATTTATTGTTGTGTTTGTAAAAGTGAGGGATTCCAAATAAACCCTAATTTATCCAAAATAATTTGAAATATATATATAAATACTTTTTGAGAAGTTTGGAGAATGTTGACTCTCTCTTTCTTCTTTATTTTGTTTTGATTTCGAAAGAGTCAAAAAATTGTTGTTTTTGTTTTTATTATTATTATTGTGTTTTGGAAAGAATTAACAAGTGCCATAAACAAATAGTTTTAAAGATTTTGATGTTTATGAATGTTTTTGGTATTTTTGAATTTATAAATTGAAAGAAATACACGATAGTGATTTTGAAATATTTTAACAAATATATACAAAGATGAAATGACTAAATTTATACATAGTAACGTTTAAGATGCATAATGTTCATGGGTTATTTAAGTTCTTTACCATCTAAGGTAGATAATTTGTATGCTCTTGATTCAAATTTAGCAGTGATAATGTATGGTCCAAGCCAGTTGGGCTAAAATTTACCTTTAAGGTCCTTAGTTGCATTAGTATTTTTTTTATTTTCTTTTAAAACAAGGTCGCCAATCTCAAAGGATCGATGATGAACTTTTTTAGCATATGATATTTTAAGCTTGTTTTGGTAGGCATGGAGGTGCTCCAAAGCATTGATGCACTTTTCATCTAGGAGTTCCAGTTGACTGAGTCTGCCAGCTCGATATTCATCTCCTACTTCATTATCTTGAAGTAGTAGAGCCAAATAAGGAACTTCTAATTCAAAGGGAAAAATGGCTTCAGCACCATAAACCAAAACAAAAGGTGAAGTTCCAGTGGGAGTTCGAACACCAGTTCGATAGGCCCACAAGTTTGGATATAACTGAATATGCCAGTCACGGCCAGATTTATTTACCAATATTTTGAGAATTTTGATTAAGGTTTTGTTAGATGCTTCTGCTTGACCATTACCCTGAGGATAATAGGGAGTGGACCAGCGATGTTGAATCTTATATTTTTGGCATAATTTTTTAACATCTTTATTTTTGGAACAAGTTCCATTATCAGAGATGAGATTTGTGGGAATTCCGAACCTACAAATGATTTGATTAAAAATAAATTTAGAGACTTGTGTGCCAGTGCAGGAAGCTAAAGGCATAGCTTCAACCCACTTCGTGAAATACTCAGTGACGGTTATGATGAATTTGTGTCCATCAGATGACATAGGATTGATTTTGCCAATAATATCTAAACCCCATTTTGAAAAGGGCCAAGGAGATGAAATAGCCTACGAGTTCTTGTGCAGGCGCATGGACAAGGTTAGCATGTTTTTGGCACTTGTCGCAATGGCGCACATAATCATGTGCATCCTTTTCCATGGTAGGCCAAAAGTATCCTATCCTAAGAAGCTTTTTAGCAATGACACTACCACTGAAGTGTCCTCCACAAGATCCATCGTGGGCTTCACTCAAGGCTGATTTGGATTCTTCTAAATTCAAACATCTTAATAGGATACCTTCAAAAGATCTCCTATATAAAGTATTGCCAATTATTACAAATAGACTTGCTCATCTATGTAATAATCGACATTGGTTTCTATTAGAATTGGCAAGGAAAGTCCCATTTTGAAGAAAATCAAATATATCCGTATACCAAGGTTCAGGAGTAGTTTCATTGATTAGAAACACATCCAAAGGTTCTAAGCATGACTTATTTGAAGTGGGTTCTTGGAGTTGACAAATAATGATAGTGGCATATTCATCATCTAACTCCAAGGGCAGGAGAGATGCAGCTGCGGCCATAGCATCAGCTGCATGGTTGCTAGTTCGAGGAATAGCTTCCAAGGTAACTTGATCAAATAGAGACAGTAATTGTAAAAAAAGGCTTTATATGGGCATAGTTTATCATCTCTGGTCTGATAAACTTCATTAATTTGGTTTATAACAAGTTGAGAATCACCAAAAACTAATAGATGTTTAATTTTCAGTGCCAAGGCAGCTCGTAATCTAAGGATTAGAGCTTCATATTCAACAATATTGTTGGTGCAAGCAAATGTTAATTTGAAGGATAGAGGAATAAGATGTTTTTGTGGGGATATTAAAATAATACCCACACCAGTCCCACTCATGCATCGGGCTCCATCAAAGTATAAGGACCATTGCTCAATATGTTCTACCTCTAATTGAAGGTATTCATCAAGAAACTCAATGATGAGGGGATGAGTAGACTCTAAGGGTGCGGCAGCTAATTGATCTGCTATGATTTGACCCTTGACAGACTTTTGTCCTATGAATGTGATATCAAACTCACTTAGAGCAAGAACCCACTTGGCTGTGCGACCCGATAAATAAGGTCGACTCATGAGATACCTCAAGGGATCATATTTAGCAATGACATAAGTTTTCTGACTAAGCATATAATGGCATAATTTTTGCGTAGCAAAAATGACTGCTAGACATAGTTTTTCCAACACTGTGTAGTAGGTTTCATAACTGACGAAGGTTCAGATAATATAATAATTAGCACGTTCTCTCTTTGCATCATCAAGTTGAGCTAACATAGCTCCTAAGGTCGAATCTAAAGCTAAAATATACAGGAGAAATGGGCAATTAGGTCTAGGCGGTGAAAGCATAGGTGGGTTAAGGAGGTATTGTTTGAGAATTTCAAAAGCTTCTTTAAATTTGTCATCCCAATTAAAAGGGACATCCTTCTTAAGAAGTTTAAGAAAGGGACCAGTTTTGTCTGCCAGCTTATCGATGAAGCGATGGATGGCTTGAAGCTTACCTTGTAAACTTTGTAACTCAAATATATTAGTAGGTGCGGGCATATCAATGATAGCCGCAATCTTGAGAGGGTCTATTTTGATACCACGTAAAGAAACTAAAACCCCTAATAGTTTACTGGACTTAACTCCGAATATGCATTTGGCTGGATTTAATTGAATAAGATATTCTCGTAATCGATTAAAAACTTTTTTAAAATCATCTAAATGATTATCTTCATTAATAGAGCAAGCTATAATATCATCTACATAATCATGTAGGATATCATGCATCATATCATGAAAAATATAAGTCATAGCTCATTGATAGGTTGCACCTACGTTCTTTAAGCCAAATGGCATCACTTTCCAACAAAAGGTACCCTAGGGGGTAGTAAAGGCTTTTTTAGCCTGATCTTCAGGAGCCATCCTGATCTGATTATAATCGGAGAATCCATCCATTAAGGACATCATCCCACTCCCAGCAGTAAAGTCAATGATTTGATCCATTTTTGGAAGAGGAAAATCATCTTTAGGGCATGCAGCGTTAATATCTCTAAAATCTGTGCAAACTCTAACTTTGGTGGCTTCTTTCTTGGTAACTGGAACTACATTTGAGATCCATTCAGCATAATTAATAGCTTGTATAAAAACAACATTCGAGAGTTTTCCTAACTCCCCTTTGACTAGCAAAGCCACTTTGGGATGCATTTTTCTAAGTTTTTGTTTAACAGGTTTAGCATCCGGATGGACCACTAGGTGATTCATGACTACAGAAAGGTCTAGACCTGGCATATCTTCGTATGTCCAAGCGAAGACATCTTCATATTATTTAAGGAATGCAATGTATTGCTCTTGTTTTTCTTGACTTAATTCTAATCTAATATTGATTATGTGAGGATTATCCTCAGTTCCAATGTTAAATTTAATGACATTTTCTACTTCCATGTGTAGATCCCTTTCAAAATTAGGTGGGGCGTGTGAAACGCCCAATTCTTGTAATTATTGTAAGGTTAAGTTGGATAATTCATCTTGAGGATTAGTGGTCTCAAGTTGGGCTATAGTTGGTATAGAACCATCAAAATAAAATCCATTGTGTAATATCTCTTCAACGGAGACATCGTGGAAGATATCTCCTTCCAACTCCTCATCGGAGTCAACAATAATTTCAGGGTAAGCTATGGATAGCATATTACATGTAAATGGCTGATTTTTTAGAGGCAAATCATCACGCCTATCCAAATAATCTTGATAACATATGAGTTGATCATCATCTTCAAAATGAAAGGGTTGACCCTTACTAGGAAATAGGCCCACACCATAGTGGGCAGGCCACGGTTCGACCTCAAAAGGTTATTTCATGCCATTTTGGAAAGGTCCCAAGCCTTTCCCTTTATATCCCATTTTAAGCATCATGGGTTTAGCTTTAATATACTCATTAGTAAAATAACATCGAGCATATCCATCATGATGAGTTTTGATATTCCTAGGTATTCTTCCCCAGTCATATCCTTTATAAATGAAGGCACAACTCCCGACTTGGTAAGTACTTCCCATAGGTTGTGGGAGGTCCAAAGTACGAGGAGATGGCGGCAAGTTATTTAAAAGAATTAAATCTTGCATGAAAGCATTTGTTTTTTTTTATATTAAGATTATGGATAAATCTGGTAAAAGTTCATCAGAAAGAGCATAAGATGTAGAAGGATTATTCCCTATATCTTTAGATGTGGAAGGTATGATAGATGTTGATAATGTGGAAGTGTTAATAGATGGGTCTATAGGTTTTAAAATTATAGGGATAGAACATGAAGGATTGGTTGTAGATTGAAGATCTTTTTAAGGTTCTAGAGTGGTTTGTTTAGAATATTGTTGATCTATACATGACGATGAAATTAATGGAGGGGAAATAGGTGAAGCTATGGTTGTGTGTTTCATAGTTTTAGATGAAAAATAAGAATTAGGATGTGTGGATGACAGAGCAAGGCAAAATTGCACTCCAACAAGTTCTACCAAAGCACACATATCAAAGGGTCTAGGGTCACCATGGATAGTGACCAACTAATTTTTAAATTTGAATTTAACACATTGGTGTAAAGTTGATGGGACAGCCCGCATTGCATTGATCCAAGGATGACCCAAGAGTATATTGTACGATGCGGGGCAATGTACAATAAACACGGTCGTATCTAAGGTTCTAGGACCAAGATGCAATGGGATGGTAATAACTCCACATGTTTCTGGTGTTTCGTCATTGAAAGCTTTGATAATCATGTCAGTTTTCTTCATTTTATCACTTCTAAAGCCAAATTGTTGGTAGAAGTCAAAAGTGCAAATATTTAGAGATGAACCATTATCAATCAAGACTCGTTTAACAACTACATCTCCAATTAGAGCAATAATATATAAGGGATTATCCTTATGTAAACTGTGTTGTGGGATATCTTTATCCCGAAAGTCAATACAATCGACTTCTAGAGTGATGATAGTGTTGGCCATGGCTTCAGGTTGAATATTTTGAGGTACCATCATTTGGCTTAATGTAAGCATCAACTCATCCCTATGGATAGGAGAAGATCTTAATAAATCCAAAAGGGAAATTCTGGCTATAGTATTGGATAATTGCTCATTAATATTGTAAGGGGGTTTAAGTTGAACATTGGAAGCATGATTCCCTTTATTGGGATTTTTCAAAATGAATGGAGCTGATCCATCATTCTGGTTTGGTTCTTGTTGAGAATTTTGAGCCTGTTGTTGGGTAACGACTCCAATGGTACCTACAATGTTATATTGAAGATGCTGAATTGGTCTCGGTTGAGCGTTTATGGCTTGTTCATTTGGGAGGAATTGATTAGAAGAGGGTCGAGTAGTAACTCTTCTAGGAAATGGTTCTTCTAGAACCATAGCATCTGTGATGGGTTGAATAGGATTTGATTCATTTTTAGAACTATTCGATTGGTTTGAAGTGATGTCTATTTCACTTTCGATGATCTGATTCTATATCACTAGGATCTGGAGTTTGAATATTATGTAGGGGCCTGGTTGTGACCATGGATAAATTTGTGTCAAATATTTGAGGATCATGATTAAGTAAATGTCCACTAATGGTCCCTACATATCGAGTAGGAGGAGGAACATTATGATGTTCGATTTGATTGGCCACCTCTTTACCATGTCTTGGTAAAGGGTGTTAAAATATGTCTAATGATTGATTACCATTTTGATTTTGAGTTTGGGGAATGGTCTTTTGAGGATTATTAGGAGCATTTTGTTTAGGTTGGAAGGCTTGCACCTCCATTTCATTATTATCAATCAGATCCTGTATTTTATGTTTCAACATTTTACAAGCATTGGTAGAGTGTCCAAGTCCTCTATGGAAATCACAGTGTAAGTCAGCTCTGTATCCAGGTATAGTTGGATCAGGTTCCCGGATAGCTGGTAATTGGATCAAACCTCTTTCGAGTAATTGAGGTAAAATAGTTGATAATGGTTGATTCAATCTAGTAAATTCTCGAGGAGGTTTATCAGGAGGTTTCAATATAAATTTTTCTGTTGTTTTCATTGCATTGATATTAGCAACATTTCTGCTGTCAGTGACTCCATCACCTATGACTTGTTTGTTTTTATACTGATTTTTGGATGTTTTCTCATCATCCTTCTTTTTAAGTTGGCCTCTCCTAATGAGGGCATCTTCTACTCTTCGAGCTAAATCTATAGCCTGATCGAAGGTAGTTAAAGTAGCAGTTGATAGCTCATAAGATATTTGTTCTTGTAAATTATTAATAAAAATGTCCAAAATTTCCCTATAAGGTAGTACAAAGTGTAGTTTTCATGTCAACTGCCTCCATCTAGCTAAGAAATCGGCAAAACATTCATCCTTGTCTTGTTTTAAGTTGTATAAATCTTTAATGGTTACATGCCTCTCGATGTAGGCACTAAATTGATGGACAAAATATTTAGTTGTTTCTTCAAAGTTTCTCAAAGAATGAGTGGGCAATTGATAGTACCACTCTAATGCCATTCCACCTAAAATTTTTGGGAACATTTTTAGTAATAGCAAGTCATCATGTGATATATCATGACATGCTATCCTAAACATGCGAAGATGCTCTATGGGATCTTCGGTTCCTTTATATATAGGCAGGATGGGCATGGGAAAATGCTTTGGGTACGGTTGTGCTACAACTATGGGATCCAAAGGTTGACTACATATCTCTCGATAATTGTACGAGGGACGGTAGGGATCTATCTGGTCCATATGCAAAGCTAATTGTTTCACCATGGCTTCTAGATTACTAGTTTGCCCACCATATTGGTTCGGTAGGGCATTGATATGGGATTTGTGAACATATGATGGAGGGACATGAAGATTAGATGCTATGTTGCTATTGTGTAAATTGTTGGTAGGAAAGGTGTTATGAAGGAATTTTGAAGTTGTATTATGTTGTATTCCAGATTGTTGAAAATTGGTGTTTGGCTTCATTTTAGGTTTTTGTTTACTTGAAGCATATTGATCAATAGTTTGGCGAATTAAAGCAGTGAAGGAAGTTTTCTTTTGTGTGGGAATGATTTTAGGCTCAATAACAGGTTCCTTAGGAGGTTGGGTAACCTGTTGTTTTGGCATGTTTTGAATCATAGTGAACATATCTCTATTGGATGGTCCAGCCTTATCACTTTCTTAATCAATGAAAGACAAGGGATTAGTGTGCACATCAAACATATGTTCCATGGCTGCTTGAGTGTCACTAATTTGCCCTTTATCAATATGAACTGCCATATTAAGAGCGCCAATGTTATTATTGAAAAATTTCCAGAAATGATCTAAGTTGTCAAAAGCAATAGTTCCATCCGGAGCTACTCTAGGGGATGAGGATCCATCCTCTTTAACATTTTCTTCTTGTTCATTGTTTTCACCTAGGTCATCTTCTGGTTGATCTAGAGTTTCTCCTTCCGGAATTGGATCTTCAGGAAGGACATTTGGGTCTCTAGTTTTATCTTCTAACCAATCTTCTTCTTCTCCTTCAGTTTGTTTACCATTCCTAAGTTTAGGCATTGTGCTTAATTTAGATTTCAGCAAATATATATATATATATATGCAACAAGCTTAAGAGGTATATATTAATTATATACCTACTACAATATTTAAAATGAAATGTTTTGGTTTTTGTTATGTTTTTTAGTTTTTTTAGTTTTTGTAATAATATTGTAAAGATAACAAAAAACTCAATAAATACAAGAACTAATACTGAAAGTAATGATCTAGTTTTCTATAAACCATTTATAAATGTCATTAATGGGCTCAAGTTCTTCAGGAGTCATGAAGTGTTCTTCTTCAAATTGGAAATTTTCTTTTAAAAATTTGACAAAAAGTGCTATAGTGATATTATCTGTCTCAGATTCTGATTGATAGAAGTAAAGCTCGTGGCAATACTCTCGATATAACACAACTCGAGGAACTCTATTCCATCTTTCCCTATCCGTAAGAACAACCTCTTGGTCTTCTACATGACCTAGGAACTGGTGTATAATGGCTGCGTTCTCGAGGTATTCCTCGAAGGTGAACAATTCTGAAGACATAAGAGCTCTCCTATAAGCTAACCATCTATGGCGAGGCTCTCCGAAGTTCATGATAAAAGATGAGTTGATGAGGATCCAGGATTCTATCTAGGACAAGCCTCTTAATTTGTTTAAGTTTTGTTGACCTAGATGAAATGACACTTAGTCTTCTATCAAGTTCGTCCCACAAAAGTTGATTTCTATCCTGTTTCAGGCACACTAAGCACATAATTTATTTCTATGGCTGCCAATTGGTTTTCAACATTTATAGTAACTGCTAATATTTTCTTAGGAGCTACCATCTAAACATGATATGCAACTTACTAGTTTTAGATGATTTGAAATGCAACTTACTAGTTTTAGAAGGTTTTAAATGCATTCACGTCGGGTTCACCAAAATGTATCACTCCAAATTTTACACACCCTTACCTTCAGGCTATAGGATCCGTGCCCGAAAGGGGGATGTGAAAAGGATGGTGTGGTACCTCGGACTGAGAGGCCTTGCGAAGGTCCCACCTCTTGGGGGAGGTGTATTATGCTGATTTTTCGATGGATGGTGGGTTCACCAGGAAACCTTTAGTGGCAGTTTCCATGCCCAGGTTGAGAATGTGTTTGATATGTTCAGTTTTAGCTTTAATCATCCAAGTCCTAGGTTTGGCCAAAATGCGTCTAAGCTATTCTATATGAAATGCAGATTAAATGAATATAGAAAAGCAAATTAGGACAAAAAATAGAGAAAGTAAGCAAGATTAAATAGTCATACCTGATTCGGATGTCTGATGAAGATTCTGATTCTTGAAGCAGTCAGGATCGCATCTAATTTGACAGGATCGTCTGCTATCAGATGATCATCTGAGATTTGATGAATTCGTCAGAAGAATTCATCAGAGACCAGCAATCAGAGAAGTAGACACAAAATGCAAAAAATGCAACTATTCTAACAGAGGGCAATGATGTAGAATAACAGCAATAACATTAAAATGATGATAATGAACAAAATATGAGTGCACTACAATGATTTTATGACAATTGGTGACTTAATTATGCATTTAAAGCTACATGGGTGAACTCCAAAATGCAAAGTAATAAGAAATAAACTTAGATTTAACTAAATGCAAAACAATGTATAAAATAAAAGGATGAAGAGACACAAACTCTAGGCATTGATTGCCCCCAATGTGGACTGTAGTCGAAATCATCTCTGATTTGACAGGATCGCCTTTGATTTGAACAGGGTCGTCTGTGACGATGTAAGCTGGCTTCGACTAAAAAATAACAAGGTACCTGCAACAAAATTTGGATAGAACTAATGCAAATAGCAATTTAGGATGTCTTAATGCATGTGAATTCAATTTATAGGAAATATCAGCTAGGGGGATGCTAAGGGGAGGGCCTAGGATTAAATAGGCTTAGGATATAGGTTGGGAGGTTGGAGATCATCCTAATTTGGGAGATCTCCAATGGGGAGGGTCTCTAATGATGCAGACACGCTTCTATCCGGATTAGAGACATAGTTGTAATAGAGACTAATTGTGAAAAATTATGTAGTGACTAACCCCAATCTGAGAGAACTGATACTCTGCTTTGTTTTTGGTAATGCTTGGTATTTTGTAATTTTTTTTGTAGTTTTTTCAATATATGTTTTTTTTTTCTTTTGAGAATGATAACACACAGCTGGAAATGAATACTATCGTAACTTTCAAACTACTTAACCAAATACAATGAAATTTTGACACAAACTTCTTTTTATCATAATACATAAACCCAATGAAGGAAAATGTAGAAAGATAAGTTTACCCGTAAAAATCTCTGGTCTGATATTAAACTGGAAATTTGCATCAGCTACAGAAAAACATGTTTTGCTCATAACTTATAAAATACTGACTTCTCCATTGATTGGAAAATAGTTACAAATACCCCTTTTTGCTGCTTAACAAATTCCACTAAGTATCTCCAGTGCAATCGATGAGGAATGGACCCAAACACCCACGTGGGGCTGCAAATGTACGACCCAATGTTGCAGAGGCACGGCTGCCCTGTAGGTTATTTGCTGCTCTTAAAATGCTTCTCAAAACTGACTTAGAACCCTCATTATAGTCTGCAAAACTGCTGGTAAGCAATGCCAATGTCTTTCTTGTGATATGCAACTCGAACTCACCAAAACCCTTCCAAAATTGTTCGGCCAGCTGGGGAAAATGCCCAATAGAGATTGAAGCTGGAAACTTGATAATAACTCTGCATATGATCTGAGCTAACTTCACACATTTATTAGAAAACTGCCTTCAATGTCTTCTTCACCTGTAAACTAAAAATCCAAGCATTGTGATGGTGTCTTTCAACCACAACACTGTCCTTGAGGGTGGGCTACGTCACCAACAAGCTGAAGCTTCGAACTCCTGCTCACAGCAAGAACTCTCATACAGAAAAAATAGTAAATGCTCATCCCCAAATTGAGTTTTCAAACCCTTGCTGTAGATATGGTAATATTCCTGACTAAAATTTTGAACCATGCAAATAAAAATCAGATCTATAAATAACCCAGAAAAATACACCATAAAACCCTAAGATTGTCACAAACACACCACAATATTTTATATTATCTTTTATGGAACCACAATTACATAGATCACACCTGAAACATTAATATAAACCCTGGATGCTGAACAAACAACACAACCTCTGCTAAATTATTGAATGAAAACAACTCACAAATGCCCAGCCACAAAACTGCTAAACTCTGTTGCAAAAATCTGAAACTATAATGCCACACCAAATCTGAAATACCACACCAAGAAGGGTTCCCAAAACCCCAAATCTGATATGAATGCTGCCGAAGAAATCCTCAATAAATGATGCAGAATGTCTCAATAAACCCAATTGTAAACCCTGGCTGGATTTACCTCAAAGAAACTCTAGGGTTTTCGTCCTAGGTTTCTAGCCAAGAGGGTTTTCGTCCTCAAAGCTATCCCTTGCAGGGTTTCGTCCGCAAGAGAGAATTCTCTCGTAGGGTTTCGTCCACAAGAGAAAAGTGTATTAGCTGCAAAGCCAAATACAACAATGTAGAAGAGATAAAATGATCCAAGCTCCCTCAAATGAGCCCCCTACTCCTCTTTATATAGACATTCTTTTAATTCTTTATTGAGGTTGCACTTTTTGATTTCACTTAATAATACCTTAGAAAATAATAATAAAATGATATTTATTCTCCTAATGGGGCATACACCCTCATTTCCCCCTTTTTATTATTTAATTGCCAAATTTCACCAAAAATACTCTTAACACACCAAAACACATCAAGACTCCACTCCACAACTATGTATAATAAAAATATGAAAAATGGGGACATTACAATACCACCCCTCCCAAAATTGCTTGTCCTCAAGCAATTCCAACACCATCTTCTCATCATCAAGCTGAAACCAATGGTGATTCCAGGATCCCAAATAAATGTTAAAGGAGTAGGTCCATCATGCTGATGTTGCGCCACTGTCTTCTTCTTGGCAGCATCATCATGTAGAGACACAATTCTCCAAGTATCCATCAAGGCCACTCCAAGGTCCATACATGCTGATTTCTGAAGTACTATCTTTGCCATATATGCTTCATCTTTCATGTTTTGCAAATAAGTGTATATGAAGTCTACCAATTCATGTTCCTCAATTTCCCTTTTCGAAACAAACTCAGTTCTGATTTCTGAATGAAAAGCAGTCTTTGACATCATGAAAAACATTCCTGCACACTTTCTATCATGAACAATTTCATTCCCCCTCTCAATCAACACTGAAATTTGGTGTGATGTAGCAGCCCTTCTAATCAAGTAAAACACAACAAATATGAGAAAATCAGACCTGATATGAAGCGCAGCCCCTGATGTCTCATCAATTAGCCTATACAAAGTGAAAACTGTTTCCAATTTTGTCTCACAAAGTGTAGGTGCAGTCATAGTTTGAATGCAAAATGAATCCCAATGAATTACCAGCGATGCCAACTTTTTATTCCCAAAAATAGTTCCAATGGCTGCCCAAAAATCAGTTCTGAGAATTAGCAAGATATCATCTCCAAATGCTAATGTCCTGCTCTCAAAAATACTCCATAATGCAGCCCAATTTCTTCCACATGACGTGATTATGCCATACCAATTACCAGCTCCATCCATCATCAATCTTTCATTCCCATAACTTATCAATGTAACCAACTCATGAATGCCAAAACTCTTCAAACAGCTGTCATAAAAATCAGAATGAATGTCATACCTTATGTAAGTAGTATCATGGCTGATCCATGTCTTCAAGTGGTGCAAAAGTGACCCCAACAGAAGAACGTTTTCCCCCAAACACCCCAATACTGAAGATGTGTTCCCAAGATTATCCAAGAATGAAATGGTATCTTCCTCCTCCTTATCAAAACAATCTAAGCAAGGCTGATCAGAATGTAATGTCCCATGGCTGATCAAAATTGCAGTCCTTCTTATAGAAATGGCAGCCATCAATGTGTTATCAACAGAATAAATTATGGTTGCTTTCAGGATGCCATTAGCAACCTTCCAAGGCTCCCGGGATGCAACGTCTATCTTCCCAATGTTTGCAGTCCCTATTTTCCATCCTATGAATGTTTCTAAGGCCCACCATGTGATAATACCAATGCCAAACTTGCCATTTACCTCAAATGCCCTTACCAATGCTGCCCAAAATAGCTCCTCAAGAAACACAGCTCTAATTTTTGAAGAAAAGACAGTCCTAAACAACATGCAAAACACCTTCTTATACATCATGTAAAGTGCCAATTCAAACCTCATGAAGATCTCAATTAGCTTGGGAGGAATTGTCCCAAACAATGTGTCACATGTAGCCCCAAAACTCATTGTCAACGTAGCTGCATCAGTCATCATTATTGCAGTCCTATTTGTCATGGAGTTTGCAGTCTTCTTAATAAAAAACTTGGCCAAAGCTTCCCTCAAAAGTGCTGTCCAATGAGTCAAAAACACAGCCCCATCGGTCATAAAAAATGCAGTCCAGTATGTTGTCAACATTTCAGTCTTAACTCTCTCAACAGATGTTGCCTCCAAAGACAAATATGCAGTCTCACAAATAAACCAACATGTAGTCCCATACATCTCCAACTCTGTCCCAGAATTCATCACAAAAACAGTCCTAAAAGACAGAGAAGATGCAACCTCAAAAATCAGTGAACAATCAGTCCAAGTTGCCCTTAGAAAAACAGCCTCATTAGTTATGAAAGATGCAGACCAAGGGGTCTCAAACAGAGTGGTAAGATTAGACACAGAAGTCACAAACACAGCCTCTTTTATCAAGAAGTGTATGTCCTCATAGAACATGAAATGTGCAGCCTCAATCTCCATCAGTGATGTAGTCATTTTGAACAAAAACTCAGTCCATTCTATCATCAAAGATGCATCCTCATTCATTACCAAAAATGCAGTCTTAGGTCTCAACAAGAATGCAACCATAGGTGCCATCAATGTCTCTTTTTCCACAATGCTAATGCTGCCCATAAATGGAGAACTACTGTTATATTGCCAACAAAAATCAGAACTGATAACATACCTTCTTGCAACTTCCTTAAGGCTGCTTTGTGCCTCCCCATGGCTCAAGAGTGGCTCCAAGGGGGGATGTTTCCCAAGCTCACCCAAAGACTCTCAAAAATAGGACGAACTTCTTGGAAATTCAAAACTGAGTTTTTGGAACTCTGAAATGAAATGTGGATGGTATTGAAGTCAATAGGGCGTTCATTCCCCATGGGTACTTCCTCACATCTAGGTGCCAATATACCCGGATCCCAAGGTGTGAATCTGCTGTCCCAAATATTCACAATATCCCCATGTATGCTATGAGATCTACATACCCTTCCAAAGAACAAATGAAACTCCTCTATTGTTGTTAAGACGACTGTAACAATAGGGAAATGAGCAAATTCATTCATTACAACCCTCATATAATTGTTACCTCTATCTTTGGCCAATTTGGTGATGTAATCCATGGGCATGTTTCCTTGTTTTAAGGCTGAAATAGTTACTCCTTCAAAATTTACCTCCTCTTCTTCTTGATCATAATCAGCCCTATGAAATAACAGTTTGGATTTGTCTTTAATGCAAGGATCAACCATCTCAATGTCATTTCCTTTGCATGATTTTTGAAATAAATTTTGGCCAGCTCCTTGTTCAAGATGAAATTCATCCCAAATCGGTTCCTCATCATAACTAGGTGCTGAAATACTTGGATCCCATGCGTCTAATGGCTGATGTATTTTTGGTGTTGCATGCTTATTGTAAATCTCATGTTCATTTTCCAAATCAAACCAATACTCACCAACTCTATCATTACTGAAATCTAATTTGTAAACTCCTATGTGTTCACTCTCATCATACTCTCCATCATGCTCTTCAAGGGCTTTGAATGTCACTTGTGTTTCACTGAACACATCAATGTCCAGAGCAGAATCCGATTCCACAAAGCTGTCTACTTCATATTCATACTGTTGTACTATGCCATCAATTTGTTGCCTTGCTAATTTTTCATCAATTGCATTTGGTACTAATATCTGAGACAAAGGAGCTGAACTTGTAAGGTATCCAGAAGAAATATTATTCTGCTGCAAAACAAAATTTGTTGTATCCATATTTGATAGAGGTCCTGCGACCTGTAAACCACTAGAAACCATTTCTTTTTCTGCCAACTGCCTTCTAAAGTTTTCTGGAACAACAAGTTCTTCTTCTATCATCTCGACCTTCTTGGACCCAACAACGTTTCTTTGTATAGGAATTGAGGTGGGAGACATTGGTTCATCTTTTCTCTCCTTCCTATGCAACTTCTGTTGATGATGATTACCTCTCCGATTAGGTTGTTGCCTCATCCTCATGTCCACCCAATCATGAAGAGACATCATTTCTTTGAATTTCCCACTAGCATTGGTCCATTCCTGAACAAATTGATCCCGTAACTCTGAGATGGGGGGCTCAACCTTAGCCTTAGAGGAAACCGTAGGTGCTGACTTAGGTGACATAGCAGCTGTCAACTGCTTGAGAGTTTGCTGCAACTCTCTCTGACCTTGCCAAAACTCATGTTGAAACCTATCCCAATCACTGTGTGGCTCCATCTTCACATTGAACTAACCAACTCTCAGCTGCAACTATTATGAGAAAACACACTAGATAAAGAACCCAGACAGGCTGGCAGAATCTTTGGCTCTGATACCACTGTAGTGACTAACCCCAATCTGAGAGAACTGATACTCTGCTTTGTTTTTGGTAATGCTTGGTATTTTGTAATTTTTTTGTAGTTTTTTCAATATATGTTTTTTTTTCTTTTGAGAATGATAACACACAGCTGGAAATGAATACTATCGTAACTTTCAAACTACTTAACCAAATACAATGAAATTTTGACACAAACTTCTTTTTATCATAATACATAAACCCAATGAAGGAAAATGTAGAAAGATAAGTTTACCCATAAAAATCTCTGGTCTGATATTAAACTAGAAATTTGCATCAGCTACAGAAAAACATGTTTTGCTCATAACTTATAAAATACTGACTTCTCCATTGATTGGAAAATAGTTACAAATACCCCTTTTTGCTGCTTAACAAATTCCACTAAGTATCTCCAGTGCAATCGATGAGGAATGGACCCAAACACCCACGTGGGGCTGTAAATGTACGACCCAATGTTGCAGAGGCACGGCTGCCCTGTAGGTTATTTGCTGCTCTTAAAATGCTTCTCAAAACTGACTTAGAACCCTCATTATAGTCTGCAAACTGCTGGTAAGCAATGCCAATGTCTTTCTTGTGATATGCAACTCGAACTCACCAAAACCCTTCCAAAATTGTTCGGCCAGCTGGGGAAAATGCCCAATAGAGATTGAAGCTGGAAACTTGATAATAACTCTGCATATGATCTGAGCTAACTTCACACATTTATTAGAAAACTGCCTTCAATGTCTTCTTCACCTGTAAACTAAAAATCCAAGCATTGTGATGGTGTCTTTCAACCACAACAACACTGTCCTTGAGGGTGGGCTACGTCACCAACAAGCTGAAGCTTCGAACTCCTGCTCACAGCAAGAACTCTCATACAGAAAAAATAGTAAATGCTCATCCCCAAATTGAGTTTTCAAACCCTTGCTGTAGATATGGTAATATTCCTGACTAAAATTTTGAACCATGCAAATAAAAATCAGATCTATAAATAACCCAGAAAAATACACCATAAAACCCTAAGATTGTCACAAACACACCACAATATTTTATATTATCTTTTATGGAACCACAATTACATAGATCACACCTGAAACATTAATATAAACCCTGGATGCTGAACAAACAACACAACCTCTGCTAAATTATTGAATGAAAACAACTCACAAATGCCCAACCACAAAACTGCTAAACTCTGCTGCAAAAATCTGAAACTATAATGCCACACCAAATCTGAAATACCACACCAAGAAGGGTTCCCAAAACCCCAAATCTGATATGAATGCTGCCGAAGAAATCCTCAATAAATGATGCGAGAATGTCTCAATAAACCCAATTGTAAACCTCGGCTGGATTTACCTCAAAGAAACTCTAGGGTTTTCGTCCTAGGTTTCTAGCCAAGAGGGTTTTCGTCCTCAAAGCTATCCCTTGCGGGGTTTCGTCCGCAAGAGAGAATTCTCTCGTAGGGTTTCGTCCACAAGAGAAAAGTGTATTAGCTGCAAAGCCAAATACAACAATGTAGAAGAGATAAAATGATCCAAGCTCCCTCAAATGAGCCCCCTACTCCTCTTTATATAGACATTCTTTTAATTCTTTATTGAGGTTGCACTTTTTGATTTCACTTAATAATACCTTAGAAAATAATAATAAAATGATATTTATTCTCCTAATGGGGCATACACCCTCATTTCCCCCTTTTTATTATTTAATTGCCAAATTTCACCAAAAATACTCTTAACACACCAAAACACATCAAGACTCCACTCCACAACTATGTATAATAAAAATATGAAAAATGGGGACATTACAAATTAGTTTTGGGACAAGATCGTCTGGACGTCCTATCCCAGATGAAATCATCCGATCTGAGGTGATATCGTCTGATCGACGACGATATCATCAAACAGTCAAAACAACCTCTAAAAATGGTGCCAAAAACGATGAAACGGATTAGGCGACGGTTTGGGAGCGGTTTTGGAGGTTAAAATTTGAATTTGAATATTTACTAGAGTAATTGTAATTATTAAGGTTTTACTACACCAATTTTAGGGTGCTACAACACTATTTAAACTGAGGAAGATACAAGGTATTCTACATTAAAGGAAATATATATTCTAGATATTGATTGCATATCATGGAAGAAATTATTAAAAATTATTTCGATAATTAATATATAATAAATAAACTTAAAGACTATTTCCAAAGAGTATAGATGACTTTGATAATGAGGAAAAATCAATAATATTACAAAATAGTCAAGAGGACACACCATTGGATCTTGTTGTTAAAAAAACCTTATTCTAGTAGTTCATCAATCTCAAAAATAAAATCTACTAAAAATATTGAAGATCTTCATCATCTACAATTTATCTACATGAAAAATAAATATAGAATAGCTTTGGTTGTACATAAATGGTTATGCTACTTTATCAATAAAAAATATGAACTTGAAATTCTAAGAGGGATGAATAAAGCAATAAAAATATTTTTCAAGATGTGTTCATTGTAATAGAATTGGTCACAAAAAGGTAAATTGTTGGAGTATTCATCCATGTAAATATTATAGAAGAAAATATCATGCATCTATTTTTTTCTACTACAAGGAGAAGTATTGTAGAAAATTCGAAAGAGCATTGATATTCATATTAGATTGTCTTTTTAAAATACTCATTTCTGAAGCATCTTCTAAAAATTTATTCAAGTATACAATTTCCAAAGTATGAGAAAAGATAATCACATACCTTTCTACCATAGAGAGAATTAGGTTCACCCAATGTTCAATATGATGAAACAAATGTGAGGATAGTAGAAGATCACATGCATTGCAATATGAAGATTGAAAATTAAGACAAAGACCATAATTGAAGACTAAAGTCTTCAATAACCAAATAATGTAATATTGGGGGATGTTGGATTATATTACATTATTTGGTACATGGTAATGTACCCCCATGGTACCTTCATAGTACATCTTGTAAATATTATATTAGGGTTGAGTCATAGTTTAGAGTGTGATAATCTTATGTAATGTTTTAATGTGTTGGAAATGCACAAGTGTTGTGTAAGTGTGTGTAGACACACACATATACTCACTTGTCATCCATCCATAATTTCCCACCACATTATCCATTATTTATATATATATATATATATATATATATATTTAAATATATATTTAAATAGTAATATTTTATATTATATTTATATATTCAATATATATATGAATAAATCTCAGCCCTCCATCATTTTTTAATCCTAGCCATTCATTAACCTTAATCCATACCACTTACCTTGCTTTAATCTCCATCCTTCTTCATGTTTTAATCTTAGCCACACATTTCATGTTATTGAAACCCTAACGTGACTAAGAAGAGATTATAAAGAGGAGTCATTTTGATGACTCAAACTTGAATTTTTCTGAGTTCTCTTAATCCCCCAAAGTTTTTAGAGTCCCTACTATTTTTTTTGAGGTCTTGAGTTCCCTTAGTCGCTGTGCCCTAAGTCCTCAAGAATCCAAGAATCTTTACCACTCCCATCCTTCATCACTTCCTCTCGTATTATCTGCATCCATCACCATCCATATAGTAAACTATATCTAGTTCTACGATATTTTTCCTTAGCCATTGAACACCCATCGAAACCTCTAAGCACCTACTAGAGTTTGCAGAGTGCCCACTGAGCCTACCAGGTGCCTTTAGAAATTTTTGGCCATCAGCCACCACCAGAAGGTATTTTCTATCCTAGTTATATAGCCCTACGGTCCTCGGATTACACTAGGGCACATTTGTGTAATCATCCTCTACAATGACAATGAAGACGAAAATGGTAAGTTAGAGAAGACAAGGTAAATATTTTTGTGTATATCATTTTATGTTCTTATCATCTATTTATATATTTTATGCAATATTAGGGTTAGTGATCTCATTTTGGAGGGTCTCATATAGTGGAGCCCTCACAAGTATTATTAAATCTTATCATTGCTTGTTGTGTACAAGTGTGAGAAGTATATATTGAAGGCTATCGAAGCTTAGGTGGCCCTATCAAGGATATCATAAGCCCATCCATAATCATTTGGGATCATATCAGGCATCAAGACACGATAATCATTTGTTAACTAGGGCTTCAAAGGACCCGAGTGTATAATAATTCTATCAAATAACAACCTTTGTAAATACCACATTTGGGGCATTTTTTATTGTAATATTTTAGATGCACCGAAATTAATTAAAGAATCTATTTCCTTGTGCAATCATTTGTGTATTTACATTGCTTTTTTATTTCAATATTCTATATTTGGTATTGCTTGATTTTGCATTCACAAATGGCAATCATAGTAGGACCCATAAAGGGTTCTAAATTTTAAATTATCTTGTCACTAAATTGTGGTTTTTTATTTTTGTTTTATAGGTTTTCAAAAAAAATATTGCACAAATTTCATAGAATCAAGGTTTCTAAAGAATTGAAGAAGTTGCAAAAGTGATGCAGATGCCCTACGACACTTGAGGAGTGCCCTCTAGAGTTTAGAAGGCACCCTGGTGCTTTTTAGAAGCACCTAGAGGTGTTCCACAAAGAGGAAGAAAAATACGTAGTCTTATCTATAAGTTTACCTCAAAACCCTAACCTCTTTGTTTTGTGTATTTTTATGTTTTTTTTCAGATATAATGCTAAAAATAACATCATTAAAATTTTGTTAAAAACAAGAAAATTAAATATGCATCATAGGCATTTAGAATAATTTTTGCATCCATATTTAATCACAAATTTTACATTTCCAATTAAAATTTCATTATTTTTTGGTGTGGTGCACTTAAAATCCTGCATTTTATTTTCATATGAATTGTTAATTGCATGAAATAGTTTACATTATAGGGTTAGGAATCTCTCTTTTTTCTTGTCTAAGTAGGAACAATATCAAGATATCAAAAGTATTCCCGCATTTGGTGATTCAATGCAAAATAGTAGATGAAACCTCCTCTGTTTAGAGAGTGGTCTTAAGCAGTGTACTCTACTTATTTTGAAGAAATTAATATTTTTATTGTTGGCTTTTGATTTAAACTTGGAAAATTAGTTATTTCTAGTATTGTATGTACACCATAACAAAAAATTGAAATTTTAAAAGGAATCACACACAACACGTATCACATTAAATAGTAATGTGTTGGATTTCATCACCAACTGTTGCTTGATATTTGGTGATGGTGGGTTTCATCTCCATCCACCAATATTTGCCCTTATCCACCTTAGGATACCCCTGAGAAAACTTCTTGGACTTCATTGCCAAGATGAATCTCATTCCCCATCCAAGCCATAGATTTCACCCATAATAATTCATATTAGTACATCAAAACACACACACTAAAAAATATTAAAATGAGATAAAAAAATAGAAGATAAGACACATTTGTTGCAGAAACTTAGAATTGGGTTGTTTTACTTGATTTTTGTGAAGTTTTTATTTACATTATTGTATTGCACATTACATATATTTGATTCATTTAGCTTATAGTCTTAACTAGAAATCAAAAAAATAAAGTACTAAATCAAATTTCCATGTCACAACACATTGCATCCATAGATAATTCATCCCTCCCTACCACTTATGTGATCAATCCCACTAGTGTGATACAGGTAAGTCATTTAGATTTATCTATGACTCCCTCACACACTTTGTCATATACACAGTCATTCCACATGGTAGTTCCATAAATTGAGTCATCTTAACCTACCTTTGGTCACCACATCACCCATATATACATGGCCCAAGTAGAATCTCTTCAGAGATATGCCAACTATATCTTAGAGTCGGTCCATAACTAACCTAGGTATTATCCTTATTTCTAATAGGAACTTGTCTCCTCCCATCCTTCAAGCCTTACCCAAGTGTACAATAATCCTCTTTTTGAGGTATCAACTAAACCTTCCCAACATTGGTCCATCCCCCAATCATCATGTGATCCAAACATATCTATCCCATAATCCTAAACATATACCTATATCAATACTTTGTATGAAATACATGTCAATTTTGCTTTATAGATGCCAACATACACCTCATCCAATATCACCAATACAATTATAATTCCTATTGCAACTTGTCATCCGCCCACCTCATCAATTCCATCTATATCCATGCCTTCTACTTTATATATGGAAATACATGAATCATGGTAACAACTTAACAAATTGCTTAAGAAGTGACAGAATGCTCAACAACAAGTTTAGGTGGTCAATCCTAAGCCTCAACCTATTTCCACTCAACCCACCTTTATCATTCAAGGTCCATCATGGGCACCACAATATTTTGTAATTTCTATCTGCACACCACCATCAACCCATACCCATGCCATTCCCATTAATAATTATTATAATCATAGTACTCATACATCATCTCCATTTCAACATTCACCATTATTTCTTCTCCAACTTCATTATCATTAGTTTCAATACCTCAACATATTTCTACCCCACCTTCACAAAATCATCAAGTGATTCAGGGTTTTTGCATTCCAGGGGAAGACCCTAGGATCCAAACTATGCAACAATATATTGATAGTCTGATGCAACATACTCCTGGTTTGATGAAGCAGAAGCCCACTTTATATCAACTGATCAATCAACCAATTCATCCTTTAGTACCATCTTCACCATATCTAGCAGACTTCGTAATACCAAATTTTGGTAAATTTAAAGGGACTGAGGATCCTAAAGAACATGTGAGTACATTCATCCATTTATGCTTTTGAATACAAAATAATGATGCTCTTATACTTAGAAAATTTCCTCATACATTGGAGGGAGATATTGTAGAATGGTATAATCACTTGCATCATCATAGTATATATACTTTTGAGCAATTTATTGACCAATTTCTTGAAATATTTTCTCTCAATGTTAGAAATAAAGTCTCATTATCCAATATATATGGTCTAAAACAATATTATTATGAGTCTATTTATGACTTTGGCAACCATTGTAGTGTTGTTATCACCAAATTACCATTTTCCCTACCAATGAAAGAGCTTACTAAACTATTCACTAAAATTTGCATAAAACCTATCTCTTGGTTATTGCAATTACAACAATAATGATCATTTGAGGAATCTTTTGTCTAGGCTAGCACAATTGAAGATAAAAATCCAAGGACTGCTCAAGCCTAAAAATAAATAATATAAAATTAAAGGCCAGTATAAAAGTAATTATTTTGGCTAGTCAAAATAAAATCAAGCCAATCCGACCAACCAAGCTAACCAAGTTAATCAAGTGGTTATGAGCCAACCAATAATGGCTCAACAACAAAATGTGCAACAACAACCATGAAAAATTTAATATCATGTGGTTACCTCAATAAATCAATCAAGTCAATACATAGTGCCAGCTATGAAAAATCGACGACATCGATAATATGTTCGACAAAATCATCAATACACCCCGTTAGCCAAATCTTATGATTCCATATTTCATAGGTTGTATAACACTAACCAACTTACTTTTCCTAAGGTTAAAGTAGGTGATCACACTAAATGTGGTAAATATTATGAAGAACATTTTTTTTGCCCTTATCATAGGAAAAATTGGCATTGTATTAACAAATGCCATGTATTTAAAGATAGAGTGCAAGATCTCATTGAATTTTAGGCCATCAAGCTTGATAACCCCCTAGATTAACAAAATAAAAACCTTGGTATCTTTCAAATACCACTTCCTCATCATGAGGAAGTGCAACCAACAATAGGAGGGTCTAACACCAAGACTCCCCCAAATCAAGTTAATCATGTGTAACAGTACTAAGGTTTTGTGGATGTTATTCATGTAGTCACCCTAGGTCAACAAAAATGCACAAATCAACAAAATGCATAACAACAAACTATTCCACTACCCATACCTCCACAAGCAAGTATGTCTCAATATGTAAATTAATCATCGCGCATCCAAATTTTTATCAATCCATATCAACCCATCCATATTGCAAGTCATCCAAATCCCCCAATTTATCCCATCAATCACCCCCCAATGCCAATCATCTCATTGAGAAGTCGGTTAACCACAAGTCTTAAAATGACTTTAGAAAAATTGTCTATATACGAGTTCATTCAACAATCTCCTTCACATCATGAGGCATTAATGGATATTCTAAATCCAATGAACTTCAATCCCAAGATTCTAATACCTTTAGCAATTTTATGGGTAGTATCCAAACATGTATGGAACCCTCCATCACTTTCTATTATTTTGAGATCAAACCAATATCATCAAAATCGATGGACCTCCCATTACATATTATGGCTCAAATTGATAGGAAGCCTTTCAAAAGAGTTTTGATTGACATCGGATCCTCCATCACCATTTACATAACATATGTCCTTCAACATATCAAGCTTCCACTAGACCACATTACCAAATCCACTTTCACCTTGAAAGCATTTAATGATGCTCTCTACTCTATAGTTGGTACTATTTTTTTACCCATTGAAGTGGGGGTCAAAACATTGCATACCATGTTTGACATATTGGAAGGGTCCATGGTGTATAATGTACTCCTTGTATGACCTTGGATGATGGAAATGAGATGTGTCCCTTCTATACTACATCAATGCTTGAAATATGTACATGAGGGACAAGTACATTACATACCGGTGGATGTTGAACCATTAAAGTATTATAATTTTCTCAAACCCCTATGAATCCATGTTACATTCCACTCATCTATTACTCACTTCATCAACCACCTCATCAACCACCCCATCCATATCTTCATCTAAAAACCTTATTTTAGAGGAACTTCCCATCACCACTTCACATCAAAAATCCACTTTCATACCCCCATATTCATCACCGTTGACTACATGCACATGTGGTAAAATTCTATCTACATTAGCCACATCATCAATATCATCACCTTCCATAGTCACTCCTTCCAAATAATCATTATCCACCCAACCAAATCCATCTCCATCCCCATCAGCCAATATCTCACAAGTCGAAATGATGAATTGTGATATACCATAAAACAACCATGAGTTAGTTCTATCTACATCTAATCCATACACATCATTTCTATTCAAGTTCCACATCACTAATCCTAGTATTGGTGAATACGTGGTCCAAGACATCATAGTTACACTACTCAATATTCAAACTACTAAGGACTACAGTCACCCACATGACCCACACTTATCTATAGGAGTAGTATATAACATGGGTTCAGTACCTAATAACATTAATTTTTTATATGCGGGTCTTGATTCATCATCTAATCCAATTACCCCTAATGAACCCAAATCACCAACACCTACCAATATACAATATATGTCAAGTTTTTCACATTGTTAATTGGCAAGGACATGGCCTAGGACAACATGAATATGGAATGCATGAAATTATCGATGTTTCATATCAAGAAATGCATAATCATTTGGATTTAGGCTATCATCCACTTTCATCTACTTCTTCTCTTAAAAAAGCCTTCCAAAGCTTAAATTTGAATTCAGGAGAAGATGTTCATCACATAGATAACTTCAAAAATGAAATCTATGAAGAATTTGATCTTATATCAATAGCTTATGATGAATATGAATAGGATTCAAACCCCATCATCCCACACACTGAACAGGATGAGTTTTACCTTAGAATTTTTCCCATCCATTAGCCCATCATAAGCTTACTTCTTCCATAAGAGTGAGTCGACTAAACCAGTGAACCACCACCTCCATTTCATAGATCCACATTACCTATCGGTTTACTTGTAACATATGTACATAATAAAAAAACAAAAAACATTTTGAATTACATGTACATTGCATTTATTTGTGTTTATTGATGCTATTCAGGTTTAAAAAAGTTCTAGCATTGGTTTTACCAAACTGGAACCACCCATCCAATTACCTTTTCCAACCATCTATTTTTCCCTTAAGTCAACATGAATCTTGCTGACTTATTCACCCCGCTCTACAATCCATATGATTTGGCAAAGCCAATTCCTATTGACTTAATCTTATTGATATAGACCAGATTTCCTCGCAACAATGCTTTTATGAGTTTGTCCTATCTAAGGAATTGTTAAGAGCTTCAACCAACTATATTCTGCCATCACTCCCACCTTCGCCTTCACCTTCACCTTTAGATCGTGATGTTTTCTAGGAAAATATAGATAAGGTTGAGTCAGAAGAGTTTGATGACATTCATTTGATCCTAACTTTCCATCAACTTGAGGAAGGTTCTTACATATCTGTTGAAGATACTATCGATGTGAACCTTAGTTAAGATGTAGATAATCCCCAAATTGTCAAATGTTGGTATAATTTTATCCATAGATGAACAGAAGTAACTAATTGCTCTCCTCAAGAAGAAGAAGGGCATTTTTGCATGGTCTTATAAGTACATGCCCGGTCTTGACTCTAATTTGGTTTTCCTTAATACCTTAAGCTATGATGCTAAGCTGATTAAAAAAAACTTAGAATGATACATCCTACCATTTCCCTCTTTGTCAAATAAGAGCTTCAAAATCTATTATATGTGGGTTTCATTATCCCCATTGACTATCTTTAGTGGCTCTCAAACATGGTACCCATTTGCAAACCTAACAGAGCGATACACATTTGCTCTAATTTTTGAGAACTCAATAAAGCATGTCCTAAGGATGCTTTTCCTCTTTTAAACATTGAAACTTTTGCCAACACCTGCACTGGCCATGAAATTCTTTCTTTAATGTATATTTTTTCAGGATACAACCAAATTTGAATAAATTCTAATGACCAAAACAAAACAACATTCACTACACATTGGGGAACTTTTTGTTATAAGGTTATGCCCTTTGGAATTAAAAATGTAGGTGCCACTTATCAACATACCATAACATACATTTTCCATGATTACATGCATAATATCATCAAATATTATGTGGATGATATTTTAGCAAAATCTAAAACTCGATAAGAACATATTGTTGTATTGGAAAAAGACTTTTATCGACTTTTAGAGCATAATTTAAGGTTGAACTCCAAGAAATGTGTCTTTGGTGTTATCTATGGCAAAATACTAGGGTTCATTGTCTCCAAAAGAGGCATTGAGGTAGACCCAAAAAAATTCAAGGCCATCACAGATATGCTTCCCACAATAAACTTAAAGGAATTGCATAGTTTACAAGGAAATATTCAATTAATCTGTCATTTTATTGAGCAAATTTTTGACAAATGCAGACCATTAAATCACCTGATACAAAATGGGGTACCATTTTCATGGTCAGATGAATTTAAAAAATCCTTTGATGACATTAATAAATACCTAACTTCTTCACCAATATTAGCTCTTCCTTGTTTAGGGATCCCCTTCCATATTTATGTTTTAGCAACAGACTTTCCATTAGGAACAATGATTGCACAAAATAATTAAAATATTTGAGAGCAAGTTGTCTATTACATTAGTCAAAAATTGGTAAGCTATGAAACTAGATTTTCTTACATGGACAAATTATTCTTACCAGTGGTCTTTGCCACTAAGAAAATTTGACATTATGTGCTTAGTAACACCACATATGTCATAGATAGAGAAAATCCTCTGCGTTATAAGATGTCTTGTACTTACAATAACATTTACACTGCTAAATAGATAATGCTTCTCACTGAATTTGATATTGAGTTCATAATCCATTAAAGGTCAGGTTATAGCCAATCAACTTGTGGAAGCTCCACTGCCTAGTGATCAATCCTTGATTTTTGAGCTCCCAAATTATTTGGTCTCACTATCACCGAACAAGAAGAGGATGTCATTTCAGAGGAAGTTTTTGATATCACACTATTATTTGATGGTTCTAAGTGTGGAAGAGATCAAGGTGTTGGAGTCATATTTCATACACCCTAAGGGGTGTGTATCCCATTATCATTTAAACTAGACTTCCAATGCACAAACAACAACGCAAAGTATGAAGCCTTAATCTTAGGTCTTCAAGTAGCTATAACTATGGGCATTAAGTGAATTAGGATATTTTATGTTTCTCAACTTGTTAAAAAAGTAATAGGAGAATACCAATGCAAATAACCTACCATTAAACATTACCATGAAGTAGTAATGAAATTGCTCTCTTAGTTTGAATGGTCAGAAATTAATAGTTTACCACATTTGACAAATATATTTATAGATGTTATGGCCTCTCTTGGATAATTCATTCCAAAGGATACCTTATGAGAGGTACAACCACTCATTATCACAATAATCTCTAAATCTACAATTGTTTGTGCTAAATCTAAGGATGAAAAAAATGTTTGCTTTATCCATTCAAAACCTTATGAGCCTTGGTCAAACCAAATAATAGCCTTTCTCAAGTTTAGAATACTCCCATAAAATATTTCATGAATTTCTAAATGCACTTTCAAGCAAAAGGTAACTCATTTTACTCTCTTGAAGAATGTTTTGTATAGATGTGGTTATGATGGAATCAAAACTTCATTGTCTCGAGTTTTTTGAGGCACAAAGAGCCATAGCTGAAGCTCATGATGGTACTTGTGGTGGTAATTTTAGTGTAATTTCCATTTCAAAGCGTATTTTATGCATGAGTTATTATTGGCCCACAATGGAACAAGATTTTTGCACATATGTCAAAAAATGTAAGCAATGTCAAGAGCATGGTAATTTAACTCATGTGCCATCACAAGAATTACAATCTATTCAAATATTTTGGCCCTTTTTACAATGAGATCTACATTTAATTGGAAATAAATCACCTCCTTTCTTGAGATAACATACATTCATCATCATATCCACTAAATACTTCACAAATCGGGTTGAGAAAATTCCTCTAACCAGTACAATAGGGCCTAGAATTGTGGAGTTTATACTTCATCATACCATTTATCATTTTGTTATTCACTCAAAAATCATATCTAACAATGACAAGTCTTTCAAGAACAAGTATGTTTGAGCATTTTGTGATAAATATACTATCCAACACATTTTCTCAACCTCTTACTACCCACAAGAAAATGGACAAGTTGAAGCTACCAACAAGACCTTAATTGCTATTATCAAGAAACTTGTTAAATAAAATCATAGAGATTAGCATACACAAATTCCTTTGACATTATGGGCTTATCAAACAAGCATCTGCACACCTACTAGGGAAACACCATTTTCATTGGTATATGGAGCTAAAGTAATCTTGCCTCTTGATATTGATATCCCCTCCATGTGAATTTCATTGTAAGAATTCATATATGATGATACCGTTATACAAGCATGTCTTGACAAACTCACACTCCTTGATGAGATGTGAGTCAATGCTTTAGAAAATTTACGGTTATATTAATATTTCCTAAAGCATGCTTATAATGCCAAAGTTCATCTACATGAATTCCAAGTAGAAGATCTTGTTCTCAAAGAGAATCAACAAAATATCAATGCTTTACTGCATCTTCATGATAAATTTGTGGTTAATTGGTTAGGTCCATACATTGTTACTAAAAAAGTGGGTAAAGGAACTTATAGGCTTGTCGTTCTAGAGGGAGTTGAAGAGCCTGAACCACTTAATGTTATACATTTGAGAGCATTCTATGCATAATGTGATTTATATATATCTATATACATGGCTATTACAACACAAAAAAAAACATTGCATTTCATACATCTCATTTCACACAATGCATTGCATACATTGCATTACACACATTTCATTTGCATACATTTACACATATTTCATTTCAAAACTCACTTCATTCATTGCATTCACACCATCATTTTCACACATTTCACATTTCATATTAGGGATCGTTTATTCAATTTAGATAATAATTGGTTTACCAAAATCATATTGCTTTAATCAGGGGCACCATTCCATAAAACCAAATTATCATTAGAAAAACCACATGTCTATAATTCCTAGGTGTTTTTGGTCACTCAGCCACTCCTAGTATTTTAAGAAACCTCTAAATACATGTTAAGTTTTCTTCAGGACCAAGACATATTCTCACTAAGAAAATCTTGAGATATGGGAATTGACTCCAAAATATTATTTAACCAACCACAATTCCACATCTTAAAAACATCTTGCATAAAATAGGGATAACACCATACTTGGTTGAACCTCAAAGTGAAGGGTAATTCTTTCTTGTCCCATCATGCAACATAGTCCACAAAAATAGTGGTTTTCACTGCTATCACAAATTTCACCAAATACAGTCCTTGGTAAAATTACACCAATAAAGTAGGAACCCATACATATATCTTAGGTAAGTCAATCATGTCACACACCAACCCAATAAGGTTCCATAAAAATTGAGAAATAGTACTATTCAGGGCCACTATGTTGGATATCATCAAAGCACAAAGGTCATCCAACTTCTTGTAATTATACTTGGAAAAGTATCTAATCCCTCCACACTTCACATCCACATCCCACCACCCATATCCGAATAGTCAGCTCAACTCATATCCCTTATCGTGTCCTTCCTCAACATGTAATCCCTCCACTAGCAACTTGAGGATGTGATATAAATGTTCAAGTGTCAGTGTCATCTCTCTAGTAGGGAGCTGAAAGGTCCCCATATCTAGATCCCATCTCTCTACCAAGGTAGAGAGATATCTCTCATTCACCATCACTACATCTATGCAAGCTGCCCCAACTAGCCCCACAACCTCCAACCATTTTTATTGATCCTCTCACACTACATTCCTCATCCTCAGGATGAGATGCAAGAACTGAAGACGAGCCTCCAAAATACTCAACTGTAGCACAATATATAAAAGGTAAAACATTAATTTTAAAATATATATATACAAAAAAATATTTGCACAAAATAAACAAAGGGCTTCAAAAACACTTACCATGGAAAAATTCACACCTGCTCCCGCTACCACATTTACCCCCTCCATATCCATAACTTCCACAACACCTCACTTCACTCCACTCCCTTAGATGCAACTTTAGAAAGTTACAAATGCATAAGTGATTTTTTTTTCCTTTTGTAAGCTATTTATAGATGTTTCAGGTGTATTGAAATGCCTTTTGCGTTTGAATAAGAATAAACTATGGTAGGCAATTGCACATTCAGTAGGCAACCATCAATGTTTACCATCAAAATTGGAAAAAAAACAAAAACAATAAAAAATCTAGAATACCTCCACAAAATCATTCCAAATTGCATCCATACGTCAATTTCATCATAATATCATGTTTTGTGAAAACCAAAATTGATTGGGATTGATAATTTTTTATTATGACCAAACGTCACAAAATCACATTTCAAGTTACAAAATGTATCAAAACAATCCAAATTTTCACAAAACGACCATTTTCATCATTCCCATCATCAAATCCATCGTTGCATTCATTTTTATGGTAATATGAGCTGATATGGATGACTAAATTTTATTTGCACCCACAAGGTATAAAATTATCCAAAATTACTTTAAAATGTTCCACATCAATACAAAATTTCAAAAAATTCACTCAATTCAATCATTGATGCATTTCTCATCATTAAATTTTAATTAACACATCATTTTCCAATCATTGCATTTGCACATTTTCCAAGTTCATATAACATATTAAGTGAACCTTGTATCTAGTGGTTTGTTTTATCTCCTTGGCAATTGCATTTATTTGCATCCATGCAATTCGGTAAGATGAATAAATAACCATAAGTACACTTGGCTACTTTTCATAATCTATATCTCATTGATTGAAAATAAAATCAATTTTGGTACTTCACCTTTCAAGTGAAACTATGCCAAGAACAATTTTCTCAACAACTGTCATTGATGGCCTTGTTAATGGAGCCTAAAACACAAAATAATCATATATCATAATTCCATTTTACATTTACAGTCATCATGGTCATCGTCCCGAGCTATCCTGATTGGTTTCAATTATAGGAATTTACTGATAGTCACTAGTTGGCCTTCCAAAGTTAACTCTTTTTCTTGTTGCATCTTCATCACTTTGCATTTCAATGATGGCAAATGACAATTTATCAATAGAATGGAATCACCCCAAACTTGGGGCAACCACATTTGACTTTGATTTTCCTACAATGGGATACATCTTACATGATCATGGCATCAACACTTGGCAAAAACCCCTTTTCTCTATTAGGGCAAAAACATAATCAATAATTTGCATTTTTCAACAACCCCCTTCCACCGTTGGGGCAAAAATGATATCACATTTACATTATTCATATCATCCACAATTGCACCATGCATTTCACATAATCATTTGCAAAAATATTTCAATTGAGGGGGTAACATACAAAATCAAAATTATTTTATCTTCAAGTTCATCTTTGCATTCCAACAAGAGAAAGTTGCATCTTCATCAAGCCAAAAACCAGGTGTCTCATATTTTTGTACTACATTGTCTTTCATGCAACATGGTACAAAAAGGGGCATCTGTAGACATAAAAATCTAGCCACATGTCATCCATCCATAGTTTCTCATAATATTATCCATTATTTATATATATTTGTTTAAATATATATTTAAATAATAATATTTTATATATTATATTTATATATAATTAATATATATGTATGAATTAATCCCAACCCTTCATCATGTTTTAATCTTAGCCATTCATCCACCTTAATCCATGCCACTTACCTTGCTTTAATCTCCACCCTTCCTTATGTTTTTATCTCAGCCACACATTTCATGTCATTGAAACCCTAACATGACTAAGGAGAGATTATAAAGAAGAGTCATTTTGATGACTCAACCCCTAAGTTTTATGAGTTCTCTAAATCCCTCAAAGTTTTTGGAGTCCCTACCATTTTATGAGGTCTTGATTTCCTTGAGCCCTTGTACCCTAAGTCCTCAAGCACCCAAGCATATTTTCCACTCCCATCCTTCATCTCTTCATGTTGCTTCTTCTTACATCTACCGCATCCATCATCATCCATATCACAAACCAGATCTGGTTTTGTGACCTTTCCCCTTAGCCATCGAACATCTCTTGAAGCCTTCTAAACACCCACCAAATTTTGTAGAGCATCCACCAGAGCCTACCAGGCACCTCTGGGCATTTATGGATAGCACCAAGTACGCACAAGTATTTCTCATCCTAGTTATGCAGCCCTACGACCCTCAAGTGCCACTAGGGAACATATGTATCCTCCACAACGATAATGAATACAAAAAATGCAAGTTAGTGAAGACAAGGTAAATATTTTTGTGCACATCATTTTATGTTCTTATCATTTGTTTACATCTTTTATGCAATATTAGGGTTAGTGATCTCATTTCTAAGGGTCTCACATAGTGGAGCCCTCACATGTATTATTAACTCTTGTCATTTTTTGTTGTGTACATGTGTGAGAGCAGTATTTATTGAAGGTTTTTGAAGCTCGGGTGGCCCTTTCAAGGATATTATAAGCCCATCCACAATATTTTAGGATCGGCGTGAAGATACCACAATAATTTGTTAACTAGGGTTTTAGATAACCCTAGTGTATTATAATAATTGTATCAAATACCAAGCTTTGTAAACCCCAAATTTGGGGTATTTTTATTTTAATATTGGAGATACACATAAATTAATAAAATAATTCATTTTCTTGTACAGTCATTTGTGTATTTACATTAATTTTTTATTTCAATATTCTATATTTGGTGTTGCTTGATTTTGCATTCACAATGTGTATATGCAGGAAATGCACAAGTTTCATATGAGTGAGTGTGCAAGTGTATTGTGATTTTATGTGCACAAGTATATTATATGCAAGTGTGCACAAGTATCCTTAAATTAAAGTGTGCAAAGTGAAGAGTCATATATAGGTGTGTATACAAGATAGAGTAATGTGTATGCAAGTGTCAAGTAAAGAAACCAAGAGTTATGATACTTGGTATATGGAAAGGAATAGTCAAGTAGCTAAAGAGTCATCCTACTATGTCCATATAATACTTCATAGAGAAAATATACAAGAGATAAGTCAAATACATATTTATTATCAAGTGTTATATTTGTAATCAATATTGCATACATTTTTGGCAATTAATAATATAAGTTGTGCTACATGCTTTGTTCATGTATTATTCGGGCTACTTATATTCATATTTTTGTTTATTAGTGAATGTTATTTGATATATTAGAAGCCTTTATATACATATTAATTTGCTCATATTTCTTTCTTACATTATTATATTGACCTTATTATCTTGTGGCTATATTATATTTGATCCTATGAGTTTTACATTAATATTAAGGCTTAAAAATCCATCAATTCTATGTATGAAACTAATTACTTAGACTAGTTGTCATTATCTATTTATTATTACTCCTATTGAACCTTGGAATAAGGGCCCACTCTGCTAGGACAATTGAAGGGAATCCTTTAGAAGTAATTACATGCTTCATTTAATTTTTTTTAAATCTTGCATTTCAACAACATATGATACTTTTTATTTTCAAGTCTAAAATTCATTTCATTACATGTGTGAGCTCTATTTGAATTCAATATTAGTTTGATTCATTTCATTACAAGTATAAGATCTATTTGAATTTAGTTTTGTCTAGTTTATTTTGTTGCAATGTGAGTTTCTATTAAATTTATTTTATCGCATGGTCTAGAAATCAGTTGTAAGATTTAGTTTATTACATAGTGTGGATTTTATTCATTTCATTAAAAGCTTGTTTTATTGTAATAATGTTTCAATTTCTATTTCTATTAAAGGATATTCAGATATGCAATACCCAAAATACAATTCTTAGACTTCTAACACATACAACCTTATGATACCATCCCATATCGATAAGATTAAAGTATGTGTATTAATGATACTTATGACTTTTCGATGTTGTTGTAAAATAACATTAGCATTTTTTTTTTGAAAAAATTGAAAAAAACTTGTATTAAAACAAATAACAGTTACAAGTGGGAGAGAAGACATCCCAACCGAAAGCAAAGAAGCCAGAAGACAACAGGCCGCGAAAACGCGACATGTCACGAAAACGTGACATGTCGCGAAATCGCGACACCAAACCTAACAACGGCCGCACCCCGGCAACAAGTCGCGAAAACGCGACATGTCGCGAAATCGCGGCAAAACAACGCCGAGGCCGCAAAACCCAAAAGGAGTCGCGAGATCGCGACGGCACAACACCAAAGCTCCCAGACGCCAGAATCGTCGCGAAATCGCGACGAGAAAGCCAGAAGGCACCTGATCTCCAGAATTGTCGCGAAATCGCGACAAGGTCTCCCTTTGACACCAACATTGCAAAAGTGTCGCGATATCGCGACGTTTTTTCCTCATGGCTCCAGTTGGCCGGAAGTGTCGCGATTTCGCGACGAGAAGACCTTTGGGCGACCCTTCAACAAAGGTGTCGCGAAATCGCGACGTGTTCTCCCCGCGGCGCCCTTTTCTCAAACGAGTCGCGATATCGCGACGATTTTCCCTCCTGAAGCTTGTTCTCCAAAACTGTCGCGAAAACGCGACGAGTTTTCCCTTGAGCATCCTTTCCTCAAAAATGTCGCGAAATCGCGACAGATTCTCACCTTGAAGCCCGCACTTCAAAAGTGTCGCGATATCGCGACGACTTTGCCTCTTAGTGCTATTGCTGCCAAACTGTCGCGAATCGCGACGGTTTTTTCCCCCGAGAGCCCATTCGGCAGAAGTGTCGCAAAATCGCGACGAATTTTCCCTTGGGCACCTTTTCACCAAAAGTGTCGCGATATCGCGACAGATTCTTTCCTTGGGCATCCTTTCCTCAAAAAGGTCGCGAAATCGCGACAGATTCTCACCTTGATGCCCGAACTTCAAAAGTGTCGCGATATCGCGACGACTTTTCCTCTTAGTGCCATTGCTGCAAAAATGTCGCGAAATCGCGACGGTTTCTCCCCCGAGAGCCCAATCAGCAGAAATGTCGCGATATCGCGACGAAATTTTCCTTGGGCATCTTATCACCAAAAATGTCGCGATATCGCGACAATTTTTCCCCTTAACGCACTTTTTCCAAAAACGTCGCGAAATCGCGACGACTTCCATCCAACGACTGCAGCAGCAAAACAGGTCGCGAAATCGCGACACCTGCTCATCAGGGGCCGCGACGGCGCAACAAGTCGCGATATCGCGACAAAAACCAACCTTAGCCATTTTTGTGCTCATTGATGCAGGGATCGTTCCAGACCACGCCGAATCTCTTCATCAATCAGGGGCATATCACTGTGCAGCTGTACCCCTGCCTCTTTCTCAGCCCCCATCTTCGCAAGGAAGTCAGCAACCGTGTTCAAATTTCTGCTGACATAAACAGGGATCACATCATCTAATTCCTTCCATAACTCCTTGATTTGGGATAACAAAATCCGCAGTCTCCAAGCTTTCAAAGAGAAATTCCGCAAGCAATCAAGAGCGCCGATCAGGACTTGAGAGTCTGATTCGAGAATTACCCTCCGGTAACCCTGCTTAACAGCCCATATAGAAGCTGATTTGATGGCTATGGCTTCAGCTTCATTATTGGTGGCTCGGCCCAAGCCCTGCAGCTCCCAGAAAAGCACCGTACCAGAATGATCTCGGCAGACAACACCAATACCCGCACTGCCCGGGTTGCCTTTTGCAGCTCCATCAGTATTGATCTTTACCCAGCCTACTGGGGGAGGTATCCAGCATACTCTGCCATGCCCCTCTTGTCCCTCAACCCCCTCTTCTAGATGCCCAAGATCAGCCTGAATCTCTTCTTTAACATTGATGGCAACAGTTTCAGTGACTTTACTCCAAATGACCTGCCAAACACCGTCTATCGAGGAGAAAGTATCTCTGAAGATCCGGGCATTTCTCTCCAGCCAAACTTGCCACCAAATGAAGAGAAAGCCTAACTCCCAGCCAATTCGGAGGGCTGTAGATTTGAATCTGCCCCTTTTCCACTTTTCCAAAATATTGGCACGATTTAAAACACCATTAGCCTGGAGTTTAAATTGGGAGAACCAGCGCTCCCAAATCTGATGAGTAAAAGGACACTCAAACATCAGGTGATCAGCAGATTCCTCATGTTTTTGGCATAATGCACATTGAGAGGGGCCACTGATTCCCCTACTTCTTAGATTGTCAAAAGTAAGAATTCCATTGTGCATAAGCTGCCAGGCAAAGAAATTCACTTTCGGCCAGCCCTTAGAATGCCAAATCCTTCTCCAATCCTGAACCGGAAATGAGTGCAGGGGAGGCTCAGGGAGGATCTTTTCATACCCAGCCTTCACTGAATAGACCCCAAGGCTCCCACAGCCCCAAGCTAATTCATCATCCTCATCCCTCCCTGTGAGGAACCTTTCTGACAAGATTTTGTGCAAGATGGGCGCCAGCTCCGGAGGGATAGTAATTGGCCACTCCTGCCACCTCTTAAAATTTTTGAATTTATACTCCCCCAATTGGCTGGTGTGAAAATAGTTATCAATATGTATCCAGCCCTGGGCTTCTAAGGCAGCCTTGATTGGTTGAAGCTCAGGAAACATGGCAATGATGGGCGGATGCTGGTCCCAAGAATCAGTCCAAAAATGTGCCTTATCCCCTCTCCCCACTTTCCAAAATAATTGGTCTTTGACAATCTGAGATCCAAGCTTAAGAGTCTGCCACACTAAGGAACCAGTGCCTTCCAGGGGAAAGCGGCCCACCTCATTGGGAAGAACATGCCCCAAATATTTGCTAGAAAGGATTCTGCTGAAGAGGGAGGTTGGCTGGGAAATCCACCTCCAGTACAGTTTTCCAGCCAAGGCTCTGTTATTAAGCTTGGAACTTCTCAGGCCCAGCCCTCCGTTGTCCTTAGGCTGGGAAACTTTATCCCACCCAACCAAAGCCCATTTTTTCTTCCCTTTTGCACCTTCCCATAAAAATCTTCTAGCCATTTTGTCCAACTCTTTCCAGATGGTATGAGGGGCAGCCAGGATAGAGAATTTATAGATTGGCAAAGCCTGTATAACTGACTGCAGGAAGGTTAACCTACCCCCATAGCTTAACCATTTATGTGACCAGTGATTCATTCGGTCTTTGATGCCTTCCAACAGATTCTTCCAGATATCTATTTTTAATTTTTTGAAATGCAGGGGAACGCCCAGGTAAACTATTGGAAGAGAAGTTCTAGTGAAACCCAGGATCTCAATAGCCCTCTCCTGCAGCCGTTGATCAAGATTGAAAAAGACAACTTTGGACTTCCTGTCATTGAGGACCTGATTTGAAGCCCTAAGGTAGACATTCAGAGTATCTCTGATTCCTCTAGCTTCCCTAAGACTGGCCACACCAACCAGTCCAGTATCGTCCACAAATTGCAAGTGAGTCAAAGTTTCCTCCCCAACCTTGATACCAGTTAGCAGGCCTTGTTGTCTTCTCCTCAAGAACAGTCTGCCTAATCCCTCAGCCAAAATGAGGAAAAGATAGGGAGAGCAAGGGTCTCCTTGGCGAAGACCACGAGTGGCACCAAAAGGATGCGAGGGTAGACCCTTAATGAGAACAGAATAAGAGGGTGTAGAAACACAGCTCATAACCCAATCAATCCAATCCTGGGAGAAGCCAAAAGCTGCCATCATTTTCGACAAGAAGCTCCACTCCACCCGGTCATAAGCCTTGGACATATCCAGTTTAATGAACATTCCTTTATTGCCCGAAGTTTGCATTGAGTGGATAGCCTCCTGAGCAAGAACCACCCCATCCAAGATTTGTCTTCCCTCAACGAAGCCCCCTTGTTCTGAAGAAATGATATTATGAAGAAGGGGTTTGAGCCGCTCAGCCATTATCTTAGTGATGATTTTATAAATCACATTGCATAAAGCTATAGGCCTGAAATCAGAGATATGAGTCCCCTCCTCCCCTTTTGGAATTAAAGAGATGAAGGTGTGATTGATCGCCCTGAGCATTCTTCTATTGGATCTGGATTCCTCTGTGACAGCCAAAACATCCTCCCCCAAAGTGTCCCAAAAGGCCTGAAAAAACTCAATAGGAAAGCCATCTGGACCAGGAGATTTTCCAGTATTCATACCAAAGACCACGTTTCTCAATTCATCACTTTCAATGGGTCTAAGCAGGGCCTGATTGTCTTCTTCAGAGATAATAGAAGGAATAACATTAAGAACTTCATTCTGAGCCTCAACATCCTGCTCCATACTTTCCTTAAAAAGTTTAGAAAAGTAATCAATTGAGTGGGAGTGCATACCGGGAAGAGTATCGAAGGCATGTCCATTCTCATCTTTAAGGACTTCCATGCTATTCATCTGACGCCTAGCGCAAGCTGACCGATGGAAAAATTTGGTATTTCTGTCCCCTTCTAATAACCAAGTATTTCTTGCCCTTTGTTTCCAGTATATCTCCTCTTGGTTGTCAATGGCCTCAACCGCTTTACGTAGTGCATCATCTTCAGATTTGAGTTGCTCAGTAATTGATCCTTCCCTAAAGAGTTTCTGTACCTCCTCCCATCTGGCCACCAAGGGGGCCCTTTGGGTCTGGAAATCCGACTTATTTTCTTTCCTCCATTGTTTCAGTTGAAGTTTGACAAAGTGGAGCTGTTTATGCAATTTGAACATTGCTGTCCCAAAAGGTGGACGGCCTTCTGCCCACCATTGTGGAATTTTCTGTCGAAGGTCCTCCTTTTGTAACCAAAAATTCTCAAATTTAAAAGGCCTATGATGCTGCCCTACCGAAGTCCCTCCCTCCAGCAAAATGGGAAAATGATCAAAAACAGGGCCCTCCAAAATCTGGAACTTAGAAGTCCATTTTACAAAAGCCTCCTCCGAGACCAGAAAGCGATCTAACTTGACCTTCCTGCTGTGTGGCTCCTTCCTCTTATTTGTCCAAGTAAAAAAGGGTCCAGGGCCTTGAACGTCCACTAATTGAAAGGCCTGAACTTGGGCAATCAGAAGCCGGTCCCCAGGATCCAAAATTGGGGTGCCACCTTCCTGGTCACGAGCAGATAATTTTGCATTAAAATCCCCTGCAATAATCCAGTCAAAACATTCCCTGGATGACCTCATGTTTTGAACAGCTCTCCATTGGAGCCTCTGGCCATCAAGGTCTTGGGCCCCATAAAAGTTGGTGATTAAAACATGTTCTGCTGTGAAGTTATTTTTGAAATGAGATGTGAGAACACCTCTCCAAGCTATATGTTCTAATGCAGTCCATTCCAGAGGGTTCCAAAGAGTAACAATCCCCCCTGAAGCACCTTGGGCAGCCACAGCCATATGACCAGCACCCCGCCAGATTCTATTAACTGTTTTACTCATAATATCTAAAGACATTTTTGTCTCCTGAATAAGCAAAAAGTCTGTTTTACGTTTTTCTAAGAGTCTTTGAACAGCAGATTGATGGGTTCTACTGTTTAAACCCCTAACGTTCCAAGATTGAATGATCATTGAAAACCTTGAGAGCAGTAAGAATCAATAGTCCTCACCGATCCTCCATTGATCAGTTTATCTCCTTGAGCTGCAATCAAGTCCTTGTTTGACTTTCTGCCCGCTCCTTGAGTGTTGCTATTTTTGGATCTCTTTTCTACCTGAGAGATACCCAGGGCTGGCCTTTCTCGATTTTTTTCAGCAATTCCCATGCTAACATCTTTAATTACTGGCGACTCTGGGGGTTGCACTGTCATTGCCCCTGCAATTTCTGGTGGCAATACCTCAATTGGCTCAAGCACCTGGTCTAAGACAGGAGAAGATGAAGGAGAAACATGAGTTTGAGGGTTAAGGGCCTCAATATTCCCATCCACACCTTCCATATCCTGGTCCTCCTGATCTACTAGAGACTTAAAAATTTCGTATCTGTTGGCTGGCTTGGATTGAAATTGCTCCTTACCAGTTTTCTTCTGCTTTCTCCTTCTCTTGACTTGTTCAAAGCCATCTTTCTGACCCTCATTAGCTTGAGGCGAATTGGATGTTTCTTTGGCAGAGCTGGCCTTATTCTCTTTGGAGCGGTTTGGCATACTATGCTGGGCTTCCGTTTTGGAGTCCAGGAGAGTTGGGCAGAACCGGGCCAAATGCCCATGCTTGTGGCAGACTCTGCATCGAAAAGGCAAAGCCTCATAGTCTAACTGTTGGATCCAGGAAACTCCGGCCAGTTCCAGTTCCACCTCTGCTGGTAGAGGCTGGCTGATATCCATTTCCACACAGATTCTAGCATAGACACCCGAGTTACCTTCAATAGTATCCTTGGAGACACCCAGGTATCTACCCAGAGAGTTACCTATCATTTCCAAGACCTGCTCCCCCCAAAACTCCATTGGGAGAGCGTACAGCCGAATCCAGACCGGGACAGCCGTGGGTTCAATGCGGGGATCGAAACCCACTCTCCAGGGTTGAACAAATAGCCCCGCCGGACCGTGGTTTCTTTTTTCGGATTCAAACGCTCTGTTCCTATCAGCTAAAGAAGAAAAGCTAACGATGAAATACCCATTGCTAATAAACCACAGGGAGTACTCACCATGGGGCTCCCAGTTCTGTCGGACCCAAGTGTGCAAGAAATTCAGGGTAGGTCGGATACCCATGAATTTGCAAATCAAATCATGATCGGCTTTGTATAGAATTGTATCTTCCACCAGCTTTGGTTCGATTACAATCTTAGGCCTCGAAGCGGATTGAGGGAGACATCCGTTGACACGATGTGCTGTGGAACCCCTACCAACATTCTTAAGCATCATATTCAGGTTGTTTCTCTGCACTTCACCGTTAGAAGACGAGGGAGTGTCTTTGAGCATTTCTGCATAAGAGCCCTTTCTCCCAGAGAGAGGGATTGGAGGGGACCCCATTGGGCCCACCTGGAACTGCACACGATCCTTCAGATCCGCAAAGACAAAACAGAGCAGGAAGCCACCTGATGTCCTGGATTAACCTTCACCCCACCGATCCAAGAGCATCGCCCGTAGCCTGCGCAGAGAGTTTCCCGCCAAAACGCCAAATCGCCAGAGCTCGAAAAAATTCCGTCCCCCTCACCCAGTACCGGATTTATCATAACATTAGCATTGTTAGAGAACTTAGTCATTCAATATTAATTTCCCTTTGTATAAATTCATAGAATAATTAATTACAAAAAATTAAATTTTAATTTTGAAAACTAAGACTTTGTATAAGGAGAGTTATATTGTTAACTACTGAATCAAATATATTGGAAAGCTAGATTAACCTTTATAAATAGAAGGTTTGTGACTTACCATTGGGTGATAGTTTCCATTAATAGGATGTATAAATATACCTAGGGATAAAAAATATAGATATATTAAGTAGAACCCCTAATCAACCATAGGAAAGATATATCCACTACATGAAGTTGCACCAACACCACCTCTTGAGCCATCCATAGCCAAAATTAGTGAGGAAACAAAAATTTCTAAGGAAGCACAACAATTCTCACATTTGGAACCTTGGAATACTTCCAACTAGGATAACAATATGCATGAACATGTAGTTCACTACCACTTACTCTATATTATTATGTACCTTATGAGGTATTTAAAACAATGTATAATTTATGTTGGGAAAACATTATGGCAGAGAGATAGGAAAATGGGGAAAATTTAGTGATGTGAAAAATGGTGGTTAAATACATAATCCTACTAGAATTCATTAATATCCTATTCTCTATTGAATAATATCCTCCATCCATACTTCCAATATTTAGGGAAACTATGTTAGAAGATCCTCATCATTTTTTGTTTATGTCAAAGGTTTTATGTCAACATATGATTATATACATGACAACAAAAAAATATTTAAAGACTCTGCAATGTGTGGTTTATGGGTTTAGAAATAAACTCAATTCACACGAGTATAAATGGAGAAAGCATTCTTGAATAAATACTCAGAATACTGTAAATTAAAAAATGGAATTATGAATTGTTAAAAATTAATCAATGGAAGGATGAGAAATTACAAGATTACCTAGATAGAATTTTGTTTGTTCATAGAATATGTGGGATTGGATTAGACCAAGATTTAAGTAAGAAAATATTCTTGTGAGGATTACAAGAAGAGTAAAGAGAAACTTTATATCCTTTGGTAAAAGGTGTTAGAGTTAGAGTATATTACATCATTTGGATCATATAAATATACCATATTTGGTACAGAGTTAGAGTAGGAGATTACTTTAGCAGGAATTTAGCTAGTTACTTCAAGCAATGCAATAATTGCACAAGTATCAATGTGCAAGGTGTCCCCTTGTATAGCTAGGTAGAGTGTTGGCCAAGGAATCTATCTTCCTATATAAAGGGCCTCATAGAGATATATCAAGATAATCAAGTGCATTTTAGTAGAGAGTAGTAGAAATCCTGTATGGAGTACAATGTAGTCCTTTAGCTTATATTAATGGAGTGACCATTACCTCCATACTGCATTGTATTTTCACCACTTTCTATTTATAGTATATTTTAGTCATATTGCAGAATTAATTTCTTTCATATTTTTGATATTTTATTAGAACCTATGATAGATCTCTCGCACTACATATATCCTCAAAATATAACAAAAGGAGACTAAAAAAATTGATTGTTTAGAAATCATAGAGGTATGCAAAAATTATTCTCATACAAGAGTAGGAAGTCATAGATATAAATATGGTAACAATAATAATGTTATCATGGAGTTAAAGAAGGAGTTTTCTAATCTAAAAATTAATATCTTAGTGCACCTCAACCCTACATTAGATTAAATGAATAAAAAAATAGGTATACTAAACCTTTAGTTGCCTATTTTCCAAGGTGTAGAAAGAAGTATGCCCTTCATGAATTCCATTTGAACAAAACTACTATATGTAGTATTTCTAAAAAAATATATCCTATTGATCAATGTCATTTTTTATCTTAATTAAAAAATACCATGGAAAAATAAAATCATCCTATAGAACTCAAATTTGTAGGACACAAACAAAGAAATTAATTCTCCCATATTCCATATTAAAATCAATATGCCCCTTGGGTACCTATGAATCGGGGATCAAATCCTTGGTCTATGCCATTTTCCATCCAACTACCTATAAAAACTTGGGGTTAACAACCATGGACATCATCTCAAGAATGGTCTCATCCTTTATGGATGCATCAACATTACAAAAATATCAACTATTGTTTTCTCCATCGATGCAAGGTCAATAATGGATACAGCAATACCAACCACATCAACCTTAGTAATACAGTCTATTGCCAAGACATGTTTACATTACTTCTCAAGGATAACCACAAGAAGTTAAGCAACCTACACTTCCATATCAACCTATGGCAAAGCCTAATATGAATATATAGGCAACACCTATATATACGACTAAATTAGAAGATACAACAATACTTGATGTTATTGACTATGATAATATCTAATGATGCTTAGGAAAAAAGTCCCTAATATTACTCCAGTTATTATCATAGATATGAGAATTGATGAGAATAACCAATGAGAGCCATCGCCTCTTGAGCTGCATGAACAAGAAAAACTGAACTCATGGAAATAATTATCCTTATTCATCTTAGAAAGTACATTATCCTAAACTATTGGAGAAAATGGAAACACCCTTCATAGAATCATATTTAATAAAGGAGTTGAAATTATTAAATATGATGATTTATTTTTTACAAAAAATTAAAAATATCCTTATGCTCAACAAAATAGTTCAATAATTATGTATTAGGAGGCTAGGATGAAAGAAAATATATCCAAAAACCATACAAGTGGATGGGACATTATCAAACCTTCTTGTGGGAAAGCTTATTCCACCCAAGTATGGATATCCAAGAAGCCTTGTAGTTATAGTTTCAGTAGGATCAATACAAATATTGATATTAGGAATACAATTAATTTCATGATGAAAGATATAATGAGTAAATTATATTTAACAAATTTACATCTAGCATCAACAATACTTGATATGGTTGATCTATGAATCATAAATCTAGAAGGTATAATAGAAAATATCCTTGTGATAGTTATAAAATGGGAATATTTGCTCAATTTTTTAGTATTACAACCCCATACTATAGTAAATGGTTATCCATTAATTCTTGGAAAAACTTGGCTTTCTAAAAAAAATTTCATTAATTGTAGGTCAGGGGACATGGGTATTTCAAATGGAATAGATTCAAAGAAGATCTCATTGCATTTTACAACAAAACCTTTAAAAAAAATTCTTGTAATTTGTGGTTCTTTGAATCAGATAAGGAAGATGAGTATAATATCTCAACTTTAGCTAAAATCACTATAAAATAACATGTAGAGGAGTTGGATCCACTAGAAAGGGTAATTTTTGAATAAGAGATTATCTTAATTAATACCTTTTATGACTCAAGATTTGAAGATGAATAAATTACCATTCATAGAATCCTATGGAAGGATGAATATGAAGAACCTGATTACTTACCACCCATATAAATACAAGATATATTATTTAATTTTCCACATGGATGGAATCAAAAACTGCTTTCATATCTTTAAATCCCTTTAATAAATCCCATCCCTTCAAGAATTATTTTTGTTCAAAACACTAGAATGTTCCATTATTTGTTGTCTTATCATTGTCGTTTGAATTCATTAGTTAGAAACTTTGAAGGAATAAACTTAGCACATCCAAGCATGAATTAAATTGAAATACAACCAAATAAATTTATGTACATCAATAGTTAGTATTATAATGAACAAGAATAGAAATTATTTAATGTATTAAGTAAGCATACTAGTGTCTTTGCATGGGAATATCATGATATGATAAGAATATATCCTAATATACGTACGCATTGCATCTATAATGAGAATACTAATCCCATTAAACAATCACAAAGGAGATTTAACCCTATCTTAGATGATATCATCAAGGATGAGATCAAAAAAATCATTCAATGTAGGATTCATTTATCCTATCTCAAATAGTTAGTGGGTTTCCCTAGTAATTATTTTCCCTAATAAAAATAGGAATATATATGTGTATGTGTTTATTATCATGAGCTATAAAAATCCACATAAAATACCACTTCCCAATACCATTTATTGATCAAGTACTTGACACACTTGCTGGGAAGAAATATTTTTGTTTTCCTAATGGATTTTGTGGATACAACCAAATCTATGTAGGTCCAAAGGATAGAGAGAAAATAATTGTAACTTGTCCATGGGGTAATTATAATTATTGAGTTTTACATTTGGACTCTGTAATGCCCTAGTAACATTCCAATGAGTTGTTCTTACCATTTTTTCTGATTTAGAAAATGGTTGTGTTGAAATTAATATGAATGCTTTCATAGTATGTGGTGAGACTTTTAACCTTGATAAAGTGTTGACCCATTATGAAACTTATCATTTGGTCCTAAATCCTAAAAAATGTTTGATGATGATGGGTTAAGGCATCATTCTTGGTTATCATATCATTCGTAGGAATACAAGTAGATCTAAAGAAGTTTGAGATTATTAAGATTTTACCTCCAAAAACACAAATGGATGTTAGAATTTTTCTAGGAAACATTGGTTTTTATCATATTTTCATCAAATAATTTCTTATAATAATGGCTACTATGTATGCTTTGATAGCTAAATACTCTAAATTTGTATGGATAGAGAAAATTTCAAATTGCATTTGATAAATTGAAATAAAAACTTACCACTCTACTTATGCTATGAGGACCCAATTGGAAACTTACATTCCATAATCAAAATAATGCATAAAATTCCATAGTAGGTGCATCCTTGGGTTAGGTATAGGATGGTAAAAATTATGCTATTTATTATATTACCAAAAACTTGATAGAAGCTAAAATAAATTATACTACCATTAAAAATTAATTGTTGATGGTAGTATACACCATCAATAAATTTTACCACTATACTACTAGGTATTAGTTGCTTGTTTATATTAATCATAGAATAATTAAAAATATTATGAATAAACTATTTCTATTGGTTAAATCATATGATGGTTATTACTACTACAAGAATTTGATATCACTATTGTTGACAAATTAGGTAGAGCTAATGTGGTATTTAATTTCTTGTCAATATTAAATATTATAGGTGATGAAGATCCAATGGAGGATTCCATTCTAGATGAGTGTTTATTTAATATCAAAATAATTAGAATGTTTTTATATTATTGTCAAATATATAGAAACAAGGAAGGTTGTTACCCATTTCACTTATAAAGAAAAACAATAATTTGATTAAACAAAGTGTATTTTTTGAATGGATAAATGGTTTCTTATTAACCATGTTTTGTGTAGGTGTAATCTACAAGATGAAGTGTATGAAATCTTTTGTGCATGACACGATGAACTAGTAGGAGGATATTATTTAGTAAAACATACCATTTAAAAAGTTTTTTATGTAGGATATTATTGGTCATCACTTCATCATGATGTAAAAATGTACATGTGATTGTGATCAATGCCAGTGAATGGAAAAACCAATTGTATCAAATGGCATGTTCTTGCAACACAAAGTAGTTTTAGAACCATTAAAAAATGGACATTATTCTTTATAGGAACCATTGACCTACCTTCTCAAGGAAAATAAAATATTTTGGTATGGATAAATTATACAACAAAGTGAGTTGAGATATATGCTTTTACATATCCTTGTGAAGAAAAAGTAGCTAATTTCTTGTAAAATCAATTTTTTTATAGTTTGGTTCCCTGAATTCTATTATTTTAGACCAAAGACCATAATTTAAGCCTAAGATAATAAAATATTTCACCAAATTTTATCAAATTAGACATAAAAAATCATCACCATATAATCTCCAAGAAAATGGTCAAGTAGAGGTTACTAATAAATAATTAGAGACCACACTAATGAAAATAATGGTTTCACATAGAAAATATTGGATGAGCATGTTACAAAAAATTGTATGGGTCTACAACACCACATGGATATCTACCATTGAATTCATACCATATGAATTCGGTTATCATGAGAAACCTATTATTCCTATAGATTTTGAGTTACTAACACTTTGTACAACTTTGAAAGTGGGTATGGAGTTGTTGCTGGTATAAAGAGAAATTATTCTACAACTAAATGTATTTGGAGCTATAATTAGAAGTACTTATGTAAATAGATATCATTCAACAACAAAGGAAGATGTGACATGATAGCCATATTAAGAGCAACAAGTATAAACAAGGGTATTGGGAATTGTTTTTTTATTCCTATTACTTTGACTTTCTTAAAAAATTATAAACTTTTTGGCTAGGAAAATATAAAATAAAAGATGTATTTTATAATGGTACTATACATATTTTTCTTATTGATGATTCAAGGTAAATATTAGTGGTGATTGGGCATCATTTGAAATTATGCCATAAACCACTCACTAGGGAGGAATTTTTAATATACTTAATTTATAGTTAGATATTTATGTTGTGGAAGGCGTTTATGAATAATTGTATATTTTGTTTGTTTAAATTAATAAAAGAAAAATAAATAAAAGAAAAAATAAAAATAAAATAAAATTCAATAGTGAAAACCTTTTTGAGGTGCTATTGAATTTGGGCTTACATGAAAAGCAATTTTTGGCATGTTTTCCATCATTGAAGAAAAAGGAAGAGAAAGAATTATAACTATGATATTAGTGGAAATTGTATCTATATGTACATTTTAGCTTTCAATATTTCTAGTACAAAATAAGCAATGCTTAAAAAAGGTGCAAGGATATATTGCTGCAAAATATGCCTTTGGTTACGTTTGCGCCCAAGACTTTACCAACATTGAAAGACCAGGCTAGAACATAGTTTACCCGGTTCAATATCTAGAGGAGGTTGGTTAATTTCTTCTTTTAGAAAAAGGGAGAGAGAGAAAAATGCATAGAGATAGAAATATAGCTATTCCTAGAGTCGATTAAGGGGTATATATTAGATAATAGCAAAGCAACTATTACAACCTTTTACAGAGAAGCATATATTTGAACCACCAAAATAGAGAAACTAAACTTCTGGTGTAAATCTATTTAAACACAAGCTTATTGGTAAAGTTAATTTTAGAGCTAGCAAAACTTTGTTGCAAAATTTTCAGAGTAAGAATTAAAGCAAGTTATACTCAACCTAACATTATGTAGCAATTAAAAATCCATACATACTTGATTTAGAACACCAGTGAGCCAGAAACTAGAATGGATGATATTTTATTAGCTTTAAAAATTTTGTATACATAGCCTTGTAAACACCTAAGAGCTGACCATTTGTTTAGGTTGCTCATCCTACATATAATAGTTTTACATAATAGAACAATTGAAAGTTGTTACAATATTATGCCCATAGGCTCATTTCAATAAAGAGGTGGTTAGGAGAGCATGGAGTCTTCAATTAGAAATGGTTAAGATATATTTTGTTGCAATGATCCTATTTGATCTCTTTGAAAGCGTCATGGTCAAGTTGTCTTTTACTCAAAATGTTGCACTATCATGACTTTTTGCCTTAGCTCTGCCTTCACATTCAAAATTTTGTGGTGTCATGAATTTGTGTCATGGCTTGACCCTTGGCCTTAAAAATATCACGTTGTCATGACTTTTGGCCCTTAGCTCCGTCTTCATCTTCAAAAGGTCATACTATCATGACTTTTGGTCATATGATAGTATTTTTGAATTCTCCTTAAAGGTTAAGTACAAATATTCCAATTATTCAACCTTGTCATATGATAGTATTTTTGACTTCACATACAATTCATGCAATAAGGATTTCATTTGTGTGATGTCTTGAGCCATACTGAATATATGTTCCTCTTGAACTAGCTCTTCCCAACTGTTAATCTCCAACTCATATTCTAAATTTTTTTTCCAAGAAGTCTTCCACTACTCTTATATTAGGAAGTTATATTCTTTTTCCCAGAATCTAGGAATTCTATAGTTTTTTGCTATGCTCACATGTTTTAAAATTGCCTTAGCTTCTACCTTGAGTTCTTGCATTAGCTTGGAAGCTTCTATTTTCAACTTGTGCCTCTTGAAAATGTTCCTAGTAGAAAGCTTGGCTTGGGACCTTTTTTTCTTGTATTCTGTATCCAAGTATCATTTGTGTACTTTCTGCTAGGACTTGAATCTTTGTTTCTACAGATAACCTGGCCTTTAGGAGATTGATAGATTTATTAAATTTGTATTCCATTCAATCTAGCATTTCTTTAATCTTGACCAGGTATGACAAGTTGGGCCTTGCCTTCATTCTCCTTTTTTGGATAACTCCAATAATTTCTCTTCTTACTGGTCTAGCCTTTTATTTAGACAACCCACCGGTCTTGTTAGTGTTATCTAAAAGCTTCTTATTGAGGTCTTCAACCTATTTGTTTAATAGTTGTATTTGTTCTTTGTTATTCTCACATTTCTCCTTATAGGGGATGGCTTCATTGAACATTTGGTCCCATTTGTTTGCTTCATTCCTCAAGGTCTTCTCGATTGTCTTTTGTTGGTTTCAAGCATCTTCTAAACGCTTTCTTGATTGCTCAACCTTGAGGTACTTCTCTTTGTAGTATTAAGTGTTTAGGTATATGGTTCCCATGTGGGCTTGATATTTTTCCCACTCATCCTCAATTGGTAGTTGAGTGATATATTTTGTAGTTATATCAGCTTGGTAGTCTTCTAGGGTTATTTATCCCTTGGGATTTTGGATGAGCAACATCACCTTTAGGGTGGAATGTTGCATGCTGATTGGGTCTAGGACTATACCTTCCTTGGTGTGGGCTATGTTTTTAGAACTTTGAGTTCTACATGGTTTCAAATAGGTAGCAGTATTCAAGGTTACCTTTTTTAATTTTTTCAACTTGGCAATGGTAGGGTTGCTTTCGAAAGAAGAGGCAGGGATGGTTTGAAAGTTCTAGAGATTGGTGGTATAAGGGAATGGAATAGTGTCTAGAGAGGCATCCACATTTTATTGCTTAGTTAGAGGGTTCTTAGGGGTATCAAAGGATGATTTTGGATCATTTTGGGTTTGTGGTGGTGATAGTGGAGACTGGTGACCAAAAGGTGGAGAGGTATTGGCATGACCTGCAGAATGGGAGAGGGAATTTCTTTAGGAGTGAGGATAAGGAGGAGTATTGAGATTGATAGGAGACATACCTGGTATTTTTAGTGGGTCATTACCTTCATTTTCTAGTGTATTCTTAAGATATTTTGTATAATTTTTTCAATTTACTTAAAGCTCGAGTCACTAGTATTAGTTGCACCTTTCGTTGAGGTTTCTCCTTTGCTAGGGGCTTCTTCTGGAAGGGTGGTTTTATTGGTTGTATCAGCTAATTCTTGGTCATCCATTTCTTGGTGCTCTAAATTCTTCTTAGAGGCTTCCCCCATCTCTTCCTATTCCTCTACTTCTTGTTGATCCCATGTTTCCTCCTGATCCCCTATTTCTTCAAAGTCTTCTATTTCTTCAGAGTGTTTTGCTTCTTTAGAGTGTGACTCTGCTTATTTTCTTCTCTTTCATCTCTTTTCCTTTGTCAATTTGGACTTCCACTTTCTTGATTCTACTTTCCATTTTCTATGGATGGGGAGAGTATCATCGTCAAACTCCATGTATGATCCAAAAGGGAGAATGAAGCTTTGAGGTTTATTTTTAGGAACTTCTATTTTATCAAAGGAAATATCTTTCTCTTTGCCTTTGTTGATATCTATTTTACCTTAAATTGGTTTGATGGGGATGTTGTTGATGCCCAAAGGGACTTTATCTACAATATTTTTGGACCATTCATCGTGGTTCTTGTCGTACCTTTTAGAAAACTATTTTTCAATCTTCGTCCCATACCTAGAAAATGTGTGCATGTGGCATCTCATTTTCCACCATGATAATATCTTAGTGTGATCCTAATATTCCCCTATTTTATTCATCCTTTTTATGACCTTTTTATCTAGCTTGTGGGTTGGGTTCACATCAAGGCTCCAATCTACCAAGTGTTCATAGAAATCATGCCATAGAGGCAGTAGCTGCATATTTTCAATGTGCCACTCTAATGGTTGATCATTCTCATTTTTGTGTCCTACCTATCCATTTGCTTGTCTAATGCATACATTTATTTGAATGGGGCTTGATTAAGGGTAGCTTAACTTTGAGTGAATTTTTCTATAGGGTTGCACTTCCATTTTTGTGGTAACTCAACTAATTTTAGATTTCTCAAAGTTTGAGCAATTCACTCGTGGTATTCTTTCTTCAATACTGATACACCCTCAAACTAAAAGGGCATGAGATAGGTACCTATTTTACCAGTGCATGTTATGAATTTGCTATTGATAAAATCAGCTTACCTCATATATTCTAGAGTGAACAATCGCTTAGTGACGTAATAAGGTAGAAAAATAAGGCTTCTCTATGAAGACATATAGTATAATGACCTCTCCCTATGTCAAAATAAACCAATCCCCTTCCTCTACATGGATGTGCTACAAAGTAACCTACATATGCTAGGGAACTCTTGGCATGGCACCATACATGACCTTCAACATAGGGCCCAATAATTCCATATTAAAATGGTAATACAACTATACCTTTGAAAGGAGAGGCATCCAATCACACACAGGCATGAGGGATCTATCTTGGACTTTTGTCGTGGTAGAGATGAAACTTAAATTCTTTGCCTAGAAAAAAATTAAAAGCCATATTAGGTAAGAAGAAAACCTAAAGGCATCGAGGATGTATTTCTGGAGATTGAAGAGGCCTGCATGCAATTGCTACACCAGGTATTTAGGCTAGTCAAAGAAGAGTGGCAATTTTTTTGGGTCCACATGCGATGCATCATAAAACTTGGGGTTGGATATGCATTGTTCTACAAAAACCTGTCATTCATAGACTTGCATGTCTATTTATAGCCCTACCACCATGGCCAACATGGAAAAAATATCCTTGTACTTGAATTTGGATAGGAGAATCAAGGATCTTGGTATGGTTCCCTCACGGAGAGGATCTACCAAATATTCTTGTAGGAATAATCTGATTTTGGGGGTGTTGGTATAAAAATTTTTTGAATTAATGAGTTCGAAATGGATGGGGTTTACCATAGTATTTCTTCCATAGCTAAAGGTGGCCATAATTGCATTGGTTTCGAGTATAAAAATGACTCCCTCCCTAGAGTCTTTCATAATTCTATGCTTGACATCATAGAATTCTACCATAGCTCTGATTATTTTAGGGCAGGGATGGACTTGGGGGTAGACATACCAATAAAGTAGAGCATTTTCATGACCCATTACCCTCCCACATTATTTAAATAATACCTGATATAAGGGGCATGACCCTAAAGAATCCTATAAAAATTCCAATAAATTTTTTTTAAAGGAACAAGAAATATTAATTATTTAAGGGCTATTTATGAGGTCTGGTAAAAGATAAATTTAAGGAATTGTCTTTTACAAAATTATAACCATACAATAAATAAATGGGTAGATTTAGTGGACCCAATGTGGATGGGACCTAAAAAGGACTAAGGAATTTTTAAATAACTTATGAGTCATCCCATATTTTGGTAAGTACTCATGTGGCTACCCTACATTAGTGGGAGTTATGAGGTGAATCCCATGGCTTATCAAGAATAGTTCTAACATTGTAACTATCCTATGCCTCAATAGTATGAGTTTTGTCACTCACCTCATACCTAGAGGACCCTTAAGGACATGATGAAGTCATAATGGGTCCAAGGCATCTTTTTAATATTATTATAATGTGGCCACTATTTGTCCCATGAGGGGAAAATTTCCCTATAAATATGGGATATTTTTATGAAGAAAGACCATCTAGAATATAGGAAATCTTAATGGTCTATGGGAGTATGCTCTCCACCATGGATGGATCATAAACCCGAAGACTTGGAAAACTTTCCCTAGTTAGAAGGATGTAAACTTGGAAAACTAGAAGAAGGAGAATCTCTAGAAGAATTGTGAAAAGGAGGAAGACTAAAAGGAGATTATTTCAAGGAAAAATTTAGTTGGAATATTTCCCTAACTGTACTTATTTGGAAGTTGTTTCAGGATTGAAATAGAATAAGTATGTCACTTTGTACTTTATTGTGTAAAATTTATTTTCAACTAATATTATCCCTATTGCTGGACTATTCGTGCTTATAGAAATCTTAATTAAGACCTTACAGGGTTATTGGGTTTGCATTATAAAATTAGTAGACTCAAGTTACAACAGGCCCCTTTCTATGTATTAAGTATTATCAAAAATGTGTTGGAAGTCTATAGAATTTCTTAAGGAAACCCTTAACCTTACACAGTGTTTAAGAGTAAGGGTAAATTGTCGATAAGCCTTTAAAGGAAACTAACTACCCTGATATACTTATTTATAAATTCGAGTTCACAACACATATGTGAACTGTGTCATATGTACAAATATATTGCCCTGTCAAAGGTCGACCCCATGATATTTTAGACACTTAGATCTTGTTTGTATTATCCACAGGAGATAAATCATCTTGGTTGTACTAGCTGAAGGAAGACAAGAACTAGAACTTTGGTAGATAAAAGAATGAATTGACTTCAGGAAGGGATTTTTTATTGGAGATGATTGAGAACCATAGAAGAGTTGTTGCTTGTAGAAAATCATGATTTATCCACCCACAAGTGTTGTAATGTTTACTAAGTTATGATTCACCTTGGAAGAATAGGATTTCATTTATAACCATTCACTAGGAAATTACGACGATATCTTGTTCCTGGAAAATCCATTGGAGCCTGTGACTGTGTTAAGGGGATAGTCTGTTTGAGTGTTGCTTAGAGAAAAATACTTTGATTATATCAAGATTTTTGTGCCAATATGTCATTAAGAACTCCAATTTCCCAAATATAGTATGAGGTATACACGTTCGGATAGTGTTACCACAATGTGGTAGGTCTCATAGCTTACTCTTTCTTGCTCTTATTATGTGATTATACCACCTATAGCGAGATGATACCCTCTAATATTAGATAATATTCGAAATCGTGGGATTATGGAACACTTAAAATTAATTGAGAATGGAGTCTCAAAAAATTTTCTTGTATCAAAGGTCTTATACGAACCGAAGTCTAAATGCCTTCCCTTCTAGGAAAATTGGATAAAAGAGTGAATCTATTAGACCTTCCGCGTCTTGTAGATAAGACTACATTTTTCTCATATGGATTTCACCTACGCAAGGGTTATTGGACTTTGTTGACACGGGATCACTTTAGCTACTTTAAACAATAGCATATTACCCTTTACTAATCGTCGAGTAAACAAAATGTGTATGTTATGTTTGACCAATAGACCAACGAAACCCTATCACTTGAGCATGGAACCCTAGATTTCTAGGGATACGAGGGAAAAAATTCCTATGTACTAACCTCATTGAAGCATATATCTAATTAATAGACTCATAAGCCTCATGGTAAAAATGAGGGCACTGAGTACACCGTAGGGTTGGTTTAATCCCCCTATCGCACATAAACTAAACTTATGAGATATCGTAATGTATGTTTCTAGGAAAGGAAAATAACCATGTAATCAAGGTTACCTTAAATGCAAATTCAAAAAAAAAAGGACATTTGTTTTAGAGAGAGAGTTTGCTTACGTAAATTACCTTCTAAAAAATGAATTAGTATAAGGTTAATGTGGTTATTATTTGATGCCTAGGAATCTAGTTTATAAAGGTAAGGAAACTAAAGGATTTTTCATGTAAGCAGTAAGCACCTAAAAGAGTTTCCAAAGAGGGGATGCAAATGGGAAGTATGGCAACAGAACAAGTAAGCTTGAAAATAACAGGGCCCACCTAAGGTAAAGGTGCCTAGAAGAACTAACTGGAAGAACTAACTAAAGTGAAACATGACCAGTGGCCAACAGAAAAAGGAAAGTGAAACTTAAATAGAGAAATTTAAGGCCAAGCATGGGAAAGGGGTTCCCACATGGGAAAGGGGTCGGGTTTTCATAATTATGCTTGTGAGGATGTTGAAAACTAGGGGTGCAATCCAAGGAAACTATTGCTTGTGAATGCATTCGGACCGATATTCCTTCCATTTACTAGACTTCCCCAATAGATGGGTGTAGGAGTTGATGTTGTCTCTGATTTCGAACAAGACCTCCCTGAGAATGTCATGGAAAGACTTTATGGTTGGCAGAAAACTTGCGGACCAAATGATCGGGTTCCAACTATCCTCAATATGGAAATTATTGTGATGTTTGTGGATACATTTGTGTATGGAATTTACAAATGTGGCGTAGGTTATTAGAGCAGCAACAGACCTGGGATTGGTTCCCTCAAAACCCTGTCTCATCCATACCAAGCCCCCTGGCAACAACTCACATTGTGCAAACATTGAAACATGTAGGGTCATTCCTTAGGCCAATGGGGAAGCAGTCTCTCCAAACTAGAATGTCAGATTCACTGACTCCCCTATTAGCTAGCTAGTCTACAACTTTGTTTCCTTCCCGGTACTGATGCTGAATGACTAATTCTGGGTAATTGCAAACTAGAGCCTTGCATTCTTAGAAAATCGAAGCTAGTTTGGGAATGAATACTTATATTTTTGATGAAAATCATAATAGTAGGAAGTAATAAATTACCCTTAGTTGTTTTAATGATCTTTGATTATTAATTTAGGAAAATAATGGTTATTATGAATTAATGGTATGGGACTTTAATTCATAGACTTTGTGTCACTTATGAAGAATGAATTTGGAATTCATTCTTGAGGGAAGTTTATAGGGTTTCCTCGAAATACGATATCTCCAAAATATAGTTCCAATGACTTTCATGAACAATGTAAGATGTTAAATGACTTAGAATAAGGAACCTAAAAGAACTAGAGATTCCTTAATGGTATTGTGAATTTTATATTGATGTCATAGAAAAGGGAATTGGGTGATTCCTTAATTACATTAAGAGGTCAAAAAGGAAGCATTGTACTCCTTGATCTATATTTGAGAAAAAGGGCCTGTAGATGCCCTGCTATTATTGTAAATTCACCATTTAAGTTTATGAAAATGAGGAAGAAAATATTTTGGAGGCTGGGTTTTTCCTGAAAGGGTTTCCCAGGACAAATATTTGTGTCAATAATTAATTTTTTTCTTATTTAATTCTTGTGGATGTTATATTTTCTTTGAAAATGAAAATTATATATGTAATGTTTATTTTTATGCCTTGAATGTATGTTAAACTTTCAGCAGTTTAAGCATGTATGGATGCTATAAAAGTATGCTCAATTTCTAATATGTTGATAATTTAAAGTAATTGTATCATTTAGTTTTGAATGTAATGAGTAATGATGAATGATACTTGTAGGTAGAGTTTCTCAAATGATAGTCTCATGTGAAGGATGTATGTTTACTTAATTATGTTAATGAATAAAGGAATTTGTCTATTTTTCTATAATGTTGAGGGATAACTATTTATGAATGATGCATATTTCCATATACAACACTGTTTATATTCATGTTGATTATTCTTGCCAATTTCCAAGAACTATTATGTAATAGAAACCAAATATTAAGGGGATAATTGGATTTATGCATTATATACTTATTCTTGAATGAAACACAAACCTTGTTTAAGAAGAAGTCTATTATAGTACCTCAAATCTAATGATAATATGTAATTAATCTTGCTTCATGGATTAAATTCACTCAATATGGTTTAGTTGAGATAATATTGTAGAATAAAGTTCTCAAGATGGCTAAAATACCTTGATTTACAAACCGAGATAGACCTTGCACTCTATACTAAAGGACTGAAGTTACATGTGGAGGAAAACACCTATAAGGGACAAGTAATATCCATTTGTAATGTGGTTAACAAGAAGTATTCCTAAACAAAAGGGTGTACCAACATGCTTGAAGAGGCTTTAAGATAGGTAATCATATTTAAGAGGACATTCCAAGGATTCTTATCACAATAGTGATATAATGGTCTTAGAACTCCCTTCTAGATGGAATGGATTGGAGCTAAGATTTATGAATAACCATAGGTGTGGTTATTTCATCTATGATGGTTTACCATGGGTGTGGTTCTCCATATTCAAGGCATTCACCTGGTCTTGGTGGACCAAATGGTGATTTCTCCTTTTTAAGGGGGATGAAACCAGTACGCTTGGCCAGTGTACTCATACCAAATGGGATATGAAGGTTTTGTAGAAGCTAATCACTTCTACTTAAAGAGACTCTGATCAAGTCTCTATAACACTTGAAGCTATTTGCATTGAAATTTATAATCCAAATGGAATATGTCTATCTTAGAATATAGATTAGGTCTTTCACATATGTCTATGAACATTTATATATGTTTAAAAAAAAAAAAATTGGATAAGGAGTAAGGGATAGGGGACTGTTACAGTTGGTATCAGAGCCTAGACTAACTGATAGATGCTAGTTAAGATCTAGGTTAGCAAAGAATTGGGGCATGAAGTTAAACTTGAGAGAATATTCCACAACTTTAAAATATACACTTGGTAAGTGCTTGGGATGATGATGTCTGAGTTCCTCTCCCCCATGATTAGATCCATACTCGTTCAAAAGTGGAAGAGCTAAGTGAATCCTCCTGCATGGATTTTAAGTGGTGTACCTTAGAATCTTTTGGGAATTACTCGACATCTATATCTTTAAGACCTACTGTGTATGATTCAAGGTTATGATATACTAAGGATTCACTTGAATTATAATCGTCCAACCAGTTTGGACAACTTAAACGACTATAGTCATAACTATAAGTGAAACCTTAATAGATACAAACTAAGTACAAACAAAAAAATGTTTTCTTTATTTTTATTTTTGATCAATGTTACAATAAACTTTGGATTTTTTCCAAATCATAGGCTAAGGTGTAGGAAATGGCAGAAGAAGTATCCTGACAACAACACCGGAAACTAAAAATTTGATATGCTGGAAGAGAGCAAGGAGGATGAAACTTCATGTAAATCCCCCAAATTTGAGAATTAGGGAACTCCACCAAGTCGGCCCTAGAATCCCAAATGTCATCACCGCATGCAACTCCACAAAATTATTTTGAAAAGTATGCACCGGCCACCCGGGTGGTGGTTGAAAGTTATATGGGGTGTTAAGTTATTTAAATCGAGAATAATCTGCTATGTCATACATGTGGTACTAAACTCATAAGAAGTTTGGAGCATAGTTTTTCTATAGTGGTTTAAGGCACAAAAAAAATACATACATGAAACAGGTGTAAACCAGACACCAAAGTTAGAAGTATGATAATACAGAAGTAATTACAACTCTATCATATGACAACAAGGTCAATAAGGGTACACTTTACAGTAATAGTGTCGTGCGATAGATATGTTTTTCCAATAGAGAAGTAAGGTACAAAATCATTTGTTAGAGTCATTGAAGGGTCGATGATAGGATGTGATGCAAAATAAGGAAAGGACACGTGGGTTGTGATGATTAGTTCTAAGCACATCAAAATAAGATTACCCCCTTGACAATTGGAGGGCAACCCAGTAATTCAATTTGATGGATCTACAAATATATGGAAATAAATGGACCTCAAAATACTATCCAACGAATAAAATTGAAGCAAAAATCCAACATCACAGAATGGAGTAAATAGTGTAGAATTTATCTCAGTTTCAAAAATAGGAATAACCTAAGCACTATTCATGGCAGTGAATATCATATTGCTCATATTAGGGTTTACCCTATTAATACTAGTGATCTCGAGGACAAACATCATAAGGTATCTCATAGTTATTTTACTCTTGTTAGCCAATATGTTGGTACATACTCTTTGAGTTATGGCTTTTGAAAATGCTAGAATTGACAACGGTAATCCTACAAAAATATCATAAATTAGACCATTAAATATCATTAGGGCAAGATATCCTTTGAATATGATCTTTCATAATACCAAGAATATACTGGATGCAAGTGACTAGCAATGGTTGAAAGAAGGATGATTTGAGGGAGCAGCTCGATTAGAGCCAAGAAATGTAGATAGATGTTATATGTCTGCACTAGTAGAAATATGGGATCCCGATAGAGGGACTTTCTAGTTACCCATTGGAGAAATGACTATTACATTGGAAGGCGTATACATAATATACCAAATACTGATATAAGGTCGTGTAATAACTGCTGCTAATGAAGAGAAAATTGGACATATTTTGGAAAGAGTGTTCAGAGTAGATTGGAGAAATGTGAACACCGATAGGGGGTGCATAGAGCATGAAATTCACTATGTGTAGGGTAGGCTGACACATAAGCATGCAATTATAATGGAGATCATATCAGGTGTTATTCTTCCCGAATCAAGAAGTGCACGTTTCCCTTGGAATTTATTTGGAATTGTGCAGGATATAGTTGAAGAATCAGTAATATATGCATGCACACCAATATTATTGGCCCAAATCTATAGAGAGTTGTTCGATTTAAGAACAATGATGAAAACCATATTGAACTATAGCACTTTGCTACAAGTTTGGGAATGGTAGCACATAGTAGTGGCCAGACCCCAAGGGCTACCTTATGATGCACATCAATTTATGGGACCAGAGATGCCCTATGTGTTAAGATGTCAACAGAAAAAGGAATGGTATAACCATAGACCAATTGAGGGAAATAAAGGGTGTTTTTACTCTATTTGGGAGAATCTGCAATACTGTGATGTTATTTGGAGACCTTGGAGATTGGGCCTAGCTTGGGTAGAATATGGTTTTCAACTCACTCGATTGAGACGAGAAATATGGTTGATCGGACATACCAATATGCAATACAAGTATTTTCAATATACTATTACATAATGAATACTGGACCCATCCAGGGTTTACACGAGGAAGGAACGAACATCCATGATACCTCCACCAATAGAACCACTAGCTTTAGAACCTGATGAAGCCATATGGACACCTAAGGAGGATGACACGGGCATGACCCATGACTATGATATTTGGTGGACCGCTCAACAACAATGCCAAAAGAAATATTCTAGTGAGGAAAGTAGTTGTAGGGAAACAACCAAAGATGTAGAGGAGGAACACTCTTCTAGGAATAAAAATGAGGAAGAACCTCCTAAAAGATATGTGCACCAATGATTGGATATAGGAGCTGGACCATCCAGTATAAGAGAAGAGGAAACTTTGAGGTAAGCACAACGTAAATTAGAGACGCTAAAGAAACAAATTTGACTGTTAGAAAACAATAGTTGAAGTTAGTAGAAAAATGGGTGCAACAAAGGTTTAAGTTGGATACTGAGAGAGAAACCATCATCTTAGAGTGAGAAAGGCTTTGAATGGAGTTAACACAAATATGCTTCTGGATAGATACATTTGGGACAACCTTGCAAGTAGATAATGCGCAATTATGTGATGGAAGAAATATATACCGAGCTACATTCTTGACTTCTTGTATGGATGCACTTATAAGCCATGGATTACTTCTTCCAGTACAACTAGCGGCTATGGGGAAACATGAATAGGGAAATACAACTTAGGAAATTGGTCAAGCCAATCCTCAAGCAGTTCCTCCAACTGACTCTCAAATTGGTAATAAAGTTATGGAATTGACAGGTGAAAGATCCAAGCGAGAACAACCTTGAGATCCAAAACCACTAACCTAGAAACTATATGTATTAGTATGCCAATAAGTTTGGCCAATTGTAAGAAAAAATTATTTTAAATATATATATATATATATGGTATAAAAATAAATAAATATTGTGTCTTCTATCATGAAAATCTTATGTAAGTAAAGCAAACTTATTTAAATAGAATAACACTAAATGAATTTTAAGAATTGATTGGTGTCCATTCTTGGAGAAGGTATGGGACTTCTCCATGATTATATAAACCAAGAGATATTTGGGTGGATGCTCTGGAATTAAAATGCATATTAGGATATATGTGAATATCCTAAATTGAGATTCTGAAATTATGTTGTATCTTTGTTAGCATTTGATTTTTATCAGGTTAATTCATGCCAAAGGTTAATAAAATTATATTGTGATACTCCTTGGTGGGAGTTTTGATAAAACCAACAACTTTTTTTATTTCTAGTAAGGTACAAATGCATAATTTCATGATATCCTTGTAACATCATTTTGCAAATTCTAATACTATAGTTCTCTAGATCAATTGTTTGTGCAATTTGAAGTGAGTTAAAATTATAGTTTTGTGTAAATATTGTGTATCGGTGATGCTTTCAATACTTATTGATATGAAAAATGGATGTTATATTGTTTATAAGGACATGATACTACTGATATTTTTCACTTTTGTAGGTCCAAGAACTCTCATGGATGGAAGATGAAGCTTGCCATCAAGATTGAAGTGTTGTATGATAGAATAAATTGTATGCAAAACAATAGGATAAATGCTAGTTTTTCTATACAAATGTGTTTCTATAAGATAGATGCCAAACATAGAGGACTGTGTTTAATCTAAGGGGGGGTGTATGTAATGTACCGTTACCCTCCTACCTTATTTAAAGAATATTAATTAATATTGGGGGATCAATTAATGCCTGATAGAAGGAGCATGACCCTAAAGAATCCTACAAAAATTCCAATAAAATAATATTAAAGGGATAAGAAATATTAATTATTTAAGGGCTATTTATGAGGCTTGGTAAAAGATATATTTTAGGAATTGTCTTTTACAAAATTATAACCATACAATAAATAAATGGGTATATTTAGTGGACCCAATGTGGATGGGACCTAAAAAGGACTAAGGAATTTTTAAATAACTTATGGGTCATCCCATATTTTGGGAAGTACTCATGTGGCTACCCTACATTGGTGGGAGTTATGAAAGGAATCCCATGGCTTATCAAGAATAGTTCTAACCTTGTAACTATCCTATTTCTCAATAGTATGAGTTTTTGAACTCATCTCATCCCTAGAGGACCCTTAAGGACATGATGAAGTCATAATGGGTCCAAGGCATATTTTTAATATTATTATAATGTGGCCACTATTTGGCCCATGAAGGGAGAATTTCCCTATAAATAGGGGACATTTTTGTGAAGAAAAGCCATCTAGAATCTAGGAAATATTAATGGTCTAGGGAGTATGCTCTCCACCATGGGTGGATCAGAAACTAGAAGACTTGGAAAAGATTCCCTAGTTAGAAGGGTGCAAACTTGGAAAACTAGAAGAAGGAGAAACTCTGGAAGAATTGTGAAAAGGAGGAAGACTAAAAGGAGATTATTTCAAGGAATATTTCCCTAACTGTACTTATTTGGATGTCATTTCAGAATTGAAATAGCATAAGTATGCCATTTTGTACTTTATTGTGTGAAATTTATTTTCAACTAATATTCTCCCTATTGCTAGACTATTCATGCTTATAGAAATCTTAATTAAGACCTTGTAGGATTATTGGGTTTGCATTATAACATTAGTAGACTCGTGTTACAACAAGCCCATTTCTATGTATTAAGTGTTATCAAAATGTGTTGGAAGTCTATAGACTTTCTTAAGGCAACCCTTAACCTTATGCGACGTATAAGAGTAAAGGTAAATTTTTGGTAAGCCTTTAAACAAAACTAACTACCCTGATATATTTGTTTATAATTTTGAGTTCACAAAACATATGTGAATTGTGTTCTATGTATAAATATATTGCTTTGTCAAAGGTCGACCCCGTAATATTTTAGATAATTAGATCTTGTTTATATTATCCACGGTTAATAAACTGTCTTGGTTGTACTAGCCGAAGGAAGACAAGAACCAAAACTTTGGTAGATAAAATAATGAATTGAATTCATGAAGGGATTTTTTATTGGAGATGATTGAGAACCATAGCAGAGTTGTTGCCTATGGAAAATCATGATTTCTCCACCCACAAGTGTTGTAATGTCCACTAAGTTATGATTCACATTGGAAGAATAGGATTTCATTTATAACCTTTCACTGGGAAACTACGACGATACCTTGTGCCTAGAAAATCCATTGGAGACAGTGACTGCGTTAAGGGGATAGTCTGTTTGAGTGATGCTTAGAGAAAAATACTTTGATTATATCAATATTGGTATGTCAATATGTCATTAAGAACTCCAATTTCCCAAATCGAGGATGAGGTATGCACATTCAGACGATGTTACCACAGTGTGGTAGGTCTCATAGCTTACACTTTCTTGGTCTTCTTATGGGATTGTACCACCTATAGTGAGATGATACCCTCTAATATTAGACAATATTCGATGTCGTGGGATTATCAAACACCTAAAATTAATTGAGAATGGAGTCTTAGGAAATTTGCTTGTATCGAAGGTCTTATATGAACCGAAGTCTAAATGCCTTCCCTTCTAGGATATTTGGATAAAAGAGTGAATCCATCAGACCTTCCATGTCTTGTAGATAAGACTACGTGTTTTCCATTTGGATTTCACATATGCAAGGGTTATTGGACTTTGTTGATACATGATCACTTTAGCTACTTTAAACAATAGCATCTTACCCCTTAATAATCACCGAGTAAACCAAACACATATGTTATGTTCGACCAATAGACCAACGAAATCCTATTCCTTGAGCATGGAAACCTAGATTTCTAGGGAGACGAAGGAAATAATTCCTATGTACTAAACTCATTGAAGCATGTGTCTGATTAATAGACTCATAAGCCTCATGGTAAAAGGGAGAGCGGTGAGTACACCGCAGGGTTGGTTTAATCTCCCTATCGCACATAAATTAAACTTATGATATGTCGGTAGGTATGTTTCTAGGAAATGAAAATAAACGTGTAATCAAGGTTACTTAAATGCCAATTCAGGAAAAAAAGGACATATGTTTTAGAGAGAGAGTTTGCTTAGGTAAATTACCTTCTAAAAAATAAAATAGTATAAGGTTAATGTGGTTATTATTCTATGCCTAGGAATCTAGTTTATAAAGTTAAAGAAACTAAAGAATTTGTCATGTAAACATTTATGATGATGGTAAGCACTTAAAAGTATTTAGAAGATAAGTGACATGGGTGGATATAGTTATTAAGGAATAAGTATATTAGTTAAATTTGGGAATGAATACTTATATTTTTGATGAAAAAATTAATAGTAGGAAGTAAGAAATTACCATGAGTTGTTTTAATAATATTTGATTATTAATTTAGGAAAATAATGGTTATTATGAATTAATGGTATTGGACTTTAATTCATAGAATTTGTGTCACATATGAAGAATGAATTTGTAATTCATTATTGAGGGAAGTTTATAGAGTTCCCTCGAAATACGATATCTCCAAAATAAAGTTCCAACGAATTTCATGAACAATGTAAGATGTTAAATGACCTAGAATAAGGAACCTAAAAGAACTAGAGATTCCTTAATGGTATTGTGAATTTTATATTGATGTCATAGAAAAGGGAATTGGGTGATTCCTTAATTACATCAAGAGGTAAAAAAAGAAGCGTTGTACTTCTTGATCTATATTTGAGAAAAAGGCCTATAGATGCCCTGCTATTATTGTAAGATTCATCATTTAAATTTATGAGAATGACGAAGAAAATATTTTGGAGGCTGGGTTTTTCCCAAAAGGGTTTTCCAGGATAAATCTTTTTGTCAATAATTTATTATTTGCTTTTTTAATTCTTGTGGATGTTACATTTTCTTTGAAAATGAAAATGATATATGTAATGTTTATTTTTATGCCTTGAATGTATGCTAAACTTTCAGTAGTTTAATCATGTATGGATGCTAGAAAAGTATGCTCAATTTATAATATGTTGATAATTTAAAGTAATTGTGTCATTTATTTTTGAATGTAATGAGTTATTATGAATGATACTAGTAGGTATATTTGCTTGAATGATAGTCTCATGTGAAGGATGTATGCTTACTTAATTGTGTTAATGAATAAAGGAATTTGTCTAATTTTCTATAATGTTGAGGGATAACTATTTATGAATGATGCATATTTCCATATACAACACTATTTATATTCATGATGAATATTCTTGCCAAATTTCCAAGAATTATCATGTTATACAAACCAAGGGGATAATTGGATTTATGCATTATATACCTATTATTGAATGAAATACAAACCTTGTTTAAGAAGAAGTCTAGTATAGTACCTCAAACCTAAGGATAAGATGTAATGAATATTGCTTCATGTATTAAATGCACTCAAGATGCTTTAGTTGAGATCATATTGGAAAATAAAGCTCTCAAGATGGCAAAAATACCTTGATTTACAAACCAAGATAGACCCTACACTCTACACTAAAGGATTAAGGTTACATGTGGAGGAAAACACCTGTAAGGGACAAGTAATGTCCATTTGTAATGTGGGCAACAAGAAGGTTGCCTAAAAAAAAGGGTGTACCAACATGCTTGAAGAAGCTTTAAGATAATCATATTTAAGAGGAAATTTCAAGGATTCTTAACACAATGATGATATAATGGTTTTAGAAATCCCTTCTAGATGGATTGGATTGGAGCTAAGATTTATGAATAACCATAGGTGTGGTTATTTCATCTATGATGGTTTACCTTGGGTGTGGTTCATCTTCAAGGTATTCAACTGGTCTTGGTGGACAATATGGTGATTTTTACTTTTTAAGGGGATGAAACCAGTACGCTTGGCCAATGTACTCATACCAAATGGGGTATGAAGGTTTCGTAGAAGGTGATCACTTCTACTTAAAGAGACTCTGATTAAGTCTCTGTAGCTCTTCAAGCTATTTTTAATGAAATTTATAATCCAAATGGAATATGTCTATCTTAGAATATGGATTAGGTCTTTGCCATATGTAGATGAACATTTATATATGTTTAAAAAAAATTTATGGATAAGGAGTATCAGATAGGGGATTGTTATAGGCGTGGTACGTGAACGTGCTTTGGAATGATGGAGTGATATTTTTGGCAACCCTGGCCGCTATGTCCTTCTGAATTCACTCCAAATATTTTGATATCATGCTGGTATTAGTGATGTGGATGTTTAGATCAACAAAACTGCTTCCATTGCTAGTCAACTTGTGTTTCCTTTTAGTAGTAGCTGGTGGTGAAGCCATCATGGTTGTTTGTTGTTATTTAGAACTAAAATAAACCTATAACATGCTTAGCAAAGTGTTGTAGGACTTTATAATAAATCAAGGAGTGCAGTGAGCAGAAGAAAAATAATGGAGAGAATGAAGAAGTGATAAAAATTAGGTGATATAAGCGGACATGGATGCACATGCCAAAGTGACATGTAATAACTATGGTTGGTGGCATACACCCCAATACTAATTTTTGAATATTTTTGAGTGCTTTGGTTCATGTGCCACTTTCAAGAAACCAACTGCCATGCATTACCATTTTGGTAGGGCCAATAGCACTGCTTCGCTATTGTATTGGACCAATAAATTAGTGTCACCTTTGCTCTGGGTCAATAAGCAGGTACGATGGTACTTTGAAAAGTGGGGTTTTAAAATTTGAGAAAATTGTCTTGTATTTCCTGCAAAAAGGTGTGGTCACTTTGAGGTGGCCTTTGGGTGCTAAGATGTCACACCATTGTGAAAAACCGCTTTGAGGTGGTCATTGGTCACCAAAATATTGCACCATCATGACAAATCACTTTCAGGTGGCCTTTGGGTGCTGAGATGTTGTGCTATCATGATAAATTTACTTAATGTGGCCTTCGAGCACCAAAATGTCATGCCATCATGATAAATTTACTTGAGGTGGCCTTCGGGAACCGAAATGTTGCACCATCATGAAAAATTTACTTGAGGTGGCCTTTGCGTGCCAAAATGTCATGCCATCACAATAAAATTCCTCGAAGTGGTCATGGGCCATCAAAATGTTGTGAAATTGTGACAAAAAAACTTGAAGTCTTTGAAAGAAGACATATATTTACATAGAATACATACAAGGTAGGGGGAAACCCTTTAATTATAGTACAAATTCATATGGAAGCCATTTATGGAAATGGGTTGAACTTGAACCTGTTCGTTTCTCAGCTGGAAAGAGTTCTACTATTTTGTTTTTATAAATTCGAAGAGGTCTTCCTAGAACGTGTTGAATTTGTCATGATTTCTAGGTTTCACCTTCTTTTCATTCCATAGTAGGACCAAATCTCCCACCTTGAAATTTCTCAGAGTGGCCTTTCTATCAAACCATTTTTTGTGGTGGCCATATTGTTGTAGGCTTAATCCTTTTGTTATTTTAAATGCAATAGTTGTATCAACCTATTATCCATTGGTTTGGCCTCCTCTATGCCAATTTTATTGAGCAGTTTTAAAGCTCACATCTCTGTGTATTGGAAGGACAGTTTATTTGTCATAGACCAAAGATTAGGGAGATGTGTTAATGGAATTTTTTATGGTTATTCTATCAGCCCACAATGCTTAATTTATCAAAGAGTGCCAACTTCTCTTATTGTCCTTCAGAGTCCGCTTCAAGATCCTAAGCAAGATTTTGTTCATTGATTCAACTAATCCATTTCCCTACGGTTAACAGTTTGAGGATGTTTTAAGTAAATCCTATATTTACATGCAAAGTGAATCATATTTACTCCTATTAAATATGAGCCATTGTCTATGACAAATGCATCTAGAATTCCAAATATTGTTATTAAACTTTCCACATTTTCCATCACAACCTCTTGATCTAATTTTTTAATGGGTATTGCTTCTACCCACTTAGTAAAATAGTCAGTAGCTGTTAGTATGTATTTATGCCCAATGGATGAATTGGGCTCTATTATTCCAATGAAATCCAATCCCTATTCTTGAAAATATTCTTCAACCTGAATGGATTTTAGAGGTATTGAAGCGTTTCTATTTCTCCCAATGTATCTTTTGCATTTCTTGTAGTTTCTTGTTACTTTGAAAGTGTCTACGAAGATAGTTGGACAATAACATCTAGTACTGAGAATATTTATGGTACTTCTTGAGTAGTGTGCTCATAATGAGCCTCCATGGAATTCTTCCAAGATCTTCTATTTTTTATCTTCCTTTATGCACTGAAGTAACACTTCATCCAATTTTTTTTTGTACAACCCCTCATATAGTAGAGTGTAATTTAGTGCCTGGATCTTGTAACTTCTTCTAAGTATTCTGGTAAGTACCCAATTAATTTATCAGCCTCTTATTCTGGTGAAGCTAGTTTGGCAAGCTCTTGGCAAAGTTCTCTACCTCTTACCATATTGGTAAAGTGTATTTCCATGTTGTATTCGTGTATCTTAGATACCCAACCAACTCTTTTATCACTGAGTTCTCCTTGTATAATGAAGTTTCTGATATTAGGGTGAACTGCATAAACTATAGTCCTACTCTATTATAGGAAATATCTAAACTTTTTCAAAGACTTAATTATTGTATAGATCTATTTATAAATTAATTTATACTTCTCTTCATGTTCTTGCATAGTCTGACTCAGAAATGCTATGGGCCTTTCTTCATTGTCAGGCCCTTTCTACATGAGCACTACGACATAACTCTCTTGTTTACCTACAATGTATAAAATGAAAGCCCTAGAGTAATTTAGGTTTACCAAGATGGGGGCTTGAGCTATTTTCTCCTTGATCTACTAGAAATATTGTTTTCTTGTGTCTGTCCACTTGAACTCAACATATTTCTTCAACAACTTGGTCATGGGTTTGAAAATTTGTGCAAAATATGCTATGAATTTGCATACGAAGTTGATTTGGCTGAAGGACTGTAGGCCCTTTTTATTAGGAGGTAGATGGAGTTCTAATAGTGTTGTCACCCTATTAGGGTATATAGCTAGCCCATTCTTAGAAACAACATGGCCTAGTAAGAGTCCTTATACAACAAAGATGGATTTCATAGGATCTAGAGAAATGCCAAACTCTCTACATTTTTCAAATATGCTCCAAAGATTTCCAATATGATCCTCCTTTCTATGGGAGAACACTATCATATCATCTAGATATATCACTATTATATTGTTGATAAGTTCTCCAAAATTTAAGTCCATCACTCTTTGAAAGGTTGCTCTAACATTAGATAATATGAAGGGCATCCTTTGATAGGTAAATGTCCCCCACTTGTTTGTGAAAGAAGTCTTGAATTGATATTCATATTTAAACCACACTTATTTATACCCAGATAAGTCATCTAGGAGAGATAACCTTTCTGCTTCTACCATTGTGTGTAGGATCTGGTCTATATATGGTATATGGTAATGGTAATTCAATGAAGTCTTATTCAAGTTGCAGAAGTCGATGCATAGTCAGATATATCCATTATTTTTTCTAACCAGGAATAGGTTGGCTATCCAAGTTGAATTCTTGATTGGGTAAACAATATTGGCTTCAATTAATTTTAGCATCTCTTACTTCATAAAGGCTTCAATATTTGGGTTCATCAGTTTTTTCTTCTGTTGGAATGGCTTCATGCCTTTTTCAATTTTGATCGTATGCTAGATTGTTTCTTTGGAGTAGACTTTGAGATTTGCAGTTGCTTAATACCCATCGTTTTAGCCTTATTGAGGCCTAAGAAGAGTGCTTCATACTCTATTGCATTACTAGTGTAGCTCCAGGTTGAGCGATAAGAGAAAACTTTCTCTTCACCAGTTGGAGAGATTATAATAATACCTGATCCAACTACATTTTTACATCTAGCACCATCAAAGAAAAATTTCCATAGTTAATTAATAGGGTGATCAGCCTAAGGGAGAGGAATGGGGTTACCTATCTTAGGATTTAAAATTGTGTATCTTTCTACATCGATATCGATCATAGCATTGAATTTTTGGAGATAGAACTAATCTTCCTCCTGTAACATGTTTATGGCTTCCTCCATCAAGTCAAAATCCTCCAATTCTTCTATAATCATATTCATAGTGGTGGCTTGTTTACTTTCCTTTTCAATTTTTTCAATATGAAAATTTGAAGGTTTCTCATTAAATATCTTCAATTTTCCTTTAAATGGGATTTATAGATGTGATAAATCTAGTGATAGATATCCTCCTATCTTGGTGGTGAACTCCTTGGAAAGAAAAATACCAAAATAGGGCTTTAAATCTAGTACTACTACCTCTTGTATAACTATGAGCTGAGGTAGCCTGTTAAGAAGTATTGGAATATATTTAATTACCCCTAAAATTTTGATAGGGGTTCCATCCAATTGCAAGACACCAGGACTACTCCTTGTATATTCCATTCCCATGATATCACATACTGCCTTGGGCATCATAGTGGTGGCAGCTCTAGAATCTATCATATAGTTGTGAACTACCCACTCTTCCATCTGGAGAGATAGATAGATAGGAGGAGGTCTATTTTTTCCAAAGTAGAAGTCAAACTAGCTTGTGCAAAATCTAACTGAGTTGGGGTATTATTATTATTCTTCATATATATCAAGGATTATTACAACAAGTCTATCTACCTCGAAATTTGCAAATATTTGTACATAGTTGATTTGGAAGGTGTTTTCTTCATTTTATCAACTATGTTGAATGAGAGGGGTTGTTTCATATTTGTTCTTGTACCCCTGAGTATCATTAATTCTTTGATGCTTAGTCAGTGAGGGTTATCTTAGTTTATATATAGCTTGTTTGTGTGTCTCTATTCCATTTTTCTAAGGTGCTTCTTTATGAGCTTCTACTCCATTTTGACCTGAATTTTTAGGAGCTTTCTCGAAGGGAGGTATTTTATCAATAGGGTCTCTTATAGGTGAATGCACCTTCAAAGGATTAAGATCTTTGGGATCAAATTATAGGGGTTTCTTTCCTCATCTGGTTAGGGCAACCACTTGTTCATTAGAAGGCATCATGAAATTCTAGTTCTCTTATCTGATCAATTTAACTTGACCCTTGAGGGTTTTGTCAATATTTTCTATGGCTACCCTTTGGACATAATGTTGATGAATCATGCAAGAATTTTTGCCATGAGGGTCATTACATGTGGAACACCAAAAATTTGACTATGTCAAGACATTACTGGGTTCGCTATCTTCATTGGAATAAACCATGCTAGATTTATCATAACTTCTACCACTCACAGAGGCTTGATATTTTGTCACTTGTGGGAACCTCATTGGCCAGAAATTTCTTTCTGCTTCTCTTATTTCTATTGATGTAAATTTATTCACCAGAGTTTTCAAATATGTTTGCAAATATTGTAGAACTACAAGTTGAGAATCTGGGGTCGATGGAATTATCACTATAGGTAGTGCAAGGATAGCAAGAAGCATTGGAGGGGTAGGGGATTCCTGTATTACTGCAATGTTAGCTTGCCCTATATATTTGGGAAGACTAGTACTAGAAGCTAAAGAAGGAGTTGGAAAATCAGCACTCGATGCTTGAGGTAGATCTGGGAAATAAGCATTATCATTTTTGTCGAGAACCTTCTAATAGCGATCAAATATCTCTCTACTTTCTATGATTTTTAGTAAATCTTAGGGAAGGTAAACATGTGAGACTTCCTGATGGCCATGATTATATATGAATTGCAACCTCTTAGATAATAATACATTGACTACTTGTTCATTGGTGGTAACCCATAAGGTATTCTCTACCAAGTTCAACTGAATCTAATGTTAAATTCGACAATATCCTCTTGAGGGTGTTTTTGGATAATAGTAAACTGATTTAGTAGGGATAAAGGGTCTACGTGCTCATTAAATTCTTCCACTAGTTTACCGATAAGCTGGGACCAAGTAGATATAGTTTGGTTGTCAAGGTCTCTATACCAATAGAGCATTTTCCATTTCAAGGAAATGACCAACAATATTATCATAACATCTTCAATGATGTTATGTATTGGGGCTAGTGCAGAAACATCTTGAAAATATTCATATGCCATATTTCCAGTACCGTCATACTGGGGTAGTGCTTTCAAAACTATTGCTATAATCAGATGCTGAGCTACCAGATTTAGGGGGTCCATATGGTTCCATAAGGGGTAAGGTAGAATCAACTGATTTACAACTATTTATATTGTGGTAATACTAGATATTATTGATATATGGGTAGTTGAAGTTAATGTTCTACCACCAGATTTAGATCTGGTTATCATAAAATACAGTATATAACCAGAAATTGGGTAAAGTCTTTCATAGGGTTCCTTTCTAGGGCAGAGTCATCAAGTGATTTATAAAAAACTAACAGGGCAAATGTATTTACTAGAAATTTGATCTGTATATTGCATGGGATTGGGTCCCACTGGGCATACAAAAAACTATTGGTGCAAAATATGCCTTTGGTTATGTTTGCACCCAAGACTTTGCCAACATTGAAATACTGGGCTAAAATAGAGTTTACCCGGTTCAATCTTCAGATGAGGTTGGTTCCTTGCTTATTTTAGAAAAAAGGAGAGAGAAAAATTCATAAAGAGAGGTAAATATATCTATTGCTAGATTCGATTAAGTTTTACAGATTAGATAACAACAAAGCAACTATTACAACATTTTTACAGAGAAGCATATATTTGAACTGCCAAAATAGAGAAACTAAAATTTTAGTGTAAATCTATTTAACAAGTTTATTGGTAAAGTTAATTTTAGAGCTAGTAGAACATTTTTGCAAAAATTCAGAGTAAGAATTAAAGTAATTTATATTCAAAATAACCTTATGTAGTAATTAACAATCCATACATACTTGATTTAGAACACCAGTGAGCCAAAAACTAGAATGGATGATATTTTATTAGCTTTCAAAAGTTTGTATACATAGCCTTGTAAACACCTAAGAGTTGACAATTTATTTAGGTCGCTCGTAATATATATAAAAGTTTTATATAACAAAAAAAATGAAATTTGTTAAAACATTATGCCCGTAGGATCATTCCAGTAAAGAGACAGTTAGGAGAGCATGGATTCTTCAACTGGAAATGGTTAAGATATTCTTATTGCAATGATCCTCTTTGATATATTTGAAAGCATCGTGGTCTAGCTATCTTTTACTCAAAATGTTGTGCTATCATGAATTTTCACCTTAGCTCCATATTTGTCTTCAAAATATCACACTATCACGACTTTTGATCATGGCTTGATCCTTGGCCTTTAAAATATCATGTTGTTGTGACTTTTGGCCCTTAGCTCTATCTTCATATTCAAAATAGCATGTTGTCACATATTTTAGTTATGGCTTGACCCCTGGCCTTCAAAATGTCACATTGTCATGACTTTTGACCCTTAGCTCCACCTTCATCTTTAAAATATCATGCTATCACAACTTTTGGTCATGGATTGACCCTTGGCCTTCAAAATATCATGATATCACAACTTTTGGTCATGGATTGACCCTTGGCCTTCAAAATATCATGTTGTCATGACTTTTAGCCATTAGCTCCACATTCATATTCAAAATATCATGCTATCATGAATTTTTGCCTTAGCTCTACCCTTGGCCTTCAAAATATTGCATTGTCAAGAATTTTAATCCTTAGCTCCACCTTCATCTTCAAAATGTCATGTTGTCATGAATTTTTGCCTTAGCTCTACCCTTGACCTTCAAAATGTTGTGTTGTCATGACTTTTGGCCCTTAGCTCCATCTTCATCTTCAAAATATCGCACTATCATGACTTTTGGTCCTTAGATCTACCTTCATATTCAAAATTTCACACTGTCATGACTTTTAGCCCTTAGCTCCACCTTCATATTCAAAATGTTGTGCTATCATGACTTTTGGCCCTTTAACTATGCCCTCATCTTCAAAATGTTGCACTATCATGAATTTTTTCCTTAGCTCTACCCTTGGCCTTCAAAATGTCATGTTGTCGTGACTTTTGACCCTTAGCTCCACCTATCGGTTCAATATGTCACACTGTCGCAACTATTTTCTATACTTAGTGAAAATTTTAATAAGACTACTCTTTACTCCCCTAGATGTGGTTATTTTGACCAACATGAGCCTTCTATAGTGAGGTATACATTTCCATTAATTTTACTATATTTTTCACTTTAATATTACATAATTATGTTTAGTCCATTATCATACCAATAAAAATGTGGCAAGAGTTGCTTATAAGGCACTCTAGAGCATATCTATTGTGTCAAAATGATCATCTTTAATTGCATAAAAATGTATGGTTTTACCCCTTTAGCAAGAGGAATGAGTGAGCTAAGGTTTAGCGGGTGCGACGGGAGTGAGGGTTTAAATTTTTTGGGCAAGAATCTTAGCCAAGGCGGCAGAGGTAGAGCATGTATGGAAGGGGTGGGTGGGAACCTCAAGCATGGATCAAGCAAATATCTAGAGGAATGTAGTTAGACTGTGATAGATTTGGAGGTAGACATCACATGGGGGCCCAACCCTCCTCAGAAAGACCCCGATAAAAAATATACGAAGGACAATGCGGGGCCCAAGAAGTGGTTGTATTTTGCTGAGACTCTTAGAGGAAAAATAAAGGAGGTTCTCTCTCTTCCACCCGTAGTTCCAGTAAATAATAAATTTTTAGCCTCGAAAAGTTCCATGAGCCCTTTTCTTTTAATGGAAAAATTCTCCTTGGTAGGCAAGTTTTTGAGAGGTAGGTCAAACATGGAGACTATTAGGGCTTGAGAAACGGGTAAATGGTGACTGCGAGGTAGCTTGGAGTTGGTAGCTCTAACTCAAGGGTTCTTCATTATCCGTTTTAACAATATGGAGGATGCTAAACACATTTTAATAGTTCCTTGGTTTATAGGAAAAAGGAGCCTTTTTCTCATACGATGGGATGAAGATTTTGACCCTGAAAAGCAAAATATTAACATTACCCCTATTTGGGTTCATCTCCCAAGTCTATCTGCCTAGTTCTTCAATGAATATTGTATGTAGGGCATAGCTAGAACTATAGGGGACCTGATCTCCATTGACCATGCGACCTTGGCTAGGACAAGCATGAATCATGCACGAATATGTGTAAATACTAATTTGAATAATGAATTGCCAAGGTTTGTGGAGCTACAGTATGGAGAATACTATAGAAAATAGCCAGTAGAATACAAGAACAGACCAACATTATGTGTAGAATATAAAAATCAAGTACATCTATGCAATCAGTTCCCTAACCTGACAATGAATAGAGAAAAGCAGAAGCAGGGAATGCTAGACGGAGGAAATTTGAGGATTTTCCTTGGAAGAGGTGATTTCAATCAGGCAAACTATGTCTACCAAAAAAAGAAAAGAGAGGTTGCAGGGTCCAAATAACACAAAGGAAAACAATAGGTTGTTGGCAACCAAAATACTCGGGTAAGTTCCAATCCTCTAGTTTCAAATAAATTTTCAATTCTATCCAATATGGGAGTAGGAGGATTATCAAAAGATATGGAAGCCTAGCACCTTAAGGCTAACCTTTCTGACTCTCTCGAATCCCCATCCAAGTCAGGATCCTCAAACCCTAATTTTGAAATTACTGTAAGCCTCATGGGCATCACAAATCCAACCCCTAATGCATGATCTCTAGAATCCACATCCAAGTCAGGATCCTTAAACCCCAATGCTAGAAATACTTCAAGCCTAGTGGGCATCCCAAAGCCAAACCCTAATGCTGAAGAACTTAGGAAGAAATTTGAAGCATTGGAAAATAAAAAATCTCATCTCCCTAACATCATCACTAGGAGCCAAGTGAATCCTACTAAGGGTCCGTCCCGCAGACCAGGGGAATACAAGAAAAAAGGAGAAGATTTGGATGTAGGGGTGGAGATATGTGAAACTCTTTAGACTGAGGAATATGGTAGTCCGGTTCTGTAACAAATTACCTCCCCTCAATTTAGTCCTAAACAAACCAGGAACACTGTGAAGTCTCCTATAGATTTTGGCAGTGAAAAAATAAGAGGGAGAATATAAAATGCTGAGCATCAAAAAATTAAAACTGATAATGACATTGCCAATGGAAAATAGAGAACCTTGATTCAACAGGTTATTCCAGGTTCGAAGACAATAAATTAGGAAAACCCCCTCAAGGGATGGGGAGAGGAAGAAATCCCAAACAATCTAAATGAAGTTCCTATCATGGAACGTGAGAGGCCTCAATGGCCTGCCCAAACACATGGAAGTCAGTGCAATAAGAAATCAAGTGAATCCAACTATTATCATGTTGCAAGAAAAAAAAAATTGATGAGATTCAGTCAAAAAAATAGCAAAAAAACTCTAGAATCAAGGGGAGATGGTTTGTAAATCATCCAGAGGAGCATCTGGAGGCCTTATGACTTTGTGGGATCCCCGGATAGTAGAAGGCACAATTATTCAAAAATATGACAGGGTTCTTAGTGTTTTATTTAAGGAAATAAACAAAAACAGGTCGTGGATCCTTTCAAATATTTATGCCCCTACTTCAATTCAATGGAGAGCTCTATTGTGGGAGTACTTAGGCAATCTGAGTGAAATATTCCATAATGTCCCTTGGATTCTGGCTAGGGATTTTAACACTCCTCTTTACCCTTCAAAAAAAATGGGTGGAAATGGACCACCTATCAGGAGCATGGATGAGTTCAATGACTTTGTGAACTCCAAAATTTTGATGGATGTAAAACTTAGAGGAGCAAATTATACCTGGAGCAATCAACGGATAGGGTATCATCTCATTCAATAAAGACTTGATAGGTTTTTTATATCAAAGGAGGCTACAACATTGTTCGATGATTCTACCCTGCAAGCCCTTCCTAAAATTGCCTCTGATCATAATCCCATTTTTTTGGAGATCCCTAACTCTCTATTCTTCAAGAACCTTTCAAATTTCAATCTATATGGATCAAACATTCTAGTTTCATAGATAACTTATATCAGTGGTGGCAACAACCTGTCAGGGGTAGTGCAGCTTTTAAACTTGCTGGCAAATTAAAGTTTGTTAAGTAAAAGCTTCAAAATTGGAACAAAGAGATCTTTGGGAACCTCTTTGAAAATAAAAAATAGGTCGTTGAAATTTTTAAGATAATTTATCATAGGATCCAACATGGTGATGCTGATGAAACTACTAGGCAGGAGGAACGAACAAAACTAGCAGAGTTTCATAACATTTTGGCTTGTGAGGAAATCTATTGGAGGCAAAAATCAAGGGCTCTTTGGTTGAAATATGGAGATTCAAATTCCAAGTTTTTTCACATCACCACACTTAGAAATAGAAGCAATAACAAGATAATTTTTAAAAAAAAAGCAGATGGTTCTATTACTCAAGACTTAACAAAAATTAGAAAGGAGGCAGTAACTTATTTCAATTCTATCCTTGGTCAAGAATCACAGTACAATGAGGAGGCCAAAGATATTCTCTTGCAATCCATTCCTAGAATAATAAATGAGGATATAAATCTTAAGCTTCTAGCTGCCTTTTATGATGAGGAAATTAAGGAATCCTTGTTTAGCATGGAGCCATACAAAGCCCCGAGACCCGATGGATTTCCCCCTCATTTCTATAAATCTTTTTGGGACATCGTAAGTGAGGATGTAATTTCTACTGTCAGAGAATTCCAAGAAAGCAATCATATCCAAAAAGGTATCAAATATACTTTTATTTCTATAATTCCTAAGAATCAAACCCCTGAATCTATGGTTGACTTCAGTCCAATTAGTTCGTGCAATGTTTCTTACAAGATCCTAATTAAAGCCATTGTAAATAGAATGAGAGATATTCTACCCCGCATCATAGATCCATGCCAGGGAAGCTTTGTCTAGGGTAGATCAATCTTGGATGGAGTTATCATAGTTCATGAAGCTCTGCACTCTGCTCATAGGACTAACGAGTCTATTTTTGCCCTCAAGCTTGATATGAACAAAGTATTTGACAGGCTAAATTGGGACTTTCTGATTGCTGTCCTCCTTAAGTTTGGTTTTCACCACCAATGGGTTAATTTTATCAAATAATGTATTTCTAAAGCATGGTTCTCGATTCTAGTTAATGGAAAAAGTTTTGGTTACTTTCAAAGTCGTAGAGGAATTCGGCAGGGGGACCCTATCAGCCCCATGTTATTCATCATTGTGGCAGAAGCTTTAGGTAGAACCATAAATAATGCTTGTAGTTCAAGGATAATATCAGGAATCAAGGAAACATATCTCACTAGGGATGTTTCTAACCAAAAATTCATCGATGATACCCTTATATTGACTAAGGCATCAGTGGTTGAGGCCAAAATAATTAAATACATCCTGCAACTCTATGAGGACGTTGCTGGTCAGAAAGTTAATTTCAGTAAAAGCAAGTTATATTTCTTGAACACCCCCATTCAGAGGAAAGTAAGGATTGAAAAATTTTTAGGGTGTGATATAGAAAACCTCCCCACTTCGTATCTTGGTCTCCCTCTTTTCATTGGTTCTCCAAGAGAGTCAATGTGGGACAGGGTTATTGAAAGAAATTCAAAAAAAACTTGTTGGATGGAAAGTTCATCTTCTATCTCAAGCAGGAAAGCTGACCCTCACTAAGGCCTCTCTTCAGAGCATTCCAGTATATTTCTTCTCCATTTTTAAAGCCCCTATGAAAGTTTTCTAAAAAATTGAGAAACTCCAAAAATAATTTTTATGGACTGGATCAGAGGAGAAAAAAAGGATACACCTTGTAGGATGGACAAAAGTGTGCAGACCCAGGGAAAATGGGGGCTTATGTCTGAGGAGAATTGCTCATATAAATTTATCTTTACTAGCTAAGTAGGCGTGGCGTCTCATTTTTGGTGAAGAAAATGAATGGACATCTATCATCAAACAAAAGTATCTTCAAAATATGGAATTTCTAAGTGACTCAATTCTAATCAGAGGTTATGCTTTTTGGAAAGCAATTCTTAATTGTAAGGAAATCATCAAAGAAGGTTTAATATGGTTTTTAGGCAATGGTGAGAGGATAATTTTTTGGAATGACAGGTGGGCTAAGGACAAACCACTGATGCAATATCCTAACTTGGTATGAATCAGAGATATCATAGAAGAACTCATTGGCAAAAAAGTCTTTGATTATATGGTTGAGGACAGAGGTAGAATGAAGTGGAAACAAATAAGAATTCAGGGATTTCAAGTGGAATCAAATGATATTTGTAACATTCTCGAGAAATAGTTTATCCCCATGAGACCCAAGGAATATCAAGTGACCTAGGCTCCTACGAAAAATGGGCAGTTCACTATTAAATCAACTTACAAGCTTCTGCTTGATGACAAGGATTTTGTCCTCCAAAAGGACTTAGTTTGGATAAAAAATTTAATTCCAAAAATTGTAGTTTTTTCATGGTTGGTTATCCAAGGAATAATTTTAACCATTGATAATATGATGCGTAAAGGTATTTGTATCACTAATCATTGTTATCTATGTAGGGCTAATTGGGAGACCATTTATCACATTTTCCTTGAGTGCCCTTTTTCCTTGACTATCCTAAGTGGGGTTTTTCAGGCCTTCAATATTTCATGGGTTAAACCAGCCACCGTACTTGATTTGTTCATCTAGTGGCCTTACCCATTTTCAAGCCAAAGACTTAGATACATGTGGAAAATTTGTCTCAATCACTATCTTTGGCAGGTGTGGTTAGAAATGAACCATAGAGTCTTTAATGAGTCTATACACGATCATCAACCTATCATTGCTAGGATCCTATCCTTTGACAATGAGAATGTGAACCTTATACATTTTGATAGTTGTAAACCTCATCAGTAGGAGATCATAATTGCTCAATATTTAAGCTTAACCTTGTTAGATGATTCTGTGCCTAGGGTAGTCAACCCCAGAGCCAATGTTAAGTGGTCTCCACCTCCTACGGGTTGGTTTAAGCTTACTTTTTATGGAGAAACTAAGGACAATCCTGACAGAGCAGGAACTGGTGGCATTATACGAGATCATAATGGTAATATGATGCCTACATTTTTTGAATATTTTGGAACAAGGACGAACAACGAAGTTAAAGCTAGAGCTATGTGGAGAGGCCTTCAAATGACTCAAGACTTAGAAGGCAATTTTATCATAGAAGGAGACTCTATGCATGTTATAAATCTCCTTAATAATTGGAAAACACCTCATTGGAGGATTAAAACAATTTTTGAAGAGGCTAGGATCCTTTTCCAGGGAAGACAGGACATAAAAGCCCAACATGTATTTTGGGAAGCTAACAAAATTGTTGATAAGCTGGCCAATTTGGGTGTCGATGGTGATGGACTTTTCAAATGGTAACACATTGTCCCGAGTGAAGTAGAGGAGCTTATTCAACAAGAATTCCAAGAATGATAGTCAAATTTACCAACATGGAAGGCACTGTAAGTTCAAAGGCTAGGAGTATTCCCGTCTCTTTTTTGAATTGGACTCACAATAAAAATTATTTGAGTTGTCAATCTTCGTGGATGCTGCTTGGAAATACCACAAAGACTAATGGGGATAGTCACATGTCAGATAACATGGCTCCTAGTCATCTTAGTAATTTGAGGTTAGTTGATAATCATAGGGAAGGAAAGAAACGATAATATAAGACTTCAAACCAAATCCACATGGACCACCAGATAGCCATCACCATAAATCTAGCCAACAGGTTCACTTCTCCAAGGCTGACTGGCCAAGATAGTATGTGGTACCAAAGCATGTCATATACAGAAGATAGCAATTACCAAATAATTATTAAGAGTAACTGTCAATATAGATCTTGTGGTAGTTTTTTTAGTACTCTGCTAGGTGTGTCTACAACTTTTTGTTTCTCCATTGTCTCAATGAAGGGATCCGTATCTGTTTCTTTTTTGTAATTATGATGCATGCGTGTTTTGTCAGGGTATACCCAAAATGTTGTATGGGAAGTTTCTTTTTGATAACAGGCTATGTGCCTTACCGGATGTAATGGCTTTGGCGGCATGTAGATTTTACATATATAGGAGTTTCTTTTAGTAAGGATATGTTCATCAACAACCTAGGGCTGATTTTTGTAAAAGGTTTTGAGTCAACCTATAAAACCTGATATTAATGCTATAGTATCTTATCTACCCAAAACAAAATGTATGGTTTTACCTGCGCTAGATTGCTCTAGTGCCCTTTTTGATAAAAAAATTCTAATAGAAGGTGGGGACTTGCCTGGTTAAAATATTTTTGTTGCATATTCCAAAAGGATAGGTGGTAGATCAAAATTGTTGTACTAGTATGGTTAAAAATGGTGATATGGGGTGGGCATACATGTCAAAAACAATATGGTTATTTTAGAAAGGTGGTATGAATAGTTTCCAAAATTAGTGGTGGCATGCAATTATGGATGAAAACAAGGGACATGTATCATCTGGATCCCAAAGAGAAATACTAAAAAAAATTATCACCCTAATTATGTTATCTATAATGAGTTTGAATGACAAACCCATACAAATTCAATGAATGGAAGAATTATATCATATGGAAAAGGTAACTTAATAAAGGGATGCAACAATAGTTATGGATAACTTCATCACTAGAACTATTTTCTATATGTGACATCATGAAAAAGCTAGAAATTTCAATCTATCCTATGTGTGCATGAGAACCATGAGGTATTTAAAACAAGAATTAAAATGGATTCATTTTTAGTGCATGTGAATAAAAATGCTAGGGATGAGACATGGATTAGGTACCAATGCATTGAAATATTTGTATTCGAGATGGCCACCTTATAGGCTTATGCATAAGGGGTTAGCCCCAAAATTTATTTATAAAAATTTGGAAAATTAGTTTCAAATTCCAAGTGAATAATGTCCAAATGCATGTAGAAGATTCACTATTATTAGGGGTAATGTTGGAAATGTAAAATTAAAATGGTCAAATTATTATAAAATTAGGGCAAATCGACCCACAAAGAACTTGCACCTAGAAATTTCTGGTTAATGGGCCCTAGTCAAGGGTCCCAAATATTAGCCAATTCTAAATTTTGAAAATCCTAATTTTAGCCAATTTGGTGATAAATAGACGCTATGCATAACCTTGCAACACCTTCAATACCATGAATAATTGAAAAAGAATATTTTTCATTCTTATTTATTGATGACATGCAAATTTTCATTAAATCAACACCATAAGAATTGTAGTGAAACATTTCTACTAATTTGAAAATAGAGAACAAACAAAAACATTGTGTACAATACTACTGACAATAGATTTTTTTTTCGACAAGTAAGGAGCAAAGAAAACACTGATGAGCATCGTAAATGCTCATATTTTTGTATTATTTTATTTAATAACACAATCTTATACTGAGAGGGAGGTGAAAAATATAAGACCACTTTTTTACTTTTTCTTTCAATTCAATATTATGCAGTGTATAGATAGCAATATCAATAGTAGTAATCAAATAAATGCACAAAACACCATACACAATAGAGACACTAGGATTTACATGGTTCAACCAATGTGGGCTACTCCATGGAGAAAATATTTTACTAAAATTTTCTCAATCAATCTCTTTTGGGAATCCTTCCCTATTACAATTTTTATGGACATCTATCCAAAGGAGATGCTAATCCCCTAATTTCAAGCTCGTGGATATATTCCATAGGAGAAATATTTTCCTTCTACTCTGGCTATTGATATTCTAGAAGACTTTATCTCTCTGCTCCACTGACTGGTGGATCTCTTTCCACTTGAATAATCCTCACCCAAATATGTCTTCAATTGTCCTGGCTGCTAGATCTCTATCCACTGAGACTTTGTCCCCTATACTCTGTCACCTCCAAAGCTCTATCTCAATACTATAGTAAAAATACTCTAGTCGATGTAGCACAACTTTTCTCAATATCTTGCACTAAACATAGTATATTCGGTCTAGTACAATTCTGCTCAATAGGTCCACATAGAACCTACTCAAATCTGCTCAACGGGTCCACACAGAACCTGCTCAATTATGCTCAATAGGTCCACACAAAACCTACTTAAATATGCTCAACAAGCTCACTCAAAACTTGTCCAAATATGCTCAATAAGCTCACTCAGAACTTGTCCAAATATGCTTAACAAGTCCTCTCTATGACTTGCTCAAATCTGCATAGCAAGCTTCAATAAAATCTTACTCAAAATCAGTCCACAAGCCTTCTCAGAGACTTGTCTTAAATGTGCTTAACAATATCACACAAAACTTGTCCAATCTCATAGAATCATAAAGAGAATTGTTAGAGACTCAATATATTCTATACTTAATGCTCAATCAATATCTCAATTCAATATCATAGAAGCATAAAGTGAATTGTTAGAGACTCAATATGTTCTATACTCAAATCCCAATCTCAACTAAAATAAATCTTATAGAAGCATAAAGAGAATTGTTAGAGACTCAATATGTTCTATTCTCAAATATCAATCTCAACTCAATTTAGATATAGAATAGTTTGTTTCATGGAACTTGAACAACCACATGCATCCACTTGACTAGGCTCAAACAAATCTACTCAGCCAAACACCTCAATGAAAAACCCTTTCTCACAGACCCTAGTCCAAGCATGTATCAACTAACTCAAAATGTTTCCAATAATGCTCAACCACAAATCTCACATAAAAATGATACTCATGTTCTTTTCTAACTCGAGTTCAAGTTCTTTGCACAACCAATTGGCTTCAACAACAATGCTTATAAAACATGGTTTAATCACAACTCTCAAACCAGAAAACCTTGAAGCATTTAACAAATCACTTTTGAAAAGGAAACCACAATCAATCCTTTTCACTCCAAAGGTATTTTATAATCAACCACCATAATCAATCAATAGGAGAATGTGCCCATACCTTTTATGAATATGAAGAAGCCTCTTTGGAAATCTGCCACAATCACAATATTATTTTCCCAATCCTCACAAGGGTTAGAAGATCACAAAATAATCAACATTACTCCACTTCACAATAATATTCAGCAAAGCTTTTAATTAGAAAGTCTTCTTAAGAATTAATGCACAACTTCCTTATCACTCCTAAAACAACTTGTACCATAAAATAAAATAAATCAAAAGGTTGCATAGCCTTGTCACTCCAAAACCACTTATACCATAAAATAAAATAAATCAAAACATTGCATAACCTTGTCACTCCAAAAACCATTTATACCATAAAATAACTCAAATATTTTATATCATTCCTTTCAACACTTTTGCACTTAAAAAAAATAATCACCAAGTATTCTTAGGCAATATCCCACATTAATCAAATATAAAACCTTAGACATATGCAAATATTAAATCCACTATACTCTCCGTGAAAGTTGACGCTTAACACAACCTTAGGAAATTCTAAATATTTCATGCACCCAAAAATTTCGACAATCGAATTATGACATACCTTGCAAAATGGCTTCGGGTGATTTCGACCCTGAGTTCCTCCTAGTCATGAGCCTTAGCACATTCTCTGTCCATTGTGTGGGCTAGGCCTCCCACGTGGAGGATTTAAGACATTGAGACTTATATTTCTATTCTCTCCACCTATGCCTTGAAACTTGCTCCCTTATTCCACGTGTAGTGCGCAAACAAAATCGGAAGGGGGGAATCGATGATTGTGAAGGAGGGGATAATCGAATGTGGAAAATATTTCTTGTCTCCTACTTGGTTGATAAAATAAACCCCTTTAAAAATTCAAACCTTTGCATGATAAAATATATGACATCGACGAACATGGCGGGAAAACTATTTTATTTAATTTTAAAATTAAAATTAAAATTTTAAATAAATTAAAATTTAAACTAAACCTTTAAAATTAAATTTCTCCATCACCAAGGCACCTTTTTTGATGAAACAAAAAGCCAAATTGGGTTTTAAGAAGAACCCATTTCAAATATTCCATCCATAGTTTTAAATAAAACATTTCCTTGCCTTCTTTGATTTTCATAAAAAAATTTTGCTAAGCTTCCCTTGAAGCTCCTTTTGGAACCAAATGCCATGCATCCCTTCTTGAACCTTTTATCAAAACCTTTGCTTCTCATGAAGCTCTTTATGGAGTAAATTCATAGTGCTTACTTACATAGGTCCTTTTTACATCAATGACAACTTTTAGCTTAGGGACTCAAAATGTCCAACATTTATAACGATTTTGTGTGGCAGTATTATGAGAGCTGTATATTTTTATGAAAATGTAGACGGCTTAAGGCCTCACAACCATTGGAAAATGTGGTCTATTGGTAGCACACATTTAGTGAGAGGGATTGGAGTGGAAGTGACCATGATCGATTCACATGGATGTTGTTGGCGTGTTTGTATTGAGTGCCATGGTGGAAATATTTTGGCATGAATTTTAGAGCACCAGACTTGGGAAGAAAGAGCACATTGTGCTCTTAGCCTTCCAAGTGTGTTCCTAGCACACGCGGTGGTAAAGCCCGTGGCTAGGGCACATGAGGAGGTGGTGGTTGTGGGTTCAAATCCCACAAGTGGCAAAGGCACTTTTAATTAAATATTTTATTTACCTAATGTTTTCTTAAGGTGTTATTTGGAGTTATAAGGATATAAGAAAGGTTGCCTGCTTGGTAATTAATTTATGTTATTGGAGTTATAAGGAAAGTGGATTTGATTTTTTTCAAAGTTATTTGTGCCATTAAACCTAATTAAAGAGGTTTTTGAGCTTATTTTTGTGGATGTTAAATTTATTTTAATTGGGATATTATAAGGTGTTATTGGATAAATATTTTATGTATGTTGATGATTGTTTTTAAAGATGGAGTGATAAGGTGTAATTGAGTTCTTGCATTACATTGTAAGAGAGATTTATCTTCTAACCTCTTTGAGTTTTGTATAGAAGTGTTTGTGGTTGTGGCAAATATTTGAGATTCCTTCATCATCAAGAAAATGTATGAGCACATTATTCCATAGTTGAGTTGATTGATTGGTTTTTTGAAAATAAGTTTGGAGTGAAAAGGAATTGATTAGGGCTTACTTATTGAGTGTGTTTGAGTTAATGCTTCAAGGTTTTCTGGAATAAAGAGTTGTTATTGAAACCTTATTTTATAATCATTGTTTTTGAAGCCATTGGTTGGGCAAAGAACTAGGGTTTGAAAAGAACATGAGTATAATTGTTATGTGAGAGTTGTTCTATAAGAATTGTTGCTGAAGTGAGTTGTTGAGAAAAGAACTTGAACTAGGATTTGAAAAGAACAAGAGTATCATTGTTAATGTGATATTGGTTGTTGAGAATTGTTGGATATATTTTGAGTTGGTTTTTATATACTTGGACTAGGGTTTGTAATTAAGGATTGTTTCATTGAGTGATTGGTTGAGTAGAGTTGGTTGAGCCTAGTCAAGTGGGTGTGTGAAGTGATTGTTCAAGTTCCATAAAACAAACTATTATATATTCTGAATTGATTTAAGAAAGTGATTGAGCATTGAGGTGAATAAGAAGCATATTGAGTCTCTAACAATTCTCCTTATGTTTTCGAAAGAGTGATATAAAGTTATCGATAATTGAGGTGAATAAGAAGCATATTGAGTCTCTAACAATTCTCCTTATGTTTCTGAAAGAGTGATTGAAAGTGATTGAGCATTGAGTTGAATTTGAAGCATATTGAGTCTCTAAAAATTCTTTGTATGTTTCTAAGAGAGTGATTGAAAGTAATTGAGCATTGTGATAAGTGTAGAATATATTGAGTCTCCAAAAATTCTCTTTATGTTTCTATGATATTGGACAAGTTCGTGTGTGGAATTGTTGAGCAGTTTTCAGGCAAGTCTTTGAGAAGACTTGTGGAAAATTTTGAGTAAGCTTTTATGGAAACTTAAAATACAGATTGAGAACAGATTTGGATAAGTTCTAGAGAGGACTTGTAGAAAATATTTGGACAAGTTCTAGAGAGGACTTATAGAGCGGATTTGGACAAGTTCTAGTGAGGACTTGTAGAGCAGATTTGGACAAGTTATAGAGAGGAATTTTGGAGAAGATTTGGATAATTTCTAGAGAGGTCTTATGGATAGATTATGTTGGGACTAAAACTAATGAGATATATTATACATGAAAATGTGTTACATATATAGGAAGGAGGCCTATATGATAAATGACAAGTGTCAATATAAACTGAAAAGTGTCAAAATAGAGGCATAGTTCACTTTAATTCTAACATTTCCCCTTAAAGTGCACTATCCTAACTAAAGAAAAAAAACAAGTCAACATTAGGTAACATTCCCCCTTAATGTTGACTTCTCTAAAAGCAACCTATCATCTTCTTTTATTGTTGATTTGGTCTAGGCTTGTGCTCTTTGCGCTTGGCTCTCCAACTGTGAATAATGCTAGATGAACTATGTATACATCTCGATCTGTTGTCTCAGAATCAGCCACTTCCACGGGTCTGTTGCCACTATGTCAGCCGTATAAGTGCCTCAAGGTCATCATGGGTGCCTTAGGGTCAGCCATCTAAGTGCCTCAGGGTCATCATGGGTGCCTCAAGGTCAGCCACTTCTAGGTATGTTGCCTCTATAGGTCATCCTTAGAGTATGTTGCCTCTCGTAGGTCACTGACTAGATCCACCATGAATATTAAATCCCTCCTCATGGTGAACTCAATATAGAAGGTGTCGGTCTCTATCAAAAATGCACCTTAATACGTAAGAGAAAATGAGCCATGAAATACAATAAAATGAGCCATATAAGCCAAATATGGAGAATTTGAAGAAAGAAGAATAGAAGAGAATCTTCTGAAGTGTCTTCATCTATAGTCTCCAGAAGTAGATCCAAAAAAAAAAAAACTTGGATATAGCCTAGGGTGTCTATGTCTGTAGTCCTTAGAATAAGTGTCCTTATGGTAGTCACCTTATATTACCAGAATGCATGGGTAACTAGTCGTTGCATCCGCCAAGTAGAAAGAGGATATTACTAGATACTAGGTTCACTTACAAGTGCCTTTGGGAGTGTCGGGTTCAACCGAGAGTGCACTCCAAGGTAGAAAACTTTGAGGCGTTAAAAACTCAAATGAAATAGCCTTAGAATTACAAATGGACACCACCAATGTGTCCGTCTCAAAAAAATATTTCCAACGACTATAAACATGGCTATAGTCGGATCTCAATAAGTTTTCCATGCATGAGAAAAATAGCATGCCTCTATAGGAAGCAAAATAAACATCGCACCATGGAAAAAAAACATTAAAAAAATAGCCAATGAGGCCATATAGTCGGCCATTTGCTCCCTTCCACTTTTAAATAAAACGCTCTTAAAAAAAACATTTCCCCATATTAAAAAAACTTTACCCTACCCACTATCCTTGTGGGTGAAATGCATAAAACAAATACATTTTAAAATGTTTTAGTGGAGGTCATTTTGAAATGCATATTATCATGCATGTGTGTCGACCATTTGCATTATGCATTATGGGTTGTGTAGCCCACTTCTCATGGGCTTGTCGCCCATTTAATTTTTCCAATGTCATTGTTGACCATGAGATCACCACCCTTATTCAAGAAATTCTATGATGCCTATGACAAGTGGTACGACAACATCCACTTGGATCTCTTCAATCTCATCATAGATGGCTACTTCACAAACAAAGATCGTGTAGTGAAACTTGTAGTGATGGATCTAATCTCGGCTAGCAAACTAAAAAAAGTGGGCAGCATCAAAATAGGTGGACGACCACCAAAAAATTGTCGTCTGCACCATATTTGTTCAAAAATATCTGGTAGTGCTTATCCTAGCACCAATCGCCAGTGTCACCACGCTGTGGTGTGCGGTCTGCCTATCGATCACCTAGGAAAACTCGAGATCCACCAACAGCTTGCCAGATCAGGGTTCCTATCATAGGCCTTCTAGATTTGCTTAGAGCTTCATATGTTTGCATGCCATCGATCCTCAATAGGCCATCTATCACCGTCTTCAACCTGATCTGAATCGCGACATCGAGATCTTCGAGGTAATAACTCCCACCATTTTTCTAGCAGAGCCATGAATGGATCTCACGGTTTATATTTGTTAATTCCAAACAAGTATTTGCCTATATATTTTGAAAATAGACAGCAGTAACAAGGAATTATATCCCAACGTGGTAGAAAGACAATATCTCCAATGATAATATTCTCTGAAAAAATAAATTCTTCTCAAAAATCTCCTCATTTTAACAACACAGGCTTCAATGGCTATCTTCAAACGATGGAGGATTTCTACTAATCCACGCTTCTCTTCTAAACTGATGGGGTATTTTTTCAAAATGGTCTCATGCTCAGCACCTTAGGGAATCAACCACCATCATAGAATATCAATCTGGCACTAAATTTTGGCTACTATGCACAAATAGGTGACAGTCATTCAACTTCGCTTGTTTTATCGAGCAATCGAATCTCCCACCAAATATCTCAAACTCGACAAACATCATGGCATCACCAAAAAATACTACCAATACCTTCTTCAAGAATACAACTTTGTATGTTAAGAAAACTCTCCACCAAGATAGATCTTCTATGGCATTATTTCTAAGTGTCAGAGATCATGACTGAATAACGCTCCCATATGCTGAAAACATCTCTCGTCTAGAAGTCTACATCAAAAAATGGCTTCTGCTTTAGCCTTTCCAAATCCATGATGGTCAGGATCTAATAGGGCCGCACTATCCTCCATGAATCCTATGGTGAGAACACAAAATTGAAAATACCACCATGCTTCCATTGCGACATCATACACGAATACGAATCAAACATTTATTTTTGTTAGTACATCTACTACTTCCTATATATAATTTAGCAGATGAAAAAATTTGTGAATCAAAGAATCTGACCACACATCTGCATCGGCCTTTGACATATCCAAACACAGGTGCATATTTTCTTGTAACTTACCGCATCGTCCAAACTATCATCAAAAAAATAGATCATGTGTACTGATTTCCCTCATTTTTGATGACATGCTAGCGACAGATTCCCTCATTTTTGATGACATGCTAGCGACAGAATGGTAAAAATATTGCTCTCCATTGCTCCTTTAGTCATCTAAAAAATTTTTTAGATATTCATTGCGTCATCTATGTGCCCGCTCAATCCGACATAGAAACTGCCTATCCATCTAAAAATTCACCTTAATACATAAGGAGAAATGACAGCCATGATTTCTCAAAAGTCTAGTTTCTGATTCATCCATCAAGGATGAAGAGCATACTCCTTATTTTGAAAAAAAATGGGGGGAAAATGAAAAATGGGGGGGAAAGGATGAGGGGGAATTTCCCAAGGGAAATCCCCCCTCAAGCTCACAAGGCCAGAGAAATCCTAGAGCTCTGATACCAAATGTTGGGAGTAAAACTAATGAGATATATTGTACATGAAAATGTGTTACATATATAGGCAGGAGGCCTATATGATAAATGACAAGTGTCAATATAAACTGACAAGTTTCAAAACAGAGGCATAGTGCACTTTAATTCTAACATTCCCCCCTAAAGTGCACTATCCTAACTAAAGAAAAAAAACAAGTCAACATTAATATAAACTGACAAGTGTCAAAACAGAGGCATAGTGCACTTTAATTCTAACATATTAGTGTGAGCTTTTGTGGAAGCTTACAAGGTATATTTGAGATAAGTCTTTGAGAAGACTTGAGAGCAGAGTTGATTGATTTTTTAAACCTTGAGTTAAGGTTTGGGGTAGATCTAGTAGAATTGATTTGAGATTTAGTCAAGCTTTGAGTTAAGTATTGAGGACATAGATTGAGGAAAAATTTGAGAATAGATTTTGGTACATATTTAAGGATAAGTTTGTGCTAGACCAAAGACAGATATTGAGCGGATTTTTTCTAGATTGAATGACTGTGTTTAGTGTAGATTCTAGATAGATCTTTGAGGTGATAGAGCAGAGGATAGTAGTCTCCAGTGGATAGATATCCATTAACCAGGGTAGTGAGGATAGGTCTTCTGAGTGAGGACAAGATATCAATGGAGAGAGATCCATAAGCTAGTGAAGTGGAGGTAGTAGTCTTCTAGAGGATCACCGATCATAGCTAATGAGAAAGGAGTTCTCCTATGGATAGATATCAATGGAGATAGATCCATAATCCAGTGAAGTGGAGGCAGTAGTATTATCGAGGATCACCAGTCAGATCTAAGGAGAAAGGAGTTCTTATATGGATAGAGATCCATGAAATTGATTAGGTGATTGGTGTCTCCTTTGGATAGAGATCCATAAACATTGTAATAGGGAAAGGATTCCCAAGATATTTATTGAGAAAATATTAGTAAAATATTTTCTCTATGGAGTAGCCCACATTGGATGAACCACGTTAAATTAGTGTCTCTATTATGTGTGATGATTTGTGCATTGCTTTTATTATTGATGTTGATATTGCTATATTTACATTACATAATATTGATTGGAAAGAAAAGTAAAAAGTGGTGTTATATTATTCACCCCCCTCTCAATATAAGCTTGTGTTATTCACATTGGTCAGTGCTCAAAATCACCACATGAGACAAATCAAAATAGATCCTAGAAGAAAATTAAATGTCAATAGTGAGTTGATGCCCATGCAACTGAATAAATTAAAGAAGGTATTGACCAGGCATCAATAATATTTTACCTGGGACTACTCAGATATGAAAGGAATCAACCTAGAAATTTGTATCCATTGAATTTGCCTCAAAGAGTAGATGACTCTGATCAAACAACCACAAAGGAGAATGAACCCTACCATGAAGGAGAGTAAAAATTGAGTTACAAAATTTTGTGTTAGTCATATTAATCTATCCCATATATGATAGTGAATGGATGTCACCAGTAGTGATGGTGCCTAAAAAAAAAAAATTTGTGGATCTGTGTTGACTACAGGTCACTGAACAATGCGACCAATAAGGATCATTTCCCACTACCTTTCATTGATCAGGTTTTGGACACACTGGAAGGAAGAAAATACTTTTCATTTCTAGATAGACTTAGTGGATATAACCAAATCTAAATTGGAAAAGAGGACTTGGATAAAACAATATTCACTTTTCCATGGGGAACATTCACACATAGAGTCCTACCCTTTAGGTTATGCAATGCACCAACTACATTTAAGAGGGTGGTGCTGAGCATTTTTTGTACATGATGGGAGAAGTGGTGGAAGTCTACATGGATTATTTCACCTTCTACGGTGAGACCTTCAATGAAGCTATGACCAATTTAGAATATGCACTCCAACTATGTGAAGAAAATAACTTGTCCCTTAGCAATGAGAAATGCTTCATGATGATGTGGTAAAGAATAGTTATGGGACACCACATCTCATCAAAAGGGATAAAGGTGGACAAAAAGAAAATTTAAGTCATCAAAGACCTGCCAAGTCCTAATATGCAAATAGAGGTAAGGAGCTTTCTTGGCTCCATTGGATATTATAGGTGATTCATAGAAAATTTTAGCAAAATCAGTAAACCCCTACTCACATTCCTCTCCAAGAAATTCGGGTTCATCTAGACAAAATAATGTGAATGAGCTTTTCAAGTGTTAAAAGAAAATTGTATCACTACCCCAGTTCTATAGGTCCCAAATTGGGCTATCCGATTCTGTATTTACTCTAACGCATCAAACAACATGATTGAAGCAGTCCTAGGATAGAAATATGGTGAAGAATTATATGCCATCTATTACATTAGCAAGAATCTACCTATATCCAAGCCTAACTACACGATGATTGAGAAATAATTCTTGGCAGTAATTCATACCATCAATAAATTTTATCACTACATTACGGGATATGAAGTGTTCATCCACACAGACCATGTAGCCATCTGGTATTTAATGAGAAAGCCCACCATTAGCAGTAGAATAATTAGATGGATCTTACTCTTGTAAGAGTTTGATAGCACCATCATGGATAAAATAGGTAGAGACAATGTGGTGGTTGACTTCTTGTCTAGACTAATAACATCAGATCATGCAGTCATAGAATATCAATTCTTGAATAAACATATTTTTGTTATTAGAGAGCAAACACTATGGTTTTCAGACATAGACAATTACCTTTCCATTGGTAGAACATCCCCTGCTCTTTCACCATGTAAAAAGCAAAACATAATAGAAAAGAGTGTATATTTATCATGGATTTATGACCTACTATTCAAAATAGGTCCTAATCAAATTATGAGAAGATGCATTGTTGAGCAATATTTTCCAAAAATTCTCAAGGCTTGCCATAACGAACCATGCGATGGATATTTTACAGGGAAAAGGATTGCATACAAAGTCTTATAGATTGGATATTATTGGCTGATGTTGTTCAAATATGTAGCCAAACATATAAGTTAATGTTATGAATACCAAAGGATGGGAAAAAAAGCCCTAAGGGATGAAATGCCTCTCCAATCACATGTTCATATTGAACCCTTAAAAAAATGGGGGATGGACTTTGTGGGGCTAATCAAACAACCATCAGCCAAAAAAAGGTATATTTTGGTTTGCAATGACTACGTAACCAAATGGATTTAGGTGCAGGCACTAAAATATTCCAAAGAAGGAACGATGATAGAATTCCTATATTCTTATATTTTCATGAGGTTGGGGGTACCCAGAGAAATTACAACAAATTAGGGGCCTCAATTGACCTTAAAATTAATTCAGGACTTGATGTAGTAATATAGGATTTGGCACAACAAAACCACCCCCCTACCCTCTGCAAGTGAATTGACAAGTAGAAGTGACCAACCGAGAGCTACATAACATCCTTACAAATATCATGCAACAAATTAGGAAATATTGGGCTATGATACTACCAGAGGTAGTATGGGCATAGAGAACTACATGGAAGACAACCATAGGTTTTATTCTATTCCAAATGGTATACAGGAAGAGTGTAATGATGCCCATTGAGTTTGAAATCAAAACTCTTAGAACTATGGAAGAATTGAGCCTAATCTTGGACAACTCATAGAAGGAAAGGATTTTGCAGCTAAATCAGTTGGACAAGTACCGATTGGATGCTTTGCAAAGAATATAAGTCATCTAAAGGTAAAGAAATAGTGGCATGACTAATGCATTAAGCTAAACAAGTTTAAAGTAGGATATTGGGTGTTACTATACGATTCTAGATTCTAGGAACGAAAGGGCAAGCTGATGCATAGGTGTATGGGACCATATGAAGTGATCGAGATGATAAAAATAGAATTGTATGTGTCAATATAATTGATGGTAGCAACATCGTATTGACAGTAAACGGTCACTAGTTGTGTCCATATCACATATCTAAAAATTTGATGATGTAGTAAAAAATATCTATGGGGGAGACCCCATCCAACTGAAAATGTTTCAACTTCTCAGCAATATAGTGGACACAAGATTGTTGAGTTAAAATATTTTAATACTTAGTTTTTTTTTGTGTTGCAATTATAGTGCTTGCATGAAAGCTACAGGTATCTTGAGATCCAAGGCATAATAGCCACGGATTGCACTAAATTTTATTTTTATTTTTTATCATTTTATTTTGTAGATGAAATGACCTAATTGCATGAAATAGGCATCTTGGGAGACAAGGCCTAACCAACACAACATCCATGAACATGCACATTTTTTTAGGAGGTAGAAATGTGACTACTTCCATACAAAGGAGATAGTCCCCATATGAGTATGGATGTGGATGTTAATTCCCCACAAAGGAAAATATACCCATATTTATGTTTGGACAAATCAAACACTGACGTGACACAAGAAATAATTTTTTTTTGAGGGCCTGATAAACCCTGCAACAAAAAACACATCAGCAACTGCTGATTTTTCAATACCAAGAAGGCACCTTGATGTTGTGCATTATTAGGTATCTTTATGTCCAATAATATGCCTTTATGTCATGTATTATTGAGTGCCTTTATGTCCAATAAGATGCCTTGATGTTAAGCATTCTTGGACATCTTGATGTCCAAGAAGATGCCTTGATGTCGTGCATTCTTGGACGCATTGATGTCCAAGAAGGTGCCTTGATGTCATGCATTATTGGGCACCTTGATGTCCAAGAAGGTGCCTTGATCTCATGTATTACTAGGTGCCTTAATGCTCATCAATAGAGGCACTTGACTCTGTTGACAAAGTAAAAAATAATAATGAATAAGTGAAGAGGTGCCTTGATACCATATAGAAGAGGCACCTTTATCATAAAGAAAAATGATGAGGCACCTTTAAGCCTTGGTCAAGGGTACCTTGATCCACAAGTAGGCACATTGATCAAGGGCACCTTGATATACAAGTAATAACCTTGATTGTTAAGTAGGTGCCTTGATGCCATACACCAAGGGTGTCTTAATCCACAAGTAGATGCATTGATCAAATGCACCTTGATCACCAAGTAGTAACCTTGATGCCATACATCAAGGGTGCATTGACACACAAGTAGATGCCTTGATGCCATAAATCAATGGTGAATTCATCCACAAGTAGGTGCCTTGATGCCATACATCAAGGGCACCTTGATCCATAAGTATGTACCTTTATACCATACATAAAGGGTGCCTTGATATACCAGTAGGTACCTTTATGTCATACATTTTAGAGGTACCTTTATTAAATCAAAGCACCTATGTAATATCATGATACGAGGGAGTGGCCGAAGCCACGCCATCACTTCACGTGATAAAAATTTGAAATCACCTAAAAATATTGAGGAGCCATTTGGAAGGATTTCTACATATCCCAAGGCCAATCGAAAAATGGGATATGCATCCTATCATGTGAACCAGCCAGATCTCTATATTTTTAGCATAGGACCTCAAGAAAAAAAATTTATAGTGTCTAGGATAAATTAATCAACCACATGGAGAATACACCATCACCCTTACCACAGACTACCAAATCAGTATGCTCTATAATGCACGAACGACCAATATGGTATGTGCATAATTTTTTTTTAATACTTATATAATTTTTCATAGTTAAATACTTCTCTGAAAAATAATGCCATTGCAAGAATTTGACCAATAGTATTTGCCCCCCATGTCTAATACGACATGCCAAAAATCAATTTGGGTGGCATATCTTGTCAACCCCAATGCAAATTTAATTGTTTGGATAGGTAACTTGATCTATAAGAAGGTGCCTTCCTACTAAAGAAGGGCATCGAGCCAGTTCAAAAAAAAAAAGGAATGAGCCAAGAATTTGCAATGGGGAGCAAATAAAATAATCATGCGCAGAAGAAGAGTTAACCCAATAATTTCAAAGAAATATATAGAGAAGTTCAGTATTGGTTTGAGGCTACCGAGTGGATGAATTATTGCCTCCTGGTCGGCCAAAACTAGGACCCCAAAGCAACAAGGGAATTTGCTACTATTGTAAGAGGGGAGGTCACTTAGCTACACGTACTAGAAATCCTAGTCACATCAGAGTTCATCTTGACTATTACTGACCTCCCCCTCATGGGAGAATGCACCTATAAGCAGGGTGTACCAGCCTAGTGCATAGAGCAACTTCTTGGATAGACAAACATTGAATTTTAGTCCATAGGGATACCGAAATAGAGACTCCCAGAGCATATACAAAAACTCTTTGAGTAGGTGGTGATATTATTCACCTTCACAGGAAAATAATCCCACCTGAATGCAAATCATATGCAATTCCTAAATCATCTGGTGCATGGGAGGAAAAATAATGTCCCATTCTATATGGTGAGCACACTAAAGGATGAGGCTCACCAATATAAAATAGGGGTAGTTATTGCCCTAGCCCACCATCCGATAATTACAAACCTGATTTAGTATGTCGAGGAGCACAAAGAGACCATACCAGTAAAGAGGACCGAAGATACGGGCACACAAACATAGCTGACTACTGAAGAGTCAGACTCCCCATGAAATAGTATAGAGGTTGGGTAGGATTTTCTTAACCCTGATCGAGCCGCCAAACACTCTTTATGGTCTAGTGAGGAATTCGATGCAATATAATCCATATTTGAACAGATGGCTCACCGTACAAAGTGCATAAGTAGGAGAAAATATTTAACATGATTAATTTTTTCAAGTGAAGAAGAAGAAGAGGATATAGAAGCTAGGTTTGTAGCCTAGGCATTGTATAATTTGGTTTCTAGGAGTCTGCTAGACCAGTAGCCTTCAAAAGACCTGCAATGGCAACTTGACTTGTTACTCGAAGAATGCCTCACTTGGCAAAGTGAATTTTATAAAATCATAAACACTCTTCAAATGATTTTGGGAGAGTGCTACAAGGAAATAGTGGAAGTATGAAGCCACCATATCTCATCTATAGCAGAGGGTTCAACAAATTAGTAAAAAAATTAGTAATTGAAGACTAATATGGAAAAAAAAGTAGACATGTATACCCAAATAGATTGGGTGGTTGAAGTACCCATGAGTTATTTGACCTCTCTAGAGAGAGTCATTTCATTAGGGTATTTTATATAGAATGCAATAAATGAATAGGGAGGAGGAGGATATTTCTCATCGACTTTAGCTAGAGAGATCATTGGAGAACATAGGAATTCTATTTTTCAAACAATACCCCCTATTATAGAAATCCTCGATGATGAGGATAATAAATCAGACAATAGCCATGGTAAGACCTTGAGCCTAAAACCAAGGAATAATTATAGGAGCAACAAGTACCCATAGTCAAAGGACCAGTAGAGTAGTCACTGGATAAGCAAGGAATAGAGGAAGCATCTAGTGTTATATCAATGCCAAAGGGGAAGAGACTTGAGCCCTATAAAGATAAAGGTAAAGCCCGTATCGTGGAAGAGGATGACATCCCCACTCATTCTATCATAATAATAGTTCCAGTAAGACCCAAGAGAAAGGCATATTGGGAACTATAGAAGAGAGCCAAGGGCAAAGCCAAAATTACATTCATATAATCAACTAACTAGTCAGATAAAGAGTGGGTGAAAGGTATCAATATTTTTGCTGAGCGAAAGGAGCAATTTGAAAAAATATGAAAAGAACGCGAGGAGGCAAAGGAAGTAAGAAAATTTACCAAGAAAACTAAAAGAGGGCCCAACATTTGCATTAACCTAGCTTCAGAGAAGCAATTATGGTGGATATACAGGTTAGCTCAAGGATAGCCCTTGGGAATGCAAAAATTCATAGAGTGATATGGAGTATATGGGCCTGAAGCTAAATATACTATAATTGCCAAGGAGAATGTAGGACTTACCCCTAAATTCACTTGTTTTTTCAACTCCAAGGTAGTAAAACAAGAGCGATATGAATCAAATATCCCATTAGCAGAGTTATAGCCTAAACATGCCAATCTATGATAGCAAGAATAAGTCATATTCCATAAAGGAGAAACCACTATAGCTACATTGCCTAGAACAGGTGTCGGGCCAATCAGTATAGGGAAGCACAACAAACATAATCGAAAGCCATCATAGCAGATCAACACCCCTTAATAAAAATGTAAACCCTAAAATAAAGGAAAAGCTAAGGCTACAAATCAAAAGAGAATACAGAGGGGTTGACCAAATTGGAGACTATAAATTTTAGGTACCACAAGGGCATGGCACATAATAGGCATGGGGGGATAATGAGCATCATAAATGCTCATATTTTTGTATGATTTTCTAATGATTTTGTGTGGCAGTATTATAAGAGTTGTATCTTTTTATCAGATTATATATATATATATATATATATATATATATATATATTTAATAAAATTATGTGCATTGCATAATTTGTGTTGATTATTGTTGATTTTGTCATCTTCTGCTTATTCAAGGTCCTACGTGGACCTAGCATGTTTTGCTTCAATGAGTCCAAGGCATATATAGGAAGGCACCTTGATCTTCAAGAAGGTTCCTTGATACCATGTATGGGAAGGCACATTGATATAAAAGAAGGTTTCTTGATCCCATATATAGGAAGTGACTTGATCTTCAAGTATGCGCCTTGATGTCATGCATCAAGGGCACCTTGATCTTCAAGTAGGCAGTTTGATGTCATGCATCAAGGGCACCTTGATCTTCAAGTAGGCATATTTATGTCATGCATCATGGGCACTTTGATATTTAATTAGGTGCCTTTATTTCATACATCAAGGGTACCTTGATGTCATACATCGAGGGCACCTTTATGTACAAGAAGGTGCCTTGATCGTAAGCGCCTCGACCTTATGACTGAAGGAGACCCTGTTGAATGCGTTAGACCTTTGACTCCACATTACGCAGACCATATTTGGAGAGCTACCAAATGCATGAGCTATCTCGTTGGAATATGTAATGCAACATTGTGTAAATTATTCTTAGACTAAAATATAGTCTAAAGAATAATATTTGAATTAGAATATAATTCTATCTTATGTAAAATATTGCCACCCAATTAATAAATAAATTAAGGGTGCTAGGAATATTTAATTTCTTGGGAAAAAGTTATTTCTCTTTTCTAGAAAATATTAGAAAGTAACTAATCACTTTCTAATATTTGATAGATGTCACTTATCACATATCTCAAAGATTAGATTGTGATAAAATTAGAAAGTAACTAAAGCACTTTCTAATATTTGATAGATTGTGATAATATTAGATTGTGATAATATGTAGGGTTGTAGTAGAAAAACTTCTCTTTAAATAGGGATGTTTTCTACTACATATTATCATATCTTATCACATCTTATCATATCTTATCATATCTTATCATATTGACTTGTGTTGTAGTTTATGTTGATGCATATTGTTGCATAACATTGAAGTATTCTTGTATTGTTGAATCAAATGAGTAATATAGTGAGCTTCATAGTGGATGTTTTCCTTCTTCATTTGAACTAGGGTTTTACCACTCAATATTTGTGTTGTGGGTTTACCTCTTTTATGTGTGATTGATCTTGCGGAGCATTCTTCGTTCTTGGGGAGACTTTGCTTGTCTCACATTTGGTATCAAAGCGGTTGGGATATCCATCAAGTGTCTTCAATCATTTGAGGTGAAAAACCCATTAAGGTATATTTTTTTGCATGCATTTGATATTTGGGTATTTTATGTAAACTTATTTTGCAAATCTGTCATTAGGGTTTATAGATTTATTATATTTTTAGATCTAGTTGTTAGATCTTTTGCAAATAGTATTTTCATTTTAAATTTATAAAAAAAAAATTGGCATTAAGATTTTGTTGGAAAGATTTTTGGAGCCAAACGGACCACATGGTTGCGCCTGGAAAACCCAAAAACCCCTATTTCCATATATAGTCCTTTTTTTTTATTTATTTAAAAAAAAAAAAACAAGTCACCTATATATATAAAAAAAAAAACTGTTTTGTTTTTAAAAAAAAAAACAGTTTTGTTTTATTAAAAAAAAAAACAGTTGTGTTTTTTTAAAAAAAAATAGTTTTGCTTTATAAAAAAAATAGTTTTGTTTTGTTTTGTTTTTTTTTTTTAATTTTGCTTTATAAAAAAAAAAAAACAGTTTTGTTTTTTTTGAAAAAGTTTTTCTTTATAAAAATCTTTAAACTTTTTCATGCCATTTTTTTTATTAAAAAAATAAATTTTATTAATTTAATTGCATTTTAAAAGCAATTTTTTGTATTAAAAATTATTATTATTCTCCTTAAAATGCAATATTTTTTTGTTTCACATTAACAATGGTTGTTTGTGAGTTTGCTTGTTTTGCAAGGTTATCCAAGTATGTTTTGGAGTATACAAGGCAATTTCAGATCAATTTTTTCACTCTCTTCCCCTATTTTTATTAATTTATTATAATCTCTCTCCAGTATTTGCTTGAAGCATAATGTAAATTAATGTAACTTGTATCTCTCATTATGAAAGTAAAATATAATGAAAGTGAGAGAGAGAGAGAGAGAGAGAGAGAGAAAGAGAGAGAGTGTGTGTGTGTATTTGTGTCTCCACTATCTCTTGTTCATCTTTCTTACATTTTGCATCTCAACTAATCTAACTACTAACTTGCTACTAAACAATCTACTAACCAACTAACTTGCAATTTACTAATTTTCATATTAATCAAGAAGGTTAAAAATGAATCAACTTACTAACCACAACTTTAGTATTTGATTAAAATTTACTTAATCTTGCAACACAATTTATATTTGCTAAACACCTATTGAATCCAAAAGAATTCGCTCTATCGGTAGCAAGTCCTTTTTGGGTCCTCGTACCCATACCCTTTTGGGTAGCTTGGTTGACCTTGGGTGAGATGAATTGGCAATTCATTAGGCTATAGCAAAACCTAAAATGAACACTAACTTACTAATTTATTGACTATCTAACATTTAACAAATGTTTTATGGTTCAATTCAAGTTAGTTTATTTTGTTGCAAGATGATTGTTATGGTTAGTTACCTTCTTATTGCAAGTTAATCTATTGCAAGTTGATCTTGGTTTATTCAATTACAATATGGTTATAGTTGTTTATTGCAATATGGTTATAGTATTTCATCATTATCTTTCATGATGATCAATCAACTATTGCATTGGCTAAAAATCATGTAATTCATCAAAGGACAAAGCATGTTGAAATCCAAGCTCATTTTATTAGAGAGAAGGTATTGGATGGGACTATTCAATTGGAGTATTTCCCATCATCTTCTAATTCTGCTAATTTGTTCACCAAACCTCTTCCCAAGGAGCAGTTTTCTAATCTGAGAGACTCACTTGGTTTGGTGAAGTTGTCCTAAAGGGGGAATGAAGTGTAGTTACACTTGTGTATTGACAAATTCATCCTTATGAGGCATTTTGTGCTATATATGAGTTGATATTTAGTGGTATAATTGCTTTTTGCATCTCTTTTGAACATGGTACTTTCTTGTTTGCCTTGTGCAACTTTTGTACATGTTACTTTATAGATGGCATTATGCAATTATGGTATATGATGCAATTTCTTTATGCAACTTTTTTACACGGTACTTTCTTGTTGCCTTATGTAACTTTGTACATGTTTTTTTATCTAGTTGGCATTATGCAATTGGTTTATCATGGTACTTTATTATTAGCATTTATGCTACTTTTGTACATGATATTTTATGGTTGGCTTTATGCAACCGTTGTGCACACTTTATTATTTTCATATACCTTATGCAACTCTTGTACAAGGTACTTTTTTGTTAGCCTTGTGCTACTTTTGTACATGGTACTTTAGAGTTTTCATTATCATAGTACTCCTTGTTTGCTTTATGCAACTTTGTACATGATATTTTTTGATCAACTATATAGCACGTGACTATAAGTATGGCTTGGCATCTTTTTGTGATGACTTATAGTTCACTATTTGTTATATTAGTTTTGTTATCATCTTTGGATATTCATATATGCTATGGTGAATATATTTATGATGATGTATCTAACTAATCTTATGTTGAGCTGCTTGTAGCTTGCAGGTACTTCCATTTGGGATTTTGTAGGCTTACTGAAGACACCCTTATGATGTTTTCTTCTTGTCATTTGAAACCACTTGTGGTTGATGAATGGCTTTGTAAGTTGCTTGTATCTGAAGCTACTCCGTTGGGGGCTTGTAGTCTCATTTTGGACCATTTTGTATTGATGCCTTATTGTAGACCATTCTTGGTCATAGAAGCTCATTGTAACTATATTACTCATTTGATTTTCATCCCCGTTTGTATCTTTAGGGGGAGAATGTTTCTTTGTCTCATAATTCCTTTCCCCAATATTGCATTAATGGGGAGTGTTGAAATATGTAATGCAACATTGTGTAAATTATTCTTAGACTAAAATATAAAGTCTAAAGAATAATTTTTGAATTAGAATATAATTCTATCTTATGTAAAATATTTCCACCCAATTAATAAATAAATTAAGGGTGCTAGGAATATTTAATTTCTTGAGAAAATGTTATTTCCCTTTTCTAACAAATATTAGAAAGTAAATAATCACTTTCTAATATTTAATAGATGTCACTTATCACATATCTCAAAGATTAGATTGTGATAAAAATAGAAAGTAACTAAAGCACTTTCTAATATTTGATAGATTGTGATAAGATTAGATTGTGATAAGATTTAGGGTTGTAGTAGAAAATTTTCTCTTTAAATAGGGGTGTTTTCTACTACATATTATCATATCTTATCACATCTTATCACATATTATCATATCTTATCATATTGACTTGTGTTGTAGTTTATGTTGATGCATATTTTTGCATAACATTGAAGCATTCTTGTATTGTTGAATCAAATGAGTAATATAGTGAGCTTCATATTGGATGTTTTCCTTCTTCATTTGAAGTAGGGTTTTACCACTCAATATTTGTGTTGCGGGTTTACCTATTTTATGTGTGATTGATCTTGTGGAGAATTCTTCATTCTTGGGGATACTTTGCTTGTCTCACACTATCTCATTCACATTGGAGGAAACGTACAATTACTTGATGAAGAAGAATAGGGGCTACAAAGGAGCTAGACCAAAAAATCAACTATTCCTAGAAAAGGACAAAAGTTGTTGACTAGTTTTATCATGCATCTATTACTATAACTGAACCATCTTAGTTTAGATTAGAGAAATATTTTTCTATCGTAACAACATTGTCACAGGAAGCTTTGTGTGTATTTTATAAATACATAGACTTATATGAAAGATATATAGCATTTTTATAAGAGATTATCGTTGATTCTTTTTATACTACAACTTTATCAATAAAATTTTTACTTGAGAATTCTCTTCATTCACATTCATTCTTCGTAAATTAGTCGGGCATACACTGCTAGATCCTAGGCCTACTCCAAGCTAGTTTTCATCCCCTTCTTTCTACTGCTTTCTAGATTAGATCATTTATTTTTAGTGTGCTATACTTTTATCTCTACAAGTGTGTTTTTATTGCTTTCCTTTATTTTCAGCAAAGTGTGGTGTGATTTATTTTTCTATAATTTTATTTATGCAAGATTTGATTGGAATGGATGAATTAATTATATTTCACAAACACTCTCCCAATTATAGGCTTAGTTGACTCATCTAAAAAAAAAATTGTAATTAGTCTTAAACTTGGTACTTCACAAGCTTATGAGTTCCCTGGTTTGACAAATTAAATGAATGGGTTGTGACAAAAATAGGACCATATTTAACCAATATTTTTGGCCCCAACTAACACCGTGGAAGGATTGAAGTAAAAATGTAATTTAGATGACACCTTCAAATTTTAACAACATATAGTAGTAGAACTAGGTCAACCAATCAAACAAAGAAGCTTGGGTATAGTGTAATAGAACACTCTAGTGTATGAATAGATTCAAAAAATTCCTAGAAGTTTCTAATAGTAGTTAAGAGGATGAGCAATATTTTGCACTTGGAATCAATAATTTTTTAAAGGGGTAATTATGGTTTGGTAGGAGACAAAGGAGAAGGAGTTCAATAGTCACACCCAAAAGAGAAAAAGAAGAATATGAAGAATAATACTAGTGATAAGTAGTAGCAATGATGAGAAATCTCTAGATATTCCTACTAAGGTGGAAGATCTACAACAAGATAATATTCATGATTTTATTGAACCATATGAACACTTAAAATTTCTATAGGAGTATGTTAACATCTTTGCTAATCAACAAGTATCACCAAGGATGCAACATTAGTATACCACTGAATGTGATGCAACACATGGACCTCTAGTTTTTGATTAATAATGGGACACAAATGTCATAAGGAAAGAAGTTGAAGCCCTAAATAAATTTGAAATAATAGATGTGAGATGAATTATCAAATCACAACAACAATGGTTCCATAGATACCAATTGGAGTTGCAAGAAAAAGAAATGTATATTTCTTAGATTTTGTAAGAAATAGTTGTTTTAAAAGGTAAATGGTCAATCTTAGGGGGATGTGATTTTTGAATAAAATATTGGGTTTGAAACTATCAAGATTCTATTATAAATAGCTAATAGGGTTAATTAATTAGTGATATAAAGTACAAGAACATGTTCAGACACCACCAAGTCCTAAATTTATAACTATTTTAAAAAGAGTAATTTTATAAGATTATGGTGTTGACATAGTAGAACAAGAAATCACAAAAAGAAAAGTAAAGAAACCAATGGAAGTTGAAGAAACTTCCACACAATAATTTAGATCTAAATTCAAGTTCCAAAATAGGTACTATAATGAGAAGTACTAGAGTGGGTGCCAGAATGAGAAGCACTAGAATGGGCACTAGAAAAGGGAGCACCAAAGTGGGTGCCAAAATAGATATTACATTAATTAAGGTGCCACAATATAATAATGTTATCAAATTACCAAAAGAGGAATCAAATTCAAGAATTTTCATCAAACTGGTCATGATGGAATTAATGGAAATAGAGTCGACCCATATTTAATAAGGGACCTAGAATAAACCATTGGAAACTATGAGGTCAACAATTATTACTCCTCTAGGTATGGTTACAACTAATAACTACAATACAACAATTATCATATGGATAATGAGGTGTCACTACCGAGAGGAAATTATTCAAACACTTAGATATTTTGAGGATAAAAAATAAGAGCAAGCTCAAGAAATAACAATCATAAAAGGCTAGTGGAATTCTTACCAAATTGTAAAAAGGCTAGTGGGATTCTTTCCACATTGCAGAAAGACTAACAAAATGCAGGGTCCCAATGAAATTTATAGTTTATCCCTAAGGGAAAAATTATATCGATGGCAAGTAAAGTGAATTAGTTTTTATTTAACATATCAGTTGTAAATTATCAAATTTCTCCTTGAAGCTTTGATGCATACCCCTATAGAACAAAATAAATTATTATCAAAAAATATTTATAGAAGTATGCACTCCTAGAATATATTTTACCTCTATCCTTCACAAAGAAGTTCATTGGTAGAATAGAATACAACAATACAAAACTAGTGAAGTAGAGGTTGAATTACTTTGTGAAATGAGCAACCTAGTCCTAGAGGCCTTATGAATACCCATTACATTTTGATATTAAATGAACACATAAAAAATCAATATGTTATCCAAGTTAATAACTATTTAAGGAATTTAGAAAATATTATAGGGAATATTTAGACAAAGCAAGGAGTACATGCTGACCAAGATGGAATGATATACCTACAAGATTGAAGAAAAGGAAGCCAATTGTCTTGTGTGATTGCAATTACTAAAGTAATATTAATTCTCAAACATAATTGGATAGACCTCAAGTTTTGGCCACCCACCATAAAAATCCCTATTCTACTATATGAACTTATTGGGTCATAAAATAAAGATCAATTCTCCAACATAATTTTTTTGGCCTGATTTGGATAAATATTTGTATATGAATATGACTTTGGTTGAATTAAATTCATGAGTACATGCATCAATACAAGTGACAAGGAGTGAGGATTCAAAATTACCTCATTATATGTAGTCAAGTAAAACCTTTTGCCCATTTTGTATGACTGATATATATTTATGTTATGAACTAATCTGTAACTTATGATAATGTTAATTTTGAATGTATTAAATAGAGGGAATGTTTTATTTATCTATTTATAATGGTTTTATGTATTTTTAAGGGACTAACTACATGTTTTATTTCTACTTAAGGAGTCGCTCCTATTGATAAGCTTGTAGGTTTTTATATTGAAACAACCAATTTTAAAGAAAGAATATTCTGAATACCAAAGAAGTATCTACTAAAGGAGTGCTCTAGAGAGTCTAATCATTCTATATTATATCGATACTATATGAATTTTATTCCAGAATATCTATAAACTAACTTATTTTTTCACCAAAATACATACGTGCTAGAGTAATCTTTATGCCAAAATAGCTTAACAAGGATCTGCTTCAAAACATCTATGTGTAAGGTATAACTCAAAAGAGAAATAACAAAACAGTTCCAACATAGTTGAACATGCATAGAATTGGAATTTGGATAATCGACCTTGCATAGCATCAAACTTATTTACCAAGCATAGCACTAGAATAGTTTATTGTATATATAGAACAAATCAAGATGAGCACCAGCCATGAGAAAGAAGAAAATATTAGTGTTCAAACATTTTTGAACCCAATTAGCAATGATAACTCATTTAGAATATGTTCTATCTCTTGTCGAATGGATATACACCTATATATTTTATCAAATTAGATTTGTAGTTGCATTATGTAGAAAAGTCAAATGTGAAGAATTACATTGATATTCTTAAAGATATAACCCTGTCGAATATTTTAGTAGATAGGACTCTTTACAACAAGTAATACAATTAGATGAAATCCATAATACATATGATGTAAGCCAAAATGAAATAGGTTGGATAATGTGAATTGGAATAACTTTTAGTCTCTATTTTTAGCATAATCTATTACCAGTTCTTTGTATGAATTTGATTACTTATAATAGTTTCCACTATCTATGTATTATTCATGCCACTAAACCTCATAGGAGTAGTTATAGGTTTTATTTTATGTTTTTCATTCCATATTTCATTTTAGCAACAAAGTGAGGTTTCTTTACTTTGAGGTGTGAAATTTATTACATTTCAACTATGAGTTTTATTTAAATTAAGTTTTGTTTTAATTAATTTTATTGAAAGTGTGAAGTCTATTCCAATTTAGTTCTCTTTATTTCATTTTATTGTGGTGTATTTTTGTATATAACTTATTTTATTATATGGTTTAAAAATTAGTTGCAAGAGTTACTTTACTAAAGATTATGGATTTGATTAATTGCATTAAGAGTTTGGATTATTGTGATAAAATTTTCTTTTTTGATTCTATAAAAGGACCTTAGGAAATATAATACTTAAAATACACTTCTTGGACATCTGATGCATATAGCCTTAGGACACCAACTCCAATTGATAATATTAAAGTACAAATATTAATGAAACTTGTTAAGGGGACCAATATATTGATTTTTGGTTGATGGAAAACCCATTTATTAACTCATTACCATCCCAAAGAATCCAATGTCAAATGTATACCCATGAATTCAAAATGCTTTTGACTATAAAGGTGCTCTATATATGCATATACACCTTCTTAACTAGAAGTAAGGGTATCCTAAGCTCTTTCCAACCTTTCTACCCATGGGCAACACTAGAGGTAATGCAATTGCTAAGAAATATTTTATAGGTTGCCTTATTACCTTATAATAATTTTATAATCAATTTTGAATAAATATCCATACCTTGTGTTTGTATATCTAGAAGACCCATCCCACTATAATCCCTTGCGAGACATAAAAACTTCCAAGCTACTCTATGGAAACCTTTCCTCTTCTCTTAAGAGGACCAAAGAAAATCTTGGAGAAGTTTCTCCTATTTTTGGTATGAAATTTTTGAAGGGGCCAACATGATGAGTAATAGAGCCAAAAAAAATTAGTAGACTTGAATTTATCAAACAAAAAATATATATTTTACAAGCCACTTCTATAATTAGTCCCACTATGTCAAGCACATATTATCATAGCATAGAGAAGGAATCCTAGAAAGCAAAAGGAATTCCAAATAACCTAAATATTTCTCTATGTTGGATCCACTTCTAGCTATATCTATTGAGCTATGAGGGTTTTGGTATGAATGATTACCTATAACACTAGGTCTTTTGACATTGTATATTAGATCTAGAAGCAAAATAGAACATGTCCAAGCACTATAGAGCGTGTTTAATGTTATCCTTATTAATAAGATTAAAAAAAATCGTATGCAAAGTTCCCATTAACCAGTAACTAAAAGGTTCTTGGAAGGGTTATCCATTTCACCCTACCCTTGAAAATAACATTTGCTAGAAGATAGTCAAACCCTTTTTCTAAAAAAATATATAATCCTAGGGTAAGAGGTAATCCTTGATGAATTTATCTATATAATCCAAATGAGAGGGAATTATTATCATTAATGGTAAGGAAAGTAGAGGCATCTCTAAAAAAAACTTCAATAGTGCATATGAAATTGGGCCCAAACCCAAACACCTATACCATTACCAAAATGAAAGGTCATTCAATCCTATCATAAGCTTTTAGAAAGTCAATATTGAGAAATATGGCCTTCTATAGGGATTGCCTTTCCCACAACATCCCTTCCTAGATAATAATAATGTTGTTTAGAATATATTTGCTCTTGAAAAATCTTGTTTGCTTTGGATAAATGATGAGAGGAAGAAGATTACTTTTCTTGAGAGTTAAATATTTGGTTATAATCTTATAGGATATATCTAACAAAGTCATGGGTCTCCAATTGTAGATATCTTTAGGGTCCCCAAATTTAGGAATGAGTTTTATATTTTTTCTATTGATCAAATCACCTATGGAATGTGTTCTAGGAGCTTCAAGGTAAAATATTATTAAAGAAGACCCCAAGGTATTCTAGAAGGATTTATAGAATGCATAGGTAAATTCATCACAACCCAGATCTTTATCATTGGCCATGGAGAAGACAACATTATTGAGCTCATCCTTGGATAGGAAACTATCTCAAATGACATATTGAGAGATAGATAACTTGTGAGGAACCACACTAACACAATATTGTAAAGCATGGTCCTGAATAGATGAAGGATGTTGATATTTGAAAACCTCTTGATAGTGCCAAATAAAGATGCAATATATTACAAAGATTAGTGAATATTTTTTATCCCTCTCAGATGCTCTTGAATTTTTGGATAGTGTCTCTTCCTATAAAGGATTGAAAAAATTCCTTAGAGATTATATCCCTAAACTTGAGCCAATGGAGTCTAGTTTTGAACTTAGCTCCTAAAGCTACATTAGTATAAACTATCTATTGCTACTATTAGAACTTGGTCATACAAAATTGAAGAGTAGATAAGAGAGGTTAATATTCTAGGTACATGGTGGATTGGAATATTTCTAACGTGGTGGCCTCATACAAGTAGAGGAAAAATATATCCAATTGATTCCCATATGTCCAAAGGAAGCAAGATGTATGCTTTATCATACTATTCCACAATTTAATCCACCTATTTTGAGTGTGAGGACATGGTTTTAGATTCTAAATATGGATGTGGACAAGAGAAGGATTATGGTTTAAAAATGACATGCTAATAAATAATTAAATACTTAGGGTTGTAACTTTGTCATCTGATCATTAAATATAGAAACAAATGGAAGAGTGGTTTGAAAGGACTACCTCAGGTAGTGGTTCTACTAGGAGTGAAAAGCAATTAACAAAAATAAATATTGACTTCCCTAATAAGATCACCTTATCAATAAAATTTAGAATCCTATCTAAATTGGCATGCATGTTGGACCATGTGTACCAAGGGGTATTGGCATTGTAGAAACCCATATTGGGATTATAAAATTCCAATTTATTTTACATGTAATACCATACACCTCTATTGCAAGGTACCCAATATATGCAATTATCCTCATAGTTATCTCACACTATTTAAATATATTAAAGTTGCCACACATAGCCCATGTGGTAGAAGGTAAAGAATCCATAATTTAAATCCATACTTTGGCTTATTCAATGGAACTATTGGAAGCTTAACCATTAATTACACTGAATGGTTTTTTATGTTGAAAAATATCCATAATACTTTATAGGTGAGGTTACATATATGATCCACTAGTTGGGACTGCGATCATGGAGATATGAAGGTTGAAATGACACCACATCTTGGATCATAAATGTTGTGGAGGAAGCAGCTCACTAGCCAAATGGCATAACAAAATATAAAGACCAAAAAAATTGCAACTATTAATTCTTGTAAATATAGGATACACAAATTTGATATTTTTTTTATGAACTTCATTCATCACATACTTTCCCTTGGAGCCTATTAGACCATGAATATTTTAGGAAAGGAAATTATTTACGAAATTTTATCTAATAACATATCCCCATTATTGAGGTAATCCAAATCCCCATAACTATTGATGGACTCTACAATAGGTCTATATCTATCCAACTGAATAATGGATAGATGTATCTTTTTCTTTGGTATGTATTATCCATATTCCACTTTATGAGGTTGACTACAAGAGCTTTAGGCACTTACTATAAGGGAGTGACAAGGAGAGCCTCTATGGGTGGTAGGATGATAAATAATTATAGCTACCCTTAGTGTATGACTTTATCGAGGCTTAGGGACCTTTTTGTTACTAGTATCCATTAATGGAAGACCAACATCCACTTTCTCTTTCACCTTCTTGGACAAATTTAAAACAAATATAGATGATGTCTTAGCTATTGCCTTGGGTTATTATGACTTAGAAGCATTATATTGCATGTCCTTATGTCCTCTAATAGTGGTCCAACCATCATGATTGGTTGAAGGGAGGTCACACTAGTTTTTTAGAGACTAGCTTGTTCTTTTTGTTTAGCATGATAGGAAAAGCTATGACATTATGGAGAGATGTTTAGCACCAAAAACATGTACTGGGTAGGTTTATGTAGAATACCTATTGCGAATTAATAGAGTCACCAACTTGGATCTAATTTATTTCCTTGTGGTCTTTGGAAAAATCCACTATAACACATATCTATTTTTATGGGGGTGTATGAACATTTTTATCCAATTTAACAAGGATAACTCTACCCAATAAATTCACTTTATGGATCAAAAAGTGCTAGAGGGAGAAAATGATACTAAGGAATTCAAAACATACTAGGACCTTGGTGGTCCTTTTCTCAAAAATAAAAAGGGTTGGGTCCATGGGGAAAATACAAGTAAGGAGTTCGTTATAAGCCATGGCCCATATTCATATATTGTTTTTTCATGTGCAAAATCTACAAAGAAAAAGAAAAAAAATATTGTAAGATTTTGAATCAACTTAAGCTTGATCTCATGAAGAGTCTAAGCAAGGTTCATCCAAGACCATTGTGTCGATTTATTGGGAATATGACCCATAAAATAACTAAATAAATTAAAGGAATATAGATATTTGTATGCATTATCAAATTCTAGCAAAGGTCATACCATGTTAGGATAAGATGAATTACCTCTTGGACCACCTTCAAGATGAATTTCCTAGGTTGCTTGTTTGGGGCCATCATTGCATGCTTTTCCACTTACATTGCTAGCACTAACCGATGGCACATTAGGGTTAGGATCCATTTTAAATGCAAAAGAAGGAACACATCGTAAAAATAATAATCAATATTCAAGGATGAGCAATTCACACTAGATTACTCCAATCTATGGTACCTTATTGGAATGTAAAGATGGCCCTTGATTATTAGGGTTACCTAGATACCCAATTTTATGATATACTCAATTTCTAAGGATAATATAAAGGCTTAATATAGGATAGGTTATGATCATGTTATAACCCTCTCCATATTTAAATTACACCTAGATTTGTTTCATCAAAGAACGTGAAATTTCCATATCACATTAAGTAAGCATCACAACTGGATATTTTAGCCTCATCACAATTTGTGAAAAAAATATTAATATTTTAGAGTTGATATATGGTGTATTACACATCTATATTTGATATTATCACTAAAGGTATTTCTAATCCTATGGTGACAAGGTACTAAGGTCCATTTATATCTAGAACCCTATGCATATTGTATCAATAGCTTTAAATAGGACATCGTGAGGATGATGAATGAAATAGAGGAAGCATGTTACTATCAAATACGTATATTTTGTATGCATTATAAGATGTGTATTATATTATGACATTGCATATTTGGATCTATAAATACCTCTAACATTAAAAATTTAGTCATTCCTACTATTCAAGATAATTAAACTATGGAGTCCCACAGATACATAATGTACCTATGCACATTATTCAATTAGATTTACATAGGTATTGTACAAGAGGATTGTCGAAATACTAGAGAGAGGGTGACTCTTATGATAATATATAGGAACATATATGTTAATATCACACTCTACACCTACATTGACTTTAGGGACCCCTTGCTCAAATTTGAGCATGATAAACCAACTACATTTATACCTCATGATAGTGTTGATGTTTCTAGTAATACCAATGTAATTACTATTTACTATAATAATTATTTTTACTTTTTCTCACAATAATATTATATCATATATTTTCTACATATTCTAGATGATTAAGATAAGATTTTTGGAACTATAAGTTCTTTGATCTCTTTATATACTAAGGTTAGGTATGTGATATTTTGTCAATTATGTGATATTAAATAATGCTTATCTTTACTAAAATATGATAAAATATAATCTCAATATTATGCATAATAGGATTCTCCTATATAGATGAGAATATAGATCATGATTTTCCCTAGAAAAACAAACCTTTCCTTGGTCTCTATTATTTTTTCTTCATATTTATTTTTCTATAGTAATTAAGACCCATAACATATATTCTTACCTTCATCACAATCATATAAATGTTTAATAGGTTGCTTATAACATTTCTAGTCATACTTGTTCTAGTATGCATGATCTTTTTGGATATAAGTGTTACAAAATCTATGAATTAGACCCTCATAATGCAATAAATCTACATTCCATCAATTAGCCATTCATGCTCCTCCATACATACCTCTTCTAATCATCTTAGTTTTACTATCAAATATAAAAAGGTAGTGGATATTATTAATAGTAGTCATGTTGCAAACATCTAATATAATATCAATAGTAAACATATTACAAACACCCTATCGATTTCTCCTTGTATTCCCCCCTTTTTTTGCTAGTATTTATTATGTAGAATCCCTTTGAGTATTATAACTATTTTAACATAGGATAAAATTTGTATACCTTGTAGTATATAGAAAAACATTCTCTTGTATGCCTTTCATCTCATTAGAGAACAATTAACAATTGTATTTGCCAATAATTAATAAAATATTTTTAAATACTTTCATAACATATTAGTATTTATTCCAACTCACATAGCACGACCAATGATAATTGGGATATTTATATTAGGTATGGGATGTATGTGTAGATGGACTTTGGGGTTAAATGATATGTAACCTAGTTTTTTGGCATGGTTGTAAATATTTGTCTTCATTCCAAGTTGGAGGGCAATGTAAATATAAGTTTTGCAATCCTAATGGTCCATCTTGATGACACGTACAAAATTCCAATTCCATTATTATAATTTTCTATGCCTTCATTATTTTTCAATGATTTTTTTATATTTTGCATAGCAAGTAATGTTTCTTGATCTTCCTCTTTCATTTCCATGTTTGCTTACTCCATATTTTCCTAATATTCTTCTACTTATTATGTCAAATACTCATTAGGAACATCCTAGGCCTCAATATTCTTCTCTATGGAATATTTCATAGTATTGAAATAATAAATGTAAAGTCTACCTTATTACTATGTTGTTTATTTAACTAACTATGATTGTGTGAGCAATTTCATTTAATTGTATGTGAATCTAGGCTAGCTTGTGATTATATGTACAATCTATATGAATGGTTGTACATATGAATGGTTGTGAAGTGAAATGAAATATTTGTATCTTGATAATAAAATTATTTTTATGATTATTTGCACTAAAGATCCCTAAATACTAGTATATACATGGAAAGGTATGAGTTGTAAAAAGGAAGTGATCTTATATATAATCTACAAATTGAACCTGTAAAAATATGGAATATAAAATTTTAGTCATGCTGTTGGGTGAACTTGGTAAATATAATGGAGATATCCTTTTGAGACGTTTGTGATCTGGTTGCTTTTTATGGAACAAGTATTATCTAGAGGTACCAAGCTTACTACCTACGGAACCAACTACATTCTTGATACCGATTTAGAGGGGTGTGCCTTCATGAGCTATCATCATATAGATAGGCACCAAACACTTTAAACCCTTGCCAATATTTTGGATATACCGTGCCACGTGCAACAGTCAGTTCCGTTGAGCCAGGAATTGAGAGTGGCACGGGAATCATTGAGGCGGGCTTTGAAGAGGAGGAGGGCTTGGGATTCCTTGGGATGGCACTTATGCAGCCCATGGCACGGGCTTCCACAAATTCAAAGAGAACAAACAACATTCCACTGACAGTTTGTAAGGAGGGAGGGCCGGAATTTCGAAATGGGCAACAAAGACGATATCATAGGACGGAGGGTGAGACAGTTTCAGTGAAAATGCATAGCGTGTAAAAGGCTATTTTATAGAAGCGAATGCTGAGTGCCGTGCACTATAGCGGGTCCATCACAAACCAAACTCTCAAATAAATAATTATAAGAGATTTAATACAACTATCAAAAGGTTAATTATGAAGGAATGATCTCTAAAAAAAATTATTTTGTATCTATTATTTACAAATACATATATATTTTTAATAAGTAAATGTATTATTTAATAATATTTTTTTAATATTTCTAAATTCGTTCAACTGAACGCTTGTCTCTTTCCTGGTCAGGAGCTTAAATGGTTTAAAATGATTGTTGCATGGCTGTTATATGGACAGCCTGCCTGGATTCGTGGCGGCTACCGATTCTACCATGTAAAAAAAAATTCTAAATTCAATGTTTTGAAGATAAATAACTTTAAAATAATTATAATTATTTATAAATTCAAAATATTATTTCAAAATATTAAAAAATTATAATTATTTGTAATTAGAAAAGAATATCTGAATATATGCTAAGAAAGAAATGCTTTCTCTATTAATTCATAACTTAACATGTTGTGGCATTCTAATACTATAAATTAAATAAAAAATAGCACCTTATAACATTCTAATATTATAAATTAGTAAAAAATATATAAGATGTAAAATAATTGTATAAATTTAATTCATTTTTTAAATTATTATTATTTAATAATTAAATATATTTTTTTAAATTAATTTTGTATTTAATTTATGATTTAATTTATTTATTTTAAATATTTTACAATGTTTTTTCCCGGTATATTAATAGAATTGATCACACTATTTTAATAACTAACAAATATATTAAATAAATAATAAAAAAATATTAAAATAAAAAAATTCCAACCTAACAATTTGAGAGTATTTATACGTAACTTCGGAATCCAATATAATAGAAGAATTCATCCAATAATTAAAAAAACAACCGCTAAACGTTCACATTTTATAGTACGTCTTTAGTAGTAAGATAAAATTCAAATATAGCCTCTAAGTCTGAAACAACTATTTGGATGGACTAAGGAAAACTAAAAGTACCACTAGTAACAACAGCAATACCTATACAATGTAGTAAGCATTTATTCTATGAAGACGGAAGAAGGCAGCTTCAGCCTGAATGCTGGAATAGCAAAAAGATGAGTTTTTCTGGGAGCGGTGATTCCAAGCACTTCAGTCATATCCAAATGATTTGGATCTCCTTCAAGTTTCCAATCGAAGCAGTGCACCAGTTGAGCCAATGCAATCGTGATAGTGGCAAGCCCCATAGAAGCCCCCGGGCATCCTCTCCTCCCTACCCCAAACGGAAGCATCCTCATGTCTTTGTCTTTTATCACATCAAAATTCATCCCCATAAATCTTTCAGGCTTGAATACCAGCGGATCTTCCCAGACATTTGGATCTCTTCCTATTGCCCATGCGTTCACGATTAGCCTTGTTTTTGCGGGTAGAACGTAGCTGCGATCAGGTCCCTTCACAGTGCAAGCTTGTGTAGATTCGTGGGGAATCAGTAGTGGCGCTGCTGGATGTAATCGTAACGTCTCTTTCACGACACAGTGCAGGTATTCCATTCTCGCAAGGTCAGCCTCGTTTAATATTCGATCTTTGCCTATTACACGCTCAAATTCGTCCTGCAATTTCTTTATTGAATGAGGGTTCCTCAGAAGCTCACTTATTGCCCATTCTAATGTTGTTGCCGTAGTTTCCACCCCACCAACATACAAATCCTGTACATATCACAGTAAATGCATCAGGATCAATAACGATTTTGTCGAGAAATTTAAAGTACACGGACAAAGTAATCACACAACCGTTTCTAAGTATACGGCCAGTTAGGGAGGCATTTAGCCAAATGTAACAGTTAAGTTGGTTGCTAGGTTAACAGGTTATAGTATGCCAAGGACGATAATATATATAAAAGGAAACGTATATATGTATAATTTTGGGGTGTGAATAAATATTCGTTAGCATAATAGGTGACTTGGAGGGACTAATATTGTTAGGAAGAGGTAGTCAGCTCTTTGTGAGCATCCAAAGGAATAACCAACAAATACGTGGAATTGAAAGCAAGATATATACTCTTGATTTCATTTAAATATAAGCTCGGATGACATAACTTTAAAGCCATAATATTGGGTTTGAGGAGGCCAACTTATCTACCGCAAGCAAGAGCAAAATAATTTTGGCAGCAGGTTATTTGATACAAAACATTAAAGGATCTATTATCCTTAATTAGAAAGTTTCACAACCAGTTTTTTATTTATGCTTTTGGAAGTGTAACTCTTTCAGATATGATCTTTCATCATTTATTGGCTTGAAAATTTGATTTTTAAGAACGGGTTTCTCATTTATTGGTTTAGTTTGACTCTATTTACTATTCAAAATCCAACATTTTATCAATATATATAAATAAAATATATATTTTTTTAAATATAAAATTACCTAAAACAAAATCCACAATTATTACTCTTACTCTCTTTCTCTTTTTAGACTCTTATAACTTAATTATTCCCTTCCTTTAAATTTAAAGACATGTCTTAAGGTTTCTATCCTTATAAAGTCCTTATAAAGTTGAAAATGTTACATAAGTTGGGGAGGTTGCTATCTATAGCTCTTAATTGTGGCTTCTATGCTTATGAGGTCCTAATTGTGGCTTCTATCCTTACGAGGTCCTTATAAGGTTGGGGAGGTTGCATAAAGTTGGGGAGGTTGCTAGCCATAGCTTGTGGAGAAAGAGGCAAATAAGCTAGGAAATTGATATAAGTAATGTAGTCGGTTGTGCTATTTTTCAATTTGATCTATTAGCTTTCCATTTCATTTGACAGAGATATGTAATGGTCAAGACAAGAGGCATACCAATATAATTGCCTTCCTCTCTTCTCGTGAGATTTGTATCTCGGCGTCGTTCATGTCCAGGAGTACATCAACTAAATCCTTGTTCTTCACCTTACTAAGTTTTCGCCTGTCTTCCCCATGTTTGTCTCTTATTTTTTCAGCAAATACGTCAAACAACTTGTTTGTTTTCTTCATGCGCTTCCTGAAACCCTGCAAGTCAAGCCAATCTAAATAAGGAAGGAAGTCTCCAATGTTGAAGGCTCCCGACAACACCGAAATCTCCTCTACAAATTCCTTAAAGCTGATGCCGATCCCACTGCCGCTGCGACTACCACTGCCACTTCCAGCCAAAATGTGGTCGCCGTATTTTCTGCCCGCTAATATTCGCCAAGTCGTACCGGCTGTGAAGGACGATATGCTCTTACTCACATCCACAGCAACTTTGCCTTCCCCGCTTTTCTTGGCTATGGAGCGTATCATGAGAGACACCTCTTCCTCTCGCACAGTTTTGAAAGATTCAATTCGCTTACCCGTCAGCAATTCTAACACGCAGAATTTCCTCATGTTTCTCCAGTATGGACCATATGGAGCAAATACAATATCCTTGTGATTATAAAATATGTATTTACCACATGCCGATACTGGTCTGGTCGCAAAATTCAAGTCGTGGGTTCTCAGGAACTCCTTTGCCGCCTCAGAAGAGGAAACTACCACGGTGGGAACGGAACCCAGTCTCAGAAACATTATGGGACCATATTGCTCCGCCAGTTTTTGAAGCACATGGTGAGGAAGCTTCCCCAACTGATGGAGATTCCCAATGATAGGCCATGGAGATGGTCCTGGTGGCAACCTTGCATTATTCTTTTTCACACCTCTAAATACACGGCAAAAAAACCAGATGAAGATTGCAATTAAAATTGCAAATGCGATAGGTGAGCCAGAAATCGCCATCTCCCATAGACTGTTGTACAAACTACGATTCCACAAAGCAATGGCATAGAACTTATAGGCATGTGATTGACAAGTTTATGGTAGCGGATAAGTTTAATTGCATTGTGGATTCGGATCTATAAAGATGAACGATATCTTTCGAATATAATTTAATAAGAAGCAACTTAAAAGGTGTCTGCCATGTCTAAATTGTTTTATTTAATAAGAAGCCAACTTAAAAGGTGTCTGCCATGTCTAAATTATTTTATTTATTTTTGTTTCTTGCATAGTCAAATGTCACTCGTGAATTTCAACGAGCTTATATACCTGTTACCGGATCTATAGTTTCAGTTGACACCTGTAACAAATAAGTTACATAAAAAACTATACAGTGTGTAAATGAGACTTTTTTCTCACCTGAAGAGTCCAATTATTCACGAAGTTACCGGAACTTCCAAATTGCATGTTCGTGCGTGTGAGCCCAATGTAATATAACACGTTTTAGTAATTGAAATCATAGCTCGTAGTAGAAGGGAAAGACACGACGAAGGGTTCTGTGTGCTCAGACATCGGGTTGTAGACATAAAGTATCTGATTGTGTGGGAAGTTGGAGGTAGTGAATTGTGTAAAATTTTCGAGATAAGAAAAGTGCCAAGATCAAATCCGTTCCTTCACATACTAATAATGAGGGGTTCTGTGTGCTCAGACATCAAAAAGGGTTGTAGACATAAAGTATCTGATTGTGTGGGAAGTTGGAGGCAGTGAATTGTGTAAAATTTTCAAGATAAGAAAAGTTCCAAGATCAAATTCGTTCCTTCACATGCTAATAACGAGGGGTTCTGTGTGCTCAGACATCGAAACGGGTTGTAGACATAAAGTATCTGATTGTGTGGGAAGTTGGAAACAGTGAATTGTGTAAAATTTTCTAAGAAAAGTTTCAAGATCAAATTCGTTCCTTCACATGCTAATATGACCCTAATCTAAAAAAATGTAAACATAAAACAGCGTGTCATTACATGTGATGTGTGGTTAACATCTAGACATGAACTGGCGTGTCATCACATGCGACTGAGAATAGTCGGTGATTAAATAACTAATGCGATTAAAAGTCAAGAATAATAATAGAAAGAAAAGTTGTTATTTTTCTTATATAAGAATAAAAAATATTTTATTATATATAATAATTAAAAAATGATAATCTCAAAATGTTATTAGTTATCTAAAAGAGCTAAAAAAAAGAAATAGGCATGTGTATAAGATGTTAAATTTTAAAATCTTATACACAGACTTATTCTTTTATAGAATTTTTAAAATCTTATGTTAAATTTTAAAATCTTGTACACATCCCTACTTTTTTATAGAATTTATAGTGATGTCATGTTAAAATTAAAAAAAAATTAAATTAAATTTTAAAATATTTTCATAAATTATAAAATCTTATACACATACTTATTTTTTTATAAAATTTTTAAAATTTTATTTTAAATTTTAAAATCTTATACACATGCCTACTTTTTTATAAAATTTATAGTGATGTGATGTTAAATTTAAAAAACTTAGGCTAAATTTTAAAATTTTATATACATGCTTATGATGACTTTTTTTATAGATTTTATAATGTTTTACTTAATATTGAAAACACTAATAACTTATATAAAGATATCAAATAAATTAAGATTAAAAAAACTATTACATATAATTTGATATTATTATATTTATTAATAAAATGATTTTAAAATAAAGATATATAAGACACATATCTTTATTAACAGAGAAATATATTATTTACTTGTTTAATTATATTTGTAAATTTTAAGGTCTATGAAATGATCATGAGATAATTAGCATCTGATTTATAAGAAAAATATTGGTATATATATATATATATATATATATATATATATATATATATTAATTTGTGGAAAACATCTCAAAATAGATGTCACTTTCGGATAAGACCCAAGGAAGCAGGGGTATTCATTCCACAAAAAATACCCAGGAATCGGATCTGGCCTACCACCTTTGACATACTCAAGGAGGAAACAAACACACAAAAGCATTATAAATAAATAAATAAATAAATGACAATAAAAATTAAAAAATAAAATAAAAAAACATGCTCCTTGAGTGTGTCAAAAAGAAAAGCACAACCAAACATACACACAATAAGATAAAAAAAAAAACACAACACAAACCACATAGAAAAACACAAGAACAACATAAAAAAACACAAACATGACAAAAACAACATAACACTACAAAGACATAACAAAAAAAACATGAAAAATAAACACAACAAAAACTTAAAAAATTTTAAAAATAAAATAAAAAACAACCAACAACATAAAATAAACAAAAACAAAAAATATAGAAAACACTCACACATAAAAACACGAATTAACTCAAACAAACAGAAACACAAGAACAAGAACGACAAAAATAGAAGAACAATAACAAAAAATATAAAAAAATACAAAACAAGAACAACAAAAAATAACACAAAGAACACAAAAACAAAACAAAAAAAAATAACACACACCTTAAAAAACTAAACAAAAAAATAACAAATAAAAAGAAAAAAAAAATTGAACATAACAATGACCTTTCAAGACCAAAATACTATTATGTCAAGAAACAACAAAGGAAACAAAAGAAAGAATAGTTTGATATAGGGAACTAAAATAACCTAATTGAACCAAAGAGAAGAAAAAATAAAGCAAGAAGAAACTAGGTACCTTCAAAACTGGAGCCATCCAAAGAAATGATAGAAAGAAGAGCTTCCCTAATTTGTAAGCCCACCATCTATGAGGGTGGCCATAACAAGTAAGATCAACTTTGTCCAAAGCCCAATTAGCTAAAGCATCAACACTCTTGTTTTGATCTCTGACCACATGATTGTAATCAACTTTTAAAAATCCCATCTGGATTAATTGAATCTTCTCAATAATTCTTTTTATTCTCCAATAAACCTTATGATTCTTAGAAGGAGTCTTCAAAATATTAATCATGAGTTGAGAGTCAGATTCAACTAACACCTTTTCCCATCCAACCATAATAGCCTCTTAAAGGCCTCTAAGGATACCATACCCCTAAAAAAGGTTATTGGAAAGAATACCCAAATTCTCAACAAAAGTAAAAACTACGGAGCCATCTGAAAGTCTACCAATTCCTCCCGCACTGGCTTTTCCAGGGTTCCATCTAGAGGCTCCATCAGTATTGACCTTTTCAAAATCCTTTGGAGGAGGTTACCAATTTCTTGTCTTATTTATCTTACAAATATTCACATTCTGATGGGGAACAGAAAATTGCTATCTAAAATTTCACATTTTTCATCAAACATTTTTTTCATTAATTTACATTTACAATACTAGCCCGCAGACGTAGTTTCTCTATATTTGCAATTCTCTAATCTCCATGCTCTCCAATACAATTCCTGGGTTTTTATAGAGGCCTCGACCCTCTACCATCTGCAATTACAAAATAACAGCCGTAGCCGTTAACCTCTCGTGCCTGGAATAAATTCATGCACCACCATTCTGAATAGTCACTACAACCTTACTATTCAGCATTTCTGCTCACACTCTGCAGATCAATAGCACCGTAGCCTTCTATCTTCAAATTTGTAGATCAATCTTCCCTCTCCAAGGATCCTATGTAAACTGCCTCACGTTCGGTGCATCTGTCTACACCCTCGGGGATCCTGAGCTCTTCTAGGAAGACACACACAGCCATGCAGGATCAGAATGGACCTTGGCCCTCAAATCTGATCTACCCTGCCTAGGGCTGGACTCTGATCCTTGTGCACTGCTCTGCTTTCCCTTTTTATAAATTTTTGGAACGACGATCTACTTTCCATCTGGTGGCCCTTCGTTTCCTCTTCCAAAACCTTTTGTTTCGTATTCCTATGTCGCTTCGTGGTCATGGTATTCGAAACGTCTGCCTTTTTGACTCTTCATCTTTGACTTTCCCTTCGAGCACGAAAATATGATAGGTCACGATATCGTGACACCTTTCGATCTCTGGCCCCTTCTCTGTCCTTGCATCACGAAAAATATGACATGTCACAAAATCGTGACATCTTTTCCTCTCTGCTTCCTCTCACTTCTTTGGGTCGCAAAAATGCAACATGTAGCAAAATCGTGACATCTTCTCCTCCGGCTCCTTCGCTCGCCTCTTGGTCATGAAAATGCGACATGTCACGAAATCACGACATTTTCCTCCTCTGGCTCCTCCTTCGCTTTCTGGTCACAAAAATGCAACATGTCATGAAATCGCGACATCTTCCTCCTTTGGCTTCTTCTTCACCTTCTGGTCGTGAAAATGTGACATGTCATGAAATTGTGACATCTTCCTCCCTTGGCTTCGCAACATGTCACAAAATCATGACATGTCTTCCTTCTGGCTTTCTCTCTCCTTGGTGGGTCACGAAACTATGACATGTCACAAAATCGTGAAATTCTTCCTCTGTGCCATTTCTCTCCTCCATGAGTCGCAAAACTGCGACATGTCGTGAAATCGTGACATCTTCTTTTCTACACCTTCTATCTCCTCTATGGGTCACGAAACTGTGACATGTCACGAAATCGTGACATATTCCCTCCTTACTTCATTCATCTGCAGGTCGCGATAACGTGACATGTCACGATATCACGACATCTTCTGTCCACTACTTCTCTCTCCTCTTTGTGTCACGATATCGTGACACTTTTTCTGTCACGATATCATGATAGTTTTTCCCTGCTGGCTTCTCTCCCACTTTGTGTCGCGATATCATGACATTTTTTTGTCGCGATATCATGACAGTTTTCCTCCTCTCTCCTCTTTTTGTCATGATTTTGCAACATGTTGCGAAATCGTGACATCTTCCTTCCTTAGCCAATTTTGGAACATGGCTCTGCTTCCACTGGATGCTTCTGCATCAGATTTCACTGGATGCTCCTGCATCAGACACCCGAGGCTGATAGAGAAGTGACCATCACTTTTGCATTGTTATGTCGCCTTCTTCTGCACAGGGACTCGAACTCTCTCAAATCAACCCTTCTGTCTTCTCACCACTCTTCCACAGATCCTGGTGCAAGCTGCCTCATGTTCGGCACTCTGCTTACACACTCAGAATCTTCTGGCTCTAATACCACTTGATGGGGAACAGAAAATTGCTATCTAAAATTTCACATTTTTCATCAAACATTTTTTTCATTAATTTACATTTACAATACTAGCCCGTAGGCATAGTTTCTCTATATTTGCAATTATCTTATCTCCATGCTCTCTAATACAATTCCTGGGTTTTTATAAATGCCTCGACCCTCTACTGTTTGCAATTACAAAATAACAGTCGCAGCCATTAACCTCCCGTGCCTGGAAGAAATTCATGCACCACCATTCTAAATAGTCATTGCAACCTTACTATTTAGTGTTTCTACTCACACTCTGTAGATCAACAACGTCGCAACCTTCTGTCTTCAAATCTGTAGATCAATCTTCCCTCTCCAAGGATCCTGTGTAAATTACCTCACGTTCAGTGCATCTGTCTACACCCTCAGGGATCCTGAGCTCTTTTGGGAAGACACACACAGCCAAGCAGGATCAGAATGGACCTCGGCCCTCGAATCTAATCTACCCTTCCTAGGGTCAGACTCTGACCCTTGTGCACTGCTCTACTTTCCCTTTTTATAAATTTCTTGCATGACGATATACTTTCCATCTGGTGGCCCTTCGTTTCCTCTTTCAGAACCTTTTGTTTTGTCTTCTCGTGCCGCTTCGTGGTCTTAGTATTCGAAATGTCTGCCTTTTTGACTCTTCGTCTTTGGCTTTCCCTTCAAGTGTGAAAATATGATAGGTCATGATATCGTGACACATTTCGGTCTCTGGCCCCTTCTCTGTCCATGTGTCACGAAAATACGACATGTCATGAAATCGCGACATATTTTCCTCTTTGCTTCCTCTCGCTTCTTCGAGTCACGAAAATGCGACATGTCATGAAATTGCGACATCTTCTTCTCCGGCTCCTTCACTCGCCTCTTGGTCACAAAAATGCGACATGTCGCAAAATCGTGACATTTTCCTCCTTTGGCTCCTCCTTCACTTTCTGGTCATGAAAATGCGACATGTCGCGAAATCGTGACATCTTCCTCCCTTGGCTTCTTCTTCGCCTTCTGGTCGCGAAAATGTGACATGTCACGAAATCGCGACATCTTCCTCCCTTGGCTTCTTCTTCGCCTTCTGGTCACGAAAATGCGACATGTCGCAAAATCGCGACATTTCTTCCTTCTAGATTTCTCTCTCCTTGGCGGGTCGTGAAACTGTGACATGTCACAAAATCATGACATTCTTCCTCCGTGCCTTCTCTCTCCTCTATGAGTCACGAAACTGCGACATGTCGCGAAATCGTGACATCTTCTTTTCTACACCTTCTCTCTCCTCTACGGGTCGCGAAACTACGACATGTCACGAAATCATGACATCTTCCCTCCTTGCTTCCTTCTTTCATTTTCTAGTCGCGATAACGCGACATGTCACGATATCGCGACATCTTTCGTCCGCTACTTCTCTCTCATCTTTGTGTCGTGATATCGCGACACTTTTTCTATCATGATATCATGACAGTTTTTCCCTGTTGGTTTTTCTCCCACTTTGTGTTGCGATACCGCAACATTTTTTCTGTTGCAATATCACGACAGTTTTCCTCCTTCTCTTTCTCTCTCCTCTTTTGGTCACGATTTCATGACATATTGTGAAATCATGACATCTTCCTTCCTTAGCCAATTTTCGAACATGGCTCTGCTTCCACTAGATGCTTCTGCATCAGATGTCACTGGATGCTCCTACATCACATTCCTTTTAAGTTGGTTGCCCTTAGAATATTTAATCTTCAATATTTGCATCACTTGATCCCATATTTGGTGGGAGTTTTGGGGGTGATTAAGGAGTTGATGGACTGATTCAACTAAGTTGGCTATGGTATTTTTCCAAATATAGTGAATATCCTTCCTATCTTGATTAAAAATTTGGTTGTTGCTTTCATTCCAAATATTCCAAAGAAGAATGGTAGAACCCATCCAAACTGGCTACCTAATAAAATGATCAACACCCTCTTGTTTAGGTCAATCCCTCCAAATCTGTTCAAAAGTAAAAAAATTAGACCACTGTAAGCCAAGTAAAGTAGCCATTCTTATCCATAGCTCAGAGGCTAAAGTACACTCAATAAAAATATGGTTGATAGTTTCTACATTCTCTTCACACATTTCACATCTAAAAGAGCCATGAAAACCATGCTTCATAAGTTGCTCACCAATAATCACCTTACGATGCAATAAAATCCAAGTAAAGAACCTCACCTTAGGCTAGAGCTTTTGAGCCCACAATTGAGAAAATATGTCATAATATTGGTTGGGATTATTATGGCATATGGTCAAATAACCTTGAGCAACTGAATACTCACCGTTAGTAGTTTTGTTCCATCCAAAACAATATTTTCATGGGACCAAGAGAGAGATCTCAAAAGAAGGATGCCTTGGGTATCTTGTCTTTGCCTTTCTGGGATTTGAATAGGCCAGTCCTCAATAGGGATCCAATATCTACCAACCTTTGAATTACCAGTATGGTACCGATAGTAGTTAGCCACCTTTATCTAGTTAGCTTGATGAAACTCCTCCATCCAAGGCCTCCAATTGGGAAACTGAGTTATCAAAGGCTTGTGACCATCCCAAGAATCTATCCAAAAATTTGCCTATTGACCATTATGAATGATCCAAAATAAATTTTTCTTTATCAAATCCTCACAAGTTTTAAGAACTGCTAAAATGGGAGAACCTTTGGTCGAAAGTTGATAGTGAACAAGATATTTAGGACTTTTATTCTCAGTATATTTAGCACGAAGATTATTGGCCCAAAGAGAATTGGGGTTATGCAACATCATCCAATATAATTTAGCAGCTAAATATTTTTTGTTATTAATAGAAGATCAAAATTTTAACCCCCCTTCATTCTTAGGAAGACATAAAGTGTCCCATTTCACCAAGGCCCATTTTCTTTTCTCCTTAGTACCACTCCAAAGGAATCAATGACTGATTTGATCTAGTTCTCAAAGAACAACCTTTGGTATATTCAACACGGAAGATACATAAATAGGAATAGCTTGAAGGACTGATTTTACCAAGGTGATTCTACCCCCAGAAGAAAGCCACCTGTTGGTCAAATTTCCAATTTTATTCTTGACCTTTTCCAACAACCAATTCCAATCTTTATTTTTTTGCCTTTGAATATTGATGGGAATACCTAAATATTGATCAGAAGGGAGGTCTTCTTATATCTTAATTTATCCAAGACCATGTATTCCTTTCTGGCAGAGCAATGAAAGAAAATAACTTTAGATTTTTTTTCATTTATCAACTGCCCAATAGCCTTAGAAAAATAACTAATGATTTGCTTAATATTAGAAGCTTCCTTAACTGTAGCTTTACCTAAAAGAGTAGAGTCATTGAAAAATTGTAGATGAGAGATAGGTCTAGCTCCATGAGCGATGGTAACTCCCTCAAGGGTTTTTTTTCCCCTCTTTTTGGTTATAGTCCTACCCAAGCATTCAACAAGAATGATGAATAAATAAGGGCATAGAGGATCACCTTGTCTAATACCTCTTGAAGCAAGGAATGACTGAGAAGGCCTACCATAGATAATAACTAAGTAGGAAACTGAACAGATACATCCCATAATCCAATCCATCCAATCCTTAGAGAAACCAAATTGTCTCAAAACTTTGATAAGGAAGTGCCAATCCACTCTATCATAAGCTTTGGATAAGTCTAACCGAATGAACATGGAAGGAGATATTTGCATATCCATGGAATGGATGGCTTTCTAAGCAAGATCTATCTCATCTACTATTTGATGCTATTTCACATAACCCCATTTCTTAGGGGAAATAATATTATGCAAAAGAGGCTTCAACCTTTCAGCCATGATTTTAGTTATGATTTTGAGAAGAACATTACATAAAGCAATAGGTCTAAAAGCTGATATATGATCAACCTCTTGAGGTTTTGGAACAAGAATAATATAAGTTTTATTGATAACCTTCAAAATTTCTTTGGCTTTCCTGGCTTCTTCCACCACCTCTAATAAATCAGAATGAAGGATATCACTGAAATCTTGGTAGAACTCAATGGGAAAATCATTAGGACCTGGGGTTTTCCCTTTTTACATTTTAAAAACTACCTAATGAAGCTCATTAATAATAATAGGAGCAGTAAAAATAGAGTTCTCCTTAGAAGTAATAAGAGAAGGGATTGCTTGAAGAAAATTTTGTTGAGAAGTTGAGTCAAGAGGAGTAGTTCAAAAAGATTGGAAAAGTAATCAACAACAATAGAGTTCATGCCATCCCAAGTATAAACAACATCTCCAAAATATGATTTCAGGGAAGAAATAAAGTTGTGATATCTTCGAGCTAGAAGATATTTATGGAAGAAATTTGTGTTTCAATCTCCTTCTTTGAGCAATTGAATTCTAGATTTTTGCTTCCATAAGAGTTTTTTTTTTTTCCCATTCCTCTAACTGAGTTGTAATTTTAATGTCATATTCACTTCTATTCTTTGTGATTCCATATAAATGGATTTTCTTATTCAAATTTTCAAATTGAGCAATAACTTCATGTTTTTTTTTATGAACATCCCCAAAATACTTCCAGTTTCAAGTCTTGATTTTGGATTTAATGTATTGTAGTCTTTTGGCAAAATAGAACATCTTAGTCCCATGCCTAGGCTTACCTTCCTTCCACCATTGTTGCACATGAGGTCTAAAGGAAATATATCTAAACCACATTAATTTAAAATTAAAAGGAGAGAAACTCACATTGGTTTTTCATATTTCCACCATGAATGGCTAGTGATCCGAACCAGCATTGTTAAGAGTATTCACTTTAGGAATATGACCATGGATTAAGAATTTTTTAGAGAGCAAAAACCTATCGAATCTCTCCATTATACAAGCTAAGCCTTGCCTTCTGTTAGACCAAGTCATATGTTCATTATCTGGTTGGATGTCCACAAGATGGAGGTTTGTAATATATACACTCATGAGGTCAGTGCTTTTGTCAAAATTTCTATTTCCCCCCATTTTCTCATCCAGAGAAAGTATGGTATTGAAATCTCCTCCGATCAAGATCCAAGGTTTAGAAAAATGACAGATAATATGAGTTATATCATTCCACTGTCTTCTTTTTTTTGACAAAGCAATCGGAGCATAAACAATAATGTAGAGCATAATTTGGTTGGAATTTCTACTTTGAATAGCTATATCCAACAGACCCCAACTGCCAACCATATGGTGAATAACTACCTCTTTTGTGTCCCAAAGACAAGCAATGCCACTAGAAGTCCCTTGGGAACTGAGGAAAACCACTTTTTTAGCTGACCAAATTTTACTAGCAATTGAGTCCATATCCTTCATTGACATCTTCATTTCTTGAAGGAAAACAAGATGTGGATGATTTATCTGAATCATTCTTCTAATTTCATTTTGTTTTGAAAGACTCCCTTTGAGTCCTATAATATTCCAAGTGATGATATTCATTAACAACAGGCTAAAAAAGTTGGGAAGAGCATTAATCCTACCTTCCTCTACAAGATTTTCACCTTATTTTACCATATGATATTGATTGGTCTTACGACCTGCTTTTTTATTAGAATCCATATTCAGTTTTTTTTTCCCTATTTCTTGACTTACTCCAATTGAATCTGAGATGTATTCTAACCTTGAAGAATACTCATACATAGCCAAAATTTTATTAGAGGGTTCAACAGATTCTATATTGGGACTTGTATTATTTGAAGTTTTGATATATAAAAGATTGTTTTTCTTGTGTAAATTTTCTCCTTTTTTTCTGTTGAAAACCTTTGATTTGTTGGTTTGTCTATGAGTTCTTCCCTTCATATTTAAATTGTGTTTCTAAGATTTTTGTTTCCATTATTTCCTCTTCCTCAGTTGGGATATCATTTGTGGAAAGGATTTCAAACATATTAGCAGATGACTTTGATTGATCCTTCATAACTGATTTTTTTTAGTGTTCTTCTTCTTAGACATTTGGAAACCTGCTAATTTTATATCTTCTTTCTTTTGATCAGGAATTTTATTTGGGCAAGCACTAGCCAAATGACCATATTCATGGTAAATTCTACAATGAAAAGGAATGTTCTCATAGTCCACTACTTGCTCCCAAGTGTCTTCTCCAAATTGTAAAGTGATATTTTTAGGTAGAGGTTTGTCAAAATCCATTAAAACACAAATCCAAGAATAAATAATATGTTCAAAATTTTGAGTACAATTAGCAGTCTCCCTAAGGAAATTTTGAGGATAGATGCCTAAAAAACCTAGGATGTCTCCACCAATTTTTAGATCATTTGGAGCAACATAGATCCTAGTGCATCCCTATGTGTGAACGAGAGTGTTGGCAAGCGGTTATGTGAGGGTTTCATCTGGTTTGAGTGCAAGCAGCTCCAGACGTTGCTTTTAGGGCCTTCAGGCCCTAGCGACCAATATGTTTGTGGTTTATGCTCAATATTTTACCTGGATATGTTGAAGGGGATCCAAGATGGGTTAGAAATATGTCTTTCAACAGATCATGCTGTGAACTTGAGTCACAAAGGCTTTCAATTTTCTTCACAAAATAAAAGTGAAAACCATACCTTTCCACGGCATCTAGGGCAAGCATTAAAGATATCACGAAATATGTTTCAAGCAATTCATCAAAAAATGGCTCAGATCTCAAGTGAATATGGTGCTAAGGTGCACCCAAAAAATAATTCTACTGTGAAAACCCTTGTCAAGAGTAACAATTTTGCAGACTCAGCCCCAAAAATAAATTTTAGGTATGCCCTCCATGGTGGACAACCGCAGCCCAATGCTAATATTAATCTTAGGGCTTACCATAAACCTATAGGAATTCCTAAGATTTATCCCAATAAAATGGAGTCAAAATGTCTTAAAGCAACTTATGGAACTCCTATTTTTAAGCTTGATATGGGTAACATTCATACTAGCATTGAATATTTGGAAAAAAGAGGACTAATTTATCAATTCGTGGGTTTTCATCCGAGCCTATCTGCTTTCAAAATATAGGCTACAAAAAGCTAGAAAACCAAAGGTGAGTTACAAATCTCTATTTATCCAAATGGTTATTTTCTTGTTTTATTTGCTAATAATGAAGATAGAGAGAAAACTTTTCAAGGGGGTCCCTAGTCTTTTGGAAGGGCATGGCTTTTCATGAAGCCCTGGCATACAAAATTTAAATCCAAAGAAGAGATGCCTTCTATAGCTCTCGTGTGGTTTAGACTCTTTGACCTCCCTATTGAAAATTTGGAATCCTACTATTTTTTCTTCAATTGGAAACTCTTTAGAAAATATTATGATGACTGTTTATTGGTATATTTTAATGTAAATATATTTATAAGTATTAAAGAAGAAAAATAAGAAAAGATAATTTTTTATTTTAAATACTTTTCTTTTTTCAATTGGTTATATGGAATTTGAACAAGCTCCACCTATAGTCTTCGTTATCAAGTTCGAGTTTGTATTTGAGTTAGACACTCTTAAAATTTGAAATAAATTAGACATATTCAAAAATTCGAAATAAAATTTGTGATAAAATTTGATATGTACATATGTACTATTTTTTAGTGTCATTTGGTTAGTTACTAACGCCCCATTAGTGTGGTTTGTTCCTCTATCAATTCAATTACCGGATTTATATTCATTTCCTAATTTACTCATACAAGAATCGATATAAATATGTGATTGATATGTTTCTTTACTAATTGGGGCATTTTGTGCGTGGGTTTGGGTTTGTGCCAATCATAATATTTTCAAACCTAGGTGTTATACAGACTTAAATTTTGGTGTCACCAAATATATGGATCAAATTTTTCATCTTAACCTTATTTTATTTTTAAAAGGTAATAATCCAAACTACCAATACACAAATCAAGGTAAACTTCTTTAATTTTTTAATTAATATTAAATATTATTTATACATAATGGACTTTTTTACGAGACTCAGGTGAAAAAATATGTATATGTATGGGGATTCGAGGTCCTACAGTTAATAAAGTCTAGATGTTTTAACGAGCAATACATGAAATACACAATTTGACTCGCTGCAATTGGTTTACATGCATATTCTCATTTTTACCAGACACGAACAAATTAATATGCTACACACCACACTTTGAGCACTATTTCTTGACCTTAAATTTATATGGCTCCTTTTTTCGCCTTTGTATTGGCGATGCCAATCCACTTGCACCTTTCTTCCATGTCTGACAGTTTACACTGACTTGCAACTTCAAAATAAATAAAATGACTTACCCTGTGCCAATGCTAAACTGAAGATGCCGCATGTAGAACCAGAAAATAGAATTCATAAATATTAAACCTGTTTCCTGCCAAATTTTTTTCAATGCCGAATTTTAGGTTTGTTCGTCGAATAAATTCGCTAGGTTTTTAAATTTGACGAATTTCAAATTTTATTGCAAAAATTTGATGAATTTGATAACTAAGACTATAGTACATCATGATTATATAATGGTATTACAATAACTTGATAATCATGCATACAAGGTTTAACAATATTTAAACTTAAGTCTCCTTGGTTATCAGTTGATTTAATGCCATTTGATTTTATTTTAAACACTTTTCATTAGTTAAATTATTAAAATTAAAATTGTAAATTTGTTATGCTTATGATGAACATGTTTGTCACAAAATAATTATATTGTCAATTTTTTTTATCTTATTATGCTATTATATCTCATTGATAATGAGATTATTATGTATGTCATATTTTAACTAAGATAAGGAGGAAGAAGAAAATAGAGATATAAAATAGATTGCATAAACAATATATATTATTAAGGAAAATAATAAAGGTATGTTTTAATATCTTATAAATGCAAGCACTATGTCATCGAAATAAGTGAATATCCTTTGCACTATTCTGTGTACCACATTATCAACAATAATTCTATAGAAATAGATGTACTTAGTTTCTTTCTAAAATATATTCATTAATTATGTTTGTGAAAGATATTAACTATTTCTTTTCACAAAAATAACATATAAACATAGGTCTTTCCTAATAGGTATTCGTTCACATTGTAGGTATTTCTCAAGTCTTCATATGATGGGTCTGGTTATTGTTGCCTTAACCATTATTATATTATATTTTTATCATTTTGTCTTTTATCTAAACCATGTTATATATTTGTATGCTTGTCCATTCTATACCTATATTGCATCTAACTATATAATCCCCCACTTAGTTACATTTCATTACAATCTTAAAATATTATTGACTAGTTGCATATTGTGTAGGTAACATTCATTAAATATTTTTTAGATAACTAACCCTTATATTTTTGATGAAAATTTTTTATTGTTCATGATAACTAATATAATTCATCCAATTGTTTTCTTAGTGTTTTCAATTTCCATCCTATTCAATGGTTTGCTTATGGTTGACCCTAAATTGTTGACCTTAAATCAACATATCTAAGAGTTTTAATATGGTTAACCTCATGTCATCACTGTGTTTGTTTTGTTATTTTTTTTAACCATATCCATGATTTTTATTTGGCTTACCCATAAACATTAAGTTTTATAAACTAATTTATCATCCTTTGGCTATGAATTGTACCTCTTGATCCATTACTATAGTTTTCTATTATGAAAGGGAAGTTGCTATTCATTTTTAATGGATGGTTCTAGCTAAATATAAGGAGGAAGTCCCTCCATATTTGGTAATATGGGATATAGATTTTAATAAATGAGATGAATCTTGATATTGAGTCTTTGTTTTGAAGGTAAAATTCATTGTTTTGCTTGTTAAGGACAATCAAGTTAAATGTAGAGGATGGAACACCTCTATATTTACCATGATATTAAATGATATGGGTTTCATTTCCTCATATAAGGAGCATAGGGAAGGTATGGGCTACAAACTAGTAAGTAATAGGGATAAAGTGGGACACATTAGGACTACATTATGTGTTACAAAATGTATATTATTTCTTTAAGTTTTTATATATATGTATACTTACAATTCTATACAATGCCATTTTATTTATCATAAGTTTTTAAAAATATATGACCTACTTCTATTATCTAATTATTATGTATAAAATGGAAAATACCTAAAGTAAATGATATTTGGTGTTAGATAAGGTTCAAAATCTAAGGGCTTAGGGCATTGGTAAATGAATTTGGATATTTTACTAAACTTGTTTATAGATTTTCCTTAACATGAGTTTTTGAATCTGAAATTCTATTAATAGATATTTTATGTTATACTTTATGATTCAAATATATTTAGAATGTAAAAAACTAAAAAATTTCTTATTCACAACAACAAAATGTGCTAGGTCATAATATATAACATGTTGGTTATATTTATATTATTCCATGGAGATGTCTAATGTATAAATCTTGATGGAATCTATTTTTCATCCTATTGTATTCCATATCTAGATTTTAATAACTTTTTATCTGTGTACTATCTTGTGGTGTTGTTTTTATTGTGCTAAGCACTATTTAGTGGGGTTTTAAGCTATTATTTGGTTTACTTAATGCTTTTTTTACGCATAAAAATATATTTAAATTTTTAATTATTGAATAGGTATTCTATTCATTTTGAATAATGATAATAATAATAATAATAATAACAACAACAACAAATAATCTAGTTAGATTTATGGTTTGCCTACCAGCTTTATTCTTAGGAAAAGGACCATGTAGACTAGAGTTTAAATAATCTATCATTAAAAAGTGTAATCTATATTCAAAGGGGTTTCCTAACCCATTTGGATTTCCTAGAATATTTTCAAATATAGATTACCTAAAAAATAATCATATTTAAAATATTATTAAAATAAGCTAATCCATGTGAGAAAAACATATTTTCTCAAATAATAATACTAAAAACATACTTCAAACTAAAAGAAGCAGAAATATAACTTATCAGTTCATGTGTTGATTTATTTTTTTATTAATGTGAATTATTGGTATTAGTAGATGTGGTGAGGAGGGAGGGATCTTGATAGCCTTCCACTCCTCTTTAAAACCAACAATAAATGTCACTCCTTCTTACATCATGTGTACAAAATAAGGTCAATGAGGAAAGAATTTGTTATGTATGATCCTTCCTAGTATATTAGAATTTCTTAAGGATTCCTAGATCTAAGTATGGGGATTTATCTAATCTAATAATCACTACTTTTAGAGGAAAAGTAGAACCACACTAAAATATTTTTTATGGTAATCTTTATCAATTGGTACTACATTACTCAACATTTTTTTAATGCCTTATTGAATTTCAAGGCTAAGTATTATGTGGTCCACCAAAGAAACTCATTTGATTTAAAGAAAGCATCATTTAGATTGAAATTTGGTGAGAGGGTGATATTGTTCTCTTGTTTTATTGTGTTGTGGTTTTTGATGGCTCAAACGTTTGCTCACAATGAAATAAATATTCCAATTGAGACAAGAGTGTTGGAGGTCGATGAGGAAGTGAAAAATATTGCATAAAGATGATGTCATAGATTGTATCCAATCCTTTCATGGGTATCATATGTCCCTATCAAGAACTTTGGCTTACTCCTGGAGGAATATGTGGGTCTAGGTTGGAGGGATTGAATTCCTCCTCTCGGTTGACCTCATTGGTGAGGTGATTGGATTACCAATCAATGGAGGTTGTTATAAATACCCTAAGCACTCTCTCAAGAGGGAGTATGAATTTTTTATAGGTGCAACAGAATATATATCAAGATTTTAGAATGGTTATTATGCCAATGCCCTCAAGGCTCCTTGGAACTAGATAAGGAGGAAGTGGTTGATGAATGTACTTTCATTTTTCTTTCACTCTTAGGAAAAATCTCAACGAGATATTAGAGGTGAAAAATATCTTGATTCAATCACCAAGGTTTGGTTTTGTTGACGTTTGAACATGTGGAAAATTCAAAATGAATTGCTATGGAAGAGACCGTGGGTAAAATTAAATTCCAAAAAATTTCCTCAATCCTTGATCCTCTATTGATGACTTTTGAATCCTCTCATGAGTCCTCTGAATTGGATAATGGGTATTTTATGACCCCCCTTTATTTTTCAAAAGGAAAACATATGGAGTCATCAAAGAAATAAAAACTAGCCCATAGTGAGTCCAAGGGTGACTAAACACGGTGCTCAAAGTGTTTGTCTAAGAAAGTTCTAAAAATTAAGGATTCACCGATTTTGATGGATACATAAAATTTGAAGGAAAGTATCCCAACAAAAAAATATTTAAAGAATCACAAGATTATGATGTTATAATGGATATGCCTCCTCCCTCGGTTCTTGATTCTCCAAAAATTCAACCATTCATGGATATGCTTAACGAAAAGCACCAGGTACTGTTGGGATCACTTCAGGTGGTGTTCACCTTCATCAATGATATTCAAAGAAAGGTTAATAAATAGAAGGGTTCCAATTGACCCAAGAGTGTTGGAGGTCAATGAGGAAGTGAAAATAATCCTACGTAAAAGTGATCTCCTAGATTATTGCCAATCCTTTCATGGGTATCATAGGACCCTATAAATAATTTTGGATCACTCCTAGAGGAAGGGGTGGGTCCAGACTGGAGGGATTTAATTCCTCCTTTGACATCATTGGTGAGATGACTAGGTTACCAATCGATAAAGATTACCATAAAAAATATAATCACTATCTAAATAGGGAGCATGGATTTTTCATATGTGTGGGGGAATATATATCGATACTTGAGAATGGATATGATGCCAAGGCCCTAAAGGCCCCTTGGAACTATATCCTTTTGGTAATAATGGATTACTTCACCTTGGAATTGAATAGGGAGCACATTCACAACTACCATATGATGTTCCTGAACCATCTAAGGAGGAAGTGATTGATGAATGTACCTTTATTTTTCTTTCACTCTATGGTAAAATCTTAGTGAGATGCTAGAGGTGGAAAATGTCTCAATCCAATCCACCAAGGTTTGATTTTGTTATAATTTGAACATGTGCAAAATTTGAAATAATTTGTTGTGGAAAAGACCTTAGGTAAAATGGATTTCAAAACATTCTCGCAACCCTTGAGCCTCTATTTACGACTTATAAATCCTCTAGAAAGTCCTCTAAGTCAGATGATGCGGATTTTATGACCCCCCTTTCTTCTTCAAAAGAGAAATAAGTGGGATCATCAAATAAATTTAAACTAGCTCATAGTGAGTCCAAGGGTGGCTAGCATGGCACTCAAATCATTTGTTTGAGAAAGTTTTAAAATTTGAGGATTCATTGATTTCAGTGGATATATCAAATTTGGAGGAAAGTATCCCAACACAAAAATATTTAAAGGATCATAGGATTTTGATGTTGTAATTGAGATGCCTCCTCCATCAGTTCTTAATTCCCCTAGTTTCCAACCATTTGTGGAGATGCTTGATGAAAAGCACTAGGCACTAAGATCGCTTTAGGTGGTGATCACCTTCATCAATGACATTCGAAGAAAGGTTAATCAATAGAAATATTTGGTGTCTCCTTAGTGGTTGGGATACCTGTGTCTCCCCACATAAGCCATGTATTTTTTTGTAAGGCTTTTTTTCTTTCCTGCTAGTTCTATTTGGCTTTTTGTACCCAATTTTGATGCTTTATTTGGGTATGCCTTTTGAGGACAATATGCTTTCTTTTTGGTTTGTGTTCTATGTTGAGAAATATATGGTTTATTTTCTTAATCTTTATCCATTCCATGTGTATTAATGTTTGGGGATCCTCTCAAAAACTCTTCTTTTATCTAATAAAAAATTATTTTATTTTATTTGATGATATGATTTGGATGAGCATTGTATGTTCATCAAAGTGATACATATATTATTTAATGGTGTGATAATAAATTATAAGGTATTTTTTATTTATTTATTTTTTTCTTTACCCAAGAATTGTGATGAAAGCATTGATGTTGGTGGTGTACTAGAAACGATGAGCTTTTATTTTTGAATTTTTCAAATATACTATCATAAGAATTATTTTTTATTTTCTATTATATTTTATCAAAAGGAACATTTCATCCTTGCAAATCCAATATCATTTATAAGCATGATTAGTTAAGGTAAGATTAATTTCTTTAAATATTAAATTAAGCAAAAATTATAACTGTATTGAATCATATATGTTATAAATTATTATGATTAAATGAGGGAAACTATGACAAGTGGAGGAAATATTTTTAAAATTAAAGGGATTTTTATTGGGTATGAATAAATTATCCTTATTAATTATTGTACTCACTATATATCTTGAGGAAGAGTAACTCGAGCAAGGCTAGAAATTAAATACTTTTATTTATTATATAATATTATAATTTTTTTTATTAGAAATTCTATAAGACAAAAATGAATGAACTAAGAAGTATAATTTTTCCTATAAAATAAAAATGAAAAGAAATTCTTGAACTCTTGTATTAGAAAATAAATTAAAATTACTTAGAATTAGTGCTAGAAGTAATTTATGCATGTTTTTAGTACTTGTATGTTGCATAACATTCATGAAGTTTGATTGTAATCCTTATCAGAAAATAAATTTATTTTTCTTTAATTCCGTATGGTGATCTCATGAGCTCTTGCAAAGAACCTATAAGTGGGGAGACACCTCTAGTTTTACTATCTTATTGTAAAGTTAGTATCAATAAAAGTAAATATAAATTAATGTACATGAGAACCAAGAATATGAAAATATACAACATAAAGAAAAATCATCCAAAAATTTATTAACTCTTGATGTCCCTCCACTTTATGATATGATATGCTTCCATATATATCCGGTATAGTAGGGCACCCAATTAAGGGTCATTTTTATTTGCTACTCATTGACATGGTATTTTTTAGTTATCAACTATTTTCTAACAATTGAAATAACCCAATAGTGTAGTGCTAATCTATAACACTAATGCAAGGGTTGTTGCCACTATGAGCATTCCCTTAAAATTACGTATTGTTTCATACTAAATAAAAAAATATTAATACACAAATTCAAAATCAATGAATCATAAGGGTACTCAATTGGCCTTCGACATACACTTTTACATATTTTGAGTCAATAGAAAAATATCCAAAGTTAAGTACTAAATAAATTATCAATGAATACTATTTTTTTCATTTTTAAGAACTAAAGTAGTATATGGTTAGATTTTTATATACCTTTAGTGGTATTTATCACCTCATCTAGTTTTCATTCAAATAATATGTGAGCTTCTTGATCTTCTTGCTAAAATTTTATCTATATAACTAACTTAATATAGAGGGGTAAAACTATCCTACTACATACAATTCTTGGTTGGATCCGTTGGGATCTAAAATGAACCACGAGGGTAATTTATAACTTTAAACTCAGTGGGAAACTAGGGGAAGGGTTCAGTAGAAATAATTTTAGGACTCACTCCAATTATGAGGTGGAATGTGTTTTTATGTGTCAATTAAGAATGCACCTATGTTTAGCCTTTCTAAAACTACAGTATAAAAATGGAAAGAATAATGCAAGATACAAGATACAGGAAGACAAGAGCTATCCCTGGAATTATTATTTACTTGAATTATCACTAACCCTAGGATTTAAAAACAAATCCTTTGATCAAGGGTCCAAGAAAAATGCACAAACAAGGTTAAAAACCTAGATGCACACTATATGTTTTTATTCTTTAAAATACCTACAAATTTGATCAAAAAAATTTCTTTAGTTGTGATCTAGGTTTTGAATTAGAAATGAATAGAAAGCAAACACTAAATATTCTTGTTGTGGTTAATCCACAACACACCCCAAAATTGGGGACCCACCTTTTTTGCAGGTTTTCAAAAAAATCTCAGTGACCCAGATGCTAAAAATGAAGAAAAGGGGCAAAATGCACAAGTGTAGAAAGTGTCGCGAAATCGCGACATGTCACGAAATCGCGACACGTCGCTCCGTCGCTGCTGAAAAAAGAAAAGTGTCGCGATATCGCGACATGTCGCTCCGTCGCTGATGAAGAATGAAAAATTGTAGCGAAATCGCGACATGTTGCTCCGTCGCGGCCCAGAGAGGAGAGATGGTCCGGATGATGAAAATGGTCACGATTTCGCGACGTGTTTTGGCAAAGTGTACGGATGATGAAAATGGTCGCGATTTCGCGACGTGTTTTGGCAAAGTGTACGGATGATGAAAATGGTCGCGATTTCGTGACGTGTTTTGGCAAAGTGTACGGATGATGAAAATGGTAGCGATTTCACGACGTGTTTTGGCAAAGATGGTACGGATGATGAAAATGGTCACGATTTCGTGACGTGTTTTGGCAAAGTGTACGGATGATGAAAATGGTCACGATTTCATGACATGTTTTGGCAAAGTGTACGGATGATGAAAATGGTAGCGATTTCACGACAGGTTGCGGAGAGATGGCCCGAAGGAGAAAATGGTCACGATTTCGCGACAGGTTTCGGCCAAGCGTACGGAGAACAAAAGTGTCGCGATATCGCGACATGTCACGATTTTGCGACATGTCACATTTTCGTTGTGAAGGCAAAGGAGCAAGGCCGCAGGCTATTTTTAGTCATGATTTTCATGGGACCGTTACTGAACATGCAGAGAGTGCTGAACACGTGGTAAAAATGCATGAGGATCAGAGTAACGCTCGGATCGACGACATTAGCCGAGAGAAGATCAAGCGTTGCAGATTCAAGCGAAGGGGTAAAAAACACCAAAAGGCGGGAAACTGAAACGAAGCGTCCCCGGGAAAGGAAATGAAGCATCATAGAGGGGAGCCGAGAGCAACAACAAAAAGTTTAAATAGCAAAAATGTAGATAGATACAGGGGCTGGAAATTGTAAACAGAAAAGCATTATTTTATTGAATAAAGGAGTTATTTGGCGGGAGTAACTTTTGTGTGTGAAACCAAAAGGAGATTGAAGGCTAAGACTACTGTTTTACTGTATATCTTTCCTTTGCATTATTTTGTTTTGTATCTATTTGTTTACACCGTAATGTGGGTTGCGATAGGTGAATGACAAAACAATGCAAATCATTTATTTCCTTAGAGTCTAGCATCTGATTTGATTCGACTGTGTTTATTACAGGTCTGTTAGGTCAGGTTGTTTTAGAGCTTCATCTCATAACTTGGGGTTTTGCAGGGAGGAGATTGCTAACCAGATTAACATCCTTCTTTGGTTTTCCAGCTGATTCGAATAAGAACATTTCTGATTCAGTTTCTGATATATTTTAATCTCATTTAGAAGCTAATGTTAAAATAGCAGAACAATTAAAATAAAAGATAAAATGAACCAATTAACACTAAAATAAACCATTAATGTCAGAACATAAAAGGATTTTTCTTTCTTTTGTTACATGATTGGTTACTTTAACAAATTAGGGTTACAAAGTTTGTTGTGAATCAACAAAGGCCCCTTGTTAATAGTTACTTGCAGGATCTGAGCTATTCTGGGATATATTCATTTATTTGCATTAAGTTGAAATTGGTTTTATGCATATAGAGATCTGTTCACAAGAAGCTTGGAGAAATAAAAAATAATAATAACATATTTCTTTGCAAGAAAGAGTCTTCTGGTTTGAGACTCCAGTTGTGTGTTCATTTTGTAATGGGACAAAAATTCACTCAACATTTTGGCGCTAGAAGGAGGGCCTTCTTTATTGCTTTGTGATTTTTGATTTGTTCTAACAATTAATGTGGGTAGTTTTGTTTCCACTTATTGTGCTTGCAGGTATAACAGTTGGATACTGTATTTTGCAAGCAAGTTGAGAGAAGTCTTTTGGGTTCTAGAGTTTCCAAGCTGGCCCAACCTGAGTACATTGCTACTAGGTCTAAAACCACAGGGGAAACTATTTTCCAAAGCCTTTCTCCCACTGCTAGGAGGCCAAAAAACAAAACATTAGAAATCGAAATACCACCCAGTATACTTGAGTTAGGGATTTCTTTAGACTCAAGTACATCTAGCGGGCCTAAACCTTTAAGTTCAAGTGCGACAGTAACACCCGTGATATCTGTCTCCACAGTTCCAAGCGTTCCAATTGTTCCCACAGGGTTAACACCTTCGAATAATATGGCCCAACAACAACAACAACAACAACAACCACCTGCCCTTTGGTATGGTGCTCAAAGTTCCCCTTTAGATATTCTCGGGGTAGTCCATGACTTGCCTAGAAACATTGAAAGGGGATTACCCAAATTCATTCACGATGGTCCCACAACAACAGAAGATCATGTCCAAATCTACAAAGATTACATGTTTAGGCAAGGGGTTACTCACGAGGATGTTGCTTGCCGAGTTTTCCCTGCTAGTCTAGACCCCACGGCCAATGAATGGTATCGAAATCTTCCAGTAGGGTCCATCACTTCATGGGCCCAATTAGAAACCGCATTCATAAGCCAATTTAGAATGTTATTGGATCCCTCCATAATCTACAATTTGTTCGTATCATGCAAAATATTACCCAATGAACCCATACGAACATTCAACCAGAGGTTCCAAAAACTATACACGAATCTGACTCGTCACTTTGCGGTAGATCCTACGGTCGCTTTGCAATTATATTTCGGAGCCTTAGATCCTTTAACATCTTTGTTGACTAGAAGGAATCCTCAGGTTACGACGCTTCCTTTGGCCTATGCAGAGACAATGACTCTCGAGCAACAGATGAACTTGCCAGGAGCAGGATTGTCTCAGTTGACTCAGATGGGACAATATGGCCCATATAGTCAATTTGCCATGATGAACCAGTTAATGGCACCACAGGTTCCTATGATGAACAATTTCCAAACACCCACCCAAGTGGCACCATTTCCAAGTTATCCGAATGCCTCCGTGCAAACGCAGGGATTAATTCAAAATAGCCCGATGGGTTTGCCTGGGTTCGGCATGGGCAGTAATTTGTTGACCTTGCCGGGGTTTGCTCCGATTAGCACGCCAAGCCCAACGACCTATCCAACAATCACTCCTATTCAAAGTGTGAATCCAGGGTGGAATCCTCCTGCCCAGACCCAAGCTATTCAAAGTGTGAATCCAGGATGGAATCCACCTGCCCAGACCCAAGCCATTGTACCTATTCCAGAGGTGGCTAATGCAACAAACACAACTGGACCCGGAATTACAGTGCCTCAACCACAAGGGTCTGAATCCGCCATAGAAAACATGAAGGAAACCTTGGCCAAAGTTTTGGTCACGGTGGGAAATGTCAATAAAAAAGTGGACCAAGCCATGGGTCATAACCGGCCTCATAACCATAGAGGAAAAGGAACATACAACACGCAGCCGAATAATGGGCGAGTACCCAACCCCGTAGCCAATCAGGCAGATGTCTCGAAAGATTTTGGAGAATCGGGACCTTGTGATAACGATTGTATGCACTGTGGCCACGGGAAGCATGAGTCTATATTGATTGAGGTTATACATTCCCAAGAAAGTGAAGAAGAGGAGGATGTGGAATTTTTTGGAAACGAAGATGAAGAAACATTGGAAGTTCATGCCAACAAACGTTTTGGGAAAGGAAATCACAAGTATTACACTAGGAGTTCTAAGGAGCCCAAAACTTCCTCTACTCCTCCAAGCAACCAATTACTTCCTCCTGATTTCAAAGGAGATGTCAATCCCCCTCCTCCATCCATGGTGGAAAAGTCTAAGATGGTGCAAAATATGTCAAATCCAGAAAAACCCACTTATGACTTGGTGGAAGACATGAAGAAAACTAAGGCCAATGTCTCAATGTATGATATGTCCCGATTATTAGGCCAAGAAGTAAGTCCACCAAAAAGATTAGATCCATCTGCCCAAGTTCATGAAGCTAAAAGTGTTGAGTCCCGATTGGTTTTACAAAAGGAAAAATGAGATATACCTCCTTTTCTGATAACCATTAGAATTGCAGGTAAAAACCTGCACAATTGTTTAATAGATTCAGGGGCCTCGGCTACCATCATGCCCCTAGAAATCTGTAAAAAATTGGGATTTACACCAAAACCTTCTAGAAGCAGGGTGGTGCAGCTGGATAGATCAACCATGGAGGCAGTGGGAGAATTGGGTGATGTTCTTATTCAAGTCAATTCAGAACCCAGGGTTCAACATCACATAGACATATTGGTCCTCGACATTCCTATCAAGTATGGCATGGTTTTGGGAAGAGATTGGAGTAAAAACCTGAATGGTTACATTGTGATAGATTCTTCACATATGTGGTTGCCGTGGAGGGGAGTGGCCAACCAAATTCGGATTGATAGTGAGCCTAGGCTCAAGGAGATGATCACGGAGTACAACAAATCGAATGAGATCCAATACATTGAGGCAGAGCTGGGAGCATATTGTTTGGACATAGAAACACCTGAAAGTTCCCAAAATGAAAATATTGGGTGCAACGTTACTGAAGGACATCAGGACATTTGGACTTTAAGATTTGATGGATCCAGGTCCAAACAAGGAGCAGGAGCCGGTGTTGAATTGTCATGTTCGGATAAGGAGCCTATGTTCGCTGCATACAGACTGTAGTTCCCTGCCACCAACAACATGGCAGAATATGAGGCCTTGATTCTCGGACTTCAATTGGCCCTTCGGAAGAAAGTTAAGTGTATCAAGGTCCTTGGTGATTCGGAACTGGTGGTAAAACAAGTGAAGGGACAATATGTGTGTAAAGATAAGCGGCTCAGACTTTACAGAACCAGGGTTAGAGATTTAATGGATGAGTTTGATGCCTTTAACATATCTTTGATCTCTAGAAAGGGCAATCGTCTGGAAGATTCTCTAGCCGTAGCTGTGAGTATGTTGAAACCAGTGGACCATAAGAAATGCAAGAAATTCTCCATAGAACTGGTCCCTTGCCCCTCGATACCAGATAATGTCATGAATTTCCAAGTGTTTGATAGTGACAGGCACATATTCAATTTTGTCACTAATTCTGGTATATTTGAAAAGCAAGTTATAGATGAAGATGAAAGGGATCTAGAGGAGGAAGATTTGGAAGAAAAAGCTATTGGAAAATGCAATAAGATGCCAGATGAGATGGCTTCATTAGAAAAAACTTTCGATATCGGATATCAACCAAGAGAGGGTAAAAAGGTTCCACCTCCCGAGAAGCCTCGTGATTTGGTTAACATTAGAAGTGCAGAAAAGCCCTCGAGAAGTATTTATAGCAAAAGCATGTACCAAGCAGGAGAAGGATTCCATCGCCAATGCATTAAAAGAATACATAGACTGCATAGCTTGGAGTTATAAGGAGTTGAAAACCTATGATCAGAATGTCATAATGCACACGATTCCATTGAAGCCAGATTCCAAACCCTTCAGGCAAAGACAAAGGCGAGTTAATCCATTATTAGAACCCTTGATAGAGAAAGAGGTGAAGCGACTGTTAGAAGCTAAGATCATCTTTCCTGTTAGGCATTCCACATGGGTTGCTAACCTGGTCCCCGTGAGGAAAAAGAGTGGAGAAATAAGGTTGTGTATCGATTTTAGAAATCTTAATAAAGCCTCCCAAAAGGACAACTACCCGTTACCCACCATTGATGAAATACTCCAAAAGGTAAACGGGTCGGAGATGATGTCATTCCTGGATGGTTATTCGGGATATAATCAGGTCCTTATCCATCCTAGTGATAGGATGAAAACTGCTTTCACCACAAAGTGGGGCACCTTTGCATACAGGAGAATGCCTTTCGGACTATTGAACGCAGGTGCCACCTTCCAACGAGCTATGGACTTTGCTTTTAAGGGACTCATAGGTAAGTGCATCATCGTCTATGTAGATGACATTCCTGTCTTTTCTAAGAACAGGGAAAACCACGTCAGGGATCTTAAGAAAGTCTTTCAAAGATGCAGGGAACATGGCATTTCTCTCAACCCAAAGAAGTGCATTTTCGGGGTGACAGAAGGGAAGTTATTGGGACATATAATATCTAAGGATGGAATTTCCATTGACCCTGAGAGAATAGAAGCCATACAGCAGATTCCTTGTCCCAACAGCAAGAAGGGGTTGAGATCATTTTTTGGGAAGATCAATTTCGTCAAAAAATTTATTGCAGATTTTGCAGAGATAGCAAAACCTTTGAACGACATGTTAAAGAAAGAGGTCCAGATCAAGTGGACAGATGAAAATAGAGATGCTTTTAAAAACATCAAGGACGCGATTTCTAAAGCCCCGATTTTAGTGAGTCCCGATTATACGAAGCCTTTCTATATCTACACATTTGCTTCAGATCACTCCTTTGCGAGTGTTTTAACTCAGAAGAGTGAAGGCAACATTGAAAATCCTATTGCCTTCCTGAGTAGTCCTCTCAAAGATGCGAAACTGAGATACTCTATCTTGGACAAGCAAATGTATGCTCTGGTTAAGACTGTGAAAAAATTCAGGCATTACATAGTCCACAGTAGGGTCTTTGCTATCGTCCCGGATCCTGCAGTCAAAGCCATGTTCATACAGAATGAATTAGGTGAAAGACGTGGTAAGTGGGTTTCAACTTTGCAGGAGTTTGATCTTGAGATTCAGTCGATGAAGATAGTGCGGGGACAAGGGTTGGTTAAGGCAATAGCAGAAAAGGATCTCGCAATTTCATGTCAACATTATGAAGTCACGGATATAACCAAAGATGAGTGGTATACAGATGTGGTGTATTTTCTATTAAATGGTAAATGTCCACCGCATTTGAATTCTACTCAACGAAGAGCCTTGCGCTTGAAGTCTGCTAATTTCCTAATTAGATCCGGCACGTTATACAAAAAAAACCATGAAGGTATTTACCTTCGTTGTGTTGACCAAAAAGAGGCAGTGCAGATTCTCGAGGAATTTCATGGTAAACATGGAACAGGACATGGGTCCGCCAATGCCACGGCCCATCAAATCCTCAGAGCCGGTTATTATTGGCCTCGACTGTTCAAAGATGCCCATACTCATGTGAGGTCATGTCATATATGTCAAACTGTAGCCAATAGAGACAGGGGTGCTTCCATGCCTTTACAATCCGTAATTGAGTCTAGACCTTTTGCGCAATGGGGCCTGGATTTTGTTGGGATTATCAGTCCCAATTCATCCGATTCCCACAAATACATTTTGACAGCTACGGATTATTGCACAAGGTGGACTGAAGCTATCCCCACAAAGAATGCTACGTCGGAGGTTGTTATTAAATTCCTAGAGGATAATATTGTCACTCGGTTTGGGATGCCTAACTCAATTGTAAGTGATAATGGTTCAGCTTTTTCTTCTTTGGAATTTGCTAATTGGGCATTTGACAATGGTGTGAGTTTAAAATTCTCTTCCAATTATTATCCGCAAGGTAATGGATTGGCCGAATCATCTAACAAGAATTTGTTAAATGTCATAAAAAAATTGTTGGAAAGAAATCCGAGGGACTGGCATAACAAGCTTAAGTTGGCTCTTTGGGCTGACAGAATCAGAGTCAAAGAAGCAATAGGAACATCTCCTTACCATCTGGTTTATGGACAAGATCCCATTTTTCCTACAAATCTCAGGTTACAAACGCTGCATTTCATGAAAGATTATTGCGGAACTGATGATAAACTTGAGTCTAGACTAACACAATTAATGCATCTGGATGAAAAAAGGGATGAGGCTATGCTTCATTTTAGTAAACACCAGGATGTAGTAAAGAGATGGTTTGACAAAAAGTCTAGGGCCAAGGCCTTTAAAATATCAGATCTAGTGTTGTTATGGGACAAAAGACATGAGAAGAAAGGGGATCATGATAAGTTTGACTACTTATGGTTGGGTCCGTACCAAGTTTCAGAAGTCCTAGGGGAAAACAGTTTTAGACTAAGAACCTTGGATGGAAAGGATTTGGCATTACCTGTCAATGGGTTACACTTGAAACACTACTTCCGTGCTTGAGGCAGCTGGGTTTTGTATTATATGTAATTATGCCATGCTTTGTTTCTTTTGTGTGCAGATTTGATACTTAAGTGTGTGTTCTTGACATGTCTAGCTTTGTATTAATGTTGTGCTTTGTTTCTTTTGTGTGCAGATTTGATATTTAAGTTGTGTTTGATTGTTTGTATTAATGTTGTGCTTTGTTTTTTGTGTGTGCAGGTTGGACGTTTAGGTGGTGTGTTTATTTGACATGTTTTCATTGTCTTATACATAAAAAAAAAATGGAATAAAAGTTTGAAATGTTAAACACATGCCTAAGATCGGGAGAAGATGAAGCATTGGAATTATGTTGTAAAAGCTCCACATATAACACAAACAGTTAAATAATATCGTTTGGGGCTTGTGATGCATGAAGTAGTCAGTTTTACAAATTATGGTAATACTTCATCTGCAATTCAAAGGGCAATGCATTCATAGTACATCTCACTTTGCATATTCATGCCATCTTAGTTACATATGCATTTCAGATACAAATCATTAAAGTGTGTTAAATCCTCTTAGGGTTATACTATAACATAAATAAAGAAAAATCCTAAGGTTGGAAACTGAGCCCCAAGATATCTAGAACCAAGCACAGTTTGTACACATTAAAAAAGATCTTGGGCAAAATGATCAAAACCTTGCTTGGAGGAAAAGGGTCAAGCGAAAGGAATATTTCATGTCTATCCTATTATGCAACATGATCCTTAAAACAGTGGTTTTCACCACTTCCATTAAGCTTAAAGCCTAAAATCAGAGTAGTAAGGATAGGGTTAAGTCCTCATCGAACTTAGGTTGAGGATCCAACTCCCCAAAGCTTTGATTTGACCTACATGGAGTAGTAAGGATAGGGCATAATTCTCATCTCGCCTAGGTTGAGAATCTGATTCCCCAAAGCTCCTATGTCTCATATCAAGATAAAACTTGGATTGGAAGGATCGTACTACTTGTCCTCTGCAAAGGATGGGTAGTCATCCCCAAGGTCTAAGTAATAAAAATAATATTCTTCATTTTCATCTAAGACTTGGATTGGAAGGATCGTACTACATGTCCCTAGCAAGGATGGGTAGTCATCCCTAAGATCCAAGAAGTAAAATTAACTTTTTCCCATCTCATATTTATATTGGATTGAAAGGATCGTACTACTTGTCCTCTGCAAAGGATGGGTAGTCATCCCCAAGGTCCAAAGAAATGAAGTTAAGTCATGGATTATGGGGTTAGGTATGCCCATGCATGACAACATGTCTTGTCTAAAAAACAAGACCACTGACTGTTCAAAGGGTTAGACTAGCATGACCATTTCTTCCATAATTGGTTAAATCATTTTGCTCAAAGTGAGGTAATGAATTCCAAATCAGAGTAGTAAGAATAGGGTTAAACTCCCATCTAGATTAAGTTGGGAGTCCGATTTCCCAAAGCTCCGATTTCACTTTCACTTACACATGGGTTCAAGATAATAGTGACTCATAACCAACTTTGGGATCTAATAAAACAATTCATTATACACATGGTTGATCCTAAGAGGGTTTGACAATCTTGAATATTTGTATATGATATTAGAAGGTCTATGCATTTGTAAAAGCAAAATCTCTAAGCATATTCATTAGGTTTCACAAATCATTTACAATCTCACACATGCATGCATGTAAAACTGACAATGGAATGTTGATCAAGTCCAAGCGATATGGAATGAAAACAAATAGCACACACCGAGCTAATACTAATGATTCTGATGTTTCATGTACTTCTGATCTATCGGTATTTGTTTATCTTTTATGTGCTAACGCCTGTATCTAAGCTCATATATTTCAGGTTGGGTTCTCACAAAAATGCTCTGGAGCATTTGACAGCAGAGTCACCATTTGTTGTGGCTAATCCACAACACACCCCAAAATTGGGGACCCACCTTTTTTTGCAGGTTTTCAAAGAAAATCTCAGTGACCCAGATGCTAAAAATGAAGAAAAGGGGCAAAATGCACAAGTGTAGAAAGTGTCACGAAATCGCGACATGTCGCTCCGTCGCTGCTGAAAAAAGAAAAGTGTCGCGATATCGCGACATGTCGCTCCGTCGCTGATGAAGAATGAAAAATTGTAGCGAAATCGTGACATGTTGCTCCGTCGCGGCCCAGAGAGGAGAGATGGTCCGAAGGAGAAAATGGTCGCGATTTCGTGACGTGTTTTGGCAAAGTGTACGGATGATGAAAATGGTCGCGATTTCGTGACGTGTTTTGGCAAAGTGTACGGATGATGAAAATGGTCACGATTTCGCGACGTGTTTTGGCAAAGTGTACGGATGATGAAAATGGTCGTGATTTCATGACGTGTTTTGGCAAAGTGTACGGATGATGAAAATGGTCACGATTTCATGACGTGTTTTGGCAAAGTGTACGGATGATGAAAATGGTCACGATTTCGTGACGTGTTTTGGCAAAGTGTATGGATGATGAAAATGGTAGCGATTTCATGATAGGTTGCGGCGAGATGGCCCGAAGGAGAAAATGGTCACGATTTCGTGACAGGTTTCGGTCGAAGCGTACGGAGAACAAAAGCGTCGCGATATCGCGACATGTCACGATTTCGTGACATGTCACGTTTTCGCTGTGAAAGCAAAGGAGCAAGGCCGCGGGCTATTTTTAGTCACGATTTTCATGGGACCGTTACTAAACATGCAGAGAGCGCTTAACACATGGAAGAAATGCATGAGGATCATTGTAACGTCCGCGGATCGATCGTTACATTTAGCCGCAGAGAAGATCAAGCGTTGCAGATTCAAGCGAAGGGGTAAAAAACACCAAAAGGCGAGAAACTGAAACGAAGCGTCCTCCGGAAAGCGAAACGAAGCATCACGAGAGGGAACCAAGAGCAACAAGCAGAAAGTTTAAATAGTAGAAATGTAGATAGATACGGGGCTGGAAATTGTAAACAGAAAAGCATTATTTTATTGAATAAAGGAGTTATTTGGCAGGAGTAACTTTTGTGTGTGAAACCAAAAGGAGATTGAAGGCTAAGACTACTGTTTTCTTGTATATCTTTCCTTTGCATTATTTTGTTTTGTATCTATTTGTTTACACCGTAATGTGGGTTGCGATAGGTGAATGACAAAACAATGCAAATCATTTATTTCCTTAGAGTCTAGCATCTGATTTGATTCGACTGTGTTTATTACAGGTCTGTTAGGTCAGGTTGTTTTAGAGCTTCATCTCATAACTTGGGGTTTTGCAGGGAGGAGATTGCTAACCAGATTAACATCCTTCTTTGGTTTTCCAGCTGATTCGCATAAGAACATTTCTGTTTTAGTTCCTGATATATTTAATCTCATTTAAAGGCTAATGTTAAAATAGCAGAACGATTAAACAAAGATAAAATGAACCAATTAACACTAAAATAAACGTCGCGCATTAATGTCAGAACATAAAAGGATTTTTCTTTCTTTTGTTACATGATTGGTTACTTTAACAAATTAGGGTTACAAAGTTTGCTGTGAATCAACAAAGGCCCCTTGTTAACGAGTTACTTGCAGGATCCCGAGCTATTCTGGGATATATTCATTTATGTGCATTAAGTTGAAATTGGTTTTATGCATATAGAGATCTGTTCACAAGAAGCTTGGAGAAATAAAAAAAAAATAATAACTTATTTCTTTGCAAGAAAGAGTCTTCTGGTTTGAGACTCCAGTTGCGTGTTCATTTTGTAATGGGACAAAAATTCACTCAACAAGTCTAAAGATCTATTAGGAAATTTATCAGATTTGGTGGTTGTTCCAAGATTTATCTTACATCCAACAATGCCTCACAACTTCTATCCTGCAAAATAACTCCACAAAACTTTCAAAAAATATGATCAACATTGGAGGACCTACTTAGGCCACTATATGATTATACTTGGAGGTGCAAAATTCAATACCCCTAGGTCCTTTCAACTGACCTTTAAAATGCAAGAGCAAAAGTTGACCTTTTTGGAATATGAACAAACAAAATACAATGGAGTAGAAAAATATGATGAATAGAATGCATATTATGTAATTTTGCTCTAGATGTAACATGAAATATAGATCTAGTGTTTTGGGGATGAACTTCTACCCCCATGCCTATCACAGGTAAATTCACACCTTGTACGGTGAATTAGCATCCTATATGGTGAATTTATGTTGTATAATTATGAGGTCCAAATTCACGATAGAAAGAAAAAGGAGTAGAATAATATGAATAAACAAGCAAAAGATGCACAATTTAACAATATATGAATACAAATGAGCAAAAAAAACCTAGTGGTTGTAAAAAATGTAAACAAAATAACGAAGACCTCCAAGATAGTAGACTCCTCAGGGTTCCAACACTTATCCACCAAGAGCAACTAACACCAAAGAAGCCAACAAAATTACAATCCCATGGTAGAAATGTAGTTGTTAGCATGAACTATGAGTAAGTCAACATTAGAATTCTTAAGGAGATTAGATTGATGGATTATGGATAGCTTGATGAAAAATAGTGGATCCAATCCTCTTTTTATAAGATTTTTGGAAGAGGGATAGTAAAACATAACCTCATACAAGGACTGATATCATAAAGATTCAACTCTACAAAGGCTTTTTGAGATAAAAAAAATAATATGGTAAATTCACACCCGATAATGGACGACCGTGAATTCACAATAGATAGACCCATGTGCAATTTTTTAGCACTATGGAGGACCAATATAAGTTTGAATAGGATAAAACTTATGACATTGGAAAGCTATTTCTAAGCCTAATCTAATGGAATAGTTTTTGAAAGTAATGGAGAATATTTTATAGGGGAAAATTTGGCTCAAAGATGACCCTACTTTTCTAAGAGAAAATCTCAGGATCTAAGGAAAATGACTCATCTCAATGGGTCAATTTTCCATGTCTACAATTTCCCCTTGTTTGGTACATTTATGGCCTAATAAATGTATCAAATAAATATGTAGACACCTATGGGAAAAAATGGCAAACACAAAAAGGGGTGGCCTATTTTGGATGAAGGTGTTGTACGAAAAGGTATGTCAACTTGAACACCATAAATTTACATGTAAAATAAGGCATTACTATCATTAATACCTCTAAGTCTAGGGGTGCCCCTTGAGTTTTGGGGAAATATAAAATTCCTATGCAAACTTGAAAAGTATGGACCTAGAAGAAGAGAGAACAATAAACAAAGAAGAAGAAGAAGAAAAGGATGAACAAGAAAATATGAAAGAATACTGGCTCTTCATATCTATCATTTGCTCATTACTCTTTTTTTATTGTGTATGCATGGTGAACACAAACATAATGGATGCAATGAATGAATCCTAAATGAATGGAATGGTATGAATCTAACTAAGTGCAATGCAACTAAAGTGCAGATATAAATGAAATGCATGGGTGAATGAAAACAAAGCTCCAAAATAGAAAAATAAAATGAAAAGCCCTGTAAGGATGTATGCTTGCAAATGACTGAGATGGAGGTTGCTCATCGTGTGTGGCCATGAAGCTATATTGTGAGGGTTGTAATTTTTCAAATATGGACAAAGTAGATTTGAACCCACTATGGTTGTAGTGCTTACCAAAATGGTCAAAGAAAAATAGATGTACCCGCTAGGATGTATGCTCATAAATGGTCAAATGGAGGTTACTCCTCACTTGTGACAGTTATCTGCTATGGGGTGTGTTGCATGTAAAAAAGTGATGAAAATAGTGAGTACTACCTGATCGAGATGTGGTGTGTTCCATAAAGTGTATGGACATGGCCAATGAAGCAAAATGAGAACCATATCCCTTGACTTGGAGAGATATAATCAATGAAAACTTTTAAGGTCAAGGAATAATGAAAATACAATATGGGTGGATGAAATTATGGAAATGCATAAAGGTGGACCCTAGGTTCGGGATTCACTAGGTGTTAGATCCCTAATTAGAGTGCAATACATGTGAGCTACGACCTAACAAGGTATCATCACGTGTCATTATCATGAGGTTCCAAAAAACTATAAAATTAAGCAGTCATGAGCAATAAACAATGTAATTATGACAAATAGAGATGCAAATAATATGATAGGAAATCATGTAGTATGAATAGATAAACAAATACAACTTTTTCTCTACCAGTATTTGCACAAAAATCTTCAAAATCCCTTACTAAACCATTTTTCTTAATAAAAGGAGGGACGATCTCTAATTTTACAAGATCTCTATAAGATAGTGAAGTAAATTTTCCTTGAAAAGTAGTAGATTTACCATCAACATGCATAAAATTTACCATAATATAAAATAAAATATTAGAGGGATAAGGGGGTCCTTCGTCCTCATTATTCCACTCCAATATTTTATGGTCTAAATATTTAGAATAAGTTTTAAGGCGGTCATCATTATCGAATGATAAATGTTGGTTTTTATTGGAATTTAGCCTACGCTATACCTCCTAGGCCAAATTTTGATACCCAAAGGCTCTTTAATATCTTCCTGTTGGGGTCTCAATCCTTTATCGATATATCCCATGTTGGATAGGATCTATTTTGGAAGTGGGCAATCATTGGATAAGTAACATTGGCTAAAATAATACTCTATAGGAGAAGGTTTGTTACCATGAATCAGTTATTCAAAGGTTATTCCTATGAAGATAAAGGTACATGTGTCAATGTGTATGACTTCACACTTTTTACAAGGTAAAACGATAGTCCTTTTGTGAAGGTGGTTGCTTGGAAATATCTAGAAGAGGCTCTTGAAGAAAATCATTAACTTGATCTCATGATGGAACTTTTATTAAATGTTTCTAAATCACTTTCAAACTATCAAGTTGCAGAGATATTTGAGATGAGGAACTTGGAGGAGTAGATGATGAAACTGAAGGACACGCATTGAGACCGAATTGAGCTTGCTCAACCATCAAAAAATATTCAATGGATGAGGGTCACCAAAAATGGTGATAACTTGATATTTAATTTCAAAATTCAAACATTGATGAAAGGTACAAGGGATAACCTTCATCGCATAGATCCAAGGATGCCTGATAAGAATATTAAAAGATACTAGGCAATTTACCACATAGAACAAGACATCTAATATCTATGGTTTGACCCTCAAGGTAAGAGATACAGTATCGCATGTCTCTTTGGACTCATTGTTGAAAGCCTTTATTATAATATTATATTTAGTTAAGTCTTCATATTTTAATCAAAAATTAAAAAAAATATTATAAGTGCATAAATTAAGGAAAGAATTGTTTTCAATCAATATTTGTTTGATAAAAGTTCTCCCAATATATATTGTGATGTAAAGGGAAGAATACCCCCTAATTTTGAGGAAGGCTCATCATCTAAAAATGTGATGTGATGTATCCCAAGAGAACCTACAACATTAGATACAACACTAGGGGAAATATCTACAAGGATATATTGTTTTCTTAGAATTTCCAACAAAACTTCCCTAAGAATAGGAGAAGTTTGCAAGAGTTTTAAGATAGATATATTGGCTTGGGTATTGGCTAACTATTATTGAATGTCAAAGGAGACTGTATGTTGAGGCTTCAACACTATAGGTGGGTTTTTTACTCTCGTACTCCTCCTTTGAGAATTCTTCAAATCTAGGATGGGCTTCGAGTTTGGGTTATATGAAGAGCTCATACCTTGCTAATAATGTTGAGTTGATTGAGCTTGAGATTTTTGCCTTGTAGTCACTACTATCATACCAACCACATTATCATAGGGAGGTGGCACATTCTGATATGACACTTTATTAGCCACATGCTACCCATGCTTAGGTAGAGGATCTTGGAATATTTACATATCTTTATTAGTTATGGGTATTTGTTGACTAGGAGGTTGGTTTTTTGGTGGATGATAACCTTCTATGACAAGGTAAACTTTTTCAATAAGGTCTTTAACCAAATATTTCAACCTATTACAAGAATTCATCCATTGCCCCTCTACTCTATGATACTCATAGTGTTTACCAACCTTATACCAATCAGTTGTGGCATATGGTTGCCTTATAGGAAGTAACTCAATCATATTAGCTTCAAAAAATTACTTTAGGATAACTATCATAGGTATGTTGAGCCTTGTGAAAAAAATTTGTGGAGGTTTTGGGGGTTGACTAAACACCATATTTTGTTGGTTCTTAATAATACTAATAATAGGTCTACTATCCATTACCCCATCACCAACCATATGCTTGTTCTTATACTAATTTTTAGTAGTCCTATATTCTTTCACATTAAGTTATCCTCTTATGATAATAGCTTTATCTACCTTTCTTACTAGATCAATTGCTTGATCAAAATATGTGATGGTTGTAGTTTCCAATGCATAAGATAATTGCTCTTGCAAATTTCCAATAAATATCTCAAGCATGTCTTGAGGAGGTAAGGTATATCTCAATAATCCTACTAAACTCCTCCAACAAGATAGAAATTTTGAAAAAAAATCCTCTTTATCTTGTTTTAACATGTAAACAACTTTCATGGTCACATTATTTGCAACATAAGCACCAAACTATTGCATAAATAATTCATTTATTTCTTCAAAAATCCTTAAAAAATGGTTGGACAATTGATAATACCACTCTAATGTCATACCACCAATACTCTTAGGGAATATATTTAGCAATAGCATGTTATAATTTATGATATCATGACAAGCTATTCTAAACATTCTTAAATGCTCAATTGGATCTTCTATTACCTTATATATAGGTAAAACTGACATGGGAAAATGCTTAGGATAGGGTCTAAGGGTTGATCATATATTTCTCTATAGTTGTAAGTGAAATTAAGGGGTTGAATCATATCCACTCTTGAAATCAATTGTTTTACCAGAATAGTTAAACTTTGCACCTTAGGATTATTGTTGTGCAATGCCCCTAGATCCCCTAAGGGAGGGGTATAGGTAGGCTATTGAAAGGGTGCTTGGTTATGATATGCGATGTCTTTGTAGAGAGGATAAATGATAGTTGGTGGAACAAAAGCATGAATTTTGAGATTAGTTGAATGAGGAGGAAATTGAAAATAATCTTGAGTGCCACCATAGGTTGGAAGACTTTGTGAAACCCTTCCAACATTGGTGGTTACAGTAGTGACATAAATTGTTTTATGGATAGGATTACCATGATTCAAAGATTAAACATGGGGTTGTTATGAATATTCCTAGGAGATATGGTAGGAGAAGGAGTCTCACCTCTTTCAAGTTGAGCTTCTTGCTCCATCACTTTGAGTAAATTCTCCTCATGGATTTTTATAAAACCCCATAGATGATCAATTGTTGTGAATGGAAAGCCTCCATTAGACCCATCAAAGGGATCATAGTTGGTATATATTTTAGCATAATATTGCTCTTCTATCTCAAATTTATGGTTTTACCTATCAATTTGATCATCTTTTTGAGGAATTTTATTAGATTCATGATATCTTCATTGACTCCTAAGGAAAGGAGCCATTGGAATAAGCAAAAGGATAGAGGATAAAATCAAGGAGACACACACAAGATAAGGTTCTTAAGATATTTATTAATGTTATTCTAATTATAAGTAAACAAACTATTGATATTGTTTAAATTTTTTCAAAATAAAATCAAACAAGTAAAAGGCTTCCTAATTTGGCCACTGATGACATGCGTTCACATCAGGTTCACCAAATATGTAGAGGGGAAAAATTGTCCTACTACTTATGATTATTGGCTAGATCTTCTAGGATCAAACGTGAACCATGGGGGTATGTTATAATTCTACACCTAGTGGGTAACTAGGGAAAGGGTTTACCAGCAATGGTTTTAGGACTCACTCCAAGTCTAGGGTGGAATGTGTTTGAATGTGTCAATTACGAATGCACCTATGTTTAGCCTTTCTAAAAATATACTATAAAAAGGGAAAGAACAATGCAAGATAGAAGATGAAGGAAAATAAGAGCTATCCCTAGAATTATTATTTTCTTGAATGATCACTAACCCTAGGATTTCAAAACAAAGCCTTTGAGCAAGGGTCCAAGGGAAATGTATAAACAAGGTTAAAACCCTAGATGCACACTATATGTGTTTATTATTTCAAATGCCTAGAAATTTTATGAAATGCTTTCCTTTTGTTGGGATCTAAGTTTTGAATTATAAATGAATAGAAGTAAACACAAAACAACCTAAATTTCTATTAGGGCACTTATATGATTTGGTGGTTGTTCCAAGAATTATCTTGTGTCGAGCAATGTCCCACAACTTCTATCTTGTAAAATAACTTCACAAAACTTTCAAATAATATGATCAGTGTTAGGGGTCTACTTAGGCCATTGTATGATTGTACTTGGAGGTGCAGTAGTAAATACCCCTAGGTATTTTTAGTTGACCTTTAAAATGTAAAAGTGAAATTTGACCTTTTTGGAAGATGAGCAAATAGAATACAATGCAGTAGAACAATATGATGAACATAATGCAAATTATACAATTATGCTCTATATGTAAAATGAAATATAGATCTAGGGTTTTGGGGATGAACTTATATCCCTAAGCCTATCACAAGTGAATTCATGTGTTGTCTTGTATGACAAATCAGCATCCTGTATGATGAAATAGTACCATATACAAAAAATTAGTGCCCTGTACAACGAATTAGCACCATGCTCTAAGAATTTGTTCCTTGTAATTATAGGGCATGAATTTACAATAGAAGAAAAAGGATTATAAAAATGTGAGTAAACAAACAAAATATGTGCAATTTAATAATATATGAATATAAATGAGTGAAAAAAACCTAGTGGTAGTGAAAACATTAGACAAAAGGATGATTTAGTAGACTCTTCCTTAGAGCTCCAACACTTATCCACCAAGAGAAACTAACACCAAAGAATAAGGTAGTGAAATAGCCATCCCACAACATGCAAGCACTTGTTAGGATTCTCAAGAAGATTCATTGGATTGATGGATTATGGATAGCTTTATGAAAAATAGGGGATCCAATCCTCTTTTTATCAGAGGTCTGGATGAGGAAAAACATAAATATCCTCAGGAAAGGGTTGACATTATAAAGATACAACTTTAGAAATGGTTTTTTAAATAAAAAACCCAAGATGTGAAATTCACGCCCTATATTGGACGACTGTGAATTCATGACAGCTAGACCCATGTGTAGTTGTTTGGCAATTTGGGGGACCAAACAGAGTCAAAATGATACAAAAGTTATACCATAAAAAAGCTCTTTATGCTCTTGATCCAATGGTATATATATTTAAAGTAATAGAGAATATTTTTTGTGGTAAAATATGGCTCAAAGGTGACCCTACTTTTCAAAGAATAAAATTCAGGATCTAAGGAAAACAACTCATCTTAATGGATCAATTTTCCATGTCTACACATGCTCATGATAAAAAAAAAATTGTAGTGATGCCAAATATTTTATTGCTTTATACTTTTAGATTATTTTCTAGTTCATCATCCTAAATAACCTCTATATTAGTTTTTAATCATCTTAGGTGGCAAGATTTATCCAATCCACTATTTTAATCATTTAATATATATATATTTATATAGCTTCTTAATATCCTTATTCATGTTCTTCTTATAGTCCTCTATTTAATATTTCAATTATAATAAGTATTAATGCTATTTTAGCATTCATCCAAGTTATACAATATGACAACTAAGTTTTGTTGAGCAATCATTATTTTTATACAATATGATACCTCTCTAAGTCATATTATTCATTTTATCCTCTAGTTGTAGCAATATCATTACATACCTAGTTATGTAATTGTAGGCACTATTATCTATGGACATAATAATGGAAAATTTATCCCATGACACCATTTTCATTATATCCACTATATATTCACATAACATGTCTACCATTGTTCATGGCCATGTTGGAATCATCAAAATTTTTGTAGGTATTAATCAATAAATATGAAAATTCCCATAAGCAAACCATTGTATGATTTATGTAGGTGATGTAAATTATAGATCAACTCCTAAGGCTAAAATAATGACAACTTTTATCACTTTATCTAGAGGAATGAACAATACCATCAAAATTTATTTAATATTTATTAGGACATGGGCATCTAGTGTTGGTACCTTAGGGGATGAAGTCCATGGTGCTAAATCCTCTAAAATTATTGTTGCTCTATCAAGCCTTATCTTTCCTATCTTGGTTGGGTTATATTTTTCTCATCTATTATCTCAGTATTATTTTGCTTATTGGTTAGCTCTTATACAATTGTTACTTCTACAATTGATAAGATTATCATTTCTTTTTTGGAGAAGAACAAACTAGACCTCTTTGAGACCTTGGCAGTATATATTCCTTGGTAGAGATCACATCAAAATATATGGTCCCTACCATGAATATAATTTTTACAATCAAACACTCATTGCCACTATCACCCTTTGTTGGGTTTGTGGTCATCATATGTTCCACCAACATATTCATTTAATTCTTACTTTCCTTTGATGTTTAATATAGGATTTTAAATATGTTTATGGTAGCCAATCAAGCATTACTTAATTTTATGATGGTAAGATCACCAATTTTGGTTGCTATATAAAGGCTTACCACAATGTATTTTTTCTCTATTTTTATATTATATTTTGGTATAGCATCTCATTCCATTTTCCCTCCTCCTAAACCACTTAGTTATAGTTTATTTGAGGCTCATTCATACTCACCTAAACTATCATTATTTTAGAGACCTTATCTTATCCATTTTGCTCTTATGGTTATGTATCTAAAACAAAAATCATGTTTTGTAGTATAAGATCATCCATATTGATCCTCTTCATCGGAGGATCTAGTTATTTTGGAGGTACTTTGGCACCAATAATTGATAATGGTGAATTCACCTTTCCCATTTGTCAAATTATCTAAATCATCCTCTTATTCTATCCTATTGGTTGAATTCCTGTAGTAGGTCATATTATTATAATGGGTAATATAATTGCCAATGATGACACAATTAAAGAAAACTATGATATTAATTCCATAGTTCTCCATGATATTTATTATGTTATCATTGCTTCTTAAACTATATTTTCTATATCATATACTCTATATTTAGCTTTTTTAGAATATCCCTCTTCCTATGATTCCTATAAATCATCCATGATATCATTATAGATATAAAATTGCTTGATTTGTTTCATTATTTCATTATCTTATTTATTTTTATGAATGATTACTTTCATGGGATCTTCATACTATTGCCTTCAATCCTCGCTCACCATAACCCCCACATCCATTGCCGCCCCTTTCGCTCAACTAGATATGCTTCTACAAAATTTTCCTTTAGTCATTGAACACCCTTGGGTGCTCCTTGTCACTTCCAAGTACCTTCGGGTGCTTTGCCTTTACTTCCAAGCACCTCTAGGTGCCCTATGCCATTAATGAGCATCCATGCCCCTTTTTTGCTATTGTTAAGCACCCACGAGTGTTTTACACTAGATATTTACAACCCTTATAGCCCTTAGGTGATTCTAGGGCATCACTGCACCGATTTCCTGCAACAAATATCACAGATCAAAAAACAACAAGTGTCTTAAGCTAAATATTTTTATTGTTATTTCATTCCATGCATTTTTAGTTTTTGTTCATGCTATTTAAATCATTTAGCTAGGTTTTTTGTATCACTTATAGAGGATCTCACATTGTGGAACCCTCATAGTTGCTACTAACCTATTTCTATTATCTTGTATACAAATCTAGAAGTGTTACATTAGCATTGTGTAGCTTCTTAAGCTAGAGTGGACTAAAATCAGATAACCAAAATCCCACTCATTTATATTGGGAGTAAGGATGCAGTCTAAATACACCACCAACGTTGTAGCTAGGATTTTGAAGAAACCTAGCATTGTGTATATTTTTATCAAGGAATAAAAAGATTCTTTATTGTAACAATGGATTTTTGAACCCCCCCTAGTAATAAAAATTATTCATTGTGCAACATTATATTTTTGAGTTCAATTTATATCTTGTTATTTGGTGTTGCATTTTTGTCTTCACAATGTGAGTCAGAGTTTGTAAAATCCATGCACTGCACCTCTACAAAATAAATATGGGACAAGTTACAAAGAACATACGAATAATTTGACAAGGTTTAAATGGCAAAAATTCAAACCTACAGGAGGGAGTTTGAATATTTAAAGATAATGGATGAGAAAAATATTGTGAAATATCTGCTCTGTGTTGATGGAATTTTCAATACCATTCATGGACTTGGATAAAGTATTAATGACCCTATTATTGTTCAAAAAGTCTTAAGGTCACTTCCCATAAGGTTTGATGTGAAGGTCTTAGTGGATTGAAGAAATGATGGATCTTAAAACTTTAAGTATTGATGAACTACATGGTATTCTTATAGCCTATGAGATGAGGACTGAAAAATATCAAACATCCAAACAGGAGGCCACATGTAAAGTTTCAAAGAAGACAAAGAATAAGGAACCAGAGTCAAGTGAAGGATAGAACAATGGAGAAGAAGCTAAATTTATATGAAGGAATAAGAAGGGATCAAGTAAACACATAGGCAAGTATACTTTGAAATGTTTTAATTGTGGTAACATTGTTCACTATGCAACTAAGTTCCCACAAGAAAGAAGTAATAGTAGTGAAGAAGAAGAGGAATACAAGAAAAATAAGGAAAGAAAATATCATCATGAAAATAAATAGAGGCACGATCAAAGAAATCATGAGAATAAGATCTATGGAAGGCACAAGAAGAGTCTTTATGTTGAAGAAGCGAGCAATTATTCCAACAGTAGTGACAAAAGCCTCTCTGATAGTGAAAAATAATAAATCCTATATATGACTATGGAGGTGAAAGAAGATGCTCCTGTTTTCGAAAACCAAGAAAAGGAGAAAGATCCAAAAAATGAAGATGAATCCATAGTTAACATAGAAGAGGAACTTATTTTTTCTCTATAAGAGGTGAAGAAGCGTAGAAATAAGAACTCAAAATTGAAGACTCAAGTACAAGAGGATGAGAAGACAAAGTCAAATTTTTCACAAGATCTCATCGACTTAAAAGTTAAAATTGAAGAGGTAAAGTAAATTAAAGAAGTTATGACTGAGTAGTTAAAGGCAAAAGTGTTGGAAAGTTAAAATTGGAACATGAGATTGTCTCTATGAGGAAGGAAGTGGAAAAATCTAATGATAAGCTATAACAAAATATTAGGTTTGAGAAAAGCACAAAAATATTGGATGACATTATCAAAGAACAAAGATATTCATTTATAAAGACTGGACTTGGTTTTGAAGAAAGCCAAAATAATCAAGAGGAGTCAATCCCAAAAGGAACAGAGGCATCAAAGAAAATAATTAAATAAGAGCCTAAGACCTATGTTGATGTGTTGATAAGTGGAAGCATCATCATGGAACAAGGTCCATCATAGAAATAACAATGAGATAACCATATGGCTATATCCTCCAAGGCAATCAAACAAGTTGAAATATTTCTTTCGGGGTTATTTCTTTTCATGTCACCAATTTGGTCATAAAGCTGCAAATTGCAGGGTCCATACTACAAATAATTTTGGCTTCACCAAGAGGAATTCTAATTCATTTACACCTCTCATGGACTATAACATAATTTGTTATAAATATATTAATTTTGGGCATAGGGCTAAATAATGTAGAATGGTGTTCCCTAAACTTCCTAAATCAAGTAAGGAGTATGGTCAAACTATTCAAAAGGATATGTCCTCCAAAGTTTGGAAAAAGGAAATGGAACAAGAAAAGGAGACATTTGGGTAAGGAGTAGTTTTAATCTCATATCATTATTGAACATCTTAGTTAGAGTAGTTAATGGGGAGTTGTCCATTCCCTTATCATTTAACCTCAAGGAACCTTTGCCATTGATGTCAAAGGGGGATAATTTTAGTAATGGGGAGTAGTTTGTAATTTTAGTAAGGGGGAGCATCTTGTCAGGGGGAGTATCTTATGATCCTATTGCAGTAAAGGGCAGTTTCTTTGTAGGGTTGCCATCAATGACAAAGGGGGATATTGTTAGAATAATTCACTATTAAGTTGTCATTGATGTCAAAGGCCAACTTGGTTGCTAGAAAATCATGGTGTGCTTCAATAAATTATTTAAGGTAGATGGTTTAATTGATTTTAATATTTAATATTTCAAATGGTTTACTTGATTTTAAATTAAATATTTAAATATTTAAATTATATATTTAAATAATATTTAAACCCCCCTCGCCAAAGGTTGACATATTTAAATTGAAGATTTAAATATGAAAGTGAGGTGTGTATGTGATGACCTCTTGGGCGCTAATAGAAATGTAAGGTTTACATATAAATACAAAGGCAGATTTCATTTTAGAGCTATGATAGGGTGAATATCTTCAATATATATGAGTAGCACCAAATACGAATACAAGAGCAACAACAATTTTTTTGGAGAGCAACGAAGCACCAAAAGAAAGATAGTGACAATGAAACAATGATGTCCTTGGTGGACCTATAGATTGGTATGCACTAGATGACAAGAAGCATTGGTAACCTATGATGGCAATGAGTAGTGAGAGTTGGAGTTTCCCATGTATCAGAGATGATTTACGAGTAGATGTTGTACAGAAGCAATGGAGAAGAACAATTGGTGGTTGATCAGAGTAATCTATGATGAAGTCATTGTGGTAGTCGAGCACCAATGGTAGGACATAAATGTGGTGTAAATGAGATGGTGCCTGTACCTGGATATCTTTGATGTTGTTTGAATTTAGCAAAAATGTGGGCATTATACCAGATAATGTAACTGAGGAAAATTTTAGGAGAAACCTATAGCTAGGGAAGAAATCGAAGCCTTCACAAATTAAAATGTGCAACTTGATAGAAAAGTAATAAAAGTATCATGTACATCCTGATTCATTTGGCCCCAATGATAATAAATAAAATTGGCATCCAGGCATATAAATTATCATAAATTAAGATAAAGAATGTGTAATTGTTCTTTCATTTGTATGGTGTAGTAAGTGTGGATTCCATGAATCAATAACACATCTAACTAGGAGAGTAGATACTTCCAATAAAGCACACTAGTTTAGAGGAATAAAATATTGGTTAGGGATAGTCAAAATGTCAGTGTAGAAGATATTCCAAGGCTTATTGTTTGATTTGCCTTGCATGAAACAACATTGTTATTGGTGGTGATGGATCACATTAAATTTACCATTGAGGAAGGAGGCTTCATGTGTAAAAAGTATGTGGAAGCTATTTGTATCCATAAATAAGCACATTCTTGGGTTCATTGCATCGAGTCTCAAAAATGCCGCAATCATACCACATTGCATTGACTTATAAGAACGACACTCGATCCTTTTTACGTGAGAAGTTTTTTTTACTTGGAAACCATACCAAGTATTGAAGACAAGAGAGACCATATAATACAAGGGGGAGAAGCACCCTAATAGTTTCTAGATGAATAGCCACATGAAGAATATTTAAGTTGAGTAAAAATGTTATGGAATAGACACAAAAGAAGGCACACAAAAATAGTTCACTCCCATTCATCGTGGAGATACAACAATATCCCTTCTACTCTTACGTGTAAGAAGTCACCTTCACCAAGAATACATAGTCATTATCAAAGAGGTAACATGAAATATTACAAGACACCTATACTCATACTAGGAATTCAGAACATCGAATAGTTGCGTTTGAGGAGATGTCTATTAGAGCTTAGAATACAATAACCAGAATAGAAACATTAAAGAGATTAGAGTGCAGATTCAAGAAGACCTTACGACATAATTATGTGTAGCCCTATATGCCATCATTGATCAGATTTTGGAGAATACCTAAGTAGATTTGTTGATCATATTTGTGAGCAAAAATTGATGTCTTTAATGATCAAATTTTGGAGAAGACCTATGTAAGTTTGTTAATAAGTTTTGTATTCTGAGGTTGGTGCCTCAAGGAGATTGGTGCCTACATTGTCGTAACAAGGAGATTGTTTTATCCCGTAGTTTGGTGCCTATTTTATTGTAATAAGGATATTGGTATCTCCCATACATTGGTATCTACGTATTTGTACAAGGGTATTGGTGTCTCCTGTGGGTTGGTGTCTACAAATTATTGAAGTAATACAAGTAATATTTTGATGTGGTTTTCTCCCAAAAGGGTGTTTCCACGTAAAATTCTTGTCTCTTGTGTGTGTGGTATTTTGTGTAGTGAATCATTATTGCATTTATATTATTGTAATTATTGTTTGAAAAGAAAATTTTTATCTTATACTTTTCACCCCCCCCCTCTTAGTATAAGCGTGTGTTTCTACATAGGTTTTGAAATGAATGGAGAATATTTGATGGGAGAAAAGTTATCTCAAATATGACCCTACTTTTTTGTGAAGAAAACTCAAGACCTAAGAAAAATAACTCATCTTAATGGTTCAATTTTCCATGTATACATTTTCCCCCTATTTGATGCATTTATGGACTAATAAATGTGTCAAATAAATATGTGGGCACATATGGAAAAAAAATTACAAACACGAAATGGGGTGGTGTAAAAAAGGGGTGTTAGCTTGAACATCATAAATTTGCATGTAAAAAAAGGTATTACTACCGCTAATGCCTCTAAGTCTAGGGGTGCCCCCTCGAGTTTAGGGAGGAATATAAAATTCCTATGCAAACTCAAAAAGGATGGGTCTAGAAGAAGAGAGAACAACAAATAAAGAAGAAAAATAATGAACAAGAAAATATGAAAGTGGACTACCTCTTAAGCTCTATCATGTGCTCATTGCTCCTTTTTTGTGTATGCATGGTTGACATAGACATAATAGATGCAATAAATGAATATTAAATGAATAATATGGAATGGTATGAATCTAACTAAGTGTAATTTAGCCAAAGTACAAACCTAAACAAAATGCATGGGTGAATGAAAATAAACCTCCAAAAGACCAAAATAAAATGAAAATACCTATGAGGATGTATGCTCACAAATGATTGAGATAGAGGTTACCCCTTGCATGTGGCCATGAAGCTATCATATGAGGGTTGTAATTTTGTAAATATGGACAAGGTAGAGCTAAACCCGATATGGGTGTAGTGCTTGATAATATGGTTAGAGAAAAGAGATGTAATCACAAGGATGCATGCTCATAAATGGCCATATGGAGGTTGCCCTTTACTTGTGACCATAAAGCTATCCATTATGGGTTATGTTGTGTCCAAAAAAGATGATGAACAAAGTTATTACTGCCTTATAGGGGTGTGGTGTGTGCAATAAATTTTATGGCCATGGCCAATAAAGTAAAACAAGAACCATATCCCTTTACTTGGAGAGATATAAAAAATGAAAATTTTCAAGGTCAAGGAATAAGCAAGAGATTATATGGGTGGATGAAATAATGGAAATTCACAAAGGTGGACCCTAGGTTGGGGATTCACTAGGCATCATAGCCCTAGTGAGATTCCAATGCATGTTAGCTACAGCCTACCTAGGTGTTATCACTTGCCATTGTAATGGATATCCAAAATCTATATGAACAATAAATCATGCAAATATGAACAAGAAAACAAATATGGTGGATGAAAATACAAGGTATACCTAATTAGTGGTCGATAAAAATTCTAATTATGCCTCTTATCTTAACAAAAATAATAGGCATACAAGGGACTAATCCATCAAAGAAAAAATTAGAATAGGGATAATCTTGATGAAGATATTCACAAGGAATCTCTTTCGTAGCATTTTATCTAGCAGTATTTGCACAAAAATCTTCACAAAACCTTACTACACCATTTTTCTTAACAAAATGAGGAGTGATCCATAACATTGTAATATCCCTATAAGATAGTGAAGCAGGGTCTTCTTGAGAAGCATAATATTTACCATTAGAATGCATAAAATTTACCATATGACAAAATAAAATGCTAGAAGGATAAGGGGATCCTTCGTCCTCATACTCCACTAAAATATTTGATTATCTAAATATTCAGTATAAGTTTTAAGGTGATCTTCATTATCGAATGGTAAGGGATGATTTTTATTGGGAAATTAGCCTATGCCACACCTCCCATGCCATATTTTGACACCCAAACACTCTTGAATACCTTTTTGTTGGGTCCTAAACTTTTACACATATATCCCATTCTAGATAGGATCTATTTTGAGAGTGGGTAATCATTGGATAAATAACAGTTGGTAAAAAAATGCTCCATAAGAGAAGGGTTGCTACCATAGATATTTTATTTGAAAGTTGTTCCTACAAATATAAAGGTGCACATACCAATGTGTATGAATTCACCCTTTCTACAAGGTAAACCTATAGTCCTTGGTGAAGGTGGTAGCTTGGCAAGATCCACAAGAGGCTTTTGAAGAAAATTATTAACTTGATCTCATTATGAAGCTTTGATTCAAGGTTCCTCACTCATTTTATCCTTTTGAGTTTCTTAGATATTTGAGATGAGGAACTTGGAGGAAAAAATAATGAAACTGGAGGACAAACATTGAGATCAAACTGAGCTTGCTCAACCATCAAAAAATATTTGAATGGTGACAACTTGATCCTTAAATTCAAATGTAAAACACTAATGAAAGGTAGAAGGGTGATATTTCATCATATGGATCCAAGGTCACTTGAGAAGGAGATTGAAGGACGATGGGAAAGGTACCACATATTACAAGGTACATAAGATCCGAGGTTTGATACTCAATTACAGTGTTGCAGATCTTTTGGGACTCATTTTTGAAAGTCTTAATTCTAATATTATATTTAGTTAAGTCTTCCTCTTTTAATCCAAATTTTTTAAAAATTTGATAAATGCATAAATTAGGGGAAGAATTGTTGTCAATTAATATTTGTTTGACAAACATTCACCCAATAAATATTGTGATGTAAAGGGAAGAATCCCCTCATAATTTTGAGGAAGGCATATCGTCATCCAAAAATGTGATGTTATGTATTCCATGATAACCTACATAATTGGGTATAGCACTAGGGGAAATATCTATAAGGATAGATTTTTGTCTTAGAAGTTCCAACAAAGCTTCCCTATGAATAGGAGAAGTTTGCAATAGTTCTAAGATAGAGATCTTGGATGGGGTACTAGCTAACCATTTTTGAATGTCAAAGAAGACTTTACATTGAGGATTTAGAACTAAAGGTGAGGTTTTTACTCCCGTACTCCTTTGAGAATTCTTCAAAACTAGGATGGGATTCGAGTGTGGGTTGGATGAAGATCTTATATCTTGTTGAGAATACTGAGTCGATTGAGCTTGAGCTTTTTTCCTTGTAGTCACTGCTATCATACCAACCACATTATCATAGGGAGGCAACACACTCTGATATAACACTTGATTTATTTCCTACTACCCATGCTTAGGTAGGTTATCTTGAAATATTTCCATATATTTATTAGTTGTGGGTATTTTTTGAGTAGGAGGTTGGTTTTCTAGTGTACAAGAACCTTCTATGACAAGGTGGCCTTTTTCAATGAGGTCCTGAACCATATGTTTCAATCTCTTACCAAAATTCATCCAGTATCCTTGCACTTTATGATATTCATAGTGTTGACCAACCTTGTACGATATCAAGTTGTCTTATGGAAGGTAACTCAATCATATTAGCTTCCAAAAACTACTTTAGGACCATTGTCATAGGTATGTTGAGCCTTGTAAAATATTATTGTGGAGGTTTTTGGGGATGGTTAAGCACCATATTTTGTAGGTTTTTAATAATACTATTAACATGCCTACTATATATTACCCCATAACCTACCACATGCTTATTATTATACTATATTTTAGTGCTCTTATCCTCTTTCACTTTAATTTGTTCTCTTCTGATAAGAGCTTGCTCTACCTTTCTTTCTAGATCAATTGCTTAATCAAAATATGTGATAGTTGTAGTTTCCATTGAATAATACAATCGATATTGCAAGTTTCTAATAAATATCTCAAGCATATCTCAAAGAGGTGAGGTATATATTAAGCATCCCACTAGACTCCACCAAGAAAAAAATTCTGAAAAACTTTCCTCTTTACCTTGTTTTAAAATGTAAACATATTTCATGATCACATTATTTTCAACATAAGTACCAAACTGTTGCACAAATAATTCAACTATTTCTTCAAAAATTCTCAAATAATGGTTGGGTAATCGATAATACGACTCTAATGCCATACCACAAATACACTTAGGAAACATCTTTAGCAACAACATGTCATCATATATGATATCATGACAAGCTATTCTAAACATTCTTAAATGCTCAATTGGATCTTCCATTACCTTATATAGAGGTAAAATCAACATGAAAAAATGCTTAGGATAGGGCTTAGAAATAATGATAGGGTCTAAGGGATGATTGCACATTTATCTATAGTTGTAAGTGAAATTAGGGTGTTGAATCATATCCACTCTTAAAATCACTTGTTTCACCATATTAGTTAAAATTTACACATCAAGATTATTTTTGTGCAATTCCCTTACATTCCCTAAGGGAGGGGTATAGGTAGGCTATTGAAAGAGTACTTGGTTATGATAGGTGCTATCTTTCTAAAGAGGATAACTAAGAGTTGGTGGAATAGAAGTAAGAATGTTGAGCTTAGTATAATGAGGAGGAAATTGAAAATAATCTTACATGAAACTACTAGTTGGAAGACCTTGTAAACTCCTTCCAATTTTCATGGTTATAGTAGTGACATAAGTTGGTTTATGGATAATATTACCATTATTCAAATATTTAAACAAATGGTTAGTATAAAAATACCTATGAGTGACTATTGGAGGAGGAGTCTCACCTCTTTCGAGTTGAGCTTCCCACTCCATAGCTTCAAGCATATCTTTCTTATAACATTTCATAAAACCTAAAACATGATCAAATGATTTAAAGATATAGCACCCATTGGTACCCTCAATGGGATCATAGTTTGTTTTAGTTTCCACATTTTCTTTCTCTTCTTCATCAAGGTTAGGATTCTCTCTATAAATCTGGTCATCTTCTTGAGGAACACAATCAAACTCTATACATCTTCAGTAACTTATAAGGAATGGTTATTAGAAGAAGTGAAAGTATAGAAGAAAAAATTAATAAAAAAATGCAAGAAGTGTTTTAAGGTGTTTATTAATATTCTTCTAATTCTAATCAAATAAATTAGTGATCTTATTTAAAAAATACAAAAGAAAATTAAACAAGGATAAGGCTTTTTTTTTTGTCACTAAGACATGTGTTCATATCAGCTTCACCAAAGATGCATAGGGGAAAAACTATCCTATCGCTTATGATTTTGGACTGGATACACTAGGAACCAAGGTGAAACATGGTGTATGTTATAACTCTACACTCGATGGGAAACTAGGGAAAGGTTTCACTTGGAACGGTTTTAGGACTTGCTCCAAGTCTAGGGTGGAATGTGTTTTTAAGGTGTTAATTAAGCATGCACATATGTTTAGTCTTTCTAAAACTACACTATAAAAATGGAAATAACAATGCAAGATACAATATGTAGAAATACAAGAGCTATCCCTAGAATATTATTTTCTTGAATGATCGCTAACCCTAGGATTACAAAACAAATCCTTTGAGAAATGGTCCAAGATAAATGCACAAACAAGTTTAAAACCCTAGATATACACTATATGATTTTATTCTTTTATATGCCTAGAAATTTGATCAAATGCTTTTCTTTACTTGTGATATAGGTTTTTGAATAAAAATGAATAGAAAGCAAACACCAAATAGCATAAATATCCATGATGGCACCTATGTAATTTGGTATTTGTTCCAAGCTTTATCTTGTGTCCAAAAATGTTCCACAACTACATTCTTGCAAAATAACTTCATAAAATCCTTAAAAGATATGATCAACATTTTTTGGAAAAAACCCCACAACTTCACCATCATGCCAAACTCACGATATGCAAAGGAATGAAAAAATCTAGGAGTCATTGACTAGGGTATTTTCCCTCCAACCTTTTTAGTTGTAGTGACTTCTGCTATGGATTTATTTTTAACCCATCATAAAATGTGTAGGGAAAGAATGTTGGTTGAAGATATAAAATGCAGCAAATATTAGATCTCAGTGTTCAAAATGTAGAAATATCTCAAGTACATCGAAATGTGATGGACAACAATAGTCTTTTTTGAAGTGCTTCCTCAAACATATTTTAGGCTAATGGTATCATATACCTCAGAAAACTCCATGGTTAAGCAAATCTACCTAGAGTAATACTGGGATGTGTGACCTCTTGGGAAGTCCCAGGGCATGCACCTCTTTTTTTATTTTTTGTTCAAACTAAAAAATTTGGTAAAAATCCATGGTCCCAAGCATTCAAGCTTCAGGGGCAGCCATGAAATCCTCTCACTCTCCATTGGCTTTCTGGTTTCTAATTCACAAAATTTAAGAGCATACTCCTTGAGGTTTTGGAGAAGGAGGGAATGGAGGTGCACCACCAATGGGGAGGAAGGAGGAAGGGGGAGGGTAGAATTTCCACAGAGGAGAAATAAATTACTGAGAACATTTCTCTATGATCTACTACTTGGCTTCTATGGCACCACCTTCTTTTCCAATATGTGGATACCCAATATCAGTACCACTATTATGACATCATCCACGATAGTTATAGGTTCATGTCCTATCCTCCAAATACCACAATAATCCATAGTGTTAGGTGCTTGTGTAGTCCATATTCCTCCATGGTGATGGCCAATGTCAAGCTCCATCTGACAGGACAAGGACATTGGAGAGAACATAGTAGCACCTTCTACAACTACTTCGAAGGCTATTAGCTCATACTTCAACTATGGATTGATCTTGTGTTGGTGATTTAGCAACTATAATGTATCTTTTGTGAATACGAGAAAAATACCTATATCAAAAAATGTATTGGAACTTGAGAAGCCTTCAACTTGAGTACTTCTTATGGTAGTAGTGAATCCCATTAAAACTCATAAGTTAAAAATACTACCTAGAGTAGAACTGGGATGGGTGACCTCCTGAGAAGTCTTAATTCTTGCATCTCCTAAAAAAATATTCAAGACCCCTTAAAAAATCCAAACCAGATCCATGTCTTCAAGATTGAAGCTTCAAGGGTAGCCATGAGTTCCTCTCCATTGTTGTTTGGTTTCTGATACACAAATATGGAGAGCATAATTCTAAAGCTTTTGGAGAAGGACAGAATGGAGGTGCACCATAAATGGGTAAGAAGGGATAGGGAGAGGGGATATGAGAGAATTTCTAAAGAGACAATTTCTCCCTCAAGCTTATTAAGCAAGAAAACCTACTCTGATACCAAATGTTGGCACAAAAACTCATAAGATGTATTATACATGAAAGGAGTACAATATATAGGCATAAGCCTATATGAAAAATGACAAGTTTCAAGGATACATGTAAAGGATAAGTACACATTAACTTTAACAACTTTGGGGGGCCTCCTTAGGCCATTGTATGATTGTACTTGGATGTATAGCAATTAAGCCCCCTAGGTCTTTTCAGCTGATCTTTAGAATACAAAAGTGAAAGTTGACATTTTTGGAAGATGAACAAATAAAATGCAATGCAACAAAATAGTATGATGAATAGAGTGCATATTGTACAATTATGCTCTCGATGTAACATGAAATACAGATCTAGGGTTTGGAGGTAAACTTCTACCCCAAGCCAATCACTAGTGAATTCATATGTTGTACGATAAATTTACATCCTATACAATGAATTCATGCCTTGTACATTAAATTCATTCCCTATAATAATAGGGAACAAATTTATAGCAAAAATAAAAAGAAGCATAACAATGCTAATAAACAAACAAAATATGTGCAATTTAATTGTATATGAATGCAAATGAGCAAAAATATCCTGGTGGTAGCAAAAAAATACACAAAAATATGAAGACCTCCAAGATAGTAGACACCTCCTTAGGGGTTCAACAATTATCCATCAAAATAAAATAACACCAAATAAGAAGGTAGTGAAATAACAATCCCACAGTAGAAGAGAACTTTTTAGAATAAACAATAAGGAAGTAAATATTAGGATTCTCAAAAAGATTCAATGGATTTATTAATGGATTATGAAAAATATGGGATCCAATCCTCTTTTTATAAGAGTTTTGGAGGACGAAAACAAAAAATTCACCTCGATAAAGGGCCAACATCATAAAGAGTTGATGCTAGAAAGGTGTTTTGAGAGAAAAAACCCAGGATGGGAAATTCATGCCCTATATTTCTACTACCACAAATTGATGACAACTAGATCCATATGTAGTTTTTTGGTACTTTTTAGGACCAAACAAATTTAAAATAATACAAAACTTATATCGTCAAAAATCTCTTTTTGAGCTCGATCCAATGGTATATGTTTTAAAAGGAATGGAGAAGATTTGGTAAGGAAAACATTGTCTTAGAGATGACCCTAATTTTTTTGGAGGAAAAATTAAGATTTAAGAAAAATGATTCATCTTAATGGGTCAATTTTCCATGTCTATGTAGAGGATCACAACAAGTTTTAGTTTAAAACATAATATAATGTGGAAAATTCCTAACCATAAAATAAATATATCCAATGGTATAAGATACCAAGGACCTATATCTTGGGAATAAATCATAGGAAAATGGGGATCGAACAAAAACCACAATTTGAAGCAAATATATCCAAAACATAATATCTAAGCTCACACAAATGGACCATCCATAGTAACACCCATGAAATAGAAATATAATGGGGAGATATCATAAAATATGAGCTTAAAATATTTTCTCCAAGGAGAACATGCCTAGGTAAGAGGTATTAACAATTCAAGAATGCTAAGAAGAACATTTAGGATGCCACTGGTGGATCCAAGGAAAATGGAATCATGATGCATGAGAGAAAGATATGGGTATCTGATAGTAACATTGGAACTAGATGATATCTAGGATGGCATAAGTACCATCAAAATAAGGGGTCTAATTTGTTTATTTAAGAGTTTTTTCTAATCCTATTGGATTTCAAGCTATGGGTGTCCAAATAGTGGAGAACCAAAGGTGAGTTTCAGCATTTTTATTATCTCAATGGGTATTTTCTAGTCATGTTTTCTATAAAATAGGATAGATAATACATATTTCAAGGAGGGCTATGTCTCTTTGGAATATCAAGGCTCTTCATGGAGGCCTAGTATATAAAATTTAAAATGGAGGAGGAAATACCTCAACTAGACTTGTTTGGGTCAGATATTTTGGTCTCCCAATAGAATTTTAGAATTTGAAAGTCCTAGTTACAATTTTTAACACCTTAGGCACTTTAATATTTATAGTTGATAGTACCTATAAATTTGAATATTTTATTTATGCATAATTTTACGCGTTGGTATATTTTGACAAACCCCTCTCAAAAAGCTCATATTACAATTTTGGGAGGATAGATAGGAATAATAGAAGGACTAAGGGAATATCCCCTTTAAATGCAAAAATTACCATGAATATGGCCATCTGGATAAGGATTGACCACAAAAATTTCAAGAGTAAAAGAAAGAAGATAAGGAAAAGGTGGGATTATGGATACCAAATAGAAAACACACAAAGAAAACCTATAACTAAGAACAAGGAAGTTATTTCAACAAACATGTTTGGAATCCTAGCCCTGGATGACCTCCCATATGAAGAAGAAGATGGAACTGAAATATATATTCTATAAATACATTATAAGGAAGTACAAGGAGAAACACAAATACAAGAAGTTAAAATATCAATAGATAAAATATTTATGGGTTAAACTAGTAACAAGGGAGAAAAAAACTAGATGGCAATAAGCTATCATAGAAATAACAAAGAAGAAAATAAAATAAATAGAAAATATAATTCAAATGAGCTATCATAGAAAGAATAAAGAAAATAAAATCAATAGAAAAAATACTTCATTAGATCCAACCGCCAATAATGCATTAGTACCCTATACATAGACATCAAAAGGTATGAGGGTGAACTAGGAAACTAGTAAAAATATGAAGGTGGACAAAAATCAGAAGGTGCGAAGAAAGTCCAACCAACATCACATGGTGAAGAAAGATAAAAAAAATTAATTGAGGAAGGAAATATTATGACACTTACCCATATTTTTCACCTTTTTTCTAATCAAATTCATTACACATAATAATAGAGGACTAAAACGAAGTCCTTCTAAAAAAAAATGAGATAAAATAAATATTTAGATAAACTAGCCATAAATGGTCTTCCTTCAAGAGAAAATGGTATATTTTGAGGAAACGGATATAATAAAACAAATGATATGGCAACCCAATATAGTAGTATCTTTGAGTTCCCAGGGATCTTCAAGGGGAGTTATATTCTTGTGAAACCCCAAAGAACTAGTGGTACACTATACAATTGGAAGCAAAGGACTAATTGGTGTGGTTGCAAAAAACAAACAACATGACCAACAAATTATCTATCTAAATGTATATATCCCAAGAACCATTGAAGAGAAGAGGAAGCTATGGAGGGGCATAAACTATATCCATTCACAAATTTTTGGAAGATGGATATTGTTTGGGTTATTTCAACACCATTCTATCTACAAGATAAGGTGGAATGAAATCATGCTTTAGATGGGAGTAAAATTATCATGAACGACTACATGGGATTAATACACCTTATAGATATCAAACTTGATAATGGTTTGATGACTTAGTATAATAGGAGACTGGTTCCAACATGTGTTTTGGAAAGACTAAATAGGTTCTTGGTATAAAAAAAACTCATGATACATGGACATATATCAAAGGTTAAAATATTAAATAATACAATGTTAGATCATTGACCTGTAATGATAGAAGTCTTAAAAACTAATCCAAAACAAGTTCCCTTATAGTTCTAACTCATGCGACTTAGAGATAAATAATTCAAACCACAAATGTAACAATGCTGGTAGGAAGAAAAATTTAGACATGGTACACAAATATTTTAATTGACTATAATATATCAAAATAATATTAAGATATATAAGTGAGAAGAATTTGGGGATGTTAAAATAAAAAATAAAAAAGGATTTATTGAACTACTAGAGGAGCTGAATGATTAGATAAGAAAGGAGAGGCTAATAGAAACTAGGAAAAAAATAAATTATATCTCACAAACCAAAAGGATAAATGGGAAAGAAGGGAGGAGATATTGTGGAAACAAACTCTAGAATCAAGTAGCTAAGAGAAGGAGACAAAAACACGCGATTCTTTCACAAGTCTCTTTTAACTCATAGGACATATAACTTTATATCTTCTATGAAAGTTGAATAAGGGAAGAAGATTCACACATGGGAGGGTATGAAATTGATAGCAATGAACTATTTTAAATATTTTTTTATGGATGAGAACCTAGATCTAGAATCCCAACAATAAATGGTAGAGGATATATCCACACTCGTTACAAGAGAAGAAAATGATATACTAGGTGCACTAGTAACAATGAAAAAATTGTAGGAGGTAGTGTTCAAATTGCAAAAAGGAAAAACTCTAGGTCCAAATGGATTCTCTATTAGTGTTCATGGGTTGTACTACAGAATTATAAATAGTCACAATGCATTAATGGCCATAAATATATGAGCAAATTATGTAGAGAACAAGATCCCAATAGATATTGTTCGATATCAATTGTCTAAAATATGTTTCCCTATTTTAAAAATACTCAAAAGAAGAGAGGAAATGATCAAATAAATGTTGTATTGGATTGTTAATAATGGAAAATATGCAGATTTTTGGTTAGACTTGTGGGATGAACATCAACCTTTGGTGACTCAATATCTTGAGTGGACCCTAGAGATGGAGGATATACATAGAAATAAATAGATAAAAGTAGAAAAATACTATAGGGACCAAACACTAGGACTAAAATATGGAATATACTAGAATCAACTAGAAGAATGGCTAATCCAACTTCCAAAGAGACTAACAAAATAGATTTATTGAATCATACAAATGAGATCATTATCATGGTACTATGAGGAGGATTGATTTGTATGGAATATTAGGACTAAGAGGGTGTATATAGTAGCATAGGGATACAAATAATTATTCCCTAGTTATTAGAGTTAGAGTGTATTACTCATTTGGATCATGTAAATGTACCACCTTTGGTACATAGTTAGAGTAGGAGATTACTTTAGGTGGAAAATAGCTAGTTAATTCAAGCAATGTAATAAATGCAGAAGTGGCAATGTGTGAGGTGTCCCTTGTACAACTAGGTAGAGTATTGGCCAAGGAATCTATCTTCATATATAAATGACTCATAGATCAAGTCAGTATAAATTCAAGTTATTATCTAGTGTAGTGTAGTAGATAGTGGTGCTCCTATATGGAGTACCATGTAGCTCTTTAGCTCATAGTAATAGAGTGTCCATTTCCTCCATACTACATTGTAATTTTGTCATTCTATTTATAGCATATTACAATCATATTACAAAATCACTTTCTTTCATATTTATTGCATTCTATTAGAACCTATGTTAGATTTATTCCATTGAATATATCCTCAAAAGCTAATAGTGGTATCATAGCCACGGTGAATCGAGATAGGAGGACCTACATCTATCATAATATAAGTCTATTAGGTCAATAGGAATAGGGAGAGTTACTATTACTACTAATTGGCATACATCTTCGCAAACCATATCTAGCATTATGCATCACTACATGTAGAAGTTGCCATTAAGAATCTATAGATATAAATAGCCTCAGTAGTCAACAAGATTAGAAAAGTGAGGATTGAAATAAATCTTAGTTGTAAAAATTTTGAGATTAAATTTTGCTAGAGTCTTTCCACAGAGTTGCAAAAAAGCTCATGAAGACTAGGACTCGGTATTCATACCACTAGATTGACAAATCAACTAGTGAATATTATTATATCCAGATTTATAAGTTATTTTATTCTAGTCTCTAACAAATTTTTGTATGAAAAGGAGATTAAAAAAAAATTGAGAATCTTCCTATGATAGAGTTAGGAAGAATATCTTCAAGAATCATTCCAAAACTTGCAACAATAAGGAAGAAGACTAAATATTTCAAAGACCTTGAAGAAAGGTCTCATTACAAGAGTTGCAATCCAAAAAATTGTAGAAGTAAAGAAAATACCACCATAGCCTTATATAAGACTCAAGGAAGAAGAGACTCCAAAAGTTGATTCAGAGAATGAGATAGGATATTGGTGATCTCCATTCAATATTAATACCTATAGAGTGCAAAATAAAAAGGCTAGAGAATCCTAGAAGCAGAAGAAGGCCACAAAATCCTTAATTCTAAAGAAAACTTCTGAAAATAATTCTTGATTTAAAAGAAGAATGCTATATTCATAATTAAACTCCAAATAAGAGTTTCTAAAGAAAATTTCAGCGAAAATTTCCTAATTCAAAAGACAAAATCCTGATTCAGAAGAATACTCAAAAGAAGAGTTCCTAAATATTTCATTTTTTAAGAATATAAATTCCTTACTCAGAAGAATACTCCAAAGAAGAGTTCCTAAAGATTTCCTATTTTAGAAGATAAATTACTGACTCGGAAGAATACTCCAAATAATATTTCCTAAATATTACTTTAGAGAGTATTTTTTGTTTTAGAAGATAAATTCCTTATTTAGAAGAAAAATCCAGAAAGGAACTCCTAGAGAATACTTCTGAGAAGAGTCAAAGAAATAGGATATTGGTGATCTCCTTTACCAATTAAATATTTCCTTGGAAAATAAATAGGAAATTTGAGTGATTTTATGTTGTCATTGATGTCACATGGATCATTGATGTCACATTGAGTTTTGGTGGCCAAAGCATTTCATAAATAAGCATTTATGATATTTTGGAGAGCATGGATATATACAGGGTTTTTGTGAAAACCAAGGTAGGCAAAATAAAAGGTTTTATTTAAAACCATGGATGGCATATTTGAAATGGTTTTTTTTTTTTTTTGGTTTGTCTTTTTGTTTCTCCGGAAAAGGGGATTGTTGATGGAGATATTTAATTTTAAATATTTAAATTATTTTAAATTTAAAATTAAAATTAAAATTTAATTTATAGCACCGACGTCAAAGAAAGGAAAAGGCATAAAACTAATATTTAAATTATAGCGCCGACATCAAAGGAAAGGAGGAGGACATATATATATATATATATTATTTTTATATATATTATATATATATATATATATATATATATGCCCAAAGTTTTGATTTATTTCTCTAAGCGCTCGATTTGATATTTGGATTCGAATGGTAAAAGAGTTTGCGCATCGTGTGTCGAAGTGTGTGTGAAAAGGGTTTTAAAAGGCTTACAATTTTTGCGTTCGTTGAAGAGACTATTGTGGAGTAAAGCCAAATGTATAGGCCTCCTTGGCCTAGTGGTTCGTGCACTATGTGTGAAGTAGGAGGTCCTGCGTTCGATTCTTGTCGAAGGTGTTTTGTTGTGTTGAAACACGTGAAGCACGTTTTGTTTTCGAAGGGCGCAGATATTCGCGACATAAGGTTTTGTTGTGTGCTCCTTTTGAGCACGTGAGGGTGTGTGGCCCAATGGCAGGTTGGCTGTGGTTAAGGCGCTGAGCAAGGAAGGTCACGAGATCGAATCCCGTCAGGGATAGAGGCAAGTTAATAATTTTTAGATATATTTTATTTTTCTAAAGTTGCCCTAGGAGGAATAAGGGTTATGATGCATGTTTAAAAAAGGAGAGATTTCTGGTGATTTATTTTTTAGAAGTATATCATATTATATATCATTGGAAATCTTATTCCGAGGGCTATTTGATTAACTTTATTAGAGGGAGAAATAAGGTGTGTGTAAAGAGATATTTCTGATTTTGTAAAGAGGTTCAAAAGTGAAGGTTGCTTTGTTCTTTTTCAAAAGATATTAATTCATTTATGAAGTGACATGGTGTATGTTATTGAGTAGGAGTAATAAGGTGTTATTTGGATGTTATTGTTGTGTTATTAATCAAGATATCTAACCCTTGTTGAAAGTTGAAAAATAAAGTGTGTTGAGTGAGACAGATTTTATGGACAACCAAAAGGCTTCTTCATCTTCATAAAAGGTATGGGCACATTCTCCTATTGATTGTTTATGGTGGTTGATTTCTGAAATATCATTGGAGAGAAAAGGATTAATTGTGGTTTCCTTTTCGAAAGTAGTTGGTTGAATGTCTCAAGGTTTTTTGGGTTGAGAGTTGCTATTAAACCTTGTTTTATAAGCATTGTTGTTGAAGCCATTAGTAGTGTGAAAAACCTGAGATAGGGTTTGAGAAAAACATGAGTATCATTGTTATGTGAGATTTGTGGTTGAGCATTGTTGGAAACATTTGAGTTGGTTGATACATGCTTGGACTAGGGTTTGTGAGAAAGAGTTGTTCCTTGTGGTAGTTGGTTGAGAAGAGTTGTTTGAGCCTAGTCAAGTGATTGTGTGAAGTGGTTGTTCAAGTTCCATGAAACAAACTATTCTATATTCTGGATTTGAGTTGAGATTGAGATTTGAGGATAGAACATATTGAGTCTCTAACAATTCTCTTTATGCTTCTATAATATTGATTTGAGTTGAGATTGAGATTTGAGGATAGAACATATTGAGTCTCTAACAATTCTCTTTATGCTTCTATAAGATTGATTTGAGTTGAGATTGGGATTTGAGTATAGAACATATTGAGTCTCTAACAATTCTCTTTATGCTTCTATGAGATTGAATTATTGAGCAAGTTCTTGGTGAGCTTGCTAGAGTAGATTTGGGCAAGTTCTTGGTGAGCTTGCTAGTGCAGATTTGGGCAAGTTCTTGGTGAGCTTGCTAGTGCATATTTGGGCAAGTTCTTGGTGAGCTTGCTAGTGCATATTTGGGCAAGTTCTTGGTGAGATTGCTAGTGCAAATTTGGACAAGTTCTGTGTGAGCTTGTTGAGCAGATTTGGACAAGTTTTGTGTGAGCTTGTTGAGCATATTTGGACAAGTTCTATGTGATCTTGTTGAGTATATTTGGACAAGTTCTGTGTGAGCTTGTTGAGCATATTTGGACAAGTTCTATGTGAGCTTGTTGAGCAGGTTCTGAGTGAGCCTATTGAGTAGGTTTTGAGTGAGCCTATTGATAGAGCTTTGGAGGTGATAGAGTATAGAGGACAGAGTCTCAATGGATAGAGATCCAACAGCTAGCATAGTTGAAGATAGATCTGAGTGAGGAGTCTTCAAGTGGAGAGAGATCCACCAGTCAGTGCAGCATAGAGACAGAGTCTTCTAGAAGATCACTAGCCAGAGCAGAAGGGGAAAGAGTTCTCCTGTGGAAGAGATCCATGAACTTGAGATTAGGGGATCAACATCTCCTTTGGATAGAGATCCATAAACATTGTAATTGGGAAGGATTCCCAAAGATATTGATTGAGAAATTTTTAGTAAAATATTTTCTCCATGGAGTAGCCCACATTGGGTGAACCATGTAAACTGTGGTGTCTCTATTGTGTATGGTGTTTTGTGCATTGCTTGATTACTGCTATTGATACTACTGTCTATACACTACATAATATTGAATTGAAAAGAAAAGTAAAAAGTGGTCTTATACTGTTCACCCCCCTCTCAGTATAAGCTTGTGTTCTTCAATTGGTATCAGAGTGGGTTCCTTAGGAAAGGCTAACAACTTGAGGGTAGATTCTACAAGAACACAAATGGCTTCATAGAATGGATCATCTACAAATAAGGCTCCACTATTTGACGGTAACAATTATGCTTTCTGGAGCATGAGAATGAAGAACTACTTGATATCACAAGGATATGAGGTATGGCAGATGGTTGCAAAAGAGTATAAGGTTGAAGGTGATCCCGAGGTAGATAAGACTATCAGGAAATTGGTTGAGATCAATGCAAGGGCAATGAATTGTATTCTGAGTGGGCTACGTGAGATAGATTTTGCAAAGGTCATGGTATGTAATTCAGAAAATGAAATGTGGACCAAGTTGTGGAATACCTATGAAGGAGATTCCAAGGTAAAGTTGGCAAAACTACAAACTCATAGAAAAATATTTGAGGAATTGAAAATGGAAGATTCTGAAGATATTGCACAGTTTTTACTTCGAGTTGATGAGATTTCTAACACCATGAGAGGTCTAGGATTTGAGATGAAAGAATCATATGTTACTCAAAAGGTTTTGAGATCACTTCCCATGAAGTATGATGCAAAGGTTTCAGCAATAGAAGAAACAATGGATATCAACAAGCTAACAATGGAAGAACTACAAGGAACTCTCATAGCTTATGAGATGAGGAGAAGTAAGCATCAGGTTCCAATAAAAGAAATTGCATTCAAGGCTTCAGAGAAAAATAAAGGGAAAGTTCCAGAGACAGATAGAGATTCAGATAATGATGAGGAAGCTAACTTCATCAAAAGGAAAAAGGACTTAAGAAATTATAGGGATATGAAGAAAGTCAGATGCTACAAGTGTGGTGATTTTGGTCACTATGCATACAAGTGTCCACATGAAGAAAATAGTGATGATGAAAAATAGGGTCACAAAAGAAAATAATATGGAAAGCATAAGCATGACAAAGATGACAGATACAAGCAAAGCAAGTATGAGAAGAAGAAAAGTTTTCATAAGACAAAGAAAACCTTCTACATTGTAGAAGCAAGTGATAGCTCAGATCACAATGATAGAGACAAGTCAAATGATGAAAAGGAAGAACATCTATTCCTAGGAATAGAAGGTGAAAGAGAACAGTGCTTTGTGTGTGGTCAAAGAGATCACAGATCAGGATATTGCAATGGCTTCAGTGATAGTGAAGATGAGATGACACATCAAGGAAATAGGTATGGTCAAAGAAATCTTGAGAGTTTGTTTGCTATAGAATATTATAATGATCTTAGTGACAGTGAAGATGAAGAAGGGTTTTTCTATGGGATAAAATAAATAGAAGAAGAACATTCACTCCAAATAGAAGAAATCCCACTTTTGGAAATAGAAAAAGAAGAAGTTAAACAAGAGAATATTGTGAGAAATACAGATGTCTCAGTTGATCTAAAGGAAGACTTCAATGATATCCATGAGCAACTACAAGAGGTTAAGGAGAATCTAAAAGAATTGAGATGTTCCCTACTTGAGAAGTTTGATCCATCACATGACTCAAAAGGTCAAGATATTTTCACTAAGAAGGAAACATGTATTTTAGAGACAACAAAGATGGATGCCAATTTGCTATTTGACACAAATGAAGAGAAATAAGAGGAAGGTTCCAAAGCACCAAAGGTCTCATATTTTAGGTCTGGGGAATCACACTCAAAAGGAAAGGAAGTTCTAAAATATGAAAGCAAGGAAGCACCTAAGATTTATGAAGAAATTTCCAAAGTTCCTATGGCTCCAAACATCCAGTTTGGATCTTGTTTTGAGATAGGTGAATCAAGTTCAAAAGGAAAATAAATTCTTGAAGAAGAAAGCAAGGAAGAAATTAAGGAAGAGGATTTAGATGCTACAAAGAACATTCAAGGATACAATGCACAAGTCAAATATGATTACAAGGATAATGATCAAGAAAGGTATGAGGAACCAAGGCATGAACAAAGGGATTTTCAAGGACATTGTTTTTCTTGTAATGGATTTGGACACAGGGCTATACACTGCAGGATCCATGGATCAAAGAAGTTTGATTTTTCTAGAAGAAACTTCAAAGGAAGAAGGTATGGTTTTCAGGGACATTGCTTCTTATGCAACATGATTGGTCATAGAGCTTCTCAGTGCAAATAAAATGAGCAACATGGTTTTGGTTTTAGAGCTACACAAATCAGAAGTCATGGTCATAATGGTCATGAAAATAGAACTTCACAATACAGGGTTCAAGAAAGGAATGGATATGGAAATTATTTCAAGAAAGAATTCAGGATATGGGCACCATCCAAAGGCTACAATATCAAGTGTTTTAATTGCAATAACTTTGGACATATTGCAAAATGGTGTAGGACTCAATTCCAAACAAGTTCAAGACAAGAAGGTCAAGCAGTTTCAAGGCAAGAAGGTCAAACAGAGTTCAAGACAAGAAGATCAAGTAATTCATCAAGAGAAGGATATCAGAAAAATATGGAAGGAAGTTGACAGAGGAAAGAAACAATGTAATATGGGAGTAAATGTACTCCCACCCCAAAATTAATCACCTCAATAGAGAAGGTGGTGAGGGGGCTAAGCTTAAGAGTCATATCTTTTAGCCCCATAGGTGTCCCTTTTGCCATTGATGTCAAAGGGGGAGAGATTTGAGTAAGGGGGAGAGCATTGAGTTAGGGGGAGCAGCCTCCAAAGAGAGCATTGAGTTAGGAGGAGCAGCCTCCATAGAGAGTATTGAGTCAGGGGAGCAACTTTGATTCTCAGAGATGGTTTTTGTAGTGATTGTGGTGATTTACAATAGAGGTGTTGCCATCAATGACAAAGGGGGAGATTGTTGGAAATTTGAGTGATTTTATGTTGTCATTGATGTCACATGGATCACATTGAGTTTTGGTGGCCAAAGCATTTCATAAATAAGCATTTATGATATTTTGGAGAGCATGGATATATACAGGGTTTTTGTGAAAACCAAGGCAGGCAAAATAAAAGGTTTTATTTAAAACCATGGATGGCAGATTTGAAATGGGTTTTTCTTAAAACCCAGGTTGGCTTTTCGTTTCATCAAAAAAGGTGCCCCGGTGATGGAGATATTTAATTTTAAATATTTAAGTTTAAATTTTAAATTATTTAAAATTTAAATTTAAAATTTAATTTATAGCACCGACGTCAAAGAAAGGAAAAGGCATAAAACTAATATTTAAATTATAGCACCGACGTCAAAGGAAAGGAGGAGGACATATATATATGCCCAAAGTTTTGATTTATTTCTCTAAGCGCTCGATTTGATATTTGGATTCGAATGGTAAAAGAGCCTGTGCATCGTGTGTCGAAGTGTGTGTGAAAAGGGTTTTAAAAGGCTTACGATTTTTGCATTCGTTGAAGAGACTATTGTGGAGTAAAGCCAAATGTATAGGCCTCCTTGGCCTAGTGGTTCATGCACTGTGTGTGAAGTAGGAGGTCCTACGTTCGATTCTTGCCGGAGGTGTTTTGCTGTGTTGAAACACGTGAAGCACATTTTGTTTTTGAAGGGCGCAGATATTCGTGGCATAAGGTTTTGTTGTGTGCTCCTTTTGAGCACGTGAGGGCGTGTGGCCCAATGATAGGTTGGCTGTGGTTAAGGCACTGAGCAAGGAAGGTCACGAGATCGAATCCCATCAGGGACAGAGGCAAGTTAATAATTTTTAGATATATTTTATTTTTCTAAAGTTGCCCTAGGAGGAATAAGGGTTATGATGCATGTTTAAAAAAGGAGAGATTTCTGGTGATTTATTTTTTAGAAGTATATCATATTATATATCGTTGGAAAGCTTATTCCGAGGGCTATTTTATTAACTTGCTTAGAGGGAGAAATAAGGTGTGTGTAAAGAGATATTTCTGATTTTGTAAAGAGGTTCAAAAGTGAAGGTTGCTTTGTTCTTTTTCAAAAGAGATTAATTCATTTATGAAGTGACATGGTGTATGTTATTGAGTAGGAGTAATAAGGTGTTATTTGGATGTTATTGTTGTGTTATTAATAAAGATATCTAACCCTTGTTGAAAGTTGAAAAAGAAAGTGTGTTGAGTGAGACAGATTTTGTGGACAACCAAAAGGCTTCTTCATCTTCATAAAAGGTATGGGCACATTCTCCTATTGATTGTTTATGGTGGTTGATTTCTGAAATATCATTGGAGAGAAAAGGATTAATTGTGGTTTCCTTTTCGAAAGTAGTTGGTTGAATGTCTCAAGGTTTTCTGGGTTGAGAGTTGCTATTAAACCTTGTTTTATAAGCATTGTTGTTGAAGCCATTAGTAGTGTGAAAAACCTGAGATAGGGTTTGAGAAAAACATGAGTATCATTGTTATGTGAGATTTGTGGTTGAGCATTGTTGGAAACATTTGAGTTGGTTGATACATGCTTGGACTAGGGTTTGTAAGAAAGAGTTGTTCCTTGTGGTAGTTGGTTGAGAAGAGTTGTTTGAGCCTAGTCAAGTGATTGTGTGAAGTGGTTGTTCAAGTTCCATGAAACAAACTATTCTATATTCTGGATTTGAGTTGAGATTGAGATTTGAGGATAGAACATATTGAGTCTCTAACAATTCTCTTTATGCTTCTATAATATTTATTTGAGTTGAGATTGATATTTGAGGATAGAACATATTGAGTCTCTAACAATTCTCTTTATGCTTCTATAAGATTGATTTGAGTTGAGATTGGGATTTGAGTATAGAACATATTGAGTCTCTAACAATTCTCTTTATGCTTCTATGAGATTGAATTATTGAGCAAGTTCTTGGTGAGCTTGCTAGAGAAAATTTGGGCAAGTTCTTGGTGAGCTTGCTAGTGCATATTTGGGCAAGTTCTTGGTGAGCTTGCTAGTGCATATTTGGGCAAGTTCTTGGTGAGCTTGCTAGTGCAGATTTGGGCAAGTTCTTGGTGAGCTTGCTAGTGCAGATTTGGACAAGTTCTTGGTGAGCTTGCTGAGCATATTTGGACAAGTTCTTGGTGAGCTTTTTTTTGATTTGAGATATTTGGACAAGTTCTATGTGAGCTTGTTGAGCAGATTTGGACAAGTTCTATGTGAGCTTGTTGAGCAGATTTGGACAAGTTCTATGTGAGCTTGTTGAGCAGATTTGGACAAGTTCTGTGTGAGCTTGTTGAGCAGGTTCTGAGTGAGCCTATTGAGCAGGTTCTGAGTGAGCCTATTGATAGAGCTTTGGAGGTGATAGAGTATAGAGGACAGAGTCTCAGTGGATAGAGATCCAACAACCAAGATAGTTGAAGACAGATCTGAGTGAGGAGTCTTCAAGTGGAGAGAGATCCACCAGTCAGTGCAGTAGAGAGACATAGTCTTCTAGAAGATCACTAGCCAGAGCAGAAGGGGAAAGAGTTCTCCTGTGGAAGAGATCCACGAACTTGAGATTAGGGGATCAACATCTCCTTTGGACAGAGATCCATAAATATTGTAATTGGGAAGGATTCCCAAAGAGATTGATTGAGAAAGTTTTAGTAAAATATTTTCTCCGTGGAGTAGCCCACATTGGGTGAACCACGTAAACTATGGTGTCTCTATTGTGTATGGTGTTTTGTGCATTGCTTGATTACTGCTATTGATACTGCTGTCTATACACTGCATAATATTGAATTGAAAAGAAAAGTAAAAAGTGGTCTTATACTGTTCACCCCCCTCTTAGTATAATATTGATGATCTCCTTTACTAATTAAATATTTCCTTGAATAAGGAACTAAATATATCAATAAAACATCTCATTGAATAAATTCTATTCTTGAAATAAAGATAAGGAATATGAGCGTTCAATTCTAGAAGCAACAAAATCAGATATTCTAGAAGAGGATCCCATCATCAACACCTCTAGAAGTAGAAGGTTGAATAAAAGGTCTTAGCTGGAAGACTAGAGAAGTTGCAAGATAGAATACCTTCGAGAGGTCTCAAGGAAGAAAATAAGGCTTGGAGAGCATTTTTATAGAGTTTATAGAAGCATCGTTAAAAGAGTTCCTAGAAGAAATCATTGGAGAAATCCACTACCAATGAGAAATTCCTAATAGTGAAGAACTTGGGACAATTGTCACCATCCAACAGCAATCCAAAGAGAAGAATTTTGCAAGGAGTTCAAAATCTAGAAGAAGAATCCAGTGAATAGCTCAAGACACTAAAAATATTGACAAGAATATCTATTTGAAGTTATAATTCGACAAGAAGCTTGAAGGAAGATTCAAATAGAAGAAGACTACCAAATCTAGGAGATTTGGATATTTTATCTCACAGTAAGGAGATACAATTTAAAGGAAACGAGTTCTATGAATCTAAAATACAAAATCAAAGATCACTGGAAGGATCAAACCACCAAATCCAAGGCTCAATATATAATGTTCAAGGCTATAGTTTAGTGAAGCAGTAAGCTATTCTGGAAAGCCAACAAGAAGGTGTGAATTCAACCATTTCAAGGCAAAAACTTGGTGAATCAAAAATACCAAGATCTACATCTACTTTAGAAGCCATAAAATAGGTAAAAAAATAGGGTAAAATTAGTTGACCTTCAAATTAGGGTTCATTATAAAATTCTATTAAGCACCATATTTGGATTAAAATTTTCAAAAAGATATATTGAATTATAGTATTCAAGTGCAAAAAGGAAAAAAATATTTTAAGGGATATTTGCACATTAAATAGGAGTTGGATATTTTTGAAAGAAATAAAATTATAATCTACCTATTTGCTATCTAGAAAGCAAAAATACTATATCCTAAAATATTTATTATATTGAAAAATTGTAGAATATCCAAATTATAAATTACTCTTAAAAGTTGTAGAGATTATTAGTGCATTTAAAATTATTTTGAGAGTTCATTTATTGGAGCAATAATGTGAGATTATTGTTACCATTAAAAGTGCATTGGCACTATACTAGTTGATCTCTAACTAGTTACTCTCAAAGTATTATTGTGTGTCTTGATCTAAGGGTAAAAAATCAACATATTATCTAGGTGTCTAAGAACACCATTTAATGCACAGAATATGCAACATGTAGTGTCCTAAAGAAATCCACCCTTAAAAATTATCCAAGGATCTAAGAATCAATTATTGGAGAATCTCATATTTAAAAATGCACTTAGGATTTCATTAAAAGAATAAGTGGAAAAATTTCTACTTCAAAAGGGTGTGAATTATTAGCTTGGTTTTACTCTTACTAAATTGATCAAGAAAAAGGAATTACTAAAAGAAAATGAGCATCTCAAAAAGAGAAATTCGGTACATTATATTGGTTGAAATTATATTTAGTACAAGCACCATTATTATCCATTTACGAAGGATAAAAGGTCTTAGAATACAACGATCGTCATCTGAGCAGGTATAAGGATAAGTTTAAAGTAATAAAATAAAGTCATTGAGGAGTACATATTTCTCAAGGTCTGAGGTGTCAAAAGATACCATTTCTCCACATCAAAGCATCCAGAAGTAAGCATTCACCTGCAATATCAAAGCCCACATAAGGCCATCAATCAATATGCATATACATGGATAAAAAGTACAACAAAAAATTCCATACCAAAGGGTGCTCATCTATGTAAAAAAAAGGTGTCTATCAATGTGGAACAAATCTATTACACAAAGGGATATCTACACTACAAAGGAGTACAAAAATTAGCACGTAGAAAGCATAGAGAATAAGGGCAAAGGTGCTACATCCAAGAAGAACACCCACCAAAGTAAGTACCAAGATCAACTACTAAGTCACCATTCAGATATCCATAAAATATAGGATCATCACAACTAGCACCATCCAATGTCCTCATAAAATCACCTGCGAATGAAATAGGTTGCTTGTTGTCCAAGAAATGAAGCAATCCAAGGAACAAGCATATAAAAGGGTAAGCTAAATTATAAGAGTATTTATTGAGCATTATAGTAGAGGTCTATATGCAAAGTCCTTGAGTGCCATTTAGCAAAAAAATTCTAAGGTACCATCCCAATTCTTAACAGTCAAGCACCTAAGCAAGAGGATTTACAAAGAATATTAAGGAGGTTATGTACATTATCCTCGTAGGAGTACTAGAATAATTCCAATTCATAACTCCCATTCACCACTTATGCAAAAGGAGGAGGATTCCATTCTATTTAAAGTGTCTATCTTGGATAAATCAATAGAGAGTAGATTCAAGGTAAATATGAGCATTAAAGAGAGCAAATTCAAGGTAAATCCAAGAATTAAAGAGAGTGAATTCAAGACAAAGCAGTGAATTAAAGTTTGAGTTTGTAGAAGTAGTAGGATCCAAGATTGTGGCAAAATTATACAATAGTGTCAACATCATAGCAGCAAGAGGAAAAGAGCATTTAATGCTCCCAATCAAAGTGGCCAAGCATCCAAGCAATACAATCAAATAAATCAGTTGATATCCAAGGTAAAGAAGAATACTACACCCATACATTGGAGATAATGGTCAAAATTACACTTAAGAGGTCTACCATATATGATGGCAAGCCGAGATTCACACAGTCAAACTTGATATTATTTCTCTGTAATTTTCTTACAACAGTGTTACAATACCGTCCACCGAAATAATTCTTCCCCCTCTCAATATCTAACTCACCATCCCTTTCCCTTACAATTTCTAAGTTTTTATCGAGGTCTCGACCCTCTAGGCCATTAATGCCCCACCTGAAAGAATACATTAAACAAAATCTGAAAGTTCGCTTCCTCGATCGAGTTTTCAATTTTCTTTCCATAAATGGGCAACTACCCCGATCCGCTATGAAAGCATGCATTAAAGAGACCCTTGACCTGCAACCGTCATTTTGTTAGACTGTTCTTCTGAACTGTTGTCTCATCCATATTGCCCATGACCTACAACTATCGCTTTGTCAGAATGTTCATCTGTGACTGTTGCCTCTTTTTTCATGCATGTGGTCATCTCTGTGTTCATTTCTTATTTTCCTTCTTCTGGCCGTGATATCATGACATTTCACCTTCGAGCCTTTTGTTTTGTTTTATGTCACGATATCGCGACCATTCTGCCTTTGCACCACGATTTCTTTTGTTTGTCACGATATCGCGACACCTTCTGCCCTTGCCTTGGTTTCTTCTTTGATGTCGTGATATCGTGACATCGCGATATCGTGACAAACTCCTACCTTTGCCCTGGTTTCTTCTTTGATGTCGCGATATCGTGACGTCGTGATATCGCGACGTCACGATATCGCGACAAACTCCTACCTTTGCCCTGGTTTCTTCTTTGATGTCGCGATATCGCGATGTCATGATATCATGACAAACTACTGCCTTTGCCTTGGTTTCTTTTTGATGTCATGATTTCACGATGTCGTGATATCGCAACAAACTTCTGCCTTTGCTAAAGAAAATAAATAAAACAAAGTACTTAGAGAAATTTGTTTGATGCAAGATTGCCTTGCTATCACGGATGCTCCTGCATCAGACACATCGTGACGTCGTGATATTATGACAAACTCCTGCCTTTGCCCTGGTTTCTTCTTTGATGTCATGATATCATGACGTCGCGATATCGGATGTCACGATATCATGACGTCGTGATATCGTGACGTCACGATATCGTGACAAACTCCTGCCTTTGCCCTAGTTTCTTTTTGATGTCATGATATCGCGACATCGCGATATCGTGACATCGTGATATCATGACAAACTTCTGCCTTTGCTAAAGAAAAGAAATAAAACAAAATACTTAGAAAAATTTGGTTGATGCAAGATTGCCCTGCTGTCGTCGGATGCTCCTGCATCAGACACCCAAGGTAAATTGAGAAGTGATCCTCACTTCTGTTCTGTTAGGGGAAGACCCAGGTGGTCAACCTCTATTTTTGACAACCAAGTTGCATCTTCTACAGGTCTGCCCTTCCACTTTATCAAATATTCAGAATATTGTTTGTTCCTGGTGCTTCTGCCTTCACGAGCATCTAATATTTCCTCGACCTCGTCTGTGGTTGGAGTAGATGCTAGAATTTGCCATAACTCTGTACTTGGTGCCTCTGTACTCTCTCCCTCATGGTATTCCACTAAATCTGAAATGTTAAAAATAGGTGAAATGTCAAGCCAACTTGGCAATTCCACTTCATATGCATTTCTTGAATCTCGTTTTTCCATTATTCTACATGGCCCAAACTTCTTCATCTTCAGTTTGTTATAGGTTTTGGCAGGAAATATTTCTTTCCTGAGATGGACCATGACTTCATCTCCTACTTCGAACTCTTTGAACCATCGCTTCTGGTCTTGTCTTATATTGAGTATTCATTTTTATAATTTGTTTCTTTACTTCTTCATGTAGACTTTTCATATGTTTCACAAATTCCTCTGCCTCGGTACTGCACTTTTCCCCTTTATCCAATTTTCTCAGTTCAGAAACATTTCTTGGGCTGTTTCCATATATGACCTGGAATGGAGATTTATTTGTGCTCTTATTGATAGAATTGTTGTATGCAAATTCTGCCTGTAGTAAAACCAAATCCCATCCCTTGGGTTTATCTGCTATCAAGCATCTTAATAAATTACCCAGACTTCTATTTACCACCTATGTCTGTCCATCAGTCTATGGGTGGTATGCAAAACTGAATTTCAGATCTGTCTTCAACTTCTTCCACAAGGTTCTCCAGAAATACCCAACAAACTTTGTATCTCTATCAAAAACAATGCTCTTTGGTAGACCGTGAAGTCGTACCACTTCCTTGAAAAATAACCCTGCAATGTGAACCGCGTCACTTGTTTTTTGGCAAGGAATAAAATGTGCCATCTTGGAAAATCTGTCAACCACTACAAATACAGAGTCATTTCCCCTCTGTGTTCTTGGCAATCCAAGGATGAAATCCATGCTGACGTCCTCCCATGGCCTCTCAGGTATAGGTAACGGCTGATATAATCTAGTGTTCTGTCTTTCACCCTTTGCCATCTGGCATATTCTACAACTCTGCACAAACTTTTTCACATCTTGCTGTAGTTGTGGCCAATAGTAATTCTCACTCACCAGGGCAATGGTCTTATCCCGACCAAAATGTCCAGCCAGTCCTCCGTTGTGTTTCTCCTTGACTAGGTTTTCCCGCATGGAACTCCTTGGAATGCATAATTGACTTCTTCGAAACAACATTCCATCTTGGATTAGAAAATCCAACCACTTTGTCCTGTCCACAGTAACAGGTGCCAAGCAAGCCTTCCAGGCTTCTACAAAATCCGGATCTTCAGGGTACAAACCCTTCAGTTCTTCAAACCCTACTACTTCCACTGTCATTTCAATCAGCAAATTCTGCCTTCTACTTAAGGCATCTGCAACTCTGTTTGATTTCCCGCTTCTGTGCTTCAGCACAAAGGTATAACTTTGGAGAAACTCAACCCACTTCAAGTGTCTCTGATTCAGTTTTGTTTGGCTGTTGATATACTGTAAGGCCTGATGATCAGTATATAGGACAAACTCTTTTGGCAGTAAATAATGTCTCCACTTCTTTAGAGCCTGAACCATAGCATAAAATTCTTGATCATAAACTGAATACTTTTTTCTGGCATCATTGAGTTTCTCGCTAAAGTAAGCAACAGGCCTACCTTCTTGACTCAAAACAGCTCCTATGGCACTCCCACTAGCATCAGTATCCACCTGAAATACCTTATTAAAATTTGGAAGTGCCAAAATAGGCTGTTCTGTGACCTTCTTCTTCAACATATCAAAACTCTTATCTGCTCCTAAGGTCCATTTGAATTCTTTCTTATCCCCTCTCATTGTTTCTGTAAGGGGTGCACAAATACTGCTGAAATTCCTAATGAATTTCCTGTAAAAATTGGCCAGACCATGAAATGATCTTACCTCAGTTGTGCTTCTCGGAGTAGGCCATTCGATGATAGCTCTCACCTTTTTTGGGTCCATTTTTAGACCTTCTACTGAGATAACAAATCCCAGGTACACTAACTCCTTTACAAAATTACACTTTTTTAGATTAATTAATAACTGCTCCTCCCGTAGCTTCCCAAAAACCCTTCTGATGTGCATCAGGTGTTCTTCCAGGGTTCTGCTAAATATTAATATATCATCTAAATAGACAATGACAAATTTGCCTAAAAATTCTTTCAGTACCTCATTCATCAGCCGCATGAAGGTACTTGGTGCATTGGATAGCCCAAATGGCATGACCAACCACTCATACAGACCCTCTCTGGTCTTGAAGGTTGTCTTCCACTCATCTCCTTCTCTGAAATGGATCTGATGGTAACCACTCTTGAGGTCAATCTTGGTGAAGTACTTGGCTCCACTCAAACAGTCCATTATGTCATCCATTCTTGGCAATGGAAATCTGTATTTTATTGTGATCTTGTTGATGGCTCGAGAATCTATACACATTCTCCACTCTCCATCTTTCTTTGGTGCTAGCACTGTAGGTATTGTGCATGGACTCAAACTTTCCCAAATCAGTCCCTTCTCCAGCAACTCCTGGACCTACCTGTTTAACTCCTCAATTTCTACAGGCATCATTCTGTGTGCAGCTTTATTTGGCAAGCTCGATCCTGGCACCAAATCTATATGGTGGCTGATCTTCCTTACTGGGGGTAAACCCTCAGGCACATTATCAAATACAATATCTAGAAATTCCTCCAACAGATCTAGGACTTCTGCTGGGGTATCTTTGCATTCTTTCTCCCTAACTCTAGGAATTATTGCATAACACAAATGTTCATGCTTCAAATCATCTAAAAATTTTCTCCCATCAACTAAGCAAATTTTGGCACTGTTACATACCTTTTCATCCGCCTCCTTCACGGGCTTCAGCTTATGGCGCATGCCATTCTTCGTCACTGAGTAGGTGTTGGCACGACCATCATGCATTGCACACTGGTCAAACTGCCATGGCCTTCCCAATAGCAAATGGCAAGCATCCATAGGCGAGGATGTCACACAGGACCTCATCACAGTAATTCCCAATATTAAATTTCACTGGGCATTGCTCACTGACTAAAACCCTATGGTCCTCCTGCAACCACGCGATCCGATATGGATGCGGGTGTCTCTTCCTCTCTAATTGTAGCTTTGTAACCATTCCTTCTGAAACAAAGTTATCCATGCTACCATTGTCAATAATAATATTGCAAATCTTACCCACGCATTTACACCTTGTGCGGAATAAGCTTCTCCTCTGATCTGCATCCTCCTCATTCAGCAGGACTCTCCTCACGATCATTACCTCTCCTCTCTCTGCTTCTTCAGAATGTTTAGATTCAGCATCTTCCTCTGCTACAGCAGCTCTGGCTGGACCCTCAGGTCTCTTGTTCATCCTTTCTCGATGTTGTGGACACTCAAATGCTCGATGTCCTTCTTCACCACAGTGGAAATAGGTCCCACGAAATACTCCTCTTCCAAACCCTCATCCAGATCCACCCCGTCCTCTTGGGTAGTTGTTCTGATCACGGGGCTGATAAATATCCTCTTCCTTTTGATCCTGGTTACTACTTGTTTCACCGGTCTTCTTCAGATCTTTGTATTTTTCTCCACTGGTCCTCCCACTAGTTCTTCCACCATGGCCCCTTCCTCTTTGCTTGCCTTCAAACCATCTATTCAGCTTTTCTTCCACCTTTAGGGCAAACTGGTAAGCATCCTCAATGGTGCTTACCCGAACTAGGCTCAGCTCCTCTTGGATACTGAGTCTCAACCCATTGATATAATGGGCCACCTTCTCCTTGTTTGCCTCTAAATGTCCAGTTCTAATAGAGATCTTGTAAAACTCCTCGATGTATTCTTGGACAGTTTTGTTTGTCTGTCTCAAACTCTGCATTTTCCTTAGCAGATCCAACTCGTAATCTGTCAAAATAAACTATCTTTTCAGCTTTTCCACCATTCTATCCCATCTTGTTATTCTTTCCTTCCCTCTTCTATTCCTTTCTAGTTGTATTCCCTTCCACCAGATGCTGGAATGACCCTTCAGCTTGGTCTTAGCAAATCTGACCCGATTAGGGTCTTCAACCTCCTCATATTCGAAATATTCTTCTAGGTCATTTATCCAGTCAATCACCTCTTCTGGATTTAGGTTTCTAGAATATGTAGAAACCTCCATTTTTGGTTTCTTTCCAATCTGGGAGATGGCTTTGTACAACCTGGCTTGTGCAGGATCTACAACCTCTTCTTCTTCCTCAAACTGGTCTTCTTCTTCATCAACTTCGTCTTCACTTCCTTCATCCCTTTCGGGCTCGTGCCTTCTGCGTAGCTCTTCTTGCAGGGCCTGAACTTGCCTCTGCAAAGCTCGAAAATCTTTCGTCGGCACCACATTTCTTACTCCACCACGATTTCTTCGTGGAGGCATTTTTCTTTCTTCCCTTACAAACCCTTCCATAGTGTTACAATACCGTCCACCAGCATAATTCTTCCCCCTCTCAATCTCTAACTCACCATCCCTTTCCCTTACAATTTTTGAGTTTTTATCGAGGTCTCGACCCTCTAGGCCATTAATGCCCCACCTGAAAGAATACATTAAACAAAATCTAAAAGTTCGCTTCCTCGGCCGAGTTTTCAATTTTCTTTCCATAAATGGGCAACTGCCCCGATCCGCTATGAAAGCATGCATTAAAGAGCCCTTGACCTGCAACCATCATTTTGTCAGACTATTCTTTTGAACTGCTATCTCATCCATATTGCCCATGACCTGCAACTGCCACTTTGTCAGAATGTTCATCTATGACTGTTGCCTCTTTTTTCGTGCGCATGGCCGTCCGCGTGTTCATTTCTTATTTGCCTTCTTCTGGCCATGATATCACGACACCTTCTGCCCTTGCCTTAGTTTCTTCTTTGATATCATGATATCGCGACGTCGCGATATCATAACAAACTCCTGCCTTTGCCCTAGTTTCTTCTTTGATGTCGCAATATCACGACGTCGTGATATCATGACAAACTCCTGCCTTTGCCCTGGTTTCTTCTTTGATGTCATGATATCACGACGTCGCTATATCATGACAAACTCCTACCTTTGCCCTGGTTTCTTTTTGATGTCACGATTTTGCAACGTCGTGATATCACGACGTCGTGATATCGCAACAAACTTTTGCCTTTGCTAAAGAAAAGAAATAAAACAAAATACTTAGAGAAATTTGGTTGATGCAAGATTGCCCTGCTGTCGTCGGATGCTCCTGCATCAATATACATATAAGAACTAGTGCCAGATACGTAAATTTTTGGGGCATCACAAAGGTAAGACTACATCTTATTCCAAAATTCTTTCATTAATAGGGATATATAAGATATAATATAAGGTTGAAACATTATGAGAAATCAACGACATTTGAAAGCAATATAAAAAATAAATATATATATATATATATATATATATATATATATATATATATATATATACAGCCTAATATTTGTAATATAAAGCATAGGAGAAATAAAGATTCCTACTTGGATAGATTAATTATCTAACATTGCAAATATCATTGTTTTCTAAGTTTCCATATAAGGGAGTTATAAGGAATACTACACCAATATAGAAAGATAGAATTTAGAAAAATAAAATATCAAATTATAAAAGGCTATAAAAGAAGGTTCTATAAGGAAAAATAAAGATTTGGAAACTAATTGCTATACTTGTCTCAAAATTACATTAAAGGGACAAAAGAATTCCAACAAATAGAACCTCATTAAAATATAAAGTGCTTAAGTTCAATAGGAGAAATAAGGTGTAAAAGATGTTGATATTTTCCATTTAAAAAACTTTTCAAAATCAACTATAAATTGAACTACTATTCTCAAAAAACACTTTATCTACCATTCAACATATCCAAAATTTCTAAGGAGACATAAGGCATTCTAAAAAACTTTATAATAACAACATTCATTCATAATTTATCAAGTACATAATCCACTTGGGAATCATAAAGTGCCTACAAATCCTACAAGTATTATACTAAATCAAATCTCTTAACTAGGGATATATAAGGAATCCTACAAAACCTAAGCACTACAAAGGTTTTATCAAATTGGGCTCATAAATAGTGATTTATAAGGTAAACCATTAGCAAATTCTATATCATAAGATAATATTCCAATAAAATCACTTTTTCAAAGAAATCTATAATATGTCCACCTCAAGTTATACAACAAATAGTGACATGAACAACACTATTAGAAAAGAAAGAGCAAGTGTCATAAAAAGTGGAATTAAGGATTCACTCATAAAATCTGAAGAAAACTTATATCCTATTTCAAAAAGGATACAAAATGAAGCCTTGAAAGATAGGTTTGAAAAAATGGAGCACTATCTAAAAAAAATGGAGCACTATCTACATGCCCAACTCATTGAAAAAATTGATAGTGAAAAGAATGACATTAAATTTACTTTAGAATATGGAAGCATACTATACATGGCACTACTTACATGCAAATTTTATAAGGATGAAAATGTAGAACTGAAAGGATTGATAGAATTACTTAAGCTAAAAACTGATATGGATGAATCATCACTAGCAAAGATATTTCAATCCTCATGCAGTATTAGTACTTCAAGTTCTACTAACTCAAAATCTTATCATGATGCTCTAAGTGTATGTTCAGAAGCTTCTATACAGGACACAAAGAGTGATGACAAGGACAAAAGAAAAGAGAAAAACTCTTTGTAATAATTAGGTGATAGCACATCCATCTATAAAAGCATTGATTCCAATAAAGAAGAATAAGAAGAACCAATGCAAGAAGGCATACAATGCAATATAAATTAAATAGGACCAAAGTAGTTGAAGAAGAACCTAATCAAATCAAATACCAGAACAAGAAGAAGATTCATTTTGAATATTTCAATCTTCAATACCCAAATATTGTAATATAGGGGGTGTTAGATTTAAAGTATATTACATCATTTAGATCATGTAAATGTACCACCTTAGGTACATAGTTAGAGTAGGAGATTACTTTAGGGGGAAGTTAGCTAGTTACTTAAAGCAACGTAATAAATGCACAAGTGGAAATGTGCAAGTTCTAATTTGCAAGACATCCCTAGTACAACTAGGTAGAGTGTTGGCCAAGGAATCTATCTTCCTATATAAAGGGCCTCATAGATCAAGTCAGTATAAATTCAATTTCTTATCTAGTGCAGTGTAGTAGATAGTGGTGCTCCCATATGGAGTACCATGTAGCTCTTTAGCTCATAGTAATGGAGTGTCTATTTCCTCCATACTACATTGTAATTTTGTCATTTCTATTTATAATATATTTCAGTCATATTGCAGGCTCATTTTCTTTCATATTTATTGCATCTTGTTAGGACCTATGTTAGATTTATTTATTGAATATATCCTCAAAAGCTAACACTAGAACCACTCATTCAAATTGAGATATATTTCCACAACTTTGGATGTAGAATTTATGGCTAAAGGTTAGGTTCTTAAATTTGTTACTACTCCATAGAAGTATAATTATAGAGAATACATTAATGAAGAGGGCAATCTATGGACGTTTCTAATGTACATTATGCATGAAGGAGAATGAAACTTTCAAAAATATTTTATAGAATGCCCTATAACAATGAAGTTATGGAAAATGCTATAATCTTTGCTAGGTATGCATTGGACTAACAATTAGTCTAAATAAGACATTTGAAGAGGATGGAAGAATAAACAACGATTACATGGTTATGTGGGGTAGATAGTGTGGATAAGGATGGCAATCCTACCTTGGAACATCTACAATGAATGGAATAGAATGATTTAATAAAATATATATTAGAGATATTCATTATATGTAGGTGAAGGGCATATCCAATATAACAAAGACTATCCAATTTGTACTAAAGCAACTACAAAAATCACATCAATGATGGGATAAAATAGTAGCATGTCTTAAGATCAATTCCTAGATAGATGAAGCTACGAGAGTCAAACCATGGGATAAAACGATGGATAGAACCTAGAAATTGCAGTGACCGCTACTAAGATTTGGAAATGTAAATATAAATGGAGTGTTTAGGGATAACCCAGGCATATCCAATGTAAGGGGAATAGGCAGACTACTAGATGGTACCTCGACATTCACATTTGTAGAAAACTTAGGTACACTTTCCAACAATATTGTTGAGGGATATGGTATTTTAAGAGGGATGTAGAAGGTTCTCAAGGTTGAATGTAATAGAGTGGTAGTGGATTCATACTCTTAGTTATTGATTAAATACCTCAACTATCCACTCAGAATTAGGAATTCAAGTTAGAGAATTCAAATGATTGTAGAGAAAATTAGATGAATACAAAGTAGTTTTACAGAGGTGGTAAACACCCACATACCAAGAGAGAAAAATAAGGTAGTTGATGTTATGGAAAACTAGGATTTAGATAAAATTCATGGTAATATCTAGAGATATAGTGTTTTATGATACCTTGTTATTGATAGGTATTTTGGTTCTTAGTAAAATGGATGAGATAGGTACAATTGATCTATTCAATGCCAAAACATGGGTGAAAATCCTAATAGCTTTGCAAGGCCAAAGATGTAATATGATTTGATGATCAATATAATAGAATCACTCTTATACCAAAAAAATAATTTATTTTACTCCCAAATTAAATTTTAATAAAAATTCTTCTTCCTTCTATAATTCGTCTATTTTCTTCAAATAAAATTTATTTTTTTCAATCTTCAATCTAATATTATTATTCATTTTTTAATATTTTTCTTCAATTTAGCTTTCTATCTTTCCTTTCTTTATTTCCATTTTCAAATAATTTTTGTTCTTCAATAATAAATTTCTCCAAACATTAATTCAACTTCTTTTAAAAACTTCCCTTCAATTTTATCTCCTTAATTCTTTTTTAATTAATTTCTTCTTTAACAATTATTCTTCACAGTTTAATTTTTCTTCTCCTATTTTAATAATATTGCTCATAGTAATTAATTTCCTTCCAATTAAATTCTCCTTCAAATATTATGATTTCTTATAGGGTATTCTTTATCTTTAATTAGACATTCTTTAGTTATGCTTTCTTTAAAATAATTCCAAACTGTATTTAATAAATTTTATTTCTTAAAATATCATTTTAGCAATAATAATATCTTCTCCTTTGATATTTTCTTAAACCGAATAATTCAAAAGTTAATATAAATATCTTTGTGCTCAATTAATATCTGACATGAATGTCTTTTATCCTGTAATTATTCCATGCTTAAAAATAAATCTAATTCCTTTATCGAATGTTATAATGTCTTCTTTATCAGGTATCCCCAACAATCTATACTACTAGCTATTTCAGTTTCATATTTTAGTTTGTGCTTCTACTCATGAACTTGGATTTTTCTAGAATATCTCTAGTATTATTTGTTTTCCTAGCCTATGCACTTTATTTTTTTGTGGACTCCTTCCATGTCATACTTCAACCATCTACTTGTTCTTTTATTCTATGAATTTTTCAACATTGCCTTCCTACTAGTGTATCTAATAGCTTTTCCATTTGACACTTTGTATGACCATGCATTATTTGTAAGAACTTTTCCTTATTATTTCGAAATATATCTTCTTAACTACTAAATCAAATATTATTTTCTATTCAATTATTTTGGAAACATACCTTAATGACTTTTTTATATTATTTTCATGCATGATGCCATCTTTTCTACCACTAATTTGATATGGCCTAATCCTATTTTAAGTTTCTATATTTTTAGTATCATCTCCTTGGGCTAATTGATAATACCAAAATTCCTTCTAGTGTCTATTTTTATTCTCTTAATTAATCATTTTCAACTCATTCCATTACTTCTTTTCACCCTTATATTTAAATCCTACATTGACCCTAAAAAACTAGGGTCCATTCTATGATGTCAATTTTCTTCTAACACTATTTTCTTATTAGTACCTTTAGTTTTGCTTTGATGCTACCTTGTCTTAGTGAGACACTTCCACCCTTTCTTGTGTCTAAAAAATATTTCTTTGTGGTTATTTATGGCCATATTTTGTATCCATGCAATCTCCTGAACATGTTCCCTTGCCACTCTTTAGTGCACTTAATCCACACTACAATAGGTGCAACCTTTTCTTTCCTAGGGGAATATGCTCTACCTCCACTTAGATGTGGTTTTCCTCAACCAATAAACTTATGTCTTCTACTGTTCTTCATATGGTGGTATATTAAATGCATTTTATTTTAACCTTGACCCTTATATATAGGCACTTGTCTCTTTTAAATTTTTCTTTATTTTTATCATAGTGTTGGTTGAAATTTTGCACTATCATATTTTCCTTATATTTTTATTTGATAATAATTTTTTTATGGTACTACTTATCTTAGTTACTATCCTAACTATTTTTTTGGACTCCACATTATCATCATGTCCTAGGAGGAATTTTCCTTTTGGATTTCTAATCACCACATCTTCCTTTTCTTTGTGTAATTCCATATTTTTTTATGTCGTAATATCATACTCATATTTCTATAAATACTATGGAAGGTATGGGTTTAACATGACCCCATTTACCAACTCTTCTATTGTCTAGTCATCAAAAATATCTAGCCTAAATAATATATTCATAAAATTCATTAATTTTATATGGATCCATAGATCTAATCCTTAGGTTTCCTAAATATTGCTTGTAATGGTTGTAATATAATAGGTCATTTCCACTTCCTATGGATTTTTTATCTTTATACCATGGTCAATTCTATAAGTTTTGGTACCTATTTTCTTGAAGCTATTAGGATACAACTTTCTTCATTCCTTGTCTAGCATAAGCACATCCAACAATATTTCTTACAATGAATCAAGGTTGTAAATTCTTGTAGCAATAGATATTCTTAAGGTTGGGACTATGTGCTTAAGTGGCATTGTTTCTTCTCATCCATAATTCATTTGAAATGGTGTCAACCTCTTTAGTCACCTATATATACATGCTCATATTAGTTTTTATGGTTTGCATTATAAACCATGTTTAGCACTATGCATAGTACATTATTAAATCTTTCTATGAAACCATCCACATGGGGATGATATAATGATATTCTATTGTATTATATAATATATTTTCTCAAAAAATTGTTTTATTATAAAATTCAAAAAATACACCCCATGCCTAGTCTCTATTATTCTTAGGGACCCAAACTTGATTATTATATTCTAATATAATTTTTTTTCTATAACTAATGTAGTGGAATTTTGATCAAGCATTTTTTCTTCCCATTTAGTATGATAGTTTGTGATAGCAATAACAAACTTGGAATTAAAATTTTTGATTGGATATTAATGGGGATTGTAGACTCTATTGTTTATTTTCTAAATGCTTGAAGTGGTAGAACTTAGTGTACAAGCATATCATATCTTCTACTTCGCTTCCCTACCCTATGTAAATGTCAAAGTTTTGAGCATACTTATGGCCATATTTAAATATAGTTGAACACTATAGTATTATTATCAATTCTTTTTTGAAATCATATCTTCTATAAAGTGGTTATAAACCACTCTATCATCTACTTGTTTAAGTATATCTAGGCACTCATGAGGTAGTGATATTGATTAAATAATTTTTTTTATTCCTATTTTTTATAGATGAACTTCTATTAGGGTATAAGGTATTGCTTTAATTAAAAATACATTTTTCCCAACTTTTTCTAGGCCTTATGGAAGTTTAACACTTGCTAAAAAGCTATTATGTTGCATAGTTCCTTTTGCACCATTATAACTCTCAATATATTAGCTCTTAGCAATCCCTTTTCTATCAAATTACATTCCTCATCATTATTAGTTTTAGATTAGTGATCAAACCCATGATATAACCTTCCTAGCTCCACATCTATCTTAAAATTAAATTCCTAAAAAAAATGATTTGAAACTCAAAATTTTGAGTTATGTGAGATTAATAAATAGTTCAATTCATGAATAATAGAGTATAACAAATCAAAGTAAAAAAATATAATAACAATAACAAAATAATTTGTATTCCTTAGAAAATAAAGTGCAATACAATTAATATTTTTATATTGATAAAAGGAGGTTTTGAAAGGGTTTCCAAATGTAAAATGAGATATGCATAAAAAGGATGACCTCATCAAATCATCAAGACAAAAAGATAAATATTGGAGACAAAAGGGATGGAAGACCATCATCCCAAGATGTAGATAAAAAATAGAATCTAGAACACGGGAAAGATGAAGAAGACAGAAATACCGAGATTACTCAGAAGCCATGGGAGGGTCCTACTCACCATTGGTGGCATTTTGGACATCATTCATGGCCTAAGTTGTTAAAACATTTTGGTTCCTAAGATTTTTGATCACCTTCATAGCTTGGATGAGTAGAGTTGATGCTAGATTTACCAAGTCATCTAGGTTGGCCATGAGGTTGAAATAATCTATCAACTACAACCAAGCATAAATCCCACCAGGGGAGAGGCCATCCTTGAGGGGTATCATACGACCAGGAGCATCTCTAGGCTTTTACTTTTTTTGGGCTAGAGGAGACTCCCCAAGATTTTTCTTGTCTTGGTCAATGACAATAATTCTCTTCTACTTATCCTCGAAATATTTGCTCCTAGTTGATCGATGATAGGAGGAAGGCATTATGTCAGAAGAGCTGAAGATTAATATTTTATTCCTCACTTTGCTTGAAGTAGCAATCTCACCTTCCATATCGGTGTCACTTAGGTCCTCCTTCTTGGGGGAACCTTGGTTGAGGACCAAAGCATAAGGGTAGTCTTTAGGACTACCAATAATGGATAGAGTAGATATTTGGGCTTGCAAATGAAGCATGCTTGTAAATTATCATATATAATCCTTGATGCTTTGAATGAGTTTATTATACCTCTGATGCTAGAAACTAACAATTCCATGGATTTTAACATGTATTCAAGAACATTGATGCAATTTATATCCCTCAAGTAGTTAAGGAATGCCAAATGAAAGCTCCAAAATGATAAAATTGGTTCATCAATGGTAAAATATTGCATTATGGGAATGAGAAGAAATATGAGGCTATAAATTTGAATCTATTACTTATACCTTTCCTGGTCAAGAGTGTCTCTCTTAATATAATATTTGGTGTGTTGGAAATCCATAGTATTAAAAATAGAAGTTCACCCATATAGAAATGTAGTAGTTTACCTTTCATGAGTTACAAAGTGTATATTAAATGAAAATTATATACATATTGTATCCTTTTATATTGTATTTTCTACTTGTGTGTCAATATGGTTAGATATGCATTTTGGATATGAATATCTACGAATAAAAATTATTGTTTTTAGTAAATATTTGGTTTCATATTTTTTAGCGCCTTTAGAACATTTTTATATTTAGGTGATAGCAACTTATATATGATAGGGTTTCTTATTGAAAGTGTTGTTCTCCTTCTAAGACTAATGCTTATTTAATGAATCAATGTGAATTATTGATTGGAATATCATTCCCCTAGCAATATTGTTAGAACCACACAAATAAGATTTTAGAATGTTTTGGACATAAGGCCATGCCTCAATAAGGTCATATTGTATAAAATTCATACTCTTTGAAATCAAATGCTTTCCATTTGATGCAGGAGCATCCGAGGGCAGCAAAGCAATCGAGCATCAACCAAACTTTTGTTTTTATTTCTTTCTAAGTGGCAAAGTTATTTTTTTTTCTAAGTGTTACACAGAGTCGCGAAATCGTGACATGTCACGATTTTGCGACATGTCACGAAATCGTGACCCAAGGTAGAGAAAGCGAGGCCAAAAGACAAAGGGTCACAAAATCATGACATGTCACGAAATCGTGACCCAAGGTAGAGAAAGCAAGACTGAAAGACAAAGGATCACAAAATCGTGACCCAAGGTGGGGAAAATAAGGCCGGAAGACACAAGGTCGCGAAATCGCAACATGTCACGATTTCACGACATGTCACAAAATCGTGACCCAAGGTGGGGAAGGCAAGGTCGGGAGACACAAGGTTGCGAAATCGTGACATGTCACGAAAATGTGGCCACTGCAGGGAAGCCAAGGCACGGAAGGTGCAAGGTTGTGAAATCACGACGTGTCATGATTTCGTGACCAAAGCAAGGAAGGCAATGAGCGAAAGCCAAATGGTTGCAAAATCATGACATGTGATTTCGTGACCAGAGCAGGAGAATGGAGGCCGACAGACAAAAATGGCATGATATCGCAATAGGTCGCGATATCATGGCCAGAATGGAGGGAGAAGGCTTGACGGAGGAAATGTCACGATATCGCGATAGGAGCTGGAGAGAGAAAGCACAAGGAGGAAATGGTCATGATATCACGACATGTCATGATATCGTGACCAAATAGGAAAACACGCACTCCAGCTTTCATAAAGACATCCCTTCGTGCGTGGCAAATTAGCGACAGTGAAGCAGCAGTTCCAAAGAAGGATTTCAATGGGCATGTTGGCCACTCGCGCAGGATATCTGGAAGACACGTTTAAAGCAACTAACAGCAAGAAGCAGATCAAGAAGAAGATTTTGTTGGATATGGTAGCCAGTCGTGCACCTCACCTAGAGTCTCATCAATGCAACTTTCCAAAATTGTTCCAAGTGGCAATTGTAGATCGTGGGAAGTGTAAAAGCACAGAGGATAGGGACCTCAATAAAAACCCATGGATTGTAATGAGAGGGGGTTGGGAAAATGGTAGTTTGACTGTATATTCTTGTAAAATTCTTCCAAAGTATTGAAATACAAAATCTTGGGCTCTTGTTTCTTTGGTTTTCTATATTATGCAAGATCTGTTCTCCACCAAGTGGTATCAGAGCCAGTAGTTCCTGAGTGTGTAGCAGATCATCGGAGGAGAGGCAGTTACACCAGGATCTATGGAAGGGCTTGGAATCGGGTGAGTAGAATGCCTCCAAGGAGAAATCCTATTGGTGGGAGAGGCATGGTAGCAGTAGAAGATGTTCAAGCTTTGCAACGGAAAATGCAAGCTCTATAAGAAGAAATGCGTAGAAGATTGGAGCCAAGAAGAGACGAAGGTAGTGAAGAGGAAGATGATGAAGAAGAAGACCAACCTGAGGAAGAAGAAGAAGTAGTAGATCCAGCTCAGGCCAGACTATACAAAGCCATATCCCAGATTGGGAAGAGGTTGAAGATGGAGGTTTCCACATATTCTAGGAACCTTGATCTAGAGGAATTGATCGACTGGATCAACGACCTGGAAGAGTACTTTGAGTACGAAGAGGTTGAGGACCCTAATAGGGTCAGATTCGCAAAGACCAAACTGAAAGGTCATGCTAGCATTTGGTGGAAGGGAGTGCAGCTGGAGAAAAATAAAAGAGGGAAAGAGAGAATAACTAAGTGGGAATGGATGGCAGAAAATCTAAAGAGGCAGTTCATCCCTGGTGATTATGAGTTAGACCTGCTGAAGAAAATGCAAGGATTGAGGCAATCAAGCAAGTCTGTGAAAGAATACACAGAGGAATTTCATAAAATAATGATTAGAACAGGCCACTCAGAGGCCAACAAGGAGAAGGTAGCCCGTTACATTAATGGGTTACGAGCAAGCATTCAGGAAGAACTAAGTCTAGTCCGGATGACCACCATAGAGGACACTTACCAATTTGCTTTAAAGGTTGAAGAGAAGCTCAATAGGAGGTTTGAAAACAAGAAAAGAGGAAGAGGTCGTGGTGGAAGGACCGACGAAAGGAACAATGGAAGAAGAAATGAAGAATCTCAAAAAAATGGAGAAAGTAGCAGCAATCAAGAACAAAGGAGAGAAAATACAGACCGCCCCCGTAATCATAATAATGGTTATCGAGGGGGAAGAGGTCGATTTGCACGAGGTCAAGGAAGAGGAATATTTTGAGGGACTTGCTTCTAGTGTGGTGAAGAGGGACATCACCAATATGAGTGCCCACAATAGCAAGAAAGAAATAATCGAAGGCCGAAAGGAAATGCCAGAGTAGCAGTCACTGATGAAGATGTTGGATCTGAGCATTCTGAAGAAGCTGAGAGAGGAGAAGTAATGATTGCAAGGAGAGTCCTACTAAATGAAGAGGGAGCTACAGATCAGAGGAAAATCTTATTCTACACAAGGTGCAAATGCGCAAGTAAGATTTGCAACATTATCATAGACAATGGTAGCACGAATAACCTAGTTTCAGAGGGAATGGTTACAAAGCTACAACTGGAGAGAAAGAAACACCCGCATCCATATCGGATCACGTGGTTGTAGAAAGACCACAAATTTTTGGTCAAGGAACAATGCCTGGTAAAATTCAGTATTGGAAATTACCATGATGAGGTTTTGTGTGACATTCTGCCCATGGATGCGTGCCATTTGCTGCTGGGAAGGCCATGGCAGTTTGACAGGTGTGCGGTTCATGATGGCCGAGCCAACACCTATTTCGTGACCAAGAATGGAATGCGTCATAAGTTGAAACCCCTGAAGGAGGTGGAAGAAAAGGTATGTGGCAGTGCAAGAATTTGCTTGGTTGACGAAAGAAAATTTTTAGATGATTTAAAGCATGAACATATGTGTTATGCATTAATTCCTAGAGTCAGGGATACAGAATGCAAATATGCCCCAGCAGAAGTCCAAGATCTTTTGAGGGAATTTCTAGATATCATATCTGATAATGTGCCTGAGGGTTTACCCCCAGTAAGAAAAATCAGTCACCATATTGATTTGGTGCCAGGGTCAAGCTTGCCCAATAAGGCTGCACATAGAATGACGCCTATAGAAACTAAAGAACTAAACAGGTAGGTCCAAGAGTTGCTGGAGAAGGGATTAATTAGGGAGAGTCTTAGCCCGTGTGCAGTACCTGTAGTACTAGCACCCAAGAAGGATGGAGAGTGGAGAATGTGCATAGACTCTCGGGCAATTAACAAGATCACTATCAAATACAGATTCCCATTGCCAAGGATGGATGACATAATGGACTATTTGAGTGGAGCCAAGTACTTCACCAAAATTGACCTCAAGAGTGGTTACCACCAGATCCGTGTCAGGGAAGGAGATGAGTGGAAGACAGCCTTCAAGACAAGAGAGGGCTTGTATGAGTGGTTGGTCATGCCATTTGGGCTGTCCAATGCACCAAGTACCTTCATGCGGCTGATGAATGAGGTGCTGAAAGAGTTTTTAGGAAAATTTGTTATTTTTTATTTAGATGATATATTAATATTCAGCAGAACCCTGGAGGAACACCTGATGCACATCAGGAGGGTTTTTGAAAAGTTGCGGGAGGAGCAATTATTAATAAATCTAAAAAAGTGTAATTTTGTCAAGAAAGAATTAGTATACCTGGGATTTGTAATCTCAGTAGAAGGTCTGAAAATGGACCCAGAGAAGGTGAGAGCTATCATCGAATGGCCTACACCAAGAAGCACAATAGAAGTAAGATCATTTCATGGTCTAGCCAGCTTTTACAGAAAGTTCATAAGAAACTTTAGTAGCATTTGTGCACCCCTCACAGAAACAATGAGAGGGGATAAGAAAGAATTCAAGTGGACCTTAGGGGCTGAGAGGAGCTTTGATGCATTAAAGAAAAAGGTCATAGAACAGCCTATTTTGGCACTTCTAGACTTTAACAAAGTATTTTAGGTCGACTGTGATGCCAGTGGCAGTGCAATAGGGGCTGTACTGAGCCAAGAAGGCAAACCTATTGCTTATTTTAGTGAAAAGCTCAATGATGCTCAAAAAAAGTATTCAATTTATGACCAAGAATTTTATGCTATAGTTCAGGCTCTGAAGAAGTTGAGGCATTACTTGTTGCCAAAAGAGTTTGTTCTATTTACTGATCATCAAGCATTGCAGTACATCAATAGCCAGACAAAACTGAATCAACGACACATGAAGTGGGTTGAGTTTCTCCAAAGCTATACCTTTGTGTTAAAGCACAGGAGTGGGAAATCAAACAGAGTTACAGATGCTTTAAGTAGAAGGCAGAATCTGTTGATTGAAATGAAAGTGGAAGTAGTAGGATTCGAAGAACTAAAGGGTCTTTATCTTGAAGATCCTGATTTTGCAGCAACCTAGACGGCTTGCTTGGCACCTGTTACTGTGGACAGGACAAAATGGTTAGATTTCCTAATCCAAGATGGAATTTTGTTCAAGGGAAGTAAATTATGCATTCCAAGGAGTTCCATGCGAGAGAACTTAATCAAGGAAAAGCACAGTGGAGGATTGGCTGGGCATTTTGGTCGGGATAAGACCATTGCACTAGTGAATGAAAATTACTAATGGCCACAACTTCAGCAATATGTGAAAAAGTTTGTACAAAGTTGTAGAATATGCCAGATGGCAAAAGGTGTAAGGCAAAACACAGGGTTATACCAACCGTTACCTGTACCTGAAAGGCCATGGGAGGACATAAGCATGGATTTTATTCTTGGATTGCCGAGGACACAGAGGGGAAATGACTCTGTATTTGTAGTGGTTGACAGGTTCTCCAAGATGGCACATTTTATTCCCTGCCAAAAGACAAGTGATGCAGTTCACATTGCAGGGTTATTTTTCAAGGAAGTGGTACGACTTCACGGTCTACCAAGAAGCATAGTTTCTGACAGAGATACAAAATTTGTTGGGTATTTCTAGAGAACATTGTGGAAGAAGCTGAAGATAGATCTAAAGTTTAGTTCTGCATACCACCCACAAACTAATGGACAAACAGAGGTGGTAAATAGAAGTCTAGGTAATTTGTTAAGATTCTTGATAGCAGATAAACCCAAGGGATGGGATTTAGTTTTACCGCAAGTGGAATTTGCATACAACAATTCTGTCAATAAGAGTACAAACAAATCTCCATTCCAAATCATATATGGAAACAGTCCAAGAAATGTTTCTAAGCTGAGAAAATTAGATAAAGGAGAAAAGTGCAGTGCAGAGGCTGAGGAATTTGCAAAATAGATGAAAAGCCTGCATGAAGAAGTGAAGAAACAAATTACAAAAATGAATAATCAGTATAAAGCAAGAGCAGACCAAAAGCGGCGGTTCAAAGAGTTCGAAGTGGGGGATGAAGTCATGGTCCATCTCGGAAAAGAAATATTTCCAGCCAAAACTTATAACAAGTTGAAGATGAAGAAGTTTGGGCCATGCGAGAATATTGGAAAAACGGGATTCAGGCAATGCATATGAAGTGGAATTGCCAAGTGGGCTTGACATTTCACCTATTTTTAACATATCTAATTTAGTGGAATACCATGAAGGAGATAGTACAGAGGCACCAAGCATAGAATTATGGAGCATTCCAGCGTCTAACCCAACCAAAGACGAGATCGAGGAAATATTAGATACTCGTGAAGGTAGAAGCACAAGGAACAAACAATATTCTGAGTATTTAATCAAGTGGAAGGGCAGACCTGTAGAAGATGCAACTTGGCTATCGAAAATAGAGGTTGACTGCCTGGGTCTTCCTCCCAAAGATCAGAAGTGAGGATCACTTCTCAATCCACCTCGGGTGTCTGATGTAGGAGCATCCGAGGGCAGCAAAGCAATCGAGCATCAACCAAAATTTTGTTGTTATTTCTTTCTAAGTGGCAAAGTTATTTTTTTTTCTAAGTGTTACACAGGGTCACGAAATCGTGACCCAAGGCAGAGAAAGCGAGGCCGAAAGACAAAGGGTCACGAAATCGTGACCCAAGGCAGAGAAAGCAAGGCCGAAAGACAAAGGGTCATGAAATCGTGACCCAAGGCAGGGAAAACAAGTTCGGAAGACATAGGGTCGTGAAATCGTGACCCAAGACGAGGAAGGCAAGGCCATGAGACACAAGGTCACGAAATCGTGACATATCGCGATTTCGTGACATGTGATTTCACGACATGTTGTGAAATCGCGGCCACTACAGGGAAGCCAAGGCGCGGAAGGCGCAAGGTCGCAAAATCATGACATGTCATGATTTCGCGACCAAAGCAGGGAAGGCAAGGAGCGGAAGCCAAATGGTCGTGAAATCATGACATGTCACGATTTTACGACTAGAGCAGGAGAACAGAGGACGACAGATGAAAATGGCACAATATCGCGACAGGTCACGATATCATGGCCAAAACGGAGGGAGAAGGCTTGACAGAGGAAATGTCGCGATATCGCGACATGTCACGATATCGTGACAAGAGCTAGAGAGAGAAAGCATAGGAGGGAAATGGTCACGATATTGTGACATGTCGCGATATCACGACCAAACAGGAAAACATGCACTCCAGCTTTCATAAAGACATCCCTTTGTGCACGGCAAATTAGCGGCAGTAAAGCAGCAGTTCCAAAGAAGGATTTCAACGGGCATGTTGGCCACTCGTGCAGGATATCTGGAAGACACGTTTAAAGCAACTAACAGCAAGCAGCAGATCAAGAAGAAGATTTCGTTGGATATGGCAGCCAGTCGCGCACCTCACCTAGAGTCTCATCAATGCAACTTTCTAGAATTGTTCCAAGTGGCAATTGTAGATCGTGGGAAGTGTGAAAGCACAGAGGATCGGGACCTCAATAAAAAACCCATGGATTGTAATGAGAGGGGGTTGGAAAACGACAGTTTGGTTGTATATTCTTGTAAAATTCTTCCAAAGTATTGAAATACAAAATCTTGGGCTCTTGTTTTTTTGGTTTTTTGTATTAAGCAAGATCTGTTCTCCACCACTATTGTATTAACATATGATATATTATACAAAAATGGTTTCTTTATCTGATTTTTATCATTCATTCCCTTAAGATTGATAATTTTTGAGATCCTCTCACCTATTCCTAGGCTAAGGGCCAACTACAATGAGAAGATATGGATATTCATTATATGGAATATAATACATCAAAGGTACACATAATATGACTATTCATTATTTAATTGATCTACCTACTATTTTGGTAGGATTCGAAAATAGATATTGGACTAGTGATTTTTATGAGTAGTTATTTACCATATGTTTTATCTTCTATCTTGGTTATAACCCCATTTCTTGGTGCTCTAGACAATAGTCTACTATTTAAGCTAATTCTTGGTGCTCTAAAAAATTGTCTACTATTTATGCCAATTATTGGTGTTGTAGATATTTATGTATAGGATAATAATAATATGTAAGTATAAATAGGGCTAGTGGAAGTTCTATGTCGAGGGAACATAATTTTAGAAACTCTAGGGCCAAATGTTTCTATTATTTTACATGACACTTGATGCTTTTCTTAGTTCATGTAGTGAAATCTCAAGCATGCAGATAAATATTGAAAATTAAGCATTATACTCATCATTCTCCTATTTAATGCTTAATGTATAGTAACACCTAACATCTATCTCATCCTTATAAAAATTTATTTTCATGATGCTCTAGTAAACAAATTAGTAAGTTGGTTACTGGTTTCATAAAATTTTATTTCTATATGAAATTTTGCCTTAGTAATTTTAATAAAGTGATATTTGATATTAATATGCTTAGTAATATTATGAAATATTGGATTCTTTATTATAAAATTATGGAGTTATTGTCATAATAAATAATTATTGCCACATTTTTTTCATTCTTCAAATCTACTAAAATCCTTTTCAATCAAATTGCTTGACATGAAGTTGATGTTGTTGTAATATATTCTACTTCTATTGATGATAGTGCAACAATTGACTACTTATTTTAAGACTAAGAAATTACTAATACCAAGTTGAATACACAATGTGAAGTAATTTTTAAATCATTAGTATATCCTACCCATTCACTATTTGTATATCCAACCAATCCAAAATTTTCAATTTATGTACACAATATACCAAATCTATTTCTACTACAAACATACCTTAATATTATTTTTTCTCCATAGAAATGAATTTCACTTAGATAATGAAGAACATGAGCTTATATTGAGAGGGGGGTGAACAATATAAGATAAAACTTTTACTTTTCAATCCATATGATAACATCAACAATATTAAAGCAGTAAGCATTCCACAAATCATCACACACATGAGAGACATGATTTAACATGGTTCACCCAATGTGGGCTACTCCATGGAGAAAATATTCCTTATAAATTTTCTCAATAAATTCTCTTGGGAATCAATTCCCTATTACAATGTTTATGGACCTCTGTCCAAAGGAGACACCAATCCCCTTGCTCTGATTCATGGAACTCTATCCATAGGAGAACTCTTTCCTCCTTGCTATGGTTTGTGGAACTCTATCCATAGGAGAACTCTTTCTCCTCTACTCTGGTTTATGATATTCTAGAAGACTTCTACCCCCACTGCTCTGGCTTGTGGATCTCTCTCCACAAAAGACCTCTATCCTCACTACCCTGGCTAATGGATCTCTATCCACTGGAGACTCTTGTCCTCTACTCTATCACCTCCAAAGCTTACTCTCAACTTTATATCATATCTACACCAAACTCTATCCCAAGTGTAGTCCAAATATGCTCTAACTCTGTCTCTGATCTAGCAAAAATTTGCTCATAAATTTACCCTTAAGCCTTAACACTAAACTTGATCAATCAATAATCAAGTCTGTCTAGATCTATCCCAAGCCTTAACAAAAAGCTTGAACAAATCAAACCTACTCTTAATGCTGTCTCAAGTCTTCACAAGACTTGCTCAAATCTCCTTTCAAGTCTTCACCAAGACTTGCTCAATCACAAACACACTCAAACCAACATTCAAAAGTTTCATTCAATTATTCAACCAATGAAGCACAACTTGCTCACAAACCCTAAACAGGTATTTTCATACTTCTTCAAACAAGGAGCACAATATGGGTCTCAAACCCTAAATCAAATAATATTCAATCTCTATCTCAAATTTTCTCTAAACATTCATCAATGAAGCATATAACAACTCACTCAAATATTTCCAACAATGCTTATCAAACAATCCTTTTCACTCCACCTTATATTTCACAACATTCATTCCAATCACTCTAAAAAAAATATAATGTGCCCATACATTTTTGCTTTGATGGAGATATATCTTCAAAACCTATTTTGCTCACAACCAATTCCTTTTGTTCCACTTCCAAGGTTAGATAACAATAGTCTATCTCAAAACCTCAAAATGAATATTTCACACTATCCACAAAATATTCCTTCCAAAATGTGCTTAGTGGAATCTGAAAGACATACTCTAAAACCCTTCTTTTGATCTCAAGGAGAATGCATTAAAACTTCATCATAATCACACAAACATTCTTCTTCATAATGCAAAAGGTACAATAAAATTCAAACCAATTTTACACCTTATAACTCCTAAACTTGCAAATTAAATCAACCCAACAAGATCACAAATTACACAAATAATTTTTCACTATTACACCTTTTAACTCCCTCTTTAAAATGATTTTCAATCAAACTATTATAATCCAAAACCCTTTTTCAAAATAACATCACAGACTTTATTTCATGCATTCCTTTTATCAAAAATAAAATGTTTACCTTAACCCCTTTTATCAAAAATTAAAAGTTTTACCTTATAACTCCCAAAGCAACATTAATATTTGCATACCTTAGAACTTAGTAACTTAGGTGTTAATTAAAAAAATTAATGCGCGCTACCTCCATAGGAATCGAACCCCCGTTGTGCACTATTGCTTGCGCCTTAGCCGTGGCCAAACCGCCATGTGAGCTAAGTGCTCACTTGGAACCTTAAATGTGCCCACTAGGCTTTGTCCTGGTTGGTGGCACCCAAAACCTTTTAAAAATTAAAACCTCACTCCTCTGTCGTCATTGCATCTCGAACCCGAGACCTCCCTGCTGCAATGACTTAGTACCAAGGAAACCACCATCTGGGCTATCCACCCGGATGGAATCAAAGCTCAACTTCACTTATCCTTATTGCTTTCCTACCTCAAAAACTAAACCACACAAATTCCTCCTTCTCTCTTCTATGATTCGATCGAAAAATAGGCGAATTATATTTTAATTATTATACTTAATGTTTCCACCTTAGACTTGCACTATTAATATGCATTTTAAGGCATTTACCTCCAATGTCGATGCATATTAAAATTTAGACTTTGGCTTTCGAATTATATTATATTTTAATTATAATTATTTAAATTCAAATGAATTTAAATATTAAACTTAAATATTTAAAGTTCTCTTTGGACCTTTAATTAATTTAAAATAAAAACTCTTTTAGGCCTTTAAGGGGAAACTTTTACCACCATCACCTTAGAAAAAATTCATCAAATAACCTTATTATTTTTCCTCAAACACCATGGAATGGAGTTATCTTTTCAACCAACTTGGACATCAAACATTTGATATTAATCAAACCTTTTGACATTAATTCCATCAATTTGGACATCAAACCTCTTGACATAAATGACAACAAAACTTGCTCAAATTTCCAACAATCTCCCCCTTTGTCATTGATGGCAACCATTTTTTCCTTTAAGCATTCCTTTTACCTTTTTCCAATTCTTCTCCCCATTGAGAAAATGCTCCCCCCGTAACTTCAAATATCTCCCCCTTTGACATCAATGGCAAAGGGACACCTTTGGGGCTAAATATAAGACTCTTAGCTCAGCCCCCTCCCCACATCCTCTCCTTGAGGTGATTAATTTTGGGGTGGGAGTAAAACTACTCCCAATTTTATTCTGAGATACTCAAAAGTCTCTTTTGGAAGTGGCTTGGTGAAAATATCTGCAATATTCTCCTTTGTAGTAACATATTCCAACCTGACTTGCTTATCTATCACTTTCTCTCTTAGAAAATTATATTTGATCAGGATGTGCTTGGTCTTGGAGTGCATCACTAGATTATTTGAGATATTTATAGCACTTGTATTATCACACAGTATGGGGATAGGGTGATCATGCTCTATCTTGAAGTCCTTTAAAGTTCACTTCATCCATAACACCTGTGTACAATAAGCAACCACTGCAATATACTCTGCCTCTATTGTGGATAAGGATACTGATGCCTATTTCTTGCTTAGCCAAGAGACTAAACAATCTCTAAGAAAGAATGCTCCTCCACTTGTGGTTTTTTTATCATCAATATTGCCATCCCAATCTGCATTTGTATATGCTATGAGAGTGAAATTATCACTTTTGGGGTACCAGAGCCCAAAATCCATAGTCCCTTTTAAATACCTGAGAATCCTTTTTACTACTACTACATGTGTTTCCTTTGGTGCTGCTTGAAACCTTACCACTAGTCCCACTACCTACATTATATCTGGTCTTGTAGTTGTGACATATAGTAAGCTGCCAATCATAGATCTGTACAATTTTTGATTTGCCTTAGGAGATTCATCATCTTTACTTAACTTGCATCCTGTAACCATGGGGGTACTTATTGGTTTGCAATATTCTAACTTGAATTTCTTTAGCATCTCTTTTATATACTTGGTTTGTGAGAGAAATACACCTTTCTCTGATTGTGAAATCTGAAGTCCAAGAAATAAGGACAACTCACCAAGCATTGACATTTCAAATTCATTTTGCATGCTCTTTGCAAATTTTTGACACATCTTATCATTGTTGCCTCCAAAAATGATATCATCCACATAAACAACCACAATTAGTAAGTCATTTCCTTCATTTTTGATGTATAAGTTACTATCCACTATTCCTTTCCTGAAACCCTATTCCTAAAGGTACTTATCCAATATTGAATACCAAGCTCTAGGAGCTTGCTTTAGTCCATAAAGTGCCTTCTTTAATCTGCATACATAGTTTGGTTTATCAGTTAGGCTGAATCCCTCAAGTTGCTCAATGTAAACCTCTTCTTCCAGGACACCATTTAGAAAGGTTGATTTAACATCCATCTGATATACTTTGAAATTTTTAAAACTTGAGAAAGCTAAAAATATTCTTATAGCTTCAAGTCATGCAACTGGAGAAAATGTCTCATCAAATTCAATCCCTTCAACCTGTGCATAACCTTTGCATACTAATCTTGCTTTATTTCTGACTACCTGACCATATTCATTTAAATTGTTTCTGAAAACCCATTTAGTGCCAATCAAATTCTTATCTTTTGGTCATGGGATAGATTCCCAAGTCTCACTTTTTTCTATTTGATCTAGTTCCTCATTCATTGCCTTTATCCAAAACTTATCTTCTCTTGCCTCATTGAAATATTTTGGCTCAATTTTAGATAACAAAGAGAAATTAGCATGCTCATTTGTTGCTATTATATTCCTCCTTGTCTGTCTCTCATTTAGATTCCCAATGATTAGATCTCTTGGATGATTTTTCTACATATACCTGGATGGAGTTTTGGGTAGTAGTCTTTGTGTTTCTTCTTCTTCTGATTCTTCACCTAACTATTCTTGGCAACTTTCTTCTTCCTAATACACAATTTCTTGAGTTGGTTCTCTTGACCCTATCTGCTCATCAACTATCACATTTATACTTTCTATAATAGTATGTGTCCTTTTTTTATAGCATCTATAGGCTTTGCTCTTGGTGGAATAGCCAAGAAAAATACCCTCATCACATCTTGAGTCAAACTTACCCAAAATTTTCTCTTCTCGTCTTATGTAACATTTGCTTCCAAAGATTTTGAAATATTTTACTGTGGCTGGTCTTCCTTTCCAGAGATCATATGGGGTTTTGTGGTGATTTACTCTTATTTGAGCTCTATTGATGATATACACTGTTGTATGCACTGCCTCTTTCCAAAACCATCTAAAATATTAGACTCATTTAACATGGCTCTCGTCCTTTTTTCTCGCTCTTTTTTTCCCTTTCAACTACCCCATTTTGTTGAGGAGTTCTTGCTACTTAATATTCTCTTTTGATCCCATGTTGTTCACAAAAGTCTATGAATTCATTTGAGGTAAATTCTCCTCCTCTATCTGATCTTAAACCCTTAATCCTTCTACCTATTTCATTTTCCACTAATTCTTTAAAATCTTTAAACTTCTCAAGAGCTTCTAACTTTTCTTTCAAGAAGGCTACCCAAATCATTTTGGAATAATCATCTATAAAATAATATAAAGTAACTTTCACCTTGTAGACTATTTTTCCTTGTAGGACCACATAGGTCAGTGTGCACTAGTTTCAATGGCTCAGATGACATAAATCCTTTTGACTTGAAACTTGTTCTAGTTTTCTTCCCATGCTAACATTGTGCACAAATTGTGTTTTGTGGCTTTTTTATCTTGGGTAAATCTCTGATAGCCTGCTTGTTGCTTACTTTCACTATGTTTTCAAAGTTCAAATGACCCATTATTTTATGCCACAACCAACTCTCATATTCTTGTGATAGAAAACACTTTTCTCCTTTAATCTCACTTAGCATGTAGAGGTTGTTTGTAGTTCTATTTGCATCTGCAATAAGCTTTCCAGTTTTAGACTTTTTGATCTCACATCTATTTGGATGAAATGTAACCGTGTGCCCTTGATCACAAAGTTGGCTTACACTTAGTAGATTGTGCCTCAACCCCTTGACATACAATACATTCTCCATTTTTGTTTTTCCATTATCTAAACTCAAAGTTCCTTTTCCACAGATTTTTGTTGATCCATTGTCACCAAATTTTATTGATCCTCCATCAATTTCTTTGAGTACAAGAAATTTACTCTTGTCTCCTATCATATGACTAGAACAACCACTATCAAGGAACCACTATTTTCCCTTATCTTGAACATGAAGAGCTATTTGTACTAACATTGATCTAACTTTCTCATGCTCTTTTCTCTCTCTCCTAATTGTTGAAGTTGTATTCTTTTTACTTGACTCAGGAAATACCATTTTGCACCATTTAGCCTTGTGCCCAAAATTATTGCATTTATAACATATGACATCATAATTCATAAGAGGTGCAAAAGAATTGAAATTTCTATCAACATTATTTTTCACATAACTAGTGCAATGTGCAACTCTATGACCATATTTGTTACATGAAAAACAATAGCCATGGAAGAGATTTTGTAACCTGTTGGAGTGCCTTGAATAATATGGTCGAGTGCTTCTTCTTTTGTTGTTCTTGTGATTGAATTTTGTCCATGGATCTTCTTTGCCCTCTTATTTCCTGGTGCCTTTTCTTTCTAGAGTATTAGTATGAGTCATGAGCTTATATTTGTTTGATGTCTCTATTTCTTGAGAGCTCGACTCCTCTTTCTGTTTCCCTAACTTTATATCTTGCTATCAGAACTTATTCTTTTCAACTTCATTCCTTAGAGAGACAATTTTTGATTCCAATATTTCACACTCTGCCTCTCTTTCCCTTAATAGTTCTGTCATATCCTATTCAATTTTATTTCCCTCTTCCACTTTTACCTTGAGTTTTGTGAGATTTTGTAGAAGTTCCATATTTGCTTCTTCATGCTCTTAAATTTGATCCTTCAGACTTGAGTTCTTCCTTCTGATCTTTTCCAAATTTCTGAGAGCAGCAAAAAATTCTTCTTTTATGTCAATTGTGACCTCTTCTTCATTTTTTGAGGTCATGTATGTTCTTGGGGGATCTTCCTCCAAGCTTTTAGGATTTTCATGAAGGAGCCCACTCTGATACCAATTGAAGAACATGAGCTTATACTGAGAGGGGGGTGAATAATATAAGATAAAAAATTTTACTTTTCAATCCATATGATAACATCAACAATATTAAAGTAGTAAGCATTCCATAAATCATCACACACATGAGAGACATGATTTAACGTGGTTCACCCAATGTGGGCTACTCCACAGAGAAAATATTCCTTATAAATTTTCTCAATAAATTCTTTTGGGAATCAATTCCCTATTACAATGTTTATGGACCTCTATCCAAAGGAGACACCAATCCCCTTGCTCTGATTCATGGAACTCTATATTACAGGATAAATCTTTTCGATTGCTATAATTTTTGGAACTCTATCCACAGGAGAATTCTTTCTCCTCTACTCTGGCTAGTGATCTTCTAGAAGACTTCTACCCCCACTACACTGGCTTATGGATCTCTCTCCATAGAAGACCTCTGTCCTCACTACCCCAGCTAATGGATCTCTATCCACTGGAGACTTCTATCCTCTGCTCTATCACCTCAAAAACTTGCTCTCAACTCTATCTCAGATCTGCACCAAACTATATCCCAAGTGTAGTTCAAATTTGTTGTAATTCTATCTCTAGTCTAGCACAAATCTGCTCATAAATATGTCCTCAAGCCTTAACACTAAGCTTTATCAAATTAATAATCAACTTTGTCTAGATCTATCCCAAGCCTTAACACAAATATTGAATAAATCAAACCTACTCTTAATGTTATCTTAAGTCTTCACAAGACTTGCTCAAATCTACCTTCAAGTCTTTACCAAGACTTGCTCAATCACAAACACACTCAAACCAACATTCAAAAGTTTCATTCAATTATTCAACCAATGAAACACAACTTTCTCACAAACCCTAAACAAGTGTTTTCATATTTCTTCAAATAAAGATCACAATGTGGGTCTCAAACCCTAATTCAAATAATTTTCAATCTCTATCTCAAATCAAATCATCCATCAACAAAGGTGCACATAAACACTCACTCAAATATTTCCAACAATGCTTATCAAACAATCCTTTTCACTCCACCTTATATTTCACAACATTCATTCCAATCACTTCTAAACAAAAGATAATGTGCCCATACCTTTTTTCTTTGATGGAGATATGTCTTCAAAACCTGTTTTGCTCACAACCAATTCCTTTTGTTCCACTTCCAAGGTTAGATAACAATAGTCTATCTCAAAACCTCAAAATGAATATTTCACAACATCCACAAAATATTCCTTCCAAAATGTGCTTAGTGGAATCTGAAAACATACTCTAAAACCCTTCTTTTGATCTCAAGGAGAATGCATTAAAACTTCATCATAATGACACAAATATTCTTCTTCATAATGCAAAAGGTACAATAAAATTCAACCAAATTTTACCTTAAACCCTAGAAGGGCATCAATTTTTTATTTTAAATTTTTTTTTTTTTTTTTTTCCTCCTTTTCCCCTCTTTTATTTTTTTTTTTTTTTTTTTTTTTCCCAACCTTTTTTAAAACATAGCACCAGAGCGCTCTTTATTTCATGCATCCCTTTTATCAAAAATAAAAAGTTTACCTTATAACTCCCAAAGCAACATTAATATATGCATACCTTAGCACTTAGTACCTTAGGCATTAATTAAAAAATTAACGAGTGCTCTGCCTCCATGGGAATCGAACCCCCGTCACACTCTACTAGCTACACCTTAGCCATGGCCAAACCACCGCATGAGCTAAGAACTCACTTGGAACCTTAATTGTGCCCACTATGCTTTATCCTGTTGCTGGCGGTAATTTTTTTTTAAAATTAAAATATTACTCCTCTGCCACCGCTACATGTCGAGCCCAATACCTCCCTGTTGTAATGACTTAGCGCCTAGAAGAACATCGTCTGGGTTATCCGCCTGGATGGAATCAAAGCTCAACATCACTTATACTTATGCTTTCCTGCCTTGAAAACTAAACCACATGAATTCCTCCTTATCTCTCTTTCGTGATTCAATTGATGAATAGGCAAATGATATTTCGATTATTATGCTTAATTATTTCCACCTTAGTCTTGCACTATTAATATGCCTTTTAAGGCATTTACCTCCAACGTCGGTGCATATTAAAATTTAGACTTTGGATTTCGAATTATATTATATTTTAATTATAATTATTTAAATTCAAATGAATTTAAATATTATAATTTAAATATTTAAACTTCTTTTGGGCCTTTCATTAATTTAAAATAAAAACTCTTTTAGGCCTTTAAGGGAAAACTTTTACCACCATCACCTTAGCAAAAATTCATCAAATAACCTTATTATTTTTCCTCAAACACCATGGAATGGAGTTATCTTTTCAACCAAATTGGACATCAAACCTTTGATATTAATCAAACCTTTTGACATTAATTCCATCATATTTGGACATCAAACCTCTTGACATCAATGACAACAAAACTTGCTCAAATTTCTAGAAAATAATTCTTAAATATTGAAACCAAACTTATAACATTCATGATGTCAATTCTAGTGGTAGTAATATAGATAAAACTAACAACTAAATTCTTGTATAGTGTAGCATCTATATTTTTATTGTTATCATTCATGACTAACTTCTTTCTCACATTCAAAGGTGTGTTCACTGATTTGAAACTTTCATTCTAATCTTGTCAAACAAATCAATTGTATACTTATCTTGTGATATAAAGCTCCCATCACTCAATTGTTTTACTTCTATCCCAAGGAAGTAATGCATTAAACCCAGATTTAATATTTCATTCATTCTTCATGATATTTTTGAATTCCTCTATTAACACTTTGCTAGTTACAATGTAAATTAATTCATCAACATATAAGTAGACAATAAGTAAATGATCAGTATCATTGGATTTGATATATCATGTTGGTTCACATTCATTACTGCTAAAGCCATTATTTTAAAAATACCCATTAATTTTTTTGTATTGGCTCTTGATGCTTGCTTGAGCCTAGAAAGGGCTTTCTTGAACTTGTAAACCTTTTATTCTTGCACTACAACTTTATAACCTAGAGGTTTTTCTACAAATACTTCTTCAATCAAGATGTCATGACCCTCCATTTTGTAGAATTTTTGCTACTTAATTCATGATGTGCTATGTTTCATTTAGTAGAAATAAATGATTTTATCATGCTTAGTTTCCTATACAACTTGCTATATGGGAAAATGCATTAAAGTTTTGGGTAAAAACTCTGTTATTATAGATAATATTTTCTTGAGATATTACCATTTGATATAACTATTTTAGATAGATATTTATTGGTTAAAAAGGGAGTTCCATCAAATAATGAAATGGATATTTATTTGTAAATACATTTAAATATAGAAATGATGATGTTTTGTTTCTTTTAGAGGAAATAAAATAAAAACACCTTTCTTTTCAGCTTTATGATGTTAGCTTAAATAAAATAATACCGATACCTATGATGTTTGAGAAGTCAATAGAGTGAAGTTTTTCCATCATGGGTGTTATGTTTTAGCTACCATAAAATATGGTAATATAGGTTTATATGCTTATGTACATTTATATATAGATATATAGATAGATATAGATATCTTGTTAACTCCCGATGGTGGTCACTGTATTTATTGATCAAAAGGATCCTGTAGTGGAGTATATAAGAACTCTAACTTGGGTGAAGTTTATTGCTAAATAATAATGGGTATAGTCAAAAGCTTAGTTACACTTGCACTTGACACTGAATACCATGAGATACTTTAGTTGGATTATTTTTTGTTCACCAAATGCATTTTGAATGAAAAGGAACATGTGAACCTGAGTGGTAATTACTCTTGTCATTTAATGAATACTTTGGGGAGTGGAGTGATAGGGAAATGAGGGAAGGCTCGTAAAATATATAGAAGTAGGATGAATGAAGAAGGAAGAAAGGAGGTTGAAAGAAATATTTGCAAGTTTCATATATGTTGTAGAGCTTCCGCTGATTACTAGATATTGTATATAGAGGTTCTTTTATTTACTTTGTAAGTAATAATTCTACAAAAAAACCCAAGTCTAGTTTGATCCTTATAAAAATTAAATAATTGAAACTATGTTGGACGTTGAAATAATGAATCCTTATTTATATGGTTATGATATGGTTCTTCTCTATATTAAATATGAAGTTAATGAATGACATCGAATGATAGAATAATGACTAATTTTATATTTAATTATGATGTTGTTCTTCTCTTTGCTTAATATGAAGATAATTAAATTGTGATGGATGATAGAACTATGATTCATTTTATCTTTAAGGATGATGTTAATATTTTTTGTGTGTAATATAAAATTGTTTACTCCTAAGGTAGACCGATAGTGGGGTTAGAATGGTGTACAAATCTTGGGTAGATGGTTTAATTTGGTCTTGATTATAGCTAAAATATGACCAATATAGATGAATTTAGACAATCAATATTAGAGGTAGTGATGTTACTTTACAATATCCCTATTGGTTCAGGTATATGTATTGTGTATTAGCAAAGCCGATCAGAAAAATTATGTTAATGTTACCGATGCTAGTAGATGATGTAGAATTGGTGTACTGACCGGTTGGGACGTATACTGGTTTGAGAGCCCATGTTAATTAGTTTCCAACTACTGAAGAGTGTGTGTGATATATGGATGTGGGTAGGTCATATTTTATGAATAAAAAGGAGGTTCAAGTATGTGTTGTGTATTAGTGAATCCAATTAGAAAAATCATGTTAATGTTACCGATGCTAGTAGATGATGTAGAATTGGTGTAGTGACCTATTGGGATGTATACTGGTTTGAGAGCCCAAGTTAATTAGTTTCCAACTGCTGAAGACTGTGTGTGGCATATGGATGTGGGTAGGTTATATTTTATGAATAAAAAGGAGAAACCATGAGTAGCTAGTGTCTAACATAGTGTCATATCGGGTGTTATACTGTTTGTTAAAACTTACAAATAATTTTTTTTAGATATGGAAAAATTTATGTGATTGATGAGAATTTTTTGCAGAGTAATTGATTATTGTGATTAAAATAATTATATTAAGTTCATTGTGGATATGCTACAATGCTAGCATAAATGATTGTGTTGTTTCTTTAAGGTACATTGCTTCCTAGGTAGAAAGCAACCTAATAAGAAATAAAAAGAGAAGATTCTTTGTTTTAATGAGTAATATTACTTATTTGTATATGATTATTATGCTTTGTGCTTTAATTCATTTGCTTCTAAAGGTTTTGTTATGATAACTTTGTGTGATATGTTAAGGGTCTCAAAAGAAAAGTATCTAGATTTAGCTACACTAAAAAATACTATGTAATTAGTTACATGGTTTATGTGTACAACCAAAAGGTCTCATGCAATACAAATGAAGGATTTAGCTACAATGAACAATGTTATATATTTAGTTAAATTTTTTGTGTACAACCAAAAAATCTCATGCAATACAAATGCATGAAACTAAGAATGTGGATGATTGGTGTTGCTTTGGATATGAATAACAAAATAAAAGAGAATGAATATCTTTTAGATCGACTACGACATCCTTAATTTGCTATACTCCTAATACATTTGGGATATATAATGTTCGCTTGCAATATGAATTGATGCTAGATTCCTTAGTGTAATTTTAGATATTTTATGATCATGTTTTTAATATACTCTAAGCATTAAATGAAAGGGAATTTCCAAATCAGAGTTATATATGCTGATGTAAAATATTTATATTTTTATGCTCTTATAAATTTGTATAAATAAAAGGGTGATGATTAATATTTTATTTCATATCATATATGTGCCTTTTTGTAATTGAAGAATTAGTTTTACATTTTTTAATAAAGAATAAAGTCTCTCGTGTAATGCGTATACCAGATAGAACTTAATTGTATAATGACATTTTCATAATAAAAAATGTGTAGACTTCTTAATAATTTATTGAAGGTGTGGAATTCTAGAATGTCATGTATAATCCTAAAGTTGCAAACTCGCTATAGATAATATTAGGAGATTATAATTGTAATTGCAAAAATTCTTTACCTGATGGTGGTAAATTTTTGTAATGTAATATCTTAAGAGTAATCGGAGTTTCTAGGGCTATTCCAATGAGATCAATTATGATTTAGTAGATAGAATTAATTTAAAGCATTAACTAGTATTAAAATAGGGTTGACCATATAATGAATCCATAGATTAGATATGGGAGAAGGCCTTATAGTGGGAAGACTAGCTCACTTTCATAGTGAGATAAATAGTCAAACCCCTTACACGCTCATACTATCTATAGATGAGCCTCAAGTAATAAGAATATAAGTGGAATATTAATTAAGTGTATGCATGGCCTCATGGATAGATTTAGAAACTTCGGTATTGAAGTTACCCTTAAAAAAATATTTTGAAATTTTGGGGTTGTGACATTTGGTATCAGAGAAGATTTTGTAGGGGCGTAAGTTTCTTTGTGCAAGATTAGATAGAGTGAAATAGGATGTTACCTATGTAGGGTATATACCTATAAAAATATTATACCTATTAAAATCAAACCTCAACTATCTAGTTTGAATAACTAAGAATATAGTTTCTAGTAGGAGAAGCAATTCAAGGAAGAAAATTATGGAACTAAAATTTCCTATCTCTCTTGTGTATGGCTAGGTACATGTTGTTTGAGAGGGAGTGTTGCCCCATTGATGAGGTAGACTTGATAAAACAATGTAGATTTTGGGACAATAGATACAGATCTAGATGCTCCTAATAATGAGTGGAAGGATCTTATTGTAATAGTTATCCTAATAAGGGAACATATGGAAACATAAAAGGAGTTATTGGAAGCTTTAGTGAATCAAGATTCACAAGCTAGGAATTCTAGGATGGGATGAGAGAGTAAACCTATTACAAAGGCACAATAGGCTAGGTTTCGACTAAATTCTAAGTCGGGCAAGGATATGAAACATTTAAATATTCCAAGTTCAATGGTGGGGAATATGGTGACAAAGCTGAAGCTTGGATGAAAGAGATAGAAACCTATTTTAATATGAATAAATATTCCACTAGTACCTAAAAATCCTATGCTACATTACATTTGTAAGGATTTGGTTTGGATTGGTGGGAAACATATAGTGGGGAACAAGGGATTGAGGTTGCAGTTGATTTAAAATGGGAGAACTTTGTGATAGCTTTTAAAGAAATATTCCTCATCAAACAATTCTACACCAAGAAATTTGAAGAGTTCATAAAACTTAGACAAGGGACTAGTACTATGGAAGTATACTATAAAAATTTCATCAACCTACTAATGTACATTTCTGTGTACAATGAAAAAATAAAGATACATAAGTTTATTCTACGAGCGGATCCTAGAATAGGGTATGAAGTGAATATACGAAAACCTGGTTCTCTTGATAAGGTCTATGATCTAGCCAAGAAAGTTGAAACTTATCTCAAGTCTTACTTCAATTATGAATGGGCATCTCATCAAGACAAAGAGGTACTGAGAAAGAGAAATAGTGTAGGGTTCATAAAATGGAAGAGTGAACAGATAAAAAAGAGTCCCCCTAGATAGGATAGAAGAAATGATAGAAATGAAGGATAGTTTAGGAAGATGTTAAAAGGGTAGAACCATAATCCTAACGATTTTCACAATGGTGATAACCAATAACCAGCACAATATCAGGCCAATCCTTGATAGGTAGTAAAATTAGAATATGGATAGAAGCAAAAAACACATCCAAAAACTAAAGTAGGATGCTATGAATGTGGTAGTCTGCATTATGCTAACAAATATCCACTTAAACCAGGATCAAGTTTGAAAGGAAAACAAATAACCTATAAAGAACTTGCACACAATATTTATGCAATAATAGAATTAGAATATGGAAGGATAATCCACTCCACTACTAATAAAAGGTAATATCTTTTGCAGAAATGTTAGAATTTTTATTGATAGTGGGACCACATATAGTTTTGTTTCCACTAGGTTAATTAAAGATATACCATAAGGGCTAGAAATATTGGCACATGAGTGGAAGGTTGAGTATGGCTAAGGATAGACCTACTTTGTGGATCAGTGTTACCCTATGATTGAAATTATCTTACCTAGTGGTAGAACTATAGGTTACCTTTATGTAGAACCATTACATGCTTTTGATGTTGTGCTAGGAATGGACTGGTTGCAATCTCATAAGGTTATAATAGATTTCTAGGATAGATGGATTGAATACTCAAAATATGGTAGGAAAGTTCAAAGGGTGTACAACCTACAAGAGATTTTCAACCCTAGATCCTCTCCACAATGCAACTTAAGAATAAAATTAAGAGAGGAGGAACAATTTACATGGTGAAGTTAAATGAGATAGAATATGAAAAGAAGGTAGAGGTGTTTGAGAAACACCCAGTGCTTCAAAAGTTTAGAGATGTATTTACATAGAATTTGCCTATATTACCTTCTAAATGTGAATTTGACTTCACAAATGAACTTCAAACTAGAACAAAATATATTCATAGAGCTCCTTATATAATGAATATGATTGAGATGCAAGAATTAAAAGTATAGCTACAAGGATTACTGGAGAAGGGATTTATTAGACTAAGTGTATCGCCATGGGGTGCACCAATGTTATTCATAAAAAATAGTATGGTTCCTTGTGACTATGTATAGAATATAGGATTTTAAACAAGACAGAAATTAAAAATTGGTATCCTCTACCTAGAATCGAAGACCTCTTTGATCAGCTTAAAGATGCCACTATATTTTCAAAGATTGATCTAAATTAGGGATACAACCAGTTGGGGATTCAATAAGGGTATACCCATAAGACAACCTTTAAAACTCATTATTGATATTATGAGTTTATTGTATTACCTTTTGGTCTATAAAATGCTCCAGTATCATTTATGAATTTTATGAACAATATTTTCCAAAAGGTTTTGGATGGGTTTGTTCTTGTATTTTTGGATGATATTTTGATATATTTCCAAAATAATGTTAACATAACATATACCTTGAGATCATGTTAGAGATGCTAAGAAAGAATTAATTGTATGGAAATTTAAAAAAGTGTTAATTTTTATGTCTCAGAAGTGCAATATTTAGGGCATATTATATCAGCAAAAGGGATCATGGTGGATCCTAAGAAAATAGAAGCTATCCTAAATTGGCCACGTCCAAGGTTTGATTGGATACTATAGGCGTTATATGGACTATGCCAAGATATCCACTCCAATAACTAACCCTTAGAGAAATGGAAAATAATTCAAATGGATAGTTAAATGTGAGGAAGCTTTCAATATTCTCAACAAAGACTCACTACATATCCCATACTAAAGATATCATATCCTTAGGGTAGCTTTTCTATGTGTACAAATGCATCATTGGAAGGTTTTAGAGGAGTGCTCTCACAAGATGAAGTAGTGATAGCTTACGAATCCAGGAAGCTAAAATGACATGAGGTCAATTATCCAACCCGTTATTTGGAGTTTGCAATATATTTTTTATCTTAAAGGTTGGTGGCACTATTTGTTAGGGAGACCCTTTGAGTTGAGAATAGATCACCAAAATCTGAAGTGCATCTTTATTCAACCTTTGCTAAATATTAGGTAGATAAGGTGCATGGAATTTATCACCGAATATGATTTTAGCATTGAATACATCAAAGGGAAGTAGAATAAGGTTGTTGATGCTCTCAGTAGAATAAGACACATAGTTGACATATCTTGCATCCATGTAGACTTGATGGATCAAGTTAATGAAATACAACACCATGATGTATTTTACAATCAAAACTAGAAAATGATAGAAATAAAATATGAGGATAGTAAGTATTTCAACATCAAGGATGGTTTAGTGTGTTTTAAGGATAGGGTAGTAGTTATGAAGGCTAGTAACTTGAATAAAATGATTGTTAATGAATCCCATAAATCTCCATATTCCACTCATCTAGGAGGAGCAAAATTGAGAGAGAATATGAAGAAACATTTTTACTGGACATGAATGAAGAACGACATAAATAAATTTGTTGCCCAATTATTGAATGCCAGAAATTAAAGTTAGAAAACAGATATCCTTTAGGACTATTGTACCCCATGATGTACCATCACAAAAATGGTAGGTGATTTTTATGGATTTTATTGTAGGATTTCCAAAGACCATATTCTAGCATGATGCAATCCTAGTTGTAGTCAATAGAATGACCAAGATTGTGCACTTTATACCCAAAAATACCAAAGAAAATGTCATGGTTGTCGCTAACAGATTTTCAAAAAAAATATTTAGGCTTCATAGTTTTTTGGAATTGATATTTTTATATAGGGACTTGAGATTCACATCTAAGTTATGGTAAGCTTTAAACTGAGTCATTGGCACCAGATTAAACATCATTTATGATTATCATACAAAAATTAATAGGAAATTTGAAAGGAAAAATTGGGGTTTAGAGGATATGCTTTACATGTATTGTATGGATTATAAAACCCAATGACATGATTACCTGCATTTGGTATAATTTACCTACAACAATGATAACTATTAAACCCTAGGCATGGCTCCATTTGAAGCTCTATATGGTAGAAGGTGTAGGACACCATTGTCTTGGTATAATCCAAAAAAATAGAATTGTGCTTGGACCCAATATGGTCAAAGAAATATATCAACCATTGAGAATTATTAGAGAAAGGATGAAAGGATCTATAGATTTTCAAAAGAGTTATGCTAAACTAAAGAGGTCTACAAGAGATTTTGCTATGGCTGATAGAGTGTTTATGAGGATGAGACCAAATAAGAGTGGTATTAAATCCATAAAAATTGATCCACATTTTGAAATTATATAAAATATTAGTCTTGTGGCATACCAGCTTGCTTTACCACCTAGTTTGTTGAATATTTTTTGATACCTTTCACATTTTATTACTTAGAAAATATGTAGCCAATCTTGATCATGTGTGGGACTTTTCTAATTTATAGATGGTAGATATAGATGCTATAGAGGTTTGGCCAGTAAATATGTTGGAGTTCCATTGCAAATCAATGAGTAAAGGGACTTTGGAGCATTGCAAGGCCTAGTGCAACCATTACATTAAGAGAAATGCTACCTAGAAGAAAGTAGCAGATATGCAACGAATTTTTTGTTACCTGTTTGATAATAATAGGTGATTGTTATTAATGTTGAATTATCTAAAACACAGAGGACTATGTTAAGCCTAAGAGGGGTAGGATGTCATGACCCTCCTTTTGATAGTCTTTTTATTAGTTAATTCATTATTTGCTATGTTTTCTTTAGTGGAAATGAATGATTTTTTCATTCATAGTTTCCTATACAACTTGCTATATGGGAAAATGCATTAACATTTTGGGTGAAAACACTACTATTATAGATAATATTTTCTTGAGATGTTGCCATTTGATATAACTATTTTATATAGATATTTCTTGGTTAAAAAGGGAGTTATATCAAAGAAAGAAATGGATATTTATTTGTAAATACGTTTAAAGATAAAAATGGTGTTGTTTTGTTTCTTTTAGAGGAAATAAAATTAAAACACCCTTCTTTCTATACTTATGATGTTAGCTTGTAAATAATAAGACTGATACCTTGGATGTTTGAAAAGTTAATAGAGTTAAGGTTTTCCATTATGGGTGCTATGTTTTAGCTACCATAAAATGTGTTAAAACAGGTTTATAAGCATATGTGCGCTTAAAATGGTTGCTATGTTTTAGCTGCCATAAAATGTGTTAATACAGGTTTATAAGCTTATGTGCGCTAATGTATATATATATATATATATATATATATATATATATATATATATATATATTGTTAACTCTCAATGGTAGTCGTTATATTTATTTATCAAAATATCATTGTAGTGGAGTATACAAGAACTCTAACATGGGTGGAGTTTGTTGCTAAATCATAATGGGTATAGTCAAAAGCTTGGTTACACTTGCACTTGATACCAAAGACCATGGGATACTTTGGTTGGCTAATTTTTTGTTCACCAAATACATTCTAGATGAAAAGGAATGTGTGAAACTAGGTGGTAATTACTCTTATCTCTTAAAAAATGCTCCAAAGAGTTTAGCATTGGGGAAATGAGGTAAGGATCTTAGTGAGACACTTCCACCCTTTCTTGTGTCTATAAAATATTTCTTAGTGGTGATTTATGGCCATATTTTGTATCCATGCAATCTCCCCAACATGTGCCCTTGCCACTTTTTAGTGCACTTAATCCACACTACAATAGGTGTAACCTTTTATTTCCTAGGGGAATATGCTCTACCTCCACTTAGATGTGGTTTTCCTCAACCAATACAATTATATCTTCTATCCTTCTTCATATGGTGGTATATTAAATGAATTTTATTTTAATTGTGACCCTCATATATAGGCACTTGTCTCTTTTAAATTTTTTTTTATTTTTATCATAGTGTTGGTTGAACTTTTGTACTATCATATTTTCCTTATATTTTTATTTGATAATAATTTTTTTATGGTACTACTTATCTTAATTACTATCCTAAATATTTTTTTTGGACTCCACATTATCATCATGTCCTAGGAGGAATTTTCCTTTTGGATTTCTAATCACCACATCTTCCTTTTATTTATGTAATTCCATATTCCCTTATGCTATAATATCATACTCATATTTATATAAATCCTATGGAAGGCATGGCTTTAACATGACCCCATTTACCAACTATTTTATTGTCTAGTCATCCAAAATATCTAGCTTGACTAATATATTCATAAAATTCATTAATTTTATATGGATCCACAGATCTGATCCTTAGGTTTCCTAAATATTGCTTGTAATGGTTGTAATATAATAGGTCATTTCCACTTCCTATGAAGTTTTTATCTTTATGCCATGGTCAATGCTATAATTTTTGGTACCTCTTTTCTTGAAGCTAATACGATACAACTTTCTTCATTCCATAAGCACATCCAACAATATTTCTTACAATGAATCAAGGTAGTAAATTCTTTTAGTAATGAATATTTATTGGAAATTTTGAGTCCCTAAGCTAAAATGTTGTCATTGATGTCAAAAGGTTATTTGATGTCAAAAGGATCTATGATGGCATGCACTATGTTTTGTAAAAGTGCAAGGAAGGGTTTTTGTGAAAACCAAGGTAGGAAAAAAATAAGGTTTTAATTAAAAAATGGACGACAAATTTGAAATGGGTTTTTATTAAAACCCAAGTTGGCTTTTTGTTTCATCAAAAAATGTGCCCCGGTGATGGAGATATTTAATTTTAAATATTTGGTTTAAATTTTAATTTATTTAAAATTTAAATTTTAATTTTAAAATTAAATTAAAAGAATATTCACCAACGTCATAAAGGAAGGTTCAAAAGCACCAACGTTTCCAAGCTAATGGAAGGTGTATATATATATATGCCATTAAATTTTTTGAAGAATATTATCCTTGCTCGATTAAGATTAACGATTTGTTTTTGTGAAGGAAGAGCTCGTGTTATTTTCGTTTTGTGAAGCAGCGAATATTGAAAGCTAACCGCGTCCATTTTCCAAAGCGTGTTGGGCAATGTGGCCTAGTGGCAGCTTGGTTTGTGCAAAGGTGTTGGTGGTAGGAAGGTTAAGTGTTTGATTCCCACAAGAGTCATTTTGGCTTTGTTGAGACGATCAAGGCGCATTTATTTTTTGCTTGGCAGAAGGAGAGACGAACAAGAAGTGAGTGGTACTTCTTTCTTCATGATGAGCCTGTAGCTCGTGCAGCAGCTTGGTTGCGACTAGGGCATTCATGTTGGATAGGACAGGGGTTTGATTCCCCTCGATGTAGGTATTGAGGTTTTTATTTATTTTGTTATTGCCTAAGGTGGAGTGATAATGGTTAAAGGTGATTTGATAGTTGATGTATTGAATAACTTTAGGAATAAGGTTATAGTGGTTGTTTGAGTTGTGGAGTTAAATTTTTAATTATGATTTTTAAAATTATTAGGAGTAATAAGGGTTATTGATAAATTTATTTTAGTGAAAGTTATTTTTGAGTAAGGGTTTTTTTTTAAATAAATTTGGTGGATGTTAAAATAAAGTAGGAGTAATAAGGTGTTATTTGGACATTATTTTATTGTTGTGTTATTACTCAAGATATCTAAACCTTGTTGAGATTGGAAAAAGTAAAAGAGTTGAGTGTGGCAGATTTAGTGGACAACTCATAAGGTATCAAAAAGGTGTGAGTAACATTCTCCATTAATTTTATTTGGGTGGTTGATTTCTGAAATATCATTGGATTGAAAAGGATTGATTGGGGTTTCCTTTTCAAAAGTGGTTGAGGTAATGCTTCAAGGTTTTCTGGCTTGAGTATTGTGATTAAACCTTGTTTTATAAGCATTGTTGTTGAAGCCATTAATTGTGAAAAGAACTTAAACTTGAGTTAGAAAAGAACATGAGTATCATTGTTATGTGATATTTTTTGTTGAGCATTGTTGGGAATATTTTGAGTTGATAGATACATGATTGGACTAGGGTTTGTAAGAAAGAGTTGTTTCTTGTAGTGAATGGTTGAGTTGAGTTGTTTGAGCCTATTCAAGAGATTGTGTGAAGTGGTTGTTCAAGTTCCATAAAACAAACTATTCTATATTCTAATTTGAATTGATTTGAGAAAGAAATTGGATTTGAGTATAGAACATATTGAGTCTCTAATAATTCTCTTTATGCTTCTATGAGATTGTTGAGTTGAGATTGTCGAGTTGAGATTGATTTGAGTTGAGATTGGGATTTGAGTATAGAACATATTGAGTCTCTAAAAATTCTCTTTATGCTTATATGAGATTGCTGAGTTGAGATTGGGATTTGAGTATAGAACATATTGAGTCTCTAACAATTCTCTTTATACTTCTATGATATTGAGTTGAGATTTTGTTGAGCTGATTTGAGACAATCTTTGAGAAGGCTTGTGGACTGATTTTGAGTAAGCTTTTGTGAAAGCTTACTATGCAGATTTGAGCAAGTCTTAGAGAGAACTTATTGATAATATTTGAATAACTTATGAGTGAGATTGTTGAGCATATTTGGACAAGTTCTTGTTGAGCATATTTGAGCAGGTTCTGAGTGAATCTATTGAGAAGATTTGAGTAGGTTCTAAGTGAACCTATTGAGCATATTTGAGTAGGTTCTGAGTGAGCCTATTGATAAGATTTGAGCAAGTTATTAGTGAGCCTATTGAGTATATTTTAGTAGGTTCTAAGTGATCCCATTAAGCAAATTTGAAGAGGTTCTAAGTGGACCTATTTATAGAGTTGTGGAGATGACAGAGTATAGAGGACAAAGTCTCATTGGATAGAGATCCAGTAGCCAGGAAAATTGAAGATAGATCTGAGTGAGGAGTCTTCAAGTGGAGAGAGATCCACAAGTTAGTGTAGCAGAGAGACAAAGTCTTCTAGAAGATCACTAGCCAAAGCAGAAGGAAAAAGAGTTCTCCTATGGAAGAGATCCAAAAACTTGAGATTTAGGGGATCAAAATATCCTTTGGACAAAGGTCCATAAACATTGTAATTGAGAAGGATTCCCAAGAGATTGATTGAGAAATTTTTAGCAAAATATTTTCTTCATGGAGTAGCCCGCATTGGGTGAACCACATAAATTGTTGTGTCACTTTTTTGGATGGTGTTTTGTGCATTGCTTTGATTACTACTATTGATACTGCTATCTATACACTACATAATATTGAATTGAAAAGAAAAGTAAAAAGTGATCTTATATTGTTCACCCCACTCTCTGTATAAGCTTGTGTTCTTCAATTGGTATCAGAGTGGGTTGCTTTAGAAGAGTTTGACAACTTGAATGAAAAGTGGTATAATAACACAATGGATCAAAAGGATCAAAGATACAGACCCTTCAATAATGCATTACCAGTATTTGATGAAAGTGAATTCTTATATTGGTGTATGCTGATGAGATTTTACCTGATGGCACTTGGAAATAAAGTTTGGGATGCAATGGAACTTGGATATGATTCAACAGTTAATCCTCATATAGATAAACAAGGTAAGCTTATAATGCATGTAAATTCAAGAGCTATGAATACAATTATAAAATGTTTGCGTAGAGTAGAATCTATGAAGGTTATGGAATGTAAAACAACAAAAGAAATGTGGGAAATTTTGCATGAAATATATGAAGGAGATAAAGGAGTCAGAATGGCTAAGATCAAAATCTCAAAGGAGAATTTGAGAACCTAATAATGAGGGATGATGAAAAAATTTGTGACTATCTCAACAAGGTTGATGAACTTGTACATGAGATGAAAGGTCTTGGAATGAAGGTTGATGAATCTGATGCTTGTGACAAGATATTGAGGACTCTTCTAAAAAGGTATAGTGAAAAGTTTTATGCTATAGAAACATCAATTGATAGTGATTATTTGAAAAGGAATTCTTTGCTTGGCATGCTTACTACTTTTGAGATAAGAACAAAATATCCTATTCCTCCGAAAGAAGTTGCTTTCAAAGTAGACAAAAATAAAAAGGGAAAGAAGATAGAATCAAGTAGTGAGTCATCTAGTGATGAATAAACTAACTATGGTAGAAGAGATAAAGGTTCCAAAATATCTATAGATATAATATCTATTAAGTGCTTCAATTTTGGAAAGTATGGACATTATGCAACAGAGTGTAAAGATCCAAAGTACAACAGTGATGAAGAAAAATAGGATCACAGGCACAAGGAATCAAAAAGATGAAGAACACAAGCTTATACTGATAGGGGGGGGTAAACAGCATAAGACCTATTTTTACTTTTTCCTTTATACTTCAAAATAGTAAAGCAATATACCCAAAGCAATATCCAAGCAATGCACAATATCATCCACAAAGTGACACCAATTTTAACGTGGTTCACCCAGAATGGCTAGGCTACGTCCACAAAACTTTTCTCTAAAAGTTATCTCAAAGTTCTTTAGGAATCCTTCCCAATTACAATGTTTATGAGCCTCAGCCCAAAGGAGATACCTTCCCCCAATCAAAATTTATGAGCCTCTACTCAAAGAAGATACCTTCCCCTAATAAGAATTTATGAGCCTCTACTCAAAGGAGATACCTTCCCCTCTACTCTGGAAATGATCCCTCAGAAGATCAACTGCCTCTACCTCTTGCCAGCATGTGGAACTCCTTTCCATCAAAGACCTCATGTCCTCAATGCTTAGCCTAAGAGACCTTTGCCTTCTATGATCACATCCACAGTAGCTCAGTAACCTATACCAAACACAGTCAGTCGATCTAGTACAAGTCTTCCTCTGTCTGTCAGATCTGTGCAACTCTTGAAAAAATCAATCCTTTGCATACAAACCTTCTCAAAGACTTACCAACTGTCCTCAGGTTCTTCTCATAGAACCAATGCACCTCTGTCCTCAAGTTCTCTGATAGAACTATCAAACTCAGCTCACAAGTCCTCTGCTAGGACCTGTCCAAATCTTTTCACAAGTCCCCACCAGAACCTATCCAAAACTGCTCACAAGTCCCCATCGAAACCTATCCAAAACTGCTCACAAGTCCCCATTGGAACCTGTCCAAAAACTCAGCAAGCTCACCAAGAAAAACTTTCTTAGTAGGAAATCACAAAGTGAATGGTTAGAGACCCAATGTGATTTGTCAAACTCATAGAAGCATAAAGAGAATTGTTAGAGACTCAATATGTGCTATACTCAAATCCCAATCTCAAAACTCAACTCAAATCAACTCAGCTCAATCTCAATCTCAAATCTGAAAACTCAACTCAATATCTGAAATGGATAGGATAGAATGTTTTCTTTCAAGAACATGAAACCCCAAAAATTGCCAACTATGCAAAGAATCACATAACAATGATACTCATGTTCTTTCCACAACCAAATAACTTTTCTCAACCAATCAATCTTTCACAACCAAATACTCTTTCACAACCAAATAGGGCTTCAACAACAATGCTTATCAACAAGGCTTAATCAAACAACACCATTCAACTCAACATCAACCTTGAAGCATTCAACCAATCATCACAAGAAAAGGAAACAAGTAGAAATCCTTTTCCCTCCAAAGATATTTGAACAAAATAGCCACCAACACAATATCACCAAATGCAAAGAATAACTTGTTCAAATCAACTCAATGGAGTAAGCCCAATATCATGAATCAAGTAAAGCAATAACTTGATCAAACAACCTCTATGGAAGCAACTCAACCATCAAACTCAAAACAGCCAACCAAGGGTTCCACCAACTCAATGCAAGTAGCTAGACTCACAAATATAAACCCTAGTGCACAAAGCTTCCACTATCTCAAACCATAAATTATGCATTCACCAAAAACTCTCCTTAAGGATAACAATGCATAAGTAGTCTTCAACAAACCAGAAAATAGGATTTACACCTAGCCAAAGGATACCTAGTAGAATACCTTTTCACTCCAACCTTATTTCAGAAAACATACACCAATCATACTCATAAGAAGAATGTGCCCATACATTATTGGAGTAGAAGATAATTGAACCTTCAAGTTGTCACCACACACAACTCTCAAACTTCCAACCAAGTTAGGGTTAGAATAAAAAGAAATGAGCAATAATATAAACTTCCTTTATTACACCTTTTAGCTCTACTTCTTTAAACACGACCACCATAACATGCCAATAAATCAACAATCACAGACTCACACCTTATACCTCCATTTTTAATTTTAGCATAGAAAAGAATAATCTTAAAAATATATCCAAAGAAATATGCCCTTATTTCTCCTAAAATTTTATTCAATGCTAATCACAAAAGCCAAAACTCATAAAATTTAATCACACCTTATAAATCACTGTCCAAGAAACTTTGAATTTCGTGGCATAAAGACATTTTAATAAAAATGTGTGTTACTCTAGCAAAGCACCCCCGCGAGACTCAAATCGGTGACCTCCGCCAATGTAGCACCCAACAACAGCCTTCGCTGCCACTAGCCCACGTGGGCTACAAAGTTCACAAGTGAACTTCCCTCCACTTCACCCTCGAAAAAAACTCCCGAAGACTTTTGAACTGAATGTGCTTCTAAGTCTTCCTTCGATCGTAGCGAATACAGAGCACAAACACCGCAAATTGCATTTTGGGAATTTTGAATTAATTAGCCTTCCAACCTTAGGAGTTGGAGAATAAATAGTCTCTTTGAAGACACCTTGACGTCGACGGAAATAAAGACCATTTCGAAATTAATCAAAAGTCTTTTCAAAAAGGGTTTAAAAACCCTTAATTAATTAAATAATTAATTAATTAAAACCTTGAAGGGTTTTAAATAATAATTAAATAAATAATAAAGAGAACCTCCATTGGTTTTAATAAAAACCCTATCCAACTTGGTTTTAATAAAAACTGGTTTGGTTTTAATGAAAAACCCTTGCCAATGGAATCTCTCTGGATTCTCTTAAAATATTCTCTTGGAATCTTCCACCTTTGAAGCCAACACATCCTCTTAACATTAATGCCATTTCCTTTTGACATCAATGACAACTCATAGACAAGAAGCTAGGATCTCAAACCCAAAATTGCCAACAAAAGACACAAGTACTAGAAGAAAGACAAGGATGGACAAAACAGAAAAGGAAAGAAGTTCTTCCAAAGGCAAAAGAAAAGATACTATGCAGATAATGCAAGTAAGTACTCAATTGATAGTGATTCTAGTTTTTTAGATAATGATAGATATGAAGTCCTATTTATGGTTGAGATAAAAGGACTCCAGTTATTCTCAAATATTTTAGATGTTAAAAATTTGGACATCTTGAAGATGATTGCACTAGGGATGACTATAGTTTCAGTGATGATGGTTTTGAATATGCACTTGAAAGACCAGATGAGAATATTCTAATGTCTTTAGAAGATGAAGTAAGTGATACTATAGAAGACAAGCCAAAAGGAAGTAATGATAAGGAAAAAGGTAAAAGAATAGGGGATTATTCAATGGAGAATGGTTATGATCTCAAGGGAGAACTTATCTATGCCCTTGAAACAATAAATAATTTTAGAAAGCAACACTCCAAGCTTGAAAGTCAGTTTCAATAATATGATGAAGAAAGGTTATTACTCATAGAGGATTTAGAGAAGTCAAAGGCTAAGGCAAGCAAGTTCAAGGATAAGTTAGAAGCAAAGATTTTGGAATATGAGAAGTTAGCACAATAAGTGTCTACCCTAAAATAAGACTTAAAGGAATCCAAGATCAAGATGAAGAGTTTCACAAATAGATCTAAGAAATTGGATAAGTTCATCTATGGACAACAACAAACATCATGTTCAACAGATCTTGGCTTTGGAAAGGTTTAAAAGAAATAGGAAAAAGAATCTACTTCAAGTATTGATGAAGAAGAAACTTCAAAATAATATACATCAGAAGAATACAATTTAAGTGAAAGTGGGACATCAGAGGATGAGTTGGACAACAAAGAGTTCAACAAAGAGAGGAACAATGCACAAAGAAGATACATATGGAACAACAATCAGAACAGGAGACCAATGAGGTCTAGGCAAATAAGCTTCAATGGGAAATTCTTCTCATATCATAGGTTTGGGCACATGGCTTCATAGTGTAGGTCATATGAAAGATAGGAATATGGGAAAGGACAAATTTTCCATGGGTATTGCTACTCATACAATGAGTATGGTCATAGAGCAATAAATTGCAGGTTTCATGGCAGAAGATGATATGGTTTCACTAGGAGGTATCCTAAGATATTTGCACCTCCAAGGAATAATAACATTAAGTATTATAAGTGCAATAATGATGGTCACACAACAAGACCATGTAGAGCAAATATTATAGAAGTAGGCATGAACAGGAACAAAAATATGAACGGGAACAGGAACATGGATGAGAATAGGAACATGAAGAGGAACAAGAATAGGAATAGAAATTATAACAGAAACAAGGATGATGGCTTGGAAAGAAATAGTGAGAGGATTCAAAATAATTATAAAGGAAGAGATAAAGATAAAGGTAAAGAGCAGTGCTTTCGGGGAGTAGAAATACTCCCACCCCAAAATTAACCACCTCATGAGGAGGTGGAGGAGGCGTTAAGCTAAGAGGCTCATTCTTAGCCCTAAGCCCCAAAGGTGACCCTTTGCCATTGATGACAAAGGGGTAGAGATTTCTATATATTGGAGAGAGTTTTTTATATGGGGAGAGATTTGATATTTGAGAGAGCATTGAGCCAGGGGGAGGAAAGTCCCAGGGGGAGCAGAAAAGAAGGTCATATTTTAGTAAAATGATATGGGTTACCATCAATGACAAAGGGGGATATTTTTGGACATTTTGAGTCCCTAAGATAAAATGTTGTCATTGATGTCAAAAGGTTATTTGATGTCAAAAGGATCTATGATGGCATACACTATGTTTTGTGAAAGTGCAAGGAAGGGTTTTTGTTAAAACCAAGGTAGACAAAATAAAAGGTTTTATTTAAAACCATGGACGAATATTTGAAATGGGTTTTTCTTAAAACCCAATTTGGCTTTTTGTTTCATCGAAAAAGGTACCTCGGTGATGGAGATATTTAATTTTAAAGATTTAGTTTAAATTTTAATATATTTAAAATTTAAATTTAAATTTTAAAATTAAATTAAAAGAATATTCGTCGACGTCATAAAGGAAGGTTCAAAAGCATCGACGTTTCCAAGCTAAGGGAAGGAATATATATATATATATATATATATATATATATATATATATATATATATATATATATATATATATATATATATATATATATATATATATATATATATATATATATATATATATATATATATATATATATATAACCATTAAATTTTTTGAATCATATTATCCTTGCTCGATTAAGATTAACAATTTGTTTTTGCGAAGGAAGAGCTCGTGTTATTTTTATTTTGTGAAGTAGCGAATATTGAAATCTAACCACATCCATTTTACAAAGTGTGTTGGATAGTCTATCCTAGTGGCAGCTTGGTTTGTGCAAAGGTGTTGGTGGCAGGAAGGTTAAGTGTTTGATTCCTGCAAGCATCATTTTGGCTTTGTTGAGATGCTCAAGGCATTTCTCTTGGTGGAAGGAGAGAAGAACAAGAACCGAGTGGCACTTCTTTCTTCATGATGAGCCTGTAGCTCATGCAACAGGTTGGTTGTGGCTAGGGTATTCGCATTGGATAGGATGGGGGTTCGATTTTAGTCGAGGCAGGTATTAAGGTTTTTATTTTTATTTTTATTGTCTAAGGTGGAGTGATAAGGAGTAAAGGTGATTTGATAGTTGATGTATTGAATAACCTTAGGAATAAGGTTATAGTGGCTATTGAATTGTGGAGTTAAATTTTTAATTGTGATTTTTAAAATTATTAGGAGTAATAAGGGTTATTGATAAAGTTCTTTTAGTGAAAGTTATTTTTGATTAAGGGTTTTCTTTAAAAATAACTTTGGTGGATGTTAAAATAAATTAGGATTAATAAGTTGTTATTTGGACATTATTTTATTGTTGTGTTATTACTCAAGATATCTAACCCTTGTTGATATTGAAAAAGGAAAAGTGTTGAGTGTGACAGATTTAGTGGACAACTCATAAGGCATCAAAAAGGTATGAGTAACATTCTCCATTGATTTTATTTGGGTGGTTGATTTCTGAAATATCATTGGAGTGAAAAGGATTGATTGTGGTTTTCTTTTCAAAAGTGGTTGAGGTAATGCTTCAAGGTTTTCTGGCTTGAGTGTTGTGATTAAATCTTGTTTTATAAGCATTGTTGTTGAAGCCATTGGTTGTGCAAAGAACTTGAATTTGAGTTAGAAAAGAACATGAGTATCATTTTTATGTGAGATTTGTTGTTGAGCATTGTTGGGAACATTTTGAGTTGATTGATACATGCTTGGACTAGTGTTTGTAAGAAAGAGTTGTTCCTTGTGGTGAATGGTTGAGTTGAGTTGTTTGAGCCTAGTCAAGATATTGTGTGAAGTGGTTGTTCAAGTTCCATAAAACAAACTATTCTATATTCTGATTTGAATTGAGTTGAGAAAGAAATTGGATTTGAGTATAGAACATATTGAGTCTCTAACAATTCTCTTTATGCTTCTATGATATTGCTGAGTTGAGATTGATTTGAGTTGAGATTGGGATTTGAGTATAGAACATATTGAGTCTCTAACAATTTTCTTTATGCTTCTATGATATTGTTGAGTTGAGATTGATTTGAGTTGAGATTTGGATTTGAGTATAGAACATATTGAGTCTCTAACAATTCTCTTTATGCTTCTATGATATTGAGTTGAGATTTTGTTGAGCTGATTTGAGGCAAGTATTTGAGAAGGCTTGTGGACTGATTTTGAGTAAGCTTTTCTGAAAGCTTGCTATGCAGATTTGAGCAAGTCCTAGAAAGGACTTATTGAGCAGATTTAGACAAGTTTTGAGTGAGCTTGTTGAGTAGATTTGGACAAGTTATGAGTGAGCTTGTTGAGTAGATTTGAGCAGGTTCTGAGTGAACCTATTGAGAAGATTTGAGCAGGTTCTGAGTGAACCTATTGAGCATATTTGAGTAGGTTCTGAGTGAGCCTATTGAGTAGATTTGAGTAGGTTCTGAGTGAGCCTATTGAGAATATTTGAGAAGGTTTTGAGTGAGCCTATTAAGCATATTTGAAGAGGTTCTGAGTGAACCTATTGATAGAGTTGTCGAGGTGACAAAGTATTGAGGACAGAGTCTCAGTGGATAGAGATCTAGTACCCAAGACAATTGAAGACATAAATGAGTGAGGAGTCTTCAAGTGGAGAGAGATCCACAAGTCAGTGTAGTAGAGAGATAGAGTCTTCTAGAATATCACTAGCCAGAGAAGAAGGAGAAAGAGTTATCCTGTGTAAGAGATCCACGAACTTGAGATTTAGGGGATAAACATCTCCTTTGGATAGAGGTCCATAAATATTTTAATTAGGAAGGATTCCCAAGAGATTTATTGAGAAAGTTTTAGCAAAATATTTTCTCTATGGAGTAGCCCACATTGGGTGAACCACATAAATTGTTGTCACTTTTGTGGATGGTGTTTTGTGCATTGCTTTGATTATTGCTATTGATACTACTATATATACACTGCATAATATTGAATTGAAAAGAAAAAGAAAAAATGGTCTTATACTGTTCATCCTCCCCTCTTAGTATAAGCTTGTGTTATTCAATATTATTAAGGTTGGGATTATGTGCTTAAGTGGTATAGTTTCTTCTCATTCATAATTAATTTGAAATGGTGTCAATCTCTTTAGTCACCTATATGCACATGCTCATCTTAGTTTTTGTGGTCTGCATTATAAACCATGTTTAGCACTATGCATAGTACATTATTAAATGCTTCTATAACACCATCCACATGAGGATGATATAATGATATTCTATTATATTATATAATATATTTTCTCAAAAAATATTTTATTATAAAATTCAAAAAATACACCCCATGTCTAGTCTCTATTATTCTTAGGGACCCAAACTTGATTAATATAATTTTTTTGCTATAACTAATCTAGTGTAATTTTTATCAAGCATTATTTCTTCCCATTTAGTATGATAGTTTGTGATAGAAATAACTAACTTGGAATTAAATTATTTGATTGGATATTAATGGGGATTGTAAACTCTATTGTTTATTTTCTAAATGCTTGAAGTGGTAGCACTTAGTGTATAAGAATATCATATCTTTTACTTCGCTTACCTACCCTATGTAAATGTCATAGTTCTGAGTATACTTATGGCCATATTTAAACATAGCTAGACACTATAGTATTATTATCAATTCTTTTTTGGTAATCATCTCTTCTATAAAGTGGTTATCAACCACTATATCATCTACTTGTTTAAGTATATCTAGGCACTCATGGGGTAGTGAAATTGATTAAATAATCTTGTTGATTCCTATTTTGTATAGATGAACCTCTATTAGGGTATAAGGTATTGCTTTCTGTTACACTCCAAACATAGTCTAAGTCGGCTATGTTTTCCAATCGTGTACAATTTAGTATATATGGATTCATAATAGTTTAAATTGAAATCATCTTATCTTTTTATAAGTTTTCATCTGCGTTTCGCATTTAGCCTATACGGCGAGGGTGTGCCCACCTCAAGTGGCAATTGAATTTATTTTATTTCTTCCGTTTTAATTCTTATTCGGCATATTCATTTCGTCAATCTGTTTCGAATTCTCTCTCTGTAAATGCAATTGTGCAGAAGGATAGTTAAATCCTTCCAAGTGGTATCAGTCTAGCGATTCAAGGGTTTTTTTTGGGCTCACAACGCTCCAATTCGGCCGCAGCATTAACCGGTTACCAGCGTATACCAGAACGTACAGGCGGAGATTACAGGCAAATTTTTTTTTTCATTTTCCATCACGGTTGTTTCGATTCTTCTCCCAAGACCACCACAGGGCATCCAGGGGCTCTGGCCTTCCTTCGCGGTCCTATATCCGAATGCCAGGACATCAGACGCAGCATAGTCCCTCACACACAGCGGCGTCCAATAAGAATTCATGGAATTGTTTTAATTAAGCAGTTCGACTAAGGTTTTTAATTAAAATCGCCGGCTGACGTCAGCGAAAAAAATTGTTGCGGGTGTTGGGCTACACAGTTTATCCCACATTTGGCGTAGTAAGTGAGTTTAATAGTTTATAAGGCCTGAGTCGCACATTCTCAAGTGTGACTGCGGTCACACGTTGAGCTCCTCCGGTGCTGTCATCGTTTGGTCACTCGCGTATGGTCATTGCCTCTCCTTCGTGTCTTGCATCGATTTGTCATTAGGTCGTGTGTCACTCTGTCAGTAGTTCATGCTTCGTCTATCATTGGGTGTTGCGTCACGTCTTCTATCGGTCTTTCATTTCGTTCGAGTCTTCTATCGGTTGTCCATTTGGTTCGCTCTAGGTCTAGCGTCTGTCTCGGGGGTCGTGCGTCACTCTGTCATTAGTGCGTCGCGTCTTCTATCAGTCTTTCATTGGGTTGTGTCGCGTCTTCTATCGGTTGTCCGTTCCGTTCGTTCTCGGTCTAGCATCTGTCTCGGGGGTCATGCGTCGCTTTGTCATTAGTTGCGTCGCGTCTTCTGTCAGTCTTCCGTTCAGTCTGTCTCGGTCTCACGTGTCGATTTTGGGTGTCGTGTCATCGCATGTGTCTAGTGTGTCGTGTGTCAAAGTTGTCCCGTCGTGTCGCGTCGTGTATTGCTAAAAGTCATCAAAAGTTGCTCGTGTCGCGTCGTGTATTGCTAAAAGTCGTCAAAAGTTGCTAAAAGTTGTCAATAGTCGCTGAAAGCCGTCAAAGTCATTGAAAGTCATCAAAAGTTGTGGTTAAGGAGGTGAGCCAGCAAAATTCAGATCCGCGTCGCAGTTGGAGCGACAGTTGAAGCGGAATCCACATTTTTTTTGCTAAAATCAACCAAATTTTGTGATAGTTGAAGCGGAATCCCAAGCAGGTTATGTTAACAAGTGCATGAGCAAACAGTGGACAAAAGGTGCTGACGGTCGATTATCAAGCTCGAAAACGACCAATAACAACACAAGAAGACCTAATCGCAGCCCAGGTACAAAAAATTCTCTTTCTCCTTTTAAAATTGGTAGTTATAATCCACATCATCCACTAGTAGATCCTATGGCTACTAATCCTCCCCCAACTCACGAAAACATCACACAAGGAAACTCAAGTAACTCAGCCGTTTCCGACAATGATTCTCTTCGACTCTTACTAGAGGGTATGAACGAAATTGGTCTTCTCCTAAAAGACCTAGTCAAAGCACAAAACCAGCCTAATCCCAATACTAATCCCCAAAATCACTCCCATGCCCAAAGGAATGAAGAAAATGTCGATCCTAATGATGATTGGGAACAACAACGAGGTGATTCGGATAATTACAGGGATCGCTATCAGAGACAGCGGTATAACCAAAATCAAGAAAGGGACACGGGTTATCACCAACCGAGAGGTCCTAATAATAATTTTCCACGAATTGATATGCCCACTTTTGAAGGTCATGATCCTCGTGGTTGGATAGCCAAAATGGAAGGCATCCTTGACTTATATCAAATTAAGGAAATTGATAAAGTCCCTTTCGCTGCATCAAAACTAGGCATTGAGGCCTACCAATGGTTTGTATGGCTTAAACGAGAGAAAGGAGCTACTATTAATTGGAGAAAATTCACTACCTCTTTTTTAGAAAGATTTGATGAAGGAGCTACATCATCATACACAGTAAGACTGTTATCTCTCAAACAAGAAGGGTCAGTTAGCGAATTCGTTTCGGAGTTTACCAGTTTACTACCATACACTTTAGACCTTAGTCCCGACACAGTGGTAGGAGCCTTTCGCAATGGTTTGAAAGAAAGTATTCGAGTGGAGGTAGACATGCACAATCCCACCTTGTTGAACGATTGTATAAGAATAGCCAAGTTGGCCGAGAAGAGACATCAGTTGTCTGCACGACGTGAAACTTATAGTCGTCCTTCATATCGCAACAATTCCTTTCGTAGAAATGATCAACCATCAAGATATTTTTGCTATAAATGTCGCACTCATCACCCCAAGGAACAAGCATGTGCCCAAAAACAAAACTTTCATATTGAAGGTGATCAATGTGAAGGAGAAGAGGAAGAACCTTACCAACCAGAAGAACCTATGCCGGAAGACCTACCATGTACTATAGAAGAAAAAGAAGAGGATACAATGGCGATATCCGTGCATGCTCTCATGGGTTTAACCGCCCACCATACCATCAAGGTACCAGGATTTCTTCGCCAGAAAAAGGTGAATGTGCTAATTGATTCTGGTAGTACCCACAATTTTATCGACATCAAAACCGCAAAAGCTTTGAATTTATTCATTAACTCTTCCAACAAAGACAAATTCCAGGTTCTAGTGGCCAACGGGGTAAACGCACAATGTGTTGGTCGCACATCTCAAGTTTCCATAAAAATGGGAACTTACACCTGGTTTGGATCCCTTTTTGTCATGAATTTGGGGAACTCTGATGTCATTTTGGGAGTTGAATGGTTGGAAACATTAGACACGGTTAGCTTCAACTTCAAAAAATTATTTGTGGAATGGAAGGAAAACGGACGAGTCATTCGCTTACAAGGCATTACTACTCCTCCATCACAAATGGTGAGCTCTCATAGTATGGAGAAGATGTTAAAAAAGGGTGGTTATGGGTTTATAGCTCAAATTAATTGTTTGGAAAAACAATCTCCAGCAACTTCGGATATTAATGCTCCAGAGTTACAAGACATCATAAAACATTACGAAGAGGTTTTCCAAGAACCTAAAGGATTACCACCTAAACGATCTCATGACCATGCCATCCATTTGATTCCAGGGAGTGTTCCTCCTAACAATCGTCCTTACCGCTATCCTCAACCACAAAAGATAGAAATCGAACAGATCGTTCAGGATTTGTTGGATCATGGAGTCATTCGTCACAGCACTAGTCCTTATTCCTCGCCTGTCGTTCTGGCTAGACGAAAAGATAACTCTTGGCGTATGTGTCCTGACTTTCGTTCTCTCAACAAACTCACTATCAAGGACAAATTTCCTATACCTGTCATAGATGACCTACTAGATGAGTTGCATGGTGCAAAATTTTTTACAAAATTAGACCTTCGCTCCGGATTTCACCAAATCCGTGTCAAGGAAGAAGATATTCCTAAAACCGCTTTTCGTACTCATGAAGGTCATTACGAATTTTTGGTCATGCCTTTTGGTCTCACCAATGCCCCATCCACATTCCAAAGTCTCATGAACCAAGTGTTTCGCCCACTCCTCCGTAAATTTGTGTTAGTCTTTTTTGACGATATTCTCATATACAGCAAAACATGGACGGATCATTTACATCATGTGGATAAGGTTCTTCACATTTTACACAAAGAAAAGTTATTTGTCAAACGTTCCAAATGTTCATTTGGTGTTCAAGAAGTCGAGTATCTTGGTCATATAGTTTCACATGAGGGCGTCAAAGTGGATCCCAATAAGATTAAGGCAATTCAAGAGTGGCCTTTACCTAAAACCATCAAGAAACTTCGTGGTTTTTTGGGTCTCACAGGCTACTATCGCAAGTTTGTACAAAATTATGGTAAGATTGCAGCACCTCTCACCGCACTCACAAAGAAGGATGCTTTTCGTTGGTCAACAGAGGCCTCTCAAGCCTTCGAAGCTCTTAAGAAGGCCATGTGTACAACTCCAGTATTAGCAACTCCCAATTTTCACAAACCATTTATTATCGAATGTGATGCTTCAGGAACAGGAATTGGGGCCATACTCATGCAAGAAGGTCATCCATTGGCATTTGAAAGTAAACAGTTGTCAGGGAAAAATTTGGGAAGATCAACATACGAAAAAGAAATGTTGGCTATCCTTCACGCGATAGAAAAATGGAGACACTACCTAATCAGTAGCCGCTTCATTATAAAAATAGATCATAGTAGCCTCAAACATTTTCTTGAGCAAAGGTTTTCATATCCGGAACAAAATAAGTGGTTAACCAAACTGTTGGGCTATGATTTTGTCATCGAATACAAGAAAGGGAAGGAAAATATAGCTGTCGATGCGCTGTCCAGGAAATATGAAGATGAAGTAGTCATTAACGCTATTTCAGGTCCTTGCTCCCAATGGGTGAATCAATTACAAGATGAATGGTTGTCCAATAGCGAAACTGCTCAGATAATTCAAGAATTATCTATAGGGTCCTCTAAACACCCTTTGTTCTCTTATGAAGATAAAATCCTCCGAAAGAAGAACCGCATTTACATTCCACACAATTCAGAACTCAAATCAAAGATCCTTGACGAATCACACGCTTCTCCATCAGCAGGACATTCAGGATTTTTGAAGACATATTTAAGAGTCAAACAATCATTTTGTTGGAAAGGATTAAAAGCAGAAGTCAAACAATGGGTAGCAGAATGTGAAGTTTGCCAAGCAAATAAAGGAGAAACAGTCAAATCACCAGGATTGTTACAACCATTACCCATCCCTGAACGATAGTGGGAACATATATCCATGGATTTTATTGAAGGTCTTCCAAAGTCAGAAGGCAGGACAGTAATCTTCGTTGTCGTAGACCGGTTATCCAAATACGCTCACTTTCAGGCTTTACAACATCCATTTTCCGCAAGCAAGGTGGCACAGGTATTTATGGATTCAATTTTCAAATTACATGGTATGCCAAAAAATATTGTAAGTGATAGAGATCCCATCTTCACTAGTAACTTTTGGCGGGAGTTATTTCGACTTAGTGGTACCAAATTGAACATGTCTTCAACCTACCATCCACCAGACAGATGGTCAAACAGAAGTAGTTAACAAATGTTTGGGTACGTACTTAAGATGTTTTGCTCAAGATAAACAATACCAATGGAGCCATTGGTTAGCATTGGCAGAATGGTGGTACAACACTTCTTACCATTATTCAATTAAGATGTCTCCATTTGAAGCATTGTATGGCACCAAACCTCCAGCAGTCGCAGATTATGTACATGGATCATCTAAAGTAGCCAAAGTGGATGATTGGTTCCAACAAAGGCAGTCTACACTCACCATCCTCAAAGAGAATTTAGTCCAAGCACAGAATCGTATGAAACAACAACAAGACTTGCACCGATCAGAGAGAACTTTTAATATAGGTGATTGGGTGTTCCTAAAGTTGCAACCTTACAAACAATCCTCGTTAAGGATAAAGTCCAGCCAAAAGTTGGCTCCACGATTCTATGGTCCCTACAAAATTGTGCGCCGCATTGGAGAAGTAGCCTATCAATTAGAGCTACCTACATCATCACGAATACACCCAGTATTTCATGTTTCATGTCTCAAAAAAGTAATTGGTCAGAAAGTACAAAGTCAATCAGACTTACCAGTGCTCGATGAGGAAGGACGCATACATCTCCAACCTGAAGATATACTACAACATAGAATCCGAAGACTGAGATCACGTCAGATTCAAGAATTTCTCATTAAATGGCAAGATTTACCAGAGGAGGATGCCACATGGGAACCTGAAAGTATCTTCCAGACATTTCCAGCTTTGAGGACAAAGCTTTCCGAGGAGGGGAGTCATGTTACACTCCAAACATAGTCTAAGTCGGCTATGTATTCCAATCGTGTAAAATTTAGTATATATGGATTCATAATAGTTTAAATTGAAATCATCTTATCTTTTTATAAGTTTTCATCTGCGTTTCGCATTTAGCCTATACGGCGAGGGTGTGCCCACCTCAAGTGGCAATTGAATTTATTTTATTTCTTCCGTTTTAATTCTTATTCGGCATATTCATTTCGTCAATCTGTTTCGAATTCTCTCTTTGTAAATGCAATTGTGCAGAAGGATAGTTAAATCCTTCCACTTTCATTAAAAATACATTTTTCCCAACTTTTTCTAGGCCTTATGGATGTTTACCACTTGCTAAAAAGCTATTATGTTGTATATTTCCTTTTGCACCATTATAACTCTCAATATATTATTTCTTAGCAATACATTTTCTATAAAATTATATTCCTCATCATTATTAGTTTTAGATTAATGATCAAACCCACGATATAACCTTCCTATCCTAACATCTATCTTAAAATTAAATTCCTAAAAAAAATGATTTGAAACTCAAAATTTTGAGTTAAGTAAGATTAATAAATAGTTCAATTCATAAATAATAGAGTATAACAAATCAAAATACAAAAATATATGCACAATAACAAAATAATTTGTATTCCTTAGAAAATAAAGTGCAATATAAGTAATATTTTTTAGATTGATAAAAGGGGGTTTTGAAGGGTTTCCAAATCTTTTACAAAAAATAAATACAAAAGGAGATATGCATAAAAAGGATGACCTCATCAAATTGACAAGAAAAAAATATAAATATTGGAGACAAAAGGGATGGAAGAGCATCACCCCAAGATGTAGACAAAAAAGGGAATCTGGAACACAGGAAAGATCAAAAAGACAAAAGCACCTAGATTACTCAGAAGCCATGGGAGGGTCCTACTCACCATGGGATATCATTCATGGCATAAGTTGTTAAAACCTTTTGGTTCCTAAGCTTTTTTATCACCTTCATAGCTTGGAGGAGTAGACTTGATGCTATATTTACCAAGTCATCTAGGTTGGCCATGAGGTTGAAATCATCTATCAACTACAACCAAGCAGAAATCCCACTAGGGGAGAGGTCATCCTTGAGGGAGAGCACATGACCAGGAGCATCTCTAGGATTTTACTTTTTGTGAGCTAGAGGAGACTCCCCAAGATTTTTCTTATCTTAGTCAATGATAATAATTCTCTTCTACTTATCCTCAAAAGCTTTGCTCCTATTTGAGCAATGATAGGAGGAAGGCATGATGTCAGAAGAGTTGAAGATTAATCTTTTCTTACTCACTTTACTTGAAGTAGCAATGTCACCTTTTGTATCGCTGTCTTTTAGGTCCTCCTTCTTGGGGGAACCCTGGTTGAGTACCAAAGCATAAGGGTAGTCTTTACGACTAGAAGCGTGCTTGTAAATTATCATATATAATCCTTGATGCTTTGAATGAGTTTATTTTACCTCTCTGATGCTAGAAACTAACAATTCCATGGACCTAAATAGGTACTCAAGAATGTTGATGCACTTTATATCCCTTAGGTGGTTTAGGAATGCCAAATGAAAGCTCCTAAGGGGTAAAATTGGTTCATCAATGGTAAAATATTGCATTATGGGAATGCGAAGAGATATGAGGCTATAAATTTGAATCTATTACTTATACCTTTCCTGGTCAAGAGTGTCTCTCTTAATATAATATTTGGTGTTTTAGAAATCCATAGTATTGAAAATAGAATTTCACCCATATAGAAATGTAGTAGTTTACCTTTCATGAGTTACAAAGTGTATATTAAATGAAAATTATATACATATGGTATCCTTTTATATTTTATTTTCTACTTGTGTGTCAATATGGTTATAGATGCATTTTGGATATGAATATCTATGAATAAAAATAATTGTTTTTAGTAAATATTTGGTTTCATATTTTGGATCGCCTTTAGAATATTTTTATATGTAGGTGATAGCAACTTATACATGATAGGGTTTCTTTTTGAAAGTGTTGTTCTCCTTCTAAGAATAATGCTTATTTAATGAATCAATGTGAATTATTGATTGGAATATCATTCCCCTAGCAATATTTTTAGAACCACATAAATAATATTTTAGAATATTTTGGACATAAGGCCATGCCTCAATAAGGTCATGTTGTATACAATTCATACTCTTTGAAATCAAATGCTTTCCGTTGCATTAACATATGATATATTATGCAAAAATGATTTCTTTATCAGATTTTTATCATTCATTCCCTTAAGATTAATAATTTTTGAGATCCTCTCACCTGTTCCTAGGCTAAGGGCCAACTGCAATGAGAAGATATGGATATTCATTATATGGAATATAATACATCAAAGGTACACATGATATGGCTATTCATTATTTAATTTATCTACCTCCTATTTTGGTAGGATTTGAAAATAGATATTGGACTAGTGATTTGGATGAGTAGTTATTTACCATATGTTTTATCTTCTATCTTGGTTATAACCCCATTTCTTGATGCTCTAGACAATAGTCTACTATTTAAGCTAATTCTTTGTGCTCTAAACAATAGTATACTATTTATGCCAATTATTGGTGATGTAGATATTTTTGTATAGGATAATCATAATATGTAAGTATAATAGGGCTAGTGGAAGTTCTATCTCAAGAGAACATAATTTTAGAAACTCAATGGCCAACTATTTCTATTATTTTACATGACACTCGATGCTTTTCTTAGTTCATGTAGTGAAATCTCAAGCATGTAGTGAAATATCGAACATTAAGCATTATACTCATCATTATCATCTTTAATGCTTAATGCATAGTAACACCTAACATATATATCATCCTTATAAAAATTTATTTTCATGATGCTCTAGTAAGCAAATTAGTATGTTGGTTATCGGTTTCATAAAATTTTAGTTATATCTGAATTTTTGCCTTAATAATTTTACTAAAGCGATATTTTATATTAATATGCTTAGTAATATTATGAATGATTGGACTCTTTATTATAACAATTGTGGATTTATTGTTACAATAAATAATTATTGTCACATTTTTTTCATGCCTCAAATCTACTAAAATCCTTTTCAACCAAATTACTTGACATGAAGTTGATGTTGTTGTAATATATTCTACTTCTATTGATGATAGTGCAACAATTGACTACTTATTTTAAGACTAAGAAATTACTAATACAAATTTGAATACACAATGTAAAGTAATTTTTCAATCATTAGTAGATCCTACCCAATCACTATTTGTATATCCAACCAATCCAAATTTTTCAATTGATGTACACAATATACCAAAGCTATTTCTACTACAAACATACCTTAATATTATTTTTTCTCCATAGAAATGAATTTCACTTAGATAATGAAGAACATGAGCTTATATTGAGAGGGGGTGAACAATATAAGATAAAACTTTTTACTTTTCAATCCATATGATAACATCAAAAATATTAAAGCAATAAGCATTCCACAAATCATCACACACATGAGAGACATGATTTAACATGGTTCACCCAATGTGGGCTACTCCATGGAGAAAATATTCTTTATAAATTTTCTCAATAAATTCTTTTGGGAATCAATTCCTTGTTACAATGTTTATGTACCTCTATACAAAGGAGACACCAATCCCCTAGCTCTGATTCGTGGAACTCTATCCATAGGAGAACTCTTTCTCCTTGCTATGGTTTGTGGAACTCTATCCATAGGAGAACTCTTTATCCTTTACTCTGGTTTATGATATTCTATAAGACTTCTATCCCCACTACACAAGCTTGTGGATCTCTCTCCATAAAATACCTTTTTCCTCACTACCCTATCTAATGGATCTCTATCCACTGGAGACTATTATCTTCTGCGCTATCACCTCCAAAAAATTACTCTCAATTTTATCTTTTATCTGCACCAAACTTTGTACTAAGTGTAGTCAAAGTCTGCTCTAACTCTATCTCTAGTCTACCAAAAATTTGCTCACAAATATGCCCGTAAGCCTTAACACCAAACTTGATCAAAGAAATAATCAACTTTGTCTAGATCTGTCCCAAGCCTTAACACAAAGCTTGAACAAATAAAACTTGCTTTTAATATTGTCTTAAGTCTTCACAAGACTTGCTCAAATTTTCCTTCAAGACTTTACCAAGACTTGCTCAATCACAAACACACTTAAGCCAATATTCAAAAGTTTCATTTAATTATTCAACCAATGTAGCACAACTTGCCTACAAAACTTAACCAAGTATTTTTATATTTCTTCAAATAAAGAACACAATGTGGGTCTCACACCCTAATTCAAATAATTTTCAATCTCTATCTCAAATCAAATCATCCATGAAAAATATGCAACAAACTTGCTCATACATTTCCAATAATGCTTATCAACCAATCCTTTTCACTCCACCTTATGTTTCACACATTCATTCCAATCACTCTAAACAAAATATAATGTGCCCATACCTTTTTTCTTTGATGGAGATATGTCTTCAAAACTTGTTTTTCTCACAACCAATTCCTTTTGTTCCACTTACAAGGTTAGATAACAATAGTCTATCTCAAAACCTCAAAATGAATATTTCACAATATCCATAAAATATTCCTTCCAAGAGGTGCTTAGTGGAATATAAAAAATACTCGAAAACCCTCCTTTTGATCTCAAGGAGAATGCATTAAAACTTCATCATAATGACACAAATATTCTTCTTCATAATGTAAAAGGTACAATAAAATTCAAACCAGTTTTACACCTTATAACTCCTAAACTTGCAATTTAATTCAACCCAACAAGATCACGCATTACAAATAATTTTCCACTATTACATATTTTAAATCCCTCTTTAAAATAATTTTCAATTATACTATTTTAATCCAAAACCCTTTTTTTTATAAGTTAAATTAAAAGTGGGTTTTTATCAAGGATCCCAAAACCTGATTACAACAAGAGTAAAACGTCCAAGGATGGACAACAGGACAGGCTTGAGGAAAGCCAAAATGAACTAATTCAGGAAAGTGGTAGAGGAACATAATAAAGAAAGTGCTAAGGAAGGCACTAAGGAAACAGGAACATAAATATGACCGAGACAGGCATAGAGGAAAAACGTGCAGGAAAAAAATCCCGCCAGAAGATCAAAATTTGAAAATTTAGGTGCCAGATTTGAATTTTGAAACACCCCAAGGATGGGAGAAAGTTCCAAACCGTCCAACCTACTAAAAAAAAATTGAAATATCCCAAAAGTAGGAAAAAGAAATAAGATCCAAAAATTAAAATTTGAATCATACCAAGGGTGGGAAAACTAGAAACCACCCTTGGGAAACAAGGACTAATAGAAAACCAACTTCCCACGTAGGAAAAAACTAGCCAAAAGCAAAGAAACCACCCAACACTATTGGGTGGAGTAGAGGAGTAGAGAAAAATTAAAATCCCACCAAAACAAGGATGGGAGTTAAACAGGGATTGCAAAGGATCACACAAACTAGAAAAAACCAAATCCCTTGAGGGCCTGAAAGGTGGAACAATAAAAAGAGGATTTCCACAGGCCATGAAATCCTCATGTAATGGATCATCAGCCTGAAAAGTGGTACAATAGTGGTGCAACAATAAGAGGAGCTCCTCAGGCCATGGAGTCCTCATGCAGAAACAAAGGAAACCTTCAAAAATGCTAGCCCAATAGAGGAAGCAACAGCAGTAGAACAACATGATGTAGGAAATAGATAGGAAAGTTCCACAGGAACCCAAGAGGAAGGAGTCACGAGGAAGCCCAATTGTAGACGATAAAGCCCAAATAGAAAGGAAGTAGCCATAAATCCTAGATAGCCTTGAGCACCGCCAATGAATAGCTTTAGGGAAATAGATGAGGAAGTCATACCGGGATACAACAAAAAGGAAGCTAGAGGCACCCCCAAAAGGCCATGAAAGAAACTAAAATTTTGCTGGACCCACAACATCAATCCCAAAGAGTAGAGTCACAAGAGAAAGCACATGGACCCCCCAGACTAAAAGGATGTTGTGAAAAATTGCTAATTAAGCCACATTTCCACAAACCTAGTATTACAAAATTGAAGATCCTCCAAGGGCAGACATCAAGAAGACACTAGAAACAACCTGGAAAAACAAGGAAATTCAAGGAAAAATCCTTGAATAACAAAAAAATGCTAGGGAAAGTCCCAGGGAAAAACCTAAAACCATCCTAGGACCTAGACACCAAAAGGAAACCCCACCACATGGCAAGGAAAGTGGTAGAACATTAGAATAGTGATCTCCCCTTACAAAGAGATCGTTTGCAACACCTTCCTATCATGGAGGATGCGAAAAGAGGTGCCAGGGAAGCTGGGACAAGATCAAGGATCTAGGACAGGGCTAGGGAAAGGATGCAGGGAAGTGGAGTAGGACTTCCATATCCAAAACCCTTTTTCAAAATAACACCATAGACTTTATTTCATTCATTATTTTTATCAAAAATAAAATGTTTAACTTATAATTCCCAAAGCATACCTTTTATCGAAAATTAAAATGTTTACCTTATAACTCCCAAAGCAACATTAATATATACATACCTTATAAAATACAACCTTAGGTGTTAATTAAAAATAAATGCGTGCTCTACCTCCGCAAGAATAAAACCCCTGTTGTGCTCCATCGCTTGTGCCATAGCCATGGCCAAACTACCATGTGAGCTAAGTGCTCACTTGGAACCTTAACTGAGCCCACTATGCTTTATCCTATTGCTGGCACCAAAAACCTTTTAAAAATTAAAACCTTACTCCTCTTCTTCCACTCTATCTTGAAACCAAGATCTCCTTGCTGCAATGACATAGTGCCTAGGAGAACATTTTTTGGGCTATCCACCCGGATGAAATCAAATATCAATGCCACTTATCCTTATGCTTTCCTACCTCAAAAATTGAACCGCATGAATTCCTCCTCTCTCTTCCATGATTCGATCGACGAATAGGCAAATGATATTTTAATTATTATACTTAATGTTTCCACCATAGTATTGCACTATTAATATGCATTTTAAGGCATTTACCTCCAACGTCAAAGCATATTAAAATTTAGACTTTGGCTTTCAAATTATATTATATTTTAATTATAATTATTTAAATTCAAATGAATTTAAATATTAAACTTCTTTTTGGGCCTTTCATTAATTTAAAATGAAAAATCTTATAGGCCTTTAAGGGGAAAATTTTACCACCATCACCTTAGTAAAAATTTATCAAAAACCTTATTATTTTTCCTCAAACACCATCGAACAAAGTTATCTTTTCAACCAACTTGGACATCAATCCTTTGATATTAATCAAACCTTTTTGACATTAATTCCATCAAATATGTACATCAAAACTCTTGACATTAACGACAACAAAACTTTCTCAAATTTCCAACAATCTTCCCCTTTGTCATTGATGGTAAACCTTTTTTATTTAAGCATTCCTTTTACATTTTTCAATTCAACTCCCCTTGATAAACTGCTCCTCCTAACTGAATGCTATCCTCGTAATTCAAATATCTCCTCCTTTGACATCAATGGAAAAGGGACACCTTTTGGGCTAAATATACGACTCCTAGCTCAGCTCGCTCCCCACCTCCTCTGCTTGAGTTGATTAATTTTGGTATGGGAGTAAAACTACTCCCAATTTTCTTTTGAGATACTCAAAAGTCTCTTTTGGAAGTGGCTTGGTGAAAATATTTTCAATCTGCTCCTTTGTAGTAACATATTCCAAGCTGACTTGCTTATCTATCACTTTCTCTCTCAAAAAATGATATTTGATCAGGATGTGCTTGGTCCTGGAGTGCATCATCGGATTCTTTGAGATATTTATAGCATTTGTATTATCACACGGTATGGGGATAGGGTAATCATGCTCTATCTTGAAGTCCTTTAAAGTTTGCTTCATCCATAAAACTTGTGTACAATAAGAAACCACTACAATATACTTTGCCTCTATTGTGGATATGGATACTAATGCCTATTTCTTGCTTAGCCAAGAGACTAAGCAATATCTAAGAAATAATGTTCCCCCACTTGTGCTTTTCTATCATTAATATTGCCAGTCCAATCTACATTTGTATATTCTATGAGAGTGAAATTATCACTTTTGGGTACAAGAGCCCAAAATCCATAGTCCCTTTTAAATACCTAAGAATCATTTTTACTACTACTACATGTGTTTCCTTTGGTGATGCTTGAAACCTTACCACTAGTCCCACTGCCTGCATTATATCTGCTCTTGTAGTTGTGACATATAGTAAGCTCCCAATCATAGATTTGTATAATTTTTTATTTGCCTCAGGAGATTCATCATCTTTACTTAACCTGCATCATGTAACCATGGGGGTACTTACTGGTTTGCAATCTTCTAAATTGAATTTCTTTAGCACCTATTTTATATACTTGGTTTGTGAGAGAAATACACCTTCCTTTGATTATGAAATTTGAAGTCCAATAAATAAGTACAACTCACCAAGAATTGACATTTCAAATTCATTATGCATGCTCTTTGCAAATTTATAACACATTTTATCATTGTTACCTCTAAAAATGATATCATCCATATAAAAAAACCACAATTAGTAAATCATTTTCATTATTTTTGATGTATAAGTTATTGTCCACCATTCCTTTCCTGAAACCCTATTCCTAAAGGTACTTATCCAATATTGAATACCAAGCTCTAGGATCTTTCTTTAGTCCATAAAGTACCTTCTTTAATCTGCATACATAGTCTGGTTTATCGGTTAGGCTGAATCCCTCAGGTTGCTTAATGTAAACCTCTTTTTCCATGACACCATTTAAAAAGGTTGATTTAACATCCATATGATATATTTTGAAGTTTTTGAAACTTGAGAAAGCTAAAAAAATTCTTATAGCTTCAATTCGTGCAATCAGAGCAAATATCTCATCAAATTCAATCCCTTCAACCTGTGCATAACCTTTGCATACTAATATTACATTATTTTTTACTACCTTACCATATTTATTTAACTTGTTTCTAAAAACCCATTTCATTCCAATCACACTCTTATATTTTGGTCATGGGATAGGTTCCCAAGTCTCACTTCTAATATTTGATCTAGTTCCTCATTTATTGCGTTTATCCAAAACTTATCTTCTCTTGCCTCATTAAAATCTTTTGGCTCAATTTTAGATAACAAAGAGAAATTAGCATGCTCATTTGTTGATATTATCTTCCTCCTTGTCTATCTCTCATATATATTCCCAATGATTAGATATCTTGGATGATTTTTCTGCACATACCTGGATGGAGTTTTGGGTAGTAGTCTTTGTGTTTCTTCTTCTTCTTCTGATTATTCACCTAACTCTTCTTGGCAACTTTCTTCTTCCTGATACACAATTTCTTGAGTTGGTTCTATTGACCCTATCTACTTATCAACAATCATATTTATACTTTCTATAATAGTATGTATCCTTTTGTTATAGCATATTTAGGCTTTGCTCTTGGTGGAATAGCCAAGAAAAATACCCTCATCACATTTTGAGTCAAACTTACCCAAATTTTTCTCTTTTCATCTTATGTAACATTTGATTACAAATATTTTGAAATATTTTACTGTGGTTGGTCTTCCTTTCCAGAGCTTATATGTGTTTTTATGGTGATTTACTCTTATTTGAGCTCTATTGATGATATACATTGTTGTATGTATCGCCTCTTTCCAAAAACCATCTAAAATCTTAGACTCATTTAATATGGCTCTGGCCATATTTTCAATAGTCCTATTTTTCCTTTTAACTACCCCATTTTTTTAGGAGTTCTTGCTACTGAATATTCTCTTTTGATCCCATGTTGTTCATAGAAGTCTATGAATTCATTTGAGGTAAATTCTCCTCCTCTATCTGATATTAAACCCTTAATCCTTCTACCTATTTTATTTTCCACTAATTCTTTAAAAGCTTTAAACTTCTCAAGAGATTCTAACTTTTCTTTCAAGAAGGCTACCCAAATAATTTTGGAATAATCATCTATAAATAATATAAAGTAACTTTCACCTTGTAAACTATTTTTCCTTGTAGAACCACATAGGTTAGTGTGTACTAGTTTCAATGGCTCAGATGAAATAAATCCTTTTTACTTGAAACTTGTTCTAGTTTTCTTCCCATGCTAACATTGTGCACAAATTGTGTTTTGTGGCCTTTTTATCTTGGGTAAATCTCTGATAGCTTGCTTGTTGCTTAATTTCACTATGTTTTCAAAATTCAAATCACCCATTATTTTATGCCACAACCAACTCTCATCTTCTTGTGATAAAAAAAACTTTTCTCCTTTAATCCCACTTAGCATGTAGAGGTTGTTTGTAGTTATATTTGCATCTGCAATAAGTTTTCCAGTTTTAGACTTTCTGATATCACATATATTTGGATGAAATATAACCATGTGCCCCTGATCACAAAGTTGGCTTACACTTAATAGATTGTGCCTCAACCCATTGACATACAATACATTCTCCATTTTTGTTTTTCCATTATCTAAAATCAAATTTCCTTTTCCACAAATTTTTGTTGATCCATTGTCACCAAGTTTTACTGACCCTCCATCAATTTCTTTGAGTACAAGAAATTTACTCTTGTCTCCTATCATATGACTAGAACAACCACTATCAAGGAACCATTGTTTTCCCTTATCTTGAATATGAAGAGCTATTTGTACTAACATTTATCTAACTCTCTCATGTTCTTTTATCTCTCTCATAATTGTTGAAGTTGTATTATTTTTACTTGGATTAGGAAATACCATTTTGCACCATTTAGCCTTGTGTTCAAAATTATTGCATTTATAACATATCGCATCATCATTCATAAGAGGTGCAAAATAATTTAAATTTCTATCGACATTATTTTTTACATAACTAGTGCAATGTGCATCTCTATGACCATATTTGTTACATGAAAAACAATAACCATGGAAGATATTTTGTAACTTGTTGGGGTGCCTTGAATAATATGGTCGAGTACTTCTTCTTTTGTTGTTCTTGTGATTGAATTTTGTCCATGGTTCTTATTTACCCTCTTATTTCCTGGTGCCTTTTATTTCTAGAGTATTAGTATGTGTCATGAACTTATCTTTGTTTGATGTCTCTATTTCTTGAGAGCTCGACTCCTCTTTTTGTTTCTCTAACTTTATATCTTGTCATAACTTATTCTTTTCAACTTCATTCCTTAGAGAGACAATTTATGATTCCAATATTCCACACTCTACCTCTCTTACCTTTAATAGTTCTTTCATATCATTTTCAATTTTATTTCCCTCTTCCACTTTTACCTTGAGTTTTATGAGATTTTGTAGAAGTTCCATATTTGCTTCTCCATCCTCTTGAATTTGATCCTTCAGACTTGAGTTCTTCCTTCTGATATTTTCTAAATTTCTAGGAGCAACAAAAAATTCTTCTTTTATATCAATTGTGGCCTCTTATTCATTTTTTGAGGTCATGTATGTCCTTGGAGGATATTCCTCCAATTTTTTAGGCTTTTCATGAAGGAGCTCGCTCTGATACCAATTGAAGAACTTGAGCTTATACTGAGAGGGGGGTGAACAATATAAGATAAAAATTTATACTTTTAAATCCATATGATAACATTAGAAATATTAAAGTAGTAAGTATTCCACAAATCATAACACACGTGAGGGACATGATTTAATGTGGTTCACCCAATATGGGCTACTCCACGAAGAAAATATTCCTTATAAATTTTCTCAATAAATTATTTTGGGAATCAATTCCCTATTACAATATTTATGGACCTCTATCCTAAGGAGATACCAATCCCCTTGATCTAATTTGTGGAACTCTATCCATAGGAGAACTCTTTCCCCTTGCTCCAGTTTTTGGAACTCTATCCATAAGAGAACTCTTTCTCCTCTGCTCTGGCTGGGTATCTTCTAGAAGACTTCTACCCCCACTACACTGGCTTATAGATCTCTCTCCATAGAAGACCTATATCATAACTACCTCACCTAATGGATCTCTATCCAATGGATACTATTATCCTCTGCTTTGTAATATCCAAAAACTTTCTCTCATATCTATCTTAGATATGCACCAAACTTTGTCCCAAGTGTAGTTCAAATCTGTTGTAATTCTATCTCTAGTGTAGCACAAATTTGCTCATAAATCTACCCTCAAGCCCTAACACTAAGCTTGATCAAATCAACAATAAACTCTATCTAAATCTATCCCAAGACTTAATACAAATCTTGAACAAATCAAACCTACGTTTAATGTTGTATTAAGTCTTCATAAGACTTGCTCAAATCTACCTTCAAATATTTACCAAGACTTGCTCAATCACAAACACACTCAAACCAACATTCAAAAGTTTCATTCAATTATTCAACCAATGTAGCACAACTTTCTTACAAACCTTAACCAAGTATTTTCATATTTCTTCAAATAAAGAACACAATGTGGGTCTCACACCCTAATTCAAATAATTTTCAATCTCTATCTCAAATCAAATCATCCATCAACAAGGTGCACTAAACTTCCTTATACATTTCCAACAATGCTTATCAACAAATCCTTTTCACTCCACCTTATGTTTCACACATTAATTCCAATCACTCTAAACAAAATTATAATGTGCCCATACCTTTCTGCTTTGATGGAGATATGTTTTGAAAACCTGTTTCACTCACAAGCAATTCCTTTTGTTCCACTTACAAGGTTAGATAAAAATTGTCTATCTCAAAACCTCAAAATGAATATTTCACAATATCCAAAAAATATTCCTTCAAAAAGGTGCTTAGTAGAATATGAAAAACATACTCTAAAACCCTTCTTCTGATCTCAAGGATTATGCATTAAAACTATATCAAAATAACACAAACATTCTTCTTCATAATGCAAAATGTACAATAAAATTCAAATCAATTTTACACATTTTAACTCCTAAAATTGCAAATTAAATCAACCCAACAAGATCACACATTACAAATAATTTTTCACTATTACACCTTTTAAATCCCTCTTTAAAATTATTTTCAATCAAACTATTTTAATCCAAAACCCTTTTTCAAAATAACACCATAGACTTTATTTCATGCATTTCTTTTATCAAAAATAAAATGTTTACCTTATAACTCCCAAAGCAACATTAATATATGCATACCTTAGAACATAGAACCTTAGGCGTTAATTAAAAATTAACGCATGCTCTGCCTCCATGGGAATCAAACCCTCGTCGCACTCTATCAGCTACACCTTAGTCATGACCAAACCATCGCATGAGCTAAATGCTCACTTGGAACCTTAACTGCGCCTACTATGCTTTATCTTGTTTCTGGCAGTGATTTTTTTTTTAAATTAAAATCTTACTCCTCTGCCACCGTTGCATCTTGAGCCTGAGACATCCCTGCTGTAATGACTTAGTGCCTAGAAGAATGTCGTCTGGGCTATCCGCCCGGATGAAATCAAATCTCAATGTTGCCTATACTTATGCTTTCCTGCATTGAAAACTAAACCATGTGAATTCCTCCTTCTCTCTCTTCTGCAATTATATTGACGAATAGGCGAATGATATTTCTATTACTATACTTAATTTTTTCACCATAATCTTGCACTAATAATATGCCTTTTAAGGCATTTACCTCCAATGTCAATGCATATTAAAATTTAGACTTTGGCTTTCGAATTATATTATATTTTAATTATAATTATTTAAATTCAAATGAATTTAAATATTATAATTTAAATATTAAAATTATTTTTGGGAATTCAATTAATTTAAAATGAAATATCTTTTAGGCCTTTAAGGGGAAACTTTTGCCACCATCACCTTAGCAAAAATTCATCAAATAACGTTATTATTTTTCTTCAAATATCATGGAACAGAGTTATCTTTTCAACCAACTTGGAAATCAAGCCTTTGATATTAATAAAACCTTTTGACATTAATTCCATCAAACTTGGAGATCAAACCTCTTGACATCAATGACAACAAAATTGCTCAAATTTCCAATAAATAATTCTTAAATATTGAAACCAAACTTATAACATGCATGATGTCATTTCTAGTGGTAGTAATAGAGATAAAACTAACAACTAAACTCTTGTATAGTGTAGCATCTATATTTTTATTTTTATAATTCATGACTAACTTCTTTCTCACATTCAAAGGTGTGTTCACTAATTTGAAACTTTCATTCTAATATTGTAAAACAAATCAATTGTATACTTATCTTGTGAGATAAAGCTCCCATCACTCAATTTTTTTACTTCTATCCCAGGGAAGTAATGCATTAAACCCATATTTTATATTTCATTCATTCTTCATGATATTTTTGAATTCCTCTATTAACACTTTGCTAGTTACAATGTAAATTAATTCATCAACATATAAGTAGACAGTAAGTAAATGATCGGTATCATTGGATTTGATATATCATGTTGGTTCACATTCATTACTGCTAATGCCATTATTTTACAAATACCCATTAATTTTGTTGTATTGGCTCTTGATGCTTGCTTGAGCCTAGAAAGGGCTTTCTTGAACTTGTAAACCTTTTATTCTTGCACTACAATTTTATAATCTAGCGGTTATTCTACAAATACTTCTTCAATCAATATGTCATGACCATCCTTTTGGTAGATTTTTTTCTAGTTAATTCATGATGGTGCTATGTTTTCTTTAGTGGAAATAAATGATTTTATCATGCTTATTTCCTATATTCGGAAAATGTATTAATGTTTTGGGTAAAAACTCGGTTATTATAGATAATATTTTCTTGAGATATTGTCATTTGATATAACTATTTTAGATAGATATTTATTGGTTAAAAAGGGAGTTCAATCAAAGAAATAAATGGATATTTATTTTTAAATACATTTAAAGATAGAAGTGATGATGTTTTGTTTCTTTTAGAGGAAATAAATTAAAAACACCTTTCTTTTTAGCTTTATGATGTTAGCTTAAATAAAATAAGACTGATACCTTTGATGTTTGAGAAGTCAATAGAGTGAAGGTTTTACATTATGGGTGTTATGTTTTAGCAACCATAAAATATGCTAATATATATTTATATGCTTATGTGAATTTATATATAGATAAATATATAGATATAGATATCTTGTTAACTCCCGATGGTGGTCACTATATTTATTGATCAAAAGGATCCTGTAGTGGAGTATTGAAGAGCTCTAACTTGGGTGAAGTTTATTGTTGAATCGTAATGGGTATAGTTGAAAGCTTAGTTACACTTGCACTTGACACTAAAGACCATGGGATACTTTAGTTGGATGATTGTTTGTTCACCAAATGCATTTTAAATGGAAAAAAATAAGTGAAACTGAGTGGTAATTACTCTTATCATTTAATGGATACTTTAGGGAGTGGAGCATAGGGAAATGAGGGAAGGCTCATAAAATAGATAGAAGGAGGATGAAGTATGAAGGAAGAAAGAAGGTTGAAAAAAGGTTTGCAAGTTTCAGATATGTTGTAGACCTTTCGTTGATTACTAGATATTGTATATAGAGGTTCTTTTGTTTACTTTGTAAGTAATAATTCTACAAAAAAAAACCAAGTTTAGTTTGATCCTTATAAAAATTAAACAAATGAAACTATGTTGGATGTTGAAAGAAAGAATCCTTCTTTATATGGTTGTGATATGGTTCTTCTCTATGTTAAATATGAAGTTAATGAAATGACATCGAATGATAGAAGAATGAGAAATTTTATATTTAATTATGATGTTGTTCTTCTCTTTGCTTAATATGAAGATAATTAAACTCTAATGGATGATAGAACTATGATTCATTTTATCTTTAAGGATGATGTTAATATTTTATATGTGTAATACAAAATTGTTTTCTCCTAAGGTAGGCCACTAGTGGGGTCAGAATGGTGTACAAATCTTGGGTAGATGGTTTACTTTAGTCTTGATTATAGCTAAAATATGGCCAAGATAGATGAATTTAGACAGTCAATATTAGAGGTAGTGATGTTACTTTACAATATCCCTCTTGGTTCAGGTATATGTGTTGTGTATTAGCGAAGCCAATTAGAAAAATTATGTTAATGTTATCGGTTCTAGTAGATGATGTAGAATTGGTGTACTGACCGATTGGGACATATACTAGTTTGAGAGCCCAAGTTAATTAGTTTCCAACTACTAAAGAGTGTGTGTGACATATGGATGTGGGTAGGTCAGATTTTATGAATAAAAATGAGGTTCAGGTATATGTGTTGTGCATTAGCGAATCCGATTAGAAAAATCACGTTAATGTTATCGATGCTAGTAGATGATGTAGAATTGGTGTAGTGACCTATTGGGATGTATACTGGTTTGAGAGCCCAAGTTAATTAGTTTCCAAATTTTGAATACTGTGTGTGGTATATGGATGTGGGTTGGTTAGATTTTATGAATAAAAAGGAGAAACCATGAGTAGCTAGTGTCTAACATAGTGTCATATTGGGTGTTATACTATTTGTTAAACCTTACAAATATTTGTAATTAGATATGGAAAAATTTATGTGATTGATGAGAAGTTTTTTCAGAGTAATTGATTGTTGTGATTAAAATAATTATATTAAGTTCGTTGTGGATATGCTACAATGACAACATGAATGAATGTGTTGTTTCTTTAAGGTACATTGCTTCCTAGGTAGAAAGCAACCTAATAAGAAATAAAAAGAGAATATTATTTGTTTTAATGAGTAATGTTGCTTATTTGTATATGTTTATTATACTTTGTGCTTTAAGTCATTTTCTTGTGAAGGTTTTGTTATGATAACTTAGTGTGATATGTTAAGGGTCTCCAAAGAAAATGATCTAGATTCAACTATACTTAAATAGACTATGTAATTAGTTAAATGGTTTATGTGTACAACCAAAAGATCTCATGCAATACAAATGCAAGATTCAGCTACACTAAAAAAGTTATATAATTAGTTAAATGGTTTATGTATACAACCAAAAAACTTCAGGAAATACAAATGCATGAAACTGATAACGTGGATGATTGGTGGTGCTTTGGATAGGAACAACAAAAGAAAGAGAATGAATATCTTTTAGATCAACTACGACATCCTTCTTTTACTATACTCCTAATACATGTGGGATATCTAATGTGCACTTGCAATATGAATTGATGCTAGATTCCTTAGTGGAAGTTTAGAGCTTTTATGAGCATGTATTTAATATACTCTAAGACTTAAATGGAAGGGAATTTCTAGATCTGAGTTATGTATGCTAATGTAAAAGATTTAACTTTTTATACTCTTATAAATTTATAGAAATAAAATGATGATGATTAATATTTTATTTCATATCATATATGGTCATTTTTGTAATTGAATAATTAGTTTTACATTTTGTAATAAAGAATAAAGTCTCTCGTGTAATGCTTATACCAAATAGAACTTAATTGTATAACGATATTATCATAATAAAAAATTTGTAGACTTCTTAATAATCTATTGAAGGTGTGGAATTATAGAATGTTGTGTATAATCCTACAGTTGCAAACTCGCTATAGATAATATTAGGAGATTATAATTGCAATTGTAAAAATTCTTTATCTAATGGTGGTAAATTTTTGTAATTGAATATCTTAAGACTAAGTGGATTTTCTAGGGCTATTCCAATGACACCAATTATGATTTAGTATATAGAATTACTTTAAATGATTAACTAGGATTAAAATAGGTTTGACCATATAATGAATCTACATATTAGATTGGGGAGAAGGCCTTATAGTGGGAAGACTAGCTCACTTTTATAGTGAGATAAATAGTCGAATCCATTACACGCATATACTATCTACATAAAATTATTTATGTAGAGTGTAGATGCACATGATTATCTACATACAAAGTTATATGTGGAGAGGATTTAGCATGCCCTTTTCGATAGGCTGAAAAGGGAAAGTCAAGTTACCTCATTCAAAGACGATATGAAGGATAGCTTGGCATGGAAATATAATTCACCTAGTAATCTTACATAGCCATATGTAGGATATAGATATGTATGAGCCTCAAGGAATAAGAATCTAAGTGTAATATTAATTAAGTGTATGCATGGCCTCATGGATAGTTTTAGAAACTTCGGTATTGAAGTTACCCTTAAAAATATATTTTGAAATTTTTGGGTTGTGATATTTGGTATCAGAGCAGAGTTTGTAGGGGCGTAAGTTTCTTTGTGTAATATTAGATAGAGTGTAATAGGATATGACCTATATAGGGTATAGACCTATAAAAATATTATACATATTAAAATCAAACCTCAACTATCTAGTTTGAATAACTAAGAATATAGTTTCTAGTAGGAGAAGCAATTCAAGGAAGAAAATTGTGGAACTAAAATTTCCTCTCTCCTGTGTATGGCCAGGGATATGTTATCTGAGAGGGAGTGTTGCCCCATTGATGAGGTAGGATTGACAAAATAATGTAGATTTTGGGACAACAAATACAGATCTATATGCTCCTAAGAATGAGTGGAAGGATATTATTGCAATAGTTGTCCTAATAAAGGAACATATGGAAACATAAAAGTAGTTGTTGGAAGCTTTAGTGAATAAATATTTACAAGCTAGGAATTATAGGATGGGATGCGAGAGTAAACCTCTTACAAAGGCATAATAGGCTAGGGTTCAACCAAAGGTCGAGTTGGGTAAGGATATGAAACATCTAAAATCTTCCAAGTTCAATGGAGAGGAATATGGTGACAAAGTCAAGCTTGGATGAAAGAGATAGAAACCTATTTAATATGAAGAACTATTCCACTGGTACCTAAAATTCCTATCCTACTTTATATTTGTAAGGATTTGGTTTGTATTGATGGGAAACATATAGTGGGGAAAAATGGATTGAGGTTGCAGTTGATTTGAAATGGGAGAATTTTGTGATAGCTTTTAAAGAAATATTCCTCATAAAAAACTTCTACACCATGAAATTTTAAGAGTACATAAAACTTAGACAAAGGACTAGGACTATGGAAGTATACTATAAAAATTTCATCAAGCTACTGAAGTACGTTCCCATGTACAATGAAAAATGAAGATACATAAGTTTATTCTAGGAGCGGATCCTAGAATAGGGTATGAAGTGAATATATGGGGATCTAGTTCTCTTGAGAAGGTCTATGATCTAGCCAAGAAAGATGAAACTTATCTCAAGTCTTACTTCAATTATGAAGGGGCATCTCATCAAGACAAAAAGGTACTGAGAAAGAGAAATAGTGTATGGTTCATAAAATGGAAGAGTGAACATATTTACAAGAGTTTCCATAGATAGGATAGAAGAAATGATATAAAGGAAGGATGTTTTAGGAAGAGGTTAAAAGGGAAGAACTATAATACTAACAATCGTAACAATGGTGATAACCAATAACCAACACAATATCAGGCCAATCCTTGATAGGTAGCGAAATTAGAATATGGATAGAAGCAAAAAACACATCCAAAAACTAAAGTAGTATGCTATGAATGTGGTAGTCTACATTATGCTAAAAAATGTCCACTTAAACTAGGATCAAGTTTGAAAGGAAAAAAACCAACCTATAAAGAACTTGCACACAATATTTATGCAATAATAGAGAGTCATAATATGGAAGGATAATCCACTCCATTACAAATAAAAGGTAAGATATTTGGCATAAATGTTAGAATTTTGATTGATAGTGGGACCACAAATAATTTTGTTTCCACTAGGTTAATTAAAGATATACCATAAAGGCTAGAAATATTGGCACATGGGTGGAAGGTCGAGTATGGCTAAGGGTAGACCTACTTTGTGGATCAGTGTTACCCTATGATTGAAATTATCTTACCTAGCGGTACAACTATAGGTTACCTTTATGTAGCACCATTACATGATTTTGATGTTGTTCTAGGAATGAATTGTTTGCAATATCATAAGGTTATAATAAATTTCTAGGATAGATGTATTGAACACTCAAAATATGGTAGGAAAGTTCAAAGTATGTACAACCTACAAGGGATTTTCAACCCCAGATCTTCTCCACAATGCAACTTAAGAATAAAATGAAGAGAGGAGGAACACTTTACATGGTGAAGTTAAATGAGATAGAATATGAAAAGAAGAAAGAGGTGTTTGACAAACACCCAGTGCTTCAAAATTTTAAAGAGGTATTTACATAGAATTTGCCTAGATTACCTTCTAAACGTGAATTTGAATTCACAATTGAACTTCAACCTGGAAAAAAATCTATTCATAGAGATCCTTATATAATGAATATGATTGAGATACAAGAACTAAAATTATAGCTACAAGGATTACTGGAGAAGGGATATATTAGACTAAGTGTATCACCATGGGGTGCACCAATGTTATTCATAAAAAATAGGATGGTTCCTTGTGACTATGTATAGACTATAGGATTTTAAACAAGACAACAATTAAAAATAGGTATCCTCTACCTAGAATCAAAGACCTCTTTGATCAACTTAAAGATGCCACTATCTTTTCAAAGATTGATCTAAATTCAGGATACGACCAGTTGAGTATTCAATAAGGGGATATCCATAAGACAACCTTAAAAAAACATTATGGATATTATGAGTTTATTGTATTACCTTTTGGTCTATCAAATGCTCCAACATCATTTATGAATTTTATGAACAATATTTTCCAAAAGCTTTTGGATCGGTTTGTTCTTGTATTCTTGGATGATATTTTTATATATTTCCAAAATAAGGTTGAGCATAACATATACCTTGAGATCATGTTGGAGATGCTAAGAAAGAATTAATTGTATGGAAAATTAAAAAAGTGTTAATTTTTATGTCTCAAATGTGCAATATTTAGGGCATATTATATCGGCAAAAGGGATCACGGTGGATCCTAAGAAAATAGAAGTTATACTAAATTTTCCACCTCCAAGGTTTGACTGGATACTATAGGCGTTATATGAAGGACTATGCCAAGATAACCACTCCAATAACTAACCCTTAGAGAAAGGAAAAATAATTCAAATAGATAGTTAAATGTGAGGAAGCTTTCAATCTGCTCAAACAAAGACTCACTACATATCCCATACTAATGATATCAGATCCTCAGGGTAGCTTTTCTAAATGCATCATTGGAAGGTTTCATAGGAGTGCTCTCACAAGATGAAGCAGTGATAACTTACAGATCTAGGAAGCTAAAATGACATGAGGTCAATTATCCAACCCATGATTTGGAGTTTGCAGTAGTAGTTTTTTATCTTAAAGGTTGGTGACACTATTTGTTAGGGAGACCCTTTGAGTTGAGAATAGACGTCCAAATTCTGAAGTGCATCTTTACTCAACCTTTACTAAATATTAGGTAGAGAATGTGGATGGAATTTATCACCGAATATGATTTTAGTATTTAATACATCAAACGGAAGGAGAATAAGGTTGTTGATATCCTCAAAAGGAGAAGACACATAGCTATATCATCTCACATCCATGTAGACTTTATGGATCAGGTTAATAAAATGCAACAACATGATGTATTTTACAATCAAATCTAGAAAATGATAGAAATAAAATCAGAGTATCGTAAGTATTTCAACATCAAGGATGGTTTCTTGTGTTTTAAGGATATGGTAGCAGTTCTAAAGGCCAATAAATTGAATAAAATAATAATGAATGAAACCCATAAATATGCATATTCCGCTCATATAGGAGGAGCATAAATGAGAGATAATATGAAGAAATTTTTTTACTAGACAGGAATGAAGATTGACATAACTAAATTTGTTTCCCAATGTCTTGAATACCATAAAGTAAAGGTAGAAAACAAATATCCTTTAGGACTATTGTACCCCATGATGTACCATCACAAAAATGGTAGGTGATTTCAATGGATTTTATTGTAGGGTTTCCAAAGACCATATTCTAGCATGATGCAATCCTAGTTGTAATCAATAGAATGACCAAGATTGTGCACTTTATACCCAAAAATACCAAGTATGATGTCATGGTTGTGGTTAATAGATTTTCCAAATAAATATTTAGGCTTCATAGTTTTTTGGAAGTGATCATTTCAGATAGGGACTTGAGATTCACATCCAAGTTTTGGTAAGATTTGCATCGAGCCATTGGCACCAGATTAAACATCATTTATGCTTATCATCCAAAAATTAATAGGAAAATTGAAAGGATAAATTGGTTTTTAGAGGATATGCTTCACATGTATTGTATGGATTAGAAAATACAATGAGAGGATTACCTACACTTCGTAGAATTTACCTACAATAATGATCACCATTAGACCCTAGTCATGGCTCCATTTGAAGCTCTATATGGTGTAGGACACCATTGTATTGGTATAATATAGAAAAATAGAATTGTGCTTGGATCCAATATGGTCAAAGAAATATATCAACAATTGACAATGATTAGAGAAAGGTTGAAAGAATCTACAAATTGTCAAAAGATTTATGCTAAATTAAAGAGGTCTACAAGAGAGTTTACTATGGGTGATAAATTATTAATGAGGATGAGACCAAAGAAGAGTGGTATTAAATCCATAAAAATTTATCCACATTTTGTGGGACCCTTTGAAATTATAGAAAAGATCAATCCTATGGCATACCAACTTGCTTTACCACCTAGTTTGTTGAAGATACATTTCACATTTTATTACTTAGGAAATATGTAGCTAATATTGTTCATGTGTGGGACTTTTCTAATTTACATATGGTAGATCTAGAGGCTATAGAGGTTCGACCAGTAAATATCCTTGATTTCCATTACAAAATGATGAGGAAAGGGGCTTTGGAGCATTGCAAGTCCTAGTGTGACCATTACATTGAGAGAAATGCTACCTGGGAGAAAGTAGCAGATATGCAACAAATTTTTTGTTACCTGTTTGAGAATAATAGGTGATTGGTATTAATGTTGAATTATCTAAAACATAGAGGACTATGTTGATCCTAAGAGGGGTAGGATGTCATGACCCTCATTTTGATAGACTTTTTATTAGTTAATTAATGATTTGCTATGTTGTCTTTAGTGGAAATGAATGATTTTTTCATTCATAGTTTCCTATACAACTTGCTATATGGGAAAATGCATTTTTTTGGGTGAAAACACTACTATTATAGATAATATTTTTCTGAGATATTGCCATTTGATATAACTATTTTATATAGATATTTATTGGTTTAAAAGGGATTTCCATCAAAGAAAGAAATGGATATTTATTTGTAAATACGTTTAAAGATAAAAATGGTGTTATTTTGTTTCTTTTAGAGGAAATAAAATTAAAACACCCTTATTTCTAGCTTTATGATGTTAGCTTGAATAGAATAATACTGAAACCTTGTATTTTTGAAAAGTTAATAGAGTGAAGGTTTTCCATTATGGATGTTATGTTTTTGCTACCATAAAATGTGTTAATACAGGTTTATAAGGTTATGTTATATATATATATATATATATATATATATATATATATATATTGTTAACTCTTGATGGTGGTCATTGTATTTATTGATCAAAATGACCTTGTAGTGGAGTATAGAAGAACTCTAACTTGGGTGGAGTTTGTTGCTGAATCGTAATGGGTATAGTCGAAAGCTTGGTTACACATGCACTTGATACCAAATAACATGGGATCCTTTGGTTGGCTAATTTTTTTTTCCCCAAATGCATTCTAGATGGAAATAAATGTGTGAAATTGGGTGGTAATTACTCTTATCTCTAAACATATGCTCCAGAGATTTTAGAATTGGGGAAATGAGGGAAGGATCTCAGAAAAGAGATAGAGAGTTAGGAGAACGAAAGACGAAGATTGAAAAGAGGTCAAAAGAGATATTTGCAAGTTTTATGTCTTGTGGAGTTCACATCGATTACCAGGAATTGTATACAGAGGTTAATTTATTTACTTTGTAAGTAATGATTCTACAAAAAAACCCGAGTCTAGTTTAATCCTCATAAAAATCAAACAAATGAAACAGTGTTGAAAGTTGAAAGAATGAATCCTTCTTTATATGGCTAAAAAATACTATGTGATTAGTTAAATGGTTTATGTGTACAACCAAAATATATTATGCAATACAAATACATGATTCAACTACACTAAAAAAGACTATGTATTTAGTTAAATGGTTTATGTGTACAACCAAAATACCTCATGCAATACAAATGCAGGAAACCAAGAATGTGGATGATTGGTGGTGCTTTAGATAGAAATAATGAAATAAGGACAATAAATAACTTTTAGATAATTTATGGTGTCCTTTTACTAAACTCGTAATATGTGTGGGAAATCTAATGTGCACTTGCAATATGAATTTATGCTATATTCCTTAGTGTAAGTTTAGAGATTTTATGATCATGTATTTAATATAATTTGAGCCTTAAATGGAAGGGAAATTCGAGATCCAAGTTATGTTTACTATGCAAAAGATTTATGTATTTATATTCTTGTGAATTTGTAGAAACAAAAGGATGATGATAAATGTTTTATTTAAAATCATTTATGGGCCTTTATGTAATTGAAGAATTAGTTTTACATTTTGTAATAAATAAAGGAGTCTCTTGTGTAACACTTATACCAGATAGAACAAAATTGTATAATGACGTTATCATAAGTAGAAATATGTTGAATTCTTAATAATATTTTGAAGGTATGGAATTATAGGATGTCATGTATAATATTGTAGTTGCAAACTCACTATAGATAATCTTAAGAGATTGTAGTTGCAATTGCGGAAATTATTTACTTTATGGTGGTAATTTTTTGTAAGATAATGCCTTAAGACTAATTGGAATTTTTTAGGCCATTCCAATGAGGTCAATTATGATTTAGTAGATAAATTTACTTTAAAGGCTTAATTATGATTGAAATAGGGTTGATCATACATTGAATCCATGGATTAGATTGAAGAGAAGGCCTTATAGTGGGAAGACTAGCTCAATTTTATAGTGAGATAGTCAAATCCCTTACACGCATATAATATCTACATATAAATATTTGTGTAGAATGTGGATACACACAATTATCTACATAAAGAGATTTATGTAGAGTGGATTTAGCATGCCATTTTTGATAGATTGATAAGGGGAAGTCAAGTTAGCTCATTCAAAGACGATGAGAAGGATAACTTGGAATGGAAATAAAATTCACCGCTAATATTACATAGCAAAAAATATGTAGGATACAGAGATGGGTGAGCCTCAGTGAATAAGAATGTAAGTGGAATCTTGATTAAATGTATGTATGGCCTCATGGATAGTTATAGAAACTTGTGTATTAAAGTTACCCTTAAAAAATTGTTTGGAAATTTTGGGGTTGTGACACAAGAAACAATTAAAAAACTAATTTAACGTCCAATTTATATACTAACCACTTAAATTGTGTTTTCAATACCAAAATAATTATTATGGGATCAATTATAACAACAAAAGTAATGTTTTTATTGTAATATATACATAGCTATTATGTAGAGTCCTTAGCTACTAATATTGCTTTATGTATTTTAATAGATCCATCAACTTTATATTTTGTTTTGTAGATCCACTTTAGTCTAATGAAATCCATTTCTAGTGGAGGATCTACTAACTCTCATATTTCGTTCCATTATATGGTAGTAATATTCACATTCATGGATTTATGCCAAACATTATGCTTCACTAAATCTTTAAAATATTTTGGTTGCACTTCAATATGAGATAGTAAATAAAAAATCAAAATTGAATAAGTTTAGTAGTTTCTTCATAAATTCTTTTGACATTTTTTACCCTCCTTGGAGGAGGACTTGGAATTGAAGGAGGACTAGATGAAGGAGATGTCAAACTTGATGGAGTGGTATTAGAAGTTGAGTTGCTACTTATTCTAGTAGCATAAGGTGAAACATCTTGTATTGTATCCACAATTACTAGTTTTTCTTATTGTACATTTTTGTTCCATTGCCTTGATTTATTTTTAGTAAAAATTACATCACAATTAATTGTCAAGTTCTCTGTCACTAAATTATATATCTCGTAACCCTTTGTTTCCTCACTGTATCCAATAAAAGTGTATTTTCACTTTTATCATCAAGTATTTGTATTTTCTTTTAGTTTATATGAGCATAAGCAATGCAATCAAATACCTTATGATGATCCACATTAGGATTTATTGCTTTCCATGCCTCATAAGGAGTCATATTATTTACACTTTTTTTTGGACATCTATTTAGTATGTAAATAGATATGGCCACTACTTTATTGTAAAATGTATTTGAAATAACCTTAACCTTGAGAATTCTTATATCCATATGCACAATTAATAAATTCTTATGTTTATCTACCCCTTTATATTGAGGAGGATAGTTTACAATTAGTTGCCTTTGAATGCCATACATTTTAAAAAATCTCAAAATTTATTAGATGTAAATTCTAAACCTCTATCCATACATAAGATTCTTCAAGTGATAGCCACTATGCTTTTATTTATTAGCTTTAAATTTTTGGATCCTACTTTTATTTATTTTTTTAAATATTGGTCGTTTCATCATTAAAGCACATGATTACATTAAGCGGGTGGATAAAAAAACCTGTAGTAGGGTCCCTAATAACTATTACAAAGCATATCCGTTGAGAGGGAGAGATTTGAACCTGGGGCCTCTCCAACATGAGAGTTTTAACTACCCACTTATCTCCAACTCCCCCACATGGACTGATAAATACCTACTTTTATTGAGTGATAAGGTTTGCAATGGACCATAGATATCAACGTGTACTAATTAAAGTGGCACCTTTGCCCTCCATATATATCCTACTAAAAAGTCTGCTTACCAAAAATATAATCTTTACAAATTTGATCATCTCATTCAATAAATGGTAACCCTTTCATAGTTTATTTTCGATACAGTAGTCTTAACTCTCAAAAACTTAGGTGTTCAGACTTCATGTGCCATAACCATGATTCATCATTTAATATAGATTCTTGGGCTTGAGTTTCTAATGGGGGACAAAAATTGCTCACCCACAAATCCAAAAAATTCATTCATTAACTGGAAATCATTTTTTTTCTACACAGAACTAGCTGCAGGCCCAGTTTTTCTTTTCACTCTACAGCAATCTCTGCCTCACCATTCCTCTCTCACTACGTGCCTGGGTTTTTAAAGAGGCCCCACGACCCTCTAGAAAAAAAAAACAATAGCCCTCGGGCTTTCAAATCTGTAACCCTCTGTTATAGTAGTTTTTCCACACCTTTCCCATTACAAAGCTTGGGTTTTTATAGAGGCCCCCACCCTCTGAAACATCTGTCACAAAATTTAGAGCACAAAACCCAATCCATGGCTCCACTCTACACGGATCTTGTCACCGTCGTCTGACCGTCGCTTCCTGTCAGATTACTCTGTGCGACCCATCATTTTTGTTACCCGAGCCTCTTAGTATTCGCCCACTTTTACTGCACCTTGGTGCCATGTGTCATCCCTGTATGACTCTGCAACTGCTGCCTGACTTATGTCATCTTCTTCTTCCAGCTTCCTTCCACTCCTTCGGGTCACAATTTCACGACATGTCATGAAATCGTGACATCTTCTTGTTTCGCCTCCTCTTGCTTCTTCCTGTTGCAAAATCGTGACATGTCACGATATTGCGACATCTTCTCATTCTGCCTACCTTCTCTTCTTTGTGTCACAAAATCACGACATGTCATGATATCGCAACATCTTCCTTCCTTGCCTCCTTTCTTCTTCGTCGAGTCATGAAATCGTGACAAGTCACAAAATCGTGATATGTCACGATTTTTAGCTCCCTTGCCTTCTCTTCTTCATTGGGTCACGAAATTGTGACATCTTTCATCCTTTGGCTCCTTCGTTTGCATGTTGGTCATGAAATTGTGACATGTCATGCAATCACGACATCTTCCTCCTTTGGCTCCTTCGCTTGCCCTCTGGTCACAAAAATGCAACATGTCACGAAATCATGACATCTTTCTTCCTTGGCTCCTTCTTCACCTTCTGGTCGCGAAACTGTGACCTGTTGCGAAATCATGACATTTCTTCTCCCTTGCACTTCTTCTTGTCTGTAGGTCATGAAAATGCAACATGTCGTGAAATCGTGACATTTTCCTCTTATGCTCTTCATCCTGCCTTCTGGTCGCGATAATGTGACATGTCACGATATCACGACATCTTCTCTTCTAGATTTCTCTCTCCTATTTGGGTCGTGATAATGTGACCTGTCATGATATTGCGACATCTTTTTCCCTTGTGCCTTCTTTCTTCTTCAAGTCGCGATATCGCGACATGTCACGATATCATGACATTTTTTGTCCATTCCTTCTCTTTCCTCTTTTGGTCATGATATCACGACATTTTCCACCTTGCCTTTCTCTCTCCTTCCTGAGTCACGATAATGCGACATGTCGTGATATCACAACATTTTTTCTGTCACGATATCGCGACACCAAGGTGGAACACTTAGAATTTTCTTTCTGATGCAAGGTTGCTCTACTGCCACTGGATGCTCCTACATCAGACACCCAGGGTTGATGGAGAAGTGACCTTCACTTCTATACTGTCTGTCGCCTTCGGTGCTAGTACTGTGGGTACTGCATAGGGACTCAAACTCTTTCTAATCCAACCCCTTTCATAAACACTGCACAGAGTGTCAATTTTCTTCCTCTGAGGCTTCATCCATGAAACCCCCTGCAAGCACTACATAGAGTGCCAAATTCTTCCTCTGAGGCTTCATCCATGAAACCCCCTGCAAGCACTGCATAGAGTGCCAAATTCTTCCTCTGAGGCTTCATCCATGAAACCCCCTACAAGCACTACACAAAGTGCCAAATTCTTCCTCTGAGGCTTCATCCATGAAACCCCCTGCAAGCACTACACAGAGTGCCAAATTCTTCCTCTTTCCTGGTGCAAACTGCCTCATGTTCGGCGAATCTGTCTGCACATGCAGGAACTTCTTTCTCTCTTTTCAGGCCCTTCACCATAGATCTTGGTGCAAACTACCTCACATTTGGCAAATCTGCTTGCGCACTCAGGAACATTGGCTCTGATACCACTGATGGGGGACAAAAATTGCTCACCCGCAAATCCAAAAAATTCATTCATTAACTGGAAATCATTTTTTTTTTACACAGAACTGGCCGCAGGCCCAGTTTTTCTTTTCACTCTACAACAATCTCTGCCTCACCATTCCTCTCTCACTACGTGCCTAGGTTTTTAAAGAGGCCCCATGACCCTCTAGAAAAAAAAAACAATAGCCCTTGGGCTTTCAAATCTGTAACCCTCTGTTACAGTAGTTTTTCCACACCTTTTCCATTATAAAGCTTGGGTTTTTTTATAGAGGCCCCAACCCTCTAAAACATCTGTCACAAAATTCGGAGCACAAAACCCAATCCATGGCTCCACTCCGCACGGCTCCTGTCACCGTCGTCTGACCATCGCTTCCTGTCAGATTACTTTGTGCGACCCATCATTTTTGTTTCCCAAGCCTCTTGCTATTCGTCCACTTTTACTGCACCTTGGTGCCATGTGTCATCCTTGTACAACTCTGCAACTATCGCCTAACTTATGTCATCTTCTTCTTCTAGCTTCCTTCCACTCCTTCAGGTCATGATTTTGTGACATGTCACGAAATCACATCTTCTTGTTTCACCTCCTCTTGCTTCTTCCTGTTGCGATATCGTGACATCTTCTCATTCTGCCTACCTTATCTTATTTGCATCATGAAATCGTGACATGTCACGATATCATGACATCTTCCTTCCTTGCCTCCTTTCTTCTCCGTCGAGTCGCGAAATCATGACAAGTCATGAAATCATGATATGTCATGATTTTTTGCTCCCTTGCCTTCTCTTCTTCATCGGGTCACGAAATCGTGACATGTCATGAAATAATGACATCTTTCATCCTCTGGATCCTTCGTTTGCCTATTGGTTGTGAAATCATGACATGTCGCGCAATCGCGACATCTTCCTCCTCTGGTTGCTTCGCTTGCCCTCTGGTCGCGAAAATGTGACATGTCACAAAATTGTGACATCTTTCTTCCTTGGCTCCTTCTTCGCCTTCTGGCCGTGAAACTATGACCTATCATGAAATTGCGACATTTCTTCTCCCTTGCACTTCTTCTTGTCTATAGGTCGCAAAAATGCGACATGTCGCAAAATCATGACATTTTCCTCTTCTGCTCTTCATCCTGCCTTCTGGTCGTGATAATGCGACATGTCACGATATCGTGACATTTTCTCTTCTAGATTTCTCTCTCCTCTTTGGGTCGTGATAATGCGACCTGTCGCGATATCGCGACATCTTTTCCCCTTGCGCCTTCTTTCTTCTTCGAGTCGCGATATCGCGACATGTCACGATATCGTGACATTTTTCGTCCATTCCTTCTCTTTCCTCTTTTGGTCATGATATCGCGACATTTTCCACCTTGCCTTTCTCTCTCCTTCCTGAGTCGCGATAATGCGACATGTCGTGATATCGTGACACTTTTTCTGTCGCGATATCGCGACACCAAGGCGGAACACTTAGAATTTTCTTTCTGATGCAAGGTTGCTCTGTTGCCACTGGATGCTCCTGCATCAGTTTCTCCACATGCAAGTTTCAAAGGGAAATTTTTGAATTGTAGTATATTTTTTTTTTTCTACAAATGGATTGCAACCATTTTTATCACAGATAACACCCATTATTTTAAAAATAGCAAAATATTTATTTTCAATATGTTATACTATACTCAATAAATTATGAGCTAATATAGGCACATAAAAGACATCATGAGAACACTTTATCTCACATTATTTGTATCTTAATTGCAATGTTGTCCTTGCTCATGATCTAAAATTCCTCATCATCACCAAGCCATACTTGATAATTGATAGATTCATTCATCTTTACAAAGATAATTTTGTTGCCTATTGTGTGATTATTGCAAGTGCTTTCCAAAATTCATACATCCTTGGAGATTTCTTTTGTTATTGCACATGTAAAAAATATACTACTTTATTCTTCTTGTTCTTTAAAAATATTAGTGCATTGCTTATGATTTTTTGAGAAATAATGTTTATAATGAGTAAAAATTTCACAATGATAACATTGAACTTGTGATTGCTCAAGGTTTTGATTACCTCTATCATTATTGCTACTACCTTTTTCCTTTTTTATTACTACTATTTCCTATGTGTCATTCACTACCACCTTAGCTTGTAAGTCCTCTTCCTCTAAATTGTTATTCCCTTATAATTTTATTCTTTAAATGCTTTTCTCTTATTCTTTAAAATATTAAGCTTTGATTGAAAGGCTTTTTCAACAATTTTTTCATGGATCTACTCATCCTCTACTTTGTTTGAAATATTAAGTTTTTTTTTAATAAGCTATGTGTGGCTTCTATAGGGGGTCACTCTCATTACCAAAAAATAAAGATTACATTTCTCTCATTATATTTCTAACAATTTAATTATAGCATATCCAAATTTACCTTTCGATCAAATATATTCTTCATTTGCATTTCTAGCAATCTCCATCTTCCTCAAACTAATAAGTTTCCACAGTAAACTCCTTTTATATTATATGCCTTCTAACATTTAAAAAATTTCAAGATGAAATTCAACACCGCTAATGGCTAAAATATTTGATTCCCAACATCTATATCTATAAATATCTTGTCTATAACAACCTCCCAATTTCTTAATACCTTCTTTTAGGGTTCTTATGCATTCTCCTAATATTCCAAGATATTATTTTCTTTACTATTTTTTATTTATTTGTGAGTTTAGCCTCACTTCTTTTTAGCACTTGTGATATTTACTTTTGCTTTCCCATATCAATATCCCTTTGGGTTTATTTTTCTCTTCATTTTTTCTTATTAGGTCTTACTCTTTTTCTTTTTCATTCTTAGCAACACTTTCATCTTAATATATATATATATATATATATATATATTTACTGATAAAATAATCTAGTTTATATTATTTCACATATTAATTATATTTATATTATTCATTAATAGGTCTAATGCGTAAAAATTTGTGATTTTGTTTAGAAAAAATTAGGTCTTATTGCATGTCGTATTTAGTGGCCATTAACTCTCTATCTAAGTAGTGTATTGTGGTAGTGTTTTTCTAGTGCTAAATACTATTTAATGGATTTATTGTGAGCTATTATTTAGTTTAATGTTAATTTTATTTAAAATTATAACTTTAATTTTTTTTTTTAATTTGTTAAAGTGGTCTTACTTATATTACATCATAATAATATAGTGGTATTATCACAATATTAGAAAGTATGCATGTATCCATTAGCAATATTTAAACTTTGGTCTCCTCTTTAAAAGTTGAGTAATCTAACTAGTTGAACTAATGCCATTTGATAGATATATTTTTAATAATTGGTTATATGAGATTGAAATAGACCCATTCATATTACATCATAACTACATGGTGGTATTACAATAAGCTTGACAATTATGCATGTAACTTGGCAATATTCAAAATTCGGTCTTCTCCATGAAAGTTGAGGAATCTAACTAATTGAGCTATTGTCATCTAATTAAATGCTAACATTAACCTATGAGATCTGAAAATTGGCTTATGATGTGAAACTTTTCATGTCCAACTACTTACTCTAAATTCCATGGGTAGCTTTAAAATTTTATTATTGCATACATAATTTATTCATTTTGAATAATAAAATCCTATAATAGCTAGATCTATGGTTTGCTCTCTAGTTTCATAGTGAAATAATAATACAACTTAGATTTCACATGATCTATAATTAAACATAGGAATAAATGTTCTAAGAGGTTTCCTAACCCCTTCCTATTTCTTGATAGACTTTTGATTGTGGTTAAGTTTTTGTAGTAGAATACCTATATAACAAAGAAATATATTAAAATACTAAAAAAATAAATATGATTTATGTGATATATAAAATCATACTAATAATAATAATAATAAATTAACTTGAAAATAAAAGGAGATATCATTCTATAATTTGGCCTGATATTCCCATGACATGATTTATTGCTATGAGTAGAAATTGTGAGGAATTAGAGATCTCCAAGCAACATTCTACTTCTCACCAAACCAACCATATATTCCACTTTTTTATTGTATTCTTCCTCACCTAAGGGGTCCTTTCTTTCATCATGTACATAAAGTAGGTTCAACATGGAAGGAAAGTATTTTGAATGACCTTCATTGAAATATAAGGGTTTCTTGAGGATTCCTAGATCTAAGGGTGGAAAACAAATACTACTCGTGGAAGAAAAATGACCATTTTAAAAATCTTTAGTTTTTTATCCAGAATATAAATTTTATTTTATAACTAGTCCTTTAAATTAATGCATGTTTCATCCTTTTCTCTCTTTCATGAACTGATGCAGGAGCATCCGTGGACAGAGGGCAATCTTGCATCTTCCAAATATTTTTAGTTTCCTTTCTAAGTTCTTTGCACTTAGATCTATTATTTTCAAGTACTGTGAAAGGTTTGTGAAGCAAGTTTTGGTTTGGAAGGTTTTGAGAGGCAAGGAAGGGAGGGGTCGCGAAATCGTGACCCCAACGCAGCGTTGCAACTTTGGTGAAGTTTTGTCGCGATATCGCGATAGTAATGAAAGGAGGAGGCGAGAAGTCTTCAAACGTCGCGATATCGCGACGTCGCGATATCGCGACGGTAATGAAAAGAAAGAGCGAGGGTCTTCAAACGTCGCGACGTCGCGATATCACGACGGTAATGCAAAGAAAAGAGGAAGGGCTTCAGACGTCGCGATATCGCGACGGGTATCGGGCGCGATATCAGGTGGGCGGATATCGCGGCCAATTAAAGGCCGACACGTGGCCGGTATTCCGATAGTGGTGAAAGTTAAAGAGAGATAGAGAACGAGACCAGGGGTGATTAGCGAACGGTCGGGCTAGACCAAACCGAACACGTGGCAGTTGTGAAGGACACGTGGGTCGAGTATGTTGCGACAAGGAGAAAGATTGGATGGATGTACACGCAGCCGACCACGTGTATGCAAGTTAATTTGGGGGTCTCTTAAGCTGTTAAGGAAGGTGTCGACCGCGCTCTTTCCGTCTTGGCTTTACTGGCATCGAAGCATTTACAGGTGATGGTTTAATGGAAGGGACAACAGTGCAAAGGACGGTCAGAATGATGCGGCCGATGCAGAGAGGCCATCAATGCCGGTATCTTGATAGATTGGGCAGATCGACATTTAATATTGGAATTTCAAAAACACAGGAAGGGGGAAATTTGAATTTGAAATTTTTATTAGGTGGAGGCATTGAATGCCTGGAGGATCGAGGCCTCGTTAAAAACTCGGGGGGGATATCTTTGGGGAGGATGGTGAAGTTCGGGATTGGGGAAGAAGTGTTGTGCCGGGGAAAGTTACTACTGTATTTTGGTATTGAATGAATTAATGAAAATTTTTGTGAATTTATTGTGAGATTGTCTGTGTGAATCCCGGCTTTGCCATCAAGTGGTATCAGAGCGAGGAGCTCCTGAGCGTGTAACAGATCACCGGAGAAAGAGGCAGTTACACCAGGATCTGTGGGAAGATTTAAAAAAAAAAAAAAATAAATATATATATATATATATATATATATATATATATATATATATATATATATATATATATATAATGCCTCCACGAAGGAACCGAGGCGGAGGAGGAGGTGTGGTGCCGGCCGAAGACTTCCGGGCCTTGCAAAGGCAAGTTCAAGCCTTGCAAGCAGAGTTACGCGAAGGCGCGAACCCGGAGGGGAAGAGGAAAGTGAAGATGAAGTTGAAGAGGAAGAACAGTCCGAGGAAGAAGCAAAAGCTGTGGATCCAGCTCAGGCCCGGTTGTATAAGGCCATCTCTCAGATTGGAAAGCAGACCTAAAATGGAGGTTTCTACATACTCGGGAAACCTAAATCCAGAAGAAGTGATTGATTGGATAAATGATTTGGAGGAATATTTCGAGTATGAGGAAGTTGAAGACCCTAACCGAGTCAGATTTGCTAAGACGAAGTTGAAGGGCCATGCCAGCATTTGGTGGAGAGGAATCCAGTTGGAGAGGAACAGGAGAGGGAAGGAGAGAATAACGAGATGGGATAGAATGGTGGAGAAGCTTAAAAGATAGTTCATCCCGGCAGATTACGAGTTGGATCTGCTAAGAAAAATGCAGAGCTTGAGACAGACAAACAAAACTGTCCAAGAGTACACTGAAGAGTTTTACAAAATTTCTATTAGAACAGGGCATTTAGAGGCAAACAAAGAGAAGGTAGCCCGTTACATTAATGGGTTGAGGCTTGGTATCCAGGAAGAACTGAGCCTGGTTCGATTAAACACCATTGAGGATGCTTACCAATTTGCCTTGAAGGTAGAAGAAAAGCTGAACAAGCGGTTTGAAGGCAAGCAAAGAGGAAGAGGCCGAGGTGGAAGGACTGGTGGGAGAACCGATGGGGAAAAGTACAAGGATCCGAAGAAGACTGGTGAAGCCAGTAGTAACCAGGACCAAAAGGAAGAAGATGTTTATCAACCTCGAGATCAGAACAGCTACCCAAGAGGACGGGGTGGATCTGGACGAGGATTTGGAAGAGGAGTATTTCGTGGAACGTGTTTCCACTGTGGTGAAGAAGGACACCGGGCATTTGAATGTCCACAACATCGAGAAAGAACAAACAAGAGGCCTGAGGGTCCAGCCAGAGCTGCTGTGGCGGAGGAGGATGCTGAATCCGAGCATTCCGAAGAAGCAGAGAGGGGAGAAACAATGATTGTAAGAAGAGTCCTGTTGAACGAGGAGAAGGACACAGACCAGAGGAAAAGCTTATTCCGCACTAGATGTAAATGTGCGGGCAAGGTTTGCAATATCATTATTGATAATGGTAGCACGGATAACCTGGTTTCTGAGGAAATGGTTACCAAGTTACAGCTAGAAAGGAAGAAGCACCCACACCCATACCGGGTCGCATGGTTGCAAAAGGACCACAGAGCTTTGGTCAATGAGCAGTGTTCTGTTAAATTTAACATTGGAAATTATTGTGATGAGGTCCTGTGTGACATCTTGCCCATGGATGCTTGCCACATGTTGCTGGGGAGACCCTGGCAGTTTGACCGAAGTGCAGTACATGATGGCCGAGCCAACACCTACTCATTGACAAAGAATGGTGTACGCCATAAACTAAAGCCCTTGAAGGATGCGAGATGAAAAGGTATGTCATATTTCCAGAGTCTGTTTAGTTGAGGGGAGAGAGTTTTCGAACGGGTTAAAGCGTGAACATTTATGTTATGCAATAATCCCTAGAGTTAGGGGGAAGGAATGCCAGGATACCCCAGCAGAAATTCTAAATCTGCTGGAGGAATTTCCAGACATTGTGTCTGACAATGTGCCTGAGGGCTTACCCCCTGTGAGAAAAATTAGCCATCATATAGATTTAATACCAGGATCAAGCCTGCCAAATAAAGCTGCACACAGGATGACACCTGTAGAGACTGAGGAATTAAATAGACAGGTCCAAGAATTATTAGAAAAGGGATTAATTCGGGAAAGCTTGAGCCCATGCGCAGTCCCTGCAGTGCTGGCGCCAAAGAAGGATGGGGAATGGAGGATGTGTACTGATTCACGGGCCATCAACAAAATTACTATTAAGTACAGATTCCCGTTACCAAGAATGGATGATATCATGGACTGTTTAAGTGGAGCTGAGTACTTCACAAAGATTGACCTGAAAAGTGGCTATCATCAAATCCGTATCCGAGAGGGAGATGAATGGAAGACAACCTTCAAAACAAGAGAAGGCCTGTTTGAGTGGTTGGTCATGCCCTTTGGACTGTCCAATGCACCAAGTACCTTCATGCGGCTGATGAATGAAGTACTGAAAGAATTTCTGGGAAAGTTTGTTATTGTTTATTTAGATGATATATTGATATTCAGCAGGACCCTGGAGGAACACCTGATGCATATCAGGAGGGTCTTTGAAAAGCTGCAAGAAGAACAGTTATTAATAAATTTGAAAAAGTGTAATTTTGTCAAGAAGGAATTGGTATACTTGGGGTTTGTAATCTCAGCAGAAGGCCTGAAGATGGACCCCGAAAAGGTGAGAGCCATCATTGAATGGCCTACTCCAAGGAGCACAACAGAAGTGAGGTCATTCCATGGTCCGGCCGATTTTATAGGAAGTTCATAAAGAACTTCAGCTGTATTTGTGCACCTCTCACAGAGACAATGAGGGGAGATAAAAAGGAGTTCAAATGGACATCGGGGGCTGAAAGGAGCTTTGATACATTAAAGAGAAAAGTTACCGAACGGCCTGTTTTGGCACTTCCAGGACTTCAACAAGGTATTTCAGGTGGACTGTGATGCCAGTGGCAGTGCAATAGGGGCTGTACTGAGTCAAGGAGGCAAGCCAGTTGCTTATTTCAGTGAGAAATTGAATGATGCTCGAAAAAAGTATTCAGTCTATGATCAAGAATTTTATGCTATAGTTCAGGCCCTGAAGAAGTGGAGACATTATTTATTACCAAAGGAGTTTGTACTGTTCTCGACCATCGAGGCTTTGCAATACATTAACAATCAGACAAAACTAAACCAAAGGCACATGAAATGGGTGGAGTTCCTCCAAAGTTATACCTTTGTGCTGAAACACAGAAGTGGGAAGTCAAACAGAGTTGCAGATGCCTTAAGCAGAAGGCAGGCTCTGCTGACTAGATTGACAGTAGAAGTAGTGGGATTTGAAGAACTGAAAGGTCTGTACCCTGCAGATCCGGATTTTGCAGAAGCCTGGAAGGCTTGCTCGATACCTATTACTATGGATAGAACAAAATGGTTGGATTTCTTAATCCAGGACGGAATGCTGTTCAAAGGTAGTAAGTTGTGCATTCCCAGAAGTTCCATGAGGGAGAATTTAATCAAAGAAAAGCACAGCGGAGGGTTGGCTGGGCATTTTGGTCGGGACAAGACCATTGCCTTGGTTGAGGAAAATTACTACTGGCCACAACTTCAGCAAGATGTGCGGAAGTTTGTGCAAGGTTGCAGAATATGCCAGATGGCAAAGGGTGTAAGACAAAATACAGGGTTGTACCAGCCATTACCTGTGCCTGAGAGACCATGGGAGGACATAAGTATGGATTTTATTCTTGGATTGCCGAGAACACAGAGGGGAAATGACTCAGTATTTGTGGTGGTTGATCGGTTCTCCAAAATGGCACATTTCATTCCCTGCCAAAAGACAAGTGATGCAGTTCACATTGCTGGGTTGTTCTTCAAGGAAGTGGTCCGACTTCACGGTCTACCAAGAAGTATAGTTTCAGACAGAGATACAAAGTTCGTTGGGTACTTCTGGAGAACTCTGTGGAAGAAATTGAAGACAGACCTGAAATTCAGTTCAGCATACCATCCACAGACAGATGGGCAAACGGAGGTGGTCAATAGGAGCCTGGGCAATTTACTACGATGTTTGATAGTGGATCAACCCAAGGGATGGGATTTGGTCTTACCACAGGCAGAGTTTGCATATAACAATTCAGTTAACAAAAGCACAAGTAAATCTCCGTTTCGAGATAGTATATGGAAACGACCGAGGAATGTGTCTGAACTAAGAAAGTTGGACAGAAGAGAAAAATGTAGTGCCGAGGCAGAAGAATTTGCAGAGCATATGAAAAGTCTGCATGAGGAGGTAAGAAGACAAATTACAAAAATGAACAGTCAATACAAGACAAGGGCCGACCAGAAGCGGCGGTTCAAGGAGTTCAAGATTGGAGATGAGGTTATGGTGCATCTCAGGAAAGAGAGATTTCCTGCCAAGACTTACAATAAATTGAAGATGAAAAAGTTTGGACCCTGCAAAATACTGGGAAAGCGGGAGTCGGGAAATGCGTATGAAGTGGAATTGCCGAGTTGGCTTGATATTTCACCTATTTTTAATATTTCAGATCTAGTAGAATATCATGAGGGAGGAAGTACAGAGATGCAAGATCCAGAACCACGGCAATTTCCAACCTCTACACCAAGCACAGATGAGGCCGAGAAGATATTAGATACCCGTGAAGGCAGAAGCACCAGAAACAAACAGTATGCTGAGTATTTGATCAAGTGGAGGGGCAGGCCAGTGGAAGATGCGACTTGGGTATCGAAGACGGAGGTTGACCGCTTGGGTCTTCCCCCAACAAAATAGAAGTGAGGATCACTTCAAATCTACCCCGGGTGTCTGATGCAGGAGCATCCGGGGACAGAGGGCAATCTTGCATCTTCCAAATATTTTTAGTTTCCTTTCTAAGTTCTTTGCACTTAGATCTATTATTTTCAAGTACTGTGAAAGGTTTGTGAAGCAAGTTTTGGTTTGGAAGGTTTTGAGAGGCAAGGAAGGGAGGGGTCGCGAAATCGCGACCCCAACGCAGCGTTGCAACTTTGGTGAAGTTTTGTCGCGATATCGCGACAGTAATGAAAGGAGGAGGCGAGAAGTCTTCAAACGTCGCGATATCGTGACGTCGCGATATCGCGACGTCGCGATATCGCGACGGTAATGAAAAGAAAGAGCGAGGGTCTTCAAACGTCGCGATATCACGACGGTAATGCAAAGAAAAGAGGAAGGGCTTCAGACGTCGCGATATCGCGACGGGTCGCGATATCGCGACCTGTCGCGATATCGCGGCCAGTTAAAGGCCGACACGTGGCCGGTATTCCGATAGTGGTGAAAGTTAAAGAGAGATAGAGAACGAGACCAGGGGTGATTAGCGAACGGTCGGGCTAGACCAAACCGAACACGTGGCAGTTGTGAAGGACACGTGGGTCGAGTATGTTGCGACAAGGAGAAAGATTGGATGGATGTACACGCAGCCGACCACGTGTATGCAAGTTAATTTGGGGGTCTCTTAAGCTGTTAAGGAAGGTGTCGACCGCGCTCTTTCCGTCTTGGCTTTACTGGCATCGAAGCATTTACAGGTGATGGTTTAATGGAAGGGACAACAGTGCAAAGGACGGTCAGAATGATGCGGCCGATGCGAGAGAGGCCATCAATGCCGGTATCTTGATAGATTGGGCAGATCGACATTTAATATTGGAATTTCAAAAACACAGGAAGGGGGAAATTTGAATTTGAAATTTTTATTAGGTGGAGGCATTGAATGCCTGGAGGATCGAGGCCTCGTTAAAAACTCGGGGGGGATATCTTTGGGGAGGATGGTGAAGTTCGGGATTGGGGAAGAAGTGTTGTGCCGGGGGAAAGTTACTACTGTATTTTGGTATTGAATGAATTAATGAAAATTTTTGTGAATTTACTGTGAGATTGTCTGTGTGAATCCTGGCTTTGCCATCATGAACCCCTAGGAGATTTTATAAATTATTATTTTTGTGTTATCTATGTCTTTTTTATTTAAAAAAGTATTTATTTTTCACAGAATGTTTCTTTTAATCATAGTAACAAAATAAAGTGTTTTTAAATTGCAAATATAAATGGTGAAATTCACACTACACTCTTATTATTGTCATGGAATAATATTTCTTGTGATTAATATAAAGATAAATGCAAGGTAATGAATATAAGTTTCTACATTATTTAATGTAAAATGTTGGATAAAATTATATTTCATAGAGTGATAAGCAAATTGTTTGATCATATGTCAAGACCTTACAATATAATTTTTACTTTACTTATATTCATTTTACATATTATTTGTCATGAAAGAAATGATGTTAGTAGTGGTGTACTAGAAATGATGAGATTATATTTTTATTTTCAAGTTATTAAAATATATTTTCATATGAATCATTTCCAAGATATTTTTATAGTTTATCTAATATCTCTTTGCATAATGTCTCACTTTAATAGAATCAATGCTAGTTGTACCAACAAATCTTATTTATTTACAAGTATTTTCATGTGTTTGAGACAGTAAATATGTGTGAAAGTAAGATTAAAATTTTTAAAATTTATAATAACCAAAATTTTCAAGTGTATTGAAGAATATATGCCTTAGGTTATCATGAAATTGAGAAGAATACTATGACAATTCGAGAACATATAATTAAATGTATTTGTACTACGGAATTCATAAATAACCCTTGTGATCTATCATATGAATATTTTAAGTCATAATAATCAATTATCATACTCACTTTATATCTAGAAGAAGAATAGTTTGGACACGGTTAGAAATTGAGTTTACTTTTTTATTGTATGATGTTATAACCCTTTATATTAAGAACTCTATAATATTTGAATAAATTAATTGAAAATTATATTTATTCACATATAATTGAAATGAGATGTAAGTATTGAATTTTTGTATTATAAAATAATATGACATTATCTACTCTCAAGATCCAAGTAATTTATAGATGATTTTAGTACTTGTATGTTGCATAACATTGATGAAATTTGATTCTAAGACTTGTGAGAAAATAATAATATATTTCATTCTTTTCTTAATGATCCTATTATCTCTTATAAAGATCTAATAGGTAGGGTTGCACCTATGATATTATGACCTTATTGTAATACTATTGTTTTTCTTATATTTGTGGAAAACACCCAAAATGGGATACCACTTTTGGGTAAGTTCTAAGGAGGCAGGGATATTTATTTTTCCAAAAATAACCAGGGCTCACACCTGGACTACTCTCTTTTGCACACTCAAAGAGCATACCTAAAACAACAAAAACACAAACAAATACAAAAAATAAAAGAAAAAAAAAAACCAAAATAAATAAATAAACACACAAACAACAAAAGATGATAAAAAACACAAAACAAACACTAAAACATAAATATGATAAAAGACAAAAAAAAACATAAAACAAACACAAAAACATAAAAACAACAAAAAATGTAAAAAACAATAAACAATAACAAAAATGAAAATACACAAAAACAATAAAACAACACACAGACATAGCAAACACACACCCACACCCACACCCACACACACAAAAAGAACAAAAACATAAAACATAAAAAAATCAAAAGCACCCAAAAGAACACAAAAAAACACAGAAATAAAATAGAAAAAAATAATACAAAACAACACACACACCAAAAAACGAAAAAAATAAAAAATAAAAAACAAGTTTGCATTTTCTAGGCCAAAGGCTATTCATGCAAGAATAAACAAAGGAAACATAAGAATTATCAGTTTGACCAAGCGAACTAAAATACCCTAACTAAATCAGAAAGAAGCAAAAACAAAGAAAAAGGAACTAGGTACCTCTAGTATTGGAGCCATCCAGAGAAGGGATAGAAAGAAGAGCTTACCTTATTTTTGAACTCCACCATCTGGAAGGGTGGTCGTAGTAAGTAAGATCACCTTTAATGCCCAATTAGCTAAAGTACCAACAATCCTATTCTATTATCTAACTACGTGATTGTATTCAACTTTCAAAAATTCCTCAACAATTATTTTTATTCTCCAATCAACCTTATGATTATTATAAGGAGTCTTCAAAAAATTATTCATTACTTGAGAGCTAGATTCAACCAACATATTTTTCCATATGACCTTAGTAGCCTATCGAATACCTTAAGGATACCATACCCCTTAGCAAGATTATTCGAAAGGATACCCAAATTCTTAGCAAAAGGGAAAACCAAGAAACCATCTAAAAGTCTACCAATTCCTCCCACACTAGCTTTTCTAGGGTTCCCCCTAGAGGCTCCATCGGTATTGAATTTTTCAAAATCCTTAGAAGGAGGCTACCAATTCCTTGTTCTATCCATATTTTTATTACTCACATTCCCTTTAAGCTATTTGCCCTTAAAAGAGTTAATATTTAATCTTTGCATCACTTGATCCGATCTTTAGTTAGATTTCTAGGGATGTTTAAGGAGTTGTACTAATTCAACTAAATTAGCAATGGTATTTTTCTAGATATAATGAATGTCCTTTCATTCTTGATTGAAAATCTAATTGTTTCTTTCTTTCCAGATATTCCATGGTAGGATGGTAGAACCCATCCAAACTAGCTACTTAAAAAATTGATCAACACCCTCCTAATTAGGCCAATCCTTTCAAAGTTGTTCAAAAGTAAAAGAATTGGACCATTGTAATCCAAGTAAGATGGCCATTCTCCTGTACACTCAATAAAAATATGGTTGAGAGTTTCCATATTCTCTCCACATATATCACATCTAAATGGGCCATGAAACCATATTTCATAAGTTTCTCACTAGTAAGCAACATGTGATGCAATAAAAGCCATGTAAAGAACCTCACCTTAGGCCAAATATTTTTAGCCCACAAGTGATTAAATATATCATATGATTGGTTGGTATTATTATATCATAAGATCAAATAACCTTGAGCAACTAGATACTCACCCTTAGTAGTGTTGTTCCATCCAAAATAGTCTTTATCATGGGACCAAGAGAGAGATCTCATATGAAGGATTATTTCGATATATTTTCATTGCTTTTCTAGCATTTGAATAGTCCACTCCTCAATAGGGATCCAACATCTACCAATCTCTAAATTACCAGTATAGTACTGATAGTAATTAGTAACCTTTACCCAATTAGCTTGATGAAGCTCCTCCATCCAATGCATCGAATTAGGAAACTATGTTACCAAAGGTTGGTGACCATCCCATGAATCTATACAAAAATTTACTTGTTGACCATTATGAATGATCCAAAATAAGTTTTTCTTAATTGAATCCTCACCAACCTTAAGAACCTCTAAAATAGGAGAACCTTTGGTGGGAAATTGATAGTGAACAAGGTGTTCATTACTTTTGTTCTTAGTATATTTAGCACGAATATTATTGGCCCAAAGAGCATTAGGATTGTGCAAAATCCTCCAATACTATTTATAAGCTAAAGCCTTATTGATATTAATAGAATATTAGAAACCTAAAACCCCTTTATTCATAGGAAGACATAAAGTATTCCATTTCACCAAGGCCCATTTTATTTTCTCCTTAGTACTACTCTAGAGGAACTGATGATTGATTTGATCAAATTTTTGAAGAACAACCTTTGAGATATTCAACACAATAGAAACATAAATATATATAGCTTGAAGGACTGATTTTACCAAGGTAATTTTGCCCCAAAATAAAAGCCACCTATTGGTCCACTTTCTAATTTTCTTCTTAATTCTATCCAACAACAAATTCCAGTATTTCCTTTTTATATTTTAATTTTGAGAGGAATGCCTAAATACATGATTGGAAGGGAGGTATTCTTATATCTTAATTTATCCAATACCATGGATTCCTATTTGGGAGAGTAGTGAAAGAAAATAAATTTAGATTTATCTTCATTGATCAATTGCCCAGTAGTATTTTAAAAATAGTTGATGATTTGCATAATTATAGAAGCTTCCTTAACTATAGATTTACCTGACAGAGTAGATTCATCAATAAATTGAATATGAGAAAGAGGATCAGCTCCATGAGTAATAGTAACTCCCTCAAGGGTTCTATTTTATCTATTTTTGGTTATAGTCCTACCCAATTATTCAACAAGAATGATGAATGAATAAGGGGATAGAAGATCACCTTTCATAATACATCAAGAAGTAGAGAACTAAGGATTTTCATTGATAATAATAAATTAGGATATCATAGAGATACATCCTATAATCTAGTTCATCCAATCTTGAGAGAAGCCAAATTGCCTTAAAACTTTGATAAGGAAGTACCAATCCACTCTATCATAAGCTTTAGATAAGTCTATAATAATGAACATAGATGGAGATTTGTACATTTCCATGGAATTGATGGCTTCCTAAGCAAGGACCATCTCATCCACTATTTTATGCCCTTCCACATAACTCCCTTGTTCATGGCAAATAATATTATACAAAAGAGGCTTCAACATTTTTGCCATGATCTTTGTAATAATTTTGAGAAGAATATTACATAAAGCTATAGGTCTAAAAGCTAAGATATGATCTACCTCTTGAGATTTTGGGACAAGAGCTATATATTTTTTATTGAAAACCTTCAAAATTTCTTTGACTTTGTTGGCTTCTTCCACCACCTCTAATAAATTAGCATGAAGGATATCCCAAAACTCTTGATAGAACCCAATGGAAAAATCATCAAGGCCTGGGATTTTTCCTTTTTGTATTTTAAAAACCACCTATTGAAGCTTATTGATAGCAAATCAAGTAGTCAAAATAGATTTCTCCTTAGAAGTGATTAGAGTAGGGATGGTGATGCAGGAGCATCCGGTGGTGGTAGAGCAATCTTGCATCATCCAAAATTTTAAGTGCTGGCAAAGGGATAAGTTGTCACGATATCGTGATAGAAAATGTGTCACGATATTGTGACACATTTTGAGAAAAAGCGCCAAGGGGAAGAGCTGTCGCGATATCGTGACACATTTTGAGAATAAACGCCAAGGGGAAATGTTGTCGCGATATCGCGACAGATTCGGAGGAAAGGCGCCCAGGGGAAAAGCTGTCGTGATATCACGACACATTTTGAGAATTGGCACCAAGGGGAAAAGTTTTCATGAAATTGCGACCCATTTGGAGAAAAGGCACCGAGGGGAAAGGCTGTCGCAATATCGTGACATGTCATGGTTTCGCATCCCAAAGGCAAAATACAAGTACAAAAGACAGGGATGTCACGATTTCGTGACATGTCACAGTTTCATGGCCTGAAGGTAGAATTCAAGTGCGAAAGGCAAAGACGTCACGATTTCACATGTCACAATTTTGTGACCTAAAGGCAGAAAGCAGTTGCTGAAGGCAAAGACGTCGCGATTTTGCGACATGTCATGGTTTCATGGCCTGAAGGCAGAAGCCAAGTGCGAAAGGCAAAAACATCACGATTTTGTGACATGTTGCGGTTTCACAGCCTGAAGGCAGAAGCCAAGTGCGAAAGGCAAAGACGTCACGATTTCGTAATAGGTCACGATTTCGTGACCCAAAAATAGAAGGTGAGTGCGAAAGGCAAGGGCGTCATGATTTCATGACATGTCGTGGTTTCGCAACCCAAAGGTAGAAAGTGAGTGTGAAAGGCGAAGACGTCGCGATTTCATGACATGTCACAGTTTCGCGACCTGAAGGAGAGAATAGAGGCCGAACGCAAAAACATCATGAAATAACGATAGAATGTTCACGACTCCAAATGGACCGACGGTTGCAGAGGGCATTGTAGAAGGGCATGTGGCAACAAAATACAGGTGGCTATAGAGCACTCCTGTGAATGATGACTCAGAGGGTCGATGTGCAGGCGGCTATAGAGTGCTCTGCCACTCTATGCAATGATGGTCTGAGACACCTGGCAACAGGTTGCGGGCGACAACAAAACATTCGTGCGAGAGGTTATAGAGAACTCCGCAATCTGTGTAATGATGAGAAGAGGGGGTCAGGTCTGCTATAAGAGACATTTCATACATTGTAACGGGGGTTGGCCAATTGTAACTTCTATAATTTGGATTTTGAAAGCTTGGAATGAAATTTTAGTGGTTTTTTTGTGTGTAAATCCAACTCTGCGTCAAGTGGTATCAGAGCCAGAAGGTTTTGAGCACGCGAACAGATCATCGACCATGAGGCAGTTTATGCCAAGATCTATGGTTGGGTGTGGTGAGAAAGTGAGCAAGATGCCTCCGCAAAGAAACCATGGTGGTGTGAGGAATAGGGGGGTAGAGGTCGATCTCAGAGCCTTGTAGATGCAAGTGCAAGCCCTGCAGGAGGAATTGAGAAGAGGAGTTGAGCCAAGAAGAGAGGACCATAGTGAAGATGAAGTTTGGGAAGACGAGGGTCCATCTGATGAGGAAGAAGCATTGGATCTAGCAAAATCTAGACTGTATCGGGCCATATCCCAGATCGGGAAGAAGCTAAAGTTTAACGTTTCCACATACTCTAGGAATATCGACCCCGAGGAGTTGATAGATTGGATCAACGACATGGAGGAATATTTTGAGTATGAGGAGATCTCTGATCCAAATCAGATCAGGTTCACAAAAACAAATTTGAAAGGACATGCTAGTATCTGGTGGAAAGGGGTACAGCTAGAAAATAACAGGAGGGGAAAATAAAAGATCACCAGGTGGGATCGGATGGTTGAGAAATTGAAGAGGCAATTCATCCCCGTCGACTATGATTTGGATCTATTGAGGATGATGCAGAGTCTAAGGCGGGTGAGTAAATCTGTCAAAGAGTACATGAAGGAGTTCTACTAGATCTCAATTCGAACCGGCCATTTTGAGGCGAATAAGGAGGTCACCCGCTACATCAATGGATTGAGAACCATCATTCAAGAAGAGTTGAGTCTGGTTTGGATGAGCACGGTTGAGGATGCGTACCAGTTTGCCTTAAAAGTGGAAGAGAAACTGAATAGGAGGTTTGAAGGTAATCACAAAGGAAAGGATCATGGTGGGAGAGCTGGTGGAAGGACCAGTGGAGGAAGATACAGAGATTTGAGGAAGACTGGTGAAGCAAGCAGTAGCCAGGACCTGAAAGAAGAGAAAGAGGATAATACCCACCGCCCATGCAATCAGAACAACAGCTACCCGAGAGGAAGAGGTAGGCCTGGGCATGGGTATGGGAGAGGTGTATTTCATGGAACCTACTTCAATTACAGGGAAGAAGGACATCGGGCATACAACTGCCCATAGTGCCAAGAAATGCCAAATCGAAGACCTGAGGGTCAGGCCAAGGATGCTGTAGCAGACGAAGGTGTCAAATCTGAGCACTCTAAGGAGGCAAAATGAGGAGAAGCGATGGTCATCAGCAGAGTCTTGTTGAATGAGGAAAAGGAGCCAGACTAGAGGAACATACTGTTTTGCACAAGATGCAAGTGCTCGAGCAAGGTCTGTAACATCATTATCGACAATGGTAGCACTGATAACTTGGTCTCTAAGGAGATGGTTGCCAAGTTGTAGTTAGAGAGAAGAAGACACCCGCATCCATATCGGATTGCGTGGTTACAGAAGGACCATAGGGTTCTGGTCAGTGAGCAATGCCTGGTGAAGTTTAACATTAGGACTTACCATGATGAGGTCCTGTGTGACATCCTACCTATGGATGCATGTCACATGTTGCTTGGGAGACCATGACAGTTTGATCAGAGTGCAGTACATGATGGTCGAGCCAACACGTATTCCTTGTCAAAGAATGGAGTTCGTCATAAGTTGAAACCCTTGAAGGAGGTGGATGAAAAGGTATGTAGTAGTGCTTGGATCTGTCTAGTTGATGGAAGAAGATTTTTAGATGGTCTAAAGCCAGATCATATGTGCTATGCGATAATCCCTAAGGTTAGGGAAAGGGAATGTGAGGATACCCTAGTGGAAGTCATGGGCCTACTAGAGGAATTTCTAGATATCTTATTTGATAATGTGCCTGAGGGTTTACCACCTGTAAGGAAGATAAGTCACCATATAGACTTGGTACCAGGGTCTAGCTTGCCTAATAAGGTCGCACACAGGATGACTCCTATGGAAACTGAGGAGCTGAATAGGCAAGTTCAAGAGTTGCTAAAGAAGGGGTTGATTCGGGAGAGTCTTAGCCCATGTGTAGTACCTGCAGTACTAGCACCCAAGAAATATGGAGAGTGGAGAATGTGCATAGACTCTCGGGCAATTAACAAGATCACTATAAAATACAGGTTCCCATTGCCAAGGATGGATGACATCATGGACTGTTTGAGTGGAGCTGAGTACTTCACGAATATTGATCTGAAAAGTGGTTATCATCAGATCCATGTTAGAGAAGGGTATGAATGGAATACAGCCTTCAAAACCAGAGAAGGTTTGTATGAGTGGTTGGTCATGCCATTTGGGCTAACCAATGCACCAAGTACATTCATGCGGCTAATGAATGAAGTCTTGAAAGAATTCTTAGGCAAATTTTTCATTGTCTACTTGGATGATATCTTGATATTTAGAAAAACCCTGGAGGAACACCTGATGCATATCAGGAGGGTTTTTGAGAAGCTGCGGGAGGAGTAGTTGCTGATAAATCTAAAGAAGTGTAACTTCGTGAAAAGGGAGTTAGTATACCTGGGATTTGTCATCTCAGCAGACGGTCTAAAAATGGACCTAGAAAAGGTGAGGGCTATCATAGAATGGCCTGCTCCAAGAAGCGTGACTGAGGTAAGATTGTTTCATGGTCTAGCCAATTTTTATAGAAAGTTCATTAGAAATTTTAGCAGTATTTGTGCATCCCTTACGGAGACAATGAGGGGGAACAAGAAGGAATTTAAGTGGACAACCGGAGCAGACAAAAGCTTTGCTATGTTAAATAAGGTCACAGAACAACCTGTCTTAGCACTTCTAGACTTCAATAAGGTATTTCAGGTAGACTGTGATGCTAATGGTAGTGCCATAGGGGCTGTATTGAGTCAAGAGGGTAAGCCTGTCGCTTATTTTAGTGAGAAACTCAATGATGCCAGGAAGAAGCATTCGGTGTATGATCAGGAGTTCTATGCCATAGTTCAGGCTCTGAATAAATGGAGGCATTATTTGTTGCCAAAGGAATTTGTTCTATTCACTGATCATCAGGCACTGTAGTATATTAACAGTCAAGGAAAGCTAAATTAGAGGCACCTGAAGTGGGTTGAGTTCTTGTAGAGCTATACATTTGTGTTGAAGCACCGAAGAAAAAAGTCCAATAGAGTTGCATATGCTTTAAGTAGGAGACAATGTTTATTGATGGAAATGAAGGTGGAAGTTGTAGGGTTTGTTGAACTTAAAGGTTTGTACCTTGCAGATCCCGACTTCGCAGAAGCTTGGAAGGCCTGCTCTACGCCTGCTACTTTAGATCGGACTAAGTGGTTAAATTTTTTGATTCAATATGGAATGCTATTTAGGGGAAACCAATTATGCATTCCACGAAGTTCAATGAGGGAGAATTTGATCAAGGAAAAACACAGCGGAGGGTTGGCTGGACACTTTGGTCAAGACAAGACCATTTCCCTTGTTAATGAAAACTACTACTGGCCGTAGTTGCAACAGGATGTGACAAAATTCGTGCAAATTTGTAGGATATGCCAGATGGCGAAAGGTGTGAGACAGCATACTGGCTTATATCAACCACTACCTATACCCGAAATACCGTGGGAGGACATCAGTATGGATTTTGTTCTGGGTTTACCTAAGACACAAAGGGGAAACGACTCCATACTTGTGGTGGTTGACAGGTTTTTGAAAAATGGCTCACTTTATCTCCTTCCATAATACTAGTGATGCGGTCCATGTGGCAGGTTTATTTTTCAAAGAAGTGGTACGACTTCATGGTCTACCAAAGAGTATTGTGTCGGACAGGGATACCAAGTTTGTAGGGTATTTTTGGAGAACCCTGTGGAAGAAATTGAAGACGGATTTAAAATTTAGTTTTGCATACCACCCACAGACAAATGGCCAAATAGAGGTGGTAAATAGAAGTTTGGGCAATCTATTGAGATGCCTGATCGGAGACAAGCCCAAGGGATGGGATTTAGTTTTACTGCAAGCAGAATTTGCATACAACAACTCTGTTAATAGGAGTACCAACAAATTGCCATTCCAAGTAATTTATGGGAGCAGCCCAAGAAATGCTTCTGAGTTGAGGAGGATGGATACAAGAGAAAAGTGTAGTGCTGAGGCCGAAGACTTTGCAGAGCACCTGAAAAGCTTGCATGAAGAGGTGACAAAGTAGATCACTAAGATGAATACTCAATATAAGACCAGGGCATACCAGAAGCACCGAGCTAAAGAGTTTGAATTAGGATATGCCATCATGGTCCATCTAAGAAAAGAAATGTTTCCTGCCAAGACCTATAACAAGCTGAAGATGAAGAAGTTTGGGCCATGCAGAATCATTGGAAAACGAGATTCGGGCAATGCATACGAGGTGGAGTTACCGAGTGAACTTAACATCTCACCCATTTTTAACATTTCAGATTTGGTCGAGTATCATGAAGGAGATAGCAGTGAGACACCAAGCCCGGATTTGTGGAGCATTCCAGTAGCCAACCCAATCGCAGACGAGATAGAAGAAGTCCTTGATACGCGTGAGGGCCGAAGTACTAGGAATAGGCGCTATTCTGAATATTTGATCAAGTGGAAGGGCAGACCCATAGAAGATGCAACTTGGTTGTCAAAGATAGAGGTTGACTGTCTGGGTCTACCTCACACAGAGTAGAAGTGAAGGTCACTTCTCAATTTACCCCAGGTGTCTGATGTAGGAGCATCCGGTGGTGGTAGAGCAATATTTCATCATCCAAAATTTTAAGTGCTGGCGAAGGGATAAGTTGTCGTGATATTGCGACAAAAAATGTGTCGTGGTATCACGACACATTTTGAGAAAATGCACCAAGGGGAAGAGCTGTCGCGATATCGCGACACATTTTGAGAATAGGCGCCAAGGGGAAATGTTGTCGCGATATCGCGATAGATTCAGAGAAAAGGCGTCCAGGGGAAAAGCTATCATGATATCATGACACATTTTGATAATTGGCATCAAGGGGAAAGGTTGTCGCAAAATCATGACCCATTTGGAGAAAAGGCACTGAGGGTAAAGGCTATCATGATATCGCGACATGTCGTGATTTCACAGACCAAAGGCAGAAGACAAGTACGAAAGACAAGGATGTCACGATTTCGCAACATGTCACGGTTTCACGGCCCAAAGGCAGAAGTCAAGTGTGAAAGGCAAAGTCGTCATGATTTCATGACCCAAAGGTGGAAAGCGGGTGCTGAAGGCAAAGATGTGATTTCATGACATGTCACGGTTTCACGGCCCGAAGGCAGAAGCCAAGTGCGAAAGGCAAAAATGTCATGATTTTGTGACATGTCATGATTTCATGGCCCCAAGGCAGAAGCCAAGTGTGAAAGGCAAAGACGTCATGATTTTATGACATGTCACGGTTTCACAACCCAAAAATAGAAGGTGAGTGCGAAAGGTAAGGGCAACGTGATTTTGTGACATGTCACGATTTCATGACCCAAAGGCAGAAAGCGAGTGCGAAAGGTGAATATGTCATGATTTCATGACATGTCATGATTTCGCGACCCAAAGGAGAGAATAGAGGCCAAACGCCAAAACATCATGAAATCGTGATAGAACGTTCACGACTCCAGACAGACTGACAGTTGTAGAGGGCGTTGCAGAAGGGCACATGGTAGCAAAATACAGGTGGCTATAGAGCACTCCTATGAATGATGACTCAGAGGGTCGATGTGCAGGTGATTGTAGAGCACTCTGCCACTCTATGCAATGATGGTCCGAGACACCTGGCAACAGGTTGCAAGCGGCGATAGAACATTCATGCGAGAGGTTATAGAGAACTTCGTAGTCTGTGTAATGATGAGGAGAGGGGGTTAGGTCCACTATAAGAGACAGTTCATACATTGTAAGGGGGGTTGGCCAATTATAACTTCTGTAATTCAAATTTTGAAAGCTTGGAATGAAATTTTAGTGGTTTTTCTATGTGTAAATCCAGCTCTGCATCAGATGGCTTGAAGAATATTTTGTTGAAGCTAATTCAAGAAGAGCAACAACAAACAAATTGGAAAAATAATTGACAACAATAGAGTTCATGCCATCCCAAGGGTAGACAACATCTCTAGAATCATATTTTAGGGATGTTGTGAGATCTTTGAGCTAGAAGAGATTTGTGGAAGAAATTTGTGTTTCGATCTCCTTCTTTGAGCCATTGGATCATAGATTTTTGCTTCCATAAGAGTTCTTTTTTTATATAATTACTCTAATTGAGTAGTGAGTGTAATTTCATCTATACTTCTACTCTCTATGAGGCCATATAAATGGATTTTATTATTTAAATTTTCAATTTGAGCAATAACTTCATGTTTTTATTGAACATATCCAAAATTCTTTCAATTCCAAAACTTGATTCTATATTTACTATATTACAACCTTTTGGAAAAACAAAATATCTTAGTCCCATACCTTGGTTTACCTTCCTTCCACCATTTTTGCACTCAGGGTCTGAAGTAATTCTCTCTAAACTAAATTAACTAAAATCTAAAAGGTAATAAAATCACATTGGTTTTCCAAATTTCCACCATGACTGGTTGGTGATGAGCTAGCATTGTTAAGAGTCTTCACCTTAGGAATGTGACCATGGATTAAGAAATTATAAGGGAACAAGAAACTATTTGATCTCTCCATAATAAAATCTAAGTCTTTTCTTATGTTAGACTAAGTCATAAGGCCATTATCTAGTTGGATGTCCACAAGATGAAGGTTTGTAATATATTCACTCCTGAGGTCAGTGCTTTTATCTAAATTTTTATTTTTCCATTTTATCATCCAAAGATAGGATGGTATTGAGATATCCTCCAATCAATATGCAAGCTTAAATAAAATTAGATATAATATAAGTTATATCCTTCTACCATCTTCCCTTTTCCTCTAAAGTTGTCAAAGTATAAATAATTATACAAAGCATAATTTGGTTAGAATGTCTAATTTGAATAGCTATAGCTAAAATACCCCAGTTTCAAACCATATTGTGAATAAAAACCTCTTTTGGTTCCTAAAGGTAAGAAATTCCACCATAAATCCCCTAGGAACTAAGGGAAGTAACTTTCTAGTTGGCCAAATTTGACTTGCAATTGAACCCATTTCCTCTATTAAAATCTTTGTTTTCTAAAAGAAACCAAGATATGGATGGTTTTTCTGAATCATTCTTCTAATTTCATTTTGTTTTGAAAGACTCCCTTTGAGTCCTCTAATATTACAAGTGATGATTTTACTTAATACCAAGGCTAAAAAATTGGTAAAGACAGTAATCTTACCTTCCTCTACATGCTTTTCACCTTCTTTTACCATATGATGTTGATTGGTCTTGCAACCCACATTTTGGTTGGAATCCATATTTTTTTCCCTATTTCTTGACTTACCCTAATTGAATTTGAGGTGGCTTCTAACCTTGAATATTGCATGTATAAAAAATATATGAAACCCTCACATAGTCTAATAAAAAATATCCATAAACATTCCTCTCCTATTGTAATACTAGTGTTAGTGGAAGAAAAAGTAATAAATATACATGGGCACACATAATGTATGCAAACACACAAACATACAAAAAAAAACTAACATGTTATTAGTTTTTAGTGTTCCACCACTTTACAATATTATATCATTCCATTCATATGGGGGATGATAGGGCACCTAACAAAGGGTCACACCTATTTGATGCTTATTGACTCAATATCAATTACTAAAAAACTACTTTATAGGTACTAACCATATAGTTTTAACACCAAAGGATTATACTAATATAATGAACTAATGCAAGGGATGGTAGTTTTGCCATTGCACAACCCATCCAAATTGGGGATCCAATTGAATTTTTTAATTTTTATGAAGTTGTGATTTCAAACTAAGTTTGCTTGCATCCATATTTTACTATTGGTTTTTCATTTAATTTTATATAAAATATTGATTTTCAATTGCATTGTTTTAATTTTAATAATTTCAAATAAGAAAGTGTGCATTCTCTGTTATATTTATGTCTGAGATAAACTTTAATGGGTATACTTTAATTGAGCACTAAGGAGAATTTGAAGAACATAAGATTATACTGATATGGGGGGTGAATAGTATAAGATCAGTTTTTACTTTTCTTTCCCAACCAATATTATGCAATGTATATATAGCAATATCAATAGCAGTAATAAAAGCTATGCAAAAATCACCACACACAATAGAGACACAAAATTTAAGTGGTTCACCCAATGTGGGCTACTCCACGAAGAAAATCTTTTAATAAAACTTTCTCAATCAATAACTTGGGAATCCTTTCCCTATTATAATTTTTATGGACCTCTATCCAAAGGAGACACCAATCCCCTAAATCAAGTTCATGGATCTCTATCCACAAGAGACACCAATATCCTAACTCTGCTCTGGTTGGTGATCCTCTAGAAGACCTCTACCTCCACTACCCTTAGAAAATGGAACTCTATCCATAGAAGAAACCTGTCCTCCCTACTCTAGGTGGAGATCTTTGTCCTTAAATATGTCACCTCTAAAGCTCTTTCTCAAATATATACTAAATACAGTCCTTCAGTCTAACACAAATTTATCCTCAATATTTGTGTCTGGTCTAGCAAAAACCTATCCTCAAATATGCACAAAAATTTGTCCTCGAATATGTACTAAACACAGTCCTTCAGTCTATCACAAATATATCCTTAATCTATGTCCTCAAGCCTTAACTCAAAGCTTGACTAAATTTCAAATCAACTCTACTAGATTTGCCCCAACCCTTAACTCAAGGTTTGAACAAATAAATCAATAAACTCTGCTCTCAAGTCTTCTCAAAGACTTATCTCAAATCTGCCTTGTAAGATTCCACAAAATCTCACACCAATATTTCCTTAAGTCCTCTCTAGAACTTATTCAATCTTCTCAATAAGTTCTCACAAGAACTTATCCAAATTTGCTCTCAATCTATATTTTAAGCTTCCACAAAAGCTTACCCAAGTCTGTCCACAAGTCTTCTCAAATATTTACCTCAAATCTACTCAACAAGTCCACACTAGAACTTGTCCACTCTCATAGAAACATAAAGAGAATTGTTAGAGACTCAATATGCTCTATACTCATCTCAATACTCAATCACTTTCAAAATCTCTTTTAGAAACATACAAACAATTGTTAGAGACTCAATATGCTTCACATTCACCTCAATACTCAATCACTTTCTCAAATAAATTTATAATATAGAATAGTTTGTTTTATGGAACTTGAACAATCACTTCACACATCCACTTGACTAGGCTCAACCAACTCTACTCAACCAATCACTCAATGAAACAATCCTTTCTTGCAAACCCTAGTCCAAGCATATAAACCTTCACTCAAAATATTTCAACAATGCTTATCAACAAATCTCACATAACAATGATACTCATGTTCTTTTCAAACCCTAGTTCAATTTATTCACTCAACCAATGGCTTCAACAACAATGCTTATCAAACAAGGTTTTAACAACTCTTTATTCCAGAAAACCTTGAAGCATTAACTCAACACACTCAATAAGGAAATCAAATTAAATCCTTTTCACTCCAAACTTATTTTCCAGAAAACCAACCAATCAACTCAATTATGGAAGAATGTGCTCATACCTTTTTCTTGATGATGAAGGAACCTCAAACATCTTCCACAACCATAAATACTTCTTTGCCAAGCTCAAAGAAGTTAGATAACAATACAAAGCATATAATAACTCACAAATACACCTTATTACTCCATTCTTAAAATAATATCCAACACCACAATAGTTTAAATATTCACTTCTCAAAAACCCTAACTCATCACAATTTCATCTCAACCATTCAAATTTGACATAAGCTACTTCAAAAAAATATCCTCAAAAATTAACCCAATTTCTACTTATAACTCCCTACTTTAATATTGCATTTAAAAATAAATCTTTTGAAAAATAATGTAATAAATATTTTTCCTTTCCTCTAAGGTAAAAATATTTTTACCCACAAATTAATCTCAACAAACACCTTTCAGAAAACTCATAAAAAATCTCTTTAACTTAGGCTAAACTCCAAAAAAAAATATTCCCCTTATTTCTCCTAAGACAAACTTTAGCCTAAGCAAAAATCAAATTTAATAATTAAAAAGCTTTACCACTTTGGCATGCACATGAGTCGAAATGAGCGCATCTCTCCCACTAGCAACTTTACTGTGAGTTCCATTCCATGGAGCCACATGCTCCTCTTGGAGCCTCCAAGCACCTTCAGCTCTTTGACCTTCTAAAACACATGAGCCAAAATATGGCTCCTTCACCCATGCTCTACGAAATGCATTGCATGAAGTTCTTGTCGCAAGGAATGCGCATGAAATAGCATGTGATAGTCTTTAGTGAATTAGATGGATAATTTTACCTTTGGAAAGGCTATGGTATATATATGACATATGCATTCTAATGTGCTCCCACATCGATAGAGGAAGATGTCGACAATGCACGCGATGAAGTCAGCAGAGGGAGACATCGAAAATGTATGTGAAAGAACCAGCGCCCAACATTAGACATTGGCCATTATTTATTAAATATAATAAATTAAATTCTTTTAAGAATTTAATTATTATAATTTAATAATTAAATGGAATTTGGCCTTTTAAACCAAACTTTAGGGTCTCCTTGGTTTTTAGAAAAACCTTACAACTTGCCCACATGGTTTTAATGAAAAAACCTTTTATTTTTCCAAAACATGGTTTTAATAAAAACATTTAAAAGTATGCTTACATAATATTAAAAATATTATGAAGTTCTTTTGCCATTAACCTTTGCATTGTTCCTTTTGACCTTTTTACATCAACGGTAGCTTATTCCTTGACATCAATGACAACTTCGTTCCTTGACATCAATGACAACTTCGTTCCTTGACATCAATGATGACTTTGACTCAAAATGTCCAATAATCTCCCCTTTGTCATTGATGGAAACCCAAATTATTTTTACCATAAACTTAACCTTTTCTTTGTTTTTCTCCCCGAGGGACATTGCTCTCCCTAGCTCAATTCTCTTTTCAAATATCTCCTCTTTACTCAAATACCAAATCTCTCCCCCTTACTCAAATTTCTCCCCCTTTGACATCAATGGAAAAGGGTCACCTTTGGGGCTCGGGGCTAAGAATTATTCTCTTAGCTTAGCCCCTCCCCCACCTCTTCTTGAGGTGGTTAATTCTAGGGTGGGAGTATTTCTACTCCCAACAAGCACTGGTCTTTACCTTTATCCTCTTTTCTTCTTATCTGATCCTTCTGATTCCTCTGATTGTTCCTTTCCATGTCCATGCTCCTGTCCATGTCCATATTCTTATTCCTATTCCTATTCCTATTCTTTTTCATGTTCATATCCATGTTCATGTTCTTGTTCATATCCATATCCCTTTTCCTATTCTTATTCGTGTTCCTATTCATACTTTATTATGGAATGTCTTCTCTACACCATTTTGTTGTGTGTCCATAATTATTGCACTTATAACACTTAATGTTATTATTCCTTGGAGGTGCAAATATCTTAGGATTTCTCCTAGTGAAGCCATATCCTTTTTTGTCATGAACCCTGCAATTCATTGCCTTGTGATCAAACTGATTACATGAGTAGCAATACCCATGGAAAAGTTGTATGTTCCCATATTCCTATCTTTCATGTGTCCTACACTGTGAATCCATGTACCCAAACCTATGACATGAAAAACATATTCCATTGAAGTTTCTTTGTCTTGACCTCATTGATATCTTAGTCTCTCTTAACCTATTCTGATTATTGTTCCATCTATTTCTTCTTTGTGCATTGTTCTTATATTTGTTGAAATTTTTGCTATCCAACTCATCCTTAGATGTCTCACTTTCTCTTGCACTATCTTCTTCTAAAGTTTCTTCTCCTTCAGAACTTGAGATTGACTTTTCTTCTTGTTTCTTTTGAGCCTATTCAAATCCAAAACCTATTTTGTTTGTTGGCCTTCTTTGTACCTTGACCATCTTATCCAAAATATTTTAACTCTTTCTAAACTTGTGTAGCTTACTCTTGGAATTTTCTAAATATTCCTTTAGTAGGGCTACTTCTTGTTCTAACCTTTCACATTCTAAGACCTTTGCTTCTAACTTATATTTGAACTTCTTTGTCTTAGCCTTTGATTTGTCTAGATCCTCTATAAGCATTCTTCTCTCTTCATCATATTCTTGAAACTGAAACTCAAGTTTAGAGTTTTTCTTTCTTACCTTCTTTACTCTTTCAAGAGCATAAATAAGTTCTTCCTTAATATCATATTCTTCTTTATCTAATTCTTCCTCTATTTTTTTACATTTTTCCACATCTTCATTTTGTTTTGACTTGTCTTCTATAGGATCACTTTCTTCTTTTTCTAGAGCCATTAGAATATTCTCTTCTAGTCCTTCAAGTGTATCTTCATATTCATCATCACTAAAACTGAACCCATTTCTTGTGCAACTATCTTCAAGATGTCCAAAGTTACCACATCTAAAACACTTGAGAATTATTGGTGACCTTTTCTTGACTTCTTTTTCTTCAATCATAAATAGGATTTCATCTTCATAATTATCTGAAAAATTATTGTCACTATCACTTGAGTACTTAATTGCCTTATCTGCATAGTAGCTCCTCTTTTGCCTTTGAAATAACTTCTTTCCTTGTCTTCTTTGTCCAACCTTGCTTTTCTTTTGATACCTGTATCTTTCTGATTCCCTGTTTTTATGATCCTCTTTTTCTTCATCATTGTTATTCTTAGCTTCTTGTCAATAAACTGCATAATAACTATACTTTCCACAATTGAAACATCTAAAAATTTTGCATCTCTAGATCTTCTTGAATCTTTATTCCTTTTGCCATGATTAGCTTCTTCATCATTGGATGACTCATTGCTTGATTATGACTTCTTACCCTTTGTCTTCTTGATTTCTTTGAAGGTTTCTTCCTTCTAGGGATTAGGTTCTTTTGTTCTCAACTCAAAATTTGTAAGAATACCAAGCAACATATCTCTTGTCAAATAATCACCATCCTTTGATTCTTCCATAACAGAAATATTTTCACTAAATATTTTTCACTAAATTTAATTCTTCAACCTTAAGTAGATAACATAGCATAGCATAGCATAGCATAAAATTAACATTAAAAACCTTAAGTCCTTGCATAACATTAACAACCTCATCGATTCGAAGTAGATAAGTACTAATATTTTCCTCATCCTTCATTATTAACTCTTCAAATTGTCCTTTGAGATTTCATATGTTTGCTTTCTTGACACCTTTATCTCCTTCATATATATTTTGCAACTTATCCCACATTCCTTTTGCATCTTGACAATGCATAATTTTTATGGACTTTGTTCTATGCAAACCTCTCAAAATTACATTCATTTCTTTTGAATTGTAATTTTGTAGAAGCTTACCTTCCTTGCCTATAGGTGGATCAACTAAGGGGTCATATCCATTTTCAACTACTTCCCAAATCTCACTACCAAGTGCCATCAGGTAAATATTCATTCTCATACTCCAATATATGTAATCAATCCCATCAAATACTGGTGTTGAATTATCTGATGATCCATTATTTGAATCCATTGTGTTCTTATTAGCTTTTCCTTCAAGTTGTTAAAATATTCCGAAGGAACCTACTTTGATACCAATTGAATAACACAATCTTATACTGAGAGGGGGGGTGAATAGTATAAGACCACTTTTTACTTTTCTTTCTCAACCAATATTATGAAATTTATAGATAACAATATCAATACTAGTAATCAAAGCAATGCACAAATCACCACACATAATAGAGACACCAAATTTATGTGGTTCACCCAATGTGGCCTACTCCACGAAGAAAATATTTTACCAAAAATTTCTCAATCAATCTCTTTGGAATCCTTTCCCTATTACAATGTTTATGGACCTATGTCCAAAGGAGACACCAATCCCCTAAATCAAGTTCATGGATCTCTATCCACATGAGACACCAATATCCTAAATCTACTCTGGTTGGTGATCCTCTAGAAGACCTCTACCTCCACTACCCTTAGCAAATGGAACTCTATCCATAGAAGACACCTTTCCTCCCTACTATGGATGGAGATCTTTATCCTCAAATCTATCACCTCCAAAGTTTTATCTCAAATTTTTACTAAAAATAGTCCTTTGGTCTAGCACAAATATGTCCTAAATATCTATCTCTGATCTAGCACAAACCTATCCTCAAATATGCACCAAAATATGTCCTTGAATCGAGCACAAATAAATCCTCAATATCTTTTCTCAAGCCTTAACTCAAAGCTTGACTAAATCTCAAATCAACTCTACTAGATTTGCCCCAAACCTTAACTCAAGGTTTGAACAAATCAATCAACTTTGCTCTCAAGTCTTCTCAAAGACTTATCTCAAATATGCCTTGTAAGCTTCCACAAAAGCTCACACTAATCTTTCCTTAAGTCCTCTCTAGAACTTGTCCAAATCTACTCAATAATTTCTCACAAGAACTTATCCAAATCTGCTCTCAATTTGTATTGTAAGCTTCCACAAAATCTTACCCAAGTCTATCTACAAGTCTTCTCAACAAGACCGCACTAGAACTTGACCAAGCTCATAGAAACATAAAGAAAATTGTTAGAGACTCAATATGCTCTATACTCATCACAATACTCAATCACTTTAAATCACTCTTTTAGAAACATACAGAGAATTGTTAGAGACTCAATATGCTTCACATTCACCTCAATACTCAATCACTTTCTCAAATCAATTTAGAATATAGAATAGTTTATTTTATGGAACTTGAACAATCACTTCACATATCCACTTGAATAGGTTCAACCAACTCTACTCAACCAATCACTTAATAAAATAATCCTTTCTTGCAAACCCTAGTCCAAGCATATAAACCTTCACTCAAAATGTTTCAACAATGCTTAACAACCAATCTCACATAATAATGATACTCATGTTCTTTTCAAATCCTAGTTCAAGTTCTTCACTCAATCAATGGCTTCAACAAAAATGCTTATCAAACAAGGTTTTAACAACTATTTATTCTAGAAAACCTTGAAGCATTAAATCAACACACTCAATAGGGAAATCAAATTAAATTATTTTCACTCCAAACTTATTTTCCATAAAACCAACCAATCAACTCAATTATGGAAGAATGTTCTCATACCATTTTCTTGATCATGAAGGAACCTCAAGCATCTTTCACAACCACAAATACTTCTTTTCCAAGCTCAAAGAAGTTAGATAACAATACAAAGCATATAATAACTCACAAATACACCTTATTACTCCATTTTTAAAATAGTATCCAACACCACAATAGTTTAAATATTCACTTCTCAAAACCTTAACTCATCACAATCTCATATGAACCATTCAAATTTGATATAAGCTACTTCAAAAATATATCCTAAAAAATTAACCCAATTTCTACTTATAACTTACTACTTTAATATTGAATTTTAAAATAATTCTTTTAAAAAATAATGCAATTCCTTTCCTCTAAGGTAAAAATATTTTTACCCACAAATTAATCTCAGCAAACACCTTTCATAAAACTCATAAAAATTCTCTTTAACTTAGGCTAAACTCCAAAAAAAATATTCCCCTTATTTCTCCTAAGACAAACTTTAGCCTAAGCAAAAATTAAATTTAATAATTAAAAAGCTTTACCACTTTGGCATGCACGTGAGTCAAACCGAGCGCATCTCTCCCACTAGCACCTTGACTGCAGCTTCCATGTTGTGGAGCCATGTGCTCCTCTTGAAGCCTCCAAGTGCCTTCAGCATTTTGACCTTCTAAAATACTCGAGCTAAAATATGGCTCCTTCACCCATGCTCTGTGAAAAGCGTTGCATGAAGTTACTATCGTGAGGAATGCACACAAAATAGCATGTGATAGTGTTTAGCGAATCGGGTGGATAATTTTACCTTTGGAAATGCTATGGTATATATATGCCATATGCCTTCCAATGTACTCCCATGTCAGAGGAGGAAGACGCCGACAATGTATGTAATGAAGTCGACAGAGGGAGACATCGAAAATGTACATGAATGAACTGACACCCAACATTAGACTTTGACCATTATTTATTAAATATAATAAATTAAAGTCTTTTAAGAATTTAATTATTATAATTTAATAATTAAATGGACTTTGGCATTTTAAACCAAACTTTAGGGTCTCCTTGGTTTTTATAAAAACCTTACAACTTGCCCACATGGTTTTAATGAAAAAACCTTTTATTTTTGCCATCATTGGTTTTAAGGAAAACCTTTTATTTTTCCAAAACATGGTTTTAATAAAAACCTTTAAATATATGCTTCCACATAATATTAACAATATTATGAATTTATTTTGCCATTAACATTTGCGTTGTTCCTTTTAACCTTTTGACATCAACGGTAGCTTATTCCTTGACATCAATGACAACTTTTTTCCTTGACATCAATGACAACTTTGACTCCAAATATCCAACAGAATTAAGGTCCCAGATTGTTTGCTTACAACTATTTGTCCAATTACTACTAAAGTCACCTGAGAAGTTTTCCAAAAATGATTGTACCCATAATTTAAATGCAAGGTTTACCAATTATAAAAATGACCATGTGAAAAGAATTTTAAAAGACATGAAGGTTTAGATTTTTTGGCAACTCAATGATATGTTGCAATTTATAAAACCCTATCATTCAAATGAAATGAAAATGCAACTCCAAACATTCAAGAATCAATTCCAGGTTTATTAAAATTGTTCCTAGACGATCAAAGACTGATAAAATTTAATTTTGAGTGATTGGAGATTACTTTTGGGCCTCTAAAATTCATTCTTGGGCAATACAAATTTACTTCTAAGTTATTAAAAGTTATTTTAGGCAATAAAAATTCTCTCCTAGGTAACCAAGAATTAATTTTTGAGCAACCAAGAATTAATTTCCGGGTATTCAAAATTAATTCTTGACTTATGAAAATTAATTCTAGACCATATAAAATTAATTCCATGCATTCAAGAATCATTTTTTGATTAATGAAGTTTAATTTCAAGCATTAAAAAAATCCATTTTTGGGAAATAATTTTGCATCTATAGGCTTTAAGAATTTTTTTTGGATAATTAAAAATTAACTTTAGGTCCTTGAAAATTAATTTAGCCAATTAAAATTGCTTTTGGACCATTAAAAATATTAATGGAGAGTGTGTGAAATTCACTTTGAGAAATACAATTTTGTTTTTGAACTATTAAAATTCTTTTTCGAGCAATGGAAATCATCTTCAAGCTTTGAAAATCAATGTCAGAGAGTAAGAAAATCATTCATAGGCTTAAAATGTAAAGTGCATAAAGTCAAAGTCTAGAAGTCAAAGTCTAGAAAGCAATTGTACAATACCGAATTAAAAATTCGCTAAGTATGGATATTACCAAAAATATTGTACCCTTGCAGAGTGTAGAGTGGTACCAAATGTTTGTCAGCTTATCGGATCAAAAAAATTTCTTATTGTTGATCTTACCGAAAACAATACACCATCTCTTCAAAATTTGCTAAGTGTGGAATCCACTAGAAATATTGTACCCTAGTTGAGTGCAAAAAGGTACCAAAATTCCATTAGCAGACCGAAAAGCAAGTTGAAAACTAGTTAAGTATGGACATTATCAAAAAATATTGTACCCTAGTAGAGTGCAGATGGGTAACAAATGTCCCTCAACCTGTCGGATCCAAATTTTTCTAAGTACTGATCTTGCTAGAAACCATATACAATCTCCCAAAAAAATTACTAAGTATTTGTCTTGGAAAAATATTGTACCATGTCGCAATATGGTTGGTCGACTTACTAGAAAGAAACCATATCACAATATGGAGAGGTATAGAAATTTGGCTGGATTACCGAAAAGCAAGTTGAGAAATCACTAAGTGTGGAAGTGGTAGACTACTGGAAATAAATTTTTCCTAAGTGTAAAAATTGCTAGAATATTTGTACCACTAATGTCAAGAGATAAAAGTAAAATAAAGAATTAAAAAACTAAAATTATTGGATGAATTAAAATTTGAAATTCAGTACCTTTATTTGGCAAGGGTAATAAATACAACAATAAAAAATCATACCTAGTAAATCAAAATCAAACCCAACAATTAAAAATAAAGAACGTTAAGGTGATTTTGCCCGACAATTAAAATTATATCTATAAAATTGAAATAATGGAAAATGAACATTCGAACCTTAAAAGTTTTACCCAATATTCCATTTTAGCAAGGGCAATGAAACCCGATAATGGAAAAGCAAATCTAGAAATTAAAAATAAATTCCAATAAATTAAAGTAAAGCCCAACGAATGAAAAATGAAGCTCGAAGATTTAAATTTGATAAATTAAAAACCAAAACTAATAATAGAATATTAATTTAGATGCTAAAGAAAATAGTAAACCCTGCACTAAGAAATTGGCATCTAGCCATTGAAAATTAAGTGTAGATATTAAATATTTTATCCGACATTAAAAATACAAGAATTCAAACATTAACAACCTAAAATTCAGCACACAAAAAATGGCTGACATAAAACTTGGAAAATTAAAATGAAGCTCGAAGGGTGAATGATATTATAATGGAGAAAAACATGATTTAAATCCAAAAAATTTGTTGCTACAACATTGAAAATTCTATGTTATTTTTTTTGGTAGGTTAAAATTATATAAAAAACGGGTTTTGAAAGGGCCCAAAAACCTTTTTACAATAGGTCAACTGACCAAAAAAAAGGTCAAAAACAACTAATTTGAAAAATACAGCCTAGCAGAAAACATACAGTTTGGAAAATCCCACCCAGCGGGAAACCACCAATTTTAAAAAATCTTGCCTAGTGGGAAAACATGTAGGATGAACCATAGAGCTTGAAAAATTTACCCAAAAAGAAACCACCAATTTGAAAATCCCTCTCGGTGGTAAAACTAGCAAGATGACTGATTTGAAAAACCTCGCCCAATGAGAAGCTACCAAATTGAAAAATCTCGCCCAATGGGTACCAAGCATAATGAATAATCCTGACCAAGGGAAAAAGGAAAATTCATCCTAGTTTACAATTTGAAATTCTAATAAAAATATCCCACCCAGAAACCCAAATCAAGAAATTTGAAATTTGAAAATTGAAGATGGTTCCCATCCAGGGATGGGTCAGAATGGACTAGGATGCATACCAGGAAGAAGCTAAGAAGCAAGTAACAGTGGGATGCATCAAACTAGCAAGCAGTAGTGAGATATAGACTAGGATGCAACAATGGGATATCCTGGGAACCCTAAGATAAATAGTAGTGGGAAGCCACCTTTTGATCCTATGAAATGGACCAGTACTACAGGGGATACCTATAGGCCTAGAGATCCCCATGCACACCAAGTTGAACTATGAGGAATCCCATAGGATCTAGGGACAACAAAAACAAGCGTAAGGAAGGGATCCTTGGAAATAACATCTGAAGGAGGTAGGGGATATAATAGCTACAAGAAATGAGTACAGGTCCCCTACCCAAGATTGAAAAATACAGTAGATAATCCCAAGCTCCCCATCAATAAGAACCAATAAAACCCCATATTTGCTCATAAACAACTTTAGGTAACTAGAACTGGGACTACGAAACCCAACCCCAAGGCCACGAAAATGCTCTTATATTCCACAAAATAGTAAGTCCAACAAGAAGAAGCCCTTGAACTTGAAATTGAAAAGAACCCCATAGAAAATAGTGGGACCACCAACGTCCAACGTTATCACAAAGAGGAATTATTAGTAATGAGGTACCTGGTCCCCCCAAGACCAAAAAATATGCAGTGAGGGCCTCACATGATGCAAAATGAAGTAGCTAAAAACCCAAACCACAATCACAATGAACCAAGGAAATCTAGGGAATCGACTCCAAGTAGAAAAAACTGAGTAAAACCCCTATATGAATCTTGAGAGAAGTCAAGAAAAGATCCTCGAAACTCAGTAGGAAACATAGAGGAAAACCCTGGGATGAACCATACTAAGGACTCAATAAAGGAAAACATAAAACAGCCGAGAAAGGAGTAGAAAGTGGTCAAGGACCTCCCCCCAAGGAGATCATCTGCTACAACAACATTCCCATAGTAGGAATTCTTGGGATGAGTCAGGAAACTGGGCAAAAACTAGGGAAGAGGGGATCAGGGAAATAGAGCAAGACCATCCTACCTAGAAAAGGAAGTCCCCTACCAAATTATTGTGTAAGTCATAATGAGGGGTATGGCAGGGGACTTCTTGCTTTGGGCAAGATGGTTCTGCTCCATTTCCTTGCATCCCACTCCCCTGGTTTTTGCCCAATTTCCTAACTCATCCTAGGACTTCCTACTTTGGGAATGTTGTTGTAGCATATGATATCCTTGGGGGGAGGTCCTTGCCCACTTTTTGTTTCTTTCCCAGCTATTTTATGTTTTCCTTGCTTGATTTCTTGGTCTGGTGGATCAAATAAATAAATAAATAATTATATGTATGATATTTTACTACCAAAGCTATTTTAAACTAATTTCCTCTTTATTTCATGATTTTATAGGCAACAGAATGAGAAAATGAAGGCCAAGGGATAGGTCAAGAAGGATATGGTAAACTTAGACCAGATCAAAGTACCCTCAAATGTGTGATAGCTCATCAAAAAATATACACTGAACCTAAACTGATTCTAGATCACTAGTGCATGACAACTCAAACCATTTGGAATGTGATGATTCAACTACCTAGTCTTTAGAGATATGCTTCTAAGATAGTTAGAAGATCAAAGGCTGAAATTGAAGATCAATATCAAGAAGAATTATAGAATGACACATCATCTATAAATAGCTCATCCATACAACTGTAAAGCACTAAAAATATTGAAAATTGTAAGGCTATAAATAGCCATTGAGACCCCATTCCAAAGGGTCAGATTCCACTTTTAGCAATAGGTCTTTTAGAATTTTCTTTTTTTTTTTTGGGATTTTACTCTTGTCATTGTGCTTGGAGAATTACTCTTGTAATCACATGATGCTAGCAAGTCTGAGAATGTAATGATTGAATATCTTTATCAATACAAGATACTAGAATTCTTGGTGTAATCTGTGCATGCTGATGGTGGTTGCATTTGAGTCTATTCTAGTATTTTGCTTCTTTTCCCTTTGAAGATAGCACCACTTTGGTCTCAGATTGTGTGAATGATTGGTCAAATTAGAGTTGGTTTAAATTCATATTTGTTGCTTCAATAGATTTAGTTTAAGGCTTCAAGATTCAATGGCTTGTTTTATTTCTTTCTTTAACCCTTTCCTTTTGAATTTTATTTGAAATCTGCTTAGATTAGGAGTAGATTAGTTCAATTTCAATTTTAGAAGCTCATTTTATGTGATTTGTGTTCTGCATTTATATAAGTTTTAGAATATACATTGCTTTATGCTATAATGATCATGATTATGATGCAATGAATGATATATGTTGATAATTTTAAGGTAGCAAGCCTAGAATATTGCTTTTCTTTAATTCTTTGATGTAATTGTATATACTTTGATAATTGAATGTTATAATTGAATCAAGTTTATTTCTTTAAGATTAAATAATGAATTGACACTCACCCTTGTTAATATTTATATGTAACCTTGAGTTATCCATCTATCTTCTATTTTATTCTTTTGATTTAATATTTAATAATAACATACCCTATCACCCGAACCTTGGGGAATCAATATTCCCTTTCAAGAGAGAACAATTATTGTCCTAACTATTGGTGTATGTTTACAATTGGGTAGATGTATCACTCAATAGGAAATGGTGCTAGAAGGAGGGCCTAAAATATTTAATTCATTGTTATTGTAGGTCTAAACAACTTAATAGCTGAATGCTTATGGTTTAATTGTTACAAATTACTTAAGTCTTGAGCTTAATTCTTAATTTCTTGAATTCTAAAATTGCTTAATTTTCATTATTATATTTCATATATCATACTGCTTGACTATTAAAACTGGAACCTAGGGTTATTATCACCAGGTCTAAGACCTCTAAAGGTGATACTAAATTTCATAGTCTTTCTCCTCCTAGAAGACCCAAAAATAGTAAAGGTCAATCAAGCACTCTTCCTCCCATTAATACCTCATCCCAACCCATCACACTATATATTGATCCATTTGTCACTCCATTAAGTACACCAATGGTAGCATTTGCACCTTGGTTAGGTGGTAGTAGTCCATTGAATATTCCTAGACTAACCCATGATATGCCTAAGAATGCTAAAAGGTATTTTCCTAGGTATAGACATGATGGGGCTAGAATAGTTGAAGAGCACATACAAGCTTATAAGGATGCTTTAATTTGATTGTAGGTTGAACATGAAGATGTTTCTTGTAGAATGTTTCCCCTCACCTTGGATGAATTAGCATATGATTGGTACATTAGTCTACCTATGAATTCTATCACTTCTTGGGTTGAGCTAGAAACAACATTTATTAGCCAATTTAGATTACCCATAGACCCTACTATCATATATCATCAATTTGTAGTAGCTAGAAGGGAGCCCAATGAGCCTCTAAGGCTATTCAATACTAGATTTTATAAGCTTTATAATAGGTTAACTCCACCCTATACACTTAATGTTGATGTAACCATACAAATGTATTTTAGAGCTTTAGATCCTCTTACATCCATGTTTGTAAGGAGAGCACCTCATATCACCACTCTACCCATGGCATATAGTGAAGCCTTGATTGTAGAACAATAATTAATACCTCAAGGTTTTGGAATTGGTCAATTACCTTCTTTAGGATAACTAGGTGCATTTAACCAAGTCCCAATGATTAATCAAGCTCTTTCACAATAGTTTTCAATGTTGAATACTCTACCATATACAAATTTTAATCAACCATATAATCCTATTACCACTCCTACCCATCCTATTACTCCAACATACTTAGATAACCAATTTACTACTCATAAGAATACTAAAAATAATACATTTTTGAATGTTAATTCTAATCAAAATATCCCAACATTTCTAAATACTAATGCAAATTCGACTACACTAACATTTTTGAATGCTACTCAAAATCAAAATATACCTACTTTCTTGAATCCCACTACATCTACAAATAATACAACAAATCAGACTATTGTAGGATAAAATAATAATGCTAATTCCTAGTTAGATAATCTATAGAGATTAGTCCAAAAACTTAGTAGTGATATGATTCAATTACAGAAGTAGGTACCTCAAAATCCTCCTCCCAATAATCCACCTCAGAATAGGAACTTCAATTTCTAGAGATTCAACCATCAATGGAATACACGTCCAAATAATGGAGGAGTACCAAACCCCATTACCAATCAAAATCAGCCTAATACCATAGTCAATATTTTATATTTGGCCTTAAAAAATTGGTGTAGAGTGCATTCCACTACACAACATAGTGAAAATGACTATCCTAAGTTCAAAATAACTTTAGATATACTTTAGAAAGAAATGGAAAACATGGAAATAATACCTAATGAAGATAATACAAATCAAGCAAGCACTAGTAATGGAACAACTTTAGTAGTAGAAACTTTTGAATCATCAGAAGGATATGAAGAAGGATATGATGGATCCTTAGAAGAAGAAGTACAAGCCTATAGGTAGTTTAAGAAAGGAAATCATAATTATATGCTTAGAAGCAAAGGTAAAGCACTAGTCACTTCTTCTACTCCACCTAATCATACTTCCATCCCTCTTGACACACAAGCCAACAATAATCCCAATCCACCTAAGGCTAATGTCCCACCACAACCACACAAAGGTTTAGAATAGGATAAACCTACATATAATATTGTAGAAGACTTGAAGAAAACAAAAGCAAACATATCTTTGTTTGAAGTTGCCCAACTAACTGACCAACAAGAACTATTAATTAAAGCATTTAGTGATCAAAATAAAATTGAATCCAAGAAAACCATGGATGCCCAATTTGTATCATGAAAAGATAAAGGGGAAGCCCCTCCTTTCCTCTTGACTATTAGAATTGTAGGTAAGAATTTGCACAATTGTCTTGTTGACTCAGGAGCCTTAGGTAACATCATGTCACATGTTGTTTTCCAAAAGTTAGGTTTGAAACCTACCCCTTCTAATAGAGTAGTAGTTCAATTAGATAAAATAGAAGTTAATGTGGTTGGTGTACTCAAACATGTTCATATATAATTAGCATCAGAACCTAGAATTCAATAGTATATAGACATTCAAGTAGTAGATATCCTAGATGGATATGGAATGTTATTAAGTAGGGATTGGTCTAGGAATTTGAATGGATATATGGCCATTGATTTCTCTCACATGTGGTTGCCTTGGTGAGGAGTTGCAAACCAGATTAGAATAGAAAGAGAACCTAGACTTAAAGAGCTCATTATAGATTATAATAAAACCAATGAAGTTCTCTATAATGAATTAGAATTAGGAGTTTACACTCTTGAAACCAAACAGATCATAGATAAGTCTGAAACTGAGATATCACCAAGTAAGCAAAGTAAAGATGAAAATCTAGTTTGGACTCTTAAGTTTGATGGATCCAAGTCTAGGTAAGGTAGTGGAGTAGGTGTTGAGCTAATTAGCCCTAAAGGAAAATCTTGTCTAGCAACATATAGATTGTAGTTTCCTTGTACCTACAATACTACAGAATATGAAGCATTGATATATGGACTACAATTAGCTCTAAGAAAGAATATTAAGTGCTTAAAAGTGCTAGGAGATTCTGAGTTGGTGGTTAAACAAGTTAGAATCCAATATGCTTGCCATGATAAAAGGTTAATCCATTATAGGAATAGAGTAAGAGATTTAATTAATGAATTCCATGCTTTTAACATTAAACTAATTTCTAGAAAGAGCAATAGAATTGCAGATTCCTTGGTAGTGGTAGCAAGTACACTAAAACCCATGGATAATAAAAGGCTTAAGAAATTTTTTCATAGAATTAGTAGCCTACCCATCCATTCCAGATAATATACATAATTTTCAAGTGTTTGAAAATGATAAACATATGCAAGATTTTATGACTAATTCTAGAATTTTTGAAAACCAGGTCATAGATGAAGATGACAGAATCCTGGATGAAGCTGATGCAGACAATGAGGTAACACTAAAAATGAATACAATCCCCAAAGGTATGGTTTCTCTGGAAATACTTTTTGATATAGACTATAAAAAGAATAAATATAGCAAATCTGTATTTCAAGATAAAGCATATGATACAATAAATATAGGGACTAGTGAAAATCCTCAGAATGTTTTAATAGGAAAAGCTTGCACTAGTCAAGAAAGAGAAGGAATTATACAAGCTCTTAAATATTATAGAGATGTCATAGCTTGGAGCTATGAAGATCTAAAAATATATAATCAAAAAATTATAACTCATACTATCCCTTTGAAACCAAAAACAAAGCCATTTAGGCAGAAACAAAGACCTGTTAATCCATTGTTAGAACCCCTTATTCAGAAGGAAGTTCAAAAGCTCTTAGATGCATGTATTATCTTTCCCATTAGGCATTCCACCTAGGTAGCTAATATAGTACCTATTCAAAAGAAAACTAGAGAAATTTACCTATGTATTGACTTTAGGAATCTTAATAAGGCTTCTCAAAAAGATAATTATCCTTTGCCTTCCATAGATCACATTTTACAAATGGTAAATGGATCTGAAATGATGTCTTTCTTAGATGGATATTCTGGATATAACCAGATTATGATAGATCCTAAGGATAGAATGAAGACCACATTTACCACTAAATGGGGCACCTTTGCTTATAGGAGAATACCCTTTGGATTGATTAATGTAGGTGCTACTTTTCAAAGAGCAATGGATTATGCTTTTAGAGACCTAATTGAAAGCATAGTCATTTATGTTGATGATATTCTTTTATTTCAAAGAAATGTGCTAATCATGTTAATGATTTAAGAAAAGTATTCCAAAAATGTAGAGAACATGGTATCTCATTAAATCCTAAGAAGTGCATTTTTGGAGTAACTAAAGGAAAAATTTTAGGTCATGTTATTTCTAAAGATGGTATTTCAATTGACCCTGAAAGAGTAGAGGCAATACAGAAAATTCCTCTCCCAGGTAGTAAGAAAGAACTAAGATCATTCTTTGGAAAGATTAATTTTGTTAGAAAGTTCATCTCAAGATTTGCAGAGATAGTTAGGCCATTGAATGATATGCTCAAGAAATATGCTGACATTACTTGGACTTCTGAAGCCCAAGCAACCTTTCAAGGAATTAAAGATGCTATATCTAATGCTCCAGTTTTAGTGAGTCCTGATTACACACAACCATTTTACATCTATTCATTTGCTTCTGAACATTCAACTGCTAGTGTCCTAACACAAAAAAATGAAAATAATGAAGAAAAACCAATAGCCTTTATGAGCTCCCCATTAAAATATGCCCAACTAAAATATACAATTATAGATAAATAGGCATATGCTTTAGTAAAGGTAGTGAAGAAATTTAGGCATTATATTCTACATAGTAGAATATTTGCAATTGTGCCAGACCCAGCTGTCAAAACCATGCTAATGCAAAATGAATTAGGAGAAAGAAGAGGTAAATGGATGACAACCTTACAGGAATTTGATTTAGAGATCCAACCTATGAAATTGGTTAGAGGCCAAGGATTAAGTAAAACTTTAGCAGATATTGACCCTCAAATCCTTTACCAACAATATTCTATGGATAACATCACAACTGATGAGTGGTACCAAGATATTGTGTACTACCTGTTGAATAATAAATACCCAAATAATTTCAATGCTACTCAAAGAAGAGCATTACGTCTAAAGAGTGCCAACTTCATGATCAAAGTAGGTGTTCTATATAGAAGAAACCATGAAGGAATCTATCTTAGGTGCTTAAATAAAGATGAAGCTACTCAAGTCCTTAATGACTTTCATGGAAAATATGGAACTGGACATGGTTCAACCAATGCCACTGCACATCAAATATTGAGAGTTGGATACTATTTGACCTCATATTTTTAAGGATGCCCATGCCCATGTTAGATCATGCCATACTTGCCAAGTTGCTACTAATAGAGAAAGAAATGCTTCCATGCCCTTACAACTAGTATTTGAGGCTCATCCTTTTGCCCAATGGGGATTAGACTTTGTAGGAGTCATAAATCCCAATTCTTCAACTAGTCACAAATATATTTTTACTACAACATATTATTGCACTCACTGGATAGAAGCTCAGGCCACTAAGAACTGTACTACAAAAGTTGTAATTAAGTTCCTTGAAGAACACATTGTCACCAGATTTGGAATGCCTTACTCTTTAGTTTGTGATAATGGTTCAACCTTTACCTCACTTCAATTTGTAGAATGGGTTTATGATAACAAAGTGACTTTAAAATTTTCTTCTAACTATTACCCTCAAGGGAATGGTTTAGTTGAGTCTACCAATAAAATCTTGCTGACAATAATCAAGAAAATCCTAGAAAGAAATCCTAGAGATTGGCACAATAAACTCAAGTATGCCTTATGGGAAGATAGGACCAAGAATAAAATCTTCAATAGGTACATCACCTTATCATTTGGTATATGGCCAAGATCCTATCTTTCCCACCAATTTGAAATTGTTGACACTACAGTTCATGAAAGATTACTTGGAAGTTGATGATAAAGTAGAAGCTAGGCTAACCAATTTGATGAATTTAGATGAAAAGAGAGAGGATGCTCTGCAACACTTCAGTAAACACCAAGGGATAATCAAAATATGGTTTGATAAAAGAGCTAAAATTAAAGCCTTCAAAATTTCTGACCTAGTATTACTATGGGATAAAGCACATGAAAAGAAAGGAGATCATGATAAATTTGACAACCTCTGGTTAGGTCCCTACCAAATTTCAGAAATACTTGGAGAAAATGCCTTTAGACTGAAGAATATGAGTGGAGAAGATATCCCTCTACCTATCAATGGGTAATTCCTAAAACACTACTTTCATCCTTGAAATAGTTCAATAAAATAATCATTGTACCATAGTTTTCTGTTTTATTGTATTTTCTATCTATTTATTTTGATTTAGTCTCATTTTGGTTCATAATTAGTTTGTTTTATATTTTTGAGGTTATTCTTTTTATGATTAATGTTTTAGATGTGTGTTTATATTTACAATTTTATATAGTTCATTTTTTGAAATTTCTTTTCTATTATGAGCTTCTAGTTTTTTTTACTAGTAACAGGTTTTAAAGGGACCCAAAACCTTATAACATGCTGCAAGGAGGATCCTGCGAAGGTTCAACTCCCTATAGAAGAGGCCAAAATTAGACCATTCGTAGAATCCATAAACTAAAATAGTCTAAACTATTACAAACATACCGCCCATGGGCACAAACAGAAAACAAAAAAACATAGATATCGCAGGGACCTTCCCAAAAAAATGTATACAAAGAGAGAGGGAGAGCACAAAGACCATACCGGGAAACAAAAGGGGATAATCCCATTCAGGACTGTTTTACTCTAGGATGTAGTCCTCGTCATCTTTGAGATCATCCATAAATACATTAATCATGGCATTAATCACCATTAGTAGCGACAAGTTCACTATAGGAATCAACAATATATTAGGGAAGATTCCCCTACCACATAAAAAATATTGAATATTTAAGCCAAAGTTTACCATTGTATCTATCGCTCGATTACCTTCCCGATACACATGTTGAATACACCTATTATTGATCGTCCTTAGCTAGACAATGGAATCTTCAATGGCTGGTCCCACATTCCAAGGAGGATTCGAGACCACCTTAAAATATTTTATGGTGTTTAAGGAGTCTCCTTTGAATATCAGGTACTGGATATTGAGATTGATGGCCATTTGGATGCCTCAAAAATATGCCCAAGCCTTAGCAAAATTATTAGATTGGACTCCAAGCTTTTCTACATATGCCAAAATGAGTCAACTTATGTCATCCTGGATCACTCCTCTATAACTTGCAGTGCTAGGATTGCCTTTTGAAGAACCATCAAAATTTAGCTTGAAACAATGAGGAGGGGGAGGAATCCATGAAACTAGGGATATGTCCACAACAACTTGGGGATGACCAAAACCTTAAAACACATGTTAGCAGAACGTGCCACTTGAATCTCAAACGAGGATGAAGGAAATTTTTTTGAAGGAATGATATTAGTATTTTCTAAGGTAAACATGACAACTCTCAAAGAAATTTACTCTGGGTCATGGCACAAATATTGAAAAGTATGATTGTTCCTTTCTAGCTAGATTTACCACAAAAAATGAAGGACAATGATCACCCACAAAAACTTTAGATGAGTGGACTTAAAGGGATTTGGTCATTGAATAATAAGATCATAGATAACTGAGGATCAACCCAAGAAATAGATACATTTGACATGATCGAGGACAGGATAATTCAAGAAAACAAGCACTTTAGAAACAGTTGATTGACTGACTCCCATGCAAATTTGTAGAGGTAACATCTATTGGGAAAGATCATACCATGGGTTATTAAATTATTGGTGATCAATAGACTATTTTTTACTACCAACCAATAAAAGTGATAAATATTAGGAATAAGATTTTTGATCCATATACTCTTGGAGAGGAACCAATCATCTTCAGATTCAGTCATAGCCATATATGTGGTTTTAACTGAGAAATTCCTATACTAGCTGAGTTTCCAAAAGAGAACATCAGGTGGCATAGTGCTTGGAATCACATGATTTTGAAGAAGCTCAAATAGGTGGAGGCAGACAGAGTGAAGCTCAGAAGAATCTAAGTCAGCAAGGGTGTCAGCCCAACGAGGAACCACTGCTTCAATATTAATAAAATTCTCAACTTTGGGGACAAAATACATATCAATGAAAGGTTTAAGAATACTTATAGAATGATCATGGATGAGGGGTTGAGATGTAATCCATGGGTCCTCCCAGAATCTAATTTGTGATCCATCTCCAAGCTTCCAGTGTCCACCCTTTTGAACGATAGACCAAGTTCGACACACCGAGTTCCAGAATGCAGACCCAATAGGCATAAGAGAATTGTCCATCAGAGACCATTTTCTGAGGTATTTGGTATTAACAATATCAACCCACTGAGCTGGGTAGTTAGACACAATATTCCATCCTTACTTTGACATCATGGCCATATTCATCTGGTGAAATCTCCTCAGACGTAATCCTCCCTTGTATTTTGGAAGGCAGACCTTATCCCATGCAACAAGGGAAAATCTACTTTTATTCTTCATTCCTAACCATAGAAAATCCCACTTAAGTTGTTCCAATTTATTACAAACAACTATAAAAGTTCGAAATAGGTACATAAAGTATATTGGTATACTCTGAAGACAAGATTGGACTAGAATGTGTTGGAAATTTTGGGTACTTTGGGTACATTGCCTTTGCTCAAGTATATAAGTTGTCATTGATGTCAAGAAGCTTTTGAAGGAATTTGATTTGATGTCAAATAATTTGTTTTGATGAAGGTTACGACATGACAGTTTCAAAGGTCTTTTGCAAACCCCAAGCTGACAGGTTCGAGAGAAAGAGCTCGCAAAGAAAAGTGTCACGATTTCGCGACAATTTGCAAGAGGGATTGTACGGACGAAAAAGTGTCGCAATTTTGTGACAGGTTCGAGAGAAAGAGCTCACAGAGAAAAAGTGTCGCGATATCGTGACATGTCGGGTTTTTGTGACCCAAAGAAAAGAAAAGCGCTAAGGAGAAAAAGTGTCACGATATCGTGACATGTCGGGTTTTCGTGACCCGAAGAACAGAAAAGAGCTAAGGAGGAAAAGTGTCACGATATCGTGACATGTCGCATTTTCGCGACTTAAGCAGGAGAGAGAAAGCAAGTTAGAAAAATGTCACGATATCGCGACATGTCGCATTTTCGTGACTTAAGCAAGAGAGAGAAAGCAAGTTAGAAAACTGTCGCGATATTGCGAAATGTCGCATTTTCACGACTTAAGTAGGAGAGAGAAAGAAAATTATAAAAGTGTCGCGACATGTCGCGATTTCATGACGGGTTACAAGGAAAGCGTATGAAAGCTGAAAGCATCACGATTTTGCAACGGGTTGCAAAGAATGCGTACGGATGCAGAAAGTGTCACGATTTCATGATAGGCAGAAAAGAAAGCATACGAATGCAAAAGTGTCACGATTTCATGACAGAAATTAGAAAGGAGGTCTTCTATAGGAGAAGTGTCACGATTTCATGACAAAAGCAGAGAGGAAGGCTATGAAGACAGAAGTGTCATGATATCATGATAGAAGTGAAGATGAAGTCTACAAAGGCTGAAGTGTCACGATATCGTGACAAAAGCCAAAAGAAAGTGTACGGTTGCAAAGGTGTCACGATATCACGACATGTTGTAGTTTCATGGCAAAAGCTACAGAAGAGTTACAGAGGCAGTTGAAGCCGACAAAGTTAAATGTGAGCCGATGAAGATTAGGGTTTGCAGCTAACGAAGTTTAGGGTTGTGTAGCCGACTAAAGATCAGGGTTACAGCTGACTAAGATTAAGGTTTTGATCTTGAAAGTGTTATTATAAAAGGCAGGTTATTTTGAAGAGTTGGTGTGATCGTTAGTTGTGACGTTCGTAGATAGAGCGTAGAGTGAGAAGTTCGATCATCGAGAGCAGAGTGTGAAATTCGATCGAAGTGTGCAGAGTGAGTGAAGAGTCATGGTGAATTGTTCTAAGTGCCACTGTGATTGCGCAGAGAGTGCAAAGGTTGAAGTTCGACCAAGTGCGACTGTGATTGCGTAGAGAGTGCAGAGGACGTGAGGACAGAGGTGCATTGGTTCTTTGAGAAGAACCTGAGGACAGATTTGGCAAGTCTTTGAGAAGGCTTGTGTGCAGAGGATTGATTTGTTCAAGAGTTGGATAGATCTGATAGAGAGAGGAAGACTTGTACTAGACCGACTGACTGTGTTTGGTACAGGTTGTTGAGCTATTGTGGACGTGATCATAGAAGGCAGAGGTCTCTTAGGCTAAGCATTGAGGACAGGAGGTCTTCGATGGAAAGGAGTTCCACGTGTTGGCAAGAGGTAGAGGCAGTTGATCTTCTGAGGGATCATTTCTAGAGCAGAGGGGAAGGTATCTCCTTTGAGCAGAGGCTCATAAATTTTGATTGGGGGAAGGTATCTCCTTTGAGCAGAGGCTCATAAATTCTGATTGGGGGAAGGTATCTCCTTTGGGCCGAGGCTCATAAACATTGTAATTGGGAAGGATTCCCAAAGAACTTTGAGATAACTTTTAGAGAAAAGTTTTTGTGGATGTAGCCCAACCATTTTGGGTGAACCACGTTAAAAATGGGTCTTCAATGTGTGATGCTTTCTGTCTTGATTAATGTTGTGTTGATGCCACTGCTATCTAAAGTTAAAATTATTAATTGGTTAAGTCTTATACTATTCACCCCCCCTCTCAGTATAAGCTTGTGTTCTTCAATTGGTATCAGAGCGGGTCTCTCCAGAAAGAGCCTAACAGCTTGGAGAAGGATCTATCAGAGGAACATACAGATTCAGAAAGAGATGAAGAGGTTGAGTTCGATCTCAAAGGTGAATTCTTCTTGGCTTTAAGAAAGCTTGAGAAATTTAGGGAAGAGAATTTTGTTCTCAAGCATCAATGTCAGGAAGAAGAGATAGCAAGATCAGAATTGTCTCAAAGTGTTATAGACTTCAAAATTCTAGTTGAAGAAGGGAAGAAGGTTGAACAGGTTCTGACAGAGGCTCTAAAAGGAAAGGAAGTTGATTGCGAGAAACTAGAAGAAGAGGTTATGTCTCTTAGAGTGAAGTTGGAACAGTTGGCTCTCAGACAGAATACTCCGTGTGAAAAGCAAAAGAAGGATGGTATCACCATTCATGAAATAGGGTCTTCGAGCAAGATCAATCTTCATCCTGAAGAGCGATGGATTCCAGTTGGTCACAAGAAGAACAATCATCCAAGGCATCAAAACAGGTTACATAATACTTTCCATGGCTATTGTTTTTCCTGCAAGAAATTTGGTCACAAAGCTATGCATTGCAATAAGTCTTTGAATAGCCATAGTAAGGAAAATGTTAACTCTTTTGCACCTCTTATGAATAAAAATGTCATGTGTTACAAGTGCAAGAATTTTGGGCATATAGCAAGGATGTGCGGTTTGGATAGATCTAGCCTTGAGTTCACTAAAAAGAGAAATGAGATCAAATCTAAGTCAATGATAGTTCAAACTGCTTTTCATGCTCAAGACAAAGTAGAAAAATGGTATCTTGATAGTGGTTGTTCAAAACATATGACTGGTGAAAAGGAAAAGTTTTTGGTCTTAAAAGAAACAAACAGAGGAACAATCAGTTTTGGAGATAACAGGTCAGCTAAAATATGTGGTAAAGGGACTCTTAGTTTGGATGGGAAATCCAAAATAGAAAAATGTGCTTTATGTAGAAGGCCTAAGACATAATCTTCTAAGTGTGAGTCAACTTTGTGATCAAGGGCACATAGTATCTTTCTTTTCAGATAGATGTGAGATAAGTAAAGAAAAAAATGGAAAACTCATTGCTAGTGCTACAAGGACTCCAAACAATCTTTACATGCTAAGTGAGATAAAAAAGGAAAAGTGTTTTCTAACTCAAGAAGATGAGAGTTGGTTATGGCATAAAATATTGGGGCATTTGAGCTTTGATAATCTTGTCAATATTAGTAACAAGGAAGCAGTTAGAGACTTGCCCAAAATAAAAAGGCCCCATAACATCATTTGCGGTCCTTGTCAACATGGAAAACAGACCAGAACCAGCTTTCAAATCAAAAGGGTATACTTCTTCAAAACCATTGGATCTTATTCATACTGATTTATGTGGCCCTACCAGAACTCGGAGCATTCAGGGAGAAAGCTACTTCATGCTGTTTATAGATGATTATTCTAGAATGACTTGGGTTACTTTTCTCAAAGAAAAATCTGAAGCTTTTGAAAAATTTAAAGCTTTCAAAGAAATGATTGAAAATGAGATCGACAAGAGAATCAAATGCTTAAGATCAGATAGAGGAGGAGAGTTCACTTCAAATGAATTTGTGGAATACTAGTGAGCAACAAGGAATCAAAAGAGAATATTCAATAGCAAGAACTCCTCAACAAAATGGAGTAGTTGAAAGGAAAAACAGAACTATTGAAAATATGGCTAGAGCTATGTTAAATGAGTCAAAAATTTCAGATGGCTTTTGGAAAGAGGTAGTCAGTACAGTAGTCTACATTATCACCAGGGCCCAACTTAGAGTCAATCATCATAAAACTCCTTATGAGTTGTGGAAAGGAAGACCAACTACAGTAAAATACTTCAAAGTGTTTGGGAGTAAGTGCTTCATCAGAAGGGAAGATCAGAATTTGGGTAAGTTTGATCCTAGGTGTGATGAGGGAATCTTTCTTGGATATTCCAGCAGAAGCAAGGCCTACAGATGCTTCAACAAAAGAACTCATACAGTTGTAGAGAGCATAAATGTAACAATTGATGAAAAGACAGGGATAAGAGAACCAGTCAAGGAACTCAATGATGAAATTTGTCAAGAAGAATTCAGAGAGGTTTCGGATGAAGAAGAGGAAAGACAACAACTGCTTCCAAAAACTCCTTCACGATATGTTCAGAAACATCATCCCAAAGATTTGATCATTGGTGATCCAAATAGCAGGCAAACAAGAAGAAGAGTCATTCCTTCACATGATTCTACAAATGTTTCATTATTATCTCGGATTGAGCCAAAATATTTCAGTGAAGCATGTGCGAGATAAGTTTTGGGTAAAAGCAATGGATGAAGAGCTAAATCAAATAGAGAAAAGTGAAACTTGGGAATTGGTTCCAAGACCTAAGGACAAGAATGTCATTGGCACAAAATGGATATTCAGAAATAAACTCAATGAGGATGGAAAGATTGTCAAAAACAAAGCTAGGTTAGTCTGCAAAGGTTATGCTCAAGTAGAAGGTGTTGATTTCGAAGAGACGTTTGCTCCTATTGCTCGTCTTGAAGCTATCAAAATGTTTTTGGCCCTTTCAAGCTTCAAATCATTCAAGGTATATCAAATGGATGTAAAGTCAGCTTTTCTAAATGGGGTGTTGGTAGAAGAAGTCTACATAGAACAGCCAGAAGGAGTGTCTCTCTCGGAACAGTCAGACTATGTGTGTAAACTAAAAAAGGCCTTGTATGGGTTAAAGCAAGCACCTAGGGCTTGGTACTCAAGACTTGACAGGTATCTTCATGAGCAAGGCTTCAGGAAAGGCATGGCAGATAGCAATTTGTATATTAAGAATGAAGATGATGATATGTTGATTATGGTTGTCTATGTTGATGATATTATTTTTGGGGGAAATAATACTCAGATGTGCAAAGATTTTGCTAACACCATGCAGAAGGAATTTGAGATGTCTATGATTGGAGAGCTGTCATTCTTTTTAGGTCTTCAGATTGCTCAATCAAAAGATGGTGTATTTCTCTCTCAAGGAAAGTATATCAAAGAAATGTTGAAGAAATTTGGGATGATGGACAGCAAACCAGTATGTACTCCAATGATTACAGGGTGCAAGATGAGTAAAGATGATGAATCTCCAACGGTAGATCAGAGGTTGTACAGATCAATGATTGGCAGTTTATTATATGTTACAGCTACTAGACCAGATATCATGCAGACAGTTGGGTTAGTAGCAAGATTTTAAGTAGCTCCAAAATATTCTCATGTTATAGCAGTTAAGAGGATATTCAGATATCTGAAGGGCACTATGGACTTTGGGCTTTGGTATCCCAAAGGTGATGATTTCACCCTCACAGCTTATACAGATGCAGATTGGGAAGGCAGTATTGATGACAGGAAAAGCACTAGTGGTGGAGCATTCTTTCTGGGAAAGAGTTTGGTTTCTTGGCTAAGTAAGAAACAACCTTCAGTTTCCTTATCTACAGAAGAGGCTGAATACATAGCAGTAGTGGCTGGGTGTACACAGGTTTTATGGATGAAAACCACCTTGGAGGATTTCAAAGTCAAGCATGAACAACCCATCTCCATACTTTGTGATAATACAAGTGCCATAAGTATTTCCAAAAATCCGGTAATGCACTCAAGGACAAAGCATATTTCCATCAAGTATCACTTTCTAAGGGAGAAAGTGCAAGACAAGCGAGTCAAGCTAGAGTATGTGTCTACTAAAGAGCAGATTGTAGATATCTTCACCAAACCTCTTCCAAGAGATACGTTTGAGTATCTAAGGGAGAAATTGGGAGTTGTACTCCCACCCCAAAATTAATCACCTCATCAGGAGGTGGGGGAGGGACCAAGCTAAGAGGCTCATTCTTAGTCCCGAGCCCCAAAGGTGACCCTTTGCCATTGATGACAAAGGGGGAGAGATATGAGTAAGGGGGAGAGCTTCAAAGTGAAGAGGAAAGCTTCAAGTCAGGGGGAGCAAAACTTCAAAGGAATTTGGTCAGTTGTTAGCACAGTTGGTTTCAGTTTTGGCTCTTGAGAAGTGTTTTCAGTAAAGGTTTGCCATCAATGACAAAGGGGGAGATTGTTGGCAATTTTGGGTACTTTGGGTACATTGCCTTTGCTCAAGTATATAAGTTGTCATTGATGTCAAGAAGCTTTTGAAGGAATTTGATTTGATGTCAAATAATTTGTTTTGATGAAGGTTACGACATGACGAGTTTCAAAGGTCTTTTGCAAACCCCAAGCCGACAGGTTCGAGAGAAAGAGCTCGCAAAGAAAAGTGTCACGATTTCATGACAATTTGCAAGAGGGATTGTACGGACGAAAAAGTGTCACGATTTCATGACAGGTTCGAGAGAAAGAGCTCGTAGAGAAAAAGTGTCACGATATCGCGACATGTCGAGTTTTCGTGACCCAAAGAAAAGAAAAGCGCTAAGATAGAAAAAGTGTCACGATATCGTGACATGTCGGGTTTTCGTGACCCAAAGAATAGAAAAGAGCTAAGGAGGAAAAGTGTCGCGATATCACGACATGTCACATTTTCACGACTTAAGCAGGAGAGAGAAAGCAAGTTAGAAAAGTGTCGCGATATCGCGACATGTCACATTTTTGTGACTTAAGAAGGAGAGAGAAAGCAAGTTAGAAAAGTGTCGTGATATCAGATATGTTGATTTTCACGACTTGCAGGAGAGAAAAGAAGTTAGAAAAGTGTAGATATGTGACATCTTGATTTTGCGACGGGTTACAAGGAAAGCATACGAAATCTGAAAGCGTCATGATTTCATGATGGGTTGCAAAGAATGCGTACGGATGCAAAAAGTGTCACGATTTTATGATAGGTAGAAAAGAAAGCAGATGAAGTAAAAGTGTCACGATTTCATGACGAAGTCGAAAGGAAGTCTTCTATAGGAAAAGTGTCACGATTTTGTGACAAAAGCAAAGAGGAAGGCTATGAAGACAGAAGTGTCACGATATCGTGACAAGTGCTTAGTCGAAGTCGTCAAAGGCTGAAGTGTCGTGATATCATGACAAAAGCCAAAAGAAAGTGTACGGTTGCAAAGGTGTCACGATATCGTGACATGTTGTAGTTTCGCGACAAAAGCTACAGAAGAGTTATAGAGGCAGTTGAAGCCGACAAAGTTAAATGTGAGCCGACGAAGATTAGGGTTTGCAGTGAAGTTTAGGGTTGTGCAACCGACTAAAGATCAGGGTTACAGCCGACTAAGATTAAGGTTTTGATCTTGAAAGTGTTATTATAAAAGGTAGGCTATTTTGAAGAGTTGTGTGTGTTCGTTAGTTGCGACGTTCGCAGATAGAGCGTAGAGTGAGAAGTTCGATCACCGAGAGTAGAGTGCGAAATTCGATCAAAGTGTGCAGAGTGAGTGAAGAGTCATGGTGAATTGTTCTAAGTGTCACTGTGATTGCGCAGAGAGTGCAAAGGTTGAAGTTCGACCAAGTGCGGTTGTGATTGCAGAGGTGTAGAGTGATGTTGAGGACAGAGGTGCAGTGGTTCTTTGAGAAGAACCTGAGGATAGTTTTGGCAAGTCTTTGAGAAGGCTTGTGTGCAGAGGATTGATTTGTTCAAGCTAGTTGAGGGATATATCCGACGAGTGAGGAAGACTTGTACTAGACCGATCGACTGTGTTTGGTACAGGTTGCTTGAGCTGTTGTGGACGTGATCATAGAAGGCGAGAGGTCTCTTAGGCTAAGCATTGAGGACAGGAGGTCTTCGATGGAAAGGAGTTCCACGTGCTGGCAAGAGGTAGAGGCGGTTGATCTTCCGAGGGATCATTTCCGGAGCGGAGGGGAAGGTATCTCCTTTGAGCAGAGGCTCATAAATTTTGATTGGGGAAGGTATCTCCTTTGAGCAGAGGCTCATAAATTCTGATTGGGGGAAGGTATCTCCTTTGGGCCGAGGCTCATAAACATTGTAATTGGGAAGGATTCCCAAAGAACTTTGAGATAACTTTTAGAGAAAATTTTTGTGGATGTAGCCCAACCATTTTGGGTGAACCACGTTAAAAATGGGTCTTCAATGTGTGATGCTTTTTGTCTTGATTAATGTTGTGTTGATGCCACTGCTATCTAAAGTTAAAATTATTAATTGGTTAAGTCTTATACTGTTCACCCCCCTCTCAGTATAAGCTTGTGTTCTTGAGAATGAACTTCCCTGCACTGTTGAGCAAGGCTCCCTTCTAGCTAGTAAGCTTATTCATAACCCTCTGTATGACACTGTCCCACATCCTCATGGTTGGGTGCCCTTGGAATAGTGATAGCCAAGGTAAGTTGCAAGAAACTCAGCAATGGCATATCCTAGGATCTGAGCTATTCTTGCCTGTCTGATTATTAGCTTCTAGTTAGTCATCATTATCTTGTTGTCAATTCTTGTAATAAATTTTGACAAATGTGTTCAAATTATAATTGATTTTTGGTTTCTCTAAAGAGAAATGTACTTAATTAATTGAGGATGAATAACTTATTTTAAATTCGGTGAAGCTAATGATTAGTTAATCAAATTATTTGGTTTTATTCTTTGTTTATGGGGCTAAAACAAATGAAATTTAAATAGTGTAACATAATGTTGAAGTTACACATCTATTAACACATTACAATATTTCTTAGGTCATGACAATGAAATCGTCTTAGTTTGAGATTTAGGTGAAAATACGTACACTCTACTTATAGCCTTATAGATCCCTAATCCAAAATCTCACTAAATATTTGCAATTTATCAAAATACTTCTTAAAAAAGAAGGAAAATATTAATAATGCAATGATTTGAAGTGCTTGGGTGATTCAAATTACCTCTATCGAGGATATGGTTGCATGGTTGGTATTAGATCAATGTCTATAAGGTATCAATGTCATTTCCATCGGAGCTATGAATGCTTGACTGGAAGTGGAGCATTGAAAAGGCAAATCATTTTTTTGAGTATTAATAGCCCATCTTCAAACCAAGTGATGAAATTCTAACTGATTTAGGAATGGAAATAAATGCACTAGCACACACTTTAAGCTAAAGCAACATGGGATATTTATTTTTAACAAAGTTTGTTTAACCCCATCTTAGAATACTTCCAAATGATTTACATTTTACTAGTTGAGGTTTCATTTATTTCAAGTTGGGTTCTTAATCCAGAATGCTCAGGAGTATTTTCTAACATAGACAATTTTTTGTTGCCATTGCACCACCCTAATTGGGGACCCACTTAATATTTATTTTTAATTTTGATAAAATTGTGACTTCAAACTAAGTTTACTTGCATCCATATTTTACTCCTACTTTACATTGAACTTTTTATAAAATATTGAGTTTCAATTGCATTGATTTCATTTTAATGATTTTAATAAGAAAACTTGCATTCTCCATTAGATTGATGTTTGAGATAAACTTTAATGGTTATACTTTAATTTATCACTAAAGAGAATTAGGGCCCCAATTTTTTTGCTTACAACAATTTATCCAATTCCTAACAAAATCACATGAGAAGTTTTCTAGAAAATGATTGTACCCATAATTTAAATGCAAGGTTTTTCAATTATAGGAATGACCATGTAAAAAGGTATTTAAAAGACATTAAGGTTTATATTTTTTGGTAACTCAATGATATGCAGCAATTTCTAAAACTCTAACATTCAAATGAAATGAGAATGCAACTCCGAGCATTTAAGAAATAATTTTGGGTTTATAAAAATTGTTTCCAATGATCAAATATTTATGAAATTTATTTTTGGGTGATTGTAGATCACTTCTAGTCCATTGGAATTCATTTTTAGGTAATACAAATTCATTTCTGAGTTACTAAAAGTCATTTTAGGCAATGAAAATTCTCTTGTCAGCAACAAAAAATTAATTTCTAGGTATTCAAAATTAATTTTGGACTTATGAAAATTAAATCTAGACCATATAAAATTAATTATGGGAATATGATAATCATTTTCATGCACTCAAGAATCATTTTGGATTAATGAAGTTTAATTTTGAGCATTAAAAAATCTATATCCAAGCAATAAGTTTGCATTTCTAGGGTTTAAGAATTTGTTTTGGATAATTAGAAAATTAACTCTAGGTCCTTGAAAATTAATTTAGCCATTTAAAATATCTTTTGAGCCATTAAAATATTATTCTCGAGTGTGTAGAATTCACTTTGAGAAATATAAATTTGTTTCTAAACTATTAAAAGTCTTTTTCGGGCAATGGAAATCAACACCAAATAGTAAGAAAATCCTTCATAGGCTATTAAAATGTAAAGTGCATGAAGCCTAAGTCTAGAAAGCAATTGCACAATAGTGAATAAAAAATTTGACATTGTTGGAAATACTGTACCCTAGTGGAATGTTGATGGGTATCGAATGTCTATCAGCCTATCAAATCCAAAAATTTTCTAAGTGTTTATCTTGTTGGAAGCCATATACAATCTCCCAAAAAAATGATAAGTATTTTTCTTGTCGAAAATATTGTACCATGTCACAATGGGGAGAGGTACAGAAAGTTTGACAAGTCTAAAAGGGTACCAAAAAGCAAGTTGAGAATTTAATAAAAGTGGAAGTGGCTAGAAATATTGTACCCTAGTGGAGTGCGAGGAGGTATAGAATGTCCATTAGCTCATCAGATTGAATTTTTATCTAAATGTGGAGACTATGGGAAATAAAATTTTCCTAAGTGTAAAAATTGTTGGAACATTTGTATCGCTAATGTCAAGAGATAAAATTAAAATAGAGAATTAAAAAATATGGTAATTTAAAATGAAGCCCAAAGTATGAATGATGCTATAATGGAGAAAAAACATGATTTAAATCTAGAAAATATGTTGTTGCAGTATTGAAAATCCTTTGATATTAAAAATATAAATAAATAAAAGAATCAAATGTGTGATATTTTATCACCAAATTTATTTTAAACTATTTTCTTCTTGATTTCATGTTTTTATAAGCAATAAAATGAGAAAATGAAAGCCGAGAGAGATAACAAAAGATATAGTGAACCCCAACTAGATCAAAGTACCCTCAAATGCATGATATCTTATTAGAAAAGATACAGTGAACTTGGACTTTTTATAGATCACTAGTGGATGACAACTCAAACCATTTGAAATATGAGGATTCAGCTACGTAGTCTTCAAATATACGCTTCAAATATAGTTAGAAGATCAAAGGCTGAAATTCAAGATCAAGATCAAGATAAATTATAGAATGACACATCATCTACAGATAACTCATCTATACAACTATAAAGCACTAAAGTACAATTGCAAAGCACTAAAATTCTTAAAATTGTAAGGCTATAAATAGTCATTGAGACCCCATTCCAAAGGGTTGAATTTCACTTTTAGCAATAGGACTATCAAAATATTCATTTTATTTGTAGATGATGGACATATGCACCCTTGACATTGTACATTGAATATTTTCTATTTAAACCTTCAAGAATGCAATGGCTTTTTTTCTTTCTTTCTTTAACCCTTTACTTTTAAAATTTTCTTTTAAATATGATTAGAATAGTAGTAGATTAGATTAATTTTAATATTTGGAGATTATCTTACATGGTTTATGTCCTGAATTTCTATAATTTTCATAATATATATTGCTTTATGCTATAATGATCATGATAATGATGCAATGAATGTGATTTATTGATAATTTAAAGGTAGCAAGCCTAGAATCTTGCTATTATTTAAATATTCAATGCAATATTTTAAGATTGAATGTTAGATTTTAGTATTTCAAGCTTCAATAATGAATTAACATTGGCCCTTATTAACATTTATATGTACCCCTGAGTTATCCACCTGATTTATATTTTATTCTTCGAATTTAGAATTTGATAATATCATAACTTTTCACCCAAACCTTGGGGGATCAATATTCCCTTTCAAGAGAGAAAAAATGTTGTTCTAACCGTTGGTGTACATAGATAATCGGGTCAGGTGTATCACTCAATATGTGGCACAAACTATCTCAAACCCTCTACTAACATTACCTTTAATTTATATAATGGTTTAACTTAAACCAACCAAATTTTTTCCCTAGAATGAAAATCAAGGAAGCATGAGGGTACTTATTTGGTCTTCAACACATACTTCTAGAGGTTCTAATAAAAGGTAAACAAATATATAGTCGAGTACTAGTCATTATCTTATCAATGAATCTTGATCTTATTTTTATCATGTTAATGAAGTGTTAGATGGTTGGATTTTACTCTAGTTTGGATTTGCCTTATCTAGCATTTTCCAATATTTTGTTAGCTCCTTGATACTCATGCTAAACATTTATCTATATAATTGACACAATAAAAGCTAATAAATATGCCAATGATTCAAAAACCTTTGTTAATTTATCCTTTTCACTTTTTTGGGGGTTACCATTCTTAACAACCTTTATACCTCTTGTTAATCTTATTTGGTGGTAGGTTTTACCAAATCCACTATTATAATATTTTAATGTAGCTATTTTTGTACTTTCAATATGTTAATTCATCCCCATATTATAGTCATTTAGTCTATATTTCAACTATAATAACCCATCGATGTTATTCTAGAATTAATCTAAGTTATCTAACACCATAACCAAGTTTTGTTGAGAAACTTACATTGTTTCCTTTACCTTTTTTAACTATTCTAGCTATAACTTCATGAATTGCTACTTTAGTTCATGATACCTATGTAAAAAATTTGTCATTACCACTAGGATCCATGTCTTGGAAAATTGTGTTGTCCTCACATTGGTTATTGGCTCCATTCTTGAACTAACTTATTCATTTCATCCTCTAATTATAGCATTATTGTTTCATTCCTAGTTAAGTCCTTTTTAGAAATATTTTCAATGGCTATGGCTATGGAAATTTTATCCCATATAACAATTCTCCTTGGATTAACTAGATATTCCTTTAACCTATGTATCAGTATTTATTTGTTCATCCATGCTAGCATGATCAACATTACCATAGGTAGTAGTTCCTAAACATGTAAATTCCTATTAGGAATTCACTAGGTCATTAAAATGGGTTTTGTAACTTGTAGAAAAATACTCATTGCTATGAAACCTACAAATCTTAATAATTTTGTTAGATAAACTAAAATACTACTAAATTTTCTTTAAAGCTTACTAGAGTAGAGTCACCTAGTGTTGTTCCCTTAGGGGTTTAAGTCCCTAGTGCCAAACTCTCTAAAGATATTTATTTTGGTTCTATTTATCCTTATTTGGGATACTTTATCTCTTTCTCAGTTCATTCTCCTTTTATTCATCATTTATCTCATACATTATTAGAACCTCTAACATTGATGTGATCATTAATTATGCTATGGGAGAGACATCGACAATGTTCATGCCTTATTACAAACAACAACAAAGAAAGTGGTCCCTACCATGAATGTATTTTTGTCAACCAAGCTCCCACTGACACCATCACTCATTATTGGATCTGTGGTCAATAATTATTGCACCAACATGACTATTCACTTCTTATTTAATATTGATGTAGATTATGGGTGTAGAATTAGTTGTATGGAAGGTTACCCATCACTCATCAATTTTTTATGATAATCTCATTGATTTTTGGTATCATGTTAGGTCTCAACATAATACCCTTTTTTATCACTACTTTTTGAGTATAATGTAATAAAATATCTATTTTCATTTTATCTCATCTCAAACTAATCATCTATATTGTTGATATGATAAGCATATGATGATTTTTGATACCTTCTCCTATATATTTTCACATTTCATTATTTATTGAAGAAAATTTGTATTTTGTATATCATACAACCATTTATCATAGTCCTCTTCCTTAGAGGCTTTAGTGATTTTAGAGGTTATTTAGAACTAACCATTAATAATAGTGAATATGCCTTCTTTATTTGTAGATGTAGATATCCAAATTTAAGTCACTCAAATTATCAAGATATCCATAAAGAATACATATGATATAATTTTCATTATGTGGAATTGATGGTCAATATTCAAAGGTATGATTCCATGCTAGGTTGTTACATACTTGGTTTTGAGACCTTAGCCTTGTCCCACCTACCCTTTCCTACAACAATAAAATTGATAGTATGACAATATTGGAATTACAAGACTATGGTATTGAAGGTAGAATTCCATGGCCTAAGTTCCACACCTACAAATCTTGGTTCCTCCATCCCTCTTGATTGTTGTATTATTTATGGTTCCATCTCCTTCGAATATCCACCACCTGTGTTTGTCCCCCAAGGTTACCATTTTTATTTGCGTTACCATATATTTAGATTCTAATATAAAATTATTGTCTATCTCTCTTATAATTTATGAATGCTCCAAGATCCTTCTTCCAAGTCTACAAGATCTATAAATTGAGGCCTTAGATTCTCTCCATATAAGGCATTCTCAATCTAAGGAACTTCTAGCATTTTGGTTACTCAATATCTCATTTGATCATTGTGTTGTCATCTTAGTGCTTGGAGGACTCTTGGGAATAAGGTAGATAATTCACTCTCCCTTTGGATATTATCCCTTCTCCTCTACCTTGGAATGTGTTTAATTTTATTTTGAATAGTTACCATTTTCTTGTTGTTTAAATTGTTTTATGTGATTGTAAGCATTTTACATATCTTACTCAAATTTCTAATGGTTTTTTGTGAACTTTGCAGCTCCAACAAAGGCCTAGCCTTGATTTTTAGATTTTTGGACACCACTTGGCCTCTTTACCAATTTGACTTTAGCTCTTGGGACTATTATTTCCCTATATAGTCTCATAGGAAAGAAATGTGCCTTCACTAGTACAAGGTACAATTCGGTCTACTTGAGACTTGGGGGTAAAATTTTACCCCCCCCTCTATTTTCCTAGACCTTTGACCTTTATCCATCATTCCCTACATATAAACACTCCTTACAATATTTGAATCAATTATTTTTTCTCCCATTTTTTTTTGCCTTACCTCTTAGGTTAGAAATATACCACATGATATAGAAGCTATATTTACCTATCATACTAGCCTAGCTTACCATAAACACAACCTCCCCTTCAACCCTATAACAGTATTAAACCAACATAATACCTCTATTTTTTCTTTAGAACCATAATTATTCTTCAGTTGAACTCTACTTGTGTTACATTCTGCTCATCAAATAAAATTACACCATAGAATTCTAGGGCATTATTCTACCTCACATGCACTTTTGGTAAGTATTTCACACTCATTTTTGGATGGTTAAAGGACCTTGAGGGTCTGAGTACTGAATAAGAAAATTTATCTATTCCTTGACCATAGTAGACCCACAAAACCTAATAATTTTGTCTAGTATGACTCCATTTTTGTATGTACTATAGAATTACATGTTGGTTCTAGAAGGTATGATATTGTAAAATCATGCATCAACATGTCTAAGGCACATTTGTACTTTAGACATAGGTAGAGCTAACTTGTTAATTTGCAATGCTTTGCTTTATTATTTCATATTTAATTCCTATACTTATCTTTATTATGCATTAGGATCCACTAAAAAAAAGGGAAGCAATCAAAGAATATTTAAGTTATATTTTCATTTGCTTCAGCTTTACGAAACATAAAAGAAAAGGAGGAAGTCAAAGAAATTGTACTTTAGTTTCTTTTAATTTTTTTATATATTTTGTTAACTTAGGCATAAAAGTTAAATTTCTTGTAGTCTTGCATTAGGTTACATTTTTATTTGTACAATATCTTGGACCCTTGCTTAAAAAGAAAATTTTACATTCTTGCCATCAGGTGTAGTCTTCATTAAAGTAAAAAAACACCTAGGCTAGCTCTTGTTTTGCATGAATGTTTTTTTATTGCATTTAAATTTCAAATTTATTTCTTAGAATAGCACTTATTCTTCAAAATAAACTTAGGTGTTTTCCAAAGAATACATCAATCATAGACCATTAACACTTTTAAAAACATCCTTTACATTGAGAGTAGGCCTAATGTGAGGTTAGACAATGGATGCCTAATATTACATGCCTACATCTTTGGTTAACCCCATGTGAACTCCTCCTTTATCTTAAAATTTCACTTAACCGAAGGTAAAATTTAGTTAAAATTTAAACAAGACCATTTAATTTTTGTTTTTGTAGAATAACTCATTTAATTAAGATTAACAATGAGTATATTTATATCTCATATCATCCTTAGATACATGTTTAGTTTTGGTTAATCCTTGTAACATTCCTTACCTACATAGCTCAAAGTCTACCCTCATGTATGGTCACGCATATTGAAGAGACCGCACTCATTCCATTTATTGATGGGTATATAATGAGAGAAGGTTTATTGGGTTGGTTCAAGTATATTAGAAGACCCTCCTAAATATATCAATAGGATATATTGGGAGTCATTTTCTCGTAATTACAAATATTTTTTAATTAATCCCCTTACTTTCTGTTGAGTGGTATTTTCACCCAATTGTGAAAATACACTCTCCCTTAGGATTTGGTTCCAAATCCCCTCTTGCAAAGAAGTTAAACAAACAACTTCTCCAAGGTCTCCACTATATTAGCATTTGCATGTGTATTGGTAATCTCAAATAAAGATATTCAATTTAAATGCTTGGAACACCTTAGTGATTGCAAGTAACTGTAAACAAGGGGCAATGTTGGTTTATTTTACCATGAAACTTTAGTGATTGTTCATTGAACCAGAATAAACAAATGTGAATCGGCCCAGCAATGAAAATTTCCATTTTCGGATTTTTAAAGATCTGCAATAAAACAACAACTTCGGTGTATTTTTTTAAAATACTAAACAACTCCGAAAATGAAATTTCAAATTGTGTATTTGAAGTATGAAGTATAACCTACGCAATGGTTACATTATTTTTGTGTATTTTGAAGTTTTTATGTTTCATTTTAATGTTTGCAATATTAAAATAAAGTTAAAATTCCTTGAAAAGTAAAATGCAGAAAAATAAAAATGAAAATGCATTCAGTATGATGCTATCCTATTCCGACAAAATCGAAGATATGAGGTTTCCATGCATGCAACCTAACCTATTGGACCTGCAAAACAAGCACAATCCGGATAAGCTAAGTGCTGGCTCCTAAGGATTTGAATGAGGTTTTTAGATTTAAGCATTCGCATGCAGCAACCAAGAAAAACTTGTATCAACTACATTTACAAGCCTAAAATCTGAAAAGGGAAAATAGACATTTAATCTTGCATGCAAAAAATGACTCCTTCTTTCTTGCCCATAAGATGCAAATTTTTGAAATATTATCTACATTAAATATTTGTCATTTTACAATAGCAGACATCTCCGGTTTCTCCAAAGCCAAAAAAGAAATGGAAGAGAAAACACTCAAAAGAGGCCCAGAATGGCTCATCACCCTCAGCTCTGCAACCCTACTCCCAGCGGTTTTTGACCCTTGTACCATCCTGTGCTTCTGCTATTTAAACCTCTTGGTGCGGCTCTCTACTTCACTCTGTGATGCTTCATTTCATTTCCAGACTGCATCGTTTCGTCTTCCCTGCCTCTTCATTGTCTTTTATTTTTGCTCGGATGACGAACGTTTGGTTTTCTCTGTGAAATGTAATGCTTCTGTCGCCCTTACACTTTTATGCCACGTGTTCCATGCTTCTCTGCATGTTCCATAACTGCCCCCTGTAAATCATGACCAAAAATAGCATGTCGCGATATCGTGACGTTTTTTTGCATGCAGCTTTGCTCTTCTACCTGTATCGCGAAAATGAGACATGTCGTGAAATCGTGACATTTTCTGACTACAGCCTTGTTCCACCACCATGCACAGTGAAAATGAGACATGTCACGAAATCATGACATTTTCCTGTATGCAGCCTTGTCAGCCTTCACGCATAGCGAAAATGATACATGTCATGAAATCGTGACATTTTCATGCTATCGGGCCGTGTGGGTGCAGCCTATCGCGAAATCGTGACGTTTTTTCATTTCTCTGTGTTTTGTTGTACCTGGCCATGAAAACGTGACATGTCATGAAATCGTGACACTTTTTCGTTTGGCACCCTCTCACTGCTTTCTGTCACGAAATCGTGACCCTTTTTCGTTTGGCACCATGGCTATTTTATGTCGCGAAATCGTGACGCTTTTCTCTTTCGGACTGCGCCTTGCTCTTAGCCGCGAAAACATGACATGTCGCGAAATCGCGACACTATTTTCCTTTCGTACCATCTCGCTGCTCGGAGCCGCGAAAACGTGACATGTCACGAAATCGTGACACCTTTTCATTTTTTACTTTGGTTGCTTTCTATCGCAAAATCGTGACGCTTTTCATCTTCGTACCCCTTGGCTGCTTTCTATCGTGAAATCGTGACGCCTTTCTCTTCGTACCCCTTGGCTACTTCTTGTCACGAAATCGCGACATCTTTTCATTTGGCATGTCTTGCTGCTTTAGGTCGTGAAAATGCGACATGTCGCGATATCGCGACAACTTTAGTGCCTTGCCTTGTTTGACTGGTTTGACCATGATTTTGTGACATGTCACGATTTTGCGACAATTTTCCATTCTGTCTTTCTCTCTCCTCTATGACCCGCGATTTCACAACACGTCATGATATCGTGACATTTTTCGATCAACACCTCTTCCTGCTTGCTTTGACCGTGATTTTATGACATGTCACGATATCGTGACACTTTTCACTTTGTGTTGCATTCTGTTGCTCTTAGCCACGAAAACGCGACATGTCACGAAATCGTGACACTTTTTCATTCCACCACTCTTCGCTTGTCTGGGCCATGAAAGCTTGACATGTCGCGATATCACGACATTTTTCATTTCGGCAGGGTGCCTGTTGCTGCTTTTCATTTACATTGTTCGCTGTTTTTCATTTCTGTCGCGAGCAACATGTCGCGATATCGTGACAACTTTTCTTTTCTCAACAGCGACAGAGCAACACGTCATGAAATCGTGACACTTTATTTTTCTCAGCAGCGACAGAGCAACATGTCGCGATATCGTGACACCTTTTCTTTCTCCCGCCGCATAGAGGAGCAACATGTCGCGATATCGTGACACTTTTCATTTTTTTCGCGCGATAGGAGCAACATGTCGCGAAATCGCGACACTTTTTCTTTTCTAGCCGCGATGGAGCAACATGTCGCGATATCGCGACACTTTTTCATTTTTGTGAAATTTTGCTTTTTTTCTTGATTTTTAGCATCTGGGTCACTGAGATCTTCTTTGAAAGCATGCAAAAAGGTGGGTCCCCAATTTTGGGGTGTGTTGTGGATCAGCCACAACAAATGGTGACTCTGCTGTCAAATGCTCCCGAGCATTTTGGTGAGAACCCAACCTGGAAGTATACAAACTTGGAAACCCGCATTAGCACATGAGAAATATAAACAAATGCCCATAGATCAAAAATACATGAAACATCAGAATCATTAAGTATCAGCTCGGTGTGTGCAATGTGTTTCATTCCCTATCGTTTGAAATTGATCAACATTCCATTATTAGTTTCACTTATGATTTGTATGCAAGGCTATGAATGATTTGTGCAGGATTAGATGCATGATGAAGATGCTAAAGATATAACAACCTTGCTTTACAAAGGCTCAAACCTTCTAATATCATGAACAAACATATTAAAGCTGTCAAACCCTCTTAGGACCAAATAAATATATGTATACTAAATTAATTTATTAGATCCCAAAGTTGGTTATGTGTCACTACCATCTTGAACCCATGTGCAAGTGTGAGTGAAATCAGAACTTTGGGGAATAGGATTCCCAACCTAAACGAGATGGGAATTTAACCCTATCCTTACTATTCTGATTTGGAGTTCATTACCTCATCTTGAACAAAATGATTTAACCTGTTATGGATGAAATGATCAGGCTAGTCTATCCTTTTGAGCAATCAGTGGTCTTGCTTTTAGACAAGACATGTTGCCACGCATGAGCATACTTAACCCCATAATCCATGACTTGGCTTCATTCATTCTCTTCTCTCTCTTTTTTTATTTCTTGGACCTTTGGGATGACTACCCATCCTTACTAGGGACATGTAGTATGATCCCTCCAATCCAATATTAGGATGAAAATGGAAAATATTCTTATTTCTTGGACCTTTGGGATGACTACCCATCCTTGCTAGGGACATGTAGTACGATCCTTCCAATCCAAGATGATAAAATGAAATATGGAACATATTAATTTTATTTTTGTTTCTTGGACTTTTGGGATGACTACCCATCCTTTGCAGAGGACATGTAGTACGATCCCTCCATCCAAGTTTTATGATTTAATGAATGATGGGAGTTTTGGGGAATCGGATTCTCAACCTAGGTAAGATGAGAATTATGTCCTATCCTTACTACTCCATGAAGGTCAAATCAGAGCTTTGGGGAATTGGATCCTCAACCTAAGTTCGATGAGGATTTAATCCTATCCTTACTACTCTGGTTTTAGACTTTAAGCTTGATGGAAGTGGTAAAAACCACTGTTTTAAGGATTATGTTGCATGATAGGATAGACATGAAATATTCTTTTCACCCCACCTTTTCATCCAAGTATGGTTTTGACCATTTTGCTCAAGATCTTCTTTAATGTGCATAGAACGTGCTTGGTTCAAGATTGTTCGGACATCAGTTCCCAACCTTAGGATCCTTTTAATATATGTTATAGCATAACCCTAAGAGGATTTGACACACTTTAATGATTTGTATCTGAAATGCATATGCAACTAAGATGGCATGTATATGCAAAGTGGAATGTAATATGAATGCATTGCTTTTCTGAATTGTGGATGGAGTATACCACCTATGTTGCCATAATTTGTAAAACTGACAACTTCATGCATCACAAGTTTCAAACGATATTATTTAATGTGTTTGCGTTACTTGTGGAGCTTTCTACAACACAACTCCAATGTTTCATATTCTCCTGATTTTAGGCATATGTTGACATCTCAATTTTTTCTTTTTTTTTTTTTTAGACAAACCAAACATGTCCAGAGGACTAACACACACAACTTAAAACCAAACCCAAAAATGAAACTTGAAAAACACAAACCAAAACCAAAACCAAAATCTATATACAATATAGTACAAGATGATGCCAAGCTTGGACTATTACTTTCTGGATCCCAAACATGATTAGAACATTTCAAAAGACATATGTCACAATACACATGCCAAATGTTGTAGGAATCCAACAACAATAAGATCAAACCAAGCAATGCAACAAATTTCAACTTGCCATGCTCACCATACCAATTTGATTTAGTTCTATTACCAACATTATAGGTGAGATTCAAATAAAATTGATTAGACAATGGTTGGTATTCAATTTTATTTTGTCTATTCTTTAAAGTGCAAGTTTCATCATTCCATTCATGATTTAGAAGTAGGCTTTCCTTTTCAAATGTGAGATATTGCAAACAAGAGCCTATTTCTAAAAGTCTTGAATTCAAATTATTTTTCAAGATTTTAAAGCAATCAAAATCAATCAAAACTTGACAAACATCACCAAGATTTGACATTTCATCATTAATGACATTAGCATCCAAAGGGACATCATGTAATCCATCACTTAAAATTTTTGTAGCTATCACCAAAGGTAAAGATTTCACCTTGTCACCCATACTCAACCCATCATGATTAGAATTTACCACAACTTGATGAGTGTTAGTAGCTTTTTATTTTTCCTCATTGTCTTCTTCATCATCCAACACCTGTTCAAAAACACCAAAGTTAGGCACCCAATTAAACATGCGTCCATATTTTTCAAAACAAGAGCCTAATTTTTCAAGATATGTGTCACGTGACACCTTTCCCTGATCAATGGATTGAGTTGCCTCAAAATCCATATTTTCATTAGGATCATCAATAGTATCAAACCCACACCACTTAGGTTTTGTGATTTCATCATTTTGAGATGGCATAGACATTGTAGAAACAATAGGTGGATCAAGATTTTTGATTTCTTGCCCCTCAAGGGGAACAAAAACAATTGATTCTCCTTCTTCATCCATGGTAGTAGAATCATTATCCTTCCCCAACATTTGATGAGATTCCAACCCTTCTTCCAAAACATTCTCAGATTGTACAGGACTTGTAATATCCTCATATGAAAGGGCAATTGTATTATCCTGCATATCAATAGGCACACAAATTTCATCGGAAGGTTTGGAGTGAGCATACTCTTCCCAAGAATCATAATGATCATCTTTCAAAATCAAATTGTGATGCTCAACTATTTCTTCATCATCTTTTAATTCATCAACATGTTTCTCATCAAATTTATCTTCACCTTCCTTAGATGGTTCAATTACTTCCAAAATTGGGTTATTGCTTGTATTCAAATTGATAAGGCTATCATAATCCACATGTGTAACCCATGATTCACGTTTAACATAATTTGGAAGGTGTGAATTTTCTTGGCCATCATTTTCAACAATGTCATCCAATGTGTCATCCGAAACAGATTCATCCTCATAGAATTCATCTTTTGGTGAGTCAAGGGTTTCCAATCTGTCACATGTTTCAATACTAGTTGGATCTAGTACTCCTCCCTTGCCTAAAATCATATTCTTATGAAAATCATTAAAATTGATTTTAGAAACATATTTTGAATCAAGATGAGTATTTTGAAGTTGATTCATACTTAAGAAAGATGGTTGATCTTGCATAGTAGGTTGAGGATTTTGAAATTGATTGAAGCTTGGGAATGATTGTTGATTTTGAAATTGATTCACACTTGAACTTGGTTGAGGTGGATAAATCATTGGGTGGGTAAAGGAGGTATTAAATGATTGAAGATTACATGATCCAAAACCCACACCATAATTTTGACAACTCAATTGTTGCTCAATTGCCATTGCTTGAGTATAGGCTTGTGACAAAGATGTGATTTGAGGCATCCCTCGCAAATATGTGGACATGGGTGAGTCAAGAGCATTGATGTATATTTGGAGAGCCACTTCTTCTTGAAGAACATAAAATGTCACTAATTGAGTATATAATCCAAAGAACCTTTCAGAAAATGACTTCACATTTTCACTTGGTCCTTTTCTAATATAGACCAACTGATTGTACATGAGGATTGGGTCAACTCGCTTTTTGTTGAATTGATTGAGAAATGTTGCCTCTAGCTGAGCCCAAGAAGTGATAGACCCTAAAGGCAGACTTGTAAACCAATCATATGCCACTTTGTCCAAGGTGTAAAGGAACATTTTACAAGCAACATCATCATACCAACTTGTTAAGTGATTCACAACAAATTTGAATGCTTGAATATGTTCTTCTACAATATTTGTCCCATTAGACAAAAATCGAGGAAGACATCTCTCAAAACCAACGGGAAAATAATGTTGAACTCCCGGTATGTTCAATGGGCTACCTGTCATCCATGGTGTAAACATAGCCATTAGTGAATCTTAAAGAATATAACTTTAATACCCAAAAAAAATTCTTTTTTTTTTTTTTTTTTTTAAAATCAAATCAAATCACATTATTCCTGTATGAACAATCAAAGTGTTAGAACAGTGCATAGCAATTCATGTCCTCCTTTTAACAGTACAAGGTTGTATTGTTAAAAGAGGGCTAAAGATAATAACCAATAGGGCATGAAATATTCAAAATTTAAATCCCTATAGCATTTAAATCACACTGAAATAAACCTATTCAGGCCCTCCTTCTAGCGCCAAAATGTTGAGTGGTATTTTCACCCAATTGTGAAAATACACTCTCCCTTAGGATTTGGGTTCCAAATCCCCTCTTGCAAAGAAGTTAAACAAACAACTTCTCCAAGGTCTCCGCTATATTAGCATTTGCATATGTGTATTGGTAATCTCAAATAAAGATATTCAATTTAAATGTTTGGAACACCTTAGTGATTGCAAGTAAGCGTAAACAAGGGGCAATGTTGGTTTATTTTACCATGAAACTTTAGTGATTGTTCATTGAACCAGAATAAACAAATGTGAATCGGCCCAGCAATGAAAATTTCCATTTTCGGATTTTTAAAGATCTGCAATAAAACAACAACTTCGGTGAATTTTTTTAAAATACTAAACAACTCCGAAAATGAAATTTCAAATTGCGTATTTGAAGTATGAAGTATAACCTACGCAATGGTTACATTATTTTTTGTATTTTGAAATTTTTCAGTTTTTATTTTAATGTTGCAATATTAAAATAAAGTTAAAATTTCTTGAAAAGTAAAGTGCAAAAAAATAAAAATAAAATGCATTCGATATGATGCTATCCTATTCCGACAAAACCGAAGATATGAGGTTTTCATGCATGCAACCTAACCTATTGGACCTGCAAAACAAGCACAATCCGGATAAGCTAAGTGCTGGTTCCTAAGGATTTGAATGAGGTTTTCAGATTTAAGCATTCGCATGCAGCAACCAAGAAAAACTTGTATCAACTACATTTACAAGCCTAAAATCCGAAAAGGGAAAATAGACATTTAATCTTGCATGCAGAAAATGACTCCTTCTTTCTTGCCCATAAGATGCAAATTTTTGAAATATTATCTGCATTAAATATTTGTCATTTTACAATAGCAGAAACTCTGGTTTTTCCAAAGCCGAAAAGTGGAAGAGAAAGCACTCCAAACTAGGCCCAGAATGGCTCATCACCCTCAGCTCTACAACCTTGCTCCAGTGGTTTCCGACCCTTGTACCCATCCTGTGCTTCTACTTTTAAACCTCATGGTGTGGCTCTCTGCTTTACTCTGTGACGCTTCGTTTCATTTCTAGACTGCATCGTTTCGTCTTCCTCGCCTCTTCATTGTCTTTGACTTTCTGCTTGGATGATGAACATTTGGTCTTCTCCATGAAATGTAACGCTTCTGTAGCCCTTACACCTTTATGCCATGTGTTTCGCGCTTCTCTGCATGTTTCATAACTGCCCCCTATAAATCATGACAAAAAATAGCATGTCGCGATATCGCGACGTTTTTTGCATGCAGCTTTGCTCTTCTACCTGCATCGCGAAAATGAGACATGTCACGAAATCGTGACATTTTCTAACTATAGCCTTGTTCCTCCCCATGCACAGTGAAAATGAGACATGTCATGAAATCATGACATTTTCCTGTATGCAGCCTTGTCAGCCTTCATGCATAGCGAAAATGATACATGTCGCGAAATCGTGACATTTTCATGCTATCGGGCCGTGTGGGTGCAACCTGTCGCAAAATCGTGATGTTTTTTCATTTCTCTGTGTTTTGCTATACCTAGCCACGAAAACGTGACATGTCACGAAATCGTGACACTTTTTCATTTGGCACCATCTCACTACTTTCTATCGTGAAATCGTGACCCTTTTTCGTTTGGCACCATGGTTGTTTTCTGTCGTGAAATCGTGACGCTTTTCTCTTTCGTACTGCTCCTACTGCTCTTAGCCGCGAAAACATGACATGTCACGAAATCACGACACTATTTTCCTTTCGTACCATCTCGCTGCTCGAAGCCACGAAAACGTGACATGTCACAAAATCGTGACACCTTTTCGTTCTGTTTACTTTGGCTGCCTTCTATCGCGAAATCGTGATGCTTTTCATCTTCGTACCCCTTGGCTGCTTCCTATCGTGAAATCATGACGCCTTTCATCTTTGTACCCCTTGGCTGCTTCCTGTCGTGAAATCGTGACATCTTTTCATTTGGCATGTCTTGCTACTTTAGGTCACGAAAATATGACATGTCGCGATATCGCGACAACTTTAGTGCCTTGCCCTGTTTGACTGGTTTGACCACGATTTTGTGACATGTCGCGATTTTGCGACAATTTTCCATTATGTCTTTCTCTCTCTTCTATGACCCGCGATTTCACAACACGTCATGATATCGCAACAATTTTCGATCAACACCTCTTCCTACGTGCTTTGACCATGATTTTATGACATGTCGCGATATCGTGACACTTTTCACTTTGTGCTGCATTCTATTGCTCTTAGCCACGAAAATGTGACATGTCACGAAATCGTGACACTTTTTCATTCCACCACTCTTCGCTTGTCTGGGCCGTGAAAGCTTGACATGTCACGATATCGTGACGTTTTTTCATTTTTGGCTACGAGGAGCAACATGTCGCGATATCGCGACGTTTTTTCATTTTTGGCCGTGATGGAGCAACATGTCGTGATATCGCGACGTTTTTTCATTTCTGGCCGTGACGGAGCAACATGTCACGATATCGTGACAATTTTTCATTTTCTCAGCAACGATAGAGCAACACGTCGCAAAATCGTGACACTTTATTTTTCTCAACAGCGATAGAGCAACATGTCACGAAATCGCGACAACTTTTCTTTTCTCAGCAGTGACAAAGCAACACGTCGCAAAATCGTGACACTTTATTTTTCTCAGCAGTGACAGAGCAACATGTCATGAAATCGTGACAACTTTTCTTTTCTAGCCGCGACGGAGCAACATGTCGCAATATCGCGACACTTTTTCATTTTGTGATATTTTGCCTTTTTCCTTGATTTTTAGCATCTGGTTCACTAAGATCTTCTTTGAAAGCATGCAAAAGAAGGTGGGTCCCCAATTTTGGGGTGTGTTGTGGATCAGCCACAACACTTTCTTTATTTAAACTATTAAAATTTATGGTTTTGAGAGAATATAACATTTGTAATGGAAAATAAATTATAGATCCTAGTTACCCTCTTGTTTAGGATGATAAATAAAATCAAGTATCGAGGAAAAATATAACTATAAATATGAATATGATGACACTTTGACTATATTTTCTCTTAATACTAATGAGTATGCTAATGGTGGATTAACCTTTAACTGCATGAACCATATTATGACCTTTTTAAAATAAAATAAATATGTTATATCATAAGCTATTGAAAGAGATATTTTTTAATATGGAGAACCTGCAAACCCACCTCAAACCCCTAGATCTAGTTGTATACCCCTTAACCAATATAATGCTAACAATAACCCATTGTATAATAAACCTCTTGTTAGTGCAAATCCTAATCAATATACCCTTAATACTAATACATTATGTACTATTTGTATTAATGCTACAATCACCACCACAACTTTAAGTGGTAGAATATATTATTTCTATCTACTAAAGGTAATTCTTCCTCTATAAATCCATTTTAAGAATATTTAAGAACTTTTATTATCTATTTTATACCTCAATAGATAGATACACATTAACCTCATAATTTAGAACCATGATATAATCCTTTTACAAATCCTCCTTATAATACTTTTAACCCAGATTAAACTTTTACTCAAATCCCTACATCAAACACCTATAATAAACCCCCACTTATTTTAAATAATCCTATGGTAAACATACCTATGTCACAACCTTATCCTAATAAAATGGCTTTGTCCCTATAACATGTAAATCATGACCTTGAGGTTTAAAATTTTGCCTCCACGTTAAAACAAGTTGTTCAACATATGTATACCATTCAAGTCCCTAGTTATAGGTACTCATATAAAGACATGTACAATCGACCGTTACATAATATGGTAGCTTATATCCCATACCCTCCCAATTTTCAAGCAACATAACTACCAATGTATAAGGGTATAGAAGATGTCATTGAATATGTTAGGGTGTTCTAAACCACTTTCCAACATTGCTTATTATGATAAGATACATTTAAAATTATTCCCTAAAAATTGTAGTGGTTACACCCTAGAATGGTATTATAAAATACCTTGTCATTCCCTTAAAATATTTAAGAAAAAATCTAAGATGTTTTTCCAACACTTCATGACCTATGTTAGTAAATAGATTACCGCACTACACCAAAAAATGATTTTAAGGGCAACTAAAAGACATTTTTTTACGATGGTAAAAAACTGCCCTAATAGACCCTAAGAGGGTGGTTTAGAGGGTGGTTTAAAACCACCCTTAAAAATATGCACCAAAAAAGGCTTTTTAGAGCGGCTAAATATGATAGTTTTAAATCACCCTATTAGACCCTAATAGGGTGGTTCATGATGCAGGAGCATCCAACTGTCAACAAAGCAAAATAGTTGGGATTGCTATTCAGAGGAAGAGAACATCCAGCTGACAAGAGAGATTGGATAAGGATAAGCATGTAGTGGGTAGTTGTGGATTTTTAGGAAAAAAATCCATGTTTTTAGAAAAATATGTGTTTTAAAAAAAAAATCTAGAAAAAAATATGGATAAGAATGCTTAGTTGCCATTGACAGTTCATTGCTTTTTATGCTTATAAATAAGAAGATGACATAGAGCATGAAAGTTGAGAAAGGGGCTCCAAAGAGTTTGGTACTCGGTGCAGTTCTTGCAAGGGGTTTTATAAAACCTTAGAGGAAGAAAATTGGCACTCTATGCAGTGCTTGCAGGGGGTTTCTTGTATGAAGCCTCAAAGGAAGTAAATTGGCACTCTGTGTAATGCTTGTAGGAGGTTTGAGATGTAAAACCTCATAAGAAGGAGATTGGTACTAGTCCTTGCATGTGTGGTGCTCTATGGAGAGCATTTGTGTAATGCTTGATGTGGTATTTGAAATATAAAGAAAATGAAATTCTAGTGTTTTGTTTATGTGTTTCATGTGTTATGTTGCTATGTAATCTGCCCTTGCACTTCATCTATTTGTAAATTAAAGTGGGGTTCTTCGTTACTATTTTTCTATGTGGTGGCATGAATATGTCTAAGCAGCTTGGAGAGGCTATTATTCAATTTACCCTCTCTCCTCTACTGCATAAAATGGTATCCGAGTGGGAATATAGATGGGATCGTGTATGATGCAGGAGCTTTATGAGTAGGAGCCCACATTTTTTTTTTTGCTACCCAGTTAGTATGATGTAGGAGAATCCAGTTTTTAGCAAAGAAAAATAGTTGGGATTGCTATTTGGAGGAATAGAACATTTATCTGAGAAGAGATATTAGATAAGAATAAGCATGTAGTGGGTAGTTGTGGATTTTTAGGAAAAAATCCATGTTTTTAGAAAAATATTTAAAAAAAAAAAGCTGGAAAAAAAGATGGATAAGAATGCTTAGTTGTCATTGATAGTTCATTGCTTTTTATGCTTATAAATAAGAAGTTGATGTAGAGCATGAAAGGTGAGCAAGGGGTTCCAAAGAATTTGGTACTCGGTGCAGTGCTTGCAAGGGTTTTTATAAAAACTCAGAGGAATAAAATTGGCACTCTATGCAATGCTTGTAGGAGGTTTCTTGTATGAAGCCTTAGAGGAAGGAATTTGGCACTCTATGCAGTGCTTGTAGGAGGTTTGAGATGCAAAACCTCATAAGAAGGATACTGGTACTAGTCCTTGAATGTGTGCTGCTCTATGAATAGCATTTGTGTAATGCTTGATGTGGTAGTTGAAATATAAAGAAATTGAAATTCTAGTGTTTTGTTTATATGTTTCATGTATTATGTTGCTATGTAATCTGCCCTTGCACTTCATCTATTTGGAAATTAAAGTGGGGTTCTCCGTTACTATTTTTCTATATGGTGGCATGAAGATGCTTGAGCAACTAGGAGAGGTTTTTAAATTGACCCCCTCTTTGTCATTGCATTAGTTCAAAACTACCCTTAAAAAACTACACCAAAAAACTATTTTATGGTGGTTTATAACCACCCTAATAGACCTTACGAGGGCAATTTAAAACCACACTTAAAAATTAGCCTATATATATAAAGGATTCATGTATATTTTTGGTGTGTGAAACTTTTGGTTGTCTTAACCCTAACAAGCTCTTTGTTCTAAGCTTCCCACGACCTCAATCTTTTCAAATTAAGAATTCTCAATACTCGACCGTTGCTTTAACCATATCAAGCTCTCTATTCTAAGTTTGCCACAACCTCAATATTTTCAAAATGAGAATGCTCAACACTCAATGAAATTTTTTAATTTAAAGATAGAGGCTTGAGAAGTGAGAGTAATTATCCTTTCTTGATCTTAGGGGAGAGGTGAGAGTGATTATTCCTCTTTCTCAATCTCTTGAAAAGGAGGGGCAAGTGAGATCTCATAAAAAAGTGCACATTCCTTTGGAGAGTTCAGTATTAGGACGGTTTTTTATCCATTGGAGAGTTCAAGTGGCATAGGGCTTGGGAGTGTTGAGGCGACAAGAAGCAAGTTGTAGGTAAGATTTAGGGTTTTTGAAATTTTTGTGAAATCTATGAAAGTTTTGCCTTTATGGTAAAAAATGTGTAAGATTTAAGGTTTTTAGAATTTTTATTAGGTCGAGAGTTAAATCTCTATAAGCATCCATATAATCAATGTCTATCTAGATATCATCTAGAGGAATTTTTGTTGTTGTATATCCAGCTATAACTGATTTAAAATCTAAAATATTTTTATATCTCCACCTGAATTGGTGAAAACCTGCATAATTCAATCCAAATTAACATAATTCAGAAATAATGCACATTTAGAGTAGCAAGTGCATATTAAATCTAGTAAAGAAAAATATACTTTTACCTCTACCAAATGATTTTCCTTTCATGGATTACATTGGATTCTTCTCAGAAATTTGATGCATCTAATCTTATTGCACCCAATGGTATCGCAATGGACGTGATAGCAAGGCTGAAGTTCCATCTAGCTCCATAGGCCATAGTTTTAAAAAAAAATTGAGGTTTCCCTATTTGGGTTATTTTTACAGGTAATTAAATTATTGCTTGTAGGAAACATACCCATTCCTCGCATCTGATAAAATGAGATGAATTAATTTGATCTTCTAGAAAATAAATTAACAATATTTTTCCCACATGTAGTTATTGTGGCTACTAATCTGTAGGGAGAATTTGCATCCCCTCCTTTCTACTAAGTTGTATATTTAAGGTAATATTACAACTCACATATGGAATGTTCAATACATAGGACCTTAAATATGGAAACAAACACCATAGGTATGGAAGAAAAAGGTAAATTACATGTTTAAAAAAATTGCTTATGCTATGAATTTTTGTAAATATTTCAGGAACATTTGTGATATTGTTTAGAATTGTAGGTAAATTTCACAAAAAAACTTGCTTATATATTAATTTCACCAATGATTAAAAAAATCTAACTAATGAGCTATGTATCATTTTTTGAAGCCTAGAAGTCGAGTTGATCATCTTACTTTATTTTTTCACTATTTAGCTTGTCTACTCAAACTATAGTATAAATATAGTCAAAGCATGAATTTCAACCTTTTCTCTTTTTAAAAATGATTGAAGATCCAAATAATTTTTTTGGTAAGTTAAATTTTCATTAAAAGGGGTTTTGAAAGGGCCCCAAAACCTTAATACAATAGGTCACTAGACCACAAGAAAGGCCAAAGAAAATGCCTAAGGAAAGACCTAAGGAAAGACCTAAGGAAAGGCTTAAGGAAAGCCTTGAAAAGTGTGCAAAAAATGCACCCAAAGCAGGAAAAAAGAATGTCCCACCTAGCCACAAATTTGAATAGCCTGCAAAGCGAGAAAAGAAAATAGCAGGAATTTTTAAAGTTTGAACACTCCCAACTAGACACTAATTTGAACAGCCCAATCAGTGAAAGAAAGAAGAAACCCTCAAAAGAAGGTAAAATACAAAAATGCATAGTCCTACACAGGGAAAAATATAGACTTCCAAAAGGTAACGCCGTAAAACCAAAACTAATTTACAAAAAAACATCTTAAATAGTAATATGGAGCAGATAATCTACTAGAAAGGAATATCCCACCCAGGTAAGGATGGTAAACAAGCAAGGATTCCAGAAAAAACCCTAGTGACATCCCAGAACAATGGCACCCAAAAGAATCCCACCAGAAGGTATGAAAATAGGTATACAAATGGATCAGTGACTTCCCATCCCAAGGAGATCATATGCAACACCATCCAACCAAGGAATAAGGGCTAATAAAGTTCCAGAGAACTGGTATAGGACCAGAGAATCTATAGAACAACATCCTACATAGACCTAAAAATTGGAACAAGTTGGGGATCTCCACAGGCCATGAAATCCCCTAGCACAGAGTTTGATCTACAAAGACACCAGTAGAAGCAGAGAAAGCAGCAAAATCAAAACTACAAGCCATGGGAAAGAGATGAGAAATTTCCCAAGGAACCTTAAAGGAAGGAGCCATGGAGTGAACAAGCTACAATTGTTAAGCATAGGGCTGCACAGACCAAAAAAATGTATCAAAAAATCCCTAACAACCTTCAGCACCACCAATGAACAACTACTAGAACCAGAAGAGGAAGACTAGTGGGATCACAGTAGCAAGAAATGTAGAGGCCCCTATCCAAGCCAAAAAATATGCTGATAATCCACCAAGAAGTCCACATCCATGAACCCAAAGAGCAGAGTCACAAAAATAAGCACATGGTCCCAACCTTGACCAAAACGATACTATGTAAAACTTCTCAAGAAGCAACTTTTCCAAAGCCACAACCCTCACACCTAGAGAACCACTGAATCCCAACACCAAGCAGAAACCTGCAAAAAGTTGGGACACATTGATATCACCAGGAAAAAATCCCTAAGACAACCCAGTAAGCCCAAGGAAGGTCCTAGGGATGTCCTAGACCAGAGGCACATGAACCCTTCAAATAGACATGTAAGGGGTAGAAAAAAGGATAAGTGACCTTCCATCCTAAGGATATCATCTTCCAATATAGCTAGCCAAGAAGGAAGGCCCAAGGAAGTGCCAAGGAATTGGAACAGAAGCAGGGAGGGGGTAAGTAGGGAAGCAGAATAGGACTTCCCAAGGAAGTCCCCTATAGTTCCTCCCTTTTTCGATATTGACCATTGGAGTTCCAAATATTTACCTAAACAGTAAGTATGGCAATATATTAACCAAACTTGTAGCTAGTTCTTATTGGAATTCATTGTAGCATGATTAGAAAAGGTGAAATAACCATACAAAAAATGATCTATATTTATCAGTAATACATGTGAGCAATATGGGCTTTGATTTTGACATTTATCAGAGATCTGTGGATCTTGAGTTTGAGTTGGTGAGTTGCAAACCTCATACTAATGTGCCCACTCATTAAGTTTCGATGGTCTAGAATGGCTTGAAGGTTGCACATTGGTCACTTTATTTTTCCAAAGGATAGAAGTCTCTATGTCAAATCCAATAATTCACATGATATTCACCTTTAAAATCCATTAATCTAAGCCTTGCATGTTTTAAGAATAGAGTATTAGAGTGGATAGAAGTTCCAACCATACAAATATGCCAACCTTACAAACATAGTGATACTACTGGTGATCCTATCCTACCCACAATTGATATAGACCCAAATAAAAGAAAATTCCTTGTAGCTAGTAAACTATTTAGAATTTTATCTTGGCTTCATAAGAGATGCAAACATTGTCCCACAACAACTACCACTTGATCATGTTGCAATTCAAAATAGCTAGTCTTAGTATGGAAAGTAGTCTTAAATTAGGATTTAGCTGTAGACTACCCAAGCAAGGGATAATAGAGGAGTTGGAAGTCTTATCATGTTAGCCAGTTTTGAAATGGAATATCCAACTACCTACTTATGGAAACTTCTTGCATCTTTAGGCCCAAAATTTGTATCTATTACTTGTTAAAAAAATAAAAGGACAAGTTACTTTTGTTAAATGTGACAATATCAATTAGAGAGCCATACCACAACCAAATTGGATAGCCACCTCTACAAAAATATCTTCCAACCCTTTTTTATCAAAATTATTTGACACTAGAAGGATGATTATGAAGACAAAAAAAATATAATGGAGTAAAATTTTTGCTTACAAGGTGATCCCAATTTTAATAGGAAAATCCCACCATGATGTTATGACCTTTAAAATTAATAAAATGCATATCATCTACCATATAGAATAGGAAATAGGCCCAAGTGGGGGTAATCTTGTTGGATCAGATGGATCCATGTTAAGACATTAGGATAGACTATATTTTCCACCTCAATAGTCTTCGTATGGGTATATTGGGTGTCAAACAATGTGTATATAGCCCACCAACCCATGAGGATAAGGGGAAAATATTTACTACTACTAATGGGAAAGGAGGAGAGTGTTTCTATTACTATTACTAAGAATTGGGTAAAACAAAAAGCTTATGAGATTAGCAAGGAATGAAGAATGAGTACAAATTGTTGAGGTTCTTTTATCACATTGTTTAATAGTGCTAAGTACAATATAAATCTTACATTGTGCCATATCAAGAAAAGTTTAGGAATCATAAAACATACAGGTTGTGCAACCTAGACAACTTTGATTTTTCTCTAGCTAGGGGTAGTTGGTAGCACCACTAAAAACGAGTGTCCCCTTGTTCAACCCACCCTTTCCATATTAAAGGGATTTTTTTCTAATTAGGAACTTATTGATTAGATACATATCATATCATTTGACTTATTGGAAATAGTCATTATCTCAATATTTACAAGTGTCTCATATATATACCAAGGTTGTTTACATGTTGAGTCTATATCTTTATTATTATCATCACAAAGCTATCACCTTGTCTTTATTGTTATCTTCACAAATCTATCACCTTGCCATCATATCTTGGTCTCAGCAAGTCTGAAATCAAATAGGCAATTGGTGGCATGGACCATAAAGGGTCATGAGATTGAAAGACCTTTTATTCTTGAATTTATCATTATTATTAAACTGTAACTGATATTTATTTTTAAAATTACATTTATTATATGTAGCTAAAAAAGCATCTGGATATATGGGTTAGTAACCAATGTCATGTGCAAACTCTCCTCCTCCCTATATATAACTTTATAATCCTACAAGTGAATAAATAACAAGTGAAGTGGGTCATTGAAGACTCTTGGTAGATCTTTTCATTAATGATCCATATTTGTAAAGTGTCAAGTTATAAGTTCCACTCGCACTAATTTTGGATGTCTTTACATTGTAGCAAGCCTATCACAAGTCTAGGGTGTTTAAGGTCTAATATTGGGGTTTAATAGATAAACCATGGAATTATATTTGTTTTAATTTACTATTGAGTCTTTAGTATCATTAACATTTGACTTCTTTATAGTCATCATTTGTAGGTTCTCCAAGATCTTCACCCTCAATATTATAATATATATATATTAAAAATAAACAAATATGTATAAAAAATAAGGTTTTTTGGGAATAAATCATAATAAAAGTGGTAAATTTTCTTGTGAAAGTGGAAAACTATAGCAAGTGTATCAGGAGACTGTAGGCGTGTGATAATAAAATACAAATAAAAGTGGAACATTGGCTGAAGAGTTTAGCTTGGTCCTTTGATAAGGACACATATCACAAGCATGGAGTTAAAATTTCCATTCACATATATCTTTTCTCAGTTGTCCTCTCTTTTCCCTTTGACATATATTGGCAAGACTCAATTTACTACAAGCTTGATTAAAACTTTAGGAATTTAAAACAAATACACATTAAACTACCCGAATGAAAAAGTTCCTTACTCCTACAAGTGGTCTCACACATACTATATGTATGGTATCTTGGTTGAAATTTACCTTTTTATATTTATACCAGACACTAGGATGTAATCAAAGTTAATTAGGTCTATGTATCTGCTATAAAGAAAACATGAATAAATATTCTAACATGTATGGAGGATAAAAAGAAAAATAAAGAAATTATCATACGACAATTATGGCATTATGGAATGGTGACATATGAGGCATATATACTATCAAAAAATAGAGAGTGGAGAAGTGCAAACAAATAAATACAAGTCCAAAACTCCCCCAGTCATCCTTATGTCAAGTATCCATACTCAAAATTCCTTCCATTGCTATTGAGGAGCATAGCTCCACAAGAAGCATCCTATTCCCTCATATTTATATAAAATGGGTGAGACCCATACAAATCCACATAAGTATTCATACTCCCAATATCTAAATTCTAGAGAGTATAGTTACTTCCACTACTATCCAATCTAAATCCAAGCCTAGTGCTCTCTCCCATTCCATAAAGAGCAGCACTAGGAGGAAGCACAATAGAGATCTCCAAGTACTGATATTTAAACACCATATTCCCAAATGGGTACCCATTGCCTTGACTGGAATTGAACAAAATTTCACTAGTGGAATTCCTTGTAACTACAAAGCCAAACAGGTTGTTGGTATAGGAAAATTGTAGTTCATACCCCTAGAAATTGTTGATATCAATACTATTATTATCATATTTGACCACCACTTATCCGGGGACTTCCCACTTGGATTTGCAACACCAGTGATGTAAAATCTCAAAGTGTCACTAGTCTCATATCTTAAAAAAATAAATATATCCATGGTCATAACTATATCATATTGAAATAAAACTGCTCTGCGGGGATGACAGCAGCTTCTGGAGGAGGTCTAAAAAATTGGAGGAATGTCGTGATGGCATCGGGTCCGACACAGAGAGTGCATGCTCGTGATGTTTTTTCATCTAAAAATGACTGGAAGGAACAGGATTTTCCAAGTGCATGTCGGGAACCGCTTGTTAAAGAACAATGGATGTTTGGAACGATGTGAAGCCAGGCCAGTTCTAGTGGTTCAACCAGACTCGATGGCGGAAGATGTGGAGTATCTAACCAAACATGCCCTTATTGGCAAATTTTTGGGCATCCAAATTTCTCTCCCCTTTGTGGAGGCTTGGGTCAGGAAGACTTGGAATCCTGAAGGCGATGTGGAGGTGATGCTGAGTGCGAACAACTATTTTATGGTGGTTTTCTCTTGTATTGCAGATCGTAACAAAGCATTTGAAGGGGGTCTTTATTTCTATAACCAAGTGGGACTCTTTCTTAAACCCCGGCATGTGGGTTTCAACCCATCATAGGAGCGGTCGTCATGGGTTCCAGTATGGGTGCGGCTTCCATGGCTCCCATTGGAATTCTGGAGAACTGATATCTTGCATAAGATTGCCCTTCTACTTGGGAAGCCGGTTGGACCGTCACAACAGACAATGGATAAAAAGGTAATCTCTGTTGCTCGTATTTGTGTTGAAATTGACTTAAATAATCCTATTCCAGATTCTATTGAAATACAATTTGGATCAACTACATGGGTTCAAAAACTTGACTATGAAGCTCTTCCATTTCGTTGTCGGATTTACCGTGAATATGGCCACCTGCAAAGAAAATGCCCTAAGTTTGTCCCACCTGTGGCTTCAAATCCTGGGCCCTCTCGGTCTGGACAAAGTTTGGATAAAGGAAAAGCCCCGATAAAGGAAGGGGAACGGGATAAGGAAGGTTTTGTTTCGGTAAAAGCCCGAAACAGAGGACGAAGGGCAAACAAAGACCTTAAGGATAGCCAACCAGATGCTCTACTCAACCATTTTGAAATATTAGATGATCTTGATCAATGCATGGAGATACCTGAAACGTCGCTACCTGATGCAAATATAACAAGGCCGAATCAGATGTCTCTTCTTGAGGGGGAACTTAAGGAATCAGATCTAGGGGGTTTAAATGAAGAACAAAGGGCTTTGGATCTGAGTATAGGGGACATGGATGGGTCTAGCCCTATAAGGGAAACTATTTTGGAAAGTGGTACATATTTAGTTATGCCCTCTCCTACTCAGGCACTGATGCAATCATCCTTGGACTGCAAAACTCCTACGGTGTTGGGATTGCAGCAGAAAATAATTAAAAAAATTTTTGGATAAGAATATGAAGGTGGGTCGAAAGAAGGACCAGGATAAAATTAAGTTAATGGGGGAGACTTTGGTGGAGTCAGGCTTGGTGAGAACATTGGACTCCCATTTTTATAACCCCCAAAAATGATTATCCTCTCATGGAATGTAAGGGGGTTGAACAACATCCCCAGACAAAAAGTTGTTCATGATTTGGTTCATGTGCATTCTCCGAATGTGGTGTTTATTCAGGAGACTAAATTGGCTATTGATAGTATGTTCAATATTGCTCCCAAGTTGTGGAGAAGGGGGCAATGCCATTGTATTGGTGCATGTGGATATGTTGGTGGCATCGCTTGTTTATGGGATCCGGTTAAGATATCCCCTCTTACTTGGATTTCTAGCAGATGGTCTATTTCGATGGTCGGGCATGATAATGAATCTGGTGAAACCATCCTACTTACAAATGTGTATGCTCCTATTGATTACAATGGTAAAGTGAATTTGTGGAAGCACATTTGCTTTGTGAGAAGTTTGGTTCCCCTGTACCCATGGATTTTGGCTGGAGACTTCAACTCTATCACTTGTCTGGAGGAGAAACATGGTGGGGTGGACCGTCTCGAGCCTTTTTCTTCTGTCTTCAGTGCTCATATCCAGGCCCTAAACTTGGTTGACATCAAGCCATATAATGGGATCTTTACTTGGCACAATAGAAGGTGTGGGGAAGCTTCCATCTCAAAGAGACTGGATAGGTTTTTGATATCCAGTTATTGGATGGGTAATAATAGAAGTGCTAGTTCTATGATTCTGGAGGGTAGGGGATCTGATCATTGGCCTATAAAACTCTCTGCTTTGGAGTTAGGGCTAAAAAAGAATCCCTCCTTTAAGTTTCAACTTATGTGGCTTCATGATCCTAAGCTTCATGATTTCATGCGAGGCTGGTGGACCACTGGCAAACCTCCTCATGGCACCGCTATGTATTCCTTTATGAAGCGACTACAATTTGTAAAACATAAATTGAAGAGATGGAATAGACTAAATTTTGGGAACCTTTCCTTGGCTAAGCTGGCAGCTCTTAGGAGGATGGAAGAAGCTTCAAGGAAGATTAGAGATCATGGATTCATGAAGGAGCTTCTTGTTGAGGAATCTGAGGCTACGAAAGACCTTGCTGAATGGGAACTGAGGGAAGAAATTTTTTGGAAACAAAAAGCTCGAGTAGATTGGCTTCAGGAAGGGGATAGGAACACAACCTTCTTTTATAACTCAGTTAAGGCTCACCGTAATGGTAACCTGATTACCTCTCTTGTGAATTCTCAGGGTGCCCTACTCTCTTCTTTCAGGGATATTTCAGAAGAGACTAAGAGGTATTTTTCCTCTCTCTTCAAGGAGGACTCCCTATCAGATGATGAGAATGAAAAGCTTATTCTAAACTGTATTCCAACGATTGTTTCTAGAGAGATGAATGAGCACTTGATGGGTCCAATTTCCCTTGAGGAGTTGGAAAATGTTGTATTCAAGATGAAAAAAGGAAAATCCCCAGGCCCAGATGGATTCCCGATTGAGTTTTATCAGGAGTTTTGGGATTTAATCAAATTTGATCTTTTGGAGGTGGTCCATGAGTCCCAAAAGAACAAACAGATGCTAAGGGCCCTAAATGCTACCTTTGTGGTGCTTATACCCAAAAAAGAGGGAGAAAATTCCTTGGATATGTTCAGGCCTATTGCTCTCTACAATGTTGTGTATAAGATCATCACAAAAATTATTGCTTGAGAGGCTCAAGATATGGTTGAGAAAAATCATCTCCGAAGGAGCAAGGAGGGTTTGTTGTTGGCCAAAAAATCTTGGATGGGGTTGTTATTGCTACAGAAGCTATTCACTCGATGGAAACTTCTAAGGAGAAAACTATGTTCATTAAGTTGGACATGGCCAAAGCCTATGATCGGGTCAGATGGTCCTTTCTTCAGAAAGTTCTTGCTGCTTTTGGATTTGAGGAGGAATGGATTAGATGGGTGATGAGCTATGTTTCTTCTTCCTCATTCTCTGTTCTTGTTAATAATGAGCCATCAGAGTTGTTTGAGGCCTCAAGGGGATTGAGGCAAGGAGATCCTTTATCTCCTTATTTGTTTATCATTATGGTGGAAGGGTTGGGAAGATTTCTCAAGTCTCAAGTCATGCAGGGTCTCATTCAGGGGTGGAAGTGGGATAGTAGTTTGCCACCTCTTTCCCACCTTCAATTTGTTGATGATACTGCTTTGTTGGGAGTTGCCACTATCAGGGAAGCTGGAAATATTAGACAGTCTCTTGACATATATCTTGGTGCTTCTGGATAGTTGATTAATGAGGACAAGTCTTCTATTTTCTTCTTCAATACCCCTCCTCTTATTCAATCCAGGATTGCTCGTATTCTAAGATTCCAGGTTGGGACTCCCCCCTTCATTTATCTTGGTATTCCAATTTCATCTCATCCTCTACCTAGATCTTCTTGGCAGTCTATGCTTGATAAGTTTAGAAGGAAGGTGAATCACTGGACTTTCATATGGCTATCCACTGTAGGTAGAGTGTTGCTTTTAAAATCTGTTGTTCAAGCTTTACCCATTTATAGATGTTTTGTACAAATAGCTCCCTCTCACTTCATCAAGGACATGGATGCTTTGTCAAGATAATTTTTATGGTCTGGAAAACTTGATCAATCTAAATGGAGTTTGGTTAGGTGGGATTCTATATGTAGGCCGATGCAAGAGGGAGGCCTTGGGTTGCGATAGACAACTCTTTTTGGGCAGGCTTTGGCTACAAAACTTTATTGGAGATGGTGTACCTCTCAAGATCATATTTGGGCTAAAATATTATCTTGTAAATACTTGAGAGGTATTTCTGAGGCTGAGATCCCTAGAGTCAGCTTGGTTGGGAAAGGTTCTATTATCTGGGACACTCTGAAAAGAGGAGCTAATTTAATCAAGTAGGGTTTGTTCTGGATTTGCAATCATGGATCAAATGCTCTTTTTTGGGAGGATTCTTGGGATGGCCACCCTCCTATCTTGAATCAATATCCTAGGTTACATTCCCTAAGCATTTTTTTCTTGGAAGCAGGTTGGTCTCATGTGGAGGACTTTAAAAAATCTAGTCTTTTGGAAATATGGAGATGTACAGGTGGAAAGATCCACAAGAATGGCCCTAGGGGGACTGGCCAAGGATAGAGAGGTGCTTGCTCTTATTCTTATGGGGAGGCCTTGTTCTTCATTGAGGGGTAAAGATATTCTGGCTTGGAACCCTGATCCTAAGGGAACCTACTCGATAGCCTATGGTTATCATGTTCTTGATAAGCAAAAGTATGGGAGTCTTCCTGTCACTTGGTGGAAAAAGGTGTGGAACAAATTTTCCTGGCCAAAATGTAACTTCTTTCTCTTGGTTGGTAGCTCGTAATAAATGCCTCACTTGGGATAATGTGAGGAAGAGGGGATTTCAGGGTCCCTCTTTTTGTGTCCTTTGCAGTAAGAATGAGGATGACTCTTCTCATTTATTTTTCCAATGCTCCTTTGCCAGAGATATTTGGCACCATTGGTGGAGCGCCTGGAACCATCCATGTTTTCATGTGTTGTCCCTGGTGGAGTTTTGGAGTAGTCTGGGTAGACCTCCGACCAAGGCCCCCTTCCTTCGGGTGGCTTGGAATTTGGGCCCTTCTTGCATCATCTGGAAAATTTGGCTCGAACAAAACCGACACATATTTCAGGGTAGTTATTTGGTTGTTCAACAGATCTGGCAAAGGATCCTGTATATGGTTCAGGAAACCATCCATAGCAAATGTGATGTGGACCCTCTTTTGGATTCTAGGGAGGAGAAGGTACAACAAGCCCTTGGTCTCTTTGGGGATGGTGTGAACTCTTCTAGCCCTAGTAGGGTTCCTCACCTCAAGCAAGAAGGTTAGGAGAGATGGTAGGTGGAGGCCACCCCCTAGAGGAGTTTTAAAAATTAATACTGATGGATCATCCAGGGGTAATCCTGGACATGCTGGCATTGGCGGTGTTGGGAGAGATTCTACTGGTGGTGTCAGCTTTTTCTTTTCCATTTATAAAGGTGTTCACTCCAACAATTTTATGGAAGCTCTTGCAATTCTTGAGGCCTTGCGGAGGGGGTTTTCTCTTGGCTGGCATAGGATTATCTACGAGTCTGACTCTCAAATTGTGGTTAATATTTTAAACAGTAAAAGGGTGGAGGAAGTTAATTGGCAGTTGGCCTCTGTAGCCATTCAGATTCTCAGAATGAGTGAAGAGTTCGAATTTATATCCTTTGTGCACATTCCAAGGGAATGGAATGTGGTTGCTGATTACCTGGCCAAAAGGGCTTCTGAGCTGCTGGATCCTTGGAGTATCGATAATTGGGAGAGTCTCCCATCTGGGGACTCTCAACGCCTGTGGGAGTTGATCCACAAGGATGTACAGACTTAATGTGGTTTGTTCTTGTTGTCTTTTTTGGGTGTCATTCTAGTCTAGTGGTTTTAGCCTGTTTGGCTGTTTATTTGAGTCCTGGTTGGAAGCTCAGTTGTACTCTGTAATCCAAACTTTTTATCAATAAATTTTTACCCCTTTATTTAAAAAAAAACTATATCAAATTTAAATCTCTAAAAATTATACTAAGGATTGAATATGGGTACCTAACCAACATATTAAGTTGTTGGATATCTAGACCATAAAGAGAATTATTGGCAATAAGCTGTAGTTGGTATATTAATGATTTTCCATCCTATTTTTGGGATATCAAGGTGAGTGTGTAGCCTAATCAAAGACCTTGGCATACCTCTATTATCAACAATATTGATAAACATGTTACTAGCAAAATTGGACTGAAAAGTGTTTTGGTATTGAATTTTGTCTGATTATCAAACATGCTTTTCATCAATGATACAAGTAGATATATAGAACAAATTTGATCTATCCATGCTTCCTATTGGACCATTGTTCCTCTCTAAAAAAGAGGAAATATAAGGCTCGAAAGCAAATTTTATTTTAAAATTGTTGTATTGGGGATAGTCTCATAAATGCATTACACACTAAAGCTAATTGTGAAGATTTTACATCAAAATTAAAGATGACATATAGTTTTATTTGGATTATCTTCATAAACAACCTACTTTCCAAGTTTTTACGTTATTATATTTAGTTTTCAAATCATTCCAAAGCACCTTAAGGTATTTAATGTGGTAATTCCATAAAATGACCCATACATGTACTAGTCTATTGATGGTAATACATAGCTATGAAAAAAAATAATAAGAGCCAAAAATTTCCATAACAGAGTAAACAAATTCATATAATCTCAAATATAAGCAAATAACCCATTGTCTAATATCAATCCATCCTCAACCACTCATGAATTTTTCACAAGTTCCACATCCATACCTTTTCAAAGATCCATGTCTTTGATACATATATACTCTCTAGAATGAGAATCACTAAACTAACAGGAGGAAGACTCATAATTACAAACACACATGCAAGACAACTCAAAGTAACCAAGACCAACATAACAATATCTCTTGAATATCACATGATGGAATACTCTGAATAACTAACCATGCACACAAAACCAAAGTACCTTAAGGTATTTAATGTGATCATTCCATAAAATAGCCCATACATATACTAGGCCAAGGTTATGCATAACGACTATTTATCACCAAATTGGCTAAAATTAGGATTTTCAAAATTTGGAATTAGCTAATATTTGGGACACTTGGCTAAGGACCATTAATAAAAAAAATTGGGTGTAAATTTGGGTCAATTCGCCCCAATTTTATAATAATTTGACCATTTTAAGTTTAAGTTGCCAACATTGCCCCTAATAATAGTGAACCTTCTACATACATTTGGATACTATTCGCTTGGATTTCGAAATTGAGTTGTCAAATTTTTATAAATACATTTTGGGGCTGACCCCTTATGTATAACCCTATACTAGGCTATTGATGGTAATGCATAGCTATGAAAACCAACAATGAGAGCTTTAATGGACAATATGTTAAAGCTGAAAGTACATAGATTGCATAACCTAGATTGCATTTAGTTGATTCAAAGATAATTTTAAGAGAGGAGGAAAGACAATTTTAAGAGAGGAGGAAATCAATTAGAAGAGGTAGAATTAACTAGAAGACTATCCATTGGATAATTTTATTTCAAGAAAGAAAAGGATAAAATGTTGTGTACAAGAGCAAAATAGCCATACATTTCTTTCATGGTTCTTTATCATCTTCTTGCTCACTATGCCTGATATTTTGATCAATGTTCTCTCACATTACCTTATAATCCATAAATTGATAAGTATGAGTAATTGAATTTGATTTTATAACCAAATATTGTTGTTTTGCTTATGGTTGGGTTGTTGCACTATGTCATTTTATTTTGAAATAGTTATCATTTTTCCTTTGTTAAATGTATGAAAATAGTCATTTGAAACAATTTCAACACTTTATAAAAAATTTATTGACATAGTTTTGTTTCATTGTTGTACCAAAATTCTTTCCTTTCTTTTAAATTAATAGTGGACTAGTTGATTCAGGAATAATTGAATACAATTTTGAATAAAACCCTTGTATTTTGTTTATGCCATCTATGTTTGTGTTGTTGTTGTCTTTATTAGAGTTTTCTCCCTTATCTTATTTATACAAGGAGTTGGATACTACAACTGCAACACCTTTCCTTAGTATCTTAAGTTTTCTTATGAGTTTGTACAAAGTACAATTCTTTATTTTATTTTTTCTAAATATAAAAAATATGGATATTATAGTCTTAGTCCTAAGACAATTAGATAGTATGGTGAGCCTATTAATCATTAATTTACCTTTAGCTCTAAAATTTAGTATAAAATTCAAAGTGATATGCTAGAAAGGATAATATTTGTGATCATAATCTCATCCATTATCTTGTCCATGTGCACTTGCTCAACTTTATATGAACTTAGTGTAACTTGACTATTTAGTATTTAGTTTCATGGGTATGTTCTTTTGAATTCCTATTGTAGAAACCAAATCTTAGCCACTTGCCAAACCCTAACCCTTCACAAAACCTAATCCACCTCTCCTTACCACTTTCCAAACCCTAACCCTTCACAAAACCTAATCCACCTCTTCTCCCTACCCTAAAATTCCAAAAGGTTATAAAAATCCCATCAATATTTTGAATGAGATAGGACAAAAATCATACCATCATGCTCATATCATCATATTGCTCATATTTGTGCAAGATAGCTCAAACTACCCAACTTGTTTTGGCCATATCTCACTCATCTAGAGTTGGATTGAGCTAAAATTTTGAGGGTAGGTTCCTGATAAAACCTAGAACATATCCACCAATGTAAAGATCATTTGGAGTAATAGAGACCTAAGCATAACCCTATATTTGAACAGGAGTAGATTCAGCCATCAACAAACCTAGATCAGAGCAGGTAAATCAACAAGGTTTTATATTTCATTGTTTTCTACCTTCTGCACTTTATTTTCATGTTCTACAAGTATTTACATTTTAGGATTTTATAGCTTTTACCTACATTAAAAAGGGCCTCACACAGTGGAGGTCCTTCATATGCTATTAACTCTCTTTTGGCAGGATATGTGTGTAGGTGATAGGTTCTTGAGCAATTGTTGAAGCTAGGATGGCCCACAAGGATATTCAAGCCCATCCAAACAATTGATTGTAGTAGAGAATATCAACTGAAACCACATTCATTTGATTAGGAAAAAGGGTTTTTTCCCCTTTTTTTATCATTGTATTTTTTAGAGCAAGCAAATGTTGTAATCATACCATACTTAGGGTAATTCATTGTAAAATGAGATCAAGGCTCCATTGTATCTTAATACAAAATCTATTTTTATTTGCACATTGCTTGTCCTTATTTTTTATTGCTTGGTGTCTTCTTTATTTGCTTACAAAATGGTGATCACGATGGGACCCCCAAAGGGTTCTATTTTGCTTGCCTTGTTATCTATTATTTGTTGATCTATGTTTATTTTTTGTTTGCAGGTTTTTAAAACTCCACTTCATAGAATTAATAGATTTTTTTTTTTTTTTTTTTGTTTTTTTTTTTTTTTGTGGGGGGAGGAAGAATTTTTTTGAGTTCCGTTTGGCAACCAGGAACTGAGAATTACAATAGAAGTGAAAGGATCTTGGGTAAGTAACTTGAAACCCTAACTAAAAAAAAATTACTTTTGAAAATGAAAAAGCTTTCTGTTTCTATTCCTTTGTATTTCTATTTTGCATCAAATTAGGAGGTAGTATCATTCTAGGCATTGAAAGCTAAAAATCCATTCTAGGGTGCATTAATTAAAAAAATAGAGTCACAAACACAATATTGCAACTAACAATCTCAATCCTACATTTTATTTTATGTCTCAAAAATATTTTAGGGCATGTTGGAAGCCTGTTTCCTGCATTTAAATCAAGGTTTTGTTTGTTCTTGCTGTTTTGTTTACCTTTGTCTATTTTTTATCGTATTTAAGCATCAAAAATTGAATTGTATAATAGATTTGCATTTTAGGATTAATTTTGTGCTTTGTTTTACAAAACCCTAGAAAACAAAAACAAAACCTCACACACACTTGCACAAATCATCATTTTGCATCATTGTATGACAAGTGGGAGGAAAACCTCTTGAATGTGTTGAATTTCATCACCAACCATTAATAGAGCCTTAGAATAACCTATAGTTAGTATGATAGTCACTTGGAATTCATCACCAAGGGGATGGTTTCTCTTGAGGATAGCTCAATGTGATCATTAGGTTAGATGCCCTTTAACCACGGGGCTAAAAAATTAGTGGATTACAGTTGTCGTTCTTGTTCGAGAACATCCAAGTGTGAAGCAAAAGCCCGACTGGGCAAGTAGTAGGAATTAGATAGTGTAACCATATATAGGAGGTAATTTTGTTCCCCTAGGTTATACCCATTGCCAACCCTTCATCTAGGAAGCTCTATCAACCATTCGTGATTCAACCTTCATTAGAAGGGTGGGTTCAAACACACCTTTTAGTTTCATTCCACCACCTACCGTGCATATTTTTTAGGCCTAGGGTTACATAAAACACACTAAAAACTAAAAAAATAAAAAACATTTAAAACTTCAAAAAATTAAAAAATAAAAATAAAAAAGAAAAGAAAATAAAAAAATCAAATTCAAAATAAAACATTGCAAAAATTGAAAACTCTTGTTTGCTTGGTGTGATTGTTTGCTTGGTTCATAGTATAGATCTCACATCTTGGCACACACATACCTTGCACACTCATTGTTCCCCTAGCTTATGGTATTGACCCGAAGTCAAGCCAGAGCTTTGAGCCAGTTACCCACAAGCCAACCACCTTCACCCATGGAGCACTTCACTCAAACCTCCCATCTCCCAACCACTTCTATGGCTAGCCAATCTGGTGTGTCATAGACTATGCATCTTGACTTATCTATGGGGTCCTCCAATCCAACATCCACTTTAGACATTGATATGATGCAGAGGGCTATCCATGCCTCCATCCTTGAGACTCCCCACATCAAACCACCCACACCATCTAATCACCACATTACCTATATAGATTTTGATGTCGTCAAAACCTATTTGAACCTAGTCTTTCCATATTTGGTACCTCTTACCATTCCACCTTGATCTATTCCTACCTTTCAGTAGGAACCCACCTATACACAACCTAACCAAATTAGCCAACTCATCACCAACCCTCTTTTTGAGGCCACATCCATACCCTTGAATCAGATCCTTTCATCATAATTTAGCCAACACATCTCAATCCCATCCACCCATACCACCATTTGTTCTAACCCACTCTTCAAAGCATAAATAAATGCTACTTTACAAGTGCCAACTTCCATCCCACCCACATCATCAGGATCCATTGACCCCATGCAACATATCACTCCTCATTCGATCATGATCCCCTTTGCAACTTACCCTCCATTAACCTCAACCCATGTCATAGCCACTCACCATGTGCAAACCTCTACCTCCCATACGACCATGCAACCCACATCTATGATTGCCATACAACAAGCATTGCAACATCTACAACAATTGCTTATGGGTAGCACCAATCAAAGCATTCACCCTATTTTGCAACAACAATCATAGGTGGTAGATTTCAACCACCAACCCACTTCAACCCAAAACACCTTCTTTACCCAAGATCCATCTTGGGTGTCTTGACCACCCACAATAACCATACCCACCCATCCACTTCACAACATCCATGTCACTTCATCAACCCAACACACAATCATTCCCCCAACTCCACATCATCAACCCCCACCTTATCCACATCAATCACTTCACAACCAATTTTAGTAGAACATCCAGCATAATCAGATCCCAACTAACATTAATCCACAAGCCAATCAGAATATCATTTCATCAACACAATTCATCACCCAATAAACCCCCCATATACACACATCAAGCAAACCAAAGCTTCCAAGTACCATTGGAGGATCCTAAATTTCAATTCTTGTAGAATCAGATTGATAACTTGGCTATGCAAATACCAGGAATGATATACCAAAAACCAACCTTGAGATAGTTGGTCAACCATCCAATTCATCCTTCGGTACCATCACCACCTTATCCTATAGATTTTACCTTACCAAAGTTTGATAAGTTTAAAGGGGAAGAGGACCCTAGGGAGCACATAAGTGCATTTATCAATACATGCTTCAGGATACAAGAGAATGATGCTTTGATGCTCCAAAATTTCCCTCAGATATTTGGAGGAGATGCTCTAGAGTGGTACAATCATTTGCCACATCATAGTCTTTTTACTTTCAAGCAATTGGTAGACCAGTTCTTAGAGCGTTTCTCCCTGAATGTTAGAAATAAGACAACATTAATCGACTTGTTCAACCTATGACAATTCGAATATGAGTTAGTTTATGATTTTGGAAACCGCTAGAGGGCGGTTATCACTAAATTGCCATTCACCCTCCCTATGGTGGAATTAACAAGAATGTTCACAAGGAGTTGTTCAAAACCCATCTCCTTGCTACTACAATTGCAATAGTATAGGACATTTGAGGAAGCTCTCACCCAAGCCTGGGTCATAGAGGAAATTAAGATTCAAGAGGGTGAGATCAAGCTAAAGAAAAAGGAATGGCAAAATAAAGGTCAAAAGGGAAATAATCATGGCCAATCCAAAGTGGGCCAAGTAAATCAAGTAGTCTTGAGCCAACCTCCAATACAAATACAACAAGCTCAAGTACAACTTCAACATCCCCCAAAACAACAACAACCACAACAATAGACTTATCAAGTGGTTCCACCCCCATAGTAGCTACACAACCAAGCTACAACAATAGACAATAGTCAGCACCGATAGTACAATCGGTCGACCCTGCAACTATACCCCACTACCTGAGCCACTATCTAGCATTTTATAGAGGTTGTATGAAGTGCAATACATTACATTACCATAGATTAAGCTCGAGGATCCCAACAAGCCTCATGGCAAGAATTATAAGGAGTACCAATATTGCACCTATCATCGATAGAAAGGTCATGATATAAATGATTGTTATTTGTTCAAGAACATTGTGCAAGACTTGATCAAGAAGGGGATTATCAAGATTGATAATCCTTTGGTACAATAAAATCAGAACCTTGGCATTTATCAAACACCACTGCCTCATCGTGAGGCTCAACAACAAACAACGAGGGCCTCAACTTCTATAGTTCCTCCCTAACCAAGTAAATCACATATACAATACCCAATAGTACCAAGGTTTTGTAGGTGCTATTCATGTAGTCACCCACGGTCAAATAAATACAAATAGAACACAACAATAAAATGAACCAGCATAAGTGGTACTCCCATAGGTAGCACCAACACCTAATGTGCCTCAACAACCAAATCACACCAACCCACCTCCACCCATCCATATTCCAAGTCATCCACCAAGACCCCCTATCACACTGAGGAGTCGGTTGACACATAGCCTCAAGCTAGCTTCAGCTAAATTGTTGATCTATGAGCTGATACAACAGTCTCCCCCACATCGAGAGGCATTGATGGATATCCTAAAGTCCATTGAATTTTAGACCCAAGACCCCAATGCCTTCAACAACTTTGTGGGGAATGTTTAGACATGCATGGAACCTTCGATTGCATTTTATGATTTTGAGATCAAGATAATGTCATCAGAGTTACCAGATCCTCCATTGCATATCATTGCTCATATCGATCAGAATCCATTTAAATGAGTGCTAATCGATACTGGATCCTTGATCAACATCATCACCACCATAACTCTTTAGCACCTCAACCTACCACCATCCCACATCACCCCATCAACCTTCACCTTACGGGCGTTTAATGATGCTTTGTGCTCTATAGTAGGAAATGTGGTCCTACCTATGAGAGTGGGGGTTAAAATAATTCACACCTTGTTTTACATCCTGGAGGGAGCCATGCAATACAATATACTTCTTGGGCACCCTTGGATATGAGACATGAGGTGTGTTCCCTCAATGTTGCATCAATGTTTGAAATATGTGCATGAGGGATAGATCCATTGCATCCCAGTTGACACAAAGCCTTTTAAGTACTATAAATTCATCTCAAATCCATATGAGCCATCACTTCCATCCACTCATCTATCCCTAGCTTTGCTAACTACACCATATACCTCACATCAAAACACTTCATCCAAAGCACCCATCCCGGAGGCTCTTCCCATAGTCGATCATACCTCCACACCCCAAGCCACAAATCCAAATTAGGCCTCATCATCCACCTCATATCATATTCCAATCACATCCCATCATCCTGTAAACCAACCATCATATTCATCAATTCAAATCCCATCATATCATATTCTTAACCAACATCACACCCACCCTATCTTCATGTAGGGGGATCCAACCTCTACATTGTAAAACCAACCATCCACTTCATCATAAACACCTCTAATAATTCATTATCTCCAATCATATACCCCATCCATTTCACAAGCACCCCTCACCCCCTCATCTCAGCTTGAGCCTTTAGCCATTAGCCACTCTGCTCAACTAAATCCACCTTCGCCTCCACCAACCAATATCTCATAGATTGAGCTATCCATCTGTGAGGCACCATTGTAGCATACACTATTTCCCCTATCAGAACCATAGGTCATCCTGAAAGCCTCCACCTCTACACCCGAGTCATCCACATCCACATCCACCCAAGTTGTAGTCCATCTCGCTAATCCCAGCATTGGCGAGTATGTAGTTCAGGATGTCACAATCACCATGCCTAGCATCAAAACTGTTAGAGACTATGGTCACCCATGTAACCCACCCCTAGCTATAGGTATGGTTTATAACATGGGTTCAGCTCCAAACAAGATTAATTTTGTGTATGGGGGAGTCGATTCATCATTCGATCCACCTCCCCCTGATGAACCTTAGGAGCAATTTTATGCTAGTATTGAGTACATGTCCAACCTAGATTTTCCACTACGATACTTTCATTGGGTTAAATAGTAAGGATATGGTCTAGGATGACATGAATAGGGTATTCATGACATCTTTGAGCCTCACTATCATGAAGCACATGACCGCTCTGGCCTGGGGTATAGGCCACTATCCTCTATCATCCCCTTTGAGCAAGCATTCGAACAACTCACTATAGATCCCAAAGAGGATAGTGAGGAGGATGAGGGTAGTGATGATAGTGAGGATGAATACATAGACCTTAAGTTTGCACCTCTTCTGTACGAGGCCTTTTTAAAAATGAGACCACACATTGCTATGATAAATGCCATTTTTGATGATGACTCTAAGGAAGACTCGTATGAGGAATATGAAGTACTATCGATCACCTCAAATAGTTTTGAAGAAGAGTCATCCCTAGTTGCACCATTCATAGAGGAAGATGAGTTCTACCTTCGTATGTTTCCCATCCATCAACCCATATTTCATTTGCTTCTCTCGTTAGAGCGACCCGAGCCACCTATCGATCCACCACCACCACCTTGGCCACCTCAATGACATCAAGTTAATCCACCAATCCTAGGTCAGCTGCTCCCTCGAGAGTGAGAATGAGAGAACCCACCCTCCACATCATAGCCACCCCTTTTCCACCAAGTTAACATGATTTTTGTTGACTTGATGATGCCCCTCCACAATCCATATGATTTGGAAAAACCAATTTCTATCGATATTAGCCTCATAGACATGGATCAAATTTCATCACCACCATCCATCTCCAATTTTTTTTTTGAGGAATTATTAAGAGCTTATTTCACTTACATTCTTCCACAGTCGTTGCCTTCACCTTCAAATTTACCTTTTCACTCTTCTTCTATCTATCATGCTAAAGCAAAAGAGGTTGCACTAGAGACATTCGATAATATTATCGATGAAATTCACTTGGTCCCAATGCCCCATCAGTTGGAAGAGGGTTCACATATGGCTATTGAAGAGACTATTGACATGAACCTAAGCATGGATGTAGACAACCCATAAATCATGAAACTTGGAGAAAGTCTATCTGTAGAAGAGAAAGGATGAATCATAGATGTGCTCACAAGGAAGAAGGAAGTCTTTGCATGGTCTTATAAAGATATGCCTGGTCTTGACCCTAATTTGGTAGTACACAATCTCACCTTGGGTCCTGATGCAAAGTCGGTTAAGCAAAAATTATGAAAATTACATCCTACCATTGCCCTCATGGTCAAGGAAGAACTTAAAAATTATTAGATGTGGGTTTCATTCAACCTATTGATTACCTTGAGTGGCTTTCAAACATGGTACTCATTCATAAACCTAATGGGAGGATTCACATATGTATGGATTTTCAAGATCTAAATAAAGTGTATCCCAAGGATGACTTTCCTTTACCAAACATTGATCAACTTGTAGACTCTTGCGTGGGCCATGAAATGCTTTCCTTAATGGATGGTTTTTCAGGATACAACCAAATTCAAATCAATCCTGATGACCAACACAAAACAAAATTTACAACACCTTGGGGGAATTTTTGTTACAAGGTGATGCCATTCAGACTTAAAAATGCAGGAGCTACATATCAACATGCCATGACGTATATCTTCCATGACTACATGCATAAGATCATTGAAGACTATGTGGATGATTTGATAGCTAAATCTAAAACACGTCTGGATCATATCGATGTATTAGAAAAAGTATTTGATCAACTTCTGGAACATAAAGTGAGGTTAAACCCTAAGAAGTGCATTTTTGGAGTTACATCAGGTAAGATTCTAGGGTTCATTATCTCCAAGCATGACATTGAAGTGGACCCAAACAAGGTCAAGGCTATCATAAAAATGCCTCCTCTAAGAAACCTTAAGGAGTTGCACAACTTACAAGGAAATATCCAAGCGATTCATCACTTCATTGCATAACTCTCTAATAAATGTAGGTCATTCAATCACCTGCTACAAAAGGAGGTCACTTTTGATTGGACCAAGGAATGCCAATAGGCTTTTGATGACATTAAGCGATATCTAGCCTCTCCACCAATCCTAACACCACCTCGCCCTAGGGTCCCTTTTTATATTTATGTCTCAGCTATGGATTTTGCATTAGGGACAATGCTTGCACAAAAGAACGAAAATCATAGAGAGCAAGCAATATATTATATTAGTTGAACATTGGTGAGTTATGAAACCAGATACGCATATGTGGAAAAGTTGTGTTTAGCAATGGTTTTTACCACTAAGAAACTTAGACATTACATGCTAAGTCACACCACTTATGTCATAGCTCGAGAAAATCCTCTGCATTACATGATGACTCACACATACAACAACACCTATACCACAAAATGGATAATGCTTTTAACAAAATTTGATCTAGAATTCATTAGCCAAAATTCCATTAAAGGTCAGGTGATAGCCGATCAGCTCATGGAAGCTCTACTTCCTAATGACCAACCATTGTTCATCGAGCTACCAGATGATTCGATATTTAATATCACTGAATAGGAGGAAGATGTCATCCTTGAAGATGATGTTGACATCACCCTATTCTTTTATGGTTCCAAGTGTGAGAAAGGACAAGGTGTAGGAGTCATGTTTCATACACCATAAGGGATGCCCATTCCTTTATCATTCAAACTCAACTTCCCATGCACAAACAATAATGTAGAGTATGAAGCCCTAATCTTAGGACTTTAGGCCACCATAGCTATGGGCATTAAGCATATAAGAATATTTGGTGATTTCCAACTGGTAATTTTTCAAGTGAAGGAAACTTACCAATGTAGAGAACCAGTCTTAAAGCTTTACAATGAAATAGCAATAAAATTGCTAGTAAAATTTGATTGGTACAACATTGACAACTTGCCTCATTCAACTAATAGATTTGTAGATGTGATGGCCTCTCTAGGATCATTGGTTCCAAAGAACCCTACAGGAGAGATCCAACCGCTCATCATTATGACAATCTCCAAATCTACAATCTCATGAACTGAGTCTAAGGATGAGAAATATTTTTGTTTTATTCAAGTAGAGCCATACGAACCTTGTCTTAATCAAGTGAAGGACTTTATCAAGTTTGGTTCCTTCCCATAAAACTTATAGTGAACTACCAAATAAATTTTCAAATAAAAGGTAACTCATTACACTATTCTGGGGGATGTGTTGTATAGACGTGGCTATGATGGAATTCTACTTCATTGTCTCAAGCCTGTAGAGGCACAACAAGCCATATTTGAGGCTCATGATGGCACTTGTGGTGGCCACTTTAGTGGAATGGCCATCACAAAATGCATCTTGTGTATGGGTTACTATTGGCCCACCATGGAAAATGACTGTTGCAACTATGTCAAGAAATGTTAAAAATATCAACAACATGCCAATTTAACTCATGTGCCATCATAGGCATTGCAACCAATCCAAAGTATTTGGCCCTTCTCATAATGGGGCCTTGATTTGATTGGAAAAATATCACCTCCCTCTTTGAGACAACACACATTTATCATCACTACCACATAGTACTTCATGAAGTGGGTCGAGGCAATTCCTATGACCATTATTTATCAACTGTAATAGCCCAAGTCCTACCCACTATAACAACCCATACTCCAGCATATTATATATCAATTGTAACAACCCAAGTCCTACCCACTTGGTTGTCCTTTAATCCTTCCTACTAAAATTACAAAGTAAAAAATTCAACCACACACAAGGTTTTATAACATCATTACCCAATAATTTATTTAGTATGAGGTATGTAAATCCTTCTTGGGAAATTAGTTCACTGTAAGTAATTTACCAAGAGTTTGAGACTGGCCAGGTCTCATAGTTTGGTACCTTTAGTGAACTTAACTTCTCATCTCGATAATCCAAGTTCATGGTAGGGGTTTCTCATCTAGGGTCCATTTCACCTAGAGGTTGAACACATAATTTCCCCAACTCTTAGCATGATTAAACTCTTGTGATTGTCATGTAAGGAATAGTGTGTACATAACTTGTGCTAGATGAGCTTCCACCTCCCTTGGAATTCAACTAGGCTCCACCAATACCTTAGCTTAGGATCAATACTTGACTTGGCATGATTGATGATGAGATATCCCATTCCATCTCATCACTGAGTAAACTCCCAATCATTCAAGGATTAAGTGACCCTCACTGTACTTTACAAGTGATAGCCTAAGAGTGACATCCATTTCATCCTCTTTTACCTCCCATCCCGACCCTTCTCATTAGGAGTATATCTATCTTTGATTCCATATGACTATCCTTCCCACAATCATCGGTGTTGGGTGGTTTACTATGATTGCCCTACCCATAATATTTAGTATAAATATTGCCATCGTCCTTCCTATTGATAGGCCATTTTGGCATTCGCTCGAAGGTAATTTTAGATAATGTTAATTCATTTAAGAATAATGATGTTTGAGTGCTTTGTGAGAAATACCATATCCAACATAGTTTCTCTACTTCTTACTATCCACAAATAAATGGACAAGCAGAGGATACCAATAAGACATTAATTTGAAAGCTCTGTCTATTTTTGAATGAGGGGTGGATGTTATTATATAGAATTCCTAGGTGGAAGCTAATAATGTAAAAAACACCCTGCATGAACAAGCAGAGAGGCAGTCCGTATTAAAAAATAGATGCTTATCTCTAGAATTCCATGTAATTGTTTTCTTTTTATTATTATTATTTTAAATTAAATATCTATTTAATTTAAATATATGATGTGCACATTCATTTCTTAATTTTAAATTAAATATATTATTTAATTTAAGTTTGCACGTTTGGTTCATTTTTATATTTAGAAATTAAAATATTTATTTAATTTAAATATGCATGTTGCACTCTCGATGATGTGGAAGGGGGAATGTTCCTATGGAAAGGGGTAAGTGGTTGTGTAGCCTAGATAACAATTAATTAATTATTTAAAAAATAAATTAAATAATTCAAATTATTTAATTTAATATTAATATACTAATTAATAATGATTAATTAATTATTATTTTATATGCTTGATTTTGGTGTTGTCCGTTTAAGTGGTGAAAACCATTGTTTTAGCCCTAGGGCTGCCCAAGGTGAGTCATTTGATATTCAGGGAGTCCATATAGGTAATATCCTCAACATGTCATGTTTTAGGTGTCTACAAATACCTATTTTTGGGATGTGTTGTGTGAAAACACAACACGAAGCAAAAATAGATGAATGGGAGTCAAATTGAGGGTTGATGATTTTCATTGATCTTATCAATGATAAATACCCCAATCATGAAAAAAGTATACATTTTCGAACCATTGCTTTTGATAATTTGAGGAACTTGATTTTAGTAAACCTTTCAGCCAAGATTACAACTTTGAGGTATACTTGACCTTGGCAGACTTTTCAGTCATGGGGAGACACTATGGGTCTATGAGCCTCCATGCTTCACAAATGCCAAGTCATTTGTACTGTTTGAAATTTTTGCTTGTTGTCTACCCCAAGCAAGAAGGACATGATTATTTTTATAATGATTCTTGAATGAATTCAACTTGCATGATTAAGTGTTTGATTATTGATTTGATTATGAATTTTGTAATTAATATGACTCCCTCCTCAAGCAACGATTTGATGAGGAAATGGAAAAATGATGAAAGCTACAAGTCATTTGACAAAGATGATTTAATTTGGGTTTGATATGATCATATCAATAGTTCATAGGGCTCATGCTCTATTAAAAACTTGATTTTGAATCATTTTATTATTGTTTTTGGTGAGTGATATTATGGTAATTTACTCATCCTACCAAATTGCATGGATAACCAATCACTACAATCACTAGGTTTATAGAGTAAATCACTAGATATGAGATTCACTCAATTTATTTTATATTTTTATGTGACCAAAGGGGTCAGGTGACTTTGGAGTCTTTTGATTATGACCATAGGGCTTAAATGCCTTTGGGGATTTTGGATGGTAATTTGACCAAAGGGCTTAAGTACCTTTGGGGATTTTGGATGATGATTTGACTAAAGGACTTAAGTGCCTTTGGGGATTTTGGATGATGATTTGACCAAAGGGCTTAAGTTCCTTTACGACCTTTTGTTGATGATCTGAACAAAGTTTTTCATGAGACTCAAATACCCTAGTTGACCAATCAAAAGATGTATACTGATTACATAGGACTTTGAAAGATAAAATTCTACTATGAAGACCCAAGTATTCACTATCCCTGTGTGTGCATGTGATGTTCATTAAAATGACGTATAAAACTATCCCATTTTGAGGCAGGTTTCATTCAACCCATTGCTATAATAGGGATCACCTTATGGTCAATTTGATCCTAATTTTGGATGTGGTTGGACTAGACTACTAGGCAATACAAGCAACCAAAAGCTAGCTCATCTGCAACCTGATACTGATCTATACAAAATAAGGTTTCTAATGTGATAAACATATCACCACATGTAAAACTACTCCATTGCTAGGTTGGTTTCATTCAACCTATTGTTGTAATGGAAATCATCCCACAATTTTTGAATAACTGAGGATTCCAGGGATTTAAGCTCATTACCCCCTTATTTTATTTTTATTTCTTTGGGAGACTTGCTCATTCTTATGAGCAAGAGGATTTATCTACTTTGGTGATGAAAACCACTTATATTTTTTTTATACTTGCTCATTTTTGTGGACAAGAAAAGGATTTTATTTCTTTGTGTAGGGGGAAGCTTGTCCTTTTGTCAATTTTCAGCATCCAAGACCATGTGCATAATAGTATGAGAAAAGAAAACCATTCGCTCAAGGTGGAAAGGACTACATTGTAGGTTCATATTTCCTTGTTTATTTGGGATTTTGAGATATGCAAGGTATTATCAAAGCAAGACCCTACCTTCTAAAATCAAGATAGATTTCAACACAATCTGAAAGGAAAACTAGGAATTATTGAATGATCAAAAACCCTAGTAAACACCCCATAGCAACTTACTCGTTGTGTTGAAAAAAAACATAGTTACTCATAAAGGGGAATGCGGATGATATGATGTTTGTGATGTGAGGGTTATCCCTATGTTCTTTTGTAAACTAAAAGGTGTTCATAAAATAGTTAGTGGTCATCTAAACATAATTTTTGATGTTCATCTAGTATCTATGATATATTACGAAGACCTCTTAATAAGCAAAATCTCATAAGAAAAAATGTAAATAATGATGATGGATAAGGTTGATTAAGACTTATGACAGTCATACAAGCATAGTTCTTATTTGATGTAATGCAATAACAACATATCCCTATGGAAACATAATGAATTAATATACGTAATGCAACTAGTAGATCAATGTAAATGATGTGAAATGCATGATGAAATGCAATGCGATTGATGACGGAGGGTGGGCAGCAGTAACAACTGTTGTGTTCTAATTTTTTTTTATGTTTTTGGTTGTTTTTTGATTGATTTATGAATTTCATTTTTTTTGTTCGACCAAAGGGCTTAAGTACTTTTGGATCTTTTTGTGATTTTACCAAAGGACTTAAATGCCTTTGGAGGTTGTTTTTTTAGGAGGAAGGTGTGATACTTTAAGTACCCCCAATGTGTGTGGTGATTGGTGAATGTGGAGAAGGTACGATACCTTTAGAATTCCTAATGTGTTTCATCGATTGTGATGTGGATGGTGGGGAAGATGTGATACCTTGGACACCCCTAGTGGGTATTGTGTTGGATATGATGTGATTGGATTGGCTAGTAGGAGTGATAGGAACCTACCTCCCTATTTTGGCACTAAATTTTATGCAATGCCAATGTCCCAATGGGCCAAAAAGAGTGAACTGTCTAAGTAGGACTCATTTTGCTCTATCATATCTTCCATCAAATGCTTTAATGCATAATAGTTTTTGATGGCATACCCATTCATATGATGATAGGTACAATATACACTTTTATTGTTCAACCCAGGTTTAGGTTTTCTTATTTTTATTTTTATTAATGTGATTACATGTGCCTCATACAGTTTTTGAAATAGGCTACAGTAGTCATCAAAAATCTAACGTACTTACAAGGTAGATTTTTAGGTTTATGATACTATGATTGATATTGGGGTTGCATATGGGATGATGTGGTCTAAATTATGGTTTGTAAAGGTAAATTAAGCAAGTCATCTTTGGTAAAATCCTCCCCATCGATAAGATCTTGGATCAAATATTTGAATTCAAGGCAATCGTTAATATCATGACCTTCTATCTGATGATAGAGGTAAAAGTGATTCTCCCTATTACTATTAGGCTTAATCCTATTTGGGTCTGATGGGTGTATGTCAGGTAAAGTAATTTCTTTTGCTTCTTACAAATTTTAAAAATTGTGCAACATGGGCTTGGATAATGGAGTTTAGGTATGAGGTTGGTGTTTTAAGTGAGGTGGATGTGGTGGATCAGTTTTATGAGGTGGCTAGGTTGTATGTATCTCAGTAACCTACTTAGTTTGCTCATCTTGATTTTTAGTATAGGTAACAGACCCTTCAATATTACCATTTATTGATTGTTGGTCATAAGAGGATTGTTTATTTGAAGACCATTATTTTCAAGCATATTATGTACCTTGTTCTTAAATTTTATGCATTATTGGATGTCATGACCATTTACTTGATGGTAAGAGCAGTACATGTCCTCTCGATACAACTTAGGTTTTGATATATTAGGATCCAAAAGGTGAATCTCTAATAGATCAATAGCCTTAGCCTCACATAATTGTTTAAAGAGTGATGCCAAATATTCTAGTAATGGCATATAATTTTGAGGTGGGTGGTGTTGTTTTTTTTGGCCCTAATTCTATTGAGAATCAATATAGACCACATACAAGGGGCTTGGTCCTAAAAATCAAGAGGTTGAGGTTTTTTATGACTGAAACATAACTCAATGCTTATGATTTGATTGAAGCTAAATTGTAAATCATTGTATTGGTGACTCAGTTGGAACTCAATATTGGCTAGCCTATCCAAGATGTGTTGTGAGACTAGTGGTTGGGACTGTTGGATGGTTGTTGAAGAAGTTGGAGAGTAATTGGTAGGTTGTGGAGGTGGATTAGATGGATGTGTTGAGAGGCAATTAGTCAGGTGTATATTAGTAGTCCTCAACATCTAAATAGATGTGTATGGTTCATGATGACCTTATCTAGTGAGTATGTACACATGCTCATGTTCCTGGTTTAGCTCATGCTCTTGTCCTAATTTAGAGTGTTAAACTATGGTAACCTAATTATCCATATTTTGGTGTAGTGGGTACATATATTATTTACTTTGTGGATATATGGAGGGATATGGAGTAGGTGTGATCAAATTTAGTGATGGTAGCACTTGTGGTATGGAGGGAATGTTGGATGGAGTTGCAAGTTGCATAGATTTATTTAGAGAAGTCTGGTTACCTGTCATAAAATTGATCATTCCCACAAACTCATGAGAAGATGCATTTGCATTTGGTCAAGTCATGGATGCCTCATCAACTTGTCTAGAGTGATATTCTTGTCCCTCATATTTAGGAGATGAATAAAAAATGGTATCATTGGGTAGCAACTTGGCAGGAGGATGACCTAGATCCTTGATTGAGTCAATGATAGGTGTGAACATAACATTGGGTGCTATGTATGCACCTAGTTAAGAATTGATCAAGTGAACTATGTTCTCAGGTGTGGTGGATGAAGATGGTATGATATGATCTAATTCATCCATGATAATTGTGGGTTCTTCCTTATTGGTAAGAGTGGGAAGGTGTTGAAGATGGATTTCGGAGCCTCTGTGGTTAGTCCTTTAACTTCTTCCTTACTTGGAGAAACTAAGGATGAAGGAGGAGTGGTAGTAGAAATCCTTGGTAACGATAGTGGTGAAGATGGCTTCACAAAAAACCGTGGGGTTGAATCTAGACTTTGGATAATATCATTGGGTTTAGTATCTAGGTGTGTGGATGGTAGGGTAGAATCCTATGGATGATCATCCATATTGTAATATTTTAATGGATTTGGATCGACATGAACCACATGGACCTGACCTTCATGCATGTATTTGATGTGTTGATGTATGATGGAGGGAACACACTCCATGTCTCTCATCCAAGGTCTTCCTAGTAGCATGTTGTAGTACCTTATGACTTCTAAGATGTAGCACAATATAGGTATAGTCTTTTGTCCAACCTAAATAGGGAGGACTATGTGCAAGGTGAATGTGAATGCTATAATGTGCAAAAATGGAAGATTGAGATGTTTCAGTGCAGTTGTGGTAATAATGTTTATTGTGGAGCCCATGTCAACCAATACTTATAGGGGTTCATCTTGACGTACACGATGATGTGAGAAGGAGGGTCTAGTAAATTGGTGGGTATGGGTTTCGTCTCATGATACTAAAAGGTTATAACATGAACCTTGTACTTTGTATGTATCCCATGAATTTGGTAAAAGAATCAAAATCCTATAGTTGTAACTCGATTGAATTTAAAATATCCATGAGCATTTCTTGATTCTTGGGGGATTATTGTATTAACTTACCCATGGTCATGTAGGTTTATGGCTTATGCAGACTTCACATAAGCCTACTATATATTATCACCACTGGTTGAGGTGGTGGTATTTGGATGGGATTTCAGTGCAACAAAGACTGCGACGTAGAGAGGGTATGGAATTCTCTACTAGGACCCTTGGTAGACTAATTATATCTGGTTGTGTCTTGGTATCAGCATTTTCTATGCAAATAATCCACTTGATCATGTGGATAACCCATTGGTGTTTCATTGGTAGAGGTACCTTGGTGGTTAGATCCTCTGGGTGAGAGGTTGACCTCATGATGACTCTTAAGGTATCACATAGGAATGAAGAGATCCTCAATATTGTATTGGAGATGTTTGAATCTCTTGGTAAATTTTCCTACACTATCTTTAAAATCTCATTTAAAAATTTCTTTATGAATCCTACACTATCTTGTGTGTTTTGATGTGTTACTACTTTTTTTTGCGTGTTTGATTTTTTTTTATGATAATACTTAGTTTAATGGTTTTCACCTAAATGCTCTCACACACTAACTTGGTGATGATATATAATTTTTGAAACCCACCAAGGCTTGATGATGAAATCCAAACTTGATGAGGGAGCCTAGGTCCTACCAATCCTCACCCAGTTCACTATGGTTAATGATACACCCTTTGAAGAGGAATGTGTGCTATTTTCCATGGTTATGATAATTCTTAGACTAGCCTTATCCAAAATAGAGTATGAACAGACAATATGCAAGCCAATGAGGTGGATATGAAACCCATCATCATTGGTATTCATTAATAGCTGGTGATGAATTCTAGATCATTAATTTTTAATATGTGTCATGGTGTATGGGGGTTATTTTTATTTTTATGCAAAGAAAAATAAATCATAGAGCACTCTATGAATTTTTACTATTGCATAAATAACACTTCAGATTCCTACATAAAAATGATGTTTAACTTCAAAATATAAAATATGCAAAACCCTACATGATCAGCCTAGGATTAGGAAGTAAACAAACATTCCAGTATGCATTAGAAAATGGGTCTTATTAGATAGAAATAACTTCAAATATGGATCATCCTACACAAATGTAGTGACCAATAGAGACTATTCTACAGAGGGACAATCACAGATAGGGGTCGTCTAAACCAGATGTGGTCGCAGATAGAGAGCCCAATACCTATGAATTTTCCTATATATTCTCTATAAGTAGATTAGGTACTTACCACAAAAGCAAATTTTATTCAGAATCACAAATAAGTAGATCAGGTACTTACCACAAAAGCCTACGTTGATGAAGATCCTGCTGTCTAATTTTCCTATTTTCTAATATGAGGCCTATAACTTGCAAACAGAAAAATAGATAGTAATTAGTATAATAAATAAAAATAAAGGACTACATCCCATTGTGATCACCACTAGAGATATGCAAAAATTATACAACTATGCAATTATTAACTAAATTAAATTGAAAGCATAATCATGTAACCATAAAAAGATAAGAAATAGAAAAAACTATGCCTTTCTCATTAATATTAAATCATGTACTATAATAGGAGGTTACAATGATATCCATCTAAGAGATTTTAATACCACTTTGATACTGAAGAACACAAGCTTATACTGAGAGGGGGGATGAACAGTATAAGACCACTTTTTACTTTCTTTCCAAATCAATATCAATTAATGTCCTTAATTGCAATAACCAAATATAGCAGTGTGCGTTAATAACTCAGATAGCAGTAGTAAGTAAGAACACAAATCACCACACACAATTGAGACAATATTTAACGTGGTTCCCCCAATGTGGGGTACTCCACAAGCTGATATCCTTATAATATTTCACATAAAAATATCCAATACAATGATTTCTTTGATTTGCTCAAAACTAGGCAATAACAAGTTCACACAGAACTTGTCCAAATCTGAATAACAAGCTCACATAGAACTTGTCCAAAAATGAATAACAAGCTCACACAAAACTTGACCAAATATAAATAACAATCTCACATAGAACTTGTCCAAATATGCTCTAGCATGTTCACCAAGAAATTTTCCAAAACTACTCCAACAAGCTCACTAAGAAATTATCCAAATATGCTCTAGCAAGCTCACCAAGAACTTGCCCAAAACTGCTCCAACAAGCTCACTAAGAACTTGTCCAAATTTGCTCTAGCAAGATCACCAATAACTTGCCCAAAACTATCCCAAATATGTCCACAAATCTGTCCTAAAACTATCCCAAAACTATCCATAAATCTGCCCATAAATCTACCCCAAAACTATCCACAAAGCTTTCTCAAAGGCTCAATAAATCATGCTCAAGTAGCACTCAAATATCATCCACAAATCTATCAAGTTAAAGCTCAAATATGAACTCAACAATGAATTATAATGTACCAGGGGGTGGAGGTGTATACCAATTGGTTCATCCAAACCCCATAAGTTATGCGGAGGTCCAAGATTCAAATCTCAGGCCTCGTTGGACCGAACGCTTGTCCCTTTGCTGGTGCTTTTAGTGGCATAAAATGTTTAAAATTATTTTGGCATGGTGGTTATAGGGGCGGAATGTGCAAAGATCTATGTGGTGTCTTTCAGGACAAACAATGCAGAATACTGTGGTGGCCATAAAAGTTAGACAGCCTACCCAGATTCATTGTGGCTACCAATTCCACCATGTAAATGCAAAAAAAGGCTCAATCAATCATGCTCAAGTAGCACTCAAATATCATCCACAAATATATCAAGGCAAATATCAAATATGAACTCAATAATAAATTGCAATGTACTCTTCAATGGATGATAGCAATGATCCATAATGATCTCAACTCAAATCAACTAATAGAAGCATAAAGAGAATTGTTAGAGACTCAATATGTTCTATGCTCAATCTCAACTCAACTCAACTCAACTCATAGAAGCATAAAGAGAATTGTTAGAGACTCAATATGTTCTAGGCTCAATCTCAACTCAACTCAATTCAACTCATAGAAGCATAAATATATTTTTTAGAGACTTAATATGTTCTAATATCAATCTCAACTAATCACCACAAGGGACAATTCTTCCTCACACAACCCTAGTCCAAGTATGTATCAACCAACTCAAATGTTTCCAACAATGCTCAATTAAAAATCTCACATAACAATGATACTCATGTTATTTTCTAACTCAAGTTCTTTCACAACCAATGGGCTTCAACAACTATGCTTATAAAACAAGGTTTAAACACAACTCTCAATTCAAAAAAACTTGAAGCATTCAATCAACCACTTTCGAAAAGGAAACCACAAAAAATCATTTTCCTTCCAATGATATTTCAAAAATCAACCACCATAGAAAATAAATAGGAGAATATGCCCATACCTTTTATTAATATGAAGAAACCCCTTTGGAAAATCTGCCACACTCAAAACACTTTGAAAATAACAAAACAACCTTCACTTGAACCCTTTTACAAAAATAGAAATATCTCTTTATGTACACCTTATTTATCCTTCTAAAAAAATTAATCAAATAACCCTCGAAATAAAATTTCCAATGATATATAATATGATATACTTCTTAAAAGGAAAATCACCAGAAATATTTTCTTTTCACAACATGCAGCACAAACCTTATCTCTCCTAGGGCAACCTTAGAAAAATAAAATATTTGGAAAAATTAATAACTTACCTTTAACCTCAGTGGGATTCGATCCCCTGTCGCTACCCCTGCACTACTTAAATTGTGGTACCAACAACCATGTGAGCCAAATTCTCATATAGAAACCAAGAGCACAAGACCTCCTTCTTACTTCCTCCAAACTTGCCCTCAAAAACCATGTGCGCAAAAGGTTCTCCCTTTTTACCTTGCAAAAACTAGCGTCGACGGGATTCGAACTTCGGATCTGCTGGCGCTTAACACCTTAAGCACCTTCCTCTTGTTGCTAGGCCACAAGCACCTATGGTTATAGGTAAGGAATCTTCCTTACCTTTTTTCCTCTTCTCTTCACTGGTTTTCGAATGAATACGACACTTCTGCTTCCTTAGTGCTTTGAACGGATTATATTCATCAAGGAATTAGGGAAAATAAAAAGTTTAGTGGCATATTTATATATGCCCACATTTTTATTTTGATGTTGGATATGACTTAATATTATTTACCTCCTCCTTTTTGATGTCGACAATAATAAAATATTAATTTTAATTTTAATTTTAAATTTAAATTTTAAAGAATTAAAATTTAAACTTAAATATTTAAAATTAATTGTCTCCTTCATCGGGGCACCTTTTTCGATGAAACAAAAATCCAAACTGATTTTTAAGAAATATCTATTTCAAATATGCCATTCATGGTTTTAAATCAAACCTTTTATTTTTCTTGCCTTGGTTTTCACAAAAACCCTGTAAATAGCCATGCTTTCCAAAATATCATAAATGCTTATTTATGAAATATTTTGGCCACCAATACTAAATGTGATCCATGTGACATCAATGATCTATGTGACATCAATGACAACATAAAATACCTCAAATTTCCAACAATACCCCCCTTTGTCATTGATGGCAACACCTCTAATGCAAATTACCACAGTCACTGCAAAAACCAACTCTGAGAATCAAAGCTGCTCCTCCTGACTCAATACTCTCTATGGAGGCTACTCCCCCTAACTCAATACTCTCCCCTTACTTAAATATCTCCCCCTTTGACATCAATGGCAAAAGGGACACCTATGGGGCTAAAATATATGACTCTTAAACTTAGCCCCCTCACCTCCTTCTCTCTTGAGGTGATTGATTTTGGGGTGGGAGTATGTTTACTCCCAGTTGTTCTCTCAAACGCTCAAATGCTTATCTTGGTAATGTTTTTGTAAAGATATCTACAATCCGATATTTTGTAGGAACATATTCCAATATTACTTGTTGCTCTGTAACCTATTCTATTAAAAAGTGATACTTGATTGAAATATGCTTTGTTTTGGCATGCATTACTAGATTCTTCAAGATACTTATAGCACTAGTATTATCACACAAAATAGGAATAGGATGATCATGTTCTATGTTGAAATATTTGAGATTTTGTTTCATCCATAATACCTATGAACAACATGTTGCTGCTGCAATATATTCTACCTCTGTTGTGGAAAGTGACACTGATGGGTGTTTCTTACTTAGCCAAGAAACTAGGCAATCACCAAGAAAGAATGCTCCTTCGTTTGTGATTTTTCTATCATCAATATTTCCTACCAAATATGCATCTATGTATGATGTGAGAGTAAACTTACTGCTTCTAGGATACCATAGACCATAATCCATTGTTCCTTTGAGATATCTGAGTATTCTTTTCATTGTTGTCACGTGTGATTATTTTGGAGCTGCTTGAAATCTTCCCACTAAAACTGCCTGTATTTTATCTGGTCTTGTGGCTGTAACATATAATAGGCTACCAATCATAGATATGTATAGAGTTTGATTTGCATCAGGATATTCATCATCTTTGCTTAATTTACACCCTGTAACCATTGGAGTACTAACTAGCATTTTATCTTCCATTATGAATTTCTTCAACATCTCCTTTATATACTTTTTTTATGAAAGAAATATCCCTTTTTCTACTTGTGAAATCTGTAATCCGATAATAAAGGTTAATTCACCCAACATAGACATTTCAAACTCATTAGTCATGTTTCTTGCAAATTCTTGACACATTCTATCATTGTTACCTCCAAAAATAATATCATCCACATAAACTCCCACAATCATCAAATCATTTTCCTTATTTTTAATATATAGATTGCTATCAATTGTTCCCTTTCTGAAACCTTACTCTCGAAGATATTTATCCAACATTGAATACTATGCTCTAGGATATTACTTTAAGCCATAGAGAGCCTTCTTCAATTTACACACATAATCTGGATTATCTGTTTGATTAAACCCATCTGGTTGTTCAATGTAAACTTCTTCTTCTAAATGACCATTCAAAAATATTGATTTGACATCCATCTGATATACTTTGAAATCTATATAGCTTGAAAGTTCCAAAAACATCCGTATAGCTTCCAATATTGCAACTAGTGCAAAGGTCTCATCAAAATCAATTCCTTCTACTTGTGCATATCATTTGCACACCAATATTGCCTTATTTTTTATGAATTGACCATATTCATTTAGTTTTTTCCTGTAGACCCATTTAGTACCAATTAAATTTGTTCCTTTTGGTCTTGGAACTAATTCCCAAGTCTTGCTTTTTTCAATCTGATCTAGTTCTTCCTTCATTTCCTTAATCCAACATTCATCATTTTTGGCCTCTCTAAAATCCTTTGGTTCTATCTTGGATAATAGTGAAACATCTGCTTGTTATGTTGAGCCTATGATTCATCTTCCTGTCCGTATTACATCAGGATTGCCAATGATCAAGTCCTCTGGATGATTTTTTTGAATATATCTTGATGTAGTTTTGGAAGGTATATTATGTAACTCTTCTTAATCTAAATCTTCATCCATTTATTCCTGACTGAAGAACACAAGCTTATACTAAGAGGGGGGGTTGAATAGTATAAGACCGCTTTTTACTTTTTCCTTCAAATCAACATTCAATTCAATAGTATGCAGTGTATAGAAAGCAGTATCAATAGCAGTAATCAAAATAATGCACAAAACACCATCCACAATAGAGACAACAATTTACGTGGTTCACCCAATGCGGGCTACTCCATGGATAAAATCTTTCACTAAATTTTATCAACTCAAAATTTGGGAATATCTTTCCCTATTACAATGTTTATGGGCACCAACCCAAAGGAGACACTAATCCCCTAGCTCTGTTCTGTATGGTGATCCTCTAGAAGACCTCTGCCTCCTCTGCCCTTAGCAAATGGAACTCTATCCACAGAAGACACCTGTCTTCCCTACTCTGGTTGGAGACCTCTCTCCTCAACTCTATCACCTCCAAAGTTGGTCATCGAAATTGCACTAAACACAGTCCTTCGATCTAGCACAAATGTCCTCAATCTCTTCCTCTTATTTGCAGTCTGGCACAAATGTCTTTGTCCTCTTTCTCTGGTCTGCACAAAAACATAGTCCTTCGCTCTTTTTGCACAATCAAGCTGCACTTGATCAAACTTCGACCTTTGCACCTCTGTGCAATCACAGCCACATAGTCTTCGCACACTCTGCTTCCTTGCGATATCTCTCACTTGGAATATTTGACAGAATGCACTCTACTCTCAGCGATCAAACTTCTTCTCTTCGCACAGTTTGTGAATGCCGCTCTTCGAACGCACACTTCGATCGATACCTTCAACTCTCCAAACAGCCCTCCTTTTATAGCAAAATTTTCATGAAGAAAACTTTAGTTTTAGTCAGCTGTTACCCTTAACTTCGTCGGCTGCAAAAACCTAAACTGCATTGGCTCAAAATAACTCTATCGGCTTCAACTGCCTCTGTGGTTCTGTAGATTTTCTTGCAAAACTACATGTCATGATATCGTGACACCTTTGCAACCGTACACTATCTTATGGCTTTTGTCGCGATATCGCGACACTTTTTGCTTCTACTGACGTCATCTTCTCTTCTGTCCTAAAATCATGACCCTTCTGTCTTCATGGCCTTCTTCTCTGCTTCTGTCATGAAATCATGACACTTTTGTCTCTGCTGATGTCATCTTCAATTCTGTCGCAAAATCATGACCCTTCTGTCTTCATGGCCTTCCTCTTTGCTTTTGTCATGAAATCGTGACACTTTTGCTGCCTTGAGCTTCTTTCTGCCTTACACTCGCGAAATTAGAACATGTTGTGAAATCACGACACTTTCGCTGCCATCTCAACCTGTCACAAAATCATGACACTTTCTCCAACTGAGTGCTGCCATCTCAACTTGTTGCGAAATCGTGACACTTCCTGCATCTGTACGATTTCTTTGCAGCCTATCACGAAATCATGACAATTCTCACTTTGAACTCTTTCCTTTGCTGCATGTCACGAAATCATGACAGTTCTCACTTGGAACACTTCCCTTTGCTGCATGTCGTGAAATCATGACAGTTCTCCCTTGGAACACTTTCCTTTGTTTCATGTCATGAAATCACGACAGTTCTCACTTGGAACACTTTCCTTTGCTGCATGTCGTGAAATTGCGATAGTTCCCATTCCGAACTTTTTAGCATGTCGCAAAATCATGACACCACTCACTTCAAACTCTACAGCATGTTGCGAAATCATGACACTTTTTATTTTGCTTTCTCTCTCCTCGAACTCATCGTGAAAACGTGAAAATTCACACAACGGACTTTCTCTTCTGCAACATGTCGCGAAATCATGACACTTTTTTGTCCGTAAAACCTTCCTTGCAATATGTCACGAAATCGTGACACTTTTCCTCCTTAGCTCTTTTTTGCTCTTCGGGTTGCAAAAACCCGACATGTCACGATATCGTGACACTTTTTCTCCCGAACTCTCTCTCCTGCATTATGTCGCGAAATCGTGACACTTTTCCAAAAATCTTTCTCTCTCCTGCCTAAGTCGCAAAAATGCGACATGTCGCGGTATCGCGACACTTTTCCAAAAAGATTTCTCTCTCCTGCCTAAGTTGCGAAAATACGACATGTCATGAAATCGTGACACTTTTCCAAAAAGCTTTATCTCTCCTGCCTAAGTCATGAAAATACGACATGTCGTGATATCACGACACTTTTCTAACTTGCTATTTTTCGAACTTGTCATGCCGAAACCTTCATCAAAACAAATTCTTTTACTTCAAATCAAATTCCTTCAAAAGCTTCTTGACATCAATGACAACTTATGCACTTGAACAAATGCAATGTACCCAAAGTACCCAAAATTTCCAACAATCTCCCCCTTTGTCATTGATGGCAAACCTTTACTGAAAACACGTCTCGAGAGCCAAAATTGAAACCAACTGTGCTTAACAGCTGAGAAACTATGCCCACACTTGAGAATCTGCCTTTGAAGTTTTGCTCCCCCTGACTTGAAGCTTTCATTTTTACTATGAAGCTCTCCCCCTTACTCATATCTCTCCCCTTTGTCATCAATGGCAAAGGGTCACCTTTGGGGCTCGGGACTAAGAATGAGCTTCTTAGCTTAGTCCCTCCCCCACCTCCTCAAGAGGTGATTAAATCTAGGGTGGGAGTACAACTCCCAATTTCTCCCTTAGATACTCAAACGTATCTCTTGGAAGAGGTTTGGTGAAGATATCTGCAATCTGCTCTTTAGTAGGCACATACTCTACCTTGACCTGCTTGTCTTGCACTTTTTCCCTTAGAAAGTGATACTTGATGGAAATATGCTTTGTCCTTGAGTGCATTACCGAATTTTTGGAAATACTTATGGCACTTGTATTATCACAAAGTATGGAGATGGGTTGTTCATTCTTGACTTTGAAATCCTCCAAGGTGGTTTTCATCCATAAAACCTATGTACACCCAACCACTGCTGCTATATATTCAACCTCTGCCGTAGATAAGGAAACTGAATGTTGTTTCTTACTTAGCCAAGAAACCAAAATCTTTCCCAGAAAGAATGCTCCACCACTAGTGTTTTTCCTGTCATCATTACTGCCTGCCCAGTCTACATCTGTATAAGCTGTGAGAGTGAAATCATCACCTTTGGGATACCAAATCCCAACGTCCATAGTGCCCTTCAGATATCTGAATATCCTCTTAACTGCTATAACATGCGAATCTTTAGGAGCTGCCTAAAATCTTACTACTAACCCAACTGCCTGCATGATATTTGGTCTGGTAGTTGTAACATATAATAAACTGCCAATCATTGATCTGTACAATCTCTGATCTACCACTAGAGATTCATCATCTTTACTCATCTTGCACCTTGTAATCATTGGAGTACATACTGGTTTACTGTCCATCATCCCGAATTTCTTCAACATTTCTTTGATATACTTTCCTTGAAATAGAAATACACCTTCTTTTGATTGAGTGATCTGAAGACCTAAAAAAAATGACAGCTCTCCAATCATAGACATATCAAATTCCTTCTGCATGGTGTTAGCAAAATCCTTGCACATCTGAGTATTATTTCCCCCAAAAATAATATCATCAACATAGATGACCATAATCAGCATATTATCACCTTCATCCTTAATATACAAATTGCTATCTGCCACACCTTTCCTGAAGCCTTGCTCATGAAGATACCTATCAATTCTTGAGTACCAAGCCCTAGGTGCTTGCTTTAACCCATACAAGGCCTTTTTCATTTTACACACATAGTCTAATTGTTCTTAGAGAGACACGCCTTCTGGCTGTTCTATGTAGACTTCTTCTTCCAATACCCCATTTAGAAAAGCTGACTTTACATCCATTTGAAATACCTTGAATGATTTGAAGCTTGAAAGGGCCAAAAACATTCTGATAGCTTCAATACGAGCAACAGGAGTGAACGTCTCTTTGAAATCAACACCTTCTACTTGAGCATAACCTTTGCAGACTAACCTAGCTTTGTTTTTGACAATCTTTCCATCCTCATTGAGTTTATTTTTGAATATCCATTTTGTGCCGATGACATTCTTGTCCTTAGGTCTTGGAACCAAATCCCAAGTTTCACTTTTCTTTATTTGATTTAGCTCTTCATCCATTGCTTTTACCCAAAATTTGTCTGCACATGCTTCATTAAAATCTTTTGGCTCAATTTGAGATAATAATGAAACATTTGTAGAATCGTGTGAAGGAATGACTCTTCTTCTTGTTTGTCTAATGTTTGGATCACCAATGATTAGATCTTTGGGATGATGTTTCTGAACATATCATGAAGGAGTTTTGGGAAGCAGTTGTTGTCCTTCCTCTTCTTCATCTGAAACCTCTCTGAATTCTTCTTGAAAAATTTCATCACTGAGTTCCTTGACTGGTTCACTTATCCTTGTTTTTTCATCAACTGTTACATTTATGCTCTCTATGACTGTATGTGTTCTTTTGTTGAAGCATCTGTAGGCCTTGCTTCTTCTGGAATACCCAAGAAATATTCCCTCACACATCTAGGATCAAACTTACCCAAGTTCTGATCTTCCCTTCTAATGAAGCACTTACTCCCAAACACTTTGAAGTATTTTACTATAGTTGGTCTTCCTTTCCACAACTCATATGGAGTTTTATGATGATTGACTCTAAGTTGGGCCCTAGTGATAATGTAGACTGTTGTACTGACTGCCTCTTTCCAAAATCCATATGAAAGTTTTGACTCATTTAACATAGCTCTAGCCATATTTTCAATAGTTCTATTTTTCCTTTCAACTACTCCATTTTTTTGAGGAGTTCTTGCTGTTGAATATTCTCTTTTGATTCCTTGTTGCTCACAGTATTCCACAAAATCATTTGAAGTGAACTCTCCTCCTCTATCTGATCTTAAGCATTTTATTCTTTTGTCAGTCTCATTTTCAACCATCTCTTTGAAAGCTTTAAATTTTTCAAAAGCTTCAGATTTTTCTTTGAGAAAAGTAACCCACATCATTCTAGAATAATCATCTATAAACAGCATGAAGTGGCTTTCTCCCTGAATGCTCTGAGTTCTAGTAGGGCTACATAAATCAGTATGAATAAGATCCAAGGGTTTTGAAGAAGTATACCCTTTTGATTTGAAACTGGTTCTAGTTCTGTTTTCCATGTTGACAAGGACCGCAAATGATGTTATGGGGCCTTTTTATTTTGGGCAAGTCTCTAACTGCTTCCTTGTTACTAATATTGACAAGATTATCAAAGCTCAAATGCCCCAATATTTTATGCCATAACCAACTCTCATATTTTTGAGTTAGAAAACACTTTACCTTTTTTATCTCACTTAGCATGTAAAGATTGTTTGGAGTCCTTGTAGCAATTGCAATGAGTTTTCCATTTTTTTCTTTACGTATCTCACATCTATCTGAAAAGAAAGATACTATATGTCCTTGATCACAAAGTTGACTCACACTTAGAATATTATTTCTTAGACCTTCTACATAAACCACATTTTCTATTTTGGATTTCCCATCCAAACTAAGAGTCCCTTTACCACAGATTTTAGCTTACCTGTTATCTCCAAAACTAACTGTTCCTTTGTTTGTGTTTTTTAAGACCAAGAACTTTTCCTTCTCACCACTCATATGTTTTGAGAAACCACTATCAAGATACCATTTCTCTACTTTGTATTGAGCATGAAAAGCAGTTTGAACTATCATTGACTTAGATTTGATCTCATTTTTCTTTTTAGTGAGCTCAAGGCTAGATCTATCCAAACTACACATCCTTGCTATATGCCCAAAATTCTTGCACTTGTAACACATGACATTTTCATCCATAAGAGGTGTAAAAGAGTTAACATTTTCCTTACTATGGCTATTCAAAGACTTATTGCAATGCATAGCTTTGTGTCCAAATTTCTTGCAGGAAAAACAATAGCCATGGAAAGTATTATGTAACCTGTTTTGATGCCTTGGATGATTGTTCTTCTTGTGACCAACTGGAATCCACCGCTCTTTAGGATGAAGATTGATCTTGCTATCTCTTCTTCCTGACATTGATGCTTGAGAATAGAACTCTCTTCCCTGAATTTCTCAAGCTTTCTTAAAGCCAAGAAGAATTCACCTTTGAGATCGAACTCAACCTCTTCATCCTTTTCTGAATCTGTATGTTCTTCTGATAGATCCTTCTCCAAGCTGTTAGGCTCTTTCTGGAGAGACCGACTCTGATACCAATTGAAGAACACAAGCTTATACTTAGAGGGGGGTGAACAGTATAAGACTGCTTTTTACTTTTTCCTTCAAATCAACTTTCAATTCAATATTATGCAGTGTATAGAAAGCAATATCAATAGCAATAATCAAAATAATGCACAAAACACCATCCATAATAGAGACACAACAATTTACGTGGTTCACCCAATGCGGGCTACTCCATGGATAAAATCTTTCACTAAATTTTATCAACTCAAAATCTGGGAATACCTTTCCTGATTACAATGTTTATGGGCACCAACCCAAAGGAGACACTAATACCCTAGCTCTGTTCTATCTGGTGATCCTCTAGAAGACCTCTGCCTCCTCTACCCTTAGAAAATGGAACTCTATCCATAGAAGACACATGTCTTCCCTGTTATGGCTGGAGACCTCTATCTTCAACTCTATCACCTCTAAAGTTGGTCCTCGAAATTGCACTAAACATAGTCCTTCGGTCTAGCACAAATGCCCTCAATCTCTTCCTCTGATCTACACCAAACACAGTCCTTCGATTTGGCACAAATGTCTTTGTCCTCTTTCTCTAGTCTGCACAAAAACATAGTCCTTCACTCTTTTTGCGCAATCAAGCTACACTTGATCAAATTGTGACCTTTGCACCTCTGTGCAATCATAGCTGCATAGTCTTCACGCACTCTACTTCCTTACAATCTCTCTCACTTGGAAGATTCGATAGAATGCACTCTGCTCTCAGCGATAGAACTTCTTCTCTTCGCACACTCTACAAATGCCACTCTTCGAATGCACACTTCGATTGATACCTTCAACCCTCCAAACAGCCCTTCTTTTATAGAAAAAGTTTCATGAATAAAACTTTAGTTTTAGTTGGCTATTACCCTTAACTTCGTCAGCTGCAAAAACCTAAACTGCGTCGGCTCAAAATAACTCTATCGGCTTCAACTACCTCTGTGGTTCTATAGCTTTTCTCGTGAAACTACAACATGTCACGATATCATGACACCTTTGCAACCATACACTATCTTATGGCTTTTGTCATGATATCACGACACTTTTTGCTTCTGCTGACGTCATCTTCTCTTCTGTCACAAAATCGTGACCCTTCTATCTTCATGGCCTTCTTCTTTGCTTTTGTCATGAAATCATGACACTTTTGTCTCTGCTGACGTCATCTTCAATTATGTCATGAAATCGTGACCCTTCTGTCTTCATGGCCTTCCTCTTTGCTTTTATCATGAAATCGTGAAACTTTTGCTGCCTTGAGCTTCTTTCTGCATTACACTCGCGAAACTGGAATATGTCCAAAAATCGTGACACTTTTGCTACCATCTCAACCTATCATGAAATCGTGACACTTTCTCCAACTGAGTGCTACCATATCAACCTGTTGCAAAATCATGACACTTCCTACATCCGTATGATTTCTTTGTAGCCTATCGCAAAATCGCGATAGTTCTCACTTCGAACTCTTTCCTCTGTTGCATGTCATGAAATCGTGACAGTTCTCACTTGGAACACTTCCCTTTGTTACATGTCACAAAATTGTGACAGTTCTCCCTTGGAACACTTTCCTTTGCTTCATGTCATGAAATCGTGATAGTTCTCACTTAGAACACTTTCCTTTGCTGCATGTCGCGAAATCACGACAGTTCCCATTCTAAACTTTTCAGCATGTCGCAAAATTGTGACACCACTCACTTCAAACTCTACAGCATGTCACGAAATTGTGACACTTTTTATTTTGCTTTCTCTCTCCTCAAACTCGTCATGAAAACATGAAAATTCACACAACGGACTTTCTCTTCTGCAACATGTCGTGAAATCATGACACTTTTTTGTTCGTACAACCTTCCTTGCAATATGTCGCGAAATCGTGACACTTTTCCTCCTTAGCTCTTTTTTGCTCTTTGGGTTGCAAAAACCCGACATGTCACGATATCACGACACTTTTTCTCCTGGACTCTCTCTCCTGCATTATGTCGTGAAATCGCGACACTTTTCCAAAAAGCTTTCTCTCTCCTGCCTAAGTCGTGAAAATGCGACATGTCACGATATTGCGACACTTTTCCAAAAATATTTCTCTCTCCTGCCTAAGTCGTGAAAATGCGACATGTCACGAAATCGTGACACTTTTCCGAAAATCTTTCTCTCTCCTACCTAAGTCATGAAAATGCGACATGTCGCGATATCGTGACACTTTTCTAACTTGCTATTTTTCGAACCTGTCATGCCGAAACCTTCATCAAAACAAATTCTTTTACTTCAAATAAAATTCCTTCGAAAGCTTCTTGACATCAATGACAACTTATGCACTTGAAAAAATGCAATGTACCCAAAGTACCCAAAATTTCCAACACTAACAACTTTCTTCTTCTTCAAGAATATATTCATGAGGTGGCTCATTTATTCCTGTTCTTTCATCAACTCTAACATTTATACTTTCCACCATGGTATGTGTTCTTTTATTGTAGCATATGTGGGCCTTACCTTTTATAGAGTATCCAAGAAAAATACCTTCATCACATCTAGGATCAAACTTGCCCAAGTCCTTATCCTCTCTTTTTATATAACACTTACTTCCAAAAACTTTGAAGGAGTTTACCGTGGGAGATCTTCCTTTCCAAAACTCATATGGAGTCTTATGTTACTCTGTTCTAACTTGAGATCTATTCATAACATAGACTAATGTACTGATTGCTTCCTTCCAAAATCCATCTAAAATTTTTGATTCATTTAGCATTGCTTTGGCCATATTATCAAGAGTTATATTCTTTCTTTCTACTACTCCATTTTGTTGAGGATTCCTGGTTGCTAAATATTCTTTTTTGATTCCATGTTCTGCACAAAACTCAATGAATTCTATAGAGATGAATTCCCCTCCTCTATATGATCGTAAACACTTGATCTTCTTTCCTATTTTATTTTCTACCATTTCTTTGAATACTTTGAAATGCTCAAATGCCTTTGATTTCTCTTTCAAAAAAACAACCCAAGTCATTCTAGAATAATCATCTATGAACAACATGAAGTAGTTTTCACCTTGTAGACTTTTAGTTCTCATAGGCCCACATAAATCAATATGAATCAATTCTAATACCTTAGAAGAGGAATATTCTTTTGCCTTGAAACTTGATCTTGTTTGCTTTCCATACTGACACTGTGCACAAATTGTATTTGAAGGTCTTTTTATCTTTGGTAGATCTCTGACAATTTTTTTGTTGCTTATCCTTACTATGTTATCAAAGTTCAAGTGACACAACCTTTTATGCCATAACCAACTCTCTTCTTCTTGATATAGAAGACATTTTTCCCTTTTTATTTCACTAAACATGTAGAGGTTGTTATTGGTTCTTTCTGCAGTTGCAACAAGCTTCCCTATTTTTGTTTCCCTGATTTTGTATCCTATGGAGGAAAAATTAACTGTGTATGCTCGATCACAAAGCTGACTTACACGCAGTAGGTTGTGTTTTAGACCCTCAACATAGATTACACCTTATGTAGTTGTCTTTCCATAATCCAAACTTAAAGTTCCTTTCCCTTTGATTTTAGCTGAAGCATTATCACCAAATCTCACATATCAGTTGTTGTTTCCTTTTAAATAAATGAACTTATTCTTATACCCAATCATATGACTAGAGCACCAACTATCAATATACCATTTGTCCATCCTATAACCAAGTAGAATCTACCCTCAAGTTGTTAGCCTTTTTAAAGGAACCCGCTCTGATACCAATTGAAGAACATAAGCTTATACTGAGAGGGGGTGTGACCAGTATAAGACCACTTTTTACTTTCTTTCCAAATCAATATCAATTAATGTCCTTAATTGCAATAACCAAATATAGCAGTATGTATTAATAACTCAAATAGCAGTAGTAAGCAAGAGCACAAGTCACCACACACAATTGAGACACAAGATTTAATGTGGTTCCCCCAATGTGGGGTACTCCACAAGCTGATCTCCTTATAATATTTCACACAAAAATATCCAATACAATGATTTCTTTGATCTGCTCAAATCTAGGCAATAACAAGTTCACACAGAACTTGTCCAAATCTGAATAACAAGCTGGCATAGAACTTGTCCAAAACTAAATAACAATCTCACATAGAACATGACCAAATATGAATAACAAGCTCACACAAAACTTGTCCAAATATACTCTAGCAAGCTCACCAAGAACTTGCCCAAAACTGCTCCAACAAGCTCACTAAGAACTTGTCCAAATCAACTCTAGCAAGCTCACCAAGAACTTACCCAAAACTGTCCCAAATCTGTCCACAAATTTTTCCCAAAACTGTCACAAAACTATCCACAAATCTACCCACAAATCTACCCCAAAACTTTCCACAAAGCTTTCTCAAATTCTCAATCAATCATGCTCAAGTAGCACTCAAATCTCATCCATAATTCTATCAAGGTAAAGCTCGAATATGAACTCAACAATGAATAACAATGTGCTCTTAAATGGATGACAACAATGATCCACAATGATCTCAACTCAACTCAAATAAAATCAACTCATATAAACATAAATAGAATTGTTAGAGACTCAATATGTTCTAGGCTCAATCTCAAATCAACTCAACTCAAATCATAGAAGCATAAAGAGAATTGTTAAAGACTCAATATGTTCTAGGCTCAATCTCAACTCAACTCAAGTCAACTCATAGAAGCATAAAGAGAATTGTTAGAGACTCAATATGTTCTAATCTCAATCTCAACTAATCACCACAAGGGACAATTATTCTTCACACAACCCTAGTCCAAGTATGTATCATCCAACTCAAATGTTTTCAACAATGCTCAATTACAAGTATCACATAACAATGATACTCATGTTCTTTTCTAACTCAAGTTCTTTCACAACCAATGGGCTTCAACAACTATGCTTATGAAATAATGTTTAAACACAACTCTCAATTTAGAAAACCTTGAAGCATTCAATCAACAACTTTTGAAAAGGAAACCACAAACAATCCTTTTCCCTCCAATGATATTTCAGAAATAAACCACCATAGACAATCAATAGGAGAATGTGCCCATACCTTTTATGAATATGAAGAAACCCATTTGGAAAATCTGCCACACTCAACACACTTTGAAAAGAACAAAACAACCTTTACTTAAACCCTTTTACAAAAATAGAAATATCTCTTTATGTACACCTCATTTCTCCTTCTAAACAAAATAATCAAATAGCCCTCGAAATAATTTTTCCAACGATATATAATATGATATACTTCTTAAAAGGAAAATCACCAAAAATCTTTCCTTTTCACAACATGCACCACAAACCTTATCTCTCCTAGGGCAACCTTAGAAAAATAAAATATTTGGAAAAATTAATAACTTGCCTTTAACCTCAGCGAGATTCAATCCCCTGTCACTGCCCCTACACCACTCAAACTATGATGCCAAAAACCACGTGAGCCAACCGCTCACATAGAAACCAATAACACAAGACCTCCTTATTGCTTCCTCTGAACTTGGCCTCAAAAATCGCATGCGCAAAAGGTTATCCCTTTTTACCTTGCAAAAACTAGCGCTGACAGGATTTGAACTTCGAATTTGCTGGCTCTTAAACACCTTACGTGTATTCCTCTTGCCTCTAGGCCATAAGCACCTACGGTGATAGGTAAGGAACCTCCCTTACCTTTGTTCCCTCTTCTCTTCACTAGTTTTCGAATGAATACGACACTTATGCTTCCTTAGCGCTTCGAACATATTATCTTCATAGAGGACATAGGGAAAATATAAAGTTCAGTGGCATATTTATATATGCCCACCTTTTTCTTTTGATGTCAGCTATGACTTAATATTATTTGCCTCCTCCTTTTTGATGTCGGCAATAATAAAATATTAATTTTAATTTTAAATTTAAATTTAAATTTTAAAGGATTAAAAATTTAAACTTAAATATTTAAAATTAATTATCTCCTTCACCGGGGCACCTTTTTTGATGAAACAAAAATCCAACCTGGGTTTTAATAAAAACCCATTTCAAATCTGTCATCCATAGTTTTAAATAAAACCTTTTATTTTTCCTGCCTTGGTTTTCACAAAAACCTTGTAAATAGCCATGCTTTCCAAAATATCATAAATGCTTATTTATGAAATATTTTGGCCACCAAAACTCAATGTGATCCATGTGACATCAATGATCCATGTGACATCAATGACAACATAAAATGCCTCAAATTACCTCAAATTTCCAACAGATACAAATTTACAATCACTCATACTAATCCGAGAGGAGTTTCTTGTGACCTCTGCAAGGTAGATATAGATTTGAAGAATATTTATATTGTTAGTTCCTACCCAGATCTGTAATCTACACACAAGAAAATAAATGATGTCAATAGCATGTGCGGATGAAAATAGAAAAACAAAAGCGATGAATAATTGAAATATGATGACAACATACAGGGAAACAAAATCTAACTATGCTAAGTTATGAAATAAAAAAAAACTTACTAAAACTATTTATGCAAACAAACCTGAAAAAAAAATCTAAACCTAGGGGTCATACTTGTGTGGGATGGTTGTACTTGCAATACGTCTCTTTAAGAGATAGTTTCTAATACGTTAGTGCTTTTTCTAAAGTTGATGCAAGGGCGACTCCTAGATTTGACCTATGGTGTTTTTAGCGGATTGGTGCACTGTTGCAGTGGTTTGATGGGTCTGGATCGATCTCTAAAGTGTATATGTGAAATAAAATAGAAGGAAACGTGCACCTCTATCCCTTGAAGTAGTCCAGCGACATGGCCTTCTTAGGGAATCTAAGTAATCATACTTTGATCTTTACGAAAACTATTGAATCTCTGATCGAAATCCAAGAGAACTTTGTTGCTCGAAGTCCAAAAGCTTTGTCTATTTTTGAATGATGGGTGGATGCTATTATATAGAATTCATAGGTGGAAGCTAATAATGGAAAATTATCCTGCATGAAAAACAAAGAGGTAGTCCGCATTAAAAAAAGTAGATGCTTATCTCTAGAATTCCATGTAATTGTTTTCTAATTCTTTTATTATTTTAAATTAAATATATTATTTAATTTAAATATATATGACATGCATATGCTTTTTTTTAATTTTAAATTAAATATATTATTTAATTTAAGTATATTATGTGTATATGTTTTTTAATTTTAAATTAAATATATTATTTAATTTAAGTATGCATGTTTGGTTTATTTTTATATTTTAAATTAAATATGTTTATTTAATTTAAATATGCACATTGCACTATGGATGATGTGGAAGGGGAATGTTCCCATTGATCAAGTGGTTGCGTAGCTTAGGTAACTATTAATCAATTATTTAATAGATTAATTAATTAATTAATAATTTGGACAAATTATTTAATTTAATATTAATTAGTTTAATTAATATTAATATACTAATTAATTATGATTAATTAATTAGTATTTTATATGCTTGATTTTGGTATTGCTCGTTTAAGTGGTGAAAACCACTGCCCTAGTGCTACCCAAGATGGGTTATCTGGTATTTAGGGGGTCCATATAGATAATCTCCTCAACATGACATGTTTTAGGTGTTTACACATTCATCTCAACTAAATGAAAATTTGAATGTAAAACATATTTATGAGTGCTGAATTTTAAATCTTCAAAAATTTGAAGATTGTGACCCTCAAGTTGTATGTCTTTGATTTTGTTTACTTGAACTTGCAACCTCTTAGTCAAAGACATATTGATAAAATTATATTTGTTGCTATGGTTAATGGAAATAGTAATTTTTTATTTTGAATGCAACCATTAACTTGCAGAATATAATTTTAACATTCAAACAATTATTTTTTATTATTTTTTGTTCCTCATACATAAGGTGTAGTTTCCTTAGCTGCAAATTAGTATCCTTTTATTTTGATGCCCATTTGCTTAAAAATGCAACTTCAAATTCTTCCTGTGTATATGTGTATTTATGAGTAATAGCAAAGTTTAAATACCAAAAAAAAGTATGCCCATCCAAGTAATCCTTCACTTTTCATTCTCTCTTTGAAAGATTTGAAGAAAATATTTTCCACTATATGAACCATTCCTTAGCAACACTATCATCTCCTCCACTAAATATTGGTAGCTCCATTATTTTTTATTGTATTTTTACTTTAATTTTTTTTTTAAGTAGCTAGGGTTTGAAATAACTATAAATTCTCAAAAATTAAAATTTTTGAGATCTCATCTATTTCTCTCTTCAAACACTTAAATCTACAAATTATATTAAAAAAAAAACAAAAAACAACTAATTTTCTTACCCTGATGAAAAGTTATGAATTCTTTTTTCCGTCCTTGAATTTTCTATGCAGTCCCAAAAACAACACCGACAACTCAACTTGCAACAATTGTAACTCCCTCAATACTTCATAAAATTTAACAAGTGAATAGTCATTTGTATATTACTCAAAATAATCTGTATGTTGGTGCAAAAATATTTTACAAATAACTGCTAAAATATTTAATAATATTTTTTCTTTTTGAAAAATAATTCATGCAACCCAAAAATAGCCTCAACAACCCAACTTCAAACAATTGTAACTCTCTCAATACTTAACAAAATTTCACAAATGGGTAGTAATTATTGTAGAACTCAAAATAATCTACATTATGGTGTAAACATATTCTTAAAATGACAACTAAAAAAGTTAATACAATTTTTTTTCTTTTTGAAAAAAAAAAATCCTGCAGCTAAAAAACAACCTCAACAACCCAATTTCAAACAGCTATAACTCTTTGAATATGTATAAAAATTTCTCAAGTGAGTAGTCATTTTTATAGTGCTTAGAATAATCTACATGTTGGTTCCAAAATATTCTAAAAATAACTGTTAAACAATTTAATACAATTTTTTTTGAAAACAAATTCACACAACCAAAAAAACAACACAAACAACTTAGCTTCAAACAACCGTAACTTTCTCATTACTTATCAAAATTTAACAAATGATTAGTCATTTTTGTAGTACTCAAAAATATCTAAAAATGGTAGAAAAACCTTTTGAAAATGACTACTAAAATTTAAAAAAGAAAATATGGCCTCCACAAAATATGATTTTTTTAAGAAAAATATGCCCTAGCTCTTCAAAAATAAACTCACTTTGACCAAATTGCTACTCTTATACCAAAATTTATGAACATCTCTTCTCATAACCATAAATAATTTGAAAAAAAAAACATACATCCATAAATAAATTGCACAATAAATTTCTCACAATAAAATAGAGATTGATTATACCCTTGAGATAGGGCAACACCATACAATGCTCCTTTTGGAAGGAAGCCACTCCACAAGATCTCTAGCTCCATGAGCCAAGAATTTTCCAAAAATACATCATACATCACTTTTACAATGGGGGTGCATCTCTCTTTATACAAGAGTGTGATGTTTCACCTTTCATGAGTTACAAGATCACCCATGTGGTGGTTCACCTTCCATGAGTTACAAAGTGCATAATGATATGACAATATTTCTTGTAGTTATATATGATAATATTCCCCAATGGTTACATATATGATTCTATGACATACCTATTTATAATTTGACATGTGGCTTTCCTTGCTCAATAATTAATTTATGGCTCATACCATTATAAAATACAATATTAAATTATTAAATATTAAGTACCTATCTTGGGTACCTAACAAACATTGTGAAAAATATCAATTTCATGACCTATTAAATATTGCTCCTTATCAAGATCTCCAACCTATTATATCTCCTTGGACATTTTCAATTTATGGCCTTGACATCATTGGGAAAATTAATCCTACATATTCTAATAGATATAAGTTCATCATCATAGCCAAAGAATGTCTTACTAAATGGGTAGAAGTTATGCCTCAATCCATGGTAATTGGTGTTCAAGTTTTCAAATTCATCCTTAATTAAATCCTCTATCATTATGGAATTCCTTCTATCATTATCTATGATAACAATAAATATTTAATAATAGTGAAGTTTACAAAATTTATACCAAGTCTAAAAGCTAGCATAAATGGTTCACTTATTATTACCCTCAAGGTAGTGGTCAAGTTGAAGCATATATCAAAACTTTGATCAAGATTCTTAAGAAACTAGTTAACAAAACCAATTGCAACTAGCAACTTCAACTCTATCCTAGTTTATGGATATATCATACTTGTGTTTAGACACCCATTGGCACAACCCCATATGTCTTGGTATATGGTACCAAAGAATGTTCCTATTTGAATTTAAAGTTCTATATTTGAGGATTTTGTTATAATAGTCCTTTGTTGGTTATAACTATTGCCTTGCTCACCTTAGTTAGTTAGAGTTGCTCAATAAAAAGTACATCAATACTTTAGAAAATTTGTGTGCTTATTAAAATTGGATTAGATGAACCTACACTAAAAATATGCATAATTGCTCCTTTGAAGTAGGAGACCATGTTCTTAAATATAATAAAAAAAATACCAATGCCTAGATATAGCTTAAGGAAAAATTTGAACCCAATTGGCTATGCCCCTTTGTTATAACTTCCAAATTTTGATCTAGACCCTACTACCTTGCCACCCTTGATGGAAAGAAAGTTAGGAAGCCCATGAATATCATGTATTTAAAAATATATTACACATAATTTTACATTGCTTTCTTGAATATACTTGATGATTACTTATCATATATGCATGATTATTTATCATACTCTACATGATTGCTTCTCATCATTGCATGATTTTCTTACCACATATAGAATAAGGAGTTTTTGAAAGGATGTGATGATGACACTAGCTAGGTTATCTTATAATTACATTGCTCTTGCACCAAGTCACTAATGCTAGTGGATCCCTACCTTTAGGACATTAGCTTACCTTATGCATGATTACTTTAAACACCAATATGTGACAATATCCCAATATCACTATTATGCATACAAGTATCTAATGCTAGTAAATTCATTTTTTTATATTTATATATTTTTGATTTCTTGTATTGCATTCTTATCCCTTCCTCTAATATTGTATAACCCTACCAAAATTATTTACCAAAATCCCTCCATCCTACACATTATCAAGGGATGTTGATATAATTACCTATTAATTGATAGGTATAAATGTGGTGCATAGAACAATATCCATCCCTTCTATGAATTCTTAAACTCATAAGCAATATATGATTATATCAAACATATTTCTTTGAAAACATTGTATTCATAGCTATCATATATAAAAACACCTCTAGCTCATAAATCATCACCAAAGGAGGTGATAGAATTATTCATGAATTGATGAGTATGAAAGTGGTGTGCATAACATACACCATTCGTTCTATAAATTATTAAAACACATTAACAATAGTAATTCCATCAAACATTGTTCATCTAAGACACAATCAGTGTAGGTACAATCTACCTAGCCACCCATTTTCCTCTTTTGAATCTCCTTCCCCTTATTATTTTCTAGCATCATTAGAGCCATGCGGAAACATAGTTGAAATTTGACCTATCCCATAAAAAAAAAATCTCTTAGAATGGGTTGAAATTTAAACTTTATTCCTTCTAGCTTATAATGATGCTAGAATAAATATATCAATCCTAGGGTTTGATATTATGATCATATACTACATATTGAAATGGAATATTATGTCTCTCTCTCTATCATGCATACACATTATATTCTTATAGCACATATGTCATCCTTCATCTCTAGTCATTTTATATGATCACCATGCCTAGCTTCTCTTACCCTTTAGAAAAGCAATTAGCATGTATTTTAAGGTACCCTTGCAATGCAACATGATCTAGTTCATCCTCTTAGGAAGTTCTTTTGAAGCATTAGACATATGAGTGGCTATATCATTTTACACTTCAAAAGACATAAATAGGTTTTGACCACCTATTTCTCACCCAAATTTTTTTTTGTTGTCCATGTTTGAATCATACACGCCATAATAATGCAAAATGATAATCCTAGTTAGGATGTGCATATTTCACTTTATTAGTGCTAGATACCTGATGCTAGTGAATATATAATTTGACAATTAGATTGATTTATACTTTTTATTATGACATAAATCATCCTTAAAAAATATTTCCTTGTTGCATTAAGTGATTAATTTTCTTTGCTTTGTTTTGCATGTCTCATATAGTTCCAATCTCCTATATTAACCCTATGAATTCTTATAATTTCATCACGATGTTTCTTATTTAGTTCTTTACCTAAGAATATGATTATCTCTTTTGCTTTGTGAATATATGTTATGGTAATTTTGTATATTCACATATTATAAGATGCCATCATTATATCAATTTCATGATGTGATTATTCTTAACCCAATTTGTTTGAAATAGTCACTTCATTATATCACCACTTTAGCTCTACGATGCCTCAAAATGTCTAGTGTCATTGTCACACATAGGATCCATAATTTATGAAATGTGCCATATTTATGCTCATTTATTTAGTTATGATCACCATGTATGATAATGCACCTGGTATCTATAGGTCACCTCAAAACCATATCATGATCTTGCAAATCAACATAAACCTCTTACCTTTGAAAATATTTTGTTGAAGGTAGCTCATAATCTTCTTACATTCAAGATGTTTAGCTTTACTCTTACACTTGTCAAACAATCGAACATCATTACCATTGAATATAACACTTAAATAATACACAACATTCCTGGATTAGCCCGAAGGAGGCACATCTCAACAAGATGCCGCTGCAACAAAATAACAAGTTGCTAATAATAATTAACAACTAACCAAATACACCTAACAACTAATGTAATATATAACTAACATCCCTCCTTATTACATTATTTGGGTAATTGAATAACTTCTAGCTATGCTAACATCCCCCCATTATTTTTAAATACATAGAGAATTATGAAACAATTCAAATTTGACACGTGCAAGTGCCTTAGTGAATATGTCTACAACTTGAGCATTGGTGGAGATGTACTGAAGCTGAATTTGATGTTTTGGTACTTCGTCTCGAATAAAGTGGCATTGTGTATCAATGTGATTGGTTTTCTCATGATGTACTAGATTCTTAACAAGATTCAAAACACCCATGTTGTTGTAGAACAAGTGTATTGGAGATTTTTATGGAAGACCCATACTTGTTAGGATGCAACGCAACCATATCACTTCGCACACAGCTTCACGTGTGGCACGATATTTTGCCTCTATTGATGAGATATCAACCACCCGTTGCTTCTTGTTGTGCCAAGAGACAGGACCATATCCAAGATGAAACAAATATCCTAAAGTTGATTTACGATCATCATACGATCCGGCATAGTCAGAGTTCGTGTATCCCTGTAAGAATAATTTGTTGTTCCTCTTGTATTCTGGGCCATATTCCATTGTGCCATGGACATAGTGAAGAACTCACTTTGCTGCTTTCCAGTGTGTAGTCTTAGGTTCCTGCATGAACCTCAAAATATAGTTGATAACAAATATGATATCTGGCCTAGTTTTGGTCAGATATATGAGACTCCAATCAACTGACAATAGAGAGTAGAATCTACCTAAGGTGATTTGTCATATCACGATAACTGAAGGCCTGTTTCCATTGGTGTTGCCATCGACTTGCAGTCAGTCATGCGATATTTTTCTAGTAGTGTCTTGGCATATTTTTTCAGAGATACTTTGATGTAGTGCTCCTTCTAGTTCACTTCCAGACCAAGACAATAATGGAGAAGTCCAAGATCTATCATTTCAAAATATTTTTTCAAATCCTTTTTGATAGTAGAGATCATTGTTTCTGAACTCCCTGTTATGAGTAGATCATCAACATAGAGTACAAGCAACACTATTTCAGAGTCTTGCTTCTTGAAATAGAGGTTTGCATCCAATGGAAATCTCTTAAATCCATGCTGCAGTAGGTGATTATCCATTTTTATGTACCAAACTCGAGGGACCTGTTTCAAACCATATAAGGATTTGACCAATTTACAAACTTTTCGCTATTGGCCTTCCACTTCAAATCATTCTGGTTGAGTCATGTATACTTCCTCTTGGATATCACCATTTAGAAAAGCACTTTTGACATCCATTTGGTGCACTTTCCACCCATATTGTGCTACCATAGCACAAAGAACTTGAATGGTTGTCATCCGAGCAATAGGTGCAAAAGTTTCTTCGTAGTCAATGCCTTCTCTTTGAGCATAGCCCTTTACAACAAGTCAATAATTATGCTTATCTATTGTCCCATCTGCCTTATACTTAACTTTATACACCCATTTGTAGCCTATGGGCTTCTTTTCGTATGGAAGATCGACAAGCTTCTAAGTTTTGTTTTTCATTAGATATTTATACTCTGCATCCATAGCGGCCTTCCACTGAGGCTCACCAAGACCATATTGCACTGATGCAGGTTCAAGATCATCTATTGAGGACATAAACACCCTGTCATCATCAATATCCATATCTTATGTATCTCTTTCTGGATCTACAGAAAGTTCCTTAAAATATTGACACAGATCATCAACCCCAATATTCTTTGTTGCAGCTTTCTCCTATCGAGCCATGTTGCAAGTACGAGGCCTATATAATATCAAATATGGTGGAGTGGATAGCTTAGAATGTCTAATTGTATTTGTATACCACTTTGGATTCTTCTTTTGAGATGTTGAAGAATATGAAGAAGGACCTCCAACCTTTTATGAAGGAGACTTCTCAACCTTAGTTTCCACAAGGTCTAGGTATACATCTGATGTGTTTTCTGATGTGAAAGCCTCATCAAAAACTACATCTCTACTAATGTGTATATTCTTGGTTAAGGGATCAATAAATTGATAACCCTTAGAGTTTTCATCATACCCAAGAAGAATGCACCTCAATATTTTCTCATCCAACTTATTTCTCTTTTCTTTCGGTATATGCATGAATGCTTTACAACCAAAAATGCGTAGATGAGAGATGGAGGATTTTCTGCCACTCCATGATTCTTGTGGAGTCATTCCTTGTAAGGCCTTAGTGGGTTACCTATTCAACAAATATATTGATGTGGTGACTGCTTCTGCCCAATATTGTTGCCCAATTCTAGCTCCTGTGAGCATGCAACGAACCATTTCCATGATGGAAGAGTTTCTCCTTTTAGTAATACCATTTTGCTGAGGAGTATAAGCAGTAGTCAACTATCTTGTGATCCCATTTTCAAAAAATAATGCAAAAAATTCTTTAGAGGTGAACTCCCCCCTTCAATCTGAGTGGAGGGTCTTTATAGAAGTCCCTGACTCATTTTCAACAGATTTCTTGAATTGTTGAAAGAAGCCAAATGCTTCAGATTTTAGTTGAAGAAAGAATACCCACATCTTTCGTGAGTAATCATCCATGAATAACTAAAAATAACTCTTACCCCCATAACTCTTGGGTGTCAAAGGATCGCACAGATCTATGTGAACCAACTCTAGAGGTTTCTTTGCTCTTGTAGAGCTCCTTTCAAAAGGTACTCTATGCTACTTTCCTACCAAGCAGGTAGAGCAAACTGGCAATGTGGTAGAAATGGAAGGAAGACCCTTTACCATTTCATACTTAACTCAAGTAAGTAACCAGAACTCATATGTCCATATCTCTTGTGCCATAGGGAAGTTGCCTCTTTTATAGAGACAATCATGGCTACATCTGGAGAAGAGATAGTATCTAGGGCAAATAAGCCATGCTTATATAAAGCAGTTGCAATGTTCTTACCCCTCCTAGTGATATAACAACACTTCTTGCCCTCCTCAACACTAAATTTTACAACCATATTTTTATCCAAAATTTGTTTGACTGACAACAAATTGTTCACCAATCCTGGAACACAGAGAACCTTCTCAATATGGAACTTGCCATCAAGAAGAGTAATAGAAACTGTTCCTTCTCCCTGAACCTTGTAGGTTTTATCATCGAAAATAGTGACCGGTTTGCCCTCTTTGGCCTCAAAAGACTCAAACCACGATTTGTCACCAGTCATGTGCTTACTGGCTCTAGAATCGACATACCAAATAGGATCCGTCTGTTTGGATATTGTGATAGTCATGAGCACTTTGTGTGCTCTCTCAGAATCCATGTTAGATTCTTCAACAACAAAATTCACTTGTTTTTTTTTGTTCTTTTGTGGTTTGTTCTGGCCTTTTTGTTTTGATTGTTTATTTTTATGCCAACATATGTTTGTATCATGACCTTCTTTGTCACAGATCTTGCAATATCTCTTTTTCTATTGAGGTTGAGTTTGTTTCCCTTTTGAATCCTTTTGAGAACTACCTCCCTTATGAAAATTACCCTTCTTGTTTTTCCCCTTCCTGTTGGTATATAGGGTAGTGTTAGAAGATTCATCTCGTTGTAGTTGGCATGCTTCATCTTCTTGTAGCAAATTTACCAACTCAACAAAGGTAACATTCCTTTGTGATACCTGAAGTGAGGTGATCAATACTTGAAAAGAATCAGGTAATGCTCTCAATACCACTGAGGTAAGGAGCTTGTCATCAACTGGTGCTGCCAACGAATTCAACTTTCCTTTTAACCCAGATACTCTGCATAAAAAGAGTCAATTGTTTGTCCCTGTTTCATTCTTAGATTGTGTAATTGATATTGAAGAAATAGAATGGTGGAATCATTATTTCCTTCATAAATAGTTTTAAGGGTATCCCATGCCTCTTTACTATTTTGACAATCAGCAATATGGGGTTGAACTTCATCAGAGACAACAAACAAAATGAGCACCTTTGCATTTTTATCTATCTTATCAAAATATTTTTGATCGGTAGTGAGAGTTGTGGCTCCAATTACAGATGAAGGTCTTATTGTTGCTCTAGAAACAACATCCCAAAGATCATCCATCTCTAGTATTGCCTTCATTTTATTTTTTCCATGATGTATAGTTTGGACCTTTTAACAACTGATGAGAATCAGTCATTAGTTTTGTAGACATTATGAAGGTTCCTTATAACACCAAAATGGTCACCCCTTTGATATACCTTAATTCCATGCCGTTATACCATACAAAATACCCGCCCTTATGTGAGGGAGACTATAGGTATTTTGAAAAACCAAAAAAATTACCCGCCCTTACGTGAGGGATACTATAGGTAATTTTAATTATTATACGATACGTGGTACTTAGAAGGTACTGAAAGGGAATCACCTCGTTGATGGCACCGACCTTAGAAAATCTTCAATCCACATGCGTGGGGTGTAACTTCCTCTAAACACTTTGGATATCCGAACGTTCATCTGGATTTAAGCCTAAACACGAGATTGATTGGCGTAGTGAATGGAGTGAAACAATAGCAAATGAAACTGGCACTTTTTGTATCTCTCTGGTGAATGTGACTTTGCAAAAAAAAAAATGTGTTTATTTTGAATGTTTATGCTTTATGCTTTTAGAAGTAAATTCTAAAAAATGAGAGCATCCATACAACATTAAAGCATAACAAATTCACCCTAGGTGTCGGTCACCACCGAAAAATGCACCTATTACAAGTTGTGCCAAGAAAAAAAAATGCTTTGAAAGATTGTTGAATATTTTCCCTTCAGATTTTTAGAGAAAAAAAATCACTTCCATTCCCCCCTTTGAAAAAAAATTCACCTCCCCCATTAAAAAATCTCATGTAAAAAGCAATTTCAAAATTCTTTTATAATCAAAGTTAAAAAAAAAATTTATTTACTTTAATTAACATAGTAAAAAAAAAGATTACCTTTTAGTTAAAAAAAAATAACCTTTTAAAATAAACTATGTTATAAAAAAAATTAAAGTAAATGTTTTTAATTTTTAACTAAGAAAAAAAAATTAATGAAAAAAAAACTTTAAAATTTTGATTTTGTTTACCTTTCATAAAGGGGGGGCATGGTCAATGGGGCTCGAACCCGTGACCTCTGGGTTCCCAGGACCCACCACGCGGCTCACTAGCCAGTGAGCCCGTGGGATGATCTGGGACTAGATCCCAACGCCCACGTAGATAAGGCTTCCAAAAAATCCTTGTATGTTGTTCGACTGCCCTGGGCGGAGCTCGGGTGCGATGCTCAAGATGAGAGCTGGGGGTTGCAGGGTGGTGCGAGGGCAGCATGATGGTGGCTGTGGGGTGCCGTGCTGGCAGCAATGGGAAAATAAAAAAAAAATCGTACATATATCTACGGGGTGGTGTGCTGGTTGGCAGTGACACGATGAGTTCCTGTAGAGTTTGAGAAAAAAAAAACAAAACTTTCCCAGCCGTCCTTCCACTGCGAACCAGAGAATACCGTCCCTCATGATTGGGATTGGAAACACAACACTCATAAATGACAAGTCGTATTTTGTAACACATTTGTTTCCACACGCTACTTGTATTTCTCTATACAGTCATTCATTTCAGGTTTTCGTTAATAGGATGCCACTTCTCAGACCATCCATTTCAACAGGATCTGGCTTTCACTCCGTAAAGCAGCAAACTTTGTTGAGAGCTCCTACCCGCTTACTTCATGATCATTCTGAAGAAATGATAGTGGCGGAGGAGTTCATACTTTTAGCTCTAATACCATGTCAAAAAATCAAACATCATTACCATTGAATCTAACATTTAAATAATACACAACATTCCTGGATTAGCCCGAAGGAGGCACATCTCAACAGGATACCGCTGCAACAAAATAACAAGTTGCTAATAATAATTAACAACTAATCAAATACACCTAACAACTAATGTAATATATCACTAACATGAAACAAATAGTATTTATAGTCAAGCAAGTTTCTCATGAAATCCTTACCGAGTAGTAGGCTATTCTTACCTCTTCCCCTATGTATTTCTTGAACAAACCTCAACATCCCTTATGATTTTTCATTTTCTAGTTTCCCCTCCTCTATTTATAACCCATTATTTATCTCATGATTTATTTAACCTAGTGCTTAGTACACACTAAGACAATGGATCAATATAACACCCACTTTATTGTGGATTCTAAAGACACCTAGGTGAACTATTATCTGATACCAAACCCACCTTCCTTGTTATATTTTAGACTCCTAAGGTGATGGGGCTAGGATAGGCTAGATACCTAAGTGTCATATTTAGCACTTGATATGCCACTAGCTATTTAGTGAGCATGTATCGATATCCTTTGAGACACCAAGATAATGAGGGTAGGATATGTTGGATTTCTTGCACTTATATCATTATGTACCTATTAGGATTTAGGCTATGCTACTAATATATTTTTTTGACCGTTATGCTAAATGAGACTACATGTTCCTCTTCTTAACCTTTTACATTGCTTCTAATTGGCCTATGCACCTCCAAGGATATGTAGATGACATTGAATACTCCTTAAAATGTATCTAATATTTATATAGATGTTATAATCAACTATCAATGCTAACCACATATTCTCATAGTGCACTTAGGCTAATTGTATGTTTTTCTCTCACAATCCACTAGTTCATATCTATAAATAATTTATATCATAACAACACAATATTATTAGGTTGCCCAATTATCATTATCTATTTCATTACCCTTCCTTTTGACACAACTTCCCTTGCTTATTTGTGTTGCCTCTTTAAATAAGAGGGTTTTGTATATTAAATCTATTAGAATTATAAAACATATTATGTCATATATATTATATAATTTTAAATTCAAAATCTCATATTAGGGAAAATTTGAAAACAACTTTAGCAAAATATCCAAATTCATTTTTCATTGTCCTAAACCCTTAGATTCCCAACCTTTGGATCGAACACCAAATGCCATACCTTTTAGGCATTTTCCATTTCATACATAATAAGTATACAATAGAAGTAGATTACATATTATTTAACAACTTCTAATAAATAAAATGACAATGTATACAATTGTACTTCTACATATATAAGAAACTTAAAGTAAAAAACTATATTTTATAATACATAATGCAGTCCCAATATGTGCCACCTTATTTATATTACTCATTGATTTCTAGGCCATCCCTTCCCTATGCTCCTAACATGAGGACATGAAACCCATATCATATAATATTTCGTTCTCCAAACTATGTGTAGCCATAGGTCATCACTTCTAATCTCATAAGTAAAATGAATCCTTACTAAGCATATATACTCATCCACTTATATTATATAAGATCTTGTAAACATGAAGAATAACTTATAACACCATATCTCTAGGATGGGTTAGACTATTTACTATGACCATGCATTACCTAGAGTAGATAATATAAACAAGAAAATTGATTCATATAACCATTCCTTTCAGATAGACTAGGCTAGTTGCCATGGTTGTGCACTAACTAATCCTAATATTATACACCCTTACAAAGAAATATTAACAAAACAATGAATGTTTTTAACCTTATTAAGGGATGCACTATTTTTAGCAATTCTATAGTCAATCATGATAAATGTAGAGGATACCCCTCCTCTATATTTAGCTTGATTGTCCATAGCAAGCAACCAACTACTTTTTCCTTTAAAACAATCCTATATCAAGATCCATCCTATTTTTCAAATCTATATCCCATCTTACTAAATTTAGAGGAACTTCCTTATTAAATTTAGCTAGGACCATCCATAAAAAATGAATAGTGACTTCCCCATAATAATAGAATAGTCTAACAATGGATCGATGGGTACATTCATAGCCAAAGGGTGATAAATTAGTGTATAACACTTAATGCTCATAAGTAAGCCATAGAGAACTCATGGAGATGGTTAAATGGAAATAACAAAATAAATAGAGTGATGACATGGATTAATCATATTACAACTTTTAGATAAGTTGACTTAAGGTTAGCAATATAAAACCTCAAGTTGGTTAGGATCAACGATAAGAAAACCATTGAATAATATGGATACTTTTAAACACTAAGAAAATACTTGAATGAAGTATATTAGTTATCATGGACAATAAAAACCTTTTCATAAAAAACATAAGGGTTAGTTAATTGAAAAATATTTAATGATGGTTATGCACACAATGTACCACTAGTCAATTGTATTTGAATATTGTAACGACTTGTAAATAAGTGGGGGTTTATATATTTAGATATCGACTAGGTATAGAATGGAAAGGCATCCAAATATATACATTGGATTAAATAAAAGATAAAATGATAAAAATATAGAATGATCTAAGGTCAAGGAACTAATACCTAGACCCACTAAATGAGGACTTGATAAAGATCTAAAAAGTGAATGAGTACCTAATGGGAAATACCTATGTTTGTATGTTGTTTTTGTAGAAAGGAATTGTTAAATGGTACAAGTGTAGTCAACTAAAACAATAGATTGGGTAAAATGTATATAAGGTCATTAAAACTCAAGGTGGTATATGATTATCTAAGTACGAATCACTCGATGGTCTCCCCTCAAGCTGGATCAACAACAACAATGAGTTAAAATAGGGTTGTTGGGAGCAGTCCCTATGGTTTAAACCTTATACTTATCAATTACTAAAAATAATATGATTATAACCAACTTTATGTATAAAAAAAAAAAGACAAGTGACTATCTAAGCTTTCTTAAATGTTTATTTTAAGGAAGTGTAAAAATCATTCACCCCTTGGATGTGTTCCACTATTAGTAATTAATTTATAGCCATTGTCAAATGTCCCACCTTAAAAAAAAATTAAAAATAAAAGTGAATTAAAGGGCTTACCTACCATCAAGGAGAGAACTAACTAATGGTTTAACTTTGGATAAATTAATAAAATATATAAATATAATGGTAGGTAGTTTTAGAGTTAATTTACAAGGAAGTAAGGTGAAGATAGATATTGTGAGGTCCACATGGAGACAAAGCATAAATTGTACATCGAAGATAGAATTTGGGGTATATAGATAATGGTAGGTAGTTTTAAAGAGTTAATTTACAAGGAAGTAAGGTGAAGATGTTAGGAATGGAGTCTAATTATGAGGAGGCTAAATAGAGAAAGTTTTTGGATTTACTGCAAGATGGGCAGGGAAAGTTTCTATATTTACAGTTTGTTAGTCTACCAGGGAAAGTTTCCAGATTTACAACAGGACAGCAAGGGAAAGTTTTTTTGTTTTTATCCCAAAATTAGGTGCTGGGAACTCAGTGTTATTCTTGGAATGTATTAAGAAAAGCAATTTTTTTGTTTTTTTTCTTATATATAGTTGTGAGGAAAAACAGAGTATACAATGAAAATTATTGTGTTGATTCCTTGTAAATATAGAGAGGAAATTACAGTAGTTGTTTGATGTAGGTTGTAACCCTTTATTGCTTGGATTGAGAAAGAAAGGACTGAAAATTCTTGGTGGATGTAACCCACATTGGTTGAAACACATTAAAATCGTTGTCTCTTCTACTGTGTGTTTGTATTATTTTGTTAATTATGTTATTAAAGTTTGAAACACTATAATTGCTTTTCTATATTTTATATAGTGATTTACTCTAACAAGTGGTATCAGAGCGAGGTTTTGTTGGGTGCACTTGATAGAAGGAGAATTTTTGGATCAAGTGGGAGCAATGGCGAAAGAAGGGAGGTTTAGAGTTGAAAAATTCAATGGCCAGAACTTTCAATTCTGGAAGATGTAGATGGAGGATTACTTGTACCAGAAGGATCTTTACTTACCTCTTGAGGGGGAAATAGAGAGACCTTAAACTATGTCTGATGAGGAGTGGAGTCTCCTTGATAGAAAGGCATTGGGCACTGTGAGGTTGTGCTTGGGAGCCACCGTAGCCTTCAACATCTCTGAAAGGGAGTCATGGATAAGTTGGCCAAGATGTATGAGAAACCATCAGCATCAAATAAGGTATTCTTAATGAAAAGGTTATTTAACATGAAAATGAGTGAAAGAGGATCTGTGCAGGATCATTTAAATGAATTTAATACTATCACTAATCAATTGCATTCAGTAGGATTGGATTTTGATGATGAGATTAGGGCCTTATTAATCTTATGCTCTCTTTTGAAAAGTTGGAATAGTTTGGTAATGGCGGTAAGTAACTCTACTTTGAGTTCAAATAAATTAGAATTTGATGATGTGGATGGTGTGATACTCGGTGAGGACATGAGAAGAAAAACCATAGGAGAATCATTTAGCACTGCCTTAACTATTGAGAATAGAGGGAGAGGAAGAGAAAGAGGCAAGATTTCACATCGTGGCAAATCCAAAGGCAGATCCAAATCACGTGGAAAAGAAAAGCTACAGTGTTGGCACTATGGCAAAAAGGGTCATCTCAAGAAGGATTGTTGGCAAAGAATGGGTGATGGAAATGAAGGTAATGATAATAATGGTAACACTTCAGAAGCCAATATTATTGGACAAATTCTACAAGATGTTTTAATCTTATCTCTTGATAGAAATAGTGATTATTGGGTAATTGATAGTGGTGCTTCATTCCATGCTACCTCACATAAGGAATACTTCATAGATTATGTTTCTAGATATTATGGACAGGTTTTATTGGGAAATTACCAACCATGTAAAATCGTGGGTATTGGAAATATTTTGATTAAATCCCCAAATGGATGTCAATGGTCTTTTAAAGAGGTGAGACACATACTAGATTTAAAGAGAAATCTTATATCGACAAGTAAGCTTGATGGTGAAGGATACACTGTTGCATTCAAAGAAAATGCTTGGAAAGTTACTAAAGGTTCATTGATAATAGCTAGAGGTAAATTGGTAGGTACTCTTTATTTACTTACTAATTTTTCTCACTACTCCATGAATTTAGTTTCTACAGGTGAGAGTGCATCTTTGTGGCACCAAATACTTGGCCATATGAGTGGAAAAGGTATGGAAATTTTACATTCAAGAAAGTTATTGCCTAAGTTAAAAGAGATTGATTTGGAATTCTGTGAGGACTGTGTTTATGGTAAAGCAAAGAGAGTTAGATTTCTCAAGGATGGCAAGGAAAGGAAGAAAGAGAAATTGGAGCTTGTGCACTCAGATGTTTGGGGCCCAGCTTAGGTAACTTCTCTTGGAGGTTCCTCTTACTATGTACTTTTTATTGATGATGCAACAAGGAAAACATGGATATATTGCATTAAGAATAAAAGTGATGTTTTTAATACCTTCAATAATTGGAAAGCATTAGTTGAAAATAAAACTGGAAAAAGGTTAAAGTGTCTAAATTCGAATAATGGTGGAGAATATTATAGTAGATATTTTGATGTGTTTTGTTCTAAAAATGGAATTAGAAGAATCAAGGTAGTTCCAAGAACACCTCAAGAAAATGGGGTTGCAGAAAGAATGAATAGAACCATCATGGAGCGTGCTAGGAGCATGAGAATACATGCAAGCTTACCATTATTTTTATGGGCTCATGTTGTTGATACTATAGTATATCTGATTAATAGAGGACCATCTAGTGCCTTGGATGGAGGAATTCTGGAAGAGCTTTGGGCAGGTAAACCAGTAAATTATTCTTTCCTTAAGGTATTTGGATGTGAGGCTTTTATGCTTATAGACAAAGAGAACAGAAATAAGTTAGATGCTAAGGCCCAAAAGTGCTATTTTATTGGTTACGGTATCGATGGCTTGGGTTACAGATTATGGGATTGTGATAACCGAAAAGTCATTAGAAGTAAGGATGTCATATTTAATGAAAAAACTTGTATAAAGATCGGTTGCAGGGAAATAAATAGAAATAGGAAAATACTGAATACATAGACATTGATGGACACATAGAAAAGGTAACTCCAAAAGTGGTAGAAGATCAAAATGTACAACAACAACAGCTAGCACCTCAATCTCCAGAAAGTGTTGTTAGACGATCTACTAGGATAAGTAGAATTCCTCAACATTTCTCTGATTATGTTTTGTATACTGATGCTGGTGAGCCAGAATTTTTTTAGGAAGCATTACAGATGGATACCAGGAATAAGTGGGAGCTTGCAATGAATGAAGAAATGGACTTTTTATTCCACAACCAAACTTGGGATTTGGTTGAGCTATCCAAAGATAAAAGAGCTTTGACCAATAAATGGGTGTACAGGATTAAAGAGGATAATGAAGGGCATAAGATATATAAATCAAGACTAGTGGTCAAGGGATTCGCTCAGAAAAAGGTATTGATTTTCATGAGATTTTTTCTCCAGTTGTAAAAATGACCTCTATTAGAGCTATTTTGAGTCTTATAGCTATAGAAAATTTGTATCTGGAGCAATTAGATGTGAAGAAAACATTTCTTCATGGTGATTTGGAGGAGGAAATTTATATGCACCAACCAGAAGGCTTTCAAGTGAAAGGTAAAGAGGATTGGGTATGTAAACTGAAAAAGAGCTTGTATGGGTTAAAACAAGATCCTAGACATTGGTATTTAAAATTTGATAATTTCATGGCTAATCAAAGGTTTGAAAGATGTCAAAGTGATCACTGTGTATATTTTAAGCAAACTGGAAATGGTAACTATGTTACTTTGCTATTGTATGTGGATGACATGTTGGTTGTAGGAAAAAATATGCAAGATATAAACATGCTCAAGAAGAAGTTGGCTAAATCCTTTGCCATGAAGGATTTGGGAAAGCCAAATAAATCCTTGGTATGAGGATAACAAGAGACAAGGAGAGTCACACTCTAAAATTGTCACAAGCATAATACATTGAAAAAGTGCTTAAGAGATTCAACATGAACAATGCAAAGTCTGTTGCTACTCCATTGGCAAAGCATTTCAAACTCAACAAATATTTGTGTCCCAAGACACAAAATGAACAAGAGCATATGGCTAAGGTTCCCTATGCATCAGTGGTTGGAAGCTTGATGTATGCAATGGTTTGTACAAGACCATACATTGCCCACGTAGTGGGAGTAGTGAGTAGATTTATGAGTAATCCAAGAAAAGGACATTGGCAAGCGGTAAAAAGGATACTCAGGTACTTGAGAGGAACTTCAAATTATTCTTCGAATTTTGGAAGCTCTAATATATGCTTGAAATGTTTTGTAGATTCTAATATGGTAGGTGATTTTGATGGTGGAAGGAGCACTACTAGCTACATATTTACTATAGCAGGAGGAGCGGTTAGTTGGATTTCTAAACTCCAACACATAGTTGCCCTTTCAACCATTGAAGCTGAATATGTTGTTGCAGAAGCAAGCAAAGAGATGGTTTGGTTGCAAAGACTAATGGAAGAACTGGAGAAGAAGCAAGAGGATAATAGGTTGTGGAGTGATAGCCAGAGTGTTATACACCTTGCGAAGAATTTAGCATTCCATTCAAAAACTAAACACATCAAACTCAAGTATCATTTCATTAGATCAGTAGTGGAAGATGGATCTTTGAAATTAGGGAAAGTTCACACATCACAAAATCCTGCTGACATGCTTACAAAAGTGGTGTCAAGAGAAAAGTTGAGCTTTTGCTCAACTTCAGTTGGCCTTAAGGAATAAAATGCCATGATGAGAATTTTTCAGTACTTGGTTGCAGTATGGTGCAATGGAATTAGTCTCCAAGTGGGAGATTGTTATGAATGGAACCTAATTATGAGGAGGCTAAACATAGAAAGTTTTTGGATTTACTACAGGATGGGTAGGGAAAGTTTCCAGATTTACAATCTGTTAGTCTACCAAAGAAAGTTTTCGGATTTACAACAAGACAGCCAGGGAAAGTTTTTTTGTTTTTATCCCAGAATTAGGTGCTGAGAACTCAGTGTTAATCTTGGAATGTATTAAAAAAAATAGTTTTTTTTTTCTATTTTTTCTTATATATAGTTGTGAGGAAAAATAGAGTATACAATGAAAATTACTGTGTTGATTCCTTGTAAATATAGAGAGGAAATTACAGCAGATGTTTGTTGTAGGTTGTAACCCTCTATTGCTTGGATTGAGAAAGAAATGACTAAAAATTCTTGGTGGATGTAACCCACATTGGGTGAACCACGTTAAAATCGTTGTCTCTTCTACTGTGTGTTTGTCTTATTTTGTTAATTCTGCTATTAAAGTTTGAAACACTATAATTGCTTTTCTATATTTTTATATAGTGATTTACTCTAACAGAAGATAGATATTGTGACGTCCACATGGAGATAGAAGCATAAATTGTACGACGAAGATAGAATTTGAGGCTCACACGAAGATAGAAGCATAAATTGTACCCCATAACCATACGTCTAAAGGTTGGATTGATTGGAAATTGGAGTTTTTAAAGGTTAGTAGATTGGTAGTTGTTTGGTTTGTAAGGAGTTTTTAAAGGTTGGGTGGATTGATAGTTGTTTGTTTGTTATAATCTTACATTAAGGGTTAGGTAGATTGGTAATTGTTTTGTCAGCAAAGAACCTTAAAGGCTAGATGGATAGGTAGTTTTCTGTAAGAAGCTTTAAGTGACCTAGATTCAAACCTTAAGGGCATGCCTGTTGTAAAAATAGTAGTGTAATCTAAATCTTTTGAGTGTGTACACATGAATTTCTAACTACAAATCAACAATAACAAGATGATATAAATTTGTTCAACAATAACAAAATAGTATAAATTTACTATAAACAATGTCTTATTTAAAAAAAAAAAAAAACAAACGTTACATCTAAGGCAGAAAGTCAAAAGCGGGGTACGTGAGTATTACCCCGCGTAAGCCCTATTAATAAAATTGAGAAGAGAATTATGGTGAGGTAAGGTAATGATTATGCATACGCATGATGGGGAAAACGGAATCTTTACCGTTTGCTTGGTCGATAATTGATTCATGGATTATGTCTTATGTGTACAAACTAGATACTTTGTTATTATGCTCGTCCCTTTGCTTTGTCTTGATGTACTATAATATTTAATATTTTATTTAAAAAATTCAGTTTTTAAAGGTTTCAGAGGTTATAATATTTTAAGGAATAAAAAGTAGGTTATTATGCTCCTCTTTGCTTTGTCTTTATGTACTATAATATTTAATATTTTATTTTAATTTTTTTTTTTAATTTTCAAATTTTTATTAAACTATGTACTATAATATTTAATATTTTATTTTAATTTTTTTTTTTTTTAATTTTTAAAGTTTTATAAAATATATGATATTTGAAAGAAGAAAAAAGTTTGAATTAGTGGATAATATTTTAAGCAATAAAACTAAATACTTGGTTATTATGCTCCTCTATTTATTTTGTCTTGATGTACTATAATATTTAATATTTTATTTTAATTTTTTTTGTTTTTTATTTAATTTCGTATTTATTTAATATAATTTTTTTCTTATATGAAAACCAATATTATGCTCCTTTGTCTCGATGTTTTTTTCTCATATTATGGAAACCAATATTATGCTCCTCTCTTTGCTTTCTCGATGTACTATAATATTTAATATTTAATTTTAAAAAATTTAGATTTTTAAGGTTTAAAAAAGTTTGAATTAGTGGATAATATTTTAAGGATTAAACTTAGATACTTAGTTATTACGTTTCTTTTTACTTTTTCCCACCTATTATAATATTTAATATTCTTTTTTAAATTTTTTTTAGTTTTTTAAAGTTTGATAAGTTATTTGATATTTGAAAGAAGAAAAAGGTCTGAATTAGTGGTAGATGATATTTTGAATTAATTTTTATAAAAAAAAATATTAAGTTTCATATTTATTTAATATAATTTTGTTTTTTAATATAATATTTATTATATGGAAATCAATGATTTTTCATTATGTATATCATCAGGAGAACCAAAACTTGAACCACATAAAACTACACAGTTTAAACCTTGAACCTGCAAAGAGACCTAAACCCTAACTACCCTTGAGCTGCCCCCAAGAAACTATTTAATATGGTTATTTTTTAAAAAATGTTATTAAATATTATATTTTTTTTAACAAGCTTACACTGGATTTTATGAGGGGTAAGAGACCCTTCTTAATAAACTTTAACTTTAAAAACCAAAATCCTTACCACTATAATAAATTATAATCATATTAAATATTTAATATAATTATTAAAAAAATTGATGTTTCATCTTAATCTAACTTTTGTTTTGATGCTAAGAAACATAACTATAATGGACCACATTTAAACTTTCTTAAAGCAGATTTTTAATATATTACTTTCAGATGTGATCTTTATAGATCCGAATCCAATCAAAGACAAGAGCTAAAAGATTTCAAACGGCCGGCACAATGCAATTAAACTTGTCCGCTGCCATAATATATGTGTCAATCACATCCGTATAAGTTCTATGTCATTGCTTTGTGGAATCTATCACATGCGTATAAGTTATATGTCATTGCTTTGTGGAATCGTAGTTTGCACATCAGTTTATGCGAGATGGCGATCTCTGCCACAGTTATAGCATTTGCAATTTTAATTCCGATCTTCTTCTGGCTTTTAAGCCGTGTATTTAGAGGTGTGAAAAAGAATAATGCAAGGTTGCCACCAGGACCATCTCCATGGCCTATCATTGGGAATCTCCATCAGTTGGGGAAAATTCCTCACCATGGGCTTCAAAAACTGGCGGATCGATATGGCCCCATAATGTTTCTGAGATTGGGTTCTTCTCCCACCGTGGTAGCTTCCTCTTCTGAGGCGGCAAAGGAGTTCCTGAAAACCCACGACTTGATTTTTGCCACCAGACCAGCATCGGCATGTGGTAAACACATAGCTTATAATTACAAGGATGTTGTCCTTGCTCCATATGGTCCATACTGGAGAAACATGAGGAAAATCTGCGTGCTAGAATTGCTGACGAATAATCGAATTGAATCTTTCAAATCTGTGCGAGAGGAAGAGGTGTCACTCATAATACGCTCCATAGCCAAGAAGAGCAAGGAAGGCAAAGTTGCTGTGGATGTGAGCAAGAGCATATCGTCCTTCACAGCCGATACGACTTGGCGAATAATAGCGGGCAGGAAATACGCCGACCACGAATTGGCCGGCAGTGGTAGTGGCAGTCGGAGCGGGATCGGGACCGGCATCGGCTTTAAGGAACTTTTGGATGAGATTTCGGTGTTGGCGGGAGCTTTCAACATTGGAGACTTCATTCCTTATTTAGATTGGCTTGACTTGCAAGGTTTGAAGAGGCGCATGAAGAAAGCAAACAAGTTGTTTGACGGATTTGCTGAAAAAATAATAGACGAACATGTGGAACGTAGGCGAAATCTTACTAAAGTGCAGAACAAGGACTTAGTCGATGTACTCCTGGACACGAACGACGCGGACATTCAAATCACACCACAAGGGAGGAAGGCAATTTTTTTTGTAAGTCTCTCCTGTTGACCATTACATATAGCTGTCAAATGCAATCAAAAACTAATATATCAAATTGAAAAATAGCACAATCAACTAAACTAAAGATACTTACATCTATTTCCTAGCTAATTAGCCTCTTTTTCTACAAGCTATGGCTTGAAAGTTCCCCACAGTTAAAATGGCATTTCTGATCTGCTTACAGCAATTAACTAAAAAAACTTCATGATTAATTCCAATCTTCAAGTGTGCCGGTGTTAGGGTTCTAGGCTTTACTAACAATAGTTCCTAGACGATGCTACGACATGGATGAAAAGTAGTTTTATTTTTATCTGTACCTGTTAACATCCGCTATTGATGTAGAACTAACATCAGTTACGGGTGTGTATAAGGTTGGAAGATATTTCATTTTAGTTTAAAGAATGATATAATGTTTTGTTTTGTATCAAATAATGTGCTGCCAAAATTATCAAGTTTAAATTTAAATGGAATAAGAGTATGTATCTTGAATTCAATTCCACCTATTTGACGGCTCTCTCATGTTTTTTATTTGGATGCTCACAAAGCTGACTACCTCTTCCCAACAAAGTTAGTCCCTCCATAGTCACCTATTATACTAACAATTATTTAATTACACCGCAATATTAATTATATATATATATATATATATATATATAATATAGCCCGTTAATCTAGAAACCAACTCAACCGTTACACTATGCTAAATACCTCCCTCACTGGCCGTATACTTATAAACGGTTCTGTGTGGTTATTTTATCCCTGTGCTTTAAAATTCTCGACAAAATCGTTATTGATCCTGAAGCATTTACTGTGATTTGTACAGGATATGTATGCTACTGGGATGGAAACTACGGCGACAACATTAGAATGGGCAATGAGTGAGCTTCTGAGAAACCCTCATTCCTTAATGAAATTGCAGGACGAATTTGATTGTGTAGTAGGCAAAGATCGAATAATAAGCGAGGCTGACCTTGCAAGAATGGAATACCTGCACTGTGTCGTGAAAGAGACGTTACGATTACATCCAGCAGTGCCATTACTGGTTCCCCACGAATCTACACAAGCTTGCACTGTGAAGGGACGTGATCGCAGCTACTTTGTACCCGCAAAAACAAGGCTTATCGTGAACGCATGGGCAATAGGAAGAGATCCAACTGTGTGGGAAGATCCGCTGGTATTCAAGCCTGAAAGATTTATGGGGATGAATTTTGATGTGATAAATGACCAAGACATGAGGATGGTTCCGTTTGGGGCAGGGAGAAGAGGATGTCCGGGGGCTTCTATGGCGCTTGCCACTGTCAAGATTGCATTGGCTCAACTGGTGCACTGCTTTGATTGGAAACTTGAAGGAGATCCATATCACTTAGATATGACTGAAGTGTTTGGAGTCAGCGCTCCCAGAAAATCTCACCTTTTTGCTATTCCAACATTCAGGCTGAAGCTGGCTTCTTCTGTCATAGAATAAATGCTTACTACATTGTATAAATATTGCTGTTGTTATCCGTGGTAGTATTAGTTCTCCTTAGTCCATCTAAATAGTTGTTTCAGACTTAGAGGCTATATTTGAATTTATCTCACCACTGAACTCGAAGAGGGTTGTATACATATTGCTGTTGTTATCTGTGGTAGTATTAGTTTTCCTTAGTCCATCTAAATAGTTGTTTCAGACTTAAGAGGCTATATTTGAATTTATCTCACCACTGAACTCGAAGAGGGTTGCTATAAATGTGGACGTTTAGTGGTTGTTTTAAAATCAATGTGTGTCTTGCTCTTGCTCAAAAAAATTTCGTGCCTGATAATTATTGGATGAATGTCGAAAGGCTTCCTCTATTATATTGAGAGATGTCCACATATTCCTTGACAAAGTATTCCCTATTTATAAATTAAAAAAAAACCAATGAAATCTCTTAAGGTATTAATAATTAAAAAATAGTTGAATTTATAAGATTATTTTTAACATCACATATATTTGTAATATTAGAATGTTGCAAGGTGTTATGAATTATCACGGACGGATGGACATGCATGTTGTCATTGATGTCAAGAGTTAATTTTAGGGAGCAGTACAAAAGGAATGATGTCAAGAGTAAGTTGTGCAAGAAAAATATTAAAAGTCTAATATTAAGAATCATTTGCCCAATAAAAATAATATGATAATATTAAAAGTCTAAAGTTGAGACTTAAAGATTAAATTAATTATAATAATTTCATTATAAATTAATTTTTAAATTAATTTGATTAACTCTAAGAGTTATTAAATTAATTATAAGTTAATTATAATTTGATTATAAGTTAGTTTATAATTTACTTTAATAAACCCTAAATAGGGTTATAAAGGACATATATGAAGCGCTGATGTTTTATCTCCTCTATCGATGTCAACGATTTCCAAAGAATGGGTATAAATACCCTACGACTAAAATGCTTTAAACTCCATCCGTAATTTTAATAAATCTCCTAAGAAAAAAATTGTGCGCGCAATATTTATGAACAAGAGAGGGAAGAAGTCCATGTTTGAACCTTTTCGACAAGTATGGAAGGGAGAAAATGCATAAGGTACGAAGGCCTTGTCACCACCTAGCCAGGTGGGCTAGCGGCAAGTGGAAGCACCTTGGGAACATGAGGTTCCACATTTGATTCATAGTAGGAAGGTTTTGCAGTGTTTTTTGAGCATCGAAGATGCCAAAGCCTTTTGGCTTGTGGTGCCTAGGTAGAAGACAAAGCGTCATAGGCACTTTTGCCTTCCGCGTGAGTACTTAGTTCATGCGGCTTGGCAACCATGGCTAAGGTGCTAGAGGCACTGTGACGTGGGATTGAATCCCACTCGGAGCACTTTGTGAGGTACTAAAAATTTTGTTATAAATTAATTTGTGCTTCTAAGGTTGTATGCTTAGTTATCAAGTTCGAGTTCGTATTCGAGTTCGACACTCTTAAAGTTCGAAATAAATTTGACATGTACAAAAATTCAACATAAAATTCGATATATTATAAATTTGCATATATCCTATTTTTTTGGTAGTTGGATGCAAATCAATGTACCAAGAGCCCATCGATACAATATCAATCTATAGGCACACATGAAATTCCTGTCACAACCATAACCAATGTCTAATTAGTGTCATTCAGTTATGATGGCAAGCCGAGATTCACACAAGAACACTTCACATTAATTTTTTGTAAATTGCTTAATACGATTTTACAACACCATTTCCAAGCATAGAACTTTCCCTCTCAATCCCGAACTCACCATCCCTTCCCTTACATTTTTTTTGAGTTTTTATCGAGGCCTCGATCCTCTAGGCAATTAATTCCCCGCCTAACAAAATCTCCAGTTCGTTTTCCCTTCGGCCGAGTTTTTCAAATTTTTTGTCATAAATGGGCAACTGCCCGATCCACCATGAAGCTTGCATTAATGGCCTCCCTTAACCTGCACCCGCCGCTTTGTTTTTACTATCCTTTGCACTGCTATCTCCTCCATAAAGCCATCACCTGTAATTGTTGTGTTGCCAAAAATAAAAAAAATGTGTGGCTGACACCTCCCTTATCAATTTACGTGACCCTCATATTTGTTTTTATACACGTAGCCGACTGTGTGTAAATTTGGCCATGCCTTCTCTTTGTCATAATATCTTTGATACACATGCCCTTCACAACTGTCATGATACACGTGGTTGTCCACGTGTCAAATTCGGCCTTTCCCGGTCGTCTGCTTATTCACTTTTGGCCTTGTCTTCACCTGGACGCGATATCGCGACAGGTCACGAAATCATGACATGTCATGATATTACGACCAAATGCGCCTCTTCCTTACTGTAGCCCTTTGGGGTCGCGATTTCGTGACATGTCACGAAATCCTGACATGTCATGATTTTGCGACCCCTTTCCCTGCCTTCGCCTTCCTATCTGCCTTGCTTTAACTTTTGAAGCTGTCGAATAACAAGCCACGTGTCGGCCTTCAACTGGCCGCGATATCGCGACCTGTCACGATATCGTGACGGCACTCCCCCTTCGCCTTAGCTTTGAAATACTGTCACGATATCATGACAACTGTAGCCCTTTGCCTCCGCTTTGAAATACTGTCGCGATATCGTGACAAAACTTGCCAATGTTACGTTGCAGCTTTTGAGGTCACGATTTCGCGACCCCTTCCCCCTTGCTTTACAAAACTTCCCCCAAACTGAAAATTGCTTTACAAAACTTCCCCCAAACTAAAAATAAATAAATCAAAATGCAAAGTACTTAGAAAAATCTAGAAAAATTTTGGAAGATGCAAGATTGCTCTACTGTCGTCGGATGCTCCTGCATCAGACACCCGAGGTTAATTAAAAGTGATCCTCACTTCTGTTTTGTTAGGGGAAGACCCAGGTGGTCAACCTCCGTTTTTGACAACCAAGTTGCATCTTCAACAGGTCTGCCCTTCCACTTTATCAAATATTCAAAATACTGTTTGTTTCTGGTGCTTCTGCCTTCATGAGTGTCTAATATTTCCTCGACCTCATCTGTGGTTGGAGTAGATGCTGGAATTTGCCATAATTTTGTACTTGGTAACTCTGTACTCTCTCCCTCATGATATTCCACTAAATCTAAAATATTAAAAATAGGTGAAATGTCAAGCCAACTTGGCAATTCCACTTCATACGCATTTCCTGACTCCCATTTTCCCAGTATTCTACATGGCCCAAACTTCTTCATCTTCAATTTGTTATAAGTCTTGGCAGGGAATCTCTCCTTCCTGAGATGTACCATGACCTCATCTCCTACTTCGAACTCCTTGAACCGCTACTTCTGGTCTGCCCTTGTCTTATATTGAGTATTCATTTTTATAATTTGTTTCCTTACTTCTTCATGCAGACTTTTCATATGTTTCGCAAATTCTTCTGCTTCGGCACTACACTTTTCTCTCTTATCCAACTTTCTCAGTTCAGACACATTTCTTGGGCTGTTTCCATATATTATCTAGAACGGAGATTTATTTGTGCTCTTATTGACTGAATTGTTATATGCAAATTCCGCCTGCAGCAAAACTAAATCCCATCCTATGGATTGATCTGCTATCAAGCATCTCAGTAAATTACCCAGGATCCTATTTACCACCTCTGTCTGTCCATCAGTCTGTGGGTGGTATGCAGAACTGAATTTCAGATCTGTCTTCAACTTCTTCCACAAAGTTCTCCAAAAATACCCAACAAACTTTGTCTCTCGTCGGAAACTATGCTTCTTGGTAGACCGTGAAGTCGTACCACTTCTTTGAAAAATAACCCTCGCAATGTGAATCGCATCACTTGTCTTCCGACAGGGAATAAAATGTGCCATTTTGAAGAATCGGTCAACCACCACAAATACAGAGTCATTTCCCTCTCGTGTTCTCGGTAATCCAAGAATAAAATCCATGCTTATGTCCTCCCATGGCCTCTCGGTGCAGTGTAATCGCTGGTATAATCCCGTGTTTTGCCTTACGCCTTTTGCCATCTGGCATATTCTGCAACCTTGCACAAACTTCTGCACATCTTGCTGAAGTTGCGGCCAGTAGTAATTTTCCTCTACCAGGGCAATGGTCTTATCCCTACCAAAATACATAGTCATTTCCCCTCTGTGTTCTCGGCAATTCAAGAATAAAATCCATGCTTATGTCCTCCCATGGCCTCTCGTGCAGTACGCTGGTATAATCCCGTGTTTTGCCTTACGCCTTTTGCCATCCGGCATATTCCCGCAACCTTGCACAAACTTCGCACATCTTGTCGAGTTACGCCGATGCGTAGTAATTTTCCTCTACCAGGGCAATGGTCTTATCCCTACCAAAATGCCCAGCCAGTCCTCCGCTGTGTTTCTCCTTGACTAAGTTTTCCCGCATGGAACTCCTTGGAATGCATAATTTACTTCCTCTGAACAACATTTCGTCTTGGATTAGAAAATCCAACCATCTTGTCCTATCCATAGTAACAGGTGTCAAGCAAGCCGCCCAGGCTTCTACAAAATCCGGATCTTTAGGGTACAAACCCTTCAGTTCTTCAAATCCCACTACTTCCACTATCATTTCAATCAGTAAATTTTGCCTTCTACTCAAGGCATCTGCAACTCTATTTGATTTCCCGCTTCTGTGCTTCAGCACAAAGGTATAGCTTTGAAAGAACTCCACCCACTTCATGTGCCTTTGGTTTAGTTTTGTTTGACTGTTAATGTACTGTAAAGCCTGATGATCAGTAAATAGAACAAACTCCTTTGGCAATAAATAATGTCTCCACTTCTTCGAGCCTCGAACTATAGCATAAAATTCTTGGTCATAAACTGAATACTTTTTCTGAGCATCATTTACCTTATCACTAAAATAAGCAACAGGTCTGCCTTCCTGACTTAGTACAGCCCCTATTGCACTGCCACCGGCATCACAATCCACCTGAAATACCTTGTTAAAGTCTGGGAGTGCCAAAATAGGCTGTTCTGTGACATTTTTCTTTAATGCATCAAAGCTCCTCTCAGCTCCTAATGTCCACTTGAACTCTTTTTTATCCCCTCTCATTGTTTCTATGAGAGGTGCACAAATGCTGCTTGAAGTTCTTTATGAACTTCCTGTAAAAGCTGGCTAGACCATGAAATGATCTTACTTTTGTTATGCTTCTTGGGGTAGGCCATTCGATGATGGCTCTCACCTTCTCTGGGTCCATTTGCAGACCTTTTGCTGAGATTACAAACCCCAGGTATACTAACTCTTTCTTGACAAAATTACACTTTTTTAGATTTATTAATAACTGCTCCTCTTGTAGCTTTTCAAAAACCCTCCTGATATGCATCAGGTGTTCCTCTAGGGTTCTGCTGAATATTAATATATCATCTAAATAAACAATGACAAACTTTCCCAAAAACTCTTTCAGTACTTCATTCATCAGTCGCATGAAGGTACTTGGTGCATTAGACAGCCCAAATGGCATGACCAACCACTCATACAAGCCCTCTCTTGTCTTGAAGGCTGTCTTCCACTCATCTCCTTCTCGGATATGAATCTGATGATAACCACTTTTCAGGTCAATATTCGTGAAGTACTCAGCTCCACTTAAACAGTCCATGATATCATCCATCCTTGGCAATGGAAATCTGTATTTGATAGTGATTTTGTTGATTGCCTGAGATTCTATGCACATTCTCCACTCTCCATCCTTCTTAGGTGCTAGTACTACAGGCACTGCACCCAGGCTAAGACTCTCCCTAATCAATCCTTTCTCCAGCAACTCCTGGACCTGTCTGTTTAACTCCTCAATTTCTACAGGTGTCATTCTGTGTGCAGCTTTATTTGACAAGCTTAATCCTGGCACCAAATCTATATGGTGGCTGATCTTCCTTACTGTGGTAAACCTTCAGGCACATTATCTGATACAATATCTGGAAATTCCTCCAACAGATCTAGAACTTCTGTCGGGGTATCTTTGCATTCCTCCTCCCTAACTCTAGGAATTATTGCATAACACACATGTTCATGCTTCAAACCATCCAAAAATTTTCTCCCTTTGACTAAACAGATTATGGAGCTGTTACACACCTTTTCATTCGCCTCCTTCACGGGTTTCAGCTTATGGCATACACCATTCTTTGTTAATGAGTAGGTGTTGGCACGGCCGTCATGCACTGCACTCCGGTCGAACTGCCAAGGCCTCCCCAGCAACATATGGCAAGCATCCATAGGCAGGATGTCGCACAGGACCTCATCACAATAATTTCCAATATTAAATTTAACGGAGCACTGCTCATTGACCAAAGCCCTATGGTCCTTCTGTAACCATGCGACCCGATATGGATGCGGGTGCTTCTTCCTCTATAATTGTAACTTGGTAACCATTTCTTCTGAAACCAGGTTATCCATGCTACCATTGTCAATAATAATATTGCAAACCTTGCCCGCGCATTTACACCTTGTGCGAAATAAACTTCTTCTCTAATCTGTGTCCTTATCCTCATTCAATAGGACTCTTCTTACGATCATTACTTCCCCTCTCTCCGCTTCTTCTGAATGTTCAGACTCAACATCTTCCTCTGCCATAGCAGCCCTGGCTGGACCCTCAGGCCTCTTGTTTGTCCTTTCTCGATGTTGTGGACACTCAAATGCCCGATGTCCTTCTTCACCACAGTGGAAACATGTCCCACGAAATACTCCTCTTCCAAACCCTCGTCCAGATCCACCCCATCCTCTTGGGTAGCTATTCTGATCACGGGGCTGATAAACATCCTCTTCCCTTTGATCTTGGTTGCTACTGGATTCACCAGTCTTCTTCAGATCTTTATATTTTTCTCCACTGGTTCTCCCACCAGTTCTTCCACCACGGCCCCTTCCTCTTTGCTTGCCTTCAAACCGCCTATTTAGTTTTTCTTCCACATTTAAGGCAAACTGGTAAGCATCCTCAATGGTGCTTACGCGAACTAGGCTCAGCTCTTCCTGGATACCGAGCCTCAACCCATTGATATAACGGGCCACCTTCTCCTTGTTTGCCTCTAAATGTCTAGTTCTAATAGAGATATTGTAAAACTCCTCGATGTATTCTTGGACAGTTTTTTTTGTCTATCTCAAACTTTGCATTTTCCTTAGCAGATCCAACTCGTAATCTATCGAAATAAACTGTCTTTTCAGCTTCTCCACCATTCTATCCCATCTTGTTATTCTCTTCTTCCCTCTTTTGTTCCTCTCCAACTGTATTCCCCTCCACCAAATGCTGGCATGACCCTTCAACTTGGTCTTAGCAAATCTGACCCGATTAGGGTCTTCAACCTCCTCGTATTCAAAATATTCTTCTAAATCATTTATCTAGTCAATCACCTCTTCTGGATTTAGGTTTCTCGAGTATGTAGAAACCTCCATTTTTGGTTGCTTTCCAATCTAAGAGATGGCCTTGTACAACCGGGCTTGTGCAGGATCCATAGCCTCTTCTTCTTCCTCAGACTGGTCTACTTCTTCATCAACTTCGTCTTCACTTCCCTCATCCCTTTCGGGCTCGTGCCTTCTGCGTAGCTCTTCTTGTAGGGCTTGAACTTGTCTCTACAAGGCTCGAAAGTCTTCGATCGGCACCACATTTCCTACTCCACCACGGTTTCTTCGTGGAGGCATTTTTCTTTCTTCCCTTACAAATCCTTCCACAGATCCTGGTGTAACTGCCTCTCTTTCGGTGATCTGTTACACACTCAGGAGCTCCCGCTCTGATACCACTTGATGGCAAGCCGAGATTCACACAACAACACTTCACATTAATTTTCTATAAATTGCTTAATACGGTTTTACAACACCATTTCCAGGCATAGAACTTTCCCTCTCAATCCCGAACTCACCATCCCTTCCCTTACATTTTTTTTGAGTTTTTATCGAGGCCTCGATCCTCTAGGCAATTAATGCCCTGCCTAACAAAATCTCCAGTTCGTTTTCCCTTCGACCGAGTTTTTCAATTTTTTTGCCATAAATGGGCAACTGCCCGATCCACCATGAAGCTTGCATTAATGGCCTCCCTTAACCTGCACCCGCCGCTTTGTTCTGACTGTCCTCTGCACTGTTGTCTCCTCCATAAAGCCATCACCTATAATTGTTGTGTTGCCAAAAATTAAAAAAAATGTGTGGCCGACACCTCCCTTATCAATTTACATGACCCTCATCTTTGTTTTCATACACGTAGCCGACCGCGTGTAAATTTGGCCATGCCTTCTCTTTGTCACAATATCTTTGATACACGTGCCCTTCACAACTGTCATGATACACGTGGCTGTCCACGTGTCAAATTTTGCCTTGCCCAGTCGTCTGCTTATTCACTTTTGGCCTTGTCTTCACCTGGTCGCGATATCGCGACAGGTCGCGAAATCGCGACCAAATGCGCCTCTTCCTTGTTGTAGCCCTTTGGGGTCGCGATTTCACGACATGTCACGAAATCATGACATGTCACGATTTCGTGACCCCCTTCCCTGCCTTCGCCTTGCTCTCTGCCTTGCTTTAACTTTTGAAGCTGTCAGATAACAAGCCACGTGTCGGCCTTCAACTGGCCGCGATATCGCGACAGGTCGCGATATCGTGACAGGTCGCGATATCACGACCTATCGTGATATCGCGATGGCACTCCCCCTTCGCCTTAGCTTTGAAATACTGTCGCAATATCGTGATGACTGTAGCCCTTTGCCTCCGCTTTGAAATACTGTCGCGATATCGCGACGAAACTTGCCAATGTTACGTTGCAGCTTTTGAGGTTGCGATTTCACGACCCCTTCCCCCTTGCTTTACAAAAATTCCCCCCAAACTGAAAATTGCTTTACAAAACTTCCCCCAAACTGAAAATAAATAAATCAAAATGCAAAGTACTTAGAAAAATCTGGAAAAATTTTGGAAGATGCAAGATTGCTCTACTATCGCCGGATGCTCCTGCATCAAGTTAGTTACAACATCCAATTAGTTTGGGTTGTTCCCTTTATCAATTTAATTACATTTGGTTAGTTACAGCATCCAATTAGTTTGGGTTGTTCCTCTATCAATCCAATTACCCTAAGTTATATTCATTTACTAATTTAGTGTAACAATAATCGATATAAGTCTGCGATTGATATGTTTCTTTACTAATTGTGGTATTTACTGTGTGGGTTTGCGCCAATCATAATCTTTTCAAACCTAGGTGTTGTACAAGCTTGAAGTTTGGTGTCACTAGATTTGTGGATCAAATTTGTCACCTTAACCTTATTTTATTTTTAAAAGGTAATTACGGTTTAGTTTTGGGTATCCAAAAACTTTATGGGGATTTGAGGTCTTGCATTCAGGATCATTTGTGACAAATGTGACTTGACCGGGTTGTTTTAATGAGTGATACATAAAATACACCATTTGACCTGTAACAATTGGTTTTACATACATATTGTCATTCGTAGAAGACACAAACAAATTAAGATGCTCCACACCACACTTTGAGCAACAATTCATGACCATAAATTCATATGGCTCCATTTTTTGTCCTTGTAATGTCGATGTCGATCCGCTTGTACCTTTCCTCCATGTCATACTCACAGTTTACACTGCCTTGCAACTTCAAACATCCACCATTAAAACAATTTTAAAAACTTATTTTTTAAAACTAACAGGTTGATTCAGAATAAATAAATAAGTTGACTTACCCTATGCCAATTATAAACTAAATATGGTTGCATGTAGAACCAGAAAAAGGAGAATTCATAAATATCAAACCTATTTTCTGCCATTTTATTTCCATGTCGAATTTAATGTTTGTTTGGAAAATTTATTCGCGAGGGTTTAAAATTCATCGAATTTCGAATTTTATCTCAAAAATTTGACGAATTTGATAACTAAAGTGTATTTTTTAGCTTAGGGAGATATAAGGTTGATGAAATTAAATAATTGTTTTATTTAATTATTTGGTGGATTGAGTTGTTTAGAGTGGAGTTATAAGGTTTAATAAAAGATTTATTTTTATATGTTTTGGTGAATGCTTATTTCAAAGAAGGATTAATAAGGTGTATTTGAGTTTAATTATTTTTGTAATTGTGAAATATCTTGAGGGAGTATTAGAGTGATATTTTGTCATCTAACCTTTGAAATTGACAAAGAAGGAAATTGTGTTTAAGGCAAGTTTTGAGGTCTATTCTTCAACAAATAAAAGGTATGGGCACATCTTCCTTGTGAATGATTTTTGGATGTTGTGAATGCTAAGTTGGAGAGAAAAGGGTTGTTTGATAAGCATTGTTGAGTTTAATTGTTAAAGGTTTTTCTAAGTGAGAGTTGTTGATAAAAACCTTGTTTGATAAGCATTGTTGGAAATATTGAATGAACCTTCATATGCATGATTAGGGTTTGTGCAAGATCATGAGTATCATTGTTATGTGAAGTTGAGAACTATCTTAAAACTAGGTTTTGTGCAAGATCATGAGTAGCATTGTTATGTGAGATTGTTTGATAAGCATTGTTGGAAATAATTGAGTGAGTTTTCATATGCTTGGAAGTGTTGAAGTGATAGTTCAAGTTTAGTGAAACAAATTATTCTATATTCTAATTTGATTTGAGAAAGATATTGAAAGTGATTGAGCATTGTTATGAGTGTGAAGCATATTGAGTATCTAACAAATCTATATATGTTTATGTGAGATTGAATAATATTCTATGTGAAACTTATTTGTGTGATTGAAGAGGATTTTGTGTTAGTTTGAGTTGAGTTGAGTAAGCTTTTGTGGAAGCTTACAATATAGATTTGATACAAGTCTTGGTGAATACTTGTTGAGCAGATTAGACAAGTTCTAGTGAGGACTTGTTGAGCAGATTTAAGACAAGTCTTGGTGAAGACTTGTTGAGTAGATTGAACAAGTTCTAGTGAGGACTTTTTTAACAAATTTGAGATAAGTCTTGGTGAAGACTTGTTGAGCATATTGGACAAGTTCTAGTGAGGACTTGTTGAGCAGATTTGAGATAAATCTTGGTGAAGACTTGTTGAGCAGATTGGACAAGTTCTAGTGAGGACTTGTCAAGCAGATTTCAGATAATTCTTGGTGAAGACTTGTTGAGTAGATTGGACAAGTTCTAGAGAGAACTTGTGGACATATATGTGTGAGCTTTTGTGGAAGCTTACAAGGTATATTTGAGATAAGTAATTAAGAATACTTGAGAGCAGAGTTGATTTATTTTTTCAAACATTGGATTAAGGTTTGGGAAGGATCTAGCAGAGTTGATTTGTGATTGAGTCAAAATTTGTATTAAGGCTTGAATACAGATATTGAGGATAGATTTGTGCTAGAAATAAGTACCATGTTTAGTGCATATTAGAGATAGATATTGAGGATATATTTATGCTATACTGAAGGACTATGTTAAGTGTAGATCAAAGATAGAGCTTGAGAAGATTTGTGCATGACCAAAGGATTGTGTTTAGTGCAGATCAAAGATAGAGATTGAGCAGATTTGTGCTAGACCGAAGGACTGTGTTTAGTGTATATTTGAATATAAAGTTTGAGCAAATTTGTGCTAGACCAAAGGACCATGTTTAGTGTAGATTTGAGATAGATCTAAGAGCAATATTTGGAGGTGACAGAGTATAGAGGATAACAGTCTCTAGTGGATAGATTTTCATTGGCTAGGATAGTGAATACAAGTCTTTTGAGTAAGGGTAGGAGTCTTCAATGGATATAGATTCATAAGCTAGTGCAGTGGAGGTAAAAGTTATTTTAGAAGATCACAAACCAGATCAGAGGGTATTGGTGTCTCCCATGGATAGAGATCCATAAACTTGATTATGGGATTGGTGTCTCCTTTGGACAGAGGTCCATAAACATTATAATAGAGAAAGGATTCCAAAGATATTTGTCAAGAAAATTTTAGTGAAATATATTCTTCATGGAGTAGCCCACATTAGGTGAACCATGTTAAATTGGTGTCTCTATTATGTATGGTGATTTATGCATTACTTTGATTATTATTTTTTTTTAAATGAAAAACCCCTTGTGGTGCTGCCTTGGTCTGAGAGACCACAAACAGGGGGTTCTACACCGTCAAAGTCACCCGGGAGTTGCACCCGACCCTACCCGCACCAACATTATCAATTGGATTTTGGATACCCAATTCAACTTTTTGGTAGGGTGGATATTTGAACCTGGGACCTCCCTTGGAGGATTGCCCTCTCCTCTCCAACTCAACTACAACACCTGGGTAATTACTTTGATTATTACTGTTTATATTGACATTGATATATTGCATAATATTGATTGGGAAAGAAAAGTAAAAAATGGTATTATAATGTTTACCCTCCCTCTCAGTATAAGCTTGTGTTCTTCAATCTAACCTCTAAAATTATGCTTTTTTTACTTTAGTCTTTATCCCCCCATTTCCTCCTTTTATTAGTTAGTTTAGGTAGAATTGTAAGAACTGACCTACTCCAAAGGTTAACTCAAAAACCCTTATTTATAGGTCTTCCAATCCTATTCAAGGTCTTGCGGGTGCAACTCATCCAATTAGGTATATTTTAGACCAATATTTTTTGGCATGCATGATGGGACCCAAATCTCATCTCTCTAATTGAGTAGAATTGTGGTGATATTCTACTCTGGTATATCATTACCTAATCACATAGTGACTCCACTAAATTAAAATTATTATAAAAATAACCCAACTACCATTTGACTTGCAAGCTTGTTCTCACAAGAGCAGCAACAAAAAATATGGAAGAACTAGTACTCTTTGTAGAACTAACTCCACTAACATTCAAAATATATAGATCATCAACATCTCCTATATCATATTTCTCTTAAATTCATATATAAAGTAAAGGATCTACACATTTCACTTCTCCACCATTTGTCCACTTAGCTAGACTTGAAATTGTCCAAATCTTACCTCTACAAAATTTCCCAACTATAATAACATATGACCATTCAACTGGTAAAATAGAACCCCATTCCTCAGGTAATATTAAAAGCTCTACCAGCATATGATGGCATTGGAAAAATAGCCTATGAGCGTTGTCAAGATGTAGCCTCCTTAGCTACAATCCATAGTATTCAAGATGAAGACATTATGATAAGGCTATTAGTATTATCATTCAAAGGTGAGGTACAATATTGGTATGGGATCCTTCAAGATGGTTGTATTCATTCATGGGTATAGCTTATTGGTAGACTGGTGCAAGAATTTAATGAACAAGTAGATCCATTCTCACTACTAACCTAGTTCACCATTATACAAATGTACCCTTAGGAATCAATAATGGACTTTAAGTTCAAGATAATATGGAAAAGAGTGCCATAATAAATTAATCCAATGAATCCCCAAGCACTATATGATTACTTTTATGTTTTCAACCTATATTTAGGCTTACTGATATGATATTATAATGTATTGATATTTATGAAAATCTACCAACAAAATATAATTATAAAAAATACTATTATAGTTATAGGAAAACTTTCTCCTAGGAATGCTATAACAATTTTCCTAGAGATCCCATAACAAGAATCACAAGCATTTGTTAAAATTACTCATATTACCAATATAGCTTCAATTCATGCAACCAAATATCCAACAATATTGGCACCTCCTATAATACTTGCATTATCATCCCTTGAACCTCAAATAGTCAACTTGAATGAAATAGTGGTAACTCTAAAAAAAATGATAAGTAAAATTGCTACCATGAAAATAAGAGAAGCCGAAAGGAATTTCTAGTGTAATATATTTCTATACTTGGTAAAAGATCAATGAACTTCTTCTAGTAATACTAGTGGAAGAATTAATATAGTATACAATAATCAGGAAGATGATCCTTTTGTTTCAACATCTAAAGCAAAATATTGGTGCTCAACTTGCAATTACCCACATGGAAAAAATACGTGTATGCTTCATCAATATTAAATGCAAAAAATTACACTTGAAAAGCCAGAGAGAGCATAAAAGAACTAGGCTAATATTATATAGGAATAAAATCAGAATTTGATGGTGCAAGAAGATGAGTCGATTGTATTCTTCACACTATCTATAAAAAAACTATTGCAAGTAGATCCTAAAAACATGGACCCATTCAAAGTTTTGTCTCAGTAGATAAAGCATCCAAAAAAGGAAGCACCTCAACATGCTCAATAAATAGAATAACTTCCAGCAGAGCATACTAGAGAATAGCATAAAATAACATAATAAAAAGAAGCTAAAACTAAAGAATAGGCTAGAAACAAGATCTAATATCCTTCAATCACTAAGTGACAAATAAATGAGGCAACACAAGAATATCGAAGGAAATTCAATGGGCCAAAAAAATAAGAAAATAAGAAATCAAAATTATCTAGCTTCAATATCATTGATGAATTAAAGAAGACATCATCCAAATCAACTATATATAATTCTCTAATGATTCTAGGACATGTCGATCTCCTCATAGCATCACTAAAATCCATTAGGCTTGATTTGTAGCCTCAGCTAGAGCTCAATCTAGCACAATGTAAATCTACATTGGGAGTAAGAAAAATTGGCTACCCCCATTCAACATGTCCCTACACATGGAAGGATGGGTCGTACATAATTGCATGGTATATTCTAGAGTAGCAACAACAATTATACCAAAATCCATAGGTGAAGCAATGGGTATGGAATACACATGCTTTAGCCCTGGGGTGTTACATCTAGATGAAACTATAGTGAAGACTATTAGAGTGATTAAATACATACCCATGGTGTTACATAGGATGCCTAAGATGACAATCATACAAGAAGTGGTCATAGTAGACATAGAACCTTACTTTATAATATGCCTCTCCCATAAATTCACAATAAAATTGAGCATATATTTGTATTTGGACTATTCACATATGGAAATACCTCGCAAGGGTATATTGATGAAAATATTTGTAGAAAAATCATCCTCATACCATATAGAAAAAATTAAGAAGAACAAAATGTTGTTCACATGATTAGCGAGGAAGTTGGCCCAACGAGAGATATCTTAGATGAAATACAAATGGAAGATTAGTTTTTATTGAAGAAATAAAATACTATAATTGAAACAAGAATCAACACTTATTCCATACGAAAGCTAGAAAAGAAAATCTTCTAGCCATGACAAATAAGTATCTTCAACAAACAAAAATATGGAAGATCTATTTTTATGGAGCCATGTGCAAAAATTATGCTAGAGTAGGAATAGTGATGGTATTGCAATCTAAAGGAATTAAGTGGCTAGCATACCATCTGACTTGGAGCTACACCAATAATACAGTAGAATATGGGGCATTATGCATTAGGCTAAAAGAAGGAGAGAAAATAGAAATAAAGCTAGTAGTGAAACATCATAAAAAATGCAACAACAAGTAGCATTACCTAAAATCTTTTCAAAATAGAGTTTGGGATCTATTTAAAATATTTGAGATACTAAATATAAAAGCAATCCCTAGGGATAATAACATGCAAGTTGAAGCATTGGCTTCCCATGGAGCCAATTTTTATTTGGTCTCTAATTTGAGAAAAATATCAAGATATATTAAATTGGCATTTAGGCCCTCTATGTTAGATAAGTATTCCTATTGGCAAGTGCTTGATAATGATAAAATGATAGTAAACTTCTAGAAATGGTGGTAAAGTTGGATCTCTCCAAGGATTTTGATAGAGTAAATTAGCTATATTTAAGAATGATACTTACTCATATTGGGTTCTATGTGTATATGGTGAAATGGATTATGGGATGCCTTTGTTCTGTTTCTTTTATAGTTTTGGTTAATGGATTAGCCTCTTAGTTCTTCAAAGCTTCATGGGATATTATAAAAGGTTGCATCTTGCTACCACAAGTATTTATTTTAGTATCTAAGGAGTTAAGTAGGTGTATTATAGAATCCAAGAGGGAAGGAACAATAAAGAAAATTATAGTAGGTAGAACAATGCAAGTCACCCATCTATGTTTTGTAGATGATGTTATCATTTTCATAGATGGAAGGGTTAAAAGCTATAGAGAAGTTAAAAAAATCTATTTTTTTGTTTGGCAACAAGTATGCAAATTAATTCAAAAAAATCAAACATCTCTTTTAATTGTGTGGATTAGAATCAAACCATAATAATAGGTCAACTTTTCTCCTTTAACATATTTGATCTTCAAGAGGGGTTTAAATATTTGAGGTTCTAAAATCCAATGACTACATTAAACAAGACTAGAATTGGTTGATAAAATAGGTGGAAGGAATAATTAATAAATGGTGCAACAAATGGCTCTCCTTAGGGGGGATATTGACTTTGTTCAAGTCTGTATTGGAGGTAATACCAACATATCGATAATTTTTGGATCATATACCAAAAGAAGTTTTGGAAAAAAAATAATCAGTTAAGCTATAGGTTCTTATGGACATGGAAGGTATTCCTTGGTTAAATGGAAATCCTTAGCCAAGCCTAAGTAAAATGGATGAAGGAGACATAAGAGCATCTTCATAATTAGCAAGGCTCTAGTAGCAAAGTGTTTTTGAAAGATACTATCAAAGGAAGGCTTATAGAATGGGATCATACATAAAAATTATGAGAGACTCACATTTGAGGAGTGGATAAGGTTCCTAATGAAGAAAACCCATAATGTTTTAATCTATTGGAAGGCAATGATTCATGTATTTTATATTTTAGGTGGTTGGTTCACCTATAAAATAGAGGATGGTTCAAGGATAAGACTAGGATTAGACCCTTGGATTGGTTATGGTGATATACATAGACTGCAAAATAATGTAATTCAGACCCTAAGAGCTTAGGGGATTGGAAATCTTGCTTAAGTTGCTAACCCATAATCTTATACAAATTGGAGTCAGTGATACAATGAATCAATAGTGTTAGGTCTTTAAGACCAAGAGGTACACTAGTAGGAAGAATATATTGAAGACTTTAAAGTTAGACATATCAATTTGTGATAGGAAGATAATCAATTGGTCTATATAAAGAAAAGAGTTACAAGGTATTACACTCCCAAGTTGGGGTATAATATTTTATTGGAAGATAGCAATGCCAATCCAACATGCTAGTGGAAGACACTCTAGAAGCAAAAATCCCCATTGAAGATAATATTGTTCCTGTGGATTGCCATGAAAAATAAGATTTTGACATGGGAGGTATTACAAAAGAAGAATTAGAATGGTCTAGAAAGGTGTCATTTATGTAAGTCAAACAATGAACCAATTGATCATTTACTGGTTACTTGCTCATTTACTAGAGAGTTTTTGAGGGAGGTTATAGCACGATTAAAGCTTCCTATAGGATGGTAAGAAGATTACATAGAAAATTTCTTAAAATATTGGTTTTAAAATAGGTCTTTCAAATATTTTATAGATTTCCCATTGTTTGTGCCTTGGGGAGTATGATTATCTAGCAATTCAATATTTTTTTAGGATTAGGAGAAGCCTATGTGGCAAGTCTCCTCCCAAATCATTGGAAGTTTCAATGACAACAACAAATGTAAATAGACAAATCATCCCTCAATGATTGATAAATATGATTGATAAATTAGGGGCCTAGGACTTTTTTATGGGGCTATAAAGGGGGTCCCTAGAGTTCGTGGAGCAGGTTGATTACCATATATTTCTCACTCTCTTTATTTTAAATAAAAGGTTGTATTAGGAGAAGTTTCTAATAAATATGCTGAAATTATGGCCCTCAAATTGCTATTTCAGTTGGCCAAATCAAAAGTATTACAAAAAATTCTAATTTATAGATACTCACAGGTGGTAATTAAATGAATGCTTGGTGTTTTTAGGATGGAAAACATGATTCTACAATCCATATTCTCTCAAATAAAATACATTGTGGATCCAAGTGAAGCTTTTAATTCCTGATATATTTATAGATAATTGAACAAAGAAGCATATGAACTCTCAAAGGAGGCACTTTAGATTGACCTAGGTATATGGTTAGTACTTGAATTTAATGAGAGCAATGCACTAGAACTGATCCAAATCTCTCTATGGGGGAATTAATACACTTTAGTTAAAACAAGCACAAATAAATCAACTTTTTCAAAAAACTCAGAAGTTAGTGATTTAAAGGATACTATTTGATAAATTGGGAAGGTTTCTAAGGATAGAACTTAGCATGATGGAATATAACTAGTTATGAAGTATAGATGACCTAAATTTTAGGTCACTATTGAAATTTTACAAAATTTCAAAGAAGCATATGAATAATGTAATTTCATATTTACTTAATATAAAATTATGAATTTTTTCGAGGAAAAAATGATAAAAATATAGTGGAATTCTTAATTCAAGAGATATATTGTGCAAACATGAATGATGACATGCTAGAAAATATGAATGGAGAAATAATTCAGCTAAAAAATAAGATATTTCTAAGGGATTGATTACCCCTAAAAGTCTATTTGATAATATTGACCATCCAATTGACCAAAAATGAAGATCGATGAATAAGATTCCAGATAGGTTCAATTGGAACCTGAAACAAATTTAAATATCAAAGTACAATGCTTTGAACAAGATGTTCAATAAATTTAAATCTTGTGTAAAGAATTTAGTGAAATATTTGCATGGAGCTATGATCATTTAAAGGTTTATATCAAAGAGACTATCCAACATACTATAGAATTTCTACCCAATGGTAAGTCATTCCAACAAAAGAAAAGTCTAGTAAATCCAAAAATAGAAGTACTAATGAATCAATAATTGTTAAATCTACTTAATGCAAAGATCATTTACTTGGTCAAGCATTCCATATGGGTGGCCAATCTAGTACTCGTTAGAAGTAATAATGGATATATTCATCTCTACATAGATTTTATAAAATTGAACAAAACATCCCTAAAGGATCACCATCCTTTGCCTCAAATTGATCAAATCTTGCATTCTATTATTGGGGTAAAGATATTTTTCTTACTATATGAATTTTCAATCTTTAATCAAGTATGGATACCAAATAAATATTAGTATAAAACTACATTTAAAACCATGTGAGAAATGTTTGCCTATAAAAAAATATCTTTTCACCTATCAAATCCCAAAGCTACCTTTCAAAGGGCTATGGATTTAACTTTTGGTGAGCTGGTAAACAAAGTGATACTTATCTATATGATGATATGATTATATTTTCCCATAAAAAATGAAAGCATTTAGATCATATTAGGCTTGTTTTTTAGAAACGTAAATAATTTAGGGTGTCCCTTAATCCAAGAAAGTCAATTTTTCCATCCATGAAGGAAAATTGTTGGGTCATATGGTGTCAAAATAAGGTTTAGATATTGATTTGGATAGAGTAAAACATATACCATTACTTCCATTTTCATAACATAAGAAAGTATTACAATCATTTTTTATGTAGATTAATGTTATCCAAGAATTTATATATAATTTTGCTCAATAGTGAAGCCAACGACATAAATACTTAGAAAGGAAGCATACTTCACATGGACTAAAACAATGAGAGAGGCTTTCAAAAGTATACAAGAGTCTATAACTAGATATCTGGTGTTAGCTAACCCCAATTATAATAAAGACTTAATTCTCTAAGACCTGGTTTTAGCTAACCCCAATTAGGTATGTGGTCATACTCACTCAAAAGGAAAAATATCATAATGAGTAGCCTATAGTTTTTCCAAGTTAGATTCTACATGATCATGGAGAATGCTACAAATTCATGGAAAAATAGGTTTTTTCTTTGATGAAATATTTTAAAAACTAAGGCATTATATATCTTAGAGTAGAACACTAATATGTGTTGTCCATCTAGATACCCAAAATTTCATAGTGCAAGGGGAGTTAGGTGAGAAAAGAGCTAGATGGATCACAAAAATTTAGGAATACAATATAGAGATAAAAATAACTAAGTTGGTTAGATGAAGAACAATCTATGAACAACTCATAAACTCTACAACTTTGGATTCTAATTTATTGATCAAAGAATAAGAAGAATCACACACGATAGAAGGCCTAACCTAATAGAACACTTGGACATATGAAATTACTTATTTTCTTGAGATTGTAAAGTTTTTGAATGGGTTTATAGCCTTTCAAAGGTGTAGGTATAGACTTAAATCTATGAACTACTTTTTTATCGATGGCATATTGTATTAGAAAAACTTCAATGTCTTGCTAAGATGCATACAAGTGGATAAGTTAGAGGAGATATTGAATGAGTTTCATGCTAGATTCTTAGGAGGGCACTACTATTTAGACCATAGTAGCCAAGATCCTAAGAGTTGATTATTATTGGTCCACATTATCTTCTGATTCTTTTAAAGTTGTTAATGCTTGTGATAAGTGTCAAATGTTCATTTGTAGGAGCAATAATTCATCATGCCACTCTAGCCAATTATTATGGAAGAACCTTTCCAACAAATGGGGTTAAATTTATTGGGGTGATTAACATAAATTCTTTTTTTGGCCATAAATTCATTCTAACAATAATTATTTCACCAGGTGGTCTGAAGTAGAACCAACCAAACATGTAGATCAAGACACTATCATCAATTGTTTGGAAATATTGATCACTTCAGTAGGAGTTTGGTCCCTCAACAAACTCCTACTGAAGCAAGTTCCCTAGTTCGTTACAAGGACTCAAAAGAAAATGTAATCTCAGAAGACCTACCTCTATAGAGAAACTAAAAAAACCAAGCTAAGAAGGCTACTATGCTTGAAACCATTTCGATAATTGAAATTTCCAAACCTGGTGAAGAAGAATTAGTAGGGCATGTTGCAAAAGTTGAAGCAGTATAAGTAATAGCACATATAAGAAAAGTAGTAACTACATCAAGCCCCAAAAAAACCAAGTCTTAGTCAACATCATAGAAGCATGTTCAACATAAGAAGTACAGTGAGAGACCAAAATAGAAAATTCATCGAAGCACTGGATAAAATGACATATCAAGAGCAACTAAAAGGTAAAAATTGGAGTAGGAAGTTCTAAGGACTAAAATGCAGATTGAAATATTTTATATAATAGTCTAGGAGCTAATTCTATAAGCAATAGGATTAGGTATGTCTCCCTTATATTCACCTTTTTTTGAAAATGCTCCATCACATGTACAATCTCTTCTTGAACAACCACTCCCATCATCTTCCCCTATTGAATATGCTTCTCCCCTTTTAAATCTATAACCAAAAATAATTTCTACTTCTCATGTGTAGGATACCCAAAAAACCCCAAAATATGTACATATGTGAACCCCTATAAATACCCACATTGTATCATTAAATCCCCCATATATTATTTTCTCACATTTTCAATCTGCCTTCACTTCCTCCCTTGCTTCCACACATCAATTGTCAGAAGTATTCTCTGTGATATAGAATATTTAAACAAACACTCAAAAATGGGTAATGCAACAATAAAATCAATATGATATGAAGAAGGAAACCATCCAAATGTATTATGGAGTGGATATAATTATCATAGAATAGGTCAAAATAGTTGCATATCCTAAATTCAAGAAGTCAATTATAGAAATGACAATAGAGAACTACCACATTAATATAAATATGTATGATATTTCTAAGACTCTTAAGATTGATACACTTATGGTACTTCATACCAAAGTAGACATGTTCCTCTAGAATAATCAGACAAGCATAAATCTTGTGACTACAAAAAAGAAGATTGAAGCTTTAGAGTAGAAGCTAAAAAAAAAGGTAGAAAAAGATAGATTGAAAAATGAGATTCAAGAATTGAAAATTTTACTAGATAAATCTCTCTTTGAAGATAAAGTATAGAAAAAATAAGAAATAATCCATAACTTGGAGCAATAGTTACAACAAGGAAGTAATAAGGTTCAAGCTTAGGAGAAAGCAATGCAAGAGTTGAAGTTAAAACGCTATAGCCAAGAAGAAATTTTGGTAGCAATTCAGTCAAAGCTACAGTGGAGAGAGAAAAGCCTCAAGGAAATTGATGAGGCCTGGATAAGCCTCATTTATAGCATGTTTTAAATAGTTAAAACTACCTAAAACTCTTGTGAATTATCTTATATGCTAATTAAGTTGATTTAATATGTCGTGTATTAACTGTTTCCATGATTGAAGTGTTAAGGACATTATATTCTAATTTTTAACAGTTCTTGTATAGTTTTATGTTATCTTGTCATTCTTAGGTTGACAATAGCACTTCACTAGTCTTATTTTGATGATCATTAAGCATTAGTTTCTCTAAATTCATAAAATAGTACAAAGACTTATTACTGTGCAGTAGAAAACTGGTTTTTCCATATAAATTCCAACCAGCTGCCAATGAATGGTAAGGCATGAAATTCACATCCAAAGAAGAATGAAGACTATTACAATTTGATCCCGAGGGCTAATCCACCTGAGAAATGCAGCCAAAACCATTTGGATTCAACACAGTTGGTCATTCTAAAGATCTTCAAAATGAACACAGTGTCTTTGGAATGAACACAGTGTCTTCGAAATGAACACAAGTCTTCGGAATGAACACATTTTCTTCAAAATGAGAATAGAAAGCACTTTTTGAATTGTTGAATGACTTTTGGTGGTGGAAAATGGGATAAGAAGGTTGAGAAAGTTAAGGGAAAATATCTCCCATCTAACTTTGTCGTCCTTGTCGTCCAAAGCCACCATTTATGGAAAAGATCAAATTGATCCTCTTCTAGGATAAACCCAAGAAATTCTATAGGATATCAGGAATAGCATATTTTTTGTTTGTAATTATATTTTAGGCATCTATAAAAGCTAGCTCCCGTACAGGTTGAGTTATTATATAGAGGAGATAAAATAAATAGGGAGATAATAGAATAGTGATTTCAAACCTGTAACAGATTTTAGCAGAATTGTAATTATGTTTCTGAAGCAATAAAAGTGCAGTTTCATTCCATTTATTTTGTTATGTCTGAGTGTGAGTAAGACTTAAATAAGAATTCAAACCTTCTTCTGAGAAAGGAGGTTGGCCACTTCCAGACCTAGGAGGAGGACTGACAAATAGGTTTTATTCTGATTTTACTATAGCAGAATAAGTTGTGAACTTGTCATTTTCATTCTTTTGCACAGCTAACATTCATAGTTGTTTAATTCTTGTTTATAATGTTTTTGTGATATGATTAGTGGTAGATATGGTTATTCTTTTCATTCCCAGCAACTTTCCAAATCACTGCAAATTTCCATTTCCAGCAATTTACAAGTTTTCTATAATTTTCCTGCATTCTTGTTTTTGTTGTCAAAACCCTGCACAGAATATTGACGATCTTCTGTTACAGAGCATTGATAGGATCTAGTTTTTATGTTTCATTTCAATTATTGCAAGATTAAATAGACTTTCAATTCTACAACTATAACTAGAGTTTCAATTCTGCAATTTAATTAGATTTCATTCTTGCAACTGTAACTATGGTTTCATTTCCGCAATTAGCAATTAGTTTTCATTCTTGCAAATAGATGAAAGTTCAATTTATGCAATTTAGGGGTAGAAGTGACACAAAACCCCCACACAATCAATTCCACCAATAAGACCTGCTACTTCCAAATGAACTGAACTACAACCCTGCTTGAACTTTCTCTCATAAATAGCCTTGGACACCACCCTGGATTGACAAATTCATTGAGTATTAATGATGTGCTTAATGATAGCCCATCATTTTAGCATCATTTTCGAGGAACACGGTATTGTTAGAAGGTGAAAAGCAGTCCAATAATTATTAAATATGCTAAGTTGTGAATTTTAGAGTAAAATCTGAATGTAATGACTGGTATAAGTAATTGTTATTGGTAAATTGTATTTTAGTCCATTTAGGAAATAAGCAAGAAACCACAAGAAGAAAAATTTCACAAGAGGTTGAAATTATGTCAAAAATGTCTAAATTTTTTATTTCCAAAAATGTTGGAATTTTCAAAGAATCCTAATCATCCACTTCCAACACTGCAAGATCCTTTGGGAAATAATTACGAGGAAAATTAAGTAGTTCAACACCATTTTCTCTTGACAAATCCATACAATCAGGAAAATTTGACAAGATTTGTAATTGTTTTTGGGAACCTACAATGGAAGGCTCACAATAGAATCAAGGTAGAGCCAACAATGTGCTCCACCCTAGTGTAACTAGTGCACCTACCAGAACTTTTCAAAACCCCATCCAACTAGATCTTAATCAAAATGCTCCCATGAAGGTCATTTCACCTACAGTATTACCAAATTTCAAGGGAATTACATCCGAAGATCCTGATATGTTTTTTTTTAGTTTAAAATGGTATGTCAAGCTCATGATTACACTAATGACAATCAAAAGCTCAAACTATTTCCTTCCACTCTTAAAGAGTTAGCTCTACGATGGTTTATCACCTTAGCACCTGACTCAATTAGAACTTGGGATGAGATGGAAAACATATTCTTAGAGAGATACCAAGAATATTGTCAATTCAAGAATCAAAATGATGAAATTCTTACAATGAAACAAGAGGAAAATGAAATCTTAGAAGATTATCTAGACAGATTTTCTTTTGTTCATAAGAGATGTGGAAGTGTTGAACCTGAAATTTGCAAAGTCGTATTCTTAAGGGGACTACAAGATGAATCTAGGGATGCATTGGATATCTTGGGAAGAGGAGATACAAATGCACTTAAATTTTAGGAAATTATTAAACTGTAAAAATTACTCTCATTCAAGGCATAAAAAACATAGAATTGGTAATGAAAAACATGATTTGAAAGAATGCATGAAAGAGGCTGATATTTTAGTACATGATAGAACATTAGATGAAAAAAATGAATCTACTGAATCTTCAGCCATCTATTTTTCAGAATGTAAAAAGCAACACTCTCTTCATGATTCTCCTTTGAACAAAATATTTATACCTGCTACATGTAGCATTTGTCAATTAGGACACCCCACAGATTAGTGTAGTTTATTTCTAGAACTTACAAGTGTCTTTGAAAAATAGTCTCAACCTATAAAAAAATCAATTTTGTAGGACAAGGACAAGGGAATAATTTTCATAAATTTCCATATCAGAATGCTTCTCAATTTCTTGCACATTGGGGAAATAATCCTTGGTATATGCCATGGTCTGCTTCAAGTTCACTTCAACAATGTTGGAGTCAACCACCATGGGCATACTCCCAAGCATGGTCTCAACATGGATGGATGCAACAACAATGGAATCAACAACATCCACCATGGTTGCATCCAAAATTATAGGGATATCAATGGGTACAACATCAAAATCTGTACAAAGGGCAGCAACATTGTCAAAAACAAAAATCAAATTTGTTGCCTAATTATATCCATAATTTCTATCATGGACAACAACAACAACAAAAATTAAAACAACCTCTGTTTTCAACTCAACTTGTGGTCAGTCCAAATCATGTTAAACAGGTAACCCCTGTCTCTGTGGTTGAATCAAAAAATACAGCCCTAATAAATGTTAGTAACTGTGTTAAAACTCAGTTGTGTTCAGGTGAACCACTGCTTGAACCTATTCCACTTATCAGTGTAGAAAGTGAATTTAAAAAGAATGACCATGAAAACAAATCCACACTAAAACAACATCAAGAAGAACAAGATAACTCATCAAATAAAGTATCATATTTTTAACAGTCTGAGATATCAAAAATAACATCTTCACAATCAGATTTGATAAAGGAATTAGAACATTTAACTGTTACAATCCCTTTACCTCAAGTTGTACCAATCATTAATAGGATTGTTCAAGAAATGTGTTTTAGCAAACCAAGAAAAAAAAATAAAGTATATCCTAAAACCATACAAAAAGGTGAAAAATTAGTTAACTTGCTTTCAGATAAAATTATTACACCTAAGTATGATTGTACAGAAATCCCACGGTTTCTTAGAACACATAAGGAAAATGAAAATAATACTTTAGTTTTGGCCTCCATTGTTGTAAATAAAAATGTAGAAGAGTTGGATTCCTCCAAAAAGTTTGTTTTTGCTGAAAATGTTCAAAACTCATATTTTAAAGATGAACTAATTATTGTTCAGCAATTTACTACAGACTGATGAAAAACATAATTCTAAAAATTTATCACCCATTCCAGTACAAAACCATTTTCTTTATTTACCACATGGATGTCATTATTGTTTCTCATATTTTCATTATCATTTATCAAAGTTAATTCTTTCAAGAATTGTTTTTGGTAAACATATACAGATTTTTCATTCTTTTCCACCATATCATTACTCTCTTAATTTATTAATGCATCATTCTCCAAGAACCAATTCAAATCAGCCTGGTACAAAACAAACTGAAATACAACCAAAACAACCTTTGAACAACAATAGTTGGTTGACTAAAAACTAGGGAGAAAATTTGTTTGATATATTGGTGCAACATCCTAATGCTTTACTAACATTTTATGCATATTTAGCAGTTGGCATTGAGTTGTTGCAGGTACAGAAAAAACAAATTTTTTAGTTGAATGCATTTGATGAACTTTGGTTGGAAGAAATTCACCAAATAGAGTTCACTCAACAAAAATGGAAAATGTGGTATGATGATCACATTAAGAGCAGCAAGGATGAACCAGGGGAGTTTGAGAATGAAGTTGTTCAACTTTCTTTAGTTGATGATTTAAGGAGGATATTAGTGGTGAATGGACATCTTTTACAGTTGTACCATAAACCACTAACAAAGGTGGAATTTGCTCGGTATTTCACACAGTTACATTTGACAGAAGAGGCTTCTTCTTCTGATGAAGATTCCAAATGATCATATCTTTGAATCTTAAAATAAAAATAAAAAGAAAAAAATTAGAAAAAATAGAAAACAAAAATATGAATAAATTCTGGCTGTGAATTTCTTCATGGGCATGATTTCAAGGAAGTCATGAATTCCTTCACGAGCACAATTAGAATCAAAAAGACAAAAAGAAAAAAGAGAAAAAAAGAGAAAAATGAATAGCTCAGCAGTGAAAACCTTTTTCTAAGGTGCTACTGAGTTGGTATGCATGAAAACCAATTTTTTTGCATGCATAACCTTGAAAGTTCTGAGTCGCCATTGTACAAATTCACCAACTGCACTTGTTTTTGAAGTGTTTCAGGAAGCCTCAGCAGAATATCAACAGAAGCAGTCATCTTTCAAAACTTACATTAACTTGTTTTAACCAGGTATATATATTTCTTGCACTTTTCTCATTGTAAATATTTGATATATAGTATATGACAATTAACCATTAGTATAAAAGTGTTCATAAGAGTTGGCATAAACAAAACATGCTTGGAGAAAGAGAAAAATGTTGGTTTCTACTATGTCTTCAGAATGACTGTTGTATCTTTAATAACCGTGGTATCTTCGAAATGAACACAATGTCTTCAGAATGAAACATAATCTTCGAAATGAAGATTTGATAGTCTGTTTCCACGTGGCATCCAAGGAGGGAGAAAAAAACATAGTCAACAGAATTTTTTTACTCCATGTGATCATTGACACATGTCAGTTGGCTTGTGGTTAGATTCATCTCATCTTTTGCACCCATCGAGGAAGTACGAGAATCATAGGGAAACTAACCAACAAACATGCCACCACCATTCATTGCTAATAACCACTCATGTGGGAAAATTTGCATGCAGAATGGACGAGCTAAAAATAGTAAAGAAAATTTGATGGCAAGGATGTCCAATGATTGATGGCCAGGTGTTCAGAGCATAGAATAAGGAAGTGTGCCATATTTTCTTTCTGAAGACATATTTTCTAATGATTACAAGGAAAAGTAAAAAAAATTAAAATTAAAATTCTTTCTGAAGAAGAATAAGAGCAAACCTTGTAATTCTATAGAAACCAGAAATCAGTGACCTAGCGAATGACTATAGTAGCAGAAGAGAGCAGTCTTCTCAGCATCAGAACAGAGAAATGAAGTGAAAAATGAAAAAGGGCCAGCCTACAAGAACCCTAGAATAACGTAACCACATGGGTTACCAAAATTTTCAACCTATGAAGGGTAGTATGTAATTTTGTTAGGGCATCATTTCAAAATTTTAAACCACCTTAGGCATGGTAGGCAACAACCTAAATTTAGAGTGAATTTTCCAACATACCTGCACCGAGAACTACAGAGCATGGCAAAACATTATCAAGAGAAAAAAAGGAGCCCTCATCATCATGGTCTTATTAAACTGGTGTGCCAACATCATTTTAGGGGAAACCCTAGAAGCTTTAATAGGTTTTATTCTACCTCGACTAATGTAGTTTTTGAAGAAGAAGATGAAGGAGAAGAGGATACGAGATGTTTCTATAAAAAAATATGCTACCGAGGAAGAAGAAAAGGCTAAAAAAAAATGTTATTGCAGAGAAGGAAATACACCAAGCAAAAGCAACAAAGCATTTTTCTCTAGAACCATCAACCTCACAAACTAAGAAGAGAAGGGCTGAAACTAATAGCAGAAAAATAAAATAGAAGAGGGTTCATTTTTCTAAAGATGTTATTTATCTGTTAGAATAGGAGAGTGAAGTTCCCAGTGAAGATCCTAAAGCTATCCCTACAGCCCTTGTTACCACAAGAAAATAGGGCAAGAAGAGAAAATATACATTAAGGACTAGGAGGTCTACAAGACTCCAACAAAAAGAGATAAAAGAACACATGATTAAAGAGAAGACCAGACAGGATAGCCCTGATATCATAGAAGTGCAACAAGACACTAAGAATTTAGATGTAATCATAGATAATTTCATGGAACTTCTTGTACAAGAGTAGGGGTCTGAAGTAGAGGATGAGATCGTTGTTGAGCAGTAAACTACAGTTTATTTGTCAGTATTAGGTTCTGATTCGAACAAAGAAGAGGAGGTGGACATCACAAAACAACTAAGAGCAGTGTTATAAAAATACAAATGAGATGGACTGAGGAAAAAAAATATGTTATTGAAAAACATGAAAAGAAAATTAGAGAATTATAGCAGAAAGTGGAGAAACTAAAAAGCATGTTGTCACAAGTTGACAAAAAATCAACTACATCAGATAAAGATGAGGATTTGGTACACTTATTGCTTGTATTATCTAGGGAATATGAAGACACAGGTGCTCATTCTGAAGTAGTGCCCCTCCACTTTGAAGCAATGTCCTTCCATTCTGAGGCATTGCCTTCTCAATCCAGAGAAATACCTTTATGCAACATCATTGGGTAGGTCTCAGATTCAGGCCTCCAACAATCATTACTCCGGTTCCCTCCTATTTTGAAGAGGATTCCCAACCGAGATGATCAGTTTGAAGAATGACTTAGAAACCTTCATGAGAAATTACATAGGCACTAAATTGTTCTATGAAACATGGAATATGAGTATGGACATTTGTGACTCCATAGCCCACTGCAATGCATGAGGGCATGCATTAATATAATTTGGAGGGAATGATGAGGCCTGGATAAGCCTCATTTATAGCATGTTTTAAATAGTTAAAACTACCTAAAACTCTTGTGAATTATCTTATATGCTAGTTAAGTTGATTTAATATGTTGTGTATTAATTGTTTGCATGATTGAAGTGTTAAGGATATTATATTCTGATTTTTAACAGTTCTTGTATAGTTTTATGTTATCTTGTCATTCTTAGGTTGACAACAGCACTTCACTAGTCTTATTTTGATGATCATTAAGCATTAGTTTCTCTAAATTTAGCAAATAGTACAAAGACTTATTACTGTGCAGCAGAAAATTGGTTTTACCATATAAATTCCAGCCAACTACCAATGAATGGCAAGGCATGAAATTCACATCCAAGGAAGAATGAAGACTTGCAATCTGATCTTGAGGTCTAATCCACTTGAGAAATGCAGCCAAAACCATTTGGATTCAACACAGTTGGTCATTCTAAAGATCTTCGAAATGAACACAATGTCTTCGAAATGAACACAGTTTCTTCGGAATGAGAATAGAAAGTACTTTTTGACTTGTTGAGTGAATTTTGGCACTGGAAAAGGAGATAAGAAGGTTGATAAAGTTAAGGGAAAATATCTCCCATATAACTTTGTCGTCCTTGCCGTCCAAAGCCACTATTTATGAAAAAGATCAAATTGATCCTCTTCTAGGATAAACCCAAGAAATTCTGCAGGATATCAGGAACAACATATTTTCTGTTTGTAATTAGATTTTAGGCATCTATAAAAGATAGCTCCTATCCAAGTTGAGCTATTATATAGAGGATATAGAAAATAAATAGGGAGATAATAGAATAGTGATTTTAGACCTGTAACAAATTTTAGTAGAATTGTAATTATGTTTCTGAAGCAATAAAAGTGTAGTTTCATTCCATTTATTTTGTTATGTCTGAGTGTGAGTAAGACTTAAAGAAGAATTCAAACCTTCTTCTGAGGAAGGAGGCTGGCCACTTCCAGACCTAGGAGGAAGACTGAAAAATAGGTTTTATTCTAATTTTGCTACAGCAGAATAAGTTGTGAACTTGTCATTTTCATTCTTTTGCATAGCTAACATTCCTAGTTGTTTAATTCTTGTTCATAATGTTTTTGTGATATGATTAGTGGTAGATCTGGTTATTCTTTTCATTCCCAACAACTTTCCAATTCACTGCAAATTTCCATTTCCAGCAATTTACAAGTTTTCCGTAATTTTCTTGCATTCTTGTTTTTCTTGTCAAAACCCCGCATGGGAAGATTGATGACCTTCTATTACAGAGCATTGACAGGATCTAGTTTTTATTCTTCATTTCAATTATTGCAAGATTAAATAGACTTTGAATTCTGCAACTATAACTAGAGTTTCAATTCTGTAATTTAATTAGATTTCATTCTTGCAACTGTAACTAGGGTTTCATTTTTGCAATTAGCAATTAGTTTTCATTCTTGCAAATAGATAAAAGTTCAATTTAAACAATTTAGGGGTAGAAGTGACACAAAACCCCCACACAATAAATTCCACCAATAAGACCTGCTGCTTCCAAATGAACTGAACTACAACCCTGCTTGAACTTTCTCTCGTAAATAGCCTTGGACACCACCCTGGATTGACAAATTCATTGAGAATTAATGATGTGCGTAACGACAGCCCATCAAAAATGTAATATACAAAGATATGCTAAATCAATTTAGATTCTAGTGTTGGATCAAGATCAAGAATATTTTGATGAAAGCTTTCCCCTTGGTAAAAAGGATGGCACACATTGCAAAACTAGTCCAAGATGCAAAAGGAGAATTTAGTAGAGGTAGAGATGACCTGATGAGTAAAGTGTATCAAGCAAAAGCCACACTCCATATGCTAATAATTAAATGAGAATATCCTCAACTAGAAAATAACTCAAAGAGAAACATGTGTGAGTCTTTGTTTTTCTCATATTAGGTTATAATTGGGAGTTAGTTGATCATAGAGAGGGGGGAATAATCAGTGCCCTCAAAATAAGAAATGATAAAATAAAATTAGCAGTCCATGAGGTCATGGATATCGTATTCCTAGGATTTTGGAATATAAATGGATATTTTTACAATGAAAAACAACTAGCCAATGGTTGGATCAAGAACTCAACAACAAGAGTGAAATTGATGCATTGCAAGAGCCTTTGATAATAGAGCAAATCACTACCTTCTTCCATAGGCTCTCTATGTTGTTTTCAAAGTCCAAGAAACTAACATGAAGATATAAGGAGCCCTCCTATGATCACTACTTTGAACTAGAAGAAGTCCTTTGTAAATTCAAAGCAATACATATCGCTTCTTAAAATGCATGGGATAAAATATGTAAATTATTCTAGCTAACAACAACTCCTTTAGCGACTCAAGTAGCTAGTCAATAGGGCAAAACATTTTTATTAGCTATGGAAGAAGAGTAAGAATAATTTAGTGGCATAGTTGAGACCTTAGAGGTGGAAAGCATATAAGAGGTTGACCCTTTTATAGATAAATTTTTATTTCATCTTGTCCTTTTTATTTTATTTTTGAATCCACTACCCAATAAGATAAGGTTATGTGTGTTTTATGCATTTGCAAGAAAAAACCCCCCACAAGGCACCAATAATCTAGATAGAAAGAATATATTTATTTTATTAAATTTTTTTCCATTTTTCTAAGTAAGGCATCCCCAAAAAAATAGTTAGACATCTAAAATAGTTTCCAGATCAAAGATGATGGCAAGTAAGGAAAGCTTGAGCAACACCACATCGCTAAATTTTGATAAGTATAGAAAGCTACCAAAAAATTTGAGATGATGATGTTAGCAGTAACCATGAAAATATATGGCATTCGGTATAAGAATATGTCTTTTATTTTCACACCAAACTAAAATTTTAGTTGAGTATAGGGCATGGCCATAAATATAAAAGGTTGATGTTAGTGAAGGATTGATAAAATACCAATGTTTGACAGATCATAAAATAGCACCCAACGTATTATGAGAATAATTTTGGCTAAGTATGGATAAGAATCTAGAATCCAATATTGAAGAAGAGCCTACTAGGTACAACAAACTCTTAATTGTGTAACAAAGAGGGCCAAATTTGTGAAGGTTCTAACATCAACATAGGTTGCATGAAAATCCAACATAGCATAAGAGATCTTGAGTAGTAAATATTATAATACATTTAAGCCAACACACCGAGGATAATATAAAGTTAATTTGATTCTTGAATGAATGCTTCACTTGATGCTCAATAGAATGCTTCACTTAATCAACTAAGTATCAAAGAGCGCTAGATATTTCAAATGCTAATATCATCATAAGGTACATCAAATTCTAACAAATATAAAGTAGTGTTGAATGAGGAATAAAGCCTAACAAGTAGGTATCAAATTTAAGCTTACAAAATAGTGTATGAGTATGATAGAGCAAGAAGGATGATCAAATTCTAGAGGCACTAATGTCATCAAGATAATCTAAAAAACCTAGTATCTAACAAAATGTTGAGATAAGTATTGAAAAGTTCCAGATAGATGTTGAACCTAAAGTAGCCAAAGGAATAAAATTCATCAAAATTTCCAAATCATACTCCCAATAGTCATAATTTATTGTGAGATAATATCAAAATATAAAAGCCTCTCCTGACTGATACATGTGTAGATACAACTAAACCAATCATGAGGTAGTAAAAAGTAGAACAAAATTGTTAGAGAGTCTTATGGATTAGATGAAGATAGTTTAGCTACCACTCTCTTATATGAAGTAGAAGTAGGCCACATCAACATCATGGTGCCAATTCAGTTACAATATAATAATCTAGAAAGGGATGCACACATGCTACAACAACCTAGAAAAGCTACAATCCACTCTTAGAGCAACCATTCTAAGTTGATGGAATGCATTGTAAAAATATAGACTTGAATGTAATTCATTCAAGAGGTCGGATATTTAGCATTTATAATTGCATATTGCATGATGACTATATTGTGTGCCTTTAAACAGACACTCGATTGTTGTTTGCCCTCTTTATCAAATTATTGTAGATCATGTATGTATGCCAATTTAATTGGTAAGCATCTCTATTAAAGCTATATGAATTGTTAATTCCATTGTAGTTATTCTACTTTCTAGATTTATCCCTAATTTTATTGTTAATTAGTTCGTGGAATGCTTGATAATGTTTATATTCTTGATGAGATTGAATTATTTGTAATAAGGAAAGAAAGTTGGTTTGTTATGTAGTCATTTTTAGTTTGATATCATCATGATCTATGTCTCTTTATGCCACTTTAAACCTAGCCTCTAACTTTATGCATTTTTTAGTCTTGAACCCCTCATTTTCCTCTTTTGTTAGTTAGTGTAGCTAGAATCATAGGAACTGGCCTACTCTAGAGGCTAACTTGAAAACCCCTATTTTTAGATCTTCTAATCTTGGTTGAGGTCTTGTGGGTGAAACTCATCCACTTAGGTGGATTTTAGACTAAGACTTATGTTGATAATATACAAGGTGTTTGTAATATGACTATTATTGATAATATGTACTACCTTTTCATAATTGACATTAAATGGAAGGTGATTGAAAGGTATGTAGGAAGTAGCCTAAATGGCTAATTCATGGGCATGTGGATTTATTGCATTTCAAGGTTTTAATTCATATATTTATCAATACTTATTTATATTCACAAAAAATCATTGGTACTAGAACAAGTCTTACTAGAAATAATATAAGAAACCTATTAAATATTTGGATGACTTTTATGAAGGTGAGAATATATGTTTTGGAACTAAGTTATACAAAAATAGAAATATGAGGAAAATATAGTAGACAGAACAAAATGGTTGATTTTTCTAAGGAAAATCATGATCTATATTCTCATCTATGTAGGAGAGTCCTATTATACATAATATTGACATTATACTTTATCCTTTGTTAGTAAAGTTAAAATTTATTTAATATAAAGACGTCATAATTGATAAACTATTACCTACATAACTTTAGTGTCTAGATATATCATAGAACAAATAGTTCCAAAAATCTTATTTTGATCATCTATAATCGTTATAAAATATATGATCTATTTATAAATTGCAATGATACAGATTATATTAAATAATAATTACATTGGTATTACTATAAGCATCAACAATATCATGAGGTATAAACTCAAATTGAGACACTAATGGGTAACCAGAGTCAATATAGGTGCAAATAATGATGTTAATATACATGTTCCTCCATTTTATCATAGAAGACATCCCCTCTAGCTTTGTGACAAACATCTTGTATAATAGATATGCAAAACTAATTGAATAATATGTATAGGTATAATAGGTTTATGTGGGACTCAACATTATAATTATCCTTAATAGTAGAAATAGCTTAATTCTTAATGCTAGGAATATATATAAGGAAAAATATGCAACACCATAATTTAATGCACACCTTATAATGCATCTAATATATCCTTATATGATAGTACTAGACACCCTCTATTTTTTTCATTATACCCTCTAGGTATTTTTCAAATCTATTGATACAATATGCATAGGGTGCTAGCTATATATGGACCTTAGTAGCTTGTCATCATAGGAGTAGAAATGCCTTTAGTGATAATATCATAAATAAATTTGAAATAAACCATATGTGAACCCTTCAATATTAATAATTACTTCACACCTTGTGGTCAGGCTAAAATATCCATTTGTGATGCTTATTTAATACAATATGAAATTTTTACATGCTTTGATCAAGCAAATCTAGGTCTAATTTAAATATTAAATGGCCTCTAACATGACCATAACCTATCCTATATTGAACTTTTACCTTATCCCTAGAATTGGAGTGTATAAAAAAACTAGGTATCTATCTAACCCTAATAATCAAGGGTCATATTTATATTCTAATTAAGTTCCATAGACTGGAGTGCTCTATTGTAAACTAGTTAGCCTTGAGTGTTGAGTAGTGCTTGTATGGTGTGTTCCTTTCTTTACATTTAATATATATTCCAATCCTGATAGGATAGTGGCTACCATTTGTAATGTAGGTGAGAAAGCATGCAATGATGAATACAAAAAAGTAACCCAAGAAATTCATCTCAAAGGTGGTACAAGAGGTAATTCTTCTTCTATTGATATGGTTTTACCTTTACCAAAATTTGATAATGCATGCAAATGGCTAGAACCCTTTACTTTAGTAATTTATTTTATACATCATATTTCCAATGAAGCCACCCTATGGTATTGGGTGAACTCTCCTTGTATTCTTCATGGGATCAAGCTTGATTTTATCCAAAACATTACCAAGGGTTCTTTTCCTTTCATGTTATGTAGATCATGCAAATACAAAAGTGATATATTAATATTTGACATTATTTATGAGGACTTCCTTGCTTGTATTAATCCATGGTCCTAATATTTTAATATTTTATATGAAAGTACCACCAAGTTCATAATATGGTTTGAACTCTTGAAGTCTCTTACTCTCCCTATAGCATTTTTTGAGCCACATATCAACTTCATTGGGTAGAGCTATCTTGATTTAATTGGATAAATGTTTTCATACACAACCACAAAAGCAAGTATGTTTTGAAGTGGATTTTTCCTAAGACCTCAAGGAAATAGTAAAGATCTAGATTGGTGATTCTATTATTTTGAATAGGTCCTATACATTAACCTACCCAACACATGTTTTTGGTTCCAAGTATCTAACCATAAAATCAAGGGATGTCCTTTCATGACCCACAAAAAGGATAAGTTGATCCCTAAACCAACTAGTGTGACCCTCCATTTAGCTAATTAGAATGGTTGGACCACTATTAGAGGGTGAAATAACATATAATGTAATGATTATAATGCCTCATATCCCAAGGTAATAACTAAGACACCAACTATATATATTTTAAAGCCTTCTAAGAAGGTAAAAGAGAAAGTAAATGTTGGATTTCCATAGATGTATTACTAGTTCCTAAGTCTTGATAAAATTACACTTTGATAGAAGCTACCATGATCTCTCATCCTTCAACCCAAATAGGCTCTCCTTCTCATTCCCATCTAATGAGTGCCTGATGCTCTCAAAGTATATTCTAGAAAAAAAGGTTGCATCTATCCAATATTCAATTGGATGGCTATAGACTTGATCTAGAGTCCATCAATAGTCATAGGGATCTGGATCATCTCAATAGTAAGGATATGCCATTAGATAACCTTTCTTAATGAACTTCCATTTTTGGAATATTTATGGTCTAACAAAATCCAAGTGCAAGTAGGTGGTGCATAAGGTTCATAAAAATATCTTGAATCTAAAGTATTCTATGTTTACAACAACTTAAATCTATAAGTATTTTTTCTCTATATATTTTATCATTTCATTTGGCCAACAAGCCACTTCCTCCACAACAATCATGGCTAAGGTTGAGGTTAAATTTCCACCTTCATCTCCTTGTGATGTTGATCCCACCTAGTGGATCATGGATTCGACTCCACATGTAAAGCATTATGAACAATTTTCAATATAAACACTGACTCTTTTGGGGTAATTAATGTTTATGCTTCTAATAATGTCATTGAACGACCTTATTTATGGCTTTGGATTATAAATAAATTATCTTTTGCCACATGGATTTTGTATGGAAAATTTAATATGATTTACATGGTGTCAAATAGCTATGGGTTCATCAAATATATTGGGTAAATTACAAAAGAGCTACATGGTATTACATTCATAATAAATTGAGATTTTATTATCCCAATATAGATTTCTACAATACCAATACCCCTTGGTACACATGGTACAACATGCATTTCGGTCTAGATAGGATCCTCAAGTGCCTTGATAGGGTGATATTATCAAGGAAATCCATATTTATCTTTTCCAATTTATTTTCTCTTGTAGTAAAACCATTGCTTGAGGTAGTCATTTTTTACCACTCTCCCATTCATTTTTGTATTGAATGGCTAGGCAGCAAATTTTTAATCCTAAGTAATTAATTCCCTTTGAAAATATAATTATTAAACCACAAAACTTATCTTACCCATGTCCAACATATTTTTAATTTGGAGACGTCCTCACACCCAAAATAGGTGAATTAAATGGTGGAACAGTGTAATCAAGCATACCTCTCACTTAATTTAGACATATGGGTGTCAACCAACTCTTTTTTTCTACCTTTATTGTGATGATACCACCTCAAAAATATACCAAACTAACATGGACACATATGGGTGTCAACTAGCTCTTTTTTGCTACCTTTCTTATGAGAATACCACTTCAAAACTCTACCAAGTTAGAATGGACCTATAATTTCAAGCTCTCTTAGTCACTCTCCAACTTCATATGGCCAAGTTTTAATAGTAACATATAGTTGATGTGCATGTGACCTAAGGAGCTTAGTTCAAATCTATGCTCCACTAGCTCAAGTTTGGGGATAGATTCTATAAGGAATTTTTCTAGTCGCTTAGAGAAAGAGACATAACCTAAAAATATAAGATTATTTGAGAAGGACAACAAGTGCTCACTAAGCTTCATGATATCATGTAGACCTTTATTCAACCCTAACAAAATGTTTTGAAAGCTCAGGATCCTTCCTCCATTCAAGACCATGCTTTACAACAGTGTGTTAGTGTGGTGTCTTACATGTTATTTACCTATGAACAAACCCTTTATGATAGTTTTCTATCCAAGGATGATCTCAAGTATGTTATCTTCTCCATGTCCAATTATAAAAACCAAAATTTTGATATATTTTCTTATGAATCCCTCTAGGATACTATGGGACCTACTCTACACCAAGTTTATCTTGAAGCTTTCAAAACTTGTTTTGTAGGTGAATTTATCGAAAAGAAAAACATAATACTCATCTTGGAACCTTCAAGATATCTATGATTGGAGACCCATAATTGTGTTAAATAAATGCTATGATAATACATCCAAAGCCCTTACTATCAAGTAGAGGAATCTTCTCCCTCTTATAACCTACCCAAATTAAATTAGCTCTATAAAGAACATATATATATTAGATAATATTAGGGCTATATAGGAATGGATGCAGTGGGTCAGGCAATACTAGCAGGATAAAATGTTTCTCAAGATTTACTTCACAAAATTTTATGAGAGGATTGAATAGCCCTTCATTTTGGAAATGTTGTAGGTATTAGGGTTTGGGTCAAATTTATTATGCATGATTCAAGTATTTTTTATAGATGCATTTTCTTTTATTACCATTAATGGTAAGAAATCCCTCTCTTTTGGATTATATAAATCAATTCATAAAGGATTCCCTCTTTCCCCAACATTAAATATTTTAGTAGCCAAAGGGTTTGGCTATCTTCTATCAGATGTTATTTCTAAGGATAGGGTGAAATATATAACCCTTTCAAGGACCTCTTAGCAGTTGTTTAATGGGAACTTTGTATATGATTCCTTTCTTACTATTATTGAGATAAAAATAATATTTAGCATTTCCTATAGTGCTTGGACATGTTCTATTTGGCTTCTTACTCCAATATCCAATGGTAAAATACCTAATGCTATAGGTAATTCTTCCTACCAAATCCCTCCTTATTCAATATATATAGTTAGATGTAGATCCAACATGGAGAAATATTTTAGTTCTTGGAAATTCCTTTTGCTTTTCAATATTCCTCCATGCTATGACAATATGTCCTTGATAGAGTGAAAAAGCAATATAGAAGTGGCTTAGCAAACCTCTCTTTAGTATATAAATTTCAATTATACTAAAAAAATTGTCTTTCACTCATGCTTGTTACTTGTCATATTCCACCTGCTACAATGCCATACGTCATTCAATAGCCACCTCCCCAAGATCAGTTGCAATATGTTCCTTCTCAATACTAGGAAGAATAGTAACTCTAGTATCCACCACACTCTTAGGCACCACCTACCTTAGAATCATCATCCACACCTCTAACATATGAATTTCAACTCTTGCAAGATGAAGTGAAGATGCTAAACCTTTGTACCACTAGCTACGGACCACAAAAACCTACCTATGATGAACTCTGCAATGTGCTAGTTCATCCCTCAGTTCCCATTCCTCCTTATCCTTATTGCTTCATTATATTGAAGTTTGATAAGTACAAAGGCAAAGAGGATCCACGATAACATGTTAGTAACTACCATTCAACTTGCTACCAGCTTCATAGTAGCAATCTTCTCATGTTATGTACATTCCCCCTCTTGCTTGGGGGACAAGCCCTTGATTGGTACAACATGCTTCTCTGTCATAGCCTATATAGTTTTGAATAGCTATACAATTCATTCCTAAAATATTTCTCTATAAACATAAAAAAGAAAACAAAATTCTCATATTTATATGCCCTATGACAGGCTAACGATGAGCCCATTACTGAGTTTGTTTCCTAATGGAGAGCTATCATACACAACCTAGCTTATAGTCTTCCAACTATTGAACTTGTTACACTTTTCTCCAAAAAAAATCATAAGCATATATCCACTTCCCTTTAGCTTCATCAAAGCTACACCTTTGAATAATCCATTGCCCGATATAAACTCATATAGAACATCAAAGTCCAATCAGGCAAAATCAAGTTGAGATAAGAAACCTCATACAACTCAACTTTTTGCTTCAATAGGAATACACCTAATCAGCCTTTCCCTATGTTCCCAAAAGCCAATCACATGGTAACAACTACCTTATCCCCATCACCCATCCCATGACCTCCTTCTCCTCAGCAACAACCATTCCAAACTAGTGCACCTCTTCCTCCTTGACCATAGTAGCCTCACAACCTTCATCCACAAGATCCATAACATAATATCACCCCACTCTCTGAGCCATTGCTAGACCTTTTCTATATATTGTATTATGTATGCCACATCAACCTACCCAAAATCTAACCGCTTGACCCGAATCAAACCAAACCTCGAGGATACATCGAGCAAGCCTTTTATGCATACCATAGACAACTTGGTCACAATATCGAATCTTGTTGCTCTTTTTTTGGTCTTATCCAAGATCTCATTGATAGTGGTACCATCCAAATCTCCAACCCACTTGCCCCAAAAAATCATAACTTGGGGATCTACCAAAACCCACTACCCGAACACAAGGGTACAAATCCCCATTGAACTCAACCAAATCCTGTAGGGCCACCCAAACAAGTTAATAGTGTCCAACAAGATAATCCTTCATACAATGTATTTGGCATGGTTAACCTCACTATTAACAACCGAAGGTATCCTTCATGCCAAACTACACCAGTGGTCTCACTGCCTACACCATTTATTTCTCCATAGTTTCTCGCAACTTCTAATGCTACACCCTCTCCATCGTAAAATGTCATTACCATTCATGGCTTCTTTACCCACTAGTTGCATAATTCTCCTACCAGGTTATCCATATTTAAAATTTTGCAATAATTTCAACCTCAACGTGAGGCGTTGAATGATATTCTTCAATCTATTGATCTTGAAACCCATGATAAAAATACATTTGTGAACATCGTGGCAAACATTTTGCATTTTTTTCAGCATATGATTAGTTTCCATGATCATGAGATCATTGAACTCACTAGTGAAGGAGTGGATCCTCCTCTTCACATCCAAGCAACCATCAACAATATTAGTTAAAAGTGTGTTCTCATTGATACAGGTTCCTCTATCAGCATCATTTCCATTGCAGCCTTACACCACCTACATATTCCTCCAACTCAATTTTCCACTACATCGCTTGATTTTTGAGTATTCAATGGTTCCATGTGATCTAAAGTAGGTTCCATTGTCCTACCATAATTATTTGGTATCCACACCATTTCTATCCTACTCCATGTCATTTAGAATTATATGACGTACAACATCTTGCTCGGGCATCCATGGATTAGGGATATGCAGTGTGTCCCTTCTACATTGCACAATTGCCTAAAATATGTCCACGATGGACTTTTTTATTATGCTCCTACCGATAGAGACCCCTTCAAATTCTACATTATCACAAACCTCCCACCAGGACCCTCCTCATCTTCTACACAACATTTTCCCATTTCATCCCATCAATCTATCGGAGCATTGACATCTCCCTCCATCTCAACCTCATTATCGCATTCTCCATCAAGGACACATACCTCAATATCTACATCACTTTCACCAACTACCATAGAAGATAATATAGCTAGCATACCTTTTTTCCACCATCCATATGGCCACCTGTATCTTCTCAATCATCCTCCTCTATAAATCCACCATGAATATCAATACCATCTTCATCAACTGCACCACGGCCTACCATCGCATATGGCTTGTCTTCCTATACAAAAACTCATATCCTCCCTATGTCTCAAATTCCCCCACTTCTATTTCATCCATGACCTAGGTCATTCACATCATCTCATAGCCTAGCACCAACATCTATTGACTCAACTCTACAATTTCTACATGCAAATCATCCTATCCCACCTACGGTAGTTGAAGGCCATGATCGGGAACAACGAGATTCTCAAATTGATGAAAAATAATTGCACTCTTATACTACCACAATAATATATTATTAGCTCTCACCTTCCTATTTCGATTTGGACTCACCACCCTGTACATCACCTCACATCTCTATCTTCATGACAAACTCTGATCCATGTGACTATAATGTTCATAATGCTCATGTATGACCTCCTATCATCCAATCCATGTGTGACTACAGTCACCCTTTGGCTTTAGTATTAACCATTGGCACTATTGTACAATTAGGTCCTCCCAAAAACCAAACCAAGTTTGTTTATATAGGACTAGATTCCTCACTTTCAGATGCATTACCTCCACCACCACAATCCAGCTTTTGTGGTACACTAGATCACATGTCTAATCTCTATTTCACCTTACACTATATTCAGTGTTTCCATTGGTATAGATTTGTATTAGGATGTTACGAACAAGGTTTATGCACACCTATCAATCCCCATGTATAGTCACCTATAGATAAATCTTAGGATATCACCACATTGTTGTTCACACACTCGAGGATGAGCTTCAGGATATCTCCTTGCACCCTTTCCCACTTCCAAAACACACTTTGGAGGAATATATCATTTTGGATATTTTTGAGGAGATCTCATATTCTCATTCAACCATTACTATTCCATTTGACTTCTTTTAGGAAATGCCCTTCTTTGATACTACGTCATCCTGTTGTGTTGATGAATTAACTAATCAATTTGCTACAATATATTTAGATGCTCACTACCCAGAATATGATATGATATCTTCTCCATACTTGCCACCATATTGGATATGTCACTTCCTATGCATCGGCAAATCCATCACTCTATATTACTTGATCACGTTCTCCACCTATCATGTTGCACCTTTCTCAAAGTCTACTTGGATAGTCACATATTATTAAGTTTTCATAATCAGACTCTTCACTGCTTTCATCCCTTATGACCTCGGTTAACATGGTTGACATAGACCTCTTTACCCCACTTTTGTACACACATTGTTAGGATCCTCAATCCTAAAATTATTAGTTCGTATTAGTTAGTATTATTAATCATTTAATTATTATATTATTAACTTATAAAATGAACCATCACAACCCTTCATAATGTGAACCATCACGTCTCTTCATACGTGAACCATCATGTCTCTTCACCAACATAGCTTTAGGGTAGATATATATATTAGGTTGGCCATCCATATCAAATCATCCAAGAAGAAGAAGAATAATATAGACTCTAAAGGAGGGAGCCCCTTATAGTGGCAAAGTGATTACAAGGGAACCCTCTTTGAGTGGCCTACGATTACATTTACATGAATTTGTTAAAAAATTTATAGTAAGACCTTGGGGTCTTACCATTTGGTATCAGAGCCATGGGGGACCTAGTCATGTGGGAATTGCTCAAAGATCTTCATCAAATCACTTATGTGCGTGAGTATCAAACTCGGTTTGAGGATATGACCAAATACAACACAAGATTGGATAAATCAATTCTCATCAATGGCTTCATTAGGGGATTAAAAGAGGAAATTAGAATGGAGGTGACAAGGTTCAATCCCTATACCACGATGCAGACCTATGTATTGGGAAAATTAGCTGAAGATAAAATCAATGCATAACAACGATTAGGGAAACCACTTATGGAAAAATTGTCGACCACTTACATCGCTCACAAACCTATGCATAATTGAAGGGCACAAAGCACTTACACAACCCCCAAATATAATCGAACTTTACAAATTAAACATCTTATATTTGAGGAGATGAAGGAACGACGAGCAAAAGGACTCTGTGATAATTGTGATGAACAATTTGGACCCCACCATAAATGTGCTACACTAACATTGTATTTATTGAAGGAAGTTGATCCCTGTCTCTCCATAGAGCAAGCAGATGAGGTAGTTGTGTCCGAAGCGACCAGTGCACTTACTCATTACAATGAAGACAATTATGTTGATGTGTAAGAAGTGATTGATGTACCAAGCAAGGATGAGGTAGACATACCCAAAGTGATCAATGCTAGCCAAACATGCACTCTACAAGACCTACACATACCTTCCTCACCAATAGTGAGTTCTTTCCATATAACCAAACCTATTCAGAACCAACGCAGAGTGACTACACACTCCTTCTACGTTGGCTTTACCAAGGAACCAAAAAAGGATATGAAATCATTACCATCACTTTTGATGCATCATTTTGAAGTATTTGAGGAACCCCAAGGGTTGCCCTCCCATCGTCATCATGATTATCCTAAGGAAGATTCTACTATTGTTCTTGGCAACCCCCCGCTAATGCTTCATCCTTCTTGATATCCCTGCCTACAAAAGGATGCCATTAAAAGAGTCCAAGAACTTACACAAATCCTTCTTGGAAAACAAAGGACAAAGCTTCTCACTTTGAGCTTTGAGGACAAAGCTCTTTTTGAGGAGGGTGGCATGTTAGGATCCTCAATCCTAACATTATTAGTTAGTATTAGTTAGTATTATTAATCATTTAATTATTATATTTTTAACTTATAAAATGAACCATCACAACCCTTCATAACGTGAACCATCACGTCTTTTCATACGTGAACCATCATGTCTCTTCACCAACGTAGCTTTAGGGTAGATATATATATTAGGTTGGCCATCCATATCAAATCATCCAAGAAGAAGAATAATAATATAGATTCTAAATGAGGGAGCCCCCTATAGTGGCAAAGTGATTACAAGGGAGCCCCCTTTGAGTGGCCTACGATTACATTTACATTAATTTGTTAATAATTTTATAGTAAGACCTTGGGGTCTTAACACACATCAATCGACTCATGATGACACACCCAATACAGATATCCTTGACTTTACACACATTTCACCTACACCTATATCGCATGATTTCTTAGTTTTACCCATTGTCTTGCATACCATGAATGTTCTTTTCCTTCCATCTCACCCCACATTTTATGGGTTCACCATACAAGCATCTATCTAGATGATGAATTTGATGTACTAGAGGCTATTGATGACCTCCATATTATTCCAATCCTTGAGCAACTTCGATATGACTCCCACATGCTCATGGACGACACTATTGAGGTGGACATTGGTGGCAATTCTGAAAACCCACACATAGTCAAACTCATAGCTATCCTATGGCCAAAAGAGCACATTGCATTCACCACTTTCCTTAAGGAATATATTAGATTATTTTCCTGATCCTACAAGGACATGCCTGGCCTTGGCCCTTCCCTAGTGGTTCATAATTTCACCTTAGACAAATATGTCAAACATGTAAGACAATTTATGACGTATGCATCCTACCATTTCTCTCCTTGTAAAATCAAAGCTCCAAAATCTCCTCGATGTAGATTTCATTGTTTCCATAGATTACCCCAAGTGAGTTTCTAACATGGTACCAGTCCCAAAACCCTCTATTGTGGTTCACATTTGCATTGATTTCTATGACTTAAACAAATCTTATCCCAAAAAAAAATTCCTTACCAAACATTGATTCACTTTTTGATTCTATTGCAAGTCACGAAATGATATCCCTTATGGATGGATTTTCTAGATACAATCAAATCAAAATCAATCCTATCAACTAGCATAAAAACTCCTTCGCAATCCCTTGGAGGACCTTTTGCTACGAGGTCATGCCTTTAGGCCTCAATAACGTAGGGGTAACCTATCACTGTGCAATGGCTTATATTTTCCACAATTACATGCATAAACTCATCAAATATTACTTTTATGATCTTATCACAAAATCAAAAGAGTAATCAAAACACCTTGCTGACTTACACTAAATATTTGATCACCTTTTAGAGCACAATGTTCACCTAAATCCAAATAAATGCATATTTTAATGTCACTTCAGGTAAGATCTTAGGGTTCATCATCTCTCAGTTAGGCATTTAAGTTGACCCTAACAAAGTCAAGGCCATCCTCGAGATGCCTCCACTCACAAAACTCAAACAATTACGCATCTTGTAGGGAAAAATCCAATTGATACATCATTTTATAACCCAAATCTTAGGCAAATTCAAGTCGTTTAATCACCTCTTACAAAAGGGGGTCACCTTCAAATGGGATGAGAATTACCAAAAATACTTTGATTCAATCAAAGCCTACCTTACCTCTTCACTAGTTTTATCTCCCCTAGATCCAAAGTTGTCATTCACTCTACATGTTTCCACAACAAACTTTGCACTTGGCACACTCCTTGCCTAAAAGAATGAATTTAATCATGAACAAGCTATATACTACATTAGTCGTACACTAGTTAGTTATGAAACCCATTATGCATACATGGAAAATTTGTGCTTGGTTGTAGTTTTGCCACCCAAAAACTATGCCATTACATGCTCAACCATACCATTTTTTCATTTTCTGTGACAACCCACTCCACTACATGATGAACAAGAGTTATCATAACTCTCATACTTATAAATGGATTATGCTCCTCATTGAATTTGACCTAGAATTTATTTTAAAAAAATATTTTAAGGGGTAGGTCATCGCAGACTAGCTTGTGGAGGCCCATAAAGAACACAATATTATACTAAGAGGGAGGGTGAACAATATAAGACCAACTTTTACTTTTTTTCCAAAAAATATTATCCAATATTATCAATGGCAATATCAATAGTATTAATCAAAGCAATGCATAAATCATCACACACAATAGAGACACCAATTTAACATGGTTCACCCAATGTGGGCTACTCCACGGAGAAAATATTTCTACTAAAATTTCCTCAATAAATATCTTGGGAATCACTTCCCTATTACAATGTTTATGGACCTTTGTCCAAAGGAGATACCAATCCCTTAAGCTCTTGCTTTGTGGATCTCTCTCCATAGGAGAACTTTTTCCCCTCTTCTCTGGTTCGTGGAACTTGATCCAGGAGAACTCTTTCTCCTCAATTGGTTTGTGGATCTCTCTCCATAAAAGAACATTATCTTACTAGGTGGTTTACGGATCACACTCCATAGGAGAACTCTTTCCCCTTTCTTTGGTTCATGGATCTCTATCTAGAGGAGAAATCTGTCTCCTCTGCTCTAGTCGATGATATTCTAGAAGACTTTTGCCCCCAATGCATTGGCTTATGGATATCTCTCCACAAAATACCTCTATCCTCACTGCCCTAGCTAATGGATATCTATCCACTAGAGACTATTGTCCTCTACTATATCACCTCCAAAGCCTACTCTTAAATTTATCCTCAGTTTTACATAGATCAACTCCAACTCTATCTCAGGTCTAGCACAAATTTACTCAAAAATATGCACCAACCTCTATCTCAAATCCTCCTCAATCCTTAACACAAATCTTGAACAAATAATTAATCAAAACTGCTCTTAATGTTATCCCAAGTCTTCACAAGAATTACTCAAATATGCCTTCAAGACTTTTTAGAGACTATAAAATTTACCTCAATCCTTCTCAGACTTGCTCAAATATACCTTCAAGCCTTCTCAAATACTTGCTCAAATCTTCCCTCAAGCTTTCACAAATACTTGCTCAAATCTACCTTCAAGTCTTCTCAAAGACTTGCTCAAATCTGCCCTCAATATTTCACAAAATCTTGCTCAACTCTGTCCTCAAGTCTCCTCAAAGACTTGCTCAAATCTATCCTCAAGCTTTCACAAAAGCTTGCTCAACTTTGTCCTCAAGCTTTCACAAAATCTTGCTCAATTTTGTCCTCAAGATTTCACAAAAGCTTGCTCAACTCTATCCTCAAGCTTTCACAAAAGCTTTCTCAACTCTATCCTCAAGCTTTCACAAAATATTGCTCAACTTTGTCCTCAAGCTTTCACAAAATCTTGCTCAACTCTGTCCTCAAGATTTCACAAAAGCTTGCTCAACTCTGTCCTCAAGCTTTCACAAAAGCTTTCTCAACTCTATCCTCAAGCCCCTTCAAGGACTTGCTCAAATCTATTCTCAAGTAATTTCAAATATTGCATACAAAACACCACTCAAATCTCTTTCAAAAAAACTCTCTTCAAACAAATTCTACTTGCCAATCTTCTTCTCAAAATCAATCACTCAAAAGTTCTCACAAAGATACTTAATTTGTTTTGCAATCCTAGCACAAATGGTTCTCACTCTTTATCTCAAAACTTCCCAAAAATTCATTCAACAATAACAGCATAGATTGTTCTCAAAAATCTATCTCAAATATTTCCAAACCATTCAATAATGAGGTACACAAAACTTGCTCATACATTTCCAACAATGCTTATCAAACAATCCTTTTCACTCCACCTTATGTTTCACACACTCATTCCAACAATCACTTTAAACAAAATATGATGTGCCCATACCTTTTATTTGCTTGATGAAGAATTATCCTCAAAAACTGGTCTTATAACCAACCACCTTTCTATGTGCCACTTTTCAAGGTTAGTTATCAAAATGCTTTCTCAATGAACTCTCTTCTCAAAATATATTTTACCATACAGAATAATGAAATATCAAATCACTTTTACACCTTATTTCTCCTAACTATGTAAGCCCAATTCCATCAACAAAGTTGACCAATTACATAATAATAATAAATCATATACACCTTATTATTATATCTCCTAACTTTGTATTAATGCATTTCCAAAATAAAAAGTCCACTTTAATTTTTGTCTCAATGCATTAATAAAAAAAACCACCTTAATTTCTATTTCAAAAGGAATCACCTTATACCTCCTTTTAATGCAAAAATAAAATTAATTTAAAACACCTTATAACTCCCTAGCACATACCTTAGCCACCATAGACCTTAGGGAAAAATTAATTTTTAACAAAAATTAATCCTCCTCTATGTTGTTGTGTCGCCTACCTAGGAGTCGAACCCGCACTGCCCGTTGGCCCCGCGCCTTAGCCTTGGCAAGGCTACCACATGGGCTAGCCAAGCCACATGACTATTATGCGCAGGTTTTCCTTCTTAATTTCTATCACCAACAATAAAAAAAAACCACGCGGTGCCTTCAAAAACTCCTCCACGTGACTCGAATGCAGGACCTCTCCCTTGCTACACGTTGTGCAAGCTTTGCTTGCCAACTCGGTTGCCACCTCGTATGAGTGGGGACACACCCCCTCTTCCCTTTGACCACTGACTTCTCCGCATAATGCACCAAGCGTTGACTTCTTCCTTCTACCACTTCACACGAACTATGCTATCATTCAGAGGCTCTTCGAATGCATTTCATCCGACTTAGGCTAAAACTTTAGCCTTATTTATATATTTCTCCTTCCTTTATTTTTGACATCGACGCTCATGCAATTTAATTTTTGGCACTTCAAAATTAATATTATTTTTATTAATATTTAACTTTAGGTTAAATATTAATTAATTATTTATTTAACCTTATGGTTAAATTTAATTAATTAAATAATATGCTTAACACTTTGATAAACCCTTTGGCCAATGCATTATCCAATCTCCTTTGAGAGGCCCTGATGGACAACATATTATAATATTAAAATATTATAATATTATCCTTTTTCACTTGCCTTCTTGCACATAGGGACATCAAAACCTTTTGACATTAATTCCATCAACAAACCTCTTGACATCAATGACAACAAAACATGCTCAAATTTCCAAAAATATCCCCCTTTGTCATTGATGGCAACACCCCTTTTTTTAACCAATCCTTTTTCCTTTTTCCAAATCTGCTCCCCTTGAGAAACTGCTCCCTCTAACTGAATGCTCTCCCCCTAACTCAAATATCTCCCCCTTTGACATCAATGGCAAAGGGACTCCTTTGGGGCTAAAGATAAGACTCTTAGCTCAACCCCCTCCCCACCTCCTCTCCTTGAGGTGATTAATTTTGGGGTGGGAGTATCTCTACTCCCAACATACAATACTCTTTTCCTTCTGATTATTTTATTCTACACCACTTGGTCTTATGCCCAACATTATGGCACATATAACACTTAATGTTGTGGTTCCTAGAAGGTGCAAATTTCTTGAAGTTCCTCCTGGTGAAGCCATACCCATTCCTATCATGAACCCTAAAATGAATTGCTTTATGACCAAAATGATTACAAGAGTAGCAATACCCTTGAAAGAGATGTCCATATCTAAAATTTCTCTTAGTGAAACCATATTCCTTCTTTCCATGTGTCCTACACTGCATAGCCTTGTGACCAAACCTATTACATGAGAAGCAACATCCTTTGAAGAAATATTGCCTTGGACCCATTGGTCTCTTAGTCCTTTCTTCCCTGTGATGTTCCTTGTTCCTTATTTGTGCATTGTTTCCTCTCTTGGTGAAACTTCTATTTTTCAACTTATTCTCATAAGTTTCAATTTCTCCTTCACTTTCTTCTTCTGAAGCTTCTTCTTCTTTGGAGCTTGATATTGACTCCTCTTCTTGCTTTCCTTGTCCTTCTTCAAAACCAAGTCTCATTCTATTTGATGAAGGTCTTTGTGCATTGATAATCTTATCCAAGGTCTTTGAGCTTCTCCCAAACCTGTGTAGCTTGTCTTTAGACTCTTTCACTTCCTTTCTTAGTGAACCAACCTCATGCTCTAGTCTTTCACATTCTAAGATTTTTACCTCTAACTTTTCTTTGAATCTCCTTGTCTTGGCTATTGAGTTTGTCAGATCTTGTATAAGCTTTCCTTTTTCTTCATCACATTCTTGAAATTGAGCCTTGAATCTCGAATTCTGCTTTCTAACTTTTCTTAATTCCTTAAGAGTAGAAATAAGCTCAACTTCTAGATCTACTACTCCTTCATTTTTTGATTCTTTCTCTACTTCTTTGTCTTCAAGAGCATCTTCATACTTTTTAGATTTATCTTCAATAGGAGTGCTTTCTTCTTCTTATGATCTTGTTTCTCTTCACTGCTACTGCTTTCAGATTCTATACAGTTAGATGCATAGTGACCATATTTACCATAATTGAAACACTTTACCATTTTCATACCTTTGTGCTTTCTTGAGTCCTTCTTGTTCCTTCTACCGTAGTTAGCTTCCTCATCACTGGTTGACTCATCACTTGAATCAGGTTTCTTATCCTTTGCTTTCTTTGCTGCTTTGAAAGTTACCTCTTTCTTCAGGATAGGATCCTTTACTAATATCATCTCATAAGCTATGAGTGTTCCATGTAACTCATCCAAAGTCAGATTTTCAAGATCTCTTGTTTCTTCTATGGCTGAAACTTTTCCATCATACCTCATATGAAGTGACCTTAATACCTTTTGAACAACATTGGATTCTTCAACTTTAAAACCAAGTCCCCGTATGGATTTAACAACCTCATCCACATGAAGTAAGTATGCTGCAATATCTTCCTCATATTTCATCTTCAAGTCTTCAAGAGTTTTCTTGTGATTTTGCAATTTTTCCATCTTAACATTTTTATCTCCCTCATATGCTTTCTTCAACTTTTCCCATATCTCTTTTGCTGATGTGCAATGCATAACTTTCACAAATTTTGCTTCACGTAATCCATCCAAGATTGCATTCATTGCTTTTACATTATACAGATGTAGGAGCTTACCATATTTATCTGTGGGAGGACTAGTTGTAGGTGTGTATCCATCCTCAACTACTTTCCATGTCTCATATCCTTGAGCCATCAGGTAAGTCTTCATTCTTATGCTCTAGAAGGTATAATTATTCCCATCGAACAATGGTGCCTTATTTGTTGATGATCCACTCTAAGATGCCATCTGTGTTCCTGTATACTCTTCCTTCAATTTGTTAAACTCTTCTGAAGGAACCCACTCTAATACCAATTGAAGAACACATGCTTATACTGAGAGGGGGTGAGCAATATAAGATCAACTTTTACTTTTCTTTCCAAACAATATTATCCAATATTATCAATGACAATAACAACAGTAGTAATCAAAGCAATGCACAAATCATCACACGCAATAGAGAAACCAATTTAATGTGGTTCACCCAATGTGGGCTACTCCAAAGAGAAAATATTTCTACTAAAATTTCCTCAACAAATATCTTGGGAATCACTTCTCTATTACAATGTTTATGGACCTCTATCCAAAGGAGACACCAATACCCTAAGCTCTTACTTTGTGGATCTCTCTCCACAGGAGAACTCTTTCCCATTTTCTCTGGTTCATGGAACTTGACCCAGGAGAACTCTTTCTCCTCAACTAGTTCATGGATCTCTCTCCATAGAAGAACTCTATCTTTCCAGTTAATCCGTGGATCACACTCCATAGGAGAACTCTTTCCCCTTGCTCTGGTTCATGGATCTCTATCCATAGGAGAACTCTATCTCCTCTACTCTAGCTGATGATCTTCTAGAATACTTCTGCCTCGACTACATTGGCTTATGGATCTCTCTCCATAGAATACCTCTATCCTCACTACCCTGGCTAATGGATCTCTATCCACTGGAGACTATTGTCCTCTACTCTGTCACCTCTAAATCCTGCTCTCAACTCTGCTCAATCTCTATCTCAAATCTACACTAAACTCTATCCTCATTCTAGCACAAATTAGCTCCAACTCTATCTTAGGTCTAGCACAAATCTGCTCATAAATCTACACCAAATCTACCTCAAGCCTTAACACAAAGCTTGAAAAAATTAGTAATTAAACCTACTCTCAATGTTGTTCCAAGTCTTCACAAGACTTGCTCAAATCTACCTTCAAGCCTTCTCAAAGACTTTCTCAAATCTACCTTCAAGCCTTCTCAAAGACTTGCTCAATTTGCCTTCAAGCCTTCTCAAAGACTTGCTCAAATCTACCCTCAAGCTTTTACAAAGAATTTCTCAAATCTACCTTCAAGCCTTCTCAAAGACTTGCTCAAATCTATCCTCAATTTTTCACAAAAGCTTGCTCAACTCTATCCTCAAGTCTCCTCAAAGACTTGCTCAAATATGTCCTCAAGCTTTCACAAAAGCTTGCTCAACTCTATCCTCAATATTTCATAAAATCTTGCTCAATTTTGTCCTCAAGATTTCACAAAATCTTGCTCAACTCTGTCCTCAAGATTTCACAAATTCTTTCTCAACTTCATCCTCAAGCTTTCACAAAAGCTTGCTCAACTCTATCCTCAAGCTTTCACAAAATCTTACTCAACTCTGTCCTCAAGATTTCACAAAAGCTTGCTCAACTCTATCCTCAAGCTTTCACAAAATCTTGCTCAACTCTATCCTCAAGCCCTTTCAAGGACTTGCTCAAATATTTCCTCAAATAATTTCAAATATTGCATACAAAACACCACTCAACTCTCTTTCAGAAAAACTCTCTTCAAACAAATTCTACTTGCCAATATTCTTCTCAAAATCAATCACTCAAAAGTTCTCACAAATATCTTAATTTGTTTTGCAATCCTAGCACAAATGGTTCTCACTCTTTATCTCAAAACTTCCCAAAACTCATTTAGCAATAACAGCCTAGATTGTTCTCAAAAATCTATCTCAAATATTTCCAAACCATTCAACAATGAGGTACACAAAACTTGCTCATACATTTCCAACAATGCTTATCAAACAATCATTTTCACTCCACCTTATGTTTCACACACTCATTCCAACAATCACTTTAAACAAAAGATGATGTGCCCATACCTTTTATTTTCTTGATGGAGAATTGTCCTCAAAAACCTATCTTATAACCAACCACCTTTCTATGTGCCACTTTCCAAGGTTAGTTATCAAAATGCTTTCTCAATGAACTCTCTTCTCAAAAGATATTTTACCATACAAAATAATGAAATATCAAATCACTTTTACACCTTATTTCTCCTAACTTTGCAAACCCAATTCCATCAACAAAGTTGACCAATTACATAAGCAAAATAAATCATATACACCTTATATCTCCTAACTTTGTATTAATGCATTTCCAAAATAAAACCTCCACTTTAATTTTTGTCCTAATGCATTAACAAAACAATCCACCTTAATTTCTATTTCAAAAGGAAATAACCTTATACCTCCTTTTAATGAAAAAATAAAATTAATATAAAAACACCTTATAACTCCCTAGCACATACCTTAGCCACCATAGACCTTAGGGCACAATTAATTTTTAACAAAAATTAATCCCCCTCTATCTTACTGCCTGCCACCGAGAGTCGAATTTGCATTGCCTGTTGTCCCCGTGCCTTAGCCTTGGCAATGCTACCGCATGGGCTATCCAAGCCACACAACTATTATGCGTACGTTTTCCTTCTTAATGTTTACCGCAAACAATAAAACAAAACCATGCAGTGCCTTCAAAAACTCCTCTATGCAACTCGAATGCAGGACCTCTCCCTTGTTATGCGTTGCACAGGCTTTGCTTGCCAACTCGGCTGTCGCCTCGGATGAGTGGGGACACACCTCCTCTTCCCTTTGACCATTGACTTCTCCATGTAATGCACCAAGTGTTGACTTCTTCCTTCTGGCACGTCACATGAACTATGTTATCATTCGAAGGCTCTTCAAATCCTTTTCATCCGACTTAGGCTAAAACTTTAGCCTTATTTATATATTTCTCCTTCCTTTATTTTCAATGTCGACGCTCATGCAATTTAATTTTTGGCACTTCAAAATTAATATTATTTTTATTAATATTTAACTTTAGGTTAAATATTAATTAATTAATTATTTAACCTTATGGTTAAATTTAATTAATTAAATAATATGCTTAACACTTTGATAAACCCTTTGGCCAATGCATTATCCAATCTCCTTTTAGAGGCCCTAATGGCCAACATATTATAATATTAAAATATTATAATATTATCCTTTTTCACTTGCCTTCTTGCACATAGGGACATCAAAAACTTTTGACATTAATTCCATCAACAAACCTCTTGACATCAATGACAACAAAACATGCTCAAATTTCCAATAGCCCCATGACCAGATACTCACCCTCTCATCATTCAACTCCTTGATGACTCCATATTTAATATCACAAAACCTGAAGAATATGTTGAACCTGAGATAACTACTGACTTAAAATTATTATTTTATGGTTTCTACTACACACACGTTGGGGGTGTAGGCATAATATTTTTCACCCTAGATAGAGAGCCCCTTCTGTTCTCATTCAAACTAGGGTTTCCTTGCACAAAAAACAACATAGAATATGAATCCCTTATTCTTGATATAAAACAATCACATTCCATGCACATTTGATGCCTTCACATCATTGGAGACTCTCTTCTTCACATCACAGGAGATATGGCAATGTCATTGTCCCATTCTCCAGCAATATAAGCAAATTGCCCAGCAACTCATCCAATTCGAGTGGTATGCTATCAAAGTTGCCCTTCATTCCTCTAATCATTTTGTCGACACAATGGTCTCCTTAGGATCATTGATACAACAAAATCTCCTTTTGGATACTACGCATGTATTTTTTCACACGCTTACAAAATCAGCTATCTCATATTTACCTCATACAAATTATGATGCTATTTACGTTGTCCAAACTAAACCACATGGTCCTTGGTTTTCCCAAATTAAGTATTACATCAAATTAGGCTTCCTACCTTGCAAGATATCACATGCTCAATGTCAAGCATTCAAACAACATGCCATTCACTATACACTACTGAGGGACATCTTGTACCACCATAATTATGATGGTATTCTCCTACGTTGCCTCAAACCACATGAATCCTAGTGGATAGTACAAGAAACCCATGATGGTACTTGCAGTGGTCACTTCAGTGGTATGGCTATCACTAAGCAGATCTTACGCATGGGCTACTATTGGCCCAAAATAGAACATAACTGCTATGAATATGTCAAGTGAACCATAAATTCTAGCAACATACCAACCTCATGCACCTTCCTTCGCAAGCTCTCCAACCAATTTAATCCATGTGGTCTTTCTCATAGATGAAGAAGCGGACTCTCATATTCACATCCAAGCAACCATAAATGACACAACCTACAAGCGTGTTCTCATTGATACCATTTTTTCTATCAGAATCATTTTTACTACATCCTTACACCACCTACATATTCCTCCAACTCACTTCACCACCCCATCACTTGATCTTTGAGCATTTGATGGTTCCATGCAACCCATAGTAGGCTCCATTGTCCTACCAATACAAGTGGGTATTTGCAGCATTTATATCCTATTCCACATTATTCAGGGCAAGATACAGTACAACATCTTGCTTGAGCATCCATGGATTAGGGATATGTAGTGTGTCCCTTCTACATTACACCACTACCTCAAATATATCCATGATGGACCTATTCACTGTGTTCCTACCAACAGAGACACCTTCAAATTCTATAACATCGTAAACCTTCCACCAAGACCCTTATCTTATACATAACTTTTTCCTATTTTATCCCATCAATCTGTCAGAGCATCAACATATCCATCCACATCAACCTCATTACCACACTCTCCATCAAGGACATATACCTCATTTTCTGCACCACTTTCGCCAACTACCATAGAATCTAATCCAGTTACCATACATTTTTCACCACCTTCCCTGTGGCCACTTGCATCTTCTCAACCGTCCTACTCCATAAATCCATACCAGTGTTGATATCCTCTTCGTCACCCCCACTATGGACCACCACCATATCTAGCCCATCATTCTCTATGAAATCTCCTATCCTCCTTATATCTCAAATACCCTCATATACATTTCATCCATGACCTAGGTTTTTCACATCTCCTCACAGCCCAGCACCGATATATGCTGACTCAAATCCATAATTCCTTCATGCAAATCATCCTATCCCATGTATGGTAGCTAAAGGCCATGATCAAAAATAATGAGCCTCTCACCTTGATGACCAATAGTTTCACTCTTCTGCTACCACAATACAAGGTTCTCAGCTATCACCTTCCTCTTCCAATTCATACTCACCACCTTGTACGTCACCTCACATATCTATCTTCATGATGAACTCTAGTCCAGATGACTATAATATTTGTGATGCTCATGTATGACCTCCTACCATCCAATCCATGTGTGATTATGGTTGCCCTTTAGATTTAGTATTAACCATTGGAACTATTGTACAATTAGGTCCTCCTAACAACCAAACCAACTTTGTTTATGCAGGACTAGATTCCTCACTTTCGATTGTAGTGCCTCCACCACCACAATATAGCTTTTGTGGTACACTATATCACATGTCTAATCCCCATTTCACCTTATGCTATCTTTGGAATTTCCATTAGCATGGATTTGGATTAGGAAATTACAAACAAGGGCTACACACACCTATCAATCCCCACGTACAGTCACCTATAGACAAATCTGGGTTAGGCTATCATCCCACCACCATTCACACACTCAAGTATGAGCTTTAGGATCTATCCTTGCACCCTTCCTTGCTTTCAACATACACTTTGGAGGAATATAATAACATGGATATTTTGGAGGAGAGCTCATCTCCTCATTCGACCATTACTTTTCCATTCGACGCCCTTCTTTGACACTATGTCATCATGTTGTGTTGATGAATTAACTAACCAATTTGCTACATTATATTTAGATGCTCATTACCTAAAATATGATATGTGACCTATCCAAAAAGCATGCACCTATCTAATACATCAATCAGAATCAACAAAAAAAGTATAAAATGATAAACAATATTTCATATAACAAGTAAAATGGATGTTTCTTTTATTAATATTGAAAACAAATCTCAGTTACAATCATGTCCCTCTTAGGGTCACCCAAATGTTGATACAATTGATACAATTCCAAAGCCCCAAATGGAGTAGGTACAATACTAAGGCTCTCTAAATAGTCACAAACTGCTCTAGGATGGAGTTGACCCTCTTGTTCGTGTTGAGGAAGAAATTAGATGATTAAATCTCCTTCGAACCTGCTTTCCTAGGGTTAAGAAACAACACAAAAGTATTAATAGCATAGGAAACCTCTCGTAATGAGGCCCTTTAAAGGATATAAATATGAAAATGCCATAACAACTAATGAAATCAAGAAAATGAACAAATCATGCTAGGCTTATACAAAACTCATAAAGATTACTTAAAACATAGAAATGAAGAATGTTGTTATCTATCTAACAGACTAATTGCATGAAATGATGCATTGAAACAAGAGATTAGTGCAAAGTTGCAAAAATGGAAAGAACTCACATAAAGCCCTAATTAAACTAGTCAGTGTCTCGAAAACATGAAATAAACTACTGAAATGACTAATCTAGTCTAATTAAGCATAATGCAAAAGAAATAGTAAGGATATCTATCACCTGTTGCAAATCGTAGCTCAGATGAGCGGTCTACACTGCACACCGTGGCTGTCAACTGTAATGAGCAATCAAGTAGCTTTTCCCTCTAAATAAAGGGTTGTGAGCTTGATCTTCCTTGTCCAATTGATGATCAAGGGTCACCTTCATATCCTCTGACTAGATTGGCGGTTGAATTCCACAATTGGGCCTTTGTTTGCCTGAATTAGTGTTTTTTGATGTTCTAGCTCCTTAGGGAATCCATGGTACAAATTGGCTTGATGCTTGGTTAGTTAACAAGTGGATAACAATCGAACTCCCTCTCAATGCACTCAAGTGAGTCTACAATTCGATAGGGCTTCACTGCTCTAATATCCAATGCACTCTCTCATCTCTATTTCGACAGCGCTTCACTATAAAAATGCACTATATGTTCCATATAGTTTGCCCTATTTTGGAAAGGTTACTTATAGGAATACCCAAGGGCTAGGGGTGGCTTCATGGAGAAGCCAAGATCAAGAAGAGGTGGTTAGGATAGTTGGATTGGAAGCCTCTAGAATATTTCATCCTTCAACCGCCTTCTTCTTGAACAAATGGTCGTTCAAACCGATTTGGCTTAGATAAAGACCAACTGAACTTCAATTTAGATCGCAGGTGACAACTATGGCCTAGACTGTAGACCACATGTCTTATCTATGATTCAAACTATAGACCATAGGTATTAATCGTAGTTTAGACTAATTAGGCCAAGGATCCCAAATTTAGTGGTTAGAACCACTACTCTATCTTGGAGTCTGTCCAAGATCTTCCATATGGTCTTGTAGCATATCCTATATGAGTAGTCACCATCGACATGATGCATTTTAGGTGTCTACATATACCCCTTTTGAGATGCATTATGAGATCGAACAACACTGAGCAAAAATAGGCCTCCTAAAATGACGTCGAAGGTTCCATGATGATCATTGATATGATCAATAGTAGATGCCCCAGGTCTTGCAAAAGGATGGGCATCCTATAATCACTGCTTCGAACTGGGTGAAAGGCTTAAATTTGCAATATTTTGCACTCGTCATCAAACATTCAAGTAGCTTTGGTGCTACAATAGGAGTTAGGCCTATATAACTGAAAGTATGAGAGTTACAAACTAACTATCATATTTTCTATTTTCCCCAAGCAAAGGGGTAAGCTTATGATAGTTGTTGATAATGATTCGTAAGACGAATGCAATTTTGACAAGATCAAGGGATCTACGATTTTAGAGATATTCTGTTGACTTTGATTATGATTATGATATTATGACTACCCCCTCAAGCGACAAGTTGATGAGGGCAATGACAATGAATAAAGCAACAAGATCGCTTGACCATAATGAATGATCTAAACAAGCTTAAAATTTGAGCATTTAATTACTTGGCTAAATCTAGTTCAGCTTATGATCACAACTATTAATATTATTTTCACATTTCTATCTCATGGATCAATCTAGCTACAATAGCCTTCTTAGGAAATAAAAATGATACAATGCCAATTAGATTTATGTTGAATCAATTTGTCGATGATCTACTGAAAAGATATCATAGGATAAATGGCATGAAACACCTTGTTCCTGTGGAGTGGTCCAGCCTGGAAGGGCTTCTTCGGGATTTAAAATAAGTATATCAAATCAACGATGACAATTTTACACCAAATGTCCTTATGGTTATTTACTCATCTTATCGGATTTCATAGAGCATCAATCGTTGCAACCACCAAGTGTCTAGGGTAAATAACTAAATACGAGGTGCATTTGGCTTTGTTAAATAATGTTTTTTGACTTTTTGAATTTTTTTTTTATCCTAATGCTTGAAAATCACCCAATTTGCTAAATTGATTGCACTTATTGAGATTCTTATCTGTTAGGAATCATTAATTTATCATTTAAAACCTTCCCATGGTGGGATTTTAGTGCATTTAATGCCATTTGCAAACCACACTTATGGCCTACAACTATAAATTTCAAATTTGTGAACCGCAACTCAGACCTGCGATCACAAAACCCTAATTCCAAGACCATGATTGTTAGCTATGGTCCGACAAAATTAGGAAAAGTATATAAATTTTCCCATTTGAAAATTTTATTATTTTTCCTTGAAAGCGACTACAACTGGAGAGCTCTGAGAGGTGAGGAAGCATTACTGATGCGAGACGCTGCCAAAAATGCTACCTACGACCTCCTACACATCCCGATGGCAGACCCTAGATAGCCTTCATCCAGTCGAGGCATCGGTGCAAGAAAGGTAACTCAAAACCAAGTCCTCACACTCCTTACCAAATTAAAATGAACCACATTAAGTAATGGGTCCAATTAACCTCACTAAACTGTTGGTAATGAACCTCACATTAGTCTAGGCTAGATTAGGATTTTAATTTTTGGTTTTCCAAGCTAGGAAGTGACCCTAAAAGGGTCACATTCCTAGATCGCAGCTGGTAGATGAGGTTCCCAATTATCAAATTGGAGACCACAGTTGTCAACCGCGGTGGGATTCAAATCCCAACAATCAATTTTTGATCGCATGCAGACCGTAAATTTGACCTACGATTTGCAAATTTATAAAAAAAATTCAATATTTTTGATTTTTTTCAATGATTTTTGACAGTTAATGCCATTTATTGCACTTTTGAGATGCATTTTTGAATTTTTGTGAACTTTTTGATCACTTTTTGCATGTTTTTGTATTTTTTGGCAATTTTTTAGATTTGTTTTATCTTTTTGGGGTATTTTTTGGCAATTTATATTTATATTTTTGCTCTGCAAAAATTGACCTCTAGAGCTAGGGAGTCAGATGTCCTTCGTACCCTCCGTAGATAGCTCACTGACTAGGAGCGAATGTAGTTTAGTGTGGTTGGCTTCAGCTATGTGCTTGATATACCTACGATCATGGTAGATCTGGCATACATGACTGCATTGGCCCAGCACTGGGAGGTGTGGACCAACACATTTCACCTGCTCACAGGTGAAATGATAGTTACATTGGAGGACGTCTACCGGATCTTCAGGATCCTGATCGATGGCGAGCCCATCACCTCCTCTCCCTTATGGATTAAGGAGGAGATCTTTGATGACATATTTGGTGACCATAGTTTGGATGCCTAGGGCAGGATGGACCACGAGGGCATCCATATCAAATATTGATAGGAGAAGGGTGTCTTCTCAGTACGAGAGGTGGTCTTCATGCATCTAGTTGTGCATATTATGCTTATAGACTCCTTGGGCATGAGGATTCCCTGGAATCTCATGGCCATTGTCAGGAGAGTTACTTAGAGTTCTACTCAGAGGCCTCTACTCTTAGCTTAGGGGAGCACTCTACTATGTTAGCTATACTGAGAGTTATACTAGGCTATGTGTAGGAGCTAGGTTGGCATCAACTGCAGCCTATTACTTCAAATCTAGGGTTGGAAGCATATCAGGATCGAGCGGTTGATCGATATATCGCTCACTATCACCACTATTCTTGCCACACACCTGTGCTATATGGTATATTGGCCTCATGAGGAGGAGGGGTTCTAGAGCAGGTCCCATGCTGAGGATGTGGACCATTATATTGCTAGATTTGCATAGCTCTGGGTGGACGACATAGAGTGGTGTTTGTATATGGATTGTCCTGTTTGGTGAGAGGTTGATGAGTGGTTGCACCAGACAAGGAGGGATAGGTGGTTACTCAGTTGTAAGGTCGATATATATGAGCATCAGTTCTACTCACATGTCGTCCACCAGTTTGGGCTCGTATAGGATATTTTGGAGTTGCCTATCATCTATTGATGCCTAGTACTGGAGAGGGATTTGCCCTACATTCAACCGACACTGCTTGGAGATGAGGTAGATTATTTCTAGGAGACAATCATGCCTAGGCCTAGGACCACCCCAACGTATGACACTTGGTGGTCCCTACTATAGTGGTAGGGTTTTGGGCCCATCATCTGGATAGATGACAACACCGAGACTGATCCAGAGGGGTGTAATGTGTTCTAGTGGACCAAGGGTGGATGGGACATGAAGGTAGCTGCAGAGGATGCTCCAAAGGTTGAGGTTAAATAAGAGGCATCAAAGGAGAGTGAGGCACCTCTTGAAAGTGAGGTGGGGCAGCTACTAGCTCAGGTTACTAATATTCAGAGTCAGGTTGGGAGGTTGTAGATCTAGTAGTTGCAGCATGACACTTCTATCATCGTACTAGAGGTGAAGCTGGATCATAGTGTAAGGTAGCTATAGTAGGCCTCAGAGGAGATCACAACTCTCCAGGCATGGGCTATAGTGGCGAAGGGACATGTTTATGATCTCACTAGTGAGCGAGATCTAGCACATGCACGATTGAGTATGGCTATTGCAGAGAGGGATCTACTCAGGGTACAGAGGGGGGACCCTTCATCCTCCCAGGATATCATAGAACCTCCAGCCACACCATTTACATTGCTGCCAGGTGGTCGTGACCCTGTGGCAAAGATCTAGTGCTTATAGGACCTCATGGAGGAAGGCAACGAGAGGTATACAGGTAGGATAACCCACATAGACCATATAGAGGGCCACATCAGGTTGATTTGTAGGCAGGTCCTAGAGGATCCACATGCTTCTAGGTCACAATAGACCAAGACCAAGATGACAGGGCAGTCCTCTGCTAGTTCGAGCCATCAGACCCACAAGACCGAGAGGACACATAGGTCCTCTAGCACACATGGAGCTAGATCTCATAGGAGCCACAGGGATAGTGGGGGTGATGGCAGGAGTTACTTTGATGCTGGGGGTGTAGGCCCCTAGTACAGATCTTCAAAGATATTCATTGTACCATTTTTGAGTGTAAGGTTGAGGACCTACACAGTTGTAGCCTGTGGACATTTTGATATACCCCTATGTACTCATTGACACACACACACACACACACACACACACACACATATATATATATGATCATTTTGGCTCATTATGTGTACTTGTAATTTATATATTTTATGTTTATGCACATGGATGCAGATGTTTATATTGATGCTATGTTTATATAATGTGATGTATGGATGACATGCACTAGATAGCTATTTTAATTTATGATGATGATGATATGCAATGATCTATATGCTTAGATGTGCTACTTATGATGGATGCATATGGATGTTATATCTACTTTTAAACGCATATTTAATTTTTCTTTATTATATGCATTTAATTTATGGCGATGTTATAATATGCTAGCGTAATATATGTAATACGTTATTTACATGATGGTAATATAATGTAAATGAACCTGTATGCTTTAATCACTTAAAAATAAGCAATTAATGTGATATGTGTTTAACAATCTAATGGACGACACCATAGAATGTGTAAAAATCATGAATATAATTGAAAATCCTCATTACAAGAATTTAATCAATTAATCACCCATATATGAAATGCAATGATATGCAACGATATGATGTGAATGATATGATATGTCACTCTATATTTCTTTTGCAACTTGAAACATATGCACAATATAGTCAATGGTTTTCTAAATATCATTTTTGATATCCATTCGATATTTATCTTCTTGATTGTGCTCAATGTAATGATGTATCACAGATTCGATACTTTGCAATTTGATGATTTGAAATGACTTTATTTTATATGGTTCATTATATTTGATATTTTGTTGCTATTAGAGAAATTTTTGAGGTTTTCCATGAGACTCAAACACCCTAGTAGACTTCTCAAATGGCACATACTAACTGTACAAGGCTTTTTTTGGACAAATCTTTCGTCATGAATGACCCAACTGTTCATTACCCCTGTGTGTGCACGTGAGTATTTTTAGATAGAGCATAGGCATACCCCAGATGTTAGTAGGGACTCTTCCAACCCATATGTGAGATCGGGCTCCTCCCATGTTTTTATCATCCTTGTTTTAGACTTGATTGGACTATACTTCTAGACAACCCCAGGCACCCAGAGCTAGCTCATATTGCAAATTGATTAGGACTACCCCTCCAAGAATAGTCAGAACTCTTTCAACCCATTTCTATGATTGGGGATAACCCAATAGAACTACTACTCCAAAAGCAGGCAAGACTCTTTCAACCCATTACTGCAATCGGGGTTCACTCTATGGCTTTGAATGGTGAACAATTCAGGGATTCAAGTTCTCACCCTTCTTTTCTTTCTATTCATGGGGATACTTGCTCATGTGTAGTGATTAAAATCACTATTTTTTTACGTTTTACTTTGAGTGATAAAAATCACTGTTTATTCCCATTTTTGTTGAGCAAGGGATTTACATAGTGCTTTTTATTCACTATGTAACTTTAGATTTGAATTTGAACTTGATTTTTATCTTTGTTTTTTCTTTGATTTGAATACTCAGGATTTTGAATTTTGAGATTTCAATTTGGGATATCAATTTTAGGATATTGATGTGGGGTATCAACCTCTGATGTTGATCTGGGATGTTACTCTAGGATATTGCTCCTTTATTTTTAAGCAAGGGAATGTATGGGTAGGGAAAATATTATCCTTTTCCCAAGGTTCACCACTCTATACCGACCAATTTGTAAGATAAGCAAGTAATAAAACCCATCTCTCTAAATACCTAGGACCACTTTTGTAGATTTCATCTTCTCTTATCTTAGCAGGATTTTAAATGTGTCAATTAGTGATGGGATCCTTATATGCCAAGCACTATCACAATAAGTGACCTCATCTACAAAAGCAAAAGAAGCTTTCTACGACATCTAAGAAACCCACTAGGTATGGCTGAGTGACTAGAAAACTTTGGTATATATACATACATATTTTATAGCAACAGGTGTTATGTTGACAAATATATTTACTCACATGAATGATGGATTATAATAAATGCAAAGATACATGATTAAAACGCAAACGTGATGTCATTTTTAAGACTGAAAAACATAATCCATTCTACTATGGAATGCAACAGATGAGGAATTCCTATATGCAATGCAATTATGAAATGAACACATGTGTAAATGAAAATGCATAATGCAAATGCAATTTTTTTTGGATTTTATGCTTTACCAATTTTTTTTTGGATTTTATTGATTTTTATAATTTTTATGGATTTTGAGCCTTTATATTTGACCAAATGGTGAGTACATGCCCTTGGAACCTTTAGGATTTGACCAAGTGATTTTAAGAACCCTTGAAGCCTTTTTGGATTGACCAAAGGGATTATGAGCACCTTTGGGGCTTTTTGATTGACCAAAATACTCATGATGGAGCTTGGATCCTTTTAGGATGACCGTGTGGTGTTAAGCAAACCCTCAAGGCTTTTTGGGTTGACCAAAGGGATTGTGAGCACCTTTGGAGCTTTTTAGGATTGACCGAGTGGTTTTAGGTAAACCTTCAAAGCCTTTAATTGACATGACCAAGCGATTTTTGGAACCCTTGGTGCCTTTTGCTATGCTCTCAAGAATAGAACGCCTTAATATGGATGATGTTGAGATATTCAGGCTCTTCAAAACCCCCTAGCGACATTAGGCATTAAGTACCCGGTCCAATATTTTTAGATATGATATAGGGTCCTAGCCAATTAGCCATAAATGTATCTCACATATCAAGTGGTAAATTAGAGTTATGTTGGTTCTCTTTCAAGATATGATCCCCAACTTCAAAGTCTCTCTAATGGACTTTGATATTATAAGATCATTTTAGTCGCTCTTGATAAACACAGAGATGCTCAAGGGCATTCACACGATGTTCATCAAGTAGCATCAATTAATCTAGTCAAGCTTGTTGTGTGGTGTCGTCATCGATGAACTCTTTGCGACATGTAGCATTGGAATTTCCAATTCTAAGGGCATAATGGCCTCAGTGCCATATACTAGTGAAAATGATGTTGCCCCAGTGGGCATCCGAATGCTAATCCTGTAAGCCCATAATGCAAGGGGCAGCTGGATATGCCAATCTTTGTGGTTTTCTTGAACCGTATTTTTCAAAATAACCACCACTATCTTTTTTGAGGCCTCAGCTTGCCTATTTTACTGTAGATAATAAGGAGTTGCAAAACTATGTTTGATTCTATACTTAGATGTCAAAGCTCTCATAGTTTTGTTCTTAAATGATGTTCCATTATCCGAAATTATCTTGGATGGAATCCCAAAATGACATATGATATACTCGAGGATAAACTCTGCTATGCGAGCCCCAATCATCATTGTTAAGGGTATTGCTTCCATCCATTTGGTAAAGTACTCAGTAGTTGTAATAATAAAATCTAATCCCCACTGAGCAAATGTCCAAGCCGGTTGAATGGACTGTAAGGCCTGCGATGGCAAGTGCGTAAGATTAGCATGATGCTGACATTTGATACATTTCTTGACATACACATTGCACTCCTTCTCCATAGTGGGTCAATAATAACCCATTTGAAGGATGCACTTGACGATGGCCATGCCATTGAAATGGCCATCGCATGTATCATCATGAGCTTGTGAAATCACCCAAGATGCCTCTTGGGGCTCTAGAAAATGAAGGAGAACTCCATCATAGCCTTGTTGGTACAAAATGTATCTTAGCAAGACATATTTAGTCACTTTTTGCTTGAATGTGCATTTTTCAACATGCGACAATCCCTCTGGGATCATACCAAGTTTTAAGAAGTCTTGTATTTGCGATATCTAGCTCTGGTAAGCTTCGGCTTCGACTACCATGACGACTTGCTCTCCTTGTGTATCTACATGTGCAAATGCAGACTAGGAAACAACCTTGTGGAGAATGGTGGTACCACTCCCCATAGGATGTTGAGAGGTTAATAACCCCCAGGGTGCATTTTTTAGAAAGTATTTAGCTCTGTAGAACCATTCAGCTTTTGGTTCCATGCTAATCATGTTGATTGACATTTTATTGTCAAAGGCTTCACGTTTCGTTGTAGGATGTGAAAGCATTTTAACATGAATGGTAGTGAAATTGGTAGACAGATTTCGAGGGATCAATGATCCCAAAGATACCATTATGTCTATGAACCTATTTGATGAGTGAGGGATTGCCTCAATTTCATACCATTCTAATTTAGCCAAATATGTAACAACGAGATCTTTATAAGCTTTTAACATGGGACATCGACATTGAAAGAGCCCCTTAACTTGGTTGACTATGAGAAAGGAGCCACCAAATATGTTTAATATTTTAATTTTCATGGTGATGGTTGTATGGAGGCCCAACAGTAGGGCCTCGCATTCAACATTGTTGTTGGTGCAAGAAAAGTATAATTTAACCGAAAAGGGCATTGGATCACCTTACAACATGATAAATACTATTCCTACACCACCCCTTGCTCGCACTTCAAACCATCAAAGAACAAGGTCATATTAGCATTATTCTCTAGTTATTCAGGTTTGGGAGCTTTGGATATGACTAAGACTGCATCATCCGGAAGCTCAATGGTCAAAGGCCTACTGTTTGATAGTGGTGCCTCAACCAGCTGATCAACTATGACTTGTCCCTTAATGGAATTTTGGATTATGAATTCCAAGTCAAATTCTATCAGTAGCATGATCCACTTCGTAGTATGTGTGTTATGATATATCTTGCTCATCATGTACTAAAAAGGATTTGTTTTGATATTACATATGTCGTATGACTTAGCATATAGTATTGTAATTTCTTTATGGCAAACACTACTACTAAACATAGTTTCTCCACATATGCATATCCTAGCTCATAACTTACCAAGGTTCAAGTAATATAATATATGGTTTTGTCTTTACCTTGCACATTATTTTGGGCTAACATGGTCCCTAATGTAAAGTTGGTTGCCGATATATAGCAAAAATGGCACATCTGGCCTTGGTGGAGCTAATACTGGCGGTGTCACTAGGTATTGCTTAATTTTAGCAAAGACTGCTCAACAGTCCTCGTCCAAGTTGAATGGGACCCCTTGTGTAGCAGTCGATTCATGGATCAACACTTATCTGATAATTGAGTGATAAATCGCTTTATCAAAGCTACTTTGCCTTGTAGGCTTCTTAACTATTTAATGTTTAAGGGAGGATGCATCTCTAGAATAGCCTTGACCTTTGTTGGGTCGACTTCGATGCCTCATTTTGAAATGATGAACCCTAAGAGTTTACCTGAAGTTACGCCAAATACACACTTCTTAGGATTCAACCTAAAATTATGCTCTATCAGGCAATCGAAGACCTTCCTCAGGACCTCAGCATGCTCACTACACAGTAATGACTTTGCCAATAAGTCATCAATATAATCCTCTAGTATCTTATGTATGCAGTCATGAAAGATATATGTCATGGCGCGCTGGTATGTGGCACTAGCATTTTTGAGTCCAAATGGTATATTATTTATAGAAAAATGTCCCCCATGGAATTATAAACATGGTTTTATGCTGGTCTTTGGATTTAATCCAAATTTTATTGTAACTAGAAAACCGTCCATTAAGGAGAGCATCTCATGACCTGTAGTTGCATCTACAATAGCATTGATATTCGACAACGAAAATGAATCCTTTGGTGTTGCCTTATTTAGGTCTCTAAAATCCATACAAATACAGATCCTTTCATCAGGTTTTCCTACGAGTACCATATTGGACACCCATTCCGGATAGTCAATGGAGATCACAAACTCTACATCCAGTAGCTTTTGCAATTCGTTCTTCACCATTAAGGCTACTATTGGATGCATCTTTCTAAGCTTTTGCTTGACTGGCTTCTTTGATAGATCTAGCGAAAGATTATGGGTAACAAATTTTAGGTCTAAACTTGGCATATCTTTATAATTCCAAGCAAAAATATTAGATCTCTCTTTCAGTAGAGGAATGAGGGTGGCACGCTCATCTGGAGTGATACTCTTTCCAAATTTAACCTTCTTTGGATTGGTGGGATCGTTATTGATGTCCACATCGAAGGTTTCCTCTATTGACATGTGTGATCCTTCCTCAAGATGATGAGGCATAGCTATCAAATGGATGTCATCAGTTGGATTTATAGGTTTCGCATTGGAAGCATCCTCAACACGATAGACATCATAAGCATAGCCTAGCATAAAATGAAACATTTCCAATATTTCTTTGTTAGGGAAGAAATTTTTAGGCTCAACAGGTGAGTCAGCACGATCCCAATTGATAGCATCTACATTTAAATGCAATAGTTTGGACAGATCAGCTAGAATGCAGAGTGGAGTGGTCAAATCAATGGACACCATATTGATGGAATGGAATTGATCTCCAAGACCACAAAGATAAACATCTACATCACCGGCGTAGCTCCCATACCTGAGATATGGCTCTATCAACATGGGCACAAATGGATCCTCTCTATGTAAGCTACAGATGACTAGGTCCTCTATATTAATTAATTGCAATATTGGATCATTCAGCTTAATGAGCTCTATGTACATAGGCAAATCAAGAAACACCATGTGATAGATCACATAGAATTTTTGTGGTCTTCTCCTAAGGCGAGGATTGAGATTGATATCTCTATGCATGTCCTCAACCATATAGGATGCATTACGATGACATAGGTAGGGAGGTCCTAGATAGGCTCTCTCCGTCTCATATTCTTCATCGCTATCATAATATAATCCTTCATTTTCCCCCACTAGAATGGGACTTTCTAAAAAATGTGGCCCTATATAGGCTATTTCTTGATCACTATCATAACTGTCCGATAAAATCGGATATAAGCACTGTAAATACGATACTATCTCATAAACCAGCTCAGCCTCATCCCCTGACTGATTATCAAGTGAGGTATCACTGTCCACCAAGATATTCTCATGATACGTCTCAGGTGGCGCTATGGTCATGTAAGACACCATTTGACTATCCCTCTAGAATGCAGAAGGATTAGGGTGATATGGGTTGAAATCCACATCGTCCCCTAGACTAAGGTATAGGTGATCTAAATATACTACAAGTAAATCATCCTGTCCTTATATTTGCAACCCTAGCCTGAACCTATCAGTTGCCAACTGATAATACGGCTCAAGCGAAGTCCTACGTCCTTGCTCAAAAAGACCAAGGTCGTAACCATGCCAATGATCTAATTCAAAAATGTGCATGGAATATTCAGGGTTGGATAGGTAACAAACATTCACTGCAAATGGTTCATCATTATCTTCATCCATGGGCACTCGAGAATGTAGTTGATCCAACCCAGCGTAGATGAAGTTCGTTTTATTGGGTGGCTCTCCTAATGGCATTACTGATCTAACAAAAAAATTATGAGCATGTGATCGGCCCATTGCTTATGCAGTCTCTAGGATTGGTCCAAAGGTGACATTCTGCACAATATATTCACCTAACCCTATTTTGGCTAGATGAACGGTCACACATGATGCAAATGATCCTACTGAAGATGTAGACGAGGCAAGCTGAGGTACCTCCTCAGCTTTGTCCTGGGATTCTTCCACTTCCATGGGAGTGGGAGATTGGTGGCTGGTTCAGGCACATGCTTCTTTTCATTTTTGCCCATTTTTGCCTTTAGCTTCCTTTCATCCTGAAGCATTGTTGATGCAGTTGGTTTCAAAGAATTTGTTGTAGTGTGCTCACATCTGTACAATATAGATGTCGATGGTTGAGCACACACTTTTTGTTTACCTCTTGGATTCTTAACCAACGACTAAAATTTATACACAATTTTTTAAATTGGTTATATGGGATTGAAACATGTATGCACAATATTTTAAATTGGTTATATGGGATTGAAACATGTTCACTCTGTATTACATTTTAATCACATAGTGATATTACAACAACTTGGCAATTATATGTATTATTTTACAAGATTAAATCATATCCAACATCTTTTTTTATCAAAGATATTTTCATTTTCTTGTTTATCAAATATATTCTTTAAATTCTTTAAACTATTATGTTTTTGCAATCAACTTATCGATATCATTTTTTACTAAGTGATAAAATCGCAGTTGGTTAATTACTTTCTAAAATTTAGACTTTAGAAAGACAAAGCTCATACCACAATTAGCTAAATTATCTATAACCCATTTTTCTTCTTTATAGATATGCTCACATTTCTAAGAACTTACCTACATCAATAGTTGATGAACAGATGCAATAATGTTATTTTTATCCAATCTTTACATCCATTTTTGTTGATAGCATTAATAATTTAATGATAAATTGTGAATCTCTTCACATGAAATATCTTTTCATATTTTTCAATTGCAATTTTGATCAATGTAAAGTGCCCTAGACTTGCATAGTTGTTAGTTGAAATTCCATATGATTTTGAGTAAGTGAGAAGAATTTTGCCTTCATTGTTTCAAAATATCACTAGCTTTTTTCAGCATCAATTTTAACAAACTTAGTTTCAAATATTTTTACTTTACCATTATGTTAATTCCATTGTCATAGATGAGCTTTCCATGTATATTCAAGTCCTATAACCATGAGGCTAACACCTTTTTTCCTACACTTGAGACTTCCCATGATGAAACACCATGTTTGTAAACATTTTGTGAGAGAGACAAGAATACAATTTTAAATTTAGGCATGATTTTGAGATTTATTTTTTAAATTTCTATTATTTTTTTCAAACCATAAATTCTAATAAATAACGAGAGAAGCAATCCTTCACAAAATATATAATGCTTTAGCTTTGAAATAATTAAATATTTCGTAACTCTTTCAATGTTGATGGAGCTACTTAATATATTCTCGTATTTTTTAAAAAACAACCCCAAATATTGTAAGCAAAGGGAAAGTGAAGAAGTAAATGATCTAATGTTTTTAGATCCTTCTTCCCAAGGCACACTTGAAAGGTCCATAATATCTTCTTTATAAACTCTCATATAGAAACTTGTTTTGGACTACTAACCAAATGAATGTTAAGGCCTTATTGAGGGCGTCCAATGACAAAACATTCTTCTAACAATTTTTTTTTGAAAGTAGGAAATTATGATTGCTCTAAATCCTCATAACTCAATTTGACCGAAAATCCACCATCTTTTGATAGATTTTAAATCAAATCATCCTTCCTCGTAATAATAGACAAACAAAACTTGAAGCTTATTTGGTATTTGTTTTTCTCCTTTAAATAGGTTACTAATAAAAATCCATGCTTTGGAACTATTGCTTGCATTAATATAATCTTTGATTTTTTTAAACTTATTTGGTATTTGTTTTTCTCCTTTAACCAGGTTACTAATAGAAGTCCATGCTTTGGAACTATTGCTTATATTAATATAATATTTGATTTTTTGACCTTTACAAGTTAGATATGTCGAAGCCAATAATTCCCATTTTGAATAAAAAATAAAGAATAAAACTTCATCCAAACATCAAACCAAAAATTTACAAAATCCCTCTTCACTCACTAATCATCTAATATGGTTTATTAATTAATTCCAAACTCTCTTATGCCAAGTTTCATGTTATGTTAATGATCCTACATTGAAATAACTTTTATATTTTAAAGTAACATTTTTATCCAGCTTTTTCCTTATCTTTAAATAATACCTAACTATGTTTTTATTCCTTAAGGTCAAACTCATAATTTTCCAATTCTAAAAACATACCCCTTCAATTTCTTTTTCTTTTGCAAACTATATCCTACTTATAAAGAAGGAAGCCTAAATTATTCCTGATATCTTTTCTAAAAAATATCTTTAAATTTTATCAAATTAAAATACTATAACTATTAAAAAATAACATTAAATAAATATGATTACAATAAATAAATAAATAAATAAATAAATATATATATATATAAATATATATAAATATATATATATATATATATATATACTTCCTATACACATCCGTAGTGGGGATTGAACCCGGGTCACATCACCGATAATACAAGTAGCGCTCCTTGCTGATAAACCACATCACACATACTACAATATAATTTTTATAAAACTCATACTTTAAAAAAATATTCTTAATAAAAATATATAAATTTTAAGTTTTCAATAGTTTTAAAAATATAAATAAAACTAATCAAAATTTTTATATATTGTAATAGTTTAAGTTTAAAAAATTAAACTTAAATTCAGACCATAACAAAATTTATATATAAATAACCGCGTTAGAAAAAACATTATAATTCAATCAATATACAACTCTAAAAAAAAATTATACAATTGATCCTCAATCTGTTGCTTACCTTTATATTTTAACACCGACTCCACTAAAAATTAAATAATGATAAAAATTAAAAAAAAAAACGTGCCGCTATAATCGACCACAAATTTTATTGCCCATTTGGCATAAAGCATAAAATTGGTGAACACCCATACCACGTTTAAGATAAAAAGTAGTTTCAGCGGTTTCAGATGCTCCTGTGTATATGCCACATTTTGAAAAACAAAAACTTGTTCACATTGAAACGAACCCTGGGCGTAAGTAGGACTAGACCTGACAGCATCAGTCAAAAGCTAAGGAATGGAGTCTACTTTTTCCGTGTGGGGTGTTGAAGCTTGGTCCCGGTTATTGCTTGTTGTTGGTTGATTACTTTTGTGTATGTAAAATTCATCCCCTCGCGCAAGAAAAGAAATAAATGCTATATGGGGAGGCAGCAACCTGTCTTTATCCAAGTATGCAACAGACGGAGCAGAGGGTGGCATAGGATGGCAGCAGGTGGAGGTATGACTTTCGGTTTTAAACAATCACAGAGGCATTCAGAATTTGCAGTTGAATTCCCATGTGTATGTACAAACCTCTAATTTATGTTTCGCCAAATTCACCAGCTGGGTGTGCCTTTGTTTGTTTGAAGGGAGTCATGATGTAGATTGTTTGGTGCTTAATGAATTTTTAGCAAAACTTTATGTGGGTTATTGCCTTTTTCATATGGAACTGGCTATGGAATTCACCAATCGCAATAGGATTGGAAGTACATTTGGGTTTGTAATCGATGGCCACATTTTGCAATTACCAACATTTAGTCTAACTAGAGTTATGTTCATGTTTGTCATGCATCTGGATTGACACCAGTCTGATGGAACAAGAAAAATGGGGATCATTAGAAATATTTGAAGTCTGGTTTGTAAATCTTGCTAACCCCTGCATGGAGTGTCCTCTGAATCCAGGAAAACTTTTTCAGTAGGGTGGAAACTAGTTTCTGGGTCCCTAAAATATTTCATTCTTCTCGAGACTTCTAGAAAGCTCAAAGGGAGCAGAAGCATCCTTCAATGTTTCCAGGAAACTTATATTCTTGAGCCATTTCTAGGAGTTTTCAGAGTTTCCTATGTGGGAACTCAGCTTTCTAGAATGTTGCGTAGGTTTAAAGTACCTTATTAAGGAGTTGTAAGAAATGCTTCCAATTCAATTATAAGAGTTTAAAAGTTTAGGCCATTCTCAACACCTCTTTGTGCTTTATCTTGCTCCCTTGTTTAATGAAATGGAGTTGTCGGAAAAGCTATTGGAATATCATAGTAGGCAAGAGGTTGATATAAAAAAGTAAAAGGTAAAGTAGTTTATCATGTGTGCGAGGCTATAGACGATATTATGGAGGATGTTGTTTACCTAATAAATGGTTATTTAACCATCCTTCCGTTACTCAAGCATAGTGTACAAGATTCGAACCTTGGACCTCTATTCAGAGTTCCAAAGTCTCCACCATTAAACCCACTCAGGTTGTCTTGGAGAAACCTCAAATGGATAATCTCTTGGAGAAATATGGATAACTCTATTGTAACTATACTGCAACACATGAAGATGTTCCACCACATAGAAGCATGTAACCATTATGGTTTGATCATCACTTTGTGAATGAAAGCAGGTGCAAAACCTCAATTGATAGCCTAATTTAACCATTATGGTTTGATGGTCAATTTATGAATGAAGTTAGGTGATCTCGACTGATAGCCTAATTTAACCACTATGATTTGATCATCAATTTGTGAATGAAAGTAGGTGCAAAACCTCAATTGATAGTCTAAAAACAGCAACAAGTTTTTCCAAAAGCAACTACGAAATCCAAAGTTATGATACAAAATAACAGTGAATTGTAAGCCATAATGACATCATACAGAGTCAAAAAGACAATGTAGCAGATTTTGGACCATCTATAGTTTAATAAATATGATCATCTTAGAAAAGCAACATACTACAAGAAAGGTACAATCATTCTTCCGAAGATTAGTTGACAATCTACTGATAAAGTCCATGAATATTGATTTCCTAGGACTTGAGGGATCTAGAAGTGGCTGCAAATAAAGCTTCCTATTAAAAGGTTAAGATTGCTTTCATTAAAAAAAGTTATAGTAAGATGTTTAACATGCTTTTTTGTAGAAGGCCATTAGATATATCTCTGTAAATGCTTCATGTCCTCAATATGTCCAAGAAACTACCATATGATGAGGCATGTGGCTCTGTAATGAGTGTGACTTGTGGTGAAGCAGCAAGAACACAAAGCAGATTTGATTTGTAGTTTTGTACCATAAACCATCTCGTAATGTATAACCAAGAAAGCAAAGTTGATTTGCCATTGTAGTTTTTTTTTTAAGAGACAAAAAGAAAGTGACTTTCGATCTTCATATGCAATAAATCTGGTATTTAGAATGTACAAAAGCTTGGTATCGAGAATATACAAAACCTTGGAAGAAGGTTGACTCAATATATCAATCAACTTAGCGGCAATAACCGTTTTATACTATTCAACAAGGTGGTTTGTTCTAGCTTCTCTTCTCTTTAGTCATAAATATCTATCCCATCCACAAATATGGGGACTATTCAGTTTGTAATAACTACAAAACTATGATGATAGGGCACACATTTGTTTAGCTCTATGTCAAACTTTTGAACAGGGAGCTCTGAGAACAATTGAAGCAAGGAAATTTTAGAGCACGAGGCAGGCTGGTTTTAGAGATGATCATTAGACTATTAAGTATTAACCATGTTTCAGTGTCTGGTCTAATATTGAGGAAGCTTGTCAATGGTATTCTAAAGCCTTCTGCAGTTTTGTAGACTTGATAAAGTCCTGCAACACTGTTCCCTGACAACTTTTGTTTTAGAAGCTACAGGACATTGGCATGTTAGAGCTCTTTATCACTGCTATCAAGGGATTTTATGAGGTAGTTGTTGGACAATTTTCAATTTCTCAGAGAATGTCCATAGCACTATTGGTATCATTTTCAAACAATGATGTCTTCTTTCTCCCACGCTCTTTGGGATCTTCATTGACAAGCTTGAAGAATTTATATATCAAAGCACACAACTTGACGATGGTTGCCTCCTACATCATGTCTTGATAGCTGTATTGCATTTTGCAGATGACATAGTTCTTCTTGATTATGCTCTTGAGGGCTTGCAAAGACAATTGGATGTTCTTGCTCGTTTTTGCGATTTAAGACAGCTAGCAGTTAACTTGAGCAAGACTAAGGGGATGATCTTCAATACATCAAAAAGTATCCTTTCTAAGTCTTAGTTCTTTTATGAGAGCAAACCAATTGAGATCACCACTACTTACACCTACTCGGGGGTTCAACTAATAGTTCCTTCTCTTAATCTTCGGCTAGCTTCATAGTCATGACTTTGTAAGGGATATGCATTCCTATCAGTCTTGGAATGCTAATGTTTGCTACTGCACTTTGAGAACATACCTATGAAGATGTGCCTCTTTGACTGCATTATCAAACCCATAGTCCTTTATGCATCTGAGTTTTGGGGACTGAGTCGAGGATCTGTGGATTGGGCTCATATTGAGAAGCTCCAGACTATTTGTTTCAACAATTTATCCTATATAAGAGAATAGTTCCATAGTGTATTGTCCAGGCTGAGTTTGGGACCCATCCACTTTGTCTTGAGAGCATTTTCGAAATTATTGTGTTTATCACCTTAGAGCTATGGGTGACTGCTAATCTAGCTGAGAGAGATACTTGTATTTGGCACTTTGTTCCTCAGAATGGATTTCCTCTAGGTGCACTTTTGTTCATTATTGGGGTTCGTACACAGAAGCTAGTTCACTTCATTAGTCATTTGGAATCTCTATAGATAGAGTACCTCCATTCAAATACTCTTTTGAATGCTGCTCCCTGCCTTTTTCATGATAAGAAAGTGATTAACCAGGCAATCAAGAATGACATATATTGATAGTATGTTCAGATCACTTTGTTCACTTTGCTTCAATCTCTTAGTCCTAAATTAGTTTTCTATACTGAGGACTTCATGAGCATTGAAAATGGCATTGCTGTTTGTCCTGATTATTTCCAATGACATTGGATAGATACACTCAAGATCCCTCTTAGTTAGCTCAAATTTTGGTCACATCACTTACTTGTGGAGATAAACTCCCATATTTGTCGAGAGAATACGGTATGTCGCATTTGTCTCTTTGGGAAGTGGAAATTGAAGAGCATTTCATCTTTAGGTGTCCTGTTTATTACAAGATTTGAGATAGGTTCTATTGCTTGTATAAGAACTCGTGTGATTTGCTCGCTTTATTTTCCACTATCCTTACCAGATATGCTTGATTCTGTACCTTTGGGAAGCTATCACAATTCAACATGAGGTATTATAGGAGTGTCTGATTACCACTTGATTAATTACTTGATTCTTTCACCTTGTCTCAATTGTTGGGAGCATTAAGCATTCACCAGAGGATACAACTATCTAGAATGATAATGACAAATTTGCGCATCCTAGTCCACATAGAAGAGTAGCTGATAGACCTTTGACACCTTCTTCCATGCAGTAGGACAAGACTCTGGAACTTTGACGTTGGGTATTGGCCACCTCTTACTTGCGTAGAAGGTACAAACAAACAAAACTTATGAGATTTTTGCCCTCTTCTATTGGTTTCTTGGCCATGGATGTTGGGAGAGTTTTGAGTGATTGGAGTCTGTCCTCCTAGGATTATCCAATCAGGCCTCCTCAGTCCTGGCCATTCTCTTGGGAGCATTATTAAATTGTGTTGGCTCTTTAAGGGTGGTTGGTGATGACAATGACTCTGTTCCTAGTTTCTACTTGCATTCAACTACTAATTAGAGTTGGTGCTTGGATTCGCTGGAGCTCTTGTCTACTTATCTCTTCTCCCTTGACTGTTGGTTCCCTTATGACTTTATTGCTACTGAAAGAATGTTTAGGGTTTACCCATTTTTGGTTCCATCAGTCAAGGCTATGATATGATGCTGTACAGTGGTTTTACTTTTGTGTATTCTACTCTACTTTATTTACGCTACTTTAATTTATTTAGTTGGTACATTCTTGGCCACTATAGTGCATTGTAACAACATATTTCCGACGAGTCCTATTGGCCTACTTTGGTCATCCATGGACGTTAATAGAATTTATATAACAAGAACACTATGCAAGTAAATGATTAATAATAGTATAGGAGATTAGAACAAGAAGAGTTCATTACTTTCACCAGAAGTGTACATTGTGAATCAATCTCAACGACAATGTATGTGCACACTCTCTCTGTAAACAACATGAACATGAACATACCCAACTCTATGCATGAACGAAAGAATGCCGTCAACCTGGTCTGGGGGTCAATGTATACAGCCATGGGTAACGGGAGCAGTTGTAACTCCTTAACCGCTGCATACCCCATGCATAACTATATGCATAAAATGTTTGAAATCACCCCTAGCCAATGTTACACAAGGGTGTCCTGCACAATGCATTAAAGCCTATGACGTGTACTACAAAATGACAAACTACACATATGTACAAAGAAGGTAGTTGCTTAACGACAACTCATGAGGGTGGTGCTTGAGCTAGAGCCATGTCGGTTTGTTTGCCTATAAAGGGTTCAATATTCCAAAGGAGACTGAAAGCCCCATATGGAAGTAGAGGACAATGAAAACACGATTGTAGTCAAGGAAGTAGAAAGCACTGTGGTGGGTGTGCAACACTTTGTGTAGACATCAATGCTGACATAGTAAGAGGCATCTAAATTTGACTTGGACATGGAATAAGCATTAATTGGAATCCTAGGGAAATTTTGGTATCTTTTACTAAATTTTGTTTACAAACAAAGATGAGAGCAGAGTTAAAAACAACTTGTTTGACATTGAACGAGAGCAAGTGTGTAGCCTAGATGGAGGTATGCCATCTGGACATATTGGGTTGTTAGGAAGAGGATACGGATTGTGTGAATGAGGATGTAAATCATTCAGAGGATGGAGGATGTTGTTTGGATGAGGAAGCAATAAATTGAGATCACAAAGGATGCCATTTGGGTGAGGAAATTTGCCATCTAGATGATGAAGGATGTCATAGTGACTTGGAGGACACATTATTTGGCTAGTGATGTATCCTATTAGAATGAAGATGGAGCACATGACAAATTATGTGGGCCTGTAATGCCCACCAATGTTGGCTTTTTAGCCAGATTATCACAGGTCCCAATGTTCAGGATCAAATATAAGATTAATATTTGAGCATTCAATATATATGGCCAATATTAAAGAACATAACATTCATATAAAATAACAATAATATGAAGTAAAATGGCCAAGATCATTCATGAATTAACATGAATAAAACTTACAGTAGAATTGCTCAAACTATGCATACAAGCTTTATTATTATCAATGCTTGAATGACTTATTTTGTGATCAATCTCATATACAACATGGAGCTTTGTCTCCATAATATAACCTTAGAAAGGTGACTCTTGAACTCTTTGTCTATTGCTCTTCTCACATATTCGGGAGATGCATCTTTTCCTATTCCACACATAAGACAAATCTCTCATGTCTTTTGGCTTCTCATCTTGCCACTTGTATACATGACTCTTGACTCTCTATTTACTCTTGCACACTTTACTCTATGACACATTGCACACTCTATTACATGACACTTGTGCACATTCTCACTCTTCACACTTGCACACATAATTACATGACACTTGTGCACATCCTACACATGAACACTTACATAAAGGTAAATATAAATCACACTCCTAAACTATAGACTCACACCCTAATCTATTACATATTTACATTTGTACCATAAAGGTACCATGGGGGTACATTAGCATGTACCAAATAATGTAATATTCTCCAACAACCAATGGAATTGATGGATTTCAGAAACAAGTTTTTAGATGTCATATAGTTTTGACAAAGTTGCTATCCATGGAAAAAAGAACAGAGTGATTGTAGATGCTGTCGAAGATATTGTAGATGTCGGTTGAAGGGCGAATGTTGTCCTTTGAGTGCATGAAATGTTGGCCACGAGAGAATGCAGTCATCCACAAGAGCGTGCCCATGGGTTGCGACACCGACAATAAGATATGCAAGCACATGGTCTATCTGGCGAAGAATTTTTCAGAAATAGACTATTTTACGAAGGAAAAGGTTCGGAAAATGTAACTAAATGTGCATGGCAAATGAGGAAGTGTTGGGAAATGCTCACCACCATGCGGGGGAAGTTAAATTTCTAGAAGAAGACTGTTGGGAGTACCAACTTGGTGAGAAATTTGGTGACAACCAGCTTGGTGAGTAATTCGGGAATGAGTAGCTTATCGGGGGGAGAATGGCAAAAGTTGAGTGGAGAGATGTGCATGAAGTGCTAAGTGAACCTATTGATGACGATGCTAATGCACATGAAAGGGGATTGCCAAATGGTACATTGAATGGCAGCAACCCGTCCATGGTGAAGAGCAGTATCGTATCCTTGACAAGTCCGAGTAGCAAAGAAGACTAGAGGAGTGCCAACTCTATCTCGGGCTTCAATAGAAAATTTGGTTGAGGAATTCCAAGGAAGGTATTGAATTTTGTCGACAACAAAGTTGTAATATGTCTTCCGCCAAATGATGAAAATTTGTTGCCAAATAACATATTGTAGCATGAGGACCAGGAAGGAAGGGAAAACTAGCTCAAAAGTATCTCCAACAATGAAGAAGCAATTGTTGCATGGTGGAAAAATAGACGAAGAAGAACAAGGGCAGCCAAAATTGGAGTCCAGGCCAATCAAGAAGCAACACAAGTAAAAAATTGACGAAGTGTTGGGGAGATGGCGTTGGGACAGGTGCCGATTGTTGTTGTCCATCAAACTTGAATGATTCCTTGGGCACTCTGGGTGGGCCGTTTGGTCAACTAGGCTGTCTGGGGTTGGTTTGCGAAGGAGGTGGCTCAATCCGTTTGGATGGGCCGTTGGGTTCCTTAGGGTGTTTGGGACGTTCCAACTGAGGGGAAAGGTCATTAGACTTTTTCCCAAGGTGTTTGGGGAAGAGCAATCAAACCCAGACGACACTCGGTTCGTCTAGCTAGGGGGAGGGTTGTCTAGGTCACCCCTTGGCTTTCTAGAAGGGGCAAGGTCCTAGATGGACCTTGGGGCATCAGGCCTAATAAGGGGAGGGTCATCTAATCCCTTCCCCAATGTTTGAGCCCCACACTACCCTCGAGTCATTAGGTAATTGGAGAGGGTTTTCTAGAAGACAAAGTGGGTCGTTTGGCCCACTCGGTTGTTCGGGCTTGGATAGGAGAAGGTCGTGGGGAAGGCCAAGCAGGCCGTTTGGCCCTCTCAGCCATATGAGCCAAGAGGTTAGGCCTTTTGGGCTAGCAAAATTTGCCAACACGCCCACCTAGAAGCAGAGGGCACACACTCATTGTATGGGCCTACCATTCCCAAATATAGAGAAGTCAAGTGCATGTAAGACATACACATCATGTAGATCGAGTAGTTGCATGAATGACAATTGGAGGCGTTGAATTGTCAGTTAGGGTAGTGGAGCCAAACATGGCACATGCAGGTCAAGTGTCCCTCTACCTCCCCCAACTTATAAAAAGAGGAAGAGAGCTCTCATTTGCTCATTCTCAAGTGTAAGAGAGTCAAAGAGCAACAGGGAAGAGTAAGTGCAAAGCCAACTAGTAGAACACAACTGCCATTTAGTCAGCACCAGCTAGGGCACGACCTAGGGCATGCTTTGGGACGTCAAGGAGAGATGTCAATGAAATTTCATTGCAAAAAACTCCATCAAAGCAAAGGGAGAAGGTCGAATTAGTTAAGGAGGAGCAAATTTTACCAATGAACCAAAGCTAGGGCATGCCAAAGTTGCAGCAAAAATGAGGATTTTGCTAAAAACCATAGTTTAAAGTCAATAAAAATCAAAAGACCAGTGCAAGTGAAGAAATTGCAACCAAGGAACACAGTCGTAGAGAGAGGAAGGTGAGTTTCAAACCCTAGACGACAAAACTAGCCATGTGCCGAAAGGAAAAACTAGCATGTGGATAACAAAAGCAACTATGAAAATACAAAAAAAAACATAGAAGTGGACGTTTGGGTAGAAACCAAGTTGGACAAGTTGGCCATGGAGGTGCGGCAACAAGGAGAGGTTGTTTGGTGAAAGAGAAATATGCATGCGTGGAAGGAAGGTCTTGTGTGAGATGTGGAACGACACACAATTCTTTAGTAGCAACAAATGGTTGTTTAGTGTGTGCATCGGGTTGTCTGGGCCACCAAGCACAATGACTGCAAATTGTTTGGTGATTGAAGAGGGCTATTTGGTAAGAGGAGAGGGTTGTTTGGGAGTTAAAGTGTGTTGTCCAATAAGTAGAGCTAAAGCAAGCCATCTGGGAGCCAAAGCAGGTCCTTTGACATTTAGAGTAGGTCGTCAGATATTGGGAGTGGGCCGTCTGAGCCTACAACTTGTCAAAAAGTAATAGGGGCATGTGGAACGAGGAGAGTGGCAAAAACATGTGAAATCTACCTTGTGGAGGTGCGGGAGAATTGCTATGGAGATATTTGCTACGCGGAGCCGCACGAGAATGACACCAGTTGAGCAACGATTGCGGAAATTATTCTCAATTGTTGAAAGTATTCAAAATCAAAACATGCAGAAGTGCAAGTGGAATGTTGCAGTGAAGGTCATGAATAGGTGGAGATGGGGAATCGTGAACAAATCCTTCAAGAATTGTATTAGTGTCATGGCAATGAACATGGATGCGCGAGGGAGGTGCATGCTTCCACAAAAGCTATTTGGAGTTTGCATTGTTGGGAAACAGAGGAATATTGTGAGATAGAAGAGTGGGGAGCTTGGGACATTGTAGAGAGAGGCTCGAGGTTATGGTCGTATACATGGATGTCGGATGAAGAGTGCAAAGCGAAAGGGAAGGAAGAGGCGACATTTCCACAACCAAAGGCAAAAGAGAAGGAGAGAATGTAGACCCCTTTGGAGGAGATCATATAAAGAATTTTGCAAGAATTGGTGGCAAGAGAACCCTATAAACCACTTATTGAAGTTGGCTTTTCGGAAAGTGGGTATTCACCACATCATTTAGATGGGAAATTTCAACAAGGATTTCTTCAAGCCATATCTATTGCAAATGTTGGAGAAATATGATCTAAAGAGAGCGAAGCAAAATCCAAGTTAGAGAAAAGGATGCTCGGGTGACATACTCCAAATAATTTTAGACGCGTGTTTAGGCTACTAGGTGTGAACAACAAAGTATCTTGGAGAGATTGAGCCCTATAAACTACAAATATTCGTAGAAAAATTTACCAACTTGAATCTAGATGAGGTTTGCAAGTTGGTGAAGCACATCAATCGAGGTTTGAAGATGTAGGACATTAAGTCTAGACTGTCGATAGAATGAGCCTCGTACATGCCTACTTGGCATGGGAGACGAAGACAACGAAAACGATGAAAAAGGAAGAGGAGTTGTGTAAGAAGTGGCACAAATGAGAACCATAGTGGTGGATGAGCTAGACGAATGAATGCTGCTTTGGAGGTGATGGACACATAACCCTTGGAAGGAATGGAGAGGCCGTTGGGATTTGGAGATGACATAGGGACACCAGGGATGTATGTTTAGGGTACCTAGGAATAGATGTTTGGGGATATATTATCATATTTTATAAGGGTTGGCATGGGCCACACATAACCCAAGGTTGATTATATTATAATATAATATTATATTAGTAGTCGACTCCCCAAAGTAGAATTAGAAGATGGATATATAAAGAAGGGATATTTGTCATTGTAATCATCAGGGGAGATCAATCATATGTAATCGTCTTTGCCCACAAAGTGGCTTATGGGACTTTGCCCTCCTTAAGTGGCACTCTCATCTTGGGAGATCTTGTGGAGTTATTCCTTCCTTAAGGAGTATTATTGGTGTTTCCCTACCTTAAGGGTATTATCTATCTCTGTCTCTTGTGTGGATTGTTATTGTGGATAATTATTTGTGGATGAATGATTTGATATTTCTGCATATTGGTGAATGATTTCTGTTAATAAAAATAAAGTTTTGTAACAAGTGGTATTAGAGCAACGATTTTGGCAAAGTGGGGATTATTTTTTTTGGATTGCAGAATTAAGGCAGAATTTTTTTTCTTGAAAAATGTCTCATTTTTCAAGAGCCATATCTCTGCGAAAGTTTATCCAATTCCGACGATTCTTGGATCATTTTGTGCGGAATTTTAAGAGCTTTAAAATGAGTGGTCATATGAAGGAATCTGAGTAGTATTGAGGGAGATACGACCTTTTGAAGTCAGTCGTCTGGAACAAGGGCAGTGACGAATTTTCAAATCGTAATTTTTTTGGAAGTCAAAATTTGTTAGTTCGGGTAAGCAAATCAATTGCAGTTTATTTTGTTTTGAAGAAAAAATGCAGATCTAATTTTTATTTGGAATTTTAGCTTCAAATCAGTGGGGAGATATATATTTTTATAAAACCCTAGTTTGCATTATCTTGGGGTGTGAACTTATGGAGCTACAAAAATTTTATGGAGAAGATGATATTGATGTTAGGGATTGGTGGCAAAATTTTAAATCCTTGTATCATCATTATTCTCTTTGGAAATTTATGCTTCCTTATTGTCTTGGAGGAGAAGCTCTTTCTTGGTTTAATAGTTTTCATAGCACCCATAATTATGAACTAACTTGGGAAACAATAGAGCAAGCATTCTTGAGTCAATGGGACCCATATAAAAAGATAGCTAGTTTGAAGGTCACCATCAAGGGATATGAAGAAGAAATAAACTTGCTTCAAAAAGAACAAAAGGAAATAAAAAGAGAGCTAGAAAATTTCAAAGAAGTGGTAGAAGATAAAAAATATGTCAGTATGCAGACAGAGGAAACAATACCTTTGGTAGTAGATAAGTTAAAAAGTGGACAAAGGGATTTTTGTGAATCTATAAAGTCTATTTTGCATGTTCATGGATGCATTCAGAAGGAAAAGGTTATTATTTCCATTAACCCTAATAGCAAATATAATTTTATTAGTAGTGCTTTGGCTAAGAGGTTGCAGGTTCAAGCAACAAAAATTAAGGACATACAGTTGGAGGGTGAGAATGTTCAAATTTTTGAAGATTTGAATATCACCATGGATAAATATGTTTTACATTCAGATTTTCATGCTATTGAGATGGATGATGAGGATATTGTTCTTGGTTATCCTTGGTTAGATTCTTTGGGTACTGTTAACATTAATGTGCAAAAGAAGTTTATGAAGTTATGGTACATGAAAAAGAAGATAACATTGCAGGATATTTCTTAGCTTAATGAGCAAGGATCCAAGGAAAAACAAGAAGTGGTTGCAGAGAAACAAATTGAAAAACAAATAGAAGAACCTGAAACAGAATCCAAGAAGGCAGTAGCAGCAACAAAGTTCATGGAAGAAGCAACAACAATTGTGTCCATGGAAATAACAGTAGCAGAGTCCAAGGAAATGTTTTTAGAAGAGCACAAGGACATACCAAACAAAGGGAACATGAAAGAACAATGCGTAGAAGAATTTAAAACAGTGGAGCCAAATATTGAGTAGTCACAAAAGGTAGAACATCAAGTTAAGGTTGCACCATATCGCCATCCACACCACCATGAGCAACAACAATCTTGGAGGCATGGCTCAAGGCAACAATATTATGGTTCGACATGGAACCAGAAGGGCACCAAGTATGGCAGTATTTGGCAGAGAAAGCATAGTGATCTTGGTTTTCAGAGTGGTTCATCAACATCAAGGAACAAGTGGATGCATCATTCGAATTATCAAAATAAAGCAGCAAAAGTGTGGAGCCAACAAAGTGGATTTGGTTACTCAAGTGGCAAAATGGCATACCAACATCAACAACGACCACCACCAATCAATGTTTCACTAGGATGGATGGATGATCGAGATTGGTACTAGTTGTTAACATTGCTTAGCAAATCATATTATCTTGTTTCTTCATATGTTTCGAGGATGGAACATTTGTAAAGAGGGTGGCATGTTAGGGTGCCTAGGAATAGATATTTGGGGATATATTATTATATTGTATAAGGGTTGGCATGGGCCACACATAACCCAAGGTTGATTATATTAGTAGTCGGCTCCCCAAAGTAGAATTAGAAGATGGATATATAAAGAAGGGATATTTGTCATTGTAATCATCAGGGGAGATCAATCATATGTAATCGTCTTTGCCCACAAAGTGGGTTATGGGACTTTGCCCTCCATATGTGGCACTCTTATCTTGGGAGATCTTGTGGAGTTATTCCTTCCTTAAGGAGTATTATTGGTGTTTTCCTACCTTAAGGGTATTATCTATCTCTGTCTTTTGTGTGGATTGTTATTGTGGATGAATGATTTGATATTTCTGCATATTGGTGAATGATTTCTGTTAATAAAAAAAAAGTTTCGTAACATGGTGGCATGCTAACTTTCTAGTAGGAGTGTTTTGCTACCACCCCACTATGACAATTTGTGGAGGAAGGGGGTGGTGTGGTTCCCCTCCATTGGATGATGAGGAACCAATCAAAATTAACTCGATCATGACACAAACTATGACTAAGACCATGGTGTTGAGGGATAAAGGTAAAGTGTTGATTCAACACCAATTTTGTTGTAGGTAGGCCAAAGTAGCAAAGTGACAGGAGATTAAGAAATTGCTGAAGTAGAAAATCATCGAGTAGCACAACCACAACCGCAACTGTAGGAAAAGGGAACGAATGCAAAGGGAAAGGATGCCAAGGGAGAAGCTGGTGGGGAAGAGAGGGAGGAGACTACCACACAAGACGACGACGAAGAACTAGGGGCAAAAAATGATGCTAGTGAGCACATGCTCATAGAAGTGCTGAATTTGAGACAACCCCTAGTGCATGGTGCTTAGGTTAACGATCAGGTCGACAACTTCTTTTAAAAGTTAGGCTGTGTGATTGACAAGGTGCGAAAAGAACTTCAAATAAGTGCCCTTGAAGAATGGAGATTGTGGCAGATGAGGGTGGATGCAAAACAGGGCATATTGGTCGTTTGGGCCCAGGATGAGGAGAGAATGAGGAAATTTGCGGAGTGCATCGAGTTCAACCATGGAAATCTGGTGAGGGCAGCAACATGTAGACCACGATTGGAGTAAAAGAGCTGCCAAAAGGAACCACAATCCTGTATTGTCATCCACCTAGAGTTTGGCAAGGATAATTTTGATACTTATCCTGCATCTAAGGTGGTGAAGGAGGTGAAGCTTGCCCCAAAGTTGGAGTCTGCATATGCCATAATTAATTACTTGGCCTATATGATATAGTGGTTGTCAGTTGGATTGAAGACATTCCATGAGATGGCCAACAACATGATATTGAAGATGGAACAACAATCAATCTAGCTGAATGAAACAAAGGAACAACTTTGGCAAGTGAGGATGCAAGTTGAAGATAGACTGGCATGAATTTAGGAGGAAGTGGAGGAGTTGAGAAAGAGATAGGAAAAACAAAATGATTTGATTGGTCTATTGAAATCTGAGTGTTTGGTGAGGGAATGGGCTCTTGAAGCCGAAACCCAAGAGGTGGCCCATCATGACGAGAGACCAACAACTTTAGATTTAGAGAAGAGGGAAGTTGAATTGCTTGCTAGGCTTGTGGAGATAGAACAAAAATCAATGTTATGGTTTCCAGTGGGCAAGGTTTCAAGCCTATGCCAAGAGGTTGAAGTGGGAGAATGATGCTCTAAAGACATAGGTTTAGGGGTTGGGGGTTGAACCTATTTAAGTTCAGTCTACTCCACAACACAACAAAGTCACAAAACCCTTAGGAGTAGCAGCAGTGGTCGATGAGGATGTTGACCAATCTAGAGGGGAGGGCAGATGTAGGAGCCAGTTTTGACATGGTGCCACCTCAAGCATGAACAAACACGTACAAAGACAAGCATGCAAAAGCAATTTTGATTGTACGTATGGTTTGCCATTTTGTATAGTTTGCATACTAAGTGTTTGTCAAAATGTCGTCGAGTTGTGTTAAATGGTGAACAATGTTAGTGTGTGAATAAAATAATGTCATGCATTATGCATTGTCATGTAAGGGTAGTTATGGATAGGTACAGGGAAGTTGTAGAAGATGGCAATTGCCTCCCTTGTCAGGGAGTAGTATATATAGGTCCCTCACATTTTCGAATACATCATCTTGCATCGGAGAATCAACTCATTTGTTTTTGGAGAATACATGCTGTAATCTTGTGACATTCCCTTTCATGTATCATGATAACTTGGATTGACTCGTTCATGTGATCAATGAGGAGTCCTCACATTAGATATGGATTAGTGACAATTAGTTGCTTCACTCTCACTTTGCTCTATAGTGGATCTCTGATGGCTCTTTGAGCCTCTTTCGTACAAGACTTGTATTATATTTGTATTGTGCTTGAGAATTGAGATGCAATTGTAACATGTGGCGCCACATGTTGCACATAATTTAGAAGAGTTTTGGGCACTAGATCCTATGGAGATCCAATAATGAATTAGCTCTTCTAACTTTACGGTAAGAATTCTACATTCTTTACCATATGGCATGCCCTTTGCTAAAAGTTTGACTTTGATAGATGTTGGCTCTTTTCCAAAATATAAATGTACACTTCAGTTCTTGTTTCTATGGATTGAAAGGATTTGATACTAGAATTATAATTCTTTTGTTTAATCCTTTATTCAAATCTATTATCCATTTTCCACAAAATTGTATCCATAGGTTTTGGCTGGTGACACAGTGCTCTTTATCCTCATCTCTCTTTAATTTAACACTTGTGATTAGATATAACTTGGATGGTTGCTTTCCTTACAAGAATAGTGCTCTGTTATTGGGAGACCTCCCTTCTTGAGAATATCCATCTTTGATTGTGAGAAACTTCCTCCTCTAGAGTTTTCTGTTAATGCCCTTGATCATAAAGGATGTATATAGAGGCAGGAAAATGAGATTTATAAGATAATATAATTTTAATAATGTCCACAGATGGCCAAAGTAGGCCAATGGGACTCATTGAAAAGAGTTGTTACTGTTGGTCACAAATCTGCCACAGGAAAGGATTTTGTATATGTATACGCGCCCTAGACCTGGACCAACATTGAAAGGCCGGAGGGAAGAGATGCCCTCCGTGCCAATCTCCGGAGAAAGGCCGACTCCTTTACTAAACTACTCGGGGTTTTAAGCTAAGAGTGCATGAAAGAGATAAAGAGCAAGAGTGTAGGAAAGAAATGTAAATAACTTGTCATAGCAGTGGGGAAAGAACAAGCAGCACAATAACTAACTTATACCTAAACCAGCAGCAAATAATACAGAAGATGTAACAGAAACTGAAACTGCATATGCTTCCCTATGTATCCTCTAACAGAATTCCAGACATATTTATCTTCCAATGCTAGAATCGAGATTTCAGAATTATAGCAACCAGAAAACTAAATGAAAACAGAAATACTTGCCAGAGGCAGCATAAAAGAAAGCACAGATTCAGAGCCAAAGATCTCCTTGTATTGATGCAGAATGTCTAGCTACAGCAGCTTCTTTAGCAATATGTTCCCCCCTTTTTTCATTACAATGCGTGGGTTTTTATAGAGGACCCAACCCTCTGTGCCATTAATGAACCCGATTTACAAAAATGCTAGGACGGATTTGATAATGATACTAGCCTACTTTTTACAATTGAGCCTTCTTATCCAATTTCTATTACTAGATGCAGGGCCGCATTAAGCGGGGAAATTTGCATTTATGAGCCGCAGGCTTGTCCTAGGTTACTCTGGGGGATGCTTGAGTGGCTCCGCAAGTTGCGCCGCTCATCTTCTGCAACTGATACTTCCCATCCTATTGCTATAACTGGATGTCGGTTCTTTCGAGCGAGAAAAACTGCATTTATGTGGCACTCAAATGCTTTGAACAAATACCCAGCCTCAAAATGTGTGCCCCTCGGGGGAATCACCGTCGTCAGAATTATCCTGGGTGAAGCTTCGTTGGATTTCCGGCTGAAGCGTAGCTTCGCAATGAAATTGTGCCGAAGCCGAGGTCGTGGTGGGAGGCGGGTATTGGTGGTTCGCTGGAAGATTGCCCCGAAGATAGCTTCGTAGCTCAAATGACCCGAAGTAGCTAGCTTACTTATGAAAGGCATGGTTAGTTTCTAGCTACATTACTTCGTCGAGGGAGAAGTCAAGAAACTGCTTCGGCAAGGGAATTTCCCGAAGCGGCTGACGACACGTTGCAGAATCTCCTTGTTGTCTTGGCTGGCACTTCGTAGCGATCTACTTGCAAGGTATGGGTTTGAGAGAAGCATCGCCCGAAGTTGATAACATGCCTTAAATATTTTCTCAACTTTCTTACAGTGCTTTGGCAAAACTATGGTCGGGGTGGGCGGTTCGCTGAAGGATCAGTCGAAGTGGCTGCTTCGCCATGATGGAGCTCGAAGTGGCCCTTGACGACCAAATGGTTCGCGGGAAGGATGGGCCGAAGCGGCACTTTGGCGAAGAGTTTTGTGAAGTGGCCCTCAGACTTGGTGCATTATTCCTTAACCGGCAACGGTAGCTTCGCGATTCTCTTGCTCGAAGTGGCTGCTTCAGGAGCTTCGCGTGCGAAGTGCCTTCCATGCCTTAGAGATTTTCAAGCCAAAACTGGACTTTTCTGATTTCTTTTTCTGCGAAGCTACTTCCATCCCTCTGCTTTCAACGAAGCTTCCTATTCTTCTCTGTTCTTTGCTGGCGAAGCTTTTTATATACAAGGGGGGTCAAAATAGGGACCCAAAATTGCTGTAGTGCTATAAAATACAAGGAAAGCAAGGGAACAAATTCATGAAAAACAAGAAAATACTTTACGAAAATTAACTTATATCTCAAATTTTTTTGCTCCTCAAAGCAATGTGACAAAAATGTCAACATTCCTGGCGGCTCGCGGGGTAACACGCTCGCCTCGGTGCACGGACCCTCAGCCTTGATCCATTGGGCCAGAATTGCCTCCGGTTCCTTCTTCAACCTGTCCTTGTTCTGGGGGTACCTCTGCAGCTTTCTCTTCTTCGTTTCCTTCATTATCATCATTAGGTGATTGTTGTTGTTCCGGCGACGGGGGAAGACGGTCACGGATGCGCTCAATTGTTCGGCGGATGTGAGCCCAAGTTCCCTTCCAAAATGGTTCGCGGTCTTGGAGGGACTTGACCAAAACATGAAACTAGTCAATTTGGCCGATGTCGGCGTGCTTGGCTCTTTTACTCAGGTCATTTAGACAGGCTGCGATTTGGCAGTATCTTAAAATGAAGTCTGTGACCTGCTTTTCCGTGACGGGCTCTACCCAATTATCAATCTCGGGTGAATCTCCTTCAAAATGAAGACACACGGGCTTAAGATCTTCTTTGGACAGAAGGTTCCCGTCATCGTTGGTAAAACTCGGGAAACCCAAATGTCCGAGATCCTGGAAATATACCAATGATGTGCGCTGCTCTTGCTCAAAGATGTCCATCAGTCATTTAGCCTTTTGGGTTTCCTCAACTTAGAAAAGAAGGCGTTGACTATGGACTGAACAGTGGACCAGTCTCTGGCTGTTCGACTCGTGGCGAGCACCTATAAATCTTGATACTTCACAATTTGCACCTCGAAAGCTAGATTTAGTCGGTGCTGGATCTCATGCATCACTTCATCGACAATTGGTCCACCTTTTGAAGCTGCGCTCTATGCTTCAGTAATATAAGATAGAATGGACAGGGCACTGGAGGCCCGAGATCTAAAGTTTTTGAGCAAATGTGCGCGGATGTTCTTAATCCTCTCCCTATCAAATAGCTCCATGTTCTCTTTTTCGTGTAACTGCTGCTGCATTTCCAAGATTCGGGCCTCAAACTTCTTAGCTCTCTCTTCTGCCTCGACTTTCATTTTATCATGGCCTCCTGCAACATCTTGGCTACCTGCTGTTTTAGGGCGTTTACCGCCTGATTCATCAGTTTGCATCGCTTCTGAGCTTCCTCCAGCTGGGCGCGGGTTTTGGTGAGGTCTTCTTCCAGCTTCATGTTTACATTCTCCGTCTCATAGCGACGCTCATTTGCTATCTTAGCGTGAATACGAACTGAGTCAATCCGCACATGCATAGACTCTGACTCATCATCAACATCCAAATGCTCCAGGTCCTTGATATTTTCTTCATATGCGTAGTCCGAAGGTGTCATCTCATCAATGGGCTTCTGGACTTTGGGTACTTTCTTGACTTTGTGGAGCTTTCCATTTTTAACATAAAAAACAACGCACTTCTCCACTTTTACCAAGGACCGTCCTCTCTTCTTCTTGGCCTCCTTCAGCAACTTGTCTGTGTTTTGCCGGGCTTGGAGCAATCTTTTCGCCAGAGGGCGCTCCTCAGTCAAGGCCAATTCTTTATCAAATGAAGCTGGGTTACCAGTCAAGGGAGTAAACAAATACAATGACTGCTATGACGATGCTTCGCCCGATGGGTTAGCGATGGGCGTGGTGGGGGATCCAATGGGCGAAGGAACAGGTGGTGCTACCATAGTGGGGATGTTGGGGTTTGGGAGTGAAGTGTTATCCCTGGGCTGTTCGGATGGCATGGGATTGGTGTGGGTGAGTGGTGGCTCACTGGTGGACGCGCCCCGGCCAAGTGACTCAGATGGTGTGGAAACGTTGGGGGAACAGGCAGGAGTGCGGGACACGGTTTGGGCAAACGAAGCGGTAGTAGCGAACGAGACCGTATGAACTGGTGATTGTATAACATCCATGGGGATGGTAATTCGGGGGGGATTGTTCGGGGAGGCATAAGACTCTGGAGGCCTTTCGGCCGGGGCTACCATAGTTGCAACCTGGGATACAAGAGAAGGGGAAAGGGAGTGCGTACCTGCGTGCTCTGATGAGAGAGCAGTGGTGGCGAAGTCCTGTGTGTTGGGCTTACGTCCGCTTTCCTCCTCTGCCTCTTTAACATTCTCCGCTTCCTTTTCTCCTACATCTTCCTTTTCTTGGAGGTGCTCCTCCACATCAATGACATCAATATTAATAATTTCTTTTTCCCCTTGCGGGGGAGGTTCGGGCGCCGCTTCATCAATACTCGTCTCAACTGGGATTTCCGAAAGTTGTTCGCTAGAGGCGCTTGAGGGTTTCGTCCGAGGCCGCTTTGGATGCGGAGGAGGCATTTGAGCTTCATATGCCTTTTTCCTCTTTTTCTTATCCTTCAGCTGCTGCGTATCCTTCTCAACTGCTTGGCTGGAACCTTTTGCAGGTCCACCCTGTTGGGCCTCCGTTTGTTCTTCCTGCTCCTCCTGTTCGGGCATCTCTTCAATCCTTCTAGGGCTCTCACCTGAGCCAGGAACACTTGGGGGCACAAAATCCGCAAATGAGACAGGCCGCCAGGATTTCACGTTGGCCTCGTATAATATGTCAAAATCTCTGTCTATCTGGAGAAAACCACCTGATTTCTGCTTCCTGTTGTGGACCCTCATGACCCACCATTCCCTCAGCTTATCCTCGCACCAACCCTTCAATCCTTTTAAATCATCTTTCATTTTAATCCAGAACGTTGAGTCAGGTTCTGGGAACGGGTGCCGGGCGGGGTCGTATTTGACCTCCATAGCGTAGAAATCATGCCACGGGGGCAACACTTGCATCCGCTCAACGTGCCACTCTAGATCTCTCCCGCTCGGGTTGTTACGTTGCTCTACTATTTCCGGGCGAGGGCAGATGTGGAAGTTCTTGAATCTGAGGTGATCTCTCATCACTCCTAGGGGATCATAGAACCACCATTGAGGGATCTCTAGCAGGCCGAAGCCGGCGAGCTTCACCTCAAGATGAGCATGCTGTTTTGTAGCAAACACCTCGATGACTCCCATCTTGAAAGGGAAGTCGCAGGTAGGGCCCCACTTCCGGCCGTGGCCATAGACTGTATTCGTGAAGTCACTCTGGTGAGCGACTTCCAGTGAGAACCGATACTCCGAAGCATAAAAGGGCAGCAGGAATGGGTTTCCTGTAAACCCGAAGATACGTACTACGAGTCCCTGGATCAGTTGGAAGATGTCGCCCAACCTTCTATGGACGACTCGATCTTCGGAGTATCGCCGGTACCCGAGGGCAAGAGCCACACATCATCTGCAAAGCGTGCCCTAAAAACTGCTGATTGAAAACATAATAAGACTCCGTCTTCATCAGAAGAGAAGTCTGTTGGTAAACCGGCAAGGGGGTTCCATCCTTGTCAACGGAGTTGACAACAATGTGCGGGAAATGACTCTGGGTGTGATAAAAGAACAACCAAATTAAAAAGGAACATGGCCCGAAGTACTGGTTTGGCCCCGAATTCTTCAAGTTGGCCAATTTGGTGTGCAGGGTTCGGGCCACCCATTCCGCCCAGTCGAAAAACACTGGGTTCTCGCTTGGCCTAGATGGATCAAGGGCGTAAAACTCTCCATGGGAGATACACTCTGCAAGCGTCACCTGCCAGGGATACACAATCGCGTCTGAAGACAGGCCAACCACCCATGCGAGAATAGAAAAAATGTCTGGGTGTTTGAAGTCACTGAGGGGCAGAGGCATTTTCGGCAATTTGCCAGAAGGGAGCCCTGCATTCAACTGTTCCCCTAAAAAAATTATAATATTTGAAGAGGGGATAAATCTGTTAGTCTGCTCACTCAGATTAATGTTCCTGACTATATACCCCTTAGGCGGCTCTTGGCGAGGGGTGAATGCTTCCTGTATATCTTCTTTGAAAATTGAGAACAAATTGTTCCCTGCAGCGTCTCGGACTTGTCTAGTTAGAGGCTAGTAATTTTGAGCAATGGCGTAGACCAGCTCGGGACAATGATGCACCTGAGGGCACATGTACCAGTACAGGTGCGAATAATAAACGACAACTCGTTTGTGCTCTGGAGAAACCCACACCATCCATAGGTGGTTCCACTGGTATTTCGTCTTTAGAATCTTCTTCTTCCTCCACGACCTGCTTCTTCGGGTGGACATTGAGGTCGACCTTCTTTGTTTTGTGCTTCTTTTCCTCCTTTGGCCTCTTGGCCTTTTCTGTGCTTGCCTCCTCAGGCGCCTTCTTCTTTTCCTTTGAGATTTTCTTTCCCATCGTGTTTTTCAGAATATGGCGGAGTCACAGAGCTTGGGAAGGGTAAGGTAACGAAAACGCAGCAGAGTTTTGGCTAGGGCTTCTATGGCTCTTTGGCTCTCACTCGGAATTATCCAGTAGGTAAATGAATTTTGTCGAAGGAGCTCGACTTTTATAGATAAACGTTGAGGCTGCTTCCATTAATGGCACCTGCTAAAAATAAATGTGCAAATCAAGCTCGAGGAGATTGCGCTGTCCCTCGATTGGTTTTACGACGTCGTTCATGAGGGCCTAGGTACTTTGGAGATCTGACCTTGCCTCGAAACCTTAATATTTCTGTTACCTCGTACCTGGGCACGATTCTCCAACCTAATTGAATTCCCTAGGGGTGCGTGCCACCACTTTTTGCATTAACTCCGCGTGCTTCGATCGCTCAACTAAGCCGTCAATTGGCACGCGCCACAAGGCACGTTTTAAATGCGCATGCTCCTTTCTGGTTCGACTTCGGCACTTCGGATAGTCTTTGGATGACTCCTTCTCTGGTAATGGGCCCCGAACTAGAGGTTCAACCACCTTATGTGCGAAGTGTCTGCCCCACACATTCTGACGGTTGTTGCAAGGAAAATTGGTTTGCTAATTTATGGCCGAAGCAGGAGCTTCGCCAGAGTCCAACTCGAACTTTGTGTTTCCCTGGAGGTGGTTCGCTTGGGACTTTGGCTGAAGTATAATTTCAGCGACCTTTTGAGGGAAGTGACTTAGTGGCCTTAGTCCCTTTTTCCATTATTACCGTGGGAAGGTTTGCAGAAGCTAAGGCCGAAGTTGTGGTTTGCAGCCTTTGAGGTCCGAAGCAGCTAAACATGGAGATTTCGGCCGAGGTGACCTTTGAGTTAACTCCTTTCGACGAGGCTGCCTATTGATTTGCCCTTTGTTGAAATTGCCCTTTTCCTTTGGTTCTGACTCGAGTGAACCGCCTTCTGTCGTTCAAAACCAGCGAAACGCTGACTTTATGACTCGAAGTTTGTCTTAGCACTATTTCTCTTTGTTTGCTTCATCGACATAGAGGTGCTTCGCCATTTATCTTCTGGTGACGACTGCTTCGCTCGGGAATTTGCCGAAGTGCCTTATCATGCTTAGGCATTTGGCGATCCTTAGCTGTTTTTGGACTGGGGTTGGTTTATCTTGTAGCGAAGGCTGCGACCCTATCTTAAATCTTCTTACTAGTGAAGGATTTTGAAATGAAATGTATATACAGGTGAGAGCAACAAAACTAAAATAAAAAAAATTATGTACAGGGGCAAAATCCTTTTGGGTACCTTAGTAGTGAAAGGTCTTCAGATGAAGACCGTTGACCGGGATGGACAGAGTTTGGCCGGTCATGTCCTTTAGGATAAAGGAGTTGGCTTGGTTCACCTGCGAAATTTCAAACGGACCTTCCTAGAAAGAATCAAATTTGTCATGGTTACCCGGCTTGGCCTTCCATGAATTCCACTTCCATACCAAGTCGCCAACTTGGAAAGTTCGGGCAGTAGCTTTCTTCTTAAACCAATTTCGGGTGGTCTCCGTGTGCTTCATGAAAGCTTCATAGGCCTTTTCTCGGTCCTCTTCAAGCTGTAGCAGCTGCGCTAATCTGGCGTCCATGGGATCCAATTCCTCTCTCTTGTCGTCTAACATCCACAGTGCAAGGATCTCCATGTGAGTGGGTAGAACAGCTTCCTTGTCGTAAACCAGGGCGTAAGGGGAGGTCTTGATTGATTTCTTAAAGAAAATACGATCAGCCCACAACTTTTGGTCTAGGAACAGGTGCCAAGTCCTTTTGTTCCTTTCCAGAAGCTTTCTCAGGATTTTCAGCAGGTTTTTTTTTGTCGATTCTGCCAATCCATTACTTTGTGGGTAGTAGTTTGAAGTAGCCTTGAGATATATTCCATACTTACAGGCAAATTCGTTGATTTTGGCCCCTATGAATCCTGGGCCGTTATTTGTCACTATCGCTTCGGGGACTCCGAAGCGGGTGATTAAATTCTCTAAAAATGCAATGACTGTTTCTTGATAAGCATGCTTTGTGGGTACTGCCTCGACCCATCTGGTGAAATAGTCCGTTGCGGTCAAGATAAACTTGTGTCTCGCTGATGAATTAGGAGATATTACTCCCACAAAGTCCAACCCCCATTGCTGGAATGGTGCTTCGACTTGAATCGGTTGTAGAGGCATCGGGGCGTTTTTATTTCGGCCGGCGAACCTTTGACATTGTTCACACTTTCGACAGACTCTGAAGGCGTCAGCAAAGACCGTGGGCCAGTAATATCCTGCCTTGATTATTTTTAAGGCTGTTGGCCTTCCTGAGAAGTGGCCTCCTGATGTCCCCGAATGAAAGTTGTTGAGGACTTTCTCCTTTTCACTTCCCCTGATGCATTTCAGGAGGACACCATCAAGATTTCTAAAAAATAGCCCTTCGGGGTGTAAAATGTAACGAAGGGACTGCAACCTGAACCGCCTTCGTTGCGAAGCGTTTAAATGTTCGGGGCATCTCCCGGTGTTGAAATATCTGATGATTCCATTGGCCCAGTCCTTGCTGGTAGCTTGATTTGCGAAGCTGTCTTCTACTATTGGGTCGTCCCATTGGCACGCTGTCATTTAGGCAGCGATACTTCTCGCGAGCTCTTGGCATAACGCACGGCCGCGAACCAGTTTGGTGGGTCGGATCTCGACGTCAAACTCTTGTATTTTATTGACCCAGCCGATCCTTTTGCTGCCCATTTCTCCCTGAATGAGAAAGCTTTGCATGTCTGGGTGGACGACGAACACCGTGATCCGGCTTTGAGAGACAAAGTGTTTGAACTTCCTCAAGGAGCTCATGACTGCATGCACCTGGCGCTCTATGAAGTTGTATTTTTCTTCATGGGGTTGTATCGCTTGGCTTAAAAAGGCGATTGGGAGCTCTTCGCCATCATCTCCTTTTTGCATCAAGACCGTTGTGTAACTTTCGGGCTCCCCAACTGCATAAAGAATGAAGTCCTTGCTGTAATCTGGGTTGATAAGCATGGGGGCCTGGGCGATCCGGGTTTTGATTTCTTCGAATGCTTTTCTCCTCTCTTCTGTCCAGACGAACTCAACATTTTTCTTTAGGAGTTCGGACATTGGCTTAATGACTTGCGCGAAGTTTGGGATGAACTTCCTCACGAAGTTGATTTTGGCCGAAGAATGATTGCAGCCCTTTCTTGTTCATCAGGAGCGGGAGTTTGAGGAGCGCTTCGGCTCTTTTGGGATCAATGGCGAGCCCTCTTTTCGATATGATATGGCCTAGCAGCTTCCCTTATTTTGCGGCGAAGATGGACTTCTTTGGGTTGATTGAAACGCCAAACTCTCTGCACCTTTCAAAAAATTGCTGCAGGTGTAGAGTGTGATCTTCTCTTTTGTGGGAAAATACAGTCATGTCATCTAAATAGATAACAATGATCCTGTTCAGCAGTTCGCCGAATGCTAAGTCCATAGCTCTCTAGAACGTAGCCCTCGCGTTTGACAGACCAAACGACATGCGTTGATAAGCGAACGTTCCCCATTTGGTGGTGAACGCTATTTTGTGTTGGTCCTCGTCCCTGACCCAGATCTTGATTATACCCCGAAAAGCCATCCAGAAGGGAAAAGCGTTGTGCTTTTGCCACAACGTGGAGTATCTGGTCAATCTGTAGGAGCGGATAATGATATTTTAAGGAAGCCTGATTCAGATTGCGGAAGTCAACGCACAGGTGGATATCTCCATTTTTTTTCTGACAGGGACGAGGTTCGCGACCCACGAAGAGTGCTTGATTGGATTGGTAATCTTGGCCTCAAGCATTTTCAATAGTTCAGCCTTCATCATGATTTCTATTTTTGGATTCGCAGGTCTCTGTTTCTGTTTGCAAGGCCCAACTCCTTGCAATTCTATTGTATGTTGAATTATGTCTCGGTCGTAACCTTTCAGGTCCCGGTAACACCATGCCACAATATCTGGATACTTTTTGCATAATGACTGGATTTGTTCCAGCTACGTTGTAGTGCAGTCTGTCCCGACCTTTATTGCTTTACGTCTGTCTCGACCTTTATTGCTTTACCCGGTTCGAGCTCAAGGTCTTTATATTGCTTCGCATCTACTTTGATTCTGTGGGAGGTCGCTCTGTCATTTTGATCGAACAGGCTTTCTAGTGTGATTAAACCTTTCGGAACATGGTTGTTCTTAAGCTGTATTAACCCTTCGCATTCTTCATCTCCGGGGTTCCTTCCTTCGATGGTGGCAGCTTCTTGGACCAAAAAATTGACGATTTGTTCGTCGCTGTCAAAGACTTGCCAATGAGTGTCTTTATCGGGCACGGACGGCCTATAAATAGTCCTCACCGCCTTGGGCTTATGCACCATTTCATCAGCCGGGGAGTATCTGGCCCCAATAGAGGCCAAAATATCGGCATGTCTGTTCTTTTCTCGTGGAATGGCCCGAATGTTGAGCGATTCAAAGTGCTCCAACAGGTCCCATACCCTGTTGCGATATGCCTTAAGATAATGCTTTTTAGAAGTGCATTTATTGGTGACTTGATTGCATACCAGCTCTGAGTCGCCATAGATTTGTAGCTTCTTAATACCTAATTTTTCGGCCTTCTTTAGCCCCAAACATAAGGCTTCGTACTCTGATGCGTTGTTAGTGCAGCTCCATGCAAGCCGGTAACAATTTTCATTTTGCTTGCCAGAGGGTGACACCAGGAGCACTCCTGCCCCGACACCATTCTTACATCGGGCGCCGTCAAAAAATAATTTCCATATCTCGTCACGGGTAGCTTCCTTACTCCCCTGCATCGGCCCTGTGGGCTTTTCGGGTCTGGCGATGGAGTAGCACCCCATTTCTGTTTCAATCATGGCGTTGAAGTTTGTTAATGAAAATTCATCCTCGGTATAGAGCTCTCCTAAGGGCTCCTCTGCTAGATCCACTTGTTCTGTTTCTTCGATCACCAAGCGAACTGATTCATTGTGCTCTCCTTCTTCGACTATCTTTTCTACGAGGAAGGTAGAAGGTTTCTCATTATAGACTTTGATTTTCCTCCCCTTGAATTGTACTTCTAAGTGTGAATAGTCCAGGGAAAGATAGCCACCAAGCTTGGCTGTGAACTCTCTCGAGAGACACATGCTGAAGTATGGCTCAAGATCAACGACTACCACCTCTTGTATTACCACAATTTGAGGTACCTTATGTAGCCGGATAGGTATATCCTTAATTACACCAACTGTCTTCACAGGGGTACCATCTAGTTGAAGCACGCCTTGACTGCTTCGCATATACTCCATTCCTATCTCCTCGCAGACAGCCTTCGGCATGACGGTGGTCGCGGCAACGGAGTCGATCATACAATTATGAACAATATACCCCTCCATCTGTAGGGACAGATAGAACGGAGGAGGCCTGTTTTTCCCAGTAATTGAAGTGGGTAAAGGTTGGGCCATAACCGGCAGTGTCGATTTCCCGGCCTTCGTTGATTTCAAGGATTCTTGTAGCAGGTCCACTTGGCCAGGGAGCTGCAAAGCATCATAGAGACTGATCTTGGCGGGAGTCTTCTTTAGCTCGTCCACGATGTTGTATGCTGCGGTAGCAGGTATCTCTGACTCCTTCGCTATCTCGTACTTAGTGCGATATTGCTGCGTGGCCTCAACCCTTTTCCGTTTTGTAAGCGAGGGATACTTTAGCTTTTCTCGAGCCTGCTCCTTGGTTTCGACCTGCGGCGGAGCTGAAGTTATTGGTAGAGGCTTTTCCTTCGCCGGGGGTGGCTGAGGAGCTTTATCAGGAGCTCTGATGGGAGGCTGCTTCTTCTCACGGCGGCTGTATACTTTCAAGGGGCCCATTTGAGCGGCATCTACTTCAATCGGTTTCTTCCCACCCTTGGTGAGGATTGAAACCTGCTCTTCCTCGCGATCGCCAGATTATGTTCTGCCTCCATGATTATATTGACTTGGCCACTGGAACTGCTGCTCGCCAGTGTTTGGACATAGTGTTGGTGTAGCATACAGGTGTTCTCTTCATGTGGATCATTACAAGTGGAACACCAATGCACATAGTCAGAAGCGCTCGGTTCCTCATTGATGGCAGCGTTCCTCGCTGGAGGTCTGCCTGCTTGTGTTGCCTGTTCCTTTGTCAGTGTCGGCGGTGGGTAAGATCTTCTCGGCACAAAAATTCTTGCTGAGCTTGTTTCTTTTTCATGACAACCATGTCATTAGATAGGGTTCGCATAGTATAGTTCAGGGACTGAACCTCTTGTAACAACTTAACTTGGACGTCTACGGCTGTAGGATTCGATGTCGTCGGAGTCGGTAATGGGGCCACTATTGGCACTGGGGGTAGGGCAGGATACTATGGTGGCGCTGGTAAAGCTGGGAACGACGAAGGAATGGTAGGTTGTGGTGTCGAAGTCGTGGGGAAATGAACCTGCGGAGTAGAAAACGGGGACACTATCGGGTTCGGATTTTATGGTGGGATCGGATATGCCGAAGTAGTCGAAGTCTGCGAAGCAGTGGCATTGGGGTATTGCGATTGGGGGAACTCGGGGAATATTGGCATCGACATCCTTGGGGGGAGTTTACCAATAGCGATTAAGTCCATTTCTGCCTTTTGGGCTAACTCATATAATTCGGGGAAGGTATTAACATTTGAAAACCTTATCATCATGCTAATGTCAGCGTTGAAGGCCCTAAGGTAATAATAGGCTACAGCTTCGCTAGTCGGTCGTAGTCCGGCGGGTACCCTCTGCCAGGTTCGAGCAAACCTCACATTGAAATCGGCTATCTCCTCTTGAGGGTGCCTTTGGATTGATGTGAACTGGTGCAGGAGGGAAGACGGATCAGCAGATTCGTTAAACCCCCTCATTAGTTGTCCGGCTAACTGGTCCCATCCTGTTATAGTGCCAGGTGGCAGGGATCTATACCAGTAAAGGAGCTTCCCTCGGAGGGACAAGATCAAGAGCTTAACCATAATTTCTTCTTCTGCAATGTTATGAATCGTGGCCAGGGAGGCAATGTCTTGGATGTGCTCTAACGCAGTTTTCCCCGTGCCATCGAACGTGGGGATCGACTTCAGAGCAGCAGGCGGGATTTGCCCTCGTCCTGCTATATTCAATGGCCTAGCAAAATTCCAGGCTGGGAACATCCTAGGTGGCGGCTGCGGCTACGGCAGCGGTTGTTGTTGTTGTTGCGCCATGTTTGCGCTTTGATTTAGCTGATTTGGAGTAAGCAATAGTTGGTTTGGCAAAACCGAAGTTCCCGAAGTACCCAACTGACTGCTAAATGGGACGGAGGTGCCTTGGTGATGTGGGGAGTTCGGGGGATTAGGGGGGAGACTGGTCGCAGTGCTGTCCGAGGTTGGACCTTGTTCGTCAAAGACAACCTCTTGCGATGACCCTTCGCGTAGGAGTGATTCGGGTGTGACTAACCTAGGATGTTCCCCGAAGGCGTTAATGTCGAGCTCAAAGAACTCGGTCTCTTCTCCACTATTCCTAACTCTCCATCTCGTACGCATGAAGGCACGGATGTTTAGTATCGGTCTCTAAGGCTTCAAAGATTCTTACGTTAAACAGAGTCGCCAGATGCTCGAGTCTTACAATACTGAGATGAGCGTCAACTCTCAATACCACTCACAAGGTGAGACTGACCAGGTCCCACCGGGCGTGCCAGAAACTGTTGGTCACAAATCTGCCACAGGAAAGGATTTTGTATATGTATACGTGCCCTAGACCTGGACCAACATTGAAAGGCCGGAGGGAAGAGATGCCCTCCGTGCCAATCTCCGGAGAAAGGCCGGCTCCTTTACTAAACTACTCGGGGTTTTAAGCTAAGAGTGCAGGAAAGAGATAAAGAGCAAGAGTGCAGGAAAGATTTGTAAATAACTTGTCATAGCAGTGGGGAAAGAACAAGCAGCACAATAACTAACTTATACCTAAACCAGCAGCAAATAATACAGAAGATGTAACAGAAACAGAAACTGCATATGCTTCCCTATGTATCCTCTAACAGAATTCCAGACACATTTATCTTCCAATGCTAAAATCCAGATTTCAGAATTATAGCAACCAGAAAACTAAATGAAAACATAAATACTTGCCAGAGGCAGCATAAAAGAAAGCACAGATTCAGAGCCAAAGATCTCCTTGTATTGATGCAGAATGTCTAGCTACAACAACTTCTTTAGCAATATGTTCCCCCCCCTTTTTTCATTACAATGCGTGGGTTTTTATAGAGGACCCAACCCTCTGTGCCATTAATGAACCCGATTTACAAAAATGCTAGGACGGATTTGATAATGATACTAGCCTACTTTTTACAATTGAGCCTTCTTATCCAATTTCTATTACTAGATGCAGGGCCGCATTAAGCGGGGAAATTTGCATTTATGAGCCGCAGGCTTGTCCTAGGTTACTCTGGGGGATGCTTGAGTGGCTCCGCAAGTTGCGCCGCTCATCTTCTGCAACTGATACTTCTCATCCTATTGCTATAACTGGATGTCGGGTCTTTCGGGCGAGAAAAACTGCATTTATGTGGCACTCAAATGCTTTGAACAAATACCCAGCCTCGGAATGTGTGCCCCTCGAGGGAAGCACCGTCGTCAGACTTATCCTGGGTGAAGCTTCGCTGGATTTCTGGCTGAAGCATAGCTTAGCAATGAAATTGTGCTGAAGCCGAGGTCCTGGTGGGAGGCGGGTATTGGTGGTTCGCTGGAAGATTGCCCCGAGATAGCTTCGCAGCTCAAATGACCCGAAGTAGCTAGCTTACTTATGAAAGGCATGGTTAGTTTCTAGCTACATTACTTTGTCGAGGGAGAAGTCAAGAAACTGCTTCGACAAGGGAATTTCCCGAAGCAGCTGATGACACGTTGCATAATCTCCTTCTTGTTGCCCTGGCTGGCACTTCGCAGCGATCTACTTGCAAGGTATGGGTTCGGGAGAAGCATCGCCCGAAGTTGATAACATGCCTTAAATATTTTCTCAACTTTCTTATAGTGCTTCGGCAAAACTATGGTTGGGGTGGGCGGTTCGTTGAAGGATCAGCCGAAGTGGCTGCTTCGCCATGATGGAGCCCGAAGTGGCGCTTGCCTACCAAATGGTTCACGGGGAGGATGGGCCGAAGCGGCACTTCGGCGAAGAGTTTTGCGAAGTGGCCCTCAGACTTGGTGCATTATTCCTTAACCCGCAACGGTAGCTTCGCGATTCTCTTGCCCGAAGTGGCTGCTTTAGGAGCTTCGTGTGTGAAGTGCCTTCCATGCCTTAGAGATTTTCAAGCCAAAACTGGACTTTTCTGATTTCTTTTTCTGCGAAGCTACTTCCATCCCTTTGCTTTCAGCGAAGCTTCCTATTCTTCTCTGTTCTTTGCTGGCGAAGCTTTTTATATACAAGGGGGGTCAAAATAGGGACCCAAAATTGCTGTAGTGCTATAAAATACAAGGAAAGCAAGGGAACAAATTCATGAAAAACAAGAAAATACCTTACAAAAATTAACTTATATCTCAAAATTTTCTGCCCCTCAAAGCAATGTGACAAAAATGTCAACAGTTACAATGCACGGTAGTAACAAAAAAGCACTATGAAAATAAGCTAGACTAAAGAATAAAGTGTAAACTACACTGAAGTGGAACAACTGTATGGCATAAAATTATAGCCTCGAGGGGTACCCAAAATGGATAAACCCCAACATGCTAAAAGTAATGATGAAAGAAAGCTAGAAATTGAGGTACAACAGAGCTAGAAGGGAGCATCTCCTGTGAAAACTTTTTCACTGCTGCTTTTATCTACACTTTCGTGATCGTTCCATTGATACAAAGAGATATATCTGGATGCGTCTGCAGTGTGGTTTCGAATTTTATTCCACTTTAGTTTCTTAATACCTTATTGCTTTTTATTTTTTATTTTTAATCCATTGAGTCCCATTGATCTACTTTGTCATCCATGGATATTTATAAAAATTATTTTATCTAAGCACAGATATGTTTTTTTTTTCATATCAGCTACACTGGCAACTGCCCATGATCTTCATAGACAGCAGCATATTTGTAAGCTTTGGAACTTGGAGCTGGAATCAAGAACATTTCATCTTTAGATGCCATCCTTACTATAAGCTTGAGGTACAATGCATCGTTTGTTCAGAGATTCTTCTGGATCTATAAGGACTTTCATGCGAGTTCCAGAATACAGCCAGAAGATCCTGAGAGATGAATCTACTTGCACTGATTGTTTGAGGATCAGTATAACATAATTACTGTCTGAGGATGGGACAGAGCACAAATGGCCTTCTGAACAGGCTTTCCATATAAAGCTAGTGAAAATTAAGGCCACAGATATATCTTCCAGCTGAATGTAGAAACTGGAAAACTTGTCACTAACATTTCTCAGCACAGAATTAGGAGAATAAATGGTTGATAAAGACAGCTGATTCTCGGAGAACTTCCCTATTCTTATGTTTTTAACCATGATAATACTATCTTGTGGATGTGTATTTGATCTTGCTGTTTTACTTCTTTCTCCTCATTACAATTTTTATTATGTTCAACCAAGTCCCCTTTTAGAGGGGATAAGGAAAAATGAGAGTGTGAAAAGGGGATGATTGGAACTTGGAAGATCCCTCCAGATCCCAGAATGGTTCTATGAAAATCACAAGGTTTATAAGCATATAGTCCATTTCTACTACAATTTATGCATGACTGAGAAGCTTTGTCAAAAAGAAGAAGGTTCATGCCCATTTGTGGTGACTATGTGAAGAACAGAAACTACATTTGAAATTCCATGGCTTCTAAAAGCATTGCCTGACTGGAAAATGAAGGGGATGTGTTCCCATGGAAGGGTACAGCGGAATTAGTACCCATGGCCCCTACTTTTGTGTACAGGGAGCGCGTCCATAGCACATTCTATTCATATTGGAGATGCTGCAGGCGCTTAATATTTTTTAGGTGCTGCAGTCTTGTTCACCTTTTTTGTTCGTCCATGGAGACATTAGTTTGATTTCAAATTTTCACATTTGTAATGGACTTTGACAATATTAGCATTCTTAAGAACATAAAGCTGTCTATTTGGAAGTAATTCTTTTTATGGTGTCTTTGCTGGCTGCTTTGGAATGGAAGCAAATTTAAGATGATAAGCAGATCCATAATTTGTAGACTGCTTGATATCTATTATTTTTGAATAACATGGTTTCTTTTGTTCTGTTATGTATTTATGGGTTTTGTTACATGTATCTGAAGTAATCCGCATTAGAATCAATGCTTGAATTGGTCCGGTAGGTTTTTGAACTTGACATTTTAGGTTCTTGTAATTATTCAAAATAGCAACTGCTATGTATTTGTGTGCCAGTTACTCAACCTGCATGTTGGATCTTTTCCTGCAGCTCTTTGAATAGTTGAGGAAATCTTTCAGTTGTCACTTACATTCATAAATGCACATCATGAATACTTCAACGCAAGAACAGACCCCTTCAGGCTTCTCAAGATCCCATCCAGACAACAGCAACACATATTGTCATAAGGATGGGGCAAAAACCACGGAGCTCTGGACTGATGGTCTTATCTGTGCTTTTGAGTTTATTTCTGGACGTAAAAGGAAAAGTAGAGATAGAATGATTTCCAGAAATCAATTAGCACCAGGGAAGCATGTTCAAGATATTACTGAGATAGGACATTCTTCTGATTCAAGTAATTTGTCTGAAACGAATGCAAGTAGAGATTCACCACTAGAGAAGACCACTATTTTTTCAAATGATAGAGAAGATCAAAGAACTAGTTTACTACATGTTGAGGAACCTGCTAGCCAGGAAGGAATGATAAGGATGAAGGAAAGCCAAAGTTCAAGGCAGCCTCAAAGCATAGATAACATCCATGACTATCACTGGGTTCCGATTGGATGGTCCAGATTATCAGAACTTGTTCAAATGGTGCAAGTTGATGCAGACTGGGCTTCTCATCCAAGAGATTACAGTGAAGAAGAGGACTATGTTACTGTTCAAGATGTTGCAGCTCCTTACTGGCAGAGACCTGCTGGGCCAACATGGTGGTGCCATCTAATGGCAGGGCACCCAGCCATTGATTCATGGTTAAAAAATGCTCAGTGGCTGCATCCTGCAGTCAGCACTGCTCTAAGAGATGAGAGCCGATTAATTAGTGACAAAATGAAGCACTTGTACTATGAGGTAAAAGGTCCCCTTTTTTTGAATGATTTACTGTTCCTCATTTTGCGATGCTTTCTTTCTTTTGTGCTTGACATTGTTTGCATTTAGTGCTTTTGGTGAGAATCATCCTATACATATTGATATAATGAAAGTATGAGATGATATATTTAATGAAACTTTATGCTTTGAGATATCTTTTGTCATATTATGTGTCAAAAACACATTAAAGGCATTTAAACAGTTTCCATTGCCCATTTTCTTGCAAAACTAAGCCAGTTGGTGGAATTAATGGGAAAAGTTTGATTTGGTGCAAGGTTGAACACCCATATTGCTTTGGATATTCTTGTAAATTGATGGAACATTAGTTTACTCCCTTGAAAACTTGGTTTGCACTCAAACTTCTAGTATTATTATTCCTTGTTCCCATTTTAAGATCCAATCAGAAAATTTAGCAACATTACCCTGTCCATAATAGTCTGAGATATTATGCTTGCTTATAAAGCATTTTCCCTTCTGCAAATTTCTTAACACATAGCCAATGATTCTGAACTTGAGAAGATGCTAGTAAATTTGCAAAGTGCCATGCAACTTAGACATATTACTTCTGTGGCTTCAGTACAGACGAATAACAAATTAAAATGCTTCATCTTGGTCTTAGATTTATCTCAAAATATGAGTGGAAAATAATCATACAGATCTACAAAGAGTTCTGTGGACCACTATTCTTCTTTTACCTTTTTCAACTTTATTTTGTTCAGGTGCTTCAAATAAGCTGCAGGATTTGCTAGTCAGTTTGAAAATGGTGAAGACAATATATACATCCATCACAAATCTTGAGGGATTTTCATTGAATTCTGCTTCAAATTCATGTCAGTTAGAAATAATTGGTTCTGTAATTTTATTTCCAGAAATGTAGTTTAAAAACTTTCTTTGTATTTGGTGGCTAGAATTTTTCTCTTCTGATTTATGCGTTTGAAAGATTTATAGCACTACACTTAAGTAATGATTACTCATTTAGTTGTGTTAAATATGGGAATTTCTGTGAGATGCACTTGTTACTATATGACACATTTCAAATATGCTTATTGATTATGTCACATTTCAGGTTCCAGTGTGTGTAGCGGGAGGACTATTGTTTGAGCTGCTAGGACAGTCACTAGGTGACCCTGCACGTCAAGAAGACGATGTTCCTATTGTACTTAGATCTTGGCAGGCTCAAAAATTTCTAGTCACAGTTTTGCATGTGAAAGGAACCGTCTCAAATATAAACGTTCTTGGAATTACTGAAGTTCAGGTAATCAACACACCATTGGCTTTTTTTATCTTTATTTTAATTTTTAATTATTTCTATTTTTAGTGTAAGATAGGTATCCAAATACATTGGTGTATCTTCTATGAAAATTTACTCTCATTTGTCTATCTGATAGACCTCTCAATATGTGGTAGACATTTAATGTTATTAGAATACAATTTGAATAGCCTGCATCCCTGCCACCTTTCCATATTCTAATGAAACCTATTTCTCTACTCCAGGGTTTCCTTGCTGCTGCTGGTGCTGCAGTGCCCAAAACAGCTCACGAACTAATAGCAAATTTAATTTCTCGACTTGCAAGATGGGATGATAGGTACTTTTATACTGTTTCATTTTTCCTTAGCATTGGAAAAATTTGCTTGTTAGTGTTTATTAAATTGAAGAATTGTAAAACAAATTAAGATCTTAGAATGCTTAAGTTTTGGCAGAGTTTGATTGGTCTATACAAAGATGCTCAAATGCATGATAAACATAGACATTTACGTGATAGCCAGTTTTATATCAACAACTGAGATGAGCTTTGCTTGTGTTATAAGATCTTCTATGAGCTTCTGTTGTCCTTAAATTTGTATAAGATGGTTAATATTCTCACACTCCAGTGTCTTTGATTAGATGGTTATAATATAACTTTATGAAACTGATTGATCCTTAATTACATTGTTGTCATTATCATTTGGTTTCAAGGGCAATGTATAAATTTGTTTGTCACGTACGTGCTGTTGGAGGATCCATGCTTCCAAGATGAGATCAATAACCAAATGTAATACCTTTATATAGTCTAAGGTGGTGATATGGTAAAATATTCCTCCAAAAGGGCCTTGGTCCAAAGGGTCATTTTACAAAGTTAGCAATAGGCCCCACAAGTGGGTTTCCAGAACCCCCCTTTAAACACAGTTTGGATGGGCCAAGGTAGGTGTTCTTATACTAACATTTGTCCTTAGAGGCAACTTCCAACAGTCTGCACATGTCTCTTTGACTTTGCTTCTAGTGGCTTGATAAAGATATCTAAAATTGAAAGGTATACTGTGTCTTTCCATCTAATGGAGGGCCCTACACAATTCTTTGCTGTCGCAACATGATATAACCTTTCAGTAAAATTAAAATAGCAGAAAGTACAAACTGATATGCAAATAGCAGATATCACAAACATATATAAAAATGAGAGAAGATGGCTTCCAACAAAGATGATGTACACTCTTCAGTAGCTACGTATTAATAGATTTACAAAGATGAGGTTAAATGGTTGCAAATTGCCCTTGAACTAGGCATGCATAGACACTTCAATTAGTCTAATTTATATGTAGTTAGTGATATGTAGCTGTACATCGACATCTCATTCAGTCCAACTGAGATGAACTAGACATTGAAACAAGACTCTACTGGGTAACTGATACGAGCTGGACATTCAAACTAAGACTTTTGTTTCTAACTGAGATAATTTCAAGGAGGAAGAGATGATTAAGAACAAAGAATGTTATAAATCTCATCACTTTCTCCCTGCTCAATAGTATTTTGCTCCAAATTTTAGAGTAGATTAGGAAACTTCCGTGCAAGAGCAGATTCAGAAAACCACTTGGCTTGCATTGGCAAAGGGTCCTTGTGTCCCACTATGCTGTGGTTTGCTGCTTGTAATTGGTGTAGGTCCAGAGATCAAGCAAAATATCATTTCATCAAAGGTTGCAGAAATTCTGGAATAGGATATTTGGGATAAATGACAAAAAAAAAAACCTCCTTCAAGTGGCATGGCTTGTACTGCTTTAGCTGACCCATGTTGATAACATCATGAATGCCAAGTTGAGTTTGGAGATCAAATGAAAAGTATTAGGGCATGCTGCTTGGAAAATCATGTAAGGCCCATATCTGGTGGGCTTCAACTTGTGATGTTGTTGGTTTTGAGACCTTTGGTTGTCCAAGCGATGCCAAACATGGTCATGAACTCAAAAAGAATGAAGTACTCAAATGAATGTCGTGGAATGCCTTGAATTTGGCTCAGTATGCTGAAGAATATCCTGATTTTTTTCGTGAATTTTATGCAAATTATGCACAAAGGAAGAAAATTTATCTTGTTGATGGAAACTCTATCTTGCTTATTTCGTTGCCGAAAGAGAAACTGGAATAGGGTCCAATGGTTGGAAACCATAACAGATTGCAGAGGCATGAGTATCCAGGTTGTAGCTATGCTGAAGAATTTCCAAATAATTGTCCCATTGATTGAGTGCTTGAACTAAGGCATAGAATTCTTTGTTGTAGGTGCAATAATCAAGTGTCTTCTGCGACAAAGCCTTAAAATGATTTGCTGGCAGATGTCCTCCCTGCTTAAGAACTGCACCAAGGGCATACTAGTAAACGTCGTGAGCTTGAATGGTTGCTGTAAGTCAGGTGGATAAGCACAGGAGCTATGCAAAGAGCATATTCTCAAATAATACAAAGATTACAAATTTCTGCAAATTAATTCATCTAACTGCAAGTCTACTACTAGAAAGTGAAGGACTAACAAAAGAAGTGAATTTGTGCTTTTCCATCCTTTTTCAGCCTGTAGGTCTTGTGAGAGACATAAAAAAAAACCCTACAGTTATATTGATGTGGTGCTCCAAATGATAAACTGCAACAATCCAATGGAGTGGCATCACATACCATTCTGTCTTGGAATGGTCATTGACAAATGTCATGGAACAACAGTGAGTGACAAGTGTTGGTTGCCTTGACTTGATCCATATGGATTGGTATTGGCAAGGATGCTTTGTAGGTGGCAAATGGAGATTGCCCACCAACTTTTGTGAAATCAGGTTCTTTTGATTGCCATTATCAAGGATCAGATCTACAGATTTGTCATTGATTTGGCAATTATGTGTGAAAAAAGTGTGATTTTTTGCATCATAATTATTGATCATGAGAACAAGCTGAGGATTAAATGTGTTGGTATTGGTTACCTCAATCGTTGAATGGTCATGGTGTAGCTGCAGCAATAGTCTAGCTAGGGGGGCCTTGGCCTTCTTTGGTTTTAAGACGTGACATTCTTCTATAGGATGTCCGGTGCGCTTATGATGATCATAAAAGTTCATCTTCCAATTGCTAAAACCCTGAGTAGATCCTCCTTGGGAAAAATTCCCATTTTTAGATAAGTTGGCAGGGTTGGAGGATTTGGATGGCGTACATGTGCTCTTTTTCTGATATGTAAGAGAATGATTGGTCTTCTTCATTTGCTGCATACATTCCACCTTTAGGGCAAGCCAGGAAGCATGCTCTAAGGAAGAGATGGTTCCTGTTGGATATGAGAAGAATTTTGACACAAGTTTGAAGTGGAGGACATTGTTAGGATCAATGATGTCCACCTTGATAGAGAGCCAGTTACACTCCTTGATGTATTGTTTGATTCATTGGCTGAACTTTTGATGAAAATAAAGCCAAACAACCAATATCTCCTTTGCATTTCCAATGGGGTAAAAGCATGCACAAGTAGTTGTTTTGAACTCTTTCCACTTACAATTTCTGGTCTTCTTTGTCACTTGTAGAAACTTGGCATGGAACTACCACCAAGTGAGGGCGTGACTGCCTATATAGATCTTTATGTCCATTAACATTTGTTGCATCTGGAAGTACACCTTGAGACTGTGCATCAAGCATCCACTTTATACCTATTGATGGTGCAATCAAAATGAGAAATGGGTATCTTGGTGGCCAAGTTGAATGCAGTTTGGGCCATCGAGATGGTTTTAGAGGGAGAACTGGTGGATTGTTGTCCATGAGGAGTTGGAACATACTTACCATTTGATCCATGAATTACAGCTGTCACTTATTTTGTTGATTTTGTTGATCATTCACCGCCTAGGTTGGAAACTGAATCAATTGGAGCTTTGGGTGGAGCTACCTATACTACCCATAACATGCTGTTTTTTTTTTTGAAAAGCAAAGACCTCCTTTTTTTTAAGGGAGAAAAAGAAAAAAGAAAAAATGTAATTTGCAGGAAACAGATGGAAGAAAATTTCCTATGTTTAGCTGATCTGCTTTAAGTGGCAAAGAAAAAGTGTTGCGGCTGCAGGTGCTGAATCTGCAATAGCAAAGTGAACAGCTGTTCAAAATGGCACAACAGAATGTACGCAATAAATTTTCTGAACAAAGAAGATCATCAAAAGGAGGATGTTGATATGTAGGGAAAATACAACAACTTGGAGTAGCAAACACAAAAACAACTGCATAAGAGGCTGTCAACAGGGCAAATGGGCAAGGTGCCACAACTAAGCTCAACTTGAGGCTGAGCAAAATACTACTCAGCAAGGAAGTCTTTTGGATGCTTCTCTCAAGACTCAACATGTACCTTATTTTCCACACAAAGGAAATAAGCCTAAGAACCTGCCAAAATGAGACAGAACATGTATAGGACTCAAAGGGAGAAATTATCCAGCCTGTACTGGGTACACATTATATGATGGATATGTTGTCAGACAAGGTGGAGACTACCCACCATTGGATGGGGATGAACTGCAGGCTAAGGAGACTTCTGCCTGAAGAACATGTGCTTATACTGAGAGACAGTATAAGATAAAACTTTTGCTTTTTAATCCAAATAATAGCATCAACAATATTAAAGCAGTAAACATCACACAAAGCATCACACACATGAGAGACATGATTTTACGTGGTTCACCCAATGTGGGCTACTCCACGGAGAAAATATTTCTTATAAATTTTTCTCAAATAAATTCTCTTGGGAATCCTTTCCCTACAATGTTTATGGACCTCTGTCCAAAGGAGACACCAATCCCCTTGATCAAGTTAGTGGATCTCTAGCCACAGGAGACCAATCTCCTAACTCTGCTCTGGCTGGTGATCCTCTAGAAGACCTCTGCCTCCACTGCCCTTAGCAAATGGAACTCTATCCACAGAAGACACCTGTCCTCCCTGCTCTGGATGGAGATCTCTGTCCTCAACTCTGTCACCTCCAAAGCTCTGTCTCAAATCTGCACTAAACACAGTCCTTCGGTCTAGCACAAATCTGTCCTCAATCTCTGTCTTTGGTCTGGCACAAACCTGTCCTCAAATCTGCACCAAACTCTGTCCTCGAATCTGTACTAAACACAGTCCTTCGGTCTAGCACAAATCTGTCCTCAATCTCTGTCCTCAAGCCTTAACTCAAAGCTTAACTCAGCTGGATCTACCCCAAACCTTAACTCAAGGTTTGAACAAATCAATCAATCAACTCTGCTCTCAAGTCTTCTCAAAGACTTGTCTCAAATCTGCCTTGTAAGCTTCTACAAAAGTTCACACCAATCTGTCCTCAAGTCCTCTTTAGAACTTGTCCAAATCTGCTCATAAGCCCCGGACTTACAAATTCTCTCAATCTATATTGTAAGCTTCCACAAAAGCTTACCCAAATCTGTCCACAAGTCTTCTCAAAGACTTGCCTCAAATCTGCTCAACAAGTCCACACTAGAACTTGTCCAATCTCATAGAAACATAAAGAGAATTGTTAGAGACTCAATATCTCTCCCCCCCCCACACTGCTCTCAGTCTCTCTCTCTCCCCCTTGGAAACATCGGGTGAATTGTTAGAGACTCAATATGCTTCAAATTCAACTCAATGCTCAATCACTTTCAATCACTCTTTTAGAAACACATAGAGAATTGTTAGAGACTCAATATGCTTCAAATTCAACTCAATACTCAATCACTTTCAATCACTCTTTTAGAAACATAAGGAGAATTGTTAGAGACTCAATATGCTTCAAATTCAACTCAATACTCAATCACTTTCAATCACTCTTTTAGAAACATAAGGAGAATTGTTAGAGACTCAATATGCTTCTCATTCACCTCAATGCTCAATCACTTTCTCAAATCAATTCAGAATATAGAATAGTTTGTTTTATGGAACTTGAACAATCACTTCACACATCCACTTGACTAGGCTCAACCAACTCTACTCAACCAATCACTCAATGAAACAATCCTTACTTACAAACCCTAGTCCAAGTATATGAACACTCACTCAAAATGTTTCCAACAATGCCTATCAACAAACTCACATAACAATGATACTCATGATCTTTGCAAACCCTAGTTCAAGTTCTTCTCTCAATCAATGGCCTCAATAACAATGCTTATCAAACAAGGTTTTAACAACTCTTTATTCTAGAAAACCTTGAAGCATTAACTCAACACACTTAATAAGGAAACCCTAATTAAGTCCTTTTCACTCCAAACTTATTTTCCAGAAAATTAACCAATCAACTCAACTATGGAAGAATGTGCACATACCTTTTTCTTGATGATGAAGGAACCTCTAAAATCTACCACAACCACAACCACTTCTTTGCCAAGCTCAAGGAAGGTTAGAAGATACTAAACTCTCTCTCAAGATTACAATGCAAATATCAAAACATACATACACCTTATTACTCCATCTTAAAATAATATCCAACACCACAATAGTTTAAATATTCACTTCTCAAAACCCTAACTCATCACAATTTCATCTCAACCATTCAAATTTGACATAAGCTACTTCAGAAAAATATCCTCAAAAATTAACCCAATTTCTACTTATAACTCCCTATTTTAATATTGCATTTAAAAATAATTCTTTTGAAAAATAATGCAATAAACAACTTTCCCTTCCTCTAAGGTAAAAATATTTTTACCCGCAAATTAATCTCCGCAAACACCTTTCATAAAACTCATAAAAATTCTCTTTAACTTAAGCTAAACTCCAAAAATATTCTCCTTATTTCTCCTAAGACAAACTTTAGCCTAAGCAAAAATCAAATTTAATAATTAAAAAGCTTTACCACTTTGGCATGCGCATGAATCGAACCGAGCGCATCTCTCCCACTAGCATCTTGACCACGGCTTCCATATCGTGGAGCTACGTGCTCCTCTTGGAGCCTCCAAGCACCTTCAGCGCTTTGACCTTCTAAAACACACGAGCCAAAAGATGCCTCCTTCACCCATGCTCTGCGAAACACGTTGCACGAAGTTACTGCCGCGAGGAATGCACACGAAATAGCATGTGATAGTCTTTAGCGAATCGGGTGGATAATTTTGCCTTTGGAAAGGCTATGGTATATATATACCATATGCCTTCCAATGTGCTCCCACGTCGGCGGAGGAAGACGTTGACAATGCACGCGATGAAGTCGGCGGAGGGAGACATCGAAAATGTACACGAAAGAACCGGCACCCAACATTAGACTTTGGCCATTATTTATTAAATATAATAAATTAAATACTTTTAAAAATTTAATTATTATAATTTAATAATTAAATGGACTTTGGCCTTTTAAACCAAACTTTAGGGCCTCCTTGGTTTTTAGAAAAACCTTACAACTTGCCCACATGGTTTTAATGAAAAAACCTTTTATTTTTGCCACCATTGGTTTTAAAGAAAACCTTTTAAACTTATGCTTCCACATAATATTAAAAATATTATGAAGCTCTTTTGCCATTAACCTTTGCATTGTTCCTTTTGACCTTTTTACATCAACGGTAGCTTATTCCTTGACATCAATGACAACTTCGTTCCTTGACATCAATAACAACTTTGACTCAAAATGTCCAACACTGCCACATTAAATATCAAAACAATTATCGACTGGAAAATGGAGTGAAGCTTGCATGTATGGGAAATATCTTAATAGGATACACAAAGAAAATTGCTTTTCTGTGGAGTCTGGGCTCTTCTTTAGAAAAGCTATTTTACTTCTTATGGTAATGAACATCATTCTAAGGTTGACTTATCTCCATTATGTTTCTGAAATTTCTTGTGTTTATGTCCTTACCAAGTTTACATGTTTTAACTCTTATGACTGATTTTGACCCAGTCAAGGAACCTAATGAATGCTATTTTATTAGGACGTTTCGTAAATACATCTTTGGGGCAGCTGATGAGGTTGAGTTGAAGTTTGTTCACAGGTACACCAATTTCCAATCACATTTTCCTCTCATCAGCCTCTCTGTTTGAAAAGATTTATTTAAGCATATTAAAGGTAATGTTTTTTTTTGTACTATTGTATTTTCCATGTTTCCAAGGCTCCCTTTAGGGTTCTGCAGTATTAAAAATGGCTTTAATACTTTTTTGTGTTGGAAACATCATAGTTTTGTCTGAAGCAATGCTTTTTATACATGGACAGGAGAAATAATGAAGATCTTGCACTATTGAGTATTATTTTTAACCAAGAGGTTAAGAGGCTGTCTACTGAGGTACATGCTCAACGCTTGTAATGAAGGTGGACTCTGTTATTCATGGCCATCTCTTGCACATGCTTATTGCATAAAAGTTGGATTTCAAAATTAAAAGAATCTTTAAATTTGAAAGTTCTATCCACCTAAAACATTAAAATGTTGAGTGATTTCATGTGCACACATATTTTATTGTTGTATCGAGATAACAACTTTATATTGTTTGCTTCTAATGCTATGTGTTTGAGGAACACACTCATGGGAAGATAAATACTACTCACATTTAGAACTTAGACCAAGTATTTTGGACCTTATATCTATCTATCTATCTATCTATCTATATTCATTCTTAAGTTATCTATCCACCATATTAGTAACCTATTATATGGTCATTCATTGAGTGGAAGGTAGGAAGAGTTTTGACTCTTATATGTGTTTGATTTTATATACCCTCTATCATTTGGTAGAAAGAGTATTCATTTATTCATTTCTCATTTATATTTTGTATTGTCATTTAAATCCGTTATGGATATCATGGAATATACCTATTGGTCCATTACAAATGTTATTAGAGCCACACTATTGAACCAGCAGTTTTGGCATGTGGCCAAGACAATTTTTATCTTATGGCAATATTTTTTTTCAATTGCCTATTTCCAATATATGCTTGTGGGTATTCATCTCACCCACTCGTCTTCTGCCCAACATTTAATCAGCAGTTGTGTACTTGAGACATGAGGGTTGCGACTTAAGATGCGAAAGGGTGCATCTCAAGATGCAAAATGGTTTAACCCACAAATTCTTAGGGTTCATTCTGACGCTTGAAAGTTTGTGACCTAAGACACAAACTGTTACAAGCAAGGAGCAAAATGGTGCAACATGAGGAGCACAAGGCTGCAACTAGAGATATGAAGACGCGCAGCTCAAGAGCAAAAGGTTGCAACCCAAGACATGAAAGTGTGATTCAACAAACAAAAGGTTGTTACTCCAAACATCAAAAGGTGCAAACTGAGACCAAAACAACACTATCTAGAAATTTATTAGGATGCAAAAATGTGCGACCCAATATTTGAGATCAATTAAACAAAATTAAAATATAACGGCTTCTAAATCAAAATTTTCAAGAAAAGGCATGAAAAAGTGGGACCCAAGATTTAAAATAGATAAAAAATTATTTAAATATAATGGCTTTTATACCAAAATTTTTAGAAAAGGAAGGTGTAGATACTTGATAGAATATCCATAACAAGAATACTTTGAGATAGAGCTTTTATTTTACAAACAAGACATTGAAATATTGTATCAACCTTGGTTTTGAGCTCGGAAAGATTTAACCTGGGTCAAATTTTAGAAGCTTTTCTTATGAAATTGGTCTAAGAAAAACAAATAAAGGCTAGAATACGAGATTGCATCACTAAAGGCTAAATTATAAGAAAAAGTTGAGAAGAAAATTGAAGGATCATAATGAAATTTTGTCAAGACAAACTAAAATTTTCAAGAAAGAACATGAAACTCAAAAGCAGCCATTACACGATTTTGATAAGATCTTGTGCAATCAGGATAAAGAGATAGCATGTTTATAGTGTCCTGATCAAGTCTTGCGTTTGAAATCATAAACATGTCTTGCTTCTAGAAGTAAAAGTGTGAAAAATGATCGAAGGCTGCCACCTAAAGGCAATTTACAGTATTAATCAAAAAAGCTTTTACAAGTGTGATTAAGCATGTAGATAAGATTGTTTCTGTCAACATAGTTACAACTTATTATCAAGAGCCTTGACAATACACCTAAATTGAGGGTTGATTGTATTCAAACCAATCCTTTAAAACGTTCTAAAATTGATCCTCATTAGCATCCTTATCATGAGAGCCATTGGCATTGAAAATTAGTTTGTTGATACCCACATCATCCTAAAAGATGACAATGTCAAAAACATTCACATATTCCAAATTCTCAAGATATACATGGATTCAAGGTTGAAGTAGCATATTGAAGTCACAATTAAATATGATGCCTCTAAAGGTTGTTTCGGGATGGATTAGTCTTGATTCAATGAGGCAATAGTCTCCATATAATTTCATGTGCTTCAAAGATGAATTGGTCTTTTGTGAACTTGATTTTGATGGAAACATTTAAGGAGTTGGATCAAAAAGAAGATATTCATTTCCAAATTAAAGATATTTGTGTAATGCTTTGAGTTACCAAGCTTTTTGAAGAGGGATAAGTTGTGGATCTGTTGGTCAAATATCTGCCTAATCATACAAAACTGCGTTTGTGCGCCCTAGACACGACCAACATTGAAATACCGGAGGAAAGAGATGTCCCCCGTGTCAATCTCCAGAGAGGGCTGGTTCCCTTACTAATTCTAATAATGGTTGAAGACTAGGGATGTAGGAAAGAAATTGGAAAATGCGGAAAGAAATGGGAAATATGGCCACAGGCCGACTGTGTAGGATGGTAATAGATTGATAGCAGGAATCCACACCAAGCTGAAAATAGCATGCAAATAGATGATCAAACAACAGAATTTCCGTACAACTTTGCACATATATCATCAGATCAACACTCCAGAACTCACTCTCTCACTTGCAATATTTAAATCCAACTTGTAGAATTGAAATCTAACAACAAATAATAAAGCTAACTGTGTAAAAGAAATGCGTAATTTAGAAGACGACAATGCACCAAGTCATTTGCAAATCCAAATGTTTTGAATTCACTATTATTGCAGAGAACTTGAAGTGTTTTCTCGCAGGATATCTATTTTTTCCAACCCCTTACAATGAAATTTCTCTTAGTATTTATAGAGGTTTGCGCCTCTTTCATTGAATACATCAAATGAGTCATCATTTCTTGGAAATCTTTTGTCGGTAGACACGATCCTGAAAACGGTTTGAGATGATAGCATTCAGACACCGTAGCATTAAATTTGAGTCACCTCCATCTTCTTGGAAATCAAACACGAGCTTCAACAATTTACTCCATATTCAATTTGCTTTGGAGAGGGAGTAAAACCTTCGAGAAGATGTTCTTGAAAATGACAAAAATGCTTCCATTTCGTCACCAACATTAAATTGCAGCAGTTACTCGAAGCAAATCTTCAACTGGAAAAATCAAGCTTTAAAATTGCCGAAGATGATGGCAATTAATAATTAAAATTTTGCCCCATTTAATTCTACTCATGCCTCTAGAGAAATTTAATCACATGTGCTAAAAAACAAACAACATTCGCCTTTAAAATATCTTCGCCGCATCTATCATGACGTTCGCCCCTTTTACCTAAGTGTAAGAGCGAAAACCATTTAAAAATTCCCGTCGACCAAACTTTATCTCTCCATGCCATTCACCTTTAAAAATAAAGAACGGATCCATCGTGAATACTTTAAAGCGACCATGACGCATATTGAAATCATGTTTGCCCAAATGAGGGGCGAACACCACGTTCGCCCCACTTAAGGGGCGAACACGATGCGTTCTTTTTATTCTCCTTTTATTTGGCGCATTCCTCTTTTGGGGCGCATTCGCCTTTCCTTTGGGCGAACATGACGTTCGCCCCTCCAATGGGGCGAACGCATTTGCATTCTTCACTTAGCCGATTTTATTTTGTCTTTTTTTTTTATTCTCTAATTTCACTGCCTTCAATTTCTTATTGCCGCTTTGCCTTTGAAGCGAAATCATTTTTAATCTTTTGATTGCTGCTGTGGATAATTTGACGAAGTGAATCCGAAGCGGATTTCCAAGTCACAATTTGGGGTTAATTTATTTTGCAAAATGAAAGTTTACAGAGAATTGAAAAAACTATATAAACAAAATAACTGAGTTAAAAAACTCAATCATAAATGTCTTCGGATTACAATAAAAAAATATGGCATGTTGCAAAAGGCCAACATTTCTGGCGGCTCTTGGGGTATCCAGCTCGCATGGACACAAACGATCCCAGGCCTTAATCCATTGGGCAATGTTGAGTCTTCTTTCCAGCCTCTCTGGCTGATGTCTTTGATGTAGACGCCTTTCTGCTCCTCTCCTCCTGCACTTTCTCGATGGCTTCAACTTCAGCTGCTACACGGAGTACTTCAGTTCTCTCTGCTTCTTCAGTTGCTGCTTCCTTTTCTGCCGCTGCTTGTTCTTCTTGTTCCTTGAGGCTTTTAGAAGTAACCTCATATACTGCAATTGCTGCTTGCCAAGCTTCGGTAGTGAACAAAGGAGTGCTCAGGGACTCATATACAAAACGCAAATTCTGAATATCATCCAAACTGAGGCGCCTTGCTCGTTGGGCTAACTCAAACAGTGAAAGCTCCATACGAGTGTACTCTTGCATGAACGAAAAGACCTGAAAATCTGTGATTGGCTCTTCCCACGCATCAATCTGCAAAGAATCTTCCACGGACTGCTTCCAAGCGGCTTCCAATTGTTCTTGTGGAAGAGGTTCACCCCATTGGTTGGTAGAGTCTGGAAAACCCATATCCCTCAGAGCCTTAAAGTGAGTCATAGAAACTGTGTGTTCCCTCTCTATGGTGCTAAGAATCTTCCGACCTTCTCTTACCAGATCCATCTGCTGAAAATAGCTGCGCAATGTGACTTTTGCAGCTGACTAGGAATGATCCATTTTGCTCAAGGGCTTGATATACATGGTGGAATTAGCCAAAGCTGAATTTTTACTGCCATCTCCATATGGGGTGTGAGCATCTCTTCTGTATTGTCAATGATTTGTTGCCCAAGCTGAATTTGGATACTGGCTGCCCATAAATAATACAACACTCGAATTGCTTCAGGAGCCAACTTTGCACAATTCTGCGCAGAACGAAGACGCATTTCCTTGATGCTTTCACGAGAAAAGCCTGCAGCTTGAACAACTTTCTCTGCCAATTGACTCTGGACAGTCTCTAATTTTTAGCGAAGGTCGTGCATTTCAATGCGCCCTGCATGTCGGTCCTTCAAGTGCACTCCTACCTGTCGCCGTAAATGTTCATTTTTTGTGGCAGTTCTTTCCTCCTGTGCTTTACTCTTAGCCAAGGCGGTTTCGAGTTCAATGATCCTGTCAGCCTGATCAAAGTATTTTTGTTTGTAATGCTCACCATGAAGGTAAACTGAACTCATGTCCACCTAAATATTGCCCATCTTTTGCATAGGATCAATTTTTGTGAGGTCTTCTGTGATGGTCTCAGAAATAAGGTCGCCTAGCAACAATTCTCCTTGCGGTTTCTGAACCAATGGAGTAATCTTGGTGATATGAGCCTCCATTGCAACAGGATCAAAAGCGACCCTCTTTAGAGGACGTGCCGGTTCGAGAGCTTCCTTTCGCCATCTGCTTTTCAACCATTGGGATGAACTCAAATGTGCTCGGTTGATTTTCTCTACATCTGATTGCTTGGATGTCACCTAAATGTCAGGCAAAGATTGTAATTCCAAAAACGGGGTGAAGGAAATGAGGGCTTCGGAGTGGTTAGGCTGTGAAACTGACGTGGTGGTTAGAAGTGGTGGAATAGAAATGGTGGAATGGACGGGTAAATTGGTTTTAACTGCAGTTACGCTCACCCTGGAAGGAGCCTGCGTACTTACAACTTTGGTAGAAATGGTAGAAGTGATAGATGGGGATGACCGCGAAAATGGATTCGGTCTTGATGCATATGAACTAAAAGAAAGGGAGGACGAAGAAAAGGGGGCAGAAGAAGGAGCAGTAGTGACTTTGGGACTGGTGGACGAAGAAAGTGGATGGGGTATGGAGGGCATAACGAAGGGTGGAGAAACGGGCACAGAAACTAATGAAAGTGAAACTGACGTAGTTACTACTTGCTCCAAAAGAGAAGAAGAAGAAGGGAGAGAAGACGTACCTTCGGGCACAAGTTCCGTGTGATGTGGTGATAGAGGGGGCTGCGTAAAATCTTCTTCTTGTTGCTCTAGTGCTACCTCCCCAGTATTTGTTTGGGTCTCCATGACCTTCTCTTGGGGTGGTTCCAACGGTTGGTCTTCCTTTTGTCCTTGGATCATCGAAAGTATTTGTGCTACCTTTGTTGGAGCGCCCCCCCCGCGCGCGCCGCCGCCGCCCGGGCGGCGGCGGGGGCGCCGGGCGCCCGCCGGCGCCGGCGCCGCGGCCGCCGGCGCCCCGCCCCGGGCCCCCCCCGCCCCGCCGGGCCCGCGGCCGCCCCCCCCGCCCGCCCCCCCCCCCCCCCCCCCCGCCCCCCCCCCCCCCCCCCCCCCCCCCCCCCCCCCCGCGCCCCCCCCCCCCCCCCCCCCCCCCCCCCCCCCCCCCCCCCCCCCCGCCCCCCCGCCCCGCCCCCCCCCCCCGCCCCCCCCGCCGGCCCCCGGGCGGCCGCGCGGCCGGGGCGCCCGGCGCGGCGGGCGCGCCCCGGCGCGCGCGGCGCGCCCCGGGGGCGCGCCGCGGCGGCGCGGGGGCGCCGCGGGGGCCCCCCGCCCGCGCCGGCGGCCCCCGCCCCCCCCGCCCCCCCCCCCGCGCGCGGCGGCGCCCGGCGGCGCCGGCGGCGGGGCGGCGCGGCGGGGCGGGGGGCGCCGCGGCGGGGGGGCGGGGCGCCGCGCGCGGGCGGCCGCGCGGGGGGGGGGGGGCGGGGCGGGCCGGGGGCCCCCGCCCCCCCGCCGGCCCCCGCGGGCCGCGGCCGGCCCCCCGCCCGGGGCGGCCGCGCGGGCCGCGGCGGGGCCGGCGCGGCCCCCCCCCCCCCGCGCCGGCCGGCGGGCGCGCGCCGCGCCGGCGGGCGCGGGCGGGGCCCCCCGCGGCGGCCGCGGCCCCCGCGCCCGCGCCCGGGGGCGGGGGCCCGCGCCCCGCCGCGCGGCCCCCCGCGCCGCGCCCCCGGCCCGCCCCCCCCCCGCCCCGCCCCCCCGCCGCCCCGCCCGGCGCCCCCCCCCCCGCGCCGCGGCCGCGCCCCCCGGGCCCCGGGGCGGCGGGCGCGCGGCGGGGGGGGCGGGGGCGGCGGGCGGGCGGCCGGCGCGCGCCCGGCGCCCCCCCCCCCCCCCCGCGCGGGGCGCGGCCCCCCCGCGCCCCGCCGCCCCCCCCCCCCCCCCGCCCCCCCCCCCGCGCGCGCCGCCCCGCCCCCGCCCGCGGCGCCGCGCCCGGCGCCGCGGGGCGCCGGCGGCGGCCGCGGCGGGCGCCCGCGGCGCCGCGCGCGGCCGCGCGCCCCGGGGCCGGGGGGCGGGGGCGGGGGGCGGGGGGGGGGGGGGGGGGGGGGGGGGGGGGGGGGGGGGGGGGGGGGGGGCGGGGGCGCGGCGGGGGGGCCGGGGGGGGGCTCCCCCGCGCGGCGCCCCCCGCGCCCCCGCGCGCGCCGCGCGCGCGCGCGGCCGGGGGGCGGGGGGGCGCGCCGCGCGGGCGGGGGGGGGCGGGGCGGGGGGGCGGCCGGCGGGCGCGGGGGGCGGCGGCCGGCGGGCGCGCGCCCCGGGGGGCGCGGGCCGCGCGCCGCGCCGGGGGCGGGGCGGCCGGCGCGGCCGCGGGGGCCGCCGGCCCCCCGGGGGGCCCGGCGGCCGGCGCGCGCCCGGGCCGCGCCGGGCCGCCGGCCGCGGGCGGGGCGCCCGCCGGGGGGCCCCCCCCGCCGCCGCGGGCGGCCCGCGGGGGCGGCGCGGCGGCCGGGGGGGCGCCCGGGGGGGGGGGGGGCGCGCGGCGGGGGGGGGGGGCGGGGGGGGGGGCGGGGCGCGGGGGGCGCGGCGGGCGCGGGGGGGGCGGGGCGGGCGCGCGCGGGGCGCCGGGGGCGGGCGGGGCGCGGGGGGGGGGGGCCGGGGGGGGCGGGGGGGGGGGGGGGGGGGGGGGGGGGGGGGGGGGGGGGGGGGGGGGCGGCGCGCCGGGGGGCGGCGGCCGCGCCGCGGCCCGCCGCCCCCCCCCCCCCCCCCCCGCCGCCGCCCCGCCCCGCCCCCCCCGCCCCCGCCCCCGCCCGGCGGCCGGCGGCCGGCCCCCCCGCGCGCCCCCCCCCCCCCCGCCCCCCCCGGCCCCCCCCCCCCCCCCCCCCCCCCGCCCCCCCCGGCCCCCCCCGCGCCCCCCCCCCGCCCCCCCCCCGCCCCGGGCCGCGCCGCGCCCCCCGGGGGCGCCCCGCGGCGGCGCCCCCCCGCGCGCCCCGCCCCCCCCCGGGCGCCGCGGGCGGGGCCGCGCGGGCCGCGGGGGGGGCGGGTCGGCCCCGGGCGCGCGCCCCCCGCGCCGCCGCGCCGCGGCGCCGCCCCGCCGCCCCGCGCCGCCGGCCCCCGGGGCGCGCGGGGCGGGGCGGCCGCCGGGGGCGGGGGGCGGCGCCGCGCCCGCGCCCGCCCCCGCCCCGCCCCCCGGCGGCCCCGCCGCCCCGCCGCGGCGCCGCCGGCGGGGGGGGGGGGCGGCGCCGCGGGCCGGGCGGGGGCCGGCGGGGCGGCGGGCGGGGGCGGGGCGCGCGCGCGGCGGGCGCGCCCGCCCGCCGCCGCGCCCGCCCGCGCCGCGCCCGCGCGCCGCGCCCCCCGCGCCGGCCGGGGGCCGCGCGCCCCGCCGCGCGGGGCGCGGGCGGGGGGGGGCCGGGCCGGCGCCGGGCGCCCCGCGCCGCGGGCCGGCCGCCCCGCCCGGCCGCCCGCGCCCCCCCCCCCCCCCCCCCGCCCCCCCCCCCCCCCCCCCCCCTCCCCCCTCCCCCCCCTCCCCCCCCCCTCCTCCTCTCCCTCCCCTACCTCCCCCCCCCGCCCCCCCCCCCCCCTTTTCTTTGCGGGGGGGGCCCCCCCCCCGCCCCCCCCCCCCCCCCCCCTCCTCCCCCCTCTCCCCTCTTTTCTCTCACACATTCCCCATAATATAGAATACCCCCCATATTTTTATTTTTTTTTCTTTTTTTTTTTTTTTTATATTTTTTTATTTTTTTTTTTTTTTTTTTTTTTTTTTTTTTTTTTTTTTTTTTTTTTTTTTTGGGCGGGGGGGCGCGCCGGGCCCGCCCCCCCCCCCCCCCCCCCCCCCCCCTTCTTTTTTTTCTTTTTTTTTTTTTTTTTTTTTTTTTTTTTTTTTTTTTTTTTTATTTTTTATTTTTTTTTTTTTTTTTTTTTTTTTTTTTTTTTTTTTTTTTTTTTTTTATTTTTTTTTTTTTTTTTTTTTTTTTTTTTATTTATTTCTCGGCCCCGGCGGCCCCCCCCCCCCTTCCCTTTTTTTTTTTTTTTTTTTTTTTTTTTTTTTTTTTTTTTTTTTTTTTTTTTTTTTTTTTTTATTTTTATTTTCCCTCGGGGGTGGGGGGGGGGGGGGGGGGGGGGGGGCGGGGCGGGGGGGCGGGCGCGGGGCGGGGGGGGGGCGCGGGGCGCGCGGGGCGGGGGGGGGGGCGGGGGGGCGGGCGGGGGGGCGCGCGCGGGGCGGGCGGGGGGGGGGGGGGCGGCGGTGGGGGGCGGCGGGGGGGGGGGCGCGCCGCGCCGGGGGGGGGCCCGCCGGCGGGGCGCGGCGCGGCGGGGGCGGCCCGGGGGGGCGGCCCCCCGGCGGCGCCCCTCCCGATTTGCACCGCGCGGCGGGCGGGGGGGCCGGGCGGCGCCCCCCCCCCCCCCCCCTTTTTTTCTTTTTTTTTTTTTTTTTTTTTTTTTTTTATTTTATTATGATAAGGAGGGGCGGCCCGGGGGGGGGGCCCGCCCGCGGCGCCGGCGGGGGGGGGCCCGGCGGCCCTTTTCTTTTTTTTTTTTTTTTTTATGGGGGGGGGGGGGGGGGGGCGCGGCGCGCCCCGCCCGGGGGGGGGGGCGGATTTTTTTTTTTTTTTTTTTTTTTTTTAAATTTTTTTTTTTTTTTTTTTTTAAAAAAGGCCCCCCGGGGGGGGGGCGAAGGAGGGGGGGGAGCCTAATTTTTATTTAATTTTTTTTGTTTTTCCTTTTAAAATGTTGGGGAGCGCCCCAACATGTTGGGCGCTCCCATTCTATTGGGGGGAGCGCCCAAAGCATGGGGCGAACTCAATTATTTTTAAAATGTTTTTTTTTTTTTTATAGTTTCTTTTAAATTTTAAAGGGATCGCCCCAAGGGGGGCTGAACGTGACGTTCGCCCCTCCTTTGGGGCGATTGAAATTTTTTTTCTCTTAAGTTTTATTTAATTTTAAATTTAAACGATTGCCCCCAAAGGCGGGCGAACTTCCTTTGGGGCGATTGAAATATATTTTTTTTTTTTTAATTTTCTTTTTTTATGTACATAAATGTTACGTATGAACATGTTCTCCTAATAACAAGACAAAAACGAGACGAATACAAGGAATTTATTTTTTATTTTTATTATTTTTTTTACTACCTATGTATTTATGTTTTTTTTTTCTCTTTTAAAGAAAGACGTGAAAATAATTAGGAAAACAAATATATACATATTTTACACAAAATTTTGCGACATGATTAGCATGCCGCTATTATCCGATGAATCTGCAGTGTCTGGACCAGATCTGATTGTACTTCAGGCAATCTTTGAAGTTTGACTATCCTCTCCCCAAAGTTTGGCAGGTTATCATGCATACTAGTACTTATACAATTATTGAATAATATGGCGAAAAGATTTACCATATGGGAGCCTTCTTCGAGTACTGGTTGCGGTGATGGTTGGAACCAATGCTGCCACTTTTGAGAGTCCACTAGCAGTGGGGTCTTCAGTACATGCTCTTCTAACTCCTTCATGTGATAGCAAGATTTTTCCGACAATAGCCCTTCTGTGAAGATCTCCTCAGAATCAACCTCCTGATGAGGTATGCTTATTGGGACACAAAAAGGGTGCAAAATTGTGCCTTCTTCGCTCTTAGAATCAACCTCTTGAGCCTGTTCATCTTCTTGGTCCATCTCCTGATAGAAATTGCAAGCAACCATATTATTCATTGTTGGAGTAGTGCTTGCATATTCCTTCTGCCGATATTGTGAGACATCCACCTCTTCTTGCTCCATCTTCTGATGGAAGCTGCAAGCAACCAGATTGTTCATTGCTAGTTGGCCCTGGATGAGATTCGCCTCTTGTGCTCCACACAGTTGCGTTCCAGGTCTTTGCACAATTTGAGGGTTCTTCCATTGTGAATATTGTGCAAGACATTCGGGAGCAGCAACTACCGGAGAGAGTGATGGAAAGGCAGTTTCTCTCAAGTGTATTTTTCCCGATTGGAGTAGGAGTTGCTCTACTTGTATTGCTTCCTTAAAGATTTGAGGGAATCTCTGTTCCCCTGATTGCAGTAGGAGGAGGCTTATGTCCGGGTGGAAAGCCCGAACATAGAAGAAGTGGGCCTGGGAAGGTGTAGGTCGGATCTTCTCTGGAATTCTCCTCCAACTCCTCCAAAATCGGACATTGAAGTCCGTGATGCTCTCTAGAGGTGCTCTCGTGATGTGCATCAAGAGTTGGAAGGGATCTTGAGAGTTGTCAAATGTGTCGATGAGCGCTCCCGCTAAGTCATCCCATGAGCAGATGCTCTTACGTCCCAACAATTTGTACCACTGCAACACCCTCCCTTCTAGAGACAGGACCAAAAGTCTGATCATGACATCCTCGTGGGCTATGCCATGGAGGATCGCTAGAGCAACAACATATTCAAGGTGCTCTCGGGCCATTCCCTTAGTGCCATTGTATTTTGTTAGGGTCTTTAGGGCACTTTTGGGAATCTCGTGCCAACTTTGGAGATTCAGGGGGCCAGGATCATCCCAACTAGGATAGCATACTTGTGCCATCATAGCAGTGGTCCTCAGAGATCACTGTTCTTACCGCTGAGTCGGAGTCGCTAGGTGAACATTCTTTCTCCGCTTGTGAGGTCAAGGCTTCTCACCAAACCTTGATTTCTCCGGGGTGTCTTCTTTTAGTATAAATGGCATCCACGATCAAGAGATCTGGATCTTCAGCTCAACAGAGTCGCCAAGTGATTTTGCCAGATAAAAGCAAACCAAAGATTCACCAAACTCGGGCTCCTTTAAAATACGGGAACTATCGATACAGAAATCATGAGTCCCACCGGGCGTGCCAAAAACTGTTGGTCAAATATCTGCCTAATCATACAAAACTGCGTTTGTGCGCCCTAGACATGACCAACATTGAAAGACCGGAGGAAAGAGATATCCCCCATGTCAATATCCAGAGAGGGCTGGTTTCCTTACTAATTCTAATAATGGTTGAAGACTAGGGATGCAGGAAAGAAATTGGAAAATGCGGAAAGAAATGGGAAATATAGCCACAGGCCGACTGTGTAAGATGGTAATAGATTGATAGCCGGAATCCACACCAAGCTGAAAATAGCATGCAAATAGATGATCAAACAACAGAATTTCCGTACAACTTTGCACATATAATCTTCAGATCAACACTCCAGCACTCACTCTCTCACTTGCAATATTTAAATCCAACTTGTAGAATTTAAATCTAACAAAAAATAATAAAGCTAACTGTGTAAAAGAAATGCGTAATTTAGAAGACGACAATGCCCCAAGTCATTTGCAAATCCAAATGTTTTGAATTCACTATTATTGCGAGAGAACTTGAAGTGTTTTCTCGCAGGATATCTATTTTTTCCAACCCCTTACAATGAAATTTCTCTTAGTATTTATAGAGGTTTGCGCCTCTCTCATTGAATACATCAAATGAGTCATCATTTCTTGGAAATCTTCTGTCGGTAGACACGATCTTGAAAACGGTTTGAGATGATAGCATTCAGACACCGTAGCATTAAATTTGAGTCACCTCCATCTTCTTGGAAATCAAACACGAGCTTCAACAATTTACTCCATATTCAATTTGCTTTGGAGAGGGAGTAAAACCTTCAAGAAGATGTTCTTGAAAATGACAAAAATGCTTCCACTTCGTCACCAACATTAAATTGCAGCGATTACCGAAGCAAATCTTCAACTGGAAAAATCAAGCTTTAAAATTGCCGAAGATGATGGCAATTAATAATTAAAATTTTGCCCCATTTAATTCTACTCATGCCTCTGGAGAAATTTAATCACATGTGCTAAAAAACAAACAACATTCGCATTTAAAATATCTTTGCCACATCTATCATGACGTTCGCCCCTTTTACCTAAGTGTAAGAGCGAAAACCATTTAAAAATTCCCGTCGCCCGAACTTTTTCTCTCCATGCCCTTCGCCTTTAAAAATAACGAATGGATCCATCGTGAATACTTTAAAGCGACCATGACGCATATTGAAATCATGTTCACCCAAATGAGGGGCGAACACCACATTCGCCCCACTTAAGGGGCGAACACGATGCATTCTTTTTATTCTCCTTTTATTTGGCGCATTCCTCTTTTGGGGCGCATTCGCCTTTCCAATGGGCGAACATGATGTTCGCCCCTCCAATGAGGCGAATGCGTTTGCATTCTTCACTTAGCCGATTTTCTTTTGTCTTTTTTTTTTTTTTTATACTCTAATTTCACTGCCTTCAATTTCTTACTGTCGCTTCGCCTCTGAAGCAAAATCAGTTTTTATCATTTGATTGTTGCTGTGGATAATTTGACGAAGTGAATCCGAAGTGGATTTCCAAGTCACAATTTGGGGTTAATTTATTTTGCAAAATGAAAGTTTACAGAGAAATGAAAAAACTATATAAACAAAATAACTGAGTTAAAAAAAATCAATCATAAATGTCTTCGGATTACAATAAAAAAATATGGCATGTTGCAAAAGGCCAACATGATCTTATTATACCATATATAATACCTTTGTTGTAATATGATCTTGTTATACATTTTTACTTACCTTAGTAATAACCTATCATAAGGTTATTTGCTAAGAGGTAGTTAGCAAGGCTTATGATTCTTAGTTATGCACCTTGGATTACAGATACTCCACCATTGTGTGGAGAGACTATCTGTCCATTTATCTCCCTTTCATATACTATATTGTATAACAAATCATTTATATATTAGATGTAAGACACTTATTGGTCCCTTATAATGAGACATTTTGATTGTGGAACTGCCAAGCATGACCAAACAAAAATGGATCATTGTCAGTAAACTGCCTCATTACAGGTCATTGAGGATAACTAGAATATTGATTCCATCTTACACAAGGTTTACCCTGTTATACCATTCAAACAAGGATATTTGGGTAGGCTAGGCTAGCTCTTTCATTAGAGAGGAGCTTCAAACACGTGAAAGAAAGGATGAAATACAAGAGATGGTAAGATAAGATAATTCTATTAGTGTTTTTGGATGATCAAAGATGGCGAATGGGACTCATTGAAAAGAGTTGTTACAATGTACTATAGTAACCAGAAAAATACTATAAAAAAATAAGCTAAACTACAGTAAAGGAACCAGGAACAACTACACTAATGTGGAACAATTGGATGGCATCAAATTACAGCCTTGAGGGTTGGGGCCAAAACATGAGTGAACCCTAACATGGTAAAATCAATGGTGAAGAGAAGAGAGAACCAATAGTCAAGGTAAAAGAGATAAGATAATTTTATTAGTGTCTAGGGGTGACCAAAGTAGGCTAATGGGACTCACCAAAAGAAGTTGTTCCAATGCACTATAATAACCAAAAAGTATTACGAAAATAAGCTAAACTAGAATTAAGAAAATAGCACAAACTACACTAATGTATGACATTAAATTATAGCCTTAAGGGTTGGACCCAAAATGGGCAAATGCTAACATGCTAAAATTAATGATGAAGAGAGAGCCAACAATCAAGGTAAAGGAGAAATTGAAAAGAGCTCCACTAGATTTGAGTGCCAACATTGATTTGTAGTGGGATGTAAAGTAGAAGCACAATCATTGTCGTCACCAACTATCCCAAAAGGGCCAACACAGGATCTAATGATGCTCCCAAGAGAACGGCCGGGACTAAGGGGGCTTGGTTGGATAATCCTTGGGGGTCATGGAGTCCACCCCTTAGACTCTTCTGGCATCAGTGGACTTGGAACCAATGGAAGAAGATAGGAAACTAGTAATGTGTCTGTGTACAACTTCTTGATAGGTGAGGGGTGGCCAAAACATGACACTAGAGAACTGCAGTCCTGTCCCATTGCATGCAAGAAGAATAAAGAATCAAAGCTCTTGTAGACACTATTGTATCCAAACACGGGCAGTTAACATTTTGAAGAGCCATAGCTTTGAATGAACGCTTGTTACACTTGACAACAGAGATAAAGTGAAAGAATGAGGTGATTAGTTGAGTAGTAGTCAATCTTCCTTGTAATAATTGGCATTGAAGAGTGACAAGTTTCTAAAAGTATAGATCCAAGCATCTTTGGTCAGGATAGCTAAAAAAGGGGCAAGCAATCCACCCGAGTTTCTGTACAAGCAATAGTAACTTCCTTGAATCTCATAATAAATAGGACAACTAATGATGAAATATTCTTTAGTCTCCACCTCCCAAAGAGTGAAAAGAGGACGTATCTTATTGTCTTGAGGAGTTTGGTGGTTTGTCTCCATTGACAACTGATGTGAGCACACTTTGACCCAACCAAGATGAATTTTGAAGCTGTGTCCAATGTCATTGGATATAATCAAGATGCATAATAATGAAATGAAATGAAATATTATTAATGTCCGTGGTGGGCCAAAATAAGACCCAAGGGACTATAAGAAGGACAATAATGACTGCTAGCTAGCAGGCTAAAAAGCCCAACAAAGAAAAGAACTAAGATAAATACAAGATGAAACCCGACAACCGGTCCAAAGAGAAAGGGAAAAGAAAAGGGAGAGTAGAGGGGGGGAGGGCTGCAAACTTAATCCTCATGAAATATTTAGTGTAGAAGGCAAACTTAGGACTAAAAGATTGATATGGAGAAACCTAAGTTATTTGAATATATTGTCGATAAACATCATCTGCTATCGCTTGATTTATCACTCTCTTTTTAGAAAGATGATGGGGAGGAGCATTTAAAGAGTATTTGAATGGAGGTAATTGATTTATGGAGATAAGATAAACAACGTCTAAGTACCATCCACGATGATGACTAGAAGAGCTTGTAGAGGAAATCTATTATGAGGAGCAGAGCACCAACTATGGGTATCTCTCTTGGCCTGAGGTGCAATCAACCATGGATCTAAGACAATGAAACTAAAAAATAATTTTGAAGATGCTCTCAAGGCGATGAGGATGAGTGGCAAACTCAGCCTGAACAATACATTGGGGAATTGTTCTTTTACGTTGGATAAACTGTTGAAGCAAAATAGTTTGGACCCTCTCAATGCAAGCCCAATCAACACACCCTAGACTTGGATTCCATCTCTCAGATCCATTAGGGACTGTGGGTTTGATGATATCATGATGCAATTAAAGAGGTGCATCTTTGTAGTTATGTCTTGGAAGTGTTGTTGGAAATATTGGTGTTTCTACGACCGAGAGAGATGCGTAACCCTTGCAAAGCCATGACTGTGGAGTTGGCCGATTATTAACAGAAGGACCTATCACTTTAACATCCAAGTAGGTGTAAGTAGTATGATCTCAACTGGTTAAATATGTGGAGACCCAAGTTCAAATCTTGCCAAGTGATGCATGCATAATTGCCAAACTATTTTATTACCACCATGTGGTCATGATGTAATATGGGTGAGGCCCCTTTCACTCCCATATAACCTATTAAAAAAATGGTTCATCTTTGACAGGTTTGCCTAAACCTTATCCTAGTAGGTGTCAGTAATTTTAACAGTGGCAAAGGCTTACATGCTAGGTCTTGATAATGTAGGATACATAATATGGATAAATACAAATATAAATGCAAGTAAAAGAAGGGGCTACATCTTATGACATTTGGGAAAGTTATACAGCTAAATTCCACTTTAATGATAATATATACTCATTATTTAACATACGCCTCAGAGCTATTGGGAACATACACCCAAGACCTATAGAATTCACTATGCATTGTCTTATTAGAAACAAGATATAAAATCAGGTAGGTTATACATATTTGAAAAGGCCTGTTGGCCCCGGGGGCTGATTTAATATAACTTACAAAGTTTAAAAATTTAATGTGGCAAGATTGCCAACAAGTCCATATATGCTTTCATTCAACTCTAGAGTATTAAAAGATGATACCAATTTCAGTGCAAGGATTTAGTGTACATTGCATACAGCATTTTGAGTTTTGAATTTCAAATGATGGCTGTGGCATTTAAGAACTTCAGGACCATTCTGGATGCTCTAAATGAGTTTGTTGATGTAATCCGAAAAATAATTGTTTGGGTCTGTAAATAATACTTTAACTGAATAATGGCCACTGCTTGGGTACTTTTACCTTGTCAAGCTCAATATAGACACACTGTGAATATCTGAGGTATACCAGATAGGATATGGAGACTTGTAACAAACTTTTTTCTGTTAGTGCTAAAGCTTGTGCAACTGAAGCAGATCCACAGTCAAGCTTGTGCAACTGAAGCAGATCCACAGTTATTTGCATGTGGTCAGCTGAAAATGATATTTCCAAATCTGGCTTCAAACAAGAATATTATCGAAATATGGTACAACAAACATGAGAAGACGGAGCTTGAAAATGTTTTTGATAAGTCTCATATCCAGTATTGGTCCTGTTGTGGTGATAGATAGTGATCTTAATTTGTCCTTTTACTATGAGCACTGATACAGATAAGTGAAGTTCTGGTTTTCAGCCTCACTTTCCACGCTTTGTTCTTCATCGGATCCTGGTTCTGATTGAGGGTTGTAAGTCGCGGAGCAACAAATGATTAAATCAAAACATAGGCATTACCTTCATCATTGATAATTAGGAAATATCTAGTGCAAACATAGGCTATAGATAGCCGTAAAATAACAATCCCCCTAATCATGCTAACTACTTAGGAATTGATGCTAACTTACTAACCTATCACACTAATGTCGCTAACAGCTAACAAAGCCAACGACATAGATATTCACTAAATAGATATTTAGTGAATATATTTACAATAGTGGAAAACCTACTACCTAGGAAAATATACTAATAACCAAATAAGGTAATATTAGGAGTTACTAACATAGTAACTCTAACATCCCCCCTTATTCAATTATTTGGGTAATGTATATAACTACCCCAATACAGTGAAAAAGATGCTAATATGCTGGCTCTTGCTTTGGCTCGGGCTCTATCACAGTGCTTTGGCTGCTCTAAGCAAAAAAATGGGTCATTCCTCACTTTGTTTTCACATCAACGAATGTCCTTATTGTAATATTTTCATCCTATCGGATTGCATGGGTAACCAACCGTTGCAACCGCTAGGTGTACTAGAGTAGATCACTACATACGAGGTTCATTTTGTTACAATATGATTTTGCAAAAGTTTTGATAAGGTAGCTAAGGTGTCGGTCATTGCCGAAAATGCACCCTTATAAGTGTCCCCCCTTGTTGCAAAACATGTTGTAATGGAATTTCTGCAAAAGTGTGACTAAGGTGTCGGTCGCTGCCGAAAATGCACCCTTATAAGTCGTCCTCCCTTTTTAGAAAAAATATTCTTTGAGGTAGAAAAGAAATGTTGATCCCCCCTTAAGTGCAAAAGATATGCAACTCATGAAGCTTTTTAAGACTTTTACAAAGATTGCCTCTTAGGCAAATTTAAAAAAATTACACCAGAAAATCCCCCCTTTTATTACAATTACTTCAAACAAAAAGAGTTTGCTATTTATGAAGCCTAAAAGAGGTACAATCACCCCTTTATTGCAAATACTTCAAACAAAAACATTTGCTATTTATGACGCCTAAAAAGAGGGTTGGAATGGTGCTTTCCTAGGGTGACATATTTGTTTCCCTTACAAAGTTGTATGGGCCATGAGCACCTTGTGTGCTCTTTCTGAATCAGAATCAGAATCAGACACTTCACTAGCAACATGGCCTCTTTGTTGTCTATTTTGCCTTTGTGATGTGCCTTTGCCATTTTTGTTTTGCTTGTTTTTAAACCAACACCAATTGGTGTCATGGTTGTCCTTTTTACAATTTGTGCAAAACTTCTTTTCTGATTGAGGTTGCTTGCCCTTATCTTTTGAAGATGATCCTCCCTTCTGAAAGTTACCTTTCTTCTTTCCACCCTGTTTGTTCGAGTAAAGTGCATTTTTTGACACTTCATCTCTTTGGAGCTGATTTGCTTCCTCGGTTTGAAGCAAATTGACTAACTCCACAAAGGTTATAGTTTTTTGAGATACATGAAGGGATGTTATTAACATCTTGTAGGATTCTGGAAGAGCCCTCAATATTACTGAAGTCAGGATAGTATCTTCTACTTTTGCTCCTAAAGCATTCAGCTTTGACTTTAGTTCTGCCACTCTACAAAGGAATAGCTCTACTGTTTCTCCTGACTTCATATGGAGTGTATGAAGTTGAGTTTGAAGGTTTAGAATAGTCGATTGATTCTTGCCTTCAAAAATGGTACTTAATGCGTCCCATGCATCTTTACCAGTTTTGGCTTCACTTATGTGAGGCTGAATCTCATCAGTAGTAGTGAGCAAAATCAGCATGAGAAGTCTATTGTTCTTTTTATCCCATGCAATTTGATCTGCTTCTGCTGTAATGGGTTTTTGGGATAGTGCCATCCACTATATCCCACATTTCCTCAACAGTAAAAATGACCTTCATCTTGGTTTTCCATGCTGAATAGTTAGAACATTTAAGCAATTGTGTATCATTTAGGTATTTGTTGATAGTTGCCATGATGAAGGTTCTAGAATTGTACCAATATGGTCTCTCTTTCACTCTAATTTGATATTTAATGGGACATGCTTGAAAACTCTCTTGACGAAAGATGATCAGTTTGAGGAAATTTAAGCCAAACAAATAAGAAATGAAAGAGAATTCACTCTAATTGATTTTTATGGCATCTGCCTGAAAATCCTCCTGAAGAAGGATAATCAGTTTGAGGAAATTGAGCCAAACAAGAAAAGTGAATTTAGGGTTGTATGGAGAGAATATCAATTTAAAAAAAAAAGCTTATACTTGTGCAATGAAGTACACAAATGAGTGTGAAATTTGGGGTTTTGAGTGGTCTTGATTTTGATGACTTATAATTGCAGAAAACAAGAAATTAAATGCAATAATCAATCAAAGAGTGCCCACAAATTTTTACCACTTAGGTGTCGGATGCAACCGAAAATGCACCTAATTTATCAAATGCCAATTTGAAATAAAGGTGTCGAGTAATATCGAAAATGCACCTTATTACTAATTTTTGCAACAAAATTTTGATTTGTGTTGCAAAAATTTGATATTCCATGTCTCCTCTTGTTTTACAATTTTGCAAAGAATGTGGCAAGAACAATTGCCCTCTTTTTTTAGTTGCAAAATAAACTAGTTTTGATTTTTAAGTGCCCCCTCTTTGTGTTACAATTTTGCAAAGAAATACAATTTGTTGTCGTCCCTCCTTTGATTTGCAAAATTAACAAAGTAGCACTCCTTTCAAGTCAAGTCGACACACGACATGCTTTTGAAAGGCTTTCCAGAACTAGTCGACACACGACTTGGTTTTAGTGGACCCAAGCGGCTCAGCGGTTTTGCAAAAAATAAAATGTGCAATTTCTTGTGTTATATCCCTCCTTGGAGAAAACAAATGCACAAATTTTAACTTTGGATTTTGCAAATTTGGTGTCTCCTTATGTTACAATTTTGCAAGAAAGAATCAATTTTCTTGATTTTGTCCCCCTTTGATTTTGCAAAATTAACAAGGTTTTGAGAAGATTTTAGGGCTCCCTAATTTTGCAAAAGAAATGGTGCTCTTCTTTGTCTTACATCCCCTTTTGTGGAGAAAACAAAAGCTCTCATGTGTTTGAAATTTGCAAAAAATAGGTCCTTTGTTTTTCAATTTTAGTGCATAATTCTAATTAGGTCTAGCATAATTAATTAATAATAAAACAACTTTTGAAAAAATCACTGTAATGTTAAAAAAAAAAAGATTTTAAACAAAAGAATATTAAATTATTAAAAAAATACTAAAATAATTAAAAATTACAAAAAAATAAAAATTAATACCTTTGAAAAGTTTTGTTTTGCTCCTTTTGAGCAAAAGGAAGGGTGTGGACCCCGACAAAGGTCGGGTCAGGAGTTTTAACTCTAGGCCCGTCTCTAGTCGGGCTAGCTAGCCCGACGGGCGATGCAGCGGGAGGAAAAAAACTTTTCTGGGACTTTTGTCCCACATCCGCCCTACGGATGTTTTAATGGTCGTTTAAAACTTCAAAGCCACCTAAGGCTTTTTGCCTTAGGGCAATAAAAGCTAGCTAACGTTATTTTGCCACGTCGACCAACCACACGATGACACCTCAGCATGCGCTTGTTTTTGCTTTAAACTTCAGAGTTTTTGTTGGGTTTTTTGGGCCAACCCCGATGACACCTCAACATGTGCTCTAGCCAACCAATTTACGCCATGTCAGCATAGGACCCTCCAACCAATTTACGCCATGTCAGCATAGGACCCTCCAACCAATTTATGCCATGTTAGCATAGGACCCTCCAACCAATTTACGCCACGTCAACACAAGACCCTCCACGCAGATGCTCCACGTGTCTGGGCTAAGAGAATGCCACTTTTGTCCCCCATCCGCCACGTCAGCTATGCCAGGTGTCACGCCACGTCACTACGCCAACTCAACAAACCTGCCACATTTGATCCTCGAAGTTCGCGCCTATCCACGTCCCGAAGTGCCAAGTGGATTTCGGGATCTACGCCTTCCAGGTCGTGATTCGCGTCGACAGGTCAGTAGGTCGTCGGGATCCGTGCCTCGAAGTCAGTGCGGCAGTATGACGTCAGCGCATCAGGTGGATGTTAGCTTCGTCAAAGAGGCTGACTCGTAGATTGCACGGTCAGGTTCGGTTCCATTGTGTTCAGCGCCTACTCCAGCAGGTTTGGTCCCTGAAGTGGGGGACAGGGGGACAATCGCAGGTTTCGTGTAGTGTGCGGTCAAAGATCCTTCACGCTGTCAGAAAGGATTGGTAGGGCGTCACGTTTGTTTCTGTGCGAGGTGGTATTGCGTACAACCTCCAGAGTCAGCGTCGGGTGCCAGTCAGATCCCAACACATAGATGCAGCGCATATGGGATCTGACAACCCGCAGTGCTGTCAGTCTGACATCAAATTATCTGCTAAATGTCAGTTAAAAACGAAACATATAGAATTCCAATTTTAAAACAAAAATTCCATGCATTTGTAACAAATTTCGCAACAGATGCCGTGTGATTCCGTGCCTTAGAAACAATGCTACAAAAATTGCGAGCGCCTCGATTTCCGTGCTTGCCTGTGGAGATGCCTCAAAGAATGTGCCTGACTAGGGGTCCCGAGTCTCGGGATTTGGGCCCCATGGTCCAGCTGGAACGAGTCGCTGCCCGCCTTGTCCAGAGTGTTCCAAGTGCGTCCAGGTAAGCCAGGTAAGCTTCCGCCCGCTCTGATACCAATGTAAGTCGCGGAGCAACAAATAATTAAATCAAAACATAGGCATTACCTTCATCATTGATAATTAGGAAATATATAGTGTAAACATAGGCTATAGATAGCCGTAAAATAACAACCCCCCCTAATCATGCTAACTACTTAGGAATTGACGTTAACTTACTAACCTATCACATTAATGTCGCTAACAACAAACAAAGCCAACGACATAGATATTCACTAAATAGATATTTAGTGAATATATTTACAATAGTAGAAAACCTACTACCTAGGAAAATATACTAATTACCAAATAAGGTAATATTAGGAGTTACTAATATAGTAACTCTAACAAAGGTTACTCCCCTCACATGGATATTCGTATTTGTAGTTGAGTAATATGGTTAGGATTTACTCAATTTGGTTTTAGTCCCACAATTATGTTTGATTGTTTTAGTTCTCAGTTACCTTCTCAGCTTGTAGGGTTCTTTAGTTGTAATACTTTCCTACTGTGGTGAGACCTATGACTTGGAATAAATCGACAATGATGGTAACAATGTCTTTGTCTAGGGACTGCATCCTCTTGTGAAGTGCAATAGAACTCCGAAATATCTCGGTGGAAATATGTATTGAATATATATCTGGTCCTCAATTCCATTTGCTTGTTGACACCCAGTGCAAGGAAAGTATTAAGAATTGGCTTGAGAGAAGCATGTTGAGTTCAATTCCTTCTACATGTGTCTAGGAGATGAACATCCATTGGATGCTTTGCGGCTAGTGAATATGAAAGTTTCCATATCTCAACACATCGTAAAGTAGAAAAATGAATTATGAACTGTGTTTGGAGCATGCTATTGTCAACATATACACTGAGTTTTTCTATCACCTCTTGTTCTGAGGAAATGAACTCTCCTATATGTTGTGTTCTAACTTTGACATAAATATTTCGCAATATTCTGGTGCTGAGTCACCTATATTGATCTTCATTAGGAATTCTTTGATGTCACAACAATTTTGATTGGATATATAGACATATTTGACAAATCATTGGACCTCCATAACCTAATGGACACTGGACTTGAGTTGTACAACTAGACATTTGACACTTGAGACTAACCTTTGCCATTAAAGATTCTTTAATATGTTGACCAATAGTGACCTGTTAACAAGATTTTGTCTTATGGACTTAAAAAGAAAGAAAAATATGTTCATGATCTATGCTCAAAGTGCTTCAATTATCAGTTTACACCTTTGTCGAGTTCTAAATGGAGATACTCTTAAAAAATACTCTAAGTTGCAGAAATAGGGTTCCCTGGCACAAAACCCGCAATAGTGAGACAGTAGCATGCGCCCAACCCTATCTAACTTGAATTGTGACTATTCATCAAATGAACACTATAGAGACATACTTTCTTAAATTCAATAAATTGCATCCTATTTAAGTTGGGGGCAGGTCGAATAATTCTTGAACTTATTTGATCCAAATGAATAGAATACATATGGCACATCATACGAGGAAATCAAATGGTATCTTATTGACACTTATACAAATGACCTTAAATATCCAATTGGACTTTTATATAATTTCAAATCAGGAGAGAACAAGGTTTTATGTGCGAGTTTGCTTTTAACTCTATATAAATCAAATTCAAATATGTTACCTAGTGGCCAATCACTCTACAATTTATTGGTATCAAAATTCTATGCTATTGCGATGAGTTTCAATCAATTTTGAAGGTGATAGGCTTCTTCACTATTGTCTCTTCAAAGCCTCTTGTATTTTGTCCTCAATTGTCATTTCCATCATATGAAATTCTTCTTTAAACTTGGCTAGGAACCAAGTTAATCATCAATCAATATTTCCAATTTACTTATTGGGATGTATGGCATCTGTCTTGTCAATAATATGTAAATTTTCTCTTCTTGCTCTTGTTGTTCCTTAACTCTCTGATATAGTTTGTTTATATCCATGTTGACCCTCAATTGTTTCTTCTTGATAGAAATAACTCCAAGTTCCATTCTTGTGTAACCACGAGCTAGGTTACACATGCATGTGGGCTGAGGGCCTTTTGAATCTAAAAGCCATAGTAATCTCACCACATGTGATAGGACAAATGCTTGGCAACTCTTCTCTTAATTGTGTTAAAGTTGCATTAACATTGTTCTCTGTGTTCTAGCATAAACATTAGCGGCTGCATAGCAGCCTCTTTGCAAACCAAATAAATATCCAAACCTGAATAATCTTGTGCTTTTAACCATAGAATCATATGGCAGTGTTTGCAAAGGAGGTAATAGGTCTTCGAACATGACTTGATATTCTCAAATTTGAGAGAAAGCACATGAATATGTTTCCCAAGGAATCTAAGCATGCCAGCATCCAACTTCCATGGCAAATTTGTGGAAATAAGGACAAAGACATGATCGCAAGTTTGCATTAGACCATCCATCTAGATGAGCACCAAAGTTTTCAACTGCCTGCTTGCTTCATGTTCAGTGTATCGTATAGTTTTTTTGTGCAAGTCTCACAAAGAAAAATGAAAACAGAATAATAAAGATGCAACAAAAAGAAATATACAGCAATATTACGATAACTCATGGCACTAATTATTGTATGTCATTATCTCTGCAAAAAAATGTACATTGATGATTTGGTCTTGTACAGTATGACAACTCTGCAAAGCGTGCACTCTGCTAGACACTCTACACCTATGAACACAAAAATTCGATGATAACACAATCATACAATGACCTACAACTAACATACTGTGAACACTGAAGATATTGGAATGGGGTAAAAATATAGGGGAAAGCATCATCGGAAGTAGTTGTTAACTGCCTAACCACTTAACTACCTGACATGTGTACATCCATACAAAAGAAGTATCCCATTTAATACAGTTCATATACGTTATTATAAACAATTCAGTTGCCATGACACATAAGCTACATACAAATCATTAGACCGTCCATGCGCTAATGAAATTCGTGCTCCAATTTGTCTGCCTACACACTTTGGTCTTTACCATGTTGGTTAATTATAGCATCAATTTTATTCAAGAAAATTGTTAATTTTGCATGGTGCCTTGCAAACTCAAAATACCTAGGATACTCTATAGGCATGACAAGTGCTGCTTTAAGAAGTTGTTTGTAATCTCTAATCCCTTTATGTTGTTTGCCTCTGATTCATGATCAGAGAAGTACACTGCTACCAGGCATGGAGTTGTGCCTTTGCTTGATGATATTGTGAACTTGCTAGATGGCATATCTTGGCTTTGGTTTCCTTATTGTGCAAAGGGTTGCTTTTGTTTGTGAGTTGGGCTTCTGCCTTCTGTGCTAGATGCATGGCTTCTGCAAGATTAGAGGGATCTAATTTATCCACCTTCATATCAGTGTTCAATTCCAACAAAAGTTTATGGATCTTAATCTTATCCTTACTAATATTTGCGCATACCTTACCAAGTTCATAAAATTGCTCTTCTATTCCACCACTGTGGTGTTACCTTGATGGCAGTACTCAAACTCTTAAAGCTTCCTTTCTTGGTAGTGCTTATTTAAATACTTTTCCTTGAGAGTTTTCAAGAAGTTCCATGTTAGCTCATGGTGCTTCCAAAATATTGATGTGTCAACTTCCAGATGAAAAATACCAAGAGTTGCCTTCAATAATTTCATCAAAAGTATGCATGGAGAAATTGTTCTCCATAGCAATCAACCATGCCTCCACATATTTGTCTTGTCCTCCTTTGAACTTAGGTTGTTGATACTTTTTGAAGCATTGTGTTTTGATTTGTTTTTGAAAAGATGTGCCTCAAGGCATCATTGACATCCTTATCCTGAGGCCTTTTATGTCTGATTCCTTGTGATGATCCTTCTTGCTGATGAAGTTGAGCTACCCAGTCAGCAATGAGATTTTAATGTTCGTTTAATTGAGCCATTTGTTGCACAATTACTTTATTCAGTAGAGGAGTGGGTGGTTGCTTTTCGTTTTCCTGCTCTTGGCTTGGCACATATTCTTCAATTGGCTATCGCTACTCTTGCTCTTATTGGGTTTTCTGGCTATCAATGGTTGAGTTTTTGATGGGATGACACTACTTTGTTATGGCCTTCACCATCAATTTTTCCTTGGACTACACCATGACCTTGGCCACCAACATGACCGCTACCTCATTTTCTAACCATACTTCCCTGCATTTGCGTTTAAAGGTCTCACAAACCAACGCTTTATACCATGTGTAACAACGGGATTCTCAGTCAATCGGGCTTATGGGGTGTACTTTCTTTGTTCTTATATTGATTGTTGTAAGCCCCTGTAGCTTAGACTCCAAACCAGGAATATCAATGCCCTTATCAGCTTCTTGGAGTTGTGGTAGTGGATTTCCATCTAAGAACTTGTTTGGTTCACAGATTTGTAAAATTAATTCCATTAAGACCATTGGCATACAATAATACATTGTTAAACTTAAATAACTATTCAAAACATATAGGCAATGGGTCCTTGGTTCAATGGTTGGGACAAATAGTTGATGTAGCCCACACCAAGGTTCAAATCTCGGCGGCACCAAATAGCTCAATGTGACTAAATTGATGTAAAAGGGAAAGGGCAACCCTTTCAAAACCCTACTTTAAAAAAAGAAAAAACCTATTTAAAACATGTACTCTCTCATGATAACGAAAGAAGGTTATTTAAAGCTGTCATGGTTTTTTCAATCCAATTGATTGTGTTTGCATGCATTGATGTTTCCAAGGACAGCATGGAACTTTGTAAAGCATTAGTCATCAAGTCATTTTAAAAACAATTTCATGTATTTTCAAAAGCAAATAAGCATAAGCTTAGGCATGCCAAAATCCACACAAAACATGGTGTTGATACAAATTACATCTAGTCTTACCAACTTGTTCCTATGACAATCTCAATTTAAGCATATGTGACTCACTGCATGAAATTTAGATGCATTTTAGTACCATATTACTGCCATTTCTAGAGCTCACTGAAGTCAATTTCATCAACAAAGGAAATCGAATTCAACTATATATCGAGTCAAATAAACATGCTTCTCCATTTCCACTGCAAAGTCACTACATGAACAACATATTTTTTTTAAGAGGTTCTACAACAATCATATCTAATTTCTAATATTTCTTCCATTTGGACAGCAAATAGAACTCAACAAACACGTTAATGCCTCCATAGGTTCAAATCAGAATCACTTAAAAGATCCTTTCACAACAAGTTGCTCAGGCAAAAATTTACCCATTTATAATGCTACAGGTCAGATTTTGAAGAGCCATACATCAACATATGCTGCTGGGTAAAGACTGTATCACTCACACTAATAACTATATATTCAAGGGTTTTTCCATCTCACAACAATATGAATAAAGTACAAGGTTATAAAGAAAAGTCTAGTGTATACGGCTTCGAGAGGGAGATTGTATCTCAAATACCTCTACAGTTATATTTCTTGCTGTAAAGTTACTTATGAGTTCAAAAGTCATAATAGAGTCATCATCACAAGATGCGCAGCAGAGATAGATGAACGAACACACATTCAAATATCAACAATGAAATGTAGAATAAAATCATTAGAGGTATGCATATATATCCCTATAAGGGTTCAACAATGTTCCAATCCCATTTTGAGATTTGACTGCAGCCAATGATGCTAAACTGATCTGTGATCACAAGTTTGTTCCTTTATCAATCATGTTCAAATAAGATGTATGGGACAAATGGGCCTTCTTATTGATCCTCACCTATCCAATCGTATCGGGGTCTTTTTTGATAGTAACAAAAAGTGCAGTGCTAAATGCAAACAGAATCCCAAATCCAACTTTCTATCATTACCAACCAAACACAGATTAAGATCACCTGACATGAGGAAGCAAAGTTCTTCATGAAGACATGACTGTCAACAAACATGTCATCAGGTTTCAATGCTATACAAAGGTTACTGAAGAAATCAAACAATCAGTTTATCATAAAAAAGTGTGGATACACTAAAGCCACTGTGCAAAGCAACCCATTTCATTTCATCTTTTTTGACTTTCAATCAATACAGTATCAATCCAATATCGAGACTTGTATAAACAATTTCAGACACAACTAGGGTTTCCAAACACATGCACGCAACAATCCCACATTTATGCACTTTTACAGACAGCAGGACAAAATGACCAACAAATCTGGTTTGCACAGCAGATCTTGCCCAAACTTCAGGGGTATATGTTCATCATCACCAATCCCACGTACAATTTTCAATCAGAACAAAAATCTCTCATATCATTGTTTACTACACAAGGGATTTTATCAGTCATGATGCTAGAGCACAGTGGCTGTGTAAGGAAAATGTTTGCACTGCCTTGTGAAGGGCACAGAGTTTCCCTGGCAGGTCATCTTGGATTTCTATCAGTTTAACTGTTGTAACAAGCATAAATGACATTCAACACTTTCCCTTGTCTTTATCTGCTCATGTCCTAGAATATCTCTCCCTTTTGTAGAAAAATGCAGTATTTACAGCAAATTCTTCCCCAACCTCCCTTTCAATCCCTTAAGAAACATATAGAAGATTTTCAATCCCTTTCATTCCCTTTTGTAGAAAAATGCAGTATTTACTATAAATTCTTCCCCAACCTCCCTTTCAATCCCTTAAGACTGCTTGAGAAGCAAAGTGTCCTCCCTCGCTTCATGTTTACCCTCGGAATATCATGACAGACATTGGTTATCAAAGAAAATCATCTTACCATTGATAACACACAAAGTAAATGTGTCGTCATCACAACATTATTTATCAAATTATTCAAACAATTAAACATTAAAATAAATATAAGTCTTAAATCTTTGTTTTTGAGCCTGGCTTGACCCAGATTAAACCTGGGCCAGCCAATATTGTTTTATTAGAGAGTTGAAGGTGGAGAATAAGCATCACAAAACTTTGGAATACCATGACTTTGTTATTTGTCACAAGAATTGGGGAAGAAAACCCTGAAGAAAGAAATATCCAATGCTAAAATTGATATTGAGCTTATTGGTTAGCAAGATTATCTTGTCCAAAATTGCTTCTTTTTCACAGCAAATTGACATGGTCAGTTAAGCTGAGTAGAGATCAGAGTTGATATAGATTTTTGACACATATTCATGAGAGTTGTCTTTTAGATACTCTAGCCACACCTACATGACACCAAGTGTGATAAGTATCAAATATTTGTATTTCATTATTTTAGTTGGATTTTTCCCATTAATTGCTATCCTTATAGCTAAATCTTGAAACGATGATGGAACAATGATAAATAAAGGCTAAAATAATAGAATTGTCCAAAGGTAGTTGGTCAAAGAATATTTTGTCCTAGCTCATCATTGCAAGGTATTGCAACGAACCTAGAAGTGAACCACACAATGTTGGGATTAGTTGATCAAACATGATGTAATTAACTTAAATTGCAAATATGGGAGAAGATGCATGAATGGATAGTCTTAAAATTCTTCCTTATTATTCTTTTTACTGGTTAGTGTTTAGGCATTCCCTATGGCACTTCTTAACGGCATGCACATTTTCAGTATTATAGAGGCACTTTCTAGCAATCCAGATTTAGTTTTAACTAATCTTGAGGAACTCCCTAGTCTTGTATGTATCTCTAGCATTGGGGGTCTCTGTAAAAACTGTTATATATCTGTCAACAATGTGTTTTCTAGATCTTGTGGGGTTTGGATGTATGTCCCTGCCACCATTGAGACTTTGTTTGGATAATGTGGGAGCTGGGGGGAGGACCCAGTTGTTACTCTCCTAAATTCTTGACAATGTGACAGCATAAGATTGACTTGAACTTACAAGGACTATAAAAGAAAGCCTTGTAAACTGTACAACTGAATTATGAGGCAGTACCGAAAACCAAAAGTTGAACAATGTCAACATGCATGTCAGGACTTCTAAATGATATGTAACGCACTATATTTGGCAAAAGGACAAAGAACTGAAAAAAAATTCTCAATATATTTTGGATTTTAGAAATATTGCTGTTAGTACCTGCATCAAATAGTAGTTATAACATGTATAAATATGCATGAATTTGGATCTGTTTTGAACTACATGCATGTGAGTTCCATCTCTTTTGAAGGTTAGACTAGGTGAGGTCTATCATAGATTAGATTGCTGAAAATATGGATCCTACATCTATAGAGGACCTTGCTTTTTAGATGTAGCTTATGTGAAGATAGAGGCAATGTCATTGGAATTTGTCTAATTGTACGATGAAATCAACCTAAGTGGCCCTTCCATGTGTGTGATTTAGTGAGCTCCAATAGGAAAAGTCAGAAGCACAGGTGGCCAGTGTTGTATGACTATAACTACTACTAGGATGTGAGGCCAAAGAGGGGTGGTCGAGTGGCATTGGGCCCAATGTTTATTGTGTCCTCTATGGTTTTCATGCCATGGATATCATACTCCATGGATTAAGGACTATGCACTTTGTTTTTATATTTTGACTAGAAATATGTTATTTTCTGTTTCAAATGCAATTGGTTCAGCAAACTCCATTTTGAGTCTTTTTTTACTCCCTGTTTTTTGAGAAATGGATTTTATGATACATTAAGAACATTGAAACTAAATCAGCTTAACAAAATATTTGGAATATCAGCTGATGCATATCTGAAGGCGGATTCTAGTCATTGGAAGAATGAAATGAACAAGTGAAATATAAACACTCATGCTGATAATTGCACAAAATGTTTCATCACAACAGGTATTTGAAAATATTAATTGATAAATTACCTTGCATAAGCTAAGGCTACTCTGTAATCTTTCAAAAAGCAGCCTGAAGCTCTTTTCATGTGTATGGTATAACAAAACTTGAGAGTACTTATTGTAGAAGCTTGTTGGGTTGTGTATTTACACATGTTTGGCAAGACTGACTTTAGATATTTTTAAGTTGCATTAAGCAGCAGCAAGGCCTTCCTCTCAGTGCCTCTGAATAACTAGCTAAATGAGTATTGACTTATTGTGACCTGCTTTATTATTTATTTCATTATGACCAAAACTAGAAGTGGAGAATGTTGTTGATTTTAAATATTTGGATAGGTGATTAGGGTAAAATGGAGTTTACATGCTAGAGAGGAAATCATCTTTGAGCTTCAAGAACATTTGAGGGGCAGGGTAACTCAGGAAATATTGAGCACAGTGAGGATAAGCACAAGAGAGATGATTGGGGAGCAAGAAGCTGTTCGAGACCGCCTCTTCACAGTTCAAGATGTTATGCAGAACACCGTGCGAGCATGGTTACAGGTATGAGTTTAAAGCTAAGCACATTTGTCTGTGCTGGATATATGTTTAAAATGCCAAATGATTACTCTGATTGGATTCTTTAACCACAACTGAAATTGTACAATGCAGGATAGAAGTGTACGTATTACACATAATTTGACAATTTTTGGAGGCTGTGGTCTTGTTCTTACTATAATAACAGGACTTTTTGGAATTAATGTTGATGGGATCCCTGGTGGAAAAAATACACCATATGCATTTGCTTTATTTTCTGGAATTGTGGTCCTCCTAGGTGTGGCTTTGCTTGGTTTTGGAATGCTCTATTTTGGGTTAAAAAGACCTATCACTGAAGAACAAGTGGCATTGCGTAAAATGGAGCTTCAAGATCTTGTAAAACGATTCCAGATTGATGCAGAGACACATGCAAAGGTTCGGAATAGTAATTCCAGAACTATGTTCCAATTACATGGAGATGATAATGCAGTTGAAAACTGTGATTATGTTCTTATTACATAGCTAGTTGCAGATAATTCCTGTTTATCTAATGTGGATTGACATTATATACAAAAAGCTGTCGAAATTGTTTGGATTTGTGAAATGCTGTTAAAAATAATCAATAACATGAATCTCAAAATTGGAAGTTGTAACCAAGCATTGAACCACCTTATCGACTTACTAAAAGGGATATGAGACGGACATAATTCTACACCCTATTTATTTCAAGAGGCCCTATTCTTTAGGGGTGTATGAGTCTACATATGTAAATTGGCAAACTTATAGATCTAAATAAACCACGAACCCTTATTCTTTAGGAGCAATGTTAACAAAGCAGGCACACACATTTCTAAATAGATTGTTCATATAGTCTTGGATAAAACTTATTAGTTGAAAAAATTTCTAAATAGATTGTTCATAGTCTTAGATATAACTTATTTGTTGAACTTCAGCCAAGATTTCTTCATTTGAATATAGTCTATAGTAGGAGCATAACTCTTAAGAATTATCAGTGTGTTTGCAAAGAAGAAGGGGTGTAGGCGATGTAACCAATGTAGTGCCAGCTCAGGTGGCACCACATTGAGTTGGCTTAGTGAGCAAGTGTAACTTATAGTTTATACATATTCGTAGTTGTTTCATTGTATGTGTTATGGGTTGTCACATGTGCATCCACAACACCTTTGTATGTAATAAATTGCATCACGTAAAGGTTATTTCTAACCTTCTATGCTTGTAGTTACATATGGGATATGTGGCAGTTGGATAGTTACAACCACTTCTCGATTACCTCACTTCCCGATTACTTGTCGTCGTATATATTCGCTTCTAGACCAATCTAGGGGCATCTGTTCATTGATGCATAGAGATGGGTTTTGTATGTTTATGTTGTTCAGAGAGATTGTGCACACATCTAGAGATTGGTTCACATTGTACACTTTTGGTGAAAGTATTGGAATGATATTGTTTTAATCTTTTAATTTTTCTTATTTCTTTCATTGCATAGTATTCTTGTGCTTGTTGCTTTGTTTATTTGAAATGCATAAAAGTTGTACTAATATTTGCCAGTGTCACAACAATGAACTTGGATCGAGTATACAATGTGATAGAGAATGAGCATGACAAGATTTGAAGGATTGACACACCATAATGCGTGCGCAAACATAGACAAACATAGCAATGACAATAAGATGAAATAATACATAGGTTTGAGTGTATTGCGTAGTGTATAGTGAATGTGGTGACGAAGTGTGCACACAAGTGCAACAACGTATGAAAAAGGCCCCCTTGCATGTGAAATGTATTGTTGGACATTCTACATAATTTCCTTCAAAAGGAAGCTAAACAAATGCGGAACAACTTCCTACTTAATCTTTAGAGGACTGTAGTGCAAAACAAACCTAGAATATCAATTCTAGCAAGCAAAATCACATATACCTCACACAGGAAGCAACATATACCCTAGGAAAATCCTTTCGGGAAAAACCTAGCAATCAAGGAGCACTCTATGTATATTTCAATAATCAACAATCTGCTTTTACAATACAATTCGGAGTATCCACTCCTTCAGTCTCATTTATTAGTAAGGTTGGAAATATACATGCAGTAACACACTTGTCTTGTAGTAACACAGTTGACCTACAATACCACTAGTGACATGTAGTAACATTGTTGAAATACCACAGATTGCTTAATGCCTATTGTGTATTTATAAACATAAAAATACAAAACCATGAACCAAAACCATGAACCAAAACCATGGTCTAGTTTACCAGTTTTCGTCCTTTATATATGCTCTTAAAATAAGACATGAGACAAGATTTGCAAGGTGTGTGACACCTATTCCCAACATTCTCCCACTTGTCATATACCTTGCAATAGCAAAAGAGAATCACCAAAAAAAGAGTGAATTATTGGTAATGGTAGAAATACCCATACCCTTGTAGCACCATTTGAACTTCTTAGTGCTCATAGGCTTTGTCAAAGCATCTACAACATTTATTGAAGTATCCACCTTCTCAAGCATAACCTTTCTATCCTCCACCATGTCACGAACAAAATGATACTGCACATCAATGTGCTTTGTTCACACATGAAATGCAGGGTTATTTGCCAAAGAGATAACACTCAGACTATCACAGTAAATATTTATTACTCCCTGACTTGACCCGACATCCAAACAATTTTTGAAGCTAGACTGCCTCCTTATTTGCATGAGTAGTTGTAGACGCCAAATTTTTGTCATTTGCACTAAAATTCCAATCAACCCTTCAAATTCCCTCTTAACGTCCCTAATCCTCCAAATTCCTTCTAAATCCCTCTACTTCCATTTATTTCCTCTAATCCTCTATTAATCTTCCTAATTCTTCTAATCCACCTCAAAATTCCCATAACCTCGCTTATCCACCAAATCCCCAATCAATTCCCTAATTACGCCCTAACTGTCCCTTAACCTCAAGTCAAAATTCATAATAAATGTGCATTAAATCCCTAGGTCTTGTTCACATTCCACCTCACAATATTTTTGAATTTAAAATTCTTGCACACTTTCCAAGGCCACTATTGCATTAAACGCTCAAAACCCTTTTCACACTTGGAAAAACTACTACTCCAGATCTTGGGTACCCTCCCCCTCCCTCTTGCAAAATTTTATAAATTCCCCCCTATTTTCTCAATCTGATGGAGGGAGGGAAGAAAGGATAGAGACACATTGATGCTGTTGAAATTATGATAGATTATAATACGCAATTTTATTTTCATTTTTATTTTGTTCAATGTTTTTGCAGGTGCTACTAATATATTTTTTGTTTGCATGTGCGCAGGTATTCGAAGGCATAATCCAATGGTGCTACAAACCCACCACTCTCGATCTCGTAGCATGGAAGATATGTCACCATAATTACTGTTGTAAAAGGGATCATTCCCTTGATTTAACACGTGAAAATATCCTCCAAAGGATCTTTTGTATCAAAATAGACATTTTAATAATATAAAGTCTTTTTTTTTTCTGTTCATGCATGGTGCAATTTTTTGTGTTTACAGTAACTATCATATACTCTATCTTTGTAGTGGATAAAGTGACTACAACCTACCGCTTGCTCATCCAACTAATTGCACCACCGAACATGATAAACAATTAGCCACTGGTGGACCTCTTGCTGTCAACATCTCCTACCCAATCTGAGTCAACAAATCCTTGTATGTTTAGTTGCCTGTTGTGGAACTTTTCGGTTGCCAAGGATCCTTGATAACCAATAGAGTAATTTGAAGGACCTCGAAGAAATCTGAAAACCCTTTTCATTGCTTCCCACTGATCCTTTATAGGATTTGCCATAAACCAGCTATTGCATGCAATGGTGTTTGCCTCAAGACAAAATAGGGTTCCGTCTCGAACTCCTCTAGCCAAGATCATGGCTCCATGCACCATATTGCAACCCTCCTTGCTAAAGGCCACTTGCACCCGAAGGTCATTTAATCTACTCACATAAATCAAGTTCCTCGCCAAGCTAGGGATGTGTACTATGTTGGAAAGGGATTTGAACTGACCATCTCCAAGTGCGAGTAAGACTCCTCCACGATCAACAAATTTGAGAGAAGAGTTATCTCCTAAATACACCATTCCGCCATCAAAATACGCATACTCAAAAAACCACTCAAAATGGGGAGTAATGTGGTAGGAAGATCCTGAGTCAATCAACCATGCATCCTCACATGCATGTGTGGCAAGGTATGCAACAAAAATGTCACCCATGTCCTCTTGAGGAGCCTTAGAATCTGAATTATCATTTGATTCCTTCTTGCTCTTCTTTTCCTTGCAATCCTTCTTGATGTGGCCTTTCTTGCCATGGTTCCAATACTTCACTTTAGATTTACTAGGAGACATAGATCTCCCTTTAGATTTGGGTTTGTTGTCCCTATTATTGTTCTTGCCTTTCTCCTTTGATCTACCTTGAACAACCAATGTATCTTTGATGGAATTTGAAGTCTTCCATTTCATCTCCTCCAAGAGTAAAACATTCACCACTTCTTCAAGCGTTAGCTTAGTGGCGGTGCTACTGATTGCAATCACAAGGTTATCCTACGAGTTTGGCAAAGAATATAATAGTGTAATACATTGATCCTCATCATCCATTTGCATGCCTATGGATTATAGTTGGCTCACTATGATATTGAATGCATTCAAATGCTCTGCAACTGAATCCCCATCACCCATATTCAAAGAGTAAAGCTTCTTCCATAGAAAAAGTTTATTTACTAGAGATTTAGCCTAGTACAGGTTACCTAACTTCTTCTAAAGATTTTTTCTGCTGGGCTCTGTAGATACATTCAGAAGTATGGAATCAACCAAACAAAGCCTAATTAAGTTTCTAGCTTTTTGATCCATCACAACCCAGTCTTCATCCTAAATAGATGCAGGTTGACTTCTAGAAACAACCCATTGATCTCTGTCTATGAGCAAATCCTTTGTTTAAAGTTTCCACAGCTTAAAATTTGTGTGGAATTTTTTTATCTCCAACTATGATGTACTTGCCATTCTGAAATAAAATCACTTCCCCTATGCACAACTCCCACTCAAACCCAAGATTAATAGAAAATTCATTTTTTCCTAAGGATCTCAAAAGCAAGTAAAACTCTAATACCAAATGAAAGGAAGCTAAACAAATGCAAAACAATTTCAATTCTAGCAAGCAAAATCAACAAACCTAGACTTTCAATTCTAGCAAGCAAAATCACATATACTCACACAGGAAGCAACATATACCCTAGGAAAACCCTTTTGGAAAAAACCTAGCAATCAAGGAGCACTCAATGTATATTTTAGTAATCAACCATTTGCTTTTACGATACAATTAAGAGTATCCACTCCTTCAGTATCATTTATCAAGAAGGCTAGAAATATACATGTAGTAACATAGTTGTTCTATAATAACACAACTGTCTTGTAACACTACTGACCTGCAGTAATATAGTTTTCTAACAGTAACACAGTTGACCTATAGTAACATAGTTGTCCTACAGTAACACAATTGACTTGTAGTTCCAACCTACAGTAACACATTTGTCCTATAGTAACAATGTTGAAATACCACAAATTGCTTAATGCCTATTATGTATTTATAAACATAAAAATACAAAACCATGGTCTAAAACCATGAACCAAAACCATGGTCTAGTTCACTAGTTTTCTTCCTTTATATATGCTCTTAACATAAGACATGAGACAATTAGGATTTGTAAGGTGTATGAAACCTATTCCCAACATCCTTGTCATAATGGAAAAGAGTGTACAGACACCTTTGCTCATCTTTGTTTTTTCCTGAAGACATGTAAATACTTGTGACAATGTTGTCCTAATTGGTTGGGTGATAGAGTGAGTCTTATTGCAGGGCTCCAACATGTATGGTTTGCTTGGGAAGAGGCAAGTTGTCAAGCGGAAGACTTGGCCTTCAATAATAAACTAAGTGTGATATGTGAAAAGCAAGACTAATTGGAGATCCCATCTGCAAAAGAGCATAATGTTGGTGAAGGACATGATGCAAGACGTGACACAATGATTCATGATGAAGGTGATGAAGAGGGTTTGCATGCTGAGGAAGGCAACAACGAGGGTGTGCACGTCGACAAAGGTGATGAAGTTGTGCATGTAGACAAAGGTGATGGGAGTGCGCATGCTAATGAAGGTGATGATATGAGCTATTGGAGCTGTTGCATAAGATATCACTCGTTATGAGGCAAATCTTGTTGAAGTATAGTATTATTTTCAGATTATCTCTACCAACTCCTCTTGAGTTACAAACCTCTAACCAATCAAATGATCTAGGTGAGCAGTCATCCTACTAAGACAATTAAGTTGCTATTTTTCCAGGTCAATCATACTTCGAACCTCATTCTTCTATCATTTATGACACATGCTCAAATCATTTTAAAGAGTGTGCTTTTGTCACTCATTCTATTAATGCGTAACTTTGTGCTAAGCCTTGATAGGTGTCAGCTGGATGACCATGTCCTCTAGTTGTTATGCACATTGGAGTTTCTTGATATACGTGCCTATGATCCTCCCTTTTGATTTTACCAGGACGGAGTATTAGCCATTTGTACGCACGCAACTATGTAACTGGGCACTCCTTTCAACTTGAACATTAATCTTCCTGATGAATCAAGGGAGTTGATATTACCACTTGCACACCTTTTCTTTATGATTGATAGCTATTGGTCGTAGCTCCTCTTTCCTTTATCTTGTTCGGGCGGCATTTTGGGTCCTACTTCTCATTTCTATTGATCTCATTTTCCTTTCCTTGTTTGAGCCGAACTTTTAGAGTCCTTCCCTTATTTAAACATCTCTCATTTTCCAGTCCATTTTTGGATTTGAATGTTGCATCCAAATAAATATATTGAGGATCGAAAAGGCTTAGGTCCCTTAATTATATAACAAAAAAGCATAATTACAACTAGCTTCTGTATAAAATAAGACAAAAGGATATATACATATATATACAACTCCCCAAGGTAGATCAAGCATAGTGTTTTAGATGTTGGTCGTTCACTAGGATTGGAATCAACCGACCCTTCAAATCCCGTAACTGGTATGCATTTGAAGTCTTACATTCTTCAATGAGATATGAACCCATCCAGAATGAATCAAACTTATCATGAGCACCTGGCTTAGCCATATTTACATCCCATCTAAGTACAAGGTCACCCCTAAAAAATTCTTTTGATTTCGTTTTCTTATCAAACCAGTGCTTGACCAGACTTTGATGTTGAGTTACATTGTCAAATGCCTTTTCTAGCTCTTCTTCCAACTACATCAACTGCACTAATTATTTTTGCAACTAGAGGGAAGTATTCATCACCTATTTGTTGTAGAAACTTTAGTGTCGGCAGTTCAAGATTAATAGGAAGGACAACTTCTTTGCCATACACTAGAGAGTAAGGAGATGTCTTTAAAGATTTCTTTGGAGTTATCTTGTCTACCTATAATGCTTGATTTAGCAAAAGATGCCAACTTCTAGGATTCTATTCAATATTTCTTTTAATAATTTTCAATAAATTTTAATTTGAAGATTCTACTAAGTCATTGCCTTACGGATAATAATTTGAGGTTGCATTCCACTATATCCCGTATTTTCTAGTAAAATCCATTGTTTTGGCATCTATAAAGGCAGTGCCATTGTCTGAGAAGAGAGTGGTTGGGACCCCAAATCTGGTAATTAATATTTCCAATAATTCAATGACTATTTGTTGGTCAACCTGCTTAGTTACTTCAGCCTCAGTCCACTTAGTAAAGTAATTTTTTATTATAAGAATATACTTGTCCTACTAATGAGTTAAGATTTATGACTCTAATAAAATCTAGTCCCCACTGCTAAAAAGGTTCTTCTGCTACTATAGGCTTCAAATGTATGTCATGGTATTTTTCCTTCCTGGAAAATCTTTGACTTTCACATTTTCTGACTAACTTGAATGCATCTAAGAATATGGAAGACCAGTAGAATCCTGCCCTCAATATTTTGGCCACTGTGGCTTGTACCAAATAATGGCCTCCTAAGAATCCAGAGTGGAATTCCTCCAGTAACTCCCTTGCTTTTTCTTGGGGTATGCAACGCAATAAAATACTGTCAAAATTCTTTTGATACAGAATATTGTTGACTAATGTATATTTTCTAGCTTGAAGCTTGTATCTGCGTCTTTGTGGTGTTGTCAATCCTTTTGAGCATTTGCTATAATTGAGGTAGGAAGTCAAGTGGATGATATAGGGGTCAAATGACATTTCTATTTGTGTTGATTCAAGAATATCTACTGCTTCTATACACAAGTTGGAATTTGTCACTGTTGCTTCCACCAAATGCTAACAGAGCACTCGCCCCCTAACCAACTTTGTTGGTCAAATTTCTACATCAAACTCTTGAATCTTTGTTGTCCAACCAGCCCTTCGGTCACCCCATTCTCCTTGGATTACAAAATTCCTGACATCTGGGTGTACCACATATACTACTGTCTTACTCTATGAGATAAAATGCTTGAATTTCTTGAGGGATTTTATGACAAAATATACTTGTCTTTCTATGAATATATATCTTTCCTCATGATCATGCAAAGTTTTTCTAAGAAAAGTGATTGGTCTCTTATTACCATCATCTCCCTTTTGCATCAGAACTGTTGCATGACTTTCTTCTGCTTCAAAGACATACAAAATAAAGTCCTTAGAATAATCGGGATTAATGAGAACTGGAGCTCGTGAAATAGATTTCTTAATGCTCCTAAAAGCATATTTTCGGGCATCTATCCATTTGAACTCAATATTCTTTTTTAGCATTTGAGTCATAGGCTTGACTATCTGTGCAAAGTCAGACATAAACTTTCGTACAAAGTTGATCTGCCCAAAGAAAGATTGAAGTGCCTTCTTATTCATGGGTATTGGTAATTCTAAGATGGCATTGACCCTATCCGAGTCTATGGTGAGCCCTGCTTTTGACACAACATGTCCCATGAGTTTACCTTCTTGCACAACAAAGATTGATTTCCTTGGATTCAATGATATCCTGAACACTGCATTTCTCAAATATTTGTCAAAGATGCCCCACATGATCCTGCCTTTTATGAGAAAAGACAGTCATGTCATCTAAGTAGATAACAATTATTTTATTAACCAATTCATCGAATGCTAGATCCATTTCCCTCTAAAAGGTGGCACCAACATTAGATAGGCCAAATGGAATCCTTTGGTATGTATATGTTCCTCATTTAGTGGTGAATGATGTCTTATGTTAATCTTCATCTTTAACCCAAACTTGATTAAATCCTAAAAAGTCATCCAGTAATGAGAACCGTTCTACTCCTATCACTGTATGCAATATTTGATCTATCTGTGGTATAGGATAATGATCATTCAGGAAGAATTTGTTTAGATTATAAAAATCTATGCAAAGCCTAACATCTCCATTCTTTTTTCTTATTGGAACCAGGTTAGCTACCCAAGTAGAGTGCTTAATGGCATAAATTATTTTAGCATTTAACAATTTCAACAACTCTTGTTTCATCAAGATTCTATTTTTGGATTTATTGGTCTCTGCTTTTATCGAAAATGCTTTGCATCAGGCTCCAACTCAATGGTATGTTGAATAACATATTTACTATATACTTTGAGGTCATCATATGTCTAGGCGATAATATCATCATATCTTCTACACAATTCTTGGATTTGGTGGACTTCCTTATTTGAGCAATCCACTCCTATCTTCAAACTTTTTTGACTAAAATTTGGACTTCTTTATAACCCTTGGAGTCAACTTTGATCATATGACCTTTTGGTCAGTCATTGGGTGATCAATCTATTTGGAATGTGATTAGTTTTTAGCTGGATAAATCCCTCTTCTTCTTTATCATCTTTAGTTTCAAAGGATCCATCAACTAAACAATTCATTTCGTGAATTAAAAAATCCACTATTTGTTCATCATTTTCAAATACTTGCCAGAAGATGTCCTTATCTAAGATGGATGGTCTATATACCAACCTAACTGATTTTGCTTTGTGAATGGTATTGGAGACCGGATAAAAATTTGCTCCTATGGAGGTCAATATATCAGCATGTCTGTTTTTATCCCTAGGAATAGCTTTAATATTTAGCACCTCAAATATTTCCAATAGGTCCCATACTCTGTTCCTGTAGGCTTTTAAGTAATGTTGCTTACTAATATAATTTTCAGTAATTTGATTAATCACCAGCTTAGAATTCCCAAATATTTGAAGCTACTTGATACCCAGCTTTTTCATATATTTTAGTCCCAAACAGAGAGCTTTATATTCTGCTACATTATTAGTACAACTTCATGTTAATCTATATGAGAAAACCTATTGGGCTTCTTCAGGAGAAATCAAGACTATTCCGGCTCCTGCACCATTTTTACATCTTGATCCATCGAAATATAGTTTCCATAACTGATGGGATGAAGACGAAGGTTCTTCCTAGGCGATTGGTTTTTTTGTCTTTGGTTTCTCAATTATATAAGTACTAACCCCTGTTTCTATTATAGCATTGACATTTTTTTGTGGAAAATTGATATTTTGTTTATAGTTCTTCCAAGGCTTCTTCTATGAGATCTCCATGCTCAATAATAGCATTTATTGTAGTTTCTTGTTGGTATATTTCCTCTAACCTTTCTATATGAAAAGAAGATGGTTTTTTTGAATAGATTTTCACCCTCCTTCCTTTACATGGGATTTCCATATGAGAGTAATCAAGAGAAAGGTATCCCCCCAACTTGGCAGTGAATTCCCTAGAAAGGCACATCCCAAAGTATGGTTCTAGGTCTACTACCACAATTTCTTGTATAATAGTGACCTGAGTTAATCTATGGAGAACCATGGATACATCCTTGATAACCCCAACAGTTTTTATTGGGGTACCATCCAACTGCAATAAACCAAGACAACTTCTAGTATATTCCATAACCATGACATCACATACCACTTTGGGCATGACTGTAGTGGTAGCGCTTGAGTCTATCATGCAGTTATGCACAACCCATACTTCCATCTCCAAATAAAGGTAAAACAAGGAAGGTTTGTTCTTTTTGCCTCCCATAATAGAGTTGCTTTGGACCAGATTCTCTTTCAGTTGGACTTTGGTTTGGTCCTTAATCATTTTCAAGGAGGCTTGAAGTAGATGAATCTGTCCAGGGATTAGAAAAGCATCATACATACTGGCTCTTGAGGGGGTTTTCTTTAATTCTTCCACAATATTGAAGGTGGGGGTTTTTGGATTGTTTGTCCTTATCTTTTGGATGGATCTCAAACTTACTCCTGTATTCATGGGTAGCTTCAATACATTGACACTTTGTCAAGGAGGGATATTTAAGCTTATCTCTAGCCTCTGTTTGAGTCTCTATTATTTTTTATTGAGTTTCACTGGGCTTAGAATCTTCTTTTTGTTATTGTAGGAGCTTTTTAAAGGGAACCTTTTGAGGAGAATTAATTTCAACTTTTTATTTTTATTTTGGATCATCAGTTTTAGTTTTCATGAGGTTGGGCTCTTCACGGTTCACTTGTAGTGGTTTCTTTCCAGATCTCATCAAGATAGAGACTTGCTCCACTTATGGCACCATGAAATTATGTTCATTATTTCTAACCATGTTGATTTCTCCTTTTTGAACCCTTTATGCCCTCTCAATAGCCATTCTCTACATATAGTGTTGATGCATCATGCAGGTATTTTATCCATGAGGATCATTACATGTAGAACACCAATAGTTTGAATCAGACATGGAAGTTGACGACTCACTTCCTTTATTAATAAGGATTGCGTTAGTTATCTCCTGTGGCCTACTAGTGGAAGCAAATAGTTCTTTTACCACATATGGGCACCTTCTTGGTTGGAAATTTCTTTTGGCCTCCATCCTTTTCATCATGGTAACCTCATTGGATAATTTTTTTATAAAATCCTACATCTCCCTTAAGGTAGCAGCTTGTTTATTCGGAGCGGGTAATGCAGGTATTACAGGTGGAGCAAGGAGAGATGACATTACAGGAGTGGCGGGAAATGCTGGAACTGTAGGTGTGTTAGACCATTGAGAAAATTCCATGGGAGGTGGAAGTGTTGTATAATTAGGTACTGGAAAAACTAACTGTGGTTGACTGTTAAGAAACTTAGAAAAATAGGCATCAAAGGTTTGGTAGGCAATCTGCCTATAGCAATAAGGATTTTTTCTACCTTTGCATATTCTTAAATATCTAAGGAAAAGCGAGGGCATTTTATTACCTTATCATCAATCCTAGATCTAAACTGAATGCTCTTAGATAATAATAAATAGCTTGCTAATGGGTTGGTCTAAGATCATCCGACACTCTTTGTTAGGTATGACTAAACCTGATATTGAAATCCATAATATCTTCTTGTATATGTATTTGTATCATTGTTAACTGAGTAAGCAAGAAAAAGGGGTATGCTTACTCATTGAACTCTTCTATTAGATTGGATGCCAAAGCATTCCAAAAAATTATACTCCCATTAGTTAGAGTTCTATACCAATAAAGTAGTATTTCTTTCAGAAAAATGATCAATAATTTGACCATTACATCTTCATCTTGGATGTTATGCACAACAGCCAGTGATGCTACATCCTGAACATGTTCATACGTTGTTTTTCATGTACCATCATAATTCGAAAGGGCTTTTAATTTTACTTGTAGAACTGCATGTTGATCAGCCTAGTTAAGGGGTCCTATATTATTTTAGTTAGGGTTTTTGTTTTTTATATAAGAAAATTGTTACATCTACACTATAATTTTATTTTATTTGAGAAACTTTTGCAATTAATGCATACAGTTAGATTGGGCTGGCTTCTTCAATTATGATCCTTCTTAGAGCCTAGAGCTATGCTTATCAATAAGGAATTTAACACACAACTACCACACAGCCACCCCTTCACACACTTGCATGCTATAGTTTGAATCTTGGATCTTCTCAAGAAGAGTCAAACTCCAAAGCGTTGCGTTGTCCCCCTAGACTACATTCACACTATTTTTAGTAACTTTCAAGTTTAAGGTTTAAATCATATGGGGTGTTTTTCAACAAACATATACCACCTAATTATTTTAGCCTTGGTGTGAGAAAGAGACAACTACCAATCTAGTAGCCCTTTGCGACTCCTCAATGACAAGACAACTACTAATTTACCTAACCCTTAGAGGCTCCTTAAACATAAGGTTATGGCTGAATATACAACTTACTAACAAGACAATTAACAATTCACCTAACCCTTGCAAACTCCTTAAACATAAAGTTATAACTGAGTATACAACTACCAATCCACTAACCCTAAAGAATTAATCCACTAACCTTTAAAAACTCTTTAGATGTAAGATTGTGGCTGGACCTCACAATATCTATGTTCACCTTGCTCCCTTGTAAATTAATTCTTTGAACCTACCTACCATTATTTATATATTTTATTAATTCATCCAGAGTTAAACCATTAGTTATTTCTCTCCTCAATTGTATGTAAGCCTTTTAATTCATTTTTAATTTTTAATTTTTTTTAAAGGCGGGACATTTGATTACTAAAAGTGGCACACAGGAGGGTCGAACGATTTTTACACTTCCTTAAATGAACATTTAAGCCGGCTTAGATAGTCACATGTCACCCGCGAGTTTCAATATACGTTTTACCCGATCTATCGTTTCAGTTTGACCGAGAAGTGTACCATTTAACAATTCCTTTCTACAAAAACAACATAAAGAAATAGGTCTTTCCCAATAGGTACACAGGTCTTTATCAAGTCTTTTCGGTGGGTTTACGTATTAGTTCTTTGACCATATGATTATTTTATATTTTAATTATTTTATTTTCTATTTAATCCAATGCATATATTCGGATGCCTTTTCATTTTATGTCTGGTCGATATTTAAATATATAAACCCCCACTTATTTACAAGTCGTGACAATCTTATTGCGTGAATAATCATTATTAAATGTTTTTCAATTAACTAACTCTTATATTTCTCATGAAAAGGTTTTTTATTATTTATGATAATTAATATTCAAGGGTTTTCGTAGTGTTTGTAATTATCCATCTTATTTAACCATTGCTTCTATATACCCAAAAAAAAAAAAAAAAATTATCCATCTTATTTAATGGTTTATTTAATTAATAACCGTAACGAGTTTGAGGTTTTATCGTGTTAATCTTAAATCAACTTATCTAGTAGTTTTAATATGGTTAATTTTTTTTGTTATTTCTTTTTAACCATTCCCATGAGATTCCTATGGCTTACCTATGAGCATAAAGTGTTACACATTAATTTTTCACCTTTTTGCTATACATCCCCTCTCTTAAAAGGAAAGGTCGAGTGCTGAGCTATCTTCTCTCTATAAGCGAAATGGAATATGATGATACCAATTCCAAATTGAAGGACCACAGACATGAAAATCCGTGCTTCTGTTCGTAAAATTTGTGAAAGTTGTCGACTAATTCGTAGGTGGGGACGAGTTATGGTAATTTGTTCCAATTTAAGACATAAATATCCTTTCATCCATTGTTAGAGAAGTTATTAATGATGGGGAAGTCACTATTCATTTGTTATGGATGGTCCTAGCTAAATCTAAGAAAGAAGTTCCTTTAAATTTAGTAATATGGGATATAGATTTGAAAAAATTGGATGGATCCTGATATAAGGTCTTTGTTTCGAAGGAAAACTTAATTTTTTGCTTGCTATGGACAATCAAGCTAAATATAGAGGAGGGGTCCCCTCTACATTTACCATGATTGACTATAAAATTGGCAAAAAGGGTGCCTCCTTTAACAAGATTAAAAACATTCATTGTTTTGTTAATATTTCTATGTACGGGTGTATAAGATGAGGATTATTTAGTGCACAACCATGACAACTAGCCTAGTCTATTTCAAAGGAATGGTGCTATGAATCACTTTCCTTGTTTAGATTATCTACTCTAGGTAATGCATGGTCATAGTAACTAGTCCAACCCATCCTATAAAGATGGTTTTATAAGTCATTCTTCATGTTTACAAGATCTTATATAATATAAATGGATAAGTTTATATGCTTAGTAAGGATTCGTTTTACTAATGATTTTAGAAGTGATGAGCTATGACTACACATAGTTTGGAGAACCAAATATTAGATGATATGGGTTTCATGTCCTCATGTGAGGAGCATAGGGAAGGGATGGCCTACAAACCAATGAGTAATAGAAATAAGGTGGCACAGATTAGGATTGTATTATGTATTATAAAATATAGATTTTTACTTTAAGTTTCTTATATATGTAGAAGTACAATTCTATACATTCTCATTTCGTTTATTAGAAGTTCTTAAAAAATCATTTCGTTTATTTAGAAGTTCTTAAAAAAATTGTAATCTACTTCTATTGTATACTTATTATGTATGAAATGGATAATGCCTGAAGGGTATGGCATTTGGTGTTAGATACAAAGGTTGAAAATCTAAGGGCTTAGGGCAATGACAAATGAATTTAAATATTTTGGTAAATTTGTTTACAAATTTTCCTTAATATGAACTTTTGAATTTGAAATTATATAATAGATATGACATATTATGTTTTATGATTCTAATAGATTCAATGTAAAAAAATAAGAAGGTTCTTATTTACACTCATAAAATATGCTAGGTCAAAATATATAACTTGTTGGTTTTATTTATATTATTCCATGAAGATGTTTAATGTAAAATATTGATGGACTCTATTTTTTGGTCATTGTGTGTCATATTCAAAGGTTAATAACTTTTTATCTACGTATTATCTTGTGGTGTTGTTTTCTCTTGTGCTAAGCACTCTTTAAAGGTTTTTTAAAGCTATTATTTGTTTGATTTAATGTTTTTTTATGCTTCAAAATATTTTTAAATTTATAATTATTTAATAGATATTATATTCATTTTTAATAATAATTAAAAAACTTGTCTAGTTAGATTTATGGTTTCCCTAATAGCTTTATTCTTAGGGAAAGGATGCTAACTAGAGTTTAAATAATCTATTAATAAAAAGTGTAATCTATTTTTGAAGGGTTTTCCTAACCCATTTGGATTTCCTAGAATCCTTTTAAAAGTAGATTAAGCTTCTATAGTAAAATGCTCACCTAAAAAATAACCGTATTTAAAATATTACAAAAACAAGGTAATCCATGTGGACAAACAATCTTACTAAAAAGATACTTCAAGCCAAAAGATAACTTATTAATCCATGTGTTGATTTAATGTTTTTTTTTTTTTAAATTTGTGGAGAACATCCCAAAAGGGATGCCACTTTCGGGTAAGACCCAAGGAGGTAGGGGTATCCATTCCATCAAAAATGCCTAGGACTCGGACCTAGCCTACCACCTTTGACATACTCAAGGAGCAAACAAACACACAAAACCAATTTAAAAATAAGTAAATAACAACAAAAATAATAAAATAAAATAAAAAACATGCTCCTTGAGTGTGTCAAAAACAAAAGCACAACCAAACATGCACAATAAGATAAAAGAAACCACAACACAAACCACATAGAAAAACACAAGGACCACATATGATGCAGGAGCATCCGGAGGTGGAAGAGCAATCTTGCATCATCCAAAAATATTTTTTTCTCTAAGTACCAAAGCTGTCGCGATATCGCGACACTTTTTGAGAAAATGCACCAAGGGGCAAAGTCTTCGTGATTTTGCGACACATTTTGAGCAAAGGCACCAGGAGGAAGAGTTGTCGCGATTTCGTGACACATTTTGAGCAAAGGCGCCAGGAGGAAGAGTTGTCGCGATTTCGCGACACATTTTGAGCAAAGGCGCCAGGAGGAAGAGTTGTCGCGATTTCGCGACACATTTTGAGCAAAGGCGCCAGGAGGAAGAGTTGTCGCGATTTCGCGACACATTTTGAGCAAAGGCGCCAGGAGGAAGAGTTGTCGCGATTTCGCGACACATTTTGAACAAAGGCGCCACGAGGAGGAGTTGTCGCGATTTCGCGACACATTTTGAGCAAAGGCGCCAGGAGGAAGAGTTGTCGCGATTTCGTGACACATTTTGAGCGAAGGTTCCAGGGGGAAGAGTCGTCGCGATTTCGCGACGCATTTTGCGGATAGACGTCCAGGAGAAAAGATGTGAAATCGCGACATGTCACGATTTTGCGGCCCAAAGGCAGAAGCCGAGTACGGAAGGCAAGGACGTCGCGAAATCATGACATGTCACAGTTTCGTGGCCCGAAGGTGAAAGGCGAGTGTGAAAGGCGAAGACGTCACGATTTTGTGACGTGTCGCAAAATCATGGCCCGAAGGAGAGAGTAGAGGCCGAACACCAAAACATCACGATATCACGATCGGAGAGGAGAGAGAGCGTAAGGAAACAAAAACGTCGTGATATCGTGATAGAACGCTCACGACTCCAGACAGGTCGATGGTTGCAGAGGCCATTATAGAAGGGCACGTGGCAGCAAATTACAGGTGGCCATAGAGCACTAGGCGATTACAGAGGCCATTGCAGAAGGGCACGCGATAGCAAATTATAGATGGCTATAGCGCACTCCTAGGAATGATGACTCGAAAGTGGATGGACAAGCGGCTACAGGGCACTCCGCCATTACGTGCCATGATGGTTCGGGGCACCTAGCAGCATTTTACAGGCGATGACAAAACATTCGTGTGGACGGTTAGAAACAACTTTGCATTCTGTGTAATGATGTCAAAAAGGGATCGGGTCCGCTATAAGAAGCAGTGCACGCATTGTAACGAGATTGGCCATTTTTGTATCTTATGTAGTTCAAATTTTAAAGCTCTGTTAATAAAATATTACTAATTTTTTTGCTTGTATTTCCAGTCCTGCGTTAAGTGGTATCAGAGCCAGAAGGTTCTGAGTGCATGAACAGATCATCAGCTATGAGGCAGTTTTGTGCCAGGACTTGTGGTTATGGGTTGTGTGAAGGTGAGCAGGGTGCCTTTGCGTAGGAACCGTTGTGGTGCGAAGAATAGGGGATCAGAGGTCGATCTCAGGGCCTTGTAGAGGCAAGTGCAAGCCCTGTAGGAGGAAATCAGAAGAGGAGTTGAGCCAAGAAGAGAGGAACCCAGTGAAGATGAAGTTTGGGAAGACGAGGTTCCATCTGATGAGGAAGAAGCATTGGATCCAGCAGAAGCTAGGCTGTATAGGGCCATATCCCAGATCGGGAAGAAGTCAAAGTTTGACGTCTCCACCTATTCTGGGAACCTCAATCCTGAGGAGTTGATAGATTGGATTAACAACATGGAGGAATATTTTGAGTATGAGGAGATCTCAGATCCAAATCGGATCAGGTTCGCGAAAACAAAGCTAAAGGGACATGCTAGCATCTGGTGGAAAGGAGTGCAGCTGGAAAGGAACAGGAGGGGAAAGGAAAAGATCACCAGGTGGGATCGGATGGTAGAGAAATTGAAGAGGCAATTCATTCCCACAGATTATGAGTTGGATCTGTTGAGGAAGATGCAAAGTCTTAGACAGGCAAGTAAATCTGTCAAGGAGTACACGAAGGAGTTCTACCAGATTTCGATTAGAACCGGCCATTCTGAGACGAATAAGGAGAAAGTTGCTCGCTACATCAATGGATTGAGAACCAACATTCAAGAAGAACTGAGTCTGGTTCGGATGAGCACGGTTGAGGATGCATACCAGTTTGCATTAAAAGTGGAAGAGAAACTAAATAGGAGATTTGATGGTAAGCAGAGAGGAAAGGATCGGGGTGGAAGAGCTGGTGGAAGGACCAGTGGAGGAAGATACGAGAGATTTGAGGAAGACCGGTGAAGCAAGCGATAGCTGAACCGAGAAAGAAGAGAAGGAGGAGAATAACCAATGCCCACACAATCAGAACAACAACTACCCGAGGGGAAGAGGTAGGCCTGGGCGAGGGTTTGGGAGAGGTGTCTTTTGAGGAACCTCCTTCAACTACAAAGAGGGAGGACATCGGGCATACAACTGCCCACAACATCAAGAAAGGCCAAATCGAAGACCTGAGGGTCAGGCCAGAGTTGCTGTAGCAGACGAAGGTGTCGAATATGAGCACTCTGAGGAGGCAAAACGAGGGGAAGCGATGATCATCATAAGAGTATTGTTGAATGAAGAAAAGAAGGCAGACCAGAGGAACAACCTGTTTCACATAAGATGCAAGTGCGCAGGCAAGGTCTGTAACATCATCATTGATAATGGAAGCACTGATAATTTGGTCTCGGAGGAGATGGTTGCCAAGTTGCAGATGGAAAGGAGAAGACACCCGCATCCATATCGGATTGCGTGGTTACAAAAGGACCATAGATTGCTAGTTAGTGAGCAATGTCTGGTGAAGTTCAACATTGGAACTTACCGAGATGAGGTCATATGTGATATCTTGCCTATGGATGCATGCCACCTGTTGCTTGGGAGACCATGGCAGTTTGATCAGAGTGCTGTACATGATGGTCAAGCCAATACATATTCCTTGTCAAAAAATGGAGTTCACCATAAGTTGAAACCCCTGAAGGTGGATGAGAAGGTATGCAGCAGTGCACGAGTCTATCTAGTTGATGGAAGAAGATTTTTAGATGGCTTGAAGCCAGATCATATGTGCTATGCAATAATCCCTAGGGTTAGGGAAGAAGAATGCAAGGAAACTCCAGTGGAAGTCATGGGACTGTTAGGGGAGTTTCTAGATATCATTTCTGATAATGTTCCTGAAGGTTTACCACCTGTTAGGAAGATCAGTCACCACATAGATTTGGTGCCTGGATCGAGCTTTCCGAATAAGGCTACACACAAAATGACGCCTGTAGAAACTGAGGAGTTAAATAAGCAGGTTCAAGAGCTGCTAAAGAAGGGGTTGATTAGGGAGAGTCTTAGCCCGTGTGCAATACCTACAGTACTAGCACCCAAGAAGGATGGAGAGTGGAGAATGTGCACAGACTCTCAGGAAATTAACAAGATCACTATTAAATATGGATTCCCATTGTCGAGGATGGATGATATCATGGACTGTTTGAGTGGAGCTGAGTACTTCACGAAGATTGATCTGAAAAGTGGTTACCATTAGATCCGCATTAGAGAAGGGGATGAGTGGAAGACAACCTTCAAAACCAGAGAGGGGCTGTACGAGTGGTTGGTCATGCCATTTGGGCTAACCAATGCACCGAGTACCTTCATGTGGTTAATGAATGAAGTCCTGAAGGAATTCCTAGGCAAATTTGTTATTGTCTACTTGGATGATATCTTGATTTTTAGAAGAACCCTAGAGGAACACCTGATGCACATCAGGAGGGTTTTTGAGAAACTCCGGGAGGAGCAATTGCTGATAAATCTGAAGAAGTGTAACTTTGTGAAGAGGGAGTTAGTATACCTAGGATTTGTTATCTCAGCGGATGGTATCAAAATGGACCCAGAAAAGGTGAGGGCTATCATAAAATGGCCTGCTCCAAGAAGCGTGACTGAGGTAAGATCGTTTCACGGTCTGGCCAGTTTCTACAGTAAGTTCATTAGAAACTTCAGTAGTATCTGCGCATCCCTTACGAAGACAATGAGGGGGAATAAGAAGGAATTTAAGTGGACAACCGGGGCAGAAAAAATATTTGCTATGCTGAAGAAGAAGGTCACAGAGCAACCTGTCTTAGCACTTCCAGATTTTAACAAAGTGTTTCAAGTAGACTGTGATGCGAGTGGTAGTGCCATAGGGGCCGTATTGAGTCAAGAGGGTAAGCCTGTTGCTTATTTTAGTGAGAAGCTCAATGATGCTAGGAAAAAGTATTCGGTATATGATCAGGAGTTCTATGCCATAGTTCAGGCTCTGAAGAAATGGAGGCATTATTTGTTGCCAAAGGAGTTTGTTCTTTATACTGATCATCAGGCACTACAATATATTAATAACCAAGGGAAATTAAATCAGAGGCACCTGAAATGGGTCGAGTTCCTGCAGAGCTATACCTTTGTGCTAAAGCATCGGAGTGAAAGGTCCAATAGAGTGGCAGATGCCTTGAGTAGGAGGCAATGTCTATTGATGGAAATGAAAGTGGAAGTTGTAGGGTTTGCTAAGCTCAAGGGTTTATACCCTGCAGACCCCGACTTCATAGAAGCTTGGAAAGCCTGCACCGTGCCTGTTACTTTGGACAGGACTAAGTGGTTAAATTTTTTGATTCAAGATGGAATACTGTTCAGGGGGAACCAATTATGCATTTCAAGGAGCTCAATGAGGGAGAATCTCATCAAGGAAAAGCACAGTGGAGGTTTAGCTCGACACTTTGGTCGAGATAAGACCATTTCCCTTGTTAGTGAAAATTACTACTGGCCGCAATTGCAACAAGATGTGGCAAAATTTGTGCAAAGTTGTAGGATATGCTAGATGGCAAAAGGTGTGAGGCAGCCTACTGGTTTATATCAACCACTACCTATACTCGAAAGGCCATGGGAGGATATTAGTATGGATTTTTTTCTTGGTTTACCCAGGACGCAGTGGGGACACGACTCCATATTTGTGGTAGTGGACAGGTTTTCAAAAATGGCTCATTTTATTCCCTGCAAAAAGACTAGCGATGCGGTCCATGTGGCTGGTTTATTCTTCAAGGAAGTGGTACGCCTTCATGGTCTTCCAAGGAGCATTGTGTCGGACAGGGATACCAAGTTTGTAGGGTATTTCTGGAGAACCCTGTGGAAGAAACTGAAGATGGATTTAATATTCAGTTTTGCATACCACCCCCAAACAGATGGCCAAACAGAGGTGGTAAATAGGAGTTTGGGCAATCTACTGAGATGCTTGGTCGAAGACAAGCCTAAGGGATGGGATTTAGTTTTGCCGTAGGCAGAATTCGCTTACAACAGCTTTATCAACAGGAGTACCATTAAATCGCCATTTCAAATAATCTATGGGAGCAGCCCAAGAAATGCTTTAGAGTTGAGAAGGATGGATACAAGAGAAAAATGCAGTGCTGAGGCTGAAGACTTTGCTGAGCACCTGAAGGGAGTGCATGAGGAGGTCACAAGGCACATTGCTAAGATGAATACTCAGTATAAGGCCAAGGCAGACCAGAAGCGCCGGGCTAAGGAGTTTGAAGTAGGAGATTCCGTCATGGTCCATCTAAGAAAAGAGAGGTTTCCTGCCAAGACCTATAACAAGCTAAAGATGAAGAAGTTTGGGCCATGCAGGATCATGGGAAAATGAGATTTGGGTAATGCATACGAGGTGGAGTTGCCGAGTGAACTCAACATCTCATCGGTTTTTAAAATTTTAGATTTGGTCGAGTATCATGAAGGAGATAGCAGTGCAACACCAAGCCCAGATTTGTGGAGCATTCCCACGGTCACTCCAGTCGTAGATGAGATATAAGAAGTCCTTGATACATGTGAGGGCCGAAGTACTCAGAATAGGTGTTATTCTGAATATTTGATTAAGTGGAAAGACAAGCCCATAGAAGATGCAACTTGGTTGTCGAAGGCAGAGGTTGACCGCCTGGGTCTACCTCAGACAGATCAGAAGTGAAGGTCACTTCTCAAATTCACCCCGGGTGTCTGATGCAGGAGCATCCGGAGGTGGAAGAGCAATCTTGAATCACCCAAAAATATTTTTTTCTTTAAGTACCAAAGCTATCGCGATATCACGACACTTTTCGAGAAAATGCACCAAGGGGCAAAGTCGTCGCGATTTCACGACACATTTTGAGAAAAGGCTCCAGGAGGAAGAGTTGTCGCGATTTTGCGACACATTTTGAGCAAAGGCGCCAGGAGGAAGAGTTGTCGCGATTTCGTGACACATTTTGAGCAAAGGCGCCAGGAGGAAGAGTTGTCATGATTTCGCGACACATTTTGAGCAAAGGCACTAGGAGGAAGAGTTATCACGATTTCGTGACACATTTTGAGCGAAGGCGCCAGGGGGAAGAGTTGTCACGATTTCGTGACACATTTTGAGCGAAGGCGCCAGGGGGAAGAGTCGTTGCGATTTCACGATGCATTTTGCGGACAGACGTCCAGGAGAAAAGATGTTGCGAAATCGTGACATGTCACGGTTTCATGGCCCGAAGGCAGAAGCCGAGTACGAAAGGCAAGGACGTCACGAAATCATGACATGCCACGATTTTGCAGCTCGAAGGCGAAAGGCGAGTACGAAAGGCGGAGACGTCATGATTTCATGACATGTCACGAAATCACGGCCCGAAGGAGAGAGTAGAGGCCGAACGCCAAAATGTCACGATATCACGACCGAAGAGGAGAGAGAGCATAAGGAAACAAAAACGTCGTGATATCATGAAAGAATGCTCACGACTCCATACAGGCCGACGGTTGTAGAGGCCATTACAAAAGGGCATGTGGCAGCAATTTACAAGTGGCCATAGAGCACTAGGCGGTTACAGAGGCCATTGCAGAAGGGCACGTGATAGAAAATTGTAGATGGCTATAACGCACTCCTAGGAATGATGACTCGGCGATGGATGGACATGCGGCTACAGGGCACTCCGCCATTACGTGCCATGATGGTTCGAGGCACCTGGCAACATTTTGTAGGCGACGACAGAACATTCGTGTGGGCGGTTAGAAACAACTTCACATTCTGTGTAATGATGTCGAAAAGGGATCGGGTCCGCTATAAGAAGCAGCGCACGCATTGTAATGCGGTTGGCCATTTTTGTATCTTCTGTAATTCGAATTTTAAAGCTTTGTTAATGAAATATTGCTGATTTTTCTGCTTTTATTTCCAGTCCTGCGTTAACATAACAAAACACAAAAAAAACAGAACACTACAAAGACATAACCCAAAAAAACATGAAAAATAAACACAACCAAAACCTAAAAAATTAAAAAATAAAATAAAAATAAAAATAAAAATAAAAAACAACCAACAACAGACAATAAACAAAAAAAAAAAACATAGAAAACACTCACACATAAAAACACGAAATAACACAAACAAATAAAAACCCAAGAACAAGAACGAAAAAAACACAAGAACAACAACAAAAAACATAAAAATAAAAACAAAAAAATAAAAACACAAGAAAAACAAAAAACAACACAAAGAACACAAAAACTAAACAAAATAAAAAAACCCACCCATCTTAAAAAACTAAAAAAAAAAAAAAAACAAAAAACAAAAAAGAAATAAAAAATGAACAAAACAATGACCCATCTAGACCAGAAAAATATTAAGGCAAGATCAACAGAGGAAAAAAAATAAATAATAGAATGAGCCAGGGAACTAAAAAAACTGAATGAACCAAAGAGAAGCAAAAAAAAAAGAAGAAGAAGAAACTAGGTACCTTCAGAACTGGAGCCATCCAAAGAAATGATAGAAAGAAAAGCTTCCCTAATTTGAGAAGCCCACCATATGGGAGGGTGGCCATAAAAAGTAAGATCACCTTTGTACAAATCCCAATTAGCTAAAGCATCAACAATCTTGTTTTGATCTTTGACCATATGATTGTAATCAACTTTCAAAAATCCCATCTAGATTAACTGAATCTTCTCAATAATTATTTTTATTCTCCAATCCACCTTATAATTCTTAGAAGGATTCTTCAAGAGATTAATCATAAGTTGAGAGTCAGACTCAACTAACACCTTTTCCCATCCAACCTTAGTAGCCTCCTGAAGGCCTCTGAGGATAGCATACCCCTAAACAAGGTTATTGGAAAGAATACCCAAATTCTCAACAAAAGTAAAAACCAGGGAGTCATCTGAAAGTCTACCAATTCCTCCCACACTGGATTTTCCAGGGTTCCCTCTAGAGGCTCCATCAGTGTTGACTTTTCCAAAATCCTTAGGATGAGGTTGCCAATTTCTATTCCTATCCATCTTACTAATACTCACATTCCCTTTAAGTTGGTTTCCCTTAGAAGGTTTAATATTCAGTCTTTGCATCACTTGATCCCATATTTTTTGGGAGTTTTGGGGGTTATTAAGGAGATGATGGACTAATTCAACTAAGTTGGCTATGGTATTTTGCCAAATATAGTGAATATCCTTCCTATCTTGATTAAAAATTTGGTTGTTCCTTTCATTCCAAATATTCCAAAGAAGAATGGTAGAACCCATCCAAACTAACTGCCTAATAAAATGATCAACACCCTCTTGATTAGGCCAATCCCTCCAAAGCTATTCAAAAGTAAAAAAATTGAACTATTGTAAGCCAAGTAAAGTGGTCATTCTCCTCCATAGCTCAGAGGCTAAAGTACACTCAATAAAAATATGGTTGATATTTTCTACATTTTCTTCACACATTTCACATCTAAAAGGGCCATGAAAACCATGCTTCATAAGTTGCTCACTAGTAAGCACCCTACGATGAAATAAAAGCCAATTAAAGAACCTCACCTTAGGCTAGAGCTTTTGAGCCCACAATCGAGAAAATATGCCTGAAGAATGGTTGGGATTATTATGGCATAAGGTCAAATAACCTTGAGCAACTGAATACTCACCCTTAGTAGTGTTGTTCCATCCAAAACAATCTTTTTCATGGAACCAAGAGAGGGATCTCATATGAAGGATGCCTTGGATATATTTTCTTTGCCTTTCTGGGATTTGAATAGGCTAGTCCTCAATAGGGATCCAATATCTACCAACCTTTGAATTACCAGTATGGTATCGACAGTAAATAGCCACATTTATCCAATTAGCTAGGTGAAGCTCCTCCATCCAAGGCCTCTAATCGGGAAACTAAGTTATCAAAGGCTTGTGACCATCCCAAGAATCTATCCAAAATTTGCATGTTGACCATTATGAATGATCCAAAATAATTTTTTCTTTATAAAATCCTCACTAGTCTTAAGAACTGCTAAAATGGGAGAACCTTTGGTAGGAAGTTGATAGCGAACAAGGTCTTCAGGACTTTTGTTCTCAACATATTTAGCAAAGAGATTATTGGCCCAAAGAGCATTGGGGTTATGCAACATCCTCCAATATAATTTAGCAGCTAAAGCTTTGTTGTTATTAATTGAAGACCGTAATCCTAACACCCCTTCATTCTTAGGAAGACATAAAGTATCCCATTTCACCAAGGCCCATTTTATTTTCTCCTTAGTACCAGTCCAAAGGAAACGATGACTGATTTGATCCAATTCTCGAAGAACAGCCTTTGGGATATTCAAAAAAAAAGAAACATAAATAGGAATAGCTTGAAGGACTAATTTTACCAAGGTGATTCTACCCCCAGAAGAAAGCCACTTGTTGGTCCACTTTCCAATTTTCTTTTTGACTTTTTCCAACAACCAATTCCAATGTTTATTTTTCTGCCTTTGAATATTTATGGGAATACCTAAATAAGTGATTGGAAGAGAGGTCTTCTTATATCTTAGTTTATCCAAGACCATGGATTCCTGTCTAGTAGAGCAATGAAAGAAAATAACTTTAGATTTGTCTTCATTGATCAACTACCCGGTAGCCTTAGAAAAATAGCTAATGATTTGCTTAATATTAGAAGCTTCCTTAACTGTAGCTTTACCTAAAAGAGTAGAGTCATCCACAAATTGAAGATGAGAGATAGGTCTAGCTCCATGAGCAATGATAACTCCCTCAAGGGTTTTGTTTTCCTTCTTTTTGGTTATAGTCCTACCCAAGCATTCAACAAGAATGATGAATAAATAAGGGGATAGCGGGTCACCTTACCTAATACCTCTGGAAGTTGTGAAATACTGAGAAGGCTTACCATTGATAAGAACTGTTGATTTAATGTTTTATTCATGTAAATTATTGGTAATAATAGATGTGGTGAGGAGGGAAATATCTCGATATAACCTTCCACTTCTCTTTAAAACCAACCTTAAATGCCACTCCCATGTATTATTCCACAAACCAAGGGGTTCTTCCTTCCATCACATGTACAAAAAAAGCTCAATGAGGAAGGAAATCCTATTGAGTGACCATCACTAATAAATTAGGATTTCTTAATGATTCCCGTTGGTCTAAAATTTGCCTCTAGATCAACTTGCACCCTAAGATTTTGATCAAGTTTAGAATATCATGAAGAAATGATACTTCCTGTATCAGCCTTCGAAGTAGGTTGATTCCTATGAATTCTAATTAGCTAATTATGAAAACGTGAGTTGTAAAGGGTGCAAAAAAAAATAAAATATAGATAACTAGAATTATAGTGGTGTGGATTCGGTAACATCAAGATACATAATGCATTAGAGAATATGTTATTTAATCATAACTAGATCACCTAACATACCAACTTGACACTTTTACTTATAGAATAATTCATCAATATAAATGATAAGCAATTTGTTATACATTCTAGAACTAGAGAACAATAATCCAAGAAAAAATCCATAAAGTAGAATGACTATAGCAGACTATCCATTCAACTAGCTTTAACAAAAATGATTAATAATTCATTAGCATAAATACATGTTTCAACAAAAACTCGGGCGCAAGAGGATATAAAATAATCCAATATTTATTCCTTGAAGGCACACAAAGTTCTCATACATTGATGCAGTTGTAAAAACTAAAGAGTTGACCCCTAGAATCTATTACATTTTTGTATATATAGTTTTACAACACATTGGGTTACTTGGGAATCATTGCTTTGGAAGTGGATTGTTGTTATGTTAGAATACTATTAGTGTAAATGCACACCTTATAGCTTATTCCATTATAAATGGATGGATGTAATTGTGTTGATATGGCCTAATTAGATTCCATCTAAAGGGGTGTTGATTGTGGTGTATGCACTTGATTGCTAAGATTCTTTGATAGGCTAGTTCTATTTTTACCACTCCGTGATTGCTTAGTGGTACTAACACGAATGTCAATGAGTGGTTTAGTTGTTGAGATCCTTTGACAATAGATCTTAAGCACTTTATGAATTATAAAGAGCATCAACTTATATCTTATAGAATATTGGGTTTCTCCATGCATTTAAATTCCTTTCACTAACATCATCTTTATGATTTTTTTAGTTTTTTTCCTGATTTCTTTGTAGCTTGTCAGGTTTTTAATTTCCCTCTATTGACATTAGCTGCTTAAAAAATTTGATAACTTCGAAACTTATCCAAATTTTGAGCTCTTTATAGTTGTCAAGAATCGGGTTTTAACTTTTCCTCTTTTGACACCAACGACCTAAAAATTTTGGTAGCTTAGACACTTAGCCAAGTTTTGAACTTTTTGATAGCTATCGAGAGTCAAGTTTTTCTTGCTCTCTACTAACATCAGTGGCCTAAAAAGTCTAGCAACTTCCACACTTAGCCAAAATTTGGGCTCTTGATAGTTGTTGGGCATTGGGTATTTCTTTTCCCTTTGCTAACATCAATGACCCAAAAAGTCTGACAACTTCCACACTTAGCCAAAGTTTGATCTCTTGATACCTATCGAATGTTAGGTTTTTCTTACCTTCTATTGACATGAAAAACATAAAAAGTCTGATGGCTTCCACACTTAGCCAAATTTTGATCTCTTGATACCTATTGAATGTTAGATTTTTCTTACCCTCTACTAACATCAGCGACCTAAAATTTTTAACAGTTCAACACTTAGCCAAATATTGAGCTCTTTATGGATGTTGAATGCTGGGTTTTTCTTACCCTCTACTGACATCAATGGTCTAAAAAGTCCAGTAGCTTCCACGCTTAGAAAATTTTTGAGATCATGAAAGTTGTCAAGCATCAGGTTTTTCATGCCCCTCTATGAACATCAACTACCTAAAAAGTCTGGCATCTTTTGTACTTAGCCAAATTTTGGCCATTTGTCATTCATCCTTAGCAAGCTTCTCTTAATATTTGGTGCTGATGTTGCCATTTTAATCCTTTTACAAAGGAAAGAATGTGGGTGATCATGAAAACTACCCATATTCTTGGTGGCTCATAAAGGGCTTCTGCTTGCAGAGACATAGAACCCACATAGCTTTATCCCATTGGGCCACAAAGTAAAAAAAGTAAACAAGAAACATAAATATAAAAATTGTACAAACAAAATAGCTTACTATACATCCCATGTTCCAAGAGTCTGAGTAACCTTACTTGATTATTCAGGCTTTTCTCCTAAGATTATCCCCAAAAATTCACCCTATTGACTTGTTGTATGAACTAGAGGAGGTATTGAAATCTAAAGTAATCGATACATTTTGTTCCATGTATCTGGAAGAACAAGAATTCCTCTAAGCTTATAAAGGACATCTTGTAATTCATAATAATTCTCATAGAAAGGATTGCTATATTTTTCGCCATTTCTTCAAATAATTGGCTGATCTGCTGCTTTGTATAGAATTGACCATTTTCGTCCCAAAATCCTCGGAAGTCGAGTGTCGTGACTTCTTGAGCAGCTTTGCTCATTTTATGAGTGGTTATCCAGAGGGCGTTGAGCACTTATTCCCCTTTTACCATGTTTTCACCTATGTTCCACATGTTCATCTATTATTTTTTCAGCAAGTGCGTCAAACATCTTGTTTGCTTTCTTCATGCGCCTATTGAAACCCTGCAAGTCAAGCCAATCTAAATAAGGAACGAAGTCTCCAATGTTGAAAGTTCCCAGCAACACCGAAATCTCCTCTAAAAGTTCCTTAAAGCTGATGCCAATCTCAATGCCGCTGCGACTACCACTGCAACTGCCAGACAAATCGTAGTCGGCGTATTTCCTGCCCGCTATTATTCGCCAAGTCGTGTCGGCTGTGAAGGACGATATGCTGTTGCTCACATCCACAGCAACTTTGCCTTCCCCGCTTTTCTTGGCTATGGAGCGTATCATGAGAGACACGTCTTCCTCTCACACAGATTTGAAAGATTCAATTCGCTTACCCGTCAGCAATTCTAGCATGCAGATTTTCCTCATGTTTCTCCAGTATGGACCATATGGAGCAAGTACAATATCCTTGTAATTATAAGCTATGTATTTATCATAGGCCGATGCTGGTCTGGTCACAATTTTTTTCAAGAACTCCTTAGTCGCCTCAGAAGAGGAAGCCACCACAGTGGGAGAGGAACCCTGTCTTAGAAACATTATTGGGCCATATTGCTCCGCCAGTTTTTGAAGCCCATGGTGAGGAATTTTCCCCATGTGATGGAGATTCCCAATGATAGGCCATGGAGAAGGTCCTGGTGGCAACCTTGCATTCTTCTTCTTCACACCTATAAATACACCGCTTAAAAGCCACAAGAAAATCGAAATTTCAATTGCAAATGCTATAGCTGTGGCAGAAATAGCATCACGAGGGGTTGTATGTGCGCACATAAAAATAATGAGATTAAAAGTCATTAAGCACAGTAATAGAAAGGAAAGTTATTAATCTTTTATTTAAGAATTAAAAATATTAATATTTTATATAATAATAAAATACTTATTATAATATGGGATTTTTTACGTGGGTATACTTATAATATAATCTTATTAATTATAGTATAGAGGGGAATTTTTTTTACATAGGTATGTGGATGGAAAATTTTAATATCTTATACGCATTTCTATGCTGACTTTTTAATAGAATTAATACTTTTATATCAATAGTAACTTTTATCAAAATACTTGCCACATTAGGTGTACTAAATAAATTAGGAATTTGTTTTTCTTTAAATTATCACAGATTATTATACAAGGACTTCTCTTCTAGTGGTATATTTGGGTTTTTTTTATTTTTTTTAAATTGAAAATAAATATATGGAGGAATCTTTTGGATTGTATCAAAGAAAAAATTAATTATTGGTCTCACAAATGGTTAATCTATGAGGTAGATTAATTTTTTTGCAGTTTGTTATTCAGGTCATGTTAATTTATAAATTTTCTATCCTTGCTACCCCACATACCATATGAAAAGAGGTAGACAAGATGGTAGAAAATTGTTATGGGGAGAAGTAAAAGGAGAGAGGAAATGGGCCTTAGTAGGTTGGGAGAAAAGAAGCCAGCCCAAGGTAAATGGAGGTTTGAGACTGAGGAGATCAGAGTTAAATAATAAAACTTTAGCTAGAAAGCTTTATTGGAGGTGGATTTTCCAACCAACTTCTTTATTCAGTAGAGTTTTAGCTAGTAAATATTTGAGACAGGTGAACCTGAATGAGGTGAGTTATTTCCCTTTCGATGGTAATGGGTCCTTGGTATGGTAGATTCTGAAGTTAGGATCTCAAGTAGTGAAAGATGAATTATTTTAGAAAGTGAGGAAAGGAGAGAAGACACAATTTTGGATAGATTCATGGGATCAATACCCACGTATCATTGTTGAATTTCTAGAACTACAACTAGTAAAAACAACCATGGAAAGTAGGGGTTGAATCTTGTTTGAAAGTTATTTCAACACTAGTCAATTGGGGAATTATAAGTTTAAACAATTTAAGAAGTTAGATGAGTGGCCAATTCCAATCCCTCTGGAATTGACACCCATGACTAAAATCTTGGCAAAAATATTTCTCATAGGTAGTGATGAGGAGGATGAATTAGCTTGGGACTATGGGACCCTTGGAGTCTACACGTTGAAGGATGGATATGATAAGATCCTTCCAAAACCTCCTCCTCATGAATATCAGGTTGAGGATTGGAAAATTATTTGGAAGTCCAAAGGTTGACCAAAAGCAAACTTCTCTACTTGGTAGTTCATGCATAATGAAATTCTTAGTTTTCATAATTAGAGACGTAGGGGAATTGTTGGTCCATCTTGATGTGTTTTATGCTACAAGAGCAAGAAAACATTTGACCACTTGATGTTTGAGTGCTCATTTACATGACAGATCTCAAAACAATGGTTTTTATCTTATAAAATTTGAGCCAATGATTATTTGAATCAGATTAATATTTGGGAAATATGGAAGAGGGGCATATTTAAATCTAAATGTCTTTGTATCAGTTGGAAGAGGGGCATATTTAAATCTAAATCTCTTTGTATCATTTGGAAGCTTGGACTACACTTTATTTGGTAGCAAGTGTGGTTGAAGAGAAATGACAATTTTTTTAGAGAAACCTTTTCATCCTTAGATGGTGTTTGGTAGATCATTTGGAGCAAAATCATAGAGTGGTAGCGTATGCTAAAGAGAAAACTCGGGTTGATATAGGAACGATGGAGAAGGAAGCTAAAGTGCAAGAGGGGAAAGACAAAGCTAGTTGGAAACCACCCCTAGAAGGTTAGATTAAAACTAGTACTTGATAGAGCTACAAAAGGTAATCCAAGTAGAGCTAGAATTGGAGTGGTCTATAGGAATCATGTTGGGATGGTGCTCTATTGGGAACTACAAGGCCTGTAAAGGGCCACGATCAATGAAGCAGAAGCCTTAGCTATAAAATCTGCTTCTATTTGGGTGGTAAGACAAGGTTATAGGAGGATAATCTTAGAATTAGATTCTCAAATATTGGTAGGAGCTCTAGATTGCATGAGGAACTTTACTTTGAAGACATGGAGGTTAAGGATTCTTATCACCCAAATTAAGGAATTGTGAAGGGAATTAGATTATGTGATTCTAGTTTATGTGAGTAGAGATCTAAATAAAGTGGTAAACTTCCTGGCTAAGATGGGTACTGAGAAGGACGTAGGGGTTTAGTGGCATAGTGACATAACTATTAGGGATGATATGATTAGGCAGGTTGTTAAGCAAATCCAATGTTTAGCTAATTTGGACAACCATTGTAGAAATATGGTTTAGGAGATTTGTCTCCAATGCAAATCTCTTTTTCTATCGTCAATAGATGGACAACCCTTGTAGAAATATGGTTTAGAATATTTGGCTCCAATGTAGATCTTCTTTTACTATTGTAAATAGGTATTCTTGTTGGCTAAGGTTGGGAGGAGTCTCATACCAACTTGTAAATGATCTTTTTTTTAATATAAAATTTTTAAATTCTTTTAAAAAAATAAAAATAAATATATATAAGGCATTTATGAATATTAATAGAGAAATATATATATATATATATATATATATATATATATAAATTATATTTGTAGATTTGTTGATCTATGAAATTTTCATGAGATAATTGGTACCTACTTTATAAGAAAAAGTTTTGGTATATTTTTTTTTTGATAAGTAACAAAATATTTATAGCAGGTTTTTTAGAACAGGATCCCAAAACCTTAGTTACATCAGAAGCCGAGGCTGAAAAAATGAATAAAAATCGGGGCTGCGCCCAAAGGCAGTGATTCGGGGCCCGAGGCCCTGGTGTCTACAAAAACCGACTAAGACACACAACATCAAAACTTGGCTAGAAGCCACCAAAAACCAGAAAACGCCACCGTCAACAATGTAGAAGCTGGATGCCAGTGTGCCGGTGGACCCTGCGGTCGGTCCTGGCCAGGACGGGGCCCCTAGCCGGCCAACTTTACTCCCTATCGGGGCCATCTCCCAGCCTGCGTCGGAGCTCGACCAGGGCTTTGGCAGTGGAGGAGGCCTCTTGGGTAGCTGCAGTCAGGGATCCAATAGCCGTGTCAAGAAGGGCTCTGATAGCCAGATTCTGCATCCTACTGCCAAAATTGAAGCTAACATCGATGGGCTCTAGGGCCTCCTGTTTGGTCCTTTTGGCGCTGCCAGTAGCCCTGATGCCACCAAGGAAGGGGCCTTTGCGAGTGCCCCTAAGATTCAGGGCCCTACCTGGGCCCTGGGTCGGAGTCCTGCACTTTTGAGTGGGTCTGTGACACTTCGGGGCAAGGGAGCCTTCAGGGGAGGGGGTCTCCTTAGAAATGGAAGCAGCAGGGGAGGTCGCGGGAGAGGTAGCCAATTTTGGGGGGGACAGAAGATAGGGGAGGGATGTGGTGGAGCTGCGGTTGATTAGCTAGGGCATGCCGATATAGAATGGCCATAAGGCCTTGGTGGGAGGGTCAAGAATGGCTTTTGTGGGCATGGTCAATGGAAAGACCTAGGGAATACAGAAGGAATCGGGGGTGCTAACCATTGTGGCCCCTCGAAGGTGGTTGAAGTAGCTCAGGTGGAAGCTGAAAAGCCTCTGGTCTGGGTCATCACAGGTAATGTACTGCATTATTGGGATGATGGCCTCATCGAAGGGGGTCGGGAGATTGGAATGAAATAGGTTCGCCTTGTCCCACTACTGCTCTAGGAAACGAGATAGCTCCTACTCCTAATTATACTTATCCCCTGACTACTCACCCCTTTTCCTCATGGTGAAGGCCTGTAACATCTGTAAAGAAATCTTTATTCACTTTGAAATGAAGGCCCTTTACCGTGACCTCACCGTCATTCCACGAGTCCAGAAAGCTTTGGGTGATTTCATTGTCAGCTCCTACAAATTTGCTAAAGAAAGGAGTGAATTTTTTGGCATTGGAGAACAGTCTGGCCGACTCGCTCAAAATGAGCGTGGAAGGCTCGGTGAAGACATTCTTAGCAGCCATGAGGATCGAGCTGACAGCCCAGGGACAGGGGAGACAGGGGAAAACTGACCAGAGATGCGGGGCTCGGGGACAAGGGAAACAGACAAGACTACGGGAAGGCTCAGTGCACGACAGATTTAAAACCATGTAGGGGGCCGTAGTGGGGGGAAGCCATCGACGTCGAGAATGAGCACTCAAGGTCGGGTGCGACATGAGGGGGGAGGGGCTGAGGGGGCACGACTGTAGGTTGCCACGTGGGGCAAGGGGGAGGGGCCACTACCAGCGTGCCAGATGGCATAGACTAAACGGGGGAGCGCCTTGAGGGTATAGCATGGGATAAAGCCACGGGTGGACAGATGCAACATGGGGATCCATCAGTGAAGTGATCGAGGTAGAAAAAACTAAGAGGGCCAATGTGGAAACTATCTTAGAACTGCCAGAAGAGCCAGCGAAGCAACGTAAGTCCAAGCCAGGAAGAGCTGATCTGCTGATGTGGTCGAGCACATTTGGCACTATGAGGGGGATCTGGGAGACCAACTCATAGGCAGGAGACGGGCCTGGAGCATATGATGAGGCACCATAGGGGGGAAAGTCCCCTGTCCTCTGGGAACCGCATTGATGGACCATCGAGGCCCCGACTCGAGGCAAGCTAGGCACCAGGGTCCTCAACATTGTTGGACTGATCTTGCGTAGTGATGTGGACCAGAGCTACGAGAAAATTCATAGTCTAGGTGGTGAAGGCATCAGCTGAGATGCCTTGGTTTGCCATGAAATCGATCGCCCTGTTGCCTTCCCTGTACACATGCCGGAAGGCATGATCGGGGAATCCTTGGAGGATGGAGAGGGCTTCCTGGATGAAGTTGTAGATGCACTAGTTTGATGATAACTTGGGAATCGCCCTCAATGATGAATTTTGAGGGAGACTCCCTGAGGGTGGTCAGCCCACTTAGTAGAGCTGTTACTTCGGTGAAGTTGTTAGTTTGGAAGCCGAGCGGAGTAGTAAACGCCATGATCAGGGTCCTGTGGTACTCTTGGATGACCCCTCCCACCCCAGAGGGCCTGAGATTGCCTTTAGAAGCATCGTCGAGGTTGAGCTTGACCCAATGGGGGGGAGGGGTAATCCACCTTGTCAAAGAGCGATGAGAGGGGGTGGGGGGGACAGAGGGGGAAGCTGAATTCCGAGGGAGGAAAGAAGGGTGGCTTCGCCTAGCCACTAGGGTGCCTCGATCAAGGGGATGGAGCAAGAATTCTCAAGGGCGAAGGTCACTACCTTGGTCGCTATCCACAGGGGGGAACGGGTTGGGGAGGAGAAGGCTCTGCTGTTGCGCTCCAGCCATAATTTCCAAAGCATATGGGGAAGGAAGGAACTCTAGAGGAAGCAGATGAAGGGATGGGAAAAGGGGTTGGGCCACTGTGATAGGAGGTCAGATATGGATTTGGGGGCCACCCACTGGATAGAGAATTGGGAAAGGATGAGGCCCAAGACTTCAGACGAAAAGGGACAGTTGATAAAGAGGTGATTGGTGGATTCCTAGGCAGCACAACAAAGGAAGCATCTATTCGGGATCTGAAAGCCCCTCTTGATCAGATTCTTGATCATCAAAATCTTATTTTGGATGACCGCCCAAATGAAGTGGCTAATTTTGGGGATCAGCTTCTTGGCCCACACCTGCCGGGTTGGAAAGGGAGCCTCATCAAGGACTCTTTGGAGATTGTAGGCAGATTTGATAGAAAAGACTCCACTAGGAGTACCATGCCAAACGCATCTGTCGTTTCCTCCGAAGGACGGGATGATAGTCACCTTGAGGAGGCACTAGAGCCTGACAGCTTGAAGTGGGTGCCTAGGATCCAGGATGGGTTTCCAGGTAGCACGCCCCTAGTTCTAAGAAAGATAGGCTATGACTCTAGGCCCTTTGTCTACCAACCCTGGTTTAAGAATGAGAAGATCTCTATTGGTAGTTAGGGCCTCATCATGAATCCATCTGTCATCCTAGAAGTCGATCTTGGCTTTGTCCTCGAGGATCCATCTGGTCCCTTTTTGGATTATGTCTTTGGTGGATATCAGGGACTTCCAAAAGGTTGATCCATCTCGAGGCTGAGATTCACTGAGGAAGGGGTGGCTATGGCAGTATTTTCTACGCACGATGCTAACCCACTCATCATGGGTGTTGGTGTGCACCTTCCAGGCGTGCTTGGCCAAGAGAGCCTTGTTCATGAGGACTACCCGCCTGAGCCCTATCCCTCCCTCACCTTTGGGGCGATAGACCAAGGGCCAGGAGACCAGGGGAATCCTCTTCTTATCTTTGTTGCCCAACCAGAGAAAATGTTTCTAAATTTGTTCGATGTAAGCTGTAATAGAGGCCGAGATTCTAAAGATCGACATGAAATATATCGAAATGCTTTGCAAAACTATCGCCAAGAGGGTGGCTCTGCCAGCCTGTGAGAGGAGGTGACCTTTCCAAGGGGCTAGATTTCTCTGAATTCACTCAATCACCCCGCCCCATAGGGCCTTGGAGGATGCACCTGTGAATAGGGGAAGCCCGAGATACAAGGAGGGGAGGGAACCAGGGGTGCAGCCCAAGATCCACCCGATTCTGATCTGCCTTGCCAAGGGGGTATGGATAAAGAAAATCAAGCTTTTTTGGAGGTTGATTTTTTGGTCGGCCACCTCCTCGTACAGGGTCAAAATATGCTTGAGAGTTTTGGCTTGGGGGATTGAGGCAGAGGTGGCGAGGATGGTGTCATCCATGAACTACTGGTGCAAGCCCGACGTAGGCTTCATGCCTAAAATGAGCCCATGGGTCACAGCGCCCGAGATGGTACACCCCAGGGCCTCAGCTAGGATGATGAAGAGGATCGGGGATAGGGGGTCACCTTGGTGGAGGCCTCTAGAGCTGGGGAAGAACCCAGTAGGGGACCCATTGATGAGGATAGAGAACCATGGGGAGGACACGTAGTTGCTGATGAGCCTGACCTAGGAAGGGTGGAACCCAAACTTAAGGAGGACCTTGGATAGGAAATCCTAGTCAACTCTATCAAAGGCCTTGTTCATATCCAGCTTGAGCAAAAAGGAGGCCTTTTTGGATAGGACAACCGAGTGAATGGCCTCATGCATGATAATGACTCCGTCAGTGATCAATCTACCTTTGACCAGGGGGAAATAATCAAGGGAAGGATATCCTTAAGATGGGATGCCATGGATTTAGTCAAGATTTTGTACAGGACATTGCACAAGCTTATGGGGCAAAAATTTGAGAGGGATCGAGCTGCATGGGTCTTGGGGATCAGGGCTATGAAGGTGGAGTTGATACCTCTTGGGATGGATCTGGAAGTCTACAGGTCTCGGGTGGTAGCACACACTTCCGTCCCGATGATGTCCCAAAATTATTGGAAAAACTTGGGGGGGAATCCGTCCGGGCCTGGGGCTGCCTTAGCCTTCATGGAAAATGTGGCAGCATGGATTTCAGAGTCAGACAGATGCTGCACAAGCATCTGGTTTGCCATGATCAAGATAGAAGAAGGAATGTGTTCCAGAAGGGAATCAGTCGCTTCTAGGGATGAGGGGGGGTTTTCACCTAGGAGCTCTTGGAAGAATTGGTTGGCTTCAGCCCGGATGTCCTCTTCTTCCTTGATGATTCTACCATCATTGCCCACCAACTCAACAATTCTATTGGAACCCCTATTCCTGAGAGTCGACGCATGGAAGAACTTGGTGTTTGCATCGCCATATTGGAGCCATAGGGCTCTCGAATTTTGCCTCCAAAAGGTTTCTTCTCTGGCCAGAATGTTATGATACTCGCTGAGGGCAAGGCGTTCCTCTTCCTTGAGCCCTAGGTCTTGGGATCCTGCTTGAAATCTGGACTCGAGGTCTTCGAGTTTTTCTTTGAGTATCACTTTATTTTTGAAGATATTGTCGAACACCTCCTTGTTCCATACCTTGAGTTATTCTTTAAGGCATCTCAGCTTATGGAAGACTTGTTCAGTGGGGCATCCAGGGACTACGGGAGCCCACGAGCGGCCTACCTAGGCCCATAAGTCAGGGTGATGAAGCCACATGGAATCGAATCGAAAAGGCCTCTTGGGGGAGGGCCTATGATCGATTTTGAGGAGGAGGGGGTTATGATTAGACCTAATTTTGGGGAGGGCCAACATGGTGGCATCGACAAACATTGGTAGGGCTTCCTTGGACAAGAAAACTTTGTCTAGTCTAACCTGGATATGATTTGCTCCCACTCTTCTATTGGACCAAGTGAACCTGGCTCCTTTCAGGCTGACGTCCATGAGCTCATTGAAGGCGGTAAAGGCTCCAAAGTCCTCCATGCTCTTGCCCTGCACCGCTGAGCCCCCACTCTTGTCAGAGAGGAAAAAAGGGCTATTGAAGTCCTCGACCAGGATCTAGGGTAGGGGGGCAAAGGTTTCTCTCATCGAGCTAATTTCCTTCCATAAGGCTACTTTCTCGACAGGACTGTTAGGGGCGTATACGTTGGATAGAATCCATGAGCGCCTTGACTTCACGTAATGGACCAGAATGTTGATGATTCTAGGGGACGAAGAAATGAGCCTTCCCTCAAAATACCGAGGGTCCCACATGCACAACAAACCCCCGATTGAGCCAGTCATAGGGGTAGATAGGGACTCACAATTATGCCAGGTAGCTTGGGCTACACGCTGGGCAGTAGCGTCATCTATTTTGGTCTCTTGAAGGAGGAGGAAGGATGGGTGGTGATCCCTACGGAGTTGGCCGAGGATCCTTTTCTTGGGGGCCCCATTGAGGCCCCTAATATTCCAGGTGATGAGCTTCATTTGACACCCTTGAGGGATCGCTTGCCCCCCTTCCTAGTTTGAGCGAGGGGTTTGGGTCAGATTGCGTCCATCTTGGAGAAGCTTACCCTAACGTCAGAGAGAGTTGTCTGGGAGCCATTGGCTATGTCGTATTCGATGAAATTTATCCACTGATCACCCAAGGTGGGCCACCCTCTTTTGAGTTTGCTACTAAAGTCTGTGGCAAAAGTTCTGCTTCGGGTCATCTTGGCGCTGACTTCGTTGGGCTCGAACGAAGAACTAGCTTCAATCTCTTAATTGGACCCCTTAGATCCACACTCCAAGGGAGGAAACCCAATAGGGATCACCAGGAGGGCCGATAGGGAGGGAGAGTAGGAATGGGGGAGGAAGGCTGGGGCTTCGATAGAGGGAGCTGGCAGGGAAGAGGGCCCGTGCGGCTCACAATCCTGGAGGGGGGCACAAGCAGGGGCCTGTGGGAAGGGATTCAAAGCGGGCAAGGAGGGAGAACCTAGGAGTGAGGCCCCGAGAGATGACCTAGGGGAGGGAGCAGCGGGAGGGGAACCCTGGGGAAGATTGCCCTCCAGACCGAGGTCCATATGAGAGTCCTTTGGGGTAGGAAGGGGGGATCCCTTGGTGGTCCAGGCTTGGGATCTAGGGCCATCATGAGGGGGCCCTCGGGATGGGGCCCGATGAGGCCTGGATAAGCCTCATTTATAGCATGTTTTAAATAGTTAAAACTGCCTAAAACTCTTGTGAATTATCTTATATGCTAGTTAAGTTGATTTAATATGTTGTGTATTAATTGTTTGCATGATTGAAGTGTTAAGGACATTATATTCTGATTTTTAACAGTTCTTGTATAGTTTTATGTTATCTTTTCATGCTTAGGTTGACAGCAGCACTTCAGTAGTCTTATTTTGATGATCATTAAGCATTAGTTTCTCTAAATTCAGCAAATAGTACAAAGACTTATTACTGTGCAACAAAAAACTGGTTTTTCCATATAAATTCCAGCAAGCTGCCAATGAATGGCAAGGCATGGAATTCACATCCAAGGAAGAATGAAGACTATTGCAATCTGATCCTGAGGTCTAATACACCTGAGAAATGCAGCCAAAACCATTTGGAGTCAACACAGTTGGTCATTCTAAAGATCTTCGAAATGAACACAGTATCTTCGGAATGAACACAATGTCTTCGGAATGAACAGATATCTTCGAAATGAGAAAACACAGTGTCTTCGAAATGAGCGGATCTTCGGAATGAAAATTACAGTATCTTCGGAATGAGCGGATCTTCGAAATGAGAATTGCAGTATCTTCGGAATGAGCGGATCTTCGGAATGAGAATTGCAGTATCTTCGAAATGAGCCACTTATCTTTGGAATGAAAATAGAATGTACTTTTTGACTTGTTGACTGACTTTTGGCGGTGGAAAAGGGGATAATAAGGTTGAGAAAGTTAAGGGAAAATATCTCCCATCTAACTTTTCCATCCTTGCCATCCAAAGCCACCATTTATGGAAAAGATCAAATTTGATCCTCTTCTAGGATAAACCCAGGAAATTCTGCAGGATATCAGGAACAACATATTTTCTGTTTGTAATTAGATTTTAGGCATCTATAAAAGATAGCTCCCATCCAGGTTGAGCTATTAGAGATATTATAAGATATTATTATCAGGAATATATTAGATTAGATAGAGGAGATAGAAAATAAATAGAGAGATGATAGAATAGTAATTTCAGACCTGTAACAGATTTCAACAGAATTGTAATTATGTTTCTGAAGCAATAAAAGTGCAGTTTCATTCCATTTATTTTGTTATGTCTGAGTGTGAGTAAGACTTAAAGAAGAATTCAAACCTTCTTCTGAGAAAGGAGGCTGGCCACTTCCGGACCTAGGAGGAGGACTGACAGGACAGGTTTTATTCCGATTTTGCTACGATGAGAATAAGTTGTGAACTTGTCATTTTCATTATTTTGCACAACTAACATTCCTAGTTGTTTAATTCTTGTTCATAATGTTTTTGTGATATGATTAAGTGGTAGATCTGGTTATTCTTTTCATTCCCAGCAACTTTCCAATTCACTGCAAATTTCCATTTCCAGCAATTTACAAGTTTTCTGTAATTTCCCTGCATTCTTGTTTTTGCTGTCAAAACCCTGCACAGAAGATTGACGACCTTCTGTTACAGAGCATTGACAGGATCTAGTTTTTATGCTTCATTTCAATTATTGCAAGATTAAATAGACTTTCAATTCCGCAACTATAACTAGAGTTTCAATTCTGCAATTTAATTAGATTTCATTCTTGCAACTGTAACTAGGGTTTCATTTATGCAATTAGCAATTAGTTTTCATTCTTGCAAATAGATTAAAGTTCAATTTATGCAATTTAGGGGTAGAAGTGACACAAAACCCCCACACAATCAATTCCACCAATAAGACTTGTTGCTTCCAAATGAACTGAACTACAACCCTGCTTGAACTTTCTCTCGTAAATAGCCTTGGACACCACCCCGGATTGATAAGATCTTTGAGATTTAATGATGTGCTTAACGACAACCCATCATTTTGGCACCGTTGTCGGGGAACACGGTGTTGTTAGAAGGTGAAAAGCAGTCCAATAATTATTAAATATGCTAAGTTGTGAATTTTAGAGTAAAATCTGAATGTAATGACTGGTATAAGTAATTGTTATTGGTAAATTGTATTTCAGTCCATTTAGGAAATAAGCAAGAAACCACAAGAAGAAAAATTTCACAAGAGGTTGAAATTATGTCAAAAATGTCTAAATTTTTTATTTCCAAAAATGTTGGAATTTTCAAAGAATCCCAATCATCCACTTCCAGCACTGCAAGATCCTTTGAGAAATCATTACAAGGAGGAAAATTAAGTAGTTCAACACCATTTTCTCTTGACAAATCCATACAATCAGGAAAATTTGACAAGATTTATAATTGTTTTTGGGAACCTACAATGGAAGGCTCACAAGAGAATCAAGGTAGAGCCAACAATGTGCTCCACCCTAGTGCAACTAGTGCACCTGCCAAAACTTTTCAAAATCCCATCCAACTAGATCTTAATCAAAATGCTCCCATGAAGGTCATTTCACCTGCAATATTACCAACTTTCAAGGGAATTACATCCGAAGATCCTGATATGTTTTTGTTTGAGTTTAAAATTGTATGTCAAGCTCATGATTACACTAATGACAATCAAAAGCTCAAACTATTTCCTTCCACTCTTAAAGAGTTAGCTCTACGATGGTTTATCACCTTAGCACCTGACTCAATTAGAACTTGGGATGAGATGGAAAACATATTCTTGGAGAGATACCAAGAATATTGTCAAGTCAAGAATCAAAATGATGAAATTCTTACAATGAAACAAGAGGAAAATGAAATCTTAGAAGATTATATAGACATATTTTCTTTTGTTCATAAGAGATGTGGAAGTGTTGAACCTGAAATTTGCAAAGTCATATTCTTAAGGGGACTACAAGATGAATCTAGGGATGCATTGGATATCTTGGGAAGAGGAGATACAAATGCACTTAAATTTCAGGAAATTATTAAACTCCGTAAAAATTACTCTCATTCAAGGCATAGAAAACACAGAATTGGTAATGAAAAACATGATTTGAAAGAATGCATGAAAGAGGTTGATATTTTAGTACATGATAGAACATTAGATGAAAAAAATGAATCTACTGAATCTTCAGCCATCTATTGTTCAGAATGTAAAAAGCAACACTCTCTTCATGATTGTCCTTTGAACAAAATATTTATACCTGCTACATGTAGCATTTGTCAATTAGGACACCCCACAGATCAGTGTAGTTTATTGCCAGAACTTAAAAGTGTCTTTGAAAAACAGTCTCAACCTATGAAAAAAACCAATTTTGTAGGACAAGGACAAGGGAATAATTTTCATAAATTTCCATATCAGAATGCTTCTCAATTTCCTGCACATTGGGGAAATAATCCTTGGTATATGCCATGGTCTGCTTCAGGTCCACTTCAACAATGTTGGAGTCAACCACCATGGGCATACTCCCAAGCATGGTCTCAACATGGATGGATGCAACAACAATGGAATCAACAACATCCACCATGGTTGCAGCCAAAATTATAGGGATATCAATGGGTACAACATCAAAATCTGTACAAAGGGCAGCAACATTGTCAAAAACAAAAATCAAATTTGTTGCCTAATTATATCCATAATTTCTATCATGGACAACAACAACAAAAATTAAAACAACCTCTATTTTCAACTCAACCTGTGGTCGAGTCCAAATCATGTTAAACAGGTAACCCCTGTCTCTGTGGTTGAATCAAAAAATACAGCCCTAATAAATGTTAGTGACTGTGTTAAAACTCGGTTGTGTTCAGGTGAACCACTGCTTGAACCTATTCCACTTATCAGTGTAGAAAGTGAAGTTAAAAAGAATGAACATGAAAACAAATCCACACTAAAACAACATCAAGAAGAACAAGATACCTCATCAAATAAAGTATCATATTTTGAACGGTCTGAGATATCAAAAATAACATCTTCACAATCAGATTTGATAAAGGAATTAGAACATTTAACCGTTACAATCCCTTTACCTCAAGTTGTACCAATCATTAATAGGATTGTTCAAGAAATGTGTTTTAGAAAACCAAGAAAAAAGAAGAAAGTATATCCTAAAACCATACAAAAAGGTGGAAAATTAGTTAACTTGCTTTCGGGTAAACTTATTACACCTAAGTATGATTGTACAGAAAGCCCACAGTTTCTTAGAACACATAAGGAAAATGAAAAGAATACTTTAGTTTTGGCCTCCATTGGTGTAAATAAAAATGTTTCTCCAAGAACCAATTCAAATAAGCCTGGTACAAAACAAACTGAAACACAGCCAAAACAACCTTTGAACAACAATAGTTGGTTGACTAAAAACCAGGGAGCAAATTTGTTTGATATATTGGTGCAACATCCTAATGCTTTACTAACATTTTATGCATCTTTAGCAGTTGGCATTGAGTTGTTGCAGGTACAAAAAAAACAAATTTTGCAGTTGAATGCATTTGATGAACTTTGGTTGGAAGCACTTCACCAAATAGAGTTCACTCAACAAAAATGGAAAATGTGGCATGATGATCACATTAAGAGCAGCAAGGATGAACCAGGGGAGTTTGAGAATGAAGTTGTTCAACTTTCTTTAGTTGATGATTTAAGGAGGATATTAGTGGTGAATGGACATCTTTTACAGTTGTACCATAAACCACTAACAAAGGTGGAATTTGCTCGGTATTTCACACAGTTACATTTGAGAGAAGAGGCTTCTTCTTCTGATGAAGATTCCAAATGATCATATCTTTGAATCTTAAAAGAAAAAAAAAAAAAATAAAAAAAGTAGAAAACAAAAAGATGAATAAATTCTGATTATGAATTCCTTCATGGGCATGATTTCAGGAAATCATGAAATCCTTCATGGGCATAATCAGAATCAAGAAAAAAGAGAGAGAAAAGGAGAGGAAAAAAAAAGGAAACCAAGAAAAAAAAAAAGAGAAAAATGAATAACTCAGCAGTGAAAACCTTTTCTAAGGCGCTACTGAGTTGGTATGCATGAAAACCAGTTTTCTGGCATGCATAACCTTGAAATTTCTGAGTCACCATTGTACAAATTCACCAACTGCACTTGTTTTTGAAGTGTTGCAGGAAGCCTCAACGAGAATATCAACGAAGCAGTCATCTTTCAAAACTTGCATTAACTTGTTTTAACCAGGTATATATGTTTCTTGCACTTTTCTCATTGTAAATATTTGATATATAGTATATGACAATTAACCATTAGTATAAAAGTGTTCATAAGAGTTGGCATAAACAAAACATGCTTGGAGAAAGAGAAAAATGTTGGTTTCTACTATGTCTTCAGAATGACTGTTGTATCTTCAATAACCGTGGTGTCTTCGGAATGAAGGTTTATCTTTGGAATGAGGTTATCTTCAGATTAAATGCCTAGCTTAGTCTTCAGAATGAAACATAATCTTTGGAATGAAGATTTAATAGTCTGTTTCCATGTGGCATCCAAGGAGGGAGAAAAAGACATAGTCAGAATTTTTTTTACTCCATGTGATCATTGACACATGTCAGCTGGCTTGCAGTTAGATTCATCTCATATTTTGCACCCATCAAGGAAGTATGAGAATCACAAGGAAAATAACCAACAAACATGCCACCACCATTCATTGCTAATAACCACTCATGTGGGAAAATTTGCATGCAGAATGGACGAGCTAAAAATAGTAAAGAAAATTTGATGGCAAGGATGTCCAATGATTGATGGCCAGGTGTTCAGAGCATAGAATAAGGAAGTGTGCCATATTTTCTTTCTGAAGACATATTTTCTAATGATTACAAGGAAAAGTAAAAAAATTAAAAGTTCTTTCTGAAGAAGAACAAGAGCAAACCCTGTAATTCTATAGAAACCAGAAATCAGTGACCTAGCATAGAAGAGAGCAGTCTTCTCAGCATCAGAATAGAGAAATGAAGTGAAAAATGAAAAAGGACCAGCCTACAAGAACCCTGGAATAACGTAACCACATGGGTTACCAGATTTTTCAACCTGTGAAGGGTAGTATGTAATTTTGTCAGGGCTGAAACTGACAGCAAAAAAATAAAATAGAAGAGGGTTCATTTTTCTAAAGATGTTATTTATCTATCAGAATAGAAGAGTGAAGTTCCTAGTGAAGATCTTGAAGCTATCCCTACAGCCCCTGTTACCACAAGAAAATAGGGCAAGAAGAGAAAATATACATTAAGGACTAGGAGGTCTGCAAGACTCCAACAAAAAGAGATAAAAGAACAAATGATTGAAGAGAAGACCAGACAGGATAGCCCTGATGTCATAGAAGTGCAACAAGCCACTGAGAATTTGGATGTAATCATAGATAATTTCATGGAACCTCTTGTACAGGAGTAGGGGTCTGAAGTAGAGGATGAGATCATTGTTGAGCAGCAAACTGTAGTTGATTTGTCAGTATTAGGTTCTGAGTCAAAATAAGAAGAGGAGGTGGACATCACAAAACAACTGAGAGCAGCCAAGAGTGTTATAAAAATACAAATGAGATGGATTGAGGAAAGAAAAGATGTTATTGAAAAACATGAAAAGAAAATTAGAGAATTATAGCATAAAGTGGAGAAACTAAAAAGCAGGCTGTCACAAGTTGACGAACAATCCACTACATCAGATAAAGAGGAGGATTTGGTTCAGTTACTACTTGGATTATCTAGGGAAGATGAAGACATAGGTGCTCATTCTGAAGTAGTGCCCCTCCACTTTGAAGCAGTGCCCTTCCATTCTGAGGCATTGCCTTCTCAATCCAGAGAAATACCTTTATGCAACATTATTGGGTAGGTCTCAAATTCAGGCCTCCAACCATCATTACTCTGGTTCCCTCCTATTTTGAAGAGGATTCCCAACCGGATGATCAGTTTGAAGAATGACTCAGAAACCTTCATGAGAAATTACACAGGCACTAAATTGTTCTATGAAACATGGAATATGAGTATGGACATTTGTGACTCCATAGCCCACTGCAATGCATGAGGGCATGCATTAATATAAGTTGGGGGGAATGATGAGGCCTGGATAAGCCTCATTTATAGCATGTTTTAAATAGTTAAAACTACCTAAAACTCTTGTGAATTATCTTATATGCTAGTTAAGTTGATTTAATATGCTGTGTATTAACTGTTTGCATGATTGAAGTGTTAAGGACATTATATTCTGATTTTTAATAGTTCTTGTATAGTTTTATGTTATCTTTTCATGCTTAGGTTGACAACAGCACTTCAATAGTCTTATTTTGATGATCATTAAGCATTAGTTTCTCTAAATTCAGCAAATAGTACAAAGACTTATTACTGTGCAACAAAAAACTGGTTTTTCCATATAAATTCTAACAAGTTGCCAATGAATGGCAAGGCATGGAATTCACATCCAAGGAAGAATGAAGACTATTGCAATCTGATCCTGAGGTCTAATACACCTAAGAAATGCAGCCAAAACCATTTGGAGTCAACACAGTTGGTCATTCTAAAGATCTTCGAAATGAACACAGTGTCTTCGAAATGAACAAATATCTTCGAAATGAGAAAACACAGTGTCTTCGAAATGAGCGGATCTTCGGAATGAAAATTGTAGTATCTTCGAAATGAGCGGATCTTCGGAATGAGAATTGCAGTATCTTCAGAATGAGCGGATCTTCGGAATGAGAATTGCAGTATCTTCGGAATGAGCCACTTATCTTCAGAATGAAAACAGAATGTACTTTTTGACTTGTTGACTGACTTTTGGCGGTGGAAAAGGGGATAAGAAGGTTGATAAAGTTAAGGGAAAATATCTCCCATCTAACTTTGCCGTCCTTGCCATCCAAAGCCACCATTTATGGAAAAGATCAAATTTGATCTTCTTCTAGGATAAACCCAAGAAATTCTACAGGATATCAGGAACAACATATTTTCTGTTTGTAATTAGATTTTAGGCATCTATAAAAGATAGCTCCCATCCAGGTTGAGCTATTAGAGATATTAGAAGATATTATTATCAAGAATATATTAGATTAGATAGAGGAGATAGAAAATAAATAGAGAGATGATAGAATAGTAATTTCAGACCTGTAACAGATTTTAGCAGAATTGTAATTATGTTTCTGAAGCAATAAAAGTGCAGTTTCATTCCATTTATTTTGTTATGTCTGAGTGTGAGTAATACTTAAAGAAGAATTCAAACCTTCTTCTGAGAAAGGAGGCTGGCCACTTCCAGACCTAGGAGGAGGACTGACAGACATGTTTTATTCTGATTTTGCTACAACAGAATAAGTTGTGAACTTGTCATTTTCATTCTTTTGCACAGCTAACATTCCTAGTTGTTTAATTCTTGTTCATAATGTTTTTGTGATATGATTAGTGGTAGATCTGGTTATTCTTTTCATTCCCAGCAACTTTCCAATTCACTGCAAATTTCCATTTCCAGCAATTTACAAGTTTTCTGTAATTTCCCTGCATTCTTGTTTTTGCTGTCAAAACCCTGCATAGAAGATTGACGACCTTCTATTACAGAGCATTGACAGGATCTAGTTTTTATGCTTCATTTCAATTATTGCAAGATTAAATAGACTTTCAATTCTGCAACTATAACTAGAGTTTCAATTCTGCAATTTAATTAGATTTCATTCTTGCAGCTGTAACTAGGGTTTCATTTATGTAATTAGCAATTAGTTTTCATTCTTGCAAATAGATTAAAGTTCAATTTATGCAATTTAGGGGTAGAAGTGACACAAAACCCCCACACAATCAATTCCACCAATAAGACTTGTTGCTTCCAAATGAACTAAACTACAACCCTGCTTGAACTTTCTCTCGTAAATAGCCTTGGACACCACCCCGGATTGATAAGATCTTTGAGATTTAATGATGTGCTTAACGACAGCCCATCAGGGCCCACCATGATTGAGAAGGGGGTTTAGGGGGAGGGCCTTCAACCTTTCTGGAAACTAGGCATTAGTGGGAGATGTGACCCTAAGTGCTGCAGGTGGGACAGAAAGTAGGTTTGTTTTCGTAGATTAGGGGTTGGCTCCAAAAGAAGGACCTAGAAGAGATGGTCACCGAGGAGGGGAGAACAGATTTGAGATTGGCATTGATGCAAAATTTGGCATGCACCATTCGGGATCCTGCCTTGGTAGCGGGGTCAAAGGCCACCAGGTCCCCGATCGACTGAGCAATGAGTCTGAGGACGTCTTCATGCCACAGGTGAAAGGGAAGGTCTGGGAGACAAACCCAGACTGGGAAAAAGTTGATGCTTTGGGTGCTGGGGTGGAATTCAGCTCTGTACTGCCTGAGGAAAAGGATTTTGCACCCCAAAAACTAGGGCCCGCTCGATAGGATCTTTTCAACGTCCTCACTATTGTTTAGTTTGATAATGAAGAAGCCTTTGGTTAGGGCAACCAGCTAGATGTGCCCAAAAACCTTCCATTTGGTAGCTGCCCATCTGCGTACGATTTTCATGTCGGGAACCCTCCCAAGAATTTCCCTACCATGGAGGTAGAGGAACCAGCTACCAAGGAAGAGTAGACCTCCTCCTGGATAGAAATGTGGGTGCCTTCGAGAGAAAGTCCTAGCCCTAGGGCCTGGGAAGGGGCCCTGGTGCCTACCAAGATCTGCTAATAGGAGGGTTTGGGTGTGCCCGGGACAAAGCCCAGCCCAGGTTCTAGGGGTTTTAACCCTATTCCTATGCTTGCATCGAGGCTGGCTTGGGGTCCAGGGTCCAATATGCTGACCCCACCATGGCCGCCAAATGGATCAAGTGTAGAGCCATCCTTTGGGCTCGTCGAGGGTCCTGCTGGCCTGGGACTGGGCCCTGACGTGCTTGACCCCGATCCCAAGTTCGATCCCGCCCGAGAACCTACACCATGCACAAAACCTGTCCCCAACCCTGCGTCTGCTCCTGCTCCTACTCCAGCTCTTGCTGCTGCTCCCACCATCCTCTTGCAAAACCTCAGTTTTGGTATATTTTAATGTAAATATATTATAAGTATTAAATAAGAAAAATAAAAAACAAAAATTTTAATTTTAAATATATTTTTTCAATTGGTTATATGGGATTGGAACATGCCTCACCCATAGTATATCATGATCACATAGTGGTATTATAACAGTTTGACAATTATACATGTATCACTTGGCAAGATTTAAACCAAGGTCTCCTTTTAAAGTTGAAGAATAGAATTGATTGAGATAATATTATTTGATTTTATTGTAAACATGTGTAATTATTTAAATCATTAAAATTTAAATTGTTAATTTGTTAAGCTTATGATGAGCATGTTTGTCCAAAAATAGTTATTTTATCTAAAAAAAATTCTTATTATACTATAGTATCTCATTGATCATAAGATTACTATGTATGTCATATTTTGACTAACCTAAATAGGTAGAAGAAAATAGAGATATAAAATAGATTGCATAAAAAATATATATTAATGAGGAAAATAATAAAGGGTTGTTTTGATATAATATAAATGCATGCACTATGTCATAGGCTTTTAGATTGAATATCCTGTGCACTATTCTATGTGTAATGTTACCGATAATAATTCCATAGACATGTATGTACTTATTTTATTTCCAAAACTTATCCATAAATTATGTTTGTGAAAGATATTAAAAAAATCTAGAAAAACAACATACAAACATAGGTCTTGTCTAATATGTACTCATTCATATTGTAGATATTTATCAAGCCTTTATCTAGTGGGTCTAGGTATTGGTGACTTGACCATGATCATATTATAGTTTGATTGTTTTATATTTTATCTAATCCATTATATATATTTCGATGCATATACCTTATATACCTAGCATGGATCTAAATATGTAAACCCCCACATAGTTACATCTCATTACAATTGGAATCTTATGTGCATAACCATAATTACATATTTTTCAACTAACCCTTATCTTTTTGATCAAAAGGTTTTTTTTGTCCATGATAACTAATATAATTCATCCAAGGGTTTTATTAGTGTTTACAATTATCCATTATATTCAATGTTTGGCTTAGAATTGACCCTAACCAACTCAAAGTTTTATATTGCTAGCATTAAATCAACTTATCTAAGATTTTTAATATGGTTAAACCTATGCCATCACTATGTTTATTTTTTAAATTATTTTTAACCATATTCGAGATTTTTCTATGACTTACCTATAAGCATCAAGTGATATACACTAATTTATCACCTTTGGATATGAATGTGCCCCTCAATCCTTTGTTAGAGTTTTATATTATGATGCATAAGTCATTATTCATTTTTTTATGGATGGTCCTAAATAAATCAGAGTAAGTCCCTCTAGATTTAGTAATATGGAATATATATTTCAAAAAATGGGATGAATCCTGATATAGGCTATTTTGAAAGGAAAAGATATTGTATGCTTATTAAGGACAATTGACTTAAATATAGAGGAGGGGTCCCCTCTAGATTTAGCAATATTGACTATAGAATTGGATAAAAAGGGTGGCTCCCTTAATAAGGTTCAAAAAGTCTATTGTTTTGTTTATATTTTTTGTAAGGGTGTATAAGCCTAAGATTAGTTAGTGCACAACCATGAAAACTAGGCTAGTCTATCTTGAAGGAATGGTGCCATGAATCAATTCCCATATTTAGATTATCTATTCTAGACAATACATGATCATAGTAACTAGTACAACCTATCGTAGAGAGATGATGCTATAAGTCATTTTGTTGGCTTTTGATGATTTATATTAAAGTAAATGCAACCACAAGATGTAAAATTAGAAATCAATACTAACTATATGATAATGGCACTATAATATGCAATAAAAATATAAGATAAAATTCTGCAATAACTTAAAAATATGCTATTAACGGATGCTCACAAAAATAGTACAATGTATTATAATGGAGGACATGAACACTCCATAATTTCAATGAAAGAACTACATTGCACTCTAACTATAAATCACTATAGTAACTTCAGTCTCTCTCACACTCACTCTCCATATCAAGACATATATATAGGAAGATATTTGCCTTACCCTTTACTCAAACTATGAATTTTCATCTACCTATCCTATGAATCATGTACATGTGGATTGCATGCACATTTACATCATTCCATATTCTAACACTTATGCATTTATTACTTGCTTAAAGTAACTACTCAAACCATAATCTAAGATAGACTGCTAATCTAGAAATGTACCCAAGGTGGTACATTGGCATGTACCCAATAATGTAATATACTCTAACATCCCCCTACATTACATTATTTGGGTATTGAAGACTTTAGTCTTCAATATGGATCTTCATTTTTAAATATTCTTCATCTTGATCAAGTCATTCTCTTTCATTTGGGTTAGTCTTCATGTTGTCTTCATTTTGATTATGGAATTCAAGTTCTTCTCTCTTATTTTCTTCAATGTCTTCTTTGTTTAATTCTTGATGAGTATCTTCATCTTATTTCTTTAGCTCACCTTGATCTATATTCGGCTTGAAAGTATTTTTTTCATTATCATATTTTCATTTTTATTATGCTTCCTCTTTATCCTTTTTCTTCTTCTTTGTTTATGCATTTTTACTAGAGAAATATCTTCTTCATGATGAGTTAGTATATCATCACAATAATATTTACTAGGATTGTTATTTTATTTCATGTTATGAAAAAGTTCAAAAATAATTAATGATAAATATGTCATCAAACATTCGTCTGATGTGAATATAACTATATTTTAAGTATTCCACCAAGCTCTAAAAAGTACTTCATGAAGATAACCAATTATATTTGTAAAGTTTCCTTCTTTTGATTCTTTTACGAATAATGAGAATCTTTCTTTTTTTCTAGTGGATAAACACTTGTATCCTTCAAAAGTATCTATTAAATTTTGAGAGTAAAATTCCACTTCATGAAATAGTTCCTCATTATTGAATGCATTCCTCACTATTTCATCCATATTTCTTTTAAATTATCCTTTGAGGTATATTTCCTTAGAGATCCTTATATTTTGAGCATGCCTTGAGAATATTAACACGTAATCAACGCAATTTAGTTTTCCCAAATCACTAGGTAGTGTATCTTTCACTTCTCAATGGAGGTTTTAAATTTCAAAAACCCTTGTAGTTGTTTGTATTATGACTCCCAAGTTAAGAATATGTGAACTAACTTGATAGATCCTTATCAAATCTTGGATTTTGTAGAATCCCTTATATTTCCCAAGTATGCTATGGTTTTGATAAAGTGCTTACCATATATTAGATTTTATTTTGAGTTGATTCCCTAATGTTTTGAAGATAATGCTAATATAATGATTAAATCCTATTGCACCTTATTTATTGCTATTCATATATACATTAATTTGATGAAATTCTCTAGCTTAAATACTCTATAGTTGGATTCTTTTTGTCCCCTTTAATGTGAATATGAGATATGTATGAGCAATAATTTACACCTCTTTTAATAAATTCTATGAAGAGATTCTTTCAACTCTCTAAATTTCAATGGTTTAATTTTTTAAATTCTAATGATCTAGATTTTGGTGTAGTATTCCTTATATCTACCTAATTTTAGAATTCTATAAAATAATAATATTTGAAAAAGAGCAATATTTTTATTTTTCCAAAGTATAAAACCTTATCACTATTATTTAATTAATTGTAAATATTATGATGTTTGTATCACAACTAGTGCACTTTTAAAATTTCACTTAAGAAAATGAAATCCTTATTTATGTTAGTTTTCTAATTCACTAAGGGTGGTATTTGCTTATACCTCAAATGCAAATAATAAATAACTTCAAACTTATAATAAAACACCTTATAACTCCTTATAATTAAAGAAATAAATTATGAAATTATGTAGAATTATACCTTCCTTTGAATTTTGTATGCTGCAATATGATTGACTCTTGATTCGATTCTTTATTCAATCTTGGGTGTTGAATTCACTAGTATCCTACATATAACAATGAGCATTTAATGATAAAAATTCATTGTACACCTTTTGTGATGATCTTTCTCCTTCATTTAGTGCACTCTAACCTATTTATTATGGATATATACAAGCTCTATCTCATCCTTAGATATTAATACCTTATGTCTACCTTCAAAGTGGATACCAAGTGGCATGTTCTTGCTTATAACGTATGCTACGGTTACATTATTTGGAGATGTTAGTTAGGTGGTGCTATGCTTTGGGCATTGAATAATGATTGCTGATTCTTTTGAAACATCTCACCAACTTGGGTTCTCTTTTACCTAAGCATGAGTGTTATCAATAAATGCAAACCCCTCATTCTTCCCTTGTTCCAAGTGCTACTAAATTCCTTACATTTCTATGGAAATTTGAAGCTCCTACCTTGCATGGAATCAAACAACTCAACATACCTTTTAATCTTGGTACTTATTCTTGCTTCAATGTCTATTCTTTCTAACTTCCTTCATAGGTTTTCTTGGCTTCTTTGTAACAATAAGGTGAGTGATTATTTTTTCCAATGTACGCATTTTCAACTATGGTGGTGATTCATCCAAGTTTCTTCTAGGGTAACTGATGTCATTATTATCCTTTGCCCCTTATCTTTTCCAGTTGTTTCTAACTATCACTAATGTTATCCTACTAATCTCCTTCTTTTTGTAGGTTTGTTTGCTATTATGGGTATCTTTGTTGTGGTGCTACATTCATGGGACTGGGGCACCTATTATGGTGTTCTTTGACACCTTAAGGATAATGGTATTGAGCCCTTCTTGATGGTTCTACATCCTTAGAACCATAACATGTGCTTTTACCTAATTAATATTACCACTTATATGCTCTAATATAATGATTTGTTGGTATCTTTAGACACTCACCCTTTGTCTTCCTTTGCAATGATGTAGAAGACAAGTATGAAGTTGTTAATCTTGTATCAAATCTACACTTGGTTATGATACTTTCTTAGTATATTTTGTATATTCTTTATTGAATTGATATGGTAGATTTCTTATCCGATATTTGGAGATTATGTTACTCCTTTTAGCGGCTTCTCTATACCACAATATACTTTAGATTTATTGCACTCAAATAGTATCTTTTGACACTTCACTTCTACTTTGATCTATGCACTTGATCTTCCTTCTTAACTTAAGAATCAATGCACTGTTAATAACCTTTAAGCATAAATAGTATAATGCACTATATACTTCTCCTTATTGCTCCTTTAAATGAACCTTAAATTATGCACTATAATATACACAAATTTCACTTAACAATGAATAATATAAAGATATTTTATTTCTTTCAAAATATATCTAACTTATATTTTTATATGAAGTTTTTAACCTTATAAGAAACTATCTTTTGCACTCCCTTGAATACTTTAATATGTAACCTTCTCCTTGCAAATTTTAAACACTAATATGGTGCTTAATGAAACTTAATATTGAATCAAATAACTAAAGTTTAAGTAATGAACCTTCTACACCAAATTTTCTTGCCTCAATGACTTATGTAGATGATGGAAATATTAGTGATTAGATTCACCTATATGCTGCCCTGTATTAGATGAAATCACAACTCTTATTTCCTATCCAAAACAACTATTTAACTCACCAGTTTGTAGCTTTAAAACTCCTCTAACTTGGTGCCCAAAAATATAGTTTGGTGGTTTTAACTATCCTTTAGGATGCTCTCTTGAAATATAAAACTTAACAACTAGTAATGCTACCCTTATTGCTACTTTCTTGATGTCCTCAAATCTAAATTTTTTTGATTGCAAAGTAGTCAATCTCTCCTATGAAATTTTGTCCTTTAATCTCACAAATTTGTTAGGAAACTCCAAATTGCAGTTGATATTTTTCTTCAAGAGACCTTCACTTTTTTGCAGTAAAACCAACAATTTCATTTATTTGAAATAGCCTTCTAGCCTTCCATGGAAATCTCCAAATATCTCATATTTGATGGCTTCTTCTAACTCCTTTGTCCTTTAGCCTCATTGGTGAATTATGACTTCAACCTTGGCCTATATAGTGTCCTTCTTCTCAAGATTTTTAATGTATCAAGGTCTTCACTAATCTCCTTAAAAATTTGGCAAACTCCTTGTCAAACCCTTATCCTTTTGGGCTTGTTGTTGGATGGTGATAATTGTCCCAAATTTTCCTTTATCAAGAACTTTTCCTTGAGTTCTCTTCATATATTCTCTAATGGACTTCTTCAAGTATCCTTCAATGAGGCTTTCCTATTTTTCTTCTTCTTTATCTTTTTAAGTAGTTTGAGGTCTTCTCCTAGGGCCTTCAAATTTTTGTAGCTACTCTAGTCTTCTCAATGAGACATTTTATTAAATATTCAACTATGGAAGTTTTACAATGAGGTATCCATCTTGGATCTCTTAAATCTGCTACTTTTGAAATCTAGAATAGGATCTTTACTAGTCCTTATCTATATTTAATCTTCTAAAACTTGAAGTTCTTCAATGGTACCTCTCATTGGTCTCTTCAACTTCTTGAGTTATTTCTCCTTCTCCTTCAATCTATAACCTATAGTCTTCAATATTCAATGGAGATCACTAGTTTTCAATATTCTCCTAGACTCTTTCTAGAGTCTCTTCTTCCTTAAATGGGATTTTCTTTCTTGGATATCCTTCTTGATCTATAGTTTTCAATGTGGCTTCTTTGGCCTCATTATTTCTTCTCAATATTTAGCTATGGAGTCTTCAATCTGCAATAAGGATCCTGTGGATTTTTTTCTCTCTTTTACAATCTAAAGGTCTACAAATCTTGCAATTGGACCTTCTATTGAGGTCTTCTAGATATTCAGTCTTCTATTTTTTGCTTGAGGTACTTGATTGATTTCAAATAAGATATTATTAGTAGATCTCTGTAGAAAAATTCTCAACTTTATTTGAATATCCTTTTTATGCAACAAAGTATTAGAAAATGGAATCCTAAATCCTTAAATTTAGATATTAGTGAATCTTAACTAGTTTATATATCAATCTAGTGGAATCAATGTTGAGTCATGGTCTTCATAATTTTTTTTGCAACTTTGTAGAAAGAGTCGAGCCAAATTTATTTTCAAAAGTTTTGAAAATGATATTTTTGATGTCCTCTCAATCTCTCTTATGGCTCTTCCTATTTTATAATGATCTACCATGTGATATGATACCACAATTAGCTTTTGATGATTTATATTAAATAAAATGCAACCACAAGATGTAAAATAATAAAACAATGATAACTATATGATAATGACACTATAATATGTAGGAAAACTATAAGATAAACATTTTCTATAACTCAAAAATATATCATTAATAGATTCTCATGAAATTAGTACAATGTATTATAATGGAGGACATGAACACTCCATAATTTCAATAAAAGAACTACATTGCACTCTAACTATAAATCACTATAGTTACTTTGGTCTCTTTGACACTCACTCTCTATCTCAAGGTATGTATATATATATATATATATATATATATATATTTATATATTAAATAGGATTATATGTGCCTTACCCTTTACTCAACTTATGACTCCTCATCTACCTATCCTATGATTCATGTACATGTGGACTACATGTACATTACATCATTGCACATTCTAACACTTCTGCATTTATTACTTGCTTGAAGTAACTACTCAAACCTTTATTTAAGATAAATTCCTAATCTAGAAATGTAACCAAAGTGGTACATTGGCTTGTACCCAATAATATAATATAGTCTAACACATTTTTTATATTTACATGATCTTATATAACATAATTGGATACATATATTAACTTAGTAAGGATTCATTTTACTTATGATATTAGAAGTAATGATCTATGGGTACACATTGTTTGTACAAAGAGATATTAGATGATATGGGTTTCATGTATTCATACGAGGAGCACAAGGAAGTTATGGTATACAAACTAGTGAGTAATAAGGACAAGGTTGCATATATTACAACTACATTATGTATTACAATATATATATATATATATATATATATATATTTATACTTTAAGTTTTATATACATGTATAATTATAATTCTATACACTGTCATTTTGTTTATTATAAGATTTTAAAAAATATGTAACATACTTCTATTTTCTACTTATTATGTCTAAAATGGATAATTCCTAAAGGTATGACATTTGATGTTAGATCCAAAGGATCAAAATATAAGGGCTTAGAGCAATGTCAAATGAATTTGGATATTTTGCTAAAGTTGTTTATAGATTTTCCCTAATATGACTTTGTGAATTTAAGATTCTATTAATAGATATGATATCTTAAGTTCTATGTTTTGAATATATTTAGAATGTAAAAAAGTAAAAAAAAAGTTCGTATTCACACCAATAATGTGCTAGATCATAATATATATTTTTTTGGTTATAAGTATGTTATTGATTTCTAATGTATAAATCTTTATGGAATCTATTTTTGGTTCCTATTGTATGCCATATTCAGATGTTAATAATTTTTTATCCAAATATTAGCTTGTAGTGTTTTTTTTTCTTGTGTTAAGCAATATTTAATGGTTTTTAAAGATATTATTTGGTTAATTTAATATTTTTTATGCATAAAAATATCTTAAAATTATTAACTATTTAATGGCTATTCTATTCATTTTGATAAATAATAATAATAAAACTTGTCTAGTTAGATTTATGGTTTGCCTACTAGCTTTATTCTTAGGAAAAGGTCAATGTAGACTAGAGTTTAAATAATATATGATTAAAAATTGTATTCTATATTCTAAGAGGATTCATAAACCATTTGGATTTCCAAGAATATTTTTAAATGTAGATTAATATCCTATAGTAAAATGCTTACCTAAAAATTCATCATATTTAAAATATTAAAAACAAGCCAATCCATGTGAAAAAAAAAACATATTTGGTCAAATAATAATATTAAAAAGATACTTGAAAATAAAAAAAGTATGAAGATAACATATTAGTCCATGTGTTGATTGAACATTTTATTCATGTAAATTATTGGTATTAATAGGTATGGTGATGAGGGACATCTTCATGTAGCCAACCAACCGTGAATGCCACTCCTATGTATTTTTTCACAATCCAAGGGGCCCTTCCTTCCATCACGTGCACAAAATATTGTCAATGAGGAAGGAATCCCTATTGAGTGGCCCTTACTATATTAGGATTTCTTAAGGATTCTTAGATCTAAGTGTTGAGATTTTTCTAATATAATGATTGCTAATTTTAGAAGAAAAATGGAACCTCATTAAAATAGGTTTGGAGACACCTATGATATTATTCTATTATTGTAAAGTTAGTATCAATGTTTGTAAATATAAATGAATATACATGAAAACCTAGAATATGAAAATGCACAATACAAAGTAAAATCATCCACTATATTATTAACTCTTGATGTCCCTCTATTTCATAGTATTATATCCTTCCATATAAATCAGGGCTAGTAGGGCATTCAATGAAGGGTCATTCTTATTTCCACTCACTAATTAGGTGTAATTTAGTTACTAAATATTTGTTAACCAGTAAAAGTGGAACTAATCTAATAGGGTAGTGCTAACCTACAAAATTAATGCAAGGGTTGGTACTAACTATATTTAGCCACTACTAAAATTCCCTTCAAATTATCTATTGGTTCATCATAAACCAAATAATATTATTCCCCGAATTAAAAATCAAGAAATCATGAGGTTACTCAATTGGTCTTCAACATAAACTTTTGGAGGTTCTAAGTCAATAGAAACATCTCCAAAGTTTTGTACTACTCAAAATATTATAAATGTGTATTATTCTAAATTTTTATCATTTTGAAGAACCCAAATATTAGATGGTTATCTTTTTGTCTTCTTCTAGAGGCATCTATCACCTCATCTAGTTTTTGTTCAAAAAATATACAAGCTTCTTAATCTTATTGCTAAACATTTATCTATATAACTAACATACTAATGATGATGAATTTTTATACTAATGTCAAGTCCTTTATTGCTTTATTCTTTTAGGATTTTCTCTTGGTCACCATCCCCAATAACCTCTATACTAGTTTCTAATAATATTTGGTGGTAGGCTTTGGCCAATCCACTATTTTAATCTCTTAAAAGCTATATTTCTATATCCTCTTAATATCCTCATTGATCATATTCTTATACTCCTCTATTTTATCTTTCAATTATTAAAAGTATTAATGCCATTTTAGCATTCATCTAGGTTATCCAATATGACAACTAAGATTTATTGAGCGACTTGCCCTATTGCCTTTGTATTTTCCAATTAATTCAATTGTGTCAACCTATTGCTTTAGTTTATGGTACATCTACAATATATTTTCATCATCTCTAGGAATTGTGCCTCTAGAAAGGGAGTTATCCCCATAATGACTATTGAATCCACACCTTCATTTATTTTTATCATATTTTTATTTTTTTTCCTCTAGTTGTAGAAATCTCATTACATCCTTAGCTAAGTCATTGTAGATACTATTCTATATGGATATAACAATGGAAATTTATCCCATGCAATAATTTTCATTAGATCCACTATATATTCTCATGACATGTCTACCATTGCTCATTTACTTATTGGAATCTTAAATTTGTAAAGATTCAAATGCCCATAAAGGAACCTTTGGATAATTAGTATGGGTGTTTTACAATATAGATCAACTCCCAAGTCTAAAACATTGACCACATTTATCACATTATCTAGAGAAACAAATAATATTATCAAAAATTCCTTAAAGTTTATTAGGACATGAGAATATAGTGTTGATCCCTTGGGGCATGAAGTCCGTCATGCTAAGTCCTCTAAAATTATTTTTGCTTTATCAAGTCTTCTCTTTATTATATTTGTTGGATTGTATTTTTCTCATATATTGTGTTAGTATTATTTTTCTTGTTAGTTATATCTTATATGGTTGGTACCCTTTCAAACCTTTGGTAGTATGCATTCCTTGGTAGAGATCATATCATAGAACATGGTCCCTACCTATTGAAGGTATACATTATTTGGTACCTTGACTACCATTGTAAATATTTATATTAAGACGTAATTTTATTATTATGTATCAAGTTGTGAAATGTGTTTATGTGTCATGTAATAAAGTGCGAGTTATGAGTAAAAAGTGCCATGTGTGTAAGTGAAGATGTGTCAAGATTTATAGTAGAAAGGTATGTAATCATGATAGACTTTATCACTATGTAGGAAAGGTATATGAAAGGTTTCATATTCTATGAGTGTGAGGACATTAAAAATAGGTATATTAAAGAGTCTCATGTAAGGTTACATATTGAAGACAAAGCTTTATGTTATGAAATAAAATTTATTGAGAATCAATGTCATTCATAAAGCTTTTGATATTGTGAAATATTGGTGTTATTATTTAATGAGATTATATGCATGATATTATAAAATATTAGGAAATATAGACATATTATATTTGGTCCCATTAGCCAATAGTAGTATCAAATCCACCTTGGTTAGAGCCTTGTTGGTGAAAGCCATTTTTTGAGCCATCTAGTATGGATAGAGAACATGAGATTAATAAGATTGTGAAATAACAATGATTAAATATTGAAGTAAGAGATAGATTGAAGATTTGGAGGTGAATGACTAGTGGTCCAAGATTAAACATTGTGGAGGAGATACTTTGGATAATTATAGTTGAAGAATTGAGGATCCATGATTGAACATTGTGGAGGTGATATATTGGAGTTTTTTAATACCATGAGGAGAATAGAATATTGTTAGTATGGATAAATCATAGACAAGTGTAGAAATATTTTAGAGACATATTTAAGCCTTCGTAGAAGAGCTAATATTACAAAATAATTGAAGTTAAAGAAACTTGATAAAGATCTTGGAAGAGTTGAGTTACTACACACAGTTTAGAGAATTCACAATGATCATAGGAGAAAGTGAGAAATCTAAAATGTGATAATAGGTGAACAATACAATGGTAAACTTGGAGGAAGAATATATGTTTAGTAGAATTGTCTAGTGAAAGCCCTAGAAAGAAAGGAGATGAACATGCTAAAGGGATAGAGATTCAGATCCAAATATTGTAGATAAAGTAGTAATGCCTTACAAATATGTTTTGGAAGCATCTTAAACAATTATTGGTTATGTGATCAGTCAATCACTTAGTATGTCACAAAAAAAGTCATAGTTAGTCCTAGAAATTTGAATGCATAATTCCTTGACAAATGTGTGAATGAGCACTATTAAAGGTAAGTTTTTAATATTTTGGATATACTTTATTACAATGCATTGTGGCCACATATTTAATTAATTAGGATTAGTTTCTTGGGATTTCTAAGTTGATTTTTTAATAATTAAATGAACAAAGTGCTTGGAGACATAAGGTATTTAAAAATAATGGAATGAATGGGAGGTATGAGAAAAATTAAATATTTGATTTAAATATTGATTAGTATTTTTAAAGAAATTGAAGATTGGAATTGTTATTTAAAATAGGAATTATGTCAAATTGGAATTGATTAGGGGGATATAAGAATATTACAATTATCATTTTTAAAGGAAGAATTAAAATTGATTAATTGAAGATAGAATAAGAAGTTTTTTTAATAATGGAAAAAGAAGGGTATACACAAATTTAGTAAAAAATCATTGGTATATTGACTCAGGGGAAAGCAAACATATGATTGGAAAATATATTAATTAGATTATATAATGGAGAGTGCATGATTAAAAATGTGTTATGTGTGACATGGCTATAAATTTTCAACTCCTTTGACCTCATATGTATGAATAGCAGCTATATTAGTAGCTAGCCATGTCACATATAATCAAATAGAAGGAATTGACTATGAAGAATCATTTACACCTATAGTAAAAATCTCTACTAGTCATACAATTTGTGCATTAGTAGTTTAACTTGGTTGGAAGCTACAAAAAATGGATGTTAAGAGTACATTTATTAATGGTTATATTTAAGAGGAAGTATACATAACTAATCCAAAAGTATTTTTCATCAAGGGACATGGACAACAACTTTGCAAATTAAAAAAAAAAAACATTATTTGGATTAAAACAATCCCCTAGAGCAAGGTACATTAAAATTAAAGATCATCAACTAACACATAATTTTTAAAGGGGTGCATCATATTCAAATATTTCTACAAAAAAGGTTGGATCTAAGATAATTATTCTTGTGGTATATGTTTATGATATAGTAATCATAGCAAGTTAAAAGACATTGATAGATGGTGTTAAAACTAATCTAGAAAAAGATTTTGAAATGATAAATCTAGGACTTCTACACTATTTTCTTGGTCTAAAAATTTATTAAAAAGCAAATAACATCACAACAACTTAGGGAAAGTATGCAAAACAATTACTTGAAAAGTACATAATGAAAAAATATAAACCTAAAGATTCTTCAATGGATCGATGGCTACAATTATCAAGATATGATGAGTCGCCATAGGTTTTTGGTACTATGTATCGATAACTAATTGGGAGTCATCTATATTTATCAAATACTAGACATGATATTATTTTTGTTATGAATTATCTCTCTAGATTTATGCAATATCCTAAAGAAATTCATTGTAAAACTACAAACAAAATACTACAATATATCAACAAAACCACACAAGATGATTTAGAACATTAGAGAAATGATAATTTATACTTATATGGATATTGTCATGACCTACCTTGGTAGGACTTTCTGCATGAGAGATTATTTATTGATGAATGATAATTTGATACCAAGTTTAGATGCATTTATATGGTTATGAATTATTTATATTGAATAATATTTGAGGAATATGATACTACTGATGTATTATCAATTTGCAAGACTAGGTACACTCATGGGTGGAAGACAAAATCAACCACTGAGAATGGGATACTTGAAAAGGAAAATAATTATTATGGTGGCTTAGAGTAACATGAATGACTACTCTCATATAGATACATGCATTCTTGCTTTTGTGGTGATCATCAACAATCCAACCATCCATAGCTAGAAGTTGATAACCTAGAAGTTACCATAAGTCTTCGGCTAGGATAGGTGATTGGATTGCAATGACTTCACCCACCTTGTTTTATGCATTTGATTTCTCACTTTTGTGCACATATAAGTTTTTGTGTAAGTGGATTTGGTAAAGAATCCCCTTTAGAAATAATTAATAGATATAGAGGTTTTATTAATTATTGGACCACTTAAATACCATACTAATGTTTAATAGTAGTATAGGTACTTTATTTGAATTAATAAAGATAGAAAATGATTAATGTATTTTATGTTTTAAATTAAATTGAATTCAATATTATAAATATTAATGTTTTACAATCTCATTTAATTCTTCATTTTTCTTTTATGAATAAATAAATGGTTTTATTTGAGACAAGATATTTTGAAAAAGGAAGAATAATTTTAAATTAAAATATCCCCCTTCTTGCCACCTTGCTTTACTTTTAGTTGATGAAATTTATGTCCAAGTGGAATTTAGGCATTGGGGTAGATAGATATCCCTTTGTTAATAAGGCCAAGGGAAGAAATAAAGGGGATTCTTCCTCTTTTGGTGACTACAAGGAATGAAGCAAGGACAAAGAAATGAACCAGCCTTTGAAGGAGAATTCCATTTCCAAAAGGATTTAGGTTGGAAGGTTTACTCTCATCTATTTTTATTACCTCTCTGCTATGATGTTTAAACCTTTTAATTGTTACAATAGTGGCATGATGTTTGGCCTACATAGGCTTATTATTTGCAAAAGAAAATATTTATATTTTAACCTTTGTATTTAGCATGTGTTGGCCTATGTTTTGCAATAATAAAGAATTTACTTTAAAATCCTCATTGAATGCAATTTAATTTGTGTTTTAATCAAATAACTATTTGGTTTATCATTTCTACAATTGTCTTCTTGCACATGCATGAAGAACACAAGCTTATACTGAGAGGGGGGGTGAACAATATAAGACCACTTTTTACTTTCTTTCCAAACCAATATCAATTAATGTCCTTAATTGCAATAACAAAATATAGCAATGTGCATTAATAACTCATATAGCAATATTAATAAATAGAACAAGTCACAATACATAATTGAGACACAAGATTTAACGTGGTTCCCCCAATATGGGGTACTCCACAAGATAATATCCTTATAATATTTCACATAGAAATAAGGATCCTTATCCAATACAATTATTTCTTTGATATTCTCAAAGCTAGGCAATAATAAGCTCACACAAAACTTGTCTAAATATGCATAACAAGCTCACACGAAACTTGTCCAAATTTCTTTGATTTACTCAAAACTAGGCAATAGCAAGCTCACATAGAACTTGCTCAAATCTTCTCCAACAATATCACTAAGAACTTGTTCAAAACTACTCAACAATCTCACACATAACTTGTCCAACTATGCTCAACAAGCTCATATAGAACTTGCTCAAATCTGCTCCAACAATATCACTAAGAACTTGTCCAAATCTGCTCTAACAAGCTCATCAAGAACTTGCTCAAATATACTCCAACAAGATCACTAAGAACTTGTCCAAATATTCTATAGAAAGCTCACTAAGAACTTGCTCAACTCTACTCAATAGGCTCACTAAGAACCTCATCAAAATATGTCCTAAATCTATCCAAAATTTTTTCTAAAACTGTCCACAAAGCTATCCCAAAAACTATCAACAAAGCCCTCTCAAAGGCTCAATCAATCATACACAAACTGCCACAAATATTTCCAAACAATTATCCCAAAGGCCTTCTCAAAGGCTCAATCAATCATACTCAAGTAGTACTCAAATATCATCCACAAATATATGAATGCAATGCTCAAATATGAACTCAACAATGAATGGCAATGTACTCTACAATGGATGACAACAATGATCCACAATGATATCAACTCATCTCAACTCAAATAAATCTCAACTCAAGTCAAATCATAGAAGCATAAAGAGAATTGTTAGATATTCAATATGTTTTAAGCTCAATCTCAACTTAAATCAGAATTATAGAATAGTTTATTTCATGGGACTTGAACAATCACCTCACACAATCACTTGACTAGGCTCAATCAACTCAACTCAACCAATCACCACGAGGGACACTCTTTCTCACAAAAACCTAGTCCAAGCATGTATCAACCAAATCAAATGTTTCCAACAATGTTCAAAAATAAATATCACATAATAATGATACTCGTGTTCTTATCTAACTCAAGTTCAAGTTCTTTGCACAACCAATGTGATTCAACAATAATGCTTATAAAACATTTTTCACATAACAATGATACTCATGTTCTTTTCAAACCCTAACTCAGGTTTTTCATGCAACTAATGGCTTCAACAACAATACTTATAAAACAAGGTTTTAATCATAACTCTCAAACCATAAAATCTTGAATAATTCAACCAACCACTTTTGAAAAAGAAACCACAATCAATCCTTTTCACTCCAATGATATTTCAGAAATCAACCACCATAAATAATCAATAGGAGAGTGTGCCTATACCTTTTTGATGCCAAGAAGTTATCCACAAAATCTGCCACACTAAGCACAAATTTCCTTTCCAATCTCAATAAGGGTTAGTGGACTTCAAATAATAATCACAAGATAAAGCATAACTCAATTTACCCCTTTTTACTCCAACTTAATAAACAAATCCACCAAATTCCTTTTTAATAAAATCCCTTATTAAAATAATAATCAATAAACCTCTCAAAAATTATTTTATAACAACTCCTTATTTCTCCTGAATCTTAATTCTCAATTTCATGAACATCAAATTAAATCAACAACTCATCCACCTTTGAAATAATAATCATGACCCTTATAAAAACAAAGTTTAATTAAAAAATTTAATTATTCCTAACCACCTTATAACTCCAACGTACGACTTAACAAAAATAATTAGAGAAAAAATGTATTTACCTCCTCAAGGGGATTCGAACCACTGACTTTTCAACACCATGAGTGCCTTAGCCATGACTAAGGTTGCCACATGAGCTAGTTGCTCATTCGAAAGGGAAAGGCACAACGTGCCTTAAAACCTTTCCTCCCTTTCCATAAATCAAAAGCACTTTGAGCGCTTTTCTTCCAACGCCTTCTGAACACAATCAAGGGGATTTGAAACCTTAAAATTTGTGCTACCACACACCTTTGCCAAAATACAACTGCCAATGCGGTACTCTATCCATGATGACTTTGGACTTCGACCAACCTTTGTTTATTCATTGCTTCTGCTTTCTAAAATGTTTTCGCATGAGCTCAATTCGGATGCTTAGCCAACAATTATTAACCATGAGCTAGGATCGGTTTATGAACCTTAGGTATCCCCTTTATATAGCCTCCTTATTATTTTTGATGACGTCGACGAAAATCTTGCATATTTAATTTTAAATTTAAAATTAAATTTTAAATAATTAAAATTTAAACTAAATATTAAAAATTAAATATCTCCATCAACGGGGCACCTTTTTCGATGAAACAAAAGGTCAACTTGTGTTTTAAGAAAAACCCAGTTCAAATCTGCCATCCATGGTTTTAAATAAAACCTTTTATTTTGTCTGCCTTGGTTTTCAGAAAACCCCTGCATTTATCCATGCTTTCCAAAATATCATTTGGCCACCAAAACTCAATGTGATCCATGTGACATCAATGAAAACATAAAATAACTCAAATTGCCAACAATATCCCCCTTTGTCATTTATGGAAACACCTCTAATGCAAAAACCATAATCACTGCAAAAACCATCTCTGAGAATCAAAGCTACTTCCCATGACTCAATACTCTCTATGGAGGCTACTGTCCCTAAATCAATGCTCTCTTTGGAGGTTGGTTCCCCTAACTCAATGCTCTCCCCCTTACTCAAATCTCTCTCCCTTTGACATCAATGGAAAAAGGGACACCTATGGGGCTAAAATATATGACTTTTAAGCATAGCCCCGTCACCACCTTCTCTTTTGAGGTGATTAATTTTGGGGTGGGAGTACCTTTACTCCTAGCTGTTCTCTCAAACGCTCAAACCCTTCTCTTGGTAATGGTTTTGTAAATATTTTTGCAATATGATATTTTGTAGGAACATATTCTAATATTACTTGTTGCTCTATAACCTGCTCTCTTGAAAAGTGATACTTGATTGGAATGTGCTTTATTATGGCATGCATTATTGGATTCTTCAAGATACTTATAGCACTAGTATCATCACATAGAATAGGAATGAGATGATCATGTTCTATGCTAAAATATTTGAGAGTCTGTTTCATCCATAATACCTATGAACAACATGCTGCTGCTGTAATATATTCTGCCCATGTTTTAGAAAGTGACACTGATGGTTGTTTCTTACTTAGCCATGAAACTAGGCAATCACCAAGAAAGAATGCTCCTTCGCTTGTGCTTTGTCTATCATCAATATTTCTTGCTCAATCTGCATCTGTGTATGCTGTGAGAGTAAACTTACTGATTCTAGGATACCATAGACCATACTCCATTGTTCCTTTGAGATATCTTAGTATTCTTTTCACTGTTGTCACATGTTATTCTTTTGGAGTTGCTTGAAATATTCCCACTAAACCAACTGCCTGTATTATATCTAGTCTTGTGGCTGTAACATATAACAGGCTACCAATCATAGATTTGTATAGAGTTTTATTTGTATCAGGAGATTCATCATATTTTCTTAATTTCCACCCTATAACCATTGGAGTACTAACTGGATTACTATATTCCATTTTGAATTTTTTCAACATCTCCTTTATATACTTTATTTGTGAAAGAAATATCCCTTTTTCTAATTGTGAAATCTGTAATCTGAGGAAAAAGGTTAATTCACCAATCATAGACATTTCAAAATCTTTAGTCATGTTTCTTGCAAATTCTTGACACATTCTATCATTGCTACCCCCAAAAATAATATCATCCACATAAAATTCCACAATCATAAAATAATTTCCCTTATTTTTAATATATAGATTGCTATCAACTGTTCCCTTTCTAAAACCTTGCTTTCAAATATATTTATCCAGTCTTGAATACCATGCTCTAGGGGCTTTCTTTAAGCCATGGAGAGTCTTATTCAATTTACACACATAATATGGGTTATCTGCTTGATTAAACCCATCTGGTTGTTCAATGTAAACTTCTTCTTCTAAATGACCATTCAAAAAATATTATTTGACACCCATCTGATATACTTTAAAATTCCTATAGCTTGAAAGTGCCAAAAACATCCGTATAGCTTCCAATATTGCAATTGGTGCAAAGGTCTTATCAAAATCAACTCCTTCTACTTGTGCATATCCTTTACACACCAATCTTACCTTATTTTTGATGACTTGACCATCTTCATTTAGTTTGTTACTGTAGACCCATTTACTACCAATTACATTTTTCCTTTTGTTCTTGGAACTAATTCCCAAGTCTTACTCTTTTCAATCTGATCTAGTTCTTCCTTCATTGTCTTAATACAAAATTCATCATTTTCTACCTCTCTAAAATCCTTTGGTTCTATATTGGATAATAGTGAAACACCTGCTTGCTCTATTGAGCCTATGATTCCTCTTCTTGTCTATCTTACATCACGACTGTCAATGATCAAGTCCTCTGGATGATTTTTATGAATATATCTTGATGTAGTTTTGGAAGGTATATTCTGCAAATATTCTTCAACTGAATCTTCACCCATTTCAGATAGAAAACTCTCTTCTTCTTGAGATAGAAAACATTTTTCCTTTTTTATTTCAACTTAAAATATCTTAAGTGACACAACCTTTTATGCCATAACCAACTCTCTTCTTCTTGAGATAGAAAACATTTTTCCTTTTTTATTTCATTGAACATGTAGAGATTGCTATTGGTTCTTTCTGCAGTTGCAACAAGCTTCCCTGTTTTTGTTTTCCTGATTTTGTATCATGTAGAGGAAAAATTAACTGTGTACCCCCGATCACAAAGCTGACTTACACTTAGTAGGTTGTGTTTTAGACCGTCAACATAGAGTACACCTTGTGTAGTTGTCTTTCCATCATCCAAACTTAATGTTCCTCTCCCTTTGATTTTAGCTGAAGCATTATCACCAAATCTCATAGATCCGTTGTTGTTCCCTCTTAAAGAAATTAACTTATCTTTATACCTGGTCATATGACTAGAGCACCCACTATCAATATATCATTTTTCCATCCTGTAACCCAGTAGAATCTACCCTCAAGATGTTAGCCTTTCTGAAGGAACTCGCTTTGATACCAATTGAAGAACATAAGCTTATACTAAGAGGGGGGTGAACAGTATAAGACCACTTTTTAATTTCTTTCCAAATCAATATCAATTAATTTACTTAATTGCAATAACCAAATATAGTAGTGTGCATTAATAACTCATATAGAAATAGTAAGCAAGAGCACAAGTCACCATATACAATTGAGACACATATTGGGGTACTCACAAGATAATATCCTTATAATATTTCACACAGAAATAAGGATCCTTATCCAATACAATTATTTCTTTGATATTCTCAAAGCTAGGTAATAACAAGCTCACACAAACTTGTCCAAATATGCATAACAAGCTCATACATAACTTGTCCAAATTTATTTGATCTATTCAAAGCTATGCAATAACAAGCTCACACAAAACTTGTCCAAATATACATAACAAGCTCACATAGAACTCATCCAAAACTACTCAAAAATCTCACATAGAACTTGTCCAAATATGCTCAATAAGCTCACATAGAACTTGCTCAAATATGCTCCAACAAGATCACTAAGAACTTGTCCAAATCTGCTCTATCAATCTCACCAAGAACTTGCTCAAATATACTCCAACAAGCTCACTAAGAACTTGTCCAAATATGCTCTAGCAATCTCAAAAAGAACTTACTCAACTCTACTCAATAGGCTCACTTAGAACCTCATCAAAATCTGTCCCAAATCTATCCACAAATCTGTCTAAAATTGTCCACAAAGCTGTCCCAAAAATTGTCCACAAAGCCTTCTCAAAGGCTCAATCAATCATACACAAACTGCCACAAATTTTTCCAGAAACCTATCTCAAATGCCTTCTCAAAGGCTCAATCAATCATGCTCAAGTAGTAATCAAATCACATCCACAAATCTATGAAGGCAAGGCTCAAAGATGAACTCAAAAATGAATGGCAATGTACTCTAAAATGGATGACAATAATGATCCACAATGATATCAACTCAAATCAATCTCAACTCAAGTCAACTCATAGAAGCATAAAGAAAATTGTTAGAGATTCAATAGGTTCTAATCTCAATCTCAACTCAAATCAGAATTATAGAATAGTTTATTTCATGGGACTTGAACAATCACCTAACACAATCACTTGAATAATCTCAATCAAATCAACTCAACCAATCACCACAAGAGAAAATCTTTCTCATAAAACCCTAGTCCAAGTATGTATCAACCAACTCAAATATTTTCAACAATGTTTAACAACAAATCTCACATAACAATGATACTCATGTTCTTCTCTAACTCAAGTTCAAGTTCTTTGCACAACCAATGGGCTTCAACAATAATGCTTATAAACCATTCTTCACATAACAATGATACTCATGTTCTTCTCAAACACTAACGCAGGTTTTTCACACAACTAATGGCTTCAACAACAATGCTTATAAAACAAGGTTTTAATCATAACTCTCAAAACAGAAAACCTTGAAGCATTCAACCAACCACTTTCAAAAAGAAAACCACAATCAATCCTTTTCACTCCAATGATATTTCAGAAATCAACCACCATAATAAATCAATAGAAGAGTGCGTCCATACCTTTTTTATGCCAAGAAGTTGTCCACAAAATCTGCCACACTAAACACAACTTTCGTTTCCAATCTCAATAGGGGTTAGTGGACTTCAAATAATAATCACAAGATAAAGCATAACTCAATTTACACCTTTTTACTCCAACTTAATAAACATATCCACCAAATTCCTTTTTAATAAAAACCCTTATCAAAATAATAATTAATAAACCCCTCAAAAATTATTTTATAACAACTTCTTATTTCTCCTAAATCTTAATTCTCAATTTCATGAACATCAAATTAAATCAACAACTCATCCACCTTTGAAATAATAATCACGACCCTTATAAAAATAAATTTTAATTAAAAACTTTAATTATTCCTAACCACCTTATAACTCCAACTTAGGGCTTAACAAAATAATTATAGCAAAAACGTATTTACCTCCTCAAGGGGATTCGAATCCCCAACTTGCCCACACAGCGATCTCCTTAGCCGTGGCTAAGGTTGCCACATGAGATAGCTGCTAAGGCACAACGTGCCTTAAAACCTTTCCTCCTTTTTCACAAATCAAAAGTGCTTTGAGCGCTTTTCTTCCAACGCCTTCCGAACATAGTCAAGGGGATTTGAAACCTTGATGTTTGTGCTACCACACACCTTATCCAAAAGCCAACATCCAATGCACCACTCTATCCACGATGACTTTTGACTTCGACCAACCTTCGTTTATTTGCTACTTTTGCTTTCTAAAATATTTTCGCATGAGCTCAATTCGGATGCTTAGCCAATGATTATTAACCACGAGCAAGGATCAGTTTATGAATCTTTGGTATCCCCTTTATATAGCCTCCTTATTATTTTTGATGATGTCGGCAAAAGTCTTGCATATTTAATTTTAATTTTAAATTTGAATTTTAAATAATTAAAATTTAAACTAAATATTAAAAATTAAATATCTCCATCACCGGGGCACATTTTTTGACGAAACGAAAGGTCAACTTGGGTTTTAAGAAAAACCTAGTTCAAATTTGACATCCATGGTTTTAAATAAAATATTTTATTTTGCCTGCCTTGGTTTTCACAAAAATCCTATATTTATCCATGCTTTCCAAAATATCATTTAGCCACCAAAACTCAATGTGATCTATGTGACATCAATGATCCATTTGATATCAATGACAACATAAAATAACTCAAATTGCCTAAATGCTCTTTGCGCACTTTGTTTCATCCATCGGATGATTGAGTCTACCTCTTGAAACCTAGGATTTTGCCTCATTTCTATCAAGGCTCATTTTTGCTTGTAAGGTTATTTATCCTCCTTGGTAATCAATTTTGGATCCTCTTATTATTAACAGTGTTTGGATACCATTTTATATGGACAATTTGAGTTGAAATATACTTGTGACCTCCATTTTGCACTATCGCTGAAGAGTCTTTAAAAATTATTATATCGTTGTTTAACCATGCTTCCTTGAGAAGGTCTTGAGTGATTGGTTTAGCCACATGGATACCCAGTTTGTTGCTTTCTATCCCTAATATGTCACCCTACTTTATTTCTTTGAATAGGTGATATCACCTATTCATAGGTCTATGGTGGTGAAAATTATTGTCATTGCCTACGTAAGTTCTCCCTAAGGTTTAATCTTAGGGGGAAATAAAATTAAAGTCGCCTTGCCATCGTTGTGACACAGCTGAGTGATGACTCCATAGGTGGTTGATCATGGGTAAGGGAAGGCCAAATAGGCCTTCTATAGGCATTACCTAACATGGGATACATCCCAACATGTTAAGCACCTTAGGGGAGCTAGCCTCCCCTATTGAATTGACCACATGGATGTGGTCGAGGAGGCCATTCCACGTGGTGGGCTGCCCTACCCTAGTTGAGGGAATATGAACATTGACCTCAGTTTTGGTGTATTATGGTTTGTTTTCCATGTCTATCCATTACCCCAACTATTGACTTGGCTATGTTATTTTTTGCGTGGTTTTTTGTGGTTTACCTAAGTGTCGCTCAGTTGTTGGGCTATAATTTTTTTTATTGTGAGGTAGAGGTTTAATCCCACATGCTTGGTTTGGGAACCTCCTGGGAGCTTAAAAGAGGAAGGGCTTATCATTAAGGGTGACCACTTCTAGGTAGCCATGAGGAGCCCACTTGAGCTACCTTAGCATGAGCACCAATGGTTGGGCATTGATTGTGTTATTGCTAGTTAAGGTCACGACCTGGTTGATCACCTTACTGTCATTATTGACTATGTGGTTACGATAGTGGTCTTAATTGAACCCCCCTATTTTATTAGAATGATGGTTTATTTATTAAATGAAATGAATGATATTTCATTTAATATAATAAAGGAATGATATCAATTTATATAAATTGAAGGAAGATTATTTAATTTATTTAGATTAAAAAAATGGTTTTTATAAGTACTTTAATTGGTTAAAAGTATGGGATTTTAACAATTAAAGGAAATGATTTTCATAAGTACTTTATCAAGTTTAAAAGTATTGGGATGTTAACTGATTACAGGAAATGGTTTTTATAAGTACTTTAATTGGTTAAAAGTATGGGCTTTTAACTGATTAAAAGAAACAATTTTATGAGTACTTTAATTGGTTAAAAGTATGGGCTTTTAACTGATTAAAGGAAATGGTTTTTATAAGTACTTTAATTGGTTAAAAGTATGGGCTTTTAACTCATTAAATGAAATTATTTTTATAAGTACTTTAATTGGTTAAAAGTATAGGATTTTAACTAATTAAGGGATATGGTTTATATAAGTACTTTAATTGGTTAAAAGTATGGGATTTTAACTGATTGAAGAAGATGATTTTTATAATTACTTTAATTGGTTAAAATTATGGGCTTTTTTTTTTGGTAGATAAGATACTATAGAATTAACACCGAGTTTTACAGGTTGACCCAAAACCTTTTACAAAAATCATCCCAGGGCTATTGACGAACATGTCCTTACTAAGGATCCTATATATGTAAAATCTACATGCCACCAAAGCCATTACATCCGGTAAGGCACATATCTTGTTATAAAAAAAGAACTTCCCATACAACATTTTGGGTATACCCCGAGAAAACACACTTGCATCATAATTACAAAAAAATAAATAGACATAGATCCCTTCCTTGAAATAGTGGAGAAACAAAAAGCTGTAGACACACATAGCAGAGTATAGAAAAAAACTCCTACAAGCTCTGTATTTATAGTTACTCTTAATAATTCTTTGGTAATTACTTTCTTTTGTATATGACATGCTTTGGGACCACATCCCATCTTGGCCAATCAGCCTTGGATAAGTGAACCTGCTAGCTAGATTTATGGCGGTGGCTATATGGTGGTCCACATGGCTCTAGTTTGAAGTCTTATATTGTCATTTCTTTCCTACCTTGTGATTATCAACCAACCTCAAATTACTAAGATGACTAGGAGCCATGTTATCTGACATGTGACTATCCCCATTAGTCTTTGTGGTATTTCCAAGCAACATCCACCAAGACTGACAACTCGGATAATTTTTATTGTGAGTCCATTTCAAAAAAGAGATGGGAATACTCATAGCCTTCGAACTTATAGTGCCTTCCCTGTTGGTAAATTCAACTATCATTCTTGGCATTCTTGTTGAATAAGCTCCTCTACTTTGCTCGGGACACCGTGTTCCCATTTGAAAATTCCATCACCATCGACACCCAAATTGGCCAGACTAATTAAAGGATATGGTTTTTATAAGTACTCTAATTGGTTAAAAGTATGAGATTTTAATTGATTAAAGGAAATGGTTTTTACAAGAATTTTTAATTAGTTAAGTATGGGATTTTAACTTATTAAAGAAAATGGGTTTTATGGGTGTTTTAATTAGTGAAAAATATGGGCTTTTAATTGATTAAAAAAAATGAATAGTATGGGTATTTGATTAATCAAAAATATGGGCTTTGATTAATTAAAAGAATGCACTTTATGAGTATTTTTGATTTATTAAAAATATGGACTTTTGATTTATTAAAATTATGTTTATTGAGTTACTCTGCATTCATAAATGATAAATGAATTCCATTCTTGAAGGATAAAATTATCCTGCTTCTATGATGGAATGAATGATAGATGAATTTCATTCTTGTATAATGAATGCACTTTGTATGATTAATGAAAGAAGTATGCTAGTATAGAAAAGGGGAAAATTAGGTGAAGGAATAGGTGTGGAAAATTATGGGGTTTCCTCTTGATAGTTTTATTGAATTATTTATGCATAATTACATTGTGTATATTGTATAGTTGCAATTTGACATCTAATTTATAAATACCCATGTTAATAAGTCATATAGAAAATGCATTTAGTTGCATACTTCATGAAATATATAAGATATCCTGATCCCTTACCACCATCAATTGAGTTATGAAGAAGCAAGAAGGACCAAGGAGAACACATAGAACCAAGACATTGACTCTTTTTATATTGTAGTGAATCTCTTTATGGAAACTTATTATGGAGTAGACTCTAGTAGGAGTAATCTCCTAATTGGATAATGATGTAATGCTCTATTCACTAGTGTGGTGATAATTTTACCCTACTTGGGTTATGTAATGATTTAATTTATGAATGAAAGAGGTATATTTTACTTGTTATAATTAAAGTGCCTATGATGTTATAGTTTCATAAGTTATCATGTTTTGTTAACTATTTTAGATAGAAATTATATTTTATTTATGTATCTTCCTTTGATAATATTATAGATGTTATCCAATGTTTGATTAAGTAGGTAGACTTAATCACAACATTTTAAGGAATGAGATATTTTGAGATCTTTATGAGTTAATATAGTTTAGATAAATATAGTTGGCATCTAAAATATTTATTCTTATTTGTGTTAGCTTTTGATGATGTATATTAATGGAGATGTAACCACAAGATGTAAAATATACAAGCTATGGTAAGTATATGATAATTGTACTTAAATATGCAAGAAAATAAGAGAATAGAATTCTGCAATAACTCAGTAAAATACCATTAATGAAAGCTCATGAAAATAGTACAATGCAATATAATGGAGGACTATGAATACTCTTGAATATTACAATGACGATCTACATTGTACCCTCACTACTCTATAATAATGTTGTCTCTCACTCTCTCTTACTCTCTATCACTACTATAGCTTAAGGTACATATATATAATATAAGTTTCTTGGGTTTTATTCTACCTATTGCACATTCTACCACTTGTGCATTTATTACTTCATCCCTAAAAACTACTTAAAATAAGATAAAATCTTAATATAATAATGTACCCAAGGTGGTACATTGACATGTACCAAATAATGTAATAGACTCTAACATCCCCCTGTATTATATTATTTGGGTATTTAAGACTTTTAGTCTTCAATATGGATCTTCATATTTAGATGTTCTTCAACTTGATCTAGTCCTTTGTATTATATTTAATTCACATTGTATTTTATGCCTCTTTGATCTAGTTCCTCCTCCTCTTCTTCTTCTTCTTCTTTATTCTTGTCTTTGGAATCACTTACTATACTTTCATAGGTGGATGTACTATCAACTAATTCTTGCAAGAGCATATTCTCTTTGTCTTTGTCATTCTTATCATTTTATTGATTCTGCATAGAAGCTTATGAACAAACACTTAAGGCATCATGATAATATTTTATGTTAGTATAACCTAAAGTATCAATACTTCATAAGGATTGAAATATATTCTCTAGGTATTATTCATTCATTTTTGTTTTTATTTTATGTAATTCTATTAGTCCTTTTTGTTCTACATTCTCATCCTTGTAGCATTTGAATGTAAGTAATGCCATATATAATATGCTACCAAAGTTTAAAGTAATTTGAATGTCACTCTTTCCATTATTAATTGCTTCAGTTAGTTGAGCATGTAGATAATATTCCAAGGTTTCAAAGTTATCTTTTAAATCTTCACTATAAATCCTTTTTGAAGTAAGGTCTGCGTCTTCTTTGGAATTTATAAGTAAATTCTTGATTCCAATTTTTATGACATGCTCTTTTATTTCTAATAGTGGTGTTCATATTATTATTCATTGTATTCTTTGAGGAAGAAATCTTTCTTAGTTTTAGCTCTTTATGTTTTAAGAACACTTTTGATAGATCCTTTGTAGTAGACTACCTTATGACTCCCTATTTTATAGTATGTGAACCAATTTGATAAAACCTATCTAAACTTAGGTTTTGTAGAATCCTTATGTCTCCCAAGTGATTTAATCTAAGGTTTTGATAAAGTGCTTGATAGTAGATTTAAATTTTAGGTTTACTTTGAGTTGAATCCCTTTTGACTCCCTAATGGTTTGATGTTCAAATCCTAATTTCCTTTCTCCCTATGCACTTTTAAATTTGATGAAGTTCTCTATGGTTGGATTTCTTTTATTCATTCAATGTGACTTTGGGACAAGTATAAGTAAATAATTCCAACTCTTTTAAGTAATTAATGAATTTCCCTCTCATAACCAACAGTTTGATTTTGTAAATTCCAATAAATTATGCTTGATGTAGTATCCCTTATAACTCCCTAATTTGGAATATTAGAAATTAATAATATTTGCAATATAATAAAGTTTTTATTTTCCAAGTAGAAACCCTTATATCTCCTATGGTATTAATTGCAAATATTAAAATACTTTGTATTTCAATTAAAGTAATTTGAAATACTTTTAAGGATATAAGATTTATTTGATTTGCTTTCAACTTACTAAGGCTGATTTAACTTATATCTCCAACATAAATGACAAATGGATTCAACCTTAAGTTATACACCTTATCACTCTTAAATGAAAGTGATTTTAATCAAAGTGAAACCTTACCTTTATAATGTTGTATCTCCTTGATAATGGGTATTGTACTGTGAACGTATGACAATTATGGAAAAAAATTCTAGGCATCTCTTATGCACATATTTAATGCACCTTTGAATAATATTCAACTTCTTGAATTCTTGATTTGAATGCTCACTTAGACATCCCTTGAATTTGGTCTTAATTATACCCTTTATTCTCTCTGTACCATACCTTTAATTGTCTTACTTGATTTTGGTTGAAGATGAACTTCCTCCTCTATGTAAGTGCTCTTACTTCTAGCAGCTATAAATGTGCTCCCTTTTCTTTAAGCAAGTGCCAAGTGGTACTAGGCATTGCCTAAGACTCTTCGATTTCCTCCTTAGGTGGCACAATACCTGTTATGGGTCTTGAGAAACATTATGTTACAAATGTAACTCTTGAGCATTGATGAATGCTATAGATATCTTCTTATGTTATATAGCTATTATGAGAAGCTTTATGTTTCTTAGGTACCATTTCTATTGAGAACTAACATTATGAATATGGAGATGATATTTCACCTTTGTGCCAAGTGGCACACTATCCCTGGTAGGGTTTTGCAAGTGTCACTCCAAAACCATGCATGTAGAGCTACTCCAATGTCTCTTATTCTTCATTCATTTTATATGAGCAAATACCTTATTGTTTCTTGTGTTCAATGCTCTCTTTCTAGGAAAATATTGATGTGATGAAGCTGGCTCTAGTTGTGATGGTTTTCAAGTGCTGCAATGGTGTTCCAATGCTAGATTTTGATGTGGTTATTGACTGGTGATTCAACCATGTTGGAGCTATGGTAATACACCTTTGATATCACCTTATGTCTTGGTCATTCTTGCTTATAATATATTTTCCATATTGCTATGTTTTTATGTAGGGTACAATAGATTATATTCTCCTTGTGTAGACACTTTATATGCTGTAGTTTGATGTCACCTTGGGTGATGGACTAAGGTATCTTCTAATGCCTTAACAAGCTAGATATCGAGCCTTATGGATGGTTCTTCACTCAAGCACCCTGGATAGTGCTTGCCTTTCCAATAGTGGATATAAAACCCTTAAATTAGCTTATTTCTTAAGCACATTTTCTAGTGTTTACCCTTTGTAAAGGGTGGATGTTTAACCCCTTTTGTATGGCTCCTCTTTGAGCACTTATGCTAGTGCTAATGGTGGTCACTTTTAGATAGGACGATAGGCTACATAGAGTGTCCTTAATACACTTAACCTTTGTATCCCTTTGATTTAAAAATAGATAAAAATTTTATGCTTCTATATCCCTATAAAATTCTCCTTAGTTGCACCTAAAATATGAGACTCTCCTAGTCTCATTTTGTAGCTCCTTCTACTGGTTTTGATGGCAACTTTCTTCTCCACTCCTTGGAGGAATATTACCCTGTTCAGTGGCTTCTCTAGGCCACATTGAGTTGTTGTTTTCTTGCACGGAATAGTGTCTCTAGATTCTTTGATATATGATGGTTTATGCTCTTTGTTTTTTCACTCTAACTTAACAACCAATGCACATAATAATACTTTGATAGTAACTAGTTTAATGAATAACTAGAATAGTGCAATAAATACTTAATGTACCAGTAGTATTTATAACTCAATGCACTTAAGGATAATAATAATTTCACCTTATTGATTATGTAAGTAAACCCTCAAAATAGTTTGAAATATGCACTTAATTTTCACTACAACTTAAAATACTTAGTGCACCTTAAAACTATTAAAAAATAATTAGTATAGTGCAATAGTTATCTCACCTTATTAATCCTTCAAATGAACCTTAAATAATGCACTAGAAATTGCTCCTAAATGCACTATAATAATTTTAAATTAATGTAGTCTAAATTTGCTATAACTAGATAATAGGAACATATTTTTTTTTCTGTTGAACTATATCTAAATCCTATTTTAATGTGCAGGTATCAACATTAAACGAAACTTTCTTCTACATTCCATTTGAAGAATAAAATGCAACCTTCCTCCTTGAAAATTTTAAAAATCTAAAATGGTGCTTAATGAAACTAAATAATGAACCAAATATAAGTTTTCATAAAATGAACCCTTTGCACCTAAGTTTCTTACCTTTAAGATTTTTGAAGATGAAGTATTGCTAGGTGATTCGATTCACCTTATTGTTGCATTTTATTGGATGGATGTGCATATATTATTGTATGTAATAAATAGCTCCTCAAATCACCAATTCGCAGCTTAGTAACTCCTCTATCTTGCTACTAGAAACTGTAGTGTGGTGGTTTTTATTCTCCTTTAGGATGTATCCTAGAAATATGAATTTTTATAGCTAGTAATGTTGTCCTAATTGTTGCTCTTTCACAATCAATATTTCTACTGAAATGTTGTCCTTGAATCTCAAAAAATTGGTAGGGAATTCCCCCAAATTGCAGCTAAGATTTTCCTTAAGTAACCCTTCAGTATTTTTCTATAGATTCAATAAAACCCTATATCCGAATGAGCCTTATAGCCTTCTAAGGTAATCTTCAAATCTCATGGATTTCATAGTAATGTTTGGATTATTTATCCTTTCAAACTCCTTGTCAAATTTTGACTTAAATCAAGGCCTTCTTCTCTAGAATCTAGAATTCTTGAGGTATTCACCAATCTCCTTCTAAATTTGGAAAACTTCTTCCCAAATCCTTCTCCCTTGGGCTTGTTGTTATATAGTGATAATTTTCCCAAGTTATTCCTTTATTAAGAACTTCTCCTTGGTGGTAAATTTCTCCAATGAGTTCTCCTAGGAACTCCTTTAATGGCCTTATCTGAATCTACTTAAATGAGGCTCACCAAGCCTTCTTGTTTCTCCTTGAGACCTCTTCTTGAGGGTCTTAACTCACGTAACTTCTCTAGTCTTCCTAGTGAGACCTTTTCTTTAACCTTATATTAGATTTTGATGTAACAAGCAATGGGAGATAGCAATCACAAGATGTAGAATAATATAAAAGAAATTAAATCTACAAGATGATTGAAGTATGCTATGAATATAAATAACATAAATGAATACAACCTAGCTATGTAGGATTTGAACACTCCAGTAATGAAGCTACTAAACTACATTGCACCCATCACTAATATATGGTGATCCACATATTAATCCACTACTACCTACAACTATGCTTAAGTAGCTCTATATATCTATGTCCTATTTCTCATATCTATCTAACAATGAGGTCTTTCTTATATAGGAAGACAGGTTCCTTGGCCAACACTCTACCTAGTTGTTCAAGGGATAACTTGCATATATATAACTTGCACATTGACACTTGTGCAGTTATTACATTGCATGAAGTAACTAGATAAATTCCCCCTAAAGTAATCTAATGTCTTAAGTATGTACCTTGGAAGATACATTTACATAACCCAACTGATGTAATAGACTCTATTTCTAACACTCCCCTATATTACATTATTTGGGTATTGAAAACTTTAGCGTTCAATATGGATCTTCTTCTTCATCTTGATATTTGTATTCTTCCTCTATATTATTTGTAACATGTTCAAGCAAATACTTAATGTATCTATAATATGTAGCATTTGATGATAGAGATTTCACCTCATAGGTATTTGTGGGTTATTCCAGTTCTTCAATTTCTTCTATCCTCTGAACCAAGTGTCACTTTTTATTTCTCTTATGATATTCCAATTGAGGATAACTGGTTGGTCACTAAAATTTCCACTGATAAAGGTTCCTATGATATTTTTGAGTTTGAAATTTATTTCCATTATTCATTTGATTTCCTTGCTTTAGATTTTTGGGATTGTATCTACAATAACTGGTATTATGACCTTTCTTTTTGCATATCTGACAATACCATGTTTTCCATCCTCTTGCTGAAGAAGTAATATTTCCTTGTGGATTATATTTTGATGCTAATATAGTGTTAGTCATATTATCTTTCATAGTATTTTCTACTTCATATTCTTGAAGTATATTGACTAGGTCATCAAAAGAAGTATCTTTGCTTAAAACCTGTAAATATGTGACTAGATGTTTATAGTTGTCTATAAGTGCTCTCATGGTTACTTGAGTGAGAAGTTCATCTTAAATAATTCTCCTAAGTTTGATAATTTCTCTTTAATATCGGCTACCTTATGAACAATTCTATGCTTTCTTAACTATTCATGTTTAATGAGTGAAGTTGAATTTGGATATTAAGGATAGTCACCTTATTATTTCCTTCAAAAAATTTCTCTAGACTTGTTCATACATATGAATATGTTTTAGCTGAATTGATATATGGTTTAATATTATCAATAATAGCAAAATTTATTATCATTAAAGCCTTTGAATCATTTTCTTCAAACTTTAGGATTTCAGTTTCACCAGTGGTAGGTATTTGTGTTTTCCCTTTGATGACATACCAAATTTTTTCATATACAAAGATTACTTTCAATTTATTTTTCAAAGAAAAATAATTTGGACCCTTGAGTAGTTGAGATTCTGCTAGGAAGAATTTGTTTGATGCCATTAGATATTCCGTAATAGAAATTCTTAGATTTTGTAGACTTCCTTATGTCTCCCTAGATATTTTTGGCATGTAATATAGTGCTTTTATAAAAATACAGGTCAATTTTGGTTGATTTTGTACAAATTTTGTAAAGATTAAAAATCAACTTCTTAACACTTTATTACTCCTATTTAACTAAGGAATTTTTAATTTTGAAGAGGTTTCAATGTTGGATTTCTTGTGTCCCTTTTGAGAAGTTTTTGAGACAATAATATTATAATTTTCCAACCTTAGTAAAAATCTTAGTAACCTCTTTTTATATCCCTTGGATTGTTTATAATTTCCAATAACCTAGTTTTGAGTTGTAGCCCTTATGACTTCCAAATTTGAAAAATTAGAACTCATTAATATTTGCAAACTTTAAATGGACTAAATCCAAGTAGTATCCCTTATTTCTCCTAGGTTATATTTTGAAAATATTAGTCAAATTTGATATTTAATTTCCCTAAGTTTTTCTTTCAAATGAAGATTGATTCCTTTCAATAATTCAACCTTAGAATATAACGTTATAACTCCCTTTTAAGGAAAGCAAATTGGATGGGAAATTGTACCTTTATAAAACTGATGGTATATTGTCCTTCTTGGGCACTATGAATAATGGAATATTATTCCACTTGCTATTTTTTTCAACACTCACTTTAATGCTTCCTTGATTCTATTGACCATGAGTAATGTTCTTCGCCTACTTTCAGATACTCTGAATTGCTCTCGGATTGCTCTTCAAGTTTTTTCTGATCCGCTGCTGTGTGCTGCTAAGCTACTACCATGATACTACCAAGATGCTCCTGTGTTATGGTTGAGCCAGTTCAAACTCGCTCTCTACCATTGCTATCGAGTTGCTTGCTGTTGTTACTATTGTCCAAGACATCTTTAATAGGCGGTCAAAGGTGTGACAAGTATCACAACCATTTTCTCAAACACTCACGAGAGCTTTGGATGTTTGGTGGAGGTCCTAATATTATCTCAATGCTTGTGACAAGTGTCATATTTGATTTAGACATTACTCTTCACTCCCACTTCATGCATTGTCTAGAAATATGTTTTTTCTTTAGTGCTTACCTAACTATAATTCTCCTTGTTGTACGTAACTCCTCTGCCACCAAGATGATATCGTAACATCTCCTTTGTGGGAATTTTATAGGGTTATTTTTAACAATGACAAGTGGCATACCATTTTTGTATACTATTATCTTATCAATACCTTCTTGAAGATCTTCAAACATGTTTTTCCACCTTGTTCTTTACTATTCTACGTAGATGCTGATATTTTGCCATCCAAGCAATGCTTATGGTGGAGCTATGATGGAGATATGGAGGAGCTTTGGTGGAGCTTTGGGTGCCCTTGAATGGAGTCTGAATGGTAGAACTTAGATGAAGACTCTGTGATGGTCCACTTATGGTAGGAATGCTCCTTTATTGGATGTATACTTGTTTTGATCAAAATGCTCCTTTGCTTGGACATATGGTTGCTTTGATAGGAATTATCCTTTGCTTTATACACTACTTGATTTACCCCTAGCTTTGTACCTTATATTTTGCATGTTTGGTCATCCAAGATACATAGAATATGAGCCAAAAATAGAGGCTCTTTGCTATGCTTGAGAGAATGATAACATTCGACTGCCTTTGGTTGATTCAACTTGCTTGTAGTGTGCCTTTGAGGAACTTTCAAATATGCCCTTTTTTCTACATAGAATGAATTAGAGAAGTGCAACTCAATGTAAAAATATTTGTAAATAAGATTATTCTTGCACCTTTTCTTGCACTCACTTTTTGTAGGTCTTGTATTTTATTTATATGGAAGAATTATGAATATAGGGTAGGAGTTTTTGAGGTTGTCTTTTTGCGTAGACACCTTCCTTTTTTTCTTAGATATTATGATGACAAATCCAAGATTAGATAGAAGTAGATAGAAGCTCCTTATATGATGCAATTTTATACAATTTTATCCATGAAATTAACCCTGTAATGCTTTGGATTTGAAACTCACCAAGTATCAATTTTTGAAGCTTCTATTTCTATTTTTGGTTAGTCATATTCTTCTTCAAATTTTGTAGGATTCTAACCTGTTTTTGTGGCTTCACTTGGCCACTATGTGTTGCTAGTTTTTGTGCACTAATAGTGTATTTAGACACTTTGACAATTTCTAATTTTGTGCCCTTCTTGAGAACACAAATAAGAATAATTTTTATAGTAATAGAATAGTGCAAATAATTCTAATAGAATTTACTGTAATGCACTAACAAATTCACCTTATCACTCCAATAAACTCTCAAATTTATGCTCTTAATCAAATTTACTACAACTAATAAAGAATAATCTGAAATGAATCTTCAAGATTTATTCTGTAATTTCACTACAATTAATATTGTAGGACTTAGTATTCTTTTTCTTTTTCCAAAGTAGATAATAGGTAGTTGATAGAAGAAATTCTAAAATCTAATCAAATCCTAATTAATGTGCAAATGAACCTTAAAAAGAACCTTTCTTTTTGCACTTTTTGAATACTACAATCAAATTTTCTTCTTTTAACTTTAATCCAAATTTAGGTGCTCTAACAAATCTGATAAGTAATCAAATTAATGAATATATTTGCACCAAAATTTGCTTACCTTTTTGAAATGTTTTGTAGCTCTTTTTTTGCTTCTGAAGAGGATGTAGATCTTTGTGTGTAGGATCACCAAGTTACTGCTTCGAGTATGATCTTGCAGGTCTTTGTAGATTATCCTGAACAACTCCTTCTTAATCAAATGATGGTCTCAAACTTTCTTTCATGATCCTTGGATTTGGTATCTTGTTTTCCTCATTCTACTGTATATTTAGAGAAGTCTTTGTCTCTGAAGTGGTGCCTTCTTACTGTGAGAGGCAATCTTCAAATATCCAAAATTTGGTTATATTATTCTGTGTTCAATTATTCTTGTCAAATTTAGACTTCAAGTAGGATCTTCTTATGGGATTTGGAACTCCTTGCAAAATTCTTCTTCATGAATTTGGAACTCCTTGAAAATTTTTCCTTCACAGAAGTGGTACTCCTTATCAAATTCTTCTTCTCAAATTTGGCACTCCTTGCTAATTTTTTCTTCTCTTGGTCTTATTGTTAGATGGCGACAACTGTCCCAAGTCATTCACTATTAGGGGCTTCTCCTTGGTAGTGGATTTCTCCAATGAGTTCTCCTTTGAAAATTTCTTCAGTAAGGCTCTCCTACACATTTTATAGATGCTAGATGAGAACTTCCCAAGGTCTTTGATCTTTTAGCTTTTGATGGTCTTTTGTGGGACCTTATATTTAACCTTATCCTACTAGAAATGTTGGTGGTGAGATATTTTTATAGATATCTAATTTTGTTACTTCTAGATTCGATTGGGACTCACCTAGTCCTTCTTCTTCTTCTCCTTCTTCTTCTTCTTCTTCCTTGACTAGAAGTTTTTTAATGAGATATTCTCCTAGTATCTTTGATTTTGCTTCAGATGATGAATTGATTCTAAAGAAGATACTCTTCCTAACGTTCTTATAGGAAGTTTTACAACTCATGGAATCTTATTTCCCTACAATAAAGTATTAGTACTAAAATATCTAGTATGCTTCTAAATTATATTCTCTTTGAATTCTTCTTCATGATCAAGGCTTCTATGGCCTTTTTCAGTATCAAGGCTTTTGTGGCATTTTTTAGTACCAAGGCTTCTATGGCATTTTTCAGTATCAAGGCTTTTATGGCCTTTCTAGTATCAAGGCTTCTATGGCCTTTTTTAGTATGAAGACTTCTATGGCATTTTTTAGTATCAAGGCTTATGGAATTTTTTAGTATTAATGCTTCTATGACCTTTTCAGTATCAAGGCTTCTATGGTTTATCCTTCAAGGCTTCTATGGCATTTTTGTATCAAGGCTTCTATGGCCTATTCTTCAACTTGTAAAGTTCTTCAATGGATATCTTTAGTCTCCTGACTTCACCATGACTCTTCACCAAAATTCTTCTTCCACAATATGCTTCTCCTATACAAGGAACTAATATTTGCACTATGAAGGCACATTGACCTTTGGGTAACGAAGTTGGAGTCTCGTAGATTTCTATTGGAGTCCCAAACCTCTGAGAATTATTTTTTTACAATAAAAGAAACTTTAGGCAATAGTTAACATAACTTAAATATCCTGAATGATCTTCATGTAGGCAGGCAAATCCATATTCTAGAAATAGAAGCAAGAATAAAGTTTGGATTTGCACAGTATTGAATAAAAATGTACAATTGGTGTAATTGTACAAGGGGCAAGTAAAATGTACAATTTGGTATAAATTGTACAATTGGTAAGCAAAATGTACAATTAGGTGGAATTGTACAATTAGAAAATAAATTTAAAAAATAAAAAATGTAAAGTGCATGTCAAATTAAATGAAATGGAAAGACATGCAGATGAAACGTAATTTGATGAAAAAAAAATTAAAACTTAGTAAAAATTAAATTATTGTTATTAATGTGAGTACGAGTAGTTGTAAATAATGAACTGTCTTAGGAAACCACTTTGGAACAACTTGGACAACCATTATAATCCCCCCATTCAAATTTTTGGGTTTTTGGTTGATGGTTGTGTTGTTGGTGATTGTTGATGGATTGTTATTGTCCATGGTTGTCCATTCATGTGTAATTTGTATATTTAGAAGAGGGATTTATTACTGCAATTTATGTTGTAATGTACACAACTTGTGTACAACACCCAGAATAATATAAATCCTTATTTCAGTCAGATTTGTGCATGCATGTGTGGGAATTAGGGGGTAATCTAAATAATTATGTTGTGTGTGGAGTTTTATTGATATTATAGGTATTGTTGATTCCAGATATGTGGTAGAAGTGCATACCCAAAAAACGTACAACCATCCATATGCTATTTTGTGAAATGCACAAGTAAATATAAAATGGGAATAATGGTTGTTACCCATTATTGGGAATAATATTTTTGTCATTAATATGCAAATGGGTATTTTTATAAGTCAAGTTATTTTGCAGAATGAGGGTTTCACCCAAACCGTACAAGCAGTGTAACCAAACTATATAAGGGTTTGCAAATTCATACAGTTGATGAGTTTGGCCTAAAATTATATTTTTAACCATTTTGGAGGTAGATCAATGAGTTTTCCAATGAATAATTGCAAAGTGATTGGGATTTGAAAAATTCCAAGGTTCTTGGATAAAATGTACAATCGCACAGTTGGAATTGTACATTGTACGTTTTTGGGTTATCCAGTATTCAATTGTACATTTTAGTAATTGTACAATTGTGAACCATAAAAATATATGGATTGGAATATATTAAGTATAATTAGTCAGAATTTATCTAAAAATATTTCATTACACCCCCTTCGAGAATACTACACTCCACTCGTGCTAAATCTAGCACCTATTACCATGTGGATCAAAACTAGTTTTGTCGTTGTTTAAAATGATAAAGTATCAAGAATAGTTCATAGCATGGAAGAACATTGGGATGGATGATAGATACAAGTCTACGAAGATGTGGAAAGACGAGATCATAGTAAATTTATCAAATATATGGGAAAGTATGCTGCATTCCATTTCACAGCTTGAAGACTTTGTCTCTATGATTTGGGGTTAAGCTTGATGACATGGATTTGTTAGAAGCAAGTTGCTTGGAATGGTGTACAACAAAGGCCATGGCATCTAGTCAAATCCAAAGATGTAGAAGATGAATTTTTTGATGTTGATGATAAATTACACAATGATAGGTGTATGGTTGCTATGAAAAATGGAGATGATGGTCATATTGTAGAGGGTTTGTACAATTTTAAATTTTATAACTGTACAAATGATTGCAATTTACAAGCATTGCAAGGTTGTGCAATTGATGCACATTGTCCAAAGAGAGTCATACAAAGGGATGAAATAATTGCATAGCCACATACAAAAAAACAAAAAGTATGTAGTTATTGGCAAGAATCATATGATTGTTGGAGGAAACCATAGAACCAAAGGAAGAAGTATACGATTTCTAGAGAAAACCATATAGCAAGAGTGAAAGTTGTACAATTGCTGAGTAAATCGTACAGTGGCAAGGTAAATTGCCCAATTACCAATGAAATAGTATAGTTGCAAAGTAAACTGTACAATTTCTAGTCAAATCATACATGTACATGTAACCGTACAAATTGGCTGATAGATTGCACAAGTCAAGTTCAACCAAAGTTGATGAGAAATGCTAGTAAGGAATTGCAGGTTGGAAAAGTGTTTGATACCACAATGATTGCAAGTAGTGATGCATGATGGTGAGTAGGACGAGAATATGACATTGGTTCCAATGGAATATGACATGTCTAATAGTGTGTGAGAGGTGATTTCAGCACTATAAAAGCTATATATGGGTGTGCTCACTGGTGAGCGGGATGGGAGTCCAACATCAGAGCAACTATAGGGTGGAATTTTTTCAAATGAGAATAAAGGGAGTAGAGAAGAAGAGCAATTGCAGGGTGATGTATGTACGACTATGCAAATCCAAAATATCAAACCAAAGGCTAATTTGGGTATATCATGTAAATATCCATTGTTTCATGGAGAATCAATAGAATATCCAATTCGGCATTGAAAACATCTCGAACAAGGAAGTGCAAGTATATTTTGGTAGCAATGGAGTACTTGAAAAAGTGGTTCGAAGTGAGAGCATTACCTGAAAACTTAGCTAAAAGTACAATGTTCTTGTACGAGTAGGTAATTACAAGATTTGGCATTCCATTATAGAGAGCAAGTGACCGAGGAGGATACTTTTTCAATGAAATCATCAAGACATTGACAACTGAATTTAGGATTTTGTATTCATTATCTATTCTATACTATCCTGGAGCAAATGGGTAGGCGAAAGTGATAAACAAAGTCCTAGTACCTACTTTGTATAAAACCTGTGTAATAGAAGGAGCAAATTGGGAGGAAATATTACCATCTATTTTGTGGGTATACAGAACAAATTTTAAATAAAAAATAGAGTATACACCTTTCCAGTTGATGTATGGACAAGAGGTAGTGGTTCCAGTTGAATTATTGATACCAAGTTTGAGAGTCATAGTGGAGCATCGCTTAGATGATCAAGAAATTTTGGAAGAACGATAGAAAAAACTGACTAAGTTGGATGAAATAAGAGTTATGGTATAATGGGTATTTGAGGTATCTTAGAAAATAAGAAATTTGTAGAATGATAAACACTTGAGGAAGCAATAATTTAGTCTGGGTGACTTGGTTCTAAAGTTTAATGGAAAGCAGGAAATCAAGCTTGGTAATTTGAAGACTTTATGGCTTGGTCCTTACAAAGTGGTAGAAGTAATGAATGATGGAGCAGTGAGTTGTAAAACTTGAATGGGATTGAGGTACCTAATAATTTAAATAGCTCAAATTTGAATCCTTATAAAGTACAATGCTTATTCATTTTTTAAAAAGATATTTAACTAAGAAGATGAGTAGAATCTCAACGGAGGACTCAAGGTGAACAAGGTCCATCATATAAATATCCTAACAAGAGACTAGCACATTTATTTGTATAAGGAGGGGACAATACCAACCATAGAACAACAGAAGTTGACACCTTGACTCATAGAAAGAAGAAGATTGTAGGTGCATTTCAGATTTTTGGATGGGACCAAATTAGTAATAGAGGAAGATGAATAGTGGATTCCTCCAAATGAAAGAGGATATTAGGAGATAGTACTATTATCAAAAAATAGGGGAAGACAAGAAGAAGCATCCCAAGTAAATAGGAACATGCTGTATCCTTGGGTGGAGCATATATAACTACCCTAACAAGACAAATAATGAAGAAGGATGCGATTAACAGTATGATAGCAGGATAGAATGGACACTTTTGAAATAGAAGTTCCAGAAGAGGAGAGGAATGAGACTATTGATGAATAATTTGGCTAGACCTACTCTATTAGCTCAAATAGGGCTATTATAGTAGAGAATGTGACTGCAGACTCAACAAATGTAGGAGTAATACCATACTTTGTGAGGTCATAATGCAAGGTTGAGAGAACAAACCATCCAAGAATTGGATAGTACAATACAAAGGTTGGATGAATAAAGAACATCTAGGTTACAAGAACTATAAGGGGGAGCTAAGGATAATGAGGGGATAAATCCAAGAAGTGGTATAATAAATGATGGTACAAGCACAATTTCACAAGTACCACCAAGTTATCTACCAATGGTGAATGAAGATGAAGAGATGCTTTGGTGAGATATTGAGAAAACAACCACATCACCTGAATCACAAGGTAATGCATGGGTGCATTTGAGTGACTCCAGTGATGAAGGAATGCCTTGGTTAGTAAGGGAACCTAACACATAAAGTATTGATGATGATTTTTTGAGGAGACCCCATAATCCTCAAGATGATCATGATCCCCCAACATGTACAATAAAACATCGACAACTAGGAAGATTACAGGAGCACAAAAAAAATCTTAATCCATAAGCATATACAATATCCCATCAAAAATTAATAATACAAAGGAGATAAGTAAGGATATTGGAGAGAATGATGAATTTATCAATGTATTGGGAGTAACAAAGAGAAGATAATCAGAATGACTCAAGTTATGAGACACATGTTTTTGACGCATATAGAGAGATATTGGCAACCTCACCTCCAAAAATATGCTTCTAGAAAAGAATATGGAGATGTCACTTAGTACGTGTAGATCATAGAATCAGAGCACTATGATAATTATCACCAAGTGTAAGATGAAGTAGAAGTCCACTAGCCAACATTGATTTGGTAGAGATAACTCCTGATAACCAAGAAATGAGAGGAAGAAATATACAAGGACCCTTAAGACTTAAACTAGGAAGGGGAGGAGGTATTTGACCATGGAATAAATGAAATCAAGGTGATGTTATAGTTAGAGGAGGAAGAGGATGAGGAAGGTTCTGATCCCCTACTCCTAGATGACCAGGAGATGCACTCTTAGTATGTTTGAACTAGACAAGGAATCTACAAGGTATACCAAGGATGAGAGAGATCTTACCAAACTCTACAAGGAAATATCCATTGGGATGACCACCCCTAATATGATGAGGACCTCAAAGAGTGATATATGGTAGAGGATTACTCCAAGAAAGGGAGAATCACCACTAGCATAAAAATGTTTGATATCAATAGGAATAGGATATATAAGAATCTTATGCGATAGAGGTCTTGTTGGTAGATGAAGAGTGCATTTTATAGATGAAAGAAACCAAGGACAAAAAAGGATCTGATCACCAAGTTTGGAGCCAAAATTGATCCAAGGAGATAGGTAGAGAAGTCATTTAAATGATAGTAGAGTAGTCAAAACACCACTACCAAGGGATCAATCACCTACACGATAAGAGGAAAGAAAACCAACCAAAGTAAAAGGGAGGAAAAATGTAGGTAGAAAATCCACCTCCTAGAAGAAGAAGTGACAAAAGGATTTGCCTAGTTTTGAAAATTTTGACAAGTTTTTGTAAACTGTACAAGTAGGAGCAAACCATACAAGCAGGAAGTAAACCATACAAAGTGTCATGAAATGAAATTAAATGCAAGGGAAATGCACTTTTAGTTGTAATTGTGTATGAATTTGATAAATGAGGTGTTTAGACTTAGTAAAAGGTATAATTATGCATTCCATTATGCATGGGCAGTTGTGAATAATGAATTGCCTCAGGAACCACTTTGGAATGGCTTGGGCAACATTATATAAGACCCCCTTTTCAATTTTGATAGTTTGGTTATTCTGGTGAATTCTTGTTAATTTTTGGCTATATTCTGGTATGAATAGTATGAAGTATTGATGCATACGTAGGATTATCGATTAACTTTTAGTGATTGTATGAAATTGTTGAAAATTTATGAAGAAGAATCACAATTCATAGTTTTATCTCATATAATGTACGATCTTGGAATGGTAGAATGATGTTTTTTAGTTTATCTTTTTTGCATGTACTTATTTATGGTTGTTGTTGATACTTAATGCATTTATATGGAAGAATTAGATTAAAACAACATTTGTGTGAACCTAATAAATGATCTATGATGAGGATTATGTCAATAAGTACACCTTGAATACTGTTGTATAATATTTTGGCATAGAAGAATATCCAATTTGACACCTTGTTTGTTACACTTTTTTTGTACAAATTGTACACCAGAGCTCTTACAAATTGTACACAAGAGACTTACCCAATTGGGAAGTTTATGCAATTGAGAAAAACTTACCCCATTTGGTAGAATTGGTAAATCAAATAGTTTATTTACAAAAATGTGTACGAAAGCTTGCAAAACTGAATTTGAAGAATTAGCTAAGTGTAAAATAATGAAAGCCCTATCACTGTATGATTTGGGATCGTACAGTGGTATGATTTGGGATCCGTACAAGCTGCTTTGTTGTCACAAATTGATAGTTGTGAAGACTGTATGATTGTAGAATGAACTTTAGAACCAAGTACCCCAGACTAATTTCTAGATTCCTTAAGTGTTAATCATACCACACATTTATTATTTTCTGAGCTACATCAATTAACCATTATGCCATGACTCTTATTTCATCCAACTTAATCAGTGTTTTCAGTTATTCTTCCAAAATTTCTTGATCACCCAAGTGATGCTCCACTACGAATCTCAAACTTGGTATCAAGAATTCAAATGGCACTACTGTCTCTTGTCCATACATAAATTGGAAAGGTGTATGCTCTATTTTTGGTTTAACATTTGTTCTATATGCCCACAAAATAGATTGTAACCTTTCCTCCCAATATGCTCCTTCTATTCCACAAGTTTTATTCAAAGTAGGTACCAGGATGATTTTTATCGCTTTCACCTACCCATTGGCTCTAGGATAGTATGGACTAGACAATGAATGTAAAATCTTGAATTCAATTATCAGTATCTCGATGATTTCATTGACAAAGTGTCCTCCTCGGTCACTTGTTATTTGTAGCAAAATACCAAATCTTGTAATTAATTGCTCATACAATAATCTTGTTGTACTTTTAGCTAAGTTATCAGGTAATGCTCTTGCTTTGACCCACTTTTCAAGTTCTTCGTTGCTACTACAATGTACTTGCACTTCCTTATTTTATATGTTTCATGGAAATGTTGGTGGTGATATTTCTTCTAGATCTCTAATTCTGTTACTTTTGGATTCGAGAAGGACTCACCTAGTCCTTCTTATTCTTCTTCTTCTTCTTCCTTGACTAGAAGTTCTTCAATGAAAACTTCTCCTAATCTCTTCGATTTTGCTTTAGGTTATGAATTGATTCTTAAGAAGATACTCTTCCTAAATTTATTTTAGGAAGTTTCCCAACTCATGAAATATTCTTTCCCCGCAACAAAGTATTAGTACTAAAATCTCTAGTCTGCTTCTAAAAAATATATTCTCATTGAATTCTTCTTCAAGATCAAGGCTTCTATGGCTATTTTTAGTATCAAGGCTTTTGTGGTATTTTTTAGTACTAAGGCTTCTATGGCCTTTTTTAGTATCAAGGGTTTTGTGGCCTTTCTAGTATCAAGGCTTCTATGGCCATTTTTAGTATGAAGGCTTCTATGGTATTTTTCAGTATCAAGGCTTCTATGGTCTTTTTAGTATCAAGCGTTTTGTGGCTTCTCCTTCAAGGCTTCTATGGCATTTTTGTATCAAGGCTTCTATGGTATATTCTTCAACTTGTGATGTTCTTCAATGGAGATATTTGGTCTCCTGACTTCACCATGACTCTTCACCAAAAGTCTTATTCCATAGTATTCTTATCTTGCATAAGGAACTAATATCTACACTATGAAGGCACATTGACCTTCGGGAAACAAAGTTGGATTATCCTAGATTTCTATTTTAGGAGTCCCAAACCTCTGAGAATTAATCTTCTATAAAAAAATAAACTTTAGGTATAGTTAACATAATTTAAATATCCTAAATAATATTCACTAGATGATTTGTCAATCTAGTGGATTGAATGCTGAGTCCTAGAATTCATGAGTTCTTTTTGAAAATCTGTGGAAAAACTCCATTAAAATGTAATATTAGTATTTCTAGAGTTGAGATTTACTTCAGTCCTAACTTTGTGACTCTCCCTAATTCTACCACCTAGACACTTCTAAGATATTTTGATAGTTTTTGGTCCAGTAGTGCATCAGGTTGATAAAATAATTAAGCTCAATGATAATGGCGGTTTTCTTATTGACCTACACAGACTAGATCTACCCTAGCTCTGATACCACTATTAGTTTTTAATGTAATGAGAAATAGGAGATAGCAATCACAAGATGCAAAATAATATAAAATAAAGTAAATCCACAATATGACTGAAGTATGTTGTGAATAGAAATAACATAAATGAATACAATGCAGCGATGGAGGAAATGAACACTCCATTAATGAAGCTACTGAACTACATTGCACCCATCACCAATAGATGGCAATCCACACCATTATACTACTACCTACAACTATGCTATCAGTAGCTCTATATATATGCCCTCTTTCTCATATCTATCTAACAATGACGTCTTTCTTATATAGGAAGATAGGTTCCTTGGCCAACACTCTACCTAGTTATGCAAGGGATAACTTACACATATACAAATTGCATATTAACACTTGTGCATTTATTACATTGCATAAAGTAACTAGATAACTTCCCCCTAAAGTAGTTTAATGTCCTAAGTATGTACCTTGTGTAGACACCAAAATCACGTAAATCGGATAAGACTACCAATGCATCACATGTGCCACTCTTATCGACATCATATGAGCCCATTAGGCACCCATCTAGGCTTGCATAAGGCTCCAAAACACATTTTGAAATGTTCCTAGCAGTTTTGGGTAGTTTTGGAGCATATCTCGGTGACCGTCCCACCAAGAGACGATCACAGATGGTGACCGTACCAACCAGGGATGGCCATCCAAAATCATCCCTAGGTGGGACGGTCCCTAAAAACACCATCCAAAAAGTCAATAGATGCATGAAATGGTAATCAAATACTACCATTTCCATATCTAATCAACCCAAATTGATTTGGGACCTACCATGGAAGTCAAGAACTCCAAATTAGGAGCCCCAAAGGGGCAACCTTCCCCCACCCAATGCATGCAAGGGTTTTGACAAGTGGCGGCACCTGCCTCGCATGCCAATACTTTTCCCTTTGCCCTAGATGCCCTGTTTGGGCTATAAAAAGAGGTGCATTCATGCATTTTAATAGAGGATAATTGAAGCATTTTAGCAATGAAGTGCTGCCCAATTCCATCCTCACCTTTTGTAAACCATCATTTTCCCTCCTTTGGCATTGAAACCCTCTTCATATGAAGGTGCTTTCAAGGGAAATAGAAACTGATCCAACCATTCTAAACTAGCCAAATTGAAGATAAATTTGGATCCATCTACTGAAACAACCCTTAAACCTATTTTGGACCAAATCCCATTAGTATTTATGGCAAAACTTCAGCAAATTTGTAACCGTCCCACCTGAGGATGATCAACAACACCTAGATGAACCACTTAGGGATGATTAGAAAATAGTAGGTAATTGTGACCCAATTACATTGTAGACCTATTATAAATGTTTAGATTAACATATGATTCAAATTTGGTGAGATTTGGAGAAGTTTTGATAGGGTAATTAGAAGTTTTGTGATTACAGGTCTATTTGGCTCACCTAGGGATGGTCACTATTTTTGCTAGCAATTTACATTTTAATTATGCTTATATATTTACCAAATCATGTTATTTATCCAATGCTATAGTTATAAGTCATTTTGAATCATTTTGGTTTATTAGAAATAGGTTTTGTGATTTCTATATGCATGCTTTCTATGTCTTCTTAGCTTTAAATCTACAAACGCATATGCTATTAACCCCTTTTTCAATCCCTTTTGTGTAGGCATAGGTATGCTATACAGGATGGAGGAGCTAAGAAGGTAATAATAACAAGCCCAAGGATATCTCTCAAGTGTGGGAATGCGAAATGGACAATAGTGCATGCCATTAAGTCCTTTTGGAAGGATTAGATCCTTGAGTTTGTAATGTTGAGATGTATCATTTTGAGCAACCCTAAATGGGAGTGCATTTGTAACCCTTTGAAATGATTTTTTTATGAATATAAAGAAGGATTCAACCCCTTTCATTATCACTATTTAAGCTTCATTTCACTAGTTTACATGTTATGCTTTATTCTTCCCCTTTTACAATGTTTACTTAAAACATAGATTATATCTCACTAATAACCCATTAAGGCATGCTGTAAATTTTGCTTCTTAAGTGGTGATCATGGTATTTGAGATTAGTTATATCTCCCCTTTGAATTTTTCTATTTTTGACCTTCATTTTTTGTTTTGATTGTTGCAGGTTTTGATCATTCTAAGCAAAATTGACCCCTTTTTTGCTAGGTGATACAGGGTGGTACGACCAGCTAGGTGACACTGCTAGGGATGGTCCCCAAACTTCTAATTGTACCTACTAGATATGGTTGCAAAACCAAAGGGTTTATGCAAAAATTTGCAAAAATAACAAGTTCCAGGTTCAAAATTTTAGTTTTTTACACTGTCAATTTGAAAATTTACTATTCAAAATAGGTTTAATTTGAGTTTTTCTTATCCCTTTTGTTCTTGTAAAAGTTAGATCTCATAATTATAAATTTAATATTAATCAAACTAATAAAAAAAATAAAATGAATAGTAGTATCACTGCTTTTTTTCTGGGTTTCCTGCTTCCAACTTAATCAAAATAAGGTTAAGGTCATATAGATTGTCAATTTCAGTGGTTTTTTTGCTACTAACAAGTCTGAACATAAAATGTACTTTTATGCATATTAGTTAATCATCATTGTATGTTGTATTGTTTTATTTCAAATTTTTAAAAGGAACAACACACACAACATGATATTCTTAAATATTGATGAGTTGAACTTCATACCCAACCACTGACTCCCACGAACCTTGTTCTATTTGCTAATACCAACTCCAAGATCTGTACTATTTGTACAATATAACATGAATACTTCTTTGGAATGGTGTATCACTATACAAGGGGTGCTATATGAGGATAGGCAGGACCTATGCTCCCTAATTAGGTATGGAATTCATCACCATACCTTAGGTTGGATTACTTGACCGAAATAATATGGAATTAATCACCATACCGGTTGTCGAGCCGTTAGTGTATAGGTTAAAAACTTTAAACATTTGAGGATTAAATAAACAAATAAAACATGCCAAGTATTTTATTTACAAAGCATCACATCTTGAAATAACAACAAATAGTTTAGGGATTCACATTTAAAATATTTAAATGAGATAATCACTTCTATGCTTGTGTGTTTCTATTGTTTGTTTTTTAAATTTATAAAAAGTAACAGAGATAATCATGTAGCAGTCTAGAGTACATAGCTATGGTACATACTCTTAGAGAAGCCTATTTAAGTGTGGAAGTTGTGGGGAGTATGGAAGAGGATGTACAATATCTTTCCCTAGATCCCAAGGACATGGTCATACCTCCTTGGAGACCACCTACTCTTCTTGACGCTAGAGGGGCTGATAGGAGACCTAGCCAACAAGGGACCCCTACACAGGTCACCCCCATAGGTGATAGTCTCAACCTAGGAATTCATATCACTAATTTCTGAGTGGTAGATGAATGGGTGGTTACTCCTAGAACAACAAGAAAGGTACCTAGCCAACAAGGGACTCCTACATGGGGTACCCCCATAGGCAAAAACCCTCTCTTAGGGAATTATTTCCCTAATATAGATATTTCTAATGCATTCTTTTGAGAAGATTCACTGTGCAATGGAGTTCTTTCCAATAGAGAAATCCCACGCATTTGTGTGCCTACTCGGTCTACTCCTCACACTGCTACACAGGAGTATGACTTATCACCTAAGGTAGGGTTGAATTATCATATTATGATTTCAAAATACCCTTCCCCATGGTGCCATGATCGTGATGATGGTAGTACTAATCACCATAGGTGACCTCATTCTACCTTACCTTTCCTTGTTTATGAGAGAAGACTTGAGGAACATCCAGATTATCCTCATTAAAATGTGTCAATGCAAGCACATTGTGCCTCTACACCAGTAGATTATCAAGAAGATCTATTTAGGGGTGAGCCTCAAGTCAATGCAACCTCCCTCAATCAAGGGAAAGTTGTAATAGATCTCAAAAACCCCCTTGAAAAATATAGATAACAGAGTAATAGTGCTAAGGCACTTAGACCTATTACAACTGATCAAATCAATCAGTTGGTAAAGAAGTATGTTGACCGCCAGGCCAAGTTTAATCAACTTAAGTCTGATAAATGTTGCCTAGATATTTTAGAGCAATGGAAGCAATTAGAGAAAGAAATACTTGAACACCAAATTCAAGTAACTTTGTGTAACGGATCTGCTACTCCAAATACACGTAGACAGGAGGCTCTCCCGAGGAAACCAAACCTCCAAAAATATAGGTCTCCTAGACCTAATCCATTGTTACCTCCTAGAACTCCTAGGCCTAAACAAAATGTATATGATAGGCCAAACATAGATCACCTTTAAGAGGTGTTTGTTCCTCCTTGTAGGCCCATACTTGAAACACCTTATGGGGCTTACGATGACTTGGAACAAAATGACGATTATGTAGGAGCACCTTATGGAGGAGTGGATGATGTCAATAAACCACCCCAATCCATTCTTAATATTCCTTTTCCACCTCTATGATTTCAAAACAAAGAAGAGGAAGTCACATCCTCAGATGCATATCAAGCTTTTATTGCATACTTAGAAACTATAGAAGGTAGGAAAGCTGGTAATGGGCTTCAAAAACCCACTTTGCGTCAACTAAAGAATCAACCATTACATCCATCCATTCCTTCCCCGATATACCTTGAGCATTTCAAAATGCTGAAATTGGATAGATTCAAGGGATAAGAATATGCTCAAGAGCATGTTACTAGATTTTTAAATATGTGCTTTAACATATAGGATAATGATGACTTACTCCTTAGAACTTTCCTAAGTACCCTCTCTGGTCCTGCCATTGAGTGGTTGAACCAACTTTCAAAACATAGCGTCTACACATTTAAACATTTTTCTAATGTATTTTTGGAACATTTGACCTTTAACACCAAAATGAAGGTAACATTAACAGACCTCACAAGGTTAAAACAAACTGATGATGAGTTTATTATTGATTATGGAAACAGGTGGTGAACTATTTTGGCTAAGCTACCTTATCTATTTCTAGTGACTGAGTTAACTCATTTGTTTTCAAAGAGTTTCTTAAAACCCATATCTTTGATATTGCAATTATAGCAATACCCTACCTTGGAAGAAGCTCTAACACAAGCTAGAAACATAGAAGAAATAAAAATCTAAGAGGGAGAAATAGCCAAACCTCATAAGGAGTGAATAAAGAACCCTAAAAATAGCTTAGCACTTGCAAATCCAGCAACGGTCAATCAAGTGGCCATAAATGTCCCTAGGCCTACACAAGCGACACCTCCTCAAAAGGTAAACTATCAGGCCCAACCTCCTCCTGTGAGCTATAATAGTAATGGTCAAGCGAATCAGGGACAAAACCAACAACATCACCCTAAGCGATAATTTACTCCCTTAGTTGAATTCATGGATTCTCTAATCGATCGATTGTGGGTTGTAAAAATGATTAATCTACTAGATATTAAACCCATCGATCTGAAAATAGGCAAACCCAAGCCCATCGGACGCCAAAAGGATCAATATTGCAAATATCATCGACAAGGTGGCCATGATTTACCAACGTGCTATGGTTTTAAACACCTAGTACAAGATATGATTAAGAAGAATGAGCTTCACATCGATGCTCCACTAGCCCATACAAATCAACATATGGGTATATACAATGACCCATTACAAACTCACAAGGTATAGGTAGCACCTTCTAAACCGATGAATGAGGTGAAGACAACACACCCTATCCAAGGGTATGTTGGGATGGTGAGTATTGTGACCAAGAACATAATATATCCAAGCCAAGTTGCACTAGCTATAGCTTTGAGTGATGTTCCCACTATGTCGCAAAATACACCACTTGTAATACATGGCCTTCTATCTAGGCTAATATTAACAATAAATAACAAGCTTGCACAAAGCTTGAGGATAACATCAGCTTGATTTTCCATCTATGAGCTAATCCAATAATCACCTCCACATCGGGATGCTTTTATGGACATTCTAAAGTCAATAGAGTTGCAACCATAAGAGTCTTGCTCCATTGATTTTGTGGGTCATGTGCAACAATGCAAGTAACCAGTAATAACATTTCATGAGCATGAGCTTACGTAAATAGCCAATGACGTGGTAGATACTCCTTTGCACATCATTGCATGTGTAAATGATGTACCATACAAGAGAGTGCTCATAGACACTGGTTCCTTGAGTAATATCATCACAACCACATAATTAAAACATTTAAAATTATCAGCATCTCATGTTGTTGCATCAACTTACACTCTTTGTGCGTTCAATGACACAATATGTTCTACCATTGGTACCATAGTCTTACCCATCTAGGTGGGGCATAATACTATAACAACATTGTGTTATGTGCTGGAAGGTGAGATGGCTTACAAAATTTTTCTAGGAAGACCTTGGATACGGGATATGAAGTGTTTCCCATCAATTGTGCATCAATGTCTCAAATACACTCATGAAGGGCAAGTGCATGTAGTCTCTATAGATCTAAAGCCCTTCAAATACTACAATATGGTGCAGCAAATTACAAAGTTGATATTACCTTCGACTCATGTAGACTTCCAGCTAAATACACCTATTAAGGGTCTACCCATTCCACAATCCTATTTCACCATCTACATATTCATCCATACCATCTTCATCATCGATAGCCGCAAAGATGCCTTCAACATCATCAGATCCTCCATCGAGGAACATGTCGAAAAGGCCCATTTATGAGAGCCCATATTTAGTGTCCACCATATACATGGAGGAGATTCCTTATTTAGTAGATGAGGAATCACTTGCAGAGGTTCACATTGAGTAACCTCAAACCTCACTTCCATATCATTCACCTTCATCATCCCAAACCATAGTCCATATATCTAGTATAGGGATAAAAGAATATCTAGTGAGAAATGTCACAACAGTTCCATATGTAGAGATAGTGCAATATATGGGGTGACCTCTTCCCATAGGTAGAATTGTGCCTCTTGGTCTTCCCATAGGTAGAATTGTGCCTCTTGGTCTACCTCCCAATAAAACTAATTTTGTATATGGAGGTTTAGAATATGGAGCTCTACCAATTCCTTCGAAATCAGAAGATGATGAACCTTTTTCGAAGGATGTAAACTATTTTTTGAATCTATATTATGCATTGTGGTACTTAGATCACTGTAATTGACATGGTTTTGGTTTAGGCCTATATGAGCAAGGTAATAGTGTCCCATGTCAGACCCAATATCAGCTACCTTATGATAAATCTAGGTTGGGACACAATAAGCCAGTAACGTTGGATTTCCTCATAGATAGTCTAGAACACCTATGTCTAGGTTATCAACATAAGATTGCATGGGATCCATATGCCAATCCAAATCAAATTCATTCCTTAGGTTATTATTTCCCCATAGATATGATAGATAAAGGACTATCCAGTGATGTTTCCCAACCCCATGAAGTGGGGGAACACTCACATACCTTGAAATCTAACAATGAGGAAGAGGATCAGGGTCCTCCTCATGAATGGATGAGTGAGGATGAAGATGACTATGGCATCACACTAATAAATTATCCTAGCTCATATTATGAACACAAGAGAGTGTTCCCATTGAATGAAGAGGATGAATGTTATCTTTGCATGTTATTCCTCATCTGATACCAACTCTTATCGCATAAAGAGCACACTCATCCTATTTCACATAGGACACCACCATTTATTCCATTTCCACCAGAGCCACCCCCATGAGTCATGAGACAACATCAGGTCTGTAGACCCACTCATCATAGAATAGGAGATCATGTATCCATCAACATGATTTCCATAGATCTAACCACACCATTGCTAGATCCGAATAACCCATAAAATCTGTTGTATCTTGACTTTGAGGCAATTGAATTTGATCGAGGAGATTGCACCCCATCATCATTAGAGTATTGGCCTTGCGAGGAAATGTTACAGTCGTTTCAATTTTCTCCAAGAACTACTTCAAATATTTTTCAAGCTGAGGTTGATCTTGAATTTCATATGGATGAAGCAAACCCATCTGATAACATTCACTTGATTCCCACTCCACATCAGTTAGAATATGGGTCTCATATGTCAATTGAGCCAACAATTGACAACGATATTAGCATAGACCCTGATAATCCCTACATTATCAAACTAGGGGAAGGTATATACCCAGTTGAACAAGATGATTTCACAAAAGCATTGAAATAAAGGATGAATGCTTTTTCTTGGTCCTATAAAGACATGCTAGGATTGGACATAAATATAGTCACGCATAATATTACATTGGACCCAAAGATAAAACTAGTCAAGTAAAAGTTGCGCAAGATGCACCCAACGGTAGCCTTAATGGTGAAAGATGAATTGCAAAAGTTGTTGGACGTTGATTTCATCATCTCAGTAGACTATCCACCATGGGTGTCAAACATGGTTCCCATAAAAAATCCTAATGGGGGGATTCACATTTGCACTGAATTTAGATATCTCAATAAAGTGAGTCCTAAGGATGAATTTCCCTTACCAAACATTGATGCATTGGTAGATGCTACAACAGGACATGAAATTATATCCCTCATGGATGGTTTCTCTGAATATAATCAAATTCATATTAATCTAGAAGACCAAATAAAAATTACATTTACAATGACTTGGGGGACACTTTGTTATAATTTCATGCCTTTTGGCCTTAAGAACACTGGCACCACCTATCAATGAGCCATGACATATATCTTCCATGACTACATGCATAATATTTTGGAAGATTACATGGATGACTTATTGGAAAAATATTTATTGTGCCATGAGCATATTGGTGTATTATGTAATGTTCTAGATTGCCTCATTGAGCATAATGTTAGCCTTAATCCCAAGAAGTGTGTCTTTGGTGTCACATTTGTTAAGCTTTTGGGATTCATAGTCTCCAAGCGAGGCATAGAGGTAGATCCACACAAGGTCAAGGTAATATTATAAATGCCTCCCCCCACAACCATTAAGAAACTACACAACTTGCAAGGAAAGGTCGCATCCATAAAATGGTTCATACCACAATTATTGGATAAGTGTCGATCCATGAATAGGTTGCTACACAAGAGGGTCTCGTAGGTATCGTGACATCGCAAGGGGGTGGCGTAGGTATCATGTTTTTCACATTGTAAGGAGATCCAATGTCTCTTTCATTTAAAATCAATTTCCTATGTACCAATACAAATTCCAAGTATGAAGCCCTCATCGTTGGCCTTTAGACAACAATCGCCATGAAAATTACAAAGTTAAACATTTTTGGAAATTCCTTGCTCATAGTTAACCAAGTTAAAGGGATATTCCAGTGTAAGTTTTCCATATTGCAAGCCTACAAATATCTAGTGGACAAACTTTTGGAAAATTTTGAATGGTATGATATAGAGGCACTCCCTCGTTCATCTAATCATTTTTTATATACGATGGCTTCCTTAGGATCATTAATCCCACAAAACCCTTCAAATGATATCATGACTATTCAATTAAAAACACTAGCATAATCTACAACTGAGCATAATGCCACACCAGATGTTCACATGATTTAGATTGAGCCTTCACATGAATGGTTCTCCAAACTGCACAATTATTTGAATAACTCCAAATGGGGGACTCTGTCCCCTTAGAATTCTTTTGATACTAGCATAACACTATATCTTCAAGTTTATTCTCAATCAATATTTGCACGAGATGAATATCAAAAGTATTGCATGATTTATAATATTAAGGCTTTTTCAAAGCAAGATTAGGCCATACAGATCAAAGATTATCTTAAAATGGGAAATATTCCACCTGGATTGTTGCATGCTACAAAGCAAGAATTTAAGAAAAAAGCGATAAAACATGTCTTATTATGAGACATAATATATCATCAGAGCTATGAGGGTATCCTCCTTCATTTTTTAGACTCACAAGAGTCAGCTTGGGCCATTGCCTAAGCCCATTAAGGTACATGTGGTGCTCATTTTAGCGGCATGGCCATCACTAAGGGCATTCTTCACATGGGCTATTACTAGACAACTTTAGAGAAATATTGTTGTGCTTATGTAAAGAAGTGCATGAAGTTTCAACATCATGCAAATTTGACACACGTACCTTCATAGGCCTTACAACCGATTCAATCTGTCTGGCCCTTTGCACAATGGGGTTTGATTTAATTGGGAAAATCTCACCTGCCTCCTTAGGCTGTCACATGTTTATTATAACGACAACTGAGTATTTCACAAAATGGGTGGAAGTAATTCCCCTTACCACTATGACTGGACCTTGAATCATAGAGTTCATGCTACATAATATTATATGTTATTTTGGTATTCCATCCAAAATAATATCGGATAATGGAACACCCTTTAAAAATAAGGATGTGCATGCGTTAACAACAAAGTATAACATAAAGCACAATTTTTCCATGCCCTATTATCCATAGGCAAATGGGCAAGCAGAGGCATCAAATAATACAATAGTAGCCATCTTGAAGAAAAATGTTAAGGAAAATCATAAATATTAGCATTATCAATTACCTCTTGCCCTTTGGGCCTACCGCACTAGCATTTGGATGCCCACTGAGGCAAATCCATTTTCACTAGTGTATGATGCTGAAGCCATCATGCCTATGGAGTTAGAGATTTCATCGTTGAATATTTCCATGCAGGAATTCATTGATGATGATTCCTCTAGGAAATATTATTTAGATAAATTAATGTTGCTTGATGAACGCTGTGTTAATGCCTTCGAGCATCTATGCGTTTACCAAGAAAACCTTAAGAGAGATTATAACTTGAAATTACACAAGAGATACTTTCATGTTGATGATTTAGTTCTAAAGGAGAACCAACAAAACTCAAATTTTCCATCCAACTTGCAAGACAAATTTGTAGCAAACTGGTTAGGTCCATTCATCATTACAAGTCATATTGGACCTAGAACTTATTACTTAGAATCCATCAATGGAAGTGAAGATCCTGAAGCAATGAATTTTAGTCATCTGTAGTATTTTCATGCTTAGAGCACCATAAAATACCCCTAGGTAGTCTATGACATTTCCTTAATGCCTATGACAATCTAGGTCACCCAAAACACCCCTAGGCGGTCTATGACCATCTAGGTCAAAAGAAAACGTTCTTATACTATCTACAATTTTCTAGGTCAATACAAAAATTCCCAAAGGCATCTATAAGCCCTTTGGTCACCCTAAAATACCCCTAGGTATTCTATGGTATTTCTTTAGTGCCTATGACCATCTAGGTCACCTAAAACACCCCTAGGTGGTTGATGACCATCTAGGTCAAAATAAAATTTTCCTAGACTATCTACGATCATCTAGGTCAAGCCAAAAAGACCCAAAGGAATCTATAAGCCCTTTGGTAACCCTAAAATACCCCTAGATAGTCTATGATAGTTCCTTAATGCCTATGACCATCTAGGTCACCCAAAAAACCCCTAGGCGGTTAATGATCGTCTAGGTCAAAAGAAAATGCTCCTAGACTATATACGATCATCTAGGTCAAACTAAAAATATCCAAAGGTATTTATAATCTCTTTGGTCACCCTAAAATACCCCTAGGCAGTCTATATCATTTTCTTAGTGTCTATGATTGTCTAGGTCTCCCAAAATACCCCTAGGCAATCTATGACCGTCTAGGTCAAAAGAAAATGTTCCTAGACTATCTACAATCATTTAGGTCAATCCAAAAAGTCCCAAAGGAATCTATAAGCTCTTTGGTCCCCATAAAATATCCCTAGGTGGCCTATGATAGTCTAGGTCAAACTAAAATGTTCCTAGGTAGTCTATAATTTTCTAGGTCATCCTGAAATGATCCAAATGCGTCTATAAGCCCTTTGGTCACCCAAAAGCCCCAATGGCATTAATTAAACCCATTGGTCAACCTGTATATACATATATATCAAAAATATAAAAATACAACTTCATTGTACTTCATATAAATTGCATTAGGTATACTCATCATTGCATGATGCATCGGTCAAAATTGATCATACATGTCTAGCACCAGGTCTGTACACTCGACATTTGTTAAAATCATTGTTAGTATAAGTCAATATTACCACCTATTTTTATTACATATACCATTTACATTTACACTTTATATTATATGCTTGTTTCCCGTCACTTAGCCATTGTTCGTCAAACATAGTTAAAGTTTTCAGTTACTCAACCATATCTAGTTGTCTTCTTAGATTTTTATAGAAAGCTATCATCATTTTTAGAAGGTAGAATCCTTCTTAGATAATGCTTGATATACATCAAAATCCCAAACACATTTTCACATTAATAAATCCAAGTCTAGTGCAAGGAAATATGAAAACTATAAAGTGGTATAAGTTACTTTTAAACGAAAAATATTATCTTACTCATCCCCTTGTGTGAATGGTTCAAAGATGCTGAGAATTGACAAAAGAAAAAGTTCCTCCTTACCCAAAAATCCCTTGCCCAACACTGGGTCAAGTATCCCGAAGATAAGAATCAATAGTGATTATTATCACTTCAGAAATATGCAAAAAGAAATAGTGATTATTATCACTAGGAAAAATAAAAAATAAACAGTGGTTCTCACCACTACAAAAATCCCTTACTCAAACAAACAAAACGGAGCTACTCCCTTGAATACTTCAAAATTTAAAGAAAATAAGGGAATCTTGAACTTGAATCCCTGTAATTCTCAGAATTAGAGAACCATAAGGTGATCCTCATTTCAGGTTTGGTGGATAGCCTACTTGGAAATGGTGGTAGCCTCCCGCATGATGATATGTCTATCACTTAAGAAAATTTCTTAGGTACAAACCAATGTTTGAATGTGGATGAGCTAGCTTGTTGTAACCTATATTACCTAGTAGTCTAATCTAACTAAGTACAAAACTCAGGATAATGAGACTCACAAAATTATCTCTAGTGTATATGGGATGAGTGAATCCCATTTGCACTAGGGCAACCTTATGCATTATCATGGTAATGAACTCACATGCACACATAAGGATGTTGATTATCTTGGTTATCTTATTTTGTGTATACTTTGTCAAGATGTCTTGCATAGTTATTATACAACTTTTTATTAGGTGACTAGAGTGTTTGAGTCTCCTAAAAACTACTAAAACATATCATATCACATTACATTATTCATTTCATCTTACATCATTTCATCACAATGTTTGTTAAAATTACAAAATCCATTTCATAAGTGTCATAATAAACATGAAAATAATAAAGATACATTTTGTACAGTCTATGGTGCTAGCATATAATGCGTCAAATAGTCATCATAAATCCATCATACAAAATTAAATCATACCAATAATTACATAAAATCATACACATATTTGTTCTTTATGAACTTTTGTTTATTAAGTGACGTTCATGAAATATGATAGATACTAGATAAATATTAGCAATGATATTTAGATGGCCACTGACTATTTTATGCATATCTTTTAATTTACAAAATCATATAGAGAAAGCTTACACATCTACATAGCATCAAATCACATCATAGGATAAACACATGCATCGATGTTAGAAATACATCATAACATCATATAGAAAAATACAAGCATTGCATACGTCTCATAAAACAATAAGGAAACACATAATGATAATCGAAAATCATACATATATATATATATGTATGGGACCACAAGCTACATCATAATCCAAAAATTTCCCAAGGGCTACGATCAAGTGGGTCCTCAGACCTAATACTCCAAAAATCAAAATAAAAAACAACTCAAAAATAGGGTCAAAAACCCACCAAAAATAAGACAGAATGGTCACCAAATTAGTAGGGATCAAGATTTAACCAATTTTTTTTTTGGATCCATCAAAAGTATTTATTTTTCTCCCAAAGAAGGCCTCCATGGTTGGACCATTCCATGGAAATGAAATTTTTATCCTTTTGCTTCCAGAAATGTTCATCAAAATAGTCAAAAATCCCCTACAAAAAGGTATATAGTACCATGGGAAAAATAGAGAAGTTACCCCAATTCAGTCAAATGTGTTAAGAGACTCATCTCTTTGTCATTGTTCATGCCATCATTGAATCATCACTTGAGGGGTAGTCATAATAACGAATTCAAAAATCAAATGAACATTAAAACACTCAGAAGTGTAATTTACATGCATTCAAAAGAATCTTTGCTAAAGATAAATTTTCAAACCCATGCTGGGGCAAAGAATCAGCATAAGAAACAAAAAAATAGGCTTGACCTCCTTGAAGCCTCAAAAATCCACCCATGTAAAGGTTTACAAGAACACAAGGCACCAATACCTAGTATACTCTAAGCCCCATAATATTATTACTACAACACAACTGAAAGGTATACCCAAAATTTATCCTTCGACTATGTCAATAGTAAGGATTCCAAGAATGTATGCTCTTTCCACAATGGAGGCATACAAAGTTGGTTATATTAATGAACGCACTTAATCATTTGATGATTTAGTGATCTATTTTTGCTCAGCACTTTATTGTACATAGTACATCCCAAAAAAGGGCATCTATAGACACCTAAATCTCATAAATCAGATAATACTACCACTGCATCACATGTGCCACTCTTATTGACATAATATGGCCCCATTGGGCACCCCTCTAGGCTTCCATGAGGATCCAAAACACATTTGGAAAGGTTCCCAGTAGTTTTGGGCAGTTTTGGACAGTTTTGGGGCATATCCTGGTGACCATCCCACCAAGGGATTGTCATATATGGTGATCGTCCCAACCAGGGACGACCATCCAAAATCATCCCTGGGTGGGATGGTCCCTAAATAGACCCTCTAAAAATTCAATAGACACATGAAATGGCAATCAAATACTACCATTTCTACATCTAATCAACCCAAATTGATTTGGGACCTGCCATGGAAGTCAAGAACTCCAAATTAGGAGCCCCAAAGGGGTAACCTTCCTCCACCCAATGCATGCAAGGATTTTGACAAGTGGTGGTACCTGCCTCGCATGCCAAGACTTACCCCTTTGTCCTATATTACCTATTTGGGCTATAAAAAGAGGTGTATTCACCCATTTTAAAAGAGGAGAATTGAAGCATTTTAGCAATGAAGTACTGCCCAATTCCATCCTCACATTTTTTAAACTATTATTTGGCCTCCTTTGGCCTTGAAACCCTCTTCATATGAAGACACTTTCAGGGGCAATAAAACTGATCCAAACCATTCTAAATTTGCCAAATTGAAGAGAAATTTAGCTCCATCTACTGACACAACCCTTAAACCTGTTTTGGACCAAATCCCATTAGTATTGGTGGTAAAACTTGAGCATATTTGTAACCTTCCCACCTAGGGATGGTCAACAACAACTAGATGCAAAAATTAGGAATAGTTAGAAAATAGTAGGGGATTATGACCCGATTCCACTGTAGACCTATTATAAATGTTTATATTAACCTATGGTTCAAATTTGGTGAGATTTGGAGCAGTTTTGATAGGGTAATTAGAAGTTTTGTGATTGCGGTTCTATTTGGCTCACCTAGGGATGGTCACTATTTTTGCTAGAAATTTCCATTTTATTTATGCTTAGATATTTACCAAATCATGTTATTTACCCAATTCTATAGTTAGAAGTCATTTTGAAGCATTTTGGTTTATTAGAAATAGGTTTTGTGATTTCTATATGCATGCTTTCTATCTCTTCTTAGCTTTAAATCTACAAATGCATATGCTATTAACCCCTTGTTCAATCCCTTGTGTGTAGGTGTAGGTATGCTATACAGGAGGGAGGAGCTAAGAAGGTAATAATAACAAGACCAAGGATAGCTCTCAAGTGTGGGAATGTGAAATGGACAATAGTGTGCTTCATTAAGTCCTTTTGGAAGGATTAGATCCTTGAGTTTGTAATGTTGAGATGTATCATTTTGAGCAACCCTAAACGGGAGTGCATTTGTAACCCTTTGAAATGATTTGTTTATGAATATAAATAAGGATTCAACCCCTTTCATTATCACTATTTAAGCTTCATTTCACTAGTTTATATGTTATGCTTTATTCTTCCCCTTTTGTAATGTTTACCTAAAACATAGATTATATCTCACTAATAACCCTTTAATGCATGTCATAAATTTTACTTCATCTTGGAAGATATATTTAAATAACCCAATTAATGGAATAGACTATATTTCTAACACCTTCTATTGTGGAAGTGTTGGCAATAAGATTTCCTTATTGGATCTCTAAAATTTGTTGTTGCTATAATCTAGAATGGTATTTATTGCGTATCCTTATTTAGTCTTCTATCTTCCTGAATTAGAAGTTCTTAAATGGGACCTCTTGTAGGTATTTTTCAACTTCTTATGTTGTTTTATCCTTCTACAATCTGTAGGCTTAAATATTCAATGGAGATCACCAATCTCCAATATTTTCCTAAAATATTTCTCTGGAGTCTTTTCTTTCTAGATTCTACTGTAAGGATATTGTGGCCTTTTATTTTGTAATCTATAGGTTTCAATATTTAATGGAGATCACAAATATCCAATATCCTCCTAGAATCATCTTTGGAGTCTATTTTTCTTGAGTCTACAATAAGGTTGTTATGGCCTTTTCCTTTCTTTTATAATTTGAAGGACTGCAACTCTTGTGATGGGACCTTTTCTCGAGTCTCTGAAATATTCAGTATTCTACTTGTTGTTGCAAGTGTGAGAATGATTCTAATGAAGATATTTTTCCTAGAACTATGTAGGAATATTTCCAACTTTCTCTGAATATCCTTTTCTTGCAATAATATAGAAAATGGGATGAATGAATTTATAAATTTGGATATAGTGAACTTCACTAGTTATTTGTCAATCTAATGGAATTCATGTTGAGGCCTAGTCTTCAAAAGTTTGTTTGCAACTCTGTGGAAAGATCTAGCAACCTGCATTCTAAAAAAAAATGGAACTAATATTTCTAGATTTCTCTCAATCTCACTTGTGGTTCTACCTATTTCCTATCGATCTATTGTGTGCTTTGATACCACTATCAACTTTTGGTAATGTATATTAATGGAGATGAAACCACAAGATGAAAAATATGTAAGCTATCATAAGTATATGATAATGGCACTTAAATATGTAGAAAAATAAGAGAATAGACTTTTGTAATAACTCAATAAAATATCATTAATGAAAGCTCACAAAAATAGTACAATGCAATATAATGGAGGACTATGAATACTCTATAATTTTACAATGAATATCTACATTGTACCTACTCACTACTCTATAGTAACATTGTCTCTCTCTATCTCTCTATCACTCCTATCACTACTATATCTCAACGTACATATATATAAGATAAGTTCTTTGGGATTTACTCTATATATTCCTATGACTCATGTACATGTGGACTACATGCACATTTACATTATTGCACATTCTAACACTTGTGCATTTATTACTTCTTCCCCAAGTAACTACTTAACATAAGATAAACTCCTAATCTTATAATGTACCAAAGGTGGTACACTGACATGTACCAAATAATGTAATATACTCTAGCAATTTTTTAGATGTAAGAAATAAACCTAAGGGATTATGGGATCTCTTATGGAGTAAATTTAAGTAATATTATTCTTTAAGGAAATTTCCCAAAACTAAACTAGTTAGATGCACAAAAATATCAATAGATTAACATAAATGAATTTGGATATCACTAGGAGTGTAAGATGGAATAAGTTATCTCATCGTGGGGATGATATTGATAGTTTATATACATTATTCTTAGTGCACCTGCATAGATATACTTATATAGGGTGTAGTGATGGACATACTCTTTTGATAAATAAAAAAGGATAAGTTAACTCATTTATGGAGATGAGACTGATAGCTTATTCACAATACGCTTAGTATACCTACATAGATAGAATTATGTATATAGGTATGGGTGTATCCTTTTGATAGATTAAGAAAGAATATAATTTTGTTCATAGTTTATATATGGTAGAAAACTTAAAACTTTATATTTGGCCTTAGACAACTTCGTAGAATGACATACACTGGTTAGGGTTATGTAGATCCCTATCGAGTATATTTTTGTAAAAAAAATATATTTTTAGTTTATTTGTTAGATTTTGGGGTTGTTACATTTTTTATGAGAGCTCTAGGTATGATGGACTAGAGGCTTCCATGGATTGTGATAAATATTTAGGTATCTTCCTATTCAGGCCCTTGATTAATTCTTAATCTAAAGCTAGGAAGACCTAGAATCTCCAATTGCTAAAATTCTAAAGAATTAACCTTAGGAAGGGTAGCTTATTTTGATACAAAATGCTATGTATAGTAAGTGTGGCTATCGATAATGAAATACGTACTAGCTTATTATGAGAAGATTAATATTCATAAATTCATCTTAGGAGGAGAACCTAATATTAGGCATAAATTAAATATGCGTGAGCCAAAAACACTATAGAAAGCTTATGATTTGGTTAGAAAGGAAGAATCTCATCTCCAGTTTAACTATATAGTTCTATCTAGGCAAGATTGACAATAACTTAGGAAGAGAAACAATATTGGGTTTATGAAGAGCAGACAAGAACAAAAAAAAAAGAGTAAAATATTTCCAAAGCCTTAAAGGAGGAATTATGGAAAGTAGGTAAAGTTTAAGAAGAATTTCCAAAAGAAGAACAACAATGGTAATAACAAACCCTAACTACAAAAGTAAACAAATTCGATATCAGTGGGGAAAATAGAGGAACAAAAAGGAGTGCATCTAGGATGTAAGGGTGGGTGTTACAAATATGGAGGTTCAAACTATGCTAATCATTGTCCACATCAACCATGATCAAGTACAATCAATAGAAAAGGAAAGTAACCTACCCATAGGAATTATGTTGTGACCAGAAGTTAGAAATTGGAAGGGCAAGCCACCCATTTGCTCTTAAAGGGTAAGAATGTTAATAGGGAATTAAATATTTTAATTGACATTGGAGCTACTGATAGGTTTATTTTTTCTAGCATAGTTAGGGTTATGCTAGAAATACAATGATATTTAGCACATGGGTTGAAGGTTGAGTATGGTTTTGGATAAATATTCTCAGTGGATCAGTGTTTTCCAATAGCTGAAATTACCCTCACCAATGGTTCTACTATAGGATGTCTTTATGCAACACCATTACATGCATATGATATTATCTTGGGAATGGACTGGTTATAGGCTCATAGAGCCATAATCAATTTCATGATAGATGAATAGAATATTTGAAAAAGGACAAGGGAATATTAAGTATCCATAGTGAACAAGGATCTTTTAAACCCTAGTTACTATCTTAAATGCAACTAAAAAAACCATTAGGAAAGGAGGAATGGTTTATGTTGTGAAACTCAATGAATTCAAAGAGGATCAAAAGGAAAAAGTTTTTGGGAAACACCAAATCTTGTAGGAATTTAAGGATGTATTCCCTGAAGACCTACCCAAACTTCCTTCTATGCATGAATTCAATTTTATTATCGAGCTAATTCCAGGAGCAAAACCTATCTACAAATATCCTTATAGGATGAACCCTATAGAGATGCAAGAGTTAAAAGTACAACTACAAGGTATGCTAGAAAAGGGATTGATCAAACCTAGTGTATCACCATGGGGTGCACCAATACTTTTTTTTAAAAAGGAATATGGTTCTTTATGGTTATGCATAGACTATAGAAAGCTCAAAAAAGCAACCATCGAGAATAGGTATCCTTTACCTAGGATTTAAGACCTATTTGATCAAATAAAGGATTCCATGATATTTATAAAGATTAATTTAAAATTTGGGTATCATCAATTAAGGATATGTGAGAAGGATACTCACAAAAAAACCTTTAAAACTAGATATAGGTATTATAAATTTATAATATTGCCCTTTGGGATGACTAATGCCCCAACTACATTCATGAAATTTATAAACAACATATTCAAAAGGTGTTTGGATCAATTTGATGAGCACCAGAAATGCTTATATTTTGTACATATTTCTTGGATCAATATGCGACTGTATAATAAGGATTGCATAATTTTATGAATGATTATATATATATTTGATATAATTATGTGTGTTATCTAATTTGTGTGCTTTTAGCATGTTTTGTGGAATTGCAGCTGATTTAGTTAGATTTGGAATGGTCAAGGTATTTTGATGGACCTGGCACTTTATTTCATCGGGGGTCAATGTAGAGAACATAGGCGCCTCCTTGCAACCGGAAGGCGCCAAGGGAACAAGCACCTCCCTGTAGTCAGAAGGCACCAAATAAATGCAAGCGCCTCCCTGCAGTCAAAAGGCGCCAAATGAATACAAGCGCCTCCATGCAATCGAAAGGCACCAACTGAACACAAGCACCTCCTTGCAGTTAGAAGATGCCAACTAAATGCGAGTGCCTCCCTGTAGTCGAAAGGCACCAATTGAATACAAGCACCTATGTGCAATTGGAAGGCACCAAATGAACACAAGCACCTCCCTACAGTTAGAAGGTGCCAACTGAACACAAGCACCTCCCTGTAGTCAGAAGGCACCAACTGAATGCGAGCGCCTCCCTGCAGTCGAAATGCGCCAACTGAATGTGAGTGCCTCCCTGCAATCGAAAGGCACCAACCAAAGACAAGTGCCTCCCCATAGTCGAAATGCACTAATAGAAGGCAAGCGCCTCCCCACAGTCGAAAGGCACTAAGGGAAGGCAAGCGCCTCACTACAACCGAAAGGTGCCATTGATTCTCTTCTCGTTGACCAGAGTTGAATGACGTGGACGACAACAACTGGTGCAGTTATAGCTCTGCATCATGCAGAGCTAAATTGGAGATAGCACCAATGTATCCAAACATCTTACTGATGCCAGGCAAAGCATGAACTAAAACAAACACGCTGCATTCAGAACAGAATGCCAGATGTCGATTGCATTCGCCAAACTGTTCTAATTTAATCTAGGAAGAATCGACTATTGTAACCACTTCTGTAATAGAAGTTCTATGGTTGTGTTATATAAACACACGTAGATCATTCTAATGAATATATAGAATTAATTAATAAAGATCCATTTCAAATTACAGAAGATAGATTGTAATACATTGATAAATATATTATAGTTCCATAAGTTCTAAGTGCGTGTTCGAACAGGAAGAAGCTACTGGAGCCTGGGCCCACTCCAAGCCAGTATTTCTTCCCCATCTCCTTTTTGTTTATTTATTTTAATTAGTTTATTGCTTTCATAGGAACGTTCATTAGTTTGCTAGTTCCAATATTTGTAGTAGGTTTATTTTCAGGAATGTATACATGATTTATTTCTGTAGATTTAATTCTATTCTTCTTACGTAATTTATTGAGGAGTGCGGGAATGATTGAAAACCATTTCAAGAACACCCCCCAAACGTAGGATTAGCAGATTCACCTCCAGTGGTATTGTAGTAACCTAATTTTGACTCTTCGCAAGTTTACGAAGCTCCTTGGGTTGATAATTAAATGCATGGGCATGTGACAAAAATAGGAAACCATTCACCTTGTTTGGCCCACAACATTTTGGCATCGTTGTCGGGGAAGCATCTTAATTAGATTACTTACAATACCTTGAAACCTTCATCTGACCTTATATGAGTTCTTCGAGAAGAAGAGGACTTGACGGTCGCTTTATAAGAACTAATCCATCAGGACCTGAGTTAGCCGAGCATTTTGGATTTGAGTTAGACTCGCCTGACCTACCAACAGTCCATTGGAGTGAGGAACCATACTTTGTCCAAAGTTCCACCTCATCCCATCAACAAGGGGATGAACAAATCATCATAAATCCCCTATTTAATAGGACTCCCCTAGAGGAAGCCTTGTTGTGGAAGGCTATGGAGGATCAGACGATCTCGCCAGACAACTTTAGAGCATTGACTCAAAAAGTTTTAAATGATCGAAAGGCCATAAATGCTACATTAGAAACCACATTTCCCAAAAAAATGGTAGATAATGATGAAGTCTCATCTAGATTTAGTTTCCCAATAAAGGAGGGAGTAGGAGATACCAAAATGAAAAACATATCCCCTGCTCACATCCCGTCCTTTAGAGGACACCTGACTGAGGATCCTGACCTATTTTTATTCAAGTTTGATATTTTGTGCAGGTCTGTGGATTACAAATCAAACACATAGAAGTTGAAATTATTTCCTTCTACATTAGACGATGCAGCTCTACGATGGTTCATCGGTCTGGGAGACAAACACATCACCACCTGGGACTAGATGAAGACGCTCTTTCTAGAGCAATATCAAGATTTTGGGAGAGCAAGAGACTCCAGGGAGGAGGTCCTGAGCATGACACAAAGAGAAGATGAGTCTCTCGAGGAGTATTGGGAGAGATTCAACTTTAATCTTCAATGGTCCCCTCACTCGAAGCTATCTGATAAGTCCCTCAAAATCATATTATTGAGGGGACTTACCAATGAGTCATCAGAGGCTCTCAACATGATCTCTAGAGGTGATGTATATTAGCATGCTATGGATGACATCTGGCAATTATGCCAAAACTAATCGAGAAGGCAAGGAAAAATCACTGCCAGGACCATGAAGGTGACTACTTCAGTCACCAAGATAGAAATAGGCAACATGCTGGAGGATTTGAAGAGCGAAATGCTCTCATCTCTAGCACTGCAAATGGATACGTTGCTGTTAGAAAATAAGAAACAAAAAAATGACATAGCATTAGCCTATTTTTTCCCAAAATGCAGAGGAAGTAACGCAAAGAATGCATGTCTAGAAAACAAGGTTAGAGTATGCATAGTTTGTAGGCTGAATCATAAAACTCGATTGTGCCCACAACTGCCCAGTAACCAAGAAGCGGCTGAGAGCACGGAGGCCTACTTCATAGGCAATAGGAAGAGTTAGCCATAGCCCCCCATGGGGAATATACCAACCAGAATGCCATCATATTGGGGAGGGTCATACATGCACCAAGGACCCCCTCAACCACCTAATATGGGGTGGTGGGGACCGTCACCCTGGACGAATGCACCCCCAGCAACATTCTCGAATCAGCAGCCATGGATGCCATATCCATATCTTGGGTAGTAGTGGAGAGGCCACAATGCAAGGAATCAAACTCCATAGAATGCAGCTCCTGCTCACATCCAACAGAACTTACCAGCATTGCCAATAGTGAGACCTGTGCAACTACCAGCACAATCAATAGCAAACCCAAAAAATAGAGTAAATCAACTGATATACAATGTAGAAGGTGAGATGTACCATATATACAATATTCAGATTAGATCAGGTAGGCAGCTAGGAGTAGAGACACCACCTCTGGTAGAAGAGGAGGAAGAAATAGTAGAGATACCTCCACTGGTAGAAGAGGAGGCAGAAATAGAGGAGACACCTCTGGTAGAAGAAGGAAAGGCACTTGAGAGAGTGAAGGCTCCATTTCCTAGCCGGCTGCAGGAATAGAGAAAAACAACACAACCAAAATTTGACATCTTGTCGAGCTTGAAGAATCTCACGGTGACAATCCCATTATTTCAAGCAATTCGAGATGTCCCCATTTACACCAAGGCAATTAGAGAAATGTGTCTAAGGATACCGGGACGAAAAGCTACCCAGACTATCAACATCGTGGGTAAAATGGCAGATCTAATGATGGGTATAACACGTCATCCAAAGTATGTAGATCCAGGCAGCCCAGTGCTAATCGTAAAAATTGGAGGACATTCCTTATCCAACACATTGGTTGACCTCGGGGTAGCTATCAACATGATGCCTCAAGAGACCATGCAGAGGCTATGGCTCACGAACCTGAAGCCAACCACGACAGTGTTGCAGTTAGCTGATCGATCAACTGTATCGCTAGAAGGGATGTTGGAAGATGTGATCATAACAGTCAGTGCATGGGAATACCTAGCTAATTTTTTAGTTTTGCAAACCAAGACCAGGCTGGGCGGTTACCCGCTCATTTTGGGGAGGCCATGGCTGGCAATAGCTGACGCTTACATCAACTGTTGAGATGGGCTAATGACCATATCCAATGGGAAAAATGTCAAAAGGCTGACCATTTCACTGCCAGCCCATTCTATGGACTCGGAAGAAGAACCCAAGATCACCAAGCATGGAACTACGGAGTTGTCCATAATCTAGCTGATGATGACCTTGGAGGAGGTGGCAGAAGAGGATGAGGATGGTGCTATCATAGAATTTCTCCATGAGAATCATCCACCCTCGCACCTGGATCGATGTTGACTGGTGCCCAAGATCAGAACATCCAAAAAATACACATTAGGCCAGGGAGGACATTAAACGTCAATAGTGGGTTGATGCCCACACAACTAGAAAAATTGGAAGAGCTTCTGGTAAAACACCAGCAAGCATTTGCATGGGACTACGTAGATATGCACGACATCAGCCCAGAAATATGTACCCATTAGATTTATTTAGATGACCAGGCAACTCCTAGTCGACAGCCACAGAGAAGGATGAACCCAGTAATGAAAGACATTGTTAGAGAAGAACTGCACAAACTTCTGGCTATCGAATTCATATATCCAATTTTTGATAGTGAATGGGTATCACCATTAGTGGTGGTCCCCAAAAAGAATGAGAAATGGTGGATCTGCGTGGACTACAAGGCATTGAAAAAGGTGACTAAGAAAGACCACTTCCCGCTCCCGTTCATCGATCAGGTCTTGGACACACTCTCAGGAAGAAAATACTTCTCCTTTCTGGATGGTTTCAGTGGTTACAACCAGATCTAGATAGGGGAAGAAGATCAAGATAAAACAACGTTCACCTGTCCATGGGGAACGTTTGCCTATAAGGTATTACCTTTTGGATTGTGCAATGCACCGGCCACCTTTCAAAGGGTGGTGCTTAGCATATTATCTGATATGATAGGAGACGGGGTGGAATTATACATGGACGACTTCACTACCTATGGAGAAACCTTCGAGGAGGTAATGACAAATCTGGAAAGAGTGCTCGATAGGAGCAAGGAAAATCATGTCCCTAAGTAATGAATTTTTTTTTAAGATGATGTAGGAAGGCATCATGTTGGGACACCACCTCTCTATAGAAGGAATAAAAGTAGAGAAGAGGAAGATCGAGGTTGTTGGATGTGTCTCATTCTTTGTCAAAAAAGAATTGTACGACAGGCACTACAGCGCAAAAGACGATGGGTAGGGGGGTCCGGGGGGTCGGAGGCCCCCAAGGACCCCGGCTACGGTAAAGGTGATTACATAATAGGTGATGGCTCGGGGTGCATAGGGGGATGCCCTCGGATACGATGAAAGTGATAGAAGCCGGCGAAGCCGACGTCGATAAAAGCCGACAAAGCCGACGACAAAATTTTCACCTACTTTTATCGCTACTTTTCACCTACTTTTATCGCTACTTTTGGAGCGACCCTCAAGATTCCCACGGTTGGTGGGTGGTTAGTGGGTGTGGGTGGTTTAGCCCATGATGTTGTATCCATGGTACCCTAATACCACTTGGTGGTTTAGGGTTGTATGAGTTTCCTTATATAATTATTGTAATGTCCCATTTTAGGGACAAGAGAGAGAATAATATATCAAGGAGGATAGACTCTTGTTTGCTGGACTAGCCCAAATTGGGTGAACCAGGGTAAATCTTGTGTGTTATATGTGCATTGAATGGTGTCATTATTTCCTTAGTTATTATTTTTGCATTATTTCTAGAATATGTTTTTGTAAATTCTCTTCATTTGGTATTAGAGCCAAGTCATTAGCCATAGGGGGATGCCTTTATTGCTAGGGTTTAAATCCGTTTGAAGAAGATCTAGGGTTTCTAGGAGTGAGAGGAAACCTATTTTGGAGTGGGAGTTACGCAGAAGGAGTTTGAAGGAAAAATGTCAGGAAATCATTCAAGGATAGAGATCGAGAAATTTGATGGCAAAATTTTTGAGCTATGGAAGTTAAAGATGGAAGATATGCTCGTGGACAGAGATCAGTGGGCTGCTATTTCAGAAACAACACAACCTACGGGTATTTTCGATGAATATTGGGAGAAGATGAATCGAAAAGCAAGGAGTCTGATTCGACTGTGTCTTGTAGATTTGGTGCTCATCAATGTTTCAGGAGAAGCTATAGCAAAGGATCTCTGGGAGAGGTTAGGGGCTTTGTATCAATCGAAGTCCCTAGTGAACAAATTATTCCTCAGAAAGAAACTATACAATCTTAGGATGCATGATGAGGATTCGGTTGCAAATCATATGAATGCATTCAATACAGTGGTAAGTCAACTAACATCTATAGAAATTAAGTTGAGTGAGGAAGATAAATGCATTACTTTGTTATGCTCTTTACCAGATTCATGGGATAACTTAGTAGTAGCAATTGGTAGTACAACTTCATCCACATTGAAGTTTGAAGATATAGTGGCATCTCTATTATCTGAGGATATGAGGAGAAAAGCCATGGAGAGCACATCTAAGGAAGACCTAACAGTGAGAGGGCGTGCCAAGGAGAAGGACAAATATAGATATGGTGATAGGTCTAAGTCTAAAGGTAGATCCAAGTCTCGAGGGAATTTTGAGAGAAAATGCTGGAATTGTGGCAAGCCTGGTCATATGAAGAAGGATTGCAGATCAAAGAAAGCTAAGTCTGGAAAAAAGTCTGATGAATCAACTTCCACAGAGATGAATAAATCCATTGATGAAGTAGGGGATGTATATCTGGCATCCTGCTCATCGTGCTCCACACGATCAGATAAAAATGATTGGTTGATTGATACTGGTGCCTCTTTTCATATGACTCCTCATAAAGGGTGGTTCAATGAATATGAAAGATATGATGGAGGGGAGGTACTATTGGGAGATGATTCACCACTCAGAATCATGGGTCATGGAAGAGTGAAAATTTTGCTACAGGATGGTAGGGTTAAGACCCTACCAGGTGTGATGCATATTTCGAGACTTGCTAGAAATTTGATTTCGGTAAGCAAAATGGCCGATGCAGCAGTGAATGTCAGTTTTGGCAAGGATTCATGCAAAATGGTTCATGGATCAATGGTGTTGGCAAGGGGAGTTCAGATTGGAACATTGTATAAGCTATTGGGAAGCACTATGACAAATGAGTGCAATAGCTCAACTATTCCTGAGGTTGATTCTGATAAAAGCTCAACACTCTGGCATCAAAGGATGGGACATATTGGAGAAAAGGGATTGCATACCCTGTACACAAAAGGTATGGTTCATGGTATCCCTAATTACTCAATGTCTTTCGAGTTCTATGAACATTGTATTTATGGTAAACAGAATCGGGTTAGTTTTCCATCTGGTGCCACAAGATCTAGTGGGGTACTAGATTTGATCCACAGTGATATTTTTGGTCCTGTTCCTATGCCGTCTCTTGGAAAATCATGGTATTATGCTTCCTTTGTTGATGATTTTTCAAGATATGCATGGATTTACTTTCTTAAGAGCAAAGATGAAGTGTTTGAAAAATTTAAGGAATTTAAAGCACTTGTTGAGAATCAAACTGATAAAAGGATTAAGGTGTTAAGGTCTGATAATGGAGGGGAATATTGTTCTAATATATTTGAGAAATTTTGTAAGCAATGTGGTATTGCAAGACAGAAGACTACTCCATATACACCTCAACAAAATGGAGCTACAAAGAGGTTGAACAAATCACTGATGGAAAAGGCTAGAAGTATGCTCAGTGGTGAAGGTTTGGCACAGGAATTCTGGGCAGAAGTAGTGAGTGCAACATGCTACTTGCGAAATCGGTCACCTACATCAGCATTGCCGGATCAAACTCCATTTGAAGCTCTATTTGGTAAGAAACCATCTATTTCACATCTCAGAGTTTTTGGCTGTGATGCATACATGCATATTCCAAAGGAGAAAAGAAGTAAGCTAGATAATAATGCTGTTAAATGTATCTTTATTGGTTATAAAGATGGTGTTAAAGGATAAAGATTTGGAATCCAAAAACTAAAAGTATAGTGTATGGTAGAGATGTGGTGTTTAGGGAGATGATCAGTGATTCCAGGAAGGTAGTTACAGAAGAGGAACCTGGAACGGTCCAATTTGATCTCATGGAAAACTATTAGATAGTAGAGGATCTGGAAGAGGAGCATACAGATGAGGATATGGAATAGGATCATACAGGTGAGGATCTGGAAAAGGATGAAGAAGAGGTTCATACACCTGTGGTAAGGAGATCAACACGGGAAAGGAGGCAACCTGAAAGGTACAGTCCATCTGCTTTTCCTACTTCTTTTGTACTATCTCATTATCGATGAAGATCCTAGAACAGTTAGAGAAGTCATGTAATTCGGAGAGGCAAACCGTTGGGAAGAGGCCATGGATGAGGAAATGATGTCCCTAAAAAAGAACAGAACATGGGATTTAGTGAAATTACCAAGTGGTAGGAAAGCAATAGGTTGCAAGTGGATCTTTAAGAAGAAGCGAGAATCGTTGAAGGTAAAGTGGAGAAATATAAAGCTCGCTTGGTTGCTAAAGGTTTTTCCCAGAGTTGAAGGAATTGATTATGGTGAAGTTTTTTCTCCCGTTGCAAAGCTAACATCAATTAGATTTATGTTAGCTGTGGCTACTACATTTGATCTTGAAATAGAACAGATGGATGTGAAAACTGCATTCCTTCATGGAGATTTGGAGGAAGAAATCTATATGAGGTAGCCTAAAGGTTTCACTGTTGCAGGAAAGGAGGATCTAGTATGTAAGTTAAAGAAATCATTGTATGGACTGAAACAATCACCTAGAATGTGGTACCAAAAATTTGATACTTATGTTTTAGGAATTGGTTTTGTTCGTAGCAATGCTGATCACTCTGTGTGTTTTCAAAGAAAATTGGTAATGTAATTGTCATTATAGTTCTTTATGTTGATGACATGTTACTAATTGGAAATAGCAAGAAACTGGTCAGGGAAGTAAAGTCTCAGTTGGCATCGCAGTTTGACATGAAGGATCTTGGCCTTGCAAATTTTATATTGGGTATGCAAATAAAAAGAGATCGCTCTAACGAAAGTTGTGGCTGGATCAGAAAAAGTATGTTGAGACAGTGTTGAAAAGGTTCAATATGCAGGATTGCAAACCGATGAAGGTACCTATTTCTTTAGGTGAAAAATTGTTTCCTGAACAATGTCCAAAGACAGAAGAAGAGGTAGAGGAAATATCACATATTCCTTATGCAAATGTTGTAGGTAGTTTAATGTATTCCATGGTTTATACTAGAGCAGACATTGCCCATGCAGTGGGAGTCTTGAGTAGATATATGTCTAAACCTGGTAAAGAGCATTGGACTGCTGTGAAAAGGGTTTTCAGATATTTGCGTGGCACCTTTGATTTTACAATCTGCTATGAGGGAACAGGTAAAAAAAATAGACAATTGGATATAGAAGGGTTTGTTGATGCATATTGGGTTGGAGATCTGGACAGGAGAAGATCTACTAGTGCTTATGTATTCAATTTGTTCAGAGGGGCCATTAGTTGGATGAGCAAGAGGCAGACCGTTGTTGCTCTTTCAACTACTGAAGCTGAGTATATGGCAGCCACTGATGCTAGTAAGGAAGTTGTATGGCTGCAAAGACTATGTGCTGAAATTGGGTTCTTTCAAGGAGCTGTGAAGATAAACTGTGACAGTCAGAGTGCCATATTTTTGGCAAAGAACCCTGCTTACCATTCAAGAACGAAGCACATTGATACAAAGTTCCATTTCTGCAGGGACATGCTTGAACAGAGGAAAGTGTTGCTGGAAAAGGTAGACACCAAGGAAAATGTTGTAGATGCTTTAACCAAGGCTGTAAGCACTAAAAAGTTTAGATTCTGTACAATTGAAATGGGTCTGGCAAAGTATTCAACAAGTGGGAGAATGTTGGATGTGTCTCATTCTTTGTCGAAAAAGAATTGTATGACAGGCACTACAGCGCAAAAGACGATGGGTAGGGGGGGTCCGGGGGGGCCGAAGGCCCCCAAGGACCCCCGGCTATGGTAAAGGTGATTACATAATAGGTGATGGCTTGGGGTGCATAGGGGGACGCCCTCGGATACAGTGAAAGTGATAGAAGCCGGCGACAAAATTTTCACCTACTTTTATCGCTACTTTTCACCTACTTTTATCGCTACTTTTGGAGCGACCCCCGAGATTCCCACGGTTGGTGGGTGGTTAGTGGGTGTGGGTGGTTTAGCCCACGGTGTTGTATCCATGGTACCCTAATACCACTTGGTGGTTTAGGGTTGTATGAGTTTCCTTATATAATTATTGTAATGTCCCATTTTAGGGACAAGAGAGAGAATAATATATCAAGGAGGATAGACTCTTGTTTGCTTGGACTAGCCCAAATTGGGTGAACCAGGGTAAATCTTGTGTGTTATATGTGCATTGAATGGTGTCATTATTTCCTTAGTTATTATTTCTACATTATTTCTAGAATATGTTTCTGTAAATTCTCTTCAGAGGTCATCAGAGACCTACCTAGCCCCAGAATGCAGGAGGTAAGAAGTTTCCTTGGATCAGCCGGGTACTACCGATGATTTATCATCGAATTTAGTAAGATTGCCAAACCACTACACACCCTACTTTCTAAGGATGTAGATTTCAATTGGACGGGAGATTGCGAAGAAGCGTTCCAATTGCTGAAAGAAAGATTGATATCTACACCGGTCTTGAGAGGACAGAATTGGGCCATACTATTCCATATTTACTGCGATGCATCTAATGGTGTGATTGGAGCAGTCCTCGGGCAGAAATATGGTGAAGAATTCTATGCCATCTATTATGTCAGTAAAAACTTGGCGGGAGCAGAGCTCAACTATACAGTGACAGAAAAAGAATTCCTCATAGTTGTCCATGCAATAAACAAATTTTGCCACTATATAACGGGATACAAGGTCTTCGTCCATACGGACCACGTGGCTATCAGGTATCTGATGAGCAAGTCGACCATTGGTAGTAGAATTATCAGATGGCTGTTGCTATTGCAGGAATTTGACATCACTATAGTCGATAAACTAGGCAAGGACAACGTCGTGGCAGATTTTCTGTCTAGATTGATACCAGCAGATCATCAAGCAGTGGAAGATCAATTTTTGGACGAACATCTATTTGCTATTAGTGAACAAACTCTGTGGTATGCAGACATAGCCAATTACTTGGCCACCGAAAGGACCTCGCCTTCTCTATCCTACCGAGAAAAGCAGGCAGTCATAGAGAAGAGTGCATCATTCCTTTGGATGGATGGTCTCCTATTTAAAATAGGATGGACCAAATTATAAGAAGATGCATAGCAAAACAAGATTTTTCAGAAGTGCTCAAGGCATGTCATGATGAGCCATGCAGAGGACACTTTGCAGGGAAATGAACCACCTACAAAATCCTGCAGGCTGGGTATTTTTGGCCCACTCTATTCAAGGATGCGACAGTGTATACCATCAAGTGTGATGAGTACCAGAGGATGGGTAGACCAACCCACCGAGATGAAATGCCCCTGCAGCCCCAGGTACACTTGGAACCTTTTGATAAATGGGGCATGGACTTCGTGGGACCATTTAATCCACATTTGATGGGAAGGAGGTTTATTTTGGTCTACACGGATTACGTCACCAAATGGGTGGAAGTGCAGGCATTAAGGGACTCAAAGGAAAGAACGGTCATTGATTTCTTATTTGCCCATATTTTCACATGATTTGGGGTTCCTCGGGAAATAACAATGGACCAAGGACCCCAATTCACCTCCAAATTGATTGAGGAGCTGATGGAGCAGTATAGAGTTTGGCACAATAAAACCATGCCCTACCATCCATAGGTGAACGGGCAAGTAGAAGTGACAAACAGGGAGATAGAAAACATCCTGACCAAAACCATGTAGCAACACAAGAAATATTGGGCCACACGATTGCCGGAGGCAGTTTGGGCATACAACACCACATGGAAATCCACCATAGGATGCACACCTTTCCAATTGGTCTATGGAAAAAATGCGATGATGCCCATCGAGTTCAAAATCAAAACTTTGAGGACAACTTCAAAATTAAATTTGAGCTTGGACGAAGCTCAAAAATAGAGGATTTGCTAGCTAGATCAGCTAGAAAAAATCTGACTGGATGCTTTGCAAAGGATAGAGATTATACAGAAGCAGAGAAAGAAGTGGCATGATAACCACATCAAGCTGAAGAAGTTCCAGGTAGGGGAATGGGTACTATTGTATGATTCTTGATTCCAGGAAAGGAAGGGCAAACTTATGCAGAGCTGGATGGGGTCGTATGAGGTGGCAGAGCTCATTAGGAACGGTGCGATGCGTGTTAAGACAATTGATGGTAGCAACACCATGTTCATAGTCAATGGCCACCGACTACGCCCCTATAATACGTCTGAAATGTTACAGGTGGAATCCAGAGTAGGCGTGGGAGAGACCCCATCTTGCTAGATCTAGATCGAAATCTCACAGGTGAAATGGTGGGCACGAAAGTGCTCACCCAAAATTTTTAATTAGTTAATATAGTTTTTTTATGTGTGTTTTTGTAGGGACGACACCCGCATGCAAACTGTAGGCATCCTAATCCAGGGCCTAACAGGCATGGAATGCATCTAACTACATTTATTTGCCTTTCTTTTTTGGTTGCTTTTTGCAGGTGGAGGACCTGATAGCATGAGGGATAGGTATCTGGGAAACCAGGCCTGATTCGGCTCATCATTCTGACACCGACTCATAGGTAGAATCTAGGCAACATGAAAAAATTGGGAAGGCTTGATCACCCTTTTTCCAGTCAAATCGCCAAGCCCATAAGAAGGCACCTTACTGCACCCAGAAGGTGCCAAGCCTAGAAGAAGGTGCCTTACTACATCTAGAAGAAGGTGCCAAGTCCAGAAGAAGGTGCCTTACTGCACCCAGAAGGTGCCAAGACTAGAAGAAGGTGCCTTACTACACCCAGAAGGTGCCAAGTCCAGAAGAAGGTGCCTTACTGCATCTAGAAGAAGGTGCCAAGCCTAGAAGAAGGTGCCTTATTGCACATAGAAGGCACCAAGTCCAGAAGAAGGCACCTTACTACATCCAGAAGAAGGCACCAAGACAAGAAGAAGGTGCCTTACTACACCCGAAGGCGCCAAGACCAGAAGAAGGTGCCTTACTGCACCCAGAAGGTGCCAAGCCTAGAAGAAGGTGCCTTACTACATCCGAAAGGTGCCCATATAGAAGAAGGCACCTTACTGCATCCAAAAGGTGCCAAGTCCATAAGAAGGCACCTTACTACATCCAAAATGCGCCCATCCAGAAGAAGGCATACAATATATATATATATATATATATATATATATATATATATATAGGCGCTTTCCATGGAAGGAAGGCACCAGGGGAAAAAAAAAAAAAAAAAAAGGCCAACTGAATACGCCTTCCAACATCAGGAAGGCGCATTCATCCAACCGAATACGCCTTCCAACATCAGGAAGGTGCATTCATCAAGACAAATGCATTCCAACATCGGGAAGGCATGAACCAGAAGGAGGCGCATGCAGGCAAAAGCACCTCCCACCAATCAGAGGCACCTTGTAGCATTGGAAGGCACATTCGTTCGAAGAAGAGCATCGACAACATTGGGAAGGCGCTACAAGGGCACCATCCACATGGGGAAGGTACCAAAGAACACCTCCCGCATACAACATTTACATCTATCAGATGCCTCGAGCGAAATGAAGCATCGCATGAATAAACATCATCAAATGACCATATCCCTCCATCATGTCACAAGTCAGCAAATCAGCGGCTACCACGACAACTGGAACGCTGAATCAGGTACACGCATATTAAATCAAATCTTTTATATAATTATTTATAAATACGTAGTACCAAAAAATACAGCTGTCATAGAGATCGTACCCCCCATAGCCAAAAACTCATGCCAATGATAGGACGCCTTCCATAACTGCTATGGTTAGGCATCTTTTGTATAAGAAGGCGCCTTCCTGAAGAAGGAAGGACCAAAAAAAAATATAGCAGCAGAAGGCACCATGGGAGGAAGGTCCAAGAACCACGCGATGAAGAAGAATGAACCTAGTGACACTGATGGGATCAAAGGGGCAGTGAAGACCCAATTCGAAGCCGAGGGGTGGCTCGAATACTGCACCTTGGTCAGTCAGGGCTAGGATGTGGAGGCAGCCAAAGAATTTGCTGCTTCTTTGAGGGGCGATGCAGCCCAAGTACGAGGGATGGAAATTCTAGTCACCCCTGAGTTCATCTCACAGGTGATTGGATTGCCTCTCACGGGGGAATGTATATACAAGGGTGGAGCATTAAAACTATACGCCGAAATACTATTGCTGGGAGGAAATGTGCAGATAGATAGGGAGGGGTTTTTCAAAAATAGTCTCACCATGAATATGCGGAAAATGTTCGAGCAAATTGATTGATTCTTCACATGTACAGGGAAGTATACCCTTCTGCACCTTAATCATGTGCACTTCCTCAATAACCTAATGCATGTGAGGAAATTAAATATACCTTTCTACCTGGCGAGTGCTCTGAAAGATGAAGTGGCTTGATACCAGAAAGGGGCACTGTCCACCTTAGCCCACCATGGGCTGATATCGGTATTGGTCTGCCACATAGAAGCACAAGGACAAAACCACGACATAGAGGGAGATGGTGGCCAAATAGAGCAACACAATGCGGTTACTGAATTAGGGCAAGGTGAACCCCTGTAGAGGAGATAACAAACATCGAGCAATTAGCGTTGCCCTATTTTACAAGAGGAGCAGAGCAGTCATCGGGGCAACCGAATCCTCCAAGAGATGGCGACGATGAAAATTCAGAGGGCTACCTGCAGCTTGGATGCCATGAGGGCGTGGCATATGTTAGGCATGGGGGGATGATGAGCACCAGAAATGCTCATATTTTGTACATATTTCTTGGATCAATATGCGGTTGTATAATAAGGATTACATACTTTTATGAATTATTATATAGATATTTGATATAATTATACGTGTTATCTAATTTGTGTGCTTTTAGTATGTTTTGTGGAATTGTAGTTGATTTAGTTAGATTCGGAATGATCGAGGTCTTTTGATGGACCTGGCACTTTATTTCATCGGGGGTCAATGTAGAGAACATAGGCGCCTCCCTGCAATCGAAAGGTGCCAAGGGAACAAGCACCTCCCTGTAGTCGGAAGGTGCCAACTAAATGCAAGTGCCTCCCTACAGTTGGAAGGTGCCAACTGAATACAAGCGCCTCCCTACAACCAGAAGGCACCAACTAAACACAAGCACCTCCCTGCAGTCAGAAGGCACCAACTGAATGCGAGCGCCTCCCTACAGTCGAAAGGTACCAACTGAATACAAGCACCTCCTTGCAATTAGAAGGTGCCAACTGAACACAAGCACCTCCTTGCAATTGGAAGGCACCAACTGAACACAAGTGCCTCCCTGCAGTCAGAAGGTGCCAACTGAATGCAAGTGCCTCCCTGCAGTCGAAAGGCACCAACTGAATGCGAGCGCCTCCCTGCAATCGAAAGGCACCAACCAAATACAAGCGCCTCCCCACAGTCAAAAGGTGCTAATAGAATGCAAGCGCATCCCCATAGCCGAAAGGTGCTAAGGGAAGTCAAGCGCCTCCTTACAACTGGAAGGTGCCATTGATTCTTTGCCTGTTGACCAGAGTTGAACGACGTCGACGGCAGTGGCTAGTTTAGTTCCAACTCTATGTCATGCAAAGCTAAATTGGAGATAGCACCAATGTATCTAAATGTCTTACTGATGCCAGGAAAAGCATGAACCAAAACAAACATGCCGCCTTCAGAATAGAATGCCAGATGTTGATTGCATTCGCCAGACTGTTCTAATTTAGTCTGGGAAGAATCGATTGTTGTAACCACTTCTGTAACAGAAGTTTTGTGGGTGTGTTATAGAAACACACACAGATCGTTTTGAGGAATATATAGAATTAATTAATAAAGATCCATTTCAAATTACAGAAGATAGATTGTAATACGTTGATAAATATATTCCAGTTCTAGAAGTTCTAAGTGCGTGTTCGATCGGGAAGAAGCTGCTGGAGCCTGGGCCCACTCCAAGCCAGTATTTCTTCCCCATTTCCTTTTTGTTTATTTATTTTAATTATTTTATTGCTTTCATAGGAACATTCATTAGTTTGCTAGTTCCAGTATTTGTAGTAGGTTTATTTTCAGGAATGTATACATGATTTATTTATGTAGATTTAATTCTGTTCTTCTTACGTAATTTATTGAGGAGTGTGAGAATGATTGACAACCATTTCAAGAACACCCCCCAAATGTAGGATTAGCAGATTCACCTCCAGTGGTATTGTAGTGACCTAATTCCGACTCTTCGCAAGTTTACAAAGCTCCCTAGGTTGATAATTAAATGCATGGACATGTGACAAAAATAGGAAACCATTCACCTTGTTTGGCCCTCAACACAATTCATCCTTATATTATTAGATGATATTCTAGTATACTCCCAAGATAGGAAAGAACATGATAAACATATTAAAATTGTGCTAGATTTGTTAAAAATAATCAACTATTTTGGAATATATAAAAAAGTAATTTTTATGCCTTAGAAGTATGGTATTTAGGATATATTATATTTTTTAAAGGAATTGTAGTGGATCTGAAGAATATTGAGGCTTTTCTGAATTGGTCACTACCTACTAATGTGTTAGAAGTGTAGAGATTCATGGAGATGATGGGTTATTATAGGTGTTATGTGAAGGATTATTCTAAAATAGTTGTTGTAATAACCAATATCAAAAATAAAGAGAAGGAATTTAAGTGGATAGCTAAGTGTGAAGCTACTTTTGCATTGCTTAAGTAGAAAATCACCATGACACCAATACTAAATATTTGAGATTCTCAAGAAAACTTTTTTGTATGTACTTGATGCATCATTTTAAGGGTTAGAAGGCATGATTTCACAAGATGAGTTAGACATAGCCTATACATTAAGGAAAATCAAGAAATATGAGGTTAACTATGCTACACATGATCTAGAGATAGCAACAGTGGTGCATGCTCTTAAGATCTGGAATCATTACTTGGTAGGAATACCGTTTGAGTTAAGGATCGACTATCAAATATTGAGGTACATATTTACCCAACGTATGCTCAATGTAAGAAAAATAAGATGGATCAAGTTCTTAGTTGAATATGACTTTGATATCAAATATACCAAAGGACAGGAACATAAGGTGGTTGATGCCTTAAGTAGAAGAAGGCATATAGCAAATTTGAACTAAAGCCATTTAGAATTATTAGATCAAGTTAGGAAAATCCAATATTAGGATGAGTATTTCAAGGAAATTCAGGCTAAAATGGGAAGAAATATTGAAGAGAGCAAGAATTTTAGCATAGAATATGGTCTTTTATGCTTTAAGGATAGGGTCATCATACCAAAAATAGGTGATTTAAGGAGACTGATCATGTAATAAGCACATATATCTCCTTACTCTACTCATACTAGAGGGTATAATATGAGGGAGAATATGAAAATCACCTTCTTTTGGATAGGGATGACGTAGGATATCACCAATTTTATTTCTCAATGCCTAGAATACCATAAGGTGAAAGCTGAACATAAACACCTTACAAGGCAACTATATCCACACAATATACCTATGCAGTATCTATGGAGTTCATAGTAGGTATACCCAAGACCAGGTATCAACATAACATAGTATTTATGATAGTATATAGATTGAATAAGGTTACACATTTTATACTAGGGAACATCAAAGATGATGCTCAGGTCATGGTTAATAGATTTTCCAAAGATATATTTAGGTTACATGGATTTATTGAAATCATTATTTCATATTGGGATTCCAGATTCACTTCTAAATTTTGGAAGACCCTACATTGTGTAGTGGGTACACAACTAAATATAAGCTCTACATATCACCCTGAGATCAATGGTAAAACTGAGAGGGTGAATCAAGTTCTAGAATACATGATTTCCATGTAATGCATGGACCAAAAGTCTCAATGGGAAGACTATCTATATCTCATAAAATTTATTTATAAAAATGGTCATCATTCTTATTTGGGTATGGCCCTGTTTGACATCTTGTATGGCAAGATATGTAGAACACCTTTGTCTTGGGATAATTTGGAGGATCAGGTCATGATAAGACTAGACATGGTCAAATAAATGGAAGGTCAACTTAATATAATCAAGCAAAGGCTTAAGGAAGTCATCAACCATTAGAAAATCTATACTAATCTAAAATATTTCCAAGGGAATTATCTATGGGAGACAAAGTGTTCTTAAGGGTTAAACCAACAAAAAGTGCCATAAAATCCATGAAGTTGAATCCTTGATTTGTTGGACCTTTAAATATTACTAATAATATTAGTCCATTGGCATACAAACTTGCATTGTCACCCAACATATCAAATATCCATGACACATTCCACATATCCCTACTTAGGAGGTACATTTTTTATCTTGATCGTGTGTGGGATATATCTAAATTGCAGATGGAAAACCCTGAGGCAAGATAAGTGATGTCAATGGATATTCTAGAGTTTTTCTTCAAATTGATAAGAAAACAAACTCTAGAACAATTTACGGTCCAATGGGACTGATATTCTGAAAGATGTGCCACTTGGGAGAAAGTGGAGGATATGAAAAAATATTTCCCCTTTTGATTTGAAAATATATTGTAATAAATTTTTGTGTTAAGAAAACATGTGATTGCATCTAGTCCAAGAGTGGTAGTATATCATAACCCACCTTGGCAGGAATTTTTGCATGAGAGACTATGTATTGATAAATAATAACTTGATGCCTAGTTATGATGTATTTATATCGTTATGCAATATTTATATTAATTTATCTTTGAGGAATATAGTACTATTGATGTATTGTTAATTTGTAGAGAAGGTAAAATCATGGGAGGAAGAGGTAAAGTTAACCACTGAGAATAGGGTACTTGAAAAGGACAATGATGATTATGATAGCTTAGGGTAACATGAGTGAGTACCCTCATATAGATACCTGTATTCTTGCTTTTGTGGTTACCATCCATAGCTAGAAGTTGGTAACCTAGAAGTTATCATAAGTCTTCTGCTAGGATATGCGATTGGATTACGATGACTTCACCCACATTGTTTGAAGCATTTTTTTTCTTGCTTTTGTGCACATATGAGTTGTTGTGTAAGTGGACTTGGTAAATAATTCCCTTTGAAAACAATTAATAGATATAGAGGTTTTATTAATTCTTGGCCCACTTAAATACAATACTAATATTTAATATTAGTATAGGTATTTAATTTTAATTAAACAAAATAGGAAATGATCAATGGATTTTATGGTTTAAATTAAATTGAATTCAATATTATAAATATTAATGCTTTAATGTTTTATTTAATTATCCATTTTTACCTTTTATGAATAAATAAATAAATAAATAGTTTTATTCGAGGTAAGATATTATGAAAAAGGAAGAATAATTTAAAATTCAGATATCTCCACTCTTGTTGCATTGCTTTACTTTTAGTCGACGACATTTATGTCCAAGTAGACTTTAGGTGTTAGGGTAGATAGATCTCATTTTGTTAAGAAGAGAAAGGGAAGGAAGAAGGGGGTTTCTTACTCTTTTGGTGACTACAAGGAACCAAACATGGACAAAGCAAGGAGCTTAACTTTGAAGGAGAACTTCATTTACAAAATAATTTAGGTTGGGAGGTTTACTATCATCTAGTTTGATTACCTTTGTGCTATGCTATTAAAACCTTCAAAATATTAAAATAGTGGCATGTTGTTCAGCCTATGTTGGCCTATGATTTGCAAAAGAAATACTTTATATTTTAACCTTCATATTTGGCCTATGTTGGCCTTTGTTTTTAAAGAAGAAATAATTTACTTTAAAAAACTTCATTGAATGCAAGTTAAGTTGTTTTTTAATGGAATGACTCTTTGGTTTATCATTTTTGCAATTGTCTTCTTACTAGTACTCTTTGCACACTTTGTTTCATTTGTTGGCTGACTTAGTCCACCTCGTAAAACCTAGGCTTTTGCCTCCTTTCCATTAGTGCTCATTTTTAATTTTAAGGGTATTTGTTCTCCTTGGAAATTATTCTTTGGTCATCATGTTATTAATAGTTTTTAGACACCTTTTTTGGTGGACCATTTAGGTTGAAACCATACCTATGACCTCACATTTTCATTGTCACTAAAGAGTATTTAAAAATACTTGTACCACCAATTTAACCATACTTTCTCAGGAAGGTCTTTGAGTGATTAGTTTAGCCACATGGATAACAGGGTTGTTTGTTTCTACCCTCGATATGTCACCTTGCTCTATTTCTATTAAAATGTGGTGTTGCTAATTCATGGGTTAATAGTGGCAACAACTATAACCATCACCTAGGTATGTTCCCCTTAAGGTTAAAACTTAGGGAAAAATAAATTTAAATTCACCCTATCATTGATGTGATGCCACTGAACAATGACTTTATGGGTGGTTGAGCGTAGGTGAGGGAAGGCCAAGCAGGCCTTCCCTAGGTATTATCCCACACGTGATATGCCTTGACATGCTAAGCACCTTAAGGGGAGCAAGCCTCCCATATTGAATCGATCATATGGATGTGGTCAAGTGGGTTGTTCCACATGTTGGGATACCCTACTCCAATTTATGTGGCATGAAAATTGAGCTTGGATTCTATGGATTGTGGTTTATTTTCCATGTATATACGCTACCACCACTACTGACTTGGCTGTATCAGTTGCTACTTGGTTTTTTATGGTTTACCTATGTGTTACCCAGTTGTTGGGCTATAAAATAATTTATTGTGAGGCAGATGTTTAATCCCACACATGGTGTGAGATACTCGTAGGAGACTAAAGGGAGAAGGGCTTCCCATTAAAGGTGACCACTTCTAGGTAGGAACATGGAGGTTGCTCGAGCTACCTTGGTATGAGCACCAACAATTGGGCACTGACTATGATATTGTTGGTTAAGGTTGCAGGCTAGTTGACCACCTTCTTATCATTGTTGATTGTGTGGTAAAGATAGTGGTCTTAACTGAACACCCTCATTTTCTTAGAAAAATGGTTTATTTATTAAATGAAATGAATTATATTTAATTTAATAGAATAAACAAATGATATTGATTTATCTAAATTGAAGGATGGATGTTTAATTTATTTAAATTAAGGAAATAATTTTTATAAGTACTTTAATTGGTTAAATGTATGGGCTTTTAACTAATTAAAGGAAATGATTTTTATAAGTAATTTAATTGGTTAAAAGTATGAGCTTTTAACTAGAATTAGAATTAGAGTGGGAGTGAGCAAGGTACATATCGTGGGATGTCTCGATCCACTTCCTTGCTTCCCCTTCCCCTAGTTGTTTCCTAGTTCTTTGGTACTTTCTGGATCCTTCTCTTGGTTGACTATGGTTGCAGATGATCTCCTTGGGGTGGGAGATATATTTTACATTTTTCTACCCCTTTCCTCACTGATTTGAGGGTTTCCTTCATGTGTCTCTAGATTATGATGTTCCTAGGTCTTTCCTAGTGTTTATTTTTGTTCTTAAAGGATTATTTTTCCCTTATTCTCTTTGGGACATCCCTGGGTTCATACCTGTATTTATTTATTGTGCTTTAGGTATATTTCCCTTCTACTCTTTAGGTTATCCTAGTTTTTTGTAAGGTTTTATTTATGGTGTGGCTCAACTCTATTCCAGCTCCTTGACACTTCCCGTATCCTTCTCTCTCAACTATCTATGGTTGCAGACGATTTCCTTGGGGTGGGAGGTCACTTTTCTTCTTGTCTACCCCTTTCCCAGCCATATTGAGGATTTTCATCATGTGCCTATATTCTAGGACATCCTTGGGCCCCTCCCTGGGTTTTTTATGGTGCATCTGGGATGCCTTTTCCTTGTTGGTCTCAAATATAACCCAAATCTATTGCAAGTTTCTTCTTGGAGTCAGGTTTCAGTGGTTCTTCGAATGCGATGAATCGTGGCTTTGGGAGCATTTCTTGAGAAAGTCTTCATAGTATATTTTTGGTTTGGGGGAGACCACACGTTTCTTTTCTATGGATATGCTCTTTGGGTACCTGTATCTAGTCTCCTTGATGGGATCTTCACACTTTTTCTTGGCTTGGGGAGATCTCTATTTTACTAGTTGTTGAGTTCCTAATGGTCTTCATTTTTTGGTTCTCTAAAGTTGTTTTGTGGTGGATTTGGAGGCTGTCTAAGGTTTCTTGCTACTTTTTTTTGTCTATGGAGTGCCTTGTACTTATCATTTACAACATGTTTACATGTGGCCCCTTAATATCACATCCTTGGGACCTTATCACCCCTTATCTTGGAGATTGTAGTTCCACCTCTATTGCTTCCTTTGTATCCATTGGTTTCCAAGATGATTAACCTCGAATGCAAGGGGATTTCATGGCCTGTGGAAATCCTCAGTTTTGCTACTTCATTTTCCAGGCTTGTGTAGGATGCTATTATAGTATTTTTTTTCTAGCATCCCTATGTTTATCTCAGACTTACCTAGGTAGGACAATCGATCTCAGTGCTTCCTCTTATCCATCTAGTTGTTCGGGATGGTCTTCGTGCTTGGCAGATTTATTTTTTGGTTTTTATTGGTGGGATGCCGGTTTCTGGTTTTTCTCCTATGTAGGATTTTTTATTTTGTACTCTTCCTGCATAGGCAAGAATTTTCAATTTTCCTGCTTTGGGCAGGATTTTTAAATTTTGGTTTAATTTTCTTGCTTGGGTGGATTTTATTTGTACTTTTCTAGTTCCTTTGGCCTATCCTTTGGCCTATACTTTGGCCTATTTATTTTTCTATTGACCTATTGTAAAAAGGTTTTGGGGCCTCTTTCAAAACCCACATTTAATAAAATTTTAACTTATCAAAAAAAGTATGGGCTTTTAACTGATTAAAGAAAATGGTTTTTATAATTAATTTAACTAGTTAAAAGTATGGGCTTTTAACTCATTAAAGGAAATAATTTTTATAAGTAATTTAATTGGTTAAAAGTGTGGGCTTTTAACTGATTAAAGGAAATGATTTTAATAATCACTTTAGTTGGTTAAAAGTATGGGTTTTTAACTGATTAAAGTTAATGATTTTTATAAATAATTTTATTGGTTAAATGTATGGTCTTTTGATTGATTAAAGGAGATGGTTTTTATAAAGTATGGGATTTTTATTGATTACAGGAGATGGTTTTTATAAGTACTTTAATTGGTTAAAAGTATGGAATTTTGAATGATTAAAGGAATGGTTTTTATAAGTACTTTATTTGGTTAAAAGTATGGGATTTTGACTGATTAAAGGAGATGTTTTTTATAAGTACTTTAATTGGTTAAAAGTATGGGCTTTAAATAATTAAATGAGATGGTTTTTATAAGTACTTTAATTGGTTAAAAGTATGGCCTTTTAACTGATTTAAGGAGATGATTTTTATATGCACTTTAATTGGTTAAAAGCATGGGATTTTGAGTGATTAAAGAAGATGGTTTTTATAAGTACTTTAATTGGTTAAAAGTATAGGATTTTGAATGATTAAAGGACATGGTTTAAAATTATTTTTAATGGATTAAAAGTATGGGCTTTTAATTGATTAAATAAAACGAATAGTATGCATATTTGATTAATGAAAAGTATGGGCTTTTATTAATTAAAAAAATAACTTTATATGTATTTTGATTTATTAAAAGTATATACTTTTAATTTATTAAAAAAATGTTTATTGGATTACTCTATGCATTGATAAATTATAAAATGACTTCCATTTTTAAAGGATAAAATGACCTTCCTTTTATGATGGAATTAATCATAGATGAATTTCATTCTTGGATAATGAATGCACTTTGTATGATTAATGAAATAAGTATGCTAGTATAGAAAGAGAGAACAGTAGGTGAAGGAATTGGTGTGGAAAATAATGGGGTTTACTCATGATGGTTTGATTGAATGATTTATGCATAATTACATTATGTAAATTTTATAGTTACAATTTGGCATCCAATTTATAAATACACATGTTCATAAGTCATATAGAATATTGCATTTACTTGTATGCTTCATGGAACATATTATTTGTCCTAATCCCTTACTACCATCAACTGAGCGATGGGGAAGCAATAAGGACCAAGGAGAACACCTAGAACCAAGATATTGACCCTTTTTATATTGTAGTGAAGCTCTTTATGGAAACTTATTGTGTATTACACTCTAGAAGGAGTAATATCCTAATTGGATAATGATGTAATGTTGTATTCACTAGTGTGGTGATAATTTTATCCTACTTAGGTTATGTAATGATATAATTTATAAATGGAAGATGTATCATTTACTTGTTATAATTAAAGATCCTATGATTTTAGATGTTATAGTTTCATAAATTATCATGTTTTGTTAATATTTTAGATAGAAATTACATCTTATTTATGTATCTTCCTTTGATGATATTATAGATGTTATCCAATGTTTAATTAAGTAGGTAGACTTAATCACAACCTTTTAATGAATGAGATATTTCCATATCTTGATGAGTTAATGTAGTTTATATGATTAGATTTTGTATCTAAAAATGGTTATGCTTATGTGTTATAAGTAGAAAATAAATCTAAGGGATTATGGCATAGCTTATGAAGGAACTTTAAGTAATATTGTTATTTAATGAGCTTAGCTAAAACTAAACTAGTTATATGCAAAAAAACATCAATAGATTAAGATAAATGAATTTGGATATCACTAGGAGTGGTGGATGGAATACGTTAGCTCATCGTGGGGATGAGACAAATAGCTTATTTACATTGTGCTTAGTGCACTTGCATAGATAGACTTATGTATGATGTAGTATGGAATTACCCTTTTGAAAAACAAAATGTGATAAGTTAATTCATTCATGGAGATGATATCGATAGCTTATTCACAATACACTTATTATACCTACATATATATACTTATGTATGATGTAGGGATGGAAATATCCTTTTGATATATTAAGAAAGGGGATAAGTTGATTCATAGTGGATATGTGATAGACAACTTAAAACATTAGATTAGGCCTTAGACAACTTCATCAAATGGCATACGCTGGATAGGGGTATGTAAATCTCTATCAAGCACATGTTTGTAAAAACAATCCTTAGTTTGTTAGTTAAATTTTTGTTTGTTACAAATATTCAGATTCTAACTATGCTATATTTGTAGATGATAGAAAATTAATATTATGCTATGTATTCCATCTTGGATCAGGATCTATCTTATGGCATAATAATAAAAAAATATGTAGTATCCCTCTCATCAACAAAAGTAGAGTATCATGCAATAAGAGGTGCTATATGTAAAGCACTTTGGTTACAATAAATTCAATCATATATGGGAATAAAAAAACTCTTCCAATACTAAACTATGATAATCAAGGAGTTCAAAAATTAATCAAAAATATTTTAACTCACAAAAGAAAAAAACACATTGAAGCTCAATGTCAATTTATTAGGAATCATATTCTTGACCATCATATTAAAATAAAATATGTTCCTACTTAAGATCAACTTCTAGATAATTTTACAAAAGCACTTGGATGAGACAAATATAATATTTCTTAGAGCTATCTTTGTATAGAAAAATATTTTCATACCAAAATTTGTAGTACAATGTTTATATTATCTTATTTGTTACCTTGGGTACCATATTAAATATATAATTTAGGATGTGAATTTATTATTTAGTATGTGTTAAGTTGTGAAGTGTGTTTATGTGTCATGTAATCAAGTTTGAGTTATGAGTGAAAGGTGTCATGTGTATAAGTGAAGAGTCATGTTTTATGTGTCAAGATTATAAATATGAGGTTATGTAATCAATGATAAAATTTGTCATTATGTAAGAAAGGTATAATATAGGTTGCATTTCCCATGAGTTTGAGGAGAGCAAAATTTTAGGTGTATTTAAGACTCTCATGTAAGGTTATATATTGAAGACACAAATCTATGATATGAAACAAGATTGTATTGAGAATCAATGTTATCAATAAAAATTTTGATTTTATGCAATATAGGCATTATTCTTAAATGATATTATATGATCCTGGTAAATATAGATGTATGATATTTGGGTGCATTTTCCAACACTACCATGGACATAATTTTGATAATGAAACTCTTATTTTCACCATCACCCTTTGTTGGGTTTTTGGTCATCATATGTTCCACAAATATGTTCATTTCATTATTTCTTGATTTTGATTTTTATCCTATAATTTTAAATAATTTTATGATAAAAAATTAAGGATATCATAAGTTTATGATGGTAAGCTCACCAATTTTTGTTGCTATGTCAGGGGTCACCACAATGCCCTTTGTGAGTTCTATTTTTTAAATATCTTTTGGTAGAATATCTCATTCCATTTTTCCTCCTCGTAAACTACTTAGTTATAGTTGAGTTGAGGTTCCTTCTTACTCTCCTAAACTGCAATTATTTTTTATATATACCCTTGTCCATTTTCCTCTTCTAGTTATGTATCTAAGATTTTTTTTTTAATATTTTGTACTTTAGGATCATCCATATTGATTCTCTTCATTGGAGACTCTAGATATTTTTGAGGTGCTTTGGAACCAATCACTTATAGTGGTGAAGTTACCTTTCCCTTTTTAAAAAGTTTCTAAATTATCCTCTTATTTCATCCCATTGTAAGTATTACTATAGTAGGTAGCATTGTTATAATGGGCAACATCATTGCCATTGATGACACATTTAAATAAAATTGGGATATTAATTCCTTAGTTCTCATCCTTTATACTTTTTATGTTTTCGTTGCTTCTTAAACTAGACTTTCCATAGCCTCTACTCCACCTTTATCTTTGATAGCATCTCCTTCTTCCTGTGGTTCCTCTAAATCATCCATGACATCATTATGCATACAAAATTTCTTGATTTATTTTATTATATTATTTATTGTTATGAATGGCTACTTTAATGGGGTTTTATATTATTAAAAAATACTTCATCATTAAAAAACATATCTATACGAAAACCCCCATTATGTATATTTTCATTCTATAGGACATAAATATGTAACAAATGTCTATGCCACACTTAGTTCATAGAATTACATATGAAACTTTTTTTTTGGTGACAAAAGGATCCTCTCCAATTATTGCATAATGATATTTATATTTGCACCTCATGTACCCCATTCTATGGGGGATGTGATCTCCATGTGCTACATAAAGTGATGTGCTACTTGGATGATAACTATATAACTTCTTGGATATTGTGCTCATGAAATACATTATCTGCACTATGAGAAAGTATTATAATTTAACTACATCCTTCATACCTTTACTTCTTTATGTTTAAATTTTTTTAAGAAACTTTTGTCAACATTATGCTTCATTCCCCTTATTACCATTTCATAAACAAACTTAATTCTAACAATTTAAATTGAACCATTGCCATATATATTATACACCTTCTATACCAACATTTCTACCATAATTATAGCATATAGTATCCCTATGATAATGACTAATGGGCCACATGATGTGGTTGTAGTCTTCAATGTCTATCATTTTTTTTTACTATAAGTGCCTTCCTTTTCTCATACCATGATGATTCCTCTCCATCCTTAAAAAAACCCAACCTGTTGTACACCACATTATCATCAATAGAGTAATATCCATTAAACTAGAAACCATGGTTGTGATATATACTCAAGATAAATATTGTCAAATTTGCTAATGTATGCATATCAAGGATTTCCTCCCAATTCAAAAAACCCCATTCTTTCCGTAAACCTTACTTTATTTCCATCATAGATCCTATTAGGCTATTTTCAAATCATTGATTCTATGAATAAGAGATTATGCAAGATCTATACTAGTGCAATATACCTATCATATTCTATCCACTTATTGAATTATACCATACCGTATACATAGTTCTTGAGAATTTAGTGCAAAAGTCCATATTTTATGGTTGCACTACCAAAGGTGAGGCTAGAGTGAGTAGCAAAAAATTACCACTATTTTCTTTATTCTATGGAATTATGGTGAAAAAACCGTATTTTTATCACCTTGTTCTTAGTTTTAAAACTCTTCATTCACTTGATTAGTCTATCTCAAAATATATATTTTTCTCTATTTTTTCTCAACATTTGTACTTAAACATAATGTTTAATATAGTGATTTTATAATAAATTCCGTATCCAGTTTCCCTACAAGTATATTTTATCTATCACTACCCTAGCCATTGCTTACCCACTAGTGTATCTAAAATTTTTTCTAGCTGCCACTTTTTATGATCATTCATTCTTTGTAAGAAATATTCCTTATTATTTTTAAATATAACTTCCTAAATATTAATAAAATATTATTTTATATTCGTATCTTTTGGAAAATACCTCAGTGACTTTTTTTCTTTTTATTTTCATGCATAATGTAATATTTCCTACCACTAATTTCAACTAGCCTCATTGCCTTTTGAGTTTTTGTATTTTTAGTATCCTCCCCTTGGGCTTTCTTGGTACCAAATTTCCTTTTGGTATCTATTTTTATCCCCTTAAATACTTATTTATAACCCATTCCATTGCTCCATTGTTATGTAATAAAGTGTACAAATATGTATAGTGTGAAAGTGTGCACGTGTATATAAAGTCAAGAGGCATATATAGGTGTAAAGCATACAAGTGGTAATATGTAAAGCCAAGGGACATGAGAAATTTATATTATGTGTGGAATATAAAAGGATGCATCTCTCAAATATGTGAGGAGAGAAATATTCAAGTATTAAAGATTCACCTTATAAGGTTATATTATGGCTATAAATATCCGTGTATTATAACATAAGATTTATTAAAGAATATTGAAGCTTGTATACAATTTTGATAAATTATATTGGAAATTTGCTTATGCATATTGTTGTTGATATTGGCCAGTTAATCTATATTATTGTTATTTTATTAATGTTAGATTCATTGATATTTTCCATTTACATTGAATTCTAAAATATTAAACTTTGTTTAAGATCTTGGATATTTGGACCTATTATTAAATATGGCTAAGAATACAACATGTATCACTACTATGGAAGGTATAGATATATACTTACTCCATTTACCAACTCTATGAATGTCTAGTCATCCAAAATATCTATATTAACTAATCCTTTTATACTTTTTACTAATTTTATATAGATCCAAAGATCTAATATTTAATTTTCCTAGATGTTGCATGTAATGGTTGTCATATAATAAGGTCATTGTCACTTCCTATACAATTTTTATCTTTATATTATGATCAATACCATGGATTTTGGTACCTCTTTTCTTGAAGCTACTAGAGTGCAACTTTCTTTATTCTTTGTCTAGCTTAAGCACATCCAACAATATTTCTTGTAATATCTCAATCAATTTTTTTAGCAATGGATTTTTGCAAGTTTGGGGCTATGCACCTAAATAGTATGCTTGTTTCTTATCCATAAGTTAATTTAAAGGGTTTCAACTTATGTAGTCACCTATAAGTACATGCTCATCCTAGTTCTATGACCTACATTATAAACCATGTTTAGCACAATGTATAGCATATTATTAAAATTTTATATGACACCATCCACTTGAACATGATATAATTAGATTCTAATGTATTATATCATATATATTATTAATAATTATTTTATTATAGCATTCAAAAAATACATCCCATGGCTAGTCTCTATTATTCTTAGTCACCTAAACTTAGTTATGATATTTTAATATAAATTTTTTCCAACATAGTGGAATTTTTAACAAGCATTGCTTCTACCCATTTAGTAAGATAAGATATGCTATTGATGATGAACTTGGAATTAAATTTTTTGGTTGGAGGTTAATGAGGCCTACAAACTCAATTTTTATTTTCTAAATGCTTGTAGTGGTAGCACTTGGTATATGTGTATATCATATCTTCTACTTGTCTTTACTACCATGTGGTATATGTCATAGACTCGAGCATAGTTATAGGTGTATTCAAATATAGTCGGATACCATAGTCTTATTATCGATACTTTTTTAGTAATCATCTCTTCAATAAAGTGGTTGTAAACCACTGTATCATTTTCTTATTTAAGTACATCTAGGCACTCATGAGGTAGTTTCATTCATTGAATAATATTATTGATTCCTATTTTGTATAGATGACCCTGTATCAGGGTATAAGATATTGCTTTCATTACAAATACTTTTTTCCCAACTTTGGCTAGGCCTTATGGGAGCTTTCAACTTGCTAAAAAATCTACTATCACCCATATTTTATTTTACATCATCCTAAATATAAATAGAATAAATATTAGCAACCATTTTTCTTTCAAATTACATTCCTCACCAGTATTAGTTTTGGATTAGTGATCATGCCCATGATGTAACCTTCCTTAGCTTAACATCTATCTTAAAATAAAATTACTGAAACAACAACAATGATTTGAAACTCAAAATTTTGAGTTAATATAGATTAAGAAAGACTTCAATTTTTAAATAATAGAGTATAACAAATCAAAATACAAAAATATAAGCACAATAAAAAAATAAATTTTATTTTCTTGATAGGAACACCACAATGGCAAAAGGTGTTGGTATCTCCTAGTGAAGACCCAAGTTCAATTCATGGGAATGTGCTTCCAACTTTTCAACCTATTAAAAAATAAAATAATTTTTTATTTATTAGAAAATAAAGTGCAATGCAAGTAATCTACAAGAAGAAATGTAAGTCTATAATATTTAATATATTACTCATACCTTTTATGATCAAAGGTGCATCTCTTTATAAAATATCTAGTGTTTTATAAATCCATCATATTAAGTATATGAAATGTAGTGGTTTACCTTTCATAAGTTACAAAGTGAGTATTAAATAAAAATTACATATATATATAATATCATTTTTATATTTTTTATACTAGTGTGTCAATATGGTTAGAGATGTATTTTGGATATGAATATCTAAAAATAAAAGTTTTCTATATTTAGTAAATATTTGGTTTTATATTTTTGAGGGCCTCTAGAGAATTTTTTCTATGTAGGTGATAACAACTTATCTATGATAGTATTTCTTATTGAAAGTGTTGTTCTCCTCCTAAGCATTCCAATGCTTCTTGAATAAAATAAAGTGAAGTCTTGAGTGAAATGTTATTCCCCTAACAATATGGTTAGGACAAAAAAATAGGCTTTTAGAATATTTTTGGCCTAAAACCATGCCTTGATAAGGTCATATTCTATAAAATTTATTCCCCTCTAAAATAAATGCTTCTCATTGTGTTAACATGTGATAAATTATGGAAAAATTATTTCTTTATATGAGCTTTATGATTCATTCTCCTAAGGATGATAATTTTAGAGATCCTCTCACTTGTTCCTAGGATAAGGGCCAAACATAGTGGGAAGATTCTTGCTAAGGATCACTCTTCGATGAGGAATTAGAAATTATAGCTTGTTCCTTTTCTAGAAGGGAAGAATGTTGTTGTGTACAAATGAGTTTAAAGGAGGGAATTGACTACTCAAAGATATTTTTCCTAGTTGGTCAAATGTGTTCTATTGGAATGATTATACCTCTAGTTGATTCTTATGGTTGAAAGGTATGTCACATGTATGTGAAGAGTGTCTTTCTTCATGGGAAGTTTTAGGAGGATATTTACATTCAATAGCCACCTAGTTTTGAAATTGAGGGTCCTATACCCTTGGTTTATTAATGACTAATTTTTTTTATAAATGTAATCAAGCACCATGTTATTGGTATGAGAGGATCCACTCTTTATTTATTAGTTTTATTTCAAATATGTGAGGAAGAGTATGATATTTATATCATTTATCACTATACAAATACTTCGATGACCATGCTTTGTATGGATAATCTTATTATTTAAGGTAGCTTCTTTATCTTTATTTAACATATGAAATCATGACTTCATGCTACTATTGAGATGATATATTTAGGGCTTTTGCTCTATTTCTTGGGTATTTAGATTGGTCAGACATATTCTACGATAAGTATCTTACATACAAAGTATGCTTTACAACATTAGCTCTTCAAGATGAAGGATTGATTCATAGTTCTTTTATTTCAAAATTGAAGCATTTAGTAGATTGTATAACACATTTGATGGATGCTTTACTTATGTATATCAATATATTGTGAAGAAAAATATTTAATATAGTCACAAATGATATTATATTTACTATCAACTATTATTCAAGGTACATCTAAGCACTACATGAAATTCATTAGACAATTATCAAGAAGAATCCAATACATCAAATGTAGATGTCATATGGATATTAATTATATAGTTGATCTACCTCCTATTTTTATAGGATTATAAAATAGAGATTAAACTAATGATTTGGATGAATAGTGAATTATATAGATTTTATCTTCTATTTTAGTTATGGCCCAATTTCCTAGTGCTCTAGATAATAGTCTCATATTTCTAAATCTTCCATAAAAGCTAAATATTGAGCTTCTAATGAGCTGATAATGCACCTTCAATGGATGATAATGATTTTGAAGCAAGTGGGAATTTCTTAGTATTACCTAGACATGCTTTAGTGTGATAATCAAAGCACCACTTGACTTGTATATAATCTACTATTTCATAAGTAGACCAAGCACAATGAGAATTTGATGCACTGTGTGTGATGGCTTTATCTATGGAAAGCTTGATCTAGTTTTTTATTGTCAACTAAGTAGGAAATAAACATCCTAGCCATGTTCATGCCAAAGGATGCATTTGAGTACATGCAAGAACTACTTGGTGTGGGAAACTGTCCCTTAAGGGGGAATTACTAGTAAGGGTATCTCTTTATGTCCTATGTTTAACTTAAGGGGGATGTTAAAATATGTGGTAGATAAGCTTCATTTGAGGACCTGGATAAATGTGTATTATATTATATGTATAAGCATTTTAGATCTTGCAAACCTTGCCAACATATTCTTATAAATATTTTATTATTTAACTTAAAGGTCACTTGTAATTGGTATAAATACCTCCTTATACCCACAAAATTTCTTTGATTGAAGTGTATTATATTTTTATTTAGTGAGATAATTTAGTTTTTGCAACCACATTTATATTGTGTGTATTATTTTATTTTCTACTTCTCAACATTTGTGGGTAATGTATTGATTAAATTAGTTTTTAGAAACTACTATAAATTCTAATAATTAGAAATATAAAAATTAAAAATAATAATCTCATCAACCCTTAGAAAAAAATCATTAAACTAAGGTGCACCACCTATAACTTGAAGAATACATGGAATCTAGAATTATAGATTTATGTGTTTTCCATTATTTATTAGCCATGAATTATGGATCTCCACTTGGGATGGTTTGATTGGATCAATGCCTCACATATAAAAAAAATCATTTTTATACCATCAGGGACACACATTGTCTTGCACATCATCAATTATTCCCTAAAAAATAATAAAATAAGCAAGGAGGATCATGAGAATTAATATTAGGTATTCTAGATAGCATGTTCCTTAGTCTAGTCAAGATAGCCAAGGGGGTAGAATGCACATTGTATTAAAAATCAACCTTCTACAAAATAAATGGAGGGAGTGTATTATGTTACTAAGTTACAATTAAAAATATGTCCACAACATAACATAGAATATCTGAAATTTGGGCATCTTGAAACCTAGAGAACTAGCATATGGTAGATGATCATAGAAACAAGAGGCACCTTAAGAACAAAATCATCACCAATTTTTTGGATATCATTATTAATCCATGATAGAAATTCAAGGAAAAACAATCTACTAGGAGATAAAATAGAGACTTTTCAAACTAAGAAACCATGCTACTTATTATAATAAACTAATCTACATTCCATCTCAAGTAATGAGTGGGTCTTACTTCTTGGAGAATATTTTCCTAGTTAATAATAAGCCAAAATATTGAATCTAAGTTAACATAGAAAAATGAATAAAGTTGACCTAAAAAATCTTATGCCTTACAAACACCAATGAAAAACTTGGTAACTAACCTATTATGTTGTGTAGTTTAGAGGTGATAGGTTTTATAGTATTTTCTACAATATTTTTAAAGCATACATTTACCAATATATATATAAAATATAAAAAAAAAAATAGAGAACATAAGGATGCAAATACAAAAAGAGATATAGTTGAAGTATGAATAAGGAGTGGGTGCCTCTTGGAACCTCCATTATCACATTTTACAAAACTGATATAATGGATCTATCTTTAAGGGTATTTTTTGTGATATCAAAAATGTCAAAAAATAGTGTGACTTGAAAAAATACCTCTAAACACTTTTGTATGCAAAAGTTATGGCCTTTAGAATTTTGGGAATAATATGACCCAAAATAAGAAAAACTAAATAAATTTTCAAAACTTAGGATCCAATTTGGGCCTAAACATATAAATTTTTAATGGGTTCCTCCTATCTTGTGCTGATATCACCATCTCTCTAACTAGATATTTTTACCAATAATGCTAAATAGGCAAATAGGTAATTGACACTTGGTTGACTTTGTTTTGGTAAACATATTTATATATATGTAATGATTATCATGTTTCCATGTGAAGGTAAGATAACATTACTTTGAAGTGATATGAATTTAAATCATAAACCTTACATGGGAAATGCTCTATGTTAACTAGCCTATCTAGGTTCCCCCATAGTGCCTTTGGAAATCCAATCACAATTTTTTCATTTGAACCAGAACTGGGTCTATTTCTCTTAACAAAATAATAGAAAGGAAGTCACTCTTGCTCAAACTTGTTATCTTGAATATGTAAAAAAGGTTATAAAACACCATGCCAATAGTCATATGGGAGTTAGAACAAACATGATGTTGATGTGTAGTAAAAGAGAGTATGTTATAAAAAAGAGACACAAAAAATGATGATATGGAATAAAATATAGAACATAAAGGCTACAAAGTGACATTGATGATTTCCATACTAAAAAATACACTAGAGTTAAGTATGTAACATGTCATGATCAATGAACAAAAAACTGATGCATTCTACAAATGTTTAAAAATTCTACCTTCATAATGCAAATAGAATCATTATTCCATAATTGAATTAGACTAAAATTTAGGAGCCTAAAATAATTATTATGGAGGTGGCTTCACCGTTAATAGGTTTCATTTGGATTTAGACATCCAAAAATTTATCTAGACCTCAATATTTTAAGGAGGTAATCATGTTTATGTTGGAGTATATTACATTATTTGGTACATGCTAATATACCACCTTGAATACATATTTATATTAGGATTTTGTCTTAGATTAGAGAGTGTTTTTTTACTTTATGTGATGTAATAATGTGTAGGAAATGCACAAGTATCTTGTAGTTAAGTGTGCAAGTATTATGAGTGTAGATATTCGCACGTATCCTTTATGTAAGAGTGCACATGTGTTCTTATAGTAGGAAAGTGAAGAGTATTAAGAAGAATGAAGTTCAAGAGTACTTCATAAGAAGATTACTCCATATGAAGAGTATATGTGTGTGTGTGTGTGCATCATAAATAATGTAGAGTGAGTGTGTGTGTAAGTTTGGTGTATTTAAGATCTTTATTCTATATCATAATACTATTTTCATGATAATTTGGTTATGCCTATTTTATGAGTTGTTGCAAAAGTTATTTATGAGTTTTATATTATTATAATATTACCATTATCATATATTTTATATAGCAACTTTATTTTATATCTTGTGGTTATTTTTATTTAAGTATTAAGCATTAAAAGCTAATAGTGGTATAAAATCCACAAGGGAGATTGATAGGAGATAGGAAGATTTATTTTACAAAATTTAAAAGTTTATATTTGTCTAGAGTATTTCCACATGGTTGCAAAAGAACTTGCGAGGACTAGGACTCAACAAATATTTATTTACACTAGATTGAAGAACAACTAGTGAAGTTTATTGATTTTAGAATTTTGGTGATTTGGATGTATTTCATTTCCTTCGATTGCTTGAAAGTATGCATTTTTCTTGCACAAGAATTAGTTTTAGAATTGTAGCAAAATAAAAGACACTGAATATTGGAGATTGAGGAGGTCCAAGAAAGAGGTCCCATATAATATTGACTATTGAGGAGATACAAGAAAGAAGTCTCCATATAATATTGGAGATTGAAGACTGAGGAGACCCAAGAAAGAGGTCTCCATAGAAGATTTAAGAAAGAAGAGATAAATAGGCTACATAAGACTTATTGAAGATTGATAAAGATGAGACTCAAGAGAAGAGGACCCCATTGTATATTTGAGAAAGGATGTAGGATATTTGAGAGAGAATATTGAGGAGGCCTAAGAAAAAGGTCCATTGAAATTTTGAAGAAGAAAGAAGGAGAATATAGAAGCCCTAATGAGAAACTGAAGAAATGGCCATTGGAGAATATTTGAATGAAGTTTGAGATAGAATATTACAAGAAGAAGAAACTCCTGAAAAGATATAATCACATCAAAATTGGAATAATTGTTGTCATCCAACAACAATCCCAAAAGGATTTGTGAAACTGATTCAAGGAGAAGGATTTTGGCAAGAAGTTTGCTAAATTTGAGAAAGTATTTTTTGAAGACTTCAAGACATTTATATTATTGAATAATATGCAAGCAAAGAGGTTACATTTGAAGATAAAATTCAGTTTAAGCTAAGGAGGAGAAATCATATTGAAAGAGACCACAAATTGATATTTTTGGAGACATCCATTAAATTTTTTGAAGGCTGATTTTTGACGGAGAAGATTGCATATTTTCAAGATATAATTTGAAGAGTTTCAGGACAGCAATATAAAAGATGATAAATAAGAATTTTGGAGCAGTATTTGAAGAGTTTTGAACTATAAATTTGGGCAACACTAGCAGGAGCAACACTAGCAGGAGATAAAAGAGCTGTGAATTAGAGAAGGTTTGGGCTGTTTTGGAAGTGTTTTTTGGATAGATGATTGAAGAAGGAATTGACAATAATTTAAGGTATATAATTTAAGGAGATAGAGGTAGATTTTGGATAGCAAAAAGACAACATATTTGCAGTATTTGGAGCTGAAATATCCATAGTTTATTGAGCAAACTGAAGGAGTTAGAGTCAGCATATTGGATTGCATTTGATGCTGCAATTTTTAGAAAGTTTAGGTAGAATTTAATAATAGAAAGAGCATATTTTTTAATAGTATTATTGGAGGAAGAGGAAGATAGTTTTTGGTAGCATATTGTAGAGGAAAGAAGCTGTAAATCTCTACAAACTTGGACAACAAAATGGAAAGCTAAATCATAAATAAAGCTAGCTATAAAGGAGGCCAAAAAGGTTTGAAATATTGGTGCTTTAAAAGTATTTTTATCCAATTACTAAAAAATGGTTTATTCTAAGCACCATATTAGAGTTTATAGAACAAATAAAGAAAGATCACGTTTTAGTCTTCAAAGATAAATAATATTGCATCCACACCATATTAAAATCTCCATATATTTTTTTGGTAGATAAGATACTATAACATTAATACCAGGTTTTACAGGTTGACCCAAAACCTTTTACAAAAATCAACCCAGGGCTGTTGATGAACATATCCTTACTAAGGATCCTATATATGTAAAATCTACATGCCACCAAAGCCATTACATCCGGCAAGGCACATAGCCTGTTATCAAAAAGAAACTTCCCATACAACATTTTGGGTATACCCCAAGAAAACACACATGCATCATAATTACAAAAAGAAACAGACACACGATCCCTTCCTTGAGACAATGGAGAAACAAAAATCTGTAGACACACATAGCAGAGTACTGAAAAAAACTCCCACAAGCTCTGTATTGATAGTTACTCTTAATAATTCTTTGGTAATTACTTTCTTCCGTATATGACATGATTTGGTACCATAAAATATCTTGGCAAATCAGCCTTGGAGAAGTGAATCTGCTGGCTAGATTTATGGCGGTGGCTATCTGGTGGTCCACGTGGCTTTGGTTTGAAGTCTTATATTGCCTTTTCTTTCCTTCCCTATTAAAATCTGCATATTATAGATAATAAAAATAAGTTATATTTGATATAAGGAAAGAATATTTTTGGAAATTGAATAATTCAATATTTTTAGAGCAAATATTGGAGAAACAATATTATCCAAAAACCAAATCATTAATCAAAAAAGCTTATCCAATCATCATGTGTAAAATAAGCCACCATATTTCTGAGGTATAGCCACCATGGAAGAGAAGACATCCATGTTGAGGATGAACCACCGCAAGTGAAAACAACAACCAAAGAGTTGAGAAGAACCACCAAGGTTGAGCCACCAAGTTGAGGAGGAGGAGCAAAGCCTCAATGCCATAATTAGCACCATTCGAGGAGGGCAGACATGACATACATATAGGTAGTAGATAATGTGTTCAACAGATACCAAAAGATAAGTATTTGGAAGGCAAAATGTTGAAGAAGTTGAGTTAGGGCAAGTTGAATGCCAAGAGATCAATCACCACACAAGTGGATGTTGGGATTGAAAGTGGTGAGATGCCATCTATTGGCTAAAACACTGAAGATACCATAACACCTTGAAAACGCTTCAATTTGATCATTACCAAGCATTACATTGTGAGGAAGGGTGTTAGAGGATTAAAGTGCTAAAAGAAGATCTATGGTTCATAAGCTGAAGAGGTAAAGTTATTGCTTTCCATTTGGCACATCAAAAATAGAACACCAAAAAAATTGGGAGGGAATTAAAAGGTTTGAGGTATTTGTTAATGCATGGGCCATAAATAGCACAAGAGAGATTCATTTTGGAAGGAATTTTGGGTTGCAAAAATAGGAGAGTGCCTTGTAGCAAGAAGTCTATTGAATCTTCAACATTGAAGATAAATTTGGCTAGAATAACGTGTGCCCAGATTATTGAGGTAAATTTTAGATTATTATTTGATTTATTCAAAGGTTAGAGTAGTAAGGAGGAATTTATAATTGGTTTATGAAATATTGAGTTTTATTATTATATTATCAAATTTATTATTCAATGTTATTAGAGGTATAAGGTTTATAGGTGATAAATCAAACCCTAGATATTTTATTACTACTTTGTGGAAATTTTTGAGAAGTTTTGAAAAGCTAATTTAAGGTTTTGGGAAGATAATTACATGTTTTGTAATTAATTAGTTTGATTTTGTTAAGCAATTTAGAATATTTACAAATTTATAATTTTGGAAAAATAAGGAGTTCAACATCAAATTACAAATACAAATTTTGCAAGTATATTTTAAAGTAATTTCTAAATTTCTAATTGGGGAGTTATAAGGAATTCAACACCAACATAGGATTGTGAAATTTAGAATTTAGAAATCATATTTTTGAAATTTGGGAGATAAAATGAATTCAACCTAGAAATTTGAAGAATTGAAACCTTTGTCAAAACTATTGCTTGATCATATATCCAAAAATTAGGAAGTAAATGTATTTTACAAAATTTGAGGATTAAAATTTTATCAAAATTAGTATTTAATCGGCTAGGGTTTGATGAGGAAAAACTACTCTGCTAGGGTTTGATGAAGAAAAACTGCTCTGCGGGGATGGTAGCAGCTTCCGGAGGAGGTCTAAAAATTGGAGGAATGTCGTGATGGCATCGGGTCCGGCATAGAGAGTGCATGCTCGTGATGTTTTTTCATCTAAAAATGACTAGAAGGAATAGGATTTTCCAGTGCATGTCGGGAACCGCTTGTTAAATAACAATGGATGTTTTGAACGATGTGAAGCCAAGCCAGTTCTATTGGTTCAACCATACTCGGTGGTAGAATATGTGGAGTATATAACCAAACATGCCCTTATTAGAAAATTTTTGGGCATCCAAATTTCTCTCCCCTTTGTGGAGGCTTGGGTTAGGAAAACTTGGAATCCTAAAGGCGATGTGGAGGTGATGCTAAGTGCAAACAACTATTTTATGGTGGTTTTCTCTTGTATTGCAGATTATAACAAAGCATTTGAATGGGGTCCTTATTTCTATAACCAAGTGGTACTCTTTCTTAAACCCTGGCATGTGGGTTTCAACCCATCAAAGGAGTGGCCATCATGGGTTCTAGTATGGGTGAGACTTCCATGGATCCCATTGGAATTCTGGAGAACTGATATCTTGCATAAGATTGCCCTTCTTCTTGGGAAGCCAGTTGGACCGTCACAACAGACAATGGATAAAAATATAATCTCTATTGCTCGTATTTCTATTGAAATTGACATAAATAATCCTATTCCAGATTCTATTGAAATACAATTTGGATCAACTACATGGGTTCAAAAACTTGACTATAAAGCTCTTCCATTTCGTTGCTGGATTTACCATTAATATGGCCACATGCAAAGAAAATGCCCTAAGTTTGTCCTGCCTGTGGCTTCAAATCTTGGGACCTCTTAGTCTGGAAAAAGTTTTGATAAATTAAAAGCCCCGATAAAGGAAGGGGAACTAGATAAGGAAGGTTTTGTTCTGGTAAAAGCTCGAAATAGAGGACAAAGGGCAAACAAAGGCTTTAAGTATAGCCAGCCAGATGCTCTACTCAATCATTTTGAAATATTAGATGATCTTGATCAGTGCATGGAGATACCTGAAACGTCTCTACCTAATGCAAATATAAAAAGGCCAAATCAAATGTCTCTTCTTGAGGGGGAACTTAAGGAATTAGATCTAGGGGGTTTAAATGAAGAACAAAGGGTTTTGGATCTGAGTATATGGGACATGGTTGGGTCTAGCCCTATAAGGAAAACTATTTTGAAAAGTGGTACAGATTTAGTTATGCCCTCTCCTACTCAGGCACTAATGCAGTCATCCTTGGATTGCAAAACTCCTATGGTTTTGGGATTGCGACAAAAAATAATTAAAAAAGTTTTCAGATAAGAATATGAAGGTGGGTCGAAAGAAGGACTAGGATAAAATTAAGTCAATGGGGGAGAATTTTGTGGACTCAGGCTTGGTGAGAACATTGGACTTCCATTTTTATAACCCCCAAAAATGATTATTCTCTCATGGAATGTAAGGGGGTTGAACAACATCCCTAGACAAAAAGTTGTTCGTGATTTGGTTCATGTGCATTCTCCGGATGTGGTGTTTATTCAGGAGACTAAATTGGCTATTAATAGTATGTTCAGTATTCCTCTCAATTTGTGGAGAATGGGGCAATGCCAGTGTATTGGTGCATGTGGTTATTCTGGTGGTGTCGCTCATTTATGGGATCCGGTTAAGATATCCCATTTTACTTGGATTTCCAACAAATGGTCTATTTCAATGGTCAGGCATGATAATAAATCTGGTGAAACCATCCTACTTACAAATGTGTATGCTCCTATTGATTACAATGGTAAAGTGAATTTGCAGGAGCACATTTGCTTTGTGAGAAGTTTGGTTCCCATGTACCCATGGATTTTGGCTGGAGACTTAAACGCTATCACTTTTTTGGAGGAGAAATGTGGTGGGGTGGACCGTCTTGAGCCTTTTTCTTATGTCTTCAATGCTCATATCCAGGACCTAAACTTGGTTGACATCAAACCAGATAATGGGATATTTAATTGGCACAATAGAAGGTGTGGGGAAGCTTCCATCTCAAAGAGACTATATAGGTTTTTGATATCCAATTATTGTATGGGTAATAATAGAAGTGCTAGTTCTGTGATTCTGGAGGGTATGGGATCTGATCATTGGCCTATAAAACTCTCTGCTTTGGAGTTAGGGTTAAAAAAGAATCCCTCATTTAAGTTTCAAATTATGTGGCTTCATGATCCTAAGCTTCATGATTTCATGCGATGCTGGTGGACCACTGACAAACCTCCTCATGGCACCGCTATGTATTCCTTTATGAAGTGACTACAATTTGTAAAACATAAATTGAAGAGATGGAATAGACTAAATTTTGGGAACCTTTCCTTGGCTAAGCTGGCAACTCTTAGAAGGATGGAAGAAGCTTCAAGGAAGATTAGATATCAAGGATTCACGAAGGAGCTTCTTGTTGAGGAATCTAAGGCTACGAAAGACCTTGTTAAATGGGAACTGAGGGAAGAATTTTTTTGGAAACAAAAAGCTTGAGTAGATTGGCTTCAGGAAGGGGATAGGAACACAACATTATTTTATAACTTAGTTAAGGCTCACCGTAATGGTAACTTGATTACCTCTCTTGTGAATTCTTAGGGTTCCCTACTCTCTTCTTTCAAGGATATTTCAGAAGAGACTAAGAGGTATTTTTCCTCTCTCTTCAAGGAGGACTCCCTATCAGATGATGAGAATGAAAAGCTTATTATAAATTGTATTCCAATGATTGTTTCTAGAGATATGAATGAGCACTTGATGGGTCCAATTTCCCTTGAGGAGTTGGAAAATGTTGTATTCAAGATGAAAAAGGAAAAACCCTAGGCCTAGATGGATTCCCTATTGAGTTTTATCAGGAGTTTTGGGATTTAATCAAATTTGATCTTTTGGAGGTGGTCCATGAGTCCCAAAAGAAAAAACATATTCCAAGGGCCCTAAATGCTACCTTTGTGGTGCTTATACCCACAAAAGAGGAGCAAATTCCTTGGATATGTTCAAGCCTATTGCTCTCTGCAATGTTGTGTATAATATCATCACAAAAATTATTGTTGAGAGGTTGAAGATATGGTTGAGAAAAATCATCTCTGAGGAGCAAGGAGGGTTTGTTGCTGGCCAAAAAATATTGGATGGGGTTGTTATTGCTACAGAAGCTATTCACTCGATGGAAAATTCTAAGGATAAAACTATGTTCATTAATTTGGACATGGCCAAAGCCTATGATCGAGTCAGATGGTCCTTTCTTCAAAAAGTTCTTGCTACTTTTGGATTTCAAGAGGAATGGATTAGATGGGTGATGAGGTGTGTTTATTCTTCCTCATTCTCTGTTCTTGTTAATAATGAGCCATCAGAGCTATTTGAGGCCTCAAGGGGATTGATGCAAGGATATCCTTTATCTCCTTATTTGTTTATCATTATGGTGGAAGGTTTGGAAATATTTCTCAAGTCTCAAGTAATGCAGGGTCTCATTCAGGGGTGGAAGTGGGATAGTACTTTGCCACCTCTTTCCCACCTTCAATTTGTTGATGATACTACTTTTTTGGGAGTTGTCACTATCAAGGAAGCTAGAAATATTAGATAGTATATTGACATATATCTTGGTGCTTCTGGATAGTTGATTAATGAGGAAAAGTCTTCTATTTTCTTCTTCAATACCCCTCATCTTATTTAATCTAGGATTGCTTGCATTCTAATATTCTAGGTTGGGACTTCCCCCTTCATTTATCTTGGTATTCCAATTTCATCTCATCATCTACCTAGATATTCTTGGAATTCTATGCTTGATAAGTTTAGAAGGAAGGTGAATCACTGGACTTTCAGATGACTATCCACTACAGGTAGAGTGTTGCTTTTAAAATATGTTGTTCAATATTTACCCATTTATAGATGTTTTGTAAAAATAGCTCCCTCTCACTTCATCAAGGACATGGATGCTTTCTCAAGACATTTTTTATGGTTTGGAAAACTTGATCAATCTAAATGGAGTTTAGTTAGGTGGGATTCTATATGTAGGCCGATGCAAGAGGGAGGCCTTAGGTTGTGATAGACAACTCTTTTTGGGCAGGCTTTGGCTACAAAAATTTATTGGAGATGGTGTACCTCTCAAGATCAGATTTGGGCTAAAATATTATCTTGTAAATACTTGAGAGGTATTTATGAGGTTGAGATCCCTAGAGTCAGCTTGGTTGGAAAAGGTTCAGTTATCTGGGACACTCTAAAAAGAGGAGCTAATTTAATCAAGCAGGGTTTGTTCTGGATTTACAATCAAGGATGAAATGCTCTTTTTTGGGAATATTCTTGGGATGGTCACCCTCATATATTGAATCAATATCCCATGTTACGTTACCTAAGAATTTTTTTCTTGGAAGCAGGCTGGTCTCATGTGGAGGACTTTAAAAAAATCAAATATTTTGGAAATATGGAGATGTACAAGTGGAAAGATCCACAAGAATGGCCCCAAGGGGGACTGGCCAAGGACAGAGAGGTGCTTGCTCTTATTCTTATGGGGAGGCCTTGTTATTCATTGAGGGGTAAATATATTTTGGCTTGGAACCCTGATCCTAAGGGAACCTACTCGGTAGCCTATGGTTATAAGGTTCTTGATAAAAAAAAGTATGGGAGTCTTTCTATCACTTGGTGGAAAAAGGTGTGGAACAAATTTTCCCGACAAAAATGTAACTTATTTCTCTAGTTGGTAGATCGTAATAAATTCCTCACTTGGGATAATGTGAGGAAGAGGGGATTTCAGGGTCCCTATTTTTGTTTCCTTTGCAGTAAGAATGAGGATGACTCTTCTCATTTATTTTTCCAATGCTCCTTTGCTAGAGACATTGGCACAATTGGTGGAGCACTTAGAACCATCCATGTTTTCATGTGCTATCCCTGGTGGAGTTTTGGAGTAGTCTAGGCAGACCTCTGGCCAAGGCCCCCTTCCTTTGGGTGGCTTAGAATTTGGGCCCTTATTGCATCATATGGAAAATTTGGCTCGAATGAAATGGACGCATATTTTAGGGCAGTTATTTGGCTGTTCAACAGATTTGGAAAATGATACTATATATAGTTTAGGAAACCATCCATAAAAAATGTGATGTGGACCCTATTTTGGATTCTAGGGAGGAGAAGGTAAAATAAGCCCTTGGTCTCTTTGGGGATGGTGTGAACTCTTTTAGTCCTAGTAGAGTTCCTTAGCTCAGCAAGAAGGTTAGGAGAGATGGTAGGTGGAGGCCACCCCCTATAGGAGTTTTAAAAATTAATACTAATGGATCATCCAAGGGTAATCCTAGACATGCTAGCATTGGTGGTTTTGGGAGAGATTCTACTGGTGGTGTCAGTTTTTTCTTTTCCATTTATAAAGGTGTTCACTCCAACAATTTTATGGAAGCTCTTGCAATTATTGAGGCCTTGTGGAGGGGGTTTTCTCTTGGCTGGCATAGGATTATCTATGAGTATGACTCTCAAATTTTGGTTAATATTTTAAATAGTAAAATGGTGGAGGAATTTAATTGGTAGTTGGCCTTTGTAGCCGTTCAGATTCTTAGAATGAGTGAAGAGTTTGAATTTTTATCCTTTGTGCACATTCCAAGGGAATAGAATGTGGTTGCTGATTACTTGGCCAAAAGGGCTTCTGAGCTGCTGGATCCTTGGAGTATCGATAATTGGGAGAGTCTCCCATCTGGGGACTCTCAACGCCTGTGGGAGTTGATCCACAAGGATGTATAGACTTAATGTGGTTTTTTCTTGTTGTATTTTTTGGGTGTCATTCTAGTCTAGTGGTTTTAGCCTATTTGGTTGTTTATTTGAGTCCTGGTTGGAAGCTCAATTGTACTCTATAATCCAAAATTTTTATCAATAAATTTTTACCCCTTTATTTAAAAAAAATTAGTATTTGATCATATACTCAAATTCAAGGTTGGTCAATACATTCAAAACTAGGGAGACAAGGAATTCAACAATAAAACTATTTTTTGAAGATAGTAATGGATAAGTTAGTAAGAGGAACCTATCATCACAAAGTACACTATGAAAGGATCCAAGATCAAATTCCATATAATATTTCTTATCAAAAGTGTAAAACTAATTCAAGCACAAATAATTCTACAAGTTAAAATGGAAAAAATCCTTGCTTTATTGACTTTGGTGCAAGTCATAACATGATAGGAAATCTACAATGGTTTGATTGCCTTGAAGTCACAGATAATTATGGATTGAAAATTATAGATGGAAAAATCTATCTTGTGCATTGATATGGGTGTGTAACACCTAGAACATATTTTCTAAATATTTTTTTACATGATGTGATGTATGTTCCTGGGTTAACATCAAATCTTATTTCAATAACCAAATTTGTTGAGAGCACAAGAATGACTAAGTTTAGATATATAAATGGAGTCAATAAGTGTTCCATTATAAATCAAAATGAGATAGAAGCTGTAGGATCAATTTACAATGATACATATGCTCTTATAATCAATTGGGATTTCACAAGATATTATTGTAGTTCAAAACAAAAAATCTATCTATCATAAAACTCGATGGATAAATTAAAGGTTTAGAATAAGAAAGATGCAAGGAAAACAATACTTTAGTCTACTTGGTAACCTACATATTAAAGAAGAAGAATAAGAACCTAATCAAGCTGAATAACATATGAAATATGAAAATCCATATTTAAGACTAAAGTCTTCAATAACAAAATAATGTAATACAAGGGGTTTTGGATTATATTACATTATTTTGTATATGCTAATGTACCACCTTGGGTAAATATTTAAATTAGGAGTGTGTCATAGATTATTGACTGAGTATTTACTTTATTTAATGTAATAATGTGCAATAAATGCACATGTATCTTGTAGTTAAGTGTCCAACTATGATGAGTGTAGATGCGCACAAGTGTCCTTTATGTAATAGTGCACATGTTTCCTTAGAGTAGAAAAGTTAAGATTTTAAAGAAGAGTGAAGGTCAAGAGTACTCAATATAAAGAGTCACATTCCATTATATGTATCTATGTGTGTGTGTGTGTTTCTAAGATACAATGTAGAGTGAGAGTGTGTGGAAGTATGGTGTATTTGAGATATTTACTCTATATCAAAATACTATTTTCATGAGCATTTGGTAATGGCCAATTTATGAGTTGTTTTAGAACTTATTTATGGGTTTTATATGATTAGAATATTGCCATTGTTGGGAAAAATATTGGTTAGTTTTTCTACAATTCAATTAATTGCCTCCATTTAATTTTCAACCCGGGGTAGCTCATAGTCTTGTGAACAACCGTGCATAATATATTCTTATAATTTCTCCTTCAGAGATGATTCACTTAGATTTATGGTTTGGGGGGTATTGGTGTTCGTTGAAGTTCTGATTTTAATTTCCAAACCAATAATCTATCCTACATCTATGAAAACATGACTAAAATGCACATATAAATTAAAATGATACTTTGCTGGAAATTACAAAAAATAGAAAAAGAATAACACGAAAATAAATTTATCTACAAAAAATGAAATGATAAAAAATATAGAAAAGTTAAAGGAAGAACTTTATTGTAAGTGGGACCATGCTTCCAGCAGGTTCTACCCGCGTTAAATATTCACCGGACGCTTAGACGATTTAACAAGAAATAACTCAGAAGTGTTTTATTAACCATTAAAACAAGGAATTTACAGAAAAAATTTGGGATCTCTATGTTCAGGGGTGGCCTACATATTTATAGGATATGTGGCCACACCCTATTACAGTTTTGGAAAACAAATCAAAGTTATGATTCTATTTTACAACCACCTACATGAATGAAGGAATCGAATAAAATATCAAGCTTGGTGAGCTATTTTAGCATATTCTATTTTTAGAATACATCTGATATTTGTTTTTCTTGATTTACATAAATATTTCATGTAGCAGCTAAAAAATAGATGACTAGTCATCTTTGACATCGTCCCTAGGTCCGGTTTCAATGTTGAAACTCCATTTATGCTTGTTACTAAAATTTCATTATGTTCTGTCGACCATAAAGTCATGCTAGAATTTAACTTTATTGAAAATCAAGTGCCTCATCTGTAGAAGTCAGGAATTAGGTGCCATGTCTATAAAAGTCGGGAAGCAAGTGCCTAATAGGAAGCATGCACCTAATGGGAAGCAAGCACCTAACAGTTAAGCGTCGAATGAACGTCGGGTACTTCAAAGGGAATTGGGCATCTGACTTCATACTTTACACCGGTGTACCACAAATGTTTTGCCTTCATGAAATTGCAAGTGCTAGGTTTGAGTGGGACCTTGACAAAAACATGCTAAAACGCAATAAATTCCATGAAATATACACAAAATACACTTAAAGACAATTATTAAATAACATGTAAAATAAACTGTTAAATATTATATATATATATATATATATATTTTTTTTTTCATAAAACATATACATCTATAAAAATAAGTCACTTTTTATAAGGAAAGTGATACAAAAAATGAGCATTTTTGGGGCTCATCATCCCCCCATGCTTAAGGGGTGGCACATTCCTATGCCACTTTATACTAGTAATTACCAGTTCTATTTACAACATCCCAATAAGCCATGTTGGTCTCTTTCCTTTTCTTTTTAGAAACATTTGCTTTTTTTTTTCTCAGGGCTTTTATTCCTTTGGTTCTTTTGGAGTGGCTACCTCATGTCCCTATTGTTTCTAGTGCTTGCTACGTCAAACTGGATGCCTTGGCCCTGCTCTTTTCTTTGGTAGTTCCTTTGTCTAGGCCACCTTACATTTTTTAACATTCAAATAGTAGTTAGAGAAACTGGTGGTGTCCTTTTGGAATGTGGGCTTAGCCATTTTCTAGTACTCATGGTGAAGGGGTAACTCTTTGCCCATAGGTACTACATATTCATCGCCAAATGGGATGTTAGATTTTTTAGCAAACCTGGCTATGGGTAAATTGACCCCTATTGGATCAAGTTCAGGTTCAGTCTTGACCTCTATTTTTGCCATTAGAGGGGTTCTTCTACTTGATGCATGATATGTAGGTGGCACAGGTCCTAAAAACCCCATCCTCATGAAATATACCTTCATCCTTGAAGGCTGGTCACCTATCAACCCATACAAGCTCCAGAACTAATTAGGTTGGGCAAATATAATTCTCTTGGGAGGCCTCTTGGCTTGCTTTCTAGCCTCTTATTTAGATTTCTTGAGTGCTTTATTATAGATCTTCTTCTAATTATTTTTGTCTTAATTTATGTCCTCTTTAAGGTCCTCAATTTTTTCTTTTTGGGTAACAATTAATTTCTGTGTTGCCTCCCATTCCTCATCAAAATCTAGTTCCAATTTCTTATTGGATTTGATTCCCAATGCCTTCAATTCGGTAACTCTTACTCTCATTCTAGGTCTTTGCTGAGATACCCTTACAAATTTTTGCTTTGAACTTAGCTTTATGTGTTGCATCTCAGGGTATGTTGGTTTTGCTACTGCTTCTTGGTGTTCAATGAATATAGGTTACTAAGACTCTTCTTCCTGTGTAGCCAATTATTGCTCAACTAAAAATACTTCTTCCTCCTAAGGCTATTAGATCCCTACATCAGCTGGAGAATACTTTGTCTCTTCCTCCTTTTCTACAGATTGAAGTTCTTTAGCCTCTACTTCATTCTCCTCTTCATCTCCTTTTTCTATAGACTATTTTGAATTCTAAGGTTCCTCAACCTCAACTTCATCTTCCTGAAGTACCTATTCTATAGAATGAGATGTGGAATATGGCTGCTCTACTTCCATTATAGCATGCACTCCTTGCTCAGTTTCTTTATTGGTGATGGGTACCTTTGTTGCCCCATCAATCTACATCGTTACATCTACTTTGATCAACTGGTCGGATCCCATTGATCTACCTTGTAGTTGTAATTTTCCTATTTAATCCTACAGTTGCTGAATTATCTAATATAATGCATGCATTTTCTATGTAGCTTCTTTCCTAGACTTGTGAAACAGAGTCCACTCTTCTCTATATTTGGCTTCCCAGGTGGAAGCCTACTCTCTCAACAACTACAACTGTTTCTGCAAATCTTCCTCTTGGTCCTCATATGGAAAATATTTTGTAGCAACCTCTTGTTGAGGAGTTTTCCCCTTTGAAATATCCTATAAAATTTGGGCCAGGTACTATTTCCTATTCATCTCATTGATCGATGCTTCATTGTCTGATGAGATCAAAACCACCCTTGATATTTTTGGCCTTCTGCTTCTAGTTCTAGTGGAAATTAGCATGAAAGAAGGGCTTGACAGATCCTGCCTTACCTCATCATCGAATTGGAGGCTAGTGGGAGACAAAAACTATCTTGCTTCCTCATAAAATTAAGGAAAATTAGGGGATGAGACTTTTCCTACTTCCCATGTAGTTTCTACAGGTTGGGATGCAAGCGTCATCCCTTATCGTTCTATCACCTCTTGGGATGACCGCTCATCATGTATTGGTACCTCCCCAAATTCTTGTACCCTTAATATCCTCAATTATCACATCTCTATGTGACCCTGTATATCGTACCAGGGCCAAAATTAGGCCATGGTAAGCCAAGGCAAATGTTGTGCCTACCTGGTACCATTTGGCCTCATCTTTGAGGGTGCATGTAAGGTAATGCAGGATGTTGATTTTTCCCCATGCAATATGTGATTGAGAAAGCAAAAATAATTTATGTTCAATGTAGATTACCTACCAGAGTAGGTGATGAATCACATGATATGTTCGAATATCATGCTCTAGATCTCAAGGATGTGGCATTTGGTAAAACTAGCACACTTTAGGTGCTTAGTCGGTCCTCCAAAGAATATATGTACATATAGAGTAAGGTTATATTACTTGTATGTGTGCTCCCCTATTAGAGAGTCTCATCATCATGCTGATATAAAATTTGGTGACTGGAATCTCTAGTCCCTGTATATGCAAGATTACATCCCTCATGGATGATGTGAATTCGTTAGCTACCACTGCATCTTGACATTGAATGACCAGTTAGTAGTACTCCATTCATACTACAACATCAAATTGGGTTTATACATCTATAGAAATCACTAAGCAGTTAGTAGGTTCACTTTTCTTGAGATCATGGTTCTTAGATTTCCCCCCCATACTTTAGAGTGCAAGTTCCCTTGGTTTACAATTCACTCGGATTTGTTTTAGAAGACAACTTACATTACTTTTTTAGTAAGTAGTTTTTAAAATAGCTATTTTATTGCACACGTGCAGTTAATTACCATAATCAAAAGTGATTATGGTTATCCATGGTAAGTTTCCTTCGAGCATGTGCCCGATTGTGCAGAGGTGATAACCATAAGAAATTGACCAATCAAAGCCATGACACATAGAACAGTACCAAGTGGATTTATTTGGGTTTCTACGACAATAATGGGGATTGTACTAACACTTTTTCATAGACACACATACGTATAAAAAAATATAGACATAAAACAAAAAATTTAATCATGTACCTAAATTTATTTCATGGATGTATATGCACAGATATCCATGGTGTATTTATATTGGTTGGTGTTTTATGACTAGGCAAACCACAATGAATTATGATGGCCATATTTCCCATTTGATGAATTCTCTTCCACATGATTGGTTCTTGATAGCTGCAATATGATTTATTCGAGACATCCTGCAAAATTCAAAAACAAAGGTTAGAAAAAACATGCCTCCATGGGATGACAAACATCCCCACCATGGACGTTAGTTGCTGATAATTTTGATTTCATCCATGACTAATTTGACTTTGCTCATGAGTGGGGTGCTTATGTGGCTCGGGCCACTTTCCAATGCTGACATTTATGTTTACAAGGCAAAAAATGGTCTAAAAAATATGGAAATCAGGTGCCTCTTACATATGGAAATCAGGTGCCTTCTTTTTGAATTATGGCATACAGGTGCCTTGGAAATTGGAAGCAGGCACCTTAGGAATTGGGCACTATGCTTAACATGTGAAGGAAGTACCTTAGAAATAGCTTAACATGGGAAGAAGGCACCTTAGCAATCAGGTGCTCTACTTAACATGGGAAGTAGACGCCTTAGCAATTGGGTGCTCTACTTAACATGGGAAGCATACACCTTTTGCTAACTATCGAGTGTCATACTTTTAAAATAAACTTTATACAAACTCAAACCTTTTTTCTTAATAGGATATTTGGTGTCGGTTTCCTAAAAAAAGGAATTCGGACGCCCTCCTAGAAAAACCAAGAATTATGCATTGATATTCTAGAAGATGGGATACAGAAACCATCTCCTTAACATAATAGGTGTCAGGAACCTTGTAATGTATAATGGGAATTAGGCACCTCCATTCTACAATATGGGAATCAAGCACCTTCTATCGTAATATGGGAATCATGTACCTTCTGCCATAAAATATGAATTATACACTTCCCTTTATTTAATGGGTGCTCACTTTTCCTTGTATATGTGCTGTAAGGTTGATCACGCATTTAGCGCTCTAGTTGGAGAATAGGGAAAAAATTAGCATCCACCCATGAACTAGCAGTTGAGTGTTTTATTGTCCATAAAGAACAATCCAAACACTCTTATGCAGATTTAGGTTTAGTATTGACATTTCTAAGTGGGTACAAGCTACTCCTACTACAAACAATATTCTAGAAATCTAGGAAGGCACATGTTCATGGATATTATGCTTGTTAGGCCTAGGTTTCCTAGGATTTTTAACGTCTGCACTTAGGGTATCATTCTTGCAAAACAAAAATACAACTAAAAAAAAATAAAAACTTTAAAAGAATAATTGTCGTTTGGACTATGTGGACTAGGTCCACATATTACTGATTCAAGATAAAATCAGAATCAACTAGGTCTCCCCCATGCCTAATATAGACTAAATCATATATGCTTCATATATATGGTATGGATGCAAGCGGTGGTCATTGACTGTTAAGGTAATGTTTCTACATAAATTATTCTGATCCTCACAGCCCCATTATTGATGACTTTAGTCACTTCATATGGCCCCATCCAATGTTGCATGAGCTTACCTTTCATTTCATGGAACTGGGAGTCATATAGTAATACCCATTATCCCATTTTAAGCTACTTTGGCCTGGCGTGGTAGTCATGCCACTTTACCCTCTATTTCTGAATGATCTCTATTTTTTTGTAGAGCATCAAGGTGGTATTCATCTAGATGATTAAGCTGCTAAATTCATTCTTTTTTTGCATCATCTAGGTTTATATTCAACTCCACTGTAGTCCTAAGTATTTTGACTTCAAACTCTATAAGCATCATTTCACTCTTCCTATAGACTAACTAGAATGGTGTAAAACCAGTAGTAGTTTTCTAGGTGGTCTTGTAGACCCACACTACTTCTAGTAATCTAGTGGTCCAATTCTTCCTATGTTGCTGCACTATCTTTGTCAAGATATTTTTCAACTCTCGGTTGGTCACCTCAACTTGCCCATTTGCTTGTGGATGGTAGGGAGAGGTTTTGTTATACCTAATTTTATATTGTTGCATGAGTTACTGAATCATACTTGAAGTAAACTGAGGTCCTTGATCAATTATGATCTCCCTTGGAACCCCAAATCTTGTAAAAATTTATGAATACAAGAAATATGCTATAGTTTTCACCTTTGAATCACACAAAGCCTGCACTTCAACCCACTTAGACACATAGTCAGTATAAACTAGGATATACCTCTTACTCTTGACTGTGGATTAATGGGTCCTATGAAATCCATTCCCCATTTATCAAATGGCTCAATGTGAACAAGTGGTTGGAGTGGCATATCATCTCTAAGAGTAGGTCTGCCCATCCTATGACATTGATCACACTAGATCACATGTTTGGATGTATCTTTGAATAGTGAAGGCCAGTAATAATCAACCTACAACACTTTATATACACCACAAGGTTCATCATGGAAAGCCTTTAGTATTTTAGTTATTTCATTCCTAGTAACACATCTTCTCATGATATAATCAAGACCTATTTTAAACAAGCACCCATTAATCCGTGAGAAATTTGAACTTTTCTCTATTAAATTCTATTTTTCATGAGGTAAAAGTGTAGGGGATACTTTACTAGTGGTTAAATAATTAGCCATATCTATGTACTAGGGTATCTAATCATTCAAAGAAAACAAATGCTCATCTGGAAATTGGTCCTCTATAGCTGCATAGTCTGGATGTGTCAACCTGGATAAGAAATCAGCTACCACATTGTCCTTCTCTGACTTGTCCAATATTGTCACATTAAATTCCAGCAAAAGCAATAGCCATTTGATAATTCTACCACTAATCCTAGGTTTTTTTGTCAAGTATCTAATTACTGAGTGATCAGTGTGTATAAAAATTTGATATCCTATGATGTAATGGTGAAATTTGTATTACTACAAGAAACTCCTTCTCTGTGATAGTATAATTGAATTTAGCACCTATGAAATTTTTACTAACATAATATATGGCATAAAAATCATTAGCATATTTTTGTCCCAGTACTAAGCCTATTGCAATGTTAGATGCATCAACATATATGTGAAAAGATATGGTCCAATTTGGACCTCTCAACACTGGAGTAGTAATTAGTTTTTCCTTTAAGATGTTGAATGCTTGTTCACATTCTTCAGTCCAGAAAAACTCTGTATCCTTAGTTATTAATGTGGTAAGAGGTTTAGCAGTTTTACTACAATATTATATAAACCTCTATAGTATATGATTGATCCTAGGAAACTGCAGATATCCTTCTATTTTTTTGGAGTAAGCAGGATTTGGATGACTTCTATTTTTTTCTATCTACTTTGATCCTATATGTAGAAATGTGATGTCCTAAAACTATCCCTTCCTGCATCAACATATAGCATTTCTCATTGCTTAGGGACAAGTTAGTTTCCTCACACCATTTAAGTGTCTTTTCCATATTTTCTATGGTGGTTTCAAAATTTTCTCCATATATAGTGAAATCATCCATGTATACCTCTATAGTCTCTCCAATCATGTTAGAAAAATGCTAAGAACTACCCTCTCAAAGGTGGTAGGTGAATTGCATAGACCAAATGGTAAAACTCAGTAACAAAATACCACCCATGGATAAGTGAAGGTGGTTTTATCTTGATCTACTTCCCCTATTTGGATCTGATTGTATCCACTGAACCCATCCTAGAAAGAAAAATACTTCTTGCCTGCTAAGGTGTCAAGGACTTGATCTATGAAGGGTGAGGTTTTCATGACCCGTTACCCTCCTATATTATTTAAGGGATATTAATTGGTTCTTGGAACCAATTAATGCTTAATAGAAGGGGCCTAGACCCTAAATAATCCTACAAAAATTCCAATAAAATAATTTTAAAGGGACAAGAAATATTAATTATTTAAGGGCTATTTATGAGGTCTGGTAAAAGATAAATTTAAGGAATTGTCTTTTACAAAATTATAACCATACAATAAATAATGGGTAGATTTAGTAAGGACTAAGGAATTTTTAAATAACTTATGGGTCATCCCATATTTTGGTAAGTACTCATGTGGCTACCCTATATTGGTGAGAATTATGAGGACTTCCTAGCTTATCAAAAATAGTTCTAACCTTGTAACTATCCTATGCCTCAATAGTATGAGTTTTGTCACTCACCCCATCCCTAGAGAACCCTTTAAGGACATGATGAATTCATAATGGGGCCAAGTCATATTTTTAGTATTATTATAATGTGGTCACTATTTGGCCCATGAGTGGAAAAATACTTATAAATAGATGGATTTTGGTGAAGAATGGGACATATAGGTTCTAGGAGTCTTAATGGTCTAGGGAGTATGCTCTTCATCGATGGGGTGAATCAGAAACCAGAAGGCCAAAAGGGATTCCTAGTTATAGTAAAGGATAAGTTTGGAGTTTAGAATGAGAAGCAAATAAGGTTAAGAGGAGACTTGTGGAAAGTAACCCTAAAATAAAGCAAAGTCAGAAGGATCAGGTTGTATGTCTCTTCTCTTCACTATGTACTATTAATGGCCTAAATCAAATTCTAGTATAAAAATCTCTTGTTATTATAGAAGTTGAAACTTAATTATGATATAAAAAGAAAATATTTAGATATGAGACTCATTAGCAAATAAGTAATGAATAGATTGGTTTTATAATGAAATACTATTCCATCCTAACTGCTTTGTTTTACAAGATCCATAACAAAGAAGCACCCATAAATGATAGTTCATACTTTAAGATCTATAGCTTTAAAATGGATGTGATTATTAATAAAGAAGGTTATAGGCACCCGATTGCTATTAGTGGAATATGAGGGAATTATAATGTGATAAGACCTAACTATGGTCCAATCGCTTCCACAAACGTAAAACCTTTCTTGAAAGCTCTTCTGATGAGGAAATACAACAATACCTTATAGCGTGTATTAAGGAATGGACCTCCTATGCATATTGCAGAACAATATCCCATGCTCCAACCATTGACTATGGGAAGTCATCAAAATCCAATCCTTAGGCTATAACACTCTCCGTTGGTCATCGAACTATTTTATAAATTCAATCTAAGTGATTGATAGCATGATAGTCAGACCTCATCATAGATCTAATCTCTACTTCACTATCCTTAACAATAGTTAGTTCTATATATATCTAAAAAAAATTCCTCTACCATGAAACTGATCCTTAATGATTGTCTAATCTAAAACTCCATAAGGGACAATAACTATCTAGTAAACATTGGAGATTAAATTAATGTTGGTCATCGAAAGGAGCTTTGGTGCCACTATTCAGTGTACGAGGGATTATGGGGAAAGCATAGCATCGATCGTGTTGTGTTGCCCCTACAATATTGAGTTTAGGATATAGTACAACATCTACAGAATAACCTTGAGCCATCTGCTAAGCCATTCGATTAAGTGGTCCAGGTAAATATACCTCCTACCTCTGCCAATAACTCTGCAATCCATTCACCGATGGAAGATAGGGAACCCTTCATGACTAGTTTTACTCTGATGCATGAGATCACACCATGGAAGCAACTCCGAATATTGCTAACACTAAATTTATGGTAGTAACCTATTGCAAGTCATAGGTCTGATTCAAAAGTCACTCGCTACCACTTTGTCTCCCAAGCTCCGAATACTGGTACCTCTTGTTATTACATTTGTCTTAGAATACTCAAAATGTCTAATAATGTCTTGAAAATCACTTAGGAAGGTGTGCTAAATGTGTCAAGTGAGTGGCACCTTGTACTAGGGGTTTTCCCAATTGGCTTACCATCTAATGGAAGTAGTTTCAAAATATCCTTAAGGTAGGAGTTACACTATATCCTTGTTAGAGTTTATCTAAAGATACTTATAGGAGTTAATCACCATTTCGAAGATAATCAAGGAAGCCAACGATATCGGTAGCAAAAATATAAACTCACACCCTGCAGAATACATGATACCTCCTCCTTCATCTCCCGTGTCTCATATAAAGGGCTACATTCTCCTTTTGGATTTTGTCTACATAGGAAATATAGGAGAACCAATTAGAATAGGACATGTGGATGATAAGCTATACGAAATCAATTTAACTTAAACTCATCAAGGTTATGTGCACATTTGGATAGATTATAATAATAATAAGGCATTGACAAGATTCTAAACTTGCCCTCAAGGATTTACCCTAGATTAAGGGTTTTAATAGCTAAATCCTATGAATGATGGCTTTCCTTGGCATAATATTAAAGGACGACAATTTACCCTTATGATTTGTATTGATAGAAATATTGTATAGCAATTGTACCCTTTGAGGAAAAATGGGGTAAACCCTTTATAAAGTATAAGAGCAATATATAGAATTTTACCATAGTCTAAAGAAAGTTCTAAGTAAAGAGTAGTTACAAATAGAAATGGTGGTATTTAAGTTAGTAAATTAAGTTAGATATGGATTGAATAGGAAATGGAAATTAGATTATTAAGTATAGAATAATGGATCCCTTGGACTATGGATTAGATGGTTTATGGAATCGAGAGTAGGATATCAAAATTCAAGGGATTGAATGTGATTCAATCAAATAGAGTGAATTTGGAAACCATTCTTAAGAAATGGTTATTGATGGATTTAAAGGTATGGGACTTTAAATCCATTACTCAAGGGATTGATTATAAATCAATTATGAAGAGTGAATTTGGAAATTCATTCTTGAGGGAACTTATAGGGCTCCCTCGAAATACGATATCTCCAAAATATAATTCCAATGACTTTCATAAACAATGTAAGATATTAAATGACTTAGAAAAAGGAACTAGAGATTCCTTAATGGTATTGTGAATTTTATATTGATGTCTTAGAAAAAGGAATTGGGTGATTCCTTAATTACATCAAGAGGTCAAAAAGGAATTGTTGTATTCCTTGATCTATATTTGAAGAGAAGGGCTAGTAGATGCCCTGCTATTATTGTAAAGTTTACCATTTAAGTTTATGAAAATGAGGAAGAAAATATTTTGGAGGCTAGGTTTTTCCCATAAGGGTTTCCCAGGATAAATCTTTGTGTCAATAATTTGTGGTTTGCCTTATTATTTCTTGTGGATGTTACATTTACTTTCAAAATGAAAATGATATATGTTATATGTAATGTTTATTTTATGCATTGTAATGTATGCTAAAATTTCAGTAGGTTAAACATGTATGGATGCTAGAAATGTATGCTCAATTTCTAATATGTTGATAATTTAATGTAATTTAATTGTATCATTTAGTTTTGGAATGTAATGGGTAATGATGAATGATATAGTTAAGTAGAGTTATTCAAATATTAATCTCATGTGAAGGATGTATGCTTACTTAAATATGTTAATGAATCAATGGGATTTGTCTAACTTTCTATAATATTGTGGGATAACTATTTATGAATGATGCACCTTTCCATATACATCATTGGTTATATTCATGTTGGTTAATCTATGTCGGAATCCAAGAATTATTATATAATAGAAGCTAACTCTTAAGGGGATAATTGGATTTATGTTAATATAAGCATTAATCACTTATTCTTGAATGGAACATAAACCTTGTTTAAGTAAGAAATGTATAGAATGTTGCCATATAAGAGTCTCATGGATTAAATCCATTTCATAAGCACTCAAGATGGTTTAATTATGGAATGAAACTCTCAACAAGGTAAAATGACCCTGAACTACAAACCAAGATAGACCCTACATTTTAAGCTAATAATTGGGTGTATAGAATGAAGGGAACACCCTTATGGGACAAGAGAAGTCCTTGTTGGTAATAAACTCAAGATGAGCAAATAAAGAGGGTTGCCTAAATGGAGTGTGTACCAATAAACTCTAAGAGGCTTAAAGATATGTAATCATGTTAAAAAGGACATTCCATGGATTCGTATCATGATAGTGATACAATTGTCTTAGAACTCCCTTCTAAATGGAATGGATCGGAGCTAAGATTTATGAATAACCATTGGTGTGGTTATTTCATCTGTGATGGTTTACCATGGGTGTGGTTCTCCATATTCAAGGCATTCACCTGGTCTAGGTGGACCATTTGGTGATTTCCTCCTTTTATGAGGATGAAACCTAACGCTTGGCCAGCGTACTCATACCAAGTGGGGTATGAGGGTTTCATAGAAGTTGATCACTTCTACTTGAAGAGACTCTAATCAAGTCTCTATAGCTCTTGAAGCTATTTGCCTTGAAAGTTATAATCCAAATGGAATATGTCTATCCTAGGGCATGATTAGGTCTTTTGCCATATGAAGATAAGAATTTATATATATGTAAAAAAAAATTATGGATAAGAAGGGGTAACAATTGGGGTTGTTACAGTTGGTATCAGAGCCCAGGCTAACTGATAGGCTCTAGTGAAAGTCTAGGTTAGCAAAGACTTGGGGCATGAAACTAAACTCGAGAGTATAAATTCCACAATTTTAAAGCAATGCACACTTGGTAAGGATGAAGGTCAATGCTTGGGATTATGATGTTTGAGATCCTTTCTCCCATGAGTAGATCCATAGTCGTTCAAAAGTGGAAGAGCTAAGCGAACCCTCCTATATGGATTTTAAGTGGTGTACCTTAGACTCTTTTGGGAAATCACTCGACATCTGAGTCTTTTGGTTGCCTACTCTTTATCTTCAAGTGTGTCTAACAACTTGAGCTAGTGAAATAATTAAAAGAATGTTTTCTTTAATTAATTTTTGTTACATTTTGGCCTTAGGCCATGAGACTGAACATACCAAATACAATGAACTCTGGCGGATTACTATTCTAAGTAGTAACAGTTCACCCAGAGATAGTCACGAACCTGAACCTTTACCATGGTTAGAAATACCACTTTCTTTGTTGTAACTTAATGGATGTGCTTCATGATATTTTAGCACTAAAACAAGATGTGAAGTGATGCATGTGGTATTATCCTCTATATATGAGAACCCGATGGTAAATGCCAAAAAGAGATAAAGCTCTTGTCAAAAATGACTAAAATCTAGTTTAGGAATTATCACCATGGGTGAATATAAGTTAGTCATTGAAAACTAACTACTAGTAATTTAAGAGCAAGAAATAAGCAAAACAATGTTTTCTTTATTTGATTTTTGATCAATGTTACAATACACTTTGGGGTTTTCCAATTAGAGGTTAAGGTGTAGGAAATGGTGGAAGAAGCCATCTAGCAACACCAGAACCTGAAACTTCGATATGCTAGAGGAGGACCATAACTCTAGAAGTCATGGAAACCCAAGTATGGTGAAAGGAAGCAAGGACACATTTAGGCATGGAAACCACCCCAAATTTCACTCGAAACTTCATACATTTCTTGACATGAAATTTTGGGGAGACCTATATCAGAACTCCACCAATCAGCTCCAATAATCCGAGTATCCCAACTTGATAGTAAGGTATGCCACCCGACCACTCAGGCGGTGGTCGAAAGCATAGGGGCGTACTATGCTATTTAAATTAGGAAACTCATCAACTCATCATGCATGTGGTATTATTTTTCAAAGGAAAATGGAACATCAAATAGTGGACCAAAACATAGAATACTTTATTAAGAAGTACTTTGAATACAAAGATGCCAAAATTAAGATCTGGACATATTAACAATGATAGATGAAAAACCATTATATTACCAATCTGAATCTGAGCTATCAACATCCTGGTTTGGAGACCAGTCATGCTCAGATTAAATAACTGGAGGAGGAACATTATAATGGATTATTAAGTATCTATCAAATGCATAATATGGCCAAGGAGTGCCATGAGATCTATGCAATAGAAGATCCATTTCTATCAGACATCGAGTCTGAGCAAATCTATTCTCAATCTCCAAAAATGAGTGAGTTTGCACATACCTCTGATAAAGAAGGCTCTGGTAAAGCCCACTACTGAAAGTTGCTTCTCCTATGGGAACATATTTCTTCACCACATCCAAATAACATGATGGTAGAAACTGAAAGGGGATATTTAAAGGATCACCTATAGGATGTAACCAAGAATTTCCAAATGAGACATGGAAAGTCCAGTTAGGCCAACTAAAGAATCTATCAAACCATTCAAAAAGACTTAAAGGACTCTCAAATGCTAAGTAATTATGGGAATTGTCCCTTAACCAAACATCACAGTGAGAATCTTGGATAGAAGTATTGCAATAAATCTGATCCATGGATAGAAGGGTGTCTCGAGCGTCGATAGCTTGATCTTGTAAGAAATTATGTAATTCTTCCCTTTTCTAAAATAAATTTCAAGGATTCCAAACAAAAGACTCATAAAATTCATGTTGAGCTTCTTCATAAGAAAACATGGTGGCTAAATTGGTTTCCAATCAAAGGGAGGTAAAGGAATATCTTTCTCTTCAAGAATGCTTGATATCAATAAGTGATTTTGTCTAGATTTGGAAAAGCATACTAGAGGATAAAGCACTAAAAATAAGAGTCCACGATAAAAGCTAATGGAATTACATAAGAAGGCAATGATAGGACTTCACGTGAAAAGAAGAGGACATGTGCCATCTCAAAAATTGAAAAAGGTGTGATGTGCCTTGATTAGTCAACACAAAAATCATCGATAGGACAATCAAGCCGAAGAAAAGGGTGTATCATGGAAGATGAATGATTCACCTCGAGATTGTCAGGATACGATCGGTAAATGTGTGAACAAAAATCGATATAGATGGACCTAACGATCATTTGAGTATTGGAGAAGTTTTATGCCCATGACATTCAATGCGATCATATTTATGGTGGGAGTCACCTGGATGATATTGGTTTTAAGTGGAATGAATCCCATTATATGCTTTATGATTCTTTTGCTTCTGATTACCGATCTATTGTTGCACATACCTTGAAGAGTAGAAGGTAATTTGAAGCAGCACCAGATTTAGCAGGCGTAATAATCATGGTAAGAATTAGGAAACACATCAATGCAACAAAGAGGAAATCTCCAGTGCAACATGCTTAGGAGGATGCTTGGGCACAGGAAATATTAAGGTTAATATCAGAGAGAGATGTTGCCATAGCAGAGCGGGATCAGCTCAGATCAGAAATATTACAAAGAAATAACTGGAGAGCAACAACGATGGCAGCCATGCTCACAGAAAATCCCCAATTCCGTCAACTAAGGGAAGAATTTAATGTTGTATTTCTAGAATCTTGTTTGGTTGCATTGTTAAATCATGGTATGCTTCTTCCACCACAACCAACTATTGGTACTCAGCATGGGAGAAGGGGAGGTAGTGATCAAGCAGTTGTTGGAGCAGTAGCTCCACCACCATCTCCAGTCATAAGTACCAGCATAGTACAAGGAGGAAAACAGAACCAGGAGCATCAACCTTAAGGTCCATTGGACACCCACTCTGTAGACCATCATTTTGTAGTAGTCTATTAATGCCAAGGATGAGGCATAAACATTAGCAACTTTTGAATTTTATATTTTTGTTTGAATACTATATGAATATTATTGTTTATGATAGATTTAATTAGTTATTATGTAATACAAAAGAATGCATGAATATTGAATTTTGTTTGATTAAATGAATATGAGGAATGGATTGGTGTCCATTCTTGGAGAAGGTATGGGACTTCTCCATGATTTTATGATGATATAAACCAGGAGACATCTGGGTGGATGCTCTAGCATTAAAATGCATATTAGGATATATGTGAATATCCTGAATTGAGATTCTAAAATTATGTTGTATCTTTGTTAGCACTTGATTTTATTAGGTTAATTCATGCCAAAGGTTAACCAAATTATACTGTGATACTCCTTGGTGGGAGTTTTGATAAAACTAACAAGACTTTTTATGTCTAGTAAGGTACAAATGCATAATTTCATGATATCCTTGTAACATCATTTTGCAAAATTCTAATACTACAGTTCTCTAGATCAATTATTTGTGCAATTTGAAATGAGTTAAAACTATAGTTTTGTGTTAATATTGTGTATTGATGATGCTTTCAATACTTGTTGATATGCAAAATGGATGTTATATTGTTTATAAGGATATGGTACTACTGATATTTTACATTTTTGCAGGTCCAGGAACTCTCATGGATGGAAGATGAAGCTTGCCATCGAGATTGAAATACTGGATGATAGAAGAATCTGATTGTAAAACAATAGGATAAATGCTAGCTTTTGCTAGACAAATATGTTTTTGTAAGGTAGATGTCCAAACACAGAGGACTATGTTTAATCTAAGGGGGGGTGTATGTCATGACCCGTTACCCTCCTACCTTATTTAAAGGATATTAATTGATTCTTGGGACCAATTAATGCTTAATAGAAGGGGGCCTAGACCCTAAAGAATCCTACAAAAATTCTAATAAAAGAATTTTATAAGGGATAAGAAATATTAATTATTTAAGGGCTATTTATGAGGTCTGGTAAAAGATAAATTTAAGGAATTATCTTTTACAAAATTATAACCATACAATAAATAATGGGTAGATTTAGTGGACCCAATGTGGATGGGACCTAAAAAGGACTAAGGAATTTTTAAATAACTTATGGGTCATCCTATATTTTGGGAAGTACTCATGTGGCTACCCTATATTGGTGGGAATCTCCTAGCTTATCAAAAATAGTTCTAACCTTGTAACTATCCTATGCCTCAATAGTATGAGTTTTGTCACTCACCTCATCCCTAGAGAACCCTTGAAGGACATGATGAAGTCATAATGGGGCCAAGGCATATTTTTAATATTATTATAATGTGGCCACTATTTGGCCCATGAGTGGAAAATTTCCCTATAAATAGAGGGCATTTTGGTGAAGAAATGGGCCATCTAGGTTCTAGGAGTCTTAATGGTCTAGGGAGTATGCTCTCCACCCTTGGGGTGGATCAGAAACTAGAAGACTTGAAATATCTCCTAGTTAGAGTGAGGAACATGCTAAGGGAAATATTGGATGGTCTAGGGAGTATGCTCTCCACCATGGGGTGGATCAGAAACTAGAAGGCCAAAAAGGATTCCTAGTTATAGTAAAGGATAAGTTTGGAGTTTAGAATTAGAAACAAAGAAGGTTAAGAGGATACTCGTGGAAAGCAACCCCAAAATAAAGCAAAGTTGTAAGGATCAGGATAGATCTCTCTTTTCTTCGCTACGTACTATTAATGGCCTAAATAAAATTCTAGTATAAAAATATCTTGTTATTATAGAAGTTGAAATCTAATTATGATATATAAAAAAACTATTTGGATACGAGACTCATTACCATATGAGTAATAAATAGATTGGTTTTATAATGAAAGACTATTCCGATCTAACTGCTTTATTTTACAAGAACCATAACAAAAAAACACCCATAAATGATAGTTCATACTTTAAGATCTATAGCTTTAAAATGGATGCAATTATTAATAAAGAAGGTTATAGGTACCCGATTGCTATTAGTGGAAGATGAGGGAATTATAATGTGATAAGACCTAACTATGGTCCAATTTCTTCCACAAATGCAAAAGCTTTCTCGAAAGCTCTTCTGACGAGGAAATATAACAATACCTAATAGCGTGTATCAGGGAACAGACCTCCTGTGCATATTGCAGAGCAATATCCCATGCTCAAACCATTGACTATGGGAAGTCATCAAAATCCAACCCTTAGGCTATAACACTCTTTGTTGGCCATAGGCCCATTTTATAAATCCAATATAATTGATTGATAGCATGACTGTTAGACCTCATCATAAATCTAATCTTCGCTTCACTATCCTTAACAACAATTAGTTCTATATATAAAAATATTCCTCTACCACAAAACCGATCCTTGACGATTGGCTAATCTAAAACTCCATCAGGGACTATCATTATCTAGTAAACATCGGATATTAAATTAATGTTGGTCATCGAAGGGGGCTTTAGTGCCACTATTCGATGTATGAGGGATGATGGGGAAAGCGTAGCGCCGATCGTACTGTGTCACCCCTATAATACGAAGTTTAGGATATAGTGCAACATCTACAGAATACCCTTGAGCCATATTCTAAGCCATTTGATTAAGTGGTCCAGGTGGATACACCTCCTACCTCTACCAATAACTCTGTGATCCATTCAGCGATGGAATATAGGGAACCCTTCATGACCTGTTTTACTCTGATGCATGAGATCGCACCAAGGAAGAAACTCTGAATACTACTAACACCAAATTTATTGTAGAAACCTATTGCAAGTCATAGGTCTGATTCGAAAGTTACTCGCTACCACTTTGTCTCCCAAGATCCAAAGACTAGCACCTCCTATTATTATGTCTATCATCGAATACCCAAAATGTCTAATAATATCTTAAAAATCACTTAAGAAGGTGTGGGGAATGTGTCAGGTGAGTGGCACCTTGTACTAGTGGATTTTCCAATTGGCTTACCATATAATGGAAGTAGTTTCAAAATATCCTTATGGTATGAGTTACGCTATAGCCTTGTTAGGGTTTATCCAAAGATACCTGTAGGAGTTAATCAACCTTACGAAGATGAGTAGGGAATCCAAAGACGCCGATAGTAAATATTTAAATGCATGCCTTGTAGAACACTTGATACCTCCTTCTTCGTCTCCCGTGTCTCATAGAAAGGGCTACGCTCTCCTTTTGGATTTCGTTTGTGTAGGAAATATAGGAGAACCAATTAGAATAGGACATGTGGAGGGTAAGATATACGAAACCAATCTAACTTAAACTCATCAGGGGTATGTGCACATTTGGGTAGATTATAATAATAAGAAGGCATTGACAAGATTCTAAACCTGCCCTCGAGGATTGCCCCTAGATTAAGGGTTTTAATAGCTAAATCCTATGAATGATGGATTTCCTTGGCATAATATTAAAGTACGACAATTTACCCTTATTATTAAAACACCTTCTCTTATGTTTTGTATTGATAGAAATATTGTATAGCAGTTGTACCCTTTGAGGAAAAAGGGGGTAAACCCTTTATAAAATATAAGAGCAATATATAGTATTTGATAATAGTATAAATAAATATCTAAGTAAAGAGGAGTTACAAATGGAAATGGGGGTATATAAGTTAGTAAATTAAGTTAGATATGGATTGAATAGAATATGGAAATTAGATTTTTAAATATAGAATAATGGATCCCTTGGACTATGGATTAGATGGTTTATGGAATGGAGAGTAGGATCTTAAAATTCAATGGACTGAATAGGATTTAATTAAAGGAAGTGAGTTTGGAAACCATCTTTAAGAAATGGTTATTGATTGGTTTAAAGGTATGCGACTTTAAATCCATTACTCAAGGGACCGAATGTAAATTAATTATGAAGAGTGAATTTGGAAATTCATTCTTGAGGGAACTTATAGGACTCCCTCGAAATACGATATCTCCAAAATATAATCCAATGATTTTTCATGAACAATGTAAGATGTTAAATTCCTTAGGAACTAGAGATTCCTTAATGGTATTATGAATTTTATATTGATGTTATAGAAAAAGGGATTGGGTGATTCCTTATTTAAATCAATAGGTCAATAAGGAATTGTTGTATACTTTGACCTATATTTGAAGAGAAGGGCCAGTAGATGCCCTGATATTATTGTAAAGTTTGCCATTAAGGAAGAAAATATTTTGGAGGTTGGGTTTTTCCCATTAGGGTTTCCTAGGATAAATCTTTGTGTCAATAATTTGTGGGTTGCCTTATTATTCTTGTGGATGTTACATTTACTTTCAAAATGAAAATGATATATGTTAGATGTAATGTTTATTTTATGCATTGTAATGTATGCTAAACTTTTAGTAGGTTAAACATGTATGGATGCTGGAAAAGTATGCTCAATTTCTAATATGTTGATAATTTAAAGTAATTTAAATGTATCATTTAGTTTTGAATGTAATGGGTAATGATGAATGAAATAGTTTAGTAGAGTTGTTCAAATATTAATCTCATGTGAAGGATGTATGCTTACTTAATGTGATAATGAATCAATGGGATTTGTCTAATTTTTTATAATATTGTAGGATAACTATTTTTGAATGATACACCTTTCCATATAAATCATTGGTTATGTTCATGTTGGTTAATCTATATCAGAATCTAAGAATTATCATACAATAGAAGCTAAATATTAAGGGGACAATGGGATTTATGTTAATCTAAACATTAATAACTTATTATTGAATGGAACAAAAACCTTGTTTAAGTAAGAAATGTATAGAATGCTGACATATAATAGTCTCATGGATTAAATCCATCTCATAAGCACTCAAGATGGTTTAATTGTTGAACGAAACTCTCAACAAGGCAAAATGATGTTGAACTATAAACCAAGATAGAACCTACATTTTAAGTTAAGAATTGGGTGTACAGGATGAAGGGAACACCCTTATGGGATAAGAGAAGTCCTTTTTGGTAATAAAATTAATATGAGCAAATAAAGAGGGTTGCTAATAGACTATAAGAGGCTTAAAGAAATGTAATCATGTTAAAAAGGTCATTCCATGGATTTGTATCATGATAGTGATACAGTTGTCTTAGAACTTCCTTCTAAATGGAATGTATCGAAGCTAAGATTTATGAATAACCATTGGTGTGGTTATTCCATTTGTGATGGTTTACCATGGGTGTGGTTCTTCATCTTCAAGGTATTCACCTGGTCTAGGTGGACCATTTGGTGATTTTCTCCTTTTATGAGGATGAAACCTAACGCTTGGCCAACGTACTCATACCAAGTGGGGTATGAGGGTTTCGTAGAAGTTGATCACTTCTACTTGAAGAGACTCTAATCAAATATCCATAGCTCCTAAAGCTATTTATCTTGAAAAGTTATAATACAAATGGAATATGTCTATCCTAGGGCATTATTAGGTCTTTTGCCATATGAATATAAGCATTTATATATATGTAAAAAAAAAATTGTGGATAAGAAGGGGTAAAAATTGGGGTTGTTACAAATGTGGAGTGGTCTTTCTTAGTTCCTTTTTTAGCAACCTATAATCAACACAAATTCTCCACTTTCAATTTTTTTTGGGCACCACCACTAATTGTGATACCCACTCACTATCTAAAATGGGGTAGATGAATCCAACTATGAGGAGCTTTTGTAATTCTATTTTGACAATTTCTCTCATAACTAGGTTCATTCTCCTCTATGGTTGTCTTACTGGTTTAACCTAGTCTTCTAGATATATCCTATGAGTACAAGTCTCAAGCGCTATTCCTCTCATGTCAAAATACTCCCAAACAAAGGCATATTGATGTTTTTCCAATGTTTGTTTCAGTTTGGTTTGTTGTTTAACTATCAACTTGTTATCTATGTTCAGTATTATACCAGGTGCAACTTCCATTTGCTGAATATGGTGGTCTTTTCTTCCCACTAATGACAACTTAGGAGGAGGATAGAAATGTTCCAATTTGAGAATGTTTGATATTGCCCTATCCTCATCACATTCATCTTCCAAATCATCAAGTGTCATGACAGGTTGGATCATTGATAGACCACCAATATTTTGACTCTCATTCTCAGGTTCTCCTAATAAATTTGCAGACTGTGCAGGTCAATGTATGCTTAGTTTATTTATATTCTAACCATATGAAATGGTCATTTTACCATCTCTACAACTTATGTAAGCATCAATTGTTTCTAGCCAAGGTCTACCTAAGATTTATGGGTATCCACATAACCCATACTTAGATTGTAGCACTAAGAAATTTGCTAGATACTCCCATGCATCCACTGTAATAGTGATATCTTCCAACATTCCCTCAGGGAGCATTGTATACCTATCTACCAATTGCATCACAATTTTAGTGGGATTTAGATTAGTCAATTTTAGTTTTTGCATTGTTTATTAGGGCATAACATTTATGGTAGCCCTAAAATATACTAGTGTGTTGGATAAAACACAACCCTCTATTTTTACAGTTAACACAAGGCTTCCTGGATCTAAGTACTTCTTGCTGTAGGTATTCCCTAACATAAGGTCAGCTAAATGACCTACCAAATTGAATGATTTAGCTGTTTTACTCCCTGGTTTGTTGAGGTACAACTCTCTTATGGATTTACCATAGATATGTATACCTCTGATGGCTTGAAAGAGAGGGATTATGACTGTCAATATCAAACTTTGTTTGTATTGGTTTTTGGGGTTCCTACAACATTTGTGGAAAATATGGAACCCCTTATTTGTTATTCACAAGTGTTGATTCTTCTTCTACTTCCTCTATAGGGGGTGATTTCCCTTTTACTATATCCATGTGTTCCTCTTCTTCTACAAGAGGAATGACTTCTACACCTAATTATTTTATTGATCATAACTAGATCATATCACAATATGCCTTAATATTATACATGGGGTACATCTCATTTTCCATTTCATAGGTTGGTTTTTGTTTGTTGTTTGGGTTTGTTGTAGGCTATTCTTGTAATTGAGGAGTTATTGAAGCAAGAGGAGTAGACATACTTGCCTATAGTGGAGCTAGCATAGGATATTGTGGATACTAATTCCAAGCATTCTGGTTTCTCCATTGCTACCCAAGCTACTGGTATTGCATCCAAGGGTAAGTATTGTAAGGATTTTATCCTTGGGGAAATGGATTCCATGGTTGTTATCCATACCAACCCATATTGGGTGGCTGGGCTTGACCTTGATTTTGGTAATTATTGCCCCCATAAGATGGCATTCTTGATTGCATGTTGTTACCCATAGGAGACTATTGCCAATTTCTACTATTATCCATGAAGTATGCTTCTGCTACTTTTGGTTCCTCTTTAGATTTCATTAACCATGGATACAACTTGGTTTTATAATCCTTTTTACAGATAATACATACTCAAAATTTGTTTTATGGACACTCATTTCTAGGGTGTTTGCCTCTACATTTTGGATAGAAGTAGGTCAATGTTGCTTCATTTTCTTGCTTATTTTTCTAAAGCATAAGGGTATCCATTTGGAGAGCAAGAGAGGATAACATCTCACTCTTGAGATCCTCTAGCATATTGCCTATTTCTATTTTAGTGATAGTGGTTGACTGCTTAACATTTCTAGGGGTCAAATTACCTTTTCTTCTTGAAATTTTTTGACACAACTGTCGAATATCATCCATTTTATGTTGGTAAATATCCCCTCCAAATATTGTATTTAAGGCTTCCAAGGATTCATTCATCAGTCCTTTTAGAAAAATACTTCTTAGGGACCTATCTCCTAGTTTTGAATGGGGTGATATTTGCAAATTAAAGTTGAACCTATCCCAATATTCTTCCATAGATTCCTCTTCCTTTTGTGTCATGTCTAGGACTTCTTCTCTTGTGTCATGTCTAGGAATTCTTCTCTTGTCTAGGATTTCTCAAAATGATGAACCAACACAAAGTTGAATCATCAAGGGTGGAAGGGAATAATTTTATTTTTTGAGCATCTACAGTGTAATCCACGAATCTGCATAAAATATCAAATTTAAATAGAAATAGATTTGGATCTTCTGTTGGTAGTCCTTTAAAGTTTGGAAGGTGGGTAGGAGAGATGTGTTTCATATTGTGATCTCCTCCTGCATCTCCTATTGGAAAACTAAATCTAGTGGATGCTTCCTTTGGATTTTCTTCCATTCTATATGCTATTGGAGTTTGTACACCGACTACATTTAGAGCAATTTTCAATGCTTCTAATTCATTTATTTTATCCTTCAAAAGGATGGATAAGTTAGTATTTGAGATTATTTCATATAATACTAATTTCCAACGTTGTGTATTCAATAAATCTTCCTTAAATTGAACTCTACTTATCTCTGATCCCACTCTAAGATTCTACTGAATTGTTTTATAAGGATCTTGTGCTGTTCCAACCAATGCACAGGTGTATATTGTGATGGAGATATTTTAGTCCCAAGTTCATATTCTACTTAAGTAGAAGGATTTTGAGAAAAAAATTCTTTATTTTTGATAAAATGACTATCCGATCCTCTATTCTTAGGTGGACTCATACAATGTTTCATATGAAGATTTTGGAGAAAATAGTCTAAACTAATGCTATTATACTTCCTTTACAACTAGAAATTATAATGGCTACTCCTTGACAATGACACCAAAATGTTGGGCAAAACATTGGTTATTTTTTCTATGGTTCAATTAATTGCCTCCATTTAATTGTCAACCCGGGGTAGCTCATAGTCTTGTGAGCAATCATGCATAATATATGCTTATAATTTCTCCTTCAGAGATGATTCCCTTAGATTTATGGTTTGGGGGGTATTGGTGTTTGTTGAAGTTCTAATTTTAATTTCCAAACCAATAATCTATCCTACGTCTATGAAAACATGACTAAAATGCACACAGAAATTAAAACGATACTTTGCTGGAAATTACAAAAAAAAATAAAAGAATAACAGGAAAATAAATTGATATATTGAAAATAAAAAAGATAGAAAACAAGATAAAGTTAAGGGAAGAACTCTACTGTAAGTGGGCCCATGCTTCTAGCAGGTTCTTCTCGTGTTAAATCTTCATTAAATGCTTAGACAATTTAATAGGAAATAACTTAAAAGTGTTTTATTAACAATTGTAGTAAGGAATTTACAAGAAAATTCTAGGATCTCTATCTTCAGGGGTGGCCTGCATATTTATAAGATATGTGGCCACACCCTATTATAGTTTTAGAAAACAAATCAAAGTTATGATTCTATTTTATAACCACATGCATGAATGAAGGAATCGAGCAAAATATCAAGTTTGGTGAGCTATTTTAGTGTATTCTATTTTTAGAATATGTCTGATATTTTTTTTCTTGATTTACTTAAATCGTTCATGTAGCAGCTGAAAAATAGATGACTAGTCATCTTTGACATTGTTCCAGGTATGGTTTCAATGCTAAAACTCTATTTATTCTTGTTACTAAAATTTTGCTATGTTCTACCAACCACAAAGTCGCATTGGAATTTGGATTTAGTGGAAATTAGGCACCTCATATGTAGAAGTCGGGAAGTAAGCGCTTTATCTATAGAATTCAGGAAGCAAGCGCCTAACGAGAAGAAGACACCTAATGAGAAGCAAACACCTATAGTTAAGTGCTGAACAAACGTCAGGCAATTCAAAGGGAATTGGGTTCCTGACTTCATACTTTACACTGGTGTACTATAGATGTTTTACCTTCATGAAATCACAAGTGCCAGGTCTGAGTGGGACCTCAACAAAAATATGCTAAAATACAAAAATTTCCATGAAATCTACATAGAATACACTTAAAGATAAATATTAAATAACATGTAAAATAAGCTGTTAAATATATATAATTTTCATAAAACATATACATCTATAAAAATAAGTGCCACTGTTTTATAAGGAAAGCGATACAAAAAATGAGCATTTTTAGGGCTCATCAGCCATTATAATATATTTTATATAGTAACTTTATTTTAGATCTTGTGGTTATTTGGCTTTAAGTATTAAGCATTAAAATCTAACATTTTGAAGGATATGTGTAGGTTAAGAGAAAACAAATGGTTTTACCAACCTCTTTATTTATATCCTCTAAATATAGACATAGAAATAAAAATATTTATAATAACTTCATTCTAAATTAGCTAATATCTCTATGCATATGTTTATAGAATAAAAATTATTCCTAAAAAATTGTTTAAGTATGCAATCAAACCAAACCATAATAATATATTAGGGAATTTATTCAAGGAATTAACCAATGATCCTCAATATTCAATAAGTGGTTTATAAAGTTGAAAATCATGTCATGAAATATTCAAGGCTTGTTTCTCAAGGATAGAAGGAATAGAGTGTAGTAAACTAATTTGAAGAATAAAACTAACATAGAATTAATTTGTAACCTTAGGCTATATGTAAAGAAGTCATTTTTATATGCTTCGTTTATCAAGAAGGTGGTGGTGGGGTTTTTCTTAATTTACTTTCTTGCTTTAAAAAAGTATGGATTTCCTTTAGGTGAAATTCTTTGAATAGGGTTATTATGTAGGGAAGAATCATAGGCTTTTGTTTTGTTCATTCTCCATTTCTATTTTATATAAATCACTTCTATAGGTTTTGAAGTATAATAATATGATTGTGATTAAATAGTTTTTGGTAGTGGACTATAATATGGTAGAGGATGACTTTCATAGAAATTGAGATCTTCTATTTTATAGTCATTTATTATTGATTTTAAAAATGGGTGGGTTTAAAAAGAATATATCCTTTTTTATTATTTTAAATAATCCACTAAGGATGACTTTGATTATTGGTATACATGGCATAATATGAGGAAGGTTGATGAATGTATATTTAGTAGATTTTATAGAGTATATGTAGGGAAATATTTTTCTATGGAAATATTCGCTTTTAATAACAAAGTAAAGTGTGATTGTAACCTTATTATATCTAACTATTTCTCTATGATACATCCTAGCTATTGGTAATATTCTCCTAGATTTTGAAGGGTTATCTTATAAAATTAATGTATCTTTGTTATGATACTTGGAATTTATTAAAAGGTTGATAACATGGCATTGTAAGGATATGAAGAATAAGCATGATGGTTACATAGATTTATGTCTATGAATAATTAAATATGTGTAATAAAATTAATGTAATATGGAAAAAGTAAGCTTGTCTTCTAGAAGAGTTGAATAGAATGTAAGTATTGCTTTGGCTAAGGCTAGTAAGACATTTAATAAGGATACCTATTCTAATTTTGATAGGATCAAGTATCAATAGCTAAATCCCATACTCATACTAGATGAGAAAGGTATTATTTAAGATTTTTTTTCTAAAGGGAAATGATATCTCACAATATCCAAAAAATAGTAGTCGAGATAGTGTTTCATTATTTTAATCCATTACGTAAGTACTTATTGAATACAAGATTACAAATAAAACATAGACTTGGTGGATGAGTCCTCTTGCCTAATATATTATTAGGACTAAATAAAATAGATTATTAGGACTAAATAAAATAGATTTCTTAGAGTATAATATATTACATATAATTTACTACTTGCTTTGGAGGTCTCTATTAACTATTATTGTATTATTTGATATTCTATAATTATTAAAAAATGATTGATTATTTCACCTCATATGAGATTGAATAGTCACATCTCCCATGAGCATATGATAAGATGATAATCCTTAGAGATATACAACTTGCGTAGGTGAATTTTATTTTTAATTTGGAAAGAGTGGAACATTGACATAGAAATTTAAAATAAGAGTGAATATTTTTTCAAGGACAATAGTAATATTTTACATTTTAGGTAGTGACTAACACCTTAGTTATTAAAATTTTTTTGCGTCAAAAATAATTTTGTATACAAAAAATCAAAACATGTGATTTGTACAATCACAACATTTGATGTAAATAATACCTCTTGAAAGGATAAAGTTGAATGTGAAACACCAAGGGGTGAAAACAATAAATATCCTCTTGAAACTAAGAGGCACATTGGTGTACAAATATACATCATATAAATATGTTCATGTTAGTGAGAAATAATATCATATTGTTGCAACAAAAATGTTTGCTCACTTTTGCTCATTCCAACAGCCTCAGAGTGGGTTATTGAGTTTGGTCAAGATGTGATTATTAATAAAATATATTTTGATAAGGTTCTATTGTTAATTGTTAATGATTTTTATGAAGTTATGATGAATGACATGCTTTTTTTAATCCAAATATTTTATAAATATCCAAAATATAGGGATGATCTTTAATTTCATTCTTGTATGCCATCTCTAATTATGCCTTGAATTATATTTTTTATTGTGAAATTAAAGTGAACAAGATTAGGATCCTCTATTTTTGGTAAATATTGAGTAGATAATTCAGAATATACTGATGATTCAACCATGATTATGCATAAAGATAGAGAAAATTGATAATATATTTGTTTTCATTGATGCGTTTTGTAGTATACCAGATCCTAATATTTATCAATATAATAGTAATTGTTTGTTAGTTTGATATAAATATAAGATACTATATTCCATAAAAGGCTATATAGATCAAACACTAAGAAGTAATAAGATATCTTAAAACTTCACTTGTGTTGAAGATTCTACTTTAGAACATTGGAAATGTCTTCTATCTAGGTTCTAGAAAACAAATTGATAGATATGCTACAAGATATTTATTTCTAGTTGATAAGGTTTAAATTATAGAAAAAGTGTTTGTTTCCACTCACATTTATTACTCATGTTGTTGGTTTCCTTATAATAGTCATTATTGTCAATTTATGAAAATGCTGCATAATGTTTTATGGCACAATTTAGATTATTTTAATATGATGGTGGTTGTACCTTGATTTTGGTAAATTCAACCTTATAAATATAATATGGAATTGTTATTATCGATCCTAGGGTGTAAGATATCTATTTTATGTTTAAATGGGTTGTAAAAGTATTGAATGATAATGATTAGTGGAAGCAATTGATGCTATTTTCTATTCAATATGTATATCATCTAAATGCTTTTAAATATACATGTATTCTTGAGAAATTCATCAATGGAATTGTTTTTTTATAATTACATGTCCCTTACTTATTATAGGGAATTGAAAATCATGAATTTTTTTGTGGTTTCTCTCATGGGATGGAACCATTTTAAGGCATAGCTTAAATTTCATCATTTTTTATTTTTTGGAGTAGACTTGATTTTTTTGATGACCAAACTATCCCTTTATATTTTTATTTAAAATGGGAAGGTCTAATAGATAATAATATGAATATATTTATTAATTTATAGAATTTGGTTGTTGATTTTTGGAAAAATTAGCCTATATTTTAAGCATAATTTGGTCTAGTTAATAGACATAAGGAAGCAATCCTATAGGTTTAGGTTTAGTTTTAGATGAATTGAATATTTAAGCTATTAATTATACTAGCTTCTAACCATTGTAAGGATTTCCATTGGCCAAATGGTAAGAGGATTATTGTTGTATGGGTTTGATATTTAGATTGGGATTTCGTAATTGCTATTCCTATGGTGCCTTAACTTAATGATAAAAAGGTTATTTTTTTAAATATTCTTTGGAATTATGTAGTGTTAGATATTTGAAATTTACTTTTACTATAAATAATAGGTTGCTTGATTAATTTTAGATCTAAAAATCCATTCTCATATATTGCTTGCTAAATTGGGTTTAACCAACAATAAATGTATTATGTGTAAGAGGCATAAAATTGTAAAACATATATTTTTCTTTTTCCATAAAACCAATCAAATATGGAACATAAATTTTAACTATTTCCTATAGTATTTGGTCATATACTTAAGTAGAAAGAGGCCCTTCTAGATTGCTTGGTAAGTTTTATAGGATTTGTAAGGCTTTTATATATATTATGGTGGTTTACATTTGATTTATGGGATGATATAGCATATTTCATGTAGACACCATGTATAGGGTAATATATATTCATTCAATTTACTCTAATATTATTTTCCAAAAAGATTCAACGATTATATATGTTAATAATCAAAGCCAATGCAATGAGCAAGAAAGGAAGAAACATTTGGTACTTACTTATACTAATGGTTCATACATGAGGATAAACGCCACTTTCATGAAAAATATGTATAATATCAAGGAAATGTTTGATAGTGATTATATTCTTCATTGTTGGTAACAACATTTAGCTTTGGGATATGATATAAAAGTGTGAAATAATTATCTTGTCCAAGTCAGATTAACCAACTATTTCTCAAATATTTTTGGTACTTATGTATGTTCTATTGATACTTTAAGTTATTAGTACATAAAAAAATTATATTAGGTTGAGATCAAAAATATTTGGATATTTGATTTAATTATACGTTGCCTTATGATTTTGTATTATAATACTTATTTTTATATTAATGCATCTCTTAAAGTATATAAAAAAAATTTATGGACATAGATAGTCATTGTGTAAAGAGTGGGTGCTTGGACCTTGAATAAGTTTTTAAAACTTACTATAGACCAAAATTTATATAAATATAAACAATTAATTGAGGAAGAAAAAAACATTATTGTAAAGTGGTTTTTAACATTACCAAGAGCATATACCATTTGAGTACAAAGCATAAGAATAATTCTATAACCATTCATTCTTGTGCAAAGTACATGGTTAAACCAAACATTGAAAATAAGTTAAAGCAAGAAGAAAAGAAAGTCAAAAGTTGGTTTATAGTTTTTCCAAGGAGGACACAAGGTAAAGTCATATTGATTATAGATTAACAAGCATGAAGAGGTAACCAAAGAGGGGTTGTTGAAATTGCTCTTTGCCTAGGATGATTATGACCATGGTGGAAATACCTCATAAGCACATGTAGTTAATCACTTAGTATAGTAGACATACACCCCTTTCAAAGAGTGGATTAAAGACATAGGATAAACTTGAAATATGACTAAGAATCACTATATTTGGTATGATTATAATAGATAAAATTGTGGAGAGAGTGTGGCCATTGATGATGACTCCTCTTTACAAGTGCCCAAATATGGTGAGATAGTAATTGGTTATTCCACATATGGTAAATTTCTTCATGTTCTATGTAAATGTACTATTCTTCTTCTTCCTATAAGAAGATAGAAGTTATGGCTATGGTGGCATGGGTAGAGAGATGATGGAACCACAAGCTTGGATACATTGGCTATGGATCATTAATGTACATAAATAAACACCAATTAGATGATGGAATTCCTTCTATATATTTTACTATTAGTGTTTGGGAGGGGTGCATTTTAGTAAAATATCATCAAGATTTTTGTTCCCAATGTGATAATTAAGTATACTACACAACCATTGGATATTATTCATAGTGATATTTGTGTGCCCATGGATATCTATATCTCTCCAATAAATATTACTTGATTATTTCTCCAACTATATATTTTTGTACACCATTCATACCAATGATGAAGACATTGGAAAATTCAAGGAAATCAAGGCTCTTGTGTAGAATAAATTTGATATGAAGATCAAGTGCTTGAGGACTAATGAAGGATATGCATTTTATGCATACCTTTCATGATATTTTGGCTCTTCATGGAAATTTATTTTAGATGAATGTTCATTATACATTAGAATAGAATGGGGTGTTTGAGTTGAAGAATAAGATTATCATGGATATAGAAAAATATATGTTGCATACCAATAAGTTGAAGCCCAATTTTTGGGATATAGTAGTGAATTTTGCAACTCATGTCATCAATAAAATTTTAACTCAAATCATTTATGGTATCACTAATATTGAGATATTGATAGCCATCAAGCCTTATGTCTCCAAGTTTTATATGTTTGGGTCTAACATATGGGCTCATTGTCCTAAATATAAACATAATACTAATGAATTAAGGAGTCATAATTATTTTCTTGTGGGGTATTATAACACCTCTAAGGCTTATCATTTGCATGATCTTATGAAGCAAGAAGTCAGTATTCAAAGGGGTGTGATATTTTATAAGGAGATTTAATTTATTCATTGGATATTGTCTCCTATCCCTCTATCCATTGATTATATTCCTATGATTCCTCTAATGGTTCTTACATTACCCTAAGATTATCATATTTTATTCTAGCTATTTTATAATTTTAGCATCTAAATGTGAGTTCATAATCTAATTTGACTAATAAAGATTCTTTTATTATGAGCCCACCCTCAATAGCTATCCTAATTTTAGATCCGAGAACTGATTAGCTTAGTACTCTTATATTGTGTGTGATAATGTTGTATATTGAGGTGGATGATGAGTTTTGCATTGATACCATAACAAAGCCTTCCATGGACCATCAAATTTTAAGTAGTCCTATATAATTCTTCATAATTCTTAGTCTAATATCTATCAAAAACACCATTATAAGGCTCCATATTGGGCCTTATCAAAATTTGATGACTCTAGAGATCCCTTCACTGATTATTAGTCCAAAGATTCTCTAGAGTGTAAGGATGCTATGATTATAAAGTATGATTTATTTATGAAGAATAAAACATAGGATATTGATATTATTCCTCAAAAACTATTATTGGTTTACAATAGGTCTATAAGACCAAGTACAATTATGATAGTTTAAGTGGAAAAGCAAAAGGTGTACACTTTTACTAAGATATTCATTCAAAAAGAGGGAGTGGACTATTTAGATATATTTGACCCATTTACACACTTGAGATATGCTTAAATGATTATAATTTTTTCCCTTTATTATGGATAGGAGGTACATTAAATGGATGTAAATAATATTTTTCTTTGCTTTATACTTTAAAAGGAGATTTATATGATATATCCACTTTATTTTAATATTTATGAGCCCATTCCCTTGGTGTGTAACATACTAAAGTATTTTTATGGACATAAGTAGGCGTATAATACTTGGTATGAAAAGAATAATTCTTTATTTGTTAGTTATGAATTCTAATGGTGTGGAAAATTTTCATGTCAACATCAAATATTCTGATGACCTAGTTTTATGAATTTTTATTTATGTTGATGATATTATCATCATAGAATGTTTAACATCATTTATCAAGGGGATGAAGTGAGATATTCATAAAAAATTAAATATGATAGCTTTAGGTATTCTTTATTTGTATTATGTGAACAAAAATTGATTTGTCACCCTTTGGGATAACCATTTCTTAGATTATGTGTACTTTAAATGTTGGATTGTAACTTTGGATGGACTATAAAATTTAGACCCCCTTTTCTTTTAGTTCAAATATATGAACATATTACACTACCTCTTTTTTGCATATCATCCTATGTTAGTCACATTCCATGGGACTTCTCTATCTCGTCGACACTTTGTCAAACATTACATTTGCTACTAGATATTATTTCAAGTACAAATAGTTGCCCTAGAAATCATTGAATTAGGACTATGTAGATACTTTAGTACATAAGAGTGGTAGTATTATTTGATGTATATTGGGTTAGTGATTTAAACCAATGATGATCCACTATAGGGTTTGTATTTTATTTTAGTTTTAGACCATTCACTTGTTGTTGATAGTAGTCCACTATATATTAGTATTCCATAAAAGCTAAATATTTTGATACTAATGAGACTATCAAACACCTCTAATTGATGCTCATAATTTAGAAGTAGTTGGTAATACATAATATTTTATAGACATCCTTCATCATGATAATGAAGAATCCATCATGATTATTTATAATCTAGCATTTAATTAATAAACTAAGAACATAGAGATTTTTATGAACTATTTTTAATGGATTAATTTCCATGTGATGCTTAATTTATTCTGTCTTGTCAGTGGATTACATAATTTATATCATGACCAAAGTAATTCTTAAGGTGTATTTTGTGTGATTACATGAGTGAATTAGAGTTGGATACTATCCCTTAAGGGGGATCACTACTAAGGATCTCTCTCTATTTCCCTCATTCATCTTAAGGGGAATACTAGAATATGTGGTGCTAGGATTCAATTGAGGCCAAAATAGAATTTTATACTATATTTTTTGAATAGCCCTATAGACCCTAATACGCTTCATATAGGTAGGCTTATTGTAATATTTTTATAATAAACATTAAGATTAGTTCTTTCACCTTAACCTAATATCACATGTTATTTTTGTATTTATACACCTTAACACCAACTACTTATTTTCTCTAGAAGTGTTTAATCATCATTCAATGAGATTACTTTGGTATCTATAGATATGGTTGCACTTATCTCTAAGTAGTTATTTTATTTTGTATAACATGTTTATCTTATTATTTTATATAATGTATTGTTAAATCCATGAACAAGATTACAACTTTCAACATGGATACACCATTATTGTTGTATTAGATTTTTATTAGAGCACACCAAAGGCTATGTTTAAAGACCATAATTTTACCTCACTTTCCAGGTTTGCCAAACTATGATGTATACCTACATGCAACCTTGACATAAGCCTAAAAATATTATTGATATAATATTATGAATAATGGTTTGATTTATGAGATTATAGTGGGTGTTAGGAATATTCATATAAAAATAAGCATAACTACAATAAAACATCATGAATTAACAGAAATACTTATAAACTAAATGACCAAGAAAATAAGAATAATATAATTTCTTAAGAAAACAATTATATGGAAATACAAAAAACTCATCCTAATCAACTAGAAGATATATAATTATCCACTTCAATAGGGCAACCTCCTTGGAGTAGAGGTTTGATACACTTTGAGAAAAATATTTTATATCCTACTCTAAACACATTTATTTATATAGAATCTTATTTAATGACTATGTTAGGATTCTATTCCTAACCACCATACTAATTACATTATTAGTTAATTATTTAATCACTCTCTCTTTCACAAAGGTTGTGACCTTTGATCACACCTTCACACTCGTAGAAATAGGCATTTCATTTGGTATAGTTGAGGCATCGAAGAATATAATTATTAATTAATTGTTGGGTTCCCCATACAATATAACGATTCCTTAAAAAAAGTGATTGCTTTTTATTATTCTAGCATTATAATCAATATTTCTCTATTGGGTTCATAACATTTGGATCAGAGCCATTACAATCCATCGTCACTATCATAATTTTTTTTTCCAAAGCAAAATACACCTTCGCTATCATAATCCGACGCTACCATTTGCAATTTCAGTGACATCACAAAGCAAAACCAGTGAAATTGTATAAATAAAATTACTTTTAAAGTTTAAAATTGGCATTGGAAATTGGAGTTTCATTTTATAAATAACTGGCAGAAGAAATTAAGTGAAAACACTATCGACGACATCTATTAAAGGCCGACTGTAGAAGAACACATTGACGACATCCAACATCGACTGAACCTATTCGGCATGAAAGAACACAGCCAAACGCATCCACAAGCCATTAAAAACCTCATTGGAATCAGATAGGTTTATGAAAAGACAAAAAAAAGAATTCAAGTCAATGAAGAACACAACCAAAAATAGTCCAACGTCGTTTTTCGGCAAACGATTAAAAAAAAAAAAAAACAATGGCCAAATATTATAAAAAAATAAATAAAGTCTGCCTCACCAAAAAAATGAATATCAGCGATCATCGTTGGGATACTGGCCAAAGAGAGTCGGTGTTAAAAAAATTCATAAAACAAATATCCCACATTTTTTTAGTAGGGACTCATAAAGTAGTTTAAAAGGAGGAAGTCGTAGGTAGTGCTTTGTGACTTCGATCACGCTACCTACTAACCCCTTGTACATGCACACCTGTGCTCGACCCTCACAATTGGCCTTGATGACCGTGTTGAAATTGAATGTTGACCTTCGCTCATTCTATCTTCCGCTCCATTGTTGCCCTTGCCCGCCTACTCTCTCACCCTCTATCGCCTCTATCGTCTCTGTCAGTTAGTCTCGCCTGCCAACCTCCTGCCAGCCTATTGTCACCTCTGTCAGTCCCGCTTGCCAGCCTGCTATCACCTTTGTCAGTCCAAAAACCTACTGTCGCTAGCTTGCTATTGTGTTCTGTCAGTCTCACCTCCTATCTGTTGTTTCCCTCTCATCCCTTGTGTCTGGCCTCATCTATCTTGTCGATCACCTATGCATTATACCTCGTGCCTACGCCTTGACTGTCATTTTTTCCCGCCTGTGCCTCCACCCGAACTTGTGCCTTGTGTCGTTTGTCTCCACCCGACCCTACTGCAGAGCACCGCCACAAAAAAAAAATGTTGACACCAAATTTTGCATAGTTGTGAAAAACCCTAATCTTGCAATTTTGCTAAAATATTACACAATTTTTGCTAAACATTGCCAAAATTTGCCCCTAATATAAATTTTGCTAAGACTTGTTGCTATTGCAAATTCTTGCTAAAATTTGTCAAGGCATTGAAAATTCTCGCTAATTCTGCCACTTACGAAGGTTATAAAATCTCCAAAACCTAACCGCAATGGCCGAAGGATGACTTTTATGCAATTTTTTATGATAATTTTTCAAGAAATTTTTTGACGACTTTCAACACTTTTTGCGACACCTTTTCACCGAATGACTATGCAAATGGCCGATGGAAGAATATTTCAATACCTTAACCTACTTTTGCTACTTAATCTTGCCCACCTACGTCAAATCACATCAGTGAGTGTATATAAAATTTAGTTCCAGGATATCGCCAATCGCATCACAGGGTTGGATGAATTAGTCCTCATAAGTGGGTTCATCAATGGATTGAAAGAAGAAATTAGAGTGAAGATCATGATGTACACTCCTTGCACCCTACAAGAAGCCATTGGATTAGCCTTGTTAGCCGATGATACATTCAATGTTCAATGTCAACATGGGGAGCAACCTATTGATAAATCGACATTCACGCACACTATTCCAAAACACAAACCCTTGCCAATTAAGTACCTTAGCCTACAAGAAATGGAGGAGCGATGAGCAAATGACCTCTGTTATACTTGTGATGAGCAATTTGGGCCCCTTCATTGTTGTGCTACACAAACATTGTATTTATTGAATATAGTTGATCCCTATCACTCCATAGAGGAAGAAAGTGAGGAAGATGTGCACGACATGACCAAAGCACCTGATCATAACAATGAAGGAAATGAGGTCGATGTGCAAGAAGTGCTCAATGCACCATGAAAATATGAGGTAGACATCCTGATGTAGGAGCATCCGGCTGCAGTCGAGCAATCGTGCATTTTCCAGCTTGGGGGAGGTTTGGCAAAGCAATTTTTTGGTTTGAGGAAGTTTAATGGGGCAAAGGGAGCAGAGGGAGTAAGTTTCTCAAAGCATGGGGGGAGGTCACGAAATCGCGACCTCATAAGGCTTGCGCAAGGCTTGGGCCGGCTGCATCACGATATCACGACGTCGCGATATCACGACGATAGTTTGAAGAAGAGTTAAAGCAGTGGCGGAGGTCACGATATCGCGACGTCGCGATATCGTGATGATTGATAAGAGCAAATGCGGAGGGAAGTGTGACGTCGCGATATCGCGATGTCGCGATATCACGACTTTAGTCGAAGTGAAGGCGGAAGGAGGAGTGGGGGTCTCAAAATCGTGACATGTCACGATTTCGTGACCCCAAAGGACTTTGGCTCAGAGGAGGCGTCGTTGGTCGCGATATCGCGACTAGTGCAAAACTACCACGTGGCATGGTTTTTAAGTAGCATTAAGATCCAAGATCAAAGCAAAGGACTTCGGCAAGTTGAAGACGAAGGTGGAGGGGTCGATCGGGACCAATTAAGGTCAAGGCCGAAGAAAATAGCAGAAGGCTATGTAAGGCCAAATTCGACATGTGTCTGCCACGTGTATCAAATAGTCATGGAGGACAGTATGTGTATCGATTATTTTTTTTTATCAAGAAGAAGGCATGGTCAAAATTACGAGTGGTCAGCCACGTTTAAGAAAACAAAGATAAGGAACGCGGAGGTTGGTAAGGGAGGTGACGGCCACGCATATGTTTTATTGCATCTGGCAACACAGCAGTGCAGAGTACGATCTGAGCAAGGCGGCGTCGACAGGTCAGAGAAGATCATTAATGGGGGTTCCTCATGGTGGATCGGGCAGATGGCCCATTTATGACCAAAAATTTGAAAACCCAGGAAGAGGGGGAAAATCCAAAATTTTTTGAAACTCTTGTTATGCGGGCATTGAAGGCTGTGAGGATCGGGGGGCCTCGATAAAAACTCGAAAATCTATAATAGGAGGGGACGACGGGGACCGGAGAACAGAGGAGTGGTACAGAGGAAGAACAGAGCCGAACTCGGCCATTGTAAAGCCTGCGGGCTGTTCCATTCAAGCCTGTAAAATATATTTTTTTAAAATTTTAATGAAAAGGCAAGTTTGTTGAAGTGTTGGTCGTTCCCGATGCCCCGTCAGTGGTATCAGAGCAAGAGTTCCTGAGTGTGCAGCAGATCCACCGAAAGTGAGGCAGTTGCACCAGGACCTACGGGAGAGTTGAGAGAGAAGGAGAGTTGAGGATTCCCGAGCGTGTTAGCAGACCGCCGGACGTGAGGCAGCTACACCGGGATCAGTTAAGTTTGTGAGAAAAGCAAGCAAAAAGAATGCATTCCCGAAGAAGACGGGATAACCAGGAGGATGTGGTTTCAGAAGAAGAGTATTTAGCCTTGAAGCGGCAATTAAAATCATTGCAAAAGGAGTGGCTTGCAATGAAGTTACGGGAGAAAGAAGAACGGCAGAAAATGTGGGAAGAGAGACAGAGAAAAAAGGAAGAAAAGATGAAGGAGGCTGTAGAGGAAGAGAGCAGCAGTACCGAGACCTACCCGGAAGAAAGCACAGATTATTCTATGCAAGAGGAAGAGTTAAAGTCGGCTGCAGCAGAAGTTTGCAGCAGTGGAGAAATCTGTCCGGTTGAAGACAGAAGTGTGGGCCCGGAGCCGAGGTCGAAGCAGTTTGCAGAGACAGAGATGAGTCCGAAAGTGTTGCGGGAGGCAGCAACCGGACCCAGCAGAAGTGAAGATCACTTCTTCACTTACCCCGGGTGTCTGATGCAGGAGCATCCGGCTGCAGTCGAGCAATCGTGCATTTTCCAGCTTGGGGGAGGTTTGGCAAAGCAATTTTTCGATTTGAGGAAGTTTAATGGGGCAAAGGGAGCAGAGGGAGTAAGTTTCTCAAAGCATGGGGGGAGGTCGCGAAATCGTGACATGTCACGATTTCGTGACATGTCGTGAAATCATGACCTCATAAGGCTTGCGCAAGGCTTGGGCCGGTTGCATCGCGATATCGCGACGTCGTGATATCGCGATGGTAGTTTGAAGAAGAGTTAAGGCAGTGGCGGAGGTCACGATATCGCGACGTCGCGATCGTCGCGATATCGCGACGATTGATAAGAGCAAAGGCGGAGGGAAGTGTGATGTCACGATATCGTGACTTTAGTCGAAGTGAAGGCGGAAGGAGGAGTGGGGGTCACGAAATCGTGACATGTCATGATTTTGCGACCCCAAAGGACTTTGGCTCAGAGGAGGCACCGTTGGTCGTGATATCGCGACCAATGTAAAACTACCACGTGGCATGGTTTTTAAGTAGCATTAAGATCCAAGATCAAAGCGAAGGACTACGGCAAGTTGAAGACGAGGGTGGAGGGGTTGATCGAGACCAATTAAGGTCAAGGCCGAAGAAAATAGCGAAAGGCTATGTAAGGCAAAATTTGACACGTGGCTGCCACATGTATCAAACAGTCATGGAGGATAGTACGTGTATCGATTATTTTTTTTTATCAAGAAGAAGGCATGGTTAGAATTACGAGTGGTCGACCACGTTTAAGAAAACAAAGATAAGGAACGTGGAGGTTGGTAAGGGAGGTGACGGCCACGCATATGTTTTATTGCATCTGGCAACACAACAGTACAGAGTACGATCTGAGCAAGGCGGCATCGGTAGGTCAGAGAAGATCATTAATGGGGGTTCCTCATGGTGGATCGGGCAGATGGCCCATTTATGACCAAAAATTTGAAAACCCAGGAAGAGGGGGAAAATTTGAATTTTTTTGAAACTCTTGTTAGGCGGGCATTGAAGGCTGTGAGGATCGGGGGGCCTCGATAAAAACCCAAAAATCTGTAATAGGAGGGGACGGCGGACCGGAGAACAGGGGAGTGGTACAGAGGAAGAACAGAGCCGAACTCGGCCATTGTAAAGCCTGCGGGCTGTTCCATTCAAGCCTGTAAAATATATATATTTTTTAATTTTAATGAAAAGGCAAGTTTGTTGAAGTGTTGGATTCTGGTGCCCCTTCAGATACATGTAGTAAACAATGAAGGCAAGACATACACTCTCAAAGAACTACATACAAGTTCATCGCCAATAGTGATTTCTCGTCGTATAGGCAGCCTGATTCAGAAAGGAGGCAAAAGAGTGAGTGCACCTTTATTTTCCCTTCATTCTACATAGGAAGAATCGGCTAAAGCATAAGCCTATCATCATCACAATTCTCCTAAGGAAGATTCTACTATTATTTCTAGCAACCCCCCACTAATGCTTTGACCTTCAATATATCCTTGCCTTCGAAAAAGTGACATTAAAATAGTACAAGAACTTGCACAAATTCAACTAGGAAAACAAGCAACGAAGCTCCTTACTTTGTGCTTTGAGGAGAAAGATATTTTTAATGAAGGTGGCATGTTAGGATTCTACTCCTAACCACCATACTAATCACATTATTAGTTAATTATTTAATCACTCTCTCTTTCACAAAGGTTGTGACCTTTGATCACACCTTCACACTCGTAGAAATAGGCATTTCATTTGGTATAGTTGAGGCATCGAAGAATATAATTATTAATTAATTGTTGGGTTCCCCATACAATACAACAACGATTCCTTTATAAAAGTGATTCCTTTTTATTATTCTAGCATTATAATCAATCTTTCTCTATTGGGTTCATAACAGACTAGACCACATGAAATAGGGGATCAAAGCTAATATCTCCTACTTATAACTAAAATAAATATTATCTTATAATAGGCCCATACACAATAGGCACTAAAGATGTAAACATACATCAACACTAGACAATGATATAACTATGTGTTAGAATAGGGTCCTAACATATCCTCCCCATTCAAGAAAATTTATACTCAAAGCTTGAGGTGATGAAACTAATATTGTAGTTGATTGAGTGACTCCAAGGTGAAATTTTCTGGCTAGAAACCATGTTGATATACTAGAGCATTGATGAGAGTGATTTTGTGAAGTGTGAATGTACATCAATTGCAGAATATTTGTAGGTTCTAAGATGATTGAACCTTCTCCATTAAACTAGGGTAGTATGGACTAGACCTATATACATATTCGAAGGAAATTTTTGAAAGATGATATGTGGAAGACTATATGTATCATGGAAGGAGGTAATTCTAGCTTGTAGGCCATTAAGCAAATCTATTAGAGAACTTTATATGGTCCATAGAACTTTGGTGTTATATTTTCACTACCATGGATTTTTAATCATGACTACATGTAGGGCTATAAGCATAGGAAACCCATGTCCCCATTTTTAAAATTATTCTCATAATTGTGCTGACCTGCTTATTGTAACATACAATTCTATGCCATGTCCAAATTATCTTTGAGATGTTGGAGTAGTTGTGTACACTCCATGAGAGTGAAATTTATTTTTTAAACCTTGGAACTACCTAGAATATATGATAGAAGTGATGGTGAATGGTGACCATAAACTAATTCATATGGTGTAATATTTGTGGAAGAGTGATAGGAAGTATTATACCACCACTTAGCCAAATAAAACCCAATGAGTTTTTTTCTCAAATACAAAGCAACAAAGATAGTTTTTCAAGCACTTATTGACAATTTTAGTTTACCCATCGACTTGGGAATGTTATGTAAATCTCATATTTAGTTGTACATAATGTATATTGAAAAATTTCTACCATAATTGACTAGTGAATATGGGGTCATGATCAAACATGATGGATTGGGGCATGCCATGAAGGGAAAAAGTAGAATCCAAGAATATTTTAGTAATAGTTGAGGCCTTGTACCAATGGACTAGAGGATAAAAATGATTATAATTAGAGAGACGATCCACCACCATGAGAATGACTATTTTACCTCTTGAAATTTAGATCCTTTCAATCAAATCCATAGAAATATTTATTTAAATGGTCTTTAGAATTAGAAGAAATTGGAGTGTGCTTGGTGTGTGAATAGTTGTGCCCTTAATGTGTTGATAAGTATCATATTATACAATAAAGGTCTTGATATCCTTTTTCATTTCTACCTATAAAAAAATGTATTCAACATATTCATATGTTTTTAAGAATCCTTAATGTCCTACAACTAGGAAAATATACATTTCCTATAGTATGAACTTGTAAATTATTAAATTTCTAGGTATATTATGGTGACCTTGATATCATAGATATTTTTTATCCCATATATATCTTGGGTAAGAATTGGAATAAGTTCAAAGTTTCTAAATTAATGATTTTATTATGAAATCTTGGGTTACTTCTCCTTGAAACTAATGGGTCCATTGAGGAAGTGGAGTAGAGATGGCACATAGCATACCCTCACCCTCATATTGGTGGGATAGTACATGAGTGACTAAATTCTCCTTGTCCTTATTATAAATGATTTCATAGTCATACCCTAGTATTTTGGTAACCCATTTGGTGATTTTGATATAGATACATAATGTTTAAAAAAGTAATTATGGTTGTGGTTGTCTATTTTAATGGAAAAATGTTTCCCTTTAAAAGTTTCCCTTTAAAATAAAGCCTCCATTGGCTGATAGCATATAATATTACCATAATATCTTTTTCATAAGTTAATTTTACCAAGTTTTGTCTAATAGTAAAATACTAGTGAAGGCCAATATCCACCCTTCTTACATTAGCAAAATATCAATTCCACTATCAAAGGCATAACTTTTAGACATAAATGTCTTAGAGAAATTAGGTATAACTAGCATGGGAGTAAATATCATATATTTTTTGAGTCATAAATTCATGTTTAACAAGATCTAACCATACAAATGAGTTTTTTGCAACATGGCCATCAAAGGGGATGAAATGTTTCCATAAGCATGGATAAGTTTTTTATAATAGCCAATTAGGCCTAGGCAACTTTGAAGACTTTGGAGAGTGTAATATTTGAGTCATTCTTGTATAATAGTAATATTTTTAGGATTCACCTTGATACCTTACCATAAGAATATATAGCCTAGGTATTCCACTTATTACAGCCAAAAGAGCATTTGTATGATTTGAAATAAAATTGATTATTAGTCAAGAGATGTAGTGTATAGTGTTATTGTTACAAATGTTCCAACCATATCATTAAAATAAGATAAAAATATTATGCAAAAATTATCAAGATATTGTATTCATGATACTCTAAAAATTGGATGGCATGTTGGTGATATCAAAAGACATGACGATGAATTTATAATGGCCTTCATGAGTGCAGAATGCTATCATTAGAATATGTTCTTCCTATAATCCCATTTGATGATAACCATAAAAGTCATGTAATATTCAACCTAAGGTACAAAGCCATTGAGTTCCTAACACAATGTCACAACCCCCCAAAGGAATGGAAAACATGTATTCCTTGAGGTTCTTGTAACCTATGACCCTTATATTTTTACATTTTCCTTTGCATGATAGAGTACCCCCATTGGTAACCATGACATGAAATGAATTACAAGAGTATATGTACTAGGATGCTTGTTTAGCTACCTAAGGATCAATAAAATTATGGGTACTAGTAGAATTAATTAGGATTATGAGTCACCTACATTTCAAATATCCTACCACTTTCATGGTAATTTGGTTTCATAACAAAAGGTTTTCCTACATTGAGTAAATATATCTTCTATTGTACACACTTGTGGCCCAAATAATTTTTATCATTATAGTTATAAGATAGTCCTTTTGCCCTATTTTCTTTATTGCTTTTTAGGTGAAAATATTTAACTTGGGGTGGTTTGTTTCATGAGTTTGATGATGTCTAGGATGGAAACAATGTTTAATTATATGGATATTTATAAGTATTTTATTGTGCTATGAATTTATCTATAGCAAACCTAGACAATCTTATTATTGTTATCATGATGTCTAGCTTGAACATTTTCACTTCAACATAAATATCTTCTTTTAATATACTATTAGAGTTAGAGCATATTACATCATCTGGGTAATTTATATGTGCCCCATTTGGTACATAGTTAGAGGAGGATATTACTTTAGGGGGAAGTTAGCTAGATACTTCAAGCAATGTAATAAATAGACAAGTGTCAATGTGTAAGGTGTCCACTTGTATAGCTAGGTAGAGTGTTGACCAAGGAATATCTCTTCCTATATAATGGGTCTCATAGTGATAGATCACATATAAAGTGCATTGTAGTAGAGAGTAGATAGTAGTAGAACTATTTTATGGAGTACAATGTAGCTCTTTAGCTTGTATTAATGGAGTGACCATTACCTCCATACTGCATTGTATTTTCATCATTTCTATTTATAGTATATTTCAATCATATTGTAAAATTACTTTCTTTTATATTATCTACATCTTATTATAACCTATGTTAGATCTATCCCACTACATATATCCTCAAAAGCTAACAGTTGTATCAGATACATGATGGATCAAGATAGGAATAGGAAGAATCATAGGTGAGGACTGAAATAAATCTTAGTTATAGAAATTCTAAGATTACATCTGGCTAGAGTATTTTCACATAGTTGTAGGAAAACTCGTGAATACTAGGACTCAACATTCATTTGACTAGTTTGACAAATATACTAGTGAAGACTATTGATCTCAAGAGATATGGATATTTTCATGCTAACTATTATCTAAAGTTCTTTGCTACAAAAAAGAGACATTATGGAACAAACTCCAAGAGTAGAGTCTTGGTGAAATTTGGAGATTGGAGATCTCAATTACTAGATTGAAAAAAATTACATTGTGAAGAGGACATAGAAGCCCTAACATAGAAGAAATTCCATAGAATATTTGATCTAGAAGAAAGGCCATAGAAGCCTTGATCCAAAAAAATGCCATAAAAGCCTTGGTTTAGAATTATAAATTCTTCCATTCCAGTTTCTAACAACTTGTTGCAGAAAAAAGGTTATCAAGCTTTCTACAAGAGAGCTAGGAAGAATATCTTCTTAGAATCATTCAAACACTTGCAAAAACAAGGAGAATACTGAAGATTTCAAAGACCATAAAAAAGGGTCACATTACAAGAGCTGCAAATCCTACAAATTGTAGAAGTAAATAGAAGGTAATAATAGCCTTATAGTAGACTCAAGGAAGAAGAGGCTCTAGAAGATGAGTCAATGAGGAGATAGAATATTGGTGATATCTGTTCAAGATCAATACCTACAGAGTGCAGATGCTGAAAAAGGCCACAAAATCCTTAATTCTTAAAAAGACTTCAAAGAAAAATTCCTAATTCAGAAGAAGAATTCTTGATTCAAAAGAAAGAATCCAAAGAAGAGTTATTAAAGAAGACTTCAGAGAAGAATTCCTATTTCAGAAGAAGATTTTAGAGAAAAAATTATAATTTAGAAGAAGGTCCTAATTTAGAAGAAGAATACCCGATTTAGAAGAAGACTCCAGAGAAGAGTTCCTAAAAAAGACTCCAAAGAAGAGTCCACAAAAAATATATTGGTGATCTCCATTAAAGCCTACAAATCATAGAATAAAAGAAGGACCAACAAGGTCCCATTACATAATGTAGAAGTTGTAGCTTCTAGATATCCAAGAAGGAGATATCATCACCAACACTTTTAGAAGTAGAAGGTTGAATAAAAGGTCTCAGTTGGAATACTAGATAATATGTAAGATATAAGACCTTAGAGAGGTCTCAAAAGAATAATGATTGAAGATCCTTGTTGTAGAGCTTATCGAAGAATCATCAAAAGAGTTCCTAGGAGAACTCGTTGGAGAAATCTACTATCAAATAGAAAGCTCATGATAGTGAAGAAATTGGAAAAATTATCACCATATAACAAAAATCCCAAGAGAAGAATAATTTGGCAAGGAGTGCCAAATTCTAAAAGGAGGAATCCAGTGAAGACCTCAAGATATTTAGAATCTTGAGAAGAAGAAGATATTGTTTGAATATAAAATTCAATAATAATATTAAAGGGGAATTTAGATAGAAGAAGCCTACCAACTCTAAGAGATTTGGATATTACCTTTCACAAAAAGAAGGTATATTTGAGAGAAAAAATTCTCTAAATCTACAATAGAAAATAGAAGATCACTGGAAGTATTAAGCCACCAAACTATAGGCTCAAGATAGAAAGTTCAAGACCATAGTTTCATGAAGCAGGAAGTTGTTCTAGAAAGTGATACATTTGTTTCAATGATATTAGCAATTATTATTCTGGAAGGTGACACATTATTGTATACCATGAAGAAATCTATCCTCCATGATAACATCATTATTAGGTGAAATAAATCTCCAATTTTATATCTACGTATTTTGAGTACCATACAAATAATTATAATGTAACTATTAATAATGTCATGGAAAATAAAAGAAACCTTTATCAAAATTTTTATATCCACTACATCCAAAATTAACCACCCAATCCTTCATTTACCATATTTTCATGTAACCCACAATGTTTTTGTCTTAAAACACAATCTGCCAATTGAATGTCGAAGTTGTGATTTTATAATCCATATTTTAATCCATATAATTTACACAAAGTCCACGCCGAGTGTCTTGGTTAGCATCCTTCTATTTAACCTAGGTGTTCAATGAAATTTTCTATCAAACAATCCACATCAACTATTGCTATCTACAGAAAAATATTCGAATTGTCAACTAGTGATACAATCCCTTAACAACATTCCATTCCTCCCATATGATATTATTCACAGCCATCACCATATTTATTATTGCATCATCACCCAACGCTCCATATTACATTCTATCATAAATTTTTTTATCTATTATGTAGGTTACGAGTCTTTTTGCTGATCAATGACATGACAATGTGATGTCCACAACAAATGAAATATTTCGATAAGAACTCGAGTCTTGAGTTCTACTATGAATTTAAAAAATCTTTTGCATCCATGTAGGTGCCCCTATACATAAGGATTTATATGACCACTCTGTCTACTCTATATTTCAACTCCGGTATATGATGTTCACTATGTAACTTGACAAAAATAATCCTTCTCATAACACTACAACATCGTCAAATTAAAACATGCATGCTTTTCAATCTCCCCACGAATGAACATGCTCCTATTATCCCACATGATTCTAAAGTGGGAACCAAATGATGTTTATAGAGGTCAAGTTGTTCATATACAAAATCACGTGCCTCTTGACTACCTTGTTGACCTTTTGGAAAACCGTATCGGGAATAATTGGTCCACCTTGTGAATCACGTCGGGTACCATCAAAAAATTTACAAAAATAAAACAAACCAACCTTTTATTAAATTTCATTTCAAAACCAACTTTATCATTTTATCAAATTTCATTTCAAAACCAACTTATAATAAGTTTAAATAAATTTTAAAAATGCTCCAAAATTACATTTCTTAAAATTTTAAGCAATATGATTTTAAAACACCTTTAAAACAAAAGAAAACTTTAAACATAAACCTCAAACATTATAATTCTAAATTTAAAACTAACTTAAAAAAATATTTTATTATGACAAACAAGAAAATAAAAAAAACATATAAACATACAATAAAATAAACTAAACATTACAATTTAAAATCAACAAAAACATAAAAAATCAAATAAATATAAACAATTAAAACGACACAAAAATTAAACCCCTATATTAACGTTAAACACACATGCAAACCAAAACTTCAAAATAGGCATCAAAATTCTAAATTTTTTGATGGGTCCCCAATTTTAAGGTCATTGTGAAATGGTCACAACAAATGATGATTGTGCTAGGAAATGCTCCTAACCATTTTGGACATAAGAACCCGATATGAAACCAATAAAATGAAAAAATAATAAAATAAGCGTTAATGATATCTAAAGAATGTGAGGTATATAATTTCAAAATGGAACAAGTGAAAAATTTTCTCCTGCCTAGTGTGTGAACTGTGATTCATTTTGTATTTCCTGAAAAAAAATCCAGATTTTAATTATTAGTTTTGAAGTTAGACTATAAATTTTTTCTCTTTGTTATAATGTGCCTCTACATTGCTCCACTACCAATCGAGCACCCATAGATATGATGGAGATAACCTTTCTCTCTTCAAGATTTTTATCTACTACCAGTCAGGTGTTTATAGCCCCGATAGAGTTTATATGAACACCCAAGTATTAGATGAATCTTGCTTTTGTTTCTTTTCTTTATTTTTATCTAGACCTAGCTCCACTACCAGTCAAGCATCTATTGACCTGATGAATATTATCTAGACTATTTTGACGGATTTGACTTTACTTTCCTTTGTATTTACTTTGCATTTTTGTATCAAGCTTTATGTTGCTTTGTAAAATTCGCCTGCCACCTGGATTAGAGATCAATTAAGGCTAAGGATTGAGTATATTGTATTTTCACCTTCTCTTCCAAAACCAAATAACTTGATCTTTCAAAATCTCAAGGAATACTCCTTTTAATTTGATGTGATACTTGTGGAGATTTTGCAAAATGGTTTCATTATTCCAAATTTCTACTATCTTAATCTACATTCATAAGGATAAATATTAAACAATATTACCTATTTTCTTCAAGTTTCATCTATTTTTAAAACATGTAATTTATCCTACATGACACGAGAATAGACACCAATAAATCCATCAGGCATTTATTGTAATTACACAACACTACCTCAAACAAAGGAACAAAAAAAAAAAAAAATTATAAACAGTTAAACAACAAAATGATAACATGAACTGAAATCCAAAATTTGGCATAAGCCAATTTTATTGCAAACAAAAAAAGGAAACAAAATCAAAATTTCATGAACAACATGAACATCAACAAACAAGTGATGACTAACAAACAAAAACAATAAAACTATATACAAGAAAAACAACAAAACCAAAACACTATGTAAAAAAATATACAATATATGTACAAGATGATGCCAAAATATTTTAAAATATATATATCCTGATATGTGTGTCAATATTTACAAAAAATCCAACCAAAGTAATATTAAGCCATACATAACAAAACATCTCATTTTGTCTCTCTCACCCCACCAATTTGTTTCAATGATATTAGCAATTCCATGTTGAAACTTTGATTGATTAAATTTACAAGCAAATACATGATTTTCAACTATCTTTTGCCTATTCAATGAGGTGTGAACTTCAAAACCTGATTTATCATTCTGACTTGAGTTCTCATTTTCACAAGCATATAGGATTTCTTTCAAATAAGAGGCTACTTTTGAAATTTTTAAAGTAAAATCATGAAGAACATGTGCTTATAGTGAGAGGGGGGGTGAACAGTATAATATAAAACATTTTGCTTTTTAATCCAAATGATAACATTAGCAATATTAAAGAAGTAAACATCACATAAAGAATCACACACATGAGAGACATGATTTAACATGGTTCACCCAATGTGGGCTACTCCACAGAGAAAATATTCCTTATAAATTTTTTCTCAAATAAATTATCTTGGGAATCCTTTCCCTACAATGTTTATGGACCTTTGTCTAAATGATACATCAATCCCCTAATAAATTTCATGGATCTTTATCCACATGAGAACTACTTTATCCTTATCTCTAATTGGTGATCTCCTAGAAGAATTGCTACCCCCACTACTTTGGCTAATGGATCTCTATCCACTGAAGACACCTGTCCTCACTTCCCTGGCTAATGGATCTCTATCCACTAGATACTATCGTCCTCTATACTCTGTCACTTTCAAAGATCTATCTCAAATCTATACTAAACACAATTATTCGGTCTAGCACAAATCTACTAAATCTCTATTTCTATTCTGGATCAAACCTGTCCTCAAATCTGTACCAAATTATATCTTCAATCTCTGTCTCTGATCTATCCTCAATATTTGTCCTTAAATATGTCCCCAAATTTTTCCTCAATCTCTATATTTAAATCTCTATTCTCAAATATGTCCTCAATCTATAATGTAAGCTTCCACAAAATCTTATACAAATATATCCACAAGTCTTTTCTACGACTTGTCTCAAATCTACTCAACAAGTTGACACTAGAACTTGTCCAATCTCATAGAAAAATAAAGAGAATTTTTAAAGAATCAATATGCTTCACATTCATTCACACTCAACCTCTTTCTCAAATCAATTCATAATATAGAATAATTTATTTCATAGAACTTGAACCATGACATCAACACATCCTCTTGACTAGTATCAACCAACTCTACTCAACCAATCACTCAAATAAATAATCCTTGCTTACAAACCCTAGTCCAAGTATATGAAAACTCACTCAAATGTTTCCAACAATGCTTATCAATCAATCTCACATAACAATGATACTCATTATCTTTGCAAACCCTAGTTCAAGTTCTTCACTCAACTAATTGCTTCAACAACAATGCTTATAAAACAATCTTCACATAATAATGATACTCATGATCCTTGCAAACCTAGTTCAAGTTCACTCAACTTAATCACTTCAACAACAATGCTTATAAAAAAGGTTTTATCAACAAATATTTATTCCAGAAAACCTTGAAACATTAATTCAAAGCACACTCAACAATATTTACCAAACAATCATTTTCACTCCAAATTTGCATTCACAACATTCAACAATCACTCACTAGGAAGATGTGCCCATACATTTTGTTTGATGTAGAAGTACCCTTAGAAAAAACTACCTCAATCACAATTTTCTCCTTTGCCAATTTCATTTGTTAGATGACAAATATCACACTCTCTTTTTCAAAATATTTTCAAACACAAAAATAATCAATCCCAAATATACCTTATTACTCCTTGAAATTAGCAATCATCAAATCACACATAAAAAATAATCACTCAAATTTGCTCCTTATAATATCCAAATTAATAAATCACTTTCAAAAATAACCCTTCAGAAATAATAATTGCCTACCCTTTTATCTCCCTCAAAACACTTAATAATCAATATTAATTTAGGCAAAAATTAAATCCTATAAACCCTCAAAAATTATTTTTCAACCTTAGGCACATAAAAATATTTTTTATTTTCCTTCAACCTTAGCACATTCCAAATTAAGTGACAAACCCAACAATCATTAGTGCATACCTTTGTCTCATCTACTAAAAGACCTCGGTGGGTTTCGACCCCGAAACCTCTCCATCGAGCACCTTACCAAGGTGCTAGCCCACCACGTGGGCTAGGTGCTCCCACGATAAGGGGAAGGAACTAGCCTCCCTTTGTTCCTCGTTCTAGACATCGTTTGCAAAAACACAAACCCTACGAGGTTTAAACTTGCGTCCTCCTACCAACAAACACCTTAACACTTACCGCCATAACTAGCTATACTATGCAAGACGTGTGCAAATTGGAAGGAGCCTTGATCCTCTTTGTTCCTCTACTTTTTTTGAAGAATTTTCAAACAAAAATTGTTGCTTTCTCTCTACGCTCATTTTCAAACATAGGAGCATTCGAAATAATAATCGCATGGGTGTATAAGGCAAAGCTTTTGCCTTCATATATATATACCTAGTACCTTGATGTTGTAATACGTTGGTGCTCCACATCAAATTTTAAATTAAATTTATAACTTTACTTTATAACCCTTTTTAGGGTTTATTAAATTAATAAAAAATAATTTATAATTAAATTAAAATTAACTTATAATTAACTTAAGTAACATGAAAGTTAATTAAATTAATTAATAAATTATTTTTTAATAAAATTATGAGTTTTTTTATAATTAATTTAAATTTCCTTTTTAATATTATAATAAATTATTATAATATTATTTTACTGGGCCTCTTCTTTTCCCTTTGGACCTCATCTAACTTCCTGGAACCGAGTCTTGATCAACTGAAGGTGGACTATCCTTTTGCACTTATTGGAGAACCTAAAACTGATGCTGCCCACTAAAACTACCACTGATTGGTGTTGAAATCTTGACATCAATAACCACTCACTCTTGACATCAATGACAACTCATATACTCAAAATTTCCAACAATCTCCCCCTTTTTCATTGATGGTAACCCAAATTCGTTTTACCAAAACTTGCCCTCTTTCTTGTTTTGCTCTTCCTAGGACATTGCTCCCCCAACTCAATGCTTTATCCTTAAACCAAATCTCTTCCCCTTACTCAAATTTCACCCCCATTGACATAAATGGCAAAGGGTCACCTTTGGGACTTAGGGCTAATAATGAGTCTCTTAGCTTAACCTCTCCACCACCTCCTCTTGAGGTGGTTAATTCTAGGATGGGAGTATTACTCCTAGTTTTCCTCGAAGATACTCAAAGGTCTCCTTTGAAAGTGGTTTGGTGAAAATATCTTCTATATGTTCCTTTGTAGTAACATATTCCAACCTGACTTGTTTATTTATCACATGTTCTCTCAAAAAATGATACTTTATCAAAATGTGCTTTGTCCTGGAATGCATCACTAGATTCTTTGAGATACTTATAGCACTTGTATTATCACATAATATGGGAATAAGATGATCATATTTTATCTTGAAGTCTTCTAGAGTTCGCTTCATCCATAATACTTGTGTACAATTGGCTACTGCCACAATATATTATACTTCTACTGTAGATAAGGATACTAAAACTTGCTTCTTATTTAGTGAAGAGATTAAATAGTCTCCAAGAAAGAATGCTCCTCCACTTGTGCTCTTTCTGTCATCAATACTTCAAGCCAAATCAGCATCTATATATGCTGTGAGTGTGAAACTATCACTTTTGGGATACCAGAGCCCAAAATCCATAGTTCCTTTTAGATACCTAAAAATTCTCTTTACTACTGCCAGATGTGTTTTCTTAAGTGCTGCCTAAAACCTTGCCACTAATCTCACTGAATGTGCTATGTCTAGTCTTGTAGCTGAATATACAAAAAGTTGCTAATAATAGATATGTATAATCTTTGATCTGCCTCTAGAGATTCATCATCCTTACTTAACTTGCATCCTATGACCATGGGGGTACTTACCGGTTTGCAATATTCTAACCTGAATTTCTTTAGAATATCTTTTATATACTTGGTTTATGAGAGAAAAATGCCTTTCTCTGATTGTGAAATTTGAAGTCCAAGAAAGAAGGACAACTCACCAAGCATAGACATCTCAAATTCATTTTGCATGTTTTTTACAAATTCTTTACACATCTTATCATTATTTCCCCCAAAAAAGATGTCATCAACATAAAAAACCATGATTAGTAGATTTTTCCCTTCATTTTTGATATATAATTTGTTTTCCACTCTTCCTTTTTTAATCCTTGTTCCTGAATATACTTATCCAATCTTGAGTACCATGCTCTAGGAGCCTACTTTAGACCATACAATGCCTTATTTAATCTGCATACATGATCTGGTTTATTGTTTAATATGAATCCCTCTAGTTTTTCGATATAAACTTCTTCTAGAACACCATTTAGAAATGTTGACTTAACATCCATTTGATATAACTTGAAGTTTTTAAAAATTGAGAAGGCTAAAAACATTCTTATGGCTTCAAGTCGTGCAATTGGAGAAAATGTCTCATCAAAGTCAATTCTCTCTACTTGTGCATAACATTTGCACACTAACCTTGCTTTATTTCTTACTACCTATCCATCTTCATTTAGCTTATTTTTGAATAACCATTTTGTGTCGATCAAATTATTATCCTTTGGTCATGGAACAAGTTTCCAAGTCTTGCTTTTCTCTATATGATCTAATTCCTCATCCATTGCCTTAACCTAGAACTCATCTCCACTTGCCCGAATGAAGTCTTTTGGATCAATCTTAGATAGCAAGAAAAAATTTGCTTGTTGAGATGGTGTTATTATCCTTCTCCTTATTTTCCTTTCATCTAGATTTCCAATGATTAAATATTTTGCATGATGCTTTTGCACATATCTGGATGGAGTTTTAGGAATAATTTTTTGTGTTTATTCTTCTTCTTCATTTGATTCCTCACAAAACTCTTATTGAAAACTTCCATATTATGGATATACAACTTGTTGAACTGGTTCTCTTGAATCTATCTTCTCATCAATTGTTACATTTATACTTTCTACAATAGTGCATGTTCTCTTGTTGAAGCATATATAGACTTTACTCTTAGAGGAATAACCAAGGAAAATTCCCTCATCACATCTTGGGTCAAAATTTCCTAAGTTTTGATCTTCTCATCTTATGTAGCACTTACTTCCAAAAAACTTGAAGTGTTTTACAGAGGTTGGTCATCCTTTCCAAAGCTCATATGGAGTCTTGTGATGGTTTACCCTCATTTGAGCCCTAGTGATTATGTATACTATTGTGTTGACTGCTTCTCTCCGAAAAATATCTGAGAGGTTAGACTCATTTAACATAGCTCTAGCCATATTATTAATAGTCATATTTTTTCTTTCAACTACTCCATTTTGTTGAGGATTTATTGTTGCTGAGTATTATCTCTTGATCCCATGTTGTTCATAAAACTCTACAAATTCATTTGAGGTAAATTTTACTCCTCTATCAGATCTAAAACACTTAATTATTGTAGACACTAAAATTGAACACCTTAAAATCCACATTTGCCACCCCACCATAAAATCTTGCATAATAAAATTATATGCCTAAGTTCTAACTTAGGAATGTAAAATCCTGCACATTATCCTATTTTCCTAATTTACTTAATTTGGAAAATCACCCTAGGATACCCTGTCTACCCATTGGACATGTGTCCTAGACACTTCACCCAACATTTTTGCCACATATTACCCACTCTTGTCCCCCTGTATTTGCACATGGGACAAATTCCCAACACCCATGCCACATCTCATCCATTTTGTCTCCCTTGTCCCTTCACATAGGACATGATCCCACATTGCACTCCACTTGCAGCCACATCACCCCAGTTAAGTGAGGCACACTGAATGACTCACTGTAACTACCCCTTCCACCTGGTAGTTTAGATTTACCACTTGGCAAGTCAGGCTTGCCACCTCCCATTCCCATCCAAAGCCCTAGGAAGCCTATAAAAATACCATCTTGTCAACAAATAAAAGGAGCTAAATTTTGCATACCGAAAAGCTATCAAAATAGATCTAGACCCATTGAGAAATTGAGAGTGCGAGCTTGATTCTGATTGTTGGCTCGAATTCTGAGGCAATCTGTTATTCAGCCAAAACTTCTAGGCCATAGTTCCATAGTCAAAAACATGCATCTACAGTTTCACAACTGCAGGTCTGCAGTTTCCAGCCCACAACCGTGCTTTCATGGTTCCACAATCCCAAGAACAAAAATGAATTTCATCAATATAGATTAGCGATTTGAGTATTAAGACAGGCTTTATTTGTCAACTTTTTTGTGCTATTTGCTTTTCATCCACATCAATAATAGTTTTATGTGTAGCATTATATTTGTTGCTTGAATATACGGGTTCTACTAATCCCATTTTTTGGTTTACATGTGTGCAAGTAACATGTATCTTGGATAGGCTACTAAAGCTGGAGTGGTCCCTTTCTAGATACCAACTCCCACTCACCCTTTGAAGCTGCAACTGGATACGAGCAGAACATTGTACATTATGGAAGATTTGGAAAAATCCCAGAGAGAAATTTGTATCATATTGAGACAAATATTATAACATTGTACCCAAGCTACTTGGGGCAATCTGAAATATCATAAATCTGTATCACAAAAGTCAATATATATATATATATATATATATATAAAGGATTTCATTATTTTGGGCAATCTCTTTGTGTTTGTGTGATTTTATATTACAAGTGTTCAAGTATTTTAGTTACAAAAATCGCAATCATGGTGGGACCCCCTAAAGGTCCTATTTTGTTTTGCCTTGCTTTTTAAATATATTTGCTGATCTATGTTTGCACTAACAGGTTTTGGGAGTTCAAGGTACACATAAGTTTGACTTTTGGGTCAATAAATCTAGAAAAATTTGCACCTAAATTATTTAATGTGGAAACACAGAAACACGGTTCCTATTATGAAGAAATGCAGATGCATGGTTTTTGTTCTAAGGAAATGCAAATGTGTGGTTCCTGTTTTGAAGAAATGCAGATGCATGGTTTTTGTTCTAAGGAAATGCAAATGTGTGGTTCCTATTTTGAAGAAATGCAGAAGCACAGTTACTATCTATGAAAACATGGACCGGTGGTTGATAGCTGGAGGGAGCAGCGATGGGATCACAGGTCCATACCCTTTGATTTTCATTCTTTCTATGCTTCTTTATCTACATTCTGTTATTAGTATTGCAACTAGGGTAAATTAAAAAGTCTGGTCTTGTATGACATTGTGTGCATTTAGGTCTTAGAATAGAAAAAGTTACTTAAATTTTGCATCCATACATACAATAACAAGAAAATATTAAAGAGAATCTACATTAACATAATAGAAAATAGGCCATATTGCATTCACCAAGTTAAAAATAACCTGGGCGTTGATTTCGGGTTTGGGTCTATAAAAAATTTATTCTATTTCTGTTCATAGAAAGGACCCACGCATATGCATTTGGGGTATCCCAAACATAGATGCATGTTTGCAAATTGCACACTCACGGTTTACTAGAACTAACCGTGCACCCGCGGTTAGCCCTGTTAAACAGAATCTGATTGAATTAGACCTAAAGTTGGCACTTTCGCCCCTGAATTGCTATTTTTCATTCTATGTTTTATGTTTTCCTGCATCTAGGCATTGAAACAAAATTTCATGATAATATTGCATACCATAATAATCAAGAAAAACCACCACACACTCACATAAACATTAGAAACAACTGGATTTCATCACCGCCAGGTTTGGATTTCATCACTAGACCACCAACATTATACCCTATTCTTTTCCAAGTCCAATTCCAAGATCCATCATAGCCCATGGGATATAGCACGTATTTCTCCTCGGAGAGGTGTATCGCAGACTGTAGGTGAACTGGGTGAGGAATTGGTAGGACCTGTGCTCCCTGGCTATGTGTAGACTTCATTACCACACATTATAGATAGGATTACGTGACCTGGAGTTCATAGCCAGGTTGTCGAGCTACGAGTATACAAGTGAAATCCTAGATTCATTTAGGGCAAAACATTGAGCACATGTCTTTTTAATTTTTAAAACAAATTAAGAAAAAAAAAATTAAAAACTAAAGAAAATTTAGCACTAAAAACTTTGTGTTTTTGTTTGCTTTACGTGTTGTATTGCATAGTACTATCATTTTATTTACATAAATAGTTGTACTTGGTAGTGTACCGCATAATAACGTATGGTAGTGACTCGTAGTCAAGCTAAGAAACTAGTGTCAAACCAAATTCAGTGGTCTTCCCCCATGGCCTCTCAGTCTAGAAATGTCCCTCACACTTTGATGGTAGGACAAGTAGGCATGCCTTCTTCTATGTCCCAAAGTCTTAATGTAAGGCCTTATAGTAGTGCCCCTAATATGGAAATAGACATTATGCATAGGGCTACTCACACAACCATACCTAAGACACCTAGGAGTAAACCTCCTACAATGGTAGATAATAATGTCACCATGTTCGACATGGATACTTTTAGAATGTACTTGAATGCAGCTGGAATGGTCTTCTCATCATTACCACCACTCTCCATCCTATCCCATGTTGTACCACCATTACAACAAGAGCCCGTATATACTTACCCATAGCAGTCGAAAAAAGTTTTTATAAATCCTTTTTTTGAATTGGCTACTGTAGCACTGGCTAACCAACCATCATCCTCCAACCAACCATCTCGTACATTACCTCAACAACACACCATTTCCACTAATCCCTTGCATGAAATAATTCTTGTTGTTTCACAAACCTTAACATCCACTCAACCTACTACCCTCATAGGTTCTACATCTCATATCATACCATAGTTAGTGGAAGTACCTTTTGCTACTTACCCCCCCACTCACTTCTACTACCATGGTTTTTCCACAACCAACCCAGCCTACCACATCGCAGGTGGCGGTCCCTACTTAAAATGCAATTGCTATGCAATAGAATTTCTTATAGCTGCATCAAATGATTTTAGATAACGCTAACCGTAGCGTAAATCCTAACCCCAACCAATATTTACAAGGGGTTGAGCACAACTTTCCACCTACATCTCACCAAAAAATGCCTTCATCCAAGATCCATCTTGGGTAATACGCCCTCCATCCACCACTATGGTTCATAGTGAACCTCCACATCCATATGCTAATATAGTAGGTCAGCATACCATCATACCATAATACCTCCATCACCCCATCCATATCATAATATCCATCAACATCCTTACCATAATACATTTCAGCCAACCATACCCTATCACCCGCAACCTACATACAATCCACCACATTACCAACAACATCACATACATTCGAGTGTCAGTCCCATGGATGACCCTAGATACCAATTCTTACAAAGTCATATTTATATTCTTGCCATGCAAACCCCAGGTTTGCAATACCAAAGTCCAACTTTAAGGTAACTACTCAATCATCCTATTCATGCTTCAGTGCCTGAGCGATCATATCAATTGGATTTTCAAATACCCAAGATTGAATTTAAGGGGGAAGAGGACACTCGTGAACATATAACTAGATTTTTAAATGCATGCTTTAGAATCAAGAGCAATGATGCACTACTATTACATACCTTTCCTAAGACATTAGGGGGAGAAGCCCAATACTGGTACAACCACCTACCACATCAAAGTGTTTTTACATTTGAACAACTAGAGGACTAGTTCTTGGAGAGATTTGCCCTAAATGTTAGAAAATAAACCACATTGAATGATTTTATTTATCTAAAACAATATGACGATGAATCGGTTTATGACTTTTGAAATCGATGGAGGTTAGTCATGATCAAGTTACCATTTTTCCTCCCTATGTTAGAGATAATACGAATGTTCACGAAGAGTTGTGCTAGGCCCATATATTTGCTACTACAACTACAATAGTATAGTAAATTCGATGAGGCACTCACCCAAGAAAAGCTAATAGAAGAGATCAAAATTCATGAAGGTGAGATAAATCCTAAAAATAAAGAGTGGCACAATAAGAATCAAAATGGGAATAACCATGGTCATTCCAAGACCGCACAGGTTAACCAGATAGTTTTGGGCCAACCATAGTTAAATAAACCAACCCAGGCACAAATCCAACAACCCCAACAACAACAACCACAACAATTTAATCATCAAACGGTTCCACCCCCATAGTAGGCACAAAATCAGACACAACCTATAGAAATGCAACTGCTTTATTTTAAGCCAAAAAGAAATTACACACCAGTACAAGAGCCATATTCATTAGTCTTCCAAAAGTTGTATGTGGCAAAACTCTTTACATTGCCAGAAATGAAACTTGAATATCCTAACAAAACAAAAACAAAAGGTTACAAAGAACACCTCTTTTGCATCTATCATAGGAAAAGAGGACATGATATCGAAGGTTGTCATGGTTTCAAAGGAATTGTGCAAGATTTATTGTAAGCGGGTACAATCAAATTTGACAACCCAATAGCCCAAAATAAACAAAACCTAGGCATCTACCAAACACCTTTGCCACATCGAGAGGTAAATAAACAACCTACGAGAGCATCAAATCCAAAAGTTCCTCCTAATAAGGTTAATTATGTGTCTCAATTATTGTAAGGTTTTGTAGGAGCTATCAGTATAGTTACCCATGGATAGAGGTAAGCTAATCACACAACTCAGCCTCCAACAACACAACCAACAAATGTGCCCATACAAATTGGACCAATCATTCCACCACCACCTTTCCATAATCACCCAATTGTCACCTTAAACAACCAGTTAACACAAATTTTAAAAATAGCTTTAGCAAAATTATCAATTTATGAGCTAATACAACAATCAACACCCCATAGGGAAGCATTGATGGAAATATTAAAGTCTATACAAGTACAATCAAAAGACCCCAATGCATTCAATTCCTTTGTAGGGAGTGTGCAAAAGTGTATGGAACTCTCGATAGTATTTTATGACTTTGAGTAAAAGCAAATTTTGGAAGATTCACCTTATCCACCACTACATATAGTAGCTCACATCGAAAAGAAGCCATTCAAGAGAGTGTTCATTGATACTAGTTCCTCCATCAACCTCATCACCACACCTGTAATGAAAAATCTCAACATCCCATCATCTCACATCACAACTTCTACCTTCACCCTTAGGGATTTTAATGACGCTTTATGCTTAACTTTGGGGAATGTTGTTCTTCCGGTCACCATGGGGGTGAAAAAAAAATATATCCTCTTCCACATCTTGGAAGGAGAAATACAATATAATATACTTCTTGGATGCACTTAAATTAGGGAAATGAAGTGTGTGCCTTCAATATTGTATCAATGCTTAAAATATGTACATGAAGGAAAAGTTTATTGTATACTAGATGACACATCACCTTTCAAGTACTGCAAATTAATTTCAAACCCGTATGAGCCCTTGCTTCTATCAACACACCTAACTATCTATCCACTCACCATTAGTATCATTCCATATAGTAACACTTCATCAAAAACACCCATTCAAGAGGAATTGCCTATAGTTGACCCAAATTTTGCATCCAAAAGCATCAGCTCAATTCAACCTTCGAACACTGCATATCACTTTCCAATCACACCAAACCATCCTACCAACCAACAACCAACTCCATATAGCACACTTCTATATCCAACACAACCATTCATATTCACAACACAACCCAATCCATCCATAAATAAACTACAATCATCACAGCCCGTAGTATTGTAAATAGGGCCACCTATTAGAGATAATCCAACACCACCATTAGAGCCACAACCAAGTACAAAAGAATCCTCCTCATCCATTGAGTCATCAACCTCCTAATCTTCCCAAGTTGTAGTACATCTTTCCAATCCTAGTATTGGTGAGTATAATATTTGAAAGTGTCACGATTACACCGCCTATTGAGTTGGTAAGAGATTATGGTTGCCCTAAAGACCCACATTTAGCCATAGGTGAGATATACAAAATGGGTTCATCATCAAATGCAATAAATTTCATATATGGGGGAGTCAATTCTTCATCTGGTCCATCTCCTCCAGAGGAGGACCATGTAAAAGAGTTTAATGAGAACACTTATTTTTTATCTAACCCATAATTTCTGATGAAATGTTTCCAAAGGGCTAATTGGTAAGGATATGGACTTGGACAACATGAACAAGGTCCTCACCGCATTATTGAGCTAGAATATAGAGAGCCAAATGACCGCTCAGGTCTAGGTTACAAATCTTCCATTACAAGCTCTTATCTAAGTCAAACATTCCAAGAACTAGATATTGAGTGCGAAGACGGAGAAGGAGAAAGTGACAAGGAGGATGAAACTACCCCTAGGTGATCATATATAAACAAAAAAAATAGAAAAAAAAAACAAAAAAAAAACAAATACGATAAAAGAAAAACAAAAAAATCAACAAAAATACAACGAATTCGTTACTAGCCCCACTTAGTTCCATAAAAAAAACAAAAAAAAAACAACTACAAATAACAAGCAAAATACCCCAACTAAAATCAAAGGACCACCTACCTCAGCATAGCGGATACTACCCAACCGAGCAGCAACCACTACCACCCTCGCCACCACTCCCCTCGCCAATATCCATCTCACTCATCACTCTCAACAAATCACCAGATGACAAATGGAAATGAAATGAAAGTGACAAGGCAAAAGACTATTTATAGCTGCATTTCATGATGAAAAATGTTCAACCATGTTTTTAGGTGCACCCAAAAATGCAAATGAGCGGTTTTAACACTAAACCATGAACGTGCGGTTAGCGCATCCAAAATGCAAACACACGGTTTCAGGCATGCACAACCATGCAACTGCGGTTTCAAAAAAATAAAAGCAAAAAATACACAAAATCAAAGAAAATAACAAAAGCAAAAAATAAAGGTTAAATGATTCCTACTCCATGGGGTTACAAAACACGGTAAGTTCAAATCAAACAAATGCACAATGGAATTTCTAATAGTAACTAGGATGATTGGTTCCTTTTTACTTTATTTCATGCATGTCAGAAAAACCAAACGATCTTCTGCTAAATAACTTAATTAACCCGGAGTGACAAAAAATAATGCTTTCAATTGGTCATTGGGTCTCAATTCTTACCCACTCGCCAATCGAAGGGGTAAACATGCAAACCAAAATTTCATTTACAATAGTCATCCATCTTGCCACACCAAAAGAGAGTGAGTCCATCCATCCAATAAAGTTAGATGTCATCGGTTTTTGCACTACATTGTGTTGTACACAACACAGTACAAAAAGGGGCAACTGTAGACACTAAAATCCAACAGCTTCAAAACCACATTTGCCACCCCACCATCAAATCCTGCATAATAAAATGATATACCTAAGTTCTAACTTAGGGATGTAAAATCTTGCGCATTATCCTATTTTTCTAATTTACTTAATTTGGAAAATCACCCTAGGATACTCTTTCTACCCATTGGACATGTGTCCTGGACACTTCACCCAATATTTTTGCCACATATTTTCCACTCTTGTCCCCATGTATTTGCACATGGGAAATATTCCCAACACCCATACAACATCTCATCCATTTTTTCTCCCTTTTCCCTTCACATAGGACATGATCCCACATTGCACTCCACTTGCAACCACATCACCCTAGTTAAGTGAGGCACACTGAATGACTCACTGTAACTGCCCCTTCCACCTAGAAGTTCAGATTTTCCACTTGGCAAGTCAATCTTACCACCTCCCATTTCACTCCAAAGCCCTAGGAAGTCTATACAAATGCCATCTTGTAAAAAAAGAAAAGGAGCTGAATTTTACGTATCGACAGGCTATCGAAATAGATCTAGATCCATTGAGAAATTGAGAGCACGAGATTTATTATGACTATTTTCTTGAATTATGAGGCAATATGTTATTCAGTCAAAACCTCCTAGTCATGGTTCAACAGTCGAAAATGCACATCCATGATTTCACAACCGTAGGTCCATGATTTCCATCCCATAATCGCAGTTTCACAGTTCCACAGTCTCGAGAACAAAAATGGATTTCACAAATAGATATTAGTGATTTGAGTATTAAGAAAGGCTTTATTTGTCAATTTTTTTGTGTTATCTTATTTTCATCAACATCAGTAATAGGTTTATATGTAGCATTGGATTTATTGCTTGAATATACGAGTGCTACTAATCCCCTTTGTTGGTTTACATGTATGTAGGTCAAAAATATCTTGGATAGGCTACTAAAGCTGGAGTGGTCCCTTGCTGGATACCAAAGCCCACTCACCATTTGAAGCTACAACTGGATACAAGGAGAACATTGTACATTGCAGAAGATCTGGAAAAATCTCAAAGAGAAATTTGTATCATATTGAGACAAAGATTGTAACATTGTAGCCAAGCTACTTGGGGCAATCCGAAATATTGTAAATTTGTATCGCAAGAGTCAATATATATAAAGGATTTCATTATTTTGGGTAATATCTTTGTTTCCATGTGATTTTATATTGCAAATGTTCAAGTATTTTAGTTACAATTATATTATTGGTTTCATTCTCGACAAGTTCCTTAAATGCTTTGAATTTTTCAAAAGCTTCTAACTTCTCTTTCAGGAAAGCTACCCAAACCATTCTAGAGTAATCATCTATAAACAATATAAAGACTCTTATCTTGAATAATCTGTGTTCTGGTAGGACCACATAGATTAGTATGCATTAGACTCAATGACTCAGATGACATATATCCTTTTGTCTTAAAGCTTGTTCTAGTTTGCTTTCCATGTTGACAAGGTGCATAGACTGTGTTTTGTGGTATTTTTATTTTGGATAAATCTTTGATAGCCTACTTATTTCTTATGTTGACTATGTTGTCAAAATTTAAGTGACCCAATACTATATTCCACAACTAACTCTCATATTCTTGTGATAGAAAGCACTTTTTCCCTTTGATTTCACTAAGAATGTATAGATTGTTTGGAGTTCTTCTTGCATTGGCAATGACTTTTCTAGTTTTGATTTTCTTATCTCACACCTATATAGGTGGAAAGTAACCATATTCCCTTGATCACAAAGTTGAATAACACTTAGAAGATCATGTTTTAATCCTTTGACATACAACACATTTTCTATTCTAGTTTTCCTATTATCTAAGCTCAGATTTTCTCTTCCACCAATCATTGTTGATCCATTATCACCAAAACTTACTCATCCTCTATTTGTTTCTTTTATTACAATGAATTTGTCTTTGTCTCCTGTCATGTGACTAGAGCAACCACTATCAAGATACCATTGTTCTTCTTTATCCTGAACATGAAGGGTTGTTTGACCTAACATTGATATAGCCTTTACATTTTTCCTTTCATCTTTCCTAGTTGTTGAAATTGTTTTTCTTTTACTAGAATAAGAAAGTATCATTTTATACCATCTAGCCTTATGCCAAAAATTATTGTATTTGTAACATATAATATCATTATCCATAAGAAGTGTAAAGGAATTGAAATTTCTATTGACATTGTTTCTTGCATGACCAATACAGTGTATAACTTTATGACCATATTTATTACAAGAAAAACAATGACCATGGAAGAAATTTTGTAACCTATTTGGATGCCTTTGAGATTATGGTGGAGTGCTTCTCTTCTTGTGATTAACTCTCATCAAATGTTCTTATTTGATTTCTTCCTTTCTAATATTCTTTGCTTGCCTATCCTTTTTTGAAGTTTCTACTTATTGAAGAATTGATTCTTTTTTTTGTTTCTCATACTCTACATATTGTAGTACCTTGGTCCTTTCAACTTTATTCCTTAGATAAACAATTTATGCTTCCAATATTTCACATTTTGTTTCTCTTGTTATTAATATATTTGTCATATCCTACTCAATTTTATTTCCATCTTCTACCTTTATCTTGAGTTCTATGATATTTTGTAGGAGTTCCATTATTGCTTCTTCATCCTCTTGAATTTGTTCCTTCAAGCTTGAATAATTCTCTCTAATTATTTCCAACTTTCTAAGAGTAGCAAAGAATTCATATTTTATATCAAACATAGTCTCTTCTTAATTTTATGAAGTCATGTGTTTCTGATGGATCCTCCTCCAAGTTGTTAGTCTTTTCATGGAGAGACCTGCTCTGATGTCAATTGAAGAACATGTGCTTATACTGAGAGGGGAGGTGAACAGTATAAGATAATTTTTTTTAATTTTTAATCCAAATGATAACATCAACAATATTAAAGTAGTAAACATCACACATAGAATCACTCACATGAGAAACATGATTTAATGTGGTTCACCCAATGTGGGATACTCCATAGAGAAAATATTCCTTATAATTTTTTCTCAAATAAATTCTCTTGGGAATCCTTTCCCTACAATGTTTATGGACCTTTGTCCAAAGGAGAAACCAATCCCCTAATCAATTTTGTGGATCTCTATCCATAGGAGAACTACTTTCTCCTTATATATTACTGGTGATATTCTAGAACTTCTACCTCCACTGCTCTGGATAATGGGTATCTACCCACTAGAGACACATGTCCTCAATGCCTTGGCTAATGGATCTCTATCCACTGGATACTATAATCATCTATACTTTTTCACATTCAAAGCTCAGTCTCAAATATGTACTAAATAAAGTCCTTCAATCTAGCACAAATCTTCTCAATATTTGTTTATGGTCTGGCACAAACCTGTCCTCAAATTTGTACCAAAATATATCCTCAATATCTATCTCTGATCTATCCTCAAATATATCCTCAATATATGTCCTCAAATCTATCCTCAACCTATCCTCAAATCTATCCTCAATCTCTATCTTCAAATATCTATACTCAAATCTATCCTCAATCTGTAATGTAAACTTCCACAAAAGATTACACAAGTTTGTCCACAAGTCTTCTCTAGTACTTACCTTAAATCTGCTCAACAATTCAACACTAGAACTTGTCAAATATCATAGAAACATAAAGAGAATTGTTAGAGACTCAATATGCTTCACATTCATTCACACTCAATCTATTTCTCAAATCAATTCAAAATATAGAACAATTTGTTTTACAGAACTTGAACTATCACATCAACACATCCTATTGACTAGGCTCAACCAAATCTACTCAACCAATCATTCAAATAAATAATCCTTGCTTACAAACCCTAGTCAAAACATATGAACACTCACACAGATATTTCCAACAATGCTTATCAATCAATCTCACATAATAATGATACTCATGATCTTTGCAAATCCTAGTTCACATTCTTCACTCAACTAATTGCTTCAACAACAATGCTTATAAAACAATCTTCACATAACAATGATACTCATGATATTTGCAACCCTAGTTCAAGTTCACTCAAATTAATCACTTCAACAACAATGCTTATAAAACAAGGTTTTATCAACAACTCTTTATTCCAGAAAACCTTGAAGCATTAATTCAAAAGACACTCGACAATGTTTACCAAAGAATCATTTTCACTCCAACTTTACATTCACAACATTCAACAATCACTCACTAGGAATATGTGCCTATACCTTTTGTTTGATGTAGAAGTTCCCTTATAAAAACCTACCTCAATAACAATTTTCTCCTTTGCCAATTTCAATAGTTAGATGACAAATATCACAATAACTCTTTTTTCAAAATATTTTCAAACACAAAAATAATCAATCCCAAATACACCTTATTAATCCTTAATGAAATTAGTAATCGTCAAATCACACAAAAAATAATCACTCAAATTCACTCCTTATAATCTCCAAATTAATAAATCAATCTTTCAAAAATAACCCTTCAAAAATGATAGTTGCCTACCCTTTTATCTCCATCATAACACTTAATAATCAATATTAATTTAGGCAAAAATTAAATCCTATAAACCCTAAAAAATTATTTTTCATCCTTAGGCACATAAAAATATTTTTTATTTTCCTTCAACCTTAGAAAATTCTAAATTAAGTGACAAACCCATCAAACATCAGCACATACCTTTGTCTCATCCGCTAAAAGGGCTGAGTTTTGATCCCAAAACCTCTCCACCAAGTGCCTTACCAAGGCGCTAGCCCACCACATGGGCTAGGCACTCCCATGAGAAGGGGAAGGCTCTAGCATCCCTTTGTTCCTCGTGCTAGGCATCATTCACAAAAATGCAAACCTTCTTCCTTGCAAAACATGAACCCCGTGGGGTTCGAACCTGCGTCCTCCTACTAGAAAACGTCTTAACACTTGCCACTATCACCAGCTGCACTACATATCACGTGTGCAAAGTGGAAGGATCCTTGATCCTCTTTGTTACTTTACTTATGTCGAAGACTTTTCAAACAAAAATCACTTCTATGTCTCTACGCTCGTTTTCAAACTTAGGGGCATTCAAAATAATAGTCGCATGGGTGTATAAGGCAAAGCTTTTACCTTCACATATATATAAATAGTGCCTTGATGTTGTAATACATTAGTGCTACACATCGAATTTTAAATTCGATTTATAACTTTGCTTTATAACCCTTTTTAGGGTTTATTAAATTAATAAAAATTAATTTATAATTAAATTAAAATTAACTTAAGTAACATGAAAGTTAATTAAATTAATTAATAAATTAATTTATAATAAAATTATATTAATTAATTTAAATTTCCTTTTTAATATTATAATAAATTATTATAATATTATTTTCCTAGGCCTCTTCTTTACCCTTTGGACCTCATATGACTTCCTAGAACCAAGTCTTGATCAATTGAAGGTGGACTATCCTTTTGCACTTATTGGAGAATCTAAAACTGATGCTGCCCACTAAAACTGCCACTGACTGGTTTTGAAAGCTTGACATCAATGACCACTCACTCTTGACATCAATGACAACTCATATACTAAAACTTTCCAACAAATCATCATCTATATATTTAGGCCAATCATACTCATACAATAAATTGCAATAATATAGGATATCTACTAAATGATAATCATTATAAGTTTTTATCCTAGATTCAATTGTTAATTGTTGATGAACTTGATTTGAAAACTCAAAAACATCTACTTCTATTTTATTCAGCAAGGCAATATTATTTGTGGTGTGAGTAGGAATCCACTCTAGTCCTTTATCTATTGGACATTTTGAGGAGTTTTGTTGTCATTGATGTCAAAAGTATTTTTGTGCTATGTTCGTCATATTTGAAGACATTAAGTGTTTCTTCCAAAATCAATAAGGTCTTGAAAAGCAATAGGTTATAATATTTATTTTTAAATATTATATACCCAGGAGGGCCCAAAGGATGAAGACCCAAGGAAGGAGAAACATGTTCAAATTAAATAATAATATTTTATTACTATTATTTCGGGCCAAAAATCAAGTTGAAGAAGATCAAGGACCAAGTTGAAAAAGACCCACAAGCAGATTTAATTTAAATTAAAATTTTAATTTAAATAATGATGGGTGCTAAGGTTTAATTTAAATATTTATTTAATATTTAAAATTAATTTTAATATTCGAATTCAAATTCAAATTTGAATGTCCATCGATGTATTGAAGACAAAGGGCATGCATATAAATAAGGAAATGATTTCATTTCCAAAGTCACCCAAGTAATTTTTAATGATCTCTAATTTATTACATGTGTTTTGTTGATTTTTTCGCTGCATCCGAGGAGGAGGGAACATTTTTCATTCCATGCATGTGAGGGTTTAAGGTTTTTGGACAACATGGACTTTGGCTATCCCACCGATGATGATAGCGCAGGTGGCAAGTTTGAAATTGTTGAGGCTTTGCTTGTGGTGTGACCATGGTTCGACTCCCGCGATCGACGACATTGGTGCTTGCCTTTTTTGTGTTCGGTATGTTTTGTGAAGAATCATTGAGGAGTGAGCGTCAAGTGTCCCATGTGGGGATGCAACCCTTGGAGGGCCTAAGTCATGGTTGAAAGCACCAAAGGTTGTGGAGGAAATAAAAGGTATGCAAGTTTAATATTTTAATTTTTATGGATGCTAAGTGTTAGGGGAGTTATAAGGTGAAAAAATTAAAATATTTTTATTGTGACATTTGTGTATGTGGTGAATGATTTTATTATATTGAGTTTGGATATTATAAGGTGTACAAGGGAAATTGCTATGTATGTTGTTTTTGATGAAATTGTTGAAGTGAAATATTGAGTTTGGAGATTATAAGGTGTACAAGGGAAATTTCTATGTATGTTATTTTTGATGAAATTATTTGAGTTAAAATATTGAGTTTGGAGATTATAAGGTGTACAAGAGGACTTGATGTTTTGTGTACAAATTATTTTGTGAAGAGGTTGTGGTAACCTAACCCTTGAGATTGGCAAAGATTTTGATCTTGTTAAAACAGGTTTTGAAGTCTACTCTTCATCAAGTAAAAGGTATGAGCACATTCTTCCTTGGTTGAAGTAATTGATTGGTTGAGGTTTTTTGAAAATAATATTGGAGTGAAAAGGACTTGGTTAAGTTTTCTTTGTTGGTTTGTTTTCGGGGGGATGTTGGTTTGTTGAGTTGATGAGTTTTCTGAAATGGAAGTAAATACTATAAACTTTGTTTGATAAGCATTGTTGGAGATTTTGAGTGAGTGAATGCATGCTTCATTGTTGGGTGATTGAGATCCCTTGTTGTTGAGTTTGAATATTGGATTAGGGTTTGTGCAAGAACATGAGTATCATTGTTATGTGAAGTTGTGAACTATCTTGAACTAGGGTTTGTGAAGGAACATGAGTATCATTGTTATGTGAGATTGGTTGATAAGCATTGTTGACTAAGTTTTTATTGAGTGATTGATTAGTAAGCTTTTGTGAAAGCTTACAATACAAATTTCAAGCAAGTCTTGGTAAAGGCTTGTTGACCAGATTGGACAAGTTCTAGAGAGGACTTGTGGATATATTAGAGGTAAGTCTTTTGGAAGACTTGTGAGCAGAGATTGAGCAATTTGTTTTCAGACCTTGGGCTAACGGATTTTAGGTGTGTCAAAGATTAGAGTTCGAGTTTGCTAGATTATAGGCATGTGTTTAGTGCTTAGTCTTGAGATAGAGATTGAGCATAGATTTGTGCTAGATCGAAGGACTATGTTTAGTGCCAGATCTAGAGATAGATATTGAGTAGATTTGTGCTAGATTGAAGGACTATGTTTAGTGCAGATCAGAGATAGATATTGAGTAGATTTGTGCTAGATCGAAGGACTGTGTTTAGTGCAGATCAGAGACAAATATTGAGCAAATTTGTGCTAGATCGAAGGACTGTGTTTAGTACAGATTTGAGACTGAGATTAGGGGATTGGTGTCTCCTTTGGATAGAGGTCCATAAACATTGTAATAGGGAAAGGATTCCCAAGAGAATTTATTTGAGAAAATTTATAAGGAATATTTTCTCCGTGGAGTAGCCCACATTGGGTGAACCACGTTAAATCATGTCTCTCATGTGTGTGATGCTTTGTGTGATGATTACTTTATTACTATTGATGTTATCATATGGATTAAAAAGCAAAAAAAATTATCTTATATTGTTCACCCCCCTCTCAGTATAAGCACATGTTCTTCAATTGGTATCAGAGTGGGTCTCTCCATGAAAAGACTAACAACTTGGAGGAGGATCCATCAAAAACACACATGACTTCAGAAAATGAAGAAGAGACCATGTTTGATATAAAAGAGGAATTCTTCACTACTCTCAAGAATTTGGAAAAGATTAGAGAGAAGAACTCAAGTTTGAAGGAACAAATTCAAGAGGATGAAGAAGCAAAGATGGAACTTCTACAAAGTCTCACAGAACTCAAGATAAAGGTAGAAGAGGGAAAGAAAATTGAACAGGATATGACAGATCTATTAAGAGCAAGAGAAACAAAATGTGAAATATTGGAAGCAAAAATTGTTTATCTAAGGAATGAAGTTGAAAAGACCAAGGTACTACTAGATATAAAGTTTGGAAAACAGAAAGAGGAGCCAAGTCTTCAAGAAGCAGAAACTTCAAACAAAGATAAGCAAGTGACGTATACTCCAGAAAGAAAAGACATCAGAAAGGAAGAAAGCAAAGAAGAACCATGGACAAGAGTTAATCACAGAAGGAGAAGCACTCAACCACAATCTCAAAGGCATCCAAATAGGTTACATAATTTCTTCCATGGCTATTGCTTTTCTTGTAACAAATATGGTCATAGAGTTGTACATTGCATTGGTTATGTGAAAAATGATGTCAATAGAAATTTCAACTCTTTTGCACCTCTTATGGATAATGATATTATATGTTACAAATACAATAATTTTGGGCACAAGGCTAGATGGTGCAAAATGATACTTCCTGAGTCTAGTAAAAGAAATACAACCTCAACAACTAGGAAAGAGAAAAAGGGAAATGAAAAGGCTAGATCAATGTTAGTTCAAACAACTCTTCATGCTCAGGATAAAGAAGAACAATGGTATCTTGATAGTGGTTGCTCTAGACACATGATAGGAGACAAAGACAAATTTATTGTACTAAAAGAAACCAATAGAGGATCAGTAAGTTTTGGTGATAATGGATCAACAAAAATTGGTGGAAGAGGAACTTTGAGTTTAGATAATGGGAAAACAAGAACAGAAAATGTACTATATGTCAAAGGGTTAAAACATAATCTGCTAAGTGTAAGTCAACTTTGTGATCAAGGTCATATGGTTACATTTCACCCAGATAGATGTGAGATAAGAAAATCAGAAACTGGAAAAGTCATTGCAAATGCAAGAAGAACTCCAAACAATCTATATATGCTTAGTGAGATCAAAGGGGAAAAGTGCTTTCTATCACAAGAATATGAGAGTTGGTTGTGGCATAGAATATTGGGTCACTTGAACTTTGACAACATAGTCAACATAAGCAATAAGCAGGCTATCAAAGATTTACCCAAGCTAAAAAGGCCACAAAGCACAATTTGTGCACCTTGTCAACATGGAAAGCAAACTAGAACAAGCTTTAAAACAAAGGGATATATGTCATCTGATCCATTAAGTCTAATACATACTGATCTATGTGGTCCTACTAGAACACAGAGTATTCAAGGTGAGAGTTACTTCATATTGTTTATAGATGATTACTCCAGAATGGTTTGGGTAGCTTTCCTGAAAGATAAGTCAGAAGCATTTGAAAAATTCAAAGCATTTAAAGAACGGGTTGAAAATGAAACTGGCAAGAGGATTAAGTGTTTGAGATCTGACAGAGGAGGAGAATTTACCTCAAATGAATTTGTAGATTTTTGTGAACAACATGGAATCAAGAGAGAATACTCAACTGCAAGAACTCCTCAACAAAATGGAGTAGTTGAAAGGAAAAATAGGACTATTGAGAATATGGCTAGAGCTATGTTAAATGAGTCTAAAATTTTAGATGGATTTTGGAGGGAAGCAGTCAACACAGTAGTATATATAATCACTAGGGCTCAAATGAGGGTAAACCATCACAAGACTCCATATGAGCTTTGGAAAGGAAGACCAGCCATTGTAAAACACTTCAAGGTTTTTGGAAGCAAGTGCTACATAAGACGAGAAGAGAAAAACTTGGGCAAGTTTGATCCAAGATGTGATGAGGGAATTTTTCTTGGTTATTCCACTAAGAGTAAAGCTTATAGATGCTTCAACAAGAGAACATGCACTATTGTAGAAAGTATAAATGTAACAATTGATGAGAAGATAGATTCAAGAGAACCAGTTCAACAAATTGTGTATCAGGAAGATGGAAGTTGTCAAGAAGAGTTTCATGAGGAATCAGATGATGAAGAAGAAGAAACACAAAGACTTCTTCCTAAAACTCCATCCAGGTATGTACAAAAGCATCATCCAAAAGATCTAATCATTGGGAATCCAGATGAAAGACAGACAAGGAGAAGGATAATAACACCATCTCAACAAGCAAATTTTTCTTTGTTATCTAAGATTGAGCCAAAATACTTCAATCAAGCAAGTGAAGATAAGTTTTGGATTAAGGCAATGGATGAGGAATTAGATCATATAGAGAAAATCAAGACTTGGGAACTTGTTCCACGACCAAAGGACAAAAATGTGATCGACACAAAATGGGTATTCAAAAACAAGTTAAATGAAGATGGACAGGTAGTCAGGAATAAAGCAAGGTTGGTGTGCAAAGGTTATGCACAGGTAGAGGGAATTGACTTTGATGAGATATTTTCTCCAGTTGCACGACTTGAAGCCATAAGAATGTTCTTAGCCTTCTCAAGTTTTAAAAACTTCAAGGTATATCAGATGGATGTTAAGTCAACATTTCTAAATGGTGTTCTAGAAGAAGAAGTCTATATTGAACAACCAGAGGGATTCATATTAACAGATAAACCAGATCATGTATGCAGATTGAAAAAGGCATTGTATGGTCTAAAATAGGCTCCTAGAGCATGGTACTCAATATTGGATAAGTATCTTCAGGAATAGGGATTCAGAAAAGGAATAGCGGACAACAACTTATACATCAAAAATGAAGGGAATAATCTACTAATTGTGGTTGTTTATGTTGATGACATCATTTTTGGGGAAACAATGATAAGATGTGTAAAGAATTTGTAAAGAACATGCAGAATGAATTTGAGATGTCTATGCTTGGTGAGTTGTCCTTCTTTCTTGGACTTCAGATTTCACAATCAGAGAAAGGAGTATTTCTTTCACAAACCAAGTATATAAAAGAGATGCTAAAGAAATTCAAGTTAGAAGATTGCAAACCAGTAAGTACCCCCATGGTTACAGGATGTAAGTTAAGTAAGGATGATGAATCTCCAGAGGTAGATCAGAGATTATACAGATCTATGATTGGCAACTTGTTGTATGTTACAACTACAAGACCAGATATAGTGCAATCAGTGGGATTAGTGGCAAGGTTTCAGGAAGCACCTAAGGAAACACATGTGGCAATAGTAAAGAGGATTCTCAGGTATCTAAAAGGGACTATGGATTTTGGGCTCTAGTATCCCAAAAGTGATAGTTTCACACTCACAGCGTATACAAATGCAGATTGGGCTGGAAACATTGATGATAGAAAAAGCACAAGTGGAGGAGCATTCTTTCTTGGAGATTGTTTAGTCTCTTGGCTAAGTAAGAAATATGCATCAGTATCCTTATCTACAGTAGAAGTAGAGTATATTGCAGTAGTAGCTAGTTGTACACAGGTATTATGGATGAAGCGAACTCTAGAAGACTTCAAGATAAAACATGATCATCCTATTCCCATATTATGTGATAATACAAGTGCTATAAGTATCTCAAAGAATCCAGTGATGCACTCCAGGACAAAGCACATTTCGATCAAGTATCATTTTCTGAGAGAACATGTGACAGATAAATAGGTCAGGTTGGAATATGTTACTACAAAGGAGAAGATAGCAGACATCTTCACTAAGCCACTTTCGAAAGAGACTTTTGAGTATCTTCGAGGAAAATTGGGAGTAATACTCCCACCCCAAAATTAACCACCTCAAGAGGAGGTGGGGGAGGGGCTAAGCTAAGAGTTTCATTCTTAGCCCCGAGCCCCAAAGGTGACCCTTTTCCATTGATGTCAAAGGGGGAGAGATTTGAGTAAGGGGGAGAGATTTGAGTTAGGAGGAGAGCATTTAGTCAGGGGGAGAAGTTCCTCAGAGGAAGCAGAAAAAAAAAGGTTAAGGAAATGGTAAAAAGTAATTGGGTTGCCATCAATGACAAAGGGGGAGATTGTTGGACATTTTGAGGAGTTTTGTTGTCATTGATGTCAAAAGCATTTTTGTGCTATGTTTGTCATCTTTGAGGACATTAAGTGTTTCTTCCAAAAGCAAGAAGGTCTTGAAAAGCAATAGGTTATAATATTTATTTTTAAATATTATATACCTAGGAGGGCCCAAAGGATGAAGACCCAAGGAAGGAGAAGCAAGTTCAAATTAAATAATAATATTTTATTATTATTATTTCGGATCAAAAAACAAGTTGAAGAAGATCAAGGACCAAGTTGAAAAAGACCCACAAGCAGATTTAATTTAAATTAAAATATTTTAATCTTTGATTAAAATTTTAATTTAAATAATGATGGGTGCTAAGGTTTAATTTAAATATTTAGTTAATATTTAAAATTAATTTTAATATTCGAATTCAAATTCAAATTCGAATGTCTGTCGACATATTGAAGACAAAGGGCATGCATATAAATAAGGAAATGATTTCATTTCCAAAGTCACCCATGCAATTTTTAATGATCTCCAATTTATTACATGCGCTTTGTTGATTCATTTGCTCATTGCATCCGAGGAGGAGGGAACGTTTTTTGTTCCATGCATGTGAGGGTTTAAGGTTTTTTTTGGACAACATGGACTTTGGCTATCCCACCGGTAGTGATAGCATAGGTGGCAAGTTTGAAATTACTTAAGGCTTTTCTTGTGGTGTGACCACGGTTTGACTCCCACGATCGACGACGTTGGTGCTTGCCTTTTTGTGTTTGGTGTGTTTTGTGGAGAATCATTGAGGAGTGAGCGTTGAGTGTCCCATGTGGGGATGCAGCCCTTGGAGGGCCTAAGTCATGGTCGAAAGCACCGAAGGTTGTGAAGGAAATAAAAGGTATGCAAGTTTAATATTTTAATTTTTATGGATGCTAAGTGTTAGGGGAGTTATAAGGTGAAAATATTAAAATATTTTATTGTGACATTTGTGTATGTGGTGAATGATTTTATTATATTGAGTTTGGATATTATAAGGTGTGCAAGGGAAATTGCTATGTATATTGTTTTTGATGAAATTGTTGAAGTGAAATATTGAGTTTGGAGATTATAAGGTGTACAAGGAAAATTGCTATGTATGTTATTTTTGATGAAATTATTTGAGTTAAAATATTGAGTTTGGAGATTATAAGGTGTACAAGAGGACTTGATGTTTTGTGTAAAAATTATTTTGTGAAGAGGTTGTGGTAACCTAACCCTTGAGATTGGCAAAGAGTTTGATCTTGTTAAAATATGTTTTGAAGTCTACTCTTCATCAAGTAAAAGGTATGGGCACATTCTTCCTTGGTTGAAGTAATTGATTGGTTGAGGTTTTCTAAAAACAAGATTGGAGTGAAAAGGACTTGGTTAAGTTTTCCTTTGTTGGTTTGTTGAGTTGATGAGTTTTCTGAAATGGAAGTAAATACTATAAACTTTGTTTGATAAGCATTGTTGGAGATTTTGAGTGAGTGAATGCATGCTTCATTGTTGGGTGATTGAGATCCCTTGTTGTTGAGTTTGAAGATTGGATTAGGGTTTACAAGATCATGAGTATCATTGTTATGTGAAGTTGTGAACTATCTTGAACTAGGGTTTGTGAAGGAACATGAGTATCATTGTTATGTGAGATTGGTTGATAAGCATTTTTTGGTGGGGGTGGGTTGACTAAGTTTTATTGAGTGATTGATTAGTAAGATTTTGTGAAATCTTACAATACAGATTTTAGGTAAGTCTTGGTAAAGGCTTGTTGACCAGATTGGACAAGTTCTAGAGAGGACTTGTGGACAGATTAGAGGTAAGTATTTTGGAAGACTTGTGAGCAGAGATTGAGTAGATTTATCCTAGACCGAAGATTTTTAGTAAATATTAGAGATAGAGATTGAGGAGACTTGTTCTAGACCGAAGGACTATGTTTAGTGCAAATCAGAGACAGAGATTGAGCAAATTTATGCTATATTGAAGGAATGTGTTTAGTGCAGATCAGAGATAGATATTGAGTAGTTGTGTTCTAGATTGAAGTACTATGTTTAGTACAGATCCGAGATAGAGATTGAGTAGTTTTGTGCTAGACCAAAGGATTGTGTTTAGTGCAGATCAAAGACAGAGATTGAGCAAATTTGTGCTAGACCAAAGGACTGTGTTTAGTACATATTTGAGACTGATATTAGGGGATTGGTGTCTCCTTTGGATAGAGGTCCATAAACATTGTAATAGGGAAAGGATTCCCAAGAGAATTTATTTGAGAAAATTTATAAGGAATATTTTCTCCATGGAGTAGCCCACATTGGGTGAACCACGTTAAATCATGTCTCTCATGTGTGTGATGCTTTGTGTGATGATTACTGCTTTATTATTGTTGATGTTATCATATGGATTAAAAAGCAAAAAAATTGTATCTTATACTGTTCACCCCCTCCTCTCAGTATAAGCACATGTTCTTCATTATCAACCTCTAATGGCATATCATCATAAATAACATTCGAATCTAATAGACAATTAGGTAAAATTTTACTTGGAATTTGGATATTTGGACACAAAGGATGAGATTCTACCTTTTCTACACTTTCATTTACCAAAACTTGGTGAGCCATTGTAATATTTTCTTTTTCTTCATGGGCTCCATCATTGTCATATTGTAACCCTTTACCTTCATCAATGTCTTATTTTTCAAACACAACAAAATTAGGCACCCAATTAAAAATTTGCTCATACTTTTAAAACCATAAATATTATTGGTCAAGGGATGTATCAAACAACACATCTCCCTGATAAATAATTTCGAACAAAGTAATATTTTTATCATTTGGATGAATAAAAGTTGATTCCGATTCATTTTTAACCACACATGAAGTTTCTTCATTTTAATCTTCAAGATAATCATGAGAACGTATAACTAAATTTTCAGTAGTCAAAGGTAAAATAGAAGACTTTATCTCTTTCTCATACATAATAAATGAGTTATAAGAAACATTTACCATTTATTCCTTTTCAATTTCAGCAATGTGGTCAATAAACGCATACTCAAAGTGACTGAATTTTGAAACCTTTTCTATTTCTGCAAGTGGCTCATCATTTTTTGATTGTACAGGATTTTCAAGATATTCATGTAAGATAGGATTTTTAGCATCCTGCATATCAAGTGAAATAGAAACTTCATTGGTAGGAATTTGAGAAAACAATGATTCACCAAACATACCCCAACCATTATAATAATTATCTTCTAAAATCAAAGGATAAGATTATATCGTGTCTTCAAACAATATGTGATTCTTTAACTATACAATATTTGTAGGATCTTCATGTAAGATAGTAAGTTTAGTGTCTTGCATATGAAATGAAGAAATTTTTTTATCTAAAGGCATAAAAGAAACACATTTCTCATATCTTCCCCATCCATTGTAATAATTATCTTCTACAGCTAAGGGGTGAAATTCAACCATATATTTTATGTAATTTTTGGATATATCTATAGATTCCTTTTCAAATTCACTTTCATCAATCACCTTATGTAAATACCTGCCGATTTCTTGCTATATAGGTATTGTAGATTTCTTAAGTGAAATAAGGCTTTCAATTTCCTGCATATGAACATCAAGTGGAATTAAAAAAATTAGGGATTGTGGAAGAAATGAATGATTCCCATTCTTGGTCTAGGATATTAGAATCTTTATCTTCTTGAAATATTTGATAATTTTCTATCCCTTCATTCATGTTATTTTTATATTCTTATTCAGATTCATCTTCTTTAGTTTCAAAGAATTCATCTTCCTCAGATTCATCCTCCTCAATTTTAAAAAATTCGTCTTCCTCAAATTCATCCTTTGGTGGATCAAGGGTTTCTTCAATAGGATCAATTATTGTATTCAGATTTCTATGATTATCTTAATATTCACTTGTGAATAATGACTCTAAGCCTTTTATTTCTAAAGGTTCATATGTTTCCAATGAGTCAATCTCTACATTTTGGCTAACTTCATCATCCCAATATTCATCGATGGATAGTGACTTTGAAACTTGCACATAATTTTGAACAACATCTAAGGTGGTTGTGACATCTGGACCATTAATTTTATCTTGTTGATTACTTATGTTAGACATCACTTGATTCAAGGGTGCTAGATTGGATGGTTGGGACATTTTGAAATCTATAACTCCTAAAGAACCATTCATCATAGAAGGATGTGCCTCAACCTAACTTATTTTTGATATCTAATTATGAGATTTAGGTCTAAATCGGTATAATTGATCCATACTAACACCTTGTTATTGTTCAAATGTTATTGGTCTCTTTTTAGGCTCTAAGCAATGATGTAATTTTAAGAAGTTTCTCCAAAAACATAGAAGTAGTGTGATCTAAGGCTCCCATATATACTTGAGTAGCTCTTTCTTCTGAAAATGATGTAATGTGTCCCCACCTTGGTATACAATCTATGGAAAATATTATTGAATGATCTCAAGGGTTTATTAGGTTTTTTTCAAATATAGATAAATTGATTTAACATCATAACTAGGTCAACCCATTTTACAAAATGACTAAGAAATGTTTCTTCTAATTGATACTAAGACATGATATAATCTAAAGGTAAATGAATGTACCATTCAAATGCAACCTTATCCAATGTAAATGACAAAAAACTATAAACAACATCTTCATGCATAATTTACAAATAAATTAACATATCCTTGTATCTCTGAATATGTTCCTTAGCTAACATTACATCATGCCTAAACTGAGGTAAATAGCCTTCTGCATTTTCAAGGATTTGATGGGTAAGAATGTTTAAATAACAATAATAACCACCTATCCATGATGCAATTCCTACCATTGAACCAATTTCAACATGAAAATCTATGCATGAAAAATTTACAATAACTAAATCATAACCATATTTTCGAAATTATAGAAAATCAACATTAATGCATCATAAATTAGAAAATTTCATTTTATTATTATTTATTTATTTTTTTAATGATAAATCTAGACAACTTCAAATGCCGAAAATGAAATATGTTATGCACCAATTTTATTGTGTGATAATTTTGCCTAGTTGCAAAACTACTCTCATAATTAGGATTTCAATGATAGAATCCCCTATTGCAAATAAAAATAATTAATTTTCTCCAAGGTTTTGTAATGTGCTTTTAAAGTGTTAAATGTGAAGATAATGCTGAAATTACTTTAGGGTGCATGTAACCATTAACAAGGGGCCTGGAATGTAAGTATTTGATTTATAAACATAAAAATAATATCCATAAAATTCATTCTCCAACCATAAGATTAATAATTAAATTTTTCTCAAAATTAGACTTTATAAAGTGCAAAATTTTAATTAAAACCTTAAAAATTATTTTAATTAAACTATGTTCAAATACTTTAGGTTAAAATTTGCATGAAAATTATTTGAACATTTAATTAAAATATTAATGTTTATTTCCAAATATAAAGTTTTGAAACTAAAATGTGAAATAAACATATTCCCTAATTATAAAGTTTTAAACTTTAGAATATCAAATTAGGGTTGTGATTCTGTGAATTGAAATTTAAATAAAGATAAAAGGTTTAGGGTAAGAAAAAATAAAATGAAAAAAAATAAATTTTGCTACAGGTTATAGAATAGAAACAAAAGTTTTCTGGAGTTAAACTTAATATAAATCAACCAACATTAACACAATCTACAATCTGATTATAAACTAAGTGTTAAATTCTATGGAATAAATATTTAAAACATATCAAATCATTAACCCTATAAAACACCATTAGAATGCATGTTTTAATAAAATAAATTTGATATATTGCTCAGATCTTACAATAATCAAAGACCTATGTGTAACCTTCCTTTGTTATTTCTTTCTTCCTCTTCTTAAATGGATCCTCCTTTTCAAATTATCTGACCATTTTCTTGGCTTCTCTTGGTTTATTTATAATTTAAATTTCATTCAATTTTCGACTTCATTCTCTCCGTTGGCACCGTTCCTGATAGGTTTCCCAACTATATCATACCAAAATTTGTTTTGCTTTCATTTATATTATATGAAACTTGTGTAATATGAAAGATAACCTATTTAGCAGTGATTTACCAAAATGAAAATTATATTTCAAACTAAACATTAACTTCTTCATGTTCCTAGCTCCACATTAATATTTCACAAATACTTGCCATGTCTTATACTTTGTTGACATAAAATTCTATTTCAATGAAATATAAACTCATTGCCTCCCTATCCAGCGGTGATCTAACCACAATCAAAACTCCAAAGTATATATTTGATCATTGTCCAAATTACAAATATTATATTTTCCAAGGCCATCTCCTTGTATTCCATGAACAAATATGTCCTCCGTGATTACATCATCATCATCCGATGAAATAAACCTCCAACTGTGTATCTACATATTCTGAGTACCATCCAAATAATTATATTGTAACTATTAATAATGTCATGAAAAATAACATAAACATTTATTGAAATTTTAATATTCACCGCATTCAAAAATAACCACCTCATCCTTCATTTACCATATTTTTGTGTAATCCATAATGTTTTTGTCTTAAAAAACAATTCACCATATAACAAGTTGTGATTTTAAAATATAACTTTTAATTCATATAATTTACATGAAGGTCGTGCTCAGTGTCTTGGTTAACATCCTTGTTTTATAACCTAGGCGTTCAATGAAATATTCTACCAAACAATTTGTATCAGCTATTGCTATCTACAACAAAAGATTTGAATTGTCAACTAGTGATACAGTTCCTTAACAGTAGCTCATTCCTCCTATCTGATATTATTCCTAGCCATCACCATATTTATTATTACATCCTCATCCAGCGCTCCTTATGAAATTCTATTACAAAAAAATTATCTATTACGTGGGTTACGAGTCTCTTGACGGATCAACGACATGACATTGTGATATCCACTGTAAATAATATATTCTAATAAGAATTCGAGCCTTGAGTTCTCCTATGAATCTAACGAAATCTTTCGTATCCACGCAGGTGTCCCTATACACAAGGATTCACATGATTGTCGTGTCTACTCTGTATTTCAACTCTGGTATATGATTTTCACTATGTAACTCGATAAAACTTATCCTTCTCATACCACTGTAGCATCGTCAAATTAAAACACATGCTTTTCAATATTCCCATAAAATAACATACTCCTATTATCCCACATGCTTCTGAGGTGGGCACCAAATGAAGTTTATATAGGCCAACTTACATATAAGTTTGTGACGAGTTGTTCATAAACAAACTCGTGTGCCTCTTGACTACCTTGTTCACTTCTTGGAAAATCGTACCAGGCAAAATTGGTCTACCTCATGGATTGTGTTGGGTCAAAAAACCTACAAAAATAAAACAAACCAACCTTTTATTAAATTTTATTTCAAAAACAACTTTATCATTTTATTAAAATTCATTTCAAAACCAACTTATAATAAGTTTAAATAAATTTTAAAAATGTTTCAAAATTACATTGCTTAAGATTTTATGCAATATCATTTTAAAACATTTTTAAAATAAAAGAACACTTTAAACATAAACCTCAAACATTATAATGCTAATATTAAAACTAACTTAAAAAAAACATTTTAACATGACAAACAAGTAATTAAACAAAATAGATAAACATACAAAAAAATAAACTAAACATTAAAATTAAAAAAAAAAAACATTACACTCAAAGAAGTATAAAAAATTAAAACAACACAAATTTTAAACCCCTATATTAACATTAAACACATGCAAACCAAAATTTTAAAATAGACATCAAAATTCCAAATTTTTCGGTGGGTCCTCAATTTTGGGGTCATTGTGAAATGGTCATAACATATAGCTAGGTAGAGTGTTGGCCAAGGAATCTCTCTTCCTATATAAAGGGCCTCATAGTGATAGATCACATATCAAGTACATATCAAGTGCATTGTAGTAGAGAGTAGTAGAACTCCTATATGGAGTACAATGTAGCTCTTTAGCTTGTATTAATGGAGTGACCATTACCTCCATATTGCATTGTATTTTTATCATTTCTATTTATAGTATATTTCAGTCATATTGTAGAATTACTTTCTTTCATATTTTTTGCATCTTATTAGGACCTGTGTTAGATCTCTCCCACTGCATATATCCTCAAAATATAATAGTGGTATCAGAGCCATGGTGGATCGAGATAGGAATAGGGAGAGTCACAAGTGAGGACTAAAATAAATCTTAGTTACAAAAATTCTGAGATTACATCTGGCTAGAGTCTTTCCACAGAGTTGTAGGAAAACTCGTGAAGACTAGGACTCAACATTCATTCCACTAGTTTGATGGATCAACTAGTGAAGACTATTGATCTCAAGAGATCTGGATCTTTTCATGCTAACTATTATCTAAAGTTCTTTGTTGTAGAAAAATAGACATTGTGGAAGAGACTCCAGGAGTAGAGTCTTGGTGAAGTTTGGAGATTGGAGATCTCCATTGCTAGATTGAAAAACTTCACATTGCAAAAAGGCCATAGAAGCCCTGATCCAGAATAAAGGCCATAGAAGCCTTGATCCAGAAGAAAGGCCATAGAAGCCTTGATCCAGAAAAAGGCCATAGAAGCCTTGGTTCAAAATTATAAATTCTTTCGTTCCAGTTTCTAACAACTTGTTACAGGAGAAAGAAGGTTGGGAAGCTTCCTACAAGAGAGCTAGGAAGAATATCTTCTTAGAATCATTCTAGCACTTGCAACAACAAGGAGAAGACTAAATATTTCAAAGACCTTGAAAAAAGGGTCTCATTACAAGAGCTACAAATCCTGCAGATTGCACAAGTAAAGAGAAGGCAACAATAGCCTTATAGCAGACTCAAGGAAGAAGAGACTCTAGAAGATGAGTCAAGGAGGAGATAGGATATTGGTGATCTCCATTCAAGATCAATACCTGTAGAGTGCAGAAGTAGAAAAAGACCACATAAGCCTTAATTCTAAAGAAGACTTTAAAGAAAAATTCCTGATTTAGAAGAAGAATTCTTGATTCAAAAGAAAGACTCCAAAGAAGAGTTCTTGAAGAATACTTCAAAGAAGAATTCCTGATTTAGAAGAAGATTAGAATAATAGAAGATATTAAGAAGACTCTAGAGAAGAGTTCTTAAAGAAGACTCCAAAGAAGATTCTATGAAAAAGGAGATTGGTAATCTCCATTAAAGCCTGCAAATCATAGAAGAAAAGGACCAACAAGGTCCCATTCTAGAATCTAGAAGTAGTATATTTTAGAGATCCTAAGAAGAATATCTCATCACCAATACTTCCAGAAGTAGAAGGTTGAAGAAAAGGTCTCAGTTGGAAGACCAAAGAAGCTGTAAGATAGAAGACCTTGGAGAGGTCTCAAGGAGGAAAATAGAAGGCTTGGAGAGCCTTGTTGTAGAGCTCATAGAAGCATCATCAAAAGAGTTCCTAGGAGAACTCATTGGAGAAATCCACTACCAAGGAGAAAGCTCTTGATAGTGAAGGACTTGGGATAATTATCACCATCCGACAACAAGCCCAAGAGAAGAAGAATTTGGCAAGGAGTGCCAAATCCTAGAAGAAGAATCTAGTGAAGACCTCAAGACATTTAGAATCTTGAGAAGAAGATCCTATTTGAAGATAGAATTCAACAAGAATATTGAAGGAGGATTTAGATAGAAGAAGCCTACCAAATCTAAGAGATTTGGAGATTACCTCTCACAGCAAGAAGGCATAGTTTAGAGAAAAGAGTTCTCTGAATCTACAATAGAAAATAGAAGATCATTGGAAGGATCAAGCCACCAAACTCCAGGCTCAAGATAGAAAGTTCAAGACCACAGTTTGGTGAAGCAAGAAGTTATTCTGGACAACCAACAAGAAGCTACGAATTCATCCACTACAAGGCAGAAACTTGGTGAATCAAAATACCAAGATCTACATCTACTGCAGAAGCCATTAAAGGTAAGCAACTAGGGTGCAATTAGTTGAACTTCAAATTAGGGTTCATTATCAAATTCTATTAAGCACCATATTTGGATTAAAAGTTGCAAGAAGAAGAACCCATATTATAGTCTTCAAGAAAGTGCAAAAAGGAGAATTCATTTTAAGATATATTTGCACATTTAATAGGAGTTAGATGTTTTTAAAAGAAAGAAAATTATCATCTACCTGTTATCTATTTAGAAAGCAAGAAGACTACATCCTACAATATTGATTGTAGTGAAAAATTGCAGAATACTCATTAAGGGTTCATTACAGATTACTCTTGAAAAGTTGCAGAAGATTATTAAGTGCATTTAAAAATTATTTTGAGAGTTTATTGGAGCAATAAGGAGAGATTATTGTTACCATTAAGTGCATTATTAATCCATTAGCACTATACTAGTTGATCTTTAACTAGTTACTCTCAAAAGGATTAGTTTGTGTTTGTTGATTGTTAAAGATCAAGGACACAAAAACTAGTAGATTATCAAAGTGTCTAGAGACACTATTTGGTGCATAGAACCTACAACATTTCATGGCCCAAAGAAGCCACCAAAAATTAGATCAGATTCCTCCAAGGAGTGGAGAAGAAAGCCACCATCAAATCAGCAAAAGAAGCTTCAAATCGAGACTTGGTGAGTCTCAGATTCAAAGTGCACTAAAGGCTATTTACAAGAAAAAAATAGTGCATAAATTACTTCTACAAAAAGCTTCTATCTACGTGGTTATTAGCTTGGGTTTATTACCAAAGTAACCAAGCAAAGGAGAGAGTTGTCTAGAAAAGGAGACAACATCAAATCAGCCCTTGCCTACAAGAAAGCTTCCATTAAAACCAATAGAATAGAGTGCAAAAGGAGGTGCAAAAAGAAGGTATTCTATTTACAAGTTTGTTTACATTATCTTGCACCATATCAATCTATCCTATGTAGGAATAAGGACAAAGTTTAAGTGCCACAAAGGCACATTCTTCACAAAGGAAATCAGCTCAAAGTGGTTGTGTAAAGAGCATTCTCCAAGCAAGGTAGAAGAGCCTCTCAAAGGGCTCATATCCTCCATGGTTTTGAACAGTCGTATCAAGCTACCTGCAAGCATAACATAAGGAGAAATATTATCTACAAAGGTAGGTTGAAAGAAGGAAGAAACAAAGCACAAGGAAAATAAGGCTATACCAGCTAGACATACATCCACAAGGAGCACTCAAGGGCACCATTGGAGTACCTCAAAAACTCCACCAAAGCACTACCCATAGCTACCAAAGGAGTTGCTCACAATCCTAGCTCAAATCCACCGAAGTGTTGCTCACTACTACAGCTGGAAATAGTTCAAATCAAGCACCATCGAAAGCATACAACAAAGGAGGAGCTGGCCACAATATGTTGATAAAAGAACCTTGCAAGTTTACATTGAAAGATATTGAGAAGAAAAGGTACATGCAAAGAGGGAAGGTGACACTTGTCACATTGAAGGAAACCCTAACGTTTCTCACATGAGCACTCACCCTTTGCACGCTTGAAGGAAAGGCCAAGAAGTCGTTACACAAGAGGAGGAATATGAGCATTCACACAAATCTGTAATGCTCATTCTACAGAAGAGTCCAAGCATCAACAAGGTTCTCTCCTAGGCGTTAAAGTGAAACTATCATGACACTTGTCACTCACTTCAAGATTCAGCTCTTATTTGAGGCACCAAAGACCAAGGAGCAACAACAATTCATAGCCGAATTCATAGCAGCATTCAAAGCCAAATTTGTAGCAACGTTCATAGCCGAGTTCATGGTAGATTTACGTAGTAGCATCAACATTCATAGCAGCATTCAATAGTAGTAAAAAGAGAGCATTTAAAGCTCTTAGTCAAAGTGATCAAACATGAGGCATCCACTATCCAAATATTGCAGTCAAAGGAATAAAAAAACTAGCCATCGTTCGAGTTCAAGAGAAACATTAAAGCCTACACCCATACGTTGGAGATAATGGTCAAAAGGAACACTAGAGGGTGTTGTCATTTACGTCTAAAATTCAACATCGAATACATAGAGGCTTGGAGCATCATAAAGGTAAGAATTTACCTTATTCTAATTTGCTTTCATTAATAGGAGTTATAAGGGTATAATATAAGGTTGAAAACTATAGGGAAATCAACCATATTTGAAAGCAAAAATTAAAGGAGAATTATAGCTTTATATTTGCAAATTAAACATAGGAGAAATAAGGATTTCTACCTGGAAAATTAAAATTCCATTATTGCAAATATTATTGTTTTCTAATATTCCAAATTAGGGAGTTATAAGGAATACTACACCAAAGTAGGATATTGGAATTTAGAAACATTAAATATCAAATATCAAAAGCTATAAAAGGAGGGTCATTAAATATTATCAAGAGTTGGAAACTAATTGGTATACTTGTCTCAAAACTACATTAAAGGGACAAAAGAAATCCAACCATTAGACCTCATCAAATTAGAAAGTGCTTAAGTTCAATAGGAGTAATAAGGTGTAATAAAAGTTGATTTTTGCTATTTACAAAACTTTACAAAATCAACCCAAAATTGAACTACTATTCCCAAAAGCACTTTATCTATCATTTAGCATACTCAAAATCACTAGGGAGACATAAGGTATTCTACAAAACTTGATAATAATAGCATTCATTCAAAATTTATCAAGTACTCAATCCATTTGGGAATCATAAGGTCTCTACAAAACTTAAATTCTATAAAATCAAATATCTTAACTAGGGAGACATAAGGAAGCCTACAAAACCTAAGCTACAAAAGGTTTTATCAAAACAAGCTCATATACTCTAAACTAGGGAGTCATAAGGTAGACTACTACAAAGATTCTACAAAGGAATTGCAAGAAATACTATTTCAAGGCACTATCAAGTCACTTTATATTCTAATCCAGGAAGCTATAAGGATGTCCACCTCAAGCAATATAGTAAACAATAATATGAACAACACTATCAGAAAGGAGAGAGCAAGTGTCATAAAAAGTGGAATCAAGAATTCACTTATAAAATCTAAAGGAAACTTAGATCCTACCTCAAAAAGGATACATAGTGAAGCTTTAAAAGATAGGTTTGAAATGATGGAGCATTACCTACATGCTCAAATCACTGAAGCAATTGATAATGGAAAGAATGACATTCAAATTCCTTTAGAATATGGAAGCATATTGTACATGGCACTACTTACATTCAAATGTTATAAGGATGAAAATGTGGAATAGAAGGGATTGATAGAATTACTTAAACTAAAGACAGAAATGGATGAATCATCTCTAGCAAAGATATTTCAATCCTCATGCAGTATTAGTACTTCAAGTTCTACTAACTCAAAATATTATCATGATGCTCTAAGTGTATGTTCAAAAACCTCTATATAGGGCACAAAGAATGATGACAAGGACAAAAGCAAAGAAAGAATACTCTTGCAAGAAACAGGTGATAGCACATCCACCTATGAAAGTACTAACTCCAACAAAGAAGAAGAAGAAGAAGAACCAATCCATGGAAGCACACAATGCAATGTAAATTAAAAGGAATAAGGAGCAGACCAAGCTAAAGACCATTCTCAAGAAGAAGATCCATATTGAAGATTGAAATCTTCAAATACCCAAATAATGTAATACAGGGGGTGTTAGAGTTAGAGCATATTACATCATTTGGGTCATGTAAATGTACCACCTTTGGTACATAGTTAGAGTAGGATATTACTTTAGGGGGAAGTTAGCTAGTTACTTCAAGCAATGTAATAAATGCACAAGTATCAATGTGCAAGTTGTAATGTGCAAGGTGTCCACTTGTACAACTAGGTAGAGTGTTGGCCAAGGAATATCTCTTCCTATATAAAGGGCCTCATAGTGATAGATCACATATCAAGTACATATCAAGTGCATTGTAGTAGAGAGTAGTAGATAGTAGTAGAACTCCTGTATGGAGTACAATGTAGCTCTTTAGCTTGTATTAATGGAGTGACCATTACCTCCATAATGGTGAGCAAAAATTATGTTTAGAAAAAAAACATTTATTTTACCATAAATTATCAATCTGGTAAGTCCGTAAACTTACGAGTTTCATGCACAGTATATGGCTACAGTGTAGGGGAATGAATTTTTATATACCTATTTTAGTTTTGTGGGGGATGTTTAAACATTTTCATTTCATCTAAAAATAGTGCAGAATAAATAACTAAATAAACTAAGATGCTCGAAATGAAATGCTAAAAGTAAATATATACAAAAAATTAAATGTGCTGAAAATAAAACACACAACTGAAATTAAATAAAGCAATACATATATTCTAATAAAAGTAGATAAAAAAACTAAAATAAAATAGGGGAGGACTACTACAGGGAGTGGGCCCAAGCTCTCGCAGATAGTCCGCTCGACTAGCTACATAGAGCTTGCTCAAGTAAGAGTATTTGCACTCTTAATAATTTAGACAAAGAATGAAATGAAATAATTTTTGTGTAAATTAATCATCCTCCATGCATTAGGGTTGCATATTTATATAAAGTGTAGCTAGATCTCGTTACAATAATATATTGATATATTTTTAATCACATGACGTGATTAGTTACAATTGGTCTATACACAAATTTTATTCTCCTATTATTAGCATGACCGTTCACTGAAAGGATAAATATAAAAATCCTTAGGTGTACGTAACTAATCCTAAAATAATGCATCCTAAAAATAATGTTGTTAAAATCCGAACAGTATTAAACTAAGACAGTTCAGTTACAATAATAGATGCAATCACAACAGTTGAACAACACTTTTTCATCTTTTTCTAGAAGATGATAGATTTTTTGGTCTAGCTCGTTTATTGCCTACGTTCTGCTTCAGACAGTAGTTATATCTTTTCCTCCTATGCAAATGAGATAGCTCACACATTTTGGTAGCTATAAAAATTTGGTGCATATGATGTGGAGTCAATAGTCATCTATGGTCAACATGGTCCCAATTGGTAGCAAGGTTAAAGCATCTCGGATCAAGGCGCTACAAGTAGGTGCCTATTTTTTCATCAAGGTGCCTACCTGTTGACTGGGTTAGAGTAAGGTGCCTTCATATTTGACTGGGCCAGAGTAAGGCACCAGATTAAGGTGCCAGAGTAAGGCACCAGAGTAAGGTGCCTTCATATTTGACTGGGCCAGAGTAAGGCACCAAAGTAAGGTGCCAGAGTAAGGCGCTGGATTAAGGCACTAGAGTAAGGTGCTAGAGTAAGGTACCTACTTAATATACCTTAGACTCATTGAAGCAAAAGCATGCCAGGTCCAATTGGGATGTAGATTGGAAAACACCATATTAGTAGAAAAACCTACATTTATACACAATTTCCACTAAAAATATCAGTCAGGCATAATACCAAATTTTCTATCAATTATATGCATAAATTAAATAAAAATACATTTTTAATGCTAATTAAATCAAGAATGATACCCCTTAAAAGTTTATATAAAATGAGCATTTCTAGTGCTCATCATCCTCCCATGCCTAAATATTGTCACATTCTCATGTCAACAACCCTCTGAAATATATATATTTTTTATAACTGTCTTTGGCATCTTTGTTTTTCTTCCATTGAGCAATACTGTTTTCCTTCCATTGAGTACTGCTGCACTAGTAGAAGTTTGAAACAGGTCAACTGTGGACAACCAGTTAAATCATGGCCACTATAGAAAATTACGAGGTCCCTTTTTCCACTAGGAATCACACTCGTAATCAATGATCGAATTTGGTGAGACCAAATTTCACGTTGGCTGCCATTGTCATGATGCAATAATGAAACAATACCAAATTTATTCATACACTCGCCATAGTATTTTTTTTCTGGGGTAATGAATTTTTCTGTATGAGGCAGAATTGTAATGGGAGAATTTCACAAAGGGAATTATGGAGGCATATTCTTGGTATTAACATAGAAATAATTTTAAAATAACTATGCACATAATGAAAAACTTGGTACATACCTCAGTGAATTTCGTAAAACCTACTATGTATGATGTTGATGGTGTGAAATGTCTTCATGCTATCGATAATCATGGTGCACTAGAAAATGAGATTTTGGTGCATCTTGGAGTAAATATTTATTTATTTATTTATTTTCATTTGTTCTGCCATGGAAGAGAGAATGCCTAGAACAAATCTTGGTTCATCATCTTCTTTTCATCATCTGCATCAGAGAATATAAAGTCAACTGCAACAATGTGAACTGGTGATTTTAAATTTAGGTGGCCAAGCTAGAGAACTATCACTAATCCATCTTGGGAATTTTGCATGGTGTGTATTGGAACGTCTTCTCCGTACATCTATTTTTGGATAATAATGAACTCTTTGCAAGGTGATAGCAGATTTATCCATGATTTCAAATCCTCACCATCTCTTTACAGAGTTGGCATTCTCCTCCACCATAATGAGACTCTGTATCCTCTTTGTATTTTCTTTTCTCACATATTTTAACAAAAATAAAATGTTTTTGAAGAAAACAGTAATATTAGCACTGTTGATTAAAAAGAAGAGGCCACGTAAGAAATTTTTCGTCCCAAATACCACCATTAGAGGATTGATGAGAACCAATAGCCAACAAATCTAAACTTTGAAGTACCCAAATCATTATCAACGATGCATATAAAAATATTTTAATTCGGCTTTGACGTATCTCAAGAGTGCTAACTCTTTGGATGCATTGCAGGGATCACCGTAATTAAAAATAATTTTATGCATCATTATTTTCTCACCGTGTGCTCATGAACATGTCACTCTTCTTATTTTAAATTGATTAAAATTTATACTGTCCTGAAACACATGTTCCCAAATCAAATGATCTTCCACTCTAAATTATTTTATTCGTATGAATAATTGGAACAACATTGCAATCCTCTATTTTATTTCCTAGACTTAGGTAAAAACAATTGTATCCGTTATCATCCACAACATTTGTTGGGTGTTTAGGTGTGACATTTTCATGAGATGCATAGTTGAGATTTATGTGTAGCTATTATTGGCCACTACGAGCTCCATTCATATGATTTATCATGCTCAAGCACCATGTGGCCTTCGTGGAGATATTTGACATTTGAATTCTTCCAGGATCCTCCCCTTCTTTATTTAACTACTGGTTGAAGGTTCCTCATTTCCCTTATGGATCAAGCTAGTCCTAGGGAAAGAGGATATACTCTTCCAAAAATTAGCAGGGAGTAAAGCTCTATTTTTTATTTGTATTTTAAAATGGAGCCTTTTTAGTAGAATATTTTTTCTATTCTCCCCCACTTAAATTGGTGATGACCTCATTGCCAGTAATAGACCCCTATGTGCAACAGGTCTACAACCCTCTAAAATTTAGGTTCCATACTGAACAATAGGTGCCCCCATCCTAGGTAGAAGAACATCGCTTATTGGTGACTTCCTCTAGGCAAAAAAAAATGGTACTACTATACTAGGCTAATTGTAGGCACTATCTTCCTGGTAGGAAGTAAATGCCTTTTTTGGCTTTGTTGCACTCCTAATTGCAGGGTACAAGATGTCACATACATTAGACCTAGTTTAAGTTGGATATGCCTACATATTGTGCTCACGGTTATTTCTAGAAAAACTAAACACACAAAAGTAGGAAAACAAGAATCGTGCATGTGCCTGAGGCCCTAGCTCTTAGGATACCTTCAAATTGCATTCAGAGGGTACGATGACCTGCAAAGAAAAAATACATGAAAGTAATAAAATAGGAGTCATGCCTCCATGCCTGCTAGGCCCTGGCTCTCAGGACACCTGTAGTGTGCATCCGGTTCATGATTTCTTGCAAATGAAAAATAAAAATAAATTTTATGCTAAGCAGGACATGTTCCATGCAAGTTTTTTTTTTAGGAGTAAGGTATCGGGAGTATGGGTGTAAGGTACCTTACTATGGGAGTAAGGCACTAGGAGTATGGGAGTAGGGAACCTTACTATGGGAGTAAGGCACCAGGATTAAGGTTCCATGAGTATGAGAGTAAGGCACAAGGAGTATGGGAGTAAGATGCCTTACTATGGGAGTAAGGCACCGGGAGTAAGGTGCCCCCCATAATTTTTTATTTTTTTCAGGAGTAAGGCACCTTACTATGGGAGTAAGGTACCCCCCCATAATTTTATTCTAGTAAGGCGCCAAGAATATGGGAGTAATGTGCCCCCCATAAATTTTATTATTTTTTTTTTTCAGGAATAAGGCGCCTTACTGTGGGATTAAGGCGTTGGGAGTATTGGAGTAAGGCATTGGTAGTAAGGCACTGAGAGTATGGGAGTAAGGCATTGGGAGTAAGGAACTGAGAGTATGAGAGTAAGGAACCGGGAGTATGGGAGTAAAGCACTAGGAGTATGGCACTAGGAATAAGGCACTGGGAGTATGGGAGTAAGGTGTCTTACTATGGGAGTAAGGCACCTAGAGTATGGGAGTAAGACGCCCCCCATAATATTTTTATTTTTTCATGTATTTTATTAATGAATGTGTGAACATTCATTAGAACTATTGACATGGAGGTAGTTGTAAATGGAGCCCGTCGGCTGTTACTTGAACACTGTATTGGTACTTCACTTTGCTCTCGGTGTAGCATATATGAATTTGCTTATCATTTACTGAGGTTGTAATAGTCATGCACCTTGTAGTAAAATTTTTTTAAGTTCCATAAGCACCTTGGGATGGAAGCCTTTCGTTTGGTCAGGGTTTCTTAGCCTACCTTCAGGTGCCTATGTTGCCAAGGTAAAATTTTGCTATCTTTCACCTATTTGGGCTCAATGCTACAGGATCAAGATACACAACTCGGTTCATATGGTGCTTATTATGAAATCCACATATAAATATCAATTCACGAGATCTTCACAAACAACTCTTTATTTGTCTACATCGCACTTCATGTTGCCCTGCAAAACATAAAAGAAAAATCTAAACTAAAGGCATTAAAATAAAATTCTAACTTATTTATTTATTTATTTATTTTTCATCTTTTGATTACTTCTAGGCTCCTTCCTTGCTTTATTTAGCGACTGGTTGAATATTTCTCATTTTCCTTCTAGATCAAGTTGGTCCTAGGGAAAGAGGATACTCTCTTACAACAAGTAGAAGAAAATAAAGCTCTATTTTTTATCTACATTTTAACTTGAAGTCTTTTCAACAGAAGTTATTTTTTCTCTCTTTTTCCATGAACATTGTAAACAATGTTCATTGTGTTGTTGGTGGTCATGATGAAGGTGGGGTCCCCACATGCCTACATATGAACCAGTATTCTAAAAATCATCCATTTTTTTACCAACTAGTTTGATATGTCATAGCATGAGAAGAGTATTTTACCCCATGGCCTCAAAACCAAACTCTTTCAATGTAATGGCAAAATGTGTAGGCTGGAAAATGACTATTTGTAGTTGGCCATTTGGAGAAAACATAACATAGAAATATATTTTTTTAAAAAAACATGCTAGTTTTTGATTCACGAGGTTGCCTTAAGCGCAAGTGAAGAGCATACTCCATAACAAGATGTCCTTTAAATTTTACTCTATCATTTTTTTGGCTACTAATGTCAACGTTAAAAATGTTCCAATATGTTGCAAAGTGTGAAGCCTGTTAAAAAAATATATTTATTAAAATTAAGCTTCTGGAGGCATAATTCCGCAATGGTTTTTGTATAAAAACACATCCCTAAATATTTTCAACTATATCAGACCTAGGTTGTGCTATTTCTATGATCTCTTGAAACCATTCAAAATATGATGGAAATCCTTCATTGCCTAATTTTCTAATTTTTTCAACAACACAATTTATTTCTACTTCTACACTTAATATTGTACATCAGATTCATTCCCGTATTTACCTAAGAAGTTGGTAAATTTAAACTGTTGCCTATGAGATTTGTATTTGACTGTATTGACAACTATTTTTGGCCTTGTAAAAAGAACCTTGGTGGACTCACGCTTCTCAAGAATAAGATATACAGGTAATTTTAAATGGGCTTTTTATTTGAGTTGTAAATCATAACACTATAGTTTTGACACTCCCCAACAATGGCACCAAAATGGTGAGCAAAAATTATGTTTAGAAAATAATCATTTCTTTTACCATAAATTATCAATCCGATAAGTCCATAAACTTACGAGTGTCATGCATAGTATATGCTTGTAGTGTGGGGGAATGAATCTTTCTGTACCTATTTTAGTTTGGTGGGGGATGTTTAAAAATTTTCATTTCATCCAAACTTAGTGCAAAATAAATAAATAAATAAACTAAGATGTTGGAAATGAAATGCTGAAAGTAAATGTATAGGAAATTAAATGTGCTGAAAATAAAACACACAACTAAAATTAAATAAAGCAGTAAATCTATTCTAATGAAAGCAAATAATAAAACTAAAATAAAATAGGGGAGGACTACTGTAGGGAGTGGGCCCAAGCTCCCGCAGATAGTCCGCCCGGCTAGCTATGTAGAGCTTGCTCAAGTAAGAGTATTTGCACTCTTAATAATTTAGACAAAGAATGAAATGAAATAATTTGTGTAAATTAATCATCCCTCGTTCATCTAGCCTACATATTTATATAAAGTGTAGCTAGATCTCATTACAATAACATATTGATATATTTTTAATCACATGATGTGATTAGTTACAATTGGTCTATACATATATTTTATTCTCCTATTATCAGCATGACCATTCACCAAAAGGATAAATATAAAAATCCTTAGGTGTACGTAACTAATCCTAAAATAATACATCCTAAAAATAATGTTGTTAAAATCCAAACAGTCTTAAACTAAGATAGTTTAGTTACAATAATAGATGCAATCACAACAGTCGAACAACACTTTTTCATCTTTTTTTGAAGATGGTAGATTTTCTTGTCCAGCTCATTTATTGCCTGTATTCTTCTTTAGCTAGTAGTTATGTGTTTTCCTCCTATGCAAATGAGATAGCTCACATGTTTTGGTAGCTATCAAAAACTTGTGCATATGACGTGGAGTCAATAGTCATCTATGGTCAACATGGTCCCAATTGGCAGCAAGGTCAAAGCATCTCGGATCAAGGCACCACAAGTAGGAACCTACTTCTTCATCAAGGTTTCTACCTATTGAATGGGTTAGAGTAAGGCACCTTCATATTTGAATAGGCCAGAGTAAGGCACTAGAGTAAGGCGTCAGAGTAAGGCGCCAGAGTAAGGCACCATATTAAGGCACCAAAGTAAGGTGTCATAGTAATGCACCTACTCAATATGCCTTAGACCCATTGAAGCAGAAGCATGCCAGGTCCAATTGGAATGTAGATTGGCGAACACCATATTAGTAACAAAACCTGCATCTATACACAATTTCCACTAAAAATACCAATAAAAAATAATACCAACTTTTTTGTCAATTATGTGCATAACTTAAATAAAAATAGATTTCTAATTCTAATTAAACTAGGAATGACATCCCTTAAAAGTGTATATAAAATGAGCATTTCTGGTGCTCATCACATACTGCATTGTATTTTTTTCATTTCTATTTATAGTATATTTTAGTCATATTGTAGAATTACTTTCATATTTTCTACATCTTATTAGGATATATGTTAGATCTCTCCCACTGCATATATCCTCAAAATATAACATCTACTAATGAAAGAACTTCCTCAAAATCTAACATCTACTAATAAAACAACTCAAAGAGGGGATCCCAAAATGATGATTTTTGAAGGTAGGATTTCAAAAATGGGTTTTCAAAGTTATTTCTCAAAATTATTATCTCAAAGAGGAGATCATAATTAACTATCTGACAAGTATCAAATTTTGGCTTTTTGTACTCTAATTTTATTGTCTACTAAGAACTAACTACTCTATTGGTAGACCTCAAAGAAGGAACTACTCTGACTATGAGATTGGTTATTCTCTACACTGTTAGACTATATATTTCTATACTACTAGTCTATATATTATCTACATTGTTAAACTATATACTATTTGCACTATTACAAAAATTATTCTCTACACTATTCAACTATGACTAGTGTAGTCTCTTCTATAATATGCTTAGATTTTGTTTGAGTTTTGAAAAAGGAAAGGACCTTAAACAAGGTTTTAATAGGGATACATTAGGTGTATCTAATTTTGTGGTTTATCTAATATACAATCCCATTTGTGATTAGTGGTTGGATCAATATTTCAATGCTCTGACTATGGAAGGTTCCACCATATGTATAGTTGACCTATATGTTTCCAAGGGTAGTATGATAATAACTTCACAAAGCTAACCACTTACTAATGTACAACAAAACTCAAATGATTTATATATTCCTATTGATGACGGCTTGTCATATTACCAAGGGTCTCCCTATATACCCAAGGATACATAGGAGCTTGTAGCCATATAGAAATATTGTCTTAGGCATAGGTATTAGATTTTAAGAATCACTCACTTCACTAGAAACTTTATGAGCAATGTAGCTTAGACAAAATTACAACTTTAAGATATTCTAAAACCCCTAGCACAAGGTTTTTGACATAATCCCCTAAAAGTAGAAAAAAACATGTTTTCATTGGAAAATATACCTTAATGGAAAATAAACAAAATGTAAAAAATTATCAAATAGAAAAATGAATGAAAGAACAAGAACTATTGTTGCTACTATGGAACATGATCCTAGAAAGAATTTTGATACCATTTGTTATGAAGATTCATATTAAAATAAGCATAACCTCAAAAACAATACAGGATCTATTAAAAATGCTTATAAAATAAAATACTATGAAAATAAAAATAGTAGAAGTGCTCAAGAAAATAACTAGATGGAAATACAATAAACTTATATTCATCAAGTAGAACAATTATTGTAGGTCTCTTTGAAGGGAAACCTCCTTGTAAGTAAAGATCCAATATAATTTAATAAAAATATGAGATACAATCTACTCCAAACCCATGTACTTATATAGACTCTTATTTAGTCTAATCCTAGTGCTCAAGGGTCAAACCATATGAAAGAGGGGACCCAAACTACTAACTCCTACTTATAATAAGAGTAGAGGTTGCATCATAATGGTTCCATAAACACTAGGTTCCCAAGGTATAAATATACACCAACACCATAAAAGTATAAAACAATGGTTGTGTTAGAGTTGGGTCCCAATAATAGTATTGGTTAAACTATCTATATGGTTAACCTTAACCCTTATTAAGGGTTTAGTAACTTAAGTTAAAATTTGAGTTAACTTTAAGAATTTTATTGGTGAAGGTTTATGTGATATATAAATTACTAATTTTGGGGATTATGTATCTACAATAAATATCTACAACCACTAATCCATTTTACTACTTTGTGTAATGATATTTTATTCACCTTGGGAATCGATATCATTTTTTTTTTACGTGGCCCTTCTATTTCACTTATCCATTATATTGCATGTAACTATGGATATTTTTTACACCTACCCATGCCTAGCGATTAGTAGCTACATATTGGGTTTTATTTTTGAAAATAAAACTAGAGATTCCCAAAACAATTATCATCCTAGAAGCCCTACTAGAAATGAATTAAACCAAAATAAAATAGGATGAGGAGGGTCACCATCAAGCTCATTGTAACACCTGTATCTAATCAAGATCCAGAATAAATATGGAGGCTTAGCTTACTACAACTACAACTCAAAATCTCATTGATGTCGGCTAGGATACCAAAATATGATCAAGGAAGGAATTGAAAAAGGCACAAAGCCACTAAAACTATGGTACCTAGATGAAGCATTCAAAAATGCATAATTATTCATACTTTGACACGCTCTAGGTAGACTGGTTATCTCTCCAAGATACTAGAATGCCTGCACCTGACTAGAACCCTATGTGATGCCAATTCTCTGTCCATTGGTCATATTATCACAAGAATAAGAATCAAGAAAATAGCCAAGTCAAGGGAATACAAGAATAATTGTACCTGATCAAATCTCGACAGGGTCTCAAAATCCCAACCTTCACCAAGGTAAAAAAATGACTAAATCCTCAGGGAGATAGAACAATTGCACTTGATGGAAATTCTGTGGGGTCCCAAAAATCCATTCAGGATCTAGTAACTCAAGGAAAATATGGGATCCAAAAGTCCAAATTGCATCAAGAGATTCATGGTTGAATAAAACTTGATCAGTGCTTAAAATATTAACACACACAAGAGTATAAAATAAGTGAAGTATTGAAGACATCGAAAGAGTTGCACTCATCCAGGGCCTGCGAGGGTTCTAAAGATTCGACACTAACAAAAGTACATAGGAAATGTCCAACCAAGAGACAAGGCCATTAGGATGTTGGTATATGAATAAAATCCATTTTAGTGATCACTCTTCAATAAGAAAAGGATTCTTTTTCCCATGATGTATGTAAGGCAGGATTTTGTTTTAGAGGATCTTAATAATAAAAAAACCATCACACAAATGATAGGGCATCTAAGTAGATAAGGTCAGTAGATATCAAGAAATCAGATGCAACTAACAAGTTGGGCATAACTTAAGGAGAAACCATACTTTCGAGCAGTCTAGCAGACTGGTAGAATATTTGACATACCAATAATCAACTTTGAAGGCAATCATGACTAGATAACTATAACATTGTAAAAAGTCTATATATGTTGAGATGTAAAATGAAAACTGGTCAAATCTTAGGCTTTTACAATTCATATGTAATGAGGATATTTTTGCATGTCAATACAAAGGGACTTTTGTTTGGCTTCTAGTTTATTTCATTTGTAGAACATGTATGTATGATGACTACTTATTTCTAATTTATACCTATTGGATGCTCATAAGACTTAATTTGAATTATAATTTTTTCCTCATGTGCATTTATTAGTTCTAGAATTTATAGTTTGATTAGATATAGGATACTGTGTTTAATTGTTTTTGCGGGTGGTAATAGAATCTGTAGTTTGTTAATTAATTTCTTGGTTTGGTCTTACAATCTCTAAATATGCATGTCTTGATGTGGATTAATTTGCACCATTGTAAGTTTTGGATTTAGCTCATTTTTCTTCTTTCAACACCATTTTCCCCCCATATTTAGGAATAGTTAGCTAGACCTCCTCTAGAGATTAACCACTGTAGTTTTCATAATTCCTTGGTCATTCAATATTGGTCAAGGTTTGTGTGTGTACAAACGTTTATGTTAGATAAATTCTCTAACTAATTGGACCTTCATGCAATTTATCGCATGCCAAACCTATCCAAATTAGGGTAGAACATTCTATAAATAGGCCCCCATATAGGAGCTGAGCATCCCCAAGATGAATTACGTTTAGCAAATAAGGTTCTTACTAGATTTCATTAGAAAGAGATTTGTAGCAGGATGGATAAATATCTCTAGAATTCTATCTACTCTTGGAATTTCATTGGGTTATAGTGGGGTATGTTTATGGGAATGCAATCTATGGGGTATCCCATGGATTGGGATATCCATTCTAATGTTGTTATGTGATAACCCCTAAATTGCCTTCCCTTTTGTGTTTTTACTATTTTGCATCCTTCCCTTTATTTTTTTTCCCTTGTTACTTATTGTCATCAAAAGTTTCATTTAATGGATTATTTTCTATTGCTTTTGTTGTTTCTTGTTACCTCTCCCTTCCTCTCATGTCATCTTGTTTTGGTTTTCTAGTTTTGCTTATTATTTACTCTTGTTATACCCCTTATTTTCTTTTTCTTCACTATGTACCACAAAATCTATCCAAAGTATGGTATAACATTCTATAAATAGACCTCCATATACATTTGTAGAAGTGTTCAAGAAATATGAGTCTCAGAGTGTAGTTGGAGCTGAGCATCCCCAATATGAATGGTGGTAAGAAAACAAGGTCCTTTTTGGATTGCATTAGAAAAAAGTGTTGTAGCAGGATGGATAAATATCTTTGGTATTCTATTTGCTTTTGGAATTTCATTGGGATACAGTGGCGTATATTTATGGGAATGAAATATGTGGGGGTATCCCATGGATTGGGATATCCAGTCTGATGTTGTTATGTGATAGCCTATGGATTACTTTTCCTTTTATGTTTTTACTTTTTTTACATCCTTCCCCTTCCTTTATTTTTCATTGTTGCATGTTGTCACCAACCTTTTTTTAGTGGTTTCCATTATGTTGATTTTACTATTTCCCATTGTCTCCCCTTTCCTATTGTGTCATATTGTTTTGGTTTTTTTGATTTTTCTTGCTATTTTCCCAATGAATAATTCCTTGAAAATACAAAGGGCTTTGCATGCTATCCTTGGAAATTTAATATCACACGGAGAAAAATATGGGACTCATTTAAGCTAGATAATACACCATGCCTATATCGACATGATATCACTAGTAGAGAAAATACCTAGAAAAAAGGATCCAGACTCATGCACCAATTGGACCTCTGTACGATTTTCCATATGCCAAATCTATCCAAAGTAGGGTAGAACATTCTATAAATAGGCTCCCATACACATTTGTAGAAGTGTTAAAGACATATGAGTCACAGGGCACAACTAGAGTTGAGTGTCCCCAAGATGAATGGCAATAAGAAAAGAAGGTCCTTGTTGGATTACATTAGAAAAAAAATTGTATCAAGATGGATCAATGTCTTTGTTAGTCTATATTCTCTTGGAATTTCATTGGGCTATAGTGGGGTATGTTAGTGGGAATGCAATATGTGTGGGTGTCCCATGGATTGGGATATCTAGTCTGATGTTTTTATGTGATAGCACCTAGATTATATTTCCATTTATATTTTCACTTTTCTACATCCTTCCCCTTTCTCTATTTTCCCTTGTTGCTTGTTGTCACCAACCTTTTTGTTCAGTGGCTTTCGTTCTGTTTCTTCTAATATTTTCTATTGCATCTTATTTCCTCTTGTGTCATATTATTTTGTTTTTTGGTTTTAATTATTATTTCCCCTTGTTATACCCCTTATATTTTTTTCTTCACTATGTTCCATCATGTTGTTTCCACCCCAGTTTCCTCTACCTCCCCTTTTCCTCCAGCCTTGACCAACTACATTTTCACCAAATTTTCTTCTAGCTCCTTCTTCCATTTCCTTTCCCTCTGAAAGTGTTAAGTTCATGATTTTTTTGGCTTCTTGGACTCCTTATTTTTATAAAGTCAAAATCCTTTGTGAGTCACAAAAGAATGTGATTTTTTCTTGCACCTACCCATGCCCAACTATTAACAACTATATATAAGGTTTACTTTTTGTAAATAAAACTAGATATTACCAAAAAATTTGTTAGCCTAGAAGCCCTACCAAAAATGAGGTGAAGCAAAATAAAAGAGGAAAACGAGAGTTACCCTCAAGATTTTTGTAACACTTGTATCTGATCGAGGTCTAGAATAAATATGAAGGTTTAGCTTGTTGTAGCTATAACCTAGAAGCTCACTTATGTCGACTGGGATGCTGAAATATGATCAAAACAGGAATTGATAAAGGCATGAAGCCACCAAAAATATGGTACCCATATGAAGCATTCAAAAATGCATGATTATTACTTCTATCAGAAGGCACACTCTATCCAGATTGGTTCTCTCCAAGATATCAAAAGTCCTACACTTGACTAGAACCTCGAGTGGTACCAATTCTTCGTCCACTGGTCAAAATATCATAAGAAGTAAAATCAAAATGGCCAAGTATGGGGAATACGAAAATAATTATACCTAATTGGAACCTAGTGGGATCCCAAAATTTTGGCCTTCACTAGAGTAAAAAAATATCTAAGTTCTCAAGGAGCCGAAACAATTGCACCCGATCAGAACCTGATGGGGTCCCAAACATCCCTCTAGGATTTGGTAACTAAAGGAAAGTATGGGAGTCAAAAGTACAAAGGATGTTAGGAGATTCATGCCTAATCGAAACTTAATCAATGCTCAAAATCTTAGTGCACACAAGAGCAAAAAATAATTTAAGTGTTGAATACACTGGAAGAGTTGCACCCGATCAAAGCTCGCCAAGGCTCTAAAGATCTAGCACCAATGGAAGTATAGAGGAGATGTTTGACCAAGAGATAAGACCATCGGGAGGCTTATATATGATTGAAATATATATGAGATATGAAGAAGCATCCCATAGGTGCACAAAAGATCTAAAAATAACTCTCCAACAAGAAAATGGTTCTTTTTCCCATGACATCTATTGGGCAAGATTCCGTGTCAAATGATCTTAACGATAAAAAAATCATCATACGGATGACAGGGCGGCTAAGAAGAGAATATAAATAGAGATCAAGGTATAAGGTGTAACTAGCAAGCTATGCACAACTTAAGGAGACACAGATCCCAACCATGTCAATAAACCATATTCTAGCAGTTGGAGCAGCCATACTTTCGAGCAGTCCAGTGGGTTGGGAGAATCTCTGATATAACAATAATCTACTTGGAAGGCAATCACGATCTAATAACTATAAAATTGTAAAATATATATCTATATATATATATATTAAGATGTAAAATGAAAATTGGTTGGCTCTTAGGATTTTACAATTAATATGTAATGAGGAGATATTGGCATGTCAATACAAACTGGTTTGTTGTTTGGCTTTTGGTTTATTTCATTTGTAGAACATATATGTATGATGACTAGTTATTTCTAATTTAGGCCTATTGTATGCTCACGAGACTTAATCTAAATTTTGAATTTGTATCCACGTACATTTATTGTATCTAGAATTTGTAGTTTGATTAGACATAGGACATTGTGACTACCTGTTTTTATGGGTGGTAATAGAACTACCTAATTTGTTAGGTAATTTTGTGGTTTGATCTTGCAATATCTAAATATTCATTTCCTAATGTGTCTTAATCTGCACCATTGTATGTTATGTATTTAACTCCTTTTTCTTCTTTCAGCACCCTTTTCCCCGCATAATTAGGAATAGTTAGCTGGGACTTCAAGGAAATGATCTCCTCCAAATATTGACCACTGTAGTTTTCATAGCTCCTTGGTCATTCAATATTGGTCAAGGTATTTGGGTGCACAAACCTCTCCATTAGATAAATTCATTGAGAAATAGTGACTTGTGGTAAATATTATGTTTCATTTTATTTTTAAAATATACTATAAAATATATTGTACTAGACCAAGTATAGAGTGACTTCACTTAGTGACATAGAGAGAGTATTTTTTAAACATTTTTTAAAATATTTTGAACAAATATTTTTTAGGTTTTTTTAAATCCCTAGTGGGAACTAGGATAACATATAACGATTTAATAGATCATAATAAATATTCCCTAATAGGCAGACCATGCATCCCTCTTCAAAAATTCATTTGTTTTATTAAATTGTTTTTATGGACTATATAATAAATGTTTTTTTGAAAGATAGATGATTGATCTTTTTGAGTTTTTTTGTGAACCTTATTTGTTTTTTTATCTATTTTTATCCCTCCATTTTTTGTGAACTATTAAATATAGATTAGAGGTTTGTCTACATGGTTTTCAAAGCTATGAAGAAGAGGTTGAACATTATTTGTCACTTTAGTTGTCATATAAATCTTGGTTAGACTTAAATGCATATCAAAGTCCTCGGAGCCACTTGATAACATGTCAAAATTATTGGACAACCTTTAATTCTAATTTTATGAAAGAGAGTTGATTGACATGTTGCATTCTAGAAAAAGGATTGTATAGATAAAATCATATAAAATATGGATTAACCATATGGCTTTTGTAACTTTATGAAATATGAGTTAAGGACCCTAGTTCATGATTTTGGCATATAGTTCTTCATTTCTACATTTAAAGGCTTTATCAAATACCCTCCAAAATTTAAAATGTGAATTTTAAATGGACTAATATTCTTTATTTTGGTTTGTGATTGAACAAGATAGAATTTCTTGTGCATTTTGTTGTTATGTTTTTTTGATTAGATGGATGAAGGAGTTTTAAAAGGATCTCCAAACCTTGTACAAAAGAAACTAAATCCCACATGAAAATAGGGAGAAAAAATTACTTACATCCAATAATAATCAAGGAATTACCAATCATAGGAGTTATCCCTTCCAAAGCTAAACCAATACATAGGTAAGAAAACACATAATTTAAAACTTAAAACAAATTGAAATCAAATCAGGATGTTAGAGATAGCCAAATGAATAAGACCTGCACCATGAACCAAGCCATGCACCCATACCATTCTACCCAATGAGGTCATTTCTATCCTAGGCCTACTAGCCCATCAAGGAAAAATTTCTTCTACATTAGAGATTGTGGCTTGCAGGGAGGAAACAATAGCTTGGAGATATGAAATTTGGTGTGGAAACCCAAAATCAACAAGTACCTCCAAGTTTTGTAGGTAAGTCATCAACAACAACTCGACCAAAACAACTAATTGTGTATGAGGTCATTATCGATAGAAGCAATATTTACCAAAAAATTATCCCACCACACCACTAAACCATTATGAATAACTCCTTTCTTAGCCAGTCGATCGGCTTCTTGATTACCTTCCCTGTATGTATGCTTAAATTGAACCTCTTCTAGATTTTGGATGTATCTTTGAACTTCCAAAAGAAGGTTTGAAATAGTCCAAGTAGGATATTGAGTCCCTCTTGCCATATTTATAATATTAAGGGAGTCCCTTTCAATGATTAGTTTCCTACAACTTACAGAATCCAATAGAGAAAATCCTTGGAATAGGACCCTGGATTTGATGAAGTGACTAATTTGATGGTGTAGACACAAAAATAGCACCAATTCATTTATGTGACAACGAGCGCTGATCGCATTGACACAAACAGCCTTTAGGGCAGCCCCTAGAGGTTAAACAGTGGTCCTAACCACTTCCAAAAGTAGTTTTGGAGGTTAGAGGTTAATTTTGCACCTTGCTTTCTACTCGTCCCACCCCAAGATGAATACAAATTGGCATTCGTCCCACCCAGGGATGAATATCAGCATTCACCCCAGGGTGAGGCGAATAGCAAGTTTGACTGGAAAAAATTCAAACCTCGACAAGTCCGTCAGTTAACTGAGGCTTCAGGCCATGCAATTGTGAGGAATAGCTTTAAATCAAGAAAAGAGACTTCTATCATGCATGTATTTATTTTAGAAACCTCATGCAAGGAGACTCTAAATCAGGGAATTATCTTTTCTCTCAAAATAGGAAAATTAACTCAAGTGGAACCCTCACATGCGCATTCCAAACAAAGAGACCCTAGGTCTATAACTTGGGGAGTTTTCTCACCCAAAAGAGATACAGAGAAGGAGCATTTTAGCAATGAAGTGCTGCAAATTTACATACATACTTGCAATTTGTGCCTTTCACATCCTTAATATCTCATTCAAAAGGGAGGTTATTAGGTGATTATTGGAAGCACGAATCCAGACCCAAAACCCAATTTTTGGCCACAATATTCCACAAAATTTGTCAAAAACACCCCATAAGAATTTTTGGACCCATCCCAAGTGGATTGGTGCCAAAATAGAGTCCCAAACGGTGGGCGTTCTGCCCCCGGGCGCCCCCCAAGCTGTCATAGTCCTATTCGCCCCACCTCGGGATGATTAGAAATCTGTGATAGATTTCTTTGATTTTTATTTTGCATCTTATTCTAGGTCTATCAAATAGGCTGTAGTTTAAATTTCACTTCATTCTGAGCAATTTTGACAAGGTTTTTATCATTTACCGCCTTTACTAACTTGTAGATGGCACTAGCAAAATTTGGATGATAGAGGCCAAATTGGAGAAATCTGAACTTCTAGGTCTTCCCAAAACACCCCCAATGTTTCAGGTCATTTGGAGCTTTCTAGATAGGACATTGAAGAGGGTGCTTTATGACAAGTTATTGTAGGTCTATTCGTCCCACCCTAGAGCAAATACATGTCTGTGAGGAATTTCTAGACTGTTCCTTTTGCAGTGGATTCTTGGTAACATATTTATGCTTCTATTAAAATTTTAGGTCGATCCGAGGTCATTTGGTTATCGTTTTAATATTTTCATGCATATACTAACAGTAGGCCTTGGGAAATACATGCTTTATTCTATCTGCAGGTGCTACTAATATTTTCTATTTATTTGAATGTAGGTTTTCAACATTAGAAGAGTAGGAAGGAGTGAAAAATCATATACACAAGCGACGACGACGTTTTGGTCTGCCCATCTTACATGTGGGCACGCGGAAGAAGGATTGCTATCATGGATGTGATCAAAAACATATGTAACACTCCTATCCCCTAAAAAGGAAGGGATGTATTGTAACATGACTTTGAAAGCACATTAATAAAGAGGACCCTATTCCATATTGCTTTTATCTTGTGTTGATTCACTCATGTTCTTTCCTTTTATGCATTTTTCAATACATAGGCTTTTGGCATTAAGTTTGGTTTTAGACGCATCGTATTCAACATATTCCTTTTTGTTTCCGTATCCTCGTGCTTTCAGTGGTGATCACGGTGGGACCTCTATCCATTGATTTTTAAGTTTAACCTTCTGATTAAATTTGATTGTTTTTTTGCTTACAAGTACCAAGTTTTCCAACGTTGGACTGTTTTAGAGAAAAAATTCAGAGACATCCGATTTGGGTAGAAAAGAGGTAGAGGTCCTAAACACCTTCTATCAAAATTTTGTTGTTTTTTCTCTGGTTATTTGCTTGCATATGAGAGTTTGAATGCCTATTTACTTCATTATGCAACTTAAAAGGAACCCCACACACCATGTGGTAAGTTAAAACAACAAGGAGTTTGTCGTAAAACCCCAACCCTTGAGCAAGACCAATGGTGGATTTAATCACCACATTGGCTTGAGATACTGCATACATTACCCCGATCGTGACTATTGCTAGATGTAAATCCTAACGAAAGCTGACCAAGTGTAGCTGGGGTGATTCCCAGTGCATGAGGATAAGTCTTCTATGGTAGGTGTCATAAACATAGTGATTTACCTTCCGTACTGCCTATGTTCCACGTACCATATGATCTCACGTACTAATAGTTTCCCTCACGTAAGGGTGGTTATATAGAGAGGTTGGTATATCGGTCTGGAAAAGGTATATCGAAGGGGTGACCATTTTTTGGGAGTCATAAGATCTGTCATTTTGCATTTAAACATTCTTTCCACAAGCTTTCAAAATGAACATTAAAAACACACTAAACCAGGTTTAGGGCACACTTTTAATTTTTAAACGAGATAATCATTGTTTGTGTGTGTGATATTTCCTATTTAGTGTAGCATAAGAAATCCTAAAAAAAGATAAAAATCTATGCATCTTTAGGTAAGCATCACCATGGTGTACACTCGTAGCCGAGCCCAATCACGGGCAAGCACTATAGAAAGTGCACCAAGGGGGACAAGTCGCCTCCGATATAGTCCTAAGGACTTGGTCATCCCGCCTTGGTGGCCTGACACACAAGATAGTCCACATCATGCCATAATAGAATAGGACTATAGAGGCACCTCTTTGAGGGGCACCCACACTCAGCATAGGTCCTTTCACAAAGAGAACCTACATGTAGCACTCAACATAGACAGGAGACCTCCCTTAGATGCTCGTTATGAGTGGCCTAGTGATGAAGTGTTAGAACAACAGAGGGTCTAGAAGGAGGGGCCGCATGATTTTGTCATCCCTCCTCTACCCCAAATTACTATTAGAAACACTAGCCTGAATATGAAAGAGAGGACGAGGAATATTACCATGTTCCTAAAGAGCAGTACATAGTGTGGGAGCGATGTACCTTCGTGCCTGCTATGTATCAGGATCACCCATTGAGGCCACAGCCTCAGGTTAATGCAGCTAACCTCAATAGAGGAAAGCAACCCATAGGGGTCTTGGATCACCATGATCGAGATAGACATGTAGGAGAGGCATTTAGGCTTCCTAAACAAGAGACGATAGAATAAATTGACTTGGAGTTTGCCAAACATTCCGCCTGCCAAGCATAAATCATGCAGCTTAGGAAAGATAAAGAATAGTTAGAGCATCTGTACCACCTTAGAAAAGAGTGCATTCAACATCAGACAACCGAATTGCTTCATAACAAAGTTCCTACGAAGGTTTCAACCCCTCACACGCATAAATTAGAAGTTTATGAGAGGCATAACCCATTAGTACAAGATAGGTCCATGCGACCTTATCAAGTATTACCTTCGAGACCTCCTAGACCTGAGAGGGAGGCCACTCCCTGAAACAATGATGGGCACCCTTCGCAGGCACCCACCCATGTGTATAGGTCTCGACTAGGAACTCCTCAAGAAGCCTATGAGGAGTATGAAAAAGAAGAAGAGTGGGCTGAAATGCTCTACCAAGACAAAGGGGGTGCTATCTAGCTACCTCTCCATAGGCCTCAAGTTCCTCACAACCCACAATGAGAGCAAACTAAGGAGGAAGAAATTAAATCCTCTGATGCATACAAAGCATTGCTAGAGCGCTTAGAGTCTATGGAGATCAAGACTTTTGGGCCCCAAAAGCCCAATTTATGCAAACTCTGTAGTCATCCTGTGCATCCGTCAGTGTTGGCACCTCCATAACCGGAACACTTTAAACTGCCCCAATTGGCACTCTTTAGAGGGGAGGAGGATGCCCAAGAGCATGTGACTAGATTCCTAAGCCAGTGCTTTGGTATTCAGGACAACGATGCTTTGTTACTAAGAACATTTATAACCACATTTGTAGGCCCTGCCTCGGATTGGTTCACTCAATTACCGAAACATAGCATCAGTAACTTGGATCAGCTAGTGGACGTGTTCCTCGAACGCTTTGCCTTCAACACTAAGAAAAAGGTGTCATTAAGTGACCTAGCTAGCCTCAGGCAGTATGAGGAAGAAACCATGGTGGTATACGGGAACCGGTGGAGGGCGTTGCTTTCAAAGCTGCCTTACCTACCTCCCATGTCAGACCTGACCCAAATGTTCTCAAAAAGCTATTTGAGATCGATCTCTGTGCTATTGTAGTTGTAGCAATATGCCAATTTAGAGGAAGCTCTGGTGCAAGCCAGAGTCATTGAGGAGATTAAGATACAAGATGGCAAGATCACCAAACCTAAGAAGAAATAATGGACCAAGAACACTAAAACAGGGACCACGCCATCGAAACCCACTACGGTTAATCAGGTTTCTATCAACATCCCTAAGCTTGCACAAGCAACATAGCCTCAAAAGGCTAACTATCAGGTGGTGCCTCCTAACAACTATGAGAGAGAAAACCAAAGGCAGGAACAAAATTAGTAGCGTCACCCTAGGCAACAATTTACTCCTTACACAGAGTCCAGGGACTCTTTGTTTGACCGCTTGTCAATGGTGAACTTGATCAACCTTCCAGAGATTCAAACTATAGACCCCAATGCATCGAAGCCTAAGGGGTACCGATAGTACTTGTATTGTAGGTTCCACAGGCGTAAGGGACATGATCTTAATGCATGTTGGAAGTTCAAAGGTTTGGTACAAGACCTAATCGACAATAAGACATTGGTAGTGGACAACCCCGTAGCACCAAAAAACCAACATATGGGAGTATTCAGAGACCCCTTTCCTGCCCATGATGCACAGGCAAAGCCTCTTCAAGTTAATGAGGTGCAACAAAATTGCCCTATGCAGGGATATGTGGGGATGATAAGCATAGTGACTAGGAACAAGAAGTACCCAGGAGCTACGTCTGCGGTAGCCAGAAGAGAGGTTCCATCGACATCACAAACTCAACAACACCCTATGCAACTTCCCCCACCTAGACCAGTGGCCACGATTCGGACTAGACTTACCCAAAGTCTAAGGACCACGTCGGCTAGGCTCTCCATATACGAGCTCATTCAACAATTAGCACCCCATCGAGAGGCTCTGATGGAGATTTTAAAGGCCATCGAGCTACAGCCCCATGAAGCAAAATATTTCAATAACTTTGTGCGACATGTAAAAAAATGTATAGAACCAGTCATCACCTTTAGAGAAGATGAATTGAAAACAGTTATTGGTGATGTGGTAGATCCACCCCTACATGTTATTGCGCAGGTCAACATGATTTCGTATAAGAGGGTGTTGGTGGAAACTGGCTCTTCCAGTAATATCATCACTATAGCAACATTGAAACATTTGAAGTTGCTAGCATCTCACATCGTGGCCTCCAGTTATACACTACGAGCATTCAATGATGCAATCTGCTCGACAGTTGGCATAATTGTCCTACCTATCCAAGTGGGACAATAGACTATTCATACATTATGCCACATATTGGAAGGTAAGATGGCTTATAATATTTTACTGGGTTGGCCTTGGATCAAGGACATGAAGTGTGTCCCTTCAATAGCTCATCAGTGCCTAAAATATACATTTGAAGGACAGGTGCATGTAGTCCCGACAAACTTGGAGCCTTTCAAGTACTGCAATACAGTGCAATTCATACCACAATCGACTCTTCCATCAACACATTTGGATTTTCAGTTGAATCCATCTCAACAGGGTCCAATTTTGTAGGCATCTCCATTGTTTAATCCTTCGAGTCCTCAGTTGGGTCCATCTTCCTCTGCTAGTCCTTCAACAATGATGCCACCTACGATGGCCACATCCAATGACAAGGGAAAGAAACCCATAGAAGAGGAACCACCTCTAGTCTCAACCATCTCGATAGAAGAGATGCCTAGAAGAATGGAAGTCAAGATGCCTAGTTCACCCCACATGGAGTGGACTCAAGAAGGACTACCATTCACTCCTCATCAACCACCAATGGTCATCGTTGAAATGGCCAACATGGGCCTGCGGGAGTATCTAGTGAGGAACATTGTAGCAATGCCCACACTTGAGTCCATGCAGGACATGGGGAGGCCTCGAATCCCCATCGGCTCTGTGGTTCCTTTAGGCTACCCACCCAATCAGAAAAACTTTGTTTATGGGGGCCTGGATAATGGCATTGAAATTTGTATGCAAGAAGATGAAGATGAAGAGCCCTTTGCAGAGGACGTTAACTATTTTTCCAACCTAGACTTTGCATTGAGATATCTTGGCCAATGCAATTGGCATGGATATGGGTTGGGCAGGTATGAGCAAGGAGTGTGTGTTCTTTGCCAACCGAGATATCAAATGTTGTATGACAAGTCAAGAGTAGGGTTCAACCACCCCGTGCCCCTAGAAATCTTGGTGGAGAACATGCAAGGCCTAGGGATAAGCAACAAGGATGGGTTGGCATCAGATCCATATGCCAATCCTAACACAAACTATACATTGGGAGATTATCTCCCATTGCTAACAACCAACCTTGTTGACCATAACAACCCTTTCCCTTCGACCAAAAAGGTAGAAAGTTTGAGGACTCACCTACAAGAGGGATATGGACAAGACCAATAAGGATCTTCAGAAGATGAGTCGGAATACGAGGTAGCACCTTGGGATCCTTTCGAGTCTGATAGCAATCATTCACAAGTATATCCCATGGATGATGATTAGGAGAGATTCCTGACAATGTTCCCTTTGGATGCTCCATTTTAGCATATGCCACCTCAAGAGAATTAGGTCTCCCCATAGAGAGTGGAACAACCTTGATGGGACCACATTAATTTGCTCGAACAAGATGAGAGCCTCATATGTCACAAACCACTGTTGGAGCCAACGAAGGCCTTTGGATCTCTGACAGTGATTAAAAATATGAAATCGAGATGGCTTATCTCAATCATATGCGACAACAAAAATATCCCTTGGATATAGATTAAATTTTTGAACAGTTACACATAGGGCCAAGGAATAGGTGGCACCTAAACCATGCGCAGTTATAGAAATTACTGCACCCACCACTCTAGGTACACAGAGAGCATCTTTTTCCTGGAGACCCTATCAAACCATCAGTGCCTAGGGTAGACCCTGTCTTCGTATCCACGCATAGGATCGATCCATTTGTGCCAGTACCCACAAAGCCAGATCTGGAGCACACAGATCATCTAGGATTTTTGAGTTGTAACACCCATGGTAATGGAGACCACAATCATTTCATCAACATGATCTCCATTGATTTAACCGCCCCCATCCATGATCCAGACGACCTGACATGGTCATTGTATCTAGATCTAGATACTATCGACTGGGATCGCGCTAACACACCGCCATCCCCATCAGAGTACTGGCCTTGCGAAGGAATGTTCCATTTCACCCCAGGATAGACTTGTTGAGAAGCAACACACCCCCACTAAAAAATGAGATTCCATCCTCTTGAAAACTCTAAAATTCCATTTTTGCAGCAGGGACCCTCTTGATCATTTTCAGGTTTTAAATCCAAATTTGCTTGCCTCCTTTTTAAAGTTGTGCTTTTTCTTGTATTCTAGCTGTGTTATCCAAGAATTCACTTTTTACATGCTAGAAATCATTCATGCTTAAGAAAATATTGCACCGGTACCGAGAAAATCCAGAAAACAGTTGCATAAATTCATGAAAAATCAAACTTTCCATTTTTGGTAGTGTCGCGATATCGCGACACTTCCATTTTTGAAAATGTCGCGATATCGCGACAGGAAAATACAAATGCAGCTAAGTCACAAATGTGTAGCGAAATCGTGACACTTTCCATTTTTGGAAGTGTCGCGATATCGCGACATTTCCATTTTTGGAAGTGTTGCGAAATCGCTACCGGCCAGAGGAGAGAGAAGCAGATCGTACGGAAGAGCGCGAAATCGCGACATGTCGCATTTTCGTGGCAAGAGAGAGAAAATGCATGAAAATCCACCAAGTAAGAAAACAGGCACGATTTCGCGACATGTCGCGAAATCGCGACAAATCTGGAGGAAGATGTACGGTAGCAGAAAACGTAGCGAAATCGTGACACTTTCCATTTTTGGAAGTGTCGCGATATCGTGACATTTCCATTTTTGGAAGTTTCGCGATATTGCGACATTTCCATTTTTGGAAGTGTCACGAAATCGCTGTAGGAAGAGGAGAGAGTAAGCCGGGGAGAAATATGCACGAAATCGTGACGTCGCGATTTTGCGACGTCGCGAAATCGCGACAAGGGAAGAAGGCCAAGCAAGGAAAGATGCGCGGAATCGCGACGTCGCAATTTCGCAACATCGCGAAATCGCGACAGGGAGAGGTAAAGTTGCAGCGATGCGCTGCATGTTTCGAAATCGTGGGCTGGAGCTTGCAGAAATGCACTGCATGTTTCGAAGATCAAGGATGAGAATGGTAGCGATGCGCTGCACATTTTGAGGAAGTTGTACGGCGGCCAGCGAGAGGCACGATTTTGTGACATGTCGCGAAATCGCGACAGGAAGCAAGGAAGATGTACGACCGCCGGTAGGAGGCACGATTTTGTGACATGTCGCGAAATCGCGACATGCCATGTTTTCGTGGTCGACAGGGGAAGAAGCAGCGCAGCGCTGGGGACGTCGCAATTTCGTGACATGTCGCGAAATCGCGACATGTCGCAGAATCGCGGCAAGAGAGAGAAAGTCCTCAAAGTTGACCAGAAGTGCATTTCAGCTAAAACAGAAGGCATCCTGGGGTAGCGACACGTGTCAAAGCACGTAACAGGTAGAGCAAGGCCGACATGCAAGATTTTTAGCTGGTTTTTAATCTGTTTTAACCTTTAAGGCTTCTGATTTTATGTTTTATTAAAGTGCTAATGCATATTTTCTCTTTCATACAGGATTCCATCTGGCACTTACGGGACAACATAGAAAGACCATAAAGACAAAGTTAAAGTGCAGATTCGATCAAGGGCCGCCATGCTAGAGGAGAAAAGACCAGTAAATGCATTTAATGGCAAATTTATGGCAGAATTAATAGCATGAAGACAATTTCAACTCCGGGATAGATTTGCAGAGATGGATCAGATCTGAGAGAGGTGGTGACTCATCCGGCTCACCAACAAAAATTAATGAGAGCATTCATTTGCAGTTGCGGATGAATGCAAGTGGCATTCAACTCTATCTTCTCCATTTATGGCAATTGACTGCACAGATTTGCAGAAGGGTTAAGTTCTATCCGGACTTTGGTCTTAAGATGGCTTTTTATTGTAAAACCCGGGTCCTAGGGTTTAGAAAGATAAGATTTGCAATTAAGGAAGGAGATATTTCTGAAAAGATCAGGGTCTGTCCTGAATCTATAAATACTTCTTCTCAATGTAATTGCGGGAGGCGGAGACTTAGAAATAAAAGGCTTATAAGCAATTTCTTGCAAATCTTGTGAAATCTTTTGTTTCTGGACTTGGAGTTGATGTGCTTTAGCTTTTCTGTGATAGCATGGCCAGGAGCCTAATCTTTTGCAGAGTGTGATAAGTGTATCTTATTTTGTTATCTGTTCCATTTAAAGTTTGTTAGATATATGCTGTAAATTTGTATTGTCAAGTTTAAATATGTTGTTAGGCTTTAGTTGTTCTCTTGTCTGCTAGGGGAAATTATAGATTTGAGGTTAAGTTTGTTCTAATTGCTCTGTCTTCACTGTGTGAGCTAGGCTGTCGGTGAAAGATACCAGTTTTAACCAGCTGCCCTTGGATTTATAATTTTTTGCTAGATCTATTTCACTTTGCCTTGTGCTCTTAGTTGAAAGTGATCTTAGACTGACTGGACACTTTCTTCTTTGATTTGTTCTGTTGTGAAGCTGATAGCATAGATAAGATTTATAGTTTAGGGTTTTACAGTTAATGTTTGATAAGCTTCTCTTTTCTGCCCTACCCTACCCTCTCTTTGTTTTCAGTGAATGATCCATTTTTACTTTCTTTGTTTGTCTTTCATTTAAATCTACTGACCCATGAGAGCTAGATCAAAGATTCAAGTTAAATTTGATAAACAAGTTACAACTACTGAACAAGTTCAGGAACCCCCTGTAAGGTAACAGAGCAGTCCATATTGAAATCTATTCCAAAAGTGGAAAAGAGTGAATAGCCATTCGACCCAACTCTGTAACTCGCACCTTGGATAACCAGCTAGATCCTAAAGTGAGTGGGATTCGTCCCGTGGATGTCTCCGGAGCTTTCCTTGCTTCATCCTTTCCCGGGGTGTGCATGAAAGCCGGACCAACATCTAACTGGCGCTAGAAGGAGGGCCTGAACTCAGTTCAAGTATTGTAAGGGCATAACAACAACATTTTGAAGGACCCACAGTGAACTCCGGACAATTTTGTAAATTGTCAGTACAGTTTTGTAAATTGTCAGTGCAGTTTTTAAATTGTCAGTGCAGTGTTGTCAGTGCAGTTGTCAGTACAGTATTTCAACTTGCTAAAATACAGAACCTGTTCAGAACTGCAGAGTTTGTCAGTACCTGTGAAAACTGGATTCTACATACAGGGTAACAAGGTCCCACCCCACAGCCGGAGAGCTCCTTGTCCCCCGAATTAAAAACTTCGAGAAGAAGTAGCCACAGAAGGGCCACATCTCTATCACAGACAGTTTTATCACCATTGATAGTCACTCCAACCAGAGCTCAGAATATCCCTATTAATCCATTAGCTATGGCAAATTGGTTGGGCTCCACAGCTTTGAACATTCGGGTATAGCCCATGACTTGCCCAGAAATCCAAAAAGATACCTCCCTAGGTATAAACATGATGGGACAAGAACTGCAGAGGAACACTTAATTGCATTCAAGAATGCACTGAAGTTATTAAATGTACAGCATGAGGATGTTTCCTGCAGACTCTTCCCTTTCACTCTCCAGGAGGGAGCCTATGATTGGTTTCTAAATCTTACCAATGATTCCATCACCAGTTGGAATGATTTAGAAAAAGTTTTTGTGTCACAATTCGGAGAAGTGATAGATCCCAGCATTTTATATCAACAGTTTTCTAGCATCAAAAGAGAACTAAATGAGTCTATCAGATCCTATAATGTCAGATTCCAGAAAGCTTATGGTAGACTCACTGGCTATTATGTACCGAATGCTGACTTGGCATTAGAGATTTTTAGGAACTCTCTAGACCCAATGACCTCTGTCTTCTTGAAGAGGGATGCCACTGTTACCAACTTGATAAAATATTATAAAGAAGCTTTAATCCTAGAAAGATAGTTGGGACCCCAGCCTTTAAATATTCAAAAAAATCCTCTGATCACTCAAGCTGCTCCTGTGTTCAATCCTATCCCACATCAGATGATGCTACTAGTCTGTCAGACTTTACCATCAGCAGCACCAGTGGCTGCTGCACCTGTTGAGAATGTACAGAACCCTGTGAAAGAAGCTGACAATGCTAGGATTGAAGAAGTCTCAAATATTGTTCAGAAGCTGGCCAATGATTTTTTGAGCTTTAAAAGGCAAACTTCTACTGGAGACAATCCCAACAGATACTCATATCAGCCAAACAGATTTAACAGGCCCCCATATGAACCTAATAAAGATTACAAAGGTAAAGCTCATGATGTGAACATCTGTGATTTGGCTCTGCCCAACTGGTGCAAAATTCATGCCACTTCTCAGCATGGGGGGTTAGATTGTGTGGAATTTTGCAATGCATTTGAAGCCTTGTCAGGAGATTTGATCTCCCCTGAAAATCAAAGAACTACTGAGGGCCCAAGTTCATCTGGACACAGTGCAGCTATGGTCTTGGATTCTTTTTCTTTCTCGGATGAATTTGAGAATGTAGTTGAAATGCCCATGGATGAAGTACAGGATTTCCAGTAGTACAGAAGAGATAACTACAACCTGAGGAACAGGAATCCAGAGCCAAATACCACATCAACTCCTCCTGACAATTCTCATAATATTCCTCCTGACCCCTCTCCAAGCAATAATCCACCTCCACAAAAGGGAGGAGCTCAAAGAGTACCAGATGTTGCTGTTCCTCCACTTAACAAAGGATATAACATAGTGGAAGACATGAAAAATATTAAGGCTAACATTACTTTGCATGAGTTGGCACAAATTTCAGAGTAGAGAGATAATTTGATAAATACATACTCTGGCCCTGCTGCTAAACCTGTGGATAAAGGGAAGAAAATAGCCAATGCCAATCTAGCCATGTACAAGGAAAAGACTGAAGTTCCCCCATTTTTACTGACTGTCAGAATTTTTGGGAAGAATTTACATAATTGTTTGGTAGATTCAGGTGCATCTGCTAATGTCATGCCACTGGCAATTTGTCAGCAGTTGGGACTGACCCCAATGAAGTCTAAAAGGAGAGTTGTCCAATTGGACAAGTCAGAAGTTAAGGTTGTTGGAGAGCTGCAAAACATTCAGATTCAATTGGCATCTGAGCCAAGGGCTCAACATAAGATCGAAATCCAAGTTGTGGATATCCCAGTGGGGTATGGAATGCTGTTGAGTAGGGATTGGTCTAAGTCTCTAAATGGATATCTGGCAACAGAATTTTCACACATGTGGTTGCCATGGAAGGGTGTGGCTAATCAATTGCGGGTTGACAGAGAACCTAGGTACAAGCACACCATTACAGAGTACAATGCAGCTAATGATACTGTCAATATTGCAGAGGTAGACATTGGTGTCTACAATTTATCAACTGGGCACAATGATAAATTTAACAAAGCTCATCCTGTACATACTAATGAAGTTTGGACACTTCATGTGGATGGAGCCAGATGTAGCGGGGTTCCGGAACAGAGGCGGTCCTCAAAGGGCCTCAAAGTCGGACATTTTTTATGTCTTACCGCTGCAGATTCCCATGTACTAATAATTTAGCAGAGTATGAAGCTCGATTTTAGGTTTAAAATTTGCATTGGATAGAAATGTGAAAAACATTCAAGTTTTCACCGATTCGGAATTAGTGGCAAGCCAGGTCGGGGGTAAGTTTCAGTGTAAAGCCTCTTATCTCGAAGGGATACAAGCACGAGCTTGGGATCTTGTGGAAGGCTTTGATGCATTTAACTTAACACATATACCCAGGGAACAAAATTCACATGCAGATGTCTTGGCATCTTCAGCTGCAAGTTTAAAGCCATTGGAAGATTTTAAGTGGGATAAGTTTTCAATTGAGTTAGTCCCCTGTCCTTCAGTTCCAAACAATATAGATAGCTTTCAAGTTTTCTCAGATGATCAGCAGATTGTGCACTTCTTACAGAGTACTAATACCTTTGAGAATGCTATAATTGATGAAGGCCAAAGGGACACCCTGATGGAACAGTTATATGATGACAGGGGAATCATGAGATTGAAGGACAACAGGATCCCAAAAGGAATGGTAGAGCTGGAGAGACTATTTGATGTTGAAAAGATCAGGCAGAGGGTGAATTCTGAGGATTATGTGGGCACCACAGACAATGAGACTGAAAAATTGAATGTAGGCACTAAGGAGGAGCCAAATAACATCAAGTTGGCAAAGGATTGTGACTTGGAAATAAAGAGAAATATGATTGATTTCCTGCACAAGTCCAAGGATGTAATGGCCTGGTCATACAAGGATTTAAAGGTATTTGATCCAAAAGTTTACACTCATATGTTAAAGCAAACTGCCCAGATTGCCTGGACCACTGAAGCTAAGACTGCTTTTCAAGAAATCAAGACAGCCATTAAACAAGCACCAGTCTTAGTAAGCCCAGATTTCGAGTGCAGATTTCTATCTGTACACATTCTCTTCTGAACATACACTTGTTGCAGTGCTGACTCAACGGAGAGATACAGGAGAACATCCAATTTATTTTAAGAGCACTAATTTGAAGGGAGCTGAACTAAAATATTCCAGATTAGAAAAACAGGCTTATGCTTTGGTAAGGGCAGTGAAACAGTTCAGACATTATATACTCAGAAGCAAAACTCATGCCATAGTGCCAGACCCAGGATGTGAAGTACCTTCTAAGTCAGAATGAGTTGGGGGAACTGAGGGGAAATTGGGTCACTAGGCTAAAAGAATATGACCTGGAGATTCAGCCTGCTAAACTGATCAGAGGACTTGGTTTGTCCAGGCACATTGCTGAAGTGTCTCCACAGTAGGAAGTTAATCAATTAAACTCTGAATCTGATGATTGGTATGGGGATATCATTCATCTGCTACAGTTTGGAGTTTGCCCATCCCATTTGAACAGAACTCAAAGGAGAGCATTAAAGTTAAAAGCTGCTCACTATCTCCTCAATACAGGTACTCTGTACAGGGAGAATTATGCTGACATCTTCCTAAGGTGCATTTCTCCCAGTGAAGTCGATGAAGTCATGGCTAGTTTTCATGAAAAACTAGGGGCAGGGCATTCATCAGGATCTGCCACTACACATAAGATATTAAGAACAGGCTATTACTGGCCTACACTTTTTAAGGATGCACATCAACATGTCAGAACCTGCCATTAGTGACAGACATTTGCAGCCAAAGAGGCAAACCGAGCTCTACCATTGCAACCAGTTGTGATAAACAAACCTTTCATGCAGTGGGGACTTGATTTTGTGGGAGTCATTAACCCAAATTCCTCAGCAGGACATAAATATGTGCTGACAGCTACTGACTATTGCACAAGGTGGGTTGAAGCAGCAGCCACCACAAGAAGTACAGCCCAGGAAGTGATTGATTTTCTTGAATCAAATGTCATAACTAGATTTGGGGTTCCCCTGAATTTGGTTTGTGATAATGGGCCAGCCTTTCAGTCATTGGAGTTTGCAGATTGGGCATACCAGATGGGGATAGTTATCAAATTCTCATCCAACTATTATCCCCAAGGCAATGGACTGGCTGAGTCAACAAACAAGAACTTAATGAATGTCATCAAAAAGTCTGCAGCAGACAAACCCAAGCAGTGGCATACATTGTTGAAATATGCACTGTGGGCTGACCGGATAACACACAAAGTGGCTCTTAAGACCTCTCCTTTTGTTTTGCTGTATGGTACTCGGCCAATTGTTCCCATCTCCTTGAAGTTACCTACCTACCAATTTGCCTTAGATTATTTTGAAGATCATGATGATGCAGAAGCCCGTGTTTTAGACCTCACTAACTTGCAGGATGAAAGACTCCAAGCCCTGGAGCACTTCGACGAGGCACCAAGAAACTGTCAAGCGGTGGTTTGACAAGAGAGCCAAGGTGAAGGCTTTCAGGCTGGCAGACTTAGTGCTTCTATGGGACAAGGCCCATGAGAAGAAGGGTAAGCACACAAAGTTGCAGCCACTGTGGATAGGCCCCTACCAAATTGCTGAAATATTGGGTAACAATGCTTTCCGCTTGCAAGACTTGGATGGTAATTTTCTGGACCTCCTTGTTAATGGCTAGTACTTGAAACATTATTTCTTCTCTGTTCCATCCAATGTATCATTTGAGTGAACTATGAATAAGTTGTAACATGTGTACATATTGTAAATAGCTCCGTAAGTTTTATTTTGTTCTAGTTTAGTTCTTTTAATAGCTCTGTACAGTTGCGTTTAGTTTATTTCAGTTGCTTTAGTTTATTTCAGTGCTGTTGCAGTTTCCCTTTGTCAGTTTTTAGTTGCTGTGTTTTTAGTTAATCCTTGCTTTTATTTAAGTCTGTGCAGTCTTTTGTTTCAGTTTTAGTTGCTTTGCTTCTTTTTCTTTGCTGCCTGTACAGTTCTGTGTTTTAGTCTGTACAGTTTTGATTCTGTTTTGCTTTTCAAGCCTGTGCCTGTCCTTGGATGCCTGTACAAAGTCCTTCAGCTTTTGAAATCTGTCTTTTAACCTTTGCCTGAGCAATCAATGAAAAGTCAGCCTACTAAAATTGTTTATTCTAAGCTGATCAATCCAGTTTCCATCCAATGCCCATGTTGTTCACCATTCTAATTGAGATAGTCTGCTTGCACTGAACTGTAGAATTATTTTGTTATTAAGGACAAAGGTAGAGAGATGATTGGATCTTGTGTCTTACTTGCCACAGTTGTTTTAATGATAGAAAAACTGCTATGCTGTTTAGTTGGAGGAACTCCCGGGGAATCCAAGAAAAGCTGGTTATAAGAGGGGACTATGGTTCATGCAATTATTTGGGTGTCACCAGAGGCTATCAATGCCTAGACTGAAATAGTTCCAGATTGATCAAATGATAAAAGAAAATTGTAATTTCTCTAAGGTCTTCCAGATAGTGATATATTTCAAAAGAGAGAGAGAGATAAGAAAAAAAAAAGAGAAAAAAGAGTTGAATAATTAAAAGAGGCAGCCAATACTTCCAAAAATATTTTCTTCTAAGTTATAGATTCTGCCCTGCAGTTGTAAATTGGGTCGTGTAAATCTAAAGGGTAACTCTGTCTAGGCTGTAAAAGGCTAAACCAAGTAAATGAGCTCTACTCGGTTTCCCCCTTTTACAATCTAGAAAAGTTGGTTAATCCAAGTTCATCATTCAATTCAGTCATCCTTGAAGAAAATTTTATACCCTTTGAAATTGCACATCAGAAATCTTCCTTGAAGTAATTCAGCCCAGTATGTCCTTGGGAAATTTTAACAGCTAGCAATTGGCAATCAATTTATTGTGAAGAATGTCTGTGGCAAGGCATGATGCATGGTCTTTTTGTTTTGAAACCCGAGTCTTGGGTTCTAAAATAGTGCTACTATTTTACCTCGCAGATATCGCCATTTGTTGAGAAGCAACACACCCCCACTGAAAAATGAGATTCCATCCTCTTGAAAACTCTGAAATTCCATTTTTGCAGCAGGGACCCTCTTGATCATTTTCAGGTTTTAAATCCAAATTTGCTTGCCTCCTTTTTAAAGTTGTGCTTTTTCTTGTATTCTAGCTGTGTTATCCAAGAATTCACTTTTTACATGCTAGAAATCATTCATGCTTAAGAAAATCTTGCACCGGTACCGAGAAAATCCAGAAAACAGTTGCATAAATTCATGAAAAATCAAACTTTTCATTTTTGGTAGTGTCGCGATATCGCGACACTTCCATTTTCAGAAATGTCACGATATCGCGACAGGAAAATACAAATGCAGCTAAGTCGCAAATGTGTAGCGAAATCGCGACACTTTCCATTTTTGGAAGTGTCGCGATATCGTGACATTTCCATTTTTGGAAGTGTCGCGAAATCGCTACCGGCCAGAGGAGAGAGAAGCAGATCGTACGGAAGAGCGCAAAATTGTGACATGTCGTGAAATCGCGACATGTCGCATTTTCGTGGCAAGAGAGAGAAAATGCATGAAAATCCGCCAAGTAAGAAAACAGGCGCGATTTCGTGACATGTCGCGAAATCACGACAAATCTGGAGGAAGATGTACGGCAGCAAAAAACGTAGCGAAATCACGACACTTTCCATTTTTGGAAGTGTCGCGATATCGCGACATTTCCATTTTTGGAAGTGTCGCGATATCGCGACATTTCCATTTTTGGAAGTGTCGCGAAATCGCTGCAGGAAGAGGAGAGAGTAAGCCGGGGAGAAAGATGCGCGAAATCGCGACGTCGCGATTTCGTGACAAGGGAAGAAGGCCAAGCAAGGAAAGATGCATGGAATCGCGACGTCACGATTTCGCGACGTCGCAAAATCACGACAGGGAGAGGTAAAGTTGCAGCGATGCGCTGCGTGTTTCGAAATTGCAGGCTGGAGCTTGCAGCAATGCGCTGCATGTTTCGAAGATCAAGGATGAGAATGGTAGCGACGCGCTACACGTTTTGAGGAAGTTGTACGACGGCCAGCGAGAGGCACGATTTTACGACATGTCGCGAAATCGCGACAGGAAGCAAGGAAGATGTACGACCGTCGACAGGAGGCGCGATTTCACGACATGTCGTGAAATCGTGACATGTCTCATTTTCGTGGCCGACGGGGGAAGAAGCAGCGCAGCACTAGGGACATCGCGATTTATCACGGTAGGAGAGAGAAAGTCCTCAAAGTTGACCAGAAGTGCATTTCAGCTGAAACAGAAGGCATCCTGGGGTAGCGACACGTGTCAAAGCACGTAACAGGCAGAGCAAGGCCGACATGCAAGCTTTTTAGCTGGTTTTTAATCTGTTTTAACCTTTAAAGCTTCTGATTTTATGTTTTATTAAAGTGCTAATGCATCTTTTCTCTTTCATACAGGATTCCATCTGGCACTTACGGGACAACAGAGAAAGACCATAAAGACAAAGTTAAAGTGCAGATTCGATCAAGGGCCGCCATGCTAGAGGAGAAAAGACCAGTAAATGCATTTAATGGCAAATTTATGGTAGAATTAATAGCATGAAGACAATTTCAACTCCGGGATAGATTTGCAGAGATGGATCAGATCTGAGAGAGGTGGTGACTCATCCGGCTCACCAACAAAAATTAATGAGAGCATTCATTTGCAGTTGCGGATGAATGCAAGTGGCATTCAACTCTATCTTCTCCATTTATGGCAATTGACTGCACAGATTTGCAGAAGGGTTAAGTTCTATCCGGACTTTGGTCTTAAGATGGATTTTTATTGTAAAACCCGGGTCCTAGGGTTTAGAAAGATAAGATTTGCAATTAAGGAAAGAGATATTTCTAAAAAGATCAGGGTCTGTCCTGAATCTATAAATACTTCTTCTCAATGTAATTGCGGGAGGTGAAGACTTAGAAATAAAAGGCTTATAAGCAATTTCTTGCAAATCTTGTGAAATCCTTTGTTTCTGGACTTGGAGTTGATGTGCTTTAGCTTTTCTGTGATAGCATGGCCAGGAGCCTAATCTTTTGCAGAGTGTGATAAGTGTATCTTCTTTTGTTATCCGTTCCATTTAAAGTTTGTTAGATATATGCTGTAAATCTGTATTGTCAAGTTTAAATATGCTTTTAGGCTTCAGTTGTTCTCTTGTCTGCTAGGGGAAATTATAGATTTGAGGTTAAGTTTGTTCTAATTGCTCTGTCTTCACTGTGTGAGCTAGGCTGCCGATGAAAGATACCAATTTTAACCAACTGCCCTTGGATTTATAATTTTTTGCTAGATCTGTTTCACTTTGCCTTGTGCTCTTAGTTGAAAGTGATCTTAGACTGACTGGACACTTTCTTCTTTGATTTGTTTTGTTGTGAAGCTGATAGCATAGATAAGATTGATAGTTTAGGGTTTTACAGTTAATGTTTGATAAGCTTCTCTTTTCTGCCCTACCCTACCCTCTCTTTGTTTTCGGTGAATGATCCATTTTTACTTTCTTTGTTTGTCTTTCATTTAAATCTGCTGACCCATGAGAGCTAGATCAAAGATTCAAGTTAAATTTGATAAACAAGTTACAACTACTGAACAAGTTCAGGAACCCCCTATAAGGTAACAGAGCAGTCCATATTGAAATCTATTCCAGAAGTGGAAAAGAGTGAATAGCCATTCGACCCAACTCTGTAACTCGCACCTTGGATAACCAGCTAGATCCTAAAGTGAGTGGGATTCGTCCCGTGGATGTCTCCGGAGCTTTCCTTGCTTCATCCTTTCTAGGGGTGTGCATGAAATCCAGACCAACAAGACTCAGGATGTCTTCCATGCTAAAGAGGAACCTGATGTTTTGAACGATGATCTAAATTCAGCAAATGATATCCACTTGATCCTAACTCCACACCAGTTGGAGGATGGGTCCCACATGTCAGTTGAGGAGATGACTGACGTAGACATCGGCTCAAATCCAGTGAATTTGCAAATAATCAAGCTGGGGGTAAGTCTATCCCCCGAAGAGCAAGCTGACTACATTGCCATTCTCAAAGAGAAGAAGGAGGTTTTTGCATGGTCATACAGAGACATGCCGGGACTAGACCCGTAGCTAGTCACGCATAATCTAATGCTTGATCCGACAGTCAAGCCAATTAAGCAAAAACTACGTAAGATGCACCCACCAGTGGCCTTAATGGTCAAATATGAGCTACAAAAGTTGTTGGATGCACAGTTTTTCATCTGCATGGATTAACCGCCATGGTTGTCTAACATGGTTCCCATCAAAAAGCTTGACGGGAGGATTCACATATGCACCGATCTTTGAGATCTAAACAAAGTGAGTCCTAAGGATGATTTTCCCTTGTCGAGCATCAATGCATTGGTAGATGCTATAGCGGGCCATGAAATGCTTTCCCTCATGGATGGTTTCTCGGGATACAATAAGATTCGTATCAATCCCAAGGACCAACTAAAAATGGCATTCACAACGCCTTGGGGGATATTTTGCTATAAGGTCATGCCTTTTGGAATTAAAAATGCTGGCGCCACCTACCAACATGCCATGACGTACATCTTCCATGATTATATGCAAAAAAATTTGGAGGATTACATGGATGAGTTGTTGGCCAAATCTCTTTTGCGCCCAGATCATCTCGATGACTTAAGCAAGATCCTCGATCGCCTCATGGAACATAAAGTCATACTAAACCCCAAGAAGTGCATATTTGGCATCACATCTGGAAAGCTCTTGGGTTACATAGTCTCTAAATGAGGAATCGATGTAGACCCACACAAAGTCATGGCAATCCTTGAAATGCTTCCTCCAACTACCACCAAGCAACTTAGAAGTCTGCAGGGAAAGGTCACGTTGATCAAGCGCTTCATAGCACAACTATCTGACAAGTGTTGACCCATGAATAAACTATTGCACAAGGGGGTAACATTTCACTAGGATGACGAGTGCTAGTCAGCATTTGATGAAATTAAACAATACTTGGCTTTGTCGCTAGTATTGGCACCACCTAGACCAGGAGTGCCATTCTACTTATACATCTCAGCTATTGAGGTGGCACTGGGTGCCATGCTGTCCCAAAAAAATGAACTACAAAAAAAATAGGCTACTTACTATCTTATCTGCACCCTGGTCAGTTATGAACATAACTATGCATACGTTGAGAAGCTCTGCTTGGCAGTGGTGTTTTCTACCAAAAACTATGCCACTACATGCTCAGAAATACGACATATGTTGTGTCTAATGAGAATACATTGTGATACATGATGAGTCATACTTATCATAGTATCCACATGATGAAATAGATCATGTTGTTGATGGAGTTTGACATAGAATTCATTGGAAAAAAATCCATAAAAGTTCAAGTCATCACCGATCAACTGGCAGAGGCTCCTCTTGAAGACGATCAACCTCTAACCATAGAAATACTAGATTATGGGGTTTTTCATGTTTCAAAATCGCCAGATTCTGATGAGCCTGAGTCACAGGCTGACATGACCCTCTTCTTCAATGGTTCTAAATGTGAGCAAGGAGGTGGCACGAGAATTGTATTCTTCACTCCACAAGGGGCTCCAATGCCTCTGTCATTTAAGTTAGACTTCTTGTGTACCAACAACAATGCAGAATACGAATCCTTGCTCATAGGTCTTCAGACAATAGTCACCATGGATATTAAACATTTAAACATCTTTGGTGATTTGTTGTTGATTGTCAATCAGTCAAGGGTATATTCCAATGTAAATGTCAAGTTATGCAAGCCTACAAAGCCCTGGTGGACAAATTCTTGGCACAACTTGAATGGTATGACATTGAGGCACTCCCTCAATCATTGAATAATTTTACAGATACTATGGCCTCCTTGGGGTCACTAATCCCGCAAGACCCTTCCAGTGAGATGACCACCATTCAGGTTAAAACATTATCGCAATCCATGATGGAGCGTGCAAGCTCTGACCTAATGCCAGGAATCCACCTGAACTAGATTGAACCATCTCAGGATAGGTTATATCGAATTCATGATTGTCTAACTCGAGGCAACTAGGGGTCCTTTTTCTCCCCGAACCCTCTTAATAGCAACACAACGCTATTTTTACAAGTTCTTTCCTGCTCAACTTTTGCTAGGGATGAACTTCAAGAGGGATTGATCGTTCATTCCATCGAGGTTTCTGATCAGTAGGATTGGTACACACCCATAAGGGATTACCTCAAGTTAGGTAACCTCCCCCTTGGATTTATGCAAGCTGTGAAAAGATCCTTTAAATAGAAAGAAACAAAACATGTCTTGTTAGGAAACATTTTGTATCATCGAAGCTATGAAGGAATCCTCCTCCGTTGCTTGGACCAGCAAGAGTTCGCTTGGGCGATCACCCAAGCACACGATGGTACATGTGGTGGCCACTTCAGTGGTATGGCCATCACAAAGCACATTCTTTGCATGGGCTATTATTGGCCATCTTTAGAATGAGATTGTTGTGCATATGTAAAGAAGTGCATGAAGTGTCAACACTATGCTAATTTGACACATGTGCCTTCTCAGGCCGTGCAACCGATCCAATCGGCTTGGAATTTTTTGTAGTGGGGCTTCGATCTAATCAGAAAGATCTCCCCTACATCATCTGATCATCACATGTTCATCATAACGACCACAGAGTACTTTACCAAGTGGGTGGAAGCAATTTCGCTAACCTCTACGATTGGATCCCGCATTACGAAGTTTATTTTGCATAACATCATATGTCGTTTTAGTATTCCATCCAAGATCCTATTGGATAATGGGACGTCATTCAAGAACAAATATGTGCGTGCTTTGACAACAAAGTACAAGATTCAGCACAATTTTTCAACACCCTATTATCCGTAGGCAAATGGGCAATCAGAGGCGTAAAAAAAAATGCTAGTCACCATCCTCAAAAAGATCGTTGCAGAAAGTCATAAGGATTGGCATATTCAAATCCTTCTTGCCCTATGGGCTTATCGCACTAGCATTTGGATGTCCACTAGGGCAACTCCATTTTCATTGGTATATGGCTCCGAGGCGGTCATGCCTCTTGAGTTGGAAATCCCTTCACTGTGCATATCAATGCAAGAATTCATCAATGATGACACTGCATGGTAGGCCCGGTTAGACCAACTAATGTTGCTCAATGAATGATGTGTCAATGCTCTTGAGAATTTACGTATCTATCAAGAGTGACTTAAGAAAGCATACAACATGAAGGTTCACCTAAGGCAATTTCAGGTTGGTGACTTGGTCTTGAAAGAGAACCTACAGAATTCTAATTTGCCATCTCATCTAAGAGACAAGTTCATGATAAACTAGTTAGGTCCTTATGTGATTGATAGTAGAATAGGACCTGGAACATACCGTATTGCCTCTCTTGAAGGAATCAAGGAAATAGAACCCTTGAACATCAGTCATTTGAGGCCATTCCACATCTAGAGAGCCATAGTCCAACCAAAATCTCCAAGGATTCTCATAATCGCTTGGTCAACCCAAAAGCTCCAAGGATTCTCACAATCGCTTGGTCATCCCAAAATGCCCCAAAGGTATCTATAAACCCTTTTTTCAACCCAAAATCTCCAAGGATTCTCGCAATCGCTTGGTCAACCCCAAAGGTATCTATAAACCCTTTGGTCAACCCAAAATGCCCCAAAGGTATCTATAAACCCTTTGGTCAACCCAAAAGCTCCAAGGATTCCCACAATCGCTTGGTCACCCCAAAATGCCCCAAAGATATCTATAAACCCTTTGGTCCCACCAAAAGCTCCAAGGATTCCCACAATCGCTTGGTCATCCCAAAATTCTCCAAAGGTATCTATAAACCCTTTTATCAACCCAAAAGCTCCAAGGGTTACCATAACTGCTTGCTCAAAATAAATATTCAAAAACAAGCAAAAAAAAAAATTGCATTTCGATTCCATGCATACTCATAAAAATCAAAATACAAAAATATAGGTTGCATTAGGCATCACATCCATACTTTGCATATTTTCTAGGTCATACAATTCAAAAGCACCATAGACTTTCACTACTTGGCAATTCCATCATTTTCCACATTAAATCCATTTCATAAATGCCTGCATCCAGAATAACATCATCCACATTTTTAGCATAGTCTGTTGTCTCCTAATGTATATAGGGTTTTCGTCATTCAGTTGTCTTTAAATTTCTATCCAAAAACGGTATCAAGTTAAACAGATTTTACAAAGGAAAGTTTTACTTGGATCACGCCTCATTATGTAGCATCCTTACACAAGTTAAAACACATAAAATAATTCCTAAGTTGTGTGAACACAAGAAAAACCTAAAAAGTAGTCTAGGGTACCATAGGTGAAAGATTAGTCTATTCATCCCCCTGTGCAAATGGTTTAAGAGTGCTAAGAATTGACAAAAGGAAAAGCTCTTCCCCATCAATTCCCCCTAATAAATAGTGGTTTTCACCACTACCAAGAATCCCAATCACCGTTGGTCCTCAAAGTTGTAAGGATTCATACTACACGTCCCTGCCAAGGATGGGTATGTTAGTATCATAATGACACTAAGAGGGGGGGTGAATCAGTGTAGCTCTTAAAAACTTAAATCTTCAACTCTTAATGCCGAGACAATGAAAACTTAAAACCCAATAAAGTAAATAAAACAAAAGAGCATCACACAACACAAGATGTACCGAGGTTCACCAGTTTTGGCTACTCCTTAAAAATTGACTGTTTGGACTCCCATCCAAATCCAACCTTTGCAAAATACCAATTTTACAATCAATTTACCAGCACCCACTAGAAGGAGCACCAACCCCTGATTTATCTGCACTGACAAAAAGAAGCACCAACCCTTGATTTATCTGCACCAACAAAACTGATCACCAACCCTTGATTTATCTACACCAACAGAAAGGAGCACCAACCCCTAATTTATCTGCACCAATAGAAAGGAGCACCAACCCCTGATTTACCAGCACCAATTGGAAGGAGAACCAACCCCTGATGCCAAGCACCAACTTGGACTTCTATTATGAAACTAGAAGATTGACATTAATATGCCTTCACTTTTACAAGACCCTAACTGGTCTATTACTTTCTCAACATCACCCACTCTTCACATACCACACACCCTACTCGCTCGCATCTCGCGTGCCTCTTGCTCTCCTCTTGCTCTCTTCACAAGATTAATTCCACCTCACTTTAATATCGAGCACTTTCACTCCTTTTCAGTGGCACTTTAATTCTCCATGCAGACCTCCTTTTATAACAAAATTTTGACTCTATTTTTAACTTCCATATTTTCGCATGCAACCTGTAACTGGCCCTGTAACTATCGTTCTGACTTCAGTTCAATGTTCTTGTTTTAGCTGCATGATTTTTCTCTGTAACTACACCTGTAACTATCGTACTGACTTCAGTTCACTGTTCTTATGTTAGTTGCATGATTTTTCTATGTAACTACACCTGTAACTATCGTACTACTTCAGTTAACTGTCACATATCTTATTTCAATTGGGTTCTCTTCTTAGCTCGCGCCAAAGTGACCTATCATGAAATCGTGAAACTTTTGCCTTTTTGTCCTCTTCTTGGCTTTCGCCCGTGAAAACACAACATGTTGTGATATCGTGACACTTTCACCTCCTTGCTTATTTTCTTGGCTTGTACCCACGAAAACACATGTCATGATATCGTGACACTTTCGCCTCCTTGCTTCTTTTCTTGGCTTGTACCCGTGAAAACACAACATGTCGCGATATCGCGACACTTTCACCTCCTTGCTTCTTTTCTTGGCTTGTACCCATGAAAACACAACATGTCACGATATCACGACACTTTCACCTCTGTACTCTTCCTCTTTACTTTTGTCGTGATATCGCGACACTTCTGCCTTCTTACTTTCTCTCTCCTCCTAGAGTCGCAAAAATGTGACATGTCACGATATCGCGAAACTTTTTCTCCTTTGCTCTTTCTCTTGCCTTTGGGTCGTGAAAACGCAACATGTCGTGATATCGTGACAATTTTTCATTCTCTTCCTTCTTGCCCTTTTCGAGTCATGAAAATGTGACATGTCATGAAATCGTGACACTTTTCTTTCTCTGCCTTCCTACTCTTTTCAAGTCATGAAAATGTGACATGTCGCGATATCGCGACACTTTTCCTTCTTTGCCTTCTTGCTATTTTCAAGTCGTGAAAATGTGACATGTCACGAAATCATGACATTTTTCCTTCTCTACCTTCCTGCTCTTTTCAAGTCACGAAAATGCGACATGTCACAAAATCGTGACACTTTTCCTTCTCTGCCTTCCTGCTCTTTTCAAGTCACAAAAATGCGACATGTCGTGATATCGCAACACTTTTCCTTCTCTGCCTTCCTACACTTTTCAAGTCACGAAAATGCGACATGTCACGAAATCGTGACACTTTTTCTTCCGTACAATCTCTCTTGCAATATGTCACGAAATCGTGACACTTTTTCTACTTGCCTTTTTCTCTTCCAACATGTCATGAAATCGCGACACTTTTTCTTTCGTACTATCTCTCTTGCAATATGTCATGAAATCATGACACTTTTTCTTCCGTACTATCTCTCTTGCAATATGTCACAAAATCGCAACACTTTTTCTACTTGTCTTTTTCTCTTCCAACATGTCGTGAAATCGTGACACTTTTTCTACTTGCACTTTCTCTTCGAACATGTCGAAAAATCACGACAATTTATCTTGCTTGCACTTTCTCTTCGAACATGTCGCGAAATCGTGACAGTTTTTCTTTCTTCTCAACATGTCACGATATCATGGCAATTTTTTTTTCTTGCTCAACATATCGTGATATCGCGACAGTTTTTCTTTTTTGCTCAACATGTCGCGATATCGTGACAGTTTTTCTTTCTTGCTCAACATGTCGCGATATCGCGACAGTTTTTCTTTCTTGCTCAACATGTCACGATATCATGACAGTTTTCTTCCTTGTGATTTTCTTTTGATTTTTAGCATATGGGCCACTTTGATATTTTGGAAAATCATTGTTCATACTCTGAAGAACCTCTTAACTCCTGTCCACTGCATCAATTGATCTGTCTGACTGTGTTGACAATAATGACAATATTGTTGCTGCACCTTGCTCAACAATCTCCCCCTTTGGAATTGTTGGCAACACACGTGCAATTTCCTGTAATTCTTCTCCCCCTTTGACAATAATACCAAAGGGATGCTGCAAAATCCCCCTAAGTCCATGCACAACATTCTCGGGCACAAATTATTATAGTTAGCAAGAATTACAAACATGAGAAAAATATAAACAATTTGATCACTCTTAATTTATTGTGAATGTACTCAACGACTTCCTTGGGCAACGATTTTGAGAAGATATCCGCTACTTGCTCTGTTGTTGGAATGAAATCCAACTTAACCTCACCTTCCACAACTTTATCCTACATACAACACACTGTTGCTGCAATATATTCTCCCTCTACTGTGAATAAGGAGACTGACTCTTGTTTCTTACTATTCCACACGACCAACCTGTCTCCAAGATAGAGTGCACCTCTACTGGTACTCTTTCTGTCATCTACACATCCTTGCTCAACTTGCAACCTATCATCATGGGAGTGCTAACTGGCTTACACTCCTCCATTGTGAACTTTTTAGCATCTCTTTCACTAAATCAAATTCTTAGAACTATTATAATCCATAACTTTGAACAATGGTAGTAAGAACCATCAAAGTATAACACTGACATATAGCAATACTACCAATGGTGACAACTCTCATTTTAATCACCACCCTTCATGGTACCTCCACAAAAAACTACATGAACTGAAACACATTTTGACAACTATACGACAACTCCCCCTGCCTACTTGCCTTTCATCCTCAGATAACCAAACAAACACATAGGAGAAAAATAACCTTTAATATTGCTCCCCCTGAGGATGTGCTACTTGGAGTTGCTTAGTGCAATAGAGGAGTAATCTCCTTCAGTCTAAGGAGACACGATTTCCTCTCTTCTTTCTTTCTCCAATATTTCTTAAACTTGGGCTTGAGTTTTTCAACTGCATCCCTGTTTTGAACCTTTTCGTGAATTTGAACATTTCTCTTGGGTGGTTTTCTCTTGTGCATCTTTGATGGATGATTATTTGCCTTTATTTGATGCACATGATTTCTTCTCTGTCTATGTTGCATTCTTTGTGTCTGATGAAATCTACTGTCTTGCCTTAGATTAGATACAAAAGTTCTTGGACAAGACCTTGCTATGTGCCCATGACCATTACATTTAAAACATTGCACATGGTGTTCAATAGATGTATTTCTACCAGCATAACTCTTTGATCTATTATTCAATCCACAATACATTGCCTTGTGACCATAAAGGTTGCATCTAAAATAATAGCCATTACAAGCATTATTATGAATAAAGTGAGAGTGATAGAACCTCTTTTGTTGTGGTTGCTTTGCTGTAGATCTCCTTTGAGATTTTCTTCCTTTTGAAGTTTCAGCTTCAAAATTTTCTTGCTTTGATCCTTCAAAGAGTGGACTTCTTCTTCTCTCTGATTTAGAAGATGAAGGTTGTTCAGATTCATATCCAAGACCAAGCTTAGACATGGGGCTTCTTTGTTGCCTTATCATTTCATCTAGCAACTCTGTGCTCTTCTCAAATTTGAGATTTGTATTGGCCTCTTCTAGTTGTTTCTTCAATAAAACAATCTCCTCTTCTTGTTTGCAGCAAATAATATATTTCTTATTGATCTGTGACCTGAGAGTTTTTTCAATCCTTTTGGACTCTTCTTCTTGCAGCTTTAGATCACTAATAACTTTGCTACATACATCGACTTTATCATCCAGGTGTGACTTCAAGGCTTCTTCTATTTTCTTGGCTTTATGAATTTGTAAGAAGAGATCTTCAATATTATCCCCATATTCTTCCAACTTCTTGGACAGTATTTTGTTCTTTTTCCTTTCTATATTCAACTCTTCAAGTGCAGCGATCAACTCACCTTCTAGATATACTTCACCCTCAAGGTTTTCATCACATACTTCAAAATTCACTTCTTCTATCTTTTCTAGTTTTTCTTCTTTGAGTGCCATGAAAAGAGCTTCACTTGTTTCCTTTTCAGAATCCTCACCGCAGCTATCTTCTGATGAACTGACATTCTTGGAGATGAAACTTTTCTTCTTGAAGTTGCCATTTTTGAAATTTGTTTTTTTCTTCCAGTCACTTCTTTCTTGGTGCGATCCTTCATCACTTTCATCCTTCTCATTAAGTGGAAATTTAGCTGCAACATGCCAAACGCCTCCACAATTGAAACACTTAAATGGTAGCTTTCCTCTATATTTTCCTTTTCCCCTTATTATTTTTTGAATAATGTTTGCTTTTGTTTCATCTGATGTCTCTTCTTCCTCGAATTTTTGCATTGCTTTTATATTTTTATGTTCTTTAAAAGCAGCTTCTCTATCTATGGGTTTAGTTTTTTCTATTCTCATCTCATATGCAGTCAAAGAACCATGCATCTCATCCATATGGAAAGTATTTAGATCTTTAGCTTCTTCTATTGCTAAAACTTTATAATCAAATATTTGGGAAAGAGATCTTAGTACCTTTTTTACGATGACAGCATCTTCCATTTTCTCACCGAGTCCTCTAATCGCATTAATGATTCCATTAACTCTCAGCATGTATGCCTCTATGTTCTCATCATCATTCATCTTTAATGCTTCGAACTGAGCTCGATGCGTTTATAACTTGGCCTCCTTGATCTTATCATCTCCTTCATGAATGCTCCTTAGTTTGTCCCATATTTCTTTTGCCATTTTACAACTCATAATTTTTACTAGTTCACTGTCCATTAATCCGCACATGATAGCATTCTTTGCTTTTGAGTTATTCTCAAATAATTTCTTACCAACATCATCGGTTGGAGAAGTGGTGGGTATTGTGTATCCACTATCTACTAAATCCCAAATGTCATATCCCAAAGCACATAGATATGTCTGCATCCTGAGTCTCCAAAATGCGTAATTAGTTTCATCCAACAATGGTGCTTTGTTTGATGAGAAGCCTTCACCACCTGCCATTGTCTCACTTCTAAGATCACCTCAGCCGATTAAGCTTATTCAGGAACTTGGCTCTGATATCAATTATTAGTCTCACAATGATACTGAGAGGGGGGGTGAATCAGTGTAGCTCTTAAAAACTTAAATCTTCAAATCTTAATGCCAAAAAAATGAAAACTTAAAACCCAATAAAGAAAATAAAACAAAAGAGCATCACACAACACAAGATGTATCGAGGTTCACCAGTTTTGGATACTCCTCAAAAATTGACTGTTTGGACTCCCATCCAAATCCAACCTTTGCAAAATACAAATTTTACAATCAATTTACCAAAGACCCACTGAAAGGAGCACCAACCCCTGATTTATCTGCACCAACAGAAAGGAGCACCAACCCCTGATTTATTTGCACCAACAAAAAGGAGCACCAACCCCTGATTTATCTACACCAACAGAAAGGAGCACCAACCCCTGATTTATCTGCACCAACAGAAAGGAGCACCAACCCATGATTTACCAGCACCAACTGGAAGGAGCACCAACCCTTGATGCCAAGCACCAACTTGGACTTCTATTATGAAACTAGAAGATTGACATAAATATGCCTTCACTTTTACAAGACACTGACTGGTCTATTGCTTTCTCAACATCAACCGCTCTTCACATACCACACACCCTGCTCGCTCGCCTCTCGCTCTCCTCTTGCTCTCTTCGCAAGATTAATTTTTCCTCACTTTAATCTCGAGTGGTTTCACTCTTTTTCAGTGGCACTTTAATTCTCCACATAGACATCCTTTTATAACAAAGTTCTGACTCTATTTTTAACTTCCATATTTTTGCATGCAACCCATAATTGGCCCTATAACTGTCGTTCTGACTTCAGTTCACTGTTCTTATTTTAGCTGCATGATTTTTCTTTGTAACTGCACCTGTAACTATCGTACTGACTTCAGTTCACTGTTCTTATTTTAGCTGCATGATTTTTCTTTGTAACTACACATGTAACTATTGTACTACTTTAGTTAACTGTCACATATCTTATTTCGGCTAGGTTCTCTTCTTAGCTCGTGCCAAAGCAACCTGTCATGAAATTGCAACACTTCTGCCTCTTTGTCCTCTTCTCAGCTTTCGCCCATGAAAACACATGTCGAGATATCGTGACACTTTCACCTCCTTACTTCTTTTCTTGGCTTGTTCCCGCGAAAACACATCATGTCGCAATATCGCCACACTTTTGCCTCCTTGCTTCTTTTCTTGGCTTGTACCCGCAAAAACACAACATGTCACGATATCGCGACACTTTCGCCTCCTTGCTTCTTTTTTTGGCTTGTACCTGCAAAAACACAACATGTCACGATATCATGACACTTTCGCCTTCGTACTCTTCCTCTTTACTTTTGTCGCGATATCGTGACACTTCTGCCTTCTTACTTTCTCTCTCCTCCTAGAGTCGTGAAAATGTGACATGTCGCGATATCGTGACACTTTTTCTCCTTTTCTCTTTCTCTTGCCTTTGGGTTGCGAAAACAAGACATGTCGCGATATCGCGACACTTTTTCATTCTCTTCCTTCCTGCCCTTTTCGAGTCGTGAAAATGCGACATGTCGTGAAATCATGACACTTTTCCTTCTTTGCCTTCCTGCTCTTTTCAAGTCACAAAAATGCGACATGTCACGATATCGTGACACTTTTCCTTCTTTGCCTTCCTACTCTTTTCAAGTCGCAAAAATGCGACATGTCATGAAATCGTGACACTTTTCCTTATCTGCCTTCCTTCTCTTTTCAAGTCGCGAAAATGCGACATGTCACGAAATCTTGAAACTTTTCCTTCTCTGCCTTCCTGCTCTTTTCAAGTCAAGAAAATATGACATTTTATGATATCGCGACACTTTTCCTTCTCTGCATTCTTGCACTTTTCATGTTGCGAAAAATGCGACATGTCATGAAATCGTGACACTTTTTCTTCCATACAATATCTCTTGCAATATGTCGTGAAATCGTGACACTTTTTCTACTTGCATTTTTCTCTTCCAACATGTCACGAAATCGTGACACTTTTTCTTTCATACTATCTCTCTTGCAATATGTCGTGAAATCGTGACACTTTTTCTTTTGTACTATCTCTCTTGCAATATGTCGCGAAATCGTGACACTTTTTCTACTTGTCTTTTTCTCTTCCAACATGTCACAAAATTGCAACACTTTTTCTACTTGCGCTTTCTATTCGAACATGTCTCAAAATTGTGACAGTTTATCTTGCTTGCGCTTTCTCTTCGAACATGTCGTGAAATCGTGACAGTTTTTCTTTCTTCTCAACATGTCACAATATTGCAACAATTTTTCTTTCTTGCTCAACATGTCGTGATATCACGATAGTTTTTCTTTCTTGCTCAACATGTCGCGATATCGTGACAGTCTTTCTTTCTTGCTCAACATGTCGCGATATCACGACAGTTTTCTTCCTTGTGATTTTCTTTTGATTTTTAGCATATGGGCCACTCCGATCTTTTGGAAAATCACTGTTCATACTCTGAAGAACCTCTTAACTCCTATCCATTGCATCAACCGATCTGTCTGACTATGTTGACAACAATGACAATACTGTTGCTGCACCTTTCTCAACAGGGTAGTCATCCCCAAGGCCTCACAGGATCAATGCCAGTCAAAAACCAAATTCCCACAAGCCATCATCACACTCATTTTTGGTCTCCAAGTTGTAAGGATTCATACTACACGTCCCTAAATAGGATAGGTATTCATCTCCAAGGCCTAAAAAGATGAATGCCATTAATTCATAATCTCCATAATACCCTTTGGTTCCCCAAGTCATAAGGATTCGTACTACACATCCCTGAATAGGATGGGTAGTCATCCCCAAGGCCAACAGGATCAATGTCATTTCCAAGATCAACCTTACAAAGTTTAAAATCCAAAATCAAATAACAGTGGTTATCACCACTATTCAAAATACTTGCTCTAGAAGAAAAATAAAGAGAAAAATAAATAGTGATTTTCATCACTATGTATACGAGCAAGTATCCTAAACCATTGAGCAAATAAAAAACTTGAACTTGAATCCTTGGAATTCTCAGAATTCGAAAACCATCTAGGTAATCCTCATTACGGGTTTGGTGGACAGCCTACCTGGAAATGGCAGTATCCTAACCACATGACAATATGTTTGTCACATTAGCTTTGCATGTGCACAGAACAATGTTTGCATGTGGATGAGCTAGCTTATGGTACCTTAGATTGTCCCATGGATTAATCTTACTGAATACAACAATAGAGTTAGTGGAGCTAATTAGGTGATCCTTAGTACAGGTTTGGTTGATAGCCTATCTAGCATTGGTGGTATCCTGATCAATACCACATAAACAAACTCAATTGCACACACAGGGATGTGAAATAACTTGGTTAAATTCAATTCAGATTTATACCTTGTTCAAAAGTCTTACGAGATAAACGTACAGTCTTTGCTAGTTAGTTAAAATATCTGAATCTCAAAAAATCTTAACTACATTTTAAAAACAACTGTTACATTTCATTACGTACATCACCATCATAAAATATGCAAAATACAAAAACAAAGTTTTCACATGCAAAGTCATTCCACAACATCATCCCATTCGTACAGTAAGCCAGTCAATCTTGTACAGTCTATGGTGCCATTGATAAATTATCACACAAATTATTTCATTCAGTCCATATGCATACATCATCTAATTAGAAACATCGCATTCATAATCGCATATGCATACATCAATGTAAATACATGTACATAAAAACACACCATGAAAAGCGTATAGACAAAACAAAAAAAAGTCATCTGTATATATATCATCAAAACTGCCCATAGGCTACAATGAACCGGTCCTCTGACCTCACAACAAAAGCCAAAAGTTCAAAAACCCCTAAGCCTAGGGCATCGGCCACCATTATCATGTAGGATTAGTGCGACAGGAACTACCCCCCATGGTGTGGGTCCTATGGGACCTCTTAGGGTGACTTCTGCTCGCCCCTACATCATGCCCACTAGTGCCCCCCTCATCTAGCTGCCTATGATGAGATGATGCTGACTGCTTAGTATTGTTGTCTCTCATCCGAAACGAAGAGCTACCTCCAGGGGGATCAGGTAACCACCCATCGAGGTGGATAATATCTCCCTCCATATCCATCCGATGTCGAAACCACTCTATCTCCCATCAAAACCGCTCTACCTCCCACCAGTGATAATAAGCTATTGCATCGTCGTGCTACGCTAATGTCTTCTCCTTCTCTACCAATTGTGCCTGCAGGAGATCCCTCTCCTGTGCAGCAGTGCAGTCCCCATCCCCCTGGTGGTACACAACAAATGCATTCTCTCAATCCGCCAGATGAGTCCATAGGATATCCCTCTCCTAAAAAGCCTCTCCAGCTCCTCATATCGTCTTCGTAGCAGGTCCTCCAATCATGCTATCTCAGCGCAATGCCTTGCCTCCACATCCTTCGAACCTCCCTAAGGCCTCGATGAATCTGAGACAGCAGCCTACTCTGGTTCTCACTGCTTTGAGATGTCCTGCATCTTCGGCTGCTATAGAACCCCATAGTCCACACCCACATCCTCAACCTCCACCATGTCTGCATAATCACATGAAACACCCCAATCCTCATCTGATGCCTCTATACCCTCATCCCCTGTTACTATCGCCTCTACACCGCCTAGAGGCCCCTTCCCTCGCCATCACTGTAGAGTCCACCACTACTCATATTCTATGGTAACCTCAATGTCATCCACGTCTGGGGCATCTATCGCTTTGTCTGCATCCTCACCTAGTGGCACAATGACTAGCCAAGAAAGAGTCCTCTTGTCTCCCCATCGTCGATAGACCACAGGCTCACTAGGAAACCCCTGGCGTACCCTAAACTATCGTGTCACCTGACCATATGGGAAGAACTCCTGCTCAGTCCTGTGATGCCCAATCAGCCACCACCCCCTCCATATCCATTGGAGCCACTCTCTAGCATTAGGCCATGCTAGACAGTCCTGCTAGGGGTGCCAGAACACCTCCCCTAGAGTAAGCCAAGCAAAGGCATCAGTATAGTGCCCTACGACACCTGCCCATCGCCGACTTTGTCCCTACTCCTCAGACCTCCACCACAATGCCCTGTATCTGATCTCCCAATCTATCATCTCCGCTCGAGTCATCTAGGGCAACCCCACTGGCCTCTCCACTGCTATGTGCTGCCATGCCCAGCATTACAACAAGTAGTTACAACTAATCCCATTCTACTTCTGACAATGGACCTCGTACAACTCATCATAGAGCTACACTAGTAGAGTCTGTCCCCATCTCATGATCATAGGTGCATCTATCGGAAACTCCACCAACCTGAACACCACCTCTAGTAGGTTCCACGAGAACCTCACACCCGAAGAGTCGGGGAGCAGCATGTTGGAAATGAGGCCCATGAGTAATGCGTGCCTCACTCCCAACACACCCCTCTCTAGCCACCATCAAACCAGTATGCCACCAATATGGTAGTCACCCTCTACCCTATCCAATGGGATCTCCACACACAACTTCTCCCCATGCCAAAAATAGCGTATCAGTACTGCTATCCTCCGATCCCATCGCATCATCCGGATCGACAGTCCATCTATTGGAATCCGAAGAATCCGATAGACATCCTCCAAGGTCACCGTCATATCCCCTATTGGGATATGGAAGGTGTTGGTCCAGGGATCCCACAGGTTGATAAGGGCCATTAGATAGGCCCGATCCCCAACCATCGGCTCCAGCCGAGTCACCTGCTTAAGCCCAAGGGCATCAAGCCAGTCCCAGTCAGCCAAAGTCAGCACCGCCCATGCTTCAGTGAAAACTGTGGGCACACAATACCGGCTCTTCACAACCTACAAAATAAAACAACATAAACACATTAAAACAATGAAAAACTATACAACCATAACATGAATATACAACAATGCATCAAAATGTACAGCCAAAAACATAACAAAATTAAAAAAAAATAATAATAATTTTTTAGTTCTAGGGTTTTAACTCTACACTGCTAAATTACAAAAACATAACAAAATTTAGAAACTAATTTTTTAGTCCTAGGGTTTTAATTCTAACTGATAACTTACATATAAACAAACAAAAATTTCAAAAAAAAAAAAAAAGTTGTCAGTGCTAGGGTTTTTTTTAACTCTAACTGATAAATTAAAAAACAAACAAAAACATTCATAAATAATTTCTCAGATCTAGGGTTTTTAACTCCAAACTAGTAAATTCAAAAAACCAAAACAAACCACCACAAATAACTAGGATTAAAGCTATGTTTTACACTCAGTTTTACCCTACGTTTCTAACCTAAGTTTTGATCTTGGTTCAATTCAAGTTCAGCGAAGTTTTTTTAAGTTATGTTCTAAACTAAGTTTTTTAGCTCAGTTTTCAACTAATTTATGATCTTTGTTTGACTAGGGTTATACTAAGTTTTAAACTAAGTGTTAATTTTGATATACTAGGGTTTCATTTTTACATTTGCAAATATAATAAACAAAAGAACAAGAAATAAGCAAAATGCGGTTTTCAAATTGCAACGCAAAACAATAAAGAGGAAGGGCACTCACTGGTATCTATCGGCTCCACCGATCGATCCGATGTGTGAAATAATGGTTATAGGAAAATTTCAGCAGTGCTTCGCTTCATAGAATTGAACTCCTCCTCCTCAAAGCTCCAAATCGCCAAGAAAAACAAATGCAAATGAGCCCAAAACTCAGTTTTGGCCTTTAAATAGGCTTTTTGAGCCTGTACTCATCCCATCCTGGGACGAGTGCTCTGGTTAGTGCTCGTACCACCCTAGGATGAATACTAAATAGGAATTCATCCCACCCAGGGATGAATGTAGACCAAAAATTTCAAAAACAACAAAAACTACACAAAATGGCACAAAAACAAGCTAAAAAAGTGTCTGATAAGAGTGCTTCGGAACTTGACATTCCAGGCATGCAAAACATATGTTGAGGTCACAAATCCTCACTATTATATTCCCTAATAATGCTACCATAGCTAGACCACTCCACGAGAAGATAGATTTTTGAGAATTTCATCCCCAAACGATGTCACCAAAAGGGTCAAAACCCAACCCAAAATAGCAATAACATTGTCGAATGAAGGCGCCTTTGTGCCTGATATTCTTGGCATCCAAAATAGATGTTGGGGTTACAAATTTTCACTATCCTACTCCCTAAGAAGGCTACCATAGCCGGAACGCTCCTCAAGAGGATGAATTCTTGATAATTTCAGCTCCAAAATGCGTCACAAAAAGGGTTCACACCCACCAAAAATAGGTCAAAATGTTCAAAAAATGTTTTCACATTCAATGGTAAAACAACTGAAGGCACCCTTACCTAAGTCATCTTGGGTCAAGAAACTCATCACTTTTCTCATGTCGGTCATTCCCTCATCAATTCGTCGCTTGAGGGGGTAATCACACTTAGTCACCAATAAAAAAAAACATACCCAATCAAGGAAATGGCATGCATTCAAAGGATCATTGAAAAAGACAATCACGCCCCTACTTGGGGTAGCAAACAAGCAATTATCACAAGCTGATCAAACACTTGGCATTCGTGAATCATGAACTCAAGGTTCCCATAGAAAAAAGGTTGTGCCCTTTGCCTATTCATGACTAATCAATGTCCAAGCTGAAGTAACACCTCATCGAAAAAGGTTAACACTTAAATTAAGTTCCTTAGCTCATCATAAGAAAGGATTTAAGAATGTGTACCCTTTCCATACTTGGGGAATCAAGAGTTGGTTAGGTTACTGAGAAACCCTAATCATTAGTGCTTTGGTTATCTATTTTTGCTCGACATTGTGCCTTGCATAGTACTTCCTAAAAAGGGGCATCTATAGACACCAAAACAACACCAATATGATTATGTGACAATGAGCGCTGATCGCATTGACACAAACAGCCCCTAGGGCAGCCCCCAGAGGTTAAAAAGTGGTCCTAACCACTTCCAAAAGCAGTTTTGGAGGTCAGAGGTCAATTTGGCACCTTTTTGGCACCTTGCTCTCTACTCGTCCCACCCCGAGACGAATACAAACTGGAATTCATCCCACCCAAGGATGAATATCAGCATTCACCCCAAGGTGAGGCAAATAGCAAGTTTGACTGGAAAAAAGTCAAACCTCAACAAGTCTGCTAGTTAACTAAGGCTTCAAGCCATGCAATTGTGAGGAATAGCTTTAAATCAAGAAGAGATACTTCTGTCATGCATGTCTTTATTTTAGAAACCTCATGCAAGGAGACTCTAAATCAAGGAATTATATTTTCTCTTAAAATAGGACAATTAACTCAAGTGGTGCCCTCGCATGCGCATTCCAAAAAAAGAGACCCTAGGTCTATAAATTGGTGAGTTTTCTCACCCAAAAGAGATACAGAGAAGGAGCATTTGAGCAACGAAGTGCTGCCAATTTACATACCTACTTGCGATTTGTGCCTTTCACATCCTTAATCTCTCATTCAAAATGGAGGTTATTGGGTGATTATTGGAAGCACGAATCCAAACCCAAAACCCATTTTTTGGCCACAATATTCCATAAAATTTGTCGACAACACCCCATAAGAAGTTTTGGACCCATCTCAAGTGGATTGGTGCCGAAACAGATTCCCAAATGGTCACAGTCCTATTCGCCCCACCCCTGTATTATTAGAAATCTATGATATATTTCTCTAATTTTTCTTTTGCATCTTATTCTAGGTCTATCAAATAGGTCGTAGTTTAAATTTCACTTCATTCTGAGCAATTTTGACCAAGTTTTTATCATTTCCTGCCTTTACTAACTTGTAGATGGCACTAGAAAAATCTAGGTGATAGAGGCTAAATTGGAGAAATATGACCTTATGGGTCTTCCCAAAACACCCCCAATTAGCTAACCCCAAATTTGTAGGTCATTTGGAGCTTTTTGGATAGGACATTGAAGAGGGTGCTTTCTGACAAGTTATTGTAGGTCTATTCGTCCCACCCTGGATCGAATACAAATATGTGAGGAATTTCCAGACCGTTCCTTTTGCAGTGGCTTCCTGGTAACATATTTATGCTTTTGTTAAAATTTTAGGTTGATCCGAGGTCATTTGGTTATCGTTTTAATATTTTCATGCATATACTAATAGTAGGCCTTGGGAAATACATGCTTTATTCTATCTGCAGGTGCTACTAATATTTTTTGTTTCTTTGAACATAGGTTTTTGACATAAGAAGAGTAGAAAGTAGTGAAAAATCATATACACAAGCGGCAACGATGTTTTGGTCCACCCATCTTACATGTGGGCACGCGGAAGAAGGATTGCTATCATGGATGTGATCAAAAACATATTTAACGCTCCTATCTCCTAAAAAGGAAGGAGACGTATTGTAACATGACTTTGAAAGAACATCAATAAATAGGACCCTATTCCATATTGCTTTTATCTTGTGTCGATTCGCTCATGTTCTTTCCTTTTATGCATTTTTCAATACATAGGCTTTTGGCGTTAAGTTTGGTTTTAGACGAATCGTATTTAGCATATTCCTTTTTGTTTTCGTATCCTCATGCTTTCAGATGGCCCAGATTATCAAGCCATCATGGTTTCTTACAATACCTCCAATACTTGAAGGACTTGTATTTCATTTAGATGCATCATCGAAATTCAATTTCAGCCAACCAATTGGATATGGCTTTGAATTAACCCTGGCTTTGTTTGAAGGCACAACAAGTTTGACTGGTTGAGGATTGGAATTGAATCCAAGAGATATCTCCACTAATAATTCCTACTCTATAGTCACAACATTTAAATTTAGGGTTCTAATGTTCTCCATGGAAAAATAAATCACCTGCAAAGCCACAACTTTAGTCGAATGAGCATCATCCTTAAATGCCCTTTAGTTTCTTTCATTAAAAATCCACCACCAGATATGAGGAAGGCTAAATTTCCAAAACCAATGAAGGTGGAGAGACAATAAGGGAGAAACCCATTGGGTTAGCACTTCCTCTAGGTTGTTTAAAAACACCCATTGGATGTTCAAATATTTGAAAAAGTAGCTCAAAACCTCCTACGAGAAAGGACAGCTGAAAAGAATATGGAGTGGGGATTCCTTCATATTTTTGCACAAGAAAAAAGCATTAGGTAAAATCATACCTCTTTTTTGAGATTGTCTAAAGTTAGAAATTTTCCTTGTATAGCCAACCAGAAAAAAATGCTGATTTTCAGAGTCTATCCTTTTAGCCAAACTTTATTTATCAAAAACCAGATATTAGAAGGACCAAAATACTATAAAATAAGCTGATTTGATAGAGAATTTCTCATTCTTCTCTAATCCCTAGATGAATCTATCCAAAATTTCTCTTCCAAGAATTATAATCCATTTAATGATATTAAAATTTTCATCAAATATCGTCCTTTTCTCCATCAAAATTCTTGGTAAGTCAAATGGTTTCCATCGGGAGAGGTCTTCAATACTTTCAATGAAATCACAAAACTTATTCCTAAAAAAATGATTTGTAATTGGTTTGACTAAATCCAGCTCTGATATTGACTCCAACGGAACCTTAGACTCCCACACGTCACTCTAGAAGTCGATAGACTTACCATCTCCCAAAAACCACCTAGCTCCTCTATAGATATCCAATTTGCACTAAATCATGCTAGACCAAAAAGCTAAACCCTATAGGGGTAATGGGTCTCTAATAAATTGCTTCCCATCATTTAGGTATTTGGATTTGACAATATCAACCCATCCCACTTTCTCCTCTTGAACCAATCTCCAACCCTGCTTGGCAACAAGAGCTTTGCTCATGGATTTCAATATTCTAAGGCCTAAACCACCCTTATCCTTATTTATGCATACTTGGTCCCATGCCACTAGATGAAATTTATTTTTCTCACTTGCTCTCGACCAAAGAAATGATTTTTGGATATGTTCTATTCTTTCAAGAACATTACCTAGGATTTAGAATAGAGAAAGGAAATATACTAGGATGCTTTGAAGGGTGGCCTTAACTAACATCAATTTTCTTATTTTGGCTTAGGAGAGCCCCTTTATAGCTTACAAGATTTCTATGGACATGTTCCACAATCGGTTCCCAAAGGGATGATCTTGAAGCCCAAAAAAACATTTGCATTCCCAAGTACGTTGAAGGGAGAGGCCCAATATTACATCCTAGAATATCCACAATCATCAACTACCTTGTTGGAGGAGTATTGATGAAAAATAACACTTTTCCTAAAATTAACCTTTTTACCCATTGCCTAATCATAATCTTCTAGAATACTTATGACTGATTTTGCTTGTGGAATTGAAGCTTGAAAGTATAGAAGAGTATCATTGACAAAATGATGATGGTATATGGGAATCATGGGTATAGCTAGCTTATGGTATACAATAGAATAGTCAGCTTTGGTGGCCTGCCCCAGAGATTCTTCTAGTAAAATAAAAAGGTATGGGGACAACATATTTCCTTGATGAATTTCCCTACAACTCCTGAAATATATTACTGTCAAGACATTCAGCAGAAATGATAACTTGGCTGAAGAGACACATAATTTGATCAAAATTATAAACTCCTGACTAAAGATAAATTTATGTAAGACTTTAAAGAGAAACTCCAAATCAAACCTATCATAAGATTTATTCATATCTAGCTTGATCAAGGTCCCAAAATTATAGCTTTTGATCACCGAATGGATGATTTCATGGACTACAATAATTCCATCCAGAATTTGCCTCCCAACCACAAAATCGCTCTATAGGATATCAATGATGCTTGGTAATAAAAGTTTCAATATGTTCGCTAGGGTCTTCATAAAAATTAAAAAAATAGTATTGCATAGACTAATAGGCATATAAGCTACAAATCCTTAGCATCAACTATTTTAGGAACAAGCACAAAAAATGTAGAGTTGACATCTGAAGGGATCCGTTTCAAAGACTGAACATCTCTAATGGCATCACAGATCTTTGGCCCCAAAATATATCAAAGTTTTTGAAATAATATTGGGGGAAACCCATTAGGTCTTGTTGGTCACGAATCTGCCATAGGAAAGGATTTTCTAAAAACTATGCACCCTAGACCCGGCCAACATTGAAAGGCTAGGAGAAAGAGATGTCTCCCAGACCAATCTCCAGAGAGGGCTGGTTCCCTTACTATAACTAAGTTTGATTTCAGATTAAAGCTGCTAGAAAGGAATTATAAATGTGTAGAAAGAACAGGAAATACATGGAAGAGATGGGAAATATAGCCGTAGGCCGAATTTGTTAGATCGGGAAAAAGAAACTCAGCAAGATGGAACTTCAAGTGTATAAACAACATATAATTTCAAAATACAGCATAATCCACTTACGAATTTGCACAGACAACCCTCAGAATTGCATTTTAGAACTCACTTTCTTCTAAGAAATATTCAAACTCAAATGCAGAATTTGAATCTAACAGTAGATTGGAAAGACGAGCTTAACAGAAATACATAAAACAGAAGGAAATCATTACACAGAAAGATGCTTGCGAAATCAGAGCCAAATATTTCTTATTTACGCAAAAACAACTTGAAAGCTTTCAAAAAAAATGTCTCTCAAAACTCCCCCGACCTTTGTTCTTGAGATTTACATGGATTTATATAGAGGTCTTGCCTCTTTACAACATTTAAAACTTGCGACAGACCTCCTCGAGATCTACAACAATATGCAACAAAAACAAGGAAATGATCCTCTTGAACAACCTCGAAAAACCCAAAAATTGAATGCAATAAGGAGTCGATCGTCTTCATTAAATGGTCATCTTCGAAATATGCTTGAACCGTTAGAAACCATGAACAGCAGCTTCGAATAATGGAAATCTTCAATTCTGGTAGCTTGGGCACGTTCTTCTACCTTGACCGCATCGAAAAGTAGCAACACATTTAATTCTGGAGCACTTTTAATCATCAAAAATCACAAAACCTTATCGGACCGTTTGAACCGCTTTCTGGCACGAAACTGTAACAGGTCACAAAAACACGACATGTCACGAAATCGTGACATATCTCTGCTCCATACGCTTCTGTCGCTTTAAACCCGTGAAAATCCTCCATGTCACAAAATCGCTACATATTCAGCTTCTTTATCTCCTTCGCTACCCTGAATCGTGAAAACGCGATGCTGCACGATTTTGCTACGTTTTCTGTCTTTGGCTTTATCTTCCCGATGAGTCACAAAATCACGACATTATCTTCTTACTGCTCAATCTTCTCTTCTGTGGCACGAAAATCCAACATGTCATGATTTCGCTACAATTCTCTACACTTAGTATTTCTTCAACAATGTGTTGCGAAATCGTGATGTTTGCTTGCTACTAGCCTTTATCTCCATGAATGTCGTGAAATCACGACGTCAACTTCTTTCTTGCCCTTAGCCTCAACAATGTCGTGAAATCGTGACAAGTTCTGTCTTACTGTGCTCTATCCCACAATTGTCGTGAAATCATGACCATTTTCTACCTTAAGCCTTTCTGCCTCACTGTGTCGCGAAAATGCGATGCATCACGATTTCACGATGTCTTTTGAAGTGTGTGCCTTGCTTGTTATTCCATCGTGATATCGCTACGTCATTTGTCACCATCACCCTCTGCTGAGTTATGTCATGATTTTGTGACAGTTTCTAACGTTATGCTCCCTAGCCATCACAAGTTGTGAAAACACGACATGTCACGATTTCATGACGATTTTGCTACGCTTCCCTCGCTGACCATTTTGACCATGATTCTCCAACACGTCGCGATATCGCGACGGTTTTACACCCCTGCTGTCGTTGACTGCGTTGACCATGATTTTTTGACATGTCGTGAAATCGCTAAAACTTTGCGTTTATTTTCTCTCTCCTCAATCGACCCGCAATAATGTGACATGTTGTGATATTACGACGGTTTTTTATTTTGGCCCTCCATGCTGTTTTTTGTCACGATTTCGCGATAGTCTTCGGACTTAGGCATTTTTTGCATCAAAACCTATAGAGGAGTTAGAATTTCAATAGCTTATGCATGAATAATCAATAATCAACATAATGTGGCAAAAATGCCAACATTCTTGGTGGCTCGCGGGGTATACAGTTCTACTGTATGCACGAATCCCAGACCTAAATCCATTGGGCAACAGAGTCAAGAAAATTAGAACAAAAAGCTGGCTGATGGGGTACATCTCGACAGACTGCTGCAACAACTCTTGTTGAATGATTGAAACTTCAAGGAATTCTATATTTGGTTGAACTGACCATGGAATGGAAATGAGGAATTATGGAATAATGGAATGGAGGGAGTGATGCGGTAGATACAGCAACAGAGTGCTACTATGCTACCAGCTGCTATGAAATGGAAATGGAAGTGAATGGAATAAACAAAATGATGATCAGTGAATGTGTAGGCTATGGAATGAGAATGGAATGGGGAAATGAACTGTGGATAAATGCTTAAATGACAATGAACTTAGAAGACAAAGGATGAGAAGAAATGGCAATAACAGAAAAGGAAAAAAAAACAACAGTAGTGGCTTGATTACTTGCAGAAGAAAAAGGAGTAGCAGAAGAAGGGAATAAAGAGGGGGAAAGGAAGAAATAGTGAGGAAGCCACTAACTGTTGGGAAGGGGGAAGAAAAGAGAAATAAATACATACCTGTGGGCTCGCATGCAAAAAGAGCCGAAGTTGATAAAGGAAACAATACTTTTTTTTTTTTTTATTCTTTTTTTTGTTGTTTTTTTAAAACTATATACACAAGTTACAACATGATTGGCATGTTGCCACCAGAAACCCGATCTTAGGGGTTATCCGGTAAATCGGCAGTGTCCTGACCAGATCTGATCATACTTGAGTCGGTCCTTGAAATTGGGATGACCTCTTCCTGAATTTTTCCATGTTATAGACCTGGGCAAATTATCCTGCATGCCAGTACCCACATAGTTGAAAAATAATGGAGCAAAGAAATTTACCACATAACAGGCTCCTGTAGGTACCAGTTGTAGTAATTCCTGAAGCCAATGCCACCATCTTGAAGGGTTCCCTGATTGTGGACTGAGAACAAGTTCTTCCAACTCCTGGATCCGATCACAAAAATTGTCGAGAGATAGTCCTTTTTTCAGGATCTCTTCAGACTCTTCCTCTTGATCTAGCATGCTCAATAGGTTCTGGCTAGATACTTGCATGTTGTGCACAGTGCCCTCTTGGTGCTCAGGTCCTGGAACTTGAATCTGTTCCTCTCCTTGGCCCATCTCCTGATAGAAATTGCAAGCAACCATATGGTTCATTGCTGGGAAAGTACTTGCATGTTCCCATCATTGGCTTTGGATGAAATCTAGCTCTTGAGCTCCACATAGCTGCATCTCAGGTCTCTGCACAGTATGTGGGATCTGCCATGATGAATACTGTGTTGGATAAATAGGAACAACAACTATCGGATAAGGTGATGGAGTTTCTTCCCACGGTAATTTTCTTGATAGGAGTAGAAGTTGTTCCGCTCGCACTGCTTCCTCAAATATTTGAGGGAACCTTCGTTCACCTGATTGCAGCAAGAGGAGGCCTATGTCAGAATGGAAAGCTTGAACATAGAAGAGGTGGGCTTGGGTGGGTGTCAGTCGGATCCTCTCTGGAATTCTCTTCCAGCTCCTCAAGAATCGGACATTGAAGTCTTTGATGCTCTCTAGAGGTGCTCTTGTGATGTACATTAAAAACTGAAAGAGATCCTGAGAGCTGTTAAAGGGATCTTCATCAAATCTTCTGATTAATGCTCCTGCTAGGTCATCCCATGAGCTGATGCTTTTATGCCTGAGCATTTTGTACCACTGTAATGCCCTTCCTTCCAAAGATAGAACCAGAAGTCGGATCATGACATTTTTGTGAACTATATCATGGGTGATTGAAAAAGCAGCAACATATTCAACATGTTCTAGAGCCATGCCCTCGGTGCCATCATATTTTGTTAGAGCTTTCAGGGCACCTTTGGGAATCTCATGCCGAATTTGGAGATTCAGAGGGCCAGGATCATCCCATCTAGGACAAACCCTCATCATTATAGCAGTGGTCTGCAAGATCATGACTATCACCATTAAGTCAGAGTCACAAAGTGATCATTCTTTTAGCTTGATAAGGCAGGTGTCTACGATTAAGAAATTTGGATCTTCAACTCAGCAAAGTCGCCAGATGAACTTACAAATCTCCGCTATGAGGTCAAGACAGCTCATCCAAATCTTGATACCTTTGGGTGTTAAACAATGAAACTTACAATCTCACCGATTATGGATCTTTTGAGACAGAAGAAGTATGTCCCACCGGGCATGCCAAAAACTGTTGGTCACGAATCTACCACAAGAAAGGATTTTCTAAAAACTATGCACCCTAGACCTGGCCAACATTGAAAGGCTAGGAGAAAGATATGTATCCCAAACCAATCTCTAGAGTGGGTGGTTCCCCTACTATAACTAAGTTTGATTTTAGATTAAAGCTGCTGGAAATGAATTATAAATGTGCAGAAAGAACAGGAAATACATGAAAGAGATGGGAAATATAGCCGTAGGCCGAATTTGTTAGATCGGGAAAAAGAAACTCAGCAAGATAGAACTTCAAGTGTATAAACATCATATAATTTCAAAATACAACATAATCCACTTACGAATTTGCATAGACAACCCTCAGAATTGCATTTTAGAACTCACTTTCTTCTAAGCAATATTCAAACTCAAATGCATAATTTGAATCTAACAACAGATTGGAAAGACGAGCTTAACAGAAATACATGAAACAGAAGAAAATAATTACACAGAAAGACGCTTGTGAAATCAGAGGCCAAATATTTCTTATTTACGCAAAAACAACTTGAAAGCTTTCAGCAAAATGTCTCTCAAAACTCCCTCGACCCTTGTTCTTGAGATTTACATGGATTTATATAGAGGTCTTGCCTCTTTACAACATTTAAAACTTGTGACAGACCTCCTCGAGATCTACAACAATATGCAACGGAAACAAGGAAATGATCCTCTTGAACAGCCTCGAAAAACCCAAAAATTGAATACAATAAGGAGTCAGTTGTCTTCATTAAATGGTCATCTTCGAAATATGCCTGAATCGTTAGATACCACGAACTGTTAGAAACCACGAACAACAGCTTTGAATAATGGAAATCTTCAATTCTGGTAGCTTGGGCATGTTCTTCTACCTTGACCACATTGGAAAGTAGCAACACATTTAATTCTGGAGCGCTTTTAATCATCGGAAATCACAAAACTTTATCGGACCGTTTGAACTGCTTTCTGGTGTGAAACTGTAACAGGTCATGAAAACACGACATTTCACAAAATAATGACATATCTCTGCTCCGTATTCTTCTGCCACTTTGAACCCACGAAAATCCTCCATGTCATAAAATTGCTATGTATTCGACTTCTTTATCTCCTTCGCTACCCTAAACCGCAAAAATACGACGTTGTGCGATTTCGCTACGTTTTCTGTCTTTGGCTTTATCTTCCTGATGAGTCGTGAAATCATGACATTATCTTCTTACTGCTCAATATTCTCTTCTGTGGCACGAAAATACGACATGTCACGATTTCGCTACAATTCTCTGCACTTAGTCTTTCTTCAACAATGTGTTGCGAAATCGCGACGTTTGCTTGTTGCTAGCCTTTATCTCCATGAATGTCATAAAATCGTGACGTCAACTTCTTTCTTGCCCTTAGCCTCAACAATGTCATGAAATCGTGACAAGTTCTATCTTACTGCGCTCTATCCCGTAAATGTTGCGAAATCACAACCATTTTTTGCCTTAAGCCTTTTTGCCTCACTGTGTCGCGAAAACGCGATGCGTCATGATTTTGCGACGTCTTTTGCCTTGTGTGCCTTGCTCGTTATTCCGTCGTGATATCGCTACGCCATTTTTTGCCATCACCCTCTGCTGAGTTATGTCACGATTTCGTGATAGTTTCTAACGTTATGCTCCCTGGCCATCGCAAGTCGTGAAACGCGACATGTCACGATTTCACGATGATTTTGCTATGCTTCCCTCGTTGACCATTTTGATTGTGATTCTCGAACACGTTGCGATATCGCGACGATTTTACACCCCTAATGCCATTGACTACATTGACCCCAATTTTTTGAAACATCGTGAAATCACTACGACTTTGCGTTTGTTTTCTCTCTTCTCAACCGACCCGCGATAACGCGAAATGTCGTGATATCACGACGGTTTTTTATTTTGGCCCTCCATGCTATTTTTTGTCATGATTTCACCACAGTCTTAGGACTTAGGTATTTTTTGCATCAAAACCTGTAGAGGAGTTAGAATTTCAACAGCTTATGCATGAATAATTAATAATCAACATAATGTGGCAAAAATGCCAATAGGTCCCGATGCTTTGAGTCTACCCATTGCAAAAACATTTTTACTGGTTTCCTCATCTAAAAAAAGGAGTATCCAAAACATTATTCATATATGTAGAGAATAGAGGTGGTATGTTATTTAGTAAGTGAGATTTAGCCTATTTATTTTTTGATGTCATGGAACACAGGATGTCCTTAAAAAAATTTACTACCTCGGATCTAATCTCTTCAATTTATTCGAAAAGTTCTCCATTTACTTTCATAATCACCTTGATCTTATTATTACTCTTGTGCCTCAGTGTAGTGGAGCGAAAAAGCTAGTGTTTCAATCACCCTTCTTAAGCCACATGGCCCTAGATTTCAACCTCTACATAATTTCTTCCTTATGGATCTCTATGAGAATAGATAGTTTTTTCCTCTTTAATTCCATATAATAACCTTCAATTTCAGCTATTTTCGAATCTCCATATTTTTGGAAACAATATTTCCAAAAAATTGCTTATTCTAATCCTTCAACTTTACCTTTATAAATCTCAACTTGGAGGCTAATTTTTCCATTCAAGAACCTGAAAACCTGTGACTCAACCATTCCCAAATATTGGATTCTAGAATAGGGTGTTGAAGCCACATTGCTTCAAATATAAATGATCAGGAAAAGAATGTCAAATCCCGTGTCTTCTCAAGAAAAATTGGATTGTGATCCGAGGCTAGCTTAGGGAGAGAGCATAAGGACACAAACAAAAAATAGGATACTTTATTTAGATACCAATATTCTATCTAACATAACCTAAATGTTTTGAATCCCAATTTTCTTGTTACTCCATGTAAATATCGATCCTTTCAAGTCCAAATCCATCAGCTCTTTGGAGTAAATAAAAGAGATAAATTTATTCATGCTACTAAGAATCAGGGTTCCTCATTTTTTATATTATGGATATAAGGGTGTATTGAAATAACCTTACAAAAAAATACCTCTCCTTTTAAACATTCTCTCATAGAACTAAGAAAATCCCAAAGCATGGTTCTATAGGGTCCCACAGTTGGGACATAAATATTTGAGGTTATCCATTTAAATTTTGATTTCTTGGAATAAAATAGGATGCTAATCACTTGATAAGATATGAAAACAGTTGACCCATAAATGGTTTTAGGGTCCCACATGCACAAGAGAACCCCCAAGGCACCGTTAGGAGATTTAACTACAAACTCAGCCTCCTTCCAAACCTTCCTCTTAACTATTTCAACACTACTACTATCCTTTTTTTTTTGTAGCAAAATTATATCTAGTTTACAATATTTTCTTATGGATTCCAATGCACAATGTGTAGGTACCCCATTAAGGCCCCTAATTTTCCACAATAAAATTTTCATTTACCATTTTTGTAAATAAAATCCCCATCCTTAGATTGAGGGGACTAACAAAATGAATCTAGCTTCAGCTGCTTACCTTTTGTATCCTTTTCATTTTTGAAATTGAGCTTGAACTGAAATCCATCTACAATATCATATTTCACCTCTCTACTTATTTGAACTTTATTGTATGGTTTGCCTACCTTCCTTGTAACTCCCACATCAATCGAACCCTTGTGTAAGCTTCTAGTTTTAGTATGCATCATCTTTACCCTTGAGGAACCTTCACCAGAGGGAGATTTGACATCGCTAGAGGAGTATTTGACATCACCCAAAGTTGTGATGTCCATTTTCAACTCCATATTCTAAGGAGATACCTCTCTTACTTGAGGGTCTTCAGAGCCATCCTGCTCAGCCTCCTTTGAGTTTAGGTATTGAAAATATTTTTGGAGAAACTCCTTAGGTATTTGAGTTTCAGAAGTTAAATATTTATTTTTGAGCATTGTTAGGCCAAAAAAAATACTTCCTAAAATCATACACCCTTTTTCATCATTTTTTGAAGCCATTTGTTGAATATCTTCCTCAATAACTTGATTCAGACTAGGAGCTTCACCTGAGGGACCTACAGAATCATATCCTACCTTCTTTCCTAGGAGTTGGTCTCGGTTTTGCTTTGCATTTATTTTCTTCCAATTTTTCTTGAAATGGGTCTTCTTGTTTTGGATTGTTCATGAGCTAGGGACATGGCCAAATTATTATAGACTGAACATTTCAATGGTAAATTCTTATATACAATAGGCTGAATCCATGACCTGAAATTCAAAAGCAAATTAATGTGATCTGAAATATTAGCTTTAGGTTCAGCTATAACACACATACAGGTAAACACTAATATGTATTTGGCCCTAGTTCTCAAGTTTATTAGGGCTAGATCACCTATGTCTTTAGCTATGCCTTTGAGAATATCAACATGCCAAAGGTGAAAGGGTAGATTAGGTAATCTAACCTATAATGGAACAAGATTGTTTTTAGGTTCTAGGATTAAAATCAGGTTCCCACTTCTATAGAAAGGTCCTCACTTTCCCAAGAAACAGGGCCCTCCACCCAAAATCTTCTTTGAATCCTCCTCGCAGTTAATATTAATGAGAAAAAAATCGTTGGAAGCTACCATGATGTCCAGAGCTCCCTTAGTCTTCCACTTAACCAGGGCCCAACATATTATGGCATCAATGTTAAGCCTCCTCCATTGAAATTTACCAACCAGGTTCCAAGAATCTTCTTTCATAGTGATGGACAAAAGCTCATTCTAAATTGGTAAAATATCAGGTCAAAGAGAATCGGTGACTTTCCAACCACATAATCAAAAATGGTAACCTCAGCATATGAACACTTACTTGGAGATGAAAATTTCTCAAGGGATTGGGACCCAACCAAAGATATGATAGATGGAGTCCCAACGGTCCCTGATTTAGGAGAAAACATGATCACTCTAGCCACCTCATCAGACTGCACCTCCTGAACCAAGACTCTATAACCTTATGCCACTTGGGCTTGAACCTGCTCCCAAGGATCTCCACCTTATTTTCAACTTTTAGACTATCAGATACATTATCGTATAGAATGATCACATCCCCATCCATGGCCACTCTCTCTAAACTTTACACCTTCCCATCATCACCCATTTCAAATTCTTTGACTCTCATCCTCTCTCCCCCCACTACTTAGATTTTCATTTAGATCAACTATTGATTATTTCAAAATTTTCTAGAAAAATCCTCTTACAACGTTGCTCAGTTTTTCCCACAAAACACTTTGATGCCACTGCTTATATTTTCCATAGAAACCCTCTTACGCTACTATTCTATTTTTCCAAAATCCCTTAGATGTTGTTGCTCAGATGTTTTCCACAGAAACCCTTTGACATTATTGCTCAATTTTTTCCATGAAAATCCTCTTACACCACTGCTTAGTTATTTCCACAAAATATTCTTACATTGTTTCTAAATTTTTCCATAAAACCCTCGAATACTATTGCTCAGATGTTTTCCATAGAAACCAGAAAATCCTCAGATGCCACTACTCATATATTTTCCATATAAACCCTCTAACGCTGATGCTCAAATTGTTTCAATAAAATACTCTTACGTTGCTGCTCAAGTTTTTCCCACAAATTTTTTCCTTGAAAATCCTCTTATGTCTTTGCTCAGTTTTTACCATAAAACCCTTGAATGTCGTTGCTCAGATTTTTCCACAAAAACCATTTAACACTGCTGCTCAAATGTTTTCCACAAAAATCCTCTTATGTCGTTGCTTAGTCTTTTTCAAAAAACCCTTAGATGTCGCTACTAATATTTTTTCCACAGAAACCCTCTAATGATACGTCTCAATTTTTTTCCATGAAAATCATCTGAAATTGCTGCTCAATTTTTTTCCATAAAATTTTCCAAGAAAATCCTCTTATATTGTTGCTTAGTTTTTTCCACAAAACCCTCGGATGTAATTTCTCTGATGTTTCCCACAAATCCCTCTTATGCTGTTGCTCAATTTTTTCCACAATTTTTTCCATGAAAATCCTCTTATGTCATTGCTAAGTTTTTTACACAAAACCCTTGAATGTCACTTCTCAGATATTTTCCATAGAAACCCTGTAACGACATTGCTCAAAATTTTCTATAAAAATCCTCTTACGCTACTGCTCAATTTTTTCCTCAAATATTTTCCACAACAGTCCTCTTATGTCATCGCTTAGTTTTTTTGACAAAAACCTTGGATGCCGCTGCTTAGATATTTTCCATAGAAATCCTCTAATGACACTGCTCAATTTTTTTCAATGAAAATCCTCTTACACTAGTGCTCAATTTTTTCCCACAAACATTTCCACAAAAATCCTCTTATGTCGTTGCTCAGTTTTTTCCACAAAACCCTCGGATGTTGTTGCTCAAAATTTTTTGAAAAAGGATAATGTGATAAATTTTTGAAGATGATAGTTACACTTTAGATGGCATGTTGTGGTGTAACAACATTTGCATTCCATGCTATGACCTTAATTTTTTTAGAGGAGATAGTGAAGTTGAATCATAATGCTTTCCTCTACCAATATTTCTCTATAGTTGTAAATAAAGTTGTCATAATATAGTTGAATGACACACAAGAGACACATAATTTGTATTTCTTGGAAAATTAGGAGTCATGCAAGATGATATAATTTAGATTATCATATTTAATTTTTGCATAGCATGAAGGAGCGATGGAAAACTTGAGGAGTCACATTGATGTATGGGAAAATAACATCCTAGTCAAAAGTAAAATTAAAGAAATTATGAATTTATCTTCTAGATTCTATATAAGTATCCAATATAGTGATCACTATATAATATGATATGGTTCTAGTGATTGGGAAGCATAGGATTAAATTTATCAATAGGTTTATAAGAAGGGCCAAGAGGTCCTAATGGATGATTCAAAGGGGTTGTCATCTAGATTAATTTGTTTCCCCTCAGGAATATCTCAAACAAAAAAGGATGATGTTTACCTTATATTTTATTAAAAACAACACAATTGGAGTGATTTACAAATGGTGGACATGTTGACACCTTGAAGGATTAAAATTAAGTTTAACATAGACTCTTTTAAGATAACACAACATATTTTTTGCACAAGATAGTATGTAGTTTTGACATCACTGAAGAATTATATAGGGGGGACTAGTATATTAATCATGAAATTTCCTATTATACAATGATAGATTAGACCAATGACCATTTATTGACATTGGAAGAGATGACCCTTAACCCTTGGCTTGAATATAAAAGGCATCTCTCATTCTGCCTATTGTTATTATTTCTTTTTAGGTGTATAGGTATTTTTATTAGATCAATTAGATGAGCATAAGATTCCATACAATGGTTTAACTTGTTGATGTATCAATTGTGGTCTTGGATTTTAAAATACAACCTAATATCAAGTCTTAAAACTTGTTTGACCCTATTCACATTCTTTGACATTTCTTATAAGAGATTTTTTAGCACTCGGTATTATGAGTAGAGGAGACAACACATAGTTGTGAAGAACTAAAAAGTAGGCAACCAAATACTTGTATTGATTGACACTCTTGTATCATTAGCTAATAAGATGAGAAGAAGATAGTCTATCCCAAATATTGAGTGTTCTATTGGTTTTTGGCTTATGCACTTTACAATGTATCCATCAACATGTTTTTTGTAACATATGGTAGATGTGAATTTAAAAAATCATCTCAAATGGTGATGGTACAAGTGCTCCTAGCTATTTTATATGGTGATAGTTGATATCAACTAGTGTTGATTAGTGTAGGAGAAATCAATTCCAAATTATGTTGTCATGGTCTAGTGGTATTGTATTTAAATGGGGAGTCTCTCAAGATAAATTTATCAACGGTAAGGGTCATAGTTCATTTGGAATACAATCCTTATTAGTCTACATGATGTTAAATTTTTAAGTCATGATGTTTTGTATATTGACGGTGCTTTACTTATGCAATGCCATAGTATTGAGTTACACTTCTTTTGGTTTTGCTTTAGGCAATGAGTGAATGATGATAGGCATAGTACTTTATGATAAATAAGAAATGATAGACCTGGTAACCTATGATGAATGAGTAGCTCTAGACTTGGTACTATATGTCAAGTGGGATATGAGTGGGAATACAATCCCCCATTTATCAAGGCTTATTTTAAATTGAAGTAATTTGTTTCTTTTTATGATAGGCATTGATGGAATCGTGACAATTAAGTGTAAGTCAAAGGATTTAGCTAGTATAGAACTATGGTTTGAGATATTATTGACTCATCCTTATTTTATTTCAAGTAGCATAGTTATTCGATATTGTGAAATAACCATTGAAAAAATATAACATTCATCTCACCTTGAGCTAATAAAAAATTACATGGAGCACTAAGGATGCATTGAAAAGATGACCACAATGAAAGGCACTAAGAAGAAAAATCCCTAATTTTAAAATATTAGGAATCTTTTTACAACTTTATTAGGTCTAATTGTAAGATTTTAAAACTATTGAATAAGAATTTCAAAGTTTGAATATAATAGAAAAATGTTAACATAACTAAATACCTGTGTTTTACTTTATCTTAATTATTACCTTTTTTGAAAAGACATGAGTGACAAATGAACTTTTGTACAAAATACATTAAGATATCATCAGGAACATTATAGATAAAGCATCAATACATGCTTCTAATTCTTTACCTACATTTAGACACATGACAAACTAGTTTTTTACCATACCTTTGCAACATGTTGTTAAGGATTAAATTCTCAATAATGACCATATCAAAAAAGTCCTTATGAGAGGACCTATATGTTGAATTATTCTTGAAGATATTGGTTTATCAATGTAATCTAGGATTCTTAACTATATTTCTTTTTGATCTTGTATCTTGATAGTCTATGGATTTTGAGAAGCAAGAGATGTCATCAATATTGTTGATACATTGGTACATAACAACATTATCTTTAATGGTTTTGCATTCAAACATGTATGTTAGGTACCTTTTGGATTGAAAAGTATGAATATGAAGGATTAATAAGATGAATGTGAATGACCTGATAGACATAATCAATAATTTATGTTCTCAACACAACAAAATCCAAACATGTTTTTTTTATTGATAAAAAGTGACACATAATACATTATAAAGGAGTCACTTAGAGTTTCAATCCTACCACCTTTTTTTCTATTTTTTCTTTGGCATCATTTATGATTTTATCCACCATCATGGCATGGTGGCATAAAACATCTACAGTCAAACTTGGTATGGAGTAGAAGGTCATGGTCTAATACTTAATATTTGATGTTCAATATCACTAGCCAATAAAAATTTATTTTACTTTCATATTTCAAGCTCGTAGGTCAAAATAAGCTTAAAGTTTATTATTTCAAAGCATTTAACTTCAATTTTTATTTATATAATTATCATTACTGAAAATTTTTGGGTTCTAAATTTATATCTTCTTATCTAGATAAAACACTTTCCCCTTAGGTTTTAATTTTTCAATGAGGTCAATTCATTTTATGGGTTTGAATGAGGACTTGCAAGGTGTTGAATGTTCAAAAATATGAACCAATAGGGAATGAACCCCTCAGGATTCAAGACCAGAACTAGATGTTTCTCTTTTCATAGTAGAGGATTCCTCTAAAATCTTAGTTATAAAATTTCCTTTCACTATAAATGGTATGGGAAATAAACATCACGATGAATTTAAGCACTCTAGAGTATGGAATTGACCTCCTCAAGTAGTTTGACATGCCCCCTTGATTGGTACAATATATCTGTAAAGATAATGTTTACCTCTTAAAACAAGTCCAAACATTCTAGAAATGCAACTCAAATACAAGAAGTTAATTAATACCTATTATATTTATTTAAGTTGTAATATCTAAAAATAAATTTAAATTTTAGGCTAGATAACCTCCATATTGAAAATATAAATTTGATAGATATTTTATAGACTATAAATAATACAAAACACAACTTAGATGTAAGATTCCTTTTCTACACTTGGTTTTATATATTATGTTTATTTAGTTTTCTATTCTTTGGAATACAAATATCAAATGGCTTTGGATCATTTAGTTTTTTTTTGTTAATTTGAGTAGTATTTATAGCAGGTTTTGAAAGGGACCCAAAACCTTATTATATTCGGGCTAAACCTTCGTATGTAAGGATAGCATTTTCATAAAGGTATTACCACCTACCCCAAAACCCCTCGAAGACCTAGATGGAAGACCACTAAATCATAGGATCCACTGAAAGAAATAAAAAAATAAAAATAATAGTAAACATAAAACCACCCATAAAAAATAGTTTCCTTCAAGCAATGGTAAACCCAAACAAGTCAAAACCACCTCAAAATTTCCCACTCAACCACTGATACAACATATTTTTTACCAATAAAATAAAACTAGCATTCCTGCCATTGCCTTAGGGGGTCCTGAACCTATCAATTTTTGCTATCATCCTTTTTTTTCGTAGCATAGTGGGACAACGTCTTAGAGGCCTTCTTCAGGTATTTAATAGAAGTATCGATGGTGGATGCCACTAGTTCCAGTAGCATTTGGGAGCACTAATCCTCCTTCGCATTTGTAGAGTTAGATATGATGTGAGTGGAGGAAGAGGATGGCTCCACTTTAGGTTTTTTAAGCCTGGTCAAGGATTTGGTCATCGAGGAGGTATTTGACACCATAGCTCCTTTCTTCTACTCACTTCACCTAGCGCTCCTAATTAGGGAGCCTTTGGATCACCCTTCGACTATGCCAGGGCCACCATGGTCACCAGGGTGACTAGGTGAAGAATGAACCTCATCAGGGGGACTAGAAAAAATTGGTTTGACATTATGGATAGGAGGCCTGTTGGCTATAGCATGGCTAAAGATAATTGCTAGGAGACCTTGGTGCAATGGCTTCCCATTCATGTTTTGGTATTTTTCAATGGTCAGGGAAAGGGAATACAACAAGTAGTCAGGGATATAAACTACCTTACCATATCAGAGGTGGTTGATGAATGCTACATGAAAGATACGCAACGGCTTCTCTAGGTCATCACATGTGATATACTACATTATGGGAATGATGGCAATATTCTTAGGGGCAAGGAGGGAAGAAACATGCAAGGTGTACTTATCCTAATCCAAGCTCTTCCCTTTGTCATGGAATTGATTTGTATCCTCTTCACAATTGTGCTTATCATGCCTGATAAAGCACCCAGTCAACTAGAAGCCAATAAATTTAGCAAGCATCTCTATTGTCACCTTGAAGTGGACTCCCTGGACTATGAACTCATATTGGTTCCATGAGGAGACAAAATGTCTGGTAATTTATTCTTTGACTCCAAATAATTTTGTCAAGAAGGGGGTGAACCCCTTAGCATCCATAAATATCTTTGCAGAAGGATCAAGAACCAAATAGGTGGGCTCAACAAAGGCCATGCTTTTTGTAGAGGTAAAGGGGTATAAATAGGAATATGGGAGGTGAAGGGAGTCAAGGGTGGGGAACAACAGATCCGAGGTAAGGAAAATAAAGGAGACACAGGCAGAAAACCTAAGGTCTCAGCTAGTTAAAAATAAGTAGGTCGATTGGGGGATGCTGGGAGAAACGAAAGTGGATTGGACAAAACTATGGTGGGGGAAGACACAGGATGCCCCTTGGAGGAGATTGGATGAGAGAAGACAATCATTATCAATTGTGGCAAGATCAACCTCGATCGATGAAAGATACAGAGGATCAAAAATTTCACATAGGTTTGGGGAATATTCCATAAGAAACTTTGTGAGGGTAAATAGGGAGTGTTGTAAAAAGCAAAGGATAGCTTAGGAAGGTAGTAAAAGTCGAGAAAAAATGATGCAGGAGCATCTGGTGGCAGTAGAGCAATATTGCATCAACAAGAAAATTTGTAAGTGTTTGCCTTGATGTCGCGATATCGCGACAGATAAAAGTGTCGCGATATCGCGACATGTCGCATTTTTGCGACTCAGGAAGGAGAGAGAAGGCATAAGGAGAAAAGTGTCATGATATCATGACATGTCACACTTTCACGACCAGAAGACAAGAGGAGGCACCGAGGAGGAAAATGTCGCGATATCGCGATATGTCGCATTTTTGTGATCAGAAGACAAGAGGAGGCGTAGAGGAGAAAAATGTATTGCGACATGTTGCATTTTCATGACTCATGAAGGAGAGATAAGGCACAGGGAGAAAAGTGTCACGATATCGCGACATGTCACACTTTCACGAATAGAAGACAAGAGAAGGCGCAGAGGAGAAAAATGTCGCATTTTCGTGACCAGAAGACAAGAGGAGGTGTAGAGGAGAAAAATGTCACGATATCACGACATGTCACATTTTCATGACCAGAAGACAAGAGGAGGCATAGAGGAGAAAAATGTCATGATATCGTGACATGTCGCATTTTCATGACCAGAAGACAAGAGGAGGTGCAGAGGAGAAAAATGTCACGATATCACGACATATCACGTTTTTGCGACCATAAGACAAGAGGAGGCGCAGAGGAGAAAAATGTCATGATATCATGACATGTCACATTTTTGTGACTTAGGAAGGAGGGAGAAGGTGTCCAAGAAAAATGTCATGATTTCGTGACATGTCACGAAATCACGATCGAAACAGGGGAGAGAGGGCATCCGAAGAAAATGTTGCAAAATCGTGACATGTCGTGAAATCACGACCGAAAGAAGATAGGAGACGACCAGAGGAGAAAATGTCGCAATTTCATGATATGTCACGAAATCATGACCGAAAGAAGACAAGAGATGGCCAGAGGAGAAAATGTCATGATTTCATGACATGTCATGAAATTGTGACCGAAGGAGCAGGAAGAAAGCGAGGAAGGAAACTATCGCGAAATCATGACATGTCACGATTTCATGACCCGAAGCAGAGAGCGAAGGCTGAATGCAAAGTTGTCATGATTTCATGACCCAAAAATAGAGAGAGAGAGCAAAGAACAAAGATGTCGCGATATCGCGACATGTCATGATTTCACGACCCAAAGAGGTGAGAAGGAAGTAGAGAGCAAATATGTCGTGATATCGCGACATGTCGTGATTTTGTGACCCGAGAGGCGAGGAGGAGGTAGAAAGGAAAGATGTTGCGATATCGTGACATGTCATGATTTCATGACCAAAAATGAGAAAGAAGAGCCGAAAGGGAAAGATGTCATGATATCATGACATGTCGTGATATCGCGACCCAAAGAAGAGAAAGGCAACGAGGAAGAAAAGACACACGTTCCCAGACGGTGTTTCCCAAGGTGGTCAAAGGCCTCATTAAAGCATGATTTATTACCCGGTAAGCTTACTGAGCATGGCAGCCACTCGACTGTTGCGTCCAGAGGTCAGAGACGATCAGACGGCTCATCAATGTGTGTTTTTGTGGTTGCCCCGGTGGTAGTTTCCAGATAGGGTAAAATATGTGAAGGTTCAGTCATCGAAGGCAAGGAAGAGCCAACTTTTGAGATTTAGAGTATGTATTCTTCTAGGGGGGTCATTAATGGCCTGGAGGGTTGGGACCTCGAAAGAAACCTAGAGGTTTTAAAAGGGGAAGCAAAGGCATGTACAAGGGGTCAAAAAACTACCGAGGTAGAGTTGTAGAGTTGAAGGCAAGAGGCCCACTCTAGACCTATCTGGGCATGTTTTTCTTCCAAGGGGGGAGTAGAGGAGTTTATTTGGAATACTGCTGCCATTTTTGTAAATCTTTTCAAGTTGATTAATGAGAAACTCTGGTATTGAGAAGAGTGAATTTTGTGCCCCCCATCTCTCTCTCTATTTTTAGGTCATGAAATCGCGATCAAAAGAAGACAGGAGATGACCAGAGGATAAAATGTCACAATTTCATGACATGTCATGAAATCGCTATCGAAGGAGCAAGAAGAAAGCAAGGAAGGAAACTATCATGAAATCGTGACATGTCATGATTTCGTGACCCGAAGAAGAGAGCGAAGGTGAAATGCAAAGTTGTCATGATTTTGTGACCCAAAAACAGAGAGAGAGAGAGAGTAGAGAGAAAATATGTCATGATATCACTACATGTCACAATTTCATGACCCAAAGAGGTGAGAAGGAAGCAGAGAGCAAAGATGTCACGATTTCATGACCCAAGAGGCGAGGAGGAGGTAGAAAGGAAAGATGTCGCGATATCACATGTCATGATTTCATGACCGAAAATGAGAAAGAAGATCCGAAATGGAAAGTTGTCACGATATCGCGACCTGAAGAAGAGAAAGGCAGTGAGCAAGAAAAGATACGCATTCCTCGACGGTGTTTCTCAAGGCGGTCAAAGGACTCATTAAAGTATGATTTCTTGCCTGGTAAGCTTGCTGAGCATGGCAGCCACTCGACTACTACATCCAGAGGTCAGAGACGATTAGATGACTCATCAATGCATGTTTTTGTGGCTGCCTCGGTGGCAGTTTCCAGATAGGGTAAAATATGTGAAGGTTCAGTCATCGAAGGCGAGGAAGAGCCGAATTTTGAGATTTGGAGGATGTATTCTTCCAGGGGGGTCATTAATGGCCTAGAGGGTCGGGACCTCGAAAGAAACCCAAAGGTTTTAAAAGGGGAAGCAAAGGCATGTACAAGGGGTCAAAAAACTTTCAAGGCAGAGTTGTAGAGTTGAAGGCAAGAGGCCCACTCTAGACCTATCTGGGCATGTTTTTCTTCCAGGGGGGAGTAGATGAGTTTATTTGGTAGACTACTGCCATTTTTGTAAATCTTTTCAAGTTGATTAATGAGAAACTCTGGTATTGAGAAGAGTGAATTTTGTGCCCCCCATCAGTGGTATCAGAGTAGGAGTTCCTAAGTGTGTAAACAGATCACTGAAAGTGAGGCAATTTGCACCAAGATTTGTGGAAGAGCAGAAGTTCTTGAGTGTGTAAAAAGATCATCGAAAGTGAGGCAGTTTGCACCAAGATCTGTGGAAGAGCGGAAGTTCCTAAGTATGTAAATAGATCATCGAAAGTGAGGTAGTTTGCACCAGGATATGTGGAAGAGCGGGAGTTCCTAAGTGTGTAAAAAAATCACCAAAAGTGAGCCAGTTTACACCAAGATCTATGGAAGAACAATATTTCTTGAGTGTGCGAGCAGATTGCCGAAAGTGAGGTAGGTTGCACTAGGATCTATGGAAGGGTTGTAAGGGAAACAAGCAGAATGCCTCCACGAAGAAACTATGGTGGTGGAAGAAATATGGTGCCAGCAAAAGATTTTAGAGATTTGCAAAGGTAAGTTTAGGCCTTACAAGAGGAGTTGCGCAGAGGGATTGAACCCAGAGGAGAGGGAAGTGAAGGTCACTTCTCAATGCACCTTGGTTTTCTGATGCAGGAGCATCCAGTGGCAGTAGAGCAATCTTGCATCAACAAGAAAAATTGTAAGTGTTTGCCTTGATGTCGCGATATCGTGATAGAGAAAAATGTCACGATATCGCGACATGTCACATTTTCACGACTTAGGAAGGAGAGAGAAGGCGCAGGGACAAAAGTGTCATGATATCGCAACATGTCGCACTTTCACGACTAGAAGTCAACAGGAGGCACAAAGGAGAAAAATGTCACGATATCATGACATGTCACATTTTTGTGACCAGAAGACAAGAGGAGGCGCAGAGGAGAAAATTTTCGTGATATCACGACATGTCGTGTTTTAACAACCAGAAGACAAGAGGAGGCACAAAGGAGAAAAATGTCACGATATCGCGACATGTCGCATTTTCGCAACCAGAAGACAAGAGGAGGCATAGAGGAGAAAAATGTCATGATATCGTGACATGTCACATTTTTGCAACTAGAAGACAAGAGGAGGCGCAGAGGAGAAAAATGTCACGATATCGTGACATGTCACATTTTCGCTACTTAGGAAGGAGGGAGAAGGCGTCCAAGAAAAAATGTCACGATTTCGTGACATGTTGCAAAATTGTGACCGAAACAGGGGAGAGAGGGCGTCTGAAGAAAATGTCATGAAATTGTGACATGTCATGAAATCGTGACCAAAAGAAGATAGGAAATGGACAGAGGAGAAAATGTTGTGATTTCATGAGATGTCGCAAAATCGTGACCGAAAGAAGATAGGAGATGACCAGAGGAGAAAATTTCATGATTTCACGACATGTCACAAAATCACGATCGAAGGAGCAGGAAGAAAGCGAGGAAGGAAACTGTCGTAAAATCATGACATGTGATGATTTCATTACCTGAAGTAGAGAGCAAAGGTGGAATGCAAAGTTGTTGTGATTTCGTGACCTGAAAATAGATATAGAGAGAGCAGAGAGCAAAGATTTCACGATATCACGACATGTCACGATTTCGTGACCCAAAGAGGTGAGAAGGAAGCAGAGAGCAAAGATGTCATGATTTCATGACCCGAGAGGCGAGGAGGAGGCAGAAAGGAAAGATGTCATGATATTGCGACATGTCACGATTTCACGACTGAAAAGGAGAAAGAAGAGCTGAAAGGGAAAGATGTCGTAATATTGCGACATGTCGTGATATCATGACCCAAAGAAGAGAAAGGCAACAAGGAAGAAAAGACATGTGTTCCCAAACGGTGTTTCCCGAGGTGGTCAAAGGCCTCACTAAAGTATGATTTATTTCCGGTAAGCTTGCTAAGCATGGCGGCCACTTTACTGTTGCATCCAGAGGTCAGAGACAATCAGATGGCTCATCAATGCGTGTTTCCATGACTGCCCCAGTGGCAGTTGCCAGATGGGTAAAATATGTGAAGGTTCAGTCATCGAAGGTGAGGAAGAGCCGACTTTTGAGATTCGAAGGATGTATTCTTCCAGGGGGGTCATTAATGGCCTAGAGGGTCGAGACCTCGAAAGAAACCCAGAGGGGTTTTAAAAGGAGAAGCATAGGCATGTAGAAGGGGTCAAAAAACTGTCGAGGCAGAGTTGTAGAGTTGGAGGCAAGAGGCCCACTCTGGACCTGTCTAGGTATGTTTTTCTTCCAAGGGGGGAGTAGAGGAGTTTATTTGGTAGACTGCTACCATTTCTATAAATATTTTCAAGTTGATTAATGAGAAAATTTGGTATTCAGAAGAGTGAATTTTGTGCGCCCCATCAAAAAATATCATGATTAGTGGGGTAGGGGTGTAAATGCTTTCCCAACTTCTTACTCTTTACCACGTAGCAAGAAAGGAGTCAGGCACTGATAAATTAGAGCACGACATCTTGGGAGGTTTGCATGTAGTTGGTCTTGAGGTCTGGGTACCACCCTAATTTAGTCGAGTGGGGAGTGTGCCAGTTTCCCCATACTTTTCCACTCATGATATTGATCTTGGTGAGATATCTAATACACATGTGGCCCCTACCTACACATTGGAACAAATATCTAACAAACCCACATATGGTTATGGAAGCTCCTATGATAAGTTTTGATTCAAGATTCACATCATTTGGGACTTACAATTTTGAAATTTCTTCCTGTCTCAACTTGTTGCATCAATAATTTCTTGATGAAATATTTCTCTCTAGATTTTGAGACTAGTTGATGATGCTACCAGGTTGGCCATGATATCAGTAAGTTTATTGGCCTCCCTAAAATTATAATGGATGGTTGTCTGTGAGTGACTTCAAAGGATTTTATTGGATTCTTGGATGGTTTTGAAGACTTTCCAATACGGAGTCTTGTCATTACTTATGTAGTTGATAATATTTAGGGAGTTGCCCTCGATGATGACCTTTATAGGGTCCTCCTGCAGCAAGAATTGCTCCCTCCACAAGGCCATGGCCTCTGCAACGTTGTTAGTCTGAGATCCAAGAAATTCCACAAACACAAGGATCATGTTGCTTTCATGGTCTCGGATGATGCCTCCTACTTCTGGAACATTTAGTTTTTAAGTTATATAATTTTTATAAATAAAACTTTAAAAAAGAGTGTTTCCTAATTTTGGGATCCATTTTTAATGATAATATTTATTGATTAATTAATATTTAAAAAAATATTAACATGTTATTATTTTTCATATAAACTAAGAAAACAACAACCATAGAATTATTTAATTAAAGTTCAAAAAATTATTTTAGAAAATTATAAATCGTTTTAAAAAAATATAATTTAAAAACAAAGTTAATTTCAAGAGAAAATATTGGATATATGCTTCAAATTTATTATTAAATGTATTGATACAATTTTATCTAGGTTATTAAGCTTTCTAAAATTGTTATCTATCTATCTATCTATCTATCTATCTATCTATAAATATGAGATAGATAGATATGGATATAGATATAGATATAGATATGTTCTTTTTTTAATTTATACATTATGATTCAACACCATAATCTATATTTAAGCTATATAAATTAGTCTTACGATAACAATTTGCTATGACTATACAAATCAAACTTTTCAAAATGAATGGTAAAATTTAGGTTTTTTTCCACAACCAACACTATTTAATATTTTTGTAAGGAATGCCAAAATAGTTTATCCATAAACATAGATAATGAAATTCATTTATGAGGTTATTAAAATTAGAATTAGTTATAAGTTAATTTTATCTTAAAAACTATATGTAATTTCTAAGTTTACATTTTATATTATATAAGAGTGATTTAGTAGATACACAAATATAAAATATGGATATCATTATGTTATATAAATAAAAAGTATACATGTATTATATGATGGGCATACAACTATTTTACATACTATTAGAAGAAAAATATTCCCATTATGGATAAATGCCTATCAAATTTCAATCTTGGGCATTGATTGTATCCATAGTTGTCCTTTTCATTGTGTTTATTGAATAACTTTTATAGGTTTCAAATTATCTATTTCAATGCTCGTGTGACCACTAGAAATTTTTATTAATATCCTTTTAAGGGATAAACTTTGATTTGTTTCTATGGACTATGATGGGCCTTTTTGCATACAATGAGGACTATTGGCTTGATATTTATTTTGGGAGATGATATATCAAAGGTTCCACATCAAGTGGTGGTTCAATGGTATTTTGATGCCATGCTACATGACACACCTATTTTATTCCACAATCATTCAATATTCTATGTACATTTGGTTTCAACAAGAACTTGGGTATCTTTGTCCAACGCATAAATTTTTACATGTTTGGATAAAAGAAGTTACAATATCAAATCTTGGCCTCTCCTTTTAGCATATTACCTCTATTGCAAGAAGGTTTACACAACCACTTTGGAGGTTCAATTACATGGAAATATTATTATATTTAAATTTTTAGTGGTTTGACAATGGAATAGTGGAAAAGATAATCACCCAGATATTCAATGCTTTGTCTAGAGGTGTTGTGTCTTATCATCATTTTCAAAAGCAAAGTTCTTGACAAAAATATAGGTGGAAATGGATATTTATAAATGTTGGTGTCACTCTCCTCTTTAATGGATTGGATTCTTTAATTGTTAGACTAAAACACATATAGTGTTTGTAGGGATGTGATTGGTAGTCAAAACTGAGTCCCTTATCTTTTTCTCTTTGTCTCTTGTATACCATGTGGCTACCAATATGGTTAAATTCTAGTTTATGTGGCTCCAAATTGGGATCTTGAAAACCATTTTGAATCTATATGATACTTTTCCATTCCATGATTGATGATTGGCATAAATATTTAGAAAAATATTATCGTACTCTCTAATATTAGTGTACAAAGATGGAGAAGTCAAATGATAAAAGATAACTAGCTATATATCCTATCATTGGTCTAGTTAGTGACAAATGAAATCAGCATGTTGTACAATACATGACACTTTTTAGTAGTCATAGTCATTTCTTTAATTTTTTAATTCAAATGGTTTTCATTGTTTTGAGAGTGTATGGAGGGATTTTTTTTTTAATTCCATATGTTTTGCATAAAAAGTTACTCGAGCCCATTTTTTTAAATAACATATCTTTTTTAAGTTCTTCATAATGATTACATTAATTTTATTCTATCTTGTTGGTATAGTATGGTAATTTTATCGTATTATCTAGACCACATAAGTTGCATTTACCCTAATCAATGAGAAAACAATACCAATATCATGCACAAGTTGTCATATGCACTATTGCAAGAGCATATTATAATAGAGGGTTTCTTGCAGGAGGAATTAATATTCTTCTATATGGTGATGATACTCATATAATATTAAATATATTTATAGTTTTTGATATGATGAGGGCATCTCACACATTCCTTGGTGATTTGATGGTCTTCTAAATCATGTGGAAAAATCATATATTTATTAAGGGTTCAAATATTATTTTGCCTAATTGAACATTTATTATTAAGGTAAGATGCTGGAACCTCTAATATTATATCTCCTTAGACCAAATATTAGACTATTTGAGGTCACTAAAATATGGCAATCTAACCTTATAAGCCAAGTTCAATAGATGGTGAGTAATCATATAAAAAACCTTAATATAAATAATTATTAGTGTTCTTGATCTAATAATATGACCAACAATTTGAAGTAGTCACCCCTACTAGCATTGGTTAAATAACTTGGATTATAAATATTAACTAAGTCTCCATTAAGTATTTAATAACTTATAGTTGAATCCTCATCGATCTACGTTAATGTGACATATATTTTTTTTAACCTTGAGGATTAGGTATCTAACATTAATACATATCACTCACTAATATATTATATCGATCTATATCATAATATTACTATATGATCTATTATTAGGATTCCACCTTGACCAACAACCCTTTTATTTTGTGAACCTAATGTTTCTATTTTACTTCTCTTCTCTTGCACATGAGTTGTCGTGAATGTTATGCTTCATTTAATTTTTTAAAATTATTATAAAATTGAATAACAATGTGTGCAACCCTACTCCTGGAATGATTTGAACCTTTGAACTCTTATTTACAATTCCAAATTCTTAATTATTAAGCCCACTAAAGTTGTAGTCTTTATAATAAATGTAAAGCAATTTAAGGATGAATACTTACAACAAGATGGTTTGTGATAATATCATTTATTTATATACAAGTACAATACTATTGAACAATTATGATATAATATGAATGAGTTTATATAAACCATATAATTAATTCAAAATATGAAATGCATATAAAAATTAAAAGTTAAAAATATTTTTTTAAAGACTGAGATCTTGAAGAAGTGGTGTGGTTGGGAATTCAATCTAAAGAGGAGAAGAATTTGTGTTCACTTGGAACTCAATGTCTCTTATGGTATTATGTCCTTGTTTTCATGATGAATATTATATAAAAAATAACATTAGAAAAAAAATTATTATGAAATGCTAAATAATTAGTCTTTGTCTATTCTTACAAAACTTAAAGCCTCAGATTAATTTATTAGAAAAGTACAATTATCACTTCAATTCATTCTCATAAATAATTAATTGAATGTGATATATGTATACATACACATATATGTAAAGTCTATCAATGCACAAATATGGGATGTCAAAAGATAGACATGAATCTAAAAGCAAACAAAAAGTAAAACATGACCATATTATAAAGAATATTATGCATGTGTTAATATTGAAGTGTCAAATATCTCTTGGTGCATCATGGAACTTAATATATTTATGTTTTAAATCACATAAATTTGATATTTTAATAAACATATATTTATTTTTTGTTTAAAAAACAATAATTATTCTACATATAATGAACTCATGAATTTATAAACATGTGTTTCTAACAAAATTTTCCAATTCTTAGAGGTCCCAAATCACCCATCTAGCTATCTTGTGATATTGTGAGGTAGCATCCATGGAACATGTGAACCATAAAATATTCTTTGAGAGCTTATGAATGCATTTAAAATATTTAGATATTAATATGGGATTATTAATATACTTTTTCTTTTTTATTTAAATATTATATTATGATTTATTTAAATATTTATTATTACTATTGTAGGACCTAAAATAGGAGATAAATATAGTAAATAAGAAACCCAAAAAATATCTTATTATTGACCATAAAAAGACCTTACCAAGTAACATATACAATAAACCATGGAACCTAAACAAACTCCCAATACAAGGCAAAGAAGATATTGTTAATGAATAATTTTAAAACTAGAATAAGAGAGGAGAATAGAGAGAAAATAAATAAGTGAATTAGTGTCAATTATATGTATATGAGAATGATTATAAATGCTCTATATGACCCATGGAATATAGATGATTTTCATATAGTTTTAGCTATCACATTAGAAGCCATAATTGAAAATAATTAATGTTATGTAAAATGGACTTGAAATAATATATAAATTATGGAGGAATAAATAAATGGATACATAGATAAGATATCTAATTAATATGGAAAAATATAGATTAGAAAGGAATGATTTATATTCCTTTTTTAAAATCTTAAGACTATAGACGAAAAGTTTTTAAAATAACTATTTTTTCTATTAATAGGTGTCTATATCCTTAGATTGCAAAAAAATTTTATTATTCATGATATCCAATATTTCGTGATTGGATAGTAATGAGGTGACCATCAACTTATCAAGGAAGTTTGAAGTAGATTTTATCCTAGGCTAGATACCCCATATTATTATTTTTTTGAAAAGTGACATTATATTATTAATAAAAAGTAATAAGAGTACACAATTAACAAAAAAATATTGGTGGCATGAAATCACACCCTAAAAATCCTAATCCATGAGTCTAGCCCAAAAACAAATAAGGTTCTATGAACTATAAACTATTAACCAAAGAAAGCCAAAAAAAATAGTAACCCATTAGAGATATAGTAGTAGTAGGTATGGTCCTAACACAAGGGGGTATATTTATCTATAGGGTTACTACTCCCAACTTATGTGGGGGCTCCTTAGTAATGGATTCCCATACAAACTAGTCATGATATTGATATTATTCTACCATATCCCCTTGAGTATCCTTTGTTGTTCTTGGTGGCACAAACATTAGGTTATCCCACTTAGAAGAAAAAAGATGTAAATATCTAGAGGATCAATATTTAAATTGGGAGGACTAGGGAAGGGAACTATCCCATCCTTTGGTTCCATGATCCTAGGTTCTAGGGCTATGTGAAGCTTGATATATCTAGCTACAATATCACATTTGACCTATCAAAGGAGGTGGACCCATTTCAGAAGGTGAGGAGGAAAAGACTTAGGACACCATACATAGGGTGTTTTTCTAATGATGTAGCAAAAAATGAGATGTTGAACCCTAAGATACATATTATTGGCTTGAGCTTAGATCTAGAGTAGAATATTAAAGGGGGGACTTTATCTATGGGATTATCCAACCACAATTGTGGGGTGGGATCCTTAATAATGGGTTCCCATCCAAACTAGTCATCAACATGATATTGTTCTATATACTCCCCTAGAGTATCCTCTACCCTTATTGGTGGTACAATCATCAAGTTAGACAACGTAGAAAAAAAATGATGTAAATATCAATAGCATTAATATTTAAATTGGAGAAGTGGGATGGGGAAATAAACCATCCTCTAATTCTATGATCCTAGGGTATATGGATACATGAAGCTTGATATGTCTAGCTATAATATTGCATTGAACCTCTCACCAGAGGCGAACTCTTTTGGGAAATAGGAGAGGGGGTTTCATTCCATCGTACATGAAGCATTCACCTAGTGATCTAGAAAATATTTTATATGTTGAACCATGATATACACCTTATTAGAATGAGTTTAGATCTATAGTAGAACATTAGAGCAAACCAAAAATTTTGTATAGGTAGAAAAAACTTAAATACTTTTACATTAGTAAAATAGCATTATTTTATTTTTTCTAGATGTTAAAAAAAATATTTTATCTGAATATATGCCACATATATTCAATTTTTATCTATTTTTGGGTTCTATCCCCAAGAAGAATCATATTTAAAAAAAAAATAGTTTTTAAGGACCTGAATAGGTCTTGAATCTAGGTCCATGCTATCTAGGTTCTAGGATAGAACAAAAAAATATTTAGTGGATTTCTAATGAAGATATAAAGGATATTTAACATGTTTAAATACCAAGTGGACAAGGCATTCCTTAATGGGTAAACTCTAAAACGGGAGACACAACATAAAATGAGTAAGTTTTATCTCTAATTTTGCATCCCAAATAGTGTAAAAATAATGTTGCTAGTCCTTGTTGGAGGACTAAATTCTCCACCCTACATTGATCTTGGGAATGATGGGCAAGTGGGGTAAAATCCATAAGTACTCTTTATAGGTTTTATGGTTCTTGAATGAAGTTTTGTTGTTCCAATCCTTGTCTTTAATCCAAGGACGAATACTCTTGACCCTAATTTTGTGAACCATATCTTAACTGCCTAGAAGACCTCTTTATCTTAATTTGAGAGGTTGAATTGAGACTTATCTTCTTTCCATGAGATTCAATTTTTTGTGTGCCTAAAAAAAAGGTCGAAAATGATCGTTATAATTTTTTTAATGCAAGGCCTGAATTCAAGGAATTTGGCAAAGAGTTGGTGTTGGTGGATGAAAATAAGGAACTAAGACACTAATTTTTGGGTGATGAACAACCCATTTCTTAGCTCATTACCATTTCAAAGAAGCCAATATTTGATGGCTTTCCAAGGCTTACAAATGTTTTATGCTACAAAGGTATCCCATGTTATTTTCAAACACTCTACCCATAGGAAGAACCAGAGGCAATGCAATTATGAAGTAGTATTTTCCAAGTCTCATTACCTTGTAAGTCTCTAATAATTAATTTTTCATAGAGAGGTATCCATTACCTTTGTGTGTATAGAATACTTATCACACTAGAGTTTGTCAAGAGATAGAAAAACTCCTAGGCTACTCTATCAAACCTTTCCTCTCCTCTAAAAATGCCTAAATAAAATATTAGAGAATATTATCTAGTTTTTGGTATAATACTTTTGAAGGGGCCCAACATAATGAGTAATAAGCATGAGTGGTAGCCAAATTATTTCAGTAGATTTAAATTTCTTGGATAAAGAGAGAGGTTTAGTAAGCTACTTATGTAGTATTTTCCACTCTATCAAGGAAATATGATCATAGCATAGATGAGGAAGATTCGAAACCAAAAAAATTCCCAAAAGCCTAAAATTTTCTCCATGTTGGATCCAATTCTAGCCCTATATATTGAGTGAGGAGGGATTCAAAAAGAAGGATTTCATATAGCACTAGGTATTTTTCCATTGTATACTAGATATATAAGCCAAATAAAACATGTCTAAGCACTACATGGTATGCTTAATGTTATCCTTATCCTTGAGAAGGGTAAGAATAGAATAGTCTAAAAATTTCCCATTAACCAGCTACTAACAAGTTATTGTAAGGGTTATCCATTTCACCCTACCCTTAGAAATAGTATCTTCTACAAGATAGCCAAACTCTTTGTCTATCAAAATATATAATGCAAGGGAAAGAGGGAATCATTAATGAATTGACATGTATAAATGAAAAGAGAGGTATTTCTTGCCATTAATGGTAAGAAAAGCACAAGTGTCTAACAAATACACATAAATAGTGTATAAAAACAATATCAAGAGAAGAATATTTACCTCTTGGACCACATTCAAGATGAATTTATTGGGTTTATTTATTTAGATCCATCATTGCATGATTTACCACTTACATTACCAATGCTAGCCACTAGACCATCAGGATTGGGATCCATTTCAAATGGAAATGAAGGTACACACCATACAAACTCTACTCAACACTCAAGGTTGTCCAGTTCACACTAGAGTGCTATAATATATGGCACATCATTAGAATGTAAATATGACCTTTGATCATTAGGGTTGGCTAGATACACAATTTTAAGATATACTTCGATTTTAGGGGTAAAGTAAAGGCTTAATATATGATAGGTTATAGTTATGATAGAAATATCTTCATATTAAAATTAGACCTAGATTTGCTTGATCAAAGAATTTGAAACTTCCCTTTCGTATTAAGTAAGCATCACACATAGATATTTTAGCCTCAATACAAGGTGTAAAGCAAACATTAATACTGTAGGGTTGACATACGGTGGATTTCATATCTATGTCTAATAATATCACTATAGGAATTTCTACTCCTATGGTGACAAAGTACTAAGGTCCATATATGTAGCACCCTATGCATATTGTATCACTATATTTGAATAGAATCTTGTGTGGATGATGAATGAAATAGAAGGGGTATGTTACTATCATATAAGTATATTTTAAATGTTTTATAATATGTGTATTAGACTACCATATTGCATATTTGGATCTATTTATTCCCCTAACATGAAAAGTCAAACAATTTCTACTATTGAAGATAATTAAAATGTTGAGTGCCACATATACCTATTATAACTATGGACATTATTCAATTAGATTTATATAGTTATTATATAAGAGGATTGTCATAAAGTTAGAGAGAGGGTATCTCTTATGATAAATTAGAAGATATATATATATATATATATATATATATATATATATATATATATATATATATATATATATATATATATATATATATATATATATATATATATAGTATGTATGTATGTATGTATGTATGTATGTATGTATGTATGTATCATTATCTTTTCATTATTATGGTTGAAACACTTGGAAGATACCTCAATGCTACCAAGGCTTCCGGCCGGACCAAAATTTGGTGTTGTAGGGCTAGGACTTGTTGTTTTTGGATTAGTACTTGCTACTAAAAAGAAGCATAATGTTGAAGAGGAGGTTGTTGTGTCATATATGTGTGGGAGCTCTACCTAATACCATTATGGAAGGAAAAATGGAGTCCATATATATATATATATATATATATATATATATATATATATATATATATATCATTATGGACTCCATTTTTCCTTCCATACTGGTATTAGGTAGAGCTCACACACACACACAAACACACACACATATATATATATATATAGAGAGAGAAAAATGGAGTCTATAATGATATATATATATATATATATTCCCACCCTTGACTTTTTAAGAGTCGAGGGGCTTGGCCATCCTCCAGGGTGACTGTTGGTGGTCGTCCCTCATTAAATTTTATTTCAAAACGCTCCAAAAAAACACACGCCTTTGATCAAATTTGTTCAAAAGGCTCCACAGGAACCTAATACCTTTGGTTAGATTTCATTCCAAATGCTCCAAAGGAGATACACCCCGTGTCATTAATGCATATGGGTGGAGAAAGTCGTCTTCATCCCAAATAAGTTTAAAATAATAAATTTGTAACTAAATATCTAAATAGACATTAAGAAAAAATGCTTTGTTATTAATTCGTAATAATACCTTGTAGTATTATAATACTACAAATTAATAAGAACTGTATGATAGTATAAATTCAACTTACTTCTTAATTTATTAATAACTTATCTAAATAATATATTTTTAAATTAATGATCTTTCAATTATATATATATATATATATATATATATATATATATATATATATATATATATATGACTAACGCGGTCAAGCAATATGTGGATATATATCTATACGATCACCTAGTCTCAATTCAATAGCAGAAGTCGTTAGACATTCATCCAATAATTATCAAGGACGAAAATTTGTGGCCAAGTGCAAGACAAACATTGATTTAAAAAACAGCCGCTAAACAGTTCACATTTTACAGTGCAAACCCTCTTCGAGTTTAGTACTAAGATAAATTCAAATATAGCCTTTAAGTCTGAAACATCTATTTGGATGGACTAAGGAAAACTAAAAGGACCACTAGCAACATCAGCAATACCTATACCTATACAATGTATTAATCATTTATGAAGAGAGAAGGAGACAGCTTCAGCCTGAATGTTGGAATAGCAAAAAGATGAGTTTTTCTGGGAGTGGTGACTCCAAAAACTTCAGTCATATCTAAGTGATATGGATCTCCTTTAAGTTTCCAATCAAAGCAGCGCACCAGTTGAGCCAATGCAATCTTGACAGTGGCAAGTGCCATAGAAGCCTCCGGACATCCTCTTCTCCCTGTCCCAAACGGAAGCATCCTCATGTCTTGGTCATTTATCACATCAAAATTCATCCCCATAAATCTTTCAGGCTTGAATACGAGGGGATTTTCCCACACAGTTGGATCTCTGCCCATGCGTGAACGATAAGCGTTGTTTTCGTGGGTAAAAAGTAGCTGCGATCAGGTCCCTTCACAGTGCAAGCTTGTGTAGATTCGTTGGGATCAGTAACGGCACTTCTGGATGTAATCGTAACGTCTCATTCACGACACAATGCAGGTATTCCATTCTTGCTAAGGTCAGCCTCGCTTAATATTCGATCTTTGCCTATTACACACTCAAATTCGTCCAGCAATTTCTTTAACGAAAGAGGGTTTCTCAGAAGCTCACTCATTGCCCATTCTAATGTTGTCGCCGTAGTTTCCAACTTACCAGCATACATATCCTGTATATATCACAAAGTAAATGCATCAGGACCAATAACGATTTTGTCGAGAATTTTAAAGTACATGGACAAAACAACCATAGAGAACGTTTTGTAAGTATACGGCACCGAGGGAGGCATTTAGCATTTTGCAACGGTTGAGTTGGTTGCTAGATTAATAGGCTATATTATCATATTCCAAGGACGTTTATATATACATTAAACACGTATATATGTATGATGTGGCGGTGTAATTAAATAATTGTTAGTATAATAGGTGACTATGGAGGGACTAACTTTGTTGGGAAGAGGTAGTCAGCTTTGTGAGCATCCAAAGGAATAAAGAGCATGAGAGAGCCAACAAATAGGTGGAATTGAATTCAAGATACACACTCTTGATTCCATTTAAATATAAGCTCGGATGATATAACTTTAAAGTCATAATATTAAGGAGACCAACTTATCTACCGCAAGCAAACAACAAAAATAATTTTAGCACCAGGTTCTTTGATACAAAACAAAACTTTATGTGATTCATTACAAAAACTGAAATATCTACAACCCTCATACACAACTATAATTGATGTTAGTTCTACATCAATAACAGATGTTACCAGGCGCAGATAAGAATAAGATTAATTTTCATAAATGTGGTATATGTATCTTTATTTTAGTTGGTCGTGCCATAGCTTGTAAACAAAGAGACAAATAAGCTAGGAAATGGATATATGTATCTTTATTTTAGTTGGTCGTGCGATTTTTCAATTTGACTTATTAGCTTTCCATTGCATTTGACAGAGATATGTAGCTGTGAAGACCGCAGACTTACAAAAATAATTGCCTTCCCCTCTTGTCGTGTGATTTGGATGTCGGTGGTCCAGGAGTACATCAATTAAATCGTCGTTCTTCATTTTACCATGTGTTCGGCTACGTTCCACATGTTTGACTATTATATTTTCAGCAAGTGCGGCAAACATGTTTTCATTTTACCATGTGTTCGGCTACGTTCCACATGTTTGATTATTATTTTTTCAGCAAGTGCGGCAAACATGTTTCCTTTCTTCATGCACCTCTTGAAGCCCTGCAAGTCAAGCGAATCTTTCAAGCCAATCTAAATAAGGAAGGAAGTCTCCAAAATGTTAGGAGGTGAAGTTAATATCCAGAATTCCAATGTTTTTCACGAGAGGTGCATGGTGGTACAGCTTATGAAGAGAAAACAAATAGTTCTTTTAAGTCTTCCTTTTGGGAGAAGAAACAAACAATTTTTTGGAGTCTTCTTTTGGAAGAAGAAACAAACAGTTTTTTGGACTCTTCCTTTGAATGAGGAAACAAATAGTTTTTTGAAGTCTTCCTTTGGAAGAAGAAACGAATAATTTTTTGGAGTCTTCCTTTGGAAGAGGAAACAAATAGTTTTTTGGAGTCTTCCTTTGAGAGAGGAAACAAACAGTTTATTTTTCCAATAAAAAGAGAATGATCCATTGCATGTAAATGTTGATTGAGTGTCATTTTGTCGAAATCAATAAAATATCAAGCTACCATTGCCTCGTGGTTTTTCCTACACATTGTAGGTTTTCCAAGTAAAATTTGTGTTACTGTTTTTCTTCATTATTGTGTTTTCGATATCCCCATAAATTTGTTATATTTTCTAACATATGTTATTAGAGCCTAGGGTTTTGTGTGAGTGGGAGCTGCAACAATGACTTGAAGTGTAACCAAGTTTGAGACTAAAAAGTTTGATGGCAGAAAATTTTCCCTATGGGAGATGAATGTGGAGGATTTGTTGGTTCAAAATGACCAAGCCCTAGCCTTGAAAGGGGTCGCGAGTAAACCAAGCAACATGAAAGATGAGGAGTAGAGAACGCTAGATAGGAAGGTGGTTTCTACAATTCATCTACGTCTAGCGGACTCCATATTATTCAATGTTGTTGAAGAAAATTTTGTGGAAGCCATTTGGAAGAATCTTGAAAAGTTGTATGAGACGAAATCTACAACAAATAAGGTTTTTCTGAAAAAATAACTTTATAGTGTAAGGATGAAGGAGGGTTCATCTGTTGTAGATAACTTGAATGAGTTTAATACCGTTATTAGTAAACTATTTTTAGTTATTGTAAATGTGGAGGATGAGGATAGAGCTATCACCCTACTTTGTTCCCTCCCATAGAACAATTCATCATCAGGAACTCTAAAATTTGATGATGTGGTAGTTGCTTTTTTGGAAGAATATTTGAGGTAAAAAATATCTCTAGAACCCTCAATTAATGAAGCCCTAGTTGTGACAGGTCAATCTTTCAAGAGGAGTCAACAAGGTAGACCACTGTCTAGATATAAGTCTAAAGGATGCGAGCTGAAAGGGAAGTTCTATCATTGTGGGAAACCAGGGCACTTAAAGAAGGACTATTGGCAACTAAACAATGAAAAAAATGCTGAACAATAATTTCAGCCATCACCTAAGGTCAATATAGTAAATTTTTGAGAGACAACAACATGTGAGGCTTTCTGTATCAGCAACAATAGATCTATTTTGTATACTTGGGTTTTGGACTCAAGTGCATATTTCCACATGTCTCCTCACAGAGACTGGTTTGACAAATATGAGCCATATAGTGGTGGAATGGTCTACTTGGGTGATGATCACCCTTTAGAAATAATGGGAATAGGGGACATAAGGATTAGGCTAGATGATGGTAGAGAAAGGATGTTGTGTGATGTACGACATGTGTCAGATTTACGAAAGAATTAACTTTCAATCAAGATGATGGATAAGCTAGGGTATTCTATCACTTTCAGGAACAACTATTGCAAAATTATCAGAGGGGCTATTATAGTAGCAAAGGAAGAATCTTATGGGATCATATATTGTTTATGCAGTGATATGGTGATAAACCATGCAACAACAACTTTTATTCATGATGCCTTAATGCTATGGCATCAATGCCTAAGCCATATGAGTGAAAAAGGTCTTAAATATTTACATGAAAGAGCTATTCTTTCTTGTAGTAAGTCTTGTAATTTAGACTTGTGTGAGCATTGTATTTTTGGTAAACAAAAGAGGATTCAGTTTACTGCAAGCCGTGGTAAGAGTTCTGATTTTCTACAACTTATACTTTCGAATATATTTGGACCAATTTCCACTCAGTCCTTAAATGGTTCCATCCATTTTTTGAATTTCATATATGATTATGCTCGAAGAGTGTGGGTTTATTTTCTAAAGAAGTCAAAAGCTTTGCAAAAATTTAAAGAGTTCAAAGCTCGAGTAGAGAAATTTTGGGTAAGCCTATTTTATGTCTTAGGTTAGATAATGGGGTTGAATATTGCTCCAAGGAATTTGATAAATTTTGCACATAGGAAGGAATTAAGCACCAAAAGACTATACCATATACTCCACAACAAAATGGTGTGGTTGAGGGGATGAATTACACAATCATGGAACATGCAAGAAGCATGATTAACTCATCCATGTTGGATATGAGGTTTTGGGCAAAGGTTGTTAATATAACTGTTTACCTCATTAACATGTCACCTACAATTGTGTTGGATAGACATATTCCAAAGGTGGTTTGGTGTGGTAAGCCATTTGATTACTCTCATTTGTATACATTTGGCTATGATGCATTTGCCTGTGTGCCTAAAGAAAAAATATCTAAACTTGATCCAAAGTCAAGCAAATTTGTTTTTCTTGGCTATGGAGATGCAGTAAAGGAGTATAGACTGTGGGATCCTACTGCCCACAAGGTAATTGTTAGCCAAGATATTATTTTTGATGAAAAATCCATGTAAAGGAAGGAGGTATAACAAACACCTAATGTTATACTAGTTGAAGTAGACATGAATGAAGATGAAAATGAAAATCAACATGCTAAACTTTTTGAACAACATGCTGAATTTTTTGACCAACATGTAGAACAACAAGTAAAGTAGTCACAACAATCACAAGACCAAGAGCCACAATCAATAGATCATTGGGTTAGAAGGTCTACACGTCCATAAAATTTGTTGGAAAGGTATTCTCATGTTTATCAGTCCTCTTTTGCATTGTTAACTGATGATGGTGAGCCTAGTTCATTTTAGGAAGCTAGAGAGTCTGAGAATGCAAAAAAGTAGAGGAAATCCATGGAGGATAAAATCAAGGCACTTCACAAGAATAAAATATGGGAACTTGTGGATCTCTCACCTGGAAGAAATGCTATTGGAAACAAGTGGGTTTACAAAGTAAATAAAAATAATGACTGGTTTTTGGAACTCTATAAAGATCGCTTGGTGGCAAAAGGTTATGTGAAAAATTTAGGTATAGACTTTAATGAAATTTATCTCCAGTTGTGAATATGACTACTTTTAGAGTTTTACTTGTACTTATAGCATCACAGGATTTAGAACTGGAGCAACTTGATTTAAAGATTGCTTTCCTGCATGGTGATCTTGAGGAGGAGATTTATATGGATCATCTTGAGGGTTATGAAGAAAGAGGCAAAGAACACTTGGTTTGCAAACTGAAGAAATCTCTGTATGGATTGAAATAGGCGCCAAGGATGTGGTACAAAAATTTTGACACCTTCATGAAGAGCCATGGTTTTTTTAGGAGTGAAGATAACCATTGTGGATACTATAAGAGGTTTGATGATGGCAGTTTTATTATTTTGCTATCATATGTTGATGATATGTTGGTTGCAAGCCTCAACATGAAGAAAATCATTGATCTTAAGGCTCAGTTGACTAGGACATTTGAAATAAAGGATTTATGAGCAGCAAACCAAATTTTAGAGATGAAGATACATAGGGGAAAAAAATGTAGAAAGATCTGTTTAAGTCAAAAGTCATATATAGAAAATATTTTTTAGCATTTCAATATGCAAAATGAAAAACCAGATAGTACACCACTTATTTCACACTTAAAATTGTCTTCCAACCAATGTCCTAGAACATAAGCGGAGAAGACAAGCATGTTTCATATACCGTATTAATTAGCATTAGAAAGCCTCATGTATGCCATGGTGAGCACCAGATCAGATATTGCCCAAGCAATGGGGGTAGTTAGTCGGTACATGGTAAATCTTGGTAAGGAGAATTGGAATGTGATGAAGTGGATATTTAGATATTTAAGAGGCATTTCAGATGCTGATATTTACTACGAATCAAATAGTTTGCAAGTTAAAGTTTTTGTGGATTCTGATTATGGTGGAGATAGATATGGGAGAAAGTCCACTATAGGATATACTTTCACTCTTGCTGGTGGAGTTGTGATTTGGGCTTCTAAGTTGCAGTCTGTGGTGGCTTTATGAACCAATGAAGCATAATATATTGCAATGACTCATGCCAGCAAAGAGGCAATTTTGCTAGAGTGACTGTTAGGTGACTTCAAGGTAATGCAGGGAAAAATTACATTGCATTGTGATAGCCAAAGTGCTATTCAGCTAGTGAAGAACCCAATATTCCATGATCGCATGAAACACATTGATGTCAATTACCACTTTATAAGAAATGTGGTGGAAGAAGGGAGGATCCTGTTGCAAAAAATCGACACTGAAGTGAATCCTGCATATATGCTTACTATGTCGGTCAAGACAAAGAAGTTTGAGTAGTGCAGAACTTTTTTGGGCTTGCTGAAAATGTGATAAGGGCAGCATTGGGCAATTGGCACTTGGATGGAAAAACATAGGCAAAGAATTTATGTATATCGACTTCAAGTGGGAGAATGTTAGGAGGTGAATTCAATATCCAGATCTCCAATGTTCTTCAGAATAGAGGTGCATGGTGGTGCAACTTATGAAAAGGAAACAAACAATTTTCTAAAGTTTTCATTTTGGAAGAGGAAACAAACAGTTTTTTGGAGTCTTCCAAAGGAAGAGGAAATGAACAGTTTTATGGACACTTCCTTTGGAAGAGGAAACAAACAGTTTTATGAAATCTTTTTTTGGAAGAGGAAACAAACAGTTTGTTTTTTCTATAAAAGGGAATAACCCTTGCACGTAAATGTTGATTGAATGTATTTTTTCCAAAATCAATAAAAGATCAAGCTGTCGTTGCCCCGTGGGTTTTCCTGTACATTGCAAGTTTTTCACATAAAATCAGTGTTACTGTTTTTATGCATTATTGTGTTTTATGCTTGCATATAATTTTGTTATATTTTCTAACATGTTGAAAGTTCCCACCAACACCGAAATCTCCTTTAAAAATTCCTTAAAGCAGATGCTGATCCCAATTCCCCTGCGACTACCTTTGCAACTGCCAGACAAATCGTGGTCGGCGTATTTCCTGCCCGCTATTACTCGCCAAGTCGTATCGGCTGTGAAGGACGATATGCTCTCGCTCACATCGACACCAACTTTGCCTTCCCCGCTTTTTTGGGCTATGGATCGTATCATGAGAGACACCTCTTCCTCTCGCACAGATTTGAAAGATTCAATTCGCTTACCCGTCAGCAATTCTAGCAAGTACAATATCCTTGTAATTATAAGCTATGTATTTACCACAGACCGATGCTGGTCTGGTCCCAAAAATCAAGTCGTGGATTTTTTGAAACTCGTAAGCCGCCTAAGAAGAGAAAGCCACCGCGGTGGGAGCAGAACCTAGTCTCAGAAACATTATGGGGTCATATTACTCCGCCAGTTTTTGAAGCCGATGGTGGGGAAAGATGGTCCTGGTGGCAACCTTGCATTCTTCTTCTTCACACCTCTAAATACATCCCTTAAAAGCCAGAAGAAGATCGAAATTAAAATTGCAAATGCTATAGCTGTGGCATAGATCGCCATCTCGCATAGGCTGTTGTGCAAACTACGATTCCAGAAAGCAATGACATAGAACTTAAACGCGACTTATTGACACTTATATTAGGGCAGCGCACAAGTTTAATTGCATTGAGCCGGCTGTTTAGTCTCTTTTTACCTTTTGTCTTTGATTGGGATCTGTAAATGTCAACCATATCTTTCGAATATGGTTTAAAAAAATAAAAAAAATAAAAATTCTTCGGACATAATTTAATAAGAAACCAGCTTAGAAAGTGTCTCCGATGTCTAAATTATTATTATTATTTTTCTGGATAGTCTAATGTCACCCGTTAGTTTCAACGAGCTTATGTACGTGTTACCGATCTATCACACTATACGACCTCTTCTTGACAATGTTTTTCACCACGTTCACTTATTTTTTTGTTATTGCGATAGAAAGGTAAGTGCGTTTTTAAAAAGATCATGGTAAAAGAAATCATCGCTTATAGCTGAGACATCGAAATAGGCGGTTAACCTCACGACATATAGTGACCTGTCATTACGTGCGACTGAGAATGGTACGATTATAACGACAGTCGTTAAATAATAATAAAATTATTAGGTTCCAATCCCACGGGCTTGCCCATGCACAGACAGTAGCCCAGATCTGATTCCTCTGAGTGGTGCGCCAGATTGATGACGACGGTGCAACCCCTGTGCGTCCGGCGGTCCCCATCTCACGCCGGGTTACCATGTACCGAGACGGTGGAAGTCCTGGGAGCCTTCGTAGATAGTTTGAACCCTACCAGCTGTGCTGGTAGTTACTAAAAATCGTGATTGTAACCATTGCTTCTATATACCAAAAAAAAAAAAAAAAAATAATAAAATTAAAAGTCATTATTCTTTATAAAAGAACAATAATAGAAAAGAAATTTATTAATATTTTTATTTAATAATAAAAATATTACTATGTAATAAACTATTTGATTATATAATAATAAAATAATTATTATACTATAATGTTATTAATTATGGTATAGAGGAGAATTTTATTTACATGTTTAAATATCTTATATCCATGCTTACGATGATTTTTCTATAGATTTTATAGAAATGTGGATGGCAAATTTTAAAATCTGATACGCATTCCTACGCCAGATTTTCTATAAAATTAATAATTTTTTATCAATGGTAATTTTTATTGTAGTAGTCTGTTTCAAAAATTCATAGACTTAAAAAAAACGACAGGACGAACCTGATGGTACAAACCTGGTACAAACTTTAACCCTCGAGTGTTGATGGTATGAACCCCCAATATCATATCATTAGCCCCCACAATACAAACCTTAATCTTGAGCGATCGGTGGTCCTCATCTCACGTTACAAGAACAAGACAGATAGGTTTGTTGGGAGCAATGAGTGCGCCTAGATCGATGATGATGATACAAAACCCGAGCCCGATGATGATGATACGAAACCCGATCCCGAGCCCCCCCGATCCCGAGTCAACAAAATCAACAAGAACAAGAAGGATAAATTTATTAGGATTGTTTGAACCCGATGTAACTAATAATTTTATTTAATAAATAAATAGATAAAAACTTTTACCAAAATATCTACCTCTAAAAACTTGTATAACAATATTAAATATATTAAGTTTTTTTTTTTCAAATTACCACGTATAAGTCGAAGTTATTATATTTATTAATATATAACTTTCTTTTCAAATTACCCATTATAAGTCGAAATTATTATATTTATTAATTAAAGGATTTAAAAATATAGATATATAAGACATATATGAAGATTAATAGATATTATTTAATTCTTTGATTATGTTTATAGATTTGGTAGGTTTATGAAATGTTCATAAGATAATTAGTACCTATTTTATAAGAAAAATATGTTGGTATATATATTTTTAAATACATATCTACTTTCTCGCATATGTTAGTGTTTGAACTTTGGACCTTTAGAAAAAAGAGTTTGTGTTGTCTCATCTGGGATAATATTGATATATTTTAACTTAAATATATTATATATTAAAGAAGATAACCCAAAAAACATAAAGTTTTATTTTTATAAGAAAAAATACTCGTATATTTTAACTTAAATATATTATGTATTAAAGAAGAAAAATAAAAAAATCCCGTTATATGGGATTGGAACATGCCTCACCCATAGTACATCATGATCATATAATGGTATTATAACACTTTAATAATTATAAATGTATCACTTGACAAGATTTAAACTTAGGTTTCCTCCTTGCAAGTTCAGGAGTATAATCAACATACTTAATGTTCTTTTATTTTATTTTAAACCAGTGTAATCAATTAAATCATTGAAATTTAAGTTGTTAATTTGTTAAGATGATGATGTTTATCCGAAAATAGTTATTTCATTAAAAAAAAAATATACTATAGTATCTATGTCATATTTTGACTAACATAAATAGGTAGAAGAAAGTATAGATATAAAATATTGCACAAAAAATATATATTTATGAGCAAAAAAAATAAAGGTATTCATTTGTTATGGATGGTCTTAGCTAAATCTAAGGAGGATGTCTCTAGATTTAGTAATATGGAATATATGTTTGAAAAAATGGGATGGATATTGATATAGGGTATTTATTTTTAAGGAAAAAGTTAATGTATGCTTGTTATAGACATTTGAGCTAAATATAGAAGGGTTTGCTTTACTTTTATGGAGATTGACTATAGAATTGGCAAAAGGGGTGGCTTCCCTAATATGGTTAAAAAAATCCATTGTTTTATTTGTATTTCTTTGTAGGGGTGTATAGTCTAGGATTAGTTAGTGCACGACCATGACAACTAGCCTAGTCTATCTTGAAGGATTGATGCTATAAATAACTTCCCATTTTTAGATTATTAACTCTAGATAAACTTGTATCATCCATTCTTAGAGAGATGGTGTTATAAGTCAATTTTCATATTTACACGAATCTATATAATAGGATTGGATATGTATATACACTTAGTAACAATCCATTTTACTTATGATATTATAACCTTTTATGCACGTGGTTTGAGAAATATTCCACTACATCTTCTCCGATACTTTAGTTGCTCCTTTCTTGTGTTGATTCCAAAGACTAATTTTAGTTATCTGTTGGTATAGCAGTGTTTCCAAGTTGTTGGAGAATATTTTCCACACCCAACTTAGATACAGTGCCAGATTTTAGTTTTATGAAGACATGTAAAACGTTGTTATTTTGGTCTTTGTATTTTGTAACATGAGTACATTTTTTGTTGTACCTTATACTCTTGGTTTTTTTCCTTCTTTCTCTTCCAAATTTGTACACATTAGGGACCAATGTTTCTTTAGTGCAGAGGAATGCTAGGGATTAGCTGTGATTTAATAAATATTGGTTGTTTATTTTTAATTGTCGATTGTTGTAAGGATTAAGGTGCATCATTATCATTGAATGTAACCTTATATGTTATATGTCTTGTAATACCTATTTATAGGCTTATGTTTTTAATGGAAACTAAGTTTGAATTAGCATTCCGTTTTCTTTTTCTATTGTGACTTCTCCCACATCAATTATTAACCAATGAAAGCTAAAAAAAGTAGGAATCCATTAGATATCAAGTAGCAGTAAGCATGAACTTAGTAGAAGGGGGGATACAACTTATGTGGGGGCCACCTTAGAAATGAATTCCCATTCAAACTAGCCATCAACTTGTAATTATTCTACTTGCTCCTATGGGGTATACTTTATTATTTTTTTTCACACAATCATTAGGTTATCCCACTTAGAAGGAAAATGGTGTAAATATCCAGAGGATAAATTTTAAAATTGGAAGGATTAGGATGGGGAACAAGCCCATATTTTGGATCCATGATCCTAGGTTCTAGGGCTACATGTGTAATAACCCTCCAAAAATCTACTTTATTTTATGCCTAATTTGTATGCAAGGATGAGATATTGCTAATATATATGTGGATGCAGAGGATAGATATTATTACTGGTAGGGACAATGCAAAGGAATGATGTCTTCATAATGGGCAGAAAGATTATCTGGTGTAAGGTAAGTCAAGAGAAATGATGAATGGTGGTGTTTTCATCGGTTGATAGGGGTAATGAACCCTATAGGAAATGCATTCACCAGTGGTCCATGTAGATGCATATAATGTAGTTGCATTTGTAGAAATGTTTGATGTTTGTTGAACTGTGAATTTATGATGGTTGGTTGGTAATGAAAATGTTAAATAAATGGGAGCCATAGTTTAAAATATTGGTTGGCAATAAAAATGCTTAAATGCATGGGAGCCATAGGTTTAAATAATGAGATAAATGTGAAGTAATGATATTACTATTGTAGTTTTAAGATCTGGAAGAGAATATAAGGAAAGGGGTAAAGTAAGATAAATAATAATCATATACGTATGTATATTAATGTGTGTTTGAGAGGGGTTTATTTATTTAAAAATAACATATTTATATATAACTATATGTATAAATATAAATATATGAAGGCATTAAAAATAAATAATATTTGTTATTTTAAAATGAGGTAAGCAAAATATTATAACCAATAATATATTAAAATATTCAATATTAAAATGAATATGAAGGAGTTATTACTTGGCATTATAAAACAAAAGAAGCAATTTGGAAACTATCATCATTTTGGGAAAATTATTATTAAGGTTGGGTTGTTGAACATGGAAGGAAGTGCATTCCATATGGCATGTTTTACATAGAAGTAATCACAAAATGAACATGATCTTGCTAGTGGGAAAAAGGAGGACTTATTTTCAAAATGGAAAAAGAGAAGACAAGAGGTAGGATGGTCTGATATTTTTTGACAAGGCAAGGTGAGAGCAATGAAGGGAGAAAGACATTGGAAAGCAAGGGAAGTAGTCTACGCAAATCAGTAAGTTTGAACTGGCGAAATTCATAAGATAAGATAAATGGGATAATGGGAAAATAGAAGGTTCAAAAGCATTGTTTAATTATGTTCTGCATGCAAATATAGTTTGATATTTTCTTTGTAAATGGAAGAGGAAATGAATCATCCCAGTGCATGTATGAAAACAATTTAAATGTGAAGCATGTGTTTGATTATAGTTTAATATTTGTTTTGCAAAACTGAAGAAAAATTGAATCTTTCTAATGCATGCATGGCAAATTTTTAAATGGGATGCATGTGTTACAATGGATTGTTGAAAATAAAGAGAATTATGATTGTTTGTGAAATTGAGTTGATTAGTTTCAGTATTGAAACTCGTTTTACTTCTGCATGTTGTGTTGGGAAAATTTTGTGATACTTGCATGTTATGCTGATAGCTTATGGTGTGATGGGAAGCTTATGAAATATTGCGTGCTATGTTGGAAATGAAAATATTGTATGCATGTTACGACTAGCTGCATGTCATGTTAGTTTGATTGCTCCGACCCTTGATATGTCACCGAAAACCCACATCAAAAAACTGGAGCACTGTGAAAAAATAAAGCCCGAGTCTTTTACTTGCTATTGAATGCTAGACTACATTCAGGCGTCAAGAGTTGAATTTATTGTAAACTGTAGAAGCTTATGAAATTTACTTATTAGAATGATGAAACCTGTGTTATTAGAAGTTCAAAACAAATGTTTAAATAGTATATATTTGTAATTCAAAAAACATAGACTCTATGGTATTGCATGGTAGTATTATGAGAATTCTTTTGATGTAATGGAAAAAAATAGTCATTTACCTTCTAAAATAATGAGGAATAGACTTGCATTCAAGGAAAGAGACTTGCACTATTTTGAATGATATATCCTTCTGATATGGAAAATGGTTTATGGATTAAATTTATTAGTTTATATTTTTCTTTACCATATATGGTTCGTCTATTCACATACTTTTAAATTATACATAATTGAATATGGATGAATATCATACTAGAAACATAGTTCTGGCAAGCTGCTAAGGAAAAATTTAGTTTGTATGATGGGATTTCCTATGTATTAAAATAATTCATATGTTGTGTTGTTTTCGGTTGATGGGTAACACCTTAAAACAAAAATTACATTTTTTTTTCCTGTAACAAATTTAACCAGTAATTGTGCACAGTAGGGATTACCCATTTGGTTTATGAAATAGAAATTTAGGGAATACTATGACTTGAAATAAGAGGATTTACGAGTCCAAACTAGTATGGTAGGGTTGTTTAGAAGGTTAGAGAGGATAAACTGATTAGCAAGAGTAATGATGGTAGTTTGAGAAAACTATCATCTGCATGGTGATATAATGAACATGGATATAGATAATACAATATAAGTTATAATTTTTCTTGGTTTAAGTCTTCAAAATAAGACTATGTCTAGAAAAATATGCATTGGAAATTATGGAAAATTAATGGGAAATATATTGTGAAGAAAATAATGTCTGTATTGTTTTCTAATAAGGGAATAGTAGAGTCAGTATAAAATCAAAACTAGAACTTGAAAACTTAGAAGTTTTGCTCATATTACAACCCTTGTATATAAGTTGAAATAGATACAAAGGTATGGTGTCTTAAACACAAGATATTTTTGTATGATAGTGTGATAATGGGATTAACTAAAATAAGCATGCATGATGGATTGGGTAATTTGGAGTAAGGTTACTTTTTAAGAATAGATCGAGTGGTATTACCTTAATTAAAACAGTTAGAGTAAAAAATATTTAAAAGTCATTTAGATTATAGAATTAAAAAAATAGTTTAGTTGCAACCTTACTTAAACTTATAAGAGTAGTCCACTCTTTTTCATGGTTATATAGTGTAATGTTGAAAGAGAAAGTGATTTATGAATAAATTTTAATGAAGTACCTACTCCAATAGAATATTAAATAAAAAGGAATCTTAATTAATTTTTTTAGCAAGTTATAAGAATCTTTAGTTTTAATTGCAATGACTTTTCATAGTTCCTCTGTCTTTTATTCTTTCTTAATGAAAATATACAAGTAGCCAAATGAAATCTAGCAATCTTATAATACATAATATAACTTTTGAATGATAATGAAATTGTATTCATCAGTAAACCTTTGCATAGATAAAATTTTCTAAATAATCAAAACTTAGATTAACCTTTGGTTAAGAAATTCCAAGATTGTGGGAAGGAGAATATTAACTTGCAACCTAAGGTTGTGGGTAGGACAACCTTGATATTATTTCAATATTGTGGGTAGGACAATCTTGTGACACAACTGCTAGTGGTGCTTGCAGGTAGGCAATCATCATAAATCAAACCTCTAACTATACTTTTAATAGAAAAGGTCAGAATGATAGGTAACGAAAGGTTGTATGGGTATCCTCTCTAGGTTATCTCTACTAGTGGTGAGTGGTGAATTGTGCTTGACTAGGTAATACCGATAAAATGATGGTAAGGGGAATCATGTTGGTTAATCAACACAAAATATTGGGTGGTTACCAGGTTTTTGGTAATACCCTAGATGATTCTCCATGGAGGATGGTTGATTGTCTAGCTCGAGAATGTATACGCTAAGTCTTACATGACATAAGTACAATACATAAGTACATTAATTCATGTCAAGAAATGGGAAAATTATGTGTCACACCTCTAGGTGATATGGGCTCTAGAGGAAAAGAAACTTCTTGCCTGAACATAGGATCTCAAGTGGAGAGTGAAGATCAAAATGGGCAACTATACGGGATTTGGCCAATCTCAATCTCATAAGTATTTTGACTATAGCAGAATGGCACTAATGAAGATGGATCTAACATTGTCATACTAGAAAATAAATTAAAAATATTGAAATAAAATCAACATTTTCTCTTACTGTAACTTGCATAGATAAACTTTTCTAAATAATCAAAACCTAGATTAACCTTTGGTTAAGAAATTCCATGATTATGGGAAGGACAATCTTAACTTGCAACCTAAGGTTATGGGTAGGACAACCTTGATATTATTTCAACATTGTGGGTAGGACAATCTTGTGAGACAATTTTTAGTGGTGTTGTAATTGTACTTTTGATAAAAAAAAGGTCATAATGGGAGGTAACGGAAGGTTGTACGAGCATCCTTTTTAGTTTATATCTACTAGTGATGAGTGGTGAATTTTGCTTGACTAGGTAATACCGACAACACGATGGTATGGGACATCATGTTTGTTAATCAACACAAAATGTTGGGTGGTTACCAGGGTTTTGGTAAGACCTTAGATGATGCTCCATGGAGGATGGTTGAATGTCTAGCTCGAGCATGTATGCACTAAGTCTTACATGACATAAGTACAAGATATAAGTATATTAGTTCATGTCAAGACATGAGAAAATTATGCATCACACCTTTAGGTGATATGGGCCCTAGAGGAAATGAAACCCCTACCTAAAATTAGGATCTCAGGTGGAGAGTGAAGTTCAAAATGGGAAACTATATGAGATTTGGCCAATTTTGATCTCACGATTATTTTTACTGTAGTGGAATGCCACTCGTGAATATGGATCTAACATGCTCACACTAGAAAATAGATTAGAAATATTGAAATAAAATAAAAAAATTTCTTACTATAATCTCTAATGTTGGACAACCAAGTGGGAAAACTTGGGATGTTTGGATAACCAAGTGGGTAGAACTTGGGTTGTTACATTTGGTATCAGAGTGAATAGTGTGAATCCTTAGGTAATAAAAATTTTAGAAATCCTATTTATGTGGTCAATGTGTTTACCTAAACTCAAAAATTTGACAAGGATCTTTGTTTTTTTGGGAAGGCAATGGCATCCAGACAAAGAACTAGTTCCTCTAAAATATTTGTGGTAGTTCAGCAAGAAGGGCTGATCGATCATCCTAAAAGGATCTTTTAAAAAGTTATGAGGATCGGGGCTAATGAGGAAGCTACATAACATCCTTGAGAAAAGAGGAGGAAAAAAAACCAACTGTAAAAGAAGATAAAATGGTTCGAATGGTGCAATTATTACGAGAATAAATGAGCCAATAGAAAGAACAAATAGAATAGCAAAGTGCTCAAATGGCTGAACACATAGCTCAATAAAATACCTAAATTTTAGAACACATGGAGCAACAAAAAGCTCAGTTGGCTCAACAACAAGAGATGATTTTCCATCAAAAAAAAAACAATAGAAAATTTATCTAAAGGAAAAGAAACGATAATAGTTGAGGATAAGATAACTATTGACCCAGGAAGAAAACAAGTAGGTTCTGAGTTGGACAAGGATATGCGAATACTTTATATAGCCATATTTTATGGAAAATATGATGGAGAAGAGGTTGAACTATGGTTGAATAGTGTTGACACATACTTTGCGGTTAGCACCCTTTCATCTAAATCAAAAACTTTGTGGGTATTTTTTTGTTTGATTAGAGTTGTCACTGATTCGTGGGATACATATAAGAAAACTCAAAATGTGGAGGTTGTTGATTTTCATTGGGAAACATTTGTATTAGCATTTAAAGATAGGTTTCTAACACCATAATTTTACCTTGAAAGGACCACATAATTTTCAAGGTTAATGCAAGGTAATATGACTGTAATTGAGTACTATCAGGGATTTGTGCAATTTCTCAAATACATGCCCGAATATGAACAATGAAATGATATCAAAATTCAAAAATTTCTCCTAGGGTTACATCCAAAAATTGGACACCTGATTCTTATGTTGAAACCTACTACCTTAACTGCTACCTGTGACTTGGCTCTGCAAGAAGAGGACAACTTTAAGGTCAAGAAAGCTTATTATCAACAATCATTTGAAAATGAAGAACCACAAAAAAATAAAAATGTGGGTCCAAATAAATGAGACAGAAATTGGAACAAGAATCGTGGTAATGGGAATAGAAACAAGTTTGACAATAATAAAAATAGGTACCAAGGAAACAGGGAAATCAAAAATCCAATGCACCAAGAGTTGGTACTTAGGAAGATAATGAGAAAAATAAGTAAGAGAGGGCACCATGAACTGGTTGTTAGATTTTTCAAGAACCTCATTATGTTGATAAATATCCTTTGTGAGCTGATAAGAGAAAATAACCCATGGAATCTACTCATAAGATATATGTAGCAATAGGAAATTCCAAACTCAATGGTCAAGAAACACCTTTCTTGTTGAAAGGGAAAATTTATAACAGGAATGTTTGCATTTTAGTTGATTCTTGAGCAACTGATAGCTTTATTTCATCAAATATCTTGCGGGACATACTAGAAAAATTTGGATTTATGGTGAATGGATGGAAAGTCGAGTATGGATCTACGTAAACCTATAAAATTAATCAATGTCTATTTGACCCTCAAATAATGTTACCTCAAGGGCAAACCCGAAGGCATTTATATGTAGCTCCATTACATACCTTTGATATAATTTTAGGTTTTTATTGGCTCAAGGTACATAAATAATTATTAAATTTTGAGGAAATATGGATGGAATTCAATGATGACACCAAGAAAAGGATTCGAATTTTCTACAAAAGTAAATCAGCGGAACCACATATTTTGACAACAATGCAAGCTAAAAAAGCATTGAAAAAGGGTAGTAGAGTCTTTGTGGTCAAACTTAATAAAAAGGAAGAATATGAGTTCATAGTAAGTCTTTTCCAAACTTATATAGTGTTAAATAATATTTGAGATGTCTTTCATGAGGAATTACCGAGTCTTCCACCCCAAAGGGAGTTTGATTTTACTATATAACTTTTACCAGGAGAAAAACCTATAGCTCAAAAACCATATAGCATAACTAAAATATAGTTGCAAGAACTCAAGACTCAGCTTCAGGAACTTTTAGAAAAAGGACATACTAAACCTAGTGTTTCACCTTGGGGTGCACCAATTTTGTTTGTGAAAAAGAAGGATGGAACATTAAGGTTATGTATTTACTATAGAATATTAAACAAGATTACTATTAAGAATAATTACTCTCTACATAGAATAGATGATTTGTTTGTTCAACTAAAAGGAGCCACAATTTTCTCCAAAATCAATATCAAATCTAGTTATCATCAGTTGAGGATCCGAGAAGAAGATACCCCATAAAACTAATTTTCAAACTAGATATGGCCACTATGAATTTATAGTGTTGCCTTTTGGATTGATCAATGCCCTAGTAGCTTTTATGAATTTTATGAATAGTGTGTTTCGAGATCAACTAGATCGATTTGTATTGATATTCCTAGACGATATACTGATCTACTCCAAAAGCAAAGAAGAAAATGATCTTCATATGAGGACTGTTCTTGAAATCCTTAAAAATAATCAATTATATGAAAATTTCCAAGTGTGAGTTTTATGCAACCCAAGTACAGTATTTGGGTCATGTGATTTCTGTTGAAGGAGTGTTTGTGGATCCAAATAAAATTGAGGCTATTATTTATTGGCTTGCTCCAACAAATGTTTTTGAAGTGTGAATTTTTATGGGAATGGCCAGATATTATCACCGTTTTATCCAAAATTTCTCTAAGGTAGCGTATCTATTAACCAATATTCAAAATAAAGGAAAAGCTTTTAAATGGATAGAACGATGTGAAGAAGCTTTCAAAACCCTTAAATAAAATATAACATCAACACCTATTCTTAGAATAGCAGATTCCAAAAAACCATTTATAGGATGTAATTATTCCTATGTTTGAGGTGTAAACCTACTATTCTCCCATTCCCATTCGAGATGCAGATCCATTAGCTTAAAGAAAATGAGTGCGAGAATTTTAGAGCTGCACATGTAGTCATGAGAAAAGCCTCATAAAATTCTTGGATGAACTCTATATCATACTTTGAAGGATAACTTCTTCCCTTGGTCCAAGCTCAAAGGTATCATCATCCCCTTGAATCTAAAATAGCCACACTTCATTGTAGCAATGCACAAGATAACCCATTCAAGAGAACCCCATAATTCTCTAAATGAATTACCAGTATAATAATACTATATAGGAGAGAACCCTATCCTCCTTAAGCAAGTAAAATTCAATCACAATTGCATCCTAGCATAATATATACTATCAATAAATAATGGAACACAATGTAGTATACTATCCATTGATACATTTTTGTTTCAAAGATATATATTCTCCTAATAATGTATTATTTCAAGCAAACACTTAACATTTTACATTCCATATAATCAAAGAACATATACCACTAAAGATTATTTTTCAATCCATTCTAGCATAGATATGTTCTTACTATAGCCTCTACCAGATTAGGATATCACATATTTTTTTATTCTTTATCCAAACATAGATGAGTTAATTAATCTATCCTTTGTATAATCATATATATCTTATTAAATCTATCTTTATGAAAATGTAGATGCATCTCTTGATCTATATTTCTAAAATATAGGTTAAACATTTATGTTATTCTTCTACTACACATAGATTCATCAATCAATCTATCCTATCCAAATATATATTATTCCCTCAATCTATTATTTTCCAAAATTGCTTGTTCGGTCAATCTAATCATTTAGAAATACATGGTTAATCATTTAGACTATCCAACCACAAGCACATACCCAATTAACAAAGCACTCCATAAGATTTACCATGGCTTAACAATAATTGAGTAATCCAGTCCAATTTTATTTTATTGGGTTTAGAGCTATGTTTCCATATGAGATATATATATAAAACAAAAACTATATATTTTTCCAGATAAATATCACACAATCAAAAACATCCTATGTTCATATCATGTCTCTTATGTATTCTGGAAAAGTAATAGGACAACCTCTCATTTTCCAACCACGTAGAAAGGAGCACACACACTCAGCTCACAAATCCATGTTATGAGGTACATGCAGATGTGTTCAAGTCTTTCACACTCCTATTGGAACCTAAGTACACATATTTTATCCATACAACTAATTTAATCATCACAAAGTTTATCCATGTCGATCCCGATATCACATCCTACCCTTCATAAAACCCTAAAAGTTATTTTCTAGGTTAAAATAATTACATTATAACACCACTATATGTTGATGTATTTCAATAAGTATTTGCATCTCTTAAACAACCAAGTCTAAAAAAAACCTAATAGTAAAAGCAATGGCTACATATAAAGATTATCTCAACCATTAAAAGCCTTCTCTATGACCGCTACTCCCTTATGATATGAAAACATATTTCTAGCCAAGGATAAATCATTTACTCCTTAGTCATTTTCGAATGGAAAAACTATATTTCAAAATAACTATCATACACACTTACCATGGAATCCCACCATGCTACAACAAAACTACTTATTACCCACTATGGCCATTCTAGTCTAGCAGTCATATGAACATCTTCTAGTTCACAATAAAGTTTTCAATATATTATCCATCACATGTCTCGGTAAATATGTCCCATGAGCATTCTAGAAGTCTCATTACATTAAAGGAGTTTTTCTAATAGCACAACTATAATTGAAATGAAGGCTTTCAAAATAACTATATAGGTTTTCATGTCAAACCCACACGTAAAATGTAACCAAAAAACCATACCAAACATAGAAAGTCATGATTACATTATTCATACTCAAACCAACAACCAAATTTTTTCTTGTTTACCTAGGAATTGTAGTCCAATTGTCACCGAGTGATCCTCAAACTCTCTGATTGATTGCTTGATATATTTTTCTTTCTTCCCTTCATCTAATTTAAAAGTAAAGTCAATAGTACACCCCTATTAAACTCCATAATGAAGAAGTCATGCAACAGTGGTGCTATGCTCCATTCAGGATTTAAAAAATAGATCAAAATATAAAGCTTCACTCTATTAAATCCATGTGATAGTGCATTTCCAAGTTTTATAATAACGTCAATAATGCCATCTATAGAATAAACATCATACTTCTACAGTACTACCAAAGCATTTCCATTATGAAAATGTTTAACACAATCTGTAGGATAAACATCATACTATTATAGTACTACCAAAGCCTTTCCATTATGAAAGTATTTAACACAATCTATAGGATAAAAATCATACTAATACAGTACTATCAAAGCCTTTCCATTTTAAAATTGTTAACACAGGCTACATTCGAATTCCTCAAACTTCTCTTACTAGAAATTAATCTTAGTTTTATGGATTCTTATCTAAAGCAAAATTGACTCGATAAGCCTAAGTTATTTCTAAATATGATGAAATGTAAACCACTAATTTAGTACCTTAGCACTGAAATCTAAGTATCCAATCCCTTTCTAAGATATTTCAACTTTACACACCCATACATTATTTCTTTTGTAACATAATCCAACTACTATCTCATTAAATGCTCTTTAAGCTTACTAAAGTTGTTCCACTATACTTATTATTACCTTATCTAGTAGTCATTGACAAATGAGCTAGAGGTTCTAAGGTTCCAAATTTAAGATACATGCATATGGTAACAAAAGCAATTCATGACAGATAATCAACTAAATATTTTACAAGCACAATCGTGGAAAATTAATCAGTCATCACAACAAACTAAACCAATAATAAAGATTTAAACTTAGGTTTCCTCCTTGGAAGTTCAGAAGTATAATCAACCTAGTTCATGTTCTTTTATTTTATTTTAAACAAGTGCAATCAATTAAATCATTGAAATTTAAGTTGTTAATTTGTTAAGATCATGATGAACATGTTTATTCGAAAATAGTTATTTTGTTAAAAAAATATATTATACTATAGTATATATGCCATATTTTGACTAACATAAATAGGTAGAAGAAAATATAGATATAAAATATTGCACAAACAATATACATTTATGAGCAAAAAAATAAATGTATTCATTTGTTATGGATGGTCTTAGCTAAATCTAAGGATGATGTCTCTTTAGATTTAGTAATATGGAATATATGTTTGAAAAAATGGGATGGATATTGATATAGGGTATTTATTTTTAAGGGAAAATTTAATGTATGCTTGTTATAGACATTTGAGCAAAATATATGAGGGGTTTGCTTTAATTTTATAGATATTGACAATATAATTAGCAAAAAGGGTGGCTTCCTTAATATGGTTTAAAAAATCCATTGTTTTATTTGTATTTCTTTGTAAGGGTGTATGGGCCTAGGATTAGTTAGTGCACAACCATGAAAACTAGCCTAGTCTATCTTGAAGGAATTATGCTATAAATAACTTCCCATATCTAGATTATTAACTCTAGATAATACATGCTCATAGTAACTAGTCTCATCCATTCCTAGAGAGATGGTGTTATAAGTCATTTTTCATATTTAAAGAATCCTATATAATAGGATTGGATATGTATATACACTTAGTAACAATTCATTTTACTTATGATATTAGAACCTTTTGCACACATGGTTTGAGGAATATTCCACTACATCTTCTCTGATACTTTAGTTACTTATTTCTTGTGTTTATTCCAAGGACCAATTTTAGTTGTCCATCAGTATAGCAATGTTTACAAGTCATTGGAGAACATTTTCCACACCCAACTTAGATACAGTTCTAGATTTTGGTTTTATGAAGACAAGTAAAACTTTGTTATTTTGGTCTTTGTCTTTTGTAACAAGAGTACATTTTTGGTTGTACCTGATATTCTTGGTTGTTTTCCTTCTTTCTCTTCCATATTTATACACATTGGGGATGAATTATTCTTTAGTGGAGATGAATGATAGGGATTAGGTGTGATTTAATAAATATTGGTTGTTTACTTTAAATTATCGATTGTTGTAAGGATTAAGGTACACCATTACCATTGAATGTAACATTATCTGTTATATGTCTTGTAATACCTATTTATAGGCTTAGGTTGTTAATGGAAACTAAGTTTGGATTGTCATTCAATTTTATTTGTATATTGTAACCGCTCCCAAATCAAATAATAACTAAATAAGTCTAAAAAAATAGGAATCCATTAGAGATCAAGTAGTAGTAGGAATGACCTTAGCAAAAGGGGGAATACAATTTATGTGGGGGCCACCTCAGAAATGGATTCCCATTCAAACTAGTCATCAAATTGTAATTATTCTACTTGCTCCTATCAGGTATAATTTATTATTTTTGGCCACACAATAATTAGGTCATCCCACTTAGAATGAAAATTGTGCAAACATTTAGAGGATAATTTTTTAAACTGGAAGGAGTAGGGTGGTGAACAAGCCCATATTTTGGATCCATGTGTAATAACCCTCCAAAAATATACATTATTTTATGCCTAATTTGTTTGCAAGGATGAGATATTACTAATATATCTACGAATGTAGAGGATAGGTATTGTTATTGGCAAGGACAATGCAAAGGAAATATGTCTTCTCAATGGGTAGAAGAATTATCCAGTGTAAGGTAAGTCAAGGGAAATGATAAGCTGTGGTGTATTCACCGGTTGATAGGGGTAAAGAACTATATAGGTAATGCATTCACCAGTGGCCCATGTAGATGCATATCATGTAGTTGCATTTGTAGGAATGTTTGATGTTTGTCAAACTATGAATTTATGATGTTTGGTTGGAAATGAAAATGGTTAAATACATGAAAGCCATAGTTTAAAATGTTGATTGGCAATGAAAATGCTTAAATGCATGGGAGCCATAGTTTTAAATAATGAGATAAATGTGAAGTAATGATATGACTATTATTGTTTTAAGATCTGGAAGAGAATATAAGGAAAAGGGTAAAGTAAGATAAATAATAATAATATACTTATGTATATTATTGTGTATTTGAGAAGAATTTATTTATTTAAAAATAACATATTTATATATAACTATATGTATAAATATAAATATATGAAGGCATTAAAAATAAATAATATTTGTTATTTTAAAATAAGGTAAGCAAAATATTATAACCAATAATATATTAAAATAATCAATATTAAAATGAATATGAAGGAGTTATTACTTGGCATTATAAAATAAAAGAAGACAATTTGGAATCTGTCTACATTTTGGGAAAATTATTATTAAGATTGGGTTGTTGAATGTGGAAGGAAGTGGATCCCACATGGCATGTTTTACATAGAAGGAATATCAAAATGAACATGAAATTGCTAGTGGGAAAAAGGAGGACTTATATTCAAAATAAAAAAGAGAAGATGATAGGTAGGATGGTATGATGTTTCTCGACAAGGCAAGGTGAGAGCAACGAAGGAAGAAATACTTTGGAAAGCAAGGGAAGTAGTGCATAAATCATAAAGTCTGGATTGGTAAAATTTATAAGATAAGATAAATGGGATAATGGAAAAATGGAAGTTTCAAGATAAGATTGTTTAGTTTAATATTTTCTTTTTAAATGGAAAAGGAAATTAATAATCCTAGTGCATGTGTAAAAAAGCTTTAAATGTGAAGCATGTATGTGATTATAGTTTAATATTTGTCTTTAAAAAGTGAAGAGAAATTGAATCTTTCCAATGCATGCCTGAAAATTTTTGAAAATGGATGCATGTGTTTGAATGGATTGTTGAAAATAAAGAGGATTATTATTTTTTGTGAACTTGAGTTGATTAGTTTTAGTATCGGAACTCATTTTACTTCTTCATGCTATGTTGGGAAATTTTTTTGATACTTGCATGTTGTGTTGAAAGCTTATGTTGTGATGGGAAGCTTATGAAATCCTGCATGCTATGTTGGAAATGAAAATATTGTATGCATGTTAGTACTTGACGCATGTCATGTTAGTGAAGAACATGTGCTTATACTGAGAGGGGGGTGAACAGTATAACATAAATTTTTTCCCAAATAGTAGCATCAACATTAATAAAATAGTAAACATCACACAAAGCATCACACACATGAGAGACATCATTTTTAACGTGGTTCACCCAATGTGGGCTACCTCCACAGAGAAAATATTTCTTCTAAATATTTCTCAAATAATATCTTTGGGAATCCTTCCCAATTACAATGTTTATGGATCTCTGTCCAAAGGAGATGTTGATCCCCTAATATCAAGTTCATGGATCTCTTCCACAGGAGAACTCTTTCCCCTTCTGCTCTGGCTAGTGATCTTCTAGAAGACTCTGTCTCTCTACTGCACTGACTGGTGGATCTCTCTCCACTTGAAGACTCCTCACTCAGAAGATCTATCTTCAATTATCCTGGCTACTGGATCTCTATCCATTGAGACTCTATCCTCTATACTCTATCACCTCCAAAGCTCTATCAATAGGCTCACTCAGAACCTTCTCAAATCTTCTCAATAGGTTCACTCATAACCTACTCAAATCTGCTCAATAGGTCCACTCAGAACCTGCTCAAATATTCTCAATAGGTCCACATAGAACCTGTCCAAATCTGCTCAATAGGTCCACATAGAACCTGTCCAAATCTGCTCAACAAGCTCACATAGAACTTGTCCAAATCTTCTCAATAAGTCCTCTCTAGGACTTGCTCAAATCTGCATTGCAAGCTTCCACAAAATCTTACACAAAATCAGTCCACAAGCCTTCTCAAAGACTTGCCTCAATCACATAGAATCATAAAGAGAATTGTTAGAGACTCAATATGTTCTATACTCAAATCTCAATCTCAACTCAAATCAATTTCATAGAAGCATAAAGAGAATTGTTAGAGACTCAATATGTTCTATTCTCAAATCTCAATCTCAACTCAAATCAGAATATAGAATAGTTTGTTTCATGGAACTTGAACAACCACTTCACACAATCACTTGACTAGGCTCAATCAACTCTACTCAACCAATCACCTCAAGGATCAATCCTTTCTCACAAACCCTAGTCCAAGCATGTATCAACCAACTCAAAATGTTTCCAACAATGCTCAACAACAAATCTCACATAACAATGATACTCATGTTCTTTTCTAACTCAAGTTCAAGTTCTTTGCACAACCAATGGGCTTCAACAACAATGCTTATAAACAAGGTTTAATCACAACTCTCAATTCAGAAAACCTTGAAGCATTAAACCAACAACTCTCAAAAAGGTTAACCACAATCAATCCTTTTCTCTCCAAAGATATTTTTAGAAATCAATCACCCACATAAGTCAATGAAGAATATTGCCCATACCTTTTTGATGCCTTATGAGTTGTCCACTAAATCTGCCACACTCAACACACTTTATTTTTCCAATATCAACAAGGGTTAGAGGTCATGAGTAATAACACAATAATCAAAATAATATCTCAATAACACCTTATTACTCCTACTCAATAAAAATGCACCAAACCCTCTTATGCAAGAAATAATCCCTCAAAAGAATGAATCAAACTTACTTTTGGAACTCCTTGACAAAACCAAAAATATCTTCTTGCACACACCTTATTTCTCCCTCAAAGCAATCTAAACAAGTAGCTCTCAAAAATAGCTTTCCAATGATATATAATATGATATACTTCCACAAAGAAAATCAGCAAAAATATTTATCTTTCCTAGGGCATACCATAACCTTATTTCTCCTTAGGCAACCTTGGCAAAAATTAAAATATTAAACAAAAATTAAATTTACTTGCCTTGCCCTTAGATGGGATTCGATCCCCCGACTATTTTCTTCCCAATGCCTTAGCCGCAGCCAAGCCACCATTGGGCCACATGCCATGACATGTCTAAAAGGGCACGTCCACCATGCAATATCTTTGAATAACGAACCTCCAAAAAACAACAAGCGCGTAGAGCGCTTCTTCCTTGCAATCCAAAAAATAGACCTCACACGAATCGAACTCATAACCTCCTCCTTAGCACCAAGCCAACATACCACTAGGCCACGCTGGCCTTTGCGCTTAGGGCTTCCGAATCTTCACAGCTTTAACCTTCACAAAAATCGTAAGGCTTTCGAAATATAAATATCTTTTGCATGCACTTCAAAAATAATAGCAAGGGATACTTGGTAAATGAATTTGTTTGGCATTTATATAATGCCTTTTGCCTTCCTTAGCATCACGTCAGTGCTTCGAATGAATTCGACGTCGACGTGATTTAATTTATAATAAATTTAAATTTAATTTTAAATTTAAATATTATAAATTAAAATCAACCTTATGCTATTTAGTTTAAAAAAACTTAACTTTATCCCCTTGGTATTTAAAATTTATAAAATTCAATTCCTTGTGAATTTAAATGATTTATAAATAATTATTAAACCTCCTTTTTAACTTTTGGAATAACCCATCTTGGGTTTTTATAAACCAATCATTTAACTTGTGCTCCCAATAATATTAAAATATTATGGAGCCTTTTTCCTTTCACTTTTGCATTGATGAAGCTTTTTCCTGGATGACTTGGGCGACTTTATTTCTTGCTGAATTCCTTGAGATGAGTGATAACTCTATCAGGTGACATCAATGACAACTCTGACTTAGAGGACTCAAAATGTCCAACAATCTCCCCCTTTGTCATTGATGGCAACCCTTATCCTTTTACTGAAACTTGACCTTTTTTTTCTCCTCCTGGGACTTTGCTCCCCCGGCTCAATGCTCTCTCAAATATCAAATCTCTCCACAAACAAATCCTCCCCAATACACAAATATCTCCCCCTTTGACATCAATGGCAAAGGGTCACCTTTGGGGCTCGGGGCTAAGAATGAGCCTCTTAGCTTAGCCCCTCCCCCACCTCCACATGAGGTGGTTAATTCTGGGGTGGGAGTCTCACTCCCAATTTTCCTCGAAGATACTCAAAAGTCTCCTTTGAGAGTGGCTTAGTGAAAATATCTACTATCTGTTCCTTTGTAGTGACATACTCCAATATGACCTATTTATCTGACACTTGTTCTCTCAAAAAATGATACTTAATCAGAATGTGCTTCGTCCTGGAGTGCATTACTAGATTTTTTGAGATACATATGGCACTAGTATTATCACATAGTATAGGAATGGGCTGATCATGCTTTATCTTGAAATCTTCTAAAGTTCTCTTCATCCATAACACCTGTGTACAACTGGCTACTACTACAATATATTCTGCCTCTACTGTAGATAGTGATACTGAAACCTACTTCTTACTTAACCAGGAGACTAGACTTTCTCCAAGAAAGAAAGCTCCTCCACTTGTGCTTTTTCTATCATCAATGTTGTCGGCCCAATCTGCATCTGTATAAGTTGTGAGTGTGAAACTATCACTTTTGGGATACCAAAGCCCAAAATCCATAGTCCCTTTTAGATACCTAAAAATTCTTTTTACTGCTGCTACATGTGTTTCCTTAGGTGCTACTTGAAATCTTGCCACTAATCCCATTGACTGCACTATGTCTGGTCTTGTAGCCATGACATATAATAAGCTACCAATCATGGATCTGTATAGTCTCTGATCTACCTCTAGAGATTCATCATCCTTACTCAACTTGCACCCTGTGACCATAGGAGTACTTACTGGTTTGCAATCTTCTAACCTGAATTTCTTCAACATCTCCTTGATGTACTTGGCTTGAGAAAGAAACACTCCCTTTCCTGATTGTGAAATTTGAAGACCAAGAAAGAAGGATAATTCACCGAGCATAGACATCTCAAATTCACTTTGCATATTCTTAGCGAATTCTTTGCACATCTTGTCATTGTTTCCTCCAAAAATTATGTCATCAACATAAACAACCACTATTAGAAGATCATTTCCTTCATTTTTGATATACAAATTATTGTCTGCTATTCCTTTCCTGAATCCCTATTCCTGTAGATACTTATCCAATATTGAGTACCATGCTCTGGGAGCCTACTTTAAACCATACAATGCCTTTTTCAATCTGCATACCTGATCTGGTGTATCTGCTAGTATGAATCCCTCTGGTTGTTCAATGTAGACCTCTTCTTCTAGAACCCCATTTAGAAAAGCTGACTTGACATCCATCTGATATACCTTGAAGTTCTTGAAACTTGCAAAAGCTAAAAATATCCTTATAGCTTCAAGTCATGCAACTGGAGCAAAGGTTTCATCAAAATCAATTCCTTCTACTTGTGCATAACCTTTGCATACTAACCTTGCTTTGTTTCTGACCACTTGTCCATCTTCATTCAACTTATTTCTGAAAACCCATTTTGTACCAATCACATTTTTGTCCTTTGGTCATGGAACAAGTTCCCAAGTTTTTCTCTTCTCTATCTGATCCAATTCCTCATTCATTGCTTTAACCCAAAATTCATCTTCACTAGCTTGAGTGAAATTTTTTGGCTCAATCTTAGATAGCAAAGAAAAATTTGCTTGTTGAGATGGTTTTATTATTCTTCTCCTTGTCTGTCTTTCATCTGGATTCCCGATGATCTGATATTTTGGGTGATGTTTTTGTACATACCTAGAAGGAGTTTTAGGAAGAAGCCTTTGTATTTCTTCTTCATCATTATCTGATTCCTCACAAAATTCTTCTGGACAACATCCATCTTCTTGGTACACAATTTGCTGAATTGATTCTCTAGAATCTATCTTCTCATCAATTGTCACATTCATACTTTCCACCATAGTGCATGTTCTTTTGTTGTAACATCTGTAAGCCTTGCTCTTTGTAGAATAACCAAGAAAAATTCCCTCATCACATCTTGGATCAAATTTACCCAAATTCTGATCTTCCCATCTTATGTAACATTTGCTTCCAAAGATCTTGAAATGTTTTATAGTAGCAGGTCTTCCTTTCCAAAGCTCATAAGGAGTCTTGTGGTGATTTACCCTTAATTGAGCCCTAGTAATTATGTATACAATTGTAGATACTACTTCTTTCCAAAAACCATCTGACAACTTAGATTCATTTAACATAGCTCTAGCCATGTTTTCAATAGTCTTGTTCTTCCTTTCAACTACTCCATTTTGTTGGGGAGTTCTTGCTACTGAGTACTCTCTCTTAATTCCATGTTGTTCATAGAATTCTATAAACTCATTTGAAGTGAATTCTCCTCCTCTATCGGATCGTAGACACTTAATCATTTTTCCTATTTCATTTTCAACCAACTTCTTGAATGCTTTAAATTTTTTGAAGGCCTCTGACTTCTCTTTTAGGAAAGTTACCCAAACCATTCTGGAATAATCATCTACAAACAACATGAAGTAACTCTCACCCTGAAGACTTTGTGTTCTGGTAGGACCACATAAATCAGTATGTATTAGACTCAAAGGCTCAAAAGACATATAGCCTTTTGGTTTGTAAGTTGTCCTAGTTTGCTTTCCATGTTGGCAAGGTGCACAAATTGTATTTTGCGGTCTTCTTATTTTGGGTAAATCTCTGACTACCTATTTATTGCTTATGTTGACTATGTTGTCAAAATTCAAATGACCCAATCTTCTATGCCACAACCAGCTCTCATCTTCTTGTGATAGAAAGCACTTTTCCCCTTTGATCTCATTGAGCATGTATAAGTTGTTTGGGGTCCTTCTTGCATTTGCAATAATTCTTCCTGTTTCTATTTTCCTTATCTCACATCTATCTGGATGGAAAGTAACCATGTATCCTTGATCACAAAGTTGACTTATACTCAGTAGATTGTGTTTTAACCCTTTGACATACAAAACATTCTCTATTTTTGTTTTTCCATTGTCTAGACTTAGAGTACCTTTCCCAATAATCCTTGTTGATCCATTATCACCAAAACTTACTGATCCTCTATTTGTTTCCTTTAGAATAATGAACTTGTCTTTGTCTCCTATCATGTGACTAGAGCAACCACTATCTAGATACCATTGTTCATTTTTATCTTGAGCATGCAGGGTTGTTTGTACTAACATAGATCTATCCCTAACATTCTTTCTTTCATCCTTTGTTTTTCTAGACTCAAAAAATGTCATTTTACACCACCTAGCCTTGTGCCCAAAGTTATTGCATTTGTAACATATAACATCATCATCCATGAGAGGTGCAAAGGAATTGAAATTTCTATTGTATCTAGCATGATGAATACAGTGAGCAACTCTATGTCCATATTTATTGCAAGAAAAATAGTGACCATGGAAGAAGTTATGTAACCTATTTGGAGATCTTGGATATTGTGATGAAGTCATCTTATTTTTGTGATTAACCCTTATCCAGGGTTCTTCTTTGCTTTCTTCCTTTCTGATGTCCTTTGCTTGCTTTTATTTGTTTGAAGTTTCTACCTTTTGGAAGCTTGATTCCTCTTTCTGCTTCTCATATTCTATTTCTTGTAGTATCTTGGTCCTTTCAAATTTATTCCTTAGGAGAACAATTTTTGCTTCCAATCTTCCACATTCTGTTTCCCTAGATTTTAGAAGATCTGCCATATCTTGCTCAATATTTTTTCCTTCTTCTACCTTGATCTTGAGTTCTATGAGATTCTGTATGAATTCCACTCTTGCTTCTTCATCTTCCTGAATTTGTTCTTTCAGACTTGAGTTTTTCTCTCTTAGTCTTTCCAATTTTTTGAGAGCAGCAAAGAACTCTTCTTTCATATCAAACATGGTCTCTACTTCATTCTCTGAAGTCATGTGTGCTACCAAAGGATCCTCTTCCAAGTTGTTAGACTCTTCATGGAGAGACCCACTCTGATACCAATTGAAGAACATGTGCTTATACTGAGAGGGGGGTGAACAGTATAACATAAAAATTTTTCCCAAATAGTAGCATCAACATTAATAAAATAGTAAACATCACACAAAGCATCACACACATGAGAGACATCATTTTTAACGTGGTTCACCCAATGTGGGCTACCTCCATAGAGAAAATATTTCTTCTAAATATTTCTCAAATAATCTCTTTGGGAATCCTTCCCAATTACAATGTTTATGGATCTCTGTCCAAAGGAGATGTTGATCCCCTAATATCAAGTTCATGGATCTCTTCCATAGGAGAACTCTTTCCCCTTCTGCTCTGGCTAGTGATCTTCTAGAAGACTTTGTCTCTCTACTACACTGACTAGTGGATCTCTCTCCACTTGAAGACTCCTCACTCAAAATATGTCTTCAATTGTCCTGGTTATTGGATCTCTATCCATTGAGACTCTGTCCTCTATACTCTATCACCTCCAAATCTCTATCAATAGGCTCACTCATAACCTTCTCAAATATTCTCAATAGGTTCACTCATAACCTACTCAAATCTTCTCAATAGGTCCACTCAAAACCTGCTCAAATCTGCTCAATAGGTCCACATAGAACTTTCAATTCTCAAGAATCAGTCCTAGAACTTGTCCAAATATGCTCAATAAGTCCTCTCTAGGACTTTCTCAAATCTGCATTGCAAGCTTCCACAAAAGCTTACACAAAATCAGTCCACAAGCCTTCTCAAAGACTTGCCTCAATCACATAGAATCATAAAGAGAATTGTTAGAGACTCAATATGTTCTATACTCAAATCCCAATATCAACTCAAATCAATCTCATAGAAGCATAAAGAGAATTGTTAGAGACTCAATATGTTCTATTCTCAAATCTCAATCTCAACTCAAATCAGAATATAGAATAGTTTGTTTCATGGAACTTGAACAACCACTTCACACAATCACTTGACTAGGCTCAATCAACTCTACTCAACCAATCACCTCAAGGATCAATCCTTTCTCACAAACCCTAGTCCAAGCATGTATCAACCAACTCAAAATATTTCCAACAATGCTCAACAACAAATCTCACATAACAATGATACTCATTTCTTTTCTAACCAAGTTCAAGTTCTTTGCACAACCAATGGGCTTCAAAAACAATGCTTATAAATAAGGTTTAATCACAACTCTCAATTCAGAAAACCTTGAAGCATTAAACCAACAACTCTCAAAAAGGGAAACCACAATCAATCCTTTTCTCTCCAAAGATATTTTTCAGAAATCAATCACCCACATAAGTCAATGAAGAATATTGCCCATACCTTTTTGATGCCTTATGAGTTGTCCACTAAATCTGCCACACTCAACACACTTTCTTTTTCCAATCTCAACAAGGGTTAGAGGTCATGAGTAATAACACAATAATCAAAATAATATCTCAATAACACCTTATTACTCCTACTCAATAAAAATGCACCAAACCCTCTTATGCAAGAAATAATCCCTCAAAAGAATGAATCAAACTTACTTTTGGAACTCCTTGACAAAACCAAAAATATCTTCTTGCACACACCTTATTTCTCCCTCAAAGCAATCTAAACAAGTAGCTCTCAAAAATATCTTTCCAATGATATATAATATGATATACTTCCACAAATAAAATCAGCAGAAATCTTTATCTTTCCTAGGGCATACCATAACCTTATTTCTCCTTAGGCAACCTTGGCATAAATTAAAATATTAAACAAAAATTAAATTTACTTGCCTTGCCCTCGGTGGGATTCGATCCCTCGAATTTTTTCTTCCCAATGCCTTAGCCATAGCCAATCTATTGTTGGGCCATGCATCATGACGTGTCTAAAAGGGCACGTCCACCATGCAATATCTTCGAACAATGAACCTCCAAAAACAACAAGCACGTAGAGCGCTTCTTCCTTGCAATCCAAAAAATAGACCTCACGTGAATCAAACTCAGAACCTCCTCCTTAGCACCGAGCCAACATACCACTAGGCCACGCTGGCCTTTGCGCTTAGGGCTTCCGAATCTTCACAGCTTTAACCTTCACAAAAATCGTAAGGCTTTCAAAACAGAAAATCTCTTTCGCATGCACTTCGAAAACAATAGCAAGGGATGCTTGGTAAATGAATTTGTTTGGCATTTATATAATGCCTTTTGCCCTCTTAGCATCACGTCGGTGCTTCGAATGAATTCGACGTCTGCGTGATTTAATTTATAATAAATTTAAATTTAATTTTAAATTTAAATATTATAAATTAAAATCAACCTTAGAACTTTGTCTTAAAGAGCCAACCTTAGGTTTAATAAAACCTTGGAACCTTGTCTTAATGCCCAACCTTGGTATTATTTATAAAATTTAAATTCCTTGTGAATTTAAATGATTTATAAATAATTATTAAACCTCCTTTTTAACTTTTGCAATAACCCATCTTGGGTTTTTATAAACCAATCATTTAACCTGTGCTCCCAATAATATTAAAATATTATGGAGCCTTTTTCCTTTCACTTTTGCACTGATGAAGCTTTTTCCTGGATGACTTGGGCGACTTTATTTCTTGCCGAATTCCTTGATATGAGTGATAACTCTATCAGGTGACATCAATGACAACTCTGACTTAGAGGACTCAAAATGTCCAATAGTTAGTTTGACCGCTCTGACCCTTGAGATGTCACCGAAAAACCTCATCAAAAAACTTGAGCACTATAAATAAATAAAGCCAAAGTCTTTTACTTGCTATTGAATGCTAGACTACGTTCAGGTGTCAAGAGTTGAATTTATTGTAAACTATAGAAGCTTATGAAATTTACTCATTAGAATGATGAAACTTGTGCCATTAGAAGTTCAAAATAAATTTTTAAATAGTATATATTTGTAATTCAAAAAATGTAGACTTTGTGGTATTGCATGGTAGTATTTCTTTTGATGTAATGGAAAACAATATAGTCATTTATCTTCTAAAATAATGAGGAATAGACTTGCATTCAAGGAAAGAGACTTGCACTATTTTGAATGATATATCCTTCTGATATGGAAAATGGTTTCTGGATTAAATTTATTATTTTATATTTTTATTTACCATATATGGTTCGTCTATTCACATACTTTTACATTATACATAATTGAATATGGACGAATATCATACTAGAAACGTAGTTTTGACAAGCTGTTGAGGAAAACTTTAGTTTTTATGATGGGATTCCCTATGTATTAAAATGATTCGTATGTTGTGTTGTTTTTGGTTGATGGGTAACACCTTAAAACAAAAATTACATTTTCTTTTCCTATAACAAATTTGAACTAGTAATTGTGCACAATAGGGATTACCCGTTCAGTTTATGAAATAGGAATTTAGGGAAGACTATGACTTAAAATAAGAGGATTTATGAGACCAAAATAGTATGATAGGGTTGTTTATAAGGGTAGCAAGGATAAATTTATTAGCAAGAGTAATCATGACATTTTGAGAAAACTACCATCTGCATGGTGATATAATGAACATGAAAACTTTAGTTTGTATGATGGGATTCCCTATGTATTAAAACAATTCGTATGTTGTGTTGTTTTCGGTTGATGGGTAACACCTTAAAAAAAAATTACATTTTCTTTTCCTGTAACAAATTTGAACTAGTAATTGTGCACAGTAGGGATTACCCGTTCGGTATATGAAATAGGAATTTAGGGAAGACTATGACTTAAAATAAGAGGATTTATGAGACCAAAATAGTATGATATGGTTGTTTAGAAGGTTAGAAAGGATAAATTGATCAACAAGAGTAATCATGACATTTTGAGAAAACTACCATCTGCATGGTGATATAATGAACATGAATATAGATAATACAGTATAAGTTATATTTTTTCTTGGTTTAAGTCTTCAAACTGAGCATATGTTTAGAAAACAATGCATTGGAAATTGTGGAAAATTAATGGGAAATCTATTGTGAAGCAAACAAGATCCGTATTGCTTTCTAATCAGGGAATAGTAGAGTCAGTATAAAATCAAAACTAGAATTTGAAAACTTAGAAGTTATGCTCATATTATAAACCCTGTATATAAGTTGAAATAGATACAAAGGTATGGTGTCTTAAACACAAGCTATTTTTGCATGATAGTGTGATAATGGGATTACCTAAAACAAGAATGCATGACAGCTTGGGTAATTTAGAGTAAGGTTACTTTTTAGGAATAGCTCGAGTAGTATTACCTTAATTAAAATAGATAGAGTTATAAAATTCAATTAGATTATAGGATTAAAACTATAGTGTAGTTGCAACCTTACTTAAACTTATAAGAGTAGTCCCTTGTTTTTCATGGTTATATAGTGTAATATTGAAAGAGAAAGTCATTTATGAATAAATTTTAATGAAGTACCTACTCCAATAGAATATTAAATAAAAAAAAATCTTAATTAGAATTATTTTAGCAAGTTATAAGAATATTTAGTTTTGATTGCAATGACTTTTCATAGTTCCTCTATCTTTTATTTTTTCTTAATGAAAATATACAAGTAGCCAAATGGAATTTATTAATATTATAATACATAATATAACTTTTGAACGATTGTGAAATTATATTCGTTAGTAAATATTTGCATAGATAAACTTTTCTAAATAATAAAAACTTAGTTTAACCTTTGGTTAAAAAATTCCTAGATTGTGGGAAGGGCAATCTTAACTTACAACCTAAGGTTGTGGGTAGGACAACCTTGATATTATTTCAATATTATGGGTAGGAAAATCTCGTGATACAACTGCTAGTGGTGCTTGCGGGTAGGCAATCATCATAAATCGGGTATCCTTTTGATATAAAAATGTCAGAACGAGAGGTAACAAAAGGTTGTATGGGTATCCTTTCTAGGTTATCCCTGCTAGTGATGATTGGTGAATTATGCTTGACTAGGTAATACCAACAACATGATGGTATGGGACATCGTGTTAGTTAATCAACACAAAATATCAGGTGGTTACCAGGGTTTTGGTAAGACCCTAGACGATGCTCCATGGAGGATGGTTGATCGTCTAGCTCGAGCATGTATGTGCTAAGTCTTACATGACATAAGTACAAGATATAAGTACATGAGTTCATGTCAAGACATGGGGAAATTATGTGTCACACCTCTAGTTGATATGGGCCTTAGAGGAAAAGAAACCCCTTGCCTAAACATAGGATCTCAGGTGGACAGTGAAGTTCAAAATGGGCAACTATACGATATTTGGATAATATAGATCTCATGAGTATTTCTACTGCAACGTAATGGCACTCGTGAAGATGGATCTAACATGCTCATACTAGAAAATAAATTAGAAAGAATGAAATAAAAGAAATTTTTTCTCTTAATCTAACTTGCATAGATAAACTTTTATAAATAATCAAAACTTAGATTAACCTTTGGTTAAGAAATTCCAATATTATGGTAAGGATAATATTAAATTACAACCTAAGGTTATGGGTAGGAAAGACTTGATATTATTTCAATATTACGGGTAGGAAAATCTTGTGAGACAACTGCTAGTGGTGCTTGCAGGTAGGCAATCATCATAAATTAGGGCTCTAACTGTACTTCTTATAAAAAAAGGTCAGAATGGGAGGTAACAAAAGGTTGTATGGGCATCCTTTCTAGGTTATCTCTGCTAGTGATGAGTGGTGAATTGTGCATGACTAGATAATATCAAAAACACGATGGTATGGTATATCATGTTGGTTAATCAACACAATATGTTGGGTGGTTAGAAGGGTTTTGGTAAGACCCTAGATGATGTTCCATGGAGGATGGTTGATTGTTTCGCTTGAGCATGTATGCACTAAGCCTTACATGACACAAGTACAAGATATAAGTACATGAGTTCATGTCAAGACATGGGAAAATTATGTGTCACACCTCTAGGTGATATGGGCCCTAGAGGAAAAGAAACCCCCTGCCTAAACTTAGGATCTCGGGTGGAGAGTGAAGTTCAAAATGGGTAACTATATGATATTTGGCCAATCTCGATCTCATGATTATTTTGACTGTAGTGGAATGGCACTTTTGAATATGGATATAACATGATCATACTAGAAAACAAATTAGAAATATTGAAATAAAAGAAAAAAAATTCTTACTGTAATCTTTGATGTCGGACAACCAAGTGGGAAAAATTGGGATGTTTGTACAACCAAGTGGGTAGAACTTGGTTTATTACATTTGGTATCATAGTAAAGGTTGTGAATATTTAGGCAATAAAATTTTTAGAAATCCTATTTATGTGGCCAATGTGTTCACCTACACTCGAAAATTTTACAAGGCTTTTTGTTTTGTTGGACAGACAATGGCATGTAGACAAAAAGCTAGTTCCTCAAAAATATCTATAGTAGTTTAGCAAGAAGGGCAGAATAATTATCCTAAAAGGGTATTTTGAAAAGTTATGAGGATCAAGGCTAATGAGGAAGCCACAAAACATCCTATAGAAAAGAGGAGGAAAAAAATAGTTGTAAAAGAGGATAAAATGGTACGAATGGTGTAATTATTACAATAATAAATGAGCCAACATAAAGAAAAAATAGAGCAGCAAAGTGCTCAAATGGCTAAACACATAGCTCAATAAAAGATGCAAATTTTAGAACACATGGAGCAAAAAAATCTTAGTTGGATCAACAACAAGAGATGATTTCCCATAAATAGAAAACAATAGAAAATTTATCTAAAGGAAAAGAAACGGTAATAGTTGAGGATGAGATAACTATTGACCTAGGAAGAAAACAAGTAGGTTTTGAGTTGGACAAGGATATGTGAAGACTTTATATAGCAAAATTTTATGGAAAATATGATGGGAAGAGGTTGAACGATGGTTGAATAGTGTGGAGACATACTTTGTAGTTAGAACCCTTTCATCTAAATAAAAAAATTTATGGGTAGTTTTTCGTTTTACTGGAGTTGCTACTGATTGGTGGGATACATATAAGAAAAATCACAATCTGGAGGTTGTTGATGTTCATTGGAAAACATTTGTATTAGCATTCAAATATAGGTTTCTAATACCATAATTTTACCTTAAAAGGACAACAATTTTTTCAAGGTTAATGCAAGGTAATATGACCATAATTGAGTACTATAAGTGATTTTTGCAATTGCTCAAATACATGCGCGAATATGAACAACAAAATGAGATTAAAATTTAGAAATTTCTCCTAGATTTACATACAAAAATTGGACACCTAATGTTGAAACCTTCTACCTTAACTACTGCCTGTGACTTGGCTCTACAAGAAGAGGACAAATTTAAGGCCAAGAAAGCTTATTATCAACAATCCTGTGAAAAGGAAGAACCACATAAAAATGAAAATGTGGGTCCAAAAAAGGGAGATAGAAATTGGAACAAGAATCGTGGTAATGGGAACATAAATAGGTTTGACAATAATAAGAATAGGTACCAAGGAAATAGGGGAAATCAAAACTTTCAGGGTGGCAAAAGAAATTTTAGGGATATGTATGATCAAAGAGCCAATGCGCCAAGAGTTGGTACTAAGGAAGATAATGAGGGAAATAATAAAGAGAGGGCACCACGAACTGGTTGCTAGATTTTCAAGAACTTCATTATGTTGATAAACGTCCTTTGCGAGCTGATAAAAGAAAAGAACCTATGGAATTTGCTCATAAGATATATGTAGCAATAGGTAATTCCAAACTCAATGGTCAAGCAACACCTTTCTTGTTGAAAGGTAAAATTTATAATAGGAATGTTTACATTTTAGTTGATTATGGAGCAACTTATAGCTTTCTTTCACCAAATATCTTGAGGGACATACTGGAAAAACCTGGATTTATGGCGAATGGGTGGAATGTCGAGTATGGATCTACGTAAACCTATACTATTAATAAATTTCTATTTGACCCTCAAATAATGCTACCTCAAGGGTAAACCTGATGGCATTTATATGTAGCTCCATTACATACCTTCGATATAATTTTAGGTTTTGATTGGCTCAAGGTACATAAAGCATTGTTAAATTTTGAGGAAATATGGATGGAATTCACTGATGATACCAAGCAAAGGATTCAAATTTTTTATGGACGTGAATCAGTGGAACCACACCTTTTGACAATAATTCAAGTTAAAAGAGCATTGAAAAATGGCAGTAGATTCTTTGTGGTCAAACTTAATAAAAAGGAAGAAGACGAGTTCAGAGTAAGTCTTTTCCAAACTTATCCAGTGTTCAATTATTTTTGAGATGTCTTTCTTGAGGAATTATCGGGTCTTCCGCCCCAAAGGGAGTTTGATTTTATGATATAAATTTTAACAGGAGCAAATCCTATAGCTCTAAAACCATATAGGATGACTACAATATAGTTGCAAGAACTCAAGACTCAGCTTCAAGAACTTTTAGAAAAATGACAAATGAAACCTAGTGTTTCACCGTGGAGTGCACCAGTTCTGTTTGTGAAAAATAAGGATAGAACATTAAGGTTATGTATTGATTATAGAATGATAAATAAGATGACTATTAATAATAAGTACTCTCTACCTAGAATAGATTATTTGTTTGATCAACTAAAAGGAGCCACAATTTTCTCCAAAATAGATCTCAAATCTAGTTATCATCGGTTGAGGATCCGAATAGAATATACCCCATAAAATTAATTTTTGAACTAGATATGGCCACTATGAATTTATTATGTTGCCTTTTCAATTGATCAATGCCCCAGTAGCTTTTATGAATTTTATGAATAGTGTGAGTTTTATGCAACCCAGGTATAGTATTTAGGTCATGTGATTTATGCGAAAGGAGTGTATGTGGATCCAAAGAAAATTGAGAATATTATTGATTGGATTTCTCCAAAAAATGTTTCTGAAGTACGAATTTTTATGGGGATGGTCGGATATTATCACCATTTTATCCATAATTTCTCTAAGGTAGCCTATCTAATAACCAATTTCCAAAATAAAGGAAAATCTTTTAAATGGACATAACAGTGTGAAGAAGCTTTCAAAACCCTTAAATAAAATATAACATCAACACCTATTCTTAGAATAGCAGATCCCAAACAACCATTTATAGTATGTATTTATGCCTCCATGTAAGGATTAGGTGGGGTTCTCTTGCAAGAGGACGATGTCATCGCTTTTGAGTCACAAAAACGCAAGAAACATGAATCAAACTATGACACACATGATTTAGGGTTGGTTTTGGTAGTCCATGCTATAAAAATATGGTATTATTACCTACTTGGTAAATATTTTGAGCTTAGAATAGATCATCAAAACTTAAGATATATCTTTACTCAACCAATGCTCAATGCTAGACAAAGGCGTTGGATGGAATTTTTTGTAGAATATGATTTTGGCATGGAGTACATAAAAGGAGAAGAAAATAAATTAGCAAATGCTTTAAGTAGAAGAATGTATATAAATTCTATGTCACATTGTCAATCTGCTATAATTGATCAAATAAAAAATTTGCAAATTCAATATGAATATTATCAAAAGTATCGGGAACTAGTTCAACAAGATTCTAATAAAGCAAAGAGATTTAAAATCTAGGAAGATACATTATTATTTAAAAATAAAATGGTAGTGCCTAATGCTCAAGACTTGAGAAATATGATACTATAAGAGGCACATAGTGCTCCTTATTCTGCTCATCTAGGCTATGTAAATATATATGAAAATTACAAAAAAAGAGTATTATTGGTCAGGAATGAAAAATGATTTCACCGAATTTATGGCTAGATGTTTAGAATGTCAAAAGGAGAAGGCAGAACATCTACATCCATCTGGATGCTTATTATCGGATGACATTCCACAATAAAAATGGCAAGTTGTGACTATGGATTTCATTGTTGGATTACCTAAAAATTGTTTTCAACATGACACCATTCTAGTAGTAGTTGAAAAATTAACTAAAGTGGTACATTTTCTACCTAGAAATATTCAATATGGAGCTCCCACTGCAGCCCAAAAATTTTCCAAGTAAGTGTTACGACTACAAAAATTTCCTAAAACAAGTATATCATATAGGGATTCTTGATTCACATCCAAGTTTTGGTAGACATTGCATCAGACATGGGGAACAAAACTCAATATTAGTAATTCTTATCATCCTGAGATAGATGGTAAAACTAAAAAGGTAAATAAAGTCTTAGAGGATATGCTCTGCATGTATTGTATGGATCATCAAACGAAATGGGAAGATTACCCTTTTATGGTAAAATTTGTTTACAATAATAGTTACCATACTTCTCTAGGTATGGCTCTATTTGAGGCTCTATACGAGAGGAGGTGTAGAATGCCATTATCATAGATTAATCCGGAGTATCAGGTGATGATCGGGCTGGATATGGTTAGAGAAATGGAAGACCAACTCAATTAAATTTATCAAAGGCTCAAAGAAGCCTCAGATCGACAAAAGAGTTATGCGGACCTTAAGAGAACACCCAAAAAATTCACTATGGGATACAGAGTATTCCTAAGAGTTAAACCTACCAAAAGTTCTATCAAATCCTCTAACCTTAGTCCATAATTTGTAGGGCCTTTTGAAATTTTTGATAAACTAAACCTGGTAACCTACAAATTAGACTTGCCACCCAATTTGTTAAAAATTCATGATACATTCCATGTGTCCCTTGTCAAGAAATATGTTTTGAACCCCTTGCATATTTGGAATGTTGATCATTTTGAAATGGGCGATCCCCTATGCTTTGAAGTACGATCTATTAATATCCTTGGTTATCAAATAAAACAGTTAAGAAAGTAGAATACTAAACAATGCAAGGTCCAATAGGATTAGTTTTTTGAAAATAGTGCCACATGGGAGGATGTGGCCATCATTAAAAGACAATTTCTATTTTTATTTGAATAGTGTTATCATCATGTCATAGTTTCTTTTAGTTTGAATAGTGATATTATAATATCCTAGTTTGTGAAGTATGATAAATATATCTGATTTTTGTGCATGTTTAGTATTAACAATAAATGATGATTCAATTTTGGAGAATGTAAATTTGTTGATGTGTTGCATTGATTTTCTATTATCCATGGCAATATTGTTTTTTTTCTATTCTTCAATGGGAAATGCAAACATAGGGACTATGCTTAATCTTAGGTGGGAAGTATGTAATAACCCTCCAAAAATCTACTTTATTTTATGCCTAATTTGTCTACAAGGATGAGTTACTGCTAATGTATTTATGGATGCAGAGGACATGTATTGTTACTGGTGGGGAAAATTCAAAGGAAGGATGTATTCTCAATGGGCAAAAGGATTATCTGGTGCAAGGTAAGTCAAGGGAAATTATGAGCAGTGGTATATTCACCAGTTGATAGGTGCAAATAACCCTATAGGCAATACATTCGCCAGTGGTTCATGTAGATACAAATCATGTAGTTGCATTTGTAGGAATTTTTTATGTTTATCAAACTATGAATTTATGATGTTTGGTTGGCAATGAAAATTCTTAAATGCATGGGAGCCATAGTTTAAAATTTTGGTTGGTAATGAAAATGCTTAAATACATGGGAGCTATAGTTTTAAATAACGAGATAAATGTGAAGTAATGATATGACTATTGTTGTTTTAATATCTAGAAGATAATATAAGAAAAGGGGTAAAGTAAAATAAATAATAATCATATAGTTATGTATTTTAATGTGTGTTTAAGAGCAATTTATTTATTTAAAAATAATATATTTATATATAACTATATATATAAATATAAATATATGAAGGCATTACAAATAAATAATATTTGTTGTTTTAAAATAAGGTAAGCAAAATATTATAACCAATAATATATTAAAATGTTCAATATTAAAATTAATATGAAGGAATTCTTACTTGGCATTATAACAAAAAAGAAGATAATTTGGAAACTAAGTTTATTTTGAGGAAATTATCATTAATATTGGGTTGTTGAACGTGGAAGAAAGTTGATTCCACATGACATGTTTTACATAGAAGGAATCTCAAAACGAATGTGAGCTTGTTGGTGGGAAAAAGGAGGACTTATCTTCAAAATGGAAAAAGAGAAGATGAGAGGTAGGATGGTATAATGTTTTCAGTAAGGCAAGACGAGAGAAATGAAGGGAGAAAAACTTTGGAAAACAAGGGAATTAGTCTGCATAAATCAGTAAGTTTGAACTGGTAAAATTCATAAGATAAGATAAATGGGTAATGGGAAAATGGGCAGTTCAAAAGCATTGTTTAATTATGTTCTGCATGCGAATATAGTTTGATATTTGCTTTGTAAATGGAAGAGGAAATGGATCATCCCAGTGCATTTGTGAAAAATCTTTAAATGTGAAGCATGTATGTGATTATAGTTTAATATTTTTTTTGCAAAACTAAAGAGAAATTGAATCTTTCCAATTCATGCATGGAAAATTTTAAAATGGGACACATGTGTTTGAATGGATTATTGAAAATAAAGAGGATTATGGTTGTTTGTGAACCTGAGTTGATTAGTTTTCGTATTGAAACTTGTTTTACTTCTGCATTTTGTGTTGGGAAAATTTTGTGATACTTGCATGCTATGTTGAAAACATATGGTGTGCTGGGAAGCTTATGAAATCCTACATGCTGTGTTGGAAATGAAAATATTGTATGCATGTTAGGACTAGCTTCATGTCATGTTAGTTTGACCACTCTGACCCTTGAGATGTCATCGAAAACCCACATAAAAAAACTAGATCACTATGAAGAAATAAATCTGGAGTCTTTTACTTGCTATTGGATGCTAGATTGCGTTCAAGATTCAAGAGTTGAATTTAAACTAAAAATTATTTATTGTGAATTGTAGAAGCTTATGAAATTTACTCATTATAATCATGAAACTTGTGCTATTAGAAGTTCAAAACAAATGTTGAAAGAGTATCTATTTGTAATTTAAAAATGTACTCTATGGTATTAAATGGTAGTATTCTAAGAATTCTTTTGATATAATAGAAAACAATACAATCATTTACCTTCTAAAATGATGAGGAATAGACTTGAATTCAAGGAAAGCAACTTGCACTGTTTTGAATGATATATCCTTATGATATGGAGAATGGTTTCTGAATCAAATCTATTAGCTTATATTTTCCTTTACCATATATGGTTTGTCTATTCACATACTTGTAAATTCTGCGTAATTGAATATGGATGAATATCTTACTGGAAATATAGTTCTGGCAAGCTACTAAGGAAAACTTTAGTTTGTATGATGGGATTCCCTATGTATTAAAACGATTCATATGATGTGTTAGTTTTGGTTAATGAGAAGCACTTTAAAACAAAATGTAGACACCAAAATCCAGCCACTTGCAAGTCATCTATACCTTCCTGTCAGCCACATGTCGGTCATCCACCTTCCCGCCATTATTTGGCCCAAATCCACACTTTCCCGCCATTATTTGGCCCAATTTCACCTTTCCCGCCATTTTTCATCCCCAAATTTATTTAAATTAATATTTATATATATATATATTTTAATATTTTAATATTTTAATATATATATTTAAATAATAGTTTAAGTGATTTAATCTGAGCCGTCCATCCTTCATTTAATCTCATCCGTCCATCCATCTTAATCCATTCCACAACCAAGATTTATTCTCTACCCTTGGATCCGCTTTAATCTTAGCCACACGTTCAAAGTGTCGTTAAAACCCTAAAGTGTGCCCTAAGAGTGGATTATAAATCGAGTCACTTTGATGGCTCAAACCCTATGTCTGCTACCTATCTTCTTCGCCTAGGTCTTTTGCTACTTCTATCTCTGATTCTAATTCTTCTACTATTATCTCCTTTCTTCTGCTACCCTTTTCGCCGCATCCATCGCCGTTTCCGTCGTCGCTTTCGCCGCCATTCCTTCTGCAGCATTCTGCAGAATCTCCCATTCCTGTCGCAAGTGCCCGCGGGCGTTTACCCCTTCACCAAGTGCCCACGGGCGTTTACCAAGTGCCCACGGGCGTTTAACAAGTGCCCACGGGCGTTTACCTTCAGCCACAGACTCAGACCGGCGTCTGTAATCCAGATCCAGAAGCACGCGGGCGTTCGGCGAGTGCACCAGGGCGCCTTCCGCAGCCTATTCTGACAACAACATTACTTCCAGGTGTCGCCTGGTCTAGCTGCGTTAACAGAGAACAGGTATAAATTAGTTTAAAGCAAGTAGCCGTATTTTATGTATTAATCTGTTATTGATTTCCTGCATTCCATTTTTATAGGGTTTTAGATTGTTTCTGAGGGCTCACGCAGTGGAGCCCTCTCATTAATCTCTAACTCCTTGATAGTGTTAATGTGTGCAGGTTTTTGATAACGAGATCCGGTTTATTGATGGCAGCTGATTAAGTCTGGAGTGGTCCAAGCAAGGGATACGACAAAGCCCACTCACTCTGTTGGGATTGAAGATACGTTCTTCGGAAGCGCCACCATTCGTGCCAGCTAGGGTTTCGGAGAACCCTAGCATAACTTGTAATTTTTGTATCACATAAAGGGTTACAGGCCCAGTTGTATTCAAAAAGGAGTTTTTAAACTCCATCGATTAATATAAATCGTCTGTTTTGTGCAACTTTCCTGTATTCCATTCTTGTGGTTTTATCTTTCTGTTTGGCGTGTATTTTTAATCTACAAATGGCGATCACGGTGGGACCCCCTAGGGTTTCATATTTTTAAATACTTGCTTTACTAATCTGTTCTTGTTTTCTGTTTCATTTTGCAGGTTCCAAAAATCGTGAAATTCGTTGTTCCAGCGAACTAGGGTTTCTGAGCTTGCAGAAAATGCAGCAGACACGAGAGGGCGTCTGGAAGTCCAATACGAAACGCAGAGGTGCGTTTCAGCCTGTGCAGACTCCCGTGGGCGTTTGAAGTCAGTTTTACAAAAAAGCGTAGGCTTCCAAGTAAGTGCTGTACTTTTTACGTTTTTGGTTTTTCTGCCATATTTTGTTTCTTTTTCGAGATCATTACTTTAAAATGAACAAAAACTAAGTAATCTGGAAAAGAACAGTTATTTTTAATTACATTTTTCTTTGCATTGCATTATTGATTGTTGCTTGCATTTAAAAAAAAAAATAAAAAATTTTGCATACCTAGCTGCATGTTAGAATAGCTATAAATTATTTGTTTTAATTATCTAAGTAGGACTATTGATTGGATGTCAATAGTACTCCTGCCATTGGGTGATTCCAGGCAGAGAAGTGGACGAACCTTCCGGTTGCTCCTTTGATATCTGATATCATTGGTAGGCAGGGGGTTTTAAACGGTGTACTCCACTTCTTCAGAGGAAATGACATGTTTTCAGTAGCCTCTTGCTTAGATCATTAGAACTTTTGATTTATAGCCTTGTATGTACACATTAGATAATTAAAACATTAAAAAAAAAAAAATTCATTGCATTTTCATATTGCATTTAAAACAGTGATATCTGGATTTCATCACCAGGTATTGCTTGAAGTTTAGTGACGGTGGAATTCATCTCCATCCATTAAACTTCTGCCTTAGACACCATAGGTCACCCCCGAGCAAACTTGCTGGATTTCATCACCAGTAAGAATCTCGTTGTCCTTTCCTAGCCATAGTTTTTACCTTTTTTTTGTGAATAATTCAAGATTAGATCACATGCAAAACTCATAAACCGGACACTTAAAATTTACTACAGATTAAGATCAGAAAATAATTAATTAACCGCAGGTAAGACACATTGGTTGAAACCTAGGTTGTGACTATTTTTTGATAATTTTTGTAGTGTAAATTTATCATTCTAGTTTTGCATTCTTCTTTTTTTGAATTTGTTTAGATTTATTGCTTCATGGTTTTAACAAGGAATCAATCTAAAATGTTAAATCTAAATAATCAAATGGGTAATTCACAAAACATCCCCACCACCAACATAGCCACTTATCCTAGTGAATTTCAGGCGAGGTTCGCTGCCGGGTCTTTCACGTCCTTCTACCGTCTATCACATGGCCATGCCCATGGAGGAAGACAATTTCTGTCATATTACCCACATTGATATGGCCCAAGTGCAAACTCACTTAAGAGATGGCATTGGTTATGTCCTTGAGCCAATCCAAGATTCCCCTATGCAAGATTCTATTTTTCAGGAGGATATTGCATCAACCATACCCGTTGGTTTCACTCAGGTCTACACTAACCCTTTTTTTGAGGCTAATGTGGTATCTGTTCAGCCGGCTTCATCTCCAACATCTTCCCGGATGCTCAATTGTTCTCCTTTGGAGACAAATGTAGTGTCTTCCCGACCACCTTCTCCCCCATGTACCGGGTGTACACCAATTCTCTTTATGAAGTTGGTGGAAACTCCTCTAACCATAACCAATTTCAACCCTCTTCTTCCCAAACCATTTATGGTTTCACCCTACCTGGGACACGATCTACTGTTCCTTCCCAGGTATCGCCTACTTCACCCACCTTCATTGCCCCTGCTATGCAGTCTCCTGTGACTACCATGGCAGCCTGCCCTCCACCTTCATCCAATCATCCCACCTCCCTTGGGTTAGAGATTAATAAGGTTAAGGAGTATCTCGACAAATTGATTTTGCAACAACAACAACAAAATGCTCAACCACCTGTCGTAGTAAAACCTACACCCCAACCAATTTCTACCCAGCCGACTTTTATTAGCTCAGGCCCCACACGGGTACCCCAATATTCGGTGGTGTCCATTCCTACCCCACCTTTCTCCCAACCTAGTCCAGTTCATCATTCATACAAACCAATCACCTTCTTTTCGGTATCATCCATACCAACAACATGTCCATTCTACACCGCCTAATCCAGGCAATTTCATCCCATCTCATCAATTTTCCACTCTTCCATTACATCATCATAATCATCAAACGAGTCAGAATTTTAATGAAGATTATCGACTCCATGCTATGCAACAACAGATTGACAACCTTATGCTTAACGCGCCTGGCTCATTTAGTCAGAAACCTACGCTAAGGTCATTGATCAATCAACCAATTCATCCTTCGGTACCTTCACCACCATATCCGACTGATTTCACATTACCGAAGTTTGACAAATTTTGAGGAACTGAGGATCCTCATGAACATGTGAGCTCATTCATGCATGCTTGCTTTAGAATCCAAAATAATGATGCTCTTATGCTCAGAACTTTTCCTCAGACATTAGGAGGAGATGTTGTACAATGGTATAATCATTTAGCTCACCATAGCATTTATGCTTACGAGCAATTGATTAATCTATTTTTAGAACGATTCTCCCTGAATGTACAAAAGAGAGTCTCATTGTCCGACTTATACAAGCTCAAGCAACATGACGATGAGACTGTTTATGACTTTGGAAACCGTTGGAGGGCTATCATTAATAAACTGCCATTCTCCCTACCAATGGAGGAGTTAACCAAAATGTTTACCCGAGTTGTCTAAAACCTATCTCTTGGTTACTCCAATTACAACAATACAGGACTTTTGAAGAGGCTTTGGCCCAAGCAAGTATCATAGAAGACATTAAAGTCCAAGAGGGTGTTTTAAAACCCCGTAGAAAAGAATGGCAACAAAAGGGCCAACAACGAAATAATAATTATGGCCAAAACAAACAAGCACGAGGCTAGTACGACCTCAAATGTTAACCAAGTTAATCAAGTGGTGGCGAGCCAGCCCGTAATGGCTCAACAACAACAAGTAATGCAAAGTCAACCGCAACCAATTGCTTATCATGCGGTACCCGCCCCTACTCAACCAGCTCCCAATACTGGGCCAACCATGGAAACTCGACCTTGGCAAAACAATCGTCCCAAGCGACAATTCACACCTTTAGATGAACCATATGCGGTCATATTCAACAAGTTATATAGCACAAATCAATTAACTTTACCTGAGTTTAAACCTTTAGACCCATCTAGAAGGGGGAAGTATTACAAGGAGTACCTATTTTGTCCTTATCATAGGCAAAATGGGCACGATATCAATAATTGTACAGCTTTCAAACATGTGATCCAAGATCTTATTGAGATTGGAGCCATTAAATTGGATAGCCCCTTAGCCCAACAAAATCAAAATCTTGGTATATTTCAAACACCCCTTCCACATCGGGAGGAAGCTCCAACAACTTCAGGGGGAGTAACTCAGGTAACTCCTCCTAATCAAGTCAACCATGTACAACAATACCAAGGTTTTGTGGGTACTATTAACGTAGTAACCCGGGGTCAAAGGGCGAACCAACCAAATCAGGTTGAACCACGACCACCTGTACAAACCCCCAGTCCACCTCAGGTAACAGTGACCCAACGACGTGCTAGTACTTCTCAACAACCGCTAAATCATTCTACTCAACGCCAACGACCCATCATGTCATTGAGTAGCTGGTTAACTACCAGTTTAAAAATGGCTTCTGCCAAGTTATCGATCTATGACCTCATTCAACAATCTCCCCCGCATAGAGAGGCATTAATGGAAATCTTAAAATCAATCGAGCTTCAAACTCAAGATACTAATGCCTTCAACAACTTTGTGGGAAGTATTCAAACATGCATGGAGCCCTCCATCACTTTCTATGATTTTGAAATCAAACCTATGTCAACGAAAGTATAGATCCTCCACTACATATCATGGCCAAGATCGATAACAAGCCATTCAAGAGAGTCTTAATTGACACCGGTTCCTCAATCAATATCATTACAACATCGGCGTTGAGTCATCTAAAGTTGTCGCCATCCCTTATCACAAAGTCGACTTTTACTCTTAAAGCATTCAATGATGCTTTATCTTCCACGGTTGGCACGGTTATCTTGCCCATTGAGGTAGGGGCCCGAACTTTGCATACCTTGTTTCACATCTTGGAAGGGACCATGGCATACAATGTATTGCTTGGACGGCCTTGGCTTAGGGAGATGAGATGTGTCCCTTCTATACTGCATCAATGTCTGAAGTATGTATATGAGGGACAGGTTCATTGTGTACCTGCTGACACGGAACCCTTCAAACATTGCAACTATGTCTCAAATCCTTATGAGATTGTGTTGCCATCCACTCATCTTTTCTTGACCCCATCTATTTCTTCTATACCATCTTCTTCTAAAGCTCCCATTCTTGAGGAGCCACCCATCATATCGCAACCATCTTCCTCTTCCGCTATTCCATCTCATTCACCACTTTCTTCATCAACTAATCTTCCTTCTTCTTCATCAGTGACCACATGCACATGTGGCCATGACCAATCATCTCTTTCCACATCATTACCCCCTTCTTCTACACCTTCTTCAACATCACCTATTATTCTTCCATCTTCCCAACCATCACCAGCTGATGTTTCACAAGTCAGTGAAGCATCAACCCAACCAAATCCTTCCAATTCTTCTATCCCACATTCTTCTATTCCATCATCTAGTCCATCTCCCTCCCAAGTCAAGGTCCATCTCATTGATGCAGGTATTGGTGAGTATGCCATCCAAGATGTCCACATCACACCGTTCAATGTGCAAACAGTTAAAGATTTTGGTCATCCACATGACCAACATTTATCCATTGGATCGGTTTATAACATGGGTTCTATGCCAAATTCCATTAATTTTGTATATGGGGGAATAGAGTCATCTTCTAGTCCTACCACCATACTAGAACCCAAGCATCCAGTCCCTGCCAATATCGAAAGGATGGAGGGTTTTCCCTCTCGCTATTTCCAGAGACATAATTGGCAGCAATTTGGCCTAGGTCGATACGAGCAAGGGGTAACCGAACGCATCGATATGCCATATCGGAGACCCACCGAGCGTTTTGGTCTGGGCTACCAACCACTTCCATCCCTTTCTTCTTTTGAACGAGCTTTTCAAAGCATTAATCTTAATTCAGAAGAAGAAATCCTCCACCCCGACGAATCCGAAGATGAAGTCTATGAAGAATTTGACGTCATGTCAAATGCTGATGAATCTGAAGAAGAGTCGGCGCCCATTGTTCCCCTCACTAAACAAGACGAGTTTTATCTCCAATTGTTTCCTCTCCAAGAGGCCATCTTTCGCTTGCTTCTTCCACAAGAACGAGGTGAACCACCCCCTCCGCCACATCCATAAGCCATAATCCAAACTTGTATTATATGTATATACTAAAATAGTGGTTTTCACCACTACCAAAAACAAAAAAAAATTAGAAAATTCCAAAAAAAAAAAAATAAAAATAAAAATATAAAAATATATAAAAAATACTTTATTGCTGTATGTATGTGTGTAATAGTGGTTTTCACCACTACAAAAAAAAAAAAAAAAACTCAAATAAAAAAAAAAAAAAAAAAAAAACTGAAAAACTATGTTGTTTTGCACTTCAGGTCTTCCGAGGTCTTCACCGGTTTTCCCTTCCATTCCGCCCATCCTTTCTTTCATAAGTCGACAATGAATTTTGAAGACTTATTCACCCCGCTCCATAATCCATATGATCCGGATAAGCCAATCCCGATCAACCCAAGCCTGATTGACATGGATCGGATTTCATCCCCTCCATCTATTTCAGAGTTCATCCTTTTCGAGGAATTGTTAAGGGCTTCCGCCAACTACATTCCTCCTTCACCTCCACATTCACCTTCATCTTCTAAGCCAGAGGTCTTCCAGGTAGACATAGATGAGAGCAAGGCACAGGAGCTTGATGACATTTTAGATGACATAAATCTGATCCCTACTCCCCATCAGCTTGAGGAAGGTTCCCACATGTCTATTGAAGAAACTATCGATGTAGACCTTAGTCCAGGACCAAGATGGCACCCAAATTGTGAAGCGGCTAAAAGTCTATCATCGGAGGAACAAGAGCAAATGATTGCTCTACTCAAGCGGAAGAAGGAGATATTTGCATGGTCTTACAAAGACATGCCTAGGCCTAGACCCTAATTTGGTTGTCCATAACCTCACCTTACAAAAAGATGCTAAACCTGTCAAACAGAAACTTAGGAAAATGCATCCTACTGTGGCCCTCCTAGTTAAATCGGAGATTCAGAAACTTCTGGATGTTAAATTTGTCGTCCCGATTGATTATCCTGAGTGGCTTTCTAACATGGTACCCGTTCGCAAGCCTAACGGGGGGATACGTGTTTGCACCGATTTTTGAGATCTAAATAAAGCGTGTCCTAAGGATGACTTTCCTCTTCCAAACATTGATACTCTTGTCGACACTGTGTCTGGTCATGAAATGCTTTCGTTCATGGATGGATTTTCAGGATACAACCAGATTCGAATAAACCCCGAAGATCAACACAAAACAGCATTTACCACACCTTGGGGAACTTTTTGTTACGGGGTGATGCCCTTTGGCCTTAAGAACGCAAGTGCAACCTATCAACGAGCCATGACTTATATTTTCCACGATTATATGCATAAGATTATCGAAGATTATGTGGATGATTTATTGGCAAAATCTAAAACTCGACAAGAGCATTTTGATGTATTGGAAAAAGTTTTTGATAGGCTTCTAGAGCATAAAGTAAGGTTGAACCCTAAGAAATGTGTCTTTGGTGTTACCTCAGGCAAACTCCTAGGTTTTATTATCTCTAAACGAGGTATTGAGGTGGACCCAAACAAGGTCAAAGCCATTATGGAAATGTGTCCCCCAACTAATTTGAAGGAGTTGCGTAGTTTGCAAGGAAAGATTAATTCAATCCGTCGCTTTATTGCACAACTTTCTGATAAATGTAGGCCATTTTGCCACCTACTACAAAAGGGGGTACAATTTTCATGGACAGATGAATGTCAGAAAGCCTTTGATGACATCAAGCGAGTACTTAGCATCTTCGCCAGTCTTAGCTCCGCCTCGTCCGGGGGTCCCTTTCAACCTTTATATCTCAGCAACGGACTTTGCCTTAGGGACAATGCTTGCACAAAAGAATGAACAAAATCGTGAGCAAGCTATCTATTATATTAGTCGAACATTGGTAAGCTATGAAACCCGATATGCTTATGTGGAAAAGTTGTGCTTAGCGGTGGTTTTTGCCACTAAGAAACTTCGTCATTATATGCTTAGCCATACAACATATGTCATAGCTAGAGAAAACCCTCTGCGTTATATGATGTCTCGCACTTATAATAACACTCGTACCGCTAAATGGATAATGTTGCTTACCGAATTCGATCTTGAATTCATTAGCCAAAAATCTGTTAAAGGTCAAGTTATAGCCGATCAACTTGCGGAAGCTCCACTACCTAGTGATCATCCTTTGATTATTGAGCTCCCAGATGATTCGGTATTTGCTATCACTTGAACAAGAAGAGGACATCATTCCGGAGGAAGATGTTGACATCACGCTATTCTTTGATGGCTCTAAGTGCGCGAAAGGTCAGGGTGCTGGAGTTGTGTTTCATACACCTCAAGGGATTCCCATCCCTTTATCATTCAAACTAGACTTCCAATGCACCAATAATACAGCGAGTATGAAGCCTTAATTTTAGGTCTTCAATCAGCCATAGCTATGAGCATTAAGCGTATTCGGATATTTGGGGATTCTCAACTCGTGGTTAAACAAATTACAGGAGAATACCAAGCCAAAGAACCTACCATTAAGCTTTATCATGATGTAGCAATGAAGTTGCTCTCTAAGTTTGATTGGTATGAGATCACTAGTTTGCCTCGTTCGACTAATAGATTTGCGGATGCCATGGCCTCTCTTGGATCATTGATTCCAAAGGACTCCCTTGGAGAGGTACAACCCCTAATCATTTCCACAATCTCTAAGTCTGCAATTGTCCGTGCTTGAGTCTAAAGATGAAAAAGATGTTTGCTTTATCCATTCGGATCCATATGAGCCTTGGTCTAGTGAGATAGTAGCCTTCCTCAAGTTTGGAACACTTCCACCTGATTTGTCTCGAAGCGCCCGTCGCTGCTTTAAGCAAAAGGCAGCTCGTTTTGTTCTTTTGGGGGATGTGTTGTATAAACGTGGATATGATGGAGTACTCCTCCGCTGTCTAGAAGCTGGTGAAACACATAGAGCTATTGTTGAAGCCCATGATGGTACTTGTGGTGGTCATTTTAGTGGAATGGCCATTGCGAAGCGTATTTTACGTATGGGGTATTATTGGCCCACTATGGAACAAGATTGTTGCAAATATGTTAAACAATGTAAAAAGTGTCAAGAACACGCTAATTTAATCCATATACCATCACAAGCTTTACAGCCCATCCAAAGCCTTTGGCCCTTCTCACAATGGGGTCTCGATTTAATTGGCAAGATTTCACCTGCCTCTTCAGGACAACATACTTTCATCATTACAGCCATTGAATACTTCACAAAGTGGGTTGAAGCTATTCCTCTAACCGATACGATAGGTCCTAGAATTGTGGAGTTTATACTTCACCATATCATTTGTCGTTTTGGTATTCCCTCTAAAATCATTTCTGATAACGGCAAGTCTTTTAAGAATAAGGATGTTCGAGCTCTTTGCGAAAAGTATAATATCCAACATAGTTTCTCAACTCCTTACTACCCACAAGCCAATGGACAAGCTGAAGCTTCCAATAAGACCATAATTGCTATTCTTAAGAAACTTGTTAAAGAAAATCATAAAGATTGGCATACACAAATCCCCTTGGCATTATGGGCTTACAGAACAAGCATCGGAACTCCCATTGGGGCAACGCCATTTTCTTTGGTCTATGGAGCTGAAGCAATCATGCCTCTTGAGCTCGAGATCCCTTCCTTGCGAATTTCTTTGCAGGAATTTATCGATGATGATATTGCTAGACAAGCACGTCTTGATCAACTCACACTCATAGATGAAAAATGAATCAATGCTTTAGAGCATTTGCGAGTTTATCAAGACCGATTGAAACGTGCTTACAATGCCAAAGTTCATCTAAGAGAATTTCAAGTAGGGGATCTTGTCCTTAAAGAGAATCAACAAAACACCAATGCATTGCCGCATCTTCGAGATAAATTCGCGGCTAATTGGTTAGGTCCATATATGGTCACCGAAAGAGTGGGTAATGGAACTTATAGACTTGCCAGTTTAGAGGGAGAGGAAGAACCCGAACCACTTAATGTTATACACTTGAGGGCATTCTACGCATAGTTTGAATTTTATATGTACATATATACATGGCTTGTAAAAAAAAAAAAAAAAAAAAACAAATAAAATAAAAAGAATTTGCATTTCATTGTTAGTTGCATACATCTCATTCAAAAACATTGCATTTCATGTGCATACATCTCATTGAAAACCATAACATTTCATTTTCAGCCATAGTTGCATATCATGTTAGAGACCATTCTATCTTTTGGATATAAAATTTGGTCAAGCAAAAGTCATGTTGCCTTAATCAGGGGCACCTTCATAAAATCCATCAAACCGAATTGTCATTCGTACATCCATTTTCCATTTGCACATATTTACATTGCCAAAATGTTTTCGAGTCACTCGACCATTTCTAGTGTTTTAAGCAAACTTCGAAATGCATGTCAAAGTTCTCTAGGGCCATATCACAAATTACACTAAATAAAATCTTGAGTATTGGGAAATGATTTCAAAAGCGGTCTTGAACCTATCACATTTTCACATCTTAAAAACATCTTGTGTCAAAGAGAGATAACACCATCCTTGGGTTGTGCCTCGAAGTGAACAGGGTAATCCTCGTTTGTCCTATCATGCAAACATAGTCCATAAAACAGTGGTTCTTACCACTATCACAAGCAACCACAAAATATAAATATAAACAGAGTAGTAAGGATAGGGTAAAATTCTCATCATACTTCGGTTGAGAATCCGATTCCCCAAAGCTCTAAGGAAATGAACATTTTTCACACACCACCGATCCCAAATAAGTTGTAAGGATCGTACTACTTGTCCAGTCAGACGGATAGGTAGTCATCCCCAAGGCTTACAAAGGTCAAAAACAACATGGACTATGGAGTTAACCTTCACCGGGGCTATAGACGCTTGATTGGCGATGGAGTATACTCATTGCGTGGCGACATGTCTCTCCTCAAAGAGAGACCTCCGAATGCTCATACGGACAAACTAGCTTTGGGGTCTTCTCCATAACGAGGGTTACCTAATTTGTGCAAGATGAGGTTAATGAACACACTTGCACACACACAGGTTTTGGATTGCCTAGAGTCACTACCATGCTTTCGATTTGGTTAATGAACTCACATGCACACACATTTGGTCCTAGTTGAATTAGGCGGTATTAGTAAGTTTGTTTGATACCACTAGCATGTTTGAGTCTTTGTAAAACAGTCTTCCTCCATATTTTCTTCCATATCAACCTCCATATCTTCTTCCATATTCATGTCATTCCATACGTCATCCATTCACAAGCCACCAAGTTCGGTGCCCCCGATTAAACAATTATGATAACGAGTTGGCTAAATCTAACTATCTAAAAGTATGAGTGCTTCTTAGTGCATATTTCATTTACTTAGTCTCGCATTAATCATCTATAACTTTGCATTCCATTCCATCACATATGCATTAAAACATATAAAAACATGCATCACAAAAACATAGGCATTCACACAAAAGAAAGTAAAACACTAAAAATAAAAGCCATGTATATATATGTATAAAGATCAAAACGTACAATGAATGCCAAAAGGCTACAATATACAATAGAGCACCAAGGCTCATAAAGAGTGCATCTAAGCACTAAGCTAACCATCAAAAGAGGATCCGTGTGACCTAGTAGGAGCCCTAGACCTAGTGGTGTGCCTAGACTCACTACGCCTAGAGACAGAGGAGGATGGAGGATCAGGCAACACAATGTGATGCCTAAACAATGTGTCCTCCGAGCCTCAATATAACGAGTCCTAGACCTAAGTCTAGATATGTCTATCCCGTGTCGTCGCTCTCGCTCCGCTAGCTCTGCTCGGAGTCTCGTCACCCTGTCATCCTGGGGCACCCTAGTCGCTCCATCCAAGTCCGCCTCGCATCTGGGCCATCCTCCCCTCTCGAACAGCTATCAGGGCATCCCGCTCTGCAACCTGTTGCTCCAGCCGAGCTATCCTCTCATCTCGGACCGCTAGCATAGCATCACGCTCTGCTATCTGCTACTGCAGCTACACCAGATCATCCTCGTGCCCGCTAGGGGGTACCTCCCTAGTCTCTCCTACGACCTCTCCTAGGCCCTCGCCATCATCCTCATATTCCTCTGTCGCCTCTCTCCATGGCTCGGCACACGACAAATCCCCCTCTGATCTGTGCCTCCGATAGCGCATGGCTCACCGGGACATCCTACTCAATCCGACCGGCGGAGCACTCGAGACATCGTATGTACTCCCCTCGCGTGGCCCCGACCCACTACCCATCTAGCCTTCGCACCCACCTCGGATGCTCTCCATCACCGATCCACCTCGCCTCCGCCAGGGCCTCCAAATGACTTGGGCATCCGTCAAGTCCGCCCATAAACTCCTATACCATTGCCCCGATCTCACGGGCGGCTCGTGTCTCTCCTTCGCCACTAGCCATCTCCTACCATAAGCCTGGCTCATGTCCCGGTAAGCACATGGCAACCCCTCCGGTCGAGCCACTCGAAGTGCTCCCAGCCCCAACACCTGGAGAACCAAACTGAAGCCTAGGCCCTTCCGGCCCCGTCTCCCGAACCTCATACAACTCTCGGTACACCTGCGCCAATAAAGCGGGTGCCCAGGCATACACTACCCTATTAGTGAGCATCTCGCTCACTACACCCATCAAGTTCCATGGAAACCTACACCCGGTGCTGTTCGGGGCCACAATGTTGGCCAATACGAACATCATCAGAGCCTCCACCGCTACCAACTCCTTGGCCGTATACATGGCCAAGTAAGGAATCCCCCCGCTCTCCGTCCGGATCTCCCTCCAGTCATCCCCAAACAACTTGGCCATCTCCGTGGCCCTATCTCGTCCAACCTCCACCCGCGCCCCCTCCACGGGCACCTTGAGGATGCGGTATACATCCTCAAGCGTCACCGTCATCTCTCCAGTTGGGAGCTGGAACGTCCCCCGATCTGGATCCCACCTCTCGGCCAAAGCCGAGAGGTACCCCTCATCTGCCCGAACTACCTCCAACCGGGCTGCCTCCGCTAGCCCTATTGCTTCCAATATCTCCCAGTCTTCCTGGGACAATGACCTCCTCATCCCCGGAATGATAGGGGAGAATCGGTGTCGTGCCTCTAACACCCTAAGCTGCAAAACAACAAAACAAAAATTGGTTACAAATTTTTTTCCAAAAAAAAAAAAAAAAAAAAAAAAAAAAAAAAAAACAAATAAAAGTACTTGCTTAAATAAACAAATACCTCAGCTGGCTGCACTGGCGCGTCCGCTCCCATCTCCGCCATAGCTCCCGCGTGCTTCACTCTCCCACACAACCTTTCACTTCACTTCACTTCATTCCACTCCCTCAGACGCACTTCTCTCAAGCTCGAACGCACAAATGAGCGAAATTCTCGCTGAAACTGTTTAAATAGTTGGTTTTGGCACCCTGAAATGTAGTGGGGCATTTCATGGCACATTCAGACACCAACGGGCGTTTCTGCCACCTCCAAATGCATACCGACGTTTGGTGTCAGTATTGAATAAAAGAACAAAACTTACAAAATTGAAGCTTACCTCCTCCAAATTTCATCAAATTGCATCCATCCATTCTTCTTATCATAATAAAACATTTTGTGAAGGTTACAACAGTTTTGGAAACAAATTTTGTCATTTTTCTCAAAAAGCGCATCATTCATCATTGATTTACAAATTGGGTTAAAAACATTCAAAACCTTCACAAAATTAACAACATTCATCAATTCTTCTGATCTATCGTCAATTTCATTCATTCTTCTTTCATCATGCATATTTTTGCCAAATTAAATTAAAGTAAACCTCGTATCTAGTGGTATATTCTATCACCTTGGCGATTGCAGCGATTTGCATCCATGCAATTCGGTAAGAGGATTAAACCACCATAAGGACACTTACCATTTATCATCATCAATTATTTCACCGTTTGAAAATTGGAAATCAATTTTGGGTATCCTACTTTTCAAGTGACCTCATACCAAGATCAATTTGCTCAACAGTTGTCATTGATGGCCTAGTTCATGGGGCCTTAAACGTGGACAATCTTCAATATCATCATTATTTTGAGTCTTGCTAGAGATTAAGGCTACCTAGGTTGATTGGTTCCGACCCGAGGAATTATCCATACAGTCACTAGGAGCATCTCTGAAATTCTGGACTCTTTCATATTGCATCTCCGCATATCAATGGCGCCAACAAGGCAATTTCATCAACAGTATGGATTCACCCACAGGAGTTGGGGCATCCGTTATCAATTTTTAACTTTCCTAATAGTAGAATTCATCTTACATGATCATGGAATTTAAAATTTGGCAAAAATCCCTTTCTAACCGTTGGGGCGGAAAACGGTTCATCTTTCACATCACTCATATCGTCTTCAATCATATTTTTCTCTGGTTTGTACACCAACCCCTTTTCTGTTGGGACATAAACAGATGGTTCATACACCAACCCCTTTTTTCACCGTTGGGGCAAAAACGGTTCATTTTCTTCCGAATTTCTTCCAATTGGCTCGTGAGAACCATTCTCGCTCGCCAATTGAGGGGGTAAGCTGATAAATTTTAAACATTCTTTTATTCTTTGGTCTTCAAAGTTGTGCTTTAGTCTTGAGAGAGAGTTGCGTCTGATCCAACTTTTCAGGTGTCCTAAGTTTTTGTGCTGCATTGTGTCTTCACACAAAGCAGCTCAAAAAGGGCATCTGTAGACACCAAAATCCAGCCACTTGCAAGTCATCTATACCTTCCCGTCAGCCACATGTCGGTCATCCACCTTCCCGCCATTATTTGGCCCAAATCCACACTTTCCCGCCATTATTTGGCCCAATTTCACCTTTCCCGCCATTTTTCATCCCCAAATTTATTTAAATTAATATTTATATATATATATATATTTTAATATTTTAATATTTTAATATATATATTTAAATAATAGTTTAAGTGATTTAATCTGAGCCGTCCATCCTTCATTTAATCTCATCCGTCCATCCATCTTAATCCATTCCACAACCAAGATTTATTCTCTACCCTTGGATCCGCTTTAATCTTAGCCACACGTTCAAAGTGTCGTTAAAACCCTAAAGTGTGCCCTAAGAGTGGATTATAAATTGAGTCACTTTGATGGCTCAAACCCTATGTTTTCTACCTATCTTCTTCGTCTAGGTCTTTTGCTACTTCTATCTCTGATTCTAATTCTTCTACTATTATCTCCTTTCTTCTCGCTACCCTTTTCGCCGCATCCATCGCCGCTTCCATCGCCGCTTTTGCCGCCATTCCTTCTGCAGCATTCTGTAGAATCTCCCATTCTTGTCGCAAGTGCCCACGGGCGTTTACCCCTTCACCAAGTGCCCACGGGCGTTTACCAAGTGCCCACGGGCGTTTAACAAGTGCCCACGGGCGTTTACCTTCAGCCACAGACTCAGACCGGCGTCTGTAATCCAGATCCAGAAGCACGCGGGCGTTCGGCGAGTGCACCAGGGCGCCTTCCGCAGCCTATTCTGACAACAACATTACTTCCAGGTGTCGCTTGGTCTAGCCGCGTTAACAGAGAATAGGTATAAATTAGTTTAAAGCAAGTAGCCGTATTTTATGTGTTAATCTGTTATTGATTTCTTGCATTCCATTTTTATAGGGTTTTAGATTGTTTTCGAGGGCTCACGCAGTGGAGCCCTCTCATTAATTTCTAACTCCTTGATAGTGTTAATGTGTGCAGGTTTTTGATAACAGATCCGGTTTATTGATGGCAGCTGATTAAGCTGGAGTGGTCCAAGCAAGGGATACGACAAAGCCCACTCACTCTGTTGGGATTGAAGATACGTTCTTCGAAAGCGCCACCATTCGTGCCAGCTAGGGTTTCGGAGAACCCTAGCATAACTTGTAATTTTTGTATCACAAATAAAGGGTTACAGGCCCAATTGTATTCAAAAAGGAGTTTTTAAACTCCATCGATTAATAGAAATCGTCTGTTTTGTGCAACTTTCCTGTATTCCATTCTTGTGGTTTTATATTTCTGTTTGGCGTGTATTTTTAATCTACACAAAAATTACATTTTCTTTTCCTATAACAAATTTGAACCAGTAATTGTGCACAGTAGGGATTACCCGTTCGGTTTACGAAATGAGATTTAGAGAATACTATGACTTGAAATAAGAGGATTTATGAGTCCAAAATAGTATGGTAGGGTTATTTAGAAGGTTAGTGATGATAAACTGATTAGCAAGAGTAATCATAGTGGTTTGAGGAAACTACCATCCGCATGGAGATATAATGAACATGAATATAGATAATACAGTGTAAGTTATAGTTTTTCTTTGTTTAAGTCTTCGAACCGAGCCTATGTTTAGAAAAAGATGCATTAGAAATTATGTAAAATTAGTGGGAAATCTATTGTTAAGAAAACAATGTCTGTATTGCTTTCTAATCAGGGAATAGTAGAGTCAGTATAAAATCAAAACTAGAACTTGAAAACTTAGAAGTTCTGCTCATATTATAACCCCTGTATATAAGTTGAAATAGATACAAAGATATGGTGTCTTAAACGCAAGCTATTTTCATATGATAGTGTGATAATGGGATTACCTAAAACAAGCATGCATGACGGCTTGGGTAATTTAGAGTAAGGTTACTTTTTAGGAATAGCTCAAGTGGTATTACCTTAATTAAAACATATAGAGTCAAAATATTTAAAATTCAATTAGATTATAGGATTAAAACTATAGTGTAGTTGCAACCTTACTTAAACTTATAAGAGTAGTCCACTCTTTTTCATGGTTATATAGTATAATGTTGAAAGAGAAAGTGATTAATGAATAAATTTTAATGAAGTACCTACTCCAGTAGAATATTAAATAAAAAGGAATCTTAATTAAAATTATTTTAGCAAGTTATAAGAATCTTTAATTTTGATTGCAATGATTTTTCATAGTTCCTCTGTCTTATTTTTTCTTAATGAAAATAGAAAAGTAGCCAAATGGAATCTAGAAATCTTATAATATATAATATAACTTTTGAACCATTGTGAAATTGTATTAGTCAGTAATCCTTTGCATAGATAAACTTTTCTAAATAATCAAAATTTATATTAACCTTTGGTTAAAAAATTCTAAGATTGTGGGAAGGACAATATTGACTTGCATCCTAAGGTTTTAGGTAGGACAACCTTGATATTATTTCAATATTGTGGGTAGGACAATCTTGTGACACAATTTCTAGTGGTGTTTGCGGGTAGGCAATCATCATAAATCAGGGATCTAACTATACTTCTAATATAAAAAGTTCAGAATGGGACATAACGAAAGGTTTTATGGGCATCATTTCTAGGTTATCCTTGCTAGTGATGAGTGGTGAATTGTTCTTTACTAGGTAATATCGATAGCACGATGGTATGGGATATTGTTTTGGTTAATCAATACAAAATTTTGGGTGGTTACTAGGGTTTTGGTAAGACCATAGATGATGCTTCATGGAGGATGGTTGATCGTCTAGCTCAAGCATGTATGTTCTATGTATTACATGACATAAGTACAAGATATAAGTACATGAGTTCATGTCAAGACATGGGTAAATTATGCATCACACCTCTAGGTGATATGGGCCCTAGATGAAAATAAAACCCTTGTATGAACTTAATATTTTGGATGGAGAGTGAAGTTCAAAACAAAAAACTATACAATATTTGGCCAATATCGATCTCATGAGTATTTTGACTGTAGTGGAATGGAGCTCACGAATATGGACCAACATGCTCATACTCTAAAATAAATTAAAAAATATTGAAATAAAAGCAAAAATGTCTCTTACTGTAATCTTTGATGTCAGACAACCAAGTGGGCAGACTTGGTGTGTTTGGAAAACCAAGTGGGTAGAACTTGGGTTGTTACAACATGAAGCTTCATATTTTTGGATACAAGATCACATTTGACCTATAAAATAAGGTGGAATCCTCTTGGAAGGAGTGAAGGGCAGGACACATGACACCATACATGGGGTATTTTTCTAATAATCTAGTAAATAATGACATGCTGAACCCTAAGATACACCTTATTAGCTTGAGCTTGGATCCAGAGGAGAATATTAGAGGGTGATATTTGTCTATGGGATTATCCCACCTGGATTGTAGAGTGGACTCCTCAGTAATTGGTTCCCATACAAACTACTAATCAACTTTATATTGTTCTACCTACTCCCTTAGAGTATCCCCTATCCTTATTGGTAGAACAATAATTGAATTGGGCCATGTAGAAGGAAAGGGGTGTAAATATCAAGAGCATCAATATTTAAATGTGATAATTGGAGTGGGGAACTATCCCATACTTCAATTCTATGATCCTAGGGTATAGGGATACATGAAGCTTGATATGTCTAGCTATGAGCTTGTATTCAATCTCTCATAGGAGGTGGACTCCTTTGGAAGGGAGGAGAGGGAAAAATCTTGTTATCGTACATGAAGTATTCACCTAGAAATCTTGCAAAGATTAAATATATTCAACCATGAGAGCCACCTTATTAGCTTGAGATTACATCTTTAGTAGAACATTAGATCAAAACATAGACATTACAAAAGTAGAAAAATATGTAAATTATTTTACATTAATAAAATAACATTATTTTTATTTTTATATATGCTAAACAAAATATTTTCTCTAAATATATACCAAATATATTCAATGTTTGTAGGAATGTTGGTTCTATACCCAAGAAATATCATGTTTTAAAAACAAACTAGTTTTGGAGGGCTTGGATAGGTCATGAATCTAGGTCCATGCTATCTAGGCTCTAGGATAGAACAAAAGAAGTGCTTAGTGGATTCTTGAAAAATATATAAACAACATTTAGCATGCTTCAAGCCCAATTCAACTATGAATTCCTTAATGGGTTTACTCTAAGAAATAATACACCACATAAAATGAGGAAAACTTTGTCTCCAAAATTATATTCCAAATAGTGTGAAAATGATGTTGCTAGTCCTTGTTGGAGGACTGAATTCTCTACCTTGCATTGATCTTGGGAACAAAGTGGGGTGAAAGCCATAACTGCTCTTTATATGGTCTATAGTTCTTGAATAGATTTTTGTGGTGCCATTCCTTGTATTTCAACCAATAACAAATACTCTTGACCCTAATTTTTGTGAACCATGTCATGGGATACTAAATCCTTGACTACCTAGAAACTCTCTTTATATTGCTCTAAGAGGTTGAATTTAGACTTATCTTCTTTCAATGATAGCCAATTTCTAGTGTGAATAGAAAAATGATCAAAAATGACCTTTATATGTTTAAAAAAATGAAAGGCTTGAATCCAAGGAATTTTGGCCAATGGTTGGTATTGGCAGATACAAATAGAGGACCAAACACTAATTTTTGGGTGATGGGAAACCCATTTCTTAGATCCTTACCAATACTAAGAAGCCAATTTTTGATGGATTACGGAGACTTTCAAATGGTTTGTCTACTAAAGTACTCTAAATCTACATATGTACCTTCATAACCAAAAGTGAGGGCATACCATATCATTTCCAAGCATTTTATCCATGGAGAGCACTAGAGGTAATGTAGTTGTGAAACCATATTTTCAAAGCCTTATTGACTTGGAAGGCTTTGATAATTAAATTTTATACAGAGTTATCCCTTACCTTTGTGTATCTAGAAGACTCATCATACCAAAGTCCCTCAAGAGATAGAAAAACTCCCAGGCTTCTCTATCAAAATCATTCCTCTCCTATAAAGAGGCCTAAATAAAATCTCAAATAATATTCTCTATGTTTTGGTATAATACTTTTTAAGTGGCCCAACTTGATCATAAATAGACATTAGTGGTAGCCAAATGTTTTCAACAAATTTTAAATTGCTTTGCTAAAGAGAGATTTTTGGTAAGCCACTTATGCAAATTTTTCCACTTGGTCAAGGGTATATTATCATAGCATAGATGATTAACATTGGAAAGAAAAAGGAATTTCCAAGAACTTGAATATTTCTCCATGTTGGATTCACTTCCAGTTATATCTTTTGAGTGAGTGGGGCTTTAGCAAGAAGGATTTCCTATAGTACTAAGTCATTTGCCTTTGTATATTATATCCATAAGCCAAATAAAATATGTCTAAGCACTATAGGGTATGCTTAATGTTATCCTTCTACTTGATAAGTTTAATAAAGAAATAATATACAAAGTTCCCATTAACCAACTACTAAGAGGTATTTGGAAAGGTTATCCCTTTCACCCTACCTTTAGAAATAACATTTGGTAGAAGATAGTCAAACCCTTTGGCTACCAAAATATATCATGTTAGGGCAAGAAGGAATCCTTATTTAATTGACATGTATTAACCAAAATATAGGTATATATTACCATTAATGGTAAGACAAGTAGAGGTGTCTATAACAAGTACTTTAATAGTGCATAAAAACCATGTTAGGATAACAATAGTCACCTCTAGGACCACCTTCGAGATAAATTTCATGGGATGCTTTGTTTAGAGCCATCACTGCAAACTTTCCCACTTACGTTGCTAGTACTAGCCATTGGACCATTAGGGTTGGGATCCATTTCAAATACAAAGGAAGAGACACACCATACAAACACTACTCGAAACTCAAGGTTGACTCCTTCATACCAGAGCAATCCAAACTATCACACCTCATTGGAATATAAAGGTGGCCCTTGATTATTAGGGTTAGCTAGATATCCAATTTTGATATATACTTCAATTCTATGGATACGTTAAATTATCAATATAATATATGTTATAGTCATGCTAGAACCCTCTTTATATATAAATTAGACATAGATTTGCTTCATCAAAGCATGTGAAACTTCCATCTTGTATTGAGTAAGCATCACACATGGATATTTTATCCTTGCCACAAGGTGTAAAGTAACCATTAATACTGTAGGATTGACATATGGTGGATTTCACATCTTTGTATAATATTATCACTAAAGGAACTTCTACTCCTATGGTGATAAGGTACTAAGGTCCATATATATCTAGAACCCTATGCATATTGTATCAATAGATTTGAATAAGATCTAGTGTGGATGATGAATGAAATAGAGGGGTCATGTTACTATCACGTAAATATATTTTGGATGATTTATAAGATGTGTATTAGACTATGATTTTACATATTTATATCTATATATACCCCTAACATTAAAAATCAAGGTATTTTTACTATTGAGGATAATTAAAATGTTGAGTCCCACATATACCTATTGTACCTATGCACATTATTCAATTAGCTTCACATAGCTATTATATAAGAGGATTGTCACATAGATAGAGAGAGGGTACGTCTTATGATATATATATATATATATATATATATATATATATATATATATATATATATATATATATATATATATTAACATTATGCTCTACACCTAACTATGTGACGACCCTTTACATGTCTTAATTTGTGCATGATGAACCACCTACATTTATACCTCATGACATTGTTGTTGCTTATAGTGATGCCAATGTAGTTATTACTTATTGTAATTTATATTTTTACTTTGCATCACTATAATTGATAACTATATCATATATTTAATATAGATTCTAGATGATCAAGATAAGATTTTTGGAATTGTTTGTTCTATGATCTCTTTAGACACTAAGGTTAGGTAGGTAATAGTTTATCAATTATGATGTCTTTATATATTAAATAATGTTTAACTTTATAGATAAATAATAAAGTATAATCTCAATATTATGTATAATAGGACTCTCCTACATAGATAAGAATATATATCATGATTTTACCTAGAAAAATCAGCCATTCCATTATCTCTACTACTTTTTACTCATATTTTTATAACTATAGTAATTGATATCAATACCATATATTATCACCTTCATTAAAATCATCCAAATATTTAATAAGTTGCTTGTGATAATGCTAATAAGACTTGTTATAGTATCCATTTTTTTTTCTTATTTTTGCATAAAAATAAGTGTTGCCAACTATGTGAATTAAACCCTCATAAAGCAATAAATCTACTTGCCAAATAATTATCCATTCATGCTACTCCCTATACACCTCTTTCAATCACCTACCATCTAATGTCAAATATGAAAAGGTAGTGCATATTATCAATAGTAGTAATACTAAAAAATCCTTGCATATTATCAATAATAGACATATTACAAACACCTTGTGAATTTATCCTTGTATTACCATTTTGTTTATTTGTTTCTTTGGTATTTTTTATATAGGATCCATTGGAGTATTTTAAAAATTCCAACATATGATAGAGTTGTTACACCTCATAGTATATAGAAAATCATTCTCTTGTGCACCTCTCATCTTATCAGAGAACAATTAACAATCGTGTTTGTCAATAATAAATAAAATACTTTTAATAACATTCATAATATATTAGTCTTCATAACAACTCACATAGAACCTCCAATAATAACTAAGGTATTTGAACTAGGTATGGGATGTATGTGTAGATGTATTTTGGAATTAAATGATACGTAACCTGGTGTTTTGACATGGTTGTATATATTTTTCTTCATTCCAAGTTGAATAGTATTGTAAATATAATTTTTGTAATCCTAATGGTACATCTCAATGACACCTATACAATTTCAATGCCATTATTGTTATTTTTTATGCCTTCATTAATTTTTCAATGACTTTGTTATATTTTTTATAATGAGCAATGGTCCTTGAGATTCCTATTTTGTATCCATGTTTTATTAATCCAGTGTTTTCTAATGTTCTTATACTTCTTATGCCAAATTATCATTAGTAAAATCCTAGGCCTAAATATCCTTCTCCTTGGTATAATTCATAGTGCTATTGATGGTATTCTTCTCAACATTATTTCATTTTTATTAATTATTATAAATAAAAATAAAGTAAGGTTTATGATTTTATAAATAAAAGAGTGGGTATGCTAGTGATTATGCTACAACCTTATCATCCATAAGATTAATATTTTTATCTATGATATGATGAAAGATCTAGAATTTCACTTCAATGTTGGTAGATATAGGATTTGGCTTCGATGGCAATAAATCTAGGCTTTGGATTTGGTGATGGAAGATATAGGATTTGGATTCAATGATGGTAAATCTAGGCTTTGTATTTTGTGGTGGTAGATATAGGCTTTGACGATGCTAAATCTAGCCTTCAACTTCGATGATGGTAAATCTAGGATTTGCCTTTAGCAGTGGTAGATTTGGGATTTATCTTCGATAAAGATAGATCTTGGTTTCTATGATGGTAGTTTTAGTATTTTTCTTCAATAATGATAGATTTGGGCTTTGGATTTGATAATGACATATCTAGGATTTATCTTTTATGATGATATATGTGGACTTTGGATTCAATGGTGATAGATCTAGGCTTTGGTAGTGGCATATTTGGGCTTCATATTTTATGGTGGTAAATATTACCTTCAGCTTCAACGATGATAATTTTGAACTTTGGATTTAATAGTGGTAGATCTTAGCTTTGGCATCGATGGTGGTAGATATAGGTTTTGGTGGTGGTGGGTTTTGGCTTCAACGATGGCAGATACGGTCTTTGGCTTTGATAATGGTAGATCTAGACCTCAGATTTAGTGATAGTATATATGGGATAATGATGAAACAACTGACAAAGGAATATTTAGGGGATAATGATATTTTTGCCAAAAATATTTGTGGGGGTCCCATGATTTTTTATCTTGGAACTTCTAAACTTTCTTGTGTAAAGGTGTAGGATTATAGTTGTTGAGGAAAAAAAGAGATATTTGATATTGCCCCAAATATTGAAGATAACATTCCATGCTTAATAATCCTAGATATATTAATGGATAGATTGATTAATCTTGGGTGCTTCATCTTTGTGGGGAATTTCACTAGATTCATGCTAGACATGGACATAGTAAGTGGGAAGTTGGAAAATGGAAGCTAAGGGGCCATATGGAGGTTTTGGCTCTTCCCAAATAAATTTATTATCCTTTAATTTTCCTCTCAAGAGGATATAGTTGATGTTTTATTGAAAGGTCCTTGATATTTCTGAAATAAGGGTTTATTTTTGAGGAAATGGTATACAAGGTTTAATCCAAAATCTTAAAATATCAGTCTTACCCATATTTGGGTGTACCTTTTGAACTTACCTATCGAGTACTAGGATGAGGACATAGTAAAAAGCATATCCAAATCTATGGACTACCTTATTACTTTTTATTCAACGAAAAAAGATTGGAGTTGAATGATCTATGAATGTTTTTGTGTTAATGTAGATTTGGATAAACCTCTTGCTTCATATATCCTATTAAAATCCAAGGTGGGGACTTGGAATTAGAAGACTAAATATGATAACTCTTCGACCTTGTATAGAAATTATAACCAGGTGGGTCATCTCTAGAGTAGTTTTTTGAGTAAGGAACCAAAAGTTATGAAGGTGAGGGAAAATATATATCCTCTTAAAAATAATAAGGGAACAAAGGGCCAAACTCTTATTTCATTTTTTTGAGAACGGAGAACCATTGATTCAAAGATTAGTGGTCGACAAGAATAGCCTCTAGGTGTTAGCTAAACATGAGGAAGGAGAGATTGTGGAAAAAGTGGACCTATAGAGGGAAATTCTTGAGGTGAAAAAAAAAAAAAAGAGATGGGTCCTTTACTCTAGGAAAATGTTAGAATAAGTAATTATTCTCTTAAGTTCTACTAGGATAGACTTACTTGATTTTCCACTCCTCCATGAGTTAGGTGAACTCTCAGTATAGTCTAGATAAAATTTGATGAGTTGTTTTAATCCAATGACTCTCAATGATCAAATTTGCTATTTATACAAAGTTGATCCATGGAATAAATTAATTAGTCTATTGAGCTTCTCTAAAGTCTTGTGATGTATTGCAGAACTATTTCTTTCTTTTAATAGAATATTGTTTTCTAACATGGTACCAGAGCTAGGATAGTTCTTTGCAAGCATTCAAGTTTTTGAAGCTCTCTTTTTTTTAGGATCTGGTTCATTTGTTTTTGGATATTATTTTTGTGACTTTGCTCATCTTGCTTGGAAGCTTTGAAAAAGTCCATTTTATCCATTAACATTTTTTCAACAAACATTTTATTTTGTTGAAAAATATATATTTAGCAATTTTTTTTTCAACTTGTATGATCTCGAAGCAAGAGGGAATTTTTTTGTAAAGCTCATCTAATCTTGAGCTTAAGGATATCTTCTATAAGCGTGCTACCAAATATCACTTGGCATATATGCAAAACAAATTTTTGAAGCATTCACGCTCCTTAAGGTGTCAATAATTTATATTTTTTCCTCATTGCTTCCATCAAGTTGTTATTCATCATTTTTTTTAAATATGAATATAGAGCGCAACCATTTTGCTATTATAGGGCTTCGCAGTCCTTTTTCCATAGTCCATATTTGTGCTCTCTCCTCTCATATTCTCGCTGTTTTGTGTGGGCTCCCGCTTTGGGTTCTTCCTCTCTCGATAGCACTCTTGACGTTCTCAATGACAGTTAACTCCTTCTGCTAGGCGATGTGTCGTCTTTTATGTTGTGCCTCAAAAACGAATGTTGGGATCCTCTTTCCTTAGCTTGGCATTTGTTCCTCCTATGTAGATAGTGGTCATGTTGACTGTTGGGATCCTCCTTAATTCTTGGTGATGTATCATCTTTAAAAGTTGTGCCTCGCCCTCTCTCAGTGCTCCTCTCTTCTATTTTAGCTTGGCACCCAACTACGTGTTCTTGTGAGAACGCATCTAGAGAGCGTTGACCTCATTGGCATTAATTTCATCAATGCCAACAAAAGAACTCCACACTGAAATCATTTTGGTGTCCTATCTCTTGCTCATAAATTCTTATTTATCTCCTTCATCTTGCCTTCAAAACACACCTGCTCTACTTCCTCAAATCAAAGCCATTCTGATCTGAGGTATAAATATATTATTTTTTCTAAAGTCTTTGTTTTGCAGAGAATTGAAAGCTCGTGCCCTTCATCTGGTGATATCTTATAATATTTCCAGATCAATCGTAGTTGCTACTCTTCAAAAATATATTGTTTTTTTAGGTATCACCTTGTCTTCATTACGTCAGAAGGAGACACGTTTGGCTTGTTTAACATTTCTATTTGTAGGGAGCCAATGAAGGGACCTTTCAAAAGTCCTTGAAATCTATTTTATGGTGCAACAATGTAGATTTTTACATTTCATTTTTTGGCTTGATAACTATTGTTTGTGCAGGGAACATTTCATTTGGTAGAGAAGAGATACATCAGGCAGCACCCATTTGCCTTCTTTGCTTCAAAAACAATTTTTTTAGAATGGTTTGTTTTGTGTAATCTTATCTTTTGTAGAGACCATCCATTTCATTTGGCAGAGAGAAGAACCAATCAAGGGTGACTTCATTCAGTTTCGTGGTACAACTCTGATCTTTCCCTTTGAAAGGATGATCCCATCTCTCGTTCATTGGATAAGAGGTGCTAAATAAATAGGGAGCACTCAGGGAGTTAATTTTTTTTTGGTTGTTCAAAGAGAACAAGGAAAAAATGCTCACCAGTGTTATAGTGAGAGCCTCATTATTATATCTCTTAAAAATATTGTAACCTTTAATATTCTCCTAAAATATTGTATTTCACTTTAAATATTCTGACTCTCTTTTCACCTTTTTAATGCCTTTTTTCAAAGGCTATGTTCAAAAAAAGTGAAAGAGTCCATTGTAACCAAAGTTAATACAAAGGATTTTTTTTGGAGGGGGGTTAATGGTGCTCATTTTTACACCTAGGGCTCTATTGTTTTCTTAAGGTGGGGTTTACTTGTGTCTATCTTCATTATCTTCTCAAGTAACCTTCTATTTTTTAAAGTGGTAACTTTTTCTTTTGCCACTTCTTTCTTGTTTTTTCATTCTATTTATTTTAGCTTTTTCTACTATTTAAGTATTTGCTAATGAAGTTTCTCTAAAAAAAAGCAAGCACTCAAATATTTTTAAAATCAAATTAAATATTGATCTTTATATTTTGCCTATGTTCCAAGTACCATTATCCTCATAAAAACTTATAGTTTCCCTCACGTAAGGGTGGGTTTTTATTGAGCTATTTGGTATAATGTTCTGGAAAATTATTCCTTTTTAATATAAATCCTATATTCCATGTATATATTCTACTCTTTACTTATAGTCTCCCTCACGTAAGGGCGGGTAATTGAGAAGAATAAATATAAAGGCCTGGAAAATATTTAAAAAAAAAAAAGCCTTTTTTCAATATATCAAACCTCTTTTACTTATAGTTTCCCTCTCGTTAGGGAAAGTAATTTTAGGATTGTGCTATTAAAATCAGGCTTATAATTCCTTCTTTTAATATATCCAATTCATTTGAAGTAAAAGGGGGAATTATTGGTTCACTTCAAATTTCTTTTGGCAAAATGAATACGATTGATCCACTCACCCCTCATAACTATCATACATGGAAACTTAAAATATTAAATCTCATTTCTCAAAAAGGGCTCACACACCTACTAGAAGAGAAGCAACCTAAATTTGAAAAGGAATATGAAAATTTTGTTCATAAAGGGAAGATGTATGAGGCAATGGGAATTATAAGAACTAAAGTAAATGAAAGCCTATGGTTTCATATTGCAGATTGTAAAACTCCTTATGGAAGTTGGTAGAAACTAAAGGACTTATTTGGGAAAGTAGATCAAATAAGGTCAATGCAACTAGAGGTAGAATTAATAGCATTATCTCCTGAAGACATCAACAATATTGTTGACTTTCATACCAAATTTAAAGAAATCCTCACTCAATACAAATGCAATGACAAGAATAAAATATAAGAAGAATGCATCTATCTAATTCTTTCTAAATTAAATGGTGTATTTCAAAATTTTCAACCACCTTTCTGTCTACAAAATATGCTCTTGGTGCAAGTTTTAAAATGCCCTCCTTAGAGGAATTTTGTGATAGGCTAACTAGGGAAGAAATAAAACTTACTAAGTATGAGATCTTTTCCTCTTTCTCAAAAGTCTTAGTAGCATCCACCTCTACCAAAGAAAAATTCAAAAATAAAGAAAGGAGTCCCATAACTTGTACTCACTACAAAAAGAATGGTAATTTTGTGAACAAATGTTTGAAAATAGTACAACAACTAGAGGTAGCAATAATGGATCGAAATATAGACACTAAGAAGAAGATATGAAAAGCCTTAAATGTTTAATGCAAGACTATACAAACCTCATCAAAATACTGGGTTCTAGATTCAGGAGCAACTCATCACATGACTTCCTCAGATGAGTCATTCACTTCAATATCCTCAAGTTCAACATGTAGTATAGAATTTTGTGACTCATCCTTTATCCTATTCAAAGGAAAAGGTGACATATCCATTGATGGTGGTTGTATCAATAATGTTCTCTATGTACCAAACATTGCCATAAATCTCCTCTTCGTCTATCAGATTTGTACTTTTGGAAAAGGCAAAATAGTTCTCTTCTCTCCAATAGGAGTTGAGATAAGAGACTTTCAACACCCAAACTCTCTCATAGCAAAAGGAGATATTGATCACAAAACTCACCTATTTCACTTCAAAGGATTCAAAAATTCATAAGGGGCATCTTGCTTTATTTCTCATGGAGATCTTGAAAGCAAAATTTGGCATGAAATGTTTGGACATCTCAGTTATAACTAACTAAAGGAATTTAAAACCCATGATATGGTAAAAGGATTGCCTCAAATATCTTCTATTGATGGAGTATATCTTGGATGTGCTCTTGGAAAGCAACATCAAGATCCTTTCCACCCAAGTGGTTCTCTAAAAGCCTCATCCCCTCTAGAGTTAATCCATAGTGACTTGATGGTCTTCCCAGAACCTTCTTTCAAAGGAGAAAAATATGCCTTAAACTTCATTGATGATTTTTCCAGAAGAACATTGGTCTACTTCCTAAAATACAAAAGTGATGTTCTATCCCACTTCAAAATATTCAAAGCCTTACTTGAAAATTAGGCCTCTTACAGATAATGGGGGGGAATATTTTAGTAATGAGTTCTCAAGTTTTCTATCAAGTCATGGAATAATTCATCAACATTCTATCTCCCATAATCCACAGTAAAATGGGATTGCAGAGAGGAAAAATAGAACTTTAAAGGAAATGGCAAATTGTATGCTCCACTCAAGAGATATTCCAATTTTTTTTTGGGTAGAAGCAATTAATTGTGCAAACTATATTTAAAACCGCACACCTCATAAAGCTCTTGACCATTTGACTCCTGAGGAAGCATGGACTGGCTCAAAACCTGATGTGTCTTTCTTCAATATTTTTGGGTGTATTGCTTGGGTGCATATCCCAAAGAAGAAAATGAAGGCTCTAGATAAGAAAAGCAAACAACTCATATTTATTGGTTATTGTGAGGAAATGAAAGCATACAGGCTCCTTGATACTACAACTCATGAGGTATTTTCTCATAGGAATATTCAATTTGATGAAACATTCCCTCATAAATAACCTCAACCATCCTCTTCCACCTTTCATTCTCTCCATTGTTAGAGCCTCAATATAATGAATAACCAGCTTTAGATATTAATTTAGAAATTAATGATAAGGATATTATAACTCCAACTAAAAGTCCTACCACTCCTACTATTCCTTCCACTATGCCTAAATAGGCCCGCACAAAGCAATAGTTTTGGCAAGTCAGTAAGCTCTTTGGATTTAGAAGATACTAAGAGAATTTGGTTTTTCCCATGACAAACCTATTACTCTTTGGTGTGACAATCAGAGCACAATTCATATTGCATGCAATCTAGTAAAACATCAATACACCAAGCACATCGAGATTCATATGCACTTCATTAGACAACATATTCAGATAGGGGAAATATACTTGGACTATATTCCCACTAAAAATAAAATTGCGGATATCTTCACCAAATCATTTCCTTCTCTGCTTTACATTTAGTTGCAAGAGAAACTTAGGGTAAAGCAACTGCATTAGATGAAAAAGAGTTTTTCACCTCTTCTTTCTTTACTTTGGAGGATGGTTTTTTCCCGTATGGTTTTTTATCATCTCTCCCCTATATATTGTACATGAGTACCTCATCAGGCCAAGTTTTTGGGACTCATCCTTTTTTGTTGAGGACAATCTTTGCCACCAAAGACATGCCTTTTTATTTTATGGCAGATGGTTTTTTACCAAGTGGTTTTTTTACCATCTCTCACATATGTATTGTAAATGAGTACCTTATCAGGCCCTATTTCCAGGAATCATCTTATGTTTTTTTCAAATAAGGATAATCTTCACAAACTGAAGACATGCCTCTTATTTTTTTTGGATAGATGGTTTTTCCCATAGGGTTTTTACCATCTCTTCAGATAAGACATCCTTGTACATGAGTACCTCATCAGGACCTATTGCTAGGACTCATTTGTATCAAAAACCCCTAGTATCACTTAAGGGGGATGTTAGAATAAGTAATTATTCTCTTAAGTTCTATTATGATAGACTTAATTGAGTTTCCACTCCTCCATGAGTCAGATGAACTCTCAGTATAGTCTAGATCAGATTTGATGAGTTGTTGTAATCCAATAGCTCTCAATGATAAGCTTTTCTATTTATACAAATTTTATCCATGGAATAAATCAATTAGTCTATTGAGATTCTCTACAGTATTATGATGTATTGCAAAACTATTTCTTTCTTTTAATAGAATATTGTTTTCTAATAGAAAATGGTATGGATTTGAAGATGAATAATCAATAAGAGATCTAGAATATCATAGAGGAAGAAATTCTCGAATAAAGAGTTGAGGTGGAAATGAGACTACCTTTGGGATGTGGAGAAGACTCTATTTTACAATAAGGGGAGAAGTTGAACCAAATGGAAACAATGATCCCTAGAGATATTTTAGGGGGTTTTATTTGGAAGGAAAAGAGGAGGACCAATGATGGTAAGATGGAGGTAGTTGAAATCCCTTAAAATTGTTTGATATAATCCATGGATACTATGAAGGAGCTCAAGGATCAATATATTGGGTCAATATAGAAAGGAAAAGAGAAATTCCCAATCATGAGACTAAAATGATAAGGATAAAAGATAATCAATGTTGGTAAAGAAAATAAAGTGGGTAGACCCTCAAACATGAATTATGATAGTAAGAGATAGAAAATGGGGTGGCAGATGGAATCCAAGCAACTCTAAATCTTAGTGGGGTTAAAACTCTCAATAGGTCTAAAAAATGAAGTTGATATCATGGAATATCAAGGGAATAGATGCCTTTGACACCCAATGGTTGATTAAGGACCTTAGGTGCAATAATCATCTAGGAATTTTGTTATTTCAAGAAACTAATTTTTTTTGAAGGAAACATGCAGTCTATAAAGAAAGTTGTTTGAAATAATGTAGAGTGGATAGTAAGTGAAGCTAAAAGAGCCTATAGGGGCATTTGGACCCTTTATAATCTGAAAAAATTATTAGGTGACTGTATTTAGAATAATAATAGGTTCATTTTAGTTTTATTTTATTCTATGTTTTTTATTTCTCATAGATTATTACAGATATTTATACCCCCAACTCCCTAGTGGGGAGAAGAAGAGTCTAAGAGGGGGTTTTGGACATTAGAAGGATTTTAATTATAGCATAGAGGATTTATCCCAATTTGTTTCTTCTAGTGGTCTCATGGATGTTGATTTAAGAGGGTAAAACTATACATGGTCAAAAAAAATATTGGAAAAGGCTCTTATTCAAATTTACCTTGATAGAGTGTTGTTCTCTTAGGATTGGTTTGCTAAATTTAGTAACGGATATTTTTGAAATTACTATACTTACTTTGATTTGGCTTTCTTCATTGGCTTGAGAAACTAGGTTATGTGGTGTTATTAGTGTCATAATGTATTTTCAACCCAAATTTGTTGTCTAGATATTAGATTTTTGGTGCTAAAGACTATTTTGACCTTCTGCATTATCTTCTCTTTGTTTTGTTTTGTTGCCCTACTTCTCTACTTGTTTTATGTTGGGTTTTTGGTTTTTCTTAGTTTTTTTGTGCTCGATAGCTTCCTTGTAAAAGGGTTAGGACCCTTTCAAAACCTTACTTTTTCACCCTATCAAAAAAAATATATAAATATTTCTATCAAAACTCCTAGAAACAATACTCAAATCATATAAAAGCATATTCAACATTTATCACTATTACTATATCCATTGTAATGATCAGGGTTATGCATAAGGGGTCGGCCCCAAAATCTATTTATAAAATGAAGGCGAATTTTCTTGGAATTCCAAAAAAAAATGTAGAAGTATACATGGCGAATTGCAATTATTTTTCTTCAAAAATTTTCAAAATGTGGTGAATTTCAAAGGTTTTTCTCCAAAAAATTTCAAATTATGGTGAATTTTCTATGTTTGGGGCCATGAATATCGGATTATAAACTCTAAAAATGTATGGCAAACTTAAAGGATTTAGGCTGAAAAGAAAGGCTTTTAGCCTTTACAATTTATGATGATCGGTTTGAGACATAAAATTCAATCGGTTGCAGGCATGCCGATCGATTGTAGACATGCCGATCAGTTATAAATATACTAATCAATTGTAGATATACTGATCGATTGTAGATATGACGATCGGTAGCAAATATGTCGATTGATTGTAGATATACCGATTGGTTGTAAACATATCGATTGACTATAGATATGCCGATAGAATGTAGATAAACCAATTAGCTATAGCCATACCAATCGATTGTAGATAAATTAATCGGTTACAGAAATATCAATTAGTTGCAACCATGTCGATCGGTTGTAGAGATGACAATTAGTTGTAGATATACTGATTGGTTACAAATATGCTGATTGGTTGCAAATATACCAATTGATTACATCCATGATGTAAAATTCAATTGATTGTAGGTATACCAATCGATAGTAGACATGATGATTAGTTACAGATATACTGATTGGTTGTAGACATATCAATCGGTTGTAGAGATGATGATCGGTTGTAGATATGTCGATCAGTTACAGATATGTTGATTGGTTGCAAATATGTTGATTGACTATAGATATATCGATCATATGTAGAAAAACCAATTAGCTACAACCATGTTGATCGATTGCAGACAAATCGATCAATTGTAGACATATTGATCGATTACAGCCATGTCGATTGGTTGCAGACAAACAGATTGGGTGCAACCATGTCGATCAATTGTAGACATATCGATCGGTTATAGACATGTCGATCGGTTGTAAGCATATTTATAGGTTGTAGGCATGTCGATCAGTTACAGACATGACGATTGATTATAGATATGTTGATCAGTTGTAGGCATACCAATCGGTTACAAATAGTACGATCAATTGCATGCATGTTCATTGGTTGTTGTTATGACTAATATCGATCGACATGGTCCTACAACCGACTCACTTATGATGATCGAAACCTCTGCAATTGATAGACTAATATTGATCGATACCTCAACAACCACCTGACACCTCTGTAACTAATTGACCAATATCGATCGACACCTCTACAACCAATCATCTTATATTGACATATAGGTCTCTAAAATCAATCGACTTATTTCGATAGACACTCCTATGCAACCGATCAACACCTCTGCAATCGATAGACAAAAATTGATTGACACCTCTACAACCAATTGTCTTATGTCGATAGACACGACTCTTCAACCGATTGACTTATTTCGATAGACACTCCTCTATAACCTTGTCAAGTTTTTTGTTGTTTCAGAGCTATTTTTATGTTAGAGTATTTTTGATATATGTTTATCAGTACCTAGTACAATATATATATGGGTAGCATATGAAGCGATTTGGGCAAGAAAATAAAATCATTTATAATTTGAAGGCGATTTGGGTGGGAAATATAAAATCATTTATAATTTGAAGGTGAACTGGGTGGGAAAATCAAAATCATTTATAATTTGAGGTCAAAAAATTAAAATAATATTAGGTTCATGATTATCAATGGCGGGCGAATTTCCCTAAGAAAAATTCCACCCCATAAATTGCGGGCGAATGGGCCCCAGTGAAAGGATCCAAAATTAGCCAATTTAAATTCTTGAAAATCTTAAATAGAGTCAATTTGTGATATTTTGCGCTTATGCATAACCCTGGTAATGATGCACACCAATATATAATTTTGATTCATCAAACGTTACTACAATTAAATCTTGCACTCTCCTCTTTCTCTTACTAGATAAATACATTATTGAATTACCTAGACCAAGTTGTCTCAATGATGGTTGTAATTTTCTCTTTTGAATATCATGCTTTTTCCTAGAAAAATAAAAAAATTTCCTCCTCTCTTCCCTTCTTCTCCTCATATTTTTGGTTCAATAGGATTTCCTTCCTATACCACATATTCTTATTTGTTATAATCCTTAAAATATTGTATAATTTATTTATGATGTCACATGTGATTTGTTCGAGAAGCCAAAATTTCTTTTGCATATAAAAAAATTAGGTTTGTAAACATCATAGATTAAATTCTCATAAGGTAGTATAACGTCATGCCAAAATTTATATTTTTGTACCTCTTCCCTATACACCTCTTTTGATCCCCTACCATCTAATGATAAAATTGAAAGGCCTACGTGTATTAGTAGACATATTACAAACACCTTCTACTTTCTGCTTGTATTCCTCTTATTTTGTTATTTCCTTGGTCATTATTGCATGGGATCCCCTAGAAGATTATATATATGTTAATATAGGGGAGACATGTTATGCATAACAAAGTATTTAAATCCTTCTTTTATATTTCTAGTCTCTTTGGTAACAATGCACATGGTCCTCTATGAAAATTGATACTACAAGAAGAAATATATTTTTATATTTTATATTGAGTCACAAGTGTAAATTTTATCACTAATTATATATATTGGATCATCATACTATATCAATATCATTGTAATCTCCTATGGTATTTATTAATCCATGTATAATTTATTTATTTCGGTTAGTTATCAATAATTGGATTTAAATTATCTGCTTGTTGTGGTGCAGTGGTAAATACCATGGGTGCTGGTAGAGGCTGACCCAGGTTCCATTCCCATTGTCTCCATCTTGCAGATATATGGTATAGTTAGGAATTTCCTATGTGCTGGTAGAAGCCGACAAGGCTCCATTCCTCCTATGCCCAACCTGTTGAAAGTGGCACCTCGAAAGGGGTGTTTTTCACTATAAATTAGTTTGTTCTCTAAGGATTGGATGGATTGGATTATGGGATGTATCTCTTTAGTTTCCTACTTAGTTCTTATCAATGGCAGGCCTTCTCAGTCTTTCCCAGCTTTCAGAGGTATTAGGCAAGGTGACCCGCTATCCCCTTATTTATTCATCATTCTTGCTAAATGCTTGGGTAGGACTATAACCAAAAAGAGGGAGAAAAAAACTCTTGAGGGAGTTACCATTGCTCATGGAGCTAGACCTATCTCTCATCTTCAATTTGTGGATGACTCTACCCTTTTAGGTAAAGCTACAGTTAAGGAAGCTTCTAATATTAAGCAAATCATTACCTATTTTTCTAAAGCTACTGGGTAGTTGATCAATGAAGACAAATCTAAATTTATTTTCTTTCACTGCTCTGCTAGACATAAATCCATGGTCTTGGATAAATTAAGATATAATAAGACCTCTCTTCCAATCACTTATTTAGGTATTCCTATAAATATTAAAAGGCAGAAAAATAAAAATTGGAATTGGTTGTTGGAAAAAGTCAAGAAGAAAAATTGGAAAGTGGACCAACAAGTGGCTTTCTTCTGGGGGTAGAATCACCTTGGTAAAATCAGTCTTTAAAGCTATTCCTATTTATGTTTCTTTCGTTTTGAATATCCCAAAGGCTATTCTTCGAGAATTGGATCAAATAAGTTATTGTTTCCTTTGGAGTGGTACTAAGGAGAAAGAAAATGGGCCTTGGTGAAATGGGATACTTTATGTCTTCCTAAGAGTGAAGGGGTGTTAGGATTCCGGTCTTCAATTAATAACAACAAAGCTTTAGCTTCTAAATTATATTGGAGGATGTTGCATAACCCCAATGCTCTTTGGGCCAATAATCTCCGTGCTAAATATGCTGAGAACAAAAGTCCTGAAGACCTTGTTCGCTATCAACATCCTACCAAAGGTTCTCCCATTTTAGCAGTTCTTAAGACTAGTGAGGATTTGAAAAAGAAAAAATTATTTTGGATCATTCATAATGGTCAACATGCAAATTTTTGGACAGATTCTTGGGATGGTCACAAGCCTTTGATAACTCGGTTTCTCGATTAGAGGCCTTGGATGGAGGAGCTTCACCAAGCTAATTGGATAAAGGTGGTTAATTACTGTTGGTACCATACTGGTAATTCAAAGGTTGGTAGATATTGGATCCCTATTGAGGACTAGCCTATTCAAATCCCAGAAAGGCAAAGACAAGATATCCAAGGCATCCTTCATATGAGATCCCTCTCTTGGTTCCATGAAAAAGATTGTTTTGGATGGAACAACACTACTAAGGGTGAGTATTCAGTTGCTCAAGGTTATTTGACCTTATGCTATAATAATCCCAACCATTCTTCTGACACATTTTCTCAATTGTGGGCTCAAAAGCTCTGGCCTAAGGTGAGGTTCTTTAATTGTATTTTATTGCATCGTAGGGTTCTTACTGATGAGCAACTTATGAAGCATGGTTTTCATGGCCCTTTTATATGTGAAATGTGTGAAAAGAATGTAGAAAATATCAACCATATTTTTATTGTGTACTTTAGCCTCTAAGCTATGGAGGGGAATGGCAACTTTACTTGGCTTACAGTGGTCCAATTTTTTCACTTTTGAACAGCTTTGGAGGGATTGGCCTAATTAAGAGGGTGTTGATCATTTTATTAGGCAGTTAGTTTGGATGGGTTCTATAATTATTCTTTGGAATATTTGAAATGAAAGGAACAACTGAATTTTTAATCAATATAGGAAGGATATTCACTATATTTGGCAAAAGACCATAGCCAACTTAGTTGAATCAGTCCATCAACTCCTTAATCACCCCCAAAACTCCCACCAAAGATGGGATCAAGTGATGCAAAGATTGAAGATTAAACCTTCTAAGGGCAACCAACTTAAAGGTAATGTGAGTATTAGTAATATGGATAGGACTAGAAATTGGCAACCTCCTCCTAAGGATTTTTGAAAAGTCAATACTGATGGAGCCTCTAGAGGGAACCCTAGAAAAGCCAATGTGGGAGGAATTGGTAGACTTTCATATGGCTCCCTGGTTTTTACTTTTGCTAAGAATTTGGGTATTCTTTCCAATAACCTTGCTGAGGGGTATGGTATCCTTAAAGGCCTTCAGGAGGCTACTAAAGTTGGATGGGAAAAGGTTTTAGTTGATTATGACTCTCAAATTATGATTAATCTCTTGAAGACTCCTTCTAAGAATCATAAGATGGATTGGAGAATAAAAAGAATTATTGAGAAGATTCAATTAATCCAGATGGGATTTTTGAAAGTTGATTACAATCATGTGGTTAGAGATCAAAACAAGAGTGCCGATGCTTTAGCTAATTGGGCTTTGGACAAATGTGATCTTACTTGTTATGGCCACCCTCCTATATGGTGGGCTTCTCAAATTAGGGAAGCTCTTCTTTCTATCATTTCTTTGGATGGCTCCAGTTCTGAAGGTACCTAGTTTCTTCTTGTTTCTCTTTGGTTCATTCAGTTTTTTTAGTTCCCTAGCTCATTCTATTCTTTATTTTGTTTCCTCTGTTTATTCTTGCATTAATAGTCTTATGGTCTAGATAGGTCATTGTTTTGTTATTTTTTTTTTTCTTTTGTCTTCTTTGTTTAGTTTTTTAAGGTGGGTGGGTTCTTTTGTTTTGTTTTTTTTTGTGTTCTTTGTGTTGTTTTTTGTTGTTCTTGTGTTTCTGTTGTTTTGTTTTTTTTTTCATGTTTTTTGTTATTGTTCTTGTGTTTTTTTTCGTTCTTGTTCTTGGGTTTCTCTTTGTTTGTGTTATTTCATTTTTTTTATGTGCGAGTGTTTTCTATGTTTTTTTTTATTGTCTGTTGTTGGTTGTTTTTATTTTTATTTTATTTTTTAGGTTTTGGTTGTGTTTATTTTTCATGTTTTTTTGGGTTGTCTTTGTAGTGTGCTATTATTTTTATCTTGTTTGTGTTTTGTTATGTGGTTCTTGTGTTTTTCTATGTGGTTTGTGTTGTGGTTTCTTTTATCTTATTGTGCGTGTTTGGTTGTACTTTTGGTTTTGAAACACTCAAGGAGCATGTTTTTTATTTTATTTTATTATTTTTGTTGTTATTTACTTTTTTTAATTTGGTTTTGTGTGTTTGTTTGCTCATTGAGTATGTCAAATGTGGTAGGCCAGGTTCGAATCCTGGGCGTTTTTTGCAGAATGGATACCCCTACCTCCTTAGGTCTTACCCGAAAGTGGCATCCCTTTTGGGATGTTTTCCACAAATAAAAAATAATAATAATTGGATTTAAATCTACCATGTGTTATGTTGCATTTAAATAACACTTCCATTATTTCTTTTATCTATCATGAAAATAGGGCATGGTCTAATTTTAAGATAATAATTATAGACAACAGTTTCATTGTTGGAATTTCAACTATGTTACATAATATTAGTATTTATAATATCATTTATAAAAATTGAAATTTGAAAGTTAAACATCAATGTAATATATATTATAATTTTATGTTAGTTCTTGAAATTATTGCTAAAAATATTAGTCACTAAATGTTTGAATAATAGATTATTCTATTTAATAAAGTTAAGAATATTTTTTCTCCATCTCTATTGTGTATATATTTAAAACTTTTTTTAAACTTATGACCATGTTGGAGATTGTTTTTGAATTAAAAATTCAAAAACTAGACAAAAACAATGTGCTTAGCTACATGTATTGTTTGATTACCAAAATGTATCCACTATGTTGAATGGTTTCTTTAGCAAGAAAAACTACACTTTTGTAGCACATATGGAAGAGGTAACATTGGTATTAAAGACAACTTAACTAAATTTGTATAGGGAGTAACCCCACCACTAGAAGTGCCCTTTATTACTACATTCTCCTTTATTTTTCAATGGGTTTGAAGAGAGATTGATATAGAAAATGTAAGGATGGATCATAAAAGAAATGACACCTTAATTTCTATTATTGGATGGTTAATTTAGTGTTTGTGGTTTCCCTTGATCCTTAACCATTGATGAACCCAATTGCTAAACTATTTAAAAATTACTATTTATATATTTGGGATCTCTACCTAAAACCATTGATATTATTGTTTAGTTTTTGTACATTACATTTTTGTGCTTTAATTTTATTTTTTAACTCTAGTTGTGACCTTCTTTGGTAGACATGTAGCATAAACAATTTTCTTCTTATGGTTAGAAATAATCTTTACTACTAATCAAGATTAGTTTTTTTTAGTATTTGTTTTTCCTTAATATTGGACTATTAATATAGTCAACTACTTAACCAATATAAAATTAGTATTTATATATATGGAATCTATTTGTGATATTCGTATCTTTATTATTTTATTTCTACACATTTTTTCTAACTAATATTTACTTTAAATTAATGCAATCTATTTTTTTCTTCCACTCTATTTGTGAACATATTTGTATATATAGGACATGGACAATTTTTTTCCTATGGTGGTAAAGATATTTACTACCAGCCAAAGCTATATTTTAGTATTCATTTTTCCTTTATCTTGACCATTAAAGAAGTTAATAAATAAAATAATTTAAATTAAATATTTATAAATGAGAGCTCTATTGATACGGATACCTTTGGTGTTTATGGAATTTTCTTTGTTTAATCTCTACTTTAAATTTTGATACCCTATTTTTTTCCATCCATGGATGATTCTTTATCTAGATTTCTAAAAAAATTTATAAAGAGAAGAAGAGTTTTGATCTAGGTTGGCTATTTCTTCATGGAGAAGGCTTTGATTAAATTATGGCATAAGAGATTTTAAAGTTAATTCATCAGCTTTTAAATATCAATCAATATATATACTTTTATAAGGGAGTACAAAAAGTGCAATACTCATCAGTGAATTTATAATGTGATTTATATAACTATAAGAACAATTACTTACATGATTTTTTATAGGAATCAAACATTCCATAAATTTGATGTATGGTTTGCTTTCCATTGAACTCCACAACAAAATTATAGACAATATAAATGTGTTATTGTTTTTTAATTGTAATATTTAATTGTAAAAAAGGTTTAACTTATTGAAAATAATGCTTCCTAAAATTAAGTTTTTCAATAAAATAAATTATTATAACCTTTCATGAAATACTTAACACAACTATCAAAGAATCAATCATGCACAAATAACCTCTAAATATAATTCAAATCTGTACCTATTATTTGAATATATATAAGCACATTATCTAATATCCTTGCTTTTATCACATCTGAAATCAAAAAAACTAGATAAGTTTAAAATAAATAATTATTATTTATAAAAAAATATATATTAAAATATTTAAATATAGGTTAAGAAAGAAATGTTTTAGTATGTAAAATAAATAAATAAATACACGTATACACGAATGATCACCGAGTCTCAATTTAATAGGAGAAGCCTTTAAACATTCATCCAATAATTATCAAGGCGAATGGGCAAGCGCAAGACAAACATTGATTTAAAAAACAACCGCTAAACGTTCACATTTTATAGTGCAAACCCTCTTCGAGTTTAGTAGTAAGATAAATTCAAATATAGCCCTGAAGTCTGAAATAACTATTTGGATGGACTAAGGAAAACTAAAACAACCACTAGCAACAACAGCAATACCTATAGAACGTAGAAAGTATTTATTCTATGAAGAGAGAGGAAGGCAGCTTCAGTCGGAATGTTGGAATAGCAAAAAGATGAGTTTTTCTGGGAGTACTGGCTCCAAACACTTCAGTCATATCTAGGTGATATGGATCTCCTTCAAGTTTCCAATCAAAGCAGTGCACCAGCTGAGCCAATGCAATGTTGACACTGGCAAGCCCCAGAGAAGCCCCCGGACATCCCCTTCTCCCTGCCCCAAACGGAAGCATCCTCATGTCTTGGTCTTTTATCTCATCAAAATTCATCCCCATAAATCTTTCAGGCTTGAATACCAGCGGATCTTCCCAGACAGTTGGATCTCTTCCTATTGCCCATGCGTTCACGATAAGCCTTGTTTTTGCGGGTACAAAGTAGCTGCGATCAGGTCCCTTCACAGTGCAAGCTTGTGTAGATTCGTGGGGGATCAGTAATGGCAGTGCTGGATGTAATCGTAACGTCTCTTTCACGACACAATGCAGGTATTCCATTCTTGCAAGGTCAGCCTCGCTTAATATTCGATCTTTGCCTATTACACACTCAAATTCGTCCTGCAATTTCTTTAAAGAAAGAGGGTTTCTCAGAAGCTCACTCATTGCCCATTCTAATGTTGTCGCCGAAGTTTCCATCCCAGCAGCATACATATCCTGTACATATCACAAAGTAAATGCATCAGGATCAATAACGATTTTGTCGAGAATTTTAAAGTACATGTACAAAATTCTCATAGATAACAGTTTATAAGTATACCGCCACTGAGGGAGGCATTTAGCATAGTGCAACGGTGGAGTTGGTTGCTAGATTAACAGGCTATATCATTATGCTCCAAGCACGATTATATATATATTAAAAACAAAAACGTATATATGTATAATGTGGCGGCGTAAATAAATAATTGTTAGTAAAATAGGTGACTATGGAGGGACTAACTTTGTTTGGAAGAGGTAGTCAGCTTTGTGAGCATCGAGAGGAATAAAGAGCATGAGAGAGCCAACAAATACGTGGAATTGAATTCACGATACACACTCTTGATTCCATTTAAATATAAGCTCGGATGGCATAACTTTAAAATCATAATATTGGGGTTAAGGAAGCCAACTTATCTACCGCAAGCAACAACAGAATTTTTTTTTGGCTACAGGTTATACAAAACAAAACATTATGTCATTCATTACACAAAAATGAAATATCTACAATCCTCATACACACACCTGTAATTGATGTCAGTTCTACATCAATAACTGATGTTAACAGGTACAGATAAAAATAAGATTAATTTCCATACATGTGGTAGCATCTTCTACCAACTGTTGTCTATAAAGCCTAGAACAAAGAGGCAAATGCGCTAGGAAATGGACATATGTGTCCTTATTTTAGTAGGTTGTCCTATTTTTCAATTTGATCTATTAGTTTTCCATTGCATTTGACAGAGATATGTAGTTGTCAAGACGAGAGACTTACAAAAATAATCGCCTTCCTCTCTTGTCGTGTGATTTGGATGTCGGCGTCGTTCGTGTCCAGGAGTACATCAACCAAATCCTTGTTCTTCACTTTACCATGTTTTCGCCTACGCTCCACATGTTCGTCTATTATTTTTTCAGCAAGTGCGTCAAACATCTTGTTTGCTTTCTTCATGCGCCTCTTCAAACCCTGCAAGTCAACCCAATCTAAATAAGGAAGGAAGTCTCCAATGTTGAAAGCTCCCACCAAAATCGAAATCTCCTCTACAAGTTCCTTAAAGCCGATGCCGATCCCAATGCCGCTGCGACTACCACTGCAACTGCCAGACAAATCATGGTCGGCATATTTCCTGCCTGCTATTATTCGCCAAGTCGTATCGGCTGTGAAGGACGATATGCTCTTGCTCACATCCACAGCAACTTTGCCTTCGTCGCTTTTCTTGGCTATGGAGCGTATCATGAGAGACGCCTCTTCCTCTCGCACAGATCTGAAAGATTCAATTCGCTTACCCGTCAACAATTCTAGCACGCAGAGTTTCCTCATGTTTCTCCAGTATGCACCATATGGAGCAAGTACAATATCCTTGTAATTATAACATATGTATTTACCACAGGCCGATGCTGGTCTGGTGGCAAAAATCAAGTCGTGGGTTTTCAGGAACTCCTTAGCCGCCTCAGAAGAGGAAGCTACCACGGTGGGAGCAGAACCCAGTCTGAGAAACATGATGGGGCCATATTGCTCCGCCAGTTTTTGAAGCCCATGGTGAGGAAGTTTCCCCAACTGATGGAGATTCCCAATGATAGGCCATGGAGATGGTCCTGGTGGCAACCTTGCATTCTTCTTTTTCACACCTCCAAATACACGGCTTAAAAGCCAGAACAAGATGGAAATTAAAATTGCATATGCTATACCTGTGGCATAAATCGCCATCTCCCATAGACTGTTGTGCAAACTACGATTCCACAAAGCAATGACACAAAACTTAAACGCGACTGATTGCCACTTATATTAGGGCAGCGGACAAGTTTAGTTGGATTGTCCCGGCTGTTTAGCGTCTTTTATCTCTCGTCTTTGATTGGCTCCGGATCTATAAATGTCAACCATATCTTTCGATTATGATTAATAAAAATTTAAAATATCTTTCGAATATAATTTAATAAGAAGCCAGCTTAGGCTCCGGATCTATATATGTCAACCATATCTTTCGAATATGGTTAATAAAAATTTAAAAAATCTTTGGAATATAATTTAAGAAGAAGCCAGCTTGGAAGTTGTCTCCCATGTCTAAATTATTATTATTATTATTTATTGATAGTAGATGTTGCCGGTGAGTTTCAACGAGCCTACATACGTGTTACCGGATCTATCGTTTCAGTTGACTGACAGTTATAACATATAAGTTGCATAAAAATCTATGCAATGTGTATTTGAGACTTCTTTCTTAGCTCGATTCAATGCAATAACCTTTTCTTTAGAGTTCTTTTATACTATAAATTATTATTATTTTTTTCTTTGATACTCAGATGTCAGTTTCAACGGCCTTATATACGTGTTACCGGATCTATAGTTTCAATTGACTGACACCCGTAACATATAAGTTGCATAAAAAACTATACAACGTGTTTATCGTTTCAGTTGACTGACACCCGTAACATATAAGTTGCATAAAAAACTATACAGCGTGTATACGAGACTTCTTTCAAGTTGACTGACACCACGTTCACTTATATTAATGCATACTTACGTGCAAGACTGATGTGTATTTCGTGATTGCTTTGTATGGTCATTAATGAAAAACTTTAATGATTGCTGTGTATGGTCATTAATGAAAAACTCGCGCAGCGGGGACAAGAAATGCAATAACGCATGCGCTGGGTGATATGTAAATATGACAAGGTAGAGATATTTATAAGGGAATATAGCCGGATTAAATTTTACAGGTTGTTTAGGGGTGTGAAAATGTTGGGGTCTTTTCTGGCACGACCAGAAAAGAGAAGAAAAACTAAAACAAAAAGATAAAAGGCGGTGTTAGGTATTGGTGTTCGGTGAAATACTAACTGCATCAATTTTGTATTGGTGATGGGTGAAATAATAATTGCATTTGGGTATTGGCTTATTGGTGATAGGTGAAATAATAATTGGATCAATTTACTAAACATTGTTTCATTATTCATCTATTATTGTACTTTTGCACTCTTGGAAGGTTTACTTTACATTCATTTATAGTTCCATCTAGTTCAGTTTATTCATTTTCACAATTACAAACAAAAAAAGAAGATTAGTTTTCCCGTGGTGGTGGCTCTTCATCAGGATTTCAGTTTTTACACTCGCACAACTTTAAACTTTAAAGTTGAGTTTTTTTCTTAAATATATAATCTACAGTTAATTGATATTTCTTTTTTTATTTTGTTCTGTCAATCATTTTTATTAACATGCAAATCGGTATTTGTTTGTTACATCCATCTATAGTTTCATCTATAGTTTCATCTAGTTCAGTTTATCCATTGTTCGAGTTACAAAAAAAGAAAGAAGATTAGTTTTACTGTGAAGCTATATCTTCATACGGATTTCAGTTTTTACACTCGCACAACTTTAAAGGTGAGTTTCTTTTCTTAAATATACAATCTACAGCTAATTTTGATATATATATTTTTTCGTTCTCTCAATCATTTTTATTAACATGCAAATAGGTATTTTTTTGTTAATTGATTACATAGGATTAAACTGTTAATTGATTACATAAGATATAACGGTAAATATTAATTGATTACATAAGATTAAACGGTAAATATTAATTGGTTACATAAGATTAAAACGGGTAGGTATTTGTCGATACAATTTTTTTTTGGTTCAACCTTTGTTCAATTGGTTTCTTAAAGTTAGATTGTGATTCAATGATTTTTATTATGATTTATAATTTTACCAATAGATAACCCTTTCAAACTAAACGTGATGCTTTTCCTTTAAAAAAAAATAAGAAGTCACTATCATCCTTTAGTAAATAATATTTTAACCGTATTCTAAAAAGTCTTAACCATCATAAAAATTCGTGGTAATTTTTTAGTTTTACCTTTTTTATTTTTATTTTTTACTGTTGTTTGAAATTCCAGCCCTCATCGCGATATAAAGGTAAATTTCATTTTTAAAAAGACCATAGTAAAAGAAATCATCGTTTCTAGTAGAAGCCAATGACATCACGAGGCATTGTACGTGCACACAAGACATTAAAGCTCAGACATGGAAAGGGGTGCTTAACGTCACGGCATATAGTGGCCTGTCTTCACGTGCGACTGAGAATGCTAGGTGATTGAGAACGGTAGGATTATAATGACAGTTGTTAAAAAGTGATGAGATTAAACGTAATTAATTTTTTATATAATAATAAAATGTTTATTGTAGTATAATGTTATTAATTATTGTGTAAGGAAATTTGTTTAAATTGTTAACAAGGGTTAGGTTCATTGGTAATTATTTGTTTGGTTTGGCATTTATCAAGAAGAGATTTAGGTTTAAACCTTGGGGGCATGCTACAAAGTAATCGTTTATTATGATGAAGCTAGTCAACAATAACAAGGTAGAGGTGGTATAGGTTTGTTGGGAACTTAGTTATCGACACTTTTAAAATTCGAAATAAATTTGATATATTCAAAAATTCGAAAAACATTTGTGATAAAATTTGATATGCACATACATCCTATTTTTAATGTCATTCAGCTAGTTACTAACACCCCATTAATTTAAGTTGTTCCTTTATCAATCCGATTATACGAGAGTTATATTCATTTCCTAATTTATTCATATTGTGGCATTTAGTGCGTGGATTTGAGTTTATGCCAATCATAATATTTTCAAACCTAGGTGTTGTACAGGCTTAAAGTTTGGTGTCATGATCAAATTTTTCACATTAACCTTATTTTACTTTTAAATTAAAAGGTAAAAACCCAAACTACCCTTACACAAATCAAGGTAAACTTATTTAATTTTTTAATTAATATTAAATATTATTTTTAATATTAATAAATGGTAATAACCTAAACTACCAATACACAAATTAAGGTAAACTTCCTTAATTTTTAATTAATATTAAATATTATCTTTAATTTTTTAATTAATAATAAATATTATTTATATATAATTAAGATTGTGGTTTTTTACAAGACTGGGGTGAAAAAAAATATGTATATGTATTGAAAAATATGTATATGTATGGATTCGAGGTCCTACAATTAATAATGTTTAGATGTTTTAATAAGCGATACATGAAATACACAATTTGATCCATCACAATTGGTTTTACATGTTGATTCTCATTTGTGCCAGACACAAACAAATTAAGATGGTGTGCATTGTGCTAGACACGAACAAATTAAGATGCTGCACACCACACTTTGAGCACCGTTTCTTGACCTTAAATTCATATGGTTCCTTCTTTTCGCCTTTGTAATGTCAATGCCTATCCGCTTCAATGTCTGACTTTTTACATGGACTTGCAACTTCAAAATAAATAAAATGACTTACCCTGTGCATGCCGCATGTAGAACTAGAAAAAGAGAATTCATAAATATTAAACCTATTTACTACCCAAAAAAAATATTCAATGCCGAATTTGAGTTTTATTCATCGAATAAATTCACTAGGTTTTTAAATTAGACGAATTTGATAACTAAGGTTGGGAGCAATCCTTATAATTTGAAGGTTGATGACAAATTTTAATATCTTATATCGATACCTATGATGATTTTTTTATAGATTTTATAGAAATGTGGATGGAAATTTTTAAAATTTGCTCACTTTTTTATAAAATTAATAATTTTTTTAATGGTAACTTTTACCAAAATACTTACTACACTTAAAACTTATATAAGAATATTAATCAAATAATAATAATAATAATAATAATAATTATAATTATTATTATTATTACATATAAGTTGAGATTATTATATTTATTATTCAAAGGATTTAAAAATATATACATATTAGGAAAGATTAATACACAAATTTTTTACAACAAAAAAATAATCTAAAGGTTCAAGAGGGGACAACGCAACGATTCGAGTTTTGGCTCTTCTATAGCATATCCAAGGTTCAAACCATGGTGTGGACGAGTGTGTGAGGGTGTGGGTGTATTGTGGTTGTGTTAAATTCCCTATTGATAAGCATAGCTCTCGGATTTACAAGTGGTCATGGTTGGGAGGAGATTGCTCAACCCTATGCGTTGGTCATAGGGGTTTCTCATACTAACCAAATTTAAAAAATATATATTTATATTTAAATATAAAAAATAATAAAGTGAGGCCTCCCGCTCTGGATTTGGTGCTCTAAAATACTTTGAGCAGGAGGCCTCTTGTTCTCCCACTCTAGATCTGACTGCTAGTCATCCTTAGTTCTCTGTTGCGGCCCATGTCTAGGATGTTTTTCTTGCTGGGGGTCTTGCTAATTGTATTTTATGGATCGTTGTCAATTCTGGGGACTTGTTTGGATAATGCAACACTTATTTTGGGTTTAGTAGTTTCATGTTTTTCTAGATTTCCAAGGAGGGGAAATAATCATCTATTGACCCAAACCTACTAGGGTGAATTTTTGATAATACATATAGTGGTATGGTATTTTGTTACAGCTATCTGAGGGTGTTCCTTTGGTTGCCTTTGACTCTATGGAAATTTTTGTTTGTTGATCCTCTGGTTGCTTTTGGCTACATGGCTGTGTTGGGTTTCCTAGCTTTGGTGGCCTATAAAGATTTCTTTATCCAGTTCCAACAGTGGTGGTGTTCTTCTTGGTGCTAGAGGTCAGAGTCCTTTTGATTCATGTAGAGTGGTTAGGTAGTGGGTGGGTGCTCATTGGTGGTCCCTTATTGTGGGTGGGATTCATTTTTGGGATCCTATTCAAGGGCTTCTTGTTGTTGGACCTAATCCTTTTGGTATACACTCAGATATTTCTTCTTGGTTTTGAGGGTGACCTTGCATTTTGAATGCTAGTGAGTGGATCCATTGGCTTTTTAGGTTCAATAATTGAAGCTATTCATCTGCAGGGATGTAGAGTTTCAGATCCTTTTTTGTTTTTTGGGGTGCCATACTGCATCCTTTAGTTTTTTTGGAGTGGACTTGTACTTTATCAATAACTTTAGATTATCCTAACTCCTCCAGATCTGGTTTATGGGTGGGTTTTCGTTGGTGGTCTCTTCTCATGGGTGGGATTCATTTTTGTGCTCCTATTCGTGAGCTTCTTGTTTCTGGACCTAATCCTTTTGGTGTACATTCAGATATTTTTTCTTAGCTTCGAGGGTGGCCTTGCATTTTGAATGGTATTGAGTGGATCCATTGGCTTCCTAGGTTCAGTCCTTGAAGTTATTCTTCTGCAAGGATGGAGGGTTCCAGATCCTTTTTGCTTTCTCAGGGTACCATACTACATCCTTCGGTATTTGGAAAATGGACTTGTGCTTTGTTGGTAGCTTTGGTTTACCCTGACTCCTCTAGATATAGATCCTTGGAATCTTCTTGTCCATATCTACTCTTCGCTTGGGTTTTGTGGGCCTTCATTTCCTTGGGTCTTCTAGCTTCCTTGAAGTTCACCTCTATGTGTAAGAGGATCTCCTCAAGATCCTCAGGATTTTTGTTCCACTTTTCAAGCTTGTGTTGTGGCATCCCTAGGTTCCTGCTGCTTCTTGGATTGCATCCTGTTCACTTTCCTGTCGTTGCTTCTTGGTTTGCATCTTGATCAGCATCCTGGATAGTTGCTACTTCATGGATTACATCCCAATCAACATCCTAGTTTGCATCTTGCAAATGCTTCCTAGTCTGCATCCTATAGTTTCATCTCTGGCCACCTGTGGGTGGAAACAATTTTCAAATTTCATTTTTTTTGTTTTTCCCACTTCATTTTTAGTTTTTAATTTTAAATTTTGGGCGGGATGGCCCTATTTCAAAATTTCCATCCTTTGTATGGTTTTGGGTGGGATGGCCCTATTTCAAAATTTTCATCCTTTGTATGGTTTTGGGGGAAATGACCCTGATTCAAAATTTTCATCCTCTGTATGGTTTTGGGTGGGATGGCCCTAATTCAAATTTTATCGCTTTAGCTATTTTTCTTCAATAATCCACAGAGTTTCTCTTTATTCAGCTATTTTTTTGGTTGGGAACTCTTCTCCCAACCTTCTTCTCTTTGTAAAAGGTTACAGGATCCTTTCAAAACCCCTTATACAATAAAAAATATTAATACACAAATATATTATTTAATTTTTTTAAAATTATATTTGTAGATTCATAGGTCTATAAAATGCTCTTAAGATAATTAGTAAAAAAATATTGGTATATTTTAATATAAATATATTTTAAGTATTAAATAAAATATTGTTATTTTTTCATTTGGTTATATGGGATTGGAACATGCCTCACTTATAGTACATCATGATCACATAGTGGTATTATAACAATTTGATAATTATGCATGTATTATTTGGTAAGATTTAAACCTAGGTTTCCTCCTTCAAAGTTGAGGAATATAATTGGTTGAGGTAATATTATTTTATTGTAATTAGTTAAATTATTGAAATTTAAATTGTTAATTTGTTAACTTATGATGAGTATGGTTGTCCCAAAATAGTTATTTTCTCTAAAAAAAAATCTTATTATGCTATAGTATCTTGATGATCATAATATTACTATGTATGTCATATTTTGACTAACATAAATAACCAGAATAGAATAGAGATCTAAAATAGATTGCATTAAAATATATTTATGCGGAAAATAATAAAGGGATGTTTTAATATCTTATTAATGCATGCACCATGTCATAGGATTTTAGAGTGAATATTTTTTCACTATTCTATGTACAATGTTATCGATAATAAGTCCATCCAAATAGATGTACATAGTTTCTTTCCGAATATTATCCAAAAATTATTTTTGTAAAAGATATTAACAAAAAAAAAAAACCACAAAAATAACATACAAAGATAGGTCTTAGGTCTTGGCTAATAAGTATTCATTCATATTGTAGGTCATTATAAAATCTTTATTTAGTGGGTCTAGATATTGTGGACTTGACCATGATCATATTATATATTGATAGTTTTATCTTTTATCTAAACTATTATATATACCTAGATGCATGTCCCCTTTATACTTGACATGTATCTAAATATGTAACTGTTGGAAATTTTGAGTAATTATGTTGTCAATTATATCAAGTGTTAGATGCAAGGCAAAGTTCATATCAGTGTAAGGAAATTGATAAAAAGAGGGTTAAAATATTTATATTTTAAGCCCAAGAGGTTTGGGACAAAACTCCATGTGTTTGGTTTAAAAGGTTCAAGGCCGTGGTCTAAAAATCCCAAAGGAAGAAAGTGTCTAGGCTCAAAAAGGAAATAATATTATAATATTTGAAATATTATAATATTAAATTTAAAAGGTTAAAGCCTAAGGATGCATTATAAAATAATTATAATATTTATATTATAATTTTTATATAACCCAAAGTGGGTTTGGCGCAAATATTCAATTTTTTTTTAAGAACTTTCAAGCGTTGCCAACGTCCTTAGCATGGTGGTAATCCATATTAATATAGATAATATTTTATGCTCTATGGTGTGTGTTCGATGTGTGATAAAACCGATCAATGTGATTTTTCCTATGTGAACTTTTTGAGTAGAAAAAGATAAATTTTTATCTAAGAGAAGGCATCGACGATTTTAATACAATATTTTGATCTTGTATCTAACTAGGTGGTTGGCCAAGTGGCAGACTAGGTAGTTTTAAGATGTAGGGTAGACAACAAAATCTATGTTCAAATTTGGGCGACGATAATTTTATTCAATTTTTCTTGGTAAGGAAGTTTTCGTAGGAATAAGGTGCAAGTCATACCTTTTAGTCCTCGTGTAGGCGATTGGCCTAGCGATGACCCAAAGGGTGCTAGCACACTGGAAGGTGGTAGGTTTTATGTTTGAATCTCCCTGCGACAATTTTTGTAAGCATTTATTAAAATTTTAATTGTCGAAGGTTGAGGGTTAGGTGCATGAGGTGTGTTTGATTATTTGAGAACCGTTGAATTAGGGATGTATAAGGAGAAATAATTTTTAGCTATTTCTTTCCATTTATTTGGAGAAAAATATTATGAAAATGTATTTTTGTTGAAAAGTGATTTTTTGGAGTAATAAGGACTTTTGATAATTCTTTTATGAATGTTTTATTTTAAAATTAAGAGGAAGTGAAAAAGTGTATGAAGTACTTTTATTGCTTGTATTTTTAATTCATTTTGAAGGGCTTGGTTTTATGATTTAATGTTCTATTTTGAGAAACCAAGAAATTTGGTTTGGAATTTAATTGTACACACTTGTTGAGAAGGGTTTCCAATAATAGAAGGTGTTGTGCTAATCCTTTTTGAAGTTGTAAAGATATTATTTTTGAGACAAGTATTTGAGGGCACTTCTTCATCAAGCATTTTGAGGTATGGTGGTTATGTTTTTGAGAAAATAATTTTGAGGTGGAGTTAAAAGGCTTGATTGGTATATTTGGTTTCTAACTCTAGTAGAGGCACAAGCAGGATTGGTTGATTGTGAAACAGGTTTTAAGGTCATATTATCCATAAGAATAAATTAAGAGGTATGGGCACATTATTCCTTGTTTAAAGTGTTTTGTTGAAGTGAATGTTTTGGAACATAAGGTGGAGTGAAAAGGATTGTTTGATAAGCATTGTTGGAAATATTTGAGTTAGGATTTGTGCTTCATGGTTGAATGGTTTGGAAACATTTGGGATAGAATTTGAGAATAATCTATGCTTCTATTATTGAAAGAGGTTAAGATATTTGTGCTAGAGATTGTGAACTACTTGTGCTAGGGTTGAAGAAAAGTTAGTGCATCTTTGTGAAATATTTTAAATATTGGTTTGAGAGATATTGATTGTAAGTGTGGAAGTGGTTGAGATCAATTTTGTGAAGGGAAATTGTGCATTAATGTGATTGATATTTTGAAGTAAATTTGCAAGAAAGATAGATCAATTTTGTGAAATAAGTTATACATTATTTGATTTGATTTGAAAGGGATTTGGCAAGAGATAGAGATTGGTTAATTGAGTATAATATTTGTGAGTGTGAAACATATTGGATTTTGATAGTGCATATCATCCTCTATATGTTCTAGAGGTTAAACGAATTCTAAGTAGAATTTATTTGTGTGAAGAAAGCTTTTTGAAAGAGATTTAAGTTGTGTTTGTATGCAAGTTTTGGATAAATTTGAGCAAGTCTTTGAGAAGGCTTGAGGATAGATTTGAGCAAGTTTTTGAGAAGAATTGACAGTAAATTTGAGAAAGTATTTTGAAAAGACTTGAATGCAGATTTGAGCAAGTCTTTTGAGAATATTTGAAGGCAGATTTGAGAAATTCCTATAAATACTTGAAATAGAATTGAGACCAAGTTTGATTGTTGATTTGTTCAAGCTTTGTGTTAAGGCTTGGGACATATTTGAGATAAAATTAAGAGCATATTTGTGAGTAAATTTAGAGCAAATTTGTTCTAGAATTAGGACAAGGTTTGGTGCATATTTATGAGCAAATTTAGAGCAAATTTTTTCTAGACTTGGGATAGATTTTTTTTACAAATTTTTGAGTAGAGTTAGAGCATATTTATGCTAGACTTGGGATAGAGTTTGGTGCAGATTTGAGATAGAGTTGAGAGTAGGCTTTGGAGGTGATATAGTAGAGAGGATAGAGGTCTCAATTGGATAAAGGTCCATCAACCAGAGTAGTGGGGACATAGGTATCGTATGGAGAGAGATACACAAGAGAGAACAGTGGGGGTAGAAGTCTTCTAGAATTTCACCATCTAGAGTAGAGGGGAAAGAGTTCTCCTGTGGATAGAGATACATGAACCAGAGTATAGGGGATAGAGTTATCCTATGGAGAGAGATCCATGAACTAAATCAAGGGGAAAGAGTTCTCATATGGAGTGATATTCATGAACCAACTAGGGAGATAGAGTTATTATGTGGAGAGAGATCCATGAACCAGTTGAGGAGATAGAGTTTTGTTGGATCAATTTTCATGAACCAGAGAAAAAGATAAAGAGTTCTATTATGGATATAGATCCACAAACCAGAGAAATGGGATAGAGTTATCCTATGGAGAGAGATCCATAAATTAAAGCATAGGTGATTGGTGTCTCCTTTGGATAGAGGTCCATAAACATTGTAATAGGGAATTGATTCCCAAGAGATTTGTCAAGAAAATTTAGAAGAAATATTTTCTCCATGGATGTAGCCCACATTGGGTGAACCATGTTAAATTTGTGTCTCTCATGTGTGTGTTGATTTTGTGCATTGTTTTATTATTGTTATTGATGATATTGGTTAATACTGATTTGAAAAGATAATTTTTGAGAAAGAAAAATAAAATTTGGCCTTATAATGTTCACCTCCCCCTCTCAATATAAGCATGTGTTCTTCAATTGGTATCAGAGCTAGTTCATTCAAAAAAAGTCTAACAACTTGAAGTAAGATCTTACAAGAATACACATGGGTAGGAAAGATAAAAGAAGAACCATGAGATCATATCCTCCTAATAAGGAAGGAGTACACATGGCCATAAAATAAAAGGAATATGAACTTGATCTTGAGACTAAAATAAGGGAAGAAGAAAAATTTGTGAGATGTGTTGAGTGTGGTAAAATTGGTCACATGGCACTTTATTATCCGCAAAATGGGTATAGTAGCAGTAAATAAGAAGAGGAATATTTTGATTGTGGTATCCTTGGTCACAATGCAGCTCATTGTAATGGGTTCAGTAGTAGTGAAGAGAATGAATATGCTCCTGTTGTCAAAGATCTACAAAAAGAGAAAGTTTCAAAAAGGGAAGTCATAGTTGAGATAAAAAAGGAACTTGTTGAGTTGAAAAGGGAGAACTTAGAATTGAAGGTTCAAATTCAAGAGGATGAGAAAACTAAGACAAAGCTTCTACAAAATATCTCTGACTTGAAAGGTAAAGTTGAAAATGCAAGGAGAGTTGAAGAAGGTATGGTTGAGAAGCTAAAGGTAAAAGAGCTAGAATGTGAAAGACTTGTTGATATTGAATAATAAAAAAGAGAAAACTCAATATTGAAAGCCCAAGTACAAGAGGATGAGGAAACAAAGGCAAATTTTCTACAAGATCTCACTAACATTAAGGTTAAGGTTGAAGAGGCAAGGAAAATTGAGGAAGGTATGGCTGAAAAATTAAAAGTGAAAGAGCTAGAGTGTGAAAGATTAGAACATGAAGTAGTTTCTCTAAGGATGGAAGTGAAATATGCCAATGATAATCTACATAGGTTTGGGAAAAGTTTAAAAACTTTGGATAATATTACCAAAGCACAAAGATCTTCATTTATCAAAACAGGTTTAGGCAAAGAAGTTCAAAATGTACAAAAAGGGAAGTCAAGCTCAAAAGAAAAGGAAGTCTCGAAGGAGGCATAAAAATAAGCGATTGAATAAGAACAAAATACTTACACAGATGTGTTGAGACACGAGACAATCAAAGAGGAAGAAAATAATGCACCATAAAGAGACAAAGATCACCACAAAAAAAGCAAGGAATGAATAATGAGATCAAGGCAAGAAAAATATTTTTTCCAAGGTTATTGTTACTCATGTAATCAGTTTGGTCATAAATAAATGCATTGTACGGTTCATAGAAAGAAGTATTATTGCTTCACTAAGAGGAAATTCAACTCATTTGAAGATGGGCATTTATTCCAAGGGCATTGCTTCTCATGTAAAATTTTTGGTCACAAAGCTTTACATTGCAAGAATCATGGTAGGAATGATTATGGCTTCACCAAAAGAAATTTTAGGATATTTACACCTTTCAAGAACTACAACATCAAGTGTTTCAATTGTAATAATGTTGGGCATACAACAAGGTGGTGTAGAACAAAATTTCCAAAACTTCCAAGGACATGCAAGAAAGAGGATTCTCAAAAGGTTCAAAAAAGTATGACTTCAAAGGTATGGAAAGAGAAAGTTGAGAAAGGAGAAGAGCATTGTAATATGGGAGTAGATTTACTCCCACCCCATAATTAATCACCTCAAGGAGAGGAGGTGGGGAGGGAGTTGAGCTAAGAGTCTTATATTTAGTCCCAAAGGAGTCTTTTTCTATTGATGTCAAAGGGGGATATATTTGAGTAAGGGGGAGAGCATTCAGCCAGGGGGAGCATTTTCTTAGAGGGAGCACATTTGGAATCAAATGGTTTGGAAAAAAAAAATTTATAAAAGGGTTGCCATCAATGACAAAGGGGGAGATTGTTGGAATTTTTGAGTAATTATGTTGTCATTGATGTCAAGTGTTAGATGCAAGGTAAAGTCCATCTTAGTGTAAGAAAATGGATAAAAAGGGGGTTAAAAATTATATTTTAAGCCCAAGAGGTTTGGTACAAAGCTTCATGTGTTTGGTTAAAAGGTTGAAGGCCCTGGTCTAAAAATCCCAAAGGAAGAAAGTGTCTAGTCTCAAAAAGGAAATAATATTATAATATTTTAATATTAAAATATTAAAGTTAAAAGGTTAAAGCCTAAGGATGCATTATAAAATAATTATAATATTTATGTTATAATTTTTATATAACCCAAAGTGGGTTTGGCGTTAATATTCATTTTTTTTTTAAATATTCCAAGCATCGTCGTCGTCCTTAGCATGGTGGTAATCCATATTAATATGGATAATGTTTGATGCCCTATGGTGTGTGTTCTATGCGCGATAAAACCGGTCAATGTGATTTCTCCTGTGTGTGCTTTGTGAGAAGAAAAAGATAAATTTTTATCTAAGGGAAGGCGTCAACAATTTTAATATAAGATCATTCGATCTTATATCCGACCAGGAGGTTTACCTGGTGGTAGTCTAGGCAATGTTAAGGTGCAGGACAAACATCAAGTTCTATATTCGAATTCAGGTGGTGACAATTTTTTTTAGTTCTTCTAGCAAGGAAGTTTTTGTGGGAATAAGGTGCAAGTCATGCCTTTTAGTCCTCATGTGGGTGGTTGGCCTAGTGGTGGCCCAAAGAGCACTAGCACACTGGCAGGCGGTCGGTGCTATGTTTGAATCTCTCCATGGCATTTTTGGTAAGCATTGATTAAAATTTTATTTGCATAAGGTTGAGGGTTAGGCGCATGAGGCATTTTTGATTATTTGAGCACCATTGACTTAGGGAGGTATAAGGGGAAATATTTTTTAATTATTTCTTGCAATTTATTTTGGAGAAAAATATTATGAAAATGTATTTTGTCGAAAAGTGATTTTGTGGAGTAATAAGGACTTTTGATAATTCTTTTATGAATGTTTTTTTTTAAATTAAGAGGGAGTTAAAAGGTGTATGAAGTACTTTTATTGCTTGTATTTTTACTTCATTTTGAAGGGCTTGGTTTTATGATTTAATGCTCTATTTTGAGAAACCAAGAAAGTTGGTTTGGAATTTAATTGTGCACACTTTTTGATAAGGGTTTCCATTAATAGAAGGTTTTGTGCTAATCATTTTTTAAGTCTCAAAGATATTATTTTTTATATAGGTATTTGAGGGCACTTCTTAATCAAGCATTTTGAGGTATGCTAGTTATATTTTTGAGAAAACAGTTTTGAGGTGGAGTTAAAAGGTTTGAATGGCATATTTGGTTTTTGTTCAGTGAATATTTTACCCTATTGCAAAATAGTCACCAAAATCATAGTCTTAAATGAAAACTCCTTCTTCCAAAAAAAATAAATACAAACATTGATTTCTTCAAGGTTCTGATAGCTAAACATTCTGCATACGTATATGTAATTGATGATGATTAAAACAAAATATATGCCATAATAGTCTCACAGAATGCAAGTGACAGTTAACAAGGGGCCTTTATGGTTCAATTCATACAATTCTTAGTGATCATGACTCTTTAATCCTTGAAGTGCACATGAACTTTGCTTGTGTGAAAGTGATTCCTTTTAATGCTCTTGATATTAATCTGATTTACCCTAAATCCCAATTAGTCAATCTCTTTTATCTTCAAATTAAAGGTGCAAAATGCAAAAGTGTGTCGAATAGTCCAGTTTTTTTTAGACTCCATGCCTCTAATGTGAGATTCATTTTTTTTGCAGTTAGTAGACTCATTTTATCTTCATTATGAGCAAACTACTAAATCTAAGTCAGAATTTGGTCTTAGTACTTGTTAGAAAGTTAGCATGTTAGTGTTAGTTTGCTTTATCTACCATTAATATCAATTTGGCGTTAGTACCCTCCCTCCTAAGATTGATTTTATCTAGAAATTAAACTTAGTGCAATTTGGAGGTGCATAAATTCTGGATGAGGACTAGAATAGAAACAAATGAACATAAAAGTGAAATGAAATTCTGGAAAATGGACCAGAATAAAAGATTGAAATTAAAATGCAAAAATTCTGGAGATGACTAGAATAAAAATGAAATTAATTACAAAAATTCTAGAAATGAACAGAATAGAAAGAAACTATGTATAAAATTTTTCGAAATGACCATAATGTAAAAGAAACGAAAACATAAATTCTGGAAATGACCAGAATTAGAGAAAATAATGAGCAAAAATGAAAACAAATTAAACTAGTTAAAAAAAAATAAATCAATAGAAAACATCTACAAAACAACTAGAAAAAAATAAAATGACATTAGAATTTTGTATCACAATCCTCTCTCTATAAAACCCTAAGTTATGAGATAAATCTAAAGGCAACTTGATCTAAAGGACCTACATAATACACAATCTATTTAGACCAAGTGCGAGACTCAAAGGACAAATAATATTTTTATTTTATTCCAACATTCACCTAGCATAACCCTTAACGACATTAATACATAGATACAAATCGAAATGAAATGCATTAAAGGTAAACAGTAAATTCAATAGCCTTAGACGTAATCTCCTTTTGGTTTTGCTCACAAAGTTTATATTTTTCAAAACTAATGCATTTTATTCTTCAAAGTAATATTGTTTACAAAAATTTCCAACCCCCTATACAATAACCTCCTTGGACCTTTTAAAGTCTCAAACCAAAAATTCCAAAACAAAAGAAACAAACAAATCTTCGTTTCCCTTTCTTTGTATTAGAAAAAATGAACAAAACCAAAAACCTAAATATGTTCAGCCTTTCCTCTTCTTATGAATCCCAACATATGACATATTATAATATATATATATGATAAAACAAAAATTTAACATTTTAATATCCTCCTTATAACTCCCACCATATTATATCATAATATATATAAAACAAAAAAAGAAAACATTTAACCTTTGACTTTCTCTTATGCCTCCCAAGCGTCTTTTAATACAATCTAGGACCTGTGATGAAAAACAATAATTATACTCAACAGTCATTACCTCTATTTGCTTTACCCATTGAGATGTCTATGACCTCAATCATCCATCGATGTGTTACGCCATCAACCATATCTCTCTGTGATTCAGTGCCATGCTTCTAAAAAACCTCTACGAGTTTCAAGAATGGATATTTAACTGTATAAAGATGAGGATTTTAGGGTTTGCCATTCAATGGGGTACAATGGATTTGATGACTTTTAGCGTGTTTATTCCTATGTTGGAACTGCGTATGTCAGGGCCGTTTCTCCGCGTCCACGCTGGAAATTTTAAATTTTATTTTCCTTATGCTGCGCTATCGAAAATAGGCCGTTTACCCTACTTTAATGCTGACTTCATGTTATATCCATTCCTCCGGGTCTGGTGCTTCACTATCCGATGATGTCTTCATCCATTACCATATCCTACGTCTGCTATCGAAGATTGACGTGTTTACACCCACATTCCTGCCTTCGTCGTGGTATCACGACCGCATCGTCGGAGACACACCTGGCCACTGGAAAAAATAAGACAACATCGGTAGCCATGGTCAAAGAGGTCCACGTTCTCGACTGCCATATGGCATAATCCATGACCAAATTATTTTGGAAATGTCTTCCAACATGTCATCATTTGAATGTGCAATGTTGTGTATATCTCCGCTTCGTCCATACATCGCTCATTTTCGAACAATGAGGTGTTGTTTCCTTGGATAACTATACTCCTCCCTAAGCCGCCATATGGATACAAACGATTACTCTCTACTGATGTGTTGTTACTATCGTGTCTTCAGTACCCATCTATATGCAAGAATAAATCACAATTTAGTCTTTTACTTCAACAACCTATCGTTGATGCGCCCAATCACTTCATCGTTGAACAATCCGATAGCGTCATCCAACACTTCGTCTACGTGCTATGTACCAGGTCCCACGTCATTCTCATCTACTGGCCCTTCGTGTGTGTTGTTCGAATGAGTCGATTAGGCTACTTCACCTCGCACTGCGCCACATAGGATAACTTCGTCCTACATTAACCACACTGGCATTGTCATCGTCCATAGTGTTGTTCGTGTGTCACCTAATTTATATTCATCGCCACCTTGTCATCCGTTTGAGCTATCCGTGCCAGCTTTAGTTGAATGTGGTTTTCGCCTTGGATTCCGATCGCCGATCGTCTAGGTACCATCGTTGCGCCACATCGAAGAATCGCCCATTACATACCTCTGAACATCAAAACAATATCCATTAGTCCTTAATAGTTTCAGTCCTCAGACCACTAAAACTATTAAAAAGATAAATCCAAAGGTCTTAATTATTAAGGACAAAGTGACTAAAAACAAAACTTTGACATGACACTAAAATTAAAAAAAAAACATTGGAATAACAAGAGGGAACACTTTTTATTTTTATATTTTTTATGTTTTATTTTTTTGTATTAAATCTATATAAATATATAGACTAAAATTTTATTATTATTTTAATCAATGTTATTATTATTACATATATAATATATATATAATAATAATAATAATAATGTTTTTTCTCCATTTTCATTTTTATTTTATGATTTTTAAATTATAAAATTCAAATGATTGGCTATTAGAAATAAAACATAAAGGAAATATTAAGCCAACCATTCGAAAAGTACAACGAGGATTTAAATCTATCAATCTCATCTGCAATACTACACAAGATAGCCAATCAAATAAAATCAAGCAAAACAATATGACAACCCAAAACCAACCATGCTAAATGAAACCAAGAAGGCAAGACGAACATAGGCAAGCCTATTGACATTCCAAAAGAAGACAATAGAAGACAAGAGACCCTATGCAATGAGGCACCTTGCAAACTGAACTACACATGTCAAAGATAGAACTTGCTAAACTCATCTCCCCAAGGATACCAAAATTCTCAAAAACACAAACAAAAAGGTGGGTCCCCAATTTTGGGGCTAGTTGTGGAGCAACCACAACAAATGGTGACTCTGCTGGGAAATGCTCCTGAGCATTTCGGTAAGAACCCAACCTGAAATGAAAACACACAAGATCAGCGAGACACAATAATTTAGCAACGTCTCGAGAAGGTGGGGGTAAACAACTTCAGAATGAAAACAACTAATCCATCTGCCTTTGCTCAGTGTGTGCAAAAGTGATTCATTCCTGCATTTCTGAAAATCCTCCAGATTCCATCATCCCTTTCTGCATTAGGCTATGAAGTATCGCTCATAATGAAATGACTATAGATAGAGCCCCACTGCCAGTCAGGCGTCTATAGCCCCGGTGAGGTTTATCTAACTCACCCTTGTGTTTGCTCAACGCTTTGCAAAGCCTTTCCTTTTACCCGAGCTATATCTAGACAGAGCCCTACTACCGATCAGGCATCCATAGCCCCGATAGAGTTTATCTAGATCTTGTGACTGATTTGATCAAGCTTTTCAATGCTCGTTCTCTCTCTTTTTTTCTCTTTTTTTTTATATATAAATTTTTTCCTTTTCAAAAGATAAACCTTGCAAAGCTTCAAGCATCACTAGGGTAAGGTAGCCTACAAGTGAAGCATTTTAGATTTTTGCCTAGGGTTGCAAATCAAGATAACTTCATCCTTCTTAATTCCAGAAACACTATTTAATGTGTGTGAGTCCCATGTGGAGCTTTGGCTAATATTTCATTGTTCCACTTTCCACCATTTTAGTCCCAAAATCTGAGCATGATCACCAAATAACTCATCCCCCTTTTCTCGGGTTCACCAATGTTTCAGATCAGGTGCTCAAACCTACTAAGCAAAGAAACACCAACAATAGGGTCAAAATCTCGATAGAGTCTCTTTTTTTGGTTCATTGATTTTAGCTCATGTACTCCAACCTACTAAACAAAGAAAACCAACACAGGCTAGAGACCAAAAGTTAGCTACTACAAAACATTACCCCAAAACTAGGGAATAATCCAACACCAAAATAGAGAACCCACACTCTAACACAAACTAGCAATAAACACACTGCTTGAACACAAATGAAAACAACACACACAAAAAAACCAAAACCAAATAAACACCAAAACACAAAACGTATATACATATGATACAAGACTATACACCTTTCAGGCCTTGAAATAGTGCTTTAGATGCAGCCCATTAATAGGCAAAGCCAAATATTTCCCATCCAAGGTTTTTAGTCTAAAATTATTCTTACCTAGGATTTCAGAAACTTGGTATGGACCCAACCACAAACAATCAAATTTTTCATGATCTCCTTTCTTTTCATGCCCTTTATCCCACAATAATACTAGATCTGCAATTTTGAATGTTTTGATTTTAGACTTCTTATCAAACCATATTTTTACTATATCTTGATGTTTGTTGAAATGAAGCATAGCTTCATCTCTCTTCTCATCAAGATGCATTAAATGTGTCAATCTAGTTTCAAGTTTATCATTGGTTCCAATGTATTCCTTCATGAAATGCAATGTTTGTAATCTTAAATTTATGGGAAAAATAGGATCTTGTCCATAAACTAAGTGATACGGAGATGTTCCTATTGATTCTTTTGTTCTGATCCTATCAGCCCAAAGGGCAAATTTTAGCTTGCTATGCCAATCCCTAGGATTCTTTTCAAGTAATTTTTTGATTACACATAGCAAATTTTTATTAGAGGATTCCGCTAAACCGTTACCTTGTGGGTAATAATTTGAGGAGAATTTCAAGCTTACCATGTTATCATATGCCCAAGTTGCAAATTGCAGAGAAGAAAAAGTAGAGCCGTTATCACTTACAATTGCGTTGGGCATTCCAAAACGAGTCACAATATTATCCTCTAAAAATTTAATAACAACATCTGTGGTAGCATGCTTAGTGGGAATGGCTTCAGTCCACCTTGTGCAGTAATCTATGGTAGTAAGGATATATTTATGAGAATCAGATGAGTTAGGATTAATAACCCCCACAAAATCGAGTCCCCATTGTGCAAAAGGTCTTGCCTCTACCACAGATTGTAATGGCATTGCTACATTTCTTTCTCTATTGGCCACCACTTGACATGTGTGGCATGATCTCACATGAGCATGTGCATCTTTGAACAGATGGGGCCAATAGTATCCTACCCTAAGAATCTGATGTGTCATTGCATTGGCTGACCCATGTCCAGTTCCATACTTACCATGGAAATCCTTAAGTACTTGGGTCACCTCTTCTTGATTAACACAACGAAGGTAAATCCCTTCATGGTTCCTCCTGTACAAAACACCAGACTTAATTAGAAAATTTGTAGATTTCAAATGCAAAGCTCTACATTGAGTGGAATTGAGATGCGATGGGCACTTACCATTCAGCAAGAAATACACAATATCAACATACCACTCATCTTTGGTTATGTCTTCTACCTCGTAATGTTGGCATGATATCAATGGATCAATTTCTATGATTGACTTGACCAAACCTTGTCCATGAACTATTTTCATGGGTTGGATTTCTAGATCAAATTCTTGGAGGGTCGAAATCCATTTTCCCCTTCTTTCACCTAGTTCATTTTGCAAAAACATAGACTTAACAACAGGGTCAGGGACTACAACAATGACCCTACTATGAACTATGTAATGTCTGAATTTCTTAATGGTCTTGAACAATGCATACATTTGTTTATCTAGAATAGAATATCTCAATTTTGCATCCTTCAAAGGAGCACTCAAGAAAGCTATGGGATTTTCAATGTTACCTTCACTCTTTTGAGTTAGGACACTCGCAAAGGAATGATCTGAAGCAAATGTATAGACATAAAAAGGCTTTGAATAATCTGGACTAATTAAAATAGGGGCCCTAGAGATAGCATCCTTGATGCTCTTGAAAGCATCCCTATTTTCATTTTTCCATTTGATCTGAACATCCTTTTTTAACATGTCATTCAAGGGCTTGGCAATCTCTGCGAATCCTGAAATGAACTTCCTTACAAAATTGATTTTACCGAAGAAGGATCTTAACTCTTTTTTGCTATTGGGTGGAGGGATGGCTAGTATAGTGGCTATTCTTTCTGGATCAATAGAAATCCCTTCCTTTGAAATAACATGTCCCAATAGCTTACCTTCCGTTACCCCAAAGATGCATTTTTTTGGATTAAGGGAGATCCCATGTTCCCTACATCTCTGGAGAACTTTCCTCAAATCCCTAACATGATTTTCCCTTTTCTTAGAAAAAATAGGAATGTCATCTACGTAAACAATGATACACTTACCAATGAGCCCTTTGAATACAAAATCCATAGCTCGTTGGAAGGTGGCACCCACATTCAATAATCCGAATGACATTCTTCTATATGCGAATGTACCCCATTTCGTTGTGAAGGTTGTCTTCATTCTGTCATTTGGATGAATAAGAATCTGATTATATCCTGAATAACCATCCAAGAATGACATCATTTCTGACCCATTAACCTTTTGAATAATCTCATCGATAGTAGGTAATGGGTAATTATCCTTTTGAGAAGCCTTGTTCAAGTTCCTGAAATCAATACACAACCTTATCTCTCCACTCTTCTTTCTCACCGGGACAAGATTGGCAACCCATGTGGAATGTCTAATAGGAAAGATGATTTTTTCTTCTAGCAATATCTTCACCTCTTTCTCTATTAGGGGCTCTAATAATGGGTTGACAGGTCTTTGTCTCTGTCTGAAAGGCTTGGAGTCTGGTTTTAATGGAATTGTATGCATTATCACACTTTGATCATAGGTTTTCAAATCCTTATAACTCCATGCTATGCAATCCACATATTCCTTTAATGCATGAGTGATAGACTCCTTTTCTTGTCTTGTACATGCCTTAGCAATGAATACCTCTCATGGATTCTCTACACTCCCTAAATTGATTAAATCACATGCTTCTTTAGGGGGTGGTACCTTTTTGCCTCTTTTTGCTTGATATCCGATATCAAATATCTTTTCTAGTGAAACCAAATCATTTGGCATTTTGTTCATAATTTGGGTTGTTTCACTTTCCAAATCTGTTTCTTCTTGCCCTCTCTTATCTTCATCTATCACCTGATTTTCAAAAATACCAGAATTAGTGACGAAGTTGAAAATGTGTCTATCACTATCGAATACTTGGAAGTTGGTAACATTATCTGGTATCGAGGGGCATGGCACTAACTCAATTGAAAATTTCTTGCATTTTTTATGGTCCACAAGTTTGAGCATGCTTGCGGCTACGACTAAAGAATCTACCATTCGATTGTTTTTCCTAGAGATAAGGGAGATATTGAAAGCATCAAACTCATCTATCAAATCCTTAACTCTAGTTTTGTAAAGGCTTAATATTTTATCCTGACATACATATTGCCCTTTCACTTGTTTAACCACTAACTCCGAATCTCCCAAAACTTTGAGACATTTAACCTTCTTCCTTAGGGCCAATTGAAGTCCAAAAATCAGTGCTTCATATTCTGCCACATTATTGGTGGCTGGAAACTATAATCTATAGGCAGCTAGCATAGGCTTGCTACCGGGACATGTAAGTTTGATACCAGCTCCAACACCTTGTTTTGACTTAGATCCATAAAATCTTAGAGTCCAAACCAAACTATCCTCTTTCGAAGTGCTATAAGAAAGGTTTTCTTTTTGAGGTTCTTCGGTAGCTTCTTCTATGTCCAAATTGTAGACCCCTAACTTAGTTTTAGCAAATTGGATTTCGTTGGGCCTATTATACTCTGTTATCATCTCTTTGAGCCTTGGCTCACTATCCACCTGGATTTGGTTTGCTACTCCTCTCCAAGGTAACCACATATGGGAAGAATCTGTAATGATGTATCCATTCAGGTTCTTACTCCAATATCTTCCCAATACCTGCCATATTTGGTGGGAATATTAAGCACAAGTATGTCCACATGATGTTGAACTCTAGGCTCTGAATTGATCTGGATCAGGACATCATTTAAAATTCCAACCACATCCACCATCGATCTATCCAATTGTACCACTTTACTCTTAGAGGGAATTGGTGTGAATCCTAAATTTTGGTAAATCTCGAGGGGCATGATGTTACCCGAGGCACCTGAATCTATCAAACAATTATGTAGGTTTTTTCCTACAATTCTAATGGTTATGAGAAAAGGAGGTACTTCTCATTTTTCTCTTCTCAACACTAATTGGGACTCGATGCCTTTGACTTCATGAATTTGACTTGATGGATTCAACCCTTTCACAAAATATTCCTCTTGACCCAATAGTTTAGCAACCTCGAACATCGAGATATTAGCCTTAGTCCTTTTCATATCCTCTTCTAAGTCGTAAGTGGACTTTTCTGAATTTGGCATCTTTTGCATTGGTTTGGACACTTCAATAATCGGAGGAGGAGGTGGATTAATATCACCTTTTGTATCAGGAGGAAGTAAGGGGTTGTTTGGAGGAGTAGAGGAAGTTTTGGGATCCTTAGAACTTCTTGTGTAATACCCATGATTTCCTTTCCCAAAATGTCTAATGGCTTGGACTTCCAAAGTTTCATCATCTTCTTCTCCTAAGATTTTAGTGTCCTCCTCCTCTTCCTCACTTTCTTGATAGTGGACAACTTCAGTCACCAAAGCATGTGATTTCCCTTGAAAATAGTGGGGCAATTCCTCATCACAGGGCTCTAACTCACCATAATCTTCCAAAGTATCTACCTGATTGGCTACAGGGTTGGGTACGCATCCATTATTGGGGTGAGTATTGTATGGTCCCTTTCCTCTATGGTTGTGATTTCGATTATATCCAGAGGATTGGAAACTTTTTTTGTAGGTGGACTCATGTCATTGCCTTGTTTGAGAGTGATTCTCTTTAATTATTCCAATTTAGAATTAGATCCTTGCGATTGGGGCATCATGGTGCTAGATCCACTAGCATTTCCTACGTTGGCCACCTCTTGACTAGGTATGATAGCTTGATTCTAAGCATTTTGGTTCCACCCAGGATTCATGCTTTGAAGAGGTGTGACCAATGGATAGGTTATCGGGCTTTGGGTATTGATCACACTGAATCTAGGCATGGTTATCTGATTTTTTGCCATCATGGATGTGGTGGGTGGAATGGATGTGTTAGGATAGGTAGGAAAGGGTGAATATATGGGCATGAATGGACTTTGTTGATTATATGGTATGGCATTCATCATTGGTACTTGTGGTGCCATAATCTGGTTCATCATGGCAAACTAACTGTAGGGACCATACTATCCCATCATGGCCAATTGGGCCAACCCCACACCTTGCGATGTCATTTGTTGTTCAATGGTCATGGCCTCCACATAAGCTAGGGCAAGGGTTGTAACCTGAGGGTTTCTCCTAGAAAATATGGCTATCATAGTATCTAGAGCTCCAAAATATAATTGAAGGGCCACAATGGCATCTACCACAAAGTGGCGAGTTACATTCGAGTAAAGCTTTTGGAACCTAGCATTGAATGTCCTAATAGGCTCATTGGGTAACCTTTTATAGGACACAAACTGATTATAGATGATGGAAGGATCTAACAATGATCTGAATTGGTTAATGAAGGTTACTTCTAATTGGGCCCATGAAGTAATGGACCCTATAGGGAGATTCCTGTACCACTCATGAGCCATATGGTCCAAACTTTTAGGAAAAAGTCGACAAGCGACGTCTTCATGATTAACTCCTTGTCTAATCATATAGTCTTTGTAAATTTGGACATGCTCCTCAGTTGTAATGGGACCATCATGTATAAACTTGGGTATCGACCTCTCAAGATGCCTAGGTATGTCATGGACATCCTCGGGTATATTCAAGGGAATACTTTGCACACCATACCAAGGAGTTGGTTGTTGGGCCATGTTATTCAATGGTAGTGACCCTATGGGAATGATAGAAACTATTGAAGTGATGGGGATAGATACACTTGATGTAGCTATCACAATGGAAATAGTGGGTGTAGACCCACTAGATGTACTTGAATCTAAAGATGACCCTAGATCAAGTATGTTGGGTGGGATTTCGATCTCTTGAGTTTTGTTTCTTGGCCTCCTAGAATTGGGAGAAAGACTTTGAAAAATGGTTTCCCCAGTGGTTTTAGACCTAGTAGCTATGTACTCAGGTTGGGCCAGCTTGGAAACACTAATGTTCTACAAGGCTTCTCACAAATCACTCATAATAAAACCTAGATGATGTTGTACCTACAAGCACAATAAGGTGGAAATAAAACTACCCACATTAACTGTTAGAAAACAAAGATCTAAATCACAAAGCTATGAAAGAAGGCCCTCCTTCTAGCACCAAAATGTTGAGTGAATATTTTTCCCTATTACAAAATAATCACCACAATCAGAGTATTAAATTGAAAACTCCCTCTTGCAAAGAAATTAAATGCAAACATCAATTTCTCCAAGGTTCTGATAGATAAACATTCCACATACATACATGTAATCGATAATGATTAAAATAAAATATATACTAGAATAGTCTCACAGTATGCAAGTGACAGTTAACAAGGGGCCTTGATGATTCAATTCATACAATGCTTAGTGATCATGATTCCTTAATCCTCAAAGTGCATGTGAACTTTGCTTGTGTGAAAGTGATTCCTTTTAATGCTCTTGATATTAATCTGATTTACCCTGAATCCCAATTAGTAAATCTCTTTTATCTTCAAATTAAAGGTGTAAAAATGCAAAAGTGTGTGGAATAGTCCACTTCATTTTAGATTCCATACCTTTAATGTGAGATTCATTTTACAGTTAGTAGATTCATTTTATCTTCATTATGAGCATTCTACTAGAGCTAAGTCAGAATTTGGTGTTAGTAATTGTTAGTAAGTTAGCATGTTAGTGTTCATTTGCTTTATCTGCCATTAATGTCAATTTGGCATTAGTAACCTCCCTCCTAAGATTGATTTTATCTAGAAATTAAACTTAGTGCAATTTGGAGGTGCAAAAATTCTGGATGAGGACCAGAATGGAAGCAAATGAATAGAAATGTAAAATGAAATTCTGGAAAATGGACCAGAATAAAAGACTGAAATTAAATGCAAAAATTCTGGAAATGACCAGAATAGAAATGAAATTAAGTACAGAAATTCTGGAAATGACCAGAATGGAAAGAAAACTATGTGCAGAAATTTTGGAAATGACCAGAATGTAAAAGAAAATAAAAATAAAAATTCTGGAAATGACCAGAATCAGAGAAAATAATGAGCAGAAATGAAAATGAATTAAACTAATTGCAGAAAATAAATCAACAGAAAATATTTACAAAATAGTTGGAAAACAATAAAATGACATTAGATTTTGGTATCACAATCCCCTCCCTGCAAAACCCCAAGTTATGAGATGAATCTAGAGGCAACTTGATCTAAAGGACCTGCAGAAAACACAATCAAGTTAGACCAAGTGCGAGACTCAAAGGACAAAGAACATTTGCATTTTATTCCAACATTCACCTAGTATAACCCTTAACGACATTAATACATAGATACAAATCGAAATGAAATGCATTAAAGATAAACAGTAAATTCAGTAGCCTTAGACGCAATCTCCTTTTGGTTTTGCTCACAAGGTTTGTATTTGCCAAAATGAATGCATTTGATTCTTCAAAGTGATCTTGTTTACAAAAATTTCCAGCCCTTGTACAATGACCTCCTTGGGCATTTAAGGTTTCAAACCAACAATTCTAAAACAAAAGAAAACAAACAACTCTTCATTTCCCTTTCTTTGTAAAAAAATACAACAAAGCCAAAAATATAAAAACGTTCAACCTTTCCTCTTCTTATGACTCCCAACATATGACATATTATAATATATATGATAAAACAAAAATTTAACATTTTAATATCCTCCTTATAACTCCCACCATATTATATCATAATATGTATATAAAATAAACAAAAGAAAACATTTAACCTTTGACTTTCCCTTATGCCTCCCCCCCCCGAGCATCTTTTAATACAATCAAGGACCTACTTTGATAAACAACAATTAAGCTCAATGGCCATTACCTCTTTTTGCTTCACCCATTGCGATGTATGCGACCTCGATGATCCATCGATGTGTTCCGCCATCAACCATATATCTCTATGATTTAGCGCCATGCTTCTAAAAAACCTCTACGAGTTTTAGCAATGGATATTTAACTATATAAAGGTGAGGATTTTAGGGTTTGCCATTCAATGGGGTACAGTAGATCTGACAATTTTGAGCATGTTTATTCCTTTGTTGGTACTGCGCATGTCAGGGCTGTTTCTTTGCATCCACACTGGAAATTTGATTTTCCCTGTGTTGTGCTATCAAAAACATGTCATTTACCCTACTTTAATATTGACTCCGCGTTATATCCATTCCTTCGGATCTAGTGATTCACTGTCTGGTGATGTATTCATCCATTACCGTATCCTGTGTCTGCTACCGAAGATTGATGTATTCACACCCATGTTCCTGCCTTCGTCGTGGCATCATGGCTGCATCGTCGGAGACACACCTGGCCACTGGTAATAATAAGACAACATGGCGTAGTTAATTTCAAAGCTCCCCATCGGTCACCATGGTCTAAGAGGTCCATGTCCTCAACTACCATCTGATGCAATCCACGACCAAATCCTTTTGGAAATGTCTTCCAACATGTCATAATTTAAATCTGCAATGTTGTTAATATCTCCGCTTCATCCATACACCGCTCATTTTTAAACAATGAGGCATTGTTTCCTTTGACAACTATCCTCCTCCCTAAGCCATCGTATGGATACGAATGATTACTCTCTGCTGATGTGTTATTACCATCGCGTCTTCGATACCCATCTATATGTAAGACTAAATCACAATGCAGTCTTTTACTTCAAAAACCAATCGGTGATGCACCCAATCGCTTTGTCAACGAATAATCTAATTACATCATCCAGCACTACGTCTATGTGCCACATACCAGGTCCTACATCATGCTCATCTACTGGCCCTTAGTGTGCGTTGTTTAAACAAGTCAATTAGGTCTCTTCACCTTGCACTATGCCACGTAGGATAGCTTCGTCCTATATTGTCCACATTGGCTTTGTCATCTTCCACAATATTTTTCATGTGTCGCCTTGTTTACATTCATCACCAACTCATCATCCACTCGAGCTATCCGTACCATATTTAGCCGAATGTGGGTCCCGCCTTGGATTCTCCCAGGTCATGGATCGTATGGGTGTCATCGTTGCACAACATCGAAGAATCACCCATTACATACCTGTGAACATCAAAACAACATCGACATCCATTAGTTACAGTCCTCAAATAAGACCACTAATTAAAAAGATAAATCCAAAGGTCTTAATTATTAAAGACAAAGTGACTAAAAATAAAACTTCGGCATGACACTAAAATTAAAAAAAAAAGCATTGGAATGACTAGAGGGAACACTTTTTATTTATATATATATATATATATATATATATATATAAATATATAGACTTAAAATCTATTATTATTTTATTCAATGTTATTATTATTACATATATATAATAATTTTTTTTTTCATTTTTGTATTTTTTTATGATTTTTAAATTATAAAATTCAAAATATTAGCTATTAGAAATAAAACATAAAGGAAACATTAAGCCAACCATTTGAAATCTACAACAGGATTTTAAATCTATCAATCTCATCTGCAACACTACACAAGGTAGCCAATCAAACAAAATCAAGCAAAACAATAGGATAAGCCAAAACCAACCACCCTAAATGAAACCAAGAAGGCAAGACAAACATAAACAAGCCTATTGAAATTCCAAAGGAAGACAATAGAAGACAAGAGACCTTATGCAATGAGGCACCTTGCAAACTGAACTACGCATGTTAAAGATAGAACTTGCTAAACTCATCTCCCCAAGGATACCAATATTCTCAAAAGTACACCCAAAAATGTTGGTCCCCAATGTTGTGGCTAGTTATGGAGTAGTCTCAACAGTTTCTAATTCTAGTAGAGGCACAAGAAGGATTGGTTGATTGTAAAATAGGTTTTAAGGTCATATTATCCATAAGAGAAAATTAAGAGGTATGGGAAAATCATCTCTTGTTTAAAGTTTTTTGTTGAAGTGAATGTTTTAGAACATAAGGTGGAGTGAAAAGGATTGTTTGATAAGCATTGTTGGAAATATTTGAGTTAGGATTTGTGCTTCATGGTTGAATGGTTTGGAAAAATTTGGGAAAGAATTTGAGAACAATATATGCTTCTATTATTGAAAGAGGTTAAGACATTTGTGCTAGATATTGTGAACTACTTGTGCTAGGGTTGAAGACAAGTTAGTGCATCTTTGTGAAATATTTTAAACATTGGTTTGAGAGATATTGATTGCAAGTGTGGAAGTGGTTGAGATAAATTTTGTGAAGGGAAATTGTGCATTAATGTGATTGATCTTTTGAAGTAAATTTATAATAAAGATAGATCAATTTTTTGAAATAAGTTATACATTGTTTGATTGGATTTGAAAGGGTTTTGGCAAGTAATAGAGATTGGTTAATTGACTATAAGATTTGGGAGCATAAAAAATATTAGATTTTGATAGTACATATCATATTCTATATGTTTTAGAGGTTAAACAAATTCTAAGTAGAATTTGTTTGTGTGAAGAAAGCTTTTTGAAAGATATTTAAGTTGTGTTTGTATGCAATTTTTGGACAGATTTGAGCAAGTATTTGAGAAGGCTTGAGGATAAATTTGAGCAAGTCTTTTAGAAGGGTTGATAGCATATTTGATCAAGTCTTTTGATAAGACTTGAAGGTATATTTGAGCAAGTATTTTGAGAATATTTGAAGGTAGATTTGAGCAAGTCTTGTAAATACTTGAAATAAAATTGAGAGCAAGTTTGATTGCTGATTTTTTCAGGATTTGTGTTAAGGCTTGGGATAGATTTGAGACAGAATTAAGAGCATATTTGTGAGTAGAGTTATATAATATTTGTGCTAGACTTAGGACAAATTTTGATGTATATTTGTGAGCAGATTTAGAGTAGATTTGTGCTAGACTTGGGACAGATTTTGGTACAAATTTGTGAACAGAGTTAGAGTAGATTTATGCTAGACTTGGGACAGAGTTTAGTGCAGATTTGAGATAGAGTTGAGAGTAGGATTTGGAGGTGACAAAGTAGAGAGAACATAGGTCTCGACTGTATATAGGTCCATCAACTAGAGCAGTGGGGACAAAGGTATCTTATGGAGAGAGATCCACAAGACAGAGCAGTGGGGGCAAAAGTCTTCTAGAAGTTCACCAGCTAGAGTAGAGGGGAAATAGTTCTCTTGTGGATAGAGATCCACAAACCAGAGAAAAGGGGATAAATGTCTCCTATGGAGAGAGATCCATGAACCATATTAAGGATAAAGAGTTATCCTATGGAGTGAGATCCGTGAACTAGGTGGGGAGATAGAGTTCTTCAATGGAGAGAGATCCATGAAGTAGTTGAGGAGATAGAGTTGTCCTAAATAAAGTTTCATGAACTAGAGCAAAGGAGAAAGAGTTATCCTGTGGAGAGAGAACCACAAACTAGAGCAATGGGATAGAGTTATTTTGTGGAGAGAGATCAAAAAATCAAAGCATAGGGGATTGCTGTCTCCTCTGGACAGAGGTCCATAAACATTGTAATAGGGAACTTATTCCCAAGAGATTTGTTGAGAAAATTTAGAAGAAATATTTTCTCCATGGATGTAGACCACATTGGGTGAACCACATTAAATTTGTGTCTCTCATGTGTGTGGTGATTTTATGCATTGCTTTATTACTACTATTGATGATATTGGTTAATACTACTTTGGAAATATATTTTTTGGGAAAGAAAAGTAAAAGTTGACCTTATACTGTTCACCCCCCATCTCAGTATAAGCATGTGTTCTTCAGTAACCCCCTACATACATATCTTGAAAATATTCAAATATTATTGACTCATGGCATATTTGTGCATAACCATTATTACTTATTTCTCAACTAACTAACCCTTATATTTTTTATGAAAATATTTTTATTGTCCATGACAAATAATATAATTCATTCAAGGGTTTTCTTAGTGTTTACAATTATCCATCCTATTCAATGTTTTGTTTAGTGTTGACCTTGATGAACTCGAGGTTTTATATTACTAAAATTAAATAAAATCATCTAAGAGTTTTAATATGGTTAACCTTATATCATCACTATGTTTATTTTATTATATTTTTTAACCATCACCAAGAGTTTTCCATAACTTACCTATAAGCATTAAGTGATATACACTACTTTATCACCCTTTGGCTATGAATGTACCTCTCAATCCTTTGTTAGAGTTTTCTATTGTGATGGTAAAGTCATAATTTATTTGTTATGGATAATCCTAGATAAATCTAAGGAGGAATTCCCTCTATATTTAGTAAGATGTAATATATATTTGAAAAAATAGGATGGATCTTGATATAGAGTATTTATTTTGAAAGGAAAAGTTATTGTATGCTTGTTATGGACAATTGAGCTAAATATATAGGGGTCCCCTCTATATTTACCAAGATTGACTATATAATTAGAAAAAAATAGTGGATTCGTTAATAAGATTCAAAAACTTCATTGTTATGTTTATATTTATTTGTAAGAGTGTATGAGACTAAGATTAGTAAGTGCATGAGCATGACAACTAGCCTAGTCTATCTTGAAGGAATTTTTCTATGGATCACTTCTCATATTTAGATTATCTACTCTAGACAATACATGCTCATAGTAACTAGTCAAACCTATCCTAGAGATATGGTGCTATAAGTCAATTTTCATATTTACAATATCTTATATAGCATAATTCTATATTTATACACACTTAGTAAGGATTTACTTTACTTATGACATTATAAATAATGACCTATGGGTGCACATAGTTTGGAAAAAGAGATATTATATTATATGGGTTTCATGTATTCGCACAAGGAACACAAGGAAGTGAAGGGCTACAAATTAGTGAGTAATAAGGACAAGGTTGCATATATTACAACTACATTATGTATTACAAAATATAGATTTATACTTTAAATTTTGCATATATGTTTAATTATTTTTCTATACAATGTCATTTTGTTTATTATAAGTTTTTAAAAAATATTTAATCTACTTCTATTATCTGTTTATTATGTATAAAATGGATAATGCCTAAAGGGTATGGCATTTGATGTTCGATCCAAAGGATCAAAATCTAAGTGCTTAGGGTAATGCCAAATGAATTTGGATGTTTTTCTAAAGTTATTTACAAATTTTCCCTAATAAGAGTTAGTGAATTTTAAATTCTATTAATAGATATGACACATTATGTTCTATTTTTATAATGTCAAAAAGTAAAAAAAAAAAGTTCTTATTCACACAAAAAATGTTCTAGGTCATAATATATAACTATGCATATTATTCCATGAAGATGTCTAATGTATAAATATTTATGGAATATTTATTTGGGTCCCATTATATTTCATATTCAAATTTTAAAAACTTTTTATAAAGGTATTAGCTTGTAGTGTTGTTTTTTCTTGTGCTTAGCAATATTCAATGTTTTTTTAACATATTATTTGGTTAATTTTATATTTTTTATGCATAAAAATATCTATAAATTCTAAACTATTGAATATGCATTCTGTTCATTTTGATTCATAATAATAATAATAATAATAATAATAATAATAATTATTATTATTATTATTATTATTATTGTCGAGTTAGATATATGGTTTGCTTACTATCTTTCTTCTTAGGGAAAGGGCAATGTAGACTAGAGTTTAAATAATCTATCATTAAAAATTGTAATCTATATTCTAAGGAGTTTTCTAACATGTTTGGATTTCCTAGAAGCATTTTGAATGCATAGTAAGATCCTATAGTAAAATGCTTACCTTAAAACTCATCATATTTAAAATATTAAAAAAAGAGCCAACCCATGTGAAAAAATATATATATTTGGTCAAATAATAATATTCAAAAGATACTTGAAAATTTAAAAAAGCAAATTGATAACTTATTAGTCCATGTGTTTATTGAATATTTTATTCATGTAAATTATTAGTATTAATAGATATGGCGATGAGAGAGATCTTGATGTAGCCTTCCACTTCTCCCCAAAACCAACAAATACCACTCCTATGTGTTTTTCCACAACCCAAAGGGTCCTTCTTTCCATCATGCACACAAAATATGGTCAATGAGGAAGGAATACCTATTGAGTGACCCTCACTAGATTAGGGTTTCTTAAGGACTTTTAGATCTAAATATGTAGATTTTTCTAATCTAATAATTACTACTTTTAGAGGAAAAGTGGAACAACATTAAAAATATATATTAGAAACTTAAGTTCAATATTATAACAAGTATCTTAAATTAATTAATGTTTTTCTTTATCCTTGTCTTATTTATTTCTTGCACACTTAGGAGAGTTAAGAATTGGTTATTTATGTGCTATATATATGTCCATTTTGTTTAATTGTTTTTCATGGTGAGTTTATTTTGATCAAAGTAACAAAATAAAATGTTATTATGGAGGAAATAAAACTAGAATTTTATTCTTGCCATAGAATAATATTTAATATGATAAATATAGAGAGAAATACAACATAAGAAAAAATAGAATTTTATTTTATTTGATGATCAAAATTGCATGAGCATTGTATGTTCATCAGAGTGATAGGTAACTTATTTATTGATGTCAAAATAACTTAACATGTATTTTTTCTATATTTTTATTTCCTGTAGCCAAGATCTATGATGAAAGTAATGATGTTGGTGGTGGTGTACTAGAAATGTTGAGATGTAATTTCTAGTTCTTCAAATATACTGTCATATGCATTCCTTTCTAAATAATTTTATATATTACCAAAAATATCATTTCATAATCCTAAAATTGAGACATTCAATACTAACTATATTTGCAAATTCAATCTCAATTATAAGTATTATTAATTAAGGTATAATTAAGTTTTTCAAACATTAAAGTATGCAGAAATTTTAAGTACATTGAATTATATACACCATAAATTATTATGAAATAAATAGGGACACTATGACAAGTGGAGGACACATTTTTATAAGTAAATGGATTTGTATGGAGTATCCATAAATAACCCTTATTAATTTTTGTACTCACTATATATCTTGAAAAAGAGTAGCTTGGGCAAGGTTATAAATCAATTGTTTTTTTTAATTGCATAATATTATAAACATATTTGTATTAGGCACTATATAAGAGAAAAATATATTAATTAAGAAGTAAAAAGTTTCCTATCAAATAAAAACAAAATAAAATTATTGAATTTTTGTATTAGATATTAAAATTACTTATAGTTAGTCTTAAAAGTAATTTATGGATGGTTTTGGTACTTGTATATTGCATAACATTGATGAAGTCTAATTGTAATCCTTGTAAGAAAAAAATCGTTTCATTCATTATGGTGATATAGTGAGATCTTGCAAAGAGCCAATAGGTTGGAAGACACCTCTGGTTTTACTATCTTATTGTAACTTTAGTGTCAATGTATGTAAATATAAATAAATGTACGTGAAAACCTAGAATATGCAAATGTACAACACAAAGTAAAATCATCAAATATATTATTAACTCTTGATGTCCATCGATTTTATAATATGATATCCTTCCATATATCAAGGCTGGTAGGGGAACCAATGAAGGGTTGTTCTTATTTTCCACTCACTAATTAGGTGTCATTTAGTTACTAACTATTTGTTAACAACTAAGAATAGAAGGGGAACAGAGGTCTAAGGTTCAAATCTCAGGTCTTGCTAGACTGAACGCTTGTTTTAGGTCTGAGGTGTAGACCAATTGGTTCATCCAAACCCCATAAGGGGGACGGAGGTCCAAGGTTCAAATCTCGAGCCTCATCGGACTGAATACTGGTCCCTTTATTGATGCTTTCAATGATGTAAAAGGTTTAAAATGATTGTGGCATGGTGGTTATAGGGGTAGACTATACGAAGATCTGTGTGGCAGCTTTCGGGGTGAACAACGCATAATACTATGGTGGCCATAAAATATGGACAACCTACCTAGATTAGTGGCGGCTATCGATTCCACCATGTTAAAAAAAAAAGCAACTAAGAATGGATTTAATCCAATAGGATAGTGCTAACCTATGATATTAATGCAAGCATTGGTTATAATTATCTTTAGCCTCTACTAATATTCCCTTGAATATATCTATTGGTTCATAAATAACCAAACAATACTATTCCACAAATTCAAAATCAAGGAAGCATGAGGGTACTCAATTAGTCTTCAATATATGCTTTTAGAGGTTCTCAGTCAGTAGAAACATCACCAAAGTTTTGTACTACTCAATATATTATCAATGCATATTATTCTAATATTTATCATTTTGAAGAATCAAAATAATTGATGGTTAGTTTTTTGTCTGGCTCTAGTGGCATATATCACCTCATCTAGTTTTTTTTTGAAAAATATGTGATCTTCTTGATATTCTTACTAAAAATTTATCTATATAACTAGCATACTCATGCTTAAGTATTTTTATAGTGATGCTAAATCCTTTATTGCTTTATCCTTTTAGGTTGTCCTCTAAGTCACCATCCCCAATAACTTCTATACTAGTTTCTACTCATTTTTGTTGGTAGGCTTTGGTCAATCCACTATTTTAATATCTTAAGAGATATATTTTTATAGCCTCTTAATATCCTCATTGATGATATCCTTATAGTATTCTATTTTATCTTTCAATTATAACAAGTAAAAATTTCCTTTTATCATTAATTTGGGTTATACAATATGACAACTAAGTTTTGTTGGGCAACTTATCCTATTGCATTTGTATTTTCTAATTAATTCAATTGTGGTAAAATATTGCTTTAGTATATGGTACCTCTATAAGAGATATTTCATCATATCTAAGAATTGTGCCTCTAGAAAGGGATTTTTCCCCACATTATCTAATGAATCCACACCTTAATTTATCTTTGTCATATTTTTCATTTTATCCTCTAGTTGTAGCAATGTCATTACATCCCTAGTTAATTCCTTGTAAGTACTATTCTATATGGATCTAATAATGGAAACTTTATCCCATACCATTATTTTTACTAGATCCACTATATATATTCTCTTCACATGTCCAACATTATTCATTTGCTTGTCAAAATCATCAATTGGTAAATATTAAAATGCACATAAGGAAACCATTGGATAATTAGTATGGATGTTGTATAATATAGATCAAATCCCAAGGATAAAACATTGGCAACCTTTATAACTTTATCTAGAGAAAAAATAATCCTATCAAAAGTTTCTTAAAGTTTATTAGGACATGGAAATCTAGTGTTGGTCCCTTGGGAGATGAAGTCCATCATTCTAAGTCGTCTAAAATTATCGTTTCTTTATCAAGTCTTATCTTTTCTATATTGGTTGGATTATCTTTTTTCTCATATATTGTGTCAACATTAATTTTCTTGTTAGTTATCTCTTATATAGTTGACACTTCTATAGTTGATAACACTATCATTGATTTTATGAATGTTAGAGCTAGAGTCCATTACATCATTTATATCATGTAAATGTATCTTCCTAGGTACATACTTAGGACATTAGATTAATTTAGGGGAAGTTATATAGTTACTTTATGCAATGTAATAAATGCACAAGTACCAATGTGCAAGTTGTAAATATGCAATGTGTCCCTTGTACAACTAGGTAGAGTGTTGGCCAAGGAATCTATCTTCCATTATAAAAGGATATCATTGTAAGATATTGACAAGATAATAGGTAGTAGTTGTATTACTGAGTGACTCCATTAGTGATGGAGTACAATGTAGTTATGTAGCATCCTACATGGAGTGTTCATTTCCTCCATAGCAATATTGTATTCATTTCCATCATTTCTATTTATAGCATATTTTTACAATATTGTAAATTTACTTTTTCTTATATTTTTGTTGCTTGTGATTACCATCTCCCATTGCAATCTACCTCAAAATCTAACAGTGGTATCAGATCCATGGTAGATCTAGTCATAATAGAAGTAGCTATTGTAGATTAAGAGAACCACCACTATTAAACCTAATTTTTTGTAAACATGATTCACCACAGTGCACAGGCTCTTCCAAAAATATTCAAAAGATTCAAGGTGGTAGGGAGAGATTTGAGAAAGTAATATTATTAAAATAGGGCCAATCACCATAGCTTTGAATTTTACAAATCGGATATTCCATTGAACCTGTTGCATATGAATTTTATTACCTTAATATTATCATGTATAATAGACTAGAAAGACAAATTATGAAATTCATTTGGCTCAGAGTCTTCCCACAGAGTTACAAAAGAACTCATAAAGATAAGGACTCGGTATTTGATCCACTAGTTTGATGAATCAACTAGTGAAGCTCATCTAAGAGATATGAAATTTTTTTTACCTAAAGTTTATTTTATTGTAGGGAAATAACTCTTAGATTATTGGGACATCTCCTACAATATAAAGCTAGGAGATTTCAACTTTGCTATCCGAAGGTCGAAGTACCTTCATAGTGCAAAAATTAGTTATTTCAAGAGAATAATACTACAAAAGAGACTCCAGGAGAAAGAGTCATAGAGAAGTATGGAGATTGAAGAGCTCCATCGATAAATTCAACTTCACAACTGAAAAGGCCATAGAATCCTTAATCCAAAAAATGCCACAGAAGCCTTGATCTAAGAAAAGGCCATAAAAGCCTTAATCCTAAAAATTCCATATAAGTCTTGATCTAATAAAAGGCCATACAAGCCTTGATCCTAAAAATTCCATAGAAGCCTTGATCTAATAAAAGGCCACAAAAATCTTGATATATAAAAAAAGCCATAGAAGCCTTGATATTGAAGAAGACTCCATAAAAGAGTACCTAATTCAGAATTAGATTCAGATTTTAATGCTAATCATTTGTTGCAGGGAAAGAAGATTTATTGAGTTGGAAAACTTCCTACAAGAAAGTTAAGAAGAGTATTTTCTTCAAAATCAATCCAACATCTAAAGAAAACTGGAAATTTAAGAGATCAGGTGAATATTTTATTGAAGAAAATTTCATTCTTTGAAGGATGATAAGGACTAAGAGATTCCTATTCAAATACATAAGCAATAGAATCAAGAGATCTAGGAAGGAGATACCAATTCTAGAAGTTTAAGAAGAAGGTCTCAAGGAATACCAAAGTAGCTATAGAATCGAATACCTAGAAGAGGTCTCAAGAAACAATGCTTGGAGAACCTTGTTACCGAAGCAAGATCATCAAAAGAGTTCTTAGAAGAACTCATTGGAGAAATTCTCCATAAAGGAGAAAATTTTTGATAAGGGAAATGTTTGGAAAAATTATCGCCATCTGACAACAAGCCAAATTAGGAGAATAAATTTTGGTAAGGAGTGTCAAAGAAGATACATAAGACCTCAGGACAATTAGAGTCTTGAGAAGAAGATCTTGCTTGAAGTAAGAATTTGAAAAGAAGACTTGAAGATAGAAGAAGCTTGTCAAAGCCAAGATATTTGAATATTACCTTTCAATATGGTATAAATATTCCTCAAAATCCATAGTAGAAAGGAGAATATTACCAGAGAAGAACAAAACACCAAATACCAGGATCGTGAAAGAAAGTTTGAGATATATTTTTGGCGAAAGGGGAGCGTTTTGAAAAAGCTAACAAAATTTGTAGAAATCTAAAGCAACAATATTGATTTACATCCTCTATAAAATTTTCTAAAAAAAAGTAAGCAGCTATTGGTGTAAGTAAATTCATTAGTTGGATTACTTATCATATTTGTTAAAGCACCTTATATTAGATCAGAAATTGCAAAGATGAAAAATGATTTATAGTCTTCAAAAGTGCAAAAGAGAGAAAAATTCCTTTTAAGGTTCATTTGCACATTATGATTTGATTATATTTTAGAATTTACAATCAACTACGTATCTTATATCTTGAAAAAGAAGATAATATCCTACAACTGTGTTTGTAGTAAAATTTGTAATAATTTATTCGAAATTATGCTTGAAAGGTTGTAGTGGAATTGTTAAGAGCATTTTTGAGAAATTTGTGGAGCAATAAGATAATATTATTTTTACCATTTAATGTGCATCTATTAAGTACAATTCTAGTTAATTTTTTAACTAGTTGCTCTCAATTAGTTTGTGTTGTTAAAATGCACAAAAACTATAAAAAAATATGTAGCACTTTCATGGCTAAAATAAGCCACCATTACAAGCAAAAAGGTGGAGTATAAAACCACCATTTAAGTCCTTGAAGGAAACATCAAATCGAGACATTGGACGTCTCAAGATTCAATGAGAATATAAGGATTTCTTTTTTCAGCACATAGTGCAGGAATCCTTATTCAAAACAATATTTCATTAGCTTGGATTGACTATCATCCAAAGAAGAAAAAGCAAGAAGGATTAAAAATAGTTCTTCAATTTGGTGCAAGATATACTTACTACAAAAGGCATCTCTTTTTTTCCTTGGAAGATTAAAAGTATTACCATTTATAGGGAGTAGTAAGGATGTCTTTGTCTAGGAGAGTTGCGACCAAAGTGTTGAGTGATAATTTCGCCCAGTTACGGAATCACACTCATAGTTAGGATTTTAGAACTAAAACCATCTCTTGTAAAGAAATAAATATTTCACCAAGGTTTATTTACTTAATGCATATTTGTGTATTATGAAAATGTGTGAAATAAGTGCTTAGAATACCTTAGTGATTTGTAAATAACTATTAACAAGATCATATTTTATTATGCTATGCAAGTGATTGTTCATGAAAACTTAATGAAATGATGAGTGAATTGATTTTATGTTGCTTCAAACATGAAATAAAAATGATCTAAAAGATTAACCTTAAATGTAATAGCCTTTGAAACCCTTATAAATTAACCTCCATTTCGATGAAATTAATTTTCATAAAAAGAAATTAATCTATATGTTTGAATAAAAAGGCATTTTAAATGCCAAATAAATTACTCCCTTTAATGAAATTAATTTTCATAAAGGGAAGTAAATTTATTGCTCAGAAATGAAATCTAAAACTTTATGAAATTATAAAATAAAGCTTGAAAATATGAATTTTATAAACAATTTTATAATTTCCAATTGGCTTCAAATTAAAACTGAAATTGCTTTAAAAATTAATTTAAAGCTTATTCTTTAACATTGTGCAATCTCTTTTTTTATTTTATTTATTTTAATATTTTTATTTTATTTGAAAAACTTAAAAATTTGAAAAAGGGTAAATTTAGGAAAAGAAATAAAAAAATAAATAATAAAATGAAACTAAATGAAATAAAATAATTATTGCAACCTTAAATCTCCCATGAACCTTGCAAACATTTAGTACCCTATATAAAACTACATTGAAAGGATCCATATTGATGCATTTTGATGTTCAACGTGCATCCGATGTTCAATGCAGTGCAATCTTCTAAGGAGAATATGTGATATATCACAAATAATAATTGAGCCTACCATTAATAATGCATAAAGTTCATCAATTTTTTGATATATCAAAGATAAATATTTTCAATATAAACTTTAATACATGCAAAATACCAATGTTCATAAAAGGCATCCATGGTAAAATCGTCTGGTCTAGTGTGGAAGGAGAGCTCCAAAATCCATTCTCTTCTAACACTTTTTCTCCTTGCAATTCTGGCCTCATGTCTTCGACCCCATTTTCTATTTTCATTGGTGTATTTAAAGGTTTTCCTCTCATTTTTATTTCTTAAATTTCTTCTATCTTGTTCGGCTATGAGTAGTTCTTTCAACTTCTTCTGTTCAGTTTTCATAATGTTCATAACCAATTCAATTTTCCTTAAAAAATAATTTTTAATAATGCCTTTACCGTGCATGGTAGATGTACTCATGAAGGTATTTTTAAGAAATAATTTTGATTAAAACATTTTACTTCAATTGGCTTAGTAAATATCACTCATCCACGTACACTACACAAATAATGCATGGGGTGCTTATTTAGTTTGGTAATGATATTACCCATATTTTATACTCTTTTTAGCAAAATATAATAGCATCAACTATTCCCATATGGCCGCCATATCTTCCTACGAAATTAAAACCTTCTTCGAGAACAATTTAATATTAATTATGTGAAATCATTGTCTTCTCTATCAATTCATCAGTGTCTTCTTGCACATCTATGAAGTTTAGTTTAGATCTGCTCACCATTTATCCATCAAAACTATTCATCCATCACAATCCTGATAGATGATGTGCTCAAGCTAATATAATTAGCCACAATGGCTTATTTCCTTTTTAATTTAATGTTTTCAAAAAATTGAATTTATTAAATATGTGATTAATGCTATTTACCATCCTCATGTCCTTCCACATTATCTTATCGTCTTACTACTACGTATTTTACCACTTCATAACTAGTATTCTTGTGCCTCTGAAGAATAGATCTTGCATAAAATGAATTCTCAGTAATCTACTGTAGCAGTAATTTTGACATGTCTTTGCCATCTAGTCATTCATAATATGTTTTAGTTGAGCACATCTTCATCATTGTTTTTAATTCATATCATGTAATTGATCAGAAAGATCTACCAAGGTGTATATCCCTGTCCATCTGCCATATGATAGAAATATTACTACTGATATATTAACCAAACACAATTGAAGAGACAAAATAATCACAACAACTGATGATGCACCACAATTTCTTACTTTTTCCAATATTCACTTCATCATTCCATTGAGCTCATGCTGTCCAAGTCGATTTTATGTAAACCCACATCCATGGAGCTAAATTTCTCATCCATATGTTCGAATTTTCACACTTCAACACCAACTACTAATATTATTTACTCTGGCTGAATTTTACTATTTAACCGTCTATTTTAATACCTGAGGAGGGGGATTTCATTGTTTACTTATAAGATGAAAATACCTAAGTTTCCTTATATGAATTTCCCATTGGATTTCACAGTGAGAAGGTGTGCGTAACCTCAGTAGCTTGGATATTACGAGCAATGAGAGACCACCTAACACCAACATTGGTTATTCATGAATGCCACCCTACATTGGGACCCTCACAGTGTAACCAATCAATTTACATTATCTAAAATGGAAAGGCATACATGATTTGTATCAAAATGCAATTCCACACCCTGCTCTAAAACTTTTGCATTTGGAAAATAGTAATTGTACATGGTCCTACCCAGAAACTTCAACTATGACACTCCTTGCCATTAGATAGTTTCAAAAACAACCCCTAGAAAGAGTGCTTGATATCCAATAATAAAATACATCTAGATTCTACCATTCTCATATATTAATTTCATGTTCATGCCCTCCTACATTACCTTCATCATCACTAATGTCTTCTTTTTATCGTGTTTTACAACTCATTGGGCATATTGTCAATCAAAATGTCACCCTACATTACAAAACTATTCAAAGTAGCCATGATACCATTATTTCATATTCCATTTTAGGGATCTGTTTTCAACTTGATGATGCTTCCATACTCAATACCAAAAATCCTGTGCTATCTTCTCATCTACGTATCTAAATAAGACCGTCGTCTATATGTGAGTTGCAACCTATAATTATTTAACATTTTTAAGGTCTATATAACAGAACCTTAAGCCTATGAGTGTTCTTATATTGATGTTGCATCTTTGCTTGTGTGCATCTCTGGTTGTAAAGGTAAACCCAAAATATGATGCTACTCTCAAATCGCTCATGGTTGTTTATTCATGATGTCTTTCGTTACCTGTTGGAAGTCGCATCTGGATGTTGATGGCATGTGTGTGGAGGTAGTTAGCTATCTTGATTTCTAAATGGTCCAATTTGTGATTCAAACTCACTACCATTATTAGAACTTCTACTAAATTTCCAAAATGAAATTAGCATCCCACATTTATGCGAAAAAAACCTGATGAATGCTTTATAGGTATGAAGCCTTGCTAAATATTTTTATTCAGCCATGGAGTCAATAGATGACTCTCCAACATGCTCCTCTATAACCACATCGAATCACATGCCTTATTTATGACCATCGGGCCTATTTAACCTTAACCATCTCAAAAATTGATCTTGATGGGGTACTTTGATGAACCTACCAAAAACAAATAAACACATAACCAAGAAACATATGTAACATAAAATAAAAACAACATAATTATATTTAAACATAAACATAATTTTATTTTAAATACAAAAAAACATAACAAAATTTTATTTTAAATACAAAAAAACATAACAAACATGAAACACATATAAAAAAAATAAAAATAACATCATAGGTAACACAAAATAAAAAAACATAATTATATTTTAAACATAAACATTATTTTAGTTTAAATACAAAACATAACAAACATGAAACACATATAACAAAAAATAAAAATAACATAACAAACATAGAATAAATGCATGTAACATAAAAATAAAAATAAAAACATAATTAACATGATAAAAATCATAAAATAACACCAAACAAAAATAAAATAGACAAACAAATAAAACCAAAACTTACAAAAAATTTCAAATGGGTCCCCAAATTTTGGGCATTGTGAAGTGGTCACAACAAATGACGACTCTGCTAGGAAATATTCCTAAACATTTCGGACTTAAGAACTTAATTATGAAATCAACAAAACCCAAATATTAGGAAAATGAGTATTAATGATATCCAAAAAAAATTGAATAGACAATTTCAATCTGGAATACCTGAATCATTTACCTTTACTCAGTGTATGCTATGTGATTCATTTATCTTCCTAAAACTATTCAAATTTCATTATCAGTTTTGCAAGTAGAATATAATTTTTTTCTGTTTTTAAGTGCACCTCTACATTACTCCACTACTAGTTGAGCGTTCATAGCTCTGGTGAAGGTATAATTTCACCCAGTTGTGAAATCACACTCACAATTAGGATTTTAGAACTAAAACCCTCTCTTGTAAAGAAATAAATATTTCTCCAAGGTTCCTTTACTTAATGCATGTTTGTGTATTATGAAAATATGTCAAATAAGTACTTAGAATACCTTAGTGAATTACAAATAATAGTTAACAAGGGGCCTATGTTGATAATATTTTATTATGCTATGCAAGTTATTGTTCATGAAACATTAATGAAATGATGAGTGAATTGATTTTATGTTGCTTCAAACATGAAATAAAAATTATCTAAAAGATTAACCTTAAATGTAATAACCTTTGAAACCCTTATAAATTAACCCCTCTTTTGATGAAATTAATTTTCATAAAGGGAAATTAATCTATATGCTTGAATACAATGGCCTTTTGAATGCCAAATAAATTACTCCCTTTAATAAAATTATTTTTCATAAAGGGAAGTAAATTTATTGCTCAGAAATAAAATCTAAAACTATATGAAATTATAAAATAAATTTTGAAAAATATGAATTTTATAAACACTTTTATAATGTCCAATTGGCTTCAAATTATAAACAAAATTGATTTAAAATGTAATTTAAAGCTTATTCTTTAACATCGTGCAATCTCTTTTTTGGTTTTACTTTTTTTTTACATTTTTATTTTATTTGAAAAAATGAAAAAAATGAAAAAGGGTAAGTTGAGGAAAAGAAAAAAAATAATAAAATGAAACTAAATGAAATAAAATAATTTCTACAACTTTAAAATCTCCCATTAACCTTGCAAACATTTAGTACCCTACATAAACTGGCTTTTAAAGGATCCATATTCATGCAATCCTATGTTCAATGCAGTACGATCTTCTAAGGATAATATGCAATATATCACAAATAATAATTGAGCCTACCATCAATAATGCAAATTTCTGATATATCAACCATAAATATTTTCAATATAAACTTTAATACATACAAAATACTAATGTTCTTATATGGCATTCATGGTAAAATCATCCAATCTAGTGTGGAAGGACAACTCCAAAATCCATTCCTCTGGTAACGCTTTTTCTCCCTACAATTTTGGCCTTCTGTCTCTGACCCCATTTTCTATTTTCTTTGGTGTATTTAAAGGTTTTCCTATTAAAAAGGTAGAATACTTGATGTTATTGACTTGAAAGTACCTTGCTTAAATAGCAAGTTCTTACAATTTGATCAATTGGATCATAACTAACTAAGTTAATTTCAGCCACATAATATCCTAGTAACAACTTACGATATAATTTTATTATTCTAACACCCCCCCTTAAGTTGTACTAGGATATACTAACACCCCCCCTTAAGTGATACTAGGAGGTAGTAAAAAACAACAAAACCAAAACAAGTGGCATATCCACAAGTAATAGTCTCATCAACAAGACCTGATAAGGTACTCATGTACAATATATGCATAAGAAAACTCTTCTGGAGAGATGAAGTAAAAACCACAAGGGAGAAAACCACCTACCATAATAGAATAAGAAGAAGTAGGAAGATGTATATGGAGGATGGAGAGGAAGGAATACATCCTCTTCAACCCCCCCTAGGACAACTTCCATCAGGAAGCCTACAAAGGAACCATTAGAGTCTCAAAAAACGTATAGACTCATCTTCGAAAAGAATGAAACCATACTCCCAGACTGGTGCTTGTGACACAGATCAAGACTTTGAGCCATGAAAACGGTCACTAAAAAAATCCCTTGAAACCAAAGTGTCTCACAAAAAGAATATTGTGAAGACAATGTGGAAAGAACCACAAGAATCGCAAGGGATGTCCAAATCGACTCCACAAGCATAAGTAATGTTATCCACCTATATGAACACAATGGGATGATAACAATGTCCAAAAAAATGGACAAACAACTTACTTCAAGGGAACAATGCAATAAAAGGGGCACCAATGTAGCTTCAACGTGTCCTTATGGTGACCTCCTCATCCTACCGAAATGCATGGGTAACTAGTCGTTTCAACCATTAGGTAATATAGAGGAGATGACTAGATACCAGGATCACATTTACAAATGTCTAAGAGTGTTGGGTTCAACTGAGAATGCACTCCATGATACAATAATTTTGAGCCACAAAAAAAATGTGGAAAATAATTTTAAAACTGAAAATGGACACCACCATTGTGTCCGTCTCGAATAATCTTTCCAAAGACTATAAAAACCCCTATGATTGGGTGTAAATGTCTTCATTTGCACAAAAAAAAAAGTAGGAGGCCTCTTCTTCTCTCACAAAGGAATCTTTTAGAATATTTAAAAATTACAACATGGTTTTTAAATTTCTCTCGCAGGAGAAAAAAACATGGGCCAAATTTTGTATACAATGAAAGTTTCAAACCTTAAAAAAAAAGCTTAATTTGGGCCCATATTCATTGATTAATAGAGTTAACCTAAAAACTTTAGTAAAACCCATAAAAGGAAAGTGGACCCCCACTTTGTAAAGAGTTTTATAAATAAAAGGTTTAAAGTAAGCTCAATAAAGCATTATGAGGTGGTGAGTGCCGCTCACCCACACGGGGGTGCCACCGAGATCGGAGCGCTTCCATACTTTCGCTGTGCATTGGTTACCTAGATAGTCCCACAGCCGACCCCTTATCATAGCCATTAACTGGAGTGGATAGCCATTACTGGAGTTCCATCTCGGTAGTTCCTCTCCTGGTGTGGTGGAGGACTTGTAAGTCCTTCGTGTGAAAATCATATCAGCAAACTGGAAATGATAGCAATAAGATCTTCTCGGTGTAGTGCCACACCAATGATTCCATTGCCTTCGAGAGACCCAATCAAGCACTGCCATTAACACAATGCACCACATTGAAAACAGGTAAAATCAGCAAAAAAATATCCTCATCCATCTTCAACAACGAGCACAACAGTAGCAATTTTTCACGATTTGGTACATTAATAAAAATTAACAATAATATCATTTAACTTTGACGAAGGACACATCGTCTCGAATGTTGAATGCCTTTCGGATGCTACAGGACATCGCTTGCGAAAAATCTCGATCGATGGTACTGGCTCCAACGAAGAATATCGCGATCGAAACATCCTCCCACTCTGAATCTGGACCAAACAACTGAGCCAGCACATCGGAGGAGCTTCGGTCAACAAAATAATACGTCAAAAGTGCTAAAACAAAACATATCACCTTCTGCTCAAAAAAATCCGAATCCGCTATGTAAAAGCAGCACGGCTGAGCTTAACAAATAGTTGCTAAAACATTCCTCCATAGCACACAGCACAAGCCTCCTTCTCTCAGCTATTCCTCTCTCAAGCGGCATGTGGCCGTCCACCATCGCTTCCAAGAAAAATACGATGAGTGCATTCTCTTGCTCCGTAGCCCTTTCAGCGTGGAATGCTTTCCTCCTCACCCTCCGTTATAGAAACAAATTTGGAAATCTGATGAGGTACGCTGCCTTGGCTTCCAGATGATCCCCCGCAAATCCTTCTGGTGCTGAAATATAGTAGGCCGATGGACTCTCCGTGCACAAAGTAATCAAATCTAGGTGCCACCTGCGCACATCCCCCTCAACACAAGTTAAACCCAAATCAAGATGGGAATCAGAAAAATGATGCGTTCTTCATCACCCGTGCCATGCTCCAGTTTTATTGGCGATCGGATGACATTGCACTCAAAATACACATTAGATCTAAGACATTGTGCCAGATACATTGTGCAGAAGCTTTTCACTCTGTTTGGGCCTGCAAAATTCTCTACTGGCCATCAAGTCAACGTAAGTCATAGAAAATAAATATTCCAACGCCGCTTGCAAACAGAAATGTGAAATGAGAAATGAGGGGAGTCATCATTCTCTCCTTAGCCATAATAAAAGCACACCCTGACGTATTCACATAATATTACGATGGTGATGGCGTCCAACGAGTCAAGGATGATTTCGGAGCGGTCTTTCCCTCGGATCAAAGAAAATTCCATAAGTTGTCCATGATCAACGCATTGAAAGACTTCTACAAAATAGCATGTTCACGTTGGCAGGGATGTTGAAATTGTTGTCAAAGATCCAGCCCGCGATCACCAAAAAAGACTTAATCACTCTTCACGGATTATCTAAACGTCGTTATAAAAAAATTGGATTATGCTCAGATTATTTTTGCCTTGTTACATGGCCAGCGCTAGGATCCTTTGTGATCTCGAACGCTGTGCGAGGTTGAAATAAATCGCACCAAAATATCCGCCAAGGGAACTAGCATGTATCAACACGTACAATTGCAGAAAATTATATGCACCTCAACACTGCCAGTGGTAGAAGTTGAGGTCAACTGAAAATAATGAAACATTCACAGCAGCTTGGGAACAAATGGCTCCGTGCAGAACTCCAACATCCTCCAAGCTCTGGTAATCCGCGCAAGTGGTTGAAAAACAAATAGAGTTTCTATAATATTACAGATTGGCTGCTCTAGTTGTATGCTCATGACCCGTGACTTCAATCTCTGCAATGTGCTCCTGATACATTCACACCAACATTTATTTGATAAATTGCTACTGACAATAACAGAAAAAAACATTCAGAGCTGCTCCTTTCTCTCTCCATCTACACATGGGCCGATTTGAATTTATTTTTGCCATTGATATTAAAGCGATCTGGAGTCAGTACGTTGATAAAGGTAAGCCAACAACAACAAAGCCCAAAAGGTTAGCACTCGACATGCTCATGCAGCGCTCTTGGAAGAAATAGACCGCTTTCGCTTACTTTTGCGTAGGATTAAAAACAAATGTTTGGAAATCTCGCCAGCAATTACAGGCGAACGAAGGAAGCCAAATTCAAAATTTTCCTCTGCAAACACATCTTCAATCCAACATAGAGCTCGAGCAAGGATCATGTCGTTTCAATCCGTCACCATCCGTCGCGTTCGGCTACTCCAATGGTGGCCACTCAAAAAAGTGATTCCCTCACACCATCCGCATCTTTTGCAACATAGGTGTTAGGAATGGAGCCTAATTATGATGAGGCTAAACAGAAAAAGTTTCTGGATTTACTATAGGACGGGTAGGGAAAATTTTCAGATTTACAGTGTGTTAGTCTACCAAAGAAAGTTTCTGGATTTACAACAGGACAGACAGAGAAAGTTTTTCTGTTTTTATCCCAAAATTAGGTGCTGGAAACTCAGTGTTAATCTTGGAATGTATTAAGAAAAACAATTTTTTTTTTTTGTTTTTTCTTATATATAGTTGTGAGGAAAAACAAAGTATACAATGAAAAATTACTGTTTTGATTCCTTGTAAATGTAGAGAGGAAATTACAGCAGATGTTTGTTGTTGGTTGTAACCCTCTATTGCTTGGATTGAGAAAGAAGGGACTAAAAATTTTTGGTGGATGTAACCCACATTGGATGAACCATGTTAAAATCATTCTCTTCTACTATATGATTGTCTTATTTTGTTAATTATGTTGTTAAAGTTTGAAACACTATAATTGTTTTTCTATATTTTATATAGTGATTTACTCTAACAAGTGGCATCAGAGTGTTTGTTTTGTTGGGTGCACTTGACAGAAGGAGAATTTATGGATCAAGTGGGAGCAATGGCGAAAGAAGGGAGGTTTAAAGTTGAAAAATTCAATGGCCAGAACTTTCAATTTTGAAATATGTAGATGGAGGATTACTTGTACTAGAAGGATCTTTACTTACCTCTTAAGGAGGAAACAGAGAGACCTTCAACTATGTCTAATGAGGAGTGGAGTCTTCTTGATAAAAATGTATTGGGTACTATGAGGCTATGCTTGGGAGCCACTGTAGCCTTCAACATCTTTGATGAAAAGACTACCAAGGAAGTCATGGATAAGTTGGCCAAGATATATGAGAAACCATCAACATCAAATAAGGTATTCTTAATGAAAAGGTTATTTAACATGAAAATGAGTGAAGGTGGATCTTTGCAGGATCATTTAAATTAATTTAATATTGTCACTAATCAATTGCATTCAGTAGGATTGGATTTTGATGATGAGATTAAGGCATTATTAATCTTATGCTCTCTTCTAGATAGTTGGACCAGTTTGGTAATGGCAGTAAGTAACTCCGCTTCGAGTTCAAATAAATTAGAATTTGATGATGTGGTTGGTGTGATACTCAGTGAGGACATGAGAAGAAAAACCACAAGAGAATCATCTAGCACCACCTTAACTGTTGAGAATAGAGGAAGAGGAAGAGAAAGAGGTAAGAGTTCACATCGTGGCAAATCCAAAGATAGGTCCAAATCATGTGGAAAAGGAAAGCTACAGTGTTGGCACTATGGCAAAAAGGGTCATTTCAAGAAGGACTGTTGGCAAAGAAAGGGTGATGGAAATGAAGGTAATGATAATAATGGTAACACTTCAGAAGCCAATATTACTAGAGGAAGAGGAAGAGAAAGAGGTAAGAGTTCACATCATGGCAAATCCAAAGGTAGGTCCAAATCATGTGGAAAAGGAAAGCTAAAGGAAAGCTACAGTGTTGGCATTGTGGCAAAAATGGTCATTTTAAGAAGGACTGTTGGCAAAGAAAGGGTGATGGAAATAAAGGTAATGATAATAATGGTAATACTTCAGAAGCCAATATTACTAGACAAATTATACAACATGCTTTAATCTTATCTCTTGATAGAAATAGTGATAATTGGGTAATTAATAGTGGTGCTTTCATTCCATGCTAACTCACATAAGGAATACTTCATAGATTATGTTTTTGGAGGTTATGGATAGGTTCTGTTGGGAAATGACCAACCATGTAAAATCGTGGGTATTGGAAAGATTTTGATTAAATCCCCAAATGGATGTCAATGGGCTCTTAAAGAGGTGAAACACATACTAGATTTAAAGAGAAATATTATATCGGCAAGTAAGCTTGATGGTGAAGGATACACTGTTGCATTTGGAGAAAATGCTTGGAAATTTACTAAAGGTTCATTGATAGTAGCTAGAGGTAAATTGGTGGGTAATCTTCATTTACTTACTGATTTTTCTCACTGCTCCATGAATTTAGTTTCTACAGGTGAGAGTGCCTATTAGTGGCACCAAAGACTTGGCCATATGAGTGGAAAAGGTATGGAAATTTGACATTCAAGAAAGTTATTGCCTAAGTTAAAAGAGATTGATTTGGAATTCTGTGAGGATTGTGTTTATGGTAAAGCAAAGAGAGTTAGATTTCTCAAGGATGGCAAGGAAAGGAAGAAAGATAAATTAAATCTTGTGCATTCGGATGTTTGGGGCACAGCTCATGTAACTTCTCTTGAAGGTTCCTCTTACTATGTACTTTTTATTGATGATGCAACAAGGAAAACATGGATATATTGCATTAAGAATAAAAGTGATATTTTTAATACCTTCAAGAATTAGAAAGCATTAGTTGAAAATGAAACCGGAAAAAGGTTAAAGTGTCTAAATTCGAATAATGGTGGAGAATATTGCAGTAGATAATTTGATGTGTTTTTTTCTAAAAATGGAATTAGAAGAATCAAGGTAGTTCCAAGAACACCTCAAGAAAATGGGGTTGCAAAAAGAATGAATAGAACCATCATGGAGCGTGCTAGGAGCATGAGAATACATGGAGGCTTACCATTATTTTTATGGGCTCATGTTGTTGATACTGCAGTATATCTGATTAATAGAGGACCATCTAGTGCCTTGGATGGAGGAATTATGGAAGAGCTTTGGATAGGTAAACCAATAAATTATTCTTTCCTTAAGGTATTTGGATGTGAGGCTTTTATGCATATAGACAAAGAGAAAAGAAATAAGTTAGATGCTAAGGCCCAAAAGTGCTATTTTATTGGTTACGATATTGATGGCTTGGGTTACAGATTATGGGATTGTGATAACCGAAAAGTCATTAGAAGTAGGGATGTCATATTTAATGAAAAAAAATTGTATAAATATCGGTTGCAGGGAAAGAAATAAAAAGAGAAAAATACTGAATACATAGACCTTGATGGACACATAGAAAATATAACTCCAAAAGTGGTAGAAGATCAAAATGTACAACATCAGCAACAAGCACCTCAATCTCCAAAAAGTGTTGTTAGACAATCTACCAGGATACGTAGAATTCCTCAATGTTTGTCTGATTATGTTTTGTATACTGATGTTGGTGAGACAGAATGTTTTCAAGAAGCATTACAGATGGATACCAGGAATAAGTGGGAGCTTGTAATGAATGAAGAAATGAACTCTTTATTCCACAACCAAACTTGGGATTTGGTTGAGCTACTCAAAGGTAAAAGAGATTTGACCAATAAATAGGTGTATAGGATTAAAGAGGAGAATTAAGGGCATAAGAGATACAAAGCAAGACTAGTGTTCAAGGGATTCACTCAGAAAAAAGGTATTGATTTTAATGAGATTTTTTCTCCAGTTGTAAAAATGACCTCTATTAGAGCTATTTTGAGTCTTATAGCTATAGAAAATTTGTATCTGGAGCAATTGGATATGAAGACAACATTTCTTCATGGTTATTTGTAGGAGGAAATGTATATGCACCAACCAGAAGGCTTTCAGGTGAAAGGTAAACAGGATTGGGCATGTAAACTGAAAAAGATCTTGTATGGGTTAAAACAAACTCCTAGACAATGGTATTTAAAATTTGATAAGTTCATGGCTAATCAAAGGTTTGAAAGATGTCAAAGTGATCACTGTGTATATTTTAAGCAAACTAGAAATGGTAACTATGTTATTTTACTATTGTATGTGGACGACATGTTGGTTGCAGGAACAAATATGCAAGATATAAACATGCTCAAGAAGAAGTTGGCTAAATCCTTTGCCATGAAGGATTTGGGAGAAGCCAAAAAAATTCTATGAGGATAACAAGAGATAAGGAGAGTGACACTCTAAAATTGTCACAAGCATAATACATTAAAAAAGTGCTTAAGAGATTCAACATGAACAATGCAAAGTTTGTTGCTAATCCATTGGCAAAGCATTTCAAACTCACCAAAGATTTGTGTCCCAAGACACAAAAGGAACAAGATCATATGGCTAGAGTTCCCTATGCATCAACGGTTGGAAGCTTGATGTATGTAATGGTTTGTACAAGACCATACATTGCCCACGCAGTGGGAGTAGTGAGTAGATTTATGAGTAATCTAGGAAAAGGACATTGGCAAGTGGTAAAATGCATACTCAGGTACTTGAGAGGAACTTCAAATTATTCTTTAAATTTTGGAGGCTCTAATATATGCTTGAAAGGTTTTGTAGATTTTGATATGACAGGTGATATTGATGGTGGAAGGAGCACTACTGGCTACATATTTACTATAGGAGGAGGAGCGGTTAGTTGGATTTCTAAACTCCAACACGTAGTTGTATTTTCAACCACTAAAGCTAAATATGTTGTTGCTGTAGAAGCAAGCAAAGAGATGGTTTGGTTGCAAAGACTAATGGAAGAACTAGGGAAGAAGCAAGAGGATAATAGGTTGTGGAGTGATAGCCAAAGTGCTATACACCTTGCGAAGAATTTGGCATTCCATTCAAAAACTAAACACATCAAACTCAGGTATCATTTCATTAGATCAGTAGTGGAAGATGGATCTTTGAAATTAGGGAAAGTTCACACATCACAAAATCCTACTGACATGCTTACAAAAGTGGTGTCAAGAGAAAAGTTGAGCTTTTGCTCAAATTCAGTTGACCTTAAGGAATAAAAGGCCATGATGAGAATTTTTTAGTCCTTGGTTGCAGTATGGTACAATGGAATTAGTCTCCAAGTGGGATATTGTTAGGAATGGAACCTAATTATGAGGAGGCTAAACATATAAAGTTTCTGGATTTATTGCAGGATGGGTAGGGAAAGTTTCCAGATTTATAGTCTGTTAGTCTACAAGAGAAAGTTTTTGGATTTACAACAGGACAACCAGGCAAAGTTTTTTTTGATTTTATCCCAAAATTAGCTGCTGTGAACTCAGTGTTAATATTTGAATGTATTAAGAAAAACAGTTTTTTTTTTTTTTTTTGTTTTTTCTTATATATAGTTGTGAGGAAAAATAGAGTATACAATGAAAAATTACTGTGTTGATTCCTTGCAAATATAGAGATGAAATTACAGTAGATGTTTGTTGTAGGTTGTAACCCTCTATTGCTTGGATTGAGAAAGAAATGACTGAAAATTCCTGGGTAAACCACGTTAAAATCGTTCACTTCTACTGTGTGTTTGTCTTATTTTGTTAATTCTGCAGTTAAAGTTTGAAACACTATAATTTCTTTTCTATATTTTATATAGTAATTTACTCTAACAATAGGTGTTCCAAGGTCTCATTTTTGGGTGGGAGTCTCACTTCATACCAAAAACAAGAGCATAGCAATGCATAGCATTATGGAAAAAAATGGTGGCCATCCATTTTTATGAAATGCGAGCCAAATCTGTGTTCGTAATCCAAATATTTACCGGGAGCTTGACGTATCTAGCAACATTTCTCTGCAATATTGTCAATCAACGCCATTCTAGTGAGCTACAAGAGGATCCGTTGGAGCAGATTAATAGAAACGTGTTCACCACTAATTTACCAAATGAAAAACACCTGCCATGTCTCGCAGTTCAGATCGAGTCCATTCGGATTTAGAACACAGGGAATTGACTATCATCAATAGCAAGTTTCTTTTGAAAAATACGTTACGAACTTTGAGTACTCGTGACAAACAAGGGGTACCACAATCTTTTGGTGAAATCAGGGCGGCTTACTCATCTCCGCAGCAGACAACAACTTTGTTGAATCACGATAAACACACGATCGTCGGCAAGTAACCCGCCAGACGCTGATGTTGATTATGGCAGAAAATGGCTTCACCCATAGAATCTTTCACGCTCATCAATAAAAACTCTTGTCCATCCTCTTATATTGATGCAAATGAGCCACCATAATCGAAAAAGAGGCCCTTGATCTCTCCATTCTTTTACTGCAAGAAAACTACGAGCTGGTCGAACGAAACAACGGTTCATTGGAAATTTGTGTTTGTCGGCGGGAAAATGATCTCATACATGATCAGCATGGATGACATGTTTGAAACTCCATTTGAGCTTTGAAAAATAACTGTGTCACACGAAATACTGTAAATCTGTAGTGGAAATAATCCTCCTTTATACGTCACAAGCACTAATTGCACTCCAACACATCTCCGAAATAATCTCTCTCGGAGACAACACTGAAAAATCCCTCCCAAAAACTGGGCTTAAAAATGGTGTAGTGGCATCCATTGAACAACATAATCATTTTCGACTCCATCACGCCTGCAGACCAGGATCTCCATGATCTGCACAAATCCTGCATTCTACCAACATATCAACGCCGTGTTAGGCTGGCCATTCTGAAGGCCCGGTTAGCTACATTTTTTATAACTTCTGCATTGTCTCCCGCTCCATGTTCGGTTAAAAGGCTGGCATGAGTAGCACAAATTGTTTTTAGGAAAAACAAAATGAGTGTCGGTGAATCAAAACTCCATCGCAGCTGTCAACGACAACAAATACAACGGGCAAACACAAACCACCACCGCGGGCTCCACGAGCTCTTTTCAAACCTGGTGCAGAAACTCATACATGCCATCCTACAGTGTGCTCGCCAAAAAATAGGATCACCAATGTTACATGATGCGACGTGGCTGGATGGGCATTAAAAATTCACGAGTCAATGAGGTGCACAGAAATAATATTCGATAGCTCCAATAGCTCCACATACTCCACTCTACTGAAAAAGTGAGTCACGCCGCGCAGGAGGATGGTATTCAAGAATGGACGCGAGATCGTGACCATACCCTGCAGAAAAATCCTCCCAACCTTGAACAAACAGGTGTCGATTTCAATGGATTTCTTGAATGCTTTCATAATTTTATTTTTTACACTTCACGCTCTTCCCGCCACTGCATTTACCATAGATCTCAGCACGTCGTCCTGAAATCCTCTCGACGTCGTCCATTTCGGCATGTACATAGCTTTGCATCACATAGTGAGGATAAGATCGTCGACCAAAAAAATAGTAAGACTCCTTCGATTGCCTTGATTGTTTCCCGTGCTCAATTGCTCCTGGATGGTAAAAATAATAGATCATAAACTCCTTTGTGTGTAGCATTCACGAACAATCAACCTTCACACTTTAGCTTGTTCCTTCACCACGATCTTCACGAAACTCGGAATCTGATACATCAGGTGGCAAAGAGGGCAATAAAAACTAAAAACTAAAAAAGCTAAAAGATAATCACATAAACTCCAGATTTTTTAACCATTTGGTTTTTGATCCATCAAAATATGGAAAGAATACTTACTTGCTAAAGAAATTGGAGAAAAAAAATGAGGGAGGGATTTCCATGAGGGAAATCCCCCAATGAGGAAAAACTTCTCAGGCTTATAGGGCAGGGAAAGCCCGCTGATACTATGTTAGAAAAATAGAATACTTGATGTTATTGACTTGAAAGTACCTTGCTTAAATAGCAAGTTCTTACAATTTGATCCATTGGATCATAACTAACTAAGCTAATCTTAGCCACACAATATCCTAGTAACAACTTAGGATATAATTTTATTATTCTAACATTTCCTCTCATTTTTATTTCTTACATTTATTTTGTCTTGTTCAGCTATGAGCAGTTCTTTCAACTTCTTCCATTTAATTTTCATAACATTCATGACCAATTCAATTTTTCTTAAAAATTCCTTTTTAATAATGCCTTTAACATGCATGGTGGATGTACTCACAAAGGTATTTTTAAGAAATAATTTTTATTAAAACTTTTTACTTCAATTGGGTTAGTAAATATCACTCATCAGCGTACACTACATAAATATTGCACGGGGCCCTCATTTAGTTTGGTAACGATAAATGATATCACCCATGTTTTATACTTTTTTTCAGAAAAACATAATACCATCAACTATCCCCATATGGCCGCCATATATTCATGTAGAATTAAAACCTTCTTCGAGGGAAATTTAATATTAACTATGTGAAATCATTTCTTCTTTGTCAATTCATCAGTGTCTTCTTGCGCATCTATGAAGTCCAGTTTAGATCTGCTCACTATTTATCCACAAAAACTATCAGTCCATCATAATCCTAATAGATGATGTGCTCAAGCTAATATAATTAGCCACAATGGCTTATTTCCTTTTTAATTTAATGGAATCGAAAAACTAAATTGAATAAATTTGTGATTAAGGCTATTTACCATCCTCATGTCCTCTCACATTACCTTATTGTCTCACTACTGCATATTTTACCACTTCATAACTAGTATTCTTGTGCCTCCGAAGAATAGATCTTGTGTAAACAGAATTCTCGATAATATACCTTAGCAGTAATTTTGACCTGTCATTGTCATATTGTCATCAATAATATGTTTTAGGTGAGCACATATTCATGATTGTTTTTAATTCATATCATGTAATTGATCATAAATATCTACCATGGTGTATATCCCTATCCATATTCCATATGATAAAAACATTGCTACTAATTTATTAACCAAACATAATTGAAGAGCCAAGATAATCACAACAACCGATGATGCGCAAAGATTTCCTATTTTTGTCAATCTTCACTTTGTTAGAAAATTAAACCATATTTGACGCCCTAACAGATCGGATAACATCATCGTTAATGCTGGTATCTGTAGTTTGATGAGTGGGCAGAAACCCTAATGCAACGCATGTCAAAGAAACCCTAATGTGGCACATGTCAGAGGATAAGCCTTATCCTCCCTTTTTCCGAGCTATAAAAGGTGGAGTGGTCTTTCAAAAAAATTATCGAGGAATCGGGGTAGATTAGAGATTGAAGGATAGCTGAGTAGAGTAGAAGAGTCTGAGCAGTAGTCTCCCGAAAAATCTTTCGGTGTTAATCCTACAACTGTGTTGCAGATGTCTGTGTAAATTTCAATCTTGCCTTGTAATACTACATTTGCAGTCTATTTATCATGAGTGAATAAAATCTCTATTTTGTGTAAGTTTATATCAGATTTTGTTTGCACTAGATCGATGCATTTATCACCCGTTCACCCCAAGTGACACATACTTTCCCCGTGTACCCCAAGTGTGGCACATCCTCCCTTTGCGCTAGACCTTTAGCACAACTTTCGCTTGTTTCCAACCTTTGGTGCAACTTCTCTTTGCACCCGATCCTTGGTACAACTTCAAACCTTGCACTAGACCCTTGGCGTAAGCAAATATTGCGCCAGACACCTTGGTGCATCCAAACCTTACGTCAGATCCTCGATACAAGCAAATATTATGCCAAACCCATTCGTACATCCGAACATTATTCCAGACCCTTAGTGTAGTCAAATTTTGTACCTTATTCTTTCAAATTGGTATCAGAGCTAGAGCCTGCCCGTGGATGATAAGAAGCAATGGCTTCTAGTAGCAACTCATTGCAGTTATAGATACCATGGTTTAATGACAAAAATAATGATTACTAGAGCATCCAAATGAGGGTCATGTTCGAGTCATAGGAGCTATAGGACCTGGTCCAGAATGGCTATGCAGAGCCAGCAGACATAGCAGCATTGAGCACACTCTTCCAGGAAGATTCAGATTTGCTGAAGGAGAATCGAAAGAAGGACCAGAAGGAATTATTTTTCATAATGTATGCGGTTGAGGAGATAATATTCCCACAAATTACAACAACCAAATCTAAGGAGACCTAGGAAATCTTGGCCAACTCCTACCAGGGCACCAACAAGGTGAAGTTGGTGTAGTTGTAGATGTTGAGGAGGGAGTTCAAGAACTTGCAAATGAGCGAGTCGGAGTCCATAAGCAACTCCCTCACCCAAAAAATTGATGTCATCAACCATATGTGGTTGAATGGAGAAATTTTTTTGAATCAAAGGATTATGGAGAAGATTCTGAGGAGCGTACCAACAAGGTTTGACTCAGTGGTGATAGAAATTGAATAATCGAGGTATTTAGCAACCATATCTGTGGATGAGCTCATGGGTTCTCTACAAACACATGAATAGAGGCTAAGTCACTCAACTCAGTCCTCACTAGAACAAGAATTCAAAGTAGTAGAGAAAACTCCCACCAAGAAGCCTCAGGTTCTAAAGGAGGAAAAGGCAGAGGCAAGCGTGGGAAAGCCAACAAGCAAGTAGGAAGGTAAAACTCTAATAAGGGAGAGATCAATTGCAACTTCCATCAGCAAGGAGGAAGAGGCAACAACAAAAACCAGCAAGGAGGATCTTATCAGAGAAAGGATAAATCAAAGATCCAATGTTATTATTGCAAGAAGTTTGGTCACTATATTTTTGAGTGCAGAAAGAAGATGGCCAAAGATAACCAACAATAAGCACACTACATAGATGAGCCTGATAATGGAGAGTATATATATGTTTGTGGAAATGTGTTGTTAACTTATAGTATTGAGGACGAGAGCTAGAAGAATATTTGGTATCTCGACAGTGGTTGCAGTAACCACATGATGGGGAACAAAGAGATGTTCTCACAACTGGATGAAACAATCCAGTCCGAGGTGAAAATGGAGAAAAATAGCAAAGTTCCTATGATGGGGAAAGGGAAAATCCTCATTAGTACCAAGCAAGGTAAAATTAAGCAGATCATCGATGTCTATTATGTGTCTGGTTTGAAGCACAATTTTCTAAGCGTTGGACAACTTGTGTAGAAGGGGTACGTTGTTCAATTCAAGGAAGGACTTTTCATCATCAAAGACAAGGAGCATGGGCAGATTGCAACTTTGTCCATGACTAAAAACAAGATGTTTCCACTGTAGATTCAAAATGAATCTCTGATGTCTTTTAGTGCAGTTGAGAAGGATGCTACCTGGTTATGGTATCTCAGATTCGATCACCTAAGCTTCAGTGGCCTGAAATTACTGCACAAGAAGTAGATGGTGAAGGGTTTACTCCTTATTGAGCAACCAAATCAAGTTTGTAAGGGTTGCTTAGTCGAAAAGTAGCACAGGGATGCATTCCTTGTAGGATAGTCTTGGAGAGCTTCACAACCATTGGAGCTGGTGCATTCTGACATTTGCGGTCCAATGCAGACCAATACATTTATCGATAACAAATATTTATTGAATTTCATTGACGAATTCAGTCGGAGGACATGGGTATATCCCATCAAACAAAATTCAAAGGCGTTTGGGAAATTCAAAGAGTTCAAGGCTCTGGTTGAAAAATAAAGTAGCTACCAAGTGAAGACTCTCAGGACATATGGAGGAGGTAAGTATATCTCCAATGAATTCCAAAACTTTTGCAAGAAAACTAGAATTTATAGGCAACTAACTACCAGATACACACCGCAGCAAAATGATGTAGCTGAGAGGAATAATAGAACCATTATGGATATGGCACGAACGACAATTTTGGCTTACCAGCGGAATGGAGAAAACTGTCGCGATATCGCGACGCTTTTACGATCTAGATGCCATAAGGATAATTCGTCGTGATTTCGTGACACTTTTGATGGTTGGATGATTCGGAGGCACTCTGTTGCGATTTTGTGACCTTTTTGGCGTTATGGAGCAAGTTGGTCTTCTAGTCACGATTTCGCGACAATTTTGGCGAAGGGTCGCTGGAGGGAGATGTCGTCGCGATTTTGCGACATGTCACGATTTCGCGACATGTCGCGATTTCGTGACATGTCACGATTTCGCGACATGTCGTGATTTCGTGACATGTCGCGATTTTGCGACATGTCACATTTTCGTTGGCACCGCTGCGGAGGAGACGGGGTTGACTGTCGCGATCTCGCGACATGTTGCGATTTCGTGACATGTCGCTTTTTCACGCCCAGTTGACTTCTTTGCTTTGTGTTGTGTTGGGTTGACTTTGTGCTCTACTCTTGTAGTGTTGTTTGTTGTTCTTGGTTGGGATGTGTTCTCTCCCGCTTGTAATTGCTCTTTGTATTAATACAAGTTTTTCATTTTTTCAAAAAAAAAAAAAAACAATCAAACTCAATAATTCTTATCAAATAATCCCTTTTCTATCCAAATTAGCATTCACAACATCCAACAATCACTCACAAGGAAGATATGCCCATAACTTTTGTTTGATGAAGAATTGTCCTTAAAAACCTATGTCAATTATAACCACTTTCTTTGCCAATCACAAATGTTAGATGCCATAAATAGACCTTATCACTTCCTCTTGATATTAATGCATTAAAAGAAAAATAATCACAACTTCAAAATATTCCAAAGCATTGACAAATTATTTTTATCCTTTTTATAAAGCAAGATCAAAATAAAATTCCTTTTCACATATTAACTCCACTCTTTAATTCATTTCCAAGGCATCAATAAAATAAAATAAACTATTTTAATCCTTATACCTCCCTACTTAAAACACTTCCCACTTAATAATATGTATGCCTCAAAAAACCCTTTATCATAACATAGGCCTTACAAAAATTAAATTAATTTTTCATACCTTAGAATTTCACCCAAAATATTTTGTGCACCACACAAACTACCACCACACGAATTAGAACCCAAAACCTCACTGCCAGGGTTGCGCCCTAGCAAACGCTAGGCTAGCTGCGTGGGCTATGCACCAAATTTAAACAAAGGGACATGATATTGCTTTTATCCCTGTCTTCCATGATAAAAATATAGAATGTGAAAGGTCCTTCCTTTCTCCCTTGCAAAAACGTGATCACAATTTGAACCCACAACTTATTCTCAACAAATGCCTTAACTCTACCTTGCCTTCCATCTACGCTACCCTGTGCGTCGTGTAGGAACTTCGTGCCCACTTTGATTTCAACACACACTCTTTTGTCCTTTTCAAATAGCATGAATATTCTCCCTTGAAGCACATGCACGAAATATGTCTTTTGCACAATCGACAAATGCATTAACCTTTGGGAAAATAATTTACCCCTCTTTATATGCAATATGGTAAATGTGGAGATGTCGACCCTTATTTTGATTGGCCATATTTTCAAAAAGAAATTTTGCACCAAGAATAATTTGAATTAAAATTTTAACCAAAAGGTTAAAATATTTTAATTAAAATTATTTAACCTTTGCTTCCTTTAATATTTTTAAAACTTGCTTACTTGCTCTTTTCAAGGAGAATGCTTTGCACTTCATAAATAATAATTTAATTATAATTTTTTTAAATTCAGAATGAATTTAAATATTATAATTAAATATTTAAATGTCCTTTGGGCATTTTTAAATATAATTTTCCTTAGGTATTTTAGAAAAAACTTTTGCCATTTTCACCTTAGCAAAATAACCTTATTATTTTCTTTCAACCACCATGGAACAGAGATATCCTTTCAACCTTTTTATTTTTGCCAAACATTATAATATTACTATCCTTCTTGCTTCTATTTTTGCTACTTCGGCCATATAATATTTGAATTAAATATTATATCCTTGCCTCTTAAATAATCAATCATGAACCATTTATTTAAAATTCCTTTGAAATCTGCTTAGTATTCCTTTGACATCAATGACGACAAATTTTGCTCATATTTCCAATAATAATATCAATACAATAATAAATCAATGCACATAATAACCATTCACACAAGAGACAAGGAATTATATGGAAACACCCTTTCGAAATAAAACCATGATAAAATATTTCTTATGTATTTATTCAATAAATTTTATGGGCACCAACCCATAGGAGACACCAATCCCCTATACAATTTCATGGACACCAATACACATGAGAAACCAATCCCCTATACAATTTCGTGGACACCAATCCATAGGAGACACTAATTCCTATACAATTTCGTGGATACTAATCCACAGGAGACACCAATATCCTATACAAGTTCATGGACACCAATCCATAGGAGACACCAATCCCCTATACAAGTTCATGGGCACCAACCCACTCAATTCTACTCCAAAATTTGCTCACAAATATGTTCACAAATACTGCTCAAATCTTCTCATAAATATGCTCACAACCACTACTCAAGTGTGCTCAACACTAATCCAAAATCCTGCTCTTACTCTTTAAATTCTTCCCTTTTCTTGAGTTTACTTTCTTCAAACCAAAATATATTCTACCCAGAATTCTTTTAACCTCCTAAACATATAGATGATGTAATTTTGTAGTAATATTCAAATGACAAAACTATTATTTACATTCATTAATTTTTTCACTTCCACATGTCTCACATTTATTACATTTTAAAGGTAGCTCTACTCTAGCACTTGATAACTGACCTTGTAAATGTTGATTTGTAACTATCTTGTGCACCTCTCCTTCTTCTTGTAGATAGCTGAAATGTCCTTCCTTTTCAATTGGATGCTTGGGTGAAGATGTGCATTAATCCTTTTACTATGTGACACCTCCAAATCTACCTCAACAAAAATATTGATCTTTCTTTTGTATGTGCACTCCAAATCTGCTATATAATTTCTTTTTGTTTCTTTATCTAAATTTCAATTCAAACACTCTTATCACTCCAATAATAAATCTTACAAAATATAACCTTTATTAAAAAATAAAATGACTCCTTATATCTCCCACTTTATCAACAATTATAATAATACCACCTTAAAAAAATATTATCTTACTATACCTCAATGGCTGCCAATGTCAAACAAACCTTTCACCTTTGGAATATCTATTGCCATTCTTTTTCTAAAATATCATGCATGTAACTTGAACTTGGGTCTCTCAACTACCACCTTTACCAACAAAAAGTGAGCCACTTCGGATACACCATCCGATGGAAAGTAATTTCATGATCTTCAACTTGAAGTCGTGGGCATCACAATTTTTGCAAAAATAAACCAACTCAAAATTCTGAGCCCCAGTGGGTTGGTAGGATTCGAACCAAGACGTCCTGCTAGACAAGCCTAACATTGTCGATGGTAACCATTTGAGCTAGAGCACTCAACAGAACTAAACTTGGAAAATATCTTATTTGTCTTCTAATGCTTTAGAACTTTACCACAACAAAATATACATACCACATGAATCGTTTCTGCATAGAGCTCATCATCAAGCACCTGTTTCACACAGAAATTTCACAAGGCCTTTGACCATGTGATCTAAAAGGGTTTGTGCTCATTTAGTGCTCTCCAAGTATTCAAAGAGGTTTGCACTTATTCCAAGTCTTTTCCAGATCTGTTTCTAATCTTATCTTAGTCCTCTGAATCGAGTGCTGAAAGATTACCTCCTTCTCAACATTTGCTAAGGTGCTTTCTTCTTAGTAGATGTCTTATCTCCTAAACAAGTTTGTATATGACACTGTGACCTACTTTTCCTTCAATTTTGGGCTCTCTCCTTTCTTTCATCTTATGACTCTATTTTCATAGGTTTTTATTGCTATCACCACTTAACTCTATTTCATCAAAGGTCTTGAAACCCATGTGCTCTTAAGCTTTTTTTGTGTGTTCTAAATTGGACCTACATTTGCCAAGGTTCTGTTTTAGCGACAGTCTGGGGATTCGAAAGCGAGACCTCTCAGAAATCCTATCATAGTGTTTTTATCACCTCCTTTCGATCTTCGGATGAATGGTTTGTTCTATAGTGCCAGCTTCCCTTACTTGAGCGTATCAACAAAATAACTTTCTCATGAAAGGAATACACTACCCAATCAATGTATGGAATATGAAGACATTCGTAAGTTCTTCCACTCCACACTTTGTTGTACCAGTTGCTTTTCACAACTGCACTCATGCACTCATCTGCCCTTATTCTTCTTCATCACCGCCTCACATTCAACCTTTGCTGCCCTCTCACCATCTGTGAACTCCCTTCTACCACTTAAAAACCTTCCGCCGTAGCAGACTTATCGCTTGCACAAGTAACTCGAAGGCATCAATTTCCTCTACTACATTTTCAAATGAATTTCAACCTTTTATATATACACAACCTTTATTTATGCACAAGGTCGGCCCATATACTTTATATTTCGAAACATTAACTTTATAATATTTAAATTTAATATTTAAATATTATAAGGTTTAACCTTGTAATAATATTTTTTATAACTTTAATATTTAAATATTTAATTTAAATATTAAAGCATATTCTTGTAATTCAAAACATGATGTTGCCAAAACTCATGAGCATACTTATAATTAAATTATCCTTCCAATTCTTCCTTTGACATCAATGACAACTCAACATTTCTAACAAGTAGACCTAATACCTTCCACCTTTCTTTCATCAATAGATTTTGAGATAGATCTCCCAAGGGCTTATGCTAGGATAATGATCAAATAGGGGGATAAAGTATCCCCTTGATGAAGGTATTACTTACATTTAAAGTATCTAGATGTTTTTCCATTGACTATTACTGAGAACATGGATGAGGTGAAATATATTGACAATAAGTCAATCCAATCTTGATGAAACCCAAATTTTCTCATCACTCGGATAAGAAAATTCCACAATACCCTATCATAGGTCTTGTTCATGTCTATATTGAAAATCATTCCTTCCTCCCCACTTTTTGTATTGAATGGATGACTTCATGAATTATTATTATACCATCTAAAATCTTACGTCCTTTTGCAAACCCTCCTTATTGTGGGTCTATTATGAATTGGAGCACCACCTTAATAGTATTTGCTAGAGTTTTGAAAATAATTTTATACAAAGTGTTGCAAAGACTAATAGGCTAGAATTCATAAAAAGATCTTGCTCTAGCTACCCTTGGGATAAGAGCCAATAAGGTGGAATTCACATCACTTGGAATATGATGGTTACTTTGAACCTCCTTCATTTTCTCAATGATGTTAGACCCCACAATGTGCCAAAATATTGTAAGAATTCCGTTGGCAATCCATCAGGCTCTAGAGATTTTTTTCCACTCATATCAAAAATTGCCCTTTGGATCTCCAATATTTGAGGGGACTCAAAAGGTAATTGTTCATTTGATTGATGATTAAGGTAAGAATATTTTGGATCATAGAGTTCATTGCTTCCTCATTAAAGGGTGTTGTCATACAAATCGGTTTTGTGAAGAAATATATTGGAGATTTTTTTCCACTCATATCAAAAATTGCCCTTTGGATCTCCTCATCTTTGAGGGGACTCAAAAGGTAATTGTTCATTTGATCGATGATTAAGGTAAGAATATTTTGGATCATAGAGTTCATTGCTTCCTCATTAAAGGGTGTTGTCATACAAATCGGTTTTGTGAAGAAATATATTGTCTCTTCTCTGATCTCAATCAAATATTTCATCACTTGACAATCCTCTTCTCAAATTTATATGATTTTGTTGCTACTTAAATGCCTTAAGAGTTGAAACATGAAAAAACATTATGTTGTGATCCACCTCCTTGAGCCAAGTTATTCTTGATTTTTTTCACCAAAATATCTCATCACATGCCAAGGTGTTATGGTACTCAACTAAAATTTGTTTTTATCTATCTCACACTTCTTCTAACAACCCCTCCCTATCCACCTATCCTTCAATATCCTATAATTGATTTTTTAATTATGTTTTTTTTTTGAGAAAAATATGCCCAAAAACATATTTTTTCCACTGTTTTAGGTTCTTTTTTATGAACCTTTGTTGCTTAGCAATTTGGGTAATTTTGTCTCTTGAGAAATCTACCTTCCACCAATCTGAAATTTGGGCTTCCAAGTTATCAAACTTGAGCCACATCATCTTGAATCTAAAGGAACTTTTGAATAGTCACTTTGTCTATCTACTCTCCCATAATAGTGGATTATGATCTAATCCATTTTTAGGAAGAGCAAAAATGAGAGGATCTCCAAAGAGCTATAAGTTCTCTTTTAACAACAAAATTCTATCTAATCTAATTTGGATTAGTTGCTCTCCAATGCGATGGTTGCTCCAAGTATACTTCATCCTCCTTAGGTCCACATCCATAAGCTCATTATCATTAATGAATTAGGTAAAATATATCATTCCTTCTAATATTGTGGGGATACCTCATTTCTTGTCATAAGGGTTTAAGGGGGAGTTGAAATCCCCATCCAAGATCTAGGGACTGCCATCAAAAGATTCTCTTTGTTGGTTGAGATTATGCCAAAGTTATTTTATCCTTGCAACAATATTTGGGGCATATACATTTGTAAGAATCCATTGTCTGTTAATTTACTTATAGTGCAGAAGAGAAGTAATGAGTACGTCCGATTGGATTAAATGTCTTCCTTCAAATGTGTTCATCTCCCATAAGCATAGTAACCCCATAGATGCCCCTAAGGTAGGGCTTGCTACAAAATTTTCCTCCCTCAAAATTCATTGTTTTATAGCCTTTATACTTTGTTGGTCTGTCATTTCCTAAAGAAGAATAATGTGTGGATATTTTTCTTTTCTCAACATTTAGACAAATCTATGTTTAATACGGGCATTAAGTCCCCTTGTGTTCCATGAAAGTAGTTTCATTTTTTATTTTTTTAGGTAGTTTTTTCCCTCCACCACCTAGAGATAAGACAATTTGGGTTCCATTTGAAATATCAACCTTCTTTTCATGTTCCTTGATTTTTTTCTTGGATGGCTTTCCTTGAATTTTATGCATGCCAACATCAATTCTCCCTTTTTTTTATTCTTTTTTTGATGACTTGGGGTTGGGCCAACTATTTTTAATCCTTCCAACATTTTATCTTGTTTTCCTTCTACCTGGGTTACAACCCCCTTTAGAATTATTTGGTTTTATTCATGTGATTCAACATAGATATGTGATGTTGCAATTTCTAAATTAGAAAAAAAATTAGAAATACGAACTTCAAAATCCTATATCATGTGTTCCTCAAAACGTACCTCCTAATTCTCTGCCAGAATTTGACCATGGGTTCCTCAAAATGTACCTCCTGATTCTCCACCATAATTTGACCCTCCTTGGGGGTGTCCTATTGTGTTGGTTCTTTCATCTCGTTTCCATTGATCCCATCGGTCTTGTCCTTTTCATCCCTGCCTTGTTTGGAGCTCTCCTCTTTGTCTTATTTCTTTTGCCACACTTTTTTTATTCTAGGTTGACTTTTGGTGAGGAGGGCATGCATTGGCTATGTGCCCTAATTTCTTGTAAAAGACACATCTTATCGGAGCATTCACATATTTGATTGCCTAGTTACATACCCCCACCTTCAATACTAGTCGGATTGATTCAGGTAAATCCTTCTCCATGTCAACATTAATACAAACTCTTGCATAAATAAGACATGGTCAGACAGTGGTGGTTAGATCAATAGCCTGTTAAGATCCTGCTATAAAATAAACTCAAATAACACACTCTCACACAATTGCTTGGAAATAAACTCACATAAACATCACATTAATATAACAAAAATTTGCATAAAGAACAATCTCACAATAAGACAGAATCGCGGGCCTCTTCGAGGGGGCAACCTCCTTCAATACTTCATTAATTTTGCAAAAGATGATTACATTGGTGCCTTTTCGGGTATTTAAGGAGTTTCCTTCCAAGGTTGGCTTACATGCAAAATGCCACCTGGATTACATGCATAATGCCACCCGAATTACATGCATAGTGCCACTTTGAATTACATACACAATGCCACTCGAATTACATGCATAATGCCACACGAATTACATGCACAATGCCACCTATCTACCATGTGTTACATAAAAAGGGTGCCATTTGTCATAGGCACTACCTAAGCTAAAACTTAGAACATTACAAAATATTAATCATGGGTACTACCCACGTTCACTAGGAATTATTACATCAAGGAAGTTATAACATTAAGGGTTAGGATGAGATCCTAACATGCACTTCTCCTTGAAGAAGCTTTGTCCTCAAAGCTGAAAATGAGGAAACTATTGCTGGAGTTGATGGAGAGACTCCCATGTAGCATCCTCAGGTTGAAGTCTACGCCACTGAACCAGGACCTCTGTAATGGTACGATTGCGCAGAGTGCGAGTTCGACGATCCAGCAGCTACTTTGGTGCAAGTAAGATGGAGCCTGCTTCATCCAATTCGGGGAGTGTTGATGGAACCTATGCCTTGGAGCTGCCCGAAATGTAGGAGGAAGGCGTGAGTGGAGGGCGCCCGTAAACTACCTCAAACGGTGTGAGTTTGGTGGCGGTATGATAGGAAGTGTTGTACCACCATTCGGCCAAAGAAAGCCATTTTGCCCAATGAGTAGGATGATCAGAGGCAAGGCAGCAAGGGTAGGTTTCCAAGCATTTATTAACAACCTCTGTTTGATCATCAGTTTGCGGATGGTAGGCTGAACTCATTTTGAGCCGAGTCCCCTGCAACTTAAACAACTCTTGCCACAAATTGCTAGTAAAGGCGGGACCACGATCAGATACAATGGAGGTTGGCATGCCATGAAGGCGAAATATGGAGTCAAGAAAAATTTGGGCAATAGTGAATGTTGTGTAAGGATGGGTTCGGGCACAAAAGTGAGCATACTTTGAAAGGCGGTCCACTACCATGAAAATAACAGACTTGCCTCCAAATTTAGGTAGCCCTTTTATGAAGTCCATAGAGATGTCAGTCCACACCTGATCTGGTATCGGCAATGGTGGAAGAGTGCCCAAAGAGCGCACTGTTTCTCCTTTCATCCTTTGACTCGTGTCGTGACTCGCCACCAAAGAGCAAATGTCCTGTTTCCTACCTTTCCAAAATAAGGTGCGCTTGAGTTGCTCATAAGGTGGTCTGATATTGGGAGGTGTACTATCCGGCAATAATGGAATGGCATGGTCATGAGAGCGATGCGGTGGTAGTGTGGTTGGTTCTGAAAAGATGACCTCATGTTTGTGGAGAATCTGTTGCATGTCTTGTGGGATTTCACCCATTGGAGATGTGGATGGTTGGATGGAGAATAGTTGTGCAATGACCCCACATGATGATTTTTTTAGCAATTTCTCCATGTCGTTTGAACTGATAACTTGAGGTGTTCTTGCCGGGGAGCCCTTGATGATGTGTGTTTGTCCGTTCTGGGAGAACTACATCCAAAGTTCAGCAAAGTTCTAGCTGATAGTGCCCAATGTACTCAACCATTGGGATCCCAAAATAATATCACATCCGCCCAACTGGAGGGCAAACATGTCCTGCTTGAGTTCATAGTCCCCTATCTTGATTTTTACATTGTGACACTTTCCTTTACAAGGTAAGGTTCCCCCATTGGCTACCATGACCTCAAAGGAATTACAAGTGTGGATATAGCAATTTTCCCGTTGAGCAACTCTAGGGTCAATGAAGTTGTGCGTGCTTCCCGAATCCAGAAGGATGGAAAGACGTTGGCCCTTGAAAAATCCTGTAACCTTCATGGTTTGACTAGTAATGTCTGTAAGGGCATGGATTGTAATTGTTGTCTCAGGTTCCTGTTTTACTTTTGGAGGGTCCTCATCCTCATCACTCTCGTCAGCGGTATCAGGTTCTTCAACATCTATCAAGAACAATTTTTTGTGTGCACATTTATGCCCTTTGAAAAACTTTTCATCACAATTGTAGCATAATCCTTGGGCACGACGTGCATCCATCTCTTCGATGGTGAGGCGCTTGGGTGCAGCAGGTTTATTATCATCTAGGTGTTGGGCTCTAGGAGGAAATGAAGGTCTATTTTGAGGAAACTTTGATGGGTGTCTTTGGGCAGAGAGTTTAGATTCGACCAAATGGGCCAAACTGATAGCTTCCATCATAGTTCGTGGTTTCAACATTTTTACTTCTGCTTGGAGCTCCATCTTCAACCCACTGATATAACAACTCTGGAAGAACCCTTCACTCAATCCTCTTGTCCTATTGGCCAATTTTTCAAATTGAGCTTGGTACTCTCGGACTGACCCTGTTTGTTGCAGTTTGGTCAAGGCTCCTGTAAAGTCCTCAAACTCACTAGGACCAAATCGAGTGAGTAGTTGGGATTCAAAATCCTCCCAAGAGAGATTTGGGTAGGCAAGACGCAACCATTGAAACCAATGTAGAGCCTCAGATTCCAAGTTAAAGGAAGCCATCTGGACTCGATGAAATATGGGTACATTATGAAGTCGAAAGAATTGGTCAACCCGACATAGCCACCCATCAACATCCTTCCCACTGAATTTGGGAAAGTCCAATTTGGGCATTTTAAAGGGTGGATCATGGTCACGATTCCTTGTAGAACTCTCAGCTTGGTATTCTGATTTGGGTGGTTCTCTTCTTAGTTTGTTGTCTACTTCTGTCAATGCTTCTTCTAAGCAATTGCTAGTGGCCTCATGCTCTAGGCGAAGACCTTGGACTTCTTCCCTTATGCAGTGAAAAGTTGAGTTCAAGTTCTCAATGGCTTTTGTTAGGGACTCCAAGTGTTCTAGTTCTTTCTGGTGTCCACGGGTACCCTGGGCCATTTTTTAAACCTTTTGTGACCAGTTACTAAAAATAGAATTGAATTTTTAGGACTTACTATTTTTAGTAAGTGCCCAAAAAAGTGCTTGGGTGCTATATATCAAAATGATCAGCAAAAGGAGGTGGTCACAATGAGCTATATCTCTCAACACTACTTTTTGGCACCCCAGACTTTTTTTTTAATCTCCTGTTTTGCTGAGTCTAACGGTGTTTACAGATTCTGATTCTGAGCTACTGAGCAAAAGTTGGGTACTGGAGCACTATCTATAACTGGCCGTGTTTCACACTCAAGATTATCTGTATTTTGCGGGTGATCGATATGACAGTTCCGTTCGACCTCGAAGATCGTGAATTCGTCTCGACCGTGTTGACCTCTCCGACTCTGATCGACTCGATCGTGGATCGCCATCTGTAAATTTTACTATTATTCTCCAAACTTTCAACTTAAGTGTCACCCTCATGGCTTATCCCGAATGCATGTCCCTTCTGTTATTTTTTTAGTAGAGGACTCCTTTCTCATATGCTCACTTTTGAATTGCAGGTTTACGAACAGGGATGTTTGGATTTTTATTTTTATTTTTTTATGTTTTTTACAGGTTGAAGTTTTAACAGAACTAGGGAATGCTAAGTATAGGAGTATGTACCACCCATAGGCCCTCTAATATACCGAAAGTGACGAACAATAGTGCTCGGACCAATATTTCAGACCACTGCTCAAGGAGGATTCCACACATACCCTTGAGCACACTACCTGCCTCTCTGACAATACGGGAGGGTAATCGTCCAGGATGCTGTGTCCCGTAGACTATGAGTAATACAAGGCCGAAGAGCTTCCTAATGGCTAAAAGTTTGTTTAATCCTAGATGGTCTCCCGATATACCCGAAGATACGTGGGAGCTCAAGTCCGTGCGCGAGTTCTGTCTGAGGCCTGGGTATTGGAGCTTGATCGCCCCTCACTTCACTAGACGCTTTATGGGCTATCTAGCTTAGCCAATAACGACAGATCCTTCGCGATATTTTAAAACCCCCAATACAGGGTTTCTACCTACTCAACTAAAAATATTTTTTGTTTTGTTTTTTGTCTGGAAAAAAATGCACTGTATTTTTTTTTGAATTTTTTTTAATAAGGAAAAATAGAAATGGGAAAAACACATAAAATTTATACCTAACAGGTGGATTGGATGGCAAGAATCGTTGCAGTTGCAGCAGAACTTGGCCCTGGAAAGCGCTCTGATACCACTTGTTAAGATCCTGCTATAAAATAAACTCAAATAACACACTCTCACACAATTGCTTGGAAATAAACTCACATAAACATCACATTAATATAACAGAAATTTGCATAAAGAACAATCTCACAATAAGACAGAATCGTGGGCCTCTTCGAGGGGGCAACCTCCTTCAATACTTCATTAATTTTGCAAAATATGATTACATTGGTGCCTTTTCGGGTATTTAAGGAGTTTCCTTCCAAGGTTGGCTTACATGCAAAATGCCACCTGGATTACATGCATAATGCCACCCGAATTACATGCATAGTGCCACTTTGAATTACATGCACAATGCCACTCGAATTACATGCATAATGCCACACGAATTACATGCACAATGCCACCTATCTACCATGTGTTACATAAAAAGGGTGTCATTTGTCATAGGCACTACCTAAGCTAAAACTTAGAACATTACAAAATATTAATCATGGGTACTACCCATGTTCACTAGGAATTATTACATCAAGGAAGTTATTACATTAAGGGTTAGGATGAGATCCTAACATAGCCACCAACTGCCCTATTTCCTTTCCTATGCCTGCAAACACCTCATAGTTCTAGAAATGAAAGTATAGACTTGGCAATATTTTCCATACTATGCTTGGGTGAATCTCTAGGTATCCAGGTCAAAATCAAGACTCTATCCACCGCAAGAGGATTCCACGTCGTCGAAACTCGCAGGTTACTCTCGAGTACCCGTGAAACTCACGGGTTAGGGAGGCCTACAAGTTTTTCTAATAAGAGACTCGGGCTGAGTAACTCGTCAACTCGTGGTGATTTACTTGCCCATTATTCGTCGAGTACTCGATGATTACTTACCGAGACTTGTATGGAGAGAAGTAGGGGCCGAGGTAGGGGAAAGAGAGGGGAAGCAAGGAAGAGGTAGGGGAGACTCGTACAAAAGCAAGGGCCAAGACAGAGAAGAGGCAGGGAAGACTCGTATGGATGTAGGGACTGAGGGAAGGAAAAGGTAGGGGATATTCGTATGGAAGCAGGGGCCGAGGTAGGGAAAAGAGAGTCGGGGCAGGGAAGAGGCATGGTAGACTCATATGGAGAGAAGCAGGGACCGAGGCAAGGCAGGCTCATATGGAGAGAAGCAGTGGCTGAGGCATGGGAAATAGGGGAAATACAGGGGAGGCAGGGGCCAAGGTCGAGGTCGAGGTAGGGAATAGGTAGGGGTCGAGTCCGAGGCAAGGAAGAGGCAGGGGAGGGGTCGAATCTAGGGAAAGGCATACAAATAAATTTTAATTAAACATTTTAAAAATATTGTTTTAATAACTACATTTGCACAATCAAAAAAGTATATGCTAATTTTTCTCTATGCTTGTTGCAATTTTGCCTTCCTCCCTCTTAGCGAGTCTTCCACTGCCAAACTGATAAATATGAACTACAAATACTCAAAATACAAAGACCTTGTAAAAGCTGCGACCACGATTTTTACAAACTCAATCAAAATCAGAACATAAACCAAACAAACAAACAAAAAGAATCCCTAGAAAAAGCTCATTAACATGTCATAAATAAGTCTCCACACTTCATGGCTCACACAAAAACAAAAAGAAGATTTCTCCCCACCATTAAACCATAATTGAATGACCTCGCATAGCTTCCGATCTTCAAAACATTACCCTTAATACATTACCTTTAATTAATGAGACACCAATTGCACCCTTAATACATTACCTTTAATGAGACCAATTGCACCCTTAATACATTACGCTTAATGAGACACCAATACACCAATTGCACACATGTGCAGCTATCCAGCGACACATACGCGGTGCTTATATCCGCCTCTAAGTATGGGGTGCTTATATATAACGTGTCAAATGCCGCGGACCTTGCTTTACGATCAAGTAGTTTTGAGTGCATTTAATGCATTGACATGGAAAGACAAATCCGTTTTGTAAGTCAAAGATTCGAAGGCCCGGGGTACGAGGGGCACAGATTAGAAATGTGCGACAGTATAGACAAGTCGAAGGCCCGCGGTACGAGGGGCTCAGATTAGAAATGTGCGACAGTATAGACAAATGCTAATTTTCTGTCGAATGACCGAGACTAGAAATGTGAGACATTACGGGTAAATAGTAATTTCTGTCGAGGGTCTGAGATTAGAAAGTGCGACATTAGGGGTACATGCTAATTTATGTCGAGAGGTTGAGATTAGAAAGTGCGACATTACGGGTAAATGCTAATTAGAAATGTGCGACAGTATAGACAAATGCTAATTTTCTGTCGAAGGACTGAGATTAGAAATGTGAGACATTACGGGTAAATAGTAATTTCTGTCGACGGGCTGAGATTAGAAAGTGCGACATTACGGGTAAATGCTAATTTATGTCGAGGGGTTGAGATTAGAAAGTGCGACATTACGGGTAAATGCTAATTTCGACTGAGATTAGAGGGGCTGAGATTAGAAAGTGCGATATTATTCGAAAATGCTACTTTCGAAGGACTGATATTAGAAAGTCCGACATTATGAGTAAATGCTAATTTCTTTCGAGGGACTGAGATTGGAAAGTGCGACTTCATGCGTAAATGCTAATTTCTTTCGACGGACTGAGATTAAAAATGTGGGATAAATGCTAATTTCTATCGAGGAGCCGATAAGAAAAGTGGTCAATGCTAATTTCTATCGAGGCGGCTGCCGTCGGGAATGCCAATGGCCGTTCCCGGTGATTATCTATTTCCGAATGCTGCGCAAGTTAAAATGGGTAAACGGTGATCTTATGTGTCTCCTTCTACTACCAAGGACACGGGATTGACAGCCTAATGTTGTGACGTTATGTTAAAAAATTATTTGTTAGTTTATTTTATTTTAAATTTTTTTCCCATGTTTCTTTTTCCGATTTTTTTCCCGAATTTATCGAGTTGCCGAGAACTCGCGAGAATTAGGCTTCCGAGTTTATAGCGACTTGCTAGTTTCGAAACACTAGTCCTCCCACAGAATTCTATGCAATTCTTCACTGTAGCATTGTCACGATTTCCATGGCCATGAAAAACCCCTTTGGCATTGTCACGATTTCCATGGCCATGAGGCCTCCATTTTGTCGCTGCCCACTTTCTTACCGCATCTAGCTCTGGACAGGCAATGTTTCTCCAGTATGGACCATATGTAGCAATTACAGTATCCTTTTAATTATAAGCTATGTATTTACCACAGGCCGATGGTGGTTTGGTCGCAAAAATCAGTAAGTTTTCAGGAAATTCTTTGCCGCCTCAGAAGAGGAAGCTACCACGGTGGTAGCAGAACCCAGTCCCAGAAACATTATGGGACCATATTGCTCCGCCAGTCCATGGTGATGAGTTTTCCCCATATAATAGAGATTCCAAATGATAGACCATGTACATGGTGCTGATGACAACCTTGCATTATTCTTTTTCGAACCTCTAAATAAACCTTGCATGTACATGGTCCTGATGACAACCTTGCATAAACACATCTTATTCAACTAAATAACATATTCAGGATACAACAAACACATCTCGTTCAATTAAATAGCATATTCAGGATGCAACTTTATAGCTTCTGTAAAGAGTATTATTTTATCGCTTAGTTGTCTTAATAGTCCTTTTTAGGATATACCTGAAGAGTCCAAGTGTCCACAAGGTTACCTGCTTGACGGTCTTACGAAACTGGTGCGACATATTGTTATCAGAGTGAGTTTATTAGTTTTTATTTATAATATTTTATTCATACATTTTGTTTTTACCATTTTTATCCATAATTTAAGTGGTGTCTTGACTGATAGACTACACTCAAGGGATGTTAATTGTAAGTTAATGAAGTTGATAGTTTTAAGTTTGATTATACCTTATTAGTACCTTGTTTTCCAGTTGAGATTTGCACATATTTTGTGTTATCAGTTATAACTAAAAACATGTTTAAGTTTGTATTTATTTTTTAATGTGAACAATAATAAAATTATTTAATTTTCATCCATATTAATTTGTATCAGAGTTACATATTGCAACCAAAGACTGGATATTTGTTTTAGTTTTTTTTTTTTTTTCAATCAGATGGTGCTGAATTCTTGCTATCACAGAGTTTACTTCGATTATATTAGCATAAACACTATGATCCATGGAATAAGAAAAATTCTTATAACTAGCAATTAACTTATAAGATATTAAAGTTGCGAAGGTGGGCAGCAGTAACAACTGCTGCACATTACTGCTGCCCCTCACCCTCGCCCTCAAGGTAACTCTATCCCACACAAAATTAATTTTTGTGCACCGAGTTAACCGCGCGTGTCCAAACCGTCGTGTGCACATGTACACAAATTCACACCATACATGTCGTTTGAAGAGCTGACACGCATCCGTCAACCTTTCATTATTTTAACTTGTCAAAATCCTCGATTCACACGGAAACACATCATAAAAACAGGAGTGAGCAGCGCCACATGACAGGTACACTTTTGCTGAGTTACACACGTATTCTTTATAAATTATTTGCATGGTTTCAGGGATTTGCAGTGTAATTTTTCATATATTTAGTATATAATATAATATATATTTTATTAAAAAGGCGCACAATTTTTGCTTACTTTTAATAGTTTTAAAAAAATAAATAAATAAAAAAGAGCATATTTTATATTAAAAAAGGAATTATATATATATATATATATATATATATATATATATATATATATATATATATATATATAATTGTGCTTCTTTATGCGTATTTAAGTGTTTAGTTGAAATATTGCATATTTGTGAATTAAATTACTCTTATATTTAGTGGATTTTGCATTTGTTCATTTTAAGCAAACTAGACACTTTTTTTTATCTTGGTCTTAACTTACTTTGCAATGGTCTTTAATTTGGCTTAGTCAATGTAGTTGTTGCCTTGGTCAATAAGGTTAATGATATTAATGTTCAATCTTTGTCTTCAGATGCCAAAATTTATAACAATGACCTTCATTCTAAAGTCAAATGCAAGGTCAAGATTTATGATGGCCTTAAGGATCTTGATGTCTTTAATAGCTAGATATTAGATATGGAGACATGGTTTCGCTATAGTCAAACTCCTAAAGAAGAAAAAGTCCCCTTTGTTAAGCTTAAACTATCAAGAATAATGAATTTTTTGGTGATTGAATGCCAAACTACTCAAAATCATCTTACTACTTGGGAGGATATTATAAAAACCTTGAGGGAGATATTATATCCCTCCAATTATGATGAGGATCTCATTATCAAGTGGCTTTGCTTGAGACAACAAAGTCATATGTCTATACAAGACTACATCTTCCAATTTAACAAGTTGCAAATACTTATTGGTGTATCTAATTCTAGTAACACTCTTATCACCAAATTAAAAAATAAATTGCAAAAATCCTTGTTTAGAAAGTGTTAGCAAGTATACTATATTCCATTATTTGCTTAAGTAAAATAGCGCATCTATGCGCTCTCCAATTAGGTGTTAGTTGGGTAGTTCTTGCAACTAATTGGGTAGTTCATTAACCACCTTAGAACCGATGGAGCACTGTACTTAACTCTTGTTCTTTGCAATATCAAATTATTGCTCAATTCGTTTCATGGTATCAGAGCATTTAGAAGAAGTACGTGAGGCGACACAAGGAGGATGCATCACATTTCCCTAGCATCTACATTGGAATTGAAACACTGATGCAAGAACCAAACTACTGCTTGATTTGTTTCATGGTATCAGAGCATTTGGGAGAAGGACGTGAGGTGACACGAGGAGGATGCAACACATTTTCATAGCATCTACATTGGACCTAAAACACTGTCATGAGAACCAGACATTGATAGATGAACTAACGCGAGAACCAAGAACTAGACATCGACCAACGCAAACCAGACCCTTACTAGACTAATTCTAATAGAGGACACTTGGTAGAGGTTTGAAGGCTAACATCTATGGGTTCGAAGGCTAACTTGGAGACACGCAAGTTGTGGTTCAAGGCAAAAGGGCTGGGAGGGAGTGACCGCCCAAAGGCAGTCACCTTCAAAGGTGATCCTTTCACCTTTTGAAGGCCTGTGAGTCCATCCGACGGATGCATGTGGGATTAATCCCACAAGTTTTTTTTCAAAAAAAACTAAGGCCCACTTTCTTTAAAGGAAAGTCGTTGGCTTTATTTTTCTAGCGCTCTTGGTAGCGCACTTGGTTCAGTGTGCTCACTCCCATGGATGAGGTCCACAGTTCGAATCCCATGGAGGGATTAAAAAATAAAACATTTATTTGTTGCCCCCCATCACAAGTTGAAACCCAGCATAACAGTTGATGCCCAACAAGCATAATTGATGCCCAACAAGATTTTTTGATGCCAGCAAGAAATTTATAATTTTTTGTCAATTTTATACAATTTTTGTCAACTTTTGTCTAACATGTTTTTGACCAAGGAGGGTCATTTTTTTGCAAACCAAGGGTATTTTTTTGCCAAATCAGGGCATCGAAGCATTTTTTTCTACCACAAGCTAGAGGAGACACAAATTTTTTGAGGTATTTTTCCGTACATCAATTTTTTCATTTCAAAGCAATTTTGGAGGGATAAGTTAATTTTTGGAATTAGAAAGGGTCCAACTACAATTTTTTCATCCTTGTTTATTTTGCAACAAAAAGGGGGGATTTCAAGCATTCATTTTTACAAAATTCTAAGACAAAGGGGGGAAGAAAAATTGTTGCTTTGTGGAAAGTGAATATTTATCATTGTAAAATTGGCATTGTAATAGATACATTTTCGATGGAGACCGACACCTAGAGTAGTAAAATTTGTGGGCATTTATGGTTGTATTTTGCATTTAAATTTATTTTTTTCTTGCATTATCAATCATAAAATAAAGCAAAAGAAAAGGTCCCAAATTTATACACCTATTTGTGCAATTTATTACACAACATTCGATATCTACGATAACTTTAGTCCACACTTACAGGTAATGTTGTCGTGTTTGGACTACTATATCTAATGCCTAATATAGCTGTAAAAATGTCTGAGCTTGTTCTCTATCAATCGTTAGGGAGAAATAAGACAAACCAGTTTTGATATTCACTCCATTTATACCCTAATCATTATTATTGTTAGATGTAAATCTTGACAAAATGATTTCCAAAGTTTTTAGGGGAAGTTACACCCCATGCATGAGGAAAGACCTTCTATGGTAGGTGTCATAAAAGAAACTATTCCCTTTCAGTATCACCTAAGTTCCACGTATCGTTCTACTCGTATATACTTAGTCTCTCACGTAAGGGCAGGTATATATAGAGAAGTTTGGTATAAAGGCCTAGCAAGTATTAAAAAAAGGGACAATTTGGTGTTATAAGGAACCTTCACAATGACCTTTGTTCACAAATATCTATCAGATTCATAGTTTCTCAAAGGTTCTAACTTCACACCATGGAAGACAAAGATGCATGCTATCCTTCAAGTGGAATATTTATGGGATGTAGTGAATGGCACTACAAAACATCCTATAATAGCAGGGGTAGATCAAGAAGCTTTTGATAAGAAGGAGAAATGATGTCTCATCTTTATTCTACTTGCTACTATAGATGAGGTTCAACCTCATATCTATGATGCCAAAACTAGTAAGGAAGCATGGGATGCTTTGATTACTATTTATGAAGGTAAGAATCAGTCCATTATTCTACACCTTTAAACTCAACTACATACACTCAATATGAAATTTGGTGAGACAATTGACATATTCCTATGTAGAGTGGTGGAATTGAAAGTCAAACTGAATGTTATGTGATAGCTAGTGGACGATGCTCTCTTGACCTTTATCATATTGAGAGCATTTACAAAGTCCTGTAAGGTGTTGATCACCTCCCTTAATGTATTTGGTAGACAAATTTTCTTTGTGGAATTGATGAATTTGCTTCAAACTGAGGAGGCAAATCAGTTTCAGAAGGATGAAGTGCCAGATAATACCCTCTACACCAAAAAATGGGGTAAAAAACTAGGTCAATTTCAAAAAGGAGGATCCTCATCCAAGGGAAAAAGTAAACAACATTAGCAAAAGTATAAACAATATTGCAAGATTTATGATATGAATAACCATGATACCAAAAGTGTTGGTTTAAGAACAAACAACAAACTGACTAAGATCATAAGAAGAAGGGAAAAGGGAAATACAAACCACAAAAAAATAATAAGCAACCCAAGGGGAATGTTTCTTATGCCAAATTAGACTCGGACTCATATTTTGAGCGAGCACACAAGGTGCTCATGACTCATACTTCATCTTAGTAGAAATATGTAGTGTGGTATATTGATTTAGGTGCTAGTAAACACATGACTGGTGATAGATCATAGTTTGAGGCATTTGAGTAAAAGTAAGGTAAGCCAGTAATAATTGTCGACAATTAGACCTACCAAGTATAGGGTGAAGGCGATGTTTATGTCTATCTTCCAAATGGAAAATGTAAAATTGAGAAGGTTCTCTATGTGTTTGGATTGGCTACCAATCTATTGTCAGTCCCTTAGATCTTGGATCGAGACATGGATGTTATGTTCATTGTTGATAAAGGCAAGAAAGTATGTTTTATAACTAGAAAAGGAAAACATGTAGCAACAAGATCATACAAGCATGGCTTGTTCATTTTAGATGCCATTTCAACATCTCATGTTGCTCTGGTGGCAAATACAAAGGAGGCTACTTCTCTCTGGCACAAGAGATATGGGCATCTAAATTTAGGATATTTGCTTGAGTTGAGCAAATATGATATGGTGAGAGGACTTCCCAACATTTCATCCACATTTCCAATCTACTCGGATTTCTTAGCAAGGAAGCAACATTGAGTTCCACAAAAATTTATCTCTTTGAGAGCTAAGAAACCTTTGGATTTGGTACACATCGATCTGTGCGGTCCTATGCCAACCAGTTATGGTGGAAAGAGATATTTTCAATTGTTTGTGGATGATCACTCACAAAAGATGTGGGTTTTATTTCTTCAATTGAATTCAGAGGTATTTTTGTACTTTCAGTAGTTCAAGAAGCATTTTGATAAGGAGTTAGGATGTTTTATCAAAACCCTCTACTCAAATCGAGGGGGAATATACCTCCAAGGAATTTTCATCATTTCTAAATGAACATGGGATTAAGAGATAGCTAACTATAGCCTATACTCCATAGCAAAATGGAGTTGCTGAAAGGAGGAATCATTCCATTATGAAAATGGTTAAATGTATGCTTACAAGGGCACACCTTGAGCATGATTATGGGGCAGAAGTAGTAAACACAAAATCATACCTCCTGAATAGAGCAACCATAAGAGCTCTATAGGATAAAACTCCACAAGAAGCATAGAGTGGTAATAAACCCTTCATTTCTCATCTAAGGATTTTTGGATGTAAGGCGTCCATGTACATACCAAAATAGAAAAGGAAGAAGTTAGATGAGAAAACTCTATAATGTATATTTCTTGGTTATGATGAGCATTCAAAGGGATATCGCTTGATAGATCCTATGACCAATAAGACACATATAATTTGAGATGTGGTATTTGATGAAGCTTTCACATCAAATAACATTTCCACAATTGTATACATTGAGGAAGATGATCCTAAGAAAGAGACTCCACCCCCTTAGAACAAGATTCGAAAATGGTATACCAGTACATTGAGAGATTTCAAGTTGACATCATTTCCATATATAACTCTAGATCGACCTTGTACTCATAGTATAAATCAGCAAATGAGAGTAGAGGCATAAACTTTAGAGGTTGATGAGCTTTACCAATAATTTGATGAACTTTCTATAGATGCAGAGGAAGATAGGGAAACAAATATGGAGGATGAGAGGGTTTACATGATAGCATTAGATGAAAATAAATCCACAATAATTCATGATTCACTTAGTGAGCCTTAGTGGAAGGTTGATATGAAAGCAGAACATACATCTCTCATGAAAAATCATACATGGAATCTGGTAAATTTACCTTCAAGAAAGAATCCCATTGGCTACAAATGGGTGTTCAAAGTGAAGTATAAGGAAAATGTTACTATTGATAAGTATAAATCTTGTCTTGTTGCAAATGACTATGCTCAGAAAGAAGGCATAGATTACGAAGAGATTTTTACCCCCACTACAAAAATGACTACCATTCGAGTACTTTGTGCCATGGTAGCTCAGTTTGGATGGAAGTTATATCAGATGGATGTAAAAAGTTCTTTATTGAATTGTGACCTACAAGAAGAAGTGTACATGACCCAACCAGAAGGATTTGTTGTTGAAATACAAGAACATGAAGTTTGTAAGTGATCAAATCTTTGTATGGGCTAAAATAAGCTCCATAAGCTTGGTACATCAAAATATATAGTCACCTAGTGTAGCATGGTTTTCAAATAAGTCCTTCATATGTAAATATCTATATCAAGAACAATGGTTCTGACATAGTGATTTTGGTGCTATATATAGATGATCTGATCATAGCAGGGAGCTTAGAGAGTATGATTAATGTAGTAAAAGATGATTTGAAATAATATTTTGAAATGATAGGTCTAGGAATTCTTCACTACTGTCTTGGTTTAAAAATGACTCAAAAAAATTATCATATTAGAGTAACACAAAAGAAGTATGCCAAGACATTGGTTGATAAATATCGCCTGACTGACTGTAAGTCTAAGGCAACTCCAATGAAACTTGGAATCAAGATATCGTGATATTATCAATCACCACATATAGATGACACTCTCTATCACCAACTGATTGGGAGTCTCATATATCTAACAAATACCAAGCCAGATCTCAGTTATGTTGTGGGTTATCTTTCAAGGTTCATGCAGGAACAAAAGGTGAGTCATTGGAAATCAACAAAGAGGGTTCTTCATTATGTTTGTGGTACTACCTATTTTGGCTTGGAGAACAAAAAGAATAGCAAATTCTATCTACAGGGATACATGGACTCAGACTATGCTGAATCCATTGATGATCACAAGTCGACTTTTGGGTACATTTTCCATATTGGATCTGGTCCTGTCTCTTGATACAGTAAGAAGCAGTAGGTGGTTTCTTTATCATATATAGATGCAAAATATCACACAACTAGTGGAGTAGTCTACGAGATAATATGGTTAAGTTGCATTCTTACAAACATGGGTCTTCCAAATAACCTTCCACTTCATTTATTTTGTGATAATCAAGGTGTTTTGAATCTTGTCAAGAATATAATATTTCATGATCGTACCAAAAACATCGACACTCGATGTCATTTCATTCATGATGAAGTTCCAAAACATCACATACAACTCTAGTACATTCCCACTGATCAATAAGTTGTAGATATTTTCACCAAGGCACTTGCACATGTCAAGTTTGAATTGTTTCGCAATGCTCTATGTATTTTCCAATAATGTAATAAGGGTGGATGTTATAAAGTATACTATATTCCATTATTTGCTTAAGTAAAATAGCACATATATGCGCTCTCCAATTAGTTTTTAGGTGGGTAGTTCTTCCAACTAATTGGATGGTTCATTAACCATCTTAGAACCGATGAAGCACTGTAATTAACTCTTGTTCTTTGAAATATCAAACTATTGCTCGATTCATTTCAGAGAGTTGAAATATATTCCTCTTCCTACATTCAATGTAGCTTTCAACTAGGCTGAAATTGCATAGGATAAGCTTGATGCATTGATGAGCTCATGGTACTATACTTTAGTGGTAGTTTCCAAGTCATAAAGCTAGCAACAATATGTGCCAAAGCTAAAGGCTACTTCATTATCTCCTTTTTATTCCTCTTCTCCCTCTTATTATTACAATACTTCTAATGTAAATAAATATAAAAAGTTTTATAAGTACTATAAAAGAAAAGGACAAGATAAGTCTAAATATTTCTAGTTAAAGAAGAAGATTTTTATTGTATAGTATTGAGATGCAAATTCAAGGAATGGTCCTATAAAAACTTCAAGAGAGGACACTGATTATAATGAATTGAAATACAAACTTAATAAAGTCACCTTAATGAACCACCATTCATCAACATGTGACCCTGATAAATTGTTCTTTGTGTGTTCACCTTGATCATGATTTGTATGTGGATTGTATAATCGATATTGGCTCATAGAAAAATCTAATTGCAAGGTTTTCAATTAACAAGATGAAGCTACCCATAGACCCACATCCTCATCCATATTCACTTGTATGGAATGATAGTGAGACTGCATCTCCAATCACACACACTTGCACTATGTTCTTTGTTTTTAGTCCAAAATTTGTATATAAGGTCACTTGTGTTGTGATCCCTATGGATTGTTGTGGGTTATTATTTGGAAAATCCTATCAATATTATGGGAAGGCTCAATATGATGGATACAACAACACATTCACTTTGTAATTAGATAATCAATCATACTTAATCAAATGCACTAAGCACACTATAAATTGTGTATTAAGTTATAAGCTAAGACTATAAATCAAGCATAGGAACTTACACTAATATTCATAGGGCCACAAAATGAAGAATCACAATCATAGGTCACCAATCCTTCCTAGAAATATTAACTAAATAAACTATTACAATATTATTCCATATGTTTCAAGAGCCCATATCTCATCCTCCTATTCGATCCATTAACCATAGCATTGATATTGTTCTTGTTGCACCTCTACTCAATGCCTAAATGTATAGATAGTCATTAAACCCAAATACAAATCCAATACTTGTTGTCTAAAGGACTTATTAAACCAAGTACCTCCCTGTATGCCTCATGAGTTCTACTAGCTAGTACTTAAGAAGAACGAGACTTGGAGACTACATGTTGATTTTAGGCCCTTGAAGAAAATAACAATAAAATTCATTATTCACTCCCTAGAATTGGTGATCTCTTGGAACAACTTCAAGGAGCAAAATTATTTTTGAAGATAGATCTCAAAAGTGGATATCACCAAGTCATGATTTAGGCTTAAGATACATGGATTACTACATTCAATACCAATATGGGCCTCTTTGAGTGGCTTTTTATGCTCCTTGGTATCAAAAATTCTCTTGCCACTTTCATGAGGTTATATAATGAGGTGTTTAGAGACATTCTAGATAAATTTGTAACTATCTATAATGAGGACACAAAATAAAAAATGCTTAGACAAGGGAAGGATGAAATATGTTTATTTTCATTCGTAAAGGGACTATTTATAGCCATATACAACATTTGGGAAGGAACCTTCCATAGAAAATTACATTAAATACAAAGGTCAAAATTTCATAATGTTGATTTTATCTCTTGAGAAATCTGCATTCCACCAATTTGGAATTTGGGTTTCCAAGTTCCCACACTTGAGCCACATCATCTTTTATCTAAAGGGACTTTTGAATAGTCACTTTGTCTCTCTAGTCTCCCATAACAATGGATTATGATCTAATCCAATTTTACAAAGAACAAAATGGAGAGGATCTCCAAAAATCTATAAGTTCTCTTTTAACAAAAAAAATATATCTAATCTAATTTGGATCAGTTGCTCTCCAATGTGTTGGTTGCTCCACATATACTTCATCCTCCTTAGGTCCACATCCATAAGCTCGATATCATTAATGAATTAGGTAAAATCTATCATTCCTTCTAATATTGTGGGGATACCTCCTTTCTTGTCATAGGGGTTCAGGGGGGAGTTGAAATCCCCATCTAAGATCTAGGGAATCCCTTTAAAATATTCTATTTGTTGGCTGAGATTATTCCAAAGTTGTTTTCTCCTAGAAACAATATTTGGTGCATATACATTTGTAAGAATCCATTGTCTATTAATTTTATTATAGTGTAGAAGAGAAGTAATGAATACATCTGATTGGATTATATGTCTTCATTCAAATTTGTTCATCTCCCATAAGCATAGTAACCCCTTAGATGCCCGTGAGGTAAGGATTGCTAAAAAATTTGCCTCCCTCTAAATTTGTTTTTTTATAGCCTTTATACTTTGTTGGTCTACCTTAGTTGGTTGTGGATATTTTTTCTTTTCTCAACTTTTAGACAAATCTATGTTTAATAGGGGCATTAAGTCCCCTTGTATTCCATGAAAATAGTTTCATTTTTTTAATTTTTCAAGTAGTTTTTCCCTCCACCCCCTACAAATAAGAAATGTTGGCTTCCATTTGGAATATCAGCCTCCTTTTCGCGTTCCTTGATTTTTTTACTTGGGTGGATCTCCTTGAATTTTATCAATGCCAACATAAATTCTCCCTTTTTTTATTATTTTTTGATGACTTGGAGTTGGACCAACTATTTCTAATCCTTCCAACATTTTATCTTGTTTTCCTTCTAACTGGGTTACAACCCCCTTGAGAATTATTCGGTTTTGTTCATGTGATTCAACATAGATATTTGACCACATATTTTCCCCCAATTTCCTGTTGTCTATTTGTTGTGAAGTAAATCGTATGTTATAGTTTCTAAATCGGGAAAAAAACTTAAATAGAAACTTCAAAATCCTCTATAATGAGTTCCTCAAAACGTACCTGCTGGTTCTCCACTAGAATTTGACCCTCGCGGGGGTGTCCTGTTGGGTTGGTTCTTTCATCTCATTTCCATTGATCCCATCGAGTCCTATTTCTTTTGCCACAGTTTTTTTTATTCTAGGTTGACTTTTGGTGAGCAGGGCATGTATTGGCTACGTGCCCTAATTTCATGCAAAAGACATATCTTACCAGAGCATTCTCATATTTGATTGCCTAGTTACATACCCCCCACTTCAAGAGACCAGTGGGATTGATTCAAGCAAATCCATCTCCATGTCCACATTAATACAAACTCTCACATAAATAAAACATGATCAAGTAGTGGTGGTTGGATCAATCACCACCAATGCCCTATTTCCTTTGTTATGCCTGCAAGCACCTCTTAGTTCCAAAAATGAAAGGACAAACTTGACAATCTTGCCCATTCTGTGTTTGGGTGAATCTCTAAGTCTCTAGATCAAAATCAAGACTCCATCCACACAAGAAGAATCCACATCATCTATAAAACCATAATCCTCCCCACCAAATTTTATTGTAGCTCAGTCTTACAATGAAAAACCCCTTTGACATTGTCATGAATTCCATATGGCCACGAGGCCTCCAATAATAGACCATGTACGTGGTCCTGATGACAACCTTGCATTATTCTTTTTCGAACCTCTAAATAAACCTTGCATATACATGGTCCTGATGACAACCTTGCATTAGTCAAGCACATATTATTCAACTAAATAACATATTCAGGATGCAACAAACACATATGGTTCAATTAAATAGCATATTCAGGATGCAACTTTATAACTTCTGTAAAGAGTATTATTTTATTGCTTACTTGTCTTCAAAGTCCTTTTTAGGATATACCTGAAGAGTCCAAATATCCACAAGGTTACCTGCTTGACGGTTTTACGAAAGTGGTGCGACATATTATCATCAGAGTGAGTTTATTAGTTTTTATTTATAATATTTTTTTCATATACATGTATATGTAAGCATTTCGTCCTTACCAGTTACATTGTTAGCTGTAATTTTTAAGTTAGTGAAGTTGATAGTTTTAAATTTGATCAGTTTATTAGTACATTGTTTTGCAGTTGAGATTTGCACATATTTTGTCTAAACATGTTCAAATTTGTATTTATGTTTTAATGTGAAAAATAATAAAAAAAAATTTCTATCCATATTAATTGGTGTGAGAGTTACATATTACTAAAGACTTTGATATTCGATCTATTTATTTATTTCTTTTAATCAGATGGTGCTGAATTCTTGCTATCAGACAGTTTACTTCAGTTATATTAGCATATACAATATGATCCATGGAATAAGAAAAATTCATACAACTAGCAATTAACTTTTAAGATATTAAAGTTGCAAAGGTAACTCTATCCCACACAAAAATATTTTTTGTGCACCGAGTTAACCGTCGTGTGCACATGTACACAAATTCACACCATACATGTCGTTTGAAGAGCTGAGACGCATGCCTGAACCTTGCATTTATTTTAACTCGTCAAAATCCTCGATTCACACGGGAACACATCGTAAAAACAGGAGTGAGCAGCACCACATGACAGGTACACTTTTGCTGAGGTACACACGTATTCTTTATAAATTATTTGCATGGTTTGAGGGATTTGCACTATAATTTTTCATATATTTAGTATAAAATATAATATATATTTTATTAAAAAGCCGCACAACTTTTGCTTACTTTTAATAGTTTTAAAAAAATTAATAAATAAAGAAGAGCATATTTTATATTTAAAAAATAAATAAAAAGGAATATATATATATATATATATATATATATATATAATAATATTACATATTTTTTATTCTTTATGCATATTTAAGTGTTTAGTTGAAATATTGCATGTTTGTGAATAAAATTACTCTTATATTTAATGGATTTTGCATTTGTTCATTATAGGTTGGTAAGACCGTAAGGTCTTACTATAAAATTATTAACAAATTAATGTAAATGTAATCGCATGCCACTCAAATGGGGTTCCCTTGTAATCGCTTTGCCACTATAGGGGGCTCCCTCCTTTAGAATCTATGATTCTTATTTTTCTTCTTTTTGGATGATTTGATATGGATGTCTAACATAATATATATATCTACTCTAAAGCTACGTTGGTGAAGAGATGTGATGGTTCATGTTATGAAGGGTTATGATGGTTCACTTTATGAGTTAATAATATAATAATTAAATGATTAATATTACCAACTAATACTAGCTAATAATGTTAGGATTGAGGATCCTAACATGCCATCCTCCTTAAAAAGAGCTTTGTCCTCAAATATCAAAGTGAGAAGCTTTGTCATTTGTTTTCCAAGAAGGATTTGCATAAGTTCTTGGACTCTTTTAATGTCATCCTTCTGTAGGCAGGGATATCGAGAAGGATGAAGCGTTAGCGGGGGGTTGACAAGAACAATAGTAGAATATTCTTTAGGAAAATCATGATGACGATGGGAGGGCAACCCTTGGGGTTCCTCAAACACTTCAGAATGATGCATCAAAAGTGATGGTAATGCTTTTGCATCTTCTTGTTGTTCCCTAAGAGGGTTAACAAAAAATGAGTGTGTAGTCATCTTTCTACCTTGTTTTCGGATAGGTTTTACCATGTGGTGAGAACTCACTATTTGTGAAGAACTTGTGTGTAGTCTTGTTAGAGTGTATGACTGGCCTTCATTGGTCACTTCTTGTACATCGATATCTTTACCTTCATTGTTGTGATCAGGTGCTTTGCTCATGTCTTGCACATCTACCTCACCTTCTCCCTCTATGGAATGATAGGAATCAACTACATTCAACAATTGTACATCTACCTCATATTTGGCCCCTATGGAGGGAAAAGGATCATCTAAATTTAATAAATACAATGTTGGTGTAGCACAATGATGATGAGGCCCAAATTGCTCATCACAAGTACAATAGAGGTCTTTCGCTCATCGCTCCTCCATTTCTTGCAAGCTAAGGTACTTAACTGGCAAGGGTTTAGTTTTTGGGATAGTGGGCAGGAATGATGATTTTTCAATAGGTTGCTCCCTATGTCGATGTTGAACATTGAATTTATATTTAGCTAACAAGGTAAATCCAATGGCTTCTTGTAGGGTGCGAGGAGTATACATCATGACCGCCACTCTATTTTCTTCTTTTAATCCATTGATGAAACCACTTATGAGAACTGATTCGTCCAACCCTATGATGCGATTGGTGATATCCTAGAATTGAATTGTATATACATGTACTAGTGTGATTTGATGTAGGTGGGCGAGATTAAGTAGCAAAATTAGGTTGGTATCATGATATATTCCTCCGTTGGCCATTTGATATATTGGCCTTGATACCAAATGGTAAGACCGCAAGGTCTTACTATAAAATTATTAACAAATTAATGTAAATGTAATCACATGCCACTCAAATGGGGCTCCCTTGCAATCGCTTTGCCACTATAATGGGTTACCTCCTTTAGAATATTGGACTCTTTTATCACCTATAACTATCTTAAGCTTCTTTTTATTCCTAGCCACTTTGGATGTCGTAGCTTTAGTTGAAGCTACTGTAGTGTGCTCTAATAGCTGCAGTGTTACCATGGAAGGTCTTGCACACACTCCTTTTAGTTTACCTTTTGGATGTATAATAGTCGTTATCAATTGTATATCTAGATGCGTTGAGGAGATAATGAAATCCCCCAAAAAATTTGCTAAGTTCGCATATTTGAATGGCTCTTCGTCATAAGGGTGGGTTGTTAATTTTTTTGTCTTTTTCGGGATGAGACGTGTGGTAAGACCCCAAAAAAAAATACAATGAGGCATATTGACCTCATTGTATTTATTGTTGTGAGTAGGTGTGCCAGGCACTTCAAACACAAATACCTCATCTTTGCATTTTAGGGATTGACAAGGATAAACTTCCTTCAATAAATACAACATTAGTGTAGTGCATTTATGATGGGGTCCAAATTGCTCATCACAAGTGTCATAGAGGACTTTCACTCGTTTTTCCTTCATCTGCTCAAAACTGAGATGTTTAATTCGTAAATTTTGTTTAGGTTTGGGGGTGGTGTAAGTGGTTTGTGATTTCCCCATAGGTGGTTTTCCTAATCGACATTGAACATTGAGTTTGTCTTCGACTAATTTGGCCAATCCATAGGTTTGCATCATATTATATGGATTGAACCTTGTCACATCCATTCTAATTTCCTCTTTCAACCCACTAGTGAAGCTATTAATGAGAATTGATTCATACAACATTGTGTTGTGTTTGGTGATATCCTCAAACCGAGTTTGATACTCACACACAAAAGTGATTTGACAAAGATATTTGAGAAATTTCCACATGACTAGTTCCTACATGGATCTGATACCAAATGCAAGAACCCTGATGTTCTTGTGTAAATTTGTTAAATAATTTAATATAAAATGTAATCACAAGCCACTCAAAGGGGGCTCCCTTGTAATCGCTTTGCCACTATAGGGGGCTCCCTCCTTTAGAATCTATGATTCTTATTCTTCTTATTCTTGGATGATTTGATATGGATGTCCAACATAATATATATATCTACCATAAATCTATTTTTGTGAAGAGACGTGATTGTTCACGTTATGAAGAGATGTGATGGTTCACGTTATGAATGGTTATGATGGTTCACTTTATGATTTAATAATATAATAATTAAATGATTAATAATACTAACTAATACTAACTAATAATGTTAGGATTGAGGATCCTAACATAGGTAAACTAGGAACTTTTTTTAATATTGGTTTTAACTTTTTTTGCAATGGTATTTAATTTGTCTTAGTCAATGTAGTTGTTGTCTTGGTCAATAAGGTCAATGATATTAATGTTCAATTTTTGTCTTCAGATGCCAAAATCTATAACAATGACCTTCATTCTAAAGTCAAATGCAAGGTCAAGATTTATGATGGGCCTAGGGATATTTATGTCTTTAATAGCTAGATCTTAGATATGGAGACATGGTTTCACTATAGTCAAACTTCTAAAGAAGAAAAAGTCCCCTTTTTTAAGCTTAAACTATCAAGAATAGTCGATTTTTTGGTGATTGAATGACAAACTACTCAAAATCCTCTTACTACTTGGGAGGATATTGTAAAAAACTTGACAAAGATATTATATCCCTCCAATTATGATGAGTATCTCATTATTAAGTAGCTTTTCTTGAGACAATAGAGCCATATGTATATACAAGACTACATCTTCCAATTTAACAAGTTGTAAATGCTTATTGGTGTATCTAATTCTAGTAGCACTCTTATCACAAAATTAAAAAATGCATTACAAAAATCCTTGTTTAGAGAGTTAAAATATATTCCTCTTCCTACATTCAATGTAGATTTCAACTAGGCTCAACTTGCATAGGAGAAGCTTGATGCATTGATGTGCTCATGGTACTTTACTTCAGTGGTAGTTTTCAAGTCATCAAGATAACAAAAATATGTGCCAAAGCTAAAGAATGCTTTGTTCTCCCCTTATTATTCCTCTTCTCCCTCTTCTTCTTACAATCCTCCTAATTTAAATAAATCTCAAAAAAATTATAAGTATTATAAAAAGAAAGGACATGATAAGTCTAAATATTTCTAGTTAAAGAAAAAGATTTGTATTGCATAGTATTGAGATTCAAATTCAAGGAATGGTCCCATAAAAACATCAAGATAGGACACCAATTATAATGAATTGAAATATAAACTTAATAAAGTCACCTTAATGAACCACCATTCATCAACAGATGACCATGACAAATTGTTCATTGTGTGTTCACCTTAATCATGATTTGTATGTGGATTGTATAATTGACATTGGCTCATATAAAAATCTAATTTCAAGGTTTTTAATTAACAATATGAAGCTACCCATAGACCCATATCCTCATCCATATTCACTTGGATGAAAGTATCGTGATACTACATATCCAATCACACACACTTGCACTATGTTCTTTGTTTTTAGTCTAAAATTTGTAGATAAGGTCACTTGTGATGTGACCTCTATGGATTGTTGTGGGTTATTATTTGGAAAATACTATCAATATGATGGGAAGGCTCAGTATGATGCATAAAAAAACACATACACTTTGTAACTATATAATCAATCATACTTAATCAAATGCACTAACCACACTATAAATTTTGTACTAAGTTATAAGTAAAGACCTAAGACAATAAATAAAGCATAGGAACTTGCACTAATATTCATAGGGCCACAAAATGAAGAATCATAATCATAGGTCACCAATCCTTCTTGGCATGATTCACTAAATAAACTATTGCAATATTATTCCCATTAGTTTCAAGATCCCATGTATTATCCTCCTATTCGATCCACTAACCATAGCATTAATATTATTCCCGTCACACCTCTACTCAATGACTAAATGCATAGATAGTCAGTAAACCTAAATGAGGAAACTAAAAGATAAATTTAATACTTGTTTTCTAAAGGGCTTATTAAGCCAAGTACCCCCCTATGCCTCATGAGTTCTACTAGCTAGTACTTAAGAAGGACAGGACATGGAGACTACATGTTGATTTTAGGCCCTTGAAGAAAATAATAATAAAAATTCATTATTCACTCCCTAGAATTGGTGATCTCTTGGAATAACTTCAAGGAGCAAAATTAATTTCTAAGATAGATCTCAAAAGTGGATATCACCAAGTCAGTATTCAGGCTGAAGACACATGGATTACTACATTCAAGACCAATATGGGCCTCTTTGAGTGGCTTGTAATACCCCATTGGTCTCAAAAATTCTCTTGCCACTTTCATGAGGTTATTTAATGAGGTGTTTAGAAATATTCTAGACAAATTTATAACTATCTATAATAAGGACACAAAATATAAAATACTTATACAAGGGAAGGATGAAATATGTTTATTTTCATTCGTAAAGGGACTATTTATAGTCAAATACAATATTTAGGAAGGAACCTTCCATAGAACATTACATTAAATAAAAAGGTCAGGATTTCATAATGTTGAAATATTGGCTACTATCATTAATTAATGACTATAATTCCTATGCACCATAGAAGTATTGGAATCCAATGCAAAAAAAAATGGAAGGAAAATCAAAGATGAAGAAAAAGAAAGGAGAAAATAGAATCCATAAAAGGAGAATACTAAAGAGGCTGATACAAATGCAGAGATAGTCGACGATGCAATGACATTCCAACATTTACATTTACATTAAATGCAAATGTCATAATTTCAAAATGGCAACCACTATCATTAATTAATCCTTATCAATCTACTTGGATGATATCCTTCTTTATTCTCCTACATGGAAGGTTAACCTTCAGTATCTAGAGTAGGTCCTTTGCATCCTTCAAAATAATAAGTTATATGTCAAACTTCCCAAGTTTTATTTTGCCCAAAATTCTACTTCTTACCTTGACTTTTTTATCAAATAAAATGATATTCAATTAGGCAAAAACAAATTATAAGTACTACACAATTGGCCAACTACTACTACCAGCACTGAATTAAGGAGTTTCCTTAGGCGTGCAAATTTGTTGAAGAACACAAGCTTATACCGAGAGGGGGTGAACAATATAAAAACACTTTTTACTTTTCTTTTCCAATAAATATTATGCAATGTAAAGATAGAAATATCAACAACAATAATAAAATAAATGTATAAATCACCACACACAATAGAGACACCACAATTTATGTGGTTCACCCAATGTGGGCTACTCCATGGAGAAAATATTTTACTAAAATTTTCTCAATCAATATCTTGGGAATCTTTTCCCTGTTACAATGTTTATGGACTTATATCAAAAGGAGACACCAATATCTTAAATCATGTTCATGGATATCTATCCACAAGAGAACTCCTTCTCCTCTGCTATGGCTGGTGATCCTCTAGAATACTACTACCTCCACTACACTATCTTGTGGATCTCTCTCCACTAAAGACTCTTGTCCCCACTTAGAATACCTATCCTCACTACCCTAGTTGATGGATATCTATCCACTGGATACTAATTCCCTCTCTGCTCTATCACCTCCAAAGATCTATCTTAAAACTACACTAAACACAATCCTTCAGTCTAGTACAACTCTACTCAATTTTTGTATTTTGTTTGGCACAAACTTATCCTCAAATATACACCAAATTTTTCTCTCAAATCTTGCTCAACAAGTCCACATAGAACTTGATTAAATATGCTCAACAAGTCCACAAAGAACTTGCTCAAATCTACTCAATAATTCCACACAAAACTTGTTCAATCTTGTCAACAAGTTCAAACAAAACTTGCTCAAATATGCTCAACAAGTCCACAAAAAACTTGTTAAATCTGCTCAACAAGTCCACACAAAACTTGCTCAAATCTGATCTACAAGTCCTCTCTAGAACTTGCTCAAATATGCTCTACAAGTCCTCTCTAGAACTTGTCCAAATTTTCTCTACAAGTCCTTTCTAGAACTTGTCCAAATATTCTCTACAAGTCCTCTCTAGAACATGTCCAAATTTTCTCAATAAGTCATCTCAAAAACTTATCCAAATTTTTATTATAATCTTTCACAAAATCTCACATAAAATTAGTCCACAAGTCTCCTCAAAAGCTTACCTAAAATTTGTTCAACAAGTCCACACATAACTTATCCAATATCGTAGAAACATAAAGATAATTGTTAGAGACTCAATATGTTCTATACTAATCACAATGCTCAATTACTTTCAATCACCCTCTTAAATACATAAGGAGAATTATTAGAGACTCAATATTATTCAAATTCAACTCAATGCTTAATCACTTTCCCAACTCAATTTAGAATATAGAATAGTTTGTTTTATGCAACTTGAACAATCACTTCACACACCCACTTGACTAGGTTCAACAAAATCTACTCAAAAAAACACTCAATGAAACAACCCTTGCCCACAAAACCTAGGCCAAGCATATGATCACTCAACTCAAAATATTTCCAACAATGCTCAAAAAAAATCTCACATAACAATGACACTCATGTTCTTTTCAAACTTTAGTTCAAGTTATTTTCTCAACAACTCACTTCAACAACAAAAAAAACTCTCACATAACAATGATACTCATGATATTTCCAAAACCTACTTCAAGTTCTTCACTCAATAACTCACTTCAACAAAAATTCTTATAAAATAAGGTTTAACAACAATTATTTATTCCAAAAAACCTTGAAGCATTAACTCAACACACTCAATAGGAAAACCCTAATCAAGTCCTTTTCACTCCAAACTTATTTTCTATAAATCCAATCAATCCATTCAACTATGGAAGAATGTGATCATATATTTTCTTGATGATGAAAGGATCTCACAAATCTGTCACAACCACAAACACTTCTATGCCAAAATCAAAGGTTAGAGGATAAATCTTTCTCACAATGTAATGCAAGAACTCAATTACACCTTATCACTCCTCCTTTCAAAACAACCATCAACATACATAAAATATTTTCCAAATAACACCTTACAATCTACCAATTAAAAATAAATTCAACATCCACCAAAATTAACTCAAAACCTCTTTAAATCAAATTTTAATGGTAAGAAGAACTTAGGCAAAAATCAAATCCACTCCAATAACATAAATCAATTATCAATCAAACAATATTCCATAAACCCTTATAACTCCAAATAACATAAATCAATTATCAATCAAACAATATTCCATAAATCCTTATAACTCCAAATAACACTTTATATAAAACCTTAGGCAAATAAAATTTTAATTAAAAATACCTTTACCACTAGTGGTATTATAACCCACAATCTTTGCCTCTATGAGCACTCTGGCCATTGGCTTGACCACCACGTGCACTAGACGCATGTTTGAGAGCTTAGGAGCACTTCGTACTCTTTCTCTTAAGTTGGCGCTCAAAACGAGTGTGTCCCAAAACAATTTCTCCTTGGCACTCAAGACAAAAATGCTAACTCCACATGAATCAATTATGGATACTTCCACTCCCAACGCTCTTACAAAATACGTGTTGCTAATGGACCACCATGTCCTTTAGAATTGAGGCCTTCTCCTCCCCTTTCGTCTTTTTACCTGGCACTAAAAACAACACAATTTTGTCTTCTTTCTCAACAATCGCACAAATTATTTTTATCTTTGGTCGCATAAAATAATCAAAGAAGGGCAATTTATAATGTCCTTTTGCATGGTATCTATACATGATTTTCCCTTTTTTCCATAGACGTAGGTGCTCCACTAAGATGACATCGATGCTCCTTTTTAAAACCTTTTATAATTTATAAATTATTTAAATTCTAAAAGAATTTAAGTTTTATAAATTATATTTATAAACCTTTGACTTTAATAAAAATTAAAGCCTTCCTTGGGATGAAATTTAAACCTTTAACTTGTACTCCACTGACTTGATGAAGATTATTCTGCCACCATGGTTTTAATAAAAACCCTTATAAAACAATATTTTGACAACTTTTTCTTCAACTCTTTGCATTGTTCCTGGTGACAGTAATGGTGTACTCCATGGTATTAATGATAGCTTCATGTGTTCACTTTGGCATCAATGACAACTTCTCACCATTACATCAATGACAACTAAATGAGATCAAAATGTCCAAAAATATCCCCCTTTTTCATTTATGGCAACCCAAATTCTTTTTATGGAAAACGTGACCTTTCCTTTGTTCTGCTCCTCCTTGGACATTGCTCCCCTGGCTCAATGCTCTCTCAAATATGAAATCTCTCCCCCTAACTCAAATATATCCCTATTTGACATCAATGGCAAAGATTCACCTTTGGGGTTTTGGGCTAATAATGAGTCTCTTAGCTTAGCCCCTCCCCCACTTCCTTTTGAGGTGGTTAATTCCAGGGTGGGATTATTTCTACTCCTAGAAAGCACTGTTCTTTACCTTTATCCTCTCTTATTTTTATTTTATCCTTATGATTTATCTAACCATTTATTTCCATATACACATTCCTATCCATGTCTACATTCTTGTCCATGTTCCTATTACTGTTCTTGTTCCTGTTCATATCCATGTTCCTATTCATGTATGTATTCCTTTTCTTATTCCTGTTCATATCCATGTTCATGTTCCTGTTGTTGAGAATTGCAAAAGTATTGTCATTGTTGTCAACATAGACAGATTGATGCAGTTGATGCAGTTCAGAGGTCAGTCAGAACAAGTACAGTGAATTTCAAAGAAGAAAGAAGTGGCCCAGATTCAAAAATTTGCAAAAAAAGACAAGTAAGAAAACTGTCGCGATATCGCGACATGTTTTCTATCGCAATTTCGTGACAAAAATGAGGAGAGAGAAGGCACAGCCAAAAATGTCATGATTTCGTGACAAAAATGAGGAGAGAGAAGGCACAGCCAAAAATGTCACGATTTCACGACAAAACTGAGGAGAGAGAAGGCGCAGCCAAAACTGTCACGATTTCACGACAAAACAGAGGAGAGAGAAAGTGCATGAGAAAGTGTCGCGATATCGCGACAGTTTCGAAAGAAAAGCACTAAGGGCGAAAAGTGTCGCGATATCGCGACACGTCGGGTTTTCGCGACCCGAAGAAGAGAGAGAATGTACGGCAACAAAAGTGTAGCAATTTCGCTACATGTCGGAGTTTCGCTGGCTGAAGCAGAAAAGAAGCGCTAAGTCAAAAAGCTGTAGCGATTTCGCTACATGTCGGAGTTTCACTGGCAAAAGCAAAGAAAAAGCACTAAGTCAAGAAAGTGTAGCGATTTCGCTACATGTCAGACTTTCACGGGCCAAAGCAGAGTTCAGATGCCAAAGAGCAAAAGTGTAGCGATTTCGCTACAAGTTCGAAATGCAAGGCACAAAGGTGTAGCGATTTTGCTACAAGTTCGAAATACAAGGCACAAAGGTGTAGCGATTTCGCTACAAGTTCGAAACACAAGGCACAAAGGTGTAGCGATTTCGCTACAAGTTCGAAATGCAAGGCGCAAAGGTGTAGCGATTTCGCTACAAGTTCGAAACACAAGGCACAAAGGTGTAGCGATTTCGCTACAAGTTCGAAATGCAAGGCGCAAAGGTGTAGCGATTTCGCTACAAGTTCAAAACATAGAACAAGGCACAAAGTTGTAGCGATTTCGCTACATGTCTTGATTTCGCTGGTGCATGAAGGGAAAAATGTACGGACGCAAAAGATGTCACGATTTCGTGACATGTTGCATTTTCACGAGCGAAAAGCAAAGAACAACGCTAAGGCAGAAAAGCGTCGCGATTTCGCGACATGTTTCGATTTCGCTGAGGCTTGCGGAGGAAAGTGTACGATAGCGAAAAGTGTCACGATTTCGTGACGTGTTCCACGGGTGCAAGCGAAGGAGAGTGCGAAAAAGTGAAAAGTGTCACGATTTCATGACATGTCCCATTTTCGCAGGTAGGAGACAGAAATGAGCTCGATGCAGCAAAAGTGTCGCGATTTCACGACATGTCCCATTTTCATAGCTAGGAGACAGAAATGAGCTCGATGCAAAAAAGTGTCACGATTTCGTGACATGTCTCATTTTCGTGGCTAGGAGACAGAAATGAGCTCGATGCAGCGAAAGCGTCATGATTTCGCGACATGTCTCATTTTCATGGCTAGGAGACAGAAAAGAGCTCGATGCAGCAAAAGCGTCACGATTTCGCGACATGTCTCATTTTCATGGGTGCATGCCGAGATAAGGTCTAGAAGGCAGAAAACGTCGCGATATCATGACAAGTCGGGTTTTCACGGTCAACAGTCCAAAATAAGTCAACTGAGTAGAAATGTCGCGATATCGCGACAGGTAACAGTTTGGCGGGAAAAAGCCAAAGAAGCATGCACAGTGACAGGTGTCAAAATAGCGCAAAGTAAAATCTTACAGCCAGTTACATAAGAGTTAACTGGAGTCATATCTGCAGTTATCGAGTGACAGGTGTCGAGAAAGCTTAGAGAAAATTCATGCAGCCAAATTAACTAGAGTTAGACTTGCAGTTACAGGTGGCGATTACAAGAACAATCCTTTCTAGTCAGAACAACTGTACAAGGGTGGATACTGAGAATCACGATTACAAAGAAATTCATTAACAGGTTGCGTATATCAAGAAATGACAGTCACGCGTAGAAGAAAGTGGTAGCACAAAATTCAAAAGAGAAGAAAGAAGAACAGAGCGTCGAGATACGCAGGAAGGCTATCAGGATACGTAGAAAAAGGTGTCAGGATACGCGAGAAAAGGGCTGTCAAAAAAAGGCTGTCAGAATGTGCAGAGAAGAATGTCGAATAAGTCAGAAAGAAAGCGGCTAAAAGTGCGAACGCGTCAAAGAGGGTTTGACAGATTGATCGTAGCCGAGAATGCATGGAAAATTGGAGGGAAAATTTGAGCCGTTTCAAAAAGAGTCGTTCGAGGAAATCAAGTATAAAAGAATCGAACAGGCGTAGTAAGAAGGTTACTGCAACCGTGGTTATTCGTGAAAAACAAAAGAAAAGGTTGAGTAAGAGTGCTGCATGAAGTACAGAAAAAGAACAAAAACCTGAATGTATTTTTCTTGAAAAATTAGAAGAGAGGTTTTAGACTGTGAAAGAAGATATTGAGTTTCTAACAATTCTCTTTATGCTTCTATGAGATTAATTTGTATGAGCTATAGACCAGTGAGGGTCTTGCAAAAGAGAAGGCATTTTTATGTCAATATTTTTTTTAATAGAAATCCAAGTTGGTGCTTGGTAAAAGGGGTTGGTGCTCCTATCTATTGCAGCAGAAAAATCAGGGGTTGGTGCTCCTTCCAATGGGTGCTGGTAAACTATTTGTAAAGATTGAATCCTTGCAAAGACTGGATTTGGATTGTAGTCCAAACAGTCATTATTTGAGGAGTAGCCACATCGGTGAACCTCGTTAAATCTTGTGTTGTGTGATGCTCTTGTGTTATACTTGCTTTATCTATTTTTAAGCTTGCATTTTTAAGTTTTAAGAGTTGCAGATTCAAGTTTTAAATAGTTACACTGATTCACCCCCCCTCTCAGTGTCATTGTGAGAATATCAATTGGTATCAGAGCAAGGTACCTGAACAAGCTTAATCAGCTAAGGTGATCTTGGAAGATACACAATGGCCGACGGTGAAGGATTTTCTTCCAACAAAGCTCCTTTGTTCGATGGAACAAATTACTCTTTCTGGAGACTCAGGATGTAGACATATCTATGTGCATTGGGATATGACATTTGGGAATCTGTTGAAAATGGATACACAATACCCTCTGCTCCTCCATCTGATGCGGCTGAGAAGAAAAAGTTTGAGAACAACTCTAAAGCTAAGAATGCTATTATGTGTGGATTAGTAGACAGTGAGTTGATACGGATCATGAACTGCAAATCAGCAAAAGATATATGGGACAAACTGCAGAGCATTCATGAAGGAGATGGCAAGATCAAGGAAGCTAAGCTGCAAACACATCGAGCCCAGTTCGAAGCATTAAAGATGACTGATGATGAGAACATAGAAGCCTATATGCTGAGAGTAAATGGAATCATTAATGCAATAAGAGGACTCGGCGAGGAGATGGAAGATGCAATTGTTGTGAAAAAGGTACTAAGAACTCTCCATAAAAGATTTGATGCAAAAGTTTCTGCCATAGAAGAAGCTAAAGATTTAAATTTTTTTAGTATGGATGAAATGCATGGTTCCTTAACAGCATATGAAATGAGAATAGGACAAACTAAGCCCTCAGACAGAGAAGCGGCTTTTCAAGCACAGAAAAATATAAAATCTAAACAAGAATCTGAGGAAGAAGAATCTACAGATGAAACTGAAGCAAACTTTGTTAGGAAATTAGTAAAGGGAAAAGGAAAGTACAGAGGTAAGCTACCGTTCAAGTGCTTTAACTATGGAGGCATCGGGAACTTTGCAGCAAAATGCCCAATGAATGAGAAAAACAAAAGTGATGAAGGGACACACCAAGAAAGAAATGTCCTGGAAGAAGAAACCACATTTTAGAAAAAGGAACTTCAAGAAGAAAAGTTTCATTTCCAAGAATGCTGACTCTTCTGAAGACAAGCCCAGTGAGGACTCGAAGAAGAAACTGGTGAAGCCTTGTTCATGGCTTTTGAAGAAGAAAGAACAGAGGAAACCCAGGAGTGTGAAGAAAAATTAGAGGATGAGGCTGAGGTAGATCTGGAAGGTGAGTTGGTTGCTGCACTTGAAGAGTTAAGTGCAAAAAGGAAAAAGAATAAAAATATTTCAAGAAAATTTGAGGATGCTAGCGAATTAATAATCAGTTTGAAAGTACAAACTGAAGAATTTAAGAAAAAGTCTAAAGATTTTGAAGCACAACTAACCATGAAAATAGATGAGTGTAATAAGCTAGAAGAAGACGTAGTTAGATTAAGGATGCAGCTAGAAGAGATGAATCGAAAATTGAGCTGTCATCATAAATTTGAAGACAGCTCTGCAAAGTCGAATAAAATGTTAAATAATCAAAGGCCTACAGGCATCAAATTTGGTTTGGGCTTTGATGAAGGAGAATCCTCAAAGGACTCAAAGGTTGTAACTGTAGAACCAATAAAGAATAAAGACAAGATCAGGGTTGATCAAGAAAAACCGTATCATGCAAAAGAAAACAATAAGGCCAAGCTTGAAAGGAGTACTGCAAATGATGGATTCACCAAAGTCACATATCAAAGAAGAAGAAGACCCATGGCTCCTACTACAACATGGCAACAACCATTACCCAGGTACACTCGTTCTTTTTTTGGTTATTGTTTTAAATGCAATGCATATGGTCATAAAATCTCAAGTTGTAGATATAATGTAGAACAAAGAAATTTTACTAGTAGAAATATTTTTTCACCTTTGATAGATTATGCTGTAGAATGTTATAACTGTCATAACTTTGGACATATTGCAAGAAATTGTCGTAGCTCTTTTGCAGGAAATAAATACCAGGGAAGAAAGTATCAATCAACTGGATTAAAACAAAACAAAAAATTTCTCGAAAAACTGTCACAAGCCAATGAAAGGGAGAAGGTAAAACAAGTGACCAGATCTGCTGTCAAATCTCAGTGGAAAGAAAAGGAGCAACCTAAGAAATACAAGGAATCCCTAATCGTTCAAACAGCTCTCAAAGCCCAGAATAAATCTGCACCTTGGATTCTAGACAGTGGATGCTCCAGTCATATGACAGGAGACAAACAGAAGTTTGATAAGCTACAGACATACGAAGGTGGTTCTGTAAAATTCAGAAACAATGATGGAGCCAAGATAGTGGGTAAAGGATCAATTAAGTTAAGTGACGGAAAAATCAACTCTAAGGAAGTTCTTTTTGTGGTGGGTCTGAAGCATAACTTACTGAGTGTAAGTCAAATTTGTGACAGAGGTCATGAAGTAATTTTCAAGAAGGAGGGCTGTGAAGTAAGAAAGACAAAAAATGGAAAGTTAATAGCCACTGGACTGAGAACCTCTGGAAATCTGTATACTCTCTCGGAGACTTCAGAAGGAGCTTGCTTGGTTGGACAGGAAGAAGAAAATTGGTTGTGGCACAAGAGACTCGGTCACATAAGCTTTGATAATCTGGTAAAAATCAGCTCAAAAAGAGCAGTAAGAGACATACCCACTATTGGTAAACCTTCAAACAACATTTGTGAGTCATGCCAAAAGGGGAAGCAAACCAGATCTACTTTCAAAGCAAAAGAGTACTTTACAAGCAAGATGTTAGAACTAATTCACACATATTTATGTGGACCCATGAGAACGAAAAGCATAAATGGCTACAAATATTTTATGCTGTGTATAGATGACTTTTCCAGAATGACATGGGTACTCTTTCTGAAACTTAAATCAAAAGCCTTTGAGATGTTTAAAACCTTCAAAAATCTTGTTGAGAATCAATCTGGAAAAAGAATTAAATGTTTGAGATCAGATAGAGGAGGAGAGTTTATTTCAGATGAGTTTGCAGAATATTGTGAAAAACATGGAATAAGAAGATAGTTTTCGGCAGCAAGAACACCTCAACAGAATGGAGTAGTAGAAAGGAAGAACAGAACTGTGCAGGAAATGGCACGGACCATGTTGACAGAGAGCAGAATTGCTGATAGATTTTGGAAAGAGGCAGTTCATACTGCAGTTTACATCCAGAATAGGTGCATGTTGAGGCCGCATGAAAGCAAAACACCTTATGAACTGTGGTTTGGCAAAAAGGCTACAACAAAATACTTCAAAGTGTTCGACAGCAAGTGTTACATTAAACGGACTGAAGCCAATCTTGGCAAATTCGAAGATAGAGCTGATGAAGGTATCTTTCTTGGGTACTCAACAAAAAGCAAAGCCTACACATGCTACAACAAAAGACTTAAGAAAATTGTGGAGAGTGCGGATGTTAAGGTTGATGAAGGTAGGAAACAAGAAATCAGCCATAATGAAAACTACCCAACTTATGAAGAATTTATTGAAGAAGATGAAGATCAAGAAAAGGAAGAGAGACAGAAATCAGATTCAGATGATTTGGAAAGAGAAGAAAATAGGAAATCCAAAATAGGCAGCTGGCAGAAAAATCATCCCAGAGAGCAGATTATTGGGGACCCCACAATTGGTATTCAAACAAGAAGAAGAGTAGTAAACAACTACTCTCTGTTATCCAAAGATTGAGCCCAAAAATATCATTGAAGCAAGTACAGATGAAAGTTGGATGGAGGCATTCAATGAAGAACTAGATCAAATTGAGAAAAACAAAACCTGGGAATTAGTACCAAGGCCTAAAAATAAAAACATAATAGGTACTAAATGGATATTTCGAAACAAACTGAATGAAGACGGATAGGTTGTGAGGAATAAAGCAAGATTGGTCTGTAAAGGATATGCTCAAGTTGAGGGGATTGATTTTGAAGAGACCTTTGCACCAGTGGAAAAAATTGAAGCAATAAGACTATTTTTGGCTTTAGCAGTTCATAGGAACTTCAAAGTTTATCAGATGGATGTGAAATCAGCATTTCTAAATGGAAATCTTGAAGAAGAAGTGTATATTGAACAGCCTGATGGCTTTCAACTCTGTGATAATCCTAACTTTGTTTGCAAGTTGAAGAAAGCATTGTATGGCTTGAAACAAGCACCTAGAGCTTGGTATGCAAGATTGGACAGCTATCTCACTAAGCAAGGATTCAAGAAAGGTATGGTTGATAGCAATTTATATATCAAAACTGAAAATGGCAATTTCATTGTCCTTGTTGTTTATGTAGATGATATAATATTTGGGAGCAGCAATGATGAATCATGCAAAGACATAGCAAACAAAATGCAGAAAGAATTTGAAATGTCTATGATTGGTGAACTTTCATATTTCCTTGGATTGCAAGTTAATCAAACTCAAAAAGGGATTTTTATTTCTCAAATTAAATATGTGAAAGAAATGCTGAAAAAGTTCACAATGGAGGATAGTAAACCTGTTAGCACTCCCATGACAACAAGCTGCAAGTTGAGCAAGGATGAAAAATCTCCAGATGTTGATCAAACAATGTACAGATCTATGATTGGGAGCTTGCTATATTTGATGACCACCAGACCGGATATCTTACAGGCAGTTTGCATGGTTGCAAGGTTTCGAGCTAGTCCCAAAGAGACTCATGTGACAGCTTGTGAAAAGGATTTTTAGGTACCTCAAGGGTACTATGGAATATGGGCTATGGTATCCAAAAGGAAAAGACTTCACTCTTTTTGCATATTCTGATGCAGATTGGGCAGGATGTATTGATGACAGAAAAAGTACCAGTGGAGGAGCATTTTATCTTGGAGATAAACTGGTAGCATGGCACAGCAAGAAGCAAGAATCAGTCTCTCTATCCACAGCAGAGGCTGAATACATTGCAGCAACAACATGTTGTACACAGATATTATGGATGAGACAAACACTAAAAGACCTTGGTATTCACTTCAATGAGCCAATTTCAGTTAAATGTGATAACACTAGTGCAATCAACATCTCAAAGAATCCGGTCATGCATTCCCGCACCAAACATATTGCAATCCGGTATCATTTTTTGAAAGATAAAGTTGCAAAAGGAGAGGTCAAATTGGAGTTTGTTCCAACTACAGAGCAAGTAGCAGACATATTCACAAAACCATTGCCCAAGGAAGTTTTTGAGTACCTTCGAAAGAAGTTGGGAGTAGTCACACTACCCAAGCACTGACTAGCTATGGGGAACACATTCTCAGGGGGAGCATTAAAATTATTTATGCCTGAGAATGTTGTGCATAGACTCAGGGGGAGTCTGCAGTAGCCCTTTGGTATTATTGGCAAAGGGGGAGAAGAAATTGAGCAAGGTTGCAGTGTGTTGCCAACAATTCCAAAGGGGGAGATTGTTGAGCAAGGTGCAGCAAAAGCATTGCAAAAGTATTGTCATTGTTGTCAACACGAACAGATTGATGCAGATTGATGCAGTTCAGAGGTCAGTCAAAACAAGTACAGTGAATTTCAAAGAAGAAAGAAGTGGCCCAGATTCAAAAATTTGTAGAAAAATACAAGTAAGAAAACTGTCGCGATATCGCGACATGTTTTCTGTCGCGATTTTGCGACAAAAATGAGGAGAGAGAAAGTGCAGCCGAAAATGTCATGATTTCATGACAAAAATGAGGAGAGAGAAAGCACAGCCAAAAATGTCATGATTTCACGACAAAAATGAGGAGAGAGAAAGTGCAGCCAAAACTGTCACGATTTCGCGACAAAACAAAGGAGAGAGAAAGTGCATGAGAAAGTGTCACGATATCGCGACAGTTTTAGAAGAAAAGCACTAAGGGTGAAAAGTGTCGCGATATCGCGACACGTCGGGTTTTCGTGACCCGAAGAAGAGAGAGAATGTACGGCAACAAAAGTGTAGCGATTTCGCTACATGTCGGAGTTTCGCTGGGTGAAGCAGAAAAGAAGTGCTAAGTCAAAAAGTTGTAGCGATTTCGCTACATGTCGGAGTTTCGCTGGCAAAAGCAAAGAAAAAGCACTAAGTCAAGAAAGTGTAGCGATTTCGCTACATGTCAGACTTTCACGGGCCGAAGCAGAGTTCAGATGCCAAAGAGCAAAGGTGTAGCGATTTCGCTACAAGTTCGAAATGCATGGCACAAAGGTGTAGCGATTTCGCTACAAGTTCGAAATGCAAGGCGCAAAGGTGTAGCGATTTCGCTACAAGTTCGAAACACAAGGCACAAAGGTGTAGCGATTTTGCTACAAGTTCGAAATGCAAGGCGCAAAGGTGTAGCGATTTCGCTACAAGTTCGAAACACAAGGCACAAAGGTGTAGCGATTTCGCTACAAGTTCGAAATGCAAGGCGCAAAGGTGTAGCGATTTCGCTACAAGTTCAAAACACAAGACACAAAGTTGTAGCGATTTCGCTACATGTCTTGATTTCGCTGGTGCATGAAGGGAAAAATGTACGGACGCAAAAGATGTCACGATTTCGTGACATGTTGCATTTTCATGGGCGAAAAGCAAAGAATAGCGCTAAGGCAGAAAAGCATCATGATTTCGCGACATGTTTCGATTTCGCTGAGGCTTGCGGAGGAAAGTGTACGAAAAAAAAGTGTCACGATTTCATGACATGTTTTCGGGTGCAAGCGAAGGAGAGTGCGGGAAAGCGAAAAGTGTCACGATTTCGTGACATGTCTCATTTTCAGCTGCTAGGAGACAATGAGCTCGATGAAAGTGTCGCGATTTCGTGACATGTCTCATTTTCTGCGGCTAGGAGACGGAGAATGAGCTCGATGCAGCAAAAGCGTCACGAATTTCGTCGGACATGTCTCATTTTCACGCGCTAGGAGATGAGAAATGAGCTCGATGACGAAAGCGTCACGATTTCGTGACATGTCTCATTTTCACGGGTGCATGCCGAGATAAGGTCTAGAAGGCAGAAAACGTCGTGATATCACGACAAGTCGGGTTTTCACGGTCAACAGTCCAGAATAAGTCAACTGAGTAGAAATGTCGCGATATCGCGATAGGTAACAGTTTGGCGAGAAAAAGCCGAAGAAGCATGCACAGTGATAGGTGTCAAAATAGCGCAAAGTAAAATCTTACAGCCAGTTACATAAGAGTTAACTGGAGTCATATCTACAGTTATCGAGTGACAGGTGTCGAGAAAGCTTAGAGAAAATTCATGCAGCCAAATTAACTAGAGTTAGACTTGCAGTTACAGGTGGCAGTTACAAGAACAGTCCTTTCTAGTTAGAACAACTATTACAGGGGTGGATACTAAGAATCATGATTACAGAGAAATTCATTAACAGGTTGCGTATATCAAGAAATGACAGTCACACGCAGAAGAAAGTGGTAGCACAGAATTCAAAAGAGAAGAAAGAAGAACAGAGCGCCGAGATACGCAGAAAGGCTATCAGGATACATAGAAAAAGGTGTCAGGATACGCAGAAAAAGGCTGTCAGAATGTGCAAAGAAGAATGTCAGAATAAGTCAGAAAGAAAGTGGCTAAAAGGCAGAACACGTCAGAGAGGGTTTGACAGATTGATCGTAGCCGAGAATGCATGGAAAATTGGAGGGAAAATTTGAGCCGTTTCAAAAAGAGTCGTTCGAGGAAATCAAGTATAAAAGAATCGAACAAGCATAGTAAGATGGTTACTACAACCGTGGTTATTCGTGAAAAACAAAAGAAAAGGTTGAGTAAGAGTGCTGCATGAAGTACAACAAAAGAACAAAAACCTGAATGTATTTTTCTTGAAAAATTAGAAGAGAGGTTTTAGACTGTGAAAGAAGATATTGAGTTTCTAACAATTCTCTTTATGCTTCTGTGAGATTAATTTGTATGAGCTATAGACCAGTGAGGGTCTTGCAAAAGAGAAGGCATTTTTATGTCAATATTTTTTTTAAAATAGAAATCCAAGTTGGTGCTTGGTAAAAGGGGTTGGTGCTCCTATCTGTTGCAGCAGAAAAATTAGGGGTTGGTGCTCCTTCCAGTGGGTGCTGGTAAACTATTTGTAAATATTGAATCCTTGCAAAGACTGGATTTGGATTGTAGTCCAAATAGTCATTATTTGAGGAGTAGCCACATCGGTGAACCTCGTTAAATCTTGTGTTGTGTGATGCTCTTGTGTTATACTTGCTTTATCTATTTTTAAGCTTGCATTTTTAAGTTTTAAGAGTTGCAGATTCAAGTTTTAAATAGTTACACTGATTCACCCCCCCCTCTCAGTTTCATTGTGAGAATATCACCTGTTCCTATTCATAACCATGTTCCTGTTCTTGTTCATGTTCCTATTCTTTCTTGATTCTGAAATGTCTACTCTACACCACTTTGTTGTGTGACCATCATTATTGCACTTATAACACTTAATGTTATTATTCCTTGGAGGTGCAAATATCTTAGGATTTATCCTAGTGAAGCCATACCTTCTTCTGTCATTAATCCTACAATTCATTGCCTTGTGACCAAACTGATTACATGAGTAGCAATACCCATGGAAAAGTTGTTTGTTCCCATATTCCTATATTTCCTATGTCTTCCATTATGAAGCCATCTGCCCAAAATTGTGACATGAAAAACATCTTCCATTGAAGTCTCCTTGCCTTGACCTCATTGGTATCCTAGTCTCTCTTGATCTATTTTGATTGTTGTTCCATCTATATCTTCTTTGTGTATTGTTCTTGTCCTTGTTGAAATCTCTATTTTCCAAATCATCCTCATATGTCTCACTCTATTTTACACTGTCGTATTCTGAAGTATCTTCATTTGAAGTTTCTTCTCCTTCAAAACTTGAGTTTAAATCTCCTTCCCATTTCTTTTGATCTTATCCAAATCCAAGATATGTTTTTCTTGATGTAGGCTTTTGTATCTTGATGAACTTATCTAAGTTCTTTTAGCTATTTTTTAACCCTTTTAGCTTGAATTTGGAGTCTTCCAAATCTTCTCTTAGAAGTGCCACTTCTTGTGCTAAATTTTCACATTCTAAGATCTTTGCTTCTAACTTATCCTTGAACCTTTTTGTCTTAACCTTTAATTTTTCTAAATCCTCTATAAGCAGTCTTCTATCCTCATCACATTCTTGAAACTAAAATTTAAGTTTAGATGTTTTCCTTCTTACCTTATTTACTATTTCAAGAGCATAAATAAGTTCTCCCTTGAGATCATATCCATATTTCTCTGAAATTCCTCTATTTGTTTACCTTTGTCCACATTTTTATTTTCTATTGGCTTGTCTTCTATAGGATCACCTTCTCTTTCTTCTAGTGCCATTATAATATTATCTTTCGGTACTTCAAGTGTATATTCATATTAATCATCACTGAAACTATAACCATCCCTTGTACAATCATATTCAAATGTCCAAAGTTACCACATCTAAAATACTTGAGAATTACTGGAGTCCATTTCTTAACTTGTTCTTTTTCTTCAATCATAAAAAGAACTTCATCTCTATCATTATCTGAAAAACTAGCATCACTATCACTTGAGTACTTACTTGCATTATCCGCATAGTAGCTCCTCTTTTAACTTTGGAAGAACTTCTTTCCTTGTCTACTTTGTTTATCATTTATTTTCTTTTGGTGCCTATATCTTTCTTATTCCCTATTCCTATGATATTGTTTTTCTTCACCATTATTATTCTTAGCTTATTGACAACCTGTTGCAAAATTTCCATACTTTCCATAATTGAAACATTTAACAGAATTTAGATCTCTAGATTTTCTATAATCCTTATCTCTTCTACCATAATTATCTTCTTCATCACTGGATGACTCATTGCTTTATTATGCCTTCTTACCTTTTGTGTTTTTGAATGCTTTGAATGTTGCTTCCTTCTAGGGAATAGGATCTTTTGTTCTTATCTCATGTGTTATAAGAATACCAAGCAACATATCTCTTATCAAATTATCACCATCCATTGAAACTTCTATAGAAAAAACCTTTTCACTGAATATGTTTGGAATAGTTCTTAAAACTTTATCACAAACATCTGATTCATCAATCCTCATTCCAAGTCCTTGCATAGCATTAACAACCTCATAAATTCAAAGTAGATAAGTATTGATGTTTTCCTCACACTTCATTCTTAACTCTTCAAATTTCCTTTGAGATTTCACATCTTTTCTTTCTTGATACATTTATCTCCTTCATATATATTTTGCAATTTATCCCACATGTCTTTTGCAGTTTGACAATGCATAACTTTCATATACTCTATTCTATGCAAACCTCTCAAATGTGCATTCATTTCTTTTGAATTGTAATGTTGTAGGAGCTTACCTTCCTTATTTGAAGGAGGATTAATTAATATATCATATCCAAATTCAATGGCTTCTCAAATTTCATTACCAAGTGCCATCGGGTAGATCTTCATTCTCATACTTCTATACATATAGTCACTTCCATAAAATACTGGTTCTAAATTATCCGAGGACACATTCTTAGAATATATTGTGTTCTTGTTACCTTTTCCTTCAAGTTGTTAAACTATTTTTAAGGAACCCACTCTGATACCAATTGAAGAACACAAACTTATACTAAGAGGGGGGTGAACAGTATAAAGCCATTTTTTTCTTTTCTTTCCCAATAAATATTATACAATGTAACGATAGCAATATCAACAACAGTAATCAAAGAAATACATAAATCACCACACATAATAGAGACACCACAATTTACGTGGTTCACCCAATGTGGGCTACTCCACAGATAAAATATTTTACTAAAATTTTTTCAATCAATATCTTGGGAATCCTTTCCCTATTACAATGTTTATGGACCTCTGTCCAAAGGAGACACCAATACCCTACATCAATTTCATGGATCTTTATCCATAAGAGAACTCCTTCTCCTCTAATTTCGCTAGTGATCCTCTAGAATACTACTACCTCCACTACACTAGCTTGTGGATCTCTCTCCATTGAAGACTCTTTTACCTACTCAGAAGACTTGTCCTCATTGACCTAGTTGATGGATCTCTATCCATTGAAGACTATTGTTCTCTCTTCTCTACCACCTCCAAAGCTCTATCTCAAAACTACACTAAACATAGTCCTTCGGTCTAGTACAACTTTTCTCAATCTCTGTATTTGGTCTAGAACAAACTTATCCTTAAATCTACACCAAAATGTGCTCTCAAATATTGCTCAACAAGTCCACATAGAATTTTCTTAAATATTATCAATAAGTCCACACAGAACTTGCTCAAATATGCTCAACAAGTCCACACAGAACTTGTCTAATCTTCTCAACAAGTCAACACAAAACTTGCTCAAATATACTCAAAAATTCCATACAAAACATATCCAATATACTCAACAAGTCCACACAGAACTTGCTCAAATATTCTCTACAAGTCCTCTCTAGAACTTGCTCAAATATGCTCTACAAGTCCTCTCTAGAATTTTTCCAAATATGCTCTACAAGTCCTCTCTAGAACTTGTTCAAATCTGCTTAATAAGTCCTCTCTACAACTTGTTCAAATATGCTCAATAAGTCTTCTCAATAACTTATCCAAAACTGTATTGTAAGCTTTCATAAAATCTCACATAAAATCATTCCACAAGTCTCCACAAAGACTTACCTTAAATCTGCTCAACAAGTCCACACAGAACTTGTCCAATCTCATAGAAACATAAAGTGAATTGTTAGAGACTCAATATGTTCTATACTAATCACAATGATCAATTATTTTCAATCACTCTCTTAGAAACATAAGAAGAATTGTTGGAGACTGAATATGATTCAAATTCAACTCAATGCTCAATCACTTTAACAACTCAATTCAAAATATAGAATAGTTTATTTTATAAAACTTGAACAATCACTTCACACACCCACTTGACTAGGTTCAACCAACTCTACTTAAACAAACATTAAATGAAATAACCCTTTCTCACAAACCCTAGTCCAAGCATATGACAACTCAACTAAAAAATGTTTACAAAAATGCTCAACAACAAATCTCACATAACAATGAAACTCATGTTCTTTTCAAACTCTAGTTCAAGTTATTTTATCAACAACTCACTTCAAAAACAAAAAAAACTCTCACATAACAATGATACTCATGATATTTACAAAACCTAGTTCAATTTCTTCACTCAATAACTCACTTCAACAACAATGCTTATAAAACAAGGTTTAACAACAATTCTTTATTCCAGAAAACCTTGAAGCTTTAACTCAACACACTCAATAGGAAAATCCTAATCAAGTCCTTTTCACTCCAAACTTATTTTTTAGAAAACCAATCAATCAATTCAACTATGGAAGAATGTACTCATACCTTTTTCTTGATGATGAAAGGATCTCACAAATCTGTCACAACCACAAACACTTCTATGCCAAACTCAAAGAGGTTAGAGGATAAATATTTCTCACAATGTAATGCAAAAACTCAATTACACCTTATCACCTTATCACTCCTCCTTTCAAAACAACCATCAACATACATAAAATATTTTCCAAATAACACCTTATAATCTCTCAATTAAAGATAAATTCAACATCCACAAAAACTAACTCAAAACCTCTTTAAATCAAATTTTAATGGCAAGAAAAACTTTGACAAAAATCAAATCCACTCTAATAACATAAATCAATTATCAATCAAATAACCTTTCATAAACCCTTATAACTCCAAATAACATAAATCAATTACCAATCAAACAATATTCCATAAACCTTTATAAATCCAAATAACATAAATCAATTATCAATCAAACAATCTTACATAAACCATTATAACTCCAAATAGCACTTTCTAGAAAACCTTAAAAAAAAAAATTAATTAAAAATACCTTTGTCACTAGTGGGATTCGAACCCACAATATCTGCCTTTACGAGTGCTCTATCCATGGGCTTGACCACCACGTATGCTAGACATATGTTTGAGAGCTTTGGAGCACTTCGTGCTCTTTCTCCTAAGCTAGCGCTAAAACGAGCGCATCCCAAAAAAATTTCCCCTTGTTGCTCATGACAAACATGCCAAATCCACATGAATCAATCATGGATACTTCCACTCCCAACACTCTTACAAAACACACACTACCAATGGACCACCGCGTCCTTTGGAAGTGAGGCCTTCTCCTCCCTTTTCATCTTTTTCCCTGATGCTAAAAACAACACGATTTCATCTTCTTCCTCAAAAATTGCACGAATTATTTTTCTCTTTTGTCGCATAAAGTAATCGAAGAATGGCAAGTTCTAATGTCCTTTAGCATGGTATTCATACATGATTTTCCCTTTTTTCCATAGACTTCAGTGCTCCACTAAGATGATATCGACACTCCTTTTTAAAACCTTTTATAATTTATAAATTATTTAAATTCTAAAAGAATTTAAATTTTATAAATTATATATATATAAACCTTTGACTTTAATAAAAATTAAATCCTTCCTTGGGATGAAATTTAAACCTTTAACTTGTACTCCACTGACTTGATGAAGATTATTCTTCCACCATGGTTTTAATATAAACCCTTATAAAACAATATTTTGACAATTTTTTCATAAACTCTTTGCATTGTTCTTGATGATAGTAATGGTGTAATCCATGGTATTAATGATAGCTTCATGTGTTCATTTTGGCATCAATGACAACTTCTCACCTTGACATCAATGACAACTAAATGAGCTCAAAATGTCCAACATTTCTATCCGAAGTTCAACCCTAAATATTCCACCATTGCCACTCCTTTACACAAATTGACGAAGAACAATGTTATGGTTTAATAGAAAGAGGAGCATATAAATACCTCTAATACCTTAAATAAAAAACTTTGCTCAACACCAATTCTTGTTCTTCTCGATATATCATAACAATTGAAGACTAAAATTTATATCTCACATTTTCCCCTTGGAGTCGTGTTGAAACAAAATGACCATCTAGTAGCTTATCACTCCAAGACTTTTTTAGTTGCCAAACGAAAGTATTCCACTTATGATAAGGAGTTATATGCCTTAGTGCAAGCTATAAAATATTTAAGACACTATATTCTTCATAAGGAAACCATTGTTCACACTATCCACTAACCCCTTAGCTTTATTCAATCATAAAAAAAAGGAGCTCGTCAAATAAAATGGGCATCATACTTATAGTAGTTTCACTTAGTGATCATGTACAAAAAGTGAAATAATAACATTGTGGCAGATTATTTGAGTCATCCTCCAATAGCTCATGCCTTGACTATTGTAACTACTTCCATCATAGGTTTTCATACTTAGCCTACATAATATGCTCATGATCCATATTTTGATAACTTTACAAACAACTTCAACATCCCTCCTATTCTACTCTAAGTTTTTTTCATTATTTTCACATAAAATAAGGATTCCTATATAGGTTGGACAAATTTTATGTCCCATATGAGCATAAATTTTCTCTTCTAAATGAGGCACATCCTATAATTTATGGTGAACACTTTGAAAATCACTAGACACTTCATCATCTACAATACTTCTTTTACTAGCCTAAAATGAAAAGAGATGTTCTAAGATTCTTGAGCCAGTGTGTTGTTTGCCATATAACTCAACCAATAGGAAATTGGGCTTGAGTGTGCCTTTGTCAATTCCCTCTCATCCTTAGAAAAGCATATCCATGGACTTGGTAAGTGGTTTTCCCATGATAATGTGACAAAATGATTATGTCTTTGTGTTAGTGGATAGATTAATTAAAATGGTTAATTTTATCTCATGTCATAAGGCTAGTGGTACACTAAACTTAACCCAACTTTTATTTTACTATGTGTGGTGTTCCTTTCATTTAATCACTAGGTTTGTCTTTGACCATGATTCACACTTTGTGGGTCACTTTTGAAATTCCTTGTGGAAATTTTGACCATGATTCAAACAAAAGTTTGTAATCGCACCCTTGAATAATATCTAATAATCTTCCACCATTTTTCTCCATATGAGTGTGACTTAAGCCTTACACATATGGAGCATACATATAACAAGGCTATACATTCCTCCACTAGTTAGTCACCCTTTTATGTCTACCCAAATTTTCATCATTGACCCCTTATGCATTACCATTGTCTTTGCCTTCCCCAATCACCATACACCTTCAAAAAGAGAAATATAAGGTACATTCATTTATCTAACATTTATAGAGTATTCAGTCAAAGGTGGTCTAGATTTTGTAGAAGACTAAGTAATAGCAAAAGGGAGCTATTGATCAACATCATATTCTACATTATTTCCAAGTTGGAGATAAAAATTGGCTTTATTTAGACGAATGAGCCTTTTAGAGAAGGCACATACTAAGATCAAATTGATTTGTTGTGGGCATTATACTACACTCTATTAGGTATTAGTGAATAATATTTACCTTGATTTGTCATCTAAACTTAGCATCCATGATATTATCATTGTTGATCTTTTGAAGCCCTACCACAATTCAATATTTGAGACTGAACCTATCACCGACCATTCTATGTGGTACCAAATGTTTATCCTCCACTAGATTCTAACAAAGTGTTCAACTTGAAGACTCACCAGACTTGTCATGCTTCTTCCACTTCTTACCTTGTTGCCAAATAAGGATATATTTCACATTAGGTCTGTTGGATATCACATCACCATATGTGTCATGATTTTCCTTTTCTCTTGAAAGCATTGGAGTCCAAGGATTCTAGGATGGGAAGGAATGATGAGAAAATTACTTGATATATTATGCAATATGCTTACATGATGTATTTAGTCTTAGGATAGGTGTTAGGAAAAAGGTAAGTGGAAATATAAACCTTGATCATTAACCTTAGCATAGGAATATGCTAGGTATTTATAGGTTACAATATGTAGAATTGATATTAAATTAATATCTAATCTAGATTATCACTAACCTACGCGCTTAGAAGAATAAGTGCCAACAACTAACAACTAACCTAGGATATTTAGGAATTTACCTAGGTTAACCATTAGATATTTTAAACAATAAATATCTACATGGTAAATAGTCAAAGTAGATGTAATAATCTAACTAATGTAGTATAATGCAATATACTACCTCATTTTACCCTAATGGAGTATTTGGTAAGTATCCCAAGTAATGGAATATTACTCTAACATCCCCCCTTATTACATTATTTGGGTAATACATACATATTCCTCTATACAAAAATATTTGGGTAAAGTATATAGCTATCCCAATATAGTCAAGAAGATGTTGATCTGCTGGTTCTTTGCTTTGTCACAGTACTTTGGCTGCTCTTAGGCAAAAAATGGGTCATTCCTTGCTTTGTCTTCACGCCAATGAATTTCTTTATGGTAATCACATCATCCAATCGATTCGCATGGGTAACCAACCGCTGCAATCGCTAGGTGTAGTAGAATAGATCACTTCATACAAGGTTCATTCATTTACAATATGAATTTGCAAAATATAAGGTATCTAAGGTGTTGGTCACTGCCAAAAATGCACCCTTATAAGTTCCCCCCTTCTTGTTGCAAAACATAGTGTAATTAATTTTTGAAGGAAGTGTGACTAAGGTGTCGGTCAAAGTCGAAAATGCACCCTTATAAGTCATCTTTCCTATTTACAAAAAATTATGAAGAAAAGAAATGGATAACCCCCCTCAATTGCATAAAGGTATGCAACTCAAGAGTGTTGTGAAGGATTTTACAAATATTGCCTCCTAGACAATTTTACATCACAAAAAGTCGCTCCTCTTGTTACAAGTACTTCAAACACTTAGAATTTGCTATTTATGAAGCCTAAAAGAGGTACAAGCACCCCTTATTGCAAGGTCTTCAAACAAAATACTTATGCTATTTATGAAGCCTAAAAGAAGAGAGAGATAATATGGTGCTTTTGCCCAAGGGACACATGTGTTTTCCCTCTACAATATTGTCTTTAGCAATTTTAGCACTCCTTGTGCTATCTTTGAACCAGAAACAGAATCAGAATGAGACACTTCACTAGAAATATGGCTTCTGTGTTGTGTCTTTGCCATTTTAGTTTTGCTTGTTTTGAAACCAACACTGAATGGTGTCTTGGTTTGCATTTTTACAATCTGTGCAAAACTATTCTTTCTAGGCAATTTGATCAAAAAAGTTCACCACTTTGTCCTTTCTTATTGTAAGTACTTCAAGCATGATTGCTATTATGAAGTCTAAAAGAAAAGATATAGTTTGTATGATGACTTCTACTTTTCTGAATGCCTTTACAAGTTTTATTTCCCTTTTATCAAAATCTATGTTTGAAGGAAGAAAAGAATTATCCCCCCTTAGTGCAAAGGATTGCAACTTTTAAGGTTCCTTATTTTCAAAAAACTTGTTCTTTATTTTGATTACCCTAAAAAAAGTACCAAAAGATAATTCACTCAAATAGATATTTAATGGCACTTTGCTTAACTCCCTTCAAGAAGGATGAAAAGTTGGAGGAAATGTAATCCAAACAAATAAGAGTGAATTAGGGGTTTTGTTGATTTAGGAGAGAATATCAAGTAAGTTTGGCTTTAAATCTGTGCAATGATTTACACAAATTTGTGAAATTTTGGGGTTTAGTGTGTTCTTGATTCTATGACTTATAATTGCAAAAGAAATAATGCAATAATCAAACAAGAATGCCCACAAAATTCTTATCACCTAGGTGTCGGATGCAACCGAAAATGCACCTAATTTGCCAATAAAGGTGTCGAGTAAAATCGAAAATGCACCTTTTAATTTTTGCAACAAAATGTGTATTTGTGTTGTGCAAAAAATTGATATTTTTATGTCTCCTACTTTGTTTTATAATTTTGCAAAATAAGTACAATGTTGTCTTCCCCCCCTGAATGTTGCAAAATTAACAATTTGAGCACTCCTTCCAAGACAAGTTGACACATGATCCGCATTTGGAAGGCTTCCTGAACTAGTCGACAAACGAATTAGTTTTTGATGGACCCAAGGTTACAATTTCTTCTCAAATTTTTGCAAAAAAGAATGTGCAATTTTATGTCTTATATCCCCCCTTTGGAGAAAACAAATGCACACTTTGCCTTTGAATTTTACAAAAAAATTCAGTCTCCTTGTTTGCTATTTGTGCAAGAAAGAATCAAATTTCTATGATGTTGTCCCTCTTGTATTTTGCAAAACTAACAAGGTTGAGAAGAATTTAAGGTTTTCTTATTTGCAATAAAAGTAGGTGCTCTTCTATGTCTTATATTCTCACTTGGAGAAAAAAACAAAAGCTCCTTTTAAAGTTGTAAATTGCAAAAAAAATATAACCCTTATTTTTATTTTTATTTTTTTATAATTTAAGTTTATGTGATTTTTTTTTAATTAATAAAAGTAAAATTTATAAATAGTAAAAATTATTTGTATTTTTTAAAAAGCATTTTAATTAAAAAATAACTTTTAAAACAAATAATATTAAATTACTATTTAAAAACTTAATTAATTAAAAAATAAACTTTAAAAAATAAAAAAAATTATTACCTTCTTTTTGGTCCCATCGGGGCTTGAAACCCCGACCTCCTACCGGGCAGCGCCTTAGCGCTGGCCTCATGGCCGGTGGGGCTAGCTGCCCCGACATGAAGGGAAGGGAAATAGTTTCCCTTTCTCTTCATTCCTCGCGTGGGCAGGGAAACTGTGGGATTTATCCCACATCACCCGCACGGGGGAGGAGGGGGGTTTAAAAATGCTTTCAAGCCCTTTGGTTAGTGACTGCCTTCGGGCAGTCACCCTGTCCCCCCATTTTGGTCACTACCACATGGCACGACTGGTCTGGTCGGGTGGCGCATGGCCTGTCTGCCATGCGTCGTCGAAGTGTCAGGTCGTCGGTGTGCTCGAGGTCGAGTCAGTGGCTGTTCGCTATGTCAGCACCTCGAGATCTATGCTCAATGTCACATCAGTGGTTGTCTGCCATGTCAGTGCCAATACCTCGAGATCTATGCTCAAGGTTGTTGATCCGATCATCAAAGATCAGAGGGCGCTCCTGCCCTCATAGATTTTGGTCATTGAATCTGTGTCGCCGATTGTCAGATCTGTGCCGACGGGTCACTGTCGGCCTATCAGTCATCCTCGAGATCTGTTTCTAGGTTCAGATTGATCCAATCAGCTGATTTATGTGCTGGATCCACCTCAGGATCCGTGCCAATCGAGGAGCTAGAACGGGATGTCATGCTCACCTTGTCCAGGGTTGCTGCCTCAAAATACGGGTCCTATCCAGGGGGTACCGTGTTAGGATTTTAGCCCCTGGTCTAGCTGGAATGAGACATTACCCACCTTGTCCAGGTCCGCTCCTACGGGCCACCTAGGGAAGTGTGCTGATCAACTCCTATAGGCTACCTCGTAAAGCGTGTCGATTCCAGGTCGGGTGGAATGAGCGAAGCTTGTATTGGGCCACCTCGGCTCTGATACCAATGTTAGGAAAAAGGTAAGTGGAAATATAAACCTTGATCATTAACCTTAGCATAGGAATACGCTAGGTATTTATAGGTTACAATATGTAGAATTGATATTAAATTAATATCTAATCTAGATTATCGCTAACCTACGCGCTTAGAAGAATAAGCGCCAACAACTAACAACTAACCTAGGATATTTAGGAATTTACCTAGGTTAACCATTAGATATTTTAAACAATAAATATCTACATGGTAAATAGTCAAAGTAGATGTAATAATCTAACTAATGTAGTATAATGCAATATACTACCTCATTTTACCCTAATGGAGTATTTGGTAAGTATCCCAAGTAATGGAATATTACTCTAACAATAGGTACTTAGGATTATTTTATTAGTTTTTATTTGTAATATTTTATTCATATATACATATGTGAGCTTTATTTCCTCATATTTCTAGAAACAATTATATTGTTAGTCATAGATTCTAACTTAGTCAAGTCGTTAGTTCTATGTTTGGTTAGTTTATTAGTACCTTATCCTATAGTTTAAATCTACTTATATTTGTGCTATCATTTGTAACTAGATATATATTCAAATGCCTATTTGAATTCAGTATGAGAAATAATAATGTTAGTTAGTTTTAATCCATATCTTAGTAATTGAAATCATAGCTCATAACAAAAGGTAATTACATCACGAGGGGTTGTCTATGCACACAAGATATTAAAGCTCAAACTTCAAAATAGGAGGTTAAATTTATGACATATAAAGACCTATCATCATGTGTGTTTAATAATGGTGGGATTATAATGAAAATAGCAAAAATATAATAGGATACAAGTTTATTTATTTTCCTATACTAAATAATAATAAAAGAATTTTTTTTTTAATAAAACAATAAAAAAATTACTAATTCTCCAATATAACAATAATTAAAATGTTCTACCAAGATTGCTCCTCTATAAGGCTCTAAGGAGGTGGTTATTGTCCCTTAGATGAATCACTTTTTGGGGAACCCTTTTAAATGTTTGACTTACAGAGTAGATCCTCTTGTGGATGAGTCAATGTTTAAGTTTGATCAATGTGAGCCCAGAATAGATATGTTGTCTTATTCTATTCAAGGGATGAAAGGTTTTGAATTCTTAGGTTAAGTTACAAGGGGCAAGGAAAAGCGAAGTTTTAACTCTGGTAGTCAAAAATCTAGAAGACCTCCCATTAATCCTATATCCATGGTTGTTGATGCTGGTTAGATAAGTAGCAATTGGAATTCTGATAAAGATAAATATTTATGAGTGTCCCTAGATAAGGCCTTAGGATTCAATATTGGTGGTGGAAGAAATTGAAAAATTGCCTAACCATATCTAAAGGTTTTATGGTTCATCTGTACAAGCTTTTGGCAAGATATCTTGATTTCAATTTTTGAACGATATTTTTGAGCAGGAGGATGGCCCTTGTTTTTTGAAATTTGATCGAGCTTGTGTAATTTTTAAATTATTTTCTCTATTTATTCTTTATGAGTTAGGAAAATATTGAATCTCCTAAATATTATCTCCTTTTTCTCCTTCATGGATCAGAGTGTTCGATCTTTCAAGGATGTTGATCTCCCTTTGGGTCTTAGGGTCTTTTATTTAGGCTTATTGGTTTCTTTGTTTATTATTTATTTTGTTCTTGTATTTTGGTTCTGATATTCTCTTCTTATTAATGATTGGGATTCCTCAAAACCCCCTTGTTGTAAAAGGTTTGGGATCCCTTTCAAAATTCCTTCTTCCACCTAGTAAAAAAAAGAGTCATAATGATAAAAAAATTATTAATTATCTCATAAAATAGGAATACAAGAAAAATATTCATGTGTATGATGTTCATGGCAAGGTTTAAAATAATCTACTCATGACTATTATGAATTTCCTATAGGATTTATCATTTTCTACCAATTGTAACTTTTATACAAGATACCTAATACACTAATAAATTATATAAGAATATATATAATGTGACTATAGTGAGATTAGTTTCAGAGGGTTAGATATGATTGATGTTATAGGTGATAAGTTTAAATTTTTGAAGAGTAGGAAACCTATAGAGGATGATACTAGCAATGGTGGTGGGCCCTTTGATCATGACAGCTCTAGGTTTGGGTCCCATGAACCCCTCGATAATGTTCTTGATGTACATGGTTTTTTGGGGACCCATGTTACTCTAAAAAAAACTATGAAAGTGTGGAAAATTTTAGGGTTATACCCCTTGGAGGATACCAACGTGATCCACCTTTATTTTTGGATAAGGTTCAATGTGGCTCCAATTCCACTCCTTCCCAAGGTTAAGCCCTCGTTCCCAAGGGGAATGGTCTTATCATTCTTGAAAGCCTTATGGCTAATTTTATCTCCATAAAATCCATGTCCTTGATAGAGAAATTCGTTGGAGGAATACTGACATGGAATATAATTGGAAATGGTCTACTACCAAGTTGCATCCTTTGGGTAACCTGGAACTAATTGATTATCCTAGAGCATAGCCTCCATAACCTGGGGGATACTAGCAAAATATTAATAGGTGGACCATGGTTCTATGGTAGGAGAAGCTTATTATTGAGGAAATAAGTAGATTAATTTGACCTTGAAATGTAAATTATTAAATTTTTCCCTATTTGGGTACATCTCTTGGGGCTCCCAAGCTGGTTATGGGATGAAGAAATATTTCAGGTGATTGCTAAAACAATTGGAGAAATAGTTTCCATTCAACCAACTATGAAATCAAGAAGCCAAATGATCCACTCTCGTATATGCATCAATACTAACGTAGAATCTAATATTACTACCCATATTAACCTCATCTACATATCCTATTACAGATTCCAATTAATGGAATATGACAAAATTTTGGATTTTTGTGTTCATTGCCTAAATCAAGGGTACTTAAGATCCTAGTGTCCATCCCTAAAATATCCAAAAGGTATGCATTCAAAGAATGTAGACCATCCTAATAAATAGATGGATCCACCTAATTCTAGCCATATTCCTCGTAATAGAAGCCAGTATGGTGCCAAGTACATAGAGATACCCCTTGTTTCTGGTAACCACCCCATCGATTACCCTTCCTTGGGGAAAGGCAAGCAAGTTTTGATGTAGTCTAAAGACTCCTTGAAGGAGCAGGTATGTTCACTCTTTACCTTCCATAATCATTTTGGTATTTTATCTAAATATTTAGACTTAGATTTAGATCCCTTTGACCATAAACTAGAATAAAATCTTGACTTCCCCTACCCTCAGTATGAGTTCTTCAGAAAACAAGCACCTTCATCCCCAAATAGATCTAGAGCTTCCTCCCCTCCACTCCCCTTGGTCCCTCTATCCGTAATCCTTCCCACACACCCCAACCCCAACACCAACCTCTCAAACCCAAATTTCATAGTCCCTACAATAAAATAAGATTCTCTCTCACTCCTAAGCCTCTCTTGAGCCATGTTAAGCCTTTGACATTTTAAATATCCCCTAAGATTATAGGATTTCCTAGCCCCTCTAAATATTCATAGCTTTTGAGTCCTCCTAAGTTTCTTGCTAGCCCTTCTAAATCCTTGAGCTTACATAGTCCTTCCAATATTAAAGGCATCCAATACCCTGAATCCCCCAGTCTTGTCCATACACGTAATTTCAAAAAAACTTCCATTGATGTGGGAAGTTATAAAAAAGGGGTATGGCCATCCTTAAATGACCAAATAAGAAAGGAAGATGATGACAAGATCACTAATGACACTCAATAAATATTATTCCCATATTTATCCAAACAGTTCAAGGAAGAAACCAAAAGAACCAAACCCTCCTCACACCAAGGCAGAGGGGGGAAAAGATCAACCACCAAGAATAAAAATGAAAGTCCTCTCATGGAATGTGATAGGCCTTAATGGACTTACCAAGCAAAGGCTTGGAGTAAAACATGAGAAAATAAATCAGACCCACTATATTTATTCTTCAAGAAACCAAACTGGAAGAAGGCAATTCCAAGAAGGCAACAAAAGGTATTTTTAAGAATGTTGAGTTCATTGCCAACTAAACTCATGGATTATTAGGAGATCTCCTATGCTTATTGGATCCCAACAAGGTAAAAGGGAGACTTCTCTCTCTCTCAGATAGAATAATGAATGTACTGTTCTACTGTAATGATACCAAACTTAGTTGGGTTCTAACAAATATTTATGCTCCTAATTCACCACTCGGGAGGAGCACCCTGTGGAACACCCTCAACCATATGAGAAACATATTTTCAAATCAGCCTTGTATTTTGATTGGGGACTTCAACTTCCCCCTCTACCCATTAGATAGGTATGGGGGTACGTCTATATCCCCCAATAATTATGAGGATTTTAATGAATTTGTGGACTAAAATGAGCTCATGGATTTCCATATCAAAGGAACCAAGTATACTTGGAGCAATAGAAGGATTGGAGATATGCACATAAAACTACGGCTTGATAGGTTATTTGTAACCAATGAAGTTGTCCTCTTGTTTGGGGATGCAACCCTTCACTCTCTTCCCAAAGTTGGGTCGGACCACAATCCCCTAGTTTTTGAAGTCGTTATTCAATTTGCAATGTTCAAAAACCTCTTTCACTTTTAAGCTATGTGGATGCAGCATCCTGACCTCAGGGATCGTATTTTTGAATGGTGGGATCAACCCTTTCTAGGATGTCCCATATCCCAAATTACTAGCAAATTTTGGTTAGTAAAAAAAACCTTAAATTTTGGAACAAAGAGGTATTTGGAATTTTTTTTGAAAAAAAATAGACAATCAAATAAATAATCTCAATAATTGAAAACAAAATTCAGTAAGGAAGCCTTGATAGTAGATCCAGGGATGAAGAAAGGAAACTTTTTGCTGATTATCACAATATTCTCATAAGGGAAGAGACTTTTTGGAGGTAAAAGTATAGGGTGATGTGGCTTAAAGGTAGAGACTCGAATACAAATTTTTTTCATGCTACTACCCTCAAGCATCATATCTCTAACAAAATAAAAGAGTTGATCAAGAGGGATGGTACCACCACGTTCAATATTCAAGAGATTAGGCTTGATGTGGTTAATCACATACAATCTTTCCTATCCACTTCCAACCTAGCTTCGACCTATATCAACAGTATCTCATTCACCGAATCCCTACTGATATGAACTGGTACCTCCTATAAACTTTTCCCATGATGAAATCAAATCTTCTCCCTTCTCCGTGCAACCCGATAAAGCACTCAAGATTGATGGGTTTTTCCCTAACTTCTTTCAAATATTTTGGTAAATAATTAGACTAGACATTTGCATAGTCATACAATATATCTAGAGATCAAAATTTATCCCTAAGGATGTTAACTTGACATTCCTAACCTTCATCCCCAAGTAGGTCTACTGCATATCACTATTCGATTACCGTCCCATTAGCTTGTGTAATGTGCTTTATAAAATAAATGATAAAATCCATGTTAACTAGAATTAAGGAAGCCTTGCCCCTTGTAATTAACCCCTATCAAGGTAGCACAACACAAGGTAGAATTATCACTGAGGAGATCATTACCATCCACTATATGCTCCATTTTGTTTCACGTAGTAACATTGCAAGATTTTTCCTCAAGCTTGATATGAATAAAGTCTTCAATCGAGTCTCATGGGACTTTATTTTTGCTATCATGCTCATGTTTGGTTTTCATTCCTAGTGGTTTGACCTTATTAGATCCTGCAATACTTTAGTATAGTTTTCATTCATTATCAATGGGTCTATTGCAGGTTATTTTAGAAGCACCAAATTTATTAGGTAAGGGGACCCCTTATCTCCCTATTTGTTCATCATCTTAGCCGAGACCCTAGGAATAACTCTCAAATTTTCTCATGCTTAAGGGATAATATTAGTAATCAAACCTACTTTCCTACTTGAACCATTGACCCACCAATAGCTCATGGATGATACCATCTTGGCAACCATTGCCTCTATTGTTGAAGCCAAAATGATCAAGTCAATTCTCAATCTGTATGAGGATGTAGTCGTTCAAATGGTGAATTATACCAAACGTAAAATCTTATTAATCAATAAACCCCCTATCGACAAACATTACATAGCCTAGATCCTCCAGTGCTCTATTTGCGATCTACCCATGTATTACTTGGGCCTCCCTCTCTTTGCTACAAGTCCCTTGGATAACGTGTGGAATTATGTCTTGGATAGACTCCTTAAAAGGCTTACAGGATGGAAGAGGGGCCTCCTTAGCAAAGCAACTAAAGACACCCTGATTCATGCTTATCTCCAAAGAATTCATGTTTACTTCCTATCAATTTTCAAAGCCACAACAGTAATCTATTACAAAATTGAGCAAATTTAGAAGCATTTTCTATGGTCAGAACCAGACAACAAAAATAAGTTCCATTTGGTTGCTTGGGACAAAGTTTGTAGTCCCAAATATCAAGGAGGTCTTATATTTAGAAGAGTGGGCAAAATGAACCTTTCCCTCATAGCTAAGAAATATTGGAAAATATTCACTAATACAAACTTTGAATGGGTTTCTATAATCAAAAGGAAGTATCTTCAGAACCATGATTTCTTGGAGGATGGTATCCCTCATTTTGGTTCAACCTTGTGGAACTCCATCATTAAAAATAGAGACATCATAAAAAAGGGTATCATATGCCATATCAATAATGGTTAGACCATCAACTTTTGGTGTGATCCTTGGGTATGTGATCTCCCTATCATTGATGATCCTTCACTTGCTACCATAAAACCCCTCACAGACCACCTCTTTGGTAGTAAGGTATCCCATTTCATTACCACATCTCATGGTAGACCCTCCTATAAATACATTCCATCCTCATCCCTCCTCGTTTATCTTATCACCACTTCAAATTCCTTGTCATCCATTCTCAATACCTTTATCATCCCTACTTTTGTTGACTCACCTGATATACCTATCTAGGGTTATGCATAAGGGGTTGGACTCAAAATGTACTTGTAAAAAATGGTGAATCCCAATCAAAATCAAGGTGAATCATGGAGAATCTTAAGAAAATTAAATTTAGCATCATCATGCCAAAATTTGGGGTATTTGAAGCCCTAAAATGTAAATTTATCTTTGGGTCTGATTTTGACATATAAAATCATCTTATAACTTCATAAAAAACACCACCATTAGATCAGTCTTGAAAAGATATTTCCAACGAGTACAAATATGCATATGTTTGGATATATTTTGTGGCAAATTGACCCTAATAATAAATTGGTCTTGAATATTTTAGGCGAATGGACTGACATTTAGGGTCCTCATATTCGCCAATTTCAATTTTGAAAATCCTAATATTCATCCAATTTGCGAATATTCACCACTGTGCACAACCCTATACTTATATAGAGAGATTATGATGATGGCATTTTTTCTATCAAATCCACTTACCTGTTACAAGACCAACCTCCTGCATGCCTAATCCATGTCAAGAAAATTTTGCACAAGAACCTAATATCCAAAATTGGGTTCTTCTCTTGGATAGTGGTATAAAACAAAATATTGACCTTGGATAATCTCATAATCAAAGGATTATTGTTCCCAACCGCTACTACATCTATAAGTCTGAGTGGTAATAGTTGTGCCATATCTTAATGAGTGCTCTTTCATTGACTCAGTCCTTAGCTCCATCCTTTGCACCTTCAAAATATCTTGGGCCCACCCTAGCTCGATGGTAGATCTATTCACCCAATGGCCTAATGTATTTAATAACCTTATAATCAAATATCTCTAGACCATCTTCTTGCATTACTTCCTATAGTAAATTTGGCTTGAGTGCAATAATCATGCCTTCTCTAATATGCCTAGAGACCCCGCATCGATCGGTAACACAGTCTTAATTTTTGTTATAAAAAATTCTTACTTGTGCCCCTGCTCTAAACCCTTGGACCCTAGAATTTACTCCTCCATATAATACTCCCTCCATATTTCCATGTAACCCTTTAGGCCACCCACTCATTACAATAATAGATCCAATGCCAAGTGGATCCCCCAAAAGGATGACTCAAGTAGAACTTTAATGGATACTCTAAAGGAAATTCTAGACTGGTTGGTTGTGAGGTATTTGTTAGAAATAATGAATAAATAATAATATTGGCCTTTTCTAAAAACCTTGGTACCCTCACCAACCACATCATTGAGGCTACAACCATTTATTGTGGCCTAGCCATCATAAGCAATGTATAGTGTAAGCTTGTGGTTGGGGGTGATTCCCTAAACCTCATCAAATACATTAGAAATAATAGGATCTCTAATTGGAAAGTTAGCAACTTAATATCTAAATTTAAGAGAATCTTCCTTAACCACCCAAATACCTTAGTCCAAGACGTGTTCAAATAAGCCGATAGGATGACTGATTACCTTACTAATATGGGCCACTATCAACAGTCCCTTTGCATTTTGCATGATGAATTTTCCCAAACCTTTATTGATGTTGTTGCCTATGATTGGTATGGTTACTATTTAAACCCATCTCTCATCCCATTCACTAAGCCCTTTGAATTTTTTCATCTCCAAATACTCATCACGTGTCCCCCACCCCCAAAACTTCGCATCTCAAGTGCAAACATGATCCTTTTGGTCAACCCCATCAATCCCCTCCCCCTACCTTGTCATACATTACCCATCCTATATATCCATAACATGGCCTCCATCCAAGTGTACCCATCCCCCCACCCTGAACCCTATCATTTTTCCATTACCTCAAATCATCAACTCCTTTCCCATCATGTGTTTGGTCCCAAGATCTTAATCGATCTTCCTGGTGTGGTTATCATTACCTTTCATGTCTTGTTTAGTTGAATCAAAATTATTTGCCTTGGTTTACTAAATATGTTTGGCCATCGTAGTACGAGCAACAATGCTACATTATCCTTTCATGTGCATGGCCTTAAAACTATGCTTTATTCCCATGGTGCGACCATTTGTGCCACCTCAAAAATATTTGGTAAATATACCACCTTGAGAAATGCTCCTTTCCAAAAAGAAATTTCACCCCATGCCATCATCACTAATCCTACCCTCTTGGATCCTTCTCTTTACATAAATTGGGTTCTTTTGGCTAGCACACAACCCAAGCAACATAATCCCCTAAACTCTGCAACAATCCATAAAAAATCTCCTCTCGTCTTCTTCGACATGCAATTTTTTAAGTACCACCTCTATGCAATATTGAATATCATTACCTATCCCCATATCATTATCCCCTATACCCCATCCCTATCCATCCATGGCCCTCCTTGATCCCTCTGTTATCTATATCGGGCCCATTATTGAGGACATTCTTAATAATAAAAACTATCTTCTCTTCCTGAAGATGTTCACTAGTAATAATGAAGTATCTGATGAAATTTTTAATACCTAGAATGGTGGCCATGTTACTATCAAGGACATTAGCTATTTTATCGACATATGCATGTTGGCCGAGGTTACAGGGTTACAAATTGATGGAAAAACCATTAGGTGCAACAAGCATACCATGGTGGTGGAAAATGAGTACTTTGTTGACACATGTAAGGACTTGATTATTGTGCCATCATTGTTTCTTCCATCACAAGTCCTATGTAAAGTAAATATAAATAAATATAAATAACTTATAAGCTATTCTCATATCATTAAATGATTTACATATCACTTTCATGAACATACAATGCTCATACAACTCTTATCATCAAATAAACTAACCTCTTATTTTTATTACCTTGTATTTCTCTATACATTGATCATGTGAAATATTATTCTATGGCAAGAATAAGAGTCTAGTATCATTTTTCCATGATAACATTTAATTTTGTTAATTTGATTAAAAGACATACTCTAAAAAAAATAATTAAATAAATTGGACATATACAACACATATATAACTAATTATTAAATCTCCCAAGTGTACAAGAAAGGAAGAGGAGGAATAGGAGGAAAAATATGCATTAGTTTAAAATGCATGTTGTAGAGTTGAACTTAAGGTTCCAATAAGAAACTAAGATTTTTATAATGGTTCCACTTTTCCTCTAAAAGTAGTATTCATTAGATTAGAAAAGTCTCCACCCTTAGATATAGGAATCCTTATGTAATCATAATCTATTTATTATTGTCACCCAATAGGTCTTTCTTCATATTTGAACTTATTTTGTCCACCTTATGGAAGGAAGAGCCCCTCAAGTTTTTGGAAAAATAAAGAGGAGAAACAACATTTATGGCTGGTTTTGGAGAGAAGTGGAAGGTTTTATAGAGATTTTTCCTTCCTTGCCACATATTCTAATACCAATTATTTACACCAATAAAATATTAAATCAACACATAAATGGTAACTTATATTTTTCTCCTTTTAATTTCAAATGTTTTTTAGCATTATTATTTGACCAAATATTTTTTTTTTCACATGGATTAGCTTGTTTTTGAAATATTTTAAATATATTTACTTTTGAGGTAGTAATTTTGCTATAGAAGCTCAATATATATTTAGAATCCTACTAGAAAATCCAAATGGGTTAGGAAACTCCTTATAATATAGATTACCCTTTTTAATGATAAATTATTTATACTCTAGTCTAATTTGTCCTTTCCCTATGAATAAATCTAGTAGGTAAACCTTAAATCTAATTAGAAAAGGACTTTATTTTTAATTAGTATTATTATTAGGTCTGAGGTGTAGACCAATTGGTTCGACCAAACCCTATAATGGAGGTGGATGTCCAAGGTTCAAATCTTGGGCCTCTCCAGATTGAACGCTTGTCCCTTTCTTGGTGCTTTTAGTAGTGTAAAAGGTTTAAAATGATTGTGGCATGGTGGTTATAGGGGTGGACCGCACAAATATATATGTGGCGGCTGCCAAGGTGGACAACGTAGAATATTGTCGTGGCCATAAAATCTAGACAGCCTACCTAGTTTCGTGGCAAATATCGATTCCACCATGTAAATTTAAAAAAAATTAGTATTATTATTAATAGAATAAATCTATGAATAAATCTAGTAGGTTATTATTATTAGTATTATTAAAAATTAATAGAATTTCTATTCAAAAATTAATAATTTAAACATTTTTTATGCATAAAAATATCAAATTAACCAAACAATAGCTTTAAAAAACCATTGATAGCACTTAGCACAAGAAACAAAACACCACAAGCTAATACCTAGATAAAAATTTATTAACATATGAATATGGCATACAATAATACCCAAAAATAGATTCCATCAAGATTTAAACATTAGACATCTTCATGGTATAATATACATATGTTATGACCTACCATATTTTGTTGGTGTAAATAAAGACTTTTTTTTTTCTTTTTTATATTTTAAATATATTGGAATCATAATATAGAACATGTCATATGTGTTAATAGAATTTCAAAATTGAAAAAATAATATTAGGAAAAAATGTAATCAAATTTAGAAAAATATATAGATTCATATGCTATTATAGTCCTAAACCCTTAGATTTTGAACCTTTGGTTCTAACACCAAATGTCATTCCATCTAGGCATTATCCATTTTATACATAATAAGTAGAAAATAGAAGTAGGTTTTATATATATAGAGAGAGAGAGAGATTAATACACATGCATTTAAGAAACAGAAAGTATAAATGTACATTTTGTAAAATATAGTGTGGTCCTAACGTGTACCACCATATCCATATTACTCATTGGTTTGTCGCCTATCCCTTCTCCATGATCATGATATGAGGACATGAAACCCATATCATCTAACATCTCTTTCTCCAAACTATGTGTAACCATGGGTCGTCACTTCTAAGCTCATAAATAAAATTCTTCATACTAAATCCAAATACATATCCAATTATATTATATAATATTATGTAAATATGAGGAATGAATTATAACACCATCTCTCTAGGATGGGTTGGACTAGTTACTATGACCATGTGTTGCCAAAAATAGATAATTTAAATATGGGAAATGGCATATAGCAGTATCCCTTTGAGATAGATTAGGCTAGTTGCCATGGTCGTGCACTATTTAATTCTAGTCTCATACACCCTTATAGATAAAATATAAATAAAATAATGGAGTTTTTTAGACTTATTAAGGGAGCCACCATTTTTTCCAATTCTATAGTCAATATTAAAAAATATAGATGGAACCACTTCTTTATATTTAGTTCAATTTCCATAACAAGAAAAAAATTATTTTCCCTTCAAATCAAAGATCCTATATCAATATCCACCTTATTTTTTAAGTTTGTATCATATCTTACTAAATCTAGAGGGACTTCCTTATTAGATTTATGCAGAACCATCCATAAAAAATGAATAATGACTTCCCCATCATAATATAAATCTCTAACAATGGATCAAGGGTACATTCATAGCTAAAGGGTGATAAATTAGTATATAACACTTATTGCTTATGGGTAAGCCATAGAAAACTCATGGAGATGGTTAAAAAAAATAAAAAAATAAACATAGTGATGATATGGGGTTAACCATAGTAAAACTCTTAGATAATTTACTTTAATGTTAGCAATATAAATTGTGAGCTAGTTAGGATCAATTATAATTAAAACATGGAATAGGATTAATAATTGTAAACACTAACAAAACTCTTGGATGACTTTATGAGTTAATATAGGCAATAAAAAAATTTCCATAAAAAAGGTAGAGGTTAGTTGAAAAACATTTAATGATGGTTATACACACAATATACCACTAGTCAATATGTAAATATTGTAAGTAGATATAACTAAGTGGATGGTTACATATTTAGATACAAGTTAGATATAGAATTGACAGGCATCCAAATATTTTAACTATTAAACAATGCATTAGATAAGAGATAAAATGATCAAAATATAATATGATCACTTTCAAGAAATGAATACCTAAATCCATTAGATGAATATTTAATAAATAAATTCAATGTGAATGAATGCATATTGAGAAAGACCTATGTTTTTATGTTCTTTTTCTAGGAATTAATTGTTAATATATTTCACAAATATTATTTATGAATAATTTTTCAAAAGAAACTAAGTATATATATTTATATGGACTTATTATCAATAACAAGAATAGTGTAGTGGATATCCAATCTATAATTATACGAAATATAGCATAAATTTGTAAGATATTAAAACACCATCTTATTATTTTTCTTTATATCATAAATATATATTGTTTATACAATCTATTTTATATCCCTATTTTTTTCTACCCATTTATGTTAGTCAAAATATGAAATATTTAGTAATCTCATGATCAATGAGATATTGTAGCATAATAAGATAATTTTTTATGATAAAATAAAATATTCTCATCATAGCTTAACAAATTGAGAATTTAAATTTCAATAATCTAACTAATTACAAGTATTTAAAATAAAATCAAATGAAAATAGCTCAGATAGTTATATTCCTCAATTTTCAAGCAGGGGAGCTCCAAATATTTTTATGCATAGTTTCCAAAATATTGTACTACCACTATGTGGTGATGATGAAATATGGGTGTGGCCCATTTCAATCCCATATAACCAACTAGGAAAAATGTATTCAAAATAAAGTTGTCCTTTCTTATTTTCTTGTTTAATACTTATAAGTATATATACAATAAAATATACCATTTTTTTCTTATTTGTAAATTAGGTATTAATTATCTCATGAGAATTTTAAAGACCTTCAATTCTGAAAATATAATTAAGCAAGGAAATAACATATTTCTCTATCAATATAAATATATGTATTTTATATTATTATTTTAAAATATTTTACTAATAGATAATGTTAACGTCATAGTAATTTAAATAAAAAATATTAATTTCTTATATATATATATATATATATATATATATATATATTGATCGGTAAAAGATATTTTCATTGAAAGTGGGTTTTGAAAGGAGCCCCAAAATATTATTACAACAAAGATAAAAACAACAGGTCCTTAGACCTAGGGTCCAAAATAGAGAGTGTCTAGCAAGAGGGATCTAAAATTAATCGTAAACATGCAACCAAATGGGAATATCCTTAGGGATGATCTCGGATGAACAAAAAAGGGAAGCAGGGGTAATCCCAAAGGGAAACCCAAAAAACCAAAGACTTGCAACTCACTTTCCATCGTTGGCACTTGGAGACTCATCCATCTCCTTGAAGATAGTTATGAGGTGATCATGAGCTTCATCCAACACCTTCGCTACCTAGTTGTAAAGCGTCCATACAACCTTGTAAGAGTTGGTAACTACTGATAAGGTGGCCACTTAACTGGCTATACGACTGAGAATAGAGCTACGAAGAGCAACAATAGAAAGATCATTGTAATTCACAAGCATTGGCTTCTTAGGGTGAATAGGCTTGTTGACTTTCCTAAGAAATGACATATCCTTCTTCATTTTCTTCAAGCATGGTGAAGCACAAACGTAATATAGGTTGGGGTTTTGAAGAAACTTGGATGAAGAGTGCTTGAAAGACCTAGACTTGAACTCAAACTTGGCATACAAGGATCCATCCTTGGGCTTGGACCTAGGGGTAAGATTTGTGGTGGTTGGAGAAGAAAATTTGAGGTCATTATCATTGTTGGGCACCTCTTGGATGGGCATTTCGTAACTGTTGCTTTCAATGGGTTTAGCCAGAGTGGGGTGATTGGGGATTTGAGTGGAATTAGGATGGATAGGGGTGGCAAAGATCACTATTTTCTTGGAATAAGAATCCAGGGTATGCTTGTACAGGATAAGATGTAGGGATTGATGGATGGTTTGTGAGGATTTCCTAGACCTAACATTGTTGATGGATAGTTCAAGATACCTGAATAAGTAATCAGGGATGTTCATATTTTTAGTTCCCCTAATGTGGCTTAAGAAGGCTAGATGGAAATTGTATATGGGGACATCTATTTTATCTATGGTGAAATATTGAAGGATTGGCACCATAAATCAGTCCCACGGGCTAGGAAGGGAGGTTCTATTAACTCCTCCATAAGGCAGTGGTGTACTAGAAATGATGAGTTCTCATTTTTCAATTCCTCAAATATACAATCATATCAATTCATTTCTATTTTTTTATATGTTAAAAAATAAAACCATTTTATAATCCTCACTTTGATATGATCAATGCTAGATACCCTTGCAAATATGATCTCATTTATAAGCATAATGAGTTAAGGTAAGATTAAATTTTTAAAAGATCAAGCTAAGCGAAAATATGAAGTGTATTGAATCTTATACATCTTAAATCATTATGAAATAAAGAGGGATACTATGATATGCAGAGGATATATTTTTATAAGTAAAGGGATTTGTATTAGGGTATGCACAAATAACCCTTGTGATCTTCCATGTGAATTTTCTTAACTTGGGGTTATTAATTGTTGTACTCACTATATAACTTGAAGAGGAGTAGCTCAAGTAAGGTTAGAAATCAAATAGAATTTTTAATTGCTTAATATTATAAACATTTGTATTAGGAATTTTATAAGACAAAAATAGACAAATTGAGAAGTATTTGTTTTCAAATAAAAATAAAATGGAAGTCTTGAATTCTTGTATTAAAAAATATATTTAAATTACTTACAATCAATCCTAGAAGTAATTTATGGATTTTTTTAGTACTTTGATGTTTTTCTTTTATTCTCCATGGCGATTTTATGAGCTCTTGTAAAGATTCAATAGGTGGGGAGACACCTCTTATTTTACACCTTATTTGTAATGTTAGTATCAATATATGTAAATACAAATGAATTTACATTGGCACATAGAATAGAAAAATGTGCAACATAAATAAAATTATCCAATATATATATATATATTGGTACATAAGTGAATTGGTTACAATCCAATATATTATTAACTCTTGATGTCTTACCACTTTACAATATGATAACTTTCCATATATATCAGGTATAGTAGGGTACCTAATGATGGGTCATCCTCATTTGTTACTCACTTACTAGGTACATATTTATTACTAACTAGTTGCTAACTGTTAACAATGGCACTAAACCAATAGTGTAATGCCAACCCAAGGTGTTAATGCAAGGTTTTGTGCCAACTATATTTATCCACTACTAATTTTTGGTAGTTTTGTCACTTTGCCACATTAAATTTTGTTTGAACTTTGATTGTAATTTTTTTGATAAAATTATTGAGGGAAGATGCCATAGTTTTTTCCATCTATTTTGCTATAATTTTTATTGCTTTGCTCATTTTTAAATAATATTTCTATAAAAATGAAATGGAAGTGTTGATCAAAATACAATGTAAGAATGTGTCGAAGAACACTTTAAGGGAGAAAAACGTCGACGAAAAATTAAGTTAAACAAGAAAAGTGCCATGAATGGAGGAATAGATTATTTTCGCCCCTAGTGAAGTGCAAAATTCTTTTTCACCCATTTTAGAGGTGAAGCATAGAAAAAGGGTGATTTATCCCAAAATTAAGCAAAGGCGATGAAGAAGTTATTGGTTTTAAATTGGCAGCATAATTATAAGGAGAAATGACAAATCTTAGTGTTTGTGCCCTAAGATATTTCTGTAAAGGAATTTTGCCCCAAAAAGAGGTGAAAGTCATAAATTAATACAATATGGAAATTAAAAGGATGCATGCATTATTTTAACCCCAATTGAGGGGTGAAAATCACTTTTTCCCCTCTTGGAGGTGAAACGTAATAAAAATTAGTGATTTCACCCAAAATGAAGAAAGTGATGAAAGTAATATGTTTTAAGCAAAGGGGTGAAAATTTGTAAGTGTAAAAGGATGGAGCAGAGTGCTTTCATGCCAAATGAGGGGTGAAACTCAGTATTGCCTCCATTTGGTTTGAAAAGGTAATATTAAATATTTTCAAGACAAAGGAAAATATTGACGTTGTGGGGCCCTCTTTCAATTCATTTTGTGTTTTTTCCATGATGGGGTAAAAATAAAAAAGAGTGCTTAGTGTGAGTCTAAGAGCATGGCCAAAGTCAAAAGTGCCCCTATTGAGAGGTTCCATGTAGTTTCACCTCTCTAGGGGGCGAATTGACGTGTTCAAATGAACTTTGCACGAAAGAAAATTGTAACACGTCTATCAATAATCAAGGTCGATGTTGCCTCCCAAAGATGGAAAAAGTCTCTGTTGCCTACCAGAAGGGGAGAAAATCCCTATCACCTTCTAAGAGGGGTGAAATAAGTAATAAATATCATGATTAAAATTGTAATCTAACTTTAGTCTTTGTTGAGGATGAAATAAAGAATGCAGGCAAATTTCTATGGAAAATGAAGGCATTTTCTTCTAGGTATGAGAAGATGATAAAAATAAAGAGTATTTTGGAGCAAAATCATCAAAAGTAGATTTTTGTTGTCATCCATTAATGCTTTGAAAAGGATTGTCTCCCCATTTTAGGGTAAAATTCATTTACTCTCAGAGGCATTACTTGCCAAGGCACCATTTTTATAGATTCTCTCAGGAAGGGTTAAGGAATGATGGAATTTAATTTTGGAAGCAATGGAAGCATGTTTCTAGAATTTTTGCATTAAATTTAAGAGATCATATGCCATTATTATTCATTTCCAATGCATCGCCCACCAAATTTACTGCTTTTCAAAATATAATTAATACTCTATGGAATTTCCTAGTGAAGGTGGAGTTCCAAGGTGCAAGGGTGAGGCGAATTCAATGACCAAGCTCTCAATTTTTAGGTAACTTTATTGTGTCCCAATGAACAAGTGTTGAGGTTTATTTTCATCATTTAATCATGCTAATTTCCCATGTGATTCTCCCACCAAAGCAGCATTATTTTTTCCATGAAGAAGGTTTTTGACTGAAACATCACCAATGCCAAGGAGGAAAATATTCACATTGGTTTTTGATCTACCAATATTTTATTTGTATGTGCATTAAATGGAAGAGGCATATTCATTTATAAATACTAGTCATTTTTTCATGTAAAAGGAGGACGAAAACTCTACAAAAAAACACTTCAAGTTTTTTGCGTCAATAGAAAGACTTTGGCTTCTGGTTCTCTGAATGGTTGCATTTGATGATTTTCTGTATGTAATTTCCAAATACATTCATCTTCTTTATTTACTGTATTTTAATTTTGCATCTAAATTTAATCTCTACTAGTGAGGAAGTGAGTATTGAGATGCCCTTTAAAGGTTTTCTTTGTAAATCTGTAAAGTGGTTCCTATGCTTTCATTTCTATTATATGCTAATAATTGCTTGAATTGAATTTTGACTATTAGTCTATCCCCATCCTACACTTCTATCTTATAACCATATTTCCCTATTTCTTTCCTCTTACCCTAAGCTTTAAATTAGATTATATTAGAAAGGGATCCAACCCTCTCTGGATATTGGCTTGAAGGATATTTATCTCCTTTGGCCATTCAATGTTGCATGGGTATAGGGTGTACAAAATGTAGACTTTGTACTAGGAAATTCATGACCAAAATTTTTTGGCATGCTCGGTGGGACTCTTAAAAGTTTCCACTTTCAACAATATTGATATATGATGTTTACCTTTGTACTATATGATTAGAACATCTAGCAACTCCACTCTACCCAGAAGCCTCTGAACGTGAAGTGACTCAAATTTTTCTTCATGATCACAAGATCAAAGGAAAAAAATCCAAAATATCCCATTGAGTTTAATGAACTTGACACCCAAGTACCAGGATAACACCCTAGGTTAGTTACTCTAGCTAACCCATCAAGTGTAAAATCTTCATAGTTAGCTAGTGTGTTTTTTGTTCCATCAAGTCCTGCTAATACATCCACTAGTTGTCCACCTCCCTAACCACACACACCAGTCCACATGGCTTAAAATACACCACCACAACCACCAAGGTAGTTTCTAGCATGGAACCATTCTAGACCTCTAAATATTCCAACTCATTACCCAATCCCACAAGTGGTGATGAAGACTTTTCCAAATTACAATGATATGGGGAAGATGACCTATAAGCATGTTCAAGATGTAGCTTATTTAGAAAAAAATTATGGCATCATAGATGAGGATATAATGGTAAGATTTCTTGTTCTCTCTCTCCAAGGAAAATTGCTTTATTGGTACCAATCCTTAAAACCTACAGCCATCACCACCTAGGACAAGTTGGCTAAACTGCTAATCAAAGGGTTCAACAAAAAAGTGGATTCATTCTCCCTATTGCATCAGTTCACTACTATTTAGAGGCATCCTTAGAAGGAAATTATGGACTTTAATGTTAGGTTCTTCTAACTTGGCATAGTGTTCCTAATGGTATTTTTTGGATTCCCAAACAAGCAATATTTTACTACATGTAATATTTCAACTCTGACATAAATATGGCCATCCAATAGTTCAATGCTAATGCATTCATTGATCTATATTCTGTAGGACAAAAGGTTGAAGTCGATTTTATTGCTATTAGTAAGCTTTCGCTAAAAATGGTCATGCCTATTTTCCCTCACCTTCCATAATATTTTTATGCTAATGCATCTTCTCAACCCTTGCCCATGTCACCCATATATTCAATTCCTTCATGGAATTCAAGCACATCCCAAAAAATGATGATAGTCTCTATCCCTCAACTCCCTGCTCCAACCATTTCATAGTTATCAACCCTAGTTCCATTTCTAGTACTACCATATCCACCTAATCCATTACTACTAGTAGCTCCCCCAACATACTCAAATATTGATACACAATACAAGGTGTTGAAGGAGTTACATTCCATGAATTTTACCATAAGAGTGATGGGTAACAAAATTATAATGATCAAAATAAAGCATGTTGAAAGTGATTTTAGACCAAGGATATTCCAACCACCATTGATCACCAGAGAACAAGTAGATTCTCCCACCAAATTTCATGAAAGGGGTACTATTATACTTGCAAATGAGTAAGCTAGCCCATCAAAAATATTATTTTGGTGTTCTACCTGTAATGACCCACATGGAAAAGATACCTACATGGTCCATTTGAACTATGTGCAGACACTAGCAAATAGCTCTTCTGGCAGTTAAGTCAATATGATCATGAAAGTTGATCATAACTTCATGGTCCTATATGTTTAATAAGTTTCAATTCTTACAATATATGGACAAAAGCCTATCACTGTAGATACAACTAAAATGGATCCATTGAAGGTACCTACTAAGTAGAAGGTGCAGAATGAAAAGTGGTAATCTCAAGAGAAAGTACTTGTACTGACATCTAAGGTAGATGAATCCATTTTTCTGAAGGATATTTTACCCACACCAATGAAGGATAGATTGTAAGAAAAACCATCAACTTTGAAATCTTTTGATACACATATGCAGATAAAAATGAAAGAGCAAGTGAAGGAGTGGTTCAAATACCCATATTTGACAAAGCATCAGAGGGTAGAAGCTACACAACAATATCAAAGCAAGTACGAAGCTTCTAGTGAAGGAAGGGAGCCCAACACACATGAAGATAAATAAAGAGCCCCAATAAACTAAAACTAGAAAAGAAATAATTGCATAATCAAAAGAAGAAGATAGAAGATTCACACATTACACAATATTTATCCAAAAAATCCTCAATTAGGAAAACGAGCATAATATTATCTTATTATTGCATTAACTTGACCATCTCCAATACAATAATATTGTCCTTTTATCTCTCTTCAAACCTAATGCAAGTATGATATATATAACAAAGTCACATGCACAAATTTTATAATATCATGGGTGAAAAAGCAAGGATTCAAATATAGTAACCCTAACAGCCCATATGGATCTAGAAATAACATAAAACCCTAAAAATTTTGCCGAGGGTTGTCACCCTTGGACCCCTTATTTTTAGAGGGCTACTCGATCCCGAACCCTGAGAAGTATATCATACACAGTGTCCAGTATCTTTTAGTGTTAACCCCGCCAGAATAACATGGAAATATATTCAACATATTTTCAACATTCTTCCACTTGTTGAATACTTTCCATAGGGGCTAACAATTACCATTGTCAACTATCAAGTACAACCATATCCATAGATCTTCTACACCAAGAAAATTTTTGAGTAGTTACAACATTTTTTAATGAATCAAAAATATTCTTATATGTATAAAATTTTTCCAATATCACTCAGTTCTCTTCACCATATATCTCACAAAATGGTATTTTATATTGATATGTTTTGATCGATCATGAAAACCAGGATTATTTGCCAAATATATTGCACTTTGACTATCACTGTTAATTCTCACAACCTTCTATTTAATACCAAATATTGAACACAATATTTGTAGCCACACTGCTTCTTTACTGACATGAGTTGTTGCAATGTACTCTACTTCTATGGTGGATAAAGTAAAAATTGATTGCTTTTTACTTATCCAACTTACTGCCCCTCTAAACAACCTGAATACATAAGAACCTATGGATATTCTCTTACCAATATCTCCAACCCAATCAAAATGCACAAACCCTTGTATATTTACAATATTATTACATTAAAAATTTCCTTCATAATAGATAGCATAATCTGTAGTTCCACGTAAGTATCTGAAGATTCTTTTTAGAACAGTCCAATATTTCTTTCATGGATTTCACATACATCTGCTAACTACTCCCACTACATGTACAATATTAGGTCTAGTGCAGACCATTGTATACATAAAACTACCCATAACACTAACAGAAGGAACATGATGCATTTCTTAAATTTCCTCATCTATTTTGGGATAATTTTTAGCAGATAACTTTTGACCAACCGGATATGGAGTATGTATTGGTTTACAATAATGTATTCTAAACTTTTTTAATATCAAATCAACATATTTCCTTTAATTTAACCATAAATTTCTATTTGAACAATCCCTTATTATTTCCATACCCAAAATAAATTTTGCAGCACCCAAATCCTTCATGTCAAATTCAGAAGATAACTGATATTTGAGTAACTTCATCATTTCCTTATTGTTACCAATTAACATGCCATCCATATACAATACAATGATAACAAAATTTTCATCTTCATTTTTGAAATATAGACATGGATCTGCTTTACTTTTTCCAATCCCAAGTGTCAAGACAAACCTGTCAAATTTTTGGTTCCACATCCTCGAAGACTACTTCAACCCATAAAGAGACTTATTCAACTTGTATACCAAGTCCTCCTTACCTTTTACCTTAAAGCATTCTGGTTGTGACATATATATATATATATATATATATATATATATATATATATATATATATATCTTCATCAAGTTCACCATGTAGAAAATTTGTTTTTACATCCATCTGTTCTATTTCAAAATCAAAAGCAGCATAAATAGCCAACAAAAATCTGATTGAAGTTAGTTTAGCCACAAGAAAAAAAATCTCACCAAATTCAATTCCCTCAGCCTGAGAAAACCCTTTTGCTACCAAGCGATCCTTATACTTCAAATTTTATTCTACATTGTACTTCTTCTTGAATAACCACTTACAACCAACATGTTTTTACCAAGAGATAATTTCACCAAGTCCCATGTCTTATTTTTATCCAAGAACTCCATTTTTTCTTCCATAGCCCTTTTCCAAGACTTATTCTCACTTGATTTAAGTGCCTCCATTACAGTATTGGTTTATTCATTAGTAACTGATAAATTAAATGTTGAATAAAAATTTGAAGGACTATACCTGTCTAGAAGTCTTCTCTCTCGATATGATCTCCTCAAAATTGGAGTTCTAGGTTTTGCATCTTTAGCTTCCTCCTCACCTTCTTCCTCTAAATATTCCTCTTTAGACTCTCTGTAATTCAGGTTCTACCACTAGTTCTTCCTCCTATTCCAATTTTACCTGCACTATTTATGGTTTATTTCTTGGTTGCATTTCCTATTTTAGAACCCCTTTTGTTTCTCTAAAGATCACATTACGACTGTAAACAACCTTCTATATTTCTGGGTTCCACAACTTATATCCTTTAACTCTAGTACTATAACCCATAAATATGTATTTTTTATATCTTAGTCCTTTTCTCTTTTGGGACATACATATAAGCATAAAAACCAAAAAATCCTTATATGTCTGAGATAAGATTTCTTACCAGTCCATACTTCCTGTGGAGTCTTTTCCACCAAAGCTAAGGTAGGATATCTATTGATGAGATAACAAGCTTCTAACATAGCTTCTACTCAAAAATTCTTTTCTAACCCTGTACCACTTAGCATACTTCTAGCCTTATCCATCAATGTTATGTTCATCCATTTTGCAACCCCATTCTATTGTGGAATATACGGAGTTTTTCTCTACCTTTCTATTCCACATTCCTTGCAAAATTACTCAAATTCATTAGAGCAATACTCACCACCATTATCACTTCTCAAAAAAATTATATTTTTCTCTATATAAATTTCTACAAGAGCCTTAAAATCTTTAAATTTATTAAAAACCTCATATTTGTTTCATAGAAAATATCCATATCTTTCTTGAGAAGTCATCTATAAATGTAACAACATAGATATATTTACCTAATGATGGTACTTTTGCTGGTCCAAAAACATCACTATAAACTAGATGTATAATTCCTTCAGACCTTGTAGCACTACTTGGAAACTTGACTCTAGTTTATTTCCTGAAAACATAGTGCTCACAAAAATCAAAATTTAATGGGCAATCATAAAGTTCTTCAGCCATACCTTTCATTTTCAATGTTTGAATTACTTCCTCACCAATATGCCCCATGCATATATGCCATAACATTGTCTTCATTATAGGAATACTTGGAACCATTTCAACCATATTATTTTCTTGTACAACTAAAGAGTTATTGCAATTAATACTTACAATGCTAGCCTCAAGTCTAAACAAAATTTTTGTGCGAAATTCTCTTGCCAACACCAAGGATCCACAGACCATCTTGTAGTTATACTTATTGAATACTACATTCAAACCTACATCATTCATATTACTCATAGATATTAGATTCCTTACCAAACCCAAAATATGCAACACACCGGGAAGGGTTTTAAATCTTCAATATTTTAGCATAAGCTTGACTCTTCCTCCACCTATTATTTTATATGTTGAATTATCTCCCAAGAAGACTTTACCTCCATTTATCTTTTCTTATTCATAGAACCTCTCCCTATGAGGATTCATATGAAAAGAAGCACCTGAGGCAATCAACCATGAGTCATCACATTCAGTTGAGCATGTTGTAGCTAAGAATAAGTTCCCTTAATATTCATTTGTAGTCTTCATTTTTTTAGAAGTTCCTTAATTAGATGATTGATTATTATAAACCTTTTTTTATTTGTAGTCTCTTTCATAATGCCCTACTTTACCATATTTCCAACATTTCTTCTTTTTTTGGGTAACAGATTTACCCCTAGATTTTGATTTCTTTTCTCCTAATTTATTTTTACTTCTTTCTTGAGAACAACATCTCACAAACAAGGCTTACTTTTGATGATAATCCTCAGAATATTTTCATCTCATTTCCTCAAATAGTAAATTTCCTACTATATCCTCTACTTTTAATGTAGATGTAGTATTGGTGATAGCCATAACAAGGTTATATCATTTTTACTCTTCATCCATTTTTACTTCTACAAAGGTTAGTTGACTTACCACAATGTTAAAAGCATTTAGATGTTCATCCACAGAGTCACCATAATTCATCCGAAGTTAATATAACTTATTTTGAAGAAAGAGTTTATTTATCGATGACTTTGTCTAATACAATATTCCCAGCTTCTTCCATAACAAATTTCCTATAATATTTGTAGATACATTCAACAATATCGAGTCAAATAAACATAATTTGATAGAGCCCCTTGCTTTCTTATCAATTTTTTTCCAATCCTCATCTATCATAGATGTTAGTTTTGTTGTTGAGACTGCAATCCACTGATCTCTATCAACCAACAAACCCTCCATCTTGAGTTTCTACAACTCAAAATTATGTCCATTAAATTTCTCAATCTCTATCCATGTGCTTCCCATTTTTATCCTTTGCCTAGGTTATTTCGTGTATGACTCCCACTCAAGATTTAATTTATTACAAGGTTGAAGCCATTACTCTTCAAAAAAAGCTAAAATATAGCTTTGATACCAAATGAAGAGAAATAAAGAGCCCTAATAAACTAAAACTAGAAAAGCAGTAATTGCAAAATCAAAGGAAGAATATAGCAGATTCACACATTACACAATATTTATCCTAGAAATCCTCAATCAGGAAAACCATCATAGTATTATCTAATTATTACATTAACTTTACTGTATCCAATAAAATAGTGTTCTCCTTCTATCTCTCTTCAAGCCCTAATTCAAGTGTGATATATAACAAAGGCACATGAACGAATTTTACAATATCATGGGTGAAAAAGCAAGGGTTCAAATATAGTAATCCTAAAAGTCCATATGGGTCTAGAAATAAATTTAAACTATAAAAATTTGGCTGAGTTTTTCCACCCATAGACCCTTTATTTTCGAAGGGTTATCACCCTTGAACCCATGTTCAAGGCTCATCCTAGCCCCAAACCTTGATGAGTATATCCTACACAACATCCAGTACCTTTTAGTGTTAACTCCACTAGAATAACATAGAAAATATTCAACATATTTCCAACAACGTAGTCATACAATATTGTCAAAGAACTGAAGATAATTCCTACCAATGTGAGCCTCTACGATGCGCTACAATTGCCTAGACAAGTGGACTTGTTGCACGAATAGTTAAAATTTGTGAAGGATAAGAGGAAAAACCCTATGCATACAGTCCTAGCTCAAATGCTGCCCATTTCTACCATGGGAAATAATATACCTCCCTCATTCTATCTATCTCTCAAGATGGAGGGTTGGATTGTGCACAATTGCATGATTGACTCTAGCACAGTGACAATTGTCATGCCAAAGGTAGTTTATGAAATCATGGATATGGAATACACAAGAAGCAACCCAAGTATCTTGCATTTGGATGGCACTCCTATTAAAAAATATGGGGTGATCAAAGATATCCTGACTGTCTTACACAAGATGCCCCAAATAACTATCATTCAAGATGTTGTCATGGTATATTTTGAGCCATACTTCAACATGTGCCTATCAATGGAGTTCATAAGTAAATTAGGAGGCTATTTGTCTCTAAAATATTCTCACTTATATATTCCATTCAAAGGGATGAGAATACAAATTTACAATGAGAAGCCCTCCATGTATCATATTGAAAATATTGAAAAAGAATAAAAAGTTGTAGATTCGGTCAATATGATGACTGAATAACTAGAGGAGATGGATCTAATGGAGGAAGCTCTAGATAATATTCATTTAGAATATGAATTTTAATGCTTGATTTCAATGCAATTATGAAAACCAAAATCGACTGTTACACCATTACTAGGCCTGAAAAGGTCAAAATGAATATGTCTAATGAACTAGGTTCCACCCCTAACCAATTGTGGAAAATGCACTCTGACGGTGCTATATGCAAGAATGGTATTGGAGCTAGAATAGTATTTATCTCTTCTTCTAGAATTCATAAGACATATTCATACTGGTTGGATTGAATTTGTACGAACAATGCTACCGAGTATAAAGCACTATGCTTAGGCTTGAAGAAAGAAAAAAATCTTGGGATCAAACAACTATAGATTTTTAGATATTCCAAGTTAATTGTCATCTAGGTGACCAACAAGTGTGTTTTGAAGTAGCACTACATTAAGGTGTACCACAACAAGGTATGGAATTTTTTTGAGTCTTTTATCACATTGAATGTTCAAGAAGTTTCACAAGAATTCCTTGGTGCAAACTTCTCTCCTATTGAGCATGTGGTAATAAAACCCAAGACTGTAAGGTTAATCTATAGACCTTCATTACCTTACAAAATATCTACTGGTAAGTTTTTGACAATGATGAGCAAATTGTAAATTTTTGATTAGATAAGCTGGTAGTGTGGAGGGAAGGACACTAGATGAATATGAAGTTGAGGGTTTAATCCAACTCATAAATAATCAGATCCCAAAAGGATTGATTACTCTTTAGAACCTTTTTTACTAGAATGATAGAGCAAAAAAATAGAGAATCAAAGTGGACGAGAAAGAGTATATTGAGTTGAAACTAGAAATTGATAATATAATCAAAATTACGATAGATTGCTCTCCAGAGGAGCTTGAACAAATTAATAATTTATGTTTTTATTTCCTAGATATTGTTACTTGTAGCTATCATGATCTTAAAGGCTACAATAAAGATGTGATCTAACATACCATCAAGTTGTAGGAAGGAGGAAAACCCTTTAGATAGAAATAATTATTTGTTAATACAAATATTGAGGTACTAATGAAGGCAGAGCTACTAAATATGCTAGAGGCGAAAATCATATATCCTATCAAGTATTCAACCTGGGTTGAGAATCTGGTCCTAGTGTGGAAGAAGAACGAAGAAATTCACCTATTCATGGATTTTTGTAACTTGAATCAGGCATCATCGAAATACCATTATCCTTTACCACAAATCGACCATATCCTTCATGTAGTTACTGGAGTACAAATATTTTTACTGCTAGATGGTTTCTCTGGTTATAACCAAATTTGAGTGAAGGATAAATACCAACATAAAATGGCATTCACTACCAAGTGGGGCACCTTCGCCTACCAATGAATACCTTTTGGTCTATGAAATGTTGGTGCTACCTTCTAGAGAGCAAAGTTTGTAACTTTTGGTGAGTTTTTGAATCACATTATTGTGATATATATGGATGACATGACTATTTTTTATACTGATAGAAAAGAGCATGGTTCTCACCTGAGATAGGTTTTTGAGAAATACCATGAGTTTGGAATTTCTATCAACCCCAAGAAATTAATTTTTGATGTTAAAGAGGGGAAACTCCTAGGCCATGTAATTTTTAAGGAAGGATTAGCCATTGATATTTCCAGATCTAAAGCTCTCTTGAAGTTTCCACTACCATCCAATAAGAAATAACTATAGTCATTTTTTGGATAAATTAATTTTATCTTAAATTTCATTGCAAACTTTGCTCAAGCCATGAAGCTGATGACTGAGCTTCTTAAGAAGAATGCAAATTTTAAGTGGATAGAGCAGAGAAAGTAAAATTTATAGGAAAGCAAAGATATAATTGTCCAAACCCCTGTCTTGATCAATCTAGAATATTCAAAGGATTTTATCCTTTACGCTTTGGACGAGCAAGAAATATATGTAGTTGTGCTCACACAAAAGAGAGATAATGGAGATGAACAACCAATTTCTTTCCTGATCCAAGTCATCTAGTCACACGAAGAGAAGTATAATTTTATTAAGAAGCAAGTATATGAAGTTATGAAATTGAAAGCATGAGGATACAAAAACAAAAAGGAGAAGCCAAGACGCAATGTAAAACGAAACAAAAGATAACACCAAATCCTATGAATTGAAAGTGCATGAAAGGAGAGAAGCATAAATGAATCAAAACAAAATAAGAAGCCAATATGGAATACAACCATTTTTATTAATATGTTTCAAAACTCGGTTACAATCCGCCTCCTCCCTTTTCAGGGGCTAGGAGCGTTAAAAGTGTTCTTGTCACATCCACAGATGGTATTCCTTCTTCCGTGTGCCCACATGTAGAATGGGCAGACCAAACGTCACCGCCGCTTGCATTGATGAGTCTTGACTCATTTCTACTCCTCTAAGGTTGATATCCTACATTCAAGGAAATAGAAAACAGTTAGTAAAACCTGTAAATAAAATAAAACATGCAATCCCCAAGCCTACGATTAGTGAACGCTAAAAATTAATAAAATGGTGACTGAAATAGATCCAAATGAACTAAAAACTTGATAGGGGCATGACGACATTACCAGAAGGGCACTACAATTGGAATAGTTAGAAAATTAGCCACAGATTCATATTCACTCTGGGGCAGGACGAATAGACCTACAACAAAGTGTCAAAAAACACAATCCCAAATGTCTAGTCTAGAAGCTTCCAAATCACCTGTAGAGTTGGGGTTAGCTAAAAGGGGGTATTTTGGGAAGACCCAGAAGGTCATATTTTCCCAATTTTGCCTCTATCACTAGGAATTTGATGATGCTACCTGCAAGTTAGTAAAGGTGGGAAATGATAAAAACATGATAAAAAATGCTCAAAACGATGTGAAATTTGAATGACAACCTATCTAAGTAGTATAGAATCAGATGCAAAAATAATAGAAAGGAAATATGCCATATATTTCTATTCACTCTGGGGTGGGGCGATTAGAACTGTGATAGTTTGGGGGGGGCACCCAGGGGTAGGACACCCATCGTTTGGGACTTTGTTTCCACACAAATCCACTTGGGATAGGTCCAAAAGCTTTTATGGGTTGTTTTCAAAAAATTTGGTAGAATATTGTAGCCAAATGTTTGGGTTTGGGTCTAGATTGCGCTTCCAATAATCACCCAATAACCTCCCTCCAAAAGAGAGTTCAAGGATGTAAAAGCATAATCTATGGGTGAGGATATAATTTGGTAGAACTTCGTTGCTACAAAGGCTCCTCTATGTCTCTCATTTTGGGTGAGAAGACTCACCAATTTATAGACCTAGGGTCTCTCTCTCTGAATGCGCATGCGAGGGTGCCACTTGAGTTGCTTGTCCTATTTTGAGAGAAAATATTATTCCCAGATTTAGAGTCTCCTTGCATGAGGCCTCCAAAATCAAAGACATGCATGACTGAAGTCTCTCTCCTTGATTTTAATCTGTTCCTCACAATTGCATGGCCTAAAGCTGCAGTTAACTAGCGGACCTATCGAGGTTTGAATGCGAGTTATTTCCTTGATTGGGTGTGTTGTTGTTGATTGGTGACTAAGTGTGACTACCCCCTCAAGCAATGAATCAATGAGGGAATGACCAACATGAGAAAAGCGACGAGTCGTTTGACCCAAGATGACTTGTGTAAGGGTGCCTTCAATTGTTTTTTAGTGGATGCTTACGCGGTTTATGAACATTCTAACCTATTTTTGATGGATTTTAACCCTTTTTGTGACGCATTTTGGAGCTGAAATTGGTAAAAATTCGTCCTCCCATGGAGTGGTCTGGCTATGGTAGCATTATTAGGGAGTATGATAGTGACAATTTGTGACCCCAACATCTATTTTGGATGCCAATAATTTCAGGCGCAAAGGCGCCTTTGTTCGGCAATGTTATTGCTATTTTTGGTTGGGTTTTGACCCTTTTGGTGATGCCATTTCGAGATGAGATTCTCGAAAATTCGTCCTCCTGTGGAGTGGTCCGACTATGGTAGCCTTATTAGGGAGTAGGATAATGAGGATTTGTGACCCCGACGTCTCTTTTGCATGCCCAGAATGGCAAGTACAAAAGCACTCTTATCTGACACTTTTTTTGCTTGTTTTTGGTGCATTTTGCGCAGTTTTTGTTGTTTTTGAAATTTTTGCTCTGTAATCATTCCTGGGTGGGATGAATACTAGTTTAGTATTCATCCCAAGGTGGGACGAGTGCTAACCAGAGTTCTCATCCATGTGGGAATGATTACAAGATTAAAAAACCTATTTAAGGGCCAAAACTAGGTTTTGGTCTCATTTGCATTTGTTTTTCCTGGCGATTTGGAGCTCTAAGGAGGAGGAGGTCAACTCTGCGAAGTGAAGCACTACCAAATTTCTCCTACCACCATGAGTTCATAGACCGGATCATCTAGTGGTGGATCCAAAGTGAGACCAGTGAGTGCTCTTCCTCTTTATTTTGTTTGTGTTGTATGTTACAGTTTTTAAAACCGCAATTTGCTTTTGTCCTTTTGTATTTTGTTTTTCAAATTAAAAATGAAACCCTAAATAGAAGTTGTTTTGTTATTATGTGTGAATTTTTGTGTTATGGATTCATTAAAACTGAGGTTGGAACCCTAGTGGAAACCATGTTATTTTTGTATTTGTTGTAAACTAAAAGAAACCCTAGTCTATCAAAAATTAAAACTTAGCTTAAAACTTAGTTTAACCCTAGTTAAACAAAGATCAAAAGTTAGTTTAAAACTTAGCTAAAAAACTTAGTTTAGAACGTAACTTAAAACTTCGCTTAACCCTAATTTAACAAAGATCAAAACTTAGGTTAGAAACGTAGGGTAAAATCGAGCTTAAAAACGTAACTCAACCCTAGTTATTTTTTTGTTGTTTTTGTTTGTGTTTTTAATTTATCAGTTTAGAGTTAAAAACCCTAGGAACTGAAAAATCATTTTTTATTTTTTATTTTTTTTTAATTTATCAGTTTAGAGTTAAAAACCCTAGAATTGAGAAATTATTTTTTTTGAATTGTTTTGTTTGTTTTTAATTTATCAGTTAAACTTAGAGTTAAAAACCCTAGGACTGACAAATTATGTTTTGAATTTTTTTTGTTTTTTTTTAATTTATCAGTTAAACTTAGAGTTAAAAACCCTAGGACTGACAAATTATGTTTTGAATTTTTTTGTTTGTTTTTAATTTATCAGTTTAGACTTAGATGTAAAAACCCTAGAACTAACAAACTATTTTTTTTGAATTGTTTTGTTTGTTTTGTTAGTTGTACATTGTTTCATGCATTGTTGTATATTTTTTCATGGTTTTAATGTTTTTGTGTTGTTTTCTTTTGCAGGTTGTGAAGATTCGGTACCGTGTGCCCACGATTTTCACTGAAGCACGTGAGGCACTGACTTTGGTTGACTAGGAGTGGCTTGATGCCCTTGGGCTCAAGCATGTGACTCAGATGGAGCATGTGGTCGGGGATCTGGCCAATCTGACGGCCCTAATAAACTTGTGGGATCCCCAGACCAACACCTTCCATCTCCCAACAGGGGAGATGACAGTGACCTTGGAGGACATCTATAAGATTCTATAGATTATGATAGATGGATTGCCAATTGCCAATTAGGACAACATCACAGGATCAGAGTATAGCAGTGTTGACACGCTACTTCGGGCATAAGGAGGAGTTGGGTGTGGACAGCCCAGTGGAGAGGGTAGAGGGCGATTGCTAGATTACTGATATTTTGGTTCGATGGTGGTTAGATATGGGTGTTTTGGGAGTGAGGCATGCAGTACAGATGGGCCTCATTTCCAACATGTTGCTACCCGATTATTTGGGTGCGAGGTTCCCATGGAACCTGTTGGAGGTGGTGTTCAGGTTTATGAAGTGTCTTACGGAGGCACCTATGATCATGAGATGGGGATAAAATCTACTGGCACAGCTCTATGATGAGTTATATGAGGTCCACTACTGGAGGCAGAAGGGGATTGAATATAGCTATCTGTTGCAGTGCTAGGCTTGGTAGCACTAGCAGTGGAGAGGCCGATGGGGCTACCATGGATGACTTGGGCAAAGATGGTAGACTGAGAGATCGGATACGGGGCATTGTGGCAAAGGTCTGAGGAGCAGGGACAGAGTCGATGGTGGGCAGGTGTCATAGGGAACTATGTCAATGTCTTCACTCAGCTTGCTCTAGGGGAGGTTTCCTAGTGCCCCTACCAGGACTATCTAGCTTGGCCTAATATTGGAGAGTGGCTACGATGGGTTTGTAGGGGGAGGTGGCTGATTGGGTGGCATGGGACTGAGTAGGAGTTCTTGTATGATTGGTTTACATGATAGTTTAGGGTGTGCCAGGGGTTTCTTGGTGAGCTCGTGATCTATCAATATCAGGGGGATGAGAGGACTTTGGTTTGACCAGTCATTGCACTGTTGTGTGAGGACTCAGATACAATGGTAACCCTGATGTCATAGGGGAGATGATGGTGACCTTGAAGGACGTCTATAAAATTTTGTGGATTCCTATAGATGGACTGTCGATCAGGACGATGCCATGGGATTAGAGGATAGTAGTGCTGACATGCTACTTCGGGAATGGGGAGGAGTTGGGTGTGTACAGGCCAGTTGAGAGGGTAGAGGGAGACTACCAGATTGGTGGCATTTTGGTTTGATGGTGGTTAGAGATGGGTGTATTGGGAGTGAGGCACACCATACTGATGGGCCTCATTTCCAACATGCTGCTACCTGATTCTTCAGGTGTGAGGTTCTCATGGAACCTGTTGGAGGTGGTGTTTAGGTTGGTGGAGTGTCCTACGGAGGCACCTATGATCATGAGATGGGGATAGACTGCTGGCACGGATCTATGATGAGTTGTACAAGGTCCACTATCGGAGGTAGAAGGAGATTGGATGTAGCTATTTGTTGCAGTGTTGGGATTGACAACACATATTAGTGGAGAGGCCAATGGGGCTACCATGGATGACTCGAGCAGAGATGGTAGAATGAGAGATTTGATACGGGGCATTGTGGCAGAGGTTTGAGGAGCAGGGACATAGTCGATTATGGGCAGGTGTCGTAGGGAACTATGCCAATGCCTTCGCTTGGATTGCTCTAGGGGAGGTTTCTTGGTGCGCCTACTGGGACTTTCAAGCCTGGCCTGAGGTTGGAGAGTGGCTACGATGGGTTTGCAGGGGGAGGTGGCTGATTGGGCAACATGGGACCGAGTAGGAGTTCTTCTCGTATGGTCGAGTTACATGACAGTTTGGGGTGCACTAGGGGTTGCCTGGTGAGCCCGTGATCTATCAGCACTGGGGGGATGAGAGGGCTCTGGTCTGGCTAGTCATTACACCATTGTGTGAAGAATCAGATATAGTGATTAACATCTTGAACGTGGATGATGTTGGGGTTACCGTTGAGTATGACCAGTGGTGGACTTTATGATGATGGCGAGGCGAGGGGCCTCTAGGGGGCACAGAGGTGGCAACAGTAGGGGGTGATGATGCAGAGGCATCGAGAGAGGGCTAGGGGGTTCCGCTTGAGGATGCGAACATGGTAGAGGTGGATGATTTTGGGGGGGATTTTGGGTTTCTGGATCAACCGAAGACACAGGACGTCTCAGAGCAGTGGGAGCCAAAGTAGGTTGTTGTTTCAAATATGCCAATGCCTTATGCAGTCTCAAGGGATATGGAGGTAGTGTTGCATGCTGAGAATGCATGATTGGAAGGGTTGCTTCGAAGGTAGGATGAGGAGCTTGGGGATGCACTGTAGGAGAGGGATCTCCTACAAACGCAGCTGGCATAACGAGAGAACGCATGGGCTACATACCATCGATAGGATGGAGACATGGATGCTGCATGGGAGAGAGATCTTCTATGGACGTAGCTATCGAAGAATGAGAAGGCATTGGCGCAGCGTGATGATGTAGTAGCTTTATACCATCGATGGGAGGTAGAGTGGTTTTGGCACCGAATGGATTTGGAGGGAGATATTATCCACCTCAAGGGGTAGATACCTAAGCCCTCTGGAGGTGAGTCTTCATGTCGAACGAGGGGCAGTGATACTGAGCAGTCAGCATCATCTCATTGCAGGTGATTGGATGATGGGGGTGCTAGTGGTCATGATGCGAGGGCGAGTAGCAGCCACCCTGAGAGGTCCCATAGGACCCACACCACGGGGGGTAGTTACCATCGCACCAATCCTGTGTGATCATGGTGTTTGATGCCCTAGGCTTGGGGCTTTTGAGTTTTTGGATTTGTTGCGAGGTTAGGGGACCAATTTATTGTAGCTTGAGGGCATTTTTGATGATTTATATATACAGATGACTTCCTTTGTGTTTATACACTTGTCATGGTTTGTTTTTCCATTTATGCACATTTTTTTATGATGATGTATGCATGTGGTATTATGAATGCGATGTGTCGAATTAGAGGATGTATGCATATGGAATGAAATGAGTTGTTGATAACTTGTCGATGGCACCATAGACTGTACAAGAGTGACTGGATTTCTATATTTATGTGATGGCTTTGTGTAATGAATTTGTATGTGGTAATTTTGTTGTGGTACTTTTTGTATTATCTGATGGTGATGTATGTAATGGAATGTACCAATTGTTTTTTTTAATGTAGTTAAGCTTTTTTGAGATTTAGATATTTTAACTAACTAGCCAAGACTATACATTTATCTTGCAAGACTTTTGAACAAGGTATAAATCCTACTTGAGTTTAACCAAGTTATTTCACATCCCTGTGTGTGCAATTGAGTTCATTTATGTGGTATTTGTCAAGATACCGCCAGTGCCAGATAGGCTATCAACCAAACCTATCTTGAGGATCACCTAATTAGCTCCACTAACTCCGTTGTTGTATTCAGTAAGATTAATCCATGGGACAATCTAAGGTACCATAAGCTAGCTCATCCACATGCAAACATTGGTCTGCTCACACGCAAAGCTAATGTGATAGACATATCATCATGCATTTAGGATATCGCCATTTCTAGGTAGGCTATCCACCAAACCTGTAATGAGGATCACCTGGATGGTTTTCGAATGCTAAGAATTCTAGGGATTCAATTTTAGGCTTCTTTTTTGTATTTTCTCAACGGTTTTAGGAGACTTGCTCGTATACATAGTGATGAAAATCACTTTTTATTTTTCTTTTTTTGTTTTTCTTTTTGAGAAAGGATTTTGAATAGTGGTGATAACCACTGTTATTTGATTTTGCATTTTGAGATTCGTAAGGTTGAGCTTGTAGGTTTTTGGCTTGTGAATAACCTTGATCCTTTGGCCTTGGGGATGACTACCCATCCTGCTCAGATATGTGTATGAATCCTTTCGAATTTGGAAACCAAAGGGGATTAGGGATATTATGAAGTAAGGGCATTGATATTTTAGGCCTTGGGTATGACTACCCATCCTATTCAGGGATGTGTAGTACAAATCCTTATGACTTTGGATACCAAAGGTGATTGTGATGATGGCTTTTTGGTATTTTGCTTTTGAATGGCATTGGTCCTTTTAGGCCTTGGGGATGACTACCCATCCTTGTTAGGGGTGTGTAGTACGAATCCTTACAACTTTGGGGACCAACAGTGATTGTGAGTTTTGGTAGTGATGAAAACCACTGTTTATTAGGGGGAATTGATGGGGAAGACCTTATCCTTTTGTCAATTCTCAGCACTCTTGAACCATTCGCACAAGGGGATGAGCAGGCTAATATTTCACCTATGGTACCCTAGACTGCTTTGTAGTTTTCATCTTCTGTTCACACAACTTGGGAATTATTTTATGTGTTTTAACTTGTGTAGGGATGTTACATAATGCAGTGTGACCCAAGTAAAAATTTCCTTTGTAAAATTTGTTTAACTTTGTACAGTTTTTGGCTAGCAATTTAAAGACGGGTGAATAATGAAAAACCTTACATACATGAGGAGACAACTGACTTTGCTAAAAATAGGGATGGTGTTATTCTAGATGTATGTGTTTATAAAATGGATTGAATGTGGAAAATGATGGTATTGCTGAGAAATTACAGTCTATGGTACTTTTGACACATATAACCAGCAAATATGCAATGTATGGATGAGATGCCTAATGCAACTTATATTTTTGTTTTTTGATTTTTTTGAGTATGCATGGAATTGAGATGGAAATTTCTTTGTTATTTTTGATGATTTTATTGTTTTTTTTTTTTTTGAATATTTGTTTTGACCAAGCGGTTATGGTAACCCTTGGAGCTTTTGGTTTGACCAAAGGGTTTATGGATATCTTTGGGGCATTTTGGGGTTGACCAAGCGATTGTGGGAATCCTTGGAGCTTTTGGTTATGGACACCTTTGGGAATTTTGGGGTTGACCAAGTGATTGTGGGATTGGAGCTTTTGGTTTAACCAAAGGGTTTATGGACACCTTTGGGGCATTTTGGGGTTGACCAAGCGATTGTGGGAATCCTTGGAGCTTTTGGTTTGACCAAAGGGTTTATGGACACCTTTGGGGAATTTTTGGGTTGACCAAGCGATTGTGGGAATCCTTGGAGCTTTTGGTTTGACCAAAGGGTTTATGGACACCTTTGGGGCATTTTGGGGTTGACTAAGTGATTATGGGAATCCTTGGAGCTTTTGGTTTGACCAAAGGGTTTATGGTCACCTTTGGGGCATTTTGGGGTTGACCAAGCAATTGTGGGAATCCTTGGAGCTTTTGGGGTGGCCTATGGCTCTACAAATATGGAATGACCTCAAATGACTGATGTTCAAGGGTTCTAGTTCCTTGATTCCTTCAAGAGAGGTGAACCGGTATGTTCTAGGTCCTATTTTACTATCAATCACATAAGGACCTAACTAGTTTGCCGTGAACTTGTCCCTTAGATGGGGCTGTAAATTAGAATTTTGTTGGTTCTCTTTTAAGACCAAGTCACCAACCTGAAAGTCCCTTAGGTGAAACTTCATGTTGTATGCTTTCTTAAGTTGCTCTTAATAGATACGTAAATGCTCAAGAGCATTAACACGTCGTTCATCGAGAAACGTAAGTTGATCTAACTGGGCCTGTCGTGTAGTGTCATCATTGATGAACTCTTGCATTGAAATGCATAGGGAATGGATTTCCAAATCGAGAGGCATGACTTCCTCGAAGCCATACACCAGCGAAAATGGAGTTGCCCCAGTGGACGTTCAAATGCTAGTGTGATAAGCCCATAGGGCAAGTGGGATCTGAATGTGCCAATCCTTATGACTATCTACGATGGTCTTTTTGAGGATGGCAACTAGCATTTTGTTTGATGCCTCTGCTTTCCCATTTGCCTGTAGATAATAGGGTGTTGAAAAACTATGCTAAATTTTGTACTTTGTTGTCAAAGCATGCACATATTTGTTCTTGAATGACGTCCCATTATTCGAGATGATCTTGTATGGAATACCAAAATGACATATGATGTTATATAAAATAAACTCTGCAATGTGGGTTCCATTCGTAGAGGTTAGCAAAATTTCTTCCACCCACTTGGTGAAGTACTCTATAGCCGTTATGATGAACGTGTGATAACCTAACGATGCAGAGGAGATCTTTTCGATTAGATCGAAGCCCCACTACAAAAAATGCCAAGCTGATTGGATTGGTTGCAAGGCCTGAGAAGGTATGTGTGTCAAATTAGCATGGTGTTGACACTTCACGCACTTCTTTACATATGTGCAACAATATCGCTCTAAATATGGCCAATAATAGCCCATGTAGAGAATGCACTTTGCGATGGCCATACCGCTAAAGTGGCCACCGCATGTACCATCATGGGCTTGGGTGATCGCCCAAGCGGACTCCTGCTAGTCCAAGCAATAGAGGAGGATTCCTTCATAGCTTCAATGATACAAAATGTCTCCTAGCAAGACATGTTTTACCACTTTCTGTTTAAATGATCTTTTCATGGCTTATGTCAATCCAAGTGGGAGATTACCTAACTTAAGGTAATCTCTGATGGGTGGGTACCAATCTTGTTGATCAGAAACCTCGATGGTATGAATGGCTAGTCCCTCTTGAAGTTCATCCCTAGCAAAATTTGAGTAGGAAAGAACATGTAAGAATAGCATTGTGTTGCTATTAAGGGGAGTCAGGGAGAACAAGGAACCCGAGTTGGCTTGAGTCAGACAATCATGGATTCGAGAGAACCTATCCTAAGATGGTTCAATCTAGATCAGGTGGATTCCTGACATTAGGACAGAGCTTGCATGCTCCATCGTGGATTGTGATAATGTTTTGAACTGAATGGTTGTCATCTCACCGAAAGGGTCTTGCGGGATTAGTGACCCCAAGGAGGCCATAGTATCCGCAAAATGATTCGATGATTGAGGGATTGCCTCGATGTCATACCATTCAAGTTGTGTCAGGAATTTGTCTACAAGGGCTTTGTAGGCCTACAGAACTAGGCATTTACATTGGAATACCCCTTTGACTTGATTTATAATTAACAGCGAATCACCAAATATGTTTAAACATTTGATGTTCATGGTGACTGTTGTTTGAAGACCTATGAGAAAGGCTTCATATTTTGCATTGTTGTTGGTGCATGGGAAGTATAATTTAAATTATAAAGGCATTGGAGCCCCTTGTGGTGTGAAGAATACAATTCTCGTACCACCTCCTTGCTCACATTTAGAACCATCAAAGAATAGGGTCATGTCAGCTTGTGACTCAGGCTCATTAGAATCTGGTGATTCTAAAACATGGAAGACCCCATCATCCGATAGTTCTATAGTTAGAGGATGATCGTCTTCAAGAGGAACCTTTGCCAGTTGATCGACGATGACTTGACCTTTTATGGATTTCTTTCCAATGAATTCTATGTCAAACTCTGTCAACAACATGATCCATTTTGTCGTGTGGCTACTATGATAAGTAAGGCTCATCATGTATCATAATGGATCTCCTTAGACACAACATACATCGTATTGTTGAGCATGTAGTGGCATAGATTTTTGGTAGCAAAAACCACTGCCAAGTAGAGCTTCTCAACGTATGCATAGTTAAGTTCATAACTAACCAGGGTGCATCTGAGATAGTAATTATCCTGTTCTTTATGTAGCTCATTTTTCTAGGATAGCATGGTGCCCAGTGCCACCTCAGTAGTTGAGATGTATAAGTAGAATGACACTCCTAGTCTAGGTGGTCCCAATACTAGTGGTGAAGCCAAGTATTGTTTAATGTTGTCAAATGCTGACTGGAACTTGTCATACCAGTGAAATGCTACCCCCTTGTGCAATAATTTATTCACGGGTCAACACTTGTCAGATAGTTGCGTTATGAAGCACTTGATTGATGTGACCTTTCCCTGTAGACTTCTGAGCTACTTGATGGTGGTTGGGGGAAGCATTTCAAGGATTGCCTTGAATTTGTGTGGGTCTACCTCAATTCCTTGTTTGGAGACTATGTAACCCAAGATATTTCTATGGCACGTTGGTAGGTGGTGCCAGCATTTTTAAGGCCAAAGGGCATGACCTTATAACAAAATGTCCCCCAAGGCATTGTGAACATCGTTTTTAGTTGGTCCTCAAGATTAATACAAATTTGATTATATCCCGAGAAACCATCGATAAGGGAAAACATTTCATGGCCCGCTGTAGCATCTATCAATGTGTCAATGCTAGGAAAGTGGAAATCATCCTTAGGACTCACTTTGTTTAGATCTCAAAAATTGGTGCATATGCAAATCCTCCCATCGGGCTTTTTGATGGGAACCATGTTAGACAACCATGGTGGGTAATCCAAACAGATGACAAACTGTGCATACAACAACTTTTGTAGCTCATATTTTACCATTAAGGCTACTGTTGGGTGCATCTTACGTAGTTTTTTCTTAATTGGCTTGACTGTAGGATCAAGCGTAAGATTATGCATGACTAGCTATGGGTCTAGCCCTGACATGTCTTTGTAGGACCATGCAAAAACCTCCTTCTTCTCTTTGAGAATGGCAATGTAGTCGGATTGTTCTTCGGGGGATAGACTTATCCCCAACTTGATGAATTGCAAATTCACTAGATTTGAGCCAATGTCTACATCAGTCGTCTCCTCGACTGACATGTGGGATCCGTCCTCCAACTGGTGTGGAGTTGGGATCAGGTGGATATCGTTTGCTGAATTTAAATCATCGTTTGTGTAGCACCCTAAAATTGGCGTAGTAAAATTATAATAATTACATTCACCTTAGTAAATAATTTAAAAATCAAATTTAACCTCCCAAATCACCCGTTAACCATCGGGAAATCTGTTTCCCCCTTTTCCGCACCATTTTTAGAGGTTTTTTTGACCGTATGATGATATCGTCACCGATCATACGATATCGCCCCAGATTTGACGATTTCATCTGGTCTAGGACATCCAGACAATCTTGTCGCAAAACTGAATTTGCATAGATAGAATCTGTTCCAACGGGTCTCCAATTCGGGCAGAAGCGTGTCTACGCTGTTGGGACCCTTCCCCCATTGGAGATCTCCCAAATTGGGATGATCTCCAACCTCCCAACAACTCCCCTATGCCTATTTAAACTCTAGGACATTCCCTCCCCAACCCCTAGCTGAATTTTATCTGCAAGTTGAATCCCTCTGCACTAAAACACCTTAATCTTATTTTTGCACTAGTCCTATAGCAGTTTTTATGCAGGTACACCACTGATTTTCAACCGGAGCCAGCACCCATCACCGTCGATGAACTTGTCAAGATCGGAGGCGATCCTGTCAAATTCGAGATGATTTCATACTAATGCGAGACGATCTCGACTGCAGTCCACATCGAGGCAATCAGTGCCTGGAGTTTGCTTTTCTTAACTTTGCCTCAGTTATTTTGTTTTACAAATTAGATAATCTATTTAGTTTTTATCCTATTTTGCATCTGGAGTTCACCCATCTAGTCTAGATTGCATGTTAATCTCATAATATGCCATTAAAGTACAGTAATTTACTTTAATTTCTATTTTTTAAACTTAAATTCAGTATTCAGTTTATTATTTGGCATATTTTGCCTCTGTTTGCACAGTAGGAATTCTTGTATTTTGCATCTGTTCTCTGTTTTGCAGGTCTCTGACGAATTCGTTATATTTCAGATGATTCTGTCAGTCTCAGACGAATCTGCTAGATTCGAACGATTTTGTCAGATTACAGGCGATTACGTCGAATTCCAGATGATCCAGACTGCTTCAAGCATCAGAAACTTCTTCAGACTTCCGGATCAGGTAATCTCCATTGGCCTCCTGCCAAATTCTCTATTTTTTGCTTTCTACTCTATTTGTTGTATTCATTTAAATTGCATTTTCATATAGATTAAGTTAGATTCATTCGGCCAAACCTAGGATGAATGCTTAAGGATAAAACAAACTCATCAAAACACATTCCAAAAACCTAGGCGTGGAAACTGCTGCCAAATGTTTCCTGGTGAACCCACCATCCGTCAAAAAATCACCAAAATGCACCTCCCTTGAGAGGCGGGACCTTTGTAAAGTCCTCTCGTCCGAGGTACCGCACCATCCTTTTCCCATCCTCCTTTCGAGCGTGGATCCAATAGCCTGAAGGTAGGGATGCGAAAAATTTGGAGCGATACATTTTGGTGAACCCGACGTGAATGCATCATAACCTTTTGAAAACAAAAACAAAAAATATATATATATGTATACAAGAAAAACAAAAACAAAATCATCATTTCAAGTTTTTCTATTTTAGATTCAATTCTAAATAGCAAATATTAAATATTACTTTTAGAAGTACTAAAGAAACCATGAGTTTTTACTCAAATCAATATGAGCCCATAAGTAATGTTGGAAGAATTCAGCCAAATACATTTGTTGATTATGATCAACCTCATCCCTATTCAACATCACCTCCGTCACACTTCTCTCATTTTTCATCCTTCCCCCAACAGGAAAATCCCTTTGCCAATCCTCTTCATAATGATATTATCTATTCTCCCATATATCCATATTATGTCTATCAATCCACATATAATCCTCCACCACATTTTCAATACTCTTCTTTCAATACAACACATTCATTTCAACAAGAAAATACTTATTCTTCCAATTCTACCGTGCACTCACCTCCTACATCGCAATCTTCCTGTCATCATTCTACCCATAATAAAGAAATTAGAGGTGAGAAACCATTAGGCCCTTTTATGACAAAATTCCTAAGGCATTTATCAAAAACCTCTCAAAAACCTTCATCACGTAAATTTACTAAGCTCAATCAACCAATGGATATAATCCTCAAGTATTTACTTGACACAAATAGGATTAAACTCCCTTCCATAAGACAACCTGACACCACAACAGATTGGTTTAAACCTGAGCTACATTGTGAATATCATAGAGTAGATGGACATATGACACAAAATTGTAAAGATTTAAGATGTGCAATTCAAGATTTGATTGATAAGGATCTTTTTAATATAAAGGAATTACAATCTACAACTGATTATAAATCTCCAGTAAACTATCAAACTCCTACACAACAAATACCAATAATCAATCAAGACATGGGGATCTCCCAAGAACCCCTACTCAATTATCAACAACAAGAAACCAATCAAATATTGCATGTTAAAATGTCCCATCATGATGATATTATTAATATTGTAACAAAAACTACAAATGAGCAACCTCAAGTTCAATCAACTCAATCTGATATTCAAGATATGGATTCCTCATTTGACCAACCTTCAAAATTATCTTTGACTCTCGAGAATGATCCAAAATGGAATGTAAGCATAGAAAGCTTATCTTTAGAATCAAAATATCAATCTGAAATCCACTTTGATAACCAACAACAAGTGATTAATCCTCAAGCAAAGATATCCCTTTTAGAAGTATTACAAATTTCTCATAAGCAAATTTTGTTCAAAATACCTAGCCAACAATTTGTTCCTCATCATATTTTCTCTAAGAACATAATTAATGGTGTAAACCCTCTTGAGGTTAACCATATTTCACTCTATGATGAGGATATTCCTTCCTCTACTCCACAAGAAGACTCCTATCTTTACATTATCAAATCTAGTAAAGAAACACTTGTTAGAACTATCATGGTAGATAATGACTCCTCTCTTAATTTATGCACTTATCAATTATTTCAAAAACTCAAAACAAAGGAAGAAGATCTTAATGAATCAAAAGTTCTTATAAAATCTTGTAACAATGAAATTCAAGAACCTCAAGGTACTATAATTATTCCCCTTAATATTGGATCCAAGATCCTGGATACTTTATTCTATGTAGGATATTGTCCTTCACCTTACAAACTACTTCTCCAGAGTCCTTGGATTCATACGATGAGGGTTGTCCCTTCCACTCTTCACCAATGTTTGAAGTTTGAACTTACAAATAAAATTGTTACCATACATGGTGACCCAACACCATTTGAAGAATATTTAACGGTTGAAACATCAAGTTCTATACATTCTCTACTATCACAATTATCTTCTATCCATCACTTTTCTTCATCCATATATGATCATCCTTGTTTTAACATCCATGCATGTCTTTCACATATACTTTCTCCATCTTATCAAAACTTGGAATATAATAATAAGAATGAAGAACCTTCTTATCCTTCTGACATTTTATTTTGTAACATGATAAATTTTCCACATTTAAAAGTCAAATCTTTTTCTACATTATTCTACATTATAACAAAGCTTTTGTTATCACTATCTTTTACTCATCACCTTTTGTTCTTACCTTCAACACAAACAGATTATCCTTCAAAACCTCCTTTAATTTTGAAGCAACCTTAGACATGCTATACTCAAATAACCTTGTTTAGTGTATATAGATCATCTTGTATATATCACCAATTTCAATTCATAAATTAAAATCAAAATACAAAAAAATCAAAATCCTCAAAATCTTCAAAAAAAATAAAAATATTTTGCACCTTAAACGTTACTATGCATAAATTTGGTCATTTCATCCATGTTTGTTTAAAATCATTATCTTATATTTCTTTCAAATTTATATACAATCCAAAAAACATCAACACCATTTATAAATCTCCAAAAATCTTCAAAACTATCTATTGCATTTATTTAAAGCACTTGTTAAGTTCTTTTTGCTCAAAAACAAAAATCTAAATAAAAATCTAAAAATAGCTATATGCTTGACTCTTTCGAAACCAAAACAATATACAGAAGAAAGAGAGAGTCAACATTCTCCAACTTCTCAAAAATCATTTATATATATTTTCTTACAATTATTGCAGTTATATGTTTCAACTTATTTTGGATACAATTAGCATTTATTTGGCATCCCTCACTTGCACACTCACAACAATAAATATCTTGATTTTATCTGGCATGATTACTAATCTCTCTTATATCAAAGTCCACAAAATTCAATTAAATAAAGTTTGAGCATAGAGAATTGATCTTGTTATTTACTTAAACCAAGCACATATTTTCACAATAAAATGATTATATTTGTAATTTCCATGTTTTGCTACATAGTAGAACTGATTTCTTGAGTGAAAAGTTTCCCCTGCTATCCTATCATGCACATGGTCTAGAATCTTTGAGAATTGACAAAAGGACAAGCTCACCCCTACCCAGAATAAAAATCCCTTGCTCTACAGCTAATCCGAGCAAGTATCCCTAGCAAAGAAAAAGAGAAGAAAAATTCAAGAAAGAAGAGAAAAGAAAAATGTTATTTCAGCAATGTTCCAAGCATTATCAAGCAAAAGAAATACAAAAAGCAAAAGATAAAGCAAAAGCAAAAGCAATAAAATCCCTTTCCCTACCCTTTGAAAATAAAAGAAGGGTTGATGAGCTTGAATCCCTGGAATTCTCAATTATTCGAAAACTGTGAGGTAAGCCCCATAATAGGTGGTTTGTGCCCAACCCGCTTGGCCTTGGGTAACTCCTAGCGTGGCGATATGTCTGTCACATTAGCGACCTTATTTTGTACAGACCTATGTCCGCTTATGGATTAGCTAGCTCTTGATAATACGATCTACATAGTAGTCTAATATGGTTATATGCATCTACATCATGGTTAATGAACACTTATTTGGTTTCTTCAAATCACTTGTATCATAGTATCTTGCTCAAACCTGGTAAATGAACAATACAATTGCACACACATTTGTATTTGAGCGATTTTGTCTATCATTCTGATAAATCAAGATTGAAAATGAATTCACATATGCACATGGGATTCCTTATAAATCTAATTTTTGTTTTCAAAATACTTTGAAATATTATTTTTGCAACTTGTTTGGAATAAATCAAGTACAGTTATTTTTCATAAAGACAACTATATAATAGAAAAATCATAAATTTCTTTCAAAACATATCATATATATCATATCGACTTTCGCTACGATGGTATAGTTCTAAAACCAAAATTGGAATTTTATGCCTAGCGCAAGTCCTCATTTTCATATTTTTTGTTCATCAAAAATCAACCATGCAATAAAACTATTTTCTTTGATTTTCGCGATGATGGTATAAGTCTATACCTACATATTCTATGCCTAGCGCAAACCATTGTAACAATTTTTATTCCCCATTTCTTCGAAATCATATAAACCATATGACTTCATTTATTATGTTACACAAATTATGCTTTTCAAAAGCAAACCCATTTTTTCACTATTTTATGTCATTATGTCAACCTTTAACTTTGCAATGATGGTATAATTCCTAAGGAATTATTCACGAATTTTATCACACTTAGGAATTTATGCCTAGCAAAAATCATTTTAAAATATTTCATGCATAATATTTTTCATGAAAATCTGAAAACAAAACCAATCATCATCATCATCATCATTTGCACTATTGCACCAAAGTCTTAAGACAGTTTCTTAAGCACTCTTTTACTTTTTAACAATATTTCTATAAATGGGACTAGCTTGACGACCGAGTGAGCAGCGACTCCATGAAATGGTCTATAATAGCGACAATGTCCTTTGAAATTATTGTTAGAAGTCTTTTTTTTTTTTACATTTCATTACAACAAATCAATTTGTTACATCAGATTATTTCATTTAAAATATCACAGCATGACATCAAAATTATAATATTTCCAATGACATAATTACATCCAATTATTAAATCAATCAATCAAACATAAAAGCATCATAAACATACACATAACACAAGTCATATGATCAAAAACATATCATATATCAAACATAATTTCATTAAAAAATAATTCAAATTAATTTTGCTTTTTCGCATTTTTACCTCAAACGTTCGATTTGGGTAAAAACACGGAGGGGGCACCATAGTAAGCTATCGTACGATTTGACCAAGAATCGTCGCCTAAAAATGGGTATAATTTTTTGCTTTCTCGTAGATCGATAAGAACTCTTCTTTAACGCATTTTCTTCAGAAAATTCGCTAAAGAGGGGGCAAAATGTAGCACCCTAAAATTGGTGCAGTAAAATTATAATAATTACATTCACCTTAGTAAATAATTTAAAAATCAAATTTAACCTCCCAAACCACCCGTTAACCGCCAGGAAATCCGTTTCCCCTTTTTCCGCACCATTTTTAGAGGTTGTTTTGACCATTTGACGATATCGTCGTCGATCAGACGATATCGCCTTAGATTTGATGATTTCGTCTGGACTAGGATGTCCAGATGATCTTGTCACAAAACTGAATTTGCATAGATAGACTCTATTCCAACGGGTCTCCAATTCGGGCAAAAGCGTGTCTGCGCCGTTGGGACCCTTCCCCCGTTGGAGATCTCCCAAATTGGGATGATCTCCAACCTCCCAACAACTCCCCTATGCCTATTTAAAATCTAGGACATTCCCTCCCTAACCCCTGGCTGAATTTTATCTGCAAGTTGAATCCCTCTGCACTAAAACACCTTAATCTTATTTTTGCACTAGTCCTATAGCAGTTTTTATGCAAGTACACCACTAATTTTCAACCGGAGCCAGCACCCATCATCGTTGACGAACCTGTCAAGATCGGAGGCGATCCTGTCAAATTCGAGACGATTTCGTACTGATGCGAGACGATATCGACTGCAGTCCACATCGAGGCAATCAGTGCCTGGAGTTTGCTTTTCTTAACTTTGCCTCAGTTGTTTTGTTTTACAAATTAGATAATCTATTTATTTTTTATCCTGTTTTACATCTAGAGTTCACCCATCTAGTCTAGATTGCATGTTAAGCTCATAATTTGCCATTAAAGTACATCAATTTACTTTAATTTCTATTTTTTAAACTTTGTTCAGTATTCAGTTTATTATTTGGCATATTTTGCCTCTATTTGCACAGTAGGAATTCTTGTATTTTGCATCTGTTCTCTGTTTTGTAGGTCTTTGACGAATTCGTCAGAAGAATTCGTCAGATTTTAGACAATTCTGTCAGTCTCAGACGAAACTTTCAGATTCGGACGATTATGTCAGATTACAGGTGATTACGTCGAATTCCAGACGATCTAGACTGCTTCAAGCATAAAAAACTTCTTTAGACTTCCAGATCAGGTAATCTCCATTGGCCTCCTGCAAATTCTCAGTTTTTTGCTTTCTACTTTGTTTGTTGTATTCATTTAAATTGCATTTTCATATAGATTAAGTTATATTCATTTGGCCAAACCTAGGATGAATGCTTAAGGATAAAACGAACTCATCAAAGCACATTCCAAAAACCTAGGCGTGGAAACTATCGCCAAATGTTTCCTGATGAACCCACCATCCATCGAAAAATCACCAAAACACACCTCCCTTGAGAGGCGGGAACTTCGTAAAGTCCTCTCGTCCGAGGTACCGCACCATCCTTTTCCCATCCTCCTTCCGGACGCGGATCCAATAGCCTGAAGGTAGGGATGTAAAAAAATTGGAGCGATACAGTTCGAAATGTCAGGTTCCTCTTTAGCATGGAAGACATCCTAAGTCTGTCCTGGGGTGAAATGGACCATCCCACCACAAGGCCAGTACTCTGATGGGGATGGCAGTGCGTTAGCACGATCCCAGTCTATAGCCTCTAGGTATAGATGCAATGACTGTGTTGGGTCAACTGGATTATGGATGGGGGCGGTTAAATCAATGGATATCATGTTGATGAAATGATTTTGGTCTCCACTACCACCTCACTTCTTAAGACCCTTCTTGGGGAGTCAGAATATGAGGTAGCACATTGGGATCCTTTCAAATCTGACAGAAATCATTCACAAGTGACTCCCATGGATGATGGAGACTGGGAGAAAGTTTGAGGACTCACCTATAAGAGGGATATGGACAAGACCAATAAGGGTCTTTAGAAGTGAGTCGGTATACGAGGTAGCACCTTGGGATCCTTTCGAATCTAATAGAAATCATTGATTTAACCGCCCCCATCCTAAGGTGCTACCTCGTATTCGAAAGGATATCATGTTGATGAAATGATTTTGGATCTCAAGGTCTCCCCATGTCCTGCATGGAATCAAGTGCGGGTGTTGCTACAATGTTTCACACTAGATATTCCCCCAGGCCCATACTGGCAATTTCAACGGTGATGGTTGGCGGTTGAGGGGGAGCGAATGGGAGTTCTTTTATATTCCACTCTATGTAGGGTGAAATAGGCATCTCGAATTCCATTCAGCTAGGCATATCTTCGGTAGAGATGGTTGAGACTAGGGGTGGTTCCTCTTCTAGGGGTTTCTTTCCCTTGTCCTTTGGTGTGGCCACCATAGGTGGCATCGTTGTTGAAGGACCAAATGAGGAAGATGGACCCGATTGGGGATTTGATGGACTTGTCAACAGGGAAGCCTACAAAATCGAATCCTGTTTAGATGGATTCAACTAAAAATCCAAATGCATTGATGGAAGGGTCGACTGTGGTATTATTTGCACCATATTGCAGTACTTGAAGGGCTCTAAGTATACCCAGACTACATGCACCTGTCCTTCAAATGTATACTTTAGGCACTGATGAGCTATTGAAGGGACACACTTCATGTCCCTGATCCAAGGCCGACCCAACAAGATATTATAGGCCATATCACCTTCCAAGATGTGGCATAATGTATGAATAGTATTTTGTCCCACTTGGATGGGTAGGACAATTGTGCCAACCATCGAGCATATTGCATCATTGAATGCTCAAAGGGTATAGGTGGAGGCCACGATATGAGATGCCGATAACTTTAGATGTTTCAATGTTGCTGTTGTAATGATATTATTGGATGAGCCAGTGTCCAAAAACACCCTCTTATACGGAATCCCATTGACACACACAATGACGTGTAAGGGTGGATCTGCCACATCACCAGTCACTGATTTCAATTCATCTTCTCTAAAGGCGATGACTGGTTTTGTACATTTTTTTACATGTCCCACAAAGTTGTTGAAAGAGTCTACTTCATGGGGCTGCAACTCGATGGCTTTTAATATCTTCATTAGAGCCTCCCGATGGGGCACTGATTTTTGAATGTGCTTGTATATGGAGAGCCTAGCCGACATGGTCCTTAGACTTTGGGTAAGTCTAGTCTGAATCATGGTCAGTGGTCTAGGTGGAGGAGGTTGCGTAGGGTGTTGTTGAGGTTATGATTTTGATGGAACTTCTCCAGGGGCCACTGCGGGGGTAGCTCCTGGGTATCTCCTGTTCCTAGTCACTATGCTTATCATCCCTATATACCCCTGCATGGGGAAATTTTGTTGTACCTCATTGAATTGAAGGGGTTTTGCCTATGCATCATGGGTAGGTAAGGGGTATCTAAAGACTCCCATATGTTGGTTGTTTGGTGCTACGGGGTTGTCCACCGCCAACGTCTTGTTGTCGATTAGGTCTTGCACCAAGCCTTTAAACTTCCAACATGTATTAAGGTCATGTCCCTTTCGTCTATGGAACCTACAGTACAAGTACTCCCTATACCCATTACAATTTGGTGCATTTGGACTATGGTTTGAATCTCAGGCAGGTTGATCAAGTTTGTCACTGACAAGTGGTCAAACAGGGAGTCCCTGGACTCTGTGTAAGGTGTGAACTGTCACCTAGGGTGATGCTACTAATTTTTTTCCTACCTCTAATTTTCTCTATCATAACTGTTAAGAGGCACCGCCTGATAGTTAGCCTTTTGGGGCTATGTTTCTTGTGTAGGCTTAGGGATGTTTATAGCATCCCGATTGACCGCAATATGTTTCTGTTGAGTGGTACCTATTTTGGTGTTCTTAGACCATTATTTCTTCTTTGGCTTGGCAATATCACCATCTTGTATCTTGATATCCTCAATGATTCTGGCTTGCGCTAGAGCTTCCTCTAAAGTGACATATTGTTGTAGCTGCAATAGCATGGAGATCGATCTCAAATAGCTCTTTAAGAAAATTTGGGTCAGGTCAGACATGGGAGGGAGGTAGGGCAACTTTGAAAGCAACGTCCTCCACCGGTTCCCATATGCCACCATGGTTTCTTCCTCATACTGCCTGAGGCTAGCTAGGTCTCTTAGTTACACCTTTTTCTTGGTGTTGAATGCGAAGCATTTGAGGAACGCGTCAACTAGCTGATCCAAGTTACTGATGCTATGTTTTGGCAACTGAGTGAACCAATCCGAGGTAGGGCCTACGAATGTGGTTATAAATGTTCTTAGCAACAAAGCATCGTTGTCTTGAATGCCAAAGAACTGGCTCAGGAATCTAGTCACATGCTCTTAGGCATCGTCCTCCCCTCTAAAGAGTACCAACTGGGGCAATTTAAAGTGTTCAGGGTATGCAGGTGTCGGCACTGACGGATGCATAGGATGACCACGAAGTTGGCATAAAGTAGGCTTTTGGGGCCCAGAAGTCTTGGTCTCCATAGAATCTAAGCGATCTAATAGTGCTTTATATGCATCGAAGGATTTTATCTCTTCCTCCTTGGTTTGCTCCTATTGTGGGTTGCGAGGAACTTGAGGCCTATGGAGGGATGGCTGGATAGCACCCCATTTTCCTTGGTATGGCATTTCAGCCTGCTCTTCTTCTTGTTCATACTCCTCATAGGATTCTTAAGGAGTGCCTGGCCAAGACCTATAAACATGGGTGGGTGCCCACGGAGGGTGCCCATCGTTGTTTCTGGGAGTGGCCTCCCGCTCAGGTCTAGGAGGTCTTGGAGGTAATGTTTGGTGAGGTCGCGGGGACCTATCTCACACCAAGGGGTTGTGCCTCTCATACACTTCTACCTTATGCACATGCGGGATTGGGACCTTCTTAGGTATAATTTTGTGAAGCAATTCGACTGTTTGACACTGAATGCACTCTTTTTTAAGGCGATACAGATGCTCTAACTATTGTTGATCTTTCCTGAGCTATGTGATTTGCACTTGGTGGGCGGCATGTCTGGAAAATGCCAAGTCAATTTGTTTCATCGTCTTGTGTTTAGGAAGCCTAGATGCATCCACTACATGTCTATCTCTATCGTGGTGATCTGAGATCCCTATGGGTTACTTTCATCTATCAAGGTTAGCGACATTCACCCGAGGCCCTGGCCTTAGTGGGTGATCCTGATATATAGCAGGTGTGGAGGCGCATTGCTCCCATGTTGTATGTTGCTCTTGAGGAACGTAATAGTCTTCCTCATACTACCTTTTTTATGTGTGAAAAAGGGCAAGCAAAATTGGCTTGCCCTATCTGGATATCCTTGTGCTTTGGATTTGGTCTAGTGTTTCTAACAGTAATAAGGGGCAAAGGAGGGATGACGAAATCATGTGGCCCCTCCTTATGGACCCTATGTTGCTCTAGTGCTTCATCACTAGGCCACTCATAACGAGCATCCAAGGGAGGCCTCCTGTCGATGTTAAGTGCCACATGTAGGTCCTCCTCTTGAAAGGATCTATGCTGAGTGGGGGTGCCCCTCAAAGAGGTGCCTCTATAGTCCTATTTTGTGATGGCATGATGTGGACTATCTTGTGTGTCAGGCCACCAAGGCGGGATGACCAAGTCCTCAGGACTATATCGGAGGTGACTTGTCCCCCTTTGTGCACTCTCTGCATCTCCTGCTCGTGATTGGGCTCGACTACGGGTGTACACCATGGTGATGTTTACCTAAATATGTGTAGATTTTTATGTCTTTTTATGATTTTTATGCTACACTAAACATAAAATATCACACACACAAAACAATGATTATCTCATTTAAAGATTAAAAGTGTGCCCTAATTCTGGTTTAGTGTGTTTTGATATTTGTTTTGAAATATTTTGTAAAGAAACTTTAAATGCAATATGATGGTCGCCCCTTCGATATACCATTGCCAGGCCGATATACCAACCTCTCTATATACCCACCCTTATGTGAGGGAAACTATTGGTATCTGAGAGCAGATGGTATGTGGAACGTAGGCGGTATGAAAGGGGAATCATTCTGTTTATGACACCTACCATAGAAGACTTATCCTCATGCACTAGGAATCACCCCAGTTACACTTGGTCAGCTTTCATAAGGATTCACATCTAGCAACAGTCATGATCGGGGTTATGTATGCAGTATCTCAAGCCAAGGTGGTGATGAAATCCACTGTTGGTCTTGCTCAAGGGTTGGGGTTTTACGACCAAATCCTTGTTGTTTTAAATTACCATGTGGTGTGTGGGGTTATTTTTTAAGTTGATAAATTATAGAAACAAGAATTCAAACTCTCCTATACAAGCAAATAACTAGAGAACAGAAAGCTAAAAAATGATAGAAGGTGTTTAGGACCCCTACCTCTTCTCTGCCCAAATCGAATGTCTCTAAATTTTTGTCCTAAAACTGCACAGAGAGATATTCATCCTTGGGTGAAATGAATAGCAAAAATGTATTCATCATAGGGTGGGGATAATGCCCATTCGTCCCTAGGTAAGACAAATTCCAGCTCTATACTTGTCACAGACTGAAATGAACATTAGTCCAACATTTGAAAACTTGGTACCTGTAAGAAAAAACAAGAAAATTTAGATCAAAAATTTAATATAAAAATCAAGGGATAGAGGTCCCACCATGATCACCACTAAAATCATGAGGATATGGAAACAAAAAGGAGAATCCAAGACGCAATGCTAAACGAAACAAAAGATAATGCCAAATCCTATGAATTGAAAGTGCATGAAAGGAGAGAAGCATAAGTGAATCAAAACCACATAGAAAGCCAATATAGAAGATAGCCCTTTTTATTAATATGTTTTAAAACTTGGTTACAATCCACCTCCTCACTTTTCAGGGGCTAGGAGCATTAAAAGTGTTCTTGTCACATCCATAGATGGTATTCCTTCTGCCGTGTGCCCACATGTAGAATGGACGGACCAAATTTCACCGTCACTTGAATTGATGAGTCTTGACTCCTTACTTCTCCTCTAAGGTCGAGATCCTAAATTCAAGGAAACAAGAAACAGTTAGTAGCACCTATAGATAAAATAAAACATGCAATCCCCAAGCCTACGATTAGTGAATGCAAAAAATGAATAAAATGGTAATTGAAATAGATCCAAATCAACTAAAAACTTGAAAGGGGCATGAGGACATTACCAAGATGGCACTACAATTGGAACAATAAAAAAATTATCCATATATTCGTATTCGCTTCGGGGCGGGACGAATAGACCTGCAACAAAGTGTCAAAAAGCATAGTCCCAAATGTCTAGTCCAGAAGCTTCCAAATCACCTACAAAGTTGGGGTTAGCTAAAATGGGTTATTTTGGGAAGACCCAGAAGGTTAGATTTTACCAATTTTGCCTCTATCACTGGAAATTTGATGATGCTACCTACAAGTTAGTAAAGGCAGGAAATGATAAAAACATGATCAAAAATGCTCAAAATGATGTGAAATTTGAATGACAACCTATCTAATCAGTATAGAATCAGATGCAAAAAATAAAAGAAAGGAAATCTACCACAAATTTCTATTTTCTCCGGGGTGGGGCGATTAGAACTATGACAGTTTGGGGGGGCACTCGAGGGCAGGACGCCCGTCGTTTGGGACTTTGTTTCAGCACCAATCCACTTGGGATAGGTCCAAAACCTCTTATGGGGTGTTTTTGGCAAATTTGGTAGAATATTTTAGCCAAATATTTGGGTTTGGGTCTAGATTGCGCTTCCAATAATCACCTAATAACCTTCCTCCAAAAGAGAAATCAAGGATGTAAAAGCATAATCGATGGGTGAGGATATAATTTGGTAGCACTTCATTTCTCCAAAGGCTCCTATTCATCTCTACTTTTGGGTGAAAATACTCACCAATTTATAGACCTAGGGTCTCTCTTTGAATGCACATGCGAGGTCGCCACTTGAGTTGCTTGTCCTATTTTGAGAGAAAATATTATTCCCTGATTTAGAGTCTCCTTATATGAGGCCTCCAAAATAAAAGACATGAATCACTAAAGTCTCTCTCCTTGATTTGAAGTTGTTCCTCACAATTGCATGGCCTGAATCTATAGTTAACTGGCAAACTTGTCGAGGTTTGAATTTTTTCCAGTCAAACCTTCTATTTGCCCCACCATGGGGCAAATGCTGCTAATCGTCCCTGGGTGAGACGAATACTAGTTTGTAATCATCCCAGGGTGGGACGAGTATGGAGAAAAGTGCCAAAAAGGTGCCAAATTGACCTTTGACATTCCAAAATGCTTTTGGGAGTGGTTAGGACCATTGTTTAACCTTTGGGGGCTGCCCTAGGGGTTGTGTATGTCAATGCGATCGGTGCTTGTTGTCACATAATCAGATTGGTGTTGTTTTGGTGTCTACAAAAATCCTTGAAGAAATTTTGGTACTTTGTTTTGTAGACCAAGACAATTGTTTGTAATCCATATAGATGTCATAAGCTTCATTATTAAATGTGAACTTGGTGATAAGAGAGTTGGCCAGGTTTCCAAAATCTAGGACTTTGATGTAGATATTCAGCCAACTAAGCTAGTTCATGGTTGAGCACTCTACCAAGAGCTTACTAAGAACATAACTTTTCAATCAGTTGATCTCAAGTATGATAATACACTGAGATTAATCTCACTAATCAATATTTGGTTGGTCATGATTGGATAGAGGACCTTGTCAAATATTTTAACTTGGGGATATGTCCATCACACCTCAACTCCTCATAGATAAGGAGATTCAGATTACAAGCCCTCAAGTATGTATTGTTGCCAAGCGGCTTGTTCCACAAAAATATTGATGGAGTCCTTCTCAGATGTGTTAAGGATATAGAGAAATAAAGGATTCTAGAGGAGTTTCACTCTAGTCTGTCAGGCGACCACTATGTAGGAAGGCCCATGGCACTTAAAATCATCAAAGAAGGCTATTTTTGGCCTACTATTTCTTTAGTTGCATTCAAAGTTAGTTAGAGTTATGACAACTGCCAAAGATATGTTAGTAGAAGTAGGAAGACATATTTACCCCTTCATACCATACAATTCGAAGCACCATTTCAACAATAGGGATTACATTTTATCAAATTTATTTATCCTAATTATTCTACCCAACATAAGTACATTCTAACTATAAAAAACTATTTCACCAGATGGGCAGAGGCCATTTCGACTAAGAAAGTAGATCAAGCCACAAATATCTCCTTTCTGGAGGGGTTAATCACCCGCTTTAGTATCCCATATGCAATTGTAATAGATAATGGACCCCCCTTCATTGGCATTAAAATCAATGAATTTACAAGTATGGAACATAGATGAAAACATATTATAACTACTACTCGCAAAGGAACGATTTGGCCAAATTTGCCAATAAGAACCTATTAAGAATTTTAAAGAGGATCCTTGGAGACAACAAGAGGATTTGGAATCTACTACTGAACCAAGCCTTGTGGTAATATTGCATATTGATCAAGAAATAAATCAAGGCTTCCTCTTATTCTTTGGTATATGATAAAGAGGTATTTTTACGTATACACATTGAGTTACCTATCCTTTGAACCCTGCAGATGCTAGTTGATGAGGATGAAAAATTTAACTCTATGAGCGTCAGACTAGCACAACTCCTACAACTAGAAGAAGAAAGAGAGAAGGCATACAATACTTTCATGGAACATGCCAAGATGACACATAAATGATTCAACAAAAAATATCTGAAAGGGCATTCAAAGTTAGTGATCTAGTGTTAAAATTCAACACGGATAAAGTAAAGCCTAACAAGCATCATAAGTTCGAAGGTGTATGGTAAGGTTTGTTTCAAATTTCTGGGGTGAACTTAGTTAATGCCTATTATCTTCGGGATATGGATGGCTGAGAAATGCCAATTTTAGTAAATGGTGTTCATTTGAAGGCCTATTATCACTAAAATTTTTAAGAACAAGTATGTATATATGTAGAGATGTTATTATTTATATTTCAAGTATTTTGTGCTTGTTGAAAAAAAGAGTGATCTTATTCTTCCCCTAACAAGTTATTTCACCCCGAAAAGAGTTTTCAAGGCCTCATTTTTAATTTCGATCAAAAATTATTTAAATAGCTTTTGACAAAGTGAGTTTGGGAAAAAGGTGAAATTGTTTTATTAACGGAGTAAAAGGGAAGAATAAACATATGATATAATAATAATAATAATAATAAGCATATAATTTTAAAAAATAATCATATATATATATATATATATATATATATATAATACTTTCATCCCTATTTAGGGTGAAAGAAGGAAGAAAAAAGGAGAAAAGGAAGATTTCATTCCCCCAAGTTTAATTTGACCATGCAACATTTATTTGGGGGGCAAAATGCTATTTCGAAGCAAAACTCTGAGAATGAAAAAAGCAAAAAGAAAAAAATATCATGCTTTTTGAAGACTCCCAGTTTAAAAAAGATATTTCCGACAAAAGAGGGGTAAAATTAAATTTTAATTGCTTTTTTGATTAAATCTCTAGGAGTTAACAGCTTGTTTTGTTAGCAAGGTGTTTTTTGGGGAAAAATTGGAGAAGAGAAATTGTTTTAAAAGGGCATCCAAGCTTATGAATTCCCCAAGAAAACAAGGCAGATGATTTTTGAGTGCCAGTTGTTTAAATAAGCAAGTTGCAGAGTTGTTTTCACCCATTGTACAAGGTGATTTCAAAGCACCCAAGAGTGTTTTTAGCGGAAGGGTGCACCCAAAGTAGGATAATTTTGCCCATTCACCCTAGATTGATGATTTGATGCCCCCGAGCGGTAGAATTGATTAATTTTCATCCCGAATGACATCCATCATTGACACATGATGTTTATCATTCTTGATATTAGCCGTTGACATCTAGATTACACTTTTCAAGATTAAAGGCAACCAAGCACAAGGTTTGAGGAAGATTTAGGGTTAAAAGGAAGTTAATGACAATTAACAAATTATTAAAAATTATGCCTAGCAAGAGGATCAAGGTGCACGTTCTTCCAAATTATTCGAAAATCAGCACATGCATTAAATCTAATATTTGAAGGGGCAATTAATAAATTTTGTGCATCCATGGCTTGGAGGTAAAATTTTTTATATATTTTTTGGAGCATTACTGCATTCGGTTGCTTGAGTGTAGGAATTATAGGGCACCCAAGATTTTTTGAATATGGGAATAAAAACTGCATAGACAAAGAGCAACGCAGAGCCAAAAAGCACCGCAGAGCAAAAAGAAGGTGCATAAGAAAGTTGAGAGAGGAAGAAGTCCAAAAAAGCTAGGTGAAATAAAAATGTTGACCTGGATCCATATTTTTATGTGCTAGCTCATGTTGGAGATTGTATTATTTTGAATAAAGGCATTGAGAAATTGCACCAATACATAGATGTTGTAGTCAGACAGGGGTTGGCTCCAGATATTCCTCTCACTTTCACATATCATGCTTAGATTTTTTGGTATTTCCCTAGAGTTGGTGGAGGTGATTTCAAAATTTTATAATCTCAATACTAGAGCTATCTAGTTAGCAAAAGGAGAATTATTATTTACTATTTCATCTGATGATTTTCGAGATATATTTTCTTGTGGTATTAAACTTCCTTCTGAATTTATTTTTAATAGGTTACATCTTGGTTAACATGAAGAGAAATATTAGCCAATGGTAATGCTGCAACAATTTATGGAGACCCAACTAATACAAATGCCCCATAATGGTTAATTTCCAACTTTATCAAAGCCATTCACAAATTTCAAGAGTCTAGATTTATTTTCTATGGTGACTTGGGTTGTGGGTCTCTCGACTGATTTGATAGTGCACAAATGGTAGGTAGTATTGGTGCAGTGCATTTCTCAGGTTGAATTCTATGACCCTACTACAATGACGGTGAGGAAAAACATAATTTTATTTTATTGGGATGACTATATTTCTAGAAGGTAGCATACCTAGTTGGAGAAAACGTAGAATGAAAAAAACATGGTGTTCAGTCACACATCATTATTAATATGGTATATCTTCTTTAAAATTTATCAAAAAATTTCCTTCATAGCAGTTAGGCAGGTTGATAGAGAAAATAAGAGATTGCCAATATATTTGTGGACCTCTAGCTTGTTAATAAAAGAATCATTTTATAATTTTAATCACATGTTTGTGGGCCCTACCCTGGAGATAATTTTTGGCAAATGTGAGAGCGTACCAAAGGTGATGAGAGATGAAATCATCCCAAAGGAGAAGGGTGATATATTTTTGCTAACGTAGGGTGTTATTCTATGCATTTTTGGCTATACTGGTAAGCCATTTCTTATTCCATATTTTACCATAGGACAACTTTTTGCATTGGAAGTCATTCACCAACATGACTTTATCAATGAAATTTATGGGGTAGGATGAGGAAAATGAACCATGTGCACTATGCCTTTTCACTTAAGAGGCAATGAGGTGAACTAGGTAGGCCAAAATAAGTTAATTACCAAAGTCCTTTATGACATTGGTATGGTGGAGTTTCCATTGCAGTGGAAGTACAATTCTTCAGGTCACTTCACGGTGCTAAATCAGGCTAAGAAGTTTCATTGTTGCCCTAGGCTAGACATTGAGTGACACCAAAATAATTTGGAGAGGTACTATTTGGAATGACATGTGGAAAATATGATGTTGCTCCCACCATGACATGAATTTTATGAAATGGAGGTTGAGTATAACCCTATAGTGCATAAGCATCAGACTCCTCCTCTAGGGTTATTCAGTTGGATGAAGGAGCAACTTCTCAATTGGTCTAAAGAGAAGATTACTAATTGGTGGATTACGAGGGCCCATCAAGGAAAAATTGGGTGACCATACGACCTGGTGATGGATGAAATATTTTTGAAAATTTATGATGAATTTTACACCAATTATCAGTCGATCACTTTCATTGGTATTACATATCAAAGTTTTCAAAAATCTAGGAGTAAGGAGAGTGTGGATGAAAAAGAACAGTTTGTGATGCAAGAGGTACCAGTTGTAGAAGAAAAATAAGGATAACTGCCAAAGGAGCCACTACAACATTGGGTGAAAAGTAAGAGGGAAAAATTGCCCTTTATAAAAATCTCTAAAAAATTGAGGACTGACATAGTTTTGCCAAACCCTCCTACAATTTTAGCTATATAGACAAAAATGTTAGAGGCTATCCCCTTGGTCCGAATGGATCCATTGATCCAAAGTGACAATATTATTAATATTGAGGAGTACATTATGGAAGAAGTAAGGGACCAAGTATAAAAGGAGCCAATATCACGACCACCTTCATCCTCATTGGATCAAATGATGTCGAATCCTGAAGGTGTATTTTATCTCTTTTCTCTCATTCCTAAGTAGTTGGTGACTATCATTTCTAATCCTCTAGTTTCTACTTCTATTTCACCTCCTTTTGGAATGCCTTCCACTTCAATTTAAATTCCTACCTCTCATCCTCCAGTCACCAATGCTCCCTCTTCTTCTTTTCTCATTTCTCCTACTTCCCTTTATTTTAGTTCTTTTACATTTATCTTGAACCTATTTTTGCTTCCTGTATCTTCCATTTCAGTAACCTTCGTGGTCAAGTAGTCAAGGGATTTTTGCATATCGGCCAATATTGTAGTAATTTCTAACTCCTTTTGTCCATGAGTGCCACTCACCATTGTGGGCCCTCTTTTACTCAATTACTAAAAATAGATGTGGGATTTCAGGAGTTACTATTTTTAGTAAGCACCCAAAATTTAAGGCTGAAAATAGGTTGCAACACTTATTTTAGGATAGGGTCCACTTTGGTGGCAATTTGATCTAAGCGCTCAATGAGGAGATACACTAAATTTCTTGATTTTTTGTGATCTCATGTTGGTTGCAAGTCTATGTCAAGGTAATTTCTTCCACAAGGATTTAAAATTTCACTAGTGATTCCTTGAGGGTATTTGGTGCATCTATTCCCAGAAATTTGGATCAATTTTATTGATCATTGAAAAATGATGGCCTTAGCAAGAAAAATAAAAAATTGCTATTTTAAGAAAATCAGTGTAAATTTTTGACTAGGGGCTGCCAAGGATAATTTTGTCTGGAATAGAGTGTAGAATTATATGCTAAATTTTTGAGATAATCTGATCTTTGTGTGAAGAGATATCCTTTTCTTTTTTTTTCTGTTGTGTTGCTGGTGTTGTCGATTTCTAAGTTGGAGTTACGGTTCAAAATTTGGGGTCTGGGATCAACTGTCTCTAACCTATAGTCTGCACCCTGACCACCCTATCACTATCATGTTCCTAAATTTGTTACTTGTATTGTGGTTACTAACACGGTTCCTGTAACTAACCCTAGGGATTCTCTAACATTGACAATACCATTTCTAACACTAGAAGTCTGTAATTCTGGATTATTACAGAGGGCTATTACTATCGACCTAACTATCTCTATTACTGACTAGACTATTTTTGTCATAGTCTTGATTATTTTATTTCTGACCACAGGTTGTTACTAACACTTGTAAAAATTTTCCTGACTGTTGGTGCATGTAAGTTTGTTTTTTGTGATAAGGAATGCCTTATTTGTATGCTCACCTTTGGGGTTGTGAGTGCAAGTTAGCAGAATAGGGATGGTTTTGATTTACAGGTGGAAGTTATGTTTTGTAGAACCATGGTACGCTAAGTAAGGGAGTATGTAATACCCATAGGACCTATGATATACTACAGTAATGAACAATAATTCTCATACTAATATTTTGGGCCACTACCCAAGGAGGATTCCACACATACCCTTGAGCACACTATCTGCGTCTCTAACAGTACAGGAGGGTGATCGTCTGGGATGCTATGTCCCATGGACTATGGATAATACAAGGTCAAAAATATTCCTAATAGATAAAATTTTGTTTAAACTTAGATTGTCTCTCGATACACCCTAAGATGTGTGGGAGCTCAAGTCCATGTGCGAGTGCTATCTAAGGCTTGGATATTGGAGCATGATCACCCCTCACTTCACTAGATGCTTTATGGGATATCTAGCTTAGCCAATAATGATAACTCCTTTGTGATATTTTAAAACCCCTATCACAGGGTTTCTAACCTACACAACTACTAAAATAAAGATTATTTTTTTTTGCGTTTTCTAGATTTTTGGTCAATAAAATGACTATATTTTTTTTTGGATTTTTTTATTAAATAAAAAACATAAATAAAAAACACACAAAAATTTATACTTAACAAGTGAAATGGCTGACAAAAATCATCTCATTTATAGTAGAAGTCAGCCCTAGAAAGTGCTCTGATACCACTTATTAGGATCTCACTATTAAAAATAAGCACACACACAAAATACTGAAAAATAACTCAAATACATCAAATAACTCAATAATACTATACAAAAATCAAATGCAAAAATGGAACAATATCACAATAACATAGAATTGCAGGCCTCTTCGAGGGGGAAACCTCCTTCAATATTTCATTAGCTTTTAAAAGGATGAATTCATACATGGATTCATATAATTAAAAAAAAACTTCATGCAACCCTACCTAAAGGCTCAAGAGTTGGCTTACATGCAAAATGCCACAAGAGCTACAATCTCCTACATACCATCAGTTACAATCTTGATAAAAACGGTTACATGATATGGTGCCACTTGGATAGGAATTATACTTGTCACATACATTAAAAAGTATTACAAAATAATATCATAAATGGATCCCCCATGTTGGAAGTGGTTCATTACAAAGTAAATGAGAATTACAAAATGGTGTTAGGATAGGATCCTAACATATAAACACACAAACTGCTCCTTGAGTGAGTGTGACCATAGCCAAACCTCTTTCTTCCACTCCCATTACCACCTCCATTTCATCAACCATTCCCATTATACCAATTTCCACTTCCCTCAAGCCAAATACAAAATAGACTCATTTCCCTTTTACCCCATTTTAGAGTTGCAGGTGTTTCCCAAATTAGATATGGAGAATGTACCAAAAAAACATGTTGAAATAAATATCAGCCAAGCTCGCATGAGTTCATCACAGTGGCTGAAGAGCCATAAAATAAGGGAGGCTTTAGCATCAACAAAGCCATTGAAGAAGGTTGCTTTTAATTCTAATACTATGGAGGCCCACACAGTGAAAATTTTTCCCCAGGTTCAAAAGTCTCAAGGAGAGATGTCTCCGAGTGACTACACTTATGATTTCATCATCAAGGACCTTACAAAGATCAACACCATGGAGAATCTAGAGAACATTAAAGTAGATATTATATCCATGTACCTACATGGTGAGAACTATAAGAAGTGTTTTTTCAATGCTGAGGCTATGATCATTTATTTGGAGGATATTTTAGCTAAAAATTGAGCACAATTACAATCTACAAAGTCATAGGTGACTCTTTGGTAGAAGAAGCAAGAATATTTGGAGAAGATAGTTAAAAAGCACCAGGAGTCAAATGAGGGAGTAGAACAATAGGTTGACACCTTGAAAAGCCAACTCCAAAATTTTTAGGATCATCTGGTCGTGAAAGCAATACAAATGATTGTTTTGACTAAGGAAAAGTTCAAGGAGGCACATAACAAGTTTCTAGTTGATTGTAGAACCATGGAAGTGAAGGTCACATTGGTCCTCATGTACCTATAGGAGATACAAACAGTCGTATAGTATGGTTGAAATGTAGTGTAGTATGGTGAAGAACACATGGATCCCATCCTAGTAAAGGCAACACAAATTTAGGAATTGGCTAGATCGGATATTAGATTTTGTTCCATGAGTGACATGGCCTAAGCTTGGGTAAATGCTAAAGTTATACTACTCCAGCATTTTTATAATTTAGATTAGGTTAAGGAGGCTCATAAGCTACTCGATGTATTTGATTATGAGAGAAGAGTTTCAACACTCTACTTTAATGCAATAACCGATAATGGTTTCCCTAGTTTCACTAAATATAAGGGGAACATTGTATCAAAGGAAGACCTAGAAATAGTATGGGTGATTTTTTTTTATGATGCCTTAGAAATCAAGAATTAGGATGATCCTCTCACTGAAGACCATGTGTTATCCCTGATGAGGACACTTACATGCATTGAATCTAATTTGTTGGAGTTCAACCAATGGATAAATTACATTGATATGGAGTAAGTGGAGACTTTCAGGTACCTTGTGGATTCACTTAATAGCCCAGAGCTGAACAATGTAAATGCTTGGTTTGAGGTTGTTGCAGTGTTCAAGGCTACAATCATGCATCTTTCAAATCAAGAAGAGGTTGCAGCAAAGGAGTCCAAGGAGAAGAATGCAAAAGTAAGTAATAAGTAGTCTTATGCACCAAGTGGAGTAGATGCTTGAGATGAATGGATAAATTCTTGGGGTCGATTGCATCCATATGAGATTGATACCCCTCTAGCCACCAGAAATGTTGGCAGTTTTATCACTTTTCCACATTGAATTTTGTTTGAACTTTGAATGAAATTTTTTTGATAAAATGACTGAGGGAAGATGCTATAGTTTTTGCCATCTATTTCACTGTAATTTTTATTTCTTTGCTCATTTTTAAATAATATTGTTGTAAAAATGAAATGGAAGTGTTGAGCAAAATGCAATGTAAGAATGTGTTGAAGAACACTTTAAGGGATAAAAACATCTATGAAAAAATAAGTTAAACAAGGAAAAGCACTACGAATGGACGAATGGATTAGTTTCGCCCCTAGTGAAGGGTGAAAGCCTTTTTTGCCCCTTTTATAGGAAATGCACAGTAAAAGGGTGATTTCACCCAAAATGAAGCAAAGGCGATGAAGAAGTGTTTGTTTTTAAACTGGTGATGAAATTATAAGGAGAAATAACAAATCTTAGTGTTTGCGTCCCAAGCTTTTCTTGTAAAGGTATTTCACCCTAGAAAAATGTGAAAGTCATAACATAATCCAAGAGGGAAATTAAAAGGAGGCATGGATTATTTTAACCCCAATTGAGGGGCAAAAATCACTTTCACTCCTCTTGGAGGTGAAACATAATAAAAATTAGTGATTTCACCTAAAATGAAGAAAGAGGCTAAAGTCATAAGTATTAAGCAAAGGGGCAAAAAATTTTAAGTGTAAAATTATGGAGTAGAGTGCTTTCACCCTAAGTGAGGGGTGAAACTCATTATCACCTCTCTTTGGGGTGAAAAGGCAATATTAAACATTTTCAAGGCAAAGGAAAGGATTGACGTCATGGGGCCCTCTTTCAATTCATTTGGTGTTTTCACCCACGATGGGGAAAAAATAAAAAATAGTGCTTGGTATGAGTATAAGAGTGTGGTGAAAGTCAAAAGCACCCTTGTTGAGAGGCACCATGTAGTTTCATATCTCCATGGGGTGCATTGAAAGTTTTAAATGAAATTTATGTGAAAGAAGATTGTAATGCATCTATCAATAATCAAGGTCGACGTCGCCTCCAAAAGAGGGCAAAAATCCCTATCACTTCACAAAAGGGGTGAAAATCCCTGTCATCTTCTAGGACGGGTGAAATCAATAAATTCTATCGTGATTAAAATTGTAATATAAATTTAGTCTTCATTTTGGACAAAATAAAAAATGCAATCAAATTTCTAAGTAAAATGAAGGCGTTTTCTATCGGGTATGAGAAGATGATAAAAATAAAAAGTATTTTGGAGCAAAATCACTATGAAATTGGGTAGATTTCTGTTGTCACCCACTAATGCTCCAAAAAGAATTTTCTATCCTTTTTAGGATGAAATTCATTTACTCTTAGAGGTGTTGCTTCCCAAGGTGCCATTTTTGTAGATTCTTTTGGGAAGGGTTGAGGAATTATGGAATTTAATTTTGGAAAAAATGCAAGAACATTTCTAGAATTTTTGTGTCAAATTTGTGAGATCAAATGCCATTCATATTCATTTCCAATGCACAACCCACCAAATTTACTTCTTTTCAAAATAAATTAATACTCATTGGAATTTCTTAATGAAGGTGGAGTTCCAAGGTGCAAGGGTGAGGTGAATTCAACAACCAAGATCCAGATTTTTAGGCAACTTTGTTCATTCCAATGCACTAGTGTTGAGGCTACTTTCCATAATTGAATCATGCCAATTTCCCATGTGATTATTCCACCAAAATAGGATCATTTTTTATGAAGAATTTTTTTTACTGGAAGATCACCAATGTCGAGGAGGAAAATATTCACGCTAGTTTTTGATCTACCAATATTTTGTTTGTATGTGCATTAAATGGAAGAGGCATAATCCTTTATAAATACTAATCATTTTTCATGTAAAAGGAGGATGGACACTCTGTGGAAAAACAATTCAAGTTTTCTGTGTTAATAGAAATACTTTGGCTTCTGGTTCTTTGAATGGTTGCATTTGATGATTTTCTATATGTCATTTTTGAATACATTCATCTTCGTTATTTTTTGCATTTGAATTATGCACCTAAATTTATTCTCTGCTGGTGAGGGAGTGACTATTGAAATGCTCTTTTGAGTTTGTATTTGTAAAGTGGTTCTCGTGCTTTCATTTTTGTTGTATGCTAATCACTCCTTGATTTGAATTTTGGTTGTTAGTCTATTCCCATCCTACATTTTTGAATTATAGCCACATTTCCCCATTTATTTCCTTTTACCCTAAGCTTTAAATTAGAGTATATTAGAAAGGGATCCAACCTTCTCTAGATATTGTCCTGAAGGACATTTATTTCCTTTGACATTTCAATGTTGCATGGGTCTAGGGTGCACAAAACATAGATTTTGTACTAGGCAAATTCGTGACCAACAATAACATTTCCTTCAAATTATCTATTGGTTTTTCCTAAATGAACCAACATTATTGTACAATATTAAAATTGAGGAAGTATGAAGTTACTCAATTGTTCTTTGACATTCACTTTTGGAGATTTTGAGTCAATAGAAACATATCCAAAGTTGGGTATTACTCAAAATATTATCAATTAATGCTATTCTAAGTTTTTATTATTTATATTAATCCAAGTACTATATGGTTATTTTTTAGGTTGTCCTCTAAGTAACCATCCCCAATAACCTCTATACTAGTTGCTAATCATCTTTGGTAGTAGGCTTTTGTCAATCCACTACTTTAATATTTTAAAATATAATTTTATAAAGCCTCTTAATATCCTCAATAACACTCTTCTTATAGTCCTTTATATTATCTTCAATTATAACAAACTCTTAATTCACTTCTAGCATTCATCCATGTTATACAATATTTCAACTAAGTTTTATTGAGAAAATTGTCCTATTTCATTTATATTTTAAACTTAATTCAATTGTGTTTTGTCAACCTATTGTTTTATTTTATGGTGCCTCAAGATATCTATCATTAAATCTAGTATTTATTCCTTGGTAAATGTTGGTGTTGTGGCACAGAACTGGATCAAAAAATCACAAACAATCTTCTGAAAATAGAGAAATTGCAATAGGAGCTAGATATTTCATATTAATTTTCATAAAAAAATGGATATACAGACCAGACCCCCCCTACTTTACAATTTTGAAATTCCCCTATAATACCATGTTTCCCCTTTTCCCACCTAGGACAATTCATTTGAAATTTGAATTTTAGAGGTAAAACTTCCTAGGGTCATAACTCCTTGCTCGTTGCTTGGATTGACTATTAGTGCATATTTTCATAAAGCTCTCAAAAATATCTACAACAACGTAGTGCCCCAATTTTCATCCCTCTATGAGGCCTCTAAGACCTTCAAATCTCACCTTTAAGTTTTAGTGGCAGGATTTTCACCATAAAACTTACATATCTCCCAAACCACTCAGGATATTCGGGTGATTATTTCACCATTAGGTCTATTTTTCCATCCCACTCCTTGGGGTACAATTTCAAATTCATACATACCCCTAAAAAACTAAACAAAATTAGAACATAATAAAAATTAATACAATTTTTGGATGATGCAAGATCACTCTTACACCACTGGATGCTCCTGCATCATGTTGTCCCTATATTGATTATTGAATCTACATCTTGATTTATATTTATCATCTTACTAATTTTATCCTCTAGTTATAACAATCTCATTACATCCCTAGTTAAGTCCTTATAGGCACTATTATTTATGGTCATAGCAATAGCAACTTTATCATATGTCATCATTTTCATTAGATCCACACTATATTCTCATAACATATCTACCTTTGTCTATTTGCTTATCCATGTTGGAATCATCAAAATGATTGTAGGTATTAATCCCTAAAGATATAAATTCCCATAAGGTTACCATTAAATGATTAGTATAGGCGTTGTAAATTCTATAATAACTCCCAAGTATAAAATGATTGCAAACTTTATCTTGTCTCATGGAACAAATAGTCCCATTAAAACTTCTTTAAAGTTTATTAGGGTATCGACATATAGTTTTGGTACCTTGGGGGATGAAGTATATGGTACTAAACCTCTAAATTCATTGTTCCTTTATCAATTATTCTCTTTCCTATCTAGGTTTGGTTATCTCTTTCTCATCTATTGTGTTAGTATTCTTTTTCTTGTTAGTTACCTCTTATATAGTTGGGACTTATACAATTGATAATATTATCATTGATATTATGGAGAAGAAGTAAAATGATCTTCTTAGAAACCTTGGTATCATCCATATCTTGGTAGAGATCATATCATCAAAGGTGGTCCCTACCATGAACATAATTTTGAAAATCAAAATATCATTGCCACCATCACCCTTTGTTAGATTTGCTGCCATCATATGTTCCACCAAAATTTTAATTTGATTATTCCTTACTTTTGATGTTTATCCTAGGATTTTAAATAATTTTATGATAGCCAATCAAGAAAAAAAATAATTTTATAATGATAAGCTCACCAATTTTTATTGTTATGTTAGGCTCACCACAAAGCCCTTTTTCATAAGTGTCTTTAGAATATCTTTTTCTAGAATCTCTAATTTTATTTTTCCTCCTCCCAAACAACTTAGTTATAGTTGAGTAGATAATTCTTCGTAATATCCTAAATAATGATGGTTTTTAAGACCTACTCTTATCCTATTTTCTCTTATGGTTATGTATCTAAGAATTATTTCTCTTTTATAGTCTATGATCATCCATATTCATCCTCTTCCTTAGAATCTTTGGCTATTTTGGTAGTACTTTGGAACCAATCATTGACAATGGTAAAATAAATCTCTCTTTTGTCAAAGTATCTAAACTATCATTTTATTTCATCCCATTCATTGTATTGCTATAGATGGTAGCATAATTATAACAAGTAACATCATTACCAATGATGGCATATTAAAAAAAAGGATAACAATTCCTTATTTCTCATCCTTGATATTATTATGTTTTAATTGCTTGTTAAACTAGATTTTATATATCATCTACTCCACCTTTAGCTTGGATATAGTCTCTCTCTTCCTATGATTCCTCTAAATATCCATAACATCATTATACATAAAATTGATTGATCAATTTTATTATTATCTTACCTTACTTATGGTTTTGAATGAGTACTTTAATGGGGTTTTTCATTATTCATCATTAAAAAATATATCTCATACTAAGACTCCCATTATTTACCTTTCCAAGTTATAAAATATGAAGATGTAACAAATGTATATGTCACACCTAGTCCATAGTAAATTCTACTTGCCTATGAACATCATTATTGTTGAGAAAATGATCCTCTCACATTACTACAACATGATTTTAATATTTTTCCTCCATGTGCCCCATTCTATGGGGGATTTCACCTCCAAATGCTATACAAAGTGGGGCCCCACGTAGATGATAACAATTTTTTTCTTGGGAATTGTGATCACAAAAAATATTCTTTAGACTATGAGAAACATATTGCACTTGAGGTACTTCCACGCTACATTTAGTTCCTCTATATTTTATTTCAAATATTTTATTAAAATGTTCTCAACACTTTTATTTTTTTTCTTATTACAATATCATAAATGACCTTCATTCTAACCATTGTGATTGAATAATGGTGATATTTTATATATAACTTCCATACCAATATTTCTACCATAAATATAGCTTCTAGTAGCATTATATCAATGACTAATAAGCCATATGATGTGGTTGTAGTATTCAATGCCTAGGAATCTTCTTTGATTGTAAGTGCCTTCCTTTTCTAATATCATTATGGCTCTTATCCATCCTTACAAAATTCCAACACCTTATACACCAAAATATAATCAATGGAGTAAATATCTATTTTATGTAATGTATATGAGGGTTTCTAATGGAATACAACCTCTTATAGTAGCCCAATATGTTACAACAAGTTCACAAACTAGAGAATGAATAATTGCATTAAAATAAACTTTGTTTACTAGCAATTATTCAACATCTAATATTGAAATCAATAGCAAAAGTATTATCGTCACTAAATTTACCTTACTGGTAAACAAAAAATTATAGCAAACCTATGAAGAACATAAGCTTATACTGAGAAGGGGGTGAACAATATAAGCTAAAACTTTTATTTTTCTTTCCAAAGTAGTAGCTTCAATTATTATCAATTTCAATAATGAAATAATGAACAAATAATCACACATATGAGAGACACGAATTTAACGTGGTTCACCCAATGTGGGCTACATACATAGAGAAATATTCCTTATAAATTTCTCAAAAAATTTCATGGGCACCAACCCACATGAGAAACCAATCCCCTATTACAATGTTCATGGAACTCTATCCATAGGAGACACCTATACCCTCTCACAAGTTCATGGACTCCAATCCATAAGAGATACCAATCCCCTCTCCTCTAATTCATGGACCTCAATCCACTCTGCTTTGGTTCATGAACCTCAATCCATAGGAGAAACCAATCCCCTCTGCTCTAGTTCATGGACCTCAATCCACTCTACAATGGTTCATTCCAAAGCCTACTCACAACTCTGCTCAAATATGATCCAAACCTACTCACAACTCTACTCAAATCTACTCATAAAATCTTGCTCAAATTTTCTCACAAAACCTTCTCAAATATACTCACAAAACTTACTAAAATATACTCACAAATCCTTTCTCAAATTAGCTCACAACATCGGCTCAAATATGTTCATAAATACCTGCTCAAATATGCTCACAAAACCTACGCAAATATGCTCACAAAAAACTACTTAATTCTGCTCACAAAACCTACTCAAATCTGCTTACAAAGCCTGCTCAAATCAGCTCACAAAACCTGCTCCAATCAACTCACAAATCCTACTCAAAATGCTTACTCAAATCTGCTCCAAAACATGTTCAAATCTACTCTCACAACCTTCTCACAACCTGCTCAATCCTTCTCACAAATTCTGCTCAATATTACTCAAATATTGCATACAAACAATGCTCATATCTTTCCAAATATCATGTACAAACAATGCTCATATATTTTCCAAATATCGCATACATACAATGCTCATCTATTCCCAAATATTGCATACAAAATAATTATCATCTATTCCCAAATATTGCATAATGATGCCACCAAGTTTTTCACCTATTATTCAGTGTGCTTTCCTCACCGAAATATTTTTAGACATATTCTACCCAAAATGATTTTTCTTCATGAACATATAAAAATGATATGCATTACAAATACCCAATATGTTCTTACATATTCATTAAGTCTATTGCTTCATAATTTCTAACATTCATACATTTAAGGATAGATTTTAAACTTAGAACTTGACAATTGATCTTGTAATATCCTTTTCTTCAATGAATCCTTTCATATTATTCTTTCACTAGATGACATTGTGACTTGCTTTAAAACAACCCTTCTATTTGTGTGAGACTATACTTATTTTTCTTATTTCCACATTCACTTCAAAATCAATCATAATGCATAAATTTATCCTTCTCATCTACTCCCAAAATTAAATCAAGAATAATGCATAAATTTACTCTTAAATCAGATATATAACCCTTGCATATTTACTCTCCATATCAATCAAAACCAATGCACATCAAATCAATCCTTATACCTCCAACTATATGACATCAAAAATATTTTCCTCAAACAAAACCATCCTTGAGAAAGGAATTAAATCACCATACCTCTAAATATGCCTCAATGATGATAGTCTTCTTTTGCATGTGCCTGTCTTGCTAGTAAAATAATTTTCTTTTTGATCCTTCAAAAATCTGGTTAGTAATTTTCTATTTCTTGCATAGATAGTAAATCATCCACAAAAACCTTCCCAAAAATATGCACAATAAAGCTTGAAAATTACCTTATATTTCCTTTTTAATCTCACAAAGTAAAGCTTTTAAGAATAACTAAGCCCTTAACATTTCTTTTTTTATAATGCAAAAAAATAAAATTACAAATAAACCACAATACACCTTATGTCACCTTTTCTAACATGAAATAATTAAAATTTCAAAATAATCCACAATACACCTTGTCTCCTTTTTGAACATGCAAAAATTACAATTTCAAAATAATACCCAATACAACTTATATCTATTTTTCTCATGTAGAAATTAGAATTTCAAATAGTCCTCAATACACCTTATATCTCCTTTTCTAAATTAAATTTAAACAAAAAATTTTGCCCTTATTTTAACCAACAATCCCAGAAAACTATCTCCTTTTCACATAAAATTTAAACAATTTTTTTTTCTCATACCTCAACCATCAAGCCCCAGCTGACGCGAAGAGAATCGAACTCCTAACCTCTGCCAACACACTGCCTTGGCACAAAATAAGCTATCAAATAGATTACCCAATGGGTAGTAACAACCACACATCACGAAATAATTAAATCCTTCCTTGTTCTAACTTCTCCAATAAAAAATATTCCATCTCACTACCAAAAAAACAAGACCTACCCAGATTTGATCCTCCGACCTCCAAATTCATGGTACCTTAGAGCTAGATCAATGACTAGTTGGGCTAGCCACTCAGTCAAAGTTACAATTGCAGCACTTTATAATTGTTCTCACTTTGCTTCTAGCCTCAAATCATGCTCTCTTCCTCTTTTTATTATCAACTTCAATGCACGAAGAGGTATACGAATTGTGCTCATCGAAAACAATTTTTCAACTGATTTGGTGCTTCATACACACACACACACATATATATATGTATATATATATATATATATATCTATCTATATATATGTATGTCTCCCTTTCTTTCCCAACGATGTCGACACTTGTAATTTTGACTTTTATTTTTTCTCCCAACGACTTTGGTGCTCTTTCTTTTAAACCCTCTTTGCATTATGATATCTTAAATCTAAAGATTTAAATATTATAATTTTAAATATGATATTTAAATATTATAATCCTTTACTTAAAAATATTTTCCTTGCTTTGCTTCATATATGCTTGCCTTGGATAATTGTCCATTTTTACTATTCACTATGCCCATATTTGACTTTAATGATATATTGTTCATCCTTATAAACATTTCATCCTTGAAGAATATTTTTGCCTTAAATACAATGCACCCTTTGACATCAATGACAACACAATATTTCCAACAATCTCAAAACCTCATTAATTTGCTTCCTTTGTTCATAAACTAGAAATTGTAGCAAAGCTCAAAAATCCATTATTTTGCTTCCTTTGCTAGTAAATTAGAAACTACAATAAAAATCAAATCTCCATTAATTAAATTCCTTTGCTAGTAATCTAGAAATTACAACAAAACTCAAATATCCATTAATTTGCTTTCTTTGATGATAATCTAGAAATCATAGCAAAACTTAAAACTCCATCTAGTAAACTAGAAATTTTAGAAAAATGCAAAACTCCATTAATTTGTCATTTACTGATAAATTGGACATTCTAGAAAAATTCAAAAATTCGTTATTTTTTTTCCATTGTCAGTAAATTAAAAATTATAGAAAAACTCAAAAATCCATTAATTTTCTTTCTTTGTTGGTAATCTAGAAATTATAGCAACACATTCAATTTATGCTTTCCAATAATTGTGACGAATGTGGGATATGGGAGACTAAAATTCATGTCCTTTTGTATTCTCTTGGCAACTAGAAATATCTAATATTTTTTTACCTAGATGCTCCTGCATCATTTATGACTGGTAAGATAAGTGCTTCGTGATATCTAGCTCACAAAAATGATTTCTTTATTCAAATTTATTTCTATTTTAGACTTGCTCTCTTCACAATACCATTTTTCATATTATCATTTCATTTTAGAATTTAAACCTTCTCTTGTAGAATCCACTCAATATTTCATTCACTTTGTGTCATTCCATCACATCCATCCAACCACAATCAACATATATTTTGTTAGCCATTTTATCTTTATGCCAACAATAGTTCATAGGGTTATTACTTCCACCATAAATATAACATGCACACAAATCCCAATACTTAGCTATCACATGTCTTGATTGTCTAGAATAACTGCAACAAAATATTTCATCCTCTACATAGGTTTCTTATTTCATAAAATATGTGTCACCATTTTCTCTTTTACCATCATAACCAAAGACTTAATTATTTGGCCTTACATTTGGATTTATAGGATTTCTTATGCATTGCATATTTCCTCCCAATCATTTATATTTATAGCCCATTTTTCATTAAATTAGATCCAATACTTTTGGTGTTCCCTTCAAAGTATCAATTCTCTTCATCACCATTATGTTCTTCAACAACATATCCTTTGTCACAACCATCATAATAATCAATATCAATAATATTTAGAATGATATCATGATGCTTGTCTTTATGTATAGTTAATGGTGTTATAGTTTTCCTTCACAAATTCATTTTCAAGAATTATTTTCCTGTGATCAAGCACTTTTTTGGACTACTTTCCACTTCTTCTCCTTTGTACTTCAATTTACTTGGTATATATTTTCATCCTTTGTATTAGTGTAGGTGTTAACCCTACCATCATGCATTATCTTATATCAAACTATCATGACCATACCAATAAAACATGACAAGCATTCATAGGCATAATATCACAGAGTATCTTATCTTTATAGGAATAAAATTGAAAAATCACCATAAATTTTTCACTTACCAAAGTTTTGTGTCCTTTTGGAACATTAAAATATTTTATGGATTTGGGTGTTCAGTCCTCTTCAACCCAAATATTGGTTTCTCCACATTTAAAGCATTTTTATGGAATCCTCTACACCTTCCTCTACCATAACCACCTTTTACTCTTGATAAATATCTACTTTATCTAGTGTTATGGTTGAACTTACTTAAATAAGTAATGGCTTATCCCTATTGGTTTTGCTAGTATCTTTTACTATTGGTTTATCCTCTTCCTCTAGAGAACCATTTTCTTCCTTTGGAAATATTTTATTTCCTTCTAGATAATTTCTCCTTTGCTTTCAAGGCACATTGATAGGCCTCTTCCATAGACCTCAACTTGATCATACAAAATTCATCTTAGGTATACATGCAAAGTATATTTACATGCTTTGAAATATTATCTTCATTGTATTCTATATGACCAACTGAAATGGTGAGCTTGTAAAATTACTGCATGTAGCATTTCACATTAATCTCCTCTTGAATTAGATTTATCAAAAGACCCATTTGATAATTTAATGTAAGGAACATGGCCTTCAATTCAGAAATTATTTATCCCAAGTCTTGATCTTTTCTTTCTCTTTTATTTTTTTCTCTCTTTGGACATGATCCTACCACAAATATGCATGCATGAAAACTTCATCTTATTAAGGTCTTTTATTGACTAAAATTCAAAGTATTTATCCATGTCTACAATCCAATCTACAAGCTCGTTTGGATTCAAACTTCCATTTTAGTATAGGCTCTTCAATTTTGGATTATTGCTCATATTTGTGATTGATCTCAAGAATTTACTCTCTAGTTCATCCTCTTGGCCTTATTTAGGATCGTGAACTATTTTTTCTTTCTCCTAATCACTAACATCATCAAAATCCACTCCCTTATTTACAATATCTCAATGGCATCCAACCTAGTTGTAATTACTCTTAACATATTAAAAATATAAATATTTTTATTGTGCTCATGTCCTTCCTTTTTATACCATATCCTCTTCAACCTTGGATCTAATACCAAATTATGCAGTCTAGATGAAATATCTAATGAAAGACAACCTCTTCTAGAAGCTAAATATTTTAAATTTTCATAAACCAAAAAATAAATAACAACAATTTACTTATATTAAAAAAATAATATTGACTAGCAAATTTTTAGTATCTAAAATAAAAACAAGTAACAAAAATATTGTAGTCACCAAAATTCCCATATTGGTAAATTAGAAATTATAGTAAAACTCAAGACCCTATTAATTTTCTTCGTTTGCTAGTAGACTAGAAATTATAGCAAAACATAAAATTCCATTAATGTTATTTCTTTGTCGGTAGGCTAAAAATTATAGAAAAACTCAAAACTCTATTAATTTATTTCCTTTGTTAAGATCTAGAAATTAAGCAAAACTCAAAAATTCATTAATTTACTTTCTTTCTTGGTATATTGGAATTTGTAGCAAAACTCAAAACTCCAAAATTGGATGATGTTATCCTCTATGTTTAATGTTGCCCAGGTTTTCTAGACCCTTCTTCAACAAGCATCAAAGGTGGTGGAGCAACTCATGCAACACTTGAATGGCTACACAAAGGATGATGACGTGGTGACCAAAACTAGCAACGAATATTATTAAGACACCTTTGATATATTTTTGAGTTGTCTTTTTGGCTTGTCTCTAATGACTTAGCTCATCGATTTTGCTTTTTGGCTCCTTGTTGGTATCCGCTAGAGGCTTCCTTTCCCTTATCACAAATCATTTTGGACCATCAGGGTGATCCTTTGAGTTCCCTCTATTTGTTGTTCCTTTTGGTTGTGTTTTGTGCAGACTCTCCTATTATTTTTTTTTGTAAAAGTTTTTGGGGTCCTTTAAAAATTCCATCCTCCAATATATAAAAAAAAAATCCATGAATTTTCTTCCATTGTCAATAAACTAGAAATTACAACAAAACTCAAAATTTTATTAAATTGATTCCATTTCTAGTAAACTAAAAATTGCATCAAACTCAAAAATACATTAAATTTCCTCCTTTTTTTGTAAACTAGAAATTACAGTAAACTCAAAGCTACATTGATTTGCTTTCTTTGTTGAAAAACTTAAAATTATTGCAACACATGCAATTTATATTTTTTCCAACAATGGAAACAAAGGTGGGAAATAGGAGACTAAAGTCACATCCCTTATTCTATTGGCAACTAGAAATATCTTATATTTTCTTTTACATGGATGCTCCTACATCACTACTAAACTAGAAACCGTGGATACATTATCCACTCAAGATAAATAGTATCATATTGGTAAATATGTGCATATCAAGGGTTTCCTCCTAGTCCAAGAACCCCATTCTCACCATAAATCATATTTTATTTCAATTCTAGATCCTATTAGTTTATTTTAGGAGCTATACTCCTATGAATAACACATTATAGAAGATATTTTCTAGTGCTATCTACATATCATTTTCTATCCTCTTCTTGACTTGTACCATACCATACACAATTATTGACAATTTAGCGCTAAAATACATATTTGGTGGTAATCATTGCCAATGGTGTGCCTAGAGTAATCAACAACATTGTGTAACTATTTTATTTCTCCTATGGTCAATACACCATATTTTTATTCACCTCATTATTAGGTTCCATCATTATTCTCACTTCTAAAATTATTTTTTCACTTGGTTACTCTTTCTGAATATATATAAGTTTTTCCCTAATTTTTCTCAACCTTTATAGTTAAACATAATGTTTACATATGCAGTTCTTTGAGTTGAAAGAAATTATTGTAGTTATTTAATAAAAAAATTCCTATCCATTTTCCCTACAAGTATGTCTTCTTTATTATTACACAAGCTTTTGCTTGCCCACTGATGCACGTAATATCTTTTCTAGTTGACACTTTTGTATGACCATTCATTATTCATAAGAATTATTACTTATTATTTACAATTATAACTTCCTAACTAAGACTGGATTTTTGGTCATCTTAATTGTACTTCGATTGTCATAATATATTTGTATTTGACCATATATGAGGAGTCCAACATCTTGAAGTAGTTTCCACAACCAAATAACTTCCTTAGTGGTCTCAAGTATTGCCCTATACTCTGCTTTTTCTAAAGATAAGGAAACTGTAAGCTATTTCTTGGTATTCCATGAAATGGTACCTTTGGCACCAATTATTTCATCTAGTCTTTAATATTCCCTCACAAATAAAAATATTCCTCAATATCAGGACCTCCCCACAAATCAAAATATTCCTCAATATCAGGACCTCCCCATAAATGATCCATATCCTCCTTCCCATCCTACTCCTCATCCATCTAAAGATAATACCATCATCATCCAATCATTTAACTAAGTGGGTCCAATCTACCATAAATGAAGCCCAAAGTCACTTTCCCACTTACAAAGGTAAAAAGACTTATGCCCTAAGACACCAAGTGAATTATGGCTTCATGGCCAAAGTCCTTAGATAAACAAAACCTTATCATTTCAAAGAATCTCTTGGTGATCCTAAATGCATTCTTGTCATGAATTGGATTCCATTGAACAAAATCACACATAGGATTTAGTTGATTTACCCCCAATTAAAACCACCATTGGTACAAAATGGGTGTACAAGGCAAAGTATAAATAGGATGGCTCATTAGATCGCTACAAGCCTTTCCTAGTAGCTCAAGGCTATAAGAAACAAGAGGGAATTTATTATGGGGAGAATTTTTATCCTGTGGCAAAGATGACTACAATCCACATAGTTATTGCTTTAGCTCCTAAAAAATAGTGGCCTATATATCAGATGGATGTAAAAAGTACCTTTCTTAATGGTGCATTGAAGGAGGAAGTGTATGTTAACCAACCACCAGGACACATAATCAAATGCCAAGAAAACAAAGTCCTCAAATTGAATAAAGCTCTATATGGGTTGAAGCAAGCACCCTGAACTTGCTATGCCAAAACTTACACCTATTTTATCAACCATGGTTTCACTAGATCTATAGAAAAATATACTCTCTATGTGAAACATTGGAGGAACCTCATCATTTTGGTTACATTGTATGTGGATGATGTTCTCATTATAGGTGATGACACAAATGGAATAAGGTTTCTCAAAGAGGACTTATGCAAAAATTTTGAAATTACTAACTTGGGCCTCCTCCACTATTGCTTAGGTATAGAGGTATGGTAACATCCTGGTAAGATATTTATCTCCCAGGCTAAATACATGCAGTCTATCTTGGAGAGGTTTTACATGGAGGAGTGTAAAGCATCCCCCACTCCCATGGAAACCTGATTTAAATTAGTCAATAGTGATTAAGAAAGGGTTGATGACACCCTTTACAAACAACTAGTTGGAATTTTGATCTACTTAACTTCAACTATACCAGATATTACCTATTTAGTTGGCCTTATTTCCATATTCATGGAGGATCCTAAGAAGAGCCATTGGATATTAGTGATACCAAATGTTGGACCACAATGAAATATCACAAGCTTATTAATAAACAATGATTACATGTATATAGTCACCGTAATTTTAAGATATTATGAAAAATGTCAGGATCTCCATAACCTCACATAGAAAAATCCATGTGACATGCATAAGAAAAAATATACATGAGATAAAATATAAAGTGCACATGAGCCAAAAGGTAAAGTGCACATTAGAATATTCTAACAATTAAATTTTCCTTTTTTATTTTAATCCATGACGTCATCTTTTTTACCACTAATTTTATCTGGCCTCATCACCTTTTAAGTCTTTGTATTTTTAGTACCTTCTCCTTGGGATAATTGTTAATAGTAAGTTTCCTTTTAGCATCAATTTTTGCCCCCATAATTCCTCACTTCCATTCCATTCCATTACTCCATTTCTTCCTCAACTTTAAATCCTACCTTGTCCCTAGATAACTAGGGTCCTGATGGATTTTGAAGCCTTATACTTAATATAAAATTACCACAAAAAATAATCATAGGATTGAATATAATAAAGTTGCGATATAAGGAATCCAATAAATATAATGTAATAGATATAAATGAGCCAAATAATATGTATAATATTCAATAATATAAATAAGTATGAATATAAATCCTGAAATATACACAATAATATCACTTACAATACTAGTTTCTCAAATGTATGCAAACTTGTATTACTCCTCTTTCTATTACAAATATCTCATAGAAATGACTCTATAGATAATGTAGAACATTGTAGATCTCTATGTATCTCATATAGCTCTTCTCTCTCATATGTCTCATATATCCTCTATGGAGTAATATATAGCCATTCTAGGATGACTCTTTGGTTACTATGACTCTTCATTTCCATATGCCAAGCCTTATGACTCTTGGATTCTATACTTGACACCTGTATACACATTATACTATATTTTATTCACACTTGTACTTGAATCTTCACATAACGCTTCCTAATTTAAGGATATGTGTGCACACTTACATATTTGATACTTGTGCATATTTACACTCATAAAATTTGTACACATATTTACATGACACTTGTGCATTTACTGAACATTATTACATTACATGAAATATTATCTGACTCACTAATCTAAGACACAACTCTAATATAATATTTAGAGTGATGTACCAAGGTAGTACATTGGCATGTACCAAATAATGTAATAATCTACAACACCCCCTTGTATTACATTATTTGGTTATTGAAGACTTTAGCTTTCAATATGATCTTCCTTCTAATACTGAAGCCTATGTTGTTATTTCTTGCTTTCTTTGGATCTTCTTATTTTACTTGCTTAACATTGTATTTGAATTTAGGTTTTCTATTGTGATTCCTTCTCTTCCTCTTTATTTTTTTATTTTTCTACAATTGTATTTGTGATATATTTGAAAATATACCACTTAAGGATTTAGTTAGTAAGTCATCACAATAATATAGCTTTGATCTCAATAATTCCTCATGTGTTTCATTATCTTTCTCAAATTGTCTCTTCCTTTGAAAATATAAAAACTAATTAATGATAGACACATCACTAAACAGTCCTTTGAAGATAATATAATGGTGTTTTGGGAGTCCCACCATGTCTAGAAAAGCTTTTTGTGAAGATAGCTTATAAGAGATGTAAAATTTCCTTCTTTTACTTCTTTGAGAAACAAAGTTAATTTTTATTTTAAAATATTAAACATGTTTTTATTTTCATCAAAGTCACATATTAAATTGAGAGTGAAATCTAAGTGCATGCAACATGTCTTCACTATCCGCATTAAATGCATTCTTAACAATTTCTTATATTTCTCTTAACCAATTTCCTTTTTTGTAGTCTACCTTATGTCTCCCTAGGTTTTGAATAATTTTTCATGTTCCTAAACTATCAAAAACCTATGATGTCAAATTTCTTATGACTCCCTAATTAATTAGAAACTAGAAAAATAAGAATGTTTGCAAATTTAATATTCCTAAGTTTGAAGTAGGCTTCCTTATCTCTCCACAATTAAATAATTTGCAAATATTCTTTGACCTTTCAATTTCAAGAAATAATAAAGTAACCAAACCTTCAAATGCAAAAATAACTTTATATCTATTTCTACTTATCACTCCAAAAACTCTAAAAACCTTAATTAAACTATTAATTCACCTTTTCACTCCAAATTAAACTTTAAAACATTAGAAAAATTAAAATATCAAATAATTTCCCTTATCACTCCACTAAACCTTAGGTTAAGCTTTGAAAAAAATAATCAAAAACCTAATTTACCTTACATAATATTTTGATGGTTATTTTGTTTGGTGCTCATTTATCCTCTTTTCTAACTTTGAAAACCAACATCTTGCACTTTTTTTGGATGTTTCACTGACTCCTCTTTCTTGAATGGATTGCATGTGAATAAAAAACCATGCATTAACTTATATTGGCAAAAAAATGCTTCATTGTCTATTGTTCTATCTTCCTTCTCCCAATGTGGTACACATTTTTATAAATAAAAATTTGAATTTGGTTTTGATGCTTCTTTCAAATATGTTACAATGTTGCAACATTTGAATTCTCCTTCATAATGCTCAACTCAACACATGATTCTTGAATGATGAATTTACCTTTTTAATGTCTTCTTGCTGGAAACTCAAACATTTGACTCCATGTGGTAATTGGCTCTTTGATAGATGATGCTTGATTCTTCAAAACCTGATGCTTAAATTTCCAAAAACTACCACATTGATTCTTTCTCCCTAGAAGCTTTATCTCTTGCACTTCCTCATCGATAGAAATTACTTTAATGGCTCTAGGGTTGATGCTTAATTTCCTTTGATTGGGTAAGCTTGGTACCTATGTTATACTATCTCTAATGGCACTACCCTTTGCTCTATCTGCATACTCATGTTATCTAACCATGTTGCAATAATGCTTCCTCTTTACCTTGGCAATGGTGCTTCCTTTTTACTTTGATAATGACTTTAATTCTACTATACAATGTGGAATTCTATAAATTTATCTTTAAATCTTCTCTAACTGCTATCCTTTACCTTTCAAAAATATTTTGAATCTTTATCTTCGATGACACCCTTGTGATATTCAAAATTTCCTTCCAAATATGTCCTCTATCTTGGTCTTCAAGTTTTTTTACCTTATGCAGTTCTTACACTATCATTTAACTTGGACTATCCTCAAGAATTTCTTTGTATTGAAGTCTTTTTGAAGTCTTCTTGCTACATTCAAGTTTTCTTACTTGCTTGCTTTCTATAGTTGTAGAGCAAGTTAAATTAATGGTATATTTTCTTATTAAGGACCTATATTCAATCCTCAATAAGACTATTTCTTGGGTCTTTGATTCTATCTTCAATGGGACCTTTTTCAAGTCTCCTTTATCTACTTCTATGGGACTTCTCTTCTAGAGTCTCCTTTATCTATCAATGTCAAGGTCTATCTTTAAGACCTGAATCTATACCATGGACTACCTTCTATTTGAAATAAATTCTTGGAATAGGTAATCTCAATCTACCTTCTCTATGTCTATATTTGAGACCTAAAACTTTTATCAATATTTATATCTAAAACTTAACTACAACTCAAACAAATCCTTTTATTAAAAAATCTCATGGCCTTCAAGCAATCAAAGATGCAAGTCTTCTCTAGTTGTTGTAAGAAGCCTCTAAAATTTTGAATATTAATTGTCACTAAAAAAAAATAATTAGATAACTTTATCTGGAATTAATATCAAACTTCTTAGAATATTTTCAATAACCTAAATCAGAATGACAATGATAACATTTTCTTCTTGACTTGATTCTTTCTAAAATCTTAATCTTAATCTTCACAGGTTGTTCTTCAACCTAGTGATAATAATTTGAGCTTCACTGTTTTTTTTTTCAACCTAGTGGAAATACTTTAACTTCACCTATCTTTCCTACCCCATGGTAATATCCTTAACTTCACTGGTATTTATTACCTAGTGATAAGATCCTTAAGTTTTGTAAGTTTCAAAACTTGTGCAAATAACCTTGCTATGGATCTGATACCACTGATGGATTTTTAAGCCTTATACTTAATATAAATTACCAAAAAAAATTAATCTAGTGATCAAATATAATAAATTCGCAATATAATGAATGCAATAAATACAATGTAATAGAGATAAATTAGCCAACTAATATGCATAAAATTCAATAAAATAATGAAGTATGAATATACAACCTAAAATATGCACAATAATATCACTTACAATACTAGTTGCTCAAATGTATGCAAACTTGTATTACTCCTCTTTCTTTTACAAATATCTCATAGAAATGACTCTATAGATAATGTAGAACACTATAGATCTCTATGTATCTCATACAACTCTTCTCTCTCATATTTCTTGTGTGTCCTCTATTGATTAATATATATCCATTCTAGTATGACTCTTTGGTTACTATGACTATTCCTTTCCATACGCCAAGCCTTATGACTCTTGGCTTCTATACTTGACACTTACATACACATGCAACTATCTTGTATGCACACTTGTACTTGAATCTTCACATAACTCTTCCTAATATAAGGATATATGTGCAAACTTACATATTGGATACTTGTGCATATTTACACTCATAAAAATTGCACACATATTTACATGACACTTGTGTATTACCTGCACATTATTATATTACATGAAATATTAACTCATTCACTAATATAAGACACGACCCTAATATAATAATTACAATGATGTACCAAGGTCATACATTTGCACATACCAAATAATGTAATATTCTCCAATAGATCCTTTCTATTATGTTATAAATTTTTATCCTATCATTATTATCTTGTTAGAAAATTTAGTTTTTCTTTGATGCTACCTTTTCGTATGTGCATAATATCTTTCCTAGTACTGAGTTCTTGTCATATTTTGTGTCCATTCAACCTCCCCAAAGTGCATCCTCTCCTCTATTTTCTTTTTTTACTCCACCCTACTATAGGTGTGACCTTCCCTTTCACAGGGCCATATTCTCTATCTCAACTTAGATGTGATTTTCCTCAATTAATACACTTATCTCTAATATCTTCTATCCTTCTCCATATGGATGTATATAGAATGATTTTTGTTTTATCCTTGACCCTCATATATGTATAGGCTCTTATCTCATTTTAAGTTTCTTTTTTTATCATCATGATGAGAAAAGTTTTTCACTATCATATTTTTCTTATGTATTGTTTTTACACTCAAAATTTTATGGTTATTATGTATCTTCACTACTATCCTAACTATTTTTCGTTGGACTCCCCATTATCATCATGTCCTAGGAGAAATTTTTCTTTTGGATAATCAATTAGGTTATCTTTATTTTCTTTTTGATTTAATTTTTTCTTATGGTTTTGTGACATATTGGCATATTCCTTATGGTGTCATCTTTTTTCCATAGTTATCAGTTATATAGAAGCTATGGTTTAACTTGGGCCAACTTACCATTTCTTTGAATGCCTAGTAATTCAAAATATCTAACCTAACTAGTCTATTTATAATTTTTATTAATTTTATAAGGACCCAAACATATAATATTTAGTTTTTCTAGATGTTACTTCTAATGATTGTCATGTAAAAACGGTCATTGACCCTTCATATAGAGGCTCTATGTAATGACCAAAAACCTTACCAACTCAAGATAGAGATTTTTTTTAATAAAGGTACTTCAACAAGGTTCACAACAAATATATTCTCAAAATATTTTGTTGAAAATAATTATGGTATAACCAAATTTGATCCTAAGTCATAGCCAATGACACCCAAGTAGACAGGACAATCTAATATCTCATAACTATATTTGGGGTTCACTTTTCTAAACCTTTGTAGTTACAAAAGATGCCATCAATGGTTTGTCCATATTACTTATACTCTCTATGAGTAAGAGCAATTCAACTATAGTGTAGGGGTTATCCCTTTTAGCATATCAAAGTAGGATGTAATTTACCTCACCATATATAAGTCAATCAATGTAGGTGATTGGATACCCCTGCCTCATTGGGTCTTACCCGAAAGTGGAATCCATTTTGGGATGTTTTCCACAAATTAAAAAAAATCAATGTAGGTGATTGGCATAATATATTATAGTCTAATTATCTCATCTTCACAATAAGATAACTAGTACTTAGTGCTTAATGACCACACCTCCATGGTGAGATAATTAAGGGTATCATCACTCTGTGTGATAATACTCATGGCCACTTGATCCTTCTCAATCAAGGCATCATCTCTACCTAAGATGTAAATGGTTTCCTATCCTTCACAAAAGAAATTATGGTTCAAGATCCATTTTTTTGGGAGTACATCTAAGTTACACCACTCAATATGTATTTATTTAAACAAATTTTATATTTACCTCCACACAACTACCCAAATCTTGGGATCTATCTAAGCTAGGGTACTATTATGGTTACTTAAAAACAACCCTCCCATAATACCCTTCATAACCCAAGGAAAAAGCATCTAAAAACCTTAAACTCTCTCTCCATATCACAACAAGCTCACTTCACTTATTTAAGGAAATATTAGACCATTCCTAATACATTTTCAAAAGTATTAAACATATCACTAGAATAACACTTATTTTATAAGCATGAATACCATCTATATCTAGTTCTATTTGCCATTCATAGAAAAACATCCATTTTCTATATTAAGAATAACTAAATCTTATACTTTCAAATGAACTGGAACACAATAATAGCATTACATTAAATACCAATAATAAAATCCTTCCATAATTAAGAGACATAATCATGAAAGTCTTCCTTAACATTATATTTCAATAATCATAACATCAATTCCAAGACTAGTCTTTAGTACATCTCTTTCTTTGAGTTTTCTATTACAACATATTCACATCCAATATGAAACTTTAGGAAAAGCATAATAGATCTTTTTATTTCTTTGTCTCAATTTTATAACCCTCCTTGATCTCCATCGAGGGAGGGGTGGAGTAAGGGATAAGGACAAATCTTAATATGATAATGCATTCCTAAATGCTTATTTCATATTCCATGCATCCAACACAAACATAATGAAAATAAACAAGCCATTTAATTTCTACATACTTAATCTATTACATCAAGTATTCATATAGAATTATCCTTTACATTTTTTTATTTTAAAATAATCACATGAACAAACCTCATAAATTTCTTCATCCAATATGGGCTTCATTCCCAACTTGTTTTTCCATGTTTTAAAATATACAAAGCATATAAGGAAGCAATATTTTTTCTTTCCTATAGATGGACTCCATGCCCACTGTAAGATATTAAATAAGGAAACTTCCATAATTTTCTCATTGGACTCCATATCCAATTTAAACATTCCATGCTTTCTTTTCCTCAAAGCAAAACAACACACTTCATAAGGGAACCCCATAATTCCCTCCACAGTAATTTCCCTTATCCCAATAATCTTCAAGAATCAATGTGTGCTCTCATCTTAACTAATAAATATTTAAAACTAATAAGATTATCATTCATATAGAAATGACTCTTTCCTTTCTACTTATTTTTAAAGTAGTCATATAAAGAGACCCCATGAATTTCGTCATCCAAATAGGACTCTACATCCCAATTTTTAAATGAACAATATATTTCCATAAAACAAGCAATACATTTTCATAAAACTAACAATATATTCCCACAATATGTCCATAAAATAAATAATATATTATCACAATATTTTCACAAATTGGCAATATATTTCCACAATACAATAATATGTTTCCACAGTATATCATCACAAACCAAGCAATATATTTCTACAAAATATATTTCCACAATATATTTTCATAAATTACCACTATATTTATTGAATATATTTCCACAAAACAAACAATATATTTCTACAATATATTTTTCCAAAAAATGTTTCTACCAAATTGATTTCCACAATATATCTTCACAAAGCAAGAAATATATTTCCACAATATATTTCTACAAAATATATTTCCAAACTATATCTTCACAAAGAAAGCATTATATTTCCACAATATATTTTTGCAAATTATATTTTCACAATATATTTTGAAAAAACCAATAATATATTTTCGCAATATATTCCTCTAAACCAAACAATATATTTCCACAATACATCTTCACAAAGCAAGAAATATATTTCCATAATATATTTTCACAAAGAAAGCAATATATCCAAACATAGAGAAGCCCATACTTCTCTTTATATAACAAACTCCTTTATCTACATAGATCTCAGGAATTCCTTATAAGTTTCCAACTTATTCCAAAATAAACATACAATAATCAAATCCAATACCATAAAGTACCAAATCAATATTATAAAAGGATCTATATTTGATTATGAACAATGCTCAAATATTTCTAAAGTATAAATAAGGTAAAATGGATCCAATAAAATAAAAGGATTGATATTTCTTTAAAAACAATGCTTTAACATTTCTAAGCAATATAAATAAGATAAACTAGATCTAATAATATAAAAGGATATATATTTCTTTAACAACAACACTTAAACATTTATAACAAATATAAATAAGATAAACTAGATCCAATAAAATAATGAGATCTATATTTTTTTATCAACAATGCTTAAACATTTCTAACAAATATAAAGACGATAAACCAGATCTCATAAAATAATAGGATCTATCTTTCTTTAAAGAAACAATGCTTAAACATTTCTAACAAATATAAAGAAGATCAAATGGATCCAATAAAACAATAGGATCTATCTAACTTTAAAATTTTATGCTTAATCATTTCTAACAAATATAAAGAAGATAAACTAGATCCAATAAAATAGTAATATCTATATTTCTTTAAAAACAATGCTTAAACATTTCCCCAAATATAAAGAAGATAAATTGGATCCAATAAAACTAAAACATATATCTTCCTTTAAATACAATGCTTAAACATTTTTAACAAATATAAGGAAGATAAACGGGAACCAATAAAATAAGAGGATCTATATATATTTTTTAAAATGCTTAAACATTTCTACAAATATAAAGAAGATAAACCAAATCCAATAGAATAACCAGATATATCATTCTTTATTAACAATGCATAAAAAAAATTATGGCAATAAAAGAAGCTTTAATATTTTAAATACTAAGAAGCCTTAATCTTTAAAATTGAAGCATTCACAAAAATAAGAGAATATTTAATCTTTTAGAATCTAAGAAGTCTTAATATTTCAACCCAAAACATTCACGATAATAAATAAAGTTTTAATATTTTAACAACTAAAGAAACCTTAATATTTCAACCTAAAACATTCAGGAAAATAAATAAATAGCCATTGTTTTTCTTTAGTAAATAATTATTGCATAAAACCAAGCGTGTTCCATGCTAAATATATACATATATTTTCTAAAATTCTAGAAATGCAACAATATGAGCTTTAACCATATTAAAATCATGCAAATGATTTCCAACAAGCTTCTAATGCATTAATCTAAACTATGTCCAAAGACAACCTGCAAAACATATTTCTTGGACTTCGTTGATGATTTGTCGAAGCTCTTTCTCCTTTTCCCACCTCCAAAGCTCCTATCCTACTTGTTTCTAGTGCCTCTTCTCTCCATTTTATTTCTAAGCCAAGGTATTCCCACTCTTGTACATGACTCCCAAACATTACGAATCACATCATGGAAGGAGAGGCGGTGGCCATGGAGCCACCCATGAAGGACCTAATTATAGTTACAAGTAATTTCACCTTGTGTTAGATTAGAGGAGGAAGGGGTTAATCAAATTCCTTCTCCCCTTATTACAAGGATCTACGATGACTAACATTTCTTTGCTTACGCATAACTACAAATATTCAAATATCTATTTTAATTTAATTAACATGAAATATTAATAAAATTTGTTTTAAAATTTACATCTTTTAAAACAACCATAATATTTTATTACATCATTCATTTTATTAAGCAAACCATCACTAAATTTCAATACCAAAACAATTATTTAATTCACAATAGCTTTGTTAATAATCTCAAAATTATATTATTTTAAACAAGTATAGATTATAAAATAATCTAAGGATTATTTCATTTAAATCCAACATATATTATAACATAATCTAAGGATTAACTCATTTTATTAAAACATAATCTAAGGATTAATTCATTTTAATCCAACATAGATTATAACATAATCTAAGGATTAATTCATTTTAATCCAACATAGATTATAACATAATCTAAATATTAATTCATTTTAATATAACATAAATTATAGCATAATCTAAGGATTGATTCATTTTAATCCAACATAGATTATAACATAATATAAGGATTAATTCATTTTAATCTAATCTAGTTTATGATATAATCCAAAGGTTAATTCATAAAATAACCTAATGAATATTCACTCAAATCAAATGCAAAACCATAAGATAATATATCATAAATCAAAGCAGCACAATTTCTTTCAATCAATTGCAAGTAAAGGATAATACTAAGTGATACCACCCCTTGTTCATAGTGTCAATATTTTTTATGATTTGTCATCACTTACTCTCTAAGAACTAGTCCATTGCACCATCAATTTCTTGACTGATGGTATAACTTAAAAGACATATGCAAAGTATATGAGGTGCAATCTATATGCATATAGATCAACAAATGCATATAATTATGTAATTGCATAAAAACTAAGCATTAAATCATCATTTATCAATACATAGTCTATCTTATAAAGATCATGCCAAGGTGGATCGTGACATACTACCCCCTTGGACTAAACACAATCCTCTATGTTTTTCCTACAATAAATATTACATATCATTTTTATTCAAACAAATAAGGAAAATTTATTTTCATCTCATCCACTTTTCTCAAGTGGCATTTTTGTTAGAATATTAGTCTGATTGGATCTTGCACTACTCTAGAGTTTATTTTCCCATCATTTTGATACAAAAATATAGAATATTTAATAATCTCACCTTAATGACTGAGGGATACGCCATCTACAATTGGTTAGTTACATCTATCCATAAACTTACTTAGACCATTAACATCCTTCAGATAATGGTCATAGTCACACTTCCTTCCTCACAAGTTGCCATTCTAGTTATAACCATTATATCTCCTCTAAAAATTATCTTGGTCACACTTACCCCATTGCAAGGTGCCTTTTCCTTTATCCACAAAAAAAGTTTGAGTTAGGTTACAATTTCTTCCAAATTGTACTTCTAACTTCTAGTTAGTTTCATCATTCACATAAACTAACAAAAGAGTATCATCATCCACTGATAATATCAATGGTCACACTTACACCACATGAGGTACCATTCAAAGAGTATTATCATCCATTGATAATATCAATGGTCACTCTTACTCTACATAAGGTTCCCTAAGAAATGTACCCAAAATCTACACATCATATTCTCTTCATTGAAGCTTCTATTCCTATGACCTAGAGCTCTGATACCAATTATAATGATCCAAAATCCAATAAAATAAGGAAGGATAATTCCTTTTTAGGGTTATCTAGTAAGTTTCACACTTCCCACACTATTTTTTTCAACATAATTAAGGTATAACCACATTTGAGCCTAAGTCATAGCCAATAAAACCCAAGTGGATAGGATAGGCCAACATACTGTAGCTATATCTAGGGTTCACTTTTCTAAACCTCTATGGTTAGAATAGACATCATCAATGGTTTCCCAACATTACTTATAGTCTTCATGATTAAATATAATTCAACCACTACATAGATATTATCTCTTTTAGTATATGAAAGGGGGCCACCATTTCCCTTATGATACATAAGTCAGTCTATGTAGGTGATTGGTATAATGCCTTATAGTCCAGTTATCTCATCTTTGTGTTAAGATAACTTGTAATTTGTGCTTAATAACCACACCTCTATGGTGGGATAATCAAGGGTATTGTAACTCCACATGATAATACTCGTGGCCACTTGATCCTTATCCATCAAGGCATCATCATGGTCTAAGTTGCAAATTGTTTTCTATTATTCACACAAGCAATTATGGTTTAATATCCATGGTTATGAACCATCCTCAAAAGCTCAATGTTTTTGGGAGTACATCTGAGCTACACCACTTAAGATGTATTTACTATGACCAGTTTGATAATTACCTTCTCGTAGCTATCAAAATTTTAGTATCTATCTAAATCACTGTACTATTATGGTTACTTAAAAATAACCCTCTCATAATACCCTTCATAAGCCATGGAAAAAAAAATCAACACCTTAATTTCTCTGTTCATATCACAAAAAGCTCACTTAAATTATTTAAGGAATATGAGTTCATCCCTAATACATTTTTAAAAGTATTAAACATGCCAATAGAATAACACTTATTTTATGATTATGAAAACCATCTATATCCAATTCTATTTGCCATTCATAGAAAAACATTAATTTTTCTATATTAGGAAATCTTATACTTTCAAATGAATTAGAATACAATAATAACATTACATTAAATATCAATAATAAAATCCTTTCATAATTAAGAGACATAATCAATAAAGCCTTCCTTAACATTATATTTCAATAATCATAACATCAATTCCAAGACTAGTCTTTAGTACATCTCTTTCTTTGAGTTTTCTATTACAACATATTCACATCCAATATGAAAATTTAGGAAAATAATAATATAATTTTTTCTATTCTTGATGGATCTAATAATTGAAAATTTATCCCATGCCATCATTTTAATTAGATCCACTATATATTTTCATATCATATATACCATTATTAATTTGATTATGCATATTAAATTCATTAAAATTATTGTAGGTGTAATCAATGAAGATGCAAATGTTCATAATGGAACCATTGGATGATTAGTATGGGTGTTGTAAATTATAGATCAACTCCTAAGGCTAAAACAATGTCAAAATTTATTACATTTTTTATAGGAAAGAATAATTCTGTCAAAAGTTCCTTAAAATTTATTAGGACATGGGTATCTAATGTCGGTCCCTTGGGGGATGAAGTCTATGGTGATAAATTCTCTAAAGTTATTATTGTTTTGTAAAGTCTTATATTTAGTATAAGACTTGGGTTATCTTTTTATCATTTGTTATATCAGTATTATTTTTCTTGTTAGTTACCTCTTATAAAGTTTGTACTTCTACAATTGATAAGACAATCATTTATTTTATGGAGGAGAAGGAATTGGACCTCTTCAAGACCTTGGTAGTATACATGCATTGGTAGAGATCACATCATAGAATATAGTCCCTACCATGAACATAATTTTGACAATCAAACTCTCATTGCCACCATCACCCTTTTTTAGGTTTATGACCGTCATATCTTCCACCAATATGTTTATTTGATTCTTCATTGATTTTGATATTTATCGTAGGATTTTAAATAATTTTTTGGTAGCCAATTAATAATTACTTAAGTTTATGATGGTAAGCTCACTAATTTTGGTTGCTATGTTAGGGATCATCATAATGCCTTTTTTGAGATCTTTTTTTATAATATCTTTTGGTAGAATATATAATTTCATTTTTCTCCTCCTAAACTATTTAGTTATAGTTGAGTTGAGGCTCCTTCCTATAGTCTTACATTGCCATGGTTTTTGATACCTGCTCTTATCTATTTTCCTCTTATGGTTATATATCTAATAAAGCTTTTATATTTTGTAGTTTAGGATCATCCGTATTTTCCATCTTTGTTGAAGGCTTTGGTTACTTTGAAGGTGATTTTGCACCAATCATTGATATTAGTGAAGTCACCTTTCCTATTTTTTAGAGTCTCTAAATTATCTTCTTATTTCATCCCACTGGTTGTGTTTCTATAGTAGTTATCATTATTATAATGGGTAACATTGTTGCCTATGATGAAATATATAAATAAAATTGGGATATTAATTCCTTACTTCTCATCGCTATTTTTTTTATGTTGTCATTTCTTATTAAACTAGATTTTATATCCTTTACTTCACCTATAGCTTGGATAACATATCCCTCTTCCTATGATTTTGTTAGATTTAGAGCATATTACATCATTTGGATCATGTAAATATACCAACTTTGGTACATTGTTAGAGTAGAAGATTACTTTCAGGGTATGTTAGCTAGTTACTTCAAGTAATGTAATAAATGCACAAGTGTCAATGTGAAAGTTGTAATATGCAAGGTATTCACTTGTACAACTAGGTAGAGTGTTGGTTAAAGAATCTCTCTTCCTATATAATGGGCCTCATAGTGATATATTAGAGAGCAACTACATATCAAGCATATCAAATGCATTGTAGTAGATAGTAGTAGAACTCCTGTATGGAGTACATTGTATTCTTTAGCATGTATTAATGGAGTGACCATTACCTCCATAGTGCATTGTATTTTAACCACTTTCTATTTATAGTATATTTCAGTCATATTGCAGAATTGTTTTCTTTTATATTTTCTACACATTATTAGGACCTATGATAGATTTATATCACTATAAAATATCCTCAAAAGCTAACCGTGGTATCAGATCCATGGTGAATAGAGAATAGGAAGGCCTCCATCCATCATAGTTTCTCTTTGCATTTTTGCAAACCAGATTTACCATTGTGCAATGCCACCTACAAAAATCATCGTAAGAGAAGTCCAATAGGTTAATAGGAATAGGAAGAGCAATAATAGTCAATAGAGAGTCACAAGTGAGGACTGAAATAAATCTCACCTACAAAAAATTTGAGATTACATTTGGCTAGAGTCTTTTCACAGAGTTACAGAGAAACTTTTGAGAGTAGGACTTAGCATTCATTCCACTAGTTTTATGGATCAACTACTAAAGGTTAATTCATTCAATTTTATAACAACTTGTTGTAGGAAGAGAGAGATTCAAATTTTTTTGGAAATATTTCTACAAGAAAGTTACGAAGAATATCTTGTTAGAATCATTACAACACTTGCAACAACAAGGAGAAGACTAAAAATTTCAAAGACTTGAAAAAAGGTCCCATTACAAGAGTTGCAATCTGGCAAATTATAGAAGGGAAGAAAATGGTTATAGATGCCTTATAGCAGACTCAAGGAAGAAGAGACTCCAAAATATGAGTCAAGAAGAAGATAGGAGAGTGGTGATCTCCACCAATACCTATGGAGTACAAAAGGACAAAAGGCCAGAGAATACTTCATCCAAAAAAGAAGGCCATAGAGGCCTTAATTCTAAAGAAAACTTCTAAGAAGAGTTATTGATTCAAAAGAAGACTCCAGATAAGAGTCATAATATTGGTGATCTCGTTTACTAATTAAAGAATTATTTTAGAATAATATGAAGAGATATAAAATAGATCTCATTGGAAAACCTCCAATATTGGAAGAGATAGATAAGGACTTGCAGAGTTACTTTCAAATATAGAAGTAGAAGAATCAAAGATCTGAGAAGAAGATCTCATCACAAACACTTCTAGAAGTAGTAGGTTGAATAAAAGGTCTCATTTGGAAGACTAGAGAAGCTACAAGATAGAAGTCCTTGGAGAGGTATCAAGGAAGAAAATAAGAAGACTTAGAGAGCCTTTTTATAGAGCTCATGGATGCATAATCGAAAGAGTTCCTAGGAGAACTCCAAAAAAACCACTACCAATGGGAAGCCCCTGATAGTGAAGAAATTGGGACAATTATCACCATTTGAAAACAATCCCAAGATAAGAAGAAATTGACAAGGAGTTTGAAATCTAGAAGCATAATCCAGTGAAGACCTCAAGATATTCAAAATGTTGAGAAGAAGAAGATCATGTTTAAAGTCAACATTTGGATAGAAGAATCCTATCAAATATAGGATATTTGGATATTACATCTCACAGGAAGAAGGCATAATTAAGAGACAAGCGTTCTCTGAATCGACAATAGAATATTGAAGATCATTGGAAGGATAAAGCCACCAAACCCCAAGCTCAAGCTAAAATGTTCAAGATCATAGTTTGGTGAAGCAAGAAGTTGTTCTAGATAGCCAAAAACAAACTTCAAATTCATTCATTACAAGGCAACAACTTGGTGAATCAAAACACCAAAATCTACATCTACGATAGAAGCCATAAAAAGGTAAGTAACTTGGGTGCATTAGGATTTATTGATTGAACTTCAAATTGAATTATTATCAAAATTAGTTAAGGCACCATATTTGGATTAAAAGTTGTAAAAGGAAATATTGCATTATAGTCTTCAAGAAAGTGCAAAAAATAAGAGTTCATTTTAATGATATATTTGTACATTAAATAGGATTTGGATATTTTTTGAAAGAAAGAAAATTATCACCTACCTATTATCTATCTAGAAACCAAGAATACGATATCCTACAATATTGCCTATAGTGAAAATTGCAAAATATTCATTAAGGGTTCTTTATAGATCACTCTTAAAAATGTAAACATTATTAAGGGCATTAAAATTCATTTTGAGATTCTATTTACAGAAGCAATAATGTTAGATTATTTTTACCATTAAAAGTGTATTATTAATCTACTAACCACTATACTAGCTGATATTTAACTAGTTACTCTCAATTATTTTGTGTTGTTAAAGGCATAAAATCTACAATATTTTGTGGCCAAAAGAAGTCACCAATAAAAATAAAAAAATTGGAGAAGGAAGCCACCATTAAATTCCTTGAAGGAATCCTCAAATTGAGACTTGGTGAGCCATAAGATTCAATGAAAATAAAAGGATTTCATCTTAGTGCAAAGTGCCAAAACCCTAAAGAATCGACATTAGCTTGTATTAACTCTCATTAAAATATCCAAGGAATAATGGAGCTACCTCATCAAAATCAAGAAAGGATTTTAGAAATGTCCTTTACATTGGTGCAATTCTAACTATTATAAAACACCACTTTTGTTTCTTCAAAAGAATAAAAGCATTTTTATTTAGATATAGTAGCAAGACCATCATATTCAAAAAGTAGTAGGGTAGAATTTGAGCAAGAGGAAAGATCTACAAAGGAGCACATACTTTGCAGAAATGAAGGTGTTTAAAAATACCATTTATCCACGTCTAAACCAACACTAGAAGCAAGTGTATCACTTGCAATATTGAATCCATTACAAGAGGCTATTACCATTCAATTTTACATAGAGAAAATATAGCATACAAAATGAGATCATCTACGTTAGATAGCACTATCAAGCTAAGTATAAAAGGGTTGTTTCAAAAGCTAAAAAACAATGCCATTAATTTTATATTACAAAGTATATACAAACAACATACTAAAAGCATCAAGGTATAAAAGTAAAAGTGTTATATATAAGGCCATCACTTTAAGAGAATGATAAGTGGAAAGAAGCATAGAAGTTGCTCCAAAACCATTATTAGGAGCACCATAAAACCATAAATTATTATAGCTAGAGCCATCCATCATCCTCATCAAAAAAACAAGTGAACAGAGAAGAGGATACACTTGTATCTCAATAAACATAGCAAGCCAATGTATAATACAAATATATAGGTCTACAATGCTCATCCTTGGAGCATTAGGAGAAATTCTACATGCACAAGCCATGAGTTCCACTTGGCACAACAATTTTAAGTGCCCAACATTCATGAATAATCTAGCGCTCATCTAAAGGGAGTTGTAATTCTTTTGAGTTTACCACTAAACTTATCATTGCATATAGATATGTTGGAACACCAAAACCTATTTAGTAATTCTAAAGTAACACTTGTCCATAATCTGTAAGGTAATGATCCTATTTAAGGTACCCATTTTGGATAAGGAGACATAATGAGGTCATTCAAAAGCCAAGAATTAAATGTTGAGAAACACGATCATAGGAAAGAGGCTAATTCAAGCCTGCGCACCATTCAAAGGTGTAAGAAAACATTAAAGGGGTTGTCGTAAACTAGACATACAAAAATTCAAGTTCAAAGGATATTCGATGTAAGCCAAGAATTCATGTAAGGAAGAAATCAATGTCATACATGAAAGAGAGAAGCACTACTCAAGGAAGAAACTGATAATTGGTGAAAGAGGACATTGATAGCCCATAAGCACCATAGATTCAGAAGGTTTAAATTGGCCACCTCAAAAAATCAAAGGAATATAAGTCGAAGGATTATTAAGGTAAATTTTAATATCCCTTATTTCTTGCTATAAATTAAAGTTATATTGGAGTTATAAGGGTACATTATATTTACTATTGCATTCATCCAACTAAGCATTAGTAATATATATCAAGCAAGTAGATTTCAAGAATATTTATATTTTTAAATAATATAGCAGATGGGATAAGGTTTTTAACTTGGAAATTAAGATATTTATTATTGCAAATATTATAGTTTTATAATATTCCAAATTAGGGAGTTATAAGATAAACTACACCAAAGCAGAATATTAGAATTTAGAAACATTAAATATCAAATGCTATAAAAAAAGGTTCATTAAGAAAAATCAAGAGTTGGAAATTTATTGATATAATTGTCTCAAAACTACATTAACGGGACAAAAGAAATCCAACCATTAGAACCTCATCAAATTAGAAAGTTCTTAAGTTCAATAGGAGTAATAAGGTGTAACAAAAGTTGATTTTGGTATTTACAAAAAATTATAAAATCAACTCAAAACTGAACTACTATTCTCAAAGAGCACTTTATCAATCATAAAACATATCCAAATTCACTAGGGAGTCATAAGATATTCTACAAAACTTGATAATAAGAGCATTCATCAAAGTTTATCAAGTAGACCCAGGTGTTGTAGGTGAGTTGGAGAGGAGAGGGCAATCCTCCAAGGGAGGTCCCAGGTTCAAATCTCCACCCTACATAAAAGCTGAATTGGGTACCCAAAATCCAATTGATAATGTTGGTGCGAGCAAGGCTGGGTGCAACTCCTGTTTGAATTTGATGGTATAGAACCCCCTGTTCGTGGTCTCTCAGACCAAGGTGGCCTCGCAAGGGGTTTTTCGCTTTAAAAAAAAAAAAAAGTTTATAAAGTATTTAATCCATTTTGTAATCATAAGGTTTCTACAAATTCTACAAAGATTGTATAAAATCAAATCTCTTAACTAGGGAGATATAAGGAATCCTACAATACCTAAGATCTAAAATGATTTTTATCAAATCAAGCTCATATACTCTAAAAAATTTATTCATAAGGTAGACTACTTCAAAGATTCAATTTAGAGTATTCAAATTCATATCTACAATTCTAAAGAATAGAAATAAACACTATCTCAAACATATCAAGAAGTAATATGGATAAAATAATAAGAAATGCCTTTATTAATGAAGAACTATTTCATGAAATGGAATCATATTCTCAAAACTTGATAGATACTCTTGAAGGATATGAGAATATATCAAATAGATATAAGGAGATATTATCCTTATTTTATAAGGATGAAAAAGAGGTAGCTTTGAAGCATGAATTGGTTATCTTCATGAAAATCTCTTTAAGGCATGGTGGAATTCCAAAAATATAGGTATATTAACATCTGAGGAATGTTTAATGATCTACCTATCATTAATCATGTTTGTGCTCACTCAACACATGAAGTAAGCTAGAAATACTAATCAATATTATTGTGATGATACACTAACTACTTATGAAGCATAAATTCTACAAGTATCAATATAGAATCGTAGGAGAAGAAAGAGGAAAATTAAGAAAATACATAATAAAAAGGATTATAGCAAAGAAGACATGAATAGCAAAGAAACCATAAAAATTGAACCAAACAGGCATCATAAAAAGACTGAATAATCCTCAACCACAACTCTCTTTACATCATATGAAAACACTAAATATTTACATGATCAAATTACAATAAGTAATGATGAATAATACGAGTCCTAGTTCTGATTCCAATAAATATGAATAAGAAGAATAAGAAGTATAATGAAATCAAAAGATAAAGGATCACATCAAGTTGAATAACATCTAAAGACAAATATCCATGTTGAAGATTAAAAATCTTCAATACCCAAATAATGTAATACATGGGGTTGTTAGAGTTAGAGCATATTACATTACTTGATTCATGTAAATGTACCACCTTTGGTACATAGTTAGAGTAGAATATTACTTTAGGGGGAAGTTAGCTAGTTACTTCAATCAATGTAATAAATGCACAAGTGTCAATGTGCAAGTTGTAATGTGCAAGGTGTCCACTTGTATATCTAGGTAGAGTGTTGGCCAAGGAATCTCTCTTCCTATTTAATGGGCCTCATAGTGATAGATTATAGAACAACTACATATCAAGCATATCAGTTGCATTGTTGTATATAATAGTAGAACTCATGTACGGAGTGCAATGTAGTTCTTTAGCATATTAATGGAGTGACCATTACCTCCATACTACATTGTATTTTCATCACTTTATTTTTATAGTATATTTTAGTAATATTGCAGAATTGCTTTATTTCATATTTTATGCATATTATTAGGACCTATGATATATTTATCTCACTCTAGATATCCTCAAAAGCTAATAGATTCCTCTAAATCATCCATGATATCATTATGCATATGCAATTTTTTGATGTATTTTATTATTTTATTATCTTATTTATTTTTATGAATAACTACTTTAATGGGGTTTGCTATTATCATGAAATACTTCGTCATTACAAATTATATCTCATACTAAGACTCCCATTATGTATCTTTTCAAGATAGAGGATGTGAATATGTATGAAATATATATGCCACACCTAGTCCATAGGAAATTCTACTTGCCTATGATTTTTTTTTGTTGTTCAAAAATAATCCTCTCCCATTCTTGCACCATGATCTTCATATTTTTTCCTTATGTACCCCATTCTATGGGATATGTCATCTCTAGATACTACATAAAGTGGTAATTTGTGTGGATGATAATTTTCTATATTCCTTATAATTGTGCTTACAAAATACATTGTCTACACTACGAAAAAGGTAATATACTTGAACTACATCCCCCCTTCATTTAGTTCCTCTATATTGTGTATGAAATTGTTGAAGATTTTTTTTTTCAATGTTATGTTTCTTTGCCCTCATTACCATATCATAAATTACCTTGATTTTAACTATTAGGATTTATTCATGGTGATATATCATCTACACCTTCCATACTAATAATTCTACAATAAATATAGATTCTAGTAGCCCTATATCAATGCCACATGATGTGGCTATGGTGTTCAATGGATAAAAACTTCTTTAACTATAAGTGTCTTCATTTTATCATATCATGGTGGTTCCTATCTATCCTTACAAAATACCAATACCTTGTACACCATATTATCACCAATATAGTAATATCTATTAAACTATCAACTATGGTTGTGATATCCAATCAGGATAAATATCATCAGCTTTGAAAATATATGTATATCAAGGATTTCATTCCAATCCAAAAAACCCTATTCTTGCCACAAACCCTATTTTATTTCCATCATAGACCCTATTAGTTTAATTTAATCTTTTTGTTTTTACGAATAAGTCACTATAGAAGATCTCTAGTATTTCTATATACCTATATTTTTATATCCCCTTCTTGAATTGTACCATAACATAAACATAGTTCATGAGAATTTATTGCAAAATTCCACATTTTATGGTGTCATTGCCAATGGTGAGGTTAGAATGATTAGTAATGTTTTGCCACTATTTTGTTTCTCCTATGGAATTATGGTGAATCCACCACATTTTCCTTCACATTGTTCTTGGGTTCCATCATTGTTCTTGGTTCTTAAACTCTTCTTTCACTTGATCACTCTATTTGAACATATGCAATTTTTTTTCTAATATTTCTCAGCCTTTGTACATAAACATAATGCTTACATATGTAGTTATTTGAGTTTAAAGAAATTATGATATTTATTTTCTAATAAATTCCCTATCCATTTTTCCTACAAGTATGTTTTCTCTATTACCACCCTAGTTTTTCCATGTCCACTAGTGTATTTAATAGATTTTCTAGCTATAACTTTGTATGACCATGCATTCTTTGTAATAACTATTCCTTATTATTTTTTAATATAACTTTTTAACTACTAAATCAAATCATATTTTCTATTCAAGTATTTTTTATAAAAATAATGATCTTTTTCCTTTCTTATTTTCATGCATGATGTTATGTTTCCTACCACTAATTTTATCTGGCCTCATCATCTTTTGAGTTTTCTATATTTCATCATCCTCTACTTGGGATAATTTTTATTACCATATTTCCTTCTAGCATCAATTTTAATCCCCTTAATTCCTACTTTCTAACCCACTCCATTACTCCTTTTCACCCTTAACTTTAAATCCTACCTTATCCCTAGATAACTAGGGTTCATTATATGTTGTAAATTTTCTTCTATCACTACTTTCTTTTTAGCACCTTTAGTTTTACTTTGATGGCACCTTTAGTTAGTGATACATTTACATCCTTTCTTGTGTTTATAATATCTTTCCTAGTGGTGAGTTCTAGTTGTGTGTCCATGCAAACTCCCCAACATGTGTCCTTGCCTCTCTTTAGTGCATTTACTCCACCCTAAAATGGTTTCAACCCTAACTTTCCTAGGGGAATATGCTCCACCTCCACTTAGATGTTGTTTTCCTCAATAAATAAAATTATCTCTAAATCCTTCTAACCTTATCGATATGGTATTATATTAAATAAATTTTCTTTAAGCCTTCAATATCATATATAAGCACTTGCCTCTTTTTATGCTTCTTCTTTTTATCATAGTGTTGGGTAAATTTTTGCACTATCATATTTTTATTAAAATTATTTTTGATAATAATTTTTTTATGGCATTATGTATCTTAACTACTATCCTATGAAGAACACAAGCTTATACTAATAGGGGGGTGAATAGTATAAGAGCACTTTTTAATTTTCTTTTCAAATCAATATTATGTAATGTATAGATAGTAATATCAATAGAAGTAATCAAAGCAATGCACAAATCACCACACACAATAGAGACGCATATTTTACTTGGTGCACCCAAATATGGCTACTTTTGTAATATCAAATCAACATATTTCATTTTATTTAACCATAAATTTCTATTTGAATAATCGCCTTATTATTTCCATACCCAAAATAAATTTTGTAGCACCCAAATCCTTCATGTCAAATTCAGAAGATAACTAAGATTTGAGTAACTGTATCTTTTCCTTATTTTTACCAATTAACATGTCATCCATATACAATACAATGATAACAAAATTTTCACCTTCCTTTTTAAAATATACACATGGATCTGCTTTACTTTTTCCAATCCCAAGTGTCAAGACAAACCTGTCAAATTTTTGGTTCCACATCCTTGGAGATTGCTTCAACCCATAAAGAGACTTATTCAACTTGTATACCAAGTCCTCCTTACCTTTTACCTTAAAGAATTCTGGTTGTGACATATATATATATATATATATATATATATATATATTCATCAAGTTCACCATGTAGAAATGTTGATTTTACATCCATATGTTCTATTTCAAAATCAAAAGCAGCATAAATAGCCAAAAAAAATCTGATTGAAGTTAGTTTTGCCACAAGAAAAAAAATCTCACCAAATTCAATTCCCTCAGCCTGAGAAAACCCTTTTCCTACCAAGCGATCCTGGTACTTCAACTTTTATTCTACATTGTACTTCTTCAATAACCACTTACAACAAACATGTTTTCTACCAAGAGGTAATTTTACCAAGTCCCATGTCTTATTTTTATTCGAGAACTTCATTTCTTCTTCCATAGCCCTTTTCCAAGACTTATTCTCACTTTACTGAAGTGCCTCCTTTACAGTCTTGGGTTCTTCATTAGTAACTGATAAATTAAATGTAAAATAAAAATTTGAATGACTATACCTGTCTAGAAGTCTTCTCTCTTGATATGATCTCCTCAAAATTGGAGTTCTAGGTTCTGCATCTTCAGCTTCCTCGTCACCTTCTTCCTCTGAATATTCCTCTTCAGACTCTCTGTAATTCAGGTTCTACCACTAGTTCTTCCTCCTATTCCAATTTTACCTGCACTATTTATGGCTTTTTGTTTGGTTGCATTTCCTATTTTAGAACCCATTTTGTTTCTCTAAAGATCACATTACGATTGTAAACAACCTTCTATATTTCTGGGTTCCACAACTTATATCCTTTAATTCTAGTACTATAACCCATAAATATGTATTTTTCAAATTTATAGTCTAGCTTAGTCCTTTTCTATTTTGGGACATACATATAAGCATCACAACAAAAAAGTCCTTATATGTCTGAGATAATATTTCTTACCAGTCCATACTTCCTATGGATTCTTTTCCACCAAAGCTAAGGTAGGAGATCTATTGATGAGATAACAAGCTTCTAACACAACTTCTACCCAGAACTTCTTTTCTAACCCTGCACCACTTAGCATGCTTCTAGCCTTATCCATCAATTTCATGTTCATCCATTCTGTAAACTCATTCTATTGTGGAGTATACGGAGTTGTTCTCTACATTTCTATTCCATAGTCCTTGAAAAATTGCTCAAATTCATTATAGCAATACTCACAACCATTATCACTTCTCAAAAAATTTATATTTTTCTCTATATGATTTTATACAAGAGCCTTAAAATATTTAAATTTATTAAAAACCTCAGATTTGTTTCGTAGAAAATATCCATGTCTTTCTTGAGAAGTCATCTATAAATGTAACAAAATAGATAGATTTACCTAATGATGGTACTTTTACTGGTCCAAAAACATCACTGTAAAATAGATGTATAATTCCTTCAGAACTTGTAGCACTACTTGAAAACTTGACTCTAGTTTATTTCCTGAAAACATAGTGCTCACAAAAATAAAAATTTAATGGGCATTCAAAAATTCTTTCAACCATACCTTTCATTTTCAATGTTTGAAGTCCTTCCTCACCAATATGCCCCATGTGTTGATGCCATAACATTGTCTTCATTATAGGAATAGTCAGAGCCATTTCAATCATATTATTTTCCTGTACAACTAAAGAGTTATTGCAATTAATACTTACAATGCTAGCCTCAAGTCTAAACAAAGTTCATGTGCAAAATCCTCTTGCCAACACCAAGGATCCATATACCATCTTGTAGCTATCCTTATTGAATACCACATTCAAACCTACATCATTCATATTACTCACAGATATTAGATTCCTTACCAAACTTGAAATATGCAACACACAGGGAAGGGTTTTAATTCTTCCATATTTTAGCATCAACTTGACTCTTCCTCCACCTGTTATTTTATATGTTGAATTATCTCCCAAGAAAAATTTACCTCCATTTATCTTTTCTTATTCATATAACCTATCCCTAAGAGGATTCATATGAAAAGAAGCACCTGAGGTAATCAACCATGAGTCATCACATTCATTTAAACATGTTGTAGCTAAGAATAAGTTCCCTTAATCTTCATTTGTGGTCTTCATTTTTGTAGAAGTTCCTTCATTAGATGATTTATTATTATCAACCTTTTTTGATCTACAGTATCTTTCATAATGCCCTACTTTACCATATTTCCAATATTTCTTCTTTTTTGGGGTAACAGATTTACCCCTAGATTTTGATTTCTTTTCTCCTGATTTCTTTTTACTTCTTTCTTGAGAACGACATCTCACAAACAAGGCTTCCTTTTAATAATAATCCTCAAAATATTTTTGTCTCATTTCCTCAGATAGTAAATTTCCTACTATATCCTCTACTTTTAATGTAGATGTAGTATTGGTGATAGCCATAACAAGGTTATATAATTTTTACTATTCATCCATTTTTACTTCTACAAAGTTTAGTTGACTTACCACAATGTTGAAAGCATTTAGATGTTCATCCATAGAGTCACCATAATTCATCCGAATTTAATATAACTTGTTTTGAAGAAAGAGTTTATTTACTGGTGACTTTGTCTGATACAATATTCCCAGCTTCTTCCATAACAAATTTACTATAATCTTTGTAGATACATTCAAAAATATCGAGTCAAATAAGAATAATTTGATAGAGCTCCTTGCCTTCTTATAAATTTTTAGCCAATCCTCATCTATCATCTATGTTAGTTTTGTTGCCGAGATCGCAATCGACTAATCTCTATCAACCAACAAATCCTCCATATTGAGTTTCTACAACTCAAAATTATGTCCATTAAATATCTCAATCTCTATCCATGTGCTTCCCATATTTATCCTTTGCCTAGATTCTTTGGTGTATGACTCCCACTCAAGATTTAATTTATTACAAGGTTGAAACCCTTACTCCTCAAAAAAAGCTAATATATAGCTTTGATACCAAATGAAGAGAAATAAATAGCCCCAATAAACTAAAACTAGAAAAGCAATAATTGCAAAATCAAAGGAAGAATATAGCAGATTCACACATTACACAATATTTATCCTAGAAATCCTGAATCGGGAAAACCAACATAGTATTATCTTATTATTAAATTAACTTGACTATATCCAATAAAATAATGTTCTCCTTCTATCTCAATCCCTAATGCAAGTGCAATATATATAACAAAGGCACATGAACGGATTTTACAATATCATGGGTGAAAAAGTAAGGGTTCAAATATAGTAATCCTAAAAGTACATATGGGTCTAGAAATAAATTTAAACTATAAAAATTTGGCCAAGAATTTCCACCCATAGACCCTTTCTTTTCGAAGGGTTATCACCCTTGAACCTGTGTTCAGGGCTCAGCCTAGCCTCAAACCTTTACGAGTATATCCTACACAGCATCCAATATCTTTTAGTGTTAACTCCACCAGAATAACATAGAAAATATTCAACATATTTCCAACAATGTAGTCATACAATATTATCAAAGAAATGATGAGGATTCCTACCAATGTGAGCCTCTATGATGCGCTGCAATTCCCTAGACAAGTATAACTGTTGCACGAATCATTAAAATTTTTGAAGGATAAGAGGAAAAACCCTATGCATATAGTGCTAGCCCAAATGCTACCCACTTATACCATGGGAAAAAATAGACCTCTCCCATTCTATCTATCTCTCAATATGGACGGTTGGATTGTGCACAATTGCATGATTGACTCTAGCACAATGAAAATTGTCATGCCAAAGGTAGTTTATGAAATAATGGATAGGGAATACACAAGAATCAACCCAAGCATATTGCAGTTGGATGACACTCCTATTAAAATAGATAGGGTGATCAAAGATATCCCGACTGTCTTACACAACATGCCCAAAATAACTATCATTCAAGAAGTTGTCATGGTATATTTTGAGCCATACTTCAACATGTGCTTATTAAGGGAGTTCAAAAGTAAATTAGGAGGCTATTTGTCTCTAGACTATTCTCACTTAGATATTCCATTCAAAGGGATGAGAATACAAATTTACAATGAGAAGCCCTCCACGTATCATATTGAAAATATTGAAAAATAATAAAAAGCTGTAGATTCGATCAATATGATGACTGAAGAACTAGAGGAGATGGATTTGATGGAGGAAGCTCTAGATAATATTCATTTAGAATATGAATTTCAATGATTGATTTAAATGCAATTATGAAAACCAAAATCAACTGTTACACCATTACTAAGCCTGAAAAGGTCAAAATGAAGATGTCTAATGATCTAGGTTCCACCCCTGACAAATTGTGGAAAATGCACTCTGACAGTGCTATATGCAAGAATGGTATTGGAGCTAGAATAATCTTTTTCTCTCCTTCTAGAATTCATAAGACATATTCATACTGGTTGGATTGAAGTTGTACGAACAATGCTACCGAGTATGAAGCACTATGCTTGGGCTTGAAGAAAGAAAAAAATATTGGGATAAAAAAACTATAGATTTTTAGAGATTCCAAGTTAATTTTCATCCAAGTGACCAATAAGTGTGTTTTAAAGTAGCACTACATTAAGGTTTACCACAACATGGTATGGAATATGTTTGAGTCTTTTATCACATTGAATGTTCAACCAGTTTCACGAGAATGAAATAAACATGTAGATCTTCTATAATACCTTGGTGCAAACTTCTTTCCTATTGAGAATGTGGTAATAAAACCCAAGACTGTAAGGTTAATCTATATACCTTCATTACCTAACAAAATATCTACTGGTAATTTTTTGACAATGATGAGAAAATTGTAAATTTTTGGTTAAAGAAGCTGGTAGTGTGGAGGGAAGGACACTAGATGAATATGAAGTTGAGGGTTTAATCCAACTCATAAATAATCAGATCCCAAAAGGATTGATTACTCTTTTTAACCTTTTTGACTAGAATGATAGAGCAAAAAATTAGAGAATCAAAGTGGACGAGAAAGAGTATATTGAGTTGAAATTAGAACTTGATAAGATAATCAAAATTAGGATAGATTGCTCTCTAGAGGAGCTTGAAAAAATTAAGAATTTATGTTTTTATTTCCTAGATATTGTTACATGTAGCTATCATGATCTTAAAGGCTACAAAAAATATGTGATCCAATATACCATCGAGTTGTAGGAAGGAGGAAAACCCTTTAGATAGAAATAATTTTTTGTTAATCCAAATATTGAGGTACTAATGAAGGCAAAGTTACTAAAGATGTTGGAGGTGAAAATCATATATCCTATCAAGCATTCAACCTGGGTTGTGACTTGTGCATGGATTTCTGTAACTTGAATCAGGCATCATTGAAAGACCATTATCCTTTACCACAAATCGACCATATCCTTCATGTAGTTACTGGAGCACAAAGATTTTCACTGCTAGATGGTTTCTCTGGTTACAACCAAATTTGAGTGAAGGAGAAATACCAACATAAAATGACATTCACTACCAAGTGGGGCACCTTTGCCTACCAATGAATACCTTTTAGTCTATCAAATGTTGGTGCTACCTTCTAAAGATCAATGTTTGTAGCTTTTGGTGAGTTTTTGAATCACATTATTGCGATATATATGGATGACATGACTATTTTTTATCATGACAGAAAAGAGCATGGTTCTCACCTGAGATAGGTTTTTGAGAAATACCATGAGTTTGGAATTTCTATCAACCCCAAGAAATTAATTTTTGATGTATTTGAAAAATACAAGCAAGAAAGTTGTGCTCACACAAAAGAGATATTATGGAGATGAACAACTAATCTCTTTCTTGAGCCAAGTCATCTAGTCACACGAAGAGAAGTATGATTTTATTGAGAAACAAGTATATGCGGTTATGAAATCCTTGAAGAAATTTTGGCACTTTGTTTTGTAGAGCAAGACAATTGTTTTTCATCCATCTAGATATCATAAGCTTCATTATTCAAGGTGAACTTGGTGATAAGAGAGTCGGATAGGTTTCCAAAATCCAGGAATTTTATGTAGATATTCAGCCAACTAAGCTAGTTCAAAATTGAGCACTCTGCCAAGAGCTTACTAAGAACATCACTTTTCAATCAGTTGATCTCAAGTATGATAATACATTGAGATTAATCTCAGTAATCAAGCTTTGGTTGGTCATGATTGGATAGAGGACCTTGTAAAATATTTTAACTTAGGGATATGTCCATCACAACTCAACTCCTCACAGAGAAGGATATTCAAATTACAAGCCCTCAAGTATGTATTTTTGCCAAGCAGCTTGTTCTACAAAAATATTGATGGAGTCCTTCTCAGATGTCTTAAGGATATAGAGAAATAAAGGATTTTAGAGGAGTTTCACTTTGGTCTATCAGGTGGCCACTATGTAGGAAGGCCCATGGCACTTAAGATCATCAAAGAAGGCTATTTTTGGCCTACTCTTTCTTTATATGCATTCAAATTTAGTTAGAGTTATGACAACTGCCAAAGATATGTCAGTAGAAGTAGGAAGACATATTTAACCCTTCATACCATACAAGTCGAAGCAGTATTTCAACAATAGGGCTTACATTTTATCAAGGTTATTTATCCTAATTCTTCTACCCAACATAAGTACATTCTAATCGTAAAAAACTATTTTTCCAGATGGGCAGAGGCCATTTCAACTAAGAAAGTAGATCAAGCCACAATTATCTCCTTTCGAGAGGGGTTAATCACCCGCTTTGCTATCCCATATGCAATTGTAATAGATAATGGGCCCCCCTTAATTGGCATTAAAATTAGTGAATTTACAAGTATAGAACATAGATGAAAATATATTCTAACTACTACCCACAAAGGAACGATTTGGCCAAATCTACCAATAAGAACCTATTGAGAATTTTAAAGAGGATCCTTGGAGACAACAAGAGGAGTTGGCATCTACTACTAAACCAAGCCTTGTGGTAAGATTGCATCTCGATCAAGAAATCAATCAAGGCTTCCCCTTATTCTTTGGTATATGATAAAGAGGTATTTTTACCTATACACATTGAGTTACCTATCCTTCGAACCCTGTAGATGCTAGTAGATGAGGATGACAAATTTGAACCTATGAGTTCCAAACTAGAACAACTCCTACAAATAGAAGAAGAAAGAGAGAAGGCATACAATCCTTTCATGGAACATTCCAAGATGACACAAAAATGACTCAAAAAAAAAAAATCTGAAAGGGCATTCAAAGTCAGTGATATAGTGTTAAAATACAACACAGATAAAGTAAATCCTAACAAGAATCATAAGTTCGAAGGTGTATGGGAAGGTTTGTTTCAGATTTCTTGGGTAAACTTTGGTAACGCCTATTATCTTCAGGATATGGATGGCTGAGAATTTCAGTAAATGGTGTTCATTTGAAGGCCTATTATCACTAAAATTCTTAAGAACAAGTATGTATATATGTAGAGATGTTATTATTTATATTTCAAGTATTTTGTGCTTATTAAGAAAAAAGAGTGATCTTATTCTTCCCCTAACAAGTGATTTCACCCCGAAAAGAGTTTTCAAGGCCTCATTTTTAATTTCGAGTGAAAATCATTTAAATAGCTTTTGGCAAAGTGAGTTCGGGAAAAAGGTGAACTTCTTTTATTAACAGAGTAAAAGGGGGGAATAAACATATGATATAATAATAATAATAAGAATAAGCATGTAATATAAAAATAAGCATATATATATATATATATATATATATATATATATAATACTTTCATCCCTATTTAGGGTGAAATAAGGAAAAAAAAAAGGAGAAAAGGAAGATTTCATTCGCCCCAATTTTAATTTGATCATGCAGTATTTATTTTGGGGGAGGCGAAATGCCATTTTGAAGCAAAACTCTCAGAATTAAAAAAGCAAAAAGAAAAAAATATCATGTTTTTTGAAGACTTCTAGTTTAAAAAAGATATTTCCAACAAAAGAGAGGTAAAATTAAATTTTAATTGCTTTTTTGATTAAAGCTCTAGGAGTTAAAAGTTTGTTTTTTTAGCAAGGTGTTTTTTGGGGTAAAATTGGAGAAGAGAAATTATTTTAAAAGGGCATCCAAGATTATGAATTTGCCAAGAAAACAAGGGGGATGATTTTTGAGTGCTAGTTGATTAAATAAGCAAGTTGCAGAGTTGTTTTCACCCATTGAATATTTTTTTTTTGGTACAAGGTGATTTTAGAGCACCCAAGAGAGTTTTTAGCAGAAGGGTGCACCCGAAGCAGGATAATTTTACCCATTCACCCTAGATTGATGATTTGATACCCACGAGTGGTAGAATTGATTAATTTTCATCTCGAAGGACATCCATCACTGACACATGATGTTTATCATTCTCGATATTAGTCGTTGACATCCAGATTACACTTTTCAATATTAAATGCAACCAAGCACAAGGTTTGAATAAGATTTAGGGTTAAAAGGAAGTTAATGACAATTAACAAATTATTAAAAATTATGCCTAGCAAGAGGATCAAGGTGCACGTTCTTCAAACTTATTTGAAAATCAGAACATGCATTAAATCTGATATTTGAAGGCACAATTTATAAATTTTGTGCATCCATGGCTTGGAGGTAAAATTTTTTATATATTTTTTGGAGCATTGTTGCATCTGGTTGCTTGAGTGTAGGAATTATAGGGCACCCAAGAGTTTTTGAATATGGGAAGAAAAACTACATAGCAAAAGAGCACCGCAGAGCCAAAGAGAACCACAGATCCAAATAAAGTGTATAAAAAAGGTAAGAGAGGAAAGAAGTCCAAAAAATCTAGGTGAAATAAAAATGTTGACATGGATCCATATTTTTACGTGCTAGCTCATGTTGGAGATTGCATTATTTTGAATAAAGGTGTTGATAAATTGCACCAATATGTAGATGTTGTAGTTAGACAGGGGTTGGCTCCAGAGATTCCTCTCACTATCACATATCATGCTTAGATTTTTGGTATTTCCCCAGAGTTGGTGGAGGTGATTTCAAAATTTTATAATCTCAATACTACAGCTATCTAGTTAGCAAAAGGAGAATTATTATTTACTATTTCATCTGATGATGTTCGAGATATATTTTCTTGTGGGATTAAACCTCCTTCTATCTTTATTTTCAATAGGTTACATCTTGGTTAACATGAGGAGAAATATCATCCAATGGTAATGCTACACCGATTTATGCAGACCCAACTAATACAAATGCCCCATAATGGTTAATTTACAACTTTATCAAAGCCATTCACAAATTTCAAGAGTCTAGATTTATTTTCTATGGTGACTTGGGTTGTGGGTCTCCCGATTGATTTGATAGTACACAAATGGTAGGCAATATTATTGTAGTGCATTTCTCAAGTTTAATTCTATGCCCCTACTACAATGAAGGTGAGGAAAAACATAATTTTATTTGATTAGGCTGACTATATTTCCAGAAGGTAGAATTCCTACTTGGAGAAAACTTAGAATGAAAAAAACATGGTGTTCAGACACACATCATTATTAATATGGTATTTCTTCTTTCACATGTATCAAAATTTATCCTTCATAGCAGTTAGGCAGGTTGATAGAGAAAATAAGATATTGTCAGTATATTTGTGGACCTCTAGCTTGTCAATAAAATAATCATTTTATAATTTTAATCACATGTTTGTGGGCCCTACCCTGGAGCTAATTTTTGGCAAATGTGAGAGGGTACCAAGGGTGATGAGAGAGGAAATCATCCAAAAGGAGAAGGGTGATATATTTTTTCTAATGTAGGGTGTTATTTTGTGCATTTTTGGCTATACTAGTAAGCCATTTCTTCTTCCATATTTTACCATAGGACACCTTTTTGCATTGGAAGTCATTCACCAACATGACTTTATCAATGAAATTTATGGGGTAGGATGAGGAAAATGAACCACGTGCACTATGCCTTTTCACTTCAGAGGCATTGATGTGAACCAGGTAGGCCAAAATAAGTTAATTACTGAAGTCATTTATGATATTGGTATGGTGGAGTTTCCATAGCGGTGGAAGTACAATTATTTGAGTCACTTCACAGTGCTAAATCAAGAGAAGAAGTTTCATTGTTGCCCTAGGCTAGACATTGAGTGACACCAAAATAATTTTGAGGGGTATTATTTGGAATGGCATGTGGAAAATATGATGTTGCTCCCATCATGACATGAATTTTATGAAATGGAGGTTGAGTATAACCCTGCAGTGCATAAGCATCAAACTCATCCTTTGGGGTTATTCAGTCAGATAAAGGAGCAACTTATCAATTGGTCTAAAGAGAATATTACTAATTGGTAGATTATGAGGGCCCATCAAGGAAAAATTGGGTGACCATATGACCTAGTGATGGATGAAATATTTTTGAACATTTATGATGAATTTTACACCAATTATTAGTCAGTCACTTTCATTGGTATTGCACCTCAAAGTTTTCAAAAATATAGCAATGAGGAGAGTGTGGATGAAAAAGAATAGTTTGTGATGCAAGAGGTACCACTTCTAGAAGAAAAAATAAGGATAACTTCCAAAGGAGCCACTACAGCATTGGGTGAAAAGTAAGAGGGAAAAACTGCGCTTTATAAAAATCTCTAAAAAATTGAGGACTGGTATAGTTTTGCCAACCCCTCCTCCTAAAATTTTAGCTGTATAGACAAAAATGTTAGAGGCTATCCCCTTGGTCTGAACAGAGCCATTGATATAAAGTTCCAAGACTATTAATCTAGAGTACATTATAAAAGAAGTAAGGGACCATGCAGAAAAGGAGCCAATATCACGACCACCTTCATCCTCATTAGATCAAATGATGTCGAATCATGAAGGTGCATTTTCTCTCTCTTCTCTCATTTTTAAGTAGTTGGTGATTATCATTTTTCATCCTCTAGTTTCTACTTCTATTTCACCTCCTTTTGGAATGCCTTCCACTTCAATTTCACTTCCTACCTCTCATCCTCCAGTCACCAATGCTCCCTCTTTTTATTTTCTCGTTTCTTCTACTTCCCTTTATTTTAGTTATTTTGCATTTATCTTGAACCTATTTTTGCTTCCTGTATCTTCCATTTTAGTAACCTTCATGGTCAAGTAGTCAAGGGATTTTTGCATATCAACCAATATTGTGGTAATTTCTAACTCCTTTTGTCCATGAGTGCCACTCACCATTGTGGGCCCTCTTTTACTTAGTTACTAAAAATAGATGTGGGATTTTAGGAGTTACTATTTTTAGTAAGGGTCAAAAATTTAATTTTGAAAATAGGTTGCAACACTAATTTTAGGATAGGGTCCACTTTGGTGGCTATTTGATCTAAGCGCTCAATGAGGAGATATACTAAGTTTCTTGATTTTTTGTGATCTCATGTCGATTGCAAGTCGATGTCAAGGTAATTTATTCCACTTGGATTTAAAATTTCACCAGTGATTCCTTGAGGGTATTTGGTGCATCTATTCCCAGAAATTTGGATCAATTTGATTGATCATTGAAAAATGATGGCCTTAGCAAGAAAAATAAAAAATTGCAATTTTTAAAAAATTAGTGTAAATTTTTGACTAGGGACTGCCAAGGATAATTTTGTCTGGAAGAGAGTGTAGAATTATCTGCTAAATTTTTGAGATAATATGAGCTCTATGTGAAGAGATATCCTTTTCTTTTCTTTTTTTCTGTTGTGTTGCTGGTGTTTTCGATTTCTAAGTTGGAGTTATAGTTCAAAAGTTGGGTTCTAGGATGAACTATCTCTAACCTATAGTCTGCACCTTGACCACCCTATCACTATCATGTTCCTACATTTGTCACCTATATTGTGGTTACTAACATGGTTTTGGTCACTAACCCTGGGGATTCTCTGAAATGGATAGTAGTTTTTTTGACACTAGAAGTTTGTAATTCTGGACTATTACAGAGGGCTATTACTATCGACCTGACTATCTCTATTACTGACCAAACTATTTTTGTCATTGTCTTTATTATTTTATTTTTGATCATAGGTTGTTGCTAACACTTGCAAAATCTATCATGATTGTTGGTGCATGCAAGTTTGTTTTTTGTGATAAGGAATTCCTTATTTGTATGCTCACCTTTGGGGTTGTGAATGCAGGTTAGCAGAATAGGGATGGTGTTGATTTATAGGTGTAAGTTATGTTTTGTAGAACTAGGGTACGCTAAGTAAGGGAGTATGTAATACCCATAGGACTTTTGATATACTGCAGTGATGAACAATAATGCTCATACCAATATTTTAGACCACTACCCAAAGAGGATTCCACACATACCCTTAAGCACACTATTTGCCTCTCTAATAGTACAAGAGGGTGATCATCTGGGATGCTATGTCCCATGGACTATGGATAATACAAGGCCAAAAAGCTTCCTAATGGATATTTTTTTTTTTAAAACCTAGATTATCTCCCGATACACCCTAAGATGTGTGGGATCTCAAGTCCATGTGTGAGTGTCATCTAAGGCTTGGATATTGGAGCCTGATCGCCCCTCACTTCACTAGACGCTTTATGGGATATATAGCTTGGCCAATAATGATAAATCCTTTGTGATATTTTAAAACCCCTATCACAAGGTTTCTAACCTACACAACTACTAAAATAGAGACTATATTTTTTTTTTTGTGTTTTCTGGATTTTTGGTAAAAAAAAATGACTATATTTTTTTATTTTATTTTTTTAATAAAGGAAAAACATAAATGAAAAACACACAAAAAATTATAATTAACAAGTGGAATGGCTGACAAAAATCATCTCATTTACAATAAATCATCTAATAAGTGCTCTGATACCACTTATTAGGATCTCTCTATTAAAAATAAGCACACTCACAAAATACTAAAAAATAACTCAAATACGTCAAATAACTCAATAATACTATACAAAAATCGAATGCAAAAATGGAACAATATCACAATAACATAGAATCACAGACCTCTTCGAGGGGGCAACCTCCTTAAATATTTCATTAGCTTGTAAAAGGATGAATTCGTACATGGATTCATATAATTTAAAAAAAAAACTTCATGCAACCCTACCTAAAGGCTCAAGAGTTGGCTTACATGCAAAATTCCACTCGAGCTAGAATCTCCTACCTACCATTGGTTACAATCTTGATAAAAACAGTTACATGAGATGGTGCCACTTGGATAGGAATTCTACTTGTCACATACATTACAAAGTATTACAAAATAATATCATAAAGGGATCCCCCATGTTGGAAGTGGGTCATTACATAAGTAAATGAGAATTACAAAATGGCGATAGGATAAGATCCTAACATATAAGCACACAAAATTCTTCTTGAGTGAGTGTGACCATAGCCAAACCTTTTGCTTCCATTCCCATGGCCACCTCCATTTCATCAACCATTCCCATAATCCCAATTTCCACTTCCCTCAAGCCAAATTCAAAATAGACTCATTTCCCTTTTACCCCATTTTAGAGTTGTAGGTGTTGCCCAAATTAGATATGGAGAATGTACCAAAACAACCTGTTGAAATAAATATCATCCAAGATCGCATGAGTTCATCACAGTGGCTGAAGAGCCATAAAATAAGGGAGGCTTTAGCATTAACAAATCCATTGAAGAAGGTTGATTTTAATTCTAATACTATGGAGGCCCACACAGTGAAAATTTTTCCCTAGGTTCAAAAGTCTCAAGGAGAGATGTCTCCGAGTGACTACACTTACGATTTCATCATCGATGACCTTACGAAGATCGACACCATGGAGAATATGGATAACATTAAATTAGATACAATCTCCATGTACCTACATGGTGAGCACTATAAGAAGTGATTTTTCAAGGCTGAGGCTATGATCATTTATTTGGAGGAGATTTTAGCTAAAAATTTAGCACAATTACAATCTACAAAGTTAGAGGTGGCTATTTGGTAGAAGAGGGCATAATATTTGTAGAAGATAGTTCAAAAGCACTAGGAGGCCAAGGAAGGAGTAGAAAAATAGGTTGAGACCTTGAAAGGCCAACTCCAAAATTTTCAGGATCATCTGGCTGTGAAAGCAATACAGATGATTTTTTTGACCAAGGAAAAGGTCAAGGAGGCACTTAAAAAGTTGCTATTTGATTTTAAAACCATGGAAGTGAAGATCACATAGGTCCTCATGTACCTTTAGGAGATACAAATTATCATATTGTATGGTTGACATGTAGTGGAGTATGGTGAAGAACACCTTTATCCCATCCTAGTAAAGGCAACACAAATTTAGGCATTGGCTAGATCAAATCTTAGATTTTGTTCCATGAGTGACATGGCCTAAGATTGGGTAAATGCTAAAGTTATACTACTCTAGTATTTTTCTAAGTTAGATTAGTTTAAGGAGGCTCATAAGCTACTCGATGTATTTGATTATGAGAGAAGAGTTTCAACACTCTACTTTAATGCAATAACTGATAATGGTTTCCCTAGTTTCACTGAGGATAATGAGAACATTTTATCAAAGGAAGACATAGAAGTAGTATGGGTGATTTTTTTTTATGATGCTTCAAAAATCAAGGATTAGGATGAGCCTCTCACTAAAGACCATGTGCTACCCTTGATGAGGACACTTACATACATTGAATCTAATTTGTTTGAGTTAAACCAATGGATAAATTACATTGATATGGAGCAAGTGGAGACTTTCAGGTACCTTGTGGATTCACTTAATATCCCAGAGCTGAACAATGTAAATGCTTAGTCTGAGGTTGTTTTAGTGTTCAAGGCTAAAATCATGCATCTTTTGAATCAGGAAGAGGTTGCCGCAAAGGAGACCAAGGAGCAGAATGCAAAAGCAAGTAATAAGTAGTCTTATGCACCAAGTGGAGAAAACACTTGATAAGAATGGATAAATTCTTGGGGTCAATTAAATCCATATGATATGGATACCCCACTAGCCACCAAAAATGTTGGCAGTTTTATCACTTTGCCACATTGAATTTTGTTTGAACTTTGATTGTAAATTTTTTTATAAAATGACTGAGGGAAGATGCCATAGTTTTTGCCATCTATTTCACTGTAATTTTTATTGTTTTGCTCATTTTTAAATAATATTGTTGTAAAAATAAAATGAAAGTCATGAGAAAAATGCAATGTAAGAATGTGTTGAAGAACACTTTAAGGAAGAAAAACATCTATGAAAAAATAAGTTAAACAAGGAAAAGCACTAGGAATTGAGGAATGGATTAGTTTCATCCCTAGTGAAGGGTGAAAGCCTTTTTTGCCCATTTTACAGGCAATGCACAGTAAAAGGGTGATTTCACCCAAAATGAAGCAAAGGTGATGAATAAGTGTTTTTTTTTAAACCGGTGATGAAATTATAAGGAGAAATGACAAATATTAGAGTTTGCATCCCAATTTTTTATTGTAAAGGTATTTCACCCTAGAAAAAAGTGAATGTCATAACTTAATCCAAGAGGGAAATTAAAAGGAGTAATGGATTAGTTTCACCCCAATTGAGGGGCAAAAATCACTTTCACCCCTCTTAGAGGTGAAACATAATAAAAATTAGTGATTTCACCTGAAATGAAGAAAGAGGCTAAAGTCATAAGTATTAAGCAAAGGGGGAAAAATTTGTAAGTGTAAAAGGATGGAGTAAAGTGCTTTCACCCTAAGTGAGGGGTGAAACTAATTATCAACTCTCTTTGGGGTGAAAATGCAATATTAACCATTTTCAAGGCAAAGGAAAGGATTAACATCATGGGGCCCCCTTTCAATTCATTTGGTATTTTTGCCCACGATGGGGAAAAAATAAAAATAGTGCTTGGTGTGAGTCTAAGAGTATGGTGAAAGTCAAAATCACCCTTTTTGAGAGCCACCATGTAGTTTCATCTCTCCAGGGGGTGCATTGAAATTTTCAAATGAAATTTGAGTGAAAGAAGATTGTAATGCTTCTATCAATAATCAAGGTCAATGTCGCATCCAAAAGAGGGCAAAAATCCCTATCACTTCACAAAATGGGTGAAAATCCCTGTCATCTTCTAGGAGGTGTGAAATCAATAAATTCTACCATGATTAAAATTGTAATATAAATTTAGTCTTTATTTCAGAAGAAATAAAAAATGCAAGCAAATTTCTAAGTAAAATGAAGGTGTTTTCTTTCGGGTATGAGAAGATGATAAAAATAAGGAGTATTTTGGAGCAAAATCACTACGACATTGAGTAGATTTCTGTTGTCACCCATTAATGCTCCAAAAAGGATGTTCTATCCATTTTAGGATGAAATTCATTTACTGTCAGAGGTGTTGCTTCCCAAGGTGCCACTTTTGTAGATTCTTTCAGGAAGGGTTGAGGAATGATGGAATTTAATTTTGGAAGAAATGCAAGAACATTTCTAGAATTTTTGTGTCAAATTTGTGAGATCAGATGACATTCATATTCATTTCCAATGCACCAACCACCAAATTTACTTCTTTTCAAAATAAAATTAATACTTATTGGAATTTATTAATGAAGGTGGAGTTCCAAGGTGCAAGGGTGAGGTGAATTCAACAACCAAGATCCAGATTTTTAGGAAAATTTGTTGCATTCCAATGCACTAGTATTGAGGATACTTTCCATCATTTAATCATGCGAATTTCCCATGCGATTCTTCCACCAAAGTAGGATCATTTTTTTATGAAGAAGGTTTTTGACTAGAACATCACCAATGTCGAGGAGGAAAATATTCACGCTAGTTTTTTATCTACCAATATTTTGTTCGTATGTGCTTTAAATGGAAGAGGCATAATCCTCCATAAATACTAATCATTTTTCATGTAAAATGAGGATGGACACTCTGTAGAAAAACACTTCAAGTTTTCTGTGTTAATAGAAAGACTTTGGCTTCTGGTTCTTTGAATGGTTGCATTTGATGATTTTCTATATGTCATTTTTGAATACATTCATCTTCCTTATTTTATGAATTTGAATTCTACATCTAAATTTATTCTCTACTGGTGAGGGATTGAGTATTGATATGCTCTTTGGAGGTTGTCTTTGTAAAACTGTAAAGTGGTTCCTATGCTTTCATTTCTGTTGTATGCTAATCACTCCTTGATTTGAATTTTGGTTGTTAGTCTATTCCCATCCTACATTTTTGACTTATAGCCACATTTCTCCATTTCTTTCCTTTTACCCTAAGCTTTAAATTAGAGTAGATTAGAAAGGGATCCAACCCTCTCTAGATATTGTCCTGAAGGACATTTATTTCCTTCGACCTTTCAATGTTGCATGGGTCTAGGGTGCACAAAACATAGATTTTTTACTAGGCATATTTGTGACCAACAATAACATTTTCTTCAAATTATCTATTGGTTTTTCCTAAATGAACCAACATTATTGCACAAGATTAAAATAGAGAAAGTATGAGGTTACTCAATTGTTCATTGACATTCACTTTTGGAGATTTTGAGTAAATATAAACATATCCAAATTTGGGTATTACTCAAAATATTATCAAGTAATTCTATTCTAATTTTTTATTATTTATATTAATCCAAGTACTATATGGTTATTTTTTAGGTTTTCCTCCAAGTAACCATCCCCAATAACCTCTATACTAGTTGCTAATCATCTTTTGTATTAGGCTTTTGTCAATCCACTACTTTAATATTTTAAAGTATAAGTTTATAAAGCCTCTTAATATCCTCAATAACACTCTTCTTATAGTCCTTTCTTTTATCTTCCAATTATAACAAACTCTTAATTCACTTCTAGCATTCATCCATGTTATACAATATTTCAACTAAGTTTTATTGAGCAACTTGTCCTATTTCATTTATATTTTAAACTTAATTCAATTATGTTTTGTCAACCTATTATTTTATTTTATGGTGCCTCAATAGATCTATCATTAAATCTAGGATTTATTCCTTGGGAAAGGTTGGTGTTGTGGCATAGAACTGGGTCAAAAAATCACAAACAATCTTCTAAAAATAGAGAAATTGCAATAAGAGCTAGATTTTTCATATTAATTTTCATAAAAAAATGGAGATATAGACCAGAACCCCCCTACTTTACAATTTTTAAATTCCCCTATAATACCCTGTTTCCCATTTTCCCACCTAGGACAATTCATTTGAAAATTGAATTTTAGAGGTAAAACTTCCTAGGGTCATAACTCCTTGCTCGTTGCATGGATTGACTATTACTGCATATTTTCATAAAGCTCTCAAAAAAATCTACAACTATGTAGTGCCCCAATTTTTATCCCTCTATGAGGCCTTTAAGACCTTCAAATCTCACCTTTAAGTTTTAGTCACAGTATTTTCACCATAAAACTTACATATCTCCCAAACCACTCAGGATATTGGGGTGATTATTTCACCATTAGGTCTATTTTTCCATCCCACTCCTTGGGGTACAATTTAAAATTCATACATACCCCTAAACAACTAAACAAAATTAGAACAAAATAAAAATTAATACAATTTTTGGATGATGCAAGATCACTCTTACACCACTAGATGCTCCTGCATCATGTTGTCCCTAGATTGATTATTGAATCTACACCTTGATTTATATTTATCATCTTACTAATTTTATCCTCTAGTTCTAAAAATCTCATTACATCGCTAGTTAAGTCATTATAGGCACTATTATTTATGGTCATAACAATAGAAACTTTATCCCATGTCATCATTTGCATTAGATCCACACTATATTCTCATAACATATCTACCTTTGTCTATTTGCTTATCCATGTTGGAATAATCAAAATGATTGTAGGTATTAGCCCCTAAAGATGTAAATTCCCATAATGTAACCATTAAATGATTAGTATAGGCGTTGTAAATTCTATATTAACTCCCAAGTATAAAACGATTGCAAAATTTATCACTTTGTATCATGGAACAAATAGTCCCATTAAAACTTCTTTAAAGTTTATTAGGGTATCTAAATATAGTGTTGGTACCTTGGGGGATGAAGTATATTGTACTAAACCTCTCAATTCATTGTTCCTTTATCAATTATTCTCTTTCCTATCTAGGTTTGGTTATCTCTTTCTCATCTAGAGTGTTAGTATTATTTTTCTTGTTAGTTACCTCTTATATAGTTGGGACTTATACAATTGATAATATTATCATTGATATTATGGAGAAGAAGTAAAATGATCTTCTTAGAAACCTTGGCATCATCCATACCTTGGTAGAGATCATATCATCAAAGGTTGTCCCTACCATGAACATAATTTTGAAAATCAAAATACAATTGCCACCATCACCCTTTGTTAGATTTGTTGCCATCATATGTTCCACCAAAATGTTAATTTGATTATTCCTTACTTTTGATGTTTATCCTAGGATTTTAAATAATTTTATGATAGTCAATCAAGAAAAAGTTAATTTTATAATGATAAGCTCACCAATTTTTATTGTTATGTTAGGCTCACCACAAAGTCCTTTTTCATTAGTGTCTTTAGAATATATTTTTCTAGAATCTCTAATTCTATTTTTCCTCCTCCCAAAAAACTTAGTTATAATTGAGTAGATAATTCTTCCTAATCTCCTAAATAATGATGGTTTTTAGGACTTACTCTTATCCTATTTTCTCTTATGGTTATGTATCTAAGAATTATTTCTCTTTTATGGTCTATGATCATCCATATTCATCCTCTTCCTTAGAAACCTTGGCTATTTTTGCAATACTTTGGAACAAATCATCGACAATGGTAAAATAAATCTCTCTTTTGTCAAAGTATCTAAACTATAATTTTATTTCATCCCATTCATTGTATTGCTATAGATGGTAGCATAGTTATAACAAGTAACATCATTTCCAATAATGGCATATTAAAAAAAAGGATAATAATTCCTTATTTATCATCCTTGATATTATTATGTTTTAATTGCTTGTTAAACTATATTTTGTATATCCTCTACTCCACCTTTAGCTTGGATATAATCTCTCTCTTCCTATGATTCCTCTAAATATCCATGACATCGTTATACATAAAATTGATTGATCAATTTTATTATTATCTTACCTTATGGTTTTGAATGACTAATTTCATGGGGTTTTCCATTATTCATCATTTAAAAATATATCTCATACTAAGACTCCCATTATGTATCTTTCCAAGTTACAAAATATGAAGATGTAACAAATGTATATGTCACACCTAGTCCATAGTAAATTCTACTTGCCTATGAACATCATTATTGTTGAGAAAAGGATCCTCTCACATTATTACACCATGATTTTAATATTTTTCCTCCATGTGCCCCATTCTATGGGGGATTTCACCTCCAAATGCTATACAAAGTGGGGCCCCACGTAGATGATAATGATTTTTTTCTTGGGAATTTTGCTTACAAAAAATATTCTTTAGACTATGAGAAACATATTGTACTTGAGGTACTTCCATGCTACATTTAGTTCCTCTATATTTTATTTCAAATATTTTAATAAAATTTTCTCAACACTTTTATTTTTTTCTTATTACAATATCATAAATGACTTTCATTCTAACCATTGTGATTGAATAATTATATTTTATATATAACTTCCATACCAATATTTCTACCATAAATATAGCTTCTAGTAGCATTATATCAATGACTAATAAGCCATATGATGTGGTTGTAGTATTCAATGCCTAGGAAACTTCTTTGATTGTAAGTGCCTTCCTTTTCTAATATCATGATGGCTCTTATCCATCCTTACAAAATTCCAACACCTTATACACCAAAATATCATCAATGGAGTAAATATCTATTTTATGTAGTGTATAGGAGGTTTTCTAATGGAATGCAACCTCTTATAGTAGCCCAATATGTTACAACAATTTCACAAACTAAAGAATGAACAACAACAATTTAATTGCATTAAAATAAACTTTATTTACTAGCAAATATTCAACATCTAATATTGAAATCAATAGCAAAATTATTACCGTCACTAAATTTAACTTATTGGTAAACAAAAAGTTATAGCAAACCTCTGAAGAACACAAGCTTATACTGAGAGGGGGGTGAATAGTATAAGATAAAACTTTTATTTTTCTTTCCAAAGTAGTAACTTCAATTATTATTAATTGTAATAATGAAATAATGCACAAATCATCACACATATGAGAGACACATATTTAACGTGGTTCACCCAATGTGGGCTACATCCATAGAGAAATATTGCTTATAAATTTCTCAAAAAATTTCATGGGCACAAACCCACATGAGAAACTAATCGCCTATTACAATGTTCATGGAACTCTATCCACAGGAGACACCTATCCCCTCTCACAAGTTCATGGACTCCAATCCATAAGAGATACCAATCCCCTCTCATCTAATTCATGGAACTCAATCTACTCTGCTTTGGTTTATGAACCTCAATATATAGGAGACACCAATCCCTTATACTCTAGTTCATGGACCTCAATCCACTCTACTATGGTTCATTCCAAAGCCTACTCACAACTCTACTCAAATATGATCCAAACCTACTCACAACTCTACTCAAATCTACTCACAAAAGCTTGCTCAAATTTTCTCATAAAACCTACTCAAATATGCTCACAAAACCTACTAAAATATACTCACAAATCCTTGCTCAAATTAGCTCACAATACCGACTCAAATCTGATCACAAAAACCTGCTCAAATCTTCTCACAAAACCTACTCAAATATGCTCACAAAAAACTACTTAATTTTGCTCACAAAACCTGCTCAAATCTGCTTACAAAGACTGCTCAAATCAGCTCACAAAACCTGCTCCAATAAGCTCACAAATCCTACTCAAAATGCCTACTCAAATCTGCTCCAAAACCTGTTCAAATCTACTCACACAACTTTCTCACAACCTACTCAATCCTTCTCACAAATTCTACTCAATCTTACTCAAATATTGCATACAAACAATGCTCATATATTTCCAAATATCATGTGCAAACAATGCTCATATATTTTCCAAATATTGCATACATACAATTCTCATATATTCCCAAATATTGCATACAAAACAATTATCATCTATTACCAAATATTGCATAATGATGCCACCAAGTTTTTCACCTATTCTTCAGTGTGCTTTCTTCAACTAAATATTTTCAGACATATTCTACCCAAAATGATTTTTCTTCATGAACATATAAAAATGATATGCATTACAAATACCCAATATGTTCTTACACATTCATTAAGTCTATCACTTCATCATGTCTCACATTCATACATTGAAGGATAGCTTTTAAAATTAGAACTTGACCTTGTAATATCCTTTTCTTCAATGAATCCTTTTATACTATCCATTCACTAGATGACATTTTGACTTGCTTTAAAACAACCCTTCTATTTGTGTGAGACTATACTTATTTTGCTTATTTCCACATTCACTTCAAAATCAATCACAATGCACAAATTTATCCTTCTCATCTACTCCCAAAATCAATCATGAATAATGCATAAATTTACTCTCAAATTTTATCTATAACCCTTGCACATTTACTCTCCATATCAATCAAAACCAATGCACATCAAATCAATCATTATACCTCCAACTATATGACATCAAAAATATTTTCTTCAAATAAAACCATCCTTAAGAAACGAATTAAATCATCATACCTCTAAATATGCCTCAATGATTATAGTATTCTTTTGCATGTGCCTGTATTGCTAGTAAAATAATTTTCTTTTTGATCCTTCAAAAATATGGTTAGTAATTTTTTATTTCTTGCATAGATAGTAAATCATCCAAAAATGCCTTCCCAAAAATGTGCACAATAAAGCTTTAAAATTACCTTATATCTCCTTTTTAATCTCACAAAGTAAAGATTTTATGAATAACTAAGCCCTTAACATTTCTTTTTTTATCATGCAAAAAAAATAAAATTACAAATAAACCACAATACACCTTATGTCGCCTTTTCTAACATGAAATAGTTACAATTTCAAAATAATCCACAGTACACCTTGTCTCCTTTTTTAACACGAAAAATTACAATTTCAAAATCATACCCAATACACCTTATATCTATTTTTCTCATGCAGAAATTAGAATTTCAAATAGTCCTCAATACACATTATATCTCCTTTTCTAAATTAAATTTAAATAAAAAATTTTGCCCTTATTTTAACCAACAATCCTAGAAAACTATCTCCTTTTCACATAAAATTTAAACAATTTTTTTTTCTCATACCTCAACCATCAAGCCCCAGTGGACGCGAAGAGAATCAAAATCCTAACCTCTGCCAACACACTGCCTTGGCACAGACTAGGTTACCAACTAGGCTAACCAATGGGTAGTAACAACCACACATCATGAAATAATTAAATCCTTCCTTGTTCTAAATTCTCCAATAAAAAATGTTCCATCTCACTACCAAAAAAACAAGACCTACCCAGATTCTATCCTTCGACCTCCAACTTCATGGTGCCTTAGAGCTAGCTCTATGACTAGTTGGGCTAGCCACTCAGTCAAAGTTACAATTGCAGCACCTTATAATTGTTCTCACTCTGCTTCTAGCCTCAAATCATGCTCTCTTCCTCTTTTTATTATCAACTTCAATGCACAAAGATGTATACGAATTGTGCTCATCGAAAACCACTTTTCAACTGATTTGGTGCTTCATATATATATATATATATATATATATTGGGCATGGTGAATAGAAAAAATGGACAATTATCCAAGGCAAGCATATATGAAGCAAAACAAGGAAAATATTTTTAAGTAAAAGATTATAATATTTAAATATTATAATGAGAAGGTTTAAAAGTGCTTGGGATAAAATTTTAAAAAGGAGGACAAAGGTTTAAAGGTTAAAATTATAATATTTAAATATTTAGATTTAAGATATTATAATGCAAATAGGGTTTAAAATAAAAAGCACCAAAGTCATTGGGAGAAAAAATAAAAGTCAAAATTATAAGTGTCGACATCGTTGGGAAAGAAAGGGAAACACACACACACACACACACATATATATATACATATATATGTATACATATATATATATATATATATATATATACATATATGTATACATATATATATATATATATATATATATATATATATATATATGTATACATATATGTATACATATATGTATATATATATATGTATATATATATATATATATATATATATACATATATATATATACATATATGTATATATATGTATACATATATATATATATATATATATATATATATATATATACATATATGTATACATATATATATATACATATATGTATACATATATATATGTATACATATATGTATACATATATATATGTATACATATATATATATATATACATATATGTATACATATATGTATATATATATATATATATGTATACATATATGTATATATATATATATATATATATATATATATGTCTCCCTTTCTTTCCGAACAATGTCGACACTTATAATTTTGAATTTTATTTTTTCTCCCAACGACTTTGGTGCTTTTTATTTTAAACCCTCTTTGCATTATGATATCTTAAATCTAAATATTTAAATATTATAATTTTAACCTTTAAAACTTTGTCCTCCATTTTACAATTTTATCCCAAGCACTTTTAAACCTTCTCATTATAATATTTAAATATGATATTTAAATATTATAATCCTTTACTTAAAAATATTTTCCTTGCTTTGCTTCATATATGCTTGCCTTGGATAATTGTCCATTTTTACTATTCACTAAGCCCATATTTGACCTTAATGATATATTGTCCATCCTTATAAACTTTTCATCCTTGAAGAATATTTTTGCCTTAAATACCATGTGTCCTTTGACATCAATGACAACACAATATTTCCAACAATCTCAAAACCTCATTAATTTGCTTCCTTTGTTGATAAACTGGAAATTGTAGCAAATCTCAAAACTCCATTAATTTGCTTCCTTTGCTAGTAAATTAGAAACTACAATAAAAATAAAATCTCCATTAATTAACTTTCATTGCTAGTAATCTAGAAATTACAACAAAACTCAAATATCCATTAATTTGCTTTCTTTGTTGATAATCTAGAAATCGTAGCAAAACTTACTGATAAATTGGACATTCTAGAAAAACTTAAAAATTCGTTATTTTTTTCCATTGTCAGTAAATTAAAAATTACAGCAAAACTCGAAAATCCATTAATTTGCTTCCTTTGTTGGTAATATAGAAATTATAGCAACACATTCAATTTATGCTTTCCAATAATGGCAACGAATGTGGGATATGGGAGACTAAAATTCATGTCCTTTTGTTTTCTCTTAGTAGCTAGAAATATCTAATATTTTTTTACCTATATGCTCCTGCATCATATATGACTAGTAAGATAAGTGCTTCATGATATATAGCTCACAAACATGATTTTTTTATTAAACTTTATTTCTATTTTAGACTTGCTGTCTTCACAATACCATTTTTCATATTATCATTTCATTTTAGAATTTAAACCTTCTCTTGTAGAATCCACTCAATATTTCATTCACTTTGTCCCATTCCATCACATCCATCCAACCATAATCAACATGTATTTTGTTGGCCATTTTATCTTTATGCCAACAATAGTTCATAGGGTTATTACTTCTACCACAAATATAACATGCACACAAATCCCAATACTTGGCTATCACATGTCTTGATTGTCTAGAATAACTGCAACAAAATATTTCATTCTCTACATAGGTTTCTCCTTTCACAAACTATGTGTCACCACTTTCTATTTTACCATCATAACCAAAGACTTAATTATTTAACCTTACATTTGGATTTATAGGATTTCTTATGCATTGCATATTTCCTACCAATCCTTTATATATCCCATTTTTCATTAAATTAGATCCAATACTTTTGGTGTTCCCTTCAAAGTATCAATTCTCTTCATCACCATTATGTTCTTCAAAAACATATCCTTTGTCACAACCATTATAATAATTAATATCAATAATATTTAGAATGATATCATGATGCTTGTCTTTATGTATAGTTAATGGTGTTATAGTTTTCCTTCACAAATTCCTTTTCAAGAATTATTTTCATGTGATCAAGCAATTTTTTGGACTACTTTCCACTTCTTCTCCTTTGTACTACAATTTACTTGGTATATATTTTCATCCTTTGTATTAGTGTAGGTGTTAACCCTACCATCATGCATTATCTTATATCAAGCTATCATGACCATACCAATAAAACATGACAAGCATTCATAGGCATAATATCACAGAGTATCTTATCTTTATAGGAATAAAATTGAAAGTTCACCATAAATTGTTCACTTACCAAAGTTTTGTGTCCTTTTAGAACATTGAAATCTTGTATGGATTTGGGTGTTCAGTCCTTTTCAACCCAATTATTGGCTTCTCCACATTTAAACCATTTTTATGGAATCCTCTACACCTTCCTCTACCATAACCACATTTTACTCTTGATAAATATGTACTTTCTCTAGTGTTATGGTTGAACTTACTTAAAGAAGTAATGGCTTATCCCTATTGGTTTTGCTAGTATCTTTTACTATTGGTTTGTGCTCTTCCTCTAGAGAACCATTTTCTTCCTTTGGAAATATTTTATTTCCTTCTAGATAATTTCTCCTTTGCTTTCAAGGCACATTGATAGGCCTCTTCCATAGACCTCAACTTGATCATATAGAATTCATCTTAGGTATACATGCAAAGTCTATTTACATACTTTGAAATCTCCTCTTCATTGTCTTCTATATGACCAACCTGAATAGTGAGCTTGTAAAATTACTGCATGTAGCATTTTACATTAATCTCCTCTTGAATTAGATTTATCAAAAGATCCATTTGATAATTTAATGTAATGAACTTGGCCTTCAATTCAGCAATTTTTTTTATCCCTAGTATTGATCTTTTATTTCTCTTTTATTTTTCTCTCTCTTTGGACATGATCTTACCACAAATATGCATGCATGAAAACTTCATCTTATTAAGGTCTTTTATTGACTAAAATTCAAAGTATTTCTCCATGTCTACAATCCAGTATACAAGCTCGTTTGGATTCAAACTTCCATTTTAGTATAGGCTCTTCAATATTGGATTATGGACCATATTTGTGATTGATATCAAGAATCTACACTCTAGTTCATCCTCTTGGCCTTATTTAGGATTTTGAGCTAATTTTTCTTTCTCCTAATCACTAACATCATCAAAATCCACTCCCTTATTTACAGTATCTCAATGGCATCCAACCTAGTTGTAATTACTCTTAACATCTTAGCAATATCTGTTGAGCAAGGTATAGCAAAGGCATTGCAAAAGTATTGTCATTGTTGTCAACACAGACAGATTGATGCAGTTGATGCAGTCCAGAGGTCAGTCAGATCAAGTGCAGTGAATTTCAAGGAAAATAGAGGTGATCCAGATTCAAAAATTGGCAGAAAAAGACAAAGAAGAAAATTGTCGCGATATCGCGACAAAATAGGAGAGAGAGAAGGCGCAAGAAAAATTGTCACGATTTCGTGACATAAACTAGGAGAGAGAAAGTGCACGCCAAATTGTCGCGATTTCACGACATAAAATAGGAGAGAGAAGATGCAAGCAAAATTTTCGTGATTTCGCGACATGTGGGCAGAGAAGGAAGCAAGGTGAAAAGATGTCGCGATTTCGTGACATCTTGGAGGAAAATGCACTAAGTCAAGTAAGTGTAGCAATTTCGCTACAAGTTTGAAAGTTAAGGCGTAAGAGTGCAGCGATTTCACTGCATGTTGAAATGAAGGGCAAAGAAGGTGTAGCGATTTCGCTACAAGTGAAAAAGCACAAACAAGAAGGTGTAGCGATTTCACTGCATGAAAAAATGTATGGAAACAAAAGTGTAGCGATTTCACTACAAATCAGAAGTTAAGAAAACTAAGTTGCAGCGATTTCGACACAAGGAAAAATTCACAAGAAGAAGGTGTAGCGATTTTGCTACATGTTGAAACAAAGGGAAACTAAGGTGTAGCGATGGCGCTACATGTTGAAACAAAGGGAAACTAAGGTGTAGCAATGGTGCTACATGTTGAAACAAAGGGAAACTAAGGTGTAGCGATTTCGTTACTAGTCAAAAGTGTAGAACTGAAAGATGCAGCAATGATATTACAAGTCAAAATTTTATGAAAAGAGGCAAGGTGAAAACATAAGGCACAAAGATGTAAAAAATTTTCCATTGCATGAAGCATAGTGTCACGATTTCGCGACATGTTCTTTTTTCGCTACTGCTGGCAAAGAAGAGTGTACGGAAGCCGAAAGTGTCACGATTTTGCGACAAGCAGGATGATGACGTCAGCAAGAGTCAAAAACGTCGTGATTTTGTGACAAGAAGGATGATGACGTCAGCGAAGTTGAAAAGTGTCACGATTTTGTGACAGGATGAAAGAAAAGCCACTGGAAGCCAGAAACGTCACGATTTCATGACATTATGAAGGATGACATCATAAAATGTTCAAAGTGTCACGATTTCATGACAGGAGCAGCGGAAAGGCTTTCAAGGCCAAATTGGTCGCGATATCGCGACAACCTTCAGGGTGACGTCACCATAAGTTAAAAATGTTGTGATATCACGACAGGCGACATGTTGGTAGGTAAAAGCCAAAAAAGCAGGCATGGTGACACATGTCATAAAAGACATCATGCAGCCAGTTACATAAAATGTAACTGATGTCAGATCTGCAGTTACAGATTGACAAGTGTCAGTCATGCATTCGAATAGCCGTTTGCATGTATTCAAAGAATCAAATATAAATTATCGAAAGGTTTTCAAAAAGTCTTTTTACAGCTTTCGAACGGTCACACTCATGGAATCGAACAGACATTTTGCTTGTATTCAAAGAGCCGAATATGAAGGATCAAGATATACTTTTCGAGAAGATATGTTTGCAGCATTCAAAACAGCCATACTACAAGAAATTGAAACGTCGTATTGCAGGGTTTCGAACAGTCATTTTTGAACAGCCACTTATTTGCAGGAGAAAATAATTCGAACAGTTGGGTATATGATTCGAATGCGTTCCGGATTGGATGTATATAAATGAATAGCTATAAAGAGAAATTGCTGCTGTTAGAGAGAAGTTGTTGCAGAAAGAGAAATATTGCTGTGAAAAGAGGGTTTGAATATGAAAATTAGCAGAGCCGTGAGAGTGTGCAGAGTTGGATTAATTGCAGACCAGTCAGGGTTGTGCATGAATTGAAGACACTTTTATGTCATTCTAATTGATCAGAATTGCAGTCCAAGTTGGTGCTTGGTACTAGGGATTGGTGCTCCATCTGTTGCAGCAGAAAATTATAGGGGTTGGTGCTCCTTCCAGTGGATGCTGGTAAAGAATTTGTAAAATTGGAATTTTGCAAAGACTGGATTTGGATTGAAGTCCAAGCAATCAATTTTGAGGAGTAGCCAAATTGGTGAACCTCGGTATATTGAGTGTTGTGGTGTGCTCTCTTGTTCAATTTGTTGTTCTAGTTTTTAAGCTATCTTTGTTTCATATTAAATGTTGTAGATATTAAAATTAATAGCTACACTGATTCACCCCCCCCTCTTAGTGTCATTGTGTGAACATCAATTGGTATTAGATCCAAGTTCCTTGTACAAGCTTAATCAGTTAAGGAGATCTTAGAAGAAAAAATGACAGGCGGTGAAGTATTTTCATCCAACAAAGCTCCCTTATTTGATGGAACAAATTACACCTTCTAGAAACTCAAAATGCAAACATATCTGAGTGCATTAGGATATGATATTTGGGATTCTGTAGATAGTGGATACACAGCACCCACTACCCCTCCAACAGATACTACTGAGAAAAAGAAATTTGAGAACAACTCCAAAGCTAAGAATGCCATAATGTGTGGGCTTGTTGACAGTGAACTAATAAGAGTCATGAGTTGTAAATCAACAAAAGACATGTGGGATAAACTGAAGAGCATCCATGAAGGAGACAGTAAGATTAAGGAAGCAAAACTGCAAACTCATCGAGCACAGTTCGAAGCACTGCAAATGAATGAAGATGAAAACATAGAGACTTATATGCTGAGAGTCAACAAAATTATTAATGCAATCAGAGGACTCGGTGAAGAAATTGATGATGCAGTTGTTGTGAAAAAGGTTCTCAGAACACTTCACAAAATATTTAACTCCAAAGTCTCTGTAATAGAAGAGGCAAAAGATCTAAACAACTTCAGCATGGATGAGTTGCATGGTTCCCTGACAGCATATGAAATGAGAATAGGGCAAACAAAGTCTACAAATAGAGAAGCAGCTTTTAAAGCACACAAGAATATAAAAGCTAAACATGAATCTGAGGATGAAGGAACACTGGATGAAACAGAAGCCAATTTTGTTTGAAAACTCACAAAAGGAAAAGGAAAATATAGAGGGAAGCTACCTTTTAAATGCTTCAATTGTGGAGGAGTCGGTCATTTTGCAGCCAAATGTCCAATGCAGGAGAGAACCAAAAATGGTGAAGGTTCACACCAAGAAAAAGGTGACTGGAAGAAGAAATTTTTTTTTAGAAAGAACAACTTCAAGAAGAAAAGTTTCATAACCAAGAATGTCAGCAGTTCTGAAGAAAGCACAGATGAGGAGTCTAAAGAAGAAGGAGGTGAAGCTCTGTTCATGGCACTTGAAGAAGAAAGAATAGAGGAAAATCAGGAAGGTGATGAAAATTCCAAGGATGAAGCTGAAGTGTATTTGGAAGGAGAATTGGTTGCTGCACTTGAAGAGTTGAGTGCAGAAAGGAAGAAGAATAAAAAATTTTCAAAAAAATTAGAGAATGCCAAAAGACATAATAAACAATCTGAAAATACAGACAGAGGAATTCAAGAAAATGTCTGAAGTTCTTGATGAACAATTAACTGTAAAGACAGTTGAATGAAGCAAGCTAGAGGAAGACATTGTTAAGTTAAGGATGTAGTTAGAGGAGATGAATAGAAAATTGAATTGTTTTCATAAGTTTGAAGAAAGTACTGTAAATCTGGATAAAATGTTAAATAACCAAAGGCCTTCTGGCATAAAATTTGGTTTAGGCTTTGATGAAGGAGAATCTTCAAAGTATTCAAAGAACTTAAATATAGAACCCATAAAGAAAGAAGAAAAGATCAGGGTTGAACCGGAAAAACCAAATCATGCAAAAGAAAACAATAATGCCGGATTCAAGAAGAATACCGACAAATATGGATTCACAAAAGTCACACATCCAAGGAGGAGAAAAGTCATGGCTCCTACTTCAAACTTGCAAAGACCGGCACCCAGGTTTAATCATGCATTTTCTGGTTATTGTTTTAAATGCAATGCTTATGGCCATAAGATTTCAGATTGCAGGCATAATGTATCTCAAAGGAATTTTACCAACAGAAATGTTTTTTCTCCTTTAATGAATTATGCAGTTGAATGTTATAATTGTCATAATTTTGGACATATTGCTAGAAACTATAGAAGCACTTTTGCATCAAATAATTATCAGGGTAGAAAATCTCAGCCAAGTGGGTTGAAACAAAACCAAAAATTTCTTGAAAAACAGGCACATGCTAATGAAAGGACAAAGGCAAAACAAGTAGCAAAATCTGCTATCAAACCAGAATGGAAAGAAAAGGAATCTTTGATTGTCCAGACTACTTTTAAAGCTCAGAACAAATCAGCACCTTGGATACTTGACAGTGGTTATTCCAGTCACATGACAGGTGACAAGCAAAAGTTTGAGAATTTACAGAATTATGAAGGTGGTTCTGTGAAATTTGGAAATAATGATGGAGCAAATATTGTTGGAAAGGGATCAGTCAAGATTAGTGATGGCAATATAAAATCAAAAGAAGTCTTGTTTTTAATTGGCCTAAAGAATAAGTTGCTAAGTGTAAGTCAAATATGTGACAGAGGTCATGATGTAATCTTCAAGAAGGAGGGCTGTGAAGTAAGAAAGACAAAAAATGAAAATTTAATAGCCACTGGACTGAGAACTTCTGGAAATATGTATACACTTTCAAAAACTACAAAAGGAACATGCTTGATTGGACAGGAATATGAAAACTGGCTATGGCACAAGAGGCTTGGGCATATTAGTTTTGACAATATGGCAAAAATCAGTTCAAAAAGAGCAGTTAGAGATATACCAAACATTGGCAAACCTGTAAATAGCATCTATGAGTCATGCCAAAAGGGAAAACAAACTAGAGCCACTTTCAAAGCAAAAGAATACTTCACTAGCAAGCCATTAGAACTAATTCACACCGATCTATGTGGACCCATGAGAACAGAAAGCATAAATGGACACAAATATTTTATGCTGTGTATAGATGACTACTCAAGAATGACATGGGTACTATTTCGAAACTCAAGTCGAAGCCTTTGAGATGTTTAAAACCTTCAAAAATCTTGTTGAGAATCAATCGGGAAAAATAATTAAATGCCTAAGATCGGACGAGGGAGGAGAGTTTATCTCCGAAGAATTTGTAGAATACTGTCAAAAACATGGGATAAGAAGACAGTTTTCAGTAGCTAGGACACCTCAGTAGAATGGTGTTGTAGAAAGGAAGAATAGAATAGTGTAGGAAATGGCAAGGACAATGCTGGAAGAAAACAAAATAGCTGACAGATTTTGGAAAGAGGCAGTTCATACTGCAGTTTACATTCAAAACAGGTGCATGCTGAGACCACATGAAAGCAAAACACCTTATGAGTTGTGGTTTGGCAGAAATGCAACAACAAGACATTTCAAAGTATTTGGCAGCAAGTGCTACATAAAACGGACTGAAGATAACCTCGATAAATTTGAAGATAGAGCTGATGAAGGTATCTTTCTTGGTTACTCAACAAAAAGCAAGGCCTACACATGTTACAACAAGAGGTTGAAGAAAATTGTTGAAAGTGCTGATGTGAAAGTTGATGAAGGTAGAGAACAAGAAACTACTTATCAAGAAAAATACCCTATGTATGAAGAAGTCATTGAAGGTGATGATGAAAAAAAAAACAAAGAAGAATCAAAAAATTGATCCAGATGGTGTAAAAACTGAATCTGAAGAAGAAGAAAACAAGAAATTTAAAATAGGCAACTGGAAAAAAAATCATCCAAGTGAACAGATTATTGGGGATCCCACAGATGGTATTCAGACAAGAAGAACAGCAGTGAGGAACTATTCTCTGTTATCTAGTATTGAACCTAAAAATGTTGCTGAAGCAAGCATTGATGAAAGTTGGATGAAGGCAATCAATGAAGAACTAGATCAGATAGAGAAAAACAATACCCGGGAATTAGTACCTAGACCAACAAATAAAAACATAATTGGCACTAAATGGGTTTTTAGAAATAAATTGAATGAAGATGGGCGAGGTTGTCGAAATAAGGCAATATTGGTATGTAAAGGCTATGCTCGAGGTTGAAGGCATTGATTTTGAAGAAACTTTTGCACCGGTAGCTGGACTAGAGGCAATCAGAATGTTTATGGCATTAGCAGTTCATAAAAACTTCAAAGTATATCAAATGGATGTAAAATCAGCATTTTTGAATGGAAAAATGGAAGAAGAGGTTTACATTGAACAACCAAATGGCTTCCAACTTGGTGACAATCCAGATTTTGTTTGCAGGTTAAAGAAAGCTTTATATGGATTAAAACAGGCACCCAGAGCATGGTATGCAAGGCTGGATAATTATCTAATTAAACAAGGGTTCAAGAAAGGTTTGGTGGATAGCAACTTATATGTCAAAACAGAGAAGGGGCATCTTATTGTTCTTATTGTTTATGTATATGATATAATATTTGGCAGCAGCATGGATGAATTTTGCAAAGACATCAAATAAAATGAAGAAATAATTTGAGATGTCTATGATTGGTGAACTTTCTTATTTTCTAGGACTGCAGGTCAATCAAAATGAAAAAGGCATTTTTATTTCTCAAGTTAAATATGTAAAAGAAATGCTGAAAAAGTTCACAATGGAAGACAGTAAACCTGTAAGCACTCCCATGACAACAGGTTGTAAGTTGAGCAAGGATGATAAATCCCCAGATGTAGATCAAACTATGTACAAGTCTATGATTGGAAGCCTGCTGTATTTAACAGCCACTAGACCAGATATATTACAAGCAGTATGCATGGTTGCAAGATTTCAAGCCAGTCCCAAAGAAACTCATGTAACAGCTATAAAGAGGATCTTCAGGTATCTCAAGGGTACTATGGATTATGGGTTGTGGTACCCAAAAGGTAAAGATTTCACTTTGATTGCATATTCTGATGCAGATTGGGCTGGATGTATTGATGATAGGAAGAGTACAAGTGGAGGAGCATTTTATCTTGGAGACAGATTGGTAGCATGGCACAGCAAGAAACAAGAATCAGTATCTCTATCCACTGTAGAAGCAGAATACATTGCAGCCACAACTTGCTGTACACAGATATTATGGATGAGACAAACTTTGAAAGATCTTGGTATCCACTTCAAAGAGCCAATATCAATAAAATGTGATAACACTAGTGCTATCAACATATCCAAGAATCCAGTTATGCATTCAAGAACCAAACATATTGCAATCCGATATCATTTCTTGAAGGATAAAGTTGTAGAAGGAGAGGTCAAATTGGATTTTGTTCCAACTACAAAGCAAGTAGCTGATATATTCACAAAACCTTTGCCAAAGGAAGTATTTGAATATCTTCGAAAGAAGTTGGGGGTAGTCACACTACCCAAGCACTGACTAGTTATGGGAAACACATTCTCAGGGGGAGCATTCAAACTTTTTTAGTCTGAGAATGTTGTGCATAGACTCAAGGGGAGTCTGCAGCAGCCCTTTGGTATTATTGGCAAAGGGGGAGAAGAAATTGAGCAAGGTTGCAGTGTGTTGCCAACAATTCCAAAGGGGGATATTGTTGAGCAAAGTACATCAAAGGCATTGCAAAATTATTATCATTGTTGTCAACACAGACAGATTGATGCAGTTGATGCAGTCCAGAGGTCAGTCAGATCAAGTGCAGTGAATTTCAAGGAAAACAGAGGTGATCCAAATTCAAAAATTGGCAGAAAAAGACAAGGAAGAAAACTGTCGTGATATCGCGACATGTTTTCTGTCATGATATCGCGACAAAACAGGAGAGAGAGAAGGCGCAAGAAAAATTGTCATGATTTTGCGACATAAACCAGGAGAGAGAAAGTGCACGCCAAATTGTCGCGATTTCGTGACATAAACTAGGAGAGAGAAGATGCAAGCAAAATTGTCACGATTTCACGACATGTGGGCAGAGAAGGAAGCAAGGTGAAAAGATGTCATGATTTCGTGACATGTTGGAGGAAAATGCACTAAGTCAAGTAAGTGTAGCGATTTCGCTACAAGTTTGAAAGTCAAGGCAGAAGAGTGCAGCGATTTCACTACATGTTGAAATGAAGGGCAAAGAAGGTGTAGCGATTTCGCTACAAGTGAAAAAGCACAAACAAGAAGGTGTAGCGATTTTGCTGCATGACAAAATGTATGGAAACAAAGGTGTAGCGATTTCGCTACAAATCGGAAGTTAAGAAAACTAAGTTGTAGCGATTTTGACACAAGTAAAAATTCACAAGAAGAAGGTGTAGCGATTTTGCTACATGTTGAAACAAAGGGAAACTAAGGTGTAGCGATGGCGCTACATGTTGAAACAAAGGGAAACTAAGGTGTAGCGATGGCGCTACATGTTGAAACAAAGGGAAACTAAGGTGTAGCGATTTCATTACTAGTCAAAAGTGTAGAACTGAAAGATGCAGCAATGATATTACAAGTCAAAATTTCATGAAAAGAGGCAAGGTGAAAACACAAGGCACAAAGATGTAAAAATTTGGCCATTGCATGAAGCATAGTGTCACGATTTCGTGACATGTTCCTTTTTCATTGCTACTAGAAAATAAGAGTGTACGGAAGCCGAAAGTGTCACGATTTCACGACAAGCAGGATGATGACGTCAGCAAGAGTCGGAAACGTCACGATTTCACGACAAGAAGGATGATGACGTCAGCAAAGTTGAAAAGTGTCGCGATTTCACGACAGGATGAAAGAAAAGCCACTGGAAGCCGAAAACGTCGTGATTTCATGACATTATGAAGGATGACGTCATCAAATGTTCAAAGTGTCGTGATTTTGCGATAGGAGCAGCGGAAAGGCTTTCAAGGCCAAATTGGTCGCGATATCGCGACAACCTTCAGGGTGACGTCAGCATAAGTTAAAAATGTCGCGATATCGCGACAGGCGACAGGTTGGCAGGTAAAAGCCAAAAAAGTAGGCATGGTGACACGTGTCATAAAAGACATCATGCAGCCAGTTACATAAAATGTAACTGATGTCAGATCTGCGATTCATGATTGACAAGTGTCAGTCATGCATTCGAACAGCCGTTTGCATGTATTCAAAGAATCAAATATAAATTATCGAAAGGTTTTTGAAAAGTCTTTTTTACAGCTTTCGAACGGTCACACTCATGGAATCGAACAGACATTTTGCTTGTATTCAAAGAGCCGAATATGAAGGATCAAGATATGCTTTTCGAGAAGATATGTTTGCAGCATTCAAAACAGCCATACTACAAGAAATCGAAACACCGTATTGCAGGGTTTCGAACAGTCGTTTTCGAACAGCCACTTATTTTTAGTAGAAAAGAATTCGAACAGTTGGGTATATGATTCGACTGCGTTCCAGATTAGATGTATATAAATGAATAGCTATAAAGAGAAATTGTTGTTGTTAGAGAGAAGTTGTTGCAGAAAGAGAAATATTGCTGTGAAAAGAGGGTTTGAATAAGAAAATTAGCAGAGCCGTGAGAGTGTGTAGAGTTGGATTAATTGCAGACCAGTCAGGGTTGTGCATGAAGTGAAGACACTTTTATGTCATTCTAATTGATCAGAATTGCAGTCCAAGTTGGTGCTTGGTACTAGGGGTTGGTGCTCCATCTGTTGTAGCAGAAAATTACAGGGGTTGGTGCTCCTTCCAGTGGATGCTGGTAAAGAATTTGTAAAATTGGAATTTTGCAAAGACTGGATTTGGATTGAAGTCCAAGCAGTCAATTTTGAGGAGTAGCCAAATTGGTGAACCTCGATATATTGAGTGTTGTGGTGTGCTCTCTTGTTCAATTTGTTGTTCTAGTTTTTAAGCTATCTTTTTTTCATATTAAATGCTGTAGATATTAAAATTAATAGCTACACTGATTCACCCCCCCCTCTCAGTGTCATTGTGTGAACATCAATATCAATATTTTTAAGGTGCTCATGTCCTTCCTTTTTATACCATATCCTCTTCAACCTTGGATTTAATACCAAATTATGCAGTCTATATGAGAGATCTAATGAAAGACAACCTCTTCTAGAAGCTAAATATTTTAAATTTTTATAAACCAAAAAACAAACAACAACAATTTACTTACATCATAAAAACAATATTGACTAGCAAATTTTTAGTATCTAAAATAAAAACAAGTAACAAAAATATTGTATTCACTAAAATTCCCTTATTGGTAAATTAGAAATTATAGTAAAACTCAAGACCCTATTAAGTTTCTTCCTATGCTGGTAAAATAAAAATTATAGCAAAACATAAAATTCCATCAATGTGATTTCTTTGTCAGTAAGCTAAAAATTATAGAAAAACTCAAAACTCTATTAATTTGTTTCCTTTTTTAGTGATCTAGAAATTAAGCAAAACTCAAAAATTAATTAATTTACTTCCTTTCTTGGTATATTGGAATTTGTAGCAAAACTCAAAACTCCAAAATTGGATGATGTTATGCTTTGTGTTTAATGTTGCCCAGGTTTTCTAGACCCTTCTTCAACAAGCATCAAAGGTGGTGGAGCAACTCATGTAACACTTAGATGTCTACACCAAGCATGATGACGTGGTGGCCAAAACTAGCAACAAATATTATTAAGCCACCTTTGATATATTTTTGAATTGTCTTTTTGGCTTGTCTCTGATGACTTAGCTCATCGTTTTTGCTTTTTGGTTCCTTTTTGGCATCCACTAGAGGCTTCCTTTCCCTGATCACTAATCTATTTGGACCATCAGGGTGATCCTTTGAGTTCCCTCTATTTGTTGTTCCTTTTGGTTGTGTTTTGTGTGGACTCTCCTATTTTTTTTTTCTGTAAAAGGTTTTGGGGTCCTTTCAAAACTCCATCCTCCAATATATAAAAAAAAAACTCCATTAATTTTCTTCCATTGTCAATAAACTAGAAATTACAACAAAACTCGAAATTCTATTAATTTGATTCTATTGCTAGTAAACTAAAAATGGCATCAAACTCAAAAATACATTAAATTTCCTCCTTTGTTTGTAAACTAGAAATTACAATAAACTCAAAGCTACATTGATTTGCCTTCTTTGTTAAAAAAATTAAAATTATTGCAACACATACCATTTATATTTTTTCCAACAATGGAAACAAAGGTGGAAAATAAGAGAATAAAGTCACATCCCTTATTCTCTTGGCAACTAGAAAGATCTTATATTTTATTTTACATGGATTCTCCTACATCACTACTAAACTAGAAACCATGGATCCATTATCCATTCAAGATAAATAGTATCATATTGGTAAATATTTTTATATGAAGGGTTTCCTCCTAGTCCAAGAACCCCATTCTCACCCTAAATCATATTTTATTTTAATTCTAGATCCTATTAGTTTATTTTAGGAGCTATACTCCTATGAATAACACATTATAGAAGATATTTTCTAGTGCTATCTACATATCATTTTCTATCCTCTTCTTGACTTGTACCATACCATACACAATTATTGACAATTTAGCGCTAAAATACATATTTGGTGGTAATCATTGCCAATGGTGAGCCTAGAGTAATCAACAACATTGTGTCACTATTTTATTTCCCCTACAAAATTATGGTCAATCCACCATATTTTTATTCACCTCATTATTGGGTTCCATCATTATTCTCACTTCTAAAATTACTTTTTCACTTGGTTACTCTTTCTCAATATATATAAGTTTTTCTCTAATTTTGCTCAACCTTTATAGTTAAACATAATGTTTACATATGTAGTTCTTTGAGTTGAAATAAATTATTGTAGTTATTTAATAAAAAAATTCCTATCCATTTTACCTACAAGTATGTCTTCTTTATGATTACCCAAGCCTTTGCTTTCCCACTGATGCACGTAATATCTTTTCTAGTTGACACTTTTGTATGACCATTCATTATTCATAAGAACTATTACTTATTATTTACAATTATAACTTCCTAACTAAGACTGAATTTTTGGTCATCTTAATTGTACTTCGATTGTCATAATATATTTGTGTTGGACCATATATGAGGAGTCTGACATCTTGAAGTAGTTTCCACAACCAAATAACTTCCTTAGTGGTCTCAAGTATTGCCTTATACTCTGCTTTTTCTAAAGATAAGTAAACTGTAAGCTATTTCTTGGTATTCCATGAAATGGTACCTTTGGCACCAACTATTTCATCTAGTCATTACTCTTCCCTCACAAATCAAAATATTCCTCAATATCAGGACCTCCCCACAAATCAAAATATTCCTCAATATCAGGACCTCCCCACAAATTATCCATATCCTCATTCCCATTCTACTCCTCATCCATCTAAATATAATGCCATCATCATCCAATCCTTCACCTAAGTGGGTCCAATCTACCATAAATGAAGCCCAAATTCACTTACCCATTTACAAAGGTAAAAGTCCTTATGCCCTAAGACACCAAGTGAATTATGGCTTCATGGCCAAAGTCCTTAGACAAACATAACCTTCTAATTTCAAAGAAGCACGTGGTGATCCTAAATGTATTCTTGCCATGAATTGGATTCCATTGAACAAAATCACACATAGGAGTTAGTTTATTTACCCCCAGGTAAAACCACCATTGGTAAAAAATGGGTGTACAAGGCAAAGTATAAATAGGATGGCTCATTATATCGTTACAAGGCTTTCCTAGTAGGTCAAGGCTATAAGAAATAAGAGGGAATTTATTATGAGGAGTCTTTTTATCCCGTGGCAAATATGACTATAATCCACATAGTTATTACTTTAGATCCTCAAAAATAGTGGCCTATATATCATATGGATGTAAAAAGTACCTTTCGTAATCGTGCATTGAAGGAGGAAGTGTATGTTAACCAACTACCAGGACACACAATCAAAGTACAAGAAAATAAAGTCCTCAAATTTAATAAAGCTCTGTTAGGGTTGAAGCAAGCACCCTGAACATGGTATGCCAAAACTTACTCCTATTTTTTCAACCATGGTTTCACTAGATCTGTAGCAAAATATACTCTCTATGTGAAACATTGGAGGAACCTCATCATTTTGGTTACATTGTATGTGGATTATGTTCTTATTATAGGTAATGACACATATGGAATAAGGTTTCTCAAAGAGGACTTATGCAAAATTTTTGAAATGACTAACTTGGGCCTCCTCCACTATTTATTAGGCATAGAGGTATGGTAATATCCTGGTGAGATCTTTATCTCCCAGGATAAATACATGTAGTCTATCTTGGAGATGTTTTGCATGGATGAGTGTAAACCATCCCACACTCCCATGGAAACCTGATTGAAATTGGTCAATAGTGATGAAGAAAGGGTTGATGACACCCTTTACAAACAACTAGTTGGTATTTTGATCTACTTCACTTCAATTAGACTAGATATTACCTATTTAGTTGGCATTATTTCCAAATTCATGCAGGATCCTAAGAAGAGCCATTGGATAGTAGTGATACCAAATGTTGGACAACAATTAAAGATCACAAGCTTATTAATAAACAATTAGTACATATATATATAGGCACCATAATTTTAAGATATTATGAAAAATGTCAAGATATCCATAACCTCACATAGATCAATCCATGTGACATGTATAATAAAAAATATACATGAGACAAAATATAAAGTGCACATGAGCCAAAAGGTAAAGTGCACATTATAATATTCTAACAATCACATTTTCCTTTTTTATTTTCATGCATGACGTCATATTTTTTACCACTAATTTTATCTGGCCTCATCACCTTTTAAGTCTTTGTATTTTTAGTACCTTCTCCTTGGGCTAATTGTTAATAGTAAGTTTCCTTTTAGCATCAATTTTTGCCCCCTTAATTCCTCACTTCCATTCCATTCCATTACTCCATTTCTTCCTCAACTTTAAATCCTACCTTGTCCCTAGATAACTAGGGTCCTGATGGTTTTTGAAGCCTTATACTTAATATAAAATTACCATAAAAAATAATCATAGGATCGAATATAATAAAGTTACAATATAAGGAATCCAATAAATATAATGTAATAGATATAAGTAAGCCAACTAATATGTATAATATTCAATAATATAAAGAAGTATGAATATAAATCCTGAAATATACACAATAATATCACTTACAATACTAGTTGCTCAAATGTATGCAAACTTGTATTACTCCTCTTTCTATTACAAATATCTCATATAAATGACTCTATAGATAATGTAGAACATTGTAGATCTCTATGTATCTCATATAGCTCTTATCTCTCATATGTCTCATATATCCTCTATGGAGTAATATATAGCCATTCTAGGATGACTCTTTGGTTACTATGACTCTTCCTTTCCATATGCCAAGCCTTATGACTCTTGGATTCTTTACTTGAAACATGTATACACATTATACTATATTGTGTTCACACTTATACTTGAATCTTCACATAATGCTTCCTAATTTAAGGATATATGTGCACACTTACATATTGGATACTTGTGCGTATTTACACTCATAAAATTTGTACACATATTTACATGACACTTGTGCATTTACTGAACATTATTACATTACATGAAATATTAACTCACTCTCTAATCTAAGACACAACTCTAATATAATATTTAGAGTGATGTACCAAGGTGGTACATTGGCATGTACCAAAAAATGTAATAATCTACAACACCCCCTTGTATTACATTATTTGGTTATTGAAGACTTTAGCTTTCAATATGATCTTCCTTCTAATCCTGAAGCCTATGTTGTTATTTCTTGCTTTCTTTGGATCTTCTTATTTTACTTGCTTAACATTGTCTTTGAATTTAGGTTTTCTGTTTTGATTTCTTCTCTTCCTCTTTATTTTTTTCTTTTTCTACAATTGTATTTATGATATATTTGACAATATACCACTTAAGGATTTAGTTAGTAAGTCATCAAAATAATATAGCTTCGATATCAATAATTCTTCATATGTTTCATTATCTTTCTCAAATTTTCTCTTCCTTTGAAAAATCTCAAAACTAATTAATGATAGACACATCACTAAACAGTCCTCTGAAGAAAATATAATGGTGTTTTGGGAGTCCCACCATGTCTAGAAAATATTTTTGTGAAGATAGCTTATAAGAGATGTAAAATTTCCTTCTTTTACTTATTTGAGAAACAAAGTTAATTTTTCTTTTAAATTATTAAATATTTTTTTATTTTCATCAAAGTCACATATTAAATTGAGAGTAAAATCTAAGTGCATGCAACATGTCTTCACTATCCGCATTAAATGCATTCTTAACAATTTCTTCTATTTATCTTAAAAAATTTCCTTTTTGTAGTCTACCTTATGTCTCCCTAGGTTTTGAATAATTTTTCATGTTCCTAAACTATCAAAAACCTATGATGTCTAATTTTTTATGACTCCCTCATTAATTAGAAACTAGAAAAATTAAGAATGTTTGGAAATTTAATATTCCTAAGTTTGAAGTAGGCTTCCTTATCTCTCCACAATTAAATAATTTGCATATATTCTTTGACCTTTCAATTTCAAGAAATAATAAAGTAACCAAACCTTCAAATGCAAAAAACACTTTATAACTATTTCTACATATCACTCCAAAAAATCTAAAAACCTTAATTAAACTATTAATTATTTTTTTTTTCACTCAAAATTAAACTTTAAAACATTAGAAAAATTAAAAGATCAAATAATTTTCCTTATCACTCCACTAAACCTTAGGTTAAGCTTTGAAAAAATAATCAAAAACCTAATTTACCTTACGTAGACTTTTGATGGTGATTTTTCTTTGTGCTCATTTATCCTCATTTATAAATTTGAAAACCAACATATTGCACTTTTTTTGGATGTTTCACTGACTCCTCTTTCTTGAATGGATTGCATGTGAATAAAAAACCATGCATTAACTTATATTGGCAAAAAAATGCTTCATTGTCTATTGTTCTATCTTCCTTCTCCCAATGTGGTACACATTTTTATAAATAAAAATTTGAATTTGGTTTTGATGCTTCTTTCAAATATGTTACAATGTTACAACATTTGAATGCTCCTTCATAATGCTCAACTCAACACATGATTCTTGAATGATGAATTTACCTTTTTAATGTATTCTTGCTGGAAAGTCAAACATTTGACTCCAAGTGGCAATTGGCTCTTCGATAGATGATGCTTGATTCTCCAAAACCTGATGCTTAAATTTCCAAAAACTACCACTTTGATTCTTTCTCCCTAGAAGATTTATCTCTTGCACTTCCTCATCTATATAAATTACTTGAATGGGTCTAGGGTTGATGCTTAATTTCCTTTGATTGGGTAAACTTGGTACATGTGTTAGAATATCTCTAATGGAATTACCCTTTGCTCTATATGCATACTCATGCTATCTAACCACGTTGCAATAATGCTTCCTCTTTACCTTGGCAATGGTTCTTCATTTTTACTTTGATAATGACTTTAATTCTACTATCCAATGTGGACTTCTATAAATTTATCTTTAAATATTCTCTAACTGCTACCCTTCACCTTTCAAAAACTTTTTGAATCTTTATCTTCAATGACACCCTTGTTATATTCAAACTTTCCTTCCAAATATGTCCTCTATCTTGGTCTTCAACTTTTTTTACCTCATGCAGTTCTTACACTATCATTTAACTTGGACTATCCTCAAGAATTTCTATTGTCTTGAAGTCTTCTTGATACCTTCAAGTTTTCTTACTTGCTTGCTTTCTATATTTGTAGAGCAAGTTATATTAATGGTATCTTTTCTTATTAAGGACCAATATTCAATCTTCAATAGGACCTCTTTCTCGGGTCTTTGAGTCTACCTTCAATGGGACCTTTTTCAAATCTCCTTTTGTAGCACCCTAAAATTGGCACAGTAAAATTATAAAATTTATATTTACCTTAGTAAATAATTTAAAAATCAAATTTAACCTCCCAAACCACCCGTTAACTACCGGGTATTCCGTTTCCCCCTTTTCCATGCCAATTTTAGAGGTTGTTTTGACCGTTTGACGATATCGTCGCCGATCAGATGATATCGCCCCATATTTGACGATTTCATCTGGACTAGGATGTCCAGACGATCTTGTCGCAAAACTGAATTTGCATAGTTGGAATCTATTCCAACGGGTCTCCAATCTAGGCAGAAGCGTGTCTGCATCGTTGGGACCCTCCCCCGTTGGAGATCTCCCAAATTGGGATGATCTCCAACCTCCTACCTACTCCCTCTAAGCCTATTTAACCTCTAGGATTTTCCCTCCCCAACCCCTGGCTAAAAATTCTTGGTAAATTGATTCCCCCTACGTTGAAACATCCCTACTTTGCATTTGCATTAGTTTCATATTATTTTGTTGTAGGTACAGCATTATTTTTCAACCGGAGCCAGCACCCATCGTCGCCAACGAACCTGTCCAGATCAGAGGCGATCCTGTCAAATACGAGACGATTTTGTACTGATGCGAGACGATCTCGACTGCAATCCACATCAAGGCAATTAGTGCCTGGAGTTTATTTTTCTCACCTTTTTCTCTGTCATCTTATGTTGCAAATTAGACAATTTATTCAGTTTTTACATTATTTTGCATCTGGAGTTCACCCATTTAGCCTAGATTGCATATTAAGATCATGTTTTGTCATTTAAGTACAGTAATTTACTTTAATTTCTATTCTTAAATATTGTTCAATATTCATATTGCTATTTGGTGTAATTTGCCTCTGTTTGCATAGTAGGATTTCTTGTATTTTGCATCTATTTTTTGTTTTGCAGGTTTCTGATGAATTCGTCAGACGAATTCGTCAGATCTCGAACGATTCTGTCAGTCTCAGACGATTCTATCAGATTCTAGACGAATTTGTTAGTTTTCGGATGATTCTATCAGATTACAGGCGATTCTGTCAAATTCCAGATGATCCAGACTGCCTCAAACATCAAAATCTTCTTCAGACATCCGGATCAGGTATTCCCCATTTTCCTCCTATAAATTCTCTATTTTCTGCTTTCAAATTTGTTTGCTGTATTCATGAAAATTGCATTTTCATGTAGTTTAATTTAGATTCATTCAGCCAAACCTAGTATGAATGTTTAAGATCAAAACGAACTCATCTAAACACATTCCAAAACCTAGGCATGGAAATTGCCATTAAATGTTTCCTGGTGAACCCACCATCCATCGAAAAATCACCAAAATACACCTCCCTTGAGAGGCGGGACTTTCGTAAAGTCCTCTCATTCGAGGTATCGCGACATCCTCTTCCCATCCTCCTTTCGGGCGTGGATCCTATAGCCTGAAGTTAGGGATGCGAAAAATTTGGAGCGATACATTTTGGTGAACCCGACGTGAATGCATCATAACCTTTTGAAAACAAAAACAAAAACAAAAAAAAAAAATTATTAGAACAACTAAAATTTAGATGCATTTTAAAACATTTAAGGTTCAAAGTCATGTTTAGATGGTAGCTCCTAAAAAGAGGTTAGCAGTTACTATAAACGTAGAAAATCAATTGGCAGCTATAGAAGTTAATTTTGTCCTTAGTATCCCTGAAACGAGTAGAAATCAATCCTTGTGGGACGAACTTGACAAGAGACTTAGTATCATCTCATCTAGGTCCACACAACTTAAACAGATTAAGAGGCTAGTCTTGGATAGAATCCTGGATCCTCATAAATTAGTTTTTTATCATGAACTTCAGAGAGCTTGCCATAGATGGTTAGCCTATAGGAGAGCCTTAGTATCTTCAGAGTTGTTCACCTTCGAGGAATACCTCGAGAACGTAGCCATTGTGCACCAATTCCTAGGCCTTGTAGAAGACCAAGAGGTTGTTCTTACAGATAAGGAATGATGGAATAGAGTTCCTCGTGCTATGTTATATCGAGAGTATTGCCACAAGCTTTACTTCTATCAACCAGCATCTGAAACAGATAATATTACCATAGCACTTTTCATCAAATTATTAAAAGAAAACTTTCAATTTGAAGAACATTTCATGACTCCTGAACAACTCGAACCTATTAATGATATTCATAAGTTATTCATAGAAGACTAGCTCATTCACTTTCAGTCTTGTTATTGCGTGCATTTATTGTTTCATTTGTTGTCTTTATTATATTGTTTCAAAGAAAAACTAAAAAAATCAAAACTTAGCACCATGCCTAAACTTAGGAATGGTAAAGAAACTTTAGGGGAAGGAGAATATTGGTTACAATATACAACTGAAAACCCAAATTTCCTTCTTGGAGATTCAAATCCGGAAGGAGAAACTCTAGGTCAATCAGATGAAGACTTAGGGGAAGATAAAGAACAAGAAGCAAATGTTAAAGAGGATGGATCCTCATCCCATAGAATAGCTCCAAATGGAAATATTGCCTTTGACAATGCAGAGCATTTCAAGATATTTCTCATGGAAAACATTGATGACCTTAATGTGGCCATTCGCCTTGATAAAGGGCAAATTAGTAAAACTCAAGCAACCATGGAATATATGTGCAATATGCAGACTAATCCCTTGTCTTTCATTGATCAAGAAAGTGACAAGGGTGGACCATCCAATGCGGATATGGTCACTATAGCCCAAAGCATGTCAAAACAACAGGTTACCCAACCTCCTAAGGAACCTGTTACTCAACCTAAAATCACTCCCGCACAAAATACGATTCCCTTCACTACTTTATTCCGCCAAACTATTGAGAAAAATGCTTTAAATAAATAGAAACCTAAAACTAAGCCAAATACAAACTTTCAACAATCTGGAATACAACATAATACAGCTTCAAAATTCCTCCATAATACTTTTCCTACCAATAATTTACACAACAGTAATATGGCATCTAATCTGCATTTTCCTCCATCCTATGCCCATAACACTCATGTCAATGCCCTACCAAACCAATATGGGGGGCAAACTAGTAATATGGAAGCCATGGTGAAACAATTAGCTTCACGTATGGACCAGATAGATCCCTATCGTCCCTCGTATAATTATCGAGAGATCTGTAGTCAACCTTTGGATCCCATAGTTGTAGCTCAACCATATCCTAAACATTTTCCCATGCCCGTCCTGCCTATATATAAAGGAACCGAAGATCCCATAGAACATCTTCGCATGACGACTTGCTATTACTAAAAATGTTCCCTAAAAGTTTAAGTGGAATGGCATTAGAGTGGTACTATCAATTGCCCACTCATTCTTTGAGAAACTTCGAAGAAACAGCTGAATCATTTGTCCATCAATTTAGTGCCTACATCAAGAGGCATGTAACTATTAAAGACCTATACAATCTAAAACAAGATAAGGATGAGTGCTTTGCCGATTTCTTAGCTAGATGGAGGCAATTGATAGGAAAACTGCACTTTGTGCTACCCTATAGGGAAATGTTAGACATTTTCATCAACAATTTACAAGAACAACTTTCTTATGAGCTATCAATAGCTACTTTGACTACCTTCGACCAAGCTATAGATTTAGCTCGAAGAGTAGAAGATGCCCTCATTAGGAGAGGCCAACTTAGGAAGAAGGATGATGAGAAAACATCTAGAAATCAATATAAAAACAAACAGGTTGTCGATGATGGAGTCACTGACAGCAGAAATGTTGTTAATATCAATGCAACAAAGACAACATAAAAATTCATATTGAAACCTCCTGATAAGCCTCCTCAAGAGTTCACTAGATTAAACCAACATTTGTCAACTATTTTACCTCAACTGCTTGAAAGAGGTTTAATCCAATTACCAGCTATCCGAGAACCTGAACCAACTATACCCGGATATAGAGCTAATTTGCACTGTGATTTCCATAGAGGACCTGGACATTCTACCAACGCTTGTAAGAGGTTGAAACATAAAATACAAGATTTGATTGACAATAATGAAATGGAAGTGCAAGCCTTCCAACCCAAACAAAACCCTCATAATACTCAAAATACTGTTCCCCAAAATCAAAATCAGAATGCCAATCAGACTTTAGACATATTTCAACACCCTTTACCAAGACATGGTAAAGAGGTGGCCAATCAAATCAAACATCATAATGTTCCCCCTCCTACCCGATATGTAGGAACCATTAGCGGACAATTACCTGTTCAGGATTCTCAAATATTTGACACAACCTTATCCCTGGTTACAACCAGGCCCTTACATAATTTTCAAACTTCTGATTCTAGTGATATAGAGTCAGATAGTGAAAGTGAAGTAGACACTATTCAATCGAATAGTTCTGAAAACGAATCAGATCCTATTCAACTTGTCACAGATGCTAATGTTCCAGAAGAACCATTTCCCAGAAGAGTCACTACTCGACCTTCTTCTAATGTAGTCCTTCCCTATGAACAAGCCATAAATTCTTAACCGAGACCGTTTCAACGTCATCACTATAACATTGTAGGTACCATCGGAGTCATCACCCGACAACAAGCTCAAAATTCCCAACAAGAACCAAACCAGAACGATGGCTCAGCTCCATTCATTTTGAAAAACCCAAATAAAGGGAATCATGCTCCTATTATTCAACCTAAACTCCCTTACAGCATTAATGAGCAATTGTCTAATACCACGGCCAGAATTTCCCTCTTAGAATTATTAAGATCCTCTCCCACCCATAGGGATGAGTTGATGCTTACATTGAGCCAAATGATGGTGCCTCAAAACATTCAACCTGAAGCTATGGCCAATACTATCATCACTCGAGAGATTGATTGTATTGATTTTCGAGATAAAGATATCCCACAACACAGTTTACATAAGGACAATCCCTTATACATTATTGCTTTAATCGGGGATGTAGTTGTCAAATGAGTTTTGATTGATAATGGCTCATCTCTAAACATCTGCACCTTTGACTTCTACCAACGATTTGGTTTTAGAAGTGATGAAATGAAGAAAACTGATATGATTATCAAAGATTTTAATGACGAAACACAAGAAACGTGTGGAGTTATCACCCTCCCATTGCAAGTTGGTCCTAGAACCCTAGAAACAATCGTGTTCATTATACATTGCCCAACATCGTACAATATACTTTTGGGTCACCCTTGGATCAATGCCATGCGAGCGGTCCCATCAACTTTACACTAATGTTTTAAATTTGAGTTTAAAAATCAGTTGGTCACTATTCACGGTGACCCTAGACCTTTTGATATGTGTGCTTTGGCAGAACCAGTTGGAGTGCAATTTTGCCTAGATCTGTCATCCACACATACTAGTTCTTCTTTTTCATCTAAAACTGTGAAACATAAACCCATAACTTCATTGAGTTCCCCTCCATTAACTTCATCCTCCTATATAGATCAACAACCCTCTAAACAAATTACTTTAGAACCTCAAAAAGATTTCAAATCTACGACCAATTCTTCAACTACTACCCCTACAAATTCAAAACCTCTAGACACATCTATCATCCCTTCCACATCTCAAGACATAGGTAATAAGCCTTCTACATCTTATGCCCTTTCTGATGAACTTTTACCGAATTTATCTACAACCTTCATATCAGAAGAAATGAATGCTTTCATGCAAGATTCAAACCTTTTAAATAAATTGCCGCCATCTCCTCGTACTTTGGGCCTCCCACAACTTATGGGAAGTACTTACCCAGTCGAGAGTTGTGCCTTCATTTATAAAGGATATTATTGGGGAAGAATCCCTCGGAATATCAAAACTCACCATGAAGGATACGCTCGGTGTTATTTTACAAATGATTATATTAAAGCTAAACCCATGATGCTTAAAATGGGATATAAAGGGAAAGGCTTAGGACCTTTCCAAAATGGCATGAAAGAACCTTTCGAGGTAGAATCGTGGCCTGACCGCTGTGGTGTGGGCCTATTTCCTAGTAAGGGACAACCCTTTCCTTTTGAGGATGATGATCATCTCATATGCTATCAAGATTATTTGGATAGGCATGTTGATTTTCCTCTTAAAAATTAGTCATTTTCATGCAACATGCTATCCATAGCCTACCCTGAAATGATTGCTGACCCCGATGAAGAGTTGAAAGGAGATATCTTCCTTGATGTCTCTGTTGAAGAGATGTTACATAATGGGTTTTATTTTGATGGTTCTATACCAACTATAGCCTAACTTGAGGCCACTGATCCTCGGAATGAATTATCTAAATTAACCTTACAAGAATTACAAGAATTGGGCGTTTCACCCGCCCCACCTAATTTTGAAAGAGATCTACACGTGGAGGTAGAAAATGTCATTAAAATTAATATTGGAACTGAGGACAATCCTCACATAATCAATATTGGAGCAGAACTAAGTCAAGAAAAACAAGAACAATACATTGTATTCCTTAAAGAGTATGAAGATGTCTTCTCTTGGACATATGAAGATATGCCAGGTCTAGACCCTTCTGTAGTCATGCATCATCTAGTGGTCCATCCGGATGCTAAATCGGTTAAACAAAAACTTAGAAAAATGCATCCCAAAGTGGCTTTGCTAGTCAAAGGGGAGTTAGAAAAACTCTTGAATGTTATCTTTATACAAGCTATTGATTATGCTGAATGGATCTCAAATGTAGTTCCAGTCACCAAGAAAGAAGCTACCAAAGTTAGAGTTTGCATCGATTTTAGAGATATCAACGTTGCATGCCCTAAAGACGACTTTCCTCTTCCAAACATGGCTCAAATTATTGACTTTACTGTCGGAAGTGGGATGATGTCCTTAATGGACGTATTCTCCAGTTATAATCAAATTCGGATAGCTCCTGAAGACTAGGCTAAAACAACCTTTATTACCCCCTAGGGTACCTTTTGCTGGAAAGTGATGCCATTTGGCTTAAAGAATGTAGGTGCAACTTATAAATGAGCTATGACCTACATTTTTCATGATATGATGCATGATATCCTGCATTATTATGTAGATGATATTATAGCTCGCTCTCTTATTGAAGATCATCATCTGGATGATTTGCGAAAAGTCTTTAATCGATTACGAGAATATCTCATTCGATTAAATCCAGCAAAATGCATATTCGAGGTTAAATCCGGCAAACTGTTAGGAGTTTTAGTTTCTTTACGTGGTATCAAAATTGACCCTCTCAAAATTGCAGCTATCATCGATATGCCCGCACCTACTAATATATCTGAATTACGAAGTTTACAGGGTAAACTTCAAGCTATCCGTCGCTTCATTGATAAGCTGGCGGAAAAAACTGGTCCTTTTCTCAAACTTCTTAAGAAGGATGTCCCTTTCAATTGGGACACAGAATGTAGAGAAGCTTTTTAACTTCTCAAACAATATCTCCTTAACCCACCGGTGCTTTCACCGCCTAAATCTGATCGCCCATTTCTCCTTTATATTTCTGCTTCAGATTCTGCCTTAGGAGCTATGTTAGCTCAACTCGTTGATGAAAAATGAGAACGTGCTAATTATTATATTAGCCGAACCTTCATCAGTTATGAAACCGGCTATACAGCGTTAGAGAAGCTATGTCTAGCAGTCATTTTTGCAACGCAAAAATTACGACATTATATGCTTAGTCAAAAAACGTATGTCATTGCTAAATACAATCCCTTAAGGTATCTCATGAGTCGACCTTATTTATTGGGTCGCACAGCCAAGTGGGTTCTTGCTCTAAGCGAGTTTGATCTCACCTTCATAGGACATAAGTCTGTTAAGGGTCAAATCATAGCAGATCAATTAGCTGCTGCACCCTTAGAGTCTACTCATCCCCTCATTATCGAGTTTCCTAATGAATGCCTTCAATTAGAGGCAGAACTTGTTGAACAATGGTCCTTATACTTTGATGAAGCATGATGCATGAGTGGGGCTAGTGCGGGTATTATTTTAATATCTCCGCAAAAACATCTTATTCCTCTGTCCTTCAAACTGACCTTTGCTTGCACCAACAATACTGCTGAGTATGAAGCTCTAATCCTTAGATTATGAGCTGCTTTAGCGCTAAAAATTAAACACCTCTTAGTTTTTGGTGATTCCCAATTAGTTATAAACCAAATTAATGAAGTTTATCAAACCAGAGATGATAAACTTCGCCCATATAAGGCCTATGTTTTACAACTAATGTCCTTGTTTGATCAAGTCACCTTGGAAGCCATTCCTCGAACTAGCAACCGTGCAGCTGATGCCATGGCCGCAACTGCATCTCTCCTACTCTTGGAGTTAGATGATGAATATGCCACTATCATTATTCGTTGGCTCCAGGAACCCGCTTCAAATAAGTCATTCTTAGAGCCTTTGGATGTGTTTCTAATCAATGAAACTACTCCTGAACCTTGGTATACCGACATATTTGATTTTCTCCAAAATGGGACTTTCCTTGCTAATTCTAATCGAAACCAGCGTCGGTTATTACGTTGACGAGCAAGTCAATTTGTAATAATTGGCAATACTTTATATAGGAGATCTTTTGAAGGTATCCTATTAAGATGTTTAAATTCAGATGAGTCTAAATCAGCCTTGAGTGAATCCCACGATGGATCTTATGGAGGACACTTTAGTGGTAGTGCCATTGCTAAAAAGCTCCTTCGGATAGGATACTTTTGGCCTACCATGGAAACAGATGCACATGAGTATGTGCGCCATTGCGAAAAATGTCAAAAACATGCTTACCTTGTCCATGCGCCTGCACAAGAGTTGTAGGCTATTTCATCTCCTTGGCCCTTTTCTAAATGGGGCTTGGATATTATTGGCAAAATCAATCCTGTGTCATCTGATGGACACAAGTTCATCATAACTGCCACTGAGTATTTCACGAAGTGGGTTGAAGCTATGCCTTTAGCTTCTTGCACTGGCACACAAGTTTCTAAATTTATTTTTAATCAAATTATTTGCAGGTTCGAAATTCCTACCAATCTCATCTCTGAAAATGGAACTCCTTTCAAAAATAAATATGTTAAAAAATTATGTCAAAAATATAAGATTCAACATCGCTAGTCCACCCCCTATTATCCTCAGGGTAATGGTCAAGCAGAAGCTTCTAACAAAACTTTAATCAAAATTCTCAAAATATTAGTCAATAAAACTGGTCGTGACTGGCATATTCAATTATATCCAGCCTTGTGGGCTTATCGAACTAGTGTTCGAACCCCCACGGGCACTTCACCATTTGTTTTGGTATATGGTGTTGAAGCATTTTTTCCATTTGAATTGGAAGTTCCTTCTTTGGCTCTGCTACTTCAAGATACCGAAGTAGGAGATGAATATCATGCTGGTAGACTCAGTCAGCTGGAACTCCTCTATGAAAAATGCATCAATGCTTTGGAGCATCTCCGTGCTTACCAAAACAAGCTTAAAAGATCATATGCTAAGAGAGTTCGTCATCGATCCTTTGAGATTGGTGACCTTGTTTTAAAAGAAAATCAAAAAAATACAAATGCAACCAAAGAACTTAAAGGTAAATTTGAGCCCAACTGGCTCGGACCATACATCATTATTGCTAAATTTGAATCAGGAGCATATAAATTATCTACCTTAGATGGTAAAGAACTTAAAGAACCCATGAATATTTTGCATCTTAAACGTTATTATGCATAAATTTGGTCATTTCATCCATGTATATATTTGTTCAAAATTACTATCTTGTATTTCTTTCAATTTATCCAAAAACATCAAAAACATTCATAAATCTCTAAAAATCTTCAAAACTATCTATTGCATTTATTTAAAGCACTTGTTAAGTTCTTTTTTTGCTCAAAAACAAAAATCTAAATAAAAATCTAAAAACAGCTATATGCTTGACTCTTTCGAAACCAAAATAAAACAATATACAGAAAGAAAGAGAGAGTCAACATTCTCAAAACTTCTCAAAAAATGTTTATATATATTTTCTTACAATTATTGCAATTATATGTTTCAACTTATTTTGGATAAAATTAGCATTTATTTGGCATCCCTCACTAGCACACTCACAAAAATAAATATCTTGATTTTATCTGGCATGATTACTAATCTCTCTTATATCAAAGTCCACAAAAGTCAATTAAATAAAGTTTGAGCACAGAGAATTGATCTTGTTATTTACTTAAACCAAGCACATCTTTTCACAATAAAATGATTATATTTGTAATTTCCATGTTTTGCTACATAATAGAACTGAATTCTTGAGCGAAAAGTTTCCCCTGCTATCCTATCATGCACATGGTCTAGAATCTTTGAGAATTGGCAAAAGGACAAGCTCACCCCTACCCAGAATAAAAATCCCTTGCTCTACAGCTAATCCGAGCAAGTATCCCTAGCAAAGAAAAAGAGAAGAAAAATTCAAGAAAAAAAAGAGAAAAGAAAAAAATGTTCTTTTATCATTATAGCAATGTTCCAAGCATTATCAAGCAAAATAAATACAAAAAGAAAAATAAGCAAAGTTCAAAAGAAAGCAAGAAAGCAATAAAATCCCTTTCCCTACCATTTGAAAAGAAAAGAAGGGTTGATGAGCTTGAATCCCTGGAATTCTCAATTATTCGAAAACTATGAGGTAAGCCCCATAACAGTGGTTTGTGCCCAACCTGCTTGGCCTTGGGTAACTCCTAGCGTGGCGATATGTCTGTCACATTAGCGACCTTCTTTTGTACAGAACTATGTCTGCTTATGGATTAGCTAGCTCTTGATAATCCGATCTACATAGTAGTCTAATATGGTTATATGCATCTACATCATGGTTAATGAACATTTATTTGGTTTCTTCAAATCACTGGTATCATAGTATCTTGCTCAAAACTCGGTAAATGAACAATGCAATTGCACACACATTTGTATTTGAGAGATTTTGTTTATCATTAGGATAAATCAAGATCGGAAATGAATGCACATATGCACATGGGATTCCTTATAAATCTAACTTTTGTCTTCAAAATACTTTGAAATATTATTTTTTTGCAACTTGTTTGGAATAAATCAAGTACAGTTGTTTACCACAAAGACAACTATATAATAGAAAAATCAAAAATTTCTTTCAAAACATATCATATATATCGTGTCGACTTTCGCGACGATGGTATAGTTCCAAAACCAAAACTGGAATTGTATGCCTAGCGCAAGTCCTCATTTTCATCTTTTATGTTCATCAAAAAATCAACCATGCAATAAAACTATCTATTTTTCTTTGATTTTCGCAATGATGGTATAAGTCTATACCTACATATTCTATGCCTAGCGCAAACCATTGTACCAATTTTATTTTCCATTTATTCAAAAATCATGAAAACCATATGACTTAATTCATTATGTTACACAAATTATGCTTTTCAATAGCAAACACATTTTCATTATTTCATATCATTATGTCAACCTTTAAATTTTGCAATGATGGTATAATTCCTAGGGAATTATCCAAAAAATTTATCACACTTAGGAATTTATGCCTAGCGAAAATCATTTTAAAATATTTCATGCATAATATTTTCATGGAAATCTAAAAACAAATCATCATCATCATCATCATTTACACTATTGCACCAAAGTCTTAAGACAGTCTCTTAAGCACTCTTTTTACTTTTAACAATATTTCTATAAATGGGACTAGCTTGACGACCGAGTGAGCAGCGACTCCATGAAATGGTCTATAATAGCGACAATGTCCTTTGAAATTATTGTTAGAAGTCTATTTTTATTTTTATCACATTTTCATTACAAACAACCAAATTGTTACATCAGATTATTTCATTTCAAATATTACAAGCATGACATTCCAATTATAATATATCCACCGACATAATCACATGAAATCAATCAATCAAACATAAAAGCATCATAAGCATCACATAAGACAAGTCATATGATCAAAAATATATCATCTTATATATCTCAAAAATATATGTACATCATATCAACCATTTTTGCTTCCAGAACTCTAAAACCAGAAAATGAACAGTAAAAATGAATTAGGGTTTTACCTTATTTTTCTTAATTTTATTCAACAATAATTTTTTGCTTTTTCGCGTTTTTACTACAAACGCTCGATTTGGGTAAAAACACGGAGGGGGCAACATAGTAAGCTGTCGTACGATTCGACCAAGAATCGTTGCCTAAAAATGGGTATAATTTTTTGCTTTCTTGTAGATCGAGAAGAAATCATCTTTAACGCATTTTCTTCAGAAAATTCGCTAAAGAGGGGGCAAAATGTAGCAGCTAAAATTGGCGTAGTAAAATTATAAAATTTACATTTACCTTAGTAAATAATTTAAAAATCAAATTTAACCTCCCAAACCGCCCGTTAACCGTCGGGTATTCCGTTTCCCCCTTTTTCGTTACAATTTTAAAGGTTGTTTTGACCGTTTGATGATATCGTCGTCGATCAGACGATATCGCCCCAGATTTGACGATTTCGTCTGGACTAGGACGTCCAGACGATCTTATCGCAAAACTAAATTTGCATAGTTGGAATCTGTTCCAACGGGTCTCCAATCTGGGCAGAAGTGTGTCTGCGCCGTTGGGACCCTCCCCCGTTGGAGATCTCCAAAATTGGGATGATCTCCAACCTCCTACCTACTCCCTCTAAGCTTATTTAACCTCTAGGATTTTCCCTCCCCAACTCCTGGCTGAAATTCTTGGTAAATTGATTCCCCCTACGTTGAAACATCCCTACTTTGCATTTGCATTAGTTTCATATTATTTTGTTGTAGGTACAACATTATTTTTCAACCGGAGCCAGCACCCATCGTCGCCAATGAACCCGTCCAGATCGGAGGTGATCCTGTCAAATACGAGACGATTTCGTACTGACGCGAGATGATCTCAACTGTAATCCACATCGAGGAAATCAGTGCCTGGAGTTTGTTTTTCTCACCTTTTTCTCTGTCATCTTATGTTGCAAATTAGACAATTTATTCAGTTTTTACATTATTTTGCATCTGGAGTTCACCCATTTAGCCTAGATTGCATATTAAGAGCATGTTTTATCATTTAAGTATAGTAATTTGCTTTAATTTTTGTTCTTAAATATTGTTCAGTATTCATATTGCTATTTGGTGTAATTTGCCTCTATTTGCACAGTAGGATTTCTTGTATTTTGCATCTATTTTTTGTTTTGCAGGTTTCTGACGAATTCGTCTGATGAATTCGTCAGATCTCGGACGATTCTGTCAGTCTCAGACGATTCTGTCAGATTCCAGATGAATCTATTAGTTTTCGAATGATTCTATCAGATTACAGGCGATTCTATCGAATTCCAGATGATCCAGACTGCCTCAAACATCAGAATCTTCTTCAGACATCCGGATCAGGTATTCCCCGTTTTCCTCCTATAAATTCTTTGTTTTCTACTTTCAAATTTGTTTGTTGTATTCATGAAAATTGCATTTTCATGTAGTTTAATTTAGATTCATTCGGCCAAACCTAGGATGAATTTTTAAGATCAAAACGAACTCATCTAAACACATTCCAAAACCTAGGCGTGGAAACTGCCATTAAATGTTTCCTGGTAAACCCACCATCCATCGAAAAATCACAAAAATACACCTCCCTTGAGAGGCGGGTCCTTCGTAAAGTCCTCTCATCCGAGGTATCGCGACATCCTTTTCCCATCCTCCTTCCGAGCGCGGATCCTATAGCCTGAAGGTAGGGATGCGAAAAATTTGGAGCGATACACCTTTATCTACTTCTATGTAAATTATCTTATAGAGTCTTATTTATCTATCAATGTTAAGGTCTATCTTTAAGACCTGAATCTATAGTATGGACTGCCTTATATTTGAAATATATTCTTGTAATAGGTAATCTCAATCTACCTTATCTATGTCTATATTTGAGACCTAAAACTTTTATCAATATTTATATCTAAAACTTAACTACAACTCAAACCAATCACTGGATTAGAAAATCTCATGGCCTTCAAGCAATCAAAGATGCAAGTCTTCTCTAGTTGTTGTAGGAAGCCTCTAAAATTTTTAAGATTAATTGTCACTACAGAAAAATACTTAGATAACTTTATCTGGCATTAATATCAAACTTCTTAGAATATTTTCAATAACCTAAAGCAGAATGAAAATTATCAACTTTTCTTCTTGACTTGATTCTTTCTAAAATCCTAATCTTAATCTTCACTAGTTGTTCTTCAACCTAGTGGTAATAATCTTAGCTTCACTATTTTTTCTTCAACCTAGTGAAAATACTTTAACTTCACATGTCTTTCCTACCCCATGGTAATATCCTTAATTTAATTGGTATTTCTTACCTAGTGATAATATACTTAAGTTTTGTAAGTTTCAAAACTTGTGCAAATAACCTTGCTATGGATCTGATACCATTGACGGATTTTTAAGACTTATACTTAATATAAATTACCACAAAAAATTAATCTAGTGATCAAATATAATAAAGTAACAATATAATGAATCCGATAGATATAATGTAACAGAGATAAATTAGCCAACTAATATGCATAAAATTCAATAAAATAATGAAGTATGAATATAAAACCTAAAATATGCACAATAATATCACCTACAATACTAGTTGCTCACATGTATGCAAACTTGTATTACTCCTCTTTCTTTTACAAATATTTCATGAAAATTATTCTATAGATAATGTAGAACACTATATATCTCTATGTATCTCATATAGCTCTTCTCTCTCATATTTCTCATGTGTCCTCTATGGATTAATATATATCCATTATAGTATGACTCTTTGGTTACTATGACTATTCCTTTCCATACACCAAGCCTTATGACTCTTGGATTCTATACTTGACACTTACATACACATGCAACTATCTTGTATGCACACTTGTTCTTGAATCTTCACATAACTCTTCTTAATATAAGGATATATGTGCACACTTACATATTGGATACTTGTGCACATTTACACTCATAATAATTGCACATATATTTACATGACACTTGTGTATTACCTGCACCCTACATTACATGAAATATTAACTCATTCACTAATCTAAGACACGACCCTAATATAATATTTACAATGATGTACCAAGGTCATACATTTGCATATACCAAATAATGTAATATTCTCCAATATATCCATTCTATGATGTTATCAATTTTTATCCTATCATTATTATCTTGTTATAAAATTTAGTTTTACTTTTATGCTACCTTTTCGTATGTGCACAATATCTTTCCTAGTACTGAGTTCTTGTCATATTTTGTGTCCATTACACCTCCCCAAAGTGCATCTTCTCCTCTCTTTACTGTGTTTACTCCACCCTACTATAGGTGTGACCTTCCCTTTCACAGGGCCATATGCTCTTTCTCAACTTAGATGTGATTTTCCTTAATTAATACACTTATCTCTAATATCTTCTATCCTTCTCCATATGGACGTATATGGAATGATTTTTGTTTTAGCCTTGACCCTCATATATGTATAGCACTTATCTCATTTTAAGTTTCATTTTTTATCATAGTGATGAGAAAAAATTTTCACTATCATATTTTTCTTATGTATTATTTTTACACTCAAAATTTTATAGTTATTATGTATCTTCACTACTATCCTAACTATTTTTTGTCAGACTCTCCATCATCATCATGTCTTAGGAGAATTTTTTCTTTTGGATAATCAATTAGGTTATCTTTATTTTCTTTTTGGTTTAATTGTTTCTTATGGTTTTGTGACATATTGGCATAGTCCTTATGGAATCATCTTTTTTCCATAGTTATCAGTTCTATAGAAGCTATGGTTTAACTTGGGCCAAATTACCATTTCTTTGAATGCCTAGTAATTCAAAATCTCTAACCTAACTAATCTATTTATAATTTTTATTAATTTTATAAGGACCCAAACATATAATATTTAATTTTCCTATATGTTTCTTCTAATGATGTTCATGTAACAACGGTCATTGCCCCTTCCTATAGAGGCTCTATGTAATGACCTTGCCAACTCAAGATAGAGATTTTTTTTAATAAAGGTACTTCAACAAGGTTCACAGTAAATATATTCCCAAACTCTTTTGTTAAAAATAATTAAGGTATAACCAAATTTGATCCTAAGTCATAGCCAATGACACCCAAGTAAATAGGACAATCGAGTATCCCATAACTATATTTGGGGTTCACTTTTATAAACCTTTGTAGTTGGAAAAGGTGCCATCAATGGTTTGTCCACATTACTTATACTCTTTATGAGTAAGGGCAATTCAACTATAGTGTAGGGGTTATCCCTTTTAGCATATCAAAGTAGGATGTCATTTACCTCACCATATATAAGTTAATCAATGTAGATGATTGGCATAATACCTTATAGTCTAATTATCTCATCTTCACAATAAGATAACTAGTACTTAGTGCTTAATGACCACACCTCCATGGTGAGATAATTAAGGGTATTATCACTCCATGTGATAATACTCATGGCCACTTGATCCTTCTTAATCAAGACATCATCTCTACCTAAGCTGTAAATGGTTTCCTGTCCTTCAAAAAAGAAATTATAGTTCAAGATCCATGTTTTTGGGAGTAAATCTAAGTTACACCACTCAATATGTATTTATTTAAACAAATTTTATATTTATCTCCACACAACTACCCAAATCTTGGGATCCCTTTAATCTAGGGTACTATTATGGTTACTTAAAAACAACCCTCCCATAATACCCATCATAACCCAAGGATAAAACCATATCAAAACCTTAAAATCTCTCTCCATATCACAACAAGCTCACTTAACTTATTTAAGGAAATATTAAACCATTCCTAATACATTTTCAAAAGTGTTAAACATATCATTATAATAACACTTATTTTATAAGCATGAATACCATCTATATCTAGTTCTATTTGCCATTCATAGAAAAACATCCATTTTCTATATTAAGAATAACTAAATCTTATACTTTCAAATGAATTGGAATACAATAATAGCATTACATTAAACACCAATAATCAAATCCTTTCATAATTAAGAGACATAATCAACAAAGCCTTCCTTAATATTATATTTCAATAATCATAACATCAATTCCAAGACTAGTCTTTAGTATATCTCTTTCTTTTATTTTTCTATTATAACATATCCACACCCAATATTAAACTTTAGGAAAAGCATAATATAACTTTTTATTTCTTTATCTCTATTTTATAACCCTCCTTGAGCTCCATCGAGGGAGGAGGGGAGTAAGGGATAAGGACAAATCATAATATGATAATGCATTCCTAAATGCTTATTTCATATTCCATGCATCCAACACAAACATAAAGAAAATAAACAAGCCATTTACTTTCTACATACTTAATCCATTACATCAAGTATTCATATAGAAATGATCCTTTACATTTCTATTTTATTTTAAAATAATCACATGAAGAAACCCCATAAATTTCTTCATCCAAGATGGACTCCATGCCCAACTTGTTTTTCCATGTTTTAAAATATACAAAGCATATAAGGAAGCAATATTTTTTCTTCCTATAGATGGTCTCCATGCCCAATTTAAGATATTAAATAATAAAACTTCCATAATTTTCTTATTGGAATCCATATCCACTTTAAGCATTCCATGCTTTCTTTTCCTCAAAGTAAAACAACACACTTTATAAGAGAACACCATAATTTCCTCCACAGTTATTTCCCTTATCCCAATAATATTCAATAATCAATGTGTGCTCTCATATTAACTAATAAATATTTAAAACTAATAAGATTATCATTCATATAGAAATGACTCTTTCTTTTCTACTTATTTTTAAAGTAGTCATATAAAGAGACCCCATGAATTTCATCATCCAAATAGGACTCTACATCCCAATTTTTAAATGAACAATATATTTCCATAAAACAAGCAATACATTTTCATAAAACCAACAATATATTCCCACAATATGTCTCCATAAAATAAATAATATATTACCACAATATTTTCACAAATTGGCAATATATTTCTATAATACAACACAGTATATCCTCACAAACCAAGCAATATATTTCTACAAAATATATTTCCACAATATATTTTCATAAATTAGCACTATATTTCTTGAATATATTTCCACAAAACAAACAATATATTTCTACAATATATTTTTCCAAAAAATGTTTCTACCAAATAGATTTCCACAATATATTTTCATAAAGCAAGAAATATATTTCCACAATTTTCCAAAATATATCTTCACAAAGAAAGCATTATATTTCCACAATATATTTTTGTAAATTATATTTTCACAATATATTTTGAAAAAACCAATAATATATTTTCGTAATATATTCCTCTAAACCAACAATATATTTCCACAATACATCTTCACAAAGCAAGCAATATATTTCCATAATATATTTTCACAAAGCAAGGATTATATACAAACATAGAAAAGCCCACACTTCTCTTTATATAACAAACTCCTTTATGTACATAGATCTCACAAATTCCTTTTTAAGTTTCCAACTTATTCCAAAATACACATATAATAATCAAATCCAATACCATAAAGTACCAAATCAATATTATAAAAGGATCTATATTTGATTATGAACAATGCTTAAATATTTCTAAAGTATAAATAAGGTAAAATGGATCCAATAAAATAAAAGGATCGATCTGTCTTTAAAAACAATGCTTTAACATTTCTAAGCAATATAAAGAAGATAAACCAGATCTAATAATATAAAAGGATCTATATTTCTTTAACAACAATGCTTAAACATTTCTAACAAATATAAATAAGATAAACTGGATGCAATAAAATAATGAGATCTATCTTTATTTATCAACAATGCTTAAACATTTCTAACAAATATAAAGACAATAAACCAGATCTAATAAAATAATAGGATCTATCTTTCTTTAAAGAAACAATGCTTTAACATTTCTAAAAAATATAAAGAAGATCAAATGGATCCAATAAAACAATAGGATCTATCTAACTTTAAAATTTTATGCTTAATCATTTCTAACAAATATAAAGAAGATAAACTAGATCCAATAAAATAGCAGGATCTATATTTCTTTAAAAACAATGCTTAAATATTTCCCCAAATATAAAGAAGATAAATTGGATCCAATAAAATTAAAGGATATATCTTTGTTTAAATACAATGCTTAAACATTTTAAACAAATATAAGGAAGATAAACCGGAACCAATAAAATAAGAGGATCTATATTTTTTTTTAAAATGGTTAAACCTTTCTACAAATATAAAGAAGATAAATCAAGTCCAATAGAATAACCAGAAATATCATTCTTTATTAACAATGTATAAATTTTTTTTTTGGCAATAAAAGAAGCTTTAATATTTTAAAAACTAAGAAGCCTTAATATTTAAACCTGAAGCATTCACAAAAATAAGATAATATTTAATATTTTAGAATCTAAGAAGTCTTAATATTTCAACCCAAAACATTCACGATAATAAATGAAGTTTTAATATTTTAACAACTAAAGCAACCTTAATATTTCAATCTAAAACATTCACGACAATAAATAAATAGCCATTGTTTTTATTTTGTACATAAGTATTGCATAAAACCAAGCGTGTTCCATGCTAAATATATACATATATTTTCTAAAATTCTAGAAATGCAACAATATGAGCTTTAACCATATTAAAATCATGCAAATGATTTCCAACAAGCTTCTAATGCATTAATCTAAACTATGTCCAAACTATGTCCAAAGAAAACTTGCAAAACATATTTCTTGGACTTCGTTGATGACTTGTTGAACCTATTTCTCCTTTGCCCAACTCCCAAGCTCCTATCCTACCTGTTTCTAGTGCCTCTTCTATCCACTTTATTTCTAAGCCAAGGTATTCCCACTCTTGTACATGACTCCCAAACATTACGAATCACATTTTGGAAGGAGAGGCGGTGGCCATGCATGTCTAGCCACCCATGAAGGGCCTAATTATAGTTACAAGTAATTTCACCTTGTGTTCAATTAAAGGAGGAGGGAGTCAATAAAATTACTTCTCCCCTTATTAAAGGATCTACGATGATTATCATTTCTTTTCTTACACATCACTACAAAGATTCAAATATCTATTTTAATTTAATTAACATGAAATATTAATAAACTTTGTTTTAAAATTTACATCTTTTAAAACAACCATAATATTTGATTACATCATTCATTTTATTAATCAAACCATTACTAAATTTTAATACCAAAACAATTATTTAATTCCACAATAGCTTTATTAATAATCACAAGATTATATTATTTTAAACAAACATAGATTATAAAATAATCTAAGGATTATTTCATTTAAATCCAACATAGATTATAACATAATATAAGGATTAATTCATTTTATTATAACATAATCTAAGGATTAATTTATTTTAATCCAACATAGATTATAACATAATCTAAGCATTAATTCATTTTAATCCAACATAAATTATAACATAATCTAAATATTAATTCATTTTAATATTACATAAATTATAGCATAGTCTAAGGATTGATTCAGTTTAATCCAACATAGATTATAACATAATATAAGGATTAATTCATTTTAATATAATCTAGTTTATGATATAATCCAAAGGTTAATTCATAAAATAACCTAATGAATATTCACTTAGATCAAATGCAAAACATAAGATAATATAAGATAATAAATCAAAGCATCACAATTTATTTCAATCACTTGCAAGTAAAGGATAATACTAAGTGATACCACCCCTCATTCATAATGACAATATTTTTGATGATTTGTCATCACGTACTCTCTAAGAACTACTCCAATGCACCGTTAATTTCTTGACTGATGGTATGACTTAAAAGACATATGCAAAGTATATGAGGTGCAATCTATATGCATATAGATCAACAAATACATATAATCATCTAAATGCATCAAAACTAAGTATTAAATCATCATTTATCAATACATAGTCTATCTTATAAATATCATGCCAAGGTGGGTCATGACATACTACCCCCTTGGACTAAACACAATCCTCTATATTTTTCCTACAATAAATATTACATATCATTTTTATTCAAACAAGTAAGGAAAATTTCTTTTCATCTCATCCACTTTTATCAAGTGGCACTTTTGTTAGAATATTGGTCTGATTGGACCTTGCACTACTCTAGAGTTCATTTCCCATCATTTTGATACAAAAATCTAGAATATTTACTAATCTCACCTTAATAACCGAGGGATATGCCATCTACAATTGGTTAGTTACATCTATATATGAACTTACATAGACCATTAACATCCTTTAGATAATGGTCACGGTCACACTTCCTTCCTCACAAGTTGCCATTCTAGTTATAACCATTATATCTCCTCTAAAAATGATTTTGGTCACACTTACCCCACTGTAAGGTGCCTTTTCCTTTATCCATAAAAAAGGTATGAGTTGGGTTACAATTTATTCCAAATTGTACTTCTAACTTCTAGTTAGTTTCATCATTCACATAAACTAACAAAAGAGTATTATCATCCACTGATAATATCAATGGTCACACTTACTCCACATGAGGTACCATTCCAAGAGTATTATCATCCATTGATAATATCAATGGTCACACTTACTCCACGTAAGGTGCCCTAAGAAATGTACCCAAAATCTACACATCATAATCTCTTCATTGAAGGTTCTAGTCCTATGACCTAGAGCTCTGATACCAATTATAACGACTGAAAATCCAACCAAATCAGGAATGATAATTACTTTTTAGGGTTCTCTAGTAAGCTCCACACTTCCCACACTATTTTTTTCAACATAATTAAGGTATAACCACATTTGAGCCGAATTCATAGTCAATAAAACCCAAGTGGATAGGATAGGCCAACATACTATAGCTATATCTAGGGTTCACTTTTATAGACCTCTATGGTTAGAATAAACATCATCAATGGTTTCCCAACATTACTTATACTCTTTATGATTAAATACAATTCAACCACTACATAGATATTATCCCTTTTAGTATATGATATGGAGCCACCATTTCCCTCGTGATACATAAGTTAGTCTATGTAGGTGATTGGTGTAATGCCTTATAGTTCAGTTATCTCATCCTTGTGTTAAGATAACTTGTACTTTGTGCTTAATAACCACACCTTTATGGTGGGATAATTAAGGGTATTATAACTCCACATGATAATACTCATGGCCACTTTATCCTTATCGATCAAGGCATCATCATGGTCTAAGTTGCAAATTGTTTTCTATCATTCACACAAGAAATTATGGTTCAATATCCATGGTTATGAACCATCCTCAAAAGCTCCATGTTTTTGGGAGTACATCTAAGCTACACCACTTAATATGTATTTACTACGACCAGTTTGACAATTACTTTTTCGTAGCTATCAAAATTTTAGGATCTATCTAAATCACTGTACTATTATGGTTACTTAAAAATAACCCTCTCATAATACCCTTCATAACCCATGGAAAAAAAATTCAACAACTTAAACTCTTTGTTCATATCACAACAAGCTCACTTAAATTATTTAAGGATCATTAGGTCATCCCTAATACATTTTTAAAAGTATTAAAAATACCAATAAAATAACACTTATTTTGTGATTATGAAAACCATCTATATCCAATTCTATTTGTCATTCATAGAAAAACATTAATTTTTCTATACTAGAAAATATTATACTTTCAAATGAATTAGAATACAATAATAATATTACATTAAATATCAATATTAAAATACTTTCATAATTAAGAGACATAATCGATAAATCCTTCCTTGACATTATATTTCAAAAATCATGCATCAATTCTAAGACTAGTCTTTAGTACATATTTTTCTTGAGTTTTCTATTACAACATATCCACAACCAATATGAAACTTTAGGAAAATCATAATAATTTTTTTTCTATTCTTGATGGATCTAATAATGGAAACTTTATCCCATGCCATAATTTTAATTAGATCCACTATATATTTTCATATCATGTATACCATTATTCATTTGATTATGCATACTAAATTCATTAAAATTATTGTAGGTATAATAAATAAAGATGCAAATGTTCATAATGGAACCATTGGATGATTAGTATGGGTGTTTTAAATTACAGATCAACTCCCAAGGCTAAAATAATGTCAACCTTCATTACATTTTCTATAGGAATGAATAATCCTATCAAAAGTTCCTTAACATTTATTAGGACATGTGTATCTATTGTCGGTCCCTTGGGGGATGAAGTCTATGGTGATAAATCCTCTAAAGTTATTATTGCTTTGTAAAGTATTATATTTACTATATTGGTTAGGTTATCTTTTTCTCATATATTATATTAGTATATTTTGCTTGTTAGTTACCTCTTATATAGTTTGTACTTCTACAATTGATAAGACTTGATTTATTTTATGGAGGAGAAGAAATTGGACCTCTTCAAGAACTTGGTAGTATACATGCATTGGTAGAGATCACATAATAGAATATAGTCCCTACCATGAACATAATTTTGACAATCAAAATCTCATTGCCACCATCACCCTTTTTTAGGTTTATGACCATCATATCTTCCACCAATATGTTTATTTGATTCTTCCTTGCTTTTGATATTTATCGTAGGATTTTAAATAATTTTGTGGTATCCAATTAAGAATTACTTAATTTTATGATGGTAAGCTCACCAATTTTGGTTGCTATGTTAGGGATCATCATAATGCCTTTTTTGAGATCTATTTTTAGAATATATTTTGGTAGAATATATCATTCCATTTTTCTCCTCTTAAACTATTTAGTTATAGTTGAGTTGAGGCTCCTTCCTACAGTCTTACATTGCCATGGTTTTTGATACCTTCTCTTATCTATTTTCCTCTTATGGTTAAGTATATAATAAAAATTTTATCTTTTGTAGTTTAGGATCATCCATATTGATCATCTTCGTTGAAGGATTTGGTTACTTTGAAGGTTATTTGGCACCAATCATTGATATTAGTGAATCCACCATTCCTATTTTTTAGAGTCTCTAAATTATCTTCTTATTTCATCCCATTGGTTGTATTTATATAGTAGTTATCATTATTATAATGAGTAACATTGTTGCCTATGATGACATATTTAAAAAAATTGGGATATTAATTCCTTACTTCTCATTGCTATTTTTTTATGTTGTCATTTCTTCTTAAACTAGATTTTATCTCCTTTACTAATTAAACAATTATTTTAGAATAAGTTGAAGAGATATAAAATAGATCTCATTGGAAAACCTCCAATATTGGAAGAGATAACTAAGGACTTGGAGAGTTATTTTCAAATGTAGAAGTAGCAGAATCAGAGATTCGAGAAGATCTCATCACAAACACTTCTAGAAGTAGAAGGTTGAATAAAAGGTCTCAGTTGGAATATTAGAGAGGCTACAAGATATAAGTCCTTGGAGGGGTATCAAGGAAGAATATAAGAAGGCTTGGAGAGCATTTTTATAGAACTCATCTAAGCATAATTGAAAGAGTTCCTAGGAGAACTCCAAAAAATCCACTACCAAGGGGAAGCCCCTGATAGTGAATAAATTGGGACAATTATCATCATTTGAAAAAATCCCAAGATAAGAAGAATTTGACAAGGATTTTGAAATATAGAAGCATAATCCAGTGAATACCTCAAGATATTCAAAATATTGAGAAGAATAAGATCATTTTTGAAGTCAAAAATTGATAAGAATATTGATGGAAGATTCAGATAGACGAAGCCTATCAAATATAGGAGATTTGGATATTGCATCTCACAGGAATAAGGCACAATTAAGAGAAAAGAGTTCTCTGAATCTACAATAGAAGATTGAAGATCATTGGAAGGATCAAGCCACCAAACCCCAAGCTCAAGATAAAAATTTCAAGATCATAGTTTGGTGAAGCAAGAAGTTTTTCTAGACAACCAACAACAAGCTTAAAATTCATTCATTACAAGGCAACAACTTGGTGAATCAAAACACCAAGATCTACATCTACGTTAGAAGCCATAAAAAGGTAAGCAACTTGGGTGCAATTAGGATTCATTGATTGAACTTCAAATTGGATTATTATCAAACTTTTTTAAGGCACCATATTTGGATTAAAAGTTGTAAAAGGAAATATTGCATTATAGTCTTCAATAAAGTGCAAAAAGAAGAGTTCATTTTAAGGATATATTTATACATTAAATAGGATTTGGATATTTTTTGAAAGAAAGAAAATTATCACCTACCTATTATCTATCTAGAAACCAAGAAGACTATATCCTACAATATTGATTATAGTGAAAATTGTAAAATATTCATTAAGGGTTATTTATAGATTACTCTTAAAAATGTAAATATTATTAAGTGCATTAGACATAATTTTGAGATTCTATTTACAAAAGCAATAAGGTTAGATTATTGTTACCATTAAAAGTGTATTATTAATTTATTAAGCACTATACTAGTTGATCTTTAACTAGTTACTCTAAATTATTTTGTGTTGTTAGAGGCACAAAATTAGCACAAAGTCTACAATATTTTGTGGCCAAAATAAGTCACCAATGGAAATAAAAAAATTGGAGAAGGAAGCCACCATTAAAGTCCTTTAAGGAATCCTCAAATTGAGCCTTGGTGAGCCATAATATTCAATGAAAATAAAAGGATTTCTTCTTAGTGCAAAGTGCAAAACCCTTCAGAATCGACATTAGGTTGGATTAACTCTCATTAAAATATCCAAGGAAGAAAGGAGCTACCTCATCAAAATCAAGTCTAAGAAAGGAAGAAAGGTCCTTTACATTGGTGCAAGTCTAACTACTATAAAGCACCACTTTTGTTTCTTCAAAAGAACAAAAGCATTTTTATTTAGAGATAGTAGCATGACCATCATATTCAACAAGTACTAGGGTAGAATTCAAGCAAGAGGAAAGAGCTACCAAAGAGAGCATACTTTGCATAAATCAAGGTGTTTAAAAATACCATTTATCCACGTCTAAACCAGCCCTAGAAGCAAGTGTATCACCTACAATATTGAAGCCATTACAACAGGTTGTTACCATTCAATTTTACATAGAGTAAATATAGCATACAAAAGGAGATCATCTACGTTAGATAACACTGTCAAGATAAGTATAAAAGGGTTGTTTCAAAAGATAAAAAACAATGCCATCAATTTTCTATTATAAAGGATATACAAACAACATACTAAAAGCATCAAGGTAGAAAAGGAAAAGTTTTATATCTAAGGCCATCACTTGGAGAGAATGATCAGTAGAAAGAAGCATAGAAGTTCCCACAAAACCATTATTAGGAGCACCATGAAAACATGAATTATTACAACTAGAGCCATCCATTATCCTCATCAAGACAACAAGTGAACATAGAATAGGAGATACTTGTGTTTCAATAAACATAGCAAGCCAATGTATAATATGAATATATAGGGCTACAATTCTCATCCTTGGAGCATTAGGAGAAAGGCTACATGCACAAGCCATGAGTACCACTTGGCATAAAAGTTTTAAGTGCCCAACATTCATGAATAATCTAGCGCTCACCTAAAGGGAGTTGTAATTCTTTGGAGGTTACCACTAAACTTATCATTGCATATAGATATGTTGGAGCACCATCTATTTACTCATGCTCAAGTAACACTTGTCCATAATATGTAAGGTAACGTTCCTATTTAAGGCACCCATTTTAGAGAAGGAGATATAATGAGGTCAGTAGAAAGTCAAGAATTAAATATTGAGAAGCACGATCATAGGAGAGAGGCTAATTCAAGCCTGCGAACCATTCAGAGGTGTAATAAAGCATTAAAGTGGTTGTCGTAAACCAGCCATACCAAAATTCAAGTTCAAAGTATATTCAATGTAAGCCAAGCATTCATTTAAGGAAGAAATCAAAGCCATACACGAAAGAGAGAAGCACTACTCAAGGAAGAAACTGATGATTGGTGAAAGATGACATTGATAGCCCATAAACACCATATATTTAGAAGGTTTAAATTGGCCACCTCAAAAAATAAAAGGAATATAATTCGAAGGATTATTAAGGTAAATTTTAATATCACTTATTTCTTGCTATAAGTTAAAGTTACATTGGAGTTATAAGGGTACATTATATTTACTATTGCATTCATCCAACTAAGCATTAGTAATATATATCAAGCAAGTAGATTTCAAGAATATTTATATTTTTAAATAATATAGCAGGAGGAATAAGGTTTTTAACTTTGAAATTAAGATATTTATTATTGCAAATATTATAGTCTTCTAATATTCCAAATTAGGGAGTTATAATATAAAATACACTAAAGCAGAATATTAGAATTTAGAAACATTAAATATCAAAATATCAAAGGCTATAAAAAAAGGTTCATTAAGGAAAATCAAGAGTTGGAAATTTATTGATATAATTATCTCAAAACTACATTAAGGGGATAAAATAAATCCAACCATTAGAACCTCATAAAATTAGAAAGTTCTTAATTTCAATAGGAGTAATAAGGTGTAACACATGTTGATTTTGGTATTTACAAAAATTTACAAAATCAACTCAAAACTGAACTACTATTCTGAAAGAGCACTTTTTCAATTATAAAGCATATCCAAATTGACTAGGGAGTCATAAGGTATTCTACAAAACTTGATAATAATAGCATTCATCAAATTTTATCAAGTACTTAATCCATTTTGGAATCATAAGGTTTCTAAAAATTCTACAAATATTGTATTAAATCAAATCTCTTAACTAGGGAGATATAAGGAAGCCTACAATACCTATTATCTAAAAATATTTTTATTAAATCAATCTCATATACTCTAAACTAGGGATTCATAAGGTAGACTACTTCAAAGATTCAATTTAGAGTATTCAAATTTATATCTACAATTATAAATAATAGAAATAAACACTATCTAAAACATATCAAGAAGGAATATGGATAAAATAATAAGAAACGCCTTTATTAATAAAGATATAAGGAGAGATTGTCCTTATTTTTTAAGGAAGAAAAAGAGGGTATCTTTGAACCATGAATTGGTTATCTTCATGAAAATATCTTTAAAGCATGGTGGAATTCCAAAAATATAGGTATATTCACATATGAGGAGCGTTTAATGATATACCTATAATTAATCGTGTTTGTACTCACTCAACACATGAAGAAAGCTAGAAATACTAATAAATATTATTGTGATGATAGACTAACTCCTTATGAAGCAAAAATTCTACAAGTATCAATATAGAATCGTAGGAGAAGAAAGAGGAAAATTAAGAAAATACATACTAAAAGGGATTATAGCAAAGAAGACATTAATAGCAAAGAAACCATAAATACTGAACCAAATAGGCATCATCAAAATACTGAAGAATCCTCAACCACAAATCTCTTTACATAATATGAAAACATTAAATATTTACATGATCGGATTACAGTAAGTAATGATGAAGCATACAAGTCCCAATTCTGATTCCAATAAAGAATATTAAAAAGAATAAGAAGTATAATGAAATCAAAATATAAAGGATAACATCAAGTTGAATAATATCTAAAGACAAAGATCCATATTGAATATTGAAAATATTCAATACCCAAATAATGTAATACATGGGGTTGTTATAGTTAGAGCATATTACATCATTTGAGTCATGTAAATGTACCACCTTTGGTACATAGTTAGAGTAGAATATTACTTTAGGGGGAAGTTATCTAGTTACTTCAATCAATGTAATAAATGCACAAGTGTCAATGTGCAAGTTGTAATGTGCAAGGTGTCCACTTGGATATCTAGGTAGAGTGTTGGCCAAGGAATATCTATTCCTATATAATGGTCCTCATAGTGATATATTAGAGAGCAACTACATATCAAGCATATCAATTGCATTGTTGTAGATAATAGTAGAACTCCTGTATGGAGTACAATGTAGTTCTTTAGCATGTATTAATGGAGTGACCATTACCTCCATACTACATTGTATTTTCATCACTTTATTTTTATAGTATATTTTAGTAATATTGTAGAATTTCTTTATTTCATATTTTCTACATATTATTAGGACCTATGATATATTTATCTCACTCCAGATATCCTCAAAAGCTAACAGATTCCTCTAAATCATCCATGATATCATTATGCATATGAAATTGTTTGATCTATTTTGTTATTTTATTATCTTATTTATTTTTATGAATAACTACTTTAATGGGGTTTTCTATTATCATGAAATACTTCGTCATTACAAATTATATCTCATACTAAGACTCCAACTATGTATATTTTAAATATAGAGGACATGATGATGTATCAAATATCAATGCCACACCTAGTCCATAGGAAATTCTACTTGCCTATGATTTTTTATTGTTGTTGAAAAAATAATCCTCTCCCATTCTTGCACCATGATCTTCATATTTTTTCCTCATGTACCCCATTATATGGGATATTTCATATCTAGATACTACATAAAGTGGTAATTTGTGTGGATGATAATTTTCTATATTCATTAGAATTGTGCTTACAATCTACATTGTCTACACTATGAGAAAGGTAATGTACTTGAACTACATCCTCCCTTCATTTAGTTCGTCTATATTGTGTATGAAATTTTTGAAGATTTTTGTTTTCAATGTTATGTTTCTTTGCCCTCATTACCATATCATAAATGACCTTAATTTTAACTATTATTATTGAGTCATGGTGATATATCATCTACACCTTCCATCCTAATACTTCTACAATAGATATATTCTAGTAGCCCTATATCAATGCCACATGATGTGGTTATGGTGTTCAATGGATAAAAACTTCTTTGATTGTAAGTGTCTTCATTTTCTCATATCATGGTGGTTCCTATCTATCCTTAAAAAACCCCAATACCTTGTACACCATATTATCATAAATATAGTAATATCTATTAAACTATCGACCATGGTTGTGATATCCAATCAAGATAAATATCATCAGATTTGAAATTATATGTATATCAAGGATTTCTTTCCAATCTAGGAAACCCCATTCTTGCCGCAAACCCTATTTTATTTCCATCATAGACCCTATTAGTCTAATTTAGTCTCTTTTATTTTATGAATAAGTCACTATAGAAGATCTCTATTATTTCTATATACCTATAATTTTCTATCCCCTTCTTGACTTGTACCATACCATAAACATAGTTCATGATAATTTATTGCAAAATTCCACATTTTATGGTGTCATTGCCAATGGTGAGGTTAGAATTATTAGCAATGTTGTACCACTATTTTGTTTCTCTTATTGAATTATGGTGAATCCACCACATTTTCCTTCACATTGTTCTTGGGTTCCATCATTATTCTCAGTTCTTAAACTCTTCTTTCACTTGATCACTCTATCTGAACATATGCAATTATTTTTCTAATGTTTCTCAACCTTTGTACTTAAACATAATGCTTACATATGTAGTTATTTGAGTATAAATAAATTATGATATTTCTTTTCTAATAAATTCCCTATCCATTTTTCCTACAAGTATGTTTTCTCTATTACCACCCTAGTTTTTTCTTACCCACTAGTGTATTTAATAGCTTTTCCAGCTATAACTTTGTATGACCATGCATTATTTGTAAGAACTATTCCTTATTATTTTTTAATATAACTTTTTAACTACTAAATAAAATCATATTTTCTATTCAAGTATTTTGAAAAAAAATTAATGATCTTTTTCCTTTCTTATTTTCATGCATGATGTTATGTTTCCTACCACTAATATTATCTGGCCTCATCATCTTTTGAGTTTTCTATATTTTGTCATTGTCTACTTGGGATAATTGTTATTACCATATTTCATTCTAGCATCAAATTTTAATCCCCTTAATTCCTCCTTTCTAACCCACTCCATTACTCCTTTTCACCCTTAAATTTAACTCCTACCTTATCCCTAGATAACTAGGTTCCATTATATGTTGTTTTAAATTTTCTTCTATCACTACTTTCTTGTTAGCACCTTTAGTTTTACTTTGGTGGTACCTTCAGGTAGTGATACATTTACATCCTTTCTTGGGTTTATAACGTCTTTCCTAATGGTGAGTTCTAGTTTTGTATCCATGCAAACTCCCCAACATGTGTCCTTGCCTCTATTTAGTGCATTTACTCCACCCTACAATGGTTTCAACCTTACCTTTCCTAGGGGAATATGCTCCACCTCCACTTAGATGTTATTTTCCTCGATGAATAAAATGATCTCTAACTCCTTCTAACCTTATCGATATGGTATTAGATTGAATAAATTTTCTTTAATCCTTCAATCTCATATATAAGCACTTGCCTCTTTTTATGCTTCTTATTTTTATCACAGTGTTGGGTAAAGTTTTGCACTATCATATTTTCATTATAATTATTTTTGATAATAATTTTTTTATGCCATTATGTATCTTAACTACTATCATATGAAGAACACAAGCTTATACAAAGATAGGGGGTTAATAGTATAAGAGAAATTTTTACTTTTCTTTCCAAATCAATATTATGCAATGTATAGATAGAAATATCGATAGAAGTAATCAAAGCAATGCATAAATAACCACACACAATAGAGACACATATTTAACTTGGTGCACCAAAATATGGCTACTTCCATAGAGAAAATATTTCTTCTAAATATTTCTCAAATAATCTCTTGGGAATCCTTCCCAATTACAATGTTTATGGACCTTTGTCCAAAGGAGATGTTGATACCCTAAATCTAGTTTGTGGATCTCTATCCATAGGATAACTCCTCCTCTGCTCTGGTTGGTGATCCTCTAGAATAATATTACCTTCACTGCACTAGCTTGTGGATCTCCCTCCACTAAAGACTCTTGTCCCCACTCAGAAGACCTGTCCTCACTGCCCTGGTTGATGGATCTCTATCCACTAGAGACTACTATCCTCTTTGCTTTGTCATCTCCAAAGTTCTATCTCAAATATATACTAAACATAGTCCAGTTGGTTTAGCATAAATCTGCTCAACAAGTCCACTCAAATATGCACTAAACATAGTCCATTCGGTCTAGCACAAATCTGCTCAACAAATCCACTCAAATCTGCACTAAACACAGTCCAGTTGGTCTAGCACAAATATGCTCAACAATTCCACTCAAATATGCACTAAACACAATTCAATCGGTCTAGCACAAATCTTCTCAACAAGTCCACACAGAACTTGCTCAAATTTGCTCAACAAGTTCACTCAGAATTTTCTCAAATTTGCTCAACAATCTCACATCTTAGCAATATCAATATTTTTATGGTGCTTATTTCATTCCTTTTTATACCATATCCTCTTCAACCTTGGAGCTAATACCAAATGATACAGTCTGGATGAGAGATCTAATGAAAGACAACCTCTTCTAGAAGCTAAATATTTTAAAATTTCAAAAACCAAAAAATAAACAACAACAATTTACCTACATTCAAAAAATAATATTGACTAGCAAATGTTTAGTATCTAAAATAAAAACAAGTAACAAAAATATTGTAGTCACTAAAATTCCCTTATTTGTAAATTAGAAATTATAGTAAAACTCAAGACCCTATTAATTTTCTTTCTTTGCTGGTAAACTAGAAATTATAGCAAAACTTAAAATTCCATTAATGTGATTTTTTTGTCGATAAGCTATAAATTATAGAAAAACTCAAAACTCTTTTAATTTGTTTCCTTTTTTAGTGATCTAGAAATTAAGCAAAACTCAAAAATTCATTAATTTACTTCCTTTCTTGGTATATTGGAATTTTTAGCAAAACTCAAAACTCCAAAATTGGATGATGTTATCCTCTATTTTTAATGTTGCCCAGGTTTTTTGGACCCTTCTTCAACAAGCATCAAAGGTGGTGGAGCAAATCATGAAACACATGGATGTCTACACCAAGGATTAGGATGTGGTGGCCAAAACTAGCAATGAATCTTATTAAGCCACCTTTGATATCTTTTTGAGTTGTCTTTTTGGCTTGTCTCTGATGACTTAGCTCATCGGTTTTGCTTTTTGGATCCTTGTTGGAATCCCCTAGAGGCTTCCTTTCCCTAATAACTACTCATTTTTGTCCAATAGGGGGATCCTTTGATTTCCCTCTATTTGTTGTTCCTTTTGGTTGTGTTTTGTGCGGACTCTCCTATTCTTTTTTTTTGTAAAATGTTTTGGGGTTCTTTTAAAACACCATCCTCCAATATATAAAAAAAAAAAACACCATTAATTTTTTTCCATTGTCAATAAACTAGAAATTACAACAAAACTCAAAATTCTATTAAATTGATTCCATTGCTAGTAAACTAAATATTGCATCAAACTCAAAAATACATTAAATTTCCTCATTTGTTTGTAAACTAGAAATTACGATAAACTCAAAGCTACATTGATTTGCTTCCTTTGTTGAAAAACTTCAAATTATTGCAACACATACAATTTATATTTTTTCCAACAATGGAAACAAAGGTGGGAAATAGGAGACTAAAGTCATACCCCTTATTCTCTTGGAAACTAGAAGGATCTTATATTTTATTTTACATGGATGCTCCTACATCTCTACTAAACTAGAAACCATGGATGCATTATCCACTCAAGATAAATAGTATCATATTGGTAAATATGTTTATATGAAGGGTTTCCTCCTAGTCCAAGAACCCCATTCTCACCCTAAATCATATTTTATTTTAATTCTAGATCCTATTAGTTTATTTTAGGAGTTATACTCGTATGAATAACACATTATAGAAGATATTTTCTAGTGCTATCTACATATCATTTTCTATCCTCTTCTTGGTTTGTACCATACCATACACAATTATTGATAATTTAGCACTAAAATACATATTTTGTGGTAATCATTGCCAATGGTGAGCCTAGAGTAATCAAAAACATTGTGTCACTATTTTGTTTCTCCTACAGAATTATGGTCAATCCATCATATTTTTATTCACCTCATAATTAGGTTCCATCATTATTCTCACTTCTAAAATTATTTTTTCACTTGGTTACTCTTTCTCAATATATATAAGTTTTTCTCTAATTTTTCTCAACCTTTATAGTTAAACATAATGTTTACATATGTAGTTCTTTGAGTTGAAAGAAATTATTGTAGTTATTTAATAATAAATTTCCTATCCATTTTCCCTACAAGTATGTCTTCTTTATGATTACACAAGCCTTTGTTTTCCCACTAATGCACGTAATATCTTTTCTAGTTTTCACTTTTGTATGACCATTCATTCTTCATAAGAACTATTACTTATTATTTACAATTATAACTTCCTAACTAAGACTGGATTTTTTGTCATCTTAATTGTACTTCGATTATCATAATATATTTGTGTTGGACCATATATGAGGAGTCCAACATATTGAAGTAGTTTCCACAACCAAATAACTTCCTTAGTGGTCTCAACTATTGCCTTATACTCTGATTTTTTTGAAGATAAGGAAACTGTAAGCTATTTCTTGGTACTCCATGAAATGGTACATTTGGAACCAACTATTTCATCTAGTATTTACTCTTCCCTCACAACTCAAAATATTCCTCAATATTAGGACCTCCCCACAAATGATCCATATGCTCCTTCCCCTCCTACTCCTCCTCCATATAATGATAATGGCACATCATCCAATCCTTTACCTAAGTGGGTCCAATCTACCATAAATGAAGCCTAAAGTCACTTGCCCACTTATAAAGGTAAAAAGCCTTCTACCCTAAGACACCAAGTGAATTATGTCTTCATGGCCAAAGTCCTTAGACAAACGAAACCTTCTAATTTCAAATAAGCACTTGGTGATCCTAAATGTATTCTTGCCATGAATTGGATTCCATTGAACAAAATCACACATAGGAGTTAGTTGATTTACCCCAAGTAAATCCACCATTGGTACAAAATGGGTGTACAAGGCAAAGTAGAAAGGGGATGGCTCATTATATCACTACAAGGATTTCTTAGTAGCTCAAGGCTATAAGAGCCAAAAGGGAATTGATTATGAGGAGAATTTTTATGCTTTGGCAAATATGACTACAATCCGCATAGTTATTGCTTTAGCTCCTCAAAAATAGTGGCCTATATATCATATGGATGTAAAAATTACCTTTCTTAATGGTGCATTAAATGAGGAAGTGTATGTTAACCAACCACCATGAACACAATAAAAGACCAAGAAAACAAAGTCCTCAAATTCAATAAATCTGTATATGGGTTAAAGCAAGCACCCTGAACATGGTATACCAAAACTTACTCCTATTTTATCAACCATGGTTTCACTAGATCTGCAACAAAATATATTCTCTATGTGAAACATTCGAGGAACCTCATCATTTTGGTTACATTGTATGTGGATGATGGTCTCATTATAGGTGATGACAGAGATGGAATAAGGTTTCTCAAAGAGGACTTATGCAAAAATTTTGAAATGACTAATTTGGGCCTCCTCCATTATTGCTTAGGCATAGAAGTATGGTAACGGCCTGGTAATATATTTATCTCCTAGGCTAAGTACATGCAGTCTATCTTGGAGAGGTTTTGCATGGAGGAGTGTAAACCATCCCTCACTCCCATGGAAACCTGATTGAAATTGGTCAATAGTGATGAAGAAAGGGTTGATGGCACCCTTTACAGACAACTAGTTGGTATTTTGATCTACTTAACTTCAACTAGACCAAATATTACCTATTTAGTTGGCCTTATTTCTAGATTCATGCAGGATCCTAAGAAGAGCCATTGGATAGTAGCGATACCAAATGTTGGACCACAATGAAATATCACAAGCTTATTAATAAACAATGATTACATATATATAGGCACCGTACTTTTTTAATATTATGACAAATGTTAGGATCTCCATAACCTCACATAGATCAATCCATGTGACATGCATAAGAAAAAATATACATGAGACAAAAGATAAAGTGCACATGAGCCAAAAGGTAAAGTGCACATTAGAATATTCTAAAAATTACATTTTACTTTTTTATTTTCATGCATGACATCATATTTTTTACCACTAATTTTATCTGGCCTCATCACTTTTTAAGTCTTTGTATTTTTAGTACCTTCTCCTTGGGCTAATTGTTAATATTAAGTTTCCTTTTAGCATAAATTTTGGCCCCCTTAATTCCTCACTTCCATTCCATTCCATTATTCCATTTGTTCCTCAACTTTAAATCCTGCCTTGTCCCTAGATAACTAGGGTCCTGATGGCTTTTGAAGCCTTATACTTAATATAAAATTACCACAAAAAATAATAATAGGATCGAATATAATAAAGTTGCAATATAAGGAATCCAATAAATATAATGTAATAGATATAAATGAGCAAACTAATATGTATAATATTCAATAATATAAAGAAGTATGAATATAAATCCTAAAATATACACAATAATATCACTTACACTACTAGTTGCTCAAATGTACACAAACTTGTACCCCTCCTATTTCTATTACAAATATCTTATAGAAATGACTCTATATATAATGTAAAACATTGTAGATCTCTATGTATATCATATAGATCTTCTTTGTAATATGTCTCATATATCCTCTATGGAGTAATATAACCATTCTAGGATGACTCTTTGGTTACCATGACTCTTCATTTCCATATGCCAAGCCTTATGACTCTTGGATTCTATACTTGACACCTGTATACACATTATACTATATTGTATTCACACTTGTACTTGACTCTTCACATAAGGCTTCCTAATTTAAGGATATATGTGCACACTTACATATTGGATACTTGTGCGTATTTACACTCATAAAATTTGTACATATATTTACATGATACTTGTGCATTTAATGCACATTATTACATTACATGAAATATTAACTCACTCGCTAATCTAAGACACAACCCTAATATAATATTTAGAGTGATGTACCAAGGTGGTACATTTGCATGTACCAAATAATGTAATAATCTACAACACCCCATTGTATTACATTATTTGATTATTGAAGACTTTAGCTTTCAATATGATCTTCCTTCTAATACTGAAGCCTCTGTTGTTATTTCTTGCTTTCTTTGGATCTTCTTCTTTTCCTTGTTTAACATTGTCTTTGAATTTAGGTGTTTTATTGTGATTTATTATCTTCCTCTTTCTTTTTTATTTTTTCTACAATTTTATTTGTGGTATATTTGACAATATACCACTTAAGTATTTATTTAGTAAGTCATCACAATAATATAGCTTTGATCTCAATGATTCCTCATATGCTTCATTATCTTTCTCAACTTGTCTCTTCCTTTGAAAAATATCAAAACTAATTAATGATAGATACATCACTAAACACTCCTCTGAAGAAAATATAATGGTGTTTTGGGAGTCCCACCATGTCTAAAAAATATTTTCGTGAAGATAGCTTATAAGAGATGTAAAATTTCCTTCTTTTACTTATTTGAGAAACAAAGTTAATTTTTCTTTTAAAATATTAAACATTTTTTATTTTCATCAAAGTCACATATTAAATTGAGAGTAAAATCTAAGTGCATGCAACATGTCTTCACTATCCACATTAAATGCATTCTTAACAATTTCTTCCATTTCTCTTAACCAATTTCCTTTTTTTTAGTCTAGCTTATGTCTCCCTAGGTTTTGAATAATTTTTCATATTCCTAAACTATCAAAAACCTATGATGTCAAATTTTTTATGAATCCCTCATTAATTAGAAACAAGAAAAGTTAAGAATTTTTGAAAATTTAATATTGCTAAGTTTGAAGTAGGCTTCCTTATCTCTCCACAATAAAATAATATGCAAATATTCTTTGACGTTTCAATTTCAATAAATAGTAAAGTAACAAAACCTTCAAATGCAAAAAACACTTTATAACTATTTCTACATATCACTCCAAAAACTCTAAAAACCTAAACTATTAATTAATTTTTTTCACTCCAAATTAAACTTTAAAACATTAGGAAAGTTAAAAGATCAAATAATTTACCTTATTACTCCACTAAACCTTAGGTTCAACTTTGAAAAAAAATAAAGAAAAAACTAACTTTCCTTATGTAGTCTTTTGATGGTGATTTTGCTTGGTGCTCATTTATCCTCCTTTCTAACTTTAAAAACCAACATCTTGCACTTTTTTTGGATGTTTCACTAACTCCTATTTCTTGAATGGATTGAATGTGAATAAAAACCCATGCATTTACTTATATTGTCAAAAAAAATGCTTCACTATCTATTGTTATATCTTCCCTCTCCCAATGTGGTGCACATTTTTATAAATAAAAATTTGAATTTGGTTTTGATGCTTCTTTCAAATATGTTACAATGTTGCAACATTTGAATGCTCCTTCATAATGCTCAACTCAACACATGATTATTAAATGATGAATTTACCTTTTTAATGTCTTCAAATATTTGACTCCATGTGGCAATTGGTTGTTCGATAGATGATGCTTGATTCTCCAAAACCTGATGCTTAAATTTCTAACAACTACCACTTTGATTATTTCTCCCTAGAAGCTTTATCTCTTGCACTTCCTCATCGATAGAAATCACTTGAATGGATCTAGGGTTGATGCTTAATTTCCTTTGATTGGGTAAGCTTGGTACCTGTGTTAGACTATCTCTAATGGCACTACTATTTTCTCTATCTACATACTCATGCTATCTAACCATATTGCAATAATGCTTCCTATTTACCTTGGCAATGGTGCTTTCTTTTTACTTTGATAATGACTTTAATTATACTATCCAATGTGGACTTCTATAAATTTATCTTTATATCTTCTCTAACTGCTATCCTTTACCTTTCAAAAAAAATTTGAATCTTTATCTTCAATGACACCCTTGTGGTCTTCAAACTTTCCTTCCAAATATGTCCTCTATCTTGGTCTTCAAGTTTTTTTACCTTATGCAGTTCTTACACTATCATTTAACTTGGACTATCCTCAAGACTTTCTATTGTCTTGAAGTATTTTTGAATTCTTATTGCTACCTTCAAGTTTTCTTACTTGCTTGCTTTCTATATTTGTAGAGCAAGTTAAATTAACGGGATCTTTTCTTATTAAAGACCAATATTCAATCCTCAATAAGACTCTATCTTGAGTCTTTCATTTTGCCTTCAATGAGACCTTTTTAAAATCTCCTTTATCTACTTCTATGTAAATTCTCTTCTAGAGTCTTCTTTATCTATCAATGTCAAGGTCTAATTTTAAGATCTGAATCTATACTATGGACTGCCTTCTATTTGAAATATATTATTGGAATAGGTAATCTCAATCTACCTTCTCTATGTCTATATTTGAGACCTAAAATTTTTATCAATATTTATATATAAAACTTAACTACAACTCAAACCAATCCTTGGATTAGAAAATATCATGGCCTTCAAGCAATCAAAGATGCAAGTCTGCTCTAGTTGTTGTAGGAAGCCTCTAAAATTTTGAAGATTAATTGTCACTATAGAAAATTACTTAGATAACTTTATTTGGCATTAATATCAAACTTCTTAGTATTTTCAATAACATAAATTAGAATGACAATGACCAACTTTTCTTCTTGAGTTGGTTCTTTCTAAAATATTAATCTTAATCTTCACTGGTTGTTCTTCAACCTAGTGGTAATAATCTTAGCTTCACTATTTTTCCTTCAACCTAGTGGAAATACTTTAACTTCACTGGTCTTTCCTACCCAATGGTAATATCCTTAACTTCATTGGTATTTCTTACCTAGTGATAAGATCCTTAAGTTTTGTAATTTTCAAAACTTGTGCAAATAACCTTACTATGGATTCAATACCCCTGATGGATTTTGAAGCCTTATACTCAATGTAAATTACCACAAAAAATTAATCTCGTGATTAAATATAATAAAGTCGCAATATAATGAATCCAATAAATATAATGTAATAGAGATAAATTAGCCAACTAATATGCATAAAATTCAATAAAATATTGAAGTAAGAATATACAACCTATAATATGCACAATAATATCACCTACAATACTAGTTGCTCACATTTATGCAAACTTGAATTACTCCTCTTGCTTTTACAAATATTTCATAGAAATGATTCTATAGATAATGTATAACACTATAGATCTCTATGTATCTCATATAGCTCTTCTCTCTCATATTTCTTATATATCCTCTATGGATTAATATATATCCATTCTAGGATGACTCTTTGGTTACTATGACTCTTCCTTTCCATATGCCAAGCCTTATGACTCTTGGCTTCTATACTTGACACTTACACATGCAACTATCTTTTATGCATACTTGTACTTGAATATTCACATAACTCTTCCTAATATAAGGATACATGTGCACACTTACATATTGGATACTTGTGCACATTTACACTCATAATACTTGCACACATATTTACATGACACTTGTGTATTACCTGCACATTATTACATTACATGAAACATTAACTCATTCACTAATCTAAGACATGACCCTAATATAATATTTACAATGATGTACCAAGTTAATACATTGGCATATACAAAATAATGTAATATTCTCAAATAGATCCATTCTATGATGTTATCAATTTTTATCCTATCATTATTATCTTGTTAGAAAATTTAGTTTTTCTTTGATGCTACCTTTTTGTATGTGCATAATATCTTTCCTAGTACTGAGTTCTTGTCATATTTTGTGTCCATTCCACCTCCACAAAGATCACCCTCTCCTCTCTTTACTATTTTTACTCCACTCTACTATAGATGTGACCTTCCCTTTCATAGGGCCATATGTTCTATCTCAACTTATATGTGATTTTATTCAATTAATACACTTATCTCTAATATCTTCTACCCTTATCCATATGGACTTATATGGAATAATTTTTGTTTTAGCCTTGACCCTCATATATGTATAGGCACTTATCTCATTTTAAGTTTCATTTTTTATCAAAGTGATGAGAAACATTTTTCACTATCATATTTTTCTTATGTATTGTTTTAACACTCAAAATTTTATGGTTATTATGTATCTTCACTACTATCCTAACTATTTTTGGTTGGACTCCCATTATCATCATGTCCTAGGAGAAATTTTTCTTTTGGGTAATCAATTAGGTTATATTTATTTTATTTTTGGTTTAATTGTTTCTTATAGTTTTGTGACATATTGGCATATTCCTTATGGCATCATATTTTTTCCATAGTTATCAGTTCTATAGAAGTTATGTTTTAACTTGGGCCAACTTACCATTTCTTTGAATGCCTAGTAATTAAAAATATCTAACCTAACTAATATTTTTATAATTTTTATTAATTTTATAAGGACCCAAACATATAATATTTAATTTTCCTAGATGTTGCTTCTAATGATGGTCATGTAACAACGATCATTGCCAATTCCTATAGAGTCTCTATGTAATGACCCAAAACCTTACCAACTCAAGAAAGAGATTTTTTTTAATAAAGGTACTTCAACAAGGTTCACAACAAATATATTCCCAAAATATTTTGTTTAAAATAATTAAGGTATAACAAAATTTGATCCTAAGTCATAGCCAATGACACCCAAGTAGATAGGACAAGCCAATATCCCATAACTATATTTGGGGTTCACTATTCTAAACCTTTGTAGTTATAAAAGGTGCCATCAATTGTTTGTCCACATTAATTATACTCTCTAAAGAACACAAGCTTATACTGAGAGGGGGGGTGAACAGTATAAGACCAATTTTTACTTTTGCTTTAAATCAACTTTCAAATCAGTATTATGCAGTGTATAGATAGCAGTATCAATAGCAGCAATTAAAGCAATGCACAACACACCATCCATAAAGAGACACAACAATTTACGTGGTTCACCCAATGCGGGCTACTCCATGGATAAAATTTCTCACTAAATTTTATCACCTCAAATTTTGGAAAACCTTTCTCGATTACAAAATTTATGGGCACCAACCCAAAGGAGACACCTTCCCCTAGCTCTGCTCTTTAGTGGTGATCCTCTAGAAGACCTCTACCTCCTCTACCATTAGCAAGTGGAACTCTATCCATAGAAGACACCTGTCTTCCATGCTCTGGCTGGAGATCTCTGTCCTCAACTCTATCATCGCAAAGTCGGTCCTCAAATTTGCACTAAACACAGTCCTTCGATCTAGCACAAATGTCCTCAATTTTGTTTCTCTGGTCTGCACCAAACATAGTCCTTCGGTCTGGCACAAGTCTATCCTCTTCCTCTATTCTTTGGTCTGCACAAAACACAGTCCTTCGGTCTGGCACAGGTCTTTTCTCCAATATCTGTCTGTTCTGTTATAGCTGCACTTGGTCAAAACCAACTTTTGCACTGAACACGTAAACATAGCAGCACTAGATCAACTTATGCACTTCTATGAAAACACAATAGCACTCGATCAAACTTCTCCCTTGCACTCTATCTGTGAATCACACTTCAAATACATACTTCGATCGATCCAAAACAACTGCTCTTTGCGCACCATGGACTTAACATGTGCAATTTTGATACTCGCATTCGATACCTTCAATCTCGAAACAACCCTCCTTTTATAGAATAAATTTCACGATCAAAACTCTCAAACTATGTCGGTTGTAACCCTCAAACTATGTTGGTTGCAAAACCCTATGTTGCGTCAGCCCAATTAAACTATGTCGGCTTTACTGCCTCTACAACTCTCCTATAGCTTCTGGCACGAAACTTCAACATGTCGCGATATCGCAACACCTTTTCTTGTTGTACACCTTATTTTGCCTGCTATTGTGATATCATGACAATTTTGCTTTAGTCTGCCTTGACAATGTGCTTATCACAAAATCATGAAACTTTTGACTTTTGCTAATGTCATCTTCACTCCTATCATGAAATCGCAACGCTTTAGTCTTCAATGCCTTCTTCTCTGCTTTTGTCATGAAATCATGACACATCTGCTTCTGCTGACGTCATATGCAACTCTGTCGCAAAATCGTGACCCTTTTGGCTTCATGGCCTTTTTCTCTGCTTGCACTAGTGAAAATGGAACATGTCATGAAATCATGACACTTTTACTACCTTGAGCTTCTCTCTGCCTTACACCCACAAAACTGGAACATGTCACAAAATCATGACACTTTCGCCTTCGAGCTCTTCCTTATTGAATTCATCGTGAAATCGTGACGCTTCTTCTATTGAAGACTTGCTAACTATTTTTGTCATGAAATCACGACACTTTCTCCAACTAAATGTTGCCATCTCAACCTGTCGCAAAATCGTGACACTTTCTGCATTCGCAAGCTTTCTCTTCAACCTGTTGTGAAATCATGACATTTTTTGCATCCGTACAACTTCTTTGTAGCCTATCATGAAATCGCGATGCTTCTTGTTTCAGACTCTTCCTTTTGCTACATGTCACAAAATCACGACAGTTCTTTCTTTGAGCTTTTCAGCATGTCGCAAAATCGTGACAGTCCTTACTTCAATTTTTGCAGCATGTCACGAAATCGCAATAGTCCTCACTTTGTCTTTTGTAGCATGTCACAAAATCATGACACTTTTTCTTTCGGACTCTCTCTTCTGCATTATGTCATGAAATCATGACACTTTCTCGTCCGTACAACTTTCCTAGCAATGTGTCATGAAATCACGACACTTTTCCTTCTCTGCCTTCCTACACTTTTCGAGTCACGAAAATGCGACATGTCGTGAAATCGCTACACTTTCCATCTTGCTTTGCTTCTCTGCCAACATGTCGTAAAATTACGACAATTTTTCCAGCTACGTCTCTATCTTCCAACATGTCACGAAATCACGACAGTTTTGCCAAAACTTTCTCTCTCCTCAAGCATGTCACGAAATCGCGACAGTTTTGCCAGCACTTTCTCTTTCCTCAAACATGTCACGAAATCATGACAGTTTTTCCAGCCGCCTGCATACTTTTTCTTACTTGTCTTTTTCTTGATCTTTTGCAACTAGGCTACTCTGATCTTCTTGGAAACTTACTAACCATGCTGAAAGCTTCATCAAAACAAATTCTTTGACATAAAAACAAATTGCTTCAAGAACTTCTTGACATCAATGACAAAATCTACTCTTGAGAAAAGGCAATGTACCCAAGGTACCCAAAATTGCCAACAATCTCCCCCTTTGTCATTGATGGCAAACCTTTATGGAAAACACATCTCAAGAGCCAAAATTGAAACCACCTGTGCTAACAACTGAGAATATGTCTTTGAAGTTTTTGCTCCCCTTGACTTGAAGCTCTCTTCTTCACTCATAGAAACTCTCCCCTTTACTCATATCTCTCCCCCTTTGTCATAAATGGCAAATGGTCACCTTTGGGGCTCGGGACTAAGAATGAGCCTCTTAGCTTAGTCCCTCCCCCACCTCCTGATGAGGTGATTAAAACAAGGGTGGGAGTAAAAATTCCATTAGGCACTCATCGTCATCAGTGTCTACAATTTCCTTGCCAGGTCTTCTCTTGAATTCTTTGTCCGTATTTCTGTTCTTGTCACTATTTTTGTTCATGTTCTCATTCTTGTTCTTATCCATGCCTTAATCCATGGACCTGTTCATATTACTTTTCCTATTCTTGTACCTTGGCAGTTCAGTTCTGCACTGTCTAGTTGTGTGACCTACATTGTTGCATTTATAACAAGTAACAAAGTTATTTCTTTTAGGCATACTGGTTCTTTGAATCTACCTGTTCTGACCAAATCTGTTCATGTTATTTGTCTTGCAATAAACTGCCTTGTGCCCAAACTATTGACAAGAGTAACAATACCCTTGAAAGAAACTAAAACTTTTGAAATTGTTGTTTACCCTCTTCATTTGATCTATGCACTGTGAAGCCATGTGACCAAACCTTTGACACGCAAAACATCTGTCGTGAAATATTCTTCTGTTTGACCTCTTGGGCCCCGAATACTTATTCTTCGCATTTATAACTATGTTTTCTGTTTCTACGCATTTATCACTCACGGACTCTTTCTCTGAAACACTCTCTTCATTAGAACTCTCTTCTTTTTTAAATCCTTTACTAGATTCCCCAACCTGTTCCTTGTGTGGTTTAACAAAACCAAGACCTGTTTTATCTGTTGTCTTTCTTTGACCTTTGATAAGAGATTTAACCTTTTTGGAGCTTTCTTGAAACATGTACAGCTTATCCTTGTACTCTTTATTTTCCTCTTTCAAGGAAGACATTTTCTGTTCTAATTCACTATACTCAAGCACCTTAGATTCTAACTCATTCTTGAGTTCTTGTGTCTTAGCCATAGAGACGTCAAGACTTTCTATAAGTTCATCTCTCTCTATACAACATTCATCTAATTTATCCTTGAGTCTAGCATTCTTCTTTCTTTCCTTTTTCAAAACACTAAGAGCATTAGTAAGTTCACTTTCAAGATCCTCTATTTGATTGCATTTTGAATCATCAAGGCCTTTTTCAGATTTCTTATCACTAGACTTGCTACCCTTTTCAAAAACCATACATGCATCTTCCTTATCATTTTCTGAAGCATCCTCATACATACTAGCAACCAATTCATTATTTGTGCAATCATCCTCAAGGTGCCCAAAATTTCCACATCTAAAACATTTCATGATAATGAATTTATGTTTCGGTTCTTCCTCCTTTTTTGAAATGAACAACATCTCATTTTCATCATCACTAGAAGAACTTTCACTATCACTGCTAGAACACTTACTTGCTTTGTCTAGGTAGAAGCTCTTCTTGTGCTTGTGAGAATGCCTCTTTCCATGATTGTTGTACTCATCTTTGCTCTTCCTGTGATGCTTGTGCTTTTCAGAATCCTTGCTCTTAGAATCCTATTTATCTTCATCACTATCATACTTTGAAATAGTACAGTCAGTAGCATAATGACCAAACTTACCACAGTTGAAACATCTTATGTTTTTCATGCTCTTGTGCTTTCTAGAAAACTTGCCTTTATTGTTGTAATATGCCTCTTCATCACTAGAGGACTCATAACTCTCTTGAATCTGTTTGCCCTTTGATTTCTTGGTAGCTTTGAAGGCTGCCTCTTTCTTGACATCAAATTTCACTTGAGTTCTCAGCTCAAATGCTGCAAGTATACTATGGAGCTCATCCTTTTTCAATTTATCTAAATCTTTAGCTTCCTCAATGGTAGAAATCTTTTCACTAAATCTATTAGGAAGAGATCTTAAAATCTTATCACACACATCATTTTTAGCAAGTTCAAGACCTAGGTCTTTCATGGAGTTAACAACCTCATCCATACGAAGCATGTAGTCACTAATATTTTCATCATCATTCATTTTGAGTTGTTCAAACATACCTTTAAAGTGTCTCAATTTGGCCTTTCGAACATTTGCATCACCTGTATGAACCACCTACAATTGTTTCCACATTTCACTAGCTGTCTTGTAGTGAATAACTTTGGTGAGATCTCCTTTCTGTAAGCCTTTCAGGATTGCATTCATGGATTTTGAATTGCTGTGAAGCATGCGCCTGTCTTCTTTAGTATAAGGACCATGTTCAGGAATAGTGTACTCATCTTCAATCACTTCCCATACCTCATGACCAAGTGCCATTAGATAAACCTTCATTCTTGCACTCCACAGACTAAAATCTAATCCATCAAGAATAGGTGCTACATTGCCACTTGAATAATCCATTGTGTTCTTAACCAGTTCTTCCTTCAAATCATTAAAACTTTTTGAAGGAACCCGCTCTAATACCAATTGAAGAACACAAGCTTATACTAAGAGGGGGGTGAACAGTATAAGACCAATTTTTACTTTTGCTTTAAATCAACTTTCAAATCAATATTATGCAGTGTATAGATAACAGTATCAATAGCAGCAATTAAAGCAATGCACAACACATCATCCACAAAGAGACACAACAATTTACATGGTTCACCTAATGTGGGCTACTCCACGGATAAAATTTCTCACTAAATTTTATCAACTCAAATTTTGGGAAACCTTTCCCGATTACAAATTTTATGGGCACCAACCCAAAGGAAACACCTTCCCCTAGCTCTGCTCTTTAGTGGTGATCCTCTAGAAGACCTCTACCTCCTTTGCCCTTAGAAAGTGGAACTCTATCCATAGAAGACACCTGTCTTCCCTACTCTGGCTGGAGATCTCTGTCCTCAACTCTATCACCACAAAGTCGGTCCTCAAATTCACACTAAACATAGTCCTTTGGTTTAGCATAAATGTCCTCGATTCTGTATCTCTGATTTGCACCAAACATAGTCCTTCGGTCTGGCACAAGTCTGTCCTCTTCCTCTGTTCTTTGGTCTGCACAAAACACAGTCCTTCGATCTGGCACAGGTTTGTCCTCCAATATCTGTCTATTCTGTTACAACTACACTTGGTCGAAACAAAATTTTGCACTGAACGTGCAAACACAGTAGCACTCGATCAACTTATGCACTTTTATGAAAACATAGTAGAACTCGATCAAACTTCTTCCCCGCACTCTATCTATGAATCACACTTCGAACGCACACTTCGATCGATCTAACACAACTGCTCTTTACACACCGTAGACTTAACATGCACAATTTTGATACTCACATTCGATACCTTCAATATTGAAACAACCCTCCTTTTATAGAATAAATTTCATGATCAAAACTCTCAAACTACGTCGGTTGTAACCCTCAAACTATGTCGGTTGCAAAACCCTATGCTGCGTCGACCCAGATTAAACTCTGTCGGCTTTACTGCCTCTACAAATCTCTTGTAACTTTTGGCACGAAACTTCAACATGTCATGATATCACGACACCTTTGCCTATTGTACACCTTCTTTTGCCTGCTGTCACGATATCACGACACTTTTTCTTTAGTCTGCCTTGACAACGTGCTTGTCGCAAAATCATGACACTTCTGACTTTTGCTGATGTCATCTTCACTCCTGTCATGAAATCATGACGCTTTAGTCTTCAATGCCTTCTTCTCTACTTTTGTCATGAAATCGCAACACATCTGCTTCTACTGACGTCATCTGCAACTCTGTCGCAAAATCATGACCCTTTTGACTTCATGGCCTTCTTCTCTGCTTGCACTAGCAAAAACAAAACATGTCATGAAATCGTGACACTTTTGCTACCTTGAGCTTCTCTCTGCCTTACACCTACGGAACTAGAACATGTCGCAAAATCATGATGCTTTCACCTTTGAGCTCTTTCTTCTTGAATTCATCGTGAAATAATGACGCTTCCTCTATTGAAGACTTGTTAGCTGTTTCTGTCATGAAATCGTGACACTTTCTCCAACTGAATGCTGCCATCTCAACCTATCATGAAATCATGACACTTTTTGCATTCACAAGCTTTCTCTTCAACCTGTCGTGAAATCATGATAGTTTTTGCATCCGTACAACTTATTTGTAGCCTATCGCAAAATCATGATGCTTCTTGTTTTAGACTCTTCCTTTGCTGCATGTCGTGAAATCGTGATAGTTCTTTCTTCAAGCTTTTTAGCATGTCATGAAATCGTGACAGTCCTTACTTCAATTTTTGCAGCATGTTAGGAAATCACAATAGTCCTCACTTGTCTTTTGTAGCATGTCACGAAATCGTGACACTTTTTCTTTCGGACTCTCTCTTCTGCATTATGTCATGAAATCGTGACACTTTCTCATCTGTACAACTTTAATAGCAATGTGTCACAAAATCGTGACACTTTTCCTTCTCTGCCTTCATGCACTTTTCGAGTTGCAAAAATGCGACATGTCACGAAATTGTGACACTTTCCATCTTGCTCTGCTTCTCTGCCAACATGTCACGAAATCGTGACAGTTTTTCCAGCTACGTCTCTGTCTTCCAACATGTCATGAAATCATGACAGTTTTGCCAAAAATTTCTCTCTCCTCAAGCATGTCGTGAAATCGTGATAGTTTTGCCAGCACTCTCTCTTTCCTCAAACATGTCGCGAAATAGCGACAATTTTTCTAGCCGCCTGCATACTTTTTCTTACTTGTCTTTTTCTTGATATTTTGCAACTGGGCTACTCTGATCTTCTTGGAAACTTACTGACCATGCTGAAACCTTCATCAAAACAAATTCTTTGACATAAAAACAAATTGCTTCAAGAACTTCTTGACATCAATGACAACATCTACTCTTGAGCAAAGGCAATGTACCCAAGGTACCCAAAATTGCCAACACTTTTTGTGAGTAAGGGAAATTCAACTATAGTGTATGGGTTATCCCTTTTAGCATATAAAAGTAGGATTTCATTTACCTCACCATATATAAGTCAATCAATGTAGGTGATTGGCATAATACCATATAGTCTAATTATCTCATCTCCATAATAAGATAACTAGTACTTAGTGCTTAATGACCACACCTCCATGGTGATATCATTAAGGGTATTATCACTCCATGTGATAATACTCATGGCCAATTGATCCTTCTCAATCAAGGCATCATCTCTACCTAAGATGTAAATGGTTTCCTATTATTCACAAAATAAATTATAGTTAAAGATCCATGTTTTTGGGAGTACATATAAGTTACACCAGGGTTATGCATAGTGGTGAATATTCACCAATTGGGCAAATATTAGGATTTTCAAAATTAAAAATTTTCAAATATGAGGATCCTCGATGTCGGCCCATTCGCCTAATTTTTTCAGGACCAATTTTTTATTAGGGTCAATTCACCATAATATATATCCAAACATAGGCATATTTGTACTTGTTGAAAAGATATTTTCAAGCTTGATATAATGGTGGTGTTTTTATGAAGTTATAAGATGATTTAATAGGTCAAAATTGGATCCAAATATCACCTTACATTTTATGGCTTAAAATACCAAAATTTTGGTATGAAGATGCTTGATTTTATTTTCTTAGGATTCTCAATGATTCACCTTGATTTTGAATAGGATTCACCATTTTTTTACATGTAGAATTTGAGTCCAACCCCTTATGCATAACCCTGAGTTACACCACTCAATATGTATTTATTTAAATAAATTTTATATTTACCTCCACACAACTACCCAAATCTTGGGATCTATCTAAACCAGGGTACTATTATGGTTACTTAAAAACAACCCTCCCATAATACCCTTCATAACCCAAGGAGAAAAGCATCTAAAAACCTTAAACTCTCTCTCCATATCACAACATGCTCACTTCACTTATTTAAGGAAATATTAGATCATCCCTAATATATTTTCAAAAGTATTAAACATCTCACTAGAATAACACTTATTTTGTAAGCATGAATACCATCTATATCTAGTTCTATTTGCCATTCATAGAAAAACATCCATTTTCTATATTAAGAATAACTAAATCTTATACTTTCAAAGGAATTGGTATATAATAATAGCATTACATTAAAGACCAATAATCAAATCCTTCCATAATTAAGAGACATAATCATGAAATTCTTCCTTAACATTATATTTCAAAAATCATAACATCAATTCCAATACTAGTATTTAGTACATCTCTTTCTTTTATTTTTCCATTATATTATATCCACACCCAATATTAAACTTTAGGAAAAGCATAATAGAACTTTTTATTTCTTTGTCTCTATTTGATAACCCTCCTTGACCTCCATCGAGGGGTGGGTGGAGTAAGGGATTAGGACAAATCATAATATAATAATGCATTCCTAAATGCTTATTTCATATTACATACATTCAACACAAGCATAATTAAAATAATCAATCCATTTACTTTATACATACTTAATCTATTACATCAAGTATTCATATAGAAATGATCCTTTACATTTTTTTTACTTTAAAATAATCACATGAAGCAACCTCATAAATTTCTTCATCCAAGATGGGCTTCATTCCCAAATTGTTTTTCCATGTTTTAAAATATACAAAGTATATAAGGAAGCCCTATTTTTTATTTCCTATAGATGGAATCCATGCCCACTTTAAGATATTAAATACGAAAACTTCCATAATTTTCTTATTGGAATCCATACCCAATTTAAGCATTCCATGCTTTCTTTTCCTCAAAGTAAAACAACACACTTCATAAGAGAACACCATAATTCCCTCCACTGTTATTTCCCTTATCCCAATAATCTTCAAAAATCAATGTGTGCTCTCATCTTAACTAATAAATATTTAAAACTAATAAGATTATCATTCATATAGAAATGACTCTTTCCTTTCTACTTATTTTTAAAGCAGTCTTATAAAGAGACCCCATGAAATTCGTCATCCAAATAGGACTCTACATCCCAATTTTTAAATGAACAATATATTTCCATAAAACAAGAAATACATTTTCATAAAACCAACAATATATTCCCACAATATGTCTCCATAAAATAAATAAAATATTATCACAATATTTTCACAAATTGACAATATATTTCCACAATACAACAATATATTTCCACAATATATCTTCACAAACCAAGCAATATATTTCTACAAAATATATTTCCACAATATATTTTCATAAATTAGCACTATATTTCTTGAATATATTTCCACAAAACAAACAATATATTTCTACAATATACTTTTCCAAAAAATGTTTCTAACAACTAGATTTCTACAATATATCTTCATAAAGCAAGAAATATATTTCCACAATATATTTCTACAAAATATATTTCTAAAATATATCTTCACAATGAAAGCATTATATTTCCACAATATAATTTTGTAAATTATATTTTCATAATATATTTTGAAAAAACCAATAATATATTTTTACAATATATTCCTCTAAACCAAACAATATATTTCCACAATACATCTTCACAAAGCAAGCAATATATTTCCACAATATATTTTCACAAAGTAAGCAATATATCCAAACATAGAGAATCCCATACTTCTCTTTATATAACAAACTCCTTTATCTACATAGATCTCACAAATTCCTTATAAGTTTCCAACTTATTCCAAAACAAACATACAATAATCAAATCCAAAACCATAAAGTACCAAATCCATATTATAAAAGGATCTATCTTTGATTATCAACAATGCTTAAACATTTCTAAAATATAAAGAAGATAAACTGGATCCAATAAAATAAAAGGATCTATCTTTCTTTAAAAACAGTGCTTTAACATTTCTACGCAATAAAAATAAGATAAACCAGATCTAATAATATAAAAGGATCTATATTTCTTTAAAAACAATGCTTAAACATTTCTAGCAAATATAAATAAGATAAATTGGATTCAATAAAATAATGAGATGTATCTTCTTTATCAACAATGCTTAAACATTTATAACAAATATAAAGAAGATAAAATAGATCCAATAAAACAATAGGATCTATCTAACTTTAAAATTTTATGTTTAATCATTTCTAACAAATATAAAGAAGATAAACCAGATCCAATAAAATAGCAGGATCTATATTTCTTTAAAAACAATGCTTAAATATTTCTCCAAATATAAAGAAGATAAATTGGATCTAATAAAATTAAAGGATATATCTTTCTTTAAATACAATGCTTCAACATTTTTAACAAATATAAAGAAGATAAACCGGAACCAATAAAATAAGAGGATCTATCTTTTTAAAAAAATGCTTAAACATTTCTACAAATATAAAGAAGATAAACCAAATCCAATAGAATAACAAGATATATTTGTATTTATTAACAATTCTTAAAAACATTTCTGGTAATAAAAGAAGCTTTAATATTTTAAAAACTAAGAAGCCTTAATATTTAAACCTAAAGCATTCACAAAAATAAGAGAATATATAATCTTTTAGAATCTAAGAAGTCTTAATATTTCAACCCAAAACATTTCCGATAATAAATGAAGTTTTAATATTTTAACAACTAAAGCAACCTTAATATTTCAACATAAAACATTCATGACAATAAATAAATAGCCAATGTTTTTTTTTAGTACATAAGTATTGCATAAAACCAAGATTTGTCCATGCTAAATATATACATATATTTTCCAAAATTCTAGAAATGCAACAATATGAGCTTTAACCATATTAAAATCATGCAAATGATTTCCAACAAGCTTCTAATGCATTAATCTAAACTATGTCCAAAGACAACCTCCAAAACATATTTCATGGACATCATTTATGACACTCTTTCTCCTTTTCCCACCTCCCAAGCTCCTATCCTACCTGTTTCTAGTACCTCTTCTCTCAATTTTATTTCTAAGCCAAGGTATTCCCACTCTTGTACGTGACTCCCAAACATTACAAATCACATCTTGGAAGGAGAGGCGGTGGCCATGCATGTATATCCACCCATGAAGGACCTAATTATAGTTCTAAGTAATTTCACCTTGTGTTCAATTAAAGGAGGAGGGAGTTAATCAAATTCCTTCTTCCCTTATTACAAGGATCTATGATGATTAACATTTCTTTGCTTACACATCACTACAAAGATTCAAATATCTATTTTAATTTAATTAACATGAAATATTAATAAACTTTGTTTTAAAATTTCCATATTTTAAAACAACCATAATATTTGATTACATAATTCATTTTACTAATCAAACCATCACTAAATTTTAGTACCAAAACAATTATTTAAATCACAATAGCTTTGTTAATAATCACAAGATTATATTATTTTAACCAAACATAGATTATAAAATAATCTAAGGATTATTTCATTTAAATCCAACATAGATTATAACATAATATAAGGATTAATTCATTTATTATAACATAATCTAAGGATTTATTTATTTTAATCCAACATAGATTATAACATAATCTAAGGATAAATTAATTTTAATCCACCATAAATTACAACATAGTCTAAATATTAATTCATTTTAATCTTACATAAATTATAGCATAGTCTAAGGATTGATTCAGTGTAATCTAGCATAGATTATAACATAATCTAAGGATTAATTCATTTTAATATAATCTAGTTTATGATATAATCCAAAGGTTAATTCATAAAATAACCTAATGAATATTCACTCAGATCAAATGTAAAACCATAAGATAATATAAGGTCATAAATCAAAGCACCACAATTTCTTTCAAGCACTTGCAAGCAAAGCATAATACTAAGTCATACCACCCCTTGTTCCTAGTGGCAAGTTTTTTGATGACCTATCATCACTTGCTCTCTAAGAACTACTCCATTACACCATAAATTTCTTGACTGATGGTATAACTTAAAAGACATGCAAAGTATATGAAGTGCAATCTATATGCATATAGATAAACAAATGCATATAATCATCTAAATGCATAAAAACTAAGTAATAAATCATCATTTATCAATACATAGTCTATATCATAAAGATCATGCCAATGTGGGTCGTGAAATACTACCCCCTTGGACTAAACACAATCCTCTATATTTTCCTACAATAAATGTTACATATCATTTTCATTCAAAAAAATAAGGAAAATTTATTTTCATCTCATCCACTTTTCTCAAGTGGCACTTTTGTTATAATATTGGTTTGATTGGACCTTGCACTACTCTAGAGTTCATTTTCCCATTATTTTGATACAAAAATATAGAATCTTTACTAATATCACCTTAATTACTGAGGGATACACCATCTACAATTGGTTATTTACATCTATCTATGAACTTACTTAGACCATTAATATCCTTCAGATAATGGTCACAGTCACACTTCCTTCCTCACAAGTTTCCATTTTAGTTATAACCATTATCTCTCCACTAAAAATTATCTTGGTCACACTTACCCCACCGTAAGGTGCCTTTTCCTTTATCCATAAAAGAAGTTTGAGTTAGGTTACAATTTCCTCCAAATTGTACTTCTAACTTCTAGTTAGTTTCATCATTCACATAAACTAACAAAAGAGTATTATCATCCACTGATAATATCAATGGTCACACTTACACCATATGAGGTACCATTACAAGAGTATTATCATCCATTGATAATATCAATGGTCACGCTTAATCTACTTAAGGTGCCCTAAGCAATGTACCCAAAATCTACACATCATATTCTCTTCATTGAAGATTCTAGTCCTATGACCTAGAGCTTTGATACCAATTATAACGATCCAAAATCCAACCAAATCAGGAAGAATAATTCTTTTTTAGGGTTCTCTAGTAAGGTTCACACTTCCCACACTATTTTGTTCAGCATAATTAAGGTATAACCACATTTGAGCCTAAGTCATAGCCAATAAAACCCAAGTGGATAGGATAGGCCAGCATACTATAACTATATCTAAGGGTTCACTTTTATAAACCTCTATGGTTATAATAGACATCATCAGTGGTTTCCAAAAATTACTTATACTCTTCATGATTAAATACAATTCAACCACTACATAAAGATTATCCATTTTAGTCTATGAAATGGGGCCACCATTTCCCTCATGATACATAAGTCAGTATATATATGTGATTGGTGTAATGCCTTATAGTTCAGTTATCTAATCTCTGTGTTAAGATAACTTGTAATTTGTGCTTAATAACAACACCTCTATTGTGGGATCATTAAGGGTATTTTAACTCCATATGATAATACTCATGTCCACTTGCTCCTTCTTGATCAAGGCATCATCATGGTCTAAGTTGCAAATTGTTTTTTATCATTCACACAAGGAATTATGGTTCAATATCCATGGTTAAGAACCATCCTCAGAAACTCTATGTTTTTGGGAGTACATTTGAGCTACACCACTTAAGATGTATTTACTACGACCGGTTTGACAATTACCTTCTTGTACCTATCAAAATTTTAGGATCAATCTAAACCACTGTACTATTATGGTTACTTAAAAATAACCCTCTCATAATACCCTTCATAACACATGGAAAAAAAATTCAACACCTTAAAATATTTGTACATATCACAACAATCTCACTTAAATTATTTAAGGAATATTAGGTCATCCCTAATACATTTTTATAAGTATTAAACATGCCAATAGAATAACACTTATTTTGTGATTATAAAAACCATCTATATCCAATTTTATTTGCCATTCATAGAAAAACATTAATTTTTCTATATTAGGAAATCTTATACTTTCAAATGAATTAGAATACAATAATAATATTACATTAAATATCAATATTGAAATCCTTTCATAATTAAGAGACATAATCGATAATGCCTTCCTTGACATTATATTTCAAAAATCATGCAACAATTCCAAGACTAGTCTTTAGTACATCTCTTTCTTTGAGTTTTCTATTACAACATATTCACATCCAATATGAAACTTTAGGAAAATAATAATATAATTTTTTGTATTCTTGATGGATATAATAATGGAAACTTTATCCCATGCCATCATTTTAATTAGATCCACTATATATTTTCATATCATGTATACCATTATTCATTTGATTGTGCATATTAAATTCATTAAAATTATTGTAGGTAAATCAATAAAGATGCAAATGTTCATAATGGAACCATTGGATGATTAGTATGGGCGTTGTAAATTATAGATCAACTCCTAAGGCAAAAACAATGTCAACATTTATTACATTTTTATAGGAACGAATAATCCTATCAAAAGTTCCTTAAAATTTATTAGGACATGGGTATCTAGTGTCGGTCCCTTGGGGGGTGAATTCTACGGTGATAAATCCTCTAAAGTTATTATTGCTTTGTAAAGTCTTATATTTAGTATAAGACTTGGGTTATATTTTTCTCATCTATTATATCAGTATTATTTTGCTTGTTAGTTACCTCTTATATAGTTTGTACTTCTACAATTGATAAGACTATCATTGATTTTATGTAGAAAATGGAATTGGACCTCTTCAAGACCTTGGTAGTATACATGCCTTGGTAGAGATCACATCATAGAATATAGTCCCTACCATGAACATAATTTTGATAATCAAACTCTCAATGCCACCATCACCCTTTTTTAGGTTTATGACCGTCATATCTTCCACAAATATGTTTATTTTATTCTTCCTTGCTTTTGATATTTAATGTAGGATTTTAAATAATTTTGTGGTAGCCAATTAAGAATTACTTAAGTTTATGATGGTAAGCTCACCAATTTTGGTTTCTATGTTAGGGATCATCATAATGCCTTTTTTGAGATCTATTTTTAGAATATATTTTGGTAGAATATATCATTCCATTTTTCTCCTCCTAAACTATTTAGTTATAGTTAAGTTGAGGCTCATTCCTACAGTCTTAAATTGCCATGGTTTTCGATACCTACTCTTATCTATTTTCCTCTTATGGTTATATATCTAATAAAGCTTTTATCTTTTGTAGTCTAGGATCATCCATATTATCCATATTTGTTGAAGGCTTTGGTTACTTTGAAGGCGATTTGGCACCAATAATTGATATTAGTGAAGTCACCTTTCCTATTTTTTAGAGTCTCTAAATTATCTTCTTATTTCATTCCACTGGTTGTATTTCTATAGTAGTTATCATTATTATAATGGGTAACATTGTTGCCTATGATGACATATTTAAAGAAAATTGGGATATTAATTCCTTACTTCTCATCGCTATTTTTTTTATGTTGTCATTTCTTCTTAAACTAGATTTTATATCCTTTACTTCACCTATAGCTTGGATAACATATCCCTCTTCTTATGATTATGTTATATTTAGATAATATTACATCATTTGGATCATGTAAATGTACCAACTTTGGTACATAGTTAGAGTAGGAGATTACTTTGAGGGTATGTTAGCTAGTTACTTCAATTAATGTAATAAATGCACAAGTTTCAATGTGCAAGTTGTAATATGCAAGGTATTCACTTGTACAACTAGGTAGACTGTGGGTTAAACAATCTCTTTTCCTATATAATGGGCCTCATAGTGATATATTAGAGAGCAACTACATATCAAGCATATCAAATGCATTGTAGTAGATAGTAATAGAACTCCTATATGGAGTACATTGTATTCTTTAGCATGTATTAATGGAGTGACCATTACCTCCATAGTGCATCGTATTTTAACCACTTTCTATTTATAGTATATTTTAGTCATATTGCATAATTGCTTTCTTTTATATTTTCTACACATTATTAGGACCTATGATAGATTTCTCTCACTATAAAATATCCTCAAAAGCTAACCGTGGTATCAAAGCCATGGTGAATAGACAATAGGAGGACCTCCATCCTCATAGTTTCTCTTTGCATTTTTGCAAACCAGATTTACCATTGTGCAATGCCACCTACAAAAATCATTGTAAGAGAAGTCCAATAGGTTGAGAGGAATAGGGAGAGCAATAATAGTCAATAGAGAGTCACAAGTGAGGACTGAAATAAATCTCATCTACAAAAATTTTTAGATTACATTTTGCTAGAGTCTTTCCACAGAGTTGTAGAGAAACTTGTGAAGAGTAGGACTCAGTATTCATTCCACTATTTTTATGGATCAACTACTAAAGGTTAATTCATTCATGTTTATAACAACTTGTTGCAGGAAAAAATAGATTCAATTTTTTTTTGGGAAGCTTTATACAAGAAAGTTACAAAGAATATTTTGTTAGAATCATTACAACACTTGAAACAACAAGGAGCAGACTAAAAATTTTAAAGACTTGAAAAAAGGTCCCATTACAAGAGTTACAATCTAGCAAATTATATAAGTGAAGAAAATGGTTATAGATGCCTTATAGCGGACTCAAGGAAGAAGAGACTCAAAAATATGAGTCAAGAAGAAGATAGGAGAGTGGTGATCTCCACCAATACCTATTTGAGTACAAAAGGAGAAAAGTCCAAAGAATCCTTCATCTAGAAAAGAAGGCCATAGAGGCCTTAATTATAAATAAAACTTCTAAGAAGAGTTCCTGATTCAGAAGAAGACTCCAAAGAAGAGTCATAATATTGGTGATCTCGTTTACTAATTAAAGAATTATTTTAGAATAAGCTAAAGAGATATAAAATAGATCTCATTGGAAAACCTCCAATATTGGAAGAGATAGATAAGGACTTGGAGAGTTATTTTCAAATATAGAAGTAGCAGAATTAGAGATCTGAGAATAAGACCTCATAACAAACACTTCTAGAAGTAGAAGGTTGAATAAAATGTCTCAGTTGGAAGACTAGAGAAGCAACAAGATAGAAGTCCTTGGAGAGGTATCAAGGAAGAAAATAAGAAGGCTTGGAGATCCTTTTTATAGAGCTCATAGAAGAATAATCGAAAGAGTTCCTAGGAGAAATCCAAAAAATCCACTACCAATGGGAAGCCCTTGATAGTGAAGAAATTGGGACAATTATCACCATTTGAAAACAATCCCAAGATAAGAAGAATTTGACAAGGAGTGTGAAATCTAGAAGCATAATCTAGTGAAGACCTCAAGATATTCAAAATCTTGAGAAGAAGAAGATCATGTTTGAAGTCAAAATTTGATAAGAATATTGAAGGAAGATTCAGATAGAAGAATCCTATCAAATACAGGAGATTCAGATATTACATCTCACAGGAAGAAGGGACAATTAAGAGAAAAGAGTTCTCTAAATCTAAAATAGAAGGTTGAAGATCATTGGAAGGATCAAGCCACCAAACCCCAAGCTCAAGATAAAAATTTCAAGATCATAGTTTGGTGAAGCAAGAAGTTATTCTATATAGCCAACAACAAACATCAAATTCATTCATTACAAGGCAACAACTTGGTGAACAAAAACACCAAGATCTACATCTACAGTAGAAGCCATAAAAAGGTAAGTAACTTGGGTGCAATTAGGATTCATTGATTGAACTTCAAATTGGATTATTATCAAACTTTGTTAAGACACCATATTTAGATTAAAATTTGTAAAAGGAAATATTGCATTATAGTCTTCAAGAAAGTGTAAAAGGAAGAGTTCATTTTAAGGATATATTTTCACATTAAATAGGATTTGGATAGTTTTTGAAAGAAAGAAAATTATCGCCTACCTATTATCTATCAAGAAACCAAGAAGACTATATCCTACAATATTTTTTATAATGAAAATTGCAAAATATTTGTTAAGGGTTCTTTACATATTACTCTTAAATATGTAAATATTTTTTTTTTGATTGGTAGAAAGGGTTTTGAAAGGTCCCTGAACCTTGAACAAGAGAGGTTACAATAAATTCATAGCGACCGAGGAGGTCCAAGAAGAGAAGAGAAGAAAGTTGACAAACCTCCACACTAGGGGAGGTGTCGCGAAATCGCGACCAAAATGGTGATGTCGCGAAATCGCGACAAGAATCGCCGAAGAAGCCACAGGAAGAAAAGAGGTCACGATATCGTGACAAGAATCGCCATCGGAGCCGAAGGAGGGAGGAGGTCGCGATATCGCGACGTGAAGCAAGGTGTCGCGAAATCGCGACGCGAATGAAGACCACAGCCGAAGAAGAAAATGAGCTCCGAAATCACGATGCAAGAAGAAGCCTGCTGCCAAGAAGAAAAGGTGTCACGATATCGCGACAAAAAAGAAGGACCGCCGCTGAAGAGAAAAAAGGTCGTGATATCGCGACAAAAAAGCCAGACCGCCGCTGAAGAGAAAAAAGGTCGCGATATCGCTACAACTTGGAAGACTGCCGTTGGAGAGAGAAAAAGCGTCGCGAAATCGCGACCAAAAGGAGGGTCACCTTTGGAGAGAGAAAATCATCGTGAAATCATGACCAAAATGCGTGAAGGCACCCGGAGAGAAGAAGTGTCGCGATATCGTGACAAGATTGCGCAAATGCACCCGGAGAGAAAAAGTGTCGCGATATCGCGACAGAATGGAAGACCGCCGTTGGAGATGAAACTTGTCACGAAATCGCGACCGAAAGAAAGACCGCCATTGGAGAGAGAAAAGGTGTCACGAAATCATGACAAAAAAGCAAGACCGCGCCTGAAGGCCAAAAGTGTCGCGATATCGCGACAAGTTTGCGAAACTGCACCCGAAGGGAAAAGGTGTCGCGATATCGCGACAAGTTTGCCAAAAAGCTCCCGGATAGAAAAAGAGTCACGATATCGCGACAAGTTGGAAGAGGGAGAAAAAGGTGTCGCGATATCGCGACAAGAAGCAACCCCGCGGCCAGAGCATAAAGGAAATTTCATGATGACGCAGCAAGCTGAGATTTCGCGGCCAACTTAGGAAAATGACGCAAAAATGCTCCAAGGTGCCAATACGCAGCCGCAAGACCAAAGGACCAGGAACCCACTCACATTGAGCAAACATTAGAACTTGAAGGATCGTCCCTTAGGTCGATTGGGAAAGAATCTCTCCAAACCTAAAAATCAGTTGCGTCAACTCCCTTATTGGCAAGCCAGTCCGCAGCTCTGTTTCCTTCCCGGTATTGATGTTGAATGATTAGTTCAGGATAAACACCAATTAGAGTCTTGCAATCATCGAAGATGGAAGCAAGGGCCCAGGGAGGCACCGAGGTTCCATTGAGCCAGTTGATGCAATTCAATGAGTCTCCTTCAATGATGAGTTTATTGATGGTCAAACCTTCCAAAAGAATCAAGCTTTGGAGTAAGGCCCGAGCCTCGGCCATATTGTTAGACTGACAACCTAAATTCTGAGCAAAGGCCAAAATTATTTCTCCTCTATGATTTTTGAGAATTCCACCAGCACCAGCCGCACCAGGGTTGCCTTTGGCTGTGCCATCAAAGTTAAGCTTGTGCCACCCAGAAGGAGGTAAGACCCATTTAATACCAGACCTGTCAACAGAAGGACGGGGTGTTGCAGAAAAATTAAGCAGATTGAAATGATTTGCCAGATCCAATTCAAGACCAGGAGGGGGAGGTTTGGACGATGAGACGAGAGAAGCATTCTCCGTAGCAAGGGCCAAGATTTTGGCAACAACAATCTTCTTGTCCATTGCAAGGTTTTGAAAATTTTTGGCATTTCTCTCTAGCCAAATCTGCCATAGGTAAATGAAAAGGCAAGCCTGCCACATGAATTTGAGTTGACTGCTTTTGAAAGGCCGGGGCCATTGTTGAAAAAGGAGGGGAATGGAGTGAGGGAGGGCTACGGAAATGGTGAAAGTGTTGAAAACCTGATTGAGCACTGCAAGGGAGAAGGGACATTCCAAAAAAATATGAACAGCAGACTCACAGGCGTTTTTGCACAGGATGCACCAATTGGGAATGAGAAGCCCATGATTTATCAGATTGTCAGTGGTGAGGATTCTATTTTGGATGGCCAGCCAGCAGAAGAATTTAACCTTAGGAATGATCTTGGGAACCCAGACTAGAGAAGAGGAATCACGACCATCACTGGGAGCTTCTTGGCTGTAGTAGGCTGATTTAACAGAGAACAGCCCAGAATCTTCGAGGTTCCAAACCAAGGAATCTTCTTTGTGAGAGCTGGGAATCAAGCAACTTCGCAGTAAATTTTGAAGACGCCTAAGCGCCTCAGTGATAATTCTAGGTCCATTCAGAACAAGTTGTTTCCATTCGGGTCTTGTAGTGCTTGTGTTGATAAAATGGCACACCTTATCTCCAAAGGTAGCTTCTGTCACAGTCTTGAGAACAGCAAGCTGAGGATCTTGACTGAGAGGTTTGTCGCGGATCCAAGGGTCATCCCAGAAGTGAATAGTCAAGCCATTTCCAAGGCACCACCTTAAACCTTCCATGATGATCTTCCTTGATTTAGTGACGCCATTCCAGAAATGAGATCCGCTAGGAAGGTTGTGCTCTCCAAGAAAGGGAACCTGATGAAGGTACTTAGCTTTGATGATGTCAATCCAGGTGGCTTTTTCATTGGTGGAAAGTCTCCAAGATTGCTTGGCAATGAGGGCCATGTTCATCCTCTTGATGTCCCTGAAGCCTAAACCTCCATCCTTTTTCCTGGAACAAACCTTGTCCCAGGCCACTAGGGGAAATTTGTTCTTGTTTTCGTTTCCTGCCCACAGGAATCTACGTTGGATTTGCTCAATTCTTTGGCAGATAGAAGCAGGAGCTTTGAAGATAGATAAGAAAAAAATAGGAATACTTTGCAGGCAAGCCTGGACCAGAGTGGCTTTGGCTGCCTGACTGAGCATTGAGCTTTTCCAGCCTGCAAGTTTCTTGTTAAGACGATCTAGAACAGGGTTCCACATATCCGAAACCGATTTGCCATGGAAAAGCGGTAATCCGAGATAAGTAGTAGGAAGGCTCCCGATGATACACCCAAGGATCTCAGCAATCCTGTTTTGCCTGTGGATGGAAGTATTGAGGAAGTATAGCTTGCTTTTGCGGTAATTGACTTTCTGGCCAGCCGCCTCTTCATAAGAGTCAAGGATGCTCTTAATGATTTTTGCTTCAGGGACAGAGGCATGAGAGGAAAGAATAGTATCATCCACAAACTGTTGATGGGAAATGGCCTTGGAAGTTGAGGCAGGTTTGATCCCGGAGATGAGACCACTGTTGCAGGCAGCAGTGAGGGTTCTTCCAAGAGTTTCGACCAAAATGATGAAGAGGAAGGGTGACAGGGGGTCCCCTTGGCGAATGCCTTTAAAACTTGGAAAGAAGCCAGCAGGTGAACCATTGATAAGAACAGAAAACCAAGCAGTAGAGATACATTCCCGAACCATCTTCACCCATTCTTTGTGAAACCCAAACTTCTCAAGGACCTCGAACAGGAATTTCCATGAAACCCGATCAAAGGCCTTGTTCATGTCAAGCTTAAGAAACATACTGGGTTTTTTGTTTTTATAAGCCGAATGAGCCAACTCATGGATGGTTATCACACCATCGGCAATGAATCTGCCTTTGACGGAGCTGCCTTGGCACTGGTCGATGATGGAGGGAAGGATGTCTTTCAGCCTGTTTGCCATAACTTTAGTGATAAGTTTGTAGATGACACTACAGAGACTTATGGGTCTGAAGTCGGAGAGAGAAGCACGCTCATTAGACTTGGGAATTAAAACAATGAAGGTGGAATTGGCTTCTCTCGGCATATTTTTGTCTCTCTGGAAGGATTTAACCGCCGCAACAACATCAGGGCCCACGATATCCCAAAAATTTTGAAAAAATTGGGGTGGAAAGCCATCGGGACCAGGGGCCTTGTCAGGTTCCATTGCAAACAAAGCCTCTTTGATCTCCTCTTCAGTGTAAGATTGGAGCAGTTTCTCATTAGCATCATTAGACACCAAAGTTGGGATGTTCTGAAGCAGAGAGCTTGCTGAGCTGGGGTGGCAGTCAACACTAGGACCTAAGATTTCCTGGAAGTGGTGCACAGCTTCCTGTCTGATGGCAAGAATATCAGAAACAATGGTACCATCCGCCTTGGTCAGTTCAAAAATTTTATTTGAACCTCTGTGGTGCAAGGTGGAGGCATGGAAAAACTTCGTGTTGGTGTCTCCTTCTTTGAGCCAGAGGCTTCTGGATTTTTGTCTCCAGTAGGACTCTTCCTTAGCCAAAACATTGTGCAGGTTTGAAAGGAGGCATTTTTCTTCCATGAAAGTTTCAACCCTCTGATCCCCTTCCTGAATCAGATTTTCCACCCTTTTGAGCTCATCCAGCAGAAGCTTTTTTTGGCTAAAAAGGTTGCCAAAAACCTCCCTGTTCCAGCATTTCAGCTTGAGTTTGACTGCTTTGAGTTTGAGGAACAAATTCAAGAGAGGATTTGGGCAAAATTTTTGCTGCCACCATTGTCTAATGCACCGACCTAAGTCAGGATGAGTGAGCCACATCTTTTCAAACCTGAAAGGGGTTTTAAAAGTTTTTTGGGGTCGGGAACAGTCCATAATTATAGGGTTGTGATCAGATCCAATTTTTGGGTGGCTATGTAACCTGGCATCACCAAAAAGAGGAATGAGTTCTTTGGACAGGAGAAATCTGTCAAGCTAAATTTGAATATGATGAATGCCCGCCCATCTGTTACTCCATGTATAGTTGGATCCTTGGAGTGGTAAGTCCATGAGCTCATTAAGGTTGACAAAATCGCTGAAATCTTCAATGCAGTGGCTAGTGATCGGATTGCCTCCTTGCTTGTCAAACAGGTGAAGAGGAGTATTGAAGTCACCACAGAGCATCCAAGGGAAGTCAGGAAAGTTGTTGCGCATTGATGTAATGTTATCCCACAGCAACCGTCTGTTGACAGGACTGTTAGGACCATAGACATTGGTGGCAATCCATTGAAGGTTGGTGACTTTGTTAGTAAACAAAATGTTGATGGTTCTGTCAGAGATTGAAAGGACTCTCCCTTCAATGGTTGTCGGGTCCCACAAACAAAGGAGGCCCCCGGAGGCCCCAGAGGAGGGGCAAGAGACAAAATTGCTATTTTCCCAGATTGACTTGCAAACTTTATTGCTGTTGTTCTCATCCAGTTTGGATTCTTGAAGAAACATGATAGTTGGTTTTAGGTTTTTTCTCACTGACTTGACAGTCCTCTGTTTAGCAATACCGTTGAGGCCTCTGACATTCCAGGAGACAAACTTCATCGATTTGACTTGGGATTTGCTTTACGACCTCTGCCTCTCCCTTGAGACAGAGTAAGTTTGGGTCTAACCTCATCCAAATCTTGATGAATGGGTTGTTCGGAAGTAGGGCCCAAGGAGATAGGCACAGAGCCATCAGCCGCTTCAAGCTCAGTGGCTTTGGCAAGCTTTTCAGCATTGGACGGTCTGCCCCTTTTTTGCTCTTTGTTGACATCAGCTTTAGGGGGGGAGATGGGAGATTTCAGAGGACTGGAAGATTGAAGAATTACAGAGGTGGTGGTGTTCCCAGGAACAGGTCTAAGGGGGGAAGGAGAGCGGGGAGACTGACGCGGAACAACAGTCTCAGGGGAGAGGGTAAGGGGGCGGTTTTGAGTCGGGGGAAGGGGTGGGAAGGGGAGAGGAAGGTGAGAGGGACCAGAATCTGAGGGTGAGTTCAGGGAGGTCATAGCCGCCTTACCCTTGGACAAGGGAGACTGAAACGCAGTGGGTGGGGATGAAATGATTGGTTCTGAGGAAATGTCATTGGAGATGACCTCATTAGAAGGAAGATTATTTAGAGGAGCAAAATGATTGGTACAAGGAGGCAGAGCACTTACGTTGATGGGAGCAGAAGGTTTAGAGGGTCCAGTAGAATGACCACGGCCCCTGCCAGGAGCCTTTTTCTGAGTGTTAGGAATCTGGGAATCCTTCTTCCTGCTAGAATCACTGGGAATATCTTTTTTCCTGGAAGGACATTGAGAAGCCAAGTGACCCTGAGTGTTGCATTCCAAACAAAAGGTAGGCTTGTTCTCGTACTCAACTCCTTGACGCCTTCTGAAGCTTTCGACGGTGATGCCAATGCAAGTAGGCAGAACCGAATCCAGATTAGCCATAACACAAACACGAGCATAGGTCATTCTGGATCTTGCTCTGGTAGCAGGGTCGATGGCAACTAAGTCTCCAATCGGTTGGGTGATGCCTTTGAGAGCATCATTATAGAAAAACTGAGGGGGAAGCCCAGGGAGTTTGATCCAAATCGGAGCGAAGTTGATAGATTGAGTTTCAGGGTCGAAATCCTCCCCCCATCTCCGTAGAAACAAACTTCGACGACCAAAAAACCAAGGTCCACCAGTGAGGATGCGTTGGGTGTCAAGGGCATTGTTAAGCCTTATCATAAAAAACCCCCTAGGGAAGGCCACAAGCTCCATGGATCCAGACAGCCGCCATTTGGAAAGGGCCCATTTGCGTATAGTTTCCATATCGGGTCGGGCACCGACAAACTTCCCAACCAGAGAAAGAGACTCTTGAAAAATGAGGGGCTCCATAACCTCGCTTGGAAACGAAACTTCAGTGCCCGAAACAGAGAAAGGCAAAGGAGTTTGAAAGGAAAAATCTCCAGTCGAGGACCTGAATTTATCCGCAAAGGACAAAGACCAAGGTCACGATTTGGAGGGAGATGAGGTTGAAACCCTACCGTTACTAGATGCAATTTTTGCCACTCCATTAGGGTCTTTGCCGTGACAAAAGTTGAGTGGGCCTGCGGTAGGCCCAAGACCCGCGGCAGGACCTGATGACAAAGCTACCAGGCCAGCAAACCCCGTCGACCCACCATTCCCGTCATCGCCATCGCCATCGTCCACAGACCCTCCCGCTCCCGTTCCCGCTCCCGTTCCCGCTTGAGACATTTCAAAGCCCACAAAATCTCCCCTTTTATTAGGTTTCCTTAAATATGTAAATATTATTAAGTGCATTAAAATTCGTTTTGAGATTATATTTATAGAAGCAATAAGGTTAGATTTTTGTTACCATTAAAAGTGTATTATTAATCTATTAAGTACTATACTAGTTGATATTTAACTAGTTACTCTCAATTATTTTGTGTTGTTAAAGGCACAAAACTAGCACAAAATCTACAATATTTTGTGGCCAAAAGAAGTCACCAATAAAAATAAAAAAATTGGAGAAGGAAGCCACCATTAAAGTCCTTGAAGGAGTCCTCAAATTGAGACTTGGTGAGCCATAATATTCAATGAAAATAAAATGATTTCATCTTAGTGCAAAGTGCAAAAACCCTAAAGAATCGACATTAGCTTGGATTAACTCTCATTAAAATATCCAAGGAATAATGGAGCTACCTCATCAAAATCAAGGAAGGATTTTAGAAAGGTCCTTTACATTGTTGCAAGTCTAACTATTATAAAGCACCAATTTTGTTTCTTCAAAAGAACAAAAGCATTTTTATTTAGATATAGTAGCATGACCATCATATTCAACAAGTAGTAGGGTAGAATTAGAGCAACAAAAAGAGCTACCAAAGAGCGCGTACTTTGTAGAAATAAAGGTGTTTAAAAATACCATTTATCCATATCTAAACTAGCCCTAGAAGCAAGTGTATCACTTGCAATACTGAAGCCATTACAAGAGGCTATTACCATTCAATTTTACATAGAGAAAACATAGCATAAAAAATAAGATCATCTACGTTAGATAACACTATCAAGATAAGCATAAAAGGGTTGTTTCAAAAGCTAAAAAACAATGCCATTAATTTTATATTGCAAAGGATATACAAACAATATACTAAAAGCATCAAGGTATAAAAGGAAAAGTGTTATATCTAAGGCCATCACTTGAAGAGAATGATCATTAGAAATAAGCATAGAAGTTGCCACAAAACCATTATTAGGAGCACCATAAAACCATGAATTATTACAGCTAGAGCCATCCATTATCCTCATCAATACAACAAGTGAATAGAGAAGAAGATACACTTGTGTTTTAATAAACATAGCAAGCCAATGTATAATACAAATATATAGGTCTAAAATGCTCATCCTTGGAGCATTAAGATAAAGGCTACATGCAAAAACCATGAGTGCCACTTGGCACAACAGTTTTAAGTGCCCAACATTCATGAATAATATAGCGCTCACCTAAAGGGAGTTGTAATTATTTGGAGGTTACCACTAAACTTATCATTGCATATAGATACGTTGGAACACCAACATCTATTTAGTAATGCTCAAGTAACACTTATCCATAATATGTAAGGTAACAATCCTATTTAAGGCACCCATTTTGGATAAGGAGATATAATAAGGTCAATCAAAAATCAAGAATTAAATGTTGAGAAGCACGATCATTGGAAAGAGGCTAATTCAAGACTGCACACCATTCAAAGGTGTAAGCAAGCATTAATCCAAGAATACATGAATATCAAAGAAACCATAAAAACTGAACCAAATAGGCATCATCAAATATTGAATAATCCTCAACCACAACTCTCTTTACATCATATTAAAACACTAAATATTTACATGATTAGATTACAGTAAGTAATCATGAAGAATACGAGTCCTAGTTTCGATTCCAATAAATAAGAAGAAGAAGAATAAGAAGTATAATGAAATCAAAATATAAAGGATCACCTCAAGTTGAATAACATCTAAAGACAAAGATCCATTTTGAATATTGAAAATATTCAATACCCAAATAATGTAATACATGGGGTTTTTAGAGTTAGAGCATATTACATCACTTGATTCATGTAAATGTACCACCTTTGGTACATAGTTAGAGTAAAATATTACTTTAGGGGGAATTTAGCTAGTTACTTCAATAAATTTAATAAATGCACAAGTGTCAATGTGCAATTTGTAATGTGCAAGGTGTCCACTTGTATATCTAGGTAGAGTGTTGGCCAAGGAATCTCTCTTCCTATATAATGGACCTCATAGTGATAGATTAGAGACCAACTACATATCAAGCATATCAGTTGCATTGTTGTAGATAATATTAGAACTCTTGTATGGAGTACAATGTAGTTCTTTAGCATGTATTAATGGAGTGACAAATACCTCCATACTACATTGTATTTTTGTCACTTTCTTTTTATAGTATATTTTAGTAATATTGCAGAATTGCTTTATTTCATATTTTCTGCATATTATTAGGACCTGTGATATATTTCTCTCACTCCAGATATCCTCAAAAGCTAACAGATTCCTCTAAATCCATGATATCATTATGCATATGCAATTTTTTGATCTATTTTATTATTTTATTATCTCATTTATTTTTATGAATAACTACTTTAATGGGGTTTGTTATTATCATGAAATACTTCGTCATTACAAATTATATCTCATACTAAGACTCCCATTATGTATATTTTCAATATAGAGGATGTGAAGATGTATCAAATATCTATTCCACACCTAGTCCATAGGAAATTCTACTTGCCTATGATTTTTTTTTGTTGTTAAAAAATAATCCTCTCCCATTCTTGCACCATGATCTTCATATTTTTTCCTCATGTACCCCATTATATGGGATATGTCATCTCTAGATACTACATAAAGTGGCAATTTGTGTGGATGATAATTTTCTATATTCCTTAGAATTGTGCTTACAAACTACATTGTCTACACTATAATAAGGGTAATGTACTTGAACTACATCCTCCCTTCATTTAGTTCCTCTATATTGTGTATGAAATTGTTGAGGATTTTTTTTTTCAATGTTATGTTTCTTTGCCCTCATTACCATCTCATAAATGACATTAATTTTAACTATTATAATTGATTCATGGTGATATATCATCTACACCTTCCATACTAATAATTCTACAATAAATATAGATTCTAGTAGCCCTATATCAATGCCACATGATGTGGTTATGGTGTTCAATGGATAAAAACTTCTTTGACTGTAAGTGTCTTCCTTTTTTCATATCATGGTGGTTCCTATCTATCCTTACAAAACCCCAATACCTTGTACACCATATTATCATCAATATAGTAATATCTATTAAACTATCAACTATGGTTGTGATATCCAATCAGGATATATATCATTAGATAAATAAAATATATGTATATCAAGGATTTCTTTCCAATCCATAAAAACCCATTCTTGCCACAAACCCTATTTTATTTCCATCATAGATCCTATTAGTCTACTTTAGTCTCTTTGATTTTATGAATAAGTCACTATAGAATGTATCTATTATTTATATATACCTACATTTTTATATCCCCTTCTTGACTTGTACCATACCATAAACATAGTTCATGAGAATTTATTGCCAAATTCCACATTTTATGGTGTCATTGCCAATGGTGAGGTTATAATGATTAGCAATGTTGTGCCACTATTTTGTTTCTCATATGTAATTATGGTGAATCCACCACATTTTCCTTCACATTATTCTTGGGTTCCATTATTATTCTCAGTTCTTAAACTCTTCTTTCACTTGATCACTCTATCTGAACATATGCAATTTTTTTTCTAATGTTTCTCAACCTTTGTACATAAACATAATTCTTACATATGTAGTTATTTGAGTTTAAAGAAATTATGATATTTATTTTCTAATAAATTCCCTATCCATTTTTCCTACAAGTATGTTTTCTCTATTACCACCCTAGTTTTTTCTTGCCCACCAGTGTATTTAATAGATTTTCTAGCTATCACTTTGTATGACCATGCATTCTTTGTAAGAACTATTCCTTATTATTTTTTAATATAACTTTTTAACTACTAAATCAAATCATATTTTCTATTCAAGTATTTTGAAAAAAAATAATGATATTTTTCCTTTCTTATTTTCATGCATGATGTTATGTTTCCTACCACTAATTTTATCTGGCCTAATCATCTTTTGAGTTTTCTATATTTCATCATCCTCTACTTGGGATAATTGTTATTACCAGATTGCCTTCTAGCATCAATTTTAATACCCTTAATTCCTACTTTCTAACCCACTCCATTACTCCTTTTCACCCTTAAATTTAAATCCTACCTTATCCCTAGATAACTATGGTTCATTATATGTTGTAAATTTTCTTCTATCACTACTTTATTGTTAGCATATTTAGTTTTACTTTGATGGTACCTTTAGTTAGTGATACATTTACATCCTTTCTTGTGTTTATAATATCTTTCCTAGTGGTGAGTTCTAGTTTTGTGTCCATGCAAACTCCCCAACATGTGTCCTTGTCTATCTTTAGTGCATTTACTCCACCCTAAACTAGTTTCAACCTTACCTTTCCTAGGGGAATATGCTCCACCTCCACCTAGATGTTGTTTTCCTCAATGAATAAAATTATCTCTAATTACTTATAACCTTATCAATATGGTATTATATTAAATAAATTTTCTTTAAGCCTTCAATCTCATATATAAGAACTTGCCTCTTTTTATGCTTCTTATTTTTATCACAGTGTTGGGTAAAGTTTTGCACTATCATATTTTCATTATAATTATTTTTGATAATAAACTTTTTATGGAATTATGTATCTTAACTACTATCCTATGAAGAACACAAGCTTATACTAAGATGGGGGGTGAATAGTATAAGAGCACTTTTTACTTTTCTTTCCAAATAAATATTATGCAATGTATAGATAGCAATATCAATAGAAGTAATCAAAGCAATGCACAAATCACCACATACAATAGAGACACAGATTTAACTTGGTGCACCCAAATATGGCTACTTCCACGAAGAAAATATTTCTTCTAAATATTTTTCAAATAATCTCTTGGGAATCCTTCCCAATTACAATGTTTATGGACCTCTATCCAAAGGAGATGTTGATCCCCTAAATATGTTTTGTGGATATCTACCCACAGGAGAAATCCTTCTCCTCTACTTTATATAGTGATCCTCTAGAAGACTATTGCCTCCACTACACTGGCTTGTTGATCTCTCTCCTCTAAGGACTCTTGTCCCCACTCAAAATACCTATCCTCACTGCCTTGGCTGATGGATCTTTGTCCACTAGAGACTACTATCCTCTCTTCTCTGTCATATCCAAAGTTCTATCTCAAATATGTACTAAACATAGTCTAGTTTATCTAGCACAAATCTTCTCAAAAAGTCCACTCAAATATGCGCTAAACACAGTCCAGTCAGTCTAGCACAAATCTACTCAACAAATCCACTCAAATTTGCACTAAACATAGTCCATTCGGTCTAGCACAAATATACTCAACAAGTCGACTCAAATATGCACTAAGCATAGTTCAATTGGTATAGCACAAATATTTTGAACAAGTCCACACATAACTTGCTCAAATATACTCAAAAATTGCTCAAATTTGATCAACAAGCACACATAGAACTTTTCCCAATCAGCTCAATAAGTCCTCTCTAGATCTTAATCAAATTTGTATTGTAAGCTTCCACAAAATCTCACATAAAATTATTCCATAAGTCTTCTCAAAGACTTGTCTCAAATCAGCTTAACAAGTCCACACATAGAAATTTTCCAATCTCATAGAAGCATAAAGAGAATTGTTAGAGACTCAATATGTCTATTATTAATGCACAATCACTTTCTCAATTTTCTCAATCTCATTTAAGCATAAAGAGAATTGTTAGAGACTCAATATATTCTATACTCAATGCTCAATCACTTCAAATCAATATATAGAATAGTTTGTATTATGGAACTTGAAGAATCATTTTATATAACCACTTGACTAGGCCCAACCAACTCCACTCAACCAATTAATTAATGAAACTCCTCATTCTCACAATCCTAGTCCAAGCATATATCAACCAAATCAAAATATTTCCAACAATGCTCAACAAAAAATTTCACATAACAATGATACTCATGTTCTTTTCAAAACCTAGCTCAAGTTCTTTGCACAACAACTCACTTCAAAAAAAATTCTCATAAAACACTCTTCACGTAACAATGATACTCATGTTATTTTCAAAATACTAACTCAATTCTTCAAAAATTCCAATGACTTCAACAACTATGCTTATCAAACAAGGTTTTAATAACAACTCTTAATTCTAGAAAATCTTGAAGCATTAACTCAAGCACTTTCGAAAAGGAAACCCTAATCAAATATTTTTCACTCCAAAAATTATTTTCTAGTAAGTGATCAATCAACTCAACCAAGAAATAATTTACCCATATCTTTTTTCTTGTCAAGAAGTTGATCTTACAAATTTGCCACACTTATAATTACTTCTTTGCCAATCTCAATAACAGTTAGAATATGATAATTTACTCAACAAAAAACAATGCAAAATGATATCAAAATTACACCTTATCACTCCAACTTAAATAATATTCAATACGTTCACAATAATCTTTAACACATGAAACCCTTATTAAAATTAAACAACCCTTAAAAGTCTTAATCCTTCAATATTCCAATATAGTAATTTAAGACTTTATTAAAAATAATTAAAACCAAAACTTTCGTATTACTCCAAATGATAATATTCAACTACCACCACTATCCAAAAAACACCCTTTCTAAACAATTCCACTAAAAATCCTTATACCTCCAAACTTAGGTAAATAAAAAAAAATTAATGCAAAATATTTACCTTACCTTCGGAGGGATTCGAACCCTCAATAATTCCCATGACGTATGCCTTGCCAAGGCTCCAATAGTCACACGATCTACATGCTTGTTTGATATGGAGGAAGCACCGTGTGCTTCAAAAAGTATCATGCTATTGCCCCTTTGCAAAAACATGCAGCTTTGGCACCTTCAACCAACACGCTTTTCAATGCACATCATCGTGTTTCGAATGTTGGCTTCCTTGCCAAAAAATATTTTACCACCTAGCCACTTGCCACTAGGCCAAGCTACCTTTTTGGGCTTCAACCATTCGATGCCTTCCACTTAGTTTCTATTCGCTGGCAGTTCAAACACAAAAATTGTAGTCCTTTCATGAGCTCTTCACTTTAAATAATTTGTATGCAAAATAATAAATTGAGCAAGGATAAGGTTCAATGCCCTTTGGCATAGGTATTTATATTAAGTTCATCCATGCTTTGTAAAACATCGGTGCCTTTGAAGTTTTCATTACCATGAGACATCAGCAAAGATTAGAACCTTGATAAAGTGCTTTGAATATTTTAAAATTCCAAGCCCATATTTGGATAAAGTAAAATATTAAATATTTTACTTCGGGATTTTAACCAAATCACTTTAATATTATAACATCAAACATTATAATATTATATCCTTTTAACCATTATAATATTATTTCTTCCTTCACATTGTATTCCATGGTGTAAATAATATTTATTTATAAAATTTAAATTCTCATTGAATTTAAATAATTTATAAAAAATATTATATCTCTGTTTTATCATTGCACTGAATCTCTTGACCTTTGGCCTTCTTCCTGGATATAAAATAACAACTTTCACAACTTTATTCCTTCATGAAAAACCTTGATAATAATGTTGACTTCATTTCTTGACATCAATGACAACTTTAACTTTTAGGACTCAAAATGTCCAACGATCTCCCCCTTTGTCATTGATGGTAAACCAAAAAAAATTTAACGAAAACTTGACTTCTTCTTCTATGTTGCTTCCCCTAGGACACTGCTCCCACTGGCTCAATGCTTTTTCAAATATCAAATCTCTCCCCTATACTCAAATATTTCTCCTCATTTGACATCAATGGTAAAGGGTCACCTTTGGGGCTCATGGCTAATAATGAGCCTCTTAGCTTAGCCCCTCCCACACCTTCTATTAAGGTGGTTAATTCTAGGGTGGTAGTATTTCTACTCCTAGAAAGCATTGTTCTTTATCTTTATCCTCTTCTCTTATTTTTGGAATTTTCTAAATCCTCTAACTATTTCTATCCGTGTCTATGTTCCTGTCCATGTTATTATTTATGTTCTTGTTCTTATTCATGTTCACATACATGTTCCTGTTCCTGTTACTCTTCACATCCATGTTCCTATTCCTGTTCCTATTCCTATCCATGTTCCTATTCCTATTCCTGTTCACATCCATGTTCCTGTTCCTATCCATGTTTTTGTTCTTGTTCCTGTTCCTATTCATATCCATATTTCTATTCATGTTCCTGTTCCTATTTATGTTCAAGTTCCTATTTATACTTATCTCTGGAATATTTGATCTACACCACTTTGTTGTATGACCATAATTATTGCACTTATAACACTTAATGTTATTATTCCTTGGAGGTGCAAATGTATTAGAATTTCTCCTAGTGAATCCATATCCTCTTATGTCATAAACCCTGCAATTCATTGCCTTGTGACCAAAGTGATTACATGAGTAGCAATACCCATGGAAATACTGTCCATTACCATATTCCTATATTTCATGTGTCCTTCACTGTGAAGCCATGTTCCCAAGCCCATGACATGAAAAACATCTTCCATTGAAGCTTCCTTGTCTTGACCTCATTGGTCTCCTATTCTGATTATTGTTCCATAGGTATCTTATTTGTGCATTGTTCCTATTGAATTCACTATTTTCCAACCCATATTTTGATTTCTCACTTTCTTTTACACTTCCTTCTTATGAAGTATCTTCATTTGAGGTTTCTTCTCCTCCAAAACTTAAAGTTGAATTTCCTTCCCATTTCTTTTGAACCTGTTCAAATCCAATACATGTTTTACTTTATGTAGGCTTTTGTGTCTTGATGAACTTATCCAATTTATTTGAGCTATTTTTAAATCCCTTCATATTGATCTTGGAGTCCTCTAAATATTATTTTAGTATTTCCACTTCTTGTTCTAATTTCTCAGATTCCAAGATATTTGCTTCTAACTTATCTTTTAACTTCTTTGCTTTAGCCTTTTATTTTTCTAAATCCTCTATAAGCAATCTTCTTTCTTCATAAATTTCTTGAAACCGAATTTCAAGTTTAGAGTGTTGATTTATTACCTTATTTACCATGTCAAGGGTATAGATGAGTTCTCCCTTGAGATCATAACCATTCTCTTTTGAATAATCCTCTATTTGTTTGCATTTGTCCACATAATTACTCTCTTTAGGCTTGTCTTCTATAGGATCACTCACTTCTTCTTCTAATGCCATTAGAATATTTTCATCTGGTACTTCAAATGAATTCTCATACTCGTCATCACTAAAACTATAACCATCCCTTGTACAATCATATTCAATATGTCCAAAGTTACCACATCTAAAACACTTTAGAATAATTGGAATTTTCTTAACTAGTTATTTTTTGTTAGTCATATAAAGAAATTCATCTCTATCATTGTGTGAAACACTAGCATCACTATCACTTGAGTACTTACTTGCATTATCTGCATAGTAGCTCATCTTTTGTCTTTGAAAGAAATTCTTCCCTTGTCTACTTTGTCCATCCTTGCTTTTCTTCTGATGCTTATCTTGCCTATATATTTTTTATTCCTTGTACCTGTGATCTTATTTTTCTTCACCATTGTAGTTCTTTGTTTCTTTAAAATATGTTTCAAAATATCCAGAATTTCCACAATTGAAGCACTTAACATATCTTAGATCTATGGATTTTTTGGAACATTTATTTCTTCTACCATAATTAGCTTCTTCATCATTGGATGACTCACTTCTTTATTCTGACTTCTTACCATTTATTTTCTTGATTGCTTTGAATGTTGCTTCCTTCTAGGGAGTAGGATATTTTGTTCTTATCTCAAATTTTGTTAGCATACCAAGCAACTTATCCCTTGTCAAAGTATCACCATCCAATGAAATTTCTATAGTAGAAATTTGTTCACTAAATCTATTTGGAAGAGATCTTAAGACTTTATCACAAACATCTGATTCATCAATCTTCATTCTAAGTCCTTGCATATCATTAACAATATCATCAATTCGAATTATATAAGCACTCATATTTTCCTCTTCACTCATTCTTAATGTTTCAAATTATCCTTTGAGATTTCATATATTTTCTTTCTTGACACTTTTATCTCATTCATATATACCTTGCAATTTATCCCATATTTCTTTTGTAGTTCTACAATGCATAACTTTCATACACTCTGTTCTATGCAAACCTCTTATAAGTGCATTCATTACTTTTGAATTATAGTGTTGCAGAAGTTTACCTTCCTTATCTATAGGAGGATTGACTGTTGGATCATATCTAAATTCCACTGCATCTCAAACTTCATTGCCAAGATCCATTATCTAGATCCTCATCATCATACTCCAATACATGTAGTCATTTCTATCAAAGACTCGTGTTGAGTTAGATGAGGACACCTCCTTAGAAGGGTTATGCATAAGGGGTTGGACTCAAAATGTACTTGTAAAATAATGGTGAATCCTAATCAAAATCAAGGTGAATCATGGAGAATCCTAAGCAAATCAAATCGAGCATCTTCATACCAAAATTTGGGGTATTTGAAGCACTAAAATATAATGTTATATTTGGAGCCACTTTTGAACTCTTAAATTATCTTATAACTTCATGAAAAAACCACCATTAGATCAGGATTGAAAATATCTTTCTAACGAGTACAAATATGCCCATGTTTGGTATATATTATAGTGAATTGACCCTAATATAAAATTGGTCCTAAAAATTTTAGGCGAATGGGCTGACATTGAGGGTCATCATATTTGCCAATTACTAATTTTGAAAATCCTAATATTTTCCCAAATGGTGAATATTCACCACTATGCATAACCCTACTCCTTAGGATCCATTGTGTTCTTATTAGATTTTCCTTTAAGACGTTAAACTCTTATGAAGGCACCCGCTCTGATACCAATTAAAGAACACAAGATTATACTAAGAGGGGGGTGAATAGTATAAGAGAAATTTTTACTTTTCTTTACAAATTAATATTATGCAATGTATAGATAGCAATATAAATAGAAGTAATCAAAGAAATGCATAAATCACCACACACAATAGAGACGTAAATTTAACTTGGTGCACCCAAAGATGGCTACTTACATGGAGAAAATATTTCTTCTAAATATTTCTCAAATAATATCTTGAGAATCCTTCTGAATTACAATGTTTATGGACCTCTATCCAAAGGATATGTTGATCCCATAAATCTGGTTTGTGGATCTCTATCCATAGGAGAACTCCTTATCCTCTACTCTGGCTAGTGATCCTCTAGAAGACTATTGCCTCCACTACACTGGATTTTTGATCTCTCTCCACTAAAGACTCTTGTCACCACTCAAAATACTTGTCCTTACTACCTTGGATGATGGATATCTATCCACTGGAGACTACTATCCTCTCTGATCTATCATATCCAAATTTCTATCTCAAATATGTACTAAACATAGTCCAGTTGATCTAGCACAAATATGCTCAAAAAGTCCACTCAAATATGCACTAAACATAGTCCAGTAAGTCTAGCACAAATATGCTCAACAAATCCACTCAAATATACACTAAACATAGTCCATTCGGTCTAGAAAAAATATACTCAACAAGTACACTCAAATATGCACTAAACATAGTTTAGTCAGTCTAGCACAAATCTGCTCAACAAGTCCACACATAACTTGCTCAAATATGCTCAACAAGTTCACTCAAAACTTTCTCAAATCTACTAAAAAATCTCCCACAGAACTTGTCCCAATCATCTCAATAAGTCCTCTCTAGAACTTAATCAAATCTGTATTGTAAGCTTCTATAAAAGCTCACATAAAATCAGTCCACAAGTATTCTCAAAGGCTTGCCTCAAATCTGCTTAACAAGTCCACACATAAAACTTGTCCAATATCATAGAAGCAAAAAGAGAATTATTAGAGACTCAATATGTTCTATTATTAATGCACAATCACTTTATCAATTTTCTCAATCTCATTGAAGCATAAAGAGAATTTCTAGATACTCAATATGTTCTATACTCAATGCTCAATCACTTCAAATTAGAATATAGAATAGTTTGTATTATGGAACTTGAAAAATCACTGTATACAATTACTTGACTAGGCTCAACCAATTCAACTCAACCAATTACTTAATGAAACTCCCTTTTCTCACGAATCCTAGTCCAAGCATATATCAACCAACTCAAAATATTTCCAACAATGCTCAACAACAAATTTCACATAACAATGATACTCATGTTCTTTTCAAACCCTAGTTCAATTTCTTTGCACAACAACTCACTTCAACAAAAATGCTTATAAAACACTCTTAACATAATAATGATAATCATGTTCTTTTCAAAACCCTAACTCAATTCTTCACACAATCCAATGACTTCAACAACTATTCTTATCAAACAAGGTTTTAATCACAACTCTTAATTTAGAAAACCTTGAAGCATTAACTCAAGTACTTTCAAAAAGGAAACCCTAATCAAATATTTTTCACTCCAAAATTTATTTTCTAGTAAGAAATCAACCAACTCAACCAAGAAAGAATTTGGCCATACCTTTTTGCTTGTCAAGAAGTTGATCTTACAAATCTACCACACTTACAATTACTTCTTTGCCAATCTCAATAACAGTTAGAAGATGATAATTTACTCAAAAAAAAATAATTCAAAATGATATCAAAATTACACCTTATCACTCCAAATTAAATAATATTCAATGCCTTCACAATAATCTTCTTTAACACACAAAACCCTTATTAAAATTAAACAACCCTCAAAAGTCTTAATCCTTCTATATGCCAATATAGTAATTTAAGACTTTATTAAAAATAATTAAAACCAAAACTTCCATATTACTCCAAATGATAATATTCAACTACCACCACTATCCAAAAAACACCCTTTCTAAACAATTCCACTAACAATGCTTATATCTCCAAACTTAGGAAAATAACAAAAATTTAATGCAAAATATTTACCTTACTTTTAGAGGGATTCAAACCCTCAATAATGCCCATGACGTACGCCTTGTTGTGGCTCCAATAGCTGCATGAGATACACACTCATATGATATGGAGGAAGCACCACATGCTTCAAAACATATCACACTCTTACCCATTTGCAAAAACGTGCACCTTTTGTACCTTCAAGCAACATGAATGTCAATGCACACCACCACATTTTGAATGTTGACTTCCTTGCCAACAAACGTTTTACCACCTGACCACTTGCCACTAGGCCAAGCTGCCTAGTTGGGCTTCAACCATTTGACACCTTCCACTTAGCTTCTAATCGATAGAATTTCAAACACGAAAATCACAGTCATTATTTCACGAGCTCTTCACTTTAAATAATTCGTATGAAAAATAATCGATCGAGCAAGGATAAGGCTCAATGCCCTTTGGCATAGGTATTTATATTAAACTCCTCAATGCTTTGTAAAATGTTGGTGCCTTTGAAGCTTTCATTAGCATGAGACATCGGCAAAGATTAGAACCTTAATAAATTTCTTTGAATATTTTAAACTTCCAAGCCCATCTTTGGGTAAAGTAAAATATTAAATATTTTACTTTGGGCTTTTAACCAAATCACTTTAATATTATAATATCAAAAATTATAATATTATATCCTTTTAACCATTATAATATTATTGCATCCTTCACATTGCATTCCATGGTGTAAATAATATTTATTTATAAAATTTAAATTCTCATTGAATTTAAATAATTTATAAAAAATATTATATCTCATTTTTAACTTTGCATTGAATCTCTTGACCTTTGGCCTTCTTCCTAGATATCAAATAACAAATTTAACAACTTTTTGCCTTGACAAAAAACCTTGATAATAATATTGACTCCATTTCTTGACATTAATGACAACTTTAAATTTTAGGACTCAAAATGTTCAATATCCTAACTATTTTTTGTTGGCCTCCCCATTATCATCATATCCTAGGAGGAATTTTTCTTTTGGCTCATCAATCACCTTCTCATAATTTTATTTGTGGCATAACTATTTCCTATGGCATTATAAATTAATGTCATCTTCCCCTATGGATTCATGTGTTCATCATATTTGTATCACTCCTATGGGAGGTATTGTTTTAACCCAAAACCATTTAAGAACTGTTTGAATATCTAGTCATCCAAAATCTCTATCTTGAATAATCTATTTATAAATTTTATTAGTTTTATATGGACCCAAATATCTATTGTTTAAGTTTCCTAGATATTGGTTGTAATGGTTGTTATATGTTCCACTTCCTATAGATTTTTTTATCTTTATATTATGATCAATGCCATTATTTTGGGTACTTTTTTCTTGAAGCTACTGGAATGAAACATTATTCATTCTTTTTCTAGCTTAAGTACATCCAAAAATCTTTCTTGCAATGACTCAGACTTGTCAATTTTTGTAGCAATGGATATTCTTAATATTAGGATTATGTGCCTAAATCTTATGGTTCCTTCTCATCCATATATTAATTGAAATGGTGTTGACTTGTTTAGTCACCTATTAGTGCATGTTTATTCTAGTTTCTATGGCCTATATTATAAACCATGTTTAGAAGTATATATAGTACATTATTAAATGCTTCTATAACACCATCTACTTGAGGATGATTTAATGAGATTATATTGTATTATATTATATATATTATTAATAATTCTTCTATTATTTAAGTTAAAAATACATCCCATGACTAGTCTCTATTATTCTTAGGCACCCGAACCTAATTATGATTTTCTAATATAGAAATTTTGGTATAATTTATGTAGTGGAACTTCTAGCAAGCATTGCTTCTTCCCATCTAGTAAGATAATTAATGTTAGTGATGATGAAATTGAAATTAAAAATTTTGATTAGAGAGTAGTGGGGCCTACAAACTCTATTATTCATTTTCTAAATGATTGTAGTGGTGGCACTTGGTTTACAGATATATCATATCTTATACTTGGATTCCCCCACCCTATAACATATGGCATAGATCTAATCATAGTTATTGTAAAAATTGTTGGCCACCATGATTTTATTAAAAATACATTTTTGGTAATCATCTCTTGTAAAAAATGGTTTTCAACCACTCAATCATTTGCTTTTTTAAGTATATCTAGGCACTCATGAGGTACTGAAATTCATTGAATAATATTATTAATATTTATTTTGAATAGAGGACTCTCTATTAGGGTATAAGGTATTGATTCATTAGAAATACTTTTTTTTTCCAACATTGGCTAGGCCTTATGGGAGCTTTTCACTTCCTAAAAAAGCTATTATCCTCCATAGTTCCTTTTGCACCATCCTAAATCTTAATAGACTGGTTATTAGAAACCGCTTTTCTATAAAATTACATTCATCACAATTATTAGCTTTGGACAAGTGATAAATCCCATGATGTAACCTTCAAAGGTTAATATCTATCTCAAAGTCAAATTTCTAAAAGAACATGTTGGCATTTTTGCCACACTAAAATTAAATTTAAAATTTTACCTAAGTGTGCAATGAGTTTCGCTCAACAAAATCTATTTTTTGGAAATGCTTTGAGTGAAATGAATTTTTTGGGTAAAATATTCAAGTTTAGGTAGGTGAGAGTTAAATTCCTAGAGAAATCCATTTTTAGATAAAATCCGGGCGAAAATCTATTTTCGGGAAAAATCTAGGTGAAAACCCATTTTAGAGCAAAATTCCCAACAAAATACCTTTTTGAGTGAAAATGGGTAAATTTCATAGTGAAAGCCCATTTTTGCCCATGTGGTGAAAACATATTTCACCATTTTCTCCAATAGAAAGCCCATTTTAGGTAAAAATGAGTGAAGATCATTTTGGGAAAAATTTCAAGGTTGGAAAATTTAATTTTTGGGGCAAAGGAAATAATATTTATAGAATTTTTATGGACAAATATAATATTCAATAGATATCCAGACATTTTCTAGAATTAAATGTTTCCCACTTCACTCTTGACTCTTGTGTGATCTTGCTAATTTCGAGGCATCGTCCACTATGGTGAATGCTCATTTTTGAGGCATCGACATGAAAATAAAAATTTTGCCTATGATTCCTATTAAGTCTAGATATGCTTGTTGCCTCCCAATGTACCATTGGATTGGTTTGTTGTTGCTATGAAGGAGAAAATTACTACCGACTAATCTTTGACTTGCCACCATTTTGTTTAATGATCATTCAATTTTGGAGGCGAAATCCTCTATAAATACTAAGAAACTTGATGTAAAGAGACGATGGATATTTTCTTGTGAAAACTCTTGTAGTTTAGCATTTTCTTTCATTCAAGGACTATTTGGCTTTGAGTTCTTGATATTTTTATGTATGTTTATACTTTCTACTCTATATTTATCCTTTTTTATAAGTTGATTGTATTTATAAAATAGGTTTTGTAAGGGCCCCAAAACCTTCTTACATAACAACCTTAGTGTCTATGCAGCAAAGAAAAAAAGATACAGTAGGATTACCCATTAAACCCAAAATTCCCCTATTACCAGAGGAGGGATCCCACCCCCACTTTATACCCATATGCCTCGACTTGCAAGGGAAACCACCCACACCAATGCCCCCATGCCTAATTGGATTATCGACACCACACTAAGACTTCCTGATGAAAAGTTGATCAATCCATAAAACCACCCCAGCCACCTAAGGTCCTCGTCTGTTAGTTTTTGCCTTCATGCTTCCTATAGGTTGTGGTCTTCCCTAGAATCTAGGAAGCTTCTTGTAGCTACTTCACTATTGTGTTGATGATAGATACCACTAAATACAATTATGACTTGGAGTCTTCCTTGTTGCTTTCAAATTCCAACACTACCTGGGTTGAGGAGGAGGAAACCTCAATCTTGGGCTTCTTTAGCCTGGCAGAGGATCTACCACCAAGGGGAGTTTGAGCTAAAGCCCCCTCCTCTTCTGCTCACTGTGCTTGGTAATCCTGGTTGGAGTGGGCTTGGGGTTCCTACCAGGATTGCTAGGATCACTAGGGGACTCGTGGTGGGGATAAGGAGGATTATAAATAGGTGGATGCGCAGCCATGGGTTGGATGTTCTGCACCAAAGGCTGGTGGGATAAATTATGCTTATACAAGATTATGAGGAGCCCTAGGGGCCTGGGATGCCCGCTCAATTTTTAACACTTCTCCAAGATAAGGTTTAGGGAATACATGATGTATTCTGGGATGCAGATAGGTCTCCCATCGTGGAGGTGATTGAAAAATGCCAAATGAAAGCTATGCATGGGTTTAGAAGGGTTATCACAGGTAATGTACTGCATGACAAGGACTATGATGTGGTTCCACGAGACTGGGAGGGTAGTTACATGCAATGCAATTTTGTCCCATCCAAGGATTTTCCCCTTGTCAGTGAATTGATCAAGTTCCTCTTCCTAGTTATGCATGTCATGCCTGATAAGGTGTCCAAATAGGGGGAGACTAGAGATAGATGTTAGCATGTCAAAAATAAATATAAAATGTAGCCCTTGGATAGTGACATCACCTTGGTTCCATGAAGCCATGAAGTCTTCAGTGATAGGGTGTTCGGCTCTGGTGAACTTCCCTAAGAAAGGGGTAAACTTTTGGCATCCATGAAGTTTTTTGCATCGGTATGCAATTACAGAAGGGTTGGTTTGAAATAAGTCATGCTGGGAACCGTAATTAAGATGCAGGTGACCTTGGGAGGGAAATTACAAAAATCAGGATATGACACAACAAGGGGGCCAAGGGAAATTTAAATGACTAGCAGACGAACCCAAGACTTGGGCTTAAGAAGAAAATTATGCGTGATGAGGAAGCTAGATGGACCGACCTAGGAGTGGCTAAAAAAATGGCCAGATGTCAGTTGTATGAGCTCATGTGAAGGGTGGCCAAGGCTAAGCTAGAAATTATGGAAATGATCACCTTGCCAATATCTTACTTCATGTTTGCCACTATGAGGCACTCTTGATTTTCTAAAACACTCCTTAAAATTATGCGAAGGGAAACTAAAAGTTGAGGGGGATGGGTGTGAACCGCTTGATTTGGACACCGAGGCAAGTACCACATGTTAGGTATCATGGCTAGCCAAACCTTCTTGGCCTGACAAGTTTCCATGTCACATGGATAGATATTGAAAATGATGATGTGAATCCTCACTTCATGATAGGTGTACATATCAAGATCATTTTTTTGAGAAAGCCACTATGGCTTGTTGCTACTTGGATACTGGACCAAATATCTCAATTTTTCTATTCACGTACATAGGGTTTTTGTTTAACATGATCCACTGTGAAAGGAGAATAAATTATGAAGGAGAACGTGCGGAAGCCCTAGACCCATGGTGAACATTCCTAGGGTGATATGACAAAATATTAGGCCCTAGGAGTTTGATAAGTTGAATTGTCTCCCTATCCTACTTCACCATGTTAATAATTAACTAGGTAAAATCCTCCCTCCATACCCTGAGCCCGCTACCCGAAGTAGCCAGATTGGCTATGAGGTTTGCGACCTGATTGGCCTCCCTGAAGATGTGGTGAATGGTTGTTCTCGAGAAACTATGGAGAATCCTCTTGGATTCAAGGATGGAATTGTGGATCTTCCATGATGGGGTCTTCCCATTGGACATGTATTTTATGATAATCTGAGAATATCCTTCGATGATCGCTTCCCTGGGATCCTCTTTTAGAAGTAGCAACCCCTTCTCAAGAGCCAAGGCTTCTGCATAATTATTTGTTTGATGCCCTAGGAACTCCACATAGGCTAGGATGATGATGCCTAGGTGGTCTTTGATGACCCCTCCTACCCCTGCCTTACTAGTATTTTATTTAGAATCCCCATCAAAATTCAATTTGATCCAGCATTTAGGATGTGGACTCCACCTGGCCTTGACTCTGGGATTCACCTTAGGCAACATCATAGAATCCTCTAGGGAGGATCCAAGAGATCAGAGTATGGCCAAGTAAATGGCTAATGGGGGAGGGCCAGGGTAGGATATAAGATGATAGTTATCACTAGCAAAGGCTAAGGCCTTGGATTCCACTAACAGGGGATCCTTGGGCTACCCTAAAAAGGCCCTCCTATTATGCTCTAATTAGATATGCCACATAATGTGGGGGAGATAAAGGAACCACAGGGATCTAAGCTTGGGACTGAAGAAAGGATTAGGCCACTAAGTAAAGAGGTTGACAATGGTTTGGGGTGGGGCCCACTAAATGTGGACACTGTTGAGGATATGACCAAAAAATTCATAGGAGAATCTGCAAGAAAAAAAATATGATTAGTGCTTTCCTAGTTGGATTGGCATAGATAGCAACAGTTGGGGGTCATGAATCCTCTCCTGGAAAAGTTTTCAATTGTGAGGATCTTATTTTGGATGGATGTATAGACAAATAAACAAATATTAGAAATAATATTAGGTCACCAAACCAGGTTAAAGGGGATACTCGAAACCAGGGCTGGATTGAGGATAGAGTATGTCGATTTGATTATGAAGGTTACATTATCAGTATCTTTCCAGATAGGCCTATCCTCAGCTTCTTTCAAGGGGATGGTGGTAGCTTGAGTAATTCTAGATAGGGTGGATTCTTTCTTAAGAAAAATTCCACTTCAATGGTCCTCTATCTTGACCACTCTTCTTCGCATCTTATAAAGCTCCATGCTTTGCTTCCTAGGGATTTTACAGTGTATGGCTCCAGGCCTTCCAAATTTCTATTTTACCTCAAAATATTATCTTGGATCCACTGGTCTTGCCCAAAGTTAATAGTTTTCCCATTCCCTAGGATCCATCCAGCCCATTTCTAGATGAGGTTTATGGTCTGGATGATTGCTTTCTAGAACATCAAACCATTTTGGAGTCCTTGGTTGTCCAAGAAGCTGTGACTTTGCAAATACTTTGCCTTGATGCTCTCGATCCAATCAGAGTTGCTTTGCCAGGAGGGACAAATTCATGAGATCCACTTTTTTGAGCCCAATACAACTATTGGATTTACTGTGGCACACCTTGTCCCAAGCCACTAGTGGGATCATATTTTTGTATTCGATTCCCAACCACAAGAATCATTTTTTGATCTATTCGCTCTTGGAGATGACCATCATTGGGATCCTAAAGATAGACATAAAGTATATAGATATACTTTGAAGGTACACCAAAGTCAAGGTGGTTTTTCCTGCTTGGGAAATAATATGGCCTTTCCAGGAGGCTAATTTTTTGTTGATTCTATCTATGAAAATGTTCCACATCATTGAAACAGTTCTAAAGGAAAATAGAGGGAGTCCCAACTAAGTTTTGGGTAGTAGATCAAAGGGACAACCTAGGATCCTAGTGATCTTGACCTGGTGGGATAGGGGAGTAAAGAGGAAATAGATTTTGTTTTTGATGAAATTGATCTTCTATCCAGATACTTCTTCATAGAGGTGCAGTATGTTCTTCATGGTTATTTCTTGAGTAACTGAGGCTAAGGTCGCAAGGATGGTGTCATCAACAAACTATTGGTGAATGATAGAAGGGATCCTAGAAGAAGTCTTGATCCCCAAAATTATCCCTCTTTTGGTAGTGTATTTGATGGATCTTCCAAACACTTCGGCCAGAATAATGAACAAGATGGGAGATATCGGGTCTCCTTGCCGAAGTTCTCTAGAGCTAGGGAAAAAACCTACGAGGGAGTTGTTGACCAGGACGGAGAACCAAGCTGAAGAAATACACTTGTGAACCAGCTCAACCTAGGTTGGATGTAAACTAAACTTGAGGAGGATGTCTGAAAGGAACTTCCAATGGACTATATAAAAGGCTTTGTTCATGTCCATCTTAAGGAGGAGAGTAGGCTTCTTGGATAGGATGGCGAAGAGAATGGCTTCATGGATAGTAATAACCCCATCCGTGATGATCCTCCCCTTGATTGAAATCCCTTGGCATGGGTCAATGATGAGGGGAAGGATTTATTTGAGCCTATTAGCCATGGACTTGGTAAATATTTTATGAAGGATGTTATAGAGGCTAATGGGATGGTATTCAGACAATGACTTACAAGCCAGGGTTTGGGAACCAGAGCTATGAAAGTTGAGTTAATACCCTGAGGGATTGATTTGGATCTCTAGAGGTTTCTGAATGCTACACACAATTCATTTTGAATTAGGTCCCATAAATATTTGTATAATGGGGGAGGGAACCCATCCAGGCTAAGGGCCTTATTTCGTTGCATGGAGAACATGGCTACTTTGATTTCTTTAGTTGAGAGAGGTCTTATAAGAATTTCATTGGTGGCATCAAAAATTGAGTGGGAAATGTTGTATAGGAGGGCTCCTACAGCCTGGGGGGCCTCTAGGGAGGAAGTTCCTAAGAGGGATTGGAATAAATTGATAACTTCATCCCTAATGTCTAAAATTTCATTGATGACCCTACCATCAAAAGTAGTGAGCTCCAAAATTTTGTTGGAGCTTCTATTTCTTAGAGTGGACATATGGAAATACTTGGTATTTGAATCCCCATATTTGAGCCATAGGGCTTGAGATTTTTGTCTCTAGTAAGTTTCCTCCCTAGCTAGGATATTGTGGTATTCGGTTAGGAGTTGCCTTTCCTCCATCCTGGTGTTGTTGTCCTGGTGCCATTCCTGAAGTTGACACTCGATAACATCCAAATTTCCTTTGATGTCCCTTTTCCTCTCAAAAATATTGCCAAAAATATCTTTGTTCTAGGTTTTAAGCTATCCTTCTAGGAATATGAGCTTTTGATACAATTTCCCTTATGGGGATCCCTGGAAGGACTACTGCCACCACTAGGATACCTGATTCTTGAAGTCCAAGTGTTGAAACTACATTGAATTGAATCGAAAAGGTATATTTTAATGGGAATCCATGGTTTCATCAAATAGAAATGGGCTATGATCCGAGCCAATTTTAGGAAGGGAGCAGAGGGTAGCATCTCCAAAAATAGGAATGGCTTCATGGGACAAGAGGACTCTATCCAGCTTAACTTGGATGAGGTTGGCACCAAATATTCTATTGCTCCAAGTGTACTTAGTTACTTTTAACTAAACATACATTAGCTCATTCACATCAATGAGTTCATCAAATTCTTCCATGCTTTTCATATCTACCCCATTTCCTCATCGTTTTTTAGAAGAAAACAACAAGCAATTGAAATCCCATGCCAAGATCCAAGGGATTATTTCAAAATAAGTCCTCATGCAAATGATGAAACTCCACAATTCAACCCTATCCAAGGGGTTTTTGGGGGTATAGATGCTATATAGGATCCATGTCTTGGTGCTACTGTTATAGTGGATTAACAAGTTGATGATCCTATTGGAAGAAGAGATGAGTCTTCCTTCCACTTGGGTCAGATCCCACATACACAAAAGCTCATCGATAGTATCTATGGTGGGGATGAAAACAAATTCACTTTTTGGCTAGATAGCTTTGGCAACTATTGGGGATGATATTTAATTCATATTAGTTTCTTGGAGGATGAATATGGTGGGGTAATGCTCTTTTCTGAGGTCAACTGCAATTCATATCTTAGGGGCAGCATTTAGCCCTCTCACATTCTAGGTGAGGAGCTTCATCTTGAACCTTTGGGGGTTTTTTAACTCACTTTCCATGTTGGATGGGAGGTTTTGGGTTCTTCAGATCGTTTATCATAAGGTTGAGATGTTTGTCCAATAGAGTAGCTTGAGACCCATTAGCTATGTCATCTGCTACTTCTTTCCTCCTTTGGTCTACTAGGGATGGTCTACCCCTTTTATTCTCACTACCAAAATCAATGATGGAATTTCTACTTTGGGTCTAATTTGGACTAAAGGTTTTAGATCGAGCCTCATATGGGACTAGGTTGTCCTCATCCTCATTGTTAGTATGGATGAATTCTAGGTTGAGGTCCTATAGGGGGAGGGGAGCCTCAGATCAGGATAAATATCCCTTACATATGGCTATTTGAGCCTTGGTGAAATGGGGGATTCACCATCAGGGATGAAACCACACAATTATCATAGAAAAAATCAATGTGGGGTTTTGAATAACATACCTATTTTATGCCTATTGGATGGGTGGTGATAGCACTATTGGATCCTTTGATCTACCTGATACAAGGACTTACTCTAGGACCTCCTCTGCATGGGATGTACTACCAGGTTAGCTTGGATAGACTACACTATGAGACCTTCCTAACCTGCATGTGTTGTAGGGATTTCTTAGGTGGGATGCTCTGAAGGTCCTTCTTGGCCTACTTATTTCCTATGGATGAGAGGGTTGTTGGGAACATAGTTTCATTGGCATGGAAACTGGTTTTAGAGTTTGAGTTGCTCTTTGGGATCAATGGCTTTGGTGGCCTCATATTTCTCTACCTTGTTAGGGTATTAATTTGGGAGGTGGCCTCGCATGCTACAACACCTATAGAAATATGACATGTTCTCATATTTGAGGGTCTGGTGCCACCTGTAGGATCTCAAAACTAGGTTAACAAAGGAGGGCATATTCCTATCCATGTTGATATTGGGACATATGTGATCATGGACCATTATGGATCCTACTTTGGTAGTTGATTCAATCACCACCAACTCCCCTACTACCCTAGTTATGGCCTTCAGGACGTCTTCTTGCCATAAGTGGAAAGGAAATTCTGGGATGTGGGCCCACACAGGAGTGTAGTTGATGTTCTGAGTATTGGGATTGAAATATGTAGCCCATCATATAAGGAATGGGATCCTCCTCCCCAGGAACTAGGGACCCCAATTAAGATCCAACTTGTGTTGTTATGGTTGCAAAGCTTGATGATGAAGGAACCCTAGGAGATGGCAATTATCTCCATGTTTCTTGAGATTTTCTATTTAGAAAAGGTCCATCATCTTATGATTTCCTTGTCTTACCGTCCTCCCAAAAATTTTCTAATTAGGACAAATGAGGCCTTGGATACGTAGGAGGAAAATACCTCTGTAGGGATCTTAATATCTAACCCGACCTAGGCTAGGTGGGTTCCATTCAGGATTGGGGAACTTACATCGATAACTTGGACATAGGATGCTATGCCAAGATGCAAGGGTCCCTCCATAACATTTTTTTTAGGGGGTACTTTGTCCTGGGGGCCCTCAGGGCGGTACCTTGGAACCCCTTCCTCTGCATTGTTCTTACCTGGTCCTACTATACCCTCCAATGATCCTCTCGAGAAGATCCCACCATTGCCTTCGACTGCTACTGCTAATACTCCCATAATATTCCAATGATCGAGAAATTAATTCTCCACTCTACATTTCTCTTTGATTTATATCATCATTGATAGATTAAATTCTGAGTCTGGATTTAGTTTTCAATGAGGAATGAATGTTGGAATACTATAGGAAGTCATGTTTTATAATGTGATCTGAGTTTAGTTTCTATTATGTCCTTCCATTGAATATTGTTAGTTTAAACTAGAATGTTAATATTGCCATTAATTCATCCCCACATTATCTCTTTGACATACAACCATATTTTCCTTTCTTTTTATCAATTTATCCCTTAATATTTACACCATTCTTAGAGTAGCAAGGGAACCAACCCTCTCTATAGATTGGCCTAAATGATATTCCTTTCCTTTAGCATTTCAATGTTGGCTAGGTCTATGGCACACACATATATTTTATCCTAGGGCAAACTCTTGATGAACACAAAAACAATGTTTTAGTTCTCAAAATTAAGAGATAAATAAGATTAAGAAAGAGTTCAATTCATAAATAATAATGCAGAAAAAATTAAAATATAAAAATATAAGTAGAATAACAAATTAATTTTATTACTTTGGAAATAAAGTGCATTACAAGTAATCTCTCAAAATATATAAGAGGCTATAACATTGAATATATTACTCATACCCTTTACAGTAAATGGTGCATATTTTTATATAATATATAGTGTGTTGGAAATCCATTGCATTAAAAATGCAAGTTCATCCATATGAAAATATAGTGGTTTACCTTTCATGAGTTATAAAGTGTATACTAAATAACAATTACATACATAAGATACCCATTTTTATTTTATTTTCTACTAGTGTGACAATATGGTTAGAGATGCATTTTGTATAAGGATATCAAAAAGTTACCATCTTTAGTAAATATTTATTTTTGTATTTTTTAGGGCCTCCAAAGCATTTTTTATATTTAGGTGACAAAAACTTATCTATGATAGGTGAAAAAAACATTTAAGCATTCCAATTCTTCTTGAATGGATCAAAGTAAATTCCTGAGTGAAATACTATTCCTCTAAGAAAATATTTAGGACCATAAAACTAGGCATTTAGAATATTTTTTTCATAAATCCATGCCCCAATAAGGTCATATTATATATATTTTATACTCCTTAAAAATATATGCTTCCAATTGATTAACATGTGATAAATTATGTAAAAAATGTTTATTTATCTCTTTTTGATGACTCATCCCTTAAGGTTTATATTTTTGGATTTCCTCTCACTTTTTCATATGCTAAGGGCCAACCATAGTGGTAAGATGTTATACTTGGTAAGTATTACCCTTTTATGAAGTATTAGATATTATATCATTTTCCTATTATATAAAAGAAGAATGTTGTTGGGTACAAATAGCTCTAAAGGAGGGAATTGACTACTCAAAAATATTTTTTCTAGTTGGTGAAATGAATTTTATTGGAATAATTCTACCTATGGTTGATTCTAATGATTGAAAGGTATGTCACATGTATTTTAAGAGTTCCTATCTTCATGGTGATATTTAGGAGGATATTTACATTCAATAGCCACCTAGTTTTGAGCTTGAGGATCTTATCCTATTGGTTTTTCAATTAACTAAACCCTTGTATAAATGTAAGCATATACCATGTGCTTGGTGTGAGAAGATCCACTATTTATTTCTTAATTAAGGGTTTAAAATATGTGAGAAAGAGTGTGATATTTATATAAAATATCATGATACACATACTTTGATGATTATGCTTTATATGGATAATATTATAGCTCTCTTCTTTTGATTTAGGATATGAAATCATATCTTTATGCTATTATTGATATGATAGGTTTGGGGATTTGCACTATTTATTGGGCCTTAATATTGATTAGAATTCTTCTAGTATCACTATCTCACATCCCAGGTATGCTTTACAACTTTTTTATCTCTTAAATATGAAGGATTACATGTCCATTTAGACTTCTTTTAAAATTAAAGCATTATGTAGATTGTATAACTCCTTTGATGTATGCTACTTTATATCAATCTCTTGTGACAAAAAATATTTACCATATTAACACATGATAATATATTTTTTGTAAACTATTATTCTAATTACATCCATGCACGATCACACAGTAGGGAGAGGAGGGACGTTTTTCGCATGATTGCCCAAACTATCAAACTTGTTTCAACCATATCTCACTCATTCGGACTCATATTGAGCTGCAATTTTGAGGGTAGATGCCTAAAAAACCCTAGAACATCTCCACTAATTTTTATATCATTTTGATCAACACATATCCTAGCGCATCCCTATGTGTGAACAATATTTTTGGCAAGCGACTATGCGAGGGTTTCATCTGGGTTGAGTGCAAGCAGCTCCAGAGGTTGATTTTTAGGGCCTTCGGGTCCTAGAGGCCAATATTTTTATGGTTTATGCTCAATATTTTAGTAGGAAATATTGTAGGGGATCCAAGATGAGTTAGAAATTTGTCTTTCAATAGATCATACTATGAACTTGAGTGACAACGACTTCCAATTTTCTGAACAAAAGAAAAGTGAAAACCATACCTTTCTACGATGTCTAGGGAAAATATTAAAGATATCATGAAACAATTTTCAAGAAGTTGATTAAAAAATTACTCATATCTCAAGTGAATTTTGTTCTAAGGTGCACCCACAAAATAATTCTACTATGAAAACCCCTATCAAGGGTAAAATTTTTTAAGAATCAGCCCCAAAAATAATTTTTAGAGATGTCCTCCATGGTGGATAGCCTCAGCCCCATGCTATTATCAATCTTAGGGATTCCAATAAACCTCTAATAATGCCTAAGATTCATCCCAAGAAAATAGAGTTAGGATGTCTTAAATTATCTAATAGAAATCCTATTGCTAAGATTGATATGGGTAGCATTCAGACTGGCATTGAAGATTTGAAAAAAAAAAGACTAATTTGTCGGTTCGTGGGTTTTCATCTGAGCCTATCTGCTTTCAAATTCTAGGCTACAAAAATCTATAAAACTAAAGGTGAGTTACAAATATCTATTTATCCAAATCGTTATTTTCTTGTTTTATTTGATAATAATGAAGATAGAGAGAAAAAATTTCAAGGGGGTCCTTGGTTTTTTGGAAGGGAAGGACTTTTCATGAAGCCTTGGCATACTAAATTTAAAGTTGAAGAAGAGATACCTTCTATAGATCCAGTGTGGGTTAGAATATTTGGCCTCCCTATTGAATTTTGGAATCCTATTATTTTTTCTTCAATTGGAAACTCTTTAGGAACTTTTATGATGACTGCTGATTGTACTCAGAATTTTGAACATATTATTTATGCTCGAATTTGTGTTTTAATGGATTTTGACGAACCCCTACCTAAAAATATCACATTACAATTTGGGGAAGACACTTGGGAGCAAGTAGTGGACTATGAGAACATTCCTTTTTGTAGAATTTGCCATGAATATGGTCATTTGGCCAGTGCTTGACCAAATAAAATTATTGATAAAAAGAAAGAATATATAACTCAGTAGGTTTCCAAATGCCTAAGAAGAAGAACACTAAAAAAAAACTAGTTATGAAGGATCAAGCAAAGTCATCTACTAATATGTTTTAAATTCTTTCCACAAATTATGTCCCAAGTGAGGAAGAGGAAATAATGGAAACATAAATCTTAGAAACACAATTTAAATATGAAGGGAAGAACTCAGAGACAAACCAACAAATCAAAGGTTTTCAATAGAAAAAAGGGATAAAATTTACACAAGAAAAACAATATTTTAAATCTGAAAACTTCAATTAATACAGGTCCCAATATAGAATCTATTGAACCCTATAGTAAAATTTTGGTTGTGTACAAGCATTCTTCAAGGTTAGAAGCCATCTCAGATTCAATTGGAATAAGTCAAGAAATAGGGAAAAAAAACTAAATATGGATTCTAATAAAAAAGCAGGTTGCAAGACCAATCAATATCATATGGTAAAATAAGATGAAAAGCTTGTAGAGGAAGGTAATATTAATGCCCTTCCCAACATTTTTAGCCTTGGTATTAATGAAGATCATAACTTGGAATATTAGAGGACTCAAAGGAAGTCTTTTAAAACAAAATTAAATTAGAAGAAAAATTCAGATAAATCATCCACATCTTGTTTTCCTTCAAGAAACAAAGATGTCTATGGAGGATATGGACTCAATTGCAAATAAAAATTTTCCAGCTGGAAAAGAGGTTTCCCTCAGTTCCCAAGGGACTTGTGGTCGTATTGCTTATATTTAGGACCCAAAAGAGTTAGTTATTCACCATATGGTTTGCATTTGGTGTCTGTTGGCTATACATATTCAAGGTAGACATTCCAACCAAATTATGCTCTGCATTACTATTTATGCTTCGACTGCTTTGGAGGAAAAAAGAAGACAATGGAAGGATATAAATCATATTATCTCTCATTTTTCGGATCTTGATAAGAGGATATTTCAATACCATCCTCTCTCTAGATGAGAAAAGGGGGGAAATAGAAATTTAGATAAATCTACTAACCTCATGAGCGAATATATTGCAAACCTCAATTTTGTAGACATTCATGTTAGTCTCACAATGACACTGAGAGGGGGGGTGAATCAGTGTAGCTCTTAAAAACTTAAATCTTCAATTCTTAATGCCAAAACAATGAAAACTTAAAACCCAATAAAGCAAATATACCAAAAGAGCATCACACAACACAAGATGTACCGAGGTTCACCAGTTTTGGCTACTCCTCAAAATTTACTATTTGGACTCCCATCCAAATCCAGCCTTTGCAAAGCAACAACTTTACAATCAATTTACCAGCACACACTGGAAGGAGCACCAACCCCTTATTTATCTGCAACAACAGAAAGGAGCACCAACCCCTGATTTATCTGCACCAATAGAAAGGAGCACCAACCCCTGATTTATCTACACCAATAGAAAGGAGCACCAACCCTTGATTTACCAGCACCAACTGGAAGGAGCACCAACCCCTGATGCCAAGCACCAACTTGGACTTCTATTCTAAAACTAGAAGATTGACATAAAGATGCCTTCACTTTTACAAGACCCTAACTGGTCTATTGCTTTCTCAACATCGCCCACTCTTCACACAACACACACCCTGCTCGCTCGACTCCTGTGCACTCTCCTCATGCTTCACATATCGCACACCTCTCTCGCTCACCTCTCGCGTGCCTCTCGCTCTCCTCTTGCTCTCTTCACAAGATTAAATATGCCTCACTTTAATCCTGAGCACTTTCAAAATTCTCCAAGCAACACTCCTTTTATAACCATCCTCTCTCTTTGTAACTCCAGTTGTAACTCCAGTATCACACAGTATTCTCTCATGCAGCCTATTAATAGTTATGGCTCTTTGTTTGGTCTTCGACTGATGACTTTTAGTTTAATCGTCACTCAATGATTTCACTCCGTAACTGGCCCTGTAACTGTCATTCTGACTTCAGTTCATTATTCTTATTTTAGCTGCATGATTTTTCTCTGTAACTACACCTGTAACTGTCATCGACTTCAGTTAACTCTTCTTATTTTAGCTACATGATTTTCTTCTGCAACGGCCCCTGTAACTGCTATATAACTTCAGTTAACTATCACATATCTTATTTCGGCTGGGTTCTCTTCTTAGCTCATGCCAAAGCGACCTGTCATGAAATCGTGACACTTCTGCCTCTTTGTCCTCTTCTCAGATTTTGCCCATGAAAACACATGTCACGATATCATGACACTTTTGCCTCCTTGCTACTTTACTTGGTTTGTACCCATGAAAACACAACATGTCACGATATCATGACACTTTCACCTCCTTGCTTCTTTTCTTGGCTTGTACCCATGAAAACACATGTCACGATATCGTGACACTTTTGCCTCCTTGCTCTTTCTTGGTTGTACCAGAAAACACATGTCATGATATCATAACACTTTTGCCTCTCGTACTCTTCCTCTTTACTTTTGTCATGATATCGTGACACTTCTGCCTTCTTACTTTCTCTCTCCTCCTTTAGTCATGAAAATGCGACATGTCGTGATATCGTGACACTTTTCCTTCTCTGCCTTCCTGCTCTTTTCAAGTCATGAAAATGTGACATGTCACGATATCGCGACACTTTTCCTTCTCTGCCTTCCTGCTCTTTTCAAGTCATGAAAATGTGACATGTGATATATATTTTTTTTTTAAGTCGAAAATGCAACATGTCGCGATATCGTGACACTTTTCTTTCTCTTCCTTCCTGCCCTTTTCGAGTCATGAAAATGTGACATGTCATGATATCGCGACACTTTTTCTTACTTGCTCTCTCTTTGCTTTGGACCACAAAAATGTTACATGTCGTGATATCGTGACACTTTTTCTTCCTTGCATTTTCTCTTCACTTTGGACCGTGAAAAATCTACATGTCGCAATATCATGACACTTTTTCTTCCTTGCATTTTCTCTTCGCTTTGGATCACGAAAATGAAACATGTCATGATATTGTGACACTTTTTCTTTCTCATGCTTTGGTCGTGAAAATGCAACATGTCATGATATCGTGACACTTTTTTCTCTCACTCTCTCTCTTTGCTTTAAATAATGTCATGAAATCGTGACACTTTTTCTTCCGTACAATCTCTCTTGCAATATGTCATGAAATTGTGACACTTTTTCTTTCGACTCTCTCTCTTGCAATATGTCATGAAATCGTGACACTTTTTCTTCCGTACTATCTCTCTTGCAATATGTCATGAAATCGTGACACTTTTTCTTCCTTCCTTTTCTCTTCCAATATGTCACGAAATCGTGACACTTTTTCTTTTGTACTATCTCTCTTGCAATATGTCACGAAATCGTGACACTTTTTCTACTTGCCTTTTTCTCTTCCAACATGTCACGAAATCACGACAGTTTTTCCTGCTTGCGCTTTCTCTTCGAACATGTCACGAAATCGTGATAGTTTTTCTTGCTTGCGCTTTCTCTTCGAACATGTCACGAAATCGTGATAGTTTTTCTTGCTTGCGCTTTCTCTTCGAACATGTCACGAAATCGTGATAGTTTTTCTTGCGCTTTCTTTTCGAACATGTCATGAAATCGTGACAATTTTTCTTTCTTCTCAACATGTCATGATATCGTGATAGTTTTTCTTTCTTGCTCAACATGTCGTGATATCACGACAGTTTTTCTTTCTTGCTCAACATGTCGCGATATCGCGACAATTTTCTTCCTTGTGATTTTCTTTTGATTTTTAGCATATGGGCCACTTCGATCTTTTGGAAAATCACTGTACATACTCTGAAGAACCTCTTAACTCCTGTCCACTGCATCAACCGATCTGTCTGACTGTGTTGACAACAATGACAATACTGTTGCTGCACCTTGCTCAACAATCTCCCCCTTTGGAATTGTTGGCAACACACGTGCAATTTCTTGTAATTCTTCTCCCCCTTTGACAATAATACCAAAGGGCTACTGTAGACTCCCCCTGAGTCCATGCACAACATTCTCAGGCACAAATTATTACAGTTAGCAAAAATTACAAACATGAGCAAAAAGATAATCAAATATATAAATGCTCCCCCTGAGAATGTGATCTCGATAGCTAGTCAATTCTTGGGAAGCGTGACCACTCCCAATTTATTGCGAAGGTACTCAAAGACTTCCTTGGGCAATGGTTTTGTGAAGATATCCGCTACTTGCTCTGTTGTTGGAACGAAATCCAACTTAACCTCACCTTTCGCAACTTTCTCCTGCGTACAGTACGTTGTCGTCTGCAATATATTCTGCCTCTTTTGTGGATAAGGAAACTGACTCTTGTTTCTTACTGTTCCACGTGACCAACCTGTCTCCAAGATAGAGTGCACCTCTATCGGTACTCTTTCTGTCATCTACACATCCTTGCTCAACTTGCAACCTTTCATCATGGGAGTGCTAACTGGCTTACACTCCTCCATTGTGAACTTTTTAGCATCTCTTTCACTAAACCAAATTATCAGAACTGTTATAATCCATAACTTTGAACAATGGCAGTAAGAACCATCAAAAGTATAACACTGACATATAGCAATACTACCAATGGTGACAACTCTCAATTTAATCACCACCCTTCATGGTACCTCCACAAACAACTACATGAACTGAAACACACTTTGACAACTATACGACAACTCCCCCTGCCTACTTGCCTTTCATCCTCAGATAACCAAACAAACACATAGGAGCAAAAATAACCTTTAAGATTGCTCCCCCTAAGGATGTGCTACCTGGAGTTGCTTAGTGCAATAGAGGAGTAATCTCCTTCAGTCCAAGGAGACACGATTTCCTCTCTTCTTTCTTTCTCCAATATTTCTTGAACTTGGGCTTGAGTTTTTCAACTGCATCCCTGTTTTGAACCTTTTTGTGAACTTGAACATTTCTCTTGGGTGGTTGTCTCTTGTGCATCCTTGATGGATGATTATTTTCCTTTCTTTGATGCACATGATTTCTTCCTTGTCTATGTTGCATTCTTTGTGTCTGATGAAATCTATTGTCTTGCCTTAGATTAGATACAAAAGTTCTTGGACAAGACCTTGCTATGTGCCCATGACCATTACATTTAAAACATTGCACATGGTGTTCAACAGATGTATTTCTACCAGCATAACTCTTTGATCTATTATTCAATCCACAATACATTGCCTTGTGACCATAATGGTTGCATCTAAAACAATAGCCATTACAAGCATTATTATGAATAAAGTGAGAGTGATAGAACCTCTTTTGTTGTGGTTGCTTTGTTGTAGATCTCCTTTGAGATTTTCTTCCTTTTGAAGTTTCAGCTTCAAAATTTTCTTGCTTTGATCCTTCAACAGTGGACTTCTTCTTCTCTGCAGATTTAGAAGATGAAGGTTGTTCAGCTTCATATCCAAGACCAAGCTTACACATGGGGCTTCTTTGATGCCTTATCATTTTATCTAGCAACTCTGTGCTCTTCTCAAATTTGAGATTTGTATTGGCCTCTTCTAGTTGTTTCCTCAATAAAACAATCTCCTCTTCTTGTTTGCCGCAAACAATCTCTTTCTCATTGATCTGTGACCTGAGAGTTTCTTCAATCCTTTTGGACTCTTCTACTTGTAGCTTTAGATCACTAATAACTTTGCTACATACATCGCCTTTATCATCCAGGTGTGACTTCAAGGCTTCTTCTATTTTCTTGGCTTTATGAATTTGTAAGAAGAGATCTTCAATATTATCCCCATATTCTTCCAACTTCTTGGACAGTCTTTTGTTCTTTTTCCTTTCTATACCCAACTCTTCAAGTGCAGCGATCAACTCACCTTCTAGATATACTTCACCCTCAAGGTTTTCATCACATACTTCAGAATTCACTCCTTCTATATTTTCTATTTTTTCTTCTTTGAGTGCCATGAAAAGAGCTTCACCTGTTTCCTTTTCAGAATCCTCACCGCAACTGTCTTCTGATGAACTGACATTCTTGGAGATGAAACTTTTCTTCCTGAAGTTGTCGTTTCTAAAATTTGGTTTTTTCTTCCAGTCACTTCTTTCTTGGTGCGATCCTTCATCACTTTCGTCCTTCTCATTAAGTGGACATTTAGCTGCAACATGCCCAATGCCTCCACAGTTGAAACACTTAAATGGTAGCTTTCCTCTGTATTTTCCTTTTCCCCTTATTAGTTTTCGAACAAAGTTTGCTTCCATTTCATCTGATGTCTCTTCTTCCTCGGATTCTTGTTTTGCTTTTATATTTTTATGTGCTTTAAAAGTAGCTTCTCTATATGTGGGTTTAGTTTTTCCTATTCTCATCTCATATGCAGTCAAAGAACCATGCATCTCATCCATACTAAAAGTATTTAGATCTTTAGCTTCTTCTATTGCTGAAACTTTAGAATCAAATCTTTGGGGAAGAGATCTTAGTACCTTTTTCACGATGACAACATCTTCCATTTCCTCGCCGAGTCCTCTAATCGCATTAATGATTCCATTAACTCTCAGCATGTATGCCTCTATGTTCTCATCGTCATTCATCTTTAATGCTTCGAACTGAGCTCGATGCGTTTGTAACTTGGCCTCCTTGATCTTGTCGTCTCCTTCATGAATGCTCCTTAGTTTGTCCCACATGTCTTTTGCCATTTTACAACTCATAATATTTATCAGTTCGCTGTCCACCAAACCGCACATGATAGCATTCTTTGCTTTAGAGTTATTCTCAAACAGTTTCTTACCGACAGCATCGGTTGGAGGAGTGGTGGGTATTGTGTATCCACTATCTCATTGACTCCCAAATGTCGTATCCCAAAGCACACAGATATGTCTGCATCCTGAGTCTCCAAAATGTGTAATTAGTTTCATCCAACAATGGTGCTTTGTTTGATGAGAAGCCTTCACCACCTGCCATTGTCTCACTTCCAAGATCACCTCAGTCGATTAAGCTTGTTCAAGAACTTGGCTCTGATACCAATTGTTAGTCTCACAATGACACTGAGAGGGGGGTGAATCAGTGTAGCTCTTAAAAACTTAAATCTTCAACTCTTAATGCCGAAACAATGAAAACTTAAAACCCAATAAAGCAAATATACCAAAAGAGCATCACACAACACAAGATGTACCGAGGTTCACCAGTTTTGGCTACTCCTCAAAATTGATTGTTTGGACTCCCATCCAAATCCAGCCTTTGCAAAGCAAAAACTTTACAATCAATTTACCAGCACACACTGGAAGGAGCACCAACCCCTAATTTATCTGCACCAACAGAAAGGAGCACCAACCCCTGATTTATCTGCACCAACAGAAAGGAGCACCAACCCCTGATTTACCAGCACCAACTAGAAGGAGCACCAACCCCTGATGCCAAGCACCAACTTGGACTTCTATTCTGAAACTAGAAGATTGACATAAAGATGCCTTCACTTTTACAAGACCTTGACTGGTCTATTGCTTTCTCAACATCGCCCACTCTTCACACAACACACACCCTGCTCGCTCGACTCCCATGCACTCTCCTCATGCTTCACATATCGCACACCTCTCTCGCTCGCCTCTCGCGCGCCTCTCGCTCTCCTCTTGCTCTCTTCGCAAGATTAAATCTGCCTCACTTTAATCCTGAGCACTTTCAAAATTCTCCAAGCAACACTCCTTTTATAACCATCCTCTCTCTTTGTAACTTTAGTTGTAACTCCAGTATCACACAGTATTCTCTCATGCAACCTATTAATAGTTACGGCTCTTTGTTTGGTCTTCGACTGATGACTTTCAGTTTAACCATCGCTCGATGATTTCACTTCGTAACTAGCCTTGTAATTGTCATTCTGACTTTAGTTCACTATTCTTATTTTAGCTGCATGATTTTTCTCTATAACTGCACCTGTAACTGTCGTACTGACTTCAGTTAACTCTTCTTATTTTAGCTACATGATTTTCTTCTACAATGGCCCCTGTAACTGTCGTATAACTTTAGTTAACTATCACATATCTTATTTTGGCTGGGTTCTCTTCTTAGCTCGTGCCAAAGTGACCTATCATGAAATCGTGACACTTCTGCCTCTTTGTCCTCTTCTCGGATTTTGCCCGTGAAAACACATGTCACGATATCGTGACACTTTCACCTCCTTGCTACTTTACTTGGTTTGTACAGAAAACACAACATGTCACGATATCACGACACTTTCGCCTCCTTGCTTCTTTTCTTGGCTTGTACCCACGAAAACACAACATGTTGCGATATCGTGACACTTTCACCTCCTTGCTTCTTTTCTTGGTTTGTACCCGTGAAAACACAACATGTCATGATATCGTGACACTTTCACCTCCGTACTCTTCCTCTTTACTTTTGTCATGATATCATGACACTTCTGCCTTCTTACTTTCTCTCTCCTCCTTTAGTCATGAAAATGCGACATGTCACGATATCGCGACACTTTTCCTTCTCTACCTTCTTGCTCTTTTCAAGTCGAAAATGCGACATGTCGCGATATCGTGACACTTTTCCTTCTCTACCTTCTTGCTCTTTTCAAGTCATGAAAATGCGACATGTCATGATATCGCGACACTTTTCCTTCTCTGCCTTCCTGCTCTTTTCAAGTCATGAAAATGCGACATGTCGCGATATCGTGACACTTTCTCTTTCTCTTCCTTCTTGCCCTTTTTGAGTCACGAAAATGTGACATGTCGCGATATCGTGACACTTTTTCTTCTTGCTCTCTCTCTTCGCTTTGGACCGTGAAAATGCTACATGTCATAAAATCATGACACTTTTTCTTCCTTGCATTTTCTCTTCACTTTGGACCGCCAAAATGCTACATGTCGTGATATTGTGACACTTTTTCTTCTTTGCATTTTCTCTTCGCTTTGGACTGCAAAAATGTAACATGTCATGATATCGTGACACTTTTTTCTCTCTCCTCTTTCTCTTTGCTTTGAAATGCAATATGTCGTGATATCGTGACACTTTTTTCTCTCCTCTTTCTCTTTGCTTTGGCCCATAAAAATACTGTCACGAAATCACGACACTTTTTCTTTTGTACAATCTCTCTTGCAATATGTCACGAAATCGTGACACTTTTTCTTTCGGACTCTCTCTCTTGCAATATGTCATGAAATCGTGACACTTTTTCTTCCGTACTATCTCTCTTGCAACATGTCACAAAATCGTGACACTTTTTCTTCTGTACTATCTCTCTTGCAATATGTCGCGAAATCGCGACACTTTTTCTACTTGCCTTTTTCTCTTCCAACATGTCACGAAATCATGACAGTTTTTCTTGCTTGTGCTTTCTCTTCGAACATGTCACGAAATCGTGACAGTTTTTCTTGCTTGCGCTTTCTCTTCGAACATGTCACGAAATCGCGACAGTTTTTCTTGCTTGCGCTTTCTCTTCGAACATGTCACAAAATCGTGACAGTTTTTCCTGCTTGCGCTTTCTTTTCGAACATGTCACGAAATCATGACAGTTTTTCTTTCTTCTCAACATGTCACGATATCGCGACAGTTTTTCTTTCTTGCTCAACATGTCGCGATATCGCGACAGTTTTCTTTCTTGCTCAACATGTCGCGATATCGCGATAGTTTTCTTCCTTGTGATTTTCTTTTGATTTTTAGCATATGGGCCACTTCGATCTTTTGGAAAATCACTGTACATACTCTAAGAACCTCTTAACTCCTGTCCACTGCATCAACCGATCTGTCTGATTGTGTTGACAACAATGACAATATTGTTGCTGCACCTTGCTCAACAATCCAACCTGATAATGACCTTATGACTTGGTCTAAAATAAGGCATGGCTTAGCTTGTATAATGGAGAGATTGGATAGGTTTTTGCTCTCTAAAAATTTCTTAATCCATGGTCACATTCCTAAAGTGAAGACTCTTAATAATGTTGGTTCGGATCATTGGCTAGTCATGGTGGAAATGTGGAAAACCAATGTGATTTTCTTTCCTTTTTGTTTTCAATTAATGTGGCTTTGAGAAATTTACTTTAGACCTCATGATAAAAAATGGTAGAAGGAAGGTAAACCTAGGCATGGGACTAAGATATTCTATTTTTCCAAAAGACTGCAATACATTAATCCAAAATCAATACTTGGAACTGGAAAGAGTTTGGGGATGTTCATAAAAAAAATGAAGTTATTGCTCATTTTAAAATTTTGAATAAGAAAATCTGTTTAGATGACCTCACAGAGAAGAGAAGTGCAGATGAAATTAAACTCACAACTCAGTTAGAGGAATGGGAAAAAAGAGAATAAATAATATGGAAGCAAAAATATAGAATTCAATGGCTCAAATAAGGAGATCGAAACACAAATTTCTTCCATAAATATCTTCTAGGTCGAAGATCTCACAACTTTATTTCTTCCTTGAAATCAAATTTTGGATATGTTTATACTTGGGATGGCATGAACTCTTTTGTTTTTGATTACTTTTCTAATATTTTTGCTGCTACTCCTCTTGACTCGACTTCTCAAAAAAATGTTCTGCAAGTAATCCCTTCTCTTATCACTTATGGGGAGAACTCTATTTTTACTGCTTCTGTTACTATTAATGAGCTTCAATAGGTATTTTTTAAAATGCAAAAAGGGAAAACCCTAGGTCCTGATGGTTTTCCCATTGAGTTCTACCAAGAGTTCTAGGATATTATTCATGTTGATTTATTAGAGGTGGTAGAAGAAGCAAGGAAAACTAAATAATTTTTGAAGGTTATCAATAAAAATTATATTAATATTGTTCCAAAAGCTCAATAGGTTGATCATATCTTAGCTTTTAGACCTATTGCTTTATGTAACGTTCTTCTCAAAATCATTACTAAAATAATGGAAGAAAGGTTGAAGTCTCTTTTGCATAAGATTATTTCCATAGAGCAAGTGGGTTATGTGGAAGGGCATCAAATAGTAGATAAGATAGTTCTTGCTCAAGAAGCCATCCATTCAATGGATATGCAAAAATCTCTTTCCATGTTCATTCGGTTAGACTTATCCAAATCTAATGATAGAGTGGATTGGCACTTCCTTATAAACATTTTGAGGGAAATTGGTTTCTATAAGGATTGTATGGATTGGAATTCGGGATGTATCCCTTCAGTTTCCTACTTAGCTCTTATCAATGGTAGGCCTTCTCAATAATTCCTAGCTTCCAGAGGTATTAGGCAAGGTGACCTGTTATCCCATTATTTATTCATCATTCTTGTTGAATGCTTGGGTAGGACTGTAACCAAAATGAGGGAAAACAAAACCCTTGAGGGATTTATCATTGCTCATGGAGCTAGAGCTATCTCTCATCTTCAATTTGTGGATGAATCTAATATTTTAGGTAAATCTACAGTTAAGGAAGCTTCTAATATTAAGAAAATCATTAGCTATTTTTCTAAGGCTACTTGGAAGTTGATCAATGAAGACAAATCTAAAGTTATTTTATTTCATTGCTCTTCTAGATAGGAATCCATGGTCTTGGATAAATTAAGATATAAGAAGACCTACCTTCCAATCACTTATTTAGGTATTCCCATAAATATTCAAAGGCAAAAAAATAAATATTGGGATTGGTTGTTGGACAAAGTCAAGAAGAAAATTGGAAAGTGGACTAATAGGTGGATTTCTTCTAGGGGTAGAATCACCTTGGTAAAATCAGTTCGTCAAGCTATTTCTATTTATGTATCTTCCATGTTGAATATCCTAAAGGATGTTCTTTGAGAACTGGATAAAATCAGTTATCGTTTCCTTTGGAGTGGTACTAAGGAGAAAAGAAAATGGGCCTTGGTGAAATGGGACACTTTATGTGTTCCTAAGAATTAAGGAGGGTTAGGATTTCGGTATTCTAGTAATAACAACAAATTTTTATCTACTAAATTATATTAGAGGATGTTCCATAACCCCAATGCTCTTTGGGCCAATAATATCCATGCTAAATATGCTGAGAATAAAAGTCTTGAAGACCTTGTTCGCTATCAACTTTCCACCAAAGGTTCTCCCATTTTAGCAGTTCTTAAGATTGGTGAGAATTTGATAAAGAAAAAATTATTTTGAATCATTCATAATGGTCAACAGGAAAATTTTTGGAAAAATTCTTGGGATGGTCACAAGCCTTTGATAACTTAGTTTCCCGATTGGAGTCCTTGGATGGAGGAGCTTCACCGAGCTAACTAGATAAAGGTGGTTAATTACTATCAGTACCATACTGGTAATTCAAAGGTTGGTAGATATTGGATCCCTATTGAGGACTAGCCTATTCAAATCCTAGAAAGGCAAAGACAAGTGTAGACACAAAAATTAGGTATTTTGGATAGGACTACTAGTGCACCAAATGCATCATCCTATCGACATCATATGACATCACCAGGGGTAGTTTTTAGGGTCATAAGGCATCCTAGGATAGTTTTGGGAAGGTATCCACCAATTTTGGGAGCCTTAGAGGCCTTGGTTTATGACCGCACCTACCAGGGATGGTCATGATTAGGGTTAGGATTTGTGGCCACTCCTGCCTAGGACGGTCACATATGACCATACCAAGAAGGGTTGAACCACAAACCCACATGCCAAAAAGTAGGTGGGATCAATATTGGCAATCAAATATTGCCAATATCGACCCCAATTAGAGCCCATACTGATTGGGAGTGTCCTGGAACAATTTGGGCTGCCTAATGGGTTGCCCAAATAGGACAACCTTCCCAAACCCATCCAGGCCAACCTTGGACAAGTGGCAAGGGTTGCCCTGGATGGGCAACATGCCATTTTGGGCATTACGACTCCAATTACCTATAAATTGGAGCCTTCCCTCAACCAAAAAAATAAGGAGAATGGAATGCAGGTTTGGAGCAATGAAGTTTTGTTGGAATTTGGAGAGAACCGGTGTTACCTACCTCACCCCATTTTGCAAACTTTGTACCCCTTTGCCTTTGAATCCCTCTTCCCTCATGAAGGTGATTTGAATATTACAAAACCTATTGACCTGATTACAAAAATAGTCTGATATAGCATAGATATAGAACCCATTTTCCTAAAAACCTAATTAGTAAGCTCTAGAACCGATCCAATAGGGATTAGTGGCCATTTTTGAAGTAGACCTGCTGACTGTCCCGGGCAGGAGTTATCAACAGTCATGACCGTACCTAACTATGATGTCCATAATATATGTAGGGATTTTACCCCATGTTCCACCATAGAAGTATTAAATAGGTCATCCCATAAACCATTTCCAAATTTGAGCTTATTTGGATTTGATTTGGCAGGGTAACCGACCGTATGAACGTGGCAGGGTGAGGTGGACCAGCATTAAGTCCTTCGCCATATTTGGCCTAGTTTGGTACCTAAACAACCTCAAAATGAACTAAAACTTGGCTAGAGTAATTTTATAACACATATATATCTATTTTATGCATTTTTATATGTTTTTATGTCTTAGATTGCTTTCGTTTTATTTTATTTCGACGGATGTATGATGTTTTCCATTATAATATCTATGCTATTAACCTCCTTTCAAGCTCCCATGTGTGTATATTGTAGGATTGAACAAACCATGAGTTAAAAGTATAGGAATCAACCTCAATACAACTTATTTATGGGAATAGGAGTCAACCATTGGATGCACCAACATCAATTTACCATCAAGGGATAGGATCCCTTAGTACCATCATTTTTATCCTTTGTATGTTGATGTATCACTAGTTTTAAGCATCCATTAATGGAGTGCATTTTGTAATCGAAGTTCTGAAAATAAAATTAATAAAAGACATCTTATTACATTTCATTTGGTTATCAGATTTGTCTTTTTTTGCTTTCTAGCTTAGTTTCATTATATGCACTTTTTTTGGCCTATAAGGCCCTTAGCTTAAATATGCCTGTTTGAAGGCCATGCAAACATAATTAGAGGCGTATCCATTGATTTTATGCTTCTACAATGGCAATAACGGTGGTAGTAACCTTATATTCCTTTTTTTTTCACTTTTTGCAAATGTTTAACTCACTTTTGCCATTTTTGTGTTGTAGGTCAGAGTCGTTCTTACTGAAAATGACCCCTGATTATGACCGTCCCTGCCTAGGACGGCCCAAAAATTGACTAGTCTATTATAGTACCTACCTAGGACAGCCTCAAAACTAGGAGGTTCTACAAAAAAATAGAGAACCAGTAGGTCCAGGTCTATTCAATTTTTTGTTTTCTGTCAATTTTTGCAAATTTTCTGTCAAATTCTAGCAAGTTTGAAAGTTTTTTTTTCATATTCCTGAGTTCCTAGAAAGTTTAGTTGCTTTCCAAAATGTAATTAAAATCACAATTTCTAAATTTGTAAAAATAAATACAGTCCTTCCTTTCTTGCTCTTTCAAGGCTGATTGAAGAAAATTTGCATAATTCACCTCCAAGAAGTCGAATTCATTTAAGGCTAGTATAAATTTGATTATATTTTATGCTACTAACCTATTTTTGAACATAAAACATTTTTACATGCATTAGTGAAAGATCATGTGCTTAATTCATTACTTATATTTCAAAGTTATAAAAAGAACAACACACACCACTTAGTGTAAGAAATGTTGGTGAGTTGGAATTCATCCCCAACCACTGATAGATTTCAATGATGATGGGTTTCATCTCCATCCATTGAATCAAATCCTCTCGAACCTTGGTTACATAGACCGCTGGGCCCGAGATCCTTTCATACCCTAGAGAATTTTCATGTACTCTCCCTTCGAGGAGGTATGACACTAACTAGGGAAAAATGGGTGAGGGACTAGTAGGACTAGTGCCCCTTGTCTGTGTGTGGACTTTCATTGCCACATACAAGGGATTTACATGACTAGAATTTCACTATCGATTGTCGAGCTACGGGTATACTAGTTAAAGCCTATTAAACTTTGAGTATTACATCAACTATCAAAAACATGATAAGAGTTCTCTTACAAATACAACACATATTGAAACTCACAAAATAGTTTAGGATTCACATAAAACTTGTAATTCAAATAATTATATTCTTGTTGTGTGTTCCTATTGTTTGTTTGTTTCTAACTCATAAAAATTGTAAAATAACATAATCACATAGTTGATAGAGTTTTATATATGGTCATCACCTATAGCCAAGCCCATTCATGGGTGGATGTTACGGGGAGTAAACAAGAAGATATTCAAAATCTTCGATATGGCCCTGAGGAGATGCTCATTCCTCCTTGGAGACCATCTACTCATCCTAGTCATCCTCTAGTGAGTAGCTTGGGACCAAGTCCACAAGGGACCCCTCATAGGGGCAACATTACATGTAAAAGTCCCAACATAGCGAACCCCATCCACAATCACCGATCGGTTGATGACTGGATGGTTAATCCTACTGAGACTAGGCATAGACATACACCTAACCAACAAGGGACCTCTATATTGGGTACCCCAACTGGTGAAGGCTTAGATTCAGGGATTTATCTCCCTAATAGAGATCACATACATGCCTCCTATTTTTGAGAGAGGGTGCACCGTGATGCACCCATAGATAGAGCGATCCCACACATTCATGTGCCAACGAGATCAGGTCCACAGTCTATAGTGAGGGAGCAATCCCCACCACCCAGAGTAGGATTGAATGATAATATTATGTTTTCAAACCATCCTACTCCTAGGCCACTTCCAAGGGATGAGTTTGAGACTCACCCTAGTGGTAGGCCTAATCCTACTCCTAGGTCACTGCCAAGGGACGAGTTTGAGACTCTCCCTAGTGGTAGGCCTAATCCTACCCCTATATCGCCATGAAGGGAGGAGTTCACCACTTGACCTAGTGGTAGGGAAAATTTTGCTTTACCCTTCCTCATCTATGAGGGAGGAGATGAGAGGGATCAGATTACCTCTCCATTATATCATTCCATAAAGGCAAGATGCAATTTTGTGCCTGTAGTTTATGCTGACTACCAACGTGAAATGCAATAGAGAGTCAATGCGAATACCCTCCATGAGGAGAACCTCACACCTAATTTTGAAGAAACCTTAGTGTATGGTAGATACCTAGAAGAGAGGGTATAAAGACCTTCTACCATAATACAAAGTAATGATATGGTAGAATAGTATGCTAGACATCAAGCTAAGTTTAATCAACTTTGATCTAACAAGAAACACTTCGATCTCTTAGATAAGAGACAAAAACTAGAAATAGAGGCTAGAGAATCAAATCAAAGAAACCTTGCATCAAAGGGCTCAAGATCCAAAAATGCATAGGGAAGAGAATAGACCGAGGCATGTGCACCAAGGTAGGCCTCATAGGTCCAATCCTCCACTACCTCCTAGACCAAATAGGCCAGAATAAAGAGTACATCATAGGCCTAATCTAGAGCATCTTTAAGAGGCGTTAGTTCCTCCATGTAGACCACTTCCTGATACACCTATCAGGGTCTACGATGACTTAGAGGACAATGAGGACTATGTGGATGCACCATATGAGAAAGTGGAAGATGCATATCAACCACCCCCACACCCATATAGAGTACCTCAGCCACCTATCAGGGTTTGAAACAAAGAAGAGGAGATCAAATCCTCACCTGCATATCAAGCTTTGTTAGAATGCCTCAAACATGTCAAGAAAAATACAGTGGCAATTGGGACTCAAAAGCCCACAGTTCGCCAGCTTAAGTGCCAATTATTACACCCATCTATTCCTTCTCCCGTATACCCTGAGCATTTAATGATGCCCAAGTTGGATCGATTTAAAGGAGAGGAAGATGCTCAAGAGCACGTGACATGATTTCTTAATCTGTGTTTTGGCATTCATGACAATGATGCATTGCTCTTGCGAACATTTTTAGGTACCCTATCAAGGCCAACCAATGAATGGTTCAACCAGTTACCTAATCATAGTATCCATAGATTTGAACATCTAGCAGATGCATTCCTAGAGTGATTTGCTTTCAATAACAAAAGAAAATCAACATTGACATACCTCACAGGGTTGAGGCAGTATGACAATGAATCCATAACTGATTATGGGAATAGGTGGCAAACACTTCTTGCCAAGTTAACTTACCTAATCCCAGAAAGTGAACTCTCTCACATGTTTTCCAAAAGCTGCTTGAGACCAGTCACTGCTGTACTGTAGCTCCAACAATTCCTAACTTTAGAATATGCCCTAGTTCAGGCTAGGAATGTTGAGGAGATAAAGATACAAAAGGGGTAACTAGAAAAACCCAAAAAGGAGTGGACTAGAAATCCAAAAAATAGCTTGGCTACCCAAAAGCTAGCTGCGGTCAATCAATTGGCCATAAACGTCCCTGGGTGTATTTAGGAAATGACTCCTCAGAAGGAAAATTATAAGGCCCAACCTCCTCCTGCTAGTTATGACAATAATGATGCAGCAATAGCAAAATAGATAAAGCAAGAGTGAAAGAATCAAGTATTCATGCATTTCTCTGAGTCTTTAGATTCCTTATTTTATCACTTGATGGTGGCACGAGTGATGGGTCTTCTAGAACTTAGACCAAATGAGCCAGACACGGGAAAGCCCAAGCCTATGATTATATTCTTATATCAATAATATCTCTAGGTGTTATGCTTTCAAACACCTTGTTCAAGACATGATTGATAGGCATGAGCTCAAAGTGGATGCTCCTCTAGCACCTAACAACCAAAATATGGGGATATACAAGGACCCACTACCATCTCATGATAGCCAGGCTATGCCTACTAAGGCTATAAATGAGGTGAATACCACACCCCCTTTGCAGGGTTATGTGGGAATGATTAGCATTGTGACTTGCAATAAGAAATACCCTAATCCAGTCGCACCACCTACAACCATGAAGGAGGGACCTTCAATGTCATAATACAATCTAATTATGGTACAAGACCTTCCATCTAGACCCGTATTAACCACAAAAAATAAGCTAGCACAAATCTTGTGGATGACTTCTGCAAGATTATACATATATGAATTAATCAAACAATATACTCCACATAGGGAGGCATCAATGGACATCCTAAAGTCGATCGAGTTGCAACCCCAAGAGACAAACGCATTTGTAGAATTTGTGGGACATGTGCAATAGTGCAAAGAACCAGTCATCTCGTTCTATGAACATGAGCTCAAACCAGTTAGAGGTGACTCGGTAGACCCTCCATTGCATGTTATTGCAAGTATCAATAGTCTACCATTCAAGAGAGTGCTAATAGACACTAGATACTCAATTAACATCATTAAGACCCATGCTTTAAAGCACATTAAATTACCACCATCGCATGTTGTAGTGTTGACATACACATTGAGAGCATTCAATGATAATATCTGCTCTACTGTCGACACTATTGTCTTACCTATCCAAGTAGGAAAAAAGGTTATATCTACCCTTTTCCATGTGCTAGAGGGATAAATGGCCTATAACATCTTGCTAGGTAGGCCATGGATTCGAGACATGAAGTGTGTTCCTTCCATCATGCATTAATGCCTAAAATACACCTATGAAGGGAAAGTCCATGTAGTGGACACTAATCAAGAGCCCTTAAAGTACTGCAACATGTTGCAACAAATGCCAAAGTCAACATTACCTTCGACTCTAGTAGAATTCAAATTGAATCCATCAGTATAGAGTCCACCCCATTCTCCATTTCCATCATCATCCACTTCATCCTCATTAGAGTCTAAATATGACATTCCATCAGCATGGGGAGTAAATTTTTAGAAATGTCACAACTCTCCCAAAAATTGAGTTAGTACAAGACATGGGAAGACCTCGTATTCCTATAGGAAGCATTGTTACTTTAGGTAAATCCCCTACCCTAAAAAATTTTGTATATAGGGGCCTAGAGTTTGGAGCAATCACACCTCTTTATTAGGAGGAAGAGGATGATGAAATTTTCTCAAAAAGTATATCATATATTTCAAATCCTGAATATGCCCTAAAGTATTTGGAAAAATGCAATTGGCATGGTTATGGAATAGGAATTTTTGAGCAAGGCACTCGCATACCTTGTCAGCCACAGTATCAAATTCCATATGATAAATCTGGGTTGGGAGTCAACACGTAGGTTTCTATTGAATTCTTAGCAGAAGGAATGGAGCGTATGTGCCTAAATGTAAAATATGAGCTTACATGTGACCCATACACCAACTCACATCACCTTAAATCTTTAGGGGATTCCTTTCCCAAAAACTTAAGACACCAGGGTTTTTCTAATGACATGGCTCAATCCTATGAAATCGAAGAAAGATCACACACCCTAGAATCAAAAAGTGAACAGGAGGATCCAGGTCCTCCTAGTGAGTGGATGAGTGATGATGAAGAGGACTATGGTATAGCACCAATCAATGATCCAATCTCAAACAAATATTGCACTCAAGTTATCCCTCTAACAGAGAGGGAAGACCAATACCTTCGTAGATTCAATAACAACCATCCCATTTTGTGGCATTTTATTATGCAAGGAAAGCAAGTTAGGGACGTCCCAAAAATCTTACCTTTAGGATATCAAGAGGACTATTACATTCGTAATATCTTTCCTAATTGAAATCCCATCTGATGCCAACTACTACCAAGAGAGGTTCAGATACCTCCTCCCACGCATAGATGACCACCATTCATTCTATTTCCACCCAAAATCCCCCACCCCCCCATGAGTTATGGAACCACCACAGGTTCCTAGACCCAATCATTACCCACATGGGAATAATGACACCATCAACATGATTTCTATAGACCTAGATTCTTCTTTGAGAAATCTGAGTAACCTTCTTAAGCCTTTATACCTCAAACGTGAAGCAATTGACATTGAGAGGGCTAACTCTCTGTCATCACCATCTGAGTACTGGTATTGCAAGGAAATGTTCCAAGCATTTAAGTTTTCTCCAAGTACTACTCAAAATGTCTTCCAAGTTGAGGCAGAGCCAGATTTTCCTATGGAAGAGGCAAACCTCACTAATGACATTCACTTGATACCCACTCCACACCAGTTGGAAGATGGGTCTCATATGTCAATTGAGCCAACAATTGACAAGGATATCGGTACCGATATCGATAATCCTAATATTATCAAGCTTAGGAAATTCTATCCCTAGTTGAGAGACAAGAGTTTATGCAAGTCCTGCAGGAAAGGATAAAAGCTTTTGCTTGGTTGTACAAGGATATGCTAGGACTAGATCCAAATCTAGTCATGCATAATCTCATGGTTGATCCATCAATTAAGCTAGTTAAGCAAAAACTATGCAAAATGCATCTGACAGTAGCCTTGATGGTTAATGATAAATTACAAAAGTTGTTGGATGCAGACTTCATAGTATCAGTAGACTACTCATGATGGGTATCAAAAATGATCCCCATTAAGAAGTTGAATGGGAGGATTCACATTTGCATAAATTTTTGAGATCTTAATAAAGCGAGTCCCAAAGATGAATTTCCTTTCCCCAACATTAACGCATTGGTAGATGAAATGATAGGGCATGAAATGCTTTCCCTAATGGATGATTTCTCTGGATACAATCATATTCGTATCAATCCATAATACCAACTAAAAAAAACATTTACAATACCTTGGGGAATATTCTGCTATAAGGTCATGCATTTTGGCCTTAAGAATGCTGGTGCTACTTATCAATATGCCATGATATGCATATTCCATGATTACATGCATACTATAATGGAATATTATATGGATGATCTACTGGTAAAATATAAATTGCACCAGGATCATATTGATGTACTATGCAAAGTGTTAGATCGCCTCATATAGCACAATGTGAGACTTAACCCCATGAAATGTGTATATCGAGTCACATCAGGAAAACTCTTGGGATTTATAGTTTCAAAAAAATTAATTGAGGTTGATCCCAAAAAGTTCAAGGAAATAATGGAGATGTCACCCCCAAAAACTATTAAGCAACTATGTATCTTGCAAGGAAAGGTCATGTCCATAAAACACTTCATAGCACAATTATCAGACAAGTATTGGCATATGAATAAATTGCTTCATAAAGGGGTCTCATTTTAGTGGGAAAAAAAGTGTCAAGATGCCTTTGACGCAATCAAACAATACTTGGCTTCGTCACCTGTATTGGCTCCACCATGACTAGGAGTGTCATTCTATTTATACATCTTAGCTATCGAGGTGGCATTGGGCATCATATTGTCCCAAAAGAATGAATTGCACAAAGAACATGCTACATACTACATTAGTTGCACCCTCGTAAACTACAAGATTAAATATGCATACGTAGAGAAGCTATGCTTAGTAGTGGTATTCACCATGAAAAAGCTACGCCACTACATGTTGAATAATACCACATATGTCATATCTAAATAAAATCCATTGCGGTATATGATGAGTCAAACTTATCATAGTACTCGCATGACGAAATGGATAATGCTATTCAAATTTTTTTATTTAGAGTTCATTCGAAATAAATCCATAAAAGGATAATTCATAGCTGATCAATTATCAGAGGCTCCTCTCCAAAGCGAAGAGCCTCTAAGTATAGAACTTCTCGATGATGGAGTGTTTCATATAACAGAATCACCTGATTCATCTGAGCCTGAATCCTAGAATGACATCACTCTATTTTTTGATGGTTCTAAATGTGAGCAAGGGGGTGGTGTTGGTATCATGTTATTTACACCACAAGGGGCTCCCATACACCTTTTGTTTAAACTTGATTTTCCATGTACCAAAAATAATGTTGAGTATGAAGCACTAATCATTGGCCTTCAAACAACTATCACCATGAAAATTATGAAGTTGAATATCTTCGGTGATTCCTTGCTCATAGTCAACTAGGTAAAGGGGATATTTCAATAAAAATGCCCCATCTTGCAAGCCTACAAAGCCCTTATAGACAAACTTCTGGTAAAGTTTAAATGATATGATATAGAGGCACTCCCTTGTTCAACTAATCATTTTGCAGATACAATGGCAAACTTAGGATCGCTTATTCCCCAAAACCTTCAGATGATATCACCATGATTCAGGTAAAAATTCTAGTGCAATCAGTGCCTACGCATGAAGCACCTAAATTCCCACTAGAATTCCACATGATTCATATTGAACCTTCCATTGAATGATTCTCTCATCTACACAACTTTTTGGAAAATACCAATTGGGGGACTTTGTTCCCTGAAAATTCTTTTGATACAAGCACCACGTTATATCTCAAAATTCATTCACAATCATCATTTGTGAGAGATGAATGTAAAAGGAAATGCATGATCTATACAGTTGAGGATTCTTCCCAACAAGACTGGGCTTTTCCTATAAAATATTATCTTAATCTAGGAAGCATCCCACCTAGATTGTCGTAGGCCGTAAAGCGAGCATTTAAGAAAAAGACAGAAAAATATGTCTTGATAGGAGACATTATGTATCATTGAATTTATGAAGGAATTCTCCTTCGTTGCTTAGACTGACAGGATTCTTATTGGGAAACTGCCCAAGCACATGATGGTACATGTGCCACTTTAGCGGCATGGCCATCGCTAAGTGCATCCTTCACATTGGTTATTATTGGCCAAATTTAGAGTGAGACTATTGCGCTTATGTAAAGAAGTGTGTGAAGTGTCAGCATCATGCAAATTTGACACACGTACCTTCGTAGGCCTTACAACCGATTCAAACGGTTTGGCCATTTTTGTAATGGGGGTTTGACCTAATCGAGAAGATCTCACCTCCATCCTTAGATAGACACAAATTTATCATCATGACAACTGAGTACTTCACCAAATGGGTGGAAGCAATTCCCCTTACCACGATTACTAGACCTCACATTACGGAGTTCATATTGCATAATATTATATGTGATTTTGGTATTCCATACAAAATAATATCGGATAATGGGACACCATTTAAGAACAAGTATGTGCGTGCATTAATTTAAAAGTATAACGTACAGTACAATTTTTCAACTCCCTATTATCTGCAGGCCAATGGGCAAGTAGAGGCTTCTAACAAAATAGTAATTGCCATCAAGAAAACTGTTAGAGATAGCCATAAGGATTGGAATAATCAACTACCTCTTGCATTGTGGGCTTACCACACTAGCATTCGGACCCCCACTGGGGCAACTCAATTTTCACTAGTGTATGATGCTGAGGCAATCATGCCCCTCGAGCTAGAAATTCTATCATTACGAATATCTATGCAAGAATTCATTGATGATGATACTACAAGGTAATATTGACTCGATCAACTAACGTTACTTTATGAATGATGCGTTAACGTCCTCGAGCATCTACGTGTTTATCAGGAACATCTTAAGAGAGCTTACAACATGAAGGTCCACTACCATGAATTTCAGGTTGGAGATTTAGTTCTAAAAGAGAACCAATAAAACTTGAACTTACCATCCCATTTACGGGACAAGTTTGTAGCTAATTGGTTAGGTCCATTCATTATTACAAGTTAGACTAGACCTAGAACTTACTTCTTAGAAGCTATAGAATGGAAATAAGAGAAGCAACCCATGAATATTCAGCATTTAAGGCCTTTCCATGCCTAGCTAGCACCATCAAAGGCTCCTAGATAATCTACGACTGTCTATGTCAAACCAAAATGCCCCAAAGGTTCCCCTAAACCCTTTGGTCACCCAAAACACTCCTAGATCACCTATGACTATCTAGGTCACATCAAAATACCCCAAAGGTTCCCATAAACCCTTTGGTCACCCTAAAAGGCTCCTAGATCATCTATGATTATCTAGGTCACATCAAAATGCTCCAAAGGTTCCCATAAACCCTTTGGTCACCCTAAAAGGCTCCTAGATAGTCTACAACTATCTAGGTAAAAAAAAAAATTCCCCAAAGGTTCTCCTAAACCCTTTGGTCACCCCAAACGCTCCTAGATCATATATGACTGTCTAGGTCACATCAAAATGCCCCAAAGGTTCCCATAAACCCTTTGGTCACCCCAAAAGGCTTCTAGATCATCTACAACTATTTAGGTCAAACTAAAATGCCCCAAAGGTTCCCATAAACCCTTTGGTCACCCCAAATGCCCCTAGATCATCTATGACTATCTAGGTCAAACAAAAATACCCCAAATATTCCCATAAATCCTTTGGTCATCCTAAAAGGCTCCTAGATCATCTACGATTGTCTAGGTCACATAAAAATTCTCCAAAGGTTCCCATAAACCCTTTGGTCACCCCAAAAGGCTCCTAGATAATCTACGAATGTCTAGATCACATCAAAATTCCCTAAAGGTTCCCATAAACCCTTTGGTCATCCCAAAATGCTCCTAGATCATCTACGACTGTCTAGGTCAATCTAAAAAGACCCAAAGGTTCCCATAAACCATTTGGTCACGTAAAAATCCCCAATGGTATCCATCAAACCGATTGGTCAACTTGTATATCTTATCAAAAATTTCAAGAAAAAAATCAAAAATCATCAAAATAATAAAAATAATGCATTGCATATCATCGTAGTCACATCTTAGTGTCATTTGTATTAGGTATAATAGTTGCATCATGCATACCTAAAAATTTTATAACAAGATGTCTAGAACCAAGTATGTACATTAGGTATTTATCAAAATCATAGTTGTTAAAAGTTAGTTTTATCACCTATCCATTTTACATTAATACCACAGTTACATACCACGATATGTGTTCAGTCACTTCAAATTAAACCATTATATAAAAGTGTCAATAAATTTTTTGGTCACTCACCCATGTTTTATCGTTTGGTCAATTTTTGTAAAAAGTTATAGTGATGTTTTAAAAGGTACAACTCTTGCTTAGGTCATACCTTGTATATATCAGAATTCTAACATCATGCTACATTAAATAAATCCTAAGTACAGTACAAAGTAAGATGAAAACTTAACAGTAGTATATATTATTCCAAGAAAAAAAAATTATCCTTGCTCATCCCCCTGTGCGAATGGTTCTAGGGTGCTGAGAATTAACAAAAGAACAAGATCTCCTTTCTCATAGGTCCCTTGCTCTACATTCTAAATTAGAGCTCGTATCATTTGCAAAAGAGAAGCAATAAAAGCAATAGTGATTATCATCACTTATACAAATCAAAAATAAAAAAGAGAAGTACATTATTACTAAATAAAATAAGTGGTCTTCACCACTATAAAAAAAAAATAAAAGTAGATCTTACCACTATCATAAAATCAATTGCTTGCTAAATTACACAGCGCACATTCCCTTAGTGATTCAACGCAAAAGAAAGGAATCACGGTTTTGAATCCCTGAAATTCTCAGCATCAAAGAGCCATAAGGTGATCCTCATTCTAGGTTTGGTGGATAGCCTACCTGCAATTATGGGGTAGCCTCCCGCATGATGATATGTATATCCCATAAGCATTCACTTTATACAGACCAATGTTTGCATTAGGATGATCTAGCTTGGATTAATCTATATTGCCTAGTGGTCCAATCTAACAAAGTGCAAAACTAAGGATAATGATGCATATAAAGTTTCCTCTAATATAGGTGCAATTTTTCAAACCTATTTTCACATTAGAGATTATTTTATGTGTTATCATGGTAATTAATTAATCTACAAACGAATATAGGTTATATTTGTTACCTTAGCAGGGTTTGTACCTTAAAAAAAGCCATAACATAATTATTACACAATTATAGACTAAGTGCTTAAACATGGTTGAGTTTCAAAAACACAATACATATCCCATAACATATTACAATATCTATTCTATTTGTACAAAAGTTAGTATACATTTATAAAAACCAAGTTATAAATGCCATCATGGAGTTTCATAAAAATAACATGAAATGATAAAATACATTTTGTACAAGCTACAGGGCTAGCATCAAAAATATCAACTCATATTAAATCACATGTCATTTGCATATTCATTCCATTTTCATCTCGCATATAGATCATCAACATATACATTTATCATCTAACTAAATGTATCCCATCACAATACATCAAATCATCTAAATAAATGCATACATGATAGACATCATAAAAACATTTATACATTCATACATCGCATACATCAATAAAGGACATCATGATGATCAAAATAAAAACCATGTATATATCCATATATATATGTGAAACAAAAATACATCATCATATCCATCATATCCCCCAAGGGATACAAAATAAGTGGGTCCCAAAGCCCACATATTGTCTGTCACAAAAATCCCAAAATAGAGACCCATCTATCTCAAATAAAGTCATGCACTTCCATGACTAAGTGCCACGACTATCTCCTCTACCCTTAGTATGAGTGCATCATGAGCTAACAAATCGGCTCCCTCCTGGTATGTCAGTATGTCTCACTGAGCTCGGTAGTCCCATTCATGATGACTGCCAGCCTCACTCTAAGACCTAGCCACTGACCCAATAGCCAAAGATCTATCTGGTAGGCATCCCTGGAGATACATGATATCATCCTCTAACATTATGGTGAAGACCTACTCCTCCCGATAGCAAATGGTCAAACTCTCCATCAAAATATGCAGTCGCTCTACCTTGCCTTGCAGTCTCACCACCTCATCATTGCTTGATGCACCCTGCCCTAAGCCCTACACCACAACCTAAGATCAGAATGCTGCTATCTTAGATGTTTTCCTCTAGATATCTATAGCTTTCCTTGCTATCTTAACTTATGTAGACTCTAACTATACATAAAGAATTGATACCTCAACATCTCACCTAGAGGCCTCAGTATGACCAGTCTGTACTTGTGCATGAAGGAGAGCACACTCCTCAATGTACTCCTCTCATAACATGCTCATATCCCCTTGCAATTTGATGATAGTGACATCTCATGTCGCTAGCTCCCCATTTAGGTCTCGCTCATTGGGTGCATCCATACCAAACCCCTCTACATCTTGGACATACAATAAACTAGCCTTGGCATCCTTCATACGAGGGTGATCATGTCATACCTCTGCTATATCTTGAGCCTAAGCCTCCTAAGCTACCCCTTTGAGGTCCTCTCTAGCTGCATCCTCCTCCACAGCAGCATTAGAACCCCCTCCTAGTGGACCATCCCCATGCCATATCTACATAATCCATCAAGCACCGTACTCATTAGTAGTACCAACATCATCTACATCTGGTATGTCTAGCACTAGATCTGACTCCTCACTGAGGGACTCTACGATAGGCTCCTCCAGTCCCCTCTACATGCCTCTATGCCGATATACTTATGGCTCACTGGGTAACCCCTAGTGTAGCTCAAACTGTCGAAGCACATGGTTAAATTGGAAGTACTCTTTATTAGTTCTATGCCTCCCTACCATCCATTTTCTGCATCTCACTCGATGCAAGTATACCGTAGCCTCTAGCCATATAAGGCAATCTCTGTAAGGTATCTAGATAATATCCTTCGCTCGAAGTTATGCAAAGACATCAACATAGATCTCAATATATCTAGCTTGATGTCAACTGGCACACTCCTCCCTAACTATCTCCTAGAGTGAAACATAACCAATCTCTCTGTACTCTAACTGAGCCCGCATCATCCATGGTAGTCCCACTAGACACTGCACTAAACTATGGGACCATCCCCAGACCTATAGTAAATAGCTACATCCTATCCCCATCTGTTCATGGAAGTGAATCTCATAAATCTCATCATAAATCTGTGCGAGTGAAGTCAAATCCCAAGCCATAATAAAATCTTGCTCTGGTGTGCACTCACACAAAGCATACACTAACTCTAGTAGGTTCCAAGGGAACCTAGCTCCTGAGGAGTCTGGTAAAAGTTGGTTGTTGATCAACGTCATCAACAACACATGTCTAGTTTCGAAGACCTCCCTATGAAACCAATCCACCACTAATAGACCTCAACTGAGCAGCTCTACAGATGCATCCTCCCACCTCTCTCTAAAGTACCACTGCAATACTGCCTTGCATCGACCAGTAGGTGTGCTGAGGATCGAAAATCCCTAAATAGGGATTCAAAGTATCTTGTATACATCCTCAAGGGTAATAGTCATATCCCTAATAATAAATTGAAATGTATTGGTATGGGGATCCCAAAAATCTATAAGTGCAGTAATATAATCCCTATCAGCCATGACGGGCTTCAACTGAGTCACCTAGAGGCCAATGGCATCGAGCCATACCAAATCCTCAAGTGTCAACATGACTCTAGCTGCCATGAACATAGTTGGGAATTTATATCGACTCCTAATAATCTACTAACATAAAAACAAAAAACAAAACTGGGTCACTCAAGTGCACTAAAAATGCACTTTTTACCCTCCAAAAACACCTAAAAAGGGTCAATTTTGACCCCAAAATGGGCCATTTTTGGCCCAGTTTGTGGCCGATCCAACCAGGGACGGCCCCCAATTTTGTGACCATCCCAACCAGGGATGACCATGCACCACTGTCTGAGGTAGTTATGTCCCCCAATCAGGGGAAAAATTGGGGCAAATCAAGCCCCTAGAAACCCTAAAAATGCTAGAAAATGACTAAAAAATGCTCTATAAATGCAAAACAAATGAATTTTTTGAATGAAAATTAAAAATCTACTCTATTTTATTACACTACATTTTAAGGGTTTATTACATGCTAATTAAAGAAAAAATAAAAAAAAAACCTAAGAAATTACGATTCCTTGCTAAAAACAAAGAGGAAAAAGCATGGAAACATACTCGTCGCACACCGGATCTGCCATGTGCTGCACCATGACATAAATACATGATGAAATTTAGATGGTTGGACAAAAATTCACTTCAACTAATCACATTTCTCCTCCTCTCCTCTCCAATTTCTGAAATCAAGTTGCAATAATGAAGATTTTAGGGCCATTTGCCCTTTTATATAAAACCCTAGGTTTGCGACCGTCCCCACCAGGGATGATCATAAAAATTGGGGAAATTCCATTCCTGGGATTTTCATAAAAATCATGGCCATCAATGGGTGTGATGGCCACAAAAGCATTCAATAAAAACAACTCAAAAACAGCAAAAACAGGGTCAAAAACCCACCAAAAACAAGGCAAATGAGGTCATTTTTGAAACTAGTTTTAATGATTCCAAAATGGGTTTTTGAAAGCATTATGTGACCCTAATTAAATCCCTAAGAAGGAAACCAGGGCTGTACCACTCCACAGGTACCCAATTTTAGTCACTTGCGCTCTCAAATTCGACCAAAAATAGTCAGAAAAATGAATAAAATTGCATAACGAAAAATGGGAGAACCATGAAATTGTCCCAAAATCATCATATGGTGTCAATAAACTCATAAATTTTAACATTGGTCATTTCATCATCAAATAATCACTTGAGGGGTAGTCATCATAACGATTTCAACAATCGAATCAACAAGAGAACACTCAAAAGTGTTAAAACTCATGAATCTAGAAGAGTCTTTGATTGAAGCAAATATCCAAGCCAATGTTGTGGAAAATAAACAGCATAAAATTCAAATTAAAATAGGCTTGGATCTCCTTACGGTCCAGTATATGAATCCTCTACGAAGGCTCTTCACACACCTAGCGGGACTTGCAAGGATACAAGGCGCCAAGACCTAATTATTCCCAAAGCCTAAAAGTCCTTGTACAAAAAGGTCTAGGGATACTTGAAAATCATTAATCTATGTCAAAGGAAATGATTCTATGGATGTATGTTTTATTTTTCATAGGAGAGACATCATGAGTTGGTTACATTAAAAAGAAAAAAAAACTTAATCAATTTACCATTTTGGTTATATATTTTTGCTCCATGTTTTCATAGATAAAATGCATCATAAAAAGGGGTAACTATAGACACCAAAATTAGGTAAATTTGATAGGACTACCAGTGCACCAAATGCATCATCCTATCGACATCATATGACCTCACCAGGGGTAGTTTCTAGGGTCAAAAGGCATCCTATGACAGTTTTGGGAAGTTCTCCACTAGTTTTGGGACCCTTAGAGGCCCTGGTTTGTGACCATCCCTACCAAGGATGGTCATTATTAGGGTTAGGATTTATGGCCACTCCTGCCTGGGATGGTCACATATGACCATCCTAGGAAGGGACGGTCCCCAAACCCACCTGTCAAAAAGTAGGTGGGATCAATATTGTCAATCAAATCTTGCCAATATTGACCTCAATTAGTGCCCACGCTGATTGGGAGTGGCCTAGCATAATTTGGGTTGTCTAATGGGTTTCCCAAATGGGGCAACCTTCCCAAACCCATCCAGGGTAACTTTGGGCAAGTGGCAAGGGTTGCCCTAGATGGGAAACATGCCATTTTGGGCATTAGGGCTCCAATTGCCTATAAATTTGAGCCTTCCCTCAACCAAAAAAATAAGGAGAATGTAATGCAGGTTTGGAGCAACGAAGTGCTACTGGAATTGGGAGAGAACCAATGTTACTTACCTCACCCATTTTTACAAACTTTATGCCCCTTTGCCTTTGAATCCCTCTTCCCTCATGAAGGTGATTTTAAGGATTACAAAACCTACCAAACTAATTACAATACCAGTTTGATATGGTCAAATACAGACCCCATTTTCCTAAAAACCTAATTAGTGACTGATCTAATAGGTATTGGTGGCCATTTTTGATGCGAAACTGCTGACCGTCCTGGGCAAGAGTGGTCAACATTCATGACTGTCCCTAACTATGATGGCCAAAAAATCTATAGGTATTTTGCCCTAAATTCCACCATAGTAGTATTCAATAGGTCCTCCCATAACCCCTATCCAAATTTGAGCTTATTTGGAGTTTATTTGGCAGGGTAACCGGTCGTTTGAACGTCGTAGGGTGAGGTGGATGAGCATTAAGGCCTCCACCATATTTCACCTGGTTTGGTGCCTAAACAACCTCAAAATGATCTAAAACTTGGCTAGAGTAATTTTAGAACATATATATATCTATTGTATGCATTTTTATATGTTTTTATAGCTTATATTGCTTTTGTTTTATTTGATTTCGATGGATGTATGTTGTTTTCCATTATAATATCTATGCTATTAACACCCTCTCAAGCTCCCATGTGTGTATATTGTAGGATTTAATAAACCAAGAGCTATATGTATAGGAATCAACCTCAACACAACTTATTTGTGGAAGAGGAGTCAACCATTGGATGCGCTAACATCAATTTACCATTGAGGGATAGGATCCCTTATCGCCATCATTTTTATTGTTTGTATGGTTGATGTATCACCAGTTTTAAGACTCCATTAATGGAGTGCATCTTGTAATCAAAGTTATGAAAATAAAATTAATAAAATACATCTTATTGCATTTCATTTGGTTATCAAATTCGTCTTTTGTTGCTTTCTAGCTTAGTTTCATTATATGCACTCTTTTTGGCCTATAAGGCCCTTAGCTTAAATCTTCCTATTTGAAGGCCATACAAACATAAGTAGAGGTGTATCCATTTATTTTTTGCTTCTACAGTAGACAAGATATCCAAGGTATACTTCATATGAGATATTTCTCTTGGTCCCATGAAAAATATTATTTTGGATGGAACAACACTACTAAGGGTGAGTATTCAGTTGCTCAAGGTTATTTGACCTTATGCCACAATAGTCCCAACCATTATTCTGAATTTTTTCTCAATTATGTTAGAGTAAACAGTGATAACATTTTATTAATCAACAGATTAAATAGAACATTATATGCCCTATTAAGCCCGGAGGTTACGGAACCACCCGTGGCTGAAATAGGCCCTGTTACAACAATAATGTAATAATAGTGCTAACAATAATGTACGCTAACATCCCCCCTTATTACATTATTTGGGTAATAATATAACTACTAGCTATACTAACATCCCCCATGATTACATCATTTTGCAATACAAAGAGAGCTGCGAAACAATTCAAATTTGACACGTCCAAGTGCCTTAGTGAAAATGTTTGCAACTTGAGCATCAGTGGGAATGTGCTGAAGCTGAATGCGATGCTTCGGAACTTCGTATCGAATGAAATGACATTGTGTGTCAATGTTTTTTTGTTCTTTCATGATGGACTGGATTCTTGACTAGGTTCAGAACACCCTGATTGTCGCAAAACAAGTGTATTGGAGATTTGGATGGATGACCCATACTTGTGAGAATGCGATGCAACCATATCACTTCGCACATAGCTTCACATGCGACATGATACTCTGCCTCTGTTGATGAAATAGCAACCACCTATTGCTTCTTGCTGTGCCAAGAGATAGGACTGGATCCAAGATGAAAAATATATCCTGAAGTTGACTTGTGATCATCAAATGATCCGGCATAGTCGGAGTCCGTGTATCCCTGTAAGAAGAATTTGTTGTTCCTCTTGTATTCTAGGCCATATTCCATTGTGCCACGGACATAGTGAAGAACACATTTTGCTGCTTTCCAATGAGTGGTTTTAGGCTCCTGCATGAACCTCGAAAGATAGTTCATAGCAAATACGAGATCTGGCCTAGTATTGGTAAGATATATGAGACTCCCAATAAATTTTCGATAGAGAGTACCATCAACCTGAGGTGAATCATCATATCGTGATAACTGAAGTCCTGTCTCCATCGGAGTTGCCATTGGCTTGCAATCAGTCATGTGATATTTTTCCAACAATGTCTTGGCATATTTTTTCTGAGACACTTTGATGGAGTGCTCTTTCTGGCTGAATTCCAGACCAAGACAGTAATGGAGAAGTCCGAGATCTGACATCTCAAAAGATTGACACAAGTCTCTTTTGATAGTAGAGATCATAGTTTTTGAACTCCCTGTAATGAGCAGATCATCAACATAGAGTACAACCAACACTATCTCAAAATCTCGTTTCTTGAAATAGAGGTTTGCATCTGACGGACATCTCTTAAAACCATGTTGTAGGAGTTGATTGTCCATTTTTATATACCAAGCTCGAGGAGCTTGTTTCAGGCCATATAAGGATTTGACCAATTTGCAAACTTTTTGCTATTGGCCTTCCACTACAAATCCTTCTGGATGAGTCATATAGACTTCTTCTTGGAGATCACCATTCAGAAAGGCACTTTTGACATCCATTTGATGAACTTTCCACCCAAACTATGCTGCCATAGCACAAATAACTCGAATTGTTGTCATCCGAGCAGTAGGTAAAAAAGTTTCCTCATAGTCAATGCCTTCCTTTTGAGCATAGCCCTTTGCAATAAGATGGGCCTTATGCTTATCAATTTTCCCATCTACTTTGTACTTGAATTTATACACCCATTTGCAGCCAATGGGCTTCTTTCCGTGTGATAGATCGACAAGCTTCCAAGTTTTGTTTTTCATCAAAGACTTATACTCTGCATCCATAGCAGCCTTCCACTGAGGCTCACCGAGAGAAACTTATACTGATGTAGGTTCAAGATCATCTATGGAAGACATAAACACCTTATCACTATCAATATCCATATCTTCTATATCTCTCACTGGATCTACAGAAAGTTCTTCAAAAGATTGACACAGATCATCAACCCCAGTATTCTTTGTTGCGGCTTTCTCCTGTCGAGCCATTCTGTGAGTACGAGGCCTATCCAAAGTCAAATCTGGTGGAGTAGATAGCTTAGAGTCTTTGATTGTATTTGTATAGCACTTTGGATTCTTCTTCTTAGGTGTTGAAGAAGATCCAGAAGAACCTCCAACCTTTGATGAAGGATATTTAACAACCTAAGTTTCCACAAGGTCTAGGTATACATCTGATGTGTTTGCTGATGTGAAAGCCTCATCAAAAACAACATCTCTACTTATGTGAATCTTCTTGGTCAAGGTATCAATCAAACGATAACCCTTAGAGTGCTCATAATACCCAAGAAGAATACACTTCAATGTCTTCTCATCTAGCTTCTTCCTTTTCTCTTTTGGTATGTGCATGAAAGCTTTACATCCAAAAATGCGTAGATGAGAAATGGAGGGTTTCCTACCACTCCATGCTTCCTGTGGAGTCATTCCTTGTAGGGCATTTGTGGGTGCCCTATTCAATAGATATACTACTGTGGTGACAGCTTCTGCCCAATATAGTTGATCAAGTCTAGCTCCTGTGAGCATGCAACGAACCATTTCCATGATGGAACGATTTCTCCTTTCAACAACTCCATTTTGTTGAGGAGTATAAGCAGTAGTTAACTGTCTTGTGATCCCATTTTATTTCAAGAATGCAAAAAATTATTTAGAGGTGAACTCCCCCCCTCGATCTGAGCGGAGGGTCTTTATAGAAGTCCCTGACTCCTTCTCAACAGATTTCTTGAATTGCTGAAAGAAGCCAAATGCTTCAGATTTTAGTTGAAGAAAGAATACCCATAATCATCCACAAATAACTGAAAATACCTCTTACCACCACAACTGTTGGGAGTGAAGGGACCGCACAGATTGGTATGAACCAACTCCAAAGGTTTCTTTGCTCTTGTAGAGCTCTTTTCAAAAGGCACTCTATGCTTGCTTTCTGCCAAGCGATCGGAGCAAACTGGTAAAGTGGTAGAAAGGGAAGGAAGACCCTTTACCATCTCATACTTACTTATCTCAAGTAAGTAACCAGAACTCAAATGTCCATATCTCTTGTGCCATAGGGAAGTTGCCTCCTTTGTAGAGACTGTCATGGCAACATGTGGAGTAGAGATAGTATCTAAGGCAAATAAGCCATGCTTATATGAAGCGGTTGCAATGTTCTTACCCCTTCTGGTAATAGAACAACACTTCTTGCCTCCCTCAACACTAAAGTTCACAACCATATATTTGTCCAGAATTTGTGTGATCGACAACAAATTGTTTGCCAATCCTAGAACATAGATAACTTTATCAATCTGACACTTGCCATCAGGAAGAGTGACTAAAACAGTGCCTTCTCCCTGAACCTTGTAGGTTTTATCATCAGCAATAGTGACAAGTTTGCCCTCTTTGGCCTCAAAAGACTCAAACAATGATTTGTCACTAGTCATGTGCTTATCGGCTCCGGAATCAACATACCATATAGGATCCGTCTGCTTGGACACTGTGGTAGTCATGAGAACTTTGTGAGCTCTCTCAAAATCCGTGTCAGATTCTTCAACAACAACATTCACTTGTTGTTTGTTCTTTTGTGGTTTATTTCGGCCTTTCTATTTTGATTGCTTATTCTTATGCTAACATATGTTTGTATCATGACCTTCTTTGTCACAGATCTTGCAATATCTCTTTTTCTGTTGAGGTTGTTGAGTTTGTTTCCCTTTTGAATCTTTTTGTGAATTCCCTCCCTTCTGAAAATTACCCTTCTTCTGGTTCTGCCCTTTCCTGTTGATGTAGAGAGCAGTGTTAGAAGAATCATCTCGTTGTAGTTGGCGTGCCTCCTCCTCTTGAAGCATATTAACCAATTATACAAAAGTAAATTTTTATTATGATACTTGAAGGGAAGTGATCAACACCCGATAAGAATCAGGTAAAGCTCTCAATACAACTAAAGTAAGGAGCTTGTCTTCAACTAGTTCTCCCAAAGAATTCAACTTTGCTTTCAATTCAAAAACTCTGCAAAGAAAGAATTCAACTGTCTCACCCTACTTCATGCTTAGACTGTGTAATTGAGATTGAAGAAATAGAATGGTGGAATCATTCTTTCCCTCATATATAGTATTAAGGGCATCCCATGCCGCTTTACTAGTTGCATAGTCAGCAATATGGGGTTGGACTTCATCAGACATAGCAAGCAAGATGAGCACTTTTGCTTTGTTGTCTAGCTTATCAAAGTCTTTTTGAGTAGTTGAAGGAGTTGTAGCACCAGTAGCAGATGAAGGTCTAGTTTTTGCTCCAGATACAACATCCCATAGATCATCCATTTCTAGGATGGCCTTCATCTTGTTTTTCCATGGTGTGTAATTAGGACCTTTCAACAACTGATGAGAATCAGTCATTAGTTTTGCAGACATGATGAAGGTTCCTTATAACACCAATTGGTCCCCCTTTCGATATACCTTTTGCTATGCCGTTATACCGTACAAAATACCCGCCCTTACATGAGGGAAACTATAAGTATTTAGAAAGATCAATAAAAAATCACCCGCCCTTACGTGAGGGAAACTATAGGTAAATTTTAGAGATCATACGATACATGGTACATAAGCAGTACTGAAAGGGAATAGTCTTGTTGATGGCACCTACCATAGAAAGTCTGCAATCCGCATGCGTGGGGCGTAACTTCCCTAAACACTTTGGATTTCAAAACTCTCGTCAGGATTTACGCCTAAACACAAGAACTATTAGGGTAATGGATGGAGTAAAAAAATGCAAAATGGCAAACTTATCTCTCCCCGATGATTTATAGAGAACAAGCTAAGACGTCATTGCAACAGCTATATTAGGTGGTGGATACAGTAGCACAATCATGATAACTTTACCTGTAAGTGCTGGCCAGAGGTATCACAAATATCGAATGCTGCAGTGCAATAAATTGCATGGATGGGTTTTAATTATTTTGGGGACTTAGGGAGTGAATTTGATTTTAATTTTTAATGTTATAGTGCAAAAAACAAATATGCAACATACAACAAAAAAAATGTCCACAGGAATAACCCACTAGGTGTCGGGCGCAGCCGAAAATGGGCTCAAAATCTCTGGCCTAAGGTGAGGTTCTTTAATTGGATTTTATTGCATCGTAGGGTGCTTACTGGTGAGCAACTTATGAAGCATGGTTTTCATGGTCTTTTTAGATGTGATATGTGTGAAGAGAATGCAGAAACTCTCAACCATATTTTTATTGAGTGTATTTTAGCCTCTGAGCTATGGAGGAGAATGGCCACTTTACTTGGCTTACTGTGGTCCAATATTTTAAAATTTTGAATATATTTAGAGGTATTGGCCTAATAAAGAGTGTGTTGATCATTTTATTAGGCAGTTAGTTTGGATGCGTTCTACCATTCTTCTTTGGAATATTTGGAATGGAAGGAATAGCCAAATTTTTTATCAAGATAGGAAGGATTGTCAATATATTTGGCAAAATACCTTGCCAACTTAGTTGAATCAGTCCATGAACTCCTTAATCACCCCTAAAACTCCCACCAAATATGGGATCAAGTGATGCAAATATTGAAGATTAAATATTCTAAGGGCAACCAAATTAAAGGGAATGTGAGTATTAGTAAGATGGATAGGACAAGAAATTGGCAAAATCCTCCTAAAGATTTTGGAAAAGTCAATACTTATGGAGCCTCTAGAGGGAACCCTAGAAAATTTAGTGTGGGAGGAATTGGTAGAATTTTAGATGGCTCCCTCATTTTTACTTTTGCTGAGAATTTGGGTATTCTTTCCAATAACTTGGATGAGGGGTATGGTATCCTCACAGGCCTTCAGGAGGCTGCTAAGGTTGGATGGGAAAATGTGTTAGTTGAGTTTGACTCTCAACTTATGATTAATCTTTTCAAGACTCATTCTAAGAATGATAAGGTTGATTGGAGAATAAAAAGAATTATTCAGAAGATTCAAATAATCCAGATGGTATTTTTGAAAATTGATTACAATCATGTGGTCAGATATAAAAACAAGAGTGCTGATGCTTTAGCAAATTGGTATTTGGACAAAGGTGATATTACTTGTGATGGCCACCCTCCTAGATGGTGGGCTTCTCAAATTAGGGAAGCTCTTCTTTCTATCATTTCTTTAGATGGCTTTAGTTCTGAAGGTACCTAGTTTCTTGTTTTTTTTGCTTCTCTTTGGTTCATTCAGGTTTTTTAGTTTCCTAGCTCAACATTTTCTTTCTTTTATTTCCTCCGTTGTTTCTTGCCTTAATAGTCTTCTGGTCTAGATAGGTCATGTTCAATTTTTTTTTTTTTTTTTTTTAAGGTGTGTGTGTTATTTTGTTTTTTTTTTTGTTTTTGTGTTCTTTGTGTTGTTTTTTGTGGTTCTTGTGTTTTTGTTGTTTTGCATTTTTTTTTAATGTTTTTTGTTATTGTTCTTGTGTTTTTGTCATTCTTGTTCTTGTGTTTCTTTTTGTTTGTGTTAATTCATGTTTTTTTGTGTGTGTTTTCGATGTTTTTTGTTTTTGCTTACTATTTGTTGTTGGTTGTTTTTTATTTATTTATTTATTTTAATATTTTAGGTTTTGGTTGTATATTTTCATGTTTTTTGGGTTATGTCTTTGTAGTGTTTTATTATTTTTGTCTTGTTTGTCTTTTTTTATGTGGTTCTTATATTTTCTATGTGGTTCGTGTTGTGATTTATTTTGTCTTATTGTGTGTGTGTTTGGTTGTGCTTTTGTTTTTAACACACTCAATGAGCATGTTTTATATTTTATTTTGTTATTTTTGTTGTTATTTACTTATTTTAAAATTGGGTTTGTGTGTTTGTTTGCTCCTTGAGTATGTCAAAGGTGGTAGGCAAGTTCCGAGTCCAGGGAATTTTTGGCAGAATGGATACCCCTACCTCCTTGGGTATTATCCGAAAGTGGCACCCATTTTGGGATGTTTTCCATAAATAAAAAAAAGTACATCCATGCAGATCGTGAGATTTATTATAAAATATCCAAGAGGAATGGGTAATCATTATTTATTTGAACTACCTCTAATTTTGGTAGGATTCTAGAATAGATCTTGGACTAATGATTTGGATGAGCACTGATTTATCAAAAAAAAATTCTTCTATCTTGGCTTTGGATCCATTTCTTGCTACTCTAGATAATAGTCTACTATTTCTCAATATTTCATAGAAGCTAAATATTGTGCTTCTAATGAGGTGTTAATGTACCTTCAATGGATAATTATGATTTTGAAGAAAGTTGACATTCCTTAGTCTTATCCACATATGATTTAGGATGACACTCAAAGCACCACTCACCTTATCTATTATCCAGTGATTCTTAAGCAGACTAAGCACAATGATATTTTGATGGACTATGTATGATGGTTATATGTCTATAGAATATTTTTTCTGGGTTTTTACTATCAATAAAGTAGGAAATAAATATTGCAACCATGTTCATGCTAAAGTATTGTTTTGAGTATATGTAAGAACCACTTGGTGTGGGAAAGTGTCCCTTATATGAGGATTACTAGTAAGGTTCTATATTTATGTCATATATTCATCTTAAGGGGCATGTTGAAATATGTGGTAGCTAAGATTCACTTGAGGCAATGTCTAACTTTATATTATATTATGTGTGGAACCCTTTTTGGCTCTTATAAACCTTACAAAGGTTTTTTTCTAAATATTTTATTATTTAACCTAATATTTCACTTGTAACTGGTATAAATACCCCATTATACCAATATTTTTCTCACTGATTGAACTATATTATATTTTTCCTTAGTAAGATAATTTTATGGTTACAAGGACCTTTATATTGTGTGTATTATTTTTTGTGTTACTTATCAATATTTCTAGGTAATGTATTGATTCCATTTGTTTCTAGAAACTACTATAAATTGTAATAATTAGCAATAGAAGTAATAGAAATAATAATTCCATCAACCCTTAGAAACAAATGAGTAAACTAAAGTGCATCACCAATTAGTCAAAGGTTACATGGAATCTAGCATTATAGATTATCTACCTGCCATTATCTATTATCCATGAATTATGGATCACCACTTGGAATAGTTTGATTGGATGAATGCTAAAATAATTTCACTTTTTTAAAACCAAGGACACACATTGGTTGTGGCATTATCATTTATACAATTAAAAATAATAAAATAAGCAAGGAGTGTGAGAGTTAATATTAGGTCTCTTACATAACATGTGCTTTAGTCTAGTTATGCTAGCCAAGGTGGAAATATTAATTGTGTGTAAAAATCAACCTTTTATCAAATAAATGGAGAGAGTGTATTATAATACCAAGTTACATTTTAAAATATGTCCACAACATAATAAAGAAGATTTGAACTTTGAACCTCCTAACACCTAGAGAAGTAGCATATGCTAGATGATCATAGTAGCAAGAGACACCATAAGAACAAAATTATCACCAATTATTTGGATAACACTATGAGACTTAATCCATATTAAAATTTTAAAGAAAACTAAACTAATAGGAGTCAAAATAGTGACCTATAAAACTCAAAAAATAATACTACTTATAATAAACTAAGCTAGTTAAGATCTCAAGTAAGGAGTGGGTCTCACTTCTTGAAGACAATTATGTTCGTAGTTAATGACAAGCCAAAATATTGAAATTGAGTAAAAATAAAAAAATGAATAAAATTTACCTCAAAATGCTTATGCCTTTCAAATTCCAATACCACACTTGGTAACCAACCTAGTATGCTATATAGGTTAGAGGTAACTGATTTTGTAGTATTTTCTAGAACATGTTTTGAAACATACATTCACCAAAATATATGTAAAATATAAAAAATCAATATAGAGATCATATGCATGAAAAAAGAAGAGATAGTTGAAACATAAATAAGAAGGTACCTCTAGGCACCCCCATCATCACATTTTACAAAACTGATATAATTGATTTATCATTAGGAATATTTTTAGTGATATATAATCTACAATTTATTGTAATCCTTTACATAACATAACATGGATTAAATATTAAATTATGATATATTAAATGTATTAAACCCTCATTTAAGGTTAACTATAAAAGTTGTTTAACCAATATCATTAAGGGTGAATACATCAATGCTACTAAAATAATTTTATAAATAATTCTCATAGTATTACATAAATAATACTTGTATGCTTATGTTAAGAGAATCCATAGGCACAATATTATTGTCCATTAAGTTCGTAATGCTAATTTTCTAACATCCCCCTAAATTATCCAAGGGGATAATGACTCATCATGAATTTTATTGTATTCTTTTTCTAAAGGTGCAAGAATTGGATCAAAACTTATTTTAAAATTAATCCATAGATCTATATTTTCAATCATATATTATGAGCCACCCATGAGAAGATATTGAATATGAAATATGATGAATATAATCTATCCTTCAATCTCATAAGAAATTTGGTGAATCGTTAAGCAATGAGGATAGATTTATGAATAATCAATCGCCATAATTTACCAGTAATAAAAAGTCATTACTTATAATTACCATCAAAAACCTACTTCTCTTAGAGAAAAAAAAATATTTACAAACTATAATAGTCCCTTAAACTAGTATCACCAATGTGTAGATCTTAAAATATTGTGTGATTTAAAAAATGGCCTCTAAAATTTTTTGTATGCAAACTTATGGCTTCTACAATTTTGGAAATGATATCACCTAAAATAAGAAGAAATAAATAAATTTTGATATATTAGGATCAAATTTAGTCCTACCCATATCAAATCCTAATAGGTGCAACCTATATTATGTTGATATCACCACCTTTCTAACTAGATGTTTTTACCAATTATATCATATATAAAAATAGGTAACTAACACTTGGTTGAATTTGATATGCTAAACATCTTCATATATATGAAAAATTATTACCATGTTTCCAAGTGAATGTAAGTGAGTGTTGCTTTGAAGTGATAAGGGTTAAAATTGTAAATATTTCATGGATAATGCTCTATGCTAACTATACTATCTAGGTGTCCCAATGGTACCTTGGGAAATCTAAACACACTTTGTCCATTTGAACTAGAACTAGGTCTACTTATTTTAACAAGACAATAAAATGTAATTCAAAATATCTCAAACTTGTAATATTGTAGATGTAATAAAGGTTATAAAGCACCATACCAATATTCATATGGGAGTTAGAACAAACATCATGTTTATATGGAGTAAGATAGAGTGCATTCCAAAGATGAGAGACAAAATATTTTACATTACTTGGTATGAACATAGAAAATCAAGGATGTAAAGTAATATTACTAATTGCCATGCTCATAGAGGCATTGGATTTAAGTATGTAACATGTCATGATCAATGGATAAAATAATTGTGTGCTCTAAAAATATGAAAAATAAATTTTACCAAGAATAATTTTTTTTTAGACATACTAGCATAGAGAACTAAAGCAACTTGTACTAATCGAGGTTTCCACATGTTGAATAGAGACTTGAGGAAATAACCCAATCAATGTCTTGTTTCTCTCCTCAAAAAAATATATATAATGACTTGCATGCATAATAGAACATGTATCTTATCATGGTATCAACGATGAAAGCAAGTCCTATTGCTACTATACTAAACATTGTAACATGACTAGAATATCTCAAAATCCTAAACATAAATTACACACAAAACTTGGTACCAAGGAGAAACAAGTTTTAGGGCTCCAAAAATTCCATCCAGATTTCAAAATTTGACAACTTCCTTCTAGAAACTAGAAGGAGACTCTTCATTCTCTTTTCTAATTATACTCCTTAGATTGTTGAAACCAAAAGATTATTCTATGGATAATAAATTATGCCATTGTGTTTTAGCTCTAATACTATGTTGGAATTTAAAATACATTTTAGAAATTATTCTAAAAAATACATTTACCACAATCATATGTAGAAAAATAAACAACAAAGTAGAGAGATCATAGAAAAAATGGAATAAATAGATAATTGAAATAAGAATAAGTGGTAGGAGCCCATAGATACCCTAACAAGAACAAATCACAACATTGGTATAATGGATTATTTATTGGGGTTATTTATAGCTATACATAATCCATAATTTATTATAAATATCAATCTATCATAACTTGAATTAAAGGTTAAATTACATTATATTTGACCCTTAAATGATGCTAATCATACAAGTGGTTTAACTCATATCTCTAAGGGTAGTTACATCAAAGCTACCTATATAATTTCATAAAATATGTCTATATGATTACATAAAGGATGTCTATAGGATTTTATAAAGAATGAATTTGGCTTCCATTGCACATGTGTAGAGGTTTACATCAAGAGCATTCATAGACACACAACTATCAACCTTGGATAATAATATTATATCATTGATATTCCAATACAAGGAATGAGGGTAAAATGCCTTGTACTATTTTATGTTTATAAAATATGAATTAGAAAGAGAATCATGCCACTTATATTAATATGGATTTTTTATCTAATAATTAGAAATATAAATACCCTAGTACTTGAAAAAAATATTAATGCTAACACTTAACTAGTTGAACAAAGCATAAGAATTAAATCCAAGACCTATAATATTATACCTTGCAAAAAAATATCAATAGACATGATCCCATAGTTCTCATATTTGATGAGTTTGCTGGTGATTCTTGAATATGCCAATGCATCCCCATATTAAAATATTATAGAAATAAAAATATGCATAAATGGATTTGATCACATATTATATTTGATTTATGTACCTTAAACTTAATTCCGATACTTTGATGTTGTGTTCATAGGAATATTTGTATGGTTTCACCTTGATTAAGTCATTTGAAAAATCCATGCTTTCATCTTAGCACAAAAAGAATTTTTATTTATTAAATATAAGAAAAATATTTTTTCAAATTCAAAATATTTTCCTCTTTTCTTTATAGACATAAAGAATTCCTTCTTTGATCCTTATGACATAAAATACCAATGAAGCTCTAAAAGTTAGTTTCATATCATAGTTAGAAGAAGAGGTAAAAGTTTCAAATTAGTTTCTCTATGTGGTTGAGTGATACTACTCCATGACTACTCTAATATCGTGTCATATTTAAAAATACTTTATAGAAATTAAGGGAAGCTTAACATCACCAAAATATTATGAAGGAGAAAAGAGAGGAGAAAAAAAAAAGCAATAAATTAAATATTAGAAGGTTTCCCTTGAGAGCCTCATAATAAATCACATGAGATCATGCCAACACAACAAGTTACGCCAATGAACCAAATCCTCATTAATAATAATTACATAATTTATTTTGATATAGCATAAGGTATAAAGGCTAATTAAATATTACTAAATCCTTACATATTGATATTACACATTAATCATTAAATAGGGTTAGTGAAGATTGGTCATAATAGTGGTTTAGCCAATTCACATGGGGTTAATTACATACAATTATAATAAAGAACATTTTATAACGATTGATTATAGGATTTACAAATTATTACATCATAAAATATCAATCTTAAACACTAAGGTCAGCTTATATAATTTCCAATAATGATATCTATAGTATTGTCATGATCAAATACATACTATTTCATAGTAATATGAATTTACTATGATGAAATAACTATATTATAAAAAGTGTTCTGAACATAACCTTAATAAAAACTATTTTAAAAATTATAGAATAATTGCATAGGTACCATATTATTTATAGCTACTTAAAATAAAAAAAAGTTTCTATTCTTATTCTCAACCCAAATACCTATATGCATAACTATATTAAAATTAACCCTTCACCATTTGAATATATAGTGATATTTATTCCTTATTTATAAATAATATTCATAAAAGTGATAATATATTAATTACATAATGCTCATGTTATTTTCTTTATAAATATATTTAAAGAAGTGATTAATATATTTCTCTATATTAATACTTATACATGTATTGTATGTTTTTATTTTCAAATCGTTCTTTCGGAACACTAAATTGGTATAGCTTTGAGCTCTCATCTATGAGAACCAAGTTCAATCCACAATACGGTGTGGGTACATGGGTGTGTGAGTGTGTTAAAAAAAAGAAAAATGAATAAGCATAACCATTGTACTTTCAATTTCTATGCACTAAAGTTAATAAAATAGTATTAGTTTCTTAAGTATCCTTATATAAGTTACCATTTGAGGATTCATTGTAGTAAAGAGTATTTTTGAAACTTCTCCTACTCATTACACCCATATTTATATTTAATATTTAATAATTTATGCACATATAACCCTTTCATTTGTTGTTTCCTTATAATTTGAATTACGGGTCTAGTTACAAAATTATTTAATATTTCCTTAGCTTAGTTGAATTTTGACAAATGTAGGATCTCCACTAGCAATGTAACTCAACATATTTATACAACTATCTAACTTATAACCTTTTAAATGTATAGAATATTCTAGAATATACTAAAAAAATATATGAAAGACAACTAAGTAGTAAAATATTATTTATAGAGGCTGTTCATCCAAAATATATTATCTAATTGAGAAAAAAAGAACTTGTAATTGGTTAATATAGTTTGTTATATACTAGTAAGATATTATTGTTATTAAGGCTGCATGTTATTTTAAATTTTTGTTATTCGAATGGACTAAGAGTCATTGATATTGTGTTTTGGATAGAAAGCGATTATTATTAATGTTTTATCATTGTCATCGTGTACATGTTAAAATATTAGAAAATCTTTGGCTCTACATACTAAAATAATAGAAAATATTTTGTTCTACCTTTTAATTAGAATTTTTTTATTAATATAAATTTTAGTGGTTTTTTAGTAAGGGTTTTGAAAGGGTCCCTTATGGCTTGAGAACCAAAATATGGATAAGACTACCACCTATTTCAAGAACACCAACAAGAAAAAAAATGCAGTCTACAAATTCAAATTCGGATTGAGATACAAACCTACCAGAATAAAAAGAGTTTGCTAACCACAAAAGAAAAAAACAAGAGCATTCTAAAAATCTTATAGCAGTCACTCTGTCTGTGTTTTTTTAGATCTCACTTTATAAATATTCCTCATACCATTACTGTGCCAAACCCTAGGCCTATGTGAATTGAGATTGGCCTATGTGAATTCAAATCTCATTTAGTATATGTTTATTTAAATATTATTTATGTATGTTTTTCAAATTTATATGTTTTCAGATCTCATTTTAGTTGTGATTTTGCAGATCTCACTTTGTTTATGTTTTTCAAATTTTTAAGTTTTTAGATCTCGCTTTATTTATGTTTTTTAAAAACAAACTTAATCTGTACTTTTCACATTTTTTATTTCTAAATCTCATTTTATTTGTGTTTTCACATTTTCATATTCTGACTGTATTTTTCCAAAATGTGGATATATATATATATGATTGCCGACTCTCAATATAATAGAAGAAGCCTTTCGACATTCATCCTATAATTATCAAGTACGAAAATTTGTGGGCAAGCGCAAGACAAACATTGATTTAACAAACAACCGCTAAACGTTAACATTTTATAGCACAAACTCTCTTCGAGTTTAGTGGTGAGATAAATTCAAATATAGCCTCTATGTCTGAAACAACTATTTTGATGGACTAAGGAAAACTAATATTACCACTAATAACAACAGTAATAACAACAGCAATAACAATACAATGTAGTAAGCATTTATTCTATGAAGAGAGAAGAAGGCAGCTTCAGCCTGAATGTTGGAATAGCAAAAAGGTGAGATTTTCTGGGACTGGTGACTCCAAACACTTCAGTCATATCTAAGTGATATGGATCTCCTTCAAGTTTCCAATCAAAGCAGTGCACCAGTTGAGCCAATGCAATCTTGACAGTGGCAAGCCCCATAGAAGCCCCCGGACATCCTCTTCTCCCTGCCCCAAACGGAATCATCCTCATGTCTTGGTCGTTTATAGCATCAAAATTCATCCCCATAAATCTTACAGGTTTGAATACCAGCGGATCTTCCCACACAGTTGGATCTCTTCCTATTGCCCATGCGTTCACGATAAGCCTTGTTTTTGCAGGTACAAAGTAGCTGCGATCAGGTCCCTTCACAGTGCAAGCTTGTGTAGATTCGTGGGGAACCAGTAATGGCACTGCTGGATGTAATCGTAACGTCTCTTTCACGACACAATGCAGGTATTCCATTCTTGCAAGGTCAGCCTCGCTTAGTATTCGATCTTTGCCTATTACACTCTCAAATTCGTCCTGCAATTTCTTTAAAGAAAGAGGGTTTCTCAGAAGCTCACTCATTGCCCATTCTAATGTTGTCGCCATAGATTCCATCGCAGCACCATACATATCCTGTATATGTCACATTAAATGTATCAGGATTAATAACGGTTTTTTCGAGAATTTTAAAATACATTGATAAAATAACCAGAGAGAACCGTTTATAAGTATACGGCCATTGAGGGAGGAATTTAGCATAGTGTAACAGTTGAGTTGGTTTCTAGATTAACGGGCCATACATCGTATTATATTTATAATATAATATGTTACGGTGTAATTAAATAGTTATTAGTATAATAGGGGACTATGGAGGGACTAACCTTGTTGGGAAGAGGTAGTAAGCTTTATGAGCGTAAAATAAAGAGCACCAGAGAGCCAACAAAAAGGTGGAATTGAATACAAGATACATACTTTTGATTCCATTTAAATATAAGGTCCATAGTATTGGGGTTAAGGAGGCCAACTTATCTACAGCAGGCAACAACTGATAATTTTGGCAGCAAGTTATTTGATACAAAACAAAACATTATGTCATTCATTACACAAAAATAAAATATCGTCAAACTTTATACACACCCGTAATTGATGTTAGTTCTACATCAATAGCGGATGTTAACAGGTACAAATAAAAATAAGACTAGTTTTCATCCATGTCGTAGCATCGTCTAGGAACTGTTGTCAGTAAAGCCTAGGACGCTAACACCAGCACAGTTGAAGATTGGAATTAATCATGAAGATTTTTTAATCCATTGCTGCAAGCAGATCAGAAATGCCACTTTAACTGAGGGGAGGTTGCTAGGCATAGCTTGTAGACAAAGAGGCTAATAAGATAGGAAATGGATATAAGTATCTTTAGTTTAGATGGTTGTGCTATTTTAAAATCTGATCTATTAGCTTTCCATTGCATTGGACAAAGGTATGTAATGCTCAACACGAGAGACTTACCAAAATTATTGCCTTCCTCTCTTGTCGTGTGATTTGGATGTCGGCGTCGTTCGTGTCCAGGAGTACATCAACTAAATCCTTGTTCTTCACTTTAGTAAGTTTTCGCCTACCTTCCACATGTTCGTCTATTATTTTTTCAGCAAATCCGTCAAACAACTTGTTTACTTTCTTCATGCGCCTCTTCAAACCCTGCAAGTCAAGCCAATCTAAATAAGGAAGGAAATCTCCAATGTTGAAGGCTGCCGCCAATACCGAAATCTCCAGGAAAAGTTCCTTAAAGTCGATGCCGCTGCGACCGCCACTGCCACTACCGGCCAAATCGTGGTCGGCATATTTCCTGCCCGCTATTATTCGCCAAATCGTATCGGCTATGAAGGACGATATGCTGTTGCTCACATCCACAGCAACTTTGCCTTCCCTGCTTTTCTTGGCTATGGAGCGTACCATGAGAGACACCTCTTCCTCTCGCACAGATTTGAACGATTCAGTTTGCTTATTCGCCAGCAATTCTTGCACGCAGTTTTTCCTTATGTTTCTCCAGTATGGACCATATGGAGCAGATACAACATTCTTGTAATTATAACCCATGTATTTACCAGAGGCCGATGCTGGTCTGCTCGCAAAATTCAAGTCGTGGGTTTTCAGGAACTCCTTTGCCGCCTCGGAAGACGAAACTACCACGGTGGGAGCAGAACCCAGTCTCAGAAACATTATGGGGCCATATTGATCCGCCAGTTTTTGAAGCCCACGGTGAGGCATTTTCCCCAACTGATGGAGATTCCCAATGATAGGCCATGGAGATGGTCCTGGTGGCAACCTTGCATTCTTCTTTTTCACACCTCTAAATACACCGCTTAAAAGCCGGAAGAAGATCGGAATTAAAATTGCAAATGCAATAACTGTGGCAGAAATCGCCATCTCGCATGGACAGTTGTGCAAACTAAGTTTCCACAAAGCAATGACATAGGCAACAGATTCACACTTCATATCATGGCAGCGGACATGTGCCAGCCGTTCGTGCCTTTTACCACCCGCATCTCGTCTTTGTTTGGATTCGAATATAATTTGATAAGAAGCAGGTTGAGAAGAAGTCTAACGTATATTAAGCGATAGATCCGGTTTCTTATCTTTTTAGCATCTACGTGCTACGCGATCTATCGCTTAAGTTTACTGACACCTGTAACATATAAGTTGTATAAAAAACCATACAATGAGACTTCTTTCTTACCTCCATCCGAAGGAACAACCTCTTCTTTACAAGAATCATTTTTCTATTTAACTGATTAATTGGAATATTTTTTTATTCATAAAGATACGTGAGTGACTGATAAGCTTTACCGTGAGTAGCTGCTCGATAATGCTAACTTTCTATTTGCGAAGAAGATAGAGCTATTTAATTGCACTAGTAACTCATTGCTGCTTAAGGGGCATCTTATTGATGATAGGTTTGTGTTTCTTTTAATTGCAGTATTATCTAATTGTTGCCTAAGGAGCATCTTGTTGCTTAGTTATGTCCAATTTTTTCTTTTTAAGAATATATTTAAATATAAAGACATATAGCTAAATAGTTGTAGTAAAATTTAATTGTTGCTTGAGGAGCATCTTATTGATGATAGGTTTGTGTCCTTTCTAAGAAGATAGAGTTAAATAATTACAGTATTATCTAATTGCTGCATAAGGAGCATCTTATTGCTTAGTTATGTCCAAAATCATCTTTTTTAAGATATATTTAAAGATAAAGATGTATAGCTAAATAATTGCACTAATATCTAATTGTTGTCTAAGGAGCATCTTTTTAATTGCAGGTTTGTGTCTTTCTAAGAAGATAGAGCTAAATAATTACATATTATTTAATTGTTGTTTAAGGAGCATCTTATTACTTAGTTCTGTCCAAACTCTTCCTTTTAAGGATATATTTAAAGATAAATATATATAGCTAAATAATTGTAGTAGTATCTAATTGCCGCCTAAGGAGCATCTTATTCATGACAGGTTTGTGTTCCTTCTAAGAAGATAGAGCTAAATAATTGTAATATTATCTAATTGTTGCCTAAGGAGCATCTTATTCCTTAGTTATGTCCAAACTCTTATTTTTAAGAATATATTTAAAGATAAAAGATATATAGCTAAATAATTGCAATAGTATCTAATTTTTGTCTATGGAGCATCTTATTGATGAAAGGTTTGTGTCCCTTCTAAGAAGATAAAGCTGAATATAAAGCTAAATAGCTGCAGTATTTTCTAATTGCTGCCTAAGGAGCATCTTATTGCTTAGTTTTGTCCAAACTCTTCTTTTTAAGGATATATTTAAAGATAAAGATATTTATCTAAATCATTATAGTAGTATCCAATTGCTGCTTAAGGAGCATCTTATTGATGGCAGGTTTGTGTTCCTTCCAAGAAGATAGAGTTAAATAATTGCAGTATTATCTAATTGCTACCTAAGCAGCATCTTATTGCTTAGTTTTATCCAAACTCTTATTTTTAAGGATATATTTAAAGATAAAGATATATAAAACCTATATCAGTATTAATAAAAATATATAAGTGGTTAGTGGATTGGTAAGTACTTGTCTATCCTTATCAAGAAGACACCCAGGTTCAAACTTTGAGGGCAACCTATTTGCAAAGGTAGTAGTCTCATCTGAATCCTCTGACGTCATTACAAGCAACTATGATTGCCTTCGCTATGGGTCAACAATAATGAGGTGAATAGGTTTGGTGGGAGCAGCCCCTATGATTTGAACCTTAAGCTTGTTAGTTACTAAAAATAATTTAATTGTGACCAACTCTCTTTTATATTTATATATTTATTTATTTAATTATTTATTGTGACCAACTCTCTTATGTAATCAAATAAACAAACAAATATATATATGTATAACATTTATTTTTAATTATATTTATAAATTTAAATATTTATGAAATGCTTATGAGATATTTAATTTTTTATTGATTTATAAAAAAAAATTAGTACATCTTAATGTAAACATATAAAAAATAAATTTAAAAAAGATAAATTTATTTGAATTTATTTTTAATTGGTTACATGGGATTTAAATGAATTTTATTCATATTATATCATGATTACTTTATGGTATTACAAGAGTTTGATAATTATGTAGGTATAGTTTGACAAGATTTGAACCTAATTTTCTCCTTAAAAATTAAATGAATTAAACTAATATCATTTAATTTTATTTTTAAATAGTTACAATCAATTATAAACTTATAATAAACATATTAAAAAATATATATTTTTATCATAAAAATTATCTTATTATATTTAAATGCTTAATTTATTAAGCTTACTATGAGAATGTTTGTCGCAAAATAGTTGTTTTTGTCATAAAAAGTATCTCACTCGTCATGAGATTTCTATGTATGTCATATTTTGACTAACAAAGCAATGAAATAGAACTTATACGCAACTGATTGAACGGCAACTGACAAATTTAATCGCATTGCTGCGGCCGTTTAGTGTCTTTTACCTCTCGCTTTTATTTGATTCGAATCTATTGGATTCGGAATTATTAATGTCAACGATATCTTTCGAATATAATTTAATAAGAAGCCGTATCTAAATTACTATTATTATGATTTTGTTTCTTGGAAATTCAGATGTCACCCGTGAGTTTCAACGACCTTATGTTACCCGATCTATTGTTTCATTCGACTGACACCTGTAACATATAAGTTGCATGAAAACTATACAATGTGTATATGAGACTTATTTCTAACTTCAATCCAATGGATTAACCTCTTCTTTACAATGTTTATCACCAGGTTCACTTATTTTTGCCTATCGCTATAGAAAGGTAAGTCTGTTTTAGGAATATCATTATAATTGGTTAAACTTTTTACACAATCAACTTTTGTTATCATATGTCTTATTTTGTATATTATATGTCATTTTGTTTACTGTTTTCTTACTTTATTTTTTCTACAATTACATTAGGCACTCCTGTTGCTTTGTATATGTCTTACTTTACAGTTTTATTGACCTCTTTTGGTCACCCATGAACATTAATACAAATTCAAATTCAAATATATATACATTTGTATATATTTTATTTTATAATTTTTTCAAATAAAATTATTGTAATAAATATTATAAAATTTTAATTTAATCACCCATAATATAAATATTATAAAAAATATTATTTATATTATTTTATTTTTAATTTATATTAAAATTTTATTAATATATAATTATAAGAATTTTTTTTTATTAATTTTAATGTTAAAATTCAGGAAAGCTACGTTTATTCTTTAAATTAATTAATACTACAAACTCCGTTTCCATAGTACTTCTTTAAACACAAGTCCATACAATGAAAGGTTGCGGAGGAACACAGATTATCTGATGACATATCGGATGGTTTGGAATGTTTATGGTTGTCACATAAAATTTAGGTTCCACATTGGCTATAGAATACGTTGTTCTTTACCGAAAAGTAGAAAAGCCTATAATTAGTAATCAATAATAATTGAGATACTATTTTTATGGATATCAACTTGTATAAATTTTTAAAACCTAAAATTTGTTAAACTTATACTTCGTAGCTAGTAATAAATGAAATATATATATATATATATATGTGGGGTAAATGTTAACGTAGAAAACATAAAATTAATAATTATTAAAAAATAAAATATAAAAGAAAATGGTATTTCATTTTTTAAATGTTAATTTAAAAAATATAAAAAATTAATAATTATTAAAAATAAAATATAAAAGAAAATGGTATTTATTTTTTAAATGTTAATGTAAAAAATATAAAAAATTAATAATTATTAAAATTAAAATATACGGGAAGATGGAAGGCGGACCACATTTCATTCACATAAAATTGGGGTCCACATTAGGTACACCGTACAAATATTTGCATTCTTATTCTTTTATATTATGTTCTGTATTTTTTTATATTATGTAGGTTGCATAAGCTTATAATTTTTATTGTGTACATAAATTTATTTAATAATATTTATTAAATTAAAATGATTTGAATTTGGATTGACAAGCCCACAATTAATAGCGAGCTGACAATTGAAACTATTTCCGTGGATAAGTGAGCTATAAAGAAAAGGACAACATCTATTGAAAAATAATTTATAAGAGAATAAAAAAAGGCGTCTGTAAAATGTATCATATTCTTGGTTCTCTGCAATTGAAAAGTCCAAGTATTCACAAGGTCAACTTCCAACTGGTATGTGAGTTCTGCAATTGAAAAGTCCAAGTATTCACAAGGTTACCGAAACTTCCAACTGGCATGTGAGTTGGTCTGAGCGAAAGGTAATCTAATACATTTTAGGAATTGAAATCATAGCTCATAGCATAAGGCAATGACATCACGAGGGTTTGTATGTGCACACAAGATGTGAAAGCTAAAACATTGAAATGGATGGGTAACCCCACGAAGTAATTGAAGTATATTATAGCCTGTCCTCACAGCCGACTGAGAAAGGTAGGTGATTGAAAATGATATCATTATAATGGTAAGTTAATTTATTTGTAAGCATCAAATTAGTTATATAGAATTGTAATAAGTTTCATTTATTGTATATTATGGTTAAATAATGGTATTATAGTATTTTGATAATTATGCATGTATTTTTTTGGTAAGATTTAAATCTAAATTTTTTCTTGAAAGTTGAGGAATATAATTGGTTGAGCTAATAAAGTTTGATTTTATTTTAAATATTTATAATTAATAAATAATTAAAATTTAGATTGTTAATTTGTTAATCATCTAATCAGTATGTTTGTTACAAAATATTTTTTTTAATGAATAAAAAAATCTTAATATTTATAGTATCTCATTGATCATGAGATGACTATGTCTGTCATATTTTGACTAACATAAGTAGGTGAAGAAAATGGGGATATAAAACAAATTGCACAAACAATATATAATTATGAAAAAAATAATAAATGAATGCTTTAATATCTTATAAATGCATGCACTATGCCATAGGCTTATAGAGTGAATATACTTTGCATTATTATGTACCACATTATCCACAATAAGTCCATCAAAATATATGTACTTAGTTTCTTTCCAAAAATTATCCATAAATAATGTTTGTGAAAGAATTTCACAATTTTTTCCCACAAAAACATACAAACATAGGTCTTTCCTAATAGGCATGCATTTACATTGCAGGTCTTAGGTATGTCTTGTATACATTTACATTGTGGGTCTAGGTATTGGTGCCTTGATCATGATTGTGTTATATTGTGATCATTTTATATTGTATTTAATCAAGTCTATATATTTGGATGCTTGTCAATTCTATAGCAAGAATGTATCTAAATATATAACCCCTCACTTAGTTACATCTTGTTACAATCTTTAAATATTATTGACTAGTGGCATATTGTGTGCATAACCATTTTTTCAACTAACTAACCATTTTTTTCAACTAGTTAACCTTTATTATTTTGATGAGAAGGTTTTTATTGTCCATGATAAATAATATAATTCATCCAAGGATTTTATTAGTGTTTATAATTATCCATATTATTCAATGGTTTGCTTATGGTTGACCCTAACTAGCTTGAGATTTGACATTGTTACCCTTAGATCAACTTATCTAATATTTTTAATATGGTTAACCCCATGTCATCACTATGTTTATTTTGTTATTTTTAAACCATTTTCATGATTTTTATATGGTTTACCCATAAGAATTAAGTTTTATACACTAATTTATCACCATTTGCCTATGAATGTACCTCTTCATCTATTGCTAGAGTTTTCTATTATGATAGGAAGTCACTATTCATTTTTTTATGGATGGTCTTAGCTAAATCTAAGGAAGTCCCTCTCGATTTAGTAATATGGGATATAAATTTAAAAATTTCGATAAACCTTGATATAGGGTCTTTATTTTGAAGTAAAAAGTTGGTGTTCACTTTTTATGCACAATCAAGCTTATTATAGATGAGGGGTCCCCTATACATTTACCAAGATTGACTATAAAGTTGGAAAAAATGATGGCTCCCTTAATAAGGTTCAAAACTTCCATTATTTTTTTTAAATTTCTCTATAAGCATGTATCAAACTAGGATTAGTTAGTGTGTGACCATGGAAAGTAGCCCAATATGTCTTGAAGGAATAATGTTATAAATCACTTCCCATATTTAGATTATCCAATATAGGAAATGCATGGTCATATTAACTAGTCCAATCCATCATAGAAAGATGGTACTATAATTCATTCTTCATATTTTCAAGATCTTATATCACATAATTGGATATGTATAGATGAGCTAAAATATAAATATTTACTTATTTTCCTTATATATATGTGTGTGTGATTATATACAATATCATTTCAAAGGTATGTAAGTTACTTCTATTATCTACTTATTATGTATAAAATGTATTATACCTAAATGTCATGATATTTGGTGTTAAATCCAAAGGTTAAAAATCTAAGGGTTTTGGGTAATGGCAAATAAATTTGGATTTATTGCTAAAGTTGTTTACAAATTTTCAATAATATGTGTTTTTGAATTTAAAATTCTATTGTTATGCTTTATGATTCCAATATATTTAAAATGTAAAAAAGTAACAAAAGCTTCTTATTCACACCAATAAAATGCGCTAGGTCATAATATATAACATTTTGGATATATTTATTATTTTTCATGAAGTTTTTTAAGGTATAAATATTTATGGACTCTTTTTTGGGGTTCTATGTATGGCATATTCAGATTTTAATAACCTTTTATCTAGGTATTAACTAGTGGTGTTATTTTATATTGTGCTAAGAAATATTTAATGGTTTTATAAGAAATTATTTGGTTATTTTAATGTGTTTTAATGTATAAAGATATATTTAAATTTTTAAATTTAAGAATATACATTATATTAATTTTTAATACTAATAATAAAAATCACCTAGTAAGATTTATGGTTTGCCTAATATATTTATTTTTAAGGAAAGTACAATGTAAACTAGAGTTTAAATAATCCATTATTAAAATTTTAACCTATATTCTACGGGGTTTCTTAGCCCATTTGAATTTCCTAGAATCCTTTTAAATTTAGATTGAACTTCTATAGTAAAATACTTACCTAAACAAATCATATTTAAAATATTATGAAAACAAGATAATCCATGTGAGAAAGATATATTTAGTCAAATAATAATACTAAAAAATACTTCAAAATAAAAGGAGTAGAAAGATAACTTATTATTCCACATGTTGATTGAATATTTTATCCATGTAAATTATTGGCATTAATGGATGTGATGAGGATGAAGAGATCTCAATATAGTCTTCCACTTCTCTCTAAAACTAACCATAAATGAAAATACTCCAATATATTTTTCCATAATCCAAGGGACCCCTACTTCCATCACATGCACAAAATAAGGCTATTGAGGAAGGATGACCTATTGTATGACCCTCACTCATAGATTACTAATTATTGAGGATTCATAGATCTAGGTGTGGGGATTTTAGGAATCTAATGATTGCTACTTTTAGAGGAAAAGTGAAACCACATTAAAAATATTATTTATTAGAAACTTAAGTTACTTTATAACATGTATTTTAAATTAATGCATTATTTTCATTCTCCTCGTCGTATTTCTTTCTTGTACACTTGGAAGATTAAATGCTAGTTCTTTATGTGCTATATATGTCTATTTTATTTAATTGTTTTTTTATAGTGAGTTTCTTTTAATGAAAGTAACAAAATAAAATGTTAGTATGGAGAAAATGATACTAGACTCTTATTCTTTCTATCTAATAGTTGAAAGCACGAGATTCCGGGCAGAGGGAGCACTAATTATGCAACATAAGACGAAATGTAACGCTTTAATCCTATGCACAAAAACGAAGAAAGGAGACAATTTGAAAATGAAAGAAAAGATGTAAAGAAATCACAGCCCTCTTTATTCAAATATCTTATCCTCGGTTACATAGACGTCTCCTCCCTTTTTGGGGGCTAGGAGCGTTAAATTCGTATTTGTTACAATATGTGACTTAGTCTTCCTCTTTTCGCGTGCCCACGTTTGAATGGACGGGCCAAGACGATGCCGCCGCTTACGCTGATGAGTCCTTACCTCTGCTGCTCCTCCTGCGAACAAAGAAACAACGAATATGTCAGTAGCACCTGCTGCAAGTGAAAAGTGTTCGTTCTTCTAAAATCATCAAAAGATGCATGCAAACATTTATCTAAAACAGTAAACAAAATGATTCTAAACAACCTAAAAACTTGACAGAAGACAGAAAATGTTACCAGAAGGCCATTGCCACCGAGACAATCGGCCAATCTGCCTTCAACTGGAATTCGTCCCTGGGTGGGACGATTTCTGACTGCAATTCGTCCCTGGGTGGGACGATTGGATTCGTCCCCGGGTGGGACGATTTCGATTGCAATTCGTCCCTGGGTGGGACGAATTCTTCTGTGTTGAAGAAGCCGACCTGCTGCTGCTCCAATGTCGATTCCCGAGACCTGCAAAATGCCTGCAAACAAGGGGGTTATGTAATTGGGGCCATTTTGGGACGACCCAGATGGTCGGATTCTCCCAATTTGGCCTCTACCCTCGGGAATTTGATCTCGCCACCTGCAAGTCAGTGAAACAACAAAGCAACACAAAACATACTAGAATCTGACCAAAAGTTACGAAATTGCAGCTATGAGTTAACCAAACATGATAACACAAAATGCAACCTGAAAAAGTAATCTAGAATGCTCTAAAACTTAGAAAGTGCGGGGGTGCCCAAGTGGGCCTCCCACCGTTGGCACTTGATTCCGGCGCCAATCCACTAGGGATGGGCCCAAAACCTCTTAGGATTGGGGGGTCGGCGAATTGGTTGGTTCAGGTGTCCATGTGTTGGATTTGGGTCCGGTTCAAGCTTCCAAAAGCCACCCAACAACCTCCCTTGCAAAAGAGATTGGTGGATGTGGGAAGGTGAACCAAAAGGGATGCAAGTGGGTCTTCAACTCGGCAGCACTTCGTTGCTTGAAAACTCCTTCAACTTGTATATTTTGGGTGAGAAAAGTCCCACCTTTTATAGACCCATGGGGTCTCTTTTGGGAGGGAAGCACAAATGCCATGTGTTGGTCATAGGCGCCATGTGGCAGTCTTGTCTTCCCATGAGGGAGGGGAGTCCTCCGTTGACTTGGGCTTTGATAAATGCCTTTTGTGACAATCTTCTAACGGCACCTCTGTCCACCTACACACGCGTGCAAGGCAGGAGTCATCAACTAACTATTCTGGGCTGCCACTTGGCGCCATTTGTCTTTTTGCCCGTTAAGCTTAGAATTCGTCCCACCCAGGGACGGATTCAGAATCGTCCTGGGGTGGGACGAATTCTATTTTGAATTCGTCCCTGGGTGAGACGAATACTGGGCAAAGTGTCCAAGTGTGCCAAATTGCTTCTTGACCTTACAAAATTGCTATGAAAGTGGTTAAGACCACTCGTTTAACCTCCGAGGGCTGCCCCTGGGGGCTGTGTTTGTCAAAGCGATCGGTGTTTGCAGTCACATAATCGGATTGGTGCTGTTTTGGTGTCTACGGATGCCCCTTTTTGGGAAGCGCTACGGGTGACGCAGGTGTTGAGCAAAAATAGATAACCAAAGCACTAATGATTAGGGTTTCTTGGTAACCTAACCAACTTTTGATGCCCCAAGTATGGAAAGGGCATGCATTCTTGAATCCTTGCTTCTGACGAGCTAAGGAATTTGATTTCAAGTATTAACCTGTTTTGTTGAGGTGTGACTTGAACTTAGACATTGATCAATCATGAACAGGCAAAGGGCGTTTTTATCCTCAGGGGGAACCTTGTGTTCATGATTCACGAAATGCCAAGTGTTTGATTGATTTGATTGTTGCTTGTTTACTGCCCCAAGCAGGAGCGTGATTGTCTTTGTCAATGATTCTTTGAATGCATGTCATTTTCCTTAATTGGGTGTGTGATTGTTGGTTGGTGACTAAGTGTGACTACCCCCTCAAGCGACGAATCGATGAGGGAATGACCTTCGTGAGAGAAGCGACGAGTCGCTTGACCCAAGATGACTTGTGCAAGGGTGCCTTTAGAGGGTTTACCGTTAAGCGTGTGCAATTTTTCCAACATTTGGACCTATTTTTGGTGGGTGTTAACCCTTTTGGTGATGCCGTAATGAGGTGAAATCATCGAAAACCTAACTTCCCGTGGAGCGGTCCGGCTATTGTAGCCTTCTTGGGGAAGTAGGAGAGCGATAATTTGAACCTCGACATCGATTTTCTTTTGCCAGAGGTTAAGTGCAAGAGCACTTGTGTCGCGGCAATTTTTTTTTTTTGTATTTTGGGGATTATATTGGGTTTCCCAGGGCGGTATGGTAGCCTTCTTAGGGAGTAGGATAGTGATAATTTGTGTAAACACAAGTTTTGCTATGCCAAGAGGTTAAGTGCAAGAGCACTTGTGTCTGGAAATGTTTATTGTTTTGTTTTGTGTTGCATTTTTTGTTGTTTTTGTTGTTTTTTTTTGTGACACCATTTGGGGATTAAATTGTGAAAATCCGTCCTCCCGTGGAGCGGTCCGGCTATGGTAGCCTTCTTAGGGAGTAGGATAGTGACAATGTAAACCCCGACATCAGTTTTGCTATGCCAAGAGGTTAAGTGCAAGAGCACTTGTGTCTGGCAATGTTTATTGCTTTTTGTTTTTGTGTTGCATTTATTTGTTGTTTTTGTTGTTTTGATTTTCTTTGATCTTGTGCATGATGGTTGATGAATATGGATGTATGCATGTTGATTTATTTTGATGGATGCATATGCTATGATGAATGCAAATGTTTTTTTTATTTTTATGTGATATGCAGATATGAAATGGATGAATGGGATTTGTGATGTTGGCTATTGCACTATAGGCTGTTTAGAAGCTCTTTATTTTGTTTTTAGGTGTTTGGTGTTGTTTATTTACATGGTTTTTCTTTTTTGTATTTTTTGATGGTATTCGTAAGGATGAAAAGTAGCGCAGTTGGTTTAGAAATGTAGCTAAGGTTTTCTGAGACTCAGACGGTTTTAACTCACTAGCCATGACTGTACTTTATCTTACAAGACTTTTTGACCAAGGTATGAATCGGACTTGTTTTTGACCCAGTTATTTCATATCCCTGTGTGTGCAATTGAGTTCATTTAGTGGTATTTGTTAGGATACCGCCAGTGCCGGATGGGCTTTCAACCGAACTCGTATCGAGGATCACCTAATTAGCTCCACGAATTCCTTTGTTGTATGTACTAAGATTAATCTACGGTGTAATCCAGGATGCCATAAGCTAGCTCATCCACATGCAAATATTGATCTGTACGCAAGTTAATGTGACAGATATATCGTCATGCGGGAGGTTTATTTTTCTTACCGATAGGCTATCAACCAAATTGGTACTGAAGCTTGCCTTATGACCTATAGAATGCTGAGAGTTCCAGGGATTCAAGGTCAACTCCCTTCTTTTCTTCAATTGTATTGGGATACTTGCTCATTGTAGTGATGAGATCCCTGTTTATTTTGATTTATTTTTCTTTCGAGCAAGGGATTGGGGATATGGAGTGACGAAAATCACTGTTGTTTGTGCCTTTTGATGTGTGCACTGTAGTTTGTCAAATTTTGGAGTTTTGACATTTTGCAAATTTTTTGTGTTTTGCAACTATTGAGAACTTTAGGGATTCTTAGGGAATTGGGTAGGGAGGATGCTTGTCCTTTTGCCAACTCTCAGCATTCTAGGGGTCATTCGCACAGGGGGATGAGCAAGATAACCGTTTCGCTTGTGGTGACCTAGATTATTTTGCAGGTTTCATCTTTCGTTCACACAATTTGGGAATTTTAGTGTTTTGATTTGTGTTGGGATGTTACGTAACAAGGTGTATTTCAAGTATGACTCTACCTTCGTAAAATCTGTTCGACTTGATACACTACATGGCTAAAGAGGAAAATGATGACTGAATCACTGAAACTCTTGGTACATTCCCAGACCACTGACTGTAGTGTGGTAAAAGTTATGCTTGGTGTTTTTGTTGTTTTTGTAACATGAGACAATGCGGAACAAGGTGGACTATCAGAGCTATTGCAGCTTATGGTGCCTTTGACCTGTATGACTACAAATATGCAATGTATGGATGCAATGCTTAATGCAGCTATGTATTTTTGTAATTTTGATGGATTGTTTTTGGTGAAGGTGAAGATGAGGTGCGAGAATATGAATTTTTTGATGAATTTGAGTATGCCTAGAATTGAGATGCAAATCTTTGTTGTTTTTGATGATTTTTGTTGTTTTGTTTTTTTGAATTTCTTGATTTTTTTTGACCAAGCGATTGCGATAATCGTTGGAGCTTTTTGGGTTGACCAAGAGATTGCGATAATCCTTGGAGCTTTTTGTATTGACCAAGAGATTGCGATAATCCTTGGAGCTTTTTGGATGACCAAGAGATTGCGATAATCCTTGGAGCTTTTTGGGTGACCAAGAGATTGCGATAATCCTTGGAGCTTTTTGTATTGACCAAGAGATTGCGATAATCCTTGGAGCTTTTTGGGTGACCAAGAGATTGCGATAATCCTTGGAGCTTTTTGGGTGACCAAGAGATTGCGATAATCCTTGGAGCTTTTTGGAGTGACCAAGAGATTGCGATAATCCTTGGAGCTTTTTGGTTGACCAAGAGATTGCGATAATCCTTGGAGCTTTTTGGGTGACCAAGAGATTGCGATAATCCTTGGAGCTTTTTGGGTGACCAAGAGATTGCGATAATCCTTGGAGCTTTTTGGTTGACCAAGAGATTGCGATAATCCTTGGAGCTTTTTGGGTGACCAAGAGATTGCGATAATCCTTGGAGCTTTTTGGTTGACCAAGAGATTGCGATAATCCTTGGAGCTTTTTGGATTGACCAAGAGATTGCGATAATCCTTGGAGCTTTTGGGTGACCAAGAGATTGCGATAATCCTTGGAGCTTTTTGGTTGACCAAGAGATTGCGATAATCCTTGGAGCTTTTTGGGTGACCAAGAGATTGCGATAATCCTTGGAGCTTTTTGGGTTGACCAAGAGATTGCGATAATCCTTGGAGCTTTTTGGATTGACCAAGAGATTGCGATAATCCTTGGAGCTTTTTGGATTGACCAAGAGATTGCGATAATCCTTGGAGCTTTTTGGGTGACCAAGAGATTGCGATAATCCTTGGAGCATTTTGGGTTTGAATTATGGTTCTTTAGGGGATAGAGGTACCCCCAGCTTGATGGTCTTTGCACTTCGGATCTGGCTCTAGAGGTACGGGCACGAATGGATCTTTCCTAGGTGCAAATTTTGCGAAAAGGAGGGCAGGGTCTTCCCTCGGCACTGCTGTCATGATGGGATCTCGAGGTGGACGATGCTCATCTTGAATTTGGAGCCATGGATCCAACACTTGGTCCCACCTCGCCTGGGTCTACATGCCATTCATGCCCCAATAGTATGCCCATCTGTCCCATTAGATCTTCATGAGTTAGAGCGCGGTGATGTCGTCGCGCATGTCTGAGATAGTCCATTTCAGTTTCATCTTCTGAATCACTTTCATAGATCCAAAATTGTTCATCCTCTTCAGCATCTGTTGCTTGCGACGTTGAGGACTCTTCCTGTTCCAGTGAATTAATCTGGTCCCATTGCGGTTGTTCCACTCTTAGTGGAGGGACCTGATTCTCTTGAGACTGTGTTATTTCATCTGGAACCTCTAAGGGGAACAGTTTCAGAAAGATGTCTGGTAGCCGTTGATGTTCTCTTTGAGGATTAATCTCTGAACTTTCGCCTCTCTCTAGCAAAGAAGAGGGATTACTATTGCTGCCAGGGGTGTTTGTTGACCATGGGAGGTAGTCTCCCAATGTGTATTCTGTATTCGGATTGGCATAAGGACCCAATGCCAATCCCCCCTTGTTGCCTATTTCTAGGCCTTGCATATTTTCAACCAAGATGTCTAATGGCAGGGGATGGTTGAACCCTACCCCCGACTTGTCATATGGCATCCGATATCTTGGTTGGCAAAGGATCCGCATCCCTTGCTCATATCTCCCGAGCCCGTATCCATGCCAATTGCATTGGCCGAGATATTTTAGGGCAAATTCTAGGTTTGACAGATAATTGATGTTTTCAACAAAAGGCTCTTCGTCTGTTTCCTTTTGTTGGCATGGTTCAAGACCATGATCAAAGCCCCCATACACAAAATTTGTCCGGTTCGGTGGGTAGCCTAGAGGGACGATTGTTCCAATGGGAAGGCGAGGTCTTCCCATGTCTTGTACCTGACTCCGGTGTGGGGGTTGCCACAACATTTTGCACTAAGTATTCCCCCAGGCCCGTACTGGCCATTTCAACAGTGATTGTTGATGATTGGGTGGGAGGAAACGGTAGTCCTTCCTGAGTCCATTCCATGTTTGGTGGTTCAGGAATCTTGGTTTCCGTTGCGTTGGGCGCTTCCTCTGTTGTTATTGTTGAAATTGTGGGCAACCTTTCTTCTAAGGGCTTAACCTCTTCCATGATTTGTTTTCCCTTGTCCTTCTGTTGGGCCATGATAGGTGGCGTTGATGATGAAGGAGCCGATGATGAAGTCTCACCTGGTTGGGATTTTGCCTTGTTGGCCACCTGTGGTGCCTGCGGTATTGGACCTTGTTTAGATGGATTTAATTGGAAATCCAAATGCGTTGAAGGGAGGGTCGATTGAGGTATGAATTGTACCGCATTGCAATACTTGAAGGGCTCTAAGTCCATTGGGACTACATGTATTTCTCCTTCATAAGCATACTTCAAGCACTAGTGGGCGATCGAAGGGACACATTTCATATCCCTGATCCAAGGCCGCCCTAGCAATAAATTATAAGCCATTTCACCTTCCAGCACATGGCACAGTGTAGGTATTGACTTTTGTCCTACCTGGATCGGCGTAACGACCGTGTCTGATCGTCGAGCATATTGCATCATTAAAAGCTCGCAGGGTGTACGTGGAGGCTGTGATGTGAGAGGCTGGCAACTTCAAATGCTTTAAGGCTGCAGTGGTTATGATGTTACTGGACGAGCCAGTATCTATCAGCACTCTCTTGTACGAAATCCCGTTGACCCACGCGATAACGTGCGGGGTGGATCTGCCATGTCATTTGATATCGTTTTGACCTCATCTTCTCCGAATGTGATGACCGGCTCCGTACATTGTTTCACATGTCCCACGAAGGCGTTGAAAGAATTTGCCTCGTGGGGTTGTAATTCAATGGCTTTTAAAATGTCCATAAGAGCTTCTCTATGGGGAGCCGATTGTTGAATAAGCTCGTAGATGGACAGCCTAGCCGACGTGGTCCGCAAACTCTGCGTGAGTTTGGTTCGTATCGTGACCTCAGGTCTAGGCGGAGGTAACTGCGTTGGGCGTTGTTGAGGATGCGATGTTGCCGGAACTTCCTTCGTAGCTACCTCAGGGGCAGCTGCCGGGTACCTTCTGTTCCTTGTTACTATGCTAATCATTCCCACAAATCCCCGTGTGGGAAGATCTTGTCGCACCTCGTTAATCTGGAGTGGTTTTGTTTGTGCCTCGTGGGCTGGCAAGGGGTCCTTGAATACCCCCATTTGTTGGTTGTTTGGTGCGATGGGGTTGTCCACAACCAATGTTCTGTTGTCGATCAAATCCTGGACTAGGTCTTTGAATTTCCAACACCCATTCAAGTCATGTCCTCCGCGCCTATGGAATCTACAATACAATTCCTCTCTGTACCCCCTAGGCTTGGGAATGTTAGGGTCTATAATTTGGATTTCTGGTAGAGTGACTAAATTTGCCGCCGACAAGCGGTCAAATAAGGAGTCCCTAGACTCCGCATATGGGGTGAAATTTTGCCTAGGGCGACGCGGGTAATTTTGCTCCTGTCTTCTATTATCTCTTTCATAAGCGGGAGGCACTTGCTCGGTAGTTAGCCTTTTGAGGCTGCGTTTCTTGCACGAGCACGGGGACATTTATTGCAACTTGGTTGATTGCAGCGTGTTGTGGTTGCGTTGTCCCGCTTTTAGTGGTTTTATTCCACTCTTTCTTCTTAGGCTTGGCAATTGCGCCTTCGCCTATCTTAATCTCTTCTATGACTCTGGCTTGCGCCAAAGCTTCTTCTAAGCTGTCGTATTGTCGCAGTAACAATAGACCAGAGATTGATTTTAAGCAACTTTTTGCGAACATCTGCGTGAGATCAGACATAGGAGGACGGTAGGGTAACCTAGAAAGCAAAGCTCTCCATCGATTCCCGTACGCTGCCATTGTTTCCTCTTCAAATTGCTTGAGGCTCGCTAAATCACTTAGTGATGCCTTCTTCCTTGTGTTGAAGGCAAAGCGTTCAAGAAACGCGTCTACTAATTGATCTAAATTGCTTATGCTAGTGTTTGGGCGAGTTGTGTGAACCAATCCGAGGCAGGGCCTACGAATGTGGTTATGAATGTTCTAAGCAACAATGCGTCATTATCTTGGATGCCGAAGCATTGGCTTAGAAATCGTGTAACGTGTTCCTGTGCGTCCTCTTCACCTTTAAAAACTGCCAATTGAGGCAACTTGAAGTGTTCGGGGTAAAGAGGTGTAGGCACTGAGGGATGCACCGGATTACTACGGAGTAGACGTAATGTGGGTTTTTGATGCCCAACAGCTTTTGTCTCCACAGACTCCAAACGCTCCAATAGCGCTTGGTATGCATCGGAAGATTTTATTTCTTCCTCTCTTGTTCGCTCTTGTTGCAAGTTACGGTAAACCGGAGGCCTATGGAGGGGTGGCCGAATGGCATCCTTCCCGCCTTGATGGGGAGTTTCAACATATTCCTCTTCTGGTTCATACTCCTCGTAAAATTCTTGAGGAGTCTCTCGGGCGAAACCTATGACCCCGATCAAGCTCTTGCTGAAGGTACCCATCATTGTTTCGGGGAGTTGCCTCCCTCTCGAATCTATGAGGTCTTGGAGGCAGAGCTTGACGAGGTCGTGGAGACCTGTCCCGCACCAACGGATTACGCCTCTCATCTTGTTCAGCTCTTTGGATGCGAGGGGTTGGCCCCCTCTCAGGTATTTCATAGCGTAACTCATCCGCTTCGCGTTGCATGCGCTCTCTATCCAAGCGGTGTCGATACTCTATCTCCCGATGACTTTGTTTAAGCCGCATGATTTGGGCTTGACGGGTGGTATATCTGGCGACAGTCGGGTCAATTTGGTCTACCCTATTTTGCTCAGGAGGTTCGAATGTTTCTTCTATGTGTTTACCTCGAGTTTGCTTGGTCTAAGGTTTCAATGGGTCGCTTCCCTCCGTCGAGGTAAGCGGTATGTGCTCGAGGTTTCGGCCTCAAGGGGTGATCATGATATCCCTATCGGTGCGGAAATGCAAGGTTCCCGCGTTGTTTGTTGCCCTCGAGGAATGCGATGGCTTTCCTCGTACTCCCTTTCACGGGTGTAAAGGGGGTGGGCGGAGTTAGGTCGCCCTATGTAAGGAGCCCTGCGCTCCGGATTTGGTCTCTCTATTCTGATGATAGGTAAAGAAGGGACGCCATATCCACGTTGCCCCTCCAAATGGACGGTGTGCCCGTCTAACGCTTCATCGCGCGGTGGCCACTCATGCCTAACTTCAAGAGGTGATTCTCTATTTATGTCAAGGTCTACATGTAAGGCATCTTCCCGAAAGGGGCTGCTTTGAATAGGCATACCCCACCGAGGATTCCGAATTGGATTCTTTTGTAGGTTAGACCTATAAGGCGGTATGACCAAATCCTCGGGATCGAAGTGAAGGCGACTTGTGCCTGCTTTTTGTGTACCTTTCGGAGCTTCTGCCCTTGATTGGGCTTGACTGCGGGTGTACACCATTGCGGTGCTTCTATGCTATCTAAATAAGTTTTTATCTCGTTTATGATTTTTTTTTGTCTACACTAAGCAGAATTAAGCACACACATTCACAAAATCGTGATTATCTCTTTTAAGGATTATATGGTGTGCCCTAAACTGGTTTAGTGCATTTTGGTGTTTTGTTTTGTTTTTGTAGGTTTTGAAGATCGTTTAAATGCATTATGACGGCTCATATAACTCCCAAAATGGTAGCCCCTTCAATATACCAACCAGGCCGATATACCAACCTCTCTATATACCCGCCCTTACGAGAGGGAGACTATAGGTACGTGAGAGTAGAAGGTACGTGGTATGTAGGCAGTACGAAAGGGGGATTGTCCCGTTAATGGCACCTACCATAGAAAACTTATCCTCGCGCGCATGGGAATCACCCCAACGACACTCGGTCTGCTTTCGTCAGGATTTACGCCTAACAAGAGTTGACAATCGGGAAATGGATGCAAAGCTAAGCCAAGGTGGTGATGAAATCCACCGTTGGTCTTGCTCAAGGGCTGGGGTCTTACGACCAGCTCCTTGGTTTAAAATTGTTGCGTGAAGTGTGTGGGATTCATTTTATTTAACGAAAATGAAACAAGCATAAATGACTTTTCCTATGCAATGCAGGATAAAAATGAAAACAGTCAAAGAAACAGAAACAAAAATAGAAATTTTAACAGAGATTATAAAAATCCCTACCTCTTCTCTGCCTGCTCCAGTTGCTTCTAAATTTCTGCTCTGAAAATCTGCAGAAAAGAATTCGTCCCTCGGTGAGACGAATTACAGAATAGAATTCGTCCCTCCCAGAGATGAATTTGAATTCGTCCCAGGGTCAGACGAATTTCAGAATAGAATTCGTCCCTGCCAGAGACGAATAGCAGTCTGCAACAAAAAAATGTACCTGTCAAGCACAAAACACAAAAATTTAATCAGTTTCTATGATTTTAAAAACAGGGAACAGGGTCCCACCGTGATCGCCACTGAAAGCACGAGATTCCGGGCAGAGGGAGCACTAATTATGCAACATAAGACGAAATGTAACGCTTTAATCCTATGCACAAAAATGAAGAAAGGAGACAATTTGAAAATGAAAGAAAAGATGTAAAGAAATCACAGCCCTCTTTATTCAAATATCTTATCCTCGGTTACATAGACGTCTCCTCCCTTTTTGGGGGCTAGGAGCGTTAAATTCGTATTTGTTACAATATGTGACTTAGTCTTCCTCTTTCCGCGTGCCCACGTTTGAATGGACGGGCCAAGACGATGCCGTCGCTTACGCTGATGAGTCCTTACCTCTGTTGCTCCTCCTGCGAACAAAGAAACAACGAATATGTCAGTAGCACCTGCTGCAAGTGAAAAGTGTTCGTTCTTCTAAAATCATCAAAAGATGCATGCAAACATTTATCTAAAACAGTAAACAAAATGATTCTAAATAGCCTGAAAACTTGACAGAAGACAGAAAATGTTACCAGAAGGCCATTGCCACTGAGACAATCGGCCAATCTGCCTTCAACTGGAATTCGTCCCTGGGTGGGACGATTTGACTGCAATTCGTCCGGGTGGGACGATGATTCTCCCCGGGTGGGACGATTTCTGATCGCAATTCGTCCCTGGGTGGGACGAATTCTTCTGTGTTGAAGAAGCCGACCTGCTGCTGCTCCAATGTCGATTCCCGAGACCTGCAAAATGCCTGCAAACAAGGGGGTTATGTAATTGGGGCCATTTTGGGACGACCCAGATGGTCGGATTCTCCCAATTTGGCCTCTACCCTCGGGAATTTGATCTCGCCACCTGCAAGTCAGTGAAACAACAAAGCGACACAAAACATACTAGAATCTGACCAAAAGTTACGAAATTGCAGCTATGAGTTAACCAAACATAATAACACAAAATGCAACCTGAAAAAGTAATCTAGAATGCTCTAAAACCTAGAAAGTGCGGGGGTGCCCAAGTGGGCCTCCCACCGTTGGCACTTGATTCCGGCGCCAATCCACTAGGGATGGGCCCAAAACCTCTTAGGATTGGGGGGTCGGCGAATTGGTTGGTTCCGGTGTCCATGTGTTGGATTTGGGTCAGGTTCAAGCTTCCAAAAGCCACCCAACAACCTCCCTTGCAAAAGAGATTGGTGGATGTGGGAAGGTGAACCAAAAGGGATGCAAGTGGGTCTTCAACTCAGTAGCACTTCGTTGCTTGAAAACTCCTTCAACTCTGTATATCTTGGGTGAGAAAAGTCCCACCTTTTATAGACCCATGGGGTCTCTTTTGGGAGGGAAGCACAAATGCCATGTGTTGGTCATAGGCGCCATGTGGCAGTCTTGTCTTCCCATGAGGGAGGGGAGTCCTCCGTTGACTTGGGCTTTGATAAATGCCTTTTGTGACAGTCTTCTAACGGCCCCTCTGTCCACCTACACACGCGTGCAAGGCAGGAGTCATCAACTGACTGTTCGGGCTGCCACTTGGCGCCATTTGTCTTTTTGCCCGTTAAGCTTAGAATTCGTCCCACCCAGGGACGGATTCGAATTCGTCCTGGGGTGGGACGGATTCTATTTTGAATTCGTCCCTGGGTGAGACGAATACCGGGCAAAGTGTCCAAGTGTGCCAAATTGCTTCTTGACCTTACAAAATTGCTATGAAAGTGGTTAAGACCACTGTTTAACCTCTGAGGGCTGCCCTGGGGGCTGTGTTTGTCAAAGCGATCAGTGTTTGCAGTCACATAATCGGATTGGTGCTGTTTTGGTGTCTACAATAGTATTTCATAAGATTAATATAGAGAGAAATACAAATTAAAAAAATAAGTTTTTTTTATTTATTTATTTTATGGTTAGAGTTGTGTGAGCATTTTATGTTCATAAAAGTGATAGCTTATTTTATCATGTGAAAATAGATTATAAGGTATTTTTTATTTATTTCTATTTCCTTTGCCCAAGATTTGTGATGAAAGAAATGATGTTTGAAGTGTTGTACAAGAAATGATAAGCTTTTGTTTTTCAAATGTTTAACTATATTGGCATATGCAATCTTTCCTACTTTTTTTACATATTATGAAAAAGATAATTTCATAATCCTAACATTGTGACAATCATTTCTATATATCCTTATAAATATGATATCATTTATAAGTATGATCAGTTAAGGTAATATTAAGTTTTTCAAATATTTAACTTAGCAAAGCTTCAAAGTGTATTGAATCATAAATTCCATAAATTATCATTAAATAACTATTGATACTATGACAAGTGATTGGACATATTTATATAAGTAAATGGATTTGCGTATGCATAAATAACCCTTATTAATTATTGTACTCACTATATATCTTGAAGAAGAGTGTCTTAGGTAAGGTTAAAAATCACATCCATTATTTAATTGCATAATATTATAAACCTTTGTATTAGAAATGGTGTAAGATAAAACTAGATGAATTAATAAATATAATGTTTCCTATCAAATAAAAATAAAATAGAAGTCTTTAATTCTTTTATTAGAAAAAATATTAAAATTACTTATAATCAGTCTTAGAAGTAATTTATGGATGTTTTTAGTACTTGTATGTTGTATAAAATTGATGAAGTTTGATTGTAATAATTATGATAAAATAAATTTATTTTTATTTCATTCCTTATGGTAATGTTGTGAACTCTTTCAAATACTCAATAGGTGGGGAGGCACATTTTGTTTTACTATATTATTGTAAAGTTAGTACCAATGTATGAAAATATAAACTATTGTAAATGAGCACCTAGAATATGCAAATGCACAACATAAAATAAAATCATCCAATATATTACTAACTTTTGATGTACCTCCGCTTTACAATATGATATCCTTCCATATATATCAAGTCTAGTATGACACCCAATGAAGGGGTATTCTTATTTGCTACTCACTAACTAGGTACCATTTAGTTAATAAATAGTTTCTAACCACTAACAATGGAACTAACCCAATAGTGTAGCACTAATCAATGACACTAATTCAAGGAATGGTGCCAAATATCTTTAACCACTACTAACATTATCTTTAAGTTATTTATTGGTTACTCTTAAAAAAAAATATTATTCTATAAATTTAAAATCAAGGAAGCATGAGGGTACTCAATTGGCCTTTCACATACACTTTTGGAGTCTATGAGTTAATAGAGACATCTTAAAAGTTTTGCACTACTCAATATATTATCAAGGAATACTTTTCTAATTGTTTATGATTTTGAAGAATCCAAGCATGATATGGTAAAATGTTTGTCTATCTCTAGTGACATATATAACCTCATTTAGTTTTTATTCAAATAATATGTGAGTTTATTGATATTTTTGTTAAAACTTTATCTATATAACTAACATACTCATGACAAAGAATTTTTTCAAGTTATGCTAAATTCTTTATTGCTTTGTCCTTTTAGGTTGTCCTCTAGTTCAACATCCCCAATAACCTCTATATTAGTTGCTAATCATATTTGGTGGTAGGATTTAACCAATCCACTATTTTAATATTTTAAAATATATATTTATAGAGCCTCTTAATTTTCTCATTGATTCTCTTCATATAGCTCTTTATTTTTATTTTAATTATAACAAGTCTTAATTTTATTTTATCAATTTAGCCATGTTATAAATTATGATAACTAATTTTTGTCAAGCAACTTACATTATTGCCTTTATATTTTCTAATAAATTCAATTGTGTCAATCTATTTCTTTGCTTAATGATACTTCTTTAAGAGATATTTCATCATCTCTTGGATTTGTGCATTAGTAAAGGGTCATAGTCCCACATTAACTTTTGAATCCACACCTTGAATTATATTTATCATCATATTCATTTTATCCTCTAGGTGTAGAAATCTCATTACATCCCTAGTTAAGTCCTTATACGAACTATTCTCAAAACATGTCTATCATTATTCAATTGCTTATTCATATTAGAGTAATTAAAATTATTGTAGGTATTAATTGGCAAATTTGAAAATATCCATAAGGGAACCATCAGATGATTAGTATGGGTGTTGTAAATTATAGATCAACTCCCAAGGCTAAAACCATGGCAACATTTATTGATTTTTATAAATAAATTAATAATCATGTCAAAAATTCTTTAAATTTTATTAGGACATGGGTATCTAGTGTTGGTCCCTTGGGGTATGAATGCCATGGTGATAAATACTCTAAAGTTATTTTTGCTTTATCAACCCTTATCTTTCCTATTTTGGTTGGATTATCTTTTTCATATATTATGTAAATATTATTTTTCTTGTTAGTTACCTTTTATATAGTTGGTACTACAATTGATAAGACTATCATTAAATTTATAGAGAATAAGTAATTGGACCTCTTAGAGACTTTGGAAATATACATGCCTTAGTTGATATCACATCATAGAATATGGTCCCTACCATGAGCATAATTTTGAAAATCAAACTCTCAAAGTTTATTAAAAAATGGATATCTAGTGTTGGTCCCTTGAGGGATGAAGTCCATGGTGATAAATACTCTAAAATTATTGCTAATTTATCAATTCTTCTATTTCCTATATTAGTTGGATTATGTTTTCCTCACATATTGTATCAATATTATTTTTCTTGTTAGTTACCTCTTATATAGTTTTGGCTTATACAATTGATAAGACTATCATTTTTTTTATAGAGAAGAAGGAACTAGACCTCTTCAAGACCTTTGTAGTATACATTCCTTTGTAGAGATCACATCAGAGAATATGGTTCCTACCATGAACATAATTTTGACAATAAAAATCTCATTGTCACCATCAACCTTTTTTTGGGTTTGTGGTCATCATATGTTCTTCCAATATGTTCATTTGATTCTTCATCATTTTTTATATTTATCCTAGGATTGTAATAAATTTATGCTCATAACTTTTGGTTGCTATATTAGGGATCATCATAATGCTTTTTCTGAGATCTATTCTTAAAATATCTTTTGGTAGAATATATCATTCAATTTTCCTCCTCCTAAATAACTTAGTTATAGTTTAGTTGAGGATCCTTCCTATAGTCCTACATTGTCATGGTTTTTGAGAGTTATTACTATCCATTTTACTTGTATGGTTATGTATCTATGAATTGTTTTATCTTTTATAGTTTAGGATCATCCATATTAACCCTCTTCATTAAATGGTTTAGTTATTTTGGAGGTGCTTTAGCACCAATCATTGATAATGGTGAAGTCACCTTTCCCATTTGTCAAAGTCTCTAAATTATCCTCTTAATTTATCCAATTGGTTATAGTGCTATATTAGGTAGCATTATTATAATGGGAACATTGTTGCCTATGATGACACGTTTAAAGAAAATTAGGATAATAATTCCTTAGTTCTCCTCAATATTTTTTTATGTTGTAATTTTTTTTAAATAGATTTTCCATATCCTCTACTCCACTTATAGCTTGAATAACATCTCCCTCTTCCTATGATTCATCTAAATCATACATGATATCATCATACATTTGAAATTGCTTGATCTATTTCACTATTTTATTATCTTATTTAGTTTTATGAATTACTACTTTATCAGGGTTTGATATTATCATGAAATACTTCATTATTAAAAATATATCTCATATTAAGACTCCCATTATGTATCTTTTCAAGTTATAAGATATGAAGTTGTAACAAATATCTATGTCATACCTAGTCCATCAAAAATTCTAGTTACCTATGAAACTTTTCTATTGTCTAAAATGAATCCTTTCCCATTCTTGCAGCATGATCCTAATATTTATTCCTCATGCACCCTATTATGTGGGAGATGTCACCTCCAAATACTACATAAAGTGGAGCGCTCTATGGATGATAATTGTATGTATTCTTGAGGATTATGATCATAAAATACATTATCTACACCATGGGAAAGGAATGTACTTGAACTACATCCTCCATTCATTTATTTCCTCTATATTGTGTGAAAATTTTTAAGAAAATTTTGTCAACATTATGCTTGTTTCCCCTTATTACCATCTCATTAATGACCTTAATTCTAATACAATGATTGAATCATGGTGATATATGATCTGCACCTTCTATACTAACATTTCTATGATAAATATAGCTTCTAGTAGCCCTATGTCAATTACTAATGGGCCGCATGATGCGGCTATGGTGTTTAGTATCTATAAAACCTCTTTGACTTTAAAATCCTTCCTTTTATTATATCATGTTGGTTTCTCTCCATCATTACAAAACCCCCAAAACCCCAATACCTTGTACACCATATTACCATTAATATAGTAATATATATTAAACTATCAACCATGGTTGTGATATCCACTCAATAAAAATGTTGTCATATTTTTTAATATATGTATATCAAGGATTTCCTTCCTATGCAAAAAAATCCCATTCTTGCAACAAACTCTATATTATTTCCATCATAGATCCTATTAGCCTATTTTAGGTTCTTTTATTTTATGAATAAGATATTATAAAATATCTCTACCGGTTTCATATACCTATAATTTTCTATCCCCTTCTTGACTTGTAAAATACTATATACAAAGTTCTTGAGAATTAGTGCAAAATTCAACATTTGATGGTGACATTGCGGCATTGCCAACGGAGAAGCTAGAGTGATTACCAAATTTGTGTCACTATTTTGTTTATCCTATGAGATTATTATGAATACACCACTTTACCCTTCACATTATTCTTCGGTGCCATCATTATTCTTAGTTCTTAAACTCTTCTTTCACTTGATCACTCTATATCAACATATGTAATAGTTTTTGTACTCTTTCTCAACCTTTTTACTTAAATTTAATGTTTAGACATGTAGTTATTTAAGTTTGAAGAAATTACTATAGTTATTTTCTAATAAGTTTCTTATCCATTTTACCTACAAGTATGTTTTCTTAATTATTACCCTATCCTTTGCTTGCCCACTAGTGTATCTAATAGCTTTTCCAAAGGTCACTTGGTATGACTATGCATTCTTTGTAAGAACTATTTCTTATTGTTTCCAAATATATCTTCTTAACTACTAAATCAAATCTTATTTTGTATTCATGTCTTTTAGAAACATATTTTAATGACTTTTTTCATTTCTTATTTTCATATAGAATGTTATATTTCCTATAACAAATTTCATCTAGCCTCATCGCCTTTTGAGTTATTTATATTTTAGCATCCTCTCCTTGTGCTATTTGTTAATACCAAATTTCCTTCTGGCATATATCTTTATCCCCTTAATTCCTCATTTTGAACACATTCCATTACTCCTTTTCATCCTTAAAATTAAATCCTACCTTATCCCTAGATAACTAGGTTCCAATCTATGATACCATAAATTTTCTCCTATCACTATTTTTTTATTAGCACCTTTAGTTTTAATTTGAATCTACCTTCAATTAATGATACATTTCCACCATTTCTTATGTATATAATGTATTTCATCGTAGTTATTTATAGCTATATTTTATATCCATGCAACCTCCCCAACTTGTATCCTTACCCCTCTTTAGTGCATTTACTCCACCCTACAATAGGTGTACCCTTGCCTTTCCTGGGGGTGTATGCTCTACCTACACTTAGATGTTTATCTCAATCAATAAAATTATCTCTAATTTATTATACCCTTATCCAGATAGTAGTATATTAAATGAATTTTATTTTAGCCTTGAACATCATATATGGTAATTTATCTCTTTATATATTTATTTTTTCATCATAGTTTTGGGTAAAGTTTTGCACTACCATATTTTCCTTATGATTTTAATTTATAATAAAAAAATTTGGTACTATATATGTTAAATACTATCCTAAATATTTCTTTTTGGTCTTCCCCATTATCATCATGCCCTTGGAGGAATTTTTATTTTGGATCATCAATCACCTTCACATCATTTTCTTTGTGGTGTAACTATTTCCTATGGTATTACAACTTAATGTTATATTCCCCTATGGAGTGATGCCTTCATCATCTTTGTATCACTCCTATGGAAGATATGGATTTAACCTGACCCCATTAACAAATTATTTGAATATCTAGTCATATAGGATATCTATCTTGATTGATCTATTTATAAATCTTAAAAATTTTATATGGACCTAAATATTTAATATTTAATTTTCCTAGATGTTGCTTGTAATGGTTGTTATATAATGTGGTAATTTCTACTTCATATAGAGTTTTTATATTTATACTATGATAAATGCCATGATTTTTAGTACCCCTTTTCTTAAATCTCCTAGAATGAAGCATTCTTCATTCTTTGCTGAGATTAAGCACATCCAACAATATTTCTTAAAATGACTTAGGCTTGTCAATTCTTGTAGCAATAGGTATTCTTAAGGTTGGTACTGTGTACCAAAATTATATGGTTCCTTCTCGTCCATAAGTTAATTGAAAGGTGTCAACCTATTTATTCACCTATAAGTGCATGTTCATCCTGGTTTCTATGGCTTACATTATAAACCATATCCTGAAGTATGCATAGTACATTATTAAATACTTCTATGACACAATCCACTTGAGGATGATAAAATGAGATTGTCGTATTATCTCATATATATTATTAACAATTATTCTATTATATAATTCAAAAAGTATATCCCATGGTTAGTCTCTATTATTGTTAGGTACGCAAACTTGATTATGATATTCTAATATATAAATTTTGATATAGATGTAGTGGAATTTTTATCAAGCATTGCTTCTTCCCATTTAGTAAGATAGTTTATGCTAGTGACAATAGACTTGACATTAAATTTTTTGATTAAAGGCTAATGGGACCTACAAACTCTATTGTTTATTTTCTAAATTTTTGTAGTGCTAGCACTTGGTTTACGAGCATATTGTATCTTCTACCAAGATTCCCTACCATGTGGAATATGTCATAGGTTTAAGCATTGTTATGATAATCATTGCTTTCTACCATAATTTTATTAACAATACATTTTTGTAAACATTTATTTTAAAAAATGGTTTTCAACCACTCCATCATTTAATTTTTTAACTATATCTAGTATCATGAGGTAATGACATTAATTGAATAATCTTATTGATTCCAATTTTGTAAATATGACCTTCTATCAAGGTATAAGGTATTGATTTCATTAGAAATATTTTTTCCCAACTTTTTCTAGCCATTATGGGAGTTTTCCACTTTCTAAAAAAGATACTATCTTCCATAGTTACTTTTACACAATCCGAAATCTCAGTAGATTGGTTCTTAGCAACCCTTTTTATATAAAATTATATTCCTTACCATTATTAGCCTTGGACTAGTGATCAATCCTAGGATTTAACCTTCCTTACTTAACATGTATCTCAATGTCATATTCCTAGAACTACAAAAATGATTTAAAACTAAAAATTTTGAGTTAAATAAGATTAAGAAATAGTTCAATTCATAAATAATAATGTAGAAAAAATCAAAATACAAAAATATAAGCAGAATATCAAAATAATATTTACTGCTTGGGAAATAAATTGCAATGCAAGTAATTTCTCAGAAGATATGTGAGGTTATAACATTAAATATTTTACTCATACACTTTATGGTCAAGGGTGCATATCTTTATACAATATCTAGTGTGTTGGAAATCCATAATTTTAAAAATGCAAGTTCACCCATATGGAAATGTAGTGGTTTGCCTTCATATGTTATAAAATGTATACTAAATTAAATTTACATACATATGATATCCTTTTATATATATATTTTTTCTACTAGTATGTCAATATGGTTAGAGATGCATTTTGTATATGAATATCTATTTTTTTTTTTTTTAGTAAATATTTACTTTTGTATTTTTGAGGACCACTTATTTATGTAGGTGATAGCAACTTATCTATGGTAGGGTTTCTTGCTGAAAATATTTTTCTCCTCCTAAGCACTCCAATTATTCTTGAATGAATCAATGTGAAGTATGAGTGGAATGATATTCCCCTGACAATATGGTTAGGATGAAAAATAGGATTTTGATATGTTTTGGGTATAAAGCCATTCCCCAATAAGGTCATATTATAGAAAATTCATACTCATTGAAAATAAATGCTTTCGATTGAATTGGCATGTTATAAATTACATTAAAAGTATTTCATTATCTTATTTTTATGATTCATTCCCCCAAGGTTGATATTTTTGGAGTTCCTCTCACCTATTCCTACACTAAAGGCCAACCATACTAGAAGGATGCTATACTTGTTAAGTATCAATTTTTTATGAAGAATCAAAAGAGAATGTCTTATTCCTCTTCTAGAAGGAAAGAATGTTGTTGGGTACAAATGGCTCTAATGGAGGGAATTGACTACTCAAAGATATTTTTTCTAGTTGGTTAAATGAATTTTGTTGGAATGATTCTACCTATGGTTGATTATAATGATTTAAACATATATTACATGTATTTTAAGAGTGCCTCTCTTCATGGAAATACTTAGGAGGATATTTATATGCAATAACCACATAGTTTTGAACTTGATGATCGTATCCCCTTGGTTCATAAATTGACCAAATACGTGTATGAATGTAAGAAAACACCATGTGCTTGGTGTGAGAAGATCCACTCTTTCTTTAATAGTTATGAGTTTCAAAGATATGATAAAGAGTGTGATATTTATATAAATAGTTAAATATACTTGCTTTGATAAATATGATTTATATGGATAGTCTTCACATTAAAGGTATATCTCTTATTTTTATTTAGGATATGAAATCATAACTTCATGATATTATTGATATTATATATTTGAGGATTTTGAACTATTTATTGGGTATTCATATTGATTAGACTTGTTCTAGGATCACTATTTCACATCCTAAGTATGCTTTACAACTTCATTGGCTCTTCAGTATGGAGGATTGCAAGTCCATTCAAAATTCTTACTTTAATTAAAAATTCAAGCATTATATATATTATATAACTCCTTTTATGGTTGTTACTCTATATAAGTCTCTTGGAAAAAGTTCTTTACCACATTAATACATGATATTATCCTTATTTGTAAACTATTATTCTAGGTACATTGAGATACCTCTTGAGAGTCATGAGAAAGTGACCAATAGGAATCCAATACATTCAAGGTGCATGTGATATGGTTATTTATTATTTAGTTTAACTACCTCAAATTTTGGTAGGATTCTAATATATAGATCTAACTAGTGATTTTTATGAGCAATGTGTTACCATAGATTTTATTTTCTATCTTGGTTTTAGCACCATTTATTGGTACTATATTTAATAGTCTACTATTTCTCAATATTCAATAGAAGCTAGATATTGTGCTTATAATGATGTGGTAATGTACATTTTATGGATTATTATGATTTTTAAGCAAGTGGAAATTCCTTAGTCTTACCCTCATATGATTTAGTGTGACAATCAAAGCACCATTCAACTTGTTTATTGTCTAGTATTTCATAAGTAGACTAAGCACAATGATAATTTGATGCACTATGTATGATGGATTTATGCCTATGGAATGCTTGATCTATTTATTAATTGTAAACATAGTAAAAAATAAATATCATAACCATGTCTATGCCAAAGGATCCTTTTGAGTATTACATTAACTACTTGGTATGGTAAAGTGTTGCTTATGCGGGTATTACTAGTAAGGGTCTCTCTTTATGTTATAAATTTATCTTAAGAGGTATGTTGAAATATGTGGTAGCTAAGATTCACTTGAGGCAATGTCTGAATTTGTATTATATTATGTGTGTAAGCATTTTAAGCTCTTATAAACCTTGCAAAGGTACTATTTTAAACAAATTATTATTTAACCTAATGGTGGCTTGTAATTGGTATAAATACTCGCTTATAGAAACTATTTTCTTTTTGATTGAACTATATTACATTTTTTCTTAGTGATATAATTTGGTGTTTACAATAAAATTTATATTATATGTATTATTTTCTATGTGTTACTTCTCAATATTTTTGGGTAGTATATTGACTCCATTAGTTTCTAGAAACTACTGTAAATTCTAATAATTAGCAATAGAAATAATAAAAATAAAAATACTTTAAAACCTTAGAAAAAAAATAGTAAACTAAGGTTAACCACCTATCACATGAATGTTATATGGAATCTAGCATTATAGATTTATGTGTTTTATATTATATATTAGCCATGAATTATGGATCTCCACTTGGAATGGTTGTATTGAATAAATGATTTACATAATAATTTTACTTTTTTACCACCAAGGGCATGCATTGGTTGAGATGTCATCACTTATTCCATGAAAAATAGGAAAATAATCAAGTAGGAGCATGAGAGTTAATATTAGGTCTCCTAGGTAGCATGTGTTTTAGTCTAGTCATGCTAACAAAGGGGCCAAAATGCAAATTATTAGTAAAAATCAATCTGTTATAAAATAAATAGAGTGTATTATATTACCTAGTTATAATTCAATATATGTACACAACATAGAAGAGAATATTTGAGCCTTGGACCTCCTAACACCTAGAGAACAAGCATATGCTAGATGATCATAGCAACAAGAGGAACCATAAGAACAAAATCATCACCAATTATTTGGATAATATTATGAGACTTAATCCATACTAAAATTTAAGGAAAATTAAGCTAATATGAGTCAAAATAGTGACCTATCCAACTAAAAAACCAATGATACTCCTTATAATAAACTAAGCTTGATGATATATCAAGTAAGGAGTGAGTCTCACTTCTTGAAAATAATGATGCTCCTAGTTAATAACAATCCTAAATAATGAACTTGAGTAATAAGGAAAACATGAACATAATTTACCTCAAAATTATTATTTCATTCAAATGCCGATACCACACTTTGTATCAAACCTAGTATGTTGTGTAGGTTAGAGGTGATATATTTTATAGCATTTTCTACAACATGTTTTAAAGCATACATTTATAAAAATATTTGTAAAATACTAACAAGAAATAGGTAGAGAAAATGGATGAAAAAAAAATATATATCTAAAATATCAATAAGGATAGGGCACCTCTAGGAACCCCCATTATCACATTTTACAAAACTAATATAATGAATTTATCATTAGGGTATTTTTAGTTATGTATAATCTATACTTTATTGTAAACCTTTAGACAACATGTAACAACTCCAAAACTAACCAACTAAAGAGAGATATTTTTTTTAAAACTCATGAAGATTCATCAGGAGTATCCACAGAATAAATATGACTAGGCACATCCACTTTTTGAGTCTATGATGTTGCATATGCCTCTCGATTGGATATGAGAGGCCAATATCCTATAGGTACTAGGGTTTACCTTGTATACATCCATGGTATAAAGGATGTTTTAAAATATCACTGCAATAATTATTTCTAACTTGATCCATCATAGTTCCAAGAAAGGAACGTAAGGATATGAACAATCCTCTTTCACAAATAATTATTTCTAACTTAATCCATCATAGTTCCAAGAAAGGAACGTAAGGATATGAACAACTTGTTCAAATATTTGAATGCATTTCTATATGATTCATTGCAATGATGTATAACAACCACATGCAAAAGAAACACATACTTATTTGCATAATATTTACCATAACTCTTTTTTATTCCTTTTCTTTATTTCCCAATTCATGAGTTTCTATATCATTCAATTCAATATATCAAGAACAAGCATAACAAGCCCATAATTCTTTCCGATTTTTTTTCCACAAACATTTTAAATTCCAAAGGACAAGTAAAACCATCTAAAAAGCATCTTCCACTAATGTAGCATTTATATTAACAACAATCTTAGGAACATATCATTTTTAATCTATTATTAGATTTAACAAGCTGAAATATTATATCTATTTAACCTAACATTAGCTTGATAATCAATCTAGAATATTATATCCATTAAATATAACATTATATTAATACCAAATCTAAAGATTAAATCCATTAAATATATCATTAGATTAATACAAAATCTAAATATTAATTCCATAAATCTATCATTAGATTAATACAAAATCTAAAAATTAATTTCATTTAATCTATCATTAAATTAATATAAAATCTAAAGATTAATTCCAATTAATCTATCATTAGATTAATGAATAAACTAAATATTAAATCCATTAAATCTATAATTAGATTTATCTAAAATCTAAATATTAATTCCAATTAATCTATCATTAGATTAATATAAAATATAAATATTAATTCCAATTAATATACCGTTAGAATAATGCAAAATCTAAAGACTAATTTCCATTAATATACCATTAGTTTAATCTAAAATCTAAATATTAATTCCAATTAATCTATCATTAGTTTAATCTAAAATCTAAATATTAATTCCATTAAATCTATCATTAGATTAATACAAAATCTAAAGATTAATTTTAATTAATCTATAATTAGTTTAATAGAAAAATTAAATATTAATTCCATTTTATATATCACTAGATTAATCTAAAATGTAAAGATTAATTCCAATTTGTCTACAATTAGATTAATGCAAACTCTAGATATTAATTCCAATCTATCATTAGATTAATAGAAAAACAATAAATTAAATCATTCTAATCTAACATTATAAAATCAATAAATTAAATCATTCTAATATAACATTATAAAATCAATAGATTAAATCATTCTAATCTAACATTATAAAATCAATAGATTAAATCATGCTAATCTAAAATTACACAAACCAATGCATTTGAATCTATGATAAAACCTATCATCAATAGGCTCAAAGTGCCACTCCATGTAGAAGATCCAAGTGACCAAAAAGCTTAGAGAAACTAAGCATAAATCTACTAGGGTTTTTGAACTCTATGCCAAGAAAAAAAGGAACATTGCAAGGCAAGATCAACATAGGCAATACATAAAAAAACAAGCACTGCCACCACTGTACTCTCTCTCTCTTGCCACACAAGGAGAATAGATCTTGAGTTGGTGAAATTTGAGTACGCAAAACAAGGCACAAATAAAAACAAAATTATGCATAGAACACATTAATGCTGATTAGAAAGAGCTAAATAAAAAACATGAGTGATAAGGAGAGCATATACTTATCTAAAGAACAGTCCATGGGTTTGTGTCATAACCCAAACTTATCTATTTCAACCCCTAGATATATATATATATATATATATACACGTTTATTTATATAGTTAAACTCCATCATAATTTTTTAAAGACAAGGTTCCCTTATTTAACACCTATCGCTACTTCTTACACCATTTATTTTAGGTAAGAGTACTAGGTGACACTTCCCCATTAAAATTCTAGTCTCATTGGGCAAATGAGATAGTTTACCTTCTATTTCAATCAGTCGAAATAATTGCACTAATCCTTGCTACTCACACAAGACATTATGTGTAAGTGCACTTAGCACAAAGGGTTTTGACTACTACTCACATCCATTGAAGAGTTAGTCATTAATTATTGAGATCGTTTTTAACTCATAGTGGTATCTATTCCATAATACCTATTTGGAAATTTGTCAAATGATTTCCATCTACCTTAACTATATTATTTATTTATATAGTTATTCAAGTTATTCTAAGAAGCACTTCACCAATTCAATTAAGTGAACTAGCACTCTTAAACATAATTACTATTCATAAAAATCACTCCAACTAAAAGTTTAAAGAGAACAAGTGAAACTAAGAAGAACTTTACTTTTCTGACATGCATAAAAGGTCTATCAAATGCATATAAATCTAAAGGTTTTCTCATTGAATAACATGTAAGTCAAGTCCTTACATAAATATGATGTGTGGGAGTTCTCCACCAAAAAAGGAACAACCCACTACTCTTATCTATCAAATCTTAATCATTCAGATCCATGACTCCAAATTTAGTACATGAAAGGTATATATTAACTTATCTTCTCAAGTTTATACTATCTTGAATTCAACAATCAACTTAATAAATATCACATCATGAGATAAATATAATTCCATTTATTTTAATTAAAAATAATTAGACAACATAGTGATTCATTATCAACTTCTTTACTTGAACTCATGCACCCAAAAAACAAACGTTTATGGTTTATTTATCTATAGGACCATACTCAATTAAGGGTATTTCAAAAATTATATTTTTGGAGTGTCATTCCTCTATGGAAATCAAATTTCATCTCCAATGATCTTTCATCTTCTTAAAATAATATCAGTCGATCTCCACTTCCATCTTGACTACATGAATAGGAGCTCCACTGTCAATGACCACTCCATCATTCTCTACCAGCCCATAAATATCCTTTCTTTTTGTAACATGTCTTCAATAATCACCGAGAAGAAATACCTTTCCAAATGGATCAAATATTGCTCCATTCCATTTATTGAGAAAATATTTTTTGTCGGTGGTATAATTTCAACCACCATATCATAGTATCCAATATTGAATAAAATCTCAAGATAATGCATTATCAAAGACAATTCATTCATATTCCAGGAATAACCAAAATATAAAAATTGATATCCTTAAATGTGTTGCTTCTTATCTTAGTTTAACATAGAAATATGGATAATGCTTTAAATTCAAAATCAAGATTTTGTTTCTTTCTAAATCATGCAAAAGTATTTTTCTTTTTTCAATAAAATGAATGTAAATAAACATTATAATTTCAATAATGTCACAGCTATGGAATATGTCCTCACTAACAGCTAACAATCCATCAACCCCTTCTTCAATATTCAGTCACAGCAACACAGTTTTAATTTGCTATCTGAAAATCAATAATACAAAACCATTTGTTTAGTATTTTCTATAAAACATGATAAAAAATCTTTCACAATCGTAATCAACACAAATACTATAGAAAAAATAGATGTTTACAAAAACCATGTATAGTTTATTCCTTTTACTACTATAGCACATTTCCATATGTCTAACGGATACCGATATCGCTAGATTAAAATGGTGATTCACTTCTCCATTACCTAAGCATATATCCCTAAAGAGGTCATTCAACAATTGTAAGATACTAACAGTATTCCATAGATTCATAAGAAGTCTCACAACATATGACTTTCACTAAATCCAAACAATTTTTCACAACCCAAAATATATCAAAACATCATCTAAAAACTAGGGTGTCACTAAAGCATGTTAAACAACCCCTTCCTTGGTTTCGTTTTCTCTATTAACTTCCATTTCATCCAATGTTTTAAAACAAGCTAGTTTGCTTCTACCCAAACCAAACTTTCACTATTTTTAAAAGATAAAGGACACAACAAAAACACAACTATCTGATCTATGAAAATTTAGGAAATCATTTCTTTTATTATTTCTAAAAATGATACAACAAACAACATAACCAATCAAAAAAAGTAAGCAAAGGGTAATCCCAAAAGAACCTGGTTTCTTATGCAATTATCCAAGCTCTACGTTGGTGTTGTTTTGTTTTCATCCTTTTTTTATTTCTTCCTATTTCTCCCTACTTTTTCCTTTTTCCTTCACTCTTCTCCATAAATCACTCACCCCCATAAGTTCACCCTGCTAATGCTTCCTAAACTGTCCTCAATTACTTCACTACTTGTTTACCATAAATGAATATTTCCAACCAATCCATAAGGTATGATCCAACAAGTATCACTCCAAATAAATTTCTTAATTAAATCTCTAGTTTCCTTCCATTAAAAAAAATTACACTCTAACTTATGTTCTTTGGATTCCTTTTCAGTGTAGTTTTAGAATTCTATAGAATTCATTATTTTTTATTTCTTTCCATAAAAAAAAATGATAATAATAAAATAAATCCATTACACTATATTTATAGAATCATAAAATATTTCATTTAAATTCAATGCAACTATATCTAATATAATGAATTATTTTTAACTATTTTGAAAATAAAGATACTTAAAGAGGTTAGCACTCTTTTCTTGCAATAATACCATTTTTCAAATAAACACTTTCAATAAGGAAATATGATGCAAGAAGAAATTCAACTGAAACTTTATATATCTATTCTTATGTAAAATGATATGCATCTTCATGAAAGAGGGTATTCATCCATGTTGACCCTCAAATATTTTGATAAATAATCCATCAAATTATTTTCCATAGGCATTCCTTTCTCATTGTTAATTTTTTTCTGCCACCTAAATAAACCTATTCCTGCAAAAGTGAAATCCATTAGCAATATCTTATCCTTACATAAAATCCATATAGTTACAAATTAAACATGAAATAGTCTATCATTTCATTAAGGATATATTCATATCTTCCACAACATTCATATGTTCTCATAGCAACAAACACATAGTCAAGTATCTCATCCACAAGATAACTATTCAAAACATAATTCCAAATAAAATACACAATTTTTTCAAGAGGTGGGTCATCACATCTTGAAACAACAACAATCCAAAAAACAATCCTAGCGATGCATGGAAAGAACAAATAAAAAACAACCCCCATATCATTGCTATGAAAGGCAATGAATATTACCCACTACTACTACTCCAAAGTAAGTAATTAAAGAGGAGCCAATTATCTCTTTTGCTCAACCATAGTCCATCACCTATGTTGTGCACCAAAACTTGCTCAATCACTTTTGTCTTCTACACTCCTTCTTTCAGGTTATTTTTTCTCTCTAATAGACTTCATTTTAAACATAAGGGGGAAAAATTGAAGGCTTTCAATGCTATGAGAAATGCACTTTTGATACCCATTACAATAATTTATCACACATATATAATAGTATGTGACTCTTCATATGGTGCACTCTTGACCTTCACACTTCTAGACTATTCAACTCTCTATTCTATGGACTCATGTACACATGGACTAATGTGCACATTTACATTATTGAATATTATGCACACTCGTGAATTTATTACATTACATAAATTAAAGCCTAATCTAATACATGTACCAAATAATGTAATATACTCCAACACTCTTTGCTAAAAATGAGCATTATGATCTCCTATATCTTCTTTCTTATTTCTATTACTTTGTTTACCTTATATATCATTATTAATGCTTTAATTTCCATAATGTAAACCACCTTAGTTAAATATCATACCATATTTTATATAATATTTCACCACAAACACCAAAAATATTCCATAAATATCATATCTTAATCGAATAATTAAAATATAAAAATAAATATTATATTTAATCAAATATTGTTTCTTTATATACTTCTTGATCATAACATATTTCTTTTTATAGAACCATCCAATTGTGGTAGGAGTGTATCTTTATTCACTTCTATAATAAATCAATTCTTTGAATACAATATAGTACATGATCTTTTCCACTATAGTGGGACCATGTTTTGTTTGTTATTATAGTAACTCCATCATCTAGGCATGCTAGAATGTATTATTTACATGTAGTGGTCTTTTACATATTTAGGAATAATATTATTCTTTTTAAATATTGCTTCAATAAATTTTTCTATACCTACAATATATATCATTAGCATATATTTTTCCTATGGAAATAGCCTGCCTCTATAATGGGGCATATATTGTTATCTTTCATGAACACTCCATGTTCCATGTATGCTAAAAAATATGAGTTTATATACTATAATGGAGGTATGCCTTATTTAGTTCTACAAGAATTCCATAATTTGGATACATTGTGAAGTATGTTTCTTTCCATTATTATGGTGGACATGCCTTGTTCTTTCTTGTGGTAATTGCATGCTTCTAGTACACTCTAGTACCTATATAAGGGGTATTCCTTGCTTTATAATGTTTTAAAAAAACTATGTTTCTAATTAGTTACCTCATCACAAACTATGATTCTATCCTAAAAAATATTTAATAAAAGTTACATGTCATATCCTTTTGGTATGAAACTTTACAGTGATTTATTACATATGCTGATCATTTATGGAGGCATCATGCTTAACAAAATTAAATCAAACCACTTTACCTATGTTGGTTATTGATATTGATGTCATGCTCCATAGTTTTCCTTGAATGTGATATCTTCACACATGTTGTATTTTGATGATGGCATTATTTATTATGAATATTTCATCCAATACATATATAGCATAAAATTCAAAGTAATTAAATGAAAAATCATGCAAAAGCAATAAGAAATTAAAAATCGTACAAAAATATAATGGAAACAATACAATAGAATCATGGAAATATAAATAATACATGCATTCACATAATAATTTAAGATCCAAATGGATCATCTTATATATATCATAAACTAATATCAAGTACAATTAATAGGCTTTATGTAATACATATGGGAATATGTTCCATGGTCGTAAGCTATCTAGAAGCCCATATACATAGCACCATGTCCTATAGTCTTAGATACATCTCTACATATGCTATGGTGGCTATAAAAAGTACCTCAAATTAATCTTAAAAAATTCTTTATTCAAGAACTAGGTGCCTATGCATCACTTTGGGGTTCTTCATAATAGATTGGATCCATCTCAAAATCAATATCTATAGTCTCTCTAGCTCCCCTACATTCTAAATAAAATAAATTTAGACTATAGTAGCTACTAGTACAATTCTTACTTTCTAGCATGGGTGTGATTCTCCATGTCTCTCATATGACAAAAGGGTATCTAGATGTTTTACTTGATTGTCTTTTTCAATAGGATACTTACAAGGGTTGTAAATGGATGTTAAAGGTATATCAAACTATATAAATCAAGGAATGATCCTAGGGTAAACCAATATAACTACATAATCATTGCATGCCACACTTAGGATATCTCTACAACTATAAATCAAATATAAAAACTTAGGTACATCATAATTATTAACAAATATCATATATGCTACAATAACTCATTCATAATAATATAAAATTAATTTATAAGTATTGGGTTATAAAAGTATACCTAGGTCACCATCCTAGTATGTTGCATTCCTTATCAGTCCTATATCATCTTCCATGGTTTCTATATCCTCATTTTTAGATGAATTATCTATGCATGTATAAGTTAGTGCTTTATTAATTATGTCAACTATAATATTGACCATGTTAATGATCTCAATCCCAATTTTCTTCTCATTATAATAATCATAATCCTATCCCTTCTGCTTGGTTTCTTCCTTGATTATTTCCTCTTATCCTTGATTACTACATCCTTCATTTGTACTTTATCCTCATTGCACATCTTTGAAACTTCTAAAACAATATAATATGAACTCTCTGAAAGCACGAGATTCGAAAAATAAAAGGAAAACTATAGCTATGCAATGTAAGACAAAATATAATGCTTTAATCCTATGCCTCTGAAATGCACGAAACAAAGAAAGGAGATAAATCAAAAATGAAAGAAAGATGTATGGAAAGCACAACCCTTCTTATTCAATTTTCTTATCGTTGGTTACAAATACGTCTCCTCCCTTTTTAGGGGCTAGGAGCGTTAAATAGATCTTGGTTACAATTGTGACTTAGTCTTCCTCCTTCTACATGCCCACATGCAAAATGGGCGGGCCAAAGTGTTGCCGCCGTTGATGTTGATGAGTCCTTGGTTCTTGCTACTTCTCCTACAATCAAAGGAACAATAAAGGTGTTAGTAGCACCTGTTGCAAATGTGAAACATTTGTTACTTGAACATAGTGAAATATGTATGCCTAAGACTGACTAAAATGATACATGAAATGATCCTACATGACATGCAAATCTGACAGAGGTCAGAAGACATTACCAGAGGGCCACTGCCATTGAAATAGTCAGCCAATCTGCTTTCAACTAGAATTCATCCCTGGGCAGGATGAATTTTGACTGTTATTCATCCTCGGGTGGGACGAATTCGACTATGTTAGAACGCCGAGTTGATGCCGCTCCAATGTCACACCTCGGGATCTCCAAAACACCTATAGACAAAAGGGTTAAGTAATTGGGGCCATTTTGGGATGACCCAGATGGTCGGATTCTCCCAATTTGACCTCCATCATCGAGAATTTGATGTTGTTACCTGCAAGTTAGTGGGACAACAAAGCGACAAAAAGCATGATGAAATCTGATCAAAATGTTATGGAATTGAAGCTATGAATTATCTAGACAGCATAACATGAAATGCAAAATGAACAAATGATCTAGAATACTTTAGAATGAAACTTAGAAAATGTGGGGTGCCCGAGTGGGCCTCCCACCGTTGGCACTTGATTTCGGTGCCAATCCACTAGGGATGGGCCCAAAACCTCTTAGGATTGTGTTGTCGGCAAATTGGTGGATTCAATGTGGTCAAATGTTGGGTTTGGGTTCGGATCCACGCTTCCAAAATCCACCCAATAACCTCTCTTGTGAAAGATATTAATGGATGTGAGAAGGTGAATCAAAAAGGATGCAAATGGTGTTCAATTGGGTAGCACTTCGTTGCTTGAAAATGCCTCCAACCTCTCCTTCTTTGGGTGGGAAAGTCCACCATTTTATAGACCCATGGGATCTCTTTGGAGGGGCATGTAGGGATGCCATGTGGCGGCCATGCCTTCCCAAGAGGGAGGAGACTCCTCCCTGACTTGGGCTTCCATGACTGCCTTTGTGACAGTCCACTAACTGCCAACCTACCCACCTACATGCGCATTCACGATAGGAGGCAATAATTGACTGTCCTTGGCTGCCACTTGGCGGCATTTCTCTTTTTTCCCGTTAAAACTAGAATTCGTCCTGACCAGAGATGATTTCAAAATTCATCCTTGGGTGAGACGAATTCCAGTTAGTATTCGTCCCTGGGTGAGACGAATATTGGGCAAAGTGTCTGAATGTGCAAAATTGCTTCTTAACCTTACAAAATTGCCATGAAAGTGGTTAGGACCACTATTTTACCTCTGAGGGTTGCCCTAGGGGCTGTGTGTGTCAAAGCGATCAGTGTTTGCAGTCACATAATCGGATTGGTGCTATTTTGGTGTCTATAAATGCCCCTTTTTGGGATGCGTTGTGCATGGCGCACCGTCGAGCAAAAATAGATAACCAAAGCACTAATGATTAGGGTTTCTTGGTAACCTAACCAACTTTTGATGCCCCAAGCATGGAAAGGGCATGCATTCTTGAATCCTTGCTTCTGACGAGCTAAGGAATTTGATTTCAAGTATTAACCTATTTTGGTGAGGTGTGACTTGAGCTTGGTCATTGATCAGTCATGATTAGGCAAAGGGTGCAACCTTTTGTCCACGGGGGAACCTTGTGTTCATGATTTGGGAATGCCAAGTGTTTGATCAATTTGATAATTGCTTGTTTACTGCCCCAAGCAGGAGCGTAATTGTCTTTGTCAATGATTCTTTGAATGCATGTCATTGCCTTGATTGGGTGTGTGTTTGTTGATTGGTGACTAAGTGTGACTACCCCCTCAAGCGACGAATCGATGAGGGAATGACCTTTGTGAGAAAAGCGACAAGTCACTTTACCCAAGATGACTTGTGCAAGGGTGCCTTTAGATGGTTTATCATTAAGCATGTGCAATTTTTCTAACATTTAGACCTATTTTTTGTGGGTGTTAACCCTTTTTGTGACGTTGTTTGGAGCTGAAATTGGTGAAAATTCGTCTTCCCATGGAGCGGTCCGGCTAAGATAGCCTTCTTAGGGAGTAGGATAATGACAATTTGTGATCCCAATGTCTATTTTTTCTGCCTGGGATGTCAAGTGCATCAACACTCTCATCGGGCAAATTTATTATCTGTTTTAGTGCATTTTTGTTCATTTTTTAATGTTTTTTTTTTTTTGAATTTCTGGCTTGAATTCGTCCCTAGGTGGGACGAATTCCATCTTTAGAATTCATACCTAGGGGGGACGAGCACTAACCAGAGTGCTAATCCCAGTAAAGGATGAATTCTAGCTCAAAAGCCTATTTAAGGGCCAAAACTTGAGTTTGGGCTCATTTGCATTTGTTTTTTTCTTGCGATTTGGAGCTCTGGGAGGAGGAGGTAAATTCTGCGAAGCGAAGCACTGCCGGATTTTCCCTGCCATCATGAGTACACAAACTGGTTCGAGCGACGGAGCCAAAGTGAGACCTGTAAATGCTCCCTAGAGTTTATTTTTTTTTGTTTTAAACTGTAAGTGTGTTGTTTTTCTGTACAGTTCTTTTCCATGATTTTAATTAATTTTTTTTTTTTGGTGTGTTTTCTTTTGCAGGTTGTTAGGAGCCGGTACCGTGTACCCACTACTTTCAATGAGGCATGGGGGGCACTGAATGAGGTTGACTGGGAGTGGATTGATGCTCTTGGGCTCAAGCAGGTGGCTCGACTGGAGCCTATGGTCCCGGATCAGGCCTACTTGATGGCCCTGATCAAACTTTGGGATCCGCGGACCAACACCTTCCATCTCTCGACAAGGGAGATGACTGTGACTCTGGAGGATGTCTATCGGCTTCTTCAGATTTTGATAGATGGACTGCCCATCAGGACATCATCGTGTGATCAGCGGACTATTGTACTAACGAGATGCTTCGGGCATGGGGAGCGGTTGGGTGTAGAGAACCCAGTGGAGACGGCCGAGGTGGACTGCCAGGTTGGTAGGATTTTGGTTGGATGGTGGCAGGAGAGGGGTGTGTTAGGAGTGAGGCACACATTCCTGATGGGCCTCATTTCTAACATGTTATTACCTGACTCGTCAGGCGCGAGGTTCCCATGGAACCTGCTGGATTTTGTGTGGCAGTTGGTAGAGTGCCCGATAGAGGCACCGCTGGTCTTGAGATGGGCACAAAAATTGTTGGCACAGATCTACGAGGAGCTGTATGGTGTTAGGAGTGAGGCACACATTCCTGATGGGCCTCATTTCTAACATGTTATTACCCGACTCATCAGGCGCGAGGTTCCCATGGAACCTGCTGGATTTGGTGTGGCAGTTGGTAGAGTGCCCGATAGAGGCACCGTTGGTCTTGAGATGGGGACAGACATTGTTGGCACAAATCTACGAGGAGCTGTATGGGGTTCGTTGTCGGCAGCAGAAGGGGGTTAGCTACAGTTATCTATTGCAGTGCTAAGGTTGGTAGCACATAGCAGTTGAGAGGCCAACCAGGTTACCATGGACGACTCGGGCGGTGATGGAGGATAAGGAGATAGGGTATGCAGTTTTGTGGCAGTGGTCCGCAAAGCAGGGGTAGAGTCGACGGTGGGCAGGTGCCATAGGGAACTATGCCGATGCCTTCTCTCGGCTCACTCTAGGGGAGGTGGTTTGGCGCCCTTATCGGGATTGTCCAGCTTGGCCGAAGGCTGGAGAGTGGCTCTGACGGGTACGCAGAGAGTGGTGGTTGATTGGGCGACATGGGACCGAGCACGAGTTCTTCTCATATAGCTAGGTTACATGACAGTTTGGGGTGCGCCAGGGGTTTCCTAGTGATCCCATGGTCTATCAGCATTAGGGAGATGAGAGGACTCTAGATCTACCGTTCATCATGCCATTGGGCGAGGATTCAGATGCGGTGATCGACGTCTCGGACATGGATGATGTCGAGACTACCACTGAGTATGACTCATGGTGGGTACTGTGACAATGGTGAGGATAGGGACCATTGGGAGGTGTGGAGGCGACAACGGAGGATGCTGAGGCACCAGGGGATGATTGGGGAGATTCGTTGGAGGATGTGAACATGGTTTAGGTGGGGGGTGAGGATGTAGATTTGAGAGCTCCGGATCAGCCGGACATGCGGGACATGGAGGAGTAGTGGGAGCTAGAGCAGGCTGCTTTTCCAGAGAGTTCTATGCTTCAGGTGGATATAGAGGAGATGGAGTCTAGGGTACGTGTTGAGAATGCACGGTTGGCAGAGCTATTGCAGATACGAGATCAAGAGCTGGGGGATGCGCTGCAGGAGAGGGATCTCCTATGGGCTCAGCTAGCAGAGCGAGATAGGGTTTTTGTGTAGCACGATAATGTAGTAGCTTACTACCATCGACGGGAGGCAGAGTGGTTTTGGCATCGGCTAGATTTGGAGAGGGAGGTCATCCACCTCGATGGGCGGCTACCTAAGCCTTCGGGAAGTGGATCTTCATGTCGGACAAGGGACAGTGCTATTGAGAAATCAACATCATCTCATCGCAGGCGATTGGATGAGGGAGGCGGCAGCAGGCGTGATGCAGGGGCTAGTAGTAGCTGCCCTATAGGGTCCCATAGGACCCACACCATGGGGGGTAGTTCCCATCACACTGATCCTGTGTGATCATGGTGGTCGACGCCTTAGGTTGGGTGGTTTTTGTTATATGATTGCGGGGTCTAAGGACCAGTTTTGTAGCTTGTGGGCATTTTTTTGACGATATATATATATATATATATATATATATATATATATATATATATATATATATATATATATATATATATATATATATATATATATATATATATATATATATATATATACCGGTTTTATTGTGGTTATGCACATGTGATGATTTGATCTTATGCATGATGGTTGATGAATATGGATGTATGCATGTTTATTTATTTTTATGGATGCATATGCTATGATGAATGCAAATGTTTTTTATTTATATATGATGTGCAGAATGAAATGGATGGATGGAATTTGTGATGGTTGGTTATGGCACCATAGACTGTTTACGACTCTGTTTATTTCATTTTTAGGCGATTGCTGTGATGCATGACTGTGTATGTATACATATGGTTTTTCTCTCTTTTTGTATTTTTTTATGGTATTGCAAATATGAAAAGTAGCGCAGTTGGTTTAAAAATGTAGCTAAGGTTTTCTGATACTCAGACGATTTTAACTCCCTAGCCACGACTATACTTTATATTACAAGACTTTTGGACTAGGTATGAATCGGACTTGTTTTTCACCAAGCTATTTCACATCCCTGTGTGTGCAATTGAGTTCATTTATGTGGTATTTGTCAGGATACCGCCAGTGCCAGATGGGCTTTCAACTGAACCTGTACTCAGGATCACCTAATTAGCTCCACTAACTCCTTTGTTGTATTTAGTTAGATTAATCTGCAGTGCTATCTAGGATACCATAAGCTAGCTCATCCACATGCAAACATTGATATGTACATAAGTTAATGTGACATATATATCATCATGCGGGAGGTTTACCGCCAGTGACCGATAGGCTATCAACCAAACCGATACTGAAGTTTGCCTCATGACCTTCTAAATTTCGAGAGTTCCAGAGATTCAAGTTCGACTCCCTTCTTTTCTTCAATTGTATTGGGATACTTGCTCGTTTGTAGTGATAAAATCACTGTTTATTTTTATTTGTTTTTCTTTTGAGCAAGGGATTTGGATATGGAGTGACGAGAATCACTATTGTATGTGCTTTTTGATGTATGCACTATGGGGTGTCAAATTTTTTGGAGTTTTGACGTTTGCAAATTTTTGATGTTTTGCAACTATTGAGAACTTTGGGATTCTTAGGGAATTGGGTAGGGAGGATGCTTGTCCTTTTGCCAACTCTCAGCATTCTTTGGGTCATTCGCACAGGGGGATGACCAAGATAACTGTTTCGCTTATGGTGAACTGGATTACTGTGCAGGTTTCATCTTTCGTTCACACAACTTGGGAATTTTTATGTGTTTTAATTTGTGTTAGGATGTTACGTAACAAGGCGTACTTCAAGTAGAACTCTACCTTCTTAAAATCTGTCTGACTCTGTACATTGCGTGGCTAAAGAGCAAAATGATGACTGAATTATGAAAACTCTTGATACATTAGAAGACCACTGACTCTTAGTGTGGTGAAAAGCGGTAAATGGTGTTTGTTTTTTTTTTTGGAACAATGTGGAACCAGATGGACTAGCAGAGCAATTACAGCCTATGGTGCCTTTGACTTGTATGACCACAAATATGCAATGTATGGGTGCGATGCTTAATGCAGCTATGTATTTTTGTATTTTTGATGGATTGATTTTTGTGAATATGAAGATGAGATGTGAGAAGCGCTTTTTGATGGATTTGAACATGCCTAGAAATGAGATGCAAATTTTTGTTGTTTTTGATGATTTTTGAATTTTGACTTTTCTTATTTTTGACCAAGCGATTGTGGAAATCCTTGGAGCATTTTGGGATTTGACCAAGCAATTTTAGGGATCCTTGGAGCGTTTTTGGAATTGACCAAGCAATTTTAGGGATCCTTGGAGCATTTTTGGGATTGACCAAGTGATTTTAGAGATCCTTGGAGCATTTTTGGGATTGACCAAGCGATTTTAGAGATCCTTGGAGCATTTTTGGGATTGACCAAGCGATTTTAGAGATCCTTGGAGCATTTTGGGGATTGACTCTCTTAGATATGAAATGGGCGCAAATGACTGATGTTCAAGGGTTCTGTTTCCTTGATTTCGTCAAGAGAAGCTAGCCGGTATGTCCCGGGTCCTATTTTGCTATCAATAACATATGGACCTAACCAATTTGCCACAAATTTGTCCCTTAGGTAGAACGAAAAACTAGAATTATGCTGGTTTTCCTTCAAAACCAAATCACCAACCCAAAAGTCTCTCAGGTGAACTTTCATGTTGTAAGCTTTCTTAAGTCGCTCTTGATAAATACGTAAATGCTCGAGAGAATTAACACGTCGTTCGTCAAGCAACGTAAGCTGGTCTAACCGAGCCTATCGTACAGTGTCATCATCGATGAACTCCTGCATTGATATGCATAGGGAAGGAATCTCCAACTCTAGAGGCATGACTGCCTTGGAGCCATACACGAGCGAAAATGGAGTGGCCCCAGTGGGTGTCCCAATGCTAGTGCGATAGGCCCATAGGGCAAGTGGGATTTGGATGTGCCAATCCTTATGACTGTCTGTGATTGTCTTTTTAAGGATGGCAACTAGCATTTTTTTTGATGCCTCTGCTTGCCCATTTGCATGTGGATAATAGGGTGTCAAAAAATTGTGCTGAATTTTGTACTTTGTGGTCAAAGTACGCACGTATTTGTTCTTGAAATGCATCCCATTATCCAAGACTATTTTGGATGGAATACCAAAACGACATATGATGTTATGCAAAATGAACTCCACAATGCGGGGTCCTGTCGTAGAGGTAAGCGAAACTGCTTCCACCCACTTGGTAAAATACTCTGTGGTCGTTATGATAAACATGTGACGGCCTAAAAATGCAGGAGAGATCTTTCCAATTAGATCGAAACCCCACTACAAAAATGACCAAGCAGACTGGACTGTATGCAAGGCCAAGGAAGGTACGTGCATCAAATTGGCATGATGTTGACACTTCACGCACTTCTTGACATATGCGCAACAATCTCACTCTAAATATGGCCAATAATAGCCCATGCAAAGAATGCGCTTTGTGATGGCCATACCACTGAAGTGGCCACCACATGTACCATCGTGCGCTTGGGCGATCGCCCAAGTGGACTCTTGTTGGTCCAAGCAACGAAGGAGGATTCCTTCATAGCTATGATGGTACAAAATGTCTCCTATCAAGACATACTTAGCCACTTTCTGCTTGAGTGCTCATTTTGTGACATGAGTCAATCCAAGTGGGAGATTACCTAACTTGAGGTAGTCTCTAATGGGTAAATACCGGTCTTGTTGATCAGAAACCTCGATAGTCTGAATAGCCAATCCCTCTTGAAGTTCATCCCTAGCGAACACTAAATGGGATAGAACCTGTAAGAATTGCGTTGTGTTGCTATTAATGGGAGTAGGGGAGAACAAGAACCCCCATTTGGCACGTTTCAGACGATCTTGGATTCAAGAGAACTTATCTAAGGATGGTTCAATCTGGATCATGTGGATTCCTAGCATCAAGTCTGAGCTTGTATGCTCCATCATGGATTGCGATAAGGTTTTGACTTGGATGGTTGTCATATCACCGGAAAGGTCTTGCGGGATTAGTGACCCCAAGGAGGCCATTGTGTCTGCAAAATGATTCGATGATCGAGGGAGTGCCTCGATGTCATACCACTCAATTTTTGCCAAGAATTTGTCCACAAGGGCTTTATAAGCCTGTAGAACTAGGCATTTGCATTGATATACCCCTTTGAATTGATTGAAAATTAACAGAGAATCACCAAAGATGTTCAATTGTTTGATGTTCATGGCAATTGTTGTCTGAAGACCTATGAGCAAGGCTTCATACTCTGCATTATTATTGGTGCACGAGAAATTTAATTTAAATGATAGGGGTATTGGAGCACCCATGCGGTGTGAAGAATACTATTCCCGCGCCACCACCTTGCTCACATTTAGAACCGTCGAAAAATAAGGTTATGTCGGCTTGTGACTCAGGCTCATCAGAATCTGGTGATTCTAAGACATGGAAGACCCCATCATTAGGTAGTTCTATGACTAGAGGCTGATCGTCTTCAAGAGGAGACTCCGCTAGTTGATCGGCTATGACTTGTCCTTTGATAGATTTTTTTCCAATAAACTCTATGTCAAATTCTATCAATAACATGATCCATTTCATCGTGCGACTACTATGATAAGTATGACTCATCATGTATCGCAATGGATTCTCCTTAGACACAACATACATAGTGTTGCTCAGCATGTAGTGGTGTAGCATTTTGGTAGCAAACACCATTGCCAAGTAGAGTTTCTTGATGTATGCATAGTTAAGTTCATAACTGACCAGGTGCGGCTAAGATAGTAAGTAGCCTGTTCCTTGTGAAGTTCATTCTTTTGGGCTAGCATGGCACCCAGTGCCACCTCAGTAGCTGAGATGTATAAGTAGAACGACACTCCTGGTCTAGGTTGTGCCAATACTGGTGGCGAAGCCAGGTATTATTTGATTTCATCAAAGGCTAACTGGCACTCATCATCCCAGTGAAATGCAACCCCCTTGTGCAATAATTTGTTCATGGGTCAGCACTTGTCAGATAACTATGCTATGAAGCACTTAATTGACGCGACCTTTCCTTGCAGACTTTTGAGCTGCTTGATGGTAGTTGGGGGAACCATTTCAAGGATTGCCTTGAATTTCTTTGGGTCCACCTCGATGCCTCACTTTGAGACTATGAAACCCAAGAGTTTTCCAGATGTGACGCCAAATACACACTTCTTGGGATTTAGTCTAACTTTATGCTCCATGAGGTGATCGAGGATCTTGCTTAAGTCATCGATATGATTTGAGCGCAACAAAGACTTGGCTAACAAATCATCCATGTAATATTCCAAATTTTTATACATGTAGTTGTGGAAGATGTATGTCATGGCACGTTGGTAGGTGGCGCCAACATTTTTAATGCCAAAAGGCATGACCTTGTAACAAAATGTCCCCCAAGGCGTTGTGAACACCATTTTTAGTTGGTCTTCAGGATTGATACGAATCTGAATGTATCCTGAGAAACCATCCATGAGGGAGAGCATTTCATGATCTACTGTAGCGTCTACCAACGCGTCGATGCTCGGCAAGGGGAAATCATCCTTAGGACTCGCTTTGTTTAGATCTCAAAAATTAGTGCATATGCAAATCCTCCCATCGAGCTTTTTTACTGGTACCATTTTGGACAGCCATGGAGGATAATCCATGCAGATGACAAACTATGCATCTAACAGCTTTTGCAATTCATCTTTGACCATCAAGGCCACTTTTGGGTCCATCTTACATAGTTTTTTCTTTACGGGCTTGATTGTCGGATCAAGTGTTAAATTATGCATGACTAGCTGCGGGTCTAGTCCTAGCATATCCTTCTATGACCATGCAAAAACCTCCTTCTTATCTTTGAGAAGTGCAATGTAGTTAGCTTGCTCTTCAGGTGATAAGCTTACCCCCAGCTTGATAATCTATGGATTCATTGGATCCAAGACGATATCTACGTCAATCGTCTCCTCGACTGACATGTGGGATCCGTCCTCCAATTTATGTGGAGTTGGGATCAAATGGATATCATCAACTGAATTTAAATCTGCATTGCGAACCACGGGTTCCTCTTCAGCCTGAAAAATATCCTCAGTTGTCCCTGGGGTAAAATGAGGCATCTTACCGAAAGGCCAGTACTTTGATGGTGAGAGAGGTGAATTGACGTGATCCCAGTCAATGGCATCTATTTCTAGATGCAATGACCGTGCTGGATCAGCCAGATTGTGGATGGGTGCGGTCAAATTAATGGAGATCATGTGGATGGAATGAATTTGGTTTCCATTATCGCAGGTATGACAACTCAAACATTTTGGATGCTCCCTATACTCTGGATCTGGCTCTAGGGGAACGGGCACGAACTGATCTACCCTATGTGCTGATAAGAAGACAGGGTCTTCCCTCGGCACTGATGTCATTATGGGGTCTCAGGGTGGACAGTGCTCATCGTAGATTTGGAGCCATGGATCCAACACTTGGTCCCACCATGCTGGGTCTACGTACCATTCGTGCCCTAACCTTATGCCTAATTGTCCCATCAGATCTTCATGAGTTAAAGGTCGATTGTGCCATCACGCATGATTAAGATAGTCCATCTCAGTTTTTGGCAACTAGCATTTTGTTTGATGCCTCTGCTTGCCCATTCGCCTACGGATAATAGGGTGTCAAAAAACTATGCTGAATTTTTTACTTTGTGGTCAAAGTACACATGTCTTTGTTCTTGAAAGGCATCCCATTATTCGAGACTATTTTGGATGGAATACCAAAATGACATATGATGATATGCAAAATGAACTCCATAATGTGGGGTCCTGTCGTAGAGGTAAGCGGAACTGCTTCAACCCACTTGGTAAAATACTCTGTGGTCGTTATGATAAACGTGTGACAGCCTGACGACACATGAGAGATCTTTCCAATTAGATCGAAACCCCACTACAAAAATGACCAAGCAGACTGGACTATCTGCAAGGCCTGGGAAGGTACATGCATCAAATTAGCATGATGTTGACACTTCATGCACTTCTTGACATATGCGCAACAATATCACTCTAAAGATGGCCAATAATAGCCCATGCAAAGAATGCGCTTTGCGATGGCCATACCACTGAAGTGGCCACCACATGTACCATCATGCACTTGGGCAATCGCCCAAGTGGACTCTTGTTGGTCCAAGCAATGAAGGAGGATTCCTTCATAGCTATGACAATACAAAATGTCTCCTATCAATAGCCGCTTTCTACTTGAGTGCTGGTTTTGCGACATGAGTCAATCCAAGCGGGAGATTACCTAACTTGAGGTAGTATCTAATGGTTAAATACCAGTCCTGTTGATCAGAAACCTCGACAGTCTGAATAGCCAATCCCTCTTGAAGTTCATCCCTAGCAAAAGTTGAATGGGATAGAACCTGTAAGAATAGCATTGTGTTGCTATTAACGGGAGTAGGGGAGAACAAGGACCCCTAGTTGGCACGTTTCAGATGATCTTGGATTCAAGAGATCTTATCCGAGGATGGTTCAATCTGGATAATGTGGATTCCTAGCATCAAGTTTGAGCTTGCACGCTCCATCATGGATTGCGATAAGGTTTTTACTTGGATGGTTGTCATATCACCAAAAAGGTCTTGCAGGATTAGTGACCCCAAGGAGGCCATTGTGTCCGCAAAATGATTCGATGATCGAGGGAGTTCCTCGATGTCATACCACTCAAGTTTTTCTAGGAATTTGTCCACAAGGGCTTTATAAGCCTGCAGAATTGGGCATTTGCATTGATATACCCCTTTGACGTGATTGACAATTAACAGTGATTTACCAAATATGTTCAATCATTTGATGTTCATGGCGATTACTGTTTGAATACCTATAAGCAAGGCTTCATACTTTGCATTATTGTTGGTGCACGAGAAATTTAATTTAAATGATAGGGGCATTGGAGTGCCTTGCGATGTGAAGAATACTATTCCTACGCCACCACCTTGCTCACATTTAGAACCATAAAAAAATAAAGTTATGTCAGCTTGTGACTCAGGCTCATCAGAATCTGGTGATTCTAAGACATGGAAGATCCCATCATCGGGTAGTTCTATGACTGAGGCTGATCGTCTTCAAGAGGAGCCTTCGCTAGTTGATCGGCTATGACTTGTCCTTTGATAGATTTTTGTCCAATAAAATCTATGTCAAATTTCATCAACAACATGATCCATTTCGTCGTGCGACTACTATGATAAGTATGACTCATCATGTATCACAATGGATTCTCCTTAGACACAACATACGTAGTGTTGCTCAGCATGTAGTGGTGTAGCTTTTTGGTAGCAAACACCACTGCCAAGCAGAGTTTCTCGACGTATGCATAGTTAAGTTCATAACTGACCAAGGTGTGGCTAAGATAGTAAGTAGCCTGTTCCTTGTGAAGTTCATTCTTTTGGGCTAGCATAGCGCCCAGTGCCACCTCAATAGCTGATATGTATAAGTAGAATGACACTCCTGGTCTAGGTGGTGCCAATATTGTTGGTGAAGCCAGGTATTGTTTGATTTCATCAAAGGCTGACTGGCACTCATCATCCCAGTGAAATGCAACCCCCTTATGCAATAATTTGTTCATGGGTCGGCACTTGTCAGATAATTGTGCTATGAAGCGCTTAATCGACGCGACCTTTCCTTGCAGACTTCTGAGCTACTTGATGGTAGTTGGGGGAACCATTTCAAGGATTGCCTTGAATTTCTTTGGGTCCACCTCGATGCCTCGCTTTGAGACTGTGAAACCCAAGATTTTTCCATATGTGATGCCAAATACGCACTTCTTGGGATTTAGTCTAACTTTATGCTCCTTGAGGCGATCGAGGATCTTGCTTAAGTCATCGATATGATTTGAGCGCAACAAAGAATTGGCTAACAAATCATCCATGTAATCTTCCAAAGTTTTATACATGTAGTCATGGAAGATGTATGTCATGGCACATTGGTAGGTGGCGCCAACATTTTTAAGGCCAAAAGGCATGACCTTGTAACAAAATGTCCCCCAAGGCGTTGTGAACGCTATTTTTAGTTGGTCTTTAGGATTGATATGAATCTGATTGTATCTTGAGAAACTATCCATGAGGGAGAGCATTTCGTGACATACTATAGCGTCTACCAATGCATCGATGCTCGACAAGGGGAAATCATCCTTAGGACTCGTTTTGTTTAGATCTCAAAAATTAGTGCATATGTGAATCCTTCCATCGGGATTTTTGACGGGTACCATGTTGGACAGCCATGGCAGATAATCCAGGTAGATAACAAACTGTGGATCCAATAGCTTTTGCAATTCATATTTGACCATCAAGGCCACTGTTGGGTGCATCTTACGTAGTTTTTTCTTTACGAGCTTGATTGTTGGATCAAGCGTTAAATTATGCATGACTAGTTGTGGGTCTAGTCCTGGCATATCCTTGTATGACCATGCAAAAACCTCCTTCTCTTTGAGAAGGGCAATGTAGTCAGCTTGCTCTTCGGGGGATAAGCTTACCCCCATATTGATAATCTGTGGATTCATTGGATCCAAGCCAATATCTACGTCAATCGTCTCCTCGATCGACATGTGGGATCTGTCCTCCAATTGATGTGGAGTTGGGATCAAATGGATATCATTAGCTGAATTTAAATTTGTGTTGGGAACCATGGGTTCCTCTTCAGCCTAAAAAATATCCTCAGTTTTCCCTAGGGTAAAATGAGGCATCTTACCAAAAGGCTAGTACTCTGATGGTGAGAGAGGTGAATTGACACTATCCTAGTCGATGGCATTTGTGTCTAGATGCAATGACCGTGTTGGATCAGCCGGATTGTGGATGGGTGTAGTCAAATCAATGGAGATCATGTGGATGGAATGAATTTTGTCTCCATTACCACGAGTATGACAACTCAAACATTCTGGATGCTCCCTATACTCTAGATCTAGCTCTAGGGGAACAGGCACGAACGGATCTGCCCTATGTGCTGATAAGAAGACAAGGTCTTCCCTCGGCACTGATGTCATTATAGGGTCTCGGGGTGGATAGTGCTCATCATAGATTTGGATCCATGGATCCAACACTTGGTCCCACCATGCTGGGTCTATGTACCATTCGTGCCCTAACCTTATGCCTAATTGTCCCATCAGATCTTCATGAGTTAAAGGTCGATTGTGCCGTCGTGCATGATTAAGATAGTCCATCTCAGTTTTTGGCAACTAGCATTTTGTTTGACGCCTCTGCTTGCCCATTCACCTATGGATAATAGGGTGTCAAAAAACTATGCTGAATTTTGTACTTTGTGGTCAAAGCACGCACATCTTTGTTCTTGAAAGGCATCCCATTATCCGAGACTATTTTGGATGGAATACCAAAACGACATATGATGTTATGCAAAATGAACTCCACAATGCGGGGTCCTGTCATAGAGGTAAGCGGAACTACTTCCACCCACTTGGTAAAATACTCTATGGCCGTTATGATAAACATGTGATGGCCTGACGATGCAGGAGAGATCTTTCCAATTAGATCGAAACCCCACTGCAAAAATGACCAAGCAGACTGGACTATCTGCAAGGCCTGGGAAGGTACGTGCATCAAATTGGCATGATGTTGACACTTCACGCACTTCTTGACATATGCAAAACAATCTCACTCTAAATATGGCCAATAATAGCCCATGCGAAGAATGCGCTTTGTGATGGCCATACCACTGAAGTGGCCACCACATGTACCATCGTGCGCTTGGGTGATCGCCCAAGTGGACTCTTGCTAGTCCAAGCAACGAAGGAGGATTCCTTCATAGCTATGACGGTACAAAATGTCTCCTATCAAGACATACTTAGCCGCTTTTTTCTTCAATGCTAGTTTTGCGACATGAGTCAATCCAAGTGGGAGATTACCTAACTTGAGGTAGTCTCTAATGGGTAAATACCAGTCATATTGATCAGAAACCTCGACAGTCTGAATAGCCAATCCATCTTTAAGTTCATCCCTAGCGAACGCTGAATGGGATAGAACCTGTAAGAATAGCATTATGTTGCTATTAATGGGAGTAGGGGAGAACAAGGACCCCCAGTTGGCACATTTTAGACGATCTTGGATTCGAGAGAACTTATCCGAGGATGGTTCAATCTGGATCATGTGGATTCCTGGCGTCAAGTCTGAGCTTGCACGCTCCATCGTGGATTGCGATAATGTTTTGACTTGGATGGTTGTCATATCACCGGAAAGGTCTTGTAGGATTAGTGACCCCAAGGAAGCCATTGTGTCCACAAAATGATTCGATGATCGAGGGAGTGCCTCGATGTCATACCACTCAAGTTTTACAAATAATTTGTCCACAAGGGCTTTATAAGCCTGTAGAACTGGGCATTTGCATTGATATACCCCTTTGACTTGATTGACAATTAACAACGAATCACCAAAGATGTTCAATCGTTTGATGTTCATGGCGATTGTTGTCTAAAGACCTATGAGCAAGGCTTCATACTCTGCATTATTGTTGGTGCACGAGAAATTTAATTTAAATGACAGGGGCATTGGAGCACCCTGTGGTGTGAAGAATACTATTCCTACGCCACCACCTTGCTCACATTTAGAACCATCAAAAAATAAGGTTATGTCAGCCTGTGACTCAGGCTCATCAGAATCTGGAAATTCTTAGACATGGAATACCCCATCATCGGGTAGTTCTATGACTAGAGGCTGATCGTCTTCAAGAGGTGCCTCTGGTAGTTGATCGGCTATGACCTGTCCTTTGATAGATTTTTGTCCAATAAACTCTATGTCAAATTCTATCAACAACATGATCCATTTTTTTGTGCGACTACTATGATAAGTATGACTCATCATGTATCGCAATGGATTCTCCTTAGATACAACATACGTAGTGTTGCTCAACATGTAGTGGTGTAGCTTTTTGGTAGCAAACACCACTGCCAAGCAGAGTTTCTTGACGTATGCATAGTTAAGTTCATAACTGACCAGGGTGCAGCTAAGATAGTAAGTAGCCTGTTCCTTGTGAAGTTCATTCTTCTAGGCTAGCATGGTGCCACCTCAGTAGCTGAGATGTATAAGTAGAACGATACTCCTGGTCTAGGTGGTGCCAATACTGGCAACGAAGCCAGGTATTGTTTGATTTCATCAAAGGCTAACTGGAACTCATCATCCCAGTGAAATGCAACCCCCTTGTGCAATAATTTGTTCATGAGTCAGCACTTGTCAGATAACTGTGCTATGAAGTGATTAATCGACACGACCTTTCCTTGTAGACTTCTGAGCTCCTTGATGGTAGTTGGGGGAACCATTTCAAGGATTGCCTTGAATTTCTTTGGGTCCACCTCGATGCCTCACTTTGAGACTATGAAACCCAAGAGTTTTCCAGATGTGATGCCAAATACGCACTTCTTGGGATTTAGTCTAACTTTATGCTCCATGAGGCGATCGAGGATCTTGCTTAAGTCATCGATATGATTTGAGTGCAACAAAGACTTGGCTAACAAATCATCCATGTAATCTTCCAAATTTTTATGCATGTAGTCATGGAAGATGTATGTCATGGCATGTTGGTAGGTGGCACCAGCATTTTTAAGGCCAAAAGGTATGACCTTGTAACAAAATGTCCCCCAAGGCGTTGTGAACGCTGTTTTTAGTTGGTCTTCAGGATTGATACGAATCTGATTGTATCCTGAGAAACCATCCATGAGGGAGAGCATTTTGTGACCTACTGTAGCATCTACCAACGCATCGATGCTCGGTAAGGGGAAATCATCCTTAGGACTCACTTTGTTTAGATCTCAAAAATTAGTGCATATGTGAATCCTCCCGTCAGGAGTTTTTATGAACCATGTTGGACAGCCATGGCAGATAATCCATGTAGATGAAAAACTGGGCATCCAACAGCTTTTGCAATTCGTCTTTGACCATCAAGGCCACTGTTGGGTGCATCTTACGTAGTTTTTGCTTTACGGGATTGATTGTCGGATCAAGCGTTAAATTACGCGTGACTAGCTACGGGTCTAGTCCTGGCATATCCTTGTATGACTATGCAAAAACCTCCTTCTTCTCTTTGAGAAGGGAAATGTAGTCAACTTGCTCTTCAGGGGATAAGCTTAACCCTAGCTTGATAATTTGTGGATTCATTGGATCCAAGATGATATCTATGTCAATCATCTCCTCGACTGAAATGTGGGATCTGTCCTCAAATTTATGTGGAGTTGGGATCAAATGGATATCATCAGTTGAATTTAAATCTGCATTGGGAACCACGGGTTCCTCTTCAGCCTGAAAAATATCCTCAGTTGTCCCTGGGGTAAAATGAGGCATCTTATCGAAAGGCTAGTACTCTGATGGTGAGAGAGGTGAATTGACGCGATCCCAGTCGATGGCATCTATGTCTAGATGCAATGACCATGCTGGATCGGCTGGATTGTGGATGGGTGCGGTCAAATCAATGGATATCATGTGGATGGAATGAATTTGGTCTCCATTACCATGGGTATGACAACTCAAACATTCTGGATGCTCTCTATACTTTGGATCTAGCTCTAGGGGAACGGGCATGAACGGATATGCCCTATGTGCTGATAGGAAGACAGGGTCTTCCCTCGACACTGATGTCATTATAAGGTCTCGGGGTGGACGGTGCTCATCGTAGATTTGGAGCCATGGATCCAACACTTGGTCCCACCATTTTGGTTCTACGTACCATTCATGCCCTAACATTATGCCTAATTGTCCCATCAGATCTTCATGAGTTAAAGGGCGATTGTGCCATCGCGCATGATTAAGATAGTCCATCTCAGTTTCATCTTTGTAATCATCATCGGTGATCCAAAGGCCCTCATTGGCCCTGACAACTGTTTGCGACATATTATGCTCATCTTGTTCGAGCAAATTAATCTGATCCCATTGTTGTTGTTCCAAATTCGGTGGGGGGACCTGATTCTATTGACATTACACTGGTTCAATTGGAACCTCTAAAGGGAACAGTTTCAAAAAGATCTCTGGACACCGTTTATGTTCTCCTTGGGAGTTAGTGTCTGAAATTTTGCCTCTCTCTAGCAAAGGAGAGGGATTACTGATGTTGCCAAGGGTGTTTGTTGACCATGGGAGGTAATCTCCCAATGTATATTCTGTATTTGGGTTGGCATAAGGATCTGATGCCAATCCACCCTTGTTGCCTATTTCTAGGCATTGCATGTTTTCCACCAAGATGTCTAAGGGGAGGGGGTGGTTGAACCCTACTCCCAACTTATCATATGGCATTTGGTATCTTGGATGGCAAAGGACACGCATCCCTTGCTCATACCTGCGTATCCCGTATCCATGCCAATTGCATTGGCCGAGATATCTCAGAGCGAAGTCCGGGTTTGACAGATAATTGACATTTTCAGCAAAAGGCTCTTCGTCCTTGTCCTTTTGCTTGCATGGTTTAGGACCATGATCAAGGCCCCCATACACAAAATTAGTCTGGTTTGGTGGGTAACCTAGAGGAACAACTGTCCCTATGGGAAGGTGAGGTCTCCCCATGTCCTGTATTGATTCTAATGCTGGCGTTGCCACAACATTCTGCACAAGATACTCCCCCAGGCCCATACTAGCCATTTCAAGAGAAATTTTTGATGCTTGGGAGGGAGGGAATGGGAGGCCTTCCTGAGTCCATTCCATGTTTGGTGGGTTAGGAGTCTCAGCTTCCGTTGTGCTAGGTATTTCTTCTGTTGATACAATTGATATTGTTGGCAATGCCTCTTCTAAGGGCTAAGCCTCTTCCAAGATCTGTTTTCCTTTGTCCTTCTATTTAGCCATGACAGGTGGCGTTGGTAGTGAAGGAACAGATGATGAAGACTCACCTGGCTGGGATTTTGATGATTTGGTCACCAGTGGTGCCCGCGGTATTGGACCCTATTTAGATGGATTTAACTGGAAATCCAAATGCGTTGAAGGGAGGGTCGATTGAGGCATTAATTGCATTGCATTGCAATATTTGAAGGGTTCTAAGTCCATCGGGACTACATGTACTTCTCCTTCAAATGCATACTTTAGACACTGGTGAGCGATCGAAGGGACACACTTCATGTCCCTGATCCATGGCCGCCCTAGAAGTATGTTGTAAGCCATCTCGCCTTCCAAAACATGGCACAATGTTGGTATTGTCTTTTGTCCTACCTAGATGGGCAGAACAATTGTGCTGACTGTCGAGCATATTGCATCGTTGAATTCTCATAGTGTGTATGTGGAAGCCATGATATGAGAGGCTGGTAGATTTAGATGTTTTAATGCTACGGTAGTAATGATGTTACTAGATGAGCCAATATCTACCAACACTCTCTTGTACGGGATCCCGTTGACCCATGCGATAACGTGTAGGGGTGGATCTGCCATGTCATTCGATATTGTTTTAACTTCATCCTCTCTGAAGGTAATGATCGGCTCCGTACATCATTTCACATGTCCCACGAAGTTATTGAAAGAATTTTCTTCATGAGGCTGTAACTCGATGGCTTTCAAAATTTCCATGAGAGCTTCTCTATGGGGTGTTGACTATTGAATAAGCTCATAAATGGAAAGCCTAGCCGATGTGGTCTACAAACTCTGTGTGAGTTTGGTCCATATCATGACCTCGGGTCTAGGCGGAGGCAACTGCATAGGGCATTGTTGAGGTTGCGACGTTGTTGGAACTTCTCTTGTAGCTACCTCGGGGGCAACTCCTAGGTACTTTTTGTTCCTGGTCACTATGCTGATCATTCCCACAAATCCTTGCATGGGAAGATTCTGTCGCACCTCATTGACCTGAAGAGGTTTTGCCTGTGCCTCATGGGCAGGCAAAGGGTCCTTGAAAACCCCCATTTGTTGATTATTTGGTGCTATGGGGTTGTCCACGGCCAATGTTTTATTATCGATCAAATCTTGGATTAATCCCTTGAATTTCCAACATCCATTCAGGTCATGTCCCCTTCGCCTATGGAACCTACAATATAATTCCTCTCTGTATCCCTTAGGCTTGGGAGCATTAGGATCTACAGTTTGGATTTTTGGAAGGGTGACTAAATTTGCCGCTGACAAGCGGTCAAATAGGGAGTCCCTGGACTCCGCATAAGGGGTGAATTGTCGCCTAGGGTGACGCTACTAATTTTGCTCCTGTTTTTTATTATCTCTTTCATAATTAGGAGGCACTGCCTGATAATTAGCCTTTTGGGGCTGTATTTCTTGCACAGGCTTGGGGACATTTATCGCAACTTGATTAACCACAGCGGGTTGTGATTGCGTAGTCCCGGTCTTAGTGTTTTTGTTCCACTCTTTCTTTTTAGGCTTGGCGATTGTGCCCTCCCCTATTTTGATCTCTTCTATAACTCTGGCTTGCGCCAAAGCTTCTTCTAGGTTGGCGTATTGTTGTAGCAGCAATAGCCCAGAGATCGATTTCAAGCAACTTCGTGCAAACATCTGTGTGAGGTCAAACATAGGGGGAAGGTAGGGTAGCTTAGAAAGCAGAGCCCTCCATCGATTCTCGTATGCTACCATTGTCTCTTCCTCATATTGCTTGAGGCTGGCCAGATCACTCAGTGATGCCTTCTTCTTGGTGTTGAAGGCAAAGCATTCAAGGAACACATCTACTAATTGATCTAGGTTATTTATGCTGTGTTTTGGTAACTGTGTGAACCAATCCGAGGTAGGACCTACGAATGTGGTTATGAATGTCCTAAGCAACAATGCATCATTATCTTGAATGCCGAAGCATTGGCTCAGGAATCTTGTGACATGTTCTTGTGCATCCTCTTCACCTTTAAAGACTGCCAATTGAGGCAACTTGAAATGTTCGGGGTAAAGAGGTGTGGGCATTGAGGGATGCACTGGATGACTGTAGAGTTGACGTAACGTGGGCTTTTGATGCCCAAAATATTTTGTCTCCATAGACTCCAAACGCTCTAATAGCGCTTTGTATGCATCGGAAGATTTAATTTCTTCCTCTTTTGTTTGCTCCCGTTGTGAGTTATGGGAGACTGGAGGCCTATGGGGGGGTGGCCGAATGGTAGCCCTCCCGCCTTGATAGGGCGTTTTGGCCCGTTCTATTTTTGGTTCATATTCCTCATGAACTTCTTGAGGAGTCTCTAGGCGAGACCTATGACCCTGAGTGAGTCCCCGCTGAGGGTACCCATCATTGTTTCGGGGAGTGGCCTCCCTCTCGGGTCTATAAGGTCTCGGAGGCAAAGCTTGACGAGGTCGCGGAGACCTGTCCTGCACCAAAGGGTTATGCCTCTCATATTGTTCTACTTTTTGGGTGTGAGGGGTTGGCACCCTCTCAGGTAGTTTATAATGTAGCTCATCCACTTCGCGCTGCATGCGCTCTTTATTAAGGCGGTATAAGTACTCTAACTCCTGATGACCTTGCTCAAGCTGCGTGATTCGAGCTTGGCGAGCGGCATGTCTGGCGACTGCCGGGTCAATTTGGTCTACCATATTTTGCTCGGGAGGCTTGAATGTTTCTCCTATGTATTTGCCTCGGTCTTGATGATCTAAAATTTCAATGGGTCGCTTCCCTCTATCGAGGTTGGTGGCATTTACTTGAGGCTCTGGCCTCGATGGGTGACCATGATATCTAGCAAGTGCAAAAACACAAGGTTCCCACACTGTATGTTGTTCCCGAGGAATGCGATGGTCTTCCTCGTACTCCCTTTCATGGGTGTGAAAGGGGCGGGTATAGTTAGCTCACCCTGTGTGGAGAGCCCTACGCTCTGGGTTTTGTCTTTCAATTCTAATGGGAGGCAAAGGAGAGGTGTCGTATTCACGTTGTCTCTCCTCATGGACACTGTGCCTCTCTAGCGCTTCATCGCGCTGTGGCCACTCAGATCTAGCCTCAAAAGGTGGTTTTCTATTTACGTCGAGTGCCACATGTAAAGCTTCTTCCCGAAAGGGGCTGTGTTGAATGGGCATACCCCACAGAGGGGGGTCCCAATAATTCCTTCTTGATGTGGCCTGATGTGGACTCTCTTGTAGGCCAGACCGCCAAGGCGGTATGGCCAAGTCCTCAAGGCTAAAGCGAAGGCGACCAACGCCCTCTCTTTGTGCACCTTCCGCAGCATCCGCCCTTGATTGGGCTTGGCTACGGGTGTACACCATTGTGGTGCTTCTCTACTAGCTAAGCATATTTTTATCTCGTTTATGATGATTTTTTTTTTTGTTACACTAAGCAGAAATGAACACACACATACACAAACAATGATTATCTCTTTTAAGGATTAATAGTGTGTCCTAAACTGGTTTAGTGCATTTTGATGTTTTTGTTTTGTTTTTGAAAGTTTTGAAGAACATTTAAATGCAGAATGTTGGCTCATATGACTCCCATAAATGGTCGCCCCTTCAATATACCATTGTCGGACCGATATACCAACCTCTCTATATACCCGCCCTTACGAGAGGGAAACTATAGGTACGTGAGAGCAGATGGTACGTGGAACATAGGTGGTACGAAAGGGGGATTGTCCTGTTAATGACACCTACCATAGAAGACTTATCCTCGCACGCATGGGAATCACCCCAGTGACACTCGGTCAACTTTCATCAGGATTTACGCCTAACAACAGTGACAATCGGGGAAATGGATGCAAAGTCAAGCCAAGGTGGTGATGAACCCACCGTTGGTCTTGCTCAAGGGCTAGGGTCTTACGACCAGCTCCTTGGTTAAAAATGTGCCACGTGATGTGTGTGTGGTTTATTTTACTTAAAATTGAAACATGCAAGCAACCACTATTTTCTTTAAGCACGCAAGAATTGATAGAAAGTGAAAGCAAAAAATTAAAAAATGACAAAGACAGTTTTGGAACCTTACCTCTTTTCTGCCCAGACTTGCTGTTTCTGATCCTCGGCTCTAAAAATTTACAGACAAAAATTTGTCCCTCTGTGAGACGAATTACAGAACAGAATTCGTCCCTGCCAGAGACGAATTTAAATTCATCTCAGGGTCAGACAAATTACAGTAAAGTATTCATCACAGTCAGAGACGAATAACAGTCTGCTTTAAAAAAATTGTACCTATCAAGCACAAAACACAGAAATGGATCAGTTACTTGATCTTAAAACCAGGGGACAGAGTCCCACCGTGATCGCCACTGAAAGCATGAGATTCTAGAAATAAAAGGAAAACTATAGCTATGCAATGTAAGACAAAATATAATGCTTTAATCCTATGCCTCTGAAATGCACGAAACAAAGAAAGGAGATAAATCAAAAATGAAAGAAATATGTATGGAAAGCACAACCCTTTTTATTCAATTTTCTTATCCTCGGTTACAAAGACGTCTCCTCCCTTTTTAGGGGCTAGGAGCGTTAAATAGATCTTGGTTACAATTGTGACTTAGTCTTCCTCCTTCCGCATGCCCACATGCAAAATGGGCGGGCCAAAGTGTTGCCGCCGCTGATGTTGATGAGTCCTTGGTTCTTGCTACTTCTCCTGCAATCAAAGAAACAATAAAGGCGTTAGTAGCACCTGCTGCAAATGTGAAACATTTGTTCCTTGAAATTAGTGAAAGATGTATGCCTAAGACTGACTAAAATGATGCATGAAATGATCCTAAATGACCTACAAATCTGACAGAGGTCAGAAGACATTACCAGAGGGCCACTGCCATTGAAACAGTCGGCCAATCTACTTTCAACTGGAATTCGTCCCTGGGTGGGACGAATTTCAACTGTTATTCGTCCCCGGGTGGGACGAATTCAATTGTGTTAGAACACCGAGTTGATGCTGCTGCTCCAATGTCACACCTCGGGATCTCCAAAACACCTACAGACAAAAGGGTTAAGTAATTGGGGCCATTTTGGGATGACCCAGATGGTCGGATTCTCCCAATTTGACCTCCATCACCAAGAATTTGATGTTGTTACCTGCAAGTTAGTGGGACAACAAAGCGACAAAAAGCATGATGAAATCTGATCAAAACGTTATGGAATTGAAGCTATGAATTATCTAGACAGCATAACATGAAATGCAAAATGAACAAATGATCTAGAATACTTTAGAATGAAACTTAGAAAATGCGGGGTGCCCGAGTGGGCCTCCCACCGTTGGCACTTGATTTCGACACCAATCCACTAGGGATGGGCCCAAAACCTCTTAGGATTGTGTTGTCGGAAAATTGGTGGATTAAAGTGGTCAAATGTTGGGTTTGGGTTCGGATCCACGCTTCCAAAAGCCACCCAATAACCTCTCTTGCGAAAGAGATTAATGGATGTGAGAAGGTGAATCAAAAAGGATGCAAATGGGTGTTCAATTGGGCAGCACTTCGTTGCTTGAAAATGCCTCCAACCTCTCCTTCTTTGGGTGGGAAAGTCCACCATTTTATAGACCCATGGGGTCTCTTTGGAGGGGCATGTAGGGATGCCATGTGGCGGCCATGCCTTCCCAAGAGGGAGGAGACTCCTCCCTGACTTGGGCTTCCATGACTGCCTTTGTGACAGTCCACTAACTACCAACCTACCCACCTACACGCGCATGCACGGCAGGAGGCAATAATTGACTATCCTTGGCTGCCACTTGGCGGCATTTTTCTTTTTGCCCATTAAACCTGGAATTCGTCCTGACCAGAGACGATTTCAGAATTCGTCCCTGGGTGAGATGAATCCTAGTTAGTATTCGTCCCTGGGTGAGACGAATACTGGGCAAAGTGCCTGAATGTGCCAAATTGCTTCTTGACCTTACAAAATTGCTATGAAAGTGGTTAGGACCACTGTTTAACCTCTGAGGGCTGCCCTGGGGGCTGTGTGTGTCAAAGCGATCAGTGTTTATAGTCACATAATTGAATTGGTGTTGTTTTGGTGTCTACACTCTCCCTTACCTTTAACTTAAGTCGAATAATAAGAGTGTCTATTTGTAGATATATATCCACCATTATGGTATAAATTTGGTATAATAGTTAGACCTCTATGATCACTCTTATATCCTAGGTTCTCTACAATAGAAGGATGTAATATCCATATTATGAGAAGCATTGGTCTACACCTGGGTATGCCGATCTTCATGGTAATGCAGGTGGAGATTCCCTTGTTTTATCAACTACCCTCTATATAGTGGTGTTTTTTGTGCTCTAGGATATCTAGGGGTCACATTGAGTAGGTATACCTAAACTTTCTTGATACTATCTCCACTAAATGAGGATTCATCCCCTTTGGTCAATGATACATAATACAATGTTTGATCAAACAACTACAACCTCTCTTTTTTCCCATAGTCCATTATTAAGTAGTTGATGGATAGGGTATCCAAATAATAATTTCCTTCACAATACATGATAGAGGAGGTACATGTAAATTAGGTTCTCTATGTATATATTGCCACCAATGAGTATGGATCTCCCATCGATGTATATTTTAATTAAATCCAAATGGCTTGCATATAGTAAAATGCTCAAAATTTCATGTCTCAAGCAAAAATTTAGTTTATTCATATTTTCTATCCTATACTAGATTTGGTACACATTGTGATATAGCAATTATAAGAGTGTGTGGCCCTAAGGAAAGCCCCTCCTAGTCCTTTTGTGTAATGAACCTCTTCTTCTCATGGAAATATTTCACCTCAAAAATTATTAGTTATGAGATATATTGAGATAAGAAACTATTTTCTAAAGATGAGTCTATCTATTATTATAAGTAATATTGATAAATTCAGCACTAGTATCGTATTTCCAATATTGAAAGCATTCATTAAGTAATATATGGAATTATGAAATAACAATAAATGCGAGAATTCAAAGCACGTAATATTACTATCACTGGTCTCTTTGAGTGGTCAACCTCCTTAAACATATTTTAATTCTCCACTCCTACTTATATCTAACTTAACATGCGGTCCACTTCTAAATTAATACATGGTCCACTTTACACACAATATCATATGCCAATATGAGTTTCAATTTGGGGTACATAACATGCCACCCCCCTTAGAGAAGCTTTATTCTCAAATCTAAAAGGTTAGAAGCTATTATTAAAACTCCTACAACAGATCCCATGTTACATCTTTTGATATCAACCTATGGCACTACATTAGAACTTTTATTATATCATGAGAGTGAATATGTCAAGTCATATGATACAAAAAGTGTATAGGTTGTTGAATAATGGATCCTTCTTCATATAATTTAGGAAGGACCATTTGTATTTGGGTATCAACTCTTACCACTATCACAACCCAAAATTTCCCATCTTATCTGAAGTCTTTTTTTTTTTAAATTACTTATTTAAACTAAAATCCTACTACCGATAATTCTAATACAACCTTAACAACACTTCCTAAACTTGAACAAAACCCAAACACCAATTACACCTATCCCTACCACATGTGTGAGTCTATCCACACATGTGTATTAGGTGTTACCTTTCCGTTCCATTTGACTATCACAAGGTACACCTATCCCTACTTCATGTGTAAGTCTATCTACACATGAGCATTAGGTGGAATCCTTCTATTCCATTTGACTAACACAAGTTACACCTATCCCTACTTCATGTGTAAGTCTATCTACACATGAGTATTAGGTGCTCTCTTTTCACTAAAGCTATCTTTCTCAATGTATACTTTGAGCTAGCTCTACCATTTCAATCCTTTGAAAGGTGGATTTATCTCCTTTGCAAATTGCACACGTCAATATATGCAATATCCGAGCATAGGGTTATTTCCTTCCAACTTATTTCCATGAGATTTTATTCCCCTTTTTTTATAGGCCACTTCCTCTACATTCGAGGGAAATAGAAAAGTCAAACTTCCTTCAAGTAAATAAAGATCATGAAAGGTTACCCCATTCTAATACTTTCTAAGAAGTCTTTAAGTAACCAACATTTTAGACTTTAGAGATTATTATCCTAAGTTCTTGCATTTAAATAACTCGACATAAGCTCTTTAAGAAGAACAGCTACCCGAACCCATATCACCATGATAGTGGTTGGATTTATCGTATAACCAGAACTTATAATTAATGAAATATAATCCTTAGCAATATGTATAAAAGTATAATATGTTTCTATTCCAAATAATTTAACCCAACACTCTATTTTACTTTTATATAACAAGGAAATATGCAACAAAAGATAATATCATAAATTAAATACCACACACATCCACAAGAAGAGTCACTAAATATCATAAAATGCTTATATTATGTCTTTTAAATGTCTTAGTTGACATTACAGTTTACATCAATATTTTACAGTATTTCATCCTTCCTAGAGATATGAAATGTATGTTACAAAAGAAGTATTCCTTTTACAAACTAAAATAGGTACATAATACTTTTTGTATCTACCTTCATAAACACATGGGTTCTTGATGACTCGAACCAATATACTCCTTCAACCTTTCCTTGAAAACATAGCCACTCATGTCCACCGAGAAGGAAATTACTATGAGGAATAAATTCAATTTATCCATATTAAATGCATTTACTAATGCATTTAATAAATATTTCAATACATTCAGTCCATCAAATAAAAGAGATATAATCTTTCATGTTACTCTTTAAAGCTCATAGATAAATATGAAGAATGCATGAATCATGTAAGAATAAATCATTAAAACCAAAAGGATTCTACAATTATTTATTTTTTTCACAGGTAAGAATCAAATGAGTACAAAAAGCATATATGGCCTTCAATAAAGTCCTATCATTCCATGAGAAATATAAGTAAAACCTAGAACAAAATTTCCAATAGTTTAACATTATAACCACACTATTCTTCCATTCTTTATTAAAATATGCAATTAAGCTTCCATAAAAATAATAAAAAATTACCAAACTATATCCTAAGAGATTAGCACTATAATTCTATAATTTTTTATATTCCCTCACAATCATCAGTAGGTGGCAGAGTAACCCACTCAAGAAAGAATTCACTGACCTCATTGCATTCAAACTAGCATGTCAAGTTTAATACTTGGATAAAAGTTTGACTCTAAATTTTAGTATTTAGAATAGAGCAACAACCAAATTAGCCCTAATACAAGCTTATACAAAACCTGCAACATTGTTTTTAAAGTAGTCTAGCCGATAATATATCCAGATAATTAGAAAAACAACGATAGAAACAACATCTAGCTGCACAGTTTTCTTCTCATTGCAACTAGAGTTTAACTACCCAAATAATTTTTTTGTTTGGAAAAATCTTCTATGACCTTGCTAATGGTTTCATTACAACCACCATGTCTCCTACTCTTAGATTATCTTTCTTCTAACAACATAAAATTGAAGTGTTACTACCCATAACCTAGCAAGAGAAACTATAACAACATCAAGATTAAAATGACATCTAAGGTACATGCAAAAGTTGTAAATGTAGATTACACCATGGATCATATTGACTCATACAAGAAACATTAACTACAAAACTTATCTCTTAATAAACTCTTAACTAGCAATTATTTTAATTCTAAATCCATATCGATCAGAAGAGGTATCATGATTCCTAATCATTACCACTTATTCCTTTTGGCTTGGGAATATACCCACCATATTATTTTGGGATTTTCCTTTTCTTATACCACCCTAGACAACTTATTTTAGTTCTTCCACATATAATGGACCAAACCTCATTCCATCATTGATATTTTCACCCAATGGCCTTCACCATTTCATAAATCCTGCCTCAGTTCCAATTGGAAATTTTGCCTCCACCATTTCCTTTGGAAAATATGGCTTGAGAGAAACAATAGTATTTTCCAATTTCTATAAGCACTCTACCTATTTAACAAATAATATAATTTCCTGTGCCAAAGAAAATCTCCAACTCACACCCTCAATCAAAGCCACCATGTCTAGATTTAAATATTTTTTGTTTACATCCCTGAATGTTTTCCTTCAAGATATTTTATCTTCTACTCATCCTAAGATCAAGATGAATACCAGGTGGATCCATCCTATGGAAGTTTGGTTAAATCTAAAATTTGATGGTGCAACCAAAGGAAATTCAAGAAATGTAGAGTTAGGTGGCATTATTAGAGACCACAATGGTAACACTATTTTAGCTTATGATGAACACCTTGGTTTTCAGTCCAATTATTTTGTTGATGCTAGAGACATTTAGATAGGATTGGTTTTGATAAATCCAAATTCTAATAGGATGATTATCTAAGGTGATTCTATCAACATCATAAATTACTTGAAGAACAATAAAAACCCCTCATGGAAGGTCAAAGTTTGTATTGAAGAAGCCAAAAAAATCATTGCTCACATGAGGGAACCCATTATTCAACATGCCTTCAGGGAAGCAAATAAGGTGGCTGATGAGTTAGCTAATTTTGGGACCAATATCAATGGTTTAATGTCTTGGTCTAATGTATTTCCTCAAAAAAATTTCCAATGCAATCAATTTGGACAAATATTCCATCCCTCATAATTCTAATGGCCAAGCCTTGTTTTCTGATCATTGATGTAATACCCAATTATTCTATACCTAGTGTCATTCCCATGATCATGTTCAGTTTACTCAGCAAACTGGTCAGAATTTTCAACACTTTCCTTAAGTCAACTTGTGACAATATTGGCCACATTAGTTGGTTTCCCTAAGCTCTGACCCCAAAGTGTCAATGGCATTTTTTCAAACTCTATTTTCAGATCTTGGGTCTATCCTCTCTAGGTTATAAGGGGTATACATTGTGTGTCCTTATTCGTACCTTCACCCTTGTGATCATCCTTGTACTCCCCTAAAAACATATCATCATCATTGCATTTTCCCCATCATATTTGTTATCCTTCCTACAAATGCCATAGACCGCCACACCTCTTTTCCACTTCCCAAAGACCTCATGTATCCAAGATGCTTGATTTCTATTGGGAGATTTTTCATGTGTTCATTGGAGTCATGCACATAATTGGATCATTCAATATTATCATAATTTCTAGAAGCCCTAGGAAATCCTTTGTGATCTTTAATATTTTAGAGTAGAGACTTTCCAATATTTTCCCTAATATGCAAAACTTTTGTGTCCAATTGCAGAAGGTTTTATTTCCTATAAGGGTTCCACCTACCAAGCCCATTTCCATTCTACCAGTTCTGCTTGTCCATAATTTTGTTTTTGGTGCTTGCTCCAGAGTTTTTTCTATCTAATCATGAGTTTCGTGGAGTTAGATGCCTTGTAGGTGGATTCGCTTGTTGAATCTATCTTGGATGAGAGAGGCTATCTTCCATTTTTGAGGAAGTTCTTTGGGAATGATTTAGAAATTACAATGGTGTTCCTCTGTAGTTGGAACAAGGATAAGATAATCATACCTGGAAAGGATTATGTAGTTGATACATGATTGTTTGTGGTGATTACTAGTTTACCTGCAATTGAGAGACCAATAAGAAGAGAGAAACACAATTGGGAAGTGAAGCTCAAGGAGTTCCTCGACAAGGCTAAGATTCTCAATTTGGCCAAGACATGTATATTTAGGTCTGACTTAACCTCCCTCTGGAATAGATTTATGAAACCTATCATGCAGTTCATCACTATAGATGACCCGAAAAAAACTTTATGTAGTTTCCATTTAGCCTCGTTAATCACTTTCATGATATTAATTTTACCAATATCCCTGAGTTTTTATTCTGCTCTATGAATTAATCCATAGATAATTATAGGAAAAAAATAGTGAAACCTTCCTATATCACCAATGACTATTCAAAATAATTTACAATCACTTTCTGATGCACAACCCTAAAATTCTCCTTGTTGATCATATCATCCCTGAGTATAAACCTAGGGGTAAATCTATCCCTCTCAAGATTTTAGAGGATAATGTTTCCAAAACCCATGTGATCACCCCTATCTCAACCCTATTTTTGAGGAAGAGAAAATCCCTGGAGACCATTAAGGATACTGAGACTTCAAAGAGGAAGAGGATTAAGGTTGATGAATCGGTGAGTGTGATCATATCATCTATTGCCTTAGGAAAAAGATATGCCAGAGTCAATATTCATTCCTGAAGGTGATCTTTGATGATGAATATGATGACCACACCACTACAATGCTTCAGAATCTGGATATCAAAACCATTTCCATAGCTAGTTTCCAAAATTAGGAGTTCATGTCTTCCCTGAAGGAGATGAGAAACGCCATAAACATGATTTTCTTTCGTGAAACTTTCCCTGGTGTGTTTTCATGGATGACCCTATGGGTTCTGACAAATCTAAGGCTATCAAAAATGTGGATAAATATGAACACAAGTATGAGGTGAAGGATTCTAAAGAGGACAAAATGTAGTTGGTGGATAGTGGGATGTGCTCTAGTTCACATTTTTTGTTAGATTGTTAGGATGTGGATTTTTGCCCATGTTTTGTGTTTTTTGAATTATAGGCTACATGCCTTTTTGAATTTCTTGTTATTTTTTTTAGCAGATCATTCTGATATTTTTGTAGCAATGTTTTGGATTTCCTTTCAAAATCCACCTTAATAAAAAAAATTACTTACCAAAAAAAAATCTAAATCAATATTGTTTATGCAAATACCAACACAAAAATGGAAGCAGAACCTTAAACCCAATAGGTTCTACTTGATACATGTGATCCAACTCATTGAGCTTGTTCCAAGAAAATGTTAAAATTCCTATTCTTGCTTCCTCCTCCCCCATATCGTATCTCTCATATCCACTCTACAAGGAAAACTCTATTTTCCTCTTCAACAACTAGTTTTGCTAGGACATTGCTAACAATGGTTCCACTCATCCCCTTTATCTGGATTTATATTCTAAAATTCTAAGGATCACTACCCTTTACGAATATATTCCCAATAAAAATAAATACAACAATAATATTATTTAAACTAGAGCTATAGCTAAAAATGTTAGAAATATTGTACACCTAATGAAATAAAGAATAAACTATATTGAAAACTATGTAACCATAATGACAAAGCAAGATATGAAATAATGATGCCCTTTTTATTAATATCAATTCAATATTTTAATAAGATACCTATAATCTGCACACAAGAAAACCTAAAGAGCATCAAAAACATATGAAGAGCCTCTCAATATGAGGACCATAATATTTACAAATAAAGTGATAAATAATGTTTAAATGTGATAAATAGATGCATAAAAATGAAATTAAACTATGCTAAGAAGTAATTAAAATACTACTAAAATTAATGAAAGAAAGAAAACATGGAATGGATCTCAGCCTGAGAGGTCATTTATGTGTGGTATGGTCTTGCCTACTGGTCATATCGAGGTGATATGGTGGTACTTGTGGGCCATATTTGAGAGATATGACCACTAAATAATGAATGAATTCCTTGTGGTCAATGCGAGGTCATGCCAGGTTTGATTCATGGATTTATTGACATTAAGTGAGGAACTACTTAGAGGTGATATTTGACACTGAATCAAGGGCATTGAATTAGGAAAGAAGCATGAATTTGATCTTCAACCTTCGATATAGTCCATTGACATGCTTAGAAGCTCCATGGTTGAATTCTAATAGCACTTTGTTGCTTTAAGAATAAGAGATCTTTAATTCTATAGTTCAATATCACTTTGACATATGAAATTATAATATATTCAATGAAGTTGCATCTCCTTTAAATAGAATTCCAAATGGGAACCTAAAGCTACCTTAAGAAGCTAAGAAGTAGTTTGAGATCAAGAAATGTAATTGCTTCCTGATAACTATTTTACTATTGCTCATAGACCGTGCTTACAACCATTCAAATCATGGCATAGGATTTTGGGTCTCATTACTTTAGGTGTTGCTATATTAGGGTGAGATGGTCATTACTATGATCCATCTCAGGGTAAGATGGTCATGATTGGGGGTCATCTCAGGGTGATCCAATCTCTAGGAATCATTCTCTAGTGGAATAATTTTGACTATAAATAGAAATTCGTCCCTATTTGACTAGTGAAAACCACTATTAATATCTAAGGTTACCCAATGTGGGTCACATGGCCTAAAAAGATATCCATATAGATAGTATCCTCAACATGACATGTTTTAGGTGTCTACAGATACCCCTTTTTGCGATGTGTTGTGTGAAAGCAAAGCGTAGAGATAAAAAATAGATGACCCATAGTCAAGTTGAGGGTTGATGATGTTCATTGATCTAATCAATGTTAGATGCCCCAATAATGGAAAGAACATGTATATTTGAATCCAGGGTTATGCATAAGCATGAAATATCACAAATTGGCTCTATTTAGGATTTTCAAGATTTTAAATTGGCTAATTTTGGATCCTTTCATTGGGGCCCATTCACCCACAATTTACGGGGTGGAAGTTTTTTTGGGGTAAATTTGCCCATCATTGATAATCATGAACCTAATTTTATTTTAATTCAATGACCTCAAATTACAAATGATTTTTATTTTCCTACCCAATTCTCCTTCAAATTATAAATGATTTTATATTTCCCACCCAAATCGCCTTCAAATTATAAATGATTTTATTTTTTTTCCCAAATTTCCTCATATACTACCTATATATATATTGTACTAGGTACCGATAAACATACATAAAAAATAATCTAACTCAAAAATAACTCTGAAACAACAAAAAACTTGACAAGGTTGTAGAGGAGTGTTTGTTGAAATAATTCGATCGGTGGCAAAGTTGTGTCTATCGACATAATATGATCGATTGTAGAGGTGTCGATCGACATTCATATATCAGTTGCAGAGGTGTCGATCAGTTGTAGAGGTGTCGATTGACATCAACCTATCGGTTGTAGGGACTATCGATCGATATTTAGCTATCGATTGTAGAGGTGTTGATCGACATTAGTCTATCGATTACAGGATCATGTCTATCGACATAAGAAGATCGGTTGTAGAGGTGTTGATTGGTATTTATCTATTGATTACAGAGGTGTCGATTAGTTACAAAGGTGTCTATCGGTTGTAGACGTGTCTATTGGTATAATAAGATTAGTTGTAGAGGTGTCGATCGACATTCTTTTATCTTTTGTAGAGGTGTCTATCGGTTGCAAAGGTGTCTATCAGTTTTAGAGGTGTCAATCGACATCAACCTATTGGTTACAGGGATTGTTGATTGACACTTATCTGTAAATTGCAAAGGTGTCGATCAGAATTAGTCTATCGATTGTAGGATCATTTTTGTTGGTATAAGATTATTGGTTGTAGATGTGTCAATCAGCATACCCACAACTGATTAAAATGCCTACAATCGATCGATATTTTTACAATCGATAAGCATGTCTGCAATCAATCAACATGGTTACAACTGATTGACATACCTACAACCAATCGGTATGTCTGCAACCGATCGGTATGTCAGCAACCGATCATAATGTCTATAGTCGATTGGTATGGTTCCAACTGATCAATTTTTTTGTAATTGATAGGTATGGCTATAACCGATCGACATGGTTGCAACTGATCGGTTTATCTACAATCGATCGGTATGCCTATAGCAGATCAGTATGGCTATAGTCGATCGGTTTGTCTACATATGATCAACATGTTTGTAGCCGATCAGTATGTCTATAATTGATCGACATGTCTACAATCGATCTACATATCTACAACTGATCAACATGGCTACAACCGATCGATATCTCTGCAACTGATTGTCATGTCTACAACCGAGTGATATGCTTGCAACTGATTGAATTTTATGTCTCAAACAAGTCGTCATAAATCATAAAGGCTAAAATCCTTTATTGTTAGCCTAAATCCTTTAAGTTTACCATACAATTTTAGAGTTTTTAATCCAATATTCATGGCCCCAAACACAAAAAAATTCACCATGGTTTGAAATTATTTGGAGAAAAAAATTTTAAATTTGCCACGGTTTGAAATTTTTTGGAGAAAAATAATTACAATTTGCCATGTATACTTCTACATATTTCGCTAATATTCCAAGACAATTCACCTTCATTTTATAAATAGATTTTGGGGCTGACCCCTTATGCATAACCCTATTTGAATCATTGTTTCCAACACTTTGGTGGACTTAATTTTGGTAAACCTTTCGGTAAAATATAGAGACTTAGTCTAGTTTTTTAGGTAAACATGATCTTGGAAGTTTGAAAAATTTCTAGGTAGGCGATTCTACAAGGTCAAATTTTTCATTCATACCAAGAAATGGTTAAATATTTTTGCTTTTACCCCAACATGGAGGGAAGTGTATGATAGTTGTTGGCAATGCTTCTTGAGTGTATGATTATTGATTTTGATTATGAATTTTGTGATATGACTACCCCCTAAAAATATGAGTTCATAGAGGAGATGGAAAGTGATGAAATCAATGAGTCACTTGACCAAGATGACTTATTTTAGATTTTTTAGGACTTGCAATTATGGAAGGGGAAAAATCTTGTTAGAAGTGTGATTTCAACCATTATTAGTAATTGTACATCTCTATCTCTTAGAGCAGTCCAATCTGATGGATTTCTTAAGGAATTAAGATAATAAAAATTCGATTCATCTTGGAAGTAAATCATTGTATATGAGGATCACTTGAGGCTTGATGGTGAAGGAAATATACACCTTTATCCCTTGGAGCAGTCCAACTACATGAATTTTTTATGAAATTAAGATGATATCCTTTTGGTCATTTTAGGAGCCTTTTGAAATGATTCTGATGAAAGGGATTATGGTACCTTTGGAGATTTTTAATTTTCTTATTTTTTGTTTGTGCAATTTTTACAATTTTTGGGGCCATCCCTGGGTAGGAAAGTCACACAAAATGCAACTGTTTGATCCCAATATGGCTGGGTTTTTCAAAAAATATAAAATTAATTTTTTGGATTTTCTGACATCATTTTCACTACTGACGGTTGGAGGAAAGGAGAGGTGAGGAGGAGGAAAGAAAATTATGAAGTGAATTACTACCAAATTCTCTACCCATTTCTACCATGGACCAACCCAAGACTTTGATGAGCAAAGGAGCTAGAGCGAGAAAGGTATTCACTTTGTTCTCTCCTATGTTATTTCACAATTTAAAATGAATTTAACTAATTAATGCAAGAAATTAACCTCACCTAAAATTTAAGTCAAGGAACACACCTTACACTAAGAAATGTAGTGTAGGATGTTTAATTTCTTGTTTTTATCATTTTTTTATTGATTTTTATTTGCATGTGCCCCAATTTTGGGGTTGTCTTGCACGGAGATTGTCCCTCTTGTTGGGGTTGGGGGCTATATTGGGTTGGTATGACCATATTTGAATGGATTTTGATGATTTTTATGACCATATTGATCTCATACGATCATGTGGAGAGACAGTATCGATCTGAGATGGCCATAAATGATATCATCTTAGGCTACGATGACCTCAATGGAAATGATTTATGCCTTGATTTTTCATTGATATATTTTCTTGATTTTTTTTGTAATTTTTTAAAACTTAATTGTCTTATTGTATGCATATGTATTTAGCTTTTTAGGGCTCATCATAGATTCCCTATAGTTTTTGATATGGCACAAGGATACTTCTCAAGGGATGATTGGAAATGGCTTAAGGCCATTGGCTTTAAGTACTTGACTAGTTTGGAAGTGGTGATGGTAAATCAAGATTATCTAACTATATCGATAGATTATTGCAATAGTCATAGCAACACCTTCCACCTATCGACTGGTAAGATGCCAGTCACTTTGGAGGACATATACCATATTCTTCGTGTTCTAATTAAAGGATGCACTATCACCTTTTATACCATTATTTGGTAGAAGGGGGTGCTTCAAAGGGTATTCGATGATGAGTGATAGGTTGTGAGGGATAAATTAGAGAGTGGTAGAGTTCTCATTGAGTTATGGTATACTACATGAGTGTTTACCAATAGACATGTAGTGTTGATGTCACTTATTTCTAATATCCTGCTACCTAACTCTTAAGTAACAATTTTTTGATGGAACCTCCTCAAGTTAGCATAGGATTTGGTGGAGTTTAGTACTTAGGATTTAGTGATCATGGCGTGGTGGAGCACTCTACTCGCACATCTATATGATGAGTTGTATGAAATATTTCATTGGTGTAGACATAAAATGGGTTACAACTTCTTACTCCAGATCTAGGGATGGGAGCACATCCAAGTGGATAGACTAGAGGGGCTTCCATGGTCAAATTGAGCTCATATGGAGGATAAAAATATAGGATACATTGCTTGATTTAGGTGGTATCAAGAGGTAGGTCGTAGTCATCCCCATTCAGGCATGCTTGCTCACTATGTAGGGTTACTCGAGAAAAAAGTCAAGAGTAAATTGTATGTTGACCTTATGAGGATTTCTCACCATGGATAGAGGTAGCAGAGTAGTTGAGATGTGTGAGATATGAGTGGTGGGTGATTGGGAAAAATGTTATGGAGTGTAAGTACTTTGATTACTCTTGTGTTACTTGGTAGTTCAGGGTTCATCAGGATGTACTTGGTGAGCTCATCATTTATCGATGTTGAGGGTAGAGACTCAGCTAGAGTGATCATAAGTGGTGCTAGTGGGAGATGAGGTGGATCAACCACTAGTATATCTAGGTGTAGAGGATGTAAGCACTATAATAGAGTATGATAAATGGTGTGTGAATCAGCTATGGTAGGGAGGTGGTCCTATGGGTGGATAGGCCAAAGTGGTAGGTGATAAGAGTGAGGATAAGGCTAGGTGATTAGTGCATCATCATATGTAGTGAGAGTGGGACCAAAGGGAGTGGAGGACCCATAGGATGAGGTTGGTGGTAATGAGGAGGATCCTCAGGATGAGGGATATCATCTTAGAGTGAAGGTGTAGTCACTACAGGAATAATTGGTAGAGCAGAATACTATAGTGGTAGTGTTGTAGAGCCATTTGGCTAGAGACTAGCAAAGGGGAAGGGGATTCTCTAAGGATAAGGTCATAACTACATAGCTATAGATCTCACATGAGGTAGTGGATAGGGTCACTAGAGAGTGGGATGCTCTATAGACATAGATGTTTATTATGACAACAAAGCAAGATGCTCTAAAATCTTAGATGGTGACCTTGATCATGGGTCAGGGATAGGCAAGTATAAGTAGACAAGCTAAGATGAGCAGATTATAAACAATGTTGGGAAACTATCAGGATTGGTGTCGATCTGGTAGATCCTATATCCAGGACTTGGAGGATCGAGTAGAGGATCTTGGTGGTTGCCTACCATCTTGCTCTTCAGTTAGGGGTAGGGTTATGCATATGGGTTAGTACCAAAAAAATATTTATAAAATTGAGGTGAATCTAGTTGTAAGGTGTATAAATTTCAAGGTAAATTTTTTAAAATTTTGTAGAAAATTTATCAAATAATGGTGATTTTTGAAAATTGTGCACCAAAAATTTCAAAACTTTAAAATGATGACTGATAGAAGTGACTATCACAAGGTGACTGTCAGAAGCAACTATCACAAGGTGACTATTAGAAGTGACTATCACAAGATGACTGATAGAAGTGATTGTCACAAGATGACTATTAGAAGTGACTATCATAAGGTGACTGATAGAAGCAATTGTCACAAGGTGACTGACAAAAGTGACTATCACATGGCGACTAACACATGGTGATTGATAGAAGCAAATTTCACATGGCGACTATCACATGGTGACTATCACATGGCAACAGTCACAAGGTAACTATCAAATGGTGACTATCACAAGGTGAATATCACAAGGTAACTGTCAAATGATGATTTTCACAAGGTGACTATAACATGGCAACTGTCACAAGGTGACTGTCACATGGCGACTATAATAAGTTGACTATCACATGGTGACTATCATAAGGTGACTGTCACATGGCAACTATCACAAGGTGACTGTCCATGGTGACTATCATAAGGTGACTATCACATGGTGACTATCACAAGGTGACTATCACATGGTGACTCTCACAAGGTGACTATCACATGATGACTGTCACAAGGTGAATATCACAAGGAATATGGAAGAATATGATCATCAAATATCATCAATAAAATGCTTCCATGTGTTATATCCTCTGTCATGTGTCATGCATTAATTGACTTCATCCATTCAAATATCTATAAATAGAATAGTAGGGTCATTTTTCACCTTTTGCATCATGATTTCCAGAGTAATTTTCGAGCATTTTTAGCATTTTCTATAGTGGTTTCAAAGCTTTTTCAGATGGTTTTCAAAGCATTTTTAGAGCATTTTTAGATATTTTTTTGAGTATTTCAGAGTATTTTTTGAGCATTTGGAGCATTTTCCCAACATTTTCAGAGTGTTTTTAGAGGGTTTTTAGAGCTTTTACAAAGGATGTTCAAAAATGGCTAGCACTTCCTCTCCTCTACCTTCAAAAGTATCATTCAAGAACTACTATTTTCCAAACATCAAAAATATTTTCAGCACTCCTAGGAGAGATTCCAATTGACTTTACACCTTTGAAGTTGCTAGATTCATGAAGATGCCACAGTTGGACATCAATGTCTCCCTAATGCAACGAATAGTTGGTTGCTACAACCATGATGTGTCCACTATATAAATCAAATTTGATAACAAGGATAATGTTTTTACCATGAACCCCTCATATGTGTAGTGACTAATAGGGTTACCATTTTTGGATGGTCTCCTTTTTAACAATAGAATATGAAAAATCAATGCTAGCATCCAGATATGCTATGAATCCAGACCATTTGAAAGGTAAGTTTTAAAATTTTTATTTTTATTTATCCTTAATTTGATGTATTGTAGTTTATATTCTCTAATAATGTTCTCCATGTTGTAATTTTTGTTTTCTAATAACGCTCTCTATATTTTTTAGTTAATTACTCTAATTAAAAAAGGGTTTAAACATTTGCAATGTTGTAGAACAATTTCTTTATGCCTGCATTGAATTTTTCTTGGGAATGCTTATTCTATAGGGGCGACATACATAAATGTCTTTTTGGACATTGTCATTATTGATTCTAAAGAACACAAGCTTATACTTAGAGGGGGGGTGAACAGTATAAGACCACTTTTTACTTTTCTTTCCCAAACAATATTATGCAATGTATAGATAGCAATATCAATAACAGTAATCAAAGCAATGCACAAATCACCACACACAATAGAGACACCACAATTTACGTGGTTCACCCAATGTGGGCTACTCCACGGAGAAAATATTTCACTAAAATTTTCTCAATCAATCTCTTGGGAATCCTTTCCCTATTACAATGTTTATGGACCTCTGTCCAAAGGAGATACCAATCCCCTAAATCAAGTTCATGGATCTCTATCCATAGGAGAACTCCTTCTCCTCTACTCTGGCTGGTGATCCTCTAGAAGACTACTGCCTCCACTACACTGGCTTGTGGATCTCTCTCCACTGAAGACTCTTGTCCCCACTCAAAAGACCTATCCTCACTACCCTAGCTAATGGATCTCTATCCATTGGAGAATACTATCCTCTCCTCTCTATCACCTCCAAAGCTCTATCTCAAATCTGCACTAAACATTGTCCTTCGATCTAGCACAAATCTGCTCAATATCTGTCTCTAGTCTGGCACAAACCTATCCTCAAATCTGCACCAAACTCTATTCTCAAATCTGCACTAAACATAGTCCTTCGGTCTAGCACAAATCTATCCTCAATCTCTATCCTCAAGCCTTAACTCAAAGCTTGACTCAATCTCAAATCAACTCTATTGGATCTGCCCTAAACCTTAACTCAAGGTTTGAACAAATCAATCAATCAACTCTGCTCTCAAGCCTTCTCAAAGACTTATCTTAAATCTACCTTGTAAGCTTCCTCAAAATCTCACACTAATATGTCCACAAGTCCTCTCTTAGAACTTGCTCAAATCTACTCTACAAGTCCTCTCTAGAACTTGCTCCAAATATTCTCAATATCTGTATTGTAAGCTTCCACAAAATCTCACACCAAATCTATCCACAAGTCTTCTCAAAGACTTACCTCAAATCTGCTCAACAAGTCCACACAAGAACTTGTCCAATCTCATAGAAACATAAAGAGAATTGTTAGAGACTCAATATGTTCTACACTTATCACAATGCTCAATTACTTTCAATCACTCTCTTAGAAACATAAGGAGAATTGTTAGAGACTCAATATGCTTCAATTTCAACTCAATGCTCAATCACTTTCTCAAATCAATTCAGAATATAGAATAATTTGTTTTATGGAACTTGAAAAATCACTTCACACACCCACTTGACTAGGCTCAACCAACTCTACTCAACCAAACACTCAATGAAACAACCCTTGCTCACAAACCCTAGTCCAAGCATATGATCACTCACTCAAAATATTTCCAACAATGCCCAACAACAAGTCTCACATAACAATGATACTCATGTTCTTTTCAAACTCTAGTTCAAGTTCTTTGCTCAACAACTCACTTCAACAACAATGCTTATAAAACAATCTTCACATAGCAATGATACTCAAACCCTAGTTCAAGTTCTTCACACAACCAATGACTTCAACAACAATGCTTATAAAACAATCTTCACATAGCAATGATACTCAAACCCTAGTTCAAGTTCTTCACACAACCAATGGCTTCAACAAAAATGCTTATAAAACAAGGTTTTAACAACAACTCTTTATTCCAGAAAACCTTGAAGCATTAACTCAACACATTCAATAGGAAACCCTAATCAAGTCCTTTTCACTCCAAACTTATTTTCTAGAAAACCAACCAATCAACTTAACTATGGAAGAATGTGCTCATACCTTTTTCTTGATGATGAAGGAATCTCATAAATCTACCACAACCATAAACACTTCTTTTCCAAGCTCAAAGAAATTATTAGATGATAAACTTCCTCAAAATACAATGTAAATATCAAGACACACATACACCTTATCACTCCATATTTAAGAAAACATTCATCAACATTTTACAAAAAATAATACACCACTTACACCTTATAATCTCCCAATTAAAATTATATTCAATGCACTCTTCTTTTCAAAATAACTCAATGCTAGAAGTTCCCTCTATCCTTTTAAAACTTCAACAAATCAATGTGACAAAAACACTTTATTAAAATAAACCTAACACCTTATTCCTCCAACTTATCAAAAATAATTTTCAACAAACAATCCTTTTAAGCAACCCTTTTAACTCCAAAATTTAGGCAACACACAAAAATAATAATCAAAATTTATTACCTTACCTTGGAAGGGATTCGAACTCACAGTGTAGCCTCAACCAGCGCCCTAGCCATGGCTCCAACCATCATGCGAGCTAGGCGCTCGCTTGGGGACTAAAGAGCACCACGTGCTCCAAAAGACTCCCCACCTTGCCTAGCACAAAAAATGTGTGCCTTTCCTTTGGCGCTTCCAACACTAATGCAACCACCAAAAATGTTGTCGCCACATTTCGAACGCAGGTCTCCTAGCACCCAAACACTCTAACCATTGTCCTCTTGCCACTAGGCCATGCTGCCCAGTTGGCGCTTGGTACTTTGGCGTTGTTCCCCTTAAACCTTATTCGCTGGCGCTAAAACACAAAAGTCGCTTCTCTTATTCCACACGAATTCAACACAATTGCACGCATTCATTAATCGAGCAAAAGGATAAGTTTTAATGCCTCTAAGGCATTGGTATATATATTGATTTCCCTCCTTCATGCATAACGTCGATGCTCGAATTTCCTCCAATATATTAGATGTCGGCACTTTTTATTTCCCTTTGAACTTATTAATTTATAAATTATTTAAATTCATTTGAATTTAAATTTTATAAATTAATTCTTTAAAACCCTTTGGTTTTATTAAGGCCATCTTTCATTGTACAACTTGGTATAAATAATATTTATTTATAAAATTTAAATTCACTTTGAATTTAAATATTTTATCAAATAAATATTAAACCTTCCTTTAGCTTTGCAATAATCTTCCTTGGGTTTTTATGAAAAACCTTTTAACTTATGCTTCCACATAATATTAAAAATATTATGAAGCCCTTTTACCTTTAACCTCTGCATTGTTCCTCTTGACCTTTGACATCATCAATGGCTTATTCTTGGATATCAATGACAACTTTGACAACTTTATTTCTTGACAAATTCCTTGACATTAATGATGACTTCATTCCTTGACATCAATGACAACTTGACTTAATGACTCAAAATGTCCAACAATCTCCCCCTTTGTCATTGATGGCAACCCAAATTATTTTTACTAAAAACTTGGCTTTTTCTTTGTTCTACTCCCCCTGGGACATTGCTCCCCCTTGCTCAATGCTTTCTCCTTTTTACTCAAATACCAAATCTCTCCCCCTTACTCAAATATCTCCCCCTTTGACATCAATGGCAAAGGGTCACCTTTGGGGCTCGAGGCTAAGAATGAGCCTCTTAGCTTAGCCCCTCCCCCACCTTCTCTTGAGGTGGTTAATTATTGGGTGGGAGTATTTCTACTCCTAGAAAGCACTGTTCTTTACCTTTATCCTCTTTCCTTCTTATCTGATCCTTCTGATTCCTCTAACTATTTCTTTCCATGTCCATGTTCCTATCCATGTCTACATTCCTATCCTTGTTCCTATTCCTTTTCATATCCATGTTCTTGTTCATGTTCATATCCATGTTCCTGTTCCTATTCATATCCATGTTCCTGTTCCTGTTCATGTTCCTGCTTGATTCTGGAATGTCTGCTCTACACCACTTTGTTGTGTGACCATCATTATTGCACTTATAACACTTAATGTTATTATTCCTTGGAGGTGCAAATGTCTTAGGATTTCTCCTAGTGAAGCCATATCCTCTTCTTTCATGAACCCTACAATTCATTGCCTTGTGACCAAACTGATTACATGAGTAGCAATACCCATGGAAAAGCTATATGTTCCCATATTCCTATCTTTCCTGTGTCCTGCACTGTGAAGCCATGTGCCCAAACTTGTGACATGAAAAGCATCTTCCATTGAAGCCTCCTTGTCTTGACCTCATTGGTCTCCTAGTCTCTCTTGACCTATTCTGATTGTTGTTCCATCTGTATCTTCTTTGTGCATTGTTCCTGTTCTTGTTGAACTCTCTATTGTCCAACTCATCCTCAGATGTCTCACTCTCTTTTACACTATCTTCTTCTGAAGTATCTTCATCTGAAGTTTCTTCTCCTCCAAAACTTGAGGTTGACTTTCCTTCCCATTTCTTTTGAACCTGTTCAAATCCAAGACCTATTTTGCTTGATGTAGGCTTTTGTATCTTGATGAACTTATCCAAGTTCTTTGAGCTATTTTTGAACCCTTTTAGCTTGAATTTGGAGTCTTCTAAATCTTCTCTTAGTAGTGCCACTTCTTGTGCTAACTTTTCACATTCTAAGATCTTTGCTTCTAACTTATCTTTGAACCTTTTTGCCTTAGCCTTTGATTTTTCTAAATCCTCTATAAGCAATCTTCTCTCTTCATCACATTCTTGAAACTGAATTTCAAGTTTAGAGTTTTGCTTTCTTACCTTCTTTACCATTTCAAGAGCATAAATAAGTTCTCCCTTGAGATCATATCCATATTTCTCTAAATATTCCTCTATTTTTTTACCTTTGTCCACATATTTATTTTCTATTGGCTTGTCTTCTATAGGATCACCTACTTCTTCTTCTAATGCCATTAGAAGGTTTTCATCTGGTCCTTCAAGTGCATCCTCATATTCATCATCACTGAAACTATAACCATCCCTTGTACAATTATCTTCAAGATGTCCAAAGTTACCACATCTAAAACACTTGAGAATTACTAGAGTCCTTTTCTTAACTTGTTCTTTTTCTTCAATCATAAATAGGACTTCATCTCTATCATTATCTGAAAAACTAGCATCACTATCACTTGAGTACTTACTTGCCTTATCCACATAGTAGCTCCTCTTTTGCCTTTGAAAGAACTTATTTCCTTGTCTGCTTTGTCCATCCTTGCTTTTATTTTGGTGCATGTATCTTTCTGATTCCCTGTTCTTGTGATCCTATTTTTCTTCATCATTGTTATTCTTAGCTTCTTGAAATTCAGTTGCATAATGACCATACTTTCCATAATTGAAATATTTAATAGATCTTGTATCTCTAGATCTTCTTGAATCCTTATTCCTTCTACCATAATTTTCTTCTTCATCATTGGATGACTCATTGCTTGATTCTGACTTCTTACCCTTTGTCTTCTTGATTGCTTTGAATGTTGCTTCTTTCTGAGGATTTGGTTCCTCTTTTGTTCTTATCTCAAATGTTGTAAGAATACCAAGCAACATATCTCTTGTCAAAGTATCACCATCCATTGACACTTCTATAGTAGAAACCTTTTCACTGAATATTTTTGGAAGAGTTCTTAAGACTTTATCACAAACATCCGATTCATCAATCTTCATTCCAAGTCCTTGCATATCATTAACAACCTCATCAATTCAAAGTAGATAAGTACTAATATTTTCCTCATCCTTCATTCTTAATTCTTCAAATTGTCCTTTGAGATTTTGTATCTTTGCTTTCTTGACACTTTTATCTCCTTCATATATATTTTGCAATTTATCCCACATTTCTTTTGCAGTTTGACAATGCATAACTTTCATAGACTCTGTTCTATGCAAACCTCTCAAAAGTGCATTCATTGCTTTTGAATTGTAATGTTGTAGGAGCTTACCTTCCTTATCTATAGGAGGATTAATTAAGGGATCATATCCAAATTCAACTACTTCCCAAATTTCATTGCCAAGTGCCATCAGGTAGATCTTCATTCTCATACTCCAATATATATAGTCACTTCCATCAAATATTGGTGCTGAATTATCTGAGGACACATTCTTAGAATCCATTGTGTTCTTGTTAGCTTTTCCTTCAAGTTGTTAAACTCTTCTGAAGGAACCTGCTCTGATACCAATTGAAGAACACAAGCTTATACTGAGAGGGGGGTGAACAGTATAAGACCACTTTTTACTTTTCTTTCCCAAACAATATTATGCAATGTATAGATAGCAATATCAATAATAGTAATCAAAGCAATGCATAAATCACCACACACAATAGAGACACCATAATTTATGTGGTTCACCCAATGTGGGCTACTCCACGAAGAAAATATTTCACTAAAATTTTCTCAATCAATATCTTGGGAATCCTTTCCCTATTACAATGTTTATGGACCTCTATCCAAAGGAGACACCAATCCCCTAAATCAAGTTTATGGATCTCTATCCATAGGAGAACTCCTCCTCTTCTCCGTTTGGTGATCCTCTAGAAGACTACTGCCTCCACTACACTAGCTTGTGGATCTCTCTCCATTGAAGACTCTTGTCCCCACTCAGAAGACCTATCCTCACTACCTTGGCTAATGGATCTCTATCCACTAGAGACTATTATCCTCTACTCTCTATCACCTCCAAAGCTCTATCTCAAATTTGCACTAAACATAGTCCTTCGGTCTAGCACAAATATGCTCAATATCTATCTCTGGTCTAGCACAAACCTATCCTCAAATCTACACCAAAATCTATTCTCAAATCTGCACTAAACATAGTCCTTCATTCTAGCACAAATCTATCCTCAATATCTATCCTCAAGCCTTAACTCAAAGCTTGACTCAATCTCAAATCAACTCTGTTGGATCTACCCTAAACCTTAACTCAAGGTTTGAACAAATCAATCAATCAACTCTTCTCTCAAGCCTTCTCAAATACTTATCTTAAATCTACCTTGTAAGCTTCCTCAAAATCTCACACTAATCTATCCACAAGTCCTCTCTAGAACTTGCTCAAATATGCTCTACAAGTCCTCTCTAGAACTTGTCCAAATCTGCTCAATATTTGTATTGTAAGCTTCCACAAAAGCTCACACCAAATCTGTCCACAAGTCTTCTCAAAGACTTACCTCAAATCTGCTCAACAAGTCCACACAAGAACTTGTCCAATCTCATAGAAACATAAAGAGAATTGTTAGAGACTCAATATGTTCTACACTTATCACAATGCTCAATTACTTTCAATCACTCTCTTAGAAACATAAGGAGAATTGTTAGAGACTCAATATGCTTCAATTTCAACTCAATGCTCAATCACTTTCTCAAATCAATTCAGAATATAGAATAATTTGTTTTATGGAACTTGAACAATCACTTCACACACCCACTTGACTAGGCTCAACCAACTCTACTCAACCAAACACTCAATGAAACAACCCTTGCTCACAAACCCTAGTCCAAGCATATGATCACTCACTCAAAATATTTCCAACAATGCCCAACAACAAGTCTCACATAACAATGATACTCATGTTCTTTTCAAACTCTAGTTCAAGTTCTTTTCTCAACAACTCACTTCAACAACAATGCTTATAAAACAATCTTCACATAGCAATGATACTCAAACCCTAGTTCAAGTTCTTCACACAACCAATGACTTCAACAACAATGCTTATAAAACAATCTTCACATAGTAATGATACTCAAACCCTAGTTCAAGTTCTTCACACAACCAATGGCTTCAACAACAATGCTTATAAAACAAGGTTTTAACAACAACTCTTTATTCTAGAAAACCTTGAAGCATTAACTCAACACATTCAATAGGAAACCCTAATCAAGTCCTTTTCACTCCAAACTTATTTTCTAGAAAACCAACCAATCAACTTAACTATGGAAGAATGTGCTCATACCTTTTTCTTGATGATGAAGGAATCTCATAAATCTGCCACAACCATAAACACTTCTTTGCCAAGCTCAAAGAAATTATTAGATGATAAACTTCCTCAAAATACAATGTAAATATCAAGACACACATACACCTTATCACTCCATCTTTAAGAAAACATTCATCAACATTTTACAAAAAATAATACACCACTTACACCTTATAATATCCCAATTAAAATAATATTCAATGCACTCTTCTTTTCAAAATAACTCAATGCTAGAAGTTCCCTCTATCCTTTTAATACTTCAACAAATCAATGTGACAAAAACACTTTATTAAAATAAACCTAACACCTTATTCCTCCAACTTATCAAAAATAATTTTCAACAAACAATCCTTTTAAGCAACCCTTTTAACTCCAAACTTTAGGCAACACACAAAAATAATAATCAAAATTTATTACCTTGCCTTGGAAGGGATTCGAACTCACATCATAGCCTCAACCAGTACCCTAGCTATGGCTCCAACCACTACGTGAGCTAGGCGCTCACTTGGGGACTAAAGAGCACCACGTGCTCCAAAAGACTCCCCACCTTGCCTAGCACAAAAATGTGCACCTCTCCTTTGGCGCTTCCAACACTAATGCAACCACCAAAAATGTTGCCACCGCATTTCGAACGTAGGTCTCCTAGCGCCCAAACACTCTAACCATTGTCCTCTTGCCACTAGGCCATGCTGCCCAGTTGGCGCTTGGTACTTTGGCACTGTTCCCCTTAAACCTTATTCACTGGTGCTAAAACACAAAAGTCGCTTCTCTTATTCCGCATGAATTCAACACAATTGCACGCATTCATTAATCGAGCAAAAGGATAAGTTTTAATGCCTCTAAGGCATTGGTATATATATTGATTTCCCTCCTTCATGCATAACGTCGATGCTCGAATTTCCTCCAATATATTAGACGTCGATGCTTTTTATTTCCCTTTGAACTTATTAATTTATAAATTATTTAAATTCATTTGAATTTAAATTTTATAAATTAATTCTTTAAAACCCTTTGGTTTTATTAAGGCCATCTTTCATTGTACAACTTGGTATAAATAATATTTATTTATAAAATTTAAATTCACTTTGAATTTAAATATTTTATCAAATAAATATTAAACCTTCCTTTAGCTTTGCAATAATCTTCCTTGGGTTTTTATGAAAAACCTTTTAACTTATGCTTCCACATAATATTAAAAATATTATGAAGCCCTTTTTACCTTTAACCTCTGCATTGTTCCTCTTGACCTTTGACATCATCAGTGGCTTATTCCTGGATATCAATGACAACTTTGACAACTTTATTTCTTGACAAATTCCTTGACATTAATGATGACTTCATTCCTTGACATCAATGACAACTTGACTTAATGACTCAAAATGTCCAACATATTTGGTGTATTCATGGAGGTAGATATAATTGGTCCATGCACATTTCCAACCACCTGAAACAAGACCTTCTTAGTGCGCAAAAATTCAATAGGGTGTTTATGATAATCGATAGATAGAACCCTCAGGATTATTTCCAATTTCTACATTCAATGTGTCCTCTAATGATATATGGGATCCCTCATCAAGTTGATGAGGAATAGGGATCAAATGGATGTCATCAGATAGATTCGGAGAGTCAATCACATCTAGCTCAATATTAGTTTGATATAAATCTACGGATGGTTCTTGTGAGAAATGAAATAGTTGTAACATTTCTTCATAAGGGAAGAACTCTTTTGGAGAGGGTGGTGACACAACACGATCAAAATTAATGGCCTCAAGATTGATGTACAAAGGTTTTGAAGGGTTATTAGGATTATGGAGTGGGGTGTTCAAATCAATGGAACCATATTGATGGATGGATAGTTTCCATTCGTGGATAGGAGGAGCATGTCAAAGATGAGTGGCTCTAGATGCATCTCATGTGGCTCACGTAGAAATGGAATTACTGGATTGGGCCTAGAAGAAGCCAATATGATAGGATATTCTAGGGTATAAGGTCTCTCTAGGTACATCAATGTGGAGGAAAAGCCATATGATAGAGCTCATCGATGTTTATTGGGGTGAATTCTATTATTTTGATGTGGGTTCACTGAATGTGGTGATGACCTAGATATGCCATCTCTATTTCATCCTCATACTCTTATGGTGTCTTATTGAAAGGATCAGGAGGTTGTCTACTATGGAGAGGGCCGATGTATGCTAATTTTATCTTATCCTCGTATTCCTCTAATTCCTCACTAATGGATTCAAGATGTTGTTGACTATGGAGAGGACATAGGTCTGTGAGTTCTGTATCATCCTTGTACTCTTTTGATGTCTCACGGAGAGAGTAAGAAGGATTTATAGAAACTATTTTAATAGGGATATGATCTCCTAATAGATGAAAGTAGGCAAGGTTGGCATCATTATTTTCATCAATTTCCTCCCCAAAGCCTATTGATAGGCATTGGAGGAATTTTATAAGTAGTTCATCTGGAATACATATGGAGTACCCTAAGCCAGAATTGTCTGTGGGAAGTTTTTATAGTGATTGAGATGATGTTTGAAGGCCTTCCTCATATCATCCTAGGATGTTGTAATACCAATTGTAGTGGTAGAATTATTTCAAGGTGAACTTTGGGTTTGACATATACCCAATGTTTCTTGAGAAAGGTTCATCACCATGGTCTATCATGGGAAACTGATTTGTAGAATCATCGAAGCCTCCATAGATAAAATTCATTTGAATTATGGGGACCCCAAGGGTACATTGGTACCAATGAATAATGACAATATATGCGGTCTATTCATATCATCAACTGACTTTATGAGTGGTGTGAATGTGATGTTATGTACTAAGTACTCCATAAGACTAGGGTTTTCCAACTAGATTGTGACTTGAGGTGGTGATAATGGGGGTGATGAAGATGTTGGAGAGGTCATGTGAGGTGGTTCATCCATTGATTCTTCTTTCTCTATGGTAATTGGAATCTTTGCTACAGTGATAGTGGGGATGAATGATAGGGTTTCCTCGATTGGTACCTTTAACTTCTTATTGCTTGAAATATCCAATAATGAAGAACTAATGTCAAAAGTGACCAATATCAAGGGCTAAAATGGATATTATGATATCGATGGATCAGTGGATGGTAGTGTTGATGTGGATGGATCAGTGGATGGGAGTGCCATTTTGGATGGATCGGTGGATGGGGGTGGTTGTTTTTATGGGGGTTTTGAATATCTGATAGATATGTTAGGCTATATGTCCAGATGCATAGATGGCAGGACAAACTCTCATATATTACTGATCAAATTTACATATTTGAAGGGTTAAAAGTATGAAGGGACTACACGCACTTGCCATTCATAGACATATTTGATAAACTAGTGTATTATGGATGGGATGCACTTCATGTCTTTTATCTAAGGTCATCTAAGCAATATTTTGTATTACATCACACCTTCTAGAATGTGGTACAATATTGAAATCATATTTAGCCCAACCTATATAGGAAGGACTATTGTACCAACTATGGATCAAAGAACATAATTAAATGCTTGAAGCATGAAGGTGGACACCATAATATGTTATTATGGAATACTAAGATGCTTTAATGCAATTGTGGTGATGATGTTTATGGAGGAACCCATGTCAATCAACACCTACTTATACAAAATTCTATTTATGTACGTAATGATGTACAATGGAGGATCAACTATGTGGGAAGGCACTAGTTTGATCTCATGATCTTGGGAGTTTATAACAATATCCTTACATGTTTGAATATACCCCATAAAAATGGTAAAAGCATTAGGATCTCAGGGCTATCGTTTAATTGATTTTAAAATTTCCATCAGAGCTTCTCTATGTCTTGGTGATTACTACATTAGCTCATAGATGGACATTTTTGTCAATTCCATACGTAGGCTTTGAGTAAACATACTTTTGATTGCCACCACTAGCTAAGGTGGTGGACCTTTTATAGGATTTTGAGGTGGCAAGGGCTATAACATAGAAGGAATGCTAGTGAGAGTTGTAGGTGGTGCAACTTGATCATATCTTTCGTTTCTTTTCACAATGTTGATCATCCATACGAACCCCTGATCAAGTGGGGTTGTATGGACTTCATTTACATGTCTTATTTGATCCTCAACCTCATGTGTGGGCAGGGGATGTTTTTAAAATACCCAATTTTTGGTTATCGAGAGTAAGAGGATTATAATTTATAATTTATTTTTATCAAGCATGTCCTGTACCAGGTTTTTGAATGAATAACATGTTTAGATATCATGACCATGTTGTTGATGATATCAATAGTATAGGTATTACCTATACCCCTTAGAGTTTGGGTGATTTGGGTTGAGGGGGTGAATATCAGATAGGGTGATAGCCTTCGCCTTGCATAATCGATTAAATAGCAATGCCAAAGTTCTATGAAATGGTATATATTTGTAAGGTCAAGGGCATGGTCAATTTTTTGCCTAAGTCCACTGAAGTTGATCATTGTATTATGAGGGAGGAGGTTGAGCCTAATAATTTAGTTATTGTTTCATTGTTTTCTTTTTAGGCTTGGGAACATTTAAGACAACCTGATTGACCAAAGCCAGTCTTTGTTGAGTTTAGTTGCCTCTAGGATTTTTGTTCCACTCCCTTTTTAAGAGTTTAATGTCCCCCTCTCAAACTTTCTCCACCTATTGACATATTCCATGACTAGTTTATCATAAAATTGTCTAAGATTAAAAAATTTAGTCAAATTGACTTTCTTCTTAATTCAAAATGAAAAATATTCTAAGAAGGCATTTGTGAGCTTCTCAAAGCTACAGATGTTATAACTCTTTAAATGGTTGAAACACTATAAGGTTAGGCCAGAGAGTGTTATAAAAAAGGTCCTAAGAAACAAGGCATCATCATCTTGAAGCTAGAAATAAAGGTTTATAAATCTAGTCATGTATTCATATGCAGCCTCAACCCCTTTGAATTTATCTAATCTGGGTATTTTAAAATGCTTAGGGTATACAGGACATGAAACTGAGGGGTGGAGTGGTTGATTTAATAATTAATGCAACATGGTATTTTGGTGTACCTTGTTTCTCCAATGTTTTAATGCACTCTATGAGTGCCCTATAGGATTGAGATGATAATATATCATCATCTTGGATTAGTCCTCTAGGGGGAGGAAGAGGTGGAAATTTCCTAGTGGATCGATGTGGTTGAATATAATCATCTACCACATCCTCATGGAGTGATTCAAGATATCTATCATCTTGATACTTCAAATCTAAATCATCATAAGCCTCATACTCTAATTGATGATTTTGTGTTTGACGCACTTCAGGCCTATGGTGCTAGATGGACACACAAGGAGAGCAATTTTGGTTCAGCCTAGGAGGTAGGTCATGATGTTGCACAATGCACCTTTTATTAGTCTAATACTTGTAGATACTAGGTGTAAGTACCTCCTCATGTGTTGCTTTTTGAAACCCTTCTTGGCGTAGCCTTTACTAGTTCACCCTCTAATGTTGTACTTGACTTCTATCTAGGTGTTCTCTATATTTTGTAACCTATCCAACCGTAGTTGGTTTGTGGTTTGCCTAGGTAGTGGATCAATCGTGTGAGGCCTACGTATCCTTGCATCAATGTGAAGGGACTTGGGTTATTCTACAGGCTCAACATGGTTAGCTACCAATTTCCCACAATCAAGGAAAGCTACATTAACCTGATGCTCAGGTTTGAAGGAGAACTCCACATACTTGAAAGGCACGGAGGTACAACATGCTTGAATGGAGCATTCTCCTTGGAGAGAAAGAGCATGACTTGGATCTTCGTCTTCCTTATCCTTAAAATAGAGGTAAGTAGATGAGGTCACTCTATGAGAATGATGAGGGCCATACCTATCTAATTTGGCAAATTTCTTGCTCATCCATATATAATAGAATGTAGTGACTCGCCCATCTAGTCTAGGTGATGGCACATATTCTTTATTATGCTCAAATCAATGGATAGATCATGTTGGAATGTGGATCCATGACACTCCCCTACTAGGTTCCTTAGTGGGTGGATTATGTCTAGTAGTAGGATGGGATCAATTGTGATTAAAAAGGTCATATTATTGATCATATGAAGAGCCCATAGGTGCCTTCTAGATTGGGACATATTGAAGATCAGATTCCCTATAAGTGGTTTCAACATTGCAACAAAGGGTAGGATGCCATTTAGGAATAACTAGGTCCTGTTGTGGTTGTCACACAACTCGCACTAAAATTGGGGACCCACTTTTTGTTGTTTTGGTATTTGGATGTTTACGGTTTTTTTTATGTTTCTAATGCTTTTGTTTTGTTGTGGGTTTGCAGTTATCGTCAATTCTTGTTGATGATATTTTATTATCGACAATATTTTATTGTCGACGAATTTTTCTTGTCGACGACTTTTTATTGTCGATGACTTTTTCTTGTCGATGACTTCTTATTATCGATGACTTTTTCTTGTCAACGACTTTTTATTATCGCTGTTTTTTTTTTTGTGGATGATTTTTGTTACTCTTTGTTTGTTAACGTTTTTGTTGTCAATGGTTGTGTCGTTTTCATGTTTATGTTTCACATAATAATAAAACAAAAAAAATAATAAAATTTTTTAAAATAAAATAAAAGTATGTATATGTACTTGTTGTATAAATATATATCAAAATACAAAAAAAAAAAAAAAAGTTATATATATATATATACATTATATATGAAATAAAAATTAAAAAAATGAAAAAAATAAAAGAAATAGTATATATATATATATAAATAATAAAAATAAATGTTTCCTTGTTATAAAGCCATTATCAATAAGTTATTATCTATAGTTGCATCAAGTTACATAATAAATAATGCTAGGCATACTTTATTATTATCCCTCGACTAATGTTATATTGCTTATGGTGTTTTGGTGATGAAGTTTCAGGTGTCGGAAGATGAGATATTACTGACGAAGCACACCGACGGAGGGAGTTGGTTATCAACATGTCAATATACGGTCGAAAGGTGTCCATGTAGACACAGTTGCCACGTGAGGAGGGCATGAATGACGATGCTCCCGATTGGGTGGACGCGTAGGTGGAAGATTTAGCGACTAAGGAGTTCGGAGGGCATATGCTATGGTGAAAAAAGTGATGGTGATGGATTATCGTTGCCTACAAAAGAAGACTCCAGCAACTAATAGAGCAATGGGGGACGCCCACAATCACGTGCTAGGGCCTAGAATATCTGCTGGATGATACAACTATCACATAACCGAGCGAAAGTCACTTGGAGGATTTTTCGGTGAACGTGGATTGTGTTACTAAGCATGCGTGGTGGGCATCGATGGCAAGGTGAATCATAGTGAGTGGTCGAAGATAGAGATGTCAGGTTTTGGCAAAAGAACAGTGCCAGCGTGGACGAGTGGTCGAATGTATGACAAGTTAGCAGCATCTAGTTGAACGGGAAGCTACAACCAGTATGGACATTAGGACTTCGAAAGAGACTACGATGATGGTGTTGCACAACAGATGTTTTCACTAGACACCATTACCAGTTTTTTGGTATATCGAAGATAGACGAACGGGACAACACTTATGAGGAGCATGAAAGTGTGTCATCAAACGTAGCTTGACGTGGAGTCAAGTGATTTAAACAGTGGCAAAGTGGTCTTCACGACAAGGAGAAAATAATGAAATTTGAATGACCCAACCAGACGATCTCCTATACAGCAGATTATGAGGCGGATGGTGGTTTAGTGGAAATCATGGGGAGTTAGATACAACCATGACTATAGAGAGATGTAGTGAGGACTTCGACAAACGGACATGCTTACATCGCTTCACCCAAAGACAGTGAAGCATGGGCATTTAACGTTCATGGATTCTGAGCAGCACAACGTGGGTCGATTGGAAGGAACTTGCGTTGGTGGACATGACCAATCGACAGACTCCTAGTTTGACAAGCCACGAATAGCAACAAAATAGAGATATGATATAGATAGTGGATGCGACGTAGCCCCACAAGATATCGGTGAAAGCGCTCCAAGTTGTGAGTGGATATCACGAAGATGCCAGAATAGTAGATCACAAGGCTGGTTTCCTGCACAACATATATACCAAGGATTGAATCAAAGGGGGTATTTCCCAGTCAAACACAAATATGTCAGGGATTAGGGCGATAGCAATGGATTTGATGGCATGAAAGAAATAGATGCGACGAGATTCGAATTTGAGAAAATCCTCAACGTATGGTGTGTAACGATGGACGTCCAGGCCAACAATGAGTAGGAGATGATGCCAGCATGGAGGATGGCTAATGTGTAGTCGTAAGTGGTAATAACAGTTAAAAAAATAGTTAGGAGCACACAGACCCATACACGCTGGTGGTGACGAAATCTAGGCGAGAGGGTCGTAGTAACGGTTTAGTGACTCAGTGGTGACAATTTGGATATGGTGGACTGCGGCAAAGTGTCGCTTAGGTGAGCAAGCTCCAGGATGGGCTACGCTCAGTTCATTTTCGACTGTGCTTAACAACTGGTATAACAGAGAATCATATATAGGGAATCTCGTAGTTGTTAGTAGCTGTGGCCGTTACGGCAAATCCCTGTGGCATAGGACGCATCCGTTTTAAAGGACTTCAGAGGATTATGTGGAATACATTACGATAGAGGATGACCACATAATAGTGTTTTCACAGTGTAAATATGGAATAACTAAGATGAAGAGAAATGAGACAATGTAGGAAAACTCCGTGAAGGGTATCGATCACACGCTTGACGGTTGTGGAAAGTATTTGTCCGGGCAATCAGAGTGTGTGATGAAATCGAAGGCCACCTTCGGTTATTAGAATGCACAGACCAGGCCAGAAGAATTTAGCGGTAAGAGTGTACAGTGGTGGTTTCTGGAAGAGGGAGATACGACGCTCGTCGACCGTTGTTTTAGAAACACAGTAGCATGGTGAATCGTAATGTGCACAGTAGATAACGAGCGATGATTGGAAATTATCGAAAACTCCTTGTCAAGAACAAACCCATCATGGCAGTTGTAGTCTTTGGGTTCGACATGTCATAGATCTTTTTTAAGGAGAAAATATGTAAAAGGTGACACTGGCATACCGAGATGGACAGTGTCGAAGACGGAACACGAATAACAACAATCAACAGTGGACACATGTAGACCTTGCACAACATTCTACGTCGAATTCAGTGGGGGCTACCGCTTCATAATACGTTGTAGGCGTGTCATAAATAAGTTTGGATGTCTTCACATCCTTGGAATTACTAGAACGTGTGCCATTTCCATCCCAAGCTATGGTGGGTTACTTACATTATCAAATAAAGTAAATTCTTGATATAAAATAAAAAATAGCATGTGTTAAATAAGATAAAAAAAAAAGGAGACATTTCATTTGGAAAACGTTACACAACGAACATAGAAAACGAAGTACGTTGGAAAGCCAAAGTAAGAAAAAGAAAAGAAGAACAGAAGACCAAAAGCTTACCGAGAAAATGAAACAATGGGAAAAGAAAGTGAAACATTTTCAGAGGTGTCTAAAAAACTAGAGGAAGTGGAAATGGAGGCGAAGGGTCATTGAAACTTTTAAATATCATTTCGATTTAAAGAACAGAGGCTGGGTTTTTCTGGAAAACCAGACATATGTTTTCAGAATATCATTGTAAAAATGAAGACATTATTTTAATGCAAACATTGTTTCAGAAATTTAGGCCTTGTTAGCAAGAAAGAAGGAGAAATTTCTGCATGCTTAGATTTAAACTTTATTATCTTTCCCTTTTCATATTTCGGATTTATAAATGATGTTTATGCATTTTTTTGGTTACATCAAGTGAATATTTGAAGTCTGAAATTTATTTTTGTGACCTTAGGAGCTAGCACTTAATTTATTTTAATTGTGCAAATGTAGGTTAAAATCGATTAGGTTGCATGTAAGAGTTTCTCACATATTTGGTTTTGCAGGATGGGGTGCCATCATACTGAAAAGGCTTTGCATGTTTGGTTTTCAGCATTCACTTTATTTCAGATTTATCATTTTTTTTTCATTTTTTCAACCTCTTATTTTATAGATTTTGTTTAATTTTCAGGCATTAAAATAAAAATGAGAAAAAAATAAAATGATAAAAATAATTACATGGAGCCCTAGAATGAACATCAATCTTCCATATGCAATAGATTCGGACTCATTCCGAGGTCATTTCGATTTTATAATTATTTTTTAAAACTGTTGTTTTCAAGAGTTTTTATAATTTCAGATTTTTTTTTTTAAAGTGTTGGAGGTAAATCAAATTTTTAAATTCTGCATTTTCATTTATAAACATAAGAGACCTTTCCTTATAAAAATTCAATTTCATAAAAGGTGGGAAATTTTTTATGGCATTTCATGAGCCATCAGTTTAGGAGCAATAAATACACCTTTCTTTATGAAAATTTTAATTTCATCAACGAAAGGTGATTTTATATGTTACATTAAAAGACTATTTTTTTAGAACATTAAATTATTTTTCTTAATGAAAATTATTTTATTAAAGAGGGATAATTAAATGACATTTTAAAGCCATTATTTTAAGGCTATAAATTATTATCTCTTTGTGAAAATTAATTTCACCAAAGAGGGATAATTTATTAATCATATCAAAGGCTATCTTTATCTTCATGATAAGAAGCTACATTTAATGAGCCTATTCATCATTTCGGATTTACATTCATAGATAGATTTTCATCTTCATTTTCATGCTTAAAGTAGGATTTAATGCAAGATAAAACTTGTTTAAAACCTACCTAATAAGGGAAGATAAAATCTACCTTAAAATCCTCAAGATAAAATGAATTAAGGCACTACATTGTGGTCATATGAGGGTCAATTCACATTTTCTTTTTGTTAAGTTTTATGAACAATCACTAACATAACATGGCAAAATGAACCAACACATGCCCAATGTTAATAGTTACTTGCAATCACTAAGGTTTTCCTAGAACTAAATCGATATATCTTAATTGAGATTACTAATACACATGTGCAAATGCTAATATAGCGGAGACCTTGGAGAAGTTGTTTTGTTTAACTTCTTTTCAAGAGAGAATTTTGGGATCAAAATCGTAATGGAGAGTGTGATTTTGCAATTGGGAAAAATTACCACTCAACATTTTGGTTCTAGAAGGAGGGCATGAATTAGTTTACTTTATTTTATTTATGCTACATAATTCGTGAATGGGTATTCATTGATCTAATGCTTTTTTATTTTTCATGGTTACTCAAGAGTTTTAATTGCTAAATATTTCAAGTTCATTTGATTAACATCTTTGGCATCTTTTAGTACTCAAAACTTCGGGAGCTAGGAGGATATGAATTAATTTATTTTAATTGCTATTTAGATGCTAAATTGTTCATGTTACTTGAAATATTTATTCATAGACATTGGTCTTGGTTAATGAGATGTTGTTGATCACTTTCACTGATTCTAACATTCTCTATTTGATGATGTGTTAATACTAACCTTTTTTGTAAATTTGAGAATGTTATTTCATGTCATGGTTTAATTGAGGCATATCTTGTTATTGATACTACATGATGATCTTTGTGGTTCACTCATTTAGAAATTGTTAGTCATTTTATGATTCTTTGCAAGATATTTTTATTTGACTAACAAATTTGGTTCTAAGTTATTCTTTGAGTTTCACTAATGGTGACATGTGATGTAAGAGCTGAAATGATATATTTAAGAGAAAGAATGGTATCTATGTTAGGGGATCATTATAAGTGTTTTCCTATGCCTGGAACACCCCATAAAATTCTTGAAATGTTATTGGAGTTTCTACGATAGTTTAATCAAGAGGTGACATCAAGATACTTACAAAAATTGCATGTCTACAAGAGCACATTATTTCAATTCCAAATTTTTTGAGGATGTTGCTTGTAGGTTATTCTCATCCATTTTGGATGACAAACCATTCTTTTGTTATGGCCAATTACCCATGGAGGTTAGGACTTATTGGATCCTATTAGAAGCAACCTATCTTTATCATTTTGGTAATAAGGTTGACCTAGATATGTTGCAAAATCAGTTTGCCTCTATTCGTAAGAAGCCTAATGAATCCATGAGTCAATTCAATGAGAGGTTTCATGATTTGCACTCTCAAATGTGGGAAAATTTTAACACAACAGAAGAGGAAGCTATTCAAGTATACATGGGAGCCATACACCCCATACTTGCTAAGTCTTTAAGGGAAAATCTTGATGACCCATCTCTAGATACAATCTATGAGATCCTAGAAAAGGTAGAACAACAATGTGATTCAAAAATGGAAGAAGAGGCACAACATGTTCCCATGAGAGATTGTCCTTCTAAATCTATTTATGCCAATCTACACCAACCATATAATATAGAACCCTCTACTACAGTTATGCCTAAGGTGAATGATAAAGGGGATGCATTTGAATATCTAAATTTTATAACCACCTTAGATATAGTCCAGGAGGAGATGCAAGTTGCCAAGCCAACATCTACCAATGATGATTGTGTAGAGATGGATTTATTTCTAGAAGTTTATGAGTATTAAGATAATGGAGGTATCTTAAATCTAATTTTTTGGAGATATGTGATAGGACATAACCTACCATAGAATTGAATGAAGTGGTTGAAAGTGAAATTGAAAGAGAATCAACAAATGAATTTGAAGATATAATAGAATTTCACCACTTGTTCTCGGAAGATGCTTTAGATGAGATTGTTGAAACTAAGGGTCAAGAAGACCCACACCTTCCAAATTATGATGAAATTGAATCATGGGTTACAAGTTTAGATTGTTATAATATTGAAAACTTTAATACAAAGAGTAATCCACTTTTGTAAATTATTGAACCATCTAAGGAAGGTGAAGGTGAATTCGATGAAAAACACATTGATGAATTGGAAGATGTTGAAGTAGTTGAGCGTCACCACTTGATTTTGAAAGATGATTACTATGATTATTGGAATAAGTTGGAAGAATACACTCACTCAAAATATTCTAATGAAATGCTTACGTCAATTGATATGCAGGATAATACAATCACTTTCTTGTAGGAAGATATTACAAGTCCTGTACAATCTGAGATTGTTTTGGAAGAGGGGTTGGAATCTCATCAAATTTGAAAGATGATAATGATACTACTGCCAAGGAAAAATAAGAGAAAGAATTTATGGATGAATCAAAATATCATGTCATAGATACCATATAGTTTCATCCCACGAATTTGGATGATACTTTTTACAATGGTTGCGGAATATATGAAGATGTGTTATTTTCTCACACCCCTATTTATGATACTTCTATTCCACTTGATATGCAGGATGTTGAAACTTCTACTTTACACAAAGAGATTACATTCACAAGATCATAGAAGACTGCAAAATTTGATCATGTTGAACATAAATTCATTGAAAATTTTGTTGAAATAGAAAGGGAAGAAATGGTAAAAGTTTCTTATGACTCATCTATTTTGGATGAGGAAGAGGTAAAATCTGCACTTTCATTTTGAGATATTGAAAATTTCAATACAAATTCACACAATTATTTTGAGGATTAAAATGAAAAGATAGCATGGATACTGAACAAAGAGTTGGAACCAAATGATAAATAAGTGGATCTATTTCAAGCAACTCAAGGGATTGATCATAAATATGGGTTACTTGACACACACTTTGACCAACAAGATGTAATTTTTGAAAATTATGGACATATTTTTAATTAGGTGTCTAATTTTGGTATGTTTTATGAACAAGTAATCAATGAATATGAAAAACTACAAGATGATGAAAGCGATAAAGACCATGAGGTAAAAGAAGGAATTGTAAATTTTGGATAATTTGAGCAGTTATCACCAAATGTCCAAAGTGAGTTGTCATTGATGTCATGATGTCAGTAAGATGCTAGTGATCATCCTTCGCTAGTTCAAGTGAAAGGGAAACAATTTCAGTGTTAAGGTAAAATGTCTTCATTAGTGCACTCAAGGAAGTGAGTCAGAGTTTGATTTAATTCCACCATGGTAGTAGATCGTTCAAGAGCAAGAGGAACACATAATATTATAATTCTTATAATATTATTCTAGGTTGAAGGAGAAACCCAAAATTCAATATTGTAATTTTAATTATAATATTTTGGGTCATGAGTGCAAATATTTTATTGAGAATAAATCCAAAAGTTGGGTTTAATTCGAGCATCCGATGCAAAAATAATAAACCCAAAGGTTGGGTTCATCAAGTTTCAATAAGGCAAGGGAGAAATAATTCAATAACCGAAAGGATGGATTCATCAAGGTGTAAATAAGGCAAGTTATTATTAATTATTTTAAAATAACCCAAAGTGGTTTTTAAAATAATTAATTAATGGCTTTGTAAAGGTTTTATCCTCTTTGATCGTTTGAATTCAAAATCACAAATGTTTGAAAATGTGGTGTAATATTTCCTATTTAATGCCCTCTAAAACCTTAGAAGAAGACATCCTTGCTAATTTGTTTTTGGAGTGCATGCAAATTAAGGCTCATGTTTAAAATATTTTGTGAATTGTGAAAAGGTTGAAGTAGGGAACATTTGGATTTGTGGAGAGCATATGCCAGCTTGGCCTAGTGGTGCATTGGCTTGGTAAGACACATGAGGTCCCACGTTCGATTCACTTGGAGGTTGCTTGCAAGGTCAAAATGCTCGAAGCACGTTTTGATTATTTCGAAAGGCGCAAGTTCATGAGGTTTTTGGTACAATTCATGTCTCTTTACACACGTGTGGGCGCATGGCCCAACGGTGTCTTGGCCATGGTTAAGGCATTGGGAAAGAGGACGTCGGGGGATCGAATCCCTTTGAGAGGCGATCCAAGTTAATTTTTAATTTTTATTAAAATAGCCTTAAGGGAGAAATAAGGGTTATGCTATGCCTTAGAAAATTGAAAGATTTTTTAAGGTTTTATTTGTGGAAGGGTAGCATATTATATATCATTGGAAAGAATTTTTCAAGGGCTATTTGATTAACTTGCTTAGGAGGGGAAATAATATGTGTGTAAAGAGATATTTTTTTTTTTGTAAAGTGGTTCAAAAGTGAGTTTGATTTGTTCTTTTTCAAAGGGGGTCAATTCTTTCATGAGGGGACATGGTGAATTTTATTGAGTAGGAGTAATAAGGTGTTATTGGGATATTATTTTTATTGTTGTGATATTACTTAAGTCCTCTAACCTCTTCGTGATTGAAAAGGAAATATTTCAAAGTGTGTTGAGTTTGACAGATTGTGTGGACAACTCCTTGGCATCAAAAAGGTATGGGCAATATTATCCATTGACTTTATTGGGTGATTGATTTCTAAAAATATTATTGGAGAGAAAAGGATTAATTGTGGTTTCCTTTTTTGAAAGTTGCTTTTTGAATAAGGTTTTCTGGAAAGTGACTTTTGCCATATTGCCTAGTGAATTTTGAAGTTGTTGGTACAAGGTTTTCTGGATTAGTGGAGTGACTTCAAAATTGTTTTGATGAGCATTGTGGTTGAGATTGATTGTGCCAAGACTTGAGTGTGATTGCAAAAGCTTTGGGTTGAGAATATTGTGTAAAATATTGAAGATAACATGAGTATCATTGTTATGTGATTAACATTATTGGCAAAAATGTTTTGAGAATATTGAAGGATCATGAGTATCATTGTTATGTGAGATTTATTGTTGAGCATTTGTTGGAAATATTTTGAGTGAGTGATCATATGCTTGGACTAGGGTTTGTGAGCAAAAGTTGTTTCTTGAGTGATTGGTTGAGTGATTTGATTAAGCCTAGTCAAATGGATGTATGAAGTGATTGTTCAATTTCCATAAAATAAACTATTCTATATTCTAAATTGAGAAAGTGATTGAGTTTTGAGAATAGAACATATTGAGTCTCTAAAAATTCTCTTTATTCTTCTATGATATTGAGTTGAGAAAGTGACTGAGTATTGAATATAGAACATATTGAGTCTCTAAAAATTCTCTTTATGCTTCTATGAGATTGAGTTGATAAAGTGATTGAATATTAAGTATAGAACATATTTAGTCTCTAACAATTCTCTTTATGCTTCTATGAGATTGAGTTGAGAAAGTGATTGAATATTGAGTATAGAAAATATTGAGTCTCTAATAATTCTCTTTATGTTTCTATGAGATTGATTTGAGTTGAGAAAGTTATTGAGTATATTTGAGCAAGTTCTTGGTGAGATTTCTGAGAAAATTTGAGCAAGTTCTTGGTGAGCTTGCTGAGCAGATTTGAGCAAGTTCTTGGTGAGCTTGCTAAAACAAATTTTGAGGAAGTTCTTGGTGAGCTTGCTGAAGTACATATTGAGTAGGTTCTTGGTGAGCTTGCTGAAGTAGATTTTAAGCAGGTTCTTGGTGATATTACTGAGCATATTTTGAGCAGGTTCTTGGTGAACTTGTTGAACAGAGATTGGACAAGTTATGAGTGAGCTTGTTAGAGAAATATTGATTAAGTTCTATGTGATATTGCTGACAGATCTTTGGATGTGACAGAGTATAGAGGATAGAGTCTTAGTGGATAGAGATCTAGTACCTAGGATAATTGAAGATAGGTCTTTTGAGTGAGGAGTCTTTAAGTGGAGAGAGATACACTAGTCAGTGCAGCATAAAGACAGATTCTTCTAGAATATCACTAGCCAGAGTTAAAGGGGAAATATTTCTTCTATGGAAGAGATCCTCAAACTTGATATTAGAGGATCAGTATCTCCATTGAAATATGGTCCATAAACATTGTAATTAGGAAAGAGTTTCCAAGAGATTGATTGAGAAATTTTTAGTAAAATATTTTCTCTATGGATGTAGCCCAAGTTGGGTGAACCACGTAAATTTTGGTGTCTCTAATTTGTGTGATACTATGTATATTGCTTTTATTATTGTTTTTGATATTGATATCTCTACATTGCATACAGTGGTTTGAAAAGAAAAGTAAAAAGTGGTCATATATTTTTCACCCCCCTCTCGGTATAAGCTTGTGTTCTTCAGTAAATCATCACTAAGATTTGGTAAATGAAAATATGCAAAAGGTAAAATCTAACCTTTTGTGTCCAAACATCCAAGCTTCAGGTGAAGATTTGTATAATTACTCATTGAATTCAAATGATGTTTATGATGAAATGTCATTGAAGGTGAATGAAGAACTTGAGTTGATTTCTACTCACACATCTAATAAGAATGATTGGTTGAATGAAAAAGAAGTTGATGCTCTTATTAAATAAAAGTCATCAAAAATTGATAATAGAATCTAGGATAAAAACTTTGAATGATTCTCATTTAGTAGATATCCTAGATGCTTGTAAATTTTTGCATAAATTTGATTGGCCCAAAAACATGAATAATGAATTGTCTTCGAAATTTGTACAAATAGGCTCTTATTTACAAGATTGCATATGTTGAAAAGATAGCCTAATTCTAAATCAAAAATCAAATTGTGAATTTGACATCTTAAAGAATAGACAAGAAAGAATTGAAAATAAAATTTTGTCTAGTCAATTTAATAATTTGAAGCTCACCTATGGAATCACTAATAGAACTAATTGGTGGGGTGAGAGAGGTAAGTTGAATATTGTTGTATTGTTTGGCTTAATCTTGTTTTGCTTGGATTTCTACAAAATTTGGTATGTGTATCATGTTACATGTTTTTTGAAATGCACTAATCATGTTTGAGATCTAAGGAAATAATAGTTCAAACTTAGAACCATCTTGTACCATATTGTACATTTGTATATAGTTTTGGTTTGTGTTTTGAGTTTTGTGTTTTGGGTTGTCCCCTTGTTTTGAGGTGATGTTTCATGTTCGCTAACTTATGGTCTTTGGCTCACTTATGAAGCTCCTTTATTTAGTAGGTTGGAGTACCTAATATAAAAACTAATGAACACGAGAAAAGGGAGATGGATTATTTGGTGATCATACTCAGATGTTGGGACCAAAATGGTGGAAAGTAGAACAATGAAAGATTTTTCCACAGCTCCACATGTAACTCACACACATTAAATGGTGTTTATGGAATTATGAAGGATGAAGTTATCTTGATTTGCAACCCTAGGTGAAAATATAAAACACTTCACTTGTAGGCTACCTTACCCCAGTGATGCTTGAAGATTTGCAAAGTTTTTCTTTGAAAAGGAAAAATTATATAAAATAAAGAGAAAAAAAGAGAAAAAAAAGAGAGAATGAGCATTGAAAATATTTATAAAATTAGTTACAAGATCTAGATAAACTCTACCAGGGCTATGGACGCCTGACTGGTAGTAGGGCTCTGTCTAGACATAACTTGGATAAAAGGAAATAATTTGCAAAGCATTAAGCAGACACAAGGGTGAGTTAGATAAACTCCACCGGGGCTATGTATGCCTGATTGGCAGTGGGGCTTTGTCTATAGTCATTTCATTATTAGTGATACTTCATAGCCAAATGTAGAAGAGGATGATGGAATCTGGATGACTTTCAAAAATACAGGAAATGAATCACTTTTACACACATTGAGCAAAGGCAAATGGATTAGTCATTTTCATTTTGAAGTTGTTTAATCCCACCTTCTTGGGATGTTGCTAAATTATTGTATCTTGCTGATCTTGTGTGTTTTTGTTTCAGTTTGGGTTCTTACCAAAATGCTCAGGAGCATTTCCCAGCAGATTTGCCATTTGTTGTGGTTGTCGCACAACTCGCCCCAAAATTGAGGATGCACTTTTTGTCGGTTTGGTATTTGGATGTTTACGGTTTGTTTTATGTGTCTAATACTTTCATTTTGTTGTGGGTTTGTAGTTATCCTCAATTCTTGTCGATGAATTTTTATTGTTGATGACTTTTTCTTATCGATGATTTTTTATTATTGATGACTTTTTCTTGTCGATGGTTTTTGTTACTCTTTGTCTGTTAATTTTTTTGTCTTCAGTGGTTGTGTCATTTTCATGTGTATATTTCACATAATAATAAAACAAAAAAATAATAAAAAGTTTAAAATAAAATAAAAGTATGTATATGTACTTGTTGTATATATATATATTAAAATACAAAAAATTTAAAAAGTTATATATATGTATATTTATACATTATATATATGAAATAAAAAATAAAAATAAAAGAATTGGTGTATATATATAAATAATAAAAATAAATGTTTCCTTGTTATAAAGCCATTATCAATAAGTTATTATCTATAGTTGCATCAAGTTACATAATAAATAATTCTAGGCAGGCTTTATTATTTATCCCTTGACTAATGTTATATTGCTTATGGTATTTTGGTGATGTAGGTTCAGGCAACGGAAGGTGAGACATTACTGACGAAGCACACCGATGGAGGGATTTGGTTATAAACATGTGAATATGTGGTCAAAAGGTGTCCATGTAGACGTAGTCGACACATGATTAGGGCACAAATGACGATGCTCCTGATTAAGTGTACACGTAAGTGGAAGATTTGGTGACTAAGGAGTTCGGAGGGCGTATGTTGTGGTGAAAACAATTAGGGTGATGGATTATTGCTGCCTATGAAAAGAAGACTCCGATAACTAATAGAGGAATAGGGGATGCCCACGTTCATGTGTTAGGGTCTAGAATAATCGCTGGATGATACAACTATCACACAACCGAGCGACGACCACATAGGATATTTTTTGGCGAACGTGGACTGTGTTACTAAGCATATGTGGTGCGCGTCAATGGAAAGGTAAATCATAGTGAGTGGCTGAAGATAGAGATATCAGGTTTCAGTGAAATAATAGTGCCAGCGTGGACGAGTGGTTGGATGTGTGACAAGTCAACGACATCTAGTTGGATGGGAATTTGTGGCCAACATGGACATTAGGACTTTGAAAGAGACTACGATGCTGGCGCCGCACAATGGGGAGTTTCACTAGGTGCCATTACAGGTTTTTTGGCATATCAAAGACAGAAAAATGAGATGACACTTATGAGCAGTATGACAGTGTGTCAATGAATGCAACTTGACATGGAATCGAGCGATTTCAGCAGTGGCAAAGTGATCTTCATGGCGAGGAGAAAGTGATGAACTCTGAATTATCAAACCAGATGACCTCCCATATGGTGAATTATGAGGTGGATGGTGGTTTAGCGGGTAGCATGGCATAGTGGAAATTATGGGTAGTTAGATACGGCCATGACTATAGAGAGACACAGTGAGGAATTCGACAAACATAGATGCTTACATCGCTTCACCTAAAGACAACGAAGCATGGGCCTTTAATGCTCATGGATTTTGAGCAGTGCAATGCAGGTCGATCGAAAGGCGTGTGTGTTGGTGGACCCGATCAATCAATAGACTCCTAGTCTGATGAGCCATGAATAGTAACAAAAAAAGAGAGATGACATAGATAGTGGACGCAATGTAGCCCGACAAGATATCGGTAGAAGTGCTCCAAGTTGTGAGCGGATATGGCAAAGATACCAGAATAATAGATCATAAGGATAGTTTCTTGCACAACGTAGATATCAAGGGTTGAATAAAAAGGGGTGATGTCCAGTCAAACACAAATATGTCAAGGATTAGGGTGATAGCAGCGAATTTGATGGCATGAAAGAAATAGACTTCAGAGGATTATGTGGAAGACATTACCAGAGAGGAAGACCATGTTAGAATGGTTTCACAGTGTAAATATGGAACAACAGAGATGAAGAAAAATATTACAATGTAGGAGAATACTGCGAAGGGCATCGATCGCACGCTTGATGGTTGTGGAAAGTGTTTACCGGGGCAGTCAAGGTGTATGATGAAATCGAAGGCCACCTTCGATTATTAGAAAGCACAAACCAGGCTAGAATAATTCAGTGGCAAGAGTGTACAATGGTGATTTCTCGAAGAGGGAGATACGACACTAGCTAGATGTTATTTCGAAAACATAGTAGCATGGTGAATCCTAATGTGCACAGTATATAATGAGCAATGATTGGATATTATTGGAAACCCCTTACCGAGGACAAACCCATCGTGGTAGTTGTAGTCTTTGGGTTTGACATGCCATAGATCTTTGTTGAGGAGGAATTATGTAAAAGGTGACACTGGCATGCCGATATGGACAGGGTCAAAGATGGAACATGAATAGTAGCAATCAATGACGAATGCATGTAGACCATGCATAAAATTCTGCATTGAATTTTAGTGGGAACCATCACTTCCATAGTGCACTGTAGGCGTGTCATAAATAAGTATAAGTTTGGATGTCTTCGCATCCTTGGAATTACTAGAACGTGTGCCATTTCCATCCCAAGCTATGGTGGGTTACTTACGTTATTAAATAAAGTAAATTCTTGATATAAAATCAAAAATAGCATGTGTTAGATAAGATTAAAAAAAAGACGTTTCATTTGGAAAATGTTACAAAATGAACATAGAAACAAAGTAACGTTGGAAAGCCAAAGGAAGAAAAATAAAAGAAGAAAAGAAGACCAAAAGCTTACCGAGAAAATGAAACAGTGGGAAAATAAAGAGAAACATTTTCAGAGGTACCCAAAAAACTGGAGGAAGGGGAAATTGAGGCGAAGGGTCATTGAAACTTTTAAATATCATTTCGATTTCAGGAACAGAGGTTGGTTTTTTTGGAAAACTAGAGATATGTTATCGGAATATCATTGTAAAAGTGAAGACATTATTTTCATCCAAAGATTATTGCAAAAATTTAGGCCTTATTAGCAAGGAAGGAGAAATTTATGCATGCTTAGATTTAAACTTTATTATCTTTCCTTTTTTAGATTTCGGATTTATAAGTGATGTTTATGCATTTTTATGGTTACATCAAGTGAATATTTGAAGTCTGAAATTTATTTTTGTGACCTTAGGAGCTAGCACTTAATTTATTTTAATTGTGCAAATGCAGGTTAAAATCGATTAGGTTGCATGTAAGAGTTTCTCACATCTTCAGTTTTGCAGGACAGGGTGCCATCATACTGAAAAGGCTTTGCATGTTCAGTTTTAAACATTCACTTTATTTCATATTTATTATTTTTTTTATTTTTCATTTTTCACAGATTTTTTTTTAATTTTGAGACATTAAAATAAAAATCAGAAAAAAATAAAATGATAAAAATAATTACATGGAGCCCTAGATTTAGACTCATTCCGAGGTCATTTTGATTTTATAATTATTTTTTAAAACTACTATTTTTAAGGGTTTTTATAATTTCGGAAATTTTATTTTTTAAGTTTTGGAGGCAAATCAGATTTTTAAATTTTGCATTTTCATTTATAAGCATAAAATGACATTTCCTTTATGAAAATTCAATTTCATAAAAAGGGGGAAAATTTTCATGGCATTTCCTGAGCCATCATTTTTGGAGCAATAAATGCACCTTTCTTTATGAAAATTCTGATTTCATCAAAGAGAGGTGATTTTATATGTTACATTAAAAGGCTATTGTTTTAAAACATTAAATTATTTTTCTTTATGAAAATTATTTCATTAAATAAGGATAATTAAATGACATTTTAAAGCCATTATTTTAAGGCAATAAATTATTGTCTCTTTGTGAAAACTAGTGTCACCAAAGAGGGATAATGTATTAATAATATCAAAGTCTATCTTTATCCTCATGATAAGAAGCTACATTTAATGAGCTTATTCATCATTTCGAATTTACATTCATAGATATATTTTCATATTCATTTTCATGCTTAAAGTAGGATTTAATGCAAGATAAAACTTGTTTAAAACCTACCTAATAAGGGAAGATAAAACCTTAAAATATTTAATATAAAAGGAATTAAGGCACTACATCATGGTCATATGAGCGCCAATTCACATTTTCTTTTTGTTAAGTTTTATGAACAATAATTAATATAGCATGGTAAAATGAACCAACACATACCCCTTGTTAACAGTTACTTGCAATCACTATGGTGCTCCTAGCACTAAATCGATATATCTTTATTGATATTACTAATACACATGTGTAAATTCTAATATAGTGGAGACCTTAGAGAATTTTTTTTGTTTAACTTATTTGCAAGAGAGGGTTTTGGGATCAAAATCCTAAGGGAGAGTGATTTTGCAATTGGGAAAAATTACCATTCAACAGGTCCTCATGACTATAGCGAAGACGTCCTATGCATCCTTGTACATTTTCTGCAGCACTAGCTTGTGAGTGAGCTCAGTTGCAAGTGTTTACCAGGGTCTTTGAATATGTCAATCGTAAAGAAATAAACAAAGTATACATTATGATTATCTCTTTTAATTTTTTTTTGTTAATCCCTATACTATTTTGTGTGTTTTGATGTTGAATCCCCTAATCCTATGAAACTAAAGTGGTAAACAAAAATAGAAAACTACTAAAATATAGTTTGAGCACACCTCCCTATCAGAGAACATAATCAAATTGGAAAAAAGTGGCTTCCTATTGGATAATGGATCAAGGTAACCTAAGGAATAAAAAATCACCCCACTAGGGAGGCCATGTTTTCTAAGTCCTACTACTAGCCCAACCAAGAGTTCACTTCACAATATGGAAAGCTTGGACACAAATGATAGTTGCATTCCACTAATTATTTTACCTCGTGGTAAAAGGGCACTACTAATCCTTTCTACTTTGGGTGCACCCAATATTAAGGTACTTTTTCTTAATGAAATATGAAATACCATTCACGTTGGCCAACTAGGTGTTTATGGTGCATGCCAACGGATGGAGATGAATCCCATAGTCATTGGTCTCAATCAACGGTTGGTGATGAAATATACCTCATTGATGTTTAATGTGAAATATGGTTTATGGGGTTCTTTTTATTTCATGCAATAGATATTAATATCATAAAGCATTCAATGTTATTTTACTAATGCATACAAATAACATTTGATTTTCATATTTCTAAGTAATAAATGTATTAATTTTAGAAACCTAAAAATGCAGAACCCTAAGATAATATTAGCCTTTGAACATGAAGTAAGCAATTAGACATGGAAATAATGAATCAGAGGCCATATCTATGAGGTATGGTCTACAGAAGAGGTCATCTAACCCAGAGATAATAAAAAATATGGGTCATCTAGGATAGGGAAGACCATATAAAAAGGCCATCTGACCCAAGGACAGTCACAAAAATAATACTTTAAAACTTCAAAATTCTGAAATTCTTTCACTGAAGCATGCAAAATTTATCTTTCCTTACTAAAAAGAAAAGAAATAAGGATAGAAGATACAACTATGAGAGCCTACATCCGATGAAGATGCTTGTTGATTGATAATTTTGCCCAATTACAAATCCATACTCACAGTCATGGTATTGTTAGAAAACCCTCTCTTGCAAAGAAATTTAGAATTTCTCCAAGGTACATATTTTCTTAATATGTGATTGAATGCTTGTGAAAATTTTAAAATGTGTTCAAATACCTTAGAGGTGCAAGTCACTATTAATAAGGGGTTTGTGGTTTAGTATTAATTTGATTTGTGATAATTTTGTTGCTCATGTGATTATTGAAAATGTGTATTTATTTCTTTTAATTGGTATAAAGGGTTTTGAAAGGGTCCTTGGACCTTGTACAAGCAAAACCTGAAAGAGATACCATGACAAAAAGGAAACCTCCCACTAAGATAGCATATCAATGGGAGTTAAACTGGAACAACAAAAAACCATTATACAAAGAGAGATGTTGATAAAGAGAATCATACAGACTAGACAAGACCAGAGAAACCTGATCGAAGCAAAAGGATAAACAAGAGCGACCAACCAGCTTACTACGGGATAGAATCAACTAGGTTATTCTTATTTATGGGGAGGATGAACTGAAAAGTCTCGGATTTACTAGATGTAATAGTATTTGAAATCCTGATAGCATGATCAAGGCCAGTAACAGACTTCGATTGGGACTGGTAGATGTTTTCCAACATCTCTGTCAAAATCTCAGAAGGATCATGTTTGGAAGTGGCCATCGCTATTGCATATGCTATGGATTGGTATAAAATATTTATGGTGCTCTCAGAAGTGAGCTGCTCGAGGCTCTTTCATTTCCCACTAGTGTTCCTCTTGCTTCTATGGTTGTTGGAGCTACGACTTTGCATCACCACATCAACCTCAGTGAGCTCCTCATCAGTGCACATGAGAGGATTTGAATCCACCTTGGTAGTGATTTTCTGCAACATATGGTCGTAAATGACCAGGAACAAACCTTGGTGTTTAATCTATGAATCCTCCCTTTTTTGGTAGTTCTCAATGGAAACCTCAATGGAACATCTTAAATACTCAGGAACGTTGACCTCTTTAACATCCCGGAGCATGTTGAGGAAGGCAAGGTGGAAACTTCTCAACGGTTCATCCACCTTGTCCACCATAATGTACTACATAACTGGGATCATAGCCCTACACCAAATATCTAGAATCCTTTCTTGGATGATACCTTTTTTTATCTCTCGCCAATTTCTTTCCTCTATCCACTAAATGTTTCAGCACCTCTTGTGTGGTATGATAATCTCTGTGGATCTTGAAGCCCTCATTGGAAATCTCGATAATTTTTGCCAATAGCTCGATAGAGATAGTGAATTTCATTCCCCTAACCAAGACTTACCCATTGACCCAAGTGTTGGCAAAGTCTTTGGTGATCACCTCATCATGCCCCCTAAATTTCTTAAGGAAGGGAATGAAGCCATGGTTGAAGAATATTTTTTGGATATCATCCTCCAGATTGAGAGTGGAAGGTTCAATGATGGCCATCGAATGTAGAGGGGAGTTATTTTCAAAAAAGGGGGGCTCACTGGACAAAGATTCGAGCAGAGAAATTCTGAGGCTACTGAAAAAATTGACATGATTAGAATTAAAAGACAAATTAGGTTAATCACATGGGTGTCTAATCCAATTATGATTCCAATGGTTTCTTAGGAAAAATCAATATGGACTTTGGCGATGAAATCAGGTTGGATGGGGACTTGAGGGTGGGGATGGCTACCTCTGATTGGTGAAAATGTGTATTTATTAATACACTATCTACTTTGAAATAATGATTCATGAAAGGTGATTTAATTCATTTTATCTCAAATTGTTAAGTAGATTTTATATTCTTTTTGTTAAGATTTTCTTGGGCATAAAAGAACATGACTACAATATAACTTTGAGATGTCAATCCCGGAATAGTGATTTAATCCATTTTATCTTTTTTTTTTTAAACAAATTTTGTCTTGCTTTGTTAAAATTTGTTTAAACATGAACTAAAATAACTAGATATAACTTTGAAATGTCAATCCTGGAACGGTGATTTAATCCATTTTATCTTGCCTTTTTTAAACAAATTTTATCTTGCTTTGTTAATAAATTTTACCTTGCTTTGTTAAACAAATTTTAAAATGATAGAACCTTTGGAGTGAAAGATTTTTTTTTTGTGTTTTAAAATCTTAAGAAAGGTATTAATTAAATGTATCCAAATAATTTAACATTTTAGCCTTAATGGAATAATTATTTGGATGTTCTAATTATTGCAAAACCCCCATTGTTGATTTTAGTGCAAAACAATATAACCTTTTAGGGTTTTGAGTGTTTTATGGAACTTAAAGAAAATAAAATGGAAAATAAATAAAAATAAAATCTAAGGTTAGAGGAAAAAATGATAAAAAATAAAAAAAATATTGACACAAAATACGAAAAAGCAATCAAAGTGAGATACTGTAAATTAATCCCTCCTATTCTGTAGAAAAAGAGAAGACCATGAACACTGAAACAAAACCAGGTTAGACCTACATCCACACAATCTAAATCTGGTTAAGTGCAAGAGTTTGAGGAATAAAAACATGTATAAAAAATATTAAATGATGCTACCATATCCATGCATAAAACATCATTGAATAAACTCAATACATGTGTGAGAAATATATGCAATAAAAATTATATTCAAAACCTTCTGTTTGCATACAAGGTGAGAAAAATTGTTTTCTACCAGGTTCAAAACCTTCCAATCCTCTTCATGTCCTTTTGCTCCAAAAAATTCTATCCCCATTTCATGAGCTTCAATTGGTTTTTAACTTTCAAGAAAAAACTATTTGTTTACTTTTTTCCCCTTATTTTTTCTTTCTTTTCCTTCATTCATTCATTTTGTAATGTCTAATTCAACAAGAATCCAATTCTCTTACATTCCCTTTCATTTCATTCAGCTTCATAACACTCCTTTCCATGAGCATTCATTTTCTTATGTTTTCCACCATCCACTATGGTTATCCTTTTGTCTTTAATGCTTTGGTCTATTTTCATTTCTTAAGCATATAATTAATGATTAAATACATAAACTATGATCTATTGCAGCATAAAAAGCATATGAATCCTGCTTAAAAAAATACTTTACTTTAGTATTTTAATTTTGCTTCATGACAAAAGATTCTATATCATTTGTGGCTTTTTCATGGTTGATTCTGGGAGTAACTTTGGTAGGAGTTGAATGATCTGCTTGAGAAAAAATTATAAGAATATGCATTGAGAATGTAACCATACCTACCCCTCTAATTAACCAAGCAACACCCCTCATAGATGAGGTCTCAAAAGTCTATATGCCATAGTTAGAAGAATAAAATACCAACTTACAACTACCACAAGATGCTTGATTCACTGCTTAAGTGGCCGATACAACTCCTTTCAAAATGTACCATCAATATTGTGTTTATCTAATAGATAATCCATCAAAAAAATGTATTTCTACACCATTTAGCAATTTTATCTTCTATTTGGAAACTCATCCATCACATGTCACTTGATATAGACATGCATCACAAAAGGCTAGCTCTTTAAAAGCTTCAATATCATGGCATAGGGTTCCTCCTTGGGTATAATAAAAGTTATATCATAGATGGGTGGAAAAAAGGATTGAAAATTACTAATAGTTGAAACAAACCCCTTTGTACGAGGAATAAGCAAATTGTATGGCATAGGAAGCCTTGTAGACATTGCATACTCTTGAGCTACCGGTAACTTGGCTATAGTAAATCATGTCCCCTCTACAAAATGCCTAACCAAAAACATTGAGGAAAATCCTTCAACCTTTGGAAGCCTGACTTCAATATAGCTTCATCCTTAGACCAGTTTCTCTCTAAGAATACGTACTCCAAAAACCATATTGACCAGCTTACCATCGAAAAAAACTTTGATGATTTTTTTCATGATAGCCCATGCACTCCTGAGAAAACCAAAATTTTGGGCTAAGACCCATCCTATACGCTAGTCTATGTTACTACAATTATTGTGAATCAAGAGCACATGTTCTTCTCCCATAAGATTCCATGTATCAAAATATGTATATACTTGAATCTTAAGATCTTCCTGCCATGTAACCAACCATACAAGCTCTGACCTCAAAATATCCATCATAATTATGTTGGACCTTCGATATAAATTCCTTTACAATGGTAATACGAAGAGAAAAATAAGTGCCTAAAAAATATTAATGATGAGCCTTGAAATGATAAAAATCATGCCTATGGGCAGTGCAAAGAGTGCTATAGTGAGATCCTTGACAAAGTAGTAAAAACCACCTCCAAAACCCTTTATTCTTCATGAATTATGACCAATAAGATCTCCAGTCCTCATGAAAATTGATATATCAAATCTTCAAAATTATAGGAATATGCAGGAGCGACTTGATCACAAATCCTTCCTGACAATCAAAATCACTGTGATAAGTGTCTGACACTATACAACATTAACGTTGTATTATTGCATTTCTCGCATGCTCTGATATTATTTCCTCTATAATGTGTGTATGTAATTATTAGCCCTCATCTCACCATTCTTCTTCATCTAGTTCCACATCATCACGTAGTCCATGTCTACGTCTTTCTACATTGTTGGTGTTTGATGGTCCACATGTCATTTGCATAATCACCAACCTCTTCCACCATGGGTAGCACCAACATCAACTTGAGCATACAACAATAAAATTCTTATGACTTACAAGAAAGAATATGAATGAAATAAACTTTTTATATTATATGAAGTATAATATAAACTTTGATATTGCTTTTCTTTTTATTTATTTTCTTTATTTTTTAATTTATCTTTTGTTTTTTTTTTATTTAAACTTTGTTTTAATTAATTTCAAATATTAAGAGAAAAAGTGTCGCGATATCGTGACATGTTGCACCGTCGCAGCCAAGAAAGAAAAAGTGTCGCGATATCGTGACATGTTGCACCATCATGGCCAAGAGAGAAAAAGTGTTGCGATATCATGACATGTTGCACTGTCACGGCCAAAGGAGAAAAATATCGTGATATCACGACATGTTGCATCGTCGCGGCCAAAAGAGAAAAAGTGTCGTGATATCACGATAGGTTGCTTCGTCGCGGCCAAAGGAGGAAAAGGTGTCACGATATCATGGCATGTTGCAAAGTCATGGCCAAAGGAAAAAAAGTGTCACGATATCGCGACATGTTGCATTGTCGTGGCCAATGGAGGAAAATGTGTCGCGATATCGCGACATGTTGCAGCGTCGCGGCCAAAGAGAAAAAGTGTCATGATATCACGACATGTTGCATCATCGCGACCAAAAGAGAAAAAGTGTCGCGATATCACGACATGTTGCGTCGTCCTAGCCAAAGGAGGAAAAATGTCGCGATATCGTGACATGTTGCAACATCGCGGCCAAAAGAGGAAAAAGTGTCGCGATATCACGACATGTTGCATTTTCGCGGCCAAGAGAGAAAAATGTCACGATATTGTGACATTTTGCATTTTTGTGGCCAAGAGAGAAAAGTGTCGTGATATCACGACATGTTGCATTTTTGCGGCCAAAGGAGAAGAAGGAAAAAGTGTCATGACATCGCGACAAGTTGCATCAACAGACCAAACCGATCCCCCTGGCAACATCTCACATTGTGCAAACATTGAAACTTGTTGGATCGTGCCTTAGGCCAATGGGGAAGGAGTCTCTCCACGCTTGAATGAAATAAACTTTTTATATTATATGAAGTATAATATAAAATTTTATATTGCTTTTATCTTTATTTATTTTCTTTATTTTTTAATTTATCTTTTGTTTTTTTTATTTAAACTTTCTTTTAATTAATTTCAAATATTAAGAGAAAAAGTGTCGTGATATCGCAACATGTTGCACCGTCGCGGCCAAGAAAGAAAAAGTGTTGCGATATCGCGACATGTTGCACCGTCACGGCCAAGAAAGAAAAAGTGTCGCGATATCACGACATGTTGCACCGTCGCGGCCAAGAGAGAAAAAGTGTCGTGATATCATGACACGTTGCACTATTGCGGCCAAAGGAGAAAAATATCGCGATATCACGACATGTTGCATCGTCACGGCCAAAAGAGAAAAAGTGTCGTGATATCGCGACATGTTGCTTCGTCACGACCAAAGGAGGAAAAGGTGTCGCGATATCACGGCATGTTGCAACGTTGCGGCCAAAGGAGAAAAAGTGTCGTGATATCGAGACATGTTGCATTGCCATGGCCAATGGAGGAAAATGTGTCGCGATATCGTGACATGTTGCAGCATCGTGGCCAAAGAGAAAAAGTGTCGCAATATCACGACATGTTGCATCATCGTGACCAAAAGAGGAAAAATGTCACGATATCGCGACATGTTGCGTCATCCCAGCCAAAGGAGGAAAAATGTCGCGATATCGTGACATGTTGCAATGTTGCGGCCAAAAGAGGAAACAGTGTCGCGATATCATGACATGTTGCTTTTTTGCGGCCAAGAGAGAAAAGTGTCGTGATATTGTGACATTTTGCATTTTTGCGGCCAAGAGAGAAAAGTGTCGCGATATCACATGTTGCATTTTCGCGGCCAAAGGAGAAGAAGGAAAAAGTGTCACGACATCACGACAAGTTGCATCAACAGACCAAACCGATCCCCCTAGCAACATCTCACATTGTGCAAACATTGAAACTTGTTGGATCGTGCCTTAGGCCAATGGGGAAGGAGTCTCTCCATGCTTGAATCTCGGATTCACCGACTCCCCTACTAGCTAGGTTTTGGTTTAAGAGATTTGGCTCCAAAGTAAATCTTCTTTTACTGTTGTAATCTTGTGTTCTCTCTATCTATGTCTGGGAAAATTATCATCCCAACTTGTAACTGATCTTTGTTTTAATACAAGTTTTTTCAAAATTTTCAAAAAAAAATTAATTTCAAATATTTGAATTAATTTAATTCAAAACATTTGAAATTAATAAAAAAATTATAAACCTAACCAACATTAAAAACTTGAAAAGAAATTAAGCCTATTAAACCTAAGAAAAACACTAGACAAATTAAAATAAATTAAAAGGAGACACTACCCAACATCCAAACCTTGGAATCTATATTGCAAACTCATTGGTAGGGACCTATCAATCAATCACTCAATGTAAACCAAAATTTCCCATAAACATCAAAATTTAAGGTGGGTCCCCAAAATTGGGGTGTGTTGTTATGACAGTCACATCAAATGGCGACTCTACTAGGAAATGCTCCTGAGCATTTTGGATGAAGAACCAGATTTGAAACCAAGAAAACCAAAGACTAGAGAAATAAATTTCATCTAGCAATATCCAGATAAAGGGTGAATAGATTCAAATGAACACAAATGAACTATTTGCTTCTACTCAATGTGTGAATTGTGATTCATTTTGCATTCTTGAAACTATCAAGATTCCATCATTTATTTTATATTTAGTCTATAAAATATCACTCATAGAGATGTGCCTCTACATTGCTCCACTGCCAGCCAAGTGTATATAGTCCCGATGGATATGACTCTAATCTCTTATAGACCTTGCTCTACTACCAGTTGGGCATCTATAGCCCCAGTAGATATTATCTGAATCACCTAGCTCTAGATTGATTTGCATTTCTCTCTCTTTTTTATTTACTTATAAGCATTTGATTCCTTTGCAAATATCATATGCCCTTTGGGTTAGAGACCACTTAAGGCTAAATATTTTTACCTTAATTTACAAGCCAAAATGACTTTATCTTTCAATATTTCAAACAATACCATTTAATGTAGTGATTTACATGTGAAGCTTCAACAAAATGTTTCATTGTTCCAAAATTCACCAGCTTAGTCCAAAATCTAAGAATTATTACTAAAGAACTATGTTTCCTTTTTCTCAAATACTTCTGATTCCAAACTAGACCATCCATCATACATGACAAAGGAACACTATCAACAAAGAAACCAAGAGTTAGTAGCTATCACCAAACACTACCTCAATTGGAGGAACCAACCCAAAGTGCACTTGTGAAAATGAAAAGCAAAACTCAAAAATAAACCAAAACCTAACCTAATGTGAACTGACAAGAAAGCAAATAGAAAAATCTTGCAAAACAAGATATTATGTACAAAAGTGCCACACAAGGAAAAATCTAAATGTAAAAGCATGAAAACCAAAAAACTACATACAATAATATACAAGCATGGTACAAATTATGCAAGAATTTAGTTATTTCATGGATGAAAGTAATGCTTGAGAAACTATCCATTAATAGGCAAATGAATGTCTTTCCCACTCAAAGTTTTCAATCGAAAAGTGTTTTATCCAAGAATTTCTGAAATATGATAAGGACCAAGCCAAATATAGTTAAATTTATTATGTTCACTCTTTCCTCATTTACCTTATTTCATAATAAAACCAAATCAAAGATCTTAAATACCTTAATCTTAGCTAATTTATCAAATCATATTTTAATGATATCCTGATGTTTACTAAAATGAAGTAAAGCATCCTCTTATTTTTCATCTAAATGCATAAGGTGAGCAAAATGAGCTTGAATTTTATCATATGTTTCAAGGTATTCCTTCATGAATTGTAAAGTTTACAATTTAAGATTTGAAGAAAAAATTGGATCCTAACCATAAGGTAAATGATAAGGTGATGTTCCTATGGTTTATTTAATTCTTATTCTATTTGCCCATAATGCAATTTTCAATTTATTACGCCAATCCCGAGGATTATGTTTGAAGAGACAAAAATGCAACACCAAATAACAAGATATAAAGTAGAACTCAAAGAAAATAGTATTGCACAATAAATTATTTTATTAATGGGGGGAGCCTCAAAACTCCATTGTTATAATAATAATTCTTGAATTCTTTGACACAAATTTTACAATAGCTAGGGTTCTTCGAAACCCTAGCAAAACAATGTTGGTGGTGTCTCAAAATGTGTTTCTTCTCCAAAAAAAAGTGAGTGGACTTCTAGTTATCTAATGCTGGGCCACTCTAGCTTAAATATCTGCACAACGCTAATGTAACACTTCTAGATCTACACACAAAATAATAGAAAATATGTTAGTAGCAACTATGAGGGCATAAATAATTAAATAGAACCTAAAAGTGCACAAAATGAAATAACAAATGAAATATTTACCATGCTTATCTGCTATCTTCTAATCTGATGAACTTTGTTGTAGTGGATTGGTGCGGTGATACCCTAACATCAGCCAGAGGCTATGGGGACTTCAGATCTCTGGCATAAAATACTCGCAAGAGCTCGGTGGCTACAATAAATGCCCATGGGCACTTGGTAATAGTGAGGGGTGACCAAATATACTTGAAATTGAAGAAGGAAGTACCCAGAGGTGCTCAAGAGTGACAAGAAGTGTCCAAAGGCATTCTATGGTTGAGGGGGAAATCTATAGAAGTAGATCTAGCTGAGTGAGGGAGGCGACGATGGATGCGGGGGCTATGGTAGATGAGGATGGAATATGATAGTGATTGGATGCTCTAAGGAACTCAAGGATGAATGATTGAGGACTCAAGACATGAATTTCTTAGGAAAACTTCTTCAAAAATTCAGGATTTAGGATTCAGGGGTTGAGCCATCAAAATGGCTCCTATTAATAATCCAACCTAGGGCATGCTAGGGTTTCAACGACACAAATCGTGTGCCTGAGATAAAATTATATCAAATGGTGGATATTAAATCTACGGTGTGGTATGAATTGATATTTTTGGATGGATAGGTTAAGTTAAATCATATGGTTGGTTTTAATTAACTTATATATATATAAATATTAATTAAATATATGCAAAATATAATATATAAAATATTATTATTTAAATATATATATAATAAATATATATAAATATATGAATTATGGGTGGAAATTGTGGGAAAGTCAAAATGGATGACAAGTGGCTAGGTTTTGGTGTCTACAAATACCCCTTTTTGTACTGCATTGCATGAAACACAATGCAATGCAAAAATACAAGACACGTATTTGGGTGAGGTGCAGAAGCAAATTTCTCTTGAGATGTGAAATGTGAGATTGAAGAAAAAAGAATGAAAGAATTTGAATTTTGCATAGCTTACCCCCTCAATTGGTGAATGAGTTTGCAGATGAATCTCATGAGCCAATTGAAAAATTTGTGCAAATGAATTATGGATGATGTGAATGATGTAAATGTGATACCATTTTTACCCCAATGGAGGGAAGGGGGTTGGTGAAAAATGTGATTAAAAATGCACGTGCGTCTATTTTTACCCCAACATATGAAGGGATTTTTTCCAAGTGTGGATACCATGATCATGTAGGATGTATCCCATTGTGGAAAAGTCAAAACCAAATGTGTTTTCCCCAAATTTGGGGTGATTCGATGCTAGTGAAGAATGTGCCTTCCAACATCATTGATATGCAAATATGAAAAGTGCAAAGAGTAAAAGTAGTAAACCTCTAATGGCCAACTAGCGACTATCAGATAATTCTTATAATCAGATTCAATCACCATAGTTAAATCCAATCACCATGATGACTGTTAATGAAATGTGTAATGATGAAGTTTGATTTTGTCCGTGTGTTAGGCCCCACAAACTAGGTCATCAATGACAAATTTTGTGCAAATTATCCTTGGAAAGGTTTCACTCAAAATGTGAAGTACCAACTATGATTGTGATTTTGAACAATGAGATATGAAATGATGAAAATGACAAAATATTCTTATAGTGAGATCTTCATTTTACTGAGTTGCATGGATGCAAAATCGCTGCTATTGTCAAGTGTATAGAAAAACCTACTAGATACAAGACTCACTTGCATGTTGTTTTAAACTTGGTAAATATGTATATTATTATGTGGAATGGTGGTTATGATGATTGTCATTATTTTTTGAATATTTGGACCATTTTGGGGTGCTTTTGTAACTTGTTAGGTAAATTTTCAATTTGTAATCGCAAACAAAAATTACATGTCTAAATTAGTTGGAATCTTCACAAAAGCAGATAAAATGATGAAATAGATGCATGGATGCAATTTAAAGTGATTTTTTGGGGATAAGCCACTTTTTTGTGAAAATTTATCTTTTTCAAAATTGACGCCAAATAACCGTTGGCATGTAAAAATTCCCATCAGTATTTGGGTGTTCTGCAAATGCTCATGGGTGCTTCAGTGCACCAGGAAATGCCTATGGGTGACTCAAGGTGCTTGAAGCAGTTATAAATATATTTCTAGGAAAAAATGAAGCTCATTTGTGCATTTGAGAGTTTGAGAATCTACGTTTGGGAGAGTGAAGTGAAGTGAGGTGAAGTCATTTTGGTGTGGAAGCTATGGCAGCAGAGGGAGCGAGTGCAGAGGTCGGGTTGATGCTAGATCATAAGCTAATGAGGTAATTCTCTTCTTTGTGTATTGTGCAAACATTTTGCTTTTTTGTTATTTTTTTTAATGTTAAAATGACAAGTGTTTTGTGTTGTTCTATAGCTTAGGATTTTGGAGGCTTGGCACTAGTTCTCACCATACATTCCTAGGATAAGGAAGGTGGTGGTGAAGGATGAATGGGATATGTTGGAGGTAGTGGGGCTAGCATAAGTAGCCCATATTGATGTGGTGAGGGCAGATGATGGGTACCTCTTTGTCTTGGTGGAAATGTGGGATGCGAATAGGGGAATTTTTAGCTCCCCACAGGAGATGTGATCATGACCTTAGAGGATGTATATCACATCCTCAAGGTACCAGTAGAGGGGATCTGTGTTGAGGTTGGGAAAAATCAAAATATAGATATGAGAAATATGTTTGGTGATGGCTGGTAGGTTGTGAGGGTGGAGAGTGGAGGTATACCTTACTTGTCCATGTATGTGGACAAGGAGTTGGATGCCCTTCATAATTTGGTTATATTTGTGTTGGCCAACATCGTGGTCCCAAACATCATTGGGTGTAGGTTCCTTTAGAACCTGGTAGGGTTAGTGAGTGATATGCTCATGATATAGTAGGTGTATGCATGGGCTTCTACCTTATTGGTACAGGTATACTGTGCGATTTATGAGGTTATGAAGCATGGGAGGAAAGTATTGGGGTGCATCTCGCTATTGTAGTGTTGGATATGGTCACACTTCACTATGGCTCAACCAGAGGGCTTACCAATAGCAGGATTGGTTAGGGAGAAACCATATTCTATGATATGGATGGCGGCTAAGGAGGTACAACTAAGTCAATCGATGTGGATGAGTTAGGCATACCAATATTTATGGATTGGATTGAAATTTGACCAAGTGATATGGAGGTCATTGTGGGCTTATAGGTGGACTAGAGATGGAGATCACTTGTGATGAGTGTGGAATTTTGGGATATATTAGAGTGAGGTTGAGTATTTTTAATTCTCATGAGTACTATGATAGTTCATTTTGAGGTAGGAGGTCCCAGATGAGCTGGTGTGGTATAGGAGGCATCGAGAGGAGATAGGGTTACCATGTGTGAAGTTATGGAGGGTGACTTGTGAGTATGACAAGGATATGGATCTCCCATATGTGCATGATACATGGACTACCACATAGTGCATTGCTTGGTTCATTTCATAGCCACCATGGGCACTGACTAGAGTAGTGGATGATGGAGATGGTGATGAGGCTAAGGGATGAGGAGACCCATGAGGCCCCAAGCAGTAGTGACACATTCGATCAGATCATCTAATGAGGAGGACCAAAGGTGTGGCTAGGTAGGATCCTAAGATTGGGGAAGATGGTGGATATGGAGATGATGCAAAGGAGGTTTTGGATGGGTCTCCAAATTGAAGTGAGGAGGATTGGGTACAATTAGAGTAGTAGGTGGTGGAGCGGGATGAAAGGATCACAAGGCTCCAAGCAGAGCTAATAGAAAGGGAGCACTGACATAATTTTGATATAGCACGTCTTAGGTATTAGCATAGATATATCAAGGCTTTGGAGGATAGGTTTATGGAATATCATATTTCACTTTTGAATCCTCCAACATTATCTGTCTTTAAGGGTGCTAGCCATAGCAATTCTAGGTGTAGCTCTAGGTCTAGGGCTCCTACTAGGTCATAGGAGTCCTCTTGGAGGGTGTAACTTAGTGCTTAGATGCACTTTTTGTATATGAGCCTTGGTGCTTCATTGTATGTAGCCTTTTGGCACTCATTGTACATGCGATATATATATATATATATATAAATAAATATATACATGGCTTTTACCTTTTTGTGTTATGTGCTTGTGAATACTTTATGTGGAATGATTTTATGGAATGCATATTTATATGGATTATGAATGCATATGATATGTTATGGATGATTGATACAAATGTGCAATGTATGGATGATTGTCTAATGATCATTTATAGCTTAGATATTGCTTGGCCATTTTTATTATTGCTTAATCAGAGACATCAAACGTTTATGGTATATGGGATGAATGGCTCATGAAGTGACATGAATGTTGACATGGAAGAAGATATGGATGTTGATATGGAAGAATATATGGATGTTGATATGGAAAACTGAATATTTTACAGAGACTTAGACATACTAGTGGCATGAAAAAAACTCACTAAAATTGCCTAATTCATATAGGACCAAGTGTGTGTGCAGTGAATTCATTTATTGAATCATTAGCATGGTAATGACTCGAGGCAATCAAGAACCAATGTGTGTGCAAGTGAGTTCATTAACTCATATTGAGTAAATTGGGTAAACATATTATGGATGAAACCAAGAAGCTAGCTTGTCCTTATGTACAGTCAGTGATCTCTTTAAAATAGATGTGTCACCACGCATGAGCATACTCCACTGCCAATCAATCATCTATAGCTCCAATGGAGGCTAAATCCATAGTCCATGATTTATGTTTTTGATATCTTAAGTTTTGGGGATGACTACCTAACCATCTAACTAGAAATGTAGTACGATCCTTACAACCCAATGATTAGTGGTGTGTGATGTAAAATATTTAGAGTTTTGGGGAATCGGATTCTCAACCTAAGTATGATGAGAATTGTACCCTATCCTTACTACTTCATCTTTTGGAATTGGAAGCAACTATGATAGTGATGAAAACCACTTTTCTTATGGACTGTGTTGCATGGCGTTACTAGAAAGGATGGCCCTTTTCACTTTGAGGTTCATACCAAGTATGGTGTTATCCCTCTTTGACACAAGATATTTTTAAGATGTGAAATAGTGTTTGGTTCAAGAGTGTTTTAGAGTCAGTTCCAGAACTCAATATTTTCTTAGTGTGTATGTATTATGGTCCTAAAAATAACTTGACATGTATTTTGAATTTTACTTAAAACACTAGGAGTGGCTAATTAACCGAAAACACCTAGGAATTTTATGAAAATGTAGTTTTGCAAATGGTAATTTTAACTTGGTGGAATTGTGTGGATGATATTGTGAAGGTGTCCCTGATTAAGGCAACATGAATTTTTTTGGACCAATTAAGACCTTGAACTTAATAAATTATCTCTAATATGACATGTGGATGTGAATGCATTGCAAAATGAGATTGGTGCAAATGCAATGTTCATCAAATTTGAAATGCAATATGAAATTGTATGTTAATGCATTTTTTTTAAATGAAGTGTATATGCAAAGGAAATGCAATATTGTGAATGAAATGCATGCAAATGTTTTTTTGTATTAGCCATGTATATATAGAAATCAAATTGTGCATAAAATGCTCTCAATTGTATAATATTAAGTGGTTCGAACTCTTCCTCTCCCTCTAGACTAGCAAGCCTATAAGTATTGTTACCCACTTTTTGCGTAACAATGTATGGACCTATACCCGTAAATTTATCATGAAGATGTAGTAATGCATTGGTGTTTTGTTGGTTCTATTTAAAGATAAAATCTCCTACTTGGAATTCACGTAGATAAACTTTGGCATTGTAATGTTGGACCAATTAAGACCTTGAACTTAATAAATGATCTCTAATATGACATGTGGATGTGAATGCATTGCAAAATGAGATGTGTGCAAATGCAATGTTCATGAAATTTGAAATGTAATATGAAATTGTATGTTAATACATTTTTTTAAATGAAGTGTATATGCAAAGGAAATGCAATGTTGTGAATGAAATGCATGCAAATGTTTTTGTGTATTAGCCATGTGTGTGTGTGTATATATATATCCATATATATATATATATCAATTTATGCATAAAATACTCTCAAGTGTATAACATTAAGTGGTTCAAACTCTTCCTCTCCCTCTAGACTAGCAAGCCTATAAGTATTTTTACCCACTTTTTATGTAACAATGTATGGACCTAACCAATTAGCCATAAATTTATCATGAAGATGTAGTAATGCATTGGTTTTTTGTTGGTTCTCTCTAAGGATAATATCTCCTACTTGGAATTCATGTAGCATGTTTTAGGCAGTATTGATAAACTCATAAATGATCTAAATCATTAACTCGCCTCTCATCAAGAAGTGTGAGTTGGTCAAGATGTGCTTGTCTAGCAATATCGTCATCTATGAATTCCTGCAAAGAAATCTACAAGGAGGGTATTGTTGGTGCAAAATCGGCCTATGGCTATGATTGCGTCCACAACCTTACCAAAATTGAGTAGACAAACTAAGTATTAAGGGGTTCCGTCAAATATCTAGAGAAGGCTAGTTCCTTGGTGGTGTTTATAGGAAAATGGGAAAACTATGTATTTAAAATAAAGGGAAATATAGTCATAGCTAGAACTCTTTTCGTGGTACATATTAAACAACAACAAAGATAAATGCATATAAATTCATGGTCTAAGCATTTTCTACACCTTCATGCAGAAATCATAGTTCGCTAATGTGGTTTAGATGTTAATCTAACACATTCCTGTATAAAATATTTAACTCCAACAATACTGTTTATATCGTGCTTGAGTCCAGATTTAAAGAATAAATACAACATATAACTTAGTAATGTAAATAAAAGCATCAATTTTTTATACATAAACTTATACACAATGAACCATAAGCCAATAGAAACATATATTATTGCTTAAATCTAGAGTACATACATCCAGTCTTGTAAAAATCTAAGATTTGATCCTCATTCAAGGTGCACTCCCTATTATATATACTCTATGACAAGCATCTTTTGACAACTAACATATTCTAACATAAAATTAGTTACAACAAATGTGCTACAAAATGCACCAGTATATTTTTCATGGCTTATTATTTTTTCAATAAGAGAATCAAATAATCAATGGTAGGAGTCTAATATTTGATGCTTTAATCACTATCTACCATCGTTTGCTGACACATTCCTCCGAAGGCAAGTTCTTTTGTTTCTATTTCTATGTTTTTTTCGTGAAATTTTGTAATGTCATGAAATCATGACATTCTGAGGTCTTGACCTTATTATTCCCTTCGAGACCATGAAACTTTGAAATGTTGTGAAATCTTGAAATTATAGTGCCTTAGTCTTCTCCCTCTTGTTAAGCCTCATAAAATTTCAACATGTCATGAAATCGCATCTTTGCACCTTGGCTATTTTCTTGCTTTGAACTCTTGAAACTTCAACATGTCATGAAATCACAATATTGTAACGCTTTATATTTCTCTCTCCTATTAAGATCGTGAAATTTCAACATGTCGTAAAATCATGATATTGTGCCTGCCTTAGTCTTTTTTGTTGCTTACTTCACAAAAGTGGGAAACTGGTTTGAGCCTCAAAATCTTAGCTATCTCAAAATATTTGCTATATTTAGGTTAGTATTTTTAGACTAACATTCTTTGCGTCTTTCGAGGAATTTTTTCTAGCAAAAATGTTAGAATCCAAGACTTTCATCCATTAGGAAATAGAGTCAAAAAAATATGAAAGAAGTTTTGTAAAATAAAAAAAAATACTTAAATAAGGAAAGCATTACCTTTCAAAATACCTCTTATGAACTTATGTATACTTTACTATTGTTATATTAAAATATCAATAATCATTTTTTTGTGAAATTCTTGATGGCCGACGACTAGTCCTACCTTTTGACAGTTGATTTTGATCAGTTTGCTTGGACTTTTTTTGTGTTTCTATCATCTTGATAACTTCGTTGTAAGTGAGGTAGACTTATTTCCAAGATTCATCATCAGGGTCTGATGATTCCATGAACAACTGATATACATACTACAATTCTTCCACTTTATCATGAGACACTATCTTGTACCTCAAAATTAGCTCCTGTAAATAGGACTTAATCTGTGTGATATTTTAGACCATAGCAAACACTTGTGTTTCTTTTGTGGGTTATTCCTAGCCTTAGATTTTGTTCTCATCATAAATAAAAGATATTAGGGATGTTGTGAGTGCATATTCACTTAGAACATTTGAATTTTCATCCCAAAGATATGGAAGTCCACATTTTTTTGCTAGGTTTAAATGCTTTACTAGTCCCTTAGCCTTAGCTTCTAACTCCTGGAGGAGTTTTACCCCTTGGTTTACAAGTTTAAATCTTTTGAAGAAACTTTTGGTTGCAATTTTAACCTGATACGAGGCTCCTATAAAGATATTATTGAAGATTTTAACTCATCTCTAACTGTTTCAAGTACTTCTTTTAATTTAGCCAAATATATCAACATAGGCCTTGTTCTTAGATTAAGCAGTAGGATATCTTCAAATATTTCTTTCCTTGCTGCTTTGGATTTTTCTTTTGATAGGCCATGTGCTTCATTTTGCTTCTCCTATACCTATTGATGAAGTTCATATATTTGTATATTTAGGAATTAAATATGTTCAGTCGCTTTCTCAAGTTCTTTGTATTTTTCTACCTCACTCATAGCTTCACTGAATCTATCTATTGGAAATTTTGAGTAAGTTGTGTTGTCATTGATGTCAAAAGGTTGATGTCAAAAGGTTGATGTCAGAGAGCACTTTGTATGGCAGGAATATTCTTCTATGGTTGATATGGTTGAAATTGATCAAGGCAAAGTTCATCCCAAAAGCAAGCAAATTGGTCGAAAAGAAGAGGCCATGGTTTAAAAGGAAAGACAAATATTATTATAATATTTTTCAATATTATAATAATTGGGTCCAAGAAATCATTAAAAAAAGATATCCTGGACAAGGTTTATTGAGATTTTATAAAAGGTTGCAAAGGTTTCTTTTTAAATTATTTAAATTAAAATATTTTAACAAAAGTTAAAATTTTAATTTAAAATAATTTATGGCACCAAAGTTTCAAATCGAATTCGAATTTGAAAGCAAGAGAGGGCCGACGTTTTTTAAACCAAAGGAAAGAGTATTTAAAGGAAATGATTTTTCATTTCCAAAGGTTATATAATTTCGAATGCCTATGTGGAAGAGATAATTCATGTGCATCGTTCGTGAGGGGCAGAGACCAAGGATAAGTCAAGCAAATTATTCGAGGAGGATTTCGTTGAAAATCATGGAGAGTGCGAAGATAATTCCAAAGTGCTGGCTAGCACAGATGATAGTTGAGGCTTGGCTAAGGTGCTTGCGAAGGGTTGGTCTCGGTTTTGAATCCCACGTAGTTGGTTTTTTGAAGGAGGAAAGAGCTTTTCATTTTTGATGAAACATGTGAGAAGAAGACGTTGTATAGGATAGAGTGTCCTTTGGTTCTCGTGTGGGCATGTAGCCCAGGTGGTAGCCTAGCTTTGGGCTAGGGCATTGTGGTGGCTAAGGTCATGGGTTCGAGCTTGGGCGCTGGTCGTTGAGACTTGTGCAATATTTTTATGTAGGTAGAATATTAAGGTATGCAATTTTTAATTTATGTGCTTCTATGGTCTTGGAATACATGATTTGACTTTGAAGCTTTAAAATCATGAAAGGGAAATAAGTGAAATTGTTTAGGGAGTCATAAGGTGTGTTAATTAAATATTTTATTTTGGGTGCTTAGGAATTAAATCAAGTATTGGATATTATAAGGTGTAAACAAAGGGACTTTATTTTTTATGTGTGTTGAATATTATTTTGAAAGAGAAGGAGATTATAAGGTGTAAACAAGGAACTTTATTTTTTATATGTGTTGAATATTATCTTGAAAGAGAAGGATATTATAAGGTGTAAACAAGGAACTTTATTTTTGATATATGTTGAATATTATTTTGAAAGTGAAGGAGTGATAAGGTGTATTTGTGACTTGACATTTTATTGTATTTCTTGTATGGTGAAATATTTGTTGAGGTAAATATTCTTGTGGAGATTTTGAGATAGACTATTGCTATCTAACCTAGAATTGGCAAAAGGATTTGGTTGTGAGTAAAACAGGTTTTGAAGACATATCTCCATCAAAGCAAAGAGGTATGGGCACATCATATTTTGTTTGAAATGTTGGAATGAATGTTGTAAAATATAAGGTGGAGTGAAAAGGATTGTTTGATAAGGATTGTTGGAAATATTTGAGTGAATTCTTATATGCTTCATTGGTGAATGTTTAGAGAACATTTGAGATAGATATTGAGGATTATTTGAGTTAGGGTTTGAGACCCACATTGTGCACTTTGTTTGAAGAAGTATGAAAACACTTGTTTAGGGTTAGTGAGCAAGTTGTGTTTCATTGGTTGAATGATTGAGTGAAATTCTTGAGCATTGGTTTTGAGTGATATTGAAAGTGAATGTGCAAACATTAGAAATCAGATTTGTGAAAGTGACAGACTTAATGATTGAGTAGAACATATTGAGTTTTGATAGAGTACATCATTCTCTATATGTTCTAGAGGTTAAACAAATTTTGGATAAAATATGTCTAAACTGCTTCAAGTTAAAGGAATTACCTTGAAGATTAGACAAAGCATTTGATAACATTGTGTGCAAGATTTGAGATTGATTGAGCATATTTTGTGAGTTGTTTTGAGTATGTATTAAGATATATTTGAGCAAGTCTTGGTGAAGAATTGAGGTAGATTTGAGGTAAGTCTTGGTGAAGACTTGAGAGAGATTGAGCAAGTTCTTGAGAGGACTTGAAGGTAGATTTGAGGTAAGTCTTGGTGAAGACTTGAGAGCATATTGAGAAAGTTCTTGAGAGGACTTGAAGGTAGATTTGAGGTAAGTCTTGGTGAAGACTTGAGAGATATTGAGCAAGTTCTTGAGAGGACTTGAAGGTAGATTTGAGGTAAGTCTTGGTGAAGACTTGAGAGTAGATTGAGCAAGTTCTTGAGAGGACTTGAAGGTATATTTGAAGTAAGTATTTGTGAAGACTTGAGAGTAGAGTTGATTGATTGATTTGTTCAAGATTTGTGTTAAGGCTTGGGGTAAATCTAAGTAGAGTTGATTTGTGATTGGATCAAGATTTGTGTTAAGGCTTGAGGATATATTTGAGGATAGATTTTGGTATAGATTTGTGAGTAGATTTGTGCTAGACCTGAGATAGAGTTAGAGCATATTTGTACTACACTTGGGATAGATTTTGGTGTAGATCTAAGATAGAGTTGAGAGTAAGATTTGGAGGTGATAGAGTAGAGGATAGGAGTCTCTAGTGGATAGAGATCCATTAGCTAGGGTAGTGAGGATATAGGTCTTCTATGGAGAGAGATCCACAAGCTAGAGTAGTGGGGGTAGAAGTCTTCTAGAAGATCATCAGCCAAAGTAGAGGGGAAAGAGTTCTCCTATGGATAGAGATCCATGAACTAGAGCAAGGGGAAAGAGTTCTCCTATGGAGTGTGATCCATGAACCAATTGGGAAGATAGAGTTCTTCTATGGAGAGAGATCCATGAACCAGTTGAGGAGATAGAGGTCTCTTGGATCAAGTTCCATGAACCAGAGAAAAGGGGAAAGAGTTCTCCTATGGAGAGAGATCCACAAATCAGAGCATAGGGGATTGGTGTCTCCTTTGGATAGAGGTCCATAAACATTGTAATAGGGAATTGATTCCCAAGAAGATTTGTTGAGAAAATTTAGTAGAAATATTTTCTCCATGGAGTAGCCCACATTGGGTGAACCACGTTAAATTGGTGTCTCTATTGTGTGTGATGATTTATGCATTGCTTTGATTACTGCTATTGATATTGCCATTGATAATATTGGATAATATTGTTTGGGAAAGAAAAGTAAAATTTGATCTTATACTGTTCACCCCCTCTCTCAGTATAAGCTTGTGTTCTTCAATTGGTATCAGAGTGAGTTCCTTCGAAAGAGTTTAACAACTTGAAGGAAAAGTATACAGGAACATAGATGGCATCTCAGAGTGGATCTTCAAAAAATAAGGCACCATTGTTCGATGGGAATAATTATGCTTTCTAGAACATAAGAATGAAGACTTACTTGATGGCACAAGGATATGAGACATGGCAAGCAGTTGAGGATGGATACACACCTCCAACTAGTCCTCCTATAGATAAATATGGTAAGCTCCTACATATGTATAATGCAAAGGCAATGAATGCAATATTAAGTGGTTTACATGAAGTAGAGTTTGTAAAATTTATGCATTGCACATCAGCAAAAGAGATTTGGGAAAAGTTGAAGAAAACATATGAGGGAGACAAAAAGGTCAAGATGGCAAAATTGCAAAATCACAAGAAAACATTTGAAGACTTGAAGATGAAGGATGAGGAAGACATTGCTACATACTTACTTCATGTGGATGAGGTTGTTAACTCCATGCGAGGACTTGGGTTTAAATTTGAAGAATCAGATGTTTGTCAAAAGGTTTTAAGGTCACTCCCTATGAGGTATAGTGAAAAGGTTTCAGTCATAGAAGAAACAAGAGATATTGAAACTTTGACTATGGATGAGTTGCATGGAACTCTCACAACTTATGAGATGAGAATAGGAAAGGATCCTATCCCCAAGAAAGAGGTAGCCTTCAAAGTAGCAAAGAAGACAAAAGATAAGAAGCTAGATTCAAGTGATGAGTCATCCAGTGATGAAGAAGCAAACTATGGTAGAAGGAACAAGAAGGACTCAAGAAAGCACAAAGGTACTAAAATAGTTAAGTGTTTCAATTATGGTAAATATGGTCACTATGCATCTAACTATCTAAAATTTGGAAGTAGTAGTAGTGAAGAGAAACAAGATCATAAGAGAAAGGAAGCAAGAAAATCTAGGTATGAAAAGAAAAATAGGTATGGATAAAACAAGCATGAAAATAAGTTTTTTTAGAGGCATAAGAAGAGTTTTTATGTGGATAAGATAGGCAAGGTTTCAAGTGATAGTGATGAAAGATCCTCATATAGTGAAGAAGAAGAAATTCTCTTCTTGGCAATAGAAGATGAAGGAAGTGATCCTATTGAAGATAAATCTAAAATATATGAAGATGCTCTTGAAGACAAAGAAGTAGAGAAAGAATCAAAAAATGAAGAGGAAGGAGTAGTAGATTTAGAAGCTAAACTTATTTCTGCTCTAAAGGAATTAAGAAAGGTTAGAAAGCAGAACTCAAGATTCAAGGCTCAATTTCAAGAATGTGATGAAGAGAAAGGAAAGCTTATACAAGATCTGACAAACTCAATAGCTAAGACAAGGAGATTTAAAGAAAATTTAGAAACAAAAGTCTTAGAATGTGAGAGATTAGAACAAGAGGTAGTATTTCTAAGGAAGGAAATGGAAGAGTCTAAGGACAAGCTACACAGGTTTTGGAAAATTTCAAAGACTGTGGATAAAATTATCAATGCACAAAGACCTTCATCTAACAAAATAGGACTTGGTTTTGAAGAAATACAAGAGAAACAAGAAGAAGGGTCAAGCTCAAGATCCAAAGAGGAAGAAGCTTCAGAAGAAGAGAGTAAAGGAGAAAGTGAGACTTATGTGAATAGAAGTTTCACCAAGAAAGGAAACAATGCACAAACAAGGAACATGGAACATCATAGGGAAGAAAGGACTAAGAGACCAATGGGTCCAAGGAAATATTTCTTCAAAGGATATTGTTTCTCATGTAATAGGTTTGGTCACAGGGCTATGCATTGCAGGACTCATGAAAAGAAGGAGTATGGTATTACTAAGAGGAACTTCAAATATGGACATTTCTTTCAAGGGTATTGCTACTCTTGTAATCAATTTGGTCATAAAGCAATTCATTGCAGGGTTCATGATAGAAATAGGTATGGCTTCACTAGGAGGAACTTCAAGATATTTGCACCTTCTAGGAACCACAACATTAAGTGTTATAAGTGCAATAATGTTGGGCATATGGCCAAGTGGTGCAGAACAGAGTTTCTAGAGAGACAAGCAAGAACAAGGATATTCAAAGGAACCAAAAGGGTATGTTGAGAAAGCAGGTTGACAAAGGAAAAGAGCATTGTATGCTGGGAGTAATTTTACTCCCACCCCAAAATTAATCACCTCAAAGAGAGGAGGTGGGGAGGGGGTTGAGCTAAGAGTCTTATATTTAGCCCCAAAGGAGTCCCTTTGCCATTGATGTCAAAGGGGGAGAGATTTGAGTTAGGGGGAGAGCATTCAGTTAGGGGGAGTAGTTTCCTAAGGGGAGCAGAGTTGGAAAAAGGAAAAATGAATGATTAAGGAAAAGGGTTGCCATCAATGACAAAGGGGGAGATTGTTGGAAATTTTGAGTAAGTTGTGTTGTCATTGATGTCAAAAGGTTGATGTCAGAGAGCACTTTGTATGGTAGGAATATTCTTCTATGGTTGATATGGTTGAAATTGATCAAGGCAAAGTTCATCCCAAAAGCAAGCAAATTTGTCGAAAAGAAGAGGCCATGGTTTAAAAGGAAAGACAAATATTATTATAATATTTTTTAATATTATAATAATTGGGTCAAAGAAATCATTAAAAAAAATATATCCTGGACAAGGTTTATTGAGATTTTATAAAAGGTTGCAAAGGTTTCTTTTTAAATTATTTAAATTAAAATATTTTAACAAAAGTTAAAATTTTAATTTAAAATAATTTATGGCACCAAAGTTTCAAATCGAATTTGAATTTGAAAGCAAGAGAGGGTCAATATTTTTTAAACCAAAGGAAAGAATATTTAAAGGAAATTATTTTTCATTTCCAAAGGTTATATATTCGAATGCCTATGTGGAAGAGATAATTCATGTGCATCATTCATGAGGGGCAGAGACCAAGGATAAGTCAAGCAAATTATTCGAGGAGGATTTCATTGAAAATCATGGAGAGTGCGAAGATAATTCCAAAGTGTTGGCTAGCATAGATGGTAGTTGAGGCTTGGCTAAGGTGCTTGCGAAGGGTTGGTCTCGGTTTCGAATCCCATGTAGTTGGTTTTTGTGAAGGAGGAAAGAGCTTTTCATTTTTTGTGAAATTTGTGAGAAGCAGACATTGTATAGGACAGAGTGTCCTTTGGTTCTCGTGTGGGCATGTAGCCTAGGTAGTAGCCTAGCCTTGGGCTAGGGCATTATGGTGGCTAAGGTCACGGGTTCGAGCTTGGGCGCTGGTCATTGAGACTTGTGCAATATTTTTTGTAGGTAGAATATTAAAGGTATGCTTTTTAATTTATGTGCTTCTATGGTCTTGGAATATGTGATTTGACTTTGAGGCTTCAAAATCGTGAAAGGGAAATATGTGGAATTGTTTAGGGAGTCATAAGGTGTGTTAATTAAATATTTTATTTTGGGTGCTTAGGAATTAAATCAAGTATTGGAGATTATAAGGTGTAAACAAAGGAACTTTATTTTTTATGTGTGTTGAATATTATTTTGAAAGAGAAGGAGATTATAAGGTGTAAACAAGGAACTTTATTTTTATATGTGTTGAATATTATTTTGAAAGAGAAGGATATTATAAGGTGTAAACAAGGAACTTTATTTTTGATATATGTTGAATATTATTTTGAAAGTGAAGGAGTGATAAGGTGTATTTGTGACTTGACATTTTATTGTATTTCTTGTATGGTGAAATATTTGTTGAGGTAAATATTCTTGTGGATATTTTGAGATAGACTATTGCTATCTAACCTAGAATTGGCAAAAGGATTTGGTTGTGAGTAAAACAGGTTTTGAAGATATATCTCCATCAAAGCAAAGAGGTATGGGCACATCATATTTTGTTTGAAATGTTGGAATGAATGTTGTAAAATATAAGGTGGAGTGAAAAGGATTGTTTGATAAGGATTGTTGGAAATATTTGAGTGAATTCTTATATGCTTCATTGGTGAATGTTTAGAGAACATTTGAGATAGATATTGAGGATTATTTGAGTTAGGGTTTGAGACCCACATTGTGCACTTTGTTTGAAGAAGTATGAAAACACTTGTTTAGGGTTAGTGAGCAAGTTGTGTTTCATTGGTTGAATGATTGAGTGAAATTCTTGAGCATTGGATTTGAGTGATATTGAAAGTGAATGTGCAAACATTAGAAATCATATTTGTGAAAGCGATAGACTTAATGATTGAGTAGAACATATTGAGTTTTGATAGAGTACATCATTCTCTATATGTTCTAGAGGTTAAACGAATTCTGGATAAAATATGTCTAAACTGCTTCAAGTTAAAGGAATTACCTTGAAGATTAGACAAAGCATTTGATAGCATTGTGTGCAATATTTGAGATTGATTGAGCATATTTTGTGAGTTGTTTTGAGTATGTATTAAGATATATTTGAGCAAGTCTTGGTGAAGACTTGAGAGATATTTGAGGTAAGTCTTGGTGAATACTTGAGAGTAGATTGAGCAAGTTCTTGAGAGGACTTGAAGGTATATTTGAGGTAAGTCTTGGTGAAGACTTGAGAGCAGATTGAGCAAGTTCTTGAGAGGACTTGAAGGTATATTTGAGGTAAGTCTTGGTGAAGACTTGAGAGATATTGAGCAAGTTCTTGAGAGGACTTGAAGAAGATTTGAGGTAAGTCTTGGTGAAGACTTGAGAGTATATTGAGAAGTTATTGAGAGGACTTGAAGGTAGATTTGAGGTAAGTCTTGGTGAAGACTTGAGAGAATATTGAGCAAGTTATTGAGAGGACTTGAAGGTAGATTTGAAGCAAGTATTTGTGAAGACTTGAGAGTAGAGTTGATTGATTGATTTGTTCAAGATTTGTGTTAAGGCTTGGGGTAAATCTAAGTAGATTTGATTTGTGATTGGATCAAGCTTTGTGTTAAGGCTTGAGGATATATTTGAGGATAGATTTTGGTATATATTTGTGAGTAGATTTGTGCTAGACCTAAGATAGAGTTAGAGAATATTTGTACTACACTTGGGATAGAGTTTGGTGCATATCTGAGATAGATTTGAGAGTAAGATTTGGAGGTGATAGAGTAGAGGATATGAGTCTCCAGTGGATAGATATCCATTAGCTAGGGTAGTGAGGATAGAGGTCTTCTATGGAGAGAGATCCACAAGCTAGAGTAGTGGGGGCAGAAGTCTTCTAGAAGATCATCAGCCAGAGTATAGGGGAAAGAGTTCTCCTATGGATAGAGATCCACGAACCAGAGCAAGGGGAAAGAGTTCTCCTATGGAGTGTGATCCATGAACCATATGGGAAGATAGAGTTCTTCTATGGAGAGAGATCCACGAACTAGTTGAGGAGATAGAGGTCTCCTGGATCAAGTTCCACGAACCAGAGAAAGGGGAAAGAGTTCTCCTATGGAGAGAGATCCACAAATCAGAGCATAGGGGATTGGTGTCTCCTTTGGATAGAGGTCCATAAACATTGTAATAGGGAATTGATTCCCAAGAATATTTGTTGAGAAAATTTAGTAGAAATATTTTCTCCGTGGAGTAGCCCACATTGGGTGAACCACGTTAAATTGGTGTCTCTATTGTGTGTGATGATTTGTGCATTGCTTTGATTACTGCTATTGATATTGCCATTGATAATATTGGATAATATTGTTTGGGAAAGAAAAGTAAAAGTTGATCTTATACTGTTAACCCCCCCTCTCAGTATAAGCTTTTGTTCTTCACTATCCTCCCATATTTTAGCCTCTAGTTTCAAGGCTTTCTCCACTAGTTTATGTTCCTACAAGGCAGATTCACACTCTTTTTTATATTCCTACTCTTTGATTATTTTTTCTTTAATATATTATCCATGTAGGTAAATAGTTCCCAGATGAGCCTAGGCCATTCCCCATTCGTCTTGCATATGGAGTTCGGTTACACTCTCTGCTTGATAGTCTTCTCTCATTATGTTACCCTCAGGATTCTTTACTTTTGGGTTCAACCTTAGCTTCTGCCACTACATAGTGGTGGGATCAAGTGCTATCATTTCTTGTGTGTAGGCTAGAGCTTTAGATACCTCAGAAAAGTGGGATGCCCACCAATCTAAGGTATTTTTGTTTGCCTTCTTTAGATATTTCAATTTGGAAAAATTCAGACAACTTTCAGTAACTATAGAGGACAAGGTTATGCATAGTGGCGAATATTCGTCAATTGGATGAATATTAGGATTTTTATGAGGACACTTGATGTCAACCCATTCGCCTAAATTTTTTAGGACCAATGTGTTTCTTAGGGTCAATTCGCCATAATATATATCCAAACATAGGCATATTTGTACTCGTTGGAAATCTCTTTTTGAGCTTGATATAATGGTGGTATTTTTATGAAGTTATAAGATGATTTAATGGGTCAAAATTTATCCCAAATATGATCTTAATTTTTAGGCCTTAAAATACCCCAAAATTTGGTGTGAAGATGATTGATTTAATTTTCTTTGGATTCGCCATGATTCACCTTGATTTTGATTAGGATTCACCATTTTTTTACATGTATATTTTGACTCCAACCCCTTATGAATAACCCTGATAGAGGAGGTGGACCTCATAGTTGGGATGCATGCACTAGGGAGAAATGGGGTTGAGACCAATGTGGTACTTCCATCCAAAGGGGAAACTATAGGGTGAGTAAGTAACTCTGGAGATTGGCCAACTTCAGATTGAATCTGTGAAGATGATGTTGGTTCTGGAGAAAGAAACCGTTGTTTCAAAGGAAACATTATATCCTTCTTTGGAATAGAAATGGAAGGAGATTTAACTCGGGAATGAGTAGGAAGAGAAGAATGAGAGAATAGAGAAGCCATACCTGATCCCATTGGGAGTACGCACTGGTTTTCATCTTCTACCATGTGATCTTCATTAATCTCATCCATAGTAGAATTTTCAACTTCATCTTGTTGGGGGGATTTGGTCACTTCTCCTCTTCCACCATATTTCTCTTCAACATATGTGTCTTCTTCTAGGTCTATTATTTCAACATTTAGGGGAATCTCCCCATGCTGGTTCTTGTTATGTTCAACAATTTCTTTTTTAACAATCATATTTTTAGAAATGATTGTGTTTAGTCCTTCTTGAGTAAAGTAGGCGCTATTATCAACTGCTTCATTCTGAGCTTCTTCCTGCACATTGTCATTTCTAGCTATTTCAACATTTGAAACAACATCTCCCATATTCTGAGTGAGTTGCTCACTTTCTTTGGTGATTTCAACATGTTCAATAGTTTCCTGTTGTTGATCTCTACCTCCTTGAGTGGCCACTATTTCAACTTCTTGACTATCTCTTTGTTGGTCCCCAACTATAGATTTTAGCTTCCTCTTCTTGTTGACAATGGGTACTTCATCTGATTCAGTATCTAAAGGGGAAGGGGGAACAAATTTTGGGGCCTTTGAAAATGTGGCTCTACCTTTTGATGGGTCAACATCGAGTGCCAGATGTTTTCCTCTCTTCTCTGCTTGCAAGGGTTCTATGATTCCTTGCCCATATTTTCCTAGTCCCTTGCCATCGTAACCCATATTCACCATCATCTGAGTTGCTTTTCCATACATTTTTCTCTGTTCTTCTATGAATATGGTTTCAATGGACCTCTTTTTGGATGACCTAAGCCTTGTCTATGCATGGGATTTTTGTTGCTCAACTGCAACTTTCTTACCTTTACTCTAGTCTACTTTCTATTTTTTAGTAGCTTCAGGGCTTACCTCTTTGCTACCACCGATGCTCGGGGGTACTTTTTCGAAAAATTTCCTGACTAGGTAGCTTGATAATGGTCATAACGAACCAAAAATTCAAGATCATTGTTAACGGGCCACCTTGAGTCAATCATATTAGTTTGGACCCTCATCATCCACCATTCATGGATTTTTCCTACTATCCATTCTGCCCCTTTCTTCTGCATCTTATTGATAGTTTTATCATCCAAGATGTGCTTGGGATTGTTCTTGGGGTCATAATCAACCACATGCTCATAAAAATCATGCCATGGAGGTAGTGGTTGCATTCTCTCTACATGCCATTCTAATGCCTCATCTTCGATATTATTTCTACAATCTTCAATGTCCTTCTTGGGGGACATGTGGTAGTTTTTTATAGGGGTTTTGTTCAGAATCGCTTGCCTCTCTACAAATATATTGATGGGGTCATACCTCCATCATTGTGGTATTTCTATCAACCCCAATTCCCTTAGAGCTTGAGCAATTTGTTCATGTTGCCCTTTCTTTGAAACAATAATACCCTCAAACTAGAATGGCATCGTACAGGTACTAGTTTTACCTATCCCTATACCGTATCTAAAATTTATTTGTTCTGTTTGTCTAACATATTCTAAAGCAAATAATCTATCAGTGACATAATGTGGAAGCAAAAAGGGTTTTCCAGTAAACCCATATAGTCTAATAACAACCCCTTGAGTGAGGATGAACCAGTCACCCTCCTCTACATGTTTGTTCTACAAAACTTTTACAGCCTTTGGGTTTAACCTTCTTATTTCCCCATACATAATATTTAGGGCTGGCCCCAAAAATTCTCTGTTGAAATCATAATATGATTCTATCTTATATAAAATATTAGTCCATTCATATACGGGCAATGTTCTCCCTTTCTCATCTTTATCATTTACAGAAATGAAAGCTAGCTCTTGAGCCATAAAATAAAAGAAAACCCATACTAAATATGAAGAGAATTTGAAAGAAGACTGAGAACCCCTTTTCATTGAAGATAAACCTTCATGAATTTGATGAAAAATGTATCCCGACCAGTCAAAAAATAGGGGCCTGATGCTCCCATCCATAACTGAAGAATCATAATTTTTAGGGTTTGATAGGCAATTGACCAATGCAATCTGCCACCCATAAACCTTTTCATCGGTCTTCAGGCCCACCACCATAGCTAAAATGGAAAATAGTTCTAGATTTTTGAAATCCGTTAGAGGAATGGGGGTTTTGGGCATAGTCCCTCCAGTAGGTGGTTTCTTTAATTGCATTCCTAGGAAATTTTTTATTTTCTTAGAGGGAATAAAATATTTTTCTTGGTCTGCAGGGTCAAAATATTTTGGCTCAAGAGCGGGCACATGACCGATGGAAAAAGCAGCAATGAAAGCATCAAGGTGAAAAGGGTTCTGCCCTGGGAGTTCTTAACAGTCCTTTCTTTGGTGTCATAAAAACTAGCAATAGCTTTAATCAATTCAGGATAGGGATGAATGAGAATATACACATACCAGTAGAGTAGAGCGTTGAAGGTGAAAGTAGTAGGAGAAGATGCAGTGATACCTATAGCCATTCTCTCCTCAATATCTCTCCAAATTTTCTCTGGGGGTTTCCATGTTACAATAGTATCACCAATTCTGGCATCCCTATCGATGAATTTCTTGCCTACTTCATCTTCGCATCTCATTGCTAGGGAAATAGAAGATGATGCTGCCATTGCTGCCTTCTGGGTATTCTTCTTTGGAGCCATAGGAAAACACTCATAGAGATTGTTTGTACTGGGTTCAAGCTCGAGAATAAAAATAGAAAGTAAGTTGTAGTAGAGAAATTCATTCGAAAGTGAATTAGGGTTTTTTACATCGATTTGAAAGATCATGCATGGATTGCATTAACTATGGTTGGTGAACTCATATTTCTTGAATCTTCTTGGGTGTTGTTTCTGCCACTTTCCCGCATGCTAAATTCTCTGGCCAATCACTGACCACTGCATTAAATGAGAAATTATGCTCTTCAAGGTCTTGATCATCCATGAAAGGAGTGCCTTCCCACCAATCATCGAAAGGCTACGTGGTAGATTTTGAATTTGAACCATTACATCCTAACAAGATAGCACTTTTTCCTTTTTTTTTTATTTTTTTTTTTGTTGGTTGACCTTGGATGGTCGTGAAATGGTGATAAAAAACTATTACAAGCCAAAAACTTTGAAATATTTACAAAATACTATATAATATACATAATATATAGGAAATTCTCTCTATTTATTCGAAGTAGAGTTTTAAGTGAAAAGCATTCACTGTTATAGGTTGAATTACACCTCGTTGATATTTTAGCTGAAATGAATTAAATTGCTTCTTAGCAATTATCTCAAAGGGACCTTCCCAAAAGGCATCAAATTTTTGGTGTTGCCCTGGCTTGGCCTTTCTCTCATTCCATTTTAAAACCGAGTCTCCAACTTTAAATTTTTTGAAGGTAGTATTTTTATCGAACCACCCTTTTGTGTCAGTCACATGTTTCTGGTGGTGATTATAGGCCTGCTCCCTCTGTTCTTCTAGTTGTAAGAGTTGCATCAACCTAGCCTCCATTGGTTGACTTCCTTCGACATCAATCTGATTGAGTAACTTTAAAGCTGGTATCTCCATGTGTATGGGTAGAATAGCCTCTTTGCCATAGACCAAGGAATAGGGTGATGTATCAATGGATTTCTTAATTGAAATCCTATCAGCCCATAGTGCTTGGTTTATCAAGGAGTGCCAACTCCTCTTGTTATCTTTCAGAGTTCTCTTCAGAATTCTGAGAAGATTCTTATTTGTAGATTCTGCCAGGCCATTCCCTTGTGGATAGTAGTTGGAGGAGGTCTTCAATTATATACCGTATCTACCAGTAAATTCAATCATCTTAGCACCAATGAAGGCTGATCCATTATCTGTAACTAGTGAATCTGGTATACCAAACCTTGTAATCAAGCTTTCTACAAACTCAATCATGACTTCTTGATCAACTTTCTTAGTGGGAATTGCTTCAACCCACTTGGTAAAATAATCTGTGGTAGTAAGTATATACTTGTGGCCAATTGATGAATTTGGCTCTATTACTCCAATAAAATCTAACCCCCACTATTGGAAGGGCTCTTCAACTTGGATAGATTTTAGAGGCATAGGGGCATTTCTGTTCCTCCCTACATATCTCTGGCATTCCTCACAACTCCTGGTTACTTTGAAAGTATCAGAGAAAATAGAAGGCCAATAGCAACCTGCTCTGAGTATTTTTAATGCAGTAGTTCTTCCTGAATAGTGTCCCCTAGACAAGCCTCCATGAAATTCTTTCAACACCTTTTGTTTTTGATCTTCCCTTATGCATTTCAGTAGTACGCCATCTATGTTTTTTCTATATAACCCTTCTGATAAAAGGGTGTATCTCAATGCTTGGGTTTTGTACCTTCTTCTCTGTGAAGCATTCAGATTATCAGGACATCTTCCAGTCTAAAAATACTCCATGAGATCATCAATCCAGTCAGTATTCTCCAGATTTTGATCTGATTCTGCATTCAACATTATGCTTTGGTGGGCCACATGATCATTTGAATCCTACTTAGCCAACTCTTGGCATAAGGTCCTACCCCTTACTATTTTTGTTGGGTGTATCTCTACATCATATTCTTGTATTTTTGTCACCCAACCAACTCTCTTTTCACCAAGTTCTCCTTGTATTATAAAATTCCTGACATCAGGATGAATCACATAGACAATGATTTTGCTTTGTGATAGGAAGTGCTTGAACTTATTTAGAGACTTCATGATGGCATATACTTGTTTCTCAATAAAATTATATCTTTCCTCATGATCATGCATGGTGGCACTTAGAAAATCTATAGGTCTTTCTTCATTGTCAACTCCCTTCTGGGTGAGAACCGCAGCATAGCTTTCTTGCTCCCCAATAACATATAAGATGAAGTTTCTAGAGTAATCGAGGTTAACAAGCATAGGCGCTTGAGTTATTTCCTCCTTTATCTTTTTGAAAGCATATTTCCTTGGATCTGTCCATTTGAATGGAGCATCCTTCTTTAGCAGTTCTATCATTGGTTTGACAATTTGTGCAAAATCTACGATAAACTTGCATACAAAATTTATCTATCCAAAGAAATATTGCAAGCCTTTCTTGTTCACTAGCAAGGGGAGTTCTAGGAGTGCTTTTACTCTATCAGGATCTATGGCCAATCCAACTTTTGAGATGACATGACCAAGTAGAATACCTTCTTCTACAACGAATATGGATTTCTTTGGGTTCAAAGATATCCCAAATTCTCTGCATTTTTCAAATACCCTCTCAAGATGTTCTATATGATCTTCTTTATGATGAGAAAAATTATCATATCATCTAAGTAGATGACTATGACCTTGTTAGCAAGTTCCTCGAAGGCTACATCCATTGCCCTTTGGAAGGTTGCTCCTGCATTGGACAACCCAAAAGGCATCCTTTGATAGGTGAATGTTCCCCACTTGGTGGTGAAGGCAGTTTTATATTGATCTTCATCTCTAACCCATACCTGATTGTAACCAGAGAAACCATCCAATAAGGAGAATCTCTCTGCTCCTACTACTGTATGTAAAATCTGGTCTATCTATGGAAGTGGGTAATGATCCTTGAGTGAAGCCTTGTTCAGATTCTTGAAATCGATGCACAACCTAATGTCCCCATTTTTCTTCCTAACTGGGACTAGATTAGCTACCTAGGTAGAGTGTTTAATAGGGTACACTATCTTAGCTTGAAGGAGTTTTAACAACTCTTGCTTCATCAATGCTTCTATATTTGGGTTCATAGGCCTTTGCTTTTTCCTGAAAGGTTTAGCATCTTCCTCTAACTCAATGGTATGTTGTATAGTCTCTTTCCTGTACACTTTGAGATCATTGTACACCCAAGCAATAATATCTAGAAATTTCTTGCACAATTCTCTGATCTGATTTAACTCTTCTTCTGTACAATTAACTCCAACCTTGATCACTTTTCCCGGTTCTAGTTGAACTTCTTTATACCAATGTTTATCAACCTTTATTTTATGGCCTACTACTCTGTCATTGTTGTCAAAAAGACTCTCAAGGGTGATCAGTCCCTTTGGGATATGATTATTCTTCAATTGAATTAGTCCTTCTTCTTCTTCGTCTTCTAGCATTCTATCACTTGAGCAATTCATTTCATAGATTAAAAAATCTAATATTTGCTCATCATTTTCAAAAACTTGCTAGAAAATATTTTTATCTGGCACAGAGGGTCTATATATGAGTCTCACCATCTTGGACTTCTGAATGACGTTGTTGATGGGGCAGAAGTTTGCTCCTACAGACGCCAACAAATCAGTGTGGGTGTTTTGCTCTCTAGGGATAGACTTAATATTTAGAGCCTCGAAGGCTTCTAAAAGGTCCCACACCTTATTTCTGTATACCTTTAGGTAATGTTGTTTACTTGTACATTTTTTCATGATTTGATTCATGATGAGTTTTGAATCTCCATAAATTTGTAACTGCTTAACTCCTAGTTTTTTAGCCTTTCTCAGACCTAGACAAAGTGCTTCGTACTCAGCTGCATTATTAGTGCAACTCCACGTCATCCTATAAGAGAAAATTCTCTCTTTGCCTATGGGGGAGATTAAGACTATACCGGCACCGACTCCGTTCTTGCATCTAGCTCCATCAAAGAAAAGCTTCCAGAGCTGACTGGTAGGCTTATCTTCTTTGGGAGCAGGAGCCACTTGTTTTTTTTGTTTTACAATGGAATAACTTCCCATCTCGGTTTCTACCATGGCGTTGAAATTCTTCAGAGAGAACTGGTCTTCTGTTTGAAGCTCCTCCAAGGTCTCTTCCATTAGATCAAGGTCCTCCATTTCTTCTATCATCATACTTACAGTACCGACCTCTTCTATCTTTTCTATGTGAAAGGTAGATGGTTTTTCATTAAATATCTTGATCCTTCTACCTTTAAAAGGTATTTCCAAATGTGAGTAGTCTAAAGATAGATATCCTCCTATCTTGGTCGTGAACTCCCTGGATAAACACATGCCAAAGTATGGTGCTAAATCCACTACTACCACTTCTTGTATGACTACAATTTGAGGTATTCTATGAAGCTTTATAGGGATGTCTTTGATTACCCCTACAGTATTGACTGGAGTGCCATCCAACTATAGAACTCTTGGGTTGCTTCTAGTGTACTCCATTCCCATAATATCGCACACTACTTTTGGTATTACTGTGGTAGCAACACCTGAGTCTATCATGCAATTATGTACAACCCACCCTTCCATTTGAAGAGATAGATAAAAGGGGGTGGTCTATTTTTTCTAGTAGTAGATGTGAGGTTGGTCTGAACTGTATTTGAGTAGGATGGATTCCTACCTTTGTTTTTTATTGACCTTAAATATTCTTGCAAGAGATCAATTTGACCAGGAAACTGTAGAGCATCATACATGCTTGCTTTTGAGGGAGTCTTCTTCATCTCTTCTACTATGTTAAAAGAAGATGAGTCAACATTCCTCTCTCTTTCCTTAGAAAAGGTATCATATCTACTTATGTATCCTTGAGTTGCTTTTGTTCTCTATATTTTAGTCAGAGAAGGAAATCTCAACCTCTCCTTAGCCTATTCTTGAGTCTCGGCCTCCTTTTGTGAGATAGACTCTTTATGTACTTCTGACCCAGTGCTCTGGGTAGGGACTTGAGATTTATTTTCATAGGGGATATCCCTTTTAGGTAGAGCCTTAGGGACTGAGGGAAAACTCAGAGGTTGGAGTTCTTGAGGATCTACTTGCAGAGGTTTTTTACCTGATCTTGTTAGGACCGCAACTTGTTCAACTGAAGGCATCATGAAATTATGGTTCATTTCTCTGATCATGCTCACGTGTCCTTTCAAAGTTTTCTCTACCTTTTCAATAGCTACCTTTTGTACATAGTGTTGATGGATCATACATGAACTTTCCCCATGTGGGTCATTGCATGTAGTGCACCAGTAATCAGAATTTGTAGGAGGAGCTGCAGATTCTTCATCATCATTTGCATAAACTACACTTGACCTCTCCTGACCCTTATTGCTTGATGAAGTTGTGTCTCTTGTTACTTGGGGAAATCTTCTCGGTTGAAAACTTCTTTCAGCTTCCCTTATTTTCATTGACATGATCTCATTAGTCAAACTCTTCATTGTTGATTGCATGTCTAGTAAGACGAAAAGCTGAGATTCTTGAGTTGACTGAGTAGGTGGTGCAGGTAATGCAGGAACTATAGGAATAGGAGGTAATGCTAGGAAATTTTGAGGTATTTGTATTGTTGGAATAGATGGTTGCCCACTCCATTTTGGAAGGTCTATGCTTGGATAATGAGAAGAACTTGAGGAGCTAGCACCAAAATTTTGGGGAATATCTGGGAAAAATCGGCATCACCGCTTTTGGTGGAAACCTTCCAGTGGCAATGAGATCTTTCTCTACTTTAGATGCTTCCTAAAAAATATCAGGGAAGGTGAATACCCAAGATTGTCGTATGATCATACTAATATCAGAGTTGAAAGCTCTCAAATAATAATACATAGCTTGTTCGCTGGTCGGTCTCAATCCATCAGGCACCCTTTCCCAAGTGCGACTGAATCGGATGTTGAAATCAACTATTTCTTCTTGAGGATGCTTTCGAATGATGGTAAACTGACTGAGCAGGGAGAAAGGATCTGCATGTTGATTAAATTCATCTACCAACTTGCCAGTGAGTTCAGCCCAACTTGTAATAGACTGAATAGGAAGTGCTCTGTACCAATAGAGCATTTTTCCTTTCAAGGAAATGACCAACAATCTGATCATTACATCTTCCTGAGTGATGTTGTATATGGCTACCAAAGAAGCAACATCTAAACAATGCTCATAAGTCATCTTGCCTGTCCCATCGTATGAAGGTAATGCTTTCAAAGTCCATAGTAGGGATCAGATTTTGAGCCATCAGGTTCAATGGACCCATGTGATTCCATGTGAGATAAGTTGGAGGAGGAGCAACCATTGTAGCTACTATGCTTGCTTGTACTATAGAACTACTGATAGTTGTACTTGAAGATATACTGATAATGGGGTTAGGAAAAATAGTAGGTACAAGGGTGGTAATACTGGTAGTAGGTGGGTTTGATCTAGCAGATAAAATTGGATGAACCCTAAGGCTACCAAGATGTAACTCGAAGAACTCAATGGGCTCTTCGGAGTTTCTTTCTTTGGATCTGGTTATCATATATGTAAATATTTATGATTTTTAACCAGACAAATAGATAAGGTATTTCTTGGGTCTATACCTTTGGATGGAGTCACCAGGTGATTTGATTTAGATCTAAATAGAACAAAGACAAACATCGAACCTTATAAAATATTATGGGATTTTGGTCCCATCGGGCATGCCAAAAATTGTTGGTGCAAAATCGGCCTATGGTTATGATTGCACCCATGACCTTGCCAACATTGAGTAGACGGACTAAGTATTGAGGGGTTCCATCTAATCTCCAGAGAAGGCTGGTTCCTTGGTAGTTTTTATGAGAAAATGGGAGAAATATTTACTGAAAGAAAGGGAAATATAGCTGTAGCTAGAACTTTTCTCGTGGTGCAGATTAAACAACAACAAAGATAAATGCATATAACTTCACGGTCTAAGCATTTTCTATACCTTCATGCAGAAATCATAGTTCCTTAATGTGGTTTAGATGTTAATCTAACACATGCATGTATCAAATATTTAACTCCAGCAATACTTTTTATATCGTGCATGAGTCCAGATAATAGAACAAATACAACGTATAACTTAGCAATGTAAATAGAAGCATCAAATGTTTATACATACACTTGCACACAATGAACCAGAAGCCAATAGAAGCATATATTATTGCTTAAATCTAGAGTACATACATCCAATCCTGTAAATGTCTAAGAGCCGACCCTCATTCAGGGTGCGCTCCCTATTATATATACTCTACGACAAGCATCTTTTGACAGCTAACAAATTCTGACACAAAATCAGTTACAACAAATGTGCTGCAAAATGCACCAGTATGTTTTGCATGGCTTCTTATTGGTTCAATCAGAGAATCAAATCACCAATGGTAGGAGTTTAAGATTTGATGCTTCAATCACTGTCTACCATCGGTTGCCGACACGTTCCTCTGAAGGTAGGTTCTTCTATTTCTATTTATGTCTCTGTTCCATGAAATTCTGTAACATCATGAAATCATGACATTCTGAGGTCTTGACCTTCTTCTCCCCTTCGAGCCCATGAAACTTTGACATGTCATGAAATCACGACATTATAGCACCTTAGTCTTCTTCCTCCTGTTAAGCTCATAAAATTTTGACATGTCACGAAATCATGACATCTTTGCGCCTTGGCTCTTTTCTTGCTTTGAGCTCATGAAACTTCAACATGTCACGAAATCATGACATTGTAGTGCCTTAGTCTTCCTCCTCCTATTAAGCCCATGAAACTTCGACATGTCATGAAATCATGACATTTTGACGCCTTGGCTCTTTTCTTGCTTTGAGCTCATGAAACTTCAACATGTCGCGAAATCACGACATCCTGCCTGCCTTAGTCTTTTTCGCTGCTTACTTCACAAAAATGGGAAACTAGTTCGAGCCTCAAAATCTCTGCTATCTTCAGGGTAGTCTTTTTAGACTAATAGGGATCTCCATCTCAAGAATCATGATTAATTCAGATCCATTGACTAATGAGAATGGTGTTGCCCCTGTAGGCATGTGTATGCTTATTCGATAAGACCATAATGCCAAGGGAATTTGTGTATGCAAATCTCTATGATTTTCTTTGACAACTTTTTGAGAATAGAAATTAAGGTCTTATTGGAAGCTCTATCTTATCCATTTTATTATCGGTAATAAGGAGTTGAGAATCTATGTTGAATGTTATATTTCTCACAAAGTGCTCTAACATCCTTGTTCTTAGAAGACTTACCATTATCTAAAATGATTTTCGATGGAATACCAAAATGACAAATTATGTGGTGAAGTATAAACTTCACAATTCTAGGTCCTATCGTACTGGTTAGAGGAATTTCCTCACCCACTTTGTGAAGTATTCAATGGTTGTGATGATCAATGTATGTTGTTTTGGGGAAGGAGGTATAACTTTTCCAATTAGATCTAGACCCCATTGTGAAAAGGGCCAAAGGCTTTGAATAGGTTGTAAGGCTTGTGATGGTACATGAGTTAAATTAGCATGTTTTTGACACTTTTTGTAATGTTTAATATATGTGCAACAATCACGTTCCATTGTGGACCAATAATAACCCATGCATAAAATACGCTTTGCAATGTCCATTTTACTAAAATGATCACCACAAGTACCATCATGAGTTTCAACTATGGCTCTTTGTGCCTCACTAGACTCAAGACAATGAAGGAGGACTCCATCATAACCATGTTTACACAACACATCCCCCAAGAGAATAAAATGAGATACATTTTGCTTGAAAGTGTGCTTGGTAGTTTGAGACATGTCATATGGGAGTGTTCCAAAATTGATAAAGGCTACTATATGGCCTGACCAAGGATCATATGGATCCAACTAGATAAAGCAAACATCCTTTTCATATTTAGACTCAGCATGAACAATTGCAGATTTAGAGACCATTGAAATTATAAGGGGTTGTACCTGTCCAAAGGAGTCTTTTGGAATCAATGATCCAAGGGAGGCCATCACATCTAAAAATTTATTAGTCGAACATGGAAAACTACTAATTTCATACCAATTAAACTTAGGGAGCAATTTTATTGTAACTTTATGATAAAGCTTAATGGTAGATTCCTTGCATTCATATTCTTCGTTAATTTTCTTAACAACAAGTTGAGAGTCCCAAAGTATCCTAATATGCTTAAATATCATAGCTATAAATGATTGAAGATCTAAGATTAAGGCTTCATACTCTGCAGTGTTATTTGTGCATTGGAAGTTGAGTTTGAATTATAAGGGGATAGGTAACCCCTGGGGTGTATGAAACATGACTCTAGCACCTTGATATTTCGTGCACTTAGAGCCATCATAGAAGAGTGTGATATTGATGTCTTCCTCCAGAATGACATCCTCTTATTTTTTAGTGATGGCAAATAGTGAATCATCTAGGATCTCAATAATCAAATGATGATCACTAGGTAGTGGAGCTTCCACAATTTGATTAGCTATTACCTAATCTTTAATGGATTTTTGACTAATAAATTCAAGATCGAATTCATTAAGGAACATTATCTATTTAGTAGTGTGGGTGTTATTATAAGTGCAATATATCATATAATGTATAGGATTTTCTCTAGCTATGACATATGTTGTGTGACTATGTAATGTCAAAGTTTCTTAGTGGCAAAAAACCACTGCTAAGCACAATTTTTCTACATAAATGTATCTAGTTTCATAGCTTATCAATTTTCAACTAATGTAGAAGACAGATTGCTCTCGATTTTTTCATTCTTTTGTGCAAGCATTGTCCCTAATGCAAAGTTTGTTGCTAAGATATAAATATAGAATGGGACCCCTAGACGAGCAGGAGCTAAAACTGGTGGAGAATCTAGGCATTACTTAATGCCATCAAAGGCTTTTTGACATTAATTTGTCCAAGAGAATGACACCACCTTTTATATTAGGTGATTGAATGACCTACATTTATCAAAAATTTATGCAATAAAACGATGGATTGATTGAATATTTCCTTGTAAACTACGTAATTCCTTTAAGTTAGTTGGGGGAGGCATCTCCATGATGGCCTTGACCTTGTTAGGGTCCACCTCAATGCCTCTTTTGGAGATAATGAATCCTAAAATTTTGCTTGAGGTAACACCAAAGACACATTTATTGGGATTCAACCTTACGTTATGCTCTAGGAGTCGATCAAAAACTTTTTCCAATACACAAATATGTTCTTGTCGAGTTTTAGATTTAGCCAAGAGATCATATACATAGTCTTCGATAATATTATGCATGTAATCATGGAAAATATATGTCATGGAATGTTGATAAGTAACACATGCATTTTTTAGGCCAAAGGGCATCACCTTGTAACAAAAATATTCCCAAGGTGTAGTGAATGTTTTTTTGTGTTGGTCATCAAGATTTAATTGAATTTGGTTGTATCGTAAAAATCATCCATGAGGGAAAGCATTTCATGGCCAGTGCAAGTGTCAACAAGAGTATAGATGTTTGGGAAAGGAAATTCATCCTTAGGATACGATTTGTTAAGATCTTGAAATTTAGTGCAAATGTGTATCACCTTGTTAGGCTTACGAATGGATACCATGTTTGAAAGCCACTTAGGATAGTTGATAAGAACTATGAAGTTCACGTCTAATATTTTACAAATATGTCCACGCTAGGATGCATTCTCCTAAGTTTTTGTTTGACCAACTAAGCATTAGGTTGTAGGGTGAGATTATGGACAACCAAACTAGGGTCAAGACATAGAATTTTCTTATAGGACCATGCAAATATGCCTTTCTTCCTCTTGAGGAGAGCAATTAATTTCTCTTGTTCGTCAGGTGATAAAATTTTGACAAGATTGAAAATTTAGGGATTATCTTTGTCTAAACTAAGGTCCACATCGATAGTATATTCAATGTACATGTGGGAACCTTCCTAAATATGATGGGACATAGGGATCAGATGAATGTCATCTAAGATGTCATCAAAATCTTTTGGATTATCCTCATATGTTTCTTCTTGGAAAACCTCAGGATTCAAAGGTTAACATGAAGGTGAAGGTGGAGGGGATGGAGGAATGTAGTTGGCGAAATCCCTTAACAATTTATCATACAAGAAAAATTCATAAAAAGGATGGGGGCAAGGAAATCCATTCCATATCGATAAGGCTTATGTCAATTGAAATTGTATTACCCAGATCTTATGGATTATAGAGTGGGGTGAATAAATCAATAGGATTCATGTTGAATTATGGGTAAAAGTGGATAAGGTTAGATGGAATGGATGGAACCTAAGAACCGGTGCTAAGATATTGGTAACCTTAATAACAACAAGCAACAAAAATAAATGTATCTATCGAAATGATATGTACATGCAATGCTGAAAAAGAAAACATGTTTTTTATATTTTTTGTTAATTTTTGATTTTTTTGGTAGTGGTAAAAACCACTGAATTTGTGTTATGTACATATGCTAAAAGTTTGGCTTATGAAATGGCTTAATGGAGTGGAGGTGGTGGCTCACCAGTAATGGAATCTCACTCTTGTCAAATAAGAAAGTGAAATATGGGCTCATGGATGGGGAACATGTTGAGATAAAACTCATCTTATTTGGTATGGGGAATAATGGGCTCTGATTCTTCTTCAAATTCATCCAAAATTATCGACATAAGTTTAAATTATTCATAGATTTCATCATCAAAATTATTAGGATGGAGGGTTTCTTCTCTTGAATTGATATTAATCCTTTGGAAGGCTTGTTCAAGAGAAGAGGTGGTGGAAAGTGGGTGGTAACATAGACCTGAATGGTCGTGCACTTTTTGATATGGAACATCAATAGGCTGAGACACTTCCTGTTCATGCAATCCTAGGACATGACCTTACCAATTGACTATGTGAAAATAGTAGAATGGAAATCTTGATATGTTTGGAATGTTGGCAAGTGTTGGTTACTTGTGTTCCTCTAGGGAAGCTAGACTTGATGAAGAATCAATTCCTCCATACACAAAATTTATGCTATTTGGAGTTGAACCCATGTCATATACTGTACCTATGGCCAAATGTGGGTCACGTGGGTGACCAAAATCCTTAGCATTAGGAATGATGAGGGGAGTGGCGGTGATTTCTTGGACCACATATTCACCAATATCAGGATTAGTGAAGTGGACCTCGACTTGGGAGGATATGGGAGGATCATGGTTAGATGATGAATCGAGGAATGGTGAAGATGGATATGTCTCACAATATTTCAACTTGATTTGTGAAACTTTAGGTGATGGTGATGGATTGCATTGGGAAGGTTATTGGTGGATGATGATGATGAAGTGGATGACAATGATGTTAATGATATGGATTTATTGTGACCACATGTACATGTAGTCAATGATGAATATGATGGGGGTGTGGAAGATTGATAGTAATTGGAGATAGGGATATCCTTAGCAATAGGAGCTTCTGATGAGGGATTGGGTGAAGTGGTATATGTATTAAATGATGGTGAAAGAAGAAGGTGAGTGGAAGTAAGCATGGACTCATATGGGTTAGAGATGAAATTGCAATACTTAAACAACTTGACATTCACTGGTATGTAATGTACTTGTTCCTCATGAACGTATTTTAATAATTGATATAAAATGGAAGGAAAACATTTCATTTTCCTCATCCAAGGTCTTCCAAGGAGTATATTGTATACCATGGATCCTTCCAATATGTGAAACATGGTATGCAACATTTTGACCCCTAATTCAATGGGTAAAACAATAGTACCAACTGTAGAACATAAAGCATCATTAAATTCTTTTAGGGTGAATGATGACTTGGTGATATGAGATGGAGTATGGTTCAAATGATGAAGAGTGGTTGTGGTGATGATATTGATAGAGGAACTAGTGTCAATTAACACTCTTTTGAATGACTTCTTGTCAATTAGAGCCATGATATGCAATGGAGGGTCTACTGAGTCCAATGAGATTGGCTTAATCTCAGTCATAGAATGTGATAGAAGGATCCATGCATGTTTAAATGCTCCCTACAAAGTTGTGGAAGGTATTAGAATCTTGATATTGTAGTTCAATGGATTTCAAAATGTCCATTAATGCCTCACTATGAGGGGCATATTGTTGAATTAACTCATAAATTGACAATTTGAAAGAAGCCATCTTTAGACTTGTAGTTAACTACCTACTCAATGAGATGATTGGTCATGGTGGATGATTTATTGGAGGATTTGATGGATCTAGTTGACTAGGAATGTGAATTGATGGCGAAGGATTGGGAAAAATTTGAATAGGTGGCAATTTGGGAGGTTGTGACACACTTGCTTGAGGTGGTTGCCTTACATTTTTGTTGATTGTTTCTTTGACCTCTAGTGACCATGTGGACATCCCCTACAAACCCTTGGTATTGTTGAACGTGATTGACTTGATTAGGAAGAGTTTTGGTGCTAGCCTCTCCTATATTTGGTTGCACCTCCTCATGATGAGGAAATAGTGTCTAATAAATACCAAGGTTTTGATTTTTTTGAGCAAGGGGGTTGTCAAGCTTGATTGCCCGCAAGTCAATACGATCTTGTACTATGTATTTAAATGTATAGAAATTTTTAATATCATGCCCATTTTTCCTATGATAAGGAAAAAATAGATGTTCTCGATAGTGTTTACTACATTTGGAGGGATCATCTCGTCTGATTTCAGGTAAATCAAGTTTGTTTGTGTCATATAAAATTCAAAAAAATGAAGTATATGACTTGTATAAGGGGTTGTATTGGTGATTTTATAGGATATACTATCACCGAGGATGGTTTTCTATAGCTTACACTATGTTATGTATGGCTTGAGTTATTGAGGGTACCACATGATAAGCAATTTGTTGCTATGATTGTTGCACTGATTATTGTTGAGCTATTACTAGCTAGATCATAACCACTTTATTAACATGATTGGTCTGATTGGATGGGGTAGACTATGTTGATTTTGGTTGTCCAAAATAGTTGCTTTTGTATTGGCCCTTATTTTACCATTCCTTATTTTTAGGCTTTAGTATACCTTCTTGGATTTTGATTTCCTCGATGACACTATCCTGAGCTAAAACTTATTCAAATGAATGATAAGTTTGTAGTTGAATCATGAATCATCCAAGAGATAGATTTTAAACAACTCTTGGTAAAAATATTAATTATCTCATCCATTTGTAGGGTGAATGGCAACTTGGTAATGACAACCCTCCAATGCTTTCCAAAATTTAGAATAGACTCATCATCATGTTGTCTTAAAGTATAGACATTAGATAATGAGACTTTATTTCTAACATTTAGGATAAAATGCTCAAAGAATTGGTCAATCAATTGTTCAAAAGTATAAATACTATGAAATGGTAATTGATTATACCACTCTATGGCATCCCCTCCTAATACTTGAGGAAATGTTCTAAGAATGAGAGCATTGTTATTTTGAATTCTAAAAAAAGCGTGCACAAACATGATCACATGCTATTTGGGATCCTTAGTTCCCTTAAATTTGTCAAACTTAGGTACCATAAAATCTATAGGATATGGTGGTGATGGTACCAAAGGATGAATAGGTTGATTGATTAATTGACGTAAAGTTAGATTCTGGTTTGTCAAACTAGGAGTATATTGTATCAATTGATCTATCTATTTTTACATGGCCTTAATTTGAGGGTCTTATTTAGGAATGTGGAATCCCTAAATTACCTAATTATTTTGTGGTAGGGTGGAAAAATATTGTGGAGTGACTAAATGGTGATGATGACTAAGTTAATGTGATGGATGATGGTTATATTTGGGTTGTCCAATGGGAATACGATGGGTAGTGGTATTACTTGGTGGAGGTATAGGGATAGAAACCATAGAAGACTGTGGTGTCCATGATGGACCTTGGTTAATGAGGACAGTCTGAGTAGAGTTAGGTAAAGGCTTAGGGTTCACTTGCACTTGCTATTGATAATTTTTATGTTGCCTAAGCAATTTTTTCAAGTTTTCCCATGCCTTATTAATCTCTCTATCAGAGGTAGAAGGTATGGAAGCATATGGTATGGAATATGTGGCTTGGGGAAATTTACACTAGGTATCACAACTTGTGAGGATGAAACTTGTGAAGCAGTATTTACATGTGCTTCATACAAGGGGTTGGTGTATGTGTATGTGTATGAAGTGCTAGGAGCACATGAGGGTTGGGAAATGGACATATGGGATAAAGGTGCAACTGATGCCTCAAAAAGAGGGTTGGTGTACACTTGAGTAAATTTGGATGGTGGCTAGGAATAAACAAGTTCCTGTTGTAAAGTAAGATCCTATATAGGTGAGTTGGGGACTAACTCTAAGACATAGTTAGAAGACTTCATAAGATCTTCTACTCGTGCCATTTCTATGAGGGTAATGTGGTGATCAATAGTTGGTGAGGTTGACTCTTCTTGGGGCATAGCCATATGCAAGGCTATGGATGGGAAAAAATATGAGGGACCTCCTGATAAATCTACCTGTGTCACATTCAGGGAATCTACCACATAGGTGGTGGGGAATGTGGATGAAGGTTCCATTAAATTATCTTGATTTAATGTTTTCTTTTGTTTTCTTGTTAAGACCATAAAGCAAATAAACCAAAATATAGATTACGTAGTAAACTAAAAAACCAAATTTAAATTTCATAATAAAAATAAAAAATTAATGCTAAGTTTGTTTAACACGTGTGTATTACGTCATTCATTGATTATCTCCTTTTAATGTGAGTTCATTTTCTTAAATTTCAATCTTGTGTTTTTCAAATGTTCTAGTTTGAATTAACAAAAGAAAGCTAAAAACTATGGTTAAGTTGGGGCAACGAGATTCTTACTGGTGATGAAATCCATAAAGTTTGCTTGGGTATGACCTAGGGTTTCTAAGGGTAGAGATTGGTGGATGGAGATGAAAGCCATTGTCACAAAATCTCAAGCACTGGTTGGTGATGAAATTTGGTTGCTAGTGTTAAATGTGAATCATGTACTGTGTGATTTTTTAAAAAATGTTTGATTTTCTATTGTGTTCATACAATGTTATAAATATAACTACTTTGATAGTCTAAATCAGAAGCCTCTACCCACAATACTAAATTTTCCAAAGGATGTAGAGTACATCGCTTAAAACCTGCTCTAGATAGTTGGGGGGTTCATCTAATCCTCCGTATGGAATCACCCAAGTATGAGGATACTATTGGTATATGAATAATGTTCCTACTTATACCTACACAAATAGGAATCCCTAACCCTATAATGCAAACTAATTATGCAATTTTTCAATTCACATGAAAATCATATTACAATATTTTTCAATTTGTTAATACAACAAAAACCAGAAACTTCAAATAGAAAGTGTGGATGGATGCAAATGATTAATTTGAAACCTAAGATGTAAGCTAATATGAATGCTTTTTCTATATTAATTAATTATGTTATTTTTATCTTAAAAACCTGAAAAAAATATGTAAGATTGCCAAAATATGTAAATAGAAAAGCTAGGTTTTTAATAGTAGGCTTAAAAAATAGCCCACATTTTTGCTCCAACTCTTTGTAAAACACCTCTGGACATTTATGAAATGCACCTGGGCATTTCTGTATGGACCTCGAGCACTACCGGGTGTTTTTGCACCTTATGCAACTTCCTACAAGTCCTTAGAAACCCTAACTAGTGAAAAATGCTCGATTCATACCTTTTAAAATATTGCAAAATAAGATAAAAAAAAAAATTAGTAGGGCAAATCATAAAAAGAAACCCTTAGGGGGTCCCACTATGATCGCCATTTGAAGAGACAAAACAATGACACCAAATAACAATATATCAAGTAGAAATCAAAGAAATTAGTATTGCACAATGAATAATTTTATTAATGGGGGGAGCCTCAAAACTCCATTGTTACAATAAGAATTATTGAAATCTTTGATACAAATTTTACAATACGTAGGTTTATCCGAAACCCTAGCAAAAAAATGTTGGTGGTGTATCTAAACGCATCTTTGATCCCAACATAAGTGAGTGGGCTTTTAGTTATTCGATTTTGGGCCACTCCAGCTTAAACAACTACACAATACTAATGTAACACTTCTAGATCTACACATAATACAATAGAAAATAGGTTATTAGCAACTATGAGGGCACCACAATGTGAGGCCCTCAGAAAGTAGATAAAAATCCAATATATGTAATGTAAATAAATAAACAAAACCAAAAAATATATAAAATGAAATAACAAATGAAATATTTACCTTAATTATCTACAATATTTAGATCTGATGAACTCTAATACAAGGGACTAGTGCGGTGATACCCTAGCATCACCTGGAGGCTAGGGGGACTTTACAACTCTAGCATAAAATAATCATGGGTGCTTGGCGATTGCAAAAAATTCCCATGAGCACTCAGTAATGGTAGAGGGAAACTAGAGGTTCTTTGCAACAAAGAAGGAAGTGCCCAAAGGTTCTCAAGAATGATAGAAAGCATTTGAAGGTATTCAAAAACTGAGGGGTAAGTATGCAATAGGATATATGGCTGAGCAATGGAGGTGGTGATGGATTCGAGTGCTATGGTAGACGAGGATGGAGGGCAAGAGTGCTTGGATGATCCAAGGAACTCATGGATGAATTATTGAGGAATCAGGATGTGAACTGGTTAGAAAATATTCTTTGAGAATTCAGGGTTGAGCCATTAAAATGGCTCCTATTAATAATCAAACATAGGGCATGCTAGGTTTCAATGACACTAATCGCGTGGTTGAGATAAAATCATATCTAAGGATGGATATCAAATCTAGGGTGTGGTATGGATTGATATGGTTGTATGGATAGGATTAAGTAAAATCAGATGGTTGGGATTAATTCAATTTTATAAATATATATTTATTAAATATATAAAAAATATAAAAAATATTATTATTTAAATATATATAAAATAAATATATATAAATTTATATGAATTATGGGTGGAAATGGCAGGAAATTTAGGATGGATGACAAGTGTCTAGGTTTTGGTGTCTACAAATTTATTAATAAATGATAATAAGTTCTTATTGGATTATTCAACTAAGCCATTACCTTGCAGATAATAATTAGAAGAAAATTTGATGCTCACCATGTTGTATGCCCATTCTGCAAAATAGAGTGATTTAAAAGTAGGACCATTATCACAAACAATTGAATATGGCATTCTAAACCTAGTCACAATGTGTTCTTCCAAAAATTGAATAACTTTAGTAGTGCAATTCTTGGTGGGGATATATTATGTCCATCTAGTATAGTATTTAGTGACAATAAGAATGAACTTATGAGAAGCTGAGGAGTTAGGGTTTATGATCCCTACAAAATCTAAGTCCCATTGAGAAAAATTTCTCATCTCCACTATAGGTTGTAATGGCATAGATGCGTGTCTCTCCCTATTAGAAGAAATCTGACAAGTATGACAAGAACATACATGGGAATGGGAATATTTAAAAATGTGTGGCCAATAGTAACCATATATCAAGATCAAGTATTTCATGGCAATTTTAGAACCATATTCCATCCCATAATTACCATAAAACTTGTGTAAGATGTGAGTGGTTTCTTCTTTATTCAAGTAGCAAAGAAAAATTCCTTCATGGTTTTTTTTGTACAATGCACTAGCTTTAATCATAAATTTTGCAGAATTTAAATGAAGATCTCTTCTTTGTCTAGAAGTAAAATGTGGATACTTACCATTCAAAAGGAAATAAACAATATCAATATGCCATTCATATTGCATGATATCCTCTACATTATACTATTGGCAACAAATCTAAGGGTCAATCTTTGCAAGTGTTTTTGTCAAGCCTTGTCCTTGAACTAGCTTCATCGGATGGATCTCAAGGTCAAACTCCTGTAAGGTAGAAATCCACTTTCCTCATTTTTCACTTAGTTCATTCTGCATCAACATGGTTTTAATAGCAGGGTTAGGTACAATGGCAAAAAATCTACTATGCAAAATGTAATACCTAAAAATTTTAGCAGTTTTGAATAAGGCATACCCTTGTTTATCCAAAATGGTATATATTAATTATGAATATTTCAAAGGTGAACTCATAAAAACAATAGAGTTTTCATAATTACCTTCACCTTTCTGAGTTAGCATGCTAGCAAATGAATGATTAGATGCAAAAGTATAGATGAACAATGGTTTCTTGTAATCAGGACTTACCAAAATAGGTGCATTAGAAATGACATATTTAACACTCTGAAAAGAAGTCCTAGCATCATATGTCCAACTAATATTAACATCATTTTTCAACATATCATTCAATGGTTTAACAATTTCAAAAAAATCCATAAATGAATTTCCTAACAAAATTAATTTTCCCAAAGAATGATCTAAGCTCTTTTTTGCTACCCGAAAGAGGAATATTTTTAATTACCTCTATTCTTGTGGGGTCTATAGAAATGCCATTTTTTGATATTACATGTCCTAAAAATATCCCCTTTTTTACTCCAAAGATGCACTTTTTAGGATTTAATGAAATTCCATGTTATCTACACCTTTGAAGAACTTTTCTCAAGTCATTAATATGATATTCTCATATTTTTGAGAAAAAAGAGATATCATCTACATAAATGACTATGCATTTACCAATGAGGTCTCTAGAAGCATAGTCCATGGGATGCTAAAATGTAGCACGTACATTAAGCAAACCAAAAGGCATTATCTTGTAAGCAAACATTCCCTATTTAGTAGTAAATGCAGCCTTAATTCTATCATGTGGGTCAATAAGAATCTGATTATATCCAGAATATCCATTAAGAAAGGACATAATTTAAGATCCATTAACTATTTGTAAAAGTTATCGATATAAGGAATAGGGTAGTTATCTTTCTATGAAACTTTATTAAGGTTCCTCAAATCGATGCATAACAAAATCTCTTTGGTTTTCTTTCTAACAAGAACTATGTTTGCAACCCATGTGGAATGTCGGATAGGAAATATAATTTTTACATCTAACAAATTTTAACCTCATAATCTATGAGAGGTTCTAGAACTGGGTTAACTAGTCGATGTTTTTATCTAAACGACTTAGAATCAGGTTTCAAAGGAATAGTATGCATGATAATGTTTTGATTGTAAGTTTTTAGATCTTCATAATTCCATGCAATACAGTCCATATAATATTTAAGTGTGTGTATTATTACTTATTTTTCATGATGTGTACATGCCTTCCCAATAAGTACATTATGTGTATCTTTGCTATTTATAATATTAACTAAATCATATGCATCATTTGGAAGTGATATTTTATCACACCTTTTTCTTTGGTAGTCGATATCAAAGAGATTTTTGAGTGAGACAATATCTTTTTGGATAGCATTAGTTTTATTTGTTACCTCATCTTATTCATATTCATCCTCTTGTAACCATTGGTCTTCATCAATCACTTGATTCTCAAAAACACCTGAGTTAGTTACAAAGTCAAATATGTGTCTATCATTTTCAAATACTTGTAAATTTTTAACATTTTCAAGTATAGAAAGACAATGAACCAATTCTATTGAAAAAATTTTAAATTTTCTTTTATCGATGATATTTAACGTACCTACTATAACTACCAAATAATATGCAACACAATTACTCTTTCTAGAAATAAGAGAAATGTTAAAGTCTTAAAATTCATCTATTAAGTCTCTAAATCTACTTCTATAGTGAATGAGCCTTTTATCACAACATGTGTATTGCCCCTTTATTTTACTAACAAAAAACTTTGGATCCCCTAAAACTTTTAAAAATTTAATGTTCTTACTAAAATCTAATTGTAATAAAAAAATTAATGCTTTGTACTCCGCTACATTACATGTACATAGAAATTGTAATCTAAATGCAGCTAGAGAAGACTTACCTTTAGGGCTGATGAGTTCAACCCCAACTCCACTACCCTATTTGAATTTAGATCCATAAAATTTGAGTTTCCAAACAATATTATCATCATCAAGTGGGTTACAAGATGGAATTTCAGAATTAGATCTATTTGTAAGAAACTTAGTGTCCAAGGTACAAACTCCCAACTCAGACTCATTATAAAGGATTTTATTTATTTTTTTATATTCTGTGATCAAATTCTTGAGTCTAGGTTATCTCTCAACTTGGATTTTATTGGCTACCCATTTCCAAGGAAACCACATGTGCAAACATTCCATGGCTATATAGTTGTTCAAGTTTCTAGTCTAGTACCTACTCAACAACATACCATATCTGTCAGGAATATCAACAACATGAATATCAATATATTACTAAATTCTAGGTTTTGATGAAAGTTGAATATGAATTGTTCAAGCATACCTACAACATTTACCTCAAAATTAGCCAAAATGTACCTAATTTCTATTTGAATGAATGGGCCTCAAACACAATATCTAAAAAATAATACGAGGTATTACATTACCTGATGCACTAGAATCCTCGAGGCAATTATGTAAATTATTTCCTTGCAATTTTGATAGTTAATAGGAAGGAAATAGATTCTCCTTTATATTTTTGCAATACCAAATGTGCCTCTATAGTTTTCTTAGCATCATTTTTGCTTGATTCATCGAAAGCCTTAATCAAATAATATTTCTAGTTTGTTAGTTGTGCAACTTCAAATAAAGTGATATTAGCTTTTATTTTATTTAAATCATCAATAATGTTATAAGCAATTTTATCAAGATTTTGCATCTTTTGTGGGGATTTTGATGAATCAATCCAATATGGAGGTGTAGGATTGTTATTTGCCTTAGTATCTAGTGGAATAATGGAATTATTTAGAGGATTAGAAGAAGTATTTGGGGTATTATTGTTACTTCTCAACTGGTAATTGTGACTTCCCTTTTTAAACTACCTAAAGGTCTAAAATTATTCTTCTATGGGATCGGGATCCTCCTCTTCTTCATCATATTTTGTATCAGAATTTTCAACAACTAAAGTAGTGCCATCACCTTTACTTGAACTAGGTTGATGAGAAGAGTCCTCATTAGGTACTAATTCCAAATCATTCATCTATTGTTGCAAAATATCTAAGGTCACATTAAAATCTGGGCATTCATTTTCATTGTGCTCTTTAGTGGAATGCATCCTACATTAGTTGTTCATATTCAAGTCTAAAATATTAACAATTGTATGGGCTTGAATAGAACTAGTGGATGTATTATTCTGATTAGAAACCATACTAGGTACACCCACATTGTTTGGTCGTGTATTCCATTATTTCCTCCAAAAACTATAGTTTCTATTTTGTTGTGAGTTTTGTGGTACCTATTTTGGTAACTAAACCATGTCACTACTTAGCTTCTGGACAAACCTTTATTGGTATTTTACCTTTGAATTGGGCTCCTTAAGTTGAGCAGTAGTAGTGGTAGGATTATTTGGATTCCAGACACCTATAATATTATGATTTGGTACAACATTTTGATTTTAAATATTTTAATTTTGTAAAGTACCTTGAGTTTGAAAATTTGGGTTTTGAAATGGACTTAAACTTCGTATGGGTGTTGGATTTAAGAATGTAAGCAAGGACTAAGCATTCATTTCTATGGATATGTGGATGGCAATTGATTCTCTAAGAGTAATATAGTGGTTAGGTGGGTAGGTGTAGTTGGATAAGTGAATATGGAAGGATAGGCAGGCATGGTAGGGTAAATATGATTTTAGAGCAATGTGTTCAACATTGGAGTCTACTATGAAAAAGCTTGGTTTGTCATTAGGATTTGATTGTATACCCCAGGTTGTCCTGCAGTGAGTAACTATACTATCCCGTAACCTTTTGGTATCAACTATTGCTCAATAGTCATGGCCTCTGTGTATGCTAAGGCAAGAGTAGTGATAAAAGGGTTTTTCCTAAGAAACATGTAGGTCATGGGATCTAATGCCCTGAAGTATATCTGAAGGTTAGTATCGATAGCAAGAGCATAGGGAGTAGTTAGTATCGAATATTATTTTTTAAATCTCATGTTGAACACTCTCAATGGCTCATTGGGTTCCCTCTTGCAAGAAGAAAATTGATGATAGATTATGGTAGGATCTATGGGAAACCTAAAATGATTCACAAAATTAGTTTCTAATTATATCTAGGACATAATGGATTTGGTAGGTAGACTGATGTACCAATCATATGCCAAGTCATCCAAGGTCAAAGGAAAAATTATGCAAGTAACATCTTTATGTTCCACTTGCAATCTAGTTAAGGTGTCTTTAGAAGTCCAAATATGTTTCTCAACTAATATGGTATCAACATGTTTGTATTTGGGAAATAATTTATCTATATTCTTGGGTATATCATGGGTATATCCAGTAATGTTCAAGGGGTTACTATGCCCTCCCATCCAAGCAACATTTCCAGCCATTGGATTTGGTGGTGGTGTGACAAAAGTAACAAAAGGAAGAACAAGAACAACAGGTGGTTCAAATGAAATCCAACTAGATGGAATGATGAATATTTTACTCTTGTATCTTTTGTTCTTCTGAGTAGGGGATAGGATTTGGAAAATGGTCTATTATGTAGCCTTAGATCTAGTAATGATAGTCTTAGGCTCCAACTTAACAATGACAACAACAAATGTTTGTTAACAATACATCGATTAAACTATAACAAATATTAACAATTTGTAAAAGGTTTGTATAAATGCATCATCAATTAAAGAATTTTCCAATCAATAAATGTGATCTACTGTAAATAAAACCTCATTAGTCAAAACCAATACCTTCAAATAGGCCCTCCTTCTAGAACAAATTATATTGACTGATAATTTTACCCAATTGCAAAACCATACTCACAGTCAGGGTATTGTTAGAAAAGCCTCTATCGCAAAGAAATTAAAAATTTCTCCAAGGTTCTTATTTGCTTAATATGTGCTTGAATGCTTGTGAAAAATATGAAAATATGTTGAAATACCTTAGAGGTGCAAGTAATTGTTAACAAGGGGTATGTGGTTTAGTATTGATTTGATTTGTGATAATTTTATTGCTCATGTGATTATTGAAAATGTGTATTTATTTATTTATTTATTTTTTAAATTTACATGGTGGAATCAGTAGCCACCATGAATTTGGGTAGGTTGTACTGCTTTTATGGCCTCCATAGTATTCTATGATATCTGCCTTGAAAGCCACCAAATAGATCTTTGCTAAATATCCCATATAACCACCATGCCACAATCATTTAAAATATTTTACACCACTGAAAGCACTAGGAAAGGGACAAGCATTCAATCCAACGAGGCTCGAGATTTTAACCTTGGACCTCCACCTCCTTAATGGGGTTTGGTTGAGCCAATTATTCTACACATTGGACCTAAAATGTGTATTTATTAATCCACTATCTACTTTCAAAAAATGATTCTTGAATGGTGATTTAATTAACTTTATCTCAAATTGTTAAGTAGATTTTATCTTATTTTTGTAAAAATTTGCTTGAGCATAAAAGAACATGACTAAAATCTAACTTTGATATGTCAATCCTAGAACGATGATTTAATCCATTTTATCTTGGTTTAAAAAAATATATTTTATCTTGCTTTGTTAACAAATTTTATCTTGCTTTGTTAAGCTTTGTTTAAGCATGAAATAAAATGACTAAATCTAACTTTGAAATGTCAATCTTGGAATGATTATTTAATCCAATTTATCTTGCTTTTTTTAAACAAATTTTATCTTGCTTTTTAAACAATTTTTTTCTTACTTTGTTAAACAAATTTTAAAATGCTAGAACCTCTGGAGTGCAAGAATTTTTGTTTTGTGTTTTAAAATATTAAGAAATACCTTAATTAAATGTGTCCAAATAATTTAACATGTTAGCCTTAAGGGAATAATTATTTGGATGTTCTAACTACTACAAAACCCCCATTATTAATTTTATTGCAAAACAATATAACTTTTTAGGGTTTTGAGTGCTTGATGGAACTTAAAGAAAATAAAATAGAAGACATATAAAAAGAAAGATAAGTTTAGAGGAAAAAATGATAAAAAACATTAAATAATATGGACACAAAATACATAAAAGCATTCAAAGTGAGCTATTGTAAATTAAACCCTCCTATTCTAAAAATAAAAATACCATGAACACTAAAAAAAAACCATGTTAGACCTACATCCACACAATCTAAATTTGGTTATGTGCAAGAGTTTGAGGAATAAAAAATGCATCAAAAATATTAAATGATGATACAATATTCATGCATAAAACATAATTTAATAAACTCAATACATGTGTGAGAAATATATGAAATAAAAATTGTATTCAAAACCTTTTGTTTGCATACAAGTTGAGAACAACCGTTTTGCAGCAGCTTGAAAACTTTCCAATCCTCTTCATGCCCTTTTGCTCCAAAATATTACAGTCCCATTTTGTGAGATTCAGTGGTTTTTTAACTTTCAACCAAAAAATTATTCATTTACTTCCCCCCTTGTTTTATCTTCCTTTTCATTTGTTCATTCATTTTGTAACATCTACTTCAACAAGCATCCAATTCACTTTCATTCCCTTTCGTTTTATTCAGATTCATAATTCTTCTTTCCATGAGAATTCATTTTTATGTAATGCTTTTCCACCATCTATTATTGTTTTCCTTTTGCCTTTAATGCCTTGGTCTATTTTCCTTTCTTAACCGTTGAATTAATGATTCAATGCAAAAACTATGATTTATTGTAACATGACACGCATACAAATCTTGCTAAAAAAACACTTTAGTTAAGGACTTTAATTTTGCTTTATGACAAAAGATTATATACCATTTGTGGCTTTTACGTGGTTGATTTTGGGAGCAACTTTGGTAGGAGTTAAACACTCTGCTTGAGTGAAAACTATAAGAATATGCATTGAGAGTGTAACCATACCTACCCCTCCTATTAACCAAGCAACACCCCTCATATATGAGGTCTCAGAAGTCTAGATGCCATAGTCAGTAGAATCAAAAACCAACTTAAAACTACCACAAGAGGCTTGACTCACCTCTTAAGTGGCAAATACAACTCCTTTTGAAATGTACTATCAATATTTTATTTATATAATAGATCATCCTTAGAAATAAATGTATCTCTGCACTATTTAGTAATTTCATCTTCTATTTTGGCAACTCATCCATCACACGTTGCTTGATATGGACATGCATCATAGAAGGCTGACCCTTCAAAAGGTGCAATATCATGGGATAAGGTTCCTCCTTGGGTATAACAATAGTTATATCATCGATGGCTATAACAAAGGATCACAAATTACTAATAGTTGAAACAAACCCCTTTGTATAAACAAATTAGCATAGGAAGCACTTTAGATGTTTCATACTCTTGAGTTGCAGGTAACTTGGATGTGGTAGATCGTGTCCCCTCTACAAAAGGGCTAACCAAAAATATCGAGGAAAATCCTTTAACCTCTAGAATCCTGATTTCAATATAACTTCATCCTTAGACCAGTTTCTCTCAAAGAATACATACTCTAAAAACCACAATGACCAGCCTACCACAAAAAAAAAATTAATGAACTTTTTCATGATAGCCCTTGCACTCCCAAGGTGATAAATTTCTAGGCTAGGACCCAGACTACCATCCAGTCTATGTCACTATAATGATTACAAATCAGGAGTGCATTTTATTCTCGCACAAGGTTCCATGTATCAAAATCTGTATATACTTGAATCTTAAGACCTACCCACTAGGTAACCAACCATACAAGCTCTGACCACAACATATCCATCATAATTATGTTGTCCCTTCAATATAAATTTCTTTATAATGGCAATACGAAGAGAAACATAAGTTCCTAAACAATATTAACAATGAGCCTCAAAATGAGAAACATCATGCCTATAGGCAATGCAAAGAGTGTTGCAGCGAGCTCCCCGACCAAGTAGCAAAAAACACCCGCAAAACTCTTGATTCTTCACTAATTATCACCAATAATATCTCCAATCCTCATGAAAACTGGTATTTCAAATCAGGGTTATGCATAAGGGGTCAACCCCAAAATCTATTTATAAATTGAAGGTGAATTGTCTTGGAATCCCGGTGAAATATGTAGAAGTATACATGGTGAATTCCAATTATTTTTCTCCAAAAATTTTCAAACCGTGGCAAATTGCAATTATTTTTCTCCAAAAAATTTCAAACCATGGTGAATTTTTCTGTGTTTGGGGCCATGAATATCGGTTTGTAAACTCTAAAAATGTACGACAAAATTAAAGGATTTAGGCCGAAAAGAAAGGCTTTTAGCCTTTACGATTTATGACGACCGATCTGAGATGTAAAATTCGATCGGTTGCAGGTATGTCGATTGACTACAGATATGTCGATCAGTTGTAGAGATGGAAATTGACTGTAGACATGTCGATCGATTGCGGCCATGTTGATCAGCTGCAAAAATGTTGATCGATTGTAGCCATGATGATCTTAGCAGAGGCATAACTTTTGCTTCGGAGCTTCATTTTAAATTTTTTTTATAAACACCTAGTTCGATGAGATCTACTCAAAAAACATCTAAAATCGATCGACATGTTGGTAACCGATTGACACATCTGAAACCGATTGACATATCTACAACCGATTGACACATCTGTAATCGATCGGTTGTAGACATGTTGATCAATTTTAGATGTTTTTTGAGGATTTAACTTAGTTTTTTGAGTAGATCTCATCGAGCTAGTTAAAAAAAAAATTAAAATGGAGCTCCAGAGCAAAAGTTATGCCTCCTAGAAGTTTCCCTACAAAAGTGCACCTCTGCAACCGATCGACATATGTCGATCGATTGCAAAGGTGTACTTTTGCAAGTAAAATTCTAGGAGGCATAAATTTTGCTTCGGAGCTCCATTTTCATTTTTTTAAAACCACCTAGCTCAATGAGATCTACTCAAAAAAAAAAAGTGAAATCCTCAAAAAAACATCTAAAAGTGATCGACATGTCTGCAACCGATCGGTTGCAGATGTGTCAATTGGTTGCAAACATGTTGATCAATTTTAGATGTGTTTTTTGGAGGATTTCACTTAGATTTTTGAGTAGATCTCGTCGAGCTAGATGGTTTTAAAAAACAAAAAAATGAAAACAAAGTTTCAAAGCAAAAGTTATGCCTCCTAGATGTTTCCCTACAAAATTGTACCTTTGTAATCGATCGACATATGTCGATCGACTGCTAATATGTAGTCGATTGACATATGCCAATCGGTTGTAGAGGTGTACTTTTGTAGGGAAACTTCTAGAAGGCATAACTTTTGCTTCGAAGATCCTTTTTAAAACACCTATCTCGGTGCGATCTACTTAAAAAACTAAGTGAAATCCTCAAAAAAACATTTAAAACCAATCGACATGTCTACAATCGATCGGTTTCAGATGTGTCAGTCGGTTGTAGACATGTCAATCAATTTTAGATGGTTTTTTGAGGATTTCACTTAGATTTTTGAGTAGATATCATCGAGCTAGGTGGTTTTAAAAAAAAATACTTTGAAAATAGAGCTCTAGAGCAAAAGTTATGCCTCCTAGAAGTTTCCCTATAAAAGTGCACCTTTGCAACCGATCGACATATGTCGATCGGTTGTAGAGGTGCACTTTTTCAGGGAAACTTCTAGGAGGCATAAAATTTGCTCTAGAGCTCTGGTTTTATTTTTATTTTTTAAAACCACCTAGCTCGACGAGATCTACTCAAAAAACTAAGTGAAATCCTCAAAAAAATATCTAAAACTAATCGACATGTCTGCAATCGATCGGTTGTAGACATGTCAATCAATTTTAGATTTTTTTGAGGATTTCACTTAGATTTTTGAGTAGATCTCATCAAGCTAGGTGGTTTAAAAAAAAATGAAAACGGATCTCTAGAGCAAAAGTTATGTCTCCTAGAAGTTTCCTTGCAAAAGTGCACCTCTACAATCGATCGACATATGTCGATTGGTTGTAGAGGTGTAATTTTGTAGGGAAACTTCTAGGAAGCATAACTTTTGCTCCGAAGCTCTATTTTCAATTTTTTTTTAAACCACCTAGATCGATGAGATCTACTAAAAAATATAAGTGAAGTCCTAAAAAAAACATCTAAAATTGATCGACATTTTTGCAACTAATCGATTGCAAATGTGTTAGTCAGTTGTAGACATGTCAATTAGTTTCAGATGTTTTTTTGAGGATTTTACTTAGTTTTTTGAGTAGATATCATCGAGCTAGGTGGTTTTAAAAAAATTAAAAATGAAGATCCAAAGAAAAACTTATGACTCCTCAAAGTTTCCCTTCAAAATTTCACCTCTGTAGTCGATCGATTGCAAAGATGCAACCAATCAGCATATGTCGATCGGTTGTAGAGACTGATCAGTTGCAGAGATGCAACTGATCGTCATATATAAATTAATTGTAAAAGATACAATCAATCATCATATGCTGATCGATTAAAGAGACTTGATGATCTGTTGCATCTCTGCAACCGATCAGTCTCTACAATTGATTGACATATGATGATCAGTTGCATATCTACAATTAATCAACATATGATGATTGGTTGCATCTCTAAAACCAATCGACATATGTCGATCAGTTGCAAAGGTGTACTTTTACAAGGAAACTTCGAGGAGGCATAAATTTTGCTCTAAAATTGATTAACGAATCCTAATTGACACCTCTAAAACCGATAAATTTATTTTGACAGACACATACCTACAATCGATTGATGAGTTCCGATGAAGGTTATGCATAAGGGGTTGGACTAAAAATGTACTTGTAAAAAAATGGTGAATCCTAATCGAAATCAAGGTGAATCATGGCGAATCCTAAGAAAATCAAATCAATCATCTTCATACCAAAATTTGGGGCATTTGAAGCCCTAAAACAAAAGGTTATATTTGGGGCATATTTTGACCTACTAAATCACCTTGTAACTTCATAAAAACACGACCATTGGATTAGGCTTGAAAAGAGCTTTCCAACAAGTACAAATATACCTATGTTTGGATATATACTATGGAAAATTGATCCTAAAAAGAAACTGGTTCTAAAACTTTTAGGCGAATGGGCCGACGTCGAGGGTCCTCATATTCGCCAATTTCCAATTTTAAAAATCCTAATATTTGCCCAGTTTGTGAATATTCACCATTATACATAATGTTGGTGCCAATTGACACCTCTGCAACCAACTGACATGGTCCTGCAATCGATCATCTTATGCCAAAAAACATGACTTTGCAATCGATTGGCTTATGCTGATCATCTTGCATCGATCAACACTCCTCTACAACCGATCGGCTTATGTCGATAGACACTCCTCTTCAACCTTGTCATTTTTTTTGTTGTTTTAGAGCGATGTATGTTTATCGGTACCCACTATAGTATATATACGGGTAGTATATGAGGTGATTTGGGCGAGAAAAATAAAATCATTTATAATTTGAAGGTGAATTGGGTGGGAAAATCAAAATCATTTATAATTTGAAGTCGACAAATTAAAATAAAAATATTTTAATTATTTTCAATGGCAGGCGAATTTACCCCAAAAAAACTTCCACTCCATAATTTTCGGGTGAATGGGCCCCAATGAAAGGATAAAAAATTAGTCTTTTTAGAAGTTTAAAAATCCTAAATAGAGCCAATTTACAATATTTCGTGCTTATGCATAACCCTACTTCAAATATTCAAAATTATAGGAAGATGCAAGAGCAACTCGATCATGGATCCCAACAACCAAAATCACTGTGATAAATTCTTGATGCCATGTAACATTAATATTGTATTATTGCATTGCTCAAATGCTTCGCTATTGTTTCCTTTGCAATGTGTCTTTGGAATTATCAACCCTCATCTCACCATTCTTCTTTTTCTAGGTCCACATCATCACGTAGTCCATGTCTACGTTCATTTGCATAATCGATATTTGATGGTCTACGTCAGTCTTGTCCACCGTGGGCAGTGCCAAAATCAACCTGAGCATATACAATAATAAAAGTCTTATGACTCACTATACTGATATAAAAAGTATACACCTAACTAGTGCATTAATTAACATCAAGCATTAAAGCAATAAATAATGGACAAAAATCAATTTAACAATAATTTACAGTTTATTTTATTAAATATTTGCCAAATATCAATTACAAATATGTCCTTCTTAGGGATACCCAAATCCTTGATACAATTGATACAATATTTTAAGGTCCCTAAATGGGGATTGGTGTAATCGACATACTCTTTAGAATGGACACAAACTTCTCAAGGCTTAAGATATTCTTCTTCTCTGCGATTGCAGGAATATGTTACCAATAATACCTTGAAATTATTAGATCTTGTAAACCTATGTTCAAGAAACAAAATAAAAATGATTAATAACAAAGGAAGCCTCTCTTGATGAGGCTCTTGATAGGCAATTACATAAATGATGAAAAAGATAGCAAGAAAGCATGTAAACTTATAAATAAATGTAAGAAATCTCTAGATTACTGTAATGCTTGTAAAGAAAGCAAGAAATATAGGAATTATACAACCTAATTAACCTTTTAAAATTTTAAATGCATCAAATCTGAAGTAACTAGTCTAAATTTATAAATGCAAGGAAAATGAAAGCAAATCTACCTCTAATTCCTAAATTTAACCGTACAAATATAGGAAGGAAAGCTAATATATGTCAAATATACATAAATACATGTTTGAAAGAGGAAATATATGGCTAAAATAATGAAAATCAAAGAAATAACCCTCACCGCGGGTCTGAGGCACAACTGACACTATTAGCCATGGCTGACAATTGTGGCTGAGGTGAAAATATCCTTGCTTTTGTAATCAAAACTTGGATATTTTATTTCCTAAATGGAATTGATGATCAAGGATCGCCTCTATGTCCCAAGATGTATTGGTAGTTGAATTTGATAAGAGTCACTTTTGATTGTCTTGAGTTTGCAATTTGTGCTTCTCACTCTTTTTGAAGCTTCATTGCCAAATTCATGCTTGTCACTCCACAATTAGCCAGAACTTCGACTCTCGTCAAGGGGTTGTCACTTCACTATCCTTTTTGGTAGAGCTTTGCTGCATTACAACTCAAAATCAAATCAAAATTCTCCTAAACATGACATATTTTAGGTTTCTACAATAGCAATATTTTTGTTCCAAGGCATGACGCTTAAATCAAATGACAACTAATCACTTGTCTTTTAAATTTAATTCATATAATAACACAATTTCTCAACCATGCAATAAAATCATATAATTTCAATGAAATTTCAATTAGAGAAATATCCTAATAAAAAAAATCACTATTGAATAGAGATTTTCAAGCATTACTATATGGCATTCATCTAATGATATATCTATTTTCCTTAAGAAAGCAATATTATACAACTATATGAAATGGGCATTTATCCAGATTGCCCGAATTTTTTCACAAATAACATTTCACATCATTTCCCTCATTCCGTTCTCAATGATTGATTATTTTATCTCACCCTCGAATGAAAATTTGTTCCTATAAAAATATGCAATTTCCATTTGTAGCATTGCATTCTACCAGCTAATTATTTTCGTAGGAATCACACATGAAATAATAAATCATTTCAGTGATAAAAATAACACATTTTCCATATACTCCTTATCTTTCAAAGTTCATATTAAAGTAGACATTATTCCATCATAAATATTCAATATTTACCTACATAAACCATTTACGTATATGCTACCAGTCAAGGAGTATTCAAGCATTCCACCGATAAACATAAAGTAAAACATAGATTTATTAGGAAACAAAGTCTATTAAGGGAGGGTCATGACATCCTCCATACCTTAGGCTTATCATAATCCTTTGTGTCAATTAGTTTTTATACAAATTCATTTATGCAATAGTTTCAAATAGGTATGAAAAATGTTTCTGCATATCTGCTACTTTCTCCCAAGTAGCATTTCTTTTAGAATAACGGTCCCACTAGACCTTGCATTGCTCCAAATACCCTTTATACATTTATTTGTATTTAAAATAAATGATACTTACTATTCAAACCTTGATAGCCTCTGGGTTCACCATCTACAAATTAGAAAAGTCTCACACATGCTTAGGGTTAGCTATATATTTCCTAAGCAAAGAAATGCGAAAGGTGTCATGAATATTGGATAAAATTGGTGGTAGGAAAAATTGATATGCCATAAGACTAATCTTCCCTAAAATTTCAAATGGTCCAAAAAATTGGGGGTCTAACTTTTTGAACCTAATAGCACTCTTCATTGATCTCACCCTTAAAGACACTATCACAAACATCAAACTCACATGGCGATCTCTTCAGATAAAAATAACTATTTTGTCAATATACAACTTCTTTTAGCCATTCTTTTATCATTCTTAATTATTTTTCCATATATTTGACCATGTTTAGACCAAGTGCAACATGTTTTTATAGATCATAACAATGGTATCCTGCATCTCCTACCATACAATGCTTCAAAATGAGCCATACCTAAAGTTGAATGGTAACCATTATTATAGGTAAAATTGACTAGATGCAAGTAATCCTCCTAATGGATCTTATGATCTATACAATACATGTGAAGCATGTCCTCTAACACCTGGTTCACTATTTTATATTGTCCATTAGTTTTAGCATGATAAGCAGAGCTTATATTTAATCTAGTACTAATGGCACAATGCAAAGCTTACCAAAACTTGGATGTAAATATTGAGTCTCTATCTAATATAATTACTTCCAAAAAACCATGGATCTTAAATATATCTTTGGAAAATCTACTAGCCACAACCATGATGTCATATTTAGTATTTTTTGGTATAAAATGTATAACCTTGGTTAATTTGTCGACCACTACTAGGATTGCATCATGTTGGAATCATTTTTTAGGAAACCCTACGATAAAATCCATTGAAATTACTTGCCATTTCTACATAGGTACATTATGTGGATACAAAAATCCCATATGATGTTTACGTTTTTTTTTTAATTTCTAGCATTACAAGTAATGAATAATAAACTTAGTTGTGTCCCTCTTAATCCTAGGCCAAAATAAAGTTTTCTTCATATTATCCCTCATATTTGCTCCCACTAGGTGAGAAAAATATGTTGATCTATGAACTTCATTCAAGACCATATTTCTTAAAACACTGATTTCAATAATATCCACCCTATCCTTGAAGCACAAGAATCTATATTTGAAACTAAAATCTTGGTTATCATCTGGATTCCTTCCCACATTTTCAAAAATTTGGATGCAGTAAGCATCCTATTTTTGCATATTCCTAACTTGTTCCATCAAGTATACATGGATGCAAGACAAGATAACTATGTGTCTCATCCTACTCAGTTCAAAAACAACTTTATTCTACTTTCCTTTAATATACTCAATACCAAAATCATACTCTATGAGAAATTTCATCCACCTTCTCTATATAGCATTGAGTAGAGGTTGGGTAAATATGTATTGTAGACTCTAATGGTCTATCCTTAGCTCAAATGGTTTTCCTACCAAATAGTGTCACCAAATATTGAGAGAAAAGACCACTTCTTGTAGCTCTAGATCATGAGTCACATAATTGACCTTATATCAGTTCAGTTTCCTTGACTCGAAGGCTATCACTGCTTCATCCTGTGAGAGCGCTCCTCCAAAACCTTCCAAGGATGCATCTGTACACATAGAAAATCTTCGTTAAGGGTCAAATAATTTTAATATAGGAGGCATGGTAATATTTTTCTTAAGAAATTCAAAAGTTGACTCACATTTATTTGACCACTTGAATTTCTTTCCTTTCCTCCGTAGATTAGTCATTGGAGAGGTAATATTGGCGTAGTATTTTACATAACACCTATAGTACCCAGTCAAACCTAAGAATCTTTAAATCCCTATCACATTTTTAGGTGGTGGCTAATTCAAAATAATTTCTATTTTATTAGAATATATCTTGGTCTCCTCTGCTAAAACAATGTGTCCTAGATATTTCACTTCCAACACATAGAAATCACACTAGGATAAATTTCCATATAGCTAGTTTTTCCTTAGTAGTTCTAGCACAATCCATAGGTGTTTATCATGCTGCAACTCATTTTAGGAATATATAAAAATATCATCCAAGAACACTAACACAAATTTATCCAACTATTTTCTAAAGATATTATTAATCAAATTCATAAATGCTACTGGAGTATTTGTTAAACAAAAATGTAAAATAATGAACTAGTAATGTCCATAACAATTTTTAAAGGCTATCTTGTGAGTATCCTCCTACCATATCCTCAGTTGATGGTACCCAGATTTTAAATTAATATTTGAAAATATTATGGTATATTTAAGCTAATCGAAGAGGTCTTCAATCCTTGGTAGGGGATATCTATTCTTAATAGTTTCCTTATTCAAAATCCTATAATCTATACATAATCTCAAGAAACCATCTTTTTTTTTTACAAATAACACTAGTGCACCCCAAGGTGACACACTTGGTCTGATTAGTCCTTTCTCTAGTAACCCTTGTAGCTACACTTTTAACTATTTTATTTCTATAGATTTCATCTAATAAGGGGCCCTATGTATGGGTTCTACTCTAGTTTGGAGCTCAATTGTGAATTCAAATTCCCGTTTAAGTGATAATCCAGATAAATATTTTGGAAATACTTCCTTGAAATCTTGCAAAAGTGGGTATATTTCCAACACTTCTTCCTTATTAACATAATCTAACTCATTTATATTAACAAAATATACCATTATTCATTTTCTCATGGCTTTCTTGAGTTGCAATTTTACTAAAATATGGGGTTGGAAAGCCCCTTGCAAGCTGTACATCCTTTGTAATTTACCACTACCTTTAATGTGCTCTATGCATCTATCTTAAAAGTTGACCACATCCCTATATGCTTGTAGCCAATTTATTCATAGGATAACATCAAAGGCATGCAATGGTGCAATATATAAACATCCTATGGTCATTCTTCTAGGTAAGGCAATTTCTACCATAGAGTAGCATTGACTCATAGAGTGGGTTTATCCCAAGCCATACTCAACCTTCCATCCCTGTGCCAAGATTACAGGTTTTTTGGATATATTTTTAATTAAATTAGTGGAAACAAAACTATCTTAATTACCACTATCAATAATTTTTTTATTATTCCTACCAAAGACCTTACCCCTTATCAACATTGTAGTGGATTGCCCTTCTAGGTCTTATTTCCCTATTACCGCATATATCTTGTGTGCCAGTTCCTTGCTTATAGATTCCTTGTACATTAGTTCCTTTTCCTTCGAACTCATTCCTACTCTATGTGGATAATTTCTAGCATAATATGGTCCACCACAGTCAAAATATTTGGTTTTGGGTCTTAGATGTGTTTTGTGTCCCTTCCCCTCAATTGTTTTCTCTACTATGATGGGAGGACTAGCCTATCCTTGAGTTGATCTATTGTTACCACTATTGTAATTGTTGTAGTTGTGGTTCTTTCCTTGAAATCAATTTTTAACCTCCCTTATTTCCTATCATTCCTTCGATATTGCCTGGAAGAGTCTTTATTTACCTGTTCTACTTCCAACTTAACAAAAGTTGCACTATTCTATTTCCTTTGTTCTTCCTTGCCTTGCTCATCCAATTCCTCATAATAAAAATAGGGTTTAAGATAGGTTTCAATATTTTTATCCAAATAATAGGCCTTCTATAGCATAGTAGGTTCTCATATATCCACTTCTCATTCTATTCTTGGGTCTGATCCTATTATAAACTTATGGATCTTCATTTTCTCATTATAAGTGGGAACATATTTTAGGAGTTTAATAAATATTTTATGGTACACCTCCACTGTCTTATTTCCTTGTCAAAGTTTAGTGAAATCCTAGAATTTTTAGGAATTGAAGTGATCTATGAGGAATCTATATTTAAAGGCCTTCACAAATCCTTCCCAACTCAAATCAACTTTAGTTGTAAGTCCTAGTTCTTGACTATAGGTTTCCCACCACTTTGTGTTATCACCTTGCAAGTGCAGAGTGGCGTAGGATGTTCAAGTGCAATAGGAGTAGTTCTTCAAAACACAATAAGTTTATATTTTATTTAGCCAATATTTATATTTATCACCATCATCTTCTCCATTAAATTTGGAAGATTTTAGATACTTCATATCTTTGCCAAATTTGAATTCCAAACAAATCCTATCCCATTGTGCTTCCACGAGGGAATCATTTACCTATTGTATTCTAGATTTTCTAGCTGGTGTTTCCCATTTCAACATGGTACCTAACATCTATCTCTATGTTTTTACTTGTTCACAAAGTTGGGCCACCATCACTGTGAGATCCTCTCTTTCCTTACTAGTGTTCTCTGAACTTACATCCATGGTTCCATCCTCTACATTGGTCTTTCATTTCTACCTTATCATTGGGACAACACTTCCTCTCCTTCTCTTTAGTGATATTGTCCCTGACCACACACAAAATAGTCATTAACAGTTAATTCACTATAGTAACTATATTCTTAGTCATTCTATTTTACAGATTTAAAATCCTACTCAGATATAATTCCTATCACACACCACAACTAGCCTTACATAGTGAGCCTATTCCACTATGAACATAGGCTCTAATAATAGATGTCAGAATCCAAAATTTCCCATATTATCTAATTTTTTATTACTTATACAAACTAAATTCCTACTACCGATAATGCTACTGCAACCTTAACAATACTTCCTAAACTTGAACAAAACCCAAACACCAATTACACCTATCCCTACCACATGTGTGAGTCTATCCACACATGGGTATTAGGTGTTACCCTTCCATTCCATTTGACTATCACAAGGTACACCTATCCCTACTTCATGTGTAAGTCTATCTACACATGAGTATTAGGTGGACTCCTATATTCCATTTGACTAACATAAGGTACACCTATCCCTACTCCATGTGTAATTCTATCTACACATGAGTATTAGGTGCTCTATTTTCACTAAATATATCTTTCAATCCTTGGAAATGAGGATCAATCTCCTTTGAAACTTGCACACATCAATATATGCAAGCCCCGAGACTAGGGTTATTTTCTTCCAACTCATTTCCATGAGAGTTGATTTCCCTTTATTTATATACCACTTCCTCTACGTTCGATGAAAATAGATAAGTCAAATTTTCTTCAAGTAAACAAAGGTTACTAAAGGTTACCCCATTCTAATCCTTTCCAAGAAGTCTTTAGGTAACCAATGTTTTATACTTTAGAGATTATAATCCTATGTTAGTGCATTTAAAAAACTTGACATAAGCTCTTTAGGAAGAACCCCTACATGAACCCATATCACCATGATAGTGGCTAGACTTATCTCAAAAGTGAAACTTATAATTAATGAAAGGCAATCCTTAGCAAGATATATAAAAGTATAAGACATTTTCATTCCAAATAATTTAACCCAATGCTCTGTTTTCTTTTTGTATAATAAGGAAACATGCAACAAAATATAATCTTATCAATTAAATACCACACGCATCCACAAGAAGAGTTACTAAATATTATAAAATGCTTATATTAAGTCTTTGAAATATATTAGTTGACATTATAGTTTAAAACAATATTTTACAATATTTTGGCTCTAATAGAGCCATCCTTCCCAAATATATGAAATGGATGTTACAACAAAAGTCTTCCTTTTACAAATTTAAATAGGTACACAATGCTTTTCATATTTTCCTTCATAAACATAGGGTTTCTTGATGACTCAAACCAACACACTCCTTTGGCCTTTCCTTCTTGAAAATATAGCCACTCACATCCATCGAGAAGGAAATTACTATGAGGAATCAATGCAATTTATCCATATGAAATGCATTTAATAATGCACTTAATAAACATTTCAATACATTCAATCCATCGAATCAAAGAGAAATAATATTTCATGTTACTATTAAAGATAATATATAAAGAAGTCTTTTGCATGAAGAATGCATTAGTTGTGCAATAAGAAAGCATTACAACAAAAATGATTTTACATTTTTTTATTTTTTTTCATAGGTAAGAACGAAATGAGTAGCAAAAGCATATATGACCTTCAATTAAGTCCAATAATTCCATGAGAAACAAAAGTAAAACCCATAACGAAATTTCTAGTAGTTTAACATTATAACCATGCTATTATTCCATTCATCATTAAGATATTCAATTAAGCTTCCACACTAATAATAAACAATTACCAAGCCATATCCTAAGAGATTAATTCTATACTTATACTGATTTTGCTATTTCCTCACAATCATTTGCAAGTGACGAAGTAACCCACTCAAGAAAGGATTCACTAAGCTCATTGCATTCAAACTAGAATGTCAATTTTAAGACTTGGATAAATGTTTGACTCTACATTTCAGTATTGAGAGTTGAGAATCAACCAAATTAGCTCTAAAAAAAGCTTATAAAAAATTTATAGCATTGTTTTTAAAGTATTCCAACTGAAAATCTATCCAAAGAACTAGCAGAATAATGATAGGAACAATGTCTAGCTGCAAATAGTTTTGTTTTCATCATAACTAGATTCTAACTATCCAACTCATTCTTTAGTTTCATAAAATATTCTACAAAATTGCTAATGATTTTGTTACAACCACCACATATCCTACTCTTAAATTCTCTTTATTCTAAAAACATAAGCCTGAATCATTTCAACCCAAAAACTAGCAAGAGAAACTATAACAACATCAAGAGTAAAATGGCATTTAAGGTGCATGAAAAATATACAAATATAGATTACACCATGGCTCAGATTGAATCAAACAAGCAACATTAATTGTAGAATTTATCTTCTAATAATATGTAAAATAGCATTTTTTAATTCAAAAGTGATATCATTTTTGCAAATACCAACACAAAAATGAAAGCAAAATCTTAACCAGAATAGGGTCTACTTGATACATTCGATCCAAATCATTGATCTTGCTTCGAGAAAATTCCAAAAAATTTCTTCTTGCTCCATCCTCCCCCATCTCTCACCTTCTATATCCTACAAGGTAAACTCTCTTCTAACATCTAGTTCTATCGAGACATTGATAATGGTGGCTCCACTCATTTCCTTTCTCTAGCTTCATATTCTGAAATGCTAAGGAGCACTCCCCTTTACGGATATCTCCCAAGCATAAATAAATGTAATAATAATATTATTTAAGCTAGATCTATAGAAATGTTTTCATTCCAAGGCATGGCACTTAAATCAAATGATAATGAATCACTTATATTTTAATTTTTTTTTTAATTTACATGGTGGAATCAGTAGCCACCACAAATTCAGGTAGGTTGTATAGATTTTATGGCCACCATAGTATTATGTGTTGTCTATCCCAAATTTTGCTACATAATTCTTCATATAGTTCACTCCTACAACCACAATGCCACAATAATTTTAAACATTTTAGGTCGTTAAATCACCAAGAACACTTGTCTTTTAAAGTTATTTCATATAATAACACAATTGCTTCACCATGCAATAAAATCCTATACTTTCAATGAAATGTCAATTAGAAAAAGATCCTAATAAACAAAATCACTATTGAATAAATATTTTCAAGCATTAATATATGTAATTTATCCAAATTGTCCAAACTATTTTATAAATAATATTTCACATCATTTCCCTCATTCCATTCTTAGTGGTTGAGTCTTTTATCTCACCCTCGAATGAACACTTGTTCCTACAAAAAGATGCAATTTCCATTAGCAGTATTGTATATTTACCAACTAGTTTGTTTCGTAGGAATCACAAACGAAATAATCAATAATTTTAGTGATAAAAATAACAAATTTCCCATATACTCCATATATTTCAAAGTTCATAGTAAAGTAAACATTATTCCAACATCAATATTTAAAATTTACCTACATAAACCATTTACATCTATGCTACCAATCAAGAGTATTCAAGCATTGTATCAATAAACATAAAGTAAAACATAGATTCATAATGAAATAAAGTATGTGAAGGGATGGTCATGAATACCACATTATTAAGGCAATATACATGAATATTGGGTGAATATTTGAGGTTTTCAATAGATCCAACTTGTAAGAAATGTCCTCTATCTATTGAAGAACCTTGTAGAGTCCATAGAATTTAGGTGCTAGAAATTATTCACTCTTTTATTTATAGTGACATTTTCTTGTAGGTTTGAATATGAAGAAAGACCACGTCACTTTGTAAATATATTTTCAATATTATGTCTATCTTCCTACTATTTCATGTAGTTATGATTACTTGCTAAATTATGTTTCAAAGTAGCTAAGATATCCTACCTTTAATTAAGGATTATGTCAATTACTTCAAACTTTGAGCTACCTAGTAAGCAATAAGTAAGTGTTGGAGGTAGTTGAACATATACTACCTCATATGATGTGATCATTTTGTATGTACCAAAAGTGGTGTTTTACCATAATCTACTAAGGGAAGCCATTGACTCCACTTGGACTGGTTATTAAAGATAAACTATTGAAGATATATTTACCACCCCTATCTGGCCATAAGTATGTGGGTGGTATGAGATCTTCCTAAAATTTAATTGTGAACATCTTGTTGTGATCACTAACTATGGAGTGTAGGATCCCATAAATCCAAAAGATATAACCCATAAAAAATTGTGCCATCATCCATATTGTATAAGAATGACTTAAAAACCAAAAGTGAACATACTTGGTCAATCTATTTATGATCATAATAATAACAAATTTTCCATTATATAGAGAGATCCCTTCAATGGAGTTCATGGAATTATATATCTATAATTAATCTAAAATAGGTAAAGGTTGAAGTAATACTGATTTGTTGATTGTTTCCCCTTTTTGGTACTATTAGGTGTCACAAGCATCCACAAACTATTTTACATTAGACTTCAACCCTGGTCAATAAAAGCTATATTTTACTCATTCGTAGGTTTATAATAAGCATGTATGTACTTCTATGGGATAATAATTAAGCTCTATTAATATCCAAGATTTTACTTCTAAAGTGATCAAAATAATAGTCCAATGCTTGTAGCACAATTATCCCTATGTCCATGAATAATTAGTATGGTCCCTTATTATTGTGTAGAGGTCCTAAATGATTTTTGTAAGTGTTAGTTTATCCTACCATTTTGACTTGAGTACCTCTAGCCAATCATCCCTAAGAATGAATATGACATAAAGGGTACCTTGTGTTTCTAGTAGTCAAAAACGGGCATTAGTTACCATATTTTATTTTCCCCTTTGAAAGGCTATCTCATAGTCATATCTTAAGAGATTAGTGAGCCATTTTTACTATTCAAAGGAATAAATCCTCTAATCTAGGAGATACTTGAGGCTACGATGAAACATATTGATAGTGAAGTGTTGACCTAACGAGTATGGTCATAAATGGAGGAATACAAAGATGATAGCCATAATTTCCTTATTATAAGTTGATTTTAAAATAATCTACCCTAATAGAGCCTTGCTTATTAATGCAAGGGGTCAACCTTCTTGCATGAGTATAGCCTCCAACCACACTCTTGACACGCCACTTTCTAGTATGAAGGATTTACAAAAATCAAGAATTTCTAAGATAGTGTGTGTAACATAGCATTCTTCAAAGTTAAAAGGCAAACTCAGATATATTATTCCATGCAAATACATCCTTATAAATTCATAGCTATTAAAGGTGTCATAATATTCCTATAATAATTAACAAACTTATGGAAGTACCCTATGAGGCCAAGTAATTATCAAAGGCTCTTCAATATTTAGGGTTCGGGCCACTCCTTCATGGCCTCAATATTTTTTGGGTCCATGCATATGCCATATTTTGCCATAATTTTCCCTAAATATTCCACCTTGATTATTCCAAAGGTTCCCTTAGATTGTTTAAAATACAATTAATTTTGCTATAAAATATCTAACACTTGGTCAACATGTTGTAGATGCTCTTCCCATGTTTTGTTGTATACCAATATATCATCAAAAATGACCAATTCAATCTTTCATAAATATGGTTTATAAACCATATTCATAAATCCTTGGAAATTTAATTATGCATTGGTGAGACCATGGGGTATATCCAAGAAATTTTAGTGCTCCTCATGATTCTTGAAATTTGTGCCCCTCATGATTCTTGAAAGTTATTTTGGTGATGTCCTCTTTATGAATATGAATATGATAATACCCTAATTGGAGTCCAATTTGGTAAAGTATTGAGCACCATGTAGTTCATCTAAGTCATTAATCATAGGAATAAGAAATTTATCTTTGATGGTGATATTATTAAGTTTGCAAAATTCCAAACACATTCTCCATTATCCATCCTTCTTTATTAATAGTAAAAATGAGGCTAAAAATGAATGAAGCTTAGATGGATTAGTCTTGCTTTCAACAATTGATAGGGGTACCTATGTAAAAAATTATTTGGATTTTAACTCCTGGGTACCAAGTTGATTATATGGTCTTTTGACCAATTAGGATATAGTTGTTTAGGTTTAGATTTTGATTCCTAGTTAGAACAACTAACAAGTATAAAGGTGTCTATTCATACTGTATAGAACATAGTTGCACACCCACTATTACCCTGTGATGCTTCTTAATTACTCATTGCAACTGATGATATGTTATCACTTTGGGTTTTTCATTTTTTACTCCATGTTTTGTGTGTGTTCTACCATTTATAGTGAAATGCATCCAAAGTTTTCAAAATTCCCACAACACCAATCCCAAAATTATTAGTGAGGGGTAACCTAGACACAATATCCACTCCTACCAATAAAATTGCATAGAATTTTTTTTTACATTGGTATTCACCTATTAATAAGTGGTCATTTTGACACCTCCCATTATGATTCACGATATCCCCATTAGTAATTTTTACCTTTATTTGATCACAACTAAAGATAAAACAATCTATTATTTTGGCTACACTAGGGTCAATAAAATTATTTGTGCTACAATAGCTAAATAGTATAAAAAAAAAATGTCCTTGAAGAAGTGCTTGGACTATTGAGATTTCAATATTCCTACAATAACATTCAAATAAAGGGTGGGAGTTTCTTCTATGGGACTATTAGTTGGAGGTTCTATTTACATTAATTCTAGTTGTTCTTCTACTGATCCATAAATTCATCCCCCATGTTTGTATAAGAAGGCAATATATTACTCATATCCATAAGGTAGAGGCATTGTATTTTTTATTTGTGTCCCATGGCCTATTTTCATCATAGTTATAAATATATTCCCTTGGATTTATAGTTGGTCATCTCCTTTTGTGTTAGCCTCTTGACTATAGGAGCATTTGGAGCATTATTGTTTGTGTGTGTAAAAGTTCTATTATAGAATATTGGGGGTCTATAGATCTTCCATTAAGCATTCCATTTGGTCTCTGTAAGCTTAGATATCCTTATGGCAATCATGTAGGTGGTTGGTTTAAGAATTTAGTCTTTAGTTTGTATTTATTCCTTAAAACCACTAATAAAATAACTCATAAAGAATTCATCTAGAAGACATTTAGTTCTATTGAAAAGCTTATTAAAATTTGTAATATACTTAGGTATAGTACTCATTTGTTGGAGCATAGTGAGGTTACCTACAAAATATTTAAATTTTAATAGGTCAAATTAACATGGGAGATATAGTTTGAATTGTGTCCACCCAAGGTTTGGGATTTGTTTTCACAACCATTGGAACCAATATAGTTCTTCCAGATCAAAATGAAATGCAACTATAAATATCCATTGCTTAAATGGAGTTTCATGTAGTTCATACCATTTCTCAACTTTAACTAACCATACCTATGGTTCAATCCCATCAAACCTTGCAAAAACTATTTGAGGAAGTCTAGGAGGCATGCCTCTATTATTCCCTAAATATTTATTACTATCCTTAGTAAATTTCCTAATGAAATATCTCTAGTTAGTAGCCTTCCCATTTGGAGCATCTAGACTATTTTCATCATACTCATCAAATTTAGGATATTTAATCTTAAGCACTTAAATTTCCAAAGTCATTTTATCTTGCTTCTACTAGCAATATACTATCATGGTGGAGAATGAATATATATGGTCACCTCCTCCAGTGTTAGCCTATTGACTGTAGGAGCCTTTAGGGAATTGTTATTTGTGCATGTAATAGTTCTATTCTAGAATTTTGGGGGTTTATAGGCTTCAATTGAGAATTTTGTTTTCTCTTTTCAAGCTTAGCTATCCCTATTGAAGTCATGTAGGTGGATATATTAAGAATTTGGACTTTAGCTTGTATTTCTTCCTTAAGACAACTAATAAAACAAACATTCAAGAATTAATATAGAATACCTTTAGTTCTATTGTAAAGGTTATCAAAAGTTGTAATATAATTAGGTATAGTACTTGTTTGTTGGAGCTTAGTGAGGGCACCAGTAAATCTTCAAATTCTAATAGGCCAAATTTGCGAAAGAGTTCTCTTTTGAATTGTATCCACCCAAGGTTTAGGACTTATTTTCACAACCATTAGAACCAATATAGTGCTTCAAGGTAAAAATGAAATGTAGCTATAAATATCCATTGGTTGAACGGATTTTCATATAGTTCATGTCATTTCTTGAATTTAACTAATCATCCCTATGGTTTAGTCGTATCAAACCTTAGAAAAACTATTCTATGAATTCTAGGAAGCATACCTCTATTATTATTTGACTACTGATTATCATCCTCAATAAATTTCCTAGAGAAATCTATTTGATCAGTAACATTCCCCTTCAGAGATTTTGGTCTATTTTCATCATACCCATCAAAATTTGGATCTTTAATCTTAAGCATTTCAATGTCCTAACCCATTTTATCCTAATTTTTCTAGTAGTCTACTATCATGGTGGAGAGACAAGATATTTGATATAGAAGTTCAATTAGGTCATTTAATTTGGCAAGTTGTTCATCATTTATAGTCATTTATCTCCATTGTTTGATGGTTGGTCTTTTGTGGCATTAAATAAATTTAGAATTATATTTTTTTAGCAATTGTTATTTGCAGTAAGGATATCAAAAGAGTGCATGATGTCTATAAAGAAAAACAAATATCTTGAAAAGACTATCAAAATGGGACATACCATAAAATGATTATTTTTAGATTCTCAAAAAAAGTGTATAGGTGTTATATACCAAAATGATCAACTCGACAAGATGATCACAATGGACTATACCCTAAAATGACATTTTTTGGCAGACCATCCATCTATATCTATATCTATATATATATATATATATATATATATATATATATATATATATATATATATATATATATATATATATATATATATATATATATATAATTATAATTATAATTATAATTATAATTTTTTTTAGGTTGTATATCTTCTTCAAAATGCTTTGAATTTCACTTTCTATGTCTCATGAGTGTTTCCCTAATAAGGTAAATATGAAATAGAAGTATTGTAGGTTAAGATGTGTGTGCTATGTTAGCTTTTAATGATATATATTAAAGAAAATGCAACCACAAGATGTAAAATGAGCAACAAATGATATCTATATGATAATGACAATATAAAATATAGGTAAACTATATGAGAAAGTTATGTAATAACTCAAAAATATTCCACTAATGGAAGCTCACAAAAATAGTACAATGCAATATAATGGAGGACATGAACACCCCTTAAATTTATGAAAGATCTACATTGTACTCACTATACTCAGTCTATATATCTATTAATGATATTCTTCTACACTCTCTATCTCAAAGGTATATATATAGGGATAAGTCCATAGGCCTTTCATCTACCTATTCTATGACTCATGTACATGTGGACTACATGTACATTTACATCATGGCACATTATAACACTTGTACATTTATTATATTGCATAAAGTAACTACTCAAACCTTAATCTAATATAAACTCCTAATCTAATAATGTACCCAAGGTGGTACATTGGCATGTACCAAATAATGTAATACTCTAACATCCCCCTGTATTACATTATTTGGGTATTAAAGACTTTAGTATTCAATATGATATTTATTTTTTCTTCAATTTACTTTGCATTGTATGCCTCCTTTTTCAGGTTCATCATCTTCTTCTTCATCATCATATTCAATATTAGAATCAATATTTGTGTTTTCATGAGTTGTTATACTATCATCAGATTCCTATAAAATAAACTTCTCTTTTCATTTGACCTTCTCCTTGTAATTCTTATTTAGTATAGAATCTTTTGTACAACCACTTAAAGCATCATGATAAGATCTTGAGTTAGAAGAACTTGAAGTATCAATACTGCATGATGATTGAAATATCTTCTCTAAGAAGGATTCATCTATTTTTGTTTTCTCTTTAAGTGATTCAATTAATTATTTTTGCTTTACATTCTCTTCTTTGTAATATTGGAATGTAAGTAAAGCCATGTATAATATGTTTCCAATGTCTAGAGGAAAAGTAATATCATCCTTTCCATTATTTGCTTCAATTATTCTAGCATGAAGATAATATTCCAAGGTTGTAAATTTTTCTTCTAAGGTTTCACTATAGATCAATTTTTAGACAAGATCTAAGTTTCTAGTTTTTGTAAGTAGATTCTTGATTCCAATTTTTATAACACTTGTCCTTTCCTTTCTAATGATGTTTTCCATGTCGTTATTCACTATATTCTTTGAAGTAGACATATTTTTCCCTCATAATTAATAGACTAATGTTACTTGTAAGCCTTATATCTCCATTATAAATTCTAAGTTAAATTTAAGTATATTATAACTTTCAATTATTCAAATATTGTATTATAAATCTTTGAAAAATTCTTTGAGCTCTTTTGAGAATACTTTTAATAGAACCTTTGAAGTAGTCTACCTTATGACTCCCTAGTTTTTAATATATGATCAAATTTGATAAAATACTATTACTATCAAGTTTTTTAGAATCCCTTATATCTCCCAAGTGTTTTGAAATTATGGTCTTTATTAAGTGCTTGATTGAATTACCTTTTGATTTGATTCCATATTGTTTTGTTCAACTCCTATTTTTTCTTATTTATCCCTATTGATATTTGTACTTTTCACATTGATGAAGTTATCTAATTTTCAAGACTCTACAGTTGAATTTATTTTGTCCCTTTAATTTGTATAAGAGACCAATATAAATTATAATTACAATTTTCAAGAAATTGTTATTTTTTATTCCTTTATCCTTTAATTCTCAATGGTTAAGTTTTATAACTTCCAATAATATAAATTTGGATTTACAAATCCTTACAACTCCCTAATTTGAAAATTTAGAAAATAGTAATAGTTGTAAAATAATGTTTCAATTCTATAAGGTAGAAAACCTTATATCTCCTAGTTAATTATTTGCAAATATTTTAATATTTGAATCTAATGTAATTTGTAATATCTTTTAAGATATAATATCCTTGCTTTAATTGCTTTCTAATCTACTAAGGTTGTAAATTTCTCTAGCTTCTTCAATGCAATAATCAAGCAAATTCAACCTTAGATATAATGCACCTTATAACTCCTTGTAATTAATGGAAAGCAAATATTAACTTGTAAGTATACCTTTCATGGACTATGATATGCTATGTACTGATTAATATCTTATTTGACCTCATTTTCAAAGCTTCTCCACAATATATTCTCTTACTCGAATGTATGGTTGTAAGTATTTATTGCTCTACTCTCGTATGACAAGCTTCTTTTTCTCCAATGTAGTTTGACCTATCTATACAGTGGATTTCTCTATGTTGAATATCTTTGTTAAATTTACACACTCTTCTCAACCTGGGCTATTAATACTTCTTGTCTCTTCATGGAATGCTAGCTTCTTGGTACATTATGGTGTTCTGGTTCATAGGTTAACTTTGCTACGTGGCATTGGGAGGTTCTACTCTTTTGACAATGATAATTTAAGTGGTAGAGACCTTTGAACATTGTAAAATCATTATTGATACCTTCAACACTTGAGTTGAGCATTACTTCAAACCTGGGTACTTCCTTCCTATTCACAAACATTATAACCTTAGACGTTATCAAGAATATGCAAGTGTTTTTCTTTCGTTGTGTCTAGTGGTACAAGATACCTTTGGTGAGGCAACTGGAAGCCTATTCCTTGCATAAAATCAACCTCTTGAACAACCTTATCAAACTAATATATTTCTAACTCTTTTACAAGTTGTTTGGATTCCTTTGTAGTTTGCGTTATTGAACTTCAATGTCTGGTGGCTCCTCTTCCAACTAAGGTAGATCTTATCCAATGGAGGTGGTTCATCCAAGTTCCTCTCCATGTTTGCTTGGGTCTTGAATTTATCCTCATTTGCACCTTGTTTTTCCACTTGTATTACATCATTCCCTTGTGCTATTCTTCTGGAAACTTGCACTATATGCTTTACATTATCCTTATAATGGGTGCTCTATCTTTTTATGTAGACTTCTTCAATGTTGTAAGTTTGTTATTTTGCACTATTGTAGGAACTATTTTCATGGGACTATGGCATTGTATTAGTTATCTTTAGAAACATTGAATAGACTGATATTGAGCCCTTAGATGGCTTTATCTTCTACATGTTGAAACTTCTTCTTTAATATTGTGCTTAGTACTTGATAAAACTATCGCTCGATGACTATGATATGTGCTATAATGTGTCTTAAATACAATCAATCTTTGTTTCCTTGTGATGCTTTGTAAAGGACTAATATTGTGCTAGTAAAGACCTAAAATAATTTTTTATAGGCTATGATAGAATACCTCAAATGCAACTATACTTTGAAACCAATTAGTCTCCACTTTGTAGCTTTATTCCTTGTCTAGATATGGTGGCTTCTTCCCTATTCCTTGGTCATTATAATGCATCTTTTGATGGCTTATCTTCACCATGATTTTCTACTATTTTCCTACACTCAATAGTGTCTTTTGAAACTTAAAATCAACCTTGTTTGTGCACTAATATTCCTTCCTTTCATAAATACTTAATGCACATTTAATAAATTTTAAAAATAGCTAGTATAATGCACTAGTAAGTTCTCCTTATTGCTCCTTTTAATGAACTCTTAAAATTAACTTGTATTATGCACTATAATCTATGAAAATTTCACTTAAAAATAATGTCTTCTTTTATTCCAATAGGAAGTTGATAATTTTATTTCTCTTAATATATATAATTCCTATTTTTATGTGGAGTTTTTAACCTTGTATAAACTATCTTCTACACTTCCTTGAAGACTTAAAACTTGAAACTTACTCCCTTGCAACTTAAAACTTAAATGTGGTGCTTAATGAAACATAATAATGAACCAAATAAAAAATGTTAAAATAATGAATCTCTTAAACCAAAGTTGCTTACCTTTATGACCTCTGTTTGATGATAGATTTTTAGGTGATTAGATTCACCTTAATTATGCCCTCTATTTTATGAAATCGTAGCTCTTTCTTGCTCTCCAAAATATCTCTTTAACTCACCATTTTGTAGCTTTAATATTCCTCTAACTTGCTACCTGAAATTGTATTTTGATGGATTTAACTCTCCTTCAAGATGCTCCCTTGAAATCAAAAACTTAATAGCTATTAATACTAGCTTAATTTTTAATTGTAACTCTAAAATTTTCAGATTCTAATGCAGCTAATTTCTTCTCTTAAACACTATCCTTGAATCTCCCCAATTTTATAGGAAACTCCTCCAAATTGTAGTTGAAGCTTTCCTTCTAGAAACCTTCAATTTTATAATGTAAAAACTAGCAACCTCCTTTCTCCTAATCAAACTTCAATGGTAATCTTCAAATATCTCAGATTTGGTGACTTCTTATGACTCCTTTCTCCTTCAACCTCCTTTTCAAATTTTGACTTCGACCTTGGCCTATCTAGTAGCCTTCTTCTAAATAATTTGAATATATTTAGGTCTTTGCTATTAAACTTCAAATTTTTTCTAAATCCTTCCCAAAATTTTCTCCTTTTGGACTTGTTGTTATATGGTGACAATTATTCCAAATTATGTTCTATCAAGAACTTCTCTAAATCCTTCAATAAGACTTTCCAAGCCTTCTCCTTATTTCTTGTTTCAACCTTTCTGAGACCTCTTCTCTTGTGTCTTCTATCTAGAATCTACTAAAATATTTTAATGAGATATTTCCTTAATCTCTTCAATATTCAACTATGGAAGTTTTTAATGAGATATCTTTCTTTGATCTTTGAAATATGATGCTTTTAAAATCTGGAACTAGACCTTTGATAGTCCTTCTCTATCTTCAATATTTCAAATTTGGAAGTTTTTCAATGAGATCTCTTGTGAGTGTATTTAGCTTCATGAGCTATTTTCTCCTTTTATCTCTCTATAATCTATAGTCTTTAATATTCAATGGAGATATCAAATATCTAATCTTCTCCTAGACTCTTTTTTGGAGTCTCTTCTTCTATCAATATGCAATAAGGCTCCTTTGGTCTTTTTATATTTTCTACAATTTGCAAGTCTAGAACTCTTACAATGGGATATGTTTCTTCGAGGCCTCCTAGATATTTAGTATTATACTTATTGCTTCAAGTATTGGATTAATTCTAAATAAAATATTCTTCCTAGATTTCTTGTAGGAAGCTTCCTAAATTTCTTTAAATATCCTTTTTCTTTAATGAAGTTTAGAAATTGTAATGGAAGAAAATGTAAATGTTAGGATACTATCCTAACATTAATTAATAATAATAATAATAATAATATATTTTATCCTATGGTTATAATAATAAAATAATATAATAATTAATTATATTAATTATTATATTATTATAAGGTTAGGGTTAGGAAGCATTGCAACCTTTCACCTATAACCGTAAGTGGGTATAAAACACCATACTATTCTATCATAAGAGATATCCATGAAATATTATATAAAACATTTATTAAAACATTGAAGGGACTTCCCGACAATCCAAAAGCGATTCTTTTAGTTTTAGGTTATTATTTATTTATTTATCAATTTATGTGCTAGGAACCCTAGGTTCCTACCATCTGGTATCATAGCCTTATGGATCCAACCACATTGGTCAAGGAAATGAAAAATGACATTGCAAAAATTAGAAGAATGATTGAACAAAAACAAAAAAAACAAATGGAACGTTCTGATCGTATTATACAATATTTAATGGAAATGCAAAAGGAGACCCTAGCCATGGAATCCCAGGAAGAAGAGGAACCCATAGCCATGGAATATGAAGAGGAACCCATAGCCATGGAATATGAGGAGGAGGAAGAGCCCATAACCAGGGAATCCCAGAGGGTACCCATTGCACTCCCCAAGAACGAAAAAAATCCAAACCCTAAAAATATCTCCAATATTGTTTGCAATATCTCCAATGTTGTTTGCAATGTTCTTTTTAATCCAGAGGAAGAAACGAAAGTTTCTAAAAATAACAATGCAAATTTATTTTTAAAAGTGCACGAGGAAGAGAAGGATATCAAGCATGAAAGTTTACAAAAATTCTATTTTACAAATCTGCATATGAGTGATGCACATAGACATCAAGGTGACATTGATCCTGCTATTTGTAGCACATTGATTTCTCAAAGAAATTTAGATGCTGACCAAATCAATCATTTATTTAATAAGAAAAGTGGATTGCAAGAAAATCGTGGTGAGAAGAACATGAAATGCAACCCTGACCGACCTCCTCCATGGCCACCACCATTTTTCCAACAATAAAGTGACATTACCAGTTTAAAGAATGTATTGGAGTGTTTGTGCAAACAGTGCATTGATAAACTGAACATAAGGCAAAATGTCGTGGTTGTTGCCACCCATGAAAAGATGTTTTTTTTAGAGGATGTGAGAATGACTATGCATCTCCTCGTGCTGATGTTTTCGATCCATAGAGAAATGGACCCCTATTCCAACCAACAATCAATTTTTTTGCTATGGAAGGTTGCTTTGAGCTAGACGATGTTGTCCTCATGGGAAACAAGATATGGTTGCTCTCTATTGATTTAGAATGTGATATCATGGATTTCTCATGGTCTATAGTTCTGGCCAAGTTTAGCAATCATTGGAAACTGATGTGTTCTACGGTTGCCATTGCCATCGAATTTACTGTTACAATAAAAAATATATAAATATACCACACAACGTCAGTCTGTTGATGCCACACTACGTCTCCATAGTATAAAAAGGTAGTGAAATCATCTCCAGTCTACTTCAAGGTTTTGGAAGCGGAAGCAAGTCACTCTGTAAATTTGGAGTGATTTATTAGAGAATACATCTGTCACGGCTGAGAATTCGGGCATGTTGAAGCCATGTTTATTGTATTTCTATTCGGCTAATTACATGGAATATGGGTTATACAACGGTGTTATTTCTGATACGGACTGTCAAGAATGGTAGCAGATGCTATTCCTCATTGGGTTTTGGGAAGGGCGAATGACAGTTTTGTAATGTTTTCTCATGTATATTTATAGTGATATGAAATAATATTAGGGTACTATCACTTTAGGCGATAATTCTTCAAAATTTGAAAGTTGTTACAAACCGTGAGGTACGTGGAACGAGATTCCATTAATGAAATATGCGTTGCTACAAAATCTAAGAATGTTTTAGGGAAGTGGCAATTTACTTCCCATCATACCATTGTTAGCTCCTATCTGCGCAGCATCTGCACACGCTATAAACATAGTTGAATAGTTATTCACTGAAATTCAGGCATGAAATTATAAAAATCACAATGGAAAATGATGATATTAACTTACCTCCGAGGATTGCGAAGTGGAGAATGGAAATGAATGCAATAAAGCTCATCTTCATCTTCGTCACTTTCAATTTAGGAAATGCTGACAAATGTGGACATAAGATTATGGGCCTGGTGAGCAACTACATGCTGGTGCTGCCACGACGTGTGGTGGACTGATAAGAACTGCTGATATATCGTTTGTATATCTGAAGATAACTCCAGCAATCGCAGCACCAATCAACTTGTCCCAGAGGTTAAGCATCGTCCAAAGCTACAGAAGAAACATTTCTCGTCCTGCTGGGCTACTTGATAACACTGAGAACAAATGTGAGAAATTTTCACAGAGACGTGTTAAAAATGATAGGGGTGTTATTTTTACAAAGACGTGTTAAAAATGATAGGGGTGTTATTTTTACATAGACGTGTTAAAAATGATAGGGGTGTTGACAGATGATATATCTTACCCATAATTAGCATCTGGGTTGGTTACACTTTCAACCTTTGAATCTATTACCAGTATCCGAACTCGTCCAATGAAAGTGTGTAAATGTAGCCAAATGTTTTACTGCTAGCATGGAATGCATGGACAATACACACCGAAGGCAAACAATTATATTTTTTAGACAAAAAATGCACATGATTTAATCGATAGAAAGAGATGGTTAATACTTTATTCCAGAACATTCATATTACTTATCATGGTGAAATATGCCGAGAGATTTAAAAAAAAAAATTATTACTTCGGAGAAAGAAAAGCTTCCTTATGTTGGTAGATCTTTTGTCAAAAGTAATACAACTGATATTCTAAACAAATTGAATGAGAAGGTTGGGTATTCACCAACTGAAGTTATTGAGCTTTATGAGGAAATCATGTTCGAGCCCAATGTTGTGTGAGCTTATTGACAAGAGACTTATATTTCGTGGCAGCCAACTTGAATATGGATTAAGTATTTGCTACCAGAGGGGCATTTCAAAAGAAGATAAAGAAAGATATCGGTTCGCTCATGTTCCTTCATTTTTGGAATATGTGCACAATCGATAGATTATCCATTTTTGGTGCCTCGATAAGCCAAAGGAAAATGAATTTTGTCTTGAATTATCAAAAGTAGACAAAATTCAAAAATCTACACATATGATGATGTTGTGGAAAGGATTGTGCAACATCTTGGTCTAGATGATCCTCCTAAAATCAGACTTAGGCAAACAATTTTTACTCTCCACAACCAAAGCCTCAACCTATCAAGTACCGTGGTGTTGATCACTTAACTCATATGTTGGTTTATTACAATTAGACTTCTGATATCTTATACTATGAAGTTTTGGATATTCCACTCCCACAGTTACAAGGCTAAAGACATTAAAATTAGCTTTTCATCATTTAACGAAAGACGAAGTATCTGTACACATCGTAATATTACCCAAAGAAAGTATTGTTGGAGATGTCATTAATGATTTGAAGAAAAAGGTAAAATTATCCAGTCCCAATGCGAAAATACACTTTCTTGAGGTGTTTTACCTTAATAATCGATACTGTACACCAGAAGTATTATCAAATAGTGAAGGCACTAAAGGATTGACATATTGGAGTCCATCTCACATTCATAACTGTAACCGTTAGGATTTTTGACTAGCGAACAATATTTCTAAAGCGTTCAAATCAAATATGCAGCGCACTCATTGAAAGGTAATTTCATTCAACTTCCAACCTTAGACATTGGCCTTTCATGAGGGTATAAGGAGAATTAAGGAATAAAACCTTAGTTGCTTTATTACTTGCCTTGAAAAAAAAAAAGTATTTTGAAATCGCCTTATTAATATAAGTTTGCAAATAATTAAACTTCGAGAATTTTGAGCTCTATGAACCATGATAGTATGCGTATATTCCATCTAGCCCTTGAGACTACAAAACACAAAGATGGTAACTGATGCATATTTCAAGAAGAAATGAGGTTGAGTTGGAAATAATGAATTCAGTTTGCATATCTCACAAACAATCTCTTGCAACACTCTTGGAGATAAACATGGAAGCAGGGTGATCAAATTAAATACAAGGGAGCATGTGATGTTGGGATAAGTAGAAACATATTTCCAAATTTTTCTAGCTTTGAGGACAAAGCTCTTCAAAGAGGGATGGCATGTTAGGATACTATCCTAACATTAATTAATAATAATAATAATAATAATATTTTATCCTATGGTTATAATAATAAAATAATATAATAAATAATATAATAATTAATTATATTAATTATTATATTATTATAAGGTTAGGGTTAGGAAGCATTGCAACCTTTCACCTATAACCGTAAGTGGGTATAAAACACCATACTATTCTATCATAAGAGATATCCATGAAATATTATATAAAACATTTATTAAAACATTGAAGGGACTTCCCGACAATCCAAAAGCGATTCTTTTAGTTTTAGGTTATTATTTATTTATTTATCAATTTATGTGCTAGGAACCCTAGGTTCCTACCAGTAAATCTAGAGATAATGAATCTTCACTAGTTTATTTATCGATATAGTACAATAAATGTTGAGTCCTAGTCTTCACGAGTTTTTCTACAACTCTATGGAAAAACTCTAGCCAAATGCAATTTTCAAAAAAATTTAAAATGAGATTTTCAATATTCTCCCAATATCTCTTGTGGCTTTCCTCTATTTGCTATTGATCTATCATGTGCTTTGATACCACTATTAAATTTTGATGATATATATTAAATAAAATGCAACCACAAGATGCAAAACTAGCAAGCAATGATGTCTATATGATAATGACGATATAAAATGTAGGTAAACTATATGAGAAAGTTTTGTAATAACTCAAATATATACCATTAATTAAAGCTCATGAAAATAGTACAATGCAATATAATGGAGGACATGAACACTATAAATTTATAAAATTTCTACATTATACTCACTATACTCATTCTATCTATTTATTAATAATATTATTCCACACTCTCTCTATATCAAAGTCATATATATAAGGATTTATCTACCTATCATATGACTCATGTACATGTGGACTACATGCACATTTACATCATTGCACATTCTAACACTTGTGCATTTATTATATTGCATGAAGTAACTACTCAAACCTTAATCTAAGATAAACTCATAATCTAATAATGTACCCAAGGTAGTACACTAGTATGTACAAAATAATGTAATATGCTCTAACATATTATCCATAGCCCTTTGATATATTGCAAAAATAATCGATAATGCTCGGATAAATATTTTAAGTCACTACCCAATGAGGATATAACCAATATCCCTGGGTGAACTACTTGATTTTATAATCAGTATAGAAGGGTAATCTTCCCAAGTGTTGTGCTCAATGAAATATGGATATTACATTGCTAAATGGCTTCATATATGAAAGTTTAGATCAAGGTTTATAAAAGGCATCTCCCAATATTTGTAAGGTATATGGGAGATCAAATCCATGTATGGGTGTTGTTTGAGGCCTAGGTATTAGAGCCTAATTAGCCCTCACTTCACTATATGCTTTATGTTTAATATAACTTAGATAATAGTGATAAATCTTCCATGTTATTTAAAATAAATAAATTTTTAACCTATGGACCTAGGGTTAATAGATAATAATTTGCTCACAGCATAAGATTACCATACCCTATACAGATATATGATACCACCTATAATGAACCTCTTCTTATTATACAAATATTTCACCTCAAAATTCTTAGTTCTAGCTTATTCTAAGATAAGAAATTTAGTGCTCAAGATAATTCTAACTATTATTATAAGGATTATTTAGAAAAGAAAAACAAATATAATATATTTAATAATAGAAGCATTCATTAAATGAAACATGGAAATATAAAATAACAATTGTATGTCAATATGAGTAACAATTGACATACAATATTTTGTAAAGTGGATTAAACCAATCATATAGTACCTTGAATATCTAGATATTGCTTGCTTATCACCCACACTACTAGCATTATCCTAGTCACCCTATCTAGTGACATCATAGGAGTAAGTCCCAAGATTTTGATTCCAAAGAGAAGATATACATCCTTCATGTAAATATCATCTTAATCATAGCATCTAGATTAGGTCTCCATAAGAAGGTATTGAAACAAGTATTCTAATTTAGCATAAACGCATAGTATAAAGGTCTATAAGGTCATACATAGAACATGTGCACTAGTTGGCCTAGTTCAATGTTTATCAATAATACCCAATCATGTATCATTAGGTGTTACTCTATCCATGATTAGATACACCATAGGATGTACCACTTGTGCTTTCTCTGGCATCATGTCAGTTGCAATCACAATGTTGATTCTAACCTCTCTATATCCTATGCCTTAGGTCAAAGATCTAGTCTTGATAAATTCTAAAAACACTATCATGAAATAAAACTTTATTAGTCTAGAATTACCCATATTTTTTGGCATGGGTTCATTAATTAGAATTTGTCTATCATGAGGTCATTATCATCTATTTTTTATTTCATTGGGATATTATCACCTAAGGGTTTGCTCTTGGGACACTATCACCTAAATCTTCTCTCATTGGGCCAATGTCACCTAATTTTCCTATCATTGGGCCACTATCACCTAATCTTCCTATCATTGGGACACTATCACCAAATTTTTCTATCATTGGGATGCAATCCCCCAATTTTATGGTAAGTTGGTTTAAATCATCCAAAAAAATTCCAAAAAGGACAAAATCATTGAATTTTCAAAAATTTAATAAAAATACCCAAATATATCAAATATAACTAAAGATTAATAATTTCAATATTCATGAGTTCAAACCTACTAAAGGTATTATTATGTGCAATTTTTTAGTAGCTCTACTCAAACACCAGCTACTAAAATGGTGTGGTAGTCTTTAAAACTATTTGTATGCCCTCTACCCTACCCTTTAATAGCCTATCTATAATGATGATTTATTTTTCATTATTTTATGTGAGAGTTCATTTTAATGAAAAATATAAAATTTAGGTGCATTGCCTACCTAGTTAGGACTACTGCCTCATATATTAGACATAAAATCTCTTTACGATAAATACTAAGATATGGTAAAGTCACAATGCTCCCAAGAAAGGTAGGTGTATACATAAATAAAATTGAAATTAAAAAGTTCCTCCTATTTATTTTTTTGAATAATTTATCACATAATTAAGTTTTCATACTTAAATTTTCATTGCATTTGGAAAGAATATAATAGGAGAAGTGATTCTAGAGGTTTTTGCTTGATCTAGAATCAACCATACCATCCAATGTTTTTCTATTTTCCACATAGGTATTTTTTGTCACTTTTTGGACCCTTTGTTGGTCTAATTCACATTCCTCTATATGGGATAAGAAATAAAAAATTCCATCCATAGAAATTTTTTTGAGCACACCAAGGTATGTATTAGATATGTATCTCTTAGCTTTTGTATTATCCATCAAAAAATTTACTATATATTTTAAAATAAAATCATTGTTTATAAATAGTAAATATAAGAGTAAAATCATTATGTGTAAATTGACAAAACTTTACTTTTTATATATACTTTTATTTTTTTTGCATTGGGTATTATATATTACTCTTTTTTTTCTATTCCTAAGGATTCATGTCTTGTTATCTTATATAATGTTACACATGGTCCTTAGGAAGGGGTGATATGTAATTAAAAATGGAGCATCAACAACTAACCTATAAGTGGTGGATATTTTTTCCATCCTAATTAAGAGATACAGATGAAATAATTTTGTTATTCCTTGGGAAATATTGCTATTAATTAGTTGACCAAGAAGCTTATTTAACTTTAATGGATCTTATTCACCATAACATGACCACATATGGTCACTTTTCCTAACCATTGTGTATTTAAACGATACCCTAGATACTAATTTTAGATATAGGCATGGTGGGTATGCATGATATTACATATTTCCCAATGTACTAGACAAAAATATCAATGGTACCACTATTGGTTGTTTTTGATAACCTAATAGTTTGGATAATGTATTGGAAACAACAACATGTTAGGTATTTGGGATTGAAACAACATGTCATATTGACTAATGGCCATAATTCTATAGCCTTAAAAAGGGAGTAATCTGATTCTTTATTGAAAGATAAAAATTATTGAGAATCTAAATGATTATAAATGCTCAAAATAATTCCTTATTTAGGAAGGTAGACCAATACAACCATCCAATAACTATTATCTATATTTATTAATCTCTCTCACTTTTTCTCTCCATCTACCTTCGCATATTTTCTCTCTTCCTCTTTTCAATTACACTTTGATGACATGAAACCCTTAGCCCGTGTTGGTAGCATAAGCTTATTGACCATAGATTTGATACTGTACATCAAATATGGAGGGGGTACTCCACAAATTAGTTGTAGGTAAAGGTTATGCTCACCATTAAAGTGCCTACTACCTTAGCTTCTTATCTCTTTATGGGATTCTAAATTATATCTCTCCTTTAAATGGTTTTAATAAAATATAGCATTTGTTTTTAGGAGTAGTTCTACTTTGTTTGAGAATTAGAAATTAGTTGTGTATATTATCACTCATATTATTCACTTGTCTTAGATCTAAATGTTGCTTCACTAGTCCCCGAAAAATGAATGTTAAAGGATTAATGGTGTATGTTTTTTGCATTTACATTTCATTTACTTGGTTTTATTTAATCTAAGGACTACATAACTAGTCACTTAAAGGTAAAATTTAGAGGCCTAGTGTTACATACATTTATTTTATACCTTGTTTTATTTTATAACTAACCTTCATTTCACGAATTTCCCAAAGACTAAACTTAGAGCGATAGTGTTGTATGCTTTTACTTTGCATTTGTATATTGTGTTGGGGTTTATATTGTAATAGTTAAGAAGCAAGTGTAGAATTTTTTTTTATTTAATTCACATTTTTTTTTGTACTAGATTGGACGTTACTTTCACTAATTACCATAATCTAGGATCAATGATTTTGAATTTTTTGCATCAGATTTGTTATGCTTGTAAACTAGTGTAGGAATTTCAGATTTTAATAAAATAATGTAGTGAATCACTAATATTTATGCTATCGTCAAGTTGATCATTTAAAATTTATAATAATATTATATCATCAATGTTATTTTTCATTATAAAAAATATACATGAATAAAAAAAGGTGTGAGGAAATTAAAGAAACATAAGATAAACACATGCACACAAGAAGAGTCATCAATAAATTTACAAATGTATTTGAGCATGTGTTATATGTACATGTACAATAAAGGAATGATCACCCAATGACTTAATTATCTAATATTACTAAGTAGTAATTATGGTCGTAAAAATTAGATATATTTTTAAGAATCCATGAAAACTATAAAAATATGTCAATAGAAAATTATGCCCATGTATATAGGGATCCTTGGTCTATATGGATGTACCTTCAATTGAAAATAATGTATATTCTATCTAGGAGTCTAGGTGGTGGTTATAGACATCATGTTATTAAATATTGTGGTCCTATGATATCTTTAAACATGGTGGCCAACTCTAGTTCTGCCTAAGTAATTCATATCTACAAATACATCCATACCTAATAAATGATTCTTTATCACCCACATGCAAACCTCTAGCTCTTTCTCCCTCATTTTTTCCAAATACTCTATGGATTGGAATTTATAATTTACCTTATATATTAGACATAACTCTAGCTTTATCTCTTGATAAAATACCATAGAATAATAATATGAGTGATGTACCTAATGAATCTACGATAAATATATTTCTATATGTTGATATTTAACCAAAAAATTGGTAGGTCTATTCATATCATCTAAAGTAAGGGTAGAGGAAATACTAAGTGTAGATAGGTCCCCTACCAACCTTGATACTAGCCTAAAAATATCGTAAAATAGTCTCTCCAACTCTATGGAGTTTGTATAATTAAAATAAAAAATAATATCAAATAAGCAATTAAAGAAATTAAAATCAAACATTATAAATATATATGGTATGCATCAAATAAATATATCTAAATTAATGCATAACTCTACAAACTTATAACTAATATTACACATATTCATATGTATTAGGAAGCTACTAAAGAATGGCATGCATCATCATAAAAGAAAACTAGTAACTTAAATGGTGTACCTAGGTGTCCATCATGTTTGATCATATCAAATTTTTTATTCACACTAGGCTTAACGGTCTAATAGATATGGGATTATTTGATTATATATGTTACCACTCAAGATCTTATTAATAAATAATGAAGTTCTGTAGATCCATATTTAAGAAGGATACCTAGGTTTCTCCTCTCAATGATAATTATTTATCAGGATTTCATCAAATTCTTTCTTCCATACTACCCTCATAGCATACAATATTCCCTTATATCATACATTATAGGTCAGGCTATGATCTTCTATCCACTAGACTTCAATTTTATGGTGATGTCCTACTAAATTGGTATGTTACCACCATATATTACGGTCCTTTATAAAATATATGAGGTAGTTCTCATTATAATTTTATAACCCTATATCCTCTAGGTTGATGATATTCTCTCTTCTCTAATACGAATGAGTTATGATGCTTTTAATTGAGGTACTAATCCAATTTGTGTCCCCTCGATGATGTCTTTATCTCATCATACTTATCTTTCTTCAATCCCTAGAAAGGGTGTTCCTTTCTAAGGTAATACCATTTTATATTGTACATAGTAATATCATATATATATATATATATATATATATATATATATATATATATATATGTAGAAATGAGGGGAAGTTTTTATCGAGTGTTCTTATCTTAACTATATTGATACCTACCTAATTAGGGTGTATCTCTAATACGTCATTACCAATGAAACTCAAGAGGTCAATAGTCCTCATGGATAGTAGCACCGTCCAATATTTGTATGATATCTAAACTAGATGGTCTTGTATCACTATCAAGATGGGGTTCATAACTATGCATGAAATCTCCCTAATGTGATTCTATCACCTAATGTTTACCTCACCTACTTTTTTAGGTAATGGATATTTTGGTGGCTTATAAATCAAGAAATATTAATAGATGCATCAATGCAAGGATCCTTGCTTCACAAATATGTATCTGATATAAGCAATGAAACATCTAAGCAAGTAGTATATCTATCTAAATATAATCCTATAATAGTTTTATGGTGTTGCCTCCAATGCTAAAAAAGTGGATATAAAAGTGATACTAGAATATTATTCATTCTTTTATGGTACTTCATAAAGGAGAACAATATCATAATGGCTAGTTAATGAAGTCTTAGTATTTTAATAATATCCTTGATCCTTGATAGTGAGATAGTCGGTTATGGCTTTAGCATGGCCTATTTTATCATCCACTTTGTGATATGACTATGGGAGATAAAGTCAATGCATAGATCAAGCACCACTCTTAGGATTGATAATCTCAATCAAATAGTAGACATAATTTAATATCACAATAATCTTTATAGTATCATCCAATGAATTCATCCATTGAGATATGTTGTGAGTGGATCCCATGCTCTAATAATCTCATGGAACATGGTCTTTTTGGGTTAAAAAATACAATGTTAGGACCTATCAAAAGCCTATGGATTATAAAAAATATATATCTATGTTTATCAATATAGAAAACTTAGACCTAAACTAGATAGACTCAAACTACCTTCATAGCTTAATATCTATTACTGATATGGTGTGTTCATATTTTGCATTATCTTCATAGTCACATCCTAAAACTTGATCTCTACCTCATCCTTTGACCAATTTGCCCTATAAATCATGCCAAAAATCAATCTAAGAATCTCTAATTTAAAAGTATGAATTAAGTGGCTAAAATACCACTAGCTTGGTATTTTTTACGATATTTATAATGATCTTATCACTTTTTACTTCATTCTTCCACATTTTAAGTGAAAATACTATTTTTATAATGGTTATCCTTTGGGGATAATGGCAAGATTTCACATTATTTTACTAGATCTCCATATTCATGATAATATCAAAATTTCAATAATGCATTTGTCAAAAAGTTGATATGATTATTATTTTACAAATTTAACTTGAAATGAGTACAAATTTTAAATAAAATGGAAAATATATCGATCCATATTTTAAGATATGATCATTGGCCTTGACACTCTATTTAGAGGTATGTTGGAAGTTTTTGCAAGGAATATATTTTCTAAAATTGATCATGAATCCTAAATGGTTGTCTACACATGTTCAGATACTACTCATAGATAGCATAAATATTAATGATTCATTTATTATTAAATCACTAATTATTAGGAATTTTAAGTGAAAATTAATAAAAAAATTTGAGGTCTAAGGTCTAAATGCTCCAAGTATCTAATTTCTAATATAAAAAGAATGATAAGGTCACCCTCTGCATTATTGACTCTCAAGATTCTAAGGATTCCTCCCCTATTATCATGAAGAAAGTTAAATTGTCCAAGGGAGTTGTTGTGGATAGAATGTTGATTCTGATATTTTTGTAGGACCCTCTAAGGATTCCCAAGTCCACTAAGGGATTCATGAAGGATGTGTTGATATTTTTAAGAACCACGCTAAATATAGTTGTTTTATTTGCTGAAGAAGTTAACATGTTGATGGAATGGATATAGTGGGATCACAAAAGAACCGAAAGTGGATGATGAAATGAAGTATTGAAGGGTTATCATGGTTCTCTTTATTCTCTTTGTTCTCCTTCTTCTCTTCTTGTTTCTCCTATGTATTTTGGTTTATCTTCTTGTTGGTGTTAGGTCCCTTTTGTGTGGGATAATTTTATGTCTATTTCATTTTAGTTCTTTCTTTGAAATATTTTGCTTCTAGTTTGTAAATACTCTCTAGTTTGTAAAAGGTTTGGGACCCTTTGAGAACTCCTTCTTTTATTCTATCAATAAAAATATGTTCATCACTAACATATATATACTAGCTATCAAGACAAATTACCAATCCACTTTTTTACTTGGTGCCACTATGTAAAAGCCTATAGTATGAGTCATCATAAGTGCCTTCTTAAAAGAAATAAAATTTAAATTGCTTCTATTTTGTAGGGATTTTATAATTGTATTCTATATTAGTATATATAGACTATCATTAATATAGCCTTAAAATGAACTAGATCATTGTATCCTTTGCCACTATCCTAGATACTCATAACATAGATTAAAAATTTATATTATTAAAATTACATTGTATAAATTGTGTAAGTAGAATTTAAATATTTATCATCTCTTAACTAAAGATAAAAATTTGCAAAAAAAAATTATTATGATTTTAATAAGACATTATATCAATTACATTGCTTACTACATCAACAATGTCAATATATTGTAATGTATTGAAATTACATTGATTGAAAAAATTAATACAATGGTTATTACATATATGAAAGAATATTACATCTATATAGATATATTTTCTTCCTATATCCAAAAGATTAAATGTGTACCTTACATTTTTCTATCATCCAGCAAAATAAAAGGTTACAAAACTAAGACCTCCTCACTTTTCTCACATATTTAAAAAAAAAAAAAAAAACTTTTCAATTTTTCAAATCGGTTACCCTATAAAGTCATTTTCTTAAAATTTCCAATATATGGGAGCCTCCGGACACTAATAATATAATAGATGATTAATTTATGGGTAAAGGTATTTATATTCTCGTAGATGTATTTATGGTCTTTCATTTATTAATCAATACATATATTACTTTACTGTAAGATATATAAACATTTTATAAAATACAATCAAATATTAAAAATATAAATATAATATTTTTTTATAAAATATGCATAATATATTAATGGAGACCTGCCCTTGATTTTTAATCCTTTTATATTTGAAAAAAATAGAGTGCTTGTCTCTTTAATTCGATTTTATAAACAATCAAAATTTCTTTTAAATTTGTTTTTATCTAAAATTTATAAAAAAAAATTAAAATATAATATTATTTATATTAAATTTGTTTTTAAAAAGATTTATAAAGTTTTCTCTAAAAAATTTATCTATTGCAGAATTGTGAGGTGATGAAATGGATGACGGTCGTCTCGTGAAAAGGTCAAGGTTCGACTCTATGGCTTGCGAAGGTTCTCAGGGCTCTTCATTTCACACGGGAAAAACTTGCTGATTCAAAACAAAACAAGCCAAGTCTGGACGTCTAAAAGAGTACGTTGTAGACGTCTCTCGGTCAGTCCCTCGTGGAAAGTGTCCTCAAAATTCAGCAACAATAATTGCAAAAATTGATTTAAGGCTGATAGAGATCTCTGGCACAATTATCACTAACCCATGAGTTGAAATTGGAAGTTCTCCTGGGTGGATTATTGATTCTACCCAATACTTACGCCAGAATATGGAAAAAATTGAAACGAATCGGGAAAAATCGGGAATCTGCAAAAACAATGGGGGACAAAATCGGTATTATTTAGAAAATGCAAATTTTCATTGAAAAAAAAAGCTGTTTTCATGCATATCAGAAGCAAAAAATAGCCTAGCCTGCGAATCGCGAAGCCTGTGAATCAGGAAAAATCGGATCAAATCGGGATTTTTTTTTGCAGATTTTCTCAACTATCAACGATTTCAACAGCCGCTTCACTCTGCGTGTCTCGCAGGGATTTCTTATTTAACTAAGATGCTCAGCAGAGGAAGTTACAGCGTTGTAAACCAAGAGTCCTCTTTCTTATATATACTCAACCGGAGAAAACAGTTTCATGGAATAACAAAACTTAGCTGAGAGATTGAAGGGTGAACATGGCCTGGTTGAAGTTGATTTCAATTGTGTGCTTTTGGGTGACAGTATGTCATGGGTTTTATCCCAAGAAGTTATCCAATTTAGACTTTCCGCCGATTCCGGCCTTTCTGAACAATTCAACAGCTGTGGCGTGGAACTGCTTCAAGAATTTGAGAGACGCGCACAGGGGCGACAGGATGAAAGACATGCCCAACGTCAAGCAGTACTTTCATAAATTCGGCTACCTCACGGCTCTGGAGAGCCACCACATGACGGAGGACTTCGACGAGATGATGGACAACGCCGTGAAGATGTACTAGCGCAACTTCGGCCTCAACGTGACGGGAATTCTGGACGAGGCGACGGTATCCCAGCTGATGACGCCGCGCTGCGGCCGCGAGGACGTCATCAACGGAACTTCCCTCATGTGGCGCGACAACGGCAGCGGCCACGCCCCTAACGGCCTAATCCACCGGTTCAAGCACTACACCTTTTTCCCGGGCAATCCACGGTGGTCGATTTCCAAGCGGTACCTGACGTACGCCATCGACCCTGACAACGAGGTTACGGAGATCACCATGGCGGAGATGCGCACCGTCCTCGGCAGCGCGTTCCAGAGGTGGGCCGACGTTGTTCCCCTGACATTCACGGAGACGGACGACTATGCGAACGCGGACATCAAGATCGGATTTTTCAGCGGCGATCACGGTGACGGCAGGCCTTTCGACGGCCCACTAATGACTCTGGCGCACGCCTTCGCGCCAGACGACGGCCGCTTCCACCTGGACGCCGCCGAGCCGTGGACGGTCGATTTGGCCGACGACCCCGCCCCGACGGCGGTCGACATGGAATCCGTCGCCACGCACGAGATCGGGCATCTTCTGGGGTTGGGACACACCAACGTGATGGAAGCCATCATGTATCCCACCATTCCCTTACGAACTCGAAAGGTCGACTTGGCAACGGATGACGTGGAGGGAGTGCAGAGCCTTTATGGTGAATAATATTAAATAAATATTTGTAATGCTTAAGGATATGCGGGAAGTTGATTTGTATAAGTTAAAGTAGTGACAGTGCTTAGGCTCTAAATAATCATTTCATCCGTACTAAATAATCATTTTATCTTTAACGCTTAAGGATATGCAATTGATTTGTATAAGTTAAAGTAGTGACAGTGCTTAGGCTTATGCAATTGATTTGTATATATTATAGTAGTGATAGTGCTTAGGTTATACAGCTAAGTTTTTATTATAAAAATAATATATAACTGTATAGTATTTTAATTAAAATATAATATTATAATGAAAATAATACTTCTTTTTATTGTATTCTTAATATTAAAAATATAAATATAATATTTTTTTATAAAATATGCATAATATATTAATGGAGACCTGCCCTTGATTTTTAATCCTTTTATATTTGAAAAAAATAGAGTGCTTGTCTCTTTAATTCGATTTTATAAACAATCAAAATTTCTTTTAAATTTGTTTTTATCTAAAATTTATATAAAAATTTAAAAATATAATATTATTTATATTAAATTTGTTTTTAAAAAGATTTATAAAGTTTTCTCTAAAAAATTTATCTATTGCAGAATTGTGAGGTGATGAAATGGATGACGGTCGTCTCGTGAAAAGGTCAAGGTTCGACTCTATGGCTTGCGAAGGTTCTCAGGGCTCTTCATTTCACACGGGAAAAACTTGCTGATTCAAAACAAAACAAGCCAAGTCTGGACGTCTAAAAGAGTACGTTGTAGACGTCTCTCGGTCAGTCCCTCGTGGAAAGTGTCCTCAAAATTCAGCAACAATAATTGCAAAAATTGATTTAAGGCTGATAGAGATCTCTGGCACAATTATCACTAACCCATGAGTTGAAATTGGAAGTTCTCCTGGGTGGATTATTGATTCTACCCAATACTTACGCCAGAATATGGAAAAAATTGAAACGAATCGGGAAAAATCGGGAATCTGCAAAAACAATGGGGGACAAAATCGGTATTATTTAGAAAATGCAAATTTTCATTGAAAAAAAAAGCTGTTTTCATGCATATCAGAAGCAAAAAATAGCCTAGCCTGCGAATCGCGAAGCCTGTGAATCAGGAAAAATCGGATCAAATCGGGATTTTTTTTTTTGCAGATTTTCTCAACTATCAACGATTTCAACAGCCGCTTCACTCTGCGTGTCTCGCAGGGATTTCTTATTTAACTAAGATGCTCAGCAGAGGAAGTTACAGCGTTGTAAACGAAGAGTCCTCTTTCTTATATATACTCAACCGGAGAAAACGGTTTCATGGAATAACAAAACTTAGCTGAGAGATTGAAGGGTGAACATGGCCTGGTTGAAGTTGATTTCAATTGTGTTCTTTTGGGTGACAGTATGTCATGGGTTTTATCCCAAGAAGTTATCAAATTTAGACTTTCCGCCGATTCCGGCCTTTCTGAACAATTCAGCGGCTGGGGCGTGGAACTGCTTCAAGAATTTGACAGACGCGCACAGGGGCGACCGGATGAAAGACATGCCCAACCTCAAGCAGTACTTTCAAAAATTCGGCTATCTCACGGCTCTGGAGAGCCACCACATGACGGAGGACTTCGACGAGATGATGGAGAACGCCGTGAAGATGTACCAGCGCAACTTCGGCCTCAACGTGACGGGAAATCTGGACGAGGAGACGGTATCCCAGCTGATAACGCCGCGCTGCGGCCTCGAAGACGTCATCAACGGAACTTCCCTCATGTGGCGCGACAACGGCAGCGGCCACGCCCCTAACGGCCTAATCCACCGGGTCAAGCACTACAACTTTTTCCCGGGCAATCCACGGTGGTCGATTTCCAAGCGGTACCTGACGTACGCCATCGACCCCGACAACGAGGTTACGGAGATCACCATGGCGGAGATGCGCACCGTCCTCGGCAGCGCGTTCCAGAGGTGGGCCGATGTTGTTCCCCTGACATTCACGGAGACGGACGACTATGAGAACGCGGACATCAAGGTCGGATTTTTCAGCGGCGATCACGGTGACGGCAGGCCTTTCGACGGCCCACTAATGACGCTGGCGCACGCCTTCGCTCCCGACGACGGCCGCTTCCACCTGGACGCCGCCGAGTCGTGGACGGTCGATTTGGCCGACGACCCCGCCCCGACGGCGGTCGACTTGGAATCCGTCGCCACGCACGAGATCGGGCATCTTCTGGGGTTGGGACACACCAACCTGATGGAAGCCATCATGTATCCCACCATTCCCTTACGAACTCGAAAGGTCGACTTGGCAACGGATGACGTGGAGGGAGTGCAGAGCCTTTATGGTGAATAATATTAAATAAATATTTGTAATGCTTAAGGATATGCGGGAAGTTGATTTGTATAAGTTAAAGTAGTGACAGTGCTTAGGCTCTAAATAATCATTTCATCCGTACTAAATAATCATTTTATCTTTAACGCTTAAGGATATGCAATTGATTTGTATAAGTTAAAGTAGTGACAGTGCTTAGGCTTATGCAATTGATTTGTATATATTATAGTAGTGATAGTGCTTAGGTTATACAGCTAAGTTTTTATTATAAAAATAATATATAACTGTATAGTATTTTAATTAAAATATAATATTATAATGAAAATAATACTTCTTTTTATTGTATTCTTAATATTATTATCAAAATGTTACTTCGTTAACATAGCATTGCGCGCCAGAGGGCCTGCGGTCTGAGGGTCTGTCCTATCTTTTTTTTACCCTTACATGCTTTCCTGCCTCTTATTTATTGTATCTTTGACTGGTTTGTCGGAGAAGAAGATTGGGCAGTTGGAATCTCAGTTGGGGAAGGGGAAGGGGAAGGGGAAGGAGGTTGGGTTAGTTGAAGGATCTTCGACAACTGGTGGGTTTGTTGGGTGGCCTCCTATCATTGTTCGTTCTGGACGTTGGGGTCGTTGGTTTCGCTATTGGTGCTTCTAATGCAGGATGACTATTGGGTGGAAGGATGGGGTCAACTAAAGGAGCCACGGTTGGGTGGAAGGTTGGGCCATCTGAAGGAACCGTAGCAGCTGGTTTTGTTGATGGGTAGATGGCTAATCCATTTTCTTATTGGGTGCTTGGGATCCAGCCATTTTGTAAGGCTTCTTGTTGTCTCGTTTCAGGGTGTTCCCTGTTTTTGGGTGTTGTTCCTCTACCCTTGGTCCTTTAGCGAGTTTACTTTTGGTTTTTAGGTTCCGAGTGTATATGCTCCTTTGGAAGATCTTCTATTTCGGGTCTTGATTTCCTGAGGGGTGTGTTGGACCCATCCATAGGATGGTTTGTTGGGTTGGAAGCCAAGGCTTCCTAGGTGAGTGGGATGTTATTATATGAACTTTTTTTTCATTAATTTCCGCTCCTATGCAAGTTCACTTTGTTATTCATCTGGTTTGCTTCTGTTGGAGTTGTTGTTTAAGATATTGTCTAGCCTAGATTGAAGTTCTTCACCAACTTTGTTTTCTTTCCTTTGGGCCGAAGTGTTGGTTCGATCCCTACTTCAGAAAACTTGGTTTGGGTTTGTTCATTGGCATTCTTGTTCTCAAAGCCTTCGGTTTTCTTTGGGTGGTTTTCGGATCCAGAGTAGTTTTTAATTTTGAATCTTTTCTCGGGATGGTCTACATATTTTCGACATGTGGGCATTAATTGTTCCATATAAGTTTTCCTTTATAATTTAGCTGGAGCCTGTTTGAAGTCTGAAGTAGTAAGTTTCATTTATTGCTGGATGGTGACCAATCTCTCTAGTCCCAGTTATTGCTCATTTTCAAATTCAAACTGGTGGTTTGGCATTGTGCGTTTAGTTCTCCTCCATTTTCTCTGTTGTAATCTTTGAAATTCTATCATTCCCAGATTTGGAGATTGGTTTGGTTTTTGTGCATAATCTGGAATAGTGCTGCTTTGGGCACGAATGTAATCATGTGGGTTGTTTGCCCTTTGTTATGCTCCTGGGGGAGTGGTAGTAACACTTGTTTTTTATTTCTCGTAGATATACTCCTTTGAAAATTATATAAGATTGTGGGACCTTTCAAAACCCCTGTTTTATTAATAATACCAAAAACAAAAGTTACTTCCTCTTAAATTTTAGTAGCAAGATTCATCGTAGATATACTCTTTTGCAAATTATATAAGATTGTGGGACCTTTCAAAATCTTGTTTTATTAATAATACCAAAAAAAAATGTTACACCCTCTTAAATTTTGTTAATAGAGTATCTTGTTTGTTTCTGATTTCTATTATTTTTATGCTCTATTTTTGTTACTTTGTTTTGTAAATCTTGTTTTCAACACATTACGGCTCCAATCCCAATTACAACGGCTCTGCGATCGCTACCACGCAGGAGGAGACCAGCGGCCGGCCGTCTCCCCTGTTTTTGGGGGCTTCCTCAATTCTTTTTATTTCTTATTTTGTTTTCTGGAATATTTGAGAAAACCCTCCGAGACCCGTGAACGTAATATTTAGATTTGTAGAGGACAGGATATTTGCTTCTTTAAATTCATTCGATTGGTTTGGTTTTTAATAAATCGATTTTTAAAACTGGTAGTCTTATCAAATATTGTTCATTCTCAAGATTTTTATTTTTAAAAGTAAATTTAATATTTTATTTATTTGAAATTAAAAGGTATTAGTTCAATTAGTTAGATTTCTTAACATTTAAAGGATGAGAAGCCTAAGGATACATGGATAATATCCAAGGTTTATTGTAAAATAAACATGTAATACAGGTAAGACTCATTTGAATCCCACGTAACCAATTAAAAAATATATTTATCGGTTTGGTTTCCTTTAACCCCTCCAAAAATAAAATAAAAACTTACATGCAAGGGGATAATTTAGATAAAAAATAAATATATATTTTAAAAAATATGACTAAATATTTTTTATTTAATCTTATAGGTCTCTTCCTAGGTAGATTGGTAAGTGCTTGTCTAGCTATGCATCTTGTTTGCAATGGTAGTAGTCTCATTAAATTTTTTGAGTGTGCACCAAACTAACGATGATGATACGAATCCCAAGCGATTGATGGTTCCCTTCATATCGGGTCAACAATAACGGAGCGTAATAGGTTTGGTGGAAGCAACTCTTGTGGTTCGAACCCTGCATTTGTTAGTTACTAAAAATAGTGTGGTTGTGACCAATTCTCGATGATGACGGTACGAATCCCAAGCGACCATTGGTCCCCTTTATATTGGGTGAACAATAACGAAGTGTAATAGGTTTAGTGGAAGCAGCTCCTGTGGTTCGAACCCTACATTTGTTACTTACTAAAAATAGTGTGGTTGTGACCAACTCTCCTATGTAACTGAAAAAAATGATTGAATATGGTAATTTTTTAAATAAAATATTATATTAATATTTAACTAAGTTATTTAAAAAAAACATGAGTAGAAATATTTGCACCCTAAACTACTACACTAACAAAAAAATAATTGTTAGAAAGGAAAGATAAAAGCATCCCTAAGGCAAAGTATAAGGCCTAAGTTATTTTCAAGTTTGACTACAATAGAGAAATATTTGTTTTAAATGATAACTATGAGAGAGTTAATAGAAAGTCAAGTTATTGTAAGCATCAAATACTAGAAGTAAACAAAACATTATTATTACCCACTGCTTGCCAACTTGGTCCTTGCTTGCCTATATCTAAAGTGTGTAGCTCCTAAACATCATTGTCTTGTTATAGATTAGATAATTGTTCTCAAGGCCAATCCAACCCTAAAGGATCAATTTGGGCCAAGGTATCCTATCCTTAACCTTGAGTCACTTGCATCATTTGAGTCCCAAACCTATAGTATTTGTGATCCTTATAACTAAAAAAATTGTTAGTGTGAGAGAGGAAATTTGTTTATGCTTCCCCAATGTGAGTCTTCTTGAAGAGATTGGAGTTTAAATATGAATGTGGGTTTATGTGGTCACTCTAAATGATAATGATGCTTACATCTATGATTTCTATTGGATGAAGGTTTAGGGGAAACATGATCAATTGTACAAGGTGCATTCCCCTAGTGTTCAATTAGGATTTGTAAGTTAGGTGTCTCAATGGTCACCTTGTAAACTTCAATTAAAATATGAGGTCAAATATTAGATACAACTTTATTAGGAATAAAAAAAAATGAACTAGAGGTACTATGAGAAAAAATAGCATCATTTCTATATTTTCACAAAATAACAAAATGTTGATTCTAAAAATATGTCATGTCACTAGTAGAGACACGAGAAGTGTTAGACAATCCCCATGTAAAACCTGTTGCCAAGTAAAGAAATCAAACAAGTAAGCTTTAAAAAGAATCAATTTATAACTAAACATCATTTACCTTTAGGTAAGCCCAAAAGAGATGCCTGATATCCTCTGGTTGGTTACAAAAGGGGTAATAAGGGTTAGCCTCCTCAAACATTAGAACCCTTCCTTGACAATGAGGTCTTAATGTAAGATACAACAAGAAAAGGATATATATTTTAGCTCTAGATAAGAAGCCCATATCGTTGAAAATATCCAAGACTAAATATATGAAGAAGATGTGGGGTTTGACCTTTCATTTAACTTATTGATCATTTAAAAATAAGGAAAATCTAAGAGTATCCCAGTTTAGGCTTGTATCTAAGTACTAGAAAGTTCATAAAGTAGTTCAAGACTTTCCACTACGACCTCTGATTCCTAACCCCAATCTTATAGGTCATGTCGAAAGGGGTGCTTTATTGAATTATCCTATAAGTGTCCATGTCCCCATTATTCAAAATGAAATGGAACCTGGACCTCATCCCAAGACTTGTAGTCCCATGGTACCAACAAAATAATTTTACAATAGAGTACACCCCTTATTAAATTTTTTATATAAATGGAGCTATAGTGTCTCTTCGAGGGGTTTACCTTGATACTTGATGACAGGAGATCACCATAAATACAAAGAGTTAATGGAAAATCTATTTAGAGAACCATTGTCCTTCCATTGTAACAACTTAACTACTTCCTAAACCTTTAGATATTTTTGGCAACCTGAAGCATTGCATTTTGACTTGGATAGGTGTAATCAATAAGGATGTGAAGTCTATAACATTCCAAGATTTATGAACATAAGATATCTTGATATGATATAGTGGAAAATGAGGAATTTCCATGCTTAGCCACCTTTGATGGATCTCATAGTCCATTTAACACATATATCTAAACCTTATCTACAAATATTTAACATGCCCAAGTCTTTAGATATATGAGGAGACAATAGTATTCCAAGAAAAATCTATGAAAACCCTTACTTTGAGAATAATTGACCCACAAAAAGTCTCATAGAGGATTTTGAGTTTTTTATAGCAAGTGGTTGAGGGCACTCCTTAAGAGGAGTAGTAAATATTCGTGGTATCTAGCACTTTTAAACAAATCTAAAGCCTCCTTACAAGAGAGAAATGCATAGTGATCCAATGAGCCAATTTTACATCAAACCATTGGATAACATAAATTTACAACTAAGAAAGCTCTCCCTCAAAATAAAAATGAATCCCCAATAACTTTGATATTTTCCCTAACCAGTCTGCAAAAAATAGACCAACCATACTGAGAAGGGCATGTGGGCTTGCTTGGAATAAAAGGTTTTTGTCTATTGAATAGTATACCCCAAATAAAGAAAGAAGATGTCTAAGCACTGAAGTTCTTGAGTGAATAAGTCTTCCTGTACAATATTTAGAAATTAGTCATTTACAAATGGCCATAGATTAGATGCTCAACTTTACCCAAGAGAGAAATGTATTTGATTAATCCATCATTAGCATGACTAACAAGCATGTAGAAAAAATCCTTAACCATAATTACATAAAGAAATGGGGTGAAGGGCAACATTTTCTAATAGAGTGATGGATCCTACAGGAACTAGATTGACAATTTTTTTTGTGAGAACAACAAAGGAATCTATAAAAAGCAACTCCACTCTATGGATAGATTATTATCCAAAGCCTGAAACATTGACATTGAGCATAGGTTCATTTCATACCCTCTTAAACAATAACGATATTATCTAAAATATATTTACTACAATTGAAAGCATTTTGATCTAAGCAAATAATTTATAAAATAAAATTGCAAACCCTAAAATCCAAACCTTTAGCAATAATCTTATAAGAGATATTAAGTAGAGTGTTTGACTGTAAATTAGATATCAATATCAAGTCCCAATGGATAAAGTGGTTTATTTTTAGACTAGAAGTCTATAACTATTTTAACTTTTTTATTTTATGTTTATATAAATTTTTTACATTTATAATGAAAATTAAACAATCATTCTATATTTCCGTTGTGGTTAATTTTTCAACATGAGTAACAAATGGTTCCTATAATTTTTTTTATTATCTAAGATTAATTATATTTCAGATCAATTTTTTTTTAAATAGTATGAATTGATTGAGTATTCTTATACATCTATGTAGGTATATGAGACCCCTCTATTGAGAATTCAATCAGTATTGAGTTATGGGATATGATAATGCAATCTAGTAATGAGCTCTTTCTTTAATTGACTTGAATAAGGTTGAAAGTAATTAGATCTAGAATTTGGCATAGTATGAATCCTATGCTAAGATGTGATAGATGTTTGCATAGACACAACCATAAATAAATTGGATGTTGTTAAGTCCTATAGCCTTTTATATCAACATGAGGAATAATTTATATTTAAAACTTGTTATATAAAATAAAAATATATAGAATGATGAATGAAACTATAAGAAGAATCTAATATAAAACTTTGTGTTGATTTAAGATACTATTCATGTTGAACAAGATACTTGTAGAATGATTTTTGAATAGTTGAAATAAACCCCTTTATAATTTGAAAATTGATATCAATTTCAATTTTTCTAAAAAACAATATAGCAAATGATCCACACTTTTTAAAATTAAAATAACTCACAATGATTGACATGGAAAAATATTCATTTAATTGATATATTTGATGTACTAAAAAATAGTTTTATTTATTTATTCATCTGTATATGTTTCTTTTTAGCAATGATCAACTACTCTAATACTTTGGTTTTTATTTATATAGTTTTAGCCATTCACTCTAGTAAGCATTTATTTCTTATGCTTCTAATTCTTTTTGCAACTCTTTCTCATACTTAAAGTACACCACTTTAATTTTCCTCTTTTATTTATATTTAAATACATATATCAAAAATATATGTTCAATAGTCATTTTGAATATTTTTAAAGATGGAGCTTTTTGGGTAATAAATTAGCAAGGGATGAAGGTGTCTGATTATATTAGAAGAACTAAGAATGGATAATAGTGGTATATGAAAGAAGTTGATGATGAAAATATCAAAATAGTCAGTGAGAAGTAGTAAGAAATAATTGATGGGAAAGGAAATCGATTGCTCTAATGGGAAATATAATCTATTTTGGAATAGAGAAAAGAATGGGATGTACAATGTGGAATCAACCTTTAATTTTGTGAGTTTTTATTTAGTTGATGTAAGCTATCAATTGTTGAAGAAGGTTTGGTTGAAGGCATTGATAACAAAAATATGTTTTTTCATATGAACAAAACTCATAATAAGATCCTTACTACTGAAAATTTGAAGAAAAAAGGGTTTTAGCTTCCTAATAGATGTGTTTTATGTTTTAAAATGGAGAAATCAATTGACCATCTATTTCTACACTATGATTTAGCTAGGAATATTTGGTGTGGAATCTGGAATGATCCAATAATTCAATGGATCCAATCTAAATTATTTATAAATATGTCGATTGAATGGGACACGAATTTTAGTAGGAATACTTACAATGAATTTTAGGATTTCATTCCTCCACACTTTTGTTGGGGAATGTAGAAATAGAGGAATCATAGGATTTTCTAAAACCAAAGAAAAACTGAAGCAGAGGTTTATCAAATAATAAAATTTAGTGCTAGTTAAAAGTATTCAATTTGTAGACCCCAAAAGAATGGAAAAGAGAAGGAAATGATCAAGATACTACAATTATTAAATCATGATGATATGGAAAATGAAGAACATGTAAAAGTGGATAGACAAGATATAGCTGGTCATTTCCAAGAAGTTCAAACAAAATAATAATAATAATGAAACATTAAGGTCTGTTGAAAAGATAATAATAATGAAACATTGAGGTTTGTTGAAAAGTGCAATAATGTATTTAAGGAAAGGTATGTTGATAAAACATGTTTGTATAAGTTGAGAGGATGTAATAAGTACTGACACACATATAATGAATGGTGGTTTAATTTTGAATGATTTTTTTTATCATACTGTAGCAAGTGTCTTGTTGTGCTTTATAGGAAAGTCTATTTTACGTGTGTTAAGAGGATTTGAGATATGTTTGCATGTATACAATATTAAATAACCCAATTTGAAATTAATGTAATAATTTATTTATTTGATATTGAGAGGTATTAGTTTAACTGGTTAGATTCCATAACATTTAGAGGAAGAGTATTTTGCCTAGCGATACATCGATAATACCCAAGCTTTGTTGTAATACACTATATGATGGTGATGTAATACAGGTAGGACCCATTTCAATCCCACATAACCAGTTAAAAATATTTTTTTTTTTGGATTCCTCTAACCCCTCCAAAAATAAAATAACTTACATGCAAGGGGATAATAATTTAGAATTTTTTTAATTTAATAAAAAATAGTTTATATATTAAAAAATATGACTAAATATTTTTTATTTACTTTTATAGATTTTCTCCCCTAGGTGGATTGGTAAGTGCTTGTATGGCTAGGAATTTACCAAGAAGATACCCAGGTTCAAACCTCAGGGGCATCCTGTTTACAAAGGTAGTAGTCTGATCTAAATCCTTTGAGTGCATGCCAAACCGATGATAACTGTACAAATCCTGAGTGACCACTGGTCCTTTTAATTCCAGGTCAACAATAATGAAGACAAATAGTTTTGGTGGAAGCATCCCCTATGGTTTGAACCCTAAACTTTTTAGTTACTAAAAATAGTGTGGTTGTGACCAACTCTCCTATGTAACCGAAAAATGATTGAATATGGTATTTTTTTTATTTGGTCGAGAAAACCCTACGACCAATGCACTAGGCTGAGAAGTCTCCTCCCAACCATGATACCTCATAAAGCCAAGAGATATGTTTATAAATAGAGAATTTAACACACAACCACCACACAACCACCACACACCCACCCCATCACACACTCGCCCATGCCCTAGTTTGAACCTTAGAATTCCTGAAGAAGATCCAAAGCCCAAATCGTTGTGTTGTATCCATCAGAAAAATATGGTAATTTTTTAAATAAAATATTATATTAATATTTAACTAAGTTATTAAAAAAGCATGAGTAGGAATATTTGCACCCTAAAATAATACACTAAAAAAAAATAATTTCTAGAAAGTAAAGATAAAAGCATCGCTAAGGCAAAGTATAAGGACTACGTTATTTTCATGTTTGACTACAATATAGAAATTTTTGTTTTATATGGTAACTATGGGAGAGTTAATAGAAAGTCAAGTCATTGTAAGAAACAAAACACTAGGAGAAAACAAATCATTATTATTACCGATTGCTTGCCAACCTGGTCCTTGCTTGCTAACCTCTAAAGTGTGTAGCTCCTAAACATCATTGTCTTATTATAGATTAGAAAATTTTTCTCTAGGCTAGCCCAACCCTAAAGGATCAATTTGGGCCGAGGTATCCCATCCTTAACCTTGAGTCACATGCATTATTTGAGTCCATAAACCTACAGTATTTGTGACCTTTATAGCTAATAAAATTGTTAGTGTGAGAGAGGAAAATTTGTCCATGGCTCCGCAATGTGAGCCTCCTTGAAGAGGTTGGATTTTAGAAATGAATGTTGTTTTATGTGGTCACTCTAAATTATAATGATGATTACATCTATTATTTTAGTTGGATGAAGGTTTAGGGGAAACATGATCAATTGTACAGGGTGCATTACCCTAGTGTTCAATTAGGATTTGTAAGTGAGGTGTCTCAATGGTCACCTTGTCAACTTCAATTAAAATACGAGGTAAAACATTAGGTACAACTTTATTAGATATTAAAATAAAGGAATTAGAGACACTACGAGAAAAAATAACATCATTTCTATATTTTCACAATAATAAAAAAATGCTAATGCTAAAAATGTGCCATGTCACTAGTAGAGACTCAAGAAGCGTTCGACAATCCCAATGTAAAACTTGTTGTCAATAAACCAATCAAACAAGTAAGATTTAAAAATAATCAATTTATAACTAAACATATTTTACATTGAGTTAAGCACAAAAGAGATGCCTGATATCCTCTAGTTGGTTACAAAAGTAGCAATAAGGGTTATCCACCTCAAACATTAGATCCATTCCTTGACAATGAGGTCTTTATGTAGGATACACCAAGTAAAGGATATATTTTAGCTCTAGATAAAAATACCACGTCATTGAAAATATCCAAGACTAAACATACGAACAAGAGGTGGGGTTTCACATTTCATTTAACTTATTTTTCATTTAAACATAGGGAAAATACAAGAGTATCCCAGTTGGGGCTTGTATCTAAGTACTAGAAAGTCCATAAATTAGTTTAATACTTTCCACTACGGCCTCTCATTCCTAAACCCAATATTATAGGTCATGTCAAATGGGATACTTTGTTGAATTATCCTATAAGTATTCATATCCCCATTATTAAAAATAAAATGGAACCTTGATCTCATCCTAAGACTTTTAGTACCATGAGGTACCAACAAAATAAGTTTACAATAGTGTACACTCCTTATCATTTTTTTATATAAATGGGGCTATAGTGTCTCTTCGAGAGTTTTACCTTGATACTTGATGATAGGAGATTACCATAAACACTAAGAGTTAATGGAAAATCTATTTCTAGGACCATTGCCCTTCCATTGTAATAACAACTTAACTACTTACTCAACCTTTAGATATATTTGAAGACCATGAAAGATTTCATTTTTGATTGGATAGGAGTAATCAATAAGGCCATGAATTCTAGAAGCTTCCAATATATATGACCATAAGATATCTTGAGATGATATAGTTGAAAAAGAGGAATTTCCATGCTTAGCCACCTTTTATGGATCTCATAGTCCATTTAACACATATATCTAAACCTAATCTACAAATGTTTAACATGCCCAAGTATTTATATATACGAGGTACACTAGTATTCCAAGACAAATCTATGAAAACCCTTACTTTGAGAAGTATTGGCCCACAAAAAGTCTCATGGAGGATTTTGAGTTTTTCATAGCAACTAGTTGAGGTCACTCCTTAAGAGTAGTAAACATTAGTGGTAGCTAGCACTTTTAAACAAATCTAAAAACTCCTTACAAGAGAGAAATACATAGTGATCCAATGAGCCAATTTTGTATCAAACCATTGGTAATATAATTTTACAACTAAGAGAGCTCTCCCTCAAAAGAAAATTTAACCCTCAATAACTTTGATATTTCCCCTAATCAGTCCACTTTTGTAAAAAAATGGGCTAACCAGACTGAGAAGGGCATGCGGGCTTGCTTGAAATAAGAGGTTTTGGTTTATTGAATACTATACCCTAAAGTGAGAAAGAATATTTCCAAGCATTGAAGTGCTTGATTGAATACGTCTTCCTCTACAAGAGTTCAAAAGTAGTTATCTACAAATTTCCATAGATTAGATGTTCAAATTTACCCAAGAGAGAGATGTATTTGACTAACCCATAATTAGCATGACTAACAAGCATGTAGAAAAAACCCTTAACCATAATTACATAAAGAAACGGGGTGAAGGACAACCTTTTATAATAGGTTAATGGATTCTAAGGAACTAGGTTGATATTTTTTTATTGTGAGCACAACAAAGGAATCTATAACAAGCAACTCCACTCTGTGGATAAATTATTATCCAAAGACTAAAATATTGACACTAAGCATAGGTCCATTTCATACCCTCTTAAATAATAATGATATTATCTAAAATGATTTATAATCTAAGCAAATGATTTATAAAAGCAAATTGCAAACCCTAAAATCCAAACCTTTAGAAAGAATATTATAAGAGACATTAAGTAGAGTGTTTAACTACAAATTAGAAATCAATATCAAGTGCCAATGGATAAAGTGGTTTACTTTTAGACTATAAGTCTATAACCATTTTGACGTTTTTCTTTTATGTTTATATAAAATTTTACATTTATAATGAAAATTAAACAATCATTCTATATTTCCATTGTAGTTAATTTTCCAACATGAGTAACAAATGGTTCCCATAATTTTTTTTATTAGCTAATATTAATTATATTTCAGATTGATTTTATTTTAAATAGTATGAATTGATTGAGTTTTCTTATACATCTATGTAGGTAAATCAGATCCTTCTCTTGATAATGCAATCAATATTGAGTTAAGGGCTATGAAAATACAATTGAGTAATGAGCTCTTTCTTTAACTGACTTGAATTATATTGAAAGGAATTGGATCTAGCACTTGGGCTAGTATGAATCCTATGCTAAGATGTGATAGAGGTTTCCATAGACCCAACCATAAATGAATTGAATTTTGTTGTGCTATAGCCTTTTATCTCAACATGAGGAATAATTTATATTTAAAACTTGTTATAGAAAGTTAAAATATAGAATGATGAATGAAACTATAACAAGAAACTAATATAAAACATTGTGTTGATTTAAGACACTAGTCATGTTGAAAAAGAGACTTGTAGAATGATTTTTTAATAGTTTAAGTAGACCCCTTTTTATTTTGAAATTTGATAACAATTTCAATTTTTCTAAAAGAAATCTACATTTTTTAAAATTAAAATAACTCACAATGAACGACATAGAAAAATATTCATTAAATTGATATATTTGATGTACTCCTAAAAAATAGTTTTATTTATTTATTCATCTGTATAGGTCTCTTTTTAGCAATTGTCAAGTAATCTAACACTTTTGTTTTTATTTATATAGTTTTATCCCTTCACTCTAGTAAGCATTTATTTCTTATGCTTTTAATTATTTTTGCAACTCTTTCTCATATTTAGAGTACAACATTTTTCTTTTCCTCTTTTATTTGTATTTAAAAATATATATATCAAAAATTGAATTTCAATAGTCATTGTGAATCATTTAAAAGATGGTTATTTATGGGTAATAAATGAGCAAGGGATGAAGGTGTCTGATTATATTAGAAGAACTAAGAATGGAAAATAGTAGTATATGAAATAATTTTATGATGTAAAGATAAAAATAGTTAGGTAGAAGTCATAAGAAAGAATTGATGGGAAAGGAAGTTGATTGATCTGATGGAAAAGATAATCCAGTTTGGAATAGAGAAAATGATGAGATGTACAAGGTGGAATCAACCTTTAATTTTGTGAGTTTTTATTCAGTTGATGCAAACTATCAATTGTTGAAGAATATTTGGTTGAAATAATTGATAACAAAAATATGTTTTTTCACATAAAAAAATCTTAATAAGATCCTTAGTACTAAAAATTTGAATAAAAAAAGGGTTTTAGCTTCCTAATAGATGTGTTTTATGTTGTGAAATGGAGGAATCAATTGACCATATATTTCTACACTATGGTTTTTCTAAGAATATTTCGGGTAGAATCTAGAATAATCTAAGAATTCAATGGATTCAATATAAATTATTTACAAATATGTTGATTGAATGGGATAGGAATTCTAGTAGGAAGATTTCCAATGAATTTTAGGATTTCATTCCTCCACACTTTTTTTGGGCAATGTGGAAAGAGAGGAATCATAGGATTTTCTAAAACCAAAACAAAACCGAAGCATAGATTTATCAAATAATAAAATTTATTAATTTATAGACCCCAAAAGAATGGGAAAGAGAAGGAAATGATCAATATACTATAGTTATTAAATCATGATGATATGGAAAATGAAGAAAATAAAAATACGGGTTGATAAGATATAGCTTGTCATTTCCAAGAAGTTCAAAAGGAATAATAATAAGGAAACATTAAGGAAAATTATTATATTGTAGCAAATGTCTTGTTGTGCTTTATTGGAAAGTCAATTTTGCATTTTTTAAGAGGATTTGAAATATGTTCGCATGCATACAAGCTAAAATAACCCAATTTGAAATTAATTTATGTTAAGGATGACTATATTTATAAAATCTAGTTGGAATATTATACTGTAGAAAGCTCATTTTGAATAACATGTGCTTATACTAAGAGGGGGGTGAACAATATAAGATAATTTTGTTTGCTTTTCAATCTATATGATAACATCAACAATATTAAAGCAATAAATATCACATAAAAAATCACACATATGAGATACATGATTTAATGTGGTTCACCCAATGTGGGCTACTCCATGAAAAAAATACTCCTTATAAAATTCTCTCAAATAAATTCTCTTGGGAATCATTTCCCTATTACAATGTTTATGGACCTCTATCCAAAGGAGATACCAATATCCTAATAGAGTTCATGGATCTCTATCCATTGGAGAAATTCTTCTCCTCTACTCTAGCTGGAAATATTCTAGAAGAATTGTTGCCTCCACTATACTAGCTAATGGATCTCTAACCACTGAAGACTCCTACCCTCACTCAAAAGACATGTCATCACTACCTTGGCTAATGTACCTATATCCCTTGGAGACTATTATTCTCTATACTCTATCACCTCCAAATATTGCTCTCAGCTCTGTCTTAAATCTACACTAAACATAGTACTTTGGTCCAACACAAATCCACTCAATCTTTGTCTTTGATCTACACTAAACACAATCCCTTGGTCTAGCACCTTGCTGGAGCCATAACTTGTGAACCGTACGCCCGTTTGCCTTGAAATTTAACAGGTGGTTCCGCATGCATGTTCTGCATCAGGTGAATCTTTGATTGGCCTGACTCTCCAAAAATCATGTTTTTGGGACCTAACTCCGACATCTAGTGTCCCAAAATTAGCTTTTAGAATAGGTTCTCGGGTTTTTTGGGTTTTTTTGCATGTTAGAAGTTTATTATCTTTTGTTATACCTTAAGTTGAGACCTAATATTTTAAAGTAAGGTTTGTTATTGTAAGAGGGATGTGTGCACCAAATTTGGGTGCAATCCGACTCATTTCTATTTTTAGCAATTTTTAGAAAAAAGATCTATTTTTAGCAGTTTTTAGAAAAATACGTTTTTAGGGTTTCTTTGGTTTTCGGTTGCTATATGATGGATTGTAATATTTTGGAGAAGGGGTGTGAATTCAGGAATGAGAAGAATATCAATTTGCAGGTTTCTTCCATTATATTGCATTTGTGTTATGTGATTGGAGTCCATTTTGTTGGTCTCTTGTAGCTGAGTTCACATCATTTGGTATCAAAGCGGGTGTGATCTCGCTAGTGAAGGGAAGATGCCACCTAGAAGATATGCCCATATGAATAGGCAGATCGAGGATCTGAATGTAGAAATAGCATGATTGACTAGTGTGATTGATCGCATGGGAGAGAGACATCCCAAGGCACGTGCAGATCAAGGATCTGATGATGAAAATATACCTGAGGAACGTGGATCTGAGGTCCACGTAGAAGTAGAACCAGAGGGCCTAGAGGAAGAAGGGCACGATTTTGAAAATTGATTGATACGAGCTCTAGAGGGGCTTAAGGGGAATCGAGATGGGATCAAGATTGAGGTTCTCGAGTATGCTGGTGGGTTGAAACCAGAGGAGTTGATCGATTGGATCAATAGCCTAGAAAAATATTTTGAATGGAGTAACCTTGTTGAAGAGAAGAAGGTTAAGCTCACATGCACAAAGTTGAAGGGACATGCATTGATTTGGTGGGATCATTTACAGACTACATGATAGAGGAATGGAAAGGAAAAGATCAGGGATTGGACAAAGATGAAGAAGAAGTTACAGGAAAAATTTATACTTGTAGACTACTCCCAAACCCTATTTCATAGATTTTAGAATCTCCGATAGAAGGATCAAAGCATCGAGGACTATACTAATGAATTCTACAAGCTATCCATTCGAGTGGAGCACAATGAGACGGAGGACCAAAAGGCTGCTAGGTATGTAAATGGCCTAAGTTTTGTTGTCCAAGATGAGATGAGCATGCATCACACTCTTACAGTGGAGGATGCATATCAAATGGCCCTTAAGGTAGAGGAGAAATTGAAAAGGGTTAATAGAAGAGGTAAGAAGGGATTCACACCCTCTTCAGGTTGGGGTCGAAGTGGATCTAATTTTCTCAAGGGAGAATCCTCAATACCTGCTAAACAAGAAGAAGATGGGCAGAATCTGAGAGGAAGAGGATACCAACGAGGTAGAGGTTACAGTGGTGGATGAAATGGGAATGATCCAAGAAGGTCGTATACCTATTATGGATGTGGTGAGGAGGGGCACAGAGCATTTGAGTGTCCCCAATGTGATGTCCAAGAAAGGGGTCAAGGAGGACAAGGAAGGGTCAATCTGGTTGAGATGGAAGAGCAGGATGAGGATGAAGTTGTTGCTGACATGGGGGAAGCACTTATGATAAGGAGGACGTTGATTGTTCCTAATAAAGAGAAGGTGCAGAGCAAAGCGAAGGGGCAGACCATAGATGGTGATGATTCTGGGCTACGAACAAACATCTTTCGAACAAGGTGTACATCAGGAGGGAAGGTATGTAACATTGTCATTGATGGTGGTAGTTGTGAAAATATGGTGTCAAATGTCATGGTTGATAAAATGAACCTGGAATGCAAAAAGCATCCTTATCCATATCGCATCTCATGGGTTAAGAAGGGGAATGAGGTAACAGTAGATCATAGGTGTTTAATTAAATTTTCAATTGGGAGTACTTACAAGGATGAAGTGTGGTGTGATGTGATCCCGATGGATGCATGTCACATTCTATTGGGAAGACCTTGGCAGTACGATAGGGCTACTAACCATAATGGGAGAAAGAATACTTACACATTCTGGAAGGATGGTGTAAAGGTAGTTCTTGTACCTCTGAAGGAGGATGGGCCGAGTGAGAGCTTGTTGATGATGAAGGAGTTTCTTGCAGAGATCAAGGATGTTAGCTTCTGTTATGCCTTAACAGCTAGGAAGCTAGAAATAGAGGAAGTTGTTATGCCTACAATAATAACTAAGTTGCTAAGTGAATATAAAGATGTCACACCAGAGGAGTTACCAGATGGGCTACCACCAAAGAGGGATATCCAACATCACATGGATTTGATTCCAGGATCAATGCTCCCAAATCAGGTAGCTTATCGGTTGAACCCAACATAGAATGCAAAGTTGAGTAGGCAAGTGATAGAGTTGATAAAGAAGGGATTAGTTAGGGAGAGTATGAGTCCATGTGCAACTCCAACATTGCTGACCCCAAAGAAATATGGTGACTGGCGGATGTGTGTGGATAGTAGAGCCATAAACAAGATCACAATAAAGTATCGGTATCCTATGCCGAGAGTGGATGACATGATGGATGGATTGGCTGGAGCTAAATACTTCAGTAAAATTGATCTACGAAGTGGCTACTACCAGATCAGAATTAGAGAAGGGGATGAATGGAAGACAACTTTTAAGACAAAATATGGGTTGTACGAGTGGATGGTGATGCCATTTGGGTTGTCTAATGCACCCAATACATTTATGCGGTTGATGAACAAAGTACTACGGGAATATAATGGTAAGTTTGTGGTTGTGTATTTTGATGATATTTTGATTTATAGTAAAAGTGAAGAGGAGCATTTGTTACACCTGAAATTAGTGTTAGACGTGCTCAGGAAGGAGAAATTGTATGTCAACCTGAAGAAATGTAGATTTCTTCAGGATAGTTTAGTGTTTTTAGGATTTGTAATCTCAAGAGATGGCATGAGGATGGATGACGAGAAAGTGAAGGCGATTCTGGAATGGCCTCTTCCATGAACTATAATAGAAGTAAGGAGCTTTCATGGCCTAGCTACCTTTTACAGAAAGTTCATCAGGAACTTCAGTAGTATAGCTGCCCCTATAACTGAGTGCACGAAGGGGAAAGAGTTTGTATGGACTATGGCAGCAACAAAGAGTTTTGAACTCTTGAAGAAGAAGGTGTCGAAAGACCCTGTTCTAGTGTTACCATATTTTAGTAAGGTGTTTGAGGTTGATTGTGATGCCTCATTTGTTGGAATTGGTGGTGTCTTAAGTCAAGAGGGCCGACTTGTAGCATTTTTTAGTGAGAAGTTGAATGATGCAAGGAAGAATTATTCTACATATGATGTGGAATTTTATGCAATTGTGCAAGCATTGCAACATTGGAGGCACTACTTACTCTTAAAGGAGTTTGTGTTGTTTATCGATCATGAAGCATTGAGGTATGTCAACTCTCAAAAAAAGTTAAATAGTAGGCATGCCAAATGGGTTTCATTTTTGCAACAGTATACATTTGTCCTGAAGCACAAATCGGGAAAACAAAATAAGGTTGTTGATGCATTGAGTAGGAGAGTCGTGTTGTTGACCACTATGGAGAATGAAGTGGTAGGATTTGAGGGGATTAAATATCTGTATGAATATGATGCAGATTTTGGGAATATTGTGCAATAGTGTAAAAGTGCAGTAGAGGGTGAGTCTCATACTATTTTTGAAGAGTATTTTTTATAGAATGGTTACTTGTTTAAGGGTAATCGATTATGCATTCCCAATGGCTCTATGAGAGAGAACATCTTGAGGGAATTACATAGTGGGGGTTTGGCTGGTCATTTTGGAGTAGCCAAAACTACCACTCTTGTAGAGGAGAAGTACTATTGGCCAAAAATGAAGAGAGACATAATCAAGTTTGTCTCTAGATGCAGAGTATGTCAAATGGCTAAGGGCCATGCACAAAATACAGGGTTGTATATGCCACTACCGGTTCCTACAGGACCATGGACCGATCTGAGTATGGATTTCATGTTGGGGTTGCCCAAGACACAGAGGGGTAAGGATTCAGTTTTTGTTGTGGTAGATAGATTTTCAAAAATGGTGCATTTCATTGCTTGTCTAGAAAACTAATGATGCAACTAGGACTGTAGTCTTATTCTTTGATGAGATTGTGCGGTTGCATGGTGTTCCAAAGACTATTACTTCTGATCGGGATACTAAGTTCTTGAGTCACTTTTGGAGGACATTGTGGAAGAAGTTGAACACCAGGTTGCAGTTCAGTAGTGCTTACCACCCACAGACCGATGGGAAAATAGAGGTAGTGAATAGAAGCTTGGGAAACCTCTTACGGTGCATAGTTGGAGAAAAACCAAAACAATGGGATTTAGCCTTGTCACAAGCCGAATTTGCATACAACAGTTCAGTGAACAGGTCGATAGGTAAATCTCCTTTCCAAATTATTTATGGTCAAAATCCTAGAGGTGTATTAGATTTGGTTGAGTTACCAATTGGGGAACGAGTTAGTGATGATGCGAAGCATTTGTTGAGCATATCCAGAAAGTGCAAGAGTCAGTGAGGGAAAAATTGCAGAGTAGTAATGCTCACTACAAAGAGTCTATTGATGCACACAGAAGGGTGAAAGTGTTTGAAGAGGGTGATATGGTCATGGTTCATCTTAGGAAAGAAATATTTCCTAAGGGGACGTATAACAAACTAAAACTTAAGAAAATTGGGCCATGCAGGATTTTGAAGAAGATCAATGATAATGCCTATAAAGTGGAGTTGCCCGATGAATTTGATATTTCACCCATTTTTAATGTTTCTGATTTATTTCAGTATCCTGGTACTATCGAGGATGGTGAATTATAGGAGACAATAAATTGGGCATGACAGATGCCTAAGAAGAAAAAAGATAGAGTTGCATAGGTGCTCGATAAGAAGGTGATCACCACCAGACATGGGAGCTACAACAGATACCTGGTTCAGTGGGAAGGATTACCATAGTCAGATAACACTTGGGTTTCAGAGTCAGAGCTAAAGAAAATTGATAACCAGAAGCTACAGGATTTCAATTCAGCTGAACTCGCAGGAGCTGAGTTCTTTTTCACTAGAGGAGAATGATGCACCTTGCTGGAGCCATAACTTGTGAACCGTACGCCCGTTTGCCTTGAAATTTAATAGGTGGTTCCATGTGCATGTTCTACATCAGGATAATATTTTATTGGCCTAACTCTCCAAAAATCATGTTTTCGGGACCTAACTCCGACATCTAGTGTCCCAAAATTAGCTTTTAGAATAGGTTCTCGGGTTTTTTGGGTTTTTTTGCATGTTAGAAGTTTATTATATTTTGTTATACCTTAAGTTGAGACCTAATATTTTAAATTAAGGTTTTTTATTGTAAGAGGGATGTGTGCACCAAATTTGGGTGCAATCCGACTCATTTCTATTTTTAGCAGTTTTTAGAAAAAGATCTATTTTTAGTAGTTTTTAGAAAAAGATGTTTTTAGGGTTTCTTTGGTTTTCGGTTGCTATATGATGGATTGTAATATTTTGGAGAAGGGGTGTGAATTCATGAATGAGAAGAATATCAATTTGTAGGTTTCTTCCATTATATTGCATTTGTGTTATGTGATTGGAGTCCATTTTGTTGGTCTCTTGTAGCTGAGTTTACATCATTTGGTATCATAGCGGGTGTGATCTCGCTAGTGAAGGGAAGATGCCACCTAGAAGATATGCCCATATGAATAGGTAGATCGAGGATCTGAATGTAGAAATAGCATAGTTGATTGGTGTGATTGATCGCATGGGAGAGAGATATCCTAGGGCACATGCAGATCAAGGATCTGATGATGAAAATATACCTGAGGAACATGGATCTGAGGTCCATGTAGAAGCAAAACTAGAGGGTCTAGAGGAAGAAGGGCATGATTTTGAAAATTGATTGATACAAGCTCTAGAGGGGCTTAAGGGGAATCGATATGGGATCAAGATCGAGGTTCCTGAGTATGCTGGTGGGTTGAAACTAGAGGAGTTGATCGATTGGATCAATAGCCTAGAAAAATATTTTGAATGGAGTAACCTTGTTGAAGAGAAGAAGGTTAAGCTCGCATGCACAAAGTTGAAGGGACATGCATTGATTTGGTGGGATCATTTACAGACTACACGACAGAGGAATGGAAAGGAAAAGATCAAGGATTGGACAAAGATGAAGAAGAAGTTATAGGAAAAATTTATACTTGTAGACTACTCCCAAACCCTATTTCGTAGATTTCAGAATCTTCGACAGAAGGATCAAAGCATTGAGGACTATACTAATGAATTCTACAAGCTATCCATTCGAGTGGAGCATAATGAGATGGAGGACCAAAAGGCTTCTAGGTATGTAAATGGCCTAAGTTTTGTTGTTCAAGATGATATGAGCATGCATCGCACTCTTACAGTGGAGGATGCATATCAAATGGCCCTCAAGGCAGAGGAGAAATTGAAAAGGATTAATAGAAGAGGTAAGAAGGGATTCACGCCCTCTTTAGGTCGGGGTCGAAGTGGATCTAATTTTCTCAAGGGAGAATCCTCAATACCTGCTAAACAAGAAGAAGATGGGCAGAATCTGAGAGGAAGAGGATACCAATGAGGTAGAGGTTATGGTGGTGGATGAAATGGGAATGATCCGAGGAGGTCGTATACCTGTTATGGATGTGGTGAGGAGGGGCATAGAGCATTTGAGTGTCCCCAATGTGATGTCCAAGAAAGGGGTCAAGGAGGACAAGGAAGGGTCAATCTGGTTGAGATGGAAGAGCAGGATGAGGATGAAGTTGTTGCTGACATGGGGGAAGCCCTTATGATAAGGAGGACATTGATTGCTCCTAAGAAAGAGATGGTGCAGAGAAAAGTAAAGGGGTAGACCATAGATGGTGAAGATTCTTGGCTACGAATGAACATATTTCGAACAAGGTGTACATCAGGAGGGAAGGTATGTAACATTGTCATTGATGGTGGTATCTGTGAGAATATGGTGTCAAATGTCATGGTTGATAAAATGCACCTGAAATGTGAAAAACATCCTTATCCATATCGCATCTCATGGGTTAAGAAGGGGAATGAGGTAACAGTAGATCAGAGGTGTTTAATTAAATTTTCAATTGGGAGCACTTACAAGGATGAAGTGTGGTGTGATGTGATCTCGATGGATGCATGTCACATTCTATTGGGAAGACCTTGGCATTACGATAGGGATACTAACCATAATGGGAGAAAGAATACTTACACATTATGGAAGGATGGTGTAAAGGTAGTTCTTGTACCTCTAAAGGAGGATGGGCCGAGTGAGAGCTTGTTGATGATGAAGGAGTTTCTTACAGAGATCAAGGATGCTAGCTTCTGTTATGCCTTAACAACTAGGAAGCTAGAAATAGAGGAAGTGGTTATGCCTACAATAGCAACTAAGTTGCTAAGTGAATATAAATATGTCACACCAAAGGAGTTACTAGATGGGCTACCACCAAAGAGGGATATCCAACATCACATGGATTTGATTCCAGGATCAATGCTCCCAAATCAGGCAGCTTATCGGTTGAACCCAACACAGAATGCAAAGTTGAGTAGGCAAGTGACAGAGTTGATAAAGAAGGGATTAGTTAGGGAGAGTATGAGTCCATGTGCGACTCCAGCATTACTGACCCCAAAGAAATATGGTGACTTGCGGATGTGTGTGGATAGTAGAGCCATAAACAAGATCACAATAAAGTATCGGTATCCTATGCCGAGAGTGGATGATATGATGGATGGATTGGCTGGAGCTAAATACTTTAGTAAAATTGATCTGCAGAGTGGCTACTACCAGATCATAATTCGAGAAGGGGATGAATGGAAGACAACTTTTAAGATAAAATATGGATTGTACGAGTGGATGGTGATGCCATTTGGGTTGTCTAATGCACCCAGTACATTTATGCGGTTGATGAACAGAGTACTATAGGAATATAATGGTAAGTTTGTGGTTGTGTATTTTGATGATATTTTGATTTATATTAAAAGTGAAGAAGAGAATTTGTTACACTTGAAATTAGTGTTAGACGTGCTCAGGAAGGAGAAATTGTATGTCAACCTGAAGAAATGTAGATTTCTTCAAGATAGTTTAGTGTTTTTGGGATTTGTAATCTCGAGAGATGGCATGAGGATGGATGATGAGAAAGTGAAGGCGATTCTGGAATGGCCTCTTCCACGATCTATAACATAAGTAAGGAGCTTTCATGGACTAGCTACCTTTTACATGAAGTTCATCAGGAACTTCAATAGTATAGCTGCCCCTATAACTGAGTGCACGAAGGGGAAAGAGTTTGTATGGACTACGATAGCAACAGAGAGTTTTGAACTCTTGAAGAAGAAGGTGTCGGAAGCCCCTATTCTAGTGTTACCATATTTTAGTAAGGTGTTTGAGGTTGATTGTGATGCCTCATTTTTTGGAATTGGTGGTGTCTTAAGTCAAGAGGGCCGACCTGTAGCATTTTTTAGTGAGAATATGAATGATGCAAGGAAGAATTATTCTACATATGATGTGGAATTTTATGAAATTGTGCAAGCATTGCAACATTGGAGGCACTACTTAATCTCAAAGGAGTTTGTGTTGTTTACTGATCATGAAGCATTGAGGTATGTCAATTCTTAGAAAACGTTAAATAGCAGGCATGCCAAATGGGTTTCATTTTTGCAACAAGTATACATTTGTCCTGAAACACAAGTCGGGAAAATAGAATAAGGTTGTTGATGCATTGAGTAGGAGAGTCTTGTTGTTGACCACTATGGAGAATGAAGTGGTAGGATTTGAGGGGATTAAAGATATGTATGAATCTAATGCAGATTTTGGGAATATTGTGCAATAGTGCAAAAGTGCGGTAGGGGGCGAGTCCCATACTATTTTTGAAGAGTATTTTTTATAGAATGGTTACTTGTTTAAGGGTAATCGATTATACATTCCCAATGGCTCTATGAGAGAGAACATCTTGAGGGAATTACATAGTGGGGGTTTGGCTGGTCATTTTGGAGTAGCCAAAACTACCACTCTTGTAGAGGAGAAGTACTATTGGCCAAAAATGAAGAGAGATATAATCAAGTTTGTCTCTAGATGCAGAGTATGTTAAATGGCTAAGGGCCATGCACAAAATACAAGGTTGTATATGCCACTGCCAGTTCCTACAGGACCATGGACCGATCTGAGTATGGATTTTGTGTTGGGGTTGCCCAAGACACAGAGGGGTAAGGATTAAATTTTTGTTGTGGTAGACAGATTTTAAAAAATGGTGCATTTCATTGCTTGCCAGAAAACTAATGATGCAACTAGGACTGCAGTCTTATTCTTTGATGAGATTGTGTGGTTGCATGGTGTTCCAAAGACTATTACTTCTGATCGAGATACTAAGTTCTTGAGTCACTTTTGGAGGACGTTGTGGAAAAATTTGAACACCAGGTTGCAGTTCAGTAGTGCTTACCACCCACATACCGATTGGCAAATAGAGGTAGTGAATAGAAGTTTGGGAAACCTCTTACGATGCATAGTTGGAGAAAAACCAAAACAATGGGATTTAGCCTTGTCACAAGCCAAATTTGCATACAATAGTTTAGTGAATAGGTCGACAAAGAGTTTGCTAATGCACACAGAAGGGTGAAAGCGTTTGAAGAGGGTGATATGGTCATGGTTCATATTAGGAAAGAAATATTTCCTAAGGGGTATAAAAAATTGAAACTTAAGAAAATTGGGCCATGCAGGATTTTGAAGAAGATCAATGATAATGCCTATAAAGTGGAGATGCCTGATGAATTTGATATTTCATTAATTTTTAATGTTTCTAATTTATTTTAGTATCTTGGTACTATCGAGGATGGTGAATTATAGGAGATAGTAAATTGGGCACGATAGATGCCTAAGAAGAAAAAATATAGAGTTGCACAGGTGCTCGATAAGAAGGTGATCACCACCAGACATGGGAGCTACAACAAATTCTTGGTTCAGTGGGAAGGATTACCATAGTCAGATAACACTTGGGTTTTAGAGTCAGAGCTAAAGAAAATTGATAACCAGAAGCTACAGGATTTCAATTCAGCTGAACTCACAGGAGCTGAGTTCTTTTTCACCAGAGGAGAATGATGCACCTTGCCGGAGCCATAACTTGTGAACCGTACGCCCGTTTGCCTTGAAATTTAATAGGTGGTTCTGCATGTATGTTCTGCATCAGGCAAATCTTTGATTGACCTGACTCTCCAAAAAAATGTTTTCGGGACCTAACTCCTCCATCTAGTGTCCCAAAATTAGCTTTTAGAATAGGTTCTCGGGTTTTTTGGGTTTTTTTTGCTGTTAGAAGTTTATTATCTTTTGTTATACCTTAATTTGAGACCTAATATTTTAAATTAAGGTTTTTTATTTTAAGAGGGATGTGTGCACCAAATTTGGGCACAATCCGACTCATTTCTATTTTTAGAAGTTTTTAGAAAGAAGATTTATTTTTAGTAAAAAATTTTAGGTTTCTTTAGTTTTGATTGCTATATGATGGATTGTAATATTTTGTAGAAGGAGGTGAATCCAGGAATGATAAAAGAATATCAATTTGTAGGTTTCTTCCATGTATATTCCATTTGTGTTATGTGATTGGAGTCCATTTTGTTGGTCTCTTGTAGATGAGTTTACATTATTTGGTATCAAAGTGGGTGTGATCTCGCTAGTGAAGGGAAGATGCCACCTAGAAGATATGCCCATATGAATAGGCAGATCGAGGATCTGAATGCAAAAATAGCATGATTGACTAGTGTGATTGATCGCATGGGAGAGAGACATCCTAGGGCACATGCATATCAAGGATCTAATGATGAAAATATACCTAAGGAATGTGGATCTGAGGTCCATGTAGAAGCAAAACTAGAGGGCCTAGAGGAAGAAGGGCACGGTTTTGAAAATTGACTAATATGAGCTCTAGAGGGGCTTAAGGGGAATTGATATGGGATCAAGATCGAGGTTCTCGAGTATGCTGGTGGGTTGAAACTAGAGGAGTTGATCGATTGGATCAATAGCCTAGAAAAATATTTTGAATGGAGTAACCTTGCTGAAGAGAAGAAGGTTAAGCTCGCATGCACAAAGTTGAAGGGACATGCATTGATTTGGTGGGATCATTTATAGACTACATGACAGAGGAATGGAAAGGAAAAGATCAAGGATTGGACAAATATGAAGAAGAAGTTATAGGAAAAATTTATACTTGTAGACTACTCCCAAACCCTATTTCATAGATTTTAGAATCTTTGACAGAAGGATCAAAGCATTGAGGACTATACTAATGAATTCTACAAGCTATCCATTCGAGTGGAGCACAATGAGACGGAGGACCAAAAGGCTGCCAGGTATGTAAATGGCCTAAGTTTTGTTGTTCAAGATGAGATGAGCATGCATCACACTCTTACGGTGGAGGATGCATATCAAATGGCCCTCAAGGCGGAGGAGAAATTGAAAAGGATTAATAGAAGAGGTAAGAAGGGATTCACACCCTCTTTAGGTCAGGGTCGAAGTGGATCTAATTTTCTCAAGGGAGAATCCTCAATACCTGCTAAACAAGAAGAAGATGGGCAGAATCTGAGAGGAAGAGGATACCAATGAGGTAGAGGTTATGATGGTGGACAAAATGGGAATGATCCGAGAAGGTCGTATACCTGTTATGGATGTGGTGAGGAGGGGCACAGAGCATTTGAGTGTCCCCAATGTGATGTCCAAGAAAGGGGTCAAGGAGGACAAGGAAGGGTCAATCTGGTTGAGATGGAAGAGTAGGATGAGGATGAAGTTGTTGTTGACATGGGGGAAGCACTTATGATAAGGAGGACGTTGATTGCTCCTAAGAAAGAGATGGTGTAGAGCAAAGCAAAGGGGCAGACCATATATGGTGAAGATTCTTGGCTATGAATGAACATATTTCGAACAAGGTGTACATCATGAGGGAAGGTATGTAACATTGTCATTGATGGTGGTAGCTGTGAGAATATGGTGTCAAATGTCATGGTTGATAAAATGCACCTGAAATGTGAAAAACATCCTTATCCATATCGCATCTCATGGGTTAAGAAGGGGAATGAGGTAATAGTAGATCAGAGGTGTTTAATTAAATTTTCAATTGGGAGCACTTACAAGGATGAAGTGTGGTGTGATGTGATCTCGATGGATGCATGTCACATTCTATTGGGAAGACCTTGGCATTACGATAGGGATACTAACCATAATGGGAGAAAGAATACTTACACATTCTGGAAGGATGGTGTAAAGGTAGTTCTTGTACCTCTGAAGGAGGATGGGCTGAGTGAGAGCTTGTTGACGATGAAGGAGTTTCTTGCAGAGATCAGGGATGCTAGCTTCTGTTATGCCTTAACAACTAGGAAGCTAGAAATAGAGGAAGTGGTTATGCCTATAGCAGCAGCTAAGTTGCTAAGTGAATATAAATATGTCACACCAGAGGAGTTACCAGATGGGCTACCACCAAAAAGGGATATCCAACATCACATGGATTTGATTCCAGGATCAGCGCTCCCAAATCAGGCATCTTATCGGTTGAACCCAACACAAAATGCAAAGTTGAGTAGGCAAGTGACAGAGTTGATAAAGAAGGGATTAGTTAGGGAGAGTATGAGTCCATGTGCGACTCCAGCATTGCTGACCCCGAAGAAATATGGTGACTGGTGGATGTGTGTGGATAGTAGAGCCATAAACAAAATCATAATAAAGTATCGGTATCCTATGCCGAGAGTGGATGACATGATGGATGGATTGGCTAGAGCTAAATACTTCAATAAAATTGATCTACAGAGTGGCTACTACCAGATCAAAATTAGAGAAGGGGATGAATGGAAGACAACTTTTAAGATAAAATATGGATTGTACGAGTGGATGGTGATGCCATTTGGGTTGTCTAATGCACCCAATACATTTATGCGGTTGATGAACAGAGTACTACGAGAATATAATGGTAAGTTTGTGGTTGTGTATTTTGATGATATTTTGATTTATAGTAAAAGTGAAGAAGAGCATTTGTTACACCTGAAATTAGTGTTAGACGTGCTCAGGAAGGAGAAATTGTATGTCAACCTAAAGAAATGTAGATTTCTTCAAGATAGTTTAGTGTTTTTGGTATTTGTAATCTCAAGAGATGGCATGAGGATGGATGATGAGAAAGTGAAGGCGATTCTGGAATGGCCTCTTCCATGATCTATAACAGAAGTAAGGAGCTTTCATGGACTAGCTACCTTTTACAGGAAGTTCATCAGGAACTTCAGTAGTATAGTTGCCCCTATAACTGAGTGCACGAAGGGGAAAGAGTTTGTATGGACTACGACAGCAACAAAGAGTTTTGAACTCTTGAAGAAGAAGGTGTCGAAAGCCCCTGTTCTAGTGTTACCATATTTTAGTAAGGTGTTTGAGGTTGATTGTGATGCCTCATTTGTTGGGATTGGTGGTGTCTTAAGTCAAGAGGGCCGACCTGTAGCATTTTTTAGTGAGAAGTTGAATGATGCAAGGAAGAATTATTCTACATATGATGTGGAATTTTATGCAATTGTGCAAGCATTGCAACATTGGAGGCACTACTTAATCTCAAAGGAGTTTGTGTTGTTTACTAATCATGAAGCATTGAGGTATGTCAATTCTCAGAAAAGGTTAAATAGTAGGCATGCCAAATGGGTTTCATTTTTGCAACAGTATACATTTGTCCTGAAACACAAGTCGGGAAAACAGAATAAGGTTGTTGATGCATTGAGTAGGAGAGTCTTGTTGTTGACCACTATGGAGAATGAAGTGGTAGGATTTGAGGGGATTAAAGATCTGTATGAATCTGATGCAGATTTTAGGAATATTGTGCAACAGTGCAAAAGTGTGGTAGAGGGTGAGTCCCATACTATTTTTGAAGAGTATTTTTTATAGAATGGTTACTTGTTTAAGGGTAATCAATTATGCATTCCCAATGGCTCTATGAGAGAGAACATCTTGAGGGAATTACATAGTGGGGGTTTGGCTAGTCATTTTGGAGTAGCCAAAACTACCACTCTTGTAGAGGAGAAGTACTATTGGCCAAAAATGAAGAGAGACATAATCAAGTTTGTCTCTAGATGTAGAGTATGTCAAATGGCTAAGGGCCATGCACAAAATATAGGGTTGTATATGCCACTGCCAGTTCCTACAGGACCATGGACCGATCTGAGTATGGATTTTGTGTTGGGGTTGCCCAAGACACAGAGGGGTAAGGATTAAATTTTTGTTGTGGTAGACAAATTTTCAAAAATGGTGCATTTCATTGCTTTCCAGAAAACTAATGATGCAACTAGGACTGCAGTCTTATTCTTTGATGAGATTGTGTGGTTGCATGGTGTTCCAAAGACTATTACTTCTGATCGGGATACTAAGTTCTTGAGTCACTTTTGGAGGATGTTGTGGAAAAATTTGAACACTAGGTTGCAGTTCAGTAGTGCTTACCACCCACAGACCGATGGGCAAACAGAGGTAGTGAACAGAATCTTGGGAAACCTCTTATGATGCATAGTTGGAGAAAAACCAAAATAATGGGATTTAGCCTTGTCACAAGCCAAATTTGCATACAACAGTTCAGTGAACAGGTCGACAGGTAAATCTCCTTTTCAAATTATTTATGGTCAAAATCCTAGAGGTGTATTAGATTTGGTTGAGTTACCAATTGGGGAACAAGTTAGTGATGATGTCGAAGCATTTGCTGAGCATATCCAGAAAGTGCAAGAGTTAGTGAGGGAAAAATTGTAGAGTAGTAATGCTCACTACAAAGAGTCTGTTGATGCACACAGAAGGGTGAAAGTGTTTGAAGAGGGTGATATGGTCATGGTTCATCTTAGGAAAGAAATATTTCCTAAGGGGACGTATAACAAATTGAAACTTAAGAAAATTGGGCCATGCAGGATTTTGAAGAAGATCAATGATAATGCCTATAAAGTGGAGTTGCATGATGAATTTGATATTTCACCCATTTTTAATGTTTCTAATTTATTTCAGTATCTTGGTACTATCAAGGATGGTAAATTATAGGAGACAATAAATTGGGCATGACAGATGCCTAAGAAGAAAAAATATAGAGTTGCACAGGTGCTCGATAAGAAGGTGATCACCACCATACATGGGAGCTACAAAAAATTCTTGGTTCAGTGGGAAGGATTACCATAGTTAGATAACACTTGGGTTTTAGAGTTAGAGCTAAAGAAAATTGATAACCAGAAGCTATAGGATTTCAATTCAGCTGAACTCGTAGGAGTTGAGTTCTTTTTCACTAGAGGAGAATGATGCACCTTGCTGGAGACATAACTTGTGAACCGTACGTTTGTTGGCCTTGAAATTTAATAGGTGGTTTTGTGTGTGTGATCTACATAATACAAATCTTTGATTGGGCTGACTCTCCAAAAAAAGTGTTTTCGGGACCTAACTCCTCCATCTAGTGTCCTAAAATTAGCTTTTAGAATAGGTTTCAGAGGGTCTAGAGGAAGAAGGGCACGATTTTGAAAATCGACTGATACAAGCTCTAGAGGGGCTTAAGGGGAATCAATATGGGATCAAGATCGAGGTTCCCAAGTATGTTGGTGGGTTGAAACTAGAGGAGTTGATCTATTGGATCAATAGCCTAGAAAAATATTTTGAATGGAGTAACCTTGCTAAAGAGAAGAAGGTTAAGCTCGCATGCACAAAGTTGAAGGGATATGCATTGATTTGGTGGGATCATTTATAGACTACACGATAGAGGAATGGAAAGGAAAAGATCAGGGATTGGAAAAAGATGAAGAAGGGTAGTACAGAAAAAATTTATACTTGTAGACTACTCCCAAACCCTATTTCGTAGATTTTAGAATCTCCGATAGAAGGATCAAAGCATTGAGGACTATACTAATGAATTCTACAAGCTATCCATTCGAGTGGAGCATAATGAGATGGAGGACCAAAAGGCTTCCAGGTATGTAAATGGCCTAAGTTTTGTTGTTCAATATGAGATGAGCATGCATCGCACTCTTACAGTGGAGGATGCGTATCAAATGGCCCTCAAGGCAGAGGAGAAATTGAAAAGGGTTAATAGAAGAGGTAAGAAGGGATTCACACCCTCTTCAGGTCGGGGTCGAAGTGGATCTAATTTTCTCAAGGGAGAATCCTCAATACCTGCTAAATAAGAAGAAGATGGGCAGAATCTGAGAGGAAGAGGATACCAACGAGGTAGAGGTTACGGTGGTGGACAAAATGGGAATGATCCAAGGAGGTCGTATACCTGTTATGGATGTGGTGAGGAGGGGCACAGAGCATTTGAGTGTCCCCAAAGTGATGTCCAAGAAAGGGGTCAAGGAGGATAAGGAAGGGTCAATCTGGTTGAGATGGAAGAGCAGGATGAGGATGAAGTTATTGCTGACATGGGGGAAGCCCTTATGATAAGGAGGACATTGATTTCTCCTAAGAAAGAGATGATGCAGAGCAAAGAAAATGGGCAGACCATAGATGGTGAAGATTCTTGGCTACAAATGAACATATTTTGAACAAGGTGTACATCAGGAGGGAAGGTATGTAACATTGTCATTGATGGTGGTAGCTGTGAGAATATGGTGTCAAATGTCATGGTTGATAAAATGCACCTGAAATGTGAAAAACATCCTTATCCATATCGTATCTCATGGGTTAAGAAGGGGAATGAGGTAACAGTAGATCAGAGGTGTTTAATTAAATTTTCAATTGGGAGCACTTACAAGGATGAAGTGTGGTGTGATGTGATCTCGATGGATGCATGTCACATTCTATTTGGAAGACCTTGGCAGTACGATAGGGATACTAACCATAATGGGAGAAAGAATACTTACACATTCTGGAAGGATGGTGTAAAGGTAGTTCTTGTACCTCTGAAGGAGGATAGGCCAAGTGAGAGCTTGTTGACGATGAAGGAGTTTCTTGCAGAGATCAGGGACGCTAGCTTTTGTTATGCCTTAACAACTAGGAAGCTAGAAATAGAGGAAGTGGTTATGCCTACAATAATAGCTAAGTTGCTAAGTGAATATAAAGATGTCACACCAGAGGAGTTACTAGATGGGCTACCACCAAAAAGGGATATCCAACATCACATGGATTTGATTCCAGGATCAACGCTCCCAAATCAGGCAGCTTATCGGTTGAACCCAATATAAAATGCAAAGTTGAGTAGGCAAGTGACAGAGTTGATAAAGAAGGGTTTAGTTAGGGAGAGTATGAGTCCATGTGCAACTCTAGCATTGCTGACCCCAAAGAAATATGGTGACTAGCGGATGTGTGTGGATAGTAGAGCCATAAACAAGATCATAATAAAGTATCAATATCCTATGCCGAGAGTGGATGATATGATGGATGGATTTGTTGGAGCTAAATACTTCAGTAAAATTGATCTGCGGAGTGGCTACTACTAGTTCAGAATTCGAGAAGGGGATGAATGGAAGACAACTTTTAAGATAAAATATGGATTGTACGAGTGGATGGTGATGCCATTTGGGTTGTCTAATATACCCAGTACATTTATGCGGTTGATGAAAAAAGTACTACGAGAATATAATGGTAAGTTTGTGGTTGTGTATTTTGATGATATTTTTATTTATATTAAAAGTGAAGAAGAGCATTTGTTACACCTAAAATTAGTGTTAGAAGTGCTCAGGAAGGAGAAATTGTATGTCAACCTGAAGAAATGTAGATTTCTTCAAGATAGTTTAGTGTTTTTGGGATTTGTAATCTTGAGAGATGGCATGAGGATGGATGATGAGAAAGTGAAGGCGATTATGGAATGGCCTCTTCCATGATCTATAATAGAAGTAAGGAGCTTTCATGGACTAGCTACCTTTTACAGAAAGTTCATCAGGAACTTCAGTAGTATAGCTGCCCCTATAACTGAGTGCACGAAGGGGAAAGAGTTTGTATGGACTACGACAACAATAGAGAGTTTTGAACTCTTGAAGAAGAAGGTGTCGGAAGCCCCTGTTCTAGTGTTACCATATTTTAGTAAGGTGTTTGAGGTTGATTGTGATGCCTCATTTGTTGGGATTGGTGGTGTCTTAAGTCAAGAGGGCCGACTTGTAGCATTTTTTAGTGAGAAGTTGAATGATGCAAGGAAGAATTATTCTACATATGATGTGGAATTTTATGCAATTGTGCAAGCATTGCAACATTGGAGGCACTACTTAATCTCAAAGGAGTTTGTGTTGTTTACTGATCATGAAGCATTGAGGTATGTCAATTCTCAAAAAAAGTTAAATAGTAGGCATGCCAAATGGGTTTCATTTTTGTAATAGTATACATTTGTCTGAAAGCACAAGTTAGGAAAAAAGAATAAGGTTGTTGATGCATTGAGTAGGAGAGTCTTGTTGTTGACCACTATGGAGAATGAAGTGGTAGGATTTGAGGGGATTAAAGATCTATATGAATCTGATGCAGATTTTGGGAATATTGTGCAACAATGCAAAAGTGCGGTAGAGGGTGAGTCCCGTACTATTTTTGAAGAGTATTTTTTTCATAGAATGGTTACTTGTTTAAGGGTAATCGATTATGCATTCCCAATGGCTCTATGAGAGAGAACATCTTGAGGGAATTACATAGTGGGGGTTTGGCTGGTCATTTTGGAGTAGCCAAAACTACCACTCTTGTAGAGGAGAAGTACTATTGGCCAAAAATGAAGAGAGACATAATCAAGTTTATCTCTAGATGTAGAGTATGTCAAATGGCTAAGGGCCATGCACAAAATACAGGGTTGTATATGCCACTGCCACTTCCTACAGGACCATGGACCGATCTGAGTATGGATTTCGTGTTGGGGTTGCCCAAGACATAGAGGGGTAAGGATTCAGTTTTTATTGTGCTAGACAAGTTTTCAAAAATGGTGCATTTCATTGCTTGCTAGAAAACTAATGATGCAACTAGGATTGCAGTCTTATTCTTTGATGAGATTGTGCGGTTGCATGGTGTTCCAAAGACTATTACTTCTGATCGGGATACTAAGTTCTTGAGTCACTTTTGGAGGATATTGTGGAAAAATTTGAACACCAGGTTGCAGTTCAGTAGTGCTTACCACCCACAGACCGATGGGCAAACAGAGGTAGTGAACAGAATCTTGGGAAACCTCTTACGATGCATAGTTGGAGAAAAACCAAAACAATGGGATTTAGCCTTGTCACAAGCCAAATTTGCATACAACAGTTTAGTGAATAGATCAATAGGTAAATCTCCTTTTCAAATTATTTATGGTCAAAATCCTAGAGGTGTATTAGATTTGGTTGAGTTACCAATTGGGGAACAAGTTAGTGATGATGCAGAAGCATTTGCTGAGCATATCCAGAAAGTGCAAGAGTTAGTGAGGGAAAAATTGCAGAGTAGTAATGCTCACTACAAAGAGTTTATTGATGCACACAAAAGGGTGAAAGTGTTTGAAGAGGGTGATATGGTCATGGTTCATCTTAGGAAAGAAATATTTCCTAAGGGGACGTATAACAAACTGAAACTTAAGAAAATTGGGCCATGCAGGATTTTTAAGAAGATCAATGATAATGCCTATAAAGTGGAGTTGCCCGATGAATTTGATATTTCACCCATTTTTAATGTTTTTGATTTATTTTAGTATCTTGGTACTTCCAAGGATGGTGAATTACATGAGATAGTAAATTGGGCACGATAGATGCCTAAGAAGAAAAATATAGAGTTGCACAGGTGCTCGATAAGAAGGTGATCACCACCAGACATGGGAGCTACAACAGATTCCTGGTTCAATGGGAAGGATTACCATAGTCGGATAACACTTGGGTTTCAAAGTTAGAGCTAAAGAAAATTGATAACCAGAAGCTACAGGATTTCAATTCAGCTGAACTCGTAGGAGCTGAGTTCTTTTTCACTAGAGGAGAATGATGCACCTTCTCGGAGCCATAACTTGTGAACCGTACGCCCGTTTGCCTTGAAATTTAATAGGTGGTTCTATGTGCATGTAATATGCATTAGGAAAACATTTTTATTGATCTGACTCTCCAAAAAAAGTGTTTTCGGGACCTAACTCCTCCATCTAGTGTCCCAAAATTAGCTTTTAGAATAGGTTCTCGAGTTTTTTGGGTTTTTTTGGCTGTTAGAAGTTTATTATATTTTGTTATACCTTAATTTGAGACCTAATATTTTAAATTAAGGTTTGTTATTTTAAGAGGGATGTGTGCACCGAATTTGGGTGCAATCCGACTCATTTCTATTTTTAGAAGTTTTTAGAAAAAAGATCTATTTTTAGTAGTTTTAGAAGAAAGACATTTTTATTGTTTCTTTGGTTTTTGGTTGCTATATGATGGATTTTAATCTTTTGTATAAGGGGTGTGAATTCAGGAATGAGAAGAATATCAATTTGTAGGTTTATTCCATTATATTGCATTTGTGTTATGTGATTGGAGTCCATTTTGTTGGTCTCTTGTAGTTGAGTTTACATCATTTGGTATCAGAGCAGGTGTGATCTCACTAGTGAAGGGAAGATGCCACCTAGAAGATATGCCCATATGAATAGGAAGATCGAGGATCTGAATGTAGAAATAGCATGGCTGACTGGTGTGATTGATCGCATGGGAGAGAGACATCCCAGGGCACATGCAGATCAAGGATCTGATGATGAAAATATACCTGAGGAACGTGGATCTAAGGTCCACGTAGAAGCAGAACTAGAGGGCCTAAAGGAAGAAGGGCACGATTTTGAAAATCGACTGATACGAGCTCTAGAGGGGCTTAAGGGGAATCGAGATGGGATCAAGATCGAGGTTCTTGAGTATGCTGGTGGGTTGAAACTAGAGGAGTTGATCGATTGGATCAATAGCCTAGAAAAATATTTTGAATGGAGTAACCTTGCTGAAGAGAAGAAGGTTAAGCTCGCATGCACAAAGTTGAAGGGACATGCATTGATTTGGTGGGATAATTTATAGACTACATGACAGAGGAATGGAAAGGAAAAGATCAGGGATTGGAAAAATATGAAGAAGAAGTTATAGGAAAAATTTATACCTGTAGACTACTCCCAAACCCTATTTCGTAGATTTCAAAATCTCCAACAGAAGGATCAAAGCATTGAGGACTATACTAATGAATTCTACAAGCTATCCATTCGAGTGGAGCACAATGAGACGAAGGACCAAAAGGCTGCCAGGTATGTAAATGGCCTAAGTTTTGTTTTCCAAGATGAGATGAGCATGCATCGCACTCTTACAATGGAGGATGCGTATCAAATGGCCCTCAAGGTGAAGGAGAAATTGAAAAGGATTAATAGAAGAGGTAAGAAGGGATTCACGCCCTCTTCAGGTCGAGGTTGAAGTGGATCTAATTTTATCAAGGGAGAATCCTCAATACTTGCTAAATAAGAAGAATATGGGAAGAATATTAGAGGAAGAGGATACCAACGAGGTAGAGGTTACGGTGGTGGACGAAATGGGAATGATCCGAGGAGGTTGTATACCTGTTATGGATGTGGTGAGGAGGGGCACAGAGCATTTGAGTATCCCCAACATGATGTCCAAGAAAGGGGTCAAGGAGGACAAGGAAGTGTCAATATGGTTGAGATGGAAGAACAAGATGAGGATGAAGTTGTTGTTGACATGGGGGAAGCCCTTATGATAAGGAGAACGTTGATTGCTCCTAATAAAGAGATGGTGTAGAGCAAAGCAAAGGGGTAGACCATAGATGGTGAGGATTCTTGGCTGGGAACAAACATATTTTGAACAATGTGTACATCATGAGGGAAGGTATGTAACATTGTCATTGATGGTGGTAGTTGTGAGAATATGGTGTCAAATGTCATGGTTGAAAAAATGCACCTGAAATGTGAAAAACATCCTTATCCATATCGCATATCATGGGTTAAGGAGGGATGAGGTAATAGTAGATATAGGTGTTTAGATTAATTGTGATTGATTGGTTTTGAGTACTTACTATGATGAAGTGGGAAGAGATCTGATAGATACTTTTACAGAAGTTCATAGGAAGACTTTAGATAGTGATAGTTACCCCTAATAAATGAGTGCATGAAGGAGTGTAAAGGAGTTTGTATGGACTATGGAAGCAAGAAAGAGTTTTGAACTTTTGAAGATGAAGGAGTAAGCCTTTTAGTGTTACCAGATTAGGGATTCGAGGTTGATTGTGATGCCCATTTTTTGGAATTGGGAGTTAAGTAGGGTGGTTAGCCTTTTAGTGAGAAGTGAATAAGATGCAAGGAAGAATTATTCTACATATGATGTGGAATTTTATGCAATTGGATGTCAAGCATTGCAACATTGAGTATTACTTCTAAGGAGTCAGTGTGTTTCATCATGTATTGGTATGTAAATTCTAAAAAAAAATTAAATAGTAGGCATGCCAAATGGGTTTCATTTTTGCAACAGTATACACTTTGTCCTGAAACACAAGTCGAGAAAACAAAATAAGGTTGTTGATGCATTGAGTAGGAGAGTCTTGTTGTTGACCACTATGGAGAATGAAGTGGTAGGATTTGAGGGGATTAAATATCTGTATGAATCTGATGCAGATTTTGGGAATATTATGCAACAGTGCAAAAGCGCGGTAGGAGGCGAGTCCCATACTATTTTTGAATAGTATTTTTTATAGAATGGTTACTTGTTTAAGGGTAATCGATTATGCATTCCCAATGGCTCTATGAGAGAGAACATCTTGAGGGAATTACATAGTGGGGGTTTGGTTGGTCATTTTGGAGTAGCCAAAACTACCACTCTTGTAGAGGAGAAGTACTATTGGCAAAAATTGAAGAGAGACATAATCAAGTTTGTCTCTAGATGCAGAGTATGTCAAATGGCTAAGGGCCATGCACAAAATACAGGGTTGTATATGCCACTACCACTTCCTACATGACCATCGACCGATCTAAGTATGGATTTTGTGTTGGGGTTGCCCAATACATAGAGGGGTAAGGATTAAATTTTTGTTGTGGTAGATAGATTTTTAAAAATGGTGCATTTCATTCCTTTCTAGAAAACTAATGATGCAACTAGGACTGCAGTCTTATTCTTTGATGAAATTGTGTGGTTGCATGGTGTTCCAAAGACTATTACTTCTGATCGGGATACTAAGTTCTTGAGTCACTTTTGGAGGACATTGTGGAAGAATTTGAACACCAGGTTGTAGTTCAGTAGTGCTTACCACCCATAGACCGATGGGAAAATAGAGGTAGTGAACAGAAGCTTGGGAAACCTCTTACGATGCATAGTTGGAGAAAAACAAAAACAATGGGATTTAGCCTTGTCATAAGCCAAATTTGCATACAACAATTTAGTGAACAGGTTAATAGGTAAATCTCCTTTTCAAATTATTTATGTTCAAAATCCTAGAGGTGTATTAGATTTGGTTGAGTTACCAATTGGGGAACAAGTTAGTGATGATGTAGAAGCATTTGCTGAGCATATCCAAAAAGTGCAAGAGTTAGTGAGGGAAAAATTGCAGAGTAGTAATGCTCACTACAAAGAGTCTGTTGATGCACACAGAAGGGTGAAAGTGTTTGAAGAGGGTGATATGGTCATGGTTCATCTTAGGAAAGAAATATTTCCTAAGGGGATGTATAACAAATTGAAACTTAAGAAAATTGGGCCATGCAAGATTTTGAAGAAGATCAATGATAATGCCTATAAAGTGGAGCTACTCGATGAATTTGATATTTCACCCATTTTTAATGTTTTTGATTTATTTTAGTATCTTGGTACTATCGAGGATGGTGAATTATAAGAGACAATAAATTGGGCACGACAGATGCCTAAGAAGAAAAAATATAGAGTTGCACAGGTGCTCGATAAGAAGGTGATCACCACTAGACATGGGAGCTACAACAAATTCCTAGTTCAGTGGGAAGGATTACCATAGTCAGATAACACTTGGGTTTCAGAGTCAGAGCTAAAGAAAATTGATAACCAGAAGCTACAGGATTTCAATTCAGTTGAACTCGTAGGAGCTGAGTTCTTTTTCACTAGAGGAGAATGATGCACCTTGCCGGAGCCATAACTTGTGAACCGTACGCCCGTTTGCCTTGAAATTTAACAGGTGGTTCCGTGTGCGTGTTCTACATCAGGAAAATCTATGATTGGCTTGACTCTCCAAAAATCATGTTTTTGGGACCTAACTCCTCCATCTAGTGTCCCAAAATTAGCTTTTAGAATAGGTTCTCGGGTTTTTTGGGTTTTTTTGCATGTTAGAAGTTTATTATCTTTTGTTATACCTTAATTTGAGACCTAATATTTTAAAGTAAGGTTTGTTATTTTAAGAGGGATGTGTGCACCGAATTTGGGTGCAATCCGACTCATTTCTATTTTTAGAATTTTTTAGAAAAAAGATCTATTTTTAGTAGTTTTTAGAAAAAAATATTTTTAGGGTTTTTTAGGGTTTCTTTGGTTTTCGGTTGCTATATGATGGATTGTAATATTTTGTAGAAGGGGTGTGAATTCAAGAATGAGAAGAATATCAATTTTTAGGTTTCTTCCATTATATTGCATTTGTGTTATGTGATTGGAGTCCATTTTGTTGGTCTCTTGTAGTTGAGTTTACATCATTTGGTATCAAAGCGGGTGTGATCTCGCTAGTGAAGGGAAGATGCCACCTAGAAGATATGCCCATATGAATAGGTAGATCGAGGATCTGAATGTAGAAATAGCATGGTTGATTGGTGTGATTGATCGCATGGGAGAGAGACGTCCTAGGGCACATGCAGATCAAGGATCTGATGATGAAAATATACTTGAGGAACGTGGATCTGAGGTCCACGTAGAAGTAGAACCAGAGGGCCTAGAGGAAGAAGGGCACGATTTTGAAAATCGGCTGATACGAGCTCTAGAGGGGCTTAAGGGGAATCGAGATGGGATCAAGATCGAGGTTCTCGAGTATGCTGGTGGGTTGAAACTAGAGGAGTTGATCGATTGGATCAATAGCCTAGAAAAATATTTTGAATGGAGTAACCTTGCTGAAGAGAAGAAGGTTAAGCTCACATGCACAAAGTTGAAGGGACATGCATTGATTTGGTGGGATCATTTACAGACTACACGATAGAGGAATGGAAAGGAAAAGATCAAGGATTGGACAAAGATGAAGAAGAAGTTACAGGAAAAATTTATACCTGTAGACTACTCCCAAACCCTATTTCATAGATTTTAGAATCTCCGATAGAAGGATCAAAGCATTGAGGACTATACTAATGAATTCTACAAGCTATCCATTCGAGTGGAGCACAATGAGATGGAGGACCAAAAGGCTGCTAGGTATGTAAATGGCCTAAGTTTTGTTGTCCAAGATGAGATGAGCATGCATCGCACTCTTACAATGGAGGATGCATATCAAATGGCCCTCAAGGCAGAGGAGAAATTGAAAAGGGTTAATAGAAGAGGTAAGAAGGGATTCACACCCTCTTCAGGTCGGGGTCTAAGTGGATCTAATTTTCTCAAGGGAGAATCCTCAATACCTACTAAACAAGAAGAAGATGGGCAGAATCTGAGAGGAAGAGGATACCAATGAGGTAGAGGTTATGGTGGTGGATGAAATGGGAATGATCCAAGAAGGTCGTATACCTGTTATGGATGTGGTGAGGAGGGGCACAGAGCATTTGAGTGTCCCCAATGTGATGTCCAAGAAAGGGGTCAAGGAGGACAAGGAAGGGTCAATCTGGTTGAGATGGAAGAGCAGGATGAGGATGAAGTTGTTGCTGACATGGGGGAAGCACTTATGATAAGGAGGACATTGATTGTTCCTAATAAAGAGAAGGTGTAGAGCAAAGCGAAGGGGCAGACCATAGATGGTGATGATTCTGGGCTATGAACAAACATCTTTCGAACAAGGTGTACATCAGGAGGGAAGGTATGTAACATTGTCATTGATGGTGGTAGCTGTGAGAATATGGTGTCAAATGTCATGGTTGATAAAATGAACCTGGAATGCGAAAAGTATCCTTATCCATATCGCATCTCATGGGTTAAGAAGGGGAATGAGGTAACAGTAGATCAGAGGTGTTTAATTAAATTTTCAATTGGGAGCACTTACAAGGATGAAGTGTGGTGTGATGTGATCTCGATGGATGCATGTCACATTCTATTGGGAAGACCTTGGCGTTACGATAGGGATACTAACCATAATGGGAGAAAGAATACTTACACATTCTGGAAGGATGGTGTAAAGGTAGTTCTTGTACCTCTAAAGGAGGATGGGCCGAGTGAGAGCTTGTTGACGATGAAGGAGTTTCTTGCAAAGATCAAGGATGCTAGCTTCTGTTATGCCTTAACAACTAGGAAGCTAGAAACAGAGGAAGTGGTTATGCCTACAACAACAGCTAAGTTGCTAAGTGAATATAAAGATGTCACACCAGAGGAGTTACCGGATGGGCTACCACCAAAGAGGGATATCCAACATCACATGGATTTGATTCCAGGATCAGCGCTCCCAAATCAGGCAGCTTATCGGTTGAACCCAACACAGAATGCAGAGTTGAGTAGGCAAGTGACAGAGTTGATAAAGAAGGGATTAGTTAGGGAGAGTATGAGTCCATGTGCGACTCCAGCATTGCTGACCCCAAAGAAATATGGTGACTGGCGAATGTGTGTGGATAGTAGAGCCATAAACAAGATCACAATAAAGTATCGGTATCCTATGCCGAGAGTGGATGACATGATGGATGGATTGGCTAGAGCTAAATACTTCAGTAAAATTGATCTACGAAGTGGCTACTACCAGATCAGAATTAGAGAAGGGGATGAATGGAAGACAACTTTTAAGACAAAATATGGGTTGTACGAGTGGATGGTGATGCCATTTGGGTTGTCTAATGCACCCAGTACATTTATGCGGTTGATGAACAAAGTACTACGGGAATATAATGGTAAGTTTGTGGTTGTGTATTTTGATGATATTTTGATTTATAGTAAAAGTGAAGAGGAGCATTTGTTACACCTGAAATTAGTGTTAGACGTGCTCAGGAAGGAGAAATTGTATGTCAACCTAAAGAAATATAGATTTCTTCAGGATAGTTTAGTGTTTTTAGGATTTGTAATCTCAAGAGATGGCATGAGGATGGATGATGAGAAAGTGAAGGCGATTCTAGAATGGCCTCTTCCACGAACTATAACAGAAGTAAGGAGCTTTCATGGCCTAGCTACCTTTTACAGAAAGTTCATCAGGAACTTCAGTAGTATAGCTGCCCCTATAACTGAGTGCACGAAGGGGAAAGAGTTTGTATGGACTATGGCAGCAACAAAGAGTTTTGAACTCTTGAAGAAGAAGGTGTCGGAAGACCCTGTTCTAGTGTTACCAGATTTTAGTAAGGTGTTTGAGGTTGATTGTGATGCCTCATTTGTTGGAATTGGTGGTGTCTTAAGTCAAGAGGGCCGACCTATAGCATTTTTTAGTGAGAAGCTGAATGATGCAAGGAAGAATTATTCTACATATGATGTGGAATTTTATGCAATTGTGCAAGCATTGCAACATTGGAGGCACTACTTACTCTCAAAGGAGTTTGTGTTGTTTACTTGATCATGAAGCATTGAGGTATGTCAACTCTCAGAAAAATTTAAATAGTAGGCATGCCAAATGGGTTTCATTTTTGCAACAGTATACATTTGTCCTGAAGCACAAGTCGGGCAAACAAAATAAGGTTGTTGATGCATTGAGTAGGAGAGTCTTGTTGTTGACCACTATGGAGAATGAAGTGGTAGGATTTGAGGGGATTAAAGATCTATATGAATCTGATGCAGATTTTGGGAATATTGTGCAACAGTGTAAAAGTGCGGTAGAGGGTGAGTCTCGTACTATTTTTGAAGAGTATTTTTTATAGAATGGTTACTTGTTTAAGGGTAATCGATTATGCATTCCCAATGGCTCTATGAGAGAGAACATCTTGAGGGAATTACATAGTGGGGGTTTGGTTGGTCATTTTGGAGTAGCCAAAACTACCACTCTTGTAGAGGAGAAGTACTATTGGCCAAAAATGAAGAGAGACATAATCAAGTTTGTCTCTAGATGCAAAGTATGTCAAATGGCTAAGGGCCATGCACAAAATACAGGGTTGTATATGCCACTGCCAGTTCCTACAGGACCATGGACCGATCTGAGTATGGATTTCGTGTTGGGGTTGCCCAAGACACAGAGGGGTAAGGATTCAGTTTTTGTTGTGGTAGATAGATTTTCAAAAATGGTGCATTTCATTGCTTGCTAGAAAACTAATGATGCAACTAGGACTACAGTCTTATTCTTTGATGAGATTGTGTGGTTGCATGGTGTTCCAAAGACTATTACTTCTGATCGGGATACTAAGTTCTTGAGTCACTTTTGGAGGACATTGTGGAAGAAGTTGAACACCAGGTTGCAGTTCAGTAGTGCTTACCACCCACAGACCGATGGGCAAATAGAGGTAGTGAACAGAAGCTTGGGAAACCTCTTACGATGCATAGTTGGAGAAAAACCAAAACAATGGGATTTAGCCTTGTCACAAGCCAAATTTGCATACAACAGTTCAGTGAACAGGTCGACAGGTAAATCTCCTTTCCAAATTATTTATGGTCAAAATCCTAGAGGTGTATTAGATTTGGTTGAGTTACCAATTGGGGAACAAGTTAGTGATGATGCAGAAGCATTTGTTGAGCATATCCAGAAAGTGCAAGAGTTAGTGAGGGAAAAATTGCAGAGTAGTAATGCTCACTACAAAGAGTCTGCTGATGCACACAGAAGGGTGAAAGTGTTTGAAGAGGGTGATATGGTCATGGTTCATCTTAGGAAAGAAATATTTCCTAAGGGGATGTATAACAAACTGAAACTTAAGAAAATTGGGCCATGCAGGATTTTGAAGAAGATCAATGATAATGCCTATAAAGTGGAGTTGCTCGATGAATTTGATATTTCACCCATTTTTAATGTTTCTGATTTATTTCAGTATATTGGTACTTCTAAGGATGGTGAATTATAGGAGACAATAAATTGGGCATGATAGATGCCTAAGAAGAAAAAATATAGAGTTGCACAGGTGCTCGATAAGAAGGTGATCACCACCAGACATGGGAGCTACAACAGATACTTGGTTCAGTGGGAAGGATTACCACAGTCAGATAACACTTGGGTTTCAGAGTTAGAGCTAAAGAAAATTGATAACCAAAAGCTACAGGATTTCAATTCAGCTGAACTCGTAGGAGCTGAGTTCTTTTTCACCAGAGGAGAATGATGCACCTTGTCGGAGCCATAACTTGTGAACCGTACGCCCGTTTGCCTTGAAATTTAATAGGTGGTTCTGCGTGTATGTTCTACATCAGGAATCTTTGATTGGCCTAACTCTCCAAAAATCATGTTTTTGGGACCTAACTCCTCCATCTAGTGTCCCAAAATTAGCTTTTAGAATAGGTTCTCGGGTTTTTTAGGTTTTTTGCATGTTAGAAGTTTATTATATTTTGTTATACCTTAAGTTGAGACCTAATATTTTAAAGTAAGGTTTGTTATTTTAAGAGGGATGTGTGCACCAAATTTGGGCACAATCTGACTCATTTATATTTTTAGTAGTTTTTAGAAAAAAGATCTATTTTTAGTAGTTTTTAGAAAAAAATGTTTTTAGGGTTTCTTTGGTTTTCGGTTGCTATATGATGGATTGTAATCTTTTGGAGAAGGGGTGTGAATTTAGGAATGAGAAGAATATCAATTTGTAGGTTTCTTCCATTATATTGCATTTGTGTTATGTGATTGGAGTCCATTTTGTTGGTCTCTTGTAGTTGAGTTTACATCATTTTGTATCAGAGCGGGTGTGATCTCGCTAGTGAAGGGAAGATGCCACCTAGAAGATATGCCTAGATGAATAGGCAGATCGAGGATCTGAATGCATAAATAGCATGGTTGAATGGTGTGATTGATCACATGGGAGAGAGACGTCCCAGGGCACATGCAAATCAAGGATTTAATGATGAAAATATACCTGAGGAACGTAGATCTGAGGTCAATGTAGAAGCAAAACATAAGGGTCTAGAGGAAGAAGGGCACAATTTTGAAAATAGACTGATATGAGCTCTAGAGGGGCTTAAGGGGAATCAATATGGGATCAAGATCGAGGTTCTTGAGTATGCTAGTGGGTTGAAACTAGAGGAGTTGATTGATTGGATCAATAGCCTAGAAAAATATTTTGAATGGAGTAACCTTTTTGAAGAGAAGAAGGTTAAGCTCGCATGCACAAAGTTGAAGGGACATGCATTGATTTTGTGGGATCATTTATAGACTACATGATAGAGGAATGGAAAGGAAAATATTAGGGATTAGAAAAATATGAAGTAGAAGTTACAGGAAAAATTTATACCTGTAGACTACTCCCAAACCCTATTTCATAGATTTCAGAATCTTCGATAGAAGGATCAAAGCATTGAGGACTATACTAATGAATTCTACAAGCTATCCATTCAAGTGGAGCACAATGATATGGAGGACCAAAAGGCTGCTAGGTATGTAAATGACCTAAGTTTTGTTTTTCAAGATGAGATGAGCATGCATCGCACTCTTATAGTGGAGGATGCGTATCAAATGGCCCTCAAGGCAGAGGAGAAATTAAAAAGGGTTAATAGAAGAGGTAAGAAGGGATTCACGCCCTATTCAGGTCGATGTCGAAGTGGATCTAATTTTCTCAAGGGAGAATCCTCAATACCTGCTAAACAAGAAGAAGATGGGCAGAATCTGAGAGGAAGAGGATACCAACGAGGTAGAGGTTATGGTGGTGGACAAAATGGGAATGATCCGAGGAGGTCGTATACCTGTTATGGATGTGGTGAGGAGGGGCATAGAGCATTTGAGTGTCCCCAATGTGATGTCCAAGAAAGGGGTCAAGGAGGACAAGGAAGGGTCAATCTGGTTGATATGGAAGAGCAAGATGAGGATGAAGTTGTTGCTGACATGGGGGAAGCCCTTATGATAAGGAGGACGTTGATTGCTCCTAAGAAAGAGATGGTGTAGAGCAAAGCAAAGAGGTAGACCATAGATGGTAAATATTCTTGGCTACGAATGAACATATTTCAAACAAGGTGTACATCAGGAGGGAAGGTATGTAACATTGTCATTGATGGTGGTAGCTATGAGAATATGGTGTCAAATATCATGGTTGATAAAATGCACCTAAAATGTGAAAAACATCCTTATCCATATCGCATATCATGGGTTAAGAAGGGGAATGAGGTAACAATAGATCAGAGGTGTTTAATTAAATTTTCAATTGGGAGCACTTACAAGGATGAAGTGTGGTGTGATGTGATCTCGATGGATGCATGTCACATTCTATTGGGAAGACCTTGGTAGTATGATAGGGATACTAACCATAATGGGAGAAATAATACTTACACATTTTGGAAGGATGGTGTAAAGGTAGTTCTTGTGCCTCTAAAGGAGGATGGATCGAGTGAGAGCTTGTTGATGATGAAGGATTTTCTTGTAGAGATCAGGGATGCTAGCTTCTATTATGCCTTAAAAGCTAGGAAGCTAGAAACAGAGGAAGTGGTTATGCCTACAACAGTAGCTAAGTTGCTAAGTGAATATAAATATGTCACACCAAAGGAGTTACTAGATGGGCTACCACCAAAGAGGGATATCCACATCACATGGATTTGATTCCAGGATCAGCGCTCCCAAATCAGGCAACTTATCGGTTGAACCCAACACAAAATGCAGAGTTGAGTAGGCAAGTGACAGAGTTGATAAAGAAGGGATTAGTTAGGGAGAGTATGAGTCCATGTGCGACTCCAGCATTGCTGACCCCAAAGAAATATGGTGACTTGCGGATGTGTGTGGATAGTAGAGCCATAAAAAAGATCACAATAAAGTATCGATATCCTATGCCAAGAGTGGATGATATGATGGATGGATTTGCTGGAGCTAAATACTTCAGTAAAATTGATCTGCAGAGTGGCTACTACAGGATCATAATTTGATAAGGGGATGAATGGAAGACAACTTTTAAGATAAAATATGGATTGTACGAGTGGATGGTGATGCCATTTGGGTTGTCTAATGCACCCAGTACATTTATGCGGTTGATGAACAGAGTACTGCGGGAATATAATGGTAAGTTTGTGGTTGTGTATTTTGATGATATTTTGATTTATAGTAAAAGTGAAGAAGAACATTTGTTACACCTGAAATTAGTGTTAGAAGTGCTCAGGAAGGAGAAATTGTATGTCAACCTAAAGAAATGTAGATTTCTTCAAGATAGTTTAGTGTTTTTGGGATTTGTAATCTCAAGAGATGGCATGAGGATGGATGATGAGAAAGTGAAGGCGATTATGGAATGGCCTCTTCCATGATCTATAACAGAAGTAATGAGCTTTCATGGACTAGCTACCTTTTACAATAAGTTCATCAGGAACTTCAGTAGTATAGCTACCCCTATAACTGAGTGCACGAAGGGGAAAGAGTTTGTATGGACTACGATAGTAACAAAGAGTTTTGAACTCTTGAAGAAGAAAGCATCGAAAGCCCATGTTCTGGTGTTCCTATATTTTAGTAAGGTGTTTGAGGTTGATTGTGATGCCTCATTTGTTGGGATTGGTGGTGTCTTAAGTCAAGAGGGCCAACCTGTAGCATTTTTTAGTGAGAAGATGAATGATGCAAGGAAGAATTATTCTACATATGATGTGGAATTTTATGCAATTGTGCAAGCATTGCAACATTGGAGGCACTACTTAATCTCAAAGGAGTTTGTGTTGTTTATTGATCATGAAGCATCGAGGTATGTAAATTCTTAAAAAAATTAAATAGCAAGCATGCCAAATGGGTTTCATTTTTGCAACAGTATACATTTGTCCTAAACACAACTCGGGAAAACAGAATAAGGTTGTTGATGCATTGAGTAGGAGAGTCTTGTTGTTGACCACTATGGAGAATGAAGTGGTAGGATTTGAGGGGATTAAATATCTGTATGAATCTGATGCATATTTTGGGAATATTGTGCAATAGTGCAAAAGTGTGGTAGAGGGTGAGTCTCCATACTATTTTTGAAGAGTATTTTTTATAGAATGGTTACTTGTTTAAGGGTAATCAATTATGCATTCCCAATGGCTCTATGAGAGAGAACATATTGAGGGAATTACATAGTGGGGGTTTGGCTGGTCATTTTGGAGTAGCCAAAACTACCACTCTTGTAGAGGAGAAGTACTATTGGCCAAAAATAAAGAGAGACATAATCAAGTTTGTCTCTAGATGCAGAGTATGTCAAATGGCTAAGGGCCATGCACAAAATACAAGGTTGTATATGCCACTGCCAGTTCCTACAGGACCATGGACCCATCTGAGTATGGATTTCGTGTTGGGGTTGCCCAAGACATAGAGGGGTAAGGATTATGTTTTTGTTGTGGTAGACAGATTTTTAAAAATGGTGCATTTCATTGCTTGCCAGAAAACTAATGATGCAACTAGGACTGCAGTCTTATTCTTTGATGAGATTGTGTGGTTGCATGGTGTTCCAAAGACTATTACTTCTGATCGAGATACTAAGTTCTTGAGTCACTTTTGGAGGACATTGTGGAAGAAGTTGAACACCAGGTTGCAGTTCAGTAGTGCTTACCACCCACAGACCGATGGGCAAACAGAGGTAGTGAATAGAAGCTTGGGAAACCTCTTACGGTGCATAGTTGGAGAAAAACCAAAACAATGGGATTTAGCCTTGTCACAAGCCGAATTTGCATACAACAGTTCAGTGAACAGGTCGATAGGTAAATCTCCTTTCCAAATTATTTATGGTCAAAATCCTAGAGGTGTATTAGATTTGGTTGAGTTACCAATTGGGGAACGAGTTAGTGATGATGCAGAAGCATTTGCTGAGCATATCCATAAAGTGCAAGAGTCAGTGAGGGAAAAATTGTAGAGTAGTAATGCTCACTACAAAGAGTCTTCTGATGCACACAGAAGGGTGAAAGTGTTTGAAGAGGGTGATATGGTCATGGTTCATCTTAGGAAATAAATATTTCCTAAGGGGACATATAACAAACTAAAACTTAAGAAAATTGGGCCATGCAGGATTTTGAAGAAGATCAATGATAATGCCTATAAAGTGGAGCTGCCCGATGAATTTGATATTTCACCCATTTTTAATGTTTTTGATTTATTTCAGTATCCTGGTACTATCGAGGATGGTGAATTACAGGAGACAATAAATTGGGCATGATAGATGCCTAAGAAGAAAAAAGACAGAGTTGCACAGGTGCTCGATAAGAAGGTGATCACCACCAGACATGGGAGCTACAATAGATACCTGGTTCAGTGGGAAGGATTACCACAATCAGATAACACTTGGGTTTCAGAGTCAGAGCTAAAGAAAATTGATAACCAGAAGCTACAGGATTTCAATTTAGCTGAACTCGTAGGAGCTGAGTTCTTTTTCACTAGAGGAGAATGATGCACCTTGTTGGAGCCATAACTTGTGAACCGTACGCCCGTTTGCCTTGAAATTTAACAGGTGGTTCCACGTGCGTGTTCTACATTAGGCTAATATTTGATTGGCCTGACTCTCCAAAAATCATGTTTTTGAGACCTAACTCCGACATCTAGTGTCCCAAAATTAGCTTTTAGAATAGGTTCTCGAGTTTTTTGGGTTTTTTTGCATGTTAGAAGTTTATTATCTTTTGTTATACCTTAATTTGAGACCTAATATTTTAAATTAAGGTTTTTTATTGTAAGAGGGATGTGTGCACCAAATTTGGGTGCAATCCGACTCATTTCTATTTTTAGCAGTTTTTAGAAAAAATATCTATTTTTAGCAGTTTTTAGAAAAAGATGTTTTTAGGGTTTCTTTTTTTTTTGGTTGCTATATGATGGATTGTAATATTTTGGAGAAGGGGTGTGAATTTAGGAATGAGAAGAATATCAATTTGCAGGTTTCTTCCATTATATTGCATTTGTGTTATGTGATTGGAGTCCATTTTGTTGGTCTCTTGTAGTTGAGTTCACATCATTTGGTATCAGAGTGGGTGTGATCTCGCTAGTGAAGGGAAGATGCCACCTAGAAGATATGCCCAGATGAATAGGTAGATCAAGGATCTAAATGTAGAAATAGCATGACTGACTGGTGTGATTGATCGCATGGGAGAGAGACATCCCAGGGCACGTGCAGATCAAGGATTTGATGATGAAAATATACTTGAGGAATGTGGATCTGAGGTCCATGCAGAAGCAGAACTAGAGGGCCCAGAGGAAGAAGGGCACGGTTTTGAAAATTGACTAATACAAGCTCTAGAGGGGCTTAAGGGGAATCAATATGGGATCAAGATTGAGGTTCTCGAGTATGCTGGTGGGTTGAAACCAGAGGAGTTGATCGATTGGATCAATAGCCTAGAAAAATATTTTGAATGGAGTAACCTTGCTAAAGAGAAGAAGGTTAATCTCGCATGCACAAAGTTGAAGGGACATGCATTGATTTTGTGGGATCATTTATAGACTACACGATAGAGGAATGGAAAGGAAAAGATCAGGGATTGGACAAAGATGAAGAAGTTATAGGAAAAATTTATACCTATAGACTACTCCCAAACCCTATTTTGTAGATTTTAGAATCTTCGATAGAAGGATCAAAGCATCGAGGACTATACTAATGAATTCTACAAGCTATCCATTTGAGTGGAGCACAATGAGATGGAGGACCAAAAGGCTGCTAGGTATGTAAATGGCCTAAGTTTTGTTGTCCAAGATGAGATGAGCATGCATCACACTCTTACAATGGAGGATGCATATCAAATGGCCCTTAAGGTAGAGGAGAAATTGAAAAGGGTTAATAGAAGAGGTAAGAAGGGATTCACACCCTCTTTAGGTCAGGGTCAAAGTGGATCTAATTTTCTCAAGGGAGAATTCTCAATACCTGCTAAACTATTGCAAATGTGAAACGGGCTATGGACAAAGTGGCTTAGATATATCTAGCCTTCTTGTCATAGTGTGAATATGTTTTCAATGTTTCGGTAGATTATCTTGATGACACGATATTTTATGTTAAAATATCTCTCCTTCTATTTTCCCTTCTTCTCGTTACTCCCCCTTATTTCTCCTTCCTCCACACTTCCCTATCCTTTCCCCGCCACCTCCTTCCACATTCCCCTCTAACTTCCTCCCTTCCACTACATATAAATATATGTATTAATGCAATGTTTTGTTAAATATATAATATATAATTTATGTTATTGTGCCCACCTTAGTCAAATTTAGTCACTAGTATCAGAGCATAAGTAGGTGCACATTTTTTTAGGACACACGAGCGAAGGTATGAAAGTTGAGTTTGACTTGAGAGTCGAGGAGGATGCCAGAGTGGATAGTAGAGGTGCATATGGGGTGCAAATTTTGAGGCTATCAGACGAGTGCACAATAGGAGGCACGCAATCTGAGGTACGAGTATCGAGGAAGATGATGTGGAATGATTGGGTAGGCGACCGATGTGGAGGTGACACATGGCATAGGTGATAGACGTGGAGGTGTACATGGCTGGTGAACTAGTAGAGTAAACACATGGCAAGTGACATGTGGTGAAGCAGTTGGACAAAATGTTGATGTGTGTCTACCTAAAGGTAATCGAACATAGTGGTGTTCGTAGGTGTTTAAAAACACCAGATGAGTTCATTTCCCACTACATGTGGGACTAAAGTTTTTTTTAAAAATATTCACCACCCTTTGTTATAAATTTCATATGCCCTGATTCTATTCTCAGCCGAGCACCCAACACGGTTGGTTAAAGTTGTTTGTTTGCAGCCGAGAGGACCCGGGTTCGAAACCCGCGAGGTGCACTAGTTTAAAAGATTTTGATTTTTTTTATTACCCGCCAAGTTGAAAGGGACAAAAATGTGGTGCCCACATTTGGTTTCAAATATGACCATGTGGTGCAATGGCAAAGCTTTCTTTTTTGGGGGTGTAAGGTGCAGGGTTTGAATCACCCGCGATAAAGTTTTTTTCAATAAATATGATTCGGTCAAATGGATGCTATCATGCCCTTCGCTCTCTACTGAGGAGAAGCTGAATCATTTGATGAGTAGGTCTGATGAAATGGACTTCATACTATATTTAGTAAATTATAAAATTCAATGATTGCCCACCAGAGGAAGCCATATTCTGGATACAAGGCTGACTTGAAATATAACATTTTCAAACAACAAATGGAGGAGTCCAAAACAATTGAAGCTGCACCTGAAGATCAAGCCAGTGATAGCTACTCTCTAGTTGATCCGAATAAAGTATCCACTAAGAGCTATACCCCACGCTCTCTTGAATCCAATCCAGAGTCTGAACCTAAAGTAGAGCCAGAGCTAGTGGAGTCTAAACCAGTAGATCCCAAGCTAGCAACAGACAACTGTGAACCTGAAGCACTGGGTGACCCACAACAAGAGGAGCATGAAATCAATGAGAGAATTAAGAAATCTAGATTTGATTTGAATCTATAAATTGATTTGTACTTCCTATTTTTTAGTCAAATCAAAGTTTGTTGTCAAGTAGTAGAAATGGCCTCAAATTCAAATCTCCCAATTCTTGAATTTAATGGTAGTGATTATGAATACTGGTCAATAAAGATGAAAACTATGTTGATTGGTAAAGGTTTATGGGAAATATTTGAATAGGGTTACACAAAACCCTCTACTGTTGACTAGTCAGCTTTAAGTGTTGCCAATAGAAAATCCAATAAAGAAGCCCAAAAAAATAATTCCTTCACCCTATACCATTTACAAGCAGCCCTAGGTAAAAGTATATTTCCTAGAATAGCATCCTATGTAATAGCTAAAGATGCTTGGAAAGATTTGAAGGAAAGCTTTCAAGGTAGTGATCAAGTAAACAGGTCAGACTTCAAACTCTAAAAATATATTTTGAAAATCTCATAATGTAGGAGAATGAGATAAACAAGAAGATGGGGAGAATCTGAGATAACGAGGATACCAACGAGGTAGAGGTTATGATGATGGATGAAATGGGAATGATCCAAGAAGTTCGTATACCTGTTATGGATGTGGTGAGGAGGGGCACAAAGCATTTGAGTTTACCCAATGTGATATCCAAGAAAGGGGTCAAGGAGGACAAGGAAGGGTCAATCCGGTTGAGATGGAAGATAAGGATGAGGATGAAGTTTTTGCTAACATGAGGGAAGCACTTATGATAAGGACGCTGATTGTTCCTAATAAATAGAATGTGCAAAGCAAAGTGAAGGGACAGACCATAAATGGTGATTATTCTAGGCTACGAAAAAATATCTTTCGAACAAGGTGCACATCAGGATGGAAGATATGTATCATTGTCATTGATGGGGGTAGTTGTGAAAATATGGTGTCAAATGTCATGGTTGATAAAATGAACCTGGAAACCCAAGTGTTGTAGGTGAGTTGGAGAGGAGAGGGAAATCCTCCAAGGGAGGTCACAGGTTAAAATATCCACCCTACCAAAAAGCTGAATTGGGTATCCAAAATCCAATTGATAATGTTGGTGCGGGTAGGGTCGGGTGCAACCCCCGAGTGAATTTGACAATGTAGAACCCCTTGATCATGGTCTTTCAAATGAAGGCGGCTCCACAAAGGGTTTTTTGCTTATTAAAAAAAAAAACCTGGAATGCGAAAAGCATCCTTATCCATATCACATCTCATGGGTTAATAAGGGGAATGAGGTAACATTATATCAGAGGTGTTTAATTAAATTTTTAATTAGGAGTACTTACAAGGATGAAGTGTGGAGTGATGTGATCCCAATGGATGCATGTCACATTATGTTGGGAAGACCTTGGCAGTACGACAGGGCTACTAACCATAATGGAAGAAATAATACTTACACATTTTGGAAGGACAGTGTAAAGGTAGTTCTTCTACCTCTAAAGGAGGATGGGTTGAGTGAGAGCTTGTTGACGATGAAGGAGTTTCTTATAGAGATCAAGGACATTAGCCTCTATTATGCCTTAATAGCTAGGAAGCTATAAACAGAGGAAGTTGTTATGCCAATAGTAGTAGCTAAGTTGCTAAGTGAATATAAAGGTGTCACACCAGAGGAGTTACCATATGGGCTACCACCAAAGAGGGATATCCAACATCACATGGATTTGATTTCAGGATCAATGCTACCAAATCAGGCAGTTTATCGGTTGAACCCAACACAAAATGCAGAGATGAGTAGACAAGTGATAGAGTTGATAAATAAGGGATTAGTTAGGGAGAGTATGAGTCCATGTGCAACTCCAGCATTTTTGAACCCAAAGAAATATGGTTACTAGAATATGTGTGTAGATAGTAGAGCCATAAACAATATCACAATAAAGTATCAGTATCCTATGCCGAGAGTGGACGGCATGGTGGATGGATTAGCTGGAGATAAATACCTTAGTCAAATTGATCTATGAAGTGGCTACTACTAGATAAGAATTAGAGAAAGGGATGAATGAAAGATAAATTTTAAGACAAAATATGGTTTTTATGAGTGGATGGTGATGCCATTTGGGTTATCTAATGCACTCAATACATTTATGTGGTTGATGAACAAAGTACTGTGCAAATATAATAGCAAGTTTATGGTTGTGTATTTTGATGATATTTTGATTTATAGTAAAAGTTAAGAGGAGCATTTGTTACACATGAAATTAGTCTTATACGTGCTCAAGAAGGAGAAATTTTATGTCAACCTGAAGAAATTTAGATTTCTTTAGGATAGTTTAGTGTTTTTTTTATTTGTAATATCAAGAGATGGCACGAGGATGGATGACGAGAAATTGAAGGTGATTCTCAAAGGGCCTCTTCCATGAACTATAACAAAAGTAAGGAGCTTTCATGGCCGAGCTACCTTTTACAAAAATTTCATCGGGAACTTTAGTAGTATAGCTGCCCCTATAACTGAGTTCACAAAGGGGAAATAGTTTGTATGGACTATGGCAAAAACAAAGAGTTTTGAACTCTTGAAGAAGAAGGTGTCGGAAGACCCTGTTCTAGTGTTACCATATTTTAGTAAGGTGTTTGAGGTTGATTGTGATGCCTCATTTGTTGGAATTGGTGGTGCCTTAAGTCAAGAGGGCCGACCTGTAGCATTTTTCAATGAGAAACTGAATGATGCAAGGAAGAATTATTCTACATATGATATGGAATTTTATGCAATTATGCAAGCATTGCAACATTGGAGGCACTAATTACTCTCAAAGAAGTTTGTGTTGTTTATTGATCATGAAGCATTGACGTATGTCAACTCTTAGAAAAATTTAAATAGTAGGCATGCCAAATGGGTTTCATTTTTGCAACAGTATACATTTTTCGTAAAGTACAAATCAGGTAAAAAAATAATGTTGCTAATGCATTGAGTAGGAGAGTTGTGTTGTTGACCACTATGGAGAATTAAGTGGTAGGATTTGAGGGGATCAAAGATCTGTATGAATCTAATACAGATTTTTGGAATATTGTACAACAGTGTAAAGGTGCAGTAGAGGGTGAGTCTCATACTATTTTTGAAGAGTATTTTTTACATAATGGTTACTTGTTTAAGGGTAATCGATTATGCATTCCCATTGGCTATATAAGAGAGAACATCTTGAGGAAATTACATAGTGGTGGTTTGGCTAGTCATTTTGGAGTAGCCAAAACTACCACTTTTGTAGAGGAGAAGTACTATTGGCCAAAAATGAAGAGAGACATAATTAGGTTTGTCTTTAGATGCATAGTATGTCAATTGGCTAAGATCCATGCACAAAATATAGGGTTGTATATGCCACTGCCGGTTCCTATAGGACCATGGACCGATTTGAGTATGGATTTCATGTTGGGGTTGCCCAAGACACAAAGGGGTAAGGATTCAATTTTTTTTGTGGTAGACATATTTTAAAAAATGGTGCATTTCATTGCTTTCCAAAAAACTAATGATGCAACTAGGAATGCAGTCTTATTATTTTATGAGATTGTGAGGTTGCATGGTGTTCCAAATACTATTACTTTTGATCGGGGAGTAACTTTTGGAGGATATTGTGGAAGAAGTTGAACACCAAGTTGTAGTTCAATAGTGCTTACCACCCACATACCTATGGGAAAACAAATGTAGTGAACATAAGCTTGGGAAACCTCTTATGGTGCATAGTTGGAGAAAAACCAAAACAATGGGATTTAGCCTTGTCACAAGTCGAATTTGCATACAACAGTTCAGTGAATAGGTTGATAGGTAAATCTCCTTTCCGAATTATTTATGGTCAAAATCCTAGAGGTGTATTATATTTTTTCTATTTACCAATTGGAGAACGAGTTAGTGATGATGCAGAAGCATTTACTAAGAATATCCAGAAATTACAAGAGTCAGTGAGGGAAAAATTACAGAGTAGTAATGCTCACTACAAAGAGTCTGTTGATGCACATAGAAGGGTGAAAGTGTTTGAAGGGGATGATATGGTCATGGTTCATCTTAGGAAAGAAATATTTCCTAAGGGGACGTATAACAAACTAAAACTTAAGAAAATTGGGCCATGCAAGATTTTGAAGAAGATCAATGATAATGCCTATAAAGTGGAGCTGCTCGATGAATTTGATATTTCACCAATTTTTAATGTTTCTGATTTATTTTAGTATCCTGGTATTGTCGAGGATGGTGAATCATATGAGACAAAAAATTGGGCATGACAGATACCTAAGAAGAAAAAATATAAAGTTGCATAGGTGCTTGATAAGAAGGTGATCACCAACATACATGGGAGCTACAACAGATACGTGGTTCAGTGGGAAGGATTACCATAGTTAGATAACACTTGGGTTTCCAAGTTAGAGCTAAAAAAATTGATAACCAGAAGCTACAAGATTTCAATTCAACTAAAATCGTAGGAGCTGAGTTCTTTCTCATGAGAGGAGAATGATGCACCTTGCTGGAGCTAGGACTTGTGAACCGTATGCCCATTTGCCTTGAAATTTAATAGGTGGTTCCACATGCATGGGTTTTTTTGCATGTTAGAAGTTTATTATCTTTTGTTATACCTTAAGTGGAGACCTAATATTTTAAATTAAGGTTTGTTATTGTAAAATATATGTGTGCACCAAATTTGGGAGCAATCCGACTCATTTATATTTTTAGCAATTTTTAGAAAAAATATATATTTTTAGCAATTTTTAGAAAAAGACATTTTTAGGGTTTCTTTAGGGTTTATTTTGTTTTCGGTTGCTATATGATGGATTGTAATATTTTGGAGAAGGGGTGTGAATTTAGGAATGATAATAATATCAATTTGCAGGTTTCTTCTATTATATTGCATTTTTTTTATGTGACAGGAGTCCATTTTGTTGGTCTCTTGTAGCTAAGTTCACATAAAATCTGCTCAATCTCTATCTTTGATATGGCACAAACCTATCCTCAAATATACACCAAAATATATCCTCAAATATGTCCTCAAGTCTTAACACAAATCTTGACTCAATCATAAATAAACTCTGCTAGATCTACTTCAAAACCTAATCCAAGGTTTAAAAAAATCAATCAATCAACTTTGCTCTCAAGTCTTCTCAAATACTTGTCTCAAATATACTCTACAAGTCCTCACTAGAACTTGTCAAAACTACTCTCAAGTTTTCTTTAAGATTTTCCCTAAATCTTTTCAATAATTACTCACTATAACTTATCCCAATCTGCTCAACAAGTCTTTACCAAGACTTACCTCAAATATGCATTGTAAGCTTCCACAAAATATTACACAAATCTATCCTTAAGTCCACTCTAGAACTTACTCAAACCAGCTCACAAGCTTTCACAAAAGCTTATTCAACTCAACCAATCACTTAAAAAATCTTAGTCAACAATACTTATCAAACAAACCTCACATAACAATGATACTCATTAATTTTCACAAAACCTATCATGCATATGAAATCTCATTCAATATTTCCAACAATGCTTATCAAACAAGGTTTTTACCAACAACTCTCACTTAGATAAACCTTTAACAATAAAACTCAACAATGCTTATGAAACAACCCTTTTCATTCCAACTTAGCATTCACAATATTCAATAATCACTCACAAGGAAGATGTGCCAATACCTTTTGTTTGATGAAGAATTGAACTCTCAATCATAGTTACTCTCTTTTCCAATTTTAAAGGTTAGATGACAAAATATTACTCTAACACTCCCTCAAAATATTTCATAATTAAAGAAAAAAAAACTCAAATACATATTATTAATCCTTCTTGAAATTAGCATTCACCAAAAATATATAAAAATAAATCTCTTATTACACCTTATAAATCCACTTTAAATAACTCAATCCACAAAAAAATTAAATAAAATAATTATTTAATTTCATAAACCTTATATCTCCCTCAGCTCGAAATACACCATACAACCTTAGGAGAAAAAACCAATTTATAATAAAAATTTTAGTACATCTCAAAGTGCTCCTAATGGGATTTGATCCCAAGTCATAGTGCCTCCAATGCTTTAGTCGTGACTGCCAAGCCACGTGAGTTAAGCACTCATGTGGAAGGTAAAATCACCCACGGTGATTTGTCTTCTTCCTAGTCACCGTGGCCCAAAAAGCTTTGGCATCTTTACCACAAAACAACCTCACAAATTTCCTTGTTGTGATTTGAACGCAACACCTTGTATTCCTAATGTACTACCAACTTCCGCTAGTCCACATTGATAGGTGGTGATAAGGCTTCAAAGCCTTGTTCCTTTTCCCCTTTTTTTACCTATCAAATAATTTAAACAAAGGACCTCTTCCTTCTTGCTCGTAGAATATTGTGCACATGATTTGCTTGGGAGTTTAATTAAATTCAATCATGGATCAGTTTGAAGCCACTTAGGCTTCGGGTATTTATAGCCATACTTTAAAATTTGTTGACATCGCCGGAGAAGATAATGCATGACATTGATGCATTATTTTTGCCCTTATAACTCTAACATTAGGGTTAATGAAATTAGATTATAATTTAATTAATAATAAAATTATTATAATTAACTTATAATTAATTTAATAACCGTAGGGTTAATTAAATTAAATTACAAATTAATTTATAATGAAGTTATTATTATTTAATTATTAATTAATTTAATTACTTTAGGTCTTACCAATAGACCTTTAATATTATAATAAAAATATTATAATATTATTTTTCTTGGGCCTTCTTATTTCTCCTGTAGATCTTATCTGAACACCTTGAATATTATAATAGGAGATATTATAATATTATTTCCCTTAGGTATAGAAGCAATCTTTCTCTTGCACTAAATACTAAAACTGACTCTTGACATCCTTCCTCTTGCACTGCTCACTGAAACTGACTCTTGAAATAAATGACAATAAATCTTGCTCATATTTCCAACAATCTCCCCCTTTATCATTGATGGCAACCCATTTAAATTTTACCATTTATTTTAAATTTTCTTGTTCTGCCCCCCCTAAGAAACTACTCCTCTTGACTGAATGCTCTCCCTCTAACTCAAATCTCTCCCCCTTTTTCATCAATGGCAAAAGGTCACCTTTGGGGCTTAGGGCTAAGAATGACACTCTTAGCTTAGCCCCTCCTCCACCTCCTCTTGAGGTGGTTAATGTTGGTGTGGGATTATTACTACTCCCAAATTTTATTGCAGGTATTCAAAAGTCTCTTTTGGAAGTGGCTTAGTAAAAATATCTGCAATTTGTTCCTTTGTAGTAACATATTCCAATCTGACATTTTTATCTGTCCCTTGTTGTCTTAGAAAATGATACTTAATTAGAATGTGCTTTATCCTAGAGTGCATTATTGGATTATTTGATATATTTATAGCACTTGTATTATCACATAGTATGGGAATAGGATGATCATGTTTTATCTTAAAATATTCTAGAGTTAGCTTCATCCATAATACCTGTGTAAAACTGGCAATTACTACAATATACTCTTCCTCTATTGTAGATAAGGATACTGATGCCTATTTTTTACTTAACCAAGAGACCAAACATTCTCCAAGAAATAATACTCCTACACTTGTACTTTTTTTGTCATCAATACTTCCAGCCCAATCTGCATTTGTATAAGTTGTGAGAGTGAAACTATCACTTTTGGGATACCAGAGCCTAAAATACATAGTCCCTTTTAAATACCTGAGAATCCTTTTTACTATTTCTACATGTATTTCCTTTGATGTTTTTTGAAACTATGCCACTAATCCCACTACATGCATGATATATGGTCTAGTAGAAGTGACATAGAATAACCTACCAATTATAAATATGTATAATTTATTATTTACCTTTGGAGATTCATCATCTTTACTTAACATTCATCCTATGACCATGGGAGTACTTACTGGTTTGCAGTCTTCTAACTTGAATTTCTTTAACATCTATTTTATATACTTGGTATGTAAGAGAAACACCCCTTTCTCTTATTGTGAAATATTAAGTCCAAGAAAGAAGGACAAATCACCAAGCATAGACATCTCAAATTCATTCTGCATGCTCTTTGCAAATTTTTGACACATCTTAACATTTTTTCCCCCAAAAATGATATCATCAACATAAAAAACCACAATTTTTAGGTCATTCCCTTCATTTTTGATGTATAAGTTACTATCCATTATTTATTTCCTAAAACCCTATTCCTATAAGTACTTATCCAATCTTGAATACCGAGCTCTAGGAGCTTGCTTTAGTCCATAAAGTGCTTTCTTTAGTCTACAAACATAGTCTGATTTATCAGTCAAATTGAAACCTTTTGGTTGCTCAATTTAAACCTCTTCTTCTAAAATACCATTTATAAAGGCTGATTTAACATCCATCTGATATACTTTGAAGTTTTTGAATCTTGAAAAAGCTAAGAATATTATGATAGCTTCAAATCATACAACTGGAAAAAACATCTCATCAAATTCAATTCCTTCTACCTGTGCATAACCATTGCACACTAACCTTTCTTTATTCCTGAATACCTATCCATATTCATTTAACTTATTCCTGAATACCCGTTTAGTGCCAATCATATTTTTGTATTTTGGTCATCAAACAAGTTCCCAAGTCTTGATTTTCTCTATCTTATCTAATTCCGCATCCATTCTCTTAATCCATAACTTGTTTTCACTTGCCTCATTGAAGTATTTTGGCTGAATTTTAGATAACAAGGAAAAATTTGCTTATTGGGATGGTGTTATTATTCTTCTCCTTGTCTGTATCTCATATGTATTACCAATGATTAGCTCTTTTGGATGATTTTTTTGTACATACCTAAATGGATTCTTAGGAATAAGTATTTTTTTTCTTCCTCCACTTCATATGATTCCTCACAAAACTCTTCTTGACAACTTCCATCTTCCTGATACACAATTTGCTAAACTGGTTCTCTTGAATCTATCTTCTCATCAACTGCTACATTTATACTTTCTACAATAGTGTGTGTTATTTTGTTGTAGCATCTATAAGCTTTACTCTTAGTATAATAACCAATAAAAATTCCCTCATCACATATTGGTTCAAACTTTCCCAAGTTTTTCTCTTCTCGTCTTAAACACTTGCTTCCAAAAATCTTGAAGTGTTTTATAGTGGCCGATCTTCCTTTCCAAAGCTCATATGGAGTCTTGTGATGGTTTACCCTCATTTTATCCATAGTGATTATATATATTGCTATGTTGATTACTTCCATAAAAAATCCATATGAAATCTTGGACTCATTTAACATAGCTCTAACCATATTCTCAATATTCCTATTTTCCCTTTCAACTACTCCATTTTTTTGAGGAGTTCTTACAACTGAGTATTCTCTCTTTATTCCATGTAGTTCATAGGAATCTAAAAATTTATTTGATGTAAAATCTCCTCCTCAGTCAAATCTCAAACACTTAATCCTTTTTCCAGTTTCATTTTTTACTCGTTCTTTAAATGCCTTGAATTTTTCAAACGCTTTTGACTTATATTTTAGGAAGGCTACCCAAGTAATTCTGGAGTAATCATCTATGAAAAATATGAAGTAACTTTCACCTTAAATACTCTGTGTTCTAGTAGGACCACATAGATTATCATGTATTAGTTTTAATGGTTCTAATGACATATATACCTTTGATTTGAAACTTGTTCTAGTTTTCTTTCCATATTGACAAGGTGCACAAATTGTGTTTTGTGGCATTTTTAGCTTGGGTAAATCTCTAACAACCTATTTATTTATTATGTTGACTATGTTGTCAAAGTTTAAATGACCCTTTTTTCTATGCCACAACCAACTCTCATCTTCTTCTGATAGAAAACACTTTTCTCATTTAATATTACTAAGCATATAGAGGTTGTTTGGGGTTCTACATGCATTTTCAATGACTTTTCCAGCTTCGAAATTTCTTATCTCACATATATCTAGGTGAAATGTAACCATATGACCTTGATCACAAAGTTGGATTACACTTAATAGATTGTGTTTTAACCCTTTGACATATAGTGCATTTTATGTTCTTATTTTTCCATTATCTAAACTCAGAGATCCTTTTCCATCAATTTTTGTTGATCCATTATCACCAAAACTTATTGATCCTCTCTTAGTTTCATTAAGTACAAGAAATTTGTCTTTGTCTCCTATCATGTATCTAGAGAAACCACTATCAAGAAACCATTGTTCTTCTTTATCCTGAGCATGAAGAGTTGTTTGAACTAACATTGATCTAGCCTTTTCATATCCCTTTTTATCTTTCCTAGTTGTTGAAGTTGTATTATTTTTACTAGACTCGAGAAGTACCATTTTGCACCATCTAGCCTTGTGCTTAACATTATTGCATTTGTAACATATGATATCATTATTTATAAGAGGTGCAAAAGAGTTAAAATTTCTATTGACATTATTTTTCACATAACAAGTGTAGTGTGCAACTCTATGACAATATTTGTTACAAGAAAAGCAATAGCCATGGAAGAAATTATGTAACCTATTTGGATGCCTTTGAGATTTTTGTTGAGTGCTTCTCCTTTTATGATTAACTCTCATCCATGGTTCTTCCTTGCTTTCTTCTTTTCTAATATCTTTTCCTTTCGGGGTATGAGTAGCGAGCTTATCTCTGTTTGATGTCTCTACTTCTTGAAAGCTAGACTCCTCTTTCTATTTTCTCAACTTTATATATGGTAGTACCTTGGTCCTTTCAACTTCATTCCTTAGATAAATAATTTTTGCTTCTAGTCTTTCACATTTTGTTTCTATTGATATTAATAGATCTATCATATCCTATTCAATTTTATTTCCCTCTTCTACCTTTATCTTGAGTTCTGTGAGACTTTGTAGAAGTTCTAGCCTTGCTTCTTCATCTTCTTGATTTTGATCCTTCAAACTTGATTTCTTAATTCTAACATTTTCAAGGTTCATGAGAGTGGAAAAAAACTTATTTTTATGTCAAATGTGGTCTCTTCTTCACTCTCTGAAGTCATGTGTGTTTCTGGTGAATTTTTCTCTAAGTTTTTAGTCTTTTCACGAAGAGACTTGCTTTGATACCAATTGAAGAACATGTGCTTATACTGGGGGGGGTGAATAGTATAAGATAAAAAATTTTACTTTTTAATATATATGATAACATCAGCATTATTAAAGTAGTAAACATCACACAAATCATCATACAAATGAGAGATATGATTTAACGTGGTTCACCCAATGTGGGATACTCCACAAAGAAAATATTCCTTATAAAATTTTCTCAAATAAATTATCTTGGGAACCTTTCCCTATTATAATGTTTATGGACCTCTATCTAAAGGAGACACCAATCCCCTAATCAAGTTTATGGATCTCCACACATGAGAACTCCTTCTCCTCTACTATGACTGGTGATATTCTAGAAGAACTACTGCCTCCATTATACTTTCTTATGGATCTCTATCCACTGAAGACTCCTGTACTCATTTATAAGACCTATCTTCACTACCCTGGCTAATGGACCTCTATTCATTGGATATTATTGTCCTCAATACTTTGTCACCTCCAAATATTACTCTTAGATCTATATCATATCTACACTAAACATAGTCCTTTGATCTAGCACAAATCTGATCAATCTCTATCTTTGATATGCACTAAGCACAATTCGTTGGTCTAGCATAAACCTACTTAATATATGTCTCTGGTCTGGCACAAAATTATCTTCAAATATACACCAAAATCTATATTAAAACTTGTTTTTAAGCCTTAACACAAAGCTTGAATCAATCACAAATCAAATATGCTAGATCTACCTTAAACCTTAATCCAAGGTTTGAACAAATTAATCAATCAACTCTACTCTCAAGTTTTCTCAAAGACTTGTCTCAAATATACTCTACAAGTCCTCACTAGAACTTTTCCAAACTACTCTCAAGTATTATATAAGACTTACCTCAAATATGCTCAAAAATTCATCACTATAACTTGTCCTAATCTGGTCAAAATTTCTTTACCAAGACTTACCTCAAATCTGCATTGTAAGCTTCCATAAAAGCTTACACAAATTTGTCATTAAGTCCACTCTAGGACTTACTAAAATCAGTTCACAAGCTTTAACAAAAGCTTATTCAACTCAACCAATCACTTAATGAAATCTTATTCAATAATGCTTATAAAAAAAACCTCACATAACAATGATACTCATTAACTTTCACAAACCCTAATCATGCATATGAAAGCTCATTCAATATTTCCAATAATTCTTATCAAATAAGGTTTTTATCAATAACTCTCACTCAAAAAACCTTTAATAATCAAACTCAATAATGCTTATCAAACAAACCTTTTCACTCCAACTTAGCATTCACAACATTCAACAATCACTCACAAGGAATATGTACCCATATCTTTTATTTTATGAAGAATTGACCTCAAATCATGTCTCAATCACAATTACTCTCTTTGCAAATTTTAAATGTTAGATGACAAAATATCACTCTAACACTCAAAATATTTCACAATTACAAAAATAATTAAACTCAAATACACCTTATTACTCCTTGAAATTAGCATTCACCAAAAACATATAAAAATAAACCTCTTATTACACCTTATAACTCCACTCTAAATATCTCAATCCACCAAACAATTAAATAAAATAATTATTTAATTTAATAAACCTTGTATCTTTCTAAACTCAAAATGCACCATACAACCTTAGGAGAGAAATCCAATTTATAATAAAAAATTTAGTACCTCTGAAAGTACTCCCGATGGGATTCGATCCCAAGTCACAGCACCTCTAGTGCTTTAGTTGTGGCTTCCAAGATTCGTGAGCTAAGTGCTCACATAGAAGGAAAGAAAACCCATGGTGCTTTGTCTTCTTCCTAAATGCTAAGGCCCAAAAATCTTTGGCATATTTAGTGTAAAATAACCTCATGATTTTTCTTACTAAGATTCAAATGCAACATCTTGCATTCCTAAAGCATTGCCAACTATTTCTAGCCCACCTAGATAGGTGGTGACAAGGCTCTAGAGCCTTGTGCCTTTTCACCTTTTGCTATCTTCCAAAGAAGTCAAACAAAGGACTTCTTCCTTCTTTCTCGTTGAATATTGCACACACAATTTTCTTGGGAGTTTAGTTAAATTCAATCATGAATCGGTTTGAAGCCACTTAGGCTTTTGGTATTTATACCCATGCTTTTAAATTTGTTGGCATCGACGGAGGAGATAATGTATGACATCGGTGCATTATTTTTGCCCTTATAACCCTAACCTTAGGGTTAATTAAATTAGATTATAATTTAATTAATAATAAAATTATTATAATTAACTTATAATTAATTTAATAACTATAGGGTTAATTAAATTAAATTACAAATTAATTTATAATTATGTTATTATAATTAATTTAATTACTTTAGGTCTTACCATTAGACCTTTAATATTATAATATTGTTTTTCTTGGGCCTTCTTATTTCTTCTATAGACCTTATTTGACCACCTTGAATATTATAATGGGAGATATTATAATATTATTTCCCTTAGGTCTATAAGCAATCTTTCTCTTTCACTGAATACTAAAACTGACTCTTGACATCCTTCCTCTTGGACTGCTCACTGAAACTAACTCTTAACATCAATGAAAATAAATATTGCTCATATTTCCAACACATTTTGGGTTATTTTCTCTCAATTGAGGAAGTAGTATACCGAAGTAGTCTTAGTGTTTTTATGGAGGAATTTTACCAATATGAATGATCTTGTGAAGAAGAAACTAGACAATTATGTAGATGTCAAGGATAAGGTAGAATTTTGGAGAATTATCTATAAAGGAGGTTTAAACTCCTTTTTGGAAGCATGTTACAATTTTGATGAAGATTTAACTAGGAAGGCTACAATTACTTGGAAGGAGGGTTGTGTTAATATTGGGGGAGTGGATTTTACTTTATCCCTTCCTCTAATTACTGAAGCAATAGGGTTGAATATCAATGGAATATTGATCACCAAAAAGAAGTAGTTGATGATTTGTAGCACCCTGCTATAGTTTTACTATCTTAGTTTACTTTGATATTATTGAGGTTTTGTAATGATGGTTTAAATATACTTTACATAAATAGGTTTTGGATACCCCATCAAAAAAACCCACCCTTATAATATTATTTACCTAAAAAACATTTATTTCTAGAGAATACTTATTTTCATAATTGTTTTATTATCTTTTTTTTTGGTAGATAAGATACTATAGCATTAATACCGGGTTTTACAAGCTGACCCAAAACCTTTTAAAAAAATCATCCCAGGGCTATTGATGAACATGTCCTTACTAAGGATCCTATATATGTAAAATCTACATCCTGCCAAAGCCATTACATTCGGTAAGGCACATAAGCTGTTATCAAAAAGAAACTTCCCATACAAAATTTTGGATATACCCCGAGAAAACACACTTGCATCATAATTACAAAAAAAGAAATAGACATAGATCCCTTCCTTGAAATAGTGGAGAAACAAAAAGTTGTAGACACACATAGCAGAGTATTGAAAAAAACTCCCACAAGATCTGTATTGACAATTACTCTTAATAATTCTCTAGTAATTGTTTTCTTTCATATATGAAATGCTTTGGGACCACATATTGTCTTGGTCAATCAGCCTTGGAGAAATGAACCTACTAGTTAGATTTATGGTGGTGGCTATCTGGTGGTCCACGTGGCTCTTGTTTGAAGTCTTATATTCTCATTTCTTTCCTGCCCTATGATTATCAACCAACCTCAAATTACTAAGATGACTTGGAGCCATGTGACTGTTCCCATTAGTCTTTGTGGTATTTCCAAGCAGCATCCACCAAGACTGACAGCTCAAATAATTTTTATTGTGAGTCCATTTCAAAAAATAGACAAGAATACTCATAGCCTTAGAACTTACAGTGCCTTCCCTATTGGTAAATTTGACTATCATTCTTAGAATTCTTGTTGAATAAGATCCTTTACTTCACTTGGGATACCGTGTTCCCATTTGAAAATTCTATCACCATCGACACCCAAATTAGCCAGCTTATCAGCAACTTTGTTAGCTTCCCGAAATACATGTTGGGGTTTTCTATCATGTCTTCCCTAGAAAATGATCCTAGCCTCTTCAACAATTGTTTTAATCCTCCAAGGAGGTGTTTTCCAATTATTGAGGATATTTATAACATGCATAGAGTCTCCTAAGATCAAATTACCTTCTAAGTCTTGAGTCATTTGAAGGCCTCTCCACATAGCTCTAGCTTCAGCTTCGTTGTTTTTCCTTGTTCCCAAATATTCAGAAATGCAAGCATCATATTACCATTATGATCTCGTACAATGTCGCCAGTACCTGCTCTTCCAAGATTGTCCTTAGCCACTCCATAAAAATTAAGCTTAAACCAACCCGTAGGATGTGGGGACCACTTAACATTGGCTCTAGGGTTGACTACCCTAGGCACAAACTCATATAACAAGGTTAAGCTTAAATATTGAGCAATCGTGGTCTCCTACATATGAGGTTTACGACTATCAAAAGGGATAAGGTTCACATTATCGTTAAAAAATGATAATATCATGATAGTTTTATGATCATGGATAGACTCATTACAGACTCTATGGTTACTTTCTAACCACACCTACCAAAGATAGTGATTGAGACAAATTGTTCACATGTATCTAAGTATTTGACTTGAAAAGGGGCAAGGCCACTAGACGAACAAATCAAGTATGTTGGCTGGTTTAACCCAAGAAATATTGAAGGCTTTAAAAACCCCACTTAGGACGGTCAAGGAAAAGGGCACTCAAGGAAAATGTGATAAATGCTCTCCCAATTAGACTTGCATAGATAACAACGATTAGTGATACAAATACCTTTACTCATCATATTATCAATGGTTAGAATTATTCCTTGGATAAATAGCCATGAAAATACTACAATTTTTGGAATTAAATTTTTTATCCAAACTGAGTCCTTTTGGAGGACAAAATCCTCATCATCAAGTAGAAGCTTGTAAGATGATTTAACAGTGAACTGCCCATTTTTCGTAGGAGCCTAGGTCACTTGATCTTCCTTGGGTCTCATAAGGATAAACTATTTTATGAGAATGTTAAAAATATCATTTGATTCTACTTGAAATCTTTGAATCCTTATTTGTTTCCACTCCATTCTGCCTCTGTCATCAACCATATAATCAGAGACTTTTCTACTAATGAGTTTTTCCATGATATCTTTGATTTGGGCTAAGTTAGAATATTGTGTCAGTGGTTCATACTTAGCCTACCTATCATTCTACCAATTTATCCTCTCACCATTGCGTAAAACCCATATTAAACCTTTTTTGATGATTTCCTTACAATTGAGAATTGCTTTCCAAAAACCAGAACCTTTGATTGAAACTAAGTCACTTAGAAATTCCATATTTTTAAGATACTTTCATTTGATGGTAGTTGTACATTCATTTTCTTCACTAGAAATGAGGTGCCACGCCTACTTAGCTGGTAAAGCTAAATTCATATGAGCAATTCTGCTCAAACCTAAGCTCCCATTTTCCCTATGTCTACACACTTTGGTCCATCCTACAAGGTGTATCCTTTTTTTCTCCTCTGATCCAATCCATAAAAATTATTTTTGGAGTTTCTCAATTTTCTAGAAAACCTTCATAGGGGCTTTGAAAACAGAGAGGAAATAGACTAGAATTCTCTAAAGAGTGGCCTTAGTGAGGGCTAACTTTCCTTCTTGAGATAGAAGATGACCTTTCCATCCAACGATTTTTTTTTGAATTCTTTTAATAACGTTGTCCCACATTGACTCTCTTGGAGAACCAAGGAAAAGAGGGAGACCAAGATACGAAGTGGGGAGGTTTTCTTTATCACACCCTAAAATTTCTACAATCCTTCCATGCCTCTGAATGGGGGTGTTCAAGAAATATAACTTGCTTTTACTAAAATTAACCTTCTGACCAGAAACGTCCTCGTAGAGTTGCAGGATGTATTTAATTCTTTTGGCCTCAACCACTGACACCTTAGCCAATAGAAGGGTATCATCGATGAATTGTTGGTGAGAAACAACCCTAGTGAGAGATGTTGCCTTGATTCCTGATATTATCCTTAAACTACAAAGTATTTTTGATGGTTCTACCTAAATATTCTGCCATAATGATGAATAACATGGGGCTGATAGGGTCCCCCTTACTGAATTCCTCTATGAATTTGAATGTAACCATCAGTTGTTCCATTAACCAGAATCAAGAACCATGCTTTAGAAATGCATTCTTCTATCAAATTAACTCATTGGTGGTGAAAACTAAGCTTAAGAAGGACAACAATCAGAAAATCCCAATTTAGCCTATCAAATGCTTTGTTCATATCAAGCTTGAGGTCAAAAATAGACCTATTAGTCTTATGAGCAGAGTGCAGAGCTTCATAAACTATGATAACTCCATATAATATTGACCTGCCCTAGACAGAGCTTCCCTGGTATAGATCTATGATGTGTAACATAACATATCTCATTCTATTTTTAATGGCTTTAGTTAGAATATTGTAAGAAACATTGCACAAACTGATTGGCCTGAAGTCAACCATAGATTCAGGGGTTTACTTCTTAGGAATTAGAGAAATAAAAGTAGAGTTGAGACCTTTTGGGATATGATTGCTTGATTGGAATTCTCTAGCAACAAAAATTACATCCTCACTTACAATGTCCCAAAAAGCTTTATAGAAATGATGGGGAAAGCCATCGGGTATTGGGGCTTTGTCTAGCTCCATTCTAATCAAGGCTTCCTTAATTTCCTCATCAAAAAGGGGAGCTAGAAGCTTAAGGTTTATATCCTCATTTATTATTCTAGGAATGGATTGTAAGAGAATATATTTGGTCTCCTCATTGCACTACAATTCCTAACCAAGGATAGAATTGAAATAAGTTACTGCTTCCTTTCTGATTTCTATTAAGTCCTGAGTAATAGAACCATTTGCTTTTTAAAAAAAAATTATCTTGTTATTGCTTCTGTTTCTAAGCGTGGTGATGTGAAAAAACTTGGAATTTTAATCTCCATATTTCAACCAAAGAGCCCTTGATTTTTACCTCCAATAGATTTCCTCACAGGCCAAAATGTTATGAAACTCTGCTAGTTTTGTTCGTTTCTCCTCCCTAGTAGTTTCATCAGCATCACCATGTTGAATCCTCTGATCAATTATATTCAAACTTTCAACAACCTATTTTTTATTTTCAAAGAGGTTCCCAAAGACCTATATTTTCCAAGTTCAAATCTTTTCCTTAACAAACTTTAATTTACCAGCAAGTTTAAAAGTTGCACTACCCCTAATAGGCTGCTACCACCACTGAATTAATTTATCTCTGAAACTAGAATGTTTAATCCACATAGATTGAAATCTAAAAGGTTTCTTGAAGGACAAATATTTAGAGATCTCCAAAAAAATGGGATTATGATCAGAAGTAATTTTAGGAAGGGCTTGTAGGGTAGAATCACTGAACAGACTTGTAGCCTCATTTGATAGAAAAAACCTATCAAGCCTTTGTTGAATGAGATAACACCCTATCCGCTGATTGCTCCAGGAATAATTCGCTCCTCTAAGTTTTACATACATAAACATGTTGGAGTTCACAAATTCATTGAACTCATCCATGCTCCTGATAGGTGGTCCATTTCCACCCATTTTGTTTGAAGAGTAAAGAGGAGTGTTAAAATTCCCATCCAGAATCCAACATACATTATGGAAGATTTCACTCAGATTACCTAAGTACTCGTACAATAGAGCTTCCCCTTGAATTGAAGTCGGGGCATAAATATTTGAAAGGATCCACGACCTGTTACTATTTATTTCCTTAAATAAAACACTAAGAACCTTGTCATATTTATGAATAATGGTGCCTTCTACTATCTAGGGATCCCACAAAGTCATAAGACCTCTAGACGCTCCTCTAGCTGATTTGCAAACCATCTCCCCTTGATTCCAGATTTTTTTGCTACTTTTTTTTACTGAATCTCATCAGTTTTTGTTTCTTGCAACATGATAATAGTTGGATTCACTTGATTTCTTATTGCACTGACTTCCCTGTGTTTGGGAAGGCCATTGAGGCCTCTCATGTTCCATGAGAGGAAATTCATTTAGATTGTTTGGAATTTCTTCCTCTCCCCCTCCCTTGAGGGGGTTTTCCTAATTTTTTATCTTCAAAACCCGAAATAACCTTTTGAAACAAGGTTCTCTATTTTCCATTGGCAATGGCATTATCAGTTTTATCTTATATAAACAATGGGTATAAACTATATTTGTCCAAATTTATATATTTTATGTAAATTTATAAATAATGGATATAAAATATATTGGTCTCAAATTATATACTTTATGTTGTAAATTTAGTAATAGATAATTATGAAATGTATTTAATGCAAAATTTTATTATTAGTTTCTATTCAAAATAAAATAATATATAGTTAAAACATGTAAATTTTTTAAATAAATTTATAATGAAGTTCAAATTTTATTTTAAAATTATTATAAATTTTTAACTTTACAAGGAATAATAAATCATCTAAAACAATTTTGCTTTTCAATAATAATTATCATATAAATGGTTATGTTTTAATTAAACCATAAACATTCCATAATTTTTCATAAATTAATGTAAATACTTTTAGAATTAATTTTTTATAAGTATGAGATCAATTGATACTACAATAACATTATATTATCTCACCAATAGGATTATTAGAAGCAAGTTGGTTGAGAAAGAGATCCTCATAGTGATGTTAGCATTAGTTTTAAATAAATTGAAGTTTGCGAATGATCATATTAATTATAACATCATCAATTTATTACATAATTATACCCATTACAACATCTTGACATTACTACAGGTCATATTAAAGAGAACTTGATCTCTAATTTATAAATATATCTAATTTTTAATTACTTCTCAATGCCTTATATGTATTTTTATACTTTTTTTATGTCAAAAATATTTAATTTATACTTTTTTTCTTTTGTATAGATAGCATGTTATCTAAGTTTTGTTATATATTTTTTAAAATTAATGATCCCATTAACCCTAAAAAAGAGGTATTATGAAATATAGTACATTATCCTATCTTGTAGAGGAGTTGGAGAGCAAGTAGGTAGTTAAAACTCTCTAGTTGTAATCGAGAGGCCTAGGTGCATATCTCTTCCCTCACATGTTGTGGATATGCTATGTAAAGGTTATATCGTGACCACATAATAATATTTACCCCTTTAAAAATATAGTACATTAATATATATATCATAATAAGGAGATTTAAATGGATTTTGTCATGGAATTTCTAATTAGTAAATGGATAAAAAATTAAAATCTAAATTTAAATTACATATATATGTAATGTAAGCTAATTGAAAATTAATAATTTTAAATATTATTTCAACAAATTTATCATTTTATATTTTTTGTATACTGAGTAGGTAAAATAAAACTTGAATTTAACTTAGATATGTTGGTTATATCAATATATTTTTTGACCTTCAATTTTATTTTAAAAAAACATCCCATATTTCAAGAGCCATATATTTGCATAAAGTTGTTTTATTGAGACAATACTTGTGCCATTTTATGCAGAATTTGAAGAGCTTTAACATGAGTGGTCTTACAAAGAAAACCAAGTAGTATTGAGCGAGATACATCCATGTGAATACAATCATGTAAAATAAGGGTAGTGTTAGGATATTTTTTCAAAAAAGCATTGTCTCATCTTTCAAGAGCCATATATTTGTAAAGGATTGTCCAATTCATATGATTCTTAGACCAATTTATGCCAAATTTGAAGAGATTAAAAATAACTGGACATATTAGGAATATGAGTAGTATTGAGGGAGATACAACCCTATGAAGTCATTCATCTAAAACAAGGGCAATGATAATTTTTTCATGGAAAAATAAATTACAAATATATATTACCCAAGGTTTTGATGATGGTAGGAGTAATAAAGGTCTAGGGAAACAACAAGGTAGGCTATTCCATCTAGACATAGAACTTTTTTAGGTAAGTTTAATTTATTCCTTTATTATATTTAAAGTTCTGCAAGTAAATTATAGTAGGTTTATATTCAAATAATATAATCACTATAAGATATAATGGTAAATTTTAGTAGATATTGAGTTATAGTGTCCTTCCCATGGATTTATTTATAGTTAATTTCTTAAAGTCATCTCTAGTAGTAACGATTAAGGAGGACCTCATAGAATAGTGATTATCATTTCTAAAAGATAATGTAATCATTAGTAAATTTAATGGGTCTTGGACAAGGGCTTCAACTTTGAGAAATGGATTTATAGGAGATGTAAGGCTCCAGGATTGAGTCTATCCTTTATTACCAAATGTTTCTTCCTATATATTTTCTATTATAGGAAGAAAGACATAAAATTTTAAAAGGGGTCCTTGATTTATGGGAATAGTAGGACTCTTCCTTACCTGCTAGTATGAAGGCTTTGCACCTAAAAATGTATATCTATCCTTAGTACCAATCTAGGTTAGAATTTATGGGAAACTCATTTAAATATAGTAAATGGATAACTTTAAGGTAATAAGCAACACTTTAGGAGAATTCCTTCAAATTTCAAAAACTACAAAATATCGAGTCTTGGCTATTTATACCTATATGTTGGTCATGATTGATATCAGTAAACCTTTACCATAATAAATTATTATTACGTTTGGGGGTAATTTATGGATCCAAAACATGGATAATGAATATATATTTCTGATGTAGAATATATCATGAGTTGGCATATTGAGAGATCACACCCTAAGAAGATCCCAACAAAACAAATGTAGAAAAATACAATGAAAACTTACAAATGGATATGGATGATGATGGTTCTTAATGTTCAAAAAATAGATCCAAAAAGATAAAATTAAATAAATAGTGAAGAATTGTAATTAAGGATATTGGAAGAAGCACCAATTCTTTTGAGGATCTAGCCTATGAAGGAAAAGTACATTAGATTTTAGAGGACATTATACAACAAGGAATTGTCCATTCAATCTAAACTCAATTTAGGTATGAAAATTCCTATTGAACCTAAGGAATGTACCTCATTATATTTTGAATAATCTATAAATGTATAATACACTATTTATGAGAATGAAAGTTGTAGACATAAGATAGTTTTAGATGTTAATATCTCTACTATTAATAAGAAAATACTAAATAATGAGTAGGATAACTCAAAATCTTCCTTAGTAGAACCAAGAGAGGATATAGATAAAGAAATAAAAGTTATGAAAGAATATTGAAAAATAGAATAATAAGACCCACCCCCAATATTGGTAAGGCAAAATAAGGAAAACCTTCATATTATCAAGCAAGAGCTAGGGAAGAAAGAGAAAACATAGTGAAAGGAACATAATCTAAGTTGGTTAAAATTCTCTTTACCAAATAGGAAAATGATATTTTGTAATTTTCAAGAGGGGATAGTAGTCCCTAATGATACATGACTACAATATCATGGAATATAAGGGGTTCTAGTTATACCTTAAAGCAAAGGTGTATCAATGACCTTTAATATATATCTAAACTCACATAGGATATTATTTTAGATTTTTATTAAAATTATTGACACCTTAGAAAGTCGGTGATTTGTTAAGTCATTGGATTTTTTTTATAAATTTGGCATCTGTGAATGCCTATAAATATTTGAAAATTAATAAAATAATCCAATTGGGTTTTTAACCCTTTGCACTAGTATTAGAACATGAATTTCTTGCCGTGTGAGGGGGAATTTTCCTCATGGAAATTCCCCCTCCCCTATGCAATTTAATTTTGTAAAATTGCACACCCCCTTCCAATTTTTCTTCTACATGATCTCTCTCCATGTTCTGGCTCATAGTTGACCATTTTTAACCCATCCTTTTCGTGCTTCCCCCCATGAAACAATTTACTTGATCATTCATTTATGCCATCAAAGGAATACTTTGGCCCTATTTTCTGTATTCATCACTACTACAAATTAAAAGAAAAAAAATGACAAGACATGTTTTGTTGCAAATATTATAGTTTCTCTAGAGCTTAAGTGAGGGTAATGGATTAGTTAGAATAATTTTTTGATAACATTATTGTCAGAGGACACCGATGGTGCCTCCCCCAATGATAATATAATCATACATCCTTGCAACATATATTGTGGGAGATAAACATTTGATAATATTGGGAGAATATATGGATGTTATTGTGATGATATGAGATTGAGGTCATTAAGAGCAATGTGGTTTTCCATGTAAGCATCATAGCAAGGTCCCACACATGGAAAAAAATTCTCAACAAGGTAAAGGCCCTTTGTGACTGCTACCATTAATAGATGAAAGAAGCATCTCTCTCTATAGTTGGTGATGATGTCATTGTGTCATATCGCAAATCTCCATGCACTAGCAGTGCTCCCCTCTAGCACTGCCCCACATCAGTCAACCTGATGATATTTGACATGATAGGCATTCAACTCTAGACCACCAATATCGTTCCTTGATTATGCCCTCCTTTCACCTATATGTTGGCTCCCAACCAGGTTATGTGATCCATCCTTGGTAATTTCGATGATTTCTTCTTATTGCTACTTTCCAAGCATGTGTTCTATGACAATGACTGCATGCCTGTGTGTTATAACATCTCTAAGCCTATGCATTGTAACATCTAGGTTTCTAGAAATAACTATGATAATAGGGCACATTGCCCCACCTTTTTGGTTACCATTCATAGTATATTACAACACCTAACATGGCCCTATAGTCTTGATTTTGAAAACAATTATCCTAGCAATGGATCTTCAAATGGCATCCTAGTTTCTTTGTTTGGAAAAAATGGAGCACACCCAAGCAAAGTATGAACCTTCCCTAAGGTTGATGAAATTTTGAAATCCACCTATCTTGGAGATATATTGTGAATGAATGTTATAAATTCTTCTTGTGGTATCTATATCTTTAAATATAGGTCTTTCAATCATTTCCCCCTTTTGATAGGACTCTCAATTTTATAACCACCTATTGGCTATTGTATTATGGCCCTTTTAGATTTTGTTGTATGTCATACCATACCTTTTGCCATTGATTATCTGCCTTCCTCATAGTTTTTGGATTACTGGTGAGCTTATCGATCATTGTGGGTTGACATGCAATTCCCCATATTTGTGGGGAAAGAAATATTCAAGTCTTTTAACGACTCTTCAATAGTTAAAGGAGGTAGTCATTCTATGGTGGCTAGAGATCATGTTGTTGTACATGTGTGTTGCTTGACTTAGACTTTAAGGTTATTCCTCTCATATGATGAAAATTATTTGATTGAATTACATCAATTGACTGATGGTGCCCATTGGATGGTGCCTTTTTTCTAAAAAGGCTAATATTTTAATTTTTGCACAATTTATATTTAAATTAATTAATTTCTCTAATCAATTAAAAAATCAATTAGTTACTTAAAACGCACATTAATTAATTAATTTATATATATCACATTTAATTGTATGGGGTTTTCTTTTAACAATTACCTCATAGACATTAGGGTGAATGTATGTAGATAAGACAAAATGCCTGTTAAATTTTTTTATGTTTCCAAAAAATTAGCAGAATATTCTATAATATTCTTGGTATAAATTGTAAAGGGTATTTTTATAACTTTTTCCTTTGGGATAGAGAGCCTTCTAAATTTCTTACTCTTCGAGGAATTCTTATTTTGTAAGTATAGGCTTGTATATAGTTATTGGAAAGCTCTTTTCAAGCCAGTTGCAATAGGACTATTATTTTGATGTTTTGTAAATATTTTGTTGGACTTATGATGATCCAAATATTATATTATCTGAACCTTATTTGAAACAAATTATTATACTATGGAGTGCATTTCAGTTGAATCTGACACTCCTTAAATCCACCATTATCTTTAAAGACTTTTTAAAGTGTATTTTCCTTCACAAGACCATGGCCCTATATGTGATCAAGTATATCACATGGGTACTATACGTATCGAAGTTGTATTTTCCCCTAGTAGGCTTATCTCTTTGTGAATTTTTCAGTTGGTTTTTATCATCACCAACAAGACTTACAACACTCCTTCGAGAAGCACCACTTCTGCATTAGATTACAAATTAATTTTCAATTTAGCTTCTTAGTTATTTTAAACTTATGAACTCTTCTTCTCAAGATTATGGTTTTGTAATAAGGAGTGTAGTTTGGTGGTACCTGATACTCCATTCTATACCTTGTTTTGAATTGATATGCTTTGTACCTTTTTGCTCAAGTGAAACTTCCAATTAGTGATCTCCTCTCTCATAGTTGTTGGTTGCAGTGACTAGTTATCATTGGGGGCTTTCTATTGGATCCTTTTCAGCATGTATTTTATTTTCATTACTTCCCTTAATAGAGTTTTAGTGATCTCTTTGGGGCTCTTGTATATTGTCTATCTCTCTTATCTACTAAACGCCTTTGGAAGATTTCATTTTTGGGTACTTCTATTTATAATATTTTTCTTCCACTTCCTTGTAAAAGCATCGGAGTCCACTACTTCTATGGTGGAGAGGGATGATATAGATCTGAAAAGCATAGGATTTAGATTTTTATTTTCTAAAGTCTATAGTTTAATTTAATAAAATCGTTTTAGATTTAATTAAATGTCAGCATGCATTATCAATAATCTGTAATGTCGATATATTATTCTATAAATTTGGCATCTATGAATTCCTATAAATATTTCTAAATTAATAAAATAATTCAGTTGGATTTTCAACCCTTTACAACCTCTATTTAAGTAATAAGCCTAATATTCTTTGTAATCAAGAAGGAAGAAGTTTTTAAAACTATGATAGTATGGGCAAGATATGAATGGGATGCTATGGATTTAGGAGTGGTAAGGTAAATTCGATAATGTTAAAAAATAGTTAGAAACTTTTATAAAACCATTCATAAAAATAGGTATTGAAAACCCTCATTAGTCACATGTTACTTTGTAGATATTCATTTCAACCTTGTAAATATCTATGGACGTACAACTTAGTTAGGTAAAATAGAAGTATGGATCGGGATTAAAACATTTATGCTAAGTAAATACCAAGAAATTTGATTCATGATTATAGAAGATAATATTGCTATTGCAAAGTTTGATCAAAATTTTGGGTGAAATAGGAAAATAAATCAAAGTATGAGATATTTATTACTTTTCATTCAAAACAATAATCTATAGGAGTTTGAGTTTGAATAGGATAACTATACATGTACCAACAATATGATAGGCTATAATCTGATAACAAAAAAATGGGTTGATGCATACTCTCATATCATCGATTAGATGAAGAGACTTGTGATAAAATTAATATCTTGGTAAATATTGATTTATATCATTGGAAAATTACAATTAAAATTTTGGTAATTGAATTAAAAAGTTATCGTATTTTAATATGATAACCCAAAATATAGAATTCTTCAAAAAACAATGTGTTGTATACAGTTCCAAAATAAATTTAACCAATAACATCTAGATTAAAACAATGAAACCAGATCACTTTCAAAAATAATTTTTAGAAGAAAAATAATTAAAAGAGTAATATTAAAAATTTCAAAATGATGAGCACACTATTCAAATATTGGAAGAAAGGGAGATGCTTAATGAATATCATAATATTTTGAGTAAGGAAATGAAATATTGGAGAGTAAAATCAAGACACGCTTGGTCAAAAAAAGAATATAAAAACATAAAGTTTTTCCATAGGATCCCAATAGTATAAAGATCAACATCTAGAATTAGAAGAGGTTTGGATTGAAGACTAGAGTGAAATTAAAAAGGAGGTAATATTTTTTTACCTGAACATTCTAGGATTGAAGGAGATTAAATTTCTTAATAATAAGCTATTACAAGAAGTGCCTTCAGTTATAAAAATGAAGACAATAGTAAACTAATGGAGCCTTTTATTTTGGAAGAAGTTCATTTACCTCTTTTCTCTTTTGATAAAGATAAATCCCTATGAATGAATGTACTCCCTACAACATTCTATCAACATAACTAGAAAATAATGAAAGATTCTTTATTGATGGTAGTGGAATAGTCTAGAATAAAATAGTATATACCTTATAAAATTAATGCAATATAGCTTACCTTAATTCCAAAAAAGGATGCAATTTTTTTTTATTTATTTAGGCTCATAAGATTGTAATTTGGCATATAATATAATCCCCAAAGTAATGGTAACTTGGATAAGACCCATATTAGCAAAATTATTTCAAAACAACAAGGAGGATTTATGAAAAGGAGATAGATTCTAGATGGGATCATAGTAGTACATGAAGTAATGCATTAAATAGATAATATAAAAGAGAGATCAATGATTATAAAACATGATATGAATAAATCCTATGATAGGGTTAAATGGGATTTTATTTTTGTAGTATTCAGAAATTTTGAATTTGAGAAAATGGATTAGATGGATTAGAGCTTGTGGTTCTAAAATCATACTCAATGTTGGTCAATGGGCTAGTAATAGAATCATTTAAATACAAGAGGAATATTAGATAGGAATATCCTCTATCATCATATTTGTTCATTAGTATGGCATATGTATTAGTAATGACCCTAAATAAGGCATACAAAGATGGGATAATAATCCAACTTAAGGCTAGTAACATGGACAACATCACCCATAAAAAAATTATAGATGATAAAGCATTTTTTATGGAAGTTAGGAATAAATTAGAGTAGATACTTGAATAACTTATTCAAGGAATATAAAATATCATCTGGGCAAAAATTTAATTGGAAAGAATGCAAATTTTACTTCCTAAAAACTCCAACTAAAATTAGAACAAGCATGTGTAGGTTACTTCAAGTGGAGGAGGTAAATTTGACAACAAAATATCTAGGGATGCCATTATTTGTTGGGAGAATGAGGATAGAATTGTGGAATCTAATTATAAGTAAATTTTAAAACAAACTACTAGTATGGAAAGGTAGATGGTTATATTTAGCAAGAAGAGTGCAACTAATTAAATTAGTCTTATAAACCATTCCAACATTTTATATGTACTTGTATATTATGAAAAATCACTAGAAAAAAGCTTAATCTATAGTCACTACACCAAAAAATTTCTTTAAGGGTAGTTATTAACCACCCTTAAATAACTTTAAGGGAAATTTTCCAGCCATAATATTTTAGAGCATTGTAAAAAGTCCATATTATACGGTGATGGTTAAAAACTACCTCAAAAAACTTCCGTCTTATGTTCTAATATGATGGTTTTTAACCATATTCTTAGAACCTAAGAGGTTTTTTTTTAACCACCTTCTTAGAACCCTAATACAATGGTTTTTTTCATTGTCTTAGGTCCCTAAGATGGTGGTTTTTAGCTGGCATATTAGTTTCCTAAGACAACAATTATTAGCCACCCTCGTAGGCCCCTAATATGGGGGTTTTAAGACACCATCTTGGAGGCCTAAGAGGGAGGCTAATAATTGTACTCTTAGGCATCTAAGATGGCAACTAAAAATAATCATCTTAGGGGCTTAAGACGATGACTAAAAACTACAATCTTAGTTTCTTAATATAGTGGCTAAAAATTGTCATCCTAGTTGCTTAATACAATAGCTAAAGGACCTTAAGAGGGTGGATTTAAACCCTTTGATGTATTCTCAAAATATTTGTTGAATTAAACCATGTTTCATCTACATAAGCACAAGTCTTCACTCACAAGCATGACAATGGGGTATAAAAATAAAAATTGTGCAAAAACAATGGGGTATATATATTTAGAACAAAGCAAGCATCAGTTGGATAGTTACAAATAACATATACAATAAAAATAAAACTTGTGCAAATGTACTCTCTCATATTAAATCCTACAATATGGTATAAACTGATGTAAAACTTAAATTCAATCTATTGATTAAAAATACAATTAGTAAAATAACTCTTTGTCCAAAGCATTTCAATTAGAAGCTATTAAATTGTTTGTTTATTTTTTCAACTTCAAGCCTTCTAGTAGAATAAAATATATATATTTTTTAAAATGACTAAAATGAGAGGTGATTTCAGATATAAGGACATCTAAATGAAGTATGTAGATTCATATAGGTGCATGATAATTTAGATTGTATAGGTTTTTTAGATGGTAATAAATCTATCACATAAACTAAATTTATGCCAACTGGAGGCCCTACTAGTTGACATGTATTTTAAGTAATCATTCAACCATATTTTTGTAACCGAAGTATGGTTGAACAACCATATATGACATAAACAATATCCTCCATAATGATCATGGATATTAAAAACTACTTTAGTTTTACTTTACTTTTACTAATTTTATAGATAGAAGATTTTATTATAGAAGCTTCTTGTAAGATTTCTAATTTTCTAGTATAATATATGAAATATTTTTGAAACAAAAAGAAAATATAACCAAAATGATGCAAATTTTTCATCAATGTTAAAATATATTTTAGGTTTCACTTTTATAATTATATATATCAATGCCAGTATTTTATCATCACCACTAATTACACCACACTTGACATTGAAGCCAACACCAATCCTAAATGACTTCAACTAACACAAAACATCAAGTGGATTGAAAACTGAAAAACTCAATCCTACATATCATGCTCATACATATTTAGTGTCAAATATGAAAACTCTATATTTACCACACATTTTGCAAAGTGTAACTTGACCATATTTAATACCTTCCTCACCTAATAATAGCTTCTCCAGCTAGTCATAAACGATGCTCTTGGTGGTCTATGGTATTTCAAAAGAATATTATTGTATAAAATATTAATATTTTACCTGATAATTCGATCAATCCCCAAACTATTTATGATATTTTTGATCAACTCTTTTACAATTTAAAATTAACTCAAAAATTTAAATCTTTATATAATTTACTTATCAAATTATCATGTTCTACACCAAAATATTGATCATAATGCTCCCCATGTCCAGTAAAATAAAATAACTCTATAAAATCTACTTGAATACCCATGCAAACAATGTAGGTGGTCAATTTTGTGTACCATTTCCAATTATTGTGCAAGTAAAACACAAGGACCACACCATGTTGCATACAAGTCGACCACTAAAGAAACCATTCTTTTAGAATCTTGTTCAATTTATTTTATTGTTCACTCTATTTTATTGTTCACACATTTAAGAATCATAAGTGCCATATGACCCACTTTTTGTCAAGAACCATTATAAGTTGAACTTCTAAAACTAAGGACTATAGTAATCACAATTATGAGGATTAGAACCTAAATAATGTTTGTTACATTATAAACCTATTATGTCATTAGAGATAGTAAGCTATATGGATATGAGATTGAACTGAGAAGTAAATGTTAATTGTGTTGAAATAAGAAATATGTTAGGGTCTTTTAAATATTTTATTATACATAAGTAAGATTCATCAACCGTTGTCAACAAAAAATTACAAATAGTTCATATTTTTAAACATAAAAAGATATACTGTAATAAGCTTGTCATTGAAAGTCAATAAATAAATAAAAATATTTACATTGGAGAACTACCTTAGTGTTATATGCTCTAAGTTTCACTATTTTATTGGAATCCATTAGTTGGAACATAAACTATTAGAGAGCTAAATCAAAATATAGAATTTTTAGGGCACATGTTTAATTTAGTTAGCTATCTATTGCAAGTAAGAAATAAACGAAGAAATGATAATTCTTTGAGATATGTATTTTGAAACAATTATAGCCTTGGGTGTTCTATTATTTGGTTAAATTTATGCCCAAAATATCTTCCCTCAAATAGAACAAGCATTCTCAACTTCATATCCAAAATTTCTTCAGGACAAATACACACATTTGTAAAATATTCTCATCATTATTGTGTGAAATTAATACCATTGTTTTATAATCTAAAACTTCTTTTAGCAGCATTTTAAACCAAAATTGTATGAATGAATTTAAATAGAGAACCATCTTGTCACAACCTCTATTATAAAAAGTTCCATCATCTTCAAGCAAAATAAGAGAACACAAGGGCTATGAACATGTCACTCATAAAGATAGATATTAAGAATTAAAAGAGGTAACATCAAATATAGAGCAGATGTGGTTTTATCTATAAATATAATTTAAATCCTTTTGAAAAGAGAATAACAAAACACTACTAAATAATTACATAAACCAAAATCAACTACAAAAATACTCAATTCAATGCAAGCTTAAATGAAAATAAAATAATAGTTATGCAGATAGACCACTAAGGGAGAAGTAAATGGAGAAAAGGTAATCTCTTTTGTAATAATTGATGTCAAATGTTAATTCAAAGCATCATACAATATTGTTGTAACATGGTATAATTTTATTTGTAAATAATATTTGATATATGCCAAGCAATGAAGAAGTGCACAACATCCTTCATTGTGGTCATCTCATCATTCCTTCTAAACAAAACTATTTCATCTTTATGGAAAACATGCACATTGAATTTGCAATAAACTTCACCCAAATGTTGACCATGTACAAGGTCTTCATAGACAATACTGATCATTGTGCCTTAGACAACTATGTTATCCTAGATCAATCATGATGCAAATATCCATAAAGTGGATTTTTTTGTATCATTAACTTGTGTTTAGGATTTAATGTTTAGATTCCTTAAAACTATCAATTCATATGTTATTTAGAATAATGTACTATGATAATTCATTACTTAAACGCCTATCTTATAGGAATATTATATTTTACATGCTTTTATACCTATTGCTATTTGATATCAAAAGTTTTTATTGACTGCATTTATATTATGTTATCTAATTTTTTTTAACATCTCCCTTTGATGGAGATCAAGATGCTTTAGTGAATTTTTGTTGACCATTTTGTAGTCAATGGTTCAAATAACCTCATTTTGTAGTCAATGAATATCCAATAATCTCATTCATTTTTAAAGTGGTGTCTTCTCTTTGCATAGAAAGACTAAGAAAGCATCTCATTTCTTTTTTAAATAAAAATACTTCATCTATATTTTATTTTTGAATATTTTATAAACAAATTTATTTTTATATAGCTGGATTGTTACATATCATATTTATTGGTAATATGTTTTTTCAATTGCTTTCATTATAAAAGCATAGATATTTTATTAAAATCTATCCAATGCAATATGTTCTCATTTCTAAATTCTAATGTATTGTATGTATTTCATTTCACTAGCTAAGTATATTATTCGATCATATTTTTAATATAATAAATCCTATGTGTCAGTACTCTACCAAGCACTAGGTACCAACACATAACATCATCTTAGATATGAATATTTAAATGAAAGCATCTTCATATATCAATCACTAATGGTATCCTTCGAAGCTCCCTCAAATCCCCCTAGAATAAGGCTACACTGGTCATCATGGAATATTTTACTCTTGATAGAAATTAGGACATTATAAGGAGTTATCATTTTTGCTTCCTCAATCAAATTTGGTGTAGGAAGAGATTAAATATTCTGGTATTATTATAAAAATCATTGGAGAAATCATTGTTGCAAACTTATAAAGGGGATTCTATGGACCCAAGTCACCAAGGTCTTATAAAATTGATTTTTGAATTTATGGCTAAGAGATGGGGTAAAGTTCTCCCTCTAATTTGGGGCTTCTCTTAGTGCTTTGTCTCAATTTTGGGGCTTCTCCCTCTAATTTAAATAATGACTCACTCAAAAATATATCTCTTATTAAATTTTCTTATTCTAAAGCTACCTCCAAGGTTACGAAGACCAAGTTAAATATGGAGCTAAAGAAAGATACAGAGTTGAAGGAGGACCTAGGTGAAGCTACTACCCATCCAAGAGGTTCTAAAGGTAGTTATGATAGGACTAGATGCTCCAAGCATTTAATGTATTATATGAGAAATAATGAGAACATCACCCTATAAATTTTGGACTCTCAAGAGTTTGAGGATTCCTCCCCTGTTATCATGAATAAAGTTGAATTGTCCAAGGGAGATTCTACAGGAAGAAAGACAATTATGATCTTTTCATAGGACATTTTGAGGATTTCCAAGTCCATTAGGAGATTCATGAAGGATATGTTGATATATTTAAGAGCTACTCTAAATATGGTTGTTTACTTTGTTGAAGAAGTTAACATGTTGATGTAATAGATACAATGGGATCAAAAAGACCCTTAGGTGGTAAAGGAACCATAAGTGGATGATGAAATGAAGGATTGAAGGGTTTAAGTAGTTCTCTTTATTCTTTTTTTTCTCATTCTCATCTTCCTTTTTCTTTTGTGTTTTTTAGTTTGGCATATTTTTGGTGTCAGGTCCCTTTGTGTGGGGTAATTTTATGTCTTTTTTATTTTAATTTTTTCCTTGAAAATTTTTGCTTCTAGTTTGTAAATAGTCTCCATTTTGTAAAAGGTTTGAGGATGCTTTAAAAACCTTTTATTTTATTCTATCCAAAAAAATATATGTTCATCACTAAATAATATGTACTGGATGTCAATACAAATTACCAATCTAATTTTTCACTTGGTGCCAATATGTAAAAGCCTATAGTATGAATCATGATAAGTACCTTCTTATAACTACCAAAATTTAAATTAATTTTGTTTTGTAGGTATTTTATAATTGTATTCTATATTCCTATATAGATTAGCATTAATATAGCCTAAAAATGAACTAAATCATTGTACCCTTTGCCATCATCCTAGAAATCATGGCATAGATTAAACATTTATATTATTAGAAGTACATTGTATGGACCATGTAAGTAGAATTTTAATATTTATCATATCTTAAATAAACATAAATATTTGAAAAAATTATGTTATAATTTTAACATTGATTGCATCACTTACCACATCAGCAATATCAATATATTATAATGTTTTGAAATTACATTAGTTAAAAAGTTAATAAAATGTTTATTATGTATATGAAAGAATATTTTATGATATAAAAAGCATTATATTAAATAATTAACAAAATATATTTTAAAAAACAAAAAAAAGAGGCAGATAAACACGCCATGTGGCTAATGACATCAACAAAAAAAATTGTCCCTATCAAAATAGAGTGGAAATCCAAAAGAAAAATCTATAGTTTACATAACTGATGGACATAATTAAATGATAACAATTTACATAACTGATGGAAAAAATAAACTAATAATATTTTATATAACTGATGGATTGAATAAAATCATAAATATTTACATAAATGATGATAAGTTTTAGCCACCCCTTATTTGGAAAATGAGTCCCTCCCCTGTCTAGAAGTGTCGGGAACATAAACCTAGCCATAAACTCTTAAGTTGCCCTAGGCATCAAGTCAAGGAGTTGGGGGAGAGAGGAAAAATCGCATAGCCATGACCATCTCTGTAAGCACATTGAACTGGGATAGTACAGTTTGAGAGCGAGCAACACTACTATGTGGACATGGATATACTATGAGGAGTATCCTAAATTACTGAGCATGGTGCATTCCCCCACTGTTTAATAAGCTCTTGAAGATGAGTGAGTTCCATGGCCATCTTATTGGCCTGAACTATAATCTAAAAATATACAGAAGAAATAATATTAGACTTCTCAAAAGTAGAGATGTGTAAAGAGGAAGTACACTTACCAAAGATACAGTCATTTCTAGATCACCATAAATTGAACATGGTCACCATACGAAACAAGTGCCACACTTCAAAAATATTATTCGGTAATGGCGAGGGATATCCCAAAATGATATGCTTCCACTCAAACATGATAAATTAATAGGGTCTAAAAAGGGAAAAAAATCACTCCCAAAGGGAATGAGCACGAGCACAAACCCAAAAAATATGGATAAAGTATTTAAATTGAAGACAAAAAGGGTAATAAGGGTTGGGGATGCCTAAAATTTGTAGATGCTTCCCAAAAAAAGCTCTTGGTGCAAAAGACTCTAAGCAAAACAAGAAATTTTGGGCTCCAAGAAAGGATCCAAAGCTATCTGGAACCTATGCAACCAAACAGGTCGAGAGGAGGAGACCTTACATCATTGATTGAGTTTCTCAATCATGGTGAGGCAAGGAGAGATCCATCCATACCCCAATCAGGTCTTTTAATTTTGTAATGGAGTTTTCGAATACCACTTCCAGTCCTTCCACCAAGGTCATTGAGAAACGACATAAATCTTGTGTAACATGGAGTCAGGGAGAGCAACCTTGATAACCTCAAAGGTATCCTTGTCAAAGTGATTAATCCAAATTTTAGCTCTAAATTCATTCCAAGGGAGACAATCCCTAGTATTATGAGAAATTAAATTAGTAATGCATCACACACCTTTACGAAATAATCTCAGCACATGAATCCAGGGAACCTACACAAGCGGAAAATCTTGGTAGGTGATAACATGTGACCACCAAATAGTCATTTGGTTGATGGAGAGGCCATACCAAAAGCTCTATCCATTTCATCTAAGGCAATGTTTAACGCTCTCATAATATTTCCAAATGCTCTTAATGATGAAGAATCTTGATACTTTGATAGATACAAGGGTAACAAGGAGGGAAGGGAACCCCATGCCCTTCTAAATATTATGCCCAAAATGGAACATTAACTAATAAAATGTCAGATAAGAATATTCCAACACTCATTACCTGTGAGGGATCTGATGACCCACTTAACACAAGGAACCCAACCTTGACGTTGGGTATTAGTAATGAAAAGTCCACCATGGATTTTGGGAAGACAACAATAATCCCAGGCAACATGGTAGAATCCTGAAGTATTATTGGAGGACCATAAGAAGCCTCGTAGAAACTTATAAAGCTACTTATAACATTTTTTGGATGGGACCCAATAGGAAGAATAGTAGACATGGGTGGCCACAAGGACTTTAGTGTAAATTTGAAATTTACTAGCAATAGAGAGTTTTTTAGTGGACTAGTAGGTAACTTTCCATTCCACCCTGTCAACAACATACTTCCATAACTCTGGAAATGACCCATTAAAGGCAAAAGGAATGCCTAAAAAACAAAAAATTTCCTCCTATTGGATGATCTTCCATTGATATTGATTAATCTAGTGGGGCATTGGATCGAGATACTGCCTATAACATTGAGTCTTTCTCCATTGAATGGAGGATCCAAAAGCCAGATAAAAAGTGTTCAGGCAAGAAAGTGCTTCTTGAATGACACTTTCTTACTAAATAAGAGTGAGAAAAGAGTCATTAGTAAAATGACCATTGATCAACTGAGTCTCACCTCTTGGGAGAGAAATTCCTTGAATAGAGCCTTGAGCAGTGTGATGAGCTAGTAAAGAGCTAAGCCCTTCAACAACAAGGACATAAATGGAAGGAGCTAAAGGGTAATCTTGTCGAATGGATCAAAAGATACCAATGGTTGAGGACTTGTATTTTTTAATGGAAAAAAATAGCCAAAGCCTTAGAAAACAATATTTCCATAAAACTAATGAAGTAGGGACCAAAAATAAGAGCTTTAAGCATGGCTAGAATGAAGGACTAATCAATCCTATCATATGTTTTCTCAAAGTCAATTTTGATGAACACATATTGTTAGTTAGAATTACGAGCCCACTCCATACATTCCCAAACATAAAAAATATTGTCAAGGATGTATCTACCCTGAATGAAGCCAGTTTGCTCTAGGTGCATAATAATAGGAAGGAAATAGTGGATGCATAAAGCTAGAAATTTGGAAATAATATTATAAGAGACTTGAAGGAGAGTAACAGGTCCCGAATTGGTGATGACTTTAGGATCTCCATCCTTGGGGATAAATTCAATAATCCCTTTATTAATATTAGGGCCCAAAAAACCCTTAAAGAAGGCCTCCTAATAGAGTTTGAGAAGATCAGACCCTACAGTATCCCAAAGGGATTTGTAGAATTCACAAGGGAAGCCATGGAGACCAGGGGATTTATCATTGGCCATATGAGAAATGCCTTCCTCCATATCATTCAAAAATGTGACCTTATCATAGGAAACTCTTTTAGACTTAGAAATTCATCCTAGAACAATAGAAAGACATTATTTAAGGGCCTCATCATTCTGCGAGGAGTGGGCCTGAGCTAGAAAAATAGACTAGTAATGCTCTTCAAAAGCAAAGAGAATACTAGGAAGATTAGAAACACGCTCTCCATTAATGTTAAAGGATTTAATACTAGAAAATTGATTACGAGGATGCAAGCACTGAAATAACTCCTTAGTAACCCTATATCCAAATTTGAGCTAGTGTAATATCACCTTTATTTAATATCCATTGGTATCATAGTGCTTTGCTAGAAGAAGCTAGTGTTTAACCATAGCAGGGTGTCTCTGAAGCTCCTCATTGAAAGTATTGGATTGAAGTTGAGAACTGGTAACTTCCAACTCTCACTTAAGAGTAGTGTTGGAGTGATGACCAAACTTAGTAATCTTACACCCAAGTGAGCGTAGAAAGCGGGAAATATGCAGTATAGCAACATTCCACCAATCAATACATCCTGAGGCTCCTTTTTGTCTAGGGATAAGATTCCAAATTTTGATAACATAGGACCTTAATATGGGATGGTGTAAAATGGAGATATTAAGGTAAAATTATGAATGAGAAAGAGGAGGGGGAGTGGAAGAAACCAATATGGAAAAATAAATGGGGGAATGGTCAGATAAACATAGCTCATGATGAACAGCTATAAAGGGATATTAAGATGAGGGCCATTTGAAGGAGAAAATATCAGAATTTGAGAGCATAGATTTATCCAATATTTTCAAAACACAATTCTCACCTTGTTGATTGTTAGACCATGTAAACCAATCACTAGCTGGAAATGAAGAGGGTAAAAAGTAGATATTGGTATCAGAGAGCCCTAATTTTTTTTCATAAAAATCCATGATTCTCTTTCCCTCGTGGCCCACCTCATGGGAAAAATACCCAATTTATCATGTGGAAATGTGATCATATTGAAGTCCCCATAGAGCAACAAAACACTAGGGGAAAAGAGAGTATTTCCCACCACCACAACACACAAAAATAATTGGTATCATTAGGAGAAGCGATGTTGAGCACACCAAGAAGATGGCCATAAATCTCCATCACAATACAAAAAATATGATTAGAAGGGCTACAACCCCAAGATATCATTCTAGAATGATAAGATTCTAAAAGATAAATTACTACCCCTCCTTTACCCATGTCATGCAAAGCATGAAAGGTGTGGCCTCGATGCTAGAGAAAGGAGCAAGTACTTGACAACATAAAATTAGTGACTTTGACTTCCTAAAGGCAAAGGATATCAATATTACATTTTTTTAACTTGAAGTCATCTATACCCTGATGCACTACGTACTTGCACATAGGATCTATAAAATCCCTGACATTCCAAGATAAGCACTTCATGAGACACGATCGAGGAGCATATTTTCTTTGATGACCTTAGAGTCCTCAAAATTTACTAAGGATTCAAAGGTATTTTTGAGAAACTTATTATGGTTTTCATGAAAAATATATCTATAATCACTTCTCCAAAGGGATGCCTAAGGTATATCTAACTAGACTGTGAGAGCGACGAGGGTTTCATGAGGAAAATTCATTAGGTAGATTAGGTGGAGAAACCTGGCATTCATTTGAGGGAGCAGGCATTGGCATAAATGATGGTTTAGCTGACTGGAAGGATTGAATAATTGGGGAATTGTTTTGTTATTACCAGAAGAGGTACCTATAAAAAGAGGAACATAAATTCCTTCTATAGAGGTTGCATAAAAAACCTATACTGAGAGCTCGGTTGAGACTCATTTTTACCATATCCTACAGAAGTTTGTGGTTGATTTCCTTTGATGTTTTTTATGGTGAAAAAAGTCCATTCGTCCCCTCCATTAGTGGGAGGGGCATATTTATTTGTGTTTGAAGGTGTCTCTACTGAAACCTAATTGAGGAATCGACCCTACATAATAGGTCAATATTTTATCTTGTTGGCAGTAGACTAACATTGATAACAGGTATTTGAGAGATTGATATAAACCACCAATTTTTGAAAATAGGTCTTCCCAACCTAAATATTAATAGAATCCTTAATATCCTTTTATAAATCAATTTTAACACAAATACATTCGTATTGTCGCACAACATAGAAATTTTGTGGCTCCATGCACACAAACTCGCCAATGGATGTGATAAGATGTGGTAAGAATGACCAAAGGAGTAAAGTGAGACCTAGGAATTCCACCCAAATAGTGACACACAAGGAAAAATCAGCAAAAACTATAAAATTATGATGCTAAGGCTAAAGAATTAAAATAGTATTTCTAATATACCAAGGCCCTTTGCTCATAACTGTAACGACATGTTGCAGATCAACAAACAAAAAAAAAATATCCTTTAGTAAGGTTTTGAATATGATCAACTTTTATGCCATATGGCTACCAGACTTGTTGAATCCATTATCAGATTAGCGAGTCACTAGGAATCCTCCCCAAAAAGTACCGTACCAAGGTGTGACTTTCAAGCCATTTGTATGCATTATCAACATCCAGTATGGGAAATGTTATGTTTGGCACTGAGGAACTACCTTCAAGATAAACTTCTTGGGTTATTTTACTAGTCCCATGGCTCCAACAACTACAACTTTACTAACCAAGTAAAATAGCGGCCTAAGAGGCAGCCATTGAAAAGGATAGAACCCCTGCCCAAGGTGGAGTAGTAACTAAGAATGGTACAGTATGTGCAGATCTCAGAAGGTCACAAACGGTATGTGGATGATGGAAGAACAAACAAACAACAACAACATGCAAGTAAAAACCTAGTAGAGCCTCTTTGAAAACTAAAGTACAAGTTGACATTTCACCTCTACAAGGACTATTTTGGGAAACCAGTTTTGGATTTTTTTATATGAAAGAATATTACATCTATATAAATATATTTTGTTACTATATCCAAAAAAAATAGATGTGTGCCTTGCATTTTCTCTATCCCTCAAAAAAATAAAAGATTACAAAACTAAGACCTCCTCACCTTTTCTCCCATGCTTCAAAGAAAAAAAAGTATCCTTTTGAATTTTTCAAATGGTCTATCCTATAAAGTCATTTTGTTATAATTTTCCAATATATAGAAGCCTAGGAATAATAAATAAATGATTAATTTATGGATAAACGTATTTATATTCTCATTAATGTATTTATAGTCTTTTATTTGTTAATCAATATATGTATTACTTTAAAATATATAAACATTTTATAAAATATAATCAAAAGTTAAAAATATAAAAATAATAATTCCTATAAAATATGTAGAATATATCAATGAAGACCTTGAATGGAATGCCCTTCACTTTTTATCCCTCATTTTATAAAATTAGCATTATTTATATTCTTAAAAAAATAAATTGATTGATAATTATGGAGTGCTTATCTCTACCTTACCTCAATTTAATTTTATAGACAATTAAAATTCCATTAAATTTGTTTTTACCCGATACTTATAAAATTTTCTTAAAAACATTACTATTTAAAAACAATACTATTATCTATTGCAGAATTGTGAGGTGATGAAATTTCGTGCTGATGAAATGGATGAGCATGGGAACATCCAACTCATGGGAACAATAATTGATTTAAGGCCAAAAGTTCTCCTAGGTGGGTTATTGATTATACCTAATACTTATGCCAAACTTAGCTAAGAGATTGAAGGGTGAACATGGCTTGGTTGAAGTTGGTTTTAATTGCGTGCTTTTAGGTAATACTGAACAAATATTGTGGTTGGATTTGTAACCCTTTGCAACCTCTATTTAAGTAATAAGCCTAATATTCTTTGTATACATAAAGGAAGGAGTTTCTAAAACTATTTATAGTATGGGAAAATTGTGAATGATATGTTATGTATTTAGGAGTGGTAAGTGAAATTCAATAATGTTAAAATCTAGATAGAAACTAATATGAAACCATTCATAAAATTAGGTATTGGAAAGTCTCATTAGTCACATCTTACTTTGTAGATATTCATTTCAACCTTATAAATATTTATGGACCTACAACTCAATTAGGTAAAATAGAATTATGAAATGGGATTAAAACCTTTATGATAAGTAAAAACCAAGAAACGTGATTCATGATTATAGAAGATATTATTGTTATAATAAATTTAGATGAAAATTTTGGGCGAAATAGAAAATTAACTCAAAGTATGAGAGATTTCTCACTTTTCATTCAAAACAATAATCTATAGGAGTTTGAGTTTGAAGAGGATAACTATACATGTACCAAAAATATGATAGGTTAGAATCTAATAGGAAAAATATTAGACTGGTGCATACTCTCATATCATTGGCTACATGAAGGGACTTGTGCTAAAATTAATATCTTGATAAATATTGATTCAGATCATTGGCCAATAATAGTTAAAATGGTGGTTATTGAATTAAAAAGTTATCATATTTTAATATGATAGGACAAAATATAGAATTCTTCAAAAAATAATGAGTTGTATACAGTTCCAAATCAAATTTAACCAATGACATCTAGATTAAGACAATGGAACAAGAACACTTTCAAAAATAATTGTTTAGAAGAAAAATAATTAAAAGAGAAACTTTCAAATTTTCAAAATGATGAACATTGTAATCAAATATTGGAAGAAAGGGAGTTGCTTAGTGAATATCATAATATTTTGAGTAAGGAAATGAAATATTAGAAAATAAAATCTAGACACATCCCACTTTTGTGCTAGCTGATATTTCTTCCTCCTTTGTTCAGGTTGTGGGCTCCACTCAATCTCCCAATGACCATATTGTTGAAAATCATCTCCTATCCTCAAGGAGAGAGGATGCTTTTAAAACTTCTAAGAACCTCAAAGATCATATTCAATCGGTACCTAACAAGGCAGAAATTTGGGGGGAGGAGGGAGCATGTTCCTTCTTCTCCCAAACCTTCCTTCGCAAAGGTTTTAGGTGGGCCTTCTTCCTCTTCATTTTCTCCCACACTGTTTGAGGTTTCTAGGAACAAGGTCAAGATACCTGCCGAGATTGCTGAAAATTTTATTGTTGAAGAATCCCTTTTCTTGGTTGGGAAAGTGGTTGGAGGTAATCCAAATCTTGATATTATCAGGCGTTGCACTTTTTCCCATTGGAAATTTTGCAGAATCTTACAAATTGTTGGCCTCTCCAAGGGTTTTTTGGTGTTTGCCTCAACACTAAAGAAGATGATTGGCAATTTTTTTCTGGAGAACCTTGGTTCCTTAGGTATAAGAGTGTTTTCCTGATGAAATGGAATCCATATTTCAAATCAGAAACACAAAGCATTAACTTTACTCCTATCTGGGTTAGATTTCCAAACTTACCTTGGCACCTTTGGCTGGAATCTATTTTCAAATCTATGGCTTCGACTATTGGAGATCTGCTCCTCATTGATAAAGTAACTCTTTCTAGATCAAGGATGCATGCTGCCCAACTTTTTATTATGGCCAACCTTGATTCTACACTCCCTACTTTTATGGAATTGGAGCTTGGAACATCTCTGTTCAAACAAGCCTTTGAGTATGAGAACAAACCTCCTTTTTGCATTGAATGCTGAAATTAGGTCCATCTTCATGCTCATTGTCCTTCTCTCTCCAAGCATGTGGCATCTTCTAAATTTTTGAATGATTCAAATACTTAGGTTAAGGAGAATGCCTTTTAGGCCTTATCAAGGAAAGCAAAAAAGAAATTTCCCCCATCTAGAGGAATAAGTTTCAAACCTACCAAAGAATATAGAATTAAAGAAGGACATAACTCTGCCCCTTTCATAAACTCTCCTGATGATAAAGGGAAGAAAATTTCTTCAAAAAATGATTCTAATGAGGTCAGTATTTTTTCTCACACTTTTCAATTTCAAATTCTTGTGGATTTAAACTCTAAGGATTTTCTTGATAAAAACAATGATTCAAATCCCTATACCAATCCTCCCTTGGATCCGAAGAATCTTATTCAAGAACCTTCTTTTGAGCCTTTGACTAAGAACCCTGAATCCCTGAATGAGGACCTCTCTCTTAAGTAAGATAAACCCTTGATCGAAGATGTTTCTATTCCTTCTTCCTTCCTTGAACCTGTGAAACCTATGATTCGGCAAATCTCCTCTTCCACTTTCAGTCCCAAAATTCTTTGGAGTCAAAAGAGGTCTCCCATAGACTGTGGAATGGAAAAAAGGAGGGGAATACCTTCTCATTCTTATCAAAGTAATCAAGATGTGCATGAATATATTGCCAATGGTGTTCAAAAAAATCTGTTTTCTACTAGAATCAATATCTCTAAAGAAGAAATGAAGTGCACCAAACCTCCCCAACCACATAAAAAGGGAGGCCAAAAACTCTTCAAATCCTCCAAATGAAGATCCTCTCATGGAGTGTGAGAGGCCTTAATGTCATATCCAAGCAACGAATAGCTAAATCATTAAGGAAAGAAATCAAACTGACTATTTTTGTGATTCAAGAATCTAAGATTAGTGAACCTCTTGATAAAAATATTTGCAATTTCATTTGGAAAAATTGTGATTTTTATGCTTGCAATGCTAGGGGTGCTTCTGGAGGTCTTATGGAATCCCTCTCTTGTGGAAGGTAATCTTATCCATTCTAATGATGATATTTTGAGAATTCATTTTTGTGATAAAGACAAAAAAATTTCTTGGGTTCTTACCAATATCTATGCTCCCAATTCCATCTTCGAGAGGTTCCACATGTGGAATAATTTATCCTCAATTAGAAATGCTTTCTGTAATGTGCGTTGGATTCTTATTAGCGACTTCAACACCCCTTTGTTTCCTTTTGACAAAATGGGAGGAGTTGGTTATTTTTCTAAGAGTATGAAGGACTTCCAGGATTTAATTAATGCACACAATTTGATCGATGTCAATCTCAAAGGCAATCAATTCACTTGGTCAAACAGAAGGTGTGGATCTCAGCTAATCCAAGTTAAATTAGATAGAGTGTTATTCTCTCAGGAAGCCTTTGACAACTAGGGATATGCCACTCTTCAATCACTCCTTAAAATTGGTTCTAACCACAGTCCCATTCTTCTGGACACTAATAATCCAAAAAATTATAAAACCCCGTTCAGGTTTGAAGCAATGTGGATGCAACATCCTGATTTCAAGGAAAGAATCAACCAATGGTGGCAAACTGACATTCAAGGAAAACCTTCCTTTATCCTGGCCCAAAAACTTAAAATCATTAAAGAGAACATTAAAGTATGGAACGTAGACATATTTTGTAACCTTTTCCATAATAAGTAGGATGTAATGTTTAGGTTATCCTTGATTGAAAAAATAATCAGGAGAATGGTGATTTTATTGATGAGATTAAAAAGGAAGAGAAGGAATTGTTGGTAAAGTATCACAATATTCTCCAATGTGAAGAAATTTTTTGGACACAAAAATCATGTGACTTATGGCTCCAAAAATGGGATTCTAGTACCAAATTCTTCCATACTTCAACTATGAGACACCGAAGCTATAATCGAATTAAGTAAATCTATACTCAATAAGGAGAAATCATCAATGATATCAAATAATTTATGAATGAAGGTGTTTCCCATTTCATGCAACTACTTCAGGAAGAGAACAAACCAAATTCTTAGATTGCAAAAGATTTCTTCCTCTAGTTCATTCCTCATATTATCTCTGACAGTATCAATAGTAAAATTATGGCTACTCTTTCTATTGAGGAAATTAAAGATGCTTTATTATCCATGGATACTGACAAATATCCTGGCCCAGATGGTTTTTCCCCAAGGTTTTATCAAGCCTTTTGGGATCTTGTCAGCATGGATCTTTGGAAATCCATAAGAGAGATCCAACACTCTAAAATTATTCCAAGAGGCTTCAACTCTACCTTCATTGCACTTATACCAAAAAATCCTAATGCTTGTAATTTCAATGATTTCAGGTCAATAAGTCTTTGAAATGTCATTTACAATATTTTAACAAAAGCCATCACCATTCGCATGAGGGAAGTCATGTCATTGATTATTAATCAAAGCCAAGGTAGTTCTGTCAAAGGTAGATCCATCCTAGATGACATCATTTCAGTGCATGAAGTAATTCACTTAGTCTCAATCAACAAAAAAGTGGCCTTACTTTGGCTTATGATAGACTAAATTGGCATTTCCTTTTTGCTATCCTAAAAATTTTTAGCTTCCATACTAAATGGATTTCTCTAATTAAAGGTTGTCTTTCATCCACTTGGTTTTTTGTCCTTATAAATGGTTATCCTATAGGATATTTTCAAACTAGTTAAGGTCTAAGGCAAGGATATCCTTTATCTCCTCTCTTATTCATAATTGCTACTAAAGCTTTGGGAAGAGCAATTATTGAAGCAAAAAATGTTGGTCTCCTCTATGGAATCTAGACTACCTCTCAATGCAATCCCATCACACATCAATAATTTGTTGATGATACTCTATTGTCTACAATTGCATCTGTTAATGAAGCAAATATTATCAAGAGGATACTCTTCCTATATGAGCTTGTTGTAGGTCAAAGGATCAATTTTCAAAAGAGTAAAATTTATTTCCTCAATACTCCACCAAGAAGACAAAACATCATTGCTGACATCCTTAATTGCTCCATAGCTTCTTTGTCTTTTACTTATCTGGGTTTACCTATCTTCACTGGGAATATCAAAGATAAATTATGGGATAATGTCATTGAGAGACTCCAAAAAAACTCACTACTTGGAGAACAAATCTTTTATCTCAAGCAGGGAAAATTACTCTCACTATGGCTTACCTTCAAAGCATTTCTATTTACTTTATTTATTTGTTCAAAGCTCCAGTAAGTGTTTACAAAAAAATGGAAAAAATTCAAAAAAACTTCCTCAAAATAAGCAAAAATTTTATTTGGTTGTTTGGGATAAAGTGTGTAAGCCTAAAGAATGTGGAGGATTAGGTCTTTGAAGAATTTATCATCTCAATCTCTCACTTATTGCAAAACAGGATTGGCGATTGATTTTTAATGAGAATATTCTTTGGGTCAAGATCATAAAAAGGAAATATCTTCAGGGATCCCATTTCCCTCATGGGGAGGTGCCTTCTTCTGGATCTGCCTTCTGGAAGGCTATTTACGAAGCTTGTTCCCTATTTATCAAAGGTCTAAGATGGTAATTTGGTAATGGCATTTATTTTTCTTTCTAGTATGACAAATGGATTGTGGATCAAACTCTCAATCAAATTCCTATGCTTCAAAGGCTGAAGAACACTACTATTCCTTTGGCTGGACCTTTATCGATAGATTTTGTTTCTTGTATCAATGGTCATAAAAGATGAAAAAGGATTGTTATCCCTAGTCATGAAAATAAAATTTCTTGTTTATACAATTTACATTCTATTGTCAAAATTCATTTAAATGACCAGCCTGATTTTCCTATTTGGGAACCTACTGATCTTGGAGATTTCACTGTCAAATCGGTAAACTTGCTTTCTATCAATAGTATTAAAAATCCCATCCCATTTAAGCTTGTCTGGACCAAGTATTTGATTCCTAAGATTGCCTTATTTTCCTGGTTATGTATCCAAGATCGCATCCTGACCACAAAGAATATCATCAAAAGGGGTATTCCTTTTCCTAATAGATGTCATCTCTGTATTTCTTATTGGAAAAGTACTTCTCATATTTTCTTATTTTATTATTAATCAAGAATAGTGCTTAATAAACTTTTCCTCACCTTCAAGATTATCTAGGCCTATCCTCCTTCAATTGTTGATTTATTCCAACAGTGGCCATGTCCTTTCAAAAATCCTATACTCAGAGGATTTTGGAAGTTTTGTTTGCATGATTTCATTTGGCATATATGGTTAGAACACAATAAAAGAATATTTGAATTGAAAGCTTTGGATGCCAACATTTTTGCCAGGAAAGTCATCCTTTATGCTAAGGAAAATTTCCTTGCTTCTCCTTTTGATCCTTTTCCTTGTTCACCTTTTGAGAAGGGCATCCTGAAGTCTTGTGATATTTGTATTGATGTTCCAAGGCATGCTACTCAGTCTTCAGCTAGGACCAACATCAAATGGTAGCCTCCTCATTTTGTGTGGGTTAAGATTAATTTTTACGGAGCTGCTAAAGGCAATCATGGCATTGCTGGAGCTGGAGGAATCCTCCGTCATCATCTTAGCAATTCCATATTTACATTTTTTGAACCCTTAAGAATCCAATCCAATCATTTTGCTGAAGCTATAGTGGTGTGGGGAAGTCTTCAATTTTTAAATTACATTCCTTGTAAAATCATTTTTGAAGGAGATTCTCTTAATATCATAAATTTTTAGAAACTTACAAACCATGCAGTTGGAGGATTAGGAATATTATCGAAGATAGTAAGCAAATTATTCATCAGAAAATCAATGTTGTGGTTCAAAATAATTTTAGGGAGGGCAATTATGTTGCTGACAAATTTGTCAACATTGGCATTAATGCTCAAGTTTTGATGACCTGGACGGATGTCCTCCCCAATGAAGTTTTTGAGTTGGCAAATTTTGATCAAAACACCATTTGCCGTGATGAATCTTGAAATTATTAATTTTTCCATTGCCCAAGATTTCCTTTTTTTCGTTATTCATCGGGTCCATATCCAAAACTCAAAAAAAATCCAAAATGTAGATTTTATTCATCATTATCATTATCTTTCTTTGAAAATGGGTTCTAAGTTGATAATTTCAAGTTATCCATTGCCTCTTACTCATGCCCCTTATTTTTTGATAATTGTCTCCATGAGGATTCCCAATGCCATGTCCACCCCAATTTTAAATTATTTCATTCTCGTGTGGAATGATGTTTGTAATTTTACCTTTTCAATAACCCTGTCTAAATGCCTTACCTTTTGCATTCTCCCGAGGTGTTCTGGAATGTACATCCCAATCCCTTCTGGGTTTCGTGCCTACTTTTTCCATTGGCTTTTTAACGTGAGTATCACCAAAAGATCCATATTTCTTGGGACGGTAATCTTCTCGATTATTCAGACCCATTTTCATTGCCCTTTTTTGCATCGTGTCCAATAGCCTAACCATCATCATCCTTTTTTCTAGGGTTTTCATTTTTGGTCAAGCATTACTTTCTATTTATTCCTCCTATGGTCTTATCAACAAAATAATAATTTCATTTATGTTCCTTCTGATTTGTGTCTTCTTCCTCTCATTTACCTTCCATCCTTAATTCCTTTTGCCACCATGAAGGAAGGGAAAGCTATTTTCATTAATACTGAAGCTGTTGAACTGGATTCCATTTGCATTGACATGTTTAAGGATAAGCATGGGATCATCATTTTTTTCAATCTGTTCTACAGAGTGCATGATGAGGTTACTAAGGCTTTTGTGACTACTTAGGACAATGGTTTTGTTTCCATCCATGGCGTCCAGTTCCAAATTTCCTTCGATCTACTGGCAGACCTAACAGGGCATGATTTGGAGAAAAAAATCATCAGAAGAAATAAGCACAACTGGGAAGCGAAGTTGACTCTCTTCGAGAAAAAATCAGCCATCCATAAGAAGGTTAAAAAATGTTTTTTCATCATCATTTGTCAACACCTTGGAAAGAAATCCTTAAGCAAATAATACAATATTTTACTTGTGATAACCCTGAGTCTCAATTATGTTGTTTTCATCTTGAATTTGTTAATCATTTTTAGGATTAAAAAATGATGAACATTCTTGCTACTCTATTCTGGTCCATGGACTATACCATCACAACTAACCGTTCCAAAAAGGATGAGGATAAACCTTGCCACGAGGGTCTTTTTAAGGTCCTCTACAAGTACCTCCTTATTAAATTATCTTCAGGTAATCTACCTACCCTTGAATATAACGAGGAGAATTCATCCTCAACCCGAGCCCTAAAAATTCCATATCCAAAAGAAAAGATAAAGGGGGAAAATTTGTTTCTGAGTTATCTGCCAGGAAGAAGGCCAAATTTTAAAAGGCCCCTATCCATAGCTCCCAAAGGCTGAAACATAAAGAAGTCACCAAAAACCCACCGTCCACCTCTATAAAAACTCCAAAGGACAAGTCTAATTCTCTTAACCTTATCGAAAGTTATCTTCACAAGATAGTTATGCTTGCTACTTCTACCACAATTGACCACCTTGAATATTCTCATATAGCCATTGAAAAGGTGATTTCATCTCTCAAAGAATAGTGCCATGTACTTAACCTTTTGTTTTCTATGACAATTTCAAGAATATTCTAGTATTAGTTGGTGCTGAGGTATCCTTCGATACCAAAATTGATGTCAAAGATGCTGCAAATGATGAAGATGTGATGGAGATTGCTATGGAATCTTGCATTGATTTTTTGAAGGATAGCACTAAGGAGATTTCTAAAAAAAAAGTGAAATATGCTGGTCTAGATGGTGCTACTTCGTCTCTCATGCAGATGGATATTCCCCTTGATGGCTAACAACTTTTCCTCTAGTTTTAGGGTCCTCTGTGGTGGAGGATCATGTCTTTCTAAGTTCCTTATCAGGTGAGGATCGCTTATTTTTGGGCTTTCGCACATTCCACTTTGTTTCTCTCTATTCTTGCTTGTCCATGGTTGTTGATTCCTTTTAGTCTAAGGATGCAATTTTGAGGTTGTATTTCTATTTCAGCTAGCATTTCAACGCTTCTTTCTTCTGTTCCTTTTTGTGCCTCTGAAGTACAAGACGTTAGGGCACCTTTCAAATGCCTTGTTTTTAATATAATTATTAAACTACCAAAAAAAAGGAGATAAAAATACAAAGTTTTTTCATATGATATCAATAGTATAAATATCAACATCTAGAATTAGAAGAGGTTTGGATTGAATATTATAGGGAGGATAATACAATGATGAAAAATCCTACCCAAAATAAGAAAAATTCCCATGACTTAGGTGAGCTATGTTAAGGCGAAGGTTTTTCCTGCAAATATATGCCACACCCCAACCAAAATCTTGCCCAAACTAAGGTGACGAGTTTCAATGGATGGGTAAAACAAAGGAAGTTACAAAGCTACCCACCCATATTGGGCAGAATATTGTGACAATGTGAGGGGTAGGTTCATTCCAATTACCCCACCCTGGCTTGGGTGGATGGTTAAAATAATCTTGATGCGCCTGTCCTAGTCAAGGTAGCTATTTTGAAGACCCTCGAAGGTAGAGAAACCCTAAAAGTACCATTCGGGTGAAGCGATAAAAGTGGAATGTGAGTTGTCACCTATAGGGACCCCTAAAATACCCCATTTTGGGAAATAAAATGATTTGTCAAACCTAGTGCTAGCCTAGATCTCAAGCCTATATCTAATACATTATCACTTGCATCTAATGCTAGCCACTAGACACTACATTATACATGTCGAAGCCCTACCTAAAAAACTAAGGATAGGGGTTCCTTACCAATACGATGCAGTTAAAGGGAGTCATGTTGTAGGCATATTTGATGATCTACCACCATAGCTAGGGTCATAAATGAAAATGGTACAATCATACCATAAAATACATAGTCAAGTGAAAGCGGATATAATAAATAGGGATCACCTGATTGTGTACCTGGTCCCTTTAAAAACCCAATCAAATGTAGCCAGGAGTTAGAGAGATGATATCCCACTGCCCAGGGTGTATGACATGCATTAATGAACCTACCCAATGAAAGGAGACATTATATTATGGCTATAAAATAGTGAATGTAATTCATTCGAGGGGTCAAATCTAAGCTATTACAATTTCTATGTAATACTGGGAATCCATTAATATAAATAAATCATTATCCGGATTTTCAATAATTTTGCATATGTATGTATGTGTGTTGTAGTTGTTATTCTTCTATCTGGATTCTGACTATTGATTTATCAATTTTAGAATTTACAAACATAGAATGAAGTGTTAATGATAACATTTCAAATATATCAACTGGTCTATTAGATGGTTGTCTATGTGAATGTCTTCCTACTTTTGTTTACATATATCTTGATGTGTTTATCTGTCTAGTTTAATCCAACATTATTTAATTTTATTTCTTTACATTATTTTTGTCCCTAAACTCTACCCAATTTTTCATTGAAGTCATGAAGGAAACAACCTTCTCTGTATATTGGTCATAGGGTTTTGTTATCTAGTGGTCTGTCAATGTTTGTCTAGTTTGTAGGGTACACAATACTTCCATTAGGTGTCGATTACTAATCAAAATTTTTTAGCATGCTCTATGGGACCCAAATTCTCACATTTTTAGCAATATAGAGTTAGGTGATTCTCTATCCTGATCAACTAATCAATAATCACCTAGTGACTTTTTTCAATCATAAACCTGAAAAAGCCTTGTCGTATAAATGTTTCATGATTACAAGGTATAAATTTAGTCTATCTAAGTAACCCATCGATTTATTTGAACTAGATTTCCTAAGATGGCTATTCCTAGCCTCTCCTAAGAAAATTTCATTATGTACACCTCTAAAGGATTAGCAGTCTCCTGATCCTGATACTCAGGAGTCGAGTACCCCAACCAAAGTCATGACCCAAAATCAAAACCAGAACCAAAATCTGGGATATCCCACCTAGAACAATCCAGGTCCTCTCAACATCACTAACCATAATGTTATTCCTCTCATAGCACTAAAAGCATTACCTACCTATGATGTTGATAGAAATATGATATTTGAACACTACTAAGACGTAGTAGCCCTAGACGCCATCCATAGTATTGTTGATGATGATGTCATGATTAAGTTATTGGTTATTTAATTAAAGGATCAAATTCTATACTAGTATAGAACCCTTCCCAATGGGAGTATCAATTCATGGGCTAACCTGGTAGGAAGGTTGGTTGTTGAGTTAACTGAATAGACTGATCTATTCTCCTCACTTACTTAGTTTACCATGATATAAAAAAATCCCCAGGAAGAAATAAGTGATTTTAATATTAGATTCACCCACTCATGGCATAGTATCCCTAATGATATTAGGCCAACTAACGAGTAGAATGTATACTATTATTTGAGAGCCTTCAACCATGATTTGAGCTTAATGATAAGTTAAGGTAATATCCTAACCTCCCCTCAAATATTCCAAGAAGCCATGAAGGCTGAAAAACTCTTGATATTTGTTGGGTGGCTTCCTCTTAAGCCTACTATACCTTTTTTCCCTAAGCTACCCCAAAATTAGTCACATTCAATACCTTTGGTGTGACCTTATCATGCAAGTGCTCCCCCAATGAATGTGCCACAATGCCCTACCCCCATAGTGGCACCCACTCTCCTAGAATTGCCAATGCTACCAGCTCTTACTGCCCCTCCTGCAATACCAGCACTCCCCACTCCATACCCTCAGATGACCATTCTATTAGACCTGCATAACTCTATGAAAATCCTAAACATGAATGTACAAAAATCTTTCAAAATTCTCAACAATGAAATGATTCTTATTAAGAGAAGAGAGACAAAAAGGAATTTTAAATCTAGAATATTCTTGTATGTATCTCATGATCATGTTACCTATACCAGCAAACCACTTGAAAGAATAAATATTGTTCTAACAAATGAGGAAGGGGAACCCTCCTCCACTATCACCTAGATAGATTATTGATGCTCTTCATGCAATAATCCTCATGTAGAAAATATACATGATTCATCGATACTATGTACATAAGATAGCTATGGAAAGAATGGAGTGGGTATAGAATGATCATGTCAATATAGTAAGAGAAAGTGAACATAACTGCATGTTGGCTTCAAACAGCCAAATCATTGTGCTCACTAGGACCAGAAATAAACCAATACTAGTGAGTCCCAAAGACCTCCATCCCATGAAAATACCCAATGATAAGAAATATAAGGAAGAGGCTGAGAAGAAGACCCCTTAGATAGCTCCTTCCCAAAAACTACTTGTGCAAAGGAGGGCAATTATACCCAATGAAATTCAACAAAAGGTGATGCAAACCTAGGAGAAGGCTAGAGACAAGTTGAAATATCCTTTTCTAACTAAGAGACAACAAATAGAAGCTACTCAGGAATACCAAAGTAGGTATGAAATTTATTATAAGGATAAGGATATATAGCCCACCACTCCCGATTTCAATATAGTTGAAGAATTGAATAAAACTCCTTCAAAGGTCAGTATATTTGACACCCTGATGATCCCTGGATAAACCAATTTGCTCCAAGCAACACTACAACTAATAAAGGACCAAAATAAATCATACCCTAAGTAGAACTTGGCTCAAGATACACTTATCATGGAGGCAGGCAATAATAGACCCTCTTCATTCTATTTGTCCCTAGATATGGAAGTATGGATGGTGCACAATTGCATGATATACTCAAGAGATGCTACAATGGTGATGCCCAAAGCAGTATGTGATGTCATGGGTATGGAATATACAAGAAATTGCCCTGGAGTCTTATAGTTGGATGGCACTTCAGTTAAAACTATATGGGTGATCAAATATATTCCCACGGTGTTGCATAGACTGCTTCAGGTTATTGTAATACAAGATATTATAGTGGTTGATCTAGAAACATACTTTAGAATGTGTTTGTCTAGGGAATTTACTGTTAAGTTGGGTGGATACCTATAATTATATTACTCTCACATGGAGATACCTTTCAAAGGTAGAAGAGTAAAAAATTTCTTAGAGAAGCTCTCTTCATTTCATATCAATAATCTTGATGAGGAAGACCCATAGGTGAAAATAGTGGGCATCATTACTGAAGAGGAGGACCATATGGAAGAAATCATGGAGGAAATTTAGATTGAGGATCAATTTTCACTAAGACATTTCAATACCATGATAGAGACAGGGATTTGTACCTATGCCATCAAAAAATTAGACGATAGGAAATTAAAGAGTCCCACTCAAGAATTAGACCACATGTGGAAACTATAATTTTATGGGGCTATATGAAAGAATGGCACAGGTGTAGAGTGATACTGGTCACACCAGTAAGAGATAAAAAAATCTCTTCTAATAGATTGACCTGCAGTTGTACTAATAATGCAACAAAATATGAAGCCTTATGCTTAGGACTAAGAAAGGCTAAGAATCTGGAGGTTAAGCATTTGCAAATATTTGGTGATTTCAAACTGGTAGTTAACCAGGTCACTAAAAAATACATAAGTAAATAACACTATATTAGGACATAAAAGAACTGAGTGTGGGATCTGTTAAAATATTTTGAGTCCCTAAACATCAAAGCTATTCCTAGAGACCATAATACTCATGTTGAAACCCTGACAGCTATAAACACTAATTGCTACCCTCTATCAAATTTCATATATAAACCTAAGGTAGTAAGATTGATATATTGGCCTTTAGTACCAGATAAGGACATTTTTTGGCAAGTGTTTGAGAATGATGAAGACATAGTTGATTTCTTACTCTAGAAGATGAAATGTTCTACTAAACATATCAAATATGAAGATCAAGAAGATGAGGAAGGCTTCCTATAACTAAATAACAACCACATCCCAAAAGGGTTGATCACATTAGAAAACCTATTTGATAGTAATGATCAAAATTGATGATGAAGAGTGTAAGGAGATCTTTATGGCCCCTGGAAAATATTTAAAAGTTAATACTGACTGCTTTGAAGAGGAGTTAAATGTAATCTAGGATCTGTACAAAAGGTATGATGATATTATAGCATGGACATACAATGACTTCAAATTTTATGAGAGAAATACCATTCAACACACCATCAAGCTAGAGCCTGATTCAAAACCAGTTAGACAAAAACAAAGACCAATAAATCTGAAGATTGAGGTATTGATAAAAAATAGCTCTTGAAACTACTTAATGCTAAAATAATTTATCCCATTAAGAACTCAACTTGGATAGCAAATTTGGTCCTGGTCAGGAAAAATAATGGGGAAATCAGACTATGTGTTGATTTTGGAAGCCTAAATAAAGTCTCTTTGAAGGATCACTACCTCCTAACTCAAATTGATCAAATACTACACATAGTAGTTGGAGGAGAGATATTTCCCCCTACTATATGGTTTCTAAGGCTTCAATTAAATTTGGGTTCGATATGAAGATCAATATAAAACAACCATCACCAAAAAATGGGGAACCTTCATCTATCAACACATGCTATTTGGAATTTCAAATGTAGGAGCTACTTTCCAAATGACAATGGATATAGCATTTGGATAATTAGTCAATAAGGTTATCGTCATCTATCTAGATGATATGATAATGTTTTATCATAAAAAGGAGCAACATATTGAGCACCTGGCTCAAATATTTGAGAAGTGTAGAGAATTTGGAATATCACCGAACCAAAAAATTCATTTTTTTCTATTCAAAAGGGTAAAATATTGGACATGTTGTGTCAAAATAGGGACTTGCTATAGATATTGATAGAGTAAAAGCCACATTGGAACTACCTGTGCTCATGCACAAGAAAGGAATTCAATCCTTCTTTGGGTAAATCAAATTTATGCGAAAATTCATTTATGACTTTGCTTAGATAATCAAACCCATGACTGAGATGCTAACAAAACATGTAGAGTTCAAATGGATATAGGCTCGATGAGAGGTTTTTATAGGTATAAAAGAGGTGATTTAAAGATCCCCAATTCTAATTAATCCATATTATTCTAAATATTTCACCCTATATGCATTTAGGGTTGAGGAGAGCTATGTAACAGTAGTCACTTAAAAGAAGGAAGACTATAATGAAAAACAATTACCTTCCTCAGTGAAACCTTAGAGCAGCATGAGGAGAGATATAATTTTACTGAAAGACAAGTATATGCCATCATGAAATTCCTTATAAAGATTAGGTATTTATTGTCTCAAATCAAAATCCTTATGTACATGGTGCATCCGGATGTCATAAGCTTCATCATAGAAGGATAATTGAGTGAGGGAAGGACTGGTTGGACATTAAATATTTAGGAGATTAATGTAGAAATCAAACCAATAAAACTAGTAAGGGGTAGGCCCCTTGTTAGCACCTAGCTTACTCTAGGATGGGGCATTCAAATCTGCATATGGAAGAGGAATACACTACCAAATATGAAGGATACCTAAAAGTGGTAATAACATGGATTAATGAAATAATCTATTACTTTGATTTAAAGGAATATCCATAAGGATTGATAGCCTCACAAAGGATAAGGCATAGACTGCAATCAAGAAATTGCATAATGGTTGGTGATGTACTCTACCGACGACGTTTCAATGGTGTGATTATCTGATGTATACCACCATACCAGATTAAGGGAATCCTGGAGGAGTTCCAAGGCAAATTTTTAAGAGGATATTATTTATGGCAAACCACAACTACCAAAATATTGAGAGCTAGATTTTACTGGCCAACAATTTTCTTTGATGCATTCAAATGGATCTAGTCATATGACAAATGTTAGATATTTTCTAGAAAATCTAAGCATGCTGCTATTCCCCTATATTTAGTAATAGCAGAAGAACCATTCAAAAAATGGGGCTGAATTTTACTGTGATATCAATCCAAATTCATCAGCGGGTCACAAGTATGTGCTCACAGACACTGACTACTTCACAAAGTGGACTAAGGCAAAAGCCATCAAGCATGTTGACCAACAAATGATGGTAAATTTATTCGAAAGGCTAATAAATAGGTTTGGCATCCCTTCCACCATCGTATCTGATAAAGATACTCATTTTATAAGAGCCATAACTTTGGAATTTACCAAAAAATATGGAATCTACTAGAATGCATCCTCAAATTATTACCCATAGGGAAATGGTCTAGTCAAATATACCAACAAGAACCTTTTGAAGATAATAAAGTGCAATATAGAGTGTAATCCTAGAATATGGTAGCTCTTTCTTGATTAATAGCTATGGGTAAATTTTATTATCCCTAAGAAGGTATTGAATAAATCTCCCTATGTGCTAGTATATGGGAAAGAGACGATCCTTTAGATCAATGTAGAACTCCTCACCCTGAGGTTCATCAATGATATGGAAATGAAGGATGTTCCTACCATTAAAAAAAGCTTAGACTAGATTTTCTAACTAGAGGAAGAACATAATATAACATATGATAACCTATGTCACCATCAAGGTATTGTTAAGCATTGGTTTGACAAAAAGACCATGCCTAGAATATTCTATGAAGGGGACCTAGTCTTGAAATGGGATGTTAAACGAACAAAAAAAAAGGGTGCATGACAAATTTGATTCATTTTTATCAGGACCATATTTGGTTCGAAGCTGTAAGAATTCAAATGTATACTAGCTACAAAATTTGGAGGGAAGGCTACTACCCATTCCTGTGAATAGTCAATATCTTAAATACTATGCTTAAACCTTACCAAGACCAAAATGTACATATGTAAATAGAAGTGTTCCATGGGGATGCGTCCCCCCATGGGGGATGCATCCCCTTGTTTCCCACGTCCCCCAGTATGGGAAGACGGTAAGGGGGACATTTCCCCCCATCCCCCTTTTTGGGGGATAGTTGGGAAACATCCTCGGGATGGCTGAGGCCTATGGCCTCCCATCCCCGGGATGTCCCCCTTTTTGGGGCATCCCTAGGGACACCCAACCATCCCAAATGATGGTTGGGCCCCATGCGGGACACTCAGACCATTCCTGAGGACATCTAGGCATCCCTAGGGATGGTCTGAGCATCCCCCATGGGGCCCGATCATCCATGGGGATGCCCAACCATCCCCAAGGATGGTCTAAGCATCCCCCATGGGGCCCAACCATCCCCCACAGCTGGGCATCCTCACCCAAGGGGGAAAAAAACAATTAACTTAAAAAATGGTAAGGGGTGGGACCCATTTTGAGTCTCACCCCCCATCCAACCCTAAACCTAACAAAACAAGGAGTGAAAATAGAAGACTTCACTTATTTCCACATAGCAGCATGAAAAACTATTTCTACACAAGTTTTTTCCATCTCAACATGAATGGTAAACAAATAATTTAACCAAGGATAGTACCTGGTTCTATTTGCAACAAAACCCTAGATGTTCTTGGTAAAATTTGTACAAGCTTTCTCTATTCACTATCTCACTTCCTCTCTTTTTTTTTTGGTGTCCCAAAACTCCAAGGGTTTACTGTTATAAGACCAAAAATGGTGCATTTCCAGCACCAAATCCATCTCATTCCATGTACCCCTCTCATTTCAATCAGAATCCACAAATGGGTTTTGCAAGAAGTCAGCAAAATCAGAGGTTTGATTAGGGCATGGCCTCCATGATGCTGTGTCATTGCATCCTCTTGCTATTTTGTAGTGATGCTTCAGACCTCCACTCTCTCTTTCACCAAAAATTAGGGTTCCAATATGAAGGCATGCAAGAAAAGAGTTGATTTATATTGATTTGTATAAGGTTAGCCCTAATTTGGTTCTTGTCCCTTACTTAAAATCAAACTTTCATGCTTACAAAATTTCCCCACAAAAGCCAACACTAAACTAATTCACTTGTGGGGTCTAATACCCAAGGACCTATGGTAAGGGTCCTTGGAATTATGCTCTAATGCCATAATTACAAGACTAAAAGGAGGTTTATTTAAACAATACCAATTATTTTGGTATAGTGACTAAAAATTTGAACAGTTAGTGACTGAAATTTTTTTAAAATGATAGTCTTTGTTTGAACATTGTTGGCTAAAAAAATGATGACTGTTATTACTTAAAATGATGACTGTTTGAACATTGTTTGCACTTGATATCCTTTGCTGAACCTTCAAGTTATAGTTGTTTAACTTGAAACAATTAAATGGCTACATATTAGTAACTAATACGAATATGAAAATGTTAAATGACTCAATTATGGCTGCACTTACGTGTTAGTAACTAATCTGAATATGAATGGTTACACTTATGTGTTAGTAACTAATTTAAATATGAATTGTTGCACTTACATAATTGATTAGTAATATGAAATATCATTTTTGTTGGGTGTAGAATTTTGAATGTGTAGATTATTCTAAATTTCTAAAAAAAATCAATTTTTATAGTATTATACTAGCCGTCCCCCCCATCCGTCCCCGAGCCATCCCCTAAAATTGGCCTTCCGTCCCCCACCGTCCCCGAAAACCCATCCCCCCATCCCCCAGGCTCATGGAACCTTGGTAAATAGTCTTGTTATTTTTTGTGTTGTTTTTTTTAAATACTTTAGGTGGCCTATCAAATTTTAGCCCAAACCTGCATGTAGCTTATAATATCATCATCTTGATCAAATTCCAACCACTATAGTGGATGGATATTTACTACAGATAAAGAGAAGGGGATAGATGTTAAAAGAGTCAAGTGGGGTAGAAAATGGTAAAAAAACCTTGTAACTCACCAAGTCAAAAATACCACCCACTTCTAGTGAAGAAAAGGATAATATTGGAATCAAGGTGGACTTACAAAAGCCCATTTTCATTTGAAATTAGGTGGGTAATTAGAATCATGATCCATCACCCCAAAAAGACCTCAAGTCCCACCACAAAAATTCACACCCAATGATGTAGAGTACAGTTGTCTCCTTTAGAAGGAAGAAACCATCAACCTAAAGTAGCCACATGCTAATCAAAGAATAAGGGTGCCCTCGTACATTTCAATGGAGGACATGTATTATTAAGGAAGTGGTGGGGAGGTAATCATGATAATTCAACTTATAATTAAGGCCTAGAGCTATCACTTAATATGTGTGTCAGGCCACATATCGAGATTTCCAATGGAATAACAATTTAGATGAAAAGAAGGTAAGTTAAAAAGGTGGGTGACATCCCAATGCAAATATTTAATTCACACATAAGGTACGCTCCTCCAAGTAAGATGTTAGCTGACATATACAATGTATATTAGCTCCTAACCACCCAGTACCAACCAGACAGTGGCAAAACACATTGAAACAGTATAAAATGAGAAGCCAACTTAGAAAGAGGTTTTATTCCCATTATTGAGCAAATAAAATAATGAGTGTTTTTGCTCCATTGATTAATGGCCCATTTTCCCAAAAAATTCTATAATAAACAACCAAAAGAGGAAACTCTACCCAAAAGGATTTACCTAATTTTGGGTAAGATTCTTTCAATGGCCTTGTCACCACCCTACACCAAAACCCAACCACATTGTATAGATTAAAATGAGGGGAGGCCAAATACTTTTCCTTGGATTTGTCTAGAGTTCTAACAAGAACTAGTGACAACAGTAGTGCTTAATTTAGAATTTATAAAAAATCAAAGGTGTCTGCCCTTGATAGTCCTACAACGCCTGAAGAAAGAACTTCAAAATGTGAAAGACAAATATGGAGAGGAATTTGGAGGACTCATATGAGGGGCTTAGGGATACTGAGATAAAAATAATAGGCAAATCCAAAATCATGAGAGAATCCTCAATAGCTATGGTGATGAATAAATCTAACCAAAAACCAGTGGTAGTGGCTTGGAGGAGTCACCTTAGTCCTTTCATGTATTTTCCTTCTCACCCCTAATCAAAGTTGGTGCACATTATATCAAAACTATATGACCTAGCTGCTGGTGCAGTGTGAGATATTTAGGGTTGAGTTATATTGATTATTAGTGCTAGTTCTATTCAGGAGGACTTCTTTCCAAAAGCTACCATGCTCCAAGACCCTTGGGAAAATAACCAACCTAGAATGATTGAAATAGATCTAGAGGAACAACAAGTGAAACTGCTCAATGAAAGGCCCAAGCAATGGACAATGAAAGTACTTGAAGGTTTACGAAAAATATATGAGGATAAATCCTAGCCACTGGCAGATTACAAATAAGAATAATGACCCATTCTATATTTTCTAACTACCATGATGGGCCTTCCATAATATGAGGAGGTGCAGCCATACCAATTCATAATGGGTTATGTCATCTCCTAGGCATATAAGAATAGCAGATTCGATTGGGTGGGATTTCTAGGCTAAAATATATAAAAGCAACTAGTATAATATCAAGAAGGGACAAGAAAAGGATTTTCCATATGCATCCCACCTAGATTAGCTTATTTTCCATAATATATCCCATGATAGGCACTCGATGAAAATATAGCAGCAAAATGAACAAGGAGAGGTACGCTTGGCATTTGAATCGATACATATACTCAGGAAAAAAAATTATATATGGAATTCAACAGATAGTCCTTGGGAGCCACTCTCTTGTAAATTAATCACTCCTACCCATGTCTTTCTTAGAGAGCAAATGATTTTCTTCAGACTAATTCTCAAGATATTGGAGATTATTACTTCATGTAGGAGGGCACTTGCGTCATATTATAAGGTTTATTTGATTTCCCATATTTGCTTTCCTTTTATGCCACTAATTAGGTTTTTTAGCATTAAAGCATGTTGACATATTTTCTACATTAACACAATATGGGGGAATGGGACCAAGAAAAGAGTAATATTCCCACCGACCATATTTTTTTAACCCACCTTCTTATCTAAGAAAAATTGGGCTCTCTTTCACCAATTCGACCATATGCTATTAGTTCTCAATATTTCTCAAGTGTTTCCCAAATGAAACTATGATACAAACCATATCCTATATAAAAATCTCATAGATAACAATAGAGCAAGGCATTTCAGACACCATAAAAATGAAGATATCAAAACAGTGTTGAATTACAAAATATTGCTAGAAGATCAAGTTCCCCTCTTCACTAGATTTGACATGCATAACTAATCAATGTGGAGGAAAGACTATCCATATGAAAATGTATTTAACCCAAAGAAATACCCCTCTTATCTGATAAGAGCATTTTTGTTTTAAGATATAGAAATAAAAAATGATTAGTCGGAGAATAAAACTGAGCAATGGTGGATTATGTGTTGCGAGCAAGATGACACCAATGAAGCATACCTAGGTGAGTTTCACTAGAAAGTCCCCTCACCACAGGTAATAGAGGATTTCTCCATTATGGCCCAAATACCATCTACTGAGATGATAACAACCATAGATAAGATGATGCCTCTTTATTTCGAACACTCACCACCTAGGGGGTCATAAAGCTATTCACCATCCCTGCAAGTCAATCCATCTGGTGATACTCCTCGACCATTACAGTCACCACCATAAATGGAACCCTTTTTTGGCACTCCCAAATATTAGCCAAAGCAAGAACAAACAAACAAGCTATCCCTCCCATTCCCAACCTAAAGTAACTAAGTAGGTTTATGTGCTCATTTCAAGACTATGACCTAGCTATATGTCCCGTAACCCCTTTGCCATAATTTTTGACCAACCTAGTTGTTATGCAGGTAATAGACAAAGAATTACTATAGGTATAATTTGTGTTTAATAACACTCAAGAGAACTAGGTTAGTCACATAGATGTGCCCTTAAATGCACATGGATATTGATCCTGTAGAGGGAATACTTCACAAGGTGATAGTTGTACCAAAGGTCAACAAAGATCTTATCAAAATGGATCATGAAGACTAGGATTTTTAGGTAACATCTAACAAAATTATGAAAATACCTAAAGTATAGACCCTCAAGAACCTGCATGTATAGTCTAAAACGTTATTTTGGTAGAGCAGTAAGGATGAGAGAGACCTGAAGCAAGCCAAGAAAAGTATCGATAACCTTGAGGAGTAATTAAAATGGGCAAAGGTAGGACAAAGAGCACTGGAGCTGTAGGTGAAGTAACTATAGGAAGGTTTAAATAAGGCTACCTCCAAGAAATTGCTACAGTAAAAGGATGAGGAGATAAAGGTGTGAAAAGCAGAGTTTTAATCTACTTAAGAATCAAATGAGAAAAAAAATGTCGAGGCTCATATCAGGTTACAAAAACTAAAAAGTGCCTTGGTTAAGACTTTGGTCAAACTCAAAAAATAAAGGAATATGCATCGTGGGTCAATGATCACCAAGTATTGGATAGTAGATGTTAAAATGTTTTATTTGGATAAGGTAAGAGATGTTATGATCAAAGTAGTCCCCGCATTCACAAGAAGGCTCATCGATGTATTATCAATCTCAAAATGGGTAGAGGAGAAAGTAATAAATAAGGGACATGTGGTCCATGGCATGGGACCCCAAGATTTAGTTGTAAATATGATGTTCAGGTGAGCAAATCCTATCTTTATAGATTTCTCAAAATAAGAGAAGGATCACATTAGGTACCGCATGGATCAAATACTCTTCATCATGGACCTTTATTGTGAGAACAAATATATTCATATGATGCTCAAGAAGAAGGTGGAGAAGATGAATGCCATAAATACAAAACTAAGGGAACTTGGCTCATTGGTATTCTAGGAGAGTAGTAAGCAATTCTTCATAGCAAATAATTTGACAGACCTATTTGAGGTGCTAAAGTAGGATCACAAAGACATTGATGCACTCAGTGAACCCGTGGAGATTCACAAAATGATGGTTATTATCTTAAATTTCTCGAGTCTCAGTGCCAAAGTAGAAGAGGTGGTGGGGTACTATACGAATATTCCTTACAAAATTTTTAGTCAACTAGAAGACATCGATAAATTTATCAAGAATGCATCCCTCCCCACAACTTGGGAATGGGAATGCATATGTAATGATTTGAACATCCAACTCCCTACAAAGGTTATGACATAGGCCAAATATTCTAGAGGGTAGGAAAAGTAATGAGGTGATCCCGCTGCTACAAGTGGCTTCTAGGTAGTATCAGAGGCTCCTGTGGGTCTGATTCATTTTTATAGATTTCACGTTTTGATTGGATCTATAGCCTAATGGACAAGAATCAGGGTTAGTTTTGATTTAAATTTTAATTTCAATATTTTTGCCAAGATGGAGGTTTGGGTTTGCCCTCTTTTGTGAGTAAAGGGGTCCTGAAAGTCATCAACAATGTAGGGTGGATAATACAATGATGCAAAATCCCACATAAAATAAGAAAAAAACCCATGAATTAGGTGGGCTATGTTAGGGCGAAGGTTTTTCTTGTAAAGATATGCCCCTACCCAACAAAAATCCTTCCCAACCTAAGGTGGTGAGTTCCAACGAATGGGTAAAGCAAAGGAAGCTACAAAGCTACCCGACCAACTTGGGAAAAATATTGTGACAATGCAAGGGGCAGGTTCATCCTAATTACCCCACCACAAATTGGGTGGGTACTTGAAATAATGTTGAGGGGAGAGTAATCTTGAGGCATACACCCTAGTTAGTGTAGTTGTTTTGAAGACCCTCGAAGGAAAGGAAACCTTAAAAGTGTTACCCAGGTGAAACAACAAAAGTGAAAGGTGAGTTGTCACCTATAGAGGTCCCCAAAATACCATAACTAAGGAAAGAAAATGATTGGTCAATGCTGGTGCTAGCCTAGGTGTCAAGCCTATCTCTAAGGTATTATCACTTGCATTTAATATTTGCCACCAGACACTATAGTATACCTACTAAAGTCCTATATTGGAACCCGAGGATAGGGGTTTCTCACAAATACAATGCAGTCAAAGGGAGGCATGTTGTAGGAAGGATTGATGATCTACCACCATAGCCAGGTTCATAAATAAAAATTATACAACCACACCAACAAATATAGATTTAGGTAAAATGGAATATAATTAATAGGGATCACCTGATAGCATACCTTGTCCCTTTAAAAACCTTATAAAATACAACTATGAGTCAAAGAGATGATATCCTACAACCTAGGGGGTACGACATGTATTAATGAACCTACCTAATGAAAGGAGGCCTTATCTTTTGGCTATAAAATAGTGAATGTAATTCATTTGAAGGGTTGGCTCTAAGCTATTATAATTTGTATGTAAGACTAGGAATCCATTAATATAAATTTTTTTTTGTCTAGACTTTGGATTATTTCACATATGTATGTATGTATTTTCATGTTTGTGCTTTTATGCTAAATTTGATAAATGAATTAGTTGTTATTCTGCTATCTGGATTCTAACTATTGATTTGTCAATTCTGGAATTTACAAACATAGTGTGAAGTGTTAATGATAACAGTCAAAATATATCAGCTGGTCTGTAAGATGGTTTTCTTTATGAATGTCTTCCTACTTCCATCTCCATATATCTTGATGTGGCTTAGCTACCTAGTTTAATCTAACATAATTTAATTTTGTTTTCTTTCTTTCTTATTATACTTAAAATATATTAAAAGTTTCAATTAATTCATTAAGGAATTGGCCTTCTCCAGATATTGATCACAAGGTTTCATTATCTAGTGGCCTCTCAATGTTGGTCTAGTCCACAAGGCACACAATACTTCCATTAGGTGCAAATTACCGACAAAAAAATACTAAAGTGAAATTAAAAATGAGGTAAGGATTTTTAACTTGAATATTCTAGGACTAAAGGAGATTAAAGTTCTTAAGAATAAGCTATTACAATAAGTATCTTTAGTTATAAAAAATGAAGACCATAGCAAACTAATGGAGCCTATTATTTTAAAAGAAGTTCATTTAGCTCTTTTCTATTTTGATAATCATAAATCCCTAGGACTGAATGTACTCCCTACAACATTCTATCAACATAAGAGGAAAACAATGAAGTATTATTTGTTGACTGTAGTGGAATAGTCTAGAGTAAAATAATGTATACCTTATAAAATAAATGCAACATATCTTATGTTGATTCCAAAAAAATATGCAAATTTTTTTAATTCATTTAGGTTCATAATACTATAATTTGGCATATAACATAATCTCAAAAGTGATTGAAAATTGGTTAAGAATCCTATTAGCAAAATTATTTCATAAAAGTAAGGAGGATTTATGATAGGAAGATAGATTCTAAATGGGATCATAATAGCTCATGAAGTAATGGATTCAATAGATTCTAGAAAAGAGAGCAATGATCTTAAAACTTGATATGAATAAATCCTATGATAGGGTTAAATGGGATTTCCTTTTTGTAGTAGTAGAAAATTTTGGATTTCATAAAATGGGTTAGATGAATTAGATCTTGTATCTCTAAAATATCATATTCAATGTTGGTCAACGGGTTAGTAATAAAATCATTTAAAGCTAAGATGGCTCTTAAGTAGGAATATCCTCTATCATCATATTTGTTCATTGGTATGGTATATGTATTAGGAAGGACCCTAAAGAAGGCATATAAAGATGGGATAATAATACAACTTAAGGCTAGTAATATCGACAACATCATCCATCAAAAATTTGTAGATGATATAGCCTTTTTTGGGAAGGTAAGAAAAATGAAAGTAAAGCTTTGAATAACTTAGTGAAGGAATATAAAAGATCATATGGGTAAAAATTTAATTGGAAAAAGTACAAATTTTACTTCCTAAACACTCCAAATAAAATTAGAATAAGTATGTGTAACTTGATTCAAATAGAGGAGGCATATTTGATAACAACATATCTAGGGATGTTCTTAATTTTTGAGAGAATGAGGATAGAATTGTGGAATTCAATTATAAGTAAAGTTTAGAACAAACTACTAGCATGGAAATATAGATGGCTATCTTTAGCAAGAAGAGTGCAACAAATTAAATTTGTCTTATAGGCCATTCCAACATATTATATGTCCTTGTATATTATGAAAAATTTGGTAGGAAAAAGCTTAATCTATAGTCACTACACCAAAAATATTCTTTAAGTGTAGTTATTAACCACCCTTAAAGACCTTTAAGGGTAGTTTTCCAGCCATCGTCTTTGAGGGCATCATAAAAATTCCATCTTATACAATGATACTAAGTCACTACCTCAACAAACTACCCTCTTAGTTTCTAAGATTATGGTTTTTAACCACCTTCTTAGAACCTAGGAGGTTGATTTTTAACCACCATCTTAGAACTCTAATATAATAATTTTCTATCATCATCTTAGGCCCCTAAGATGGTGGTTTTTAGCTACCATCTTAGTTTCCTAAGACAACAATTTTTAGTTGCCCTGTTAGGTCCCTAATATGGTGGTTTTTATCCACCATATTAGAGGTATAATAGAGAGGCTGATAATCGCCCTCTTAGGCATCTAATATGGCAACTAAAAATCATCATCTTAGGGGCTTAAGATGATGACTAAAAACTAGAATCTTAGTTTCTTAAGACAATGGCTAAAACCTGTCATCCTAGTTCCTTAAGATGATGGCTAAAGGCCCTTAGGAGGGTGTATTTCAATCCTTTGATGTATTCTCAAAAGGTTTATTGAAGTAAACCATATTTCATCCATAGAAGCACAAGTCTTCACTCACTAGCACGACAATGGGGCATAAAAATGAAACTTATGCAAAAAATAGGTTATATATATATATATATATATATATATATATATATATATATATATATAGATATATATATATATATCAAACAAAGAAATCATTACTTGAAGAGTAACAAATAATATATGCAACAAAAATGAAACTTGTGCAAATGTACTCTCTCATATTAACTCCTACAATATGGTATTAACCGATGTAAAACTTAAATTCAACCTGTTGATTAAAAAATACAATTATTAAAATAACTTTTTATCCAAAGTATTTCAATTAGAATCTATTAAACTGTATGTTTGTTTTCTCAACATCTATATTTCTAGTAGAATAAAATATGTATTTTTTAAAATTAGTCAATTGAGAGGAGATTTCAGATATAAGAACATCAATTGAAGGATGTAGATGTATCCAAGTACATGATAATTTATATTGTACAGGTTTTTTAGATGGTAATAAATCTATCACATAAACTAAAACAATGCCAATTGAAGGACCTAATAGTTTACATGTATTTTAAGTTTTCATTCAACCATATTATGGTAATCGAAGTATGGTTGAACAACCATATATTACATAAAAAACATTTTCCATAAGGATCATGGATATTAAAGACTGCTTTACTTTTACTAATTTTATAGATAGAATATTTTTCTTACAGAAGCTTCTTGTAATATTTCTAATTTTCTAGTGTAATATATGAAAAATAAAAAATAAACAAAAAGATAATATAACTAAAATGATGCAAATACAAAAAATAATTTCACATTTAGCATATTCTAATAACTATTTAGAAAAGGTATTCCAATCATCTACAGTATGTGATTTTCATAGTGGATCAATGGTATAAGTCTACTCCCTAAAAAAAATTGACATGGAAAAATCTTATTTGTTTAAAATTCTCGGTACTTGAACATCCTTCTAAGCATTCTCCATAACAAATTAAAATTAAATTAACAAGATGAACCAATTATATATGTTCTTGAATAATCCTGAAAATGTCAATTTTCATAAAAGAGTATATGTATTATTTCTCTAGGATATTTTGGAGAACACAATAACACATCCACAAACAATTTTATCAAAAATGAAAAAAGTAAAAAATACAGACTTACTGGTTTTGTTCAATCTATATAATGAAGAGCACGATAATTTCTTCTGATGCAATGCAAAAACATGTCAAAATTATTCAAAACTAAAAGCAAATATATTAAAATTTTGAAATTATTTACAAAATTAAATTATTCTTGCTTCTCATAATTCCATCACCTTTTATGTAGTAGTAAATAAATTTCCATACCACAACAAATGCATATAAAATACTCTCCAGGACTAATGCCTTGTATTGAGGATAAAATGTATTAAGAATGAAATAAATATGAAGTTCCAAACAAAATGCAAGAATATGCAATTGAATGATCATGACAGTTAGTATCATATATCAAGACTAGTATCATATATCAAGACTAGGTAGGATTTTCTCACAATCTAACCATCTTTTCCTTACATTGATCAAGACACTCAGTCTCAAATTATTCATCACTTTTAAAGTCCCTTTTAGGTATCACTTCTAGAATTAGAGATATCAGTGCTAGTATTTTATCATCACTACTAATAACACTACACTTTACATTGAAGCCAACATCGATCCTAAATGACTTCACCTAACACAAAAGATCAAGTGGATTGAAAATTGAGAACTCAATCCTACATATTATGTTCATACATATTTAGTGTCAAATCTAAAAACTCTATATTTACCACACATTTTGCAAAGTGTAACATAACCTTATTTAATCCCTTCCTCATTTGATAATATCTTCTCAAGCAAGTCATAAATGATGCTCTTGGTGGTCTATGGTATTTAAAAATAACATTATTGTAGAAAATCTTAATATTTTACTTGATAACTCGATCAATCCCCAAACGGTTTACTAGATTTTGTATCAACTCTTTCACAATTCGAACTTAACTAAAAAAAAATTGTAATTTTGAATCTTTATATAATTTAGATATCAAATTATCCTATTATACACCAAAATGTTGACCATAATTCTCCCCATGTTATGTAAAATAAAATAACTATATACAGTCTACTTAAATACCCATGCAAAAAATATAGGTGGTCATTGTTGCATACCATTTTCAATTGTTGTGCAAGTAAAACACAAGGACCACACCATGTTGCATAGAAGTCGATCACTAAAGGAACCATTCTTTCATAATCTTGTTCACTTTAATTTATTATTATATCTATTTTATTGTTCACACATTTAAGAAGCATAAGTGCCATCTGACCCAATTTTTATCAAGAACCATCATAATTTTAACTCCTAAAACTAAGGATCATAGTAATCACAAGTATGAGGCTTAGAATCTAGTAATAGATTTGTTACATTACAAACCTACTATGTCATTAGAGATATGAAGCAATATGGATATGGATTTGAACCAAGAAATAAATGTTGATTGTATTGAAATAAGAAATATTTTAGGGTTTTTTAAATATTTTATTATACAAAAGTAATATTCATCAACTATTGTCAACAAAAAATTACAAATAGTTCCACTTTTTAAACATAAAAGGATATATTGTAATAAGTTTTGTTGTTGAAAGTCAATAAATAACAAACAATATTTACATTGGAGAACTACATTAGTGTTATATACTCTATGTTTCACCAGTTGATTGACATCTGTCAGATGGAACATAAACTATTAGAGAGCTAAATCAAAATATAGATCTTTTGGAGCACATGTTTAATTTAGTCAGCTATATATTGCAAGTAAAAAATGAACAAAGAAATGACAATTTTTTGAGATATGGATTATGAAATGTTTACAGCCCCATATGTTCTATTCTTTGGTTAAATTTATGCCCAAAATATCTTTCCTCAATTAGAACTAAGCATTCTCAACTTCATATCCAAAATTTCTTCCTAGGACAAATACACACATTTGTCAAATGTTTTCATCATAATTGTGTGAAAGTACTAACATTGTTTTATGATCTAAATATTCTTTTAATGGTATTTTAAACTAAAATTGCATGAATGAGTTTAGCTCTTGCACCATCTTGTGAAAACCTCTATTAGAAAAATTTCCATCTATAGATGGAGAAAAAGTTTGTTCTTCCTCCTAAGTCTAATTAAATGTTAAGTGTGGGTGGGAGAGATTCGTTAGAATCTGTACTTCCCCACTTGAGGATAAAATCTCTGCTTCCCCACTTGAGGATCTCTTTCCAAAGGATATCCCAAGGATATGAAGACCGTCAACACAACTAGACTCCTACTCAAATACTTTTTATTATGGTTATATGATAGTTTATGTAATGCTTGTTTAGACAATGTTTTTTAGTTCAATTAAGACAAACACGTAACATTTTTGGATCTCTATTTATCTGACTCTTTATTGAGCCTTAACGATTATATAAACATAAATCATCAAAGATCATATAAATGTATGGTAAGCTTAAATTATACAAAATGCATGAAAACAAGAGATATCCTATATGCTTTTCATATTTGAATGAGCTAAGCTAAAGATATTTTTATTTTAGAGTAAACATGAGAAAATATGAGCAAACAAGCTAGCCTAGATGCATCTAGATGACTTTTTATTCCTTACCTAAGTACTTAAAAATGAAAGAGATATTAAAATAAGTCGTAAAGTTTCTTGATTGATTAGCCTTTTAGTATTTCATAAAGAAATTGCAGTATTTTGTTAATGATTAGGGATTTCTAGCTAATATTCCTTTTTTCCAAAATAAATGTGATTTGAGCTACAAAATAATCAGCAAATAAAAATATAACACAGATAAGTGGAAGTTTTAATGCTAGGGAAGAGCCAAGTGGACGAATTATCTCTCTTGGATTTTGAGTAGAAATTGAAGTGTTGCTAGACTTTAATGGAGAGTTTGGCAACCTGTAAAACTTGAACCAAAAAATAGGTGTATCTAATTCTGGGGTCTGTCTGAGTGCAGTGAGATGATAAGCTATCTTTCCAGCTGATCAAACACATTATTAAAATAATATTGAGTATGTGTGCCTTCCTTAGAATGGAAAAATAGATGATGAAGTTTCCATAATTAGATAAATGAATTTCTTCCCGATAGAAGAGTTAAGTGTTTTGAGATGAAAATTGAAAGTAAATTTGTTCTAGATGTTGATATTGAGCTGTCAAAAGAGAGAAAATCTCTATTTGTTGATGTCTCAGTTTTTTAGGGATGCCTAAAAATAATAAAAACAAAATACTTCCAAATTATTATTAATTAGAGTTGACTTTGATGAGAAAAAGGGAACACAATGGTCTAGTGTATGGTTTCTATGGAAGGAGTTGGGATAGATATTGTGACTAGTAAACTAATTATGAATGGACAAATACAAAAGGAAAGTGTTAAATTAAAATGCTATTTGGATTACAACCAAAACCAATGTAAATAGAAAATATGCATATAAATACCTTTTAAATCCAAAGAAAGGTGAACTTAAATAGTCTTAAAAAGCATGGACAAGGAAAATGACAAAGGTTAGTAAGATGATAAAACAACCCTGCAAAAAAGTGATTAAAAACAATTAAATAACAATGTGATGCATGAAAGAGGTATGTGGCTGCAATTTTAAATAAAACACAATAATGAGTTAGTATGAAATGTATATGTGGCTGTAATTTTAAATAAAATGCAGTAATATGGTCATAGAAGGTATGTATGGCTGTAATTTTTAAAGAAAACGCAGTAAATATAGTTGTGGGAGATGGATATGGCTTAAATATTTAAGAAAACATAGCAATATGGTTGTGAAATATCTATATGACTGTAATTTTAAATAAAACACAGCAAATTATGGTTGTCTAAGATGAATATGATTGCAATTTTACAAACAAATGGAGTAAAAAGTGTGTGCAAGCGATGTATGGCTGGAATTTTAAATAAATTACAGCAAATAGGTGCATGCAAGATGGAAATAGCTGCAATTTTAAATAAAACACAGGAAACAAAGAGAATAAGTAAGAGAGATATAGCTATACTTTTAATAAAATGCAGAAATGAGGATAGGAAAAAGAGGTGTGGCTGCACTTTTAATAAACTGCAGCAATAAGGATAGGAAGAAAGGGGATGGCTGCACTTTTAATGAACTGCAGCAATGAGGATGTAAAAAAAAAGGTAAAATGCAGCAATAAAGAGATATGAGCAGAGATTGGTGTGCAAAGAATGCAAACAGACCTGCAATGAAATAATTAGAAGCAAAGAAAGAGATGCATATGGCTGCAAATAAGAAGACAATGCAACAATATAATCATGGAAAACTGTATAACAAAATGTAAAAATGTAAGTATGAAAAGGGATGTAAATACTGCTATAAAAATATAAAGAATCTATAGCAGTAAGCAAGAGAATAAGATGACTGAAATTTTAATTAAATAGAAGTGCAAGAGAATTGAAAATGAATATTTGGTATAAGGAATGATAAATAATAACTAACTTAACATTTTATGAAATTAAATTAGCATTAAAAAATGAAAGATCAATAAATTGATGAAATATGTGAATGCTGCCTAAGATTTAAAGAATCTACAGTAGTGAATAAAAGAGTAAAAGTGACTGATATTATAATTAAAATAGGGATGTAGAGGAGTGAAAGATGCATGAAATAATGTAAATATTTATGTAGGATAGTTAATCTAACATCTAGCAGAGCAAACTACCATTTAATAGTGAAAGATTAATGAAATTTATAAGGTATGGATGTGCTGCCCAAGACTTAAATAAATATACAGCGGTAAACAAAGACTAGAATGATTGAAATTACAATTAATATAAAATTGTAAAGGTATAGAAATATATGTAATGGTGCTAATAATAGTGTAAAACAACTAATTCAACTTCTAATTAGAGCAAATTAATATTTAAATGGTGAAATCAAATAAAAATACTGAGACATGTGAATGCTGCCCAAAAAATGTAAAATGTACAGCAGTAAGCAAAAGGGAGAGGGAAATTACAATGGAAAGTACTTTAAGCTTGTAAAAATGGTGAGATAACAAGGAAATGACAGCCTTGATTCTTTCACACCTTGCCTTGAGGAATAGGAAAATAAATATATTTGTATGCAATATAAACTTTACATATAAAATATGAAAGAAGAATTACAATAAGAAATGGCTATCTTAATCCTATGTTTGCAAGTAAAAGAAACATAAAATTAAATGAGCATGGAAGGAAATAGAGGAGTTAGTTTTCTACCTATATAAACAAGATGACTATAAATAAAGGGACAACAAGTATTATAGTATGAAATGCAAGGAAAATATGTGATAAAACCCTGCAAAAGAAAAGTTAGGATCAAGATATGGATGATAACTATCAATGCAAGTTAAAGTAAACCTGCAAAAGAGATGTTAGAGATCAAATGGAGATGATATGCTTGATAATAATGCTATAAACACAGTGTTAATGGCTGTAAATGAAGATTAAATGACTGCAAAATATAAATTAGAAACTTAAAAGCATGGAATGTAAGAGAAAATGAGCAAGTAGATGAAGTTAACAATCTAGAAAAACTATGTTAGAGAGATAAAATTAAAGGAAAGCATATGAAATAATAATAGAACTATGCTAAGGGTGATATCACCTAACAATGGCTTCTCCCATGCACCAAGACTTCCTTGCCACTAAGCCCTCTTGCCTTGTTTGACTCCCCTTCATAAATGTTTGAACAATGGATGAAAATGTTTGAGAATGCTTACTAAACGAAAGAGATGAGATTGAAGATACTAAAAAAGTATTGAAAGAGTATAGCTACAGTGAAAACCCATGGTGAATGCCTCTCCAATGGGTTCTATTCATATATTCTTGGAGGAGGGATTGAGGGGGAAATGGATTCAAAATGCCTTGGGAGGAAAAACCAAAATTTAAAATTCATGAATCTAGTACATTGTTGGGGCATTTGGGATCAATGGTAAAGGATAGAGGAAGGTGATTTGCATCCTCTTGGATCATGCTATAATATTCTAAGCATTGCCAAATTTTCCACTGGGACCAAATTCACCACTAGTCTAGGTAAGTGTAGTTTTTATGCATTTTTGGGCATCAATAGATATCCAAACATAGGCATATTTATACTCGTTGGAAATCTTGTTTTGATCATAATAAAATGGTGGTGGTTTTATAAATTTTTGAGATGATTTAATAGGTAAAATTTTGTCTCAAATATGACCTTACTTTTTAGGGCTATAAACACTCTAAATTTAGGTATGAATATGATTGATTTGGATTGATTGATTGAAAGGCTTGCAAAGGCAATGTGATTGATGAGTTTTACTAGGATTGGGAAATGATAAAATATCCCAAATTTGATGCCTAATTTGACAAGGTTAGGATGCCTTGATGAGGTGTTGATTGATGACTTAATTGAGGATGACGTTGTTGTTGGAAATATAAGCAAGAGTTTTTGTCATTGATATCAAGAGTCAATTTTAGTGAGGAGTGCAAGAAGCAGGATGCCAAGAATTAGTTTTAGTAATCAATGCAAGAGAAAGATTGATTCTAGACCTAAGGTAAATATTATTATAATATATCCCATTATAATACTCAAGGTGGTCAGATAAGGTCTATAGGAAAAATAAGAAGGCCCAAGAAAATCAATATTATAAATTTTTATTATAATATTAAAAGTCTAATGGTAAGACCTAAAGTAATTAAAGTAATTGTAAATTAATTATAATAATTTTATTATAAATTAATTTGTAATTTAATTTAATTAACCTTATGGTTATTAAATTAATTATAAGTTAATTATAATAATTTTATAATTTAATTATATAATCTAAATTAATTTAACCTAAGTTTAGGGTTATAAGGACAAAATTAATGCACCAATATCATCCTTTTCTCCTCCACTAACGTCAATGAATTTGGAGCTATGAGTATAAATACCAAAAGCCTAAGTGGCTTCAAACCATCCATGATCGAATTAATTAATCTCCTAAGCTAAAGTGTGCATAATATTTCGGTGAGCGAAAGAAGGAAGAAGTCCTTAGTTGACTTCTTGGTAGGTTGCAAAGGGTCAAAAGGAACAAGGCTTGAAAGCCTTTTCACCACCTATCCAGGTGGGCTAGCGGTAGTTGGCAGTACTTTTGAAATGCAAGGTGTTGTGTTCGATTCACAGCAGGGAAGGTCATGATGGTTTTGCACAGAAGATACCAAAGAATTTTTGGCTTTTGGAGCCAGAGAAGGAGACAAAACATTATGGGCACCTTTACCTCCTATGTGAGCATTTAGCTCACACAGCTAGGCAACTATGGTTAAAGCACTGGATACGCTTCGACATGGGATCGAATCATGCCAGGAGCACTTTTAGAGGTACTAAATTTTTATTAAAATTTGGTTTTTGCTCCTAAGGTTGTGTGGTATATTTTTGAGATTAGGAAGATATAAGGTTGATAAAATTAAATAATTATTTTTATTTAATTGTTTGGTGGATTGAGTTATTTAGAGTGGAGTTATAAGGTGTAATAAGAGATTTATTTTTATATGTTTTTAGTGAATGCTAATTTCAAGATGGAGTAATAAGGTGAATTTGAGTTTAATTGTTTTTGTAATTGTGAAATATTTTGAGAGAGTGTTAGAGTGATATTTTTTCATCTAACCTTTGAAATTGGCAAAGAGAGTAATTGTGATTGAGTTAGATTTTGAGGTCAATTCTTCATCAAATAAAAGGTATGGGTACATATTCCTTGTGAGTGATTGTTGGATGTTGTGAATGCTAAATTGGAGTGAAAAGGGTTTTTTGATAAGCATTGTTGAGTTTGACTGTTAATGGTTTTTTTGAGTGAAAGTTGATGATAAAAACCTTTATTGATAAGCATTGTTGAAAATATTGAATGAGATTTCATATGCATGATTAGGGTTTGTGAAATTTAATGAGTATCATTGTTATGTGAGGTTTGTTTGATAAACATTGTTGACTAAGCTTTCATTGAGTGATTGGTTGAGTGAAGTAAGCTTTTGTGGAAGCTTACAATACAAAATTCAGATAAGTCTTAGTGAAGACTTGTTGAGTAGATTGTACAAGTTCTAGTGAGGACTTGTTGAGTAGATTGAGCAAGTTCTTGAGAGGATTTGTGGACATATTAGAGGTAAGCATTTGAGAAGACTTGTGAGCAGATTTGATTGATTTATTTGTTCAAACCTTGGGTTAAGATTTGGGGTAGATCTAGCAGAGTTGATTTGTGATTGAGTTAAGCTTTGTGTTAAGGCTTGAGTATATATTTGAGGATATATTTTGGTGCAGATTTGAGGATAGGCTTGTGCTAGAACAGAGATAGATATTGAGCATATTTTTGCTAGACTAAAGGACTATGTTTAGTGTGGATCATAGATAAACATTGAGTAAATTTGTGCTAGACTGAAGGACCGTGTTTAGTGCAAATTTGAGATAGAGGTGAGAGTAATATTTAGAGGTGATAGAGTATAGAGGATAATAGTATCCAGTGGATAGAGTTCCATTATCCAAGGTAGTGAAGACAAGTATTTTGAGTAAGGGCAATAGTATTAAGTGGATAGAGATCCATAAGATAGTGTAGTGGAGGCAATAGTTCTTATAGAAAATCATCATCTAGAGTAGAGAAGAAGGAGTTCTCCTTTGAATAGAGATCCCAAAAATTGATTAGGGGATTGGTGTCTCCTTTTTACAGAGGTCTATAAACATTGTAATAGGGAAAGGGTTCCCAAGAGAATTTATTTGAGAAAATTTTATAAGGAATATTTTATTTGTGGAGTAGCCCACATTAGGTGAACCATGTTAAATCATGTCTCTCATGTGTGTGATGCTTTGTGTGATGTTTACTACTTTAATATTGTTGATTTTATCATATGGATTGAAAAGTAATTTTTTTTATCTTATACTGTTCACCCCCCCTCTCAGTATAAGCACATGTTCTTCAATTGGTATCAGAGCGGGTCTCTTCATGGAAATACTAACAACTTAGATAAATATCCATATGAAATACATGACTTTAGAGAGTGAAGGAGAGACCATATTTGATATAAAAGAGGAATTATTTACTGCTCTTAGGAACCCTAGAAATTTTACAAATAAAAAATCAAGTTTGAATGATAAAATTCAAGAAGATGAAGAAGCAAGGATAGAACTTCTACAAAGTCTCACAAAAATCAAGATAAAGGTAGAAGAGGGAAATAAAATTGAGAAAGATATGATAGATCTATTAAGAGCAAGAGAAAAATATTATGAAATATTAGAAGCAATTTTTTTTTATATAAGGAATGAAGTTGAAAAGACCAAGGTACTACCAGATATAAAGTTAAGGAAACATAAAGAGGAGTCGAGCTTTCAAGAAACAAAGACATTGAACAGAGATAAGATCACTACTCATAACCCAAAAGGAAAATATATTAGGAAGGAAGAAAGTAAAGAAGAACCATGGATGAGAATTAATCACAAAAAGAGAAGTACTCAACTACAATCTCAAAGGCATCCAAATAGGTTACATAATTTTTTCCATGGCTATTACTTTTCTTGTAACAAATATGGTCATAGAGCTATACACTGCATTGGTCAACGATATCAATAGATATTTCAACTCTTTTGTACCTCTTATGAATAATGATATCTTATGTTACAAATACAATAATTTTGGGCACAATTATAAATGGTGTAAAATGGTAGTTCCTAAGTCTAGTAAAAAGAATACAACTTCAACAACTAGGAAAGAGAAAAAGGGAAATGAAAAGGCTAGATCAATGTTAGTTCAAACATATCTTCATACTCAGGATAAAAATAATAATGGTTTATTGATAGTGGTTTCTCTAGACACATGATAGGAGACAAAGAAAAATTTCTTGTACTCAAATAAACTAATAGAGAATTAGTATGTTTTGGTGATAATAGATAAACAAAAATTGGTGGAAAATAACTTTGAGTTTATATAATGGGGAAAAAAGAAAAGAAAATGTATTATATGTCAAAGGATTAAGACACAATCTACTAAATGTAATCCAACTTTGTGATCAAGGTCATATGGTTACATTTCACCCAGATAGATGTGATATAAGAAAGTAAGAAAATGGAAAAGTCATTGCAAATGCAAGTAGAACTCCAAACAACCTCTATATGCTAAGTGATATTAAAAGAGAAAAGTGTTTTCTATCACAAGAATATGAGAGTTTTTTGTTTCATAGAAGAATGGGTCATTTGAATTTTTACAACATAGTCAAAATAAGCAATAAATAGGCTATCAAAGATTTACCCAAGCTAAAAAGTCCACAAAACACAATATGTACACATTTTCAACATGGAAAGCAAACTAGAACAAGTTTCAAATCAAAGGGATAGCCATTAAAACTAATACATACTGATCTATGTGGTCCTACCGAAACACAAAGTATTCAAGGTGAAATTTACTTCATATTGTTCATAGATGATTACTCTAAAATGAATTGGGTAGCTTTCCTAAAATATAAGTCGAAAGGATTTGATAAATTCAAGGTATTTAAAGAACGTGTCAAAAATGAAACCGATAAAAATATTAAGTATTTGAGATATGATAGAGGATGAGAGTTTACCTCAAGTAAATTTGTAAATTTCTGTGAACATAGAATCAAGAGAGAATACTCAGCTGCAAGAACTCCACAACAAAATGGAGTAGTTGAAAGGAAAAATAGGACTATTGAGAATATGACTAGAGATATGTTAAATGAGTCCAAGATTTCATATGAATTTTGGAGGGAAGCAGTCAATACAACAATATATATAATCACTAGGGCTTATATGAGGGTAAACCATCACAAGACTCCATATGATATTTGGAAATGAATACCGACCACTGTAAAAAACTTCAAGGTTCTTGGAAGTAAGTGTTACATAATATGGCAAGAGCAAAAATTGGGCAAGTTTGACCTAAGATATGATGAGGGAATTTTGGTTATTCTACTAAGAGTAAAGCTTATATATGCTACAACAAAAGGACACACACTATTGTAGAAAGTATAAATGTAATAGTTGATGAGAATATAGATTCAAGAGAACTAGTTCAGCAAATTGTGTATTAGGAAGATGGAAGTTGTCAATAAGAGTTTTGTGAGGAATAAAATGAAGATGAGGAAGAAACACAAAGACTTATTCCTAAGACTCCATCCAGGTATGTAGAAAAACATCATCAAAAAGATCTAATCATTAGGAATCCATATGAGAGATAGACAAGAAGAAGAAGAATAACATCATCTCAACAAGTAAAGTTTTCCTTTTTATCTAAAATTGAGCCAAAGAACTTCAATGAGGCAAGTGACGATAAGTTCTGGATTAAGGCAATGGATGAGGAATTAGATCATATAGAGAAAAACAAGACTTGGGAACTTGTTCCACAACTGAAAGACAAAAATATAATTAGCATTAAATGGGTATTCAGAAACAAGTTAAATCAAGATGGTCAGGTGGTTAGAAATAAAGAAATATTAGTGTGCAAAGGTTATGCACATTTAGAGGTAATTGAATTTGATGAGACATTTTATCAAGTTGCATGACTTGAAGCTATCAAAATATGCTTAGTTTTTTCAAGTTTCAAAAACTTAAAAGTATATCAGATGGGTGTTAAATCAACCTTTCTAAATTGTGTTTTAGAAGAAGATGTTTACATTGAGCAGCCATAAGGTTTCAACTTGACTTATAAATTATACTATGTATGCAGACTAAAGAAAGCACTTTATGGACTAAAGCAAGCTCCTAGAGCTTGGTATTCAATATTGGATAAGTACCTATAGGAATAGGGTTTCAAGAAAGGAATAGTGGATAGTAACTTATACATCAAAAATCAAGGTAATGACTTACTAATTATGGTTTTTTATGTTGATGATATCATTTTTGGAGGAAACAATGTTAAGATGTGTTAGAAATTTACAAAGAGCATGCAAAATAAATTTGAGATGTCTATGCTTGGTGAGTTGTTCTTCTTTTTTGGACTTTAGATTTCATGATTAGATAAAGGGGTGTTCCTTTTACAAACCAAGTATATAAAAGAGATGCTAAATAAATTCATGTTAGAATAGTACAAACCGATAAGTAATCCTATGGTCACATGATGTAAGTTAAGTAAATATGATGAATCTTCAGATGTAAAGCATAAATTATATAGATCTATGATTGGTAGCTTATTATATGTCACAACTATTAGACCAGATATCATGTAGGCAGTGGGATTAGTGGCATGGTTTTAGGGAGCATCAAAGGAAATATGTAGTAATAGTAAAAAGTATTCTCATGTATTTAAAATGGACTATGGATTTTGGGCTCTGGTATCCCAAAAGTGATAATTTCACTCCCACAACTTATACAGATGTAGTGGGACGATTTTAGAGCGCATCAAATGAAACATATGTAGTAATAGTAAAAATTATTCTCATGTATTTAAAATGGACTATGGATTTTAGGCTCTGGTATCCCAAAAGTGATAGTTTCACTCCCACAACTTATACATATGTAGATTGGGTTGGTAGTATTGATGACAGAAAATTACAATTAGAGGAGCATTCTTTCTTGGAGATTGTTTGGTATCTTGCTTAAGTACAAAATAGGCATTAGTATCCTTAGCTACAGCAAATATAGAGTATATTGCAGTAGTTTCAATTGTACACATGTATTATGGATGAAGTGAACTCTAGAGGATTTTAAGATAAAATATGATCATCCTATTCCCATATTGTGTGATAATACAAGTGCTTTAAATATCTCAAAGAATACAGTGATGCACTCCAGGACAAATCACATTTTGATTAAATATCATTTTCTAAGAGAGCAGGTGATGGATAAACAGTTCAGGTTGGAATATGTTACTACAAAGGAGCAGGTTGTAGATATTTTCACTAAGCCACTTTTGAAAGAGACTTTTGAGTACCTACTTTAAAATTTGGGAGTAGTTATACTCCCACCCTAGAATTAACCACCTCAAAATGAGGTAGGGGAGGGGCTAAGCTAAGAGTCTCATTCTTAGCCCTGAGACCCAAAGGTAACCCTTTACCATTGATGAAAAGGGGGAGATATTTGAGTTAGGGGGAGAGCACTCAGTCAAGGCAAGCAATTTCTCAAAAGGAGTAGATCAGGAAAAGGTAAAAGAAATGGTAAAAGGTAAATGGGTTTCCATAAATGACAAATGGGGAGATCGTTGGAAATATGAGCAAGATTTATTGTCATTGATGTCAAGAGTCAGTTTCAATGAGCAGTGCAAGAAGAAGGATGTCAAGAGTCAGTTTTAGTAATTAGTGCAAGAGAAATATTGCTTCTAGACCTAAGGTAATAATATTATAATATCTCCCATTATAATATTCAAGGTGGTCAGATAAGGTCTACAGGAGAAATAAAAAGGCCCAAGCAAAATAATTTTATAATATTTTATTATAATATTAAAGGTGTAATGGTAAGACCTAAAGTAATTAATTAATTATAATAATTTCATTATAAATTAATTTGTAATTTAATTTAAATAACCTTATGGTTATTAAATTAATTATAAGTTAATTATAATAATTTTATTATTAATTAAATTATAATCTAATTTAATTAACCCTATGGTTAGGGTTATAAGGGTAAAATTAATATGCCTACATCATCCTTTTATCCTTTGTTTATGTCAATGAATTTGGAGGCATGGGTATAAATACCAAAAGCCTAAGGGACTTCAAACCATCCATGATCAAATTAATTAATCTCCTAAGCTAAAGTGTGCACAATATTTCGATGAGAAAAAGAAGGAAGAAGTCCTTTTTTGAATTATTGGTAGGTTGCAAAGGGTCAAAAGTAACAAGGCTTGAACACCTTATCACCACCTAGCAAGGTGGGCTAGCGGTAGTTGGAAATGCTTTCGAAATGCAAGATGTTGCGTTTGATTCATAGCAGGGAAGGTCGTGAGGTTTTTGTGCAAAAGATGCCAAAGTATTTTTGGCTATTGGCACTAGAGAAGGATACAAAGCATTGTGGGTGCTTTTGCCTCCCATGTGATAATTTAGCTCACACGGCTAGGTAGCTATGGTTAAAGTGCTGGAGGGGCTTCAACTTGGGATCGAATCCCGTCGGGAGCACTTTGAGAGGTACTAAATTTTTATTAAAATTTGGTTTTTTATCCTAAGGTTGTGTGGTATAGTTTCGATCTTAGGGGGATATAAGGTTGATAAAATAAAATAATTATTTTTATTTAATTGTTTGGTGGATTGAGTTATTTAGATTGGAGTTATAACGTGTAATAAGAGATTTAATTTTATATGTTTTTGGTGAAAGCTAATTTCAAGATGGATTAATAAGGTGTATTTGAGTTTAATTATTTTTGTAATTGTGAAATATTTTGAGGGAGTGTTAGAGTGATATTTTTTATCTAACCTTTGAAATTGGCAAAGAGAGTAATTGTGATTGAGATAGGATTTGAGGTCAAATCTTCATCAAACAAAAGGTATGGGCACATATTTCTTGTGAGTGATTGTTGGATGTTGTGAATTCTAAGTTGGAATAAAAAGGTTTGTTTGATAAGCATTTTTGAGTTTGATTGTTAAAGGTTTTTTTTTGAGTGAAAGTTGATAAAAATATTGTTTGATAAGCATTTTTGAAAACATTGAATGAGCTTTCATATGCATGATTAGGGTTTGTGAAAGTTAATGAGTATCATTTTTATGTGAGTTTTTTTTGATAAAATTGTTTGACTAAGCTTTCATTAAGTGATTGGCTGAGTGAAGTAAGATTTTGTGGAAGCTTACAATACATATTTTAGATAATTCGTAGTGAAGAATTGTTAAGCAGATTGGACAAGTTCTAGTGAGGACTTGTTGAGTAGATTGAGAAAGTTCTTGAGAGGACTTGTGGAAATATTAGAGATAATTCTTTGAGAAAACTTGTGAGCAGAGTTGATTGATTGATTTGTTTAAAATTTGGGTTAAGGTTTGGAGTAGATCTAGAATAGTTGATTTGTGATTGAGCCAAGATTTATGTTAAGGCTTGAGGATATATTTGAGAATAAATTTTTGTGTATATTTGAGGATAGGTTTATGCTAGACCAGAGGCAAATATTGAGTAGATTTGTGCTAGATTTAAGGACTGTGTTTAGTACAAATTAGAGATAGACATTGAGAAAATTTATGCTAGACCGAAGGATCATATTTAGTAGAGATTTGAGACAAAGCTGAGAGAAAGCTTTGGAGGTGACATAGTATAGAGTACAATAGTCTCCAATGGATAGAGGTCCATTATATAGGGTAGTGAAGACATGTCTTATGAGTGAGGGCAGGAGTCTTCAGTGGATAAATATCCATAATCTAGTGCAATTGAGGTAGCAGTTATTTTAGAATATCACCAACAAGAGCAGAGGAGAAGGAGCTTATGTGGATATAGATCCATGAAATTTAATAGGGTATTGGTGTCTCCTTTATATAGAGGTCCATAAACATTGTAATATGGAAATAATTCCCAAGAGAATTTATTTGAGAAAATTTTATAAATAATATTTTATCCATGGAGTAGCCCACATTAGGTGAAACACGTTAAATCATGTCTCTTATGTATGTGTTGCTTTGTGTGATGTTTACTACATTAATATTGTTAACGTCATAATATGGATTGAAAAGCAAAATGTTTTATTTCAACCCCCCTCTCAGTATAAGCTCATGTTCTTCAATTGTCTAGGTGTGTCAAAATTGAGTTTCTACGCCATCATCTTCAAAAAACATAATAGAATAAAAGGGTTATAAATGAGTCACTCATAAAGACATATATAAACAATTAGAAGTGATATTATCTATAAATATAACTTAAACCCTTTTGAAAAGGGAAGACAAAAACACTAATAAACAATTACATAAACCAAAATCAACTACAAACACACTTCAATGCAAGCTTAAATGAAAATAAAATAACAATTATGCAGATAGACCACTAAGGGAGAAGTAAATGGAGAAAAAGCAAGTTCTTTTGTAATCATTGATGTCACATTTTAATTCAAAGCATCATACAATAATACTACAACATGGCATAATTTATTTGTAACTAATGTTCGATATGGGCCAAGCAATGAAGGAGCCCACAACATCCTTCATTGTGGCCATCTCATCATTATTTATAAACAAGATTGTTTCCTCTTTATGGGAAACATGTACATTGATTTTGCAATAACCTTTTTGCAATAACCTTCACCCAAATGTTGACCAATACAAGGTCTTCATGGACAATACTGATCACTATGCTTTTGACCACTATGTTATCCTAGATCAATCATGATGCAAATATCCATGAAGTGGGTATTTTTATATCATTAACTTGTATTTACGATTTAATGATTATATCCCTTAAAATTATCAATTAATATGTTATTTAGAACAATGTATTATGATCATTCATTCCTTAAACCCATATTTTGCATCCAAACTTTATTTATGTTATCATTTTTTATTGAATCATTTTAAGAAACCTATATCCTCTATGAATATTATATTTTACATGCTTTGCTACCTATTGCTATTTTATATCAAATTTCTTTATTGATTTTATTTATATTATATTATCTCAATTTGTTTTAATATCTCCCTTTGATGGAGATCAATATGCTTTAGTGAATTTTTGTTGACCATTATGTAGTCAATGATTCAAATTATACCGAATATCTTATTTTACTCTATGAATATCCAATAACCTCATTCATTTTAAAGTGGATTCTTCTCTTTCCATAGAAAGACTAACAAAGGATCCCATTTATTTTTTAAATAAAAATGCTTTGTCTATGTTTTATTTTTGAATATTTTATAAACAATTTTATTTTTATGTAGCTAGATTGTCACATATCATATTTCTTGGCAATATGCTTTTTCAATTACTTTCATTATAATAGCATAAATATTTTATAAAAATCTATCCAATGGAATAATGTTCTCATTTATAAATTTTAATGTATTTTATGTATTTCATTTTACTAGCTAAGTAAATTATTGGAACACATTTTTAATATAATAAATCCTATGTGCCAACACTCTACCAAGCACTAGTGACCAACACATAATACCATATGCAAATGTTTAAATGAAAGCATCTTCATGTCAATAACTAATAGAATAATTCGAAGCTCTCTCAAATCCCCTAGGATAAGGCTACACTGGTCATCATGGAATATTTTACTCTTGATAGTAATGAAGATGTTATATTGGTATTGTTATATGTTTTTATTAAAAATGTAATATTATTAAAAAAATTATCTGTTCTACTCAATTTTATTAACAAGATTCAAATTAAAATATCTCAATTTTTTTTTTCAAATAACTACTGTTATTATGGTGTTCTATGTTTTTTTTGTTACTTTGTTTTGTAAATACAACACTTTACGGCTCCAATACCAATTACAATGGTTCTGTGGTCGCTCACACACAAAGGAGACCAGTGGTGGATCCGCCTTCTGGCCATCTCCCCTATTTTGCGAGACTTCCTCAATTATTTTTATTTTTTATTTTATTTTCTGAAATATTTGAGCAAACCCACCAAGACCCATATACGTATTATTTATATTTGTATAGGACAGGATATTTGCTTCTTTACATTCATTTGATAGGTTTGGTTTTTAATAAATTGATTTTTAAAATTGGTATAGTCGCATCAAATGTTGTCCATTTTCAAGATAGTTAATTCAATATTTTATTTATTTCGGATCAAGTATTATTGTAGACACCAAAACAGCACCAATCCGATTATGTGACAACAAGCGCTGATCGCATTGACACACACAACCCCTAGGGCAGCCCCCAGAGGTTAAAAAGTGGTCCTAACCACTCCCAAAAGCAGTTTTGGAGGTCAGAGGTCAATTTGGCACCTTTTTGGCACCTTGCTCTCTGCTCGTCCCACCCAGGGACGAATACAAACTGGCATTCATCCCACCCAGGGACGAATATCAGCATTCGCCCCAGGGTGAGGCGAATAGCAAGTTTGACTGGCAAAAAGTCAAACCTCGACAAGTCCGCCAGTTAACTGAAGCTGCAGGCCATGCAATTGTGAGGAACAGCTCTAAATCAAGAAGAGAGACTTCAGTCATGCATGTATTTATTTTAGAGACCTCATGCAAGGAGATTCTAAATCAGGGAATTATCTTTTCTCTAAAAATAGGACAAACAACTCAAGTGGCGCCCTCGCATGCGCAATTCAAACAGAGAGACCCTAGGTCTATAAATTGGTGAGTTTTCTCACCCAAAGATATACAGAGAAGGAGCATTTGAGCAATGAAGTGCTGCCAATTTACATACCTACTTGCGATTTGTGCCTTTCACATCCTTAATCTCTCATTCAAAAGGGAGGTTATTGGGTGATTATTGGAAGCACGAATCCGGACCCAAAACCCAATTTTTGGCCACAAAAATCCACAAAATTTGTCGAAAACACCCCATAAGAAGTTTTGGACCCATCCCAAGTGGATTGGTGCCGAAAAAAGTCCCAAACGGTGGGCGTCCTGCCCCCGGGCGCTCCCCAAACTGTCGCAGCTCTAAACGCCCCACCCCGGGATGAATAGAAATATGTGATAGATTTCTCTGATTTTTCTTTTGCATATTATTCTAGGTTATCTAAATAGGCTGTAGTTTAAATTTCACTTCATTCTGAGCATTTTTGACCAGGTTTTTATCATTTCCCGCATTTACTAATCTGTAGATGCCATCATCAAAATATGGGTGCTAGAGGCCAAATTGGAGAAATATGACCATCTGGGTCTTCCCAAAACACCCCCAATTAGCTAACCCCAACTTTGTAGGTCATTTGGAGCTTCCTAGGTAGGACATTGAAGAGGGTGCTTTCTGACAAGTTATTGCAGGTCTATTCGTCCCACCCTGGAGCGAATACAAATCTGTGAGGAATTTCTAGACTGTTCTTTTTGCAGTGGCCTCCTGGTAACATATTTATGCTTCTATTAAAATTTTAGGTCGATCCGAGGTCATTTGGTTATCGTTTTAATATTTTCATGCATACACTAACAGTAGGCCTTGGGAAATACATGTTTTATTCTATCTGCAGGTGCTACTAATATTTTCTGTTTCTTTGAACACAGGTTTCCGACATCAGAGGAGCAGGAAGGAGTAAATAATCATATACACAAGTGGCGGTGATATTTTGGTCCGCCCATCTTACATGTGGGCACGCGGAAGAAGGATTGTTATCCATGGATGTTGTGATAAGAAACATATTTGACGCTCCTATCCCCTAAAAAGGAAGGAGACGTATTGTAACACGACTTTGAAAGCATATCAATAAAGAATCACCATATTTCATATTGCTTTTATCTTGTGTCAATTCGTCTATGTTCTTTCCTTTCATGCATTTTTCAATATATAGGCTTTTAGCGTTAAGTTTGGTTTTACACGCATCTTGCTTGGCATATTCCTTTTTGTTTCCGTATCCTCGTGCTTTCAGTGGCGATCACGGTGGGACCTCTATCCCTTGATTTTTAAGATTAAATTTTTGATTAAATTTGCTTGTTCTTTTGCTTACAGGTACCGAGTTTTCAAACGCTGGACTGTTTTAGAGCAAAAATTCAGAGACATCCGATTTGGGCAGAGAAGAGGTAGAGGTCTTAAACACCTTCTATCAAAAAATTTTGCTGTTTGTTCTCTGGTTATTTGCTTGCATAGGAGAGTTTGAATGCTTGTTTGCTTCATTTATGCAACTTAAAAAGAACCCCACACACCACGTGGTAATTTGAAACAACAAGGAGTTGGTCGTAAAACCCCAACCCTTGAGCAAGACCAAAGGTGGATTTCATCATCACTTTGGCTTGAGATATTGCATACATTACCCCGATCATGACTATTGCTAGACGTAAATCCTGACGAAAGCTGACCAAGTGTAGTGGGGGTGATTCCCAGTGCATGAGGATAAGTCTTCTATGGTAGGTGTCATAAACAGAGTGATTCCCCTTCCGTACCGCCTATGTTCCACGTACCATCTGCTCTCACGTACCAATAGTTTCCCTCACGTAAGGGCGGGTATATAGAGAGGTTGGTATATCGGTCTGGCAAAGGTATATCGAAGGGGCGACCATTTTTTGGGAGTCATAAGAGCCATCATTTTGCATTTAAATGTTCTTTCCACAAGCTTTCAAAACAACATCAAAACACACTAAACCAGATTCTAGGGCACACTTTTAAATCTTTAAACGAGATAACCATTACGTTGATTGTGTGTTTCCTTTCTGTTTAAGTGTAGCATAAAAAATCCTAAAAGAGATAAAAATCTACTCATCTTTAGGAGCACATCACCATGGTGTACACTCGTAGCTGAGCCCAATCATGGGCAAGCACTGCAGAAAGTGTGCAAAGGGGGACAAGTCACCTCCGATATAGTCCTGAGGACTTAGCCATCCCACCTTGGTGGCAAGGCACCCAAGATAGTCCACATCATGCCATCACAGAATAGGACTATAGAGGCACCTCTTGGAGAGGTACCCCCACTCAGCATAGGTCCTTTCAAGAGGATAACCTACATGTAGCACTCAACGTAGACAGGAGACCTCCCTTAGAAGCTCGTTATGGGTGGCCTAGTGATGAAGTGCTAGAGCAATAGAGGGTCTAGAAGGAGGGGCCATAGGATTTCATCATCCCTCCTCTACCCCGCATTACTGTTAGAAACACTAGACAATATCTAGAGTATCAGGCTCTCTAGATAGGGCAAGACAATTCTGCCCGCACCTTTTATGCATATGAAAGAGAGGGTGAGGAAGACCACTATGTTCCTCAAGAGTAGTACACAGTGTGGGAATGATGCACCTCCACACCCGCTATGTATCAGGATCGCCCATTGAGGCCGGAGCCTCAGGTAAATGCCGCTAACCTCGATAGAGGGAAGCAACCCATAGGGGTCTCGGATCACCATGACCGAGATAGACATGTAGGAGAGGCATCTAGGCTTCCTAAACATGAGATGATGGAACAAAGTGACTTGGAATTTGCCAAACATGTCACCCACCAAGCATAGATTATGCAGCTCAGGCAAGATCAACAATAGTTAGAACATCTGTGTCACCTTAACAAAGAGCGCATTCAACGTCAGACAACCGAATTGCTCCTGAACAATGTGCCTGAGAAGGTCCCAACTCCTCGTGCACATAAAGTAGAAGTGTATGAGAGGCATAACCCTTTGGTGCGAGACAGGTCTTCGTGACCTCGTCAAGTACTACCTCCAAGACCTCCTAGACTTGAGCGGGAGGCCACTCCTAGAAATAATGATGGGCACCCTCCGCGGGCACCCACCTATGCTTATAGGTCTCGGCCAGGCACTCCTCAAGAAGCCTATGAGGAGTATGAACAAGAAGAAGAGTGGGCTGAAATGCCCTACCAAGGCAGAGGGGCTGCTACCCAGCCACCCCTCCATAGGCCTCAAGTTCCCCGCAACCCACAGTGGGAGCAAACCAAGGAGGAAGAAATCAAATCCTCCGATGCATATAAAGTGCTGCTAGAGCACTTAGAATCTATGGAGATCAAGACTTCTGGGCACCAAAAGCCCACTTTACGCCAACTCCATAGTCATCCTATGCATCCATCAGTGCCAGCACCTCCATACCCTGAACACTTTAAACTGCCCTAGTTGGCACTCTTTAGAGGGGAGGAGGATGCCCAAGAGCATGTGACTAGATTCTTGAGCTAGTGCTTTGGCATTCAGGACAATGATGCTTTGTTACTAAGAACATTTATAACCACATTCGTAGGCCCTACCTCGGATTGGTTCACTCAGTTGCCCAAACATAGCATCAATAACTTGGATCAGCTAGTGGACACGTTCCTCGAATGCTTCACCTTCAACACCAAGAAAAAGGCATCATTAAGTGACCTAGCTAGCCTCAGGAAGTATGAGGAAGAGACCATGGTGGCATATGGGAACCGATGGAGGACACTACTTTCAAAGCTGCCCTACCTCCCTCCCATGTCTGACCTGACTCAGATGTTCTCAAAGAGCTATTTGAGATCGATCTCCATGCTATTGCAGCTACAACAATATGCCACTTTAGAGGAAGCTCTGGCGCAAGCCAGAATCATTGAGGAGATCAAGATACAGGATGGCAAGATCACCAAACCTAAGAAGAAAGAATGGACCAAGAACACTAAAACAGGGACCACGCAACAGAAACCCGCTACGGTCAATCAGGTTGCTATCAACGTCCCTAAGCCTACACAAGCAACACAACCTCAAAAGGCTAACTATCAGGCGGTGCCTCCTAACAATTATGATAGAGAAAACCAAAGGCAAGAACAAAATTAGTAGCATCACCCTAGGCGACAATTTACACCTTACACAGAGTCCAGGGACTCCCTGTTTGACCACTTGTCAGCGGTGAACTTGATCAACTTGCCAGAGATTCAAACCATAGATCCCAATGCGCCCAAGCCTAAGGGGTACTGGGAGGACTTGTACTGTAGGTTCCATAGATGGAAGGGACATGACCTTAATGCATGTTGGAAATTCAAAGGTTTGGTACAAGACCTAATCGACAATAAGACATTGGTGGTGGACAACCCCGTAGCGCCAAACAACCAACATATGGGAGTCTTTAGAGACCCCTTGCCTACCCATGAGGCATAGAAAAACCCCTTCAATTCAATGAAGTGCAATAGAATTGCCCCATGCAGGGGTATGTAGGGATGATAAGCATAGTGACTAGGAACAAGAGGTATCAAGGAGCTGCCCCTGCGGCAGCCACAAGAGAAGTTCCATCGACGTCACAACCTCAACAACACCCTACGCAACTTCCCCCACCTAGACCAGTGGCCATGATTCGGACTAGACTTACCCAAAGTCTAAGGACCATGTCGGCTAGGCTCTCCATATACGAGCTCATTCAACAATCAGTGCCCCATCGGGAGGCTCTAATGGAGATTTTAAAAGCAATCGAGCTGCAGCCCCATGAAGCAAACTCTTTCAACAACTTCGTGGGACATGTAAAACAATGTACAGAACTAGTCATCACCTTTAGAGAAGATGAATTGAAATCAGTGACTGGTGATGTGGCGGATCCACCCTTGCACGTTATTGCATGGGTCAATGAGATTCCGTATAAGAGAGTGTTGGTGGACACTGGCTCATCCAGTAATATCATCACAACCGTAGCATTGAAACATCTGAAGTTGCCGGCATCTCACATCGTGGCTTCCACTTATACACTGCGAGCATTCAATGATGCAATATGCTCGATGGTTGGCACAATTGTCCTACCCATCCAAGTGGGACAAAAGACTATTCATACATTGTGCCACATCTTGGAAGGTGAGATGGCTTATAATATCTTACTGGGCCGGCCTTGGATCAGGGACATGAAGTGTGTCCCTTCAATAGCTCATCAGTGCTTGAAGTACACATTTGAAGGATAGGTGCATGTAGTCCCGATAGACTTAGAGCCTTTCAAGTACTACAATACGATGCAATTCATGCCGCAATCGACCCTTCCATCAACACATTTGGATTTTTAGTTGAATCCATCTAACCAGGGTCCGATTCCATAGGCATCCCCATTGTCGAGTCCATCGAATCCCCAGTAGGGTCCATCTTCCTCATCTGGTCCTTCAACAATGATGCCACCTACGGTGGCCACACCAAAGGACAAGGGAAAGAAACCCCTAGAAGAGGAACCACCCCTAGTCTCAACCATCTCTACCAAAGAGATGCCTAGCAGAATGGAAGTCGAGATGCCTAGTTCACCCCACATGGAGTGGACTCAGGAAGGACTCCCATTCGCTTCCCCTCAACCGCCAACGGTCACCGTTGAGATGGCCAACATGGGCCTGGGGGAGTATCTAGTGAGGAACATTGTAGCAACGCCCACACTTGAGTCCATGCAAGACATGGGGAGACCTCGACTCCCCATCGGCTCTGTGGTTCCTCTAGGCTACCCACCCAATCAGACAAACTTTGTTTATGGGGGCCTGGATAATGGCATTGAGACTTGTATGCAAGAAGATGAAGATGAAGAGCCCTTTGCTGAGGATGTCAACTATCTGTCCAACCCTAACTTCACTTTGAGATATCTTGGCCAATGCAATTGGCATGGATATGGGTTGGGCAGGTATGAGCAAGGAGTGCGTGTTCTTTGCCAACCGAGATATCAAATGTCGTATGACAAGTCAGGAGTAGGGTTCAACCACCCCCTGCCCCTAGACATCTTGGTAGAGAACATGCAAGGCCTAGGGATAGGCAACAAGGATGGGTTGGCATTAGATCCATATGCCAATCCTAACACAACATATACATTGGGGGATTATCACCCATTGTTAACAACCAACCTTGTTGACCATAACAACCCTTTCCCATCGACCAAAAAAGGAGAAAATTTGAGGACTCACCTACAAGAGGGATATGGACAAGACCAAGAAGGGTCTTCAGAAGATGAGTCGGAATACGAGGTAGCACCTTGGGATCCTTTCGAGTCTGATAGCAATCATTCACAAGTACATCCCATGGATGATTATCAGGAGAGCTTCATGACAATGTTCCCTTTGGATGCTCCAATTGAGCATATGCCACCTCAAGAGAATCAGGTCCCCTCGTAGAGAGCGGAACAACCTCGATGGGACCACATTAATTTTCTCGAGCAAGATGAGCCTCATATGTCGCAAGTAGCTATTGGAGCCAACGAAGGCCTTTGGATCTCTGACAGTGATTACGAAGATGAAACTGAGATGGCTTATCTCAATCATATGCGACAACAACAATATCCCTTGGACATAGATGACATGTTTGAATAGTTACACATAGGGCCAAGGCATAGGTGGCACCTCAACCCGACATAGTTATAGCAATTACTGCACCCGCCACTCTAGGTACACAGAGAGCATCTTCCGCTTGGAGACCCTATACAACCATCAGTGCCTAGGGCGGACCCTATATTTTTATCCATGCATAGGGCTGATCCATTTGTGCCAGTACCCACAGAGCCAGATCCGGAGCACAAAGATCATCTAGGATGTCCGAGCAGTCACACCCATGGTAATGGAGACCACAATCATTTCATCAACATGATCTCCATTGATTTAACCGCCCCCATCCATGATCCAGCTGACCCGACATGGTCATTGCATCTAGACCTAGATGCTATCGACTGGGATCACACTGACACACCGCCATCCCCATCAGAGTACTGGCCTTGTGGTGGGATGTTCCATTTCACCCTAGGACAGACTCAGGATGTCTTCCATGTTGAAGAGGAACCTGATGTTCCGAACGATGATCTAAATTCAGCAAACGATATCCACTTGATCCCAACTCCACACCAGTTGGAGGACGGGTCCCACATGTCGGTCGAGGAGACGATTGACGTAGACATCGGCTCAGATCTAGTGAATTTGCAAATCATCAAGCTGGGGGTAAGTCTATCCCCCAAAGAGCAAGCCGACTACATTGCCCTTCTCAAAGAGAAGAAGGAGGTTTTTGCATGGTCATACAAAGACATGCCGGGACTAGACCCGTAGCTAGTCACGCATAATCTAACGCTTGATCCGACAGTCAAGCCAGTAAAGCAAAAACTATGTAAGATGCACCCAATAGTGGCCTTAATGGTCAAAGATGAGCTACAAAAGTTGTTGGATGCACAGTTTGTCATCTACATGGATTACCCACCATGGTTGTCTAACATGGTTCCCATCAAAAATCTTGATGGGAGGATTCGCATATGCACCAATTTTTGAGATCTAAACAAAGCGAGTCCTAAGGATGATTTTCCCTTGTCGAGCATCGACGCATTGGTAGACGCTACAGCGGGCCATGAAATGCTTTCCCTCATGGATGGTTTCTCAGGATACAATCAAATTCGTATCAATCCCGAGGACCAACTAAAAATGGCATTCACAATGCCTTGGGGGACATTTTGTTATAAGGTCATGCCTTTTGGCCTTAAAAATGTTGGCGCCACCTACCAACGTGCCATGACGTACATCTTCCATGATTACATGCACAAAACTTTGGAATATTACATGGATGATTTGTTGGCCAAATCTCTTTTGCGCCCAGATCATCTCGATGACTTAAGCAAGATCCTCGATCACCTCATGGAACATAAAGTCAGACTAAACCCCAAGAAGTGCATATTTGGCATCACATCTGGAAAGCTCTTGGGTTACATAGTCTCTAAATGAGGAATTGAGGTAGACCCACACAAATTCAAGGCAATCCTTGAAATGCTTCCTCCAACTACCATCAAGCAACTCAAAAGTCTGTAGGGAAAGGTCACGTCAATCAAGCACTTCATAGCGTAGCTATCTGACAAGTGCTGACCCATGAATAAATTATTGCATAAGGGGGTAATATTTCACTGGGATGATGAGTGCTAGTCAGCCTTTGATGACATTAAACAATACTTGGCTTTGCCGCCAATATTGGCACCACCTAGACTAGGAGTGCCATTCTATTTATACATCTCAGCTACTGAGGTGGCACTGGGTGCCATGCTGTCCCAGAAAAATGAACTACACAAAGAATAGGCTACTTACTATCTTAGCCGCACCTTGGTCAGTTATGAACTTAACTATGCATACGTTGAGAAGCTCTGCTTGGTAGTGGTGTTTGCTACCAAAAAGCTATGCCACTACATGCTCAACAATATGACGTATGTTGTGTCTAAGGAGAATCCATTGCGATACATGATGAGTCATACTTATCATAGTAGCCGCACGGAAAAATGGATCATGTTGTTGACGGAGTTTGACATAGAATTCATTGGATAGAAATCCATAAAAGGTCAAGTCATCGTCGATCAACTGGCAGAGGCTCCTCTTGAAGACGATCAGCCTCTGACCGTAGAACTACCTGATGATGGGGTTTTTCATGTTTTAGAATCGCCAGATTTTGATGAGCTTGAGTCATAGGCTGACATGACCCTATTCTTCGATGGTTCTAAGTGTGAGCAAGGAGGTGGCATGGGAATTGTATTCTTCACTCCACAAGGGGCTCCAATGCCTCTATCATTTAAATTAAACTTCTCGTGCACCAACAACAATGTAGAATACGAAGCCTTGCTCATAGGTCTTCAGACAACAATCACCATGAACATTAAACGTTTAAACATCTTTGGTGATTCATTGTTAATTGTCAATCAAGTAAAGGGGATATTCCAATGTAAATGTCCAGTTCTGGGCCACCTACAAAGCCCTTGTGGACAAAGATGGCAGAACTTGACAAGGCACTCCCTCGATCATCGAATCATTTTGTGGATACTATGGCCTCCTTGGGGTCACTAATCCCGTAAGACCCTTATGGTGAAATGACAACCATTCAGGTTAAAACATTATCGCAATCCATGATGGAGCGTGCAAGCTCTAACCTAACGCTAGGAGTCCGCTTGGGCGATCACCCAAGCACACGATGGTACATGTGGTGGCCACTTCAATGGTATGGCCATCGCAAAGCGCATTCTTCGCATGGGCTATTATTGGCCATATTTAGAGCGAGATTGTTGCGCATATGTAAAGAAGTGCGTGAAGTGTCAACACCATGCTAATTTGACACACGTACCTTCTCAAGCCTTGCAACCGATCCAATCGGCTTGGCCTTTTTGCAGTGGGGCTTCGATCTAATCGAAAAGATCTCCCCTGCATCGTCGGGTCATCACACGTTCATCATAATGGCCACAGAGTACTTCACCAAGTGGGTGGAAGCAATTCCGCTAACCTCTACGACTGGAACCCGCATTGCGGAGTTTATTTTGCATAACATCATATGTCATTTTGGTATTCCATCCAAGATCCTTTCGGATAATGGGATGCCATTCAAGAATAAAGATGTGCATGCTTTGACCACAAAGTACAAAATTTAGCATAGTTTTTCAACACCCTATTATCCACAAGCAAATGGGCAAGCAGAGGCGTCAAACAAAATGCTAGTTGCCATCCTCAAAAAGATAGTCATAGATAGTCATAAGGATTGGCACATTCAAATCCTGCTTGCCCTATGGGCTTATCGCACTAGCATTTGGACGCCCATTGGGGCAACTCCATTTTTGTTGGTGTATGGCTCCGAGGTAGTCATGCCTCTTGAGTTGGAAATCCCTTCCCTGCATTTTCAATGCAAGAGTTCATCGATGATGACACTGCACGATAGGCCCGGTTAGACCAACTGACATTGCTCGATGAATGATGCATCAATGCTCTCGAGCATTTGCGTATCTATCAAGAGCGACTTAAGAAAGCATACAACATGAAGGTCCACCTAAGGGAATTTCAGGTTGGTGACTTGGTCTTAAAAGAGAACCAACAAAATTCTAATTTGCCGTCCCATCTAAGGGACAAGTTCATGGCAAACTGGTTAGGTCCTTATGTGATTGATAGTAGAATAGGACCTGGAACATACCGGCTCACCTCTCTTGAAGGAATCAAGGAACTAGAACCCTTGAACATCAGTCATTTGAGGCCATTCCACATCTAGAGAGCCATAGTCCAACCAAATCCTCCAAAGGTATCTATAAACCCTTTGGTTAAACCAAAAGCTCCAAGGATTCTTGTAATCGCTTGTTCAACCCCAAAATGCTCCACAGGTATCCATAAACTCTTTGGTCATGCCAAAAGCTCCAAGGATTCTCATAATCGCTTGGTCAACCCAAAAATGCCCAAAGGTATCCATAAACCCTTTGGTCAAACCAAAAGCTCCAAGGATTCTCATAATCACTTGGTCAACCCAAAATGCCCCAAAGGTATCCATAAACCCTTTGGTCAAGCCAAAAGCTCCAAGGATTCTCATAATCGCTTGGTCAACCCCAAAAAATGCCCCAAAAGGTATCCATAAACCCTTTGGTCAACACCAAAAGCTCCAAGGGTTACCATAACCGCTTGGTCAAAATAAATATTCAAAAACAAACAAAAACAATAAAATCATCAAAAATAAACAAAAAAATTGCATTTCAATTCCATGCATACTCATAAAAACATCAAAATACAAAAATATAGGTTGCATTAGGCATCACATCCATACATTGCATATCCGCTAGGTCATACATGTCCCAAGCACCATAGACTGTCATTACTTGGCAATTCCATCATTTTCCACATCAAATCCATTTTATAAATGCATACATCTAGAATAACACCATCGCCATTTTTAGCATAGGTCAGTTGTCTCCTAATGTATATAGGGTTTTCGTCATTCAGCTGTCTTTAAATTCCTAGCCAAAAACTGTACAAAGTTAAACAGATTTTACACGGGAAAGTTTTACTTGGATCACGCCTCGTTACGTAACATCCCTACACAAGTTAAAACACATAAAATAATTCCTAAGTTGTGTGAACGCAAGAGAAACCTACAAAGCAGTCTAGGGTACCATAGGTGAAAGATTAGCCTGTTCATCCCCCTATGCGAATGGTTCAAGAATGCTGAGAATTGACAAAAGGACAAGCTCTTCCCCATCAATTCCCCCTACTAAATAGTGGTTTTCACCACTACCAAAATTCCCAATCACCATTGGTCCCTAAGGTTGTAAGGATTCGTACTACACGTCCCTTCCAAGGATGGGTAGTCATCCCCAAGACCTAAAAGGATCGATGCCATTCAAAAACAAAATTCCCACAAGCCATCATCATGACCATCTCCACTCACCTTTGGTCTCAAAGTTGTAAGGATTCGTACTACACGTCCCTGAACAGGATGGGTAGTCATCCCCAAGGCCTAAAAGATCAATGCCCTTACTTCATAATCTCCATCATCCCCTTTGGTTCCCAAAGTCGTAAGGATTCGTACTACACGTCCCTGAATAGGATGGGTAGTCATCCCCAAGGCCAAAAGGATCAAGGCCATTCATAAGCCACAAACATACAAGCTCAACCTTACAAAGCTCAAAATACAAAATCAAATAACAATGGTTATCACCACTATTCAAAATCCTTGCTCAAAAAAGAAAAACAAAGAGAAAAATAAACAATGATTTTCATCACTATGTATACGAGCAAGTATCCTAAACCATTGAGCAAACAAACAGCCTGAACTTGAATCCCTAGAATTCTCAGCATTCGAAAACCATCTAGGTGATCCTCATTACGGGTTTGGTGGACAGCCTACCTGGCAATGGCGGTATCCTACCCGCATGACGATATGTCTATCACATTAGCTTTGCGTGTGCGCAGACCAATGTTTGCATGTGGATGAGCTAGCTTATGGTACCTTAGATTGTCCCATGGATTAATCTTACTAAATACAACAATGGAGTTAGTGGAGCTAATTAGGTGATCCTTAGTACAGGTTTGGTTGATAGCCTATCTGGCACTGGTGGTATCCTGACAAATACCACATAAATGAACTCAATTGCACACACAGGGATGTGAAATAACTTGGTTAAATTCAAGTCGGATTTATACCTTGTTCAAAAGTCTTGCGAGATAAATGTACAGTCTTGGCTAGTTAGTTAAAATATCTGAATCTCAGAAAAGCTTAACTACATTTTAAAACAACTGGTACATTTCATTCCGTACATCACCATCAGAAAATATGCAAAATACAAAAACAAAGTTTTCACATGCAAAGTCATTCCACAAAGTCATCCCATAAGTACAACAAGCCAGTCAATCTTGCACAGTCTATGGTGCCATCGACAAGTTATCAACAACTCATTTCATTCATTCCATATGCATACATCATATAAATTAGAAACATCGCATTCATAATAGCATATGCATACATCAATGTAAATACATGTACATAAAAACAAACCATGAAAAGTGCATAAACACCAAAAAAAGAGTCATCTGTATATATATCATCAAAAATGCTCATAGGCTACAATGAACCGGTCCTTTGACCTCACAACAAAAGCCAAAAGCTCAAAAACCCCCAAGCCTAGGGCGTCGGCCACCATGATCATGCAGGATCGGTGCGACGGGAACTACCCCCTATGGTGTGGGTCCTATGGGACCTCTCAGGGTGACTGCTGCTCGCCCCTGCATCACGCCCACTAGTGCCCCCCTCATCTAGCCACCTACGACGAGACGATGCTGACTGCTCAATATCATTGTCTCTCATCCGACATGAAGAGCCACCTCCAGGGGGCTCAGGTAACCGCCCACCGAGGCAGATAATCTCTCCCTCCATATCCATCCGATGCTAAAACCACTCTGCCTCCCATCGACGATAATAAGCTACTGCATCATCACACTATGCCAATGTCTTCTCCTTCTCTGCCAGTTGCACCCGTAGGAGATCCCTCTCCCATGCAGCATTGGTGTCCCCATCCCCTCGGCGGTACATAGCAAATGCATTCTCCCACTCCACCAGCTGAGTCCATAGGAGATCCCTCTCCTGCAAAGCCTCTCCCAGCTCCTCATCTCATCTCCGTAGTAGGTCCTCCAATCGTGCTATCTCAGCACAATGCCTTGCCTCCACATCCTCTAAACCTGCCTGAGGCCTCGACGAATCCGGGACAGCAGCCTGCTCTGGCTCCCACTGCTCCAGGACATCCTGCATCTCCGGCTGATCCGACACCCCAAACTCCCCTCCAACATCCTCAACCTCCACCAAGTCCGCATCATCCAACGGAACTCCCCAGCCCTCTCCTGGTGCCTCTGCACCCTCATCCCCTGTTGCACCCCCTAGAGGCCCCTCGCCTCGCCATCGCCGCAAAGTCCACCACTGCTCATACTCGGTAGTAACCCCGATGTCATCCACATCTGGGACATCAATAGTTGTATCTGAATCCTCACCAAGTGGTGCAACGACTGGCCGGTCTAGAGTCCTCTCATCCCCCTGATGCCGATAGACCATGGGCTCACCAGGCAACCCCTGGCGCACCCCGAACTATCATGTCACCCGACCATATGGGAAGAACTCCTGCTCAGTCCCGTGATGCCCAATCAGCCACCACCCCCTCCGTACCCATCGAAGCCACTCTCCAGCCTCAGGCTAGGCTGTGCAGTCCCGGTAGGGGTGCTAGAACACCTCCCCTGGAGCAAGCCGAGCGAAGGCATCGACATAGTGCCCTACGACACCTGCCCATCACCGACTCTTACCCTGCTCCTCAGACCTCCGCCATAGTGCCCCATAACCGATCTCTCGGTCTACCATCTTTGCTCGGGTCATCCATGGCAGCCCCGCCGGCCTCTCCACTGCTATGTGCTGCCAAGCCCAGCACTGCAACAAGTAGCTGCAACTAATCCCCTTCCGCCTCCGATAGCGGACCTCGTACAACTCATCATAGAGCTATGCCAGCAGAGTCTGTCCCCATATCATGATCATCGATGCATCCGTAGGACACTCCACCAACCGAAACACCACCTCTAGCAGGTTCCACGGGAACCTCATGCCCGAAGAGTCGGGGAGAAGCATGTTGGAAATGAGGCCCATAAGTAATGCGTGCCTCACTCCCAACACACCCCTCTCTAGCCACCATCGAACCAGTATGCCACCAATCTGGTAGTCGCCCTCTGCCCTCTCCACTGGGCTGTCCACCCCCATCTCCTCTCCATGTCCAAAGTAGCGTGTCAACACTGCTGTCCGCTGATCCCGAGGCGTCGTCCTGATCGACAGTCCATCTATCGAAATCTGAAGGATCCGATAGACATCCTCTAAGGTCACCGTCATCTCCCCTATTGGGAGATGGAAGGTGTTGGTCCGTGGATCCCACAAGTTGATCAGGGCCATCAGATAGGCCCGATCCCCAACCACTGGCTCCAGCCGAGTCACCTGCTTGAGCCCAAGGGCGTCAAGCCAATCCCAGTCAGCCAAAGTCAGCGCCACACATGCTTCAGTGAAAACTGTGGGCACACGGTACCGGCTCTTCACAACCTGCAAAAGAAAACAACACAAAAACATTAAAACAATGAAAAATTGTACAACAATAACATGAATATACAACAATGCATCAAAATGTACAGCCAAAAACATAACAAAATTCAAAAAAATAATTTGTCAGTTCTAGGGTTTTTAACTCTAACTGATAAATTACAAAAACAAAAAAATTTAAACAAAAAAATCATTTGTTAGTCCTAGGGTTTTTAACTCTAACTGATAAATTAAAAACAAAAAAAAATCAAAAAAATAATTTGTCAGTTCTAGGGTTTTTAACTCTAACTGATAAATTAAAAAACAAAAAAATTTCAAAAAAAAAAAATCATTTGTCAGTTCTAGGGTTTTTAACTCTAACTGATCAATTAAAAAACAAACAAAAAAAAAATTCACAAAATAATTTCTCAGACCTAGGGTTTTTAACTCTAAACTGGTAAATTAAAAACACAAAAACAAACCACAACAAATAACTAGGGTTGAGCTACGTTTTTATGTTCAGTTTTACCCTACGTTTCTAACCTAAGTTTTGAACTTTGTTAAATTCGGGTTAAGCGAGGTTTTTAAGTTATGTTCTAAACTAAGTTTTTCAGCTAAGTTTTCAACTAAACTTTTGATCTTTGTTTAACTAGGGTTACACTAAGTTTAAAGCTAAGTGTTAATTTTGATAGACTAGGGTTTCATTTTTAAATTTGAAAAACAAAATAAACAAAAAGACACAAAAACAAATAACTTGCGGTTTTAAAACTGTAAAGCAAACAAACAATAAAGAGGAAGGGCACTCACTGGTCTCGCTTCGGCTCCACCGCTCGATCCGGTTCGTGCACTCATGGTCGCAGGAAAAGTTTGGCAGCGCTTCGCTTCGCAGAATTGACCTCCTCCTCCTCAGAGCTCCAAATCGCCAAGGAAAACAAATGCAAATGAGCCCAAAACTCAGTTTTGGCCTTTAAATAGGCTTTTTGAGCCTGTACTCGTTCCCCCCTGGGATGAGCACTCTGGTTAGCACTCGTCCCTCCCTAGGACGAATACTAAATAGGAATTCGTCCCACCCAGGGACGAATACAGAGCAAAAATTTCAAAAAATAGCAAAAACTACACAAAAATGCACCAAAAAAAGCAATAAAACTGTCCAATGAGAGTGCTTTTGCACTTGACATTCCGGGCATGCAAAATAGATGTCGGGGTCACAAATCCTCACTATCCTACTCCCTAAGAAGGCTACCATAGCCGGACCACTCCACGGGAGGATGAATTTTTGAGAATTTCATCCCCAAACGACATCACCAAAATGGGTCAAAACCCAACCAAAAATAGCAATAACATTGCCGAACGAAGGCACTTTTGCACCTGACATTCTTGGCATCCAAAATAGATGTTGGGGTTACAAATTGTCCCTATCCTACTCCCTAAGAAGGCTATCATAGCCGGACCGCTCCACGGGAGGACGGATTTTTGACAATTTCAGCTCCAAAATGCGTCACAAAAAGGGTTCACACCCACCAAAAATAGGTCAGAATGTTCAGAAACTGCTTTCGCATTCAACGGTAAACAACTGAAGGCACCCTTACCTAAGTCATCTTGGGTCAAGCGACTCGTCGCTTTTCTCATGTCGGTCATTCCCTCATCGATTCGTCGCTTGAGGGGGTAGTCACACTTAGTCACCAATCAACAAAAACATACCCAATCAAGGAAATGACACGCATTCAAAGGATCATTGACAAAGACAATCGTGCCCCTGCTTGGGGCAGCAAACAAGCAATAATCACAAGCTGATCAAACACTTGGCATTCATGAATCATGAACTCAAGGTTCCCACAGACAAAAGGTTGCGCCCTTTGCCTATTCATGACTGATCAATGTCCAAGTTCAAGTAACACCTCACCGAACAAGGTTAACACTTGAATTAAGTTCCTTAGCTCGTCAGAAGCAAGGATTCAAGAATGCGTGCCCTTTCCATACTTGGGGCATCAAGAGTTGGTTAGGTTACTGAGAAACCCTAATCATTAGTGCTTTGGTTATCTATTTTTGCTCGGTGCTGCGCCTTGCACAACGCTTCCCAAAAAGGGGCATCTGTAGACACCAAAACAACACCAATCCGATTATGTGACAACAAGCGCTGATCGCATTGACACACACAGCCCCTAGGGCAGCCCCCAGAGGTTAAACAATGGTCCTAACCACTCCCAAAAGCAGTTTTGGAGGTCAGAGGTCAATTTGGCACCTTTTTGGCACCTTGCTCTCTACTCGTCCCACCCAGGGACGAATACAAACTGGCATTCATCCCACCCAGGGACGAATATCAGCATTCGCCCCAGGGTGAGGCGAATAGCAAGTTTGACTGGCAAAAAGTCAAACCTCGACAAGTCCGCCAGTTAACTGAAGCTACAGGCCATGCAATTGCGAGGAACAGCTCTAATTCAAGAAGAGAGACTTCAGTCATGCATGTCTTTATTTTAGAGACCTCATGCAAGGAGATTCTAAATCAGGGAATTATCTTTTCTCTGAAAATAGGACAAACAACTCAAGTGGCGCCCTCGCATGCGCAATTCAAACAAAGAGACCCTAGGTCTATAAATTGGTGAGTTTTCTCACCCAAAGATATACAGAGAAGGAGCATTTGAGCAACGAAGTGCTGCCAATTTACATACCTACTTGCGATTTGTGCCTTTCACATCCTTAATCTCTCATTCGAAAGGGAGGTTATTGGGTGATTATTGGAAGCACGAATCCGGACCCAAAACCCGATTTTTGGCCACAAAAATCCACAAAATTTGTCGACAACACCCCATAAGAAGTTTTGGACCCATCCCAAGTGGATTGGTGCCGAAACAAAGTCCCAAACGGTGGGCGTCCTACCCCCGGGCGCTCCCCAAACTATCGCAGCTCTAAACGCCCCACCCCGGGATGAATAGAAATATGTGATAGATTTCTCTGATTTTTCTTTTGCATCTTATTCTAGGTTATCTAAATAGGTTGTAGTTTAAATTTCACTTCATTCTGAGCATTTTTGACCAGGTTTTTATCATTTCCCGCCTTTACTAATCTGTAGATGCCATCATCAAAATCTGGGTGCTAGAGGCCAAATTGGAGAAATATGACCATCTGGGTCTTCCCAAAACACCCCCAATTAGCTAACCCCAACTTTGCAGGTCATTTGGAGCTTCCTAGGTAGGACATTGAAGAGGGTGCTTTCTGACAAGTTATTGCAGGTCTATTCGTCCCACCCCGGAGCGAATACAAATATGTGAGGAATTTCCAGACTATTCTTTTTGTAGTGGCCTCCTGGTAACATATTTATGCTTCTATTAAAATTTTAGGTCGATCCGAGGTCATTTGGTTATCGTTTTAATATTTTCATGCATACACTAACAGTAGGCCTTGGGAAATACATGTTTTATTCTGTCTGCAGGTGCTACTAATATTTTCTGTTTCTTTGAACGTAGGTTTCTGACATCAGAGGAGCAGGAAGGAGTAAAGAATCATATACACAAGTGGCGACGACATTTTGGTCCGCCCATCTTACATGTGGGCACGCGGAAGAAGGATTGTTATCCATGGATGTGATGAGAAACATATTTGACGCTCCTATCCCCTAAAAAAGAAAGGAGACGTATTGTAACATGAATTTGAAAGCGTATCAATAAAGAGATCACCATATTTCATATTGCTTTTATCTTGTGTCAATTCGTCTATGTTCTTTCCTTTCATGCATTTTTCAATATATAGGCTTTTAGCGTTAAGTTTGGTTTTACACGCATCTTGCTTGGCATATTCCTTTTTGTTTCCGTATCCTCGTGCTTTCAGTTATTAGTTCAACTCATTAGATTCCTCAACATTCAAAAGGATGGGACCAAGGTTCAAATATTTCTTAGGGATACATTGATAATATCTATCCAAGCTTTGTTGTAATACTCTATAGGATGGTGATGTAATACGAGTATGACCCATTTCAATCCCACATAACCAATTCAAATAATATTTATCCTTTGAATTCCTCTAACCCCTCCAAAAATAAAATAACAACTTAAATGCAAGGGAACAATAATTTAAAAAAAAAAATTAAATAAAAAATAGTTTATATATTTTAAAAATATGATTAAATATTTTTTATTTAGGTTTATAGGTTTTCTATGACTAAATATGGTAATTTTTTTAATAAAATATTATATTAATATTTAACTAAGTTTTTTTAAAAAAGCATGAGTAAAAATATTTGCATCCTAAACTAATACACTAAGTAAAAAAACAATTGTTAGAAAGAAAAGATAAAAGCATCCCTAGGACAAAGTATAAGGCCTAAGTTTTTTCAAGCTTGACTACAATAGATAATTTTTTGTTCTAAATGATAACTATGAGAGAGTTAATAGAAAGCCAAGTCATTGTAAGCAACTAAATACTAGATGTAAACAAATCATTATCCTTGCTTGTCTATCTCTAAAATGTGTACCTCCTAAACATCATTGTCTTGTTATAGATTAGACAACTTTTCTCTAGGCCAACCCAACCCTAAAGGATCAATTTGGCCCAAGGTATCCGATCCTTAACCTTGATTCACCTGCATCTAGTATTTGTGACCCTTATAGCTAACAAAATTGTTAGTGTGAGAGAGGGATATTTGTCTATACCTCCCCAACGTGAGGTTCCTTGAAGAGATTGAATTTTAAATATGAATATGGGTTTATATGGTCACTATAAATAATAATGATGCTTACATCTATGCTTTTGGTTGGGTGAAGGTTTAGGGGAAACATGATCAATTGTTCAAGTTGCATTTCCCTAGTGTTCAATTAGCATTTGTAAGTGAGGTGTCTCAATGGTCACCTTGTCAACTTCAATTAAAGTATGAGATCAAACATTAGATGCAACTTAATTAGATATAAAAAAAAATGAACTAGAGGTACTATGAGAAAAAATAGCATTATTTCTATATTTTCATAATAATAACAAAATGCTAATTCTAAAAATGTATCATGTCACTAGTAGAGACTCGAAAAGTGTTAGACAATCCTCATGTAAAACTTATTGCCAAGTAAACCAATCAAACAAGTAAATCTTTAAAAAGAATCAATTTATAAACAAAACATATTTTACCTTGAGGTAAGCCCAAAAGAGATGCCTGATATCCTCTTGGTTATAAAAGGAGCAATAAGGGTTAGCCACCTCAAATATTAGAGCCCTTCCTTGATAATGAGGTATTATGTAGGATACACCGAGCAAAGGATATCTATTTTAGCTCTATATAAGAAGCCCATATTGTTGAAAATATACAAGATAAAATATACAAAAAAGAGGTGGGGTTTATCCTTTCATTTAACTTATTGATCATTTAAAAATAGGAAAAAGCCAAGAGTATCCCAGTTTGGGCTTGAATCTAAGTACTAGAAAGTCCATAAAGTAGTTCAAGACTTTTCACTATGACTTCTGATTCCTAAACCAAATCTTGTGGTTGGATTTTTAACCCTATGCAACCTCTATTTAAGTAATAAGGCTAATATTATTTGTATCCAGAAAGGAATAAGTTTCTAAAACTATTATGGGAAAGATGTGAATGGGATGCTATGGATTTAGGAGTGGTAAGGGAAATTCAATAATGTTAAAATCTATTTTGAAACTTCTATGAAACCATTCATAAAACTATGTATTGGATAGCCTCATTAGTCACATGTTACTTTGTAGATATTCATTTCAACCTTATAAATATATATGGACCTACAACTCATTTAGGTAAAATAGAAATATGAAGTGGTATTAAAATATTTATGATAAGTAAAGACCAACTACATAGAAAATATTAGCACTCAATATTCCCATTTTGTTGAAGTGAGAGTTGCTTTCCTTGGCATGAGGTTGTTGAAGGATCTGGGAATTTGTAATGCTATCATCGAGGGTGACTCCTTTAATGTAATTAAAATGTTGAAGGGAGAATGTCAGGTAGGTTGGAAGGTGTCCAATCTGATAAAGGAGACCATATGGAACATTCATTTTTTGAGTATTGCATTCGTTGTGCATATGTTTCAGGAAGCCAATGCAATTGCAAACTTAATGATGAATCTGGGTATTACTACCCAGGAATTTTCCTAAAATAAATCATGCACCGATCCATTGATGATAGATCTTAATGCTATCATATAGTGGTGAATGGTCTGTGTTTGTGGTGGTCTGCGCGGTACCTTCGCAGGTCCCTGATGGCATGGTGCAAGTACAAAGGAGTTAATTTTCCATAATTTCCAAGAGTAGCCATTTCTTGTTCTTGGTTCCATGCTATCCCTTCGTGGGATAGTGGATGAATCCTTTGAGAAAGGCGGTTGTCGAGGCCATTGATTTTTTTATTTTGAATATTTTTTGCTGGTTAGGAGGAACGTGGTCGAGAGGATTATTTCAAGGGTTTCAGGTGTTGAAATCTCTTGGTTTTCCTTGAACCCCTACTAGATTATTTTTTGGTATATGTGGTCTCCTCTTTTTTTGTGTTTGTGTACCAACTGGTGTTGTTCAGTTGTCGTTTGGTTGCCTTTGTAACTTTTCTTTGCTAAAGGTTGTGGGGATCCTTTAAAAACCCTCTTTTATTAAAAGTACAAAAAAAAAGAAACCTGATTCATGATTATAGAAGATATTATTGCTATAACAAATTTAGATGAAAATTTTGGGTGAAATAGAAAAATAACTCAAAGTATGAGAGATTTATCACTTTTTATTCAAAACAATAATCTATAACAGTTTGATTTCAAAGAGGATAACTATACATGTACTAACAATAGGATAGGCTAGAATCTAATAGAAAAAAAAATGGATCGGTGCATATTCTCATATCATTGGCTAGATGAAGGGACTTGTGCTAAAATTAATATCTTGACAAAGATTGATATTGGTCAATAATAGTTAAAATGGTGGTAATGGAATTAAAAAGTTATCATATTTTTATATGATAGCACAAAATATGGAATTCTTCAAAAAATAATGTGTTGTATACATTTCCAAATCAGATTTAATCAATGTTGTCTAGATTAAAACAATGGAACAAAAAAACTTTCAAAATTAACTTTTAGAAGAAAACGAATTGAAAGAGAAACTTTTAAATTTTTAAAATTATGAGCATAGTAATAAAATATTAGAAGAAAGGGATTTGCTTAGTGAATATCATAAAATTTTGAGCAAGGAAATAAAATCTCATAAAATAAAATCAGGACACACTTGGTCAAAAAAAGAAGATAAAAACATAAAGTCTTTTCATATGATCCCAATAGTATAAAGATCAACGTATAGAATTAGAAGAGGTTTGGATTGAAGACTAGAGTGAAATTAAAAAAGAGGAAAGGATTTTTAAACTAAATATTCTAGGACTGGAGGAGATTAAAGTTCTTAATAATAATATATTACAAGAAGTACCTCTAGTTATAGAAAATTAAGACAAAAGGAAACTAATGGAGCCTATTATTATGGAAGAAGTTAATTTATATCTTTATCTTTTGATAAACATAAATCCCTAGGACTAAATGCACTCCCTACAACATTCAATCAACACTGGAAAATAATGAAGGATTCTTTATTTATGGTTGTGAAATAGTCTAGAGTAAAATAGTATATACCTTATAAAATAAATACAACATATCTTACCTTGATTCCAAAAAAGGATGCAAAATTATTTGATTCATTTAGACTCATAAGACTATATAACTTTACATATAAGATAATCTCCAAAGTGATGGAAAATTGGTTAAGACCCATATTAGAAAATTTATTTTAGAATAGCAAGGAGGATTTGTGAAAGGGAGATAGATTCTATATGGGATCATAGTAGCTCATGAAGTAATGCATTCAATAGCTTCAATAAAAGAGAGAGCAATTATCTTAAAACTTGATATGAATAAATATTATGATACGGTTAAATGGGATTTCATTTTTGTAGTATTACAAAATTTTGGATTTGAGAAAATAGGTTAGGTGAATTAGAATCATATTCAATGGGATTTCCTTGTGTATCTAAAATATCATATTCAATGTTGGTCAATGGGTTTGTAATAGAATCATTTAAAGCCAAGAGGACTCTTATATAGGAATATCTTGTATCATCATATTTGTTCATTTGCATGGCATATGTATTAGTAAGGACCGTAAATAATGCATACAAATATCAGATAATAATCCAAATTAAGGCTAGTAACATCGAAAACATCACCCATCAACAATTTGTAGATGATATAGCCTTTTTTTGGGAAGGTAGGGAAAAATGAGATTAGAGATTTGAATAACTTATTCAAGTAATATAAAAGATCATATGAGAAAAAATTAATTGGAAAAAATGAAAATTTTACTTCCTAAATACTCCAACTAAAATTACAATAAGGATGTGTAGGTTACTTAAAATTGAGGTGGCAAATTTGATAACAACATATCTAGATATGTCCTTATTTGTTGGGAGAATGAGGATAGAATAGTGGAATCCAATTATAAGTAAGGTTTAGAACAAACTACTAGTATGGAAAGGTAGATGGTTATCTTTAGCAATAAGAGTATAACTAATTAAATTAGTCTTATACGACATTCCAAAATATTATATGTCATTGTATATTATGAAAAAATCGATAGGAAAAATATTAATCTATAGTCACTACACCAAAAAATTTCTTTAAGTGAAGTTATTAACCACCCTTTAAGACCTTTAAGTGTATTTTTACAGCCATCATCTTTGAGGGCATCATAAAAAGTCCATATTATATGATTACAAATAAGCACTATCTCAAAAAACTTCCCTCTTAGGTTTTAAGATGATGGTTTTTAACTACCTTCTTAGAACCTAAGAGGTTAGTTTTTAACCACCATCTTAGAATCCTAGTACAATGACTTTTGGTCGTCATCTTAGACACCTAATATGGTAGTTTTTATCTGCCATCTTAGTTTCCTAAGACAATGGTTATTAGTTGCTCTCTTAGGTATCTAAGATGGTGGTTTTTAGCCACCATTTTAGAGGTATAAGAGGGAAGCTAAGAAATGTCCTCTTAGGAATCTAAGATGCAATCTAAAAATCATCATCTTATGGGCTTAAGACAATGAATAAAAACTACAATCTTAGTTTATTAATACAATGGCTAAAAACTATCATCCTAGTTCCTTAAGATGATGACTAAAGGCCCTTAAGAGGGTGGCTTTCAACCCTTTGATGTATTCTCAAAGTATTTGTTGAAGTAAACCATTTTTTGTCCATAGATTCACAAGTCTTCACTCACTAGAATGGCAATGGGGCATAGAAATGAAACTTATGCAAAAAAATGGGGTATATATATCAAACAGAGCAAGCATCACTTGGAGAGTTACATATAACATATGCAATAAAAAGAAACTTGTGCAAATGTAATATCTCAGATTAAATCCTACAATATGGTATAAACTTAGTAAAAATTAAATTCATCCTATTGATTAAAAACTACAATTAGTAAAATAACTCTTTTTCCAAAGCATTTCAATTAGAAGCTATTAAACTATTTGTTTGTTTTTTCATATTCTAGCTTTCTAGTAGAATAAAAGATATATTTTTTAAAATGACTAAATTGAGATGCGATTTTAGATATAAGAACATCTAAATGAAGGATGTATATGTATCTAGGTGCATGATAATCTAGATTGTATAGGATGTTTAGATGGTAAGAAATCTATCACATAAACTAAAATAATGCCAATTGGAGGACCTAATAGTTTACATGTATTTTAAGTTATCATTCAACCATATTATGGTAACCAGTGTATGGTTGAACAACCATATATTACATAAAAAATATCCTCCTTAAGGATCATGGATATTAAATACTACCTTAATTTTATTGATTTTATAGATAGAAGAATTTCTTTTATACAAGCTTCTTGTAAGATTTCTAATTTTCTAGTGTAATATATGAAATATTTTTTAAACAAAAAGAAAATATAACCAAAATTATGTAAATACAAACAAGAATTTAACATTTAGAAAATTCTAATCACTATTTAGAAAAGGCATTCCAGTCACATGTAGTATGTGATTTCCATAGTAGGTTAATGCTATAATTCTACTCTTTAAAAAAATTTGACATGGACAAATCTTTTTTGCTCAAAATCCTCAGTACTTGAACATCCTACTAAGCATTCTCTATAACAAATTAAAATATAATTAGCAATATAAACAAATTATATATTTGTTTGAGTAATATTGCAAATTTCAATTTGCATAAAATAATATATGTATTATTTCTCTAGGATCTTTTGAAGAACATAATAACAAATCTACAGACAAGTTTATCAAAAACATAAAAGATAAAAAATACACACTTACAGGGTTTTTCAATCCATATAATATAGAACACAATAATTCATCTTATTCAATGCAAAAACATGTCAAAGTTATTCAAACCTAAAAATAAATATATTAAAATTCTGAAGTTCTTTGTAAAATTAAATTCTTCTTGCTCCTCATCTTTCCATCACCTTGTATGTAGTAGTATATAAATTTCCATGTCATAAGGATTCCACATAAAATATTATGTAGGAATAATAACTTGTAGTGAGGATATAATGTATTAATAATGAAATAAATATGAAGTTCCAAACAAAATGCAAGAATATGCAATCGAATGATCATGATAATTACATCATATATCAATACTAGTATCATATATCAAGACTAGGCAGGATTTCCTCATAATCTAATCATATTTTTCTTACAGTGATCAAGACACTCAGTCTCAAATTTTTCATCAATGTTAAAGTCCCTTTTAGGTGTCACTTCTAGAATTAGAGATATTAGTGCTAGTATTTTATCATCAACACTACTAACACCACACTTGACATTGAAGCCAACATCAATCCTAAATGACTTCACCTAACACAAAACATCAAGTGTATTTAAAACTAAGAACTCAATCCTACATATCATGCTCATACATATTTAGTGTCAGATCTAAAAACTCTACATTTACCACACATTTTGCAAAGTGTAACTTAACCATATTTAATCCCTTCCTAAGCTCATAATAGCTTCTCTAGCAAGTCATACATGATGCTCTTGGTGGTCTATGGTATTTCAAAGAATATTATTGTAGAAAATATCAATATTTTACCCCATAACTCGATCAATCCCCAAACTCTTTACTAGATTTTTGATCAACTCTTTTACAATTTGAAATTAATGCAGAATATTTTGTAATTTTGAATATTTATATAATTTACCTATCAAATTATCCTATCTACACCAAAATCTTTACCATAATTCTCCCCATTTTCTGTAAAATAAAAAATTGTCTACAATCTACTCTAATAACCAAGCAATTAATATAGGTGATCAATGTTTCGTACCATTTCCAATTGTTGTGCAAGTAAAAAACAAGGACCATGCCATGTTGCATACAAGTCGACCACAAAAGGAATCATTATTTTAGAATTTTGTTCACTTTATTTTATTGTTCAATCTATTTTATTGTACACATATATAAGAAGCGTAATTGCCATCTGACCCACTTTTTATCAAGAACCATCGTAAGTTGAACTCTTAAAACTAAGGATCATAATAATCACAAGTATAAGGATTATAACCTAATAATAGGTTTTTTATGTTACAAACCTACTATGTCATTAGATATAGGAAGCAATATGGATACATGCTTGAATCGAGGAAAAATATTAATTCTGTTGAACTAAGAAATATTTTAGGGTCTTTTAAAGGTTTTCCTTATACAAAAGTATGATTCATCAACTGTTGCCAACAAAAATTACAAATAGTTCATCTTTCTAAACATAAAAGGATATATTGTAATAAGCTCTATCATTGAAATTCAATAAATAACAAATAATCATTACATTGGAGAGTCTACCTTAGTGCTATATACTCTAAGTTTCACCAGCTGATTGACATTCGTCGGATGGAACACAAACTATTAGAGAGCTAAATCAAAATATAGAATTTTGGGGGCACATGTAAAATTTAGTCAGTTATATGTTGCAAGTCATAAATGAATGAAGAAATAATAATTTTTTGAGATATGTATGTTGAAACAAGGACAGCCCAAGGTGTTCTATTCTTTTTATGCCCAAAATATGTTTTCTCAAATAGAAATAAGAATTCTCAACTTCATATCAAAAATTTATTCCTAGGACAAATACACACATTTGTAAAACATTCGCATCATTGTTATGTGAAAGTACTACCATTTTTTTATAATATAAAACTTTTTTTAGTAGTTTTTTAAACCAAAATTGCATGAATGAGTTCAAATCTAGCATCATTTGTAGATGGGGAAAAAGTTTGTTCTTCCTACTAAGTCTAGTTATATTTCAAGTGTGCATGGGGAAGATTTGTTAGAATCTCTACTTCCCCACTTGAGGATATCTTTCCAAAGGAGATCCTGGGGATGCAAATATCCTCAAAACAACTAGACACCTGCTCAATTATTTTCTCTTATGGTTGTACGATAGTTTATGTAATGTTTTTTAGATGGTGTTTTTGAGTTCAATTAAGACAAACACCTAAGGTTTTTGGATCTCTATTTATCTGACTCTTTATCAAGTCTTAACAATTATTTAAACCTAAATTCTCAAAGATCATCTAAACACATGTTAAGCCTAAATAAAACAAAATTCATGAAAGCAAGAACTATCCTATATGCTTTTTAGATTTAAATGAGCTAAACTAAAGGAAATTTTGATTTTAGGGAAAACAAGAGAAAATTCAAGCAAACAAGCTAGCCTAGATGCAACTAGATGACTTTCAGTTCCTTGCCTAATTACTTGAAAATGAAAGAGATGTTAAAATAAATCCTAAAGTTTCTTTATTGATTAGCCTTTTAGTATTTCATAAATAAATTGTAAATGATTAGGGCTTTCTAACTAAGATTATTTTTTTCCAAAATAAATATGATTTTACCTACAAAATAATTAGCAAACAAAAAGATAACATAGACAAATGGAAGTTGCAAGTCTAGTGAAGGGAAAAGTGGATGAATTACCTCTCTCATAGTTTGAGTAGAAGTTGAAGTGTTGGTAGACTTTAATGGAGAGTTTGGCAACTTGCAAAACTTGAATAAAAAAATTAGGTCTATCTAATTTGGGGGGTCTATCTAATTGCAGTGAGATGATAAACTATCTTCCTATATGATCATACCCACTATTAAGATAATATTGAGAATGTGTGCCTTCCTTGTGGTGGAAAAAGGGATGACAAAGTTTCCATAATTAGATAAACGAATTTTTTTGTGATAGAATATTGAAGTGTTTTGAGATAAAATTGAAAGTAAATTTGTTCTAGATGTTGAGATTGAGTTGTCAAAAGGGAGGAAATCTCTATTTGTTGATGTCTTAGTGTTTTAGGGATGCCTAAAAACAATAAAAATAAAATGCTTCCAAATTATGATTTATTAGAGTTGACTTTGATGAGAAAAAGACAACATAAAAATGGTTTAGTGTATGGTTTCTATGCAAGGAGTTGGGATAGATCTTGTGACTAGTAAACTAACTATGAGTGAGAAAATGCAAAAGGAAAGCTTTAAATTAAAATGCTATTTGGATTATAACCAAAGCCATTGTGAATAGAAATATGCATATGAATACCTTTTAAACCCAAAGAAAGGTGAACTTAAATAGTCTTAAAAACCATGGATAAGGAAAATGATAAAGGTTAGTAAGATGATAAAACAACCCTACAAAAGGATGATTAAAAGTGATTAAATAACAATGTGATGCATGAAAGACGTATGTGGCTGCAATTTTAAATTAAACACAACAATGAGATAGTATGAAATGTATATGTAGCTGCAATTTTAAATAAAATGCAGTTAGATGGCCATAGAAGGTATGTATGGCTGTAATTTTTGAAAACATAGTAAATATAGTTGTGCAAGATGGATATGGCTGCAATCTTGATAAAAATGTAGCAATAAGGTTTTTAAATGTGTATATGACTTTAATTTTAAATAAAAGGCAGCAAATTGTGGTTGTGTAAGATGAATATGACTGTAATTTTAGAAACAAATGCAGTAGAATATGTGTGTGAGAGATGTATGGCTGGAATTTTAAATAAAATGCAGTAAGTGGGTGCATGCAAAATGGATATAGCTACAATTTTAAATAAAACACAGAAAATAAAGATAAGAATAAGAGGGATATGACTGTACTTTTAATAAAATGCAGCAATGAGGATAAGAAAAATAGGTATGACTGCACTTTTAATAAACTGCAGCAATAAGAATAAGAAGAAAGGAGATGGCTGCACTTTTAATGAATTGCAGCAATGAGGATGTAAACAAAAAATGGTTAGATGCAGTAATAAATATATATGAGCAGAGATTGGTGTGCAAAGAATGCAAACAGACCTGCAATGAAATAATTAGAAGCAAAGAAAGAGATATATATGGCTGCAAATAAGAAGAAAATGCAGCAATATAAGCATGGAAATATGTATAATAAAATGCAACAATGTTAGTACGAATGCTATGGTGTTAGGAATGATAAATAATAACTAATTTAACCTTTTATAAAAGTAAATTAGCATTAAACAGTGAAAGATCAATAAATTGATGAAGTATGTGAATGCTTCCTAAGATTTAAAGAATCTACAGTAGTTAATAAAAGAGTAAAAGTGACTGATATTGTAATTAAAACAGGGATGTAGAGGAGTGAAAGATGCATGAAATGATGTCAATATTGATGTAAGATAGTTAATCTAACATCCACTAGAGCAAACTAGCATTTAATAGTGAAAGATCAATGAAATTGACAAGGTATGGAAGTGCTGCCCTAGATATAAAGAAATCTACAACAACAAACAAATATTAGAATGAATGAAATTACATTTAATATAAAATTGAAGAGGTATGAATATGTAATGGTGCTAAGAATAGTACAAAACAACTAATTCAACTTCTAATTAGAGCAAATTAGTATTTAAATGGTGAAATCAAATGAAAATGCTGAGACATGTGAATGCTGCCCAAAACTTGTAAAATGTATAGTAGTAAGCAAAAGGGAGAGGGAAATTACAATGGGAAGTGCTTGAAGCTTGGAAAAAGGGTGAGATAACAAGGAAATAACAGCCTTGAATATTTCACACCTTGCCTTGAGGAATAAGAAAATAAAGATGTATGTATGCAATATAAACTTTACATATAAAATATGAAAGAGGAATTGCAATAAGAAATGGCTATCTTAATCCTATGTTTGCAAATAAAAGAAACATAAAATTAAATTAGCATGGAAGGAAATAGAGGATCTAGTTTTCTGCCTATATAAACAATATGACTATAAATAAAGGGACACCAAATATTATAGTATGGAATGCAAGGAAAAGATGTGATAAAACCCTGAACAAATAAAGTTAGAATCAAGATATGGATGATAACTATCAATGCAAGTTAAAGTAAACCTACAAAAGATATGTTAGAGATCAAATGGAGATGATATGGTTGATAATAATTCTATAAACATAGTGTTAATGGCTGTAAATGAAGATAAAATGAGTAAGTAGATAAAGTTAATAATCTAACAAAGCTATGTTAGAGAGCTAAAATTAAATGGAAGCATATAAAATAAGGAGATAACTATGCTAAGGGTGATATCACCTAGCAATGGATTCTCCCAATTACCAATACTTCATTGCCACAAAGCCATCTTGCCTTGCTTGACTTCCCTTCACAAATGCTTGCACAATGGATGAAAATGCTTGATAATGCTTGTTAAATAAAAGAGATGTGAATGAATATGCTAGAGAAGTATTGAAAAAGTATATCCATTGTGAAAACCCATGGTGAATACCTCTCGAATGGGTTCTATTTATATATTCTTGGAGGAGGGATTGAGGGGGAAATAGATTCAAAATGCCTTGGGAGGGAAAATTAAAATTTAAAATTCGTGAATCCGATGTGTTGTTGGGGCATGTGAGATCAATGGTAAAGGATAGAGGAAGGTGATATACATTCTCTTGGATTGTACTAGAAGATTTTAAGCATTTTCTAAATTCTCCACTGGGACCAAATTTGCCACTACCAAATTCACCACGGGTCTAGGTAAGTGCAATTTTTATACATTTATAGGCATCAATAAATGTCCAAACATAGGCATATTTATACTCATCGGAAATATCTTTTTGATTTTGATCTAATGGTGGTGGTTTTATGAATTTTTGAGATGATTTAGTAGGTAAAATTTTATCTCAAATATGACCTTACTTTTTAGGTCTATAAGCACTCTAAATTTGGGTATGAATATGATTGATTTGATTTTATTTATTGAAAGGATTGCAAAGGCAAGGTGATTGATGAGTTTTTCAAGGATTGGGAATTGATAAAATGTGCCAAATTTGATGCCTAATTTGACAAGGTGATGATGCCCTAATGAGGTGTTGTTTGATGCCTTGATTGACGATGACGTTGGCTAGGCGTGTCAAAATTGGGTGTCTACACCATCATCTTCAAGCAACATAAGAGAACACAAGGGTTATGAATGAGTCACTCATAAAGATAGATGTCAATAATTAAAAGAGGTAACATCAAATATATATTATAAGTTATTTTATCTATAAATAGAACTTAAACCATTTTGAAAAGGGAGGAAAAAAACACTACTAAACAATTACATAAATTAAAATCAACTACAAAAAAACTTAGCTCAATGTATGCTTAAATAAAAACAAAATAATAATTATGCAGATGGACTACTAATGGAGAAGTAAATGGAGAAAATGATATCTCTTTTATAATCATTGATTTCATATGTTAATTCAAAGCATTATACAATATTACTACAACATGGCACAATTTATTTGTAAACAATGTTTGATATAGGCAAAGCAATGAAGGATCCCTTAACATCCTTCAATGTGGCCATATCATCATTCCTTAAAAACAAGATTATTTCCTTTTTATGGAAAACATGCACATTGACTTTGAAATAACCTTCACCCAAATGTTGACCATGTACAAGGTCTTCAAGGACAATATTGATCAATGTGCCTTTGACCACTATGTTATCCTAGATCAGTCATGATGCAAATATCCATAAAGTGGGTATTTTTGTATCATTAATTTGTTTTTAGGATTTAATGATTATATTCCTTAAAACTATCAATTCATATGTTGTTTAGAACAATGTATTATGATCATTCATTCTTTAAACCCATATTTTACATCTAAAATTTTTTGATGTTATCATTTTTTTATTGAATTATTTTAAGAAACCCATATCCTCTAGGAATATTATATTTTACATGCTTTTCTACCTATTTCTATTTAATATTAAATTTCTTTACTGATTGTATTTTTATTATGTTATATCAATATATTTTAACATATCCTTTTGATGAAGATAAATATGCTTTAGTGATTTTTTGTTGACCATTTTGTAGTCAATGGTTCAAATTATACCAAATATCTTACTTGCCTTGAATATCCAATAATATCATTTATTTTTTTATAATTTCACAATAGATATGGAAAGCATTACAAGAGATGAAGAGAAGAGTAGAACTAATTGTTTTATTCCAAGGATCAACTTTGTATAAATAGCAAAGTTGATCATTGAGAGCCATTGGATTACAATAACTCATAAAACTTGATGAAGACACCACTGAGAGTTATCCTGACACATGGAGGAGTGGAAACTCAAGTGTGTCTCTCCTAGTTGAACATAAGAGAATATTCACTTATTCTAACACCCCCTTAAGTGATACTAGGGGAGATTTGTACAAATGAGTCTCGACAACAAGACCAAATGAGGTAATCATGTACAATGACTTATTTTTATAGAGATGGTAAAAACCCAATGGGAAAAACCACCAATCAAAAGGAAGTAAGAGGCTTGTCTTTGTATGGCGAAGATTATCCTCTTAATACAATAAATAGTTGGTGAAAAAACCCCTGTGGGGAAAAACCAACTATTAGAAGAAGAGAGGTTTGTCTTCGTATGGTGAATATTGTCCTCTTTATACAAAAAGAAAGATGAGTCCTGAAAACTTGGCCTGATTAGGTACTCATATACAATATATATAGTTGGTGAAAAAACCTTGTGGGAAAAAACCAACTATTAAAATAAGAGAGGCTTGTCTTCGTATGGTGAATATTGTCCTCTTTATACAAAAATAAATATGAGTCCCAACAACTTGGCCTGATTAGGTACTCATATACAATATATAGTTGGTGAAAAAACCCCTATGGAGAAAAACCAACTATTAGAAGTGAGGCTTGTCTTCGTATGGTGAATATTATCCTCATAAAATAAATCAATGTAGTTGTATTACTCCAAGATTATCTCGCAACTGATCGTAACATGGAGAAGGAAATGACTTTGTGAAGATATCTGCAATTTGAATATGCTATTGAATAAAGTGCTTCTAAGAATAAGAAGAAGAGGCATGTCTTTGTATGGCAAATATTATCCCCTATTGAACTAGAAGAATGAGAGAGAGGTGAAAAAACTCTATGCACCAAGATAATTTAACACCCCCCTTAAGTGATAGTAGGGGTAGGTGAAAAAAGGAATAAAAATATGTGGCATACCTACATAATATGAGTCCTAGTACCAAGGCCTGATAAGGTACTCATATACAATAGAGATGGTATAGCCACAAATATGAGTCCCGATAGCAAGGCCTGATAAGGTACTCATTTACAACATGTGATCAAAAGAATAAATATCATTAAATAAAAGTCCCCTAAAACCAAAGTGAAGATAGGATGGAGATAGAACCACAAAAATCACATGGGTAGTCCAAAAATTACTCCACAAGCATGAGTATGTGGTTTCCACCTATATGAGTACAATGGACTGAAATAAGGTCCAAAAACTCGTGGACAAACAACAAAATAAGGGGAATGATTAAAACCTCAAGGGAAAACCACCTATAAGAATAGAATAATAAGGAATATGTGCATCGAGGATTGAGAGGAAAGAATATGTCCTCTTAAACCCCCCCTTAGGAAAAATTCCATTAAGAAGCCTACAATGGACCCATCAGATGTCTCAAAAAAATTGAGATTTATTGTAGAAAAGAATTCATACTCCCAGACTGGTGCTTGTTAACCATGAAACCAAAGTGTCTCATAAAAAGGAATGTCTTACTAAAAAAATCCCTTGAAACCAAAGTGTCTCACAAAAAGGAATGTGAAAATAGGATGGATAAAGAACCACAAAAATTACAAGGGATGTCCAAATTGACTTTGCAAGCATAAGTAGTGGTATCCACCTGTATGACACAATGTGGTGAATAACAAGGTCTAAAAAATGGACAACCAGCAAAACAAGGGCACTATAAATACCCCTATGATCGGGTGTCAATGAGGCCTCCATTAACTTCAAAAGAGAAATTGAAGTGAAATGAGAGATTTGGTTGACCAAAAATATATTTTTTGAGTTTTAATAATCTTCTTTAGGTAATGTATATAGGTATATATTTTGTATACCAATGTAATGGAATTGCCAGTAAAGATCCTATAAAACATTTTAAAATAAAATAAAAAAAATATTTGTTTTGATATAAAGGAGGGTGGGCATGAAGTTAGTGAATATCTAATTATTTTTTTTACAGATTTTATAAACAATATATACCTCTACAAAATTAAAGGCTACTATAAATAAATCTAGAAGAATACACCCTCCCTAAAAGACAAAACAACAAAAAATAAAAAGGAATTTTATTATTAGGTTACAAATGACGCTTTTCTCTTAGCCCTTTGAAAGAGAAAGAGATTTAAAATTTTGGGTTCCCATGAGTGAAAGTTATGAGGGGTGAGAGGTTCAATTGAATTCATCATTTTAACATAGGAAAAATATTGAAGTTATATTTTACCAATATATCCCCCCTTAGAACTTCAATTACTTGATTAATGCAATTGTAAGAAAGATATAAAGCTTTTCAATATTTAGGACTAAAAATACCCACCATAACAAGAGGGAAACTATAAGTATAATGAGTTTTTTAATATTGTTTTCTTGAGATTACCAAATCCTTTTTATTCCTCACTATACCCACCCTTACTTGAGGAAAAATTTAAGTAGAGAGAAGAATTGGAAGGGTTTTTGCTTGAATGTAGGGAATCAATCTGTTTAATTGGTGTATGTCAATACTCGTCCTTACGAGAGGGAAACTATAAGGTAGAGAGATATCCAAAGAAACGAATGATGACAAATATTTGCCATACGGTTATACCAAGTGCCTCAAAAACTCGCCCTTATGTGAGGGAAACTATAAGTTTTTAAGGGTAATGATACTTGGAACGTAGGCAAAAGATATTTTGAGAAAAAATATTGTTTTTAAATTTGTAAATCAAATTTAATTATCAACAATTGTTATTTAAAAGGTTTGAATTTAAAATATACTTCATCCAAAAAATATTTAATGAAAATGCTCTTTCTTTCAAAATAACAAAGGTTTATAAAAATCAAAGATGAAGATAGACAAAAATATATATGTTATTTTTTATTGTTAAAGATAGGTCTTACAAAAAATGAGATTAATATTAAATTTTTGAATATCTTCTCTAAGAAATATTTAAGTATATTTAAAGAAAAAAAATAAACGTTGATTAAGATAGACAAAAAAGGATAGTAACTTTTAAAGATAGGTCCCCCTTAAATAAAGCAAATGAAATTTTATGATCTTCCCTATGAAATATAATTATTTTAACCTTATAATTAATTTAAATAAAGTAAAATCATAGAAGAATATTGACAAAAGATAGCACACACCCCCCCACCTTTAAAGTGATGGACCAATAGAGTGCAAAAATATGCACTTACCCCCCCTTAAAAAATAATTATATATTAGAAAAAGGTTACAATTTCGTCTCACGAAAGCCTCAGAGACAAATGATGTCCTTATAAATGAAGGAAAGCAAAATAACCTAATTAAAAATAAAATATAGGTAAAATAAAGAAATTATAAACAAGTCGCGAGAGAAGAGAACGAATTAAAATAACTACATAGATGTTCCTTTCAAAGGCTTCAAAAAAAAATTTGAAACGGAAGAAGGGGCAGCGCCTTTCAACGACTAGAAGGAGACAAGCCATTGGATGTGAAATGGAGGTTTCAATAACTTGATTGTCTGCAACCATAAGGAGAGAAGCTTCGAATTTCATATGGAGGTGCAGAGACCCTTTGTGCTGAGAAGAGACCCTTAAGGGTAGATGAAACACAGGCATTGAGCGGAGGTGAACTTGAGATTTCGTTTCTTGATCCTACAAATACGTAAAAGGAAGCGATGATTCTGCAAGACCACGTTATAAAAAAAAAGTGAACACTCCTGCAAGACCACGTTATGAAGAAAAAATTAGTGAATTCTCCTACAATACAACATTATGAGAAAAAACTAGTGAACTCTCCTGCAAGACCATGTTAAATAACCAAAGAATGCTCTTGCAAGACCATGTTAGGAAAAATAACCAGAGATTTGTAAAATTGTATCCTGTAATACCACGTTATTAGTAAAAAATAGTGAACGCTCCTACAAGACAATGGTAAATAACCAGAGAACACTCTCACAAGACAATGTTATAAAAATAACCAGAGAACATTCCTGCAATACCATGTTATGAGAAAGGTGATTCTGCACAAAACTTGTTATATATTTAAATTAAAATCTATAATAGTTCCAGTTGTAAAATAAGCGAACTTGAAAGTTAGATTTTACTTTGAAAAAAAAATAGTAAATTTTTTTTATAAGCACTAGGTTGAAAGAGCACCGAAGAAGAGAAATCAATATTTGGAGATTTGATTAGGATCGTTCGAGTGCCAATGTTTCAAGTAGAAGAAATCATCCAAGCTATCGCAGGTGCCATAAGTGTTGAGCACCAAGGGATAGCTGGAGAGAGGATCTCTAAAAAATGTAAGTGTTGAGAGAGCTAAAAATAATGAAAAGATCCACAAAATTATTCCACGAGGGCCAAGCAAGGATTACTCGAATATTCGAAGATCGAAATCTCCCATGATAATAGAGAAAAGACACCACATTTTAAGATGAAACAGGTGTTTCTTATTACACAACCCAAATATTTTAAAAGGAACATTTACATAATAAAATGACTATTACTTTTATGATAAGTAAAAGGATTTCCAATATTTGAAAAAAAAAATGTGCTGAAAGAATAATCGAAGAGAGGGAGACAAACAAAATAATAACCCTCCTTTTAAAATGGGCTAAAGTAACCCATAGAATAGGGTAAACTTATTTTGAATCAAAGGAAGAGATATTTAATATTTTGAAATCCCTCAAATATGAATTAGAACAAATATATTAAAAATTGTATAGAAAATATTCACCAATAAATATTTTGCTAAAAAAAAAATTATGGATAAAAGAGAAATGACTACTGAAATAATTTCAAGAATATAGCTAGAAAATTATCCAAAGTAAATGAACTAGATCATAAAACCTTCAAGAGAGAATGCTAGAAAAATCTATCCTGCTCTTGTACCATGTTAGAATTTCACAATAGATATGCAAAGCATTATAAGAGATGAAGAGAAGAGTAGAACTAATTGTTTTATTCCAAGGATCAACTTTGTATAAATAGCAAAGTTGATCATTGAGAGTCATTGGATTACAACAACTCATCAAACCTGATGAAGACACCATTGAGAGTTCTCCTAACACATGGAGGAGTGGAAACTCAAGTGTGTCTCTCCTAGTTGAACTTAAGAGAATATTCACTTATTCTAACCATTTTTAAAGCAAATTATTCTCTTTTTATAGAAAGACTAAAAAGCATCTCATTTATTTTTAAAATAAAAATGCTTTGTCTATGTTTTATTTTTGAATATTTTATAAACAAATTTATTTTTATGTAGCTAGAATTATTATAGATCATATTTATTGGTAATATGTTTTTTCAATTGCTTTCATTATAATAGCATAGAGATTTTATTAAAATCTATTAAATGTAATAATATTCTCATTTAGTTCTGAGGTGTAGAACAACTGGTTCATCCAAATCCCATAAGAGGGTGGAGGTCCAAGGTTCAAATATCGGGCCTCGTCGGACTGAATGCTTGTCCCTTTCCTAGTGCTTTCAGTGGCGTAAAATGTTTAAAATGATCTGTGGCATGGTGGTCATAGGGTCGGACTGCACAAAGATCTGTGTGGCGATTCTAGAGCAGACATTGCAGAATACTGTGGCACCCATAAAAATATGGACAGGCTTCCCGAATTCGTGGTGGCTAATGATTCCACCATGTAAATTCAAAAAAATAAAATAAATAAATAATATTCTCATTTAAAAATTTTAATGTATTGCATGTATTTCATTTCACCAGCTAAGTAGATTATTGGATCATATTTTTAATATAATAAATCCTATGTGCCAACACTCAACCAAGCAATAGGCACCAACACATAAAACCATCTTAGATGTAAATGTTTAAATAAAAGCATCTTCATATGTCAATCACTAATGGTATCCTTTGAAGCCCCCTCAAATACCCCTAAGATAAGGTTATGCTCATCATCATGGAATATTTTTTTCTTGAAAGTAATTAAGACATTGTAAGGAGCTATCATTTTTCCTTCCTAAATCAACTTTGGTGTAGAAAGAGATTAAATATTTTGGTATTCCTATACAAGTTGTTGGAGAATTCATTGTTGTATACTCAGAAAGGGGATTCTATGGAACCAATTTGCCAAGGTATTATAAAATTGATTTTTGAATTCATGTCTAAGAGAGGGGGCAAAGTGGAGGATTTTAACCAAGCATTTATCAATTTTCTAGTTGGATATCTCAATTTTAGAGATTCTCCCTCTAATTTGAAGAATGATTCACTCAAAACTCTATCCCTTGTTAAATCTTATGAGGCTAAAGTTACCTCTAAGGGTAAGGAGATGAATTTGAATATGAAGCTAAAGAAGGACCTAGGTGAAGCTGCTACCCATCCAAGAGGTTCTAAAGGTAGCGATAATAGGTCTAGATGCTCCAATAATTTAATGGCTAAGATGAAAAGGAATGATAAGCTCACCCTATGCATTATGGACTCTCAAGACTTTGAGGATTCCTCCCCTGTTATAAAAAAGAAAGTCAAATAGTCCAAGGAGACTTCTATGGGAAGAAATTCAATTGTGATCTTTTTGTAGGACACTCTTAGGATTTCCAAGTCCACTAGAGGATTCATGAAGGATGTGTTGAGATATTTATGAACCACTCTAAATATGTTTGTTTCCTTTGTTGAAGAAGTTAACATGTTGATGGAATAGATATAATGGGATCAGAAAGATCTTTAGGTAAGAAAGAAACCAGAAGTGGATGATGAAATGAAGCATTGAAGGGTTCTCCTAGTTCTCTTTATTCTCTTTATTCTCTTTCTCTTATTTTTTCCCCTGTATTTTTTGTTTTGGCTTCTAGCTGGTGTTAGGTCCCTTTGTGTGGGGTAATTTTATGTCTATTTCATTTTAGTTTTTTCCTTGAAAGCTTCTTCTTGTATTTTTTAAATAGTCCATAGTTTTTAAAAGGTTCAAGGATGCTTTCAAAACCTCTTCTTTTATTCTATACAAAAAAATATATGTTCATCAGTAAAATATATGTACTAGTTTTCAATACAAATTACCAATCCATTTTTTCACTTGGTTTCAATATGTAAAAGCCTATAGTATGAGTTATTTTAAATACCTTCTTATAACTACCAAAATTAAAATTACTTTAAATTTTTAAAAAATTTATAATTGAATTCTATATTCCTATATATTAATATAGCCTCAAAATAAACTAAAACATTGTACCCTTTGCCACCATCCTAGATATCATGGCATAGATTAAACATCTATATTATTAGAAGTACAATTTATAGACCATGTAAGTAGGATTTTTATATTTATCATATGTTAACTAAACTTAAACATTTCAAAAAAATTTGTTATGATTTTAACAAGAAATTACATCACCTACCCCATCAATAATATCAATATATTATAATGTATTGAAATTGCATTGGCTGAAAAAGCTAACACGATGGTTATTACGTATATGAAAGAATATTACATCTATATAAATATATTTTGTTACTATATAAAAAAAATTAAATGTGTAACTTGCATTTTCTCTATCCCTCAACAAAAATGAAAGGTTACAAAACTAAGAGCTCCTCGGTTTTTATTAAAAAAAATATCCTTTTTCAATTTTTCAAATGGCCTAGCCTATAAAGTCATTTTGTTAAAATTTTCCAATATGCGGGGAGCCTAGGACAATAATAATATAATATAATAAATGATTAATTTATGGGTAAAGGTATTTATATTCTCATAAATGTATTTATGGTCTTTCATTTTTTAGTCAATACATTTATTATTTTAAAATATACACATTTTACAAAATACAATTAAATATTAAAAATATAAAAACATAAAAATAATAATTCCCCTAAAATATGTAGAATATATCAATGGAGATATTAAAATGGAATGTCCTTAATTTTTTATCCCTCGTTATTTATATTTGAAAAAAAAAAACTGTTGATAAGGATGGAGTTTTTATCTCTGCATTGCTCCAATTCAATGAATTCCATTGAATTTGTTTTTACTAAATAGTTTAAAAAAAAAAAATAGTATTATTTATTGCAGAATTGTGAGGTTATGAAATTGTGTGGTGGAGAAATGGATGAGCATGGGAACTTCCAACTCATGGAAACAATAATTGATTTAAGGCTGGAAGTTCTCTTGGGTGGGTTATTGATTCTACCCAATACTTACGCCAAACTTAGTTGAGAGATTGAAGGGTGAACATGGCCTGGTTGAAGTTGGTTTTAATTGCGTGCTTTTGGTTTACACTATGTCATGGCAAACACATACGTGTTTCATCTATAAGTGCTCGAGTTTTTCAGACATCCGTGGCAAAGACAAAGAAACACTTGGAAATGGGTCTATGACTGAGTTATTTGAAGATAGTAAAATAAAAAAGGTTGGGAAATTGCAGGAGAAGGAACAATCTTTTCAAAGATATTAAAGAGCATATGATATGATTTGATCAGTTGTACTTTCATATTTGAGGTCCCATAGACCATAGTTAGGTCTAGCGAAAGTAATTAAATCTTTCAAATGTTGTCCATTTTGAAAGAAATTCTTATCTTTAAAAGTTAATTTAGTATTTTATTTATTTGTGGTAAATGTTATTAGTTTAACTCATTATATTCCTCACATTCAAAGGATGAGAGCAAGGTTCAATTTTTGTCTAGCAATATATGGATAATATCCAAGATTTGTTGTAATACTCCAAATGATAGTGATGCAATAAGGGTATGGTCTGTTTCAATCCTACATAACCAAGTAAAAAAATATTTATTCGTTTGGATTCCTTTAAACCCTCCAAAAATAAAATAACAACTTAAATGCAAGGGTAATAATTTAGAAATTTATTAATTTAAATAAAAAATAGTTTATATATTTTAAAAAATATGATTAAATATATTTTTTATTTACCTTTATAGGTTTTCTATAATTGAATATTAGGTTTTCTATAATTGAATGTGGTACTTTTTTTAATAAAAAATTATATTAATATTTAACTAAGTTATTTAAAAAAAAGCATGAGTAGAAATGTTCGCATCCTAAAGTAATACACTAACAAAAAAAAAAATTGTTAGAAAGAAAAGATAAAAGCATGCCTAGGGAAAAGTATAAGGCCTATGTTATTTTAAAGTTTGCCTATAATAGATAATTTTTTGTTTTAAATGATAACTATGAGAGTTAATAGAAAGTCTAAGTCATTGTAAAAAACAAAATACTAGGAGCAAACAAATCAGTATTATTACCCACTGCTTGCCTATCTCTAAAGTGTGTAGCTCCTAAACATTATTGTCTTGTTATAGATTATACAATTGTTCTCTAGGCTAGCCCAACTCTAAAGGATCAATTTGGTCCAAGGTATCCCATCCTTAACCTTGAGTCACCTGCATCTAGTATTTGTGACCCTTATAGCTAAAAAAATTGTTAGTGTGAGAGAGATAAATTTATCTATGCCTCCCCAATGTGATATTCCTTCAAGATATTTGAGTTTAAATATGAAAGTGGATTTATGTGGTCACTCTAAATGATAATGATACTTACATCTATGTTTTCAATTGGGTGAAGGTTTAGGGGAAACATGATCAATTGTACAAGGTGTATTCCCCTAGTGTTCAATTAGTATTTGTAATTCAGGTATATTAATGTTCACCTTGTAAACTTCAATTAAAATATGAGGTCAAATATTAGATACAACTTTATTAGATATCAAAACAAATGAACTAGAGACACTATGAGAAAAGATATCATCATTTCTATATTTTCACAATATTAACAAAATGTTAATTCTAAAAATAATAATCTATAGGAGTTTAATTTTGAAGAGGATAACTATACATGTACCAACAATAGGATAGACTAGAATCTAATAGCAAAAAAATTAGACTGATGTATACTCTCATATCATTGGCTAGATGAAGGAACTTGTGCTAAAATTAATATGTTGACAAAGATTGATTTAGAAAATTGGTAAATAATAGTTAAAATGGTGGTAATTGAATTAAAAAATTATCATATTTTCATATGATAGCACAAAATGTGGAATTATTCAAAAACTAATGTGTTGCATGCAATTCCAAATCAAATTTAATTAATGACATCTATATTAAAACATTGGAACAAAAATACTTTCAAAAATAATTTTTAGAAGAATACGAATTAAAAGAGAAACTTTCAAATTTTCAAACTTATGAGCATAGTAATCAAATATTGGAAGAAAGGGAGTTGCTTATTGAATATCATAAAATTTTGAGCAAGGAAATGAAATATCGGAAAATAAAATCAAGACACACTTGGTCAACAAAAGTAGATAAAAACACAAAGTTTTTTCATATGATCCCAACAGTATAAAGATCAATATATAGAATTATAAGAGGTTTAATATGATAACTAGAGTGAAATTAAAAAGGAGTTAAGAATTTTTGACCTGAATATTCTAGAACTAAAGGATATTAAAGTTCTTAATAGTAAGCCATTACAAGAAGTACCTTCAGTTCTAAAAAATGAAAAAAATAGCAAACTAATGGAGCCTATTATTTTGGAAGAAGTTCATTTAGCTATTTTCTCTTTTGACAAACATAAATCCCTAGGATTGAATGTACTCCCTAAAAAATTCCATCAACATAACTAGAAAATAATGAAGGATTCTTCACTGATGTTAGTGGAATAGTCTAGAGTAAAATAATATATACCTTATAAAATAAATGCAACATATCTTACCTTGATTGCAAAAAAGGATGCAAAGTTGTTTCATACATATAGGCTCATAATATTATGTAATTTGGCATATAATATAATCTCCAAAGTGATCGCAAATTGGTTAAGACCCCTATTAGTAAATTATTTTAGAAGAGCAAGGAGGATTTATGAAAGGGAGATAGATTCTAGATGGGATTATAGTTGCTCATAAGTAATGCATTCAATAGATTCTAGAAAAGAGAGTGATGATCTTAAAACTTGATATGAATAAATCCTGTGATAGGGTTAAATAGGATTTGCTTTTTGTAGTATTAGAAAATTTTGGATTTGATAAAATGAGTTATATGGATTAGATCTTGTGTCTCTAAAATATCATATTCAATGTTGGTCAATGGATTCACAATAGAATCATTTAACGCCAAGAGGGCTCTTAGATAGGAATATCATGTATCATCATATTTGTTCATTGGAATGGCATATGTATTAGGAAGGACCCTAAGGAAGGCATACAAATATGGGATAATAATCCAAATTAACGCTAGTAACATCAAAAACATCACCCATCAACAATTTTTAGATGATATAGCCTTTTTTTGGGAAGGTGGGGGAAAATAAGAGTAGAGCTTTGAATTACTTATTCAAGGAATATAAAATATCATCTGGGCAAAAAATTAAATGGAAAAAAAAAAAATTTTACTTCCTAAATACTCCAACTAAAATTAGAATAAGGATGTGTAGGTTACTTCAATTGGAGGAGGTAAATTCTATAACAACATATCTAAGGAGGTCCTTATTTATTGGGAGAATGACGATAGAATTGTGGAATACAATTATAATAAAACATTTAGAAAAAAATACTAGCATGGAAAGGTAGATGGTTATATTTAGGAAGAAGAGTACAACTCATTAAATTAGTCTTATAGGCCATTCTAAAATATTATATGTCCTTGTATATTTTGAAAAAAATGGTAGGAAAAAGCTTAATCTATAGTCACTTCACCAAAAATATTCTTTAAGCACAGTTATTAACCACCCTTAAAGATATTTAATGGTATTTTCCAGCCATTGTATTTGAGGGTATTATAAAAATTCCATATTATACGATGACGGTTAAACACTACCTCAAAAAACTGCCCTCTTAGTTTCTAAGATGGTGGTTTTTAACCGTCTTATTAGAACCTAAAAAGTTGGTTTTTAACCACCATATTAGAACCCTAATACAACAGGTTTTTATCAACATCTTAGGCCCCTATGATGGTTGTTTTTAGCTGCCATATTATTTTCCTCAGACAACGATTATTAGCCACCCTCTTAGGCCCTTAAGATGGTAGTTTTTAGCCACAATATTAGAGGTCTAAGATGGAGGCTAAGAATAACCCTCTTAGGAATCTAATATAGAAACTAAAAATCATCATATTAGGGGCTTAAGATGATGACTAAAAACTAAAATATTAGTTTCTTAAGAAAATGGCTAAAAATCGTCATCCTAGTTCCTTAAGATGATGGCTAAAGGCCCTTAAGAGGGTGGATTTCAATCCTTGATGTATTCTCAAAGGATGTACTGAAGTAAACCATGTTTCATCTATATAAGCACAAGTATTCACTCACTAGCATGGCAATGGGGCATAAAAATGAAACTTATGCAAAAAAATAGGGTTTATATATCGAACAGAGCAAGCATTGATTGGAGAGTTACAAATAATATAAGCAATAAAAATTAAACTTGTGCAAATGTACTCTACCATATTAACTCTAACAATATGGTATAAAATTATGTAATACTTAAATTCAACCCGTTGATTAAAAATTACAATTAGTAAAATAACTCTTTTTCCAAATCATTTCAATCAGAAGCTATTAAATTGTTTGTTTATTTTTTAAACTTTTAGATTTTTAGTATAATAAAAGATATATATTTTTTAGAATGACTGAATTAAGATGTGATTTAAGATATAAGGAAATATAAATGAAGGATGTACATGTATCTAGGTGCATGATAATTTATATTGTACATGTTGTTTAGATGGTAATAAATCTATCACATAAACTAAAATAATGGCAACTGGAGCACCTAATAGTTTACATGTATTTTTAAGTTATCATTCAACCATATTATGGTAACCATAGAATGGTTGAAAAAACATATATTAAATAAACAACATCCTCCATAAGTATCATGGATATTAAACAATACTTTAATTTTACTAAATTTATAGATAGAATATTTTTCTTATAGAGGCTTATTGTAAGATTTCTAATTTTCTAGTGTAATATATGAAATATTTTTGAAACAAGAAGAAAATATAGCCAAAATGATGCAAATACAAACAAGAATTTCACATTTAGTAAATTCTAATCACTATTTAGAAAAGGCATTCCAGTTATTTGCAGTATGTGATTTCCATAGTGGGTCAATGTTATAAGTCTACTCCCTAAAAAATTTTGACATGGAAAAATATTTTTTGTTCAAAATCCTCGGTACCTGAACATCCTGCTAAGCATTCTCTATAACAAATTAAAATAATATTAAAAATATGAACCAATTATTTATGTGTTTTAATAATCTTGCAAATTTTAATTTACATAAAAGAATATATGTATTATTTCTATAGGATATTTTGGAGAACATAATAACAGATCCACAAACAAGTTTATCAAAAACATAAAACATAAAAAAGACACACAACTTTTGTTCAATCCATATAACATAAAACACAATAATTTATTCTTTTGCAATGTAAAAGCATGTCAAAGTTCTTCAATTCTAAAAATAAATATCTTAAAATTTTAAAATTCTTTATAAAATTAAATTCTTCTTGCTTCTCATAATTTCATCACCTTGTGTGTAGAAGTAGATAAATTTCCATGCCACGAGCAATCCATATAAAATAATTTCTAGGACTAATAGCTTGTAGTGAGGAAATAATGTTTTAAGAATGAAATAAATATAAAGTTCCAAACAAAATGTAATAATATGAAATTGAATGATCATGGTAGTTAGTGTCATATATTAAGACTAGTACCATATATCAAGACTAGGCAAGATTTCATCACAATCTAACCATATTTTCCTTACAGTGATCAAGACACTCAATATCAAATTTTTCATCAATGTTAAAGTCCAATTTAGGTTTCACTTCTAGAATTACATATATCGGTACCAATATTTTATCCTCACCACTAATAATACTATACTTGACATTGAAGCCAACATTGATCCTAAATAATTTTACCTAACACAAATCATCAAGTGGATGTTAGAATTTCACAATAATAGAAATGTAAAGTGTTACACAAAATATGAAGAGAATATTGGAAGTGATTGATTTATCTCTAGGATCAACTATGTATAAATAGTAGAGTTGATCAAAATAGAGTTGTTATATTACAAAAACTCATCCAACCTGATGAAGACACCACTTAGAGTTTTCCTGAAACATGAAGGAGCGGAAACTCAAGTGTGTATCCTAGTGAACTTAAGAGAATATTCACTTTATTCTAACACCCCCCCTAAGTGATACTAGGGGAGATTCTAGAAATGAGTCCCGAAAACGAGGTTTGATTAGGTACTCATGTACATCATAGATAGTTGGTGGAAAAAAACCTTGTGGGGAAAAAACAACTATCACTTCTTTGTTTTGAAATGATGGTAAAAACCCATTGGAAAAATCCACCAATCAAAATCAAAGAATTATGAAAGAGAATTGTATTCGGATGGTGAATATTTTCCTCTTTAACAACAATAAAAAGGATGAGTCCCAGTAATAAGGCCTGATTTGGTACTCATGTACAATATAGTGAGAGGTGGAAGACCCCTTTTTCAATGTAGTTTTAAAACTCCAAGTTTCTCTCGCAACTGAAAGTAACATGGAGAAGGAAATGACTTGGTGAAGATGTCTACAAGTTGATTATCTGTTGGAATATACTCCAAATGTATATCCCCTTTTTGAATATGCTTCCTAATGAAGTGTATGTAGATATCAATGTCTTTGGTGCACTGATACTCAACTGGATTACGTGCAATATGAATTGTGATTTGATTTTCACACCACAAAGTTATAGGCACTTATTTGAAAAACCAAATTCCTTGAGAATTTGATGAAGCCAAGGAGCTTCCTAACTGGCTGAAACTATTGCTCTATATTCTAACTCTATAGAAGATAATGCTATTGTTTGTTGTTTATTGCATAACCAGGCTACTGGTGAAGAACCAAGGCAAAAAATATATACATAGGTAGAACATATGTCATCTACTGATCCTGCCCAATCTGAATATGTATAGCCAATGATGTCCATGGAGTCTCCTTTATAGATGAGCCCAAAGGTTGTAGTACCCTGCAAATAACGAAGAATTATTTTAGTTGCTTGCCAACGATTGAAATGAGGGTTATGAGAAAACTTGGATATGAGCCCATCAACATAGGATATATTTGGATGAGTATGAGTGAGGTATAAAGACTGCCTATAAGCTGACGGTATAGAGTAGAATCACAAGGAGGGGATGAGCAAGAATAGTTGATATGAATGCTAGATTGAAAGGGGGTAGGAGATGGTTTACAATCTATCATTTTAAAATTTTGAAGAAGATCTTGAGTGTACTTTTTTTGACATAAGGTGATCCCTGTTTTGCTTTGTTTTATTTGAATCTCAAGGAAGAAGTGAGCTAGACCTAGATCAACCATTTCAATTTTTTTAGATAAGGAGACTTTGATATTCTGAATGTGAGTGAGGTTACTACCAATGAGAAGGAGATCATAAACATAAAGAACAAGAATGGTGATATTTTCTTTATTTCTCCAATTGTAAATTGTATTGTCAGACTCACAATGAGAAAAACCTGTTGAAAGAAGGAAGGAGTCCATATTTTCATACCAATCTCTAGGGGCTTGCTTGAGGCCATGTAGAGATTTTTTAAACTGAAAAACAAGAGAGGATTCTTGAGTAAAACCAGCAGATTTTTCCATGAATATTTCTTCTTTTAAATTTCCATGTAAGAAGGCACTTTTTACATCCATTTGGTAGACGAGCCATTTATTGGAAGCAGCCAGAGCAACAACCAATCTAACACAGTCCATTTTAGCAACATGAGAAAAGGTTTTTGTACAATCTATACCCTCTATTTGAGCAAAACCTTTGGCTACAAGACGAGCCTTGTGTTTGTCTATTTCTCCATTAGGCCCATATTTAGTTTTGAAGAGCCACTTACATTGAACTAATTTTCTTCAATTAGGTAAGGGAACTAAATCCCAAGTATCATTTTTGATAAAGGAAGAAAATTTGTTATCCATGGCATATTCCCATTATTTTATACCTGAGGCTTCTTTGGAATATTGAGGACCAGATGAAATGGATTAACATACAAGACTGGAACCTTTTGGGTTGGATGATCTATTAGAAGGAATATTTTGAATGTAGGGAGTATCTTCTTTAACAATTGTGTGGGCCCATTTTGGCATAGAAGAGGGTGTTGAAGGAGTTGAAATATTTTGAGAAGGAGTCACAGGTTATTCATCTTGATTCTCAATAATCAAATTAACTTCAAGGGTTGGCTCTTCATAATATTGAGGATCTACAATAGGAATAGGCTCAATGGAGGAAGAGTCTTTTGGAGGTTATTTTTGAGGGAATGTCTCATTAAATTGGACATTCCAATGAAATAATACCTCATGAGTTGAGGGATCAAGAAGCCTGTAAGCTTTCAATTATTCACAATAATAGATAAATATTAGCTTTCTTCTTTTCTTATCAAGATCTTTCATTTTCTTTTTTGGAATGTGAGCCCAAGCAGTACATCCAAAAATTTTGAAATTGGAAACATGTAGTTTGAAGTTAGTCCATGGTTCTTCAGGGGTTATTTTGTCAAGAGCTTTATGAGGTGTGCAATTTTGAATATAATTTGCACAATTAATAGCTTCTGCCCAAAAAAAAAATTTAAGATCTCTTGAATGGAGCATACAATTAGCCATCTCTTTTAATGTCCAATTTTTCCTTTCTACAATACCATTTTATTGAGGATAATGGGAGACAGAGTGTTGATGAATTATACCATGATTAAAAAGAAATGTGGAGAAATCATTACTATAATATTCTTCCCCATTATTAGTTTGAATCTTCTTGATTTTGCAAGAAGCCTGATTTTCAACTAAGGCTTTAAAGATTTTAAAGTGGGATAACACATCACTTTTATATTTGAGAAAGTAGACCTAGGACCTTCCAGAAAAACATCAATAAACGTAAGATCATACTTTTCTCCCTTAAATGGAGTTTCAAGAAAGGTCATTAAGTCACTATGGATTAATTTTAGAGGGGATGAGAATTTTAGAGAACTACTTGATTTGAAAATATCTTTATACTACTTTCCAAGACCACATCCAGAGCAAACCCCATCAGTGGAAGAGACTTGGGGTAAACCTTCAACCATATTATGGGTGTGTAAATAATTTAGGTAGTTATAATTAATATGACCAAATATTTCATGCCAAATTTGACTTTCAAGATTACTATGAGCCACAAAACAAGAGGCTCCTTCTGGATTTTGAAAGCTTTTGAAGTAAAAAAGATGAAATTTATGATCAATATCCCATTTTGCTATAATTTGATGAGGGGGTTGAAAATCTCTTATCTCAACTCCTGTTGGGGAGAAGAGAACAATTTTCTTATTTCTAGAAGTACAAATTTGATAAATAGATAGGATATTGGTGGCAATGTCTGGAATATAGAGAACATTTTTTATAGAGCCACCATTAATGTTTATATTCCCTTTACCTTTGATAGGAATGAAGGAAGAGTTTCCTACTTCTATGCCATGAGTAGAGCTAGAGGAGATACAAGAAAAATACTTCTCTGAAGCAGACATGTGATGAGTTGCTCCAGAATCTAGGACCCAATAATCAGAGGAATATTTGGAGGTTTTTCCTTGAACATTAAGAGCTTTTCCTATTTGATTATTATTTTATATCTTTTGATATTTTATATAGTTGCCTCTAGTTGTTGTAATCTTTTATAGTATTTGTTAGCATGGACATAGATGCTTTGCGAGAGAGGGATCTCTTGCAAAATCAGTTGGCATAGCATGATGATGCATTGGTTGCATACCGTCAATGAGATGGGGACATAGATGCTTCACCAGAGAGGGATCTATCATTTTTTTGTGGTGAGAAGACCCGCCATTTTATAGACCTAAGGTTCTCTTGTGAATGAGCATGCAGAGGTGCCACTTGGCCATCATGTCTTCCCATGGGAGAGAAGATTCCTCCCTTGTTAAGGGGTTCATGACTGCCTCTATGACTGCCTCTTTGAGCTTTGAAATGCTCACTCGCACTCCCATGCATTGAAGGTGGAGTTGAGTGGTGGATCTGGGCTGCCATTTATCATGGTTTGACCTTTTTCTCGTAAAACTTGCTATTCACCCCACCCTAGAGTGAATATTGCTAATCATCCCAGAGTGGGATGAATACCAATTTGTAATCATACCAGGGTGGAACGAATAAGGATCAGGGTTCCTGAAAGGTGCCAAATTGACCTCTAACCTTCCAAAACTATTATGGGAGTGGTTAGGACCACTTTTTAACCTTTGGGGGCTACCTAGGAGGTTGTGTATGCCAATTCGGTCAGTGTTGTAAGCCACATAATCAGATTGGTGATGTTTTGGTGTCTACAGATGCCCCTTTTTGGGATGCACCGTGCAGGGCACAATGCTGAGCAAAAATAGATAACCAAAGCACTAATGATTAGGGTTTATTAGTAGCCTAACCAAATTTTCATGCCCCAAGTATGAAAAGGGCATGTATTCTTGAATCCTTGCTTCTGACAAGCTAAGGAACTTAATTTAAGTGTTAACCTTTTTTGGTGAGGTGTTACTTGATCTTGGACATTGTTTAGTTATGAATAGGCAAAGGGCGCAACCTTTTTTCTATGGGAAGCTTGAGTTCATGATTCTAGAATGCCAAGTGTTTGATCAGCTTGTCATTATTTCTTGTTTGTTGTCCCAAGCAGGAGCATGATTGTCTTTGTCAATGATTATTTGAATGCATGTCATTTCCTTGATTGGGTGTGTGTTTGTTGATTGGTGACTAAGTGTGACTACCCCCTCAAGCGATGAATCGATGAGGGAATGATCGACATGAGAAAAACAATCAGTCACTTGACCCAAGATGAATTTTGTAAGGGTGCCTTTAGTTGTTTTTCGTTGAATTCTTATGGAGTTTCCCAACAATTTGACCTATTTTTTGGTGGGTTCTAACCCTTTTTGTGATGCATTTTGGAGCTAAAATTGTCAAAAATTTGTTCTCCCAAGAAGCGGTCTGACTATGGTAGCCTTATTAGGGGGTAGGATAGTGAGGATTTGTTACCCCAATGTAGGTTTTGCATGCTCAGAATTTCAGGCACAAATGCGCCTTTGTTCAACAAGGTTATTGCTATTTTTGGGTGGGTTTGGACCCTTTTTGTGACGCCTTTTGGGGATGAAATTCTTGAAAATCCATCCTCCCGTGGAGTGGTCTGGCTATGGTAGAATTCTTAGGGAGTAGTATAGTGAGGATTTGTGACACCAACATTGGTTTTGCATTCCAATAATGTCAGGCACAAAGGTGCATTTGTTCGGCAAGTTTATTGCCATTTTTGGTGCATTTTGGATGCATTTTTTATTGTTTTTTATTTTCTTTCTCTGATCATCCCAGGGTGGGATGAATACCATTTAAGTAATCATCCCAAGGTGGGACAAGCACTAACTAGAGTGCTCATCCCAGGGTGGAATGGTTACAGGCATGAAAGCCTATATAAGGGCCAAAACTAGGTTTTGGGCTCATTTGCATTTGTTTTTTCTGGCGATTTGGAGCTGTGAGGAGGAGGAGGCCAAGTTCATGTATCGGAGTGCTATCGAATTTCATGGATACCATGAGTTCATGAACCGGATAATCAAGTGGAGGAGCCGAAGAGAGACCGGTGAGTGCTCCTTCTCTTTGTTTTGCTTGTTTTATTTTTCATTTTAAAATCGTTAGGTTTTTGTATTTCATTTTTCTATTTAAACTAAAATCAAAACCCTAGTTAAATTTTTTTTTTGTTTGTTTGAATTTGTGCATTGTTGTTGAAACGAAGATCGAAACCCTAGTTAAAAAAATCATGTTTATTTTGTTTTTGTTGTAAACTAAAAAGAAAACCCTAGTTTAAACTAAGATCAAAACCCTAGTTTAAACTAAGATCAAAACCCTAGTTTTAAACATTGATTTTATTTTGTTTTCTATTTTTATCAGTTTAAACTAAGGTTAAAAAAACCCTAGGTTAATGAAAAAATGTTTATTTTGATTTTGTTTTTTTTTTTTTTTTTTTATCAGTTTAAACTAAGGTTAAAAAACCCTAGGTTAATGACAAAATGTTTATTTTGATTTTGTTTTTTTTTTTTTTATCAGTTTAAACTAAGGTTAAAAAACCCTAGGTTAATGACAAATTTTTATTTTGAATATGTTTTTTTGTTTTTGTATTTATCAGTTTGAACTAAAGTGAAAAACCCTAGGTAACTGACAAATTTTTATTTTGAATTTGTTTTTTTGTTTTTTTGCATTGCATGGTTTATTTGAATTTTTGAATGTGCGTACTGTACAATTTGTTAATGTTTTTTTTGTACATTTATGAAGTGTTTTGGTTGTATAATTTTTTTCTTCATTTTTTTAATGTTTTTGTGTTGTTTTTGTTTTTTAGGTGGTGAAGAGCAGGTACTGTCAGCCGACGGTATTCTCTGACGCATCGAAGGCACTAACTATAGCGGATTGGGATTGGCTTGATGACCTTAGGCTCAAGAATGTGACTCGGCTGGAGCCTGTAGTGGGGGATCGGGCATATCTGACTACCCTAATCAACTTGTGGGATCCTCGCACCAAAACCTTTAATCTCCTAATAGGGGACATGATAGTGACTTTGGAGGATGTCTATCAAATTTTGTAGATTCTGATAGATGGGTTGCCTATTCGAAATACTCCTCATGATCAGCATACAGTGGTGCTAACACGGTGCTTTGGGCATGGGGCGAAGGTGGGTGTGGATAGTCCGATGGACAGGGCAGAGGGGTATTTCCTGATTTATGGGATTTTGGTGTGATGGTGGCTGGAGAAGGGCGTGTTGAGGGTGAGGCATGCATTACTAATGACCGTCATATCCAACATGTTGCTACCCAACTCCTCAAGCATGAGGTTCCCATGGAATCTACTGGAGGTAGTTTTTAGACTAGTGGAGTGTCCGACCTCAGAGCCACTGATTATGAGGTGGGTTCAAACACTACTGGCACAACTTTATGATGAGTTGTACGAGGTCCATTACTGGAGGTGGAATGGGATTGGATGTAGCTACCTATTGCAGTGTTGGGGTTGGTAGCATATAGTTGTGGAGAGGCCACAAGGTTTTTCATGGACTACTCAGGTAGAGATGGTGGATAGGGAGATAGGGTATGCGACACTATAGCATAGGTCATAGGAGCATGGGCATAGTCAATGGTGGGTAGGTGACGTTAGTCACTACACTAATGCATTCTCATGGCTTGCTCCTGGGGAGGTGGTCTAGTGGCCATACTGGGAATGTTTAGCTTGTCCTAAGGCTGGGGAGTGGCTCCGATGGGTGCATAGGGGGAGATGGTTGATCGAGCAGCATGGTACTGAGAAGGAGTACTTCCTGTATGTCTGGGTGACTCAATAGTTTGGTGTGCGCTAGGGATTTCTTGATGAGCCCTTGATCTATCGACCTCGGGGAGATGATAGGACTTTGGCCTGGCTGATCATCAAGCCACTGGGTGAGGAGTTAGATACAGTGATTGACATCCCTATCATGGACAACATTAGGATGACTACTAAGTATGACCAGTGTTGGACGATGCGGTTATGGCGGGGTGATGGGCCTCTAGGAGGTTCGAATGTAGCAACAGTAGGTGGTGAGGGTGTAGAGGCATTAGAGGATGATTGGGGGGCACTATTGGAGGATGCAAACATGGTAGAGGTTGATGATTTGATTGGGGATGACCTAGGGGTTCCATAGTAGCCAGATATATAGGACACTCCAGAGTAGTTGGCATTAGAGTAGCCCACCGTCCTAGATATGCCCATGCCCAAGGTAGTCCTAGGGGACATGGAGGTTAGGTATCGTGTTGAGATAGTGTGATTGGAGGATCTGCTACAGAGATGAGATGAGGAGCATAAGGAGGTTCTACATGAGAGGGATCTTCTACGAAATCAGTTGGCAGAGTGGGAGAATTCATTGGCTACATACCACCGATGGGATGGGGACACATATGCTTCACGGGAGAGGGATCTCCTGTGAACTCAGTTGGCATAGTGCGATGATGTTTTGGTTGTATACCATCGATGAGAGATGGATTTGGTTCAGCACCGAATGGAGTTGGAGGTAAATATTATCCACATCGATGGGAGGTTACCTAAGCTCACTTGAGATGGATCTTCGCATTGAATGAGAGATAGTGAGACTAAGCAATCTACTTTCTCTCATCACAGGTAGGTGGGTGAGGGTAGTGCTAGTGGGTGTGATGCGGGGGTTGGCAGCAGCCATCTTGAGAGGTCCCATAGGACCCACACTACTGAGGGTAGTTCTAGTCGCACCGATATTGCATGATCATGGTGGCCAATGCCCTAGGCTTGGGGGTTTTTGAGTTTTTTATTTTATTTGTGAGGTCAAAGGACCATTTTATTGTAGCCTAAGGGTCTTTTTGACAATATATATACATGAATTTCTTTGTGTTTATACACTTGTTATGTTTTAACTTTATGCACATTTTAGTTAGTTGATGTAGGCATGTGTTATTATGAATGCGATGTTTCTAATTATATGATGTATGCATATAGAATGGATGGAATGATTTGTTGATAACTTGGTGGTGGAACCATAGATTATACAAGATTCACTAGCTTTCTGTATTATGTGATGACTTTGCATGTGTAATATTTTATGTTTGTTTTGTATTTTTCGATGGTGATGCAAGAATGGATATGTAAAACATTTGTTTTAGAATGTAGTTAAGGTTTTTTTGAGACTCAAATGCTTTAAATTAACTAGCCAAGACTGTATATTTATCTTATAATACTTTTGAACAAGGTACAAATCAGACTTGAGTTTGACAAAGTTATTTCACATCCCTATGTGTGCGATTGAATTTGTTCATGTGGTATTTGTTAGGATACCACCAGTGCTAGGTAGGCTGTCCACCAAACCTGTACTGAGGATCACCTAATTAGCTCCACTAACTCCTTTGTTGTATTTTAGTAAGATTAATCCATAGGACAATCTAAGGTACCATAAGCTAGCTCATCCACATGCAAGCATTGGTCTGCTCACACGTAAAGCTAATGTGATAGACATATCGTTATGCATTTAGGATATCACCATTGCTAGGTAGGCTGTCCACCAAACCCATAATGAGGATCACCAAGATGGTTTTTTGAATGCTAAGAATTATAGGGATTCAAGCTCGAGCGTCGTTCAGGTGCTTGACTTGTTGGGATACTTGCTCTCATACATAGTGATAAAAATCACTGTTTATTTTTCTCTTTTGTTTTTCTTTTTGGCCCGTGTTGCCTTTGAGACCTTCTAGACTTGAGCGAGAGGCCACTCCTAGAAACAACAATGGACACCCTCCACTGGCACCCATACCTATTTTTAGGTCTCACCTAGGAACTCCTCAAGAAGCCTATGAGGAGTATGAGTAAGAAGAAGAGTGGGTTGAAATGCCCTACCAAGCCAGAGGGGGTGCTATTCGGCCACCCCTCCATAGGCCTCAAATTCCCCGCAAACCACAGTAGGAACAAACCAAGGAGGAAGAGATCAAATATTTTGATGCATATAAAGCACTGATAGAGCACTTAGATTCTATGGAGACCAAGAATTCTAGGCCCCAAAATACCACTTTATGCTAGCTCCACAATAACCCTATGCATCCATCAATGTCAGCACTCCCATACCCTAAAAAATTTAAGCTATCCTAGTTGGCAATCTTTAGAGGGGATGAGGATGCCCAAGAGCATGTGACTAGATTCCTAAGCTAATGCTTTGGCATTCAAGACAATGATGCTTTGTTGCTAAGAAATTTTATAACCATGTTTGTAGGCCCTACCTCAGATTGGTTCACTCAGTTGCCAAAGAATAGCATCAGTAACTTGGATCATCTAGTGGACGCGTTCCTCGAATGCTTCACCTTCAACACCAAGAATAAGGCATCACTAAGTGACCTATCTAGCCTTAGGCAGTATGAGGAAGAAACCATGGCTGCCTATAGAAATCAATGGAGGACATTGCTTTCAAAGTTTCCCTACCTCCCTCCCATGGTCGACCTGATCCAAATGTTCTCAAAGAGCTGTTTGAGGTCAATATCCATACTATTGTAGTTGTAGCAATATGCCACTCTTGAGGAAGCCCTGGTGCAAACCAAAATCATGGAGGAGATCAAGATACAAGATGGCAATATTGCCAATCCATGGAAGAAAGAGTGGCCTAAAAATATCAAAAAAGGGACCATGCAACCGAAACCCACTACAGTCAATCAGGTTTCTATAAACATGCCTAAGCCTGCATAAGCAACACAACCCCAAAAGGCTAATTATCAGGCAGTGCCTCTTAACAGCTATGAAAGATAAAATCATCGACAAGAGAAAAATTAGTAGTGTCACCCTAGGTGATAATTCACACCCTTTACAGAGTCTAAAGACTCCTTGTTTGACCGTTTGTCAGTGGTAAACTTGATAAACCTGCTAGAGAGTCGACTTGTAGACCCCAACATGCCAAAACCCAAAGGTTATAAGGAATACTTATACTGTAGGTTTCACCAAAAAAAGGGACATGACCTTTATGCATGTTGGAAATTCAAAAGCTTAGTGCAAGAGCTAATAGACAACAAGACACTAGTGATGGATAATCTTGTTTCTCCAAAAAACCAATAGATGAAGGTCTTCAAAGACCCCCTGCATGCCCATGATGTGCAGGCAAAGACCCTACAATTCAATGAGGTGACACAGAACTACCCCATGTAGGGGTATGTAGGGATGATAAGCATCATGACTAGGAACAAGAGGTACCCAAGCATAGCTGCCCCCACTACAGCTACAGGAGAGGTTCCATCAATGTCACAACCTCAACAACACCCTACACAACCTCCTCTTCCTAGACCAGTGGCCATGATTCGGACCAAACTTACCCAAATTTTGAGGACCACGTCGGCTAGGCTCTCCATTTATGAGCTCATACAACAATCATCACCCCATTGGAAGGCTCTAATGGAGATATTAAAATCCATCGAGCTACAACCCCATGCAGTAAACTCTTTCAACAACTTCATGGGACATGTCAAATGATGCACAGAGTTAGTCATCACCTTTATAGAGGACGAGATGAAATTAGTGACTGGTGACATGGCAGATCCACCCCTACATGTCATTACACAGGTCAACGAGATTTCGTATAAGAGGGTGTTGGTGGACACTAGCTCATCCAGTAATATAATTACAACAATGACATTGAAACACCTAAAGTTGCTAGCATCTCACATAGTGGATTCCACCTATACTCTATGACCATTCAATGATGCGATATGCTTGATGGTTGACACAATTGTCCTCCCCATCCAGGTGGGACAAAATACTATTCCTACATTGTGCCACATCTTGGAAGGTGAGATGGCCTATAATATCTTGTTGGGCTAACCTTGGATTAGGGACATGAATTGTGTCCCTTCGATAGCTCATCAGTTCCTAAAGTACACATTTAAAGGGTAGGTGCATGTAGTCTCGGCAGACTTAGAGCCCTTCAAGTACTGCAATGTGGTGCAACTGATGCCGCAATCGACCCTTCCATTGACACATTTGGATTTTTAGTTGAATCCATCTAAACAAGGTCCGATTCCACATGCATCCCCGCTATTAAGTCCCTCAAATCCCCAGTTGGGTCCATCTTCATCATCTGGTCCTTCACCAATGATGCCACCTATGATGGCCACACCAAAGGACAATGGGGAGAAACCCCTAAAAGAGGCACCACCATCAATGTCGACCATATCTATCGAATATATGCCTAGCCGAATGGAAATCGAGATGCCTAGTTCACCCGACATGGAGTGGACTTAGGAAGAACTCCCATTCCCTCCCCCTCAACAACCAACGATCACCATTGAGATGGCCAATACGGGATTGGGGGAGTACCTAGTGTGAAACATTATAGAAACACCCACAATTGAGTCCATGCAGGACATGGGGAGACCTCGCCTCCCCATCGATACTATTGTTCCTCTAGGCTACCCACCAAATCATACAAAATTTGTATACGAGGGCCTTGATAATGGCATGGAACCTTACATGCAAGAGGAAGAAGATGAAGAGCCCTTTGTTGAGGATGTCAACTATTTGTCCAACCTAGACTTCACTTTGAGATATCTTGGCCAATGCAATTGGCATGGATATGGGTTGGGCAAATATGAGCAAGGAGTGCACGTTCTTTGCCAACCAAGATATCAGATGCCATACGACAAGTCAGGAGTAGGGTTCAACCACCCTCTACCCCTGGACATCTTGGTAGAGAACATGCAAGGCCTAGGGATAGGCAATAAGGATGGGTTGGCATTAGATCCATATGCCAATCCTAACACAACATATACATTGGGGGATTATCTCCCATTGTTGACAATTAACCTTGTTGACCTCAACAACCCCTTCCCTTCGATCAAGAAAGGATAAATTTCAAGGACTCACCTACAAGAGGGATATATACAAGGTCAAGAATGATCTTCAGAAGATGAGTCAGAGTATGAGGTAGCATCGTGGGACCCTTTCAAATTTGATAGTAATCATTTGCAAGTAACCCCCATGGATGACTATCAAGAAAGCCTCTTGGCAATGTTCCCTTTGGATGCTCCAATCGAGCAAGTGCCACCTCAAGAAAATCATGTCCCCCCACAGAGAGCGGAATAACCTCGAGGGGACCAAATCAATTTGCTTGAGCAGGACGAGCCTCACATGTCTCAAATAGTTGTCAGAGCCAATGAAGGCCTATGGATCTCCGACAATGACTATGAATATGAAATTGAGATGGCATATCTCAATCATATGCGGTAGCAACAATACCCCATGGACATTGATGACATGTTTCAATAGCTAAACATGGGGCCAAGGCATAGGTGGCACCTAAACCCAGCACAGTTGGACCAAGTGTTGCATCCGCCACTTTGGGCATACAGAGAGCACCTTCTGCCCAGAGACCCTATAGAGTTATCAGTGCCAAGGGAAGACCCTATCCTTCTATCCACACATAGGGCTAATCCATTTGTGCCAATACCCCCAGAGCTAGATCCAGAGCACAAAAATCATCAAGGAAGTCTGAGTCACCACCCCCATGATAATGGAGACCAAAATAATTTCATCAACATGATCTCCATTGACTTAACCACCCCCATCCATAATCCAACCGATCCAACATGGTCATTGTATCTAGACCTAGATGCCATAGACTGAGATCGCGTTAATTCACCACCATCCCCATTAGAGTACTGGCCTTGCGGTGAGATGCTTCATTTCACCCCAGGACCAACTCAAGATATCTTCCATGCTAAAGAGGGACCCGAAGTTCCTAACGTAGATCTGAATTCAGTAAATGATATCCACTTGATCCCAACTCCACACCAGTTGGAGGATGGGTCCCACATGTCAGTCGAGGAGACGACTGACGTAGACATTGGCTCTGATCCAATGAATCCATAGATCATCAAGCTAGGGGTAAGTCTATCCCTCAAAGATCAAGCCGACTACATTGCCCTTCTCAAAGAGAAGAAGGAGGTTTTTGCATGGTCCTACAAAGACATGTCGAGGCTAGACCCGTAGCTAGTCACGCATAATCTAACGCTTGATCCGACAGTCAAGCCAGTCAAGTAAAAACTATGTAATATGCACCCAATAGTAGCCTTAATGGTCAAATATGAGCTACAAAATTTGTTGGATGCACAGTTTGTCATCTGCGTGGATTACCCACCATGGTTGTCCAACATGGTACCCATCAAGAAACCCGACGGGAGGATTCACATATGCACCAATTTTCAAGATCTAAACAAAGTGAGTCCTAAGGATGATTTCCCCTTGCCTAGCATTGACGCATTGGTAGATGCTACAATAGGCCATGAAATGCTATCCCTCATGGATGGTTTCTCAGGATACAATCAGATTCGTATCAATCCCGAGGACCAACTAAAAATGGTGTTCACAATGCCTTGGGGAACATTTTGTTATAAGGTCATGCCCTTTGGCCTTAAAAATGTTGGCGCCACCTACCAACGTGCCATGACATACATCTTCCATGATCACATGCATAAAACTTTGGAAGATTACATGGATGATTTGTTGGCCAAATATCTTTTGTGCCCAGATCATCTCGATGACTTAAGCAAGATCCTTGATCGCCTCATCGAACACAAAGTCAGACTAAACCCCAAGAAGTGTGTATTTGGCGTCACATCTGGAAAACTCTTGGGTTTCATAGTCTCAAAATGAGGCATCGAGGTGGATCCACATAAAGTCAAGGCAATCCTTGAAATGCTCCCCCCAACTACCATCAAGTAGCTCAAAAGCCTATAGGGAAAGGTCACATCAATCAAGTGCTTCATAGCGCAGCTATCTGACAAGTGCCGACCCATGAATAAATTATTGCACAAGGGGGTAGCATTTCACTAGGATGACGAGTGCTCGTCTACCTTTGATGACATCAAACAATACTTGGCTTCACCGCTAGTATTGGCACCACCTAGACCAAGAGTGTCATTCTACTTATACATCTCAGCTACTGAGGTGGCACTAGGTGCCATGCTAGCCCAGAAAAATGAATTACACAAAGAACAGGCTACTTACTATCTTAGCTGCACCTTGGTCAGTTATGAACTTAACTATGCATACATTGAGAAGCTATGCTTGGCAGTGGTGTTTGCTACCAAAAAGTTATGCCATTACATGTTGAGCAACATGACATATGTTGTGTCTAAGGAGAATCCATTGTGGTACATGATGAGTCGTACTTATCATAGTAGCCGCACGACAAAATGGATCATGTTGTTGATAGAGTTTGACATCAAATTCATTGGACAGAAGTCCATCAAAGGTCAAGTCATCACCGATCAACTAGCAGAGGCTCCTCTCGAAGATGATCAGCCTCTGACCGTAGAGCTACCCGATGATGGGGTCTTCCATGTCTCAGAATTGCCAGATTCTAATGTGCCTGAGTCACAGGCCGACATAACCTTATTCTTTGATGGTTCTAAATGTGAGCAAGGAGGTGGCATGGGAATTGTATTCTTCACACCATAAGGGGCTCCAATGCCTCTATCATTTAAACTAGATTTCCCATGCACCAACAACAATGCCGAATATGAAGCCTTGCTCATAGGTCTTTAGACAACAATCACCATGAACATCAAATGCTTGAACATCTTTGGTGATTCGCTATTAATTGTCAACCAAGTAAAAGGGGTATTCCAATGCAAATGCCCAGTTCTACAGGCCTACAAAGCCCTTGTGGACAAATTCTTGGCAAATCTTGAATGGTACGACATCGAGGCACTCCCTCGATCATCGAATCATTTTGTGGACACTATGGCCTCCTTGGGGTCACTAATCTCGCAAGACCCTTTCGGTGAGATGACAACCATTCAAGTCAAAATACTATCACAATCTGTGATGGAGCATGCAAGCTCTGATATAATGCCAGGAATCCACCTGATCCAGATTGAACCATCTCAGGATAAGTTCTCTCGAATCCATGATAGTCTGAATCATGCCAACTGGGGGTCCTTGTTCTCCCCGACCCCTCTTAATAGTAACACCACGCTATTCTTACAAGTCCGTTCCCACTCAGATTTTGCTAGGGATGAACTTCAAGAGGGATTGGCAGTTCATACCATCAAGGTTTCTGATCAGTAGGATTGGTACACACCCATAAGAGACTACCTCAAGCTAGGTAACCTCCCACTTGGATTGATGCATGCCGTGAAAATATCATTCAAATAGAAAGTGACAAAACATGTCTTGCTAGGAGACATTTTGTACCATCGGAGCTATGAAGGAATCCTCCTCCGTTGCTTGGACCAGCAAGAGTCCACTTGGGTGATCACCCAAGCGCACGATGGTACATGCGGTGGCCACTTTAGTGGTATGGCCATCGCAAAGTGCATTCTCTGCATGGGCTATTATTGGCCATATTTAGAGCGAGATTGTTGCGCGTATGTAAGGAAGTGCATAAAGTGTCAACACCATGCCAATTTGACACATGTACCTTCTCATGCCTTGCAGTTGATCCAATCGTCTTGGCCATTTTTGTAGTGGGGCTTAGATCTAATCGAAAATATCTCCCCTGCGTCGTCAAGTCGTCACACGTTTATCATAACGGCCACATAGTACTTCACCAAGTGGGTGGAAGCAATTTCGCTTACCTCTACGACTGGAACCCGCATTGCGGAGTTTATTTTACATAACATCATATGTCATTTTGGTATTCCATCCAAGATCATCTCGGATAATGGGATGTCATTTAAAAACAAATATGTGCATGCTTTGACAACAAAGTACAAAATTTAGCATAGTTTTTCAACACCCTATTATCCGTAGGCAAATGGGCAAGTAGAGGCATCAAACAAAATGCTAGTGGCCATCCTTAAAAATATGGTCATAGATAGTCATAAGGATTGGCACATTCAAATACCACTTGCTCTATGGGCTTATCGCACTAGCATTCGGACGCCCACTGGGGCAACTCCATTTTTGCTGGTGTATGGCTTCGAGGCAGTCATGCCTCTCGAGTTGGAAATTCCTTCCCTGCACATATCAATGCAAGAGTTCATCGATGATGACATTGCACGGTAGGCCCGGTTAGACCATATTACATTGCTTGATGAATGACGCGTCAATGCTCTCGAGCATTTGCGTATCTACCAAGAGCGACTTAAGAAAGCATACAACATGAAAGTTCACCTGAGGGACTTTCAGGTTGGTGACCTGGTCTTAAAAGAGAACCAACAAAACTCTAACTTTTCGCCCCATCTAAGGGACAATTTCATGGCAAACTAGTTAGGTCCTTATGTAATTAATAGTAAAATAGGACCTAGGACATACCGGCTAGCCTCTCTTGATGGAATCAAGGAACTAGAACCCTTGAACATCAGTCATTTGAGGCCATTCCATATTTAAGAGAGCCATAGCCCAACCAAAAAGCTCCAAGGATTCCTATAATCACTTGGTCAACCCCAAAAATGCCCCAAAGGTGTCCATAAACCCTTTGGTCAAACCAAAAGCCCCAAGGATTCCCATAATCGCTTGGTCAACCCCAAAAATGCCCCAAAGGTGTCCATAAACCCTTTGGTCAAACCAAAAGCCCCAAGGATTCCCATAATCGCTTGGTCAACCCCAAAAATGCCCCAAAGGTGTCCATAAACCCTTTGGTCAAACCAAAAGCTCCAAGGATTCTCATAATCGCTTGGTCAAACCAAACGCTCCAAGGATTCCCGCAATCGCTTGGTCAACCTAAAATGCCCCAAAGGTATCCATAAACTCTTTGGTCAAACCAAAAGCTCCAAGGGTTCCCACAATCGCTTGGTCAAAAACAAATATTCAAAAACAAAAGATAATAAAAAATAACAAAAAAATTGCATCTCACTTCCATGCATACTCTTAAAAATCAAAACACAAAAATATAATAAACTGCATTTAGGCATCATATCCATACATGGCATATTTGCTGGCCATAGACTATAATTGCTAGGCAATTCCATCATTTTCCACATTCAGTCCATTTTGTAAACACATCCATCCAGAATAACGCCATCCACATTTTTTTATCATAGTTAGTTGTCTGCTAATGTCTTTAGGGTTTTTGTCATTCAGCTGTCTTTAGATTTCTAGCCAAAAACTGTACAAAGTCAGACCGATTTTTACAAGGTAGAGTTTTACTTGGATCACGCCTTGTTACATAGCATCCCAACACAAGTTAAAATGCATAAAAAAAATTCCCAAGTTGTGTGAACGCAAGAGAAACCTACAAAGTAGTCTAGGGTACCATAGGTGAAAGGTTAGCCTATTCATCCCCCTGTGCGAATGGTTCAAGAATGCTGAGAATTGACAAAAGGACAAGCTCTTCCCCATTCAATTCCCCATAATAAATAGTGGTCTTCACCACTAACAAAAATCACAATCACCTTTGGTCCCCAAAGTCATAAGGATTTGTACTACATGCCCTTGACAAGGATGGGTAGTCATCCCCAAGGCCTAAAATATCAATGCCATTCCATAATAATATCCCCAATCACCTTTGGTCCCCAAAGTCGTAAGGATTTGTACTACACGCCCCTGACAAGGATGGGTAGTCATCCCCAAGGCCTAAAATATCAATGCCATTCCATAATCATATCCCCAATCACCTTTGGTCCCCAAAGTCGTAAGGATTCGTACTACACATCCCTAAACAGGATGGGTAGTCATCCCCAAAGCCAACAAGGATCAATCCCATTCGCAAGCCAAAAACCCATGAGCCCAACTTTGAAACCTAAAAATGCAAAATCAAATAACAGTGGTTATCACCACTATTCAAACTCCTTGCTCAAAAAGAAAAACAAAAGAGAAAAATAAACAGTGATTTTTATCACTATGTATGAGAGCAAGTATCCCAACAAGTCAAGCACCCGAAAGACGCCCGAGCTTGAATCCCTAGAATTCTCAACATTCGAAAAACCATCTAGGTGATCCTCATTATGGGTTTGGTGGACAGCCTACCTGGCAATGGCGATATCCTAAATGCATGATGATATGTCTATCACATTAGCTTTGCGTGTGAGCAGACCAATGTTTGCATGTGGATGAGCTAGCTTATGGTACCTTAGATTGTCCTATGGATTAATCTTACTAAAATACAACAAAGGAGTTAGTGGAGCTAATTAGGTGATCCTCAGTATAGGTTTGGTGGAAATCCTACCTGGCACTGGTGGTATCCTAACAAATACCACATGAACGAATTCAATCGCACACACAAGGATGTGAAATAACTTGGTCAAACTCAAGTCTAATTCGTACCTTGTTCAAAAGTCTTGTAAGATAAATGTATAGTCTTGGCTAGTTAAGTTAAAGCGTCTGAGTCTCAGAAAAACCTTAACTACATTCTAAAACAAATGTTGTACATTTCCATTCTTGCATCACCATTGGAAAATACAAAACAAACAAAAAATATTACACATGCAAAGTCATCACATAATACAAAAATCCAGTGAATCCTGTACAGTCTATGGTGCCACCACCAAGTTATCAACAAATCATTCCATCCATTCCATATGCATACATCATATAATTAGAAACATCACATTCATAATAACACATGCATACATCAACTAACTAAAATGTGCATAAAATTAAACCATAACAAGTGTATAAACACAAAGAAAGTCATGTATATATATTATCAAAAAGGCCCTTAGGCTACAATAAAATGGTCCTCTGACCTCACAAAAAAAATCAAAAACTCAAAAACCCCCAAGCCTAGGGCGTCGGCCACCATGATCACGTAGGATCGGTGCGACTGGAACTACCCCCAGTAGTGTGGGTCCTATGGGACCTCTCAGGATAGCTACTGCTAGCCCCCGCATCATGCCCACTAGTGCTACCCTCACCCACCCACCTATGACGAGAGGAAGTAGACTGCTCAGTCTCACTGTCTCTCATTCAGTACGAAGATCCACCTCCAGTGAGCTTATGTAACCACCCATCGAGGTGGATAATATCTGCCTCCAACTCCATCCGGTGTTGGACCAAATCCATCTCCCACAGACGGTATGCAGCCAATGCATCATCGCGTTGTGCCAACTGAGTCTATAGGAGATCCCTCTCCCGTGAAGCATCTATGTCCCCATCCCATCGACGGATGCTGGTGTGTCCCCATCCCATTACTGGTACATAGCCAATGCATTCTCCCACTCCACCAACTGAGTCTGTAGGAGATCCCTCTCTTATAGAACCTCCCCATGCTCCTCATCTCATCTCTATAGTAGATCCTCCAATCATGCTATCTCAGTGTGATACCTAGCCTCCATGTCCCCTAGGACTGCCTAGGGAATGGGCATCTCCAGGATAGTGGGCTGCTCTAGCACCCACTGCTCCGGAGCATCCTGTATATCTGGATGCTTCAAAACCCCTAGGTCATCCCCAGTCAAGTCATCAACCTCTACCATGTCTATATCCTCCAATGGAGCCCCCCAACCCTCCCCTGATGCCTCTGCACCCTCACCACCTGCTTTTGCTATGTTTGGACCTCCTAGAGGCCCCTCACCCTGCCATCGCCACATCATCCACCACTGGTCGTACTCGATAGTCACCCCGACATTGTCCACGTTAGGGATGTCAATCATTGTATCCGACTCCTCACCCAATGGCTCAATGATCGGCCAGGCTAGATTCCTCTCATCGCCCCGACGTCGATAGATCAAGGGCTCACCAGGAAATCCCTGGTGCACCCCAAACTGTCGAGTCACCCGGACATATGGGAAGTACTCCTGCTCGGTCCCATGTCACCCGATCATCCATCTCCCCATGCGCACATGTCAGAGCCACTCCCCAGCCTCAGGCCAAGCTGGACAATCTCGGCATGGCCGCCAAACAACCTCCCTAGGAGCAAGCCATGAGAAGGCATCAGTGTAGTGACTAACATCACCTACCCACCACCGACTATGCCCATGCTCCTCCGACCTATGCCACAACATCGCATACCCTATCTCCCTATCCACCATCTCTACCCGAGTAGTCCACGACAAACCCTATGGCCTCTCCACAGCTATGTGCTGCCAACCCCAGCACTGCAATAGGTAGCTTCATCCAATCCCCTTTCACCTTTGGCATCGAACCTCGTATATCTCATCATAAAGTTGTGCCAGTAGTGTCTGACCCGACATCATAATTAGTGGCTCTGAGGTTGGACACTCCACCATTCTAAAAACTACCTCCTACAGGTTCCATGGGAACCTCGCGCCTGAGGAGTCGAGCAGTAGCATGTTGGAGATGAGGGTCATCAGTAATGCATGCCTCACCCCCAACACGCCCTTCTCCAGCCACCACCACACCAAAATCTCACCAATCAGGCAATCCCCCTCTGCCCTCTCCATCGGACTATCCACACCCACCTCCGCCCCATGCCCGAAGCACCATGTCAGCACCATCATCCGCTGATCATGAGGAGTAGTCCAAATAGGCAGCCCATCTATCAGAATCCATAGAATCTGATAGACGTCCTCTAGAGTCACTGTCATCTCCCTTATTGGGAGATGAAAGGTGTTGGTGCGGGGATCCCACAAGTTGATCAGGGCAGTCAGATATGCCCGATCCCCCACCACAGGCTCCAGCCGAGTCACCTGCTTGAGCCCAAGGGCATCAAGCCAATCCCAGTCCGCCACAGTCAGCGCCTCCCGTGCGTCAGAGAATACCATCGACTGACGGTACCGACTCTTCACCACCTGAAAAACAAAAACAACACAAAAACATTAAAAACATGAAAGAAAAAAATTGTACAACCAAAACACTTCATAAATGTACAACAAAAACATTAACAAAATGTACAGTACACACATTCAAAAATTCAAATAAACCATGCAATGCAAAAAAACAAAAAAACAAATTCAAAATAAAAATTTGTCAGTTACCTAGGGTTTTTCACTTTAGTTCAAACTGATAAATACAAAAACAAAAAAACATATTCAAAATAAAAAATTGTTATTAACCTAGGGTTTTTTAACCTTAGTTTAAACTGATAAAAAACAAAAAAAAAAAACAAAATCAAAATAAATATTTTTTCATTAACCTAGGTTTTTTCACTTTAGTTCAAACTGATAAATAAAAAAATAAAAAACAAATTCAAAATAAAAATTTGTCAGTTACCTAGGGTTTTTCACTTTAGTTCAAACTGATAAATAAAAATAAAAACATAAATATTCAAAATAAAAATTTGTTAGTTACCTAGTGTTTTTCACTTTAGTTCAAACTAATAAATAAAAAACAAAAAAAAACAAATTCAAAATAAAAATTTGTCAGTTACCTAGGGTTTTTCACTTTAGTTCAAACTGATAAATAAAAAACAAAAAAAACAAAAAAAAAAATTCAAAATAAAAATTTGTCAGTTACCTAGGGTTTTTCACTTTAGTTCAAACTGATAAATACAAAAACAAAAAAACATATTCAAAATAAAAATTTGTCATTAACCTAGGGTTTTTTTAACCTTAGTTTAAACTGATAAAAAAAAATCAAAATAAACATTTTGTCATTAACCTAGGGTTTTTTTATCCTTATTTTAAACTAATAAAAACAAAATCACAATAATTTTTTTTTTGTCATTAACCTAGGGTTTTTTAACCTTAGTTTAAACTGATAAAAATATAAAACAAAATAAAATCAATGTTTAAAACTAGGGTTTTGATTTTAGTTTAAATAGAAAAACGAAATACAAAAGACATACTTACGATTTTAAAATGAAAAATAAAACAAGCAAAACAAAGAGAAGGAGCACTCACCGGTCTCGCTTCGGCTCCTCCACTTGATGATCCGATCCGTGAACTCATGGTATCCATGAAATTTGATCGCACTCCGCTACGCGAACTCGACCTCCTCCTCCTCACAACTCCAAATCGCTAGAAAAAACAAATGCAAATGAGCCCAAAACCTAGTTTTGGCCCTTATATAGGCTTTCAGGCCTGTAATCATTCCACCCTAGGATGAGCACTCTAGTTAGTGCTCGTCCCACCCTGGGATGATTACTAAACTGGTATTCGTCCCACCCTGGGATGATTACAGAGCAAGAAAATCAAAAACAACAAAAAATGCATCCAAAATGCACCAAAAACAATAATAAACTTGCCGAACAAAGGCGCCTTTGCGCCTGACATTATTGGCATGCAAAACTGACGTTGGGGTCACAAATCCTCACTATCCTACTCCCTAATAAGGCTACCATAGCCGGACCACTCCACGGGAGGACGTATTTTCAAGAATTTCATCCCCAAAAGGCGTCACAAAAAGGGTCCAAACCCACCCAAAAATAGCAATAAACTTGTCGAACAAAGGCGCCTTTGCGCCTGACATTCTTGGCATGCAAAACTGATTTTGGGGTCACAAATCCTCACTATCCTACTCCCTAAGAAGGCTACCATAGCCGGACCACTCCTCGGGAGGACAAATTTTTGACAATTTCAGCTCCAAAATGCGTCACAAAAAGGGTTAAAACCCACCAAAAATAGGTCAAATTGTTGGGAAACTGCATAAGCATTCAACGGAAAACAACTGAAGGCACCCTTAAAAAATTCATATTGGGTCAAGCGACTCATCGCTTTTCTCATGTCGGTCATTCCCTCATCGATTCTTCGCTTGAGGGGGTAGTCACACTTAGTCACCAATCAACAAACACACACCCAATCAAGGAAATGGCATGCATTCAAAGAATCATTGACAAAGACAATCACGCTCCTGCTTGGGGTAGAAAAAGCAACAATCACAAGCTGATCAAACACTTGGCATTCTAGAATCATGAACTCAAGGTTCCCATAGACAAAAGGTTGCACCCTTTGCCTATTCATGACTGAACAATGTCCAAGATCAAGTAACACCTCACCAAAAAAGGTTAACACTTGAATTAAGTTCCTTAGCTCGTCAAAAGCAAGGATTCAAGAATGCATGCCCTTTTCATACTTGGGGCATCAAAATTTGGTTAGGTTACTGAGAAACCCTAATCATTAGTGCTTTGGTTATCTATTTTTTCTCAGCACTGCACCACGCATAGCGCATCCCAAAAAGGGGCATCTATAGACACCAAAACAACACCAATCCGATTATGTGGCTACAAAAACTGACCGAATTGGCATACACAGCCCCTAGGGCAGCCCCTAGAGGTTAAACAGTGGTCCTAACCACTCCCAAAGTAGTTTTGGAAGGTCAGAGGTCAATTTGGCACCTTTCAGGCACCCTGCTCCTTATTCGTTCCACCCTGGGACGATTACAAACTGGTATTCATCCCACCCCGGGATGATTAGCAGTATTCACTCCAGGGTGGGGTGAATAGTAGGTTTGATGGGAAAAATGTCAAACCTTGACAAATGGCAGCCCAGATCCACCACTCAACTCCACCTTCAATGCATGGGAGTGCGAGTGAGCATTTCAAATATCAAAGAGGCAGTCATGAACCCCTTAATCATGGAGGAATCTTCTCTCCCCTGGGAAGGCATGATGGCCAAGTGGCACCTCTGCATGCTCATTCACAAGAGACCCTTAGGTCTATAAAATGGTGGGTCTTCTCACCACAAAAAAAATAGAGCAGGAGCATTTGGAGCAATGGAGTGCTGCCGAATTACATCCTCACCCATCGTTTGTGCTTCTTACATCCTTGATCTCTCTTTTGGAAGGGAGGTTATTGGGTGATTATTGGAAGTGCAATCCAGACCAAAAACCCAAACATTTGGCCACAATACCCCACCCAATTTTCCGACACAACCCCATAAGAGGTTTTGGACCCATCCCAAGTGGATTGGTGCCAAAACCGAGCCCCAAACGGTGGGCGTCCTGCCCTCGGGTGCCCCCTGTACTACTGCAGTCCTAATCGCCCCACCCCGAAGCGATTAGAAATCTATGGTATATTTCCCTACTATTTCTTTTGCATTTGATTTTAGGTTATTTACATATGCTTCCATTCAAGTTTCATGTGATTCTAATGAGTTTTGGCTATGATTTTATTATTTCTCGCTTTCGCTAACATACAGGGAGCATCATCGGATACAAGGTGATCAAGGCCAAATTTGCAAAATTTGACCTTCTGGGTCATTCCAAAATGCCCCGTTTTGCCTAACCCCAACTTTTCAGGTGTTTTGGAGGCCCCTGGATGGGACATTTAAGAGGTCACCTTCTGACATTTTATGATAGTCCTAATCGTCCCACCCCTGAGCGATTAGAAATCTATGGCAGATTTCTCGACTATTCCTTTTGCAGTGTGTTCCTGGTAATGTTTTCTTGCTTCTGTCAAATTTTTAGCTTATTCTGATATGTTTTAGTTATCATTTTAATTATTTTATGCATGCATTAACCGTAGGCCTTGGGGATCGCATGTTTCCCCCCATCCACAGGTGCTACTAATCATTTAATGTTTCTATGAATGCAGGATCTCGACACTAGAGGGGCAGCAAGGAACTATAGATGCATTCACGCAAGCGACGATGACATTTGGTCCACCCATTTTCAATGTGGGCACGCGGAAGATCCCCAAGGGGAATGTATCATTCGTGGTGTAACCAAACTATGTTCGACGCTCCTAGCCCCTGAAAAGGGAGGAGACGTATTGTAACCCGATCTCGAGAAAATTAATAAAATAAAAGGGCTGCACTTTTACATTTGCTTTAAATCTCATTTCAGTTCATTTGTTTTCCCTCTTTTCATGCATTCTCGTTCATAGGACTTAGCATTACATTTCCCTATTTTGTTTTTTTAAGTGTAACCCTTTTATTTTATTAATTTTCTCGAGATCGGGTTACAATACGTCTCCTCCCTTTTCAGGGGCTAGGAGCGTCGGACATAGTTTGGTTACACCACGAATGATACATTCCCCTTGGGGATCTTCCGCGTGCCCACATTGAAAATGGGCGGACCAAACGTCGTCGCCACTTGCATGAATGCATCTATAGTTCCTTGCTGCCCCTCTGGTGTCGAGATCCTACATTCAGAGAAATAGTAAATGATTAGTAGCACCTACGGATGGAGGGAAACATGCGATCCCCAAGGCCTACGGTTAATGCATGCATAAAATAATTAAAACGATAACTAAAACATATCAGAATAAGCTAAAAATTTGACAGAAGCAAGAAAACATTACCAGGAACACACTACAAAAGGAACAATCAAGAAATCTACCACATATTTCTAATCGCTCTGGGGTGGGACGATTAGGACTATCATAAAATGTCAGAAGGTGACCTCCTAAATGTCCCATCCAGGGGCCTCCAAAACACCTACAAAGTTGGGGTTAGGCAAAACGGGGCATTTTGGAATGACCCAGAAGGTCAGATTTTGCAAATTCGGCCTCGATCCCCCTTATCCCGATGATGCTCCTGTATGTTAGTGAAAGCGAGAAATAATAAAATCATAGCCAAAACTCATCAGAATCACATGAAACTTGAATGGCAGCATATGTAAATAACCTAAAATCAAATGCAAAATAAATAGTAGGGAAATCTACCATAGATTTCTAATCACTCCGGGGTGGGGCGATTAGGACTACAACAGTGCGGGGGGCGCCCGGGGGTAGGACGCCCACCGTTTGGGGCTCGGTTTCGGCACCAATCCACTTGGGATGGGTCCAAAACCTCTTATGGGGTTGTGTCAGAAAATTGGGTGGGGTATTGTGGCCAAATGTTTGGGTTTTTGGTCCGGATTGCACTTCCAATAATCACCCAATAACCTCCCTTCCAAAAGAGAGATCAAGGATGTAAGAAGCACAAACGATGGGTGAGGATGTAATTCGACAGCACTCCGTTGCTCCAAATGCTCCTGCTCTATCCTTTTTTGTGGTGAGAAGACCCACCATTTTATAGACCTGAGGGTCTCTTGTGAATGAGCATGCAGAGGCACCACTTGGCCATCATGCCTTCCTAGGGGAGAGAAGATTCCTCCCTGATTAAGGGGTCCATGACTGCCTCTTTGAGCTTTGAAATGCTCACTCGCACTCCCATGCATTGAAGGTGGAGTTGAGTGGTGGATCTGGGCTGCCATTTGTCAAGGTTTGACCTTTTTCCCATCAAACCTACTATTCGCCCCCACCCTGGAGCGAATATTGCTAATCATCCCAGGGTGGGACGAATACCAGTTTGTAATCATCCCAGGGTGGAACGAATAAGGAGCAGGGTGCCTGAAAGGTGCCAAATTGACCTCTGACCTTCCAAAACTATTGTGGGAGTGGTTAGGACCACTGTTTAACCTCTGGGGGCTGCCCTGGGGGCTGTGTATGCCAATTCGATCAGTGTTTGTAGCCACATAATCGGATTGGTGTTGTTTTGGTGTCTATAGATGCCCCTTTTTGGGATGCGCTGTGTGTGGCGCAGTGCTAAGAAAAAATAGATAACCAAAGCACTAATGATTAGGGTTTCTCAGTAACCTAACCAAATTTTGATGCCCCAAGTATGGAAAGGGCACGCATTCTTGAATCCTTGCTTCTGACGAGCTAAGGAACTTAATTCAAGTGTTAACCTTTTTTGGTGAGGTGTTACTTGATCTTGGACATTGTTCAGTCATGAATAGGCAAAGGGCGCAACCTTTTGTCTATGGGAACCTTGAGTTCATGATTCTAGAATGCCAAGTGTTTGATCAGCTTGTGATTATTGCTTGTTTGCTGCCCCAAGCAGGAGCGTGATTGTCTTTGTCAATGATTCTTTGAATGCATGCCATTTCCTTGATTGGGTGTGTATTTGTTGATTGGTGACTAAGTGTGACTACCCCCTCAAGCGACGAATCGATGAGGGAATGATCGACATGAGAAAAGTGATGAGTCGCTTGACCCAAGATGACTTTTGTAAGGGTGCCTTCAGTTGTTTTTCATTGAATGCTTATGCAGTTTCCCAACAATTTGACCTATTTTTGGTGGGTTTTAACCCTTTTTGTGACGCATTTTGGAGCTGAAATTGTCAAAAATTTGTCCTCCCGAGGAGCGGTCCAGCTATGGTAGCCTTCTTAGGGAGTAGGATAGTGAGTATTTGTGACCCCAATATTGGTTTTGCATGCCAATAATGTCAGGCACAAAGGCGCCTTTGTTCGGCAAGTTTATTGCTATTTTTGGGTGGGTTTGGACCCTTTTTGTGACGCCTTTTGGGGATGAAATTCTCGAAAATCCATCCTCCCGTGGAGCGGTCCGGCTATGGTAGCCTTCTTAGGGAGTAGGATAGTGAGGATTTGTGACCCCAACGTTGGTTTTGCATGCCAATAATGTCAGGCGCAAAGGCGCCTTTGTTCGGCAAGTTTATTGTTATTTTTGGTGCATTTTGGATGCATTTTTTGTTGTTTTTGATTTTCTTGCTCTGTAATCATCCCAGGGTGGGATGAATACCAGTTTAGTAATCTTCCCAGGGTGGGATGAGTGCTAACTAGAGTGCTCATCCCAGGGTGGAATGATTACAGGCCTAAAAGCCTATATAAGGGCCAAAACTAGGTTTTGGGCTCATTTGCATTTGTTTTTTTGGCGATTTGGAGCTGTGAGGAGGAGGAGGTCGAGTTCGCGTAGCGGAGCGCTATCGAATTTTATGGATACCATGAGTTCATGGACCGGATCATCAAGTGGAGGAGCCAAAGCGAGACCGGTGAGTGCTCCTTCTCTTTGTTTTGCTTGTTTTATTTTTCATTTTAAAATCGTAAGTATGTCTTTTGTATTTCATTTTTCTATTTAAACTAAAATCAAAACCCTATAGAACCTGTTAATTTTTTTAGTTTAAACTAAGATTAAAACCCTAGTTTTAAACATTGATTTTATTTTATTTTGTATTTTTATCAGTTTAAACTAAGGTTAAAAAACCCTAGGTTAATGACAAATTGTTTATTTTGATTTTTTTTTTTTTATCAGTTTAAACTAAGGTTAAAAACCCTAGGTTAATGACAAATTTTTATTTTGAATATGTTTTTTTTTTTTTATTTATCAGTTTGAACTAAAGTGAAAAACCCTAGGTAACTGAAAATTTTTATTTTGAATATTTTTTTGTTTTTGTATTTATCAGTTTGAACTAAAGTGAAAAACCCTAGGTAATTGAAAAATTTTTATTTTGAATTTGTTTTTTTGTTTTTTTGCATTGCATGGTTTATTTGAATTTTTGAATGTGTGTACTGTACATTTTGTTAATGTTTTTGTTGTACATTTATGAAGTGTTTTGGTTGTACAATTTTTTTTCTTTCATGTTTTTAATGTTTTTGTGTTGTTTTTGTTTTTCAGGTGGTGAAGAGTCGGTACCGTCAGCCGACGGTATTCTTTGACGCATGGGAGGCACTAACTGTGGCAGACTGGGATTGGCTTGATGCCCTTGGGCTCAAGCAGGTGACTCGATTGGAGCCTGTGGTGGGGGATCGGGCATATCTGACTGCCCTAATCAACTTGTGGGATCCTCGCACCAACACCTTTCATCTCCCAATAAGGGAGATGATAGTGACTCTAGAGGACGTCTATCGGATTCTATGGATTTTGATAGATGGGCTGCCTATTCAGACTACTCATGATCAACGGATGACGGTGCTGACATGGTGCTTCGGGCATGGGGTGGAGGTGGGTGTGGATAGTCCAGTGAAGGCATGCATTACTGATGACCCTCATCTCCAACATGTTGCTGCTCGACTCCTCAGGTGCGAGGTTCTCGTGGAACCTACTGGAGGTAGTTTTCAGACTAGTGGAGTGTCCGACCTCAGAGCCACTGATTATGAGGTGGGGTCAGACACTACTAGCACAACTTTATGATGAGTTGTACGAGGTCCACTATCGGAGGTGGAAGGGGATTGGATGCAGCTACCTATTGCAGTGTTGGGGTTGGCAGCACATAGCTATGGAGAGGCCACAGGGTTTGTCATGGACTACTCGGGTAGAGATGGTGGACAGGGAGATAGGGTATGCGGTGCTGTGGCATAGGTCGGAGGAGCATGGGCATAGTCGATGGTGGGCAGGTGACGTTAGTCACTACACTGATGCCTTCTCATGGCTTGCTCCTGGGGAGGTGGTCTGGCAGCCATACCGGGACTGTCCAGCCTAGCTTGAGGTTGGGGAGTGGCTCCGATGGGTGCATAGGGGGAGATGGTTGATCGGGCAGCACGGGACCGAGCAGGAGTACTTCTCGTACGTCCGGGTGACTTGATAGTTTGGGGTGCACCAAGGATTTCCTGGTGAGCCCTTGATCTATCGATGTCGGGGCGATGAGAGGACTCTGGCTTGGCCGATCATCGAGCCATTGGGTGAGGAGTTAGATACAATGATTGACATCCCTAATGTGGACAATGTCGGGGTGACTTTCGAGTATGACCAGTGGTGGATGATGCGGCGATGGCGGGGTGAGGGGCCTCTAGGAGGTCCGGACATAGCAGCAGTAGGTGGTGAGGGTGTAGAGGCATCAGGGGAGGGTTGGGGGGCTCCGCTGGAGGATGCAGACATGGTAGAGGTTGACGACTTGACTAGGGATGACCTAGGGGTTCCAAAGCAGCTAGATATATAGGACGCTCCGGAGTAGTGGGTACTGGAGCAGCCCACCATCCTCGAAGATGCCCATGCCCCAAGCAGTCCTATGGGACATGGAGGCTAGGTATCACGTTGAGATAGCATGATTGGAGGATCTACTATGGAGATGAGATGAGGAGCACGAGGAGGTTCTATAGGAGAGGGATCTCCTACGGACTTAGTTGGTGGAGCGGGAGAATGCATTGGCTACGTACCATCGATGGGATGGGGACACAGATGCTTCATGGGAGAGGGATCTCCTACGGACTCAGTTGGCAAAGGATGATGCATTGGCTATGTACCATCGATGGGAGATGGATTTGGTCTAGCATCGGATGGAGTTGGAGGCAGAGATTATCCACCTCGATGGGCGGTTACCTGAGCTCACTGGAGGTGGATCTTCACATCGAATGAGAGATAGTGAGACTGAGCAGTCTGCTTCCTCTCATCGTAGGTGGGTGGGTGAGGGTAGCGCTAGTGGGCATGATGCGAGGGCTGGCAGCAGCCATCCTGAGAGGTCCCATAGGACCCACACTACTGGGGGTAGTTCTAGTCACACCGATCCTACATGATCATGGTGGCCGATGCCCTAGGCTTGGGGGTTTTTGAGTTTTTGATTTTGTTTGTGAGGTCAGAGGACCATTTTATTGTAGCCTGAGGGCCTTTTTGACAATATATATACATGACTTTCTTTGTGTTTATACACTTGTTATGTTTTAACTTTATGCACATTTTAGTTAGTTGATGTATGCATGTGTTATTATGAATGCGATGTTTCTAATTATATGATGTATGCATATGGAATGGATGGAATGATTTGTTGATAACTTGGTGGTGGCACCATAGACTGTACAGGATTCACTGGCTTTCTGTATTATGTGATGACTTTGCATGTGTAATATTTTTTTTTTGTTTTGTATTTTTTGATGGTGATGCAAGAATGGACATGTACAACATTTGTTTTAGAATGTAGTTAAGGTTTTTCTGAGACTAGAATGCTTTAACTTAACTAGCCAAGACTGTACATTTATCTTACAAGACTTTTGAACAAGGTACAAATCAGACTTGAGTTTGACCAAGTTATTTCACATCCCTATGTGTGCGATTGAATTTGTTTATGTGGTATTTTTCAGGATACCACCAGTTCCAGATAGGCTGTCCACCAAACCTATATTGAGGATCACCTAATTAGCTCCACTAACTCCTTTGTTGTATTTTAGTAAGATTAATCCATAGGACAATCTAAGGTACCATAAGCTAGCTCATCCACATGCAAACATTGGTCTTCTCACATGCAAAGCTAATGTGATAGACATATCGTCATGCATTTAGGATACCACCATTGCCAAGTAGGCTGTCCACCAAACCCGTAATGAGGATCACCTAGATGGTTTTTTGAATGCTGAGAATTCCAGGGATTCAAGCTCGGGCGTCTTTCGGGTGCTTGACTTGTTGGGATACTTGCTCTCATACATAGTGATAAAAATCACTGTTTATTTTTCTCTTTTGTTTTTCTTTTTGAGCAAGGAGTTTGAATAGTGGTGATAACCACTGTTATTTGATTTTGCATTTTTAGGTTTCAAAGTTGGGCTCGTAGGTTTTTGGCTTGTGAATGGGATTGATCCTTGTTGGCTTTGGGGATGACTACCCATCCTGTTTAGGGATGTGTAGTACGAATCCTTATGACTTTGGGGACCAAAGGTGATTGGGGATATTATTATGTAATGGCATTGATCTTTTAGGCCTTGGGGATGACTACCCATCCTTGTCATGGGCATGTAGTACAAATCCTTATGACTTTGGGGACCAAAGGTGATTGGGGATATGATTATGGAATGGCATTGATCTTTTAGGCCTTGGGGATGACTACCCATCCTTGTCAGGGGCGTGTAGTACAAATCCTTATGACTTTGGGGACCAAAGGTGATTGTGATTTTTGTTAGTGGTGAAGACCACTATTTATTATGGGGAATTGGATGGGGAAGAGCTTGTCCTTTTGTCAATTCTCAGCATTCTTGAACCATTCGCATAGGGGGATGAACAGGCTAACCTTTCACCTATGGTACCCTAGACTACTTTGTAGGTTTCTCTTGCGTTCACACAACTTGGGAATTTTTTTTATGCATTTTAACTTGTGTTGGGATGCTATGTAACAAGGCGTGATCCAAGTAAAACTCTACCTTATAAAAATCGGTCTGACTTTGTACAGTTTTTGGCTAGAAATCTAAAGACAATTGAATGACGAAAACCCTAAAGACATTAGCAGACAACTGACTATGATAAAAAAATGTGGATGGCGTTATTCTGGATGGATGTGTTTACAAAATGGACTGAATGTGGAAAATGATGGAATTGCCTAGCAATTACAGTCTATGGTGCTTATGACGTGTATGGCCAGCAAATATGCCATGTATGGATATGATGCCTAAATGCAGTTTATTATATTTTTGTGTTTTGATTTTTAAGAGTATGCATGGAAGTGAGATGCAATTTTTTTGTTATTTTTTATTATCTTTTGTTTTTGTTTGTTTTTGAATATTTGTTTTTTGACCAAGCGATTGTGGGAACCCTTGGAGCTTTTGGTTTGACCAAAGAGTTTATGGATACCTTTGGGGCATTTTAGGTTGACCAAGCGATTGCGGGAATCCTTGGAGCGTTTGGTTTGACCAAGCGATTATGAGAATCCTTGGAGCTTTTGGTTTGACCAAAGGGTTTATGGACACCTTTGGGGCATTTTTGGGGTTGACCAAGCGATTATGGGAATCCTTGGGGCTTTTGGTTTGACCAAAGGGTTTATGGACACCTTTGGGGCATTTTTGGGGTTGACCAAGCGATTATGGGAATCCTTGGGGATTTTGGTTTGACCAAAGGGTTTATGGACACCTTTGGGGCATTTTTGGGGTTGACCAAGTGATTATGGGAATCCTTGGGGCTTTTGGTTTGACCAAAGGGTTTATGGACACCTTTGGGGCATTTTTGGGGTTGACCAAGCGATTATAGGAATCCTTGGAGCTTTTTGGTTGGGCTATGGCTCTCTTAAATATGGAATGGCCTCAAATGACTGATGTTCAAGGGTTCTAGTTCCTTGATTCCATCAAGAGAGGCTAGCCGGTATGTCCCAGGTCCTATTTTATTATTAATTACATAAGGACCTAACCAGTTTGCCATGAACTTGTCCCTTAGATGGGGCAGCAAGTTAGAGTTTTGTTGGTTCTCTTTTAAGACCAGGTCACCAACCTGAAAGTCCCTCAGGTGAACTTTCATGTTGTATGCTTTCTTAAGTCACTCTTGGTAGATACGCAAATGCTCGAGAGCATTGACGCGTCATTCATCAAGCAACGTAAGCTGGTCTAACCGGGCCTGTCGCATAGTGTCATCATCGATGAACTCTTGCATTGATATGCATAGGGAAGGAATTTCCAACTCGAGAGGCATGACTGCCTCGGAGCCATACACCAACGAAAATGGAGTTGCCCTAGTGGGCATCCGAATGCTAGTGCGATAAGCCCATAGAGCAAGTGGTATTTGAATGTGCCAATCCTTATGACTATCTATGACCATATTTTTAAGGATGGCCACTAGCATTTTGTTTGATGCCTCTGCTTGCCCATTTGCCTACGGATAATAGGGTGTTGAAAAACTATGCTAAATTTTGTACTTTGTTGTCAAAGCACGCACATCTTTGTTTTTAAATGACGTCCCATTATCTGAGATGATCTTGGATGGAATACCAAAATGACATATGATGTTATGTAAAATAAACTCTGCAATGCGGGTTCCAGTCATAGAGGTAAGCGAAATTGCTTCCACCCACTTGGTGAAGTACTCTGTGGCCGTTATGATAAACGTGTGATGACCTGACGATGTAAGGGAGATCTTTTCGATTAGATCTAAGCCCCACTGCAAAAATGGCCAAGCCGATTGGATCGACTGCAAGGCTTGAGAAGGTACATGTGTCAAATTGGCATGGTGTTGACACTTTATGCACTTCCTTACATACGTACAACAATCTCGCTCTAAATATGGCCAATAATAGCCCATGCAGAGAATGCACTTTGCGATGGCCATACCGTTGAAGTGGCCACCACATGTACCATCGTGCACTTGGGTGATCACCCAAGTAGACTCTTGCTGGTCCAAGAAATGGAGGAGGATTCCTTCGTAGCTCTGACGGTACAAAATGTCTCCTAGCAAGACATGTTTTGCCACTTTCTGTTTGAATGATCTTTTTATGGCATGCATCAATCCAAGTGGGAGGTTACCTAGCTTGAGGTAGTCTCTTATGGGTGTGTACCAATCTTGCTGATCAAAAACCTCGATGGTATGAACTGCCAATCCCTCTTGAAGTTCATCCCTAGCAAAAGCTGAGCGAGAATGGACCTGTAAGAATAGCGTTGTGTTACTATTAAGAGGGGTCGGGGAGAACAAGGACCCCTAGTTGGCATGATTCAGACTATCATGGATTCGAGAGAACTTATCTTGAGATGGTTCAATCTGGATCAGGTGGATTCCTGGTGTTAGATCAGAGCTTGCACGCTCCATCATGGATTGTGATAGTGTTTTGACTTGAATGGTTGTCATCTCACTGGAAGGGTCTTGCAGGATTAGTGACCCCAAGGAGGCCATAGTGTCCGCAAAATGATTCGATGATCGAGGGAGTGCCTCGATGTCGTACCATTCAAGATTTGCTAGGAATTTGTCCACAAGGGCTTTGTAGGCCTATAGAACTGGGCATTTGCATTGGAATACCCCTTTTACTTGGTTGACAATTAACAATGAATCACCAAAGATGTTCAAGCATTTGATGTTCATGGTGATTGTTGTCTGAAGACCTATGAGCAAGGCTTCGTATTCGGCATTGTTGTTGGTGCATGGGAAATCTAGTTTAAATGATAGAGGCATTGGAGCCCCTTGTGGTGTGAAGAATACAATTCCCATGCCACCTCCTTGCTCACATTTAGAACCATCAAAGAATAAGGTTATGTCGGCCTGTGACTCAGGCACATCAAAATCTAGCGATTCTGAGACATGGAAGACCCCATCATCGGGTAGCTCTATGGTCAGAGGCTGATCATCTTCGAGAGGAGCCTCTGCTAGTTGATCGATGATGACTTGACCTTTGATGGACTTCTGTCCAATGAATTCGATGTCAAACTCCATCAACAACATGATCCATTTTGTCATGTGGCTACTATGATAAGTATGACTCATCATGTACCGCAATGGATTCTCCTTAGACACAACATACGTCATGTTGCTCAGCATGTAATGGCATAGCTTTTTGGTAGCAAACACCACCGCCAAGCATAGCTTCTCAACGTATGCATAGTTAAGTTCATAACTGACCAGGGTGCGGCTAAGATAGTAAGTAGCCTGTTCTTTGTGTAATTCATTTTTTTGGGCTAGCATGGCGCCCAGTGCCACCTCAGTAGTTGAGATGTATAAGTAGAATGACACTCCTGGTCTAGGTGGTGCCAATACTGGCAGTGAAGCCAAGTATTGTTTGATGTCATCGAAGGCAGACTGGCACTCGTCATCCCAGTGAAATGCTACCCCCTTGTGCAATAATTTATTCATGGGTCGGCACTTGTCAGATAGCTATGCTATGAAGCGCTTGATTGACGCGACCTTTCCCTACAGAGCTTCTGAGCTGCTTGATGGTAGTTGGGGGGAGCATTTCAAGGATTGCCTTGACTTTATGTGGATCCACCTCGATGCCTCATTTTGAGACTATGAAACCCAAGAGTTTTCCAGATGTGATGCCAAATACGCACTTCTTGGGGTTTAGTCTGACTTTGTGTTCGATGAGGCGATCGAGGATCTTGCTTAAGTCATCGAGATGATCTGGGCGCAAAAGAGATTTGGCCAACAAATCATCCATGTAATCTTCCAAATTTTTATGCATGTGATCATGGAAGATGTATGTCATGGCACGTTGGTAGGTGGCACCAACATTTTTAAGGCCAAAGGGCATGACCTTATAACAAAATGTTCCCCAAGGCATTGTGAATACCATTTTTAGTTGGTCCTCGGGATTGATACGAATCTGATTGTATCCCGAGAAACCATCCATGAGGGATAGCATTTCATGGCCCATTGTAGCATCTACCAATGCATCGATGCTAGGCAAGGGGAAATCATCCTTAGGACTCACTTTGTTTAGATCTCAAAAATTGGTGCATATGCGAATCCTCCCATCGAGTTTCTTGATGGGTACCATGTTGGACAACCATGGTGGGTAATCCATGTAGATGACAAACTGTGCATCCAACAACTTTTGTAGCTCATATTTGACCATTAAGGCTACTGTTGGGTGCATCTTACATAGTTTTTTCTTGACTGGCTTGACTGTCGGATCAAGCGTTAGATTATGCATGACTAGCTATGGGTCTAGCCCTAGCATGTCTTTGTAGGACCATGCAAAAACCTCCTTCTTCTCTTTGAGAAGGGCAATGTAGTCGGCTTGCTCTTTGGGGGATAGACTTACCCCTAGCTTGATGATCTATGGATTCATTGGATCAGAGCCGATGTCTACGTCAGTCATCTCCTCGACTGACATGTGGGACCCATCCTCCAACTGGTGTGGAGTTGGGATCAAGTGGATATCATTCACTGAATTTAGATCTACGTTAGGAACTTCGGGTCCCTCTTCAACATGGAAGATATCTTGAGTTGGTCCTAGGGTGAAATGAAGCATCTCACCACAAGGCCAATACTCTGATGGGGATGGTGGTGAATTAACGTGATCCCAGTCTATGGCATCTAGGTCTAGATACAATGACCATGTTGGATCGACTGGATTGCGGATGGGGGTAGTTAAGTCAATGGAGATCATGTTGATGAAATGATTTTGGTCTCCATTACCATGGGGGTGGTGACTCGGACTTCCTTGATGATTTTTGTGCTCTGGATCTGGCTCTGGGGGTATTGGCACAAATGGATCAGCCCTATGTGCGGATAGAAGGATAGGGTCTACCCTTGGCACTGATAACTCTATAGGGTCTCTGGGTGGAAGGTGCTCTCTGTATGCCCAAAGTGGCGGATGCAACACTTGGTCCAACTATGCTGGGTTTAGGTGCCACCTATGCCTTGGCCCCATGTTTAGCTGTTGAAACATGTCATCAATGTCCATGGGGTATTGTTGCTACCACATATGATTGAGATATGCCATCTCAGTTTCATCTTCATAATCATTGTCGAAGATCCATAGGCCTTCGTTGGCTCTAACAACTATTTGTGACATGTGAGGCTCGTCCTACTCGAGCAAATTGATCTGGTCCCATCGGGGTTGTTTCGCTCTCTATGGGGGGACCTAATTTTCTTGAGGTGGCACTTGCTCGATTGGAGCATCCAAAGGGAACATTGCCAAGAGGCTTTCTTGATAGTCATCCATGGGGGTCACTTGTGAGTGATTGCTATCAGATTCGAAAGGGTCCCATGGTGCTACCTCATACTCTGACTCATCTTCTAAGATCCTTCTTGACCTTGTCTATATCCCTCTTGTAGGTGAGTCCTCAAACTTTCTCCTTTCTCGATCGAAGGGAAGGGGTTGTTGAGGTCAACAAGGTTGGTTGTCAACAATGGGAGATAATCCCCCAATGTATATGTTGTGTTAGGATTGGCATATGGATCTAATGCCAACCCATCCTTGTTGCCTATCCCTAGGCCTTGCATGTTCTCTACCAAGATGTCCAGGGGCAAAGGGTGGTTGAACCCTACTCCTGACTTGTCGTATGGCATCTGATATCTTGGTTGGCAAAGAACGCGCACTCCTTGCTCATATCTACCCAACCCATATCCATGCCAATTGCATTGGCCAAGATATCTCAAAGTGAAGTCTGGGTTGGACAAATAGTTGACGTCCTCAGCAAAGGGCTCTTCATCTTCTTCTTCTTGCATGTAAGGTTCTATGCCATTATCGAGGCCCCCATATACAAAGTTTATCTGATTTGGTGGGTAGCCTAGAGGAACAATAGTACCGATGGGGAGGCGAGGTCTCCCCATGTCCTGCATGGACTCAATTGTGGGTGTTGCTACAATGTTCCACACTAGGTACTCCCCCAAGCCCGTATTGGCCATCTCAATGGTGATCATTGGTGGTTGAGGGGGAGGGAATGGGAGTTCTTCCTGAGTCCACTCCATGTCGGGTGAACTAGGCATCTCGACTTCCATTCGGCTAGGCATCTCTTCGATAGAGATGGTTGAGACTGATGGCGGTGCCTCTTCCAGGGGTTTCTTCCCATTGTCCTTCGGTGTGGCCACCGTAGGTGGCATCGTTGGTGAAGGACCAGATGATGAAGATGGACCCAGCTGGGGATTTGATGGACTTAACAGTGGGGATGCATGCAGAATCAGACCCTATTTAGATGGATTCAACTAAAAATCCAAATGTGTCGATGGAAGGGTCGATTGCGGCATCAGCTGCACCGCATTGCAATACTTGAAGGGCTCTAAGTCTACCGAGACTACATGCACCTGCCCTTCGAATGTGTACTTTAGGCATTGATGAGCTATCGAAGGGACACACTTCATGTCCCTGATCCAAGGTCGGCCCAACAAGATATTATAGGCCATCTCACCTTCCAAGATGTGGCACAACGTAGGAATAGTCTTTTGTCCCACCTAGATGGGCAGGACAATTGTGCCAACCATCGAGCATATCGCATCATTGAATGCTCATAGAGTATAGGTGGAGGCCATGATGTGAGATGCTAGAAACTTTAGGTGTTTCAATGCCACTATTGTAATTATATTACTGGATGAGCCAGTGTCCACCAACACCCTCTTATATGGAATCTCGTTGACCCATGCAATGATGTGCAGGGGTGGATCCGCCATGTCACCAGTCACTGATTTTAGCTCATCCTCTCTAAAGGTGATGACTGGCTCGGTGCATCATTTGACATGTCCCATGAAGTTGTTGAAAGAGTTTGCTTTATGGGGCTGCAGCTCGATGGCTTTTAGTATCTCCATTAGAGCCTCCCGATGGGGTGATGATTGTTGTATGAGCTCATAAATGGAGAGCCTAGCCGACATGGTCCTCAAACTTTGGGTAAGTTTGGTCTGAATCATGGCCACTGGTCTAGGTAGAGGAGGTTGTGTAGGGTGTTGTTGAGGTTGTGACATTGATGGAACCTCTCCTATAGCTGCAGTAGGGGTAGTTGTGCTTGGGTACCTCTTGTTCCTAGTCACGATGCTTATCATCCCTACATACCCTTGCATGGGGCAGTTCTGTGTCACCTCATTGACTTGTAGGGTCTTTGCCTACACATCATGGGTAGGTAGGGGGTCTTTGAAGACCTCCATCTATTGGTTGTTTGGTGCAATGGGATTATCCACCGCTAGCATCTTGTTGTCTATTAGGTCTTGCACTAAGCTTTTGAATTTCCAACATGCATAAAGGTCATGTCCCTTTTTTTGGTGAAACCTACAGTACAAGTCTTCCCTATAACCTTTGGGTTTTGGCACGTTGGGGTCTACAGGTCGACTCTCTGGTAGGTTTATCAAGTTTTCCATTGACAAACGGTCAAACAAGGAGTCTTTAGACTCTGTAAAGGGTGTGAATTGTCGCCTAGGGTGATGCTATTAATTTTGCTCTTGTCGATGATTTTCTCTTTCATAGCTATCAAGAGGCACTACCTGATAATTAGCCTTTTGGGGTTGTGTTGCTTGTGCAGGCTTAGGCATGTTTATAGCAACCTGATTGACCGTAGTGGGTTTCGGTTGCGTGGTCCCTATTTTGGCATTTTTAGGCCACTCTTTCTTTCATGGCTTGGCAATCTCACCATCTTGTATCTTGATCTCCTCAATGATTCTGGCTTGCACCAGGGCTTCCTCAAGAGTGGCATATTGCTGTAGCTGCAATAGCATGGAGATCGACCTCAAATAGCTCTTTGAGAACATTTGGGTCAGGTCGGCCATGGGAGGGAGGTAGGGCAGCTTTGAAAGCAACGTCCTCCACCGATTTCCATAGGCCACCATGGTTTCTTCCTCATACTGCCTGAGGCTAGCTAGGTCACTTAGTGATGCCTTCTTCTTGGTGTTGAAGGTGAAGCATTCGAGGAATGCATCCACTAGCTGATCCAAGTTACTGATGCTATGCTTTGGCAACTGAGTGAACCAATCCGAGGTAGGGCCTACGAACGTGGTTATAAATGTTCTTAGCAACAAAGCATCATTGTCTTGAATGCCAAAGCATTGGCTCAAGAATCTAGTCACGTGCTCTTGGGCATCCTCCTCCCCTCTAAATATTGCCAACTAGGGTAGCTTAAAGTGTTCAGGGTATGGGGGTGTCGGCACTGACGGATGCACAGGGTGACTACGGAGCTGGCATAAAGTGGGATTTTGGGGCCCAAAAGTCTTGGTCTCCATAGACTCTAAGTGCTCTAGCAGCGCTTTATATGCATCAAAAGATTTGATCTCTTCCTCCTTGGTTTGTTCCTACTACGGGTTGTGGGGAACTTGAGGCCTATGGAGGGGTGGCCGGATAGCACCCCCTCTGCCTTGGTAGGGCATTTTAGCCTACTCTTCTTCTTGCTCATACTCCTCATAGGCTTCTTGAGGAGTTCTTGGGTGAGACCTATAAACATGGGTGGGTGCCCACGGAGGGTGCCCATCATTGTTTCTGGGAGTGGCCTCCCGCTCAAGTCTAGGAGGTCTCGGAGGCAACACTTGGTAAGGTCATGGAGACCTGTCTCGCACCAAGGGGTTGTGCCTCTCATACAACTCTGCCCTCTATGTGCGAGGGGTTGGAACCCTCTCAGGCATAGTGTTCTAGAGTAGCTCATCTATTTGACGTCGAATGCGCTCTTTGCTAAGGCGATACAGGTGCTCCAACTATTGTTGGTCTTGCTCAAGCTACATGATTTGCGCTTGGTGGGTGGCATGTCTGGAAAATGCTAGGTCAATTTGTTCCACCGTCTTGAGTCTAGGAGGCCTAGATGCCTCTCCTACATATTTATCTCGATCATGATGATCCGAGATCTCTATAGGTCACTTTCCTCTATCGAGGTTGGTGGCATTCACCCGAGGCTCTAGCCTCAGTAGGTGATCTTGATAGATAGCAGTTGTGGAGGTGCATTGCTCCCATACTATGTATTGCTCTTGAGGAATGCAATGGTCTTCCTCGTGCTCCCTTTCGTATATGTGAAAGGGGTGGGCAGAGTTGGCTCGCCCTATCTGAAGGGCCTTGTGCTCTGGATTTGGCCTATTGTTTCTGATAGTAATAAGGGGTAGAGGAGGGATGATGTAATCATGTGGCCCCTCCTTATGGACCCTATGTTGTTCTAGCACTTCATCGCATGGTGGCCACTCATAACGAGCATCCAAGGGAGCCTTCCCGCCTAGGTTAAGTGCTACGTGTAAGGACTCCTCCTGGAAGGGTCTATGCTGAATGGGAGTGCCCCTCGAAGGGGTGCCTCTATAGTCCCATTCCGTCATGGTATGATGTGGACTATTTTGTGGGTCAGGCCGCCAAGGTGGTATGACCAAGTCCTTGGGGCTATAGCGGAGGTGACTTGTGCCTCCTTGTACACTTTTCGTAGCCTCTGCCCGTGATTGGGCTTGGCTACGGGTGTACACCATGGTGGTGTCTCTCTACAAGCTATGTAGGTTTTTATCTTCTTTATGATTTTTATTCTACACTAAACAAAAGGAACCACACAATCAAAGAAGTGATTATCTCATTTATAGATTAAAGGTGTGCCCTAAATCTGGTTTAGTGTGTTTTGATTTTTGTTTTGAAAGCTTTGTAAAGAACGTGTTGTTGTACATGCAATATGATGGCTCTTATGTCTCCCAAATGGTCGCCCCTTCAATATACCACTGCCAGGCCTTTATACCGAACCTCTCAATATACCCGCCCTTACGTGAGGGAAACTATTGGTACGCGAGAGCAAAAAAGTACGTGGAACATAGGCGGTACGGAAGGGGGATCACCCTATTTTTGACACCTACCATAGAAGACTTATCCTCATGCACTGGGAATCACCCCAGCTACACTTGGTCAGCTTTCATCAGGATTTACGTCTAGCAACAGTAGCGATCGGGGTTATGTATGCAAAAATTCAAGCCAAGGTGGTGATGAAATCCACCGTTGGTCTTGATCAAGGGTTGGGGTTTTACGACCAACTCCTTGGTGTTTAAATTACCACGTGGTGTGTGGGGTTCTTTTTATTTGTGCAAAGAAAGAAAAACATGCAGTAAAACTCTCCTATGCAAGCAAAGAAATAGGAAATGACAGAGACAAAAAATAGAAAATGATAGAGGATGCTCAGAACCCCTACCTCTTCTCTGCCCAAACCGGATGCCTCTGAGTTTCTACTCTAAAATTGCATAGAGAGCTAATCATCCCGGGGTGGGATGAATATCAGAACTGTATTCATCATAGGGTGGGACGAATGCCCATTCATCCCTGGGTGACACGAATTCGAGCTCCGTACTCGTCACAGGCTGGAACGAGCAGCAGTCCAACGCTTGAAAGATCGACACCTGCAAGCAAAAACACACAACTTTTGATCAGAAATTTGATCTCAAAATCAGGGGACAGCGTCCCACCGTGATCGCCACTGAAAGCACGAGGATACGAAAGCAAACAAAAGGGAAATGTAACGCTAAGTCCTACGAACGAGAATGCATGAAAAGAGGGAAAACAAACGAACTGAAATGAGATTTAAAGCAAATGTAAAAGTGCAGCCCTTTATTTTATTAATTTTCTCGAGATCGGGTTACAATACGTCTCCTCCCTTTTCAGGGGCTAGGAGCATCGGACATAGTTTGGTTACACCACGAATGATACATTCCCCTTGGGGATCTTTCGCGTGCCCACATTGAAAATGGGTGGACCAAACATCGCCGCCGCTTGCGTGAATGCATCTATAGTTCCTTGCTGCCCCTCCGGTGTCGAGATCCTGCATTCAGAGAAATAGTAAACGATTAGTAGCACCTGCGGATGGAGGGAAACATGCGATCCCCAAGGCCTACGGTTAATGCATGCATAAAATAATTAAAATGATAACTAAAACATATCAGAATAAGCTAAAAATTTGATAGAAGCAAGAAAACATTACCAGGAACACACTACAAAAGGAACAGTCAAGAAATCTACCACAGATTTCTAATCGCTCCGAGGGTGGGATGATTAGGACTGTCATAAAATGTCAGAAGGTGACCTCCTAAATGTCCCATCCAGGGGCCTCCAAAACACCTACAAAGTTGGGGTTAGGCAAAATGGGGCATTTTGGAATGACCCAGAAGGTCATATTTTGCAAATTTAGCCTCGATCACCCTATATCCGATGATGCTCCCTGTATGTTAGCGAAAGCGAGAAATAATAAAATCACAGCCAAAACTCATCAGAATCACATGAAACTTGAATGGCAGCATATGTAAATAACCTAAAATCAAATGCAAAAGAAATAGTAGGGAAATCTACCACAGATTTCTAATCGCTCTGGGTGGGGCGATTAGGACTACAATAGTGCAGGGGGCACCCGAGGGCAGGACGCCCATCGTTTGGGGCTCGGTTTTGGCACCAATCCACTTGGGATGGGTCCAAAACCTCTTATGGGGTTGTGTCAGCAAATTGGGTGGGGTATTGTGGCCAAATGTTCAGGTTTTGGGTCCGGATTGCACTTCCAATAATCACCCAATAACCTCCCTTCCAAAAGAGAGATCAAGGATGTAAGAAGCACAAACGATGGGTGAGGATGTAATTCGGCAGCACTCCATTGCTCCAAATGCTCCTGCTCTATCCTTTTTTTGGGGTGAGAAGACCCACCATTTTATAGACCTGAGGGTCTCTTGTGAATGAGCATGCAGAGGCACCACTTGGCCATCATGCCTTCTCAGGGGAGAGAAGATTCCTCCCTGATTAAGGGGTCCATGACTGCCTCTATGACTGCCTCTTTGAGCTCAGAAATGCTCACTCACACTCCCATGCATTGAAGGTGGAGTTGAGTGGTGGATCTAGGCTGCCATTTGTCAAGGTTTGACCTTTTGCCCATCAAACCTGCTATTCGCCCCACCCTAGAGCGAATACTGCTAATCATCCCAGGGTGGGATGAATACCAGTTTGTAATCATCCCAGGGTGGAACGAATAAGGAGCAGGGTGCCTGAAAGGTGCCAAATTGACCTCTGACCTTCCAAAACTACTGTGGGAGTGGTTAGGACCACTGTTTAACCTCTGGGGGCTGCCCTAGGGGCTGTGTATGCCAATTCGATCAGTGTTTGTAGCCACATAATCGGATTGGTGTTGTTTTGGTGTCTACAAAAAGTGATTGAGAATGCTTGCTAAATAAAAGATATGAGAATGAAGATGCTAGAAACATATTTGTAGAGTATACCTATAGTGAAAATCCATGGTGATTTCCTCTCCAATGGGTTCTATTTATAGATTCTTGGAGGAAGGATTGAGGGGGAAATGGATTCTAAATGACTTGGGAGAAGAATCCAAAATTTAAAATTGGTGAATCTGGTACATTTTTGGGGCACGTGGGATAAATGGTATTGGATAGAAGAAGGTGATACACATCCTCTTAGATCATGCTAGAATATTCTAAGCATTTGTCAAATTCACCACTGGGACCAAATTTGCCACTACCAAATTCACCACTAGTCTAGGTAAGTGTATTTTTTATGCATTTTTGAGCATAAATAGATATCCAAACATAGGCATATTTATATTCATTGGAAAGCTCTTTTTTATCCCAATCTAATGGTGGTGGTTTTGTGATTTTTTTTTAAAATTTTATCTCGAATATGACCTTACATTTTAGAGCTATAAAAACTCTAAATTTGGGTATGAATATGATTGATTTGATTTTGTTGATTGAAAGGATTGCAAAGGCAAGGTGATTTATGAGTTTTTCTAGGATTGGGAATTGATTAAATATGCAAAATTTGATACCTAATTTGACAATGTTAGGATGCCTTGATGATATATCGTTTGATGCCTTGATTGAGAATGACGTTGGCTAGGTTTGTCAAAATTGGGTGTGTACACCATCATATTCAAGAAAAATAATAGAACACAAGGGCTATGAATGAGTCACTCATAAATATAGATGTCAACAATTAAAATAGGTAACATTAAATATATATTAAACGTAATTTTATATATAAATAGAACTTAAAACCTTTTGAAAAGGGAAGAACAAAACACTAATAAATAATTACATAAACCAAAATAAACTACAAAAAAACTCAACTCAATGTAAGCTTAAATGAAAATAAAATAACAATTATGTAGATAGACCACTAAGGGAGACATAAATGGAGAAAAGGTAATCTCTTTTGTAATCATTGATGTCAGATGTTAATTCAAAGCATAATACAATATTGCTACAACATGGCATACTATATTTGTAAACAATGTTTGATATAGGTCAAGCAATGAAGGATCCCACAACATCTTTCATTATGGTCATCTCATCATTTCTTCTAAACAAGATTGTTTCCTCTTTATGGGAAACATACACATTGAATTTTCAATAACCTTCACCCAAATGTTGACCATGTACAAGGTCTTCAAGGATAATATTGATCACTATGCCTTTGAAGATTATGTTATCCTAGATCAATCATGATGCAAATATCTATAAAGTGGATATTTTTGTATCATTAACTTGTGTTTAGGATTTAAAGATTATATTACTTAATACTATCTAATTGTATGTTGTTTATAACAATGTATTATGATCATTCATTCCTTAAACCCATATTTTGCATCCAAAATTTATTCATGTTATCAATTTTTTATTAAATTATTTTAAGAAACCCATATCCTCTAGGAATATTATATTTTACATGCTTTGCTACTCATTGCTATTTCATATAAAATTTCTTTATTTATTGCATTTATATTATGTTCTCTCAATTTGTTTTAACATCTCACTTTTATGGAGATCATGATGCTTTAGTGAATTTTTTTTTACTATTTTGTAGCCAATGGTTCAAATTATACCGAATATCTTACTTACCTCTATGAATATCCAATAACCTGATTCATTTTTAAAGTGGATCCTTCTCTTTCCATAGAAAAACTAACAAAGCATCTCATTTTTTAAAAATAATATTTCTTGGTAATATGCTTTTTCAATTGATTTTATTATAATAGCATACAAATTTTATTGTTCTCATTTAATTTTTTTAATGTATTGTATGTATTTCATTTCACTAGCTAAGTAGATTATTGGATCACATTTTTAATATAATAAATCCTATATGCCAACACTTCACCAAGCACTAGCCACCAACACATAACACCATCTTAGATGCAAATGTTTAAATAAAATCATATTTATATGTCAATCACTATTGGTATCCTTTGAAGCAGCTCCCTCAAATCCCCTTAGGGTAAGGCTACACTAGTCATAAGGGAATATTTTAATCTTGACAACAATTAAGACATTGCATGGAGCTATCATTTTTCCTTTTTGAATCAAATTTCATGTAGGAAGAGATTAAATATTTTTGTATTCCTATACAATTTGTTAGAGAAATCATTGTTGTATACTAAAAAAGGGGATTCTATGGACCCAATTCACCAAGGTCTTAGAAAATTAATTTTTAAATTCATGGCTAAGAGAGGGGGAAATGTGGAGGATTTTAACCAAGCATTGATTAGTTCTATAGTTGGAGATCTAAATTCTAGGGATTCACCCTCTAATTTGAATAATGATTCACTCAAAAATCTATCCCTTGTTAAATATTCTAAGGCTAAAGCCACCTCTAAGGTTAAGGAGACGAATTTGAAGATGGAGCTAAATAAGGAGATAAAGCTGAAGAAGAACCTAGGTGAAGTTGCTACCCATAAAAGAGATTCTAAATATAGATATTATAGGACTAGATGCTCCAAGCATTTAATGAGTAAGATAAAACAGAATGAGAAGGTCACCTGATGAGGATGAACAAACATGAACAAAAAAAATGCCAAGGAGTTAAATAAAAATTATTCAATATTGGAGCCCAATCCTAGACCGAAGATACTCTTTCCACATCCAAAATCCCCTTTTAAAATCTACTTTCCCGCCCAACTGACAACCAAAAAAAATTTCAATTCTACTTTCCTGCCCAACTGGTGGTTGACAAAATTTCAAATTCTAATTTCCTGCCCAATTGGTTATCGACACAATTTTAAATTCTACTTTCCTGCCCAACTAGCGACTAAAAATTTAAATTCTACTTTCCCACCCAACTGGCGGTTGACAAAATTTTAAATTCTACTTTTTCGCCCAACTAGCTGCTGAAAATTTAAATTCTACTTTCCCGCCCAACTAGCGGTTGACAAAATTTAAATTCTAATTTCCTGCCCAACTGGTGGCTGAAAAAATTTTAAATTCTACTTTCCCGCCCAATTGGCAGCTGAAAAACACCAAGGCAAAACACTAAGAATTTTTTTTTTTTTTTTTGTTGATGCAAGATTGCTTTGTTGCCACTAGATGCTCCTGCATAAGACACCTAGGGTAAGTTTGATAAGTGACCTCACTTCTATGTTGTTGGAGGAAAACCAAGGAGCATCCAAACATGAACAAAAAAAAATGCCAAGGAGATAAATCAAAATTATTTTAATCATGCCAGCCCAAAGGGCGAAAATTACATTGCCAGACTTGTTCAATATTGGAGCCCAATCCTCGACTGAAGATCCTATTTCTAGATCTAAATCCCATTTTAAAATATACTTTCCTATCCAATTGGTGGTTGAAAAAATTTTAAATTCTACTTTCGCGTCCAACTGGCAGTTGACAAAATTTTAAATTCTACTTTCTCGCCTAATTAGCGGCTGAAAAAATTTGAAATTCTACTTTACTACCCAAGTGGCGGCTAAAAATTTAAATTCTAATTTCCCCCCCAACTAGAAGCTGAAATTTTTTTTAATTTTCTTTCCCTCCCAACTAGCAACTGACAAAATTTTAAATTCTACTTTCCCGCCCAACTAGTGGCTGACAAACACCAAGGTAATTTTTTTTTGTTGATGTAAGATTGCTCTGTTGCCATTGGATGCTCCTGAATCAGACACCCATGGTATGTTTTAGAAGTGACATCACTTCTTTTTTTTTGGAGGAAAACCAAGGTGGTCAACCTCGAACTTGGACAACCAAGTCAAATCTTCTACAGGCCTTCCCTTCCATTTCACCAGATATTCTTCATACGACCTATTTCTTTTACTTCTGCCAATGTGGGTATCCAAGAATTCCTCTATCTCTTCTATCACTAGAGTCAATTTTGGAACACTCCACAACTTTGTAACTAGTTCCTTAGAACTATCGCCTTCATGATACTCTACCAAATCAAAAATATTGAACACATGTGATATGTTCAACCCACTCGGTAACTTCACCTCATATGCATTTCCTAAATTTCTTTTTTGTAAGATCATGCAAGGTCCAAAATTCTTCATTTTCAACTTGTTATATTTTTTAGCAGGAAACCTCTCCTTTCTCGGGTGCACCATGACTTCATAACCAACCTGAAACTCCTTAAAAATCATTTTCTAATCTGCCTTTATCTTGTACTGAGTGTTCATCTTATTGATGTGTTGTTTTTTTTCTTCATTAAAAACCTTCAGGTGCTTTGCAAAGTTCTCAGCTTTAGCACTATTCTTTTCTCTCCTATCCAACTTCCTCAACTCATAAGCATTTCTTGGACTACTCCCATATACAATATGGAATGGTGATTTACCATTACTATTGTTGATAGTCGTATCCAGAGTAATTGGTGTTGTATAAGCTCTCCAAGATTCAACAAAATTTGGGTCTTCAGGGTATAAACCCTTAAGTTCTTCAAACCCCACAAATTACACTCTCATTGTTGTCAACAAACTCTTTTCATCCATCTCCTTCAATGGATTTAGTTTATGGCACACTCTTTCCTTTATTAGGGAGTAAGTGTTGGCATGTCCATCATGGATTGCATGACCATAAAATTGCTATGGTCTTCCTAATAGCATATGGCAAGCCTCCAAAGGTAGGATATCACACAGGACCTCATCTTGGTATCTTCCAATATTAAACTTGATTAAGCACTGTTCACTGACCAATGCCTTATGGTCCTTCTACAACCATGTAATTCGATATGGATGTGGGTGTCTTCTCCTCTCTATCTGTAACTTAGTAACCATTTCTTTAGATACCAAGTTATTAGTACTATCATTATGTATAATAACATTGCAGACCTTACCTGATTTGCACCTTATGTAGAATAGGATCTTCCTTTGGTTTGGTTCCTTCTCCTCATTCAACAAGATTCTCCTTGTGGCCATAAATTATCCTCTCTCTTCCTCCTTAGAGTGCTCTGATTTAGTTCCTTCATCTCCAATAGCAGCTCTGGTATTACCCGTTGGCATCCTATTTGGCTTCTCTTGGTGCTATGGATACTCATATGCTCGATGTCCTTCTTCTCCATAGTTGAAACAAGGTCCATGAAACCCTCTTCCTCTATTTCCTTGGCTAGATCTACTTCCTCATCTTGGGTAGTTGCAATTCTGACCACAAGATTTGTAAGCATTATCTCCCTTCTGGTCCTAACTTTTACTAGCTTCTTATTTCTTCTCATCTCATCCTTCATTTGTTCTTCCATCAGTTCTTTCTCCATGACCTCTTCCTTTCTACTTACCCTCAAACCTTATTTTCAGCTTATCTTCAAATTTTAGAGCAAAATGGTAAGCATCCTCAATGGTGCTCATCCTAATTGGACTCAACTCTTATTGAATACTGGTTCTTAACCCATTGATGTAATATGACACCTTCTCTTTGTTAGCCTTAGAATGGCTAGTTTAGATCAAGATCTTGTAGAACTCCTTGATGTATTCTTTGATAGACTTTCCTGACTGTCTCAAACTTTACATCTTCTTTAGGAGATCCAACTCATAATATACCAGAATAAATTACCTCTTCATATTTTCCACCATTCATTCCCATCTAGTGATCCTTTATTTTCCCCTTATATTTTTTTCAAGTTGTACTCCTTTCCACTAGATTGTAGTATGACCCTTTAGTTTTTCTTAGCAAACTTGACCCGATTAGGATCTTCCACCTCTTCATATTCAAAATATTCTTCGAGATCATTGATCTAGTCAATCAACTTCTCTAGATTAAGATTTCCCAAGTATGCAGAAATCTCCATCTTTGGCCTCTTCCCAATCAGGGATATTTCTTTGTACAACCTCGCTTGGGCGAGATCTATTTTCTCTTCTTCTTTCTCAAACTGGTTTTCCTCTTCTTCGGCTTCTCTTCACTCTTTTATTCTCTTCTTAGGTCAAACCCTCTACGTAACTGTTCTTGTAATACTTGGACTTGCCTCTACAAAGCTCAAAAATCCTCTACTGATACTACGGTATTACTAGCAACACCTTGGTTCCTTTGTTGGGGCATCTTGCTTTGGATTCTCCATTCTCAAAATATAAATATTGGTGTAAACTACATCACATTCGATGTTCTACTTACACACTCAGGAACTCCCGCTCTGATACCACTTGATGAGGATGAACAAACATGAATAAAAAATGCCAAGGAGTTAAATCAAAATTATTTTAATCATGCCAGCCCAAAGGGGCAGAAATTACAATGCTAGACTTGTTCAATATTGGAGCCCAATCCCAAACCGAAGATTGTCTTTCTAGATCCAAAATCCCCTTTTAAAATATACTTTCCTGCCTAACTGATGGTAGAAAAAATTTTCAATTCTACTTTTCTGCCCAACTGGTGGCTGAAAATTTTTTTAATTCTACTTTCCCGCCCAACTAGTGGCTGATAAAATTTTAAATTCTACTTTCCCATCCAATTGGTGGTTGACAAAATTTTAAATTCTACTTTCCTGCCCAACTGATGACTGAAATTTTAAATTCTACTTTCCCGCCCAACTAGCGGTTGACAAAATTTTAAATTCTACTTTCCTGCCCAACTGGCAGCTGAAAATTTAAATTCTACTTTCCTGTCCAAATGGCGGTTGACAAAATTTAAATTCTACTTTCCCGCCCACCTGGAGGCTCACAAAATTTTAAATTCTACTTTTTCGCCCAGCTGGCGGTTGACAAACATCAAGGCAAAATACTTAGAAAATTTTTGTTTTTTTTTGTTGATGCAAGATTGCTTTGTTGCCACTGGATGCTCTTGCATCATCATCCTATGCATTATAGACTCTAAAGATTTTGAGGGTTCCTTCGCTATTATCATGAAGAAAGTCAAATTATCCAAGGGAGCTTCTATGGGAAGAAAGTTGATTTTTATCTTTTCATAGGACCCTCTCAAGATTTCCAAGTCCACTAGAGGATTCATGAAGGATGTGTTGATATCTTTAAGAACCACTCTAAATATGGTTGTTTCCTTTGTTGAAGAAGTTAACATATTTATGGAATAGATATAGTGGGATCAGAAAGACCCTTAGGTGGGAAAGAAACCAGAAGTGGATGATAAAATGAAGGATTGAAGGGTTATCCTTGTTCTCTTTATTATTTTTATTCTCCTTCTTCTCTTATTTTTTCTCTTGTGTTGTTTGGTTTAGCTTTTTGCTGGTGTTAGGTCCCTTTGTATGGGGTAATTTTATATCTGTTTTATTTTAGTTTTTTTTCATGAAAGCTTTTGCTTCTAGTTTGAAAATAGTCTCTAGTTTGTAAAAGTTTTGAGCATGCTTTCAAAACCCCTTCTTTTATTCTATCCAAATATATATGTTCATCACTAAAAAATATTTACTAGTTGTCAATACAAATTACTATTCTACTTTTTCACTTGGTGTCAACATATAAAAGCCTATAGTATAAGTCATCTTAATTACCTTCTTATAACTACCAAAATTTAAATTGATTTTATTTTGTAGGGATTTTACAATTGTATTCTATATTCCTATATATAAATTAACAATACTATAACCTCAAAATGAATTAAATCATTGTACCCTTTGCCACCATCCTAGACACCATGTTATAGATTATACATTTATATTATTAGAAGTACATTGAATGAACCATGTAAGTAAAATTTTAATATTTATCATCTCTTAACTAAACATAAATATTTGAAAATTTTTGTTATGAATTTAACAAGGAATTATATCAATTGCATTGTCCACCCCATATATTATAATGTATTGAAATTACATTAGTTAAAAAAATTAATACAATGGTTATTAGGTATATGAAAGAATATTACATCTATATAAATATATTTTATTACTATATCCAAAAAAAATTAAATGCGTGGCTTGCGTTTTCTCTATCCTCACCAAAATAAAAGGTTACAAAACTAAGAAATCCTCATTTTTTCTCACATGTTTTAAAAAAAAAAAACCTTCTGAATTTTTCAAATGGCCTACCCTATAAAGTCATTTTATATGGGAGCTTGCGTTTTCTCAATCCTCACCAAAATAAAAGGTTACAAAACTAAGAACTCCTCACTTTTTCTCACAAGTTAAAACAAAAAAAAAAACCTTTTGAATTATTCAAATGGCCTACGCTATAAAATCATTTTATATTTACTGTAAGATATACAAACATTTTACAAAATACAATCAAATATTAAAAATATAAAATACAATAATAATAATTCCCATAAAATATGTAGAATATATCAATGGAGACCTTGAAATGGAATGTCCTTGATTTTTTATGCCTCATTATTATTTAAAAAAAAAAAGTGCTTATGAAGAGTCAAGATTCTATGGAATTTGTTTTTACCCGATATTTATAAAGCTTTCTCTTATAAAAAAATAGTATTATCTATTGCAGAATTGTGAGGTGATGAAATTGTGTGGTGATGAAATGGACGCGCATGGGAACATCCAACTCATGGGAACAATAATTGATTTAAGGGTGGAAGTTCCTCTGGGTGGGTTATTGATTCTACCCAATGCTTACGCCAAATTTAGCTGAGAGATTGAAGGGTGAACATGGCCTGGTTGAAGCTGGTTTTAATTGCGTGCTTTTGGGTGACAGTATGTCATGGGTTTTATCCCAAAAAGTTATCCAATTTAGACTTTCCCCGGATTCCGGCCTTTCTGAACAATTCGGCGGCTGGGGCGTGGGACTGCTTCAAGAATTTGATAGACGCGCATAGGGGCGATAGGATGAAAGACATGCCCAACCTCAAGCAGTACTTTCAAAAATTCGGCTACCTCACGGCTCCGGAGGGCCACAACATGACGGAGGACTTCGACGAGATGGTGGAGAACGCCGTGAAGATGTACCAGCGCAACTTCGGCCTCAACGTGACGGGAAATCTGGACGAGGCGACGGTTTCCCAGCTGATGACGCCGCGCTGCGGCCGCGAGGACGTCATCAACGGAACTTCCCTCATGTGGCGCAACAACGGCAGCGGCCACGCCCCTAACGGCCTAATCCACTGGGTCAAGCACTACACTTTTCTCCCGGGCAATCCCCGGTGGTCGATGTCCAAGCGGGACCTGACGTACGGCTTCGACCCCGACCACGAGGTTCCGGAGATCAACATGGCGGAGCTGCGCACTGTCTTCGGCAGCGCGTTCCAGCGGTGGGCCAACGTTATTCCCCTGACATTCACGGAGACGGACGACTATGGGAACGCGGACATCAAGGTCGGATTTTTCAGCGGCGATCACGGTGACGGCCAGCCTTTCGACGGCCCACTGAAGATTTTGGCGCACTCCTTCCCGCCCGAGGATGGCCGCTGCCACCTGGACGCTGCCGAGTCGTGGACGGTCGATTTGGCCGACGACCCCGCCCCGACGGCGATCGACTTGGAATCCGTCGCCACGCACGAGATCGGGCATCTTCTGGGGTTGGGACACACCAACGTCATGGAGGCCATCATGTATCCCTCCATTTCCCGACGAACTCGAAAGGTCGATTTGGCAGAGGATGACGTGGAGGGAGTGCAGAGCCTTTATGCTGGATATTAAATAATTATTTTATTTGTAGTGTCAGCTGATTTGTATAAGCTAAAGCAGCGACAGTTAATTTCTTATGTTGTAGGTCGTTAGTTAAATTTTCATTATAAAAATTGCATGTGACTATTTTATATTTCTATATATAAATTAGCATTAATATACCCTCAAAATTAACTAAATCATTGTCTCCTTTGCCACCATCGTGGACATCATGGCATAGATTAACCTTTTATATTATTATAAGTACATTGTATGGACCAGATAAGTAGAATTTTAATGTTTATCATATCTTAACTAAATATAAACATTTAAAAAAAATTGTTATAATTTGAACAAGAAATGATATCAATTGCTTCCTCCACCCCATCAACAATATCAATATATTATAATATATTCAAATTACATTGATTTAAAAAGTTAATACAATATATGAAAAAATATTATATCTATATAAATATTTTTTTTTACTATACCCAAAAAATATTAGATGTGTGCCTTGCATTTTCGCTACAAAACTAAAGACCTCCTCACTTTTTCTCACATGTTTGAAAAAACGAAAAAACAAAAAATAAAAAAATTACCTTTTGAATTTTTCAAATGCCCTATAAAGTCATTTTGATAAAATTTTCCAATTTATGGGAGCCTACCGACAATAATAATATAATATAATATTTTTTTTGAATTTATGTTATAAATTACTTTTAAGTTGGGGCACTTACCGAGAGGAGATCTAGGTTTCAATTCCACCAGCATGTTCATGCATAGCCCATATCTCGATCCGAATCTTCTGCATGTTACACCTGATTGACTGATAACGATGATATGTTTCCTGCTTGTTCGGTGGTCCCCTTTCATACCATGTAATGTCCATTTTTTCTAGGTAGCCAGTGTGCATAACAACTTAGCCTACTCACGGGTTCTTGTAGGCTAGGGCAGATTGCAAGGGAGCCTAACTGGAGTTCTGGAAGCGGATAATTGAGTGAAATGGGTATTTGAATCCACTCTCATATGTTGAATCGTATTGACAGAGCCTTGACTTACTATTTTTAGTAAGTTATTTTTTAGGGTTTCAGGCAAAACAAATAGTGCAGTGATATTATTCACTGAAATGGGTGTCCGTAGCTATCCTTAGTTTGCGGATCAGATAATCAGATGGCCATGTTTTTAATGTGCGAAGGTTTAATTTTATAAAGTAAAATTATTTAAATACTTTATATTGTTTAAAATCTTATTTTATAAAAATGGGACGTGGGAATTTAAAAAGAGTTATGTTTCATGATTTATCCCACATTGAGCGTGCATAAGGAGTTTGTTGTGGAGGAGTCTATTTATTCGGTGGCTTGGTCTCATTTCATTATATTCTAAATTTTAGTTATTTCCTCTAGAGTTTGAGGCCAGTGGCTGAGAATTCTTCTCCGAAGGGACATAAACCCCGACGGTATGGCTGAGGATGAAATCCCTTAGATTTTTGGAGATGGATGAAACCCCAGTTCTCTATTGATGAATTCACACAAGATTCACACTTGGAGATTCATCAATATTTAGAGGTATATTTCTTTTTTTGTTGATTTAGTATATTTCAAGGGTTTACAGACATATTATGGAAAGATTATATTTTTAAAATATTGTAATCTAAACCCTATTTTGAAAGAAATTTGAAATATAAAATTGTTAGCTATTTCTTATTTTTTGGAGTTGTATTTTCTGATTTTAAGAAACAATATAGTGTCCTAAATATTAAAAATATCACAATAGAGGGGGACATTACAGTGGTATCAGAGTTGGTTTTTCTTGCTAGCCTATTTAGGGTTTGTTGAAAATTTTAGAAATGATTTCAATATTGTGTGAAAAAAAAGTTGCATCACCAGTGAATATTTTTTAGACTTGGAAGTTAGGGTTTGGTTGTCGTTTCAAATATAAGGTTTCCAATTTTTAGTATTGGTGATCTGAATACCCATTTGGTTGATTTGGGCTTTAAGAGTTCTAGGTATTGTTAATTCAAAGCTCAACTTATTCTGCCAGCCTGTGGAAGCCTAACTAAATTTTAGATTCATGGAGTCTTATAATGATTGGTCTAGGAGACAACATGATTAGGATAGGACTCAAAGTGAGATACAGAAATCCTTCATTCAATTAACTACAATGATGCAAATTTATCTACCTATAATTCTTCCTAAGGTAAAGGTTGAGCCTATAGTCATTAAATTATTTGATCAGTTTCAGCATGAGTGGAGGGCTCGTGATGATGATTTTTGTGCCCTTATGTCGAATGAATATTATATTGATATGCGTATGAGGCAAACCCAATGGAAATAAAAAAAATGAACCTTCTTGAGAAGATCAAAAATTTGAAACACAATGAAGAGCTTGTTGCCCCATAAAAGTTGGAGAAGCCAATTGATAGTGACTTAGATTCCCAATAATATCATGATGATATTTACCCATCACATTTTAATGGTGACAATTCAGAAGAACTTGGGTTGGATATTCACACTAAACCCATTATGATGCATGCACTGGATAGCTATATCTTCTTTAGAGATTTGTAGAGTGAGTTTAACATGAAATCTGTTATGCATGATACACATGATGGTTTTGTTACGGGTTATGTGGCATCCCTTTCTGATGAAGACAAGAATTATTTTTTAGATCATAACACAGTTGAGGTTGTTGCTGATTTTAAATCAGCTTATGATGATATTTCATTTCACTAGGACAACCATGAAAATTCAATGCATGATGAGTGTAGTGCTGATTTACAAAATTTTAAGGCAACATTAGAAACTATGAAGTTAGACTTCATGAGCACTCTTGCATATGGAGATCACTATGCCAAGCTTGTTGAAGAGACCCCTAGTGCATACAGGGGCAAAGAAGAAGTTAGTAAACTAACTGAAGAGCTTGAGAAGACCAGAAGCTCTTTATTGGAGGCTCATATTTCATTACATGAGATAGAGTTGAAACTTAATTCTATTTTAGAATCCACTGAACAACTGAATCAGGAGAGATCCAGGGATATTTGGCAGATTTTTGTCGAACTAAATTGCATTCAGAAGGACTATAACTTAACACATTGTCCCATGAGAATAGATTACACAATTTTAGATCAGTGGATTGGCTGTGATAAGCACGAGAGTGATAATAATTTCTCATGGATTGACAATCCATTGTATGAAATGGATCATGATACACATTTTAATAATCCTATTTTTAATATGAAGAGTGTTGATTCTTTTCCTATGATAGATCATGAGGATACATTGTTTGAGATAGGGTGTCTATTTCGACATGAGTCTGAGAGTGATTTCATGAGCATTTTCTAGCCTAATCATGATGATCAGGGATTGAGTTCTTTTATGCAAGATCATATGCTTGCATTGATGAGCATCGAGGGTAGTGGTAGGAGCATTATATGGGTGATAGTTGATCATGGGTATGAGAGATATGTCAATGTTCGCTTTTTGGTAAGCCATAACATTTACTTTATGGAGGTTGGTCAACAGTTTGGTTGGCATTATATGGAGTATCCTACTTCTTATTTGAACACCATGTTCTCTTAGGGGGTTAGCTTAATCAATGAGCATGTAGGCTTGGTTGAGTCACCTATGCATCAGATGTTTATTGGCATAGAGTTCAGTCATTATGGGTATGCCAATTTTGATTATGAGGCTGATCTTCTTATGGAGTTGCATGAGTGGAGTATGGATGGTCTTTCAGGAGTCTCATAGATAAAATTACACCCTACTTGGTTGAGTATGATGAGGGATGTCATATTTCCAGAGGATATTTTTTTGACTACAGTAGATTGAGCTACATGGGATTATTTGGGTTATTCCAAGAGTATGAACATTGAGTTGAGGTGGTCAGGTGATGACTATGGAGGCACTTTCAGCATTGTATTTGCAATGGTTTATGATGATAATTTCTTGGATATGACGTGACACATGATATTTCATCTCAATTTAGATAGACAGACTAGTGCCAGGTTGGGGAGAGATTTCATCATGCTATTGTAGTTGAGACTTCAATAGGTTAACCATGTCAGAGGGAGAGTGATGATCAGATTAGTGCATTGTCGGTGTGGTAGTTACTTTCTAAGATTGTTATGGGATTTAGGGATTTGATGGACCTTATACAAGATGTAGAAACTTTACTGGAGTATGTATGCATATTTCTTGAGGACAAGCAATCTTTGGGAAGAGCATACTATAATGTCCATTTTTTCTAGGCACTTTGTGTGCAGAACAGTTTAGCCTACTCACGGGTTCCCATAGGCTAGGGAAGATTGCAGGGGAGCCTAACTGGAGTTCTAGAAGTAGATAATTGAGTGAAATGGGTATTCGAATCCACTCTGAGATGTTGAATATGATGGATAGAGCCTTGGCTTACCATTTTTAGTAAGTTAGTTTTTAGGGTTTTAGGCAAAATGGATAGTGCAGTGATATTCTTCACTGAAATGGGTGTCCATATCTATCCTCATTTTGCAGATCAGATAATCAGAAGGCCAAGTTTTTAATGTGCAAAGGTTTAATTGTATAAAGTAAAATTATTTAAATACTTTATATAGTTTAAAAATTTATTTTATAAAAAGGGGATGTGGGACTTAAAAAAGAGTTATGTTTCATGATTTATCCCACATTGAGCATGCAAAAGGAGTTTTTTGTGGAGGAGTCTATTTATTCGGTGGCTTGGTCTCATTATATTCTGGATTTTAGTTATTTCCTCTAGATTTTGAGGCCAGTGGCTGAGACTTCTTCTCCAAAGGGATAGAAACCCCAACGGTGTGGCTGAGGATGAAACCCCTTAGATTTTTGGATCTGGACGAAATCCCAGTTCTCTGTTGATGAATTCACACAGGATTCACACTTGGAGCTTCATCAATATTCAGTGGTATCTTTCCATGTTTGCTGATTTAGTATATTTCAAGGGTTTATAGACATATTATGGAAACATTATATTTTTTAAATATTGTAATCTGAACCCTATTTTGAAGAAAAATAAAATTGTTAGTTATTTCATGTTTCCTAGAGTTTTATTTTTTTATTTTAAGAAACAGTATAGTGTCCCAAATATTAAAAATATTAGAACAAGGAGGGACATTACATACCACGTGTTGAATCAAACTGACAAAGACGGTGCAAACCCTCTACATCTGATGATCCCCATATCACGTCGGGTTACCATCAATGAAATGGTGGGTGTGTTGGAAACCTTCGCTGATAGTTTGAACCCTACCAGATGACGGTTACTAAAAATTGTAATTGTAAGAAATTCATCTATGTAAACATAAATAATAATAATATAATATAATAAATGATTAATTTATGGGTAAAGATATTTATATTCTCGTAAATGCATTTATGGTCTTTCATTTATTAATAACTACATATATTATTTTAATATATATAAACATTTTATGAAATACAATAAAATATTAAAAATATAAAAATAATAATTCCTATAATATATGTAGAATATATCAATGGAGACGAAATGGAATTTTCTTGATTTTTTATCGCTCATTGTTATTTATATTTGAAAAAATAAAAAAAATTTGTAGAATAGTCAAGATTGCTTATCTCTACATTATTCTAATTCAATTTTATGAAGAGTCAATATTCCATGGAATTTGTTTATACCCAATATTTATAAAACTTTCTTTTTAAAAAAAAACAGTATTAATTTAACTTATTGATCATGGGAAATCCAAGAGTATCCCAATTTAGGCATGTATCTAATTACTATAATGTTGATAAAGTAGTTCAAGACTTTCCACTATGGCCTCTGATTCCTAACCCCAATCTTGTAGTTGGATTTTTAACCCTGTGCAACCTCTATTTAAGTAATAAGCCTAATATTATTTGTATCCATAAAGGAAGAAGTTTCTAAAACTATGATAGTATGGGAAAGATGTGAATGGGATGCTATGGATTTAGGAGTGATAAGCGAAATTCAATAATGTTAAAATTACTTAGAAACTTCTATGAACCATTCATAAAACTAGGTATTGGAAAGCCTCATTAGTCACATGTTACTTTGTAGGTATTAATTTCAACCTTATAAATATCTATGGACCTACAACTCAGTTAGGTAAAATAGAAGTATGAAGTGGGATTAAAACATTTATGATAAGTAAAGAACAAGAAATTTGATTCATGATTATAGAAGATATTATTGCTATAACAAAGTTAGTTGAATATTTTGGGTGAAATAGGAAAATAACTCAAAGTATGAGATATTTCTCACTTTTCATTCAAAACAATAATCTATAGGATTTTGAGTTTGAAGAGGATAAATATACATGTACCAAAAATAGGATATACTAGGATCTAATAGCAAAAAAATTTGATCGGTGCATACTCTCATATCATTGGCTAGATGAAGGAACTTGTGCTAAAATTAATATATTGAAAAATATTGATTCATATAATTGGCCAATAAGAGTTAACATGGTGGTAATTGAATTAAAAAGTTATCATATTTTAATATGATCACACAAAATATGGAATTATTCAAAAAATAATGTGTTGTATATTGTTCCAAATCAAATTTAATCAATGACATCTAGATAAAAATAATGGAACGAGAACACTTTCAGCTATAATTATTTAGAATAAAAATAATTTAAAGAGAATCTTTCATATTTTAAAAATTATGAGCATAGTAATAACATATTGGAATAAAGGGAGTTGCTTAGCGAATATCATAATATTTGAGTAAGAAAAGGAAATCTTGGAAATAAAATCAAGACACACTTGGATGAAAAAATGAGATAAAAACATGAAGTTTTTTCATATGATACCAATAGTATAAATATCAACATCTAGAATTAGAAGAGGTTTGGATTGAAGACTAGAGTGAAATTAAAAAGGTGGTAAGGATTTTTAACCTAAATATTCTAGTCCTAAAGGAGATTAAAGTTTTTAATAATAAGCTATTATAAAAAGTACCTTCAGCTATAAAATATGAAGGTAATAGAAAACAAATGGAGCCTATTATTTTGGAAGAAGTTTATTTAGCTCTTTTCTCATTTGATAAACATAAATCCCTAGGACTGAATGTACTCCCTACAACATTCTATCAACATGTCTGGAAAATAATGAAGGATTATTTATTGATGGTAGTGTAATAGTCTAGAGTAAAATAATATAGACCTTATAAAATAAATGCAACATATCTTACCTTGATTCCAAAAAAGGATGCAAAAATATTTTATTCATTTAGGCTCATAAGACTATGTAATTTGGCATGTAAGATAATCTCCAAAGTTATGGCAAATTGGTTAAGACCCCAATTAGCAAAATTATTTCAAATGAGCAAGGAGAATTTTTTAAACGAAGATAGATTCTAGATGCGATCATAGTAGCTCATGAAGTAATGGATTCAATAGTTTCTAGAAAAAAAAGATAAATGATCTTAAAACTTAATATGAATAAATCCTATGATAGGGTTAAATGGGATTTTCTTTTTGTAGTATTAGAAAAGTTTGGATTTTATAAAATTAGTTATATGGACTAGATATTGTGTCTCTAATATATCATATTCAATGTTTCTCAATGGTTTAGTAATATATGAAGAACACAAGCTTATACTGAGAGGGGGGGTGAACAGTATAAGACCACTTTTTACTTTTTCTTCAAAATCAATATTATGTTGTGTAAAGATAGCAATATCAATATAAGTATTCAAAGTAATGCACAAAAACCATACACAATAGAGACACCACAATTTACGTGGTTCACCCAATTGGGGTTACTCCACAGAGAAAATATTTTACTAAAAAATTTTCAATCAAAATCTTTGGTAATCTCTCCCAATTACAATGTTTATGGTTCTTTATCCAAATGAGATACTGATACCCTAATCTCAAGTTCATGGATATCTTCCACAGGAAAACTCTTTCCCCTTTTGCTCTGGTTATATGATATTCTAGAAGACTATGTATCTCTATTGCATTGACTAGTGGACCTCTCTCCACTTGAAGAATCCTCACTTAGATTTATCTTCAACTGTGTTGGCTGCTAGATCTCTATCCACTAAGAATCTATCCTCTGTACTCTATCACCTCCAAAGCTCTATCAATAGGCTCACTAAGAACCCACTCAATAGGCTCACATAGAGCCTGCATAATAGGCTCACACAGAACTTGCTTAACAATCTCGCACATTGCTTGTCAAATATGCTCAAGCAATCTCACCAAGAACATGCCCAATTCTGCTCTAACAAGCTCACAAAGAACTTACCCAATTCTGCTCTAGCAAGCTCAATAAAAACATGCCCAAATCTGCTCTAGCAAGCTCACCAAGAACTTGCCCAAATATGCTCTAGCAATCTCACCAAGAACTTTCCCAAATATGCTCTAGCAATATCACCAAGAACTTGCCCAAATCTGCTCTATCAAGCTCACAAAGAACTTGCCCAATTATGCTCTACAAATTTTTCCACAAAGTTATCCAAAAATTATCCTCAAATATGTCCCAAAGGCCTTCTCAAAGTCTTAATAAATCATGCTCAAGTAGTACTCAATATGAACTCAACAATGAATGACAATCTCAACTAAAATTAACTTCATAGAAGCATAAAGAGAATTGTTAGAGACTCAATATGTTCTAATCTCACTCTCAACCCAAATCAATATCAACTCAACGCATAGAAGCATAAAGAGAATTATTAGAGACTCAATATGTTCTAAACTCGTTCTCAATCCAAATCAATCTCAACTCAACTCAAATAAACTCATAGAGGCATAAAGAGATTTGCTAGATACTCAATACGTTCTAATATCACTCTCAACTCAAATCAACCTCAACTCAATTCAAGTCAACCTCAACTCAACTCAAGTCTTATAGAAACATAAAGAGAATTGTTAGAGACTCAATATGTTCTAACCTTAATCTCAAACTTGCATAGAATTATGGAATATTTTGTTTCATAGAACTTGAAAAATCACTTCACACATCACTTGACTAGGCTTAATCAACTCAACACAAATGTTTCGAACAATGCTCAACCACAAATATCACATAACAATGATACTCATGTTATTTTCTAACTCAAATTCTTTCACAACCAATAGGATTAAACAACTATGCTTATAAAACAAGGTTTAAACTCAACTCTCAAATAAAAAAAAACTTTGAAACATTCAACCAACCACTTCCAAAAAGGAAACCACAAACAATCCTTTTCCCTCCAATGATATTTCATAAATCAACCACCATAAATAATAAATAGGATAATGTGCCCATACCTTTTTTGAAGATAAAAAACCTCTTTTTAAATCTTCCACAATCACAAAATTATTTTCCCAATCTTCACAAGGGTTAGTAGATCACAAAATAATCAACATTACTCCACTTTTCAATAATCATCACCATGGCCTTTAATTGCACAACTTCCTTATCTATCCTAAAACCACTTGTACCATAAAATAAAATAAATCAAAACATTGCATAATATTTTAACTCCCAAAAATACTTATACCATAAAATAAAATAAACCACAATATTGCATACCTTGTCACCTCATGAAAGACTTAATCCTCTTGAAAAAAAACAAGGTAAACTTCACTTTTGTAACCCCTTTGTAAAATAAAAAATATCTCTTTACACACACCTTATTTCTTCTTCTAAATAATTTAGTACAATATCCCTCGAAATAAGCTTTCCAACGATATATAATATGCCCCCTTTTCGAAATAAATTGAAACCTTTACATATATATATGCCAACCTCCATCAATTTAAACTTAAACTTTAAACTTTAATATCTTCATCACTAGAGTTCCTTTTTCAATGAAACAAAATTCCACATTGGCTTTTATGAAAATCCCTTTCCACATAAGCCCACCATGGTTTTAAACAAAACCTTTTATTTTTCTTGCCTTGGTTTTCATAAAAACCTTGTATATATCCATGCTCTCCGAAATATCATAGATGATTATCTATGAAGTGATTTTGCCACCAAATCTCAATGTGACATAAATGATCCATGTGACATCAATGAAAACATAAAATATCTCAAATTAACTCAAATTTCCAACAATATCCCCCTTTGTCATTGATGACAACACCTCTAATGCAAACAACACAATAACTGAAAAAACCATCTTTGAGAATCAAAGTTGCTCCCCCTAACTCAATACTCTCTATGGAGGCTACTCCCCCTAACTCAATACTCTATTTGGAGGCTGCTCCCCCTAACTCAATGATCTCTTTGGAGGCTGCTCCCCCTAACTCAATGCTCTCCCCCTTACTCAAATCTCTCCCCCTTTGACATCAATGGCAAAAGGGACACTTATGGGGCTAAAATATATGACTCTTAAGCATAACCCCCTCACAACCTTCTCTATTGAGGTGATTAATTTTGTGGTGGGATTACCTTTACTCCCATATTACATTGATTCTTTCCTCTATCAACTTCCTTCCATGTTTTATGATACCCTTCTCTTGATGAATTACTTGATCTTATTGTATTGAACTTGTTTGACCTTATTGCCATGAACTTGTTTGGAATTGAGTCCTACACCATATTGCAATATGCCCAAAGTTATTGTAATTAAAACACTTGATATTGTAGCCTTTGTATAGTGTCCATGTCCTGAATTCTTTTTTGAAGTAATTTCCATATCCATTCCTTTCTTGAACCCTGTATTGTGAAGCTTTGTTTTCATGACCATTATTGCCATGACTTTTGAATTATGTAACTCTAAAACCAAAACCATGTTTCTCATTTCCTTTGCATTGAAAAGCTTTATGACAAATCCTGTTACTTGAGAAGCAATATCCCTGAAAACCATACCTTCTTCCTTTGATTTTTCTTCTAGAAAAATCAAACTTCTTTGATCCATGGATCTTGCAATGTATAGCCCTTTCTTGACCATTATACTTATGATAATATTCAACTTGTGCATTGCATTCTTGAACCTTATTTGTAGCATCTAAAACCTCTTCCTTATCTTTTTCTTCAAGAATTTCTTTTCCCTTTGAGCTTGATTCACCTATCTCAAAACAAGAATCAAACTGAATATTTGAAGCCATAGGAACTTTGTAACTTCTCTCACAAATATTAGGTGCTTCCTTGCTTTCAACTTTTAGAAATTCTTTTCCTTTTTATTGTGATTACCCAAACATGAAATATGAAACCTTTGGTGCTTTGGAATCTCCCTCTTCTTTTTCTTCATTTGTATTAAGTATCAAATTGGCACACATCTCTATAGCCTCTGAAATGCAAGTATCCATTTACACTGCTTATTTTTATTTGAGAACTAGTTCTTCATTATATATTTATGAAATGAAACCTCCTGATACAAATATAGGACCTTGTTTACTTATTTTTTATTTGCCTTCTTCATAACCAAGCCTTGTCTTTATAATTGGATCTCATTGTAAATCCAAAAAATTATCCAATATTTTTGAATTTCGTTGAAATTGTGCTAACTCATTTATGTAGGTCCCAAAAATTTTCTGATCTTATTCTTATAACTGATCACATATTTATTTCCTCTCCTTTAGTTTCTAATAAATAGTGATGCCAAACTCTTTTGATTCCTGAAGATCTTTTTCAAAATCTTGTGACTTTTTCATTTTCTTGAACCTTATTTTCAACCCTCTTGATTTTATTTTTCAACCTCCTAATTTTCTTTTCTTTTTTTGTGGAATTATCTTCTTCATCATCACTACTACTAGAATTATCACTAGAACTGTTGCTTTCTTCTTCAAATAAACTTTCCTTGTTGCAATTATTGTAGTATGTGCAATCATCATCTATATACCCAAAATCTCGGTATATGAAGCATTTTAGTAAGAAGTATTCTTAGACATTTCTTGTACCTATCTACTTGCTCAATGGCTATGGAAAGCTCTGAAATTATCTTCATATTTAACTTCAATACCTAGGAATAGATGTTCTTGTTTTTCTTCATTTATTTCAAAGAATGTACATTCCTCTTCATCTGACTGATATTTATCACTGTAATCTGAACTATCACTTGCTTCTACAATGTAGTAAGATTTCTTTGACAAATTTACCTTGGAATATCCTTCATAAGTATTCCTCAATTTGGTCCACATCTCATTAGCTGAAGTACATACCATGACCTTTGGAAAATCTATCTCGCGTAGCCCACTCAAAATACAATTTATTGCTCTTGCATTGATCTCAACCAATTTTTCGGTAGTCTTATCTTCCTCAGGATCACCTTCAACCTTATACTCTTTTTCAACCATCTGCCATACCTCATATCCTTGTGATATCAAGTATTTCTTCATCCTCATGCTCCATAAAGCATAATTGTTACCATAAAATAATGGAGCCTTATTTGTAGATAATCCATTCTGTGAAGCCATATTTTTTCTTGTAGAATCTACCCTCAAGTTTTTATCCTTTCTGAAGGAACCCACTCTGATACCAATTGAAGAACACAAGCTTATACAGAGATGGGGGGTGAATAGTATAAGACCACTTTTTATTTTTTCTTCCAAATCAATATTATGTTGTGTAAATATAGCAGTATTAATAGAAGTAATCAAATAAATTTACAAAAACCATACCCAATAGAGACACCACAATTTACATGGTTCACCCAATCTAGGTTACTCCATGGAAAAAATATTTTACTAAAACTTTCTCAATCAATATCTTTGGGAATCACTCCCAATTACAATGTTTATGGATCTTTATCTAAAGGAGATGTTGATCCCCTAATCTCAAGTTTGTGGATCTCTTCCATAGGAGAACTCTTTCCCCTTCTACTCTGGCTATGTGATCTTCAAGAAGACTTTGTCTCTCTGCTGCATTGACTAGTGGACCTCTATCCACTTGAAGACTCCTCACTCAGATCTATCTTCAACTATGCTGGCTACTAGATATCTATCCAATAAGACTCTATCCTCTATACTTTGTCACCTCAAAATCTCTATCAATAGGCTCACTAAGAACCTGATCAATAGGCTCACACATAACCTACACAATAGGCTCACAAAAAACCTACTTAATAAGCTCACACATAACTTGTCAAATCTGCTCAAGCAATATCACCAAGAAATTATCCAATTATGCTCTAGCAAGCTCACAAAGAACTTGCCCAATTCTGCTCTAGCAAGCTCACCAATAACTTGCCCAAAAATGCTCTAGCAAGCTCACCAAGAACTTGCCCAAATCTGCTCTAGAGATCTCACCAAGAAGTTGTCCAAATTTGCTCTAGCAAGCTCACCAAGAACTTGCCCAAATCTGCTCTAGTAAGCTCACAAAGAACTTGCCCAATTCTACTCTACAAATATTTCCACAAATCTGTCCACAAAGCTGTCCTAAAAATATCCTGAAATCTATCCCAAAGGCCTTCTCAAAGTCTCAATAAATCATGCTCAAGTAGTACTCAAAATGAACTCAACAATGAATGGAAATCTCAACTCAAATTAACTTCATAGAATCATAAATAGAATTGTTAGAGACTCAATATGTTCTAATATCACTCTCAACACAAATCAATCTCATCTCAACTCATAGAAGGATAAAGAGAATTGTTAGAGACTCAATATGTTCTAATATCACTCTCAACTCAAATCAACCTCAACTCATTTCAAGTCAGTTTCAACTCAACACAAGTCTTATAGAACCATAAAGAGAATTTTTAGAGACTCAATATGTTCCAACCTTAATCTCAAATCAACATAGAATGATGGAATATTTTGTTTCATAGAACTTGAACAATCACTTCACACATAACTTAACTAGGCTAAATCAACTCAACACAAATGTTTCCAACAATGCTCAACCATAAATCTCATATAACAATGATACTCATGTTCTTTTCTAACTCAATTTCTTTCACAACAAATGAGCTTCAATAACTATTCTTATAAAACAATGTTTAAAATCAACTCTCAAATCAAAAAAACCTTGAAGCATTCAACCAACCACTTCCAAAAAGGAAACCACAAACAATCCTTTTCCCTCCAATGATATTTCAGAAATCAACCACCATAAACAATCAATAGGAGAATGTGCCCATACCTTTTTTGAAGATGAAAAAACCTCTTTGTAAATCTGCCATAATCACAAAATTCTTTTGCCAATCTTCACAAGGGTTAGTAGATCACAAAATAATCAACATTACTTCACTTTTCAATAATCATCACCAAGGCCTTTAATTGCACAACTTCCTTATCTCTCCTAAAACCACTTGTACCATAAAATAAAATAAATAAAAACATTGCATAAGCTTTTCACTCCCAAAACCACTTATACCATAAAATAAAATAAATCACAATATTGTATACCTTGTCACCTCATGAAAGAATTGATCCTCTAAAAAAGAACAAGAAAAACTAGAAATATCTATTTACACACACCTTATTTCTCCTTCTAAATAAGTTAGTCAAATAGCCCTCGAAATAATCTTTCCAATGATATATAATATGCCCCCTTTCCGAATTAAATTGAAACCTTTACATATATATATGCCAACCTCCATTAATTGCACATAGTTCGGCCCTCCATTAATTTAAACTTAAAGTTTAAAATATAATATCTTCATCATCGGAGGTCCTTTTTCAATGAAACAAAATTCCACCTAGGGTTTTAAGAAAATATCTTTCAACATAAGCCCACCATGGTTTTAACTAAAACCTTTTATTTTTCCTGCCTTGGTTTTTATAAAAACCTTGTATATATCCATGCTCTCCGAAATATCATAGATGATTATCTATGAAGTGATTTTGCCACCAAAACTCAATGTGACATCAATGATCCATGTGACATCAATGACAACATAAAATATCTCAAATTAACTAACATTTCCAACAATAGAATCATTTAAAGTCAAAAGGGCTCTTAGATAGGAATATCCTCTATCATCATATTTTTTCGTTCACATGGCATATGTATTAGGAAGGACCCTACAGAAGACCTACAAAGATAGGATAATAATCCAAATTAAGGCTAGTAACATCAACAACATCACCCATCAAAAATTTATAGATGATATAGCCTTTTTAGAGGAAGGTAGGGAAAAATGAGAGTAGAGATTTGAATAACTTATTCAAGGAATATAAAAGATCATCTGGGAAAAAATTTAATCAAAAAAAATGTAAATGTTACTTCCTAAACACTCCAACTAAAATTAGAATAAGGATGTTTGGGTTACTTCAAACGGAGGAGGTAAATTTGATAATAACATATCTAGGGATGTCCTTATTTGTTGGAATAATGAGGATAGAATTGTGGAATCCAATTATAAGTAAAGTCTAGAACAAAATACTAGCATAGAAAGGTAGATGGTTATATTTACCAATAAGAGTGCAACTAATTAAATTATTCTTGTAGGTCATTCCAACATATTATATTTCCTTTTATATTTTGAAAACATTGGTAGGACAAAGCCTAATCTATCGTCACTACACAAAAAATGTTATTTAAGCGTATTAACAACCCTTAAATGCTTTTAAGGGTAATTTTCCATACATCATCTTTGAGGACATCATAAAAAATCCATCTTATATGAAAATAGTTAAACACTACCTCAAAAAACTTCCCTCTTAATTTCTAAGATGATGGTTTTTAACCGCCTTCTTAGAATATAAGAATTTGGTTTTTAACCACCATGTTAGAACCCTAATACAATAGTTTTTTATCAAAATCTTAGACCCCTAAGATTGTGGTTTTTAGCTGCCATCTTAGTTTACTAAGACAAAAATTATTAGCCACCCTCTTAGGCCCCTAAGATGGTGGTTTTTAGCCATCGTATTAGAGTTATACGAGGGAGGCTAATAATCACCCTCTTAGGCATCTAAGATGGAAACTAAAAATCATCATCTTAGGGGCTTTGGACAATGACTAAAGACTACAATCCTATTTTCTTAAGATAATGGCTAAAAATTGTCATCCTAGTTCCTTAATATGACAACTAAAGGCCCTTAAGAGGGTGGATTTCAACCCTTTGATGTATTCTCAAAGGATTTATTGAATTAAACCATGTTTCATCCATAAAAGAACAAGTATTCACTCACTAGCATGGCAATGAGACATAAAAATAAAACTTATACAAAAATAATGGGGTATATATATATCAAACAAAGCAAGCATCACTTGGAGAGTTGTAAATAACATACGCAATAATAATGAAACTTGTGGAAATATACTCTCTTATATTAACTCCTACAATATGGTATAAAATGAGGTAAAACTTAAAATCAACATGCTGATTAAAAAATACAATTAGTAAAATAACTCTTTATCCAAAGTATTTCAATTAGAATCTATTAAACTGTTTGTTTATTTTTTCAAATTCTAGCTTTATAGTAGAATAATATATATATATATATATATATATATATATATATATATATATATATTAAAATGACTAAATAGAAAGGCGATATCAGATATAAGGACATCTAAATGAAGGATGTTTATTTATCCAACTGCATGATAATTTAAATTGTACACATTGTTTATATGGTAAGAAATCTTCACATAAACTAAAATAATGCCAATTGGAGGACCTAAAATTTACATGTATTTTAAGTTATCATTCAACCATATTATGGTAACCGGAGTATGGTTGAACAACCATATATTACATAAACAACATCCTGCATAATAATCATGGATATTAAAGACTACTTTACTTTTACTGATTTTATAGATAGAAGATTTTTCTTATAGAATTTTCTTGTAATATTTCTAACTTTCTACTATAATATATGAAACATTTTTGAAAAAATAAAATAAAAGATAACCAAAATGATGCAAATACAAAAAAGAATAATATGGTTAGCAAATTGTAATCACTATTTAGAAAAAGGTATTCCAGTCATTTGTAGTATGTGATTTCCATAGTGGATCAATGCTATAAGTCTACTCCCAAAACATTTTTGACATGGAAAAATCTTGTTTGTTTAACATCCTCGATACTTGAACATCATGCTAAGAATTATTCGTAATAGATTAAAATTAATTTAACAAGATGAACCAATTATAATGTGTTTGAATAATCTTGCAAATGTCAATTTGCATAAAAGAATATATGTATTATTTCTCTAGGATCTTTTAGAGAATATAATAATAGATCCACAGACAAGTTTATCAAAAACATAAAATATAAAAAGGACACACTTACAGGGTTTGTTCAATCCATCTAACATAGAACAAGATAATTTCTTCTTATGCAATGCAAAAACATGACAAAGTTCTTCAAACCTAAAAATAATATCTTAAAATTTTAAAATTCTTTGCAAAATTAAATTCTTCTTGCTTCTCATAATTTTATAACCTTGTATATAGCAATAAATAAATTTCCATACCTCAAGGAATCCATAGAAAATAATCTCTAGGACTGATACCTTGTAGTGAAAACATAATATATTAATAATGAAATAAATATGAAGTTCCAAACAAAATGCAAGAATATGCAATTGAATGATCTTGAAAGTTAGTATCATATATCAAGACTACCATATTTTCGTTACAATGATCAAGACACTCATTTTAAAATTATTCATCAATTTTAAAGTCTCTATTAGGTATCACTTCTAGAATTACATATCTTAGTGTTAGTATTTTATCATCACCGCTAATAACACCACACTTGAAATTGAAGCCAAAACTGATTTTAAATTACTTCACCTAATACAAAACATCAAGTGGATTCAAAATTGAGAACTCAATCCTACATATCATGCTCATACATACTTAGTTTCAAATCTAAGAACTCTATATTTACAACATATTTTATAAAGTATAACTTAAACATATTTAATCCCTTCCTCATCTGATAATAGCTTCTCCAACAAGTCACAAATGATGTTCTTGGCGGTCTATGGTATTATAGAAAAATATTATTGTAGAAAATCTTAACTTGATCAATCCCCAAACTATTTACTATATTTTTGATCAGCTCTTTTACAACTTGAACTTAACTTAAAATGTTTTGTAATTTTAAATCTTTATATAATTTACCAATCAAATTATCCTATTCTACACCAAAAGCTTGACCATAATGCTTTGTATGTTCTATAAAAGAAAATAACTCTATACAATATACTTGAATACCCATGCAAACAATGTAGGTGGTCAATATTACGTACCATTTCTAATTATTGTCCAAGTAAAACATAAGGACCACACCATGTTGCATACAAGTCAACCACTACATGAACCGTTATTTTAGAATCTTTTTCAGTATTATTCACTCTAATTTATTTTTCATACATATAAGAAGCACAAGTGCCAACGGATCCAATTTTATAAAGAATCATCATAAGTTGAACTCTTAAAACTAAGGATCACAGTAATCACAAGTATGAGGATTAGAACCCAATAATAATTTTATTACATTACAAATATACTATGTCAATAGAGATAGGAAGCAATATGAATACGGGCTTGAACTGAGAAACAAATGTTCATTGTGTTAAATAAGAAATATTTTAGGGTCTTTTAAATATTTTCTTATACAGATGTAATATTCATCAAATGTTGTCAACAAATCCTTACAAATAGTTCATCTTTCTAAATATAAAAGGATATATTGTAATAAGCTCTATCATTGAAAGTAAATAAATAACAAACAATATTTACATTGGAGAACCACCTTAGTGCTATATACTCTAAGTTTCACTAGTTGAATTCATCAGATGGAACCTAAACTATAGAGAGCTAAATAAAAATATAGAATTTTTGGGGCACATATTTAATTTAGTAAGCTATATGTTGCAAGTCAGAAATGAACGAAGAAATGGGAGTTTTATAAGATATGGATTTTGAAATAATGACAGCCCTAGGTGTTCTATTCTTTGGTTAAATGTATGCCCAAAATATCTTTCCTCAATTAGAACTAAGCATTGTCAACTTATATCCAAAATTTATTCCAAGGACAAATACACACATTTGTAAAATATTCTCATCATTGTTGTGTGAAAGTACTACCATAAAGAGATGTTAAAATAAGTCCAAAAGTTCCTTGATTGATTAGCAGTAAATGGGTGAATGAAAGTTGTATATAGCTGCAATTTTAAATAAAACACAGTAAAAATAAAGAGAAGAATAAGAAGGATATGGTTGTACATTTAATAAAATGCAGCAAAGAGGATAAGAAAAAGGGGTATGATTGCATTTTTAATAAACTGCAGCAATAAGGATAAGAATAAATGGGGTGGCTACACTTTTAACGAACTGTAGCAATGAGGATGTAAAAAAAAGGTTAAATGCAGTAATAAAATGATATGAGAAGTGATTTGTGTGCAAAAAATGTAAATAAACCTGCAATGAAATAGTTATAAGCACAAAAAGAGATGCATATGGCTGCAAATAAAAACAAAATATAGCAATATAAGCATAGAAAGTTGTATAATAAAACACAATAACATTAGTATGAAAAGGGATGTAAATACTACTTTAAAAACATAAATAATCTATAGCAGTAAGCAAGAGAATAAGATGACTAAAATTTTAATTAAATAGAAGTGCAACGGAATTGAAAATGAATTATATGGTATTAGGAATTATAAATAATAACCAATTCAACCTTTTATGAAAGTAAATTAGCATTAAACAATGAAATATCAAAAAAATTATGAAATATGTGAATGCTCCTAAGATTTAAAGAATCTACATTAGTGAATAAAAGTGGCTAATATTGTAATTAAAACATGGATGTAGAGGAGTGAAAGATGCATGAAATAATATCAATATTGATGTAGGATAGTTAATATAGCATCTTGTAGAGCAAACTAGCATTTAATAGTGAAATATTAATGAATTTGATGAGGTATGGAAGTGTTGCCCAAGACTTAAATAAATCTACAACAATAAACAAAGATTAGAATTACAGAATTTGCAATTAATATAAAATTGCAGAGGCATTAAAATATATGTAATGGTGCTAATAATAGTGCAAAACAACTAATTCAACTTCTAATTAGAGCAAACTAGTATTTAAATGGTGAAGCCAAATAAAAATGTTGGGACATGTGAATGCTACCGAAAACTCATAAAATGTATAGCAGGTAAGCAAAAGGGAGAGAGAAATTACAATGGGAAGTACTTGAAGCTTGGTAAAAGGGTGAGATAACAAGGAAATAACAGCCTTGAATATTTCACACCTTGCCTTGAGGAATAAGTAAAGAAAGATATATGTATGCAATATAAACTTTATATATAAAGTATGAAAGAGAAATTGCAATAAGAAATGGCTATCTTAATCCTATGTTTGCAAATAAAATAAACATAAAATTAAATGATAATGGAAGGAAATATAAGATTTAGTTTTCTACCTATACAAACAAGATGACTATAAATAAAGAGATAAGTATTATAGTATGAAATGCAAGGAAAATATGTGATAAAACCTTGCAAAAGAAAAGTTAGGATCAAGATATGGTTGATAACTATGAATGCAAGTTAAAGTAAACCTGTAAAAGAGATGTTAGACATAAAATGGAGATTATATGATTCAAAATAATGCTACAAAAATAGTTTTAATTGTTGTAAATGAACATTAAATGACTTCAAAATAGAAATTAGAAACTTAAAAGCATGGAATGTAAGATAAAATGAGCAATTAGATGAAGTTAGAAATCTAGCAAAGCTATTTTAGAGAGCTAAAATTAAAGGGAAGCATATGAAATAAGGATATAACTATGCTAAGGGTGATATCACCTAGCAATGGCTTCTCCCAAGCACCAAGACTTCCTTGCCACCAAGCCCTCTTGCCTTGCTTGACTCCCCTTCACAAATGCTTGCATAATGGATGAAAATGCTTGAGAATGCTTGCTAAATGAAAGATATGAGAATGAATATGCTAGAGAAGTATTGGTAGGGTATAGCTATAGTGAAAACCTATGTTGAATGCCACTCCAATGGGTTCTATTTGTATATCCTTGGAGGAAGGATTGAGGGGAAAATAGATTCAAAATGCCTCGGGAGGGGAAACTAAATTTTAAAATTTTTGAATCTGGTGTGTTTATGGGGCATGTGGGATCAATGGTAAAGGATAGAGGAAGGTTATTTGCATCCTCTTGGATTGTGCCAAAATATTCTAAGCATTTTATAAATTTGTCGCTAGGACAAAATTAGCCACTACCAAATTCACCACTAGTCTAGGTAAGTATAGTTTTTATGCATTTTTGGGCATCAATAGATATCCAAACATAGGCATATTTATACTCAATAGATATACAAACATAGGTATATCAATAGATGAGGTGTCATTCGATGCCTTGATTGAGGATGACTTTGGCTAGGTGTGTCAAAATTGGGTGTCTACATCATCATCTTCAAGCAACATAAGAGAATGCAAGGGCAATAAATTACTAACTCATAAAGACAGATGTTAATAACTTTTTTTTTTTTACATGGTGGAATCGGTAGCCGCCACAAATCCGGGCAGGTTGTCTAGCTTTTATGGCCACCACAATATTCTACGTTGTTCACCCTGAAGCCGCCACACAGATCTTTGTGCAATCTGCCCCTATAACCACCATGCCACAATAATTTTAAAACTTTTACGCCACTAAAAGCACCAGGAAAGGGACAAGAGTTCAATCCGATGAGGCCCGAGATTTGAACCTTGGACCTCTGCCCCCTTATGTGATTTGGATGAACCAATTGGTCTACACATCGGACCTGACATATGTAAATAATTAGAAGTGATTTTATCTATAAATAAAACTTAAAAAATTTTGAAAAGGGAAGAACAAAACACTAATAAACAAGTACATAAACAAAAATCAACTACAAAAGCACTTAGTTCAATGCAATATTAAATGAAAATAAATAACAATTATGCAAATAGACCACTAAGAGAGAAGTAAATGGAGAAAAAAAATCTTTTATTATTATTGATGTTAGATGTTAATTCAAAGCATCATACAATAATGGTACATGGCATAATTTAGTTGTAAATAATGTTTGATATAGGCCAAAAAATGAAGGAGCCTACAACATCCTTCATTGTGGCCATATCATCATTCCTCCTAAACAATATTATTTTCTCTTTATGGGAAACATGCACATTGACAAGGTCTTCAAGAAAAATATTAATCATTGTGCCTTAAACCACTATGTTATCCTTGATGCAAATATCCATAAAGTGGATAATTTTGTATCATTAACTTGTGTTTAGGATTTAATTATTATATTCCTTAAAACTATCAAGTCATATGTTATTTAGAACAATGTATTACAATCATTCATTCCTTAAACTTATATTTTGCATCCAAAAATTTTTCATGTTATCATTTTTTTATTGAATTATTTCAAGAAACCCATATCCTCTAGGAATATTATATTTTACATGCTTTGCTACTTATTTCTATTTGATATAAAATTTATTTATTGATTGCACTTAAAGTATGTTCTCTCAATTTGTTTTAACATCTCCCTTTGGTGGAGATCAAGATGCTTTAGTAATTTTTTATTGACTATTTTGTAGTCAATAGTTCAAATTATACTGAATATCTTACTTTCCTTTATGAATATCCAATAACCTCATTCATTTTTAAAGTGGATTCTTCTCTTTACATAGAAAGACTAACAAAGAATATCATTTTTTTAAAATAAAAATGCTCCATTATGTTTTAATTTTAAATATTTTATAAATATTTTTATTTATATGTAGCTAGATTGTTACATATCATATTTATTTGCAATATGCTTTTTCAATTAATTTCATTATAATAGCATAGATATTTTATTAAAATATATACAATGCTATAATTTTATCATTTATAAATTTTAATGTATTGTATGTATTTCATTTCACTAGCTAGGTAGATTATTGGATCATATTTTTAATATAATAAATAATATATACCAACACTCTACCAAGGACTAGGCATCAAAACATAACACCATATTATATGTAAATGTATAAATGAAAGCATATTCATATGTCAATCACTAATGGGATCCTTCGAAGCTCCCTCAAATCCCCCTAGGATAAAGCTACACTGGTCATCATGAAACATTTTACTCTTGACAACAATTAGGAGATTGTAAGGAGCTATCATTTTTCCTTCCTAAATAAACTTTGGTGTAGGAAGAGATTAAATATTTTGATATTCCTATACAAGTTGTTGGAGAAATCATTGTTGTAGACTCTAAAACGGGATTCTATGGATTCTATGGAATTTAACCAAGTGTTGATTAGTGCTCTAGTTGGAGATCTCAATTTTAGGGCTTATCCCTTTAATTTGAAGAATGGTTCACTCAAAAATATATCCCTTGTTAAATATTCTAAGGTTAAAGCTACCTCCAAGGTTAAGGAGATAAATTTGAAGATGGAGCTAAAGAAGGAGACATAGTTGAAGAAGGACCTAGGTGAAGCTTCTACCCATACAAGAGATTCTAAATGTAGTGATGATAGGACTTTATACTCCAAAAATTTAATGGATAATATGAAAAATAATGACAAGGTCACCCTATGCATTATGGAATCTCAAGATTTTGAGGATTCGTCCCCTGTTATAATGAATAAAGTCAAATTTTCTAAGGGGGCTTCTATGGGAAGAAACTCAATTATGATATTTTCATAGGACACTCAGGATTTATAATTCCACTAGGGGATTCATGAAAGATGTGCTAAGATATTTAAGAACCACTCCAAATATGATTATTTTCTTTGTTGAAGAAGTTAACATGTTGATATAATATATACAGTGGGATCAAAAATATCCTTAGGTGGAAAAGGAACTAGAAGTGGATGATCAAATGAAGGATTGAAGGGTTCTCCTAGTTCTCTTTATTCTCTTTGTTCTCCTTCTTCTCTTCTTTTTTCTCCTGTGTTTTTTTGTTTGGCTTCTTGCTGGTGTTAGGTCCCTTTGTGTTGAGCAATTTTATGTCTATTTCATTTTAGTTTTTTCCTTGAAATTTTTTGCTTCTAGTTTATAAATAGTATCTAGTTTGTAAAAGGTTCGAGAATGCTTTCAAAACCTCTTCTTTTATTCTATCCAAAAAGATATATGTTCATCACTAATAATATATGTACTAGTTGTCAATACAAATTACCAATCCACATTTTCACTTGGTGCTAATATGTAAAAACCTATAATATGAGTCATCTTAAGTACCTTCTTATAAATACCAAAATTTAAATTGCTTTTATTTTGTAAGGATTTTATAATTGTATTCTATATTTCTATATAAAAATTAGCATTAATATAGCCTCAAAATTAAATAAATTGTTGTATACTTTACCACCATCTTAGACATCATGGCATAGATTAAGCATTTATATTATTAGTACATTGTATGGACTAGGTAAGTAGAATTTTAATATTTATCATATCTTAACTAAATATAAACATTTAGAAAAAAATTATGATTTTAAGAAGAAATTATATCAATTGCATCCTCCACCGCATCAACAATATCAATATATTATAATATATTGAAATTACATTGATTGGGGAGTCAAAAATTCCAACTCAAAATCCCAACTCAATATAAAACGATTTTGGAATTTATCTTAAGACAGTGATGGTGATCGAATTTCCATGTAGTAGCAAGCAAATTCTACTTCCTGGTGGCTTTCAGTATTTTCTAAGGGGGTTTGTTGTTCGACGGTTTGTTTCCCTCCTTTTTTGGTTTTTTATTCCACGTTTTTCCTTGGCGGATTATTTCCTACCATCCGCACATCCTCCTGTTGCTTCCTAGGGTTAGCCGGGTGCCTTCCCTTACTCCCAAAACTGAGTCATGCCAACAAAATTATTCTCACAGGCACTCCCCATGGCAAGGCACTTAGATCCTAATCATTGCAATAGAGATGTCGAGGGCTCCGTCAGGCCTGACACCATGGCCAAGCAAGGGCCCCATATCCCAGACGAGGTTGCAACAACAGATGACAAGCTATCCTTTGCTGACTTGCTCCAAAAAAAATGAATTTCTATGTTGTCTACGGCCAACAAATTCATCACGTAAGGGAATAATGTTCTATGCCCTAAATCCCTCATGGAAAACTATGAATCTTAGGATATCAAATCCTTGGTAGGCAAATTCATCGACGGGTGACATGACTTAGATGCTATTCGTAGATGGGCATCTTTAAAATGGAAAACCCTAGGCAACTTGGAGATCTCAGCAATCACAAGGGGTTTTTCATGATTCAACTCAATTCCCATGAAGACGTCGAGTGCATCTTATTTAGAGGGCCCTAGTTTTATGTAAGGAAAAGTTTATTCCTCAAAAATGGTAACCATATTTCAACCCCAGCTCCTAGAACATCCATTTCGCACCCATATGGGTTAGAATTCTAGATTTTCCAACCCACTTCTTCTATGAATATGCCTTGCTTGGTATTTCTAAGGTGATAAGCGAGCTCGTGGCTATCAACCTAGCCACCCAGGAAAGAACCCAGCTAACTCAGGCTTGTATTTGCGTGAATGTGAACCTAGAAAGTTAGCTTCCAGACCACCTGAACCTCATCTATGCTGACTTCAACTGTAAGAAACCACTCTTCTATGAAAACAAGCCAATTTTTTCCCTGTGTGCCAATCCTAGGGCCATCTTCATTTGCAATGCCCCAAGCTCTGGATCCTGCCCTAGTCAAAACCCACCAAGGACCATTCAAAGAAGATGCAGCATCAACCCCTGCCTATCTTTCCAGTGGCCAGTAAAGCTATTACCAGACCCCTCCAGGCCCGCTCAATCGTAATTCAAGTGCCTATGTTCCTATTATCAATAAATTAAATCCTTTGTATAGTTTTGTTATCAGTGAGGATTGTGAGGAAGGTGAGATCCCAAAAACCCCAATGACAATCCTCTCACCCCCTTGACCTCCCTTGGTATGCCCCCTAATGCCCCCATATATAATCCTCCCCCCTTCTTCGGTGCCCCTACTTCCTCAAGAATCCCTCAAGTCCTACCTACCCTCTCTCCTCCTTCGCCCCCCAGCCCAGGTCCTGGAGATCCAACCTCTCCTGTGTACTCAGACTCTATCACTACTAATGATGAAGCTGAGGACCAGTCATCCCATGAGCAAAGTAGTCCCATGATAACTCAAAGATCCAAAAAATCCATGATGGATGTAGGAGGAGAAAAAAAGAGAGGAAGACCCTATGATTCAAACATAAGGAACAAAAATGTGGCTAAAGATATAGCCAATGGAACCCAGATAATGCTATTTTAGGAAACATCAAGCAATTCTAAAGATGAAAGTAGAAGATCCAAACCCCCTGCTCAGCAAGGAAAAGTGGGCAAGAGAATTTCCAAGTGCTTGAAATGAAAGTCCTCTCCTAGAATACGAGAGGCCTAAATGGGGTAGCCAAATAGAGACTGGCTGCATCCATGAGGTGAGAACATAATCCAACCATATTTATCATTTAGGAAATAAAATTGGGTGATCAATGGCCCCCTAACATTGCTAGAAATATTTGGCCAAACTATGATTTCAGTTATTCCTCGACTTCTGGGACATCGGGAGAGCTCCTGTGTCTTTGGAATCCTGCCAAGCTCCAAGGGAATCTTATTTTGGGCCATGATAGGGTAAGCAACATCCTGTTCTAGGATACTGAATCCCATAATTATTGGGTGATGTCGAATGTCTATGCCCCGAACACCTCTCTGCGTAGAGAAGCCCTATGGAAAATACTCACTTCAATGAGGTAGGTCTTCGAAACTCCTTGGATCCTAGAAGGGGACTTCAATTCTCCTTTGCACCTCAAGGACAAAAAATGAGGGAACAACATCACTCATAGAGATATTGTAGACCTAAGAAACTTCATTAATTCCAATGCTGTCATGGATGTCCAGCTTCAGGGGTCCCTCTTCACTTGGAGCAACATAAGGAAGGGTACCAATCTGATCCAAGAGCACCTAGAAAAATTTATGCTTTCCCAGGAAGCCCTTCCCTACTTTGGGGATGCCAGTTTGTGAGCCCTACCAAATATAGGCTCTAATCATAGTCCCCTCCTCCTGGAATCAGATTCTAGACCATATTTCAAGATCCCTTTTAGGTTTGAAGCAATGTGGATTCACCACAAGGATCTCAAGGGCTTGATACAGTCATGGTGGAGTCAAAAATTTATGGGGTCTGCTATTAACTAGGTAACCCAAAAACTTAGGTTCATCAAAGGGAACTTGAAAAAGTGGAATAAGGAAACCTTTGGGAACATCTTCAAAGACAAACAACAGGTCAAATCTAAATAAGCCAGATTGAGGAGTCATTTTAGAAATGTGAAGGGAGTGATAGTATTGAGCACCTTATTGTCTGAGTACCACAACATACTCACCAAGGAGGAAACTTTCCAGTGCCATAAGTCAAGATAGCTTTGGCTCAATGAAGGTGATGCTAATACCATGTTCTTCCATATATCAACCTTGAGTTATAGGAGTTCCAATAAGATCAAAAGCCTTGTATTGTAGGATGGGGCAGTCATTTTAGATATCCATGCAATAAGAGAAGAAGCCATCAATAATTTTAGAAGCCTCCTATGTTCTATCCTGCCCCAAGCCCCTGAGACCATGGAATCCCTCATGGTCATAATCCCCACCATCATCTCCCGGGAATCAAATGATTTTCTCCTCATCCCCATATCCCATGATGAAGTTCACCAGGCCATCTTTTCCATGAAGCTTGACAAAGCCCCTGGACCGGATGGGTTCTCATCCAGGTTTTCCCAGACCTTCTGGGACATCATGGAGTAGGATATTTCTAAAACCATTAGGGAAATGTAAACCTCCATGTTCATTCCCAGAGATGTGAATTCCACCTTCTTGGATCTCATCCCCAAAGGGGCCAATTCTTGATCCCTCTTTGACTACCAACCCATTAGCCTATGCAATTTCATTTACAAAATCCTCACCAAAACCCTAGTGTCCAGGCTATCCAACATTCTTCCATCCATAATTGACCCATATTAGGGGAGCACAATCAAAGGATGTAATATTCTCGATGGGTTCATCACTATCCATGAATTTATCCATTCATCCCAGGTTTCATACATAGTTGCCTTCTTCCTCAAGCTGGACATGAACAAGGCATTTGATAGAGTCAATAGGGAATTCCACATCCAAATCCTTCTCAAGTTCAGGTTCCATGAGTCCTTGGTAAACATGATCTACAACTATATTTCATCTTCTTGGTTCTATATCATGGTAAATGGTTATATTGTGGGTTACTTCTCGAGTTTTCATGGCCTGAGGCAAGGTGACCCTCTGTCCCCCATTCTGTTCATCATCTTGGAAAAGAGTTTGGGGAGAACTATCAAGGAGGTATGCTCTTGCAGTAAACTTTCTAGGATTAGGGTAGCATCCGAGCTTCCCCCACCCCTCACAAAAATTTTGTAGATGACACATTGATGGCTACTAAGGCTTTGATAGTAGATGCCAAGGTGATCAAGGATATTCTCAATCGCTTTGAGGAAGCTACTGGACAAAAAATTAATTACACTAAAAGCAAGTTATTCTTCATCCATACCCTAGTTAAAAGACAGTGCAAGATCACCATAATCCTGAGATGTTCCATTTTTGAGTTCTTGACCACTTACCTCGGGCTCCCCATGTTCCATGGTAGGGCCCTACCAAGCATGTGGGAAAACATCGTGGACAAGATCCATAACAAGTTAAATTGGTGGAAAGGGACCCTGCTCACCAGTGCAAGGAAGGCAACTTTGGTCAAATTCGTCTTGTAGAGCATCCCCACATTTTTCAAGTTTGTGTTCAAAATCCTAGCCTCAATGGGAAAAGCCATTGAAAAAATTCAAAAGCAGTTCGTTTGATCTGGATTAGAGGCCTCAAGAAAGCTCCACCTAGTAGCTTGGCATAAAGTTTGCTCCCCCAAAGATCAGGGAGGTCTTGGTCTATGTTGAATCTCAGTTGCCAACCTAGCTCTCCTAGCCAAGCAGGCTTGGATAGTAGTGACTAAGGACAATATTGAGTGGATAAACATCATGAAAAGAAAGTACCTTCAGCACCAGGCCTTCCTCCAAGTGCCTACCTCGCACAATGATTCCCATTTTTGGAAATTCATCACTCATACCCAGAACATCATCCTCGAAGGGTCTTCCTAAAAGTTGGGGAATGGGACCATCATCAACATCTAGGAAGATACCTATGTCAGGAATTCCACTCTCATCAACAATCCAATTTTGATCCCTACCAGGAATTTGACTGACAGTAGATTCAGGCTCAAGGTTGCAGACTTCATTTCCTCCAACCTAAAATCCCAGGAGTGGAAGAAGATCAATTTCATAATATGAAATGAACCCATCAAGAAAGCCTTAAAATGGATTCAAGAGATCTAGTAATCAACTTTTCTTCCCCATGTCAACAGGATATATGAGCAATGTTGGAAAGGTACCAATGATAGGTATTTATCTGTCAATATTGTGGTTGAGCATATTGAGAAGATGGGTTCCCAGGGCACCCCAAGCTGTGAGAAGGTGGTTGCTAACAAGGTGTGGATTAAATCCCTCATTCCCAAAATTGTGCACTTTTGTTGGATGACCATCCACAACAAAATCCTTACTGGGGACAATCTCATGCGATGAGGGATCATGGTGTGGAATAGATGTTTCCTATGCCTCCAGGCCTAGGAATTTGTTCATCACATCTTGATGGATTACCCCTAATCCAAAAGTGTTTTCTCCCTATCCACCCAAAGATTTTATGTTAGCTAGACCTAGCTAAACTCTGTTAAGGAGTTCATTTGCCAATGGCCTAAGCCCTTCAAGCATCCTAGGATAAGCTCTTTATGGAAATTCCTTATGCATCACATATTCTGGTAGCTCTAGTTGGAGTGCAATAGGTAAGTTTTCAACAAAGGCCCCAAAACCCATGAAGCCATAGCTGTCAGAGCCCTTGCTTATGCTGCCAAAAATTCTAGACTCATCCCTTGTCAGGCCAACCCTGCTCCAAGAATTGAATAATTGCTCTATTCCACCCTCAAGATTCTCCAGGATCATAGTAAGTCTCAGAAACCTAGAAAAGATAGATCTCAGGTCACTTGGGTCCCTCCCCCTAAGGATGGCTTAAGGCTAACTTCGATGGTGCCTCCAAACGGAACCCTGAAAAAGCGAGAGTATGAGGGGTCTTCAGATATCATAGTGGAAAAATATTTAAGATATTTGTTGAAAATCTGGGGTCCTAGACCAACAACTTCATGGAAGTCAGGGCCCTCTAGAGATGTATTGATATTTTCAAAAACCTGGCAACCCCTGTCATCTTCGAAGGGGACTCGAATATCATTGTCAAATTCATCCAAATAAATAGCAAGGGTGGAAAAAATATAGAGAATATTATCTAGGAATTCCAGCTAGGCCTTTGCAATAGCGAGCAATACCAGATCAAGCATGTGTTCGGGGAGGCCAACCAAGTGGTCGACACCTTGGAAAATAGAGCAATCAAAGAGAGCTCTCTCACCATTTGGGAAGAAAAATTTCCCATGAAAGTCATCAAGAAAGTCAACCTGGATAATGACAAAAGATCAAACACTTAGTTCTGTCGAAGTAGGAGGGTACCTCTTCTCTAACGCTATTAGATTATTTGCAAAGGCCAATCATCAATGGCTAAATTTTTTTGATGGTTCTAACCACCTAAAATGTGTCTCTTCGACACCATTGGTCCCGTACTGAATCAAAGGTGGATTTTGCCACAATGTCTAGGTGTCAAATCCTAGTTTGGTGTAAGTCAAACACCTCATTTTTGTTTTAGTCTATGGTGTTCTTCATGTTGGATCTCTCCCCTAGTCCTAATTTGTGTGTGGAGACTTTCAAGTATTTTTTCCAGATGCTTTGGCTCCATCATTTTCCCACTTGCTCATGCCCTGGCTAGCTGGGTAGTCCAACATTGCCTTATCGCATGCTCTAGACTACCATAATCGGCCATGTCTGCCTTCTCACCTCTGCCCCTATCTCAACCAAAATTTCCCCCTCTCCGCTCGTTGTCTTCATGCTTGCGTCGTGTCATTTCTATACTGCCTCCATCGTAGCTCACGTGCCTCACCTTGTGTGGAAGTCTCTATCCATCACCCTCATTAATTCCCACTACTTGTCCTCGAACCATAATTCTTGTGATTGTGTTTTCTCCCCTACTCGACATATCCTCATATCCATGGCCTTGCACGAACTAGCCACTCTTAACATCAACCCGAACACAGTGGGCAATCTTACCCCCAAAAGCTTTATGAATTTTTTTAGGATGTTCGAGGGAGCAATTGAGGATGTCACCAAGGATTTTGTCGAGTTGTGGAAAGATGGCAAAGTTTGTGTGCAGGGAGTTCATTTTGTAGTCACCCCTCAGTCCATCACCCAGGTAACTAGTTTATTCTTCTCGGGTAGAACAATCCACAGAGACAGACATAATTTTAAAGAAGAACTGGATCAATTCCATGAAAAAGGGGTAGCCCTCCTTTGGAAAGGCAAAGGGATTTATCAAACCTCGCTCCCTGGGCCCTAGGATGCTGCCATAGTCCCTGTCCTCTAGTACATTACTGTGGATAACCCTGTTAAGCCCCTCAGGGCTTATAGTCTAGCTTTTGTGAATTATCTTCACGATATTCGCTCGATTAATGTTCCCAATTTTTTGTTTCGCTCCATATCCATCTCGATCTCCAACTTTAGGGAATTCCAAAACCCCAAGCCCCCTTGGCACCAGGGCCTCTTCCTCATTCTCTACAAGCACACCCTTGGCCACAGACCCTATGATAGTGTAAGTACGTCGAAACCTCCTCCCCCTCTGAGCTGGTCCAAGGAGTTTCATTGTCAACTCAGTATCTGAGTTCGTCCTTTCGAGAGTCCAATCCGCCCCTTCAATCCTATTCCCCAACCCATACATCAGTCTCTTCCAAGCCTGATATTATATCCCTTCCCCTAAAGAGCAAGTCAAGCTTTGATCAGGAACAAAAACTTTTTGTTCGCAAAAGAGCTCACCCCAAGCAGAAAGTTGTCAGGCCTAAGAAAAAAAGGTGGATTTCTAGGTGGTTGGCAGTAGCCAACATTGAGGTTACCCCTGAGTTCCATAACCTGTCCAAAAATGAGGAGAAATACTAGCTTGAGGATCTATCCAAGCTGAGAAAAATAATCGAGGAGCAACCGGTGTAGGCCGAGAAGAGCAAGACAGGGGTTCATGGCCAGGAACGGGATGTCCACAACATTATATGCAATGTGGCTATTAGCCAAGTATCAAAGGCTATCGATCAGTACCTATCAGCGGCCAACATCCTCAAAGAAGGAATCGGCCTCATGCATAGAGCTATCAAAGATCTTCGTAAAATCCTAGGCATGTTGGAAACTCTCCTTCAGGAGTGCAAAGCCTATGAGCCTGGGAACTGAACCTTGGGGTGAGACTGTTGTTGTTTGTTGTTTTTGTTGATGTTTAGTGTACTAGGGTCAATTTTTTTTGGTTTAGCTCGGTTGTTAGGTTTTGTTGATTTTCAACTGTGATACTGGTGTTTTTGCCCTACATTATGAATGCAAATGTATTGTTGTAAATTGATGTTTTTGGCCTGCATTTCGAATACAAATGATCTTCTTGTAAATAGGGATGGATCCCTTCAACCCGTAAGTAAATAAATTTTACTTTACGTACCAAAAAAATTACATTAATTGAAAAAGTTAAGACAAAGATAATTAAATATATGAAAAAATATTATATCTTTATCAATATATATGACTATATCCCAAAAAAATTAGATGTGTGCCCTTGCATTTTCGCTATCCCTCAATAGAATAAAAAGTTACAAAAGTAAGACCTCCTCACTTTTTCTCACATGTTTGAAAGAACAAAAAAAAAAAAAAACCTTTTGAATTTTTCAAATGCCTTTATGGGAGCCTACCGACAATAATAATATAATATAATAAATGATTAATTTATGGGTAAAGATATTTATACTGACAAATGAATTTATGGTCTTTCATTTATTAATCAATACATGTATTATTTTAAGATATATAAACATTTTACAAAATACAATCAAATATTAAAAATATAAAAATAATAATTCCCATAATATATGTAGAATATATCAATGGAGACGAAATGGAATGTCCTTGATTTTTTATCGCTCATTGTTATTTATATTTGAAAAAAAAAATTGTAGAGCAGTCAAGATTGTTTATCTTTACAATATTTTAATTCAATTTCGTGAAGAGTCAAGATTCCATGGAATTTGTTTTCACCCAATATTTATAAAGCTTTCTTTTAAAAAAATAGTATTATCTATTGCAGAATTGTGAGGTGATGAAATTGTGTGGTGATGAAATGGACGAGCATGGGAACATCCAACTCATGGGAACAATAATTGATTTAAGGCTGGAAGTTCCTCTGGGTGGGTTATTGATTCTACCCAATACTTATGCCAAACTTAGCTGAGAGATTGAAGGTTGAACATGGCCTGGTTGAAGTTGGTTTTAATTGCGTGCTTTTGGGTGACAGTATGTCATGGGTTTTATCCAAAAAGTTATCCAATTTAGACTTTCCCCGGATTCCGGCCTTTCTGAACAATTCGGCGGCTGGGGCGTGGGACTGCTTCAAGAAATTGATAGACGCGCATAGGGGCGACAGGATGAAAGACATGCCCAACCTCAAGCAGTACTTTCAAAATTTCGGCTACCTCACGGCTCCAGAGGGCCACAACATGACGGAGGACTTCGACGAGATGGTGGAGAACGCCGTGAAGATGTACCAGGGCAACTTCAGCTTCAACGTGACGGGAAATCTACACGAGGCGACGGTTTCCCAGCTGATTACACCGCGCTGTGGCCGCGATGACGTCATCAACGGAACTTCCCTCATGTGGTGCGACAACGGCAGCGGCCACGCCACTGGGTCAAGCACTACACCTTTTTCCCGGGAAATCCCCGGTGGTCGATGTCCAAGCGGGACCTGACGTACGGCTTCGACACCGACCACGAGATTCCGGAGATCACCATGGCGGAGCTGCCCACTGTCTTCGGCAGTGCGTTCCAGCGGTGGGCCAACGTTATTCCCCTGACATTCACGGAGACGGACGACTATGGGAACGCGGACATCAAGGTCGGATATTTCTGCGGCGATCACGGTGACGGCCAGCCTTTCGACGGCCCACTGGCGATTTTGGCGCACTCCTTCGCGCACGAGGACAGCCCCTGCCTCCTGGACGCCGCCGAGTCGTGGACGCTCGATTTGGCCGACGACCCCGCCCCGACGGCGATTGACTTGGAATCCGTCGCCACGCACGAGATCGGGCATCTTCTGGGGTTGGGACACACCAACGTGATGGAGGCCATCATGTATCCCTCCATTTCCACACGAACTCGAAAGGTCGACTTGGCAGAAGATGGCGTGGAGGGAGTGCAGAGCCTTTATGCTGGATATTAAATAATTATTTTATTTGTAGTGTGAGCTGATTTGTATAAGCTAAAGCAGCGACAGTTAATTTCTTATGTTGTAGGTCGTTAGTTAAATTTTCACTATAAAAATTGCATGTAACTATTTCATATTTTTAATAAAATATAATATTATTATAAAAATGTTCAAACTAGGGCATGGGTGAGTGTGTAAGGGGGTGGGTGAGTGTCTCCCTGGTGGAATTGTTGTAACAAGGTTGGAGGATTCCTGGTCAAAACCCCCATATCTTAATATTACCACAAAATAAATAAATAAATAAATAAATATATATATATATATATAATCCTTCCCCCTCAAGTTTATTAACAAGATTCAATTAGAGCATCTTGTTTCTGTAAATGACTGTTGTTTATATAAGATACACAAAGCAAAGGATGTATATTTTAGCTCTATATAAGAATCTCACATCGTTGAAAATATCCAAGACTAAATATCCAAAAAAGACGTGGGGTTTCACCTTTAATTTAACTTATTGATCTTTTAAATATAGGGAAATCCAAGAGTATCCCAATTTAGGCTTGTATCTAAGTACTAGAATGTCCATAAAGTAGTTCAAGACTTTCCACTATAGCCTCTGATTCCTAACCCCAATCTTGTAGTTGGATTTTTAACCCTTTGTAACCTCTATTTAAGTAATAAGCCTAATATTCTTTGTATCCATAAAGGAAGAAGTTTCTAGAACTATGATAGTATGGGCAAGATGTGAATGGGATGCTATGGATTTAGGAGTGGTAAGGAAAATTCGATAATGTTAAAATCTAGTTAAAAACTTCTATGAACCATTCATAAAACTAGGTATTGGTAAGCCTCATTAGTCACATGTTACTTTGTAGATATTCATTTCAACCTTATAAATATCTATGGACCTACAACTCAGTTAGGTAAAATATAAGTATGAAGTGGGATTAAAATCTTTATGATAAGTAAAGACCAATAAACCTGATTCATGATTATAGAAGATATTATTGCTATAACAAAGTTAGATGAAGATTTTGGGTGAAATAGAAAAATAACTCGAAGTATGAGAGATTTCTCACTTTTCATTCAAAACAATAATCTATAGGAGTTTTAGTTTGAAGAGGATAACTATACATGTACCAATAATAGGATAGACAAGGATCTAATAGCAAAAAAATTGGACTGGTGCATAATCTCATATCATTGGCTAGATGAAGGGACTTGTGCTAAAATTAATATCTTGACAAAGATTGATTCATATCATTGGCCAATAATAGTTAAAATGGTAGTAATTGAATTAAAAAGTTATCATATTATAATACGATAGCACAAAATATGGAATTCTTCAAAAAAACAATGTTTTGTATATAGTTCCAAATCAAATTTAATCAATGACGTCTAGATAAAAACAATGGAACAAGAACACTTTCCGAAATATTTTTTTAGAATAAAAAGAATTAAAAGAGAATTTTTCATATTTTAAAAATGACGAGCATAGTAATAATAGATTAAAATAAAGGGAGTTGCTTAGTGAATATAATAATATTTTGAGTAAGAAAATGAATTAAATAAAATCAAGACACACTTGGAGAAAAAAAGGAGATAAAAACACAATTTTTTTTCATATGATACCAATAGTATAAAGATCAACATCTAGAATTAGAAGAGGTTTTGATTGAAGACTAGAGTGAAATTAAAAAGGAGGTATGGATTTTTAATCTAAATATTCTAGGACTAAAGGAGATTAAAGTTCTTATTAATAAGCTATTACAAAAAGTACCTTCAGCTATAAAAAATGAAGACAATAGCAAACAAATGGAGCCTATTATTTTGGAAGAAGTTTATTTAGCTCTTTTCTCATTTGATAAACATAAATCGCTAGGACTGAATGTACTCCCTACAACATTTTATCAACATAACTAGAAAATAATGAAGGGATTATTTATTTATGGTAGTGGAATAGTCTAGAGTAAAATAATATATACCTTATAAAATAAATGCAACATATCTTACCTTGATTCCAAAAAAAGATGCAAAATTGTTGGATTCATTTAGACTCATAAGACTATGTAATTTGGCTTGTACAATAATCTCCAAAGTGATGGAAAATTGGTTAAGATCCCTATTAGAAAAATTATTTCAAATGAGCAAGGAGGATTTATGAAATGGATATAGATTCAATATGGGATCATAGTAGCTCATGAAGTAATGGATTCAATAGCTTCTATTAAAAAGAGAGCAGTGATCTTAAAACTTGATATCAATAAATCCTATTAGGGTTAAATGAGATTTCTTTTTGTAGTATTAGAAAATTTTAGATTTGAGAAAATGAGTTATATGGATTAGATCTTGTGTCTCTAATATATCATATTCAATGTTTCCCAATGGGTTAGTAATAAAATCAATCAAAGCCAAAAGGGCTCTTAGATAGGAATATCCTCTATCATCATATTTGTTCATTGGAGTGGCATACGTATTAGGAAGGATCCTACAAAAGGCATACAAAGATGGGATAATAATCCAAATTAAGGCTAGTAACATCGACAACATCACCCATCAACAATTTGTAGATGATATAGCAATTTTAGGGGAACTAGGGAAAAATAAGAGTAGAGCTTTGAATAACTTATTCAAGGAATATAAAATATCATCTAGGAAAAAATTTAATTAGGAAAAATGCAAATTTTACTTCCTAAACACTCCAACTAAAATTAGAATAAGTATTTTTAGGTTACTTCAAATGGAGGAGGTAAATATGATAATAACATATCTAGGGATGTCCTTATTTGTTGGAATAATGAGGATAGAATTGTGGAATCCAATTATAAGTAAATTTTAGAAAAAAATACTAGCATGGAAAGGTAGATGGTTATATTTACCAAGAAGAGTGCAAGTAATTAAATTAGTCTTATAGGCCATTCCAACATATTATATGTACTTTTATATTATGAAAACATTGGTAGGACAAAACTTAATCTATAGTCACTACACCAAAAATGTTCTTTAAGCATAGTTATTAACCACTCTTAAAAAAATTTAAGCGTAATTTTCTAGCCATCATCTTTGAGGACATCATAAAAAGTCCATATTATACAACAATAATTAAACACTACCTCAAAAAACTTCCCTCTTAATTTCAAAGATGATGGTTTTTAACCGGCTTCTTAGAACCTAAAATTTTTCTTTTTAACAACCATATTAGAACCCTAATACAAAAGTTTTTTATCATCATCTTAGTCCCCTAAGATGGTGGTTTTTAGCTGCCATATTAGTTTCCTAAGACAACAATTATAAGCCACCCTCTTAGGCCCCTAATATGGTGGTTTTTAGCCATTGTATTAGAGTTCTACAAGGGAGGCTAATAATCACCATTTTAGGCATCTAATATGGCAACTAAAGGTGATCATATTATGAGATTAAGACAATGACTAAAAACTATAATCCTAGTTTCTTAAGATAATGGCTAAAAACTATCATCCTAGTTCCTTAATATGGTAGCTAAAGGCCCTTAACAGGGTGGATTTAAACCCTTTGATGTATTCTCAAATGATTTGTTGAAGTAAACCATGTTTCATCCACAAAAGCACAAGTATTCATGCACTAGCATGGAAATGGGACATAAAAATGAAACTTGTACAAAAAGAATGGGGTATATATATCAAACAAAGCAAGCATCACTTGGAGAGTTGTAAATAACATATGCAATAATAATGAAACTTGTGCAAATATAATCTCTGAGATTAACTCCTAAAATATGTTATAAAATTATGTAAAACTTAAATTCAACCTATTGATTACAAAACACAATTAGTAAAATAACTCTTTATCCAAAGCATTTCAACTAGAAGCTATTAAATTGTTTGTTTAGTTTTTCAACTTCTAGCTTTCTAGTAGAATAAGAGATATATTTTTTTTTAAATGACTAAATAGAGAGGCAATATCAGATATAAGGACATCTAAATGAAGGATGTAGATGTATCCAGGCGCATGATAATTTAGATTGTACGCATTGTTTATATGGTAAGAAATCTTCACATAAACTAAAATAATGCCAATTGGAGGACCTAATATTTTACATGAATTTTAAGTCATCATTCAAACATATTATGGTAACTGGAGTATGGTTAAACAACCGTATATTACATAAAAAACATCCTCCATAATGATCATGGATATTAAATACTTCTTTACTTTTATTGATTTTATAGATAGAAGATTTTTCTTATAGAATTTTCTTGTAATATTTATAAATTTATACTATAATATATGAAATTTTTTTGAAAAAAAAGATAAGATAACAAAAATGATGCAAATACAAACAAGAATCATATGGTTAGCAAATTGTAATCACTATTTAGAAAAAGGTATTCCAGTCATTTGTAGTATGTGATTTCCATAGTGGATCAATGCTATAAGTCTACTCCCAAAAATTTTTGACATGGAAAAATCTTGTTTGTTTAAAATCCTCGATACTTGAACATCATGCTAAGCATTATTCGTAATAGATTATAATTAATTTAACAAGATGAACCAATTATAATGTGTTTGAATAATCTTGCAAATGTCAATTTGCATAAAAGAATATATGTATTATTTTTCCAGGATATTTTGGAGAACATAATAATATATCCATAGATAAGTTTATTAAAATATAAAATATAGAAAAGATACACTTATAGGGTTTTTTCAATTCATCTAACATAGAACACGATAATTTATTCTTATGCAATGCAAAAACATGACAAAGTTATTCAAACCTAAAAATAAATATCTTAAAATTTTAAAATTATTTACAAAATTAAATTCTTCTTGCTTCTCATTATTTCGTCACCTTGTATATATCATTAAATAAATTTCCATACCTCAAGAAATCCATAGAAAATACTCTCTAGGACTGATATCTTGTAGTGAAAAAATAATATATTAAGAATGAACTAAATGTGAACTCCCAAACAAAATGCAAGAATATGCAATTGAATGATCTTGACAGTTAGTATCATTTATCAAGACTAGTATCATATATCAATACTAGGCAATATTTCCTACAATCTAACCATATTTTCCTTAAAATTATTAAGACACTCAGTCTCAAATTGTTCATCAATTTTAAAGTCTCTTTTAGGTATCACTTCTAGAATTACATATCTCGGTGTTAATATTTTATCATCACCACTCTTTACATTAAAGCCAACACTGATTTTAAATTACTTCACCTAATACAAAACATCAAGTGAATTCAAAACTGAAAACTCAATCCTACATATCATGCTCATACATATTTAGTTTCAAATCTAAGAACTGTATATTTACCACACATTTTATAAAGTATAACTTAACCATATTTAATCCCTTTCTCACCTAATAATAGCTTCTCCAACAAGTCACAAATGATGCTCTTTGCGGTCTATGGTATTACAAAAGAATATTATTATAGAAAATCTTAATATTTTTCCTGATAACTTGATCAATCTCCAAACTGTTTACTATATTTTTGGTCAACTATTTTACAACTTGAACTTAACTCAGGATGTTTTGTAATTTTGAATATTTATATAATTTACCAATCAAATTATCATATTCTACACCAAAAGATTGACCATAATCATTTGTATGTTCTGTAAAGAAAACAACTCTATACAATATACTTGAATACCCATGCAAACAATGTAGGTGGTCAATGTTATGTACCATTTCCAATTGTTGTGCAATTAAAACATAAGGACCACACCTTACTGAATACAAGTCAACCACTAAATGAACTATTCTTTCAAAATCTTGTTCACTATTATTCACTCTATTTTATTGTTCATACATATAAGAAGCATAAGTGCCAACCGACCCAATTTTATCAAGAACCATCATAAGTTGAACTCCTAAAACTAAGGATCACAATAATCACAAGTATGAGGATTAGAACCCAATAATAATTTGTTACATTACAAATCTACTATGTCAATAGAGATAGGAAGCAATATGGATATGGGCTTGAACCGAGAAAAAAATTTTCATTGTGTTGAAATAAGAAATATTTTAGGGTATTTTAAATAATTTCTTATACAGATATAAGATTCATCAACTGTTGTCAATAAATCCCTACAAATAGTTCATTTTTCTAAACATAAAATGATATATTGTAAAAAGCTCTATTGTTGACAGTCAATAAATAACAAACAATATTTACATTGGAGAACTACCTTAGTGCTATATGTTGTATGTTTCACTAGTTTATTAACATTCATCATATGGAACTTAAAATATAGAGAGCTAAGCCAAAATATATATTTTTTTTTTTTTGGAGCACATGTTTAATTTCGTCAGCTATATGTTGCAAGTCAAAAATAAATGAAGAAATGGAATTTTTTGAGATATGTATTTTGAAATAATGACAGCCCTACGTGTTATATTCTTTGGTTAAATTTTTGCTCAAAATATATTTCCTCAATTAGAAATAATCATTCTCAACTTCATATCCAAAATTTCTTCCAAGGACAAATACACACATTTGTAAAACATTCTCATCATTTTTGTGTGAAAGTACTACCATTGTTTTAAAATCTAAAACTTTTTTAGCAGCATTTTAAACCAAAATTGCATGAATGAGGTCAACTTTAGAACCATCTTGTCACAACCTCTATTAGAAAAAGTTCCATCTATATATGTTTAAAAATTTTATTCTTCCTCCTAAGTCTAATTAAATGTCAAGTGTGCACATGGGAGATTAATTAGAATCTCTGCTTCCCCACTTGAGGATCTCTTTTGAAAGGAGATCTCGAGGTTACGAAGATCCTCAACACAACTAGATTCCTATTCAAATTATTTTTCTTATGGTTGTATGATATTTAGTGTAATGCTTGTTTAGACAATGTTCTTGAGTTTAATTAAGACAAACACCTAAGGTTTTTTTATCTCTATTTATCTAACTCTTTATCGAGCCTTAATGATTATTTAAACCTAAATCGTCAAAGATCATCTAAATGCATGCTAAGATTAAATCAAACAAAATACATAAAAACAAGAGCTAATCAATATGCTTTTCATATTTGAGTGAGCTAAGCTAAGGAGATTTTGATTTTAGGGCAAACAAGAGAAAATACCAACAAACAAGCTAGCCTAGATGCAAAAAGATGAATTTCTATTCCTTGCCTAAGTACTTGAAAATGAAAAAGATGTTAAAATAAGTCATAAAGTTCCTTGATTTATTATATTTTTAGTATTTTATAAATAAATTGCAGTGTTTTGTAAATGATTAGGGTTTTTATCTAAGATTCCTTTTCCCAAAAGAAATGTGATTTTATCTATAAAACAATCAACAAACAGAAAGATAACATAGATAAATGGAAGTTTCAAGGCCAGGGAAAAGCCAAATAGATGAATTACCTATCTTGGAGCTTTAGTAGAAGTTGAAGTGTTGCTATAATTTAATGGAAATTTTGACAACCTACAAAACTTGACCAAAACAATTAGGTGTATCTAATTTAGGAGGTCTGTATGAGTACAATGAGATGATAAGCTATCTTTCCATATGATCTGACCCCTTTTTAAAATAATATTGAGTATGCATGTCTTCCTTATATTTAAAAAGAGATGATGAAGTTGCCATAATTAGATAAACGATTTTTTTTTCATGATAAAATATTGAAGTGTTTTGAGATGAAATCGAAAGTAAATTTGTTTTAGATGTTGAGATTGAGTTGTCAAAAGAGAGGAATTTGTTCTATATGTTGAGATTGAGTTGTCAAAAGGGAGGAAATATCTATTTTTTTATATATTAGTGTTTTAGGGATGCCTAAAAATAATAAAAAGGAAATTATTTCAAATTACTATTGATTAGAGCTAACTTTGATGAGAAAAAGCCGACACAACAATGGTCAAGTGTATGATTTCTATGCAAGGAGTTGGGATAGATATTGTGATTAGTAAACTAACTACAAGTGAGAAAATGCAAAAGGAAATCCTTAAATTAAAATGCTATTTGGATTACAACCAAAGCCAATGTGAATAGAAAATATGCATATGAATACCTTTTAAATCCAAAGAAAGGTGAACTTAAATAGTCTTTAAAAGCATGGATAAGGAAAATGAAAAAATTTAGAGATTAAATAATAATGTGATGCATGAAAGAGGTATGTGGCTGCAATTCTAAATAAAACACAACAATAAGTTATTATGAAATATATACGTGGCTGCAATTTTAAATAAAATACAGTAATATGGTCATAGAAACTATGTATGGCTATAATTTTTTAAATAAAACACAACAAATATAGCTGTGCAAGATGGATATGGCTACAATATTGAAGAAAACGTAGCAATATGGTTGTGAAATTTGTATATGCCTATAATTTTAAATAAAATGCTGCAAATTGTGGTTGTGTAAGATGAATATGAATGTAATTTTACAAAAAAATCGAGTAAAAAGTGTGTGCAAGATATGTATGGCTGGAATTTTAAATAAAATACAGCAAATGGGTGCATGCAAGTTGTATATAGCTGCCATTTTAAATAAAACACAGAAAAAATGAAGAGAATAAGAATAGGAATAAGGTTGTACATTTAATAAAAGGCAGCAATGAGGATAAGAAAAAGAGGTATGGTTGCATTGTTAATAAACAGCAGCAATAAGGATAAGAATAAATGGGATGGCTTCACTTTTAATTAACTGTACCAATGAAGATGTAAAAGAAAAGGTCAAATACAGTAATAAAGTGATATGAGAAGTGATTGGTGTGCAAAAAATGTAAACAAACCTGCAATGAAATAATTAGAAATAAATAAATAGATGGATATGGCTGCAAATAAGAAGAAAATGCAGCAATATAAGCATAAAAATTTGTATCATAAAACACAATAATGTTAGTATGAAAAGGGATGTAAATACTACTATAAAAACTTAAAGAATCTACAGCAGTAAGCAAGAGAATAAGATGAATAAAATTTTAATTAAACAGAAGTACAAGGGAATTGAAAATTAATTCTATGGTATTAGTAATTATAAATAATAACCAATTCAACCTTTTATGAAAGTAATTTAGCATTAAAATAAAATGATGAAATATGTGAATGCTGCCTAAGATTTAAAGAATCTACATTAGTGAATAAAAGTTACTAATATTGTAATTAAAACAGAGATGTAGAGGAGTGAAAGATGCATGAAATAATGTCAATATTGATGTATTATAGTTAATATAACATATAGTAGAGCAAACTAGAATTTAATAGTGAAATTTTAGTGAAATTGACAAGGTATGGAAGTGTTTCCCAAGACTTCAAGAAATCTGCAACAGTAAACAAATATTAGAATTACTAAAATTGTAATTAATATAAAATTGCAGAGGCATGAAAATATATGTAATGGTGCTAATAGTAGTGTAAAACAACTAATTAAACTTCTAATTATAGAAATTTAGTATTTAAATGGTGAAATCAAATGAAAATGCTGAGACATGTGAATGCTGCCCAAAACTTATAAAATGTATAGCAGTAAGAAAAAGGTAGATGGAAATTACAATGGAAAGTACTTGAATCTTGGCAAAAGGGTGATATAACAAGGAAATAACAACCTTTAATATTCCACACCTTGCCTTGAGGAATAAGTAAAGAAAGATATATGTATGCAATATGAAATTTACATATAAAATATGAAAGAGAAATTGCAATAAGAAATGGCTATCTTAATACTATGTTTGCAAATAAAAGAAACATAAAATTAAATGAGCATGGAAGGAAATATAGGAGTTAGTTTTCTACCTATACAAAAAATATTACTATAAATAAAGAGAAAAGTATTATAGTATGAAATGCAAGGAAAAGATGTGATAAAACCCTACAAAAGAAAATTTAGGATCAAGATATGGATGATAACTATGAATGCAAGTTAAATTAGACCTGTAAAATAGAAGTTAGACACCAAATGGATATTATATGCTTGATAAGAATGCTATAAAATAATGTTAATTTCTGTAAATGAAGATTAAATGGCTGCAAAATAGAAATTAGAAACTTAAAATAATGGAATGTAAGAGAAAATGAACAAGTAGATGAAGTTAGCAATCTAGCAAAGCTATGTTAGAGAGATAAAATGAAAGGGAATCAAATGAAATAATGATAGAACTATGCTAAGGATGATATAACCTAGCAATGGCTTCTTGCAAGTACCAAGACTTCCTTACCACCAAGCCCTCTTGCCTTGCTTGACTCCCCTTCACATATGCTTGCATAATGGATTATAATGCTTGAGAATGCTTGCTAAATGAAAGAGATGATTATGAAGATGCTATAGAAGTATTGGGAGGGTATAGCTACAGTGAAAACCCATGGTTAATTTCTCTCCAATGGGTTCTATTTGTATATCCTTCGAGGAGGGAGTGAGGGGGAAATAGATTCAAAATGCCTTGGGAGGGAAAACCAAATTTTAAAATTTGTGAATCCGGTGCATTGTTGGGGCATGTGGGATCAATGGTAAATGATAGAGGAAGGTTATTTGTATCCTCTTGGATTGTGCTAAAATATTCTAAGCATTTTTTAAATTTACCACTAGGACCAAATTAGCCATTGCCAAATTTGCCACTACTCTAGCTAAGTGCACTTTTTATGTATTTTGGGCATCAATAGATATCTAAACATAGGCATATTTATACTCATTGGAAATATATTTTTGAGCTCGATCTAATGGTGGTTGTTTTGTGAATTTTTGAGATGATTTAATAGGAAAAAAATTATCTCAAATATGACCTACCTTTTAGGGCTATAAACACTAAAAATTTGGGTATGAAGATGATTGATTTGATTTGATTGATTGAAAGGCTTGCAAAGATAAGGTTATTGATGAGTTTCTATAGGATTAGAAAATGATAAAATATGCTAAATTTTATTCCTAATATGATAAGGTTAGGATGCCCTGATGAGGTGTCATTTGATGCCTTGATTGAGGATGACTTTGGCTAGGTGTGTCAAAATTGGGTGTCTACACCATCATCTTCAAGAAACATAAGAGAACACAAGGGCTATAAATTACTAACTCATAAAAATAAATATCAACAATTAGAAGTGATTTTATCTAGGAATATTATATTTTACATGCTTTGCTACCTATTGCTATTTGATATCAAATTTATTTATTGATTGCACTTAAATTATGTTCTCTCAATTTGTTTTAACATCTCCCTTTGATGGAGATCAAGATGTTGTTAGTCTCACAATGACACTGAGAGGGGAGGGTGAATCAGTGCAACTCTTAAATTCTTAAATCTTCAATTCGTAATGCCTAAACAATGAAATTTTAAAACTCAATAAAGCAAATATACCAAAAGAGCATCACACAACACAAGATGTATCGAGGTTCACCAGTTTTGGCTACTCCTCAAAATTGACTGTTTGGACTCCCATCCAAATCTAGCCTTTGCAAAATACCAATTTTACAATCAATTTACCAGCACCCACTGGAAGGAGCACCAACCCCTGATTTATCTACAACAATAGAAAGGAGCACCAACCCTTGATTTACCAGCACCAACTGGAAGGAGCACCAACCCCTGATGTCAAGAACCAACTTGGACTTCTATTCTGAAACTAGAAGATTGACATAAAGATGCCTTCACTTTTACAAGACCCTGACTGGTCTATTGCTTTCTCAACATTTCTCACTCTTCAAACAACACACACTATGCTCGCTCAGCTCCAGCGCACTCTCCTCATGCTTCACATACCGCACACCTATCTTGTTCTCCTCTTGCTCTCTTTGCAATATTAAATCTACCTTGCATTAATCCCAAGTGCTTTCACTCTTTTTAGGTGTCATTTTAATTCTCCACGCAGACCTCCTTTTATAACAAAGTTCTAACTCTATTTTTAACTTCCATATTTTTGCATGCAACCCATAACTACCCCTGTAACTATCATACTGACTTTAGTTCATTGTTCTTATTTTAGCTGCATGATATTCTTCTATAATGGCACCTGTAACTGTCGTACTAACTTAAGTTAACTCTTCTTATTTTAGCTACATGATTTCCTTCTATAACTGCACCTGTAACTGTCATATCAACTTTTTCTGTAACTGCACCTGTAACTGTCGTAATGACTTCAGTTAACTGTCACATATCTTCTTTTGTCTGGGTTCTCTTCTTAGCTCACAAAAACACAATATGTCATGATATCATGACACTTTTGCCTCCTTTTTTCTTTTGTTTTATTACACCCATGAAAACACAACATGTATGTCACGATATCGTGACACTTTCGCCTCCTTACTTCTTCTGTTTGCTTGCACCCACACAAACACATGTCGTGATATTGTGAAACTTTCGCCTCCTTGCTTCTTCTGTTTGCTTGTACCCACAAAAACACATCATGTCGTGATATCGTGAAACTTTTGCCTCCATACTCTTCCTTTTTACTTTTGTCACAATATCACGACACTTCTGCCTTCTTACTTTCTCTCTCCTCATTTAGTCGTGAAAATGCGACATGTCATGATATCGCAACACTTTTTCTCCTTTGCTCTTTCTCTTGCCTTCGGGTCGTGAAAACATGACATGTCGTGATATCGCGACACTTTTCCTTCTCGGCCTTCCTGCTTTTTTCAAGTCACAAAAATGTGACATGTCACGAAATCGTGACACTTTTCTTTCTATGCCTTCCTGCTCTTTTCAAGTCGTGAAAATGTGACATGTCACGAAATCATGACACTTTTTCCTCCTTGCATTTTCTCTTCACTTCGGACCATGAAAATGCAACATGTCGCGATATCGCGACACTTTTTCCTCGCATTTTCTCTTCACTTCAGACCGCAAAAATGCAACATGTCACGATATCATGACACTTTTTCTTCCTTGCATTTTCTCTTCGCTTCGGACCGCAAAAATGCAACATGTCATGAAATTGCGACACTTTTTCCTCCTTGCATTTTCTCTTCGCTTTGGACCGCAAAAATGCAACATGTCATGAAATCATGACACTTTTTCTTTTGGACTCTCTCTCTTGCAATATGTCATGAAATCGTGACACTTTTTCTTCCGTACAATCTCTCTTGCAATATGTCACGAAATCATGACACTTTTTCTACTTGCCTTTTTCTCTTCCAACATGTCATGAAATCGTGAAACTTTTTCTTCCGTACAATCTCTCTTGCAATATGTCATGAAATCACAATATTTTTTCTACTTGCCTTTTTCTCTTCCAACATGTTGTGAAATCGTGACACTTTTTCTTTCATACTATCTCTCTTGCAATATGTCGTGAAATCGCGACATTTTTTCTACTTGTCTTTTTCTCTTCCAACATGTCATGAAATCGTGACACTTTTTCTTCCATACTATTTCTCTTGCAATATATCACAAAATCATGACGGTTTTGCTTGCTTGCACTTTCTCTCCGAACATGTCACAAAATCGTGATAGTTTTTCTTTCTTTCAACATGTCACGATATCGTGACAGTTTTCGTTCTTCTCAACATGTCACGATATCGCGATAATTTTTCTTTCTCTCAACATGTCAAGATATCACGACAGTTTTCATTCTTCTCAACATGTTGTGATATCGCGACAGTTTTCTTTCTCTCAACATGTCGTGATATCGCGACAGTTTTCATTCTTCTCAACATGTCACGATATTGCGACAATTTTCTTCCTTGTGATTTTCTTTTGATTTTTTTGATTATTTTTTCATATGGGCCACTTCGAACTTTTGTAAAATCATTGTTCATACTCTGAATAACCTCTTAACTACTATCCACTGCATCAACCAATTTTTTCTGACTGTGTTGACAACAAGGACAATACTTTTGCTTAACTCATGTCCACTGCATCAACCGATTTTGTCTAACTATGTTGACAACAATGACAATACTTTTGCTGCACCTTGCTCAAAAATCTCCCCCTTTGGAATTATTGGCAAAACACGTGCAATTTTCTATAATTCTTCTCCCCCTTTGACAATAATACCAAAGGGCTACTGCAGACTCCCCCTGAGTCCATGCACAACATTCTCAGGCACAAATTATTACAATTAGCAAAAATTACAAACATGAGCAAAAAGATAATCAAATATATAAATGCTCCCCCTGAGAATGTGGTCCTAATAACTAGTCAGCTCTTGGGAAGCATGACCCCTCCCAATTTATTGTGAAGGTATCTGCTACTGACTAGTGGACCTCTCTCCAATTGTTATATTATAAAAATACTGTCTTTCTACTGCACTGACTGGTGGACCTCTCTCCACTTGAAGAATCCTCACTCAAATCTATCTTCAACTGTGTTGGCTGCTGGATCTCTATCCATTGAGACTCTATTCTTTGTAATCTATCAATAGGCTCACACAAAACCTGCTTAACAAGCTCACATAGAACTTGTCCAATGTTGAATAACAATCTCATACAAAACCTGTCCAAATCTGCTCCAACAAGCTCACTAAGAACCTATCCGAAATCTGCTCTAGAAGTTTGTCCCAACATTGTCCTCAAATATTTCCCAAAGGCCTTCTCAATGGCTCAATCAATCATGCTCAAGTAGTACTCAAAATGAACTCAACAATGAATGATGGAATAATTTATTTCATAGAACTTTAAAAATCACTTCACACATAACTTGACTAGGCTCAATCAAATCAACTCAATCAATCATCACAAGGGACAAATCTCAATTCAAAAAACCTTGATGCATTCAACCAACCACTTTCAAAAAGGAAATCATAAACAATCATTTTCCCTCCAATGATATTTTAGAAATCAACCACAATAATGTTGTCTGTCACATGAGTCTCCTTGGGATTTTCCTGAAATCATGCTACCATGCAAACTACCTGCAAGATATCTGGTTTCGTAGCTGTCAAATATAGTAGACTCCCAACCATAGATCTATGCATGGTTTGATCAACATCTAGAGATTTGTCATCCTTGCTCAACTTGCAACCTATCGTCATGGGAGTGCTAACTGGCTTACAATCCTCCATTATGAAATTTTTAGCATAGTTTTGATCAACATGCAACTCTCAGCTATGCAAAAGTTACTCCCAAATCAAAAGTGACCGACTCTCCAGGCAGCCTGTGTGTAATTTATTCAGCATTTTGACTGCCACCTCCTTTGTGACTAACGACTTTGCCTCGCATTAGTTGTGCAGCTCAATGTCTCTGGTTTCTAACGAATGTCATGAATGTTTTCATTGTTTGTGCATGAATTGACAGGGGACCGTTACATCTGGTGTTGGAACCTCAATCTGTGCATAGTCATCAACTCTCAGTATTCTACTTCCTGCTATGACATATGTCAGGGCTACTCAATATCTTAGACGAACATTCTTCATGTGATTCCAGGGAGCATTTATCCTCGCTATGATCAAGGAATTCCTTGGGCAATATCTTGCATTCCTCAAATAATGCAAGACTTTCTTAGGTGCATAGGCATCTTGTCTTCCTTGATGCTTCACCACCTGGGCGCTATTCTCTCAACGTCTCTGCCTTGCATGTGCCACTTGGAACTCTTGATGAACTGGGTGCTAGTGCTACTGTTTGCTTTGACTATGGCATCTCTTTGATAATGGCTACTTCTTTAGAGAAAATTAATTCTCTCTTATACCAAACGAATTGTTGTATTTTTAGTTAAGAAACGCATGCCTTCCCAGATACACGTTGGCAGTAATTTTCATAATGATCATGAAGAGCTTTACCATTGTCCTCCCTTGATATTGGTAGATGAATCAAGACGTACTCACAACATGGATTCCATGTTATCTATAGATTGGGAATGTTACAGGATTCAAAACCAACACGTGCCAGCTTATGCTTCCATGATACGACGACCTGTGTTGCATGTTCTATCTCAAAAAATGCCTATCAACTACTGCATCAAAAACCTAGTTTTTCACCATGTTGTTCTAATAAAGCACATCAGTTTGAAACTATCTACTATTGTAACCGCCATCACTAGAGATATTTCACAACTTTCAAAAAAATTGACAAGTGACTCACACTTGTACCAACTTTTGTCCAACACTGTATCAACACTACAATTTTAATGCCAAATTTGTGCAAGCATCAAACACAGTACCACAACACCAACCAAATCCCTTTTTACCTTTTCAACTTGGTCTATGTTTTCGAAATTCACCACTGGTCACACCTTACTTTGAACTGTTCGAATCAGGAGACAATATTTTGTTAAATGCTTCACAGCAAACTATAGTGCACCTTACTCAAACTCATACTTTTGGACCTTGGATAGGTATGATTCACAAATCAAAGTTGGTCATCTTGATGAGCTAAACATGAATCAATGATCAGACTTCAATATTTTTCACCACAATGTCATAAAAGATCTAACAATCTTTATGTCAATGTGTAGTTCAAATATACACTCCTTTTATCGAAACACATATATGCGGCTAGGGCAACATTCTTTCACTAACCAAATTATCTAAATTGTTATAATACTTAACTTTGGATAGTGGCAGTAAGAACCATCACCAGTACAACAATGACATATAGCAATACTACCAATAATGACAACTCTTAATTTAATAACCACCCTTCATGACACTTCCACAAACTATATGAACTGAAAACATACTTCGACAACTATACGACAACTTCCCTAACTGCCTTTCATCCTTAGGTAATCAAACAAATACATAGGAGCATTAAAACTTCAAGATTGCTCCCCCTGAGGATGTGCTACCTGGAGCTGCTTAGTGCAATAGAGGAGTAATCTCCTTTAGTCCAAGGAGACACGATTTCCTCTCTTCTTTCTTTCTCCAACCTTTCTTGAACTTGGGCTTGAGTTTTTCAACTGCATCCCTATTTTGAACCTTTTTGTGAACTTGAACATTTCTCTTGGGTGGTTGTCTCTTGTGCCTCCTTGATGGATGATTATTTTCCTTTCATTGATGCACATGATTTCTTCCCTTTCTATGTTTCATTATTTGTGTTTGTTGAAATCTGTTGTCTTGCCTTATATTAGATACAAAAGTTCTTGGACAGAACCTTGCTATGTGCCCATGACCATTACATTTAAAACATTGCACATGGTGTTCAATCGAAAAAGTAGATGTATTTCTATCATCATAACTCTTTGATCTATTATTCAATCCACAATAAATTACCTTGTGACCATAATGGTTGCATCTAAAACAATAGCCATTAAAATAATTATTATGAATAGAGTGAGAGTGATAGAACCTCTTTTGTTGTGGTTGCTTTGCTATAGATCTCCTTTGATATTTTCTTCCTTTTGAAGATTCAGCTTCATACTTTTCTTGCTTTGATCCTTCAACAGTGAACTTCTTCTTCTCTACATATTTGGAAGATGAAGGTTGTTCAGCTTTACATCCAATACCAAGCTTAGACATGGGGCTTCTTTGTTGCCTTATCATTTCATCTAGCAACTTTGTGCTCTTCTCAAATTTGAGATTTGTATTGGCCTCTTCTATTTGTTTCTTTAATAAAACAATTTCCTCTTCTTGTTTACAGCAAACAATCTCTTTCTTATTGATTTGTGACCTGAGATTTTCTTCAATCCTTTTGAAATCTTCTACTTGTAGATTTAGATCACTAAAAACTTTGTTAGATTCCTCTTCACATTTTCTACATACATCGACTTTATCATCCAGGTGTGACTTCAAGGCTTCTTCTATTTTCTTGTCTTTATGAATTTGTAAGAAGAGATATTTGATCTTATCCCCATATTCTTCCAACTTCTTGGACAATATTTTGTTCTTTTTCTTTTATATATTCAACTCTTTAAGTGCAGCGATCAACTCACCTTCTAGATATACTTCACCCTCAAGGTTTTCATCACATGCTTTAGAGTTCACTCCTATCTTTTCAGAATTCACTCTTTCTATATTTTCTAGTTTAATTTTCTCTTCCATAGGAATTGAAACTGACTGAGATGCCTTATTTGAGGAGGATCTATTCTTCTTACCCATTGCATAGTAATCCAAGATCAACCCTAGCTGATTTAGCCTGATAAGGGAAACTAGCTTTGATACCAATTATTAGTCTCACAATGACACTGAGAGGGGGGGGGTGAATCAGTGCAACTCTTAAATTCTTAAATCTTCAATTCGTAATGCCTAAACAATGAAATCTTAAAACTCAATAAAGCAAATATACCAAAAGAGCATCACACAAAACAAGATGTACCGAGGTTCACTAGTTTTGGCTACTCCTCAAAATTGACTATTTGGACTCCCATCCAAATCCATCCTTTACAAAATACCAATTTTACAATCAATTTACTAGCACCCAATGGAAGGAGCACCAACCCCTGATTTATCTGCAACAACAGAAAGAAGCACCAACCCCTGATTTACCAGCACCAACTGGAAGGAGCACTAACCCCTGATGCCAAGCACCAACTTGGACTTCTGTTCTGAAACTAGAAGATTGACATAAATATGCCTTCACTTTTACAAGACCCTGACTGGTCTATTGCTTTCTCAACATTTCCTACTCTTCAAACAACACACATTATGCTCGCTCAGCTCCAGCGCACTCTCCTTGTGCTTCACATACCGCACACCTCTCTCGCTCTCATATTGCTCTCTTTGCAAGATTAAATTTGCCTCATGTTAATCCCAAGCACTTTCACTCTTTTTCAACGTCATTTTAATTCTCCATGTAGACCTCCTTTTATAACAAAGTTTTGACTCTATTTTTAACTTCCATATTTTCGCATGCAACCCGTAACTGCCCCTGTAACTATCATACTGACTTTAGTTCACTGTTCTTATTTTAGTTGCATGATATTCTTCTATAACGACACCTGTAACTATCGTACCGACTTTAGTTAACTCTTCTTATTTTAGCTACATGATTTCCTTCTATAACTGCACCTGTAACTATTGTATCGACTTTTTTTATAACTACACCTATAACTGTTGTAATGACTTCAGTTAACTGTCACATATCTTCTTTTGGCTGGGTTCTCTTCTTAGCTCGTGAAAACACAACATGTCACGATATCGTGACACTTTCACCTCCTTGTTTCTTTTTTTTTATTCCACCCATGAAAACATAACATGTCACGATATCGTGACACTTTCACCTCCTTGCTTCTTCTGTTTGCTTGTACCCACACAAACACAACATGTCGTGATATCGTGATGCTTTCACCTCCTTGCTTCTTATGTTTGCTTGTACCCACAAAAACACGTCACGATATCATGACACTTTTGCCTTCATACTCTTCCTTTTTACTTTTGTCACGATATCGCGACACTTCTGCCTTCTTACTTTCTCTCTCCTCATTTAGTCATGAAAATGTGACATGTCGCGATATCGCGACACTTTTTCTCCTTTGCTCTTTCTCTTGCCTTCGGGTCACAAAAATGTGACATGTCACGATATCACGACACTTTTCCTTCTCGACATTCTTGCTTTTTTCAAGTCATGAAAATGCAACATGTCACGAAATTGTGACACTTTTCTTTCTCTGCCTTCCTGCTCTTTTCAAGTCATGAAAATGCGACATGTTGTGAAATCACGACACTTTTTACTCCTTGCATTTTCTCTTCACTTCGGACCACGAAAATGCAACATGTCACGATATCGCGACACTTTTTCTTCCTTGCATTTTCTCTTCTCTTTGGACCGCAAAAATGCAACATGTCATGAAATCGCGACACTTTTTCCTCCTTGCATTTTCTCTTCGCTTCGGACCGTGAAAATGCAACATGTCATGAAATCGTGACACTTTTTCTTTCGGATTGTCTCTCTTGCAGTATGTCGTGAAATCATGACAATTTTTCTTTCGTACAATTTGTCTTGCAATATGTTGCGAAATCATGACACTTTTTCTACTTGTCTTTTTCTCTTCCACCATGTCGCAAAATCATGACACTTTTTCTTCTGTACAATCTCTCTTGCAATATGTCATGAAATCACAATATTTTTTCTACTTGCCTTTTTCTCTTCCAACATGTCGCGAAATCATGACACTTTTTCTTCCGTACTATCTCTCTTGCAATATGTTGCGAAATCGCGACACTTTTTCTACTTGTCTTTTTCTCTTCCAACATGTCGTGAAATCACGACACTTTTTCTTCCATACTATTTCTCTTGCAATATGTCACGAAATCATGACAGTTTTGCTTGCTTGCGCTTTCTCTCCGAACATGTCACGAAATCATGATAGTTTTTCTTTCTTTCAACATGTCACGATATCATGACAGTTTTCGTTCTTCTCAACATGTCATGATATCGTGATAGTTTTCTTTCTCTCAACATGTCACGATATCGCAACAGTTTTTCTTTCTCTCAACATGTCACGATATCGTGATAGTTTTTCTTTCTCTCAACATGTCGCGATATCGCGACAGGTTTTCTTTCTCTCAACATGTCACGATATCGTGATAGTTTTTGTTCTTCTCAACATGTCACGATATCGTGATAGTTTTCTTCCTTGTGATTTTATTTTGATTTTTTTGATCATTTTTTCATATGGGCCACTTCAAAATTTTGGAAAATCACTGTTCATACTCTAAATAACCTCTTAAATCCTATCCACTACATCAACCGATTTTGTTTTACTGTGTTGAAAACAAGGACAATACTTTTGCTTAACTCCTGTCCACTGCATAAACCAATTCTATCTGACTGTGTTGACAATAATGACAATACTTTTGCTTAACTCTTGTCCACTGCATCAACCAATTTTGTCTCACTGTGTTGACAACAATGACAATACTTTTGCTTAACTCCTGTCCACTACATCAATCGATTCTGTATCACTGTGTTGACAACAATGACAATACTTTTGTTGCACCTTGCTCAACAATCTCCCCCTTTGGAATTGTTGGCAACACACGTGCAATTTTCTATAATTCTTCTCCCCCTTTGACAATAATACCAAAGGGCTACTACAGACTCCCCCTGAGTCCATGCACAACATTCTTAGGCACAAATTATTACAATTAGCAAAAATTACAAACATGAGCAAAAAGATAATAAAATATATAAATGCTCCCCCTGAGAATGTGGTCCTGATAGCTAGTCAATTCTTGGGAAGCATGACCCCTCTCAATTTATTGTGAAGGTATCCACTACTAACTGGTGGACCTCTCTCCACTTGAAGAATCCTTACTCAAATCTATCTTCAACTGTGTTGGCTACTAGATCTCTATCCATTGAGACTCTATTCTCTGTACTCTATCAATAGGCTCACACAGAACTTGCTTAACAAGCTCACATAGAACTTGTCCAATGTTGAATAACAAGCTCATACAAAACCTGTCCAAATCTGCTCCAACAAGCTCACTAAGAACCTGTCCAAAATCTGCTCTAGAAGTCTATCCCAACACTGTCCTCAAATATTTTCCAAAGGCCTTCTCAAAGTCTTAATCAATCATGCTCAAGTAGTACTCAAAATGAAATCAATAATGAATGATGGAATAATTTATTTCATAGAACTTTAAAAATCACTTCACACATAACTTGACTAGGATCAATCAAATCAACTCAATCAATCATCATAAGGGACAACTCTCAATTCAGAAAACCTTGATGCATTCAACCAACCACTTTCGAAAAGGAAATCACAAACAATCATTTTCCCTCCAATGATATTTCAGAAATCAACCACCATAATGCTATCTGTCACATGAGTCTCCTTGGGATTAGCCTGAAATTGTGCTACCATGCAAACTTCCTGCAAGATATCTGGTCTCATAGCTGTCAAATACAATAGGCTCCCAATCATAGATATGTGCATGGTTTGATCAACATCTGGAGATTTGTCATCCTTGCTCAACTTGCAACCTGTCGTCATGGGAGTGCTAACTAGCTTACAATCCTCCATTGTGAACTTTTTAGCATAGTTTTGATCAACACGCACCTCTCAGCTGGGCAAAAGCTACTCCCAAATCAAAAGTGACCGACTCTCTAGGTAGCCTACACGTAATTTGTTTAGCATTTTGACTTCCACCTCCTCTGTGACTAACGACTTTGCCTCGCATCCATTGTGCAACTCAATGTCTCTGGTTTCTAATGGCTATCATGAATGTTTTCATCATCTATGCATGAATTGACAGGGGACCATTACATCTAGTGTTGGAACCTCAATCTACGCACAGTCATCAACTCTCGATATTCTGCTTCCTGCTAGGACATATGTCAGGGCTACTCAATGTCTTAGACAAACGTTCTTCATGTGATTCCAAGGAGAATTTATCCTCGCTGCGATCAAGGAATTCCTCGGGCAATATATTGTATTCCTCAAATAATGCAATACTTTCTTAGGTGCATAGGCATCTTGTCTTCCTTGGCGCTTCACCACCTGGGCGCTATTCTCTCAACATCTCTCCCTTGCATGTGTGACTTGGAACTCTTGATGAATTGGGTGCTAGTGCTACTATTTGCTTTGACTCTGGCATCTCTTTGATAACGGCTACTTATTTAGAGAAAATTGATGCTCTCTTATACCAAACGAAGTGTTGTATTTTTAGTTAAGAAACGCACGCCTTCCCAGATACACGTTGGTAGTAATTTTCATAATGATCATGAAGAGCTTTACCATTGTCCTCCCTCGATATTGGTAGATGAATCGAGACATACTCACAACATGGATTCTATGTTATCTATATATTGGGAATGTTACAGGCTTCAAAACCAACTCCTGCCAGCTTATGCTTCCATGATACGATGACCCGTGTTGCATGTTCTATCTCAAAAAATGCCTATCAACTGCTGCATCAAAAACCTAGTTGTTCACCATGTTGTTCTGCTGAAGCACATCAGTTTGAAACTATCTGCTATTGTAACCGCCATCACCAGAGAGATTTCATAACTTTCAATAAAATTGACAAGTGACTCACACTTGTACCAACTTTTTTCCAACATTGTATCAACATTGCAATTTTAATGCCAACTCTGTGCAAGCATCAAACACAGTACCACAAAACCAACCAAATCCCTTTTTACATTTTCAACTTGGTCTATGTTTTCTAAAGTCACCGCTGGTCACACCTTACTTTCAACTGTTCGAATCAGGAGACAATATTTTTTTAAACGCTTCACGGCCAACTATAGTGCACCTTACTCAAACTCATACTTCTAGACCTCGGATAGGTATGATTCACAAAGCAAAGTTGCTCATATTGATGAGCTAAACATGAATCAATGATCAGACTTCAATATTTTTCACCACAACATCATAAAATATCTAACAATCTTTACGTCAATGTGTAGTTCAAATATACACTATTTTTATCGAAACACATATATGCAGCTAGGGCAATATTCTTTCACTAACCAAATTATCTGAACTATTATGATCCTTAACTTTGTACAGTGGCAGTAAGAACCATCACCAGTACAACAATGACATATAGCAATACTACCAATAATGACAACTCTTAATTTAATCACCACCCTTCACGACACTTCCACAAACTATATGAACTGAAAACATACTTCGACAACTATACGACAACTTCCCTGACTGCATTTCATCCTCAAGTAATCAAAAAAATACATAGGAGCATTAAAACTTCAATATTGCTCCCCTTGAGGATGTCCTAATTAGAGCTACTTAGTGCAATAAAGGATTAATCTCCCTTAGTCCAAGGAGACAAAATTTCCTCTCTTATTTCTTTCTCCAACATTTCTTGAACTTGGGCTTGAGTTTTTCAACTGCATCCCTATTTTGAACCTTTTCATGAACTTGAACATTTCTCTTAGGTGGTTGTCTCTTGTGCCTCCTTGATGGATGATTATTTTCCTTTCTTTGATGCACATGATTTCTTCCCTGTCTGTGTTTCATTATTTGTGTCTTTTGAAATATGCTATCTTGCGTTACATTAGATACAAAAGTTCTTGGACAGAACCTTGCTATGTGCAGATGACTATTACATTTAAAACATTGCACATGGTGTTCAATCGGAAAAGTAGATGTATTTCTATCATCATAACTCTTTGATCTATTATTCAATCCACAATAAATTGCCTTGTGACCATAATGGTTGCATCTAAAACAATAGCCATTAAAAGCATTATTATGAATAGAGTGAGAGTGATAGAACCTCTTTTGTTGTGGTTGCTTTGTTGTAGATATCCTTTGATATTTTATTCCTTTTGAAGATTCAGCTTCAGGATTTTCTTACTTCGATCCTTCAACAATGAACTTCTTCTTCTCTACATATTTGGAAGATGAAGGTTGTTCAGTTTTACATCCAAGACCAAGCTTATACATGGGGCTTATTTGTTGCCTTATCATTTCATCTAGAAACTCCATGCTCTTCTCAAATTTTAGATTTGTATTGGCCTCTTCTATTTGTTTCTTCAATAAAACAATTTCCTCTTCTTGTTTGCAGCAACCAATCTCTTTCTTATTGATCTGTGACTTGAGAGTTTCTTCAATCCTTTTGGACTCTTCTACTTGCAACTTTAGATCACTAAAAAATTTGTTAGATTTCTCTTCACATTTGCCACATACATCAACTTTATCATCCAAGTGTGACTTCAAGGCTTATTCTATTTTCTTGGCTTTATGAATTTGTAAGAAGAGATCTTCGATCTTATCCCCATATTCTTTCAACTTCTTGGATAGTCTTCTGTTCTTTTTATTTTTTATATTCAACTCTTCAAGTGTAGTGACCAACTCACCTTCTAGATATACTTCACCCTCAAGGTTTTCATCACATGCTTTAGATTTCACTCCTATCTTTTCAAAATTCACTCCTATCTTTTCTAGTTTAATTTTCTCTTCCACAAGAACTGAAACTAACTGAGATGCCTTATTTGAGGAGGATCTATTCTTCTTACCCATTGCATACTAATCCAAGATCAACCCTAGCTAATTTAGCCTGATAAGGGAAACTGGCTCTGATACCAATTGTTAGTCTCACAATGACACTGAGAGTGGGGGGTGAATCAGTGTAGCTCTTAAATTCTTAAATTTTCAATTCATAATGCCTAAACAATGAAAGCTTAAAACTCAATAAAGCAAATATACCAAAAGAGCATCACATAACACAAGATGTACCGAGGTTCACCAGTTTTGGCTACTCCTCAAAATTGACTATTTGGACTCCCATCCAAATCTAGCCTTTGCAAAATACCAATTTTATAATCAATTTACCAGCACCCACTAGAAGGAGCACCAACCCCTGATTTATCTACAACAACAGAAAGAAGCACCAACCCCTGATTTGCTAGCACCAACTAGAAGGAGCACCAACCCTTGATGCCAAGCACCAACTTGGACTTCTGTTTTGAAACTAGAATATTGATGTAAAGATGCCTTCACTTTTACAAGACCCTGACTAGTCTATTGTTTTCTCAACATTTCCCACTCTTCACACAACACACACTGTGCTCGCTTGGCTCCAGTGCACTCTCCTCGTGCTTCACATACCGCACACCTCTCTCGCTCTCCTCTTGCTCTCTTTGCAAGATTAAATTCACCTCGCATTAATCCCAAGCACTTTCACTCTTTTTCAACGTCATTTTAATTCTCCACATAGACCTCCTTTTATAACAAAGTTCTAACTCTATTTTTAACTTCCATATTTTCACATGCAACCCGTAACTGCCCCTGTAACTATCGTACTGACTTTAGTTCACTATTCTTATTTTAGCTTCATGATATTCTTCTGTAACGGCACCTATAACTATCGTATCGACATCAGTTAACTCTTCTTATTTTAGCTATATGATTTCCTTCTGTAACTGCACCTGTAACTGTCATATCAAATTTTTTTGTAACTATACCTATAATTGTCATAACGACTTCAGTTAACTGTCACATATCTTATTTCGACTAGGTTTTATTCTTAGCTCACAAAAACACATGTCACGATATCATGACAATTTCACCTCCTTGTTTCTTTTGTTTGATTGCACCCGCAAAAACACATGTCACGATATCATGACACTTTTGCCTCCTTGCTTCTTTTGTTTGCTTGTACCCACGAAAACACATGTCGCGATATCGTGACACTTTCGCCTCCTTGCTTCTTCTGTTTGCTTGTACCCGTGAAAACACATGTCATGATATCATGACACTTTTGCCTCCATACTCTTCCTTTTTACTTTTGTCATGATATTGCGATACTTCTGCCTTCTTACTTTCTCTCTCCTCCTTTAGTTGGAAAAATGCGACATGTCACGATATCGTGACACTTTTTTTCCTTTGCTCTTTCTCTTTCCTTCGAGTCACGAAAACGTGACATGTCGCGATATAGCGACACTTTTCCTTCTTGGCCTTCCTGCTTTTTTCAAGTCGCGAAAATGTGACTTGTCGCAAAATAATGACACTTTTCTTGCTCTGCCTTCCTGCTCTTTTCAAGTCGCAAAAATGTGACATGTCGTGAAATCGTGACACTTTTTCCTCCTTGCATTTTCTCTTCACTTCGAACCGCGAAAATGCAACATGTCGCGATATCGCAACACTTTTTCTTCCTTGCATTTTCTCTTTGCTTCGAACCGTGAAAATGCAACATGTCACGAAATCGCGACACTTTTTCCTCCTTGCATTTTCTCTTCACTTCGAAATGTGAAAATGCAACATGTTGAGAAATCGCGACACTTTTTCTTTTGGACTATCTCTCTTGTAGTATATCACGAAATCATGAAACTTTGTCTTCTGTACAATCTTTGTTGCAATATGTCGCAAAATCGTGACACTTTTTCTTCTTGCCTTTTTCTCTTCCAACATGTCGTGAAATCATGACACTTTTTCTTCCATACAATCTCTCTTGCAATATGTCACAAAATTGCGACACTTTTTCTACTTGCCTTTTTCTCTTCCAACATGTGAAATCGTGACACTTTTTCTTTCGTACTATCTCTCTTGCAATATGTCGTGAAATCGCGACACTTTTTCTACTTGCCTTTTTCTCTTCCAACATGTCACAAAATCATGACACTTTTTCTTTCGTACTATTTCTCTTGCAATATGTTATGAAATCGCGACAGTTTTGCTTGCTTGCGCTTTCTCTCCGAACATGTCACGAAATCACGATAATTTTTCTTTCTTTCAACATGTCACGATATCGTGACAATTTTCGTTCTTCTCAACATGTCATGATATAGCGACAATTTTTCTTTCTCTCAACATGTCATGATATTGCTACAGTTTTTGTTCTTCTCAACATGTCGTGATATCGTGACAATTTTTCTTTCTCTCAACATGTCGCAATATCACGACAGTTTTCGTTCTTCTCAACATGTCACGATATCGCGACATTTTTCTTCCTTGTGATTTTCTTTTGATTTTTTTAATTATTTTTTCATATGGGCCACTTTGAACTTTTGGAAAATCACTGTTCATACTCTGAAGAACCTCTTAACTCCTATCCACTGCATCAACCGATTATGTCTGACTGTGTTGACAAGGATAATACTTTTGCTTAACTCCTGTCCACTGCATCAACCGATTCTATCTGACTGTGTTGACAACAATGACAATACTTTTGCTTAACTCATGTCCACTACATCAACCTATTCTATCTCACTGTGTTGAAAACAATGAAAATACTTTTTCTTAACTCCTATCCACTGCATCAACCGATTCTATCTCACTGTGTTGACAACAATGACAATACTTTTGCTGCACCTTGCTCAACAGATGCTTTAGTGAATTTTTGTTGACCATTTTGTAGTCAATGGTTCAAATTATACTGAATATCTTACTTACCTCTATGAATGTCCAATAACCTCATTCATTTTTAAAGTGGATTCTTCTCTTATCTTATATGCCAACACTCTACCAAGCACTAGGCATCAACACATAACACCATCTTAGATGTAAATGTTTAAATGAAAGCATCTTCATATGTCAATCACTAATGGGATGCTTTGAAGCTCCCTCAAATGTCCCTAGGATAAGGCTACGCTAGTCATCATGAAATATTTTACTCTTGACAACAATTAGGACATTGTAAGGAGCTATCATTTTTCCTTCCTAAATAAAATTTGGTGTAGGAAGAGATTAAATATTTTGGTATTCCTATACAAGTTGTTGGAGAAATCATTGTTGTAGACTCAAAAAGGGGATTCTATGGATTCTATGGATTTTAACCAGGCGTTAATCAATGCTCTAGTTGGAGATATCAAATTTAGGACTTCTCCCTCTAATTTTAAGAATGGTTCACTCAAAACTCTATCCCTTATTAGATATTCTAAGGCTAAAGCTACTTCTAAGATTAAGGAGATAAATTTGAATATGGAGCTAAATAAGGATATAAATTTGAATAAGGACCTAGGTGAAGCTTCTACCCATACAAGAGGTTCTAATGGTAGTGATGATAGGACTAGATGCTCCAAGCATTTAATGGCTAATATGAAAAAGAATCATAAGGTCACCCTATGCATTATGCAATCTCAAGATTTTGAGGATTCCTCCCCTGTTATCATGAAGAAATTAGAATTTTCTAGGGGGGATTCTATGGGAAGAAATTCAATTATGATATTTTCGTAGGACACTCTCAGGATTTCTAATTCCACTAGGGAATTAATGAAGGATGTGTTGAGATCTTTAAGAACCACTACAAATATGATTATTTCCTTTTTTGAATAAGTTAACATGTTGATAGAATATATACAATAGGTTCAAAAATACCGTTAGGTTGAAAAGGAACCAAAAGTGGATGATCAAACGATGGATTGAAGGGTTCTTCTAGTTCTTTTTATTATGTTTGTTCTCCTTCTTATCTTCTTTTTTATCTTGTGTTTTTTGGTTTGGCTTCTTGATGATGTTAGGTCCCTTTGTGTGGAGCAATTTTATATCTGTTTCATTTTAGTTTTTTCCTTGAAAGTTTTTTTTCTAGTTTGTAAATAGTCTCTATTTTGTAAAATGTTGGAGGATGCTTTCAACATGTGTTCTTTTATTCTATCCAAAAAAAATATGTTCATCACTAATAACATATGTACTAGTTGTCAATACAAATTACTAATCCACATTTTCACTTGGTACCAATATGTAAAAGCCTATAATATGAGTCATCTTAAGTACCTTATTATAACTACCAAAAATTAAATTGCTTTTATTTTGTAAGGATTTTATAATTATATTCTATATTTCTATATATAAATTAGCATTAATATACCCTCAAAATTAACTAAATCATTGTCTCCTTTGCCACCATCGTGGACATCATGGCATAGATTAACCTTTTATATTATTATAAGTACATTGTATGGACCAGATAAGTAGAATTTTAATGTTTATCATATCTTAACTAAATATAAACATTTAAAAAAAATTGTTATAATTTGAACAAGAAATGATATCAATTGCTTCCTCCACCCCATCAACAATATCAATATATTATAATATATTCAAATTACATTGATTTAAAAAGTTAATACAATATATGAAAAAATATTATATCTATATAAATATTTTTTTTTACTATACCCAAAAAATATTAGATGTGTGCCTTGCATTTTCGCTACAAAACTAAAGACCTCCTCACTTTTTCTCACATGTTTGAAAAAACGAAAAAAATAAAAATAAAAAAATTACCTTTTGAATTTTTCAAATGCCCTATAAAGTCATTTTGATAAAATTTTCCAATTTATGGGAGCCTACCGACAATAATAATATAATATAATATTTTTTTTGAATTTATGTTATAAATTACTTTTAAGTTGGGGCACTTACCGAGAGGAGATCTAGGTTTCAATTCCACCAGCATGTTCATGCATAGCCCATATCTCGATCTGAATCTTCTGCATGTTACACCTGATTGACTGATAACGATGATATGTTTCCTGCTTGTTCGGTGGTCCCCTTTCATACCATGTAATGTCCATTTTTTCTAGGTAGCCAGTGTGCATAACAGCTTAGCCTACTCACGGGTTCCCGTAGGCTAGGGCAGATTGCAAGGGAGCCTAACTGGAGTTCTGGAAGCGGATAATTGAGTGAAATGGGTATTTGAATCCACTCTCATATGTTGAATCGTATTGACAGAGCCTTGACTTACTATTTTTAGTAAGTTATTTTTTAGGGTTTCAGGCAAAACAAATAGTGCAGTGATATTATTCACTGAAATGGGTGTCTGTAGCTATCCTTAGTTTGCGGATCAGATAATCAGATGGCCATGTTTTTAATGTGCGAAGGTTTAATTATATAAAGTAAAATTATTTAAATACTTTATATTGTTTAAAATCTTATTTTATAAAAATGGGACGTGGGAATTTAAAAAGAGTTATGTTTCATGATTTATCCCACATTGAGCGTGCATAAGGAGTTTGTTGTGGAGGAGTCTATTTATTCGGTGGCTTGGTCTCATTTCATTATATTCTAAATTTTAGTTATTTCCTCTAGAGTTTGAGGCCAGTGGCTGAGAATTCTTCTCCGAAGGGACATAAACCCCGACGGTATGGCTGAGGATGAAATCCCTTAGATTTTTGGAGATGGACGAAACCCCAGTTCTCTATTGATGAATTCACACAGGATTTACACTTGGAGATTCATCAATATTTAGAGGTATATTTCTTTTTTTGTTGATTTAGTATATTTCAAGGGTTTACAGACATATTATGGAAAGATTATATTTTTAAAATATTGTAATCTAAACCCTATTTTGAAAGAAATTTGAAAAATAAAATTGTTAGCTATTTCTTATTTTTTGGAGTTGTATTTTCTGATTTTAAGAAACAATATAGTGTCCTAAATATTAAAAATATCACAATAGAGGGGGACATTACAGTGGTATCAGAGTTGGTTTTTCTTGCTAGCCTATTCAGGGTTTAATGAAAATTTTAGAAATGATTTCAGTATTGTGTGAAAAAAAAAGTTGCATCAGCCGTGAATATTTTTTAGACTTGGAAGTTAGGGTTTGGTTGTCGTTTCAAATATAAGGTTTCCAATTTTTAGTATTGGTGATCTGAATACCCATTTGGTTGATTTTGGCTTTAAGAGTTCTAGGTATTGTTAATTCAAAGCTCAACTTATTCTGCCAGCCTGTGGAAGCCTAACTAAATTTTAGATTCATGGAGTCTTATAATGATTGGTCTAGGAGACAACATGATTAGGATAGGACTCAAAGTGAGATACAGAAATCCTTCATTCAATTAACTACAATGATGCAAATTTATCTACCTATAATTCTTCCTAAGGTAAAGGTTGAGCCTATAGTCATTAAATTATTTGATCAGTTTCAGCATGAGTGGAGGGCTCGTGATGATGATTTTTGTGCCCTTATGTCGAATGAATATTATATTGATATGCGTATGAGGCAAACCCAATGGAAATAAAAAAAATGAACCTTCTTGAGAAGATCAAAAATTTGAAACACAATGAAGAGCTTGTTGCCCCATAAAAGTTGGAGAAGCCAATTGATAGTGACTTAGATTCCCAATAATATCATGATGATATTTACCCATCACATTTTAATGGTGACAATTCAGAAGAACTTGGGTTGGATATTCACACTAAACCCATTATGATGCATGCACTGGATAGCTATATCTTCTTTAGAGATTTGTAGAGTGAGTTTAACATGAAATCTGTTATGCATGATACACATGATGGTTTTGTTACGGGTTATGTGGCATCCCTTTCTGATGAAGACAAGAATTATTTTTTAGATCATAACACAGTTGAGGTTGTTGCTGATTTTAAATCAGCTTATGATGATATTTCATTTCACCAGGACAACCATGAAAATTCAATGCATGATGAGTGTAGTGTTGATTTACAAAATTTTAAGGCAACATTAGAAACTATGAAGTTAGACTTCATGAACACTCTTGCATATGGAGATCACTATGCCAAGCTTGTTGAAGAGACCCCTAGTGCATACAGGGGCAAAGAAGAAGTTAGTAAACTAACTGAAGAGCTTGAGAAGACCATAAGCTCTTTATTGGAGGCTCATATTTCATTACATGAGATAGAGTTGAAACTTAATTCTATTTTAGAATCCACTGAACAACTGAATCAGGAGAGATCCAAGGATATTTGGCAGATTTTTGTCGAACTAAATTGCATTCAGAAGGACTATAACTTAACACATTGTCCCATGAGAATAGATTACACAATTTTAGATCAGTGGATTGGCTGTGATAAGCACGAGAGTGATAATAATTTCTCATGGATTGACAATCCGTTGTATGAAATGGATCATGATACACATTTTAATAATCCTATTTTTAATATGAAGAGTGTTGATTCTTTTCCTATGATAGATCATGAGGATACATTGTTTGAGATAGGGTGTCTATTTCGACATGAGTCTGAGAGTGATTTCATGAGCATTTTCTAGCCTAATCATGATGATCAGGGATTGAGTTCTTTTATGCAAGATCATATGCTTGCATTGATGAGCATCGAGGGTAGTGGTAGGAGCATTATATGGGTGATGGTTGATCATGGGTATGAGAGATATGTCAATGTTCGCTTTTTGGTAAGCCATAACATTTACTTTATGGAGGTTGGTCAACAGTTTGGTTGGCATTATATGGAGTATCCTACTTCTTATTTGAACACCATGTTCTCTTAGGGGGTTAGCTTAATCAATGAGCATGTAGGCCTGGTTGAGTCACCTATGCATCAGATGTTTATTGGCATAGAGTTCAGTCATTATGGGTATGCCAATTTTGATTATGAGGCTGATCTTCTTATGGAGTTGCATGAGTGGAGTATGGATGGTCTTTCAGGAGTCTCATAGATAAAATTACACCCTACTTGGTTGAGTATGATGAGGGATGTCATATTTCCAGAGGATATTTTTTTGACTACAGTAGATTGAGCTACATGGGATTATTTGGGTTATTCCAAGAGTATGAACATTGAGTTGAGGTGGTCAGGTGATGACTATGGAGGCACTTTCAGCATTGTATTTGCAATGGTTTATGATGATGATTTCTTGGATATGACGTGACACATGATATTTCATCTCAATTTAGATAGACAGACTAGTGCCAGGTTGGGGAGATATTTCATCATGCTATTGTAGTTGAGACTTCAATAGGTTAACCATGTCAGAGGGAGAGTGATGATCAGATTAGTGCATTGTCGGTGTGGTAGTTACTTTCTGAGATTGTTATGGGATCTAGGGATTTGATGGACCTTATACAAGATGCAGAAACTTTACTGGAGTATGTATGCATATTTATTGAGGACAAGCAATCTTTGGGAAGAGCATACTATAATGTCCATTTTTTCTAGGCACTTTGTGTGCAGAACAGTTTAGCCTACTCACGGGTTCCCATAGGCTAGGGAAGATTGCAGGGGAGCCTAACTGGAGTTCTAGAAGTAGATAATTGAGTGAAATGGGTATTCGAATCCACTCTGAGATGTTGAATATGATGGATAGAGCCTTGGCTTACCATTTTTAGTAAGTTAGTTTTTAGGGTTTTAGGCAAAATGGATAGTGCAGTGATATTCTTCACTGAAATGGGTGTCCATATCTATCCTCATTTTGCAGATCAGATAATCAGAAGGCCAAGTTTTTAATGTGCAAAGGTTTAATTGTATAAAGTTAAATTATTTAAATACTTTATATAGTTTAAAAATTTATTTTATAAAAAGGGGATGTGGGACTTAAAAAAGAGTTATGTTTCATGATTTATCCCACATTAAGCATGCAAAAGGAGTTTTTTGTGGAGGATTCTATTTATTCGGTGGCTTGGTCTCATTATATTCTGGATTTTAGTTATTTCCTCTAGATTTTGAGGCCAGTGGCTAAGACTTCTTCTCCAAAGGGATAGAAACCCCAACGGTGTGGCTGAGGATGAAACCCCTTAGATTTTTGGATCTGGACGAAATCCCAGTTCTCTGTTGATGAATTCACACAGGATTCACACTTGGAGCTTCATCAATATTCAGTGGTATCTTTCCATGTTTGCTGATTTAGTATATTTCAAGGGTTTATAGACATATTATGGAAACATTATATTTTTTAAATATTGTAATCTGAACCCTATTTTGAAGAAAAATAAAATTGTTAGTTATTTCATGTTTCCTAGAGTTTTATTTTTTTATTTTAAGAAACAGTATAGTGTCCCAAATATTAAAAATATTAGAACAAGGAGGGACATTACATACCACGTGTTGAATCAAACTGACAAAGACGGTGCAAACCCTCTACATCTGATGATCCCCATATCACGTCGGGTTACCATCAATGAAATGGTGGGTGTGTTGGAAACCTTCGCTGATAGTTTGAACCCTACCAGATGACGGTTACTAAAAATTGTAATTGTAAGAAATTCATCTATGTAAACATAAATAATAATAATATAATATAATAAATGATTAATTTATGGGTAAAGATATTTATATTCTCGTAAATGCATTTATGGTCTTTCATTTATTAATAACTACATATATTATTTTAATATATATAAACATTTTATGAAATACAATAAAATATTAAAAATATAAAAATAATAATTCCTATAATATATGTAGAATATATCAATGGAGACGAAATGGAATTTTCTTGATTTTTTATCGCTCATTGTTATTTATATTTGAAAAAATAAAAAAAAATTGTAGAACAGTCAAGATTGCTTATCTCTACATTATTCTAATTCAATTTTATGAAGAGTCAATATTCCATGGAATTTGTTTATACCCAATATTTATAAAACTTACTTTTTAAAAAAAAATAGTATTAATTTAACTTATTGATCATGGGAAATCCAAGAGTATCCCAATTTAGGCATGTATCTAAGTACTATAATGTTGATAAAGTAGTTCAAGACTTTCCACTATGGCCTCTGATTCCTAACCCCAATCTTGTAGTTGGATTTTTAACCCTGTGCAACCTCTATTTAAGTAATAAGCCTAATATTATTTGTATCCATAAAGGAAGAAGTTTCTAAAACTATGATAGTATGGGAAAGATGTGAATGGGATGCTATGGATTTAGGAGTGATAAGCGAAATTCAATAATGTTAAAATTACTTAGAAACTTCTATGAACCATTCATAAAACTAGGTATTGGAAAGCCTCATTAGTCACATGTTACTTTGTAGATATTAATTTCAACCTTATAAATATCTATGGACCTACAACTCAGTTAGGTAAAATAGAAGTATGAAGTGGGATTAAAACATTTATGATAAGTAAAGAACAAGAAATTTGATTCATGATTATAGAAGATATTATTGCTATAACAAAGTTAGTTGAATATTTTGGGTGAAATAGGAAAATAACTCAAAGTATGAGATATTTCTCACTTTTCATTCAAAACAATAATCTATAGGATTTTGAGTTTGAAGAGGATAAATATACATGTACCAACAATAGGATATACTAGGATCTAATAGCAAAAAAATTTGATCGGTGCATACTCTCATATCATTGGCTAGATGAAGGAACTTGTGCTAAAATTAATATATTGAAAAATATTGATTCATATAATTGGCCAGTAAGAGTTAACATGGTGGTAATTGAATTAAAAATTTATCATATTTTAATATGATCACACAAAATATGGAATTATTCAAAAAATAATGTGTTGTATATTGTTCCAAATCAAATTTAATCAATGACATCTAGATAAAAATAATGGAACGAGAACACTTTCAGCTATAATTATTTAGAATAAAAATAATTTAAAGAGAATCTTTCATATTTTAAAAATTATGAGCATAGTAATAACATATTGGAATAAAGGGAGTTGCTTAGCGAATATCATAATATTTGAGTAAGAAAATGAAATCTTGGAAATAAAATCAAGACACACTTGGATGAAAAAATGAGATAAAAACATGAAGTTTTTTCATATGATACCAATAGTATAAATATCAACATCTAGAATTAGAAGAGGTTTGGATTGAAGACTAGAGTGAAATTAAAAAGGTGGTAAGGATTTTTAACCTAAATATTCTAGTCCTAAAGGAGATTAAAGTTTTTAATAATAAGCTATTATAAAAAGTACCTTCAGCTATAAAATATGAAGGTAATAGAAAACAAATGGAGCCTATTATTTTGGAAGAAGTTTATTTAGCTCTTTTCTCATTTGATAAACATAAATCCCTAGGACTGAATGTACTCCCTACAACATTCTATCAACATGTCTGGAAAATAATGAAGGATTATTTATTGATGGTAGTGTAATAGTCTAGATTAAAATAATATAGACCTTATAAAATAAATGCAACATATCTTACCTTGATTCCAAAAAAGGATGCAAAAATATTTTATTCATTTAGGCTCATAAGACTATGTAATTTGGCATGTAAGATAATCTCCAAAGTTATGGCAAATTGGTTAAGACCCCAATTAGCAAAATTATTTCAAATGAGCAAGGAGAATTTTTTAAACGAAGATAGATTCTAGATGGGATCATAGTAGCTCATGAAGTAATGGATTCAATAGTTTCTAGAAAAAAGAGATAAATGATCTTAAAACTTAATATGAATAAATCCTATGATAGGGTTAAATGGGATTTTCTTTTTGTAGTATTAGAAAAGTTTGGATTTTATAAAATGAGTTATATGGACTAGATATTGTGTCTCTAATATATCATATTCAATGTTTCTCAATGGTTTAGTAATATATGAAGAACACAAGCTTATACTGAGAGGGGGGGTGAACAGTATAAGACCACTTTTTACTTTTTCTTAAAAATCAATATTATGTTGTGTAAAGATAGCAATATCAATATAAGTATTCAAAGTAATGCACAAAAACCATACACAATAGAGACACCACAATTTACGTGGTTCACCCAATTGGGGTTACTCCACAGAGAAAATATTTTACTAAAAATTTTTCAATCAAAATCTTTGGTAATCTCTCCCAATTACAATGTTTATGGTTCTTTATCCAAATGAGATACTGATACCCTAATCTCAAGTTCATGGATATCTTCCACAGGAAAACTCTTTCCCCTTTTGCTCTGGTTATATGATATTCTAGAAGACTTTGTACCTCTATTGCATTGACTAGTGGACCTCTCTCCACTTGAAGAATCCTCACTTAGATTTATCTTCAACTGTGTTGGCTGCTAGATCTCTATCCACTAAGAATCTATCCTCTGTACTCTATCACCTCCAAAGCTCTATCAATAGGCTCACTAAGAACCTGATCAATAGGCTCACATAGAGCCTGCATAATAGGCTCACACAGAACTTGCTTAACAAGCTCGCACATTGCTTGTCAAATATGCTCAAGCAATCTCACCAAGAACATGCCCAATTCTGCTCTAACAAGCTCACAAAGAACTTACCCAATTCTGCTCTAGCAAGCTCAATAAAAACATGCCCAAATCTGCTCTAGCAAGCTCACCAAGAACTTGCCCAAATATGCTCTAGCAATCTCACCAAGAACTTTCCCAAATATGCTCTAGCAATATCACCAAGAACTTGCCCAAATCTGCTCTATCAAGCTCACAAAGAACTTGCCCAATTATGCTCTACAAATTTTTCCACAAATTTTTCCACAAAGTTATCCAAAAATTATCCTCAAATATGTCCCAAAGGCCTTCTCAAAGTCTTAATAAATCATGCTCAAGTAGTACTCAATATGAACTCAACAATGAATGACAATCTCAACTAAAATTAACTTCATAGAAGCATAAAGAGAATTGTTAGAGACTCAATATGTTCTAATCTCACTCTCAACCCAAATCAATATCAACTAAACGCATAGAAGCATAAAGAGAATTATTAGAGACTCAATATGTTCTAAACTCGTTCTCAATCCAAATCAATCTCAACTCAACTCAAATAAACTCATAGAAGCATAAAGAGATTTGCTAGATACTCAATACGTTCTAATATCACTCTCAACTCAAATCAACCTCAACTCAATTCAAGTCAACCTCAACTCAACTCAAGTCTTATAGAAACATAAAGAGAATTGTTAGAGACTCAATATGTTCTAACCTTAATCTCAAACCTGCATAGAATTATGGAATATTTTGTTTCATAGAACTTGAAAAATCACTTCACACATCACTTGACTAGGCTTAATCAACTCAACACAAATGTTTCGAACAATGCTCAACCACAAATATCACATAACAATGATACTCATGTTATTTTCTAACTCAAATTCTTTCACAACCAATAGGCTTAAACAACTATGCTTATAAAACAAGGTTTAAACTCAACTCTCAAATAAAAAAAACTTTGAAACATTCAACCAACCACTTCCAAAAAGGAAACCACAAACAATCCTTTTCCCTCCAATGATATTTCATAAATCAACCACCATAAATAATAAATAGGATAATGTGCCCATACCTTTTTTGAAGATAAAAAACCTCTTTTTAAATCTTCCACAATCACAAAATTATTTTCCCAATCTTCACAAGGGTTAGTAGATCACAAAATAATCAACATTACTCCACTTTTCAATAATCATCACCATGGCCTTTAATTGCACAACTTCCTTATCTCTCCTAAAACCACTTGTACCATAAAATAAAATAAATAAAAAAATTGCATAATATTTTAACTCCCAAAACCACTTATACCATAAAATAAAATAAACCACAATATTGCATACCTTGTCACCTCATGAAAGACTTAATCCTCTTGAAAAAAAACAAGGTAAACTTCACTTTTGTAACCCCTTTGTAAAATAAAAAATATCTCTTTACACACACCTTATTTCTTCTTCTAAATAATTTAGTACAATATCCCTCGAAATAAGCTTTCCAACGATATATAATATGCCCCCTTTTCGAAATAAATTGAAACCTTTACATATATATATGCCAACCTCCATCAATTTAAACTTAAACTTTAAACTTTAATATCTTCATCACTAGAGTTCCTTTTTCAATGAAACAAAATTCCACATTGGCTTTTATGAAAATCCCTTTCCACATAAGCCCACCATGGTTTTAAACAAAACCTTTTATTTTTCTTGCCTTGGTTTTCATAAAAACCTTGTATATATCCATGCTCTCCGAAATATCATAGATGATTATCTATGAAGTGATTTTGCCACCAAATCTCAATGTGACATAAATGATCCATGTGACATCAATGAAAACATAAAATATCTCAAATTAACTCAAATTTCCAACAATATCCCCCTTTGTCATTGATGACAACACCTCTAATGCAAACAACACAATAACTGAAAAAACCATCTTTGAGAATCAAAGTTGCTCCCCCTAACTCAATACTCTCTATGGAGGCTACTCCCCCTAACTCAATACTCTCTTTGGAGGCTGCTCCCCCTAACTCAATGATCTCTTTGGAGGCTGCTCCCCCTAACTCAATGCTCTCCCCCTTACTCAAATCTCCCCCCTTTGACATCAATGGCAAAAGGGACACTTATGGGGCTAAAATATATGACTCTTAAGCATAGCCCCCTCACCACCTTCTCTATTGAGGTGATTAATTTTGTGGTGGGATTACCTTTACTCCCATATTACATTGATTCTTTCCTCTATCAACTTCCTTCCATGTTTTATGATACCCTTCTCTTGATGAATTACTTGATCTTATTGTATTGAACTTGTTTGACCTTATTGCCATGAACTTGTTTGGAATTGAGTCCTACACCATATTGCAATATGCCCAAAGTTATTGTAATTAAAACACTTGATATTGTAGCCTTTGTATAGTGTCCATGTCCTGAATTCTTTCTTGAAGTAATTTCCATATCCATTCCTTTCTTGAACCCTGTATTGTGAAGCTTTGTTTTCATGACCATTATTGCCATGACTTTTGAATTATGTAGCTCTAAAACCAAAACCATGTTTCTCATTTCCTTTGCATTGAAAAGATTTATGACAAATCCTATTACTTGAGAAGCAATATCCCTGAAAACCATACCTTCTTCCTTTGATTTTTCTTCTAGAAAAATCAAACTTCTTTGATCCATGGATCTTGCAATGTATAGCCCTTTCTTGACCATTATACTTATGATAATATTCAACTTGTGCATTGCATTCTTGAACCTTATTTGTAGCATCTAAAACCTCTTCCTTATCTTTTTCTTCAAGAATTTCTTTTCCCTTTGAGCTTGATTCACCTATCTCAAAACAAGAATCAAACTGAATATTTGAAGCCATAGGAACTTTGTAACTTTTCTCACAAATATTAGGTGCTTCCTTGCTTTCAACTTTTAGAAATTCTTTTCCTTTTTATTGTTATTACCCAAACATGAAATATGAAACCTTTGGTGCTTTGGAATCTCCCTCTTCTTTTTCTTCATTTGTATTAAGTATCAAATTGGCACACATCTCTATAGCCTCTGAAATGCAAGTATCCATTTACACTGCTTATTTTTATTTGAGAACTAGTTCTTCATTATATATTTATGAAATGAAACCTCCTGATACAAATATAGGACCTTGTTTACTTATTTTTTATTTGCCTTCTTCATAACCAAGCCTTGTCTTTATAATTGGATCTCATTGTAAATCCAAAAAATTATCCAATATTTTTGAATTTCGTTGAAATTGTGCTAACTCATTTATGTAGGTCCCAAAAATTTTCTGATCTTATTCTTATAACTGATCACATATTTATTTCCTCTCCTTTAGTTTCTAATAAATAGTGATGCCAAACTCTTTTGATTCCTGAAGATCTTTTTCAAAATCTTGTGACTTTTTCATTTTCTTGAACCTTATTTTCAAGCCTCTTGATTTTATTTTTCAACCTCCTAATTTTCTTTTCTTGTTTTGTGGAATTCTCTTCTTCATCATCACTACTACTGGAATTATCACTAGAACTGTTGCTTTCTTCTTCAAATAAACTTTCCTTGTTGCAATTATTGTAGTATGTGCAATCATCATCTATATACCCAAAATCTCGGTATATGAAGCATTTTAGTAAGAAGTATTCTTAGACATTTATTGTACCTATCTACTTGCTCAATGGCTATGGAAAGCTCTGAAATTATCTTCATCTTTAACTTAAATACCTAGGAATAGATGTTCTTGTTTTTCTTCATTTATTTCAAAGAATGTACATTCCTCTTCATCTGACTGATATTTATCACTGTAATCTGAACTATCACTTGCTTCTACAATGTAGTAAGATTTCTTTGACAAATTTACCTTGGAATATCCTTCATAAGTATTCCTCAATTTGGTCCACATCTCATTAGCTGAAGTACATACCATGACCTTTGGAAAATCTATCTCGCGTAGCCCACTCAAAATACAATTTATTGCTCTTGCATTGATCTCAACCAATTTTCTGGTAGTCTTATCTTCCTCAGGATCACCTTCAACCTTATACTCTTTTTCAACCATCTGCCATACCTCATATCCTTGTGATATCAAGTATTTCTTCATCCTCATGCTCCATAAAGCATAATTGTTACCATAAAATAATGGAGCCTTATTTGTAGATAATCCATTCTGTGAAGCCATATTTTTTCTTGTAGAATCTACCCTCAAGTTGTTATCCTTTCCGAAGGAACCCACTCTGATACCAATTGAAGAACACAAGCTTATACAGAGATGGGGGGTGAATAGTATAAGACCACTTTTTATTTTTTCTTCCAAATCAATATTATGTTGTGTAAATATAGCAGTATTAATAGAAGTAATCAAATAAATTTACAAAAACCATACACAATAGAGACACCACAATTTACATGGTTCACCCAATCTAGGTTACTCCATGGAAAAAATATTTTACTAAAACTTTCTCAATCAATATCTTTGGGAATCACTCCCAATTACAATGTTTATGGATCTTTATCTAAAGGAGATGTTGATCCCCTAATCTCAAGTTTGTGGATATCTTCCATAGGAGAACTCTTTCCCCTTCTACTCTGTCTATGTGATCTTCAAGAAGACTTTGTCTCTCTGCTGCATTGACTAGTGGACCTCTATCCACTTGAAGACTCCTCACTCAGATCTATCTTCAACTATGCTGGCTACTAGATATCTATCCAATAAGACTCTATCCTCTATACTTTGTCACCTCAAAATCTATATCAATAGGCTCACTAAGAACCTGATCAATAGGCTCACACATAACCTACACAATAGGCTCACACAAAACCTACTTAATAAGCTCACACATAACTTTTCAAATCTGCTCAAGCAATATCACCAAGAAATTATCCAATTATGCTCTAGCAAGCTCACAAAGAACTTGCCCAATTCTGCTCTAGCAAGCTCACCAATAACTTGCCCAAAAATGCTCTAGCAAGCTCACCAAGAACTTGCCCAAATCTGCTCTAGAAATCTCACCAAGAACTTGTCCAAATTTGCTCTAGCAAGCTCACCAAGAACTTGCCCAAATCTGCTCTAGTAAGCTCACAAAGAACTTGCCCAATTCTACTCTACAAATATTTCCACAAATCTGTCCACAAAGCTTTCCTAAAAATATCCTGAAATCTATCCCAAAGGCCTTCTCAAAGTCTCAATAAATCATGCTCAAGTAGTACTCAAAATGAACTCAACAATGAATGGAAATCTCAACTCAAATTAACTTCATAGAATCATAAATAGAATTGTTAGAGACTCAATATGTTCTAATATCACTCTCAACACAAATCAATCTCATCTCAACTCATAGAAGGATAAAGAGAATTGTTAGAGACTCAATATGTTCTAATATCACTCTCAACTCAAATCAACCTCAACTCATTTCAAGTCAGTTTCAACTCAACACAAGTCTTATAGAACCATAAAGAGAATTTTTAGAGACTCAATATGTTCCAACCTTAATCTCAAATCAACATAGAATGATGGAATATTTTGTTTCATAGAACTTGAACAATCACTTCACACATAACTTAACTAGGCTAAATCAACTCAACACAAATGTTTCCAACAATGCTCAACCATAAATCTCATATAACAATGATACTCATGTTCTTTTCTAACTCAATTTCTTTCACAAAAAATGAGCTTCAATAACTATTCTTATAAAACAATGTTTAAAATCAACTCTCAAATCAAAAAAACCTTGAAGCATTCAACCAACCACTTCCAAAAAGGAAACCACAAACAATCCTTTTCCCTCCAATGATATTTCAGAAATCAACCACCATAAACAATCAATAGGAGAATGTTCCCATACCTTTTTTGAAGATGAAAAAACCTCTTTGTAAATCTGCCATAATCACAAAATTCTTTTGCCAATCTTCACAAGGGTTAGTAGATCACAAAATAATCAACATTACTTCACTTTTCAATAATCATCACCAAGGCCTTTAATTGCACAACTTCCTTATCTCTCCTAAAACCACTTGTACCATAAAATAAAATAAATAAAAACATTGCATAAGCTTTTCACTCCCAAAACCACTTATACCATAAAATAAAATAAATCACAATATTGTATACCTTGTCACCTCATGAAAGAATTGATCCTCTAAAAAAGAACAAGAAAAACTAGAAATATCTATTTACACACCTTATTTCTCCTTCTAAATAAGTTAGTCAAATAGCCCTCGAAATAATCTTTCCAATGATATATAATATGCCCCCTTTCCGAATTAAATTGAAACCTTTACATATATATATGCCAACCTCCATTAATTGCACATAGTTCGGCCCTCCATTAATTTAAACTTAAAGTTTAAAATATAATATCTTCATCATCGGAGGTCCTTTTTCAATGAAACAAAATTCCACCTAGGGTTTTAAGAAAATATCTTTCAACATAAGCCAACCATGGTTTTAACTAAAACCTTTTATTTTTCCTGCCTTGGTTTTTATAAAAACCTTCTATATATCCATGCTCTCCAAAATATCATAGATGATTATCTATGAAGTGATTTTGCCACCAAAACTCAATGTGACATCAATGATCCATGTGACATCAATGACAACATAAAATATCTCAAATTAACTAACATTTCCAACAATAGAATCATTTAAAGTCAAAAGGGCTCTTAGATAGGAATATCCTCTATCATCATATTTTTTCGTTCACATGGCATATGTATTAGGAAGGACCCTACAGAAGACCTACAAAGATGGGATAATAATCCAAATTAAGGCTAGTAACATCGACAACATCACCCATCAAAAATTTATAGATGATATAGCCTTTTTAGAGGAAGGTAGGGAAAAATGAGAGTAGAGATTTGAATAACTTATTCAAGGAATATAAAAGATCATCTGGGAAAAAATTTAATCAAAAAAAATGTAAATGTTACTTCCTAAACACTCCAACTAAAATTAGAATAAGGATGTTTGGGTTACTTCAAACGGAGGAGGTAAATTTGATAATAACATATCTAGGGATGTCCTTATTTGTTGGAATAATGAGGATAGAATTGTGGAATCCAATTATAAGTAAAGTTTAGAACAAAATACTAGCATAGAAAGGTAGATGGTTATATTTACCAATAAGAGTGCAACTAATTAAATTATTCTTGTAGGTCATTCCAACATATTATATTTCCTTTTATATTTTGAAAACATTGGTAGGACAAAGCCTAATCTATCGTCACTACACAAAAAATGTTATTTAAGCGTATTAACAACCCTTAAATGCTTTTAAGGGTAATTTTCCATACATCATCTTTGAGGACATCATAAAAATTCCATCTTATATGAAAATAGTTAAACACTACCTCAAAAAACTTCCCTCTTAATTTCTAAGATGATGGTTTTTAACCGCCTTCTTAGAATATAAGAATTTGGTTTTTAACCACCATGTTAGAACCCTAATACAATAGTTTTTTATCAAAATCTTAGACCCCTAAGATTGTGGTTTTTAGCTGCCATCTTAGTTTACTAAGACAAAAATTATTAGCCACCCTCTTAGGCCCCTAAGATGGTGGTTTTTAGCCATCGTATTAGAGTTATACGAGGGAGGCTAATAATCACCCTCTTAGGCATCTAAGATGGAAACTAAAAATCATCATCTTAGGGGCTTTGGACAATGACTAAAGACTACAATCCTATTTTCTTAAGATAATGGCTAAAAATTGTCATCCTAGTTCCTTAATATGACAACCAAAGGCCCTTAAGAGGGTGGATTTCAACCCTTTGATGTATTCTCAAAGGATTTATTGAATTAAACCATGTTTCATCCATAAAAGAACAAGTATTCACTCACTAGCATGGCAATGAGACATAAAAATAAAACTTATACAAAAATAATGGGGTATATATATATCAAACAAAGCAAGCATCACTTGGAGAGTTGTAAATAACATACGCAATAATAATGAAACTTGTGGAAATATACTCTCTTATATTAACTCCTACAATATGGTATAAAATGAGGTAAAACTTAAAATCAACATGCTGATTAAAAAATACAATTAGTAAAATAACTCTTTATCCAAAGTATTTCAATTAGAATCTATTAAACTGTTTATTTATTTTTTCAAATTCTAGCTTTATAGTAGAATAATATATATATATATATATTAAAATGACTAAATAGAAAGGCAGTATCAGATATAAGGACATCTAAATGAAGGATGTTTATTTATCCAACTGCATGATAATTTAAATTGTACACATTGTTTATATGGTAAGAAATCTTCACATAAACTAAAATAATGCCAATTGGAGGACCTAAAATTTACATGTATTTTAAGTTATCATTCAACCATATTATGGTAACCGGAGTATGGTTGAACAACCATATATTACATAAACAACATCCTGCATAATAATCATGGATATTAAAGACTACTTTACTTTTACTGATTTTATAGATAGAAGATTTTTCTTATAGAATTTTCTTGTAATATTTCTAACTTTCTACTATAATATATGAAACATTTTTGAAAAAATAAAATAAAAGATAACCAAAATGATGCAAATACAAAAAAGAATAATATGGTTAGCAAATTGTAATCACTATTTAGAAAAAGGTATTCCAGTCATTTGTAGTATGTGATTTCCATAGTGGATCAATGCTATAAGTCTACTCCCAAAACATTTTTGACATGGAAAAATCTTGTTTGTTTAACATCCTCGATACTTGAACATCATGCTAAGAATTATTCGTAATAGATTAAAATTAATTTAACAAGATGAACCAATTATAATGTGTTTGAATAATCTTGCAAATGTCAATTTGCATAAAAGAATATATGTATTATTTCTCTAGGATCTTTTAGAGAATATAATAATAGATCCACAGACAAGTTTATCAAAAACATAAAATATAAAAAGGACACACTTACAGGGTTTGTTCAATCCATCTAACATAGAACAAGATAATTTCTTCTTATGCAATGCAAAAACATGACAAAGTTCTTCAAACCTAAAAATAATATCTTAAAATTTTAAAATTCTTTGCAAAATTAAATTCTTCTTGCTTCTCATAATTTTATAACCTTGTATATAGCAATAAATAAATTTCCATACCTCAAGGAATCCATAGAAAATAATCTCTAGGACTGATACCTTGTAGTGAAAACATAATATATTAATAATGAAATAAATATGAAGTTCCAAACAAAATGCAAGAATATGCAATTGAATGATCTTGAAAGTTAGTATCATATATCAAGACTACCATATTTTCATTACAATGATCAAGACACTCATTTTAAAATTATTCATCAATTTTAAAGTCTCTATTAGGTATCACTTCTAGAATTACATATCTTAGTGTTAGTATTTTATCATCACCGCTAATAACACCACACTTGAAATTGAAGCCAAAACTGATTTTAAATTACTTCACCTAATACAAAACATCAAGTGGATTCAAAATTGAGAACTCAATCCTACATATCATGCTCATACATACTTAGTTTCAAATCTAAGAACTCTATATTTACAACATATTTTATAAAGTATAACTTAAACATATTTAATCCCTTCCTCATCTGATAATAGCTTCTCCAACAAGTCACAAATGATGTTCTTGGCGGTCTATGGTATTATAGAAAAATATTATTGTAGAAAATCTTAACTTGATCAATCCCCAAACTATTTACTATATTTTTGATCAGCTCTTTTACAACTTGAACTTAACTTAAAATGTTTTGTAATTTTAAATCTTTATATAATTTACCAATCAAATTATCCTATTCTACACCAAAAGCTTGACCATAATGCTTTGTATGTTCTATAAAAGAAAATAACTCTATACAATATACTTGAATACCCATGCAAACAATGTAGGTGGTCAATATTACGTACCATTTCTAATTATTGTCCAAGTAAAACATAAGGACCACACCATGTTGCATACAAGTCAACCACTACATGAACCATTATTTTAGAATCTTGTTCAGTATTATTCACTCTAATTTATTTTTCATACATATAAGAAGCACAAGTGCCAACGGATCCAATTTTATAAAGAATCATCATAAGTTGAACTCTTAAAACTAAGGATCACAGTAATCACAAGTATGAGGATTAGAACCCAATAATAATTTTATTACATTACAAATATACTATGTCAATAGAGATAGGAAGCAATATGAATACGGGCTTGAACTGAGAAACAAATGTTCATTGTGTTAAATAAGAAATATTTTAGGGTCTTTTAAATATTTTCTTATACAGATGTAATATTCATCAACTGTTGTCAACAAATCCTTACAAATAGTTCATCTTTCTAAATATAAAAGGATATATTGTAATAAGCTCTATCATTGAAAGTAAATAAATAACAAACAATATTTACATTGGAGAACCACCTTAGTGCTATATACTCTAAGTTTCACTAGTTGAATTCATCAGATGGAACCTAAACTATAGAGAGCTAAATAAAAATATAGAATTTTTGGGGCACATATTTAATTTAGTAAGCTATATGTTGCAAGTCAGAAATGAACGAAGAAATGGGAGTTTTATAAGATATGGATTTTGAAATAATGACAGCCCTAGGTGTTCTATTCTTTGGTTAAATGTATGCCCAAAATATCTTTCCTCAATTAGAACTAAGCATTGTCAACTTATATCCAAAATTTATTCCAAGGACAAATACACACATTTGTAAAATATTCTCATCATTGTTGTGTGAAAGTACTACCATAAAGAGATGTTAAAATAAGTCCAAAAGTTCCTTGATTGATTAGCAGTAAATGGGTGAATGAAAGTTGTATATAGCTGCAATTTTAAATAAAACACAGTAAAAATAAAGAGAAGAATAAGAGGGATATGGTTGTACATTTAATAAAATGCAGCAAAGAGGATAAGAAAAAGGGGTATGATTGCATTTTTAATAAACTGCAGCAATAAGGATAAGAATAAATGGGGTGGCTACACTTTTAACGAACTGTAGCAATGAGGATGTAAAAAAAAGGTTAAATGCAGTAATAAAATGATATGAGAAGTGATTTGTGTGCAAAAAATGTAAATAAACCTGCAATGAAATAGTTATAAGCACAAAAAGAGATGCATATGGCTGCAAATAAAAACAAAATATAGCAATATAAGCATAGAAAGTTGTATAATAAAACACAATAACATTAGTATGAAAAGGGATGTAAATACTACTTTAAAAACATAAATAATCTATAGCAGTAAGCAAGAGAATAATATGACTAAAATTTTAATTAAATAGAAGTGCAACGGAATTGAAAATGAATTATATGGTATTAGGAATTATAAATAATAACCAATTCAACCTTTTATGAAAGTAAATTAGCATTAAACAATGAAATATCAAAAAAATTATGAAATATGTGAATGCTCCTAAGATTTAAAGAATCTACATTAGTGAATAAAAGTGGCTAATATTGTAATTAAAACATGGATGTAGAGGAGTGAAAGATGCATGAAATAATATCAATATTGATGTAGGATAGTTAATATAGCATCTTGTAGAGCAAACTAGCATTTAATAGTGAAATATTAATGAATTTGATGAGGTATGGAAGTGTTGCCCAAGACTTAAATAAATCTACAACAATAAACAAAGATTAGAATTACAGAATTTGCAATTAATATAAAATTGCAGAGGCATTAAAATATATGTAATGGTGCTAATAATAGTGCAAAACAACTAATTCAACTTCTAATTAGAGCAAACTAGTATTTAAATGGTGAAGCCAAATAAAAATGTTGGGACATGTGAATGCTACCGAAAACTCATAAAATGTATAGCAGGTAAGCAAAGGGGAGAGAGAAATTACAATGGGAAGTACTTGAAGCTTGGTAAAAGGGTGAGATAACAAGGAAATAACAGCCTTGAATATTTCACACCTTGCCTTGAGGAATAAGTAAAGAAAGATATATGTATGCAATATAAACTTTATATATAAAGTATGAAAGAGAAATTGCAATAAGAAATGGCTATCTTAATCCTATGTTTGCAAATAAAATAAACATAAAATTAAATGATAATGGAAGGAAATATAAGATTTAGTTTTCTACCTATACAAACAAGATGACTATAAATAAAGAGATAAGTATTATAGTATGAAATGCAAGGAAAATATGTGATAAAACCTTGCAAAAGAAAAGTTAGGATCAAGATATGGTTGATAACTATGAATGCAAGTTAAAGTAAACCTGTAAAAGAGATGTTAGACATAAAATGGAGATTATATGATTCAAAATAATGCTACAAAAATAGTTTTAATGGTTGTAAATGAACATTAAATGACTTCAAAATAGAAATTAGAAACTTAAAAGCATGGAATGTAAGAGAAAATGAGCAAGTAGATGAAGTTAGAAATCTAGCAAAGCTATGTTAGAGAGCTAAAATTAAAGGGAAGCAAATGAAATAAGGATATAACTATGCTAAGGGTGATATCACCTAGCAATGGCTTCTCCCAAGCACCAAGACTTCCTTGCCACCAAGCCCTCTTGCCTTGCTTGACTCCCCTTCACAAATGCTTGCATAATGGATGAAAATGCTTGAGAATGCTTGCTAAATGAAAGATATGAGAATGAATATGCTAGAGAAGTATTGGTAGGGTATAGCTATAGTGAAAACCTATGGTGAATGCCACTCCAATGGGTTCTATTTGTATATCCTTGGAGGAAGGATTGAGGGGAAAATAGATTCAAAATGCCTCGGGAGGGGAAACTAAATTTTAAAATTTTTGAATCTGGTGTGTTTATGGGGCATGTGGGATCAATGGTAAAGGATAGAGGAAGGTTATTTGCATCCTCTTGGATTGTGCCAAAATATTCTAAGCATTTTATAAATTTGTCGCTAGGACAAAATTAGCCACTACCAAATTCGCCACTAGTCTAGGTAAGTATAGTTTTTATGCATTTTTGGGCATCAATAGATATCCAAACATAGGCATATTTATACTCAATAGATATACAAACATATGTATATCAATAGATGAGGTGTCATTCGATGCCTTGATTGAGGATGACTTTGGCTAGGTGTGTCAAAATTGGGTGTCTACATCATCATCTTCAAGCAACATAAGAGAATGCAAGGGCAATAAATTACTAACTCATAAAGACAGATGTTAATAACTTTTTTTTTTTACATGGTGGAATCGGTAGCCGCCACAAATCTGGGCAGGTTGTCTAGCTTTTATGGCCACCACAATATTCCACGTTGTTCACCCCAGAAGCTGCCACACAGATCTTTGTGCAATCTGCCCCTATAACCACCATGCCACAATAATTTTAAAACTTTTACGCCACTAAAAGCACCAGGAAAGGGACAAGAGTTCAATCCGATGAGGCCCGAGATTTGAACCTTGGACCTCTGCCCCCTTATGTGATTTGGATGAACCAATTGGTCTACACATCGGACCTGACATATGTAAATAATTAGAAGTGATTTTATCTATAAATAAAACTTAAAAAATTTTGAAAAGGGAAGAACAAAACACTAATAAACAAGTACATAAACAAAAATCAACTACAAAAGCACTTAGTTCAATGCAATATTAAATGAAAATAAATAACAATTATGCAAATAGACCACTAAGAGAGAAGTAAATGGAGAAAAAAAATCTTTTGTTATTATTGATGTTAGATGTTAATTCAAAGCATCATACAATAATGGTACATGGCATAATTTAGTTGTAAATAATTTTTGATATAGGCCAAAAAATGAAGGAGCCTACAACATCCTTCATTGTGGCCATATCATCATTCCTCCTAAACAATATTATTTTCTCTTTATGGGAAACATGCACATTGACAAGGTCTTCAAGAAAAATATTAATCATTGTGCCTTAAACCACTATGTTATCCTTGATGCAAATATCCATAAAGTGGATAATTTTGTATCATTAACTTGTGTTTAGGATTTAATTATTATATTCCTTAAAACTATCAAGTCATATGTTATTTAGAACAATGTATTACAATCATTCATTCCTTAAACTTATATTTTGCATCCAAAAATTTTTCATGTTATCATTTTTTTATTGAATTATTTCAAGAAACCCATATCCTCTAGGAATATTATATTTTACATGCTTTGCTACTTATTTCTATTTGATATAAAATTTATTTATTGATTGCACTTAAAGTATGTTCTCTCAATTTGTTTTAACATCTCCCTTTGATGGAGATCAAGATGCTTTAGTAATTTTTTATTGACTATTTTGTAGTCAATAGTTCAAATTATACTGAATATCTTACTTTCCTTTATGAATATCCAATAACCTCATTCATTTTTAAAGTGGATTCTTCTCTTTACATAGAAAGACTAACAAAGAATATCATTTTTTTAAAATAAAAATGCTCCATTATGTTTTAATTTTAAATATTTTATAAATATTTTTATTTATATGTAGCTAGATTGTTACATATCATATTTATTTGCAATATGCTTTTTCAATTAATTTCATTATAATAGCATAGATATTTTATTAAAATATATACAATGCTATAATTTTATCATTTATAAATTTTAATGTATTGTATGTATTTCATTTCACTAGCTAGGTAGATTATTGGATCATATTTTTAATATAATAAATAATATATACCAACACTCTACCAAGCACTAGGCATCAACACATAACACCATATTATATGTAAATGTATAAATGAAAGCATATTCATATGTCAATCACTAATGGGATCCTTCGAAGCTCCCTCAAATCCCCCTAGGATAAAGCTACACTGGTCATCATGAAATATTTTACTCTTGACAACAATTAGGAGATTGTAAGGAGCTATCATTTTTCCTTCCTAAATCAACTTTGGTGTAGGAAGAGATTAAATATTTTGATATTCCTATACAAGTTGTTGGAGAAATCATTGTTGTAGACTCTAAAACGGGATTCTATGGATTCTATGGAATTTAACCAAGTGTTGATTAGTGATCTAGTTGGAGATCTCAATTTTAGGGCTTATCCCTTTAATTTGAAGAATGGTTCACTCAAAAATATATCCCTTGTTAAATATTCTAAGGTTAAAGCTACATCCAAGGTTAAGGAGATAAATTTGAAGATGGAGCTAAAGAAGGAGACATAGTTGAAGAAGGACCTAGGTGAAGCTTCTACCCATACAAGAGATTCTAAATGTAGTGATGATAGGACTTGATACTCCAAAAATTTAATGGATAATATGAAAAATAATGACAAGGTCACCCTATGCATTATGAAATCTCAAGATTTTGAGGATTCGTCCCCTGTTATAATGAATAAAGTCAAATTTTCTAAGGGGGCTTCTATGGGAAGAAACTCAATTATGATCTTTTCATAGGACACTCAGGATTTATAATTCCACTAGGGGATTCATGAAAGATGTGCTAAGATATTTAAGAACCACTCCAAATATGATTATTTTCTTTGTTGAAGAAGTTAACATGTTGATATAATATATACAGTGGGATCAAAAATATCCTTAGGTGGAAAAGGAACTAGAAGTGGATGATCAAATGAAGGATTGAAGGGTTCTCCTAGTTCTCTTTATTCTCTTTGTTCTCCTTCTTCTCTTCTTTTTTCTCCTGTGTTTTTTTGTTTGGCTTCTTGCTGGTGTTAGGTCCCTTTGTGTTGAGCAATTTTATGTCTATTTCATTTTAGTTTTTTCCTTGAAATTTTTTGCTTCTAGTTTATAAACAGTATCTAGTTTGTAAAAGGTTCGAGAATGCTTTCAAAACCTCTTCTTTTATTCTATCCAAAAATATATATGTTCATCACTAATAATATATGTACTAGTTGTCAATACAAATTACCAATCCACATTTTCACTTGGTTCTAATATGTAAAAACCTATAATATGAGTCATCTTAAGTACCTTCTTATAAATACCAAAATTTAAATTGCTTTTATTTTGTAAGGATTTTATAATTGTATTCTATATTTCTATATAAAAATTAGCATTAATATAGCCTCAAAATTAAATAAATTGTTGTATACTTTACCACCATCTTAGACATCATGGCATAGATTAAGCATTTATATTATTAGTACATTGTATGGACTAGGTAAGTAGAATTTTAATATTTATCATATCTTAACTAAATATAAACATTTAGAAAAAAATTATGATTTTAACAAGAAATTATATCAATTGCATCCTCCACCGCATCAACAATATCAATATATTATAATATATTGAAATTACATTGATTGGGGAGTCAAAAATTCCAACTCAAAATCCCAACTCAATATAAAACGATTTTGGAATTTATCTTAAGACAGTGATGGTGATCGAATTTCCATGTAGTAGCAAGCAAATTCTACTTCCTGGTGGCTTTCAGTATTTTCTAATGGGGTTTGTTGTTCGACGGTTTGTTTCCCTCCTTTTTTGGTTTTTTATTCCACGTTTTTCCTTGGCGGATTATTTCCTACCATCCGCACATCCTCCTGTTGCTTCCTAGGGTTAGCCGGGTGCCTTCCCTTACTCCCAAAACTGAGTCATGCCAACAAAATTATTCTCACAGGCACTCCCCATGGCAATGCACTTAGATCCTAATCATTGCAATAGAGATGTCGAGGGCTCCGTCAGGCCTGACACCATGGCCAAGCAAGGGCCCCATATCCCAGATGAGGTTGCAACAACAGATGACAAGCTATCCTTTGCTGACTTGCTCCAAAAAAAATGAATTTCTATGTTGTCTACGGCCAACAAATTCATCACGTAAGGGAATAATGTTCTATGCCCTAAATCCCTCATGGAAAACTATGAATCTTAGGATATCAAATCCTTGGTAGGCAAATTCATCGATGGGTGACATGACTTAGATGCTATTCGTAGATGGGCATATTTAAAATGGAAAACCCTAGGCAACTTGGAGATCTCAGCAATCACAAGGGGTTTTTCATGATTCAACTCAATTCCCATGAAGACGTCGAGTGCATCTTATTTAGAGGGCCCTAGTTTTATGGAAGGAAAAGTTTATTCCTCAAAAATGGTAACCATATTTCAACCCCAGCTCCTAGAACATCCATTTCGCACCCATATGGGTTAGAATTCTATATTTTCCAACCCACTTATTCTATGAATATGCCTTGCTTGGTATTTCTAAGGTGATAAGCGAGCTCGTGGCTATCAACCTAGCCACCCAGGAAAGAACCCAGCTAACTCAGGCTTGTATTTGCGTGAATGTGAACCTAGAAAGTTAGCTTCCAGACCACCTGAACCTCATCTATGCTGACTTCAACTATAAGAAACCACTCTTCTATGAAAACAAGCCAATTTTTTCCCTGTGTGCCAATCCTAGGGCCATCTTCATTTGCAATGCCCCAAGCTCTGGATCCTGCCCTAGTCAAAACCCACCAGGGACCATTCAAAGAAGATGCAGCATCAACCCCTGCCTATCTTTCCAGTGAACAGTAAAGCTATTACCAGACCCCTCCAGGCCCGCTCAATCGTAATTCAAGTGCCTATGTTCCTATTATCAATAAATTAAATCCTTTGTATAGTTTTGTTATCAGTGAGGATTGTGAGGAAGGTGAGATCCCAAAAACCCCAATGAAAATCCTCTCACCCCCTTGACCTCCCTTGGTATGCCCCCTAATGCCCCCATATATAATCCTCCCCCCGTCCTCGGTGCCCCTACTTCCTCAAGAATCCCTCAAGTCCTACCTACCCTCTCTCCTCCTTCGCCCCCCAGCCCAGGTCCTGGAGATCCAACCTCTCCTGTGTACTCAGACTCTATCACTACTAATGATGAAGCTGAGGACCAGTCATCCCATGAGCAAAGTAGTCCCATGATAACTCGAAGATCCAAAAAATCCATGATGGATGTAGGAGGAGAAAAAAAGAGAGGAAGACCCTCTGATTCAAACATAAGGAACAAAAATGTGGCTAAAGATATAGCCAATGGAACCCAGATAATGCTATTTTAGGAAACATCAAGCAATTCTAAAGATGAAAGTAGAAGATCCAAACCCCCTGCTCAGCAAGGAAAAGTGGGCAAGAGAATTTCCAAGTGCTTGAAATGAAAGTCCTCTCCTAGAATACGAGAGGCCTAAATGGGGTAGCCAAATAGAGACTGGCTGCATCCATGAGGTGAGAACATAATCCAACCATATTTATCATTTAGGAAATAAAATTGGGTGATCAATGGCCCCCTAACATTGCTAGAAATATTTGGCCAAACTATGATTTCAGTTATTCCTCGACTTCTAGGACATCGGGAGAGCTCCTGTGTCTTTGGAATCCTACCAAGCTCCAAGGGAATCTTATTTTGGGCCATGATAGGGTAAGCAACATCCTGTTCTAGGATACTGAATCCCATAATTATTGGGTGATGTCGAATGTCTATGCCCCGAACACCTCTCTGCGTAGAGAAGCCCTATGGAAAATACTCACTTCAATGAGGTAGGTCTTCGAAACTCCTTGGATCCTATAAGGGGACTTCAATTCTCCTTTGCACCTCAAGGACAAAAAATGAGGGAACAACATCACTCATAGAGATATTGTAGACCTAAGAAACTTCATTAATTCCAATGCTGTCATGGATGTCCAGCTTCAGGGGTCCCTCTTCACTTGGAGCAACATAAGGAAGGGTACCAATCTGATCCAAGAGCACCTAGAAAAATTTATGCTTTCCCAGGAAGCCCTTCCCTACTTTGGGGATGCCAGTTTGTGAGCCCTACCAAATATAGGCTCTAATCATAGTCCCCTCATCCTGGAATCAGATTCTAGACCATAGTTCAAGATCCCTTTTAGGTTTGAAGCAATGTGGATTCACCACAAGGATCTCAAGGGCTTGATACAGTCATGGTGGAGTCAAAAATTTATGGGGTCTGCTATTAACTAGGTAACCCAAAAACTTAGGTTCATCAAAGGGAAATTGAAAAAGTGGAATAAGGAAACCTTTGGGAACATCTTCAAAGACAAACAACAGGTCAAATCTAAATAAGCCAGATTGAGGAGTCATTTTAGAAATGTGAAGGGAGTGATAGTATTGAGCACCTTATTGTCTGAGTACCACAACATACTCACCAAGGAGGAAAATTTCCAGTGCCATAAGTCAAGATAGCTTTGGCTCAATGAAGGTGATGCTAATACCATGTTCTTCCATATATCAACCTTGAGTTATAGGAGTTCCAATAAGATCAAAATCCTTGTATTGTAGGATGGGGCAGTCATTTTAGATATCCATGCAATAAGAGAAGAAGCCATCAATAATTTTAGAAGCCTCCTATGTTCTATCCTGCCCCAAGCCCCTGAGACCATGGAATCCCTCATGGTCATAATCCCCACCATCATCTCCCAGGAATCAAATGATTTTCTCCTCATCCCCATATCCCATGATGAAGTTCACCAGGCCATCTTTTCCATGAAGCTTGACAAAGCCCCTGGACCGGATGGGTTCTCATCCAGGTTTTCCCAGACCTTCTGGGACATCATGGAGTAGGATATTTCTAAAACCATTAGGGAAATGTAAACCTCCATGTTCATTCCTAGAGATGTGAATTCCACCTTCTTGGATCTCATCCCCAAAGGGGCCAATTCTTGATCCCTCTTTGACTACCAACCCATTAGCCTATGCAATGTCATTTACAAAATCCTCACCAAAACCCTAGTGTCCAGGCTATCCAACATTATTCCATCCATAATTGACCCATATTAGGGGAGCACAATCAAAGGATGTAATATTCTCGATGGGTTCATCACTATCCATGAATTTATCCATTCATCCCAGGTTTCATACATAGTTGCCTTCTTCCTCAAGCTGGACATGAACAAGGCCTTTGATAGAGTCAATAGGGAATTCCACATCCAAATCCTTCTCAAGTTCAGGTTCCATGAGTCCTTGGTAAACATGATCTACAACTATATTTCATCTTCTTGGTTCTATATCATGGTAAATGGTTATATTGTGGGTTACTTCTCGAGTTTTCATGGCCTGAGGCAAGGTGACCCTCTGTCCCCCATTCTGTTCATCATCTTGGAAAAGAGTTTGGGGAGAACTATCAAGGAGGTATGCTATTGCAGTAAACTTTCTAGGATTAGGGTAGCATCCGAGCTTCCCCCACCCCTCACAAAAATTTTGTAGATGACACATTGATGGCTACTAAGGCTTTGATAGTAGATGCCAAGGTGATCAAGGATATTCTCAATCGCTTTGAGGAAGCTACTGGACAAAAAATTAATTACACTAAAAGCAAGTTATTCTTCATCCATACCCTAGTTAAAAGACAGTGCAAGATCACCATAATCCTGAGATGTTCCATTTTTGAGTTCTTGACCACTTACCTCGGGCTCCCCATGTTCCATGGTAGGGCCCTACCAAGCATGTGGGAAAACATCGTGGACAAGATCCATAACAAGTTAAATTGGTGGAAAGGGACCCTGCTCACCAGTGCAAGGAAGGCAACTTTGGTCAAATTCGTCTTGTAGAGCATCCCCACATTTTTCAAGTTTGTGTTCAAAATCCTAGCCTCAATGGGAAAAGCCATTGAAAAAATTCAAAAGCAGTTCCTTTGATATGGATTAGAGGCCTCAAGAAAGATCCACCTAGTAGCTTGGCATAAAGTTTGCTCCCCCAAAGATCAGGGAGGTCTTGGTCTATGTTGAATCTCAGTTGCCAACCTAGCTCTCCTAGCCAAGCAGGCTTGGATAGTAGTGACTAAGGACAATATTGAGTGGATAAACATCATGAAAAGAAAGTACCTTCAGCACCAGGCCTTCCTCCAAGTGCCTACCCTGCACAACGGTTCCCATTTTTGGAAATCCATCACTCATACCCAGAACATAATCCTCGAAGGGTCTTCCTAAAATTTGGGGAATGGGACCATCATCAACATCTAGGAAGATACCTATGTCAGGAATTCCACTCTCATCAACAATCCAATTTTGATCCCTACCAAGAATTTGACTGACAGTAGATTCAGGCTCAAGGTTGCAGACTTCATTTCCTCCAACCTAAAAGCCCAGGAGTGGAAGAAGATCAATTTCATAATATGAAATGAACCCATCAAGAAAGCCTTAAAATGGATTCAAGAGATCTAGTAATCAACTTTTCTTCCCCATGTCAACAGGATATATGAGCAATGTTGGAAAGGTACCAATGATAGGTATTTATCTGTCAATATTGTGGTCGAGCATATTGAGAAGATGGGTTCCCAGGGCACCCCAAGCTGTGAGAAGGTGGTTGCTAACAAGGTGTGGATTAAATCCCTCATTCCCAAAATTGTGCACTTTTGTTGGATGACCATCCACAACAAAATCCTTACTGGGGACAATCTCATGCGATGAGGGATCATGGTGTGGAATAGATGTTTCCTATGCCTCCAGGCCTAGGAATTTGTTCATCACATCTTGATGGATTACCCCTAATCCAAAAGTGTTTTCTCCCTATCCACCCAAAGATTTTATGTTAGCTAGACCTAGCTAAACTCTGTTAAGGAGTTCATTTTCCAATGGCCTAAGCCCTTCAAGCATCCTAGGATAAGCTCTTTATGGAAATTCCTTATGCATCACATATTCTGGTAGCTCTGTTTGGAGTGCAATAGGTAAGTTTTCAACAAAGGCCCCAAAACCCATGAAGCCATAGCTGTCAGAGCCCTTGCTTATGCTGCCAAAAATTCTAGACTCATCCCTTGTCAGGCCAACCCTGCTCCAAGAATTGAATAATTGCTCTATTCCACCCTCAAGATTCTCCAGGATCATAGTAAGTCTCAGAAACCTAGAAAAGATAGATCTCAGGTCACTTGGGTCCCTCCCCCTAAGGATGGCTTAAGGCTAACTTCGATGGTGCCTCCAAAGGGAACCCTGAAAAAGCGAGAGTATGAAGGGTCTTCAGATATCATAGTGGAAAAATATTTAAGACATTTGTTGAAAATCTGGGGTCCTAGACCAACAACTTCATGGAAGTCAGGGCCCTCTAGAGATGTATTGATATTTTCAAAAACCTGGCAACCCCTGTCATCTTCCAAGGGGACTCGAATATCATTGTCAAATTCATCCAAATAAATAGCAAGGGTGGAAAAAATATAGAGAATATTATCTAGGAATTCCAGCTAGGCCTTTGCAATAGCGAGCAATACCAGATCAAGCATGTGTTCGGGGAGGCCAACCAAGTGGTCGACACCTTGGAAAATAGAGCAATCAAAGAGAGCTCTCTCACCATTTGGGAAGAAAAATTTCCCATGAAAGTCATCAAGAAAGTCAACCTGGATAATGACAAAAGATCAAACACTTAGTTCTGTCGAAGTAGGAGGGTACCTCTTCTCTAACGCTATTAGATTATTTGCAAAGGCCAATCATCAATGGCTAAATTTTGTTGATGGTTCTAACCACCTAAAAGGTGTCTCTTCGACACCATTGGTCCCGTACTGAATCAAAGGTGGATTTTGCCACAATGTCTAGGTGTCAAATCCTAGTTTGGTGTAAGTCAAACACCTCATTTTTGTTTTAGTCTATGGTGTTCTTCATGTTGGATCTCTCCCCTAGTCCTAATTTGTGTGTGGAGACTTTCAAGTATTTTTTCCAGATGCTTTGGCTCCATCATTTTCCCACTTGCTCATGCCCTGGCTAGCTGGGTAGTCCAACATTGCCTTATCGCATGCTCTAGACTACCATAATCGGCCATGTCTGCCTTCTCACCTCTGCCCCTATCTCAACCAAAATTTCCCCCTCTCCGCTCGTTGTCTTCATGCTTGCGTCGTCATTTCTATACTGCCTCCATCGTAGCTCACGTGCCTCACCTTGTGTGGAAGTCTCTATCCATCACCCTCATTAATTCCCACTACTTGTCCTCGAACCATAATTCTTGTGATTGTGTTTTCTCCCCTACTCGACATATCCTCATATCCATGGCCTTGCACGAACTAGCCACTCTTAACATCAACCCGAACACAGTGGGCAATCTTACCCCCAAAAGCTTTATGAATTTTTTTAGGATGTTCGAGGGAGCAAATGAGGATGTCACCAAGGATTTTGTCGAGTTGTGGAAAGATGGCAAAGTTTGTGTGCAGGGAGTTCATTTTGTAGTCACCCCTCAGTCCATCACCCAGGTAACTAGTTTATTCTTCTCGGGTAGAACAATCCACAGAGACAGACATAATTTTAAAGAATAACTGGATCAATTCCCCAAAAAAGGGGTAGCCCTTCTTTGGAAAGGCAAAGGAATTTATCAAACCTCGCTCCCTGGGCCCTAGGATGCTGCCATAGTCCCTGTCCTCTAGTACATTACTGTGGATAACCCTGTTAAGCCCCCCAGGGATTATAGTCTAGCTTTTGTGAATTATCTTCACGATATTCGCTCGATTAATGTTCCTGATTTTTTGTTTCGCTCCATATCCATCTCGATCTCCAACTTTAGGGAATTTCAAAACCACAAGCCCCCTTGGCATTAGGGCCTCTTCCTCATTCTCTACAAGCACACCCTTGGCCATAGACCCTATGATAGTGTAAGTACGTCGAAACCTCCTCCCCCTCTGAGCTGGTCCAAGAAGGAGTTTCATTGTCAACTCAGTATCTGAGTTCGTCCTTTCGAGAGTCCAATCCGCCCCTTCAATCCTATTCCCCAAACCATACATTAGTCTCTTCCAAGCCTGATATTATATCCCTTCCCCTAAAGAGCAAGTCAAGCTTTGATCAGGAACAAAAACTTTTTGTTCGCAAAAGAGCTCACCCCAAGCAGAAAGTTGTCAGGCCTAAGCAAAAAAGGTGGATTTCTAGGTGGTTGGCAGTAGCCAACATTGAGGTTACCCCTGAGTTCCAGAACCTGTCCAGAAATGAGGAGAAATACTAGCTCGAGGATCTATCCAAGATGAGAAAAATAATCGAGGAGCAACCGGTGTAGGCCGAGAAGAGCAAGACAGGGGTTCATGGCCAGGAACGGGATGTCCACAACATTATATGCAATGTGGCTATTAGCCAAGTATCAAAGGCTATCGATCAGTACCTATCAGCGGCCAACATCCTCAAAGAAGGAATCGGCCTCATGGATAGAGCTATCAAAGATCTTCGTAAAATCCTAGGCATGTTGGAAACTCTCCTTCAGGAGTGCAAAGCCTATGATCCTGGGAACTGAACCTTGGGGTGAGACTGTTGTTGTTTGTTGTTTTTGTTGATGTTTAGTGTACTAGGGTCAATTTTTTTTGGTTTAGCTCGGTTGTTAGGTTTTGTTGATTTTCAACTGCGATACTGGTGTTTTTGCCCTACATTATGAATGCAAATGTATTGTTGTAAATTGATGTTTTTGGCCTGCATTTCGAATACAAATGATCTTCTTGTAAATAGGGATGGATCCCTTCAACCCGTAAGTAAATAAATTTTACTTTACGTACCAAAAAAATTACATTAATTGAAAAAGTTAAGACAAAGATAATTAAATATATGAAAAAATATTATATCTTTATCAATATATATGACTATATCCCAAAAAAAATTAGATGTGTGCCCTTGCATTTTCGCTATCCCTCAATAGAATAAAAAGTTACAAAAGTAAGACCTCCTCACTTTTTCTCACATGTTTGAAAGAACAAAAAAAAAAAAAAACCTTTTGAATTTTTCAAATGCCTTTATGGGAGCCTACCGACAATAATAATATAATATAATAAATGATTAATTTATGGGTAAAGATATTTATACTGACAAATGAATTTATGGTCTTTCATTTATTAATCAATACATGTATTATTTTAAGATATATAAACATTTTACAAAATACAATCAAATATTAAAAATATAAAAATAATAATTCCCATAATATATGTAGAATATATCAATGGAGACGAAATGGAATGTCCTTGATTTTTTATCGCTCATTGTTATTTATATTTGAAAAAAAAAATTGTAGAGCAGTCAAGATTGTTTATCTTTACAATATTTTAATTCAATTTCGTGAAGAGTCAAGATTCCATGGAATTTGTTTTCACCCAATATTTATAAAGCTTTCTTTTAAAAAAATAGTATTATCTATTGCAGAATTGTGAGGTGATGAAATTGTGTGGTGATGAAATGGACGAGCATGGGAACATCCAACTCATGGGAACAATAATTGATTTAAGGCTGGAAGTTCCTCTGGGTGGGTTATTGATTCTACCCAATACTTATGCCAAACTTAGCTGAGAGATTGAAGGTTGAACATGGCCTGGTTGAAGTTGGTTTTAATTGCGTGCTTTTGGGTGACAGTATGTCATGGGTTTTATCCAAAAAGTTATCCAATTTAGACTTTCCCCGGATTCCGGCCTTTCTGAACAATTCGGCGGCTGGGGCGTGGGACTGCTTCAAGAAATTGATAGACGCGCATAGGGGCGACAGGATGAAAGACATGCCCAACCTCAAGCAGTACTTTCAAAATTTCGGCTACCTCACGGCTCCAGAGGGCCACAACATGACGGAGGACTTCGACGAGATGGTGGAGAACGCCGTGAAGATGTACCAGGGCAACTTCAGCTTCAACGTGACGGGAAATCTACACGAGGCGACGGTTTCCCAGCTGATTACACCGCGCTGTGGCCGCGATGACGTCATCAACGGAACTTCCCTCATGTGGTGCGACAACGGCAGCGGCCACGCCACTGGGTCAAGCACTACACCTTTTTCCCGGGAAATCCCCGGTGGTCGATGTCCAAGCGGGACCTGACGTACGGCTTCGACACCGACCACGAGATTCCGGAGATCACCATGGCGGAGCTGCCCACTGTCTTCGGCAGCGCGTTCCAGCGGTGGGCCAACGTTATTCCCCTGACACTCACGGAGATGGACGACTATGGGAACGCGGACATCAAGGTCGGATATTTCTGCGGCGATCACGGTGACGGCCAGCCTTTCGACGGCCCACTGGCGATTTTGGCGCACTCCTTCGCGCACGAGGACAGCCCCTGCCTCCTGGACGCCGCCGAGTCGTGGACGCTCGATTTGGCCGACGACCCCGCCCCGACGGCGATTGACTTGGAATCCGTCGCCACGCACGAGATCGGGCATCTTCTGGGGTTGGGACACACCAACGTGATGGAGGCCATCATGTATCCCTCCATTTCCACACGAACTCGAAAGGTCGACTTGGCAGAAGATGGCGTGGAGGGAGTGCAGAGCCTTTATGCTGGATATTAAATAATTATTTTATTTGTAGTGTGAGCTGATTTGTATAAGCTAAAGCAGCGACAGTTAATTTCTTATGTTGTAGGTCGTTAGTTAAATTTTCACTATAAAAATTGCATGTAACTATTTCATATTTTTAATAAAATATAATATTATTATAAAAATGTTCAAACTAGGGCATGGGTGAGTGTGTAAGGGGGTGGGTGAGTGTCTCCCTGGTGGAATTGTTGTAACAAGGTTGGAGGATTCCTGGTCAAAACCCCCATATCTTAATATTACCACAAAATAAATAAATAAATAAATATATATATATATATATATATATATATAATCCTTCCCCCTCAAGTTTATTAACAAGATTCAATTAGAGCATCTTGTTTCTGTAAATGACTGTTGTTTATATAAGATACACAAAGCAAAGGATGTATATTTTAGCTCTATATAAGAATCTCACATCGTTGAAAATATCCAAGACTAAATATCCAAAAAAGACGTGGGGTTTCACCTTTAATTTAACTTATTGATCTTTTAAATATAGGGAAATCCAAGAGTATCCCAATTTAGGCTTGTATCTAAGTACTAGAATGTCCATAAAGTAGTTCAAGACTTTCCACTATAGCCTCTGATTCCTAACCCCAATCTTGTAGTTGGATTTTTAACCCTTTGTAACCTCTATTTAAGTAATAAGCCTAATATTCTTTGTATCCATAAAGGAAGAAGTTTCTAGAACTATGATAGTATGGGCAAGATGTGAATGGGATGCTATGGATTTAGGAGTGGTAAGGAAAATTCGATAATGTTAAAATCTAGTTAAAAACTTCTATGAACCATTCATAAAACTAGGTATTGGTAAGCCTCATTAGTCACATGTTACTTTGTAGATATTCATTTCAACCTTATAAATATCTATGGACCTACAACTCAGTTAGGTAAAATATAAGTATGAAGTGGGAATAAAATCTTTATGATAAGTAAAGACCAATAAACCTGATTCATGATTATAGAAGATATTATTGCTATAACAAAGTTAGATGAAGATTTTGGGTGAAATAGAAAAATAACTCGAAGTATGAGAGATTTCTCACTTTTCATTCAAAACAATAATCTATAGGAGTTTTAGTTTGAAGAGGATAACTATACATGTACCAATAATAGGATAGACAAGGATTTAATAGCAAAAAAATTGGACTGGTGCATAATCTCATATCATTGGCTAGATGAAGGGACTTGTGCTAAAATTAATATCTTGACAAAGATTGATTCATATCATTGGCCAATAATAGTTAAAATGGTAGTAATTGAATTAAAAAGTTATCATATTATAATATGATAGCACAAAATATGGAATTCTTCAAAAAAACAATGTTTTGTATATAGTTCCAAATCAAATTTAATCAATGACGTCTAGATAAAAACAATGGAACAAGAACACTTTCCGAAATATTTTTTTAGAATAAAAAGAATTAAAAGAGAATTTTTCATATTTTAAAAATGACGAGCATAGTAATAATAGATTAAAATAAAGGGAGTTGCTTAGTGAATATAATAATATTTTGAGTAAGAAAATGAATTAAATAAAATCAAGACACACTTGGAGAAAAAAAGGAGATAAAAACACAATTTTTTTTCATATGATACCAATAGTATAAAGATCAACATCTAGAATTAGAAGAGGTTTTGATTGAAGACTAGAGTGAAATTAAAAAGGAGGTATGGATTTTTAACCTAAATATTCTAGGACTAAAGGAGATTAAAGTTCTTATTAATAAGCTATTACAAAAAGTACCTTCAGCTATAAAAAATGAAGACAATAGCAAACAAATGGAGCCTATTATTTTGGAAGAAGTTTATTTAGCTCTTTTCTCATTTGATAAACATAAATCGCTAGGACTGAATGTACTCCCTACAACATTTTATCAACATAACTAGAAAATAATGAAGGGATTATTTATTTATGGTAGTGGAATAGTCTAGAGTAAAATAATATATACCTTATAAAATAAATGCAACATATCTTACCTTGATTCCAAAAAAGGATGTAAAATTGTTTGATTCACTTAGGCTCATAAGACAATGTAATTTGGCATGTAAGATAATCTTCAAAGTGATGGCAAATTGCTTAAGACCCCTATTAGAAAAATTATTTCAAATAAGCAAGGAGGATTTATGAAATAGATATAGATTCTAGATGGGATCATAGTAGCTCATGAAGTAATGGATTCAATAGCTTCTAGAAAAAAAAATAGCAATGATCTTAAAACTTGATATGAATAAAACCTATTAGGGTTAAATGGGATTTTCTTTTTGTAGTATTAGAAAATTTTGGATTTGAGAAAATGAGTTAGATGGATTAGATCTTGTGTCTCTAATATATCATATTCAATGTTTCCCAATGGGTTAGTAATAAAATCATTTAAAGCCAAAAGGGCTCTTAGATAGGAATATCCTCTATCATCATATTTGTTCATTGGCATGGCATACGTATTAGGAAGGATCCTAATACGTATGCCAGTAACATCGACATAGGATCCTAATATGGGATAATAATCCAAATTAAGGCTAGTAACATCGACAACATCACCCATCAACAATTTTTAGATGATATAGCCATTTTAGGCGAACTAGGGAAAAATGAGAGTAGAGATTTGAATAACTTATTCAAGGAATATAAAAGATCATATGGGAAAAATTTTAATTGGAAAAAATGCAAATTTTACTTCCTAAACACTCCAACTAAAATTAGAATAAGTATGTTTAGGTTACTTCAAACGGAGGAGGTAAATTTGATAATAACATATCTAGGGATGTCCTTATTTTTTGGAATAATGAGCATAGAATTGTGGAATCCAATCATAAGTAAATTTTAGAAACAAATACTAGCATGGAAAGGTAGATGGTTATATTTACCAAGAAGAGTGCAACTAATTAAATTGGTCTTATAGGCCATTCCAACATATTATATGTCCTTTTATATTATGAAAATATTGGTAGGACAAAGCTTAATCTATCGTCACTACATCAAAAATATTATTTAAGCGTAGTTATTCACCACTCTTAAAAAACTTTAAGGGTAATTTTCTAGCCATCATCTTTGAGGACATCATAAAATGTCCATATTATACAACAATAATTAAACACTACCTCAAAAAGCTTCCCTCTTAATTTCTAAGATGATGGTTTTTAACCGCCTTATTAGAACCTAAAAATTTGGTTTTTAACCACCATCTTAGAACCCTAATACAATTTTTTTTTGTCATCAACTTAGTCCCCTAAGATGGTGGTTTTTAGATGTCGTCTTAGTTTCCTAAGACAACAATTATAAGCCATCCTCTTAGGCTCCTAATATGGTGGTTTTTAGCCATTGTAGTATAGTTCTATGAGGGAGGCTAATAATGACCATCTTAAGCATCTAATATGGCATCTAAAATTCATCATCTTAGGGTATTAATACAATGACTAAAAACTATAATCCTAGTTTCTTAAGATAATGGCTAAAAACTATCATCCTAGTTCCTTAATATGGCAACTAAAGGCTCTTAAGAGGGCAGATTTAAAACCTTTGATGTATTCTCAAATGATTTGTTGAAGTAAACCATGTTTCATCTGCAAAAGCACAAGTATTCATGCACTAGCATGGCAATGGGACATAAAAATGAAACTTGTAAAAAAGAATGGGGTATATATATCAAACAAAGCAAGCATTACTTGGAGAGTTGTAAATAACATATGTAATAATAATGAAACTTGTGCAAATATACTCTCTTATATTATCTCCTACAATATGGTATAAAATTATGTAAAACTTAAATTCAACTTGTTGATTAAAAAATACAATTAGTAAAATAACTCTTTATCCAAAGCATTTCAACTAGAAGCTATTAAATTGTTTGTTTGTTTTTTCAACTTCTAGCTTTCTAGTAGAAAAAGAGATATATATTTTTTAAAATGACTAAATAGAGAGGCAATATCAGATATAAGGACATCTAAATTAAGTATGTAGATGTATCCAGGCGCATGATAATTTAGATTGTACACATTGTTTATATGGTAAGAAATCTTCACATAAACTAAAATAATGCCAATTGGAGGACCTAATAGTTTACATGTATTTTAAGTATCATTCAACCATATTATGGTAACCGGAGTATGGTTGAATAACCATATATTACATAAACAACATCCTCCATAATGATCATGGATATTAAAGACTACTTTACTTTTACTGATTTTATAGATAGAAGATTTTTCTTATAGAATTTTCTTGTAATATTTATAACTTTCTACTATAATATATGAAACATTTTTGAAAAAAAAAAAATATAACCAACATGATGCAAATACAAGCAAGAATAATATGGTTAGCAAATTGTAATCACTATTTAGAAAAAGGTATTCCAGTCATTTGTAGTATGTGATTTCCATAGTGGATCAATGCTATAAGTCTACTCCCAAAAACATTTTGACATGGAAAAATCTTGTTTGTTTAAAATCCTCGATACTTGAACATCCTGCTAAGCGTTATTCGTAATAGATTAAAATTAAAATAACAAGATGAACCAATTATAATGTGTTTGAATAATCTTACAAATGTCAATTTTCATAAAAGAATATATGTATTATTTCTCTAGGATATTTTGGAGAACATAATAATATATCCATAGATAATTTTATTAAAACATAAAATATAGAAAAGATACACTTACAGGGTTTTTTCAATCCATCTAACATATAACACGATAATTTATTCTTATGCAATGCAAAAACATGACAAAGTTCTTCAAACCTAAAAATAAATATCTTAAAATTTTAAAATTCTTTACAAAATTAAATTCTTCTTGCTTCTCATTATTCCATCACCTTGTATGTATCAATAAATAAATTTCCATACCTTAAGGAATCCATAGAAAATACTCTCTAGGACTGATACCTTGTAGTGAAAACATAATATATTAAGAATGAAATAAATGTGAACTTCCAAAGAAAATGCAAGAATATGCAATTGAATGATCCTGACAGTTAGTATCATATATTAAGACTAGTATCATATATCAATACTAGGCAACATTTCCTACAATCTAACCATATTTTCCTTACAATTATCAAGACACTCAGTCTCAAATTGTTCATCAATTTTAAAGTCTCTTTTAGGTATCACTTCTAGAATTACAAATCTCGGTGTTAATATTTTATCATCACCACTAATAACACCACACTTTACATTGAAGCCAACACTGATTTTAAATTACTTCACCTAATACAATACATCAAGTGAATTCAAAAATGAGAACTCAATCCTACATATCATGCTCATACATATTTAGTTTTAAATCTAAGAACTCTATATTTACCACACATTTTATAAAGTATAACTTAACCATATTTAATCCCTTCCTCACCTGATAATAGCTTCTCCAACAAGTCATAAATGATGCGCTTGGCGGTCTATGGTATTACAAAAGAATATTATTATAGAAAATCTTAATATTTTGCCTGGTAACTTGATCAATCTCCAGACTTTTTACTAGATTTTTTATCAACTCTTTAAAACTTGAACTTAACTCAGGATGTTTTGTAATTTTGAATATTTATATAATTTACCAATCAAATTATCCTATTCTAAACCAAAAGCTTGACCATAATCCTTCGTAAGTTCTGTAAAGAAAACAACTCTATACAATATACTTGAATACCCATGCAAACAATGTAGGTGGTCAATGTTACGTACCATTTCCAATTGTTGTGCAATTAAAACGTAAGGACCACACCATACTACATACAATTCAACCACTAAATGAACCATTCTTTCAAAATCTTCTTCACTATTATTCACTCTATTTTATTGTTCATACATATAAGAAGCGTAAATGCCAACCGACCCAATTTTATCAAGAACCATCATAAGTTGAACTCCTAAAAGTTATGATCACAATAATCACAAGTGTGAGGATTAGAACCCAATAATAATTTTGTTACATTACAAATCTACTATGTCAATAGAGATAGGAAGCAATATGGGTACGAGCTTGAACCGAGAAAAAAAAAATTCATTGTGTTGAAATAAGAAATATTTTAGGTTATTTTAAAGATATGTATTTTGAAATAATGACAACCCTAGGTGTTATATTCTTTGGTTAAATTTTTTCCCAAAATATCTTTCCTCAATTAGAAATAATCATTCTCAACTTCATATCCAAAATTTCTTCCAAGGAAAAATACACACATTTGTAAAACATTCTCATCATTTTTGTGTGAAAGTACTACCATTGTTTTAAAATCTAAAACTTTTTTTAGCAGCATTTTAAACTAAAATTGCATGAATGAGGTCAACTTTAGAACAATCTTGTCACAACCTCTATTATAAAAAGTTCCATCTATATATGTTTAAAAAATTTATTCTTCCTCCTAAGTCTAATTAAATGTTAAGTGTGCACAGGGGAAATTCATTAGAATCTCTGCTTCCCCAATTGAGGATCTCTTTCCAAAGGAGATCCTGAGGTTACGAACATCCTCAACACAACTAGATTCCTATTTAAATTATTTTTATTATGGTTGTATGATATTTTATGTAATGCTTGTTTAGACGGTGTTCTTGAGTTCAATTAAGACAAACAACTAGGTTTTTTTATCTCTATTTATCTAACTCTTTATCTAGCCTTAACGATTATTTAAACCTAAATCGTCAAAGATCATCTAAATGCATGCTAAGATTAAATTAAAAAAATACATAAAAGCAAGAGCTACTCAATATGCTTTTCATATTTGAATGATCTAAGCTAAGGAGATTTTGATTTTAGGGCAAACAAGAGAAAATACAAGCAAAAAAGCTAGCCCAGATGCAACAAGATGAATTTCTATTCCTTGCCTAAGTACTTGAAAATGAAAGAGATGTTAATATAAGTCCTAAAGTTCCTTGATTTATTATTATTTTAGTATTTTATAAATAAATTGCAGTGTTTTGTAAATGATTAGGGCTTTCTAGCTAAGATTCATTTTCCCAAAAGAAATGTGATTTTATCTATAAAACAATCAACAAAAACAAATATAACATAGATAAATGGAATTTGCTAGGCTAGGGAAAGGCCAAATAGATGAATTACCTATATTGGAGCTTGAGTAGAAGTTGAAGTGTTGCTATAATTTAATGGAAATTTTGACAACCTGCAAAACATGACCAAAACAATTAGGTGTATTTAATTTAGGGGGTCTGTATGAGTACAATAAGATGATAAGTTGTCTTTCCATATGATCAGAACCCTTTTTAAAATAATATTGAGTATGCATGTCTTCCTTAGATTTAAAAAGAGATGATGAAGTTGCCATAATTAGATAAACGATTTTTTTTCATGATAAAATATTGAAGTGTTTTGAGATGGAATTGAAAGTAAATTTGTTCTAGATGTTGAGATTGAGTTGTCAAAAGGGAGGAATGTGTTCTAGATATTGAGATTGAGTTGTCAAAGGGGAGGAAATATCTATTTTTTTATATATTAGTGTTTTAGGGATGCCTAAAAATAATAAAAAGGAAATTCTTTCAAATTACTATTGATTAGAGTTGACTTTGATGAGAAAATTTTGACACAACAATGATCAAGTGTATGGTTTCTATGCAAGAGTTGGGATAGATCTTGTGACTAGTAAACTAACTATGAGTGAGCAAATGCAAAAGGAAATCTTTAAATTAAAATGCTATTTGGATTACAACCAAAGCCAATGTGAATAGAAAATATGCATATGAAAGCCTTTTAAATCCAAAGAAAGGTGAACTTAAATAGTCTTAAAAAGCATGGATAAATAAAATGATAAAGGTTAGCGAGTAAATAATAATGTGATGCATGAAAGAGGTATGTGGCTGCAATTTTAAATAAAACACAACAATAAGTTATTATGAAATATATACGTGGCTGCAATTTTAATTAAAATACAGTAATATGGTCATAGAAACTATGTATGGCTATAATTTTTTAAATAAAACACAACACGTATAGTTGTGCAAGATGGATATGGCTGCAATATTGAAGAAAATGTAGAAATATGGTTGTGAAATTTTTATATGCCTGTAATTTTAAATAAAATGCTGCAAATTGTGGTTGTGTAAGATGAATATGAATGCAATTTTACAAAAATGTCGAGTAAAAAGTGTGTGCAAGATATGTATGGCTAGAATTTTAAATAAAATACAGCAAATGGGTGCATGCAAGTTGTATATATCTGCAATTTTAAATAAAACACAGAAAAAATGAAGAGAATAAGAAGAGGAATATGGTTGTACATTTACTAAAATGCAGCAATGAGGATAATAAAAAGAGTTATGGTTGCATTGTTAATAAACTACAGCAGTAAGGATAATAATAAAGGGGATAACTTGAATTTTAATGAACTGTACCAATGAGGATGTAAAAGATAAGGTCAAATACAGTAATAAAGTGATATGAGAAGTGATTGGTGTGCAAAAAATGTAAACAAACCTGCAATGAAATAATTAGAAATAAATAAAGAGATGGATATGGCTGCAAATAAGAAGCAAATGCAGCAATATAAGCATAGAAATTTTTATAATAAAACACAATAATGTTAGTAAGAAAATGGATGTAAATACTACTATAAAAACTTAAAGAATCTACAGCAGAAAGCAAGAGAATAAGATGAATAAAATTTTAATTAAACAGAAGTGCAAGGGAATTTAAAATTAATTCTATGGTATTAGTAATTATAAATAATAACCAATTCAACCTTTTATGAAATTAATTTAGCTTTAAATAATGAAAGATCAATAAATTGATGAAATATGTGAATGCTGCCTAAGATTTAAAGAATCTACATTAGTGAATAAAAGTGACTGATATTGTAATTAAAACAGAGATGTAGAGGAGTGAAAGATGCATGAAATAATGTCAATATTGATGTAAGATAGTTAATCTAACATCTAGTAGAACAAACTAGCATTTAATAGTGAAATATTAATAAAATTGACAAGGTATGGAAGTGTTTCCCAAGACTTAAAGAAATCTGCAACAGTAACCAAAGATTAGAATTACTAAAATTGCAATTAATATAAAATTGCAAACAAATGAAAATATATGTAATGGTGCTAATAATAGTGTAAAACAACTAATTCAACTTCTAGTTATAGCAAATTAGTATTTAAATGGTGAAATCAAATGAAAATACTGAGACATGTGAATGTTGCCCAAAACTTATAAAAGGTATAGCAGTAAGAAAAAGGGAGAGGGAAATTACAATAGGAAGTACTTGAATCTTGGTAAAAGGGTGATATAACAAGGAAATAACAACCTTTAATATTTCACACCTTGCCTTGAGGAATAAGTAAAGAAAGATATATTTATGCAATATGAACTTTACATATAAAATATGAAAGAGAAATTGCAATAAGAAATGGCTATCTTAATCCTATGTTTGCAAATAAAAGAAACATAAAATTAAATGAGCATGGAAGGAAATATATGAGTTAGTTTTCTACCTATACAAACAAGATTACTATAAATAAAGAGACATGTATTATAGTATGAAATGCAAACAAAAGATGTGATAAAACCCTACAAAATAAAAGTTAGGATCAAGATATAGATGATAACTATGAATGCAAGTTAAAGTAGACCTATAAAATAGAAGTTAGACATCAAATGGATATTATATGCTTGATAAGAATGCTATAAAATAGTGTTAATTTTTGCAAATGAAGATTAAATGGCTGCAAAATAGAAATTAGAAACTTAAAAGAATGGAATGTAAGAGAAAATGAACAAGTAGATGAAGTTAGCAATATAGAAAAGCTATGTTAGAGAGCTAAAATAAAAGGGAATCATATGAAATAATGATATAACTATGCTAAGGGTGATATAACCTAGAAATGGCTTCTCGCAAGTACCAAGACTTCCTTACCACCAAGCCCTCTTGCCTTGCTTGACTCCCCTTCACAGATGCTAGCATAATGGATGATAATGCTTGAGAATGCTTGCTAAATGAAAGAGATGATTATGAATATGCTATAGAAGTATTGCTAGGTTATAGCTACAGTGAAAACCCATGGTGAATGTCTCTCCAATGGGTTCTATTTGTATATCCTTGGAGGAAGGATTGAGAGGGAAATAGATTCAAAATGCATTGGGAGGGAAAACTAAATTTTAAAATTTGTGAATCTAGTGCATTGTTGGGGCATGTGGGATCAATGGTAAAGGATAGAGGAAGGTTATTTGTATCCTCTTGGATTGTGCTAAAATATTCTAAGCATTTTCTAAATTTACCACTAGGACCAAATTAGCCATTGCCAAATTCGCCACTAGTCTAGGTAAGTGCAGTTTTTATGTATTTTTGGGCATCAATAGATATCTAAACATAGGCATATTTATACTCATTGGAAATATCTTTTTAAGCTCGATCTAATGGTGGTAGTTTTGTGATTTTTGGAGATTATTTAATAGGTAAAATTTTATCTCAAATATGAACTTACATTTTAGGGCTATAAACACTAAAAATTTGGGTATGAAGATGATTTATTTGATTTGATTGATTGAAAGGCTTGAAAAGGTAAGGTTATTGATGAGTTTTTCTAGGATTAGAAAATGATAAAATATGCTAAATTTTATCCCTAATTTGATAAGGTTAGGATGCCCTAATGAGGTGTTATTTGATGCCTTGATTGAGGATGACTTTGGCTAGGTGTGTCAAAATTGGGTGTCTACACCATCATCTTCAAGCAACATAAGAGAGCACAAGGGCTATAAATGACTTAACTCATAAAGACAAATATAAAAAAATAGAAGTGATTTTATCTAGGAATATTATTTTTTACATGCTTTGCTACCTATTGCTATTTGATATCAAATTTCTTTATTGATTGCACTTATATTATGTTCTCTCAATTTGTTTTAACATCTCCCTTTGATGGAGATCAAAATGCTTTAGTGATTTTTTGTTGACCATTTTGTAGTCAATCGTTCAAATTATACTGAATATCTTACTTGCCTCTATGAATGTCCACTAACCTCATTCATTTTTAAAGTGGATTATTCTCTTTCCATAGAAAGACTAACAAAGAATTTCATTTTTTTTAAATAAAAATGCTCTGTCTATGTTTTATTTTTAAATATTTTATAAATAATTTTATTTTTATGTAGCTAGATTGTTACATATCATATTTATTTACAATATACTTTTTCAATATTAAAATCTATCCAATGCAATAATGTTCTCATTTACAAATTTTAATGTATTTTATGTATTTCATTTCACTAGCTAAGTAGATTATTGGATCACATTTTTAATATAATAAATCCTATATGCCAACACTCTACCAAGCACTAGGCATCAACACATAACACCATATTAGATGTAAATGTTTAAATGAAAGCATCTTCATATGTCAATAACTAATGGGATCCTTTGAAGCTCCCTCAAATCCCCCTAGGATAAGGCTACACTAGTCATAATGGAATATTTTACTCTTGACAACAATTAGGACATTGTAAGGAGCTATCATTTTCCCTTCATAAATAAAATTTGATGTAAAGAGATTAAATATTTTGGTATTCCTATACAAGTTGTTGGAGAAATCATTGTTGTAGACTCAAAAAGGGGATTCTAAGGATTTTATGGATTTTAACCAAGCGTTGATCACTGCTCTAGTTGGAGATATTAATTTTGGGGATTCTCCCTCTAATTTGAAGAATTATTCACTCAAAACTCTATCCCTTGTTAGATATTCTAAGGCTAAATCTACCTCCAAGGTTAAGGAGATAAATTTGAATATGGAGCTAAATAAGGATATAAAGTTGAATAAGGACCTAGGTGAAGCTTCTACCCATACAAGAGGTTCTAATGGTAGTGATGATAGGACTAGATGCTCCAAGCATTTAATGGCTAATATGAAAAAGAATCATAAGGTCACCCTATGCATTATGGAATCTCAAGATTTTAAGGATTCCTCCCCTGTTATCATGAAGAAATTCAAATTTTCTAATGGGGCTTCTATGGAAAGAAAGTCAATTATGATATTTTCGTAGGACACTCTCAGGATTTCTAATTCCACTAGGGAATTAATTAAGGATGTTCTGAGATCTTTAAGGACCACTACAAATATGATTATTTCCTTTTTGGAATAATTTAACATGTTCATAGAATATATACAGTAGGATCAAAAATACCCTTAGGTTGAAAAGGAACCAAAAGTGGATGATCAAATGAAGAATTTAAGGGTTCTCCTAGTTCTTTTTATTTTGTTTGTTCTCCTTCTTATCTTATTTTTTCTCTTGTGTTTTTTGGTTTGGATTATTGATGATGTTAGGTCCCTTTGTATGGAGCAATTTTATATCTGCTTCATTTTAGTTTTTTCCTTGAAAGTTTTTTCTTCGAGTTTGTAAATAGTCTCTATTTTGTAAAAGGTTGGAGGATGCTTTCAACACCTGTTCTTTTATTCTATCCAAAAAAAATATGTTCATCACTAATAATATATGTACTAGTTGTCAATACAAATTACAAATCCACATTTTCACTTGGTACCAATATGTAAAAGCCTATAATATGAGTCATCTTAAGTACCTTCTTATAACTATCAAAAATTAAATTGCTTTTATTTTGTAAGGATTTTATAATTATATTCTATATTTCTATATATAAATTAACATTAATATACCCTCAAAATTAACTAAATCATTGTATCCTTTGCCATCATCCTAGACATCATGGCATAGATTAACCATTTATATTATTATAAGTACATTGTATGGACCAGATAAGTAGAATTTTAATATTTATCATATGTTAACTAAATATAAACATTTTTAAAAAAATTGTTATAATTTTAACAAAAAATTATATCAATTGCTTCCTCCACCCCATCAACAATATCAATATATTATAATAATATTCAAATTACATTGATTGAAAAATTTAATACAATATATGAAAAAATATTATATCTATATAAATATTTTTTTTACTATATCCAAAATAAATTAGATGTGTGCCTTGCATTTTCGCTACAAAACTAAGAACTCACTTTTTCTCACCTGTTTGAAAAAACAAAAAAACAAAAAATAAAAAAAATTACCTTTTGAATTTTTCAAATGCCCTATAAAGTCATTTTGATAAAATTTTCCAATTTATGGGAGTCTATCGACAATAATAATATAATATAATGTTTTGTTTGAATTTATGTTATAAATTACTTTTAAGTTGGGGTGTTTACCGATAGGAGATCTAGGTTCCAATTCCATCGACATGTTCATGCATAGCCAATAGCTCAATCTGACTCTTCTACATGTGACACCTGATTGACTGATAATGATGATCTGTTTCCTGCTTGAGCGACGGTCCCCTTTCATACCATGTAATGTCCATGCAGTCAATGTGCAGAATAGTTTACCCTACTCACGGGTTCTCGTAGGCTAGGGAAGATTGTAGGGGAGCCTAACTGGAGTTCTAGAAACGAATAATTGAGCAAAATGGGTATTCGAATCCACTCTTAGATGTTGAATCGAATGGATAGAGCATTGAATTACTATTTTTAGTAAGTTAGTTTTTAGGGTTTCAGGCACAACGGACAGTGCAGTGATATTCTTCACTGAAATGGGTGTCCTTATCTATCCTCAGTTTGCGGATCGGATAATAAGAAGGTCAAATTTTTAATGTGCAAAGGTTTAATTATATAAAGTAAAATTATTTAAATACTTTATATAGTTTAAAACCTTATTTTATAAAAACAGGACGTGGGACTTACAAAAGAGTTATGTTTCATGATTTATCCCACATTGAGCGTGCAAAAGGAGTTTGTTGTGGAGGAGTCTATTTATTCGGTGGCTTGGTCTCATTTCATTATATTTTAGATTTTAGTTATTTCCTCTAGAGTTTGAAGCCAGTGGCTAATAATTTTTCCTCGAAGGGATGGAAACCTCGATGGTATGGCTGAGGATGAAATCCCTCATATTTTTGGAGTTAGAAAAAACCCCGGTTCTTTGTTGGTGAATTCACATAGGATTCACTCTTGGAGCTTCATCAATATTCAGAGGTATCTTTCCATGTTTCCTAATTTAGTATATTTCAAGGGTTTGCAGACATATTGTGGAAAGATTATATTTTTAAAATATTGTAATTTGAACCCTATTTTGAAAGAAATTTTAAAAATAAAATTGTTAGTTATTTCTTGTTTCCTGGAGTTGTATTTTTTGATTTTAAGAAATAGTATAGTGTCCCAAATATTAAAAATATCAGAATAGAGGGGGAAATTACAGTGGTATTAGAGTTGGTTTTTCCTGCTAGCCTGTTCAAGGTTTGATGAAAATTTCAGAAATGATTTCAGTATTGTGTGGAAAAAAAAATTGCAGCAGTCGTGAGTATTTTTTAGACTTGGAAGTTAGGGTTTGGTTGTCATTTCAAATCTAGGGTTTCCAGTTTCTAGGTATTGGTGATCTGAATACCCATTTGGTTGATTTGGGCTTTAAGAGTTATAGGTATTTTTGATTTAGAGCTCAACTTATTCTCCTAGCCTATGTAAGCCTATGTAAATTTTAGATTCATGGAGTCTTATAATGATTGGTCTAGGAGACAACGTAATTGGAATGGGACTGAGAGTGAGATACAAAAATCCTTCAGTCAATTAACTACAATGATGCAAATTTCTCTACCTATAATTCTTCCTAAGATAAAGGTTGAGCCTACAATCATTAAATTATTTGATCAGTTCCAGCAAGAGTGGAGGGCTCATGATGATGATTTTCGTGCCCTTATGTCTAATGAATATTATATTGATGTGTATGAGGCAACAACCCAATGGAAATAAAAAAATGAACCTTCTTGAGAAGATCAAAAATTTGAAACACAATGAAGAGCCTACTGCCCTAGAAAAGTTGGAGAAACCAGTTGATAGTGACGTATATTCCCAATAAAATCATGATGATATTCACCCATCACATTTTAATGGTGACAGTTCAGAAGAACTTGGTTTGGATACTCACACTGAACCCATTATGATACATGCACTGGATAGCTATATCTTCTTCAGATATTTGTAGAGTGAGATGAATATAAAATTAGTTATGCATGATACACATGATGGTGTTGTTACAGGTTATGTGACAGCCCTTTTTTATGAATACGAATGATTTTTTAGATCATAACACAGTTGAGGTTGTTGCTGATTTTAAATCAGCTTATGATGATATTTCATTTCACCAGGACAACCATGAAAATTCAATGCATGATGAGCCTTGTGTTGATTTACAAAATTTGAAGGCAACATTAGAAACTATGAAGTTAGACTTCATGATCACTCTTGCAGAAAGATATCACTATGCCAAGCTTATTGAAGAGACCCCTAGTGCATACAATAGCAAATAAGAAGTTAGTCAGCTAACTGAAGAGCTTGAGTAGACCAGAATCTCTTTATTAGAGGCTCATATTTCATTGCATGAGACAGAGTTGAAACTCAATTATGTTTTAGAATCCACTGAAAAACTAAATCAGGATATATCCAGGGATTTTGGGTGGATTGTTGTCAAACTAAATTGCATTCAGGAGGACTATAAATTAACACATTGTCCCATGAGATCAGATTACATAATTTTGGATCAGTGGATTGGTTGTGATAAGAATGAGAGTGATTATAATTTCTCATGGACTGACAATCCACTGTATGAGATGGATCATGATACATATTTTGATAATCCTCTTTTTGAGATGAAGAGTGTTGATTATTTTCTTATGATAGATCATGAGGATACATTGTTTGAGACATGGTGTCTATTTCAATATGAGTTTGAGAGTGATTTCATGAGCATTTTCCAACCTAATCGTGATGATCAGGGATTGAGTTCTCTTATCCAGGATCATATGCTTGCATTGATGAGCATCTAGGGTAATGGTAGGAGCATTATATGGGTGATAGTTGATCATGGGTATGAGAGATATGTCAATGTTCATTTTTTGGGCAGCCATAACATTTAATTTATGGAGGTTGGTCAATAGTTTGGTTGGCATTATATGGAGTATCCTACTTATTTTAACACCATATTATCTCATGGGTTTAGCTTAATCAGTGAGTAGGTAGACCTGGTTGAGTCACCTATGCATAAGATGTTTCTTGGCACAAAGTTCAATCATTATGGGCATGCCATTTTTGATTATGAGGTTGAGATTCTTATGGAGTTGCATGAGTGGAGTATGGATGGTCTTTCAGGAGTCTCATAGATAAAATTACACCCTAATTTGTTGAGTATGATGAGGGACGTCATATTTCTAGAGGATATTTTGTTGACTGTAGTAGAATGAGCTACATGGGAATATCTAGATCATTCCAAGAGTGTGAACACTAAGTTGAGCTGGTCAGGTGATGACTATGGAGGCACTTTTAGTATTGTATTTGCAATGGTTTATGATGATGATTTCTTGGATATGATGTGGCACATGATATTTCATCTCAGTTTATATAGGCAGACTAGTTCAAGGTTGGGGAGAGATTTCATCATCCTATTGCAGTTAAGACTACAACAACTTAACCATGTCAGAGGGAGAGTGATGATCAGAGTAGTGCATCGTCAGTGTGGTAGTTACTTTATGAGATTGTTATGGGATCCAGGGATTTGATGGACCTAATCTAGGATGCAGACACTTGACTAGAGTATGTATGCATATTTCTTAAGGACAAGTAATCTTTGGGAAGGGCAGACTGTAATGTCCATTTTTTTTATGCAGTTAGTGTGTAGAATAGTTTAACCTACTCACGGGTTCCCATAGGCTAGGGTAGATTGTAGGGAAGCCTAACTAGAGTTTTGGAAGTGGATAATTGAGAAAAATGGGGATTCGAATCCACTCTCAGATGTTGAATAGGATGGACAGATCCTTGAATTACTATTTTTAGTAAGTTAGTTTTTAGGGTTTCGAGTAAAATAGACAGTGCAGTGATATTCTTCACTGAAATGGGTGTCTGTATCTATCCTCTATTTGTAGATCGGATAATCAGAAGGCCAAGTTTTTAATGTGCGAAGGTTTAATTATATAAAATAAAATTGTTTAAATACTTTATATAGTTTAAAACCTTATTTTATAAAAAGGGGACGTGGGACTTAAAAAAGAGTTATGTTTCATGATTTATCCCACATTGAGCATTCAAAAGGAGTTTGTTGTGGAGGATTCTATTTATTTGGTGGCTTGGTCTCATTATATTCTAGATTTTAGTTATTTTTGCTACATTTTGAGGCCAGTGGCTGAGACTTCTTCTCCGAAGGAACAAAAACCCCAATGGTGTGGCTGAGGATGAAACCCCTTAGATTTTTAGAGTTGGATGAAACCCCAGTTCTTTTTTGGTGAATTCACACAGGATTCACACTTGGAGCTTCATCAATATTCAGAGGTATCTTTCCATGTTTGTTGATTTAGTATATTTCAAGGGTTTGCAGACATATTGTAGAAAGATTATATTTTTAAAATATTGTAATATGAACCCTATTTTGAAAGAAATTTGAAAAATAAAATTGTTAGTTATTTCTTGTTTCTTGGAGTTGTATTTTTCTATTTTAAGAAACAATATAGTGTCTCAAATATTAAAAATATAAGAACAGGGAGGGACATTACATACCATGTGTTGAATCAAACTAACGAAGATGGTGTGAAACCTATGCATCTGACGGTCCCCATATCACGTCAGGTTACCATCAATGAAATGGTGGGTGTGTTGGAAACCTTTGCTAATAGTTTAAACCCTACTAGCTGACGGTTACTAAAAATTGTAATTGTAACTAATTCATCTATGTAACCAAAAATAATAATAATATAATATAATAAATGATTAATTTATGGGTAAAGATATTTATATTCTCGTAAATGTGTTTATGGTCTATCACTTATTAATAACTACATGTATTATTTTAAGATATATAAACATTTTACAAATACAATCAAATATTAAAAATATAAAAATAATAATTCCTATAATATATGTAGAATATATCAATGGCAACGAAATGGAATGTTCCTGACTTTTTATCGCTCATTGTTATTTATATTTGGAAAAATAAAAAAAATTGTAGAACAGTCAAGGTTGCTTATCTCTACATTATTCTAATTCAATTTTATGAAGAGTTAAGATTCCATGGAATTTGTTTTTACCCAATATTTATAAAACTTTATTTAAAAAAAAAAAAGTATTAATTTAATTTATTGATTATGAGAAATCCTAGAGTATCCCAATTTAGGCTTGTATCTAAGTACTATATTATCCATAAAGTAGTTCAATATTTTTCACTACGACCTCTGATTCCTATCCCCAATCTTGTAGTTGGATTTTTAACCCTTTGCAACCTCTATTTAAGTAATAAGCCTAATATTCTTTGTATCCATAAAGGAAGAAGTTTCTAAAACTATGATAGTATGGGCAAGATTTGAATGGGATGCTATGGATTTAGGAGTGATAAGGGAAATTCGATAATGTTAAAATTAGTTAGAAACTTCTATGGACCATTCATAAAACTAGGTATTGGAAAGCCTCATTAGTCACATGTTATTTTGTAGATATTCATTTCTACCTTATAAATATTTATGGACCTACAAATCAGTTAGGTAAAATAGAAGTATGAAGTGGTATTAAAACCTTTATGATAAGTAAAGAACAAGAAATTTGATTCATGATTACAGAAGATATTATTGCTATAACAAAGTTAGTTGAATATTTTGGGTGAAATAGGAAAATAACTCAAAGTATGAGAGATTTCTTACTTTTCATTCAAAAAAATAATTTATAGGAGTTTTATTTTGAAGAGGATAAATATACATGTACCAAAAATAGGATAGACTAGTATATAATAGCAAAAAAAATGGATCGATGCATACTCTCATATCATTGGCTAGATGAAGGAACTTGTGCTACAATTAATATATTGACAAATATTGATTCATATCATTGGCCAATAAGAGTTAAAATGGTGGTAATTGAATTAAAAAGTTATCATATTTTAATATGATCGCAAAAAATATGGAATTATTCAAAAAACAATGTGTTGTATACATTTCCAAATCAAATTTAATCAATGACGTCTAGATAAAAACAATGGAACAAGAACACTTTCAGAAATAATTGTTTAGAATAAAAAAAAATTAAAGAGAATCTTTTATATTTTACAAATTATGATAATAGTAATAATAGATTGGAAGAAATGGATTTGCTTAGTAAATATCATAATATTTGAGTAAGAAAATGAAATCTTGGAAATAAAATCAAGACACACTTGGACAAAAAAAGCAGATAAAAGCATGAAGTTTTTTCATATGATACCAATAGTATAAATATCAACATCTAGAATTTAGAAGAGGTTTGGATTGAAGACTAGAGTGAAATTAAAAAGGAGGTAAGGATTTTTAACCTAAATATTCTAGGCCTAAAGGAGATTAAAGTTCTTAATAATAAGCTATTAAAGTACCTTTAGCTATAAAAAATAAAGGTAATAGCAAACAAATGGAGCCTATTATTTTGGAAGAAGTTTATTTAGCTCTTTTATCATTTGATAAACATAAATTCTTAGGACTGAATGTACTCCCTACAAAATTCTATCAACATGACTGGAAAATAATGAAGGATTATTTATTGATGGTAGTGGAATAGTCTAGAGTAAAATAATATAGACCTTATAAAATAAATGCAACATATCTTACCTTGATTCCAAAAAAGGATGTAAAATTATTTTATGTAAGATAATATCCAAAGTTATGGCAAATTGGTTAAGACCCCAATGTAGGAGGAGAATTTTTGAAACGAAGATAGATTATAGATGGGATCATAGTAGCTCATGAAGTAATGGATTCAATAGTTTCTAGAAGAAAGATATAAATGATCTTAAAACTTGATATGAATAAATCCTATGATAGGGTTAAATGGGATTTTCTTTTTGTAGTATTAGAAAATTTTGGATTTGAGAAAATGAGTTATATGGATTACATCTTTTATCTCTAATATATCATATTAAATGTTTCTCAATGGGTTAGTTATAGATGAAGAACACAAGCTTATACTGAGAGGGGGGGTGAATAGTATAAGACCACTTTTTACTTTTTCTTGCAAATCAATATTATGTTGTGTAAAGATAGTAGTATCAATATAAGTAATCAAATAAATGCACAAAAACCATACACAATAGAGACACCATAATTTATGTGGTTCACCAATTTGGGCTACTCCATGGAGAAAATATTTTACTAAAACTTTTTCAATCAATATCTTTGGTAATCACTCCCAATTACAATTTTTATGGATCTTTATCCAAAGGAGATACTAATCAACTAATCTCAATTTCATGGATCTCTTCCACAGGATAACTCTTTCCCCTTCTAATCTGGTTATGTGATATTCTAGAAGACTCTGTCTCTCAACTACATTGACTGGTGGACCTCTTTCCACTTGAAGACTCCTCACTCAGATTTATCTTCAATTGTGTTGGTTGTTGGATCTCTATCCACTAAGACTCTATCCTTTGTACTATGTCACCTCCAAAGATCTATCAATAGGCTCACTAAGAACCTGATCAATAGGGTCACATAGAACCTGCACAATAGGCTCACACAAAACTTGCTTAACAAGCTCACATAGTACTTGTCAAATATGATCAAGCAATCTCACCAAGAACTTGCCTAATTCTGCTCTAGCAAGCTCACAAAGAACTTACCCAATTCTTCTCTAGAAATCTCACCAAGAACATACCCAAATATGATCTAGCAAGCTCACCAAGAAATTTCCCAAATATGCTCTAGCAAGCTCTCCAAGAACATACCCAAATCTACTCTAGTAATATCACCAAGAACTTGCCCAAATCTGCTCTAGCAATCTCACAAAGAACTTGCCCAATTATTCTCTACAAATCCTTCCACAAAGCTATCCACAAAGTTGTCAAAAATATTTCCTCAAATATGTCCCAAAGGCATTCTCAAATGCTCAATAAATCATGCTCAAGTAGTACTCAATATGAACTCAACAATGAATGGCATTCTCAACTCAAATTAACTTCATAGAAGCATAAAGAGAATTTTTAGAGACTCAATATGTTCTAATCTCACTCTCAACCCAAATCAATCTAAACTCAACTCATAGAAGCATAAAGAGAATTATTAGAGACTCAATATGTTCTAAACTCACTCTCAACCCAAATCAATATCAACTCAACTCAAATCAACTCATAGAAGAATAAAGAGAATTGTTAGAGACTCAATATGTTCTAATCTCACTCTCAACTCAAATCAACCTCAACTCAATTCAAGTCAACCTCAACTCAACTCAAGTCTTATAGAACCATAAAGAGAATTGTTAGAGACTCAATATGTTCTAACCTTAATCTTAAACCTGCATAGAATTATGGAATATTTTGTTTCATAAAACTTGAAAAATCACTTCACACATCACTTGACTAGGCTCAATCAACTCAATAGAAATGTTTCCAAAAATGCTCAACCACAAATCTCATATAACAATGATACTCATGTTATTTTCGAACTCAAATTCTTTCAAAACCAATAGGCTTAAACAACTATGCTTATAAAACAATATTTAAACTCAACTCTCAAATCAAAAAAACCTTGAAGCATTCAACCAACGACTTCCAAAAAGGAAACCACAAACAATCCTTTTCCCTCCAATGATATTTCAGAAATCAACCACCATAAATAATCAATAGGATAATGTGCCCATACCTTTTTTGGAGATGAAAATCCTCTTTTCAAATCTACCACAATCACAAAATTTGTTTGCCAATCTTCACAAGGGTTAGTAGATCATAAAATAATCAGCATTACTCCAATTTTCAATAATCATCACCAAGGCCTTTAATTGCACAACTTCCTTATCTCTCCTAAAACCACTTGTACCATAAAATAAAATAAATCAAAACATTGCATAATATTTTAAATCCCAAAAACACTTATACCATAAAATAAAATAAACCACAATATTACATACCATACCTTGTCACCTCATGAAAGACTTAATCCTATTGAAAATGAACAAGGTAAACTTCACTTTTGGAACCCCTTTCCAAAATCAGAAATATATCTTTACCAAAACCTTATTTCTTCTTCTAAATAATTTAGTACAATATCCCTCGAAATAAGCTTTCCAACGATATATAATATGCCCCCTTTTCGAAATAAATTGAAACCTTTACATATATATATGCCAACCTCCATCAATTTAAACTTAAACTTTAAACTTTAATATCTTCATCACTAGAGTTCCTTTTTCAATGAAACAAAATTCCACATTGGCTTTTATGAAAATCCCTTTCCACATAAGCCCACCATGGTTTTAAATAAAATCTTTTACTTTACCTGCCTTGGTTTTCAAAAAAACCTTGTATATATCCATGCTCTCTGAAATATCATAGATGATTATCTATGAAGTGCTTTTGCCACAAAAACTCAATGTGACATCAATGATCCATGTGACATCAATGACAACATAAAATACCTCAAATTAACTCAAATTTCCAACAACATCCCCCTTTGTCATTGATGACAACACCTCTAATGCAAACAACACAATCACTGCAAAAACCATCTTTGAGAATCAAAGCTACTCCCCCTGACTCAATACTCTCTATGGAGGCTACTGCCCCTACCTCAATACTCTATTTAGAGGCTACTTGCCCTAACTCAATGCTCTTTTTGGAGGCTGCTCCCCCTAACTCAATGCTCTCCCCCTTAGTCAAATCTCTCCCCCTTTGACATCAATGGCAAAAGGGACACCTATGGGGCTAAAATATATGACTCTTAAGCATAGCCCCCTCACCACCTTCTATATTGAGGTGATTAATTTTGGGGTGGGAGTACCTTTACTCCCATATTACATTGATTCTTTCCTCTATCAACTTCCTTCCATTTTTGTGATATCCTTCTCTTGATGAGTTACTTGATCTTCTTGTATTGAACTTGTTTGACCTTCTTGCCATGAACCTATTTGGAATTGAGTCCTACACCATATTTCAATATGCCCAAAGTTATTATAATTAAAACACTTGATATTGTAGCCTTTGTATGGTGCCCATGTCTTGAATTATTTCTTGAAGTAATTTCCATATCCATTCCTTTATTGAACCCTGTATTGTGAAGCTCTGTTTTCATGACCATTATTACCATGACTTTTGAATTATGTACCCCTAAAACCAAAACCATGTTGCTCATTTCATTTTCATTGAAAATCTTTATGAAAAATCCTGTTACATGATAAGCAATATCCCTAAAAACCATACCTTATTCCTTTGAAGTTTATTCTAGCAAAATCAAACTTCTTTGATCCATGGATCCTGCAATGTATAGCCCTTTCTTGACCATTATCCTTATGATCATATTCAACTTGTGCATTGCATTCTTGAACCTTATTTGTAGCATCTAAAACCTCTTCCTTATATTTTTCTTCACGAATTTATTTTCCCTTTGAGCTTGATTCACCTATCTCAAAACAAGAACCAAACTGAATATTTGAAGCCATAGGAACTTTGGAACTTTTCTCACAAATCTTAGGTGCTTCCTTGCTTTCATATTTTAGAAATTCCTTTCCTTTTGATTGTGATTCTCCAAACTTGAAATATGAAACCTTTGGTGCTTTGGAATCTCCCTCTTCTTTTTCTTCATTTGTATTAAGTAGCAAATTAGCACACATCTCTATAGCCTCTGAAATGCAAGTATCCATTTATGTTGCGTATTTTTCTTTAAGAACTAGTTCTTCATTATAGATTTATGAAATGAAACCTCTTGATACAAATATAGGACCTTGTTTACTTATTTTTTATTTCCCTTATTCATAACCAAGCCCTATATTTATAATTGGATATTGTTGTAAATCCAAAAAATTATCTAGTGTTTTTGAATTTTGTTGAAATTGTGCTAACTCATTTATGTAGGTCCCCAAAATTTTCTGATCTTCTTCTCATAACTGATCACATATTTATTTCCTCTCCTTTAGTTTCTAATAAATAGTGATGCCAAACTCTTTTGATTCCTGAAGCTCTTTTTCAAAATCTTGAATGTGTTGATTAAGCATCATATTGACTTTTTCATTTTCTTGAACCTTATTTTCAAGCCTCTTGATTTTATTTTTCAACCTCCTGATTTTCTTTTCTTGTTTTGTGAAATTCTCTTCTTCATAATCACTGCTACTAGAATTGTCACTAGAACTGTTGCATTCTACTTCAAATAAACTTTCCTTGTTGCAATTATTGTAGTATGTGCAATCATCATCTATATACCCAAAACTCTTTGCATATGAAGCATTTTAGTATTCTTAGATCTTTCTTGTACCTATCTGCTTGCTCAATGGTTGTGTCAAGCTCTTCATGTATTTCTTCAATAGATTTATCCTCTTCTTTAACTTCAATACCTAGGAATAGATGTTCTTATTTTTCTTCATTTATTCCAAAGAATGTACATTCTTCTTCATCTGACTAATATTTATCACTGTAATTTGAACTATCACTTGCTTCTACAATGTAGTAAGATTTATTTGCCAAATTTACCTTGGAATCTCCTTCATAAGTATTCCTCAACTTGGTCCACATCTCATTAGCTAAAGTACATACCATGACCTTTACAAAATCTATCTCACGTAGCTCACTCAAAATACAATTCATTGCTCTTGTATTTATCTCAACCAATTTTCTAGTAGTCTTATCTTCCTCAAGATCACCTTCAACCTTATACTCTTTTTCAACCATCTGCCATACCTCATATTCTTGTGATATCAAGTAGTTCTTCATCCTCATGCTCTACAAAGCATAATTATTACCATCAAATAATGGAGCCTTATTTGTAGATAACCCATTTTGTGAAGCCATATGTTTTCATGTAGAATCTACCCTCAAGTTGTTATACTTTTCGAAGAAACCCACTATGATACCAATTGAAGAACACAAGCTTATACTAAGGGGGGGGTGAATAGTATAAGACCACTTTTTAATTTTTCTTCCAAATCAATATTATGTTGTGTAAATATAGCAATATCAATAGAAGTAATCAAAGCAATGCACAAAAACCATACACAATAGAGACACCACAATTTATGTGGTTCACCCAATGTGGGCTACTCCATGGAAAAAAACTTTTACTAAAACTTTCTCAATCAATATCTTTGGGAATCACTCCTAATTACAATGATTACGGATCTTTATCCAAAGGATATGTTGATTCCCTAATCTCAAGTTTGTGGATCTCTTCCATAGGAGAACTCTTTCCCCTTATGCTTTGGCTATGTGATCTTCTATAAGACTTTGTCTCTCTGTTGCATTGACTAGTGGACCTCTCTCCACTTGAAGACTCCTCACTCATATCTATCTTCAATTGTGCTAGTTGCTAGATCTCTATCCATTCAGACTCTATCCTATGTACTCTGTCACCTCAAAAGCTCTATCAATAGGCTCACTAAGAACCCGATCAATAGGTTCTCATATAACCTACACAATAGGCTCACACAAAACCTGTTTAACAAGATCACACAAAACTTGTCAAATCTGGTCAAGCAATCTCACCAATAACTTATCTAATTATGCTTTAGCAAGCTCACAAATAACTTGCCCAATTATACTCTAGCAAGATCACCAAAAACTTGCCCAAATATGCTCTAGCAAGATCACCAAGAACTTACCCAAATATGCTCTAGCAAGCTCACCATAAAGTTGTCTAAATCTGCTCTAGCAAGATCACCAAGAACTTGCCCAATTCTGCTCTACAAATCCTTCCAAAAATCTATCCATAAAGTCATCCCAAAAATATCCTCAAATCTATCCCAAAGGCCTACTCAAAGTCTCAATAAATCATTCTCAAGTAGTACTCAAAATGAACTCAACAATGAATGGCAATCTCAACTCAAATTAACTTCATAGAAGCATAAAGAGAATTGTTAGAGACTCAATATGTTCTAATCTCACTCTTAACCCAAATTAATCTCAACTCAACTCATAGAAGCATAAACAAAATTTTTAGAGACTCAATATGTTTTAAACTCACTCTCAACCCAAATAAATCTCAAATCAACTCAAAACAACTCATAGAATCATAAAGAGAATTGTTAGATACTCAATATGTTCTAATATCACTCTCAACTCATTTCAAGTCAGTTTCAACTCAAATCAAGTATTATAGAACCATAAAATAATTTTTAGAGACTCAATATGTTCTAACCTTAATCTCAAATCAAAATAGAATGATGGAATAGTTTATTTCATAGAACTTGAAAAATCACTTCACACATCACTTGACTAGGCTCAATCAACTCAATACAAATGTTTCCAACAATGCTCAACCATAAATCTCACATAATAATGATACTCATGTTATTTTCTAACTCAAGTTCTTTCACAACCAATGGGATTCAAAAAATATTCTTATAAAACAATATTTAAACTCAACTCTCAAATCAAAAAAACCTTGAAGCATTCAACCAACCACTTCCAAAAATGAAACCACAAACAATCCTTTTCCCTCCAATGATATTTCAGAAATCAACCACCATAAATAATCAATAGGAGAATGTTCCCATACCTTTCTTGAAGAAGAAAAACCTCTTTGTAAATCTGCAACAATCACAAAATTATTTTGCCAATCTTCACAAGGGTTAGTAGATCACAAAATAATCAACATTACGTCACTTTTCAATAATCATCACCAAGGCCTTTAATTGCACAACTTTTGTATCTCTCCTAAAACCACTTGTAGCATAAAATAAAATAAATCAAAACATTGCATAAGCTTTTCACTCCCAAAACCACTTATACTATAAAATAAAATAAATCACAATATTGTATACCTTGTCACCTCATGAAATAATTAATCCTCTTGAAAAAGAACAAGGAAAACTTCACTTTTAGAACCCCTTTGCAAAATTATAAATATCTATTTATACACACCTTATTTCTCCTTCTAAATAAGTTAGTCAAATAGCCCTCGAAATAAGATTTCCAATGATATATAATATGACCCCTTTCCGAAATAAATTGAAACCTTTACATATATATATATGCCAACCTCCATTAATTGCACATAGTTCGGCCCTCCATTAATTTAAAATTAAAGTTTAAACTATAATATCTTCATCACCAGAGGTCCTTTTTCAATGAAACCAAATTCCACCTTGGCTTTTAAGAAAATCCCTTTCCACATAAGCCTACCATAGTTTTAAATAAAACCTTTTATTTTTCCTTCCTTGGTTTTTATAAAAACCTTGTATATATCCATGCTCTCCAAAATATCATAGATGGTTATCTATGAAGTGCTTTTGCAATCAAAACTCAATGTGATATCAATGATCCATGTGACATCAATGACAACATAAAATGTCTCAAATTAACTCACATTTCCAACAATAGAATCATTTAAATCCAAAAGGGCTCTTAGATAGGAATATCCTCTATCATCATATTTGTTCATTGGCATGAAATATGTATTAGGAAGGACCCTACAGAAGACCTACAAAGATGGGATAATAATCCAAATTAAGGTTAGTAACATCGACAACATCACCCATCAACAATTTGTAGATGATATAGCCTTTTTAGGGGAAGGTAGGGAAAAATAAGAGTAGATATTTCAATAACTTATTCAAGGAATATAAAAGATCATCTGTAAAAAAAATTAATTGGAAAAAATGCAAATTTTACATCATAAACACTCCAACTAAAATTAGAAAAAAGGATGTTTAGGTTACTTCAAATGGAGGAGGTAAATTTGATAATAACATATCTAGGGATGTCCTTATTTTTTGGAATAATGAGGATAGAATTGTGGAATCCAATTATAAGTAAAGTTTAGAATAAAATACTAGTACAAAAAGGTAGATGGTTATATTTACTAAGAAGAGTGCAACTAATTAAATTAGTCTTTTAGGTCATTCCAACATATTATATTTCCTTGTATATTTTGAAAACATTGGTAGGACAAAGCTTAATCTATCATCACTACAAAAAAAATGTTATTTAAGCGTATTAACAACCGTTAAAATCCTTTAAGGGTAATTTTCCATCCGTCATCTTTGAGGACATCATAAAAAGTCCATCTTATACAAAGATAGTTAAACACTACCTCAAAAAAATTCCCTCTTAAGTTATAAGATGATGGTTTTTAACCACCTTCTTAGAATCTAAGAAGTTGGTTTTTAACCATCATATTAGAACCCTAATACAATAGTTTTTTATCAAAATATTAGACCCCTAAGATTGTGGCTTTTAGCTGCCATCTTAGTTTCCTAAGACAAAAATCATTAGCCACCCTCTTATGCCCCTAATATGGTGTATTTTAGCCATTGTATTAGAGTTATACGATGGATGCTAATAATCACCCTCTTAGGCATCTAATATGGAAACTAAAAATCATCATCTTAGGGGCTTAAGACAATGACTAAAGACTACAATCCTAGTTTCTTAAGATAATGGCTAAAAATTGTCATCCTAGTTCCTTAAGATGACAACTAAAGGCCCTTAAGATGGTGGATTTCAACCCTTTGATGTATTCTCAAAGGATTTATTGAAGTAAACCATGTTTCATCCATAAAAGCACAAGTATTCAATCACTAACATGGCGATGAGACATAAAAATAAAATTTATACAAAAATAATGGGGTATATATATCAAACAGAGCAAGCATCACTTGGAGAGTTGTAAATAACATATGCAATAATAATGAAACTTGTGCAAATATACTCTCTTATATTAACTCCTACAATATGGTATAAAATGATGTAAAACTTAAATTCAAGTTGTTGATTAAAAAATACAATTAGTAAAATAACTCTTTATCCAAAGTATTTCAATTAGAAGCTATTAAACTGTTTGTTTGTTTTTTCAAATTCTAGCTTTATAGTAGAATAAAATATATATCTTTTTTAAAATAACTAAATAGAGAGGTAGTGTCAGATATAAGGACATCTAAATGAAGGATGTATATTTATCCAGCTGTATAATAATTTAGATTGTACACATTGTTTATATGGTAATAAACCTTCACATAAACTAAAATAATGCCAATTGGAGGACCTAAAAGGGTACATGTATTTTAAGTTATCATTCAACCATACTATGGTAACCAGAGTATGGTTGAACAACCATATATTACATAAACAACATCCTCCATAATGATCATGGATATTAAAGACTACATTACTTTTATTGATTTTATAGATAGAAGATTTTTCTTATAGAATTTTCTGGTAAGATTTCTAAATTTCTACTATAATATATGAAACATTAAAAAAAAAAAAAAGATAACCAAAATGATGCAAATATAAACAAGAATTTTATGATTAGCAAATTGTAATCACTATTTAGAAAAGGGTATTCCAGTCATTTGTAGTATGTGATTTCCATAGTGGATCATTGTTATAAGTCTACTTCCTAAACATTTTTTAGATGAAAAAATCTTGTTTGTTTAAAATCCTCGATACTTGAACATCCTACTAAGTATTATTCATAACAAATTAAAATTAATTTAACAATATGAACCAATTATATATGTGGTTGAATAATCTTGCAAATGTCAATTTGCATAAAAGAATATATGTATTATTTCTCTAGGATCTTTTGGAGAATATAATAATAGATCCATAGACAAGTTTATAAAAAACATAAAATATAAAAATGACACACTTACAGGGTTTGTTCAATCCATATAACATAGAACACGATAATTTCTTCTTATGCAATGCAAAAACATGACAAAGTTCTTCAAACCTAAAAACAGTATCTTAAAATTTTAAAATTCTTTGCAAAATTAAATTCTTCTTGCTTCTCATAATTTCATCAACTTGTATGTAGCAATAAATAAATTTCCATACCTCAAGGAATCCATAGAAAATACTCTCTAGGACTGATACCTTGTAGTGAAAACATAATATATTAAGAATGAAATAAATATGAAGTTCCAAACAAAATGCAAGAATATGCAATTGAATGATCTTGACAGTTAGTATCATATATCAAGACTAGTATCATATATCAAGACTAGGCAATTTTTCCTCACAATCTAACCATATTTTCCTTACAATGATCAAGACACTCATTCTCAAATTATTCATCAATTTTAAAGTCTCTATTAGGTATCACTTCTAGAATTACATATCTCAGTGTTAGTATTTTATCATCACTGCTAATAACACCACACTTGAAATTGAAGCCAACACTGATTTTAAATTACTTCACCTAATACAAAATATCAAGTGGATTCAAAATTGAGAACTCAATCCTACATATAATGCTCATACATACTTCGTTTCAAATCTAAGAACTCTATATTTAAAACACATTTTATAAATTATAACTTAAACATATTTAATCCCTTCCTCATCTGATAATAGCTTCTCCAAAAAGTCACAAATGATGCTCTTGGTGGTCTATGGTATTATAGAAAAATATTATTGTAGAAAATTTAATATTTTTCCTGATAACTTGATCAATCCCTAAACTATTTACTATATTTTTGATCAGCTCTTTTACAACTTTAACTTAACTTAAAATGTTTTGTAATTTTGAATATTTATATAATTTACCAATCAAATTATCCTATTCTACACCAAAATATTGACCATAATGATTTTTATGTTCTATAAAATAAATAACTCTATACAATATACTTGAATGCCCATGAAAACAATGTAGGTGGTAATATTACGTACCATTTCTAATTATTGTCCAAGTAAAACATAAGGACCACACCATGTTGCATACAATTCAACCACTAAATGAACTGTTCTTTTAGAATCTTGTTCACCATTATTTACTCTATTTTATTTTTCATACATATAAGAAGCACAAGTGCCAATCGATCCAATTTTATAAAGAACCATCATAATTTGAATTCCTAAAACTACGAATCACAGTAATAACAAGTATGAGGATTAGAACCCAATAATAAGTTTGTTACATTACAAATCTACTATGTCAATAGAGATAGGAAGCAATATGGATACGGGCTTGAACTAAGAAACAAATGTTCATTGTGTTGAAATAAGAAATATTTTAGGGTCTTTTAAATATTTTCTTATACAGATGTAATATTCATCAACTGTTGTCAATAAATCCTTACAAACAATTCATCTTTCTAAACATAAAAGGATATATTGTAATAATCTCTATCATTTAAAGTAAATAAATAACAAATAATCTTTACATTGGAGAACCACCTTAGTGTTATATACTCTAAGTTTCACTAGCTGAATTCATCATATGGAACCTAAACTATAGAGAGCTAAATAAAAATATAGAATTTTTGGGGCACATGTTTAATTTAGTCAGCTATATGTTGCACGTCAGAAATGAATGAAGAAATGGAAGTTTTATAAGATATGGATTTTGAAATAATGACAGCCCTAGGTGTTCTATTCTTTGGTTAAATGTATACCCAAAATATCTTTTCTCAATTAGAACTAAACATTGTCAACTTCATATCCAAAATTTTACCAAGGGCAAATACACACATTTGTAAAATATTCTCATCATTGTTGTGTGAAAGTACTACCATTGTTTTAAAATCTAAAACTTTTTTTAGCAGCATTTAAAACTAAAATTGCATGAATGAGGTCAACTCAAGCACCATCTTGTCACAAACTCTATTAGAAAAATTTCCATATGTATATGGTTAAAAGGTTTATTCTTCCTCTTATGTCTAATTAAATTTCAAGTGTGCACAAGGGAGATTCATTAAAATCTTTGCTTCCCCACTTGAGGATCTCATTCGAAAGGAGATCATTTAAATCTAAATTGTCAAAGATAATCTAAATGCATGCTAATATTAAATCAAACAAAATACATGAAAACAAGAGCTATTATATATGATTTTAATATTTGAATGAGCTATGCTAAGGAGATTTTTATTTTAGGGAAAACAAGAGAAAATGACAACAAACAAGCTAGCCTAGATGCAACCAGATGAATTTCTATCCCTTACCTAAGTACTTGAAAATGAAAGAGATGTTATAATAAGTCCTAAAGTTCCTTGATTGATTAGCATTTTAGTATTTTATAAAGAAATTGCATTATTTTGTAAATGATTAGGGCTTTCTAGCTAATATTCCTTTTTCCCAAAATAAATGTGATTTTAGCTATAGAACAATCAACAAACAACAAGATAACATAGATAAATGGAAGTTGCAATGCTAGGTAAAGGCCAAATATACCAATTACCTATCTTGGAGCTTGAGTAGAAGTTGAAGTGTTGCTATAATTTAATGCAAAGTTTGAAAATCTGTAAAACTTAAACAAAACAATTAGGTGTATCTAATTTAGGGGGTCTGTCTAAGTGCAGTGAGGTGATAAGCTATCTTTCCAGATGATCATACCCCTGTTAAAATAATATTGAGTATGCATTCCTTCCTTACAGTGAAAAGGAGATGATGAAGTTGCCATAATTAGATAAACATTTTTTTCGTGATAGAATATTGAAGTGTTTTGAGATGAAATTAAGAATAAATTTGTTCTAGATGTTGATATTGAGTTTTCATACGGGAGGAAAAATATTTTCTTTTATATCTTAGTGTTTTAAGGATGCCTAAATATAATAAAAATAAAATGCTTTCAAATTACTATTGATTAGAGTTGACTTTGATGAGAAAATTTCAACACAACAATGCAAGAGTTGGGATAGATCTTGTGACTAGTAAACTAACTATGAGTGAGTAAATGCAAAAGTAAATCCTTAAATTAAAATGCTATTTGGATTACAACCAAAGCCAATGTGAATAGAAAATATACATATGAATACCTTTTAAATCCAAAGAAAGGTGAACTTAAATAGTCTTTAAAAGCGTGCATAAGGAAAATGACAAAGGTTAGTAATATGATAAAACAACCCTACAAAAAAGTTATTAAAAGCAATTAAATAATAATGTGATGCATGAAAGAGGTATATGGCTGCAATTTTAAATAAAACACAACAATAAGTTAGTATGAAATGTATAAGTGCCTACAATTTTATATAAAATACAGTAATATAGTCATAGAAAGTATGTATGGATATAATTTTTTAAAGAAAACACAGCAAATATAGTTGTGCAAGATCGATATGGCTGCAATATTGAATAAAACGTAGCAATATGGTTGTGAAATTTGTATATGACTTTAATTTTAAATAAAATGCAGCAAATTGTGGTTGTGTAATATGAATATGACTGCAATTTTATAAAAAAATGGAGTAAAAAGTGTGTGCAAGAGATGTATGGCTGGAATTTTAAATAAAATACAGTAAATGGGTGCATGAAAGTTGTATATAGCTGCAATTTTAAATAAAAAACAGTAAAAATAAAGAGAAGAATAAGAGGGATATGGTTGTACATTTAATAAAATGCAACAATGAGGATAATAAAAAGAGGTATGATTACATTGTTAATAAACTGCAGCAATAAGGATAAGAAGAAAGGGGGTGGCTACACTTTTAATGAACTCTAGAAATGAGGATGTAAAAAAAAAGGTTAAATGCAGTAATAAAATGATATGAGAAGTGATTGGTGTGCAAAAATGTAAACAAACCTGCAATGAAATAATTATAAGCATAGAAATAGATGCATATGGCTGCAAATAAGAAGAAAATACAATAATATAAGCATATAAAGTTTTATAATAAAACACAATAATGTTAGTATGAAAAGGGATGTAAATACTACTATAAAAACTTAAAGAATCTACAGCAGTAAGCAAGAGAATAAGATGACTAAAATTTTAATTAAACAGAAGTGCAAGGGAATTGAAAATGAATTCTATGGTATTAGGAATTATAAATAATAACCAATTCAACATTTTATGAAAGTAAATTAGCATTAAACAACGAAATATTAAAAAAAATTATGAAATATGTGAATGATGCCTAGGATTTAAAGAATCTACATTAGTGAATAAAAGTGACTGATATTGTAATTAAAAAATGGATGTAGAGGAGTGAAAGATGCATGAAGTAATATCAATATTGATGTAGGATAGTTAATATAAGATCTAGTAGAGCAAACTAGCATTTAATAGTGAAATATTAATGAAATTGACGAGGTATGGAAGTGTTGCCCAAGACTTAAAGAAATCTACAACAGTAAACAAAGATTAGAATGACTGAAATTGCAATTAAAATAAAATTGCAGAGGCATGAAAATATATGTAATGGTGCTAATAATAGTGTAAAACAACTAATTCAACTTCTAATTAGACCAAATTAGTATTTAAATGGTGAAGCCAAATGAAAATTTTGGGACATGTGAATGCTACCCAAAACTCATAAAATGTATAGCAGGTAAGCAAAAGGGAGAGAGAAATTACAATGGGAAGTACTTGAAGCTTGGTAAAAGGATGAGATAACAAGGAAATAATAGCCTTGAATCTTTCACGCTTTGCCTTGAGGAATAAGTAAAGAAAGATATATGTATGCAATATAAACTTTACATGTAAAGTATGAAAGAGAAATTGCAATAGGAAATGGCTATCTTAATCCTATATTTGCAAATAAAAGAAACATAAAATTAAATGAGAATGGAATGAAATATAGGATTTATTTATCTACATATACAAACAAGATGACTATAAATAAAGGGACAAAAAGTATTATAGTATGAAATGCAAGGAAAATATGTGATAAAACCCTACAAAAGAAAATTTAGGATCAAGATATGGATAATAACTATGAATGCAAGTTAAAGTAAACCCACAAAAGAGATGTTAGAGATCAAATGGAGATGATATGCTTGATAATAATGCTATAAACATAGTTTTAATAAAAATAAAATAGAAACTCAAAAGCATGGAATGTAAGAGAAAATGAGCAAGTAGATGAAGTTAACAATCTAGAAAAGCTATGTTAGAGAGATAAAATTAAAATAAATCATATGAAATAAGAATAGAACTATTCTAAGGATGATATCACCTAAAAATGGCTTCTCCCATGCACAAATAATTCCTTTCCACCAAGCCCTCTTGCCTTGTTTGACTTCCCTTCATAAATGTGTGCACAATGGATGAAAATGCTTGAGAATGCTTGCTAAACGAAAGAGATGCGAATGAAGATACTAAAAAAGTATTGAAAGAGTATAGCTACAGTGAAAACCCATGGTGAATGCCTCTCCAATGGGTTCTATTTATATATATCCTTGGAGGAGGGATTGAGGGGAAAATAGATTCAAAATTCCTTGGGAGGGAAAACTAAATTTTAAAATTTTTGAATATGGTGTGTTGATGGGACATGTGGGATCAATGTTAAAGGATAGAGGAAGGTGATTTGCATCCTCTTTGATTGTGCCAAAATATTCTAAGCATTTTCTAAATTTACCACTAGGACCAAATTAGCCAATGCCAAATTCGACACTAGTCTAGGTAAGTACAATTTTTATGCATTTTTGGGCATCATAGTTATCCAAACATAGGCATATTTATACTCAATATATATCCAAACATAGGCATATCAATATATGATGTGTAATTCTATGCCTTGATTGAGGATGACTTTGGCTAGGTGTGTCAAAATTGGGTGTCTACACCATCATCTTCAAGCAACATAAGAGAACGCAAGGGCAATAAATTACTAACTCATAAAGACAGATGTAAATAATTAGAAATGATTTTATGTATAAATAAAACTTAAAACCTTTTGAAAATGGAAGAACAAAACACTAATAAACAAGTACATAAACAAAAATCAACTACAAAAACACTTAGTTCAAAGCAAGATTAAATGAAAATAAAATAACAATTATGCAAATAGACCACTAATGGAGAAGTAAATGGAGAAAAAATATATATTTTATAATTATAGATGTTAGATGTTAATTCAAAGCATCATACAATAATGCTACATGGCATAATTTAGTTGTAAATAATGTTTGATATAGGACAAACAATGAAGGAGCCCACAACATCCTTCATTGTGACCATATCATCATTCCTTCTAAACAATATTATTTTCTCTTTATGGGAAACATGCACATTGACTTTGCAATAACCTTCATCCAAATGTTGACCATGTACAAGGTCTTCAAGGAAAATATTAATCATTGTGCCTTCAACCACTATGTTATCCTTGATGCAAATATCCATAAAGTGGATAATTTTGTATCATTAACTTGTGTTTAGTATTTAATGATTATATTCCTTAAAACTATCAATTCATATGTTATTTAGAACAATATATTACGATCATTCATTCCTTAAACTTATATTTTGCATCCAAACTTTATTCATGTTATCATTTTTTTATTGAATTATTTTAAGAAACCCATATCCTCTAGGAATATTATATTTTACATGCTTTGCTACTTATTTCTATTTGATATCAAATTTATTTATTGAATGCACTTATATTATGTTCTCTCAATTTGTTTTAACATCTCCCTTTGATGGAGATCAAGATGCTTTAGTGATTTTTTATTGACCATTTTCTAGTCAATAGTTCAAATTATATTGAATATCTTACTTGCCTCTATGAATATCCAATAACCTCATTCATTTTTAAAGCGTATTCTTCTCTTTACATACAAATACTAACAAAGAATATCGTTTTTTTAAAATAAAAATGCTCCATTATGTTTTATTTTTAAATATTTTATAAATATTTTTATTTTTATGTAGCTAGATTGTTACATATCATATTTATTTGCAATATGCTTTTTCAATTTATTTCATTATAATAGCATAGATATTTTATTAAAATCTATACAATGCAATAATTTTATCATTTATAAATTTTAATGTATTGTATGTATTTCATTTCACTAGCTAGGTAGATTATTGGATCACATTTTTAATATAATAAATCTTATATGCCAACACTCCACCAAGCACTAGGAATCAACACACAACATCATCTTATATGTAAATGTTTAAATGAAAGCATATTCATATGTCAATCACTAATGGGATCCTTCGAAGCTCCCTCAAATCCCCCTAGGATAAGGCTACATTGGTCATCATGAAGTATTTTACTCTTGACAACAATTAGGACATTGTAAGGAGCTATCATTTTTCCTTATTTAATCAAATTTGGTGTAGGAAGAGATTAAATATTTTGATATTCCTATACAAGTTGTTGGATAAATCTTTGTTGTAGACTCAAAAAGGGGATTCTATGGATTTTAACCAAGTGTTAATTAGTGCTCTAGTTGGAGATTTCAATTTTAGGGCTTATACCTTTAATTTGAAGAATGGTTCACTCAAAACTCTATCCCTTGTTAAATATTCTAAGGCTAAAGCTACCTCCAAGGTTAAGGAGATAAATTTTAATATGGAGCTAAAGAAGGAGACAAATTTGAATAAGGACCTAGGTGAAGCTTCTACCCATACAAGAGGTTATAAGGGTAGTGATGATAGGACTAGATGATCCAAGCATTTAATGGATAATATGAAAAATAATGAGGTCACCCTATGCATTATGGAATCTCAAGATTTTGAGGATTCGTCCCCTGTTATCATGAAAAAAGTCAAATTTTCTAAGGGGGCTTCTATGGGAAGGAATTCAATTATGATATTTTCATAGGACACTCTCAGTATTTCTAATTCCACTAGGGGATTCATGAAATATGTGCTAAGATCTTTAAGAACCACTCCAAATATGATTATTTCCTTTGTTGAAGAAGTTAACATGTTGATATAATATATACCGTGGGATCAAAAATATCCTTAGGTAGAAAAGGAACTAGACATGGATGATCAAACGAAGGATTGAAGGGTTCTCCTAGTTCTATTTATTCTTTTTGTTCTCCTTCTTATCTTATTTTTTCTCCTATGTTTTTTGGTTTGGCTTCTTGCTGGTGTTAGGTCCCTTTGTGTGGAGCAATTTTATGTCTATTTCATTTTAGTTTTTTCCTTGAAATTTTTTGCTTCTAGTTTATAAATAGTCTCTAGTTTGTAAAAGGTTCGAGAATGCTTTCAAAACCTCTTCTTTTATTCTATCCAAAAAGATATATTTTCATCACTTATAATATATGTACTAGTTGTCAATACAAATTACCAATCCACATTTTCACTTGGTGCCAATATGTAAAAGCCTATAATATGAGTCATCTTAAGTACCTTCTTATAACTACCAAAATTTAAATTGCTTTTATTTTGTAAGGATTTTATAATTGTATTCTATATTTCTATATATAAATTAGCATTAATATAGCCTCAAAATTAAATAAATCATTGTATACTTTGCCACCATCTTAGACATCATGGCATAGATTAAGCATTTATATTATTAGAAGTACATTGTATGGACCAAGTAAGTAGAATTTTAATATTTATCATATCTTAATTAAATATAAACATTTTAAAAAAAAATTATGATTTTAACAAGAAATTATATCAATTGCATCCTCCATTGCATCAACAATATCAATATATTATAATATATTGAAATTACATTAATTGGGGAGTCAAAAATTCCAATTCAAAATCCCAACTCAATATGACACAATTTTGGAATTTATCTTAAGATGGTGACGGTGATCGAAGGTCCACGTAGCAGCAAGCAAAGTCTACCTCCTAGCAGCTTTCGATCTTTTTGTGGGGGTTTGGTGTTCGACCGTTCGTTTCCCTCCTTTTCCAATTTTTGATTCCACGTTTTTCCTTGGCGGATTGTTTCCTACCCTTCGCCCATCCTCCCAATGCTTCCTAGGGCTATCTGGGCACCTTCCCTGACTCCCAAAACTGAGTCATGCCAATGAAATGATCCTCATAGGCACTCCTTATGGCGATGCACTTAGATCTTGATCATTGCAGCAGAGACATTGAGGGCTCTGTCAGGCCTGGAACCATGGCCAAGAAAGGGCCCCATATCCCATGAGAGGTTCCAATAGTAGATGACAAGCTATCCTTTACTGAATTGTTCCAAAAAAAATGAATTCCCATGTCGTCTACAGCCAGCAAATTCATCACGCAAGAGAATAATATTCGATTCCCTAAATCCCTCATGGAAAACTATGAATCCTAGGATATCAACTCCTTGGTAGGCAAATTCATCAATAGGTGACCTAACTTAGATGCTATTCATAGATGGGTGGCTTCAAAATGGAAAACCCTAGGAAACTTGGAGATCTCAACAATGACAAGGGGTTTTTTCATGATTCAACTCAATTCCCATGAAGACGTAGAGTGCATCTTATTCGAAGGGCCCTGGTTCTATGGAAGGTGAAGTTTGTTCCTCAAAAAATGGTAACTAGACTTCAACCCCAGCTCATAGAACATCAATTTCACCCCATATGGGTTAGACTTCCAGATCTCCCATACCACTTCTTCTATGAAGATGCCTTGCTTGGTCTTTCTAAGGTGATAGGCGAGCTTGTGGCTATCGACCTGATGACCCGGGAAAGAACCCGGCTAACTCAGGCTCGTATTTATGTGAATGTGAACCTATAAAGTCATCTTGTAGACCACCTAAACCTCATATATGGTGAATTCAACTGTAAGCAGCCACTTTTCTATGAAAACAAGCCAGCTTTTTGCCTTGAGTGCCAATCCCAGGGCCATCTTCAGTCGTAGTGCCCCAACCTTCGGATCTTGTCCTAGTCAAAACTTGCCAGAGACTAGTCAAAGAATATGCAGCATCAAATCTTGCCTATATTTTTAGTGGCCATCAAATCTATTACCAGACCCCTCCAGGACCGCTTAATCGTAAGGCAAGTACCTATGTTCCTCTAATCAATAAATTAAATCCTTTGCATAGTTCTATTATCAATAAGGATTATGAGGAAGGCGAGATCCCAGACACCCCAATGGTAATCCTCTCACCCCCTCAACCTCCCCTAGTCTGCCCCTACCACCCTCATCCATAATCCTCCCCTCATCCTTGGTACCCCCACTTCCTTGAGAATCTCTCAAGTCCTGCCTCCCCTCTCTCCTCCTTCGTCCCCTCGCCCAGGTCCTGAAGAGCCAGCCTCTCCTGTGTACTCAGACTCTGTCACTACTAATGATGAAGTTGAGGACCAGTCATCCCATGATCAAAGTAGTCCTAGGATAATTTGGAGCTCCCAGAAATCCATGATGGATGTAGGAGGAGAAAAAAATAGAGGAACACCCTCTAATTTAGACATAAGGAACAAAAATGTGGCTAAAGATATAGCCAATGGAACCCATAGAATGTTATTTTAGGAAACATAAAACAATTCCAAAGATGAAATTCGAAGATCCAAACCCCATACTCAACAAGGAAAAGTGGGCAAGATAATTTCTAAGAGTTTGAAATGAAAGTCCTCTCCTGGAATGCGAGAGGCCTAAATGGGGTAGCCAAACAGAGACTAGCTGTAGTCATGAGGAGAGAACATAATCCAACCATTTTTCTCATTTAGTAAAAAAAATTGGGTGATCAATGGTCCTCTAACATTGCTATAAATATTTGGCAAAACTACAATTTCATTCATTCCCCAGCTTCTGGGACGTCGGGAGGGATCCTGTGTCTCTGTAATCCTGCCAAGCTCCAAGGAAAACTTATTTCAGGCCATGATAGGGTAAGAAACATCATGTTCTAGGATACTGAATCCCATAATTATTGGGTGATGTCAAATTTCTATGCCCCAAACACCTCTTTGGGTAGATAAGCCCTATGGAAAATGCTCACTTCAATGAGGTAGGTCTTCGAAGGAACTCCTTGGATCTTGGCAGGGGACTTCAATTCTCCTTTGCACCTCAAGGACAAAAAATGAGGGAACAACATCACTCATAGAGATACTATAGACCTAAGAAACTTCATTAATTCCAACGCTCTCATGGATGTCCAGCTTTAGGGGTCCCTCTTCACTTGGAGCAATAGAAGGAAGGGAACCAATCTGATCCAAGAGGGCTTAGATAGATTTTTGCTTTCCCAGGAAGCCCTCCCCTACTTTGGGGATGCTATTTTGTGAGCCCTCCAAAATATAGGCTCTAATCACAGTCCCCTCATCTTGGAATCAGATTATAGATCATAGTTCAAGACCCCTTTCAGGTTTGAAGCAATGTGGATTCACCATAAGGATCTCAAGGGCTTGATACAGTCATGGTGGAATCAAAAAATTTTGGGGTCCGTTATTAACCAGGTAACCCAAAAACTCAAGTTCATCAAAGGGAACTTGAAAAAGTGGAATAAGGAAACCTTCAGGAACATCTTTGAAGAAAAATAATAGGTCAAATTCGAATCATCCAGATTGAGGAGTCCTTTTAGAAAGGTGAAGGCAGTGATAGTATTAGGGATGAGGAGAGCACCTTATTGTCTGAGTACCACAACATCCTCACAAAGGAGGAAACTTTCTGGTGCCATAAGTCAAGACAACTTTGGCTCAAGGAAGGTGATGCTAATACCAAGTTCTTCCATATCTCAACCTTGAGGTATAGGAGTGCCAATAAGATCAAAATCCTTGTCTTGCAGGATGGGGCAGCCATTTCAGATATCCATGAAATCAGAGAAGAAGCCATCAATCATTTCAAAATCCTCCTAGGTTCTAACCCACCCCAAGCCCCCGATGCCATGGAATCCCTCATGGCCATCATCCCCACCATCATCTCCTAGGAATTAAATGATTTTCTCCTCAGCCCTATATCCCATGATGAAGTTCACCAGGCCATATTTTCCATGAAGCCTGACAAAACCCCGAGGCTGGACAGGTTCTCGCCCAAGATTTCCCAGACCTTCTGGGACATCGTGGAGCAGGATCTTTGTAACACCATTAGGGAAATGCAAACCTCCATGTCTATTTCTAGATATGTGAATTTCACCTTCTTGGCTCTCATCCCCAAGAGGGCCAATTCTTGATCCCTCTATGATTACCGACCCATTAGCATTTGCAATATCATTTACAAAATCCTCACCAAAGCCCTAGTTTTTAGGCTATCCAACATTCTTCCATCCATAATTGACCCGTGTTAGGGGAGCATAGTCAAAGGACTTAATGTTATCGATGGGGTCATCACCATTCATGAATTTATCCATTCAGCTTAGGTTTCAAAAATGGTTGCCTTCTTCCTCATCCAAATCCTTCTCAAGTTTGGGTTCCATGAGTCCTCGGTAAACCTGATCTACAACTATATTTCCTCTTCTTGGTTCTCTATCATGGTAAATGGTTCTGTTGTGGGTTACTTCCCGAGTTCTCGAGGACTAATGCAGGGTGACCCTTTGTCCCCCATTCTGTTCATCATCTTGGAAGAGAGTTTGGGGAGAAATATCAAGGAGGTATGCTCTTGCAGTTAGCTTTTTGGGATCAAGGTAGCATTTAGGCTTCCCCCACCACTCACCAATAGTTTTTAGATGACACGTTGATGGCTACTAAGGCTTCGGTAGTAGATGCCAAGGTGATCGAGGATATTCTCAACCACTTTGAGGAAGTTGTTGGCTAGAAAATCAATTACACTAAAAGCAAGTTATTCTTCATGCATAACCCAGTCAAAAGACAACGTAAGATCGCCAGAATCCTAAGATGTTCCATTTTTGAGTTCCCGACCACTTACTTCGGGCTCCCCATGTTCCATGGAAGGGCTCTACCAACCATATGGGCAAATGTGATGGACAAGATCTGTAACAAGTTAGCTAGGTGGAAAGGGACCCTGCTTACCAGTGCAAGGAAGACAACTATAGTCAAATCTGTCTTGTAGAGCATCCCCACATTTTTCATGTCTGTGTTCAAAATCCCAACCTCAGTGGGAGAAGCCATTGAAAAAATTCAAGAGAAGTTCCTTTGGTCTAGATCAGAGGCCTCAAAAAAGCTCCACATAGTAGCTTGGGATAAAGTTTGCTCTCTCAAATATCAGGGAGGTCTTGGTCTGCATTGAATCTCAGTTTCCAACCTAGCTCTCGTAGCCAAGCAGGCTTGGAGAGTAGTGACTAAGGCCAATATTGAGTAGGTAAACATCATGAAAATAAAGTACCTTTAGCACCAAGCCTTCCTCCAGTGCCTCCCCTGTGCAACGGTTCCCTTTTTTGTAAATCCATCACTCATACCCAGAACATCATCCTCGAAGGGTCTTCCTAGAATTTGGGGAATGAGGCCATCATCAACTTCTAGGAATATACCTATGTCAGGAATTCCCCTCTCATCAACAATCTAGTTTTGATCCTTGCCAGGCATTTGAATGACAGTAAATTCAGACTCAGGGTTGTAGACTTCATTTTCTCTAGCCTAAAAGCCCAAGAGTGGAAGAAGATCAATTTGATAATATTAAATGAACCCATCAGGGAAGCCATGAAAGGGATTCAGGAGATCCATCGATCAACTTTTCTCCCCCATGTCAACAAGAGATATGAGCGGTGTTGGAAAGGCACCAATGACAGGAATTTCTTTGTTAAGACCACAACCCAACTTATTGAGAATATGGGTTCCCAAGGCACCCACAGCTACGAGAAGGTGGTCACTAACAAGGTGTGGATTAAATCCCTCATTCCCAAAATTGTGCACTTTTACTGGACGACCATCCATAATAAAATCCTTACTAGGGACAATCTCATGCGACGAGGGATCATGGTGCCGAATAGATGTTTCCTATACCTCCAGGCCTGGTAATTTGTTCACCACATCTTGATGGATTCCCTAGCCACCCAAAGCTTTCAGGTTAGCTAGACCTGGCTAAAATTTTTCAAGGAGTTCATTTTCCAATGGCCTAAGACCTTCAAGCATCCCAGGATAAGCTTTTTTTGGGAATTCCTTATGCATCACATCTTCTGGTAGCTCTAGTTGGAGTGCAATAGGTAAGTTTTCAACAAAGGCCCCATAACCTATGAAGTCATAGCTGCCAGAAGCCTTGCTTACGCTACCAAAAATTCTAGACTCATCCCTTGTCAGGCCAGACCTACTCCAGGGATTGAAGAATTGCTCTGTTCCACCCTCAAGATTCTCCAAGATCATAGTAAGACTCAAAAACCCAGAAAAGATAGATCTCAGGTCACTTGGGTCCCTCCCCCTGAGGATGGCTTAAGGCTAACTTCGATGGTGCTTCCAAAGGGAACCCAGGAAAAGCGAGAGTATGAGGGGTCTTCAGATATCATAGTGGTAAAATATTTAAGGCATTTGTTGAAAATATAGGGTCCCATACTAAAAACTTCATGGAATCCAGGGCCCTCCAGAGATGTATCGATATTTTCAAAAACCTGGCAGTCCCTGTCATCTTCGAAGGGGACTCAAAGATCATTGTCAAACTCATCCAAATAAATAGCAATGATGGAAAAAATATAGAGAACATTATCTAGGAATGCGAGCTAGGCCTTTGCAATAGCGAGCAATACCAGATCAAGCATGTGTTCAGGTAGGCCAATCAAGTGGCCAACACCTTGGCAAACAAAGCAATCAAAGAGAGCTCTCTCACCATTTGGGAAGACAACTTTCCCATGAAAGCCATCAAGAAAGTCAACCTGGATAATCAAAAAAGATCAAACACTTAGCTCTGCTAAAGTAGGAGGGTGCCTCTTCTCTAACGCTATTAGGATGTTCGCAAAGGCCTATCATCAGTGGCTAAATTGTATCAGCGATTCTAACCACCTAAAAAGTGTCCCTTTGACACCATTGGTCCCATACTGAATCAAAGGTGGCTTTCACCACCATGTCTGGGTATTAAATCCCAGTTTGGTATTTGTCAACACCTCATTTTTGCTTCAGTCTATGGTGTTCTTCATGTTGGGTCTCTCCCCGAGTCTTGATTTATGTGTGGAGACTTTCGGGTATTTTTTCCAGACATTTTGCCTCCATTATTTTCCCACTCGCTTGTGCCCTGGCCAACTGTGTTGTCCGATGTTGTCTTATCGTACGCTCTAGACTACCACGATCGACCATGTCTGCCTTCTCGCCTCTGCCACTATTTCATCTAAAATTTCCCCCTCTCTACTCGTTGTCTTCATGCTTATGTCGTGTCATTGCCATATCACCTCCATCGCTTCTCATGTGTTTTGCCTTGTGTGGAAGTCTTTATCCATCGCCCTTATTAATTCCCAATTCTTGTCCTCGAACCATAATGCCTGCATTTTTTTTCCTCCCCTACTCGACATCTCGCCATATCCATGGCCTTGCTCGAACCAACCACTCTTAACATCAACCTAAACATAGTGGGCAATATTACCCCCAAAAGGTTTATGGATTTTTTTAGGATGTTCGAGGGAGCGAACGAGGATGTCACTAGGTATTTTGTTGAGTCATGGAAATATGGAAATTTTTGTATGCAGGGAGTTCATTTTGTAGTCACCCCTCAGTCCATCACCCAGGTAGCTGGTTTATTCTTCTCAGGTAGAACAGTCCATAGAGACAAATATAATTTTAAAGAAGAACTGGATCAATTCTTTGAAAAAGGGGTGGCCCTCCTCTAGAAATGCAAAGGGATTTATTGGACCTTGCTCCCTAGGCCCTGGGATGCTATGATAGTCCCTGTCCTCCAGTACATTACTATGGATAACCCCGTTAAGCCTCTCAAGTCTTATAGTCTAGATTAAATGAATTATCTCTGTGATATTTGCTCGATTAATGTTCTTGATTTTATGTATCATTCCATATCCATCTTGGTCTCCAGCTTTAGGGAATTTCAAAACCCCAACCCCCTTGGCATGAGGGCCTCTTCCTCATTCTCTACAAGCACACCCTTGGCCACAGACCCTCTGGTAGTTTAAGTATGTCAAAACCTCCTCCCCAGCCCATACATTAGTCTCTTCCAAGCCTGATATTATCTCGCCTCCCCTGGAGAGCGAGCCGAGCTCTGATCAGGAACAAAAAATCTTAGTTCGCAAAAGAGCTCACCCCAAGCAGAAAGTTGTCAAGACTAAGCAAAAAGGTGGATTTCTAGGCGGTTGGAGGTATCCAACATTGAGGTTACCTTTGAGTTCCATAATTTGTCCAATGGTGAGGAGAAAGACCTGCCCGAGGATCTGTCCAAGCCGAGCAAAAAAACCAAGGAGCAATCAATGTAGGACGAGAAGAGTGAAATGGGGGTTCGTGGCCAGGAATGGGATGTCCACAATATTCTCTACAATGTGGCTATCAGTTGAGTCTCGGAGGCTATCGATCAGTACCTATCAGCGGCCAACATCCTCAAAGAAGGAATCAACCTCATGCACAGAGCTATTGAAGATCTCCGTAAAATCCTAGGCATGTTGGAGACTCTCCTTTAGGAGTGTAGAGTGCACGAGCCTAGGAACTGAACCTCAGGGTGGCACTGGTGTTGTTTGTTGTTTCTATTGATGTTTAGTGTGCTAGGGTCAGTTTTTTTTGGTTTAGCTCGGCTATTAGTTTTTATTGATTTTTGACTGCGGTACTGGTGTTTTTGCCCTGCATTACGAATGCAGATAAACTATTATAAATTGGTGTTTTTGGCATGCATTTCAAATACATATGATCTTCTTGTAAATAGAAATGGGTCCCTTCAACCCGTAAGTAAATAAATTTTACTCTACCTACCAAAAAAATTTACATTGATTAAAAAATTTAATACAAAGATATTTAAATATATGAAAAAATATTATATCTATATAAATATATTTTTTTACTATATCCCAAAAAAATTAAATGTGTGCCCTTGCATTTTCGCTATCCCTCAACATAATAAAAGGTTGCAAAACTAAGGCCTCCTCACTTTTTCTCACATGTTTGAAAGAACAAAACAAAAAAATTAAAAAAAAAAAAATAACCTTGGATTTTTCAAATGCCTTATAATATCATTTTGATAAAATTTTCTAATATATGGGAGGCTACTGATAATAATAATATAATATAATAGATGATTAATTTATGGGTAAAGGTATTTATATTCTCATAAATGAATTTATGGTCTTTCATTTATTAATCAATACATGTATTATTTTAAGATATATAAACATTTTACAAAATACAATCAAATATTAAAAATATAAGAATAATAATTCTCATATAGAATATATCAATGGAGACGAAATGGAATGTCCTTGATTTTTTATCGCTCATTGTTATTTATATTTGAAAAATATATATATATATATATATATATATATATATTTTGTAGAGCAGTCGAGATTGCTTATCTTTACAATATTCTAATTCAATTTTATGAAGAGTAAAGATTCCATGGAATTTGTTTTTACCCAATATTTATAAAGCTTTCTTTTAAAAAAAAATAGTATTATCTATTGCAGAATTGTGAGGTGATGAAATTGTGTGGTGATGAAATGGACGAGCATGGGAACAATAATTGATTTAAGGCTGGAAGTTCCTCTGGGTGGGTTATTGATTCTACCCAATACTTACGCCAAACTTAGCTGAGAGATTGAAGGGTGAACATGGCCCGGTTGAAGTTGGTTTTAATTGCGTGCTTTTGGGTGACAGTATGTCATGGGTTTTATCCCAAAAAGTTATCTAATTTAGACTTTCCCCAGATTCCGGCCTTTCTAAACAATTCGGCGGCTGGGGCGTGGGACTGCTTCAAGAATTTGATAGACGCGCATAGGGGCGACAGGATGAAAGACATGCCCAACCTCAAGCAGTACTTTCAAAAATTCGGCTACCTCACGGCTCCAGAGGGCCACAACATGACGGAGGACTTCGACGACATGGTGAAGAACGCCGTGAAGATGTACCAGCGCAACTTCGGCCTCAACGTGACGGGAAATCTGGACGAGGCGACGGTTTCCCAGCTGATTACACCGCGCTGCGGCCGCGAGGACGTCATCAACGGAACTTCCCTCATGTGGCGCGACAACGGCAGCGGCCACGCTACTGGGTCAAGCACTACACCTTTCTCCCGGGCAATCCCCGGTGGTCGATGTCCAAGCGGGACCTGACGTACGGCTTCGACCCCGACCACGAGGTTCCGGAGATCACCATGGCGGAGCTGCCCACTGTCTTCGGCAGCGCGTTCGAGCGGTGGGCCAACGTTATTCCCCTGACATTCACGGAGACGGACGACTATGGGAACGCGGACATTAAGGTCGGATTTTTCAGCGGCGATCACGGTGACGGCCAGCCTTTCGACGGCCCACTGGCGATTTTGGCGCACTCCTTCGCGCACGAGGACGGCCGCTGCCACCTGGACACCGTCGAGTCGTGGACGCTCGATTTGGCCGACGACCCCGCCCCGACGGCGATCGACTTGGAATCCGTCGCCACGCACGAGATCGGGCATCTTCTGGGGTTGGGCCACACCAACGTGATGGAGGCCATCATGTATCCCAGCATTTCCCCCCGAACTCGAAAGGTCGACCTGGCAGAGGATGACGTGGAGGGAGTGCAGAGCCTTTATGCTGGATATTAAATAATTATTTTATTTGTATTGTCAGCTGATTTGTACAAGCTAAAGCAGCGACAGTTAATAGGTCGTTAGTTATATTTTCATTATAGAAATCGCATGTAACTGTTTTATATTTTTTTAAGTAAAATGTAATATTATTATGAAAATGATCTTTCCTCAATTTTATTAATAAGATTTAATTAAAATATCTTGTTTCTGTTTATGTTGGATAAACCAAACAAAAAAATATCTTGTTTCTGTTTATGTTGGATAAACCAAACAAAGGATGTTTAGCCCACATATTGAAAATATCCAAGATTAAATATGAAAAAAGAGGTGGGGTATCCAACAAAGGATGTTTAGCCCACGTCTTGAAAATATCCAAGACTAAATATGAAAAAAGAGGTGGGGTTTCACCTTTTATTTAACTTATTGATCAATAGGAAAAAGCTAAGAGTATCCCAATTTGGGCTTGTATTTAAATATTAGAAAGTTCATAAAGTAGCTTGAGACCTTCCATTATTATCTCTTATTCCTAACTTCCATCTTATTTTATAAGTGTTCATGTCCTTATTATTCAAAAAGAAATGGAGCCTTGACCTTATCTCAAGACTTGTAGTCACATGAGGCACCAACAGAATAAGTTTACAATAGAGTACACAAAGGTTATGCATAGCGGCTATTGACCGTCAAATTGGCTAAAATTAGGATTTTCAAATTTTAGAATTGGTTAATATTTGGGACCCTTGACGAGGGCGCATTAGCCAAAAATTTCTAGGTGCAATTTTTTTTGGGGTCAATTCGCCCCAATTTTATAATAATTTGACCATTTTAAATTTCAAACATTGCCCCTAATAATAGTGAACCTTCTACATGCATTTGGACACTATTCATCTAGATTTCAAAACTGATTCACCAAATTTTTATAAATACATTTTGGGACCGATCCCTTACGCATAACCTTGGAGTACACCCCTTATAAAAGTTCTTATATAAATGGGGCTAGAGTGTCTCTTCGAGGGGTTTACCTTCATGCTTGATGATAGGAGATCACAAAAAACACTAAGAGTTAATGGAAAAACCATTTCTAGGACCATTGCCCTTCCATTATAACAACTTAACTACTTCCTCGACCTTTAGATATTTTTGGCAACCATGAAGCATTTCATTTTGACTTGGATAGGAGTAATCAATAAGGATGTAAAATCTAGAACCTTCCATTATTTATGACCATATGGGATCTTGAGATCATATAGTGTAAAAGGAGGACTTTCAATGCTTAGTCACCTTTGATGGGTCTCATAGTCCATTTAGTACATATAGCTAAACCTTGTATACAAATGTTTAACATGCCCAAGTATTTAGATATACAAGGAGACAATAGTATTCCATGACAACTCTATGAAAACCCTTTACTTTGAGAAGATTTGGTCCACAAAATTCTCATAGAGGATTTTGAGTTTTTTGTAGCAAGTGGTTGAGGGCACTCCTTAATATGAGTAGTAAACATTAGTGGTAGCTAGCACTTTTTAACAAATCTAAAACCTTCTTACAAGAGAGAATTACATAGTTATCCAATGAGCCAATATTATATCAAATCATTGGATAATATAATTTTACAACTAAGAAGACTCTCCGTCAAAAGAAAAAAGAATCCCCAAAAACTTTGATATTTCCCCTGATCGGTCCACTTTTGTAGAAAATTGGGTCAACCAGACTGAGAAAGGCATATGGGTTTGCTTGTAATAAGAGATTGAATAAATCTTCCTCTACAAGAGTTAGAAAGTAGTCATCTACAAAATGGCCATAGATTAGATGCTCAACTTTACCCAAGAGAGAGATGTATTTGACTAACCCATCATTAATATGACTAACAAGCATGTGGACAAAATTCTTAACCATAATTACTTAAAGAAATGGGGTGAGGGAAAACCTTATCTAATAAAGTGATGGATCCTAAAGGAACTAGATTAACATTTTTTTATTGTGAGCACAATAAAGGAATCTATAAAAAGCAACTCCACCCGATGGGTAAATTATTGTCCAATGTCTAAAACACTAACACGGAGCATAAATCCATTTCATAACCTCTTACATAATAATGATATTATCTAAAATCTATTTTCTACAACTGAAAGTGTTTTGATCTAAGAAAATGATTTATAGAAGTAAATTGCAAACCCTAAAATCCAAACCTTTAGCAATAATCTTGTAAGAGATATTAAGCAGAGTGTTTTACTGCAAACAGAAATCAATATATATATATATATAGTAAAAAATCCCTTGCAGGGCTGCCTTGGTATGAGAGACCACGACCAGGGGTCCTACATCATCAAAGTCACCCAAGAGTCGCACTCGGCCCTGCTCGCATCAACATTATCAATTAGATTTTTGATACCCAATTCAATTTTTTGGAAGGGTGGAGATTCGAACCTGGGACCTCCCTTGGAGTATTGCCCTCTCCTCTCCAACTCACGTACAACACCTAGGTGAATAGAAATCAATATTGAGTTCCAATGGATAAAGTGTTTTATTTTTAGACTAGAAGACTATAACCATTTTGACTTTTTTCTTTTATGTTTATATAAATTTTTACATTTAGAATGAAAAGTAAACAATCTTTCTATATTTCTATTGTTGTTAATTTTCCAACATGAGTAAGAAATGGTTCCCATAAATTTGTTTATTATCTAAGATTAATTATATTTGAAATCTATTTCATTTTAAGTAGTAACAATTGATTAAGTGTTATTATACATATATGTAGCTAAATCAGATCTCGCTATTGAGAATGCAATCAATATTAAATTAAGGGCTATGACAATGCAATTGAGTAATGAGCCCTTTCTTTAATCGACTTGAATAACATTGAAAGAAATTAGATCTAGCATTTGGGCTACTATGACTCATATGCTAAGATGTGATAGAGGTTTACATAGACCCAACCATAAATGAATTGGGTGTTGCTATGTTATATAGCCTTATATCTCAACATGAGGAATATTTTATATTTAAAACTTATTATAGAAAGTACAAAGATAGAATGATCAATGAAACTATAACAAGAATCTAATATAAAACTTTGTGTTAATTTAAGACATTAGTCATGTTGAATAAGAGACTTGTAGGATGATTTTTGAATAGTTGGAATAAACCCCTTTATATTTTGAAACTTGATATCAATTTCAAATTTTCCAAATTATTTATAGCAAATGATCTAGACTTTTTAAAATTAAAATAACTCACAATGAAAAACATGGAAAAATAATTGGATGGAACCTTCATCGATTTCTTTTTATGAAGAGGTTAAGTCTATTGATGAAAGTGTGGACACTCTCTCTTTCACCTTTGGTGTTGGCTCAGAGTAAATTTCCAAAAATATTTTTGTCTCTTCTAAAGGAGTTTGGGATTGTGACCCGAAGGTGAATGAGGCCCACTCGTCAGGTTACACTATTAATTTTGATTTGGCTCCTAAGGTTTGTGTGGAAGATCTTGGTGTTTTAGATTTAATGTCGGCTGGTGTTGCTTATACGGAGCGTCATAAGTCTAAATGGCTTCATAGAAAATTAGAGGATGGTGACTCCCCCATTACTATGACCCACTCAGATATTGATTTTCTGTCGAGGGATCTTCCTCGGGAAAAGTATGTGGAGGATTTCTATTCTCCAGGTGCTTTCAATAATTTTAAAAATATCGTTCTCTAGTATTTAAATCTTGTTGATACTAGCCAACGTAAAATTTGGAGTGTGCTGAAATGTACCCTTGACTTAACTGAAAATGTTTCTAGCTTGGCAGCAAATGTAACTCAAGGTGTTCATAAGCTAGTGTAGAACTATCTCAGTTCTCCCTTCTTTGAGACCTTGTGGTTGGGTTTCCGTCTTCTGTCTTGTTTGCCTCGTCTTCTGTCTTGTTTGCCTCTGGATTTTTTTGAGGTTGGTTCAATTTTTGTTTCCCTCATGGCTTTCCTTGTAGTGGTTGTGGTATCCTGTTAAAACCCTCTTCTTTTAATAGTACCAAAAAAAGAAAACATGGAAAAATATTCATTGAAGTGATATATTTGATGTACTCCTAAAAAATAGTTTTATTTATTTATTCATCTGTATAGGTCTCTTTGTAGCAATGACCAAATACTCTAACTCTTTGGTTTTGATTTATATAGTTTTAGCTCTTCACTCTAGTAAGCTAAGCTAATCTAGTAAGCATTTATTTCCTATGCTTCTAATTGTATTTGCAACTCTATCTCATCTTTAGAGTACAACATTTTTATTTTCCTCTTAGCTATATATATATATATATATATATAATAGAAGTTCAATAGTCTTTGTGAATATTTTGAAAGATGGGGCTTTGTGGGTAATAAATTAGCAAGGGATGAAGGTGTATGATTACATTAGAGGAACTAAGAATGGGAAATAGTAGTATATGAAAGAATTTTATGATGAAAAGATCAATAGTGAGTCGAAAGTGGTAAGAAAATAATTTATGGAAAAGGAAATTGATTGCTCTAATGGACAAGATAATCTAGTTAGGAAGAGAGAAAAGGATGGTGTGTAGAATGATCTAGTCATGTTGAACAAGAGACTTGTAGAATGATTTTTGAATAGTTGGAATAAACCCCTTTATCTTTTGAAACTTGATATAAATTTCAAATTTTCCAAAACATTTATAGCAAACGATTTACAATTTTTAAAATTAAAATAACTCACAATGAAAAACATGGAAAAATAATTGGATGGAACCTTCGTCGATTTCTTTTTATGAAGAGGTTAAGTCTATTTTAGCTGATGGAGGTCTTCTAGATTGTATTCTTAAATTCCATGGGCATAGCCCGTTGCTTACTAATTGGATGGTTTCATCTTGGAATGATGGTTTGGTCAGCATTGGCTCTTGGTCTTTTCAAGTAACGACGGATCTTATCAGTAGAACCATTGGTCTGGCTTTGGATGGTGCCTTTCATAATCGTGAAAGGTATTCTTGCTTGCAAGAAATCACTCTTTTTATGGACAAGGAGGAATTTTTTCCACGTGTTTAGAAAGGTTTCATTTTTGTGGCCCTTTCTCCTCCTTGGAGTAGAGTTGTGAGGGTTATTATGGATTATTTTTCCCTTGACCCTTTCTACGAAATATTAAGGATTTTTCATGCAATGTTTATAAATCACATTAGAATTAAAGCTTGTATGAGTATTCCTAAATTTATATTTCATTCTATGCAAAAGTCCTTCCTTAATGTCCAAGTTGGTCACGGTCAACCCCCTATCCACCAAGGCCTGGCTCTGTTGGTTTTCGAACAGGTTGCTTTGGAGCGCGGCCTTGATGCTAATGATTTATTGAAGTATTTTACAGATATTTTGTTTATCTAGGGTGCGATCCCAAGATGAATGTGGATTCCCTATTTCTTGGCGGTGGTTCATGTTTAGCCTCTGGTTCTGATACTGATGAAAGTGTGGACACTCTCTCTTTCACCTTTGGTGTTGGCCCGGAGTAAATTTCCAAAAAGGTTTTGGTCTCTTCTAAAGGATTTTGGGATCAGGACCCGAATGCGAATGAGGCCCACTCGTCGGGTCACACTGTTAATTTTGATTTGGCCCCTAAGGTTTATGTGGAAGATCCTGGTGTTTCAGATTTGAAGTTAGTGGTTGTCACTTTTGCTGAGTGTCGTAAGTCTAAATGGCTTCATAGAAAATTGGAGGATGGTGACTCCCCCATTACTATGACCCATTCGAATATTGATGTTCTGCCGAGGGATCTTCCCCGAGAGAAGTTTGTGGAGGATTTCTCTTCTCTGGGTGCTTTCAAGAATTTTAAAGATATGGTTCTCTGAGATTTAAATCTCATTGATATTAACAAATGTAAAATCTGAAGTGTGCTGAAATGTACCCTTGACTTAACTGAAAATATTTCTAGCTTGGCAGAAAATGTAACTCAAGGTGTTCATAAGCTAGTGTAGAACTATCTCAGTTCTCCCTTCTTTGAGACCTTGTGGTTGGGTTTCCATCTTCTGTCTTGTTTGCCTCTGGCTTTTTTTGAGGTTGGTTCAGTTTTTGTTGCCCTCGTGGCTTTCTTTGTAGTGGTTGTGGGATCCCGTTAAAACTCTCTTATTTTAATAGTACCAAAATAAAGAAAACATGGAAAAATATTCATTGAAGTGATATATTTGATGTACTCCTAAAAAATAGTTTTATTTATTTATTCATCTGTATAGGTCTCTTTTTAGCAATGATCAAATACTCTAACTCTTTGGTTTTGATTTATATAGTTTTAGCTCTTCACTCTAGTAAGCATTTATTTCCTATGCTTCTAATTGTTTTTGCAACTCTGTCTCATCCTTAGAGTAAAACATTTTTATTTTCCTCTTTGATATATATATATATATATATATATATATATATATATATATATATATATATATATAATAGAAGTTCAATAGTCATAGTCATTGTATTATTTATTTTGTTTTCTCTGTTGATTCTTGTCTTAATAGTCTTCTGGTCTAGATAGGTCATTGTTATGTTCATTTTTTTTTTCTTTTTTCTTTTTTGTTTTTTTTGTTTAGTTTTTTAAGGTAGGTGGGTTCTTTTGTTTTGTTTTTTTTTGTGTTCTTTGTGTTGTTTTTTGTTGTTCATGTGTTTTTGTTGTTTTTTTTTTTTTTTTATGTTCTTTGTTATTGTTCTTGTGTTTTTTTCGTTCTTGTTCTTGGGTTTATCTTTGTTTGTGTTATTTCATATTTTTATGTCTGAGTGTTTTCTATGTTTTTTGTATTTGTTTATTGTCTGTTGTTGGTTGTTTTTTATTTTTTATTTTTATTTTATTTTTTTTAATTTTTTATGTTTTGGTTGTGTTTAATTTTCATGTGTTTTTGGGTTATGTCTTTGTAGTGTTATGTTGTTTTTGTCTTTTTTGTGTTTTGTTATGTGGTTCTTGTGTTTTTCTATGTGGTTTGTGTTGTAGTTTCTTTTATCTTATTGTGTGTGTTTGGTTGTACTTTTGTTGTGCGTGTTTGGTTGTGCTTTTGTTTTTGACACACTCAAGGAGCATGTTTTTTATTTTATTTTATTATTTTTGTTGTTATTTAATTATCTTTAAATTGGTTTTATGTGTTTGTTTGCTCCTTGAGTATCTCAAAGGTGGTAGTCCAGGTTCGAGTCCTGGGCATTTTTTATGGAATGGATATCCCTGCCTCCTTGGGTATTTACCCAAAAGCGGCATCCCTTTTGGGATGTTTTCCACAAACAAAAAAAAAATACTCTTAACTCTTTGGTTTTGATTTATATAGTTTTAGTTCTTCACTCTAGTAAGCTAAGCTACTCTAGTAAGCATTTATTTCCTATGCTTCTAATTGTTTTTGCAACTCTGTCTCATCCTTAGAGTACAAAATATTTATTTTCCTCTTAGATATATATATATATATATATATATATATATATATATATATATATATATAATAGAAGTTCAATAGTCATTGTGAATCTTTTGAAATATGGGGATTTTTGGGTAATAAATTAGTAAGGGATGAAGGTGTATGATTATATTAGAGGAACTAAGAATGGGAAATAGTAGTATATGAAAGAAGTTTATGATGAAAATATCAATAGTGAGTCAAAAGTGGTAAGAAAAGAATTGATGGAAAAGGAAATTGATTGCTCTAATAGAAAAGATAATCTAGTTTGGAATACAGAAAAGGAATGTGTGTAGAATGATCTAGTCATGTTGAACAAGAGACTTGTAGAATGATTTTTGAATAGTTGGAATAAACTCATTTATCTTTTGAAACTTGATATAAATTTCAAAATTTCCAAAACATTTATAGCAAATGATCTACAATTTTTAAAATTAAAATAACTCACAATAAAAAACATGGAAAAAAAATTGGATGGAACCTTCGTCAATTTCGTTTTATGAAGAGGTTAAGTCTATTTTAGCTGATGGAGATCTTCTGGATTGTATTATTAAATTACATGGGCTTAGCCCGTTGCTTTCTAATTGGATGGTTTCATCTTGGAATGATGATTTGGTCAACATTGGCTCCTAGTCTTTTCAAGTAACGACGAATCTTATCAGTAGAACCACTGGTCTGGTTTTGGATGGTGTCTTTCATAACCGTGAAAGGTATTCTTTACTACAAGAAATCACTCTTTTTCTAGATGAGGAATTTTTTCTGCTTGTTTAGAATGGTTTCAATGTTGTGGCCCTTTCTTCTCCTTGGAACAGAGTTGTAAGGATTATTATGGATTATTTTGCCCTTGACCCTTCCTACAAAATATCAAGGAGTTTCATGCAATGTTTATAAATCACCTTAGACTTAAACCTTGTATGAGCATTCCTTTATTTATCTTTAATTCTATGCAAAAGTCATTCCATAATATCCAAGTTGGTGGTGGTCAAGCCCCTATACACCAAGGCCTTGCTTTGTTGATTTTCAAACAGACTACTTTGGAGCGCGGCCTTGATGCTAATGATTTGTTGAAGTCTTTTGCAGATCCTTCTATTCCTCTGATGTGTAGTCCCAAGATGAATGTGGATTCCCCATTTGTTGGTGGTGGCTCTCATTTAGCCTCTGGTTCTGATATTGATGAAAGTATGGGCACTCTCTTTCACCTTTGGTTTTGGCTCAAAGTAAATTTCCAAAAATATTTTGGTCTCTTCTAAAGGAGTTTGGGATCGGGACTCGAAGGTGAATGAGGCCCACTCGTCGGGTCACACTGTTAATTTTGATTTGGCCCCTAAGGTTTATGTGGAAGATCTTTGTGTTTAATATTTGAAGTCATTTGGTGTCACTTCTACAAAGCATCGTAAGACTAAACAGCTTCGTAGAAAATTGGAGGATGGTGACTCCCCCATTACTATGACCCACTCAGATATTGATGTTCTACCAAGGGATCTTCCCCAGGAGAAGTCTATGGAGGATTTTTATTCTTTGGGTGCTTTCGATAATTTTAAATATATGGGTCTCTGAGATTTAAATCTCATTGATATTAACCAATGTAAAATATAGAGTGTGTTGAAATGTACCCTTGACTTTACTGAAAATGTTTCTAGCTTGGTAGCAAATGTAACTCAAGGTGTTCATAAGCTAGTGTAGAACTATCTCAGTTCTCCCTTATTTGAGGCCTTGTGGTTGGCTTTTCATATTCTGTCTTGTTTGCATTTAGATTTTTTCAAGGTTGGTTCAATTTTTGTTGCCCTCATGGATTTCCTTGTAGTGGTTGTGGTATCCTGTTAAAACCCTCTTCTTTTAATAGTACCAAAGAAAAGAAAACATGGAAAAATATTCATTGAAGTGATATATTTGATGTACTCCTAAAAAATAGTTTTATTTATTTATTCATATGTATAGGTCTCTTTTTAGCAATGATAAAATATTCTAACTCTTTGGTTTTGATTTATATAGTTTTAGCTCTTCACTCTAGTAAGCTAAGCTACTCTAGTAAGCATTTATTTCCTATGATTCTAATTGTTTTTGCAGCTCTATCTCATCCTTAGAGTACAAAATTTTTATTTTCCTCTTAGATATATATATATATATATAATAGAATTTCAATAGTCATTGTGAATCTTTTGAAATATGGGGCTTTGTGGGTAATAAACTAACAAGGGATGAAGGTGTATGATTATATTAGAGGAAATAATAATGGGAAATAGTAGTATATGAAAGAAGTTTATGATGAAAAGATCAATAGTGAGTTGAAAGTGGTAAGAAAAGAATTGACGGAAAAGGAAATTGGTTACTCTAGTGGAAAATATATTCTAGTTTGGAATAGAAAAAAGGATGGTGTGTAGAATGATCTAGTCATGTTGAACAAGAGACTTGTAGAATTATTTTTGAATAGTTGGAATAAACCCCTTTATATTTTGAAAATTGATATCAATTTCAAATTTTCCAAAACATTTATAGCAAATGATCTACAATTTTTAAAATTAAAATAACTCACAATGAAAAACATGGAAAAATAATTGGATGCAACCTTCGTCGATTTCTTTTTATGAAGATGTTATGTCTATTTTAGCTGATGGAGATCTTTTGGATTGTATTATTAAATTCTATGGGAATATCTCATTTCTTACTAATTGGATGGTTTCATCTTGGAATGATGGTTTGGTCAGCATTGGCTCTTGGTATTTTCAAGTAACGACGGATCTTATCAGTAGAACCATTGGTCTAGCTTTGTATGGTGCCTTTCATAACTCTTTTTCTGGACAAGGAGGAATTTTTTCCGTGTGTTTAGAATGGTTTCAGTGTTGTGGCCCTTTCTCCTCATTGGAACAGAGTTGTGATGGTTATTATGTATTATTTTGCCCTTGACCCTTCCTATGAAATATTAAGGAGTTTTCATGCAATGCTTATAAATCACCTTAGACTTAAAGCTTGTATGAGCATTCCTTTATTTATATTTCATTCTATGCAAAATTCATTCCTTAATGTCCAAGTTGATCACGGTCAAGCCCCTACACCAAGGCCTTGCTCTGTTGGTTTTCGAACAGGCTACTTTGGACCGCGGTCTTTATGCTAATGATTTGTTGAAGTCTTTTGTAGATACTTCTATTTATCTAGGGTGTGATCCCAAGATGAATGTGGATTCCCCATTTGTTGGCAGTGGCTCTCATTTAGCCTCTAGTTCTGATATTGATGAGACTGTGGACATGCTCTCTTTCACCTTTGGTGTTGGCTCAGAGTAAATTTCCAAAAAAAAATTGATCTCTTGTAAAGAAATTTGGGATCGGGACTCGAAGGTGAATAAGGCCCACTCATAGGATCACACTGTTAATTTTTTATTTAGCCCCTAAGATTTGTGTGGAATATCTTGGTGTTTCATATTTGAATTCAGCTGGTGTCGCTTCTACGAAATGTCGTAAGTCTAAATAGCTTCATAGCATATTGGAGGATGGTGACTCCCCCATTGCTATGACCCACTCAAATATTTATGTTCTATCGAGGGATCCTCCCTGGGAGAAGTCTATGGAGGATTTTTATTCTCTGAGTGCTTCCTAGAATTTTAAAGATATGGTTCTCTGAGATTTAAAGCTCATTGATATTAACCAACGTAAAATATGTAGTGTGCTGAAATGTACACTTGATTTAACTAAAAATATTTCTAGCTTGGCGACAAATGTAACTCAAGGTTTTCATAAGCTAGTGTAGGACTATCTCAGTTCTCCCTTCTTTCAGGCCTTATGGTTGGGTTTTCGTCTTCTATCTTGTTTGCCTCTGGATTTTTCCAAGGTTGGTTCATTTTTTGTTGACCTCATGGCTTTCCTTGTAGTTTTTTTGGTATCCCGTTAAAACCCTCTTCTTTTAATAGTACCAAAAAATAAGAAAACATGGAAAAATATTCATTGAAGTGATATATTTGATGTACTCCTAAAAAATTTATTTATTTATTTATTCATCTGTATAGGTCTCTTTTTAGCAATGATCAAATACTCTAACTCTTTGGTTTTGATTTATATAGTTTTAGCTCTTCACTCTAGTAAGCTAAGCTACTCTAGTAAGCATTTATTTCCTATGCTTATAATTGTTTTTGCAACTTTGTCTCATTCTTAGACGACAACATTTTTATTTTCCTCTTAGATATATATATATATAATAGAAGTTCAATAGTCATTGTGAATCATTTGAAATATGGGGCGTTATGGGTAATAAATTAGCAAGGGATGAAAGTGTATGATTATATTAGAGGAACTAAGAATGGGAAATAGTAGTATATGAAAGAATTTTATGATGAAAATATCAATAGTGAGTCGAAAGTGGTAAGAAAAGAATTTATGGAAAAGGAAATTGATTGCTCTAATGGAAAAGATAATCTAGTTTGGAATAGAGAAAAGGATGGTGTGTAGAATAATCTAGTCATGTTGAACAAGAGACTTGTAGAATGATTTTTGAATAGTTGGAATAAACCCCTTTATATTTTGAAACTTGATATCAATTTGAATTTTACTAAAACATTTATAGCAAATAATATACACTTTTTAAAATTAAAATAACTTACAATGAGTAAAATAAAAAAATATTCATTGAAGTGATATATTTTTTTTTTAATAAAGGGGTAAAAATTTATTGATAAAAATTCTAGATTACAGAGTACAACTGATCTTTCAACCAAGACTCAAATAAATAGCCAAACATGCTAAAACCACTAGACTAGATTGACACCCGAAGAAGACAACAAGAACAAACCACATTAAGTCTATACATCCTTGTGGATCAACTCCCACAGGCGTTGAGAGTCCCCAAATGGGAGACTCTCCCAGTTCTCGATAATTTTAAGATCCAACAGATCAGAAGCCCTTTTGTTCAGGTAATCAGCAACCACATTCCATTCCCTTGGAATGTGCACAAAGGATATAAATTTAAACTTTTCGCTCATTATGAGAATATGAATGGCTACAAAGGCCAACTGCCAATTAACTTCCTCCACCCTTTTACTATTTAAAATATTAACCACAATTTGAGAGTTAGACTCACAGATAATCCTATGCTAACCAAGAGAAAACCCCCTCTGCAATGCCTCAAGAGTCACAAGATCTTCCATAAAATTATTGGAGTGAACACCTTAATAAATGGAAAAGAAAAAACTGACACCACCAGTAGAATCTCTCCCAACACCACCAATGCCAACATGTCCAGGATTGCCCTTGGATGATCCATCAGTATTAATTTTTAAAACTCCTCTAGGGAGTGGCCTCCACCTACCATCTCTCCTAACCTTCTTGTTGAGTTGAGGAACCCTGCTAGGTATAGAAGAGTTCACACCATCCCCAAAGAGACCAAGGGCTTGTTGTACCTTCTCCTCCCTAGAATCCAAAAGAGGGTCCATGTCATATTTTCTATGGATGGTTTCCTGAACCATACACAGGATCCTTTTCCATATCTGTTGAATAGCCAAATGACTACCCTGAAATATGTGACGGTTCCATTCAAGCCAAATATATTCATTTGTATAGGTCTCTTTTTAGCAATGATATATTTTATGTACTCCTAAAAAATAGTTTTATTTATTTATTCATTTGTATATGTCTATTTTTAGCAATGATCAACTACTCTAACTCTTTGGTTTTCATTTATTTAGTTTTAGCCCTTCATTCTAGTAAGCATTTATTATATATCAAAAATAGAAGGTCAATAGTCATTATGAATAATTTAAAATATGCGGCTTTATGGGTAATAAATTAGCAAGGAATGGTGTCTAATTATATTACAAGAACTGAGAATGGGAAACAATAGTATATAAAATAAGTTAATGATAAAAATATCAATAGTCCATTGAAATTTGTAAGAAAAACATTGATGGGAAAGGAAATTGATCACGCTAATGGAAAATATAATCCAATTTGGAATAGGGAAAAGGATGGGGTGTACAGGGTGAAATCAATCTTTAATTTTGTGAATTTGTATTCAATTGATGCAGGAAATAAATTTTTGAAGAAGGTTTGGTTGAAAGGATTAATAAAAAACATGTTTTTTTCATATGAACAAAAACTCGTAATAAGATACTTACTATTGACAATTTGAAGCAAAAAAAAATTAGCTTCCTAATAGATGTGTTTTATGTTGTAAAATGGAGTAATCAATTGACCATATATTTCTACACTGTAATTTTACTAGGAATATTTGGTGTAGAATCTGGAATGATCTAAGAATTCAATAGATTCAATCTAAATTATTTATAAATAGGTTGATCGAATGGGATAGTAATTCTAGTAGGAATATTTCCAATGAATTTTAGGATTTGATTCCTTCACACTTTTATTAGGCAATGTGGAAAGAGAGGAATCATAGGATTTTCCAAAATCAAAGTAAAATTGAAGTAGAGGTTTATCAAATAATAAAATTCGGTATTAGTTAAAATTATTTGATTTGTAGATCCCAAAAGAATTGAAAATAGAAGGAAATGGTCAAGATACTACAAACATTAAATCATGATGATATGGACAATGAAGAAAATGTAAAATTAGGTTGACAAGATATGGCTTGTCATTTCCAAGAAGTTCACAAGGAATAATGATAATGAAATATTTAGGTTTGTTGAAAAGTGTAATGTTGGATTTAGGGAAAGGGATTTTGATATATCATGTTTGTGTAATTTGAGAGGACATAATAAGTATTGGAATGCATGTCGTGAATGGTCGTTTAATTTTGAATCAAAATAAACTTATCATGCCATAGCAAATGTGTTGTTGTGGTTTATGGAAAAGTCAATTTTACATGTTAAGTGGATTTGAGATATTTTCGAATGCATACAAGCTAAAACAACCCAATTTGGAATTAATTTATGTCAAGTATGACTATATTTATAAAATCTAGTTTGAATCCTATATTGCAACAAGCTCATTTTGGCTTATTTTCTCTCATTTGGGGAAGCAGTATATTGAAGCAATTTTAGTATTTTTGTGGAGGAATTGTAACAACCCTCCTCTTTGTTAATTTTAAAAAACAAATTTGTTACTTAATCCCATTATTAGGCTAGTATTTGTTATTGCATAAAGTATTAACACATATTTTAAGTTTGTTAGATGTATTCCATTTCAATCTCTCTTCACAAGGCACACCATAATTGAGAACTAGTCACTACAGATGACACTCAGGTGGTTAGGATTAGCTAGATCCTTCAAAATTATACATGTACCTTGGAGACTAGATACCTACACCTCCATAATGAGATATCTAGTTATAGTGCTTAATTATCAAACAAGCTAATTAAGGTATTTATCACTCCACGTGATAAGCCAATCATCCTCGTTCAATGTGGCAACACCAAATTTGCGTAGATATTCCATACCATTTAAGTTAGGATATCAAATCCAAGCATGCCCTCTTAGGATCTTTCCAAATTCTACCTACCTTTGGAAGCTCTCTAGGTTACACCACCTAGAGTATTCAATCACAAGGAGACTTGAGTGTTACATACTCAAGTAATGGAATATCATCATTTATTTTTAATTTAACTCATGCCTTAAGAGTCTCTACTCCTAATGAAAACTTCTAAGAGATCTACTCTTTATCTCTATTCTCTATTAATATTTGTTCATTTATCATTCCTAATTTGTATTTTAGTGAATCACATAACCATTAAGAAATCTATCTACTTCTTAATTAATTGAGCAACACGTGTAACATTTTAAGTAATCCAATCCTTTAGATGAGTATAAATAAAAACTACCTAAATAAGTATAAACATAATTTCCTAAAGCACACATTTTAGAATATCTCAAAGATGACATTTAATGATTCCAAAACCTTACATAAAAAGATAATCAAGTTCTACTTTTAAAAAGCAATTACAATTACATCCTTACAATGGATATTTCATTTACAATAAGCTTTCCATCAATTTGGAGCTTTATTACATAGATCTATAAACAACTCATAAGATTTTTAAAAGACATTTGTATATAGTGAGATTCTTCTAAGTATTCCATCATGTTTTCTTCTTGTATGATGGTGGTGGTTTTGGGGGATCAGGATGACACTTGATCATGAAATGCAGCTAACATATGCAAAAAATATACTAATATATAATATAAACAAACCATGAAATAAATCTACAAGCATCTAAACTAACATTATATCATTAAAAATGAAATCCCAATGTTTCCAAAAGAATAGATTCACCATCCATACATCCAAATAACCATTTCATAGAAAAGTATAATATAACTATTTTTACAAAACAAATTTTAAAACCATAAATATTCATAAGAAACATACTTTTAAAACAACCATTTTTCTCATATTAAAATTTAAGAAGAAACATCATAATTCTATTATTCTAATCCATTGAGTGCATCATTACTTAACCAAGAATAGATCCCCTATCTATTCTCCCTCTTAAGTAAGATCAAGCTCAACTTAGAATACATAGATCCAAATACTTCTCAAGAATAGATTACTCCATCTATTCTTTACCAAAGGTATATTCTTAATCCTTATAAGCATACATATTTCATCCAACCATCATTCCAAGAAATACTACTAGAAAAGCATTATCAAGAGTTTCATAGGTATCTTTAATTTTTTTGCTATACATAAAGGAACCCTATATTTTCCTTCAATCATAAATTTAGTTTTTTTTGTAAATTGCATTCAACAATTCATAATCGAAATATAGTAAAAGCATTCATTTTGCACAAGGAAAAGCTATAATTGAAGTTATAAAATAAAAAACCACCCTTTAAGAGAATATCTTTTATTTAAAAACATAATGACCTTAAACATATAATAACAATTTAAAAAAAAACATAAATATATAATAACCACTTTTAAAACATACATTCAATATTTTAAAAAGGGGTTTTTATTGTTGTAAGGGGTTTTTAGAGTCAACAATAATACTTGGTTAATGAATTCAATATTTTAAAACATACATTCAATATTTTAAAAAGGGGTTTTTTTAGAGTCAACAATAATACTTGGTTAATGAATTCAACTTTAAAAAGGGGCTTTTAGAGTCAACAATAATACTTGGTCTTTTAGAGTCAACAATAATACTTGGTTAATGAAAACAAGTAGACCAACAATTGGATTCGGTCAACATAGAACAACGTTCAACATAGAATTCAGAGTTCACATTTTCAATAGGGTCAACAATCCTTAGCCAAGCTATTCCTTGTATGTGGTATGGCCTTAATAAAAAGGTTAGACCCTTCTCACTATACATGTGGGATAACAAACTATGATATTTATTAAAACTTTGTTATCCAACCGAACAAACTATCCAAAAATAAAGATTAAGTCAAATGACATTTAACAAGCTGGTCAACGGTTTGATAAGTCCAAATATGAAGCTACCACCTCCATCTGAGGTGGATAGCCCCTGCCATGTGGTAGTTGTATTAACCATCGCATGATATTTTCAAAGAGGGGTGTACGCCTTTATTGAGCGCTTCATACCCTGTGTCCCCAATGTGGGACAAAGAGAAAGGGGAAGGCTATTAAAGCCTTTCCCTCCCTTTCCTATTCACACTCCTGCAAGCAAAAATGTCACATCAATGACGTTCGCTCGTAGTGCACAGACAGAGGCTTGATTAAACCTATTTAACTAAGGAGAAAGACTTTAATGCCTTTCCCCCTTTTCTATTCGTACTCTTACGAGCGCAGACATCGCATCAGACATCGCATCAGTGACGTCCACTTGCAGTGCCCATTACAGAAGGGCGTTAATCCTCCCTAACCTTAGGGAGGCTTAATAAATAAGCCCTGTTTTTATTTATTAATTTATTATTTTAAATACAATATTATTATTTAATAAAACCCTACTGCCTGTTTCATGCATAGGTGCAAGCTAAAAAAATAACAATGGTTGATAGGCCCTTTTTTCCTAAAATTTCAAACTGTAACCTAGTAAAAATTATAAATTTAACTATAATATTTTTAAGGTATTTAAAACAAAAAAAATCAATTCATTTAATAGCAGGGAAAAAAAAAAAATTGAAAGTAATAACATGAAATATAAACAAAGCATGCATGAGTCCAACCTGGTTTTCTTTCTCCTAAGATGGCAAATTCTCCTCTTTAGCCCACCTTCTAAAATCTTTTCCTTAGAAAACTTAATATTTTTTATAAGAGATTGAAAATATCTAGGCCAACGAAATATTAAATTAAAATCTATTTTAATTGCCATCATTTGGTGGGAGGGATTTCCTTCTTTCCTTTTATAATTAAATATTAAAACATGCTTCTCCCTTCCATTTGAATCATTCAAGCATCCTTCAAGGTAAGGTTTAATATTTTTAAAATATTTTACCTTTAAAAGAAGAAATCTTTCTTTATAAAATAAGCATAAAACCGTGATTACGCAATACATGAAAAAAGAATGACAAAAGAGTTTCAAATAAAATATTATCGAACCTTATTCATAAAAATATATTCATTAAAATATTTCTAGGCCAATGAAAGCTAAACACAATTCTTTTTTTTTAGCAATTTGCAAATAGATAAATAACTTATTCTAATTTTATTAATATTCATAACTAATATTAATTATTAGTTGAATATTAATTTATTAGGTGTTTGATAAAGCCTCAATATTTATCAACACCTAATCCAAAGAGTCCTTTTCTAGACCTTTTATAAGCAACCATTTCACAAAACTAAGCATAGCATCATTGTTGACACCATTGTTTTATCCCTAAGTGGGTGGTAAATTTTAAAATAGATTCAACTATTGCCATTCCACTCTAGGGAGGCTCATTGCAAGCAACTTCATTGCCCAATGATGTGAACAAGAGTATAAGTAAACAAAATACAATGCACCTATATGAATATTAGTTCATGATACCGATAATCATTTGATGATAAATCACCCATCATCATTTCCCTTCTTACCCTCACCATCGATGGTTGTTTCATAACCTTCCACCCGTGAGAGTACCTATTCTTGTAACCATCACATGATATCATCAATACCATATTCAAATCATAAAATACATATAACCAATCATCAAACATTGACTATAAAGCAAGATTAAATATTGAACATACAACCATCAATATATAATCTTCAATCAAAAGAAGTCCTACCTAGGGGCCGTGTTAGGAATTTTAGCAATATGGATGATATTGTGAATATGAAACTAGACAATTATGTAGAATTCAAGGGTAAGGTAGAATTTTGGAGAATTATCTATGAAGGAGGTTTGAACTCCTTTTTGAAAGCATGTTGGGGTTTTGATGAAATTGTATCTATAAATATTGCAATGACTTGGAAGGAGGGTTGGGTTAATATTGGGGAGTGAATTTTACCTTATCCCTTCCTCTAATTACCGAAGCAACATGGCTAAATATCAATGGAATATTGATTAAAATTTTCCAAAAAGAAGTAGTTAATGATTTGGAACACTCACCTATAATTTTAATATCTTAGTTTGCTTCAAGAAAGCTAAGGTTTTGTAATGATGGTTTAAAGATCCTTTATTTAAACGTTTTTTGGGGACTCCATCAAAAAACCCATCCTTATAATATTATTTATATACTAAAAAATATTTATTTCTAGTGAATATTTATTTTCATAGTTGTTTTATTTTCTTATATAAACAATGAGTATAAAATATATTTGTCCAAAGTTATATATTTTATGTAAATTTATAAATAATGGATATAAAATATATTGGTCTAAAAATATATAATATATGTTGTACATTTTGTAATTGATAATTATAAAATGTATTTAATGCAAAATTTTATTAGTATTTTTATTGAAAATAATATATTTTATAGATAAAACATGTAAATTTTGTAAATATATTTATAATGAAGTTCAAATTTTATTTTAAAATTATTATAAAATTTTAACATTAAAAGGAATAGTCAATCATCTAAAACAATTTTGCTTTTCAATAATAATTATCATATAAATTATTATGTTTTAATTAAACTATAAACATTCCATAATTTTTCAAATACTTTTAGAATTTGTTTTTTTATGTGTTAGATCAATTGATATTGTGATAACATTGTCTCATCTCATCACTAGGATTATTAGAAGTAAGTTAATATAGAAAGAGATCATCATAGTTATGTTAGCATTAGTTTTAAATAAATTAAGGTTTATGGATGATCTTATTCATTATAAGATCATCAATTTATTACAGCATTATACCCTCTACAACATCTTGACATTACTACGGGCCATCGTAAATAAATCTTAGTCTCAGATTTTTAAAAACATCTCGTTTATCATTACTTATCAATACCTTGATCATATTTTGATATTTTTGTTATGTCAAAAATATTTAATTTATACTTTATTTCCTTTTGTATAGATAGCATGTTGAACTAAGTTTTGTTCCATTTTTTTAAAATTAAGATTCCATTAACCTAAAATAGAGGTATTATGAAATCTAGTATATTAAACTATAAACATCTCATAAGAAGGAGATTCAAAAATATTTTATCATGAAACTTATACTTAATAAATGGATAAAAAATTTAAATCTAAATTTATATTACACATATATATGTATTGTAAGCTAATTGAAAATCAATAGTTTTAAATATATTTCAAACAAATTTATCATTTTATATTTTTTAGACTAATTAGGTAAAATAAAAATTAAATTTAGTTTAGATATGTTGGTTATATCAATTAGTTCATGACCTTAAATTTTATTTTGAAGAAACATCTTATATTTTAAGAGTCATATCTTTGCATAGAGTTGTTTGATTGAGACAATTATTGTGCATTTTGTGCAGAATTTGAAGAGCTTTAAACTGAGTGATCATACAAAAAAATGAGGGAAAAACATCCATGTGAATACAACCATATTAAACAAGGGACTGCATTTGTTTTACTGCAGTGAACAAAGTTAATAACACTGGACTCTTGTGCATTCATCACGGTGGAATGATTATGCAATTCAGTCATTTCTCAAATCCATTGCCAAGAGATATCATTTTAAAACTTGGTGGCTTGTTGTTTAAAGTTTTATGGAAGCAACGAAAACGATATCTTTCATAGTGATAATGGAATTATCATCCACGAAAATAGCGATGCTACTTCCCATTGCATCATTTCTCAATGTAATGCTCATGGTACTACAATTTTATCATTGAAGATCCACTAAAATCTTGGTCTCATTTCCATAATATAAAGCTCCAATGATATCATTGTATCCAAATACTATTTCTATGACTATCGTTACATCATATTATTAGGCTCCTTCAACGAAGATACTATCAACACGTTCAGGCTGGCTTGTCTTATTGCGTAATGCTTAGGTTTTAATACAAAGGATTTCTATTTATTCTGGATGTAACAACAAAATTGATGCATGAGGAACAGTCCATAGCTTGGAAGAATATACTGGATACGATCATCGCTCTGTAGAAATGCGGTATTGTACAAAGTTCGATTGAAAAAATAGGTGTGGAGGAGTATGTTTTTATGAGTATAATGGGATTTTCTTTCATGAGCATTGGCGACATAATCCATGGTTGGGATTTATTGTAGTAAAAGGCCCAGCATGTCCTCTGTGTAGTGTTCTTCAGAGTTCAGATGCTCAGATAATAGTGAGTGTGTTTCTTAATGCTCGCTATGTAGAGGATATTCGGTGATGCAAGGGAAGCCACTATACTATGTACAATGGGTGGTGAGGCACAAATTGTTTTTAAGGGATTCAATACACGACAATATGAAGATTATTTAAGATGTTATACAGTGGAGATATAAATGAATTAACCACATCACCATGCTTGGGTTTGTATTTGTTGTTCCATCCAAGCCGTTTATTTAATTTTATTCCACTTTAATATCTCTTTCTTCTTTTTACAATGCATGGGCTATTATTTCATCGTCACCTATCCTTTTAATAAAGTTTATTATCAGTGGAATAAGTTGAGTGATGAATATACAACAGGACAGTAGGAGAAAATCATGCGCAGAGTTCGACGTACATAAGATAAATTTTGAATGGGCAAAGTGGGTTATCATTTAATAAATTTTGAAATACAATCATTCATATACTACGGGATGATAGATGTTGGCTCTGTATGTTTCACACAACGCCCTATTTTACCCAACGAAAATGTAGAGCATGGTTCGGGTGTTTGGATGGCGTGGAGGAATTCATACAGCAAATTGCCACACAAAGGATGCCAAATTTTATATACTAATTGCCATATGTTATAAAATTAATGATGGCACGATTATCACTTTTAACGAAGGACACTAAATTTCATGTTGGCTCACTAGCAGGGAAAAGATGCGTGATCATTGTAAATATTTTTGTTGTTTTATTATCATGGAATATTAAACTCATAAATGAAAGGGGAAATAATTAAGTAAGTCAATTACAAAGTACATTTCGATTACTGAGAAAAGAAACAGTTTCAAAGTGAAGAAGAAAAGAGTTACGTAGGAGAAAATGAATTGAACTGAAGGAACAAAAACAAATAGTTGAAGGAAGGAAACTTTAAATATCTAGAAGAACGGTAGGAAAAGGGGTCGAAGACTTGGAGAAAATTTGCATATGGAGAATAGCACGTTTGACACTTAAATGGTTTTGGAACCTCTTCTTCCACGATGGATCGTATCATTTCACATGGGATACCATTTTGAATAAGGGTATTCTATATTTTTCAGAGTTTATTGATTATATTGTTTTTGTAATATAATAGAAATACATTAGTTTTATATAGGCTTATGATTAACTCATCCATTATTTTTTAATATATTGCATTTTTTTTTTAGAATATTGTACCGCATTAAATGTTAAATTACGTGAATATGGATTACATTAATGTTTGTTTTGTAGGATACCAATGTTGCAGGGTCTGTGGGGAATTTTAAAGTTTCAGAATATTATTTCAATTTTATTTATATTTCTTTAACATCATCTTTTTTCATTTTTTTTTAAGTTTTCCAAATTAAAAAAAATGTTAAAAATTAAAATCCAAAAAAATAAAGGCACGGGTTCAAGGAATTAGCTTTAAGTTATTATTTAAAGCAATTCTGATTTTAATTTGAATTAAATTGAAAATTATAAAGTATTTATAAAATTCACATTTTCAAGGAATTTTATAATTTCACAAGCTTTATTTCACATTTTAAGTTTTGTATTTCATTTTCAAGCAATAAATTAACTTACCTTTATGAAAATTAATTTCATTAAAGGAGGTTATTTATATGGCATTTAAAAGGCCACTGTATTCAAAGCTATAGATTAACTTCCCTTTATGAAAATTATAATTTCATCAAAGGGGACTAATTTATAAGGTATTTCAAAGGTTACTACAGATAAAATCTACCTAAAATCTATCAAGATAAATGAACCAAAGCACTTTCATCGTGGTCATATGAGGGTCAATCACATTTTTTTCTTTTAAGTTTAATAAACAATCAATAGCATAGCATAATAAAATAATACCAAACAAGACCCTTCTTAATAGTTGCTTGCAAATCACTAAGGTATTCTAAGCACTTATTTGATACATTTTCATAACATACAAGCACATTAAGTAAAAGGAACCTTGGATAAATTTCTATTTCTTTGCAAGAGAGGGTTTTCATTTTAAAATCTTGGTTGTGATGGTGATTTTGCAATTGGGAAAAATTTCCACTCAACAGAATTGGTGCTAGAAGGAGGGCCTAAATTGGTTATTTTGTTTTAGATGCTAACTTATTCATTGTTACTTGAAAGAGGTATTTTTAAGGTATTGGTCATGACTAAAGTTTTTGTTGATTGATAGTCATTTCATGCTTCTTTGCAAGATATTTCATGGGCTAACAAATTTGGTATTAAAGTTATATTATTTAAATTCCACTAATGTCATTTTTTACTTCAACAAGGGCATGAATTACATCTTGGATAGGTTATTATTATAGCCATTTAAACATGCCTACTCATCAAATTCTTGAAGGTGTAGAAGATTGTTTACCCATGTTTAAGCATGATGTGGCCTCGATTGAGGAACATATTTAGATATACAAGGACATTTTAATTTATTTGTAAATTATGCATGGAGATGTTCTCAGTAGGTTGTTTTCATACACATTGGATGAAGTTGCATTTGTGTGGTACATACACTTACCTTTAAGTTCTATCACTTCTTGAGCTCAATTAGAAGCAACGTTTATTAGTCATTTTAGAAAACTAGTTCACCCAGTTAAGTTATTAAATCAATTCGTTTCTATTCATAAAGAACCTAATGAATCCATGAGTCTATTCAATGATAGGTTCCATGAGTTGTATACCGAAGTTGTGCCACATTACATCATTTTAGAAGAAAGAGCTACTCAAATATACATGGGAGCCTTAGACCATGTTACTTCTATGTTTTTGGGGAAATTTCTTAAAATTATCTCCTTTCCTAGAGCTTACGATGAGGTAATAACATTTGAAAAAAAATTGATTTCTCAAGGTGTTAATATGGATCAATTATACCGACTTAGACCTAAGGCCCATTTAGAGTCAATATTTGTCAATGAGAATTGTGGTAATCACGTTAATCAGAATATAGAAATTGATTCAATTTTGGAAATACATGAATCATCAAAAGTGAATAAACCTGAAGCTATAAATGAATCCAAAAACTATATGAAATAAATGATAGATTTTCATTATTTTTTCATAGATTTTCATTATTTGTTCCAATATGATAATAAGTATGATTTTCAAATGGTAAAGCTCCAGAATTGAATAATCTTGATAATGATTTCATTGAATATTGCAATGAATTACAAAAAAATATTACCTCGGTGATCATAGAACAAGTGATTGATCATAAAATTTTATTGCTTGAGGAAGATAATTTTTTTGAAATTGAGAATGATGATTATGAGAAATAACCTAAAGATAACATGACCAAAGGAATGGAATCTCATCACATGTTACAAATAGATAATGATTCTACTATTCTAGACCAATAATGGGAATCATTCACTTCTTTCAGAATTCCTAAATAAATTCCTATTCCACTTGATGTTAATATGCAAGAAACTGAAAGTTGTATCTCATCTACGGATATTATATTGCCTATGCAACAAGATGATTCAATTTCAAAAACACTGAAGTCATCAAGAATGGTTGAAAGTGTGTCTGAGGAACAATTTTAAATAACTTGAAAATTACGAGGAAGATGCAATAGTTTCATCCCATGGGCTTAGATGACCATTATTATAATTGTTTGAAAATACATGAGGAATCATTGTTTTCTCACATTCCTACTGATGAAATTTCTATTTCACTTGATATGCAGGATGCTGAAAATTCTACCTCAAATAAAGATTTTGCAATTCCCATGCAATCAGAAGATGGCAAGCCACTTGCAGGAATAGAGAAGGTTTCAAAATTCAATCACTTTGAAGATGATTTTAATAAACATCTTGCTGAAATTGAAAATTGAAAATGGTAAATGTTTCTTATGAATTATTTGTTAGGGGTGAGGAAGAAGTAAAGTCTTCTCTTTTATCCTTGACTACTAAAAATTTATGTACAAATTCACATGAATGGTTTGGATTTAATGTTGATGATGACCCAAAGGAAAATGTTGATCTATTTGAAGTAACTCAAGTGGTTTATCAATTATTTAACACATCTTGTGATCAGCAATATTTGTGGTTTGAAAAGGATAGGCTTATGTTTAATTGGGTGTCTAATTTTGGTATTATTGAAAAATAGGTGTTCCATGAAGATAAAGGGATACCAGACGATGATGATGATGATAGAGACCAAGAGGAAAATGAAGAAATTACAATGGCTCACCAAGTTTTAGTAAATGTTACTCATGATATGTTGATTGTAGATGATAAGGTAGAATATTCACCTTTGTTATTGGCTTTGGAAAATCCAAGTAATAAGCAGTATGATGTTCCTTTGAATACTTATACTATTGATGACAAAATATCAAATGTTGTTAACAAGGAATTGGAGATAACCCCTAAATTTTTTGCCATAAGTAAAACAAAAGAAAACATGATTGAAGTTTTGAATCAAGTCCATAAGGAATTAATAATTAAATCTAGGATACAAACTCATAATGATTCTCATTTAGTAGATATCCTAGGCACTTGTAAATTATTGCATGAATTTGATTGGCCTAAAAACATGGAAAATGAATTGGCTTAAAAAAATTTAGAAATAGGCTCCTTGCAAGACATCATATTTGAAAAATAAATCCAAATTCTAAATCATGAATTGAATTGTGAAATTTGCATTTTAAATAATAGACAAGAAAGAATTGAAAATCAATCATTGTATTATCATTTTAATGAATTGAAACTTAACTATGGGATTGTTAATGAAATTAGATTAAAATGGTGGGGTGAAAGAGGTAAAATGATAATTTTTGTTTTGTTTGGCCTAATATTATTTTGGTTGGATTCCTATAAAACTCGGTATGCATATCAAGATAAATGTATTTTAAATTGTGAAAATAATGTTAACTGATAGGCTAAATTTTGGTATTATCTTGTACATATATTGTATATATTTGTACATATTGTTTTTGTTTTACAAATTTTTCTCATATATAGTTTTGTTGCTTTTGTTTTGTTAGTCATCACCTCTTTGTTGATGTTCATGTTGTTCTTGAAATTTTTATTTGTTTCATTTTTTTGTTTTACAATAAAATTGGTTTACATCAAATTTTGGTTGTTAGTTTTTATTTCCATTTTGTTGTTTAACTTTTTGTAAAAAATAAAAAAATAATTTTTTTTTTTTATTCCTTTGTTTGGTAATGTTTTATAAGTGCAATAAACTCTTGGTGGGTTTTTTGGTATTTGTTCCAGTGTCATTTAGGATAAGTTGTCTATTTTGAAAACATATGAAACTTGAAGAAAAGGAAAGTGAGATTGTTTAATATGTATCCTTATGAATTTGGATCAAGATAGTAAAATTTGGAACAATGAATCATTTTTTCAAAGCTCCATAAATATTGCATCACATTAAAGGAACATTCCTTGAGATATTTTTGGATGAAGTTATTAGTTTTGCAGGTTAGTGTGAAAATCCAAAATATTCAATTTTTAGCCTTACTTGATCTCTAACCCATGTTGTAGATGAATTTTGTAAAGCAGCATAAAGTTTGATAATAAAAAAACAAAATAAATACAATGAAATGTAAAGTCAAATCAGTCACCATACTCTAGATAACCTTCACCGGGGCTATAGATGCCTGACTAGAAGCAGAGCTATATCTAGACTAAAATAAAGTAAAGAGGTAAAAATGTAAAATTTATCTAATATTTGGGTGATTCAGATAACCTCTATTAGGGCTAAAAATGCCTGACTCATAGTAGAGCAAGGTCTCAAAGAGAGCAAGGTTACCTCCATCGAAGCTATGGATGCTCGAATGATAGTGGAGAAATGCAGGGGTGCATTTAAAAGAGAAAAAAAAATTATAGCCTAATTGCAAAACTGATAATGGAAATTTGAATAGTTTTAGGAACACAAAATGAACCACAGGACTCACACACCAAGCATAGGTAAATGTTTCAGTTGTTCCATTTTGAAATTATCTATTCACATTCTTTGGATATTATTGATGCTTATTTTTTTGATGTTTGGGTTTTTTTGGTTTCATAATTGGGTTCTTAAGTCTGAAATGTTTAGGAACATTTCCTAGCAGAGTCACCATTTGTTGTGACCACTGGACAATGTACCCCAAAATTAGGGACCCACTTGAAAATTTTGAAATTTTTATTTAAAGGTTTTGTTTGCATTAAATAGATGATTGATTTAAGGTTTAACTTGTGTTGATAATGTTTAGTTTGTTTATTTAAATTTTAATTTTTGAATGTTTTAATTTAAGTATTTATATTATTTAAATGCATTAAATTATAAAAGTTTAAAATTTTATAATTAATATATTTAAATTAATTTAAAAGGTATACATATTGTTTGAAAAGTTTAATAAAATATTTTTGTCTATTTTATGTGTGTAGGTGTCAAGGTTGTGGCACAATTTTTGAGGTACAATCTTCGAGGTCGAGAGGTGCATGTTTAGAGAGCCACTCGGTGGCTTTGGCTGAATTGAAATATCATATGTGCATTCTTGTGTATAAAGTGACTTTGGTAAAACTATCTAATGAATGTGGGATAAGTGATGATAAAGTGTTTTTTTTGTTATGACGCCTGCAATAACTTAGTAAGATGTTGACACTTCTTCAAAAAACTTGGTTTGGTAGGTAGAATTATGAAGCACAAGCAATATGATTTACCACTATTACACATGAGGATTTATGTTGCTATCACATATGAGGATTCATTAGAATAGCGTGGCAGAACTTTGGACTTTTCCGCATTTTATAATATTGGGAGTAGCAAGGTAACCCAAATTTTTTGGGCTATATATGAAACTTATAGACACAACAAATATATGTGGCAAGATCTACCATTTTGGAAGGGGACAGTTAATGGAGAGTAATATTTTTTTTAGACATCGTAGAATTAGAAAACATGAAATATTTTTTTACACCTTAGATGTCATTGTGTAATATTTCTATAGTAAAGTAGTCTAGAACGGTTTAGAGAAGTTTAATCACATGGGTAGAGTACTGCATTCATTTTACTGTAGTGAAGAAATTTAATAACACTAGACTCTTGTGCATTCATCACAGTGGAATGATTATGCAGTTCGATCATTTCTCAAATCCATTGCCAAGAGATATCATTTTAAAAATTGGTGTCTTATTGTTTAAATTTTTTATGGGAGCAATGATAGCGCTATATTTCATAGTGATAATGGAATTAACATCCATGAAAACAATGACAATACTTCCCATTGCATTATTTATCAATGTAATGCTCATGGTACTACTATTTTATCATTGAAGATCCACTAAAAGCTTTGTCTCATTTCCATAATGTAAAGGTCCACTGACATCATTATCTCTAAATATATTTTCTACGACTATCATTACTTCATATTATTGGGCTCCTCCAATGAAAATATTATCAACACCTTCATGCTGGATTGTCTTATTACGCAATTCTTAGGTTTTAATACAAATAATTTCTATTTATTCTGGATGTAATAGCAAAATTTATGTGTGAGGAATAGTCTGTAGGTTGGTAGAATATATTAGACATTATCATCACTCTATAGGAATACGGTATTGTACAACGTTTGATTGACAAAAGAGATGTACATGAGTACATTTTGATGAGTGTAATAGAATTTTCTTTCATGAGCATTAGTGACATACTCCATGGTTGGGATTTCATGTAGCAAAAGGCCTAGCATGTCCTCTGTGCAATGTTCTTTAGATTCCATATGCTAAGACAATAGTGTGAGTGTTTCTTAATGCTCGTTATGTAGAGGATATTCAGTGACACAAGGGAAGCCACTATACTATGTACAATGGCAGTAATACAGGTGGTGAGGGATAAATTATTTTTAAGGGATTCAATACACGATAATGTGAATACTATTTAAGATGTTATATAGTGGAGATATGAATTAATCGAACACATCACCATACTTTAGGGGCTATGTTTGTTGTTCCATCCAAGTTGTTTATTTCTAGTGGCATATTCCTATACTAGAATTTTGTTCCACTTTAATACCTCTTATTTTTATAATGCATGGGTCTATTATTTCATTTTTACCTATCCTTTTAATAAAGGTTATTACCGGTGGAATAAGTCAAGTGATGAATATACGATAGGATATTAGCAACAAATCATGCACAGAGTTCAGAATACATAAGATAAATTTTGAAGGGGCAAAGTGGGTTAATATTTAATCAATTTTAAAATACACTAATTCAAATTTTACGAGATGATAAATTTTGGGTCTGTATGTTTCACATAGTGCCCTATTTTACCCAACGAGAATGCAGAGCATGGTTCATGTATTTGGGTGGTAAAGATTTAATTATGTTTGGCTCACAAAGGATTTCCTGTAATAAATCTATCCCCTTGGTCCAAAGAAGGATTTCCCCCTTCCTGATCCCTAAGAGAAAGTTTAGCATTAAAATACTTACCAGTATCCAATTCATTTCCTCTCTACTATCATGTAAAATTGACCATTGGTGTTGCTGCTCCACAAAATTCATAGTACCATAGAAATTGGAATCCAATAAAAGCTCCTAAATTTTTTGCTCTTGAAGAGAGAAGTAAGGATACCTCAACCAAAAAAGTTATCTAAAGCCATCCAAAGAAGAGGATTCCATCAAGTCACCACTCCCTGAAAACCCCTTAGGATCTAACCACCATGTACTCAACCTATATCCAAAATTTTTTAACAATGATATCCATCTTCGAAATGGAAACTTTAGTCTCTTGAAGGAGAATAAAGTAAGAATGTTGATTTTTAATTAAATTTTGAACAATAATTTTATGAGGTCTATTGTTTAGGTCTCTTATATTCCAATATTGGACAATAATTGGGAACTTGGATTCCAGTAAGTATCAATTTGCTTGACCTTCCTCTAGATGACTAGTTGGTCTCCCTCATTAGCTAACTTATCATAGTTTTATTTTCTTCCTACACTCTTTATTTGAGAATTTTTTAACCTTTTCTCCACTTGTTGGATCCAAAGGTCAAATTTCCTTCTATTATTTTCTCTATATTTCTTGGAAACATCATTATCCACCACAACCATTGCAAGGGTTTGGTTCCCTAGATTTATTAATTCTAAGTGATTAACCTCTAAATATAAATTTAAAGAAACATGATGGGCAGTTTCCTTAACCCTTATAGGGGGAAGGTTATCCTTTTGCAGTTCATCTATTAAGTTGGTCTCCTCCTCCATATCCAATATGGAATTAATAATTTCATACCAGTTTAAATTTCTTCCTGTTGATTGGTTGGAGCATGTTGTCTTACTCCTTTTATTCTTATTTCTTTTTGGATCTTCAAAACCCTCTACATGGTGATTAAATTTTGATGTTGTGGGTAGATTCTCTTATTTCTTCTTAGTAAACTTACTATTGGTGGTAGTTTCCTTTGGAGGTATGGGACTCTTCATAATTCCCTCTAGGAAAAAGAGGTCTAGATGACCATGTTTGTGGTAGATCCTACATCGAAATAAGATTACCTCATAGTCTACTGGTTGGATATAGGATAAGTCTCCCATGTTAATTTCTATTTCAATTATGAGAGGTTGGTTGAGATCCATATCCACATAGATTCAGGCATAAATAAAATATTCACCCCTCATTGTGTTTCTAGAAAATCCTAAATAAAAACCCAAGAAATTGCCTAGTTTTTAAAAAACTAGTTCATACCAGTATTCAATGGGTAATACATAAATACGAACCCAAACAATCACCGTAGACGGCTCTATTCGAGGATCAAACCCCAACTTCCATGACTAAACAAAAATTCTTATAGCACCATATGTTCTTCTCCCTGAATCAAAGTCTTTGTCTCTATCTGCTCAAGAAGAAAAACTCATAATATAATAGTCTTTGCTAATAAGAGAGATTGAGGTATCCCCAAGGGGCTCCCAATTATTTTAGATCCAAGAGGACATAAATCCTAAAGATGATCTTATACAGATAAACTTACAAATTAGATCATGCTTTCCTCTATAGAGAATGTTATCGACCACCAAGGATTGATCTATCACTAGTTTAGGACAAAGGGCTACTTGGGGAAACAACCATTAACCCTTGCTTGATATGATTGTTGCTTTGGACTCTTGGCTACTGTAGAGAAAAGAGAATGAATATCTGAGTCTCTAAATAAGACGTACTCCATATCTTGTTTTCATTTAACTATATTTGCAAATGATATCTTAGGGGAGAGGGCCCAGGAGGAGACCCATAATGATCCTCATTAGCACCCATAGGCCACTTCACAGCCTACACACAGTACTTCACCCAAAAATATACTTGCACTTGCACAAAAAAATCCAAATTTCTACTTGCAAAAGACTCAATACTTAACTAATTATTAGTATAATAGGTGACTATGGATGCACTAACTTTGTTGGGAATAGGTAGTCAACTTTGCGAGCGTGAGAGAGCCGAACAATAGGTGGAATTGAATTCAAGATACATACTCTTGATTTCATTTAAATATAAGCTTGATAATATTGGGGTTAAGGAATATCCTCGATAATACCGATGATAATGGTATGAATCTCGAGCGATCGATGGTCCCCTTCATATTGGATCAACAATAACAAGATGGAATAGATTGATCGATGATCTCCTTCACACTGGGTCAACAATAACGAGGTGGAATAGGTTTAATAGGAACAACCCCTATGATTCGAACCATACACTTACCAATTGCTAAAAATAGTGTGGCTGTAACCAACTCTCTTATATAACCTAATATTTTTAAGGAGACCAACTTATCTACATAGTACGAAAACATTATGTCCTTTTTAAAGAACTTTATTTGATACAAAACAAAACATTATGTCAATCATTACACAAAAATAAAATATCTTCGAACCTTATACACACCCGTAATTGATGTTAGTTCTACATCAATAGCTGATGTTAACAGGTACAAATAAAAATAAGGCTAGTTTTCATCCATGTCGTAGCATCGTCTACGAACTTTGTCAATAAAGCCGAGAACCCTAACACTGGCATAATTGAAGATTGGAATTAATCACGAGGTTTTTTAATCCACCGCTTCAACCAGATCATAAATGCCATTTTAACTGTGGGGAATTTATTAACCATAGCTTGTAGACAAAGGCTAATAAACTAGTAAATGGATATAGTATCTTTGTTTTAGTTGGATGTGTTACTTTTCAATTTGATCTATTAGCTTTAGATTGCATTTGACAGAGATATGTAATGGTCAACATGAGAGACTTACCAAAATAATTGCCTTCCTCTCTTGTCCTATTATTTGGATGTGGACATCGTTTGTGTCAAGGAGTACATCAACTAAATCCTTATTTTTCACTATACCATGTTTTCGCCTACATTCCACATGTTCATCTATTATTTTTTTTAGCAAATCCATCAAAAAACTTGTTTGCTTTCTTCATGAGCATCTTGAAACCCTACAAGTCAAGCCAATCTAAAAAAGGAAGGAAGTATCCAATGTTGAAAGCTCCCACCCACACCGAAATCTACCAAGGCCGATGTCGATCCCAATGCCGGTGTGACTACCACTGCAACTATCATGGGTTTTTAAGAACTCCTTCGCTACTTCAGAAGAGGAAGCCACCACGGTGGGAGTAGAATCCAGTCTTAGAAACATTATGGGGCCATATTGCTTGGCCAGTTTTTGAAGCCTGTGGTGACGAACTTTCCTTAATTGATGGAGATTCCCAATGATAGGCCATGGAGATGGTCTTGGTGGCAAACTTGCATTATTATTTTTTGCACCTCTTAATACACCACTTAAAAGCCAGAGGAAGATCGAAATGAAAATTGCAAATGCTATAGTTGTGGCTGAAATCACCATCTCCCATAGAATGTTGTGCAAACTAGGATTCCACAAAGCAATAAATTCTTATTTAAAAGATCATTATAATAGAAATTTATTAAAAATAATATAAATGTGTGTATCGCTCCAAATTTTTTGCATCCTTACCTTCAGGCTATAGGATCTGCGCTCGGAAGGGGGATGTGAAAAGGATGGGACAATACCTCGGACTAAGAGGCCCTTTGAAGGTCCCGCATCTTGGGGGAGAGGTATAAGGGTTAATTTTTGATGGATGGTGGGTTCACCAGGAAACTTCTGAATGGCAGTTTCCATGCCTAGGTTGACAGTGAGTTTGATGTGTTCATTTTTATACTCGATCATTCAACTCCTAGGTTTGGCCAAGATGAATCTAAACTATTCTATATGCCAATGCTGATTTAAATGAATACAAAAAATAGGAATGAATGCTAATAACAGAGAATATGCTAGCTAGAATGTATCATACCTGATTTCGAATGTTTGATGAAGATTCTAAGTTTTGTAGCAGTCTAGATCACCTCAATTCGTATGTAATCGTTTGATATTTCATAGGATCGTCTCAAATCATAGGAGGTCGTCTGATATCAGACAGAATCATCTAAATTTTGATGAATTCATCAGACGAATTCGTTAGAAACCTGCAATCACAAAAATAGATACAAAATACCCAAGATGCAACTATAGAAGCGAAGGGAAATGATAGAAATAACTATAAATTTGTCTAAATGATAGATCCAAATAGTAATTAAAGAGGAAAAGCATCAACTTCATAATTTATTTTGATTTTATCATGCATTTATATTAGATGAGGTGAACTCCAAGATGCATAAGTATAATAATTAAAGAGAATGCAGAAATACAATAGAAAAATGCAGGAAAGCTAAGGAAATGCAAACTTTGGGTTCTGATTGCCCCCAATATGGACTACAGTCAAGATCGCCTCCAATCGTACGATATCATTTGTGCTCCTCAACAAAATCATCCGTAATCGTCCAAGATCATCCGTGACGATCCGAGCTAGCTTCGATTGAAAAACAGTAGGGTTCCTACAAGAAAATACAAAATACAAAATATAGACAGTAGTGCGAGGGAATAAGAAACTAAATCTGCAGGGAAATTCGTTAGCTAAGGGGTTTAGGGGGTTCAGTCATAAAAGGACCTAATGGTTTCTTACCTCTCTTTTCTTTGTTATGGGTAGAATGATGATAGGAAGATTGTGAAGTATGATGTGAGTGCACGGTAGGATTGGAAGAATAAGTATTTTCTTGTTGAAATGGATGTGTTGTATTGAAAGAAGAATATTGAAAGGATGGAGGAGGATTATATGTGGGTTGATAGACATAATATGGATATATGGGAGAATAGATAATATCATTATGAATAGGATTGGAAAAGGGATTGTCTTATTGGGTTAAGGATGAAAAATGAGAAAAGTGTGAAGGAGGTGATTTTGAATAGAGATGAGGTTGGTCATAATCAACAAATGTATTTGGCTGAATTATTCCAACATTACTGATGGGCTCATATGGATTTGAGTAAAAACTCATGGTTTCTTTAGTACTTCTAAAAGTAATATTTAATATCTACTATTTAGAATTGAATCTAAAACATACAAACTTGAAATGATGATTTTGTTATATTTTTTTTCTTGTATATATATATTTATATTTTTTTTGTTTTCAAAAGGTTTTTGTTTCACGTCGGGTTCACCAAAATGTATCGCTCCAAATTTTTTGCATCCTTGCCTTCAGGCTATAGGATCCACGCCTGGAAGGGGGATGTGAAAATTATGGGACAATACCTCGGACTGAGAGTCCCTTTAAAGGTCCCGCCTCTCAAGGGAGGGGTATAAGGGTGAATTTTCAATGGATGGTGGGTTCACCAGGAAATTTTTGAATGGCAGTTTCCATGCCTAGGTTGACAGTGAGTTTGATGTGTTCATTTTTATACTCGATCATTCAACTCCTAGGTTTGTCCAAGATGAATCTAAACTATTCTATATGCCAATGTTGATTTAAATGAATACAAAAAATAGGAATGAATGCTAATAACAGATAATATGCTAGCTAGAATGTATCATACCTGATTCTGAATGTCTGATGAAGATTCTAAATTTTGTAGTAGTCCAGATCACCTCAATTCATAAGTAATCATTTGATATTTCATAAGATCATATCAAATCATAGAAGGCCATCTGAGATCAGACAGAATCATCTGAAATCTGACAAATTCATCAAAAAACTGCAATCACAAAAATAGATACAAAATACCCAATATGCAACTACAGAAGCGAAGGGAAATGACAAAAATAACTATAAATTTGTCTAAATGACAGATCCAAACATTAATTAAAGAGGAAAAGCATCAACTTCACAATTTATTTTGATTTTATCATGCATTTATATTAGATGAGGTGAACTCCAAGATGCATAAGTATAATAATTAAAGAGAATGCAAAAATACAACAGAAAAATGTAGGAAAGCTAAGGAAATGCAAACTCTAGGTTTTTATTGCCCCCAATCTGGACTACAGTCAAGATCGCCTCCAATTGTATGAGATCGTCTGCACTCCTCAACAAAATCGTTCATAATCGTCCGAGATCATCCACGACGATCCGAGCTTGCTTCGACTGAAAAATAGTAGAGTTCCTGCAAGAAAATACAAAATACAGAATACATACAGTAGTGCGAGGGAATAAGGAACTAAATCTATAGGTAAATCCGTTAGCTAAGGGATTTAGGGGGTTTAAGGGGATAAAATAGAAAAATCCTAGTTTATATAGGATTAGGAAGAGGTTAGGAGGATGGGGATCATCCCAATCTGGGAGATCTCCAAGAGGGAAATCTCCAACTACACAGACGCGTTTCTGCCCAAGTTGGAGAGGCTGTTGAAACAGAAGCTAATTATGAAAATTCCATTTTGGGATGAAATCGTCTAGATGTTCTGTTCCAGACGATTTCGTCAGATCGGGGATGATTTCGTCTAATCTGCGATGATATCGTCTAACGGTCAAAACAAATCCTAAAAATGGTGCGAAAAATAGGGAAAGCGGTTAACAGGCGGTTTAACGGGCAGTTTGGGGTTGAAATTCAAATTTTTATCTTTTATCTTTTTACTAAGGTTTAACCGTGCCAATTTTAGGGTGCTACAATGTGACTGATTTTTAATTAATCAAAATAATAATAATAATTGATTAAAATTTGTATAAGATTATATTTTTATTTAAATAATTAAATATATATTTTTAAATTTGTTTTAAACATTAAGTGAGTAATTAAAAGAGTAACTAATTTGAAAAATTATGTTCAATTGAGCTGTATATTTTATGTTTTTGCGTATACATTTACATATATTTTATTTTTAAATTTTTAGATAAAATTAATATAATAAAAATAATTTTAAACTATTTTAATTTTTAATAATTAATTTTTAATTTATATAAAATTTATATTAATATAAAATAATAATTAATTATTTAAAAATAATTATATTAATTTTAACTGATAACTTATCAACACTAAAACAGCAAAATACCTTTAATCTTTACATTAATTAAACAAATTGATGACAAAATTAGTGGTTTGGATTTTCACTCCAAATGTTTAAGGTTCTATCAGATAAAAGTTAGGGCCATATTGGCTATAGAATACACTGCATAGTTCATACCAAAAAAATAAATAAATAAATAAATAGACAGGCCTACAATTAGTAGTTAATCATAATTGAGATAATATTTTTGTGGATGTTAAATTGTATTTTTAAAACTTTATTAAAATATGACCGGTTACGTTTCATTCACATAAAGTTGCGCCCACATTACAGTGAGTACGTTGTACTGTTCACAAAAAAAGCATACAATTATTGTTGTTCATAGACGAAGCATACAATTATTGTAGTTCATAAGAAAGCATAGACGAGTTTACAATAATTTAAATAATATTTTCATGAATAGTGAGCTGTAAAAAAGACAACAGTTTGAAAAATAAATTATAAGAAACAGGCAACTTCGTATTCACATAAAGTTAGGGCCCGTAATGCCTATACCGTAGGTACGCTGCATTGTTGTTCACAACAAAGCATATACAAGCCTTCAATTAATATGCTAGGTACGCTGCATTGTTGTTCAGGGAAAAGCATAGACAAGCCAAGCCTACAATTAGTACCGAGCCATAATGGATAAGTGAGCTGTAAAGAAAAGGACAACATCTATTGAAAAATAAACTATAAGAGAAAAAGAAATAGCTTTTGTAAAAAGCTTCCTGAGTGCTGTCCAACTATATTTAAAGAAGTGATTAGTATATTTGTTCATATAAGTATGTGTTATGTTTAAGTTTTTTAATATCATATTGGTATAGTTTTGGATTTTTATCTATGAAACTCAAATTCAATCCACAATACACAATATGTATGAATACATTGTATATGTGTAAGTATGTGAATGTCTATAATAAAAAATTATATTCAAAATATTTAATGAATGACCATAAACATTGTAATTTCAAATTTTATGTGTTAATTTTAATAAAATAATATTAAATTTTTAGGTATCCTTTACATAAGTTACATTGAAGGATTCATTATAGGAATGAGTATTACATTTTAATGAGTATTACATTTTGAAACTTTTCCTACTCATTACACCCATATTAATATCTAAGTTTTAATATACATACGTGAATTGTTTACTTCTACTTTGAAGTATGCTTCAGTTATAAAATTATATAATATTTTCTTAGGTTAGTTGAACTTTAATAAATGTAGGATCTCCATTAGCAATGTAATTTATTAGTATAATTATTTAACTTGCAACCCTTTAGATAATTAAACTATTTTAATATATATTTAAAAATATATATAAAAGAGAATTAAGTAGCAAAATACTTTTTATTGATGTTATAAATATTTATCCAAAATATGTTATTTAATTGGGAAAAATAAAACTTGTAAGTGACTATCATGGTTTGTTACATTCTAGCAAGATATTATTGTAATTAAGACTTGCATGTTATTTTAAATTTTTGTTATTAGAATGGACTAAAAATCATTGATATTGTGAGCTGGATAGAAAGTGATTACTATTAGTGTTTTATCATTTTCATCATGTATATATTTAAACACTAAAAATATTTGGTTTTACCTTTTAATTATTTAAAATTGAAAATTTCTATGAATATAAATTTTAGTGTGTAATGTCCTTTCTTATAAAAAATCAATGTACCAGGGAGATTAGTCTATACACGAGCTTCCATAGGCTAAGTTAATTTTTTGGGAGTCATTTGGAGAGGTTATTATCTTCATCAGCTTACACAGAGCTCATGTTTATTGGTCGTTTGGGCTTATTTGGAGATCATTTGACTGGACGTGTTATTTTTAGCAGTGTCAATTTTTAAGGTTTCGGATGACAACTTCAGCACAGTATTATTATTCGACAAAATGGGTATCCGAAATCATTCACAAATTGCTTTGAGGAGCAAAGGTCCAATATTTAAATGGGTGAAGTTATATTCCATTAAAGTGATTTGTTATTTAATGACTTTATATTATGAAATCACTTTATGGATGTGAAAGGGGCCACTTTATAATATAATATTATAACATTAATTTATAACTTAAAAAACAACTTAAAGTTATATGCCTAGGCCAAGGAGAGACATGGCCCTCTTTATGATGTAAAGGGACATAAATTAAAGATATTAAAAATAAAAAAAATAAGTATGTGCAACCCTAATTAGGGCACCCAAACCCTAATTGCATCTTTATATTTTGGAGTTGGGCCTCATTTGGGATATGGAGAATTTGGAATTTTTACTGAGATTTTCATGGGGATTTTCGATAGAATATCAAAGGGCTTGTTGGGAGTGATTTCTCAGAAGGATTGGACCAGTTTCAAGTGTGAGAAATCAGCTCTAGATGAAGGATTAAATTTCTCAATTGCAGAGGAATTATCAAAGAATAATAGTGGTAGATCAGGTTTTGCCTATGACTGAAATCAACTAGATTGAAGATCAGAGCTTCTGAGTTTCATTATTTCAATGGTAATTTAAATGGGTCTCAATCCATTTTGAAGTTATTGAAGTTTGAGAGAAAAAAGCAGGCCAGCTGTACCATTTTTTGCTCATATTTTGTGGATTTGGTGAGGGTTTCATTGTGGGTATTTACAATTAAATCTACCTTTGCCAAGTGCCCCTTTTTGAGTATTTATACATTGATTTTGAAGGAATATTGAATTTGTAAGAGCTACTGTACAAATTTGTAGGTTGTACAGTTCATAGGGTTATAAAATTTAATTAGCAATAGTCTTTTGAAAGCATTTTTGGTTGGATTCAGACTTGCATGTGGAGCAGCCAACGTCAGTTTGAAATCTGCACTTATTGAAGGACCATTGAGAGGAATGAAGAAGGAAAATCGTAGCAAATGAGATATTTTCAAACTTACTTTTTGTATCAAATTTGTTGTTGTTTGTAATCAGGTTAGGAAAATATGCAAATTTGTATCTGTTTTTAGTTATCATAAATTGAAATAAAATTTATTCTTTTTTCCAACTATTGCTTTTTCAATTTGCAACTGCTTTCAAATTAACCACACACTCACAAAAAATATAGACCACAAACAATACATGTAAAATAACAAATAAGTGTAGTAGAGGTATGGGGTGTTCATTATAGTGGTATTAGAGCTCAAGTTCAGCCCTACTAGCCTGTTTGGGTATTGAACTATGGCTCTAGTTAGTGAAGAAAAAGAATGGAACAAGAAACTATGGTTTGTAGGTAAAAATTTTGAATAATTATTACTGTTAGATGATGATGCTATTATCATCCTGAATGAAATAGAGGAATTCTTAGCCATGGTGGAACAACAACCTTCATTGGAGTGATAGGTTGTCATACTTCCTACACTGGATACCTTGAGCCAGGAAAAATGGATGACACATTCAAATGACAGGATAAGACTCGTTGTTACTTGTTGTTTAAGTAAACTCACATGGATTATAGCTCTAGAAGAGCCATATGAGGATACAAAAATAAGGAAATTATACATACGAATGTTGACAACTTCCAAGGATTGAGTGATATCAGAAGCCCATTGTTTGGTAAGAAGGTAAAGAATTTGGAGTTGATGGCTAGTCTTTGTTTCAATAATTTGTTGATTGACTTAGGTTGTTACAGTGATATCTTTCGTATGTGTTATTATTTAATATCTTCTATTTATGAGTAACATGACGAGTTCATTTGTTGTGACATGGAGGATATCATGTCCTTAATCATTGATGAATATGAATCCATTCTACAACCTTTGTTAACCTTGTTATTAGTCGTTTGGAGGTAATACAAGGTTTATTATTTTGTAGCACATACATTGTTGTAAGGTGTAAGAAGAAGCTGAGAGTCTACCTATACAGTGAAGAGAGTTTGGAAGAAGAAGAGCTAGAATCAAAAAATTCACATGAGGTAGGTATGGAAAATTCACAAGTTGATCTAGTAAATAGGATTGCACATACAGATGATGAGATTGTACTTCATGAGGACATTAGATCAACACTAGCTGATATTCACCCATCACATCTTGGTGATGGTAGTACAGGTGAACACGGGTTGTATTATCAAACCCAACCCATTATGATGTATGCACCTGAGAGATACATATTCTTGGGTGATCCAAAAAGTGATTTGTAGTTAGAATCAAACAGACATAATGCACATGATGGTGATGCTATAGGTTTCATAGAAACATTTTTTTATGAGTCTATTATTTATTTTCCATTCATAATATAGTTTAGTTTATTGTTGATCATAGATCAAATTATCATGATGGTTCACCTCATCAGGACAACGGATAAGACTTGATGAATGATGGGTCTAACGCTAATTGTAGTTCATATTCATATTATGTGAATGATGAGTTTGATGAGGATGGACACAGGGAGACACATGAAGCTTGTAAAAGCTTGGAAGACACTACTGAAATTCATAAGGTTAGTTCTAATTTTTGTCTAAATTGTAGTAGAAGTCAGCATAATATTTATGACCATGACAATTTGGATAAGAATTGGAAGAACCAACTCGTAGTGTCTTCTGAAGATGAAGTGTACGTGTTATCCACCAAGGATGCTTGAGGATATCATTCATAAGACCCATAGAACCAATATGAACAAGTGGTTTCCCTTGTTGATTTGAAACACATCAAAGGTACATTGGAGGAAATAAAATTAGCATACTTGCAGGTAATACATTACAGGGATACAACTATCAAAGTTGTAGATATCACCTTGGACGTTTTCCATGAGAAAGAGTATGAGGTGGATAGACTATGTTTGGATCTTAGTTTGGATCACTATTAATTGTTCCAAGATAAGAATCAATCTTTAGAGGTAGCCATAGATAGGGGGTAGGTAGCAGAGTTAAGATGCATAGAGATTCAACAGTTGGTGGAGGGCATTGAGGAACTCCATTAGGACTCATTTTTGGGGCCTATAGATTCATGCTACCCTCAGATTGAGGATTATGACTATAAGTTTGGTCTTGTGGATACATTGCAAGGAAAGGAGATATTGGGTGGCTCAGCAGAGGTTGAGGTGCAATGGTCGTATGTTATACAGACATTTATTCCTGATTTCTATCCAATTGATTTTTAGACCATTTGTGGTCGGGTGCAGTTTTATGGTGATAGGACCACTTTGGAGTTGATTTCGTATGTTTATATCTATGATATTTGAGTATGATTGTAGGAACATGCTTTGTGTGAGGGTTGATTATAGGTTGGCATGGTATGTTGTCATTCACTCCTTGAGTAGCCATGATATTTATTCATTTGTGCTTATACAAGTGGATTGGAGAGAGGTACTGAGCCTAGCTTGGAGACTGGTGGACTTGTTGATGTTTGGGGAGCATGGGTACTCATGGGATGTTCTATTTAACTTAGGGAGTCAGAGTATCACTATGGATTATTTAGTTTCTTATGGCCGATACATTTTTGGATGGCCAATTACAGTTATACCCTTGCTATCTCTGACCCTACTAGTTGCATAGTAGAGATTGGTCACCATTTGGGTTGGCATTATCTTATGAGATTCACTGAGTATCATGATTTTGTATTGAGCATAATTTTTTCTTCTCAGGGGATCAGTTCTATTATGATTAGTGGTAGTGCAGGAATGGACTGGATTGAGTCACTCGTGCCGAAGATGTCACTTGGGGTAGAGCTAAGAATTTATGGGTATACTAGTTTAGTCTATGAGGCTAAGTTTCTTGTTGAGTTGCAGGAGTGGTATGTGGATGATTCTTCAGATGTCATACAGATTAGTTTACACCCAACTTGGCTGAGTTTGATTATGGATGACATCTTCCTCGAGCGTGTTTAGTCTACTATAGTTGATTGGGTGACATGGGATCATCCAGGTCACTTTTGGAGTACGTGTGCTAAGATGAACTGGGTAAGTGATGGTTATGGAGGTGCTCCTCGTGTTGGTTTGGTAGTGGCACATGATGTTGATCTCTTGATTATGTTGTGGTATGAGATATTTTGACCCATTTTAGTCAGGCATGTTGGTGCCAAAGTCGAAAGATATTACATCAGGCTATTGCAGTTGGGACTTCTGTAATTCCATCATGTTAAAGGAGCAGTGTGGAGTAGTATGGTGCAGCATCAAGTCAATGGGTACTTTTGAAGTTTGTTATGGGATCCAGGTATTCTATGTGGCCTCATATGGGATGTAGACTACTCACTGGGTTATGTTTGGGTATTGCTTGAGGATAAGAAATATTTGGGAAGGATGAACTATAATGTACCCTCTTCTAGGCAACCAGTGTAGCAGGGAGATTAGTCTATACACGAGATCCCGTAGGCTAAGTGAGTTTTTGGGGAGCCATCTGGAGAGGTTAATGTTGGTTATGAATCTGCCATGAGGAAAGGATTTTGTATAATGCGCCCAAATTTGCCCACCAGATTGAAAGGTCGAAAGGAAGGGATGCCTTCTATTCCAATCTTCGAAGAAGGCCGACTTCCTTTGGGGGTTTTTGTGTTAAGATAAGAGTGCAGCGAAAGAGATAAAAATGCAAAAATAAATTCTAAATGTGATTGGATTTGGGTGGGGGGAAATAGCAGCACAACAACACATCAATCACCACTACTAACAACAATATAAATACAAAACATAACCATAGAAACTGCTACTAACATCTATCCTATGTATTGTCTATCTGTGCATTCCAGGAATACTTGACCATCAAATGCCAGAGTCCAAAGTTCAGTACAAAAATAAGCAATGATACAAGAATCATGAGGCATAAATGACAAGGAGAGGTAGCATACAAGATAAGAGCAGTAGACAGAGCCAAGTATATGTCTTATATAAAGAAGCAGACGCACAGCTACAATGGTTCCCTAACAGACATTCCCCTTCCACCACCTTACAATGAAATGTGGTGGCTATTTATAGCCCAAGTTCCCCCCCATTACAATTACGGGCACAAAGTCCCAGTCAAACATTAGCTGACAAAAGCGGTGGTGGAGCTGCTGATGCTGACCTTTGTCAAGCAGGATTGTACTCGCTATGTGGTCTCCCTGAAGGTTGTATAGCTAAGTGGCAGTGCGTTGGGTGGAACTTCACATCGATAGGAATGCGGGTAGCTGAGGCAAGTGGAAACTCACATCAGCCTTAAAAGCAACAGTTGGCATAGGTAGTGTTGTCAATGCTTGTCCTTGCTCCCGTCACATCTCGACTCACATCCTGAAGTTGGACACTTGTCGGATGATGATGTTTGACATGTGTTTGCCATGAAAGGTAGTTTATCCAACTTCGCCTAGGTTTGGAGCACTATCGAATTGTACAAGTGAAAAACAGCGTAGTTGGGGAGGGTTTCATGCCTTAGTCATTTTTTTGGGCCTGTTTCCCTATTACGCATCGATCAAAGGCCACAGCTCGACTTCGCTGCGAAGTTGGGTGGTGCACCGAAACTTGTTGATTCTCACTGCTGTTTGCACTATGCATGGACAAGGGGGCGCACTCCGACTTCGCTGCGAAGTCAGGTTGCACCCCAGCACTTAGTCAATTTTTTTGCCAAACTGTTTCCAAGTGCACCTAGGAAGAAGGGCGTAGTCCAACTTTGCTGCGAAGTCGATTTGTGCCCAGAAACTTAGTCAATTTTTCTTGCTTCACTCTGATTGTGCACTTCATTGTTTCCTATTGTGCTCCAACTAGAGGGCACACTCTGACTTCACTGCAAAGTCGGGTTGCGCCCTGACACTTAGAATTTTTTAGGGAAATCTGCACTATTCTGGAAACTTGACTAAAGGGGACTCAAGGGGAAGATGGAGGAATGGAACTGCAAGGAGAAAGGGAAAAGAGGAGAATAGAAAGAAAATAGAGTAGCCTTCTTGTAAAAAATGAAAACATGGCACCCCGTGCAAAATGTGGCAACATTCTTGGTGGCTCACGGGGTGTCAAGCTCGCCTCGATGCAAAGAACCATGCCTTCATCTGTTGGGTGCAGAGGAACTTCCTTCCCCTACCTTCTGCCACTCTGGTTGTTTCCCTTGTGGAAACTGCTCTTCTTTAGGTTCACTTCCAGTAATTGCCTCCTTGATTCTGACTTTTGAATTTGAAAGCTCTCCTACGTCGGCTTCTGACTTTTCAATGCATTCATATGCAGCCTTGGCTTGGTCCCAAACTACTGCTTGGAAGGGATGAAAGTTCACTGATTTCTTCTAGTTCTGCGTGGAATGCAGTGACCATGTGTAGGTCGATGGTGGGATTTCTTTTTCCCAACTCCTGGAAGGAGGAGTTGATCTTGCAGCACTTGAACACTATCTAGGTGACCCAAGCTTCTTGAATTGGCTCTGTCCAAATATCAATCTCAACTGTGTCTGCCTCAAAGGACATCCAATTCATTTTTACCTACTCAATGGAGGAACTCACCATTTTCAATGTAGCTTGGGCACCCTTGTTCTGACAGAGTGTGAAAGGGGGCTAGACAAATGTTCTTTTCTTGCTCTAATGCATCTAGCATTTTTTTGGCAGCTCTCACCTTCTCTATTTTACTAAAGTAATTATGCAAGGTTACCCTTGCATCTGCCCACTCTGAGGTGAAATGAGACATTGGGGGAAATTGGAGGCCATTGCACTCATGCTCTTAAAGTTTTATAGCCAGGTCTAGCCATTGCATCGCCTGGTGTTCGGCCTCCTCTACCACAGGCTTTCCCTAGGCAAAAACTTCTTGAATCTTAGACACGAAATCCAAGACTGACATGGACTTAACAATGTAGGGCTTGCATCCCCATAGCATATTTTCATGCATTTCCTTGAACTTGTCCTTTGAAAAGGCCATCGCTTGTGATGTTTTCTCTACAAGTCACGACTGCGCCTATTTCAAAGAATCCTAGAGCTGAGAAACCTGCTCCAGTGTTACTTTCTTCTCTTCTGACAGCTGCTCAACTATCTATTTCTATGTTGTGGCCTCCTACTAAGAGGCGACCAACTAGGCCTTAAGCTCTTCATTTTCCTGTGGCGCAAAACCCAATTGCGTGGTGGCCCTAGCCAGGTCCTCTTCAAGCTGTCTCATTCTGTTTTGCAATTGGAACAACTCTTCTTGGGTCTCCAGATGCTTGACAAGGAGATTGTATGTTCTACGATGAATACCACGAATCTCGTATTCCTCGTTGATATCATCAAATATTTTCTCCTTTCGTTGATGTTCATAGTCCACCTCGATCATATCTCGAAGAGGCTTCTTCACTTTTGGTATTAATTTTTTTGTTGTGAGCACTCTCCTGTCTAGGTCAAACTTTGTGCGCTTCACCGAGGCGGCAATCCACTCAGCTCTCCTATGTTTCATGCCTTGGATAAATGAGGCAAGACATTCTATAGCTCTTGTTGCCAAAGGCAGGTCATCTGCGCTCTGAAGTTCGCCCATGAGGTCCAGTTCCTCCAACATTGGGTCCTGTTGTGGCATCTTCCCTACAAACAGAGAAATGGGAGAAACGGGAGGTATTTCAGAAGGAGCGATTATTTTTAGGGGCGACTGCAAAATGAGCGGCTCAGTGAACGGTACTGAAGGGTTTTCAAGTGGTTGAGGAGAGGAGCATGGTGATAGAGGTGCAGCTTCAACACTGTCTGCGGATGAAAGGTCTAGGTTTTGGCTCAGGAATAGGAAGGTGTTGGGATCTTGAGCAAACTGGTCAAAGGAATGTGGGCCACTTGATGGCTGGGTAGCTTGGGAAGAATATGCAGCCACGACTTGCCCTGATGAGGTGGGAGATGGAGTTGAGGCAACACCGATTAGAATTTGGGGAAGTGGGGCAGTGGACATACCTACGGGCTCCGCCTGAGCCGATGCTGGAGGGATGCTTATAGTTCTCGCTTTTGCCTCAGGCTCAGGGCTATCCAGAGAAATAACATCTGGCACGGTTGGACGTGGCTACTTTATGGCTGACTATTGCATCAGCACACTAAGTTGCTTGACCCTCTCAACTCGCTTCCTCTTTTTCTCTTTTGATGCAGTGGTTGGTCCAGGGGAAGGAGATGAGGTCGGGGTGACAGATGCTAATGTCCCTATGGTAAACTTGTACCGCAGTCTGACTAGGAGAATACCTGCCATGGTCGGCCTGCTAGCTGGCAGTACAGGTACCTTTTTGGCCTGAGGGACCACCTTGGGGTTTGAATTTTCTAAGCTTGGCACCTTTTTGAGCACTGCCTTAGGAGCTATAGGCTGCATTGGACCCACTTGACTACTCATTGGAGTCATGCTGGAAGTTGCGGATGTGGGCAACTGTTGGGAGGGGGACCTCCTTGTATACCGCTTTCTGGGGCCTCGGGGAATGTACTCTCAAAATTTGAAAGGCCACCAAGTGTCAACATGCTGGTCATATAAGGCCAAAAACTCATCATCAATGACCAAATTCCTTCTGACATATTTGTCATGTTGCATGTGACACCTCATCTTCTAGCACTCAGTTATTTTGTCTCTTGGCCAGTTGAGGCCCACCACCTTGGTGAGGAGTTTTCTGAACCCTGTAGACTCGAACCAGTGATCTGGGTTTCGCTCGGGATCGTAGGTCACTTCTTCGCAGTAGAATTCATGCCATGGAGGCCATGCTTTCATCAAATTGATGTGCTAGTTGAGGTTTGCACCAGTCTTGTTGCACATTTCTTGCATAATTTCTACTCGAGGGCAGATATGCATGAACTTGCCCCGAACCCCAAGCAGATCATATTTCCAGCGCTGCGATAGCATTATCAGACCCATGTCAATAAGGTCATGCTCGAGATAGACGTGCTATCCTGTCTCTTGCAGTCTGATGTTCACCCAACAAATTGGGTATTGAAAAATATACCCTCTTTTCTTGTCCTAACCGAACTCCTCTTCGACATAATCCATCTATCACGTGACTTCCATCCCGAAATGATGGTCCGTGCACCAGTAGGGCAGCAAAAATGGCTTGCCCTTGAATCCGTAGATTCTGATTACAACCCCTTGCGTCAGCCGGAAGGTATCCCCTTGCTTGCTTTATATCAATTTAAGCGTCAGGGCCTTTGGCGGGCGACAACCGTCACCACCATTGAATACTGACATGACCATACCTAGAAAGTGAAAGTTGAACTTGTAATAAGATCCTTTCCGGTATAGGTCTTCTGTCCACTCATAGACTGGTAGCGGCTCTCCCTTCTCGTTCACCCTTTTCAAGTCCGGAACTTGCATACGTTGGTGCATGTGGTAGAGGCACAGCCAGGTCAGGAACGAACTGAACCTAAATTCAGTTGTCTATTTTTGTTGCAGCCTGACTAGGCCTGAGTGAATGGCGTATGCTATCTAGTCAACCCAATCAAATAAAATCGAGATCTTCCCGGTCTTGTTATAAAATTCTCTGCACATGAGGCATTCTGCCAGCGCTAGCTGGTACGACCGTACCACCTTGTCAGAGTCGCAGTCAAGGACCCATGCCAGGATGGCATAGACATATTTATTTTCAAATCTATCCATGGGTATGGGGCTAGTCATCCATTGTCCAGCTGCCAGCGGAGTCCTTAGCTCCAAGTTGAGGAATTCCCTCATCCTCTTTGTCTGTGTAAAGCGCCCCATCTGCTCATCAAATTTTATTTTTTTGACGATTGTGCTGGGGTTGTACTGCAACCCTGGGGCAAATGTCAACTGAACGGTATCTCTAAATAGGGTGAACAGCACTCTCCCTTTGTGGTCACAGAATTACCGGGCAGCTGGTCTGTAGTATCTGACAATTGTGTTAATCAGCTCCGGGCATCGGTGCACAGGAGGGCATAAGAACCAATACAGTTTTGATTTGTATGCAGCTCCGAAATGGTACCAGGGAAAAACCTTGTCAACCCATTTTGATATGCTTAGCCGCATCTTGGAGAGGTTAATGGATAATGAGCCATCTTTGTACCCGAAAAAGTAGTTGATAGGTCATGACAAAATTTGCCTTCGTTGAATTCTTTTTGTCCGGGTCTTCTTTTTCTGGTCCTACGACATTTCGCTCTCATGAGCGCTTGATTCTGGCGATTCTTCAGCCTCGCGCCCTTCGCTGGATTGCGCCTGCACCGGCGCTTTTCCCTTGTCCATGTTTTTTGAAATAGCAGGGATAAAAATTATGGCTTCTCGAAGTCAGCACAGGATTTCACAGTCACAAAGTCAGTCTGCATGATTTGAATTGTCTAGGTGCGTCAGACCCCCTTTTCTAGGCAATGACTACAGCATTAATGGTGCAAAAGAGGGGGTAGGTCATCCAATTGGTGAAAATGTTATGTTTTTTGGTGGCCGTGCATGAGATGTTCTTGAAAAATGTACCCTAGTTGTCACACCTTGCTTTCTTAATTGCATCTTCCTTGAAGGTTGTGCAATCATTAAAACTGTCTTTGGACGTCGTGCCTTTACTGACGTCATCACCATTATTTGGGCACACTTTTTGAGGAAGGAATTATGGCCCATGATTTCAAACTAAGGCGATACCCAACTTCACTCTTTTTCATACCACGCCCTGGGCCCACACTTAGAATATTTTTTTGATTTTTTTTTGTGATGGACCATTCACGCTACGCCCAAAAAACAAGGTGCACTCGGACTTCGCTCGAAAACTAGGCGCACTCCGACTTCACCCGCATAGTCAGACTTCACCTTAAAAGGTCATGCAGTCTGAACTGACACTTTGTCTTTTTTGCCTCCTTGCTTCCCAACTGTGCCCTTCGGATGGTGCGCAGCCCGACTTCGCTGCGAAGTCGGGTTGCACACCCAGACTTAGCCATTTTTCTCAGCAGCTTCTTTATGAACTTCACACTTTCCAAGGGGTGACACCTAACTTCGCTACGAAGTCGGGGTCTTCCCTAAGTCCTAATTGGGCTCTTTTGAAAAAATTGAAAAACTTGAAAGCTTAAAATATGTACATTCTAAAAACTAGAAATTTGTACAAGGAAGGGCCCATTAGGCACCTTCAGCAGTCGTAAATCTTTAAGTGGAACCCATTGACAGGAATGGGGAGAAATTGTCCCTCCATATCCCGGAGCATGAATGCATTGAACTGATTTACCCGGGCAATCTGGTAAGGGCCCTCCCAGAGGGCATCAAATTTTTTGTGGTTGCCCGGCTTTGCCTTTAATGAGTCCCACTTTAGCACCAGGTCCTCGATTTCAAAAATCCAGGCGGTGGTGCCTTTCGCAAACCAGCCTTGAGTGGCTTTAGCATGCTTGGTGAAGGCCTGGTATGCTTTTTCTTTGTCTTCCTCTAACTACAGGAGCTGACACAGTCTGTCATCTATAGGATCCTCGTTGCCTCTCTCTTCGTACAACATCTAAAGAGCAGGAATTTCAATGTGCGTTGGCATGACTGCCTCCTTGCCGTAAACAAGTGCGTAGGGGGACGTTTTGATGGACTTTTTGAAAGATATTTTGTCCACCCATAGCACCCGGTTTAGGAGCAAGTGCCAAGTCCTCTTGTTCTTTTCTATTATCCTGATGATCTTCAATAGGTTCTTGTTGGTGGACTCGACAAGGCCATTCCCTTGCGTATAGTAATTGGAATACATCTTGTGATAAATGCTGAATTTATCGATGTACTTTGTGAGTACAGTGCCTGCGAACCCCAGACCATTGTCCATCACTATCGACTCAGGAACCCCGAAGTGGGTAATCAGGCTCTCGAGGAACCCAATGACTGTCTCTTGGTCCGCGTTCTTGGTAGGGATCGCCTTTGCCCACTGTGTGAAGTAGTCGGTGGCTATAAGAATAAACTTATGTCCGACAGAGGAGTTTGGCATGATCACCCCAATGAAGTCCAGACCCCATTGCTAGAACGGAGTCTCGGCTTGGATAGGTTGAAGGGGCAGGGGTGCTTTTCTATTTTTGCCAGCAAATCTCTGGCATTGATCACATTTTGAACAAACTGCATAAGCGTCTGTGAAGAGAGTGGGCCAGAAGTACCCAGCTCTAATTATTTTCAAGGTCATGGGCCTTGCGAAATGATGACCTCCATGCATCTCAGAGTGAAATTCTCTGAGGATCCTGGGTTGGTCTAGTTTCTTGATGCATCGCAACAGGATGTCGTTGATGTTTTTGAAGTAAAGCCCCTGGGGGTGAAGAGTGTACTTAAGTGCACCTAACCAAAACTTCCTTCTTTGTGAGGCATTTAGGTGATCTAGACATCTCCCGGTGTAGAAGTACTTCACCAGTTCATCTTTCCAATCACTCTCCTCCGATAAGGAGTTGGCTAGGTTGGTGCTTGTTGCTGGGTCCTCCCACTCACAGTCAAAATTTTTGGCTGCTGTGCTTCGGGCCAGTTCTTGACACAAGGCTCAGCCTCTAATAAGCTTGGTTGGCTGCACTTCAATGTCAAACTCCTGGATTTTAGCAATCCATATTGCTCTCTTATGACTCGACTCTCCTTGTATGATGAAGCTTCGAACGTCCGGGTGAATCACAAAGACAGTTGTTCGGCTCTGGGAGACAAAGTGCCTGAACTTTCAAAGAGATTTCATGACCGGATGAACCTGTCGCTCTATAAAGTTGTATTTCTCCTCATGCGACTGAATCACTTGGCTCAAGAATGCTATGGGGCGCTCCTTGCCATCGTCTCCCTTCTATGTTAGGACTGCGGCATAACTTTTTGGTTCCCCCACCATGTATAGGATGAAGTCTTTGGAGTAGTCTAGGTTTATCAACACCGAAGCTTATGCAATTCGAGCCTTGATTTCCTCAAATGACTGCCCTATCTCATCAGTCCATTCGTAAACTGTATCTTTTTTTAGCAGTTCGGCCATAGGTTTGATCACCTATGCGAAGTCCAGAATGAACTTCTGCACGAAATTAATTTGGCCAAAGAAAGACTGCAGCCCCTTCTTGTCAACTGGAGCTGGCAATCGGAGGAGGGCTTCTGCTCTATCAGGATAAATGGTGAGGCCTTTCTTTGAGATTACATGTCCCAATAACTTTCCTTCTTTTACTGCGAAGACAGACTTCTTTAGGTTTATGGAGATGTCGAATTCATGACACCTCTCAAATATTTGCCACAGGTGGGAAACATGATCTTCTCTCCTGTGAGAGAATACAGTCATGTCATCTAGATAGATGACAATAAACTTTTTGAGCAGCTCTCGAAATGCCAGGTCCATGGCTCTTTGGAATATGGTGCTAGCATTGGATAAGCCGAAAGGCATGTGTTGATACGCGAACGTTCCCCATTTGGTGATGAACGCCATTTTGTGCTGGTCCTCATCCTTGACCCAAATCTGGTTGTAGCCAGAGAAATCATCTAAGAGTGAGAATCTCTAGGCTCCGACAATGATGTGGAGAATCTGATCAATTTGGGGAAGTGGATAATGGTCGTTAAGGGAGGCCTGATTTAGATTTTTGAAGTCTACACAGAGACGAATGTCTCCATTCTTCTTCCTCACAGGAACCAAGTTTGCAACCCAGGATGAATGCTTGATGGGGTAGATGATCTTGGCCTCCAGCATCTTCAGGAGCTCGGCTTTCATCATGGCCTTGATTTTAGGATTTACGGCCCTCTGCTTCTGTCGAAATGGCTTGGCACTATCTTATAGATCAATGGTATGTTGGATTACATCTCTTTCATACCCCTTCAAGTCCTGGTAGCACCAAGCTACTATGTCAGGGAACTCTCGACACAATGATCTAATCTGCTCGACTTCCTTTGTGGTGCAGTATATCCCAACTTTGATTGTTTTTCTGGCCTCAAGCTCCAGGTCGACGTACTGCTTTGGGTCTACTTTGATCCTATGTGATATTGCTCTGTCATTCTGATCAAATAGACTCTCAAGTGTAATCAGTCCTTTTGGGACATGATTATTTTTCAACTGTATCAACCCCTCATACTACTCATCATCAGGGTCTCTACCTTCGATTGAACATGCTTCGTTAACCAAAAATGTGATGATCTCCTCATCATAATCAAACACCAGTGGGTGTCCTTATTAGGTACAGAAGGCCTATAAATGGTGTGAATTGATTTCGGTTTTTGGACAACGTCGTCAGCCAAAACATACCTGGCTCCAACAAATACTATAATGTCAATGTGTTTGTTTTTCTCATGCGATATCGCCTTGACATTCAACGATTCAAACAACTCCATCATGTCCCACACCCGATTACGATACGCCTTGAGATAGTGCTTCTTAGAGGTGCACTTGTTCATAATCTAGTGGCACACCAGCTCTGAATCTCCAAAGATCTGTAGGTTCTTAATCCCCAACCTCTTCACTTTTCACAAACCCAAGCATAGGGCTTCATACTCTATTGCATTGTTTATATAGCTCCATGCCAGCCTGTACGTATAGTCCTTCTAGATCTTGATTGGGGAAACTAGGAGTACTCCTGCACTGGCACCATTTTTGCATCATGTGCCATCAAAGAAAAGCTTCCATAGCTTTTTTGGTGCAGGTCCCACTTCTTTCTTGGCTGACTGGTCAAGCCTCTTAGGTTGGATGACGGTGTAGCAACCTTGCTCGATCTCAATTACGGCATTGAAGTCCCGCAAGGAGAACTCATCTTCGAGCTGCAACATTCAAGAGCTTGCTCTGTCATGTCCACTGTCACCATTTATTCCTCCATCAGTTGGACCATGTAGTCCTGTGACTCTTCTCCGGGTATCTTCTCTACTAGAAAAGTGGAAGGCTTCTCATTGAATATTTTTAGTCTCCTTCCTTTGAAGGGCACTTCCATGTGTGAGTAGTCTAGAGATAGGTACTCACCTAGCTTCGCAGTGAACTCCCTAGAGAGACACATGCCAAAGTAGGGCGCCAAGTCGACGACCACGATCTCTTGAATGACCACGATGTCGAGAGCTTTGTGCAGCCGAATAGGGATGTATTTAATGACATCGACTGTCTTGACAGGGGTGCCATCCAGTTGTAGCACGCCTTGGCTGCTCCTTGTGTATTCCATCCTAATATTGTCACAGACGAATTTTGACATAACGGTCATGGAGGCACCAGAATCCACCATGCAGTTGTGTACTATGTACCCTTGCATTCGTAATGATAGATAGAAGGGAGGTGGTCTGTTCTTCCCAATGGCTGAGACTATCAGAGGTTGAACCAGGACAATGGGCTGTATTTGCTTGCCATTCTTTATGTTCTTGAGAGATTCCTATAGTAGATCCACCTGGCCTGGGAGTAGAAGAGCATCATACATGCTGATTCTAGTGAGGATTCTCTTCAGCTCATCTACTATGCTCTAGGCTGAGGTACTACTGAGTGGCCTCAACTCTCTGCCTCTTTGTCAGAGACGGATACTTTATCTTATCCTGAGCTTGTTCTTTGATTTCATCTAGAGGCTGAGGTGCTAGAGCTTTAGTCAGAGCAAGAGCTGCTTTGTCTACAGGTGGCTTGACCATGGGAGCTTTGTCCTTGGCTGCCTTTTCCTGGGTTGTGTAAGGCCACAACCTCTTGTATGGTGGCAGTCTAGCAGGTTGTGCCTTATCTCTTCTGGCATATACCTTCAAGGGTTTTGCAGCTTCGATAGGATTTTTGTCTTCCTTGGTGGCGGGCGGCAATAGATCTTCCTCTAGGACGACAAAGTTGCCTTCATCGTCCAAGATCATGTAGAGTTCTTCATCTTCTATGGCACTGTCGACCAAGGTCTAGAGGTAGTGTTGGTGCAGTGTGCAGTCATCCTCTGAATGTATGTCATTGCACGTAGTGCACCAATTGACCTGGTCAGAAGTACCAGTTCGATCTTCAATTGTGGCATTTCTTGAAGGTGGACGCCTCTACAGTTGCTGCTCTGGGGTTCTATCATTTGTCAGTACCAGGGGCAGATATGACCTCCTTGGAGTGAGGTCCATCTGCGCCTGCTTCTTCTTCAGAATAGTAATGTCGTTAGACATGGTGTGATATCCTAAGGCCAAAGCCCATACCTCTTGGAGGATTTTATTTTGAATGTCGTTATCAGGAGGCGGTAACTATGTCTATGGAGGCAATGCATCCAATGGAGGAGGAGTGGAATATTGTGCATATTGCAGGGGAGAAAGGAGTGCTAGAAAATGTGAAGGAGGAGGAAGGTGAGGATAATGTATCTACAAGGGTCGTAAGGATTCATGATCGAGGATAGATTCCATTGCTACTGGGGTGGCTGTCCTGAAGTAGACGACGTGCCCCCAGATGCTGATGGGTATTGAGATCTGGGGAAGTTGGGATAAATGGGCTCCTGCACCCTATGCGGGAGTCTGCCAATTGAAATGATATCCATTTTAGCTTGTTGGGCAGCCTCGTACAGAGCAAGAAATGAGTCTATTCTAGCGATCTTCAGTAGCAGGCAAATGTCTAAGTTGAAGGATCTCAGGTAGTAATGGGTAGCCTAACCTCCTAAAGTTCGGAGTTCATGATGTACCCATTTCCAGGACCTTGCAAACCAGATATTGAAGTCAGACACCTCCTCTTGGGGGTGTCTCTGAATACTTTGGAATTGATGCAGCAGAGAAGAGGGATCAGCAGACTCGTTGCATCCTTTCACAAGTCTATCGACGAGCTGATGCCACCCTGTGATTGATCCCTCTGGAAGTGATCTCCACCAGTAGAGAAGCTTTCCCCTTAGAGAAAGGGCCATCATATGGGTCTTCACACTTTTGTCGATGATGGAGTGTAATGCAGCCAGGGCAAGAATATCTTGGATGTGCTTGTACGCCATTTTATCGTAGCCATCATACATAGGGATGGATTTTAAGGTAGTAGGGGGCATAGCTTACTATCCGGCTAGGGCCAAGGGCCCTATGGAGTCTACCGCCTGGAAGAGATCATCATCATTCTGCTATTGGGAAGCCATGTCTTCTTCTTCTCCTTCGGTTGTATACTCGATGTCGGTACCTTCTAAGGATGTAGATTGCTCTTCGTCCTCGGCCTCTTCTATTTTAGCCTCAGCTTCTTCTTGAATTTTAGCCTCGGCTTCCTCTTCACGAGGTTAGTGATCAGCCAGCCTGATGCGCTCGCCTGGAGCATCAATATCAAGTTCAAAAAATTCATACGGGTTTCATGAATTTCTTGCTTGCCACCTTCTCATTTACATGAAGGCATTAGGACCGATATTTCAGACTCAAAGAATATGTACGTGCAGAGTCGTCAGGTGCTCTAATTTTGAATAGCAATGAAGCGAACACCAGTGCTTCGATTCTGTTTGGGGGTGGAAAACTTCCTTGTCCCACTGGGTGTGCTAGAGAAACTATTGGTTATGAATATACCATGAGGAAAGGATTTTGTATAATGCACCCAGATTCACCCACCAGATTGAAAGGCCAAAAGGAAGGGATGCCTTCTGTTCTAATATCCGAAGAAGGCCAGATTCCTTTGTGGGTTTTTGTGTTAAGATAAGAGTGTAGGGAAAGAGATAAAAATGCAGAAAGAAATTCTAAATGTGATTGGAGTTGGGTGGGGTGAAATAGTAGCACGACAACGCATCAATCACCACTACTAGCAGCAATATAAATACAAAACATAACCATAGAAACTACTACTAACATCTATCCTATGTATCCTCTATCTATGCATTCCAGGAATACTTGACCATCAAATGCCAGAGTCCAGAGTTCAGTACAATAGCAAGCAATGATACAAGAAACATGAAGCAGAAATGACAAGGAGAGGCAGCATACAAGATAAGAGCAGTAGACAGAGCCAAGTATATGTCTTATATAAAGAAGCAGATGCATAGCTATAATGGTTCCCTAGCAGGACATTCCCATTTCACCACCTTTACAATGAAATGTGGTGGCTATTTATAGCCCAATTTCCCCCCCATTACAATTACAGGTACAAAGTCCCAGTCAAACATTAGCTGACAAAAGCGGTCGTGGAGCTGTTGATGCTGACCTTTATCGGGTAGGACTGTACTCGCGACGTGGTCTCCCTGAAGGTTGTATAGCTATGTGGCAGTGCATTAGGTGGAACTTCACATTGACAGGAATGCGGGTAGCTGAGGTAGGTGGAAACTCACATGAGCCTTAAAAGTGGCAGCTGGCATAGGTAGTGTTGTCCATGCTTGTCCTTGCTCCTGTCATGTCTTGGCTCAGATCCTGGAGTTGGACACTTGTTGGATGATGATGGTTGACACATGTTTGCCATGAAAGGCATTTTATCCAACTTTTCCCAGGAGCGCTATCGGGTTACGCAAGTGAAAAACAGCACAATTGGGGAGGGTTTCATGCCTTAGTCATTTTCCTGGGCCTGTTTCCCTACTACGCATCGGTCAAAGGGCACAGCCTGACTTTGCTGTGAAGTCGGGTTGCGCACCAAAACTTGCTAATTCTCACTACTATTTGCACTACGCACGGACAAGGGGGCGCACTCCGACTTCGCTGCAAAGTCGGGTTGCACCCCAGAACTTAGTCAATTTTTGTGCCAGACTATTTCCAAGTGTGCCCAGGAAGAAGGGCACAGTCCAACTTCGCTGTGAAGTCAGGTTGCACCCGGACACTTAGTCAATTTTTCCTAATTCGCTCTGATTGCGCACTTCATAATTTCCTATTGTGCTCCAACTGGATGGCACACTTCAACTTCGCTGTGAAGTCGGGTTGCGCCGTGACACTTAGAATTTTTTAGGAAAACCTGCACTATTTTGGAAAATTGACTGAAGGGGACTCAAGGGGAATATGGAGGAATGGAACTACAAGGAGAAAGGGAAAAGAGGAGGGAAAGAAAAGAGAGCAGCCTTCTTGTAAAAATTGAAAACATGGCACCTCGTGCAAAATGTGGCAACAACTATTATCTTAATCATCTTACAAAGAGCTCATGTTTGCCGATTATTTGGGATTATTTGAAGATCATTTGACTGGATGTGTTATTTTTAGGAGTATCAATTTTTATGGTTTCGAATGACGACTTCAGCATGGTATTATTCTTCAATGAAATGGGTATCTGGAACCATTCACAAATTATTAATTTGAGGAGCAGAGGTCCAATATTTTAATGGGTCAAGTTATATTCCATTAAAGTGATTTATTATATAATGACTTTATATTATGAAATCACTTTATGGATGTGAAAGGAGACACTTTATAATATAATGTTATAACGTTAAGTTATAACTTAAAAAATAACTTAAAGTGGTATACCTAGGCCAAGGGGGGGGGGATGTGGCCCTCTTTATGATGTAAAGGGACATAAATTAAAGATATTATAAATATAAAAATATAAGTATGTGCAACCCTAATTAGGGCACCCAAACCCTAATTGCACCTTTATATTTTGGAGTTGGGCCTCATTTGGGATATGGAGAATTTGGAATTTTTATTAAGCTTTTCACATGGATTTTTGATAGAAGATCAAAGCGCTTGTTGGGAGTGATTTCTCAGCAGGATTGGACTAGTTTCAGGTGGGAGAAATCACCTCTAGTTGAAATATTGAATTTCTCAATTGCAAAGGAATTATTAGAGACTAACAGTGGTAGATCAGGTTTTGCCTATGATTGAAATCAACTGGATTGAAGATCAGAGCTTCTAGGTTTCATTATTTCAATGGTAATTTAAATGGGTCTCAATCCATTTTGAAGTTGTTGAAGTTTGAGGGAAAAAATCAGGCCAACTATGCCATTTTTTGCTCATATTCTGTGGATTTGGTGAGGGATTCATTGTCGATATTTACAGTTAAATCTGCCCTTGTCAAGCGCCCTTTTTTGAGCATTCCTATGTTGATTTGAAAGGAATTTTGAATTTCTAAGGGCTGTCGGACAGATTTGCAGGCTATACATTTTAGAGGGTTAGCAAATTTAATTAGCAGCAATATTTTGAAAGCAGTTTTGGTTGTGTTTAGACTTGCATGTGGAGCAGCCAACCTCGGTTTGAAATCTGCACTCATTGAAGGGCCATTAGGAGGAATGAAGAAGAAAAATTATAGCAAATGAGACATTTTCAAATTTATTTTTCATATCATATTTGCTTCTGTTTGTAATCAGGTTAGGAAAATATGCAAATTTGTATATGTTTTCAGTTATCATAAATTGAAATAAAACTTGTTCTTATTTCCAACTATTGCTTGTTCAATTTACAACTACTTTCAAATCAACCACACAAACTCACAAAAAAAAACCAGACGAGGTGTTCATTACATAGTGTTTTTTAAAAATGATAAGAAAAGAGTTTTGAAAGCATCCTTTACCATTTTACAAAAGGCTTGAGAGACAAAAGACTAAAAAGTGGATAAGACTACCACCAATTCCAAGAATACCAATAAAGTGCAATCCACAAATTTGGATTGAGATACAAACCTACCAAAATAATAAAATCTTGTTAACTACAAAAGAAAAAACAAGAGCATTCTAAAAATCTTAAAGCAATCACTTTTATTGTGGTTTTTCAGATTTCATTTTGTATCTATTCTTCCTGCCATTATTGTGCCAAACCCTAATCCTTTGTAAATTCAAATTTCATTTTATCTATGTTTTTTCAGATTTTATTTATCTATGTTTTCTAAATTTATATATTTTCAAATATCACTTTGTTTATGATTTTCTAAATATAATTTTGAGTATGCCTTTCAATTTTTTAAGTTTCAAAGTTGCACTTTATTTATGTATTTCTAAAACTTACTTTATTATGTTTTTCAATTTTTTTATTTCTAAATTTTTCTATGTTTTAACATTTCTATGTTCTGACTGTATTTTTCCAGATATAATTTTGTTTGTCGTCTCTTCATAGCATAGGGAATGGGGATATATATATGATTACCGACTCTAGAAATAATAGAAGAAGCAAACCATTGAATAGGATGGAGAAAACCATGGGGTTTTCTATGATGACTGCTGATTGTACTCAAAATTTTGATCATATTATTTATGCTCGAATTTGTGTTTTAATGGATTTTGACAAACCCCTACCTAAAAATATCACATTACAATTTGGGGAAGACACTTGGTATCAAGTACTGGACTATGATAACATTCATTTTTGTTGTAGAATTTGCCATGAATATGGTCATTTGGCTAGTGTTTGCCCAAATAAAATTCCTGATCAAAAGAAAGAAGATATAAACTTAGCAGGTTTCCAAATACCTAAGAAGAAGAACACTTAAAAAAAACCAGTTATGAAGGATCAATCAAAGTCATTTGCTAATATGTTTGAAATCCTTTCCACAAATGATGTCCCAAGTGAGGAAGAGGAAATAATGGAAACTGAAATCTTAGAAACACAATTTAAATATGAAGGGAAGAACTGAGAGACAAACCAACAAATCAATGGTTTTCAACAGAAAAAAAAAAAGGAGAAAATTTACACAAGAAAAACAATATTTCAAATGTCAAAACTTCAAATAATGCAGGTCTCAATATAGACTTCATTGAACCATCTAGTAAAATTTTGGCTGTGTATGAGCATTCTTCAAGGTTAGAAGCCATCTCAAATTCAATTGAAATAAGTCAAGAAACAGGGAAAAAAGAAATGAAGATGGATTCTAATCAAAAAGTAGGTCGCAAGACCAATCAATATCATATGGTAAAAGAAGGTGAAAAGCTTGTAGAGGAAGGTAAGATTAATGCCCTTCCCAACATTTTTAGCCCTGGTATTAATGAAGATCATCACTTGGAATATTAGAGGACTCAAAGGGAGTCTTTCAAAAAAAAAAAAAATTAGAATAATGATTTAGATAAATTATCCACATGTTGTTTTCCTTTAAGAAACAAAGATGTCAATGGAGGATATGGACTTAATTGCCAATAAAATTTGGTCAGCTGGAAAAGTGGTTTCTCTCAGTTCCCAAGGGACTTCGAGTGGCATTGCTTGTCTTTGGGACCCAAAAGAGGTAGTTATTCACCATATGGTTGGCAGTTGGGGTTTGTTGGCTATAGCTATTCAAAGTAGACATTCCAACCAAATTATGTTCTACATTATTGTTTATGCCCCAACTTCTTTGGAGGAAAGAAGAAGACAGTGGAAGGATATTACTCATATTATCTCTCATTTTCCTAAATCTTGGATCTTGATCGAAGGAGATTTTAATACCATCCTCTCTCTGGATGAGAAAAGGGGGGAAATAGAAATTTGGACAAAAGCACTGACCTCATGAGCGAATATATTGCAAACCTCCATCTTGTGGATATCCAACCAGATAATGGCCTTATGACTTGGTCTAACAGAAGGCAAGGCTTAGCTTATAGAATGGAGAGATTGGATAGGTTTTTGCTCTCTAAAAATTTCTTAATCCATGGTCACATTCCTAAAGTGAAGACTCTTAATAATGTTGGTTCGGATCATTGGCCAGTCATGGTGGAAATGTGGAAAACCAATGTGAGTTTCTCTCCTTTTAATTTTCAATTAATGTGGCTTAGAGACATTTCCTTCAGACCTCGTGTGCAACAATGGTGGAAGGAAGGTAAACCTAGGCATGGGACTAAGATGTTCTATTTTGCCAAAATACTGCAATACATTAAATCCAAAATCAAGACTTGGAACTGGAAAGAGTTTGGGGATGTTCATAAAAAAAATATGAAGTTATTGCTCATATTGAAAATTTGAATAAGAAAATCCATTTAGATGGCCTCACAGAGAAGAGAAGTGCAAATGAAATTAAACTCACAACTCAGTTAGAGGAATGGGAAAAAAGAGAAGAAATATTATGGAAGCAAAAATCTAGAATTCAATGGCTCAAAGAAGGAGATCGAAACACAAATTTCTTCCACAAATATCTTCTAGCTTGAAGATCTCACAACTTTATTTCTTCCTTAAAATCAGATTCTGGAGATGTTGTTTATACTTGGGATGGCATGAACTCTATTGTTGTTGATTACTTTTCCAATATTTTTGTTGCTAATCCTCTTAACTCAGCTTCACAACAAAATGTTCTTCAAGCAATCCCTTCTCTTATCACTTCTGAGGAGAACTCTATTTTGACTGCTCCTGTTACTATCAATGAGCTTCAACAAGTAGTTTTTAAAATGCAAAAAGGGAAAACCCCAGGTCCTGATGGTTTTCCTATTGAGTTCTACCAAGAGTTTTGGGATATCCTTCATGTTGATTTATTAGAGGTGGTGGAAGAATCCAGGAAAGCCAAAGAAATTTTGAAGGTTATCAATAAAACTTATATTACTCTTGTTCCAAAAGCTCAAGAGGTTGATCATATCTCAGCTTTTAGACCTATTGCTTTATGTAATGTTCTTCTAAAAATCATTACTAAAATCATGGCATAAAGGTTGAAGCCTCTTTTGCATAAGATTATTTCCCCAGAGCAAGGGGGATATGTGGAAGGACGTCAAATAGTAGATGAGATAGTTCTTGCTCAGGAAGCCATCCATTCCATGGATATGCAAAATTCTCCTTCTATGTTCATTCGGTTAGACTTATCCAAATCTTATGACAGAGTGGATTGGCACTTCCTTATCAAAGTTTTGAGGCAATTTGGTTTCTCTAAGGATTGGATGGATTGGATTATGGGATGTATCTCTTTAGTTTCCTACTTAGTTCTTATCAATGGCAGGCCTTCTCAGTCTTTCCCAGCTTCCAGAGGTATTAGGCAAGGTGACCCGCTATCCCCTTATTTATTCATCATTCTTGCTGAATGCTTGGGTAGGACTATAACCAAAAAGAGGGAAATCAAAACCCTTGAGGGAGTTACCATTGCTCATGGAGCTAGACCTATCTCTCATATTCAATTTTTGGATGACTCTACTCTTTTAGGTAAAGCTACAATTAAGGAAGCTTCTAATATTAAGCAAATCATTAGCTATTTTTCTAAGGCTACTGGGCAGTTGATCAATGAAGACAAATCTAAAGTTATTTTCTTTCACTGCTCTACTAGACAGGAATCCATGGTCTTGGATAAATTAAGATATAAGAAGACCTCTCTTCCAATCACTTATTTAGGTATTCCCATAAATATTCAAAGGCATAAAAATAAAGATTGGAATTGGTTGTTGGACAAAGTCAAGAAGAAAATTGGAAAGTGGACCAACAAGTGGCTTTCTTCTGGGGTAGAATCACCTTGGTAAAATCAGTCCTTCAAGCTATTCCTATTTATGTTTCTTCCATTTTTAATATCCCAAAGGCTATTCTTCGAGAATTGGATCAAATCAGTCATCGTTTCCTTTGGAGTGGTACTAAGGAGAAAAGAAAATGGGCCTTGGTGAAATGGGATACTTTATGTCTTCCTAAGAGTGAAGGGGGTTAGGATTCCGGTATTCAATTAATAACAACAAAGCTTTAGCTACTAAATTATATTGGAGGATGTTGCATAACCCCAATGCTCTTTGGGCCAATAATATTCATGCTAAATATGCTGAGAACAAAATTCCTGAAGACCTTGTTCGCTATCAACTTCCTACCAAAGGTTCTCCCATTTTAGCAGTTCTTAATACTGGTGAGGATTTGATAAAGAAAAAATTATTTTGGATCATTCATAATGGTCAACATGCAAATTTTTGGACAGATTCTTGGGATGGTCACAAGCCTTTGATAACTTAGTTTCCCGATTGGAGGCCTTGGATGGAGGAGCTTCACCGAGCTAATTGGATAAAGGTGGCTAATTACTATCAGTACCATACTGGTAATTCAAAGGTTGGTAGATATTGGATCCCTATTGAGGACTGGCCTATTCAAATCCTAGAAAGGCAAAGACAAGATATCCAAGGCATCCTTCATATGAGATCCCTCTCTTGGTCCCATGAAAAAGATTGTTTTGGATGGAACAACACTACTAAGGGTGAGTATTCAGTTGCTCAAGGTTATTTGACCTTATGCCATAATAATCCCAACCATTCTTCTGACATATTTTCTTGATTGTGGGCTCAAAAGCTCTGGCCTAAGGTGAGGTTCTTTAATTGGATTTTATTGCATCGTAGGGTGCTTATTGGTGAGCAACTTATGAAGCATGGTTTTCATGGCCCTTTTAGATGTGAAATGTGTGAAGAGAATGTAGAAAATATCAACCATATTTTTATTGAGTGTACTTTAGCCTCTGAGCTATGGAGGAGAATGGCCACTTTACTTGGCTTACAGTGGTCCAATTTTTTTACTTTTGAATAGCTTTGGAGGGATTGGCCTAATCAAGAGGGTGTTGATCATTTTATTAGGCAGATAGTTTGGATGGGTTCTACCATTCTTCTTTGGAATATTTGGAATGAAAGGAACAACCAAATTTTTAATCAAGATAGGAAGGATATTCACTATATTTGGCAAAATACCATAGCCAACTTAGTTGAATCAGTCCATCAACTCCTTAATCACCCCCAAAACTCCCACCAAATATGGGATCAAGTGATGCAAATATTGAATATTAAATCTTCTAAGGGCAACCAACTTAAAGGGAATGTGAGTATTAGTAAGATGGATAGGACTAGAAATTGGCAACCTCCTCCTAAGGATTTTGGAAAATTCAATACTGATGGAGCCTCTAGAGGGAACCCTAGAAAAGCCAATGTGGGAGGAATTGGTAGACTTTCAGATGGCTCCCTAGTTTTTACTTTTGTTGAGAATTTGGGTATTCTTTCCAATAACCTTGCTGAGGGGTATGGTATCCTCAGAGGCCTTCAGGAGGCTACTAAGGTTGGATGGGAAAATGTGTTAGTTGAGTCTGACTCTCAACTTATGATTAATCTCTTGAAGACTCCTTCTAAGAATCATAAGGTGGATTGGAGAATAAAAATAATTATTGAGAAGATTCAGTTAATCCAGATGGGATTTTTGAAAGTTGATTACAATCATGTGGTCAGAGATCAAAACAAGAGTGTTGATGCTTTAGCTAATTGGGCTTTGGACAAAGGTGATCTTACTTGTTATGGCCACCCTCCTATATGGTGGGCTTCTCAAATTAGGGAAGCTCTTCTTTCTATCATTTCTTTGGATGGCTCCAGTTTTGAAGGTACCTAGTTTCTTCTTGTTTTTTTTTTTTTGCTTCTCTTTGGTTCATTCAGTTTTTTTTAGTTCCCTAGCTCATTCTATTCTTTATTTTGTTTCCTCTGTTGATTCTTGCCTTAATAGTCTTCTGGTCTAGATAGGTCATTGTTTTGTTCAATTTTTTTTTTTTTCTTTTTTTGTTTGTTTTTTAAGGTGGGTGGGTTCTTTTGTTTTGTTTTGTTTTTGTGTTCTTTGTGTTGTTTTTTGTTGTTCTTGTGTTTTTGTTGTTTTTTTTTTTATGTTTTTTGTTATTGTTCTTGTGTTTTTTTTCGTTCTTGTTCTTGGGTTTCTCTTTGTTTGTGTTATTTCATGTTTTTATGTGTGAGTGTTTTCTATGTTTTTTGTTTTTTTTTATTGTCTATTGTTGGTTGTTTTTTATTTTTATTTTTATTTTATTTTTTTAATTTTTTAGGTTTTGGTTGTGTTTATTTTTCATGTTTTTTTTGGGTTATGTCTTTGTAGTGTTTTGTTGTTTTTGTCTTGTTTGTGTTTTGTTATGTGGTTCTTGTGTTTTTCTATGTGGTTTGTGTTGTGGTTTCTTTTATCTTATTGTGCGTGTTTGGTTGTGCTTTTGTTTTTGACACACTCAAGGAGCATGTTTTTTATTTTATTTTATTATTTTTGTTGTTATTTACTTATTTTTAAATTGGTTTTGTGTGTTTGTTTGCTCCTTGAGTATGTCAAAGGTGGTAGGCCAAGTCCGAGTCCTGGGCGTTTTTGGTGGAATGGATACCCCTGCCTCCTTGGGTCTTACCCGAAAGTGGCATCCCTTTTGGGATGTTTTCCACAAATAAAAAAAAAAGTTGGAGTGGCCGGCATCGGATACGCAAAAGCCCACTCACACCTGTTGGGAGCAAATATGCAACTAAAGGCACCACCATTTATTGTGGCTAGGGTTTCGGAGAACCCTAGCAATATTTGTAAAAATTGTATCAAAGAGGATTCTTAAATCCATTATTGTAACAACAAAGTTTTTAGGCTCCCCTCATTTAATATAAATCTCATTTATTGTGCAATATTTGATTCATTTGAATTATGTTTTATTTAGCATTGTTTGGTATCACATTTTTAGCTCAAAAAATGGTGATCACGGTGGGACCCCATAAGGGTTTCATGTTCTGATTTATTTTGAATTCTAAATTACTGTTTGTTGTCTTATTTTGTAGATTTTTAGGAGCACAAATCACTTGTTTTTTGCTTGTTAGGGTTTTTGAGGAGTTGCAAAAAATTGTAGGAGGTTCATGAATGCACTATGGTACTCAAGGATCATCTATAAACGCTTGGAGGTGTTCCAAAAGTACCATGGGGTATCTCATAAGTGCCTAGTATTGTTTTATAGTGATTTGGAGTAGATACGTAGGAAGCTCACTATCTAAAATCTAATTTTTCTATTTTACGTATTTTGGGTTCTTTGATGTATTTTTCATTTTTTCAAGCATACAATGACAAATCATTAAGTAATATGAAAATAAAATCATCTTTGTTTGCATTCTAGATTTCTTTTTTGCATACATTCACACAATCTAGTTAGGGTTTATGTTTTTTATGTATTCACAAATATAAAATGTTACATTCTGATTACATTTGAATTGACAATTGACATAAATTAGAGTTGCATTTTAGGGTTAAAAGTAACTTATTTTATCTAAGTAGGAACATCATTTGGGTGCCAAGATTATTCTTACAATTGGATGATTCTAGGCAGAGGGGTGGATGAACCCTCTGGTTGTATTTGATAGGGAGTCTTAAGTAGTGTACTTCACACCCTTTGGAGAAATTGGTATTCTCTTGTTGGATTATAATTTAGATTTATCAAATTAGTTGCTCATAACATTGTTTGTCCACATTAATAAATGAAAACCTTAAAAGGAATAATTCACACACAGTATGTTTCACTTAAAACAGTAGTGGCTGGATTTAATCACCAACTATTGCTTGAGATTTGGTGATAGTGGCATTCATCTCTAACCACCAATATTTACCCATAGAAATCATAGGATACCCCAGAGCAAACTTGTTAGATTTCATCACCATCAAGAATCTCGTTGCCCTATCTTCATCATAGTTTTTAGCTTTATTTCATTGAGTAATATTAGAACATCAAAACACACAAGATTAAAACTTAAAATGAATACACATTAAAAGGAGATAATCAATGAACAAGGTAAGCCACACTGGTTGAAACTTAAATTTGGTTGCTTGTTTTTTTTTCTCCTTAAATATTTTAGTTTTGTGTTACGTTTGATAGTTTAGTCTGTATTTTGATTTATTTTCTTATGGTATTAACTAGAAACCAAAATAAAACTATAAGACAAAATAACTTAATAGAACATTCATCCACCTTCCCCACCACTTTTGTGGTAGATTATTTGAATGTGACATAGGTAAATTTATGTATAGATCCATCACATTCCTTACCATCCACAACCTACCATATGGCCATGCCCCAAGAGGAGTCAACCTCCCCTACCATCGACCATCATATTGCCCATATAGACATGGAAAAGTAGAAGCTGTCATGAAGTCTTCTAACTATATCTTAGAATCCATTCCCAATTCACCTAGACAAGATCTTACTTTGCATTAGGAGCCTATTTATTCTTAGCCACCATCTACATTTTTTTTTAAGAGAAAAACCCCTTGCGGGGTGGCCTTGGTCTGAGAGATCACGAACAGGGGGTTCTACACCATCAAAGTCACCCAGGAGTCACACTTGACCCTGCCCGTAACAACATTATCAATTGGATTTTGGATACCCAATTTAGCTTTTTGGTAAACGTAGATTGTGGTTAGCCACCATCTACTTTTACCCTAGTGTATATTAACCCTATTTTTAAGCTATTAGTTACACATTCTTCCCATATATCCATTTCCCAACATTCATATGCTCCTAGCACTTTGTATACCTCCACTTACACCAACCCCTTATATGAAGCATATGTCAATGCTGCTTCACAAGTTCCAACCTCACAAGTTGTTGTACATAATGTAACTTGTACCCATGCCACATATTCCATACCTTATAACTCCATACACTTAGCTTCTGATAGATAAATTAGTGAGGCATGGGAACACCTGAATAAATTTCTTAGATAGCATAAAATGCTCAAAAGAAAGTACATGCAAACCCTAAGACTTTACATAGCTCTACTCAAATTATCCTTGTTAACCAGGTTCCATAATGGGCACCATAGTCTTCTATGGTTTCTATCCCTATTCCCCCACCAACTCATATCATTGCCCATAATATTTCCATTGTCCAACCTAGCAATAACCCTCATACATCAACATCATTCCATAATTCTCCATATTTTCATTAGTAATCTCCCATTATTCAATTCACATCGAATTCACCAAGACATCATTACCAATCTCATCATCATTAGTCACCCCACAATATTTCTCCATGCTACCACAAAATCATCAAGTAATTTAGGCCTTCCACATTCCTGAGGAAGACCCTCAAATTAAGGCCATGCAAAAACATATAGATCAATTGATTCAATATACCCTTGGTTTTTCAAACCAAAAACTAACTTTACGCCAATTGATCAATCAACCAATTCATCCTTTGATACCATCACCGTCATATCTAAAAAAATTTATGATACGTAAGTTTGACAAATTTAATGGAACTAAGAATCCCAAAGAACATGTGAGCACTTTTGTACATACCTACTTTAGAATTCAAAACGACAATGCTCTCATGCTTCCAATTTTTTATAAAATATTAGGAGGGGATTCCATAGAATGGTACAATCAATTAAAAAGCCATAGTACCTATATTTTTAAGCAATTGATTGATAAATATTTGATCATTTCATCCTAAATGTTAAAAATAAGATCTCATTGTCTGATGTCTATGCTTTAATGCAGCATGATGATGAATCTATCTATGATTTTAGAAATCGTTGGAGGGTTGTCATCACTAAATTGCCATTTATCCTACCAATGGAGTAGCTAATTAAATTATTCACCAAGATTTGCTTAAAATCTATCTCTTCGATGCTTCAACTATGCACTTATCAATCATTTGAATAAACATTAGCTCAGGCTATTGTAATTGAGGATATCAAAATCTAATAGGACATACATAAGCCTAAAAAGAATGGTAAAATAAGGGCCAATACAAAAGCAACTATTTTGGCCAACAAAAATCAACACAGGCTACCCCAACCACCCAATACAATCAAGTTAATCAAGTGGTGATGAGCCAACCGGTAATGGTTTAACAACAACATGTTCAACAAACACCATAAAAAAATACATATCATGTAGTCCCCTCGACAATACAAGATTTAACAGTGCAAAACATAGTGCTAGTTGTAGAAAACCGTCCTTGGTGACAATCTATCTAAAAAAATCACTAATTCACCCATTTAGCCGAGTCATATGCTTCCCTTTTTAGAAGGTTGTATGATACAAATAAACTTGCTTTGCATGACATTAGACTAGATGATCCCACCAAACATGAAAAACATTATCAGGAACATCTATATTGTCCTTATCATAGGCAAAACGAGTATGACATTAACAATTGCCATGTGTTTAAATACATAGTACAAGACCTCATTGACTTTGGGGTGATCAAGCTTGATAATCCTCTCACTAAAAAAACCAAAAACTTGGTATATTTTAAACACCACTTTCTCATCACGAGGAGGTGCAACGAAATGTAGGGGAGGCTAACACCAAAACTCCTAATCAAGTCAATCATGTACAACAATACCAAGGATTTTTAGGAACCATTCATGTGGTAACTAGAGGTCAAAGAAACAACCAACAAAGGTAACCACCTCAACCATCACAACCTTCTATATCTCCACCATCCAATTTTTCCCCAATACTTCATCACTCATCCATATCCCTAGTCAATCCAACCCTCAAAATCCACCCATAAATCATCCACCTCGATCAGTCATCTCTTTGAGTAGTCAGTTAGATACAAGTCTAAAAATGGATTTCACCAAATTTTCAATATATGAGTTGATCCAACAATGTCCTCCACATTGGGAGACATTAATGGATATTTTAAAATCTATTGAATTGTAATCACAAGATCCTAATGCATTCAACATTTTTATGGAAAACATCCAAATATGCATAGAGTCTTCCATAACATTGTATGACTTTGATATTAAACCAATCTCATCAAAATATGTAGATCCTACATTGCATATCATAGCTCTAATTGACAAGAAGCCTTTTAAAAGAGTGCTAATTGAAAGTGTTTCCTCTATCAACATCATCACCACATTCTCTCTTCATCATTTGAACCTTCCTCTATCTCACATCACCAAGTCATACTTCATCCTCAAAGCATTCAATGATGTTTTGTGTTCCATAGTTGGCACTATTGTTTTTCCCATCGAAGTAGGGGTCAAAATATCGCACATAATATTTCACATCTTAGAAGGATCCATGGCATACAATGTACTCCTTGGAAGACCTTGGATGAGGGAAATGAGATATGTCCCTTCAATACTACATTTCCCATTGCATATTCTCATTAGGGACAAGTACATTGCGTATCGATGGACGTAGAGTCATTTAAGTATTACAATTTCATTTCAAATTTGTATGATTCCATGCTTCCTTCCACTCACATTTTCCAATCACCATCATCCAATACATATACCACATCACCCATCCCTTCATCAAAAACTCTCATCCCTATATCATTCCTAAGGATTACCCTATCACCAACCCTCATAAAACTTCCACACCCCCATCATAGTCATCATTGACTACATGCACATGTGGTCATAGTCAGTCTACATCATCAACATCATTGTCATCCACATCATCATTGTCCATTCAACAACCATACCAATCCAATCCACCACCATAACGTAATGTTTCACAAGTCGAATTGATGGATTGTGAGATATCTCCATCTTCACCATTCCCTGAATCATTATCCAACCATAGTCTTTCCATGTCATCCCAATTCTAGGTCCACCTCACTAATCCTAGTATTGGTGAACACATGGTAAAAGAAATCACCGTCGCACCCCTCACCATCCCTATTGCTAAGTATTTTGGTCATCCATGTGATCCACATTTAGCAATAGGAGCAGTCTATAACATGGATTCAACTCCAAATAACATTAATTTTGTATATGGGGGGATTGAATCTTCATCAAATCCAGCTCCCATAGACAAACCCAAAGAATCGGTTCCTGCCAATATTTCAAATATGTTGGGATTCCCATCTTGATATTTCCACATTATCAATTGGTAAGGCCATGGCCTAGGATTGCATGAACAAGGATTGAATCAACCTATCAATGTTCCATATCAAGAGGTACACGACCATTTAACCACTTATCATTGAACTTCCGGATGATTCGGTATTTTTTTTTCAATAAACAAGAAGAGATAGTCCCTCCTAAGGATTATGTTGATATGACAATGTTCTTTTATAAATCAAAGTGCAAAAGAAGATAAGGTGCTGGAGTCGTGTTTTACACCCGAAGGAATTCCAATTCCGTTATCATTCAAACTTGACTTCCCATGCACAAACAAAGATGTAGAGTACAAATCCTTAATATTGGAGCTTCAATCAACCATAGCTATTGGCATTAAAATACTAAGTATCGTTGGTGATTCTCAACTTGTCATTTACCAAGTGAAAAGAGAATACCAATGTAAGGAACCAGTCTTGAAGCAATATCACGAGGTAGCAATGAAGTTGCTAGAGAAATTTGACTGGTATGAAATTAGTAACTTACCTCATTTGTATAACACTTTTATCGATACAATGGCTTCTTTGGGATCTTTTATCCCTAAGAACAAAATGGAGAAGTCCAACCATTAATCATTACAACAGTGTCCAATTCAGCAATCAAACAAGTAGAGTCTAAAGGTGATAAGAGTGTTTGTTTGGTCCATGTGGAATCCTACAATTCTTACCATGATGAGATTAGAGACTTTCCATATTTAATCCCTTTCTCACCTGAAAATAGCTTATATAAAAATTCACAAATTCTGCTCTTAGTGATCTATGGTATTTAGAAAAAAAATTATTTTAGAAAATATTAATATTTTGCCTAGATTTTTTATCAACTCTTTTACAATTTGAAATTAACTCAGAATATCTTGTAATTTTAAATCTTTATATAATTTACCTATCCAATTATCTTGTTCTACACCAAAATATTATTCATAATGCTCCCCATGCTCAGTAAAAGAAAATGACTCTATACAATCTACTTGAATACCATGCAAACAATATAGTTGGTCAATGTTGCATACCATTTCCAATTATTGTGCAAGTAAAACACAAGGACCAAACCATGTTGCATACAAGTCAACCACTAAAGGAACCGTTCTTTCATAATCTTATTCACTTTAATTTATTGTTCACTCTATTTTATTTTTCATACATTTAAGAAGCACAAGTGCCATCTATACCACTTTTTATAAGAACCATCATAATTTTAACTCCTAAAACTAAGGATCACAGTAATCACGAGTATAAGGATTAGAACCTAATAATAATTTTGTTTCATTACAAATATACACTATCATTAGATATAGAAAGCACTATGGATATGGGCTTGAACTGAGAAACAAATATTTATTGTGTTGAAATAAGAAATATTTTAGGGTCTTTTAAATATTTTCTTATATAGAAGTACGATTCATCAACTGTTAGCAAACAATTACAAATAGTTCACCTTTCTAAGCATAAAAGGATATATTGTAATAAGCTCTATCGTTGAAAGACAAAAAATAACAAAAAATATTTATATTGGAGAATTACCTTAGTGCTATATACTCTAAGTGTCACTAGTTGATTGACATCCGTAAAATGGAACATAAAATATTAAGAGCTAAATAAAAATATAGAATTTTTGGGGCACATATTTAATTTAGTCAGCTATTTATTGCAAGTCAAAAATGAATTAAGAAATGATAGTTTTTTGAGATATGGATTTTGAAACAATGGCATCCCCGAGTGTTCTATTATTTCGTTAAATTTATGTCCAAAATATTTTTCCTCAATTAGAACCAAGAATTCTAAAATTCATAGCCAAAATTTCTTCTTAGGAAAAATACACACATTTGTAAAACATTCTCATCATTATTGTGTGAAAGTACTACCATTGTTTTATAATCTAAAACTTCTTTTAGAAGCATATTAAACCAAAATTACATAAATGAGTTCAGCTCTAGCACCATCTTATCACAATCTCTATTAGAAAAAGTTCTATCTGTAGATGGGAAAAAAGATTGTTCTTCCTCCTAGGTCTAATTAAATTTCAAGTGTGCATGGGGGCTATTCATTAGAATCTCTGCTTCTCCACTTGAGGATCTCTTTCCAAAGGATATCCCAAGGATACGAAGATCCTCAACACAACTAGACTTATACTCAAATTATTTTTCTTATGGTTGTATGATAGTTGATGTAATGCTTGTTTAGATATAATTTTTTAGTTCAATTAAGACAGACACCTAAGGTTTTTGGATCTTTATTTATCTAACGCTTTATCAATCCTTAACGGTTATTTAAACCTAAATAAATAAAGATAATGTAAATGCATGCTAAGTTTAAATCACACAAAATGCATGAAAACAAGAGCTATCCTATATGATTTTTAGAGTTGAATGAGCTAAGCCAATGAGAGTTTGATTTTAGGGTAAACAAGAGAAAATAAGAGCAAACAAGATACCCTAGATGCAACTAGATGACTTTTGATTCCTTGCCTAAGTACTTAAAAATGAAAGAAATGTTAAAATAAGTTCTAAAGTTCTTGATTGATTAGTCATTTAGTATTTAGTAAAGAAATTATAGCATTTTGTAAATGATTAGGGATTTCTAGCTAAGATTATTTTTTTCAAAAAAATGTGATTTTAGCTATAAAAAAATCAACACACAAAAATATAAAACAGATAAATAGAATTTGCAAGCCTAGATAAGGGTCAAATTTCCAAACTACCTCTCTCGAAGCTTGAGTAGAAGTTGAATTGTTGCTAGACTTTAATGGAGAGTTTGACAACTTGTAAAACTTGAACAAAACAATTAGGCATATGCTAAGCCTATATCACACAAAATGCATTAAAATACAAGCTATCCTATATGCTTTTCAAATTTAAATGAGCTAAGCTAAAGAGTATTTGATTTTAGATAAAACAAGAGAAAATACGAGCAAACAAGCTAGCCGAGATGCAACTAGATGACTTTCGATTCCTTTCCTAAGCACTTGAAAATGAAAGAGATGTTAAAGTAAGTTCTAAAGTTCCTTGATTGATTAGCCTTTAAGTATTTCGTAAATAAATTGTAGGGTTTTGTAAATTATTAGGGCTTTCTAGCTAAGATTTTTTTCCCAAAAGAAATGTGATTTTAGCTACAAAATAATCAGTAAACAAAAAGATAACATAAATAAATGGAAGATACAAGGCTAAGGAAGGGCCAAGTGGATGAATTACCTCTATAGAACTTGAGTAGAAGTTGAAGTATTGCTAGACATTAATATAGAAGTTGAAGCATTTCTGATTTGGGTGTTTGTCTAAGTGCAGTGAGATGATAAGCTATCTTCTCAGCTGATGAAAACCTCTATTAAAAATAATATTGAGTATGTGTGCCTTCCTTGGAGTGGAAAAAGAGATGACAAATTTGCTATGATTAGATAAACAATTTTTTTTCATGATAGAATACTGAAGTGTTTTGAGATGAAATTGAAAGTAAATTTAATCTAGATGTTGAAATTGAGTTGTCAAAAGGGAGGAAATCTCTATTTGTTGATGTCTTAGTTGTTTAGGGATGCCTAAAAGTAATAAAAAGAAAATACTTCCAAATTGCTATTGATTAGAGTTGACTTTGATGAGAAAAAGGCAACACAACAATGGTTTAGTATATGGTTTCTATGCAAGGAGTTGAGATAGATCTTATGACTAGTAAACTAACTATGAGTGAGCAAATACAAAAGGAAAGTGTTAAATTAAAATGCTATTTGGATTACAACCAAAGCCAATGTGAATAGAAAATATGCATATGAATACCTTTTAAATCCAAATAAAGGTGAACTTAAATAGTCTTAAAAATCATGGATAAGGGAAATGACAAAGGCTAGTAAGATGATAAAACAACCCTTCAAAAAAGTGACTAAAAATTATTAAATAAAAATGTGGTCCATGAAAGAGGTACGTGGCTGTAATTTTAAATAAAACACAACAATGAGTTAGAATGAAATGTATATGTGGCTGTAATTTTAAGTAAAATGCAGTAATATGGTCATAGAAGGTATATATGGTTGTAAGTTTTTAAAGAAAATATAGCAAATATAGTTGTTCAATATGGATATGGCTATAATATTGAAGAAAATATAGCAATATGGTTGTGAAATGTGTATATAACTGTAATTTTAAATAAAACCTAGCAAATTGTGGTTGTGTAATATGAATATGACTGCAATTTTACAAACAAATACAGTAGAAAGTGTGTGTAAGAGATGTATGGCTGGAATTTTAAATAAAATACAAATGGGTGCATGTAATATGGATATAGCTGCAATTTTAAATAAAACATAGTAAATAAAGAGAAGAAGAAGTGGGATATGGTTGTACTATTGATAAAATATAGCAATGAGGATACGAAAAGAGGTATGGTTTCACTTTTAATAAACTGCAACAATAAGGATAAGAAGAAAGGGTATGGCTGCACTTTTAATTAATTGCAACAATGACGATGTAAAAAAAAAGGTTAAATGCAATAATAAAGAGATATGAGCAGTGATTCGTGTGCAAAGAATACAAACAGAACTGCAATGAACTATTTAGAAGTAAAAAAAGAGATGCATATGGCTGCAAATAATAAAAATGCAGAAATATAAGTATGAAATGATTTATAATAAAATGTAACAATGCTAGTATGAAAAGAGATGTAAATACTACTATAAAACTTAAATAATCTACAACAATAAGCAAGATAATAAGATGACTAAAATTTTAATTAAATAGAAGTGCAATGGAACTGAAAATGAATGATATGGTATTAGGAATGATAAATAAGAACTAATTTAACCTTTTATGAAATTAAATGAGCATTAAACAGTGATTGATATTGTAATTAAAATAGGGATGTAGAGGAGTGAAAGATGCATGAAGTGATGGATATATTGATGTAGGATAGTTAATATAACATCTAGTAGAGCAAAGTAGCATTTAATAGTGAAATATTAATAAAATTGACAAGGTATGGAAGTTTTGCCCAAGACATAAATAAATCTACAATATTAAACAAATATTAGAATGACTGAAATTGTAATTAATAAAAAATTGTGGAGGCATGCAAATATATGTAAAGGTGACAATAATAGTGCAAAAAAACTAATTCAACTTCTAATAAGAGCAAATTAGTATTTAAATGGTGAAATAAATTGAAAATATTGAGACATGTGAATGCTGCCCAAAACTTGTAAAATGTACAATAGTAAACAAAAGGGAGATGGAAATTACAATGGGAAGTACTCGAAGCTTGGAAAAAGGGTGAGATAACAAAGAAATAACAGCCTTGAATCTTTCACATCTTGCCTTGAATTTACATACAAAATATGAAAGAGGAATTACAATAGGAAATGGCTATCTTAATCCTATGTTTACAAATAAAATAAACATAAAATTAAATGAGCATGGAAGGAAATAGAGGAGTTAGTTTTTTGCTTATATAAATAATATTATTGTAAATAAAGTGACAACAAGTATTATAGTATGAAATGTAAGGAAAAGATGTGATAAAACCCTACAAAAGGAAAATTAGGATCAAGATATGGATGATAACTATGAATGCAAGTTAAAGTAAACCTACAAAAGAGATGTTAGAGATCAAATGGAGATGATATTATTGATATTAATGCTAAAAATATAGTATTAATGGTTGTAAATGAAGATTAAATAACTGCAAAATAGGAATTAAAAACTTAAAAGCATGGAATGTAAGAGAAAATGAGGAAGTCGATGAAGTTATAAATCTAGCAAAGCTATGTTAGAGAGCTAAAAATAAAGGGAAGCATATGGAATAAGAAGATAACTATTATAAGGGTGATATCACCTAGCAATGGCTTCTCCCAAGCACTAATACTTCCTTACCACCAAGTCCTCTTGCCTTGCTTGACTTCCCTTCATAAATGCTTGCACAATGGATGAAAATGCTTGAGAATGCTTGCTAAATGAAAGAGATGAGAATGAATATGCTATAGAAGTATTGGTAGAGTATATATATAGTAAAAAATATGGTGAATATCTATCCAATGGATTCTATTTACAGATTTTTAGAGGAAGGATTGAGGGGGAAATGGATTCAAAATTCTTTTGGAGGAAAAACCAAAATTTGAAATTTGTGAATTTGGTGCATTGTTGGGCCATGCGGGATCAATGGTAAAATATTGAGGAAGGTGATCCACATCAACTTAGATCATACCATAATATTATAAGAATTTGGTAATTAACCACTAAGACCAAATTCACCATTGGTCTAGGTAAGTGTAGTTTTTATGCATTTTTTGAAATTAATAGATATCTAAACATAGGCATATTTATATTTTTTTTAAAGCTATTTTTTAGCCCGATCTAATGGTGGTGGTTTTGTGAATTTTTGGTATTTTTTACTTAAATATGACCTTACATTTTAGGGCTATAAACACTTTAAATTTGGGTATGAAGATGATTGATTTGATTTTCTTGATTTAAAGTCTTGCAAAGGCAAAGTTATTGATGAGTTTTGCTAATATTGGGAGTTGATAAAATATGTAAAATTTGATACCTAATTTGACAATGTTATGATACCTTGATGAGGTATTGTTTGATGCCTTAATTTAGGATGACATTGGCTATGTCTGTCAAAATTGGGTGTCTACACCATCATATTCAAGCAATATAAGAGAACACAAGGGCTATGAATGATTCACTCATAAAGACAAATGTCAACAATTTAAAGAAGTAAAATCAAATATAGAGTAGAAGTAATTTTATCTATAAATAGAACTTAAAACCTTTTGAAAGTGGAAGAACAAAACACTAATAAATAGTTACATAAACCAAAATAAACTAAAAAAAAAACTCAGCTCAATGTAATATTAAATGAAAAAAAATAATTATGTAGATAGACCACTAAGGGAGAAGTAAATGGAGAAAATGCAATCTCTTTTGTAATCATTGATGTCAGATGTTAATTCAAAGTATCATACAATATTGCTACAATATGGTATAATGTATTTTTAAATAATACTTGATATAGGCCAAGCAATGAAGGAGCCCATAATATCCTTCGTTGTGGCCATCTCATAATTCCTTCTAAACAAGATTGTTTCCTCTTTATGGAAAACATGCACCTTGATTTTTCAATAACCTTCACCCAACTGTTGAGCATGTACAAGGTCTTCAAGGATAATATTGATCAATGTACCTTCAACACTATGTTATCCTAGATCAATCATGATGTAATTATCCATAAAGTGAGTATTCCTGTATCATTAACTTGTGTTTATAATTTAATGATTATATTCCTTAAAACTATCAATTCATATGTTGTTTAGAATAATGTATTATGAACATTCATTCCTTAAACCCATATTTTGGATTCAAACTTTATTCATGTTATCATTTTTTTATTGAATTATTTTAAGAAACCCATATCCTCTAGGAATATTATATTTTACATGCTTTTCTACCTATTGCTATTTGATATCAAATTTCTTTATTGATTGCATTTATATTATGTTCTCTAAATTTGTTTTAACATCTCCTTTTTATGGAGATCAAGATGCTTTAGTGAATATTTTTTGACCATTTTGTACCCAATGCTTCAAATTATACCAAAGATCTTACTTACCTCTATGAATATTGAATAACCTCATTCATTTTTAAAGTTGGACCACCCTGGGTTTTGTGCAATCTTAAAAAAATTCTAGGTGGATGCTCGTGTCTGTGGTTCTGGATCATAGTGTCTATCAGAGTATTGGTATGGTGTCCTCATTGTGTAGGACAAATTATGACTTTCCTTGTCATGGTGTAGTTGATGCCCTTATTGATGCTCTCCTCTTTACTTTGAGTTGGCACTTGCGTGGCAATTTTGTGATCAAGAGGTCTTGGCGAGCCTTACAAGTGGTGGGGTCTTACTGTTCTATAGGAACTCTTCCCGTGGTTGGTGGTACTAAGAGGATGGTGGAGTCTCCTAGCTCTCTTGGTGGTTGTTCCAGTTCGCCCTCTCGGGATGAATTCTGATGGCAGTGAAGAAATCTATTCTTTTTCTTTTGGGAAGGACTCTGATAAAATTTCTAGGAAGATTCAAGTCTCTTCCAAAAGTGTTTGGGGGAAGGCCTCAGCTGTGGAAGCCCTTACTCATTCAGTAGGTACCACTCTAAAATTATATTTACCTCCTAAAGTTATCCTCGAATATCTTGTGAATTTGGATCTAGAGACTTCTCCTCCTACTGTTGATTGTGGTCATCGCACATCTAAGCAATTGAACTACAAAGAGGGTGTATCTCTTAATTCTCCCCTTCCTCTTGCCCTCCTAGATTATGATTTTCTTCCTCGGGTGTGCATTCGATATAAATCCGTGAAGTAGGTCTATGCTCTCGAGGCCTCTAGGGAGCTCAAACATTATGTTTTTTAGGATTTAAAGCTTATTGATGTTAATCAAAGAAATATTTGGTGTTCATTGAAATCAATGCTGGATATGTCCGAGAATGTTTCATGTTTAGCTACTACTATTGCTCAGGGTATGGAGAAGCTGGTGTAGAACTATCTCAGTTCCCCCCTTCTTCGATGCCTTGTGCACTTGTTGTTAGTAGTTTTTTATGTCTGCCTCATTTCTTTTTGGTGAGGTTTTGTTCTATTTTTTGTTCTTGTGGCCTTTTTTGTAGTGGTTGTGGGACCTCGATAAAACCCTCTCCATTTTAATATTACCAAAAAAAAAAAAGTGGATCCTTCTCTTTCCATAGAATGACTAACAAATTATATCATTTATTTTTTAAATAAAAATGCTTTGTCTACGTTTTATTTTGAATATTTCATAAATAATTTCATTTTTATGTAGCTAGATTGTTACATATCATATTTCTTGGCAATATTATTTTTAATTGCTTTCATTATAATGGCATAGAGATTTTATTAAAATCTATCCAATGCAATAATGTTCTCATTTAAAAATTTTAATGTATTGTATGTATTTCATTTCACTAGCCAAGTAGATTATTGTATCACATTTTTAATATAATAAATCCTATGTGCCAACACTCTACCAAGCACTTGGCACCAACACATAACACCATATTAGATTCAAATATTTAAATGAAAGCATCTTCATATGTCAATCACTAATGGGATCCTTTGAATCTCCCTCAAATACCCCTAGGGTAAGGCTATGGTGGTCATCATAAAATATTTTAATCTTGACAACAATTAAGACATTGTAAAGGGCTATCATTTTTCCTTCTTAAATAAAAGTTGGTGTAGAAAGAGATTAAATATTTTGGTATTCCTATACAAGTTAGAGAAATTGTTTTTGTAGACATAGAAAGGGGATTCCATGGACCCAATTCACCAAGGTCTTATAAAATTTATTTTTAAATTCATGGCTAAGAGAGGAGGCAAAGTGGAGGATTTTAACCAAAAGTTGATCAGTGCTCTAGTTGGAGATCTCAATTTTGTGGATCCTCCCTCTATTTGAATAATGATTCACTCAAAACTCTATCCCTTGTTAAATATTCTAAGGCTAAAGCTACCTCCAAGGTTAAGGAGGCAAATTTGAAGATGGAGCTAAAGAAGAAGACAAATATGAAGGACCTAGGTGAAGCTGCTACCCATCCAAGAGGTTATAAAGGTAGTGATTATAGGACTAGATGATCCAAGCATTTAATGGCTAAGATGAAAAAGAATGATAAGGTCACCTTATGCATTCTTGAATCTCAATATTTTTAGGATTCCTTATGTATTATCCTAAAGAAATGTAAATTGTCCAAGGGAGCTTCTATGGGAATAAATTTTATTATTATCTTTTCGTAGGACACTCTTAGTATTTCCAAGTCCGCTAAGGGATTCATGAAGTATGTGTTGAGATATTTATGAACCACTTCAAATATGGATGTTTCCTTTTTTGAATAAGTTAACATGTTGATGAAATAGATACAATGGGATCACATGCTTAGGTGGGAAAGGAACCATAAGTGGATCATGAAATGAAGGAGTGAAGGGTTCTCCTAGTTCTTTTTATTCTCTTTGTTCTCCTTCTTATCTTATTTTTTCTCCTATGTATTTTGGTTTGGATTCTTACTGGTGTTAGGTCCCTTTGTATAGGGTAATTTTATGTATGTTTCATTTTAGTCTTTTCCTTGAAAGCTTTTGCTTCTAGTTTGAAAATAGTCTCTAGTTTGTAAAAGGTTCAAGGATTCTTTCGAAACCCCTTATTTTATTCTATCCAAAATATATATGTTCAACACTAAAAAATATGTACTAGTTGTCAATACAAATTACCATTCTACTTTTTCACTTGGTGTCAATATGTAAAATCCTATAATATAAATCATCTTAAGTACCTTCTTATAACTGCCAAAATTCAAATTATTTTTATTTTGTAGGGATGTTATAATCGTATTCTATATTCCTATATATAAATTAACATTAATATAGCCTCAAAATGAACTAAATCATTGTACCCTTTGCCACCATCCTAGACATCATGGCATAGATTAAATATTTATATTATTAGAAGACATTAAATACATCATGTAAGTAAAATTTTAATATTTATCATCTCTTAACTAAACATATACATTTGAAAAAAAATGTTATAATTTTAACAAAGAATTTTATCAATTCCATCACCTACCCATCAACAATATCAATATATTATAATGTATTTAAACTACATTGGAAAATTAAGTTAATACAATAGTTATTACGTATATGAAAAAATGTTATATCTATATAAATATATTTTGTTACTATATCTGAAAAAAAAAAAAATTAGATGTGTGCCTTGCATTTTCTCTATCCCTCAACAAAATAAAAGGCTAGAAAGCTAAGACCTCACTTTTTCTCACATGTTTCAAAGAAAAAAAAAGTAACCTTTTGAATTCCCTATAAAGTCATTTTGTTAAAATTTTCCAATATATAGGAGCCTATGGATAATAATAATATAATATAATAAATGATTAATTTATGGTTAAAGGTATTTATATTTGCATGGTCTTTCATTTGTTAATCAATAGAAGTATTACTTTAAGATACATAAAAAATTTACAAAATATAATCAAATATTAAAAATATAAAAATAATAATTTCCATAAAATATGTAGAATATATCAATGGAGACCTTGAAATGGAATGCCCTTGATTTTTATCCCTCATTATTATTTATAATTATAAAAAAAAAAAAACAATTGATGGAGTGCTTATCTCTACATTACCTCAATTCAATTTTATAAATAGTAAAGATTCCATTAAATTTATTTTTAACCAATATTTATAAATTTTTCTTTAAAAAATTAGAATTATCTATTGCAAAATTGTGTGGTGATGAAATGGACGAGCATGGGAACATCCAACTCATTGGAACAATAATTTGATTTAAGGCTGGAAGTTCTCCTAGGTGGGTTATTTATTCTACTCATTAGGGATTTGTTTGTAAACAATGTTTGATATCGTTCAAGCAATGAAGGAGCCCACAACATCCTTCATTGTGGTCATATCATAATTACTTCTGAACAATATTGTTTTCTCTTTATCAGAAACATGCACATTAACATTGGAATAACCTTCACCCAAATGTTGACCATGTTCAAGGTCTTCAAGGACAATACTAATCATTGTGCCTTCAACCACTATGTTATCCTAGATCAATCATGATGTAAATATCCATAAAGTGGGTACTTTTTTATTATTAACTTGTGTTTAGGATTTAATTATTAGATTCATTAAAAATATCAATTCATATGTTGTTTAGAACAATGTATTATGCTCATTCATTCCTTAAATCCATATTTTTCATCCAAATTTTATTCATGTTATCATTTTTTTATTGAATTATTTTAAGATAATATAATTAATATAATATAATAAATCCTCTATTCCAATACTATACCAAGCACTAGGCACCAACACATAACACCATCTTACATTTAAATGTTTAAATGAAATCATCTTCATATGTCAATCACGAATGGGATCCTTCAAAGCTCTCTCAAATCCCCTAGGATAAGGCTATTTGGTCATCATGGAATATTTTACTCTTTATAGCAATTAAGACATTGTAAGGAGCTATAATTTTTCCTTCCTGAATCAAATTTGGTGTAGGAAGAGATTAAATATTTTGGTATTCATATACAAGTTATTGGAGAATCATTATTGCAGACTCGGAAAGGGGATTCTATGGACCCAATTCACTAAGATCTTATAAAATTAATTGTTGAATTCGTGGCCAAGAGAGGGGTAAAGTGGAGGATTTTAACCAAGCATTGATCAGTACTCTAGTTGGAGATCTCAAATTTAGGGCTTCTCCCTCTAATTTGAAGAATGAATCACTCAAAACTCTATCCCTTATTAAATATTCTGAGACTAAATCTACCTCCAAGGAGATAAATTTGAAGACAAAGTTAAAGAAGGAGATAAAGCTGAAGAAGGACATAGGTGAAGCTTCTACCCATCCAAGAGATTCTAAATGTAGTGATGATAGGAATATATGCTCCAAGATTTTAATGGCTAAGATGAAAAATAATGAGGTCACCCTATGCATTATGGACTCTCAAGATTTTGAGGATTCCTCCTCTGTTATCATGAAGAAAGTTGAATTATCCAAGGGGAATTCTATGGGAAGAAATTTGATTATTATATTTTCGTAGGACACCCTCAGTATTTCCAAGTCCACTAGGGGATTCATGAAGGATGTTATGATATCTTTAAGAAACAATCCAAATATGATTGTTTTCATTGTTGAAGAAGTTAACACATTGATGGAATAGATACAGTGGGTTCATAAAGACCCTTAGGTAGAAAAGGAACCAAAAGTGGATGATGAAATGAAGGATTGAAGGGTTCTCCTAGTTCTATTTATTCTTTTTGTTCTCCTTATCTTCTTTTTTCTCCTATGTTTTTTGATTTGGCTTCTTGCTGGTGTTAGTTCCCTTTGTGTGGGGTAATTTTATGTCTGTTTCATTTTAGTTTTTTTGTTGAAAGCTTTTGCTTTCAGTTTGTAAATAGTCTCTAGTTTGTAAAAGGTTTTAGGATTCTTTCAAAACCCCTTCTTTTATTTTATCCAAAAAATATATGTTCATCACTAAAACATAGGTACTAGTTATCAATAAAAATTATCAATCCACTTTTTCACTTGGTGCTAATATGTAAAAGCCTATACTATGAGTCATCTTAAGTACCTTCTTATAACTTCCAAAATTTAAATTTCTTTTATTTTGTAGGGATTTTAAAATTGTATTCTATATTCATATATATAAATTAGCACTAATATAGCCTCAAAATGAACTAAATCATTGTACCCTTTGCCACCATCCTAGACATCATGGTATAGATTAAAAAATTATATTATTATAAGTAAATTGTATGGAACATGTAAGTAGAATTTTAATATTTATCATCTCTTAACTAAACATAAACATTTGAATAATTTTATTATGATAAGTAAATTGTATGGAACATGTAAGTAGCATTTTAATTTTATCATCTCTCAAATAAACATAAACATTTGAATAAATTTTATTATGATTTTGACAATTCATTATATCAATTGCATCACCTACCCTATCAACAATATCAATATATTTTAATGTGTTGAAATTACATTGATTGAAAAATTTAATATGATGATTATTACGTATAAGAAAAAATATTACATCTCCAAAAAAAAATTAGATGTGTGATAAAAGGTTTACAAAACTAAGGCCTCCTCACTTTTTCTCACATGTTTGAAAGAACAAGAAGAAGAAAAGAGTAACCTTTTGAATTTTTCAAATGGCCTACCCTATAAAGTCATTTTGGTTAAAATTTTCCAATATATGGGAGCCTACCGACAATAATAATATAATATAATAAATGATTAGTTTATGGGTAAAGGTATTTATATTCTCATAAATGCTATTATGGTCTTTCATTTAAGAATCAATACATGTATTATTTTAAGATATCTAAATTTTTTACAAAATACAATCAAATATTAATAATATAAAAATAATAATTCTCATAATGTAGAATAGATCAATGGAGACAAAATGGAATTTCTTTTATACCTCATTATTATTTATATTTGAAAAAAAAAATCTGTAGGACAGTCAAGATTTCTTATCTCTATATTGTCCTAATTCAAAGCATCATACAATATTGCTACATGGTAGAATTTATTTGTAAATAATGTTTAATATAGACCAAGAAATGAAGGAGCCTAGAACATCCTTCATTGTGGCCATATCATCATTCCTTATAAATAATATTGTTTCCTATTTATGGGAAAAAAGTACATTTAATTTGCAATAACCTTCACCCAAATGTTGACCATGTACAAGGTCTTCAATGACAATACTAATCATTGTGCCTTCGACCACTATGTCATCCTAGATCAATCATGATGCAAATATCCATAAAGTAGATATTTTTATGTCATTATCTTGTGTTTAGAATTTAATAATTATATTCCTTAAAACCATTAATTCATATGTTGTTTAGAACAATGTATTATGATCATTCATTCCTTAAATCCATATTTTGCATCTAAGCTTTATTCATGTTATCTTTTTTTTATTGAATTATTTAAAGATAATGTAATTAATATAATATAATAAATCCTTTGTACCAACACATAACACCATATTAGGTATAAATATTTAAATTAAAACATCTTCATATGTCAATCACTAATGGGATCCTTCGAAGCTCTCTCAAATCCCCCTAGGATAAAGCTACACTAGTCATCATGGAATATTTTTTTTTGGTAATATTATGATAAGAAGGTTTTGAAAAGGGCTCCTAAACCTTTTACATTAGAAAGAAATAGTAAAGAAACTAGTGCACTAAACAAACTAAGTAGCAGAGCATAAAATAAAATACACTAGAAACATCACAAACTAGGAAGGCCAAAGTGGCTAAAGAATCCTGAGAAGACCTATGGAAGAACCAAGGTAGTTCTACAACACAGCATCAACCTCAAAAATAATCTCGTTGGATATTTAAGCTGCCTCCTCTGCATAATATATTTCATCTTTTTGGAACTCCAAACCACGTGTTGTTTGATCTCCATAAACCTAAGACTGTGAAGAATATTACTCTTCTTAATCATAGATTTTCCTGCGGAATACATCTCACTCACCATATTTTCCTTCGAAACTGTCCTAGGAAGGACCTCGATCTCCTCAATAAAAATGTGCATGTTGGATCTAGGGGAAGACTTTCTAGAATTTCTTTTCTTATAACTTATACGTGTGGAATTATGCACCGCCATATTCCCCATGCAAGAACCTTCCCCAATATTAACAGGGCTAGTGACCAGAGATGCCAGCTATGTATCCCCTCCTTCATTAGAAGTCCTCCCAACCAGAGAGCCCCAAACACCCAAAGCAGTCTCAAAAACTTTAGTGATCTATTTTCCCAACCTAGAGTCCCAAGAAGGGGAACACCCTAACTCTTCCTCAGAGTTGCCCTCCTTATCCCATAGAAATAACGTATCACTGCAAACCTATATGGTAATGGAGTTCAAAGAACACAAAATTTCATCAACAACAATACCTTTTTCCTACGTAGCTTTTTCAAATAGGATAAATGTAAACCCTTGTTACAGTGGAACCTTACCTATGCCTTATTGAACAACCAACATTGACCTCCTAAGTGAGTTAAATAGGAATACCAGGATGTTCATAAATCTCTGTCTCCTTAGAAGATTCAAGAATATTTCATGAAAACTTCGCACCACATCATACATAGAATCTATAGTGAAATAGTCCATGATAGCTTTAACCACTTTGTTCCAAAGTGTCGGAAGGGCCTTAGAACTAAACTGTTCTATATCCTAGGCAAAAACATATCTTTGTCTAAAAAGAACCTAATCTCCTGCACCAGTGAGTGCCTCTCCTTGTGCATAGCTCCATCCACCATGAGCCCAAGCACTCGGCTCACAAGATCCATCGAGACTTCGAAGGTCCATGAGCCCACTTGAATACACCTATCCTTCCATGAAGCTACCATCCAATTCGAAAGAATTGGATTATGAACATGAAATTTTTGGATGCATTCCAGCAATCCCCCACTCTTTACAATATTTACTACCTCCTCATTAGCATTCAGTGACACTGGTTCAATTCTGGACTTAGGGAGAACCGACTTACATTTGCATACCTTGTATTTATCCATTATTTCACTACAGTAATAGAACCAAGGGGAACTAAGGCCAAAAAACCACCAAATAGGACCAAATAGGGACACACAAACAAACTCAAAAGACCACAAAAACAACCCACTCCCACCCATGGTTTAAACAACAACAGAACCTACATTGAACCAAACCAAATCAACAAAATCATAGCAACTATAGAAAAATATTAACAACATGTAAGCCTTGCTACTAACATAGGGACTCCGCTTGGACTCATATTGGCACAAAAGAAACTTTGGTCCATAACATTTCATGACTTTCAAAGAGAACTCAGAATCCTTAGCCCAAAAGGAGGGACAATAGAGAAGAAAACAGGAAATGTTCGAATAAAAAAAAGACCACCTCGATAAAAGACCAAACCCCATAGTGCCTATGTGATGCCATGTGATTAGTATAAGTGGAACTCCTAGAAAATTCCACCTCACTCGGCCCTTAGCAAATACAACACATAGGTCTAGCAGAGAAGGAAACATGAAGCACCTAGTGTAAAACAAGACCACCTTAGCAAAAGACCAAACCCCGATACACCTTTGTGAAGCCACAAAAGTTAGATAAATGGAACTCCCCTATAATGCCACCTCATCTTGATCATCACCAAACACAACATGTAGATATGGGGAGTTTCAAGGAAGAAAAACCAATATCCCAAAAAAACATATGATTCCCAATGCAAATGGGTAAACCGAGGCTAAATTCTAACAACGAAGCGAAGGTGAATGGGAGCCACATCATCTTAGAATTTAAGAGGTATCTCATCCCACATGAAATAAATGTTATCATCTGAGAACATCCACAAGATTTTCCATGCCAATGTTAGAATCTACCAATGTTTAAATTAAAGACCACTATAAAGTACCACTTGGTAGTAATTACAAACTTTAAAAGGTACCCCATTCCACCTAAAATAAATGTTACAGTCTGGGAGTGTCTGCAGGCTTCCCCACACCAATGCCAAAACCTGCCACTATTTTATATAAATACAACTACAAAGCACCAATTGGCAGCACTTACAAACCAATGATTAAAGTGTTTTTAACAAGACATTCCCTACCATAGTACTCCTCATATCCCAATACAAAGTATAATATGGGGAATAGCCATATAGCATAATACAACGAAGAATATATATTGTCCAACACCATCACTATTGGTACCAAAACACTTGGATCCACAGACTTCCACCATCCATAAAAAATTAATTAACATCATTGTAGGCACAGTTAATAAGGTCCTATGGAAAGTCCCTCTGCTAGATTGTGTATCCATGGATATTTACTCCAATGTTTTCCATGACATCTACTATGATATTTCCTTATATAAGCATGTGAGATATTTGAACATCCTCCAACTCCTGATATAACACCACTCCCTCATCAATAAGGTTGGCAATTTTCTAACTGACATGGCAGGATCCTTTAATCATACTAATTATGTTACATGAGTCACCTTCAATAACTACTTTTTTGAATTTGAATTCACTTAACAATACAATCCCTACATAAGCTACCCTCACTTCTGCCACTTATGATGAATTTAAACCCAAAGGATTCAGCATACACCAATAGCAGATTGCCATCGTGGTCTCGGATAATGCCTCCCAATCCTACCTTTCCTAGATTTCCCTTCATCGTCCCATCAAAGTTTAATTTAACCCAACCAAATGGAGGGGTGTTCCATTTAATTGAATTTATAATATTAGGTACAAAAGAAGGATGATCAATATTTCCAAATCCCAATAATCGTTCCAACCTAACTTCACTTGTAATAGAAGCCTCCAACGGATCAGAGGATGTGAAGGTGCTCTCCACATTCTCCACCATCTTATCAATTATATGATTGCTTACAAATGTCATCGACATAGTTTTGTCATTGAAAATTTTAGCATTTCTAGCTTTCCACACTCCCCACATAGTATGAGGGAGAAGCAACCACCAAAAGAACTTGAGATGTGGAGAATGAAAGTGCGGTATCCACTAAAGAATGCAATCGTAAATTTACTCTTGAAAAACCCACTCAACTCCAATACACCTAAGAATAGAGATGATCACTTCCTTGAAAACATGGCAATAGAGCAGCAAGTAAGAGGTCGATTCCCAATAGGATTCGTAGAGGTAACACCTATTGACCAAATTCCAACCCCTTTTATGAAGGTTCTCTATCGTCAAAATTCTATTTTGGGAAGCCAACCAGAAAAATAAATTCACTCTAGGAAAAAGGTGCTTGAGCTAAAGTACACTAAATAAGAAATTAGCATCCTCCTCCTCACTTAAACAATTATAGGCTGCTTTAATTATAGATATTTTTGACCTCTCCAGTTGCCACATCAAGCGATATTTGATATTAGCTTGAAGAATAACACAGAGGCGCAACTCACTAGCTAGGATCTCCTAAACCCGTCTATCACCATCATTTCTTACACATTTCAGCAAGGATGGCCAAATAGTTCTGTTCCCTCTAACTTCAAAAAAGTTAGCCACTTTTACCATACCCACCTCTCTGGAATTAATTACCAGTTCTCAGAGTCACACGTCCTCAACCAATGGGTGATCACAAACCCAGACATCTTCCTAGAAGAAGGCCTTCCTATCCCTGATAACCCAACTACAATGTTGTTTAACCAGGTCCCTAGACTTCTCCAAACTGTTCCTAAAGGTCGATCGACCTGACAGTAATTCGTCAAATAGAAAGGAACATAACATGTATTTAGATTTCAAAATAGATAACCATACTTTGTAGGTATTCGAAGCCAACTTCCATTAAATCTTGGGAATTAGTACTTTATTCATCCAAACTGCACTCTTCAAATTAAATCCCTCTTTGGATTTATTTCTACAAACTACCACCCATGAAAAAAGGTGAAAACTTCCTTTCAACTTCAGGCCAGCCCACAAGAATGCTTTACATATATAGTCAAATTTTTAGGCCATTTTAATAGGAACATGAAATATTAACATAAAATAAATAGGAATGCTTTGTAATGTACTTTGCACTAAAACCACCTTACATGCTTGACTCAAAAGTGCACCCTTCCACGTCGCAAGTTTTCATTGAATTCTCTCTACCACCATAGACCACAATTCAAATTTAGCTCTCCCAATGAAGAAAGGTAATCCTAGATAAGAATAGGGGAAACAAGCAATACGACAATTCAAAACTTTAGCTATTTCCCTCTGAATCATCACTGGAGAATTAATGAAAAACAAGCTACTCTTAGCAAAACTTATTTTGCTAGCCTATGGCCCTTTCATAACAATCCAAAATAGACTTCACTTCACTAGTCACCTCCACAGAAGCTACATAGGAGATAAGAGTATCATCCATGAATTGTTGGTGGGATATAGGGTTGCAAGTGGTTGCAAGCCACAAACCTAGAGTATATCGATATCTATTGAAGGCTCTGCCCAAACCCTCTGCTATGATAATGAAAATAAAAGGTGACAATGGTTCCTCCTATCTTAGCCCCCTATATGAACAAAAAAAACTTGTTTGGGACTTGTTTATGAGCACCGAAAACCAGGTTGTCAAGAAACAAACTTGTACCAAACTGATCCATTCATAACAAAAGCCAAACTTCCTCAAAATCTTTATTAAAAATGGCCAAGAAACCCGGTCATATGCTTTGTTAATATATAATTTTAAGAAAAAAAACCAGATCTCACACTCTTGTACACTAAATGCAGTAATTCATGAATGACAATTACGCCATCTAGAATTTGCCTTCCTGAGACAAATGCACTTTGAGCTTCATCAATAAGTTTTGGGAGAAGAATTTTGAGTCTATTGGCAATCATCTTTGAAAGTATATTATACATCGTGTTGTGGAGACTTATGGGTCTAAAGTCATTAAAAGTAGAAGTTGTATATTTTTTAGCAATGAGAGCAAGATAGGTCACATTCACCACCTTTGGAATAAACTTATTTCTTTGGATCTCTCTCAGCTTCACACACATCCCCCCCATAAATATGCAAAAAAAATTGGAAAAATATTGGAGGGAAGTCATCTGGATCCGATGCCTTGAGAGGACCTATCCCCTTAACAGCATCTAGAATTTCTTAGCCACCTATTCCACTCTTCAGACATCAACATCATAATAACATCAAGAATTTCTTCCTCAATGGAGAGATCACGGTCTGGCATAGAACATAGTAAGTAACTGCCTCCTCACTTACTTCACAATCACTCGAAGCCACACTTCCATCACCTATGACTATATCAGTGATATTGTTATGACCTCTCCTCCTAAGAGTAGATGCATGGAACAAACAAGAATTTATATCCCCTTCATTGAGCCATAATTCCCTTGAATTCTATTTCCAAAATAGTTCCTCTTAATCCTACTTGTTATGGTATTTTGCCAACACTCATTGTTCCTTTTTCAACAGGTCTTTAGAACAGTCTCCAACCTCCATGGCAACCTCCATTTGTTTAATTTGGGCTTTCAATCTCTCATTTTCTCTGAAGACATTCCCAAATGAGGACTTGTTCCATAATTTGAGATAGCTTCTAAGTCTCCTGAGCTTATTTGTTAACATAATCAGGGTAGACCTCTCAATATTCTCCTACCACCATTCTGATAATCGGGATTCAGGATGGGAGCACCACATGACTTCAAATTGATAATGCCATGGACAAAATGAAAAATTATCAAGAACTTCAAGCCAAATTGGATTGTGATCTGATCCAATACTCGAAATATCTCTCAAGAAGGCATCCCTAAATAGATTCATCCTATGACAAGAAATAAGGATTCTATCCAAACAACTCAAAATAAGGCTATCACCAAATCATTTATTACACCAAGTAAACCTAGCCCCTTTGAGGTCCAAATCCCAAAGTTTTGTATCAAAAACAAAATCAAAAAAGTCCTGAGGACTCCTATCATCCACTAGATTGCCTCATTTTTTCTAAGGGATACAAAGGGGAGGTAAAATCGCCCACCACCATCCAATATTCATGTTAAAATGTCTTACGCATATCCAAGAGTAACGCCTAAAATCTATGCCTATCCAGATACGTATTTTAAGCATATATATTAAATAGAACCCATCTTCTATTGGTTATTTTACACCATAATAAAATGTTTATTACTTTTATCGATGAGGAAATAATATGCCCATCCAGTTGGGAGGGATTTCAAAAAGAAATAAGACCCCCAAAAGAGCCCATCGATTCACTAGCCATAAAATAAGAACCTTTCCAAACTATATGTTGTACATCCTACCAAGAAGAGACTTCCAGCTTAGATTCTTGAATACAAAGGATATTTGGGGCATTATCCTTTTGAATAGATGCAAGCATCCTACACTTAGAGGAACTGTTAAGTCCTCTACAATTCCATGAACATATTTTCATTGGAATTAAAAGGACAATTTCTTACCCACCCCCCAATGGGGATGCCATCAGATCATTTGTATTCATAAATTTCTCCCTATATCCCTCGATTTTAGAGAGAAACATTTCTCCATTGTTGGCCCCCATATTTTCCATCAAACTCTTTCCACTCACCTTACCTGAAGGTCGACCAGACTTCCTAGAACCATCGAGGTCCAGCTTCTTACGTAGACTTCTAGTCTTGGGTTTGGGAAACCCTGTCTCCATCACCACAATCGTATACATCAAGATTTGGACCTCACCTATACCAGAAGCACCACCTTTTGACAAAGGGATTTTTGGCCAACATCCATAGACATAGAAGGCCCCATATTCACATTTGAGACCAGAACTTGAGAAGAAAGATTCACCTCCTCCATGTTATCTTCACCCATTTGCCCTTCCTCAAGACATTCAAAGGAGTTTGACAAATACAACTCCACTATGAAACCACAGGGGTCAAATCAAGGAGCTCCTTCTCCATTACCCAAGGAGAAAATCGTCGAAGGTGTCTTACCAACACTAGGCGCCTTCTTAGTCGAAGCTAGGGACTTCATCGAAATCTCTTACCCAGAGTTATTCGATATAATCTCCTTACCCTTGCTAGACCTCGTCTGCTTCTTCTGCCATAATTTCCTTCTCTTAAAGGGTGTATGGTTTGAAGTTGACTTATCCTTGGCCTCCCTCAACGAAACCTGCTAACCACCCTACTATCCCATATGCCTCTTCTGGATTGTTTGGCCATCTTGCACCTTCTGACCCTTATTCCTAGGTTGTTTATTCTGAGGATAGAGATTCATTTGGCGTCCCCATAGACCACACAACTTACAGGCCTATGGTTTGTTTTCATAAATTATGACTTTCTTCCAAAGCCCCACATGAGAAATAAGATCGACCGATGAAGGTAAATTCCTCTCAATATCAACCATAACGCATATACAAATGTATTACCCACTATTATAAAGATCAATTTATGCTAGATAAAAGTAGGAAATTATTGCAACCACACCCAAACAAAAATGATATTAACCCTCTGCATTGCTGGGTTAAAGTCATGGCCCCACTTTCTCAAAAATAGGCCTCTGTTACAATAGAACCATGGGCCTCCATTCATTATTTTGCATGCATCCTCATTACACGAGAGTCGAATGAGAAAGAAGTTTCAGGGTAAAGTGGCTAGCTCCAGTGATCCATGAGGTTTCTAATGAGACAGGGCCCACCACTTAAGAACACCTAAAGGTGGCCTACCCCCCACCACTTTCCCCACTAGACCCCAAGAGCCCTTTTATAATAGATTATTCATAGTACTATCAGGGATACGAATCTGACCTAACTCTGTGTTAACCTCACAAGAGGCAAACACTTCATCAAAGGACATCCCTGCCACCATATGAGCAAAGGAGGGCACCATAATAGAAGGTTGTTGCATCACATTCTCCCAACTAACAAACTTCTCCATTACCAAGGTACATACCTTCCTCAAGTCCAAATACAACAACGGAACCTTGGTACCAACCTCATCTAGAACCTTGATACCAACCTCACTTGTCTAGAACACGTCTCTCAATACCATATCCTTCAACTCACACACCTCGACCTCGCTTCCTTCCTCTCACGTAGACCCTCCAACATACCACATCCTTCCTCCAGCCATCATGGAATATTTTACTCTTTATAGCAATTAAGATATTATAAGGAGCTAACATTTTTTCTTTTTAAATCAACTTTGGTACAGGAAGAGATTAAATATTTTGGTATTTCTATACTAGTTATTGGAGAATCATTGTTGTGGACTCAAAAAGGGGATTCTATGGATCCAATTCACCAAGGTCTTATAAAATTAATTTTTGAATTCATGGCTAAGAGATGGGGCAAAGTGGAGGATTTTAACCAAGCATTGATCAGTGCTCTAGTTGGAGATCTCAATTTTAGGGCTTCTCCCTCTAATTTGAATAATGATTCACTCAAAAATCTATCCCTTGTTAAATAATTTGAGGCTAAAGCTACCTCCAAGGTTAAGGAGATAAATTTGCACATGGAGCTAAAGAAGGAGACAAAGCTGAAGAAGAACCTAGTTGAAGCTGCTACCCATCCAAGAGGTTCTAAAGGTAGCAATGATAGAACTAGATACTCCAAGATTTTAATGACTAATATGAAAAAGAATGAGGTCACCCTATGCATTATGGACTCTAAAGATTTTGAGTATTCCTCCCCTGCTATCATGAATAATGTTGAATTATCCAAGGGGGTTTCTATGGGAAGAAAGTTGATTATGATTTTTTCGTAGGACATTCTCAGGATTTCCAAGTCCACTAGAGGATTCATGATGGATGTGCTGAGATATTTAAGGACCACTCCAAATATGGTTGTTTTCTTTGTTAAATAAGTTAACATGTTGATGGAATAGATATAGTGGGATCATAAAGACCCTTAGGTGGGACAGAAACCATAAGTGGATAATGAAATGAAGGATTGAAGGATTCTCCTAGTTCTCTTTATTCTTTTTGTTCTCCTTCTCTTCTTTTTTCTCCTATGTTTTTTGATTTCGCTTCTTGTTGGAGTTAGGTCCCTTTGTGTGGGGTAATTTTATATATGTTTCATTTTAGTTTTTTTCTTGAAAGCTTTTACTTCTAGTTTGTAAATAGCCTCTAGTTTGTAAAAGGTTCGAAGATGCTTTCAAAACCCCTTCTTTTATTTTATTCAAAAAAATATATATTCATCACTAAAATATATGTACTACTTGTCAGTACAAATTACCAATCCACTTTTTCACTTGGTGCCAATATGTAAAAGCCTATAGTATAAGTCATCTTAAATACCTTATTATAGCTACCAAAATTTAAATTCCTTTTTTATTTTGTAGGAATTTTAAAATTGTATTCTATATTCCTATATATAAATTAGCATTAATACAATTTCAAAATTAACTAAATCATTGTACTCTTTGCCACCATCCTAGACATCATAGCATACATTAAACAATTATATTATTAAAAGTACATTGTATGGACTATGTAAGTAGAATTTTAAAATTTATCATCTCTTAACTAAAGATAAACATTTAAACAAATTTTATCGCCTACCCTATCAACAATATCAATATATTTGAATGTATTAAAATTGCACTTTTTGAAAAAGTTAATACAATTATTATTATGTATATGAAAGAATATTACATCTCCAATAAAAATTAGATGTGCTATAAAAGGTTAGAAAACTACGACCTCACTTTTTCTCACATGTTCCGAAAGAACAAGAAAAAAGAAAAGAAAAAGTAACCTTTTGAATTTTTCAAATGGCCCACCCTATAAAGTCATTTTGTTAAAACAGTTCAATATATGGGAGCCTACCGACAATAATAATATAATATAATAAATGATTAATTTATGGGTAAAGGTATGTATATTCTCATAAATGCATTTATGGTCTTTCATTTATTAATCAATACATGTGTTATTTTAAGATATATAATTTTTTAACAAAATACAATCAAATATTAAAAATATAAAAATAATAATTCCCATAATGTAGAATAGATCAATGGAGACGAAATGGAATGTCCTTGATTTTTTATCCCTCATTATTATTTATATTTGAAAAAAAAATATATATATATATATATATATATATATATATATATATATAACAGTAAAGATTGCTTATCTCTACATTGTCCTAATTCAATTTTAGGAAGAGTCAAGATTCCATGGAATTTGTTTTTACCCAATTTTATTTTTTCTTTTTAAAAAATTAGTATTATCTATTGCAGAATTGTGTGGTGGTGAAATGGACGAGCATGGGACCATCCAACTCATGGGAACAATAATTGATTTAATGCTGGAAGTTCTCCTGGGTGGGTTATTTATTCTACCCAATACTTACGCCAAACTTAGCTGAGCGATTGAAGGGTGAACATGGCCTGGTTGAAGTTGGTTTTAATTGCGTGCTTTTGGGTGACAGTATGCAATGGGTTTTATCCCAAAAAGTTATCCAATTTAGACTTTCCCCGGATTCCGGCCTTTCTGAACAATTCGGCGGCTGGGGCGTGGGACTGCTTCAAGAATTTGATAGACGCGCATAGGGGCGACAGGATGAAAGACATGCCCAACCTCAAGCAGTACTTTCAAAAATTCGGCTACCTCACGGCTCCAGAGGGCCACAACATGACGGAGCACTTCGACGAGATGGTGGAGAACGCCGTGAAGATGTACCAGCGCAACTTCGACCTCAACGTGACAGGAAATTTGGACGAGGCGACGGTTTCCCAGCTGATGACACCGCGCTGCGGCCGCGAGGACGTCATCAACGGAACTTCCCTCATGTGGCGCGACAACGGCAGCGGCCATGCCCCTAACGGCCTAATCCACTGGGCCAAGCACTACACCTTTTTCCCGGGCAATCCCCGGTGGTCGATGTCCAAGCGGGACCTGACGTACAGCTTCGACCCCGACCACGAGGTTCCGGAGATCACCATGGCGGAGCTGCGCACTGTCTTCGGCAGCGCGTTCCAGCGGTGGGCCAACGTTATTCCCCTGACATTCACGGAGACGGACGACTATGGGAACGCGGACATCAAGGTCGGATTTTTCAGCGGCGATCACGGTGACGGCCAGCCTTTCGACGGCCCACTAGCGATTTTGGCGCACTCCTTCGCGCCCGAGGACGGCCGCTGCCACCTGGACGCCGCCGAGTCGTGGACGGTCGATTTGGCCGACGACCCCTCCCCGACGGCGATCGACTGGGAATCCGTCGCCACGCACGAGATCGGGCATCTTCTGGGGTTGGAACATACCAACGTGATGGAGGCCATCATGTATCCCACCATTCCCCCACGAACTCGAAAGGTCGACTTGGCAGGGGATGACGTGGAGGGAGTGCAGAGCCTTTATGCTGGATATTAAATAATTATTTTATTTGTAGTGTCAGCTGATTTGTATAAGCTAAAGCAGCGACAGTTAATTTCTTATGTTGTAGGTCGTTAGTTAAATTTTCATTATAAAAATTGCATGCGACTATTTTATATTTTTATTAAAATATAATATTATTATAAAAATGATCTTTCTTCCTCAAGTTTATTAACAAGATTCAATTAGAGCATCTTGTATCTGTAAATGACTGTTGTTTATATAGGATACACAAAGCAAAGGATGTCTATTTTAGCTCTAGATAAGAATCTTACATCGTTGAAAATATCCAAGATTAAATATCCCCAACAAAAAATAAAAATTTCACCTTTAATTTAATTTATTGATCATTTAAAAATAGAGAAATCCAAGAGTATCTTAATTTAGGCTTGTATCTAAGTACTATAATGTCCATAAAGTAGTTCAAGACTTTCCACTACGGATTCCTAACCCCAATCTTGTAGTTGGATTTTTAACTCTTTGTAACCTCTATTTAAGTAATAAACCTAATATTCTTTGTATTCATAAAGGAAGAAGTTTTTAAAACTATGATAGTATGGGCAAGATGTGAATGGGATGCTATGGATTTAGGAGTGTCAAGGAAAATTCAATAATGTTAAAATCTAGTTAGAAACTTCTATGAACCATTCATAAAACTAGGTATTGGAAAGCCTCATTAGTCACATGTTACTTTGTAGATATTCATTTCAACCTTATAAATATCTATGGACCTACAACTCAGTTAGGTAAAATAGAAGTATGAAGTGGATTAAAACATTTATGATAAGTAAAGACCAAGAAACCCGATTCATGATTATAGAAGATATTATTGCTATGATAAAGTTAGTTGAAGAATTTGGGTGAAATAGGAAAATAACTCAAAGTATGAGAGATTTCTCACTTTTCATTCAAAACAATAATCTATAGGAGTTTGAGTTTGAAGAGGATAACTATACACGTACCAACAATATGATAGACTAGGATCTAATAGCAAAAAAATTGGATGGGAGCATACTCTCATATCATTGGCTAGATGAAGAGACTTGTGCTAAAATTAATATCTTGACAAAGATTGATTCATATCATTGGCTAATAAAAGTTAAAATGGTGGTAATTGAATTAAAAAGCTATCATATTTTAATATGATAGCACAAAATATAGAATTCTTCAAAAAATAATGTGTTGTATATAGTTCCAAATCAAATTTAATCAATGAAGTCTAGATAAAAACAATGGAACAAGAACACTTTCAGAAATAATTGTTTAGAATAAAAAGAATTTAAAGAGAATCTTTCATATTTTTAAAATTATGAGCATAGTAATAATAGATTGGAAGAAAGGGAGTTGCTTAGTGAATATCATAATATTTTGAGTACGAAAATGAAATCTTGGAAAATAAAATCAAGACACACTTGGACAAAAAAAGGAGATAAAAATACAAGGTTTTTTCGTATGATACCAATAGTATAAAGATCAACATCTAGAATTAGAAGAGGTTTGGATTGAAGACTAGAGTGAAATTAAAAAGGAGGTAAGGATTTTTTACCTAAATATTCTAGGATTGAAGGAGTTTAAAGTTCTTAATAATAAGCTATTACAAAAAGTACCTTCAGCTATAAAAAATGAAGAAAATAGCAAATAAATGGAGCCTATTATTTTGGAAGAAGTTTATTTAGCTCTTTTCTCATTTGATAAACATAAATCCCTAGTATTGAATGTACTCCATACAACATTCTATACACATAACTGGAAAATAATGAAGGATTATTTATTAATGGTAGTGGAATAGTCTCATATTTGCAACACTAAATTGCACAATAAATTTCATTTATTCTCATATTTGCAACACTAAACTGCATAATAATTTTTAGTTGTTCACAACATTAAAATGCACAATAAATTTTAGATGGTGGAGAACGTCATGAACATGTACCAGCAAAACTTCGGCCTCAACGTGATGGGAAATCTAGAAGAGGCAATGTTTTCCCAGCTAATGACGTCGCGCTACGGCCATGAGGACATCATCAACGGTAAATATGGTAATTTTTTAATAAAATACTATATTAATATTTAACTAATATTTTAAAAAAATATGAGTAGAAATATTTGCACCCTAAGCTAAAACACTAACAAAAAAAACAATTATTAGAAAGGAAATATAAAAGCATCCCTAGGGAAAAGTGTAAGGTCCAAGTTATTTTCAAGTTTGATTACAATAGATATATATATTTTTTAAATTATAAGTATGAGAGAGTTAATAGAAAGTCAAGTCATTGTAGGAGCAAACAAATCATTATTATTACCCACTCTTTGCCAACCTGGTCCTTGCTTGTTTATCTCTAAGGTGTGTAGCTCCCAAACATAATTGTCTTATTATAGATTAGATAATTGTTCTCTAGGCCAACCCAACCCTAAAGGATAAATTTTAGCCGAGGTATACCATCCTTAACCTTGAGTCACCTGCATCTAGTATTTGTGACCCTTTTAGCTAACAAAATTATTAATGTGAGAGGGAAATTTGTTTATGCCTCTCAAATGTGAGCCTCCTTGAAGATATTGGAGTTTAAATATGAATGTGGGTTTATGTGGTCATTCTAAATGATAATGATGTCGACATCTATGCTTTCAGTTGTGTGAATATTTAGGAGAAACATGATCAATTGTACAAGGTGCATTCCCCTAGTGTTTAATTAGGATTTATAAGTGAGGTGTCTCAATTTTCAGCTTGTCAACTTCAATTAAAATATGAGGTCAAACATTAGATACAACTTTATTAGATATCAAAAAAATGAACTAGAGGTACTATGAGAAAAGATAGCATCATTTCTATATTTTCACAATAATAACAAAATGCTAATCTAAAAATGTACCATGTCACTAGTAGAGACTCGAGAAGTGTTAGATAATGCCCATGTAAAACTTGTTTCAAGGTTATGCATAGTGGTCAATATTCGTAAATTGGGTGAATATTAGGATTTCCAAAATTAGAAATTGACAAATATGAGGACCCTCGACATTGGCCCATTCGCCTAAAATTTTTAGAACCAATTTTTATTAGGGTCAATTCGCCACAATATATATCCAAACATAGGCATATTTGTACTCGTTGAAAAGCTCTTTTTGAGCCAAATATAATGGTGGTGTTTATATGAAGATATAAGGTGATTTAATAGGTAAAATTTTACCCCAAAGATAAAATTATTGTTTAGGGCTTCAAATACCCAAATTTTTGGTGTGAAGATGATTTATTTGGTTTTCTTAGGATTTGCCTTGATTTCAATTAGGGTTCGCCATTTTTTTACAAGTACATTTTGATTCGAACCCCTTATGCAAAACCCTAACTTGTTTCCAAGTAAACCAATCAAATAAGTAAGCTTTAAAAAGAATCAATTTATAGCTAAACATATTTTTTCTTGAGGTAAGTCCAAAAAGGATACCTAATATCCTCTTATTGGTTACAAAAGGAGTGATAAGGGTTAGCCACCTCAAACATTAGAGCCCTTCCTTGACAATGAGGTCTTGATGTAGAATATACCAAGCTAAATATATCTATTATTGCTCTATATAAGAAGCCCACATCATTGAAAATATCCAAGACAAAATATATGAAAAAGAGGTGGGGTTTTACCTTTCATTTAACTTATTGATCATTTAAAAATAGGTAAAATCCAAGAGTATCCCAATTTGGGCTTGTATCTAAGTACTAGAAATTCCATAAAGTAGTTCAAGACTTTCTACTATGACCTCTGATTCCTAACCCCAATATTGTGGTTGGATTTTTAACCTTTTGCAACCTCTATTTAAGTAATAAGCCTAATATTATTTGTATATAGAAATGAAGAAGTTTATAAAACTTTGATAGTATGGGCAAGACATGAATGGCATGCTATGAATTTAGGAGTGGTAAGGGAAAATCGATAATGTTAAAATCTAGCTAGAAAATTCTATGAAACCATTCATAAAACTAGGTATTGGAAAGCCTCATTAGTCACATGTTACTTTGTATGTATTCATTTCAAACTTATAAATATCTATGGACCTACAACTCCCTCAAAGCTCCCTCAAATTCCCTTAGTATAAGGCTATGTTGGTCATCATGGAATATTTTACTCTTAATAGCAATTAAGACATTGTAAGGAGCTATCATTTTTCCTTCCTGAATAAACTTTGGTGTAGGAAGAGATTAAATATTTTGGTATTCCTATACAAGCTAAAAAAATCATTGTTATAAAATCAGAAAGGGGATTCTATGGACCCAATTCACCAAGGTCTTATAAAATTGATTTTTGAATTCATGGCTAAGAGAGGGAGCAAAGTGGAGGATTTTAATCAAGTGTTGATCAATGCCCTAGTTGGAGATCTCAATTTTAGGGCTTTTTACTCTAATTTGAAGAATGATTCACTCAAAACTCTATCTCTTGTTAAATCTTCTGAGGCTAAAGCTACCTTCCAAGGTTAAGGAGACAAATTTGAATATGGAGCTAAATAAGGAGATAAAGTTGAAGAAGGACCTAGGTGAAGTTGCTACCCATCCAAGAGGTTCTAAAGGTAGTGATGATAATACTAGATGCTCCAAGAATTTAATAGCTAAGATTAAAAAGAATGAGAAGGTCACCCTATGCATTCTTGACTCTAAATATTTTAAGAATTCCTCGCTTGTTATCATGAAGAAAGACGAATTATCCAAGGAGGCTTCTATGGAGAGAAAGTCGATTATAATATTTTCGTAGAACACTCTCAGGATTTCCAAGTCCACTAGGGAATTCATGAACGATGTGCTAAGATCTTTAAGAACTACTCCAAATATGATTTTTTCCTTTGTTAGAAGTTAACATGTTGATGGAATAGATACAATAGGATCAAAAAGACCCTTAGGTGGAAAGGAACCAGAAGTAGATGATGAAATGAAGGATTGAAGGGTTCTCCTAGTTCTCTTTATTCTCTTTGTTCTCCTTATCTTATTTTTTCTCCTATGTATTTTGGTTTGGCTTCTTGCTGGTGTTAGGTCCATTTGTGTGGGGCAATTTTGTCTGTTTTATTTTAGTTTTTTTTTATTGAAAGCTTTTGCTTCTAGTTTGTAAATAGTCTCTAGTTTGTAAAATGTTTGAGGATGCTTTCAAAAACATCTTCTTTTATTCTATTCAAAAAATACATGTTCATCACTAATAATATATGTACTAGTTGTCAATACAAATTATCAATCACTTTTTCACTTGGTACCAATATGTAAAATCCTATAATATGAGTCATCTTAAATACCTTCTTATAACTATCAAAATTTAAATTGCTTTTATTTTTTAGGAATTTTATAATTATATTCTATATTCCTGCATATAAATTAGCATTAAAATAGCCTCAAAATTTAACTAAATCATTGTACACTTTGCCACCATCCTAAACACGTGGGCATAGATTAAACATTTATATTATTAGAAGCACATGGACCATGTAAATATTTAAACATAAACATTTGAAAAATATTTGTTATGATTTTTACAAAGAGTTATATCAATTGCATCGCCTACCCATCAACAATAGTATATTAAAATTACATTGATTAAAAAAATTAATACAATAATTTTTAATTATTTAAAAAATATTACATTTATATAAAAACATTTTGTTATTATATAAAAAAAATTGTACCTTGCATTTTCGCTATCCCTCAACAAAATAAATGGTTACAAAACTAAGACCTCCTCCCTTTTTCTCCCTCAACAAAATAAAAGATTACAAAACAAAGACCTCCTCACTTTTTCTCACATGTTTCAAAGGGAAAAAATTATTATTATGAATTTTTCAAATGGCGTACCCTATAAAGTCATTTTTGTTAAAATCTATATAAACATATTTTGTTACTATATAAAAGAAAATTGTACGTTGCATTTTCGCTATCCCTCAACAAAATAAAGGGTTACAAAACTAAGACCTCCTCACTTTTTCTCCCTCAAAAAAATAAAAGGTTACAAAACGAAGACCTCCTCACTTTTTCTCACATGTTTCAAAGGAAAAAATATATTATTTTGAATTTTTCAAATGGCGTACCCTATAAAGTCATTTTGTTAAAATTTTCCACTATAGTGAGCCTACCAATCAATAATTATAATATAATATAATAAATTATTAATTTATGGGTAAAGGTATTTATATTTTCATAAATGTAATTTATGGTCTCTTAATTATTATTATTATTTTAAGATATATAAACTTTTATAAAATACAATCAAATATTAAAAATATAAAAATAATAATTTTTATAAAATATGTAAAATATATCAATGGAGACCTTGAAATGGAATGTCCTTATTTTTATATTAAAAAAAAACTGTGGATAAAATGCTTATCTTTACATTGCCTCAATTTAATTTTATGGACAATCAATGTCCTTATTTCCACATTATCAATTGGTAAGGCCATGGCCTAGGATTGCATGAACATGGATTGAATCAACCTATCAATGTTCCATATCAAGAGGTACACGACCATTTAGGTCTAGGTTGCTACCCACTTTCCACCATATCTTCTTTTGAACAAGTCTTCCAAAGGTTTAATCTAAATTTAGGAGAAGAAGCCCTCCATCCTGATAATTCTAATGAGGAAATCTATAAAGAATTCGAACTTATATCGATAATTTTGGATGAGTCTAAAGAATAATCGAAGCCCATCATTTCCCATTCTAAACAAGATGAGTTTTTTTCTCAACATGTTCCCCATCCATGAGCCCATCCTTCACTTGCTTCTTTCACAAGAGCGAGTTGTCCCTACCGGTGAACCACCACCTCCATTCCATTAATCCATTCCATAATAAAAACTTGTAACATATGTACATAACACAAAAATAGTGGTTTTCACCACTACCAAATAAAATTTATTAAAAATCAACAAAAATATTTTATTTATTGGTATTGCATATGTACATATGATTTAGACAAATGTATTTATTTGTGTTTCTTATTGTTTTTTAGGTTAATAAAACCCCTAAGCATAGATTCCTATGTTCCTTCCATTCCATTCAACCTTATCCACATTGCCCATAAGTCAACATGAATATTTTTTATTTATTCTCCCCACTCCGTAATCCATACGATCTGGCTAAACCAATTCTAATTGATATAAGCCTTATTGATATGGATCAGATTTTCTTACCTCCATCCTTTGCCAAATTTGTCTTGTCTGAGGAGTTGTTAAGGGCTTCCACCAATTAGATTCCTCCATGCCCTACGTATTTACCTTCACCCTCACCTTCAGATCTCAAGGTTTTCCAGGCAAACATAGATGAAGATAAGCCATAATAGTTTGATGACATCTTATATTATATTCATCTGATTCTTATGTCGCATCGATTGAGGAAGGTTACCACATATCTATTGAATATACCATTGATGTGGACCTTATTTCAGATAAAGACAATACCCAAATTACACTTGAGAGTATTCTTTGCATGATTTGATTACTATATATGTATATATACATGGCTAATACACAAAAATATTTGCATCCATCTCATTCAAAACATTGTATTTCTCATACATCTACATTCCAAAAATAATGTATTCACCCACATCTCATAATGCATGTCACAAATTGCATAAATTCAATACATCACATTTTCGTATAAGTTTGGATCTTAATTGGTCCAACAAAAGTTATGTTGCCTTAATTAGGGGTACCTTCACAAAATCATCCATACAATTCCACTAAGTCCTACTACCATCAGCATAAACCACACATTTCCATAAACCCTAGGTATTTTTGGCCACTCAGCCACTCGTAGTGTTTTAAGAAAACTCCAAAATACATGTCAAGTTCTTTTTAAGACCATTGCACATATAAATTAAGAAAATGTTGATTTTTGGGAATTGACTCCAAAATATTCTTGAACCAAACACAACTTCACATATTAAAAATATTGTGTGTCAGAGAGGGATAACACCATACTTGGTATGAACCTCGAAGTGAAAAGGGTCATCCTTGCTAGTTCCATCATGCAACATAGTCCATAAAAATAGTGGTTTTCACCACAACCACAATTTAAAAAATAAAAGAAAGAGTAGGGAAAAATCCCTAAGAAAAACTCTAAATATTTTACATCACACACCACTGATCATTGGGTTGTAAGGATCATACTACATTTTTAGTCAGATGGTTAGGTAGTCATCCCCAAAACTTAAGATATCAATGATGAGCACCAGAAATGCTCATTTTATATACAGTATTAAGGGGCATCATTACTGGTTTAATTAGCATGTGAGATGCATTTTTATTTAACTTATGCATATAATTAATAGAAAATTTTGTATTATGTTTGACGAGTGTTTTTAGTGAAAATTGTGTGTGAATGTAGGTTTTGGTACTAATCCGATGTTTTCCTAGTCTACATCCAACTTGGACCTTGAATTGTGTAAGAAGGCACCTTAATCCCATACATTGGAGGTGCCTTACTCTGACCAAGTCAACAGGCACCTTACTTTGGTGCCTGACTCTAATGCCTTACTCTGGCGCCTTACTCAAGTAGGCGTCAAGTAGGAGCCTTAATCAAGTAGGCACCAAGTAGGCGCCTTACTCAAGTAGCCATCAAGCAGGTACCTTACTTAAGTAGGTGCCAAGTAGGCACCTTAATAAGGTGTCTTACTTTGACCAAGCCAACTTTGATCGGTTGACCAGTGGGCTAAGGAGGAGGTTGCACATGAAGACAAAAAGGGAGATATTTTATTTTATGCACTATTATTAAAATAGAATAAACACTTCTATTATTTGATTGGTTAGATACCTTTGTAATGTGAGCATTATTTTCTCACGCTCATGGATAAACCATAGCAACGATTTTTGCAGCAATCAATGTGGGTAACCACACAAACAAATTTTGCCAACCTTATTATAATTTTGTTCTAAGAAAAAAAACATGCCTGATTAATCCTGTAAGAGGGTAAAATTAGTTTGTGATTGTTTTAATTAATATATGATTGTTATAATTGAATGGATGCAATAATCATTATATATCTATTGTAATCGTAAGTCCAAAATAGGCTTTCCTAAATTTGTAATAGAGGAAGGTTGTGCATTGTATAAATACACAGGTCTTCCCTAAAGGAGACATTGATTAATTTTACACATAACTTATTTTTATATTATTCTTCTGTATAATTTATTAAAAGTGTAATTCCTCTTATTAGAGCAAGCTCTATGTAGCTATCCACGTGAACTATGTAGCTATCCCTGTAGTAGTCCTCCCTTGTTTCATTTTTATATTTATTTTCTATAGATTAGATTTATTATTTTATTTCATGCTTTAATTAATTTAGTTGTGTGTTTTATTTCTTGCATTTTATTTCCACACTTTTATTTCCAACACTTTAGTTTTAGTTTGTAATTTATTTATTTAATTTTCTGCACTTAGTTTATTTGGTTTGGCTGACTTCCAAATGCACAAACATCCCCCACCAAACTAAATTAGGTACAAAAATATTCATTCCCAAACATCGTAGGCATATACTGTGTGTGACACTCGTAAGTTTACAAACTTACCGAATTGATAATTTATGGAAGAGAAATGATTTTTTTTCGAGATATGATTTCTGCTTACCATTTTGACATCATTTTTGGGGAGCGTCAAAATTGTAGTGTTATGATTTACAGGTTAGTTAAAATATCCATTCAAAATTACCTTTAGATATTTTACTTGAGAAGTGTGAGTCCACCAAGGGCCTTTTTATAAGGCCAAAAATAGTTGTCGACACAGTCAGAGTCAAATCCCATAGGCAACAGTTTAAATTTATAGCTTCTTAGGTAAATATAGAAATGAAATCGATGTACCATATTAAGTTTAGAGGTAGGAATAAATGGTGTCGTTGAAAAAATTTAGAAAATTAGGTAGTGAAGGATTTCCATCATGTTGTGAATGGTTTCAAGAAATCAAAGAAATAGCACAACCCAGGTCTGATTGAAAATTTTTAGGGATGTATTTTTATACAGAAACTATTGGGAAATTATGCCTCTAAAAGCTTAGCTCTAATGATTGAAAATTTTTTACAAGCTTGAAACTTTACAATATATTGGTAAATTCTTTTAATGATGCAGGAAAATGACAAAAAATCATTTAAAGAGAACACATTTTTATGGAGTATACTCTTCACTTGCGCTTAAGATGACCTGGTGAATAAAAAACTAGCATGTGTTTTTAACATACTGCTATGCCATGTTTTCTTCAGTTTTCTAGCCCATAAATATTCATTTTCGACCTGCACATTTTTCCAATAAGTTAAAAAAATTTGTGAGGCCATGGGGTAAAATGCTCTTCTCATTCTATGACATATTAGACTAGTTGGTAACAAAATAGATGATTTACAAAAGACTAGTTCAAATATAGGCACGGGGGGAACCCCACCTTCATCATTACCACCAACAACACAATGAACATTGTTTACAGTGTTCATGAAAAGAGAAAAAATATATCTTCTACTGAAAAGGTTCCAAATTAAAATGTAGATTAAAAAAATAGAGCTTTATTTTTTACAACTTATTGGAAGAGAGTATCCTCTTTCCCTAGGACCAACTTGGTATAGAAGAGAAATGAGAAATATCCAACCGGTCGCTATATAAAACAAGGGAGGAGCCTATAATCAAAAGATGAAAAAAAAATAAAAAATTAGTTAGAATTTTACTTTAATACCTTTAGTTTAGATTTTTCTTTTATGTTTTGTAGGACAACATGAATTAAAAAGTATAAAAGTAAGGAGGTGTTTATGAAGATTTCATGAATTGAGATTTATATGTCGAGTTCATAATAACATTATATGAATTGTCACGTGTACCTTGATCGTGTAGCATCCAGTCTAGTAGGTGAAAGCTAGTGGAGTTTTGCCTTAGCAACATTGGCACCCGAAGGTGGACTAAGTAACCTTGATCAAGCGAAAGGCTTCCAGTACAAGGTGCTTATGGAAATTTTAAAAAGTTTTGTTGCAAGGTGTGTGACTATTACAACCCGATTAAATGATAAGTAGAGTCAGAGATGCTACACCAAGTGTAGAGTAGAGTACCGAGACAATGTTCATGTAACACTCGACAAGCTCCATTCACAACTGCCTCACATTTGTGAGAGTGGATTAAACATCGGCATAGGAGATACCCCATACCACACCAGTAGCATGGATGCATGTTCATTGAAAAAAATAGGAGGATAACAATATATATATATATATATATATATATTATTATTATGGAAGGTGCCATACTCCCGGTGCCTTAATACCATAGTAATGTGCCTCACTCCCATACTCCTGGTGTCTTACTCCCCCTGGTGCCTTGCTCTCCTAGTGCCTTGCTCTCCCGATGCCTTACTCCCACAATGTCTTACTCCCCCGATGCCTTGCTCCCTAGGTACATTACTCCCATAGTGAGGTGCATTACTTCCCTCGATGCCTTACTCCCATAGTAAGGCACCTTACTCTTGATGCTAAAAAAAGAAAATTGGGAGGCGCCTTACTCCCATAGTCATACCCATTCCTCCGAAATTTCAAAAAAAAAATGGGAGGCGCTTTATTTCGAAAAATTTGGAGTAAGGTACACAAAAAAAAAATTGGGAGGCACATTTTAAAAATTCGAAGTAAGGTGCACAAAAAAAAAAGAATTACGTGAATCCTCCCAATGGTTAAAAAAAATGAAAAAGAAAAAGATCTCGTATGGAACATGTCATTTTAGCATTAAAAAATTCTTTTTATTTTGCTTTGTAGGAAATCATGAACCACATGAAAGTTGCAGGTATTTTCAGAGACAAAGCCTAATAGGCACGAAGTCATGACTCCTATTTTTTTGATTTCGTGTGTTTTTGCTTTGTAGGTCATTGCACCCTATGAATGCAATTTGAAGGCATCCTAAGATCTAGGGCCTTATACATAGGCATGATTCTTGTTATTCTATGTTTGTGTGTTTAGTTTCATAGGACATGATCGTGAGAACAATGTGTAGGTAGATCTGACTTAAACTAGGCCTAACGGATGTGACAACTCATGCCCTACAACTAGGAGTTCTATGAAGCAAAAAAAGGCCCTTACTTTCCACCAAGAAGAGAGTGTCTACAACAACCCAATACAAGAAGTGCCTTTTTCCACCTAGAGGAAGGCACCAATAAGTGGTGTCACTCTTCCACCAGGAAGAGTGGTGCCCATATATTTGAAAATTTTTGTGAAGAATTTGATGGTTGGGTGCTAAAAAGAAACTACAGCTCTTCTCTAAGAAGAGAGCGACAGATCCATTCTATACCCAGTAGTGCTTAGCTTCTTCTCCCTACATTGGGGGTACCTATTCTGCATTGTAGGACCTAATGTTCAAAGGGCTATAGACCTGTTGCATAGAGAGACATGTTACAAGAGACGAGGATATCACCAATTAAAGTGGGGGAGATGATGGGTGAATCTGAATCTCTTGCAAACAAAAAGAAAAAAAGAAAAAATATCTTCTACTAAATTGGCTCCAAATTAAAATGTAGATAATAAGTAGAGTTTTATTTTTCTACATGTTGGAATAAAGTATCCTCTTTCCCGAGGACCAGCCTGGTCCAAAAGGGAAATGAAAAATCTCCAACCGATAGCTAAATAAAGTAGGGGAGGAGCTTGAAATAATTAGATGTCAAAGATTTGCAATAAATCCATATGGTGCTTGATCACAATAAATCATGGAGCTCGTAGTGGCTATAAATAACGGTACATAAAACTCCATGATGCATCTCATGAAAACATCACACCTGAACAATAGACAGATGTCATGAATGATGAATAAAATTGTTTCACTTCACTATAGGAAATAAAATAGAGGATCGCAGTGTCGTTCCAATTCTACCTATGAGGAAAAAAATTCAAAAGAGGAGATCATTCTGATTTGGATGCACGTGTGTTAGGAATTTTTTGAAGGGTGGTTATGATAAAATTGCCATTCTTCCTCCCCTTGTCAAAAATAACAAGAATTTTCATGAAGAGTTGTGCTAAGCCCATATATTTGTTACTATAGTTACAATAGTATAGGAAATTTTGAGGCACTCACCCAAGCTAAAGTGATAGAAGAGATAAAGATCCAAGACAATAAGATCAAGCCTAAGAAAAATGAATTGTAGAACAAGAACCAAAAATGGAATAACCACGTCTAGTCCATGGCCACTCAAGTTAATAAGATAGTCTTGGGTAAAACTTCATAGTCAAATCAACAAGCCCAATTTCAGACCCAACAACCCCAACAACAACAACAACTGCAACAATTGAATTATCAAGCGGTTCCACCCTTCTAGCAGGTGCAAAATCCAAAGAAATATGCAAAAATGTAGCAACATAAATTTAGACCTAGGTACAATTACACACCATTACAAGAGCCCTACTCATTTGTACTTTAGAAGTTGTATGTGGCACAACTTTTCATATTTCTAGAGATTAAACCTGAAGATCCTAGTATTTCCAAAATCAAAGACCTATAGGGAGCACTTATCAAAAGGACATGATGTCAAAACTTGCCATGATGTCATCGGTAAAAAGGACATGATGTCAAAACTTGCCATGGATTTAAGGGTATTGTGCAAGACTTATTGGAAGTGGGAAAGATAAAATTCGACAACCCACTAGTCCAATTCAATCACAACTTTGGAATATATCAAAAACTTTTTCTCCACCTTGAGGTAAAATATCAAGCCACAGGAGCATCAACTTCTACGGTTTCTCCCAACCAAGTCAAATATGTATCTCAACTACATCAAGATTTTATAGGCACTATCAGTGTGGTCACCCACAGGCAGAGACAAGTAAATTACACAAACCAAGCTCCCATAGTGCAACCAAGTGTCCCCATAAAACTAGGTCCATCCACTTCACCTTCACCATTTCATAATCCAACTAATCCATCTCACCCTATGTAGTCGATTAACCCAAAGTTTAAAAATGGCATCGACAAAACTATCAATCTATGAGTTGATACAACAGTCGTATCCACATTGAGAAGCACTGACAAAAATCCTAAAATCTATACAAGTACAATAAATGAATCCCTTGATAGTATTTTATGATTTCGAGGAGAAGAAAGTTTCATCAGATTTACTGGATCCTCCATTGCACGTAGTCGCTCATATTGATAGGATGCCAAAAAAAAAGAGTACTTATTGACACCAACTCCTCCATCAACCTCATTACCACTCCCACCATAAAAAATCTTAAAATACTATCATCCCACATTACATCATCCACCTTCACCTTAAGAGCCATTAATGACACCTTATGCTCAAATTTGGGGAACATAGTTGTTCCTGTCACCATGGGGGTGAAAAATATATATGTCCTTTTCCACATTTTGGAATGGGTAATGTAATACAACATACTTCTTGGACATCCCTAGATCATGGATATTAAGTGTGTACCCTCGACATTGCACCAATATCTAAAGTATGTACATGAGGGCAAGGTACATTGCATCCCAGTAGACACATAGCCTTTTAAATACTACAACTTGATCTCAAATTCTTATGATCCACTGCTTCTATTGACCCAACTATATATATAACCACTTGTTATCCAAACTATTCCCACTAATATCACTTCATCAAAAGTCCCCATACCGGAGGAATTTCCAAAAGTTGACCTTGATTTTGCATCTAAAAGTGTTAACTCTAGTCAACTCTCAATAACCACATTCCATTAGTTACACCACCCACTTCACAAAAACTATTCATATTCCAATCTCAACCCACCCCATCAACTAACAACCCCATCCAATATCATCCATCCCAAACATCACTACCCATAGTCTCGTAGATAGGGTTACCTATCCTAGAGGAACCACCACCTCCACCTGAACCACAAGTTTTTCTATAAGTACCATCCTCATCCACTGAGCCATCATCATCCCAACCATCCCAATTTGTAGTACACATCACCAATCCAAGTATTGGCAAGTACATAATTGAGAGTGTCGCAGTTATACCACCTATTGAGTCAATCAGAGACTATGGTTGCCCATGTGATCCACCTTTAGCCATAGTTGTAGTGTACAAAATGGGTTCCAAATAAGATAGGATTAATTTCATTTATGGAGGAGTGGGTTCTTCATCCAATCAGCCTCCTCCTAACGAGGAACCATTGCAAAAATTCAATGAAAATTTAGATTATCTATCCAGCCCAGATTTCCCTTTGTGATATTTTTGTAGGGTCAACTCGTAGGGATATGGACTTGGACGACATGAGTAGGGTCTACATCATATTATTGAGCTCAAATACAGAGAAACATATGACTACTCTGGTCTAGGGTACATAACTTCTACCTTAGACTCTTCCTTCATCCAAAACTTCCAACAACTCACTCTTGAGTATTAAGAAGAGAAGGAGGAAAGTGAGGAGTGTGACGATTGTGATGATACTGATGATGAGTATCTAGACCCTGATTTTATGCCTCATCTGCATGAGGTGATTGTATTCCACACATTCATTATTAATCACATGCCAGATGATTATATCTTCGATCAATATTTTGGGGAATTCTAATAAATAGAAGCAAATTTAGACTGGATCATTCAAATATTTGATGGTCCTCAATATGATGTGGTTTTTGATGAATCCTTCGATACAGATATGTGTTATACAAATATCTCTCCCATAGATCACACCATATTTTACTTTAATAAAGAGCTTGAGCACCCTCAGGCAAATCCTCCACCATCACCTTGGTTTCTCCTGCAACACCGTCATTAACCCTCCTTAGGTCAGTTTCAATCAAGAGAGTGAGTCATCACCTCTTGAATGACAACCACCTCATTTCCACCAAGTTAATATGATTTATGTTGACATGTTGACATTTCCACCAAGTTAATATAATTTATATGATTTTGCAAATTCGATTCAGTTTGATGCCAACCTTATCACCATGAATAGGATAGCATCCCCGCCATCCATCATCAAGTTCATCATGTTTGAAAAGTTACTATGAGCTTCAAACACTTACATTCCACAACAAACTTCATCCTCCTCTACCTCAATTTTTTAAACGAAGTAGAGGGATATACCTCTAAGTTATGTAAGCATGTGGATGATTATATCCATATCATCCCAACTCCACATTAACTAGAGGAATTTTCCCATACGTTAATCGAAGAATATCTCAATGTGAACCTTAGAAAAGATGTGGATAATCCACAAATCATCAAAATTGCAAAATATTTATCCATAGAAGAAGGATGTGGTCATACAAAGACATGTCTGGTCTTGACCTCAACTTGGTGGTACACAACCTTACTTTGGCACCAAATGCTAACCCAAGGTTATGCATAAGGGGTTGGACTCAAAATGTACTTGTAAAAAAATGGTGAATCCTAATCAAAATCAAGGTGAATCATGAAGAATCCTAAGAAAATAAAATCGAGCATATTCACACCAAAATTTGGGGCATTTGAAGCCCTAAAATGTAAGGTCATCTTTGGGGCCACTTTTGACCTATTAAATCATCTTATAATTTCATAAAAATACCACCATTATATCAAGCTTAAAAAGAGATTTCCAACGAGTATAAATATACCTATGTTTGGATATATATTGTGGTGAATTGACACTAAGAAAAAAATGATCCTCAAAATTTTAGGCCAATGGGCCTATGTCGAGAGTCCTCATATTCACAAATTTTCAATTTTAAAAATCCTAATGTTCACCCAATTGGTGAATATTCGCCACTATGTGTAACCTTGGCTAAAACCTTTCAAGAAAAATCTCAAGAAACTTCATCCAACTATTGCATTAATTATCAAAGAAGAGCTACAAAAACTACTGGACATGAATTTCATAGTCCCAATTGATTATACAAAGTGGCTCTCTAACATGGTACCCATTCATAAGCTGAATGGGGGGTACTTTTATGCACTGATTTTCATGATCTAAAAAAATCATGATCCAAGGATGATTTTCATCTACCTAACAACAGTTAATTAGTAGACTCCTACATAGGCCATGAAATGCTTTCACTAATGGATGATTTCTTAGGATACAATTAGATTCAAATTAATCTTGAGGACCATCACAAGATGACATTTACAACACATTGGAGGATATTTTGTTATAGGGTTATGCCTTTTGGCCTTAAAAATATAGGAGCTATGTATCAACGTGCCATGACATACATATTCCATGATTATATGCATAAAATCATTGAGGATTATATGGATGATGTGATTACCAAATCAAAAACATGTCTTGAGCACATTGAAGTCCTATAAAATTATATGATCGATTGCTTTAACATTAGGTATGGTTGAATCGTAAGAAGTGGATATTTGGCATCACATAAGGAAAACTTCTAGGATTCATTGTCTTAAAGTGAGGCATTTAAGTGGACCTTGATAAGGTCAAGGTCGTTATCGAGAAGCCACCTCCAACAAACTTGAGAGTTGCATAGTTTACAAGGAAAGGTTCAATTTATCCAGTGATTCATTGCATAAATCTTAGACAAATGTAGACCTTTCAATTACTTGCTACAAAAGGAGGTGAAATTCTCTTGGATAATTGGATGTCAAGAGGTATTTGATGACATAAAGAAGTACATGGTTTCACCACCATTTCTTACACTACCTCATTTAGGAGTCCCTTTTCACCTTTATTTCTCTACAAAAAATTTTGCACTAGGGACAATGCTTGCTCAAAAAAATAAGAATCATAAAGAGCAATTCATTTATTACATTAGTCAAACATTGGTAAGTTACGGACAAGATATGCATATGTTGAAATTTTATGCTTAGTATTGGTTTTCACCACTAAAAAACTTAGACATTACATGTTAAGTAACACTACCTATGTCATATCTAGAGAGAATCCTCTATGATACATGATGACTCACACATACAACATCACCTATGCTAAAAAATATATAATTATTTTAACAAATTTTTATCTCATTTTCATCAATAAAAAGTCTGTCAAAGTTTAGGTGATAGCTGATCAACTTGTAGAAGCTCCATTACCAAACAATAAACCACTTATCATTGAACTTCCAGATGATTCGGTATTTTTTTTCAATAAACAAGAAGAGATAGTCCCTCCTAAGGATTATGTTGATATGACAATGTTCTTTTATAAATCAAAGTGCAAAAGAAGATAAGGTGCTGGAGTCGTGTTTTACACCCGAAGGAATTCCAATTCCGTTATCATTCAAACTTGACTTCCCATGCACAAACAAAGATGTAGAGTACAAATCCTTAATATTGGAGCTTCAATCAACCATAGCTATTGGCATTAAAATACTAAGTATCGTTGGTGATTCTCAACTTGTCATTTACCAAGTGAAAGGAGAATACCAATGTAAGGAACCAATCTTGAAGCAATATCACGAGGTAGCAATGAAGTTGCTAGAGAAATTTGACTGGTATGAAATTAGTAACTTACCTCATTTGTATAACACTTTTATCGATACAATGGCTTCTTTGGGATCTTTTATCCCTAAGAACAAAATGGAGAAGTCCAACCATTAATCATTACAACAGTGTCCAATTCAGCAATCAAACAAGTAGAGTCTAAAGGTGATAAGAGTGTTTGTTTGGTCCATGTGGAATCCTACAATTCTTACCATGATGAGATTAGAGACTTTCCATATTTAATCCCTTTCTCACCTGAAAATAGCTTATATAAAAATTCACAAATTCTGCTCTTAGTGATCTATGGTATTTAGAAAAAAAATTATTTTAGAAAATATTAATATTTTGCCTAGATTTTTTATCAACTCTTTTACAATTTGAAATTAACTCAGAATATCTTGTAATTTTAAATCTTTATATAATTTACCTATCCAATTATCTTGTTCTACACCAAAATATTATTCATAATGCTCCCCATGCTCAGTAAAAGAAAATGACTCTATACAATCTACTTGAATACCATGCAAACAATATAGTTGGTCAATGTTGCATACCATTTCCAATTATTGTGCAAGTAAAACACAAGGACCAAACCATGTTGCATACAAGTCAACCACTAAAGGAACCGTTCTTTCATAATCTTATTCACTTTAATTTATTGTTCACTCTATTTTATTTTTCATACATTTAAGAAGCACAAGTGCCATCTATACCACTTTTTATAAGAACCATCATAATTTTAACTCCTAAAACTAAGGATCACAGTAATCATGAGTATAAGGATTAGAACCTAATAATAATTTTGTTTCATTACAAATATACACTATCATTAGATATAGAAAGCACTATGGATATGGGCTTGAACTGAGAAACAAATATTTATTGTGTTGAAATAAGAAATATTTTAGGGTCTTTTAAATATTTTCTTATATAGAAGTACGATTCATCAACTGTTAGCAAACAATTACAAATAGTTCACCTTTCTAAGCATAAAAGGATATATTGTAATAAGCTCTATCGTTGAAAGACAAAAAATAACAAAAAATATTTATATTGGAGAATTACCTTAGTGCTATATACTCTAAGTGTCACTAGTTGATTGACATCCGTAAAATGGAACATAAAATATTAAGAGCTAAATAAAAATATAGAATTTTTGGGGCACATATTTAATTTAGTCAGCTATTTATTGCAAGTCAAAAATGAATTAAGAAATGATAGTTTTTTGAGATATGGATTTTGAAACAATGGCATCCCCGAGTGTTCTATTATTTCGTTAAATTTATGTCCAAAATATTTTTCCTCAATTAGAACCAAGAATTCTAAAATTCATAGCCAAAATTTCTTCTTAGGAAAAATACACACATTTGTAAAACATTCTCATCATTATTGTGTGAAAGTACTACCATTGTTTTATAATCTAAAACTTCTTTTAGAAGCATATTAAACCAAAATTACATAAATGAGTTCAGCTCTAGCACCATCTTATCACAATCTCTATTAGAAAAAGTTATATCTGTAGATGGGAAAAAAGATTGTTCTTCCTCCTAGGTCTAATTAAATTTCAAGTGTGCATGGGGGCTATTCATTAGAATCTCTGCTTCTCCACTTGAGGATCTCTTTCCAAAGGATATCCCAAGGATACGAAGATCCTCAACACAACTAGACTTATACTCAAATTATTTTTCTTATGGTTGTATGATAGTTGATGTAATGCTTGTTTAGATATAATTTTTTAGTTCAATTAAGACAGACACCTAAGGTTTTTGGATCTTTATTTATCTAACGCTTTATCAATCCTTAACGGTTATTTAAACCTAAATAAATAAAGATAATGTAAATGCATGCTAAGTTTAAATCACACAAAATGCATGAAAACAAGAGCTATCCTATATGATTTTTAGAGTTGAATGAGCTAAGCCAAGGAGAGTTTGATTTTAGGGTAAACAAGAGAAAATAAGAGCAAACAAGATACCCTAGATGCAACTAGATGACTTTTGATTCCTTGCCTAAGTACTTAAAAATGAAAGAAATGTTAAAATAAGTTCTAAAGTTCTTGATTGATTAGTCATTTAGTATTTAGTAAAGAAATTATAGCATTTTGTAAATGATTAGGGATTTCTAGCTAAGATTATTTTTTTCAAAAAAATGTGATTTTAGCTATAAAAAAATCAACACACAAAAATATAAAACAGATAAATAGAATTTGCAAGGCTAGATAAGGGTCAAATTTCCAAACTACCTCTCTCGAAGCTTGAGTAGAAGTTGAATTGTTGCTAGACTTTAATGGAGAGTTTGACAACTTGTAAAACTTGAACAAAACAATTAGGCATATGCTAAGCCTATATCACACAAAATGCATTAAAATACAAGCTATCCTATATGCTTTTCAAATTTAAATGAGCTAAGCTAAAGAGTATTTGATTTTAGATAAAACAAGAGAAAATACGAGCAAACAAGCTAGCCGAGATGCAACTAGATGACTTTCGATTCCTTTCCTAAGCACTTGAAAATGAAAGAGATGTTAAAGTAAGTTCTAAAGTTCCTTGATTGATTAGCCTTTAAGTATTTCGTAAATAAATTGTAGGGTTTTGTAAATTATTAGGGCTTTCTAGCTAAGATTTTTTTCCCAAAAGAAATGTGATTTTAGCTACAAAATAATCAGTAAACAAAAAGATAACATAAATAAATGGAAGATACAAGGCTAAGGAAGGGCCAAGTGGATGAATTACCTCTATAGAACTTGATTAGAAGTTGAAGTATTGCTAGACATTAATATAGAAGTTGAAGCATTTCTGATTTGGGTGTTTGTCTAAGTGCAGTGAGATGATAAGCTATCTTCTCAGCTGATGAAAACCTCTATTAAAAATAATATTGAGTATGTGTGCCTTCCTTGGAGTGGAAAAAGAGATGACAAATTTGCTATGATTAGATAAACAATTTTTTTTCATGATAGAATACTGAAGTGTTTTGAGATGAAATTGAAAGTAAATTTAATCTAGATGTTGAAATTGAGTTATCAAAAGGGAGGAAATCTCTATTTGTTGATGTATTAGTATTTTAGAGATGCCTAAAAAAATAAAAAGAAAATTCTTCCAAATTACTATTGATTAGAGTTGACTTTGATGAGAAAAAGGCAACAAAACAATGGTCTAATGTATGGTTTCTATGGAAGGAGTTGGGATAGATCTTATGACTAGTAAACTAACTATGAGTGAGCAAATGCAAAAGAAAAGTGATAAATTAAAATGCTATTTGGATTACAACCAAAGACAATGTGAATAGAAAATATGCATATGAATACCTTTTAAATCCAAATAAAGGTGAACTTAAATAGTCTTAAAAAGCATGGATAAGGGAAATGACAAAGGCTAGTAAGATGATAAAACAACCCTTCAAAAAAGTGACTAAAAATTATTAAATAAAAATGTGGTCCATGAAAGAGGTACGTGGCTGTAATTTTAAATAAAACACAACAATGAGTTAGAATGAAATGTATATGTGGCTGTAATTTTAAGTAAAATGCAGTAATATGGTCATAGAAGGTATATATGGTTGTAAGTTTTTAAAGAAAATATAGCAAATATAGTTGTTCAATATGGATATGGCTATAATATTGAAGAAAATATAGCAATATGGTTGTGAAATGTGTATATAACTGTAATTTTAAATAAAACCTAGCAAATTGTGGTTGTGTAATATGAATATGACTGCAATTTTACAAACAAATACAGTAGAAAGTGTGTGTAAGAGATGTATGGCTGGAATTTTAAATAAAATACAAATGGGTGCATGTAATATGGATATAGCTGCAATTTTAAATAAAACATAGTAAATAAAGAGAAGAAGAAGTGGGATATGGTTGTACTATTGATAAAATATAGCAATGAGGATACGAAAAGAGGTATGGTTTCACTTTTAATAAACTGCAACAATAAGGATAAGAAGAAAGGGTATGGCTGCACTTTTAATTAATTGCAACAATGACGATGTAAAAAAAAAGGTTAAATGCAATAATAAAGAGATATGAGCAGTGATTCGTGTGCAAAGAATACAAACAGAACTGCAATGAACTATTTAGAAGTAAAAAAAGAGATGCATATGGCTGCAAATAATAAAAATGCAGAAATATAAGTATGAAATGATTTATAATAAAATGTAACAATGCTAGTATGAAAAGAGATGTAAATACTACTATAAAACTTAAATAATCTACAACAATAAGCAAGATAATAAGATGACTAAAATTTTAATTAAATAGAAGTGCAATGGAACTGAAAATGAATGATATGGTATTAGGAATGATAAATAAGAACTAATTTAACCTTTTATGAAATTAAATGAGCATTAAACAGTGATTGATATTGTAATTAAAATAGGGATGTAGAGGAGTGAAAGATGCATGAAGTGATGGATATATTGATGTAGGATAGTTAATATAACATCTAGTAGAGCAAAGTAGCATTTAATAGTGAAATATTAATAAAATTGACAAGGTATGGAAGTTTTGCCCAAGACATAAATAAATCTACAATATTAAACAAATATTAGAATGACTGAAATTGTAATTAATAAAAAATTGTAGAGGCATGCAAATATATGTAAAGGTGACAATAATAGTGCAAAAAAACTAATTCAACTTCTAATAAGAGCAAATTAGTATTTAAATGGTGAAATCAATTGAAAATATTGAGACATGTGAATGCTGCCCAAAACTTGTAAAATGTACAATAGTAAACAAAAGGGAGATGGAAATTACAATGGGAAGTACTCGAAGCTTGGAAAAAGGGTGAGATAACAAAGAAATAACAGCCTTGAATCTTTCACATCTTGCCTTGAATTTACATACAAAATATGAAAGAGGAATTACAATAGGAAATGGCTATCTTAATCCTATGTTTACAAATAAAATAAACATAAAATTAAATGAGCATGGAAGGAAATAGAGGAGTTAGTTTTTTGCTTATATAAATAATATTATTGTAAATAAAGTGACAACAAGTATTATAGTATGAAATGTAAGGAAAAGATGTGATAAAACCCTACAAAAGGAAAATTAGGATCAAGATATGGATGATAACTATGAATGCAAGTTAAAGTAAACCTACAAAAGAGATGTTAGAGATCAAATGGAGATGATATTATTGATATTAATGCTAAAAATATAGTATTAATGGTTGTAAATGAAGATTAAATAACTGCAAAATAGGAATTAAAAACTTAAAAGCATGGAATGTAAGAGAAAATGAGGAAGTCGATGAAGTTATAAATCTAGCAAAGCTATGTTAGAGAGCTAAAAATAAAGGGAAGCATATGGAATAAGAAGATAACTATTATAAGGGTGATATCACCTAGCAATGGCTTCTCCCAAGCACTAATACTTCCTTACCACCAAGTCCTCTTGCCTTGCTTGACTTCCCTTCATAAATGCTTGCACAATGGATGAAAATGCTTGAGAATGCTTGCTAAATGAAAGAGATGAGAATGAATATGCTATAGAAGTATTGGTAGAGTATATATATAGTAAAAAATATGGTGAATATCTATCCAATGGATTCTATTTACAGATTTTTAGAGGAAGGATTGAGGGGGAAATGGATTCAAAATTCTTTTGGAGGAAAAACCAAAATTTGAAATTTGTGAATTTGGTGCATTGTTGGGCCATGCGGGATCAATGGTAAAATATTGAGGAAGGTGATCCACATCAACTTAGATCATACCATAATATTATAAGAATTTGGTAATCAACCACTAAGACCAAATTCACCATTGGTCTAGGTAAGTGTAGTTTTTATGCATTTTTTGAAATTAATAGATATCTAAACATAGGCATATTTATATTTTTTTTAAAGCTATTTTTTAGCCCGATCTAATGGTGGTGGTTTTGTGAATTTTTGGTATTTTTTACTTAAATATGACCTTACATTTTAGGGCTATAAACACTTTAAATTTGGGTATGAAGATGATTGATTTGATTTTCTTGATTTAAAGTCTTGCAAAGGCAAAGTTATTGATGAGTTTTGCTAATATTGGGAGTTGATAAAATATGTAAAATTTGATACCTAATTTGACAATGTTATGATACCTTGATGAGGTATTGTTTGATGCCTTAATTTAGGATGACATTGGCTATGTCTGTCAAAATTGGGTGTCTACACCATCATATTCAAGCAATATAAGAGAACACAAGGGCTATGAATGATTCACTCATAAAGACAAATGTCAACAATTTAAAGAAGTAAAATCAAATATAGAGTAGAAGTAATTTTATCTATAAATAGAACTTAAAACCTTTTGAAAGTGGAAGAACAAAACACTAATAAATAGTTACATAAACCAAAATAAACTAAAAAAAAAACTCAGCTCAATGTAATATTAAATGAAAAAAAATAATTATGTAGATAGACCACTAAGGGAGAAGTAAATGGAGAAAATGCAATCTCTTTTGTAATCATTGATGTCAGATGTTAATTCAAAGTATCATACAATATTGCTACAATATGGTATAATGTATTTTTAAATAATACTTGATATAGGCCAAGCAATGAAGGAGCCCATAATATCCTTCGTTGTGGCCATCTCATAATTCCTTCTAAACAAGATTGTTTCCTCTTTATGGAAAACATGCACCTTGATTTTTCAATAACCTTCACCCAACTGTTGAGCATGTACAAGGTCTTCAAGGATAATATTGATCAATGTACCTTCAACACTATGTTATCCTAGATCAATCATGATGTAATTATCCATAAAGTGAGTATTCCTGTATCATTAACTTGTGTTTATAATTTAATGATTATATTCCTTAAAACTATCAATTCATATGTTGTTTAGAATAATGTATTATGAACATTCATTCCTTAAACCCATATTTTGGATTCAAACTTTATTCATGTTATCATTTTTTTATTGAATTATTTTAAGAAACCCATATCCTCTAGGAATATTATATTTTACATGCTTTTCTACCTATTGCTATTTGATATCAAATTTCTTTATTGATTGCATTTATATTATGTTCTCTAAATTTGTTTTAACATCTCCTTTTTATGGAGATCAAGATGCTTTAGTGAATATTTTTTGACCATTTTGTACCCAATGCTTCAAATTATACCAAAGATCTTACTTACCTCTATGAATATTGAATAACCTCATTCATTTTTAAAGTTGGACCACCCTGGGTTTTGTGCAATCTTAAAAAAATTCTAGGTGGATGCTCGTGTCTGTGGTTCTGGATCATAGTGTCTATCAGAGTATTGGTATGGTGTCCTCATTGTGTAGGACAAATTATGACTTTCCTTGTCATGGTGTAGTTGATGCCCTTATTGATGCTCTCCTCTTTACCTTGAGTTAGCACTTACGTGGCAATTTTGTGATCAAGAGGTCTTGGCAGAGCCTTACAAGTGGTGGGGTCTTACTGTTCTAGAGGAACTCTTCCTGTGGTTGGTGGTACTAAGAGGATGGTGGAGTCTCCTAGATCTCTTGGTGGTTGTTCCACTTCGCCCTCTGGGATGAATTCTGATGGCAGTGAAGAAATCTATTCTTTTTCTTTTGGGAAGGACTCTGATAAAATTTCTAGGAAGATTCAAGTCTCTTCCAAAAGTGTTTGGGGGAAGGCCTCAGCTGTGGAAGCCCTTACTCATTCAGTAGGTACCACTCTAAAATTATATTTACCTCCTAAAGTTATCCTCGAATATCTTGTGAATTTGGATCTAGAGACTTCTCCTCCTACTGTTGATTGTGGTCATCGCACATCTAAGCAATTGAACTACAAAGAGGGTGTATCTCTTAATTCTCCCCTTCCTCTTGCCCTCCTAGATTATGATTTTCTTCCTCGAGTGTGCATTCGATATAAATCCGTGAAGTAGGTCTATGCTCCGGAGGCCTCTAGGGAGCTCAAACATTATGTTTTTTAGGATTTAAAGCTTATTGATGTTAATCTAAGGAAATATTTGGTGTTCATTGAAATCAATGCTGGATATATCTGAGAATGTTTCATGTTTAGCTACTACTATTGCTCAGGGTATGGAGAAGCTGGTGTAGAACTATCTCAGTTCCCCCTTTCTTCGATGCATTGTGCACTTGTTGTTAGTAGTTTTTTATGTCTGCTTCATTTCTTTTTGGTGAGGTTTTGTTCTATTTTTTGTTCTTGTGGACTTTTTTGTAGTGGTTGTGGGACCTCGATAAAACCCTTTATATTTTAAGATTACCAAAAAAAAAAAAGTGGATCCTTCTCTTTCCATAGAATGACTAACAAATTATATCATTTATTTTTTAAATAAAAATGCTTTGTCTACGTTTTATTTTGAATATTTCATAAATAATTTCATTTTTATGTAGCTAGATTGTTACATATCATATTTCTTGGCAATATTATTTTTAATTGCTTTCATTATAATGGCATAGAGATTTTATTAAAATCTATCCAATGCAATAATGTTCTCATTTAAAAATTTTAATGTATTGTATGTATTTCATTTCACTAGCCAAGTAGATTATTGTATCACATTTTTAATATAATAAATCCTATGTGCCAACACTCTACCAAGCACTTGGCACCAACACATAACACCATATTAGATTCAAATATTTAAATGAAAGCATCTTCATATGTCAATCACTAATGGGATCCTTTGAATCTCCCTCAAATACCCCTAGGGTAAGGCTATGGTGGTCATCATAAAATATTTTAATCTTGACAACAATTAAGACATTGTAAAGGGCTATCATTTTTCCTTCTTAAATAAAAGTTGGTGTAGAAAGAGATTAAATATTTTGGTATTCCTATACAAGTTAGAGAAATTGTTTTTGTAGACTTAGAAAGGGGATTCCATGGACCCAATTCACCAAGGTCTTATAAAATTTATTTTTAAATTCATGGCTAAGAGAGGAGGCAAAGTGGAGGATTTTAACCAAAAGTTGATCAGTGCTCTAGTTGGAGATCTCAATTTTGTGGATCCTCCCTCTATTTGAATAATGATTCACTCAAAACTCTATCCCTTGTTAAATATTCTAAGGCTAAAGCTACCTCCAAGGTTAAGGAGGCAAATTTGAAGATGGAGCTAAAGAAGAAGACAAATATGAAGGACCTAGGTGAAGCTGCTACCCATCCAAGAGATTATAAAGGTAGTGATTATAGGACTAGATGATCCAAGCATTTAATGGCTAAGATGAAAAAGAATGATAAGGTCACCTTATGCATTCTTGAATCTCAATATTTTTAGGATTCCTTATGTATTATCCTAAAGAAATGTAAATTGTCCAAGGGAGCTTCTATGGGAATAAATTTTATTATTATCTTTTCGTAGGACACTCTTAGTATTTCCAAGTCCGCTAAGGGATTCATGAAGTATGTGTTGAGATATTTATGAACCACTTCAAATATGGATGTTTCCTTTTTTGAATAAGTTAACATGTTGATGAAATAGATACAATGGGATCACATGCTTAGGTGGGAAAGGAACCATAAGTGGATCATGAAATGAAGGAGTGAAGGGTTCTCCTAGTTCTTTTTATTCTCTTTGTTCTCCTTCTTATCTTATTTTTTCTCCTATGTATTTTGGTTTGGATTCTTACTGGTGTTAGGTCCCTTTGTATAGGGTAATTTTATGTATGTTTCATTTTAGTCTTTTCCTTGAAAGCTTTTGCTTCTAGTTTGAAAATAGTCTCTAGTTTGTAAAATGTTCAAGGATTCTTTCGAAACCCCTTATTTTATTCTATCCAAAATATATATGTTCAACACTAAAAAATATGTACTAGTTGTCAATACAAATTACCATTCTACTTTTTCACTTGGTGTCAATATGTAAAATCCTATAATATAAATCATCTTAAGTACCTTCTTATAACTGCCAAAATTCAAATTATTTTTATTTTGTAGGGATGTTATAATCGTATTCTATATTCCTATATATAAATTAACATTAATATAGCCTCAAAATGAACTAAATCATTGTACCCTTTGCCACCATCCTAGACATCATGGCATAGATTAAATATTTATATTATTAGAAGACATTAAATACATCATGTAAGTAAAATTTTAATATTTATCATCTCTTAACTAAACATATACATTTGAAAAAAAATGTTATAATTTTAACAAAGAATTTTATCAATTCCATCACCTACCCATCAACAATATCAATATATTATAATGTATTTAAACTACATTGGAAAATTAAGTTAATACAATAGTTATTACGTATATGAAAAAATGTTATATCTATATAAATATATTTTGTTACTATATCTGAAAAAAAAAAAAATTAGATGTGTGCCTTGCATTTTCTCTATCCCTCAACAAAATAAAAGGCTAGAAAGCTAAGACCTCACTTTTTCTCACATGTTTCAAAGAAAAAAAAAGTAACCTTTTGAATTCCCTATAAAGTCATTTTGTTAAAATTTTCCAATATATAGGAGCCTATGGATAATAATAATATAATATAATAAATGATTAATTTATGGTTAAAGGTATTTATATTTGCATGGTCTTTCATTTGTTAATCAATAGAAGTATTACTTTAAGATACATAAAAAATTTACAAAATATAATCAAATATTAAAAATATAAAAATAATAATTTCCATAAAATATGTAGAATATATCAATGGAGACCTTGAAATGGAATGCCCTTGATTTTTATCCCTCATTATTATTTATAATTATAAAAAAAAAAAAACAATTGATGGAGTGCTTATCTCTACATTACCTCAATTCAATTTTATAAATAGTAAAGATTCCATTAAATTTATTTTTAACCAATATTTATAAATTTTTCTTTAAAAAATTAGAATTATCTATTGCAAAATTGTGTGGTGATGAAATGGACGAGCATGGGAACATCCAACTCATTGGAACAATAATTTGATTTAAGGCTGGAAGTTCTCCTAGGTGGGTTATTTATTCTACTCATTAGGGATTTGTTTGTAAACAATGTTTGATATCGTTCAAGCAATGAAGGAGCCCACAACATCCTTCATTGTGGTCATATCATAATTACTTCTGAACAATATTGTTTTCTCTTTATCAGAAACATGCACATTAACATTGGAATAACCTTCACCCAAATGTTGACCATGTTCAAGGTCTTCAAGGACAATACTAATCATTGTGCCTTCAACCACTATGTTATCCTAGATCAATCATGATGTAAATATCCATAAAGTGGGTACTTTTTTATTATTAACTTGTGTTTAGGATTTAATTATTAGATTCATTAAAAATATCAATTCATATGTTGTTTAGAACAATGTATTATGCTCATTCATTCCTTAAATCCATATTTTTCATCCAAATTTTATTCATGTTATCATTTTTTTATTGAATTATTTTAAGATAATATAATTAATATAATATAATAAATCCTCTATTCCAATACTATACCAAGCACTAGGCACCAACACATAACACCATCTTACATTTAAATGTTTAAATGAAATCATCTTCATATGTCAATCACGAATGGGATCCTTCAAAGCTCTCTCAAATCCCCTAGGATAAGGCTATTTGGTCATCATGGAATATTTTACTCTTTATAGCAATTAAGACATTGTAAGGAGCTATAATTTTTCCTTCCTGAATCAAATTTGGTTAGGAAGAGATTAAATATTTTGGTATTCATATACAAGTTATTGGAGAATCATTATTGCAGACTCGGAAAGGGGATTCTATGGACCCAATTCACTAAGATCTTATAAAATTAATTGTTGAATTCGTGGCCAAGAGAGGGGTAAAGTGGAGGATTTTAACCAAGCATTGATCAGTACTCTAGTTGGAGATCTCAAATTTAGGGCTTCTCCCTCTAATTTGAAGAATGAATCACTCAAAACTCTATCCCTTATTAAATATTCTGAGACTAAATCTACCTCCAAGGAGATAAATTTGAAGACAAAGTTAAAGAAGGAGATAAAGCTGAAGAAGGACATAGGTGAAGCTTCTACCCATCCAAGAGATTCTAAATGTAGTGATGATAGGAATATATGCTCCAAGATTTTAATGGCTAAGATGAAAAATAATGAGGTCACCCTATGCATTATGGACTCTCAAGATTTTGAGGATTCCTCCTCTGTTATCATGAAGAAAGTTGAATTATCCAAGGGGAATTCTATGGGAAGAAATTTGATTATTATATTTTCGTAGGACACCCTCAGTATTTCCAAGTCCACTAGGGGATTCATGAAGGATGTTATGATATCTTTAAGAAACAATCCAAATATGATTGTTTTCATTGTTGAAGAAGTTAACACATTGATGGAATAGATACAGTGGGTTTATAAAGACCCTTAGGTAGAAAAGGAACCAAAAGTGGATGATGAAATGAAGGATTGAAGGGTTCTCCTAGTTCTATTTATTCTTTTTGTTCTCCTTATCTTCTTTTTTCTCCTATGTTTTTTGATTTGGCTTCTTGCTGGTGTTAGTTCCCTTTGTGTGGGGTAATTTTATGTCTGTTTCATTTTAGTTTTTTTGTTGAAAGCTTTTGCTTTCAGTTTGTAAATAGTCTCTAGTTTGTAAAAGGTTCTAGGATTCTTTCAAAACCCCTTCTTTTATTTTATCCAAAAAATATATGTTCATCACTAAAACATAGGTACTAGTTATCAATAAAAATTATCAATCCACTTTTTCACTTGGTGCTAATATGTAAAAGCCTATACTATGAGTCATCTTAAGTACCTTCTTATAACTTCCAAAATTTAAATTTCTTTTATTTTGTAGGGATTTTAAAATTGTATTCTATATTCATATATATAAATTAGCACTAATATAGCCTCAAAATGAACTAAATCATTGTACCCTTTGCCACCATCCTAGACATCATGGTATAGATTAAAAAATTATATTATTATAAGTAAATTGTATGGAACATGTAAGTAGAATTTTAATATTTATCATCTCTTAACTAAACATAAACATTTGAATAATTTTATTATGATAAGTAAATTGTATGGAACATGTAAGTAGCATTTTAATTTTATCATCTCTCAAATAAACATAAACATTTGAATAAATTTTATTATGATTTTGACAATTCATTATATCAATTGCATCACCTACCCTATCAACAATATCAATATATTTTAATGTGTTGAAATTACATTGATTGAAAAATTTAATATGATGATTATTACGTATAAGAAAAAATATTACATCTCCAAAAAAAAATTAGATGTGTGATAAAAGGTTTACAAAACTAAGGCCTCCTCACTTTTTCTCACATGTTTGAAAGAACAAGAAGAAGAAAAGAGTAACCTTTTGAATTTTTCAAATGGCCTACCCTATAAAGTCATTTTGGTTAAAATTTTCCAATATATGGGAGCCTACCGACAATAATAATATAATATAATAAATGATTAGTTTATGGGTAAAGGTATTTATATTCTCATAAATGCTATTATGGTCTTTCATTTAAGAATCAATACATGTATTATTTTAAGATATCTAAATTTTTTACAAAATACAATCAAATATTAATAATATAAAAATAATAATTCTCATAATGTAGAATAGATCAATGGAGACAAAATGGAATTTCTTTTATACCTCATTATTATTTATATTTGAAAAAAAAAATCTGTAGGACAGTCAAGATTTCTTATCTCTATATTGTCCTAATTCAAAGCATCATACAATATTGCTACATGGTAGAATTTATTTGTAAATAATGTTTAATATAGACCAAGAAATGAAGGAGCCTAGAACATCCTTCATTGTGGCCATATCATCATTCCTTATAAATAATATTGTTTCCTATTTATGGGAAAAAAGTACATTTAATTTGCAATAACCTTCACCCAAATGTTGACCATGTACAAGGTCTTCAATGATAATACTAATCATTGTGCCTTCGACCACTATGTCATCCTAGATCAATCATGATGCAAATATCCATAAAGTAGATATTTTTATGTCATTATCTTGTGTTTAGAATTTAATAATTATATTCCTTAAAACCATTAATTCATATGTTGTTTAGAACAATGTATTATGATCATTCATTCCTTAAATCCATATTTTGCATCTAAGCTTTATTCATGTTATCTTTTTTTTATTGAATTATTTAAAGATAATGTAATTAATATAATATAATAAATCCTTTGTACCAACACATAACACCATATTAGGTATAAATATTTAAATTAAAACATCTTCATATGTCAATCACTAATGGGATCCTTCGAAGCTCTCTCAAATCCCCCTAGGATAAAGCTACACTAGTCATCATGGAATATTTTTTTTTGGTAATATTATGATAAGAAGGTTTTGAAAAGGGCTCCTAAACCTTTTACATTAGAAAGAAATAGTAAAGAAACTAGTGCACTAAACACACTAAGTAGCAGAGCACAAAATAAAATACACTAGAAATGACATCACAAACTAGGAAGGCCAAAGTGGCTAAAGAATCCCGAGAAGACCTATGGAAGAACCAAGGTAGTTCTACAACACAGCATCAACCTCAAAAATAATCTCGTTGGATATTTAAGCTGCCTCCTCTGCATAATATATTTCATCTTTTTGGAACTCCAAACCACGTGTTGTTTGATCTCCATAAACCTAAGACTGTGAAGAATATTACTCTTCTTAATCATAGATTTTCCTGCGGAATACATCTCACTCACCAGCTTTTCCTTCGAAACTGTCCTAGGAAGGACCTCGATCTCCTCAATAAAAATGTGCATGTTGGATCTAGGGGAAGACTTTCTAGAATTTCTTTTCTTATAACTTATACGTGTGGAATTATGCACCGCCATATTCCCCATGCAAGAACCTTCCCCAATATTAACAGGGCTAGTGACCAGAGATGCCAGCTATGTATCCCCTCCTTCATTAGAAGTCCTCCCAACCAGAGAGCCCCAAACACCCAAAACAGTCTCAAAAACTTTAGTGATCTATTTTCCCAACCTACAGTCCCAAGAAGGGGAACACCCTAACTCTTCCTCAGAGTTGCCCTCCTTATCCCATAGAAATAACGTATCACTGCAAACCTATATGGTAATGGAGTTCAAAGAACACAAAATTTCATCAACAACAATACCTTTTTCCTACGTAGATTTTTCAAAGAGGATAAATGTAAACCCTTGTTACAGTGGAACCTTACCTATGCCTTATTGAACAACCAACATTGACCTCCTAAGTGAGTTAAATAGGAATACCAGGATGTTCATAAATCTCTGTCTCCTTAGAAGATTCAAGAATATTTCATGAAAACTTCGCACCACATCATACATAGAATCTATAGTGAAATAGTCCATGATAGCTTTAACCACTTTGTTCCAAAGTGTCGGAAGGGCCTTAGAACTAAACTGTTCTATATCCTAGGCAAAAACATATCTTTGTCTAAAAAGAACCTAATCTCCTGCACCAGTGAGTGCCTCTCCTTGTGCATAGCTCCATCCACCATGAGCCCAGTCGCTCGGCTCACAAGATCCATCGAGACTTCGAAGGTCCAAGAGCCCACTTGGACACACCTATCCTTCCATGAAGCTACCATCCAATTCGAAAGAATTGGATTATGAACATGAAATTTTTGGATGCATTCCAGCAATCCCCCACTCTTTACAATATTTACTACCTCCTCATTAGCATTCAGTGACACTGGTTCAATTCTGGACTTAGGGAGAACCGACTTACATTTGCATACCTTGTATTTATCCATTATTTCACTACAGTAATAGAACCAAGGGGAACTAAGGCCAAAAAACCACCAAATAGGACCAAATAGGGACACACAAACAAACTCAAAAGACCACAAAAACAACCCACTCCCACCCATGGTTTAAACAACAACAGAACCTACATTGAACCAAACCAAATCAACAAAATCATAGCAACTATAGAAAAATATTAACAACATGTAAGCCTTGCTACTAACATAGGGACTCCGCTTGGACTCATATTGGCACAAAAGAAACTTTGGTCCATAACATTTCATGACTTTCAAAGAGAACTCAGAATCCTTAGCCCAAAAGGAGGGACAATAGAGAAGAAAACAGGAAATGTTCGAATAAAAACAAGACCACCTCGATAAAAGACCAAACCCCATAGTGCCTATGTGATGCCATGTTATTAGTATAAGTGGAACTCCTAGAAAATTCCATCTCACTCGGCCCTTAGCAAATACAACACATAGGGCTAGCAGAGAAGGAAACATGAAGCACCTAGTGTAAAACAAGACCACCTTAGCAAAAGACCAAACCCCGATACACCTTTGTGAAGCCACAAAAGTTAGATAAATGGAACTCCCCTATAATGCCACCTCATCTTGATCATCACCAAACACAACATGTAGATATGGGGAGTTTCAAGGAAGAAAAACCAATATCCCAAAAAAACATATGATTCCCAATGCAAATGGGTAAACCGAGGCTAAATTCTAACAACAAAGCAAAGGTGAATGGGAGCCACATCATCTTAGAATTTAAGAGGTATCTCATCCCACATGAAATAAATGTTATCATCTGAGAACATCCACAAGATTTTCCATGCCAATGTTAGAATCTACCAATGTTTAAATTAAAGACCACTATAAAGTACCACTTGGTAGTAATTACAAACTTTAAAAGGTACCCCATTCCACCTAAAATAAATGTTACAGTCTGGGAGTGTCTGCAGGCTTCCCCACACCAATGCCAAAACCTGCCACTATTTTATATAAATACAACTACAAAGCACCAATTGGCAGCACTTACAAACCAATGATTAAAGTGTTTTTAACAAGACATTCCCTACCATAGTACTCCTCATATCCCAATACAAAGTATAATATGGGGAATAGCCATATAGCATAATACAACGAAGAATATATATTGTCCAACACCATCACTATTGGTACCAAAACACTTGGATCCACAGACTTCCACCATCCATAAAAAATTAATTAACATCATTGTAGGCACAGTTAATAAGGTCCTATGGAAAGTCCCTCTGCTAGATTGTGTATCCATGGATATTTACTCCAATGTTTTCCATGACATCTACTATGATATTTCCTTATATAAGCATGTGAGATATTTGAACATCCTCCAACTCCTGATATAACACCACTCCCTCATCAATAAGGTTGGCAATTTTCTAACTGACATGGCAGGATCCTTTAATCATACTAATTATGTTAAATGAGTCACCTTCAATAACTACTTTTTTGAATTTGAATTCACTTAACAATACAATCCCTACATAAGCTACCCTCACTTCTGCCACTTATGATGAATTTAAACCCAAAGGATTCAGCATACACCAATAGCAGATTGCCATCGTGGTCTCGGATAATGCCTCCCAATCCTACCTTTCCTAGATTTCCCTTCATCGTCCCATCAAAGTTTAATTTAACCCAACCAAATGGAGGGGTGTTCCATTTAATTGAATTTATAATATTAGGTACAAAAGAAGGATGATCAATATTTCCAAATCCCAATAATCGTTCCAACCTAACTTCACTTGTAATAGAAGCCTCCAATGGATCAGAGGATGTGAAGGTGCTCTCCACATTCTCCACCATCTTATCAATTATATGATTGCTTACAAATGTCATCGACATAGTTTTGTCATTGAAAATTTTAGCATTTCTAGCTTTCCACACTCCCCACATAGTATGAGGGAGAAGCAACCACCAAAAGCACTTGAGATGTGGAGAATGAAAGTGCGGTATCCACTAAAGAATGCAATCGTAAATTTACTCTGGAAAAACCCACTCAACTCCAATACACCTAAGAATAGAGATGATCACTTCCTTGAAAACATGGCAATAGAGCAGCAAGTAAGAGGTCGATTCCCAATAGGATTCGTAGAGGTAACACCTATTGACCAAATTCCAACCCCTTTTATGAAGGTTCTCTATCGTCAAAATTCTATTTTGGGAAGCCAACCAGAAAAATAAATTCACTCTAGGAAAAAGGTGCTTGAGCTAAAGTACACTAAATAAGAAATTAGCATCCTCCTCCTCACTTAAACAATTATAGGCTGCTTTAATTATAGATATTTTTGACCTCTCCAGTCGCCACATCAAGCGATATTTGATATTAGCTTGAAGAATAACACAGAGGCGCAACTCACTAGCTAGGATCTCCTAAACCCGTCTATCACCATCATTTCTTACACATTTCAGCAAGGATGGCCAAATAGTTCTGTTCCCTCTAACTTCAAAAAAGTTAGCCACTTTTACCATACCCACCTCTCTAGAATTAATTACCAGTTCTCAGAGTCACACGTCCTCAACCAATGGGTGATCACAAACCCAGACATCTTCCTAGAAGAAGGCCTTCCTATCCCTGATAACCCAACTACAATGTTGTTTAACCAGGTCCCTAGACTTCTCCAAACTGTTCCTAAAGGTCGATCGACCTGACAGTAATTCGTCAAATAGAAAGGAACATAACATGTATTTAGATTTCAAAATAGATAACCATACTTTGTAGGTATTCGAAGCCAACTTCCATTAAATCTTGGGAATTAGTACTTTATTCATCCAAACTGCACTCTTCAAATTAAATCCCTCTTTGGATTTATTTCTACAAACTACCACCCATGAAAAAAGGTGAAAACTTCCTTTCAACTTCAGGCCAGCCCACAAGAATGCTTTACATATATAGTCAAATTTTTAGGCCATTTTAATAGGAACATGAAATATTAACATAAAATAAATAGGAATGCTTTGTAATGTACTTTGCACTAAAACCACCTTACATGCTTGACTCAAAAGTGCACCCTTCCACGTCGCAAGTTTTCATTGAATTCTCTCTACCACCATAGACCACAATTCAAATTTAGCTCTCCCAATGAAGAAAGGTAATCCTAGATAAGAATAGGGGAAACAAGCAATACGACAATTCAAAACTTTAGCTATTTCCCTCTGAATCATCACTGGAGAATTAATGAAAAACAAGCTACTCTTAGCAAAACTTATTTTGCTAGCCTATGGCCCTTTCATAACAATCCAAAATAGACTTCACTTCACTAGTCACCTCCACAGAAGCTACATAGGAGATAAGAGTATCATCCATGAATTGTTGGTGGGATATAGGGTTGCAAGTGGTTGCAAGCCACAAACCTAGAGTATATCGATATCTATTGAAGGCTCTGTCCAAACCCTCTGCTATGATAATGAAAATAAAAGGTGACAATGGGTCCTCCTATCTTAGCCCCCTATATGAACAAAAAAAACTTGTTTGGGACTTGTTTATGAGCACCGAAAACCAGGTTGTCAAGAAACAAACTTGTACCAAACTGATCCATTCATAACAAAAGCCAAACTTCCTCAAAATCTTTATTAAAAATGGCCAAGAAACCCGGTCATATGCTTTGTTAATATATAATTTTAAGAAAAAAAACCAAATCTCCCACTCTTATACACTGAATGCAATAATTCATGAATGACAATAGCGCCATCTAGAATTTGCCTTCCCGAGACAAAGGCACTTTGAGCTTCATCAATAAGTTTTGGGAGAAGAATTTTGAGTCTATTGGCAATCATCTTTGAAAGTATATTATACATCGTGTTGTGGAGACTTATGGGTCTAAAGTCATTAAAAGTAGAAGTTGTATATTTTTTAGCAATGAGAGCAAGATAGGTCACATTCACCACCTTTGGAATAAACTTATTTCTTTGGATCTCTCTCAGCTTCACACACATCCCCCCCATAAATATGCAAAAAAAATTGGAAAAATATTGGAGGGAAGTCATCTGGATCCGATGCCTTGAGAGGACCTATCCCCTTAACAGCATCTAGAATTTCTTAGCCACCTATTCCACTCTTCAGACATCAACATCAGAATAACATCAAGAATTTCTTCCTCAATGGAGAGATCACGGTCTGGCATAGAACATAGTAAGTAACTGCCTCCTCACTTACTTCACAATCACTCGAAGCCACACTTCCATCACCTATGACTATCTCAGTGATATTGTTATGACCTCTCCTCCTAAGAGTAGATGCATGGAACAAACAAGAATTTATATCCCCTTCATTGAGCCACAATTCCCTTGAATTCTATTTCCAAAATAGTTCCTCTTAATCCTACTTGTTATGGTATTTTGCCAACACTCATTGTTCCTTTTTCAACAGGTCTTTAGAACAGTCTCCAACCTCCATGGCAACCTCCATTTGTTTAATTTGGGCTTTCAATCTCTCCTTTTCTCTGAAGACATTCCCAAATGAGGACTTGTTCCATAATTTGAGATAGCTTCTAAGTCTCCTGAGCTTATTTGTTAACATAATCAGGGTAGACCTCTCAATATTCTCCTACCACCATTCTGATAATCGGGATTCAGGATGGGAGCACCACATGACTTCAAATTGATAATGCCATGGACAAAATGAAAAATTATCAAGAACTTCAAGCCAAATTGGATTGTGATCTGATCCAATATTCGAAATATCTCTCAAGAAGGCATCCCTAAATAGATTCATCCTATGACAAGAAATAAGGATTCTATCCAAACGACTCAAAATAAGGCTATCACCAAATCATTTATTACACCAAGTAAACCTAGCCCCTTTGAGGTCCAAATCCCAAAGTTTTGTATCAAAAACAAAATCAAAAAAGTCCTGAGGACTCCTATCATCCACTAGATTGCCTCATTTTTTCTAAGGGATACAAAGGGGAGGTAAAATCGCCCACCACCATCCAATATTCATGCTAAAATGTCTTACGCATATCCAAGAGTAACGCCTAAAATCTATGCCTATCCAGATACGTATTTTAGGCATATATATTAAATAGAACCCATCTTCTATTGGTTATTTTACACCATAATAAAATGTTTATTACTTTTATCGATTGAGGAAATAATATGCCCATCCAGTTGGGAGGGATTTCAAAAAGAAATAAGACCCCCAAAAGAGCCCATCGATTCACTAGCCATAAAATAAGAACCTTTCCAAACTATATGTTGTACATCCTACCAAGAAGAGACTTCCAGCTTAGATTCTTGAATACAAAGGATATTTGGGGCATTATCCTTTTGAATAGATGCAAGCATCCTACACTTAGAGGAACTGTTAAGTCCTCTAAAATTCCATGAACATATTTTCATTGGAATTAAAAGGACAATTTCTTACCCACCCCCCAATGGGGATGCCATCAGATCATTTGTATTCATAAATTTCTCCCTATATCCCTCGATTTTAGAGAGAAACATTTCTCCATTGTTGGCCCCCATATTTTCCATCAAACTCTTTCCACTCACCTTACCTGAAGGTCGACCAGACTTCCTAGAACCATCGAGGTCCAGCTTCTTACGTAGACTTCTAGTCTTGGGTTTGGGAAACCCTATCTCCATCACCACAATCGTATACATCAAGATTTGGACCTCACCTATACCAGAAGCACCACCTTTTGACAAAGGGATTTTTGGCCAACATCCATAGACATAGAAGGCCCCATATTCACATTTGAGACCAGAACTTGAGAAGAAAGATTCACCTCCTCCATGTTATCTTCACCCATTTGCCCTTCCTCAAGACATTCAAAGGAGTTTGACAAATACAACTCCACTATGAAACCACATGGGTCAAATCAAGGAGCTCCTTCTCCATTACCCAAGGAGAAAATCGTCGAAGGTGTCTTACCAACACTAGGCGCCTTCTTAGTCGAAGCTAGGGACTTCATCGAAATCTCTTACCCAGAGTTATTCGATATAATCTCCTTACCCTTGCTAGACCTCGTCTGCTTCTTCTGCCATAATTTCCTTCTCTTAAAGGGTGTATGGTTTGAAGTTGACTTATCCTTGGCCTCCCTCAACGAAACCTGCTAACCACCCTACTATCCCATATGCCTCTTCTGGATTGTTTGGCCATCTTGCACCTTCTGACCCTTATGCCTAGGTTGTTTATTCTGAGGATAGAGATTAATTTGGTGTCCCCATAGACCACACAACTTACAGGCCTATGGTTTGTTTTCATAAATTATGACTTTCTTCCAAAGCCCCACATGAGAAATAAGATCGACCGATGAAGGTAAATTCCTCTCAATATCAACCATAACGCATATACAAATGTATTACCCACTATTATAAAGATCAATTTATGCTAGATAAAAGTAGGAAATTATTGCAACCACACCCAAAAAAAAATGATATTAACCCTCTGCATTGCTGGGTTAAAGTCATGGCCCCACTTTCTCAAAAATAGGCCTCTGTTACAATAGAACCATGGGCCTCCATTCATTATTTTGCATGCATCCTCATTACACGAGAGTCGAATGAGAAAGAAGTTTCAGGGTAAAGTGGCTAGCTCCAGTGATCCATGAGGTTTCTAATGAGACAGGGCCCACCACTTAAGAACACCTAAAGGTGGCCTACCCCCCACCACTTTCCCCACTAGACCCCAAGAGCCCTTTTATAATAGATTATTCATAGTACTATCAGGGATACGAATCTGACCTAACTCTGTGTTAACCTCACAAGAGGCAAACACTTCATCAAAGGACATCCCTGCCACCATATGAGCAAAGGAGGGCACCATAATAGAAGGTTGTTGCATCACATTCTCCCAACTAACAAACTTCTCCATTACCAAGGTACATACCTTCCTCAAGTCCAAAGACAACAACGGAACCTTGGTACCAACCTCATCTAGAACCTTGATACCAACCTCACTTGTCTAGAACACGTCTCTCAATACCATATCCTTCAACTCACACACCTCGACCTCGCTCCCTTCCTCTCACGTAGACCCTCCAACATACCACATCCTTCCTCCAGCCATCATGGAATATTTTACTCTTTATAGCAATTAAGATATTATAAGGAGCTAACATGTTTTCTTTTTAAATCAACTTTGGTACAGGAAGAGATTAAATATTTTGGTATTTCTATACTAGTTATTGGAGAATCATTGTTGTGGACTCAAAAAGGGGATTCTATGGATCCAATTCACCAAGGTCTTATAAAATTAATTTTTGAATTCATGGCTAAGAGATGGGGCAAAGTGGAGGATTTTAACCAAGCATTGATCAGTGCTCTAGTTGGAGATCTCAATTTTAGGGCTTCTCCCTCTAATTTGAATAATGATTCACTCAAAAATCTATCCCTTGTTAAATAATTTGAGGCTAAAGCTACCTCCAAGGTTAAGGAGATAAATTTGCACATGGAGCTAAAGAAGGAGACAAAGCTGAAGAAGAACCTAGTTGAAGCTGCTACCCATCCAAGAGGTTCTAAAGGTAGCAATGATAGAACTAGATACTCCAAGATTTTAATGACTAATATGAAAAAGAATGAGGTCACCCTATGCATTATGGACTCTAAAGATTTTGAGTATTCCTCCCCTGCTATCATGAATAATGTTGAATTATCCAAGGGGGTTTCTATGGGAAGAAAGTTGATTATGATTTTTTCGTAGGACATTCTCAGGATTTCCAAGTCCACTAGAGGATTCATGATGGATGTGCTGAGATATTTAAGGACCACTCCAAATATGGTTGTTTTCTTTGTTAAATAAGTTAACATGTTGATGGAATAGATATAGTGGGATCATAAAGACCCTTAGGTGGGACAGAAACCATAAGTGGATAATGAAATGAAGGATTGAAGGATTCTCCTAGTTCTCTTTATTCTTTTTGTTCTCCTTCTCTTCTTTTTTCTCCTATGTTTTTTGATTTCGCTTCTTGTTGGAGTTAGGTCCCTTTGTGTGGGGTAATTTTATATATGTTTCATTTTAGTTTTTTTCTTGAAAGCTTTTACTTCTAGTTTGTAAATAGCCTCTAGTTTGTAAAAGGTTCGAAGATGCTTTCAAAACCCCTTCTTTTATTTTATTCAAAAAAATATATATTCATCACTAAAATATATGTACTACTTGTCAGTACAAATTACCAATCCACTTTTTCACTTGGTGCCAATATGTAAAAGCCTATAGTATAAGTCATCTTAAATACCTTATTATAGCTACCAAAATTTAAATTCCTTTTTTATTTTGTAGGAATTTTAAAATTGTATTCTATATTCCTATATATAAATTAGCATTAATACAATTTCAAAATTAACTAAATCATTGTACTCTTTGCCACCATCCTAGACATCATAGCATACATTAAACAATTATATTATTAAAAGTACATTGTATGGACTATGTAAGTAGAATTTTAAAATTTATCATCTCTTAACTAAAGATAAACATTTAAACAAATTTTATCGCCTACCCTATCAACAATATCAATATATTTGAATGTATTAAAATTGCACTTTTTGAAAAAGTTAATACAATTATTATTATGTATATGAAAGAATATTACATCTCCAATAAAAATTAGATGTGCTATAAAAGGTTAGAAAACTACAACCTCACTTTTTCTCACATGTTCCGAAAGAACAAGAAAAAAGAAAAGAAAAAGTAACCTTTTGAATTTTTCAAATGGCCCACCCTATAAAGTCATTTTGTTAAAACAGTTCAATATATGGGAGCCTACCGACAATAATAATATAATATAATAAATGATTAATTTATGGGTAAAGGTATGTATATTCTCATAAATGCATTTATGGTCTTTCATTTATTAATCAATACATGTGTTATTTTAAGATATATAATTTTTTAACAAAATACAATCAAATATTAAAAATATAAAAATAATAATTCCCATAATGTAGAATAGATCAATGGAGACGAAATGGAATGTCCTTGATTTTTTATCCCTCATTATTATTTATATTTGAAAAAAAAAAAAAAATATATATATATATATATATATATAACAACAGTAAAGATTGCTTATCTCTACATTGTCCTAATTCAATTTTAGGAAGAGTCAAGATTCCATGGAATTTGTTTTTACCCAATTTTATTTTTTCTTTTTAAAAAATTAGTATTATCTATTGCAGAATTGTGTGGTGGTGAAATGGACGAGCATGGGACCATCCAACTCATGGGAACAATAATTGATTTAATGCTGGAGACTATCACGGAATTTGATTATTATTCACCAATACCCTTAAATATTAACTGATAGTGAAGATGAACTTTGTATTCTCATTAAGATCGTTTTTAATTCTAAAGCGCTGACATTTAGCTAATAAGACTATCCAAAAAACATATTGGTTAGGAACTTCTGGTTCTGGCGCGCTGACCTGATTCTCAACTTAACCTGGCGTGGACCTTTAAAATTTAAACTCGGCGCTCAAGCGTGGCTGGAATGGTAGCGGCGCTTATAGCATAACTCAGCGGTTTCAAAGTTTAAGTAATACCTCGCGACCAGAATAGCACCTTAAACAGATCTCGTGGATGACAGAATGCTCGAGATGTACGGCTTTTCGCTAGACGCCTCATGGCGGGAAAGGAGGATATAGTTGGAAAAGATGAGACACCACCAACGTATTTACATTTGCTGATCGGGCATCTTCAGTTTCCTCGTGGCGACAGCCAGCGCAGCAACCATCTTCTTCAATCACCGGCGCAGCATAGCGCACCGCGGAAGCGATGTGCAGGCAGCAACGTGTTCGATGACGGACTTTGGCGCGGCCTTCAGCGACCAGCGGGTTTTGAGATATCTTCATGGCGGAACGTACCACTATCTTCTCGCCGTGGTTGGCGGCGAACCGGCGCCTGTCCCTGACATCCAGAGGCTGGAGCAAACTATAAAGGCTGGTTGCTCAAGGTCCGTTTTTCAACAACGATGCAGCGGCAGCCAGCGCTAAAACAGCCCTGTGAGCCACAGCACCTCCGCCGCCAGAGATGCTCCACCACGCTGGTTTCACGCAAGAAATCGTGGGCGATCAGTTTGTGCGGAAAGGCCTCTGGGCGGCGATCAATATAGGATTAAAATATTTACAAAGTCGGAAAGTGTTTGAAAAGAAGTTGAATAAAGAAAAAAAAGACATTGATGAGTGACGTCAATCTTTTTGCTACGAACTCGAAAGGTCGACTTGGCAGGGGATGACGTGGAGGGAGTGCAGAGCCTTTATGCTGGATATTAAATAATTATTTTATTTGTAGTGTCAGCTGATTTGTATAAGCTAAAGCAGCGACAGTTAATTTCTTATGTTGTAGGTCGTTAGTTAAATTTTCATTATAAAAATTGCATGCGACTATTTTATATTTTTATTAAAATATAATATTATTATAAAAATGATCTTTCTTCCTCAAGTTTATTAACAAGATTCAATTAGAGCATCTTGTATCTGTAAATGACTGTTGTTTATATAGGATACACAAAGCAAAGGATGTCTATTTTAGCTCTAGATAAGAATCTTACATCGTTGAAAATATCCAAGATTAAATATCCCCAACAAAAAATAAAAATTTCACCTTTAATTTAATTTATTGATCATTTAAAAATAGAGAAATCCAAGAGTATCTTAATTTAGGCTTGTATCTAAGTACTATAATGTCCATAAAGTAGTTCAAGACTTTCCACTACGGATTCCTAACCCCAATCTTGTAGTTGGATTTTTAACTCTTTGTAACCTCTATTTAAGTAATAAACCTAATATTCTTTGTATTCATAAAGGAAGAAGTTTTTAAAACTATGATAGTATGGGCAAGATGTGAATGGGATGCTATGGATTTAGGAGTGTCAAGGAAAATTCAATAATGTTAAAATCTAGTTAGAAACTTCTATGAACCATTCATAAAACTAGGTATTGGAAAGCCTCATTAGTCACATGTTACTTTGTAGATATTCATTTCAACCTTATAAATATCTATGGACCTACAACTCAGTTAGGTAAAATAGAAGTATGAAGTGGATTAAAACATTTATGATAAGTAAAGACCAAGAAACCCGATTCATGATTATAGAAGATATTATTGCTATGATAAAGTTAGTTGAAGAATTTGGGTGAAATAGGAAAATAACTCAAAGTATGAGAGATTTCTCACTTTTCATTCAAAACAATAATCTATAGGAGTTTGAGTTTGAAGAGGATAACTATACACGTACCAACAATATGATAGACTAGGATCTAATAGCAAAAAAATTGGATGGGAGCATACTCTCATATCATTGGCTAGATGAAGAGACTTGTGCTAAAATTAATATCTTGACAAAGATTGATTCATATCATTGGCTAATAAAAGTTAAAATGGTGGTAATTGAATTAAAAAGCTATCATATTTTAATATGATAGCACAAAATATAGAATTCTTCAAAAAATAATGTGTTGTATATAGTTCCAAATCAAATTTAATCAATGAAGTCTAGATAAAAACAATGGAACAAGAACACTTTCAGAAATAATTGTTTAGAATAAAAAGAATTTAAAGAGAATCTTTCATATTTTTAAAATTATGAGCATAGTAATAATAGATTGGAAGAAAGGGAGTTGCTTAGTGAATATCATAATATTTTGAGTACGAAAATGAAATCTTGGAAAATAAAATCAAGACACACTTGGACAAAAAAAGGAGATAAAATTACAAGGTTTTTTCGTATGATACCAATAGTATAAAGATCAACATCTAGAATTAGAAGAGGTTTGGATTGAAGACTAGAGTGAAATTAAAAAGGAGGTAAGGATTTTTTACCTAAATATTCTAGGATTGAAGGAGTTTAAAGTTCTTAATAATAAGCTATTACAAAAAGTACCTTCAGCTATAAAAAATGAAGAAAATAGCAAATAAATGGAGCCTATTATTTTGGAAGAAGTTTATTTAGCTCTTTTCTCATTTGATAAACATAAATCCCTAGTATTGAATGTACTCCATACAACATTCTATACACATAACTGGAAAATAATGAAGGATTATTTATTAATGGTAGTGGAATAGTCTCATATTTGCAACACTAAATTGCACAATAAATTTCATTTATTCTCATATTTGCAACACTAAACTGCATAATAATTTTTAGTTGTTCACAACATTAAAATGCACAATAAATTTTAGATGGTGGAGAACGTCATGAACATGTACCAGCAAAACTTCGGCCTCAACGTGATGGGAAATCTAGAAGAGGCAATGTTTTCCCAGCTAATGACGTCGCGCTACGGCCATGAGGACATCATCAACGGTAAATATGGTAATTTTTTAATAAAATACTATATTAATATTTAACTAATATTTTAAAAAAATATGAGTAGAAATATTTGCACCCTAAGCTAAAACACTAACAAAAAAAACAATTATTAGAAAGGAAATATAAAAGCATCCCTAGGGAAAAGTGTAAGGTCCAAGTTATTTTCAAGTTTGATTACAATAGATATATATATTTTTTAAATTATAAGTATGAGAGAGTTAATAGAAATTCAAGTCATTGTAGGAGCAAACAAATCATTATTATTACCCACTCTTTGCCAACCTGGTCCTTGCTTGTTTATCTCTAAGGTGTGTAGCTCCCAAACATAATTGTCTTATTATAGATTAGATAATTGTTCTCTAGGCCAACCCAACCCTAAAGGATAAATTTTAGCCGAGGTATACCATCCTTAACCTTGAGTCACCTGCATCTAGTATTTGTGACCCTTTTAGCTAACAAAATTATTAATGTGAGAGGGAAATTTGTTTATGCCTCTCAAATGTGAGCCTCCTTGAAGATATTGGAGTTTAAATATGAATGTGGGTTTATGTGGTCATTCTAAATGATAATGATGTCGACATCTATGCTTTCAGTTGTGTGAATATTTAGGAGAAACATGATCAATTGTACAAGGTGCATTCCCCTAGTGTTTAATTAGGATTTATAAGTGAGGTGTCTCAATTTTCAGCTTGTCAACTTCAATTAAAATATGAGGTCAAACATTAGATACAACTTTATTAGATATCAAAAAAATGAACTAGAGGTACTATGAGAAAAGATAGCATCATTTCTATATTTTCACAATAATAACAAAATGCTAATCTAAAAATGTACCATGTCACTAGTAGAGACTCGAGAAGTGTTAGATAATGCCCATGTAAAACTTGTTTCAAGGTTATGCATAGTGGTCAATATTCGTAAATTGGGTGAATATTAGGATTTCCAAAATTAGAAATTGACAAATATGAGGACCCTCGACATTGGCCCATTCGCCTAAAATTTTTAGAACCAATTTTTATTAGGGTCAATTCGCCACAATATATATCCAAACATAGGCATATTTGTACTCGTTGAAAAGCTCTTTTTGAGCCAAATATAATGGTGGTGTTTATATGAAGATATAAGGTGATTTAATAGGTAAAATTTTACCCCAAAGATAAAATTATTGTTTAGGGCTTCAAATACCCAAATTTTTGGTGTGAAGATGATTTATTTGGTTTTCTTAGGATTTGCCTTGATTTCAATTAGGGTTCGCCATTTTTTTACAAGTACATTTTGATTCGAACCCCTTATGCAAAACCCTAACTTGTTTCCAAGTAAACCAATCAAATAAGTAAGCTTTAAAAAGAATCAATTTATAGCTAAACATATTTTTTCTTGAGGTAAGTCCAAAAAGGATACCTAATATCCTCTTATTGGTTACAAAAGGAGTGATAAGGGTTAGCCACCTCAAACATTAGAGCCCTTCCTTGACAATGAGGTCTTGATGTAGAATATACCAAGCTAAATATATCTATTATTGCTCTATATAAGAAGCCCACATCATTGAAAATATCCAAGACAAAATATATGAAAAAGAGGTGGGGTTTTACCTTTCATTTAACTTATTGATCATTTAAAAATAGGTAAAATCCAAGAGTATCCCAATTTGGGCTTGTATCTAAGTACTAGAAATTCCATAAAGTAGTTCAAGACTTTCTACTATGACCTCTGATTCCTAACCCCAATATTGTGGTTGGATTTTTAACCTTTTGCAACCTCTATTTAAGTAATAAGCCTAATATTATTTGTATATAGAAATGAAGAAGTTTATAAAACTTTGATAGTATGGGCAAGACATGAATGGCATGCTATGAATTTAGGAGTGGTAAGGGAAAATCGATAATGTTAAAATCTAGCTAGAAAATTCTATGAAACCATTCATAAAACTAGGTATTGGAAAGCCTCATTAGTCACATGTTACTTTGTATGTATTCATTTCAAACTTATAAATATCTATGGACCTACAACTCCCTCAAAGCTCCCTCAAATTCCCTTAGTATAAGGCTATGTTGGTCATCATGGAATATTTTACTCTTAATAGCAATTAAGACATTGTAAGGAGCTATCATTTTTCCTTCCTGAATAAACTTTGGTGTAGGAAGAGATTAAATATTTTGGTATTCCTATACAAGCTAAAAAAATCATTGTTATAAAATCAGAAAGGGGATTCTATGGACCCAATTCACCAAGGTCTTATAAAATTGATTTTTGAATTCATGGCTAAGAGAGGGAGCAAAGTGGAGGATTTTAATCAAGTGTTGATCAATGCCCTAGTTGGAGATCTCAATTTTAGGGCTTTTTACTCTAATTTGAAGAATGATTCACTCAAAACTCTATCTCTTGTTAAATCTTCTGAGGCTAAAGCTACCTTCCAAGGTTAAGGAGACAAATTTGAATATGGAGCTAAATAAGGAGATAAAGTTGAAGAAGGACCTAGGTGAAGTTGCTACCCATCCAAGAGGTTCTAAAGGTAGTGATGATAATACTAGATGCTCCAAGAATTTAATAGCTAAGATTAAAAAGAATGAGAAGGTCACCCTATGCATTCTTGACTCTAAATATTTTAAGAATTCCTCGCTTGATATCATGAAGAAAGACGAATTATCCAAGGAGGCTTCTATGGAGAGAAAGTCGATTATAATATTTTCGTAGAACACTCTCAGGATTTCCAAGTCCACTAGGGAATTCATGAACGATGTGCTAAGATCTTTAAGAACTACTCCAAATATGATTTTTTCCTTTGTTAGAAGTTAACATGTTGATGGAATAGATACAATAGGATCAAAAAGACCCTTAGGTGGAAAGGAACCAGAAGTAGATGATGAAATGAAGGATTGAAGGGTTCTCCTAGTTCTCTTTATTCTCTTTGTTCTCCTTATCTTATTTTTTCTCCTATGTATTTTGGTTTGGCTTCTTGCTGGTGTTAGGTCCATTTGTGTGGGGCAATTTTGTCTGTTTTATTTTAGTTTTTTTTTATTGAAAGCTTTTGCTTCTAGTTTGTAAATAGTCTCTAGTTTGTAAAATGTTTGAGGATGCTTTCAAAAACATCTTCTTTTATTCTATTCAAAAAATACATGTTCATCACTAATAATATATGTACTAGTTGTCAATACAAATTATCAATCACTTTTTCACTTGGTACCAATATGTAAAATCCTATAATATGAGTCATCTTAAATACCTTCTTATAACTATCAAAATTTAAATTGCTTTTATTTTTTAGGAATTTTATAATTATATTCTATATTCCTGCATATAAATTAGCATTAAAATAGCCTCAAAATTTAACTAAATCATTGTACACTTTGCCACCATCCTAAACACGTGGGCATAGATTAAACATTTATATTATTAGAAGCACATGGACCATGTAAATATTTAAACATAAACATTTGAAAAATATTTGTTATGATTTTTACAAAGAGTTATATCAATTGCATCGCCTACCCATCAACAATAGTATATTAAAATTACATTGATTAAAAAAATTAATACAATAATTTTTAATTATTTAAAAAATATTACATTTATATAAAAACATTTTGTTATTATATAAAAAAAATTGTACCTTGCATTTTCGCTATCCCTCAACAAAATAAATGGTTACAAAACTAAGACCTCCTCCCTTTTTCTCCCTCAACAAAATAAAAGATTACAAAACAAAGACCTCCTCACTTTTTCTCACATGTTTCAAAGGGAAAAAATTATTATTATGAATTTTTCAAATGGCGTACCCTATAAAGTCATTTTTGTTAAAATCTATATAAACATATTTTGTTACTATATAAAAGAAAATTGTACGTTGCATTTTCGCTATCCCTCAACAAAATAAAGGGTTACAAAACTAAGACCTCCTCACTTTTTCTCCCTCAAAAAAATAAAAGGTTACAAAACGAAGACCTCCTCACTTTTTCTCACATGTTTCAAAGGAAAAAATATATTATTTTGAATTTTTCAAATGGCGTACCCTATAAAGTCATTTTGTTAAAATTTTCCACTATAGTGAGCCTACCAATCAATAATTATAATATAATATAATAAATTATTAATTTATGGGTAAAGGTATTTATATTTTCATAAATGTAATTTATGGTCTCTTAATTATTATTATTATTTTAAGATATATAAACTTTTATAAAATACAATCAAATATTAAAAATATAAAAATAATAATTTTTATAAAATATGTAAAATATATCAATGGAGACCTTGAAATGGAATGTCCTTATTTTTATATTAAAAAAAAACTGTGGATAAAATGCTTATCTTTACATTGCCTCAATTTAATTTTATGGACAATCAAAATTCTATTGAATTGGTTTGTTTTCTTTAAAAAAAAAATTAGTATTGTCTATTGCAAAATTGTGAGGTGATGAAATTGTGTGGTGATGAAATGGATGGGCATGGGAACATCCAATGCATGGGAACAATAATTGATTTAAGGCTAGAAGTTCTCCCAGGTGGGTTATTGATTCTACCTAATACTTACGTCAAACTTAGCTGAGAGATAGAAGGGTGAACATGACCTAGTTGAAGTTGGTTTTAATTGCGTGATTTTGAGTGACAGTATGTCATGGGTTTTATCCCAAAAAGTTATCTAATTTAGACTTTCCCCCGATTTTGGCCTTTCTGAACAATTCATCTGCTGGGGCGTGGGACTGCTTCAATAATTTGACAGACACGCACAGAGGTGACAGCATGAAAGGCATGCCCAAATTCAAGTAGTACTTTCAAAAATTTGTCTACCTAATGGCTCCAGAGGGCCACAACATTATGGAGGACTTCGACGAGATGGTTGACAACGCAATGAAGATGTACCAATGCAACTTCAGCCTCAACGTGACGAGAAATCTAGACGAGGCAATGTTTTCCCAGCTAATGATATCGCTATGCGACCACGAGGACGTCATCAACAGAACTTTCCTCATGTGGTGCAACAACGGCAGCGGCCTATGAACCAATAGTCCAATCGAAAAATGCTTCAATAATATTCAACATACGAAATGCAAAGGTTACATTTATATAGCTTAGAAATTAAGCTAGGAATAGAAATGCGAGAATATAGGAGAGAGAATAGGGAATAGGAAAAATAGGGAGGAAATATGCGAGAAGGTTTTAAACAAATCTATCGTCCACCTTGTCGTCCAGTGCTTTGCCGTCCACCTTACCGACAATGGTAAGTTAATTTCCAACATTCTCCCCCTTAAAGTTGAGAGGACTGACTATACAGTCTCTCAGCTTTATATATTGAGCTTTAGCCATGCCTTTGGTGAAGATATTTGCAATATTATCCAAAGTGCTGCAATATTTAAGCTCAACAATCTGGTGTTCCACCATGTCACGGATGAAGTGATACTTCATATCAAAATGCTTTGATCTGCTATGGTGGATTGGATTGTATGCCAACTGAATGGCACTCATGTTATCACTATACAGTCGAGTTGGACCACTTTGTCTTTCTCCAATCTCTTCAAGGATTTTTCTTAGCCATAGGACTTGAGTACTAGCATGAGTGATGGCTATATACTCAGCCTCAGTAGATGATAAAGCTACAACAGTTTGTTTCTTGGAACTCCAAGTAATTAGTCCCGATCCTAGACTAAAATAGTTCCCTCGATGTAGACTTCCTATCATCTATATTGCTGCCCCAATCACTATCACTGAAGCCAACTAATTTCATAGAATTACACTTGTGGTAATGGATTCCAAAATCCAATGTACCTTTTACATATCTTAAGATTCTTTTAGTTGCTTGTAGATGCAACTCTTATGGATTTGCCATAAACCTTGAGACTAGAGAAACAACATACTGAATATCGGGCCTTGTGTTGGTGAGAAACATCAAACTCCCAACCATGCTCCTGTAAGTGGTCATGTCAACCTTTGGTGCTCCGTCATCCTTGCTCAATTGGATTCCATGTCCTGTTGGAGTTGCAACTGATTTGCATTGCTCCATAGCAAATTTCTTGATCATATCTCGAGCATACTTGTGTTGACATATGAAGATCCCCTTATTTGATTGATGGACTTCCATCCCTAGGAAGTATCTCATTAAACCGAGATCTTTCATTTCAAACTGCTTCATCATGGAGTTTTTGAACTCCATATTCATTTTAGTGTTACTACCCATAAATATTAGATCATCCACATACAAACAAACTATGAGAATGTCTACATCATGCTTTAGGTAGTACATAGTTGGTTCACTTTTGCTTCTTGTGAATCCATACTCACTGAAATAGCCGTCAATTCGCGAGTACCAAGCTCTTGGTGCTTGCTTGAGGCCATAAAGTGCTTTTTTCAATTTATAAACAAGGTTCTCCTTTCCTTGTTCTTGGAAACCTTGAGGTTGTTGAACATACACCTCTTCTATCAAGTATCCATTCAAAAAAGCACTTTTCACATCCATGTGTTGAATGTTCCATCCTTTATGGGCAGCCAAGGAAAGAACTGTTCTGATTGTTTCTTGTCGTGCAACAGGAGCAAAGGTTTCCTCATAATCAATTCCAAATTTTTGAGTAAAACCTTTAGCTACTAATCTCGCCTTGTGCCTCTCAATGCTTCCATCAGCATTGTATTTGGTCTTGTAGACCCATTTGCATCCAACACATTTTTTTTCCTTTGGGTAGCTTTACTAGCTCCCATGTATCATTATTTTTTATAGAGGTTATCTCCTCTTTCATGGCTTCTTGCCATACATTTTTAGTACAAGCCTTCTCATAGCTAGGTGGTTCTAGTTGTGCACTAGCCAATAAAGCATAATTGACTACATCACCCTTAGGTTCATGGGAGTCATCATCCCCATACAATTGCAAATTTTCAAGTTGTTGCAAAAATGTATTCATTTCACTAGCCTGACTTCTAGTATATCTTTTCTGGAAATTTTGATCCAACATTTGAAAATATGGATGATGTTGTAATGTTCTTTTGCCTCTTGATGGAGAATCAAGGTCCATCGGTGAAGAACTTACTGATCGTTGTGGAGAAGGACTTGGAGTTGTAAATGATGTACTTGACGAAGTACTCCTGCTTGGGCTTGGTGGGGGTGGTTTGCCTTTCCCTTTTGTTGAAGACACTTGTTGTACCTGTGAAGAACTTACATCTTGGGACTCATCATCAATATAGATTTTTTTATGACCCCATTCTCCCCCTTCATCAAAAATTACATCCCTTGAGAGTATGACTTTATGGGTCTTGGGATTGTAGAGTCTATAACCTTTTGTAGACTCACAATACCTGACAAATATACAAGCTTGACTTTTGGGATCAAGCTTCTTCCTTTTCTCATCAGGAATGTGTGCATATGCTAAAGAACCAAAAACTTTGAAATGCTTTATATTTGGTTTCTTTCCGTACCATCCTTCATAAGGAGTGATACCTTCTAAACTAGAAGTGGGACTCCTATTTAGAATATATACACTTGTTCTCACTGCATCAGCCCAATACATATTAGTTAGATGCTTAGTCTGAAGCATCGATCTTGCCATCTCAACGAGTGTGCGATTCTTTCTCTCGGCCACACCATTCTGTTGTGGGGTATAGGAAGTGGTGAATTGCCTCTTGATCCCACTTGCTTTACAATATTTCAAGAATTCATTTGAGGAGTACTCACCTCCTCGATCTGTCCGAAGACACTTTACATAATGCTCACTCTGTTTTTCTACAGTGTTTCTGAAATCTATGAAGCAATCAAATGCTTCATCTTTATGTTTCAAAAAATATATCCAACACATTCTAGAAAAATCATCTATGAATGTGAGAAAATAAGAATTGTTTCCAAGACTCTTAGTTTGCATGGGACCACAGATGTCCGAATGCACTAACTGTAGTGGATAGCTGGCTCTCCACGCTTGGCCTTTTGGAAACTTCGATCTTGAGTGCTTGCCCAAAGCACATCCTTCACAAAATTCCTTATGTTCACTGATTTTGGGAAGTCCGGTCACCATAGCTTGAGATGTCAAAAGTTTTAAGCTAGCGGAATTAAGGTGACCGTATCTCAAGTGCCAAAGTACACTTGGATTAGTGATTGCTACATTTGCAAGTTGGTCTCCCCCTGGTTCACCAAATTTGAGAGGGAATAACCGATTCTTGGTCATGGGGACCTGTGTGATGACTCGATTACAATTGTTTTTATCAAGAATGATACATTTTCCTTCATCAAAAACAAGTTTGTAATTATTCTCCATCATTTGCCCAACGCTTAGCAGATTGTGTTGGAGCTTTGGAGTGTAGTAGATGTCATTCACTTTCTTTAGGCCTTCTTTCGTTGGAACCGCCATGGCTCCAATGCCTTCGACTTGCAATGATTTGTCATCCCCTAACTTGATATGAGATTTGTAAGTGGAATCTAAAGTAGCAAATAAATCTTGTTTGCCACTCATATGGTTGGAGCAACCAGTATCCAAAATCCATGTGTCATTGAGATTTTGGTCTGATTGGCCATAAGAAAGAAAAATATTAGAGGTGTCTTCTTCTTCACCATAGTTGCCATACTGACTGCTGCTACCTTGAGAAGTTTTTGACCAGCAATCGCGAGCGAAGTGTCCTTGTTTGCCATAGTGGAAGCAAGCTGTTTTGGACTTGTTACTTCCTCGCCCTTGATTTCCACCTCATCCTGTATTGCCACCTTGATTCTGGTTGCCTCCTCTGTTCTGATTGCCTCCTCGATTGGAGTTGCCTCCTCTGTTCTGATTACCTCCTCGAGAGTTGCCTCGGCCTCTGCCTCTACCTCTTTGTTGTCCTCTGCCTCTACCTCTTCCTTGTCCACGTCCTGCGGCCTCATTAGATGTGAAGGCTTTGTCATCACCTCCATAACTCGTTGAAGGTGCACCTTGTAGTCTCTCCTCATGAGACATTAATGATCCTATCAAGGTGTCAAAAGTGAGAGTGGATAGGTCTTTGGATTCTTCGATGATGATCGCAATGTGATTCCACTTAGGAAGAAGTGTTCTTAACACCTTCTTCACCACTATTTTTGGTTTGGTGTCATCACCCAGTGTTTGCATCATATCGACTATGGCTTTAACTCGCACGCAGTAATCTCCCACTCTCTCATCTTCTTTCATCTTGAGATTTTCAAAATCTCTTTTCAAAGTCTGAAGCCTGACTTGCTTCACTTTATCACTTCCTTGGAAACCTTCTTGCAAGGCTTGCCATGCATCCTTAGCAGTTGTACTAGATGCTATTCGAGGAAAGATACTTTTTTCTAATGCCGCTTGAAGATGGTAAAGGGCAAAAGAGTTGTTCTTTTGGGCTTCTTTCATTGTTTTCTTATCGACTGCACTTAAAGTTGTCCAATCAGTTGGAGTTGTGTAACCGTCTTCTACTATGTCCCATAATCCTTTTCCTATGAGTAATGTTCACATTTTTATTGACCAGTACTCATAGTCATACCCATTGAATTCAAGAATTGGGAGATTGTTGTTCGAGGCCATTACAATCAAGTAACTAGAAACTCACTTTTATTGACCTATTACAAGAAAGCAATCTGCTTTGTGAAAGAAGAAAGAAAGAAGAGGAAGTTACAAATTGAGATCAAGCCTTGCTTGACTCACCCGTTCACTGATAGCTTGTTCTTCTTGTTGTGGCTCTGCTATCTCTGGATTCACAAAATTGTCAGCAACTTGTTCTTCGTCGTCACTGATCAATATGATCTCTGGTGATTCGGGCTCTAGTATTTCCACTGAATTACTATAGTGAGTATATTCAGAGTCTTGAGGGGCAATTTCAACTGATTCAGATTGCTCAAATCTACTCCCAAAAGAATTATCTTCAGAATCTGCCAAGTACCCTGAGTCAGGATGTCTCTGGTGTGCGATTACCGCGTTCTGCAACTGAGCAAAAACTGTATGGAGGCCAAGGGTTCGCACATTCTCATCAAAAGTTTTAGCATTGGATCTAATCAATAGTCCACAGAGAGCATGATAACATCCACTTGATCTTATCATCTATGGGCCGTTTACAAGAATGCAAAATTGTAAAAGTTTGATGTAGAAAATTTCCCTGAAATTTTCTTTACAGTAATTTCCTCTTAGGAAATATTTATCTCTATGCCCTCCTTGTTTAAAGTTTGCAAAATAACTTTATTAATGATATTAATTAATAAAAAAAATAAAATATCAATTAAAATAAAATATTTTAATTAATATTTTTTATTTAAATTATTAATAAATATTTAATAAAATTTATTTAAAAAAAAACTTTTAAAGCAAAATAGCAAAATATGGGGCATACGGGTTTCGAACCCGTGATCTTAGTTGAACAAGACCTTACCGCCTGGCCACTTGCCACGGTGGTAGCTCACTCGTCGTGAGCTAAGGAAGTAATACTTCCTTTTATAAAGCTACAAAGTAGCTTTTAATTAAATCAAACGATGACTTTACAATAATTTAACCTCCTGCGACGCCTTTCTACGAACCATGAACCACGAACCTTCTGTCTGTGATGACCGTGAGCTCCTTCAGCGACTATGGCGACCGCGAGCTCCTTCGACCTCTCCTACCTCCTACGACAGCAAATCTTCTGGTCTCTCCGTCTACGACTTTGGCTAGCGCGTTGGCGACTATTTTTGAACTACGACCACCTCCTGTCTGCAACAACGATAGTGGCTTCCTTCTGCAAGCGATCGTGGCTTTCGGTGTGCATGGCCTTCGGATTGCTGCGATCGGGGTTTGGTGTCGAGCTGCTAGCTGGCTTCGGCTGGCTGCGATCGTGGCCGCTGCTGGTCACTGGTTCATCGAGCCAGAATAAACAAAAAAAAATTAAAGTTCTTTTATCCCACACGTAGTGGGATTTAGCCTATTATAGGCTTTAAAAAATCCTATGCACGGTAGAATTATCGACTGCCTACGGGCAGTCGGATCTGCCCCCTTTTGCCCTCCTCCACGTGAACAGCCTCCTGCCACGTTACCAAACTCACCCTTGCCACGTCGTCTGCTAGTCTGGTGAGTCTTCTATCCACGTCAGTGCGACGGTAGCCTGCGCCTTGCGTCAGTCCGTCCGGTCAGTCCCTGCTATCCACGTCAGTCCTCGTAGTCTATCGTGCGTCAGTCGAGTCTGCTCGTTGACCACATCAATCTGGGCCCATCTCGGGATGCGTGCCTGTGAGGGCCACTCCTACACCTCGGGATCCACGATGGCCTCACCTCCGAATCCGTGCTGCCCAGCTCTGATACCAAATATGAACCAATAGTCCAATCAAAAAATGCTTCAATAATATTCAACATACGAAATGCAAAGGTTACATTTATATAGCTTAGAAATTAAGCTAGGAATAGAAATGCGAGAATATAGGAGAGAGAATAGGGAATAGGAAAAATAGGGAGGAAAGATGCGAGAAGGTTTTAAACAAATTTGTCGTCCACCTTGTCGTCCAGTGCTTTGTCGTCCACCTTACCGACAATGGTAAGTTAATTTCCAACACGACCACGCCCCTAATGGCCTAATACATGGGGTCAAGCACTACATCATTTTCTCGGGCAATCCCCAGTGGTCTATGTTCAAGCAGGACCTGACGTACACCTTCGACATCGACCACGAGGTTATAGAGATCACTATGGTAGAGATGTGCACCGTATTCGGAAGTGTGTTCCAGCAGTGGGCCGATGTTATTCTCCTGATATTCAAGGAGATAGATGACTATGGGAACGCGGACATTAAGGTCAAATTTTTCAGTGGTGATCACGGTGACGACCAGCCTTTCCACCACCCCTTGGGCGACGTTGGCCCATTTTAGGAAGGCTGAACGATGAGACTAAGGTTCAAATTTTGTTTAAGGATACATGGATAATATCTAAGCTTTGTTGTAATACTCTATATGATGGTGATGTAATACTAGTATAATCTGTTTCAATCCCACATAAAAATTTATCAGTTTGGATTCTTCTAACCCCTTCAAAAATAAAATAACAACTAAGATGCAAGGAAACAATAATTTAGAATTTTTTAATTTAAATAAAAAATTGTTTATATATTTTTAAAAATATGACTATATATATTTTATTTACGTTTATAGGTTTTCTATTCTATATGGTAATTTTTTTAATAAAATATTACATTAGTATTTAACTCAGTTATAAAACAAAAAGGTATGAGTAGAAATATTTGCACCATAAACTAATACATTAATAAAAAAATAATTGTTAGCAAGAAAAGATAAAAGCATCCCTATGGCAAAGTATAAGACCTAAGTTATTTTCAAGTTTGACTACAATAGATAAATTTTTGTTTTAAATATTAATTATAAGAGAGTTAATAGAAAGTCAAGTCATTGTAAGCAACAAAATACTAAGAGAAAACAAATAAATATTATTACCCACTGCTTGCCAACCTAGTTCTTGCTTGTCTATCTCTAAAGTGTGTAGCTCCTAAACATCATTGTCTTGTTATATATTAGACAATTGTTCTCTAGGTCACGCCAACCCTAAAGGATCAATTTGGACCAAGGTATCCCATCATTAACATTTACTCACCTCCATCTAGTATTTGTGACTCTTATTGTTGATAAAATTGTTAGTGTGAGAGGGAAATTTGTCTATGCCTCCCCAATGTGAGCCTCCTTGAAGATATTGGAGTTTAAATATGAATGTGGATTTATGTGGTCACTCTAAATTATAATTATGCTAACATCAATGCTTTCGGTTGGGTGAAGGTTTAGGGGAAACATGATCAGTTGTACAAGGTACATTGCCCTAGTGTTCAATTAGAATTTGTAAGTGAGGTGTCTCAATGGTCACCTTGCCAACTTCAATTAAAATATGAGGTCAATCATTAGATACAACTTTATTAGATATCAAAAAAAATGAACTAGAGGCACTATGAGAAAATATAGCATCATTTCTATATTTTCACAACAATAACAAATACTAATTCTAAAAATGTGCCATGTCACTAGTAGAGACTCGATAAGTGTTAGACAATCCCCATGTAAAACTTGTTTCTAAGTAAACCAATCAAACAAGTAAGATTTAAAAATAATCAATTTCTAACTAAACATATTTTGCCTTGAGGTAAGCCCAAAAGAGATGCCTGATATCCTCTTGTTAGTTGCAAAAGGAGAAATAAGGGTTAGCCACCTCAAACATTAGAGCCATTCCTTGACAATGAGGTCTTGATGTAGGATACCCCAAGCAAAAGATATCTATTTTAGATCTATATAAGAAGCCCACATCGTTGAGAATATCCAAGATAAAATATATGAAAAAGAGGTGGGGTTTCACCTTTCATTTAACTTATTGATCATTTAAAAATAGGGAAAATTCAAGAGTATCCCAATTTGGGCTTGTATCTAAGTAATATAAAGTCCATAAAGTAGTTCAAGACTTTCCACTATGGCCTTTGATTCCTAACCCCAATCTTGTGGTTTGATTTTTAACCATTTGAAACCTTTATTTATGTAATAAGCTTAATATTATTTGTATATAGAAAGGAAGAAGTTTCTAGAACTATGATAGTATGGGCAATATGTGAATGAGATGCTATAAATTTAGGAGTGATAAGGGAAATTCGAATATGTTATAATCTAGTTAGAATATTCTATAAAACCATTCATAAAACTAGGTATTGGAAAGCCTCATTAGTCACATGTTACTTTGTAGATATTCATTTCAAAATTATAAATATATTTGGACCTACAACTCAGTTAGGTAAAATAGAAGTATGAAGTGGGATTAAAACCTTTATGATAAGTAAATACCAAGAAACCTGATTCATGATTATAGAATATATTATTGTTATAACAAAGATGAATATTTTGGGTGAAATAGGAAAATAACTCAAAGCATGAGAGATTTCTCACTTTTCATTCAAAACAATAATCTATAGGAGCTTGACTTTGAAGAGGATAACTATACATGTACCAAAAATATGATAGGTTAGAATCTAATAGCAAAAAAATTGGACCGGTGCATACTATCATATCATTGGCTATTATTGCAATAAATTTGGTCATTATAGCTATGAGTGTAGAAAGAAGTTGTCCAAGTATAACAAGCAGCAAGTCCACTATACAAATGAAAATGCAAATGCAAAAATTAGAGATGCATGTGGGAATATTTTGTTAACTTGCAGTGCATATGAAGAGAGCCAAAGGAATACTTGGTATCTCGATAGTGGATGCAGTAACCACATGTTTGGGAATAGATAAATGTTCTCATAGTTAGATGAAACCATCAAATTTGAGGTGAATATGGAGAACAACAATAAGGTACCTATCATGGGCAAAGGTAATATCATAATCCGAACTAGTAAAGGTGAAAGGAAGCACATATATGATGTTTATTATGTGTCTAGGTTGAAACATAACTTGTTGAGCATTAGACAACTTGTGTAGAAGGGGTACATTGTGCAATTTAATAATGGATCCTACATCTAGGACAAAGAGAATGGGCTCATTGCAACTGTGTCCATGACAAAGAACAAAATGTTTCCCCTATAGATTCTAAATAAATTGTTGCTTTCATTTAGTGTAGTTGTGAATGATACTACATGGTTGTGACATCTTAGATACAATCATCTAAGTTTCAGTGGCTTGAACCTGCTACACAAGAAATAGATGGTGAAGGGTTTACCCCTCATAGAGCAACCCAATTAATCATGTGAAGGTTATCTAATTGATAAGCAGCACAGGGATGCATTCCATATAGGATAATCATGGAGAGCTTCACAACCATTGGAGTTGGTGCATTAATATATTTACATCCCTATGCAAACTAACACATTTTTCGGTAACAAGTATTTCTTGAATTTCATAGATGATTTTAGTCGAAGGACATGGGTATATCCCATCAAGCATAAGTCAAAAGCTTTCAAAAAATTCAAGAATTTCAAGGATGTCATTGAAAAACAAAGTGGCTATTATGTGAAGACTCTTAGAACATATGGAGGAGGTGAATACATCTCCAATTAATTCCATAATTTTTGTAAAGAAAATTAAATTCGAAGGCAATTCACAGCCAGATACAAACCACAACAGAATGGTGTTATAGAGAGGAAGAACAAAACTATAATGGAGATATCATGAAGTATGCTGAAGTTAAAAAGATTACCACATGATTTATAGGTAAAGTTATAGTTTGTGCAGCTTATCTATTGAACATGTGTTCCACAAAGAGTGTGAAGGATAAAATTCCTCAAGAGGCATGGAGCAACTAGAAGTCGAGTGTTGCTCACTTAAGATTTTTTGGGTGCATAGCATATGCACATATCCTAGATGAGAAGAGAAATAAAGTGGATGACAAAGTAGAAAAATGTATTTTCACTAGTTATAGTGAAGAATCATATTGACGAATAATCAAAGTAGTAACCTTTCCATTGATCATAGAAAAATATATAAAACAATAAGGGCCCAAATTAGCCCGTAATCATTGGATCTAATCAACAACTTAGAACTCAAAATATATAGGCTAAGTTAGGTCTAACAAATAACAAAATAGACCTATCATAATATACGCTAACAACTATTGTTAGCGTAACTAATCTAGGTAGTTAACTAACTACCCTAACAACCTAAATAGGGTAATAATATAGAACTACTATAGTAATTCTAACATCCCCCCTTATTACATTATTTGGGTAATAAAATAACTACTAGCTATACTAACATCCCCCCTGATTACATCATTTGGCAATACAAAGAGAGCTACGAAACAATTCAAATTTGACACGTGCAAGTGCCTTAGTGAAAATATCTGCAACTTGAGTATCTGTGGGAATGTACTGAAGCTGAATTCGGTGCTTGGGAACTTCGTCTCGAATGAAATGACATTGTGTGTCAATGTGCTTGGTTTTCTCATGATGCACTGGGTTCTTAACAAGGTTCAAAACACCCTGGTTGTCGTAGAACAAATGAATTGGAGATTTTGATGGATGACCCATATTTGTCAGAATGCGATGCAACCATATCACTTCGCACACAACTTCACGTGCGATGCGATATTCTGCCTCTGTTGATGAGAGAGCAACTACCTGTTGCTTCTTGTTGTGCCAAGAGACAGGACCGGATCCAAGATGAAATATATATCCTGATGTTGACTTACGATCATCATATGATCCGGCATAGTCAGAGTTCCGTGTATCCTTGCAAGAAGAATTTGTTGTTCTTCTTGTATTCTAGGCCATATTCCATAGTACCACGGACATAGTGAAGAATACGCTTTGCTGCTTTCCAATGAGTGGTCTTAGGCTCCTGCATGAACCTCGAAAGATAGTTGACAACAAATACGATATCTGGCCTAGTATTGGTCAGATATATGAGACTCCCGATCAACTGTCGATAGAGAGTACCATCTACCTGAGGTGAATCATCATATCATGATAACTGAATTCCTGTCTCCATCGGAGTTGCCATTGGCTTGCAATCAGTCATGCGATATTTTTCCAACAGTGTCTTGGCATATTTTTTTTGAGACACTTTGATGTAGTGCTCCTTCTGGCTGACTTCCAGACCAAGACAATAATGGAGAAGTCCGAGATCTGACATCTCAAAAGATTGACACAAGTCTCTTTTGACAGTAGAGATCATAGTTTCTGAACTCCCTGTAATGAGCAGATCATCAACATAGAGTACAAGCAATACTATTTCAGAACCTTGTTTCTTGAAATAGAGGTTTGCATCTGAAGGACATCTCTCAAATCCATGTTGCAGGAGGTGATTATCCATTTTTATATACCAAGCTCGAGGAGCTTGTTTCAAGCCATATAAGGATTTGACCAATTTGCACACTTTCTGCTTTTGGCCTTCTTGTACAAACCCTTCAGGCTGAGTCATGTATACTTCTTCTTGGAGATCACCATTTAGAAAAGCACTTTTGACATCCATTTGGTGAACTTTCCACCCATACTGTGCTGCCATAGCACAAATAACTCGAATTGTGGTCATCCGAGCAGTAGGTGCAAAAGTTTCTTCATAGTCAATGCCTTCCTTTTGCGCATAGCCCTTTGCAACAAGACGGGCCTTATGCTTATCAATTGTCCCATCTGCCTTGTACTTGACTTTGTACACCCATTTGCAGCCAATGGGCTTCTTTCCTTGTGGCAGATCAACAAGCTTCCAAGTTTTGTTCTTTTTCAGAGACGTGTACTCAGCATCCATAGCATCCTTCCATTGGGGCTTGCTAAGTGCATCTTGTACAGAAACAGGTTCATGTTCATTCATTGAAGACATAAACACCCTGTCATCATCTATATCCATATCCTCTGTGTCTTTATTTGGATCTACAGAAAGTTCCTCAAAATATTGACAAAGATCATCAACCTCAGTAGTCTCTGCTGCTGCTCTTTCCTGTCGAGCCATACTACGAGTACGAGGTCTATCCAAAGTCAAATCTGGTGGAGTGGATAACTTTGCGTCTCTGATTGTACTTGTATACCATTTTGGATTCTTCTGCTGTGGTGTTGAAGAAGAGGTAGAAGGACCCCCTGTCTGTGTTGTTGAAGGGAACTCCTCATCCTTCGATTCCACAAGATCTAGGTATACATCAGATTTGTTTTGTGATGTGAAAGCCTCATCAAAAACAACATCTCTACTGACATGAATTTTCTTGGTCAAAGGATCTATCAAATGATAACCTTTAGAGTGCTCATCATAACCAAGAAAAATGCATCTCAATGTTTTCTCATCTAGCTTTTTCCTTTTCTCTTTCGGTATGTGCATGAAAGCATGACATCCAAAAATACGAAGATGAGATATGGAGGGTTTGCGGCCACTCCATGCTTCCTGTGGAGTCATTCCTTGTAGGGCCTTTGTGGGTGCCCTATTCAATAGATATACTGAGGTGGTGACAGCTTCTGCCCAATATTGTTGCCCAAGAGTAGCTCCTGTGAGCATACAACGAACCATTTCCATAATAGAACGGTTCCTTCTTTCAGCAACTCCATTTTGCTGAGGAGTGTAGGCAGTTGTTAACTGTCTTGAGATTCCATGCTCAGTTAAGAATGCTAAAAATTCTTTAGAGGTAAACTCCCCCCCTCGATCTGAGCGGAGGGTTTTAATAGAAGCCCCTGACTCCTTCTCAACAGATTTTTTGAATTGCTGGAAGAAAGCAAAAGCCTCAGATTTTAGTCGAAGAAAGAAAACCCACATCTTTCGTGAGTAGTCATCTACAAATAACTAAAAATACCTCTTCCCCCCACAACTGTTGGGTGTGAAAGGACCGCACAGATCGGTGTGAATCAACTCCAGAGGTTTCTGCACTCTTGTTGAGCTCTTCTCAAAAGGTACTCTATGTTGCTTTCCTGCCAAGCAGTCAGAGCACACTGGCAATGTGGTAGAAAGGGAAGGAAGACCCTTTACCATCTCATACTTACTAAGCTCAAGTAAGTAGCCAGAACTAAGATGCCCGTATCTCTTGTGCCATAGGGAAGTTGCCTCCTTGGTAGAGACCATCATGGCAACATGGGGAGTAGAGATAGCATCCAAGGCAAATAAGCCATGCTTATATGAAGTTGTTGCAATCTGCTTACCCTTCCTGGTAATTGTACAACACTTCTTGCCATCCTCAACATGAAAGTTGACAACCATATTTTTATCCAGGATTTGTGTGACTGACAACAAATTGTTAGCCAATCCTGGAACATAGAGGACTTTGTCAATCTGACACTTGCCATCAGAAAGAGTGACTGAAATTGTACCCTCTCCCTGAACCTTGTAGGTTTTGTCATCAACAATAGTGACAGGTCTGCCCTCTTTGGCCACAAATGATTCAAACCATGATTTGTCGCCAGTCATGTGTTTACTAGCTCCAGAATCGACATACCATACAGGATCCCTCTCTTTGGAGACTGTGGTAGTCATGAGCACCTTGTGTGCCCATTCAGAATCTGAGTCAGATTCTTCAACAACAACATTCCCCTTGGGTTGTTTGTTGTTATTTGGTGGTTTGTTCTGGCCTTTTTGCTTATTTTTATGCCAACACCTGTTGGTGTCATGATTGTCCTTTTTACAGATTTTGCAATATCTCTTCTTCTGTTGAGGTTGTTTCCCTTTTCCTTTTGAATCTTGTTGAGAATTTCCTCCCTTCTAAAAATTACCCTTCTTCTGTGAACCCTTCCTGGTGGAGTATAGGGTTGTATTAGAAGAATCATCCCTGTGAAGTTGGCGTGCCTCCTGTTGTTGAAGCAGATTGACCAACTCAATAAAGGTAATTGCTCTCTGTGACACCTGAATGGAGGTGATCAACGTATCGAAGGAATCAGGCAAAGCTCTCATTACCACTGAAGTGAGAAGCTTGTCATCGATAATTTCTCCCAAAGAATTCAATTTGCCTTTCAATTCAGATACTCTGCAAAGAAAGAGCTCTACTGTCTCACCCTGTTTCAAACTCAGATTATGAAGTTGTTTTGTAAGATGAAGAATGGTGGAATCATTCTTCCCCTCATAAATAGTGGTAAGGGCATCCCATGCCTCTTTAGCATGCTCTTTGTCAGCTATATGAGGTTGAACTTCATCGGAGACAGCAAACAAAATGAGCACCTTTGCTCGATTGTCTTTCTTGTCAAATGCGATCTGATCAGCAGTTGGAGTTGTGGATCCAGCTGCTGGTGAAGGTCGTGTTGTTGCTCTAGAAACAACATCCCATAAATCTTCCATGATAAGGACTGCCTTCATCTTGTTTTTCCATGGTGTATAATTAGGACCTTTCAATAACTGATGAGCATCAGTCATTAACTTTGTAGAAGAAGCCATAGTGAGGGTTCCTTATATCACCAATTGGTCCCCCTTTCTTTATACCTTAATGCCAGGCCTTTATACCATACAAAATACCCGCCCTTACGTGAGGGAGACTATAGGTATTTTGAAAAAATCAAAAAAATTACCCGCCCTTACGTGAGGGAAACTGTAGGTAATTTTAAAGATTTTACGATACGTGGAACTTAGGCGGTACTGAAAGGGAATCGTCTTGTTGATGGCACCTACCATAGAAAGTCATCAATCCTCATGCATGGGGCGTAACTTCCCCTAAACACTGCGGATTTCAGAACTCTCATCAGGATTTACGCCTAAACACAAGAACGATTAGGGTAGTGGATGGAGTAAGAAAAATAGCAAACTGGCAAACTTATATCTCCCCGACGATTGATAGAGAACAAGCTCAGACGTCATTTTTGGCAGCTATATTAGGCGGCGGATACAGTAGCGCAATCACGACAGCTTTACCTGTAAGTGCTGGCCAGAGGTATCACAAATACCGAACGCTGCAGTGCAATAAATTGCACGGATGGGTTTTATGTATTCCGGGGACTTAGGGAGTGTATTTGATGTTAACTTTTAATGAAGTAGTGCAAAGTAAGAAAAAATGCAACATACAACATAAAAGTGCCCACAGAAATAAACCACTAGGTGTCGGGCGCTGCCAAAAATGCACCTTTACAATATTGCCAAAAAATTGCTTTTTCAAAAAAAAATACTCTCAATCCCCCCTTGATTTTGGAAAAAATACTTTCCCCCTAAAAAAAAATTCTTTTTTTTTTAAAGCATTTTTTTTAAAACATTTTTTAATAACTAGAGTTAAAAAAAAAAAATTCATATAGAAAAAAAATTAATTTGTTTTTAATTAAAAATTAATTTTTAAACTATAAAAAATATATATTTTTTAACTTTAGTAAAAAAATATTAAAAAATAATAATTCTTACCTAGGGGGGTCGGCGGGATTTGAACCCGCGACCTCAGGGCTCCCTGAGCCCTACCGCTCAGCCCACAACCAGGTGGGCTAGCGGGCTGATCCGAAAGGATCAGGGGAGCTCTCCCCCTTATAGGAAAGCCATGATCGCAAAAAGGTTAGGTCAGGTCCCACCATTTTCCACCAGCGCCTGTAGCTTACACGTGTCAATCTCTGCCCTTGTTCGTAGTTGTAAGACACAGTGCTACTCAAAAATATGACAGGGCCTATGGTTGGATCGATCTATTGCTTTACCATGACTGCATAGTTTTACCATGCCTCCTTCGTTAGTTCTTCAACAGCAGTGATAAAGTCCACAGTGAACACGATGCACCTGATCACTCATTTGATGTTGACCAAAAATATTTCAATGCCTTAGCGTTGATGTCGTCTGCAAATGGCAAATCACTATATCCTTAGTCTATAAATTCAATGACTAGAATGCTTTGGTAGATCCATTATTTCACTGTGCCTACACGTTGTTCACTTCTACAACTGGCACAAATCACGGCTGCAACGTTGAAACTGGTTTGACAAATGAATTTTGGAGTTCTTCAGACTAAGATCCTTTGCGATAATTTTTTTTATTTTATTATTAAAAATGCCATGATGGCTCTTCCGCCTACAATATGCATCAATCAAACACACCTCCACCAAGAAAAATCCAATTTTGCATTTCAAAAAATGCCTGCAGGGTTGAATGAAATTTTGTCCAGGATTGACAAAATCGATCGCCAGGTTACAACAGTATCTATGGCTTTGGAGCGTAGGCCATTTATCCCACATGGGGAATGCTTCTAGCAAAGAGGGCTTTAAAACCAAAGACTCACCCCTTCGATGTTGTCTTCCTTCTGGGAGACTATGCCCATTCCATCATTTAACCTTCGCACGCGATGTTGGCCATTAAATCCTTCAACACGGCTTGAATGCCAAGTTTTGTCCTTAGGTACACGTTCGCCAGTCCTTTGATTTAGGTTAGGTCATGTTTGCATCACTGTAATGCAAGATATGCCAGTCCAGGTCCCACTTGCCTCTCAGGCTACAAGTGAGCCGAGAGAGATAAATTCTCTGATACCATATTGACGAATAATCAAAGTAGTAGCATTTCCATTGATCATAGAAAAATATATAAAATAATAAGGGCCCAAATTAGCCCGTAATCATTGGATCTAATCAACAACTTAGAACTCAAAATATATAGGCTAAGTTAGGTCTAACAAATAACAAAATAGACCTATCATAATATACGCTAACAACTATTGTTAGCGTAACTAATCTAGGTAGTTAACTAACTACCTTAATAACCTAAATAGGGTAATAATATAGAACTACTATAGTAATTATAACAAATCAAAGGCTTACAGACTGTATAACCCTGTAACAAAGAAGTTGATTATTAGCCGAGATGTGAAGTTCATGGAAGATGAAGCTTGGAATTGGAAATCCAATACTGGTCAGGAAGAGCCATCAATAATTGAGTCTAAGGACTTAGAAGGAGACATAGTGCATCAGCCTATAGCTTCAAGTAGTAATACTGGTGCCAACAACAACACAACCTCATCATCACGGTTGCCTCCACTTACAAGCAGGATATCCAACTTAAAGACACCATCCAATATAAGGAGCTTGCAAGATATATGTGAGGTAACTAGAAATGAAATTTAAGAAGCTAAACATTCTGATTTTACTTTATTTTTTGAGTGTGATTCAATTTCGTTTGAAAATGCAATTAGAAATAGAAAATGGGTGAAAGCTATGGATGATGAGATAGAAGCCATATAGAAGAATCAAACCTAGCATTTAATGGATCTTCCAGCAGGGAAGAAGACCATTGAAGTAAAATGGGTATATAAAACCAATTTTAATGCCCAAGGTCATATTGATAGACATAAGGCCATATTGGTGGCAAAAGGCTACAAGTAGAAGTCCGGGTTTGACTATCATGAGGTATATGCACCTATACCGAGACTTGGCATAGTTAGAATGATCCTAGCATTGGCAACCCAAAAAGGTTGGTATTTATACTAGATGGATGTCAACTCTACTTTCCTCAATGGAGTGTTGAAATAAGAGGTCTACATAGACCAACCACCTGACTATGAGCTTGAAGGGCAAGAAGGCAAGGTCTTGAAATTGAAGAAGGCCCTATATGGGTTGAAGCAAGCACCCAAGGCTTGGTATAGCCACATTGATGCATACTTTCAGGATAATGGGTTCATCAAATACCCATATGAGCACACTCTCTACGTGAAGACAAATGCAGAGGGGGAGATGATAATAGTCTTACTATATGTAGACGATATAATATATACTAGCAATAAAAATATGTTGTTTGAGAAGTTTAGATATGCCATGAAGAAGGAGTTCAAGATGACAGACTTACGCCTGATGAAATATTTTCTTGATATTGAAGTTAACCAATCGGTGGATGGTATCTTCATCTCTCAAGGCAAGTATATAGTATATGTCTTGAAGAGATTCAAAATGGATGATAGTAAACCAACGATCACGTCGGTTACAACAGGCCTAAAATTGAGCAAGATAGATTGCAACAACAATATTGATCCAACATTCTACAAAAGACTTTTTGGAAGTCTCATGTATTTGACAACAACCAAACCAAACCTGATGTTTGCAGTGAGTTTGATTAATAGATTTATGGAAGCACCAAATAACACTCACTTGCAATAAGGGAAGAGAATTTTACGCTATTTCAATGGGACTAGGAACCATATAATTTTTTATGCAAGAAAAGACCAACTTGAACTTGTTGGCTACATAGATAGCAATTGGGCTGGCAATATAGATGATAGGAAGAGCACTTTTAGTTATGCATTCCATATTAGATTGGGTGTAGTTTCATGGTCATCAAATAAGCAACCAATTGTTGCATTATCAAATGTTAAGGCAAAGTATGTTACCACCACTTTAGTTGCATGGCAGGTAGTATGGCTATAAAGAGTTTTGGGCAAGCTCAATCATCACCAAGAAGGGGCAACAACAATATATAGTGACAACAATTCGTCCATAGCATTTTCAAAGAATCTAGTGTTTCACGGCAGGAGCAAACACATCGATATCCGCTACGACTTCATTAGGGAGCAGATAAAATTTAATGAAGTTGTGTTATTGTTTTGCAGGTCCAAAGACCAAGTTGTAGAGATCTTCACAAAACCTTTGAAGGAGGAATATTTTAAAAGGCTAAGAGAAATGCTAGATGTCAAAATCTTTGTGAAATCTCATTTAAAGGAGGATGTTAGAAATTAAACCAAATTTCACAACTGATAGATCTTTAACATATATTATCTTTCGTATCTGATCGTCATATTTTAAAAATGTCTGCAGTTATTACTGGTAGTTGAAGATATTTGACGATTGGATAGAAACCCTAATTTTGAATTCAATGCATTTTGGAAGGCTGGTAAGCCTTTCTCTCAATATCCGACTATATAATTCGATGTCATCTTTAGAAACACAGAGAGAAAAAGAGAAGGAGAAGAAGATAAAGTGGAAGAATAGCTGAGAGGAAGATCAGAGCATTGTAACAAAAGTATGTAGCAAAAGAGTGTGGTAAAACTTGAAGCCATTACCTTCAAAAACTTCTATGTGAATATTACCTGCAAATCGGTTCAGTTACAAATGTATGTGGATATATTTGAAATGTGGATATATTTTCAAATATATGCAATATATAATACCTTAGTGAATTTCTGCCTCTGACTAGCAAAGTTAAGTTTATTTCATTTTATCTTATTATGATTCGTGTTCCATACTGATGAAAAACCTTTGTTATATCCCGCTTGCCAAATTCGTGCTATATTCCGCTGAACAAGCATGTTCTAGTTCACGAAACAATTATCTTGGTAAATGTGCATGTGATTTAGAATCACTATGTAGAACATATTTCTATCCTCGCTATAGCGGACGCGCTTTATTTAATTCATTGTCGCCGACCGCTACATTCTCTCTCCCTCCAACCTCCAGATTTATTCCGTGATTAAGTCCGCGATAATATCTGCTCTACCCCGCGACACTTTACGTGTTATATCTCGCGGGATATCTACCTTGCTCCAGCCCGCTCTGGCATCAAAAGGCATGCAAGCAAGTTGTAAACAGCAGGCCAGAACATCGTGCTCCAGCCGCCTCAGAAGAAGAAGCCACCACGAGGAGCAGAACCCATTCTCAGAAACATTATGGGGCCATATTGCTCCGCCAGATTTTGAAGCCCGTGGTGAGGAATTTTCCCCAACTGATGGAGATTCCTAATAATAGGCCATGGAGATGGTCCTGGTGGCAACCTTGCATTCTTCTTCTTCACATCTCTAAAAACACCGCTTAAAAGCCAGAAGAAGATCGAAATTAAAATTGCAACTGTTATAGCTGTGGCAGAAATCGCCATCTCCGATAGACTGTTGCGCAAACTACTTTTCCACACAGCAATGACGTAGAACTTAAACGCGACTGATTGACACTTGTACTAGGGAAGCGGGCAAGTTTAATTTCATTGTGCCAGCTGCTTAGTATCTTTTACCTCTCGTCTTTGATTGGTTCCGGATCTATAAATGTACCATATCTTTCGAATATAGTTTTTTAAAATAAAAATAAAAAAACTTTCGAATATAATTTAATAAGAAACCAGCTTATAAGATGTCTCCCATGTCCAAATTATTACTCTTTTTCTTGAATAGTCAGATGTCACCCGTGAATTTCAACGACCTTATATAAGTGTTACCTGATCTATCCTGTCAGTTGACTGACACCTCTAACATATAAGTTGCATAAAATAACTGTAAGACATACTTCTTACCTCGATCCAATGCAATGACTTCTTCTTTACAATGTTTATCACCACGTTCACTTATATTTGGTTATCGCGATAGAAAGGTAAGTTCGTTTTAAAATATTATAATTGGGAGTTATTAAAAATAGTATGTAATTAATGTTGGAATATATTAATAAAAAATTAAAAAATAATTAATATATAAAAAAATAATAATAATTAATTAATTAAAATTTGTGTAAGATCAATTTTTATTTAAAAAATTAATTATATTTAAAAAATATTTTTTAAACATTAATTAAAGTAGTAACTAATTTGGCCAATTGAATTGTGTAGTTTTTAATGTACATTTACATATATTTTTTTTAAAACAAAAAATCTTTTGTGGGGTTGCTTTGGTCTAAGAGACCAAGGGGTTCTACACCGTCAAAGTCATCCGAGAGTCACGCCCAATGTTATCCGGGAGTTGTGCTCGACCCTCACAACACCAACATTATCAATTGGAGTTTGGATATCCAATTCAACTTTTTGGTAGGGTGGAGATTCGAACTTGGGACCTCCCTTGGAGGATCCTTTCCAACTCACCTATAACATATATTTTTTTAAATAAAATATATTTTATTTTTTAATTTTAAGATAAAATTATTAGAATAAATATTATAAAATTGTAATTTAATCCATGTGGTCTACCGATAAGGACACCACTTACATTATCGATGATGTGACCGAGTTCAATCCATGAAGGATGTGTATAGAAAGTATTTAAAAAAAAAATTAATGCAAAATATATTATAATAAAAATAACTATTTTATTTTTAAATTTTTAATTTTTAATTTTTAATTAATATTAAATTTTTATTAATATATAATATTAATTAATTATAAATAAATAATTATATTAATTTTAACTTATCAGCCTTAAAATAGGAAGATACCTTTAATCTTTACATTAATTAAACAAAAGCACATACAATGATAGGATATTTTTTGATGACAAATTTGATTGTTTGGATTTTTATTCCAAATGTTTAAGGTTTTGTCATGTAAAAGTTAAGATCATATTATTTTGATCAGTTAAATATGAAGTGAGTTTTTATCAAGGGACCCAAAATCTGACTACAACAAGTCAAAAGATCAAATAAATAAGTCCATAGGAAGGCCGTAGAAAAGAACAACAAAAAAACTAGAGGAAAGAAAAAAAGATTGCCTTTCAGGCCAGGCTAAAGGATAGCCTTACAGGACAAGCTAAGGATAGCTTATAGAAAAATCTAAAGGATAGCCTTAAAGGATTTTTTTTTTGAATTGAAACAAGGCTATCCCACCCAAAAAACACGTGTGAAAAGGAGCACGTACAGACAGGGTAAACCCACCTAGTTCAAAAAAGAAGCAGGGCCATCCCGCCCACTACAATTTGAAAATACAAAAAGCGGAAAAATAAAACATAATATTCCACATAAAAGGAAGGAGAAAAGAAGCAGGGCCATCCCACCCAAAACTAAGATTTACAATTTAAAATTTGAAAAAAGCAGGATAGAAGGCAATCTTGCCAAAGGAGGTCCAAAAAGAAACAATAGACCAAAACCAAAATCTGGCAGGAAAACACTAGAAACCCATAGTTAAATTACAAAAACCACCTTGAAGAGCAGGATGGAGCAGAGGATTCGCAATAGAAGGAAGATCCCACCTAGGGATGGGCAAGAAACAAACAGGGATGCCTAAAAACTGTTGAAACAACATCCCACACATGCCTGGAATGTGAATCAACAAACTAAGGATCTCCACAGGCCATGAAATCTTCATGTGATGAAGCAAACAACAACAAACAGGAGAAAATACATGCCCTAACTAGAAAACCACTAAAAATAGGCTCCAAATAGAATCCTGCAACAAAAGTCATCCTAGAAGTAGCAAAGGAAACCCAAGGAGGGACCTAGGGGCATCCAAGAACATAGATGCAGGAAAGACACCCTTGAAATGGTTGACAAAAGGGCAGACAAGTGGATAAGTAACCTCCCACCCCAAGGAGATTGTCTGCAACCAAAGACAGCCAAGGGAAGGATCCAAGAAGCACCAATGAACTGGGAACTGAGCTGCACCACGAAGGAAACCTAAAAAATTTGGGACAACCAAAGGAGTTGAAGAGAAAATCCCAGAAGCACAAAAATAAAACACAAGGATGGACCCAAGGACGTCCCAAAAGGTAGAAGGGAAAAAGACTCCCTAAAATAAAAAATGAAGTTGGGACGAACCCAAGGATGTCCTAGAAAACCCCAGTCCCAGTTCATAGGCACTAAAAGGAAACCCCAACCAGAGGCATGGAAATGGGTAGACAAGAGAATAAGTGACCTCCCAACCCAAGAAGATCATCTGCAACACCTACCAGCCAAGGAGGAAGGGCAAAGGAAGTGCCAAGGAACTGGGATAAGACCAGGGATGTAAGAAAGCATACAAGGACCATATTAGCTATAGAATACGTTGTATTATTTTTCATTCAAAAATTTGACAAACCTGTAATGAGCAATTAATTATAGTTGAGATAATATTTTTATGGATATTAAGTTTTATAATTTTTAAAACTTAATAAGTAACTAATTATAATTGAGATAATATATTTGTAGGTGTTAAATTGTGTAATTTTTAAAACTTGAAAAAATAATAATTATTAAAAAATAAAATATAAGAAAATGAAAGTGAGTAGTTCCTTGCAAGTATAGGAGGATTCTATTGGCGGCTTGCCAATGACTGAAATGAGGTTGATGTGAGAATCTAGACATTAAGCCAACAACATATGAAATATCTGGGTGAGTATGAGTGAGGTATAATAGACTTCCTACAAGTTGTCTATAGAGAGTAGCATCACATAGAGGGGACTTGCAAGAAGTACTTAGAGTGACTCCAAATGAAAAGGTGTGGAAGAAGGCTTGCAATAAGTCATTTTAAACTGCTAAAGAAGGTCTAGAGTATATTTATATTGACATAATGAAATTCTTGCATCTGTTTGAGTTATCTGAATCCCAAGGAAGTAATGGGTTAAACCCAGATCAACCATCTCAAATTTCTTGAAAAGGGAGTCTTTGACAGTTTGGATGTGAGAAATGGCACTACCAATGAGTAGTAGATCATCAACATAGAGAACAAGTATGGTGATGTTTTCTTCATCCCTCCAAATGTAGACTATTGCATCAGACTCACAATGAGAAAAACCTGAGGATAGAAGGAAGGAGTCCATTTTTTCATACCAAGCTCTAGGAGCCTATTTTAGACCATAGAGAGATTTCCTTAGTTTACAAACAAGGGAGGAGTCTTGAATAAATCCAACAAGTTGTTCCATGAATATTTCCTCTTTTAAGTCACCATGCAAGAAAGCACTTTTAACATCCATTTGAAATACTGACCATTTTTGGGAAGTAGCAAGTGCAAGAACCAGCCTTACAAAATCCATTTTTGCAACTGGGGCAAAGGTTTCAGAATAATCAATGCCTTCAATTTGTGAAAAACCTTTAGCTACCAAGCGAGCTTTGTGTTTTTCAATTTTTCCATCAGGTCCATACTTAGTTCTATAAATCCATTTACAACAAACCAATTTCCTTCCTTTAGGTAGAGGGACTAGATCCCAAGTTTTATTTTTTATTAAGGAAGAAAATTCATTCTCCATGGCATCATCCCATTATTTTATACCAGTTTCTTCTTTGAAGGATTGAGGATCTATTGAAATGGACTGAAAGACAAGACCAAAACCCATGGAGTTGCTTAATCTGGATGATGGAAGATTTTGGATGTAAGGAGTGGCTTCTTGAACTATGGTGTGGGCCCATTTTGGCATTGTGGAAGGAGTCATGGGTGTGGGAGGAGTTTGAATAATGGGATCCTCATGTTGGTCATCTATCTCAAGGGTGGTATCTTCACTATATTGGGGCTCAAATGTTGGATATGGCTCGAGATAATTATTGTTGGAAGATGATTGAGAATATTTATAAGGCTCAAATGTTTCATCAAATTGAATATTTTTGTGAAAAAATACCTCATGAGTTGTGGTATCAAGGAGCCTATAGGCTTTCATTTCCTCACAATAGCCAACAAAGATAAGTTGTTTGCTCTTTTTTCTAGAGCCTTCCTCTTTTTCTTTGGGATGTGTGCCCAAGCAGTACACCCAAAAACATTTAAAAAAGAGACATCAGGTTTGGAGCCAGTACATGCTTCTTTGGGAGTTAAATGACCAAGAGCTTTATGAGGTGTGCGGTTTTGAATATAGTTTGCACAATTAATAGCTTCAACCCAAAAAACTGCTAGAAGATCTCTTGAGTGGAGCATACAGTTTGCCATTTCTTTCAAAGATATATTTTTCCTTTCTGCAATGCCATTTTTCTAAGGATTATGGGAGACTGAATGTTGATGAATTATGCCATGAGTTGATAGGAATATGGATAACTCATTACTAAAGTATTCCCCCCATTATCTGTATGAATTTGCTTGATTTTGCAAATTGTTTGATTTTCAGCTAAGGCCTTGAAGATTTTGAAGTGGGATAGCACATCACTTTTGTACTTTAGAAAGTAGACCCAAGTTCTTCTTGAAAAATCATCAATGAAGGTCAAGGCATATTTTTCTCCCTTGAAAGAAGGCTCTAGGAAGACCATCAAGTCACTATGGATTAACTCTAGAGGGGATGAGGCCTTTTGAGAACTACTTGGGTGAAAAGGATCTTGATGTTGTTTTCCAAGAGCACATCCAGGACATACTCCTTCAATAGAAGAGACTTTTGGTAACCCTGTTACCATTTTATGAGTATTCAACTCTTTTAGATAGTTATAATTGAGATGTCCAAACCTTTCATGCCAAATTTTGCTTTCAAGATCTCCATGTGCAACAAAACAGGATGCTCTATCTAAATTTTTGAATCCATTGAAGTGAAATAGGTGAGTGTTATGATCAATATCTCCTTTTGCTATGAGAGAGTGAGGTTCTTGAAATTATCTTATTTCAACCCCTATTGGTGAAAATAGAACTGTTTTGCCCTTTGAAGAAGTACAAATATGATAGATGGATAGGAGATTTGCAGCTATGTTTGGGACATAGAGAACATTATTGATATACCCACCATCAATGGATATGTCACCTTTTCCTTTGATAGGGATAAAGGATGAGTCACCAACTTCTATGCTACAAGTTGAGCTTGAGGAGATTGAAGAGAATGACTCATGTGAAGAAGTCATATGATGAGTTGCCCCTGAATCTAGAACCCAATATTTTGATGGAGTTTTTATATTTTTTCCTTGAACATTTAAGGCTTTTCCTATTTCCTTCTTGATGTCTGTTTTGTGATCCTTCATTGTTGCCTCTAGTTGTTGTAGTCTTTTCCAACATTTGTTTACAGAATGTCCATTCTTTTTGCAATGTGTACAAGTTATAGGGCCTCTTTCTTTATTTTTGAATTTTTCTTTAGTGGAGGTGGATGCTACTAATGCTTTTGAGGAAGAGGGAGAGATCTCATATTTTGCAAGTTTTGTTTCCTCTCTAGTTAGCCTATCACAAAACTCCTCTAAAGAGGGCATTTTAAAACTTGTACCAAGTGCATATTTTGTAGATAAAAAGGTGGTAGCAAAAATTTGAAACACTCCATTTAACTTAGAAATAATAATATAGATGCATTCTTCTTATTTTTTATCCTTGCCACTACCTTTTAGTTGAGTGAGGACTTCTTTAAATTTGGTGAGAAAGTCAACAATATTGTTGAAGTCTTCAGGAGATAATGTTGTTAACTCTACCTCTAGTTGCATTGACCTTATTTGATCCACTTTACCAAACAAGTTCTTTAGTTTTTCCCAACTTTCAAATGGGGTTTTACATTCTGAAATGTGAAACCATAGGCTTTCATTTACATTTGTGCTTATAATACCCATTGTTTCATACATCTTTCCCTTATGAACAAATATTTCATATTCTTTTTCAAATTTAGGTTGCTTCTCTTCTAGCAAGTGTGTGAGCCCTTTTTGAGAAATGAGATTTAATATTTTTGGCTTCCATGTGTGATAGTTATGAGGGGTGAGTGGATCAATTGTATTCATTTTGCCAAATAAAATTGAAGTGAACCAATAATCCCCCCTTTTAACTTCAAGAACCTCTTAGAGAATACAATGATATTCTAGCAGAAACACCTATTTAAAGGAGGCAGCAGAAGCCCGACCTTTATACCAATCTCTTCAATTTACCCACCCTTACGTGAGGGAAACTATAAGTAAATGAGGAAAATTGATACGTGGAACATAGGCTTATGAAGCAAGAGTAATCAGCCAGACCTCTATACCGAATCTTCTCAATTACCCGCCCTTACGTGAGGGAAACTATAAGTCAATGAGAAGAACGATACATGGAACATAGGCTATTACAAGGATATGGACCAAATTTGGTGCTCTTCTTGATTATGTTAGATTGCTTTGGAGTGAATTGTGAATTGTTTGCAATTACAACTTGTATGAATTGCTCCAGGAATGAGGTGCAAGCATTAAACTTCAAATGTTTAAGAGAGTGGGTTCATAACCAATGCAACAACCTGTTGTAAGCATCACCTTGAAGAAGTAATGCAGCAGTAGTAATGCAGAAAATATTGCAGCAGTGCAACATTAACTAGTGCAATAGTAAGAAGAGACTACAAGTCAGTAATTTGTGACACATGAAGAAGCCCCCCCCTTTGCTTGAATCTTCTAAGTTGTGGTGCAATTTTCAGCACTACCATAAGCAACCCCCCCAAAAAAAAAATTGTTTTATTGATGATTTTTACAAGGGAACTCTTCACTTGAAATGCCTTTATAAAATAGGCAGAGAAATAGTGAGAGGAGTTTCTTTTTAAATAATATTTACAATTTTTTTTTGGAATCTGCAGAAAGAGCTCATTTATATAGTATGAGCTTACATACATGAAAGAGCTCTTTACACAACAAATCACAATATGCCCACGTTTGAAAAATTTAGAGGTGCTTTAGAAAAACTATAACACTGCCCTTTTCCTTTGAAAAAAAAGGAGAAACCATAGGCAACGCTTCATGGCAGTGAACCTGGGATAAAACATAGGCAGCCAACCTTAGAGAGTGGGTGCATAGGCAACATTTTTGGGAGTGTCACAAATAGTGTTCTCTAGAGGCAGCAACTTTGTGGTAGTGCATTCGAGGGAGCGACCATGGAGAACAAAATCTCCTCATCTTTGAAATAGACACCAGGCAATGTCTTCAAAACCTCCAAAAAATTTATGTGGGTGCAAGGTGGCACCACTATCAATTTTGAGCTCGTTGAAAATAATTTTTCAACCTATAGTAAACATAGAGCTTGGTGTGTCAGGAAAAAACATTTAAAAAAAGATATTACCAGTTACACCATATAGCTTCTCATTTTAGCACGATACAAAGCATGATAGCACCCAATAGCATTAGAAATCATGATAGCTCAGAATTTTCTCCCACTAGTGCTAGCTCCCTATAAAACCAACTTCAATATTTACCGAGGCGGAGGCTGGATATATAGCTTTGAGATTGGCACCCAAATTTCAATCGATGTCCATGATTGGAAGTGAACAACCTGTAGGAGGGCATTGAGATTGATGGAAGGCACAACCGTTAAGGAGGGCTGTCAAGTGCGTTGGAGGATGCAATCAATTTAGGGAGGGCATCGAGCTTGTTTGAAGGTGCAACCATTATAAATGGCATCGAGCTTGTGGACATAGGAGGACTTTGATCAAACACTGCATAAATGCAATGGGACAATGAACAATAGTATTTATTTTTAAAAAATAAAGACTTTGGAGGGCACTGCGATGTGGTCGTTGGTGGGTGCACGTGGCATAAAAAAAGGATGCCAACATGTTGAGAAATCTCAATGAGCAGAGGTGAGTGAGCTCAACGTATTGGGCACCAACAATGTCGTTGAAGGGCACCACACTTTAACCTGAGCTACACTGACCAAGGAGATGCCTTGGTCTCGAATGGAGAGCACGATTAAAAGAGAGACTTCATGAATGCCTGGTGCATTCGAAAAAGGCTTGCCTGAGAGCTCCTTATATTAAATCATATAGGAATAGCAAAATACAATAGCATAGCACTATATCATTTGAGAAATATATTGCAATTAAAAATTCAACAACAATTTAAACAATGATATTCATGCTAGAGGATCGTGCGTAGTGGGCAACTTAAAAGAAATTTCTTTTCAACAAGATACAATGAGTTATTTTGTTGAAAAAAAAGACTTATGGATAAAAAGTATGACTATTTGAACTTTAAGCAAGCTGAGTTAGTCAAAAAACTATCCAAAGAGAGTGAATTGGCTCTATAAAAATTGAATGCAAGAAAAATCTAGCCTAGCTCTGGTACCATGTTAGAAATATTGAGCATCAATATTAAGCCAAGAAACTAGACATGCAAAGCATTACTAAAAAATATCAAGAACTGATTGATTTATTCCATGGGATCAACTTTGTATAAATAGCAAAGTTGATCAATGTGAGCCATTGGATTACAACAACTCAACAAATCTGAACTAGTCTTAAACTGAGAGTTCACTTGACTCATGGAAGAGTGGTGACAATAGTAAGATTATCCTAGTAGAACTTAAGAGAACAAAGATTTATTCTAACAACTATAATAATTAAATAATCTAAAAAAATAGTAAATAAATAAACTAGAAAAATCAAGGTAAAAGGGGGAGGAGTACTATTTAGAGGGGGCCCAATATCTATAAGTCTTTCGCCCAATAAATTCATTCATCGGATGCTAGTTTGAGATTAATAAAAAAACTCAAAATATATTGCAGCTTCAAAAAATTATACAGCAAATACAAAATCTAGGATTATTTATATCAGGGGTGGCTTGTATATTTATATGATATGCAACCATGCCCTGTTACATTTAAGAGAAAATAAATTCCTAATTTTTTGGTTACAACAATATGAATGAATAATGGAGATAAAAAAAATATATTTAATTTATGATTGATTTAACATATTCTATTTTTATCAGAATAAAATACATCTGATTTTATGCTTTATCTATTTGCATTGATATTTACGTATTTGCTAGAAAATAGATGCTATATGTTTTTTGACTTTGTTTTTCATCCACATCCCTTGTTGAAATATCATTCACATCCATCGCTGAAATCCATGTTCTGTTCTGCCAAATTGTAATTTTTCGTCAATGGGAGTCGGGTTGTAATTCTGCGTCAATGGGAAGCAGGCGCCATAACAGGAAGTAGATGCCTAACGGGAAGCATGCACCTATGGGAAGTAGGTTCCTAACAAAATGTAGGAACCTAACGAGAATCAGGTTCCCATCAGTTAATAATCAAACGAGAGTCAGGCGCTTCAAAGGGAATCAAGCGCCTAACTTAGTGCTTCATATTGGTGTACTACAGTTGTTTTACCTTCATCAAATTGAAAGTGCCAGGTCCAAATGGGACTTTAACATAAACATGCTAAAATACCTTAAAAACCACTAAATATACACACAATTCACTTTAAAAAAAATATTAGATAATATAGATAGTTTACTATTAAATATATATAAAACTTTCATAAAACATACATTCTATAATAATAATGTCACATAATATGTTAGAAATCCATGTATAAATATGAGCATTTTTTGTGCTCATCATCCCCCCATGCTTAAAAGAGTGGCACGTCCTCATGACACCCCCATGCTTAAAGAGTGGCACGCCCTTGTGACACTCGGTGCTTATAATTTATATTTTTAGCAATGTTTGTCCAATAGGCTTTGTTTTTCTTTCTCGTATTTTTGGCTATGGTAGTTCATTTTTCAGCAAATGATTTGTGGATTTCCCCCCATGGTCAAGATATTTATTTTTTCCACTTTTTTTTTAATCCGACAAAATAATTTACTTTTAGTTAGGTCCCAACTTTATATTTTATAACACCTGATACTCATTATTCATGCATGGGTATAGGCCTTAGTTACAGTTCCCTTTATGGGGGTCCATTTTATTAAAATTATCAAATCCATTAAGAATTTTATGATACTCACTCCAAAATTTATGTATTTTTCTCTAATATATATAGTTCCTAATACCATGATAATTCCTCGAATGTCCTAGACACTTTTTTATCATTTTTGCCTTGTAAATTATTGTTATTGCTCTATACCCTGCAAAACTACTATACTATCTATAGATTTTCTATTTCTATTTCTTCATGCCTTGGTGCTTAAAAATATTGCTTGCATCAAACAATTATGTCTTGCAACCAAAGTACTTGATCTATATCAAGATGTTGGTGGTCTTTGAATTATTCTCTCAAACTTCCCACTAGTGTTTACGAGGCCTATATGGAGTGTTCTAATATGTGGTTGTCTAGTTTGTGTCTTGTAGATACTAATCTTATTCATAAATAGTATCTGGTATGATATTGTAAGGTACCAACTACAAATGATTCTATTCTTCCTATAATTATACTATTTTATCTCTAAATTACAATGCAAGTAACTTTCCAAGGATAACTACTTACTAATGCATCATAAAATATAAATAATGAACGTATTCATATGAATAAAATCTTATTCTATTCTACCTAGGTGTTGTAGATGAGTTGGAGAGGAGAGGGAAATCCTCCAAGAGAGGTCTCAGGTTCCAATATCCACCCTACCAAAAAGCTGAATTGGGTATCCAAAATCCAATTGATAATGTCGGTGCGGGCAGGGTCGGGTGCGACTCCCGGGTGACTTTAATGTTGTAGAACCTCCTGTTCGTGGTCTATCAAACCAAGGCAGCCCCGCAAGGGGTTTTTCTCTTAAAAAAAAAATATTATTCTATTCCCAGGGTTTTCCCTATATATATAAGAGTATGTGAGATCTCACAGTCATGTACAAATATCATCTAAGGCGTAGGTATTGGAGTTTAATCATCCATCACTTCATTATATTCTTTATAGCTAGTTTATCTTAGCTAGTAACAAAACCTCTCTATAATATTCTAAAAAATCCAATAGAGGATTTCTAACCTATTAAATCTAGGTGAGATAATACGATATGTTGTAGGATAGTTGTAACACAAGCTACCAGTACATACAACATTTAATAATTTAGAGAAAAATAAACACTTTTTAATGAATAATGTGATATGGTTGCACTATGGCTATGATTCTCAAAAAAAAATTAGAAAAATAAATCTTGTTTCCACAATGGAATTATCTCCAAAGTAAGCATTAATAATAAATATAATGGTTTCCTTGCAATCATTAATAAGAGCCATTATAAACTCATAAAGAAAATTAAATTTTTTAAATGAAAATAATAAGCAATAATTTAATACTAATTAGGATGCATTATATTGCAAGATGGTTGTACTTTACTAGGGGTTGTCAGGATAGTTTATAAAAAGGAGTTTTGTTGCCATAATGGAACAATCCCTAGATTAAGCTTTAACAAAAAATGTAATGGTTTTGCTTGCAAGTGTTTATAAAAACCATTATAAAATCATAAAAGAAATATAATTATTCAAAATAAACACAATAAGCAAGAATATTATTGATAAATTGAAAATTTTACTTTCTTTTGTAGGCCAATTCAAGGGAACACACTTTTTATGAGAAAAAAAATATATTCATCCTAACCATATTTAATATTAGCCAAAAAATGTATTTTAATTATGTATCCTTAATCATAGAAATCAAGGGTCACCATTCAAGCGTGTTAGGATTCTCTATCCTAACATTATTAGTTAGTATTAGTTACTAATATTAATCATTTAATTATTATATTATTAACCCATAAAGTGAACTATCACAACTCTTCATACATGAACCATCATGTATTTTCATAACGTTAACCATCACGTATCTTCACCAATGTATCTTCACGTATCAAGAAGAATAAGAAGCATATTTTCTAAGGAGGGAGCCCCCTATAAGTGGCAAGGGGTAGCCCCCTATAGTTGTAAAGAAATTACAAGGGAGCCCAATTTAAGTGGCTTATGATTATATTTTATATTAAATTATTTATCAAATTTACACAAGAACATCAAGGTTCTTGTATTTGGTATTAGAACCATGTGGGACCCAGTCATGTGGGAATTTCTCAAAGATCTTTATCAAATCACTTCTATGCGTGAGTATAAAAATCAGTTTAAGGATATCGTGAAATACAACATAGGGTTGGATGAATCAATTCTCATAGATAGCTTCATTAGTGGATTGAAAGAGGAAAATAGAATGGAGGTGACAAGGTTCAATCCCTATACCATGATGCGGACCTATGGATTGGCCAAATTAGTCGAAGATAAATTCAATACTCAATGTCAATTAGGAAAAACACCTATTGGGAAAGCACAAACCACTTACGATACCCCAAAACCTAACCGACCCTTGCAGGTTGAGTACCTCAACACGAAGGAAGTGAAGGAACGACGAGCAAAATGCCTCTACGATAATTGTGATGAGTAATTTGGATCCCATCATAACTACATTTTACTAATGTTATATATATTGAAGGAAGTTGATCCTTTTCAATCCCTAAAAGGTGAATATGAGGTAGTTGTGTCTGAAGTGCCTAGCGCACCTAATAACAACAATAAAGACAATAAGGTTGATATGTCAGAAGTGATCGATGAATTAGGTAAGGATGAGGTAGAAATTCCTTAAATGACTCATTATGGCCAAACAAACACTCTACAAGAACTACCCTCAATTTCCTCTCCAATAGTGAGTTATTGCCACAGGATCAAACCTATTCAAAAATAACTCTAAAATTTGACTGTACACTCCTCCATTGCCTCTCCTAGGGAACAACAAGAGAATGTACAAGTTTTACCACATATTTTATGCATCATTTTAAGGCATTTTAATAACCCCAAGGTTTGCCCTTCCCTCGTCATCACACATTTAATAACTTTTCTAGTAATCCCACACTAACACTTCATCCTTCTTGATATCCCTGCCTACAGAAGGATGAAATTAAAAGAGTCCAATAACTTACATAAATCCTTCTTGGAAAACAAAGGACAAAACTCTTTTTAAGGAGGGTGGCATGATAGGATCCTCCATCCTAAAATTATTGGTTAGTATTAGTTAGTATTATTAAAAATTTAATTATTATATTATTAACTCATAAAGTGAACCATCACAACTCTTCATACGTGAACCATCATGTCTCTTCATAACATGAACCATCAAGTCTCTTCACCAACGTAGATTTAGGGTAGATATATATTAGGTTGGACATTCACACAAATCATCAAAGAAGAAGAATAAGAAGCATAGATTCTAAAGAGGGAGCCCATTATAAATGGCAAGGAGGGAGCCCCTTATAATGGAAAAGCAATTACAAGGGAGCCGCATTTAAGTGGCCTGTAATTACATTTCATATTAAATTATTTAAAAAATTACACAAGAACATCAGGGTTCTTGCAAATTCAAAATATGTTCCCATTAATTCCTAATAAAAACATTACAATAAATAGATAGGAATGATTAGTGTATGAGTACCTAATAGTATGACTTGTTATTTTACATACTTTTATAAGGATGTACTTCCATAATAACATCTCAATTATACAATCTACTTAATCTTTCTAGATTTATTTTATTCATATAATTTACGTATTTGGTTATATCTAATATTTTTAATCATTTATTTTTGGGATGGAAAATGTAATTTAACCAAAAATCTCATATGAATTATAAATTATCAATCAACTATCTATACTCAACTCATTAATGTACTTGACATAAATTTAATTGATGGGTTTTACAACTCAACTTCATCCATTGTTTATATTTTATGTTCTTTGAATAGCCTAAGCTAATCATGCTAGCCAACCATCCACATGAATTTACTAGGGGGTAAAAATTACATATGCCTCTTAAGGGAAATAACACTGTACTCAAATACCCCCATACAAAACTCTACGGGGATTCAAACTTTCATACTTCAATCATAAGGCCAAACTAGTACCAATTGTCATTTGCACCATGCATTCTAGATGTAATGTTGGATTGGATATAATTTAATCCTTACATCAATCATTTCTAATTATCCAACATAGTCCTTTTTATCTTGGAATAATGATAAGATATAATGTTGTATATAATATATAACTAATAAGATAAATATTTAAATGTGTATGAGTTTTGAACTCAACACTAGAAAAAAATATGCAACCACCTTTGTATCTATTTGAGTGATTGCTTATATTTTAAAGTGATTTTCTCACATTTTTCAAGTAAAATAGCATTCATTTTTGAGTGAATTGATACCCTTTACTAATTGGGAACACCCTTTCCTAAGCAAATTAACACCTTTTACTAAGTGGATGAGCACATTTTATTATGTAAATTAACGTTACATTTATATTGAGGGAATTGGAACCCTTTGCAAGTGAATCATTCAATTTGACATAAACCCTTCTTACTTTATCATATAAAGGTATTATTGATGTATCGAGGAAAGGATTAATCTAATACTCTAGTGGATCTAGCCTTATTGTGGCTATTGAAAGTCTAGAGTAATTCTTACATGATCAAAATTATAATTAAAAAGGTTTGAAAGATTTTAAATTTAGGGATATTCACAAATTATCATTCTATTAAAAACAATGAGGTTGGGATTGAATACAAGTTTTCATCAAATATCATTTAGAGGTCATAATTGGGAAATTTGAGCATATCTATAGATAAAGAACCCATAATTAAAGGATTAGAAGATGAAAGACAAGATATTATAGGGTTAGTGTTATATCCAAATCCAAAACCTATGCTTGTAAGATTAGAATAAGGATAAGGAGATCAATTACACTATGGTTGACCTTTTTATAATATCTTTTAAATTTTCAAATGATTAGGTGTAATTGCCAAACTACTTTTAGGATTAAAATATAGCCTAGGATAAATATTTGTAAACTAAAAAAAATCATTTAAAATCCATATAGCTAAATGCAAGAGGAATATGTGGATAGATAAAAATTTCCCTCAAGATATGTATGCATTCAAATATGATAAACCTGATGTGGATGGTATTGTCCCCCTTCCTTAATAGCTAGATGAAAAATTTCAACTATTGTTAAAATAAAAATAGAGAAAAGATCCTATTTTGTTTTACCAATGGTTGGCCAAATTACATAAACCCCATGGCAAAGTTTCCAAATTGAAACAAATAACATTTTGTGTGGATATTGATAATTTATTTTCAAATAAGGGAAGGATGGGATCATTTAACAATTAAATTTTTATAATACTAAAATAGGAAATAAATTTAATGATTAAACATAGATTGATTTTATTTAGCTAAATGAATTCACCAAACGAATTAGGACCTATCGCAAAGAAATAATTATTTAGTATTATGTTTATATCCATACCATTTTCTATGTTGTAATATGATCTATTGTAATAGATACCACTACTACTTCTAAACTGACAATATAGACACAATATGTCTACCTCCATCATTGCCCAAATATTCATTAATCATATTTTTTGATTGCGTGGTATGCATACCTCTATAATATTTGATCTCAACCTAAAACTTACTAATATTTTTTGGATGAAATTATTTTAGTTGTATGGAATCCAATTACAAATAAGCTCAACATACTATCCATAAAGAAATGAGTAAACTAAAATTGGCAATAAGTGCATAGAGGCTTAGTTACATTGCTTTACTTTGGAGCATCAAATGCAATGGACCAAATGAAATGATGATATACTATCATTTATCATACAACAACTAAGATGACCTTATATGAAGTTATATGTGACCATTCATCATCATCTCTCAACTTATATTTTCTAAGCAACTTCTGCATATTGAATACTGATTCTACTCTTAGCAATTGGGAGGCCCTACTTCTAAAGCTCAAGTATAATTTAGGAATGAACCTAAATAAATTGAAATAAAAGGTATATCAACACAAATTCCAAAGAGAGTTTTCTCAAGGTGATTTGGTGTTTCTCATAAAATAATTGTACAAATATATGTTCTTAAAGATACAATATAACCACAAGATTTTAGCAAAGTCCTATGGGCTCAATTTAACCTTGTAATAGATTGGCACTATTGTATATAAAGTAGACTATTTTGAAATGAATATCATTGTAACTATGCAATTGAACCATTGCATATCTATTGGTACAATGACATGAATTGCATTTTGAATATACCACATAGTAACCACTCCATCTATTTCAACAATAGTATCCTCATCTATAGATTTCAAAATAAAGTTTTTTTAAGGGAAACTAATGATAAGACCTCATGTCCTAAACCTTTTTATTTACTTATGGTAATATATTAGTTAGTAATCGGCGAGAATCTATTTTCAATGTAAAGTTATCCTTGATCATTAAGATTAAGAATAGATTGCTTACCTTTATATATTGTCTTTTCGTAAAAGTTAATGCATCTTGACAAATTATAGTTTGCTCATAAAGGAGGTTACCCCATCAAAATGACCTATGGTATAGTGTAAAGTCTTTAGTGTTATCAATAAAACTCTTGCTTGTTACATTCATTCTAAGAAATTTTGTATATATTATTATAAGATTTTTTTTTAATTGGTTATAAGAGAGTGCAATGGGTACATTATAACAACATAGTGGTATTATAACAATTCAACAATTATAAATGTATCCCTAGCCAAGATTTGAACCTTGATCTCTTCTCTTTAAAACGATAGAATCTAAACAATTTGGAATTAGACAGGAGGGTTGTAATTTGTAATCTGATTTTGTTTGAATCCTGCATCTTCGCTATTTTCCGCCGTTCTGTCGCTGCTGCTATCATGGGCAGAAAGAAATTACCGCTCAACTTCATTTTTTTGCGAGTGCAGAGGAGGATCCCAAGCCACATGCATGTTCAGGATCATACGGCAATCAGACTGAAGCCCTCCAATTGCAATTGGACGGCAGTACTAATGTGTGTCAAAGAGTTGGTAATCTTGACTACTGGAATCAGCCTCAACTTGCGAATGTGCCGCAACAGCAACAGCAGCAACATCAACCCCAGTGTTTCCCAAAAGTTGGTGAACAGCAGCAGCAGATGCGGCAATCACACAATCATGTCGAAATGCAACCACAACCTCATCAACATATCCAGTCATACCACCAAGTGCCACAACAGCAACAGCAGCAACAACCACCACAGCGACAGGTTTTTGAGCAACAACCTCAAACCCAATCAAGACAGCAGGAGCAACATCTTCCGACAATTCAAGTCCATCCTTGTCAGATCAACTTTTCTTCTGATTATTTACAACAGCAGCAGAATGCGTCACATAAAATGCAAGCACCAAACCAAACTCAGCAACCTCAAGGACAATATATTTATAATCAGGTGGCATCAGCTCATCATGTACAGCCTTCCCTGCCGCTTCCTACCGAGCCTCTTTCCACAGTTACAACTCCTCCTGTAGCGGCCATTTTTACTTGCTCTACCGTAACAAATTCTCGTTTAACTTGTAATCGGTCGGAACATACATCCCCAGCCGGACAGAAGCATTACTATAACTGTATTCCTGGTGAGAGCAGGTGGGAAAAAGCTCAGGAATTTAAAGCCTTCTAAGAGCAGCAACAACAAAACAACAAAGAGGACAACGACAAGTATTGTGCCAGGTACAACCTCAGTCAATCAACCAATCACAGCAACAAGCAAGGACAACATCTACTGCCATTGCCCAACAACAGCCTGTGCAGAACGTTGGTTACTGCCAACAGCAACTAGTCAATACTAATATTGAAAGACCCAGCGAACAAGTAAACGAACCAGGCATACCAAATGGTACTCTCACTTCAACTTGTACACCTACTCATCTTACCATTGAGTTTCAGACTAACGAGCAAGAGAGGCTTCTGTATGCGTGGGATCAACCCATGCTCAGCCTTCTTATTTCTCTAATCAAGACACGTTGCCGGGCTCAACTCATTTCTCTAATCAAGACACGTGGTTGGACTCTTCTGATTTCTCTAATCAAGACACGTTGTTGGACTGCGATGAGTTGTTAGATTCCTTGGATGGCTTCACTGACATCGGTGTTTTCAGCGTTGATTCCCTCTTCAACCCAGATATCTAAGATTCGCGGAAATTTTATTTATGCTAGAAGCTGTCTCTCCATCAATTTCCAGCCTTTCCATATGTAATATTATTGTACAATCTTACAGCCAATTACAATGAACTTTTGAATCCGTTTTCATAACTGTTACAAATATGAAGCAAATTAAGTATGACTCTTTGGAGAAGTTTGTTTTAATACTTTTTGAGAAGATTTTACTCTCATTTTTTATGTTGTTTAAGTGTCTTTGAAATCTGCACGCAGGTGTGCTTAAAACATAAAAACTTTATTTAATTAACTTCCAAAAAATTACATTACAAACTACACGAAAACCTTAGAATTTATAGGGAGTAGGGAATTATGGATGAAGAGGAGGTGGAGGGATAAGGAAGGAGGCAGTGGATAATGTCGGCGAGGGGAGATGAAGAAGAATAAGGGATGAGGAGGAAGCGAGAAAGGTGGCGGGAAAGGTGGGAGGAAAGAATTTAGGCGAGGGAGTTCGACAATTAAAAAAATCATGCCGACAACACTTTACCGACAAATTTCTGATGTGTTCACACTTGGGCCTAGAAATATCTATATATTTATAGGCCTAAAACCTTTTCACACTTGCAACATTCTCCCCCTTAAAGTTGAGAGAACTGACTACACAATCTCTAAGATTTAAAAATTGAGCTTTAGCCATCGCTTTGGTAAATATGTCAGCAACGTTCTCAAAAGTACGGTAAAATTGAAGGTCAACAATTTCATTTTCCATCATATCTCGGATGAAGTGATACTTTATATCAAAATTCTTCATTCTACTATGGTGGATCGGATTGTATACCAACTGAATGGCACTGATGTTGTCGTAGTAGACTTTGGTTGGACCACTTTGCTGCTCTCCAATCTCTTCCAGCATTTTTCTTAGCCACAAGGCTTGAGTAATAGCATAGGTGACTGCTATATACTCAGCTTCTGTAGAAGATAAAGCTACCACCGTTTGTTTTTTGGAACTCCATGTTATTAGTCCTGATACTAGACTAAAACAGTTCCCTGAAGTTGATTTTCTGGAATCAATATTGCTGCCCCAATCACTATCACTGAAGCCTACAAGATTGATAGTGTTACATTTATGGTAATGGATTCCAAAATCCAATGTACCCTTCACATATCTAAGAATTCTCTTAGCTTCCTGTAAATGCAACTCAGATGGGCTAGCCATAAATCTAGAGACAAGAGAAACAACATACTGAATATCAAGTCTGGTATTGGTGAGAAACATCAAACTCCCAACCATGCTCCTGAAAGTGGTCACGTCAACTTTAGGTGCTCCATCATATTTTCTTAATTGGATCCCATGTCCAACTAGAGTTGCAAATGGTTTGCAATTCTCCATAGCAAACTTCTTGATCATATCTCGAGCATACTTATATTGACAAATCAAGATCCCTGAATCTGTCTGATGGACTTCCATTCTAAGAAAGTAATGCATTAAGCCGAGATTCTTCATCTCAAACTGCTTTTTCATGGAGTGCTTGAACTCCATATTCACTTTTTCATTACTACCCATAAATATAGATCATCCATATAAAAAAAACTATGAGGATGTTGTTATCTTGCTTCAAGTAGTAAAGGGTGGGTTCATTTCTGCTTCTGGTGAACCCAAAATCTTTGAAGTACCCATCAATGCATGAGTACCAAGCTCGTGGTGCTTGTTTGAGGCCATAGAGTGCCTTTTTCAGTTTGTAAACAAGGTGTTCCTTACCTTGCTCTTGAAATCCATGTGGTTTCTCAACATACACTTCCTCGGTCTAGTACTTATTGAGAAAGGCACTTTTCACATCCATGTGTTGGATTTTCCAACCCTTGCGAGCAGCTAAAGCAAGAACTGTTCAGATGGTCTCCTATCGTGCTATAGGAGCAAATGTCTCTTCATAATCAATACCATACTTCTGTGCAAATCCTTTTGCAACCAATATTGCTTTTTGCCTTTCAATGCTTCCATCAACATTGAATTTGGTCTTGAAGACCCATTTACATCCAACACAATTCTTTCATTTAGGAAGCTCTACCTGAAAGCACGAGATTCCGGGCGAAGGAAACACTAATTGCGATGCATTCAAAATCAAATACGCTTAAGTCCTAGAAATGTAGAATGCATGAAATGAAAGAGATGCATTGAAATGAGATACAAGCAAATGGAGAAAACACAACCCTTTCATTAAACTCTCTTAATCTCTGTTACAAAGACACCTCCTCCCTTTTCAGGGGCTAGGAGCATTAAAAGAATTTGATTACAATCAAGACTTAAGGTTCCTCTTTCCACGTGCCCACACTTGAGATGGGCGGGCCAAGACGATGTCGCCGCTGATGTTGATGAGTCCTTGACCTCTGCTGCTCCTCCTGCGAACAAAGAAACAATGAAGATGTCAGTAGCACCTGCTGCAAATAAGAAGTGTCTGTTCTCTAAAATCGCCAAAAGATGCATATAAACATTTGTCTAAAATAGTGAGTAAAGTGAGTCCAAATGGCCTAAAAACCTGACAGAAGATAGAAGATATTACCAGAAGGCCGTTGCCACTGAAATAGTTGGCCAATCTGCCTTCACCTGGAATTCGTCCCTGGACAGGACGAATTCTGACTGCAATTCATCCCTGGGTGGGACGAATTCTTCTGTGTTGGAAAAGCCGAAGTGATGCTGCTCCAATGTCGACTCCCGAGACCTCCAAAACACCTACAAACAGAGGGGTTATGTAATTGGGGCCATTTTTGGGACGACTCAGATGGTCGGATTCTCCCAATTTGGCCTCTATCCTCGGGAATTTGATGTCACTACCTGCAAGTTAGTGGGACAACAAAGCGACAAAAGGCATGATAAAATCTGATCAAAATGTTATGGAAATGAAGCTATGAGTTCACTAAACAGAATAACGTAAAATGCAACATGAACAAATAATCTAGAATGCTTTAGAATAAAACTTAGAAAATGCGGGGTGCCCAAGTGGGCCTCCCACCGTTGGCACTTGATTTCGGTGCCAATCCACTAGGGATAGGCCCAAAACCTCTTAGGATTGGGATGTCTGCAAATTGGTGGTGTGAGGTGGTCAAATGTTGGGTTTGGGTTGGATCCACGCTTCCAAAAGCCACCCAATAACCTCCCTTGTGAAAGAGATTAGTGGATGTGAGAAGGTGAATCAAAAGGATGCAAGTGGGTAATCAATCGGACATCACTTCATTGCTTGAAATCGCCTCCAATATTCCTCCTTTGGGTGAGAAAAGTCCCACATTTTATAGACCCATGGGGTCTCTTTTGAGAGGGAAGCATAAGCGCCATGTGTTGGTCATAGGTGCCATGTGGCGGTCATGTCTTCCCATGAGGGAGGGGAGTCCTCCATGACTTGGGCTTTCATAACTACCCTTGTGACAGTCCTCTAACGGCCTATTTGCCCACCCACACACGCGTGCGAGGCAGGAGTCATCAACTGACTGTCCTTGGCTGCCACTTGGCACCATTCTTCTTTTTTCCCGTTAAACACGGAATTCGTCCTGACCAAAGACGAATTCAGAATTCGTCCCTAGGTGAGATGGATCCCAGTTTGAATTCATTCTTGGGTGAGATGAATACTGAGCAAAGTGCCTGAATGTGCCAAATTGCCTCTTGACCTTACAAAATTGCTATGAAAGTGGTTAAGACCACTGTTTAACCTCTGGGGGCTGCCCTGGGGGCTGTGTTTGTGAAAGCGATCAATGTTTGTAGCCACATAATCGGATTGGTGCTCTTTTGGTGTCTACACTACCAGCTCCAAAGTATCATTGTTTTTTATAGAGGTTATCTCCTATTTCATGGCATCCTGCCATATCTTCTAAGTACAAGCCTTCTCATAACTAGAAGGTTCAAGTTGTGTACTAGTTAACAAGTTATAGTTAACTACATCTCCCTAAGGTTCTTGGGAGTCATTATCTCAATACAAATGCATATTTTCAAGTCTTTCCAAAATTGAACCCATTTCACTTGCTTGACTTCTAGTATATCGTCTTTAAAAATTTGTATCCAACATCTGATAATATGGATGATGCTGGAGAGTTCTCTTACCTCTATATGGAGAATCAATATCCATTGGTGAGGAACTGACTGACCTTTGTGGAGAAGGACTTGGTGAATATGATGATGAACTAGAAGTCGAATGTTTACTTGGGCTTGGAGGAGAAGGAGACTTCTTGCTTTTCTGTGGTGCCTATTGAATTTGTGAAGAACCTGCATCATGATGTTGAACATAACTATAAATTTGGGGATATCCCTATTCTCCCCCTTCATCAAAAATCACATCCCTAGAAAGTATTATCTTTTGAGTCCTAGGATTGTAGAGTCTGTAAGCTTTTGTGTTCTCACAATACCCTACAAAAATGCATGCTTGACTCTTAGGATCGAGCTTTTTCCTATGTTCATTAGGAATGTGTGAGTAAGCCAGTGAACCAAACACTTTAAAATGCTTGACATTCGGTTTCTTACCATACCATTCTTGGTAAGGAGTTTTCCCTTTCAAACTTGAAGTAGGGCTCCTATTTAAAATATACACACTGGTCCTAGATGCATCTGCCCAATACATTTTGATTAAATGCTTTGTCTAAAGCATAGATCTTTCCAACTCTACAATGGTGTGGTTTTTCCTTTCAGCCACACCATTCTGCTGTGGAGTGTAGGTAGTAGTGAGCTGCCTTTTTATTCCATGTTTTTTACAAAAATTCAAAAATTCAATAGAGGAGTATTCTCCTCCTTTATCTCATCTAAGACACTTAACAAAATATCCACTCTCATTTTCAAATCTTGCTTTAAAATCTACAAAGTAATCAAATGCTTCATATTTATGCTTCAAAAAATATATTCAACACATTCTTGAAAAATCATCAATGAAAAGAAGAAAGTAAGATTTGTTACCAATGCTCTTTGTCTTCATTGGAACACAGATGTCTATATGCACTAGTTGAAGTGGATAACTAGCCTACCATGCTTACCCATGAGGAAATTTGGTTCTAGCATGCTTGCCCAAGGCACAACCTTCACAAACTTTCTTATTGTCTTGAACTTTAGGAAGTACAGTCACCATCCTTTAGGAAGTACGGTCACCATCACTTGAGAAGTTAACAACTTCAAACTGGCTGAATTCAAATAACCGTATCTCAAGTGCCACATCACACTTGGATTTGCAATAGCAACATTTACTAATTGATATCCTCTTGGCTGTAAAAACTTTAAAGGAAATAACATGTTCCTTGTCATAAGCACTTGAGTAATGACTCTATCACCATTACTCTTATCAAAAATAGTACATTTACCCTCATAAATAGCAACTTATAGTTCTTCTCTAACATTTGACCAACACTTAAAATATTGTGTTGGATATGAGGTGTGTAATAGATATCACTTACTTTTTTCATGCCTTCTTTTGTTGGAACCTCCATGGCTACAATGCCTTCAACTGCCAATGACTTGTCATCTCCCAATTTGATGTTGGATTTTTAGGAAGAATCCAGAGTAGCAAAGAGTTCTTCTTTACCACTCATATTATTTGAACATCCAGTGTCTAAGATCTAGGTATCATTCAAGTTGTGATCTGACTTATGATATGAGAGAAAGAGATTTGAGGTCCCTTCCTCTTCTACAAAATTGCCATACTGACTGATCTGATTGTTGCTCCCTTGAGAATATTTCTACCAACAATCACGACCAAAGTGGCTAAGTTTTCCAGAATTGTAGCAAGCTTGTTTTGACTTATCTCTTATTTTTCCTCATTCTAGATTCTTCTCTCTATTCTGATATCCACCTCTGTTTGAAGATCCTCCTTTGTTAGGAATTCCACCTTGTGGACTATTTCTACCTCTACCTTTGTGTTGAACCCTACCTTGTCCTCTGCCTTGTCCTTTTCCTTCTTGTGAAGCGAAGGCTTTGTGATCGCCTCCGTGGCTAGTGGAAGGAGATTCCTATAATATCTCTTCGTGTGAAAGAAGAGAACCAATTAGTGCATCAAAGGAAATTGCAGTAAAATATTTTGACTCTTTAATAATGATTTCTACAAGATTCCACTTAGGAAGAAGTATTCACAATACTTTCTTCACCACAACCTCTAGTTTAACTTCTTCACCTAGAGTGACCATTTTATCTACTACGGCTTTGACTCACACGCAGTAGTCTCCTACTTTCTCATTCTCCTACATTTTGAGATTTTCAAAACCTCTTTTAAGAGTTTGAAGCCTGACCTGCTTCACTTGATCACTCCCTTGAAAACTTTCCTTTAAAGCCTTCCAACCATATTGAGCTATTATACAGGATGCTATTCTAGGAAATATGCTTTTATCTAAGGCTACTTGTAAATGATATAGGGTAAAGGAATTATTTTTCTGGCCTTCTTTCTTGGAATTTCTTTGTTGGCTTTTCACAATACTTCCTTCACCACAACCTCTGGTTTAACTTCTTCACCTAGAGTGACCATTTTATCTACTATGACTTTGAATCACGCGCAGTAGTCTCCTACTTTCTCATTCTCCTACATTTTGAGATTTTCAAAATCTCTTTTCAGAGTTTGAAGCCTGACCTGCTTCACTTGATCACTCCCTTGAAAACTTTCCTTTAAATCCTTCCAAGCATATTGAGCTATTATACATGATGCTATTATAGGAAATATGCTTTTATCTAAGGCTACTTGAAATGATATAGGGTAAAGTAATTATTTTTCTGGCCTTTTTTCTTGGTTTTTCTATCAGCAACACTTAAGGTAGACCAATCAGTAGTAGAACGTTCTATGTAACCCTCTTCAACTATTTCTCGTAAACATTTTCCAATCAATATAGTTTTCATATTTATTGACCAATATTCATAATAACTACCATTAAATTTAGGAATTGGGAGATTTGAATTTGAAGCCATTTCTACTACTTGAAAGCAAACTTTGATTTGACTAAAACAGGAAGTGCAAAGCAATTACAAGTTCAAATCAAATATAGATTTCTTAACTCTCTCACTGATTTGTTCTTCTTCTTCTTGTGGATTACCCAGTACTTGAGGCCTTCAATTGTCTGCAATGGAATCCTCTTCGTCATTGATGAAAATAATTTTAGGAGTTGTTAGCTCGGCCTATGCTGGCTCAAGCTGTAGAGAGCGTAGGATATAACTTTCACTGGATTGTTCCTCTGGCTCAGCTGAAGAGTAGCTATCACTGCATTGATCTACGGGTGTAGGTTCAATTGTGTTGGACTCCTCTACTCATTATTCGAATATATTGTCTTCTGATTCAGCCTCATAATCAAAATTTGGTTTCCTCTGGTGAGCTATCACTGAATTTTGTAGTTGACTAAATACAATTTTTATTCTGTCTTGCTAGACCCTCTCATCAAATGATTCAATATATTCTCTCTGTAGTAGATAGCACAAAGCATGGTAACATCCGGTAGATCTGATCATCTACTCATCAAGGCAAAAATAAAACTTTGTTAGAGCTTCTGAGGTTACATTTTTTGCTCTTTTACTGCCGCTGAGGCTATTACACAAAATTTTTAGCCTTGAATGGGGTTCTAAGGGGCAGCCCCCCTGGATTCCAAAAGCTTTTTGGAAGTGCTAAATGGGCGCTCCAAAAGGCTCTTGTCACAATTATGTTCCCCCTTTTTACAAAGATAGCCCTTTTAAAGTTTTCAAATTTTATAAAGGTTTTTTTCAGAAAATTTAATAATATTATTTTAGATTTTTAATTAAATTTTAAATAAAAGTTTATTTAAAACTAATTAAAAAATATAAAATTAGAAAATTATTAAATTTATTAAAACCTTAATAAAAAATTAAAACCTATTTTTTTTTTTAAAAACCTTTTCTCAAGCTGATTTGAACTCGTGACCACCCCTTCAAGTGACGAGCAACTCAACCTCTGTGCCACGCAGCTTTCGTGAAAGCAAATGGGGAAGATTATTTATTTAAATCCTTCAATCGGTGCTAAAAACAAAAAAAAAAAATCATTTTGAGTGATTCGAACTCAGGACCTCTCCCCGACCAACAAACAACTCTGCCAATGTGCTACGTTCTTCGAATGAGATCAACGATGAGCATAAACATTTACATAATGATGCAGCAGCTAAAAATTAAAAAAATAAAAAAGGTTTATCCCACATGCAGTGGGAGGAGGGCAAACCAATTGTTTTTAAATGTCCGCGAGCCACAGTAATATCGATTGCCTTCAGATAATCACCAGTTACCTATTTTACTGCTTTGAGCCACATGTTACACTTCTACATGCCAACCGCTCTCGCCACGTGTTATCTTTCCTGATCAGCTCACCTAGTCAGTACCTATGTGTCACCTCGAGATTCATGCTTGTCTGCCACCTTAGCTAGTACCTACCACCTCAATCTACGTATCACTACCCAATCAGTTTCCATGTCAGCAGTTGCCTTGATATTTGTGCCCCTAGTCTCGGATCTTGTGCCTCCGTGCTTGTGCCCCAAAAAGTGTACCCAGCTCTAATACCAATTTACACAAGTGGGATTAAAACATAAAAACTTTATTTAATTAACTTCAAAAAATTACATTACAAACTACATGAAAACCATAGAATTTATAGGGAGTAGGGAATTATGGAGGAAGAGGATCTGGAGGGATAAGGTGCATGGAGGGATAAGGAAGGATGCGGTGAATAATGTCAGCGAGGGGAGATGAGGAGGAATAAGGAATGAGGAGAAAGCAAAAAATATGGGAGGAGAGAATTTCAGAGAGAATTTAGGCGAGGGGGTTCAACAATTAAAAAATCATGCTGACAACACTTTAGCAACAAATTCCTGATGTGTTCACAATTGGGCCTAGAAATATCTAGATATTTTTGGGCCTAAATCGTGTCACAAATAAATTCCAGTTGTGAATTATGTTAGAAAATTGACATCAAATTCTAGTTGCTATGTGTTCGGTAGTTAGGATTGTTTGAGATTTTAGTTAAAATTGTTAAATAGTTTATTATTTAGTTATTTATTTGAATGTTATGTTGATAAATTTACATGTTTGAATATGTAACAAATAATGAATAAGGTAGTGTAGTTTGATTTGAATGTTATACTATTGGATTTTTGTGTTTAAATATGTAATAAATAATGAATAAAGTAGTGTAGATCAATAATTCTTTCATTGTGGTATTATGGTAGGAGGATATGATCTATCAAAATATCTTATCCTCCTATATTGTTTATTATGCTTCAGTTTGGTCTTTTAATGCTAATCAAATTTTTGAAATTCAGAAATATATTAAATAGTTCCTATGGGCTGGTGATTATGGGATTAAGAAAAGGCATATGGTTAAATGGGATTGGGTTGCTTTATGCAAATTCAGAGGAGGTTTGGGTTTAATTGACTTGCGTAAACAGGGTATGAATCTTGTTTTTAAATGGATAATGAAGTGCATTAATGGTGTGGAACCATGAAACGTTTTAATTAGACATAATATTTGTGTTGTTGTTACTCACAAAAGGAATTTTTGGCATGGATTATTCTTTTCTAATGTTCTTTTTGGCACTTTTAGTAGTGTTCCAGGAGGACAAAATAAAAAAATCTCTTCAACCCTTGACGTCATTTGCCAGGATGGCCCAGTAATGGCTAGACTCGTGCTAAGGCTTTTTCAAGGCAGAGGTTTGCAGTTAAATTCTCCCTAGTGCCAATTTTCAAAGGATTTTATTATTTTCAATTAATGCACCAAGGAATAAATATAGAGGTCTACATGATAGGTCTTAATTAATTGTCTAGCGCAAGTGGTCACATTTTGCATTAGGCGGTTGAGGTTGGAGGGTCAATTCCTTTTCGCGCTAGCAGCAATAATTTTTGGTAAAAGGTATACTCTAAGGTTGATTCAAATTTGCTTTGCTTGGTGTGTGAGGGGTGTGCTATGGTGTAAAGATTTTTCACATATAGGAGGTATAAGGATAATTTATTTTTGCCAAATGTTTTGAAGATATTGTTGTCATTAAAATTTATTTTGATATATATGCAAGAGTAGGAGTGGTAAGGTGTAAATGGTTAATTTAATATTGTAAATCAATGTTATGAGTCATTGAGTGGTTTGAAAATTATTTTATGAAAGTAGGAGATAAAAGGTGTAAAATGTATCTTTATTGTTTGTAATATTTGCATTAATATTTGAAGGACTTGGTTCATGATTTGATGTTTTATTTTGAAAAACCAAGGGAGTTATAGAGCATTGGTTTAGAATAAAATTGAGCATACCTTTTTGAGAATAAAATTCATGTGGATGATTTGATAAAGTATTTTCATATCTAACCCTTGAAGTGGCACTAGAAAAATCAGGTGTCTATGAGATGGGTTTTTGAAGATATATCTTCATAAGAGAAAAATAAGAGGTATGGGCATATCATTCCCTATTTAAGGTGTTTTGTTTAGTAAATTGTTCAGAAGTATAAGGTGGAGTTAAAAAGATTATTTAATCAGCATTGTTGAAAATATGTGAGTTAGGCTTTGAGATATACATGTGCATGAATTTTTGAAAGGAAGTTGAAACAATTGCATTGGATTTTGAAGATCTTCTTATACTTTATTATTGAATTGTTTTGGAAATATTTGGGATAGATTTTGAGAACAAGTGTGCTTTCATTTTTGATATTGAGACATTTGTGCTAGATATTGTGAACTATTTGTGCTAGGGTTGAACACAAGTTAGTATATCTGTGTGGAACCTTTTAAACGTTGGTTTGATAGATATTGATAGCAATTGTGGAAGTGTTTGAGATCAATTTTATGAGAGAAAATTGTGCATTAGTGTGATTGATCTTAGAGAGGAAATTTGCAAGAAAGATAGACCAATTTTGTTATACACTATTTTGATTTTATTTGAAAGAGATTTTGCAAGAGATAGAGATTGGCTAAGTGTGTACAATATTTGTGAGTGTAAAGAACATATTGAGGTTGTGATAGAGCATATAATTCTCTCTATGTTCCAAAGGTTAAAAAAATTCTATGTAGAATTTATTTGTGTGAAGAAAGATTTTCTAAAATAAATTTAAGTTGTGTTTTGGTGCAGGTTTGTGAGCAGAGTTAGAGAATATTTGTCCTAGACTTCGGATAGGGTTTGGTGCATATTTGAGATATATTTGAGAGTAGGCTTTGGAGGTGATAAAGTAAAGAGGATAGATTTATCCAATGGATAGAGGTCCATCAGCTAGTATAATTGGGACATAGGTCTCCTATGGAGAGAGATCCACAAGCTAAATTAATGGGTATAGAAGTTTTCTAGAAGTTCATCAGGTAGAGCAGAGGGGATAGAGTTCTCCTGTGGGTATAGATCCATGAAATAGAGCCATAGAGTTATCCTATGGAGAAATATTTGTGAACTAGCTAGAGACATAGAGTTCTCTTGTAGAGAGAGATCCATGAAACAGTTGAGGATATAGAGTTTTCCTTGATCAATTTTCATGAACCAGAGCTAGGGGATAGAGTTCTCCTATGGAGAATGATCCATGAACCAACGCAAGGGGATAGAGTTCTCCTACGGAGAGATATCTAAAAATTAGAGAATATGGGATTGGTGACTCCGTTGGACATAGGTCCATAAACGTTGTAATAGGTAATTGATTCCAAAGATATTTGTTGATAAAATTTAGAAGAAATATTTGGAAAATTTTAGTATAGTATTGTCATTTATGTCAAAGGTTTTATGTCATTGATTGTCACTAATATCAAAGGTGAAAAATAAATGCAAAGGAATTTTCCATGGTTGTGAAAGCAAGTAAAATAATAAAAAAAATAATGATTATAATATTTAAATTATAATATTTAAAAATTATTAAGAAATTTTGGAATTACCAAGGGCTTCATTTTGTAAAAAAAAGGAAAGGGTGAATTTTCATTGGTGGAAAATGATCCAAGGAAAAAGGTTTACTTCTCATTGGTGAAAAATACCCAAGGCAAAAGGTTTATTATAATATTTTTTAAATATTATAATACCTAAGTTTAAAATTATATGGTGCCAAAGACAATTCAAATTATTTTTAAATAAATTTGAAAGGTGGTCTAACATCTAAAAAGTGCATGAAAATCATATAAATACCCTAAGTCTTTGGAAATAAATGGTGTGGTTAGTAATTCGATTTTTGTGCAATCGTGCAAGTGGTGACAATGAATAAAGAAAAGAGGAAGGCATTGATTTTAAAGCATAGAAGGAGGACAAAATAAAAATAAATTCATTCAACCCTTCACATAATTCACCAGGATGGCCCAGCGATGGCTAGACTCATGCTAAGGCATTTGCAAGGTGGAGGTTTACAGTTCAATTTTTCCTACCATTAGTTTTCAAAGGGTTTTATTCTTTTCGGTGAATGCACCAAGGAACAAAGATAGAGGCCTACATGATAGGTCTCAACCGCTTGACTAGTGCGAGCGGACATGCGTTGTGTTAGGCGGTTGAGGTTGGAGGGTTTTTTCATGTTCGCACCAGTATTAATAAATTTTAGTAAAAGGTATGTGCTAAGGTTGATTAATATTTTATTTTCTTTATTTTTGAGGGGTGTGCTATGGTGTAAAGGTTTTTGGCATATAGGAGGTATAAGGATAATTTATTTTTGCCAAATATTTTGAAGATATTACTATCATTAAAATTTATTTTGATATATATGCAAGAGTAGGAGTGATAAGGTGTAAATGGTTAATTTAATATTATAAATCAATGTTATGAGTCATTGAGTAGTTTGAAAATTATTTTATGAAAGTGGGAGATAAAAGGTGTAAAATGTGTCTTTATTGTTTGTAATATTTTCATTAATATTTGAAGGATTGGTTGATGATTTAATGTTTTTATTTTTAAAAACCAAGGGAGTTATAGAGCATTGGTTTGGAATAAAATTGAGCATATATTTTTGAGAAGGAAATTCATGTGGATGGTTTGAGAAAGTAATTTCCTATGTAACCCTTGAAGTGGTACTAGAAAAATCAGGTGTTTATGAGACAATTTTTTAAAGACATATATCCATAAGAGAAAAAAATAGGTATGGGTACATCATTCCTTATTTAAGGTGTTTTGTTGAGTAAATATTTCTGAAGTATAAGGTGAAGATAAAAGGATTTTTTTGGTAAGTATTGTTGAAAATATTTGAGTTAGAGTTTGAGATATACATGTGCATCAATTATTGAAATGAATTTGAAGTAATTGCTTTAGAGTTTGAATATCTTATTGTAATTTATTGTTGAATGGTTTTGGAAATATTTGGTATAGATTTTGAGAACAATTGTGCTTTCGATAGATGAGATGTTTTTTGCAGGACTGCCCAAACTTCCGAACTCGTTTTGGCCATATCTCACTCATCCGGACTCGGATTGAGCTAAAATTTTGAGGGTAGATGCCTGAAAAACCCTAGAACGTCTCCACCAATTTTCATATCATTTGGAGCAACACAGATCCTAGCGCATCCCTATGTGTGAACGACATATTTGGCAAGCGGCTATGCGAGGGTTTCATCTGGGTTGAGTGCAAGCAGCTCCAGAGGTTGGTTTTTAGGGCCTTCGGGCCCTAGCGGCCAATATTTTTGTGGTTTATGCTCAATATTTTAGCAGGAAATGTTGCAGGGGATACAATATGGGTTAGAAATTTGTCTTTCAATAGATCATACTGTGAACTTGAGTGACAACGGCTTCCAATTTGCTGCACAAAAGAAAAGTGAAAACCATACCTTTCCACGACGTCTAGGGCAAGGATTAAAGAGATCACGAAACAAGTTTCAAGCAGTTGATCAAAAAATGGCTCATATCTCAAGTGAATCTGGTGCTAAGGTGCACCCACAAAATAATTCTACTGTGAAAACCCCTATCAAGGGTAAGAATTTCGAAGACTCGGTCCCAAAAATGAATTTTAGGGATGCCCTTCATGGTGGACAGCCTCAGCCCAATGCTAATATCAATATTAGGGCTTCCCATAAACCTCTAAGAATGCCTAAGATTGATCCCAGGAAAATGGAGTCAGGATGTCTTAAAGCAGCTGATGGAACTCCTATTGTTAAGCTTGATATGGGTAACATTCAGACTGGCATTGAAGATTTGGAAAAAAGAGGACTAATTTGTCGGTTCATGGGTTTTCGTTCGAGTCTATCTGCTTTCAAAGTTTGGGCTGCAAAAAGCTGGAAAACTAAAGGTGAGTTACAAATCTCTATTTATCCAAATGGTTATTTTCTTGTTTTATTTGCTAATAATGAAGATAGAGAGAAAACTTTTCAAGGGGGTCCTTGGTTTTTTGGAAGGGCAGGGCTTTTCATGAAGCCCTGGCATACTAAATTTAAAGCCGAAGAAGAGATGCCTTCTATAGCTCCCGTGTGGGTTAGACTCTTTGGCCTCCCTATTGAATTTTGGAATCCTACTATTTTTTCTTCAATTGGAAACTCTTTAGGAACTTTTATGATGACTGCTGATTGTACTCAAAATTTTGAACATATTATTTATGCTCGGATTTGTGTTTTAATGGATTTTGACAAACCCCTACCTAAAAATATCACATTACAATTTGGGGAAGACACTTGGGAGCAAGTAGTGGACTATGAGAACATTCCTTTTCGTTGTAGAATTTGCCATGAATATGGTCATTTGGCCAGTGCTTGCCCAAATAAAATTCTTGATCAAAAGAAAGAAGATATAAACTCAACAGGTTTCCAAATACCTAAGAAGAAGAACACTCAGAAAAAAATCGGTTATGAAGGATCAACCAAAGTCATCTGCTAATATGTTTGAAATCCTTTCCACAAATGATGTCCCAAGTGAGGAAGAGGAAATAATGGAAACTGAAATCTTAGAAACACAATTTAAATATGAAGGGAAGAACTCGAGAGACAAACCAACAAATCAAAGGTTTTCAACAGAAAAAAAAGGAGAAAATTTACACAAGAAAAACAATATTTCAAATGTCAAAACTTCAAATAATGCAGGTCCCAATATAGACTCCGTTGAACCATCTAGTAAAATTTTGGTTGTGTACGAGCATTCTTCAAGGTTAGAAGCCATCTCAGATTCAATTGGAATAAGTCAAGAAATAGGAAAAAAAAATTGAAGATGGATTCTAATCAAAAAGTAGGTCGCAAGACCAATCAATATCATATGGTAAAAGAAGGTGAAAAGCTTGTAGAGGAAGGTAAGATTAATGCCCTTCCCAACTTTTTTAGCCCTGGTATTAATGAAGATCATCACTTGGAATATTAGAGGACTCAAAGGGAGTCTTTCAAAACAAAATGAAATTAGAAGAATGATTCAGGTAAATCATCCACATCTTGTTTTCCTTCAAGAAACAAAGATGTCAATGGAGGATATGGACTTAATTGCCAGTAAAATTTGGCCAGCTGGAAAAGTGGTTTCCCTCGGTTCCCAAGGGACTTCGGGTGGCATTGCTTGTCTTTGGGATCCAAAAGAGGTAGTTATTCACCATATGGTTGGCAGTTGGGGTTTGTTGGCTATAGCTATTCAAAGTAGACATTCCAACCAGATTATGCTCTGCATTACTGTTTATGCTCCGACTTCTTTGGAGGAAAAAAGAAGAAAGTGGAAGGATATTACTCATATTATCTCTCATTTTCCTAAATCTTGGATCTTGATCGGAGGAGATTTCAATACCATCCTCTCTCTGGATGAGAAAATGGGGGAAATAGAAATTTGGACAAAAGCACCGACCTCATGAGCGAATATATTACAAACCTCCATCTTGTGGATATCCAACCGAGATAATGGCCTTATGACTTGGTCTAACGAAGGCAAGGCTTAGCTTGTATAATGGAGAGATTGGATAGGTTTTTGCTCTCTAAAAATTTCTTAATCCATGGTCACATTCCTAAAGTGAAGACTCTTAATAATGTTGGTTCGGATCATTGGCCGATCATGGTGGAAATGTGGAAAACCAATGTGAGTTTCTCTCCTTTTCATTTTCAATTAATGTGGCTTAGAGACATTTCCTTCAGACCTCATGTGCAACAATGGTGGAAGGAAGGTAAACCTAGGCATGGGACTAAGATGTTCTATTTTGCCAAAATACTGCAATACATTAAATCCAAAATCAAGACTTGGAACTGGAAAGAGTTTGGGGATGTTCATAAAAAAAAACATGAAGTTATTGCTCATATTGAAAATTTGAATAAGAAAATCCGTTTAGATGGCCTCACGAGAAGAGAAGTGCAGATGAAATTAAACTCACAACTCGGTTAGAGGAATGGGAAAAAAGAGAAGAAATCTTATGGAAGCAAAAATCTAGAATTCAATGGCTCAAAGAAGGAGATCGAAACACAAATTTCTTCCACAAATCTCTTCTAGCTCGAAGATCTCACAACTTTATTTCTTCCTTAAAATCAGATTCTGGAGATGTTGTTTATACTTGGGATGGCATGAACTCTATTGTTGTTGATTACTTTTCCAATATTTTTGTTGCTACTCCTCTTGACTCGACTTCACAATATAATGTTCTTCAAGCAATCCCTTCTCTTATCACTTCTGAGGAGAACTCTATTTTGACTACTCTTGTTACTATCAATGAGCTTCAACAAGTAGTTTTTAAAATGCAAAAGGGAAAACCCCAGGTCCTGATGGTTTTCCTATTGAGTTCTACCAAGAGTTCTGGGATATCCTTCATGTTGATTTATTAGAGGTGGTGGAAGAAGCCAGGAAAGCCAAAGAAATTTTGAAGGTTATCAATAAAACTTATATTACTCTTGTTCCAAAAGCTCAAGAGGTTGATCATATCTCAGCTTTTAGACCTATTGCTTTATGTAATGTTCTTCTCAAAATCATTACTAAAATCATGGCGAGAAAGGTTGAAGCCTCTTTTGCATAAGATTATTTCCCCAGAGCAAGGGGGTTATGTGGAAGGACGTCAAATAGTAGATGAGATAGTTCTTGCTCAGGAAGCCATCCATTCCATGGATATGCAAAATTCTCCTTCCATGTTCATTCGGTTAGACTTATCCAAAGCTTATGACAGAGTGGATTGGCACTTCCTTATCAAAGTTTTGAGGCAATTTGGTTTCTCTAAGGATTGGATGGATTGGATTATGGGATGTATCTCTTCAGTTTCCTACTTAGTTCTTATCAATGGCAGGCCTTCTCGGTCTTTCCCAGCTTCCAGAGGTATTAGGCAAGGTGACCCGCTATCCCCTTATTTATTCATCATTCTTGTTGAATGCTTGGGTAGGACTATAACCAAAAAGAGGGAAAACAAAACCCTTGAGGGAGTTACCATTGCTCATGGAGCTAGACCTATCTCTCATCTTCAATTTGTGGATGACTCTACTCTTTTAGGTAAAGCTACAGTTAAGGAAGCTTCTAATATTAAGCAAATCATTAGCTATTTTTCTAAGGCTACTAGGCGGTTGATCAATGAAGACAAATCTAAAGTTATTTTCTTTCATCGCTCTACTAGACAGGAATCCATGGTCTTGGATAAACTAAGATATAAGAAGACCTCTCTTCCAATCACTTATTTAGGTATTCCCATAAATATTCAAAGGCAAAAAAATAAATATTGGAATTGGTTGTTGGACAAAGTCAAGAAGAAAATTGGAAAGTGGACCAACAAGTGGCTTTCTTCTAGGGGTAGAATCACCTTGGTAAAATCAGTCCTTCAAGCTATTCCTATTTATGTTTCTTCCATTTTGAATATCCCAAAGGTTGTTCTTCGAGAATTGGATCAAATCAGTCATCGTTTCCTTTGGAGTGGTACTAAGGAGAAAATAAAATGGGCCTTGGTGAAATGGGATACTTTATGTCTTCCTAAGAGTGAAGGGGGTTAGGATTACGGTCTTCAATTAATAACAACAAAGCTTTAGCTGCTAAATTATATTGGAGGATGTTGCATAACCCCAATGCTCTTTGGGCCAATAATCTCCATGCTAAATATGTTGAGAACAAAAGTCCTGAAGACCTTGTTCGCTATCAACTTCCTACCAAAGGTTCTCCCATTTTAGCAGTTCTTAAGACTGGTGAGGATTTGATAAAGAAAAAATTATTTTGGATCATTCATAATGGTCAACATGCAAATTTTTGGACAGATTCTTGGGATGGTCACAAGCCTTTGATAACTCGGTTTCCCGATTGGAGGCCTTGGATGGAGGAGCTTCACCGAGCTAATTGGATAAAGGTGGCTAATAACTTGTCGGTACCATACTGGTAATTCAAAGGTTGGTAGATATTGGATCCCTATTGAGGACTGGCCTATTCAAATCCCAGAAAGGCAAAGACAAGATATCCAAGGCATCCTTCATATGAGATCCCTCTCTTGGTCCCATGAAAAAGATTGTTTTGGATGGAACAACACTACTAAGGGTGAGTATTCAGTTGCTCAAGGTTATTTGACCTTATGCCATAATAATCCCAACCATTCTTCTGACATATTTTCTCGATTGTGGGCTCAAAAGCTCTGGCCTAAGGTGAGGTTCTTTAATTGGCTTTTATTGCATCGTAGGGTGCTTCTTGGTGAGCAACTTATGAAGCGTGGTTTTCATGGCCCTTTTAGATGTGAAATGTGTGAAGAGAATGTAGAAAATATCAACCATATTTTTATTGAGTGTACTTTAGCCTCTGAGCTATGGAGGAGAATGGCCACTTTACTTGGCTTACAGTGGTCCAATTTTTTTACTTTTGAACAGCTTTGGAGGGATTGGCCTAATCAAGAGGGTGTTGATCATTTTATTAGGCAATTAGTTTGGATGGGTTCTACCATTCTTCTTTGGAATATTTGGAATGAAAGGAACAACCAAATTTTTAATCAAGATAGGAAGGATATTCACTATATTTGGCAAAAGACCATAGCCAACTTAGTTGAATCAGTCCATCATCTCCTTAATCACCCCCAAAACTCCCACCAAAGATGGGATCAAGTGATGCAAATATTGAAGATTAAACCTTCTAAGGGCAACCAACTTAAAGGGAATGTGAGTATTAGTAAGATGGATAGGAATAGAAATTGGCAACCTCCTCCTAAGGATTTTGGAAAAGTCAATACTGATGGAGCCTCTAGAGGGAACCCTGGAAAAGCCAGTGTGGGAGGAATTGGTAGACTTTCGGATGGCTCCCTGGTTTTTACTTTTGCTGAGAATTTGGGTATTCTTTCCAATAACCTTGTTGAGGGGTATGGTATCCTCAGAGGCCTTCAGGAGGCTACTAAGGTTGGATGGGAAAAGGTGTTAGTTGAGTCTGACTCTCAACTTATGATTAATCTCTTGAAGAATCCTTCTAAGAATCATAAGGTGGATTGGAGAATAAAAAGAATTATTGAGAAGATCGAGTTAATCCAGATGGGATTTTTGAAAGTTGATTACAATCATGTGGTCGAGAGATCAAAACAAGAGTGTTGATGCTTTAGCTAATTGGGCTTTGGACAAAGGTGATCTTACTTGTTATGGCCACCCTCCTATATGGTGGGCTTCTCAAATTAGGGAAGCTCTTCTTTCTATCATTTCTTTGGATGGCTCCGGTTATGAAGGTACCTAGTTTCTTCTTGTTTTTTTTTTTGCTTCTCTTTGGTTCATTCAGTTTTTTTAGTTCCCTAGCTCATTCTATTCTTTATTTTGTTTCCTCTGTTGATTCTTGCCTTAATAGTCTTTTGGTCTAGATAGGTCATTGTTTTGTTCATTTTTTATTTCTTTTTTCTTTTTGTTTTTTTTGTTTAGTTTTTTAAGGTGGGTGGGTTTTTTTGTTTTGTTTTGTTTTTGTGTTCTTTGTGTTGTTTTTTGTTGTTCTTGTGTTTTTGTTGTTTTGTTTTTTTTTTTGTGTTTTTTGTTATTGTTCTTGTGTTTTTTTCGTTCTTGTTCTTGGGTTTCTCTTTGTTTGTGTTATTTCGTGTTTTTATGTGTGAGTGTTTTCTATGTTTTTTGTTTTTGTTTATTGTTGGTTGTTGGTTGTTTTTTATTTTTATTTTTATTTTTTTAATTTTTTAGGTTTTGGTTGTGTTTATTTTTCATGTTTTTTTTGGGTTATGTCTTTGTAGTGTTCTGTTGTTTTTGTCTTGTTTGTGTTTTGTTATGTGGTTCTTGTGTTTTTCTATGTGGTTTGTGTTGTGGTTTCTTTTATCTTATTGTGCGTGTTTGGTTGTGCTTTTGTTTTTGACACACTCAAGGAGCATGTTTTTTATTTTATTTTATTATTTTTGTTGTTATTTACTTATTTTTAAATTGGTTTTGTGTGTTTGTTTGCTCCTTGAGTATGTCAAAGGTGGTAGGCCAGGTCCGAGTCCTGGGCATTTTTGGTGGAATGGATACCCCTGCCTCCTTGGGTCTTACCCGAAAGTGGCATCCCTTTTGGGATGTTTTCCACAAATAAAAAAAGTGTACTTTCATTGTTGAGATTTAAAAATTTGTGCTAGAGATTGTGAACTACTTGTGCTAGGGTTGAAGATAAGTTAGTACATCATTGTGAAACCCTTTGAATATTGGTTTGAGAGTTATTGATAGTAATTATGGAAGTTTTTGAGATCACTTTTATCAGAGAAAATTGGGCATTGGTGTGACTGATCTTAGAGAGGAAATTTGCAAGAAAGATAGACAAATTTTGTTATACACTATTTTAATTTGATTTAAAAGAGATTTTACAAGAGATAGATATTGGCTAAGTGTGTACAAGATTTTTGAGTGTGAAGAACATATTGAGGTTGTGATAGAGCATGTTATGAAGGTACCGAGTTTCTTTTTTTTTTTTTGCTTCTCTTTGGTTCATTCAGTTTTTTTTAGTTCCCTAGCTCATTCTATTCTTTATTTTGTTTCCTCTGTTGATTCTTGCCTTAATAGTCTTCTGGTCTAGATAGGTCATTGTTTTGTTCATTTTTTATTTCTTTTTTATTTTTTGTTTTTTTTGCTTAGTTTTTTAAGGTGGGCGGGTTTTTTTATTTTGTTTTGTCTTCTGTGTTCTTGTGTTGTTTTTTGTTGTTCTGGTGTTTTTGTTGTTTTGTTTTTTTTCTTTTTTATGTTTTTTGTTATTGTTCTTGTGATTTTTTCGTTCTTGTTCTTGGGTTTCTCTTTCTTTGTGTTATTTCGTATTTTTATGTGTGAGCACTTTTGATGTTTTTTGTTTTTGTTTATTTTCGGTTCTTGGTTGTTTTTATTTTTATTTTTATTTTATTTTTTTAATTTTTTATGTTTTGGTTGTGTTTACTTTTCATGTTTTTTTTGGGTTATGTCTTTGTAGTGTTATGTTGTTTTTGTCTTGTTTGTGTTTTTTTATGTGGTTCTTGTTTTTTTCTATGTGGTTTGTGTTGTGGTTTCTTTTATCTTATTGTGCGTGTTTTGTTTTTGCTTTTGTTTTTGACACACTCAAGGAGCATGTTTTTATTTTATTTTATAGTTTTTGTTGTTATTTACTTATTTTTAAATTGGTTTTGTGTGTTTTTTTTCGCCTTGAGTATTTCAAAGGTGGTAGGCCAGGTCCGCGTCATGGGCATTTTTGGCGGAATGGATACCCCAGCCTCCTTGTCTATTACTCGAAAGTGGCATCCCTTTTGGGATGTTTTCCATAAATAAAAAAAATTTGTACTTTTATTGTTGAGATTGAGAAATTTGTGCTAGAGATTGTGAACTACTTGTGCTAGGGTTGAAGATAAGTTAGTACATCATTGTGAAATCTTTTGAATATTGGTTTGAGAGTTATTGATAGCAATTATGGAAGCTTTTGAGATCAATTTTATCAGAGAAAATTATGCATTAGTGTGATTGATCTTAGAGAGGAAATTTGCAAGAAAGATAGACCAATTTTGTTATACACTATTTTAATTTGATTTAAAAGAGATTTTACAAGAGATAGATATTGGCTAAGTGTGTACAAGATTTGTGAGTGTGAAGAACATATTGAGGTTGTGATAGAGCATATCATTCTATATATGTTCCAAAGGTTAAAAAAATTCTAAATAGAATTTATCTGTGTGAAGAAATATTTTTAAAAGAGATTTAGGTTGTGTTTTGGTCCAAGTTTGTGAGCAAAGTTAGAGAATATTTGTGCTAGACTTCGGATAGATTTTGGTGTAAATTTGAGATAGATTTGAGAGTAGAATTTGGAGGTGACAAAGCAAAAAGGATAGAGTTATCCAGTGGATAGAGGTCCATCATCCAGTATAATGGGGATAGAGGTATCCTGTGGAGGGAGATGCACAAGCTAAAGTTATGAGGATAGAAGTCTTCTAGAAGTTCATCAGCTAGAGCAGAGGGGATAGAGTTCTCCTATGGGTATAGATCCATGAAACAGAGCAAAGATGAAAGAGTTATCCTATGGAGAAATATTTGTGAACCAGCTAGAGACATAGAGTTCTCATGTAGAGAGAGATCCATGAACCAGTTGAGGATATAGAGTTCTCCTTGATCAAGTTCCATGAACTAGAGCTAGGGGATATAGTTCTCCTATGTAGAGATATCCATGAACCAACACAAGGGGGTAGAGTTCTCCTATAGAGAGATATCTAAAAATTAGAGCATAGGGGATTGGTGTATCCTTTGGACATAGGTCCATAATGATGTAGGAGCATCCGAGGGCAGCAAAGCAATCGAGCATCAACCAAACTTTTGTTGTTATTTCTTTCTAAGTGGCAAAGTTATTTTTTTTTCTAAGTGTTACACAGGGTCACGAAATCATGACATGTCACGATTTCATGACGTCACGAAATCATGACCCAAGGCAGAGAAAGCAAGGCTGAAAGACAAAGGGTCACGAAATTGTGACATGTCACGATTTCGTGACATGTCACAAAATCGTGACCCAAGGCAGTGAAAGTAAGGCCGAAGCACAAAGGGTCACGAAATTGTGACATGTCACGATTTCATGACATGTCAAGAAATCATGACCCAAGGCAGAGAAAGCAAGGCCAAAGGACAAATGGTCATGAAATCGTGACCCAAGGTAGTGAAAGCAAGGCCGAAATACAAAGGGTCACAAAATTGTGACCCAAGGTGGTGAAAGCAAGGCCGAAGGACAAAGGGTCACGAAATCACGACATGTCACGATTTCATGACATGTCACAAAATCACGACCCAAGGTAGAGAAAGAAGGCACAAAGATAAAAAGGTCATGAAATTGTGACATGTCATGATTTCATGACCAGTGTAGGAGAACAGAGGCTGATAGATGAAAACAGTGCGATATCACGACAGGTCGCTATATCACGGCCAAAACAGAGGGAAAGGGCTTAATGGAGGAAATGTCACAATATCGTGACATGTCACGATATCACGAAGAAATCTAGAGAGAGAAATCATAGGAGGGAAATGGTCACGATATCGTGACATGTCGCGATATCGCGACCAAATAGAAAAACACGTACTCCAGCTTTCATAAAGACATCCCTTTGTGCGTGACAAGTTAGAGGTAGTGAAGCAGTTGTTCCAAAGAAGGATTCCAATGGGCATGTTGGCCACTCGTGCAGGGTATCTGGAAGACATGTTTAAAGTAACTAATAGCAAGCAGCAGATCTAGAATAAGATTTTGTTAGATATGGCAGCCAGTCGCGCACCTCACCTAGAGTCTCATCAATGCAACTTTCCAAAATTGTTCCAAGTGGCAATTGTAGATCGTGGGAAGTGTAAAAGCACAGAGTGTCGAGACCTCAATAAAAACCCATGGATTGTAATGAGATGGGGTTGGCAAATGGCAGTTTGGCTAGATATTCTTGTAAAATTCTTCCTAAGTATTGAATACAAAATCTTGGACTCTTGTTTTTTTCTAGCTTTTTGTGTTATGGAAGATTCGTTCTCCACCAAGTGGTATCAGAGCCAGTAGTTCCTGAGTGTGTAATAGATCACCGGAGGAGAGGAAGTTACACCAAGATCTATGGAAGGGCTTGGAATTGGGTGAGCAGAATGCCTCCAAAAAGAAATCCTATTGGTGGAAGAGGCATGGCAGTAGCAAAAGATGTTCGAGCTTTGTAGCGGAAAATGCAATCCCTACAAGAAGAAATGCGTAGGAGATTAGAGCCAAGAAGAGACAAAGGTAGTGAAGAGGAAGATGATGAAGAAGAAGACCAACTTGAGGAAGAAGAAGAAGCAGTAGATTCGGCTCAGGCCAAAATATACAAAGCCATATCCCAGATTGGGAAGAGGCCAAAGATGGAGGTTTCCACATATTTCAAGAACCTTGATCCAGAGGAATTGATCGATTGGATCAACAACCTGGAAGAGTACATTGAGTATGAATAGGTTGAGGACCCTGATAGGGTCAGATTCGCAAAGACCAAACTGAAAGGTCATGCTAGAAATTGGTGGAAGGGAGTGCAGCTGGAGAGAAATAAAAGAGGGAAAGATAGAATAACTAAGTGGGAGTGGATGGTAGAAAATCTAAAGAGGTAGTTCATCCCTGGTGATTATGAGTTAGACCTGCTGAAGAAAATGCAAGGATTGAGGTAATCAAGCAAGTCTGTGAAAGAATACACAGAAGAATTTCATAAAATAATGATTAGAATAGGCCACTTAGAGGCCAAAAATGAGAAGGTAGCCTGTTACATTAATGGGTTACGAGCAAGCATTCAAGAAGAACTAAGTCTAGTCCGGATGACCACCATAGAGGACACTTACCAATTTGCTTTAAAGGTTGAAGAGAAGCTCAATAGGAGGTTTGAAAACAAGAAAATAGGAAGAGGTCATGGCAAAAGAACCGATGGAAGGAACAGTGGAAGAAGAAATGAAGAATATCAAAAAAATGGAGAAAGTAGCATCAATCAAGAACAAAGAAGAGAAAATACAGGCCACCCTCGTAATCAGAATAATAGTTACCGAGGGGGAAGAGGCCTAGCTGGACGAGGTCAAGGAAGAGGAATATTTTGAGGGACTTGCTTCCGATGTGGTGAAGAGGGACATCACCAATATGAATGCCCACATCAACGAGAAAGAAATAATTAGAGGCTGGAAGAAAATGCCAGAGTAGCAGTCATTGATGAAGATGTTGGGTCTGAGCATTTTGAAGAAGTTGAGAGAGGAGAAGTAATGATTGCAAGGAGAGTCTTGTTGAATGAAGAGGGAGCTACAGATCAAAGGAAAAGCTTATTATGCACAAGGTGTAAGTGCGCGGGTAAGATTTGCAACATTATCATTGACAACGGTAGCACGGATAACCTAGTTTCAGAGGGAATCGTTACAAAGCTACAACTGGAGAGAAAGAAACACCCGCATCCATATTAGATCATGTGGTTGTAGAAATACCACAAAGTTTTGGTCAATGAACAGTGCCTGGTAAAATTTAGTATTAGAAATTACCGTGATGAAGTTCTATGCAACATTCTGCCCATGGATGCGTGCCATTTGCTGCTGGGAAGGCCATGGTAGTTTGACAGGTGCGCAGTTCATGATGGCCGAGCGAACACCTATTCCGTGACCAAGAATGGAATGCGTCATAAGTTGAAGCCCCTGAAGGAGGTGGAAGAAAAGGTATGTGGTAGTGCAAGAATTTGCTTGGTTGATGAAAGAAATTTTTTAGATGATTTGAAGCATGAGCATATGTGTTATGCATTAGTTCCTAGAGTCAAGGATACATAATGCAAAGATGCCCCAATAGAATTCCAAGAGCTATTGAAGGAATTTCTAGATATCATATCTGATAATGTGCCTGAGGGTTTAGCCCCAGTAAGAAAAATTAGGCACCATATTGATTTGGTGCCAGGGTCAAGCTTGCCCAATAAGGCTGCACATAGAGTGACACCTGTAGAAACTGAAGAACTACACAGGCAGGTCCAGGAGTTGCTAGAGAAAGGATTGATTAGGGAGAGTCTTAGCCAGTGTGTAGTACCTGTAGTACTAGCACCCAAGAAATATGGAGAGTGGATAATGTGCACAGACTCTCAGGAAATTAACAAGATCACTATCAAATATAGATTCCCATTGCCAAGGATGGATGACATAATGGATTGTTTGAGTGGAGCCAAGTATTTCACCAAAATTGACCTCAAGAGTGGTTACCACCAGATCCGTGTCAGGGAAGGAGATAAGTGGAATACAGCCTTCAAGACAAGAGAGGGCTTGTATGAGTGGTTGGTCATGCCATTTGGGCTGTCCAATGCACCAAGTACCTTCATGCGGCTAATGAATGAGGTAATGAAAGAGTTTTTAGGAAAATTTGTCATTTTTTATTTAGATGACATATTAATATTCATCAAAACCCTGGAGGAAAACCTGATGCACATCATGAGGGTTTTTGAAAAGCTACGGGAGGAGCAATTATTAATAAATCTAAAAAAGTGTAATTTTGTCAAGAAAGAGTTAGTATACCTGGGATTTGTAATCTCAGCAGAAGGTCTGAAAATGGACCCAGAGAAGGTAAGGGCTATCATAGAATGGCCTACCCCAATAATTACAACAGAGGTAAGATCATTTCACGGTCTAGCTAGCTTTTACAGAAAGTTCATAAGAAAATTCAGCAGCATTTGTGCACCCCTCACAAAAACAATGAGAGGGGATAAAAAAGAGTTCAAGTGGACCTTAAGGGCTAAGAGGAGCTTTGATGCATTAAAGAAAAAGGTCATAGAATAGCCTTTTTTGGCACTTCTAGACTTTAACAAAGTATTTCAGGTAGACTGTGATGCCAGTGGTAGTGCAATAGGGGCTGTACTGAGTCAAGAAGGTAGACCTATTGCTTATTTTAGTGAAAAGCTCAATGATGCTCGAAAAAAGTATTCAGTTTATGACCAAGAATTTTATGCTATAGTTCAAGATCTGAAGAAGTGGAGGCATTATTTGTTGCCAAAAGAGTTTGTTTTGTTTACTTATCATCAAGCATTGCAGTACATCAACATCCAGACAAAACTGAATCAATGGCACATGAAGTGGGTTGAGTTTCTCCAAAGCTATACCTTTGTGTTAAAGCACAGGAGCAAGAAATCAAATAGAGTTGTAGATTCTTTAAGTAGAAGGTAGAATCTGTCGATTGAAATGACAGTAGAAGTAGTAGGATTTTAAGAACTGAAGGGTCTTTATCCTAAAGATCCTGATTTTGCAGTAGCCTGGACGGCTTGCTTAGCACCTATTACTGTGGACAGGACAAAATAGCTAGATTTCCTAATCCAAGATGGAATGTTGTTCAAGGGAAGTAAATTATGCATTCCAAGGAGTTCCATGCGGGAGAACTTAATCAAGGAAAAGCACAAAGAAAGGACTGGATGGGCATTTTGGTCGGGATAAGACCATTGCCCTGGTAAATGAAAATTACTACTGGCCACAACTTCAGCAAGATGTGAAAAAGTTTGTGTAAAGTTGCAGAATATGCCAGATGGCAAAAGGCGTAAGGCAAAACACAAGATTATACCAGCCATTACCTGTACCTGAAAGGCCATGGGAGGACATAAGCATGGATTTTATTCTTGGATTGCCTAGAACACAGAGAAGAAATGACTCTATATTTGTGGTGGTTGACAGATTCTCCAAGATGGCACATTTTATTCCTTTCCAGAAGACAAGTGATGTAGTTCACATTGCAGGGTTATTTTTTAAGGAAGTGGTACGACTTCACGGTCTACCAAGAAGCATAGTTTCTAACAGAGATACAAAGTTTTTTGGGTATTTCTGGAGAACATTGTGGAAGAAGCTAAAGACAGATCTGAAGTTCAGTTCTGCATATCACCCACAAATTGATGGACAAACAAAGGTGGTAAATAGAAGTCTAGGTAATTTTCTAAGATGCTTGATAGCAGATAAACCCAAGGGATGGGATTTAGTTTTGTCTTAGGCAGAATTTGCATACAATAATTCTGTCAATAAGAGCACAAACAAATCTCCATTCCAAATCATATATGGAAACAGTCCAAAAAATGTTTCTAAGCTGAGAAAATTAGATAAAGGAGAAAAATGCAGTGCAGAGGCTGAGGAATTCGCGAAACAGATGAGAAGCCTGCATGAAGAAGTAAAGAAACAAATTGCAAACATGAATACTCAGTATAAAGCAAGAGCAGACCAAAAGCGATGGTTCAAAGAATTCAAAGTGGGAGATGAAGTCATGGTCCATCTCAGAAAAGAAATATTTCTAGCCAAAACTTACAACAAGTTGAAGATGAAAAAGTTTGGGCCATGCAAAATACTAGAAAAATGGGATTCAGGCAATGCATATGAAGTGGAATTGCCAAGTGGGCTTGAAATTTCACCTATTTTTAACATATCTGATTTAGTGGAATACCATGAAGGAGATAGTATAGAGGCACCAAGCACAAAATTATGGAGCATTCCAGCGTCTAACCCAACCAAATATGAGATCGAGGAAATATTAGATACTCATGAAGGTAGAAGCACAAGGAACAAACAATATTTTTAGTATTTAATCAAGTGGAAGGGCAGTGTAGACACCAAAACAACACCAATCTGATTATGTGACTGGAAACACTGATCGCTTTGACAAACACAGCCCCCAGGGTAGCCCTCAGAGGTCAAACAGTGGTCCTAACCACTTTCATAGCAATTTTGTAAGGTCAGGAAGCAATTTGGCACATTTAGACACTTTGCTCAGTATTCGTCTCACCCAGGGACGAATACTAACTGGAATTCGTCTCACCCAGGGACGAATTCCAAGTTTAACGGGCAAAAAGAAGAATGGTGCCAAGTGGCAGCCCAGGACAGTCAGTTGATGACTCCTGCCTCGCACACGTGTGTGGGTGGATAGATAGGCCATTAGAGGACTGTCACAAGGGCAGTTATGAGAGCCCAAGTCATGGAGGACTCCCCTCCCTCATGGGAAGACATGACTGCCACATGGCACCTATGACCAACACATGGCACTTATGCTTCCCTCTCAAAAGAGACCCCATGGGTCTATAAAAGGTGGGACTTTTCTCACCCAAAAATATAGATTGAAGGAGATTTCAAGCAACGAAGTGCTGCCGAGTTGAACACCCACTTGCATCCCCTTTGATTCACCTTCTCACATCCACCAATCTCTTTTGCAAGGGAGGTTGTTGGGTGGCTTTTGGAAGCTTGAATCTGACCCAAATCCAACATATGGACACCTGAATCAACCAATTTGTAGACATCCCAATCCTAAGAGGTTTTGGGCCCATCCCTAGTGGATTGGCGCCAAGATCAAGTGCCAACGGTGGGAGGCCCACTTGGGCACCCCCGCACTTTCTAAGTTTTATTCCAAAAGCATTCTAGATTATTGTTTCAGGTTGCATCTCATGTTATTCTGTTTGGTTAACTCATAGCTTCAATTTCATAACATTCTGATCAGATTTTATCATGCCTTTTGTCGCTTTGTTGTCTCACTAACTTGCAGGTGGCGACATCGAATTCCCGAGGATAGAGGCCAAATTGGGAGAATCCGACCATCTGGGTCATCCCAAAATGGCCCCAATTACATAACCCCCCTATTTTTAGGCATTTTTCAGGTCTCGAGATTCGACATTGGAGCAGCATGAGGTCGGCTTTTCCAACACAGAAGAATTCGTCCCACCCAGGGACGAATAGCAGTCAGAATTCGTCCTGCCCAGGGACGAATTCCAGTTGAAGGTATATTTGCCAATTGTTTCAATGGCAGTGGCCCTCTGGTGATGTCTTTTGTCCTCTATCAGGTTTTTAGGTCATTTAGAGTCATTTTGTCTATCGATTTGGCTAAATGTTTGCATGCATCTTTTGGCGATTTTAGAGAACAAACACTTCTTATGTGCAGCGGGTGCTACCGACATCTTCGTTGTTTCTTTGTTCGTAGGAGGAGCAGCTAGAGGTCAAAGACTCATCGACATCAGCGGCGGCATCATCTTGGCCCGTCCATTTCAAGTGTGGGCACGCGGAAAGAGGAACCTTAAGTCTCGATTGTAGTCAAATTCTTTTAACGCTCCTAGCCCCTGAAAAGGGAGGAGGCGTATTTGTAACGAAATCAAGAAAGTTTAATGAAAGGGCTATGTTTTCTCCATTTGCTTGTGTCTCTTCCAATGCGTTTCTTTCATTTCATGCAATTTACATTTCTAGGACTTAAGCGTATTTGATTTTGAATGCATCGCAATTAGTGTTTCCTTCGCCCGAAATCTCGTGCTTTCAGTGGCGATCACGGTGGGACCCTGTTCCCTGGTTTTTAAGATCATAGAAACTGATTAAATTTTTGTGTTTTGTGCTTGACAGGTACATTTTTTTTGTTGCAGACTGCTATTCGTCTCTGGCTGTGACGAATTCTTTACTGTAATTCGTCTGACCCTGAGACGAATTCAAATTCGTCTCTGGCAGGGACGAATTCTGTTCTGCAATTCGTCTCACAGAGGGACGAATTCCTGCCTATAGATTTTCAGAGCAAAATTTCAGAAGCAACCGGTCCAGGCAGAGAAGAGGTAGGGATTTTCATAATCTCTATTAAATTTTCTGTTTCTGTTTCTATTTCTTTAATTGTTTTCATTTTATCCTGCATTGCTTAGGGAAAGTCATTTATGCTTGTTTCATTTTTGTTAAATAAAATGAATCCCACACACTTCACGCAATAACTTTAAACCAAGGAGTTGGTCGTAAGACCCCAGCCCTTGAGCAAGACCAACGGTGGGTTCATCACCACCTTGGCTTAGCTTTGCATCCATTTCCCGATTGTCAACTGTTGTTAGGCGTAAATCCTGATGAAAGCAGACCGAGTGTCGTTGGGGTGATTCCCATGCGCGCGAGGATAAGTCTTCTATGGTAGGTGCCATTAACAGGACAATCCCCCTTCCGTACCACCTACGTACCACGTACCTTCTGCTCTCACGTACCTATAGTCTCCCTCTCGTAAGGGCGGGTATATAGAGAGGTTGGTATATCGGCTCTGGTTGGTATATTGAAGGGGCTACCATTTTGGGAGTTATATGAGCCGTCATAATGCATTTAAACGTTCTTCAAAACCTACAAAAACAAAACAAAACATCAAAATGCACTAAACCAGTTTAGGGCACACCAATAATCCTTAAAAGAGATAATCACGGTTTGCGCATGTGTGTGTTTATTTCTGCTTAGTGTAGACAAAAAAAAAAATCATCATAAACGAGATAAAAATCTACTTAGATAGTATAGAAGCAACGCAATGGTGTACACCCGTAGCCAAGCCCAATCAAGGGCGAAGCTCCAGAAGGTACACAAGAAGCAGGCACAAGTCGCCTTCGCTTCAGTCCTGAGGACTTGGTCATACCGCCTTATCGGTCTGGCCTACAAAAGAATCCGATTCAGAATCCTCGGTGGGGTATGCCCATTCAAAGCAGCCCCTTTCGGGAAGATGCCCTACATGTAGACCTTGATGTAAACAGAGAATCACCTTCTGAGGTTAGACATGAGTGGCCACAGCATGATGGAGCGCTAGAGAGGCACACTATCCATTTGGAGGGACAACGTGGATATGGCGTCCCTTCTTTACCTCCCATCAGGACGGAAAGACAAAATCCGGAGCACAGGGCTCCTTACACAGGGCGAGCTAACTCCGCCCGCCCCGTCCAAACCCATGAAAGAGAGTACGAGGAAAGCCATCGCATTCCTCGAGGACAACAAATAGCGCGGGAACCTTGCGTTTCCACACTTGCTAGGTATCATGATCATACATCAAGGCCAGAGCCTCGAGTACATGTCGCCCACCTCGACAGAGGGAAGCGACCCATTGAAACTTTAGATCAGCAAACTCGAGGCAAACACATAGGAGAAACATTCAAACCTCCTGAGAAAAATAGGGTAGACCAAATTGACCCGATAGTTGCTAGACAAGCCACCCGTCAAGCCCAAATCATGCGGCTTAAACAAAGTCATCAGGAGATAGAGTACCGACACCGCTTGGATAGAGAGCGCATGCAACGCAAAGCGGATGAGTTACGCTATGAACTACCTGAGAGGGAGCCAACCCCTCGCATCCAAAGGGACGAACAATATGAGAGGCATAATTCGTTGGTGCAGGACAGGTCTCCACGACCTCGTCAAGCTTTGCCTCCGAGATCTTACAGACCCGAGAGGGAGGCCACTCCCCGAAACAATGATGGGTACCTTCAGCGAGGACTCGATCAAGGTCATAGGTCTCACCCAGAGACTCCTCAAGAACTTTATGAGGAGTACGAACCAGAAATAGAATATGCTTGAAACTCCCCATCAAGGCGGGAGGATTGCCATTCGGCCACCCCTCCATAGGCCCCCAGTTTACCATAACTTACAATGGGAGCGAACAAGAGAGGAAGAAATAAAATCTTTCGATGCATACCAAGCGCTATTAGAGCGTTTGGAGTCTGTGGAGACAAAAGCTGCTGGGCATCAAAAACCCACATTACGTCAACTCCATAGTAATTCGGTGCATCCCTCAGTGCCTACACCTCTTTACCCCGAGCACTTCAAGTTGCCTCAATTGGCAATCTTTAAAGGTGAAGAGGACGCACAAGAACACGTTACAAGATTTCTAAGCCAATGCTTCGGCATCCAAGATAATGACGCATTGTTGCTTAGAACGTTCATAACCACATTCGCAGGCCCTGCCTCGGATTGGTTCACACAACTACCTAAACACAGCATAAGCAACTTAGATCAATTAGTAGATGCGTTTCTTGAATGCTTTGCCTTCAACACAAGGAAGAAGGCATCACTGAGTGATCTGGCGAGCCTCAGGCAATTTGAGGAAGAAACAATGGCAGCATATGGGAATCGATGGAGAGCTTTGCTTTCTAAGTTACCCTACCGTCCCCCTATGTCTGATCTCACACAGATGTTCGCAAAAATTTGCTTAAAATCAATCTCTGGTCTATTGTTGCTGCGATAATACGACAGCTTAGAAGAAGCTTTGGCGCAAGCCAGAGTTATAGAAGAGATTAAAATAGGCGAAGGCGCAATCGCCAAGCCTAAAAAGAAAGAGTGGAATAAAACCACTAAAATCGGGACAACGCAACCACAACATGCTGTGGTTAACCAAGTTGCGATAAATGTTCCCGCACTTGTGCAAGAAATGCAGCCCCAAAAGGCTAATTACCAGGCAGTGCCTCCTGCTTATGAAAGAGATAATAGAAGACAGGAGCAGAATCAGCAACGTCGCCCTAGGCGACAATTCACCCCTTACACGGAGTCCAGGGACTCCCTATTTGACCGCTTGTCAGCGGCAAATTTAGTCACTCTGCCAAAAATCCAAAATATAGACCCTAATGCTCCTAAGCCTAGGGGATACAGAGAGGAATTGTATTGTAGATTCCATAGGCGCAGAGGACACGACTTGAATGGATGCTAGAAGTTCAAAGAATTAATCCAGGATTTGATCGACAATAGAACATTGGCCGTGGACAACCCCATAGCGCCAAACAATCAACAAATGGGGGTATTCAAGGACCCTTTGCCTGCCCACGAGGCACGGGAAAAACCACTCCAGATTAACGAGGTGCGACGAGAATCTTCCCATGCAAGGATTTGTGGGAATGATTAGCATAGTGACAAGGAACAGAAGGTACCCGACGAGTTGCCCCCGAGGTAGCTACGAGGGAAGTTCTGACAACATCGCAGCCTCAACAATGCCCAACACGATTGCCCCCGCCTAGACCCGAGGTCACGATACGGACCAAACTCACGCAGAGTTTGCGGACCACATCGGCTAGTCTGTCCATTTACGAGCTTATTCAACAGTCAGCACCCCATAGGGAAGCTCTTATGGACATTTTAAAAGCCATTGAATTACAACCTCACAAAGCAAATTCTTTCAACAACTTCATGGGACATGTGAAACAATGTACGGAGCCGGTCATCACATTCGGAGAAGATGAGGTCAAAACGATATCGAATGACATGGCAGATCCACCCCTGCACGTTATCGCGTGGGTCAACGGGATTCCGTACAAGAGGGTGTTGATAGATACTGGCTCGTCCAAGTAACATCATTACCACTGCAGCCTTAAAACATTTGAAGTTGCCGACCTCTCACATCACGAGCCTCCACGTATACACTACGAGCTTTTAACGATGCAATATGCTCGACAGTCGGCACAGTTGTTCTGCCTGTCTAGGTAGGACAAAAGTCAATACCTACACTGTGCCATGTGTTAGAAGGCGAGATGGCTTATAATATACTGCTAGGGCGGCCTTGGATCGGGGACATGAAGTGTGTCCCTTCGATCGCCCACGAGTGCTTAAAGTATGCTTATGAAGGAGAAATACATGTAGTCCCAATGGACTTAGAGCCCTTCAAGTATTGCAATGCGGTACAATTCATGCCTCAATCGACCCTCCCTTCAACACATTTGGATTTCCAGTTAAATCCATCTAAACAGGGTCCAATACCATAGGCACCACTGGTGACCAACAAGGCAAAATCCCAACCAGGTGAGACTTCATCACCTGCTCCTTCATCATCAACGCCACCTATCATGGCCCAACAGAAGGACAAGGGAAAACAGATCATGGAAGAGGTTAAACCCTTAGAAGAAAGGTTGCCCACAATCTCAATGGTATCAACGGAGGAAACACCAAGCACAACAGAAACTAAGACTCCTGAACCACCAAACATGGAATGGACTCAGGAAGGACTACCGTTTCCTCCCACCCAATCATCAACAATCACTGTTGAAATGGCCAGTACGGGCCTGGGGGAATATTTAGTGCAAAATGTTGTGGCGACGCCAGTATTGGAGTCAGTACAAGACATGGGAAGACCTCGCCTTCCCATAGGGACAGTTGTTCCTCTAGGCTACCCTCCAAACCAGACGAATTTCGTGTATGGGGGCCTTGATCATGGTCTTGAACCATGCCAACAAAAGGAAGCAGACGAAGAGCCTTTTGTTGAAAACATCAACTATCTGTCAAACCCAAAATTTGCCCTAAAATATCTCGATCAATGCAATTGGCATGGATACGGGCTAGGCAGATATGAGCAAGGGATGCGGGTCCTTTGCCAATCAAGATATCAGATGCCATATGACAAGTCAGGAGTAGGGTTCAACCACCCCCTGCCCTTAGACATCTTGGTTGAAAATATGCAAGGCCTAGAAATAGGCAACAAGGGGGGATTGGCACAAGATCCGTATGCCAATCCAAATAGAGAATACACATTGGGAGACTACCTCCCATGGTCAACAAACACCCCTGGAAACAGTAGTAATCCCTCTCCTTTGCTAGAGAGAGGCGAGAGTTCGGAGATTAATCCTCAAAGAGAACATCAACGACTTCCGGACATCTTTTTGAAGCTGTTCCCCTTAGAGGTTCCAGATGAACCAACACAGTGTCAAGAGAATCAGGTCCCTCCACCAAGAGTGGAACAACCACAATGGGACCAGATTAACTTTCTGGAACAAGGAGAGCCCTCAACGTCGCAAGCAACAATTGCTGAAGAGAATGAACATTTTTGGGTCTCCGAAAGTGATTCAGAAGATGAGACTGAGATGGACTATCTCAGACATGCATGACGGAATCATCGCCCTTTAACTCATGAAGATCTAATGGGACAAATGGGCATACTACTAGGGCATGAATGGTGGGTAGACCCTGCAAGGTGGGACCAAGTATTGGATCCATGGCTCCAAATTCACGATGAGCACCGTCCACCCCGAGATCCCATCATGACATTAGTACCGAGGGAAGACCCTGTCCTCCTATCCGTGCATAGGGCCGATCCATTCATGCCCATACCTCTAGAGCCAGATCTGGAGTGCAAAGACCATCAAGTTGGGGGTACCTCTATCCCTTGAAGAACCATAATCCAAACCAAAAGGCTCCAAGGATTATCACAATCACTTGGTCACCCCAAAAGCTCCAAGGATTATCGCAATCACTTGGTCATCAAAAAGCTCCAAGGATTATCGCAATCACTTGGTCACCCAAAAAGCTCCAAGGATTATCGCAATCACTTGGTCACCCCAAAAGCTCCAAGGATTATCGCAATCACTTGGTCACCACAAAAGCTCCAAGGATTATTGCAATCACTTGGTCACCTCAAAAAGCTCCAAGGATTATCGCAATCACTTGGTCACCCCAAAAGCTCCAAGGATTATCGCAATCACTTGGTCACCCAAAAAGCTCCAAGGATTATCGAAATCACTTGGTCACCACAAAATCTCCAAGGATTATCGCAATCACTTGGTCACCACAAAAGCTCCAAGGATTATCGCAATCACTTGGTCACCTCAAAAGCTCCAAGGATTATCGCAATCACTTGGTCACCCCAAAATCTCCAAGGATTATCGCAATCACTTGGTCACCCCAAAAGCTCCAAGGATTATCGCAATCACTTGGTCACCCCAAAAGCTCCAAGGATTATCGCAATCACTTGGTCACCCAAAAAGCTCCAAGGATTATCGCAATCACTTGGTCACCCCAAAAGCTCCAAGGATTATCGCAATCGCTTGGTCACCCAAAAAAAAGGATGTCAAGAAAATTCAAAAACAACAAAAATCATCAAAAACAACAAAAAATTTGCATCTCATTTCTAGGCATACTCAAATTCATCAATAGAGAGCTCTTCTCGCCCTTCATCTTCATATTCACAAAAATCAATCCATCAAAAATACAAAAATACATAGTCTGCATCAAGATTGCATCCATACATTGCATATTTGTGGTCGTATAGGTCAAAGGCACCATAGGCTGTAATTGCTCTGCTAGTCCATCTTGTTCCACATTGTTCCACTTTACAAAAACAACAAAAACACCATGCATTGCTTTTACCACACTAGAGTCAGTGGTCTTTTAATGTATCAAGAGTTTTCGTGATTCAGTCATCATTTTGCTCCTTAGCTACGTAATGTACCGAGTCAGACAGATTTTACGAAGGTAGAGTTACACTTGAAATACACCTTGTTACGTAACATCCCAACACAAATTAAAACACATAAAACAATTCCTAAGTTGTGTGAACGAAAGATGAAACCTGTAGGGTAATCCAAGTCACCATAAGCGAAACGGTTATCGTGCTCATCCCCCTGTGCGAATGACCCCAAGAATGCTGAGAGTTGGCAAAAGGACAAGCATCCTCCCTACCCAATTCCCTAAGAATCCCTAGTTCTCAATAGTTGCAAAACATCAAAAATTTGCAAAATGTCAAAAACTCAAATATTTGACATCATACAGTGCACACATCAAACGACACAAACGATAGTGATTTTCATCACTCCATATCCCCAATCCCTTGCTCAAAAGAAAAACAAATCAAAATAAACAGTGATCTTATCACTACAAACGAGCAAGTATCCCAATACAATTGAAGAAAAGAAGGGAGTTGAACTTGAATCCCTGGAACTCTCAGCATTCTAACAGGTCATGAGGTGAGCCTCAGTATCGGTTTGGTTGATAGCCTATCGGTAACTGGCAGTAAACTTCTCGCATGACGATATATCTGTCACATTAACTTGCGTACAGATCAATGTTTGCATGTGGATGAGCTAGCTTATGGCATCCTGGATAACACCGCAGATTAATCTAACTAAATACAACAAAGGAGTTAGTGGAGCTAATTAGGTGATCCTCAGTATAGGTTCGGTTGAAAGCCCATCTGGCACTGGCGGTATCCTGAAAAATACCACATAAATGAACTCAATTGCACACACAGGGATGTGAAATAGCTCGGTCAAAAACAAGTTCGATTCATACCTTGTTCAAAAGTCTTGTAAGATAAAGTACATTCGTGGCTAGTGAGTTAAAAACCGTCTGAGTCTCAGAAAACCTTAGCTACATTTCTAAACCAACTGTGCTACTTTTCATCCTTACAATACCATCAGAAAATACAAAAAGAGAAAAACCACATGTATACATACAAAGTCATGCATCACAACAATCGCCTAAAAACAAAATAACAAAGTTCTAAACAGTCTATGGTGCCATAGCCAAACATCACAAATCTCATTCATCCATTTCATCTCTGCATATCACATATAAATCAAAAACATTTGCATTCATCATAGCATATGCATCCATCAAAATAAATCAACATGCATACATCCATATTCATCAACCATCATGCATAAGACCAAAGAAAATCAAAACAACAAAACAACAAAAAAATGCAACACAAAAACAAAATGCAATAAACATTGCCAGACACAAGTGCTCTTGCACTTAACCTCTTGGCATAGCAAATTGATGTCGGGGTTTACATTGTCACTATCCTACTCTCTAAGAAGGCTACCATAGCCGGACCGCTCCACGGGAAGACGGATTTTTGACAATTTCACCCCCAAATGACATCACAAATGGGTCAAAACCCACTCAAAAACAACAAAAAAATACAACACAAACAAAAAGCAATAAACATTGCCAGACACAAGTGCTCTTGCACTTAACCTCTTGGCATAGAAAAATTGATGTCGGGGTTTACATTGTCACTATCCTACTCCCTAAGAAGGCTACCATAGCCGGACCGCTCCACGGGAAGACGGATTTTCGACAATTTCACCCCCAAACGACATCACAAAAGGGGTCAAAACCCACTCAAAAACAACAAAAAAATACAACACAAACAAACAGCAATAAGCATTGCCGGACACAAGTGCTCTTGCACTTAACCTCTTGGCAAAGAAATTCGATGTCGGGGTTCAAATTCTCACTCTCCTACTTCCCCAAGAAGGCTACCATAGCCGGACCGCTCCACGGGAAGATGGGTTTTCGATGATTTCACCCCATTACGGCATCGCCAAAAGGGTTAACACCCACCAAAAATAGGTCCAAATGTTGGAAAAATTGCACATGCTAAACGGTAAACCATCTAAAGGCACCCTTGCACAAGTCATCTTGGGTCAAGCGACTCGTCGCTTTTCTCATGAAGGTCATTCCCTCATCGATTCGTTGCTTGAGGGGGTAGTCACACTTAGTCACCAATCAACAATCACACACCCAATTAAGGAAAACGACATGCATTCAAAGAATCATTGACAAAGACAATTACGCTCCTGCTTGGGGCAATAAACAAGCAACAATCAAATCAATCAAACACTTGGCATTTCGTGAATCATGAACACAAGGTTCCCCTGAGGATAAAAGGTTGCGCCCTTTGCCTAATCATGACTGATCAATGTCCAAGCTCAAGTCACACCTCACCAAAATAGGTTAACACTTGAAATCAAACTCCTTAGCTCGTCAGAAGCAAGGATTCAAGAATGCATGCCCTTTCCATGCTTGGGGCATCAAAAGTTGGTTAGGTTACCAAGAAACCCTAATCATTAGTGCTTTGGTTATCTATTTTTGCTCGGTGCTGCGCTATGCACATCGCATCCCAAAAAGGGGCATCTGTAGACACCAAAACAGCACCAATCCGATTATGTGACTGCAAACACTGATCGCTTTGACAAACACAGCCCCCAGGGCAGCCCTCAGAGGTCAAACAGTGGTCCTAACCACTTTCATAGCAATTTTGTAAGGTCAGGAAGCAATTTGGCACATTTAGACACTTTGCTCAGTATTCGTCTCACCCAGGGACGAATACTAACTGGAATTCGTCTCACCGAGGGACGAATTCTGAAATCGTCTCACCCAGGGACGAATTCCAAGTTTAACGGGAAAAGAGAAGAATGGTGCCAAGTGGCAGCCCAGGACGGTCAGTTGATGACTCTTGCCTCGCACGCGTGTGTGGGTGGACAGATAGGCCGTTAGAGGACTGTCACAAGGGCAGTTATGAGAGCCCAAGTCATGGAGGACTCCCCTCCCTCATGGGAAGACATGACTGCCACATGGCACCTATGACCAACACATGGCGCTTGTGCTTCCCTCTCAAAAGAGACCCCATGGGTCTATAAAAGGTGGGACTTTTCTCACCCAAAAAGACAGATTGAAGGAGATTTCAAGCAACGAAGTGCTGCCGAGTTGAACACCCACTTGCATCCCCTTTGATTCACCTTCTCACATCCACCAATCTCTTTTGCAAGGGAGGTTGTTGGGTGGCTTTTGGAAGCTTGAATCTGACCCAAATCCAACATATGGACACCTGAATCAACCAATTTGTAGACATCCCAATCCTAAGAGGTTTTGGGCCCATCCCTAGTGGATTGGCGCCAAGATCAAGTGCCAACGGTGGGAGGCCCACTTGGGCACCCCCGCACTTTCTAAGTTTTATTCCAAAAGCATTCTAGATTATTGTTTCAGGTTGCATCTCATGTTATTCTATTTGGTTAACTCATAGCTTCAATTTCATAACATTCTGATCAGATTTTATCATGCTTTTTGTCGCTTTGTTGTCTCACTAACTTGCAGGTGGCGACATCGAATTCCCGAGGATAGAGGCCAAATTGGGAGAATCCGACCATCTGGGTCATCCCAAAATGGCCCCAATTACATAACCCCTCTGTTTGCAGGCGTTTTGTAGGTCTCGGGATTCGACATTGGAGCAGTATCAGGTCGGCTTTTCCAACACAGAAGAATTCGTCCCACCCAGGGACGAATAGCAGTCAGAATTCGTCCTGCCCAGGGACGAATTCTAGTTGAAGGTAGATTGGCCGACTGTCTCAATGGCAGTGGCCTTCTGGTGATGTTTTCTATCCTCTGTCAGGTTTTCAGGTCATTTAGAGTCATTTTATCTCATCGATTTGGCCAAATGTTTGCATGCATCTTTTGGCGATTTTAGAGAACAAACACTTCTTATGGTGCGTACTGACATCTTCGTTGTTTCTTTGTTCACAGGAGGAGTAGCAGAGGTCAAAGACTCATCGACATCAGCGGCGGAATCATCTTGGCCCGTCCATTTCAAGTGTGGGCACGCGGAAAGAGGAACCTTAAGTCTCGATTGTAGTCAAATTCTTTTAACGCTCCTAGCCCCCGAAAAGGGAGGAGGCGTATTTGTAACAAGAGATCAAGAAAGTTTAATGAAAGGGCTGTGTTTTCTCCATTTTCTTGTGTCTCTTCCAATGCGTTTCTTTCATTTCATGCAATTTACATTTCTAGGACTTAAGCGTATTTGATTTTGAATGCATCGCAATTAGTGTTTCCTTCGCCCGGAATCTCGTGCTTTCAGGCAGACCTGTAGAAGATGCAACTTGGCTATCAAAAATAAAGGTTGACTGCTTGGGTCTTCCTCCCAAAGATCAGAAGTGAGGATCACTTCTCAATCCACCCCGGGTTTCTGATGCAGGAGCATCCGAGGGCAGCAAAGCAATCAAGCATCAACCAAACTTTTGTTGTTATTTCTTTCTAAGTGGCAAAGTTATTTTTTTTTCTAAGTGTTACACAAGGTCGTGAAATCGTGACCCAAGGCAGAGAAAGCAAGTCTGAACGACAAAGGGTCATGAAATCATGACCCAAGGCAGTGAAATCAAGGTCGAAGGACAAAGGGTCACAAAATGGTGACCCAAGGTAGAGAAAGCAAGGCCGAAAGACAAAGGTTCATGAAATCGTGACATGTCACGATTTTGTGACATGTTGCGAAATAGTGACCCAAGGCAGTGAAAGCAATGCCAAAGGACAAAGGGTCACGAAATCATGACCCAAGGCAGAGAAATAAGGCACAGAGACAAAAAATTTGCAAAATCATGACATGTCGCAATTTCACGACCAGTGTAGGAGAACGGAGGCCGAAAGATGAAAACGGCATGATATCACGATAGGTCATGATATCGCAGCCAAAACAGAGGGAAAGGGCTTGAAGGAGGAAATTTCATGATATTACGACATTTCGCGATATCGCGACGAAAGCTAGAGAGAGAAAGCACAGGAGGGAAATGGTCACGATATCTCGACATGTCGCGATATCGCGACCAAACAGAAAAACACGCACTCCAACTTTCATAAAGACATCCCTTCGTGCACGACAAGTTAGAAGCAGTGAAGCAACTATTCCAAATAAGGATTCCAATAGGCATGTTGGCCAATTGTGTAGGGTATCTGGAAGATGTGTTTAAAGAAACTAACAGCAAGCAGCAGATCGAGAAGAAGATTCCGTTGGATATGGCAGCCAGTCGCGCACCTCACCTAGAGTCTCATCAATGCAACTTTCCAGAATTGTTCGAAGTGGCAATTGTAGATCGTGGAAAGTGTAAAAGCACAGACGGTCGGGACCTCAATAAAAACCCATGGATTTTAATGAGAGGGGGTTGGCAAACTACAGTTTGGCTGGATATTCTTGTAAAATTCTTCCTAAGTATTGAATACAAAATCTTGGGCTCTTGTTTTTTTCTGGTTTTCTGTGTTACGGAAGATCCGTTCTCCACCACATAAACATTGTAATAAGTAATTTATTCCAAAGATATTTGTTCAAAAAATTTAGACGAAACATTTTCTTCGTTGAGTAGCCCACATTGGGTGAACCACGTTAAATTTGTGTCTCTCTTGTGTGTGATGATTTGTGTATTAATTCAATTACTACTATTGATATTTCTATTAATAATATTGGATAATATTGTTTGAGAAAGAAAAATAAAAGTTGATATTATACTACTCACCCTCCTCTAAGTATAAGCATGTGTTCTTCAGTTAAAACCTCGATCAAGTTTTATTTGTGTGAATGATGTATATATCAATTGGATATTTTATTCTAGTTGTTTTAGCTCATTCAAATATTGCATTAGGATTCAACATTATGGTTTTTTTACAACCTCTATGGTAGTAAAAGTTTTTTTTGGAGAAGCTTTCCTCATAGAGACACCACATTTTGCAATCCAATATGTCTTGTAGATCTTGATCTTAGCATAGGATACTCAAATTCTAACAAGTGTCTATGTCCCAATAAGACCATAGAAGGTAAGAAAATATAATAGTGCATGTCACAAGAGCATTGCTTACAAAGAATGAAGAGATTGAACTACAAAGCATGAAATATTGTTACAATAAATAAACCAAACACTCTTAGTGTAGATGAAGAAAGAGAATGGGATAAAAGCAATATAAATGCATTGATGTTGATAACTCTCTTTGTGGTTGACCATGTCCAAACATAAATTCACAACACTGACATGGTTTATAAAGCATGGTCAAATTTAGAATATCTATAGCTAGTTTATCTTAGCTAGTAACAAAACCTATCTATAATATTTTAAAACCTCCAATAGAGGATTTCTAACCTATTAAATATAGGTGAGAGAATACGAGATGTTGTAGCATAGTTGTAACACAAGCTATCAGAACATACAAAATTTAATAATTTGGAGAAAAATAACCACTTTTTAATGAATAATGTGATATGGTTGCACTATCGCTATGATTCTCAAAAAAAAATTAGAAAAATAAATCTTGTCTCCACAATGGAATTATCTCCAGAGTAATATTTAATACTAAATGTAATGGTTTTCCTTGCAATCATTAATAAGAGCCATTATAAACTCTTAAAGGAAATAAAATTATTTAAATGAATGTAATAAGCAAGAATTTAATACTAATATGGATGCATTATATTGCAAGATGGTTGTAATTTAATTAGGGGTTGTCACAAAAATTTAAAAAAAAGGAGTTTTGTTGCCATAATGGAACAATACCTAGATTAAGCTTTAACAAAAATGTAATGGTTTTGCTTGCGAGAGTTTATAAAAACCATTATAAAATCATAAAAGAAATATAATTCTTAAAAATAAACACAATAAGCAAGAATATAATTGATAACATTGAAAATTTTACTTTCTATTGTAGGCCAATTCAAGGGAACAAACTTGTTTATAAGAAAAAAAATATATTCATCCTAACCATATTTAAGATTAGCAAAAAAATATATTTTAATTATGTAACATTAATCGTAGATATCAAGGGTCACCTTTCAATTCAAAATACATTCCCATTAATTACTAACAAAAACATTACAATAAATAGATAGGAAGGATTAGTGTATGAGGTCCTAATAGTATGACTTGTTATTTGACATACTTTTATAAGGATGTACTTCCATTATAACATCTCAATTATACAATCTACTTAATCTTTCAAGATTTATTTTATTCATATAATTTACGTATTTGGTTATATCTAATATTTTTAATAATTTATTTTTGGGATGGAAAATGTAATATGACCGAAAATCTCATATGAATTATAAATTATAAATCAACTATCTATACTCAACTCTTTAAAGTACTTGACATAAATTTAATTGATGGGTTTTGCAACTCAACTCCATCCATTGTTTATAATTGTATTGCATTCGAATAGCCTAAGCTAGTCATGCTAGCCAACCATACACATAAATTTAATAGGGGGTAAAAAGTACATATGCCTCTTAAGTAATATAACACCGTACTCAAATTCCCCCATACGAAACTCTACGAAGATTCAACGTTTTATACTTCAATCATAAGGCAAAACTAGTACCAATTGTCATTACACCATGCATTCTAGATGGAATGATGGCTTGGATATAATTTAATACTTACATCAACAATTTATAATTGTCCAACATAGTCATTTTTAGCTTGAAATAATGATAATATATAATGTTGTATATAAGAGATAACTAATAAGAGAAAGATTTTAATGTGTACATGTTTTGAACTCAATACTAGCAAAAAAATAGGTAACCACATTTGTGTCAATTTGAGTGATTGCTTATATTTTTAAGTGATTTTATCACATTTTTCAAGCAATATATCATCCATTTTTGAGTTAATTGATACCCTTTACTAATTGCCCCTTCATAAGAAAATTGATACCTTTTACTAAGTGAATTAGCACGTTTTATTATTTAAATTAACGTTACATATATATTGAGGGAATTGGAACCCTTTGCAAGTGAATCATTCAATTTGACATAAATACTTTTTACTTTATCATATAAGGGTATTCTTGATGTATGCATGCAAGGATTAATCTAATCCTCCAATGGCGCTAGCCTTCTTATGGCTATGGAAATTCTAGGGTAATTCCTACATGCATAAAAAATATAATTAAAAAGGATTGAAATATTTTCAATTTAGGGGTATTCACAAATTATCATTCTATTAAAAAATAGTGATGTTGGGATTGAATAAAAAATATCCATAAACTATCATTTAGAGGTCATAATTGTGAAATTTGAGCATATATAAAGAACCCATAATTAAAGGATTAGAATATGAAAGATAAGAGATTATAGGGTTAGTGTTAGGTCCAAATCCAAAACCTATGCTTGCAAGATTATAATAAGGATAAGGAAATCAATTACTCTATGGTTTACCTTTTATGATATATTTTAAATTTTCTATTGATCAGGTGTCATTACAAAACTACTTTTAGGATAAAAATATAGCCTAGGATAAATATTTGTAAAATAAAAAAATTACTTGAAAACCCATATAGGTAAATGCAAGAGGAATATGTGGATAGGTAAAATTTTTCCTCAAGATAGGTATGCATTCAAATATTATAAACCTGATGTGGATGGTATTGTTCCCCTTCCTTAATAACTAGATGAAAAATTTCAACTATTGTTAAAACACGAATAGAAAAAAGATCCTATTTTATTTTACCAAAGGTTGGCCAAATTACATACACCCCATGGCAAAGTTTCCAAATTAAAACAAGTAACATTTTGTGTGGATATTGACAATTTATTTTCAAATAAGGGAAGGATGGGATCATGTAATAATTAAATTGTTATAATACTAAAATAGGAAATATATTTAATGAATAAACATAGATTGATTTTATTTAGCTAAATGAAGTCACTAGACGAATTAGGACCTATCGCAAAGAAATAATTATTTATTATTATATTTATATCCATACCTTTTTCTATGTTGTAATATGATATATTGTAATAGATACCACTACTACTTCTAAACTGACTACCTATACAGACAATATGTCTACCTCCATCATTGTCCAAATATTCATTAATCATTTTTTTTGATTGCGTGGTATGCATACCTCTATAATATTTGATCTCAACCTAAAACTTACTAATATTTTTTGGATGAAATTATTTTAGTTTTATGGAATCCAAGTACAAATAATCCCCACATATCATCCATAAAGAAATGAGAAAACTAAAATTGGTAATAAGTGCAAAGAGGCTTAGTTACATTGCTTTACTTTGGAGCATCAAATGCAATGGACCAAATGAAATGATACCATTTATCATACAACAACTAAGACAATCTTATATGAAGTTATATGTGATAATTCATCATCATCTATAAACTTATATTTTCTAATAAACTTGTGCATATATACTATTGATTCTACTCTTAGCAATTGGGAGGCTCTACTTCTATAGCTCAAGTATAATTTAGCAATGAACCTAAATAAATTGAAATAAAAGGTATATCAACACAAATTCAAAATAAATATTTCTCAAGGAGATTTGGTCTTTCTCATAAGAGATTTGTACAAATATATTTTCTTAAATATACAATATAATCACAAGATTTTACCCAAGTCCTATGGGCTCAATTGAGCGTTGTAATATATTGGTACTATTGTATATAGAGTAGACTATTTTGAACCGAAGATCATCATAACTATGCAATTGAACCGTTGCATATATATTGGTACAATGACATGGATTGCATTTTAAATATACCACATAGTAACCACTCCATCTATTTCAACAATAGTATCCTCATCTCTAGATTTTAAAATAATGTTTTTTAAGGGAAAATAATGTTAAGACCTCAAGTCCTAAACCTTTTTATTTACTTATGGTAATAGTTTAGTTAGTAATCAACGAGAACCTATTTTGAATGTAAATTTATCCTTGATCATTGGGATTAAGAATAGATCTCTTGGATAAGTAATTTGTTCTAATCCTAGAGCATTAGGGTTAGATTGACTTACCTTTATATATTGTCTTTTCATAAAAGTTGATGCATCTTGAAGAATTATGCTTTGCTCATAAAGGAGGTTACCCCATCAAAGTGACCTATGATATAGTGTAAAGTCTTTAGTGTTATCAATAAAACTCTTGCTTGTTGTATTCATTCTAAGAAATTTTGTATATATTAATTCTTGCAAGTAAAACTATTACAAATATACTCAAGAAATAATTATAAGATTTTTTTTGAATTGGTTATAAGAGAGTGCAATGGGTACATTAGAACAACATAGTGGTATTATAACAATTCAAAAATTATAAATGTATCACTCACCAATATTTGAACCTTGATCTCTTCTCTTTAAAAACATAGAAAAATTTAGAATTAGACAGGAGGGTTGTAATTTGTAATGAGGGTTGTAATTTATAATCTGATTTTGTTTGAATCCTACATAATCGCTATTGCTATCATGGATAAAGATATTACTGCTCATCCTCATTAGTAACAAATTGAGGCGTAAAAGAATTTTCTAACCAAAGGAAGGGCTTGTTCAAGAAAGCCCATGACCTTTCAATGCTATGTGGAGGAAAATTTTTCATAAGAGTCGAATTTGAAGACGGTGAAATATATGAATCTCAGTTCCTTGGAAGTCATTTTTTTGCGAGTGTAGAGGAGGATCCCAAGCCACATGCACGTTCAATATCACATGGCAATCAGAATGAAGCCCTCCAATTGCAATTGGATGATAATACTAATGTATGTCAAACAATTAGTAATCTTGACTACTAGAATTAGCCTCAACTTGCAAATGCACTGTAATAGCAACAAAAACAACCTCAACCCCAGTGTTTCCCAAAATTTGGTAAATAGCAACAGTAGATGAGGCAATCACATAATCATGTTGAAATGCAACCACAACCGCATCAACATGTCCAGTCATACCACCAAGTGCCACAAAAGCAACAATAATAACAACCAGCACATCGATAACTTTTTTAGCAACAACCTCAAACCCAGTCAAGACACTAGGAGCAATTGAAAGCATGAGATTCTAGAATATTTGAAAGGAAAACTATTTGTGATGCATTCAAAATACAAAACTAATGCTTAAGTCCTAAAATACGAAGTGCATTAAACGAAAGAGGAAAATTGAAATGAGATACAATATTTTAGAGAAATCATAGCCCTTTTATTTAACTCTTTAACCTCGGTTACAAATATGCCTCCTCCCTTTTTAGGGGTTAGGAGCGTTAAATGGATTTTGGTTACAATGGTGACTTAGTCTTCCTCCTTCCGCATGCCCACATTTGAAATGGGTGGGCCAAAGTGTTGCCATCGCTTGCGTTGATGAATCCTTGATTCTTGCTGCTCCTCCTGCGTTCAAAGAAACAACAAATTGTTAGTAGAACCTATGACAAAAGATAAAGCGTTTGACCTTAGAAATAAATGATAAATGCATGTAAAATATTAATTAAACCAGTGAATAAAATTGAATCCAAATGACTTGCACATTTGACAAAGACCAAGGAATATTACCAGAGGGCCACTGCCATCGAAACAACCAGCCAATTCACATTCAACTGAAATTCGTCCCTGGTCAGGATGAATTCTGCTGTAATTCGTCCTCGGGTAGGACGAATTCGCCTGTGATGAAAAGCCAAAGTGATGTCGTCTAAATGTCGAGTTGCATTCAAGTCCATCCTTGTAATATCAATTCCATCCTTGTAAGATCAACTTTTCTTCTAATTATTTACAAAAATAGTAGAATGCATCACATAAAATGCAAGCACCACTAAACTCAGCAACCTCACATATAAAATATTTATAATCAGGTGGCATCAGATCATCATGTACAACCTTCCCTACCGCTTCCTACTGAGCCTCTTTCCATAGTTACAACTCCTTCTGTATCGACCATTTTTACTTGCTCTACCATAACAAATTCACGTTTAACTTGTAATCGGTTGGAACACACATCTCCATCCAGACAGAAGTATTACTATAACTGTATTACTAGCGAGAGCAGGTGGGATAAGCCTAAGTAATTTAAAGCCTTACAAGAGTAGCAACAACAAAGAGGACAACGACAAGTATGGTTCCAGGTACAACATTAGTGTTTCTCGTATATTTGAGGGTATATTTAAGCAAGTCCTTGAGAATTCTTGATGGTAGATTTGAGAAAGTCTTTGAGAAAGCATGAAAGTATATTTCAGTATATCTTGAGAGAAGACTTGAGATAGTTTTGGTGTAGGTTTGTGAGTAGAGTTAGACAATATTTATGCTAGACTTGGGATAGATTTTGGTGCAAATTTAAGATAAAGTTGAGAGCAGGCTTTGGAGGTGATAGAGCAAAGAAGATAGAGTTATCTAGTGGATAGAGGTGCATCAACCAGTGTAGTGGAGATAGAGGTCTTCTGTGGAGAGAGATCCACAATCTAGAGCAGTGCGGACAAAAGTATTCTAGAAGTTAATCAGCCAAAGTAGAGGGGATAGAGTTATCCTATGGGTAGAGATCCATGAACTAGAGCAAAGGGGAAAGAGTTCTCTTGTGGAGATATATCTATGAACCATATGAGGAGATAGAGATTTCTTGTGGAGAGAGGTCCATGAACCAATTGAGGAGATAAAGTTCTCCTACATCATATTCCACGAACCAAAGCTAGGGGATAGAGTTCTCCTAAGGAGAGATTTCCACAAACTAGATCAAGGGGATAGATTTCTCCTATAGAGAGAAATCCACAAATAAAAGCATAGGGTATTGGTGTCTCCTTTGGATAGATGTCCATAAACATTGTTATAGGGAATTGATTCCGAAGGAATTTATTGAGAAACTTTAGAAGAAATATTTTCTTTATGGAGTAGCCCACATTGGGTGAACCATGTTAAATTTATGTATGTATTGTGTGTGATGATTTTTATATTACTTTGGTTATTGCTATTGATATTGCCATTGATAATATTGGATAATATTTTTTGGAAAAGAAAATTAAAAGTTGATCTTATACTATTCACCCTTCCCCTCTCAGTATAAGCTTGTATTCTTCAATTGGTATTAGGGCGAGCTTATTTGAAAGAGTCTAATAGCTTAAAGAAATATATTACGGGAACAAATATAACGTCTCATAATGGATCTTAATCATATAAGGTACCATTATTTTATGGGAATAATTATACCTTCTGGAGCATAATAATGAAGACTTACTTGATGACACAAGGATATGAGACATGGCAATCAGTTGAGGATGGGTTCACACCTACAACTAATCCTCCCATAGATAAATATGGTAAGCTATCACATGTAAATAAACCCAATGCTATGAATGAAATCTTGAGTGGTTTACATGAAGCAGAATTTGCTAAGAATGTAATGGTACATCCTTCACTATCCAACTACCATGTAGAAATTAGATTTCTTCTTAAATCAAGAATATGCCTTACCTCTTTCAACAACCATTGGTTTCCATTTGGTAGCTTTATCTGTATTTTACCCTTTCTAGTGATTTTACATGATCTATCATAACCCAAATAGACCTATCCAAAATCACCCGAAATATAATCTAGAAAATATTTCCTATGAGGTGCAGCATGATATGATGCACCAGAATCTAGCATCCAATAATCATTAATATTATCTAGTGAAAAATTAAATCATATTGCAATACATCACCTGCTATGTTTGTTTCCTTATTACCCTATTTTTCTTCTCCTTGTTTTTATTTTCGATTCCAACTGTCTCTTTTTAGCTATTCTTTCTTCCCGTAATGTCATCATTCCAACTACTTCCCTTAAATGTTTAGTAATAGAACCACCTTCTGACATCTGCATATTAAATAGATTTTTCATAAGAAATACTTTGTTCGAAGCTAAGGATTCTTCATACAGTTTTAAACCCTCTGTTGTCTTTTCCTTTGAAATATTGAAGGCCACCAATGATGCCAAGAATAATTGTATTGTTCCTATTGCTTTTCTATCCATAACTTCCCATTCTTTGTTTGTCATCTACGATGAATTATTTGATACTCCACCTAATGGTAGGTAAATATATTTCTAATAAAGATAATCCTCCATTTGTATCTTTCTACTCCATTTGCATTTGGAGCATTTTTTTCTCTTCTATTGCCAAAAATAAAATGTCTTCTTATTCACTATTGGAGAGTCATTCATCACTGTCACTTAAGGCCTTTCTTGCCTTGTAAACATAGAAACTCTTCTTGTACCTTTGAAATAACTTCATTTTATGCTTACCTTGACCATACCTATTTTTTTCATCCCTAGATTTTCTTGGTTCCTTTTTCTTATGATCATGTTTCTCTTCATTGCTACTGCTTCCAGTTTATAGATAATTAGATGCACAGTGACAAAAATTAACATAGTTAAAATATTTTATTGTTTTCATAAATTTATGCTTTCTTGAGTCCTTGTTTCTTCTCCCATAGTTAGCTTCTTTATCACTACTTGGCTCACCACTTGATTTTGATTTCATATATTTTATTTTCTTTGATGTTTTGAAAATTATCTTTCTTGGTGTTGGGATCCTTCACTATTATCATCTCATACACTTTAATAATTCCATGTAACTCATCCATAGTTAAAATTTCAATATCTCTCATATCTTTTATAGAAATTTTTCCATCATACCTCATAGGAAGTGACTTTAAAACCTTTGTAGCAACACTGAAGTTTTCAATTTTAAATCCAATTCCATGCATGGTATTAAAAACCTCATGCACATGAAGCAAGTATGTAGTAATATCTTCCTCATATTACATATTTAAATATTCAAACATTTTCTTATGATTTTGTAGTTTTTCCAACTTGAATTTTTATCTCCTTCATATGTTTGCTTCAATTTGTACCATATATTTTTTGTTGTTTTACAGTGCATAACTTTCACAAATTTTCCTTCATATAGACCACTCAATATTTCATTCATAGCCTTGGCTTTATTTACATGCAATAGCTTACCATATTTATCTATGGGAGGATTAGTTGTAGGTGTGAACCCATCCTCAATTGATTGCCATGTTTCACATCCTTGTGTCATCAAGTAAATCTTCATTCTTATGCTCCAGGGGGTATAATTATTCACATAAAGTAATGGTGCCTTATCTTATGAATATTAATTCTGAGATGCTATATGTGTTCTTGTAATATATTCGTTTAAGTTATTAGACTCTTTTGAAGGAACTTGCTCTGATACCAATTGAAGAATACAAGCTTATACTGAGAGGGGAAGGGTGAATAGTATAAGATCAACTTTTACTTTTCTTTTCCAAACAATATTATCTAATATTATCAATGGCAATATCAATAGGAATAACCAAAGCAATATTAAAATTACGACACACAATACAAACATAAATCTAACATGGTTCATCTAGTGTGGGCTACTCCATAAAGAAAATATTTCTTCTAAATTTTCTCAAAAAAATTTTGAGGAATCAATTCCCTATAACAATGTTTATGGACATATATCCAAAGAAGACACCAATACCCTATGCTATGATTTATGGATTTCTCTCCATAGGATAACTCTATACACTTGCTCCAGTTTGTGTATCTCTCTCCTTAGTAGAACTCTATCCCCTAGCTTTGGTTCATGGAATATGATCAAGGAGAACTTTATCTCCTAAATTGATTCATGGATCTTGTCTGCTTATTGTGGTGCAGTGGTAAATGCCCTAGGTGCTGGTAGAGGCTGACCCAGGTTCCATTCCCCTTGTCTCCATCTTGCAGATATATGGTATAGTTAGGAATGTCCTATGTGTTGGTAGAGGCCGACAAGGCTCCATTCCTCCTATGTCCAACCTATTGAAAGTGGCACCTCGAAATGGGTGTTTTCCACTATAAATTAGTTTAATTTGATCTACTTATTGTGGTGTAGTGGTAAATGCCCTGGGTGCTAGTAGAGGCCAATCTAGGTTCCATTCCCCTTGTCTCCATCTTGTAGATATATGGTATAGTTAGGAATGTCCTATGTGCTGGTAGAGGCCGACAAGGGCTCCATTCCTCCTGTGCCCAACTTGTTGAAAGTGGCACCTCGAAAGGGGTGTTTTCTATTATAAATTAGTTTTACTCAAGTGTTGTAGGTGAGTTGGAGAGGAGAGGGCAATCCTCCAAGGGAGGTCCCAGGTTCAAATATCCACCCTACCAAAAATCTAAATTGGGTATCTAAAATCCAATTGATAATGTTGGTGCGGGCAAGTTCGGGTGCGACCCTCGTGTGACTTTGACGGTGTAAAACCCTCTATCCATGGTCTCTCAGACCAAGGCGGCTCCGCAAGGGGTTTTTCTCTTAAAAAAAAAATGGTTCATGGATCTCTTTACCCAATCAAACACTATCTCCTCATATGGTTCATATATCTCTCTCCATAGGAGATCTCTTTTCCATTTACTCTAGTTCATGGATATATACCCATAGGAGAACTCTATCCCATCTACTTTGGCTAATGAACTTCTAGAAGAATTTTATCTGCACTGCTCTAGATTGTGGATCTCTCTCCATAGAAGACCTCTATCCCTACTACATTGGTTGATGGACCTCTATCCACTATATAACTTTGTCCTCTTTGCTCTATCACCTCCAAAGCCTGCTCTCAAATTTATCTAAAATTTGCACCAAACTCTATCCCGTGTCTAGCACAAATACGCTCTAAATTTACTCATAAACCTACACCAAAACTATCTCAAGTATTCTCTCAAGATATGCTGAAATGTACTTTCAAGCCTTCTCAAAATACTTGCTCAAATTTACCTTCAATCCTTCTCAAAGACTTGCTAAAATCTACCCTCAAGACTTCTCAGGGACTTGCTCAAATCTACCCTCTAGCCTTCTCAAATACTTTCTCAAATATACCCTTAAGCATTCTCAAATACTTGCTCAAATATACCTTCAATGCTGCTCATAAAACCTACTCAAATAACTCCAAATCTTGCATACAAAACACAACTTCAATTTATTTTAGAAAATCATTCTTGACACAGATAAATTCTACTTAGAATTTTTTTAACCTTTGGATCATATAGAGAATTATATGCTCTATCACAACCTCAATATGTTCTTCAGACTCACAAACCTTAAACACACTTAGCCAATATCTATCTCTTATAAAATCTCTTTCTAATCAAATAAAAATAGTGTATAACAAAACTAGTCTATTTTTCTTCCAGATTTCCTCTCTAAGATCAATCACACTAATTAAAAATTTTCTCTCATAAAATTTATCTCAAACACTTCCACAATTGCTATAAATATCTATCAAACCAATGTTCAAAAGGTTTCACAATGATATACTAACTTGTCTTCAACCCTAGCACAAGTAGTTCACAATATCTAGCACAAATGTCTCAATCTCAAAAATGAAAGTACACTTGTTCTCAAACTCTATCCCAAATATTTCCAAAACCATTCAATAATAAATTACAAGAAGATCTTCAAACTCTAATGCAATTGTTTCAACTTCCTTTCAATAATTGATGCACATGTAGATCTCAAACCCTAACTCAAATATTTTTAACAATGCTTACTAAAATAATCCTTTTAACTCCACCTTATACTTCAGAATAATTTACTCAATAAAATACCTTAAATAGGGAACGATGTTCCCATACTTCTTATTTTTATCTTATTAAGATATATATTCAAAAACCTATCTCATTGATACCTGATTTTTCTAGTGCCACTTCAAGGGTTAGATAGAAAAATACTTTCTGAAATCATCCACATGAATATCCTTCTCAAAAATATATGCTCAATTTTATTCTAAACAAATGCTCTCTAAATTCCTCGGTTTTTTAAAATAAAACATAAAATCAGTCATTTACACCTTATCACCCCTACTATTGCATATATATCAAAATAAATTTTAATGACAATAATATCTTCAAAAAAATTATCAAAAGTAAATTATCCTTATACCTCCTATATGGAAAAAACATTTACACCATAGCACACCCCTCAAATACAAAGAAAATAAAATATTAATCAACCTTAGTGCATACCTTTTACCAAAAATTATTAATGCTAGCGTGATCATGAATCGACCCTCCAGGCTCAACCGCCTAATGCAACATGTGACCGCTTGAACTAGAAAAGCAATTGAGGCCTATCATGTAGGTCTCTATCTTTATTCCTTGATGCATTCATTGAAAATAATAAAACCCTTTGAAAATTGGCACTAGGCAGAATCGAACCGTAAACCTTCACCTTGCAAATGCCTTAGCACAAGTCTAGCCATTGTTGGGCTATCTTGGCAAATGACATCAAGGGTTGAATGGATTTTTTTTATTTTATCCTCCTTCTATTCTATGAAATCAATGCTGTCCTCTTTTATTTATTCATTGTCACCACTTGCACGCTTGCATGAAAATAAAATTATTAACCATACCATTTGTTTTCAAATACTTAGGGTATTTATATGTTTTTCATGCATATTTTAGACATCAGCCCACCTTTCTAATTTATTAGGTCACATATCAGATGGTAGATTTTTGGTATGTTTTTTTCCTAAAATTATAATGCATTATTATAAGAGGATGTTTTATGATGTCTAAAAAGTAATGAGGTGCACAGTTGTGTAAATAAGGGTTTTCTGGATGGAATACAAAGGGTCTATTTATTTTCTCCGTGGACTAGCCTGATTTGGGTGAACCATGTTAAATATGTGTCTATTATGTATTGCATGATTTCTTATGTGTTTATTTCCACATTATATTATTGCTTGTATTTGTTAATTAGTCCTAACAGTTTTGAAGAAGGACTAGGAAAACAAGAAGAAGGGTTAAGCTCAAGCTCAAAATAAGAGGAAGTTTCAAAGGAAAAGAATGAAGAAGAAAGAGAGACTTATGTAGATAAGTTGAAGAATAGAAGCTTCACTAATAAAGGAAACAATGCATAAACAAGAAATAGGGATCACCAAAGAGAAGGTAAAGAAAGGACTAAGAGACCAAAGTGTTTAAGACAATATTTATTCAAAGGACATTGTTTTTCATGTAATCGATTTGGTTAAAAGGCTATGCATTGTAGAAATCATGGAAAGAAGTGTGACCTCACTAAAAGGAATATCAACTCTTTCAAAGATGGATAATTATTTCAAGGGTATTGCTACTCTTATAATTGCTTTGGTCATAAAGCAATCCACTATAGGGTTCATGACAGAAATGAGTATGGCATCAAAAAGAGAAACTTCAAGAATTTTGCACCTTCTTTAAATACACAATTATGTCTTGCAACCAAAGTACTTGATCTACGTCAAGATTTTGGTGGTCTTTGAATCATTCTATCAAACTTCCCACTAGTTTTTACAAGGGCTATAGGGAGTGTTCTAATCTATGGATTTCTAGTTTGTGTTCTTGTAGATATTAATCTTATTTATACATAGTATATGGCATGATATTGTAAGGTGCCAAATACAAATGATTCTATTCTTCCTATAATTATATTATTTTATCTCTAAATTACAATGCAAGTAACTTTCTAAGGATAACTACTTACTAATGCATCATAAAATATAAATAATGAATGTCTTCCTATGAATAAAAGGCTTATTATATTTCAAGAGGTCTCCCTGAAAGCACGAGATTCCGGGCAAAGGAAACACCAAGTGCGATTGCATTCAAAATTAAGTACGCTTAAGTCCTAGAAATGTAAATTGCATGAAATGGAAAAGAAACACATTGGAAGAGACACAATCAAATAGAGAAAACACAGCCCTTTCATTAATATCCCTTGATCTCTGTTACAATGATGTCTCCTCCCTTTTCGGGGGCTAGGAGCGCAAATAGAGTTTGATTACAATCACTTGAATGATTCCTCTTTCCGCGTGCCCACGATTGCAATGGGCGGGCCAAGATGATGCCGTCGCTGATGTCGATGAGTTCTTCACCTCTGCTTGCTTCTCCTGCGAACAAAGAAATGACCAAGATGTCAGTAGCACCTGCTGCAAATGAAAAGCGTTTGCTCTCTAAAACTAACGAAATATGCATGTAAATATTTGCCTGAAACGGTAATTACAGTGAGTCCAAATGGCTTCAAAACTTGACGGGAAGGTAAGAAAAGTTACCAGAAGGCCACTGCCACTGAGACAGCTGGCCAATCTACCTTCAACTGGAATTCGTCCACGGGCAGGACGAATTCTGACTGCAATTCGTCCCTGGGTGGGACGAATTCTTCTGTGTTGAAGAAATCGACCTGCTCTTTGCTCCAATGTCGGATCCCGAGACTTGCAAAACGCCTGCAAACAGGGGGGTTATGTAATTGGGGCCATTTTGGGATGACCCAGATGGTCGGATTTTCCCAATTTGGCCTCCACCCTCGGGAATTTGACCTCGACACCTGCAAGTTAGCGAAACGACAAAGCAACACAAAACATACTAAAATCTGACCAAAAGTTACAAAATTGCAGCTATGGATTAATCAAACCTAATAACACAAAATGCAATCTGAAAAATGATCTAAAATGCTCAAAAACTAAAAATAGGACTTGGGAGGTGCGGGGGTGCCCAAGTGGGCCTCCCACCGTTGGCACTTGATTTTGGAGCCAATCCACCAGGGATGGGCCCAAAACCTCTTAGGATTGGGGGGTCGGCGAATTGGTTGGTTCAGGTGTCCATGCGTTGGATTTGGGTAAGGTTCGAGCTTCCAAAGGCCACCCAACAACCTCCCTTGCAAAAGAGATTGGTGGATGTGGGAAGGTGAACCAAAAGGGATGCAAGTGGGTCTTCAATTCGGCAGCACTTCGTTGCTTGAAAACTCCTTCCACCTCTCTATTTTGGGTGAGAAAAGTCCCACCTTTTATAGACCCATGGGGTCTCTTTTGGGAGGGAAGCACAAATGCCATGTGTTGGCCATAGGCGCCATGTGGCAGTCTTGTCTTCCCATGAGGGAGGGGAGTCCTCCATTGACTTGAGCTTTGATAAATGCCTTTTGTGACAGTCTTCTAACGGCCCCTCTGTCCACCTACACACGCGTGCAAGGCAGGAGTCCTTAACTGACTGTTCTGGGCTGCCACTTGGCACCCTTTGCCTTTTTGCCCGTTAAGCTTAGAATTCGTCCCACCTAGGGACGGATTCAGAATTCGTCCTGGGGTGGGACGGATTCTATTTTGAATTCGTCCCTGGGTGAGACGAATACTAGGCAAAGTGTCCAAGTGTGCCAAATTGCTTCTTGACCTTACAAAATTGCTATGAAAGTGGTTAAGACCACTTGTTTAACCTATGAGGGCTGCCCTGGGGGCTGTGTTTGTCAAAGCGATCAGTGTTTGCGGTCACATAATCGGATTGGTGCTGTTTTGGTGTCTACGAGATGCCCCTTTTTGGGAAGCGGCTGCGGGTGACGCGATCTTGAGCAAAAATAGATAACCAAAGCACTAATGATTAGGGTTTCTTGGTAACCTAACCAACTTTTGATGCCCCAAGTATGGAAAGGGCATGCATTCTTGAATCCTTGCTTCGACGAGCTAAGGAATTTGATTTCAAGTATTAACTCTGTTTTGGTGAGGTGTGACTTGAACTTGGACATTGATCGAGTCATGAACAAGTGAAGGGCGTTTTTATCCTCGGGGGGAACCTTGTGTTCATGATTCACGAAATGCCAAGTGTTTGATTGATTTGATTGTTGCTTGTTTCTTGCCCCAAGCGGGAGCGTGATTGTCTTTGTCAATGATTCTTTGAATGCATGTCGTTTTCCTTAATTGGGTGTGTGATTGTTGGTTGGTGACTAAGTGTGACTACCCCCTCAAGCGACGAATCGATGAGGGAATGACCTTCGTGAGAGAAGCGACGAGTCGCTTGACCCAAGATGACTTGTGCGAGGTGTGCCTTTAGAGGGTTTACCGTTAAGCGTGTGCAATTTTTCCAACATATGGACCTATTTTTGGTGGGTGTTAACCCTTTTGGTGATGTCATAATGAGGTGAAATCGTCGAAAACCTATTTCCCGTGGAGCGGTCCGGCTATGATAGCCTTCTTGGGGAATTAGGAGAGCGATAATTTGGACCTCGACATCGATTTTCTTTGCCTAGAGGCTAAGTGCGAGAGCACTTGTGTCCGGCATTGTTTTTGTTGTGTTTTTGTTGAATTTTGTACTATTTTTGTTGTTTTTGTGACACCATTTGGTGATTGAATTGTCGGCAATCCGTCCTCCCGTGGAGCGGTCCGGCTATGGTAGCCTTCTTCGGGAGTAGGATAGTGACAATGCAAACCCCGACATCAATTTTGCTATGCCAAGAGGTTAAGTGCAAGAGCACTTGTGTGGCAATGTTTATTGTTTGTTTTGTGTTGCATTTTTTGTTGTTTTGTTGTTTTTTTGTGACACCATTTTGGGATTAAATTGTCAAAATTTGTCTTCCCGTGGAGCGGTCCGGCTATGGTAGCCTTCTTAGGGAGTAGGATAGTGATAATTTGTGACCCCGATGTCGATTTTGTATGCCCATGTTGTCAGGTGCATTTGCAATCCTGTCGGGCAATTTTATTGTCTGTTTTTAGTGCATTTTTAGTCATTTTTGTTGATTTTTTTTGTGCTGGCCTGAATTCGTCCCTGGGTGGGACGAATTCCAGCTGGAGAATTCGTCCCTGGGTGGGACGAGCGCTGATCAGAGCGCTCGTCCCAGTCAAGGATGAATTCCAGTGCAAAGGGCCTATTTAAGGGCCAAAACTTGATTTTGGGCTCATTTGTGTCATTTTTTTTCTTGCGATTTTGGAGCTCTGGGAGGAGGAGGTAATTACGCGAAGCGAAGCGCTGCTAGAATTCTCTCTGCCATCATGAGTGCACAAACTGGTTCGAGCGGCGGAGCCGAGGCGAGACCTGTAAGTGACCCTAGGGTTTATTTTGCTTTAATTTAATGCATTGTTTTTGGTGTTGACGCTTTTCAAAATTTTAAGATTTTTTTGTGATGTTTTTGTTTAACAGTTAGGTTAGAAACCCTAGAACTGAAAATTTGATCTGTTATATTTATTTATTTATTTATTTTTATTTTTGTTTGCTTGCAGGTTGTTAGGAGCCGGTACCGTGTACCCGTTGCCTTTACTGAGGCGCGGTTGGCATTGACCGATGATGACTGGGAATGGCTTGATGCCCTTGGGCTCAAGCAGGTGGCTCGACTGGAGCCTGTGGTTTCGGATCAGGCCTATCTGATGGCCCTGATCAAGCTTTGGGATCCGCGGACTAATACTTTCCATCTCCCGACAGGGGAGATGACTGTGACTCTTGAGGACGTCTATCGGTTGCTTCGGATTCCGATAGATGGTCTGCCTATTAGGACATCTCCGTTTGATCAGCGGACTGCTATACTTACGAGATGTTTTGGGCATGGGGGGAGGCTGGGTGTAGCAGACCCGGTGGAGACAGCCGAGGCAGATTTCCAGGCTGGCGGGATTTTGGTTAGGTGGTGGAAGGAGAGGGGGTGTTAGGAGTGAGGCACGCATTCTTGATGGGCCTCATTTCTAACATTCTTCTCCCCGATTCGTCGGCGCGAGGTTCCCGTGGAACCTGCTTGGATTTGGTGTGGCGGTTGGCGAGTGCCCGATAGAGGCACCGTTGATTCCGAGATGGGGACAGACTTTGTTGGCGCGGCTTTACGGGGAGGCAGTACGGGGTCCGTCGTCGACAACGGAAGGGTGTCGATTGCGGTTTTTTGTTGCGGTCTTTGGGGTTGGCAGCACATAGTTGTTGAGAGGCCTACAGGGTTACCGTGGATGACTCGGGCGGCGATGGAGGATGAGGAGATTGGTTATGCGGCTTTGTGGCGACGGTGCTGCGGAGCGAGGCGGAGTCGGCGATGGGCAGGTGCCGTTGAGCACTACATTGATGCCTTTTCACGGCTCACTCCAGGGGAGGTATTTTGGCGTCCCTATCGGGACTGTCCCTCCTGGCCTGAGGGTGGAGAGTGGCTCCGACGGGTACGGAGGGAGCGATGGTTGGTCGGGCGGCACGGGACGGAGCATGAGTTCTTTCCATACCGTCGGGTTACACGACAGTTTGGGGTGCGCCAGGGGTTGCCTGGTGAGCCCGTAGGCTATCGGCGTCGGGGAGATGAGAGGGATCTGGAGCCACCGGTCCTCGTGCCATTGGGCGAGGAGTCGGATGCGGTGATTGAGGTGTTGGATGTGGATGACGTCGGTACTACCACGAGTATGACTCGTGGTGGGTATTGCGGCGCTGGAGAGGAGAGGGTCCATTGGGAGGCGCGGAGGCGGCAGTGGAGGATGTTGAGGCGACAGGGGGTGATTGGGGGGGGCCGTTGGATGATGCGGACATGGTGGATGTGGGAGATGAGGATGTGGACTTGGGTGTTTCGGAGCAGCCGGACATGCAGGATGTGGAGGAGCATTTGGAGCCTGAGCAGGCTACTGTCCCCGCGAGTCCTATGCGTCCGGTAGATACAGAGGAGGTGGGGTCGGATGTAGGCGATGAGGTTGCGCGACTTACAGAGCTACTACGGATGCGGGATCTGGAGAGGGATCTTCTGCGGGCTCAGTTGGCAGAGCGGGATAGAGTTTTGGCGCAGCGCGATGATGCATTGTCTATCTATCATCGGCGGGAGGCAGAGTGGTGTCTGTATCGGATAGACTTGGAGAGGGAGGTCATCCGCCTTGGCGGGCGGCTCCCTGAGCCTTCGATCAGTAGATCTTCTCGACGGACGAGGGATAGTTTGACTGAGCGGTCAGCATCATCTCGTCGCGGGCGGTTAGATGAGGGGGTGGTAGTAGGCATGATGCGGGGGGCTAGCGGTGGCCGCCTGCGGGGTCCCGTAGGACCCACACCACGGGGGTAGTTCCCGTCGCACCGATCCTGCGTGATCATGGTGGTCGACGCCTTAGGTTGGGTTTTTGGATATGCTTGCGGGGTCTGAGGACCGGTTTTGTAGCCTACGGGCATCTTTTTGACGATATATATATATACCTATTTTATTTTTGGATTTGTACATGTGATGATGTGATTTTTGTTATGCATGTTTATTCATTTTGATGAATGCAGATGTTATGATGAATGCAAATGTTTTAGATGTCTATGTGATATGCAAATTGAAATGGATGAATGATATTTGTGGTGATTGCACTGTAGGCTTTTTAAGAAGCTCTTTATTTATCTGGTTTTTTTTTTTTTTTTTTTTTGATGGTATCATAAGGATGATAAGTAGCGCAGATGGTTTTGGGATGAATGTATGATTTTATGAGATTCAGGCAGTTTTATCTCACTATCCATGACTGTACTTTATCTTACAGGACTTTTGAACAAGGTATGAATCGGACCTGTTTTTGACCGAGTTATTTAACATCCCTGTGTGTGCAATTGAGTTCATTTAGTGGTATTTGTTAGGATACCGCCAGTGCCAGGTGGGCTTTCAACCGAACCTATATTGAGGATCACCTAATTAGCTCCACGAATTCCTTTGTTGTATGTACTAAGATTAATCTGCGGTGTAATCCGGGATGCCATAAGCTAGCTCATCCACATGCAAACATTGATCTGTACGCAAGTTAATGTGACAGATATATCGTCATGCGGGAGGTTTACTTACATTACCGATAGGCTATCAACCAAATTGGTACTGAAGCTTGCATTATGACCTATAGAATCCTTGAGAGTTCCGGGGATTCAAGGTCAACTCCCTTCTTTTTTTCAATTGTATTGGGATACTTGCTCATTTGTAGTGATGAGATCACTGTTTATTTTGATTTGTTTTTCTTTCGAGCAAGGGATTGGGGATATGGAGTGATGAAAATCACTGTTGTTTGTGCCTTTTGATGTGTGCACTATAGTTTGTCAAATTTTTGAGTTTTGACATTTTTGCAAATTTTTTGTGTTTTGCAAGCTATTGAGAACTTTAGGGATTCTTAGGGAATTGGGTAGGGAGGATGCTTGTCCTTTTGCCAACTCTCAGCATTCTAGGGGTCATTCGCACAGGGGGATGAGCAAGATAACCGTTTCGCTTGTGGTGACCTAGATTATTTTGCAGGTTTCGTCTTTCGTTCACACAATTTTGGGAATTTTTAGTGTTTTGATTTGTGTTGGGATGTTACGTAACAAGGTGTATTTCAAGTATGACTCTACCTTCGTAAAATATGTTCGACTTGGTACACTACATGGCTAAAGAGGAAAATGATGATTGAATCATTGAAACTCTTGGTACATTCCCAGACCACTGACTGTAGTGTGGTAAAAGTTATGCATGGTGTTTTTGTTGTTTTTGATGAATTCGAGTATGCCTAGAATTGAGATGCAAATCTTTGTTGTTTTTGATGATTTTTGTTGTTTTGTTTTTGTTGAATTTCTTGATTTTTTTTTTTTTTTGACCAAGAGATTGCGATAATCCTTGGAGCTTTTTGGGTTGACCAAGAGATTGCGATAATCCTTGGAGCTTTTTGGTGACCAAGAGATTGCGATAATCCTTGGAGCTTTTTGGTGACCAAGAGATTGCGATAATCCTTGGAGCTTTTTGTATTGACCAAGAGATTGCGATAATCCTTGGAGCTTTTTGGATTGACCAAGAGATTGCGATAATCCTTGGAGCTTTTGGATTGACCAAGAGATTGCGATAATCCTTGGAGCTTTTTGGTTTGACCAAGAGATTGCGATAATCCTTGGAGCTTTTTGGGTGACCAAGAGATTGCGATAATCCTTGGAGCTTTTTGTTTGTTTGTTTTTTTTTTTTTTTTTTTTTGGTACATGGCTTTCTTAGATATGAAATGGTCGCAAATGACTGATATTCAAGGGTTCTGTTTCCTTGATACCGTCAAGAGAAGCTAGCCTGTACGTTCCTGGTCCTATTTTGCTATCAATGACATAAGGACCTAGCCAATTTGCCACGAATTTGTCTCTCATATGGGACGGCAAATTAGAGTTTTGTTGGTTTTCCTTCAGAACCAGATCACCAACCCGAAAGTCTCTTAGGTGAACTTTCATGTTGTAAGCTCTCTTAAGCCGCTCTTGATAGATACGTAAGTGCTCGAGAGCATTAACGCGTCTTTCGTCAAGCAACGTAAGTTGGTCTAACCGGGCACTGCCGTGCGGTGTCATCATCGATGAATTCCTGCATTGATATGCGGAGGGAAGGAATTTCCAACTCGAGAGGCATTACGCCTCCGAGCCATACACTAGTGAAAACGGAGTTGCCCCGGTGGGCGTCCGAATGCTAGTGCGATAAGCCCAAAGGGCAAGTGGGATTTGTATGTGCCAATCCTTATGACTGTCTGCGACGGTCTTTTTAAGGATGGCGACTAGCGTTTTGTTTGACGCCTCCGCTTGCCCATTTGCTTGCGGATAATAGGGTGTTGAAAAGTTGTGCTGAATTTTGTACTTTGTGGTTAAAGCACGCACGTCTTTGTTCTTGAATGATGGCCCATTATCCGAGATTATTTTGGATGGAATACCAAAATGACATATGATGTAATGCAAAATGAACTCCGCAATGCGGGGTCCTGTCGTAGAGGTTAACGGAATTGCTTCCACCCATTTGGTAAAATATTATGTGGCCGTTATGATAAACGTGTGACGGCCTGACGATGCAGGGGAGATCTTTCCGATTAGATCGAGGCCCCACTTGCGAAAATGGCCAAGCAGATTGGACTATCTGTAGGGCCTGGGAAGGTGCGTGCATTAAATTGGCATGATGTTGACATTTTACGCACCTCTTGACATACGCGCAGCAATCTCGCTCTAAAGATGGCCAATAATAGCCCATGCGAAGAATGCGCTTTGCAATGGCCATACCACTGAAGTGGCCGCCACATGTACCGTCATGCGCTTGGGTGAGCTGCCCAAGTGGACTCTTCTTGGTCCAAGCAACGAAGAAGAATTCCGTCGTAGGCTGCGACGATACAAAATGTCTCCTATCAAGACATATTTTGCCGCTTTCTGTTTGAATGTTCGTTTTGCGGCTTGCGTCAATCCAAAGGGTAGATTACCTAACTTGAGGTAGTCTCTTATGGGTAAATACCGATCCTGTTGATCGGATACCTCGACGGTTTGAACAGCCAATCCCTTTTGGAGTTCTTCCCTAACAAATGCTGATTGGGATAGAACTTGTAAGAATAGCGTTGTGTTGCTATTAATGGGAGTGGGGGAGAACAAAGACCCCCAGTTGGCATGTTTCAAATAGTCTCGGATTCGAAAGAACTTATCCGAAGATGGTTCAATCTGGATCATGTGGATTCCTGGCGTCAAGTCTGAGCTTGCGCGCTCCATCGCGGGTTGCGATAAGGTTTTGACCTGAATGGTTGTTATATCACCGGAAAGGTCTTGCGGGATTAGTGACCCTAAGGAGGCCATTGTGTCCGCAAAACGATTCGATGATCGAGGGAGTGCCTCGATGTCATACCACTCAAGTTTTGCCGGGAATTTATCCACGAGGGCTTTATAGGCCTTCGAAGCTGGGCATTTGCATTGATATACCCCTTTGACTTGATTGACGATTAACGGCGAATCGCCAAAGATGTTCAGTCTTTTGATGTTCATGGCGATTGCTGTCTGAAGACCTAGGAGCAAGGCTTCATATTACGCATTGTTGTTGGTGCACTGGAAGTTTAATTTAAATGACAGGGGCATTGGAGCGCCCTGCGGTGTGAAGAATACAATTCCTGTGCCACCACCTTGCTCGCATTTAGAACCATCAAAAAATAAGGTTATGTCGGCCTGAGACTCAGGCTCTTGAGAATCTGGCGATTCTGAGACATGGAAGACCTCATCATCGGGTAGTTCTATGACTAGAGGCTGATCGTCTTCAAGAGGAGCCTCTGCTAGTTGATCGGCTATGACTTGTCCTTTTATAGATTTTTGCCCAATAAACTCAATGTCAAATTCCGTCAACAACATGATCCATTTCGCCGTGCGGCTACTATGATAAGTACGACTCATCATGTATCGCAATGGATTCTCCTTAGACACAACATACGTCGTGTTGCTCAGCATGTAATGGCGTAGCCTCTTGGTAGCAAACACCACTGCCAAGTTTCTCAACGTATGCATAGTTAAGTTCGTAACTGACCAAGGTGCGGCTAAGATAGTAAGTAGCCTGTTCTTTGTGAAGTTCATTCTTACGGGCTAGCATTGCGCCCGAGTGCCACCTCGATAGTTGAGATGTATAAGTAGAATGGCACACCTGGTCTAGGCGGTGCCAATGCGGTGGCGAAGCCAAGTATTGTTTGATTTCGTCAAAGGTGGCTGGCACTCGTCATCCCAATGAAATGTGACCCCCTTGTGCAATAATTTGTTCATTGGTCGGCATTTGTCAGATAATTGCGCTATGAAGCGTTTAATCGATGCGACCTTTCCTTGCAGACTTCGAGCTGCTTGATAGTGGTTGGGGGAGCCATTTCAAGGATTGCCTTGACTTTGTTTGGGTCCACTTCGATGCCTCTCTTGGAGACTATAAAACCCAAGAGTTTTCCAGATGTGACGCCGAACACGCACTTCTTGGGATTCGGTCGACCTTATGCTCTATGAGGCGATCGAGAATCTTGCTTAAGTCACCGAGATGATCTGAGCGCAAGAGAGACTTGGCTAACAAATCATCCATGTAATCTTCCAAAGTTTTGTGCATGTAATCGTGGAAGATATAAGTCATAGCACGTTGGTATGTAGCGCCAGCATTTTTAAGGCCAAAAGGCATGACCTTATAACAAAATGTCCCCCAAGGCGTTGTGAATGCCGTTTTGAGTTGGTCTTCAGGATTGATACGAATTTGATTGTATCTTGAGAAACCGTCCATTAGGGAGAGCATTTCGTGACCTGCTGTAGCGTCTACCAATGCGTCGATGCTTGGCAAGGGGAAATCATCCTTAGGACTCGCTTTGTTTAGGTCTCGAAAGTCGGTGCATATGCGAATCCTCCCGTCGGGCTTCTTGACGGGAACCATGTTGGACAACCATGGCGGATAATCCATGCGAGATGACAAATTGTGCATCCAACGGCTTTTGCAATTCGTCTTTGACCATCAAGGCCACTTGTTGGGTGCATCTTTCTTAGTTTTTGCTTTAGAGGCTTGATTTTCGGATCAAGCATTAAGTTGTGCATGACTAGCTGCGGGTCTAGTCCTGGCATATCTTTGTACGACCATGCAAAAACTTCCTTCTTCTCTTTGAGAAGGGCAATATATTCGGCTTGCTCCTCGGGGGAAAGGCTTACCCCCAGCTTGAGAATCCATGGATTCATTGGATCTGTGCCGATGTCTACGTCAGTCGTCTCTTCGACTGACATGTGGGATCCGTCCTCCAACTGATGTGGAGTTGGGATTAAATGGATATCATCAGGTGAGTTAAGATCTACGTTTGGGACCTCGGGTCCCTCTTCAGCTTGAAAAATATCTTGAGTTGTCCTTGGGGTAAAATGAAGCATTTCATCGAAAGGCCAGTACTCTGATGGTGACAATGGTGAATTGACGCGATCCCAGTCAATGGCATCCATGTTTAGATGCAATGACCGTGATGGATCGGTCGGATTGCGGATGGGTGTGGTCAAATCAATGGAGATCATGTGGATGGAATGAATTTGGTCTCCAGAACCACGGGTGTGATGACTTGATTCTTTTAGATGTTCCCTATACTCTGGATGCGGCTCTACGGGAACAGGCACGAATGGATCCTCTCTAGGTGCAAATTCATCTCTATGTGTGAAAAGGAAGGCGGGGTCTTCCCTCGGTACTCTTGTCCTGATGGGATCTCGAGGTGGACGATGCTCATCTTGAATTTGGAGCCATAGGCCTAACACTTGGTCCCACCTCGTTGGGTCTACGTGCCATTCATGTCCTAACCGTATACCCATTTGTCCCATTAGATCTTCATGAGTTAGAGCACGGTGATGTCGTCGCGCATGTCTGAGATAGTCCATTTCAGTTTCGTCTTCTGAATCGCTTTCATAGATCCAAAATTGTTCATCCTCTTCAGCATCTGTTGCTTGCGACATTGAGGACTCTTCCTATTCCAGTGAATTAATCTGGTCCCATTGCGGTTGTTCCACTCTTAGTGGAGGGACCTGATTCTTTTGAGACTATGTTATTTCATCTGGAACCTCTAAGGGGAACAGCTTCAGAAAAATGTCCGGAAGCCGTTGTTGTTCTCTTTGATGATTGCTCTCTGAACTTCCACCTCTCTCTAGCAAAGGAGAGGGATTATTGTTGTTTCCAGGGGTGTTTGTAGACCATGGGAGATAATCCCCTAAGGTGTATTCTGTGTTTGGATTGGCGTACGGGTCTTGTGCCAATCCCCCCCTGTTGCCTATTTCTAGGCCTTGCATATTTTCAACCAAGATGTCTAATGGCGGGGGATGGTTGAACCCTACCCCTGACTTGTCATATGGCATCTGATATCTTGGTTGGCAAAGGATCCGCATCCCTTGCTCATATCTGCCTAGCCCATACCCATGCCAATTGCATTGTTCGAGATATTTTAGGGCAAATTCTGGGTTCGACCGATAATTGATGTTTTCGACAAAAGGCTCTTCATCTGTTTCCTTTTGTTCGCATGGTTGAGAACCATGATCAAGGCCCCCATACACAAAATTCGTTTGGTTCGGTGGGTAGCCTAGAGGGACGATTTTCCCAATGGGAAGGCGAGGTCTTCCCATGTCTTGTACTGACTCCAGTGTGGGGGTTGCCACAACATTTTGCACTATGTATTCTCCCAGGCCTGTACTGGCCATCTCAACAGTGATTGTTGATGATTGGGTAGGAGGAAACGGTAGTCCTTCCTGAGTCCATTCCATGTTTGGTGGTTCAGGAATCTTGGTTTCCGTTGCGTTGGGCGCTTCCTCTGTTGATATCGCTGAAATCGTGGGCAACCCCTCTTCTAGAGGCTTAACCTCTTCCATGATTTGCTTTCCCTTGTCCTTCTGTTGGGCCACGATAGGTGGCGTTGATGATGAAGGAGTAGGTGATGAAGTCTCACCTGGCTGGGATTTTGCCTTGTTGGCCACCAGTGGTGCCTGCGGTATCGGACCCTGTTTAGATGGATTTAATTGAAAATCCAAATGCGTTGATGGGAGGGTCGATTGAGGTATGAATTGTACCGCATTGCAATACTTGAAGGGCTCTAAGTCCATTGGGACTACATGTATTTGCCCTTCATAGGCATACTTCAAGCACTGGTGTGCGATCGAGGGGACACACTTCATGTCCCTGATCCAAGGCCGCCCTAGCGAGTATATTATAAGCCATTTCGCCTTCCGGCACATGGCACGGTGTGGGTATTGACTTTTGTCCTACCGTATAGGCGAGAACAACCGTGCCGACTATCGAGCAAATTGCATCGTTAAAAGCTCACGGTGTGTACGTGGAAGCGGTGATGTGAGAGGTGGCGGTTTTAAATGCTTTAACGCTACGGTGGTTATAATGTTCTTTGGACGAGCCGGTATCTATCGGCACTCTCTTGTACGGGATCCCGTTGACCCGCGCGATAACGTGCGGGGGTGGATCCGGCATGTCATTTGATATCGTTTTGACCTCTTTTTCTTTGAATGTGATGACTGGCTCCGTACATTGTTTCACATGTCCCACGAAGGCGTTGAAAGAATTTGCTTCGTGGGGTTGTACTTCAATGGCTTTTAAAATGTCCATAAGAGCTTCTCTATGGGGAGCTGATTGTTGAATAAGCTCGTAGATGGACAGCCTAGCCGACGTGGTCCGCAAACTCTGCGTGAGTTTGGTTCGTATCGTGACCTCAGGTCTAGGCGGAGGTAACTGCGTTGGGCGTTGTTGAGGCTGCGATGTCGACGGAACTTCCCTCGCAGCTACCTCGGGGGCAACTGTTGGGTATTTTCTGTTCCTTGTTACAATGCTAATCATTCCCACAAATCCTTGCGCGGGAAGATCTTGTCGCACCTCGTTAATCTGGAGCGGTTTTGTACGTGCCTCGTGGGCAGGCAAGGGGTCCTTGAATACCCCCATTTGTTGGTTGTTTGGTGCGATGGGGTTGTCCACGACCAATGTTCCGTTGTCGATCAAATCCTGGACTAGTTCTTTGAATTTCCAGCACCCATTTAGGTCATGTCCTCTGCGCCTATGGAATCTGCAATACAATTCCTCCCTATACCCCCTAGGCTTGGGAACGTTAGGGTCAAAAATTTGGATTTCTGGCAGAGTAACTAAATTTGCCGTCGACAAGCGGTCAAATAAGGAGTCCCTAGACTCCGCATAAGGAGTGAATTGTCGCCTAGGGCGACGCTGCTGATACTGCTCCTGTCTTTTGTTATCTCTTTCGTAAGCGGGAGGCACTTGCTCAGTAGTTAGCCTTTTGAGGCTGCGTTTCTTGCACAAGCGCGGGGACATTTATCGCAACTTGGTTGGCTGCAGCGTGTTGTGGTTGCGTTGTCCCAGTTTTAGTGGTTTTATTCCACTCTTTCTTCTTAGGCTTGGCAATTGCGCCTTCGCCTATCTTAATCTCTTCTATGACTCTGGCTTGCGCCAAAGCTTCTTCTAAGTTGTCATATTGTCGCAGTAACAATAGACCAGAGATTGATTTTAAGCAACTTTTTGCGAACATTTGCGTGAGGTCCGACATGGGAGGACGGTAGGGTAACTTAGAAAGCAAAGCTCTCCATCGGTTCCCATACGCTGCCATTGTTTCCTCCTCAAATTGTTTAAGGCTAGCAAGATCACTAAGTGATGCCTTCTTCCTTGTGTTGAAGGCGAAACGTTCAAGAAACGCATCTACTAGCTGATCTAATCTGCTTATGCTGTGTTTGGGCGGTTGTGTGAACCAATCCGAGGCAGGGCCTACGAATGTGGTTATGAATGTTCTAAGCAATAATGCGTCATTATCTTGGATGCCGAAGCATTGGCTTAGAAATCGTGTAACGTGTTCTGTGCGTCCTCTTCACCTTTAAAAGCGCCAATTGAGGCAACTTGAAGTGTTCGGGGTAAAGAGGTGTAGGCACCGAGGGATGCACCGGATTATTGCGGAGTAGACGTAATGTGGGTTTTTGATGCCCAGCGGCTTTTGTCTCCACGAGACTCCAAACGCTCCAATAGCGCTTGGTATGCATCGGAAGATTTTATTTCTTCCTCTCTTGTTCGCTCTTGTTGCAAGTTACGGTAAGCCGGAGGCCTATGGAGGTGTGGCCGAATGGCATCCTTCCTGCCTTGATGGGGAGTTTCAATATATTCCTCTTCTGGTTCATACTCCTCATAAAATTCTTGAGGAGTCTCTGGGCGAAACCTGCGACCCTGATCAAGCTCTTGCTGAAGGTACCCATCATTGTTTCGGGGAGTTGCCTCCCTCTCGAATCTATGGGGTCTTGGAGGCAGAGCTTGACGAGGTCGTGGAGACCTGTCTTGCACCAACGGATTACGCCTCTCATACTGTTCAGCTCTTTGGATGCGAGGGGTTGGCCCCCTCTCAGGTATTTCATAGCGTAACTCATCCGCTTCGCGTTGCATGCGTTCTTTATCCAAGCGGTATTGATACTCTATCTCTTGTTGACTTTGTTTAAGCCGCATGATTTGGGCTTGACGGATGGTATATCTAGCGACAGTCGGGTCAATTTGATCTACCCTATTTTGTTCAGAAGGTTCAAATGTTCCTCCTATGGGTTTACCTCGGTTTTGATGCTCTAAAATCTCAAGGGGTCGCTTCCCTCTATCGAGGTAGGCGGTATGTGCTCGAGGTTCTGGCCTCAAGGGGTGATCATGATATCCGGCTGGTGCAGAAGCATAAGGTTCCCGAGTTGTATGTTGTTGTCCTTGAGGAATGCGATGATCTTCCTCATATTCTCTCTCATAGGTGCGTAAGGGGCAGGCGGAGTTAGGTCACCCTGTGTGAGGAACCCTACGCTCTGGATTTGGTCTCTCTGTTCTGATGAGAGGTAAAGAAGGGATGCCATATCCACGTTGCCCCTCTAAATGTACGGTGTGCCTGTTTAGCGCTTCATTGCGCGGTGGCCACTCGTGCCTAACTTCAAGAGGTGATTCTCTATTTATGTCAAGGTCTACATGTAAGGCATCTTCCCGAAAGGGGCTGCTTTGAATAGGCATACCCCACCGAGGATTCTGAATTGGATTCTTTTGTAGGTTTGACCTATAAGGCGGTATGACCAAATCCTCAGGACTGAAGTGAAGGCGACTTGTGCCTGCTTTTTGTGTACCTTTCGGAGCTTCTGCCCTTGATTGGGCTTGACTGCGGGTGTACACCATTGCGGTGCTTCTATGCTATCTAAATAAGTTTTTATCTCGTTTTTATGATTTTCTTTTTTTTTTTGTCTACACTAAGCAGAATTAAACACACACATTCACAAAACCGTGATTATCTCTTTTAAGGATTCTTGGTGTGTCCTAAAGCTGGTTTAGTGCATTTTGATGTTTTGTTTTGTTTTTGTAGGTTTTGTAGAACGTTTAAATGCATCATGTAGGCTCTTATAACTCCAAAAAGGTCGCCCCTTCAATATACCGGCCGAGTCGATATACCAACCTCTCTATATACCCGCCCTTACGAGAGGGAGACTATAGGTACGTGAGAGGAGAAGGTACGTGGTACGTAGGCAGTACAGAAGGGGGATTGTCCTGTTAATGGCACCTACCATAGAAAACTTATCCTCGCGCGCATGGGAATCACCCCAGCTACGCTCGGTCTATCTTCGTCAGGATTTACGCCTAACAACAGTTGACAATCGGGAAATGGATGCAAATCAAGCCAAGGTGGTGATTAAATCCACCAATGGTCTTGATCAAGGGCTGGGGTCTTACGACCAGCTCCTTGGTTTAAAATTGTTTCGTGATGTGTGTGGGATTCGTTTTATTCAACAAAAATGAAACTAGCATACATGACTTTTCCTAATGCAATGCAGGATTAAATGAAAACAATTAAAGAAACAGAAACGAGAAACAGAAAAATATAACAGAGATCATGAAAATCCCTACCTCTTCTCTGCTTGCTCCTGTTGTCTCTGAATTTCTGCTCTGAAAATCCGTAGACAGGAATTCGTCCCTCTGGGAGACGAATTGCAGAACGGAATTCGTCCCTCCCAGAGACGAATTTGAATTCGTCTCAGGGTCGAGGCAATTGCGAGAAAGAATTCGTCCCTGTCAGAGATGAATAGCAGTCTGCAACAAAAAAAATGTACCTATCAAGCACAAACACAAAACTTTGATCAGTTTACGTGATTTCAAAAACCAGGGAACGAGGGTCCCACCGTGATCGCCACCTGAAAGCACGAGATTCCGGGCAAAGGAAACACCAAGTGCGATTGCATTCAAAATTAAGTACGCTTAAGTCCTAGAAATGTAAATTGCATGAAATGGAAAAGAAACACATTGGAAGAGACACAATCAAATAGAGAAAACACAGCCCTTTCATTAATATCCCTTGATCTCTGTTACAATGACGTCTCCTCCCTTTTCAGGGGCTAGGAGCGCAAATAGAGTTTGATTACAATCATTGAATGATTCCTCTTTTCGCGTGCCCACGATTGCAATGGGCGGGCCAAGATGATGCCGCCGCTGATGTCGATGAGTTCTTCACCTCTGCTTGCTTCTCCTGTGAACAAAGAAACGACCAAGATGTCAGTAGCACTGCTTGCAAATGAAAAGCGTTTGCTCTCTAAAACTAACGAAATATGCATGTAAATATTTGCATGAAACAGTGATTACAGTGAGTCCAAATGGCTTCAAAACTTGACAGAAGGTAAGAAAAGTTACCAGAAGGCCACTGCACTGAGGCAGCTGGCCAATCTACCTTCAACTGGAATTCGTCCCTGGGCAGGACGAATTATGATTGCAATTCGTCCTTGGGTGGGACGAATTCTTCGTGTTGAAGAAACCGACTCTGTTCTTGCTCCAATGTCGGATCTCGAGACCTGCAAAATGCCTGCAAATAGGGGGGTTATGTAATTGGGGCCATTTTGGGACGACCCAGATGGTCGGATTTTCCCAATTTGGCCTCCACCCTCGGGAATTTGACCTCGACACCTGCAAGTTAGCGAAACGACAAAGCAACACAAAACATACTAAAATCTGACCAAAAGTTACAAAATTGCAGCTATGGATTAATCAAACCTAATAACACAAAATGCAATCTAAAAAATGATCTAAAATGCTCAAAAACTAAAAATAGGACTTGGGAGGTGCGGGGGTGCCCAAGTGGGCCTCCCACCGTTGGCACTTGATTTTGGAGCCAATCCACCGGGGATGGGCCCAAAACCTCTTAGGATTGGGGGTCGGCGAATTGGTTGGTTCAGGTGTCCATGCGTTGGATTTGGGTAAGGTTCGAGCTTCCAAAGGCCACCCAACAACCTCCCTTGCAAAAGAGATTGGTGGATGTGGGAAGGTGAACCAAAAGGGATGCAAGTGGGTCTTCAATTCGGCAGCACTTCGTTGCTTGAAAACTCCTTCAACCTCTCTATTTTGGGTGAGAAAAGTCCCACCTTTTATAGACCCATGGGGTCTCTTTTGGGAGGGAAGCACAAATGCCATGTGTTGGCCATAGGCGCCATGTGGCAGTCTTGTCTTCCCATGAGGGAGGGGAGTCCTCCGTTGACTTGAGCTTTGATAAATGCCTTTTGTGATAGTCTTCTAACGGCCCCTCTGTCCACCTACACACGCGTGCAAGGCGAGAGTCCTTAACTGACTGTTGCGGGCTGCCACTTGGCACCCTTTGCCTTTTTGCCCGTTAAGCTTAGAATTCGTCCCACCCGGGGGACGGATTCGAGAATTCGTCCTGGGGTGGGACGGATTCTATTTTGAATTCGTCCCTGGGTGAGACGAATACTAGGCAAAGTGTCCAAGTGTGCCAAATTGCTTCTTGACCTTACAAAATTGCTATGAAAGTGGTTAAGACCACTTGTTTAACCTCTGAGGGCTGCCCTGGGGGCTGTGTTTGTCAAAGCGATCAGTGTTTGCAGTCACATAATCGGATTGGTACTGTTTTGGTGTCTACACTCCCTATATACCTATGAGTATGTGATATCTCACAGTCATGTACAAATGCCATCTAAGGCCTAGGTATTTGAGTTTAATCATCCATCACTTCATTAGATTCTTTATAGCTAATTTATCTTAGCTAGTAACAAAACCTATTTATAATATTTTAAAACCTCCAATAGAGGATTTCTAACCTATTAAATCTAGGTGAAATAATACGAGATATTATAGGATAGTTGTAACACAAGCTACCATAACATACAACATTTAATAATTTGGAGAAAAATAAACACTTTTTAATGAATAATGTGATATGGTTGCACTATGGCAATGATTCTCAAAAAAAAATTATAAAAATAAATCTTGTTTCCACAATGGAATTATCTCCAGATTAAGATTTAATACTAAATGTAATGGTTTTCCTTTAAATCATTAATAAGAGCCATTATAAACTCATAAAGGAAATAAAATTCTTTAAATGAACATAATAAGCAAGAATTTAATACTAATATGGATGCATTATATTGCAAGATGGTTGTACTTTACTAGGGGTTGTCAGGAAAATATAGGAAAAAGGAGTTTTGTTGCCATAATGGAACAATCCCTAGATTAATATTTAACAAAAATGTAATGGTTTTGCTTGTGAGAGTTTATAAAAACCATTATAAAATCATAAAAGAAATATAATTCTTCAAAATAAACACAATAAGCAAGAATATTATTGATAACATTGAAAATTTTACTTTCTATTGTAGGCAAAATCAAGGGAACAAGCTTGTTTATAAGAAAAAATATATATTCATCCTAACCATATTTAAGATTAGACAAAAAATATATTTTAATTATGTAACCTTAATCATAGATATAAAGGGTCACCTTTCAATTCAAAATACATTCCCATTAATTACTAACAAAAACATTACAATAAATAGATAGGAAGGATTAGTGTATGAGGTCCTAATAGTATGACTTGTTTTTAGACATACTTTTACAAGGATGTACTTCCATTATAACATCTCAATTATACAATCTACTTAATCTTTCAAGATTTATTTTATTCATATAATTTACGTATATGGTTTTGTCTAATATTTTTAATCATTTATTTTTAGGATGGAAAATGTAATATGACCAAAAAGCTCATATGAATTATAAATTATCAATCAACCATCTATACTCAACTCATTAAATTACTTGACATAAATTTAATTGATGGATTTTGCAACTCAACTCCATCCATTGTTTATAATTTTATTATCTTCGAATAGCCTAAGCTAGTCATGCTAGCCAACCATCCAAATGAAATTACTAGGGGGTAAAAAGAACATATGCCTCTTAAGGAATATAACACCGTACTCAAATGCCCCCATACAAAACTCTACGGAGATTCAACCTTTCATACTTCAATCATAAGACCAAAGTAGTACCAATTGTCATTGCACATTGCATTATATATGAAATGGTGGATTGGATATAATTTAATCCTTACATCAACAATTTCTAATTATCCAACATAGTCCTTTTCAGCTTGGGATAATAATAAGATATAATTCTATATACATGAGATAATTAATAAGAGAAAAACTTAAATATGTACAAGTTTTGAACTCAATACTAGCCAAAAAAAATGTGTAACCATATTTGTGCCTATTTGAGCGATTACTTATATTTTTAAGTGATTTTCTCACATTTTTCAAGTAAAATAGCATCCATTTTTGAGTGAATTGATAACCTTTACTAATTGGGAACACCCCTTCCTAAGCCAATTGACATATTTTACTAAGTGAATAAGCATGTTTTATTATGTAAATTAACGTTACATATATATTGATGGAATTGGAACCCTTTGCAGGTGAATCATTCAATTTGACATAAATCCTTTTTACTTTATCATTTAAGGATATTCTTGATGTATGGAGAAAAGGATTAGTCTAATCCTCCAATGGCTCTAGACTTCTTGTGACTATGGAAAGTCTAGGATAATTCTTACATGGATCAAAAATATAATTAAAAAGGATTGAAAGATTTTCAATTTAGGGGTATTCACAAATTATCATTCTATTAAAAAACAATGAGGTTGGGATTGAATAAAAAGTATCCATCAACTATCATTTAGTGGTCATAATTGGGATATTTGAGCATATATATAGAGAAAAAACCTAGAATTAAAGGATTAGAATATGAAAGATAAGAGATTATAGGGTTAGTGTTAGGTCCAAATCCAAAACCTATGCTTGTAAGATTAGAATAAGGATAAGGAGATCAATTACTCTATGGTTAACCTTTCATGATATCTTTTAAATTTTCTAATGATCAGGTGTAATTGCCAAACTACTTTTAGGATAAAAATATAGCCTAGGATAAATATTTGTAAACTAAAAAAATTGCTTTAAAACCCATATAGCTAAATGTAAGAGGAATATGCAGATAGGTAAAAATTTCCCTCAAGATAGGTATGCATTCAAATATGATAAACCTGAAGTGGATGGTATTGTCCCCATTCCTTAATAGCTATATGAAAATTTTTAACTATTGTTAAAACACAAATAGATAAAAGATCATATTTTATTTTACTAAAGGTTGGCCAAATTACATAAACCCCATGGCAAAGTTTCCGAATTGAAATAAGTAACATTATATGTGGATATTGATAATTTATTTTCAAATAAGCGAAGGTTGGGATCATGTAACAATTAAATTACTATAATACTAAAATAGGAAATAAATTTAATGATTAAACATAGATTGATTTTATTTAGCTAAATGAATTCACTAGACGAATTATGACCTATCACAAAGAAATAATTATTTATTATTATATTTATATCCATACCTTTTTCTATTTTGTACTATGATATATTATAATAGATACCACTACTACTTCTAAACTGACTACCTATACATACAATATGTCTAGCTCCATCGTTACCCAAATATTCATTAATCATATTTTTTGATTGCGTGGTATGCATACCTCTATAATCTTTGATCTCAACCCAAATCTTACTAATATTTTTTGGATGAAATTATTTTAGTTGTATGGAATCCAAGTACAAATATGCTCAACATACCATCCATAAAGAAATGAGCAAACTAAAATTGGCAATAAGTGCATAGAGGCTTAGTGACGTTGCTTTACTTTGGAGCATCAAATGCAATGGACCAAATGAAATGATATCATTTATCATACAACAACTAAGATGGCCTTATATGAAGTTATATGTGACCATTCATCATCATCTCTCAACTTATATTTTCTAAGCAACTTCTGCATATAGACTATTGATTCTACTCTTAGCAATTGGGAGGCCCTACTTCTATAGCTCAAGTATAATTTAGGAATGAACCTAAATCAATTGAAATAAAAGGTATATCAACACAAATTTAAAAGAGATTTTTATGAAGGAGATTTGGTCTTTCTCATAAGAGAATCGTACAAATATATGTTCTTAAAGATACAATATAATCATAAGATTTTACCCAAGTCCTGTGGGCTCAATTGAGCTTTGTAATAGATTGGCACTATTGTATATAGAGTAGACTATTTTGAACCGAATATCATCGAAACTATGCAATTGAACCATTGCATATCTATTGGTACAATGACATGGATTGCATTTTGAATATACCACATAGTAACCACTTCATTTATTTCACCAATAGTATCCGCATATCTAGATTTCAAAATAAAGTTTTTTTAAGGGAGGCTAATGTTAGGACCTCAAGTCCTAAACCTTTTTTATTTACTTATGGCAATAGTTTAGTTAGTAATCAATGAGAATCTATTTTGAACGTAAAGTTATCCTTGATCATTAATATTAAGAGTAGATCGCTCGGATAACTATTTTTTGCTAATTCTAGAGCATTAGGGTTAGATTGTCTTACCTATATATATTGTCTTTTCATAAAAGTTGATGCATCTTGAAGAATTATGCTTTGCTCATAAAGGAGGTTACCCCATCAAAGTGACCTATGCTATAGTGTAAAGTCTTTAGTGTTATCAATAAAACTTTTGCTTGTTTTATTCATTCTAAGAAATTTTGTATATATTAATTCTTGCGAGTAAAAATTTTACAAATATACTCAAGAAATAATTATAAGATTTTTTTTAATTGGTCATAAAAAAGTGCAAAGGGTGCATTATAACAACATAGTGGTATTATAACAATTCAACATTTATAAATGTATGACTCGTCAAGATTTGAACCTTGGTTTCTTCTCTTTAAAATGATAAAATCTAAACAATTAAACTGTAATAAAACATAATTATAGTTTAAAATATTTAAATATTTAAACTAATTTATCCTCATATATATTTTATTTAAAAATAAATTATAAAATTGAAAAAACGTACATATTTTCTATCAATGACTTACGTCTACACAGTAAGGTGTATTATTTTTAAAATATAAAATATTAATTATAAAATATAAAATATAAGTATGAATCCAGCTGGAGGAAACGTGAAAATGCGACAAAGCATAAATATAAAATTCGATTATCCGGGGAAGGAAAGCAGCAAAACATAAATATAAAATTATAAAAACCGAAAAATATCGGTAGGAGAGCAGAGTACAAGACATGCAGCATAAAAATAATTATCCTCATATATATTTTATTAGAAAATGAACTATAAATTTGAAAAAACATACATGTTTTCTACCAATGACTTCCGTCTAAACATATTTTAAGTTATATTATTTTAAAATATAAAATATTAATTATAAAATACAATTATGTATCCAGCTGGAGGAAACGTGAAAAATGCAACAAAGTCAATCACACAATCATGTCGAAATGCAGCCACAACCTCATCAACTTGTCCAGTCATACCACCAAGTGCCGCAACATCAACCCCATCAACATGTCCGGTCATACCACCAAGTGCCACAACAGCAGCAACAACCACCACAGCGACAGTTTTTTTAGCAACAACCTCAAACCCAGTCCGCATCAGCTCATCATGTATAGCCTTCCCTGCCGCTTCCTACCGAGCCTCTTTCCACAGTTACAACTCCTCCTGCAGCGGCCATTTTTACTTGCTCTGCCGTAACAAATTTTCTTTTAACTTGTAATCGGTCAGAACATACATCTCCAGCCGGACAGAAGTATTATTATAACTGTGTGTACCAATGTGTCAAAGAGTTGGTAATCTTGACTACCATTGAAGGCAGATTTGAGCAAGTCGTTGAGAAGACTTGAGGGTAGATTTGAGAAAGTTTTTGAGAAGGCTTAAGGACATATTTGAGCAAGTCCTTGAGAACTCTTGAGGGCATATTTGAGAAAGTTTTTGAAAAGTCTTGAAGGCATATTTGAGTAAATGTTTTGAGAAGGCTTGAAGGCATATTTGAGCAAGTCTTGAGAGAAGACTTAGAGAGTTTTGGTGCAGGTTTGTGAGTAAAGTTAGAGAATATTTGTGCTAGACTTCAAATAGAGTTTGGTGCAGATTTGAGAAAGAGTTGAGACTAGGCTTTAGAGGTGATAGAGCAAAGAGGATAGAGTTCTCTATTGTATAGAGGTCCATCAGCCAGTATAGTGGGAATAGAGATCTCATGTGGAGAGAGATCCATAAGCCAAATTAGTGAGGATAGAAGTCTTCTAGAAATTCATCAACTAGAGTAGAGGGGATAGAGTTGTCATATGGGTAGATATCCATTAACCAAAGCAAATGGGAAAGAGTTCCCCAATGGAGAAATATCTATGAACCATCTGGATACATAGAGTTATCATGTATAGAGATCCACGAACCAGTTGAGGAGATATAGTTCTTTTGGATCAAGTTCTATGAACCAGAGCTAGGTGATACAGTTCTCTTATGGAGAGAGATCCATGAACACATGCAAGGGGATAAAGTTATCCTATGGAGAGAGATCCAAAAAATATATCATAGGGGATTGGTGTCTCCTTTGGACATAGGTCCATAAACATTGTAATAGGGAGTTGATTCCCAAGATATTTGTCGAAAATTTTTAGAAGAAATATTTTATCTGTGGAGTAGTCCATATTGGGTAAATCGCGTTAAATTTATGTCTCTCTTATGTGTGATGATTTTTGTATTACTTTAATTACTACTATTGATATTGTCATTAATAATATTGGATAATATTGTTTGGAAAAAAAAAAAAAGGTTGATCTTATACTGTTCACCCCCCTCTAAGTATAAGCCTAGGTTCTTCAATTCAAACCTCGATCAATGTTGATTCATGTGAATTATGTATATTTCAATTGGATATTTTATTCTGGTAGCTTTATTTCATACAAATATTGCAATAGGATTCAACATTATGGATTTTTTCAACCTGTATGATAGTCAAAGTTTTTTGGGAGAAGTTTTTCTCATAGAGCCACCATATTTTGAAATCCAATACGTCTTGTAGATACTGATCTTAGCATATGATACTTTAATTCTAACAAGATTCTATGATCGAATAATACCGTAGAAGGTAAGAAAATATAATAGTGAATGTCACAAGAGCATTGCTTACAAATAATGAAGAGATTAAAATACAAAGCATGAAAGAGAAAAATGAAGTCCATTCTCCAATATGAAGAAGTATGAGAGATTGTTACAATAAAGAAACCAAACACTCTTAGTGTATATGAAGAAAGAGCATGGGATAAAAAAAATAGAAATGAATTGATGTTGATAAATATCTTTGTGTATGATCGAGTCCAAACATAAATTTACAACATGAAGAAGTAGAAAAAATAGTAGAACATGATAAGATTATTTTGATTCTTCTACAAGATCTTCCATCATACAAGCATTTATTAACATCTTTAAGTACATCGAATTGAGATGTCACATATGAAAAAATTGTTGATCTACTTCAACAAGAGGGTTTTTACCATTTTTTATAAACATTTGATTATCATTAGTAGTACGAAAAGTTGGTCTAGCATCACAGCTTAGCCAAAGACCTAAGCTCTATTACAGTTTTAGATTTTCTTAGTATAATATAGAAACGTATTCGTATATTATTTACACAATTTTCATAAGTTATTTTAATGAACTTATTTACTAATTATGAGATCCAAGTATTAATGTATTTACTCGGATGACCTCAAACTCTACTTTAGTTCAGTACGGAGTTTCACTTTTATCATTTTTAGCTATGAACCTTTGGATCATATTTAAAATTTCCATAATACAGATGTTCTCTAATTGGAAGGTTTTCTCAAGAAAACAAAGGAGCTCTCAACATTATAATTTATTTTTAATAAACATAAAGCTCACGGGTTTTCTTCTCACAAAGTATAATCGATTTCATTAAACTTATTAATTCATCTCAATCTTGAGACTAGAAGAGTGTCGGGTTGCTAACATCACAATACTTTTATTTTGAAAGAGACATTAATACAAATAATTTTAATAATACTAATTTAGAAAGAACATGCAATAAAAGATATCTTCTGAAATTAACTTCTCGGTTTTGATTTGCAAAGGTTCTTAGAATATTGCATTCTAGTTTTGAAGGAAGCTTTCAAAAACTGTTGATAGAGTTGAAATTCAAATTTACACAGCTTCGTTATAAAGACACTATAACTAAATATTAACTTAACCCTTTTATTACAAGTACACAACTTTCACAAATATTTTATTTTATTTAAAATATTTCCACAAGAAGACCACTCACAACATGTTCCACGACTGGGTTATTTACATTATAGTAATTCTTGAACACAATTAATATTATACACACTCTGTCTTTATTTACTTTGTTATAGAGAATGAATTTTATTTGGTTCTCCTACAACCCATCAACTTTATGTTGGGTAAAACAAACCAAATAATCTACAATTGGCACGTGTTGAGGTGTGCCCAACTAGATATTCACCTAGATTATTTCTTTTGCCATTGTATTTCACTTAGGGATCGGATTCCACCCCTTATCACTAAGAATATTAATGGATTCTTACGCAACCCTTTTACATAGGAGTAAATCAGGAAGGTGGTTTTCAACGTGGATGGTTACAGCTCTCTAGGATCAGATGGCTTTCCCACTGATTTCTTTCAAAAATTTTGGGATATCCTAGGCGATGATGTAATGGAAGCTATAATTGAGTCTCAAAAAGACATGGAAATCCTAGAAGGATTTAATGCTACATTTTTAGTCCCCATACCTAGACTAGTGGGAAAAATGGAATTTTCTAGTTTTTGCCCTATCAGTTAATGTAACACTCTGATGAATATTCTCATGAAAATAATCACCAATATAATTCTTATCAGTTTGTGATAATAATAGGGCGGTGTCACTTAGGGATCAAATTTGACCATTTATACCAACTAAATGAATACTTCTAACATTAATACAGGTCAAGCATTAACATATATAAATCTACCCTTCCTAGCTTTCTCACCATTTTCAAGGCAATCACATCTATTAAAAGAAATTCACACGCTATTTTATTACAGCCTATAATTTTCTAGATAAAACAATAGGTCCTAGATTAACCTCTATAATTTTCTTTTTTCATTAGACAATGAAAACCATTCACGCAATACAAACACTTCCAACATCAATATTTCATCTTTGACATTGACTTATGAGTCCACAATTATATCATGGAAGTTCAACCATCCACAAACATGAAGCTATTCTCTTTTTCCTTTGCAATAATTTTTTTAAGAAAATAAATAAATGATAAGGTGTAGTTGTTAAATAATACTCTACTACCGAAATTTTTGAAATCAATCCACATACAAAATTTCAATACTACAAGATCCCTTTCGAGATTCTACAACCATGTCATTCATCTATTTTTCTTTGAAGGAACATAAGTTAAGATTTACCATGGAATCAATCAATACAATTGCATACGACAAAGTTCTTTAAAATAATAAAAATTTTCAATAGTTCAACAAATTTCCATCACAAACAACTTTGTCTACCTTTTCAAGAGAAATATAAAACATATCAACAAGAAAAGACAAGCTCAAATGAAGCAAAGCAAAATTTCTCAAGAATTCTTCCCATGCATGCAAAACTAGTCACCCAACAAGTTCCTACAACTTCTAGCTCACCCCCTCTTCTTTTTTTATTAATTTATCAAATATGCATTTTCTTTTCAGTTTCACAACTCAATAATAATCATAGCACTACTCTACTATTCACTAATTGTTTTAAAATATGGCTCTCGTGTATTAAGTATATTTAATGTCAAGTAGACAACATGAGCTCACACTTATATCACACAATAAACATTTCACAAAGCAATACATACATAATGCAATCGACATGACATGCAGTTTGATGAGTTTGCATGTACTCACATGTTGAATTATCACTTTTATTTTTTTCATCCATTTGTTTTATTCACGAAGGCTTATATCTAGTCCTACACAATGACTATCATCCTGTTCAACTAAGGCATATGTTCCGCATTCTATAAGAAAAAGCAAGTTTAAATACATCAATTCGAAAAAGCTAGTCCCTCGAAATTATTCTCATATATATTTTATTAAAAATAAAATTGAAAAAATATAAATATTTTCTATCACTCACTTCCATCTACACATATTTTAAGGTATATTATTTTTAAAATATAAAATATTAATTATAAAATATAAAATATAAGTATGAATCCAGCTGGAGGACACGTGAAAATGCGACAAAGTCAAATTCCGGGAAGGAAAGCGAAAAAGCATAAATATAAAATTAAATTATCCGAGTAAGGAAAGCAGCAAAACATAAATATAAAATTATAAAAATTGAAAAATATAGGTAGGAGAGCAGAGTAGAAGACATGCAGATAAAAAAATCTCGATATCGCATCCGTCTAGAAGAAAAACAAAAATTGCGTTTTCATTACGGACTGACAGACCGACAATTACTTCAATATGTCCGTATCGCTAGAAGAGCCGAAGGATCGACGGGCGAGGTCCTATTGCAATTACTTGAAATGCGTTTGGATAATATTATTTTTCGATTGGGTATGACTCTTACCATTCCTGGAGCCAGACAATTAGTCTGCCATAGACATATCCTGGTCAATGGCCGTATAGTAGATAAACCAAGTTATCGTTGCAACCCCTACGATGTTATTACTATAAAAGATCAACAAAGATCAAGAAATATCATTAAGAAAAATATAGATCATTTACCCTCCTGTCTAATTCCAAATCATGTATAAATGCGAATGAGACCTTTATATAGGCAATACATACCTTTCTAATTTTAGATTTCAAATTAGGGTTTTTTCTATTTGATATTATCCTGCATGTCTTCTACTCTGCTCTCCTACCTATATTTTTCAATTTTTATAATTTTATATTTATGTTTTGCTGCTTTCCTTACTCGGATAATTTAATTTTATATTTATGCTTTTTCGCTTTCCTTCCCGGAATTTGACTTTGTCGCATTTTCACGTGTCCTCCAGCTGGATTCATACTTATATTTTATATTTTATAATTAAAATTTTATATTTTATATTTTATAATTAATATTTTATATTTTAAAAATAATATACCTTAAAATATGTGTAGATGGAAGTGAGTGATAGAAAATATTTATATTTTTTCAATTTTATTTTTAATAAAATATATATTAGAATAATTTCCAGTGACTAGCTTTTTCGAATTGATGATATAAACTTGCTTTTTCTTATAGAATGCGGAACATATGCCTTAGTTGAACAGGATGATAGTCATTGTGTGTAGGACTAGATATAAGCCTTCATTGTGTGTAGGACTAGATATAAGCCTTCGTGAATAAAAGAAATGCATGAAAAAAATAAAAGTGATAATTTAACATGTGAGTACATGTGTGTATTGTTTTGTGAAATGTTTATTGTGTGATATAAGTGTGAGCTCATGTTGTCTACTTGACATTAAATGTATTAAGCATGTCGATTGCATTATGTATGTATTGTTTTGTCAAATGTTTATTGTGTGATATAAGTGTGAGTTCATGTTGTCTACATGACATTAAATATACTTAATATACTAGAGCCATACTTTAAAATAATTAGAAAATAGTAGAGTAGTGCAATGATTATTATTGAGTTGTGAAACTAAAAAGAAAATGCATATTTGATAAATTAATAAAAAAAAAAAAAGGGGTGAGCTAGAAGTTGTAGGAACTTGTTGGGTGACTAGTTTTGTATGCATGGGAAGAATTCTTGAGAAATTTTGTTTGGCTGCATTTGAGCTTGTCTTTTCTTGTTGATATGTTTTATATTTCTCTTGAAAAGGAAGACATAGTTGTTTGTGATGGAAACTTGCTGAACTATTGAAATTTTTTATTATTTTAAAGAACTTTGTTGTATGCAATTTTATTGATTGATTCCATGGTAAATCTTAACTTATCTTCCATGGTTGATGTTGATGTTGATGTTGCTGCTGTTGCTGTTGGTCGTATGACTGGACATGTTGATGGGGTTGATGTTGCTGCTGTTGCTGTTGGTGAGCAGAAGCAGCAGATCCAGTCATACCACCAAGTGCCGCAACAGCAACAGCAGCAACATCAACCCCATCAACATGTCCAGTCATACCACCAACAGCAACAGCAGCAACATCAACCCCAGTGTTTCCCAGAAGTTGGTGAACAGCAGCCACAACCAGCACAGCGACAGTTTTTTGAGCAACAACCTCAAACCCAGTCAAGACAGCAGGAACATACATCTCCAGCCGGACAGAAGTATTACTATAACTGTATTACTGGTGAGAGGAGGTGAGAGAAACCTCAGGAATTTAAAGCCTTCCAAGAGCAGCAACAAAAAAGAGGACAACCACAAGTATTGTGCCAGGTACAACCTCAGTCAATGAACCAATCACAGCACCAAGCAAGGACAACATCTACTGCCATTGCCAAACAACAACTTCTGGGAAACACTGATTGTGTGATTGCCGCATCTGCTGCTGCTGCTGTTCACCAACTTCTGGGAAACACTGGGGTTGATGTTGCTGCTGTTGCTGTTGGTGAGCAGAAGCAGCAGATCCAGTCATACCACCAAGTGCCGCAACAGCAACAGCAGAAACATCAACCCCATCAACATGTCCAGTCATACCACCAACAGCAACGGCAGCAACATGAACCCCAGTGTTTCCCAGAAGTTTGTGAACAGCAGCCACAACCAGCACAGCGACAGTTTTTTGAGCAACAACCTCAAACCCAGTCAAGACAGCAGGAACATACATCTCCAGCCGGACAGAAGTATTATTATAACTGTATTACTGGTGAGAGGAGGTGGGAGAAACATCAGGAATTTAAAGCCTTCCAAGAGCAGCAACAACAAAGAGGACAACGACAAGTATTGTGTCAGTTACAACCTCAGTCAATGAACCAATCACAGCAACAAGCAAGGACAACATCTACTGCCATTGCCCAACAACAACTTCTGGGAAACACTGGTTGTGTGATTTCCGCATCTGCTGCTGCTGCTGTTCACCAACTTCTGGGAAACACTGGGGTTGATGTTGCTGCTGTTGCTGTTGGTCGTATGACTGGACATGTTTATGGGGTTGATGTTGCTGTTGTTGTTGTTGGTGAGCAGAAGCAGCAGATCCAGTAATACCACCAAGTGCCGCAACAACAACAGCAGCAATATCAACCCCATCAACATGTCCAGTCATACCACCAACAGCAACAGCAGCAACATCAACCCCACAGAAGTTTGTGAACAGCAGCCATAACCAGCACAGCGACAGTTTTTTGAGCAACAACCTCAAACCCAGTCAAGACAGCAGGAACGTACATCTCCAGCCGGACAGAAGTATTACTATAATTGTATTACTGGTGAGAGGAGGTGGGAGAAACCTCAGTAATTTAAAGCCTTCCAAGAGCAGCAACAACAAAGAGGACAACGATAAGTATTGTGCCAGGTACAACCTCAGTCAATGAACCAATCACAGCAACATGCAAGGACAACATCTACTGCCATTGCCCAACAACAACTTCTGGGAAACACTGATTGTGTGATTGCCGTACCTGCTGCTGCTGATGTTCACCAAATTCTGGGAAACACTGGGGTTGATGTTGCTGCTGTTGCTGTTGGTCGTATGACTGGACATGTTGATGTGGTCGATGTTGCTGCTGTTGCTGTTGGTGAGCAGAAGCAGCAGATCCAGTCATACCACCAAGTGCCGCAACAGCAACAGCAGCAACATCAACATGTCCAGTCATACCACCAAGTGCAGCAACAGCAGCAACATCAACCCCAGTGTTTCCCAGAAGTTGGTGAACAGCAGCCACAACCACCACAGCGACAGTTTTTTGAGCAACAACCTCAAACCCAGTCAAGACAGCAGGAACATACATCTCCAGCCGGACAGAAGTATTACTATAACTGTATTACTGGTGAGAGGAGGTGGGAGAAACCTCAGGAATTTAAAGCCTTCCAAGAGCAGCAACAACAAAGAGGACAACGACAAGTATTGTGCCAGGTACAACCTCAGTCAATGAACCAATCACAGCAACAAGCAAGGACAACATCTACTGCCATTGCCCAACAACAGCCTGTGCAGAACGTTGGTTACTGCCAACAGCGACTAGTCAATACTAATATTGAAAGACCCAGCGAACAAGTAAACGAACCAGGCATTCCAAATGGTACTCTCACTTCAACTTGTACACCTCCTCATCTTACCTTTGAGTTTCAGACATGTTCTACTTCTAACGAGCAAGAGAGGCCTAGGGATGCTTCTGTATGCGTGGGATCAACTCATGCTGAGCCTTCTTATTTCTCTAATCAAGACACGTTGCCGGGCTCTTCTCATTTATCTAATCAAGACACGTTGTGGGACTCTTTTGATTTCTCTAATCAAGACACGTTGTGGGACTCTTTTGATTTATCTAATCAAGAAGACCAGTTGCCGGACTGCGATGAGTTGTTCACTGACATCGGTGTTTTCAGCGTTGATTCCCTCTTCAACCCAGATATCTAAGATTCGCGGAAATTTTATTTATGCTAGAAGCTGTCTCCCCATCAATTTCCAGCCTTTTCATATGTAATATTATTGTACAATCTTACAGTCAATTACAATGAACTTCTGAATCCGTTTTCGTTACAAATATGAAACAACTATAAATTAAGTATGACTCGTTGGAGAAGTTTGTTTTTATACTTTTTGAGAAGATTCAACTCTCATTTTTTTATGCTGTTTAAGTGTGTTTAATGTGAAATCGTGTTTTCAAAGAAATGCTAGTTGTGAATTATGTTAGAAAATTGACATCAAATTCTAGTTAGTATCTGTTTCGGTAGTTGGGATTGTTGGAGATCTTAATTAAAATTGTTAAATAGTTTATTGTTTGGTTATTTGATTTGAATGTTATGATGTTAAATTTATGTGTTTGAACATGTTACAAATATTAAATAAGGTCGTGTAGTTTGATTTGAATGTTATACTATTGAATTTTTGTGTTTAAATATGTAACAAATAATGAATAAAGTAGTGTAGCTCAATAATTCCTTCATTGTGGTATTAGAGTCATATCATTTTCAAAATTCAAAATTCAGAATTCATTCATCAGCTAAACAAAACACATTGAAAGAAATAAAAAAATTCAGAATTTAAAATTTCTACACAATACTACACAACACAGAAAGGCTTTGGCTTTTTTAATCCTACAAAGTTGCAGAGATCTATGGAATGTTTGCACAAAAAGGAAATCATTCAAAAATTACTCTTATCATTTTCAAATTTCAGAATCCATCCATTAACTACAAAAAACAATTTAAAAGAAATTAAAATATATATATATAATTCAAAATCTCTACATAATAGTACACAATACAAAAAGGCTTTGGATTTTTTAATCCTACAAAGTTGGAGAGATCTATGGAATGTTTACAAAAAAAAGGAAATCATTCAAAAATTACTCTTCTTCTTGAGGAAATGTGGGGAAATGTGAGAGGAAACACAAAGGGAATATTAGTTTTGTTAGTACAACAACAACGTGTCCCTTCCTCATGTTAGAAATTTTGAGTATAGTGTTGTCATTGATGTCAAAGGTAAAAAATAAATGCAAAGAAATTTTCCATGGTTGTGAAAGCAAGCAAAATAATTTTGAAGAAAATGATTATAATATTTAAATATTATTAAGAGAGTTTGGAAGTAACAAGGGCTTCATTTCGTAACAAAAAGGAAAGGGAGATTTTTCATTGGTGGAAAAATATCCAAGGCAAAAAGTTTACTTCTCATTGGTGAAAAAGACCCAAGTTAAAAGGTTTATTATAATATATATTTTTTAAATATTATAATACCTAAGTTTAAAATTATATGGTACCAAACACAATTCAAATTATTTTTAAATAAATTTGAAAGGTGGGTCGATGTCTAAAATGTGCATAAAAAGCATATAAATACCCTAAGTCTTTTAAAATAAATGGTGTGGTTAATAATTCAATTTTCATGCAATCATGCAAGTGTTGAAAGAGAATAAATAAAATAGGACATCATTGATTTCAGATAGTAGCAAGAGGACGAAATAAATAAAATTTTCTTCAATCGTTAACATCATCTACCAAGATGGCCTAGTGGTGGCTAGAATCGTGCTAAGGCATTTGCAAGGTGGAGGTTTCTGGTTCGATTCTCCCTATTGCCAGTTTTTGAAGGGTTTTATTCTTTTGGGTGAACACGCCAAGGAACAAAGGTAGAGGTCTACACGATAGGTCTCAACCGTGCGGCTAGCGTAAGTGGTCACATGTTGCGTTAGGAGGTTGAGGTTGGAGGATCGATTCTCGTCCGCACCAACATTAATATTTTTTGGTAAAAGGTATGCACTAAGTTTGATTAATATTTTCTTTTCTTGGTGTTTGAGGGGTGTGCCATGGTGTAAAGTTTTTTGCAATATAGGAGGTATAAGCATATATTTTTTTGCCAAATATTTTGAAGATATTGTTGTCATTAAAATTTATTTTGATATATATGCAAGAGTAGGAGTGATAAAGTGTAAATTGTTGATTTAATATTGTAAATAAATATTATGAGTCATTGAGTGGTTTGAAAACTATTTTATGAATGTGGGAGATAAAAATGTAAAATGTGTCTTTATTGTTTGTATTATTTGCATTAATATTTGAAGGACTTGATTTATGATTTGATGTTTTATTTTGAAAAACCAAGGGAGTTATAGAGAATTGGTTTAGAATAAAATTAAGCATTTCCTTTTGAGAAGGAAAATCATATGGAAGAGTTGAGAAAGTATTTTACTATCTAACCCTTGAAGTGGCACTAGAAAAATTAGGTGTTTATGAGATAGGTTTTTGAAGACATATCTCCATAAGAGCAAAATAAGAGGTATGGGTACATCATTCCTTATTTTAGGTGTTTTATTGAGTAAATATTTATGAATTATAAGGTGGAGATAAAAGGATTATTTTGGTAAGCATTGTTAAAAATATTTAAGTTAGGGTTTGAGATCTACATGTGCATCAATTATTGAAAGGAAGTTGAAAAAATTGTATTAGAGTTTGAATATCTTCTTTTACTTTATTATTGAATGGTTTTGGAAATATTTGAGATAGAGTTTGAGAACAAGTGTGCTTTCATTATTGAGATTGAGACTTTTGTGCTAGAGATTGTGAACTACTTGTGGTAGGATTGAATACAAGTTAATATATTGTTGTGAAATCTTTTAAACATTGGTTTGATAGATATTGATAGCAATGTGGAAGTATTTGAGATCAATTTTATGAGAGAAAATTTTACATTAGTGTGATTGATCTTAGAGAGGATATTTGCAAGAAATATAGACCAATTTTTTTATACACTGTTTTGATTTGATTTGAAAGAAATTTTGCAAGAGATAGAGATTGCTAAATATGTACAAAATTTGTGAGTGTGAAGAACATATTGAGGTTGTGATAGAGGATATCATTATATATATATTCTAGAGGTTAAAAGTATTCTAAGTAGAATTTATTTGTGTAAAGAAATATTTTATAAAATAAATTTAAGTTGTGTTTTGTATGCAATATTTGGATTTATTTGAGCAGGTTTTATGAGCAACATTGAAGGTAAATTTGATTAAGTATTTGAGAATTATTGAGGGTATATTTGATATTGTCTTTGAGAAGGCTTGAGGGTATATTTGAGTAAGTCCTTGAGAAGTCTTTAGGGTAGATTTGAGAAAGTCTTTGAAAAAGTCTTTGAGAAGGATTGAAGGTATATTTGAGCAAGTCATTTGAGAAGGATTGAAAGCATATTTTGGAAAGTCTTGAGAGAAGACTTGGGGTAGTTTTGGTGTAGGTTTATGAGGAGAGTTAGAGCAGATTTATGCTAGACTTGGGATAGAGTTTGATGCATATTTGAGATAGAGTTTAGAGTAGGCTTTGAATGTGATAGAACAAATATGATAGATTTCTCTAGTGGATAGAGGTCCATCAACCAATGTAGTGGGGATAGAGATATCCTATGGAGAGAGATCCATAATCCAAAGCAGTGGGGAAAAAATTATTTTAGAAGTTCATCAGCCAAAGTAGAGGGGATAGAGTTCTCCTATGGGTAGAGGTCCATGAACTAGAGCAAAGGGGAAATAGTTCTCTTTTGGAGAGAGATCTATGAACCATATGAGGAGATAAAGTTCTCTTATAGAGATATCCATGAACCAGTTGAGGAGATAGAGTTCTCCTAGATCAAATTCTATAAACCAAAGCTAGGGGATAGATTTATCCTAAAGAGAGAGATCCATAAACCAAAGCAAGGGGATTAGTGTCTCCTTTGGATAGATATCCATAAATATTGTAAAATGGAATTTATTCCTAAGGGATTTCTTGATAAAATTTAGAAGAAATATTTTCTTCGTAGAGTAGCCCACATTATATGAACCACACTAAATTTTTTTATGTATTATGTGTGATAATTTTTGCATTGCTTTGGTTGTTACTATTGATATTGCCATTTATAACATTGGATAATATTGTTTGAGAAAGAAAAGTAAAAGTTGATCTTATATTATTCACCCTCCTCCTCTCAGTATAAGCTTGTATTCTTCAATTTGTATCAGATCGAGTTCCTTCGAAAGAGTGTAATATCTTAAAGGAAGATATTACAAGAACATATATGACATCTCAAAATGGATCTTCATAAAATAAGGCACCATTATTTGATGAAAATAATTATACCTTATGGAGATTAAAAATGAAGACTTACTTGATGGCACAAGGATATGAGATATGACAACTAGTTGAGGATGTGTTCACACCTACAACCTATCCTCCCATAGATAAATATGGTAAGCTATTGCAGGTGAATATTAATAAGGCTATGAATAAAATATTGAGTGGTTTACATGAAGCATAATTTGTGAAAGTTATGCACTCCAAATCAGAAAAAGAGATATAGGATAAATTGAAGTAAACATATAAAGGAGATAAAAAGGTCAATTTGGAAAAACTACAAAACCATAAGAAAAGGTTTGAAATTGAAGATTCCATTGTTGTTAATACATTGCTACATACTTGCTTCATGTGCATGATGTTGTTAATACCATGTGTGGACTTGGATTTGAAATTGAAGACTCTAGTGTTTCTAAAAAGGTTTTAAGGTCACTTCCTATGAGGTATGATGGAAAAGTTTTAGCTATAGAAGAGATGAGATATATTGAAAGTTTAAATATGGATGAGTTACATAGAATTCTCATAGTCTATGAGATGAGAATAGTGAAGGATCGCAACACCAAGAAAGAGATAATTTTTAAAAAATCAAAGACAATAAAAGATATAAAACCAGAATCAAGTGGTGATTCAAGCAGTGATGAAGAAGCTAACTATGGAAGAAGAAGCAATGACTCAAGAAAGCACAAAGGTATGAAAATAATGAAATATTTTAACTATGGTAATTTTGGTCACTATGCATCTAATTGTCCATAAACTGAATGCAGTAGTAGTGAAGAGAAACAAGATCATAAGAAAAATAAACCAAGAAAATTTAGGGATGAAAATAAAAATAGGTATGGTCAAGGTAAGCATAAAAATAAGTTATTTCAAAGGTACAATAAGAGTTTCTATGTTTACAAGGCAAGCAAGACCTATTAGAATTTTTTTTGGTAATTATTATAGTATATTAAAAAAGGGTTTTTATAGAGGATCCCAAAACCTTATGTACAAAATCAGCCTTGCATCATGCCTCTTGGCTTTATGTATAAGCCTATTACAAAAATCGTAACCCCTAAAAAAACTTGATTACATAAGCAATGGGCCTAGGGCATCAATCCCTTGAAACTGAACACCAAAACAGAAATCCCGCCCAGTGGTAACAGTAAGCATGAAACAATCCCTCTCAGCGGGAAACAAACAAAAAGAAAGAAAGTAGTTTTGGAGATCCCGCCCAGCAAGGAGTAGCCAAAAACCACCATCGAGAAGATCTCGCCCAGTAGGAAGCAAAGAAAAAATGTTACAATAAAATCCCTCCTCACAGGAAGCAGTCAAAACCACCACAAACAGTCCCGCCTAGCGGGAAGCAATAGGGAAATCCCGCCATCGGGAAACCAGCAGAAAAGAAAGGATCCCGCCTCACGGGAAAACCGGTGGATTTGGCGGATCTCGCCCTGTGGAGAAACCATCCCGCCCACCGGGAAAACATTCCGTTCAGCGAGAGCCATCCTACAGGAAGCCGACAGCCAGCACAGAGAGGATCCAACCCATCAGGAAGTGACCAAAGAGTTGCACCACAAGGAACCCGCCCCGAGAAAACAAAAGAGGATCCCAACAGTAGGGACCAAGAATCCCGTCCAAGCACAGAGCTCGTCGAGGATTCACAAGAAAAAGGGGGAAGCTGTCCAAACCCTAGACCGTCACCTCCACCACATCGAGAAACGCAGGGGACCAGATCCACACGAATAACCTGCAAAAAACCCCAGGGGGAAGCCTGAGGGAAAAAGGGAAGGGATCCCCAACTAAACGAGGATCCCTGGGAAGCACCGATCCGAAAAAACAACCAAGGAAACCCTACCCGGTCACTCCCTGGGAGGGATGACCTGGGTTGAGCCAGGGACTGGGCAGGAACCAGGAGCCATGGGAAGGGGAGCAGGGGAGGGACCAGAGCCCTCCCATCTCTACTTTATTCCCAAGACCTATTAGAATTTCACAATAATATATATGCAAAGTATTACACAAAATATGAAGAGAAGAGTGGAATTAATTGATTTATATTTAGGATCAACTCTATATAAATAGCATAGTTGATCATTGAGAGTCGTTGGATTACAACAACTCATCAAACTTGATGAAGACACCACTAAGAGTTCTCATGACACATGGAGGAGTGGAAACTCAAGTGTGTATCATAGTGAAACTTAAGAGAATATTCACTTATTCTAATACCTTCCCTTAAGTGATACTAGGGAAGATTTTACAAATGAGTCCCAACAATGAGGCCTAATTAGGTACTCATGTACAATATAGATAGTTGGTGGAAAAAATCCCTATGGGGAAAAACTAACTATCACCCCTTTATTTTGAAATGATGGTAAAAATCCAGTGGGAAAATCCATCAATCAAAAATCAAAGTATGAAAGAGGCATGTCTTTGGATGGTGAAGATTGTCCTATTTAACAAAGAAAATATGAGTCCTGGCAAGAAGGCCTAATGAGGTACTCATGTACAATATAGTGATAGGTGGAAGACCTATTTGTCAATTCAGTTGTGACACTCCAAGTTTTTCTCGTAACTGAAGGTAACACAAAGAAGGAAATGACTTGGTGAAGATGTCTGCAAGTTGATTCTTTGTTTAAGTATATTCTAAGTGTATATCAACATTTTGAATATGTTGCCTAATGAAGTGCATGTGGATATCAATGTATTTTGTGTGATGTTATAGGCTCTTTATGGAATAAATCAAATTCTTTGAGAATTTGACGAAGCCAAAGGGTTCCTAACTGGTTGAAAATGATGCTCTGTATTTTGCCTCTATAGAAGATAATGCTACTATTTGTTATTTATTGTATAACCAAGTTATTGGTGAAGAACCAAGGTAGAAAACATAGCCAGAGGTAGAACATTTATCATCTATAAATCCTGTCCAATATGAATCTGTATAGCCAATGATATCCATGAGTCTCCCTTATAGATGAGCCCAAAGTGTGTAGTACCCTACAAATAACAAAAAATTATTTTAGCTACTTTCCAATGACTGAAATGAGGGTTATGATAGAACCTGGATATGAGCCCAAAAACATATGAGATATAAGGGTGAGTATGAGTAAGGTATAATAGACTACCTACAAGATGACAGTATAGAGTAGCATCATAAGGAGGGGATGAGCAGCAAGAAATGAGATGAATGCCAAATTGAAAGGGAGTAGGAGAAGGTTTGCAATCTATCATTTTAAAATTTTGAAGGATATCTTGGGTGTACTTTTATTGACATAAGGTGATTCCTACTTTATTTTATTTTATTTAAATTCCAAGGAAGAAATGAGCTAGACTTAGATCAACCATTTCAATTTTTTTTAAAGAGGGAGTCTTTTATATTCTAAATGTGAGTGAGGTTACTACCAATGAGAATAAGATCATCAACATAAATAACAAGAATGGTAATATTTCCTTTACTTCTCCAAATGTAAACTGTATTGTCAGACTCACAATGAGAAAGACCTGCTAAAAGAAGGAAGTATTCCTGAAAGCACGAGATTTCGGGCAAAGGAAACACTAATTACGATGCAACCAAAATCAAATGCGCTTAAGTCCTAGAAATGTAAAATGCATGAAACGAAAGAGACACATTAAAACGAGATACAAGCGAATGGAGAAAACACAGCCCTTTCATTAAACTTTCTTGATCTCTGTTACAAATACGCCTCCTCCCTTTTTAGGGGCTAGGAGCGTTAAAATAATTTGATTACAATCACTTAATGTTCCTCTTTCCGCGTGCCCACGATTGAAATGGATGGGCCAAAACGCTGTCGTCGCTGATGTTGATGAGTCTTTGACCTCTGCTGCTCTTCCTGTGAACAAAGAAACAACGAATATGTCAGTAGCATCTGCTGCAAATAAAACGTTTTTGTTCTCTAAAATCATCAAAGATGCATGTAAACACTTTCCTGAAACAGTAAGTACAGTGAATCCAAATAGCCTGAAAAACTGACAGAAAATAGAAGATCTTACCAGAAATCCATTACCACTGAAACAGTCGGCTAATCTGCTTTCACCTGGAATTCGTCCCTGGGCAGGACGAATTCTGACTGCAATTCGTCCCTGGGTGGGACGAATTCTTCTGTGTTGAAAAAGCCGAAGTGATCTGTTCCAATGTCGGCTCTCGAGACCTCCAAAACACCTGCAGACAGAGGGGTTATGTAATTGGGGCCATTTTGGGATGACCCAGATGGTCGGATTCTCCCAATTTGGCCTCTATCCTTGGGAATTTGATATCGCCACCTGCAAGTTAGTGAAACAACAAAGCGACACAAAACATACTATAATCTGATCAAAAGTTATGAAATTGCGGCTATGAGTTCACCAAACAAAATGACACAATATGCAATGCGAACAAATAATCTAGAATGCTAAAAAGAATGGAACTTAGGAAGTGCGGGGGTGCCCAGGTGGGCCTCCCACCGTTGGCACTTGACTTCGGAGCCAATCCACTAGGGATAGGCCCAAAACCTCTTAGGATTGGGGGGTCGGAAAATTGGTTGGTTCAGGTGTCCATGTGTTGGATTTGGGTCAGGTTCAAGCTTCCAAAAGCCACCCAACAACCTCCCTTGCAAAAGAGATTGGTGGATGCGAGAAGGTGAACCAAAAGGTATGCAAGTGGGTCTTCAACTCGGCAGCACTTCGTTGCTTGAAATCTCCTTTAACTTTATTTTTGGGTGAGAAAAGTCCCACCTTTTATAGACCCATGGGGTCTCTTTTGAGAGGGAAGCATAGGTGCCATGTGTTGGTCATAGGTGCCATGTGGCAATCATGTCTTCCCATGAGGGAGGGGAGTCCTCCATGACTTGGGCTTTCATAACTGCCCTTGTGACAGTCCTCTAACAGCCTATCTGTCCACCCACACACGCGTGCGAGGCAGGAGTCATCAAATGACTATCCTAGGCTGCCACTTGGCGCCATTCTTCTTTTTTCTCGTTAAACTTGGAATTCGTCCCACCCAGGGACGAATTCAGAATTTGTCCCTGGGTGAGACGGATTCCAATTTGAATTCATCCCAGGGTGGGACGAATTTGGAGTAGGTTGTCCGAAGGTGCCAAATTGCCTTCTGACCTTCCAAAATTGCTTGTAAAAGTGGTTAGGACCACTGTTTGACCTCTGAGGGCTGCCCTGGGGGATGTGTTTGTCAAAGCGATCAGTGTTTGCAGTCACATAATCGGATTGGTGCTGTTTTGGTGTCTACAGATGCCCCTTTTTGGGAAGTGCTACGGGTGACGTAGTGCTGAGCAAAAATAGATAACCAAAGCACTAATGATTAGGGTTTCTTGGTAACCTAACCAACTTTTGATGCCCCAAGCATGGAAAGGGCATGCATTCTTGAATCCTTGCTTCTGACGAGCTAAGGAATTTGATTTCAAGTATTAACCTATTTTGGTGAGGTGTGACTTGAACTTAGACATTGATCGAGTCATGAATAGGCGAAGGGCATTTTATCCTCGGGGGGAACCTTGTGTTCATGATTCACGAAATGCCAAGTGTTTGATTGATTTGATTGTTGCTTGTTTACTGCCCCAAGCAGGAGCGTGATTGTCTTTGTCAATGATTCTTTGAATGCATGTCATTTTCCTTAATTGGGTGTGTGATTGTTGATCGGTGACTAAGTGTGACTACCCCCTCAAGCGACGAATCGATGAGGGAATGACCTTTGTGAGAGAAGCGACGAGTCGCTTGACCCAAGATGACTTGTGCAGGGGTGCCTTTAGAGGGTTTACCGTTAAGCGTGTGCAATTTTTCCAACATTTGGACCTATTTTTGGTGGGTGTTAACCCTTTTGGTGATGCCTGAATGGGGTGAAATCATCGAAAACCTATCTTCCCATGGAGCGGTCCGGCTATGATAGCCTTCTTAGGGAGTAGGATAGTGACAATGTAAACCCCGACATCAATTTTGCTATGCCAAGAGGTTAAGTGCAAGAGCACTTGTGTCTGGCAATGTTTATTACTATTTTTGTTGTTTTGATTTTCTTGTGACGTCGTTTGGGGATGAAATTGTCGAAAATCCGTCTTCCCGTGGAGCGGTCCGGCTATTGTAGCCTTCTTAGAGAGTAGGATAGTGACAATGTAAACCCCGACATCAATTTTTCTATGCTAAGAGGTTAAGTGCAAGAGCACTTGTGTCTGGAAATGTTTATTGCTTTTTGTTTGTGTTGCATTTTTTTTTTTGTTGTTTTTGAATGGGTTTTGACCCTTTTTTTTTTTTTTTGACGTCGTAATGGGGTGAAAGTGTCGACAATCCATCTTCCCGTGGAGCGGTCCGGCTATGGTAGCCTTCTTAGGGAGTAGGATAGCGACAATGTAGACCCTGACATCAGTTTTTCTATGCAAAGAGGTTAAGTGCAAGAGCACTTGTGTCTGGCAATGTTTATTGCTTTTTGGTTTTGTGTTGCATTTATTTGTTGTTTTTGTTGTTTTGATTTTCTTTGATTTTATGCATGATGGTTGATGAATATGGATGCATGCATGTTGATTTATTTTGATGGATGCATATGCTATGATGAATGCACATGTTTTTTTATTTATATGTGATATGCAGATATGAAATGGATGAGTGGGATTTGTGATGTTTGGCTATGGCACCATAGACTGTTTAGAACTCTGTTATTTTGTTTTTAGGCGATTGCTGTGATGCATGACTTTACATGTATACATGGTTTTTCTTTTTTTTGTATTTTTTGATGGTATTGTAAGGATGAAAAGTGGCGCAGTTGGTTTAGAAATGTAGCTAAGGTTTTCTGAGACTCAGACGGTTTTAACTCACTAGCCAAGACTGTACTTTGTCTTACAAGACTTTGGAACAAGGTATGAGTCAGACTTGTTTTTAACCAAGCTATTTCACATCCCTGTGTGTGCAATTGAGTTCGTTATTATGGTATTTATCAGGATACCGCCAGTTCCAGATGGGTTTTCAACCGAACCTGTACTGAGGATCACCTAATTACCTCCACTAACTCCTTTGTTGTATTTAGTTAGATTAATCTATGGTGCTATCCAGTATACCATAAGCTAGCTCGTCCACATGCAAACATTGATCTATACGCAAGTTAATGTGACAGATATATCGTCATGTGGGAGGTTTACTTATGTTTACCTTTAGGACTGGGCATTTGCATTGATATACCCCTTTGACTTGATTGACGATTAACAGCGAATCACCAAAGATATTCAATCGTTTGATGTTCATGGCGATTGCTGTTTGAAGACCTAGGAGCAAGGCTTCATATTCTGCATTATTGTTGGTGCACTAGAAGTTTAATTTAAATGATAGGGGCATTGGAGCGCCCTGCGGTGTGAAGAATACAATTCCTGCGCCACCACCTTGCTCGCATTTAGAACCATCGAAGAACAGGGTTATGTCGGCCTGTGACTCAGGCTCATCAGAATCTGGCGATTCTGAGACATGGAAGACCCCATCATCGGGTAGTTCTACGACTAGAAGCTGATCATCTTCAAGAGGATCCTCTGCTAGTTGATCGGCTATGACTTGTCCTTTGATAGATTTTTGCCCAATGAACTCAATGTCAAATTCCGTCAACAACATGATCCATTTTGCCGTGCGACTACTATGATAAGTATGACTCATCATGTATCGCAATGGATTCTCCTTAGACACAACATACGTAGTGTTGCTCAACATGTAGTGGCATAGCTTTTTGGTAGCAAACACCACTGCCAGCAGATTTTCTCAACGTATGCATAGTTAATTTCATAACTGACCAGGGTGTGGCTAAGATAGTAAGTAGCCCGTTCTTTGTGAAGTTCATTCTTTTGGGCTAGCATGGCACCCGATGCCACCTCAGTAGCTGAGATGTATAAGTAGAATGGCACTCCTAGTCTAGGTGGTGCCAATATCGGCGGCGAAGCCAAGTATTGTTAGATTTCGTCAAAGGCTGACTGGCACTCGTCATCCCAGTGAAATGTAACTCCCTTTTGCAATAATTTGTTCATGGGTCGGCATTTGTCAGATAATTGCGCTATGAAGCATTTAATCAACGTGACCTTTCCTTGCAGACTTTTGAGCTGCTTGATAGTGGTTGGGGGATCCATTTCAAGGATTGCATTGACTTTGTTTGGGTCCACTTCGATGCCTCGCTTTGAGACTATAAAACTTAAGAGTTTTCCAGATGTGACGTCGAAAACACACTTCTTGGGATTTAGTCTGACCTTATGCTCTATGAGGTGATCAAGAATCTTGCTTAAGTCATTGATGTGATTTGAACGCGAGAGAGACTTGGCTAACAAATAATCCATGTAATCTTCCAAAGTTTTGTGCATGTAATCGTGGAAGATATACGTCATGGCACGTTGGTATGTAGCGCCAACGTTTTTAAGGCCAAAAGGCATGACCTTATAACAAAATGTCCCCCAAGGCATTGTGAATGCCATTTTTAGTTGGTCCTCAGGATTGATACGAATTTTATTGTATCCTGAGAAACCATCCATTAGGGAAAGCATTTCGTGACCTGCTGTAGCGTCTACCAACGCATCAATGCTCGGCAAGGGAAAATAATCCTTAGGACTCGCTTTGTTTAAGTCTCAAAAATCGGTGCATATGTGAATCCTCCCATCGGGCTTCTTTACGGGAACCATGTTGGACAACCATGGCGGATAATCCATGCAGATGACAAATTGTGTGTCCAATAGCTTTTGTAATTCATCCTTGACCATCAAAGCCACTGTTGGGTGCATCTTGCATAGTTTTTGCTTTACAAGCTTGATTGTCCGATCAAGCGTTAAATTATGCGTGACTAGCTGCGGGTCTAGTCCTGGCATATCCTTGTACGACCATGCAAAAACTTCCTTCTTTTCTTTGAGAAGGGCAATGTAATCGGCTTGCTCTTCAAGGGATAAGCTTACCCCCAGCTTGATAATTTGTGGATTCTTTGTATCTGTGCCGATATCTACGTCAGTCATCTCCTCGACTGACATGTGGGATCCGTCCTCTAACTAATGTGGAGTTGGGATCAAATGGATATCATTAGCTGAGTTTAGATCTACGTTTGGAACCTCGGGTCCCTCTTCAGCTTGAAAGACATCCTGAGTTGTCCTTGGGGTAAAATGAAGTATTTCATCGAAATGCCAGTACTCTGATGGTGATAATGGTGAATTGACGCAATCCCAGTCGATGGCATCTATGTCTAGATGCAATGACCGTGTTGGATCAGCCGGATTGTGGATGGGTGCAATCAAATCAATGGAGATCATGTGGATGGAATGAATTTGGTCTCTAGAATCGTGGGTGTGATAGCTCGATTCTTTTAGATGCTCCCTATACTCTGGATCTGGCTCTATGGGAACGGGCACGAATGGATCTTCCCTAGGTGCAAATTTTGCAAAAAGGAGGGCGGGGTCTTCCCTCGACACTGCTGTCATGATGGGATCTCGAGGTGGACGATGCTCATCTTGGTCCCACCTTGCTAGGTCTACTTGCCATTCATGCCCCATCAGTATGCCCATCTGTCCCATTAGATCTTCATGAGTTAAAGTGCGGTGATGTCTTCGCGCATGTCTGAGATAGTCCATCTCAGTCTCATCTTCTGAATCACTTTCATAGATCCAAAATTGTTCATCCTCTCCAGCAACTGTTGATTGCGACGTTGAGGATCCTCCTTGTTCTAGTAAGTTAATCTGGTCCCATTGTGGTTGTTCCACTCTTGGTGGAGGGACCTGATTCTCTTGATGCTATGTTGTTTCATCTGGAATCTCTAAGGGGAATAGCTTTAGAAAGATATCCGACAGGCGTTGGTTTTCTCTTTGAGGACCACTGTCCGAACTTTCACCTCTCTCTAGCAAAGGAGAGGGATTACTGCTATTTCCAGGGGTGTTTGTTGACCATGGGAGGTAGTCTCCCAATGTGTATTCTGTATTTGGATTGGCATAAGGGTCTAATGCCAATCCCCCCTTGTTGCCTATTTCTAGGCCTTGCATATTTTCAACCAAGATGTCTAATGGTAGGGGATGGTTGAACCCTACCCCTGACTTGTCATATGGCATCTGATATCTTGGTTGGCAAAGGATCCACATCCCTTGCTCATATCTCGCCTAGCTCGTATCCATGCCAATTGCATTGGCCGAGATATTTTAGGGCAAAATTTGGGTTTGACAGATAGTTGATGTTTTCAACAAAAGGCTCCTCATCTGCTTCCTTTTGTTGGCATGGTTCAAGACCATGATCAAGGCCACCATACACAAAATTTTTCTGGTTTGGAGGGTAGCCTAGAGGAACAATTGTCCCTATGGGAAGACAAGGTCTTCCCATGTCTTGTACTGACTCCAATGCTGGCGTCGCCATAACATTTTGTACCAAATATTCCCCCAAGCCCGTACTGGCCATTTCAACAGTGATTGTTGATGATTGGGTGGGAGGAAATGGTAGTCCTTCTTGACTCCATTCCATGTTTGGTGTTTCAGGAGTCTTAGTTTCTGTTGTGCTGGGTGTTTTCTCCGTTGATACCATTGAGATTGTGGGCAACCTTTCTTCCAAGGGTTTAACCTCTTCCACGATCTGTTTTCCCTTGTCCTTCTATTGGGCCATGATAGGTGGCATTGATGATGAAGGAGCAGGTGATGAGGTCTCACCTGGCTGGGATTTTGCCTTGTTGGCCACCAGTGGTGCCTACGGTATCGGACCCTGTTTAGATGGATTTAATTGAAAATCCAAATGTTTTGAAGGGAGGGTCGATTGAGGCATGAATTGTACCGCATTGCAATACTTGAAGGGCTCTAAGTCCATTGGGACTACATGTATTTCTCCCTCATAAGCATACTTTAAGCATTGGTGGGCGATCGAAGGGACACACTTCATGTCCCTGATCCAAGGCCGCCCTAGCAGTATATTATAAGCCATTTCACCTTCCAGCACATGGCACAGTGTAGGTATTGTCTTTTGTCCTACCTGGATAGGCAAAACAACTGTGTCGACTGTCGAGCATATTGCATCGTTGAAAGCTCGCAGTGTGTACATGGAGGCTGTGATGTGAGAGGCTGGCAGCTTCAAATGTTTTAAGGCTACAGTGGTAATGATGTTACTGGATGAGCCAGTATCTATCAGCACTCTCTTATACGGAATCTCGTTGACCCGCACGATAACGTGCAAGGGTGGATCTACCATGTCATTCGATATCGTTTTGACCTCATCTTCTCTGAATGTGATGATCGGCTCCGTACATCGTTTCACATGTCCTACGAAGTTGTTGAAAGAATTTGCTTCATGAGGCTGTAATTCAATGGCTTTTAAAATGTCCATAAGAGCTTCCCTATGGGGTGCTCGATCGTTGAATAAGCTCGTAAATGGATAGCCTAGCCGATGTGGTCCGCAAACTCTGCATGAGTTTGGTTCGTATTGTGACCTCGGGTCTAGGCGAAGGCAACCGCATTGGGCGTTGTTGAGGCTACGATGTTGTCAGAACTTCCCTCGTAGCTACCTTGGGGGCAACTGCTGGGTACCTTCTGTTCCTTGTTACTATGCTAATCATTCCCACAAATCCTCGTGTGGGAAGATCCTGTTGCACCTCGTTAATCTGGAGTGGTTTTGTCTCGTGCCTCGTGGGTGGCAAGGGGTCCTTGAATACCCCCATTTGTTGGTTGTTTGGCGCGATGGGGTTGTCCACGACCAATGTTCCCGTTGTCAATCAAATCCTGGACTAGTTCTTTGAATTTCCAAGTACCCATTCAAGTCATGTCCTCTGCGCCTATGGAATTTACAATACAATTCTTCTCTGTACCCCCTAGGCTTGGGAATGTTAGGGTCTATAGTTTGAATTTCTCGCAGAGTGACTAAATTTTCCGCTGACAAGCGATCAAATAAGGAATCCCTAGACTCCTCATATGGGGTGAAATGTCGTCTAGGGCGACGCGGGTAATTTTTCTCCTGTCTTCTATTATCTCTTTCATAAGCAGGAGGCACTGCCTGGTAATTAGCCTTTTGGGGCTACGTTTCTTGCACAGGCGCGGGAACATTTATCGCAACTTGGTTGCCTGCAGCGTGTTGTGGTTGCGTTGTCCCAGTTTTAGGGGTTTTATTCCACTCTTTCTTTTAGGCTTAGCGATTGCGCCTTCACCTATTTTAATCTCTTCTATGACTCTGGCTTGAGCCAAAGCTTCTTCTAAGATATCGTATTGTCGTAGCAACAATAGACCAGAGATTGATTTTAAGCAACTTTTTGCAAACATCTGCATGAGATCAGACATAGGAGGATGGTAGGGTAACTTAGAAAGCAAAGCTCTCCATCGATTCCCATATGCTGCCATTGTTTCCTCCTCAAATTGTTTGAGGCTCACCAGACCACTCAGTGATGCCTTCTTCCTTGTGTTGAAGGCAAAGCGTTCAAGAAACGCATCTACTAATTGATCTAAGTTGCTTATGCTGTGTTTGGGTAGTTGTGTGAACCAATCTAAGGTAGGGCCTACGAATGTGGTTATGAATGTTCTAAGCAACAATGCGTCATTATCTTGGATGCCAAAGCATTGGCTTAAAAATCTTGTAACGTGTTCTTGTGCATCCTCTTCACCTTTAAAAACTGCCAATTGAGGCAACTTGAAGTGCTCGGGGTAAAGAGGTGTAGGCATTGAGGGATGCACCGGATTACTATGGAGTTGACGTAATGTGGGTTTTTAATGCCTAGTAGCTTTTGTTTCCATAGACTCCAAATGCTCCAATAGCGCTTGGTATGCATCGAAAGATTTTATTTCTTCCTCTCTTGTTCTCTCTCGTTGTAAGTTATGATAAACTGGAGGCCTATGGAGGGGTGGCCAAATGGCAGCCCTCCTGCCTTGATGGGGAGTTTCAACATATTCTACTTCAGGTTTGTACTCCTCGTAAAATTCTTGAGGAGTCTCTGGGCGAGACCTATAACCTTGATTGAGTCCTTGCTGAAGGTACCCATCATTGTTTCGGGGAGTGGCCTCCCTCTCGGGTCTATAAGGTCTTGGAGGCAAAGCTTGGCGAGGTCGTGGAGACCTATCTTGTACCAATGGATTATGCCTCTCATACTGTTTAGCCCTTTGGATGTGAGGGGTTAGCTCCCTCTCAGGTAGTTTATAGCGTAGTTCATCCGCTTCGCGTTGCATGCGCTCTCTATCCAAGTGGTGTCGATACTCTATCTCCTGATGACTTTGTTTAAGCCGCATGATTTTGGCTTGATGGGTGGCATGTTGGGCAACTATCGGGTCAATTTGGTCTACCCTATTTTGCTCAGGAGGTTTGAATGTTTCCCCTATGTGTTTATCTTGATTTTGATGATCTAAAATTCCAATGGGTCGCTTCCCTCTGTCGAGGTATGCGGCATGTACTCGAGGTCCTGGCCTCAAGGGGTGATCATGATGTCTAGATGGTGCAGAAATGCAAGGTTCCCACATTGCATGTTGTTGTCCTTGAGGAATGCGATGATGTTCCTCACATTCCCTCTCATAGGTGTGAAGGGGGTGGGCGAAGTTAGGTCGCCCTATGTAAGGAGCCCTACGCTCTGGATTTTGTCTCTCTGTTCTGATGGGAGATAAATAAGGGATACCATATCCATGTTGTCCCTCTAAATGGATGGTGTACCTATCTAGCGCTTCATCATGTCGTGGCCACTCATGTCTAACCTCAGAAGGCAATTCTCTATTTATATCAAGGTCTACATGTAGGGCGTCTTCCCGAAAGGGGCTGCCTTGAATGGGCATACCCCATCGAGGATTCTGAATTGGATTATTTTTTAGGTTGGACCGATAAGGCAGTATGACCAAATCCTCAAGACTGAAGCGAAGACGACTTGTGCCTGCTTCTTGTGTACCTTTCGGAGCTTCTGCCATTGATTGGGCTTGGCTGCGGGTGTACACCATTGCGGTGCTTCTATGCTATCTAAACAGATTTTTATCTCTTTTATGATGATTTTTGTTTTTGTCTACACTAAGAAAAAATAAACACACGCATACACAAATCATGATTATCTCTTTTAAGGATTAATAGTGTGTCCTAAACTGGTTTAGTGCATTTTTATGTTTTGTTTTGTTTTTGTAGGTTTTGAAGATCATTTAAATGCATTATGACGGCTCATATAACTCCCAAAATGGTAGCCCCTTCAATATACCAACCAGGTCGATATACCAACCTCTCTATATACCCGCCCTTACGAGAGGGAGACTATAGGTACGTGAGAGCAGAAGGTACATGGTACGTAGGCGATACGAAAGGGGGATTGTCCTGTTAATGGCACCTACCATAGAAAACTTATCCTCGCGCACATGGGAATCACCCCAGCGACACTCGATCTGCTTTCATCAGGATTTATGCCTAACAACAGTTGACAATCGGGAAATGGATGCAAAGCTAAGCCAAGGTGGTGATGAACCCACCGTTGGTCTTGCTCAAGGGCTAGGGTCTTACGACCAGCTCCTTGGTTTAAAATTGTTTTGTGATGTGTGTGGGATTCATTTTATTTAACGAAAATGAAACAAGCATGAATGATTTTCCCTAAGCATGCAGGATAAAATGAAAACAGTCAAAGAAACAGAAACAGAAATAGAAATTTTAACAGAGATTATAAAAATCCCTACCTCTTCTCTGCCTGCTCTACTTGCTTCTGAATTTTCTCTCTAAAAATTCATAGGTAGGAATTCGTCCCTCTGGGAGACGAATTGCAGAACAGAATTCGTCCCTCCTAGAGACGAATTTGAATTCGTCTCAGGGTCAGACGAATTGCAGTTAAGAATTCGTAATAGTCAGAGATGAATAGCAGTCTGCAACAAAAAAATGTACCTGTCAAGCATAAACACAAAACTTTGATCAGTTTTCTATGATTTTAAAAATATGGGACAGGTCCCACCGTGATCGCCACTGAAAGCACGAGATTCCGGGCAAAGGAAACACTAATTGCGATGCAACCAAAATCAAATGCGCTTAAGTCCTAGAAATGTAAAATGCATGAAACGAAAGAGACGCATTAAAATGAGATACAAGCGAATGGAGAAAACATAGCCCTTTCATTAAACTTTCTTGATCTCTGTTACAAATACGCCTCCTCCCTTTTTAGGGGCTAGGAGCGTTAAAAGAATTTGATTACAATCACTTAATGTTCCTCTTTTCGCGTGCCCACGATTGAAATGGACGAGCCAAAACGTTGTCGTCGCTGATGTTGATGAGTCTTTGACCTCTTCTGCTCTTCCTGTGAACAAAGAAACAACGAATATGTTAGTAGCATCTACTGCAAATAAAGGGTGTTTGTTCTCTAAAATCATCAAAGATGCATGTAAAGAATTGCCTGAAACAGTAAGTACAGTGAATCCAAATAGCCTGAAAAACTGACAAAAAATAGAAGATCTTACCAGAAATCCATTACCACTGAAACAGTCAGCTAATCTGCTTTCACCTGGAATTCTTCCCTGGGAAGGACGAATTCTGACTGCAATTCGTCCCTGGGTGGGACGAATTCTTCTGTGTTGAAAAAGCCGAAGTGATATGTTCCAATGTCGGCTCTCGAGACCTCCAAAACACCTGTAGATAGAGGGGTTATGTAATTGGGGAAATTTTGGGACGACCCAGATGGTCGGATTCTCCCAATTTGGCCTCTATCCTTGGGAATTTGATATCACCACCTGCAAGTTAGTGAAACAACAAAGCGACACAAAACATACTAGAATCTGATCAAAAGTTATGAAATTGCAGCTATGAGCTCACCAAACAAAATGACACAATATGTAATGCGAAAAAATAATATAGAATGCTAAAAAGAATGGAACTTAGGAAGTGCGGGGGTTCCCAGGTGGGCCTCCCACCGGTGGCACTTGACTTCGGAGCCAATCCACTAGGGATAGGCCCAAAACCTCTTAGGATTGGGGGTCGGCAAATTGGTTGGTTCAGGTGTCCATGTGTTGGATTTGGGTCAGGTTCAAGCTTCCAAAAGCCACCCAACAACCTCCCTTGCAAAAGATATTGGTGGATGCGAGAAGGTGAACCAAAAGGGATGCAAGTGGGTCTTCAACTCGACAACACTTCGTTGCTTGAAATCTCCTTTAACTTTATTTTTGGGTGAGAAAAGTCCCACCTTTTATAGACCCATGGGGTCTCTTTTGAGAGGGAAGCATAGGTGCCATGTGTTGGTCATAGGTGCCATGTGGCAGTCATGTCTTCCCATGAGGGAGGGGAGTCCTCCATGACTTGGGCTTTCATAACTGCCCTTGTGACAGTCCTCTAACATCCTATCTATCCACCCACACACGCGTGCGAGGCAGGAGTCATCAACTGACTGTCCTAGGCTGCCACTTGGTGCCATTCTTCTTTTTGCCCGTTAAACTTGGAATTCGTCCCACCCAGGGACGAATTCAGAATTTGTCCCTAGGTGAGATGGATTCTAATTTGAATTCGTCCCAGGGTGGGACGAATTTGGAGTAGGTTGTCCAAAGGTGCCAAATTGCCTTCTGACCTTCCAAAATTGTTGTAAAAGTGGTTAGGACCACTGTTTGACCTCTGAGGGCTGCCCTGGGGGCTGTTTTTGTCAAAGCGATCAGTGTTTGCAGTCACATAATCGGATTGGTGCTATTTTGGTGTCTACAATTCCATATTTTCATACCAATATCTAGGGGCTTGTTTGAGGCCATATAGAGATTCTTTAAGCCAACAAATAAGATAGGAGTCTTGAGTAAAACCAATGGGTTGTTCCATGAATATTTCTTCTTTTAAATTTCCATGTAAAAAGGCACTTTTTACATACATTTGATAGACTACCCATTTATGGAAAGCGGCCAAAGCAAAATCTAATCTAACAGAATCCATTTTAGCAACAGGAGCAAAGGTTTCTATATAATCAATACCCTCTATTTGAGAAAAACCCTTGGCTACAAGACGAGCCTTGTGTTTATCTATTTCTCCATTAAGCGCATATTTGGTTTTGAAGATCCATTTACAACGAACTAATTTTCTTCCCTTAGGTAAGGGAACTAAATCCCAAGTATCATTTTTGATCAAGGAAGAAAATTTGTTATCCATGGCATCTTCACATTCTTTTATACCTGAGGCTTCTTTGAAGGTTTGAGGATTAAAGGAAATATATTGACATACAAGGCTAGTACCTATGTGGTTGGATGATCTGGTTGAAGGAAGATTTTGAATGTATGGAGTAGCTTCTTTAACAATGGTGCGGACCCATTTTTCATATAGAAGAAGGAGTTGAAGGAGTTAAAATACATTTATAAGGAGTTAGAGGTTATTCATCTTGATTATCAATAACCAAATTAACTTCAAGGTAATGTTTCATCAAATTGGACATTGCTATGAAAGAATACCTCATAAGTAGAGGGATCAAGAAGCTTGTATGCTTTCAATTCTTCACAATAACCTACAAAGATGAGCTTTCTACTATTATGATCAAGAGCCTTCCTTTTCTTCTTTGGGATGTGAGCCCAAGCAGTACATCCAAAAATATTGAAATTGGAAACATCTGGTTTTAAGCTAGACCATGCTTCTTCAGGGGTTATTTGATCAAGATCTTTACGAGGTGTGTGATTTTGAATAATTTACATTGTTAATAGCCTCTACCCAAAAAACTTTTGGAAGATATCTTGAATGGGGTATACAATTATACATCTCTTTTAATGTTCAATTTTTCCTTTTTGCAATACCATTTTGTTGAGGATTATGGGAGATGAAATTTTGATGTATTATACCATGATTAGAAAGAAATATTGAGAACTCATTACTACAGTATTCCCCCCCATTATCAGTTCGAATCTTCTTGATTTTGTAAGCCTAATTTTCAACTAAGGCTTTAAAGACTTTAAAGTGGGATAACACATCACTTTTATATTTGAGGAAGTAGACCTAGGATATTCTATAAAAATCATCAATAAATGTAAGAGCATTCTTTGCTCCTTTGAAATATGTTTCATGAAAGGTCATTAAGTCACTATGGATTAAATCTAGAGGAGATGAGGTTTTTGGAGAACTACTTGGGTGGAAAGGATCTTGATGTTGCTTTCCAAGAGCACATCTAGGATAAACCTCATCATTGGAAGAGACTTTGGGTAATGCTGTAACCATATTATGGGTGCACAAATCCTTTGGGTAGTTATAATTAATATGACCAAACCTTTCATGCCAAATTTGACTTTCAAGATTACTATGAGTCACAAAATAGGAGGTTCCTTCTGGATTTTGAAAACCTTTGAAGTGGAAAATATAAGATTTATGATTAATATTCCCCTTAACTACAAGAGAATGAGGGAGTTGAAAAAATCTTATCTCAACTCATGTTAGGGAGAAGAGAATAGTTTTTCCATTTCTAGAAGTACAAATCTAATAAATGGGTAGGATATTGGTGGCATTTTTTGGAACATAGAGAATGTTATTTATAAAGCCACCATCAATGGTTATATCCCCTTTCCCTTTGACAATAATGAATGAAGAGTCACCTACTTCTATGCTATGAGTAGAGCTAGAGGAGATAGTAGAGAAAGACTTGTTTGAAGAAGTCATGTGATGAGTTGCTCCATAATCTAGGACCTAGTAACTAGAGGAAGAATTGGAGGTTTTTTATTGAACATTAAGGGCTTTTCCTATTTGCTTTTTATTTTCTATATTTTGATCCTTTATAGCTGCATCTAGTTGTTGTAATATTTTCCAGCATTTGTTAGCAAAGTGACCATTCTTTTTATAGTGAGTACAAGTAATGGGAGTCTTTTCCTTCTTTTTAAAATTTTCTTTAGAGGAGGTGGAGGCTACTAAGGCTTTTGAAGAAGAAGAAGATATTTCATATCTAGAAATTTTGGTTTCTTCCCTAGTTAATATATCACAAAATTCTTCTAAAGAGGGCATTTTAAAGGTTGCACCAAGAGCATATTTAGTAGATGTGAATGTAGTTGCAAAAAATTGAAAAACACCTTCTAAATTAGAAAGGATTAGATAAATACATTCTTCTTTTGTCTTAGTCTTCCCACTGCCTTTGTATTGAGTTAGGATTTCTTTGAACTTAGTGAGGAAATTAATAATACTACTAAAATATTCAAGAGATAAAGAAGTTAGTTTGGCTTCTAGTTGCATTGATCTCATCTGATCTAATTTTCCAAACAAGGTTTTTAGTTTTTCCCAACTTTCATGAAGATTTTTGCAATCTGTAATATGAAACCATAAACTTTCATGAACATTGGTGCTAATAATACCCATAGTTTCGTGCATTTTTCCTTTATGAACAAATATTTCATATTCTTTATCAAATTTTGGTTGCTTTTCTTCTAATAAATGAGTAAGACATTTTTGAGAGATGAGATTTAAAATTTTAGATTTCCAATTGTGAAATTTATGAGGGGTGAGAGGCTCAATTGAATTCATTTTTTAAGATTTAAATTACCAATACTCCCCCCTTTAAGACTTGAAAAAAGGACAGAACGCTTGTCCCTTTCCTGGTGCTTTCAACGGCATAAAAGGTTTAAAATGATTGTGGCATGGTGGTTATAGGGGCGGACTGTGCGAAGATCTGTGTGGCAGCTTCTAGGGCGGACAATTCATAATACTGTGGCGGCCATAAAATTTGGACAGCCTACCCGAATTTGTGGCAGCTACCAATTCCACCATGTAAATTCAAAAAAAAAAAACTTGAAAAAAGGAAATAATGCTTTTGTTAAGTAAAATGAAGTTGTTCAATATTTAGAAAACTCAAATATACCCACCCTTACGAGAGGGAAACTATAAGTATATTGAGGCCTAATATTTTTTTCTTTAGATTGTCAAATCCTTTATTGATCACAGTACCCGCCCTTACTTGAGGGAAACTATAAGTAATGTGAGAATAAGAAGGGTTTTGGTCTAAAATGCAAGGGGTCAACTAATTTAGTTGGTTTTCTCAAAACCCGCCCTTACGTGAGGGAGACTATAAGTTGAGATATTTCCAAAAAAATTGTTGATAAAAAATATATGTCAGGCCTTTATACCAAGTTTCCAAAAAACTCGCCCTTACGTGAGGGAGACTATAAGTTTTTAGTTGCTTGATACATGGAACGTAGACAAAATATATTTGAGGGAAAACTTTGTTTTAATACTAAAAAATATTATACCAAATTAAGAATATAAAAAATAGATATGATAATTTTTCAAAAAATTATATATGCATAAAATTACTTAATTTAAAATATTTTAAATGAATATTAGTATGAATGGTAGATTTTCGATAAACTATGAAAATGCTTATAACAAAAAATAAAATGATATATTCTAATTGCCAATGTGATAAAAGGAAATATTAAGGATGGAATTTTAAAAAATAAATATTAATATGAATTATTTATTTCCTTAGATTATGAAATAGCTTTTTAAAAAATTTAATCCAATATTGATATCGTTAATTCCTTTATGCAATAAAAGGGAATATAAAGAAGATAAACAATTATTAGATTTACTAGAAGCTAATAAACTATAGAAGAAGATATGCAAAGAAATTTAACCCCCCCTTTGACACATAAGTGTGCAAAATATTGCACTCAAAGAGCACCCCCCAAAGAAATATTTTATTATAAATTTACAATAGGTTGTCATGTTTTTTAGAGAGCCAAAAAAAATATTTAAGGCCTCCTAAAAAAAATACAAAGGATTTCTTTGAAACACCACGATTCTAAAGAAATGTATGCCAAAAAAGAAATGCGAAAAAATAAAAATAATACAAACTCTTGGCCTTTGAAATATAAGAAGTGGAAAGCGAAACTAGGGAATGATTGTAGAGAGGAAACTGTCGAGAGGACAAAGAGAGGTCACTATGAGTAAAATGGTGTCATAATGTGATTGAACGTTGGTGAAAGAGCAATCGAGTTGTTCTTTATTGAAACAGCAGAAGATAATGTATAAAAACCCCTTAGCTTCCTTTAAAAATGTAACGTTGCTTGGCATAAATTGTTAGATAAATTAAGTATATTAAAAATATTTAGATTTGTAAACCAATGATATTAATGGCCACTATCTCTAGTGTATAGATAAACCTAAACCAAACTAGTAAAACCTCCTCAAACAATTTGGGCGTTGTCTGCGGTTGAACCAAGAGACCTGTACAAATAAAAAATTAAATACAAAAACAAATTTATATAAAGTGTCGTATGAGCTTATGAAAAGCGCTTCCAATGAAACCTACATAAAGGTATTAAGCATTGTCTTTGGATAATGAGAGATAGTCAAACACAAATTTTAAAAGGAAAATTTTCTCCCCCTAAAGTTTCGAATGACAAAAGGAACTAGTGAACCAATGAACCTGCACAATATGACTAAAAGGAGAGGGAGCTGCACACAACTTGACACTTAATTTAAAAAAAAAAAACAAAAATATTAGAAGTCTCCCCCTAATGTGTCGAATGGGAAGAAGTAAGAGCACTACTTAGATGAAGTAGCGAACCTAAACAATATGACTAAAAGGAAGGAGCTTCACACAACTTTACACTTGCTTTAAGCAAAAAAAAAATAGTAAAGCAATATTTGTTTTTAAAATAACTGCAGGGAGTTGATTTAAAAATATCAACAAAGAGAGAGTGCCGGTAGAAAATAACTTCGATAGGAATAGCGAAATAGGCAGGTAAATGGGAGATATTTGTAAGACAACATCGAGTGAGCTAGAGAGAACGTTGTCCTTCATGAGCGAATAAAAATCTCAAAAAATACTCTAAGTTAACACAATAGTTAGAAACATCAAATATTTACGCTATAAGTGGAAAAATCATATATCTAGATTTGTGGGGATTTAAGTGGTAGTAAAAATGAATGCGTATAAAGGAAAATAACTAAATAAAGAAAATAAAGAGGCTTTTTCTTTTGAAAAATGGGTGAGAAAAGCGCCTTCACATAGGATAAACTGTGTGTTTAAAGAAAGGAAATAGATATATTTTTCTAAAAAAAATTCCTCAAGCACGAATTCAATATAGATTTGAAATAATATGCAACATATATAAAAATAAATATGCTGAAAGAAAAAACTATGGATAAAAGGAGACTACTACAAAATTTGAAGTTAGATAGCCAAAAAAAAAATATCCAAAGTAAATGAATTAGATCCTAGAACCTTCAAGAGAGAATAATAGCAAAATCTATCCTTCTCTGGTACCATGTTAGAATTTCACAATAATAGATATTCAAAGTATTACATAAAATATGAAAAGAAGAGTGGAACTAATTGATTTATCTCTAGGATCAACTCTGTATAAATAGAAGAGTTGATCATTGAGAGCCATTGGATTACAAAAACTCATCAAACCTGATGAAAACACCACTAAGAGTTTTTCGGACACATGGAGGAGTGGAAACTCAAGTGTGTATCCTAGTTAAACTTAAGAGAATATTCGCTTATTCTAACATGACCTCAAGTGATAGTGATGAAGGACTCTCAAATAGTGAAGAAGAAGAGATTTTACTTTTGGTAATAGAAGAGAAAAAAATGCTCATGTTGAAGATAAAGTGAAAAAATTGAAGATGCTCTTGCAGATAAAGAAGTAGAGACAGGTTCAAAAAATGAAGAGGAAGATGCAGTAGATCTAGAAGAAAAACTTATTTTTGCTCTTTAAGAATTGAAAAAGATTAGAAAGCAGAATTCAAGACTAAGGGCTCAAGTTCAATAATGCGAGGAAGAAAATAAAATCTTGTAAAAGACCTAAAAAACTCAAAATCTAAGGTAATGATATTTGAAGAGGTCATGAGTAAAAATTTAGAGATAAAAGAGTTAGAATGTAAAATACTAGAACAAGAAGTAGTTTCACTAAGAATAGAAGTGAAAAATTCTAAGGATATGCTACAAAGGTTCAGGAAAATTTCAAAGACTTTGGATAAGATTATAATGCACAAGGATCTTCATATATCAAAATAGGATTTGGTTTTGAAGAAGGACAAAGGAAATAAGAAGAAGGGTCAAGCTCAAGCTCAAAATAAGAGGAAGTTTTAGAGGAAATAGTGAAGAAGAAAGTGATATTTATGCAAATATTTTGAATAATAGAAGCTTCACTAAGAAATGAAATAATGTATAAACAAGAAACATGGATCATAAAAGAGAATGCAAATAAAGTACTAAGATACAAAATGGTTTAAGATAAAATTTCTTTAAAGGATGTTGTTTTTAATGTAATCAATTTGGTCACAAGGATATGCATTGCAGAACACATGGAAAGGAGTATGACCTCACTAAAAAGAATGTCAACTCTTTCAAATATGGATAGTTCTTTCAAGGGTATTGCTACTCTTATAATAGCTTTTGTCATAAAGTAATCCACTATAGGGTTCATGATAGAAATGAGTATGGCTTCACCAGGAGGAACTTCAAGAAATTTGCACCTTCTAAGAACTACAACATTAAGTGTTACAAGTGCAATAATATTGGGCATAAGACCAAGTGGTGTAGAATATAGTTTTTAGAACTTCTCGAGACAAGCAAGAAAAGGGACACTCAAAAGGATAAAAAATGTATGCTACAAAAATATTGAAAAAGAAGATTGATAAAGAAAAAGAGAATTGTATGCTAGGAGTAGAGCTATTCCAACCTCAAAATTAATCACCTCTAGGAGAGAAGGTGTAGAGGGAACTGAGCTAAGAGTCTTATCTTTAGCCCAAAGGAGTCCCTTGTCATTGATGTTAAAGGGTGAGAGATTTGAGTAAGGGGAAGAACATTCAGTCAAGAGGAGCAGATTTGGATTTTAATGGTAGGAAAATAAATATTTAGAGAGGGTTGCCATCAATGACAATGGGGGAGATTGTTGGAAACTTTGAGTATAGTGTTGTCATTGATGTCAAAGGTTTGATGTTATTGATTGTCATTGATGTCAAAGTTGAGAAATAAATGCAAAGGAATTTTCCATGGTTGTGAAAGCAAGTAAAATAATTTTGAAGAAAAGGATTATAATATTTAAAAATTATTAAGAGAGTTTGGAAGTAACAAGAGCTTCATTTCATAACAAAAAGGAAAGGGGGATTTTTCATTGATGGAAAACAATTCAAGGCAAAAGGTTTACTTCTCATTGGTGAAAAAGACCCAAGGCAAAATATTTATTATAATATTTTTTAAATATTATAATACCTAAGTTTAAAATTATATGGCACCAAAGACAATTCAAATTATTTTTAAATAAATTTGAAATGTGGGTCGATGTCTAAAATGTGAATGAAAAGCATATAAATACCCTAAGTCTTTGGAAATAAATGGTGTGGTTAATAATTCAATTTTTGTGCAATCGTGCAACTGGTGAAAACAAATAAATAAAATAGGAAAGCATTGATTTCAAAGCATAGAAAGAGAACAAAATTAAAAAATTCATTCAACCCTTGACGTCATTCACTAGGATGGTCTAGCGGTGGCTATAATTGTGCTAAGGTGTTGTAAGGTAGAGGTTTATGGTTCGATTATCCCTAACACCAATTTTCAAAGTGTTTTATTATTTTCAGTGAATGTACTAAGTAATAAATATATAGGTCTACACAATAGGTATTAACCACTTCGCTAGGGCAAGCGGTCAAGCGCTGTGTTAGGCGGTTGAGGTTGGAGGGTCGATTCCTATTTGTGCCAGCATTAATAATTTTTGGTAAAAGGTATGTGCTAAGGTTGATTAATATTTATTTTACTTGGCGTTTGATGGGTGTGCTATGGTGTAAAGGTTTTTTGCATATAGGTGGTATAAGGATAATTTATTTTTGCCAAATGTTTTGAAGATATTGTTGTCATTAAAATTTATTTTGATATATATGCAAGAGTAGGAGTGATAAGGTGTAAATGGTTAATTTAATATTGTAAATCAATATTTTGAGTCATTGAGTGGTTTGAAAATTATGTTATGAAAGTGGAAGATAAAAGGTGTAAAATGTGTCTTTATTGTTTGTAATATTTGCATTAATATTTGAAGGACTTGTTTCATGATTTGATGTTTTATTTTGAAAAACCAAGGGAGTTAAAGAGCATTGATTTGGAGTAAAATTGAGCATATATTTTTGAGAAGGAAATTAATGTGGATGGTTTGAGAAAGATTTTCCTATCTAACTCTTGAAGTGGCACTAGAAAAATTAGGTGTTTATGAGACATGTCTTTGAAGACATCTCCATAAGAGCAAAACAAGAGGTATGGGTACATAATTCCTTATTTAAGGTATCTTTTTGAGTAAATGTTTTTGAAGTATAAGGTGGAGATAAAATCATTGTTTTGGTAAGCATTGTTGAAAATATTTGAGTTAGGGTTTGAGATCTACATGTGCATCAATTATTGAAAGGAAGTTGAAACAATTGCATTAGATTTTGAAGATATTCTTGTACTTTATTATTGAATGGTTTTGGAAATATTTGGGATAGAGTTTGAGAACAAGTGTGATTTCATTATTGAGATTGAGATATTTATGCTAGATATTATGAACTACTTGTGCTAAGGTTGAAGAAAAGTTAGTACATCATTGTGAAACATTTTGAACATTGGTTTGACAGATATTGATAGAAATTTTGGAAGTGTTTGAGATTAATTTTGTCATAGAAAATTGTGCATTAGTGTGATTGATATTAGAGAGGAAATTTGCAAGAAAGATAGACCGGTTTTGTTATACACTGTTTTGATTTGATTTGAAAGAGATTTTGTAAGAGATATAGATTGGCTAAGTGTGTACAAGATTTGTGAGTGTGAAGAACATATTGAGGTTGTGATAGAACATATCATTCTCTATATGTTCCAGAGGTTAAAAAATTCTAAGTAGAATTTATCTGTGTGAAGAAAGCTTTTCCAAAAGAAATTTAAGTTATGTTTTGTATGAAATATTTGGAGTTATTTGAACAGGTTTTATGAGCACCATTGAAGGTAAATTTGAGCAAGTATTTGAGAATTCTTGAGAGCATATTTGAGAAAGTATTTGAGAAGCTTGAGGATAGATTTGAGCAAGTCCTTTAGAATTTCTTGAGGGTATATTTGAGCAAGTATTTGAGAAGGATTTAAGGTATATTTGAGCAAGTCATTTCAAAATGCTTGAAAGTATATTTCAACAAGTTTTGAGATAATATTTGGGATAGTTTTGGTGCAGGTTTGTGAGCAAAGTTAGAGCATATTTATGCTATACTTGGGATAGAGTTTTGTGCAGATTTGAGATAGAGTTGAGGGCAGGCTTTAGATGTGATAGAGCAAAGGAGATAGATTTATCTAGTGGACACAGGTCCATCAACCAGTGTAGTGGATATCCACATCTCCTATGGAGAGATATCCACAATCCATAGTAGTGGGAAAAAAATTCTTCTAGAATTTCATTAACTAAAGAAGAGGGGATAGAGTTCTCCTATGGATAGAGATTCATGAACTAGATCAAACAGAAAATAGTTCTTTTGTGGAGAGAGATATGTGAACTAGATGGGAAGATAGAGTTATTTTGTGGAGAGAGATCCATGAACTAGTTGAGGATATAGAGTTCTCCTAGATCAAATTCCATGAAACAAAGCTAGGGGATAGAGTTATCCTAAGGAGAGAGATCCACAAACCAAAGCAAGGGGATATATTTCTCCTATAGAGAAAAATCCACAAATAAAAGAATAGGGTATTGGTGTCTCTTTTGGACATATGTCCATAAATATTGTAATAGGTAATTGAATCCCTAGGGATTTGTTGAGAAAATTTGAAAGAAATATTTTCTTTATGGAGTAGCCCACATTGGTTGAACCACGTTAAATTTGTGTCTATATTGTGTATTATGATTTTTTTATTACATTGGTTATTTCTATTGATATTACCATTTATAATATCAGATAATATTGTTTTGGAAAGAAAATTAAAAGTTGATCTTATACTATTCACCCTCCCCCTCTCAGTATAAGCTTGTATTCTTCAATTGGTATCAGAGCGAGTTCCTTCGAAAGAGTCTAATAGCTTAAAGGAAGATATTACAGGAACACATATGACATATCATAATGGATCTTCATAAGATAAGGTACTATTATTGGATGAAAATAATTAAAGCTTTTGGAGCATAAGAATGAAGACTTACTTGATGGCATAAGGATATGATACATGGCAATTAGTTGAGGATGGGTTCATACCTACAACTAATCCTCCCATAGATAAATATGGTAAGCTATTGTATCTGAATAATGCCAAGGCTATGAATAAAATATTGAGTGGTTTACATGAATAAGAATTTGTGAAATTTATGCACTGTGAATCAGTAAAAGAGATATGGGATAAATTAAAGCAAACATATGAAGGAGATAAAAAGGTCAAGTTGGAAAAACTACAAAACCATAAGAAAAGGTTTGAATATTGAAATATGGAAGATGAGGAATACATTTCTACATAATTGCTTCATGTGCATGAGGTTGTTAATACCATGCGTGAACTTGGATTTGAAATTGAAGACTACATTGTTGCTTAAAATATTTTAAGGTTACTTCCTATAACGTATGATGGAAAAGTTTTATCTTTAGAAGAGATGAGAGATATTAAAAATTTGACTATGGATGAGTTACATGTAATTCTTATAGTCTATGAGATGATAATAGTGAAGGATCCCAACACCAAGAAAGAGATAGTTTTCAAAACATCAAAGAAGACAAAAGATATGAAACCAGAATCAAGTTGTGAGTCAAGCAGTGATGAAGAAGCTAACTATGAGAGAAAAAAAAAGATTCAAGAAAGCACAAAGGTATGAAAACAATGAAATTTTTTAACTATGGTAATTTTGGTCACTATGCATCTAATTATCCACAAACTAAAAGTAGTAGCAGTGAAGAGAAATAGGATCATAAGAAAAAGGAACCAAGAAAATCTAGGGATGAAAATAAAAATAGGTATGGTCAATGTAAGTATAAAAAGAAGTTATTTCAAAGGTACAAGAAGAGTTTCTATGTTTACAAGGCAAGCAAGGCCTCAAGTGATAGTGATGAAAGACTCTCAAATAGTGAAGAAGAAGAGATTTTATTTTTGGCAATAAAAGAGAAAAAAATGCTCCTGTTGAAGATAAAGTCAAAAAATTTGAAGATGCTCTTGGATACCAAGAAGTAGAGACAAATTCAAAAAATGAAGAGGAAGGTATAGTAGATCTAGAAGAAAAAATTATTGTTGCTCTAAAATAATTGAAAAATATTAGAATGTAGAATTAAAGACTAAGGGCTCAATTTCAAGAATGTGAGGAAGAAAAGAAAAGATTATATAAGACCTGACAAACTCAAAATCTAAGTCAAGGATATTTAAAGAGGTCATGAGTGAAAAGCTAGAGGTAAAAGAATTAGATTGTGAAATACTAGAACAAGAAGTAGTTTCACTAAGTATGGAAGTGAAATATTCTAAGGACAAGCTACACAAGTTTAGGAAAAGTTCAAATACTTTGGATAAGATTATCAATGCATAAATATCTTCATCTATCAAAACAAGACTTGGTTTTGAAGAAGGACAAGGGAAAAATGAAAAAGTATCAAGCTCAAGCTCAAAATAAGATAAAGTTTTGGAGGAAAGGAGTGAAGAATAAAGTGATACTTATGCATATAAGTTGAATAATAGAAGTTTCACTAAGAAAGGAAATAATGCACAAACAATAAACAAGGATCATCAAAGAGAAGGCAAAGAAAGGACTAAGAGACTAAAGGGTTTAATTATGAGGGCGTCAAATGAGAGACTAGGGTTAGGTTCCTTAGTTAGGCTAGGTCTTAGGGATTAGTCCACTTTTAAATAAATTATTTAATATTATAGGTGAGACTTGGTCCTCACGTAGTTTTAGGTTTACCAACTTTTAGTTTACCTAATTCTAGATTAGTTTATCCTATTTGAAGCTTTTTAAAATTTTTGCAAAAGTTACTTAACACATTTTGAATTTTTTTGACGATTTTGCAAATCAAAATTTTCTTCACATATTGTTGCAATTTTTCCTTGACAATTTATTGAAGTAATATTTTTTCTCAATTACATTGTTGTCCAATTTTTATCAAGCAGCATTTATCCTCTACGATGGAAGGGAACTGAATCCAACAGTGAGTTACCGATTGAGTGGCCAATCATCACCAATTACAGAGGACATCGTCTCAACTACTGATGACCCGTTAGCTATTTTGGAAATTGTCAGTGGGTGTTACCATTATTTGTAGCACTTGCACTATCTAACTATCTATTAGATCTGAACATTTGTCACACCTGACAATTTTTCTCGCCATTGCCCAAATTGGTGCACCTATTGTAGCATTGGTGATTCCACCATCACAACGCAATCTGACAAAGCCTTTCACAAACATAGATCATTAACATAGCCCGATAATGACACTTTAGTGTAGCACCTCTAACACTATAACTAACCTAATTTTCCCTTACACATGTTTGTTCTACAGGTGAATATTCTCTGGCCAATCTACCACAATTGTCCATTGGGTGATCAACCAAATCAAGCATCACCAAAACATAACTCAGATCGATTGCATGGTTGGCATATTTTGATCAAATATGCTCTAGTTTCCTACCTATGGCGTGACATGAAATAAATCTATTTGCAAGCATTCCAAAGATACACTTAGATACAGTTTGTAATCTCCATCACAACATAGATCTACATTCATGGACGTTTCAATGAAGCATTCAAATGCTAAATTTAAATCTCTCACCTTTTATTGCACATATTTCAACACATATTGAAACCATAGAATACAGCCAGATGATCCGATGCAGAATTTAATCCATTAATTTTAGATTTTGATCCATGAGTGGTGGATCTTGATAAATTGCATGGTGACATGTGCCTTTTCATTGCCATGTGATGCTTTTGTGACACGTCTCCGCTATTGTATGTTTGCATGAAGAGTCTTTAATCCCATATTTAGTGGGTTGAATACTTCTGCCAACTTTATTAAGGATGAAGATACCCATGTACATTAGCTAGCACACACTTTCTATGAGTACTGATTATGCAAAGTTTCACCACTCCAAATGAATAGTGGCTACCCTTCACCTATTTTTGGTCGTGGTTACCGTTGACCGATGCTACACATAACTTTGGGGATTATTTCCTTTTTGAATTTTTGTTTTTTTTAGTAAAAAAAAAAGCATAACTCAAAACTTTTGCAATGCAAGGGAATTATATTTTTTCCCACCAACATTGTAAAATTGTATTAAATCATTTTGATTTTTGCAATTAATTGGGTAAAATGCACTGCTTTTGTAATCCCTTAACATATTTGTAAACCCTCTTTGTCATATCGTTGGCATACAGTAGAGGCCAAATGGCTCACTACTTGGTGGATCAAATGGTTGCAATCACTACAATCATTAGTACTTTAGTCGATAAGGTCAATAATATTGCTTCTTCTAGTGGTCCCAGTCAAGCCCCTGATCTTTGCATGAAATCAAAATGCGAGGTCAAAATTTATGATGGCTCCCATGATCCTGAGGTTCTAAATAGTTGCATCCTCGACATGGACATGTGGTTTGCCTATAACAAAATACCAAAAGATTAACAAGTTTCATTTGCTCTCCTAAAAAATTTTAGCATAGCAAATTTTTTTATCACGGATTGCCTAAGTAATTAGAATCCAATTGACAATTGGGATGAATTGGTGAAGGCTTTGATAGATACATTTTATCCATCAAACTATGTAGAATATCTTGAATTTCTATGGCTTCTATTGAGGCAGGGCTACAATATGAATTTCCAAAACTACATCGGCCTATTCAACAAATTAAGAATTTTGAATGGTTTTCAGGACTCTGCTAAGTTGATCACCAAATTCAAGTGGATTACAAGAACCACTTTTTAGGGAGTTGAAATATACTCCTATCATATATTTTAATTACATGTATAATAAAGCACAACTTTTTGAGGAAAATCTTGCTGCTAAATCAGGTGTATCTCGCTCTTTTGACTCTACCAAAGCTTCCAAACAAAAGCAATCTCCATAGCAACAAAAGAAGACTTTGCCTTATTTTTCCTCTTCTTCTTCTTCACCTTCTTCTAATACTTATACTATTTATTTTGATCCTAAGAAATTTTGTGATTATTGTAAGAAGAGAGGCCATGTCGAATCTGAGTATTTTAGGAAGAAGAAGAATCTTATTGTAGAAGCTCAACCAGAGTAAACACAATATGGGTCTATTGAGACTATGAGAGAACATCATCATTATCCTGAGCTTCAAAGGCTCAATAATCATACTTTTTTGATACACAACATGCTTAAAATAAGTCATGACCATTTGTTTATCACATGTGCCCACTTAACGTATAACTACTTTGTAGATTGCATAATCGACAATGGCTCCAAAAAAAACTTGATTTCTAGAGTTATCATAGATAAGTTGAAGCTTCTTGTACAACCCCATCCTCATCCATATTCACTTGCATGGAAGGATGTAGGCACCTCCTCCTTGATTATAAACACTTGCACTGTATCCTTTGTATTTGGACCCTACTATGTGGACAAAGTCACTTGTGATGTGAATCCAATTGGTTGTTGTGATCTCATTCTTGGAAAACCCTACCAATTTGATAAGTGAGCTCAATATAATGCTTATAATAATACATATACATTACATCATTTGAACAAGAAATTTCTCATCTCCTTCACTAATCCCACATACAATTATTCAGGTCTACGCCATACAATATTTATCTTCCCCAAGCCAAAGGACACACCAGTTAGAGTTTACACATAATGAGACTACTCCTCCTCTTGCATTTCCTCCTCCTGTTGCTCCTGTTGCTCCTCATTCTGCTTCTACCATGCATCAAGTTCCTAATGTGAAGCATAAATTGTGACCACCATAATGGGATATTCATCATCCACCTCATCCATAGGATTTCACTTGAGTTGGATCTCCAATCATGATTAGGAAATACCCTCTAGCATTGGTATCACTTGGAATTATAGACATATTCAGTACTCCTACCCATCTGGAATTTGCTTTCCATATTTTGCTCCATCTGACTTGAGTTGTTCATGCTAAGCCCATTATTATTGTGCAAGCATTAGAGTCCAATGCTTCCTATGTGGGGAGGTATGATGAGGGAATCAAATGAGAGACTAGGATTAGGTTCTTTAGTTAGGCTAGGTATTAGGGCTTAGTCCACTTTTAAATCAATTAATTATTATTATAGGTGAGATTTGGTGCTCACGTAGTTTTAGGTTTGTTGACTTTAGTTTACCCACTTCTAGATTAGGTTTACTAACTTGTTGTAATTTTGGATCTATATTAAGCCCTTTATTTTAATTTAATAGACATGTTGGTTTATACCACAACATTTAATACAATATTTCTTAAAATAATGTTGTTTTTCATGTAATCGATTTGCTCACAACACTATGCATTGCAGAACTCATGGAAAGGAGTATGACCTCACCAAATGGAATGCCAAATATTTCATTAGCCCAAAGGATTCCCTTTGTCATTGATGTTAAAGGGGATATATTTGAGTAAGCGGAATAACATTCAATTAGGGAGAGAATATTTGGATTTTAGTGGTAGAAAAATGAATATTTAGAGAGGGTTGCGATCAATGACAAAGGGGGATATTGTTAAAAATTTTGAGTATAGTTTTTTCATTGATGCCAAAGGTTTGATGCCATTGATTGTCATTGATTTCAAAGGTGGAAAATAAATGCAAATGAATTTTCCATGGTTGTGAAAGCAAGAAAAATAATTTTGAAGAAAAGGATTATAGTATTTAATTATAATATTTAAAAATTATTAAGAGAGTTTGGAAGTAACAAGGGCTTCATTTCATAACAAAAAGGAAAGAGAGATTTTTCATTGGTGGAAAATGATTCAAGGCAAAAGGTTTATTATAATATATTTTTTAAAGGTGGGGTGATGTCTAAAACATGCATGAAAATCATATAAATACCATAAGTCTTTGGAAATAAATGGTGTGGTTAATAATTTTATTTTCATGCAATTGTGCAAGTGGTGATAATGAATAAAAAAAGTGGAAAGAATTGATTTTGTAGCACAAAAGGAGGACAAAAAAAAAAAATTGTTCAACCCTTGATATCATTTTCCAAGATGGCCTAGAAATGGCTAAACTCATTCTAATATGTTTGGAAGGTGAAGGTTTGCGGTTCGATTCTCCCTAGAACCAATTTTGAAAGTGTTTTATTATTTTCGATAAATGCACCAAGGAACAAATATAGAGTTCTGCATGATAGGTCTCAACTGCTTGGCTAGCACAAGCAGTCACGAATTGTGTTAGATGCTTGAGGTTGGAGGGTTGATTCCTATTCGTGCTAGCATTAATAATTTTTGGTAAAAGGTATGTGCTAAGGTTGATTAACATTTTCTTTACTTGGTGTTTGAGGGGTGTGCTATGGTGTAAAGGTTTTTCACATATAGGAGGTATAAGGATAATTTATGTTTGCCAAATATTTTGAAGATATTGTTGTGACTAAAATTTATTTTGATATATATGCAAGAGTAGGAGTGGTAAGGTATAAATGGTTAATTTAATATTGTAAATCAATGTTATTAGTCTTTGAGTGGTTTGAAAATTATTTTATGAAAGTAGGAGATAAAAGGTATAAAATGTATCTTTATTGTTTGTAATATTTACATTAATATTTGAAGGACTTGGTTCATGATTTGATATTTTATTTTGAAAAACCAAGGGATTTATAGAAAATTGGTTTGAAATAAAATTGAGCATATATTTTTGAGAAGGAAATTCATGTGGATGGTTTGAGAAAGTATTTTTCTATATAACCCTTGAAGTGGCACTAGAAAAAGTAGGTGTTTATGAGATATTTTTTTGAAGACATATCTCCATAAGAGAAAAACAAGAGATATAGGTACATCATTACTTATTTAAGGTGTTTTTTTGAGCAAATGTTTTTGAAGTATAAGGTGGAGATAAAATGATTTTTTTGGAAATCATTGCTAAAAATATTTGAGTTAGGGTTTGAGATCTACATGTGCATCAATTATTGAAAGGAAGTTAAAATAATTGCATTAGAGTTTGAATATATTTTTGTACTTTATTATTGAATGGTTTTGGAAATATTTGGGATAGAGTTTGAGAACAAGTGTGCTTTCATTGTTGATATTGAGATATTTGTGCTAGAGATTGTGAACTACTTGTGCTAGGGTTGAAGACAAGTTAGTACATCATTGTGAAACATTTTAAACATTGGTTTGAGAGATATTGATAGCAATTGTGGAAGTTTTTGAGATCAATTTTGTGAGATAAAATTGTGCATTAGTGTGATTGATATTAGAGAGGAAATTTACAAGAAAGATAGACCGATTTTGTTATACACTATTTTGATTTGATTTGAAAGAGATTTTGCAAGAGATAGAGATTGGATAAGAGTGTAGAAAATTTGTGAGTGTGAAGAACATATTAAGGTTGTGATAAAGCTTATCATTCTCTATATGTTCCAAAGGTTAAATGAATTATAAGTAGAATTTATCTATGTGAAGAAGACTTTTCTAAAAGAGATTTAAGTTGTGTTTTAAATGCAATATTTGGAGTTTTTTTAGCAGGTTTTATTAGAAGCATTTTGTAGACACCAAAACGGCACCAATCCGATTATGTGACTGCAAACACTGATCGCATTGACACACACAGCCCCCAGGGCAGCCCCCAGAGGTTAAACAGTGGTCCTAACCACTCTCACAATAGTTTTGGAAGGTCAAAGGTCAATTTGGCACCTTCAGGCACTCTGCTTCATACTCGTTCCACCCAGGGATGATTACAAACTTCTATTCGCCCCACCCTGGGACGATTAGCAGTATTCGCTCCAGGGTGGGGCGAATAGCAGGTTTGACGGGAAAAAGTCAAATCTTGACAAATGGCAGCTCAGATCCACCACTTAACTCTTCCTTCATTGCATGGGAGTGTGAGTGAGCATTTTTGAGCGTTAGAGGCAGTTACAGGGGCAGTCATGGAGCCCCTAATCAGGGAGGAATCTTCTCTCCCCTTTGGAAGGCATGATTGCCAAGTGGCGCCTCTGCATGCTCAATCACAAGAGACCTCCAGGTCTATAAATTGGTGAGTTTTCTCACCACAAGATATAGAGAGAAGGAGCATTTTGAGCAATGAAGTGCTATCATTTTACATCCACACATCTTCTTTGATTTGTGCCTTTCACATCCTTGATCTCTTTTGGAGAGGAGGTCATTGGGTGATTATTGGAAGGGCAAATCCGAAACCAAAACCCGACATTTGGCCACAACATCCTACCAAATTTGCCGAAAACACCCCACAAGAGGTTTTGGACCCATCCCAAGTGGATTGGTGCCAAAATCGGGCCCTAAACGGTGGGCGTCCTGCCCCTGGGCCCCCCACACTGCTGTAGTTCTAATCGCCCCGCCCCAGAGTGATTAGAAATCTATAGCAGATTTCCTTTCTATTATTCTTGCATCTGATTCTATGCTGCTTAGATAGGTTTTCATTCAAATTTCACATCGTTTTGAGCATTTTTTATCATGTTTTTATCATTTCCCGCCTTTACTAACATGCAGGTAGCATCATCAAATTCTTGGTGATAGAGGCCAAATTGGGAAAATCTGACCTTCTGGGTCTTCCCAAAATACCCCCTTTTAGCTAACCCCCAACTTTGTAGGTGATTTGGAGCTTCCCGGATGTGACATTTGGGACTATGCTTTTTGACACTTTGTTGTAGGTCTAATCGTCCCGCCTCGGAGCGAATATGAATCTGTGGTGAATTTTTTGACTGTTCCATTTGTAGTGCCTTCTTGGTGATGTTTTTATGCCCCTATCAAGTTTTTAGTTCATTTGGATCTATTTTAGTTATCGTTTTATTTATATTTTGCATGTACTAATTGAAGGCGTGGGGATTGCATGTTTCATTTTATCTACAGGTGCTACTGACTATTTCCTATTTCCTTGAATGTAGGGTCTCAACATTAGAGGAGCAGCAAGGATTCAAGACTCATCAATGCAAGCGGTGGTGACGTTTGGTCCGCCCACTTTACATGTGGGCACGCGGAAGAAGGAATAGCATCCATTGATGTGACAAGAACACATTTAACGCTCCTAGCCCCTAAAAATGGAGGAGGCAAATTGTAACCGAGTTCTGAAGCATATTAATAAAAAGGGTTGTCTGTCTTCCATATTGGCTTTCTATTTGGTTTCGATTCGTTTATGCTTCTCTCCTTTCATGCACTTTCAATTCATAGGATTTAGCGTTATCTTTTGTTTCATTTGCATCGCATCTTGGCTTTTCCTTTTTGTTTCTGTATCCTCATGCTTTCAGTGGCGATCATGGTGGGACCTTGTCCTCTATTTTTGAGATCAGAAATCTGATTAAAAATTGCTTGTTTTTGCTTGCAGGTACCAAGTTTTCAAACGTTGGACTGTTGTTCGTTCCAGTCTGTGATGAATACAGAGCTGGAATTCATCTTATCCAGGGACGAATGGGCATTCACCCCACCCTATGATGAATACAGTTCTATTATTCATCCCACCCAGGGATGAATAGCTCTCTATGCAGTTTCAGGATAGAAACTCAGAACCAACCGATTTGGGCAGAGAAGAGGTAGGGGTCCTAAACACCTTCTGTCATTTTTTGCTTTCAGTTTTCTATTTTCTGGTTACTTGCTTGCTTAGGGAAAGTTTTACTGCATGTTTACTTTATTTTATGCAAAATAAAAAGAATCCCACACATCACGTGGCAATTTAAAACACCAAGGAGCTGGTCGTAAAACCCTAGCCCTTGATCAAGACCAACGGTGGATTTCATCACCACCTTGGCTTGAATTTTTGCATCCATAACCCCGATCGCTACTGTTGCTAGACGTAAATCCTGATGAAAGCTGACCAAGTGTAGCTGGGGTGATTCCCAGTGCATGAGGATAAGTCTTCTATGGTAGGTGTCAAAAATAGGGTGATTCCCCTTCATTACCGCCTACGTTCCACGTACCATCTGCTCTCACGTACCAATAGTTTCCCTCACGTAAGGGCGGGTATATAGAGAGGTTGGTATATCGGCCTGGCAATGGTATATCGAAGGGGTGACCATTTTTGGGAGTCATAAGAGCCATCATATTGCATTTAAACATTCTTTACAAAAGCTTTCAAAACAAAAATCAAAACACACTAAACCAGGTTTAGGGCACACCTTTAATATTTAAATGAGATAATCATTGCTTTGTGTGTGTGTGATATTTTCTATTTAGTGTAGCATAAAAATCATAAAAAGAAATAAAAATCTATGCATCTTGTAGGAAAACACCACCATGGTGTACACCCATAGCCAAGCCCAATCACGGGCAGGAGCTACGAAGAGTGTACAAGGGGGCACAAGTCACCTCCGCTATAGCCCCAAGGACTTGGTCATACCACCTTGGCGGCCCGACCCACAAGAGAGTCCACATCATGCCATTTTAGAATGGGACTATAGAGGCACCCCTTTGAGGGACACTCCCATCCAACATAGACCCTTTCAGGAGGAATCCTTACATGTGGCACTCAATATAAATGGGAAGGCTCCCTTAGAAGCTCGGTATGAGTGGCCACCATGTGATGAAGTGCTAGAACAGCATAGGGTCCATGAGGAGAGGCCACATGATTATGTCATCCCTCCTTTACCCCCCATCACTGTTAGAAACAATAGGCAAAATCCAGAGCACAAGGCTCTTCAAACAGGGCGAGCCAACTCTGCCCGCCCCTTTCACATATATGAAAGGGAGCACGAGGAAGACCATTACATTCCTCAAGAGCAATACACAGTGTGGGAGCAATGCGCCTCCACACCTGCTATCTACCAGAATCACCTACTGAGGCCAGAGCCTCGAGTGAATGCCACCAACCTCGATAGAGGGAAGCGACCTATAGAGATCTCGGATCATCATGACCAAGATAAATGCATAGGAGAGGCATCTAGGCCTCCTAGACTCAATATGGTAGAACAAATTGACCTGGAAGTCACCATACATGCCACCCACCAAGCGTAGATCATGCAGCTTGAGCAAGACCAACAACAGCTAGAGCATCTATATCACCTTAGCAAAGAGCGCATTCGATGCCAAACAGATGAGCTGCTCCATAACACGGTGCCTGAGAGGGTTCCAACCCCTCACACCCAAAGAGCAGAACCATATGAGAGGCACAACCCCTTGGTGCGAGATAGGTCCCCATGACCTTACCAAGTGCTGCCTCCGAGACCTCCTAGACCTGAGCGGGAGGCCACTCCCAGGAACAATGATGGGCACCCCCTGCGGGGACCCACCCATGGTTATAGGTCTCATCCAAAAACTCCTCAAGAAGCCTATGAGGAGTATGAGCAAGAAGAAGAGCGGGCCAAAATGCCCTACCAAGGTGGAGGGGCTGCTATCCGGCCACCCCTCCATAGGCCTCAAGTTTCCCACAACCCACAATGGGAGCAAACTAAGGAGGAAGAAATTAAATCTTTCGATGCATATAAAGCACTGCTAGAGCGCTTGGAGTCTATGGAGACCAAGACTTCTGGGCCCCAAAAGCCCACTTTATGCCAACTCCGTAGTCATCCTGTGCATCCGTCAGTGCCGGCACCCCCTTACCCTGAACACTTTAAACTACCTCAGTTGGCAATATTTAGAGGTGAGGAAGATGCCCAAGAGCATGTGACTAGATTCTTGAGCCAATGCTTTGGCATTCAGGACAATGATGCTTTGCTGCTAAGAACATTTATAACCACGTTCGTAGGCCCTACCTCGGATTGGTTCACTCAATTGCCAAAGCACAACATTAGTAACTTAGATCAGCTAGTGGATGCGTTCCTCGAATGCTTCACCTTCAACACCAAGAAGAAGGCATCACTAAGCGACCTAGCCAGCCTCAAGAAGTATGAGGAAGAAACCATGGCGGCCTATGGGAACCGATGGAGGACTTTGCTTTCAAAGCTGCCCTACCTCCCTCCTATGTCCGACCTCACCCAAATGTTCTCAAAGAGCTATTTGAGATCAATCTCCATGCTATTGCAGCTACAACAATATGCCACTTTAGAGGAAGCTCTGGTGCAAGCCAGAATCATTGAGGAGATCAAGATTCAGGATGGCGAGATAGCCAAGCCAAAGAAGAAAGAATGGTCTAAGAACACTAAAATAGGGACCACACAACAGAAACCCGTTACGGTCAATCAGGTTGCTATAAATGTCCCTAAGCCTACACAAGCAACACAGCCCCAAAAGGCTAACTATCAGGCAGTGCCTCTTAACAGTTATGATCAAGAAAATTAGAGGCAAGAACAAAATCAGCAGCGTCACCCTAGGCGACAATTCACACCTTACACAGAGTCCAGAGACTCCCTGTTTGACCGCTTGTCAATGGCAAACTTGATCAACCTACCCGAGATTCAACCCATAGACCCCAATGCACCAAAACCTAAGGGCTATAGGGAAGACTTGTACTACAGGTTCCACAGACGGAAGGGACATGACCTTAATGCATGTTGGAAGTTTAAAGGCTTGGTGCAAGACTTAATAGATAACAAGACATTAGCGGTGGATAATCTCATGGCACCAAGCAATCAACAAATGGAGGTCTTTAAAGACCCCTTGCCTACCCATGATGCATAGGCAAAGACCCTACAAGTCAATGAGGTCACACAAAACTGCCCCATGCAGGGGTATGTAGGGATGATCAGTATAGTGACTCGGAACAAGAGGTACCCGAGCACAACTGCCCCCGTAGTAGCTACAGGAGAGGTGCCAACAATGTCACAACCACAATAACACCTTGCACAACCTCCTCCACCTAGACCAGTGGCCATGATTCGAACCAAACTCACCCAGAGTTTGAGGACCACATCGGCTAGGCTCTCCATCTATGAGCTCATACAACAATCAACGCCCCATCGGGAGGCTCTAATGGAGATACTAAAAGCCATCGAGTTGCAGCCCCATGAAGCAAACTCCTTCAACAACTTCATGGGACATGTCAAATGATGCACTGAGCCAGTCATCACCTTTCGAGAGGATAAATTGAAATCAGTGGCTGGTGACATGGCGGATCCACCCTTGCACGTCATCGCATGGGTCAACGGGATTCCATACAAGAGGGTATTGGTGGACACTGGCTCATCCAGTAATATCATTACAATAGCGGCCTTGAAGCACCTAAAGTTGCCCGCATCTCACATAGTGGCCTCCACCTATACACTGCGAGCATTCAATGATGCAATATGCTCGACAGTTGGCACAATTGTCCTACCCATCCAAGTGGGACAAAAGACTATACCTACATTGTGCCACATCTTGGAGGGTGAGATGGCCTATAACATCTTGCTGGGTCGGCCATGGATCAGGGACATGAAGTGTGTCCCTTCGATAGCTCATCAGTGCTTAAAGTATACTTTCGAAGGGTAGGTGCATGTAGTCCCGACGGACTTGGAACCCTTCAAGTATTGCAATGCGGTGCAGCTGATGCCACAATCGACCCTTCCATCAATGCATTTGGATTTTTAGTTGAATCCATCTAAATAGGGTCCGATTCCATAGGCATCCCCGTTAACAAGTCCATCAAAACCCTAGTCGGGTCCATCTTCATCGTCTGGTCCTTCACCAACAATGCCACCTATGGTGGCCACATCGAAGGACAAAGGGAAGAAACCCCTGGAAGAGGCACCGCCATCAGTCTCAACCATCTCTACTGAGGAGATGCCTAGCAGAATGGAAGTTGAGGCTCCTAGTTCACCCGACATGGAGTGGACTCAGGAAGAACTTCCGTTCCCTCCCCCTCAATCACCAACAATCATCGTTGAAATGGCCAATATGGGCCTGGGGGAGTATCTGGTGTAGAATATTGTAGCAACACCCACACTGGAGTCCATGCAGGACATGGGGAGACCTCGCCTCCCCATCGGTACCATTGTTCCTCTAGGCTACCCACCGAATCAGACAAACTTTGTGTATGGGGGCCTTGATCATGGTATTGAACCATACATGCAAGAGGACGAAGATGAAGAGCCTTTTACTGAAGATGTCAACTATTTTTCCAACCCAGACTTCACTTTGAGATACCTTGGCCAATGCAATTGGCATGGATATGGGTTAGGCAGATATGAGCAAGGAGTGCATGTTCTTTGCCAACCAAGATACCAAATGCCATACGACAAGTCAGGAGTAGGGTTCAACCACCCCCTACCCTTGGACATCTTGGTAGAGAACATGCAAGGCCTAGGGATAGGCAACAAGGGGGGATTGGCATTAGATCCATATGCCAACCCTAACATGACATATACACTAGGGGATTATCTCCCATTGTTGACAACCAACCTTGTTGACCTCAACAACCCTTTCCCTTCGCTCGAGAGAGGAGAAATTTCGAGAGCTCACCTACAAGAGAGGTATAGACAAGGTCAGGAAGGATCTTTAGAAGATGAGTCAGAATATGAGGTAGCACCATGGGACCCCTTCGAATCAGATAGCAATCACTCACAAGTGACCCCCATGGATGACTACCAAGAAAGACTCTTGGCAATGTTCCCTTTGGATGCTCCAATCGAACAAGTGCCACATCAAGAAAATCAGGCCCCCCATAGAGAGCGGAACAACCCCAATGGGGCCAGATCAATTTGCTCGAGCAAGACGAGCCTCTAATGTCGCAAATAGTTGTTGGAACCAATGAAGGCCTTTGGATCTCTGACAGTGATTATGAAGATGAAACTGAGATGGCATATCTCAATCACATGCGACAGATGCAGCAACAATACCCCTTGGATATTGATGACATATTTGAACAACTAAACATAAGGCCAGGGCATGAGTGGCACCTAAACCCAGCACAGTGGGACCAAGTGTTGAATCCACCACTTTGGGCATACAGAGAACACCTTCCGCCCAGAGACCCTATAGCGATATCAGTGCCGAGGGTAGACCCTATCTTCCTATCCACACATAGGGCCGATCCATTCATGCCAATACCTCTAGAGCCAGATCCAGAGCACAAAGAACATCCAAAATGTCCGAGTCACCACACCCATGGTAATGGAGACCAAAATCATTTCATCAACATGATCTCCATTGACTTAACCGCCCCCATCCACAATCCGACCGATCCAACATAGTCATTATATCTAGACATAGATGCCATAGACTGGGATCGCATCAATTCACCACCATCCCCATCAGAGTATTGGCCTTTCGGTGAAATGCTTCATTTCACCCTAGGGCCAACTCAGGATATCTTCCATGCTGAAGAGGAACCCAAGGTTCCTAATGATGATCTTAACTCAACAAATGATATCCACTTGATCCCAACTCCACACCAGTTGGAGGACGGATCCCACATGTCGATCGAGGAGACGACTGACGTAGACATCGGCTCTGATCCAATGAATCCATAGATTATCAAGTTGGGGGTAAGTCTATCCCCCGAAGAGCAAGCCGACTACATTGCCCTTCTCAAAGAGAAGAAGGAGGTTTTTGCATGGTCCTACAAAGACATGTCGGGGCTAGATCCATAGCTAGTCATGCATAATCTAACGCTTGATCCGATAGTCAAGCCAGTTAAGAAAAAACTATGTAAGATGCACCCAATAGTGGCCTTAATGGTCAAAGATGAATTACAAAAGTTGTTGGATGCACAGTTTGTCATCTGCATGGATTACCCACCATGGCTGTCCAACATGGTGCCCATCAAAAATCTTGATGGGAGGATTCACATATGCACTAATTTTTGAGATCTAAACAAAGCGAGTCCTAAGGATGATTTCCCCTTGTCGAGCATCGACGCATTGGTAGACGCTACAGCGGGCCACGAAATGCTTTCCCTCATGGATGGTTTCTCGGGATACAATCAGATTCGTATCAATCTCGAGGACCAACTAAAAATGGCGTTCACAATGCCTTGGGGGACATTTTGCTATAAGGTCATGCCCTTTGGCCTTAAAAATGTTGGCGCCACCTACCAACGTGCCATGACGTACATCTTCCATGATCACATGCATAAAACTTTGGAAGATTACATGGATGATTTGTTGGCCAAATCTCTTTTGCGCCCAGATCATCTCGATGACTTAAGCAAGATCCTCGATCACCTCATGGAACATAAAGTCAGACTGAATCCCAAGAAGTGCGTATTTGGCATCACATCTAGAAAACTCTTGGGTTTCATAGTCTCAAAATGAGGCATCGAGGTGGACCCAAACAAAGTCAAGGCAATCCTTGAAATGCTTCCCCCAACTACCATCAAGCAGCTCAAAAGCCTACAGGGAAAGGTCGCATCAATCAAGCGCTTCATAGCGCAGCTATCTGACAAGTGCCGACCCATGAATAAATTATTGCACAAGGGGGTCGCATTTCATTGGGATGACGAGTGCCAGTCAGCCTTTGATGACATCAAACAATACTTGGCTTCACCGCCAGTATTGGCACCACCTAGACCAGGAGTGTCATTCTACTTATACATCTCAGCTATTGAGGTGGCACTGGGCGCCATGCTAGCCCAGAAAAATGAACTACACAAAGAGCAGGCTACTTACTATCTTAGCCGCACCCTGGTCAGTTATGAACTTAACTATGCATACGTCGAGAAGCTCTGCTTGGCAGTGGTGTTTGCTACCAAAAAGCTATGCCATTACATGTTGAGCAACAAGACGTATGTTGTGTCTAAGGAGAATCCATTATGGTACATGATGAGTCATACTTATCATAGTAGCCACATGATGAAATGGATCATGTTGTTGATGGAGTTTGACATAGAGTTTATTGGACAAAAATCCATCAAAGGTCAAGTCATAGCCGATCAACTAGCAGAGGCTCCTCTCGAAGATGATCAACCTCTGATCATAGAACTACCCGATGATGGGGTCTTCCATGTCTCAGAATCGCCAGATTCTGATGAGCCTGAGTCACAGGCCGACATAACCCTATTTTTTGATGGTTCTAAATGTGAGCAAGGGGGTGGCATGAGAATTGTATTCTTCACACCGTAAGGGGCTCCAATGCCTCTATCATTTAAATTAGATTTCCCGTGCACCAACAACAATGCAGAATACGAAGCCTTGCTCATAGGTCTTTAGACAACAATCACCATGAACATCAAATGATTGAACATCTTTGGTGATTCATTGTTAATTTTCAACCAAGTCAAAGGGGTATTCCAATGTAAATGCCCAGTTCTACAGGCCTACAAAGCCCTTGTGGACAAATTCTTGGCAAATCTTGAATGGTACGACATCGAGGCACTCCCTCGATCATCGAATCATTTTGTGGACACTATGGCCTCCTTGGGGTCACTAATCCCGCAAGACATTTCTGGTGATATGACAACCATTCAAGTCAAAACACTATCACAATCAGCGATGGAGCGTGCAAGCTCTGACTTAATGCTAGGAATCCACTTGATCCAGATTGAACCATCCTCGGACAAGTTCTCTCGAATCCATGATTGTCTGAATCATGCTAACTGGGGGTCCTTGTTCTCCCCTACTCCCTTTAATAGCAACACAATGCTATTCTTACAAGTTCTTTCCCGCTCAACTTTTTCTAGGGATGAACTTCAAGAGGGATTGGCTGTTCAGACTGTCAAGGTTTTCGATCAGCAAGATTGGTATACACCCATAAGGGACTACCTCAAGTTAGGTAACCTCCCACTTGGATTGATGCATGCCACAAAATGATCATTCAAATAGAAAGCGGCAAAGCATGTCTTGTTAGGAGACATTTTGTACCATCGTAGCTATGAAGGACTCCTCCTTCGTTGCTTGAACAGGAGTCCACTTGGGCGATCACCCAAGCGCACGATGGTACATGCGGTGGCCACTTCAGTGGTATGGCCATCGCAAAGCGCATTCTCCGCATGGGCTATTATTGGCCATATTTAGAGCGAGATTGTTGCGCGTATGTAAGGAAGTGCATGAAGTGTCAACACCATGCCAATTTGACACACGTACCTTCTCAGGCCTTGCAGCCGATCCAATCGGCTTGGCCATTTTTGTAGTGGGGCTTAGATCTAATCGAAAAGATCTCCCCTACATCATCAGGCCATCACACGTTTATCATAACGGCCATAGAGTACTTCACCAAATGGGTGGAAGCAATTCCGCTTACCTCTATGACTGGAACCCGCATTTCGGAGTTCATTTTACATAATATCATATGTCATTTTGGTATTCCATCCAAGATAATCTCGGATAATGGGACGTCATTCAAGAACAAAGACGTGCGTGCTTTGACCACAAAGTACAAAATTCAGCATAGTTTTTTGACACCCTATTATCCATAGGCAAATGGGCAAGCAAAGGCATCAAACAAAATGCTAGTTGCCATCCTCAAAAATATAGTCATAGATAGTCATAAGGATTGGCACATTCAGATCCCACTTGCCCTATGGGCTTATCGCACTAGCATTCGGACGCCCACTAGGGCAACTCCATTTTTGCTCGTGTATGGCTCCGAGGTTGTCATGCCTCTCGAGTTGGAAATTCCTTCCCTATGCATATCAATGCAAGAGTTCATCGATGATGACACTGCACGATAGGCCCGGTTAGACCAGCTTACGTTGCTCGATGAATGATGCGTTAATGCTCTCGAGCATTTACGTATCTATCAAGAGCGACTTAAGAAAGCATACAACATGAAGGTTCACCTGAGGGACTTTCAGGTTGGTGACTTGGTCTTAAAAGAGAACCAACAAAATTCTAACTTGCCACCCCATCTAAGGGACAAGTTCATGGCAAACTGGTTAGGTCCTTATGTCATCCATAGTAAAATAGGACCTGGAACATACCGGCTCGCCTCTCTTGATAGAATCAAGGAACTAGAACCCTTGAACATCAGTCATTTGAGGCCATTCCATATTTAAAAGAGCCATAGCCCAAACCAAAAGCTCCAAGGATTCTCATAATCGCTTGGTCAAACCAAAAGCTCCAAGGATTCTCATAATCGCTTGGTCAACCCAAAAAGCTCCAAGGATTTTTGAAATCGCTTGGTCAACCCCTAAATGCCCCAAAGGTACCCATAATCCCTTTGGTCAAACCAAAAGCTCCAAGGATTCTCATAATCGCTTGGTCAATCCCCAAATGCCCCAAAGGTACCCATCATCCCTTTGGTCAAACAAAAAGCTCCAAGGGTTCCCACAATCGCTTGGTCAAAAATAAGAAAATTCAAAAAAACAATAAAATCATCAAAAATAACAAAAATTTGCATCTCATTTCCATGCATGCTCAAAATCATCACAACAATAAAGAGCTCTTTTTGCATCTCATCTTCATACTCACAAAAATCAATCCATCAAAAACACAAAAATATATAGCTGCATTAGGCATCACATCCATACATTGCATATTTGTGGTAATACAGGTCAAGGCACCATAGACTGTAATTACTTGGCAAAACCATCATTTTCCACATTTCTCCATTCTATAAATAGTCCATCAAAAATAAATGCCATTCACATCTTTTTTGCCATATCATAGTCGGTTGTCTTCTAATGTATCAAGAGTTTTCGTCATTCAGCTGTCATTAGCTTTCTAGCCACATACTGTACAAATTCAGACAGATTTCACAAAGGTAGAGTTCTACTTGGATCACACCTTGTTACGAAGCATCCCACCACAAGTTAAAACAAATAAAAAAATTCCCAAGTTGTGTGAATGAAAGATGAAACCTGCAAAGCAATCCAGGTCACCATAAGCGAAATGGTTATCTTGCTCATCCCCCTGTGTGAATGACCCCAAGAATGCTGAGAGTTGGCAAAAGGACAAGCATCTTCCCTACCCAATTCCCCAAGAATCCCAAGTTCTAAAAAAGTTGCAAAACATCAAAATTTTGCAAAAGTCAAAACTCCAAAAATTTGACATCACCACCAAAGTGCATACATCAAAAGGCACATACAATAGTGATTCTCATCACTCAATATTCAAATCCCTTGCTCAAAAGAGAAAACAAAAATAAATAGTGATTTTTATCACTACAAAAGAGCAAGTATCCCAATACAATTGAAGAAAAGAAGGGAGTCGAACTTGAATCCCTGGAACTCTCAGCATTCAGAAGGTCATGAGGTGAACCTCAGTATCGGTTTGGTGGATAACCTATCGGTCACTGGTGGCAAACCTCCCGCATGATGATATATCTATCACATTAACTTGTGTGCGGATCAATGTTTGCATGTGGATGAGCTAGCTTATGGTATCCTAGATAGCACCACAGATTAATCCGACTAAATACAACAAAGGAGTTAGTGGAGCTAATTAGGTGATCCTCAGTACAGGTTTGGTTGACATCCTATTTGACACTGGCGGTATCCTGACGAATACCACATAAACGAACTCAATTGCACACACAGGGATGTGAAATAACTTGGTCAAAGACAAGTCCGATTCATACCTTGTTCAAAAGTCTTGTAAGATAAAAGTACAGTCATGGCTAGTTAGTTAAAACATCTGAGTCTCAGAAAACCTTAACTACATTCTAAACCAACTGTGATATCTTTCATCCTTGCATCGCCATCAAAAAATACAAAAAATAACATGTATACATAAAAAGTCATTTACCACAGCAATCGCCTAGGACAAAAAGCCATAAGTTCTAAATAGTCTATGGTGCCACCACCAAAAATCACAAATTCAATTCATCCATTCCATTTGCATATCATAAAAATTAGAAACATTTGCATTCATCATAACATATGCATCCATCAACATAAATTAACATGCATACATACACATTCAACAATCATTGTGCATAACATCAAATCATGACACGTGTATAAATAAAATAAAGTCATCTATATATATATCATCAAAAATGCCCATAGGCTACAATAACCGGTCCTCTGACCTCACAAAAAAAGCAAAAACTCAAAAACCCCCAAGCCTAGGGCATCGGCCACCATGATCATGCAAGATCGATGCGACGGGAACTACCCCCATGGTGTGGGTCCTATGGGACCCCTCGTGGCGGTTGCTGCTAGCCCCTGCATCATGCCTACTAGCGCCTCCCTCATCCAATCGCCTACATCGAGAGGATACTGACTGCTCGTATCACTCCCTCTCGAGCGGCGTGATGATCCACCTCCACTAAATGTAGGGATCCACCCATCGAGGTGGATAATCTCTACCTCTAGCTCAAATCGATGCCAAACCAAATCCATCTCCCATTGATGAACTATCACCAATTTCTCATTCATGCCGTAGAGAGATCCCTCTCCCACATAGCATCTGTATCCCCATCCCATCGATGATACATAGCAAATGCGTTCTCTCACTCCACTAGCTACATTCATAGGAGATCCCTCTCCTATAGTGCATCCCTAAGCTCCTCATCCCACCTCCGGAGTAGCCCCTCCAATCATGCATTCTCAATGTGCAACCCTGACTTTGTGTCCTTCGAGATTGCCTGAGGCATTGGCATCTCTGAAAAGGATCTCGGCTCCCACTACTTTGGGACGTCCTACATCTTCGGCTGATCTAGAACCCCAAAATCCTCACCCACATCATCCACCTCTAGCAGGAGCTCCCCAATCATCTCCTGGTGCCTCTCCACCCTCCCCCTACTGTTGTTGCCTCTGTGCCTCCTAGTGGTCCCTCTCCCCGCCATCATCGTAGTGTCCACCACTGCTCATACTCAATCGTCACCTCGATGTCATCCATGTCAGGCATGTCAATAACTATATCTACCTCCTCCCCTAGTGGCTCGATGATCGACTAGGCCAAGGTCCTCTCGTCCCCTCGATGATGATAGATCAAGGGCTCACCAGGTAACCCCTAGTGCACCCCAAACTATCGTGTCACTCGAATGTATGGGAAGTACTCCTACTCGGTCCCATGTCGCCCGATCAGCCATCTCCCCTGTGCACCCATCGGAGCCACTCTCTAGCCTCAGCCAGTTGGATAATCCCGGTATGGGTGCTAGAACACCTCCCTTAGAGTAAGTCAAGCGAAGGCATCGACATAGTGCCCTATGACACCTGCCCATCGTCGACTCTGCCCCTGCTCCTTTGACCATCACCATAGAGCCGCATATCCTATATCTCTATCCACCATCTCTGACCGAGTAGTCCATGACAACCCCATCGGCCTCTCCATCGCTATGTGCTGCCAAGCCCAGCTCTACAATAGATAGCTATAGCCAATCCCCTTTCACCTTCGATAGCGGACCTCATACAACTCATCATAGAGCTGTGCCAATAGTGTCTGCCCCCACCTCATAATCAAGGGCTCATGCATCGGACAATCCACCAACCGAAAGACCACCTCCAATAGGTTCCATGGGAACCTCACACCCGAAGAGTCGGGTAGCAGCATGTTGGAAATGAGGCCCATCAGTACTGCATGCCTCACTCCCAACATGCCCCTCTCTAGCCACCATCATACAAGAATGCCACCAATCTGGCAGTCACCCTCTGCCCTCTCCACTGGGCTATCCACACCCATCTCCTCCCCATGCCCAAAGTAGCGTGTCAGCACTATTGTCCGCTGATCCCATGGTGTCGTCTTGATCGGCAGTCCATCTATCAGAATCCGTAGAATTCGATAGACGTCCTCCAAGGTCATTGTCATCTCCCCTATTGGGAGATGGAAAGTGTTGGTCCAGGGATCCCACAAGTTGATCAGGGCCATCAGATAGGCCCGATCCCCGACCACAGGCTCCAGTCGAGTCACATGCTTGAGCCCAAGGGCATCAAGCCATTCCTAGTCAGCCAAAGTCAGTGCCTCCCGTGCTTCTGAGAAAATCGTAGGCACACGGTACCGGCTCTTCACAACCTACAAAGAAAACAAGACAAAAACATTAAAAAACATGATAAACTGTACAACAATAACATGAATATACAACAATACATAAAACAATGTACAACTAAAAATAGACAAATAACAAACAACAAAATTCAAAACAATTCAAAAAAATAGTTGTCAGTACCTAGGGTTTTTAATTCTACGTTTAAACTGATAACTAAAACAACAAAAAATTAAAACATTAAAAAATCAAAAATAGTTTGTCAGTACCTAGGGTTTCTAACTCTACGTTTAAACTGATAAACAAAATTAAAAAATTAAAAACAATTTTGGTGTCTAGGTTTTCTTATTCAAGATAAATTAAAAAAAAATTGTACCTAGGGTTTTAACTCTAGTTTATAAAAAAAAAAAATCTAGTTTTTTTAAAAAAAAACAAAAAACAAAAACAATTTTTTAGTTAACCTAGGGTTTATCCTTAGTCTACACTGACAAATAACTACAAAAACAAACAAAAAAATAAAAACAAGTAGTAACCTAGGTTTAAAAAAAGTTAACCTAGGGTTTATAGTCTGAAAAAACAAAATTTTATTACAGCATAAAAAAAAAAAGTTAACCTAGGGTTTATAATCCTAGTCTAAACTGATAAAAATATACAAACAAAACAAAATTAAAATGACAGTTTTTTAAAACCTAGGGTTTTTCAACTAAGTTTTAAAACTGACAAAATTAACCTAAAACTCTAAGCTAGGGTTTTGCGTTTATCCTAGGGTTTTAATTTAACAAAAACATCAAAAAATAGCAAATTTTTCTTTTTACCTAGGGTTTACCTTAGTTTAAAATGAAAAACAAATTTCAGAATTTAATTACGTCTTTTCAAAATAAATTTAAACTAGGGTTTCATTTTTAAAATCATGAAACAAACTACAAAAGAAAAACAAATTGCGATTTTAAATTGTAAAATCAAACAATTTCCAAATAATTGCGAGCTAATTAAACAAGGAGGTGCACTCACCGGTCTCGCTTCGGCTCCGCCACTTGATGACCCGGTCCATGCACTCATGATGTCTGGAAAAATTTCGGCAGTGCTTCGCTTCGTAGAATCGACCTCCTCCTCCTCAGAGCTCCAAATCGCCAAAAATTCGAATGCAAATGAGCCCAAACCCTAGTTTTGGCCCTTAAATAGGCTTTTAGGCTTGTAATCGTTCCACCCTGGGATGAGCACTCTAGTTAGCGCTCGTCCCACCTTGGGATGATTACTAAACTGGTATTCGCCCCACCCAGGGATGATTACAGAGCAAGAAAAACAAAAAATAGCAAAAACAAAAAAAAATGCACAAAAAATAGCAATAAAATTGTCCAATAAGAGTGCTTTTGCACTTGAAATTCTGGGCATGCAAAACCAATGTCGGGGTCACAAATCCTCACTATCCTACTCCCTAAGAAGGCTACCATAGCTGGACCGCTCCACGAGAGGACGGATTGCAGAGAATTTCATCCCAAAGCGGCGTCCCAAAAAGGGTCAAAATCCACCCAAAAATAGCAATAAAATTGCCGAACAAAGGCGCCTTTGCGCCCGCCATTCACTGGCATACAAAACCGACGTCGGGGTCACAAATTGTCACTATCCTACTCCCCAAGAAGGCTACCATAGCCGGACCGCTCCACGGGAGGACGGATTTTTGACAATTTCAACCCCAAGGGGCATCGCAAAAAGGGTTAACACCCACCAAAAATAGGTCTAAATGTCAGAAAACTGCACACACATTCAAAGATAAACCTCTGAAGGCACCCTTACACAAGTCATCTTGGGTCAAGCGACTCGTCGCTTTTCTCATGTAGGTCATTCCCTCATCGATTCGTCGCTTGAGGGGGTAGTCACACTTAGTCACCAATCAACAAATACACACCCAATCATGGAAATGGCATGCATTCAAAGAATCATTGACAAAGACAATCACGCCCCTGCTTGGGGCAGCAAACAAGCAATAATCACAAGCTGATCAAACACTTGGCATTCATGAATCATGAACTCAAGGTTCCCACAGACAAAAGGTTGCGCCCTTTGCCTATTCATGACTGATCAATGGCCAAGATCAAGTAACACCTCACCGAAAAAGGTTAACACTTGAATTGAGTTCCTTCGCTCGTCGAAGCAAGGATTCAAGAATGCATGCCCTTTCCATACTTGGGGCATCAAAATTTGGTTAGGTTACTTAGAAACCCTAATCATTAGTGCTTTGGTTATCTATTTTTGCTCAACACTGCGCCACGCACAACGCATCCCAAAAAGGGGCATCTATAGACACCAAAATAGCACCAATCCGATTATGTGACTCGCAAACACTGATCGCATTGACACACACAGCCCCCAGGGCAGCCCCTAGAGGTTAAATAGTGGTCCTAACCACTCTCACAGTAGTTTTGGAAGGTCAGAGGTCAATTTGGCACCTTCAGGCACTCTGCTTCATACTCGTTCCACCCAGGGATGATTACAAACTTCTATTCGCCCCACCCAGGGACGATTAGCAGTATTCGCTCCAGGGTGGGGCGAATAGCAGGTTTGATGGGAAAAAGTCAAATCTTGACAAATGGCAGCTCAGATCCACCACTTAACTCTTCCTTCATTGCATGGGAGTGTGAGTGAGCATTTTTGAGCGTTAGAGGTGGTTACAGGGGCAGTCATGGAGCCCCTAATCAGGGAGGAATCTTCTCCCCCTTGGGAAGGCATGATTGCCAAGTGGCGCCTCTGCATGCTCAATCACAAGAGACCTCCAGGTCTATAAATTGGTGAGTTTTCTCACCACAAGATATAGAGAGAAGGAGCATTTTGAGCAATGAAGTGCTGTCATTTTACATCCACACATCTTCTTTGATTTGTGCCTTTCACATCCTTGATCTCTTTTGGAGAGGAGGTCATTGGGTGATTATTGGAAGGGCAAATCCGGAACCAAAACCCGACATTTGGCCACAACATCCTACCAAATTTTTTGACAACACCCCACAAGAGGTTTTGGACCCATCCCAAGTGGATTGGTGCCGAAATCGGGCCCTAAACGGTGGGCGTCCTGCCCCTGGGCGCCCCCACACTGCTGTAGTTCTAATCGCCCCACCCCGGAGTGATTAGAAATCTATAGCAGATTTCCTTTCTGTTATTCTTGCATCTGATTCTATGCTGCTTAGATAGGTTGTCATTCAAATTTCACATCGTTTTGAGCATTTTTTATCATGTTTTTATCATTTCCCGCCTTTACTAACATGCAGGTAGCATCATCAAATTCCCGGTGATAGAGGCCAAATTGGGAAAATCTGACCTTCTGGGTCTTCCCAAAATACCCCCTTTTAGCTAACCCCCAACTTTGCAGGTGATTTGGAGCTTCCCGGATGTGACATTTGGGACAGTGCTTTTTGACACTTTGTTGTAGGTCTAATCGTCCCGCCCTAGAGCGAATACGAATCTGTGGTGAATTTTTTGACTGTTCCATTTGCAGTGCCTTCCCGGTGATGTTTTTATGCCCCTGTCAAGTTTTTAGTTCATTTGGATCTATTTCAGCTATCGTTTCATTTATATTTTGCATGTACTAATTGAAGGCGTGGGGATTGCATGTTTCATTTTATCTACAGGTGCTACTGACTGTTTCCTATTTCCTTGAACGTAGGGTCTCAACATTAGAGGAGCAGCAAGGAGTCAAGACTCATCAACGCAAGCGGCGGTGACGTTTGGTCCGCCCACTTTACATGTGGGCACGCGAAAGAAGGAATAGCATCCATTGATGTGACAAGAACACATTTAACGCTCCTAGCCCCTAAAAAGGGAGGAGGTGAATTGTAACCGAGTTCTGAAGCATATTAATAAAAAGGGTTGTCTTCCATATTGGCTTTCTATTTGGTTTCGATTCGTTTATGCTTCTCTCCTTTCATGCACTTTCAATTCATAGGATTTAGCGTTATCTTTTGTTTCGTTTGCATCGCATCTTGGCTTTTCCTTTTTGTTTCCGTATCCTCGTGCTTTCACATTCAAGGTAGATTTGAGAAAGTATTTTAGAAGGCTTGAGGATAGATTTGAGCAAGTATTTGAGAAGGCTTGAGGGTATATTTGATCAAGTCCTTGAGAAGTCTTGAGGGTAGATTTGAGCAAGTATTTGAGAAGGCTTGAAGGTAGATTTGAACAAGTCTTTTGAGAAGACTTGAAGGTATATTTGATCAAGTCTTGAAAGAATACTTGGGATAGTTTTGGTGTAGGTTTTTGAGTAGATTTAGAGAAGATTTATGCTAGACTTAGAATAGAGTTTGGTGTATATTTGAGACAGATTTGAGAGCAGGATTTGGAGGTGACAGAGCAAAGAGGACATATATCTCTACTAATTAGATATCGATCAACCAGTATAGTGGGAACAGAGGTCTCCTGTGGAGATAGATCCATAAGATAAAGTAGTGAGGATAGAAGTCTTCTAGAAGTTCATCAACTATAGAGGAGGGGATAGAGTTCTCATTTGAGTAGAGATCCATGAACCAGAGAAAAGGGGAAAGAGTCCCCCTATAAAGAAATATATGTGAACCATCTAGATATATAGAATTATCATGTAGAGAGAGATCTATGAACCAATTGAGGAGATAGAGTTCTCCTAGATCAATTTTTAAGAACCAGAGATAGGGGATAGAATTCTCCTATGGAGAGAGAACAATGAACCAATGCAAGGGGATAGAATTCTCCTATGGATAGAGATCCAAAAATTAGAGCATAGGGGATAGGTGTCTCCTTTGCACATAGGTCCATAAAAATTGTAATAGGGAGTTGATTCCCAAGATATTTGTCGAGAAAATTTAGAAGAAATATTTTCTCCGTGGAGTAGCCCACATTGGATGAACCACATTAAATTTTTGTGTCTCTTGTGTGTGATGATTTATGTATTACTTTGATTACTACTATTGATATTGCCATTAATAATATTGGATAATATTGTTTGGAAAAGAAAAGTAAAAGTTGATCTTATACTATTCACCTCCCCTCTAAGTATAATTCTGCGTTCTTCAGTTTAAACCTCAATCAAGGTTGATTTACATGAATGATGCATATATCAATTGGATATTTTATTCTAGAAACTTTAGTTCATGCAAATATTGCAATATGATTCAAAATTATGGTTTTTTTCAACCTGTATAATAGTCAAAGTTTTTTTGAAGAAGCTTTCCTCATAGAACCACCACATTTTGCAATCTAATACGTCTTGTAAATCCTAATATTAGCATAGGATACTCAAATTCTAACAAGATTTTATGTTCCAATAATACCATAGAAGGTAGGAAAATCTAATAGTGAATGTCACAAGAGCGTTACTTACAAAGAATGAAGAGATTGAACTACAAAGCATGGAAGGTAAAAATGAAGGTCATTCTCCAATATGAAGAAGTATGAGAGATTGTTACAATAAATAAACCAAACACTCTTAGTGTAGATGAAGAAAGAGCATGGGATAAAAGCAATAGAAATACATTGATATTGATAACTCTCATTGTGGATGACCGAGTCTAAACATAAATTCACAACACCGACATGGATTATAAAGCATGGTCAACTTTACAAAAAATGTATGAGGTAAACAATGCATCTAGAATCTTGTAACCCATGAAAAAAATATTTACAATTAAAATGAGAGAAAGAAAATAAAGTAGATGGTTTCTTCATTCAAATGAGTGATATCAAGAATGTACTCTTTTAAGAAGAAAAATAGTAGAACATGATAAGCTTATTTTGATTCTTCTACAATATATTCCATCATACAAACATTTAGAAACATCTTTAAGCACATCCAATTGAGATGTCACATATGAAAAATGGTTGGCATACTTCAACAAGAGAAAGCTAAAATATTGGCCATTGAATATGACAAAGAGAAAGCTCTCTTTCGAGTAAAAAGGAATCAAAGAAATTGATAGCAATCTAATTGACAAAAAAAAGCAACCTAATTTACAATAATAAAAATACCCTTTTGAAAAATATCGTAGCTCACAAGAAAGCACAAAATACCAAATTTGTGCAAAATCCTATGCAACCAAATATTATTGGTATAATAGGTTGAAAAAAAAAAAAAAGAATAAAAAAATAAGACATCAAAATACTGCTACTAAATATAGATCTGGTGAAGAGCTAATCTACCTACATGCCTACTCACACCTAAATACCACTAATAAAAAATATGTTTGGTATATTGATTCGATGCAACCAAACATATGATTGGAAGAATGGAATGGTTCACTCAATTGAATGAGCATAATGGGATATTCCACCTTGGTAATAAATCTTCTCTTAAAATCAAAGGTAAAGAAATAATTCCTCTTCACTTATCTAATAAAAAATGTAAAGTGCACACCGTTCATTTTTGTGCTTTACATAAATAATAATTTACTTTTAGTTATATCTGAAGTTTATATTTTATAACAACCGATACTCATTATTCATGCATGAGTATAGGCCTTAATTACAGTTCCTTTTATTGGGGTTGATATCATTAAAATTAGAAAATCTATTAATATTTTTATGATATTCACTCCAAAATTTATGTATTTTTCTCTACAATATATAGTTCCTAAGATTGTGCCAATTTCCCGAATGCCCTAGATGGTTCTTTATCACTTTTGCCTTGTAATTATTGTTGTTGCTCTATACCCTACATAACTACTATACTATCTATAGACTTTATTATAACATTGTTTTCTATTTCTTCATGCCTTGGTGCCTAAAAATATTGCTTGCACTAAGCAATTATGTCTTGCAACCAAAGTACATGATCTAGATCAAGATATTGGTGGTATTTGAATAGTTCTCTGAAACTTCCCACTAGTGTTTACAAGGGCTATATGGAGTGTTCTAAGCTACGGTTGTCTAGTTTGTGTTCTCGTAGATACCAATCTTATTCATAGATAGTGTCTAGTATGATATTGTAAGGTACCAACTACAAAATATTACATTCTTCCTATAATTATATTGTTTTATCTCTAAATTACAATGCAAGTAACTTTCCAAGGATAACCACTTACTAGTGCACCATAAAATATAAATAATGAATGTCTTCATATAGATAAAAAACTTATTCTATTCCTATGGGTCTCCCTAAATACCTAAGAGTATGTGATATCTCAAATTCAAGTACAAACATCATCTAAGGCCTAGGTATTGGAGTTTAATCATTCATCACTTCATTAGATGCTTTATAGCTAGTTTATCTTATCTAGTAATAAAATCTATCTATGATATTTTAAAACCTCCAATAAAGGATTTATAACCTATTAAATCTAGGTGAGATAATATGATGTTGTAGGATAGTTGTAAGACAAGCTACTAGAACATACAACATTTAATAATTTAGAGAAAATAAACACTTTTTAATGAATAATGTGATATGGTTGCACTATGGCTATAATTCTTAAAAAAAAAATAGAAAAATGAGTCTTGTTTCCACAATGGTATTATCTCCAAAGTAATATTTGATACTAGATATAATGGTTTCCTTTGTAAGCATTGATAAGAGCCATTATAAACTCACCAAAGGAATAAAATTCTTCATGTGAATATAATAAGAAAGAATTTAATACTAATATGGATGCATTATATTACAAGATGGTTGTACTTTCCTAGGGGCTGTCAAGAAAATTTAGAAAAAGAAGTTTTGTTATCATAATAGAACAATCCATAGATTAAGCTTTAAACAACAAATGTAATGGTTTTGATTGTGAGAGTTTAAAAAAACCATTATAAAATAATAAAAGAAATATAATTCTTCAAAATAAACACAATAAACAAGAATATTATTGATAACATTGAAAAGTTTACTTTTTATTGTAGGTCAATTCAAGGGAACAAACTCCTTTATGAGCAAAGAAATATATTAATCCTAAACATTAATATTTAATATTAGCCACACAATATATTTTAATTATGCAACCTTAATCTTAGATATCAAGGGTCACCTTTCAATTCAAAAGAGGTTCCCACTAATTACTAACAAAAACATTACAATAAATAAATAGGAAGGATTAGTGCATGAGGTCCTAAAAGTGTGACATGTTATTTGACATACTTTTATAAGGATGTACTTCCATTATAACATCTCAACTATACAATCTACTTAATATTTTAAGTTTTATTTTGTTCATATAATTTACATATTTGGTTATATCTAATATTTTTAATTATTTATTTTTTGGATGGGAAATGTAATATGACCCAAAAGTTCATATGAAATATAATTTATTATTCAAATATATATACTCAACTCATTAAAGCACTTGATATAAATTTAATTGATGGGTTTTGCAATTCAACTTCATCCATTGTTTATAATTTTATTGCCTTTGAATAGCCTAAGCTAGCCATGCTAGCCAACCACCCACCCACGTGAATGTACTAGGGGGTAAAAGGTACATATGCCTCTTAATGGCAATAACACCACACTCAAATACCCCCCCCCACCAAATATCTACTAGGATCCAACCTTGTATACTCCAAACATAAGGCCAAACTAGTACCATCTTGCCATTGTACCATGCATTCTAGATGGAATGGTGGCTTGGATATAATTTAATCCTTACATAAAAAAATTCTAATTTTCTGATATAGTCCTTTTTAGATTGGTATAATTATAAGATATAATGCTATATGCAAGAGATAATTAATAAGAGAAAAATTTAAATGTGTACGAGTTTTGAACTCAATACTAGCCAAAAAAAATACGCAACCACCTTTGTGCCTATTTGAATGATATCTTATATTTTTAAGTGATTTTTTCATATTTTTCAAGAAAAATAGCATCCATTGTTGAGTGAATTGATACCCTTTACAAATTGAGAACACCCCTTCCTAAGAAAATTGACACCTTTTACTAAGTGAATGAACACCTTTTTCATGTAAATTAACGTCACCTTTATATTGAGAGAATTCGAACCCTCTACAAGTGAATCATTTAATTTGACATAAACCCTTCTTACTTTATCATATAAGGGTATTATTAATGTATGAAGGCAAGGATTAATAGAATCTTCCAATGGCTCTAGCCTTCTTGTGGCTATGGAAAGTCTAGGGTAATTCTTACAAGGATCAAAAATATAATTAAAAAGGATTAAAAGATATTTCAAATTAGGGGTATTCACAAATTATCATTCGATTAAAAAATAATGATGTTGGGATCAAATTTATTCATCAGCTATAATTTAGAGATAATAATTAGGAATTTTGAGCATATCTATAGAGAAAGAACCTAGTATTAAAGGATTAGAATATGAAGGATAAGATATTATAGGGTTAGTGTTTTGTCCAAATTACTCTATGGTTCACCTTAGAATAGTACACAATACAGAAAGACTTTGGATTTTTTAATCCTACAAATTTGCAGAGATCTATGGAATGTTTGCACAAAATTGAAATCATTCAAAAATTCTTCTTCTTCTTGAGGAAATGTGAGAGGAAACACAAAAGGAATATTAGTATTGTTAGTACAACAACAATGTGTCCCTTGTTTATGTTGGAAATTTTGAGTATAGTGTTGTCATTGATGTCATTGATCTCAAAGGTGAAAAATAAATGCATACATCCCCACCCGGACAAAAGTATTACTATAAAATGCATACATCCCCATCTGGAGAGAAGTATTACTATAACTGTATTACTGGTGAGAGGAGGTGGAGAAACCTCAGGAATTTAAAGCCTTCCAAGAGCAGCAACAACAAAGAGGACAACGACAAGTATTGTGCCAGGTACAACCTCAGTCAATGAACCAATCACAGCAACAAGCAAGGACAACATCTACTGCCATTGCCCAACAACAGCCTGTGCAGAACGTTGGTTACTGCCAACAACAACTAGTCAATACTAATATTGAAAGGTACTCTCACTTCAACTTGTACACGAACCAGGCATACCAAATGGTACTCTCACTTCAACTTGTACACCTCCTCGCCTTACCATTGAGTTTCAGAAATGTTCTACCTCTAACGAGCAAGAGAGACCTAGGGATGCTTCTGTATGGGTGGGATGAACTCATGCTCAGCCTTCTTATTTCTCTAATCAAGACACGTTACCGGGCTCTTCTCATTTCTCTAATCAAGACACGTTACCGGGCTCTTCTCATTTCTCTAATCAGCACAAGTTGTTGGACTCTTCTGATTTCTCTAATCAAGACCCGTTGTTTGGCTTCAGTGACATCGGTGTTTTCAGAGTTGATTCCCTCTTCAACCCAGATATCTAAGATTCGCGAAAATTTTATTTATGCTAGAAGATGTCCCCCATCAATTTCCAGCCTTTTCATAGTCAATTACAATGAACTTCTGAATCCGTTTTCATAACTGTTACAAATATGAAACAAATGACTCTTTGGAGAGGTTTGTTTTTATACTTTTTGAGAAGATTCGACTCTCATTTTTTTTATGTTGTTTTAGTGTGTTTAATGTGAAATCGTGTTTTCAAAGAAATTCTAGTTGTGAATTATGTTAGAAAATTGACATCAAATTCTAGTTAGTATTTGTTGGGTAGTTGGGATTGTTGAAGATCTTAGTTAAAATTGTTAAATAGTTTATTGTTTGGTTATTTTATTTGAATGTTATTTTATGTGTTTGACTATGTAACAAATAATGAATAAGGTAGTGTAGTTTGATTTGAATGTTATATTATTGGATTTTTGTGTTTAAATATGTAATAAATAATGAATGAAGAAAAATTAAAAATTTCTACATAATAGTACACAATATAGAAAGGCTTTGGCTTTTTTAATCCAACAAATTCATAGAGATCTATAAAATGTTTGCACAAAAAAAAAAAAAATCAAAAATTACTCTTCTTAAGTAAATATGAGGAAATGTGAGAGGAAACATAAAGGGAATATTAGTATTCTTAGTACAACAACAATGTATCCCTTGTTCAAACCTCGATCAAGGTTGATTTGCGTGAATGATGCATATATCAATTGGATATTTTATTCTAGAAGCTTTAGTTCATGCAAATATTGCAATATGATTCAACATTATGGTTTTTTTCAACCTGTATAACAATCAAAGTTTTTTTGGAGAATTTTTTCTCATAGAGCCACCATATTCTATGAACCGATATGTCTTGTAGATCCTGATATTAGCATAGGATACTCAAATTTTAACAAGTTTCTATGTCCCAATAAGACCATAGAAGGTAAGGAAATCTAATAGTCAATGTCACAAGAGCATTGCTTACAAAGAATGAATAGATTGAAGTTTAAAGTATGAAAGGGAAAAATGAAGACCATTATCCAATATGAAGAAGTATGAGAGATTGTTACAACAAAGAAATCAAACACTCTTACTGTAAATGAAGAAAGAGCATGGGATAAAAGCAATAAAAAGATATTCATATTGATAACTCTCTTTGTGTATGATTGAGTCTAAACATAAATTCACAATACCGACATGACTTATAAAGCATGGTCAACTTTACAATAAATGTATGAGGTAAATAATACATCTAGAATCTTGTACCCCATGAAAAAATTATTTACAATTAAAATGAGATAAAGAAAAGAAAGTAAACGAATTCTTCATTCAAATGAGTGATATCAAGAATGTCCTCATTGAATTAGAAAAAATAGTAGAATATGATAAGCTTATTGTGATTCTTCTACAATATCTTCCATAATCATACAAACATTTAGCAATATCTTTAAGCACATCCAATTGAGATGTCACATATGAAAAATGGTTGGCCTACTTCAACAAGAGAAAGCTAAATGATTAGCCATTGAAGATGACAAAGAGAAAGCTCTCTTCAGAGTAAAAAGGAAATCAAATAAATTTATAGCAATCTAATTGACAACAAAAAAAGCAACCTAATTTACAATAATAAAAATACCATTTTAAAAAATATCGTAGCTCACAAGAAAGAGCAAAATATCAAATTTATGCAAAATCCTATGCAACCAAAGATTATTGGTCTAATAGGTTGACAAAATAAAATAAGAAGAATAAACAAAGAAGACATAAAAATAATGCTACTAAATATAAATTTGGTGAAGATCTAATCTACCTAGATGCCTACTCACAACTAAATATCACTAATAAAAAAGATGTTTGGTATATTGACTCGATGCAACCAAACGTATGATTGGAAGAATGGAATGGTTCACTCAATTGATTGAGCATAATGGGATAGTCCACCTTGGTGATAAATCTTCTCTTAAAATCAAAGGTCAAGGAATCATTCATCTTCTAATCTATAATAAAAAATGCAAAGTGCATAATGTTATTTTTTGTGCTTAACATAAAGAATAATTTACTTTTAGTTAGGTCTCAAGTTTATATTTTCTAACTCCTGATACTCATTATTCACACATGAGTCTAGACATTAGTTACAATTCCCTTTATGGGGTTCCATTTTGTTAAAATTATAAAATCCATTAAGAATTTAATGATATTCACTACAAAATTTATGTATTTTTCTCTATTACATGTAGTTCCTAAGTTCGTGATAATTCCCTAAATGCCCTAGATACTTTTTTATCAGTTTTACCTTGTAAATAATTTTTGTTGCTCTATACCCTACATAACTACTATACTATCTATAGATTTTCTTATAACTTTATTTTCTATTCCTTCATGCCTTGGTACCTAAAAATATTGCTTACATTTAAAATCTATGTCTTGCAACCAAAGTACTTGATCTAGATCAAGATGTTGGTGGTCTTTGAATCGTTCTCTCAAACCTTCCACTAGTGTTTACAAGGGCTATATGGAGTGTTCTAATATGTGGTTGTCTAGTTTGTGTTCTCGTAGATACTAATATTATTCATAGATAGTTTCTGGTATGATATTGTAAGGCACCAACTACAAAATATTTCATTCTTCCTATAATTATACTATTTTATCTCTAAATTACAATGCAAGTAACTTTCCAAGGATAATCACTTACTAGTGCACCATAAAATATATATAACGAATATCTTCATATGGATAAAAGGCTTATTTTATTCCTAGGAGTATCCCTATATACCTCAGTGTATGTGATATGTCATAATCATGTACAAATATCATCTAATATGTAGGTATTGTAATTTAATAATCCATCACTTTATTATATGCTTTATAGCTATTTTAGATTAGCTAGTAATAAAAGCTATCTATAATATTTTAAAACCTCCAATAGAGAATTTCAAACCTATTAAATCTAGATGAGAGAATATGATATTGTAGGATAGTTGTAACACAAGCTACTAGAATATACAATATTTAATAATTTGGAGCAAAATAAACACTTTTTAATGAATAATGTGATATGGTTACACTATGGTTATTATTCTCAAACAAAAATAATAAAAATGAGTCTTGTTTCCATAATGAAATTATCTCTAGAGTAATATTTGATACTAAATGTAATGGTTTTGCTTGCAAGCATTAAAAAGAGCCATTATAAACTCACAAAAGGAATAAAATTCTTCAAGTAAACGTAATAAGAATGAATTTAATACTAATATGGGTGCATTATATTGCAATATGGTCGTACTTTGCTAGGGGTTTTCAGGAAAATTTAGAAAAAGGAGTTTTATTGCCATAATGGAACAATCCCTAGATTAAGCTTTAACAACAAATGTAATGGGTTCACTTGCGAGAGTTTATAAAAAACATTATAAAATCATAAAATAAATATAATTCTTCAAAATAAACACAATAAGTAAGAATATTATTGATAACATTGATAAGTTTACTTTCTATTGTAGGCCAATTCAAGGGAACAAACTCCTTTATGAGCAAAAAATATATTCATCCTAACCATAAATATTTAAGATTATCCAAAAATCCTAGATATCAAGGGTCACCTTTCCATTCAAGAGAGGTTCCTACTAATTACTAACAAAAGCATTACAATAAATAAATAGGAATGACTAGTGCATGTGGTCCTAATAGTATGACTTGTTATTTGACATACTTTTATGGATCAAAAATATAATTAAAAAATATTGAAAGTGTAGACACCAAAATAGTGTCAATCCGAGTAGACTGCCAAGACACATTCTAATCAACACCATATGGTCCCCTTGAGTAACCTACAAAGGTTAAATAGTGTTTCTAAATTTTAGATAATTCTAGAAAATTGAAGTCTCTGTAGTTGTCAATTTTATTTGGTATTATTCCTTTTATTTCATTGTATCCCAAATGTAAAAAAAATAATCTAGGAGAAATTTGACCAACTAAATATGGCAATAATCCCATCAAATAGTTTCTAAATATTCATAAAAACTCTAATTTTGAGCAAGTTGTTTATGGCTATGAGGAAAAGAAAGGATGTGCTACTTCCACAATATAAAGGATGTTGTTTTAGGATTATATAAAGGATTTATATTAAATTTATAAGGACTTTTTCCCAAGTTTTATGAGGTAGGAAAACTAAATATGCATTGTAAATATTCTTTTAAAATTGGTATAGGAGGATCTAACCACAAAAATAAATACTTTTGAATTTGACCTCCATTCTCCATTATTATCACATTGGTGTGTGAGATGGTATTTATGAAGTTGGGAATTGATGCATGAAGTTCTAACAAGGTTATGCTAACATACATAAAATGAATCACTCCTTTCACTTTTCTCCATGTCTTAAATTTATCCCTATAATCATCCAACCACTTTGCTCCAATTCATGAATGACTCCTTTTGCAAGTAATTGTTTTACTTTTACAAGTAAAATGATACTTGTCTTTGAGTGAATTACTCTTTGGAGATAATCAATCACTTTGGCTAGTATGTCTCTCACTAGAGACAATAAGTTATGGATATAATATATCCCATAGTGTACTTTCTAGTATGTGGTTTGTAGGGGCTCTTTGATGCATTGTTCACATAGACCCAATCCTTTACCTTGATATACCTTATTAGAAATTATCTACTTTGAAATAGAATACAAGTTCGATAAGAAGCATGAAGTATATTGTTAATCAGTGGCTTGTAGACCTAGCATTCAACAATGAGAAAACATGTGGCCATATCAATGGGGTTGTCTCTATTGGGTTATTTCTTGTGGAGAAGTTTGTAACCATCACTTTTGATTTTCAATGCATTTCGATTTATAATAAAATTTGATTAAAAAGTCCTCCTATTAGATGGAGGTAGTTGTTACCTTAACTAACTCGACCATTTTTAAACTATGCTCCCGACTCTATAGAGGGTTATTTCCATGGATTCTCACATTCTTAGTAGTACTGGTACAAATAAAGGAGCAATTTTAAATATACATTGTTTTACCCTTACTATTAGAAGGAAGGCCTAAGGTATAAGGAGATGAATAATGCTTAGCTAAGTCTAGAAAAAATAACTCAAGGAAGTTGGACCACCCAATTTCCATATGGGTGACCTTCCATATTCAATACGATGTATTTTCAACACACTAATTATTGTATAAAGAGAGATGCAATCCTGATTGTAAAAGGCATGAGTAGTGGATGTAATATTACAGTCTCACATACCTTATTCTATATGTATATATATATATACATATGTATGTGTATGCCTTGTTAACATTCTTATAAATTTGGTACAAAAGGATCTAACCACAAAAATAATTAGTTTGGAATTTGGCCTCCATTCTCCATTATTGTCACTTTAGCATATGGGATGGTATTTAGAAAGTTGGTAATTGATGAATGAAGTCCTAACAAGGTTGTGCTAACATATTTAAAATGTCAATGTCTTAAATTTATCCTTACAATCATCCAAACACTTTGTTCCAATTCATGAATCACTCCTTTTGTAAGCAATTTTTTTACTTTTGTAAGTAAAACAATACCTATTTTTTAATGAATTGCTCTTTAGAGATAATCAATCACTTTACCTAGTATATCTCTCACTGGAGCCAACCAATTATGGATATAACCTATCTCATAGTGTACTTGCTAGTATGTGGTCTATAGGGGCTCTTTTATGCCTTGTTCACATTGGCCCAATACTTTACCTTGATATTTTATATTGGAAATTATCTACTTCAAAACAAAATATGAGTTTGATAAGAAGCATGGAGCTTATTGTTAATTAGTGGCTTATAGAAATAGAATTCAACAATGATAAAATGTGTGGGCACCTTAATGGGTTTGTCTCCATTGGGTCATTGCTTATAGAGAATTTTGTAACCATCACTTTTGATTTTTAATGCATTTTAATTTATGATAATAATTTGATTGAAAATTCCTCCCATTATATGGAGGTAAATATTATTTTAATTGAATCAATCATTTTTTAATTATCTTCTAGACCCTCTACAAGGTTATTTATATGTATTATCACATTGTTAGTAGTATTGGGGAAAATAAAGGAGCAACTTTAAATTTACAATGTTTTACCCTTACTACTAAAAGGTAGGCCTAAGGTCCGAAGAGATGAATAAATATTAGCTACATGTATAAAAGGTAAGTCAAGGAAGGTGGATCACCATATTTCCACATGGGTGACCTTCCATATTCAATACAATGGATTTTCAATACACCAATTATTGTATAAAGAGATATGAAATCTTGGTTGTAAAAGGCATGAGTAGTGGATGCAATGCTCTAGCCTCACATACCTTCTTCTATGTGTATATATAAGGTTTTTAGCTAGATAGACTCACCCATGATGCTTTAGGAATTATCAAAATACTCCTTATGGTGGATCATCACTAGCTTTAATTATTAATATATAAATACCATAAATAGCATCTATTTTGCTTATTATCCATTTTCATAGTCAAAAATAAATTAACATAATTACAATATTGCCAATGAGATTCTAGGATGATAACAAGAACAATTAGAGTATCTATGGGAAAAAAATCATATGTGAAAATAGTAGGATGAGGAAGAAAAGGAGTAGATGGAAGCACCTCATCAATGATAAAACATCTTAAATGACTTACCTTTTGAGATCATACATGCAATATTTAGTGATGACACTTTGCATCCACCTTATTTCATGTATCTTTGAGAATACAGGTCCATGCAATAGATTCAATGATACTAAAGCTAGACACATAAGACTTATTTCTACCAATCTCTCAAGAAGAGTCAGAACTTGAACAACTCAAGTGAAAGTCTCACTAAGCATATATGCCACACAAGTTACTATTTTTTCAACTAATTTGGGATCAATATGCTTGGCATAAAATATATATCTAGTCATATCTAACCTTGGATCTCCTATTTAGAGTTATAAAGTTTAACAATATCCAAGAAAATAATTTGTTCAACAAATTCAAAAAGTGCAACATCCTCTTATCATCTTTTAGAGCGTGTTTCTTCTATTGTTTATTTTTATGAGGAGTTTCCTTATTTTTTCTATTTTCAATTCTTCAAAAAGTTCCATTAGTACTTTTACTTTTAGAGTGTCCTCATATACAATTTTGATGTCCGTGTAGGCTTCACATTCCATGACAAAATATTTTTTTGTCTCCTTTACTCTTTTTATGCAAAAGATACATATTCAATTTAACCATACCTCTTGAGAAATTGTCCATATCCTAGTTTTGCATCTAAAATGGTGTGAACTAGATCTTAGTTGGGCTAAAAGTAAATTTCTTCCAATGTTATTTGCATCTAGTGTTGGAGATTTTGTGTTGGCAATTTTGGGTTTGAGATCCTAGCTTCTTGTCTATGAGTTGCCATTCATGTCAAAAGGAACTGGCATTAATGTCAAGAGGATTTATTGGCTTCAAAGGTTGAATATTCCAAATAATATTTTCTAGAATATTCCGAAGAGATTCCATGTGGCAGATGAAAAGGTTTTTATCAAAACCATGGCAGGTTTAAGGGTTTTTACTAAAACTAGGTAGATGCATTAAGGGTTTTTCTCAAAACCACCCTCAGCTTAATGCAAAGGTCGGAGACACTTATTAATTAAATAACTTAATTAATAAAACCTTTTTAAGGTTTTTTAATTAATTATTTATTTGATTTAGTGATTAAATTATTTTAATAATTTAATGGGTTCTCCACCTAAGGTCTAAGGTCTAAAATACCTGTGATTATTTTTTAAATAATAAAAAGGGTTTCATAAACCCTAAATTTGTTTCGAAAGTTCCAAAGTAATATTAATACAAAAAAATTGAATTATCCTTCCGTCGACATCGTGTATAGCATGGAAGTTTTGCTATATAAGCCATAACCTATAGTCCAAAGCAATGGAGAAAAAGAAATTCGAATTACGCAAATGTTGGGAAGTAAAAGCTACGGCTATCATTTTTTCACCATTTTTATCCACCGCAAAAGGGTTAAGGAGAAGGAGACTCTTACTAGCCTTCAAGATAACATCGTTGGCCTAGTGGCAATGACTGTTCTGCGAAGGCGCTTGAAGGGAGGTCAAGCATTCGACTCCCACCGTGGGGTGTGAGAAGAGTTTTTGCGCTCCAATTTTTTTGGAGACACTATTGACCCATGATTTTTGGAAGCATTTTTTTTGTTTTTCTTGAAGAACTTGTGAGCTGATTTGGACAGGTTCTAGTGAAGACTTGTGAGCTGATTTAGACAGGTTCTAGTGAGGACTTGTGAGCTGATTTCGACAAGTTCTAGGGAGGACTTGTGAGCTGATTTGGATAGGTCCTAGCAAAGGACTTGAGGACAGATTTGAAGTGGTTCTTTGAGAAGAACCTGAGGATAGTTTTGAAAAGTATTTGAGAAGGCTTGTGTGCAACAGATATTGATTTGTTCAAGCTTTATGAGTTGAGATTGGGACAGATATGACAGAGTGAGGAAGACTTGTGTTGGATCGACTAACTATGTTTAGTACAGGTTGATGAGTTTCTGTGGAGGTGATCAGTGAGGACAGAGGTCTCTTGAGGCTGAGCATTGAGGACAGGAGGTCTTATGTGGAAAGGAGTTCCATGTGCTAGCGGAATAAGAGGCAGGTGATCTTCTGAAGTATCATTTCTAGAGCTGAGGGGAAGGAGTCTCCTTTGGGTAGGAGGCTCATAAATTTGTGAGGAGGGGAAGGATTCTCCTTTGGGCAGGAGGCTCATAATTTTGTGAGGAGGGGAAGGATTCTCCTTTGGTCAGAGGCTCATAAATACTTGATTAGGGGAAGGTTTCTCCTTTGGGCTGAGGCTCATAAACATTGTAATTGGGAAGGATTCCCAAAGAACTTTGAGAAAGCTTTTTAGAGAAAAGTTTTGTGGAGGTAGCCCATTTTGGGTGAACCACATTAAAATTGGTGTCTCATTGTGTGTTGCTTTATGCATTGCTTTGATATTGCTATTGGTTCATTGCTTTGTGAAGTTGAAGTTAAATAGAGAAAGTAAAAAGATGTCTTATACTGTTCACCCCCCCCCTCTCAGTATAAGATTCTATTTTTCAATTGGTATCAGAGCGGGTTCCTTCAAAAAGTTTAATAGCTTGAAGGAAAATATTGTAAAGAACACAATGGAATCTACAAGTGGTAATGCAACACCTATTCTTGATGGGGCAGATTTTGGGCTTTGGAGTGCAAGGATGAAGGTTCATCTTATGGCTCTTTGAAATGAAGTTTTGGAAGTGATTGAGGATGAGTATACCATTCCTGAGCATGGTCCTTCTACTAAGGAAGAGAGGCTCCTACATCATGGCAATTCAAAGGTAATGAATGCAATCCTGAAGGGTTTACAGAAGGCAGATCTTACCAAGGTGATTCACTGCAAGACAACTAGTGAATTGTGGAAACAATTGAAGGTGGTTGATACAAGTGATGCAAATGTCCGAAAAGGCCGAGTTGAGACACTTCAAAGGTATGTTTGAACAACTCAAGATGAATTATGAAAAAAATATTAGTGACTATATGCTTCGTATGGATGATATTGTTAACTCTATGAAGGAACTAGGTCTTGAGCTTGCTGAAAATGATATTTGTGATAATATTTTGAGGTCTCTTCCAAATAGATTTAGTGAAAATATTTTTTCTATTGAGGAAGCTAAGGATTTGGATAAGTTGAAAAACGATGAGCTTCATAGTATACTTGCAGCATTTGAGTTGAGAACTCAAGTAAAGGTTGATGTTAAGAAGGAGGCAGCTTTCAAGGCTACCAAGAAATCCAAGGGTAAAGAGCTTCAACATAGTGATGAGTCTTCTAGTGATGAAGAGGTATATTACAGCAAGAAGTGCAACTTCTCAAGAAAGCACAAAGGTATGAAATATGTCAAGTGTTTCAATTGTGGAAAGTTTGGTCATTATGTTACTAACTGTACTACTGCCAAGGATGAAAGTGATGAAGATAAACAAGATTATAAGAGCAAGGATTCTTAAAGGCACACGCATCAAAGGAAGAATAAAGATGAGCAAAGCAATCAAGAAAAGAGGTACTCTCACAAACACAAGAAAATTTTCTACCTAGACAAGGCAATTAAGTGTTCTAGTAGTGATAGTTAAAGTTCTTCAAGTGATGTTGGAAATGAGATGTTCTTCCTAATAGAAAAAGAAGAAGAAAAGAAACATAGATTTGTCATTATGAAATGTTTTAGATGTGGAAATTTTGGACATCTTGAGGATGATTGCACAAATTATGGATTGATTTCTAGTTATACTATGTATGAGGATGCTTCAGAAAATTGTAAGGAAGATCTTTGTATGGCTTTAGAAAAGGGTAGCACCTGTAGTGATAAGAAATCTAAAAATGTCATTGATGTTTCAAAAGGCAAACAAATAGTGGAAGTTATAGAGGATGGTGAAGTAGATCTTTAAGCCAAACTTTTTAGTGCTCTTAGTGCTTTGAAAAAGGAAAGAAAGAAGAATGCTAGACTCAATGATAAATTGGATGAATGTTGTATTGAGAGAGATGAGCTTATAGAAAGTCTTGACTTCTCTATAGCTAAGACACATAAACTTAAGGATAAGTTAGAGTCTAAGGTTCTTGAGTGTAGAGAGTTGGAACAGAAAGTGGCTTCCTTGAAAGAGGAAACTAAAGAGTACAAGGAGAAGTTTTACAGGTTTGAAGATAGCACCAAAAAGGTAAAGTCAATCATCAAAGATCAAAGAAGGACAACAGATAAAACAGGTCTTGGTTTTGGTAAGAAACACATGGAACAGGTTGACGACTCTGCTGGGGAATCTAGTAAGATATTCTGAAAGGAAGAGAGTTCTAATGAAGAAAGTACTTTAGAAAAGGAGTCCTTGAGTGATAGATGCACAAAATTAGAAAACAAGAATCAAAAAAATGGGAGAAAGTTTACAGGACCTAAGAGGTCAAATCAAGGAAATTTTAATGGCAGATGTTTTGCTTGTCACAAGTTTTGTCGCATGGCTTCACATTGCATGACTCAAGTGAGGAAGGTAAATGACATATTCAGAGGTGGTAATTTCTTTCAAGGGTATTGCTACTCTTGTAAACAGTTTGGGCACAAGGATGTTTATTGCAAGGCTGATAAAAGGAATAGGGTTGGTCAGAACAGATAGAGTCAAAGATCATGTATGCCTCAAAGAAATAACATTGTTAGTTTTTATAAGTGCAACAATGAAGGTCACATAGCTAGATAGTGTAGAGCTGAAATTCCAAGGTATAGGAACAATAACATGGGTATGAACAGGCACAAGAATTAAGACATGGATAAGAACAGGAATGATAACAAGAACAACAACAGTGACATGAACAGGAACAGGAATATGGACAAGGAGAACAAGAGAAGACATGGTAAGGCAGCTATAGACACTGATGAAGATCAGTGCCTAATGGGAGTTTTACTCCCACCCTGGAATTAATCACCTCAACAGGAGGTGGGGGAGGGACTAAGCTAAGAGGCTCATTCTTAGTCCCAAGCCCCAAAGGTGAACCTTTGCCATTGATGACAAAGGGGGAGAGATATGAGTAAGGGGGAGAGCCTCAAGTTAGGGGGAGCTGATTTCTATACAACAGTTTTGAGTTTCAATGTTGTTGAGAAGCATGGTTTGCCATCAATGACAAAGGGGGAGATTGTTGGCAATTTTGGGTTTGAGATCCTAGCTTCTTTTCTATGAGTTGTCATTGATGTCAAAAGGAACTCGCATTAATGTCGAGAGGATTTATTGGCTTCAAAGTTTGAAGATTACAAAGAATCTTTTCTAGAATATTTTGGAGAGATTCCATGTGGCATATGAAAAGGTTTTTGTCAAAACCATGGCAGGTTTAAGGGTTTTTATTAAAACCAGGTGGATGCATTAAGGGTTTTTCTCAAAACCACTCTCATCTTAATGCAAATGCTGGAGACACTTATTAATTAAATAACTTAATTAATAAAACCTTTTTAAGGTTTTTAATTAATTATTTATTTGATTTAGTGATTAAATTATTTTAATAATTTAATGGGTTCTCCACCTAAGGTTTAAGGTCTAAAAGACCTGTGATTATTTTTTAAATAATCAAAAGAGTTTTGTAAGCCCTAAAGTTGTTTCAAAGGCACCAAAGTAATATTAATTCAAAAAATTTGAATTATCCTTCCGTCGACGTCGTGTATAGCATGGAAGTTTGGCTATATAAGCCATAACCTATAGTCCAAAGCAATGGAGAAAAACAAATTTGAATTGTGCAAATGTTGGGAAGTAAAAGCTACGGATATCATTTTTTCACCACGTTTATCCACTGCCAAAGGGTTAAGGAGAAAGAGACTCTTGCTAGCCTTCAACCTAGAACCGTTGGCCTAGTGGCAATGATTGTTCTGCGAAGGTGCTTGAAGGGATGTCAAGCGTTCGAATCCCATCGTGGAGTGTGAGAAGAGTTTTTGCACTTCGATTTTTTTGGAGGCACTGTTGACCCGTGATTTTTGGAAGCATTTTTTTTGTTTTTCTTGAATAACTTGTGATATGATTTGGACAGTTCTAGTGAAGACTTGTGAGCTGATTTTGACAGGTTCTAGTGAGTGAGCTGATTTGGACAAGTTCTAGGGAGGACTTGTGAGCTGATTTGGACAAGTCCTAGCAGAGGACTTGAGGACAGAGTTGAAGTGGTTCTTTGAGAAGAACCTAAGGACAGTTTTGACAAGTCTTTGAGAATGCTTGTGTGTAGTAGAGATTGATTTGTTCAAGCTTTATGAGTTGAGCTTGGGACAGATCTGACAGAGTGAGGAAGACTTGTGCTGGACCGAATGACTGTGTTTAGTATAGGTTGATGATTTGTTGTGGAGGTGATCAGTGAGGACATAGGTCTTTTGATGCTGAGCATTGAGGATAGGACGTCTTATGTGGAAATGAGTTCCACGTGCTAGCGAAATAAGAGGCAGGTGATCTTCTAAAGTATCATTTCCAGAGCTGAGGGGAAGGATTCTCCTTTGGGTAGGAGGCTCATAAATTCGTGAGGAGGGGAAGGATTCTCCTTTGGGCAGGAGGCTCATAAATTCATGAGGAGGGGAAGGATTCTCCTTTGGGCAGAGGCTCATAAATACTTGAGTAGGGGAAGGTTTCTCCTTTGTGATGAGGCTCATAAACATTGTAATTGGGAAGGATTCCCAAAGAACTTTGAGAAAGCTTTTTAGAGAAAAGTTTTGTGGAGGTAGCCCATGTTGGGTGAACCACGTTAAAATTGGTGTCTCATTGTGTGTTGCTTTATGCATTGCTTTGATATTGCTATTGGTTCATTGCTTTGCAAAGTTGAAGTTAAATAGAGAAATTAAAAAGATGTCTTATACTGTTCACCCCCCTCTCAGTATAAGCTTGTGTTCTTCATTTTGATGCAAAATTTAATTAATTAATAATATTAACTATTAATTAATTAATATTTTTTGTAAACAACTATTTTTTAAGTAAAAAAATTGGAGAAAATAATAAAATCAATTCTAAAGATAGAAAAACAATTAAAAAAAAAAGGAAAAACAATTCAAGAGATAGAAAGGCAATTGAAAAATAAAAATGTGCATATAAATTGAATGAGGTAAAGATCCTATAATTATAAATTGGTGATTGCAAAGTAGAATCATCAAAATACAAAAGGTAAAAATAAAAATCAAATAAACTGAATACAAAAAAGTCATATTATTTTTGGCATATAATATGTTTATATAATGGGTGTGAGGCACCTATTATAATCAAAATTCAAAGAAATTAAAGAAGGATTGAAGGAATTCAAGGAGAATTAAATTGAATAATTCAATGGGATCCAGTTTTAGGATTCAAGAAGGATTCAATTAGTTATAAACTCTAGTTTTATGATCGCAAATTAGATCCGCAATATAATATAACATAATTATTATGTATATTTGGGGTATTGCCATCATTATTCTATTTAATAAATATTTTATTTATTGATTAAAATTAGATATTTTCTAGTTGTATATGCATTCCTTCCTCACTTGTACTTACATCTAGTTTTGGAGCTAAGGATTCTAGTTTGTTGGTTTCTAGCTTGTAGGTTTAAGTTTTGGTCTAGGATGTTGTTGGGTCTTTGAAGAAGGAAAATATATTCTTGGTGAAATAATTGACATAGATATTGGTTAAAAATAATTTTGGATAATATTTTTGAAGATAAAATATATACATTGATTGAAGAAGCTATCATGGATCTCAATAGTGCTTCCATGAATATCCTTTTATTCAAAGATACAATTTTGAGTACTAGTAAGATAAGTTGAAGTAGGTTTTACTATGGATAGACATATGGGATAGTGTAGTGATAGGTAGCAATGTTTTGGATAATATTGTCAACTTGCCCAAGATTAAAAAATTTATAAAAAATTATGATAAAGTTGATACACACGCTTTTTTGTATATTCAAAGTGCTATATATCCTAGTATGTACTCTTGCATAGCTGGTTCTAAAAATGTGGTTGAATGATAGATAAATTTAGAAACTTCTTTCCAATAAATGGAGAAGTTTAAGGTATCCAAGCTACAATATTTGAACAATAACATTGAGAACATACAAATAGAGAAAGAAGAATGAACAAGAGAGTATTGTGTCAAGGTGAATGACACAATGCACAAGATGTGGGTCTATGGTGAATATATTAAGGAGAAGACAGTTATCAAGAATATATTGATATATTTGACACCTAAGTGGCTACACATAGTTGTAACTATGGAGGCATGTAAAGACTTGGGTAATATAAAAGTTGAAGAGTTGGTTAGTTCACTCTTGTCTCATGAATACAAGATGAAATACCACATCAAAAAATTAGATCAAGCTCTTGAGACCAAGACAAGGATTTGAAACTCTCAAGGAAGAAATCAAACTTGAAGGTGGAGGAGAAGAAACCTTAGAGAGATCCAACCAAAATGGGAAGAAGTAAAGTCGCTCAAAATTAAATAACAAGGTGAGTAAGAAGAATATTACTTGCTACTATTATAAGAATCATAGATATATGAAGAAATATTATAGGATATTGATGTCCAATACTCAAGGTGATAAAACCAATAAGGTGCACACTATGGAGAATAATAAAAATATGATATATCATGATATAAATATGTAAAATATTATCACGAAATTTAATTTTTCTATAACAGTTGTTCTAATACATGTCTAATTATAATTATGGCTTCAACAAGCTTGATGATAGATACAAGACTAAAGTGCATTTGGGATATGGAAATATGGTTCTTATTTCTTAGGATCAACCCATGCTCAACCTTCTTATTTCACTAATCAAGACACATTGTCGGGCTCAACTCATTTCTCTAATCAAGACACGTGGTTGGACTCTTCCGATTTCTCTAATCAAGACACATTGTTGGACTGTGATGAGTTGTTAGATCAATGGCTTCAGTGACATCGGTGTTTAAAGCATTTATTCCCTCTTCAACCTAGATATCTAAGATTTGCAAAAATTTTATTTATGCTAGAAGTTGTCTCCCCATCAATTTCTAGCCTTTTCATAGGTAATATTATTGTACAATCTTACAGTCAATTACAATGAACTTCTAAATCCATTTTCATAACTGTTACAAATAAGAAACAATTATAAATTAATATAAATTAAGTATGACTCTTTGGAGAAGTTTTTTTTTATTCTTTTTGATGAGATTCTACTCTCATGTTTTATGTTGTTTAAGTGTGTTTAATGTGAAATCATGTTTCCAAAGAAATGCTAGTTGTGAATTATGTTAGAAAATTGACATCAAATTCTAGTTAGTATTTGCTTGGTAGTTAGGATTGTTGGAGATTTTATCTAAAATTGTTAAATAGTTTATTGTTTAGTTATTTTATTTGAATTTTATGTTGATAAATTTAGGTGTTTGAATATGTAACAAATAATGAATAAGGTAGTGTAATTTGATTTGAATGTTATATTATTGGATTTTTGTGTTTAAATATGAAATAAAAAATTCTTTTTCAAAAGTGGTGTAGCTCAATAATTCATTCATTGTGGTATTAGAGCCATATATATTTTTTTTAAATCAAAATTCATCCATCAAATAAACAAAACACATTAAAAGAAATAAAAAATTTCATAATTCAAAATTTCTACACAATAGTACACAATACATAAAGGCTTTGGCTTTTTTAATCCAATAAATTTGTAGAGATCTATGGAATGTTTGCACAAAAATAAAATCATTCAAAAATTCTTCTTCTTCTTGAGGAAATGTAGAGAAATGTGAGAGGAAACACAAAGAGAATATTAGTATTGTTAGTACAATAACAATTTGTCTATTGTTCAAACCTAGATCAAGGTTGATTTGTGTGAATGATGTATATATCAATTGGAAATTTTATTCTAGCATTAGGATTCAACATTATGGTTTTTTTGCAACCTCTATGATAGTCAAAGTTTTTTTTGGAGAAGCTTTCCTCATAGGGACACCATATTTTGTAATCCAATACGTCTTGTAGATCTTGATCTTTGCATAGGATACTCAAATTTTAACAAGTTTCTATGTCCCAATAAGACCATAGAAGGTAAGGAAATCTAATAGTGAATGTCACAAGAGCATTGCTTACAAAGAATGAAGAGATTGAACTACAACGCATGGAAGGAAAAAATGAAGATCATTCACCAATATGAAGAAGTATGAGATATTGATACATTAAAAAAACCAAACACTCTTACTGTAGATGAAGAAAGAGCATGGAATAATAGCAATATAAAGGTATTGATGTTGATAATGCTCTTTGTGGATGACCGGGTCCAAACATAAATTCACAACACCGACATGGCTTATAAAGCATGGTTAACTTTACAATAAATGTATGAGGTAAATAATGCATCTAGAATATTGTACCCCATGAAAACATTATTTACAATTAAAATGAGAGAAAGAAAAGAAAGCTGATGGATTATTCATTCAAATGAGTGATATCAAGAATTTAATATTTAAAGTATAAAAATAGTAGAACATGATAAGTTTATTTTGATTCTTCTACAAGATCTTCCATCATACAAGCATTTAGCAACATCGTTAGGCACATCCAATTGAGATGTTGACAGAATAGGTTGACAGAATAAAATAAGAAGAATCAACAAAGAGGACATCAAAATAATACGTCTAAATATAAATTTGATGAAGAGCTAATCTATCTACATGCCTACTCACATCTAAATACCACCAATAAAAAATGTATTTGGTATATTGACTCGATGCAACCAAACATATAATTAGAAAAATGGAATGGTTCACTCAATTGAATGAGCATAATGAGATAGTCCACCTTGGTAATAAATATTCTCATAAAATCAAAGGTAAAGGAATCATTCCTCAGTACTTATCTAAAAAAAAATGTAAAGTGCATACTGTTATTTTTTGTGCTTGACATAAATAATAATTTACTTTTAGTTAGGTCTCAAATTTATATTTTATAACATCCGATACTCATTACTCATGCATGGATCTAGGCATTAGTTACAGTTCCTCTTATGGGGGTCCATTGTATTAAAATTATCAAATCCATTAAGAATTTTATGATATTCACTCCATAATTTATGTATTTTTCTCTAATAAATATAGTTCCTAATATTGTGATAATTCCTCGAATTCCCTAGACACTTTTTTATCACTTTTGCCTTGTAAATTATTGTTATTGCTCTATACCTTGCAAAACTACTATACTATCTATAGATTTTCTTATACCTTTATTTTCTATTCCTTCATGCCTTGGTGCTTAAAAATATTGCTTGCATTAAAAAATTATGTCTTGCAACCAAAGTACTTGATCTAGGTCAAGATGTCGGTGGTCTTTGAATCATTCTCTCAAACTTCCCACTAGTGTTTACAAGGGCTATATGGAGTGTTCTAATCTGTGGTTGTCTAGTTTGTGTTCTCGTAGATACTAATATTATTTATAAATAGCATCTGGCATGATATTGTAAGGTACTAACTACAAATGATTTCATTCTTCCTATAATTATACTATTTTATCTCTAAATTAAAATGCAAGTAACTTTCTAAGGATAACTACTTACTAATGCATCATAAAATATAAATAATGAATGTCTTCATATGAATAAAAGGATTATTCTATTTCCAAGGGTCTCCCTATATACCTAATAGTATGTGAGATCTCATAGTCATGTACAAATGTCATATAAGGCCTACGTATTGGAGTTTAATCATGCATCCCTTCATTAGATTATTTATAGCTAGTTTATCTTAGCTAGTAACAGAACCTATCTATAATATTTTAAAACCTCCAATAGAGAATTTCTAACCTATTAAATCTAGGTGAGAGAATACGATATGTTGTAGCATAGTTGTAACACAAGCTACCAGAACATACAACATTTAATAATTTGGAGAAAAATAAACACTTTTTAATGAATAATGTTATATGGTTGCACTATGGCTATGATTTTCAAACAAAAATTAGAAAAATAAATCTTGTTTCCACAATGGAATTATCTCCAAAGTAATATTTAATACTAAATGTAATGGTTTTCCTTGCAATCATTAATAACAGCCATTATAAACTCGTAAAGGAAATACAATTCTTTAAATAAACATAATAAGCAAGAATTTAATACTAATATGGATGCATTATATTTCAAGATGGTTGTACTTTACTAGAAGTTATCAGGAAAATTTAGAAAAAGGATTTTTTCTACCATAATGAAATAATCCCTAGATTAACCTTTAACAAAAATGTAATGGTTTTGCTTGCGAGAGTTTATAAAATCCATTATAAAATTAGAAAAGAAATATAATTCTTAAAAATAAACACAATCAACAAGAATATTATTGATAAAATTGAAAAGTTTACTTTCTATTGTAGGCCAATTCAAGAGAACAAACTTGTTTATGAGAAAAAAACATATTCATCCTAACCATATTTAAGATTAGCCAGAAAATATATTTTAATTATGTAACCTTAATCGTAGATATCAAGGGTCATCTTTCAATTTAAAAGACGTTCCCATTAATTACTAACAAAAACATTATAGATAAGAAGGATTAGTGTATGAGTTCCTAATAGTATGACTTATTTTTTGACATACTTTTATAAGGATGTACTTCCATTATAACATCTCAATTATACAATCTACTTAATCTTTCAAGATTTATTTTATTCATATAATTATATATTTGGTTATATCTAATATTTTTAATCATTTATATTTGGGATGGAAAATGTAATATGACCAAAAAGCTCATATGAATTATAAATTATCAATCAACTATCTATATTCAACTCAATAAAGTACTTGACATAAATTTAATTGATGGGTTTTGGAACTCAACTCCATCCATTGTTTATAATTTTATTATCTTCGAATAGCCTAAGCTAGTCATGCTAGCCAACTGAAAGCACGAGGATACGGAAGCAATGGCATACCGGGTGCGATGCAAACAAAAGCATATGAAACGCTAAGTCCTACGAATGAAGAAAAAGGACTAAAGTGCATGAAAAGGGAAAACAAACGAACTGAAATGAGATATAAAGCAAATGTAAAGTGCAGCCCTTTATTTTATTAATTTTTCTTTGAGATCAGGTTACAATATGTCTCCTTCCTTTTTAGGGGCTAGGAGCGTTAGATATAGTTTTGTTACACCACGGATGGTACGCTTCCCTTCGGGATCTTCCGCGTGCCCACATTTGAAATGGGCGGGCCAAACGTCACCATCGCTTGCATGAATGCATCTGTAGTTCCTTGCTACCCCTCCGGTGTCGAGATCCTACATTCAGAGAAATAGCAAAATGATTAATAGCACCTACGGATGGAGGGAAACATGCAATCCCCAAGGCCTCCGGTTAATGCATGCATGAAATAATTAAAATGGTAATCAAAACATGTCAAAATAAGATGAAATTTGGATAGAAGCATGCAAACACCATCATGAACACACTGCAAAAGGAACAGTCAAGAAATATACTATAGATTTCTAATCGCTCCGGGGTGGGACGATTAGGACTGTCATAAAATGTCAGAAAGCAACCTCCTAAATGTCCCATCCAGAGGCCTCCAAAACACCTACAAAGTTGGGGTTAGGCAAAATAGGGCATTTTGAGATGACCCAGAAGGTCGGATTTTGCAGATTCGGCCCCGATCACCCTGTATCCGAAGATGCTCCCTGTATGTTAGTGAAAGCGAAAAACAATGAAAACACAGTCAAAACTCATCAGAATGGCATGAAATTTGAATGGCAGCATATATGAATGACATAAAATAAGATGCAAAAGAAATAGTGAAGAAATATGCTACAGATTTCTAATCACTCTGGGTGGGGCGATTAGGACTACAGCAGATAGGGGGCGCCCGGGGCAGGACGCCCGTCCGTTTGGGGCTTGGTTTCGACACCAATCCACTTGGGATGGGTCCAAAACCTCCTAGGGGGTTGTGTCAAAAAATTGGGTGGGGTATTGTGGCCAAATGTTTGGGTTTTGGGTCCGGATTGTGCTTCCAATGTTCACCCAATAACCTCCCTTCCAAAAGAGAGATCAAGGATGTAAGAAGCACAAGTGAGGGGTGAGGATGTAATTCGGCAACACTCCGTTGCTCCAAATGCTCCTGCTCTGTCCTTTTTTTGGGGTGAGAAGACTCACCATTTTATAGACCTGAAGGTCTACTTTGAATGTGCATGCAGGGGCGCCACTTGGCCATCATGCCTTCCCAGGGGAGAGAAGATTCCTCCCTGATTAAGGGCTCCATGACTGCCTCTATGATTGCCTCTTTGAGCTCAAAAATGCTCACTCGCACTCCCATGCATTGAAGGTGGAGTTGAGTGGCGGATCTGAGCTACCATTTGTCAAGGTTTGACCTTTTTCCCATCAAACCTGCTATTCGCCCCACCCTGGAGCGATTGCTGCTAATCGTCCTAGGGTGGGGCGAATAGCATTCTATTCACCCTAGGGTGGAACGAGTAAGGAGCAGGGTGCTTGAAAGGTGCCAAATTGACCTCTGACCTTCCAAAACTACTTTGGGAGTGGTTAGGACCACTTTTTAACCTCTGGGGGCTGCCCTAGGGGCTATGTATGCCAATTCGATCAGTGCTTGTATCCACATGATCAGATTGGTGTTGTTTTGGTGTCTATAGATGCCCCTTTTTGGGATGCGCTGTGCATGGCGCAGTGCTGAGAAAAAATAGATAACCAAAGCACTTAATGATTAGGGTTTCTTGGTAACCTAACCAAATTTTGATGCCCCAAGTATGGAAAGGGCACGCATTCTTGAATCCTTGCTTCTAACGAGCTAAGGAGCTTAATTCAAGTGTTAACCTTTTTTGGTGAGGTGTTACTTGATCTTGGACATTGTTCAATCATGAATAGGCAAAGGGCGCAACCTTTTGTCTATGGGAACCTTGAGTTCATGATTCTAGAATGCCAAGTGTTTGATCAGCTTGTGATTATTGCTTGTTTGCTGCCCCAAGCAGGAGCATGATTGTCTTTGTCAATGATTCTTTGAATGCATGCCATTTCCTTGATTGGGTGTGTATTTGTTGATTGGTGACTAAGTGTGACTACCCCCTCAAGCGATGAATCGATGAGGGAATGATCGAAATGAGAAAAGTGATGAGTCACTTGACCCAAGATGACTTTTGTAAGGGTGCCTTCAGTTGTTTTCCATTGAATGCTTATGCAGTTTCCCAACAATCTGACCTATTTTTGGTGGGTTTTAACCCTTTTTGTGATGCTTTTTGGGGATGAAATTGTCAAAAATCCATCCTCCCGTGGAGCGGTCCAGATATGGTAGCCTTCTTAGGGAGTAGGATATTGATAATTTGTGGCCCCAACGTCGGTTTTGTATGCCAAGAATGTCAAGTGCAAAGGTGCCTTTGTTCGGCAATTTTATTGTTTTTTTTTGGTGGGTTTGGACCCTTTTTGTGACGCCTTTTGGGGATGAAATTCTTAAAAATCCTTCCTCCCGTGGAGTGGTCCAGCTATGGTAGCCTTCTTAGGGAGTAGGATAGTGAGGATTTGTGACCCCAACATCGGTTTTGGATGCCTTGAAGCGTAGGCACAAAGGTGCCTTTGTTCGGCAGTTTTATTGTTGTTTTTGGTGCATTTTGGATGCAGTTTTGGTTGTTTTTTATTTTCTTGCTCTGTAATCATCCCAGGGTGGGATGAATACCAGTTTTGTAATCATCCCAGGGTGGGACGAGCACTCATCCTAGGGTGGAACGATTACAGGCCTAAGAGCCTATATAAGGGCCAAAACTAGGTTTTGGGCTCATTTGCAATTGTTTTTTTTGGCGATTTGGAGTTGTGAGGAGGAGTTTGAGTCTGCATAGCGGAGCGCTATCGAGATTTCATGGATACCATGAGTGCATGGACTGGATATTCGAGTGGCGGAGCCGAGGCAAGACCGGTAGGTGCTCCTTCTCTTTATTTTGTTTGTTTTTATTTTACAGTTCAAAATCGTAATTAATTTATTTTGTATTTCGTTTTTCCATTTAAACTAAGATCAAAACCCTAGTTTAATTGTTTTGTATTTGTATTTTGTGTGGCGTTGTTTAAACTAAGATCAAAACCCTAGTTTTTAAAAATTGTTTTTATTTTGTTTTTTGTATTAAGTTTAAACTACGATTAAACCCTAGGTTTAAAAATTTTTATTTTGTTTTTTGTTTTTTAGTTTAAACTAGAGTTAAAAACCCTAGGTTAAAATTTTGTTGTTATTTTGTTTTTTTTTTGTTTAAACTAGAGTTAAAAACCCTAGGTTAAAATTTTTTATTTTTTAGTTTAAACTAGAGTTAAAAACCCTAGGTTAAAATTTTGTTGTTTTTTTTTTTTTAAACTAGAGTTAAAAACCTAGGTTAAATTTTTTTTTTTTTGTTTAAACTAGAGTTAAAAACCCTAGGTTAAAATTTTTGTTTTTTTTTTTTAGTTTAAACTAGAGTTAAAAACCCTAGGTTAAAATTTTGTTTTTATTTTGTTTTTTGTTTAAACTAGAGTTAAAAACCTAGGTTAAAGTTTTTTTTTTTTTGTTTAAACTAGAGTTAAAAACCCTAGGTTAAAATTTTGTTTTTATTTTGTTTTTTAGTTTAAACTAGAGTTAAAAACCCTAGGTTAAATATTTTTTTTTTATTTGTTATTTTTTTTTTTTTTTAGTTTAAACTAAGGTTAAAAACCCTAGGTTAAAATTTTGTTTTATTTTGTGTTGTTTTTTTTGAATGTTTGTATTGTACATTTTGTTAATGTTGTTGTATAGTTTATTAAATGTTTTTGTTGTACAATTTGTATACATTGTTGTATATTTGTTTTAGTGTTGTACAATTTTTTTGTGTCATGTTTTAATGTTTTTGTGTTGTTTTGTTTTGCAGGTGGTGAAGAGTCGGTACCGTTAGTCGATGGTATTTTCTGATGCATGGGATGCGTTGACTATGGTAGATTGGGATTGGCTTGATGCCCTTGGGCTCAAGCAGGTGACTCGGTTAGAGCCTGTGGTGGGGGATCGGGCATATCTGACTGCCCTGATCAATTTGTGGGATCCCCACACCAACACCTTTCATCTCCCAATAGGGGAGATGATAGTGACTTTGGAGGACGTTTATCGGATTCTATGGATTTTGATAGATGGGCTGCCCATTCGGATGACTCCTCGGGATCAGTGGATGGTGGTGCTGACATGGTGCTTTGGGCATGCGACGAAGATGGGGGTGGATGGGGCGGTGGAGAGGGCAGAGGGGGACTGCCTGATTGGTGGGATTCTGGTGTGGTGGTGGTTTGAGAAGGGCATGTTGGGGGTGAGGCATACATTGCTTATGACCCTCATCTCCAACATGCTGCTTCTCGACTCCTTAGGTGCGAGGTTCCCTTGGAACCTGCTTGAGGTAGTGTTCAGACTGGTGGAGTGTCCGACGGTAGCACCACTGATTATGAGGTGGGGTCAGACGCTACTGGCATAGTTATATGATGAGTTGTACGAGGTCCACTATCGAAGGTGAAAGGGGATTGGGTGCAGCTACCTATTGCAGTGTTGGGGATGGCAGCACATAGCTGTGGAGCGGCCATAGGGGTTGCCTTGGACCACTCGGGGAGAGATGGTGGATAGGGAGATTGGCTATGCTACCCTATGGTGGAGGTCCGAGGAGTAGGGGTAGAGTCGATGGTGGGCAGGTGTCATGGGGCACTATGTTGATGCCTTCTCATGTCTTGCTCTAGGAGAGGTGTTCTGGCGGCCATATCGGGACTGTCCAGCCTGGCCTGAGGCTGGGGAGTGGCTCCGATGGGCATGCAGGGGGAGGTGGCTGATCGGGCGACACGGGACCGAGCAGGAGTACTTCTCGTATGTTCGGGTGACTCGATAGTTTGGGGTGCACCAGGGATTTCTGGGTGAGCCCTTGATCTATCGACATCAGGGCGATGAGAGGACTTTGGCTTGGTCGATCATTGAGCCGTTGGGTGAGGAGTCGGATGTAGTGATTGATGTCCTCGATATGGACAATGTCGGGGTGACTATAGAGTATGACCAGTGGTGGACGATGCGGTGATGGTGGGGTGAGGGGCCTCTAGGAGGTACGGATGTGGCAAATAGGTGGTGAGGATGCAGAGGCATCGAGGGAGGGTTGGGGAGCTCCGCTCGATGATGCGGATATGGTGGAGGTTGACGACTTGACTGGGGATGACCTAGGGGTTCTAGAGTAGCTGGATACATAGGACGTTCTAGAGTAGTGGGTGTCAGAGCAGCATGCCATCCTCGAAGATGCCCATGCCTCAGGCAGTCCTAGGGGATATGGAGGCTAGGTATCGCATTGAGATAGCATGATTGGAGGAGCTACTATGGAGATGGGATGAGGAGCACAGCATCGAGAGGGATCGCCTGCGGGCTCAGTTGGCATAGTGGGATGAAGCATTGGCTGCATACCATCGATGGGATGTGGAGTGGGGTCGATTCTGGGTGGAGTTGGAGGCCGAGATTATCCACCTTGGTGGACAGTTACCTGAGCTCACTGGAGGTGGATCTTCATGCCGAATGAGAGATAGTGAGACTGAGCAGTCTGCTTCCTCTCATCGTAGGTGGGTGGGTGAGGGTAGCGCTAGTGGGCATGATGCGAGGGCTAGCAGTAGCCGCCTTGAGAGGTCCCATAGGACCCACACCACTAGGGGTAGTTCCAGTCGCACCGATCCTACGTGATCATGGTGGCCGACTCCCTAGGCTTGGGGTTTTTGATTTTTTGATTTTGTTGTGAGGTCAGAGGACCGACTTATTGTAGCCTATGGGCATTTTTGGTGATATATATATATGAATTTCTTTTTTATTATACACTTGTCATGATTTATTGTTACTTTTATGCACATTTATTTATGTTGATGTATGCATGTGTTATTATGAATGCGATGTTTCTAATTATATGATGTATGCATATGGAATGGATGAAATGATTTGTTGATAACTTGGCGGTGGCACCATAGACTGTACAGGATTTACTGGCTTTCTGTACTATGTGATTGCTTTGTGGAATGACTTTGCATGTGTGAATTTTTTTTGTTTTGTATTTTTTGATGGTGATGTAAGTAATGGAATGTACCATAGTTGTTCTAGAATGTAGTTAAGGTTTTTTCGAGACTCAGATGTTTTAACTAACTAGCCAAGACTGTACATTTATCTTACAAGACTTTTGAACAAGGTACGAATCAGACTTGAGTTTGACCAAGTTATTTCACATCCTTGTGTGTGCGATTGAGTTCGTTTATGTGGTATTTGTCAGGATACCGCCAGTTCCAGGTAGGCTGTCCACCAAACCTATACTGAGGATCACCTAATTAGCTCCACTAACTCCTTTGTTGTATTTAGTAAGATTAATCCATGGGACAATCTAAGGTACCATAAGCTAGCTCATCCACATGCAAACATTGGTCTACTCACACGCAAAGCTAATGTGATAGACATATCATCATGCATTTAGGATACCGCCATTGCCAGGTAGGTTGTCCACCAAACCCGTAATGAGGATCACCTAGATGGTTTTTTGAATGCTGAGAATTCCAGGGATTCAAGCTCAGGCATCTTTCGGTTGCTCAACTTGTTGGGATACTTGCTCTCATACATAGTGATGAAAATTATCTTTTATTTTCTCTTTTTTTTTTCTTTTTGAGCAAGGGGTTTGAGTAGTGGTGATAACCACTGTTATTTGATTTTGCATTTTGGATTTCAAAGTTGAGCTCGTAGGTTTTTGGCTTGTGAATGGCATTGATCCCTTTTGGCTTTGGGGATGACTACCCATCCTGTTTAGGGATGTGTAGTACGAATCCTTACGACTTTGGGGATCAAAGGTGATTGGGAATTTTGCTTTGGAATGGCATTGATATTTTAGGCCTTGGGGATGACTACCCATCCTTGTCAGGGGCATGTAGTATGAATCCTTACGACTTTGGGGATCAAAGGTGTTTGGGGTTTTTTTATAGTGGATTTTTTTTGATTTTTTCTTGTGAATGGCATTGATCCTTTTAGGCCTTGGGGATGACTACCCATCCTTGTCAAGGGCATGTAGTACGAATCCTTATGACTTTGGGGATCAAAGGTGTTTGGGTTTTTGATAGTGGTGAAAACCACTATTTATTATGGGGAATTGGATGGGGAAGAGCTTGTCCTTTTGTCAATTCTCAGCATTCTCGAACCATTCACATAGGGGGATGAGTAGGCTAACCTTTCACCTATGGTACCCTAGATTGCTTTGTAGGTTTCTCTTGCATTCACACAACTTGGGAATTTTTTATGTGTTTTAACTTGTGTTGGGATGCTACGTAACAAGGTGTGATCCAAGTAAAACTCTACCTTTGTAAAAATTTATCTGACTTTGTACAATTTTTGACTAGAAATCTAAAGATAGTTGAATGATGAAAAACCCTAAAGACATTAGCAGACAATTGATTATGATAAAAAATGTGGATGGCGTTATTTTGGATGGATGTGTTTACAAAATGGACTGAATGTGGAAAATGATGGAATTGCCTAGCAATTATAGTCTATGGTGCTTATGACATGTATGACCAACAAATATGCAATGTATGGATGCGATGCCTAATGCAGTTTATTATTTTTTTGTGTTTTGATTTTTAAGAGTATGCATGGAAGTGAGATGCAATTTTTTTGTTATTTTTTATTATCTTTTGTTTTTGTTTGTTTTTGAATATTTGTTTTTGACCAAGCGATTGTGGGAACCCTTGGAGCTTTTGGTTTGACCAAAGGGTTTATGGATACCTTTGGGGCATTTTAGGTTGACCAAGCGATTGTGGGAATCCTTGGAGCTTTTGGGTTGACCAAGTGATTGTGAGAATCCTTGGAGCTTTTGGTTTGACCAAAGGGATTATAGATACCTTTGGGGCATTTTTTGGGTTGACCAAGTGATTGTGGGAATCCTTGGAGCTTTTGGGGTGGGCTATGGCTCTTTTAAATGTGGAATGGCCTCAAATGACTGATGTTCAAGGGTTCTAGTTCCTTGATTCCTTCAAGAGAGGCGAGCCGGTATGTTCCAGGTCCTATTTTACTATCAATTACATAAGGACCTAACCAGTTTGCCATGAACTTGTCCCTTAGATGGGGCGGCAAGTTAGAATTTTGTTGGTTCTCTTTTAAGACCAAGTCACCAACCTGAAAGTCCCTCAGGTGAACTTTCATGTTATATGCTTTCTTAAGTCGCTCTTGATAGATACGTAAATGCTCGAGAGCATTGATGCATCATTCATCGAGCAACGTAAGCTGGTCTAACCGGGCCTGCCATGCAGTGTCATCATCGATGAACTCTTGCATTGATATGCGTAGGGAAGGTATTTCCAACTCGAGAGGCATGACTGCCTCGGAGCCATACACCAACAAAAATGGAGTTGCCCCCATGGGCATCCGAATGCTAGTGCGATAAGCCCAAAGAGCAAGTGGGATTTGAATGTGCCAATCCTTATGACTATCTGTGACCATATTTTTAAGGATGGCAACTAGCATTTTGTTTGACGCCTCTACTTGCCCATTTGCCTACGGATAATAAGGTGTCGAAAAACTATGCTAAATTTTGTACTTTGTTGTCAAAGCATGCACATCTTTGTTCTTAAATGACGTCCCATTATCCGAGATGATCTTGGATGGAATACCAAAATGACATATGATGTTATGTAAAATAAACTCCGCAATGCGGGTCCCAGTCGTAGAGGTAAGCGAAATTGCTTCCACCCACTTGGTGAAGTACTCTATGGCCGTTATGATAAACGTGTGATGACCTGACGATGTAGGGGAGATCTTTTCGATTAGATCTAAGCCCCACTACAAAAATGGCCAAGCCGATTGGATCGGCTGCAAGGCTTGAGAAGGTACATGTGTCAAATTAGCATGGTGTTGACATTTCATGCACTTCCTTACATACGTGCAACAATCTCACTCTAAAGATGGCCAATAATAGCCCATGCAAAGAATGCACTTTGCGATGGCCATACCATTGAAGTGGCCACCACATGTACCATCGTGCACTTGGGTGATCGCCCAAGTGGACTCCTGCTGGTCCAAGCAATGGAGGAGGATCCCTTCGTAGCTTCGATGGTACAAAATGTCTCCTAGCAAGACATGTTTTGCCGCTTTCTATTTGAATGATCTTTTCATGGCATGCGTCAATCCAAGTGGGAGGTTACCTAGCTTGAGGTAGTCTCTTATGGGTGTGTACCAATCCTGCTGATCAGAAACCTCGATGGTATGAACTGCCAATCCCTCTTGAAGTTCATCCCTAGCAAAAGCTGAGCGGGAAAGAACTTGTAAGAATAGCGTTGTGTTGCTATCAAGGGGAATAGGGGAGAACAAGGACCCCTAGTTGGCATGATTCAAGCTATCATGGATTCGAGAGAACCTATCCTGAGATGGTTCAATCTGGATCAGGTGGATTCCTGGTGTTAGGTCAGAGCTTGCACGCTCCATCATGGATTGCGATAATGTTTTGACTTGAATGGTTGTCATCTCACCAGAAGGGTCTTGCGGGATTAGTGACCCCAAGGAGGCCATAGTGTCCACAAAATGATTCGATGATCGAGGGAGTGCCTCGATGTCGTACCATTCAAGTTTTGCCAGGAATTTATCCACAAGGGCTTTGTATGCCTATAGAACTAGGCATTTACATTGGAATACCCCTTTCACTTGGTTGACGATTAACAACGAATCACCAAAGATGTTCAAGCATTTGATGTTCATGGTGATTGTTGTCTGAAGACCTATGAGCAAGGCTTCGTATTCGGCATTGTTGTTGGTGCATGGGAAATCAAGTTTAAATGATAGAGGCATTGGAGCCCCTTGCGGTGTGAAGAATACGATTCCCATGCCACCCCCTTGCTCACATTTAGAACCATCAAAGAATAAGGTTATGTCGGCCTGTGACTCAGGCTCATCAAAGATCGGGATTCCGAGACATGGGAAGACCCCATCATCAGGTAGCTCTATGGTCAGAGGCTGATCATCTTCGAGAGGAGCCTCTGCTAGTTGATCGATGATGACTTGACCTTTGATGGACTTCTATCCAATGAATTCGATGTCAAACTCCATCAACAACATGATCCATTTCGTCTGTGTGGCTACTATGATAAGTATGACTCATCATGTACCACAATGGATTCTCCTTAGACACAACATACGTCGTATTGCTCAACATGTAGTGGCATAGCTTTTTGGTGGCAAATACCACTGCTAAGCATAGCTTCTCGATGTATGCATAGTTAAGTTCATAACTGACCAGGGTGCGGCTAAGATAGTAAGTAGCTTGTTCTTTATGTAGTTCATTTTTTTGGGCTAGCATGGCACCCAGTGCCACCTCAGTAGCTGAGATGTATAAATAGAATGACACTCCTGGTCTAGGTGGTGCCAATACTAGCAGTGAAGCCAAGTATTGTTTAATGTCATCGAAGGCTGATTGGCACTCGTCATCCCAGTGAAATGCTACCCCCTTGTGTAATAATTTATTCATGGGTCGGCACTTGTCAGATAATTGTGCTATGAAGCGCTTGATTGACGTGACCTTTCCCTGCAAGCTTCTGAGCTGCTTGATGGTGGTTGGGGGAAGCATTTCAAGGATTGCCTTGACTTTATTTGGATCTACCTCGATGCCTCATTTTGAGACTATGAAACCCAAGAGTTTTCCAGATGTGATGCCAAATACACACTTCTTGGGGTTTAGTCTGACTTTGTGTTCGATGAGGCGATCGAGGATCTTGCTTAAGTCATCGAGATGATCTGGGCACAAAAGAGATTTGGCCAACAAATCATCCATATAATCTTCCAAAGTTTTATGCATGTGATCATGGAAGATGTATGTCATAGCGCGTTGGTAGGTGGCACCAATATTTTTAAGGCCAAAGGGCATGACCTTATAACAAAATGTCCCCCAAGGCATTGTGAACGCCATTTTGAGTTGATCGTCGAGATTGATACGAATCTGATTGTATCCCGAGAAACCATCCATGAGGGAAAGCATTTCATGGCCTATTGTAGCGTCTACCAATGCATCGATGCTAGGCAAGGGGAAATCATCCTTGGGACTCACTTTGTTTAGATCTCAAAAATTGGTGCATATGCGAATCCTCCCATCAGGCTTCTTGATGGGTACCATGTTGGACAGCCATGGTGGGTAATCCATGCAGATGACAAACTATGCATCCAACATCTTTTGTAGCTCATATTTGACCATTAAGGCTACTATTGGGTGCATCTTACATAGTTTTTGCTTGACTGGCTTGACTGTCGGATCAAGCGTTAGATTATGCATGACTAGTTGTGGGTCTAGCCCCGACATGTCTTTGTAGGACCATGCAAAAACCTCCTTCTTCTCTTTGAGAAGGGTAATGTAATCAGCTTGCTCTTCGAGGGATAGACTTACCCCTAGCTTGATGATTTATAGATTCATTGGATCAGAGCCGATGTCTACGTCAGTCATCTCTTCGACTGACATGTGGGACCCATCCTCCAACTGGTGTGGAGTTGGGATCAGGTGGATATCATTTGCTAAATTTAGATCTATGTTTGGAACGTCGGGTTCCTCTTCAGCATGGAAGATATCTTGAGTTGGTCTTAGGGTGAAATGAAGCATCTCACCACAAGGCCAGTACTCTGATGGGGATGGTGGCGAGTTAGCATGATCCCAGTCTATGGCATCTAGGTTTAGATACAATGGTCATGCTGGATCGGCTGGATTGTGGATGGGGGTGGTTAAGTCAATGGAGATCATGTTGATGAAGTGAATTTGGTCTCCATTACTACATGGGTGGTGACTCGGACATCCTTGGTGATATTTGTGCTCCGGATCTGGCTCTATGGGTATTGGCACAAATGGATCGGCCCTATGTGCGGATAATAGGATAGGGTCTGCCCTTGGCACTGATGGCTCTATAGGGTCTCTGGGTGGAAGGTGCTCTCTGTATGCCTAAAGTGGCGGGTGCAGCACTTGGTCTAACTATGCTTGGTTTAGGTGCCACCTATGCCTTGGCCCCATGTTTAGTTATTCAAACATGTCATCAATGTCCATGGGGTATTCTTTGTTGCTATCGCATATGATTGAGATATGCCATCTCAGTCTCATCTTCATAATCGCTATCATATATCCATAGGCCTTCATTGGCTCCTATAGCTGTTTGTGGCATGTGAGGCTCGTTCTGCTCGAGCAAGTTAATTTGGTCCCATCGAGGTTGTTCCACTCTCTATGGGAGGACCTGATTCTCTTGAGGTGGCATTTGCTCGATTGGAGCATTGAAGGGGAACATTGTCATGAAGTTCTCCTGATAGTCATCTATGGGCATCACTTGCGAGTGATTGCTATCGGACTCGAAAGGGTCCCAAGGTGCTACCTCATACTCTGACTCATCTTCTGAAGATCCTTCTTGGCCTTGTCTATATCCCTTTTGGAGGCAAGTTCTTGAACTTTCCCCTTTCTCGATCAAAGGGGAGGAATTGTTGAGGCCCACAAGGTTGGTTGTTAACAATGGGAGATAATCCCCCAATGTGTATGTTGTGTTAGGATTGGCATATGGATCTTGTGCCAACCCATCCTTGTTGCCTAGCCCTAGGCCTTGCATGTTCTCTACCAAGATGTCAAGGGGCAGAGGGTGGTTGAACCCTACTCCTGATTTGTCGTATGACATCTGATATCTTGGTTGACAAAGAATGCGCACCCCTTGTTCATATCTGCCTAACCCATATCCATGCCAATTACATTGGCCAAGGTATTTCAAAGCGAAGTTCGGGTTGGACAGATAGTTGACGTTCTCAACAAAGGGCTCTTCATCCTCTTCCTCTTGCAGGTAAGGTTCAATGCCATTGTCGAGGCCCCCATATACAAAATTTGTCTGATTTGGTGGGTAGCCCAAAGGGACAATAGTGTCGATGGGGAGGCGAGGTCTCCCCATGTCTTGCATGGACTCAAGCGTGGGTGTTGCTACAATGTTCCACACTAGATACTCCCCTAGGCCCGTATTGGCCATCTCAATGGTGATCGTTGGTGGTTGAGGGGGAGGGAATGGGAGTTCTTCCTGAGTCCACTCCATGTCGGGTGAACTAGGCATCTCGACTTCCATTCGGCTAGGCACCTCTTCGGTAGAGATGGTTGAGACTGATGGCGGTGCCTCTTCTAGGGGTTTCTTCCCATTGTCCTTCGGTGTGGCCACCGTAGGTGGCATCATTGGTGAAGGACCAGATGATGAAGATGGACCCGATTGGGGATTTGAGGGACTTAATAGTGGGGATGTATGCGGAATCAGACCCTATTTGGATGGATTCAACTGAAAGTCCAAATGTGTCGATGGAAGGGTCGATTGTGGCATCAGCTACACCACATTGCAATACTTGAAGGGCTCTAAGTCTACCGAGACTACATGCACTTGCCCTTCGTATGTGTACTTTAGGCATTGATGGGCTATCGAAGGGACACACTTCATGTCCCTGATCCAAGGCCAACCCAATAAAATATTGTAGGCCATCTCACCTTCCAGGATGTGGCACAATGTAGGAATAGTCTTTTGTCCCACTTGGATGGGTAGGACAATTGTGCCAACCATCGAGCATATCACGTCATTGAATGCTCGAAGGGTATAGGTGGAGGCCACAATGTGAGATGCTAGCAACTTGAGGTGTTTCAATGCCATTGTTGTGATTATATTGCTGGACGAGCCAGTGTCCACCAACACCCTCTTAAATGGAATCCTGTTGACCCATGCAATGACGTGCAGGGGTGGATCCACCATATCACCAGTCACCAATTTTAGTTCATCTTCTCTAAAGGTGATGACTGGTTCTGTACATCATTTTACATGTCCCACAAAGTTGTTGAAAGAGTTTGCTTCATGGGGTTGTAGCTCGATGGCTTTGAGTATCTCCATTAGAGCCTCCCGATGGGGCGATGATTGTTGGATGAGCTCATAGATGGAGAGCCTAGCCGACGTGGTCCTTAAACTTTGGGTAAGTTTAGTCCAAATCATGGCCACTGGTCTAGGTGGAGGAGGTTGCGTAGGGTGTTGTTGAGGTTGTGACATTGATGGAACCTCTCCTGTAGCTACAGCAGGGGCAACTGTGCTTGGGTACCTCTTGTTCCATGTCACTATGCTTATCATCCCTACATACCCCTGCATGGGGCAGTTTTGTGTCACCTCATTGACTTGAAGAGTCTTTGCCTACGCATCATGGGCAGGTAGGGGGTCTTTGAAGACCTCCATCTATTGGTTGTTTGGTGCTACGGGATTATCCACCGCTAGCATTTTGTTGTCTATTAGGTCTTGCACTAAGCTTTTGAACTTCCAACACATGTAAAGGTCATGTCCTTTCTTCCGATGAAATCTATAGTACAAGTCTTCCCTATAGCCCTTGGGTTTTGGTGCGTTGGGGTCTACGGGTCGACTTTCTGGCAGGTTTATCAAGTTTTCCATGGACAAGCGGTCAAACAAGGAGTCTTTAGACTCTGTGAAGGGTGTGAATTGTCGCCTAGGGTGACGTTACTGATTTTGCTCTTGCCTATGATTTTCCTTCTCATAGGTGTCAAGAGGAACTGCCTGATAATTAGCCTTTGGGGGTTGTGTTGCTTGTGTAGGCTTAGGTATGTTTATAGCAACCTGATTGACCATGATGGGTTTCGGTTGCGTTGACCCAATTTTGGCATTTTTGGGCCACTCTTTCTTGCGTGGCTTGGCAATCTCGCCATCTTGTATCTTGATCTCCTCTATGATTCTGGCTTGCGCCAGGGCTTCCTCGAGAGTGGCATATTGTTGTAGCTGCAATAGCATGGAGATCGACCTCAAACAACTCTTCGAGAACATTTGGGTCAAGTCGGCCATGGGAGGGAGGTAAGGTAGCTTTGAAAGCAACGTCCTCCACCGATTTCCATAAGCCACCATGGTCTCTTCCTCATACTTCCTGAGGCTAGCTAGGTCACTTAATGATGCCTTCTTCTTGGTATTGAAGGTGAAATGTTCGAGGAATGCGTCCACTAGCTGGTCCAGGTTACTGATGCTATGCTTCGACAACTGGGTAAACCAATCCGAGGTAGGGCCTGTGAACGTGGTTATAAATGTTCTTAGAAGCAAAGCATCATTGTCCTGAATGCCAAAGCATTGGCTTAGGAATCTTGTCACGTGCTCTTGGGCATCCTCATCCCCTCTAAATATTGCCAATTGAGGCATTTTGAAGTGTTCAGGGTATGGGGGTGCCGGTACTGAAGGATGCACCAGGTGACTGCAGAGCTGGCATAAAGTGGGCTTTTGGGGCCCAAAATTCTTGGTCTCCATAGACTCTAAGCACTCTAGCAACGCTTTGTATGCATCAAAAGATTTGATCTCTTCCTCCTTGGTTTGTTCCCATTGTGAATTACGGGGAACTTGAGGCCTATGGAGGGGCAACCGGGTAGCACCCCCTTACCTTGGTAGGGCATTTCAGCCCACTCTTCTTCTTGCTCAAATTCCTCATAGGCTTCTTGAGGAGTTCCTGGGTGTGACCTATAAACATGGGTGGGTGCCCACGGAGGGTGCCCATCATTGGCTCTAGGGGTGGTCTCCCGCTCAGGTCTAGGAGGTCTTGGAGGCAACACTTGATAAGGTCATGGAGACCTGTCTCACACCAAGGGGTTGTGCCTCTCATACAACTCTGTCCTATGCATGCGAGGGGTTGGGACCCTCTCAGGCATAGTGTTCTAGAGCAACTCATCTGTCTGACATCGAATGCACTCTTTGCTAAGGTGATACAGGTGCTCTAACTATTGTTGGTCTTGCTCAAGCTACATGATTTGCGCTTGGTGGGTGGCATGTTTGGCAAATGCCAAGTTGATTTGTTCCATCGTCTTGAGTCTAGGAGGCCTAGATGCCTCCCCTACACATCTATCTCGGTCATGGTGATCCGAGATCTCTATAGGTCACTTCCCTCTATCGAGGTTAGCGACATTCACCCGAGGCTCTGGCCTCAGTAGGTGATCCTGATAAATAGCAGGTGTGGAAGCGCATTGTTCCCATGCTGTGTATTGCTCTTGAGGAATGTAGTGGTTTTCCTCATGCTCCCTTTCATATATGTGAAAGGGGCGGGCAGAGTTGGCTCGCCCTGTCTGAAGAGCCTTGCACTCTGGATTTGGCCTATTGTTTTTGATAGTAATAAGGGGTAGAGGAGGGATGATGTAATCATGTGGCCCCTCCTTATGGACCCTATGTTGTTCTAGCACTTCATCACATGGTGGCCACTCATAACGAGTGTCTAAGGGAGCCCTCCCATCTATGTTGAGTGCCACGTGTATGGACTCCTCCTGAAAGGGTCTATGTTGCATGGGCGTGCCCCTCGAAGGGGTGCCTCTATAGTCCCATTCCATCATGGTATGATGTGGACTATTTTGTGGGTCAGGCCACCAAGGTGGTATGACCAAGTCCTTGGGGCTATAGCGGAGGTGACTTGTGCCCCCTTGTACACTTTTTGTAGCTTCTTCCCATGATTGGGCTTGGCTACGGGTGTACACCATGGTGGTGTCTCTCTACAAGATATGTAGGTTTTTATCTTCTTTACAATTTTTTATGCTACACTAAACAAAATGGGACCACACAATCAAAGCAATGATTATCTCGTTTATAGATTAAAGGTGTGCCCTAGATCTGGTTTAGTGTGTTTTGATTTTTGTTTTGAAAACCTTGTAAAGAAAATTTTGTTGTATATGCAATATGAGGGCTCTTATATCTCCCAAAATGGTCGCCCCTTCAATATACCACTTCCAGGCCATTATACCGAACCTCTCAATATACCCTCCCTTACGTGAGGGAAACTATTGGTACGCGAGAGCAAAACAGTACATGGAACATAGGCGGTACGAAAGGGGAATCACTCTATTTTTGACACCTACCATAGAAGACTTATCCTCATGCACTGGGAATCACCCTAGCTACACTTGGTCAGCTTTCATCAGGATTTACGTCTAGCAACAGTAGCGATCGGGGTTATGTATGCAAAAATTCAAGCCAAGGTGGTGATGAAATCCATCGTTGGTCTTGATCAAGTGTTGGGGTTTTACGACCAACTCCTTGATGTTTATATTATCATGTGGTGTGTGTGGTTATTTTTACTTGCACAAAGAAAGAAAACATGCAGTAAAATTTTCTATGCAAGCAAAGAAACAAAAAAATCATAGAAATAGAGACAAAAAATTACAGAGGATGTTCAGAAAACCTACCTCTTCTCTGCCCACACCAGATGCCTCTAAGTTTCTTCTCAAAAAATGCACAGAGAGCTAATCATCCCAGGGTGGGATGAATAGCAGATCTGTATTCATCATAGGGTGGGATGAATGCCTTATTCATCCCAGGGTGGCACGAATTCCAGTCTGTATTCGTCACAGGGTGGCACGAGCAGCAGTCCAACGCTTGAAGGATTAACACCTGCAAACAAAAACACAAAATTTTGATCAGAATTTTGATCCCAAAATTAGGGGACAGGGTCCCACCATGATCACCACTGAAATCACTAGGATACGGAAGCAATGGCGTACCGGGTGCGATGCAAACAAAAGCATACGAAATGCTAAGTCCTACGAATGAAGAAAGAGGACTAAAGTGCATGAAAAGGGAAAACAAACGAACTGAAATGAGATATAAAGCAAATGTAAAGTGCAGCCCTTTATTTTATTAATTTTTCTTTGAGATCAGGTTACAATACGTCTCCTTCCTTTTTAGGGGCTAGGAGCGTTAGATATAGTTTTGTTACACCACGGATGGTACGCTTCCCTTCGGGATCTTCCGCATGCCCACATTTGAAATGGGTGGGCCAAACATCACCGCCACTTGCATGAATGCATCTGTAGTTCCTTGCTACCCCTCCGATGTTGAGATCCTACATTCAAAGAAACATCAAACGATTAATAGCACCTATGGATGGAGGGAAACATGCAATCCCCAAGGCCTCCAGTTAATGCATGCATGAAATAATTAAAATGGTAATCAAAACATGTCAGAATAAGATGAAATTTGGATAGAAGCATGCAAACACCATCATGAACACACTGCAAAAGGAACAGTCGAGAAATCTATTGTAGATTTCTAATCGCTCCGGGGTGGGACGATTAGGACTGTCATAAAATGTCAGAAAGCAACCTCCTAAATGTCCCATCCAGAGGCCTCCAAAACACCTGCAAAGTTGGGGTTAGGCAAAATAGGGCATTTTGAGATGACCCAAAAGGTCGGATTTTGCATATTCAGCCCCGATCACCCTGTATCCGAAGATGCTCCCTGTATGTTAGTGAAAGCGAAAAACAATGAAAACACAGTCAAAACTCATCAGAATGGCATGAAATTTGAATGGCAGCATATATGAATGACATAAAATAAGATGCAAAAGAAATAGTGAAGAAATATACTACATATTTCTAATCACTCCGGGGTGGGGCGATTAGGACTGCAGTAGTGCGGGGACGCCCGGGGCAGGACGCCCACCGTTTGGGGCTTGGTTTCGACACCAATCCACTTGGGATGGGTCCAAAACCTCCTAGGGGGTTGTGTCAAAAAATTGGGTGGGGTATTGTGGCCAAATGTTTGGGTTTTGGGTCCAGATTGCGCTTCCAATGTTCACCCAATAACCTCCCTTCCAAAAGAGAGATCAAGGATGTAAGAAGCACAAGTGAGGGGTGAGGATGTAATTCGGTAGCACTCCATTGCTCCAAATGCTCCTGCTCTATCCTCTTTTGGGGTGAGAAGACTCACCATTTTATAGACCTGAAGGTCTGCTTTGAATGTGCATGCAGGGGCGCCACTTGGCCATCATGCCTTCCCAGGGGAGAGAAGATTCCTCCCTGATTAAGGGCTCCATGACTGCCTCTATGACTACCTCTTTGAGCTCAAAAATGCTCACTCGCACTCCCATGCATTGAAGGTGGAGTTGAGTGGTGGATCTGAGCTGCCATTTGTCAAGGTTTGACCTTTTGCCCATCAAACCTGCTATTCGCCCCACCCTGGAGCGATTGCTGCTAATCATCCCAGGGTGGGGCGAATAGCATTCTATTCACCCCAGGGTGGAACGAGTAAGGAGCAGGGTGCTTGAAAGGTGCCAAATTGACCTCTGACCTTCCAAAACTACTTTGGGAGTGGTTAGGACCACTGTTTAACCTCTAGGGGCTGCCCTAGGGGCTATGTATGCCAATTCGGTCAGTGCTTGTATCCACATGATCAGATTGGTGCTGTTTTGGTGTCTACACCAACCATCCAAATAAATTTACTAGGGGGTAAAAATTACATATGCCTCTTAAGGAATATAACACCGTACTCAAATGCCCCCATACAAAACTCTACGGAGATTTAACCTTTCATACTTCAATCATAAGGCCAAACTAGTACCAATTGTCATTGCACCATGCATTCTAGATGGAATGGTGGCTTGGATATAATTTAATCCTTACATCAACAATTTCTAATTGTCCAACATAGTCCTTTTTAGCTTGGGAAAATGATAAGATATAATTCTATATACATGAGATAATTAATAAGAGAAAGATTTAAATATGTATGAGTTTTGAACTCAATACTAGCCAAAAAAATACGTAACCATATTTGTGCCTATTTCAGCGATTACTTATATTTTTAAGTGATTTTATCACATTTTTCAAGAAAAATATCATCCATTGTTGAGTGAATTGATACACTTTACAAATTGAGAACACCCATTCCTAAGAAAATTGACACCTTTTACTAAGTGAATGAACACCTTTTTTCATGTAAATTAACATCACCTTTATATTGAGAGAATTCAAACCCTCAGCAAGTGAATCATTCAATTTGACATAAACCCTTCTTTGTTTACCATATAAGATTCTTCTTGATGTATGAAGGTAAGGTTTAATCAAATCTTCCAACGTCTCAAGATTTATTGTGGCTATGGAAGTATAGGGTAATTTTTACAAGGATCGAAAATATAATTAAAAAGGATTAAAAGATATTTCAATTTAGGGGTATTCATAAATTATCATTCTATTAAAAAACAATGATGTCGGGATTGTATTTAAAAAAATTTATAAACTATCATTTAGAGGTAATAATTGGGAATTTTGAGCATATCTATAGAGAAATAACCTAATATTAAAGTATTAGAAGATGAAGGATAAGAGATTATAGGGTTAGTGTTTTATCCAAATCCAAAACCTTTGCTTGTAATATTAAAATAAGGATAAGGAGATTAATTACTCTATGGTTCACCTTTTTATGATATCTTTTAAGTTTTCTAATGATTAGATGTAATTGGCAAACTATTTTTAGGATATATAGCCTAGGATAAATATTGGTAAAATAAAAAAATTGCTTTAAAACCCATATAGCTAAATGCAAGAGAAATATAAGGATAGGAAAATAATTTCCTCAAGATAGATATGAATTTAAATATGATCAACCTAATGTGGATGGTATTGTCCCACTTCCTTAATAGCTAGATGAAAATTTTTTACCATTATTAAAACACAAATATGTAAAATATCCTATTTTATTTTACCAAAGGTTGACCAAATTACATAAACCCCATAGGAATATTTCCAAATTTAAACAAGTAACATTTTTTGCGGGTATTGATAATTATTTACAAATAAGGGAAAGATGGTATCATGTAACAATTAAATTTTCATAATACAAAAATAGAAAAAAAAATTAATGAGTAGACATGGATTGATTTTATTTAGCTAAAGAAAGTCACTAGATGAATTAGGACCTATCACAAAGAAATAATTATTTAGAATTATGTTTATATTCGTACCTATTCCTATGTTGTAACTTGATCTATTGTAATAGACACCACTACTACTTCTAATATGACTACCTATATAGATAATATGTCTACCTTCATCATTGCCTAAATATTCATTAATCATATTTTTTGATTGCATGGTATGCGTACCTCTATAATTAGTGATCTAAACCTAAAAATTACTAATATTTTTTGGATGAAATTACTTTAATTTTATGGAATTCAAGCACAAATAAGCCCAACATACCATCCATAAAGAAATTAGCAAACTAAAATTAACAATAAGTGCATAGAGGCTTACTTACATTGCTTTACTTTGGAGCATCAAATGCAATGGACCAAATGAAATGATGATATAATATCATTTATCAAACAAAAACTAAGATGACCTTATATGAAGTTATATGTGATCATTCATCATCATCTCTCAAATTATATTTTCTAAGAAAATTCTGCATATATACTATTTATTCTACTCTTATAAATTGGTAGGCTCTACTTCTATAGCTCAATTTTAATTTAGGAATGAACCTAAATAAATTGAAATAAAAGGTATATCAACACAACTTCAAAATAAATTTTTCTCAAGGAGATTTAGTCTTTCTCATAAGAGAATCATACAAATATATGTTCTTAAAGATACAATATAATCACAAGAATTTACCCAAGTCCTATGGGCTCAATTGAGCTTTGTAATAGATTGGCACTATTGTATATAGAGTAGCCTATTTTGAGCTGAAGATCATCGTAACTATGCAATTGAACCATTGCATATCTATTGGTACAATGACATGGATTACATTTTGAGTATACCACATAGTAACCACTCCATATATTTCAACAATAGTATCCTCATCTCTAGATTTCAAAATAAAGTTTTTTTTAAGGGAAACTAATGTTAAGACCTCAAGTCCTAAACCTTTTTATTTACTTATGGTAATAGTTTAGTTAGTAATCAACGAGAACCTATTTTGAATGTAAAGTTATCCTTGATCATTAGGATTAAGAATAGATCGCTCGAATAACTAATTTTTGCTAATTCTAGAGCATTAGGGATAGATTGACTTACCTTTATATATTGTCTTTTCATAAAAGTTGATGCATATTGAAGAATTATGCTTTGCTCGTAAAACAGGTTATCCCATAAAAGTGACCTATTATATAGTGTAAAGTCTTAAAGTTTTATCAATAAAACTTTTGCTTGTTTTATTCATTCTAAGAAATTTTGTATATATTAATTCTTGCATGTAAACTATTACAAATATACTCAAGAAATAATTATAAGATTTTTTTTCAATTGGTCATAAACGAGTGCAATGGGTGCATTATAACAACATAGTGATATTATAACAATTCAAAAATTATAAATGTATGACTGGTCAAGATTTGAACCTTGGTTTCTTCTCTTTAAAACGATAAAATCTAAACAATTAAACTTTAATAAAACATAATTATAGTTTAAAATATTTAAATATTTAAACTAATTTATCCTCATATATATTTCATTCAAAAATAAATTATAAAATTGAAAAAACATACATATTTTCTATCAATGACTTGCGTCTACACAGTAAGGTGTATTATTTTTTTAAATATAAAATATAATCAGCCTTCCCCGATTCGTGGCGGCTACCGATTCTACCATGTAAATTAAAATATATATATAATATAATATAATATAATATAATATAAGTATGAATCCAGCCGGAGGAAACGTGAAATTGCGACAAAGTCAAATTCCGGGAAGGAAAGCAACAAAGCATAAATATAAAATTAGATTATTCCGGAAAGGAAAGCAGCAAAATATAAATATAAAATAATAAAAATTGAAAAATATCGTTAGGAGAGCAGAGTAGAAGACATGCAAGATAAAAAGAATTATCCTCATATATATTTTATTAGAAAATGAATTATAAAATTGAAAAAACATACATATATTCTATCTGAATCCGTTTTCATAACCGTTACAAATATGAAACAACTATAAATTAAGTATGACTCTTTGGAGAAGTTTGTTTTTAAACTTTTTGAGAAGATTCAACTCTCATTTTTTATGCTGTTTAACTGTGTTTAATGTGAAATCGTGTTTTTGAAAGAAAAGCTAGTTGTGAATTATGTTAGAAAATTGACATCAAATTCTAGTTAGTATCTGTTTGGTAGTTGGGATTGTTGGAGATCTTAGTTAAAATTGTTAAATAGTTTATTGTGTGCTTTCATTGTTGAGATTGAGATATTTGTGCTAGAGATTGTGAACTACTTGTGCTAGGGTTGAAGACAAGTTAATATATCATTGTGAAACCTTTTGAACATTGGTTTGATAGATATTGATAGCAATTGTGGAAGTGTTTGAGATCAATTTAGTGAGAGAAAATTGTGCATTAGTGTGATTGATCTTAGAAAGGAAATTTGCAAGAAAGATAGATCAGTTTGGTTATACACTATTTTGATTTGATTTGAAAGAGATTTTGCAAAAGATAGAGATTGGCTAAGTGTGTACAAGATTTATGAGTGTGAAGAACATATTGAGGTTGTAATAGAGCATATCATTCTCTATATGTTCCAGAGGTTAAAAAAATTCTAAGTAGAATTTATCTATGTGAAGAAAGCTTTTCTAAAAGAAATTTAAGTTGTGTTTTATATGAAAGATTTGGAGTTATTTGAGCAGGTTTTGTGAGCAGCATTGAAGGTAAATTTGAGCAAGTCTTTGAGAATGCTTGAGAGCATATTTGAGCAACTCTTTGAGAAGGCTTGAGGATAGATTTGATCAAGTCCTTAAGAAGTCTTGAGGGTATATTTGAGCAAGTATTTGAGAAGGATTGAAGGCAGATTTGAGCAAGTCATTTCAAAAGTCTTGAAAGTATATTTCAACAAGTTTTGAGAAAAATATTTGGGATAGTTTTGGTGTAGGTTTGTGAGAAAATTTAGAGCATATTTATGCTAGACTTGGGATCGAGTTTGGTGTAGATTTGATATAGAGTTGAGTGCAGACTTTGGAGGTGAAAGAGCAAAGAGGACAGAGGTCCATCAACCAGTGTAGTGGAGATAAATATCTCCTATGGAGAGAGATCCATAATCCATAGCAGTGGGAACAAAAGTCTTCTAAAATTTCATTAGCTAAAGTATATGGGATAGAGTTCTCCTATGGGTAGAGATACATGAACTAGATCAAAGGGGAAATAGTTCTTTTATGGAGAGAGATATATGAACCAGATGGGGAGATAGAGTTCTCTTGTGGAGAGAGATCCACAAACTAGTTAAGGAGATAGAGTTCTCCTAGATCAAATTCCATAAAATAAAGCTAGGGGATAGAGTTATCCTAAGGAGAGAGATCTGCGAACCAAAGCAAGGGGATATATTTCTCCTATAGAGAGAAATCCAAAAATCAAAGAATAGGGTATTGGTGTCTCCTTCGGAAAGATGTCCATAAACATTGTAATAGGAAATTGATTCCCAAGGAATTTGTTGTGAAAATTTGGAAGAACTATTTTCTTCGTGGAGTAGCCCACAGTAGATGAACCATGTTAATTTTTTTTATGTATTGTATGTGATAATTTTTGCATTGCTTTGGTTATTACTATTGTTATTGTCATTGATAACATTGGATAATATTGTTTGAGAAAGAAAAGTAAAAGTTGATCTTATACTATTCACCCTCCCCCTCTCAGTATAATCTTGTAATATTCAATTGGTATCAGATTGAGTTCCTTCGAAAGAGTCTAATATCTTAAAGGAAGATATTACAGGAAAGAGTCTAAGAGTCTTATTTTTGCTCTTAGAGAATTGAAAAATATTAGAAAGTAGAATTCAAGACTAAGGGCTCAAGTTCAAGAATGTGAGGAAGAAAAGAAAAGCTTATACAAGATCTGACAAACTCAAAAGCTAAGTCAAGGATATTTAAAGAGGTCATGAGTGAAAAGCTAGAGGTAAAAGAATTATATTGTCAAAGACTAGAATAAGAAGTAGTTTACTAAGGATGGAAGTGAAATATTCTAAGGACAAGCTACATAGGTTTAGGAAAAGTTCAAATACTTTGGATAAGATTATCAATGCACAAAGATCTTCATCTATCAAAACAAGACTTGGTTTTGAAGAAGGACAAGGGAAACACGAAGAAGGATCAAGATCAAGCTCAAAATAAGACAAATTTTTAGAGGAAATAAGTGAAGAAGAAAGTGAGACTTATGCATATAATTTGAAGAATAGAAGTTTCACTAAGAAAGGAAATAATGCACAAACAAGAAACATGGATCATCAAAGAGAAGGCAAAGAAATGACGAAGAGACTAAATTGTTAAATTATGAGGGCATCAAATGAAAGACTAGGCTTAGATTCCTTATTTTGGCTAGGTCTTAGGGCTTAGTCCACTTTTAAATAAATTCTTTTAATATTATAGGTGAGACTTGGTGCTCATGTAGTTTGAGGTTTGCCGACTTCTAGATTAGGTTTTCCAACTTGTTGTAATTTTGGGCCTATATCAAGCCCTTTATTTTAATTTAATGGACATGTTGATTTATACCACAACAGTGGTATCAGAGCAGGACAAATTATGAGGTTTTGGGTTATTACCAATATCATAATGGTTTTGGGTTCCTCCGAAAATTTATCCTATTTGAAGCTTTTTAAATTTTTTGCAAAAGTCATTGAACACATTTTGCAAATTTTGTTGATGATTTTGCAAATCAAAATTTGCTTCACATATTGTTGCAATTTTTCCTTGACAATTTATTGAAGTAATATTTTTTCTCAATTACGTTGTTGTCCAATTTTTATCAAGCAACATTTATCCTATACAATGGAAGCTCAATGAATCTAACGATGAGTTACCGATTGAGTGGTCGATCATCACCAATAATAGAGGACGTTGTCCAGACTACTGATGATACATTAGCTATTTTGGCAATCTTCAATGGGTATTACCATTATTCATAGCACCTGCACTATCTAACTATCTATTAGATATGAACATTTGTCACACCTGACAATTTTACCTGCCACTACCCAGATTGGTGCACCTATTGTAGCATTGGAGATTCCACCATCACAAGGCAATCTGACAAAGCCTATCACAAACTTAGATCGTGAACATAGCTTGAGAATGACACTTTAGTGTAGCACCTCTAACACTGTAACTAACCCGATTTACCCTTGCACATGTTTTTTCTATGGGTGAACATTCTATGGCCAATCTACCACAACTGTCCATCGGGTGATCAACCAAATTAAGTGTCACCAACACATAACTTGGATTGATTACATGGTTGGCATATTTTTATCAAATATTCTCTAGTTTCCTACCTATGGCGTGACATGAAATAACTCTATTTGCAATTATTTCAAACATGCACATAGATACAGTTTGTAATCTCCATCACATACAGATCCACATTCATGGACATTTCGATGAAGCATGCAGATGCTAAATTTATATCTCACCTTTTATTGCACGTATTTTAATGCATATTGAAACCATAAAATACAGGCAGATGATTTGATGCAAACTTTAATCCATTAATTTAGGATGTCAATCCATTAGTGGTGGATCTCGATCAATTGCATGGTGACATGTGCCTTTCCATTTCCATGTGATGCATTTGTGACACATTTTCGCTATGATGTATGTTTGCATGAAGAGTCTTTAGTCCCATATTTAGTGGGCTGAAGGCTTCTACCACATTCATTAAGGATGAAGACACCCATGCACATTAGCTAGAACACACTTTCTGTGAGTGCATGCTAGCTAGTTATATTTATTACGCAAAGGTTTACCACTTCGAATGAATAGTGGCTACCCTTCACCTATTGTTGGTCATGGTTACTGTTGACCAATACTACACAATATGGGTCTATTGAGGCTATGAGAGAACACTGTCCTGATCCTGAGCTTCAAGGGCTCAATAATCATAATTTTTTGATACACAACATGCTTGAAAGATGTCATGACCATTTTTTTATCACATGTTCCCACTTAACATATAATTATTTTGTAGATTGCATAATCAACAATGGATCCCAAACAAACATGAATTCCAGAGTTGTCATCGATAAGTTGAAGCTTCTTGTACAATCCCATCCTTACCCATATCCACTTGCATGGAAGGATGCAGGCACCTCCTCATTTATTACAGACACTTGCACTGTATCCTTTGTATTTGGACCCTACTATGTGGACAAAGTCACTTGTGATGTGAATCCAATTGATTTTTGTGATCTCATTCTTTGAAAGCCCTACCAATTTGATAAACAGGCTCAATATGATGCTTATAACAATACCTATATATTGCATCATGAGAACAAGAAATTTCTCATCTCCTCCACTAAGCCCACATATAATTATTCAGGTCCATGCCATACAACATTGATCTTCCACAAGCCAAAGAACATACCAGCTATAGTTACACATAAGGAGGCCACTCCTCCTCTTATACTTCCTCCTCCTATTGCTCCTCTTTCTCCTCCTTCTACTTCTACCATGCATCTGATTCTTGATGTGAAGCAGATCTTGCAGCCGCTACCACAGGATATTCATCCTCTACCTCATCCACAAGATTTCACTCGAGTTGTATCTTCAATCATGACCAGGCGTTGCCCTCCAACATCGGTATCACTTGGCATTCTAGATATCTTCAGTGCTCCTATCCAACCAACACTTAATTTCCATATTTCGCTCCATATGACTCTAGTTGTTCATACTAAGCCCACTACTATTGTACAAGCATTGGATTCCAATGCTTCCTATGTGGGGAGGTATGATGAGAGTATCAAATGAGATACTAGGGTTAGGTTCTTTAGTTAGACTATGTCTTAGGGCTTAGTCCACTTTTAAATCAATTATTTAATATTATACGTGAGATTTGGTGCTCATGTAGTTTTAGGTTTGTTGAATTTAGTTTACCCATTTCTAGATTAGGTTTACTGAATTTTTGTAATGTTGGATCTACATTAAGCCCTTTATATTAATTTAATAGACATGTTGGCTTATACCACAATATTTAAGACAATATTTCTTCAAAGGATGTTGTTTTTCATGTAATAGATTTGGTCACAAGGCTATGCATTGAATAACTCATGGAAAGGAGTATGACCTCACTAAAAGGAATGCCAAATATTTCAAAGATGGAAATTTATTTCAAGGGTATTGCTACTCTTGTAATCACTTTGGTCATAAAGCAATCCATTGCAAGCTTCATGATAGAAATGAGTATGGCTTCACCAAGAGGAACTTCAAGAAATTTTCACCTTCTAAGAAATACAACATTAAGTGTTAAAAGTGCAATAATATTAGGCATAAGGCCAAGTGGTGTAGAACAAATTTTCCAAAAATTCTAGAGATAAGCAAGAACAAGGACACTCAAAAGGATAAAAAAGGTATGGCTACAAAAATATTTAAAAATAAGGTTTATAAATAAAAGGATCATTGTATGCTTTGAGTAGATTTATTCCCACCTTAAAATTAATCACCTCAAGGAGAGGATGTGGGTAGGGGGCTGAGATAAGAGTCTTACATTTAGCCCAAAGGAGTCCCTTTGTCATTGATGTTAAAGGGGAGATATTTGAGTAAGTGAAAGAACATTCAGGGAGAGCAAATTTGGATTTTAGTGGTAGGAAAAGGAATATTTAGAGAGGGTTGCCATCAATGACAAAGGGGGAGATTGTTGGAAATTTTTAGTATAGTTTTTTCATTGATTTCAAATGTTTGATGCCATAGATTATCATTGATGTCAAAGGTGAAAAATAAATGCAAAGGAATTTTCCATGGTTGTGAAAGCAAGCAAAAGAATTTTGAAGAAAAGGATTATAATATTTAAATTATAATATTTAAAAATTATTAAGAGAGTTTGGAAGTAACAAGGGCTTCATTTCATAACAAAAGGAAAAGAGAGATTTTTCATTGGTGGAAAACGATTTAAGGTAATAGGTTTATTATAATATATTTTTTAAAGGTGGTTCGATGTCTAAAACATCCATGAAAAGCATACGAATACCCTAAGTCTTTGGAAATAAATGGTGTGGTTAATAATTTTATTTTCATGAAATCATAAAAGTGGTGATAATGAATAAAAAAAAGAGGAAAGCATTGATTTTATAGCACAGAACGAGGATGAAATAAAAAAAATTGTTCAACCCTTGATTTCATTTGCCAAGATGCCCCAGCAATGGCTAAACTCATTCTAAGGCATTTGCAATGTGAAGGTTTGTGGTTCAATTCTCCCTAGAACCAATTTTCAAAGGGTTTTATTATTTTTTATAAATGCACCAAGGAATAAAGATAGAGGCCTACACGATAGGTCTCAACTGCTTGGATATCGCAAGTGGTCATGGGTTGTGTTAGGTACTTGGGGTTGGAGGGTCGATTTCTATTTGTGCCAGCATTAATATTTTTTGGTAAAAAGTATGTGCTAAGGTTGATTAACATTTGATTTGCTTGGTGTTTGAGGGTTGTGCTATGGTGTAAAGGTTTTTCACATATAGGAGGTATAAGGATAATTTATTTTTGCCAAATATTTTGAAGATATTGTTGTGACTAAAATTTATTTTGATATATGCAAGAGTAGGAGTGGTAAGGTGTAAATGGTTAATTTAATATTGTAAATAAATATTATGAGTCATTGAGTGGTTTGAAAATTATTTTATGAAAGTGGGAGATAAAAGGTGTAAAATATATCTTTATTGTTTGTAATATTTGCATTAATATTTGAAGGACTTGGTTCATGATTTGATGTTTTATTTTGAAAAACAAAGGGAGTTATAGAGAATTGGTTTGAAATAAAACTGAGCATATATTTTTGATAAGGAAATTAATGTGGATGGTTTGAGAATTTTTTTTTATATATAACCCTTGAAGTGGCACTAGAAAAATTAGGTTTTTATGAGATATGTTTTAGAAGACATATCTCCATAAGAGAAAAACAAGAGGTATGGGTACATCGTTACTTATTTAAGGTGTTTTGTTGAGTAAATGTTTTTGAAGTATAAGGTGGAGATAAAATATTTTTTTTGGAAATCATTGTTAAAAATATTTGAGTTAGGGTTTGAGATCTACATATGCATCAATTATTGAAAGGAAGTTGAAACAATTGCATTAGAGTTTGAATATATTTTTATACTTTATTATTGAATGGTTTTGGAAATATTTGGGATAGAGTTTGAGAACAAGTGTGCTTTCATTGTTGAGATTGAAATATTTGTGCTAGAGATTGTGAACTACTTGTGCTAGGGTTGAAGACAAGTTAGTACATCATTGTGAAACACTCGAGGTATATTTGAAGCAAGTATTTGAGAAGGCTTGAGGATAGATTTGAGCAAGTCTTTGAGAAGGCTTGAGGGCAGATTTGAGCAAGTACTTGAGAAGTATTAAGGGTATATTTGAACAAGTCTTTGAGAAGTCTTGAAGGTAGATTTGAGCAAGTATTTTGAGAAGGATTGAAGGTATATTTGAGCAAGTCTTGAGAGAAGACTTGGGATAGTTTGGGTTCAGGTTTGTAAGCAAAGTTAGAGAAGATTTATGCTAGAATTCAAATAGATTTTGGTGTAGATTTGAGACAGAGTTGAGAGTAGGCTTTGGAGGTAACAGAGCAAAGAGGATAGATATCTCCAGTTAATAGAGGTCGATCAACCAGTATAGTGGGCACATAGGTCTTCTATGGAGAGAGATACATAAGCCAAAGTAGTGAGGAGAGAAGTATTCTAGAAGTTCATCAACTAGAGAGGAGGGGATAGAGTTCTCTTGTGAGTAGAGATCCATGAACAAGAGCAAAGGGGAAATATCCTCCTATGGAGAAATATCTATGAACCATATAGATATATAGAGTTATCATGTAGAGATAGATCCATGAACTAGTTGAGGAGATAGAGTTCTCCTAGATCAATTTCTACGAACCAGAGATAGGAGATAGAGTTTTTCTATGGAGAGAGATCCACAAACCAATGTAAGGGGATAGAATTCACCTATGGAGAGAGATCCAAAATTTAGAGAATAGGGGATAGGTGTCTCCTTTGGACATAGGTCCATAAACATTGTAATAGGGAGTTGATTCCCAAGATAGTTGTCAAGAAAATTTAGAAGAAATATTTTCTCCATGGAGTAGCCCACATTGGGTGAAACACGTTAAATTTTTGTCTCTCTTGTGTGTGATTATTTATGTATTACTTTGATTACTACTATTGATATTTCCATTAATAATATTGGATAATATTTTTTGGGAAAGAAAAGTAAAAGTTGATCTTATATTGTTCACCTACCCTCTAAGTATAAGCTTGTGTTCTTTAGTTCAAACCTCGATCAAGGTTTATTTGCATGAATGATGCATATATCAATTGGATATTTTATTCTAGTAGCTTTAGTTCATGCAAATATTGCAATAGGATTCAACATTATGGTTTTTTTCAACCTGTATGACAGTCAAAGTTTTTTTGGGAGAAGCCTTCCTCATAGAGCCACCACATTTTGCAATCCAATACGTCTTGTAGACCCTAATATTATCATAGGATATTAAAATTATACCAATATTTTATGTCCCAATAAGACCATAGAAGGTAAGAAAATCTAATAGTGAATGTCACAAGAGCGTTACTTACAAAGAATGAAGAGATTGAACTACAAAGCATGGAAGCAAAAAATGAAGGTCATTCTCAAATATGAAAAAGTATGAGAGATTGTTACAATAAAGAAACCAAACACTAATAGTGTAGATGAAGAAATAGCATGGGATAAAAGCAATATAAATATATTAATATTGATAACTCTCTTTGTGGATGATCGAGTCCAAACATAAATTCACAACACCAACATGGCTTATAAAGCATAGTCAACTTTACAAAAAATGTATGAGGTAAATAATGCATCTAGAATCTTGTACCCCATGAAAAAATTATTTACAATTAAAATGAGAGAAATAAAATAAAGCAGATGGATTCTTCATTCAAATGAGTGATATCAAGAATGTACTCTTTGAAGTAGAAAAAATAGTAGAACATGATAAGCTTATTTTGATTCTTCTACAAGATCTTCCATCATACAAGCATTTAGCAACATCTTTAAGCACATCCAATTGAGATGTCACATATGAAAAATGGTTGGCCTACTTCAACAAGAGAAAGTTAAAATATTAGCCATTGAATATGACAAAGAGAAAGCTCTCTTAAGAGTAGAAATGAAATCAAAGAAATCGATAGCAATCTAATTGACAAAAAAAAAGCAACCTAATTTAAAATAATAAAAAGACCCTTTTGAAAAATATAGTAGCTCACAAGAAAGAGCAAAATACCAAATTTGTTTAAAATCCTATGCAACCAAAGATTATTGGTATAATAGGTTGAAAAAAAGTAAGAAGAATCAACAAAGAAGACATCAAAATAATTCTACTAAATATAAATCTGGTGAAGAGCTAATCTACCTACATGCCTACTCACACCTAAATACCGCTAATAAAAAATATGTTTGGTATATTGACTCGATGCAACCAAATGTATGATTGGAAGAATGGAATGGTTCACTCAATTGAATGAGCATAATGGGATATTCCACCTTGGTAATAAATCTTCTCTTAAAATCAAAGGTAAAGGAACAATTCCTCGTCACTTATCTAATAAAAAATGTAAAGTGCATACTGTTCTTTTTTTTGCTTAACATAAAGAATAATTTAATTTTAGTTAGATTTCAAGTTTATATTTTATAACACCCGATACTCATTATTCATGCATGAGTCTAGGCCTTAATTACAATTCCTTTTATGGGGGTTGATTTTATTAAAATTAGCAAAACTATTAATATTTTTATGATATTCACTCCAAAATTTATGTATTTTTCTCTACAATAAATAGTTCCTAAGATTGTGCTAATTTATCGAATGCCCTGGATGGTTCTTTATCACTTTTATCTTGTAAATTATTGTTCTTGCTCTATACCCTACATAACTACTATACTATTTATAGATTTTATTATAACTTTATTTTCTATTTCTTCATACCTTGGTGCCTAAAAGTATTTCTTGCATTAAGTAATTATGTCTTGCAACCAAAGTACATGATTTAGATCAAGATATTTGTGGTATTTGAATCATTCTCTCAAAATTTCCACTAGTGTTTACGAGGGCTATATGGAGTGTTCTAAGCTATGGTTGTCTAGTTTGTGTTCTCGTAGATACCAATATTATTCATAGATAGTGTCTGGTATGATATTGTAAGGCACCAACTACAAACGATTCCATTCTTCCTATAATTATACTATTTTATCTCCAAATTATAATGCAAGTAACTTTCCAAGGATAACCACTTACTAGTGCACCATAAAATATAAATAATGAATGTCTTCATATGGATAAAAGGCTTATTCTATTCCTAGGGGTATCCCTATATACCTAAGAGTATGTGAGATCTCACAGTCATGTACAAATATCATATAAGGTCTAGGTATTGTAGTTTAATCATCCATAACTTCATTTGATGCTTTATAGCTCGTTTATATTATCTAGTAACAAAATTTATCTATGATATTTTAAAACCTCCAATAAAGGATTTATAACCTATTAAATCTAGGTGAGAGAATATGATGTTGTAGGATAGTTGTAAGACAAGCTACTAGAACATACAACATTTAATAATTTAGAGAAAAATAAATACTTTTTAATGAATAATGTGATATGGTTGCACTATGGCTATGATTCTCAAACAAAAATTAGAAAAATGAGTCTTGTTTCCACAAAGTTATCATCTCCAAAGTAATATTTGATACTAGATATAATGGTTTCCCTTGTAAGCATTAATAAGAGCCATTATAAACTCACAAAAGGAATAAAATTCTTCAAGTGAATATAATAAGAAAGAATTTAATACTAATATGGATGCATTATATTACAAGATGGTTGTACTTTCCTAGGGGTTGTCAGGACAATTTAGAAATAGGAGTTTTGTTGTCATAATATAACAATCCCTAGATTAATATTTAACAACAAATGCAATTGTTTTGATTGTGACAGTTTATAAAAACTATTATAAAATCATAAAAGAAATATAATTCTTCAAAATAAACACAATAAACAAGAATATTATTGATAATATTGAAAAGTTTAATTTTTATTGTAGGTCAATTCAAGGGAAAAAACTCCTTTATGAGCAAAGAAATATATTCATCCTAAACATTAATATTTAATATTAGCCACACAATATATTTTAATTATGCAACCTTAATCTTAGATATCAAGGGTCACCTTTCAATTCAAAATAGGTTCCCACTAATTACTAACAAAAGCATTACAATAAATAAATAGTAAGGATTAGTGCATGAGGTCCTAAAAGTATGACATGTTATTTGACATACTTTTATAAGGATGTACTTCCATTATAACATCTTAACTATACAATCTACTTAATATTTCAAGATTTATTTTGTTCATATAATTTACATATTTGGTTATATCTAATATTTTTAATTATTTATTTTTGGGATGGGAAATGTAATATGACCCAAAAGCTCATATGAATTATAAATTTTTATTCAACTATCTATACTCAACTCATTAAATTACTTGACATAAATTTAATTGATGGGTTTTGCAACTCAACTCCATCCATTGTTTATAATTTTATTTCATTTTAATAGCATAAGCTAGCCATGCTAGCCAACCACCCACGTGAATGTACTAGGGGGTAAAAGGTACATATGCCTCTTAAGGGCAATAACACCACACTCAAATAGCCCCCCAAAAAATCTCTACGGGGATTCAACCTTGTATACTTCAAACATAAGGTCAAACTAGTACCATCTTGCCATTGTACCATGCATTCTAGATGGAATGGTGGCTTGGATATAAGTTAATCCTTACATAAAAAATTTATAATTTTCTGATATAGTCCTTTTTAGCTTTGTATAATTATAAGATATAATGCTATATGCAAGAGATAATTAATAAGAGAAATATTTAAATGTGTACAAGTTTTGAACTCAATACTAGCCAAAAAAATATGCAACCACCTTTGTGCCTATTTGAGCGATTGCTTATATTTTTAAGTGATTTTTTCACATTTTTCAAGTAAAATAGCATCCATTGTTGAGTGAATTGATACCCTTTACAAATTGATAACACCCCTTCCTAAGAAAAATGACACCTTTTAGTAAGTGAATGAACACCTTTTTTCATGTAAATTAACGTCACCTTTATATTGAGAGGATTCGAACCCTCTGCAAGTGAATCATTTAATTTGACATAAACCCTTCTTAATTTATCATATAAGGGTATTCTTAATGTATGAAGGCAAGGATCAATCGAATCTTCCAATGGCTCTAACCTTCTTGTGGCTATGGAAAGTCTAGGGTAATTCTTACATGGATAAAAAATATAATTAAAAAGGATTAAAAGATATTTCAATTTAGGGGTATTCACAAATTATCATTCTATTAAAAAATAATGATGTTGGGATCGAAGTTATTCATCAACTATCATTAATTGGAAATTTTGAGCATATCTATAGAGAAAGAACCTAGTATTAAAGGATTATAATATGAAGGATAAGATATTATAGGGTTAGTGTTTTGTCCAAATCCAAAACCTAGGCTTGTAAGATTAGAAAAAGGATAAGGAGATTAATTACTCTATGGTTCTCCTTAGAATAGTACACAATACAAAAAGGTTTTGGCTTTTTTAATCCTACAAAGTTGCAAAGATCTATGGAATGTTTGCACAAAAATGAAATCATTCAAAAATTACTCTTCTTTTTGAGGAAATGTGAGAGGAAACACAAAGAAAATAATAGTATTGTTAGTACAACAACAATGTGTCCCTTGTTCATGTTGAAAATTTTGAGTATAATGTTTTCATTATTGTCATTTATTGTAATTGATCTAAAAAGTAAAAAATAAATGCATGCATCCCGACCCAGACAGAAGTATTACTATAAAATGCATACATCCCCATCCGGAAATAAGTATTACTATAACTGTATTACTGGTGAGAGGAGGTGGGAGAAACCTCAGGAATTTAAAGCCTTCCAAGAGCAGCAACAACAAAGAGGACAACGACAAGCATAGTTGAGAAAATGGGTATCGGGAGTCAATCGGCTAGGCAATAAGACGGGAGTTTTTCAAAAATTGGCAAAACATCGGCAAAAAATCAATGCATATCAGAATTTTTCTGGAAAAAATTAGCAAGATCAGGAGAAAATCGACTAACCTGTGAATCGGAAAAAAAATCGGCAAAATCGAGATTTTTTGCAGATTTTCTCAACTATGACGACAAGTATTATGCCAGGTACAACTTCAGTCAATGAACCAATCACAGCAGCAAGCATGGACAACATCTACTGCCATTGCCCAACAACAGCCTGTGCAGAACGTTGGTTACTGCCAACAGCAACTAGTCAATACTAATATTGAAAGACCCAGGGAACAAGTAAACGAACCAGGCATACCAAATGGTACTCTCACTTCAACTTGTACACCTCCTCATCTTACCATTGAGTTTCAGACATGTTCTACTTCTAACGAGCAATAGAGGCCTAGGGATGCTTCTGTATGCGTGGGATCAACTCATGCTCAGCCTTCTTATTTCTCTAATCAAGACACGTTGCCGGGCTCTTCTCATTTCTCTAATCAAGACACGTTGTTGGACTCTTCTGATTTCTCTAATCAAGACCCGTTGTTTGACTGCGATGAGTTGTTAGATCGATGGCTTCAGTGACATCGGTGTTTTCAACGTTGATTCCCTCTTCAACCCAGATGTCTAAGATTCACAGAAATTTTATTTATGCTAGAACATGTCTCCCCATCAATTTCCAGCCTTTTCATAGGTAATATTATTGTAAATATTAGTCAATTACAATGAACTTCTGAATCCTTTTTCATAACTGTTAAAAAAACAACTATAAATTAAGTATGACTCTTTGGAGAAGTTTGTTTTTATACTTTTTGAGAAGATTCTACTCTCATTTTTTATGCTGTTTAAGTGTGTTTAATGTGAAATCGTGTTTTCAAAGAAATGCTAGTTGTGAATTATGTTAGAAAATTGACATCAAATTCTAGTTAGTATTTGTTTAGTAGTTGGGATTGTTGAAGATCTTAGTTAAAATTGTTAAATAGTTTATTGTTTGGTTATTTTATTTGAATGTTATTTTAAGTGTTTGAATATGTAACAAATAGTGAATAAGGTAGTGTAGTTTGATTTGAATGTTATATTATTGGATTTATGTGTTTAAATATGTAACGAATGAATGAAGTAATGTAGTTTAATAATTCCTTCATTGTGATATTAGAGCCATATCTTTTTCAAAAATCAGAATTCTTCCATCAACTAAACAAAACATATGAAAAGAAATTAAAAATAAAAAATAAATTTAAAATTTCTATACAATAGTACACAATATAGAAAGGCTTTGGCTTTTTCATTCCAACAAAGTTGTAGAGATCTATAAAATGTTTGCACAAAAATAAAATCATTCAAAACTTACTCTTCTTCTTAAGTAAATATGGAGAAATGTGAGTGGAAACACAAAGGGAATATTAGTATTCTTAGATCAACAACAATATGTAGACACCAAAACAGCACCAATCCGATTACGTGACTGCAAAAACTGATCGCTTTGACAAACACAGCCCCCAGGGCAGCCCTCAGAGGTCAAACAGTGGTCCTAACCACTTTCATAGCAATTTTGTAAGGTCAGAAGGCAATTTGGCACATTTAGACACTTTGCTCGAATATTCGTCTCACCCAGGGACGAATACTAACTGGAATTCGTCTCACCCAGGGACGAATTCTGAAATCGTCTCACCTAGGGACGAATTCCAAGTTTAACGGGCAAAAAGAAGAATGGTGCCAAGTGGCAGCCCAAGACAGTCAGTTGATGACTCCTGCCTCGCACACGTGTGTGGGTGGATAGATAGGCCGTTAGAGGACTGTCACAAGGGCAGTTATGAGAGCCCAAGTCAATGGAGGACTCCCCTCCCTCATGGGAAGACATGACTGCCACATGGCACCTATGACCAACACATGGCATTTGTGCTTCCCTCTCAAAAGAGACCCCATGGGTCTATAAAAGGTGGGACTTTTCTCACCCAAAAGGATACAAGTTGAAGGAGATTTCAAGCAACGAAGTGCTGCCGAGTTGAAGACCCACTTGCATCCCTTTTGGTTCACCTTCTCGCATCCACCAATCTCTTTTGCAAGGGAGGTTGTTGGGTGGCTTTTGGAAGCTTGAACCTGACCCAAATCCAACACATGGACACCTGAACCAACCAATTCGCCGACCCCCAAATCCTAAGAGGTTTTGGGCCCATCCCTAGTGGATTGGCGCCGGAATCAAGTGCCAACGGTGGGAGGCCCACTTGGGCACCCCCGCACTTTCTAAGTTTTAGAGCATTCTAGATTACTTTTTCAGGTTGCATTTTGTGTTATCATGTTTGGTTAACTCATAGCTGCAAGTTCATAACTTTTGATCGATTCTAGTATGTTTTGTGTCGCTTTGTTGTTTCACTAACTTGCAGGTGGCGAGATCAAATTCCCGAGGGTAGAGGCCAAATTGGGAGAATCCGACCATCTGGGTCATCCCAAAATGGCCCCAATTACATAACCCCCTTGTTTGCAGGCATTTTGCAGGTCTCGAGAATCGACATTGGAGCAGTAGCAGGGTCGGCTTCTTCAACACGTAAGAATTCGTCCCACCCAGGGACGAATTGCAGTCAGAATTCGTCCTGCCTGTGGACGAATTCCAGTTGAAGGCAGATTGGCCAGCTGTCTCAGTGGCAATGGCCTTCTGGTAACTTTTTCTGTCTTCTGTCAAGATTTCAAGCCATTTGGACTCACTGTATTTACCGTTTCAAGCAAATGTTTACATGCATATTTCGTTAATTTTAGAGAACGAACACTTTCCATTTGCGGCAGGTGCTACTGACATCTTGGTTGTTTCTTTGTTCACAGGAGAAGCAGCAGAGGTGAAGAACTCATCGACATCAGCGGCGGCATCATCTTGGCCCGTCCATTTCAATCGTGGGCACGCGGAAAGAGGAACATTAAGTGATTGTAATCAAATTCTTTTAGCGCTCCTAGCCCCTGAAAAGGGAGGAGGCGTCATTGTAATAGAGATCAAGAAATTTTAATGAAAGGGCTGTGTTTTCTCCATTTGCTTGTGTCTCGTTTTAATGCGTCTCTTTCGTTTCATGCATTTTACATTTCTAGGACTTAAGCGCATTTGATTTTGGTTGCATCGCAATTAGTGTTTCCTTCGCCCGAAATCTCGTGCTTTCAGTGGCGATCACGGTGGGACCCTGTCCCCTGTTTTTAAAATCATAGAAACTGATTAAATTTTTGTGTTTTGTGCTTGACAGGTACATTTTTTTTTGCATACTGCTATTCGTCTCTCGATTGTGACGAATTCTTAATCGCAATTCGTCTGACCCTGGGACGAATTCAAATTCGTCTCTGGGAGGGACGAATTATGTTCTGTAATTCATCTCCCAGAGGGACGAATTCCTGCCTGCGGATTTTCAGAGCAGAAATTTAGAAGCAACTGGAGCAGGAAGAGAAGAGGTAGGGATTTTTATAATCTCTGTTAAAATTTCTGTTTCTGTTTCTGTTTCTTTGACTGTTTTCATTTTATCCTGCATTGCTTAGGGAAAGTCATTTATGCTTGTTTCATTTTCGTTAAATAAAATGAATCCCACACACATCACGAAACAATTTTAAACCAAGGAGCTGGTCGTAAGACCCCAGCCCTTGAGCAAGACCAACGGTGGGTTCATCACCACCTTGGCTTAGCTTTGCATCCATTTCCCGATTGTCAACTCGTTGTTAGGCGTAAATCCCGACGAAAGTCGACCGAGTGTCGCCGGGGTGATTCCCATGCGCGCGAGGATAAGTTTTCTATGGTAGGTGCCATTAACAGGACAATCCCCCTTCCGTACCGCCTACGTACCACGTACCTTCCGCTCTCACGTACCTATAGTCTCCCTCTCGTAAGGGCGGGTATATAGAGAGGTTGGTATATCGGCTTGGTTGGTATATTGAAGGGGCTACCATTTTGGGAGTTATATGAGCCTTCATTATGCATTTAAACGTTCTTCAAAACCTACAAAAACAAAACAAAACATCAAAATGCACTAAACCAGTTTAGGGCACACCGATAATCCTTAAAAGAGATAATCACGGTTTGCGCATGTGTGTGTTTATTTCTGCTTAGTGTAGACAAAAAAAAAAATCATCATAAACAAGATAAAAATCTGTTTAGATAGCATAGAAGCACCGCAATGGTGTACACCCACAGCCAAGCCCAATCAAGGGCAGAAGCTCCGGAAGGTACACAAGAAGCAGGCACAAGTCGCCTTCGCTTCAGTCTTGAGGATTTGGTCATACCGCCTTATCGGTCTAACCTACAAAAGAATCCAATTCAGAATCCTCGGTGGGGTATGCCTATTCAAAGCAGCCCCTTTCGAGAGGACGCCTTACATGTAGACCTTGAGGTAAATAGAGAATCGCCCTCTCAGGTTAGACATGAGTGGCCACGGTGCGACGAAGCGCTAGATAGGCAAACCATCCATTTGGAGGGACAACGTGGATATGGTATCCCTTCTTTACCTCACATCAGAACAGAGAGACAAAATCTAGAGCGTAGGGTTCTTTACACAAAATGACCTAACTCCGCCTGCCCCCTTCACACCTATGAGAGGGAGCGCGAGGAAGATCATCGCATTCCTCAAAGACAACAACATACAATGCGGGAACCTTGCGCTTTCGCACCAGCTGGACATCATGATCACCCCTTGAGGCCAGAACCTCGAGTACAGGCCGCCTACCTCGACAGAGGGAAGCGACCCCTTGAAGTTGTAGATCATCAAAATCAAGGCAAACACATAGGAGGAACATTCGAACCTCCTGAGCAAAATAGGGTAGACCAAATTGACCCGATAGTCGCCCAACATGCCACCCATCAAGCCCAAATCATGCGGCTTAAACAAAGTCATCAGGAGATAGAGTATCAACACCGCTTGGATAGAGAGCGCATGCAACGCGAAGCGGATGAGCTACGCTATAAACTACCTGAGAGGGAGCCAACCCCTCGCATTCAAAGAGCCAAACAATATGTGAGACATAATCCGTTGGTGCAGGACAGGTCTCCACGACCTCGTCAAGCTTTGCCTCCAAGACCTCATGGATTCGAGAGGGAGGCAACTCCCCGAAACAATGATGGGTACCTTCAGCGAGGGCTTGATCAGGGTCATAGGTTTCGCCCAGAGACTCCTCAAGAATTTTACGAGGAGTATGAACCAGAAGAGGAATATGTTGAAAGTCCCCATCAAGGCAGGAGGGATGCCATTCGGCCACCCCTCCATAGGCCTCCAGTTTATCATAACTTACAACGAGAGAGAACAAGAGAGGAAGAAATAAAATCTTTCGATGCATACCAAGCGCTATTGGAGCGTTTGGAGTCTGTGGAAACAAAAGTTGCTGGGCATCAAAAACCCACATTACGTCAACTCCGCAGTAATCCGGTGCATCCCTCAGTGCCTACACCTCTTTACCCCGAGCACTTCAAGTTGCCTCAATTGGCAGTTTTTAAAGGTGAAGAGGACGCACAAGAACACGTTACAAGATTTTTAAGCCAATGCTTCGGCATCCAAGATAATGACGCATTGTTGCTTAGAACATTCATAACCACATTCGTAGGCCCTGCCTCGGATTGGTTCACACAACTACCCAAACACAAGGATAAGCAACTTAGATCAATTAGTAGATGCGTTTCTTGAACGCTTTGCCTTCAACACAAGGAAGAAGGCATCACTGAGTGATCTGGCGAGCCTCAAACAATTTGAGGAGGAAACAATGGCAGCATATGGGAATCGATGGAGAGCTTTGCTTTCTAAGTTACCCTACCGTCCTCCTATGTCTGATCTCACGTAGATGTTCGCAAAAAGTTGCTTAAAATCAATCTCTCGGTCTATTGTTGCTGCGGCAATACGATAGCTTAGAAGAAGCTTTGGCGCAAGCCAAAGTCATAGAAGAGATTAAAATAGGTGAAGGCGCAATCGCTAAGCCTAAAAAGAAAGAGTGGAATAAAACCACTAAAACCGGGACAACGCAACCACAACACGCTGCAGTCAACCAAGTTGCGATAAATGTTCCCGCGCTCGTGCAAGAAACGCAGCCCCAAAAGGCTAATTACCGTGCAAAGTGCCTCCTGCTTATGAAAGAGATAATAGAAGACAGGAGCAAAATTACCCGCGTCGCCCTAGACGACATTTCACCCCATATGCGGAGTCTAGGGATTCCTTATTTGACCGCTTGTCAGCGGCAAATTTAGTCACTCTGCCATAAATTCAAACTATAGACCCTAACATTCCCAAGCCTAGGGGGTACAGAGAAGAATTGTATTGTAGATTCCATAGGCGCAGAGGACATGACTTGAATGGGTGCTGGAAATTCAAAGAACTAGTCCAGGATTTGATCGACAACAGAACATTGGTCGTGGACAACCCCATCGCGCCAAACAACCAACAAATGGGGGTATTCAAGGACCCCTTGCCTGCCCACGAGGCACAGAAAAAACCACTCCGGATTAATGAGGTGCGACAGGATCTTCCCACGCAGGGATTTGTGGGAATGATTAGCATAGTAACAAGGAACAGAAGGTACCCAGCAGTTGCCCCCGAGGTAGCTACGAGGGAAGTTTCGACAACATCGCAGCCTCAACAACGCCCAACGCAGTTGCCTCCGCCTAGACCCGAGGTCACAATACGAACCAAACTCACGCAGAGTTTGCAGACCACATCGGCTAGGCTGTCCATTTACGAGCTTATTCAACAGTCAACACCCCATAGGGAAGCTCTTATGGACATTTTAAAAGCCATTGAATTACAGCCCCACGAAGCAAATTCTTTCAACAACTTCGTAGGACATGTGAAACGATGTACGGAGCCGGTCATCACATTCAGAGAAGATGAGGTCAAAACGATATCGAATGACATGGCAGATCCACCCCTGCACGTTATCGCGCGGGTCAACGGGATTCCGTACAAGAGAGTGCTGATAGATACTGGCTCGTCCAAGGAACATCATTACCACCGCAGCCTTAAAACATTTGAAGTCGCCATCCTCTCACATCACAGCCTCCACGTACACACCGCGAGCTTTCAACGATGCAATATGCTCGACGATCGGCACAGCTTGTTCCGCCTATCCGGTAGGACAAAAGACAATACCTACACTGTGCCATGTGCTGGAAGGCGAAATGGCTTATAATATACTGCTAGGGCGGCCTTGGATCAGGGACATGAAGTGTGTCCCTTCGATCGCCCACCAATGCTTAAAGTATGCTTATGAGGGAGAAATACATGTAGTCCCAATGGACTTAGAGCCCTTCAAGTATTGCAATGCGGTACAATTCATGCCTCAATCGACCCTCCCTTCAACGCATTTGGATTTTCAATTAAATCCATCTAAACAGGGTCCGATACCGCAGGCACCACTGGTGGCCAACAAGGCAAAATCCCAGCCAGGTGAGACCTCATCACCTGCTCCTTCATCATCAACGCCACCTATCATGGCCCAACAGAAGGACAAGGGAAAACAGATCGTGGAAGAGGTTAAACCCTTGGAAGAAAGGTTGCCCACAATCTCAACGGTATCAACGGAGAAAACACCCAGCACAACAGAAACTAAGACTCCTGAAACACCAAACATGGAATGGAGTCAAGAAGGACTACCATTTCCTCCCACCCAATCATCAACAATCACTGTTGAAATGGCCGAGACGGGCTTGGGGGAATATTTGGTACAAAATGTTGTGGCGACGCCAAGCATTGGAGTCAATACAAGACATGGGAAGACCTCGCCTTCCCATAGGGACAATTGTTCCTCTAGGCTACCCTCCAAACCAGACAAATTTCGTGTATGGGGGCCTTGATCATGGTCTTGAACCATGCCAACAAAAGGAAGCAGACGAAGAGCCTTTTGTTGAAAACATCAACTATCTGTCAAACCCAGATTTTGCCCTAAAATATCTCGGCCAATGCAATTGGCATGGATACGGGCTAGGCAGATATGAGCAAGGGATGCGGATCCTTTGCCAACCAAGATATCAGATGCCATATGACAAGTCAGGGGTAGGGTTCAACCATCCCCTGCCATTAGACATCTTGGTTGAAAATATGCAAGGCCTAGAAATAGGCAACAAGGGGGGATTGGCATTAGACCCTTATGCCAATCCAAATACAGAATACACATTGGGAGACTACCTCCCATGGTCAACAAACACCCCTGGAAATAGCAGTAATCCCTCTCCTTTGCTAGAGAGAGGCGAAAGTTCGGATAGTGGTCCTCAAAGAGAAAACCAACGACTGTCGGACATCTTTCTGAAGTTGTTCCCCTTAGAGATTCCAGATGAAACAACACAGCATCAAGAGAATCAGGTCCCTCCACCAAGAGTGGAACAACCACAATGGGACCAGATTAACTTGTTGGAACAAGGAGGATCCTCAACGCCGCAAGCAACAGTTGCTGAAGAGGATGAACATTTTTGGGTCTTCGAAAGTGATTCAGAAGATGAGACTGAAATGGACTATCTCAGACATGCGCGATGACATCACCATGCTTTAACCCATGAAGATCTAATGGGACAGATGGGCATACGGTTAGGGCATGAATGGTGGGTAGACCCTGCAAGGTGGGACCAAGTATTGGATCCATGGCTCCAAATTCAAGATGAGCATCGTCCACCTCGAGATCCCATCATGACACCAGTGTCGAGAAAAGACCCTGCCATCCTTTTCGCAAATAGGGACGAATTCGCACCTAGGGAAGATCCATTCGTGCCCGTTCCCGTAGAGCCAGATCCGAGTATAGGGAGCATCTAAAAGAATCGAGCTATCACACCCGCGGTTCTGGAGACCAAATTCATTCCATCCACATGATCTCCATTGATTTGACCGCACCCATCCGCAATCCGGCCGATCCAACACGGTCATTGCATCTAGACATAGATGCCATCGATTGGGATCGCGTCAATTCACCTTTATCACCATCAGAGTACTGGCCTTTCGATGAAATGCCTCATTTGACCCCAAGGACAACTCAAGAAATTTTTTAGGCTGAAGAGGGACCCGAGGTTCCAAACGCAGATTTAAACTCAGCCAATGATATCCATTTGATCCCGACTCCACATCAGTTGGAGGAAGGATCCCACATGTCAGTCGAAGAAACGACTGACGTAGACATCGGCTTAGACCCAACGAATCCACAGATTATCAAACTGGGGGTAAGTCTTTCCCCCGAAGAGCAAGCCGATTACATTACCCTTCTCAAAGCGAAGAAGGAGGTTTTTGCATGGTCATACAGAGACATGCCGGGACTAGACCCGCAGCTAGTCACGCATAATTTAACGCTTGATCCGACAATCAAGCCTGTAAAGCAAAAACTACGCAAGATGCACCCAACAGTGGCCTTGATGGTCAAAGACGAATTACAAAAGCTGTTGGATGCACAGTTTGTCATCTGCATGGATTATCCGCCATGGCTGTCCAACATGGTTCCCGTCAAGAAGCCCGACGGGAGGATTCGCATATGCACCGATTTTTGAGACCTAAACAAAGCGAGTCCTAAGGATGATTTCCCCTTGCCAAGCATCGACGCGCTAGTAGACGCTACAGCAGGTCATGAAATGCTCTCCCTAATGGATGGCTTCTCAGGATACAACCAAATTCGTATCAATCCTGAAGACCAACTTAAAACGGCGTTCACAATGCCTTGGGGGACATTTTGTTATAAGGTCATGCCTTTTGGCCTTAAAAATGCTGGCGCTACCTACCAACGTGCCATGACATACATCTTCCACGATTACATGCACAAAACTTTGGAAGATTACATGGATGATTTGTTAGCCAAATCTCTTTTGCGCTCAGATCATCTCGGTGACTTAAGCAAGATTCTCGATCGCCTCATAGAGCATAAGGTCGATTGAATCCCAAGAAGTGCGTATTTGGCGTCACATCTGGAAAACTCTTGGGTTTTATAGTCTCAAAACGAGGCATTGAAGTGGACCCAAAGAAAGTCAAGGCAATCCTTGAAATGGCTCCCCCAACTACTATCAAGCAGCTCAGAAGTCTGCAAGGAAAGGTCACGTCGATTAAACGCTTCATAGCGCAATTATCTGACAAATGCCGACCCATGAACAAATTATTGCACAAGGGGGTCACATTTCATTGGGATGACGAGTGCCAATCAACCTTTGATGAAATCAAACAATACTTGGCTTCATCGCCAGTATTGGCACCACCTAGACCAGGAGTGCCGTTCTACTTATACATCTCAGCTACTGAGGTGGCACTGGGAGCCATGCTAGCCCAAAAGAATGAACTTCACAAAGAACAGGCTACTTACTATCTTAGCCGCACTCTGGTCAGTTACGAACTTAACTATGCATACGTTGAGAAACTCTGCTTGGCAGTGGTGTTTGCTACCAAAAAGCTACGCCACTACATGCTGAGCAACACTACGTATGTTGTGTCTAAGGAGAATCCATTGCGATACATGATGAGTCGTACTTATCATAGTAGTCGCACGGCAAAATGGATCATGTTGTTGACGGAATTTGACATTGAGTTCATTGGGCAAAAATCTATCAAAGGACAAGTCATAGCCGATCAACTAGCAGAGGCTCCTCTTGAAGACGATCAGCCTCTCGGTCATAGAACTACCCGATGATGGGGTCTTCCATGTCTTAGAATCGCTAGATTCTGATGAGCTTGAGTCACAAGCCGACATAACCCTGTTCTTCGATGGTTCTAAATGCGAGCAAGGTGGTGGCGCAGGAATTGTATTCTTCACACCGCAGGGTGCTCCAATGCCCCTGTCATTTAAATTAAACTTCCAGATGCACCAACAATAATGCAGAATATGAAGCCTTGCTCCTAGGTCTTCAAACAACAATCGCCATGAACATCAAACGATTGAATATCTTTGGTGATTCGCTGTTAATAGTCAATCAAGTCAAAGGGGTATATCAATGCAAATGCCCGAGTTCTAAAGGCCTATAAAGCCCTCGTGGACAAATTCCTGGCAAAACTTGAGTGGTATGACATCGAGGCACTCCCTCGATCATCGAATCATTTTGCGGACACAATGGCCTCTTTGGGGTCACTAATCCCGCAAGACCTTTCGGGTGATATGACAACTATTCAAGTCAAAACCTTATCGCAATCCGCGATGGAGCGTGCAAGCCCAGACTTGATGCCAGGAATCCACATGATCCAGATTGAACCATCCTCGGATAAGTTCTTTCGAATCCGAGATCGTCTCGAAACGTGCCAACCGGGGGTCCTTGTTCTCCCCTACTCCCATTAATAGCAACACAATGCTATTTTTACAAGTTCTATCCCAATCAGCATTTGTTAGGGAAGAACTTCAAAAGGGATTGGCGGTTCATACCGTCGAGGTTTCTGATCAACAGGATCGGTATTTACCCATAAGAGATTACCTCAAATTAGGTAATCTTCCCTTTGGATTGACGCACGCCGCAAAACGAACATTCAAGCAGAAAGCGGCTAAGTATGTCTTGATAGGAGACATTTTGTATCGTCGAAGCTATGACGGAATTCTTCTTCGCTGTTTGGACCAGCAAGAGTCTACTTGGGCAATCGCCCAAGCGCACGACGGTACATGTGGTGGCCACTTTAGTGGTATGGCCATTGCAAAGCGCATTCTCTGCATAGGCTATTATTGGCCATCTTTAGAGCGAGATTGTTGCGAGTATGTCAAGAAGTGCGTGAAGTGTCAACATCATGCCAATTTGATGCACGTACCTTCCCAGGCCCTACAGACAGTCCAGCTGCTTGGCCATTTTTGCAGTGGGGCCTCGATCTAATCGAAAAGATCTCCCCTCATCGTCAGGCCGTCACACGTTTATCATAACGGCCACAGAATATTTTACCAAATGGGTGGAAGCAATTCCGTTAACCTCAACGAAAGGACCCCGCATTGTGGAGTTCATCTTGCATAACATCATATGTCATTTTGGTATTCCATCCAAAATAATATCGGATAATGGGCCATCATTCAAGAACAAAGACGTGCGTGCTTTGACCACAAAGTACAAAATTCAGCACAGCTTTTCAACGCCCTATTATCCGCAAGCAAACGGGCAAGCAGAGGCATCAAACAAAACACTAGTCGCCATCCTTAAAAATACAGTCGCAGACAGTCATAAGGATTGGCACATACAAATCCCACTTGCCCTTTGGGCTTATCGCACTAGCATTCGGACGCCCACTGGGGCAACTCCGTTTTTGCTCGTGTATGGCTCAGAGGCAGTAATGCCTCTCGAGTTGGAAATTCCTTCCCTCCGCATATCAATGCAGGAGTTCATCGATGATAACACTGCGTGGCAGGCCCGGTTAGACCAACTTACGTTGCTTGACGAACGACGCGTTAATGCTCTCGAGCACTTACGTATCTATCAAGAGCGGCTTAAGAAATCATACAACATGAAAGTTCACCTAAGAGACTTTCGGGTTGGTGATTTGGTTCTGAAGGAAAACCAACAAAACTCTAATTTGCCGTCCCACATGAGGGACAAATTCATGGCAAATTGGTTAGGTCCATATGTCATTGATAGCATAATAGGACCCGGGACATACCGGCTAGCTTCTCTTGATGGTATCAAGGAAACAAAACCCTTGAATATCAGTCATTTGCGACCATTCCACATCTAAGAAAGCCATATCCTCAAAAAGCTCCAAGGATTATCACAATCACTTGGTCAATCCAAAAGCTCCAAGGATTATCACAATCACTTGGTCAATCCAAAAGCTCCAAGGATTATCGCAATCACTTGGTCAAAACAAAAATCTCCAAGGATTATCGCAATCACTTGGTCACCACAAAAAGCTCCAAGGATTATCACAATCACTTGGTCAATCCAAAAAGCTCCAAGGATTATCGCAATCACTTGGTCAAAACAAAAAGCTCCAAGGATTATCGCAATCACTTGGTCAACCACAAAAGCTCCAAGGATTATCACAATCACTTGGTCAATCCAAAAGCTCCAAGGATTATCGCAATCACTTGGTCAAACCAAAAAGCTCCAAGGATTATCGCAATCACTTGGTCAAACCCAAAAAGCTCCAAGGATTATCGCAATCACTTGGTCACACCAAAAAGCTCCAAGGATTATCGCAATCACTTGGTCAAACCTAAAAGCTCCAACGATTATCGCAATCGCTTGGTCAAATTCATCAATAGAGAGTTCCTCTAGCACCGCATATTCACATTCACAAAATCAATCCATCAAAAGTACAAAAATATGTAGCCGCATTAAGCATTGCATCCATACATTGCATATTTGTGGTTGTATAGGTCAAAGGCACCATAGGCTGCAATTGCTCTGCTAGTCCATCTTGTTCCGCATAGTTCCATTTTACAAAAACAACAAAAACACCATGCATAACTTTTACCACACTACGCTCAATGGTCTGTAAATGTACCAAGAGTTTCAGTGATTCAGTCATCATTTTCCTCTTTAACCATGTAATGTATCAAATCGAACAGATTTTACGAAGGTAGAGTCATACTTGAAATACACCTTGTTACGTAACATCCCAACACAAATTAAAACACTAAAAATTCCCAAGTTGTGTGAACGAAAGATGAAACCAGCAAAGTAATCTAGGTCACCACAAGCGAAACGGTTATCTTGATCATCCCCCCGTGCGAATGACCCCTAGAATGCCGAGAGTTGGCAAAAGGACAAGCATCCTCCCTACCCAATTCCCTAAGAATCCCTAAAGTTCTCAATAGTTGCAAAACACCAAAAATTTGCAAAATGTCAAAACTCCAAAATTTGACAACCTACAGTGCACACATCAAAAGGCAAAAACAACAAGTGATTTTCGTCACTCCATATCCCCAGTCCCTTGCTCGAAAGAAAAACAAATCAAAATAAACAGTGATCTCATCACTACAAATGAGCAAGTATCCCAATACAATTGAAGAAAAGAAGGGAGTTGACCTTGAATCCCCGGAACTCTCAGCATTCTATAGGTCATAAGGCAAGCTTCGATACCAATTTGGTTGATAGCCTATCGGTAATGTAGTAAACCTCCCGCATGACGATATATCTGTCACATTAACTTGCGTACAGATCAATGTTTGCATGTGGATGAGCTAGCTTATGGCATCCTGGATTACACCGCAGATTAAACTTAGTACATACAACAAAGGAATTCGTGGAGCTAATTAGGTGATCCTCAGTACAGGTTCGGTTGAAAGCCCATCTGGCACTGGCGGTATCCTAACAAATACCACTAAATGAACTCAATTGCACACACAGGGATGTAAAATAACTTGGTCAAAAACAAGTCCGATTCATACCTTGTCCAAAAGTCTTGTAAGATAAAGTACAGTCATGGATAGTGAGTTAAAACTGTCTGAATCTCAAAAAACATAACATACATTCCTAAACCATCTGCGCTGCTTATCATCCTTATAATACCATCAGAAAATACAAAAATAGAAAACCACATATATCCATACAAGAGTCATACACCATAACAATAAAAAGCATCTTAAACAGCCTATGGTGCCATAACCAATCATCACAAAATTCAATTCATTCACTTTGCATATCACATAAAGAAATCAAAAACATTTGCATTCATCATAACATAAGCATTCATCAAAATAAATAAATATGCATAAATCCATAGTCATTAGCCATCATGCATAACAAAAATAAAATCATCACATGTAAGAAGCCACAATAAAACCGGTATATATATATATATCGTCAAAAAAAAAAAATGCCCGCAGGCTACAAAATCGGTCCTCAGACCCCGCAATCATATCCAAAAAACCCAACCTAAAGCGTCGACCACCATAATCACGCAGGATCGGTGCGACGGGAACTACCCCCCGTGGTGTGGGTCCTATGGGACCCTGCAGGGCGGCTACTGCCAGCCCCCGCATCATGCCTGCTACCGCCTCCCTCATCTAATCGTCGACGACGAGATGATGCTGACTGCTCAGTCGCACTATCCCTCGTCCGACGAGAAGATCCACTGACCGAGGGCTCAGGAAGTCACCCACCAAGGCGGATGACCTCCCTCTCCAACTCTATCTGGTGACGACACCACTCTGCCTCTCACCGATGATAGTATGACACCGCATCGTCGCGCTGTGCCAAAACCCTATCCCGCTCTGCCAGCTCAGACCGTAGGATATCCCTCTCCCGCCTCGCATCCCCCAACTCCAGATCCCGTATCCATAGTAGTTCTATCAGTCGTGCATTTTCAGCGCGTATCTCAGACTCCACCTCCTCTGTGTCTGCCTGACGAACAGGATCCTCTGGAACAGCAGCTCGCTCTGGCTCCCACTGCTCATCCACGTCCTGCATGTCTGGCTGATCCGGAGCGCCCAAGTCTACATCATCATCACCCAACATGTCCGCATCATCCAACGGACCTCCCCAATCATCCCCTACTACCTCAGCACCCTCCACTGCCGCCTCCGTGCCTCCCAGTGGCCCCTCTCCTCTCCATCGCCGTAGTACCCACCACGAGTCATACTCAGTAGTAGTCCCGACGTCATCTACGTCCGGGACGTCAATAACCACATCTGACTCCTCGCCCAATGGCGCGGTGACAGGTGGATCCAAATCCCTCTCATCTCCCCACCGTCGATAGACCACGGGTTCACCAGGCAACCCCTGGCGCACCCCAAACTGTCGTGTAACCCGGATATATGAAAAGAACTCATGCTCCGTCCCGTGCCTCCCAATCAACCACCGCTCCCTACGTACCCTTCGGAGCCACTCTCCAGCCTCTAGGCCGGCTGGACAGTCCCGATAGGGGCGCCAAAACACCTCCCCCGGAGTGAGCCGAGAAAAGGCATCGGTGTAGTGCTCAACGGCACCGCCCATCGCCGACTCTCCCCTGCTCCGCGGACCGCCGCCACAAAACCGCATAACCAATCTCCTCATCCTCCATCACCGCCCGAGTCATCCACGGTAACCCGGTAGGCCTCTCCACCGCTATGTGCCGCCAACCCCAAGACTGCAACAAAAACTCGCAATCGACACCCTTCCGCTGTCGACAGCGGACCGCATACAGCCTCCCCGTAGAGCCGTGCCAACAATGTTTGTCCCCATCTCAAAATCAATGGTGCCTCTATCGGCACTCTACCAACCGCCACACCAAATCCAGCAGGTTCCACGGGAACCTCGCGCTCGACGAATCGGGGAGAAGCATGTTAGAAATAAGGCCCATCAAGAATGCGTGCCTCACTCCTAACACCCCCCTCTCCGTCCACCAACTAACCAAAATCCCGCCGACCTGGCAATCCACCTCGGCTGTCTCCACCGGGTTTGCTACACCCAGCTGCCCCCATGCCCAAAGCATCTCGTAAGTATAGCAGTCCACTGATCAAACGGCGATGTCCTAATAGGCAGACCATCTATCGAAATCCGAAGCAACCGATAGACATCCTCCAGAGTCACAGTCATCTCCCCTGTCGGGAGATGGAAGGTATTGGTCCGTGGATCCCAAAGCTTGATCAGGGCCATCAGATAGGCCTGATCCGAGACCACATGCTCCAGTCGAGCCACCTGCTTGAGCCCAAGGGCATCAAGCCATTCCCAATCATCATCGGTCAATGCCAACTGCGCCTCAATAAAAGCAGCGGGTACACGGTACCGGCTCCTAACAACCTCGCAAAGCAAAAAAATTCAACAAAAACAAAAAAATGAAAATAAGTAATAACAAAATTCAAATTTTCAGTTCTAGGGTTTCAAACCTTAACGTTAAACAAAAACATCACAAAAATCTTCAAGTTTTGAAAAGCGTCAACACAAAAACAATCATCAAATAAAAGCAAAAATAAACTCTAGGGACACTTACAGGTTTCGCTTCGGCTCCGCCGCTCGAACCAGTTTGTGCACTCATGATGGCAGAGAGAATTCCAGCAGCGCTTCGCTTCGCAGAATTACCTCCTCCTCCCAGAGCTCCAAAATCGAAAGAAAAAAATGACACAAATGAGCCCAAAATCAAGTTTTGGCCCTTAAATAGGCCTTTTGCACTGGAATTCATCCTTGACTCGGGACGAGCACTCGATTAGCGCTCGTCCCACCCAGGGACGAATTCTCCTACTGGAATTCGTCCCACCCAGGGACGAATTCAGGCCAGCACTTCAAAAAAATCAAAAAATGACTAAAAATGCACTAAAAATAGACAATAAAATTTCCCGATAAGAGTGCTACTGCAGGGCATACAAAATAGACATTGGAGTCACAAATTGTCACTATCATACTCCCTAAGAAGGCTACCATAGCCGGACCGCTCCACGAAAGACGGATTTTCGACAATTGCATCTCCAAACGCGTCACAAAAAAAAAACAACAAAAACAGTACAAAATTCAACAAAAACAAACAACAATAAACATTGCCGGACACAAGTGCTCTTGCACTTAACCTCTCGGGCAAAGAAAATCGATGTCGGGGTTCAAATTATCGCTCTCCTACTTCCCCAAGAAGGCTATAATAGCCGGACCGCTCCACGGGAAGTTAGATTTTCGATGATTTCACCTCATTACGGCATCACCAAAAGGGTTAACACCCACCAAAAATAGGTCCAAATGTTGGAAAAATTGCACATGCTTAACGGTAAACCCTCTAAACGCACCCTTGCACAAGTCATCTTGGGTCAAGCGACTCGTCGCTTTGCTCACGAAGGTCATTCCCTCATCGATTCGTCGCTTGAGGGGGTAGTCACACTTAGTCACCAATCAACAATCACACACCCAATTAAGGAAAATGACATGCATTCAAAGAATCATTGACAAAGACAATCACGCTCCTGCTTGGGGCAGTAAACAAGCAACAATCAAATCAATCAAACACTTGGCATTTCGTGAATCATGAACACAAGGTTCCCCCGAGGATAAAACGCCCTTCGCCTATTCATGACTGATCAATGTCTAAGTTCAAGTCACACCTCACCAAAATAGGTTAACACTTGAAATCAAACTCCTTAGCTCGTCAGAAGCAAGGATTCAAGAATGCATGCCCTTTCCATGCTTGGGGCATCAAAAGTTGGTTAGGTTACCAAGAAACCCTAATCATTAGTGCTTTGGTTATCTATTTTTGCTCAACACTGCGTCACCCGCAGCGCTTCCCAAAAAGGGGCATCTGTAGACACCAAAACAGCACCAATCCGATTATGTGACTGCAAACACTGATCGCTTTGACAAACACAGCCCCCAGTGGCAGCCCTCAGAGGTCAAACAAGTGGTCCTAACCACTTTCATAGCAATTTTGTAAGGTCAAGAAGGGCAATTTGGCACATTTAGACACTTTGCTCGCAATTTGTCTCACCCAGGGACGAATTCAAACCGGAATTCGTCTCACCCGGGACGATTTTTGTCTCACCCAGGCGAATTCAATTGGAATCGTCTCACCCAGGGACGTTCTGAATTCGTCCCTGGTGGGACGAATTCCAAGTTTAACGGGCAAAAGGAAGAATGGTGCCAAGTGGCAGCCCAGGACAGTCAGTTGATGACTCCTGCCTCGCACACGTGTGTGGGTGGATAGATAGGCCGTTAGAGGACTGTCACAAGGGCAGTTATGAGAGCCCAAGTCAATGGAGGACTCCCCTCCCTCATGGGAAGACAAGATCGCCACATGGCACCTATGACCAACACATGGCATTTGTGCTTCCCTCTCAAAAGAGACCCCATGGGTCTATAAAAGGTGGGACTTTTCTCACCCAAAAGATAGAGGTTGAAGGAGATTTCAAGCAACGAAGTGTTGTCGAGTTGAAGACCCACTTGCATCCCTTTTGGTTCACCTTCTCGCATCCACCAATCTCTTTTGCAAGGGAGGTTGTTGGGTGGCTTTTGGAAGCTTGAACCTGACCCAAATCCAACACATGGACACCTGAACCAACCAATTCGCCGACCCCCCAATCCTAAGAGGTTTTGGGCCCATCCCTAGTGGATTGGCGCCAGAATCAAGTGCCAACGGTGGGAGGCCCACTTGGGCACCCCCGCACTTTCTAAGTTTTAGAGCATTCTAGATTACTTTTTCAGGTTGCATTTTGTGTTATCATGTTTGGTTAACTCATAGCTGCAAGTTCATAACTTTTGATAGATTCTAGTATGTTTTGTGTCGCTTTGTTGTTTCACTAACTTGCAGGTGGCGAGATCAAATTCCCGAGGGTAGAGGCCAAATTGGGAGAATCCGACCATCTGGGTCGTCCCAAAATGGCCCCAATTACATAACCCCCTTGTTTGCAGGCATTTTGCAGGTCTCGGGAATCGACATTGGAGCAACAGCAGGTCGGCTTCTTCAACACGAAGAATTCGTCCCACCCAGGGACGAATTGCAGTCAGAATTCGTCCTGCCTGTGGACGAATTCCAGTTTAAGGCAGATTGGCCGACTGTCTCGATGGCAATGGCCTTCTGGTAACTTTTTCTGTCTTCTGTCAAGATTTCAAGCCATTTGGACTCACTGTATTTACCGTTTCAGGCAAATGTTTACATGCATATTTCGTTAATTTTAGAGAACGAACACTTTCCATTTGCGGTAGGTGCTACTGACATCTTGGTTGTTTCTTTGTTCGCAGGAGAAGCAGCAGAGGTGAAGAACTCATCGACATCAGCGACGGCATCATCTTGGCCCGTCCATTTCAATCGTGGGCACGCGGAAAGAGGAACATTAAGTGATTGTAATCAAATTCTTTTAGCGCTCCTAGCCCTTGAAAAGGGAGGAGGCGTCATTGTAACAGAGATCAAGAAATTTTAATGAAAGGGCTGTGTTTTCTCCATTTGCTTGTATCTCGTTTTAATGCGTCTCTTTCGTTTCATGCATTTTACATTTCTAGGACTTAAGCGCATTTGATTTTGGTTGCATCGCAATTAGTGTTTCCTTCGCCTGGAATCTCGTGCTTTCACAATATATCCCTTGTTCAAACCTCAATCAAGGTTGATTTATGTGAATGGTTTATATATCAATTGGATATTTTATTCTAGCAGTTTTAGTTCATTCAAATATTGCATTAGGATTCAACATTATGGTTTTTTTGCAACCTCTATGACAGTCGAAGTTTTTTTTGGAGAAGCTTTTCTCATAGAGCCACCATATTCTATGATAAAATATTTCTTATAGATACTGATATTAGCATAGGATACTCAAATTTTAACAAGTTTCTATGTCCCAATAAGACCATAGAAGGTAAGGAAATCTAATAGTGAATGTCAGAAGAGCATTGCTTACATAGAATGAATAGATTGAACTTTAAAGTATGAAAGTAAAAATGAAGACCATTGTCTAATATGAAGAAGTATGAGAGATTGTTACAACAAAGAAATCAAACACTCTTATTATAAATGAAGAAAGGGCATGGGATAAAAGCAATAAAAAGACATTGATATTGATAACTCTATTTGTGAATGATCGAGTCTAAACATAAATTCACAATACCGACATGACTTATAAAGCATGGTCAACTTTACAATAAATGTATGAGGTAAATAATACATCTAGAATCTTGTACCCCATGAAAAAAATTATTTACAATTAAAATGAGATAAAGAAAAGAAAGTAAACAGATTCTTCATTCAAATGAGTGATATCAAGAATGTACTCATTGAAGTAGAAAAAATAGTATAATATGATAAGCTTATTGTGATTCTTTTACAACATCTTCCATAGTCATACAAAAATTTAGCAATATCTTTAAGCACATCCAATTGAAAAATGGTTGGCCTACTTCAACAAGAGAAAGCTAAAATATTAGCCATTGAAGATGACAAAGAGAAAGCTCTATTCATAGTATAAAGGAAATCAAAGAAATTGATAGCAATCTAATTGACAACAAAAAAAGCAACCTAACTTACAATAATAAAAATACCCTTTTGAAAAATACCATAGCTCACAAGAAAGAGCAAAATACCAAATTTGTGCAAAATCCTATGCAACCAAAGATTATTTGTATAATAGGTTGAAAAAATAAAATAAGAAGAATCAACAAAGAAGACATCAAAATAATGCTACTAAATATAAATCTGGTGAAGAGCTAATCTACCTACATGCCTACTCACACCTAAATATCGCTAATAAAAAGGATGTTTGATACATTGACTCGATGCAACCAAACGTATGATTGGATGAATGGAATGGTTCACTCAATTGATTCAGCATAATGGGATAGTCCACCTTGGTGATAAATATTCTCTTAAAATCAAAGTTCAAGGAATCATTCCTCTCCTAATCTATAATAAAAAATGTAAAGTGCATAATGTTCTTTTTTGTACTTAACATAAAGAATAATTTACTTTTAGTTAGGTCTCAAGTTTATATTTTCTAACACCCGATACTAATTATTCACACATGAGTCTAGGCCTTAGTTACAGTTCCATTTATGGGGTTCCATTTTGTTAAAATTATCAAATCCATTAAGAATTTTATGATATTCACTACAAAATTTATGTATTTTCTATAGTACATATAGTTCCTAAGTCCGTGATAATTCCTTGAACGCCCTAGATATTTTTTTATCAGTTTTACCCTGTAAATAATTGTTGTTTCTCTATAACCTACATAACTACTACACTATCTATAGGTTTTACTATAACTTTATTTTCTATTCCTTCATGCATTGGCACATAAAAATATTGCTTACATCAAATAATTATGTCTTGCAACCAAAGTACTTGATCTAGATCAAGATGTTTGTGGTCTTTGAATCATTCTCTCAAACCTGCCACTAGTTTTTACAAGGGCTATATGGAGTGTTCTAATATGTGGTTGTCAAGTTTTTGTTCTTGTAGATAGTAATATTATTCATAGATAGTTTATGGTATGATATTATAAGGCACCAACCAGAAAATATTTCATTCTTCCTATAATTATCCTATTTTATCTCTAAATTACAATTCAAGTAACTTTCTAAGGATAATCACTTACTAGTGCACCATAAAATATAAATAACAAATATCTTCATATGGATAAAAGGCTTATTTTATTCCTAGGGGTATCCCTATATACCTAAGTGTATGTGATATGTCACAATCATGTATAAATATCATCTAAGACGTAGGTATTGGACTTTAATCATCCATCACTTTATTATATGCTTTATAGCTATTTTAGATTAGCTAGTAATAAAAGCTATCTATAATATTTTAAAACCTCCAATAGAGGATTTTTAATCTATATCTATAATATTTTAAAACTTCCAACATATAATTTCAAACCTATTAAATCTAGATGGGATAATATGATATTGTAAGATAGTTGTAACACAAGCTACTAGAATATACAATATTTAATAATTTGGAGAAAAATAAATACTTTTTAATGAATAATGTGACATGGTTACACTATGGTTATTATTCTCAAACAAAAATGAGAAAAATGAGTCTTTTTTCCATAATGGAATTATCTCTATAGTAATCTTTGATACTAAATGTAATGGTTTTTCTTGCAAGCATTAATAAGAGTCATTATAAACTCACAAAAGTAATAAAACTCTTCAAGTAAAGGTAATAAGAAAGAATTTAATACTAATATGGGTGCATTATATTGTAATATGGTTGTACTTTTCTAGGATTTTTAAGGAAAATTTAGAAAAAGGATTTTTGTTGCCATAATGGATCAATCCTTATATTAAGCTTGAACAACAAATTTAATGGGTTTACTTGCGAGATTTTATAAAAAATATTATAAAATCATAAAAGAAATATAATTCATCAAAATAAAAATAATAAGTAAGAATATTATTGATAACATTGAAAGGTTTACTTTCTATTGTGGGCCAATTCAAGGGAACAAACTCCTTTATGAGCAAAAAATATATTCATCCTAACCAGAAATATTTAAGATTAGCTAGAAATCCAAGATATCAAGGGTCACCTTTCCATTCAAAAGAGGTTCCTACTAACTACTAACAAAAGCATTACAATAAATAAATAGGAATAATTAGTGCATGTTGTCCTAATAGTATGACTTGTTATTTGACATACTTTTATGGATCAAAAATATAATTAAAAAATATTGAAAGTATAGAAACCAAAATAGTGTCAATTAAATTAGATTGCCAAGACACATTCTAATCAACACCATATGGTCCCCTTGCATAACCCACAAAGGTTAAATAGTGTTTCTAAATTTTAGATAATTCTAGCAAATTCAAGTCTCTGTAGTTGTCAATTTTATTTGGTATTATTCCTTTTATTTGATTGTATCCCAAAAGTAAAACTAAAAAATCTAGGAGAAAGTTGACCAAATAAATATGGCAAGAATCCCATCAAATAGTTTCTAAATATTCATAAAAACTCTAATTTTGAGCAAGTTGTTTATGGCTATGAGGAAAATAAAGAATGTGCTACTTCCAAAATATAAAGGATGTTGTTTTAGGATTATATAAAGGATTTATATTAAATTTCTACGGAATTTTTCCCAATTTTAGTGAGGTAGGAAAACTAAATATGCATTGTAAATATTATTTTAAAATTGGTACAGGAGCATCCGCTCATGTAGAGGAGTTGGAGAGCAAGTGGGTAGTTAAAACTCTCCGGTTATCGAGATGCCCAGGTTCAAATCTCTCCCCTCACATGTTGCGGATATGTTGTATATAAAATGTTCTTATGTTGTATATAAAAGGTTCTTCATCAAAAAAAAAAAAAATTGGTACAGGAGGATCTAACCACAAAAATAAATAGTTTAGAATTTGACCTCTATTCTCCATTATTGTCACATTGGTGTGTGAGATGGTATTTATGAAGTTGGGAATTGATGCATGAAGTCCTCACAAGGTTATGCTAACATACATAAAATGAATCACTCCTTTCACTTTTCTCCATGTATTAAATTTAACCCTATAATGATCTAGCCACTTTTCTCCAATTCATGAATCACTCCTTCTGCACGTAATTGTTTTACTTTTACAAGTAAAATGATACTTGTCTTTGAGTGAATTACTCTTTGGAGATAATCAATCACTTTGGTTAGTATATTTCTCACTAGATCCAATAAGTTATGGATATAATATATCCCATAGTGTAATTTCTAGTATGTGGTTTGTAAGGGCTCTTTGATGTCTTGTTCACATAGACCCAATCCTTTACCTTGATATACCTTATTAGAAATTATCTACTTTGAAATAGAATATGAGTTTGATAAGAAGCATGAATTATATTTTTAATCAGTGGCTTGTAGACCTAGCATTCAACAATGAGAAAATATGTGGCCATATCAATGGGGTTGTTGCTATTGGGTTATTTCTTGTGCAGAAGTTTGTAACCATCACTTTTGATTTTCAATGCATTTTAATTTATGATAAAATTTGATTAAAAAGTCCTCCCATTAGATGGAGGTACTTGTTACCTTAACTAACTCAACCATTTTTAAACTACCCTCTAGACTCTCTAGAGGGTTATTTCCATGTATTCTGACATTCTTTGTAGGATTGGTACAAATAAAGGAGCAATTTTAAATATACATTGTTTTACCCTTACTATTAGAAGGAAGGCCTAAGGTATAAGGAGATGAATAAAGCTTAGCTATGTCTAGACAAATTAACTCAAGAAATTTGGACCACCCAATTTCCATATGGGTGACCTTCCATATTCAATACGATGTAGTGGATGTAATGTTACAGTCTCACATACCTTATTCTATATATATATATATATATATATATATATATATATATATATATATATATATATATATATATATATACATATACACACATATATATACACATATATGTGTGTGTGTATGCCTTGTTAATATTATTATAAAGTTGGTACAAAAGGATCTAACCACAAAAATAACTAGTTTGGAATTTGGCTTCCATTCTCCATTATTGTCACATTGGTATATGGGATGGTATTTATTAAGTTGGTAAGTGATGAATGAAGTCCTAACAAGGTTGTGCTAGCATATTTAAAAGGTAAATATCTTAAATTTATCCTTACAATCATCCAAACACTTTGTTCCAATTCATGAATCACTCCTTTTGTAAGCAATTTTTTTACTTTTGCAAGTAAAACAACACCTATTTTTTAATGAATTGATCTTTGGAGATAATCAATCACTTTACCTAGTATATCTCTCACTGGAGCCAACCAATTATAGATATAACCTATCTCATAGTGTACTTGCTAGTATGTAGTCTATAGGGGCTCTTTGATGCCTTGTTCACATTGGCCCAATCCTTTACTTGGATATTTTATATTGGAAATTATCTACTTCAAAATGGATTATGAGTTTTATAAGAAGCATGGATCTTATTGTGAATTAGTGTCTTATAGACCTAGAATTCAACAATGATAAAATATGTGGGAATATTAATGGGTTTGTCTCCATTGGGTCATTGCTTATGGAGAATTTTGTAACCATCACTTTCAATTTTTAATCTATTTTAATTTATGATAATAATTTGATTGAAAAGTTCTCCCATTAGATGGAGGTAGATATTATTTTAATTGAATCAATCATTTTTTAATTATCTTATAGACCCAGGTCCGAGGTGTAGACCAATTGGTTCATCCAAACCCCATAAGGGGGGCAGAGGTCCAAGTTTCAAATCTCGGGCCTTGTCGGACTGAACGCTTGTCCCTTTCCTGGTGCTTTCAATGATGTAAAATGTTTAAAATTATTGTGGCATGGTGGTTATAGGGGCGAACTACGTGAAGATCTATGTGGCGACTTTTGGGGCGGACAACGTAGAATATTGTGGTGGCCATAAAAATCTAGATAGCCTACCTAGATTTGTGGCAGCTACCAATTCCACCATGTAAATTCAAAAAAAAAAATCTTATAGACCCTCTAAAAGGTTACTTCTATGTATTATCACATTTTTAGTAGTGCTGGAGAAAATAAAGGAGCAGCTTTAAATTTAGAATTTTTTATCCTTACTACTAAAAGGTATGCCTAATGTCCGAAGACAATATTATTAGACTTCGAAGGCCTAGTGTCAATATTATTAGACTTCCAAGACACATTCTAATAAACACCATATGGTCTCCTTGGGTAACCCACAAAGGTTAAATAATGTTTCTAAATTTTAGATAATTCTAGCAAATTCAAGTCTCTATAGTTGTCAATTTTATTTGGTATTATTCCTTTTATTTGATTGTATCCCAAAAGTTAAACAAAAAATCTAGGAGAAATTTTGCCAACTAAATATGGCAAGAATACTATCAAATAGTTTCTAAATATTCATAAAAACTCTAATTTTGAGCAAGTTGTTTATGGCTATGAGGAAAAAAAAGGATGTGCTACTTCCACAATATAAAGGATGTTGTTTTAGTATTATATAAAGGATTTATATTAAAGTTCTAAGAACTTTTTCCCAAGTTTCATGAGGTAGGAAAACTAAATATGCATTGTAAATATTGTTTTAAAATTGGTACAGGAGGATATAACCACAAAAATAAATAGTTTAGAATTTGACCTCCATTCTTCATTATTGTCACATTGGTGTGTGAGATGCTATCTATGAAGTTGGGCATTGATGCATGAAGTCCTAACAAGATTATCCTAACATACATAAAATTAATCACTCCTTTCAATTATCTCCATGTCTTATATTTATCCCTATAATCATCCAACCACTTTTCTCCAATTCATGAATCACTCATTTTGCAAGTAATTGTTTTACTTTTACAAGTAAAACGATACTTGTTTTTGAGTGAATTACTCTTTGGAAATAATCAATCACTTTGGCTAGTATATTTGTCACTATAGCCAATAAGTTATGGATATAATATATCCCATAGTGTACTTTCTAGTATGTGGTTTGTAGGGGTTCTTTGATGCCTTGTTCATAGAGACCCAATCCTTTACCTTGATATACCTTATTAGAAATTATCTACTTTGAAATAGAATACGATTTTGATCAAAATCATGAAGTATATTGTTAATCAGTGTCTTGTGGACATAGAATTCAACAATGATAAAATATGTGGTCATATCAATGGGGTTTTCTCTATTGGGTTATTTCTTGTGGAGAAGTTTGTAACCATCACTTTTGATTCTTAATGCATTTCGATCTATGATAAAATTTGATTAAAAAGTCCTCCCATTAAATGGAGGTAGTTGTTACCTTAACTAACTCAACCATTTTTAAACTACCCTATAGACTCTTTAGAGGGTTATTTCCATGGATTCTCACATTTTTAGTACTACTGGTAAAAATAAAGGAGTAATTTTAAATATACATTGTTTTACCCTTACTATTAGAAGAAATGCGTAAGGTATAAGGATATGAATAAAGCTTAGCTAAGTCTAGAAAAATAACTCAAGGAAGTTGGACCACCCAATTTCCATATAGGTGACCTTCAATATTCAATACGATGTATTTTCAACACACTAATTATTGTATAAAGAGAGATGCAATCCTGATTGTAAAAGGCATGAGTAATTTATGTAATGTTACAGTCTCACATACCTTCTTCTATATATATATGCATATATATACATATATATACATATATATACACACATATATATATATATATATATATATATATATATATATATATATATATATATATATATATATATATATATATATATATATAAGATATACATATGTGTGTGTGCCTTGTTAACATTCATATAAATTTGGTACAAAAGGATCTAACCACAAAATAATTAGTTTGGAATTTGGCCTCCATTCTCCATTATTGTCACATTGGTATATGGGATGGTATTTAGGAAGTTGGTAATTGATGAATGAAGTCCTAACAAGGTTGTGCTAACATATTTAAAATGTCAATGTCTTAAATTTATCCTTACAATAATCCAAACACTTTGTTCCAATTCATGAATCACTTCTTTTGTAAGCAATTTTTTTACTTTTGCAAGTAAAACAACACCTATTTTTTAATGAATTGCTCTTTAGAGATAATCAATCACTTTACCTAGTATATCTCTCACTGGAGCCAACCAATTATGGATATAACCTATCTCATAGTGTACTTGCTAGTATGTGGTCTATAGGGGCTCTTTGATGCCTTGTTCACATTGGCCCAATCCTTTACCTTGATATTTTATATTGGAAATTATCTACTTCAAAATGGAATATGAGTTTGATAAGAAGCATGGATCTTATTGTTAATTAGTGGCTTATAGACCTAGAATTGAACAATGATAAAATGTGTGGGCATCTTAATGGGTTTGTCTCCATTGGGTCATTGCTTATGGAGAATTTTGTAACCATCACTTTCGATTTTTAATCCATTTTAATTTATGATAATAATTTGATTGAAAAGTCCTCCCATTAGATGGAGGTAGATATTATTTTAATTGAATCAATCATTTTTTAATTATCTTCTAGACCCTCTACAAGGTTATTTCTATGTATTATCACATTGTTAGTAGTATTGGGGAAAATAAAGGAGCAACTTTAAATTTACAATGTTTTACCCTTACTACTAAAAGGTAGGCCTAAGGTCCGAAGAGATGAATAAATCTTAGCTACATATATAAAAGGTAAGTCAAGGAAGGTGGATCACCATATTTCCACATGGGTGACCTTCCATATTCAATACAATGGATTTTTAATACACCAATTATTGTATAAAGAGATATGAAATCTTGGTTGTAAAAGGCATGAGTAGTGGATGCAATGCTATAGCCTCACATACCTTCTTCTATGTGTATATATAAGTGTTTTAGCTAGATAGACTCACCCATGATGCTTTAGGAATTACCAAAATAATCCTTATGGTGTATCAACACTATCTTTAATTATTAATATATAAATACCATAAATAGCATCTATTTTGCTTATTATCCATTTTTATAGTCCAAAAGAAATTAACATAATTAGAATATTGCCAATGAGATTCTAGGATGATAACAAGAACAATTAGAGGATCTATGGAAAAAAAAAACATATGTGAAAATAGTAGGATGAGGAACAAAAGGAGTAGATGAAAGCACCTCATCAATGATAAAAACATCTTAAAACAAGAATGACTTACCTTTTGAGATCATACATGCAATATTTATTGATGACACTTTGCATCCACCTTATTTCATGTATCTTTGAGTATATAGGTCCATGGAATAGATTCAATGATATTAAAGCTAGACACATAAGACTTATTTTCTACCAATCTCTCAAGAAGAGTAATAACTTGAACAACTCAAGTGAAAGTATCACTAAGCATATATGCCACTCAACTTACTAATTTTCCAACTAATTTGGGATCCATATGCTTGGCATAAAATATATATCTAGTAATCTATAACATTGGATCTCCTATTTAGAGTTATAAATTTTAACAACATTCAATAAAATAATTTGTTCAACAAATTCAAAAAGTGCAACATCCTCTTATCATATTTTGGAGTGTGCTTCTTCTATTGTTGATTTTTATATGGAGTTTCCTTATTTTTTCTATTTTCAATTCTTCAAAAAGTTCCATTAGTACTTTTACTTTTAGAGTGTCCTCATATACAATTTTGATGTCCGTGTAGGCTTCACATTCCATGACAAAATATTTTTTTGTCTCCTTTACTCTTTTTATGCAAAAGATACATATTCAATTTAACCATACCTCTTGAGAAATTGTCCATATCCTAGTTTTGCATCTAAAATGGTGTGAACTAGATCTTAGTTGGGCTAAAAGTAAATTTCTTCCAATTGATCTTTGCATCTAGTGTTGGAGATTTTGATGCGAAATTGATTAATTAATTAATAATATTAACTATTAATTAATTAATATTTTTTGTAAACAACTATTTTTTAAGTAAAAAAATTGGAGAAAATAAGAAAATCAATTCTAAAGATAAAAAGACAATTAGAAAATAAGAAAATCAATTGTAAAGATAGAAAAACAATTAAAAAAAAATGAAAAACAATTCAAAAGATAGAAAGGCAATTGAAAAATAAAAATGTGCATATAAATTGAATAAGGTAAATATCCTATAATTATAAATTGGTGATTGCGAAAGTAGAATCATCAAAATACAAAAGGTAAAAATAAAAATAAAATAAACTGAATACAAAAAAGTCATATTATTTTTGGCATATAAGATGTTTATATAATGGGTGTGAGGCACCTATTATAATTAAAATTCAAAGGAATTAAAGAAGGATTGGAGGAATTCAAGGAGAATTCAATTGAAGAATTCAATGGGATCCAGTTGTAGGATTCAAGAAAGATTAAATTAGTTATAAACTCTAGTTTTATGATCACAAATTAGATCTGCAATATAATATAACACAATTATTGTGTATATCTGGGGTAGTGCCATCATTATTCTATTTAATAAATCTTTGATTTATTGATTAAAATTAGATATTTTCTAGTTGTATATGCATTCCTTCCTCACTTGTACTAACATCTAGTTTTGGAGATAAGGATTCTAGTTTGTTGGTTTCTAGCTTGTAGGTTTAAGTTTTGGTCTAGGATGTTTTTGGGTATTTAAAGAAGGAAAATATATTCTTGGTGAAAGAATTGACATAGATATTGGTTAAAAATAATTTTGGACAATATTATTGAAGAGAAAATCTATACATTGATTGAAGAAGCTATCATGGACCTCAATAGTGCTTTCATGAATATCCCTTTATTCAAAGATACAATTTTGAGTACTAGTAAGATAAGTTGAAGTGGGTTTTATTATGGATAGACATATGGGATAGTGTAGTTATAGGTAACAATGTTCTGGATAATAGGATCAACTTGCCCAAGATTAAAAATATATAAAAAATGATGATAAGGTTGATACACAAGCTCTTTTCTATATTCAAAGTGCTATATATCCTAGTATGTACTCTTGCATAGCTGGTTCTAAAAATGTAGTTGAATTATAGATAAATTTAGAAACTTCTTTCCAATAAATGGAGAAGGTTAAGGTATCCAAGCTACAAAATTTGAACATGAACGTTGATAACATACAAATAGAGAAAGAAGAATGAGCAAGAGAGTATTGTATCAAGGTGAATGACACAATGCACAAGATGTGGGTCTGTGGTAAATATATTAAGGAGAAGATAGTTCTCAAGAATATATTGATATATTTGACACCTAAGTGGCTACAAATAGTTGTAACTATGGAGGCATGTAAAGACTTCGGTAATCTAAAAGTTGAAGAGTTGGTTAGTTCACTCTTGTCTCATGAATACAAGATGAAATACCACATCAATAAATTAGATCAAGCTCTTGAGACCAAGATGAGGATTTGAAACTCTCAAGAAATAAATAAAGCATGAAGGTGGAGGAGAAGGCACCTTAGAGAGATCCAACCAAAATGGGAAGAAGTAAAGCCGCTCAAAATTAAATAACAAGGTGAGTAAGAAGAATATTACTTGCTACTATTATAATAATCATAGATATATGAAGAAATATTATAGGATCTTGATGGCCAAGACTCAAGGAGATCAAGGTGATAAAACCAATAAGGTGCATACTATGGGGAATAATAAAAATATGCTATATCATGACATAGATATGTAAAATATTATCAGGAAGTTTAATTTTTTTATAACAATTGTTCTAATGCATGTCTAATTATAATTATGGCCTCAACAAGCTTGATGATAGATACAAGACTAAAGTGCATTTGAGATATGGAAATATGGTTCTTATTTCTCAGGATCAACCCATGCTCAACCTTCTTATTTCTCTAATCAAGACACGTTGTCGGGCTCAACACATTTATCTAATCAAGATACGTGGTTGGACTCTTCTGATTTCTCTAATCAAGACATGTTGTTGGACTGTGATGAGTTGTTAGATCGATGGCATCAGTGACATCGGTATTTTCAGCATTTATTCCCTCTTCAACCCAAATATCTAAGATTTGCAAAAAATTTATTTATGCTAGAAGTTGTCTCCCCATCAATTTCTAGTCTTTTCATAGGTAATATTATTGTACAATATTAAAGTCAATTACAATGAACTTCTGAATATGTTTTCATAACTGTTACAAATAAGAAATAATTATAAATTAATATAAATTAAGTATGACTCTTTGGAGAAGTTTGTTTTTATACTTTTTGAGAAGATTCTACTCTCATTTTTTATGTTGTTTAAGTGTGTTTAATGTGAAATCATGTTTCCAAAGAAATCCTAGTTGTGAATTATGTTAGAAAATTGACATCAAATTCTAGTTAGTATCTGCTCGGTAGTTAGGATTGTTGGAGATTTTAGTTAAAATTATTAAATAGTTTATTGTTTGGTTATTTTATTTGAATGTTATGTTGATAAATTTAAGTGTTTGAATATGTAACAAATAATGAATAAGGTAGTGTATTTTTATTCGAATTTTATATTATTGGATTTTTGTGTTTAAATATGGAATAAAAATATCTTTTTCAAAAGTAGTGTAGCTCAATAATTCATTCATTGTGGTATTAGAGCCATATTAATTTTCAAAAATCAGAATTCATCCATCAAATAAACAAACACATTAAAAGAAATAAAAAAAATCATAATTCAAAATTTCTACACAATAGTACACAATACATAAAAGCTTTGGTTTTTTTAATCCAATAAAGTTGCAGAGATCTATGGAATGTTTACAAATAAAATCATTCAAAAATTATTCTTCTTCTTGAGGAAATGTAGAGAAATGTGAGAGGAAACACAAAGGGAATATTAGTATCGTTAGTACAATAACAATGTGTCTCTTGTTCAAACCTCGATCAAGGTTGATTTGTGTGAATGATGTATATATCAATTGGACATTTTATTCTAGCATTAGGATTCAACATTATGGTTTTTTTAAACCTCTATAATAGTCAATTTTTTTTTGAGAATCTTTCCTCATAGAAACACCACATTTTGCAATCCAATACGTCTTGTAGATCTTGATCTTTGCATAGGATACTCGAATTCTAACAAGTTTCTATGTCCCAATAAGACCATATAAGGTAAGAAAATATAATAGTGCATGTCACAAGAGCATTGCTTACAAATAATGAAGAGATTGAAAAAACAACACAAATAACACAAAAAAAAAAAAAAACAAAATAACCCACCCACCTTAAAAAACTAAAAAAAAAACCAAAAAACAAAAAAAAAAAAATTGAACATAACAATGACCTATCTTGACCAGAAGACTATTAACATAAGAATCAATAGAGGAAAAAAATAAATATAGAATGAGGTAGGAAACTAAAAAAACTGAACAAACCAAAGAGAAGAAAAAATAAATAAACTAGGTACCTTCAGAATTGGAGCCATCCAAAGAAATGATAGAAAGAAGAGCTTCTCTAATTTGAGAAGCCCACCATCTAGGAGGGTGGCCATAACAAGTAATATCACCTTTGTCCAAAGCTCAATTAGCTAAAGCATCAGCACTCTTGTTATGATCTCTGACCACATGATTGTAATCAACTTTCAAAAATCCCATCTAGATTAATTGAATCTTCTCAATAATTATTTTTATTCTCCAATCCACCTTATGATTCTTATAAGGAGTCTTCAAGATATTAATCATAAGTTGAGAGTCAAACTCAACTAACACATTTTCTCAACAAACCTTAGTAGCCTCTTGAAGGCCTCTGAGGATAACATACCCCTCAGCAAGATTACTAGAAAGAATACCCAAATTCTCAGCAAAAGTAAAAACTAGGGAGCCATCTGAAAGTCTACCAATTCCTCCCACACTGGCTTTTCCAGGGTTCTGTCTAGAGGCTCAATCAGTATTGACTTTTCTAAAATCCTTAGGAAGAGGTTGTCAATTTCTTGTCTTATCCATATTACTAATACTCACATTCCCTTTAAGTTGGTTGTCCTTAGAAGATTTAATCTTCAATATTTGCATCATTTGATCCCATATTTGGTGGGAGTTTTAGGGGTGATTAAGGAGTTGATGGACTGATTCAATTAAGTTGGCTATGGTGTTTTGCCAAATATAGTGAATATCCTTCCTATATTGATTAAAAATTTGGTTGTTCCTTTCATTCCAAATATTCCAAAGAAGAATGGTAAAACCCATCCAAACTAACTGCCTAATAAAATGATCAACACCTTCTTGATTAGGCCAATCCCTCCAAAGTTGTTCGAAAGTAAAAAAATTTGACCACTGTAAGCCAAGTAAAGTGGCCATTCTCCTCCATATCTTAGAGGCTAAAGTACACTCAATAAAAATATGGTTGAGAGTTTCTACATTCTCTTCACACATTTCACATCTAAAAGGACCATGAAAACCACACTTCATAAGTTGCTCACCAGTAAGCACCCTATGATGCAATAAAAGCCAATTAAATAACCTCACCTTAGGCTAGAGCTTTTGATCCCACAATCGAGAAAATATGTCAGAAGAATGGTTGGGATTATTATGGCATAAGGCCAAATAACCTTAAGCAACTAAATGCTCACCCTTAGTAGTGTTGTTCCTTCCAAAACAATCTTTTTCATGGGACCAATAGGGGGATATCATATGAAGGATACCTTGGATATCTTATCTTTACCTTTCTAGGATTTGAATAGGTCAGTCCTCAATAGGGATCCAATATCTACCAACCTTTGAATTACCAGTATGGTACCGATAATAATTAGCCACCTTTATCCGGTTAGCTCGGTGAAGCTCCTCCATCCAAGGCCTCAAATAAGGAAACTGAGTTATCAAAGGCTTGTGACCATCCCAAGAATCTATCCAAAAATTTTCCTGTTGACCATTATGAATGATCCAAAATAATTTTTTCTTTATCAAATCCTCACCAGTTTTAATAACTGCTACAATGGGAGAACCTTTGGTAGGAAGTTGATAGTGAACCAGGTCTTTAGGACTTTTGTTCTTAGCATATTTAGCACGGAGATCAAAGATAAAGCTCTCTCTTCAAAGTAAAAAGGAAATAAAAGAAATTTATAGCATTCTAATTGATAGCAAAAAAAGCAAGCTAAATCACATCAATAAAAATACCCTTTTGAAAAATGTCGTAGCTCACAACAAAGAGAAAAATACTAAATTTGTGCAAAATACCATGCAACCAAAGATTATTGGTATAATAGGTTGACAGAATAAAATAAGAAGAATCAACAAAGAAGACATCAAAATAATATTGCTAAATATAAATTTGATGAAGAGCTAATCTACCTACATGCCTACTCACATCTAAATACCACAAATAAAAAATATATTTGGTATATTGACTTGATGCAACCAAACATATAATTGGAAGAATGGAATGGTTCACTCAATTGAATGAGCATAATGGGATAGTCCACCTTGGTAATAAATATTCTCTTAAAATAAAAGGTAAAGGAATCATTCCTCTTTACTTATCTAACAAAAAATGTAAAGTGCATACTGTTCTTTTTTGTGCTTGACATAAAGAATAATTTACTTTTAGTTAGGTCTCAAGTTTATATTTTATAACACCCGATACTCATTATTCATGCATGAGTCTAGGCCTTAGTTACAGTTCCCTTTATGGGGGTCCATTTTATTAAAATTATCAAATCCATTAAGAATTTTATGATATTCACTCCAAAATTTATGTATTTTTCTCTAATATATATAGTTCCTAATATCGTGATAATTCCTCGAATGCCCTAGACACTTTTTTATCACTTTTTCCTTGTAAATTATTGTTATTGCTCTATACCTTGCAAAACTACTATACTATCTATAGATTTTCTTATAACTTTATTTTCTATTCCTTCATGCCTTGGTGCTTAAAAATATTTCTTGCATTAAACAATTATGTCTTGCAACCAAAGTACTTGATCTAGGTCAAGATGTTGGTGGTCTTTGAATCATTCTCTCAAACTTCCCACTAGTGTTTACAAGGGCTATATGGAGTGTTCTAATTTGTGGTTGTCTAGTTTGTGTTCTCGTAGATACTAATATTATTTATAAATAGTATCTGGCATGATATTGTAAGGTACCAACTACAAATGATTCCATTCTTCCTATAATTATACTATTTTATCTCTAAATTACAATGCAAGTAACTTTCTATGGATAACTACTTACTAATGCATCATAAAATATAAAAAATGAATGTCTTCATATGAATAAAAGGCTTATTCTATTTCCATGGGTCTCCCTATATACCCAAGAGTATATGAGATCTCATAGTCATGTACAAATGACATCTAAGGCCTACGTATTGGAGTTTAATCTTCCATAACTTCATTAGATTCTTTATAGCTAGTTTATCTTAGCTAGTAACAAAACCTATCTATAATATTTTAAAACCTCCAATAGAGGATTTCTAACCTATTAAATATAGGTGATAGAATACGAGATGTTATAGGATAGTTGTAACACAAGCTACCAGAACATACAACATTTAATAATTTGGAGGAAAATAAACACTTTTTAATGAATAATGTGATATGGTTGCACTATGGCTATGATTTTCAAACAATAATTAGAAAAATAAATCTTGTTTCCATAATGGAATCATCTCCAAAGTAATATTTAATACTAAATGTAATGGTTTTCCTTGAAATCATTAATAAGAGCCATTATAAACTCATAAAGGAAATAAAATTATTTAAATGAACATAATAAGCAAGAATTTAATACTAATATGGATGCATTATATTTCAAGATGGTTGTACTTTACTAGGGGTTGTTAGAAAAATTTATAAAAAGGAGTTTTGTTGCCATAATGAAACAATCCCTAGATTAAGCTTTAATAAAAATGTAACGGTTTTGCTTGCAAGAGTTTATAAAATCCATTATAAAATCATAAAAGAAATATAATTCTTAAAAATAAACACAATAAGCAAGAATATTATTGATAACATTGAAAAGTTTACTTTCTATTGTAGGCCAATTCAAGGGAATAAACTTGTTTATGAGAAAAAAAAAATATTCATCCTAACCATATTTAATATTAGCCACAAAATATATTTTAATTATGTAACCTTAATCATAGATATCAAGGGTCACCTTTCAATTTAAAAGAGGTTCCCACTAATTACTAACAAAAATATTACAATAAATATATAGGAAGGATTAGTGTATGAGGTCTTAATAGTATGACTTGTTTTTTGACATACTTTTATAAGGATGTACTTCCATTATAACATCTCAATTATACAATCTACTTAATCTTTCAAGATTTATTTTATTCATATAATTTACGTATTTGGTTATATCTAATATTTTTAATCATTTATTTTTGGGATGGAAAATGTAATATGACCAAAAATCTCATATGAATTATAAATTATCAATCAACTATCTATACTCAACTCATTAAAGTACTTGACATAAATTTAATTGATGGGTTTTGCAACTCAACTCCATCCATTGTTTATAATTTTATTGTCTTCGAATAGCCTAAGCTAGTCATGTTAGCCAACCATCCAAATGAGTTTACTAGGGGGTAAAAAGTACATATGCCTCTTAAGGAATATAACACCGTACTCAAATGCCCCCATACAAAACTCTACGGAGATTCAACCTTTCATACTTCAATAATAAGGCCAAACTAGTACCAATTGTCATTGCACCATGCATTCTATATGGAATGGTGTTTTGGATATAATTTAATCCTTACATCAACAATTTCTAATTGTCCAACATAGTCCTTTTTAGCTTGGGATAATGATAAGATATAATGCTATATACATGAGATAATTAATAAGAGAAATATTTAAATATGTACGAGTTTTGAACTCAATACTAGCCAAAAAAATGCGTAGCCATCTTTGTGCCTATTTGAGCGATTACTTATATTTTTAAGTGATTTTCTCACATTTTTAAAGAAAAATATCATCCATTGTTGAGTGAATTGATACCCTTCCAAATAAAATCGACACCTTTTTTCATGTAAATGAATGTCACCTTTATATTGAGAGAATTCAAACCCTCAGCAAGTGAATCATTCAATTTGACATAAACCCTTCTTCCTTTATCATATAAGAGTATTCTTGATGTATGAAGGTAAGGTTTAATTGAATCTTCCAATGTCTCTAGATTTCTTTTGGCTATGGAAAGTATAGGGTAATTCTTACATGGATCAAAAATATAATTAAAAAGGATTAAAAGATATTTCAATTTAGGGGTATTCACAAATTATCATTCTATTCAAAAACAATGATGTCGGGATCGAATTAAAAATATTCATCAACTATCATTTAGAGGTAATAATTGGGAATTTTGAGCATATCTATAGAGAAAGAACCTAATATTAAAGGATTAGAAGATGAAGGATAAGAGATTATAGGGTTAGTGTTTTATCCAAATCCAAAACCTACGCTTGTAATATTAGAATAAGGATAAGGAGATTAATTACTCTATGGTTCACATTTTTATGATATCTTTTAAATTTTCTAATGATTAGGTGTAATTGCCAAACTATTTTTAGGATATATAGCCTAGGATAAATATTGGTAAAATAAAAAAATTGCTTTAAAACCCATATAGCTAAATGCAAGAGAAATATGAGGATAGGTAAAAATTTCTCAAGATAGATATGCATTCAAAGATGATCAACCTGATGTGGATGGTATTGTCCCACTTCCTTAATAGCTAGATGAAAAATTTCGACCATTATTAAAACACAAATAGGTAAAATATCCTATTTTGTTTTACCAAAGGTTGACCAAATTACATAAACCCCATAGGAATATTTCCAAATTGAAACAAGTAACATTTTGTGTGGGTATTGATAATTTATTTACAAATAAGGGAAGGATGGGATCATGTAACAATTAAATTTTCATAATACTAAAATAGAAAAAAAAAATTAATGAGTAGACATGGATTGATTTTATTTAGCTAAATGAAGTCACTAGATGAATTAGGACCTATCACAAAGAAATAATTCTTTAGAATTATGTTTATATTCATACCTTTTCCTATGTTGTAACTTGATCTATTGTAATAGATACCACTACTACTTCTAAACTGACTACCTATATAGACAATATGTCTACCTCCATCATTGCCCAAATATTCATTAATCATATTTTTTGATTGTGTGGTATGCATACCTCTATAATCTATGATCTAAACCTAAAACTTACTAATATTTTTTGGATGAAATTATTTTAGTTTTATGGAATCCAAGTACAAATAAGCCCAACATACCATCCATAAAGAAATGAGTAAACTAAAATTGACAATAAATGCATAGAGGCTTACTTACATTGCTTTACTTTGGAGCATCAAATGCAATGGACCAAATGAAATGATGATATAATATCATTTATCATACAAAAACTAAGACAACCTTATATGAAGTTATATGTGACCATTCATCATCATCTCTCAACTTATATTTTCTAAGCAACTTTTGCATATAGACTATTGATTCTACTCTTAGCAATTGGGAGGCCCTACTTCTATAGCTCAAGTATAAATTAGGAATGAACCTAAATAAATTGAAATAAAAGGTATATCAACACAAATTCAAAAGAAAGTTTTCTCAAGGAGATTTGGTCTTTCTCATAAGATAATCATACAAATATATGTTCTTAAAGATACAATATAATCACAAGATTTTACCCAAGTCCTATGGGCTCAATTGAGGCTTGTAATAGATTGGAACTATTGTATATAGAGTAGACTATTTTGAACCGAAGATCATCGTAACTATGTGATTGAACCATTGCATATCTATTGGTACAATGACATGGATTACATTTTGAATATACCACATAGTAACCACTCCATCTATTTCAACAATAGTATCCTCATCTCTAGATTTCAAAATAAAGTTTTTTTAAGGGAAACTAATGTTAAGACCTCAAGTCCTAAACCTTTTTATTTACTTATGGTAATAGTTTAGTTAGTAATCAACGAGAACCTATTTTGAATGTAAAGTTATCCTTGATCATTAGGATTAAGAATAGATCGCTCGAATAACTAATTTTTGCTAATTCTAGAGCATTAGGGTTAGATTGACTTACCTTTATATATTGTCTTTTCATAAAAGTTGATGCATCTTGAAGAATTATGCTTTTCTCATAAAAGAGGTTAGCCCATCAAAGTAACCTATGATATAGTGTAAAGTATTTAGTGTTATCAATAAAACTTTTGATTGTTTTATTCATTCTAAGAAATTTTGTATATATTAATTCTTGCAAGTAAAACTATTACAAATATACTCAAGAAATAATTATAAGATTTTTTTTCAATTGGTCATAAAAGAGTGCAATGGGTACATTATAACAACATAGTGGTATTATAACAATTCAACAATTATAAATGTATGACTCATCAAGATTTGAACCTTGGTTTCTTCTTTTTAAAACTATAAAATCTAAACAATTAAACTTTAATAAAACATAATTATAGTTTAAAATATTTAAATATTTAAACTAATTTATCCTCATATATATTTTATTTAAAAATAAATTATAAAATTGAAAAAACATACATATTTTCTATCAATGACTTACGTCTACACAGTAAGGTGTATTATTTTTTAAAATATAAACTATAAGTATGAATCCAGCTCGAGGAAACGTGAAAATGCGACAAAGTCAAATTCCGGGAAGGAAAGCGACAAAGCATAAATATAAAATTAGATTATCCCGGGAAGGAAAGCAGCAAAACATAAATATAAAATTATAAAAATTGAAAAATATCGTTAGGAGAGCAGAGTAGAAGACATGCAGGATAAAAAGAATTATCCTCATACATATTTTATTAGAAAATGAATTATAAAATTGAAAAAACATACATATTTTCTATCAATGACTTCCGTCTAAACATATTTTAAGTTATATTATTTTAAAATATAAAATATTAATTATAAAATATAAGTATGCATCCAGCTGGAGGAAACGTGAAAATGCGACAAAGTCAAATTCCGGGAAGGAAAGCGACAAAGCATAAATATAAAATTAGATTATCCCCGGAAGGAAATCAGCAAAACATAAATATAAATTTATAAAAATGGAAAAATATCGGCGGGAGAGCGGAGTAGAAGACATGCAGGATAAAAGGAAAATATCAAATATAAAAATAGAAAAACCCCTAATTTAAAATCTAAAATTAGAAAAGTATGTATTGCCTATATAAAGGTCTCATTCGCATTTATACATGATTTGGAATTAGACAGGAGGGTTGTAATTTGTAATCTGATTTTGTTTGAATCCTGCATCTTCGCTATTTTCAACCCCAGTGTGGGAGAAACCTCAGGAATTTAAAGCCTTCCAAGAGCAGCAACAACAAAGAGGAGAACAACAAGTATTGTGCCAGGTACAAGCATGGACAACATCTACTTCCATTGCCCAACAACAGCCTTCTTATTTCTCTAATCAACCCATGCTCAGCCTTCTTATTTCTCTAATCAAGACACGTTGCTGGGCTTGACTCATTTCTCTAATCAAGTCACGTGGTTGGGCTTGAACTACTTGTGCTAGGGTTGAAGACAAGTTAGTACATCATTGTGAAACATTTTGAACATTGGTTTGAGAGATATTGATAGCAATTGTGGAAGTGTTTGAGATCAATTTTGTGAGAGAAAATTGTGCATTAGTGTGATTGATCTTAGAGAGGAAATTTACAACAAAGATAGACCGATTTTTTTATACACTATTTTGATTTGATTTGAAAGAGATTTTGCAAGAGATAGAGATTGGCTAAGTGTGTACAATATTTGTGAGTGTGAAGAACATATTGAGGTTGTGATAGAGCATATCATTCTCTATATGTTCCAAAGGTTAAACGAATTCTAAGTAGAATTTATCTGTGTGAAGAAAGCTTTTCTAAAAGAGATTTAAGTTATGTTTTGTATGCAAGATCTAGAGTTTTTTTAGTAGGTTTTATTAGAAGCATTCAAGGCATATTTGAGTAAGTCTTTGAGAAGGCTTGAGTATATATTTGAGCAAGTCTTTGAGAAAGCTTGAGGATAGATTTGAGAAAGTCCTTGAGAAGTCTTTAGGGTATATTTGAGCTAGTATTTGAGAAGACTTGAAGGTAGATTTGAGCAAGTCTTTTGAGAAGGCTTGAAGGTATATTTGAGCAAGTCTTGAGAGAAGACTTGGGATATTTTTGGTGTAGGTTTGTGAGCAGAGTTAGAGAAGATTTATGCAAGACATCGAATAGAGTTTGGTGTAGATTTGAGATAGAGTTGAGAGTAGGCTTTGGAGGTGACAGAGCAAAGAGGATAGAGATCTCCAGTGGATAGAGGTCCATCAGCCAGTATAGTGGGTACAAAGATCTCCTATGGAGAGAGATCCATAAGCCAAATTAGTGAGGATAGAAGTCTTCTAGAAGTTCATCAACTAGAGAGGAGGGGATAGTGTTCTCCTATGAGTAGAGATCCATGAACCAGAGCAAAGGGGAAAGAGTCTCCCTATGGAGAAAGATCTGTGAACCAGTTGGAGACATAGAGTTATCATGTAGAGAGAGATCCACGAACCATTTGAGGAGATAGAGTTCTCCTAGATCAATTTCTATGAACCAAAGCTAGGGGATAGAGTTCTCCTATGGGGAGATATCCATGAACCAACTCAAGGGGATAGAAATATCATATAGAGAGAGATCAAAAAATTAGAGCATAGGGGATAGGTGTCTCCTTTAGACATAGGTCCATAAACATTGTAATAGGGAGTTGATTCCCAAGATATTTGTCAAGAAAATTTAGAAGAAATTTTTTCACCATGGAGTAGCCCACATTGGATGAACCACTTTAAATTTGTGTCTCTCTTGTGTGTGATGATTTATGTATTACTTTTATTACTACTATTGATATTTCTATTAATAATATTAGATAATATTGTTTGGTAAAGAAAAGTAAAAGTTGATCTTATACTATTCACCTCCCCTCTAAGTATAAGTCTGTGTTCTTTAGTTCAAACCTGGATCAAGGTTGATTTATGTGAATGATGCATATATCAATTAGATATTTTATTCTAGAAGCTTTAGTTCATGCAAATATTGCAATAGGATTCAATATTATGGATTTTTTCAACCTGTATGACAGTCAAAGATTTTTTGGAGAATCTTTCCTCATAGACCCACCACATTTTGCAATCCAATACGTCTTGTAGATCCTAATATTAGCATAGTATACTCAAATTATAACAATATTTTATGTCCCAATAAGACCATAGAATGTAAGAAAATCTAATAGTGAATGTCACAAGAGCATTACTTACAAAGAATTAAGAGATTGAACTACAAAGCATGGAAGGGAAAAATGAAGGCCATTCTCCAATATGAAGAAGTATGAGAGATTTTTATAATAAAGAAACCAAACACTCCTAGTGTAGATGAAGAAAGAGCATGGGATAAAAGCAATAGAAATACATTGATATTGATAACTCTCTTTGTGGATGACCGAGTCCAAACATAAATTCACAACACCGACATGGCTTATAAAGCATGGTCAACTTTACAATAAATGTATGAGGTAAACAATGCATCTAGAATCTTGTACCCCATGAAAAAATTATTTACAATTAAAATGAGAGAAAGAAAAGAAAGTAGATGGATTCTTCATTCAAATGAGTGAGATCAAGAATGTACTCTTTTAAGAAGAAAAAATAGTAGAACATGATAAGCTTATTTTGATTTGTCTAGTGCCTTGATTCTTTTTTGTGCTTGACATAAAAATATTTACTTTTAGTTAGATCTCAAGTTTATATTTTATGACATCGGATCCTCATTATTCATGCATGAGTCTAGGCCTTGATTACAATTCCTTTTATGGAGGTTTATTTTATTAAAATTACCAAATCTATTAATATTTTTATGATATTCACTCCAAAATTTATGTATTTTTCTCTATAATAAGTAGTTCCTAAGATTGTGCTAATTTCCCGAATGCCCTGGATGCTTCTTTATCACTTTTACCTTGTAAATTATTGTTGTTGCTCTATACCCTACATAACTACTATACTATCTATAGATTTCATTATAACTTTATTTTCTATTTCTTCATGCTTTGGTGCCTAAAAATATTGCTTGCATTAAGCAATTATGTCTTGCAACCAAAGTACATTATCTAGATCAAGATGTTTATGGTATTTGAATCGTGTTCTCAAAATTTCCACTATTGTTTACAAGGTCTATATGGAGTGTTATAAGTTGTGGTTGTCTAGTTTGTATTCTCGTAGATACCAATCGTATTCATAGATAGTGTCTAGTATGATATTGTAAGGCACCAACTACAAACAATTATATTCTTCCTATAATTATACTATTTAATCTCTAAATTAGAATGCAAGTAACTTTCCAACGATAACCACTTACTAGTGCACCATAAAATATAAATAATAAATGTCTTCATATGGATAAAAGGCTTATTCTATTCCTAGGGGTCTCCCTATATACCTAATAGTATGTGAGATCTCATAGTCATGTATAAATATAATATAAGGCCTAGGTATTGGAGTTTAATCATCCATCACTTCATTAGATGCTTTATAGCTAGTTTATCTTATCTAGTAACAAAAGCTATCTATGATATTTTAAAACCTCCAATAAAGTATTTAAAACCTATTAAATCTAGGTGAGAGAATATGATGTTGTAGGGTATTTGTAACACAAGCTACTAGAACATACAAAATTTAATAATTTAGAGAAAAATAAACACTTTTTAATGAATAATGTGATATGGTTGCACTATGACTATGATTCTCAAACAAAAATTAGAAATATGAGTCTTGTTTCCACAATGGAATTATCTCCAGAGTAATATTTAATACTAGATGTAATGGTTTTCCTTGTAAGTATTAATAAGAGCCATTATAAACTCACAAAAGGAATAAAATTCTTCAAGTAAACATAATAAGAAAGAATTTAATACTAATATGGATGCATTATATTACAAGATGGTTGTACTTTCCTAGGGGTTGTCAGGAAAATTTAGAAAAAGGAGTTTTGTTGTCATAATAGAACAATACCTAGATTAAGCTTTAACAACAAATGTAATGGTTTTGATTATGAGAGTTTATAAAAACCATTATAAAATCATAAAAGAAATATAATTCTTGAAAATAAACACAATAAACAAGAATATTATTGATAACATTGAAAAGTTTACTTTCTATTGTAGCCCAATTCAAGGGAACAAAATCCTTTATGAGCAAAAAAATATATTCATCCTAAACATTAATATTTAATATTAGCCACAAAATATATTTTAATTATGCAACCTTAATATTAGATATCAAGGGTCACCTTTCAATTCAAAAGTGGTTCCCACTAATTACTAACAAAAGTATTACAATAAATAAATAGGAAGGATTAGTGGATGAGGTCCTAAAAGTATGACATGTTATTTTACATACTTTTATAAGGATGTACTTCCATTATAACATCTCAAATATACAATCTACTTAATATTTCAAGATTTATTTTGTTCATATAATTTACATATTTGGTTATATCTAATATTTTTAATTATTTATTTTTGGGATGGGAAATGTAATATGACCCAAAAGCTCATATGAATTATAAATTATTATTCAACTATCTATACTCAACTCATTAAAGCACTTGACATAAATTTAATTGATGGGTTTTGCAACTCAACTCCATCCATTATTTATACTTTTATTGCCTTTGAATAGCCTAAGCTAGCCATTCTAGCCAACCACCCACGTGAATGTACTAGGGGATAAAAGGCACATATGCCTCTTAAGGGCAATATCACCACACTCAAATACCCCCCATAAATCTCTACGGTGATTCAACCTTGTATACTTCAAACATAAGGCTAAACTAGTACCATATTGCCATTGTACCATGCATTCTAGATGGAATTGTGGCTTGGATATAATTTAATCCTTACATAAAAAATTTCTAATTATCCGATATAGTCCTTTTTAGCTTAGTATAATGATAAGATATAATGCTATATGAAAGAGATAATTAATAAGAGAAAAATTTAAATGTGTACGAGTTTTGAACTCAATACTAGCCAAAAAAATAGGCAACCACCTTTGTGCCTATTTGAGCGATTGCTTATATTTTTAAGTGATTTTCTCATATTTTTCAAGCAAAATAGCATTCATTGTTGAGTGAATTGATACCCTTTACAAATTGAGAACACCCCTTCCTAAGAAAATGGACACCTTTTACTAAGTGAATGAACACCTTTTTCCATGTAAATTAATGTCGCCTTTATATTGAGAGAATTCAAACCCTCTGCAAGCGAATCATTCAATTTGACATAAAACCTTATTACTTTATCATATAAGGGTATTCTTGATGTATGAAGGCAAGGATTAATCGAATCTTCCAATGGATCTAGCCTTCTTGTGGCTATGGAAAGTCTAGGAAAATTCTTACATGGATCAAAAATATAATTAAAAAGGATTAAAAGATATTTCAATTTAGGGGTATTTAAAAATTATCATTGTATTAAAAAATAATGATGTCGGGATCGAATTTATTCATAAACTATCATTTAGAGGTAATAATTGGGAATTTTGAGCATATCTATAGTGAAGAAGAAAGTGATATTTATGCAAATAAGTTGAAGAATAGAAGCTTCACTAAGAAAGGAAATAATGCATAAATAAGAAACATGGATCATAAAAGAGAAGGTGAAGAAAGGACTAAGAGACTAAAGGGTTTAAGATAAGATTTATTCAAAGGATGTTGTTTTCATGTAATCAATTTGGTCACAAAGCTATGCATTGCAGAACTCATGGAAAGGAGTATGAACTCACTAAAAGGAATGTCAAATATTTAAAATATGGATAGTTCTTTCAAGGATATTGCTACTCTTATAATCGCTTTGGTTATAAAGTAATCCACTACAGGGTTCATGATAGAAATGAGTATGGCTTCACCAGGAGGAACTTCAAGAAATTCACACCTTCTAAGAACTACAACATTTAGTGTTACAAGTGTAGTAATCTTGGGCATAAGACCAAGTGGTGTAGAACAAAGTTTTTAGAACTTCTAGAGATAAGAAAGAACAAGGACACTCAAAAGGATAAAAAAAGGTATGCTACAAAAATATTGAAAAAGAAGGTTGATAAAGAAAAAGAGTATTGTATGCTAGGATTAGAGCTATTCCCACCTCAAAATTAATCACCTCAAGGAGAGGAGGTGGGGAGGGGGTTGAGCTAAGAATATTATCTTTAGCCCAAAGGAGTCACTTGTCATTGATGTTAAAGGGGGAGATATTTGAGTAAGGGGAAGAACATTCAGTCAGGAGGAGCAGATTTGGGTTTCAATGGTAGAAAAATGAATATTTAGAGAGGGTTGCCATCAATGACAAAGGGGGAGATTATTGGAAATTTTGAGTATAGTATTGTCATTGATGTCAAATATTTGATGTTATTGATTGTCATTGATGTCAAAGTTGAAAAATAAATGCAAAGGAATTTTCCATGGTTCTGAAAGCAAGCAAAATAATTTTGAAGAAAAGCATTATAATATTTAAAAATTATTAAGAGATTTTGGAAAAGGATTTTTCATTGGTGCAAAACAATTCAAGCCAAAAGGTTTACTTTATTTATTATAATATTTTTTTAAGTATTATAATACCTAAGTTTAAAATTATATGGCACCAAAGACAATTCAAATTATTTTTAAATAAATTTGAAATGTGGATCGATGTCTAAAACGTGCATGAAAAGCATATAAATACCCTAAGTCTTTGGAAATAAATGGTGTGGTTAATAATTCAATTTTTTTGCAATCGTGCAAGTGGTGACAAAAAATAAATAAAAGAGGAAAGCATTGATTTCAAAGCATAGAAGGAGAAAAAAATTAAAAAATTCATTCAACCCTTGACGTCATTCACCGGGATAGCCTAGCGGTGGCTATACTTGTGCTAAGGTGTTTGTAAGGCAGAGGTTTATGGTTTGATTATCCCTAGCACCAGTTTTTAAAGGGTTTTATTATTTTCAATGAATGCACCAAGGAATAAATATAGAGGCCTACACGATAGGTCTTAACCGCTTCGCTAGCACAAGTGGTCAAGCGTTGTCTTAGGTGGTTGAGGTTGGAGGGTCAATTCCTATTTGTGCCAGTATTAATAATTTTTGGTAAAAGGTATGTGCCAAGGTTGATTAATATTTACTTTTCTTGGTGTTTGAGGGGTGTGCTATGGTGTAAAGTTTTTTGGCATATAGGAGGTATAAGGATAATTTATTTTTGCCAAATATTTTGAAGATATTGTTGTCATTAAAATTTATTTTGATATATATGCAAGAGTAGGAGTGATAAGGTGTAAATGGTTGATTTAATATTGTAAATCAATGTTATGAGTCATTGAGTGGTTTGAAAATTATTTTATGAAAGTGGGAGATGAAAATGTGTAAAATGTGTCTTTATTGTTTGTAATATTTACATTAATATTTGAAGGACTTGGTTCATGATTTGATGTTTTATTTTGAAAAACCAAGGGAGTTATAGAGCATTGGTTTGGAATAAAATTGAGCATATCTTTTTGAGAAGGAAATTCATGTGGATGGTTTGAGAAAGTATTTTCCTATCTAACCCTTGAAGTGGCACTAGAAAAATTAGGTGTTTATGAGACATGTCTTTGAAGACATCTCCATAAGAGCAAAACAAGAGGTATGGGCACATCATTCCTTATTTAAGGTGTTTTATTGAGTAAATATTTCTAAATTATAAGGTGGATATAAAATGATTATTTTGGTAAGCATTGTTGAAAATATTTAAGTTAGGGTTTCAGATCTACATGTGCATCAATTATTAAAGGAAGTTGAAAAATTATATTGTATTGTTTTTTTTTTTTTTTTTGGGTTTTGGAATTTGAGAGTTGGAACGTGTGGGTTTGACTTTTGTGCTAGAGATTGTTAACTACTTATGCTAGGGTTGAAGACAAGTTAGTATATTATTGTGAAATATTTTAAACATTGGTTTGATAGATATTAATAGCAATTGTGAAAGTATTTGAGATCAATTTTAAGAGAGAAAATTATACATTAGTGTGATTGATCTTAGAGAGGAGATTTGAAAGAAAGATAGACCAATTTTTTTACACACTGTTTTGATTTGATTTGAAAGAGATTTTGCAAGAGATAGAGATTGATAAGTATGTACAGGATTTGTGAGTGTGAATAACATATTGAGGTTGTGATAGAGCATATCATTCTATATATGTTCCAGAGGTTAAACAAATTCTAAGTAGAATTTATCTGTGTAAAGAAATATTTTGAAAGAAATTTAAGTTGTGTTTTGGATGCAATATTTAGAGTTATTTTAGCAGGTTTTGTGAGTAGCATTAAAGGTAAATTTGAGCAAGTCTTTGAGAATTATTAAGGGTATATTTGAGCAAGTCTTTGATAAGGCTTGAGGGTATATTTGAGTAAGTCCTTGAGAAGTCTTGAGGGTAGATTTGAGCAAGTCTTTGAGAAGGATTGAAGGTAGATTTGAGCAAGTCATTTAAGAAGGATTTAAAGCATATTTTAGCAAGTTTTGAGAGAATACTTGGGGTATTTTTGGTGTAGGTTTGTGAGAAGAGTAAGATAAGATTTGTGCTAGACTTGGGACAGATTTTGGTGCAAATTTAAGATACAATTATGAGCAGGATTTGGAGGTGACAGAGCAAATATGATAGAGTTCTCTAGTGGATAGAGATCCATCAACCAGTGTAGTGGGTATAGAGGTCTCCTATGGAGAGAGATCCATAATCCAAAGTAGTGGGGAAATTTTATTTTAGAAGTTCATTAGCCAAATTAGATGGGATAGAGTTCTCCTATGGGTAAAGGTACATGAACTAGAGCAAAGGAAAAATAGTTCTCTTGTGGAGAGATATCTATGAACCATATGAGAGATAAAGTTCTCTTATAGAAAGAGATCCACAAACCAATTGAGGAGATAGAGTTCTCTTATAGAAAGAGATCCACAAACCAATTGAGGAGATAGAGTCATCCTAAAGAGAGATATCCACAGACTAGAGCAAGGGGATAGAGTTCTCCTATGGATAAAAATACATAAATAAAAGCATAGGGTATTTGTATCTTCTTTGGATAGATATCCATAAACATTGTAAAAGGGAATTGATTCCTAAGGGATTTATTGAGAATCTTTAGAAGAAATATTTTCTTTGTAGAGAAGCCCACATTGGATGAACCATGTTAAATTTTTTTCTGCATTATGTGTGATAATTTTCACTTTACTTTGGTTATTACTATTGATATTACCATTGATAATATTGGATAATATTATTTGGGAAATAAAAGTAAAATTTGATATTATACTATGCACCCTCCTCCTCTCAGTATAAGTTTGTATTCTTCAATTGGTATCAGAACGATTTCCTTCAGAAGAGTCTAATAGATTAAAGGAAGATATTACAAGAATACATATGGCATCTCAAAATGGATCTTTATCAAATAATGCACCATTATTTGATGAAAATAATTATACCTTATGGAGCATAAAAATGAAGACTTACTTGATGGCACAAGAATATGAGACATGACAATCATTTGAGGATGAGTTCACACATACAACCTATCCTCCCATAGATAAATATGGTAAGCCATTGCAGGTGAATATTACCAAGGCTATGAATAAAATATTGAGTGGTTTACATGAACCAAAATTTGTGAAAGTTATGCACTGCAAAGATATGAAACCAGAATCAAGTGGTGAGTCAAGAAGTGATGAAGAAGCTAACTATGGAAGAAGAAAAAATGACTCAAGAAAGCACAAAGATATGAAAACAATGAAATATTTCAACTATGGAAATTTTGGTCACCATGCATCTAATTGTCTATAAACTGAATGCAGTAGCAGTGAAGAGAAACAAGATCATAAGAAAAAGAAACCAAGAAAATCCAGGGATGAAAGTAAAAAAGGTATGGTCAAGGTAAGCATAAAAAGAAGTTATTTTAAAGGTACAAGAAGAGTTTGTATGTTTACAAGGCAAGCAAGACCTCAAGTGACATATATGAAAGAATCCTAAATAGTGAACAAGAAGAGATTTTATTTTTGGTAATAGAATAGGAAAAAATGCTCCTATTGAAGATAAAGTTAAAAAAATTGAAGATGCTCTTGGAGATAAAGAAGTACAAATAAATTCAAAAAATGAAGAGGAAGGCATAGTAGATCTAGAAGAAAAACTTATTTTTTCTCTCAGAGAATTGAAAAAGGTTAGAAAGCATAATTCAAAACTAAGGGCTCAAGTTCAAGAATGTGAGGAAGAAAAGAAAAGCCTATACAAGACCTAAAAAACTCAAAATCTAAGGCAAGGATATTTGAAGAGGTCATGAGTGAAAATTTAGGGGTAAAAGAGTTAGAATGTAAAAGACTAGAACAAGAAGTAGTTTCACTAAGAATAGAAGTGAAAAAATCTAAGGATATGCTACAAAGATTCAAGAAAATTTCAAAGACTTTGGATAAGATTATAAATGTACAAGGATCATCATCTATCAAAATAGGATTTGGTTTTGAGGAAGGACAAGGTAAACAAGAAGAAGGGTCAAGCTCAAACTCAAAATAAGAGGAAGTTTTAGAGGAAAAGAGTGAAGAAGAAAGTGAGATTTATGTAGATAAGTTGAAGAATAGAAGCTTCACTAAGAAAGAAAATAATTCATAAACAAGAAACATGGATCATAAAAGAGAAGGCAAAGAAAGGACTAAGAGACTAAAGGGTTTAATGATGAGGGCATCAAATGAGAGACTAGGGTTAGGTTCCTTAGTTAGGCTAGGTCTTAGGGCTTAGTCCACTTTTAAATAAATTATTTAATATTATAGGTGAGACTTGGTGCTCACATAGTTTTAGGTTTGCCGAATTTTAGTTTAATGACTTCTATATTAGGTTTACCAACTTGTTGTAATTTTGGGCCTATATTAAGCCCTTTATTTTAATTTAATGGACATGTTGGTTTATACCACAACAGTGGTATCAGAGTAGGACAAATTGTGAGGTTTTGGGTTATTACCGATCTCATAATGGTTTTGGGTTCCTCTGACCATTTATCCTATTTGAAGATTTTTAAATTTTATGCAAAAGTCACTGAACACATTTTGAAAATTTTGTTGACGATTTTGCAAATCAAAATTTGCTTCACATATTGTTGCAATTTTTCCTTGAAAATTTATTGAAGTAATAATTTTTCTCAATTACGTTGTTGTCCAATTTTTATCAAGTAACATTTATCCTCTACAATGGAAGGGCACTAAATACAACAGTGAGTTACCGATTGAGTGGTCGATCATCACAAATTATGAAGGACGTCGTCCCGACTACTAATGACCCATTAGCTATTTTGGCAATCTTCAGTGGGTGTTACCATTATTTGTAGCACCTGCACTATCTAATTATTTGTTAGATATGAAAATTTGTCACACCTGACAATTTTTCTTACCGCTGCCCAGATTGGTGCACCTATTGTAGCATTTGCAATTCCACCATCATAATGCAATATAACAAAGCCTATCAAAAACTTAGATCATGAACACAACCCTAAAATGACACTTTAATGTAGTACCTCTAACATTGTAACTAACCTAATTTGCCCTTGCACATGTTTGTTCTATGGGTGAACATTATTTGGCCAATCTACCACAACTTTCCATCGGGTGATCAACCAAATTAAGCATCACCAACACATAACTCAAATCGATTGCATGGTTGGCATATTTTGATCAAATATGCTCTATTTTCCTACCTATGGTGTGACATGAAATAACTCTATTTGCAAGCATTCCAAAGATACACGTAGATACAGTCTATAATCTCCATCACAACATAGATCCAAATTCATGGACATTTCTATGAAGCATAAAAATGCTAAATTTAGATCTCTCACCTTTTATTACCCGCATTTCAATACATATTGAAACCATAGAATACAACCATATGATCAGATGTAAACTTTAATCCATTAATTTTGGATCTTGATCTATGAGTGGTGGATCTCAATCAATTGCATGGTTACATCTGCCTTTCCATTGCCATGTGATGCATTTGTGACACATCTCTTCTATGATGTATGTTTGCATGAAGATTCTTTAATCCCATATTTAGTGGGTTGAATACTTCTATCGACTTTATTAAGGATGAAGACACCCATGTACATTAGCTAGCACACACTTTCTATGAGTACTGATTACAAAAAGGTTGACCACTCCAAATGAATAGTGGCTACCTATAGACACCAAAACAACACCAATCCGATTATGTGACAACAAGCGCTGATCGCATTGACACAAACAGCCCCTAGGGCAGCCCCCAGAGGTTAAACAGTGGTCCTAACCACTCCCAAAAGTAGTTTTGGAGGTCAAAGGTCAATTTGGCACCTTTTTGGCACCTTGCTCTCTACTCGTCCCACCCCGGGATGAATACAAACTGGCATTCATCCCACCCAGGGATGAATAGCAGCATTCGCCCCAGGGTGAGGCGAATAGCAAGTTTGACTGGCAAAAAGTCAAACCTCGACAAGTCCGCCAGTTAACTGAGGCTTCAGGCCATGCAATTGCGAGGAATAGCTTTAAATCAAGAAGAGAGACTTTTGTCATGCATGTCTTTATTTTAGAGACCTCATGCAAGGAGATTCTAAATCAGGGAATTATCTTTTCTCTCAAAATAGGACAATCAACTCAAGTGGCGCCCTCGCATGCGCATTCCAAACAAAGAGACCCTAGGTCTATAAATTGGTGAGTTTTCTCACCCAAAAGATATATAGAGAAGGAGCATTTGAGCAATGAAGTGCTGCCAATTTACATACCTACTTGCGATTTGTGCCTTTCACATCCTTAATCTCTCATTCGAAAGGGAGGTTATTGGGTGATTATTGGAAGCACGAATCCGGACCCAAAACCCAATTTTTGGCCACAATATTCCACAAAATTTGTCGACAACACCCCATAAGAAGTTTTGGACCCATCCCAAGTGGATTGGTGCCGAAACAGTGTCCCAAACGGTGGGCGTTCTGCCCCCGGGCGCCCCCCAAACTGTCACAGTCCTATTCGCCCCACCCCGGGATGATTAGAAATATGTGATATATTTCTCTAATTTTTATTTTGCATCTTATTCTAGGTCTGTTAAATAGGCTGTAGTTTAAATTTCATTTCATTCTGAGCAATTTTGACCAGGTTTTTATCATTTCCCGCCTTTACTAACTTGCAGATGGCACTAGAAAAATCTGGGTGATAGAGGCCAAATTGGAGAAATCTGACCATCTGGGTCTTCCCAAAACACCCCCAATTAGCTAACCCCAACTTTGCAGGTCATTTGGAGCTTTCTGGATAGGACATTGAAGAGGGTGCTTTCTGACAAGTTATTGCAGGTCTATTCGTCCCACCCTGGAGCGAATACAAATATGTGAGGAATTTCTAGACTGTTCTTTTTGCAGTGGCTTCCTGGTAACATATTTATGCTTCTATAAAAATTTTAGGTCGATCTGAGGTCATTTGATTATCGTTTTAATATTTTCATGCATATACTGACAGTAGGCCTTGGGAAATACATGCTTTATTCTATCTGCAGGTGCTACTAATATTTTCTGTTTCTTTGAACGTAGGTTTTTGACATCAGAAGAGAAGGAAGGAGTGAAAAATCATATACACAAGTGGCGGTGACGTTTTGGTCCGCCCATCTTACATGTGGGCACGCGGAAGAAGGATTGCTATCATGGATGTGATCAAAAACATATTTAACGCTCCTATCCCCTAAAAAGGAAGGAGACGTATTGTAACACGACTTTGAAAGCACATCAATAAAGAGGACCCTATTCCATATTGCTTTTATCTTGTGTCGATTCGCTCATGTTCTTTCCTTTTTATGCATTTTTCAATACATAGGCTTTTGGCGTTAAGTTTGGTTTTAGACGCATCGTATTCAGCATATTCCTTTTTGTTTCCGTATCCTCGTGCTTTCAGTGGCGATCACGGTGGGACCTCTGTCCCTTGATTTTTAAGATTAACCTTCTGATTAAAGTTGCTTGTTTTTGCTTACAGGTACCAAGTTTTCCAACGCTGGACTATTTCAGAGCAGAAATTCAGAGACATCCGATTTGGGCAGAGAAGAGGTAGAGGTCTTAAACACCTTCTATCAAAATTTTGTTGTTTGTTCTCTGGTTATTTGCTTGCATAGGAGAGTTTGAATGCTTGTTTGCTTCATTTATGCAACTTAAAAAGAACCCCACACACCACGTGGTAAGTTAAAACAACAAGGAGTTGGTCGTAAAACCCCAACCCTTGAGCAAGACCAACGGTGGATTTCATCACCACCTTGGCTTGAGATACTGCATACATTACCCCGATCGTGACTGTTGCTAGACGTAAATCCTGATGAAATCTGACCAAGTGTAGCTGGGGTGATTCCCAGCGCATGAGGATAAGTCTTCTATGGTAGGTGTCATAAACAGAGCGATCCCCCTTCCGTACCGCCTATGTTCCACGTACCATCTGCTCTCACGTACCAATAGTTTCCCTCACGTAAGGGCGGGTATATAGAGAGGTTGGTATATCGGTCTGGCAATGGTATATCGAAGGGGCGACCATTTTTTGGGAGTCATAAGAGCCATCATTTTGCATTTAAACGTTCTTTCCACAAACTTTCAAAATGAACATCAAAAACACACTGAACCAGGTTTAGGGCACACTTTTAATCGTTAAACGAGATAATCATTGTTTGTGTGTGTGATATTTCCTATTTAGTGTAGCATAAGAAATCCTAAAAAAAGATAAAAATCTACGCATCTTTAGGTAAGCATCACCATGGTGTACACTCGTAGCCGAGCCCAATCATGGGCAAGCACTGTAGAAAGTGCACCAAGGGGGACAAGTCACCTCCGATATAGTCCTGAGGACTTGGTCATCCCGCCTTGGTGGCCTGACACACAAGATAGTCCACATCATGCCATAACAGAATAGGACTATAGAGGCACCTCTTTGAGGGGCACCCCCACTCAGCATAGGTCCTTTCAAGAAGAGAACCTACACGTAGCACTCAACATAGATAGGAGACCTCCCTTAGATGCTCATTATGAGTGGCCTAGTGATGAAGTGTTAGAACAACAGAGGGTCCAGAAGGAGGGGCCACATGATTTCTTCATCCCTCCTCTACCCCAGATTACTGTTAGAAACACTAGACCAAATCTAGAGTATCAGGCTTTCCAGACAGGGCAAGACAATTCTGCCCGCACTTTGCATGCATATGAAAGGGAGGACGAGGAAGACTACCATGTTCCTCAAGAGTAGTACACAATGCAGGAGCGATGTACCTCCATGCCTGCCATGTATCAGGATCACCCATTGAGGCTACAGCCTCGGGTTAATGCAGCTAACCTCGACAGAGGAAAGCAACCCATAGGGGTCTCGGATCACCACGACCGAGATAGACATGTAGGAGAGGCATCTAGGCTTCCTAAACAAGAGACGATGGAACAAATTGACTTGGCATTTGCCAAACATGCCACCCACCAAGCGCAAATCATGCAGCTTAGGCAAGATCAAGAATAGTTAGAGCATCTGTACCGCCTTAGCAAAGAGCGCATTCAATGTCAGACAACCGAATTGCTTCATAACAATGTGCCTGCGAAGGTTCCAATCCCTCGTGCACATAAAGTAGAAGTGTATGAGAGGCATAACCCCTTGGTACGAGACAGGTCCACGCGACCTTATCAAGTATTGCCTCCGAGACCTCCTAGACCTGAGCGGGAGGCCACTCCCCAAAACAATGATGGGCACCCTCCGCGGGCACCCACCCATGTGTATAGGTCTCGACCAGGCACTCCTCAAGAAGCCTATGAGGAGTATGAACAAGAAGAAGAGTGGGCTGAAATGCTCTACCAAGGCAGAGGGGGTGCTATCCAGCTACCTCTCAATAGGCCTCAAGTTCCCCGCAACCCACAATGGGAGCAAACTAAGGAGGAAGAAATTAAATCCTCTGATGCATATAAAGCGCTGCTAGAGCGCTTAGAGTCTATGGAGATCAAGACTTCTGGGCCCCAAAATCCCACTTTACGCCAACTCCGTAGTCATCCTATGCATCCGTCAGTGTCGGCACCTCCATACCCGAAACACTTTAAACTACCCCAATTGGCACTCTTTAGAGGGGAGGAGGATGCCCAAGAGCATGTGACTAGATTCCTGAGCCAGTGCTTTGGTATTCAGGACAATGATGCTTTGTTATTAAGAACATTTATAACCACATTCGTAGGCCCTACCTCGGATTGGTTCACCCAATTACCAAAACATAGCATCAGTAACTTGGATCAGCTAGTGGACGCGTTCCTCGAATGCTTCACCTTCAACACTAAGAAAAAGGCGTCATTAAGTGACCTAGCTAGCCTCAGGAAGTATGAGGAAGAAACCATGGTGGCATACGGGAACCGGTGGAGGACGTTGCTTTCAAAGCTGCCTTACCTCCCTCCCATGTCAGACCTGACCCAAATGTTCTCAAAAAGTTGTTTGAGATCGATCTCCATGCTATTGCAGCTACAGCAATATGCCAGTTTAGAGGAAGCTCTGGTGCAAGCCAGAATCATTGAGGAGATTAAGATACAGGATGGTGAGATCACCAAACCTAAGAAGAAAGAATGGACCAAGAACACTAAAATAGGGACCACGCAACCGAAACCCGCTGTGGTTAATCAGGTTGCTATCAACGTCCCTAAGCCTGCACAAGCAACACAACCTCAAAAGGCTAACTATCAGGCGGTGCCTCCTAACAACTATGAGAGAGAAAACCAAAGGTAGGAACAAAATTAGCAGCGTCACCCTAGGCGACAATTTACTCCTTACACAGAGTCCAGGGACTCTCTGTTTGACCGCTTGTCAGCGGTGAACTTGATCAACCTTCCAGAGATTCAAACTATAGACCCCAATGCACCGAAGCCTAAGGGGTACCGAGAGGACTTGTACTGTAGGTTCCATAGGCGTAAGGGACATGATCTTAATGCATGTTGGAAGTTCAAAGGTTTGGTACAAGACCTAATCGACAACAAGACATTGGCAGTGGACAACCCCGTAGCGCCAAACAACCAACATATGGGAGTCTTCAGAGACCCCTTGCCTACCCATGAGGCACAGGAAAAACCCCTTCAAGTCAATGAGGTGCAACAGAATTTCCCCATGCAGGGGTATGTAGGGATGATAAGCATAGTGACTAGGAACAAGAGATATCCAGGAGCTGCCCCCATGATAGCCACAAGAGAGGTTCCATCGACGTCACAAACTCAACAACACCCTACGCAACTTCCCCCGCCTAGACCAGTGGCCATGATTTGGACTAGACTTACCCAAAGTCTAAGGACCACGTCGGCTAGGCTCTCCATATATGAGCTCATTCAACAATCAATGCCCCATCGGGAGGCTCTAATGGAGATTTTAAAGGCCATCGAGCTGCAGCCCCATGAAGCGAACTCTTTCAACAACTTTGTGGGACATGTAAAACAATGTATAGAACCAGTCATCACCTTTAGAGAAGATGAATTGAAAATAGTGACTGGTGATGTGGCGGATCCACCCCTGCACGTTATTGCATGGGTCAACGGGATTCCGTATAAGAGGGTGTTGGTGGACACTGGCTCATCCAGTAATATCATCACTACAATAGCACTGAAACATTTGAAGTTGCCAGCATCTCACATCGTGGCCTCCACTTATACACTGTGAGCATTCAATGATGCAATCTGCTCGACAGTTGGCACAATTGTCCTACCTATCCAAGTGGGACAAAAGACTATTCATACATTGTGCCACATCTTGGAAGGTGAGATGGCTTATAATATCTTGTTGGGCCGGCCTTGGATTAGGGACATGAAGTGTGTCCCTTCAATAGCTCATCAGTGCCTAAAGTATACATTTGAAGGATAGGTGCATGTAGTCCCGGTAGACTTGGAGCCCTTCAAATACTGCAATACAGTGCAATTCATGCCGCAATCGACTCTTCCATCAACACATTTGGATTTTTAGTTGAATCCATCTCAACAGGGTCTGATTCCGTAGGCATCTCCAGTGATTAATCCATCGAGTCCTCAGTCGGGTCCATCTTCCTCCGCTAGTCCTTCAACAACGATGCCACCTACGGTGGCCACATCCAAGGACAAGGGAAAGAAACCCCTAGAAGAGGAACCACCTCTAGTCTCAACCATCTCGACAGAAGAGATGCCTAGCAGAATGGAAGTCGAGATGCCTAGTTCGCCCCACATGGAGTGGACTCAGGAAGGACTCCCATTCGCTCCCCCTCAACCACCAACGGTCACCGTTGAAATGGCCAACATGGGCCTAGGGGAGTATCTAGTGAGGAACATTGTAGCAATGCCCACACTTGAGTCCATGCAGGACATGGGGAGGCCTCGACTCCCCATCGGCTCAGTGGTTCCTTTAGGCTACCCACCCAATCAGACAAACTTTGTTTATGGGGGCCTGGATAATGGCGTTGAAACTTGTATGCAAGAAGATGAAGATGAAGAGCCCTTTTTGAGGACGTCAACTATCTATCCAACCCTAATTTTGCTTTAAGATATCTTGGCCAATGCAATTGGCATGGATATGGGTTGGGTAGGTATGAGCAAGGAGTGCGTGTTCTTTGCCAACCGAGATATCAAATGTCGTATGACAAGTCAGGAGTAGGGTTCAACCACCCCTTGCCCCTAGACATCTTGGTGGAGAACATGCAAGGCCTAGGGATAGGCAACAAGGATGGGTTGGCATCAGATCCATATGCCAATCCTAACACAACCTATACATTGGGAGATTATCTCCCATTGCTAACAACCAACCTTGTTGACCATAACAACCCTTTCCCTTCGGCCGAACAGGGAGAAAATTCAAGGACTCACCCACAAGAGGGATATGGACAAGACCAAGAAGGGTCTTTAGAGGATGAGTCGGAGTACGAGGTAGCACCTTGGGATCCTTTCGAGTCTGATAGCAATCATTCACAAGTATATCCCATGGATGATGATCAGGAGAGCTTCCTAACAATGTTCCCTTTGGATGCTCCATTTGAGCATATGCCACCTCAAGAGAATCAGGTCCCCCCGTAGAGAGCGGAACAACCTCGATGGGACCACATTAATTTGCTCGAACAAGATGAGCCTCATATGTCGCAAACCACTGTTGGAGCCAATGAAGGCCTTTGGATCTCTAATAGTGATTACGAAGATGAAACCGAGATGGCCTATCTCAATCACATGCGACAGATGCAACAACAATATCCCTTGGATATAGATGACATGTTTGAACACCTGCACATAGGGCCAAGGCATAGGTGGCACTTAAACCAAGCGCAGTTATAGCAATTATTGCACCCACCACTCTAGGTACACAGAGAGCATCTTCCACCTGGAGACCCTATCAAACCATCAGTGCCTAGGGCGAACCTTGTCTTCGTCTCCGCACATAGGGCCGATCCATTTGTGCCAATACCCACAGAGCCAGATCCGGAGCACAAAGATCATCTAGGATGTCCGAGTTACAACACCCATGGTAATGGAGACCACAATCATTTCATCAACATGATCTCCATTGATCTAACCGCCCCCATCCATGATCCAATCGACCCGACACGGTCATTGTATCTAGACCTAGATGCTATTGACTGGGATCACGCTGACACACCACCATCCCCATCAGAGTACTGGCCTTGTGGTGGGATGTTCCATTTCACCCCAGGACAGACTCAGGATGTCTTCCATGCTGAAGAGGAACCCGATGTTCCAAATGATGATCTAAATTCAGCAAATGATATCCACTTGATCCCAACTCCACACTAGGCTAGACAGTCTTGATAGCGGCACCAGAACACCTCCCCTGGAGCAATCCGAGTGAAGGCATCAGCATAGTGCCCTATGACACCTGCCCATCATCGAATTTGACCTTGCTCCTTTGACCTCTGCCACAGTACCCTATATCTGATCTCCTGGTCTATCATCTCCGCCTGAGTCATCCAGAGCAGCCCCATCAGCCTCTCCACTGCTATGTGCTACCAAGCCTAGCACTACAACAAGTAGCTGCAACTAATCCCTTCTGCTTTCGGCAGTGGACCTCATACAGCTCATCATAGAGTTGTGCCATTAGAGTCTGTCCCCATCTCATAATCATCGATGCATCTATCGGACACTCCACCAACTTGAACACCACCTCTAGTAGGTTCCATGGGAACCTTGCATCCAAAGATTCAGGGAGTAGCATGTTGGAAATGATGCCCATGAGTAATGTGTGCCTCACTCCCAACACACCCCTCTTTATCCACCATCGAACCAGTATGCCACCAATCTGGCAGTCACCCTCTGCCCTCTCCACTGGGCTCTCCACACCCATCTCCTCCCCATACCCAAAATAGCGTATCAGTACTGTTGTCCTTTGCTCCCATAGCGTCTTTCGGATCGGCAATCCGTCTATTGGAATCTAAATATATCGATAGACATCCTCCAAGGTCACCATCATTTCCCCTGTTGGGAGATGGAAGTTGTTGGTTCGGGGATCCCATAGGTTGATCAGGGCCGTTAGATAGGCCCGATCCTTGACCACCGGCTCTAGCCGAGTCACCTACATGAGTCCAAGGGCATCAAGCTATTCCCAGTCAACCAAAGTAGGCACCCGGTACCAGCTCTTCACAACCTGCAAAAGAAAACATCACAAAAACATTAAAACAATGAAAAAATTGTACAACAATACCATGAATACACAACAAATGCATCAAAATGTATAGCAAAAAAAATATAAAAAAAACAAAATACATTCAAAAACCTAATTTGTCAGATCTAGGTTTTTTAACTCTAACTGATAAATTAACAACAAAAATATTAAAAAAATCATTGGTCAGTTCTAGGGTTTTTAACTCTAACTGCTCAATTAAAAAACAAACAAAAACAGTCACAAAATAATTTTTTAGACCTAGGGTTTTTAACTTTAAACTGGAAAATTAAAAACACAAAAACAACAACTAGGGTTGAGCTACGTTTTTACGTTCATTTTTACCCTACGTTTCTCACCTAAGTTTTGAACTTTGTTCAATTTGGGTTAAGCGAGGTTTTAAGTTATGTTCTAAACTAAGTTTTTAAGCTCAATTTTCAACTAACTTTTGCTCTTTGTTTGACTAGGGTTATTCTAATTTTTAAACTAAGTGTTAATTTTGATAGACTAAGGTTTCATTTTTAACCTTAAACAAAAAAATAAACAAAAGAACAAGAAATAAGCAAATTGTGGTTTTCCAATTGCAAACAAAATAATAAAGAGGAAGGGCACTCACTGGTATCACTTCGGCTCTGCTGCTTGATTCTATGTGTGAACTCATGGTCGCAAGAACAATTCAGCAGTGCTTCGCTTCACAGAATTGACCTCCTCCTCCTTAGAGCTCCAAATCGCCAAGAAAAACAAATGCAAATGAGCCCAAAACTTAGTTTTGGCCTTTAAATAGGATTTTTGAGCCTGTACTCGTTCCCCTCTGGGATGATCACTCTGGTTAGTGATCATCCCTCCTGGGACGAATACTAAATAGGAATTCATCCCACCCAAGAACGAATACAAAGCAAAAAATTCAAAAACAGCAAAAACTGCACAAAAATGCACCAAAATAAGCCCTAAAAGTGTCCGATAAGAGTGCTTTTGCACTTGACATTTCGGGCATGCAAAACAGATGTCGGGGTCACAAATCCTCACTATCCTACTCCCTAAGAAGGCTACCATAGCTGGACCACTCCACGAGAAGATGGATTTTCAAGAATTTCATTACCAAACGGCGTCACCAAAACGGGTCAAAACCCAACCAAAAATAGCAATAACATTGCCGAACGAAGGCGCTTTTATGCCTGACATTCTTGGCATCCAAAATAGACATTTGTATTACAAATTGTCCCTATCCTACTCCCTAATAAGGCTATCATAGCTGGATCACTTTGTGGGAGGATAGATTTCTGACTATTTTAGCTCCAAAATGCATCACAAAAAGGGTTAACACCCACCAAAAACAGGTCAGAATGTTCGGAAACTACTTTCGCATTCAATGGGAAACAACTGAAGGCACCCTTACCTAAGTCATCTTGAGTCAAGTGACTCGTCACTTTTCTCATGTTGGTCATTCCCTCATCGATTCGTCGCTTGAGGGGGTAGTCACACTTAGTTACCAATCAACAAAAACATACCCAATCAAGGAAATGACACGCATTCAAATGATCATTGACAAAGACAATCGTGCCCCTGATTGGGGTAGCAAACAAGCAATAATCACAAGCTGATCAAACACTTGGCATTCATGAATCATGAACTCAAGGTTCCCACAGACAAAAGGTTGCACCCTTTGCTTATTCATGACTGATAAATGTCCAAGTTCAAGTAACACCTCACCAAAAAAATGTTAACACTTGAATTGAGTTCCTTAGCTCTTCAAAAGCAAGGATTCAAGAATGTGTGCCCTTTCCATACTTGGGGCATCAAGATTTGGTTAGGTTACTGAGAAACCCTAATCCTTAGTGCTTTGGTTATCTATTTTTTCTTGGTGTTGTGCCTTGCATGGCACTTCCCAAAAATGAGCATTTGTAGACACCAAAATAGCACCAATCCGATTATGTGACAACAAGCACCGATCGCATTGACACACACAGTCCCTACGGTAGCCCCTAGAGGTTAAACAGTGGTCCTAACCACTTCCAAAAGTAGTTTGGAGGTCAGAGGTCAATTTGGCACCTTTTTGGCACCTTGCTCTCTGCTCGTCCCACCCAAGAACAAATACAAACTGGCATTCGTCCCACCCAGGGATGAATAGCAGCATTCACCCCAGGGTCAGGCGAATAGAAAGTTTGACTGGCAAAAAGTCAAACCTCGATAAGTCCACTAGTTAACTAAGGCTTTAGGCCATGCAATTGCGAGTAATAGCTTTAAATCAAGGAGAGAGAATTTTGTCATGCATGTATTTATTTTAGAGACCTCATGCAAGGAGATTCTAAATCAGGGAATTATATTTTCTCTAAAAATAGGACAAACAACTCAAGTAGCACCCTCACATGCGCAATTCAAGCAAAGAGACCCTAAGGTCTATAAATTGGTGAGTTTTCTCACCCAAAAGATATACATAGAAGGAGTATTTGAGCAACGAAGTGCTTCCAATTTACATACCTACTTGCGATTTGTGCCTTTCACGTCCTTAATCTCTCATTCGAAAGGGAGGTTATTGGGTGACTATTGGAAGCACGAATCCGGACCCAAAACCCAAATTTTGGCCACAACAATCCACAAAATTTGTCGACAACACCCATAAGAGGTTTTGGACCCATCCCAAGTGGATTTGTGGCGAAATAGTGTCCCAAATGGTGGGCGTTCTGCCCCCGGGTGCCCCCCAAACTATCATAGTCCTATTCGCCCCACCCCGGGATGATTAGAAATCTATGATAGATTTATCTAATTTTTCTTTTGCATATTATTCTAGATCTGTTGAATAGGCTGTAGTTTAAATTTCATTTCATTCTGAGCAATTTTGACCAGGGTTTTGTCATTTCCCGCCTTTACTAACTTGCAAATGCCATCATCAAAATTTGGGTGATAGAGGCCAAATTGGAGACATATGACCATCTTGGTCTTCCCAAAACATCCCCAATTAGCTAACCCCACATTTGCAGGTCATTTGGAGCTTTCTGGATAGGACATTGAAGAGGGTGCTTTCTGACAAGTTATTGCAGGTCTATTCATCCCACCCTGGAACGAATACAAATTTGTGAGGAATTTCCATACTGTTCTTTTTGCAGTGTCTTCCTGGTAACATATTTATGCTTCTATAAAAATTTTAGGTCGATCTGAGGTCATTTGATTATCGTTTTAATATTTTCATGCATATACTGACAATAGGCCTTGGGAAATACATGCTTTATTCTATCTGCAGGTGCTACTAATCTTTTCTGTTTCTTTGAACGCAGGTTTTTGACATCAAAATAGAAGGAAGGAGTGAACAATCATATACACAAGTAGTAACAATGTTTTGGTCTGTCCATCTTATATGTGGGCACGCAGAAGAAGGATTGCTATCATGGATGTGATAAGAAACATATTTGATGCTTCTATCCCCTAAAAAGGAAGGAGACGTATTGTAACACGACTTTTAAAGCACATCAATAAAGAGGACCCTATTCCATATTGCTTTTATCTTGTGTCGATTCACTCATGTTCTTTCCTTTTTATGCATTTTTCAATACATAGACTTTTGGCGTTAAGTTTGGTTTTAGACGCATCGTATTCAGCATATTCCTTTTTGTTTCCGTATCCTCGTGCTTTCACTACCCTTCACCTATTGTTGGTCATTTTTACCATTGAACGATGCTACACACAACTTTGGGGATTATTTCCTTTTTGAATTTTTTTTTTTTTTTGTAAAGAAAAAACACAACTCGAAACTTTTACAAAGCAAGGGAATTATATTTTTCCCACCAGCATTGTAAAATTGCATTAAATCATTTTAATTTTTGTAATTAATTGGGTAAAATGCACTGCTTTTGTAATCCCTTAACATCTTTATAAAACCTCTTTATCATATCACTAGCATACACTAGAGGCCAAATGGCTCATGACTTGGTGGATCAAATGGCTGCAATCACTATAGTCATTAGTACTTTAGCCAATAAGGTCAATAATATTGCTTCTTCAAGTGGTCCCAGTCAAGCCCCTGATCTTCGCATGAAAGCAAAATGTGAGATAAAAATTTATGATGGCTCCCATTATCCTGAGGTTCTAAATAGTTGCATCCTTGACATGGACACGTGGTTTACCTATAACAAAATACCAAAAGATGAACAAGTTTTATTTTCTCTCCTAAAACTTTTTAGCATAGCAAATTTTTGTATCATGGATTACCTAAGTAATCGGAATCCAATTGACAATTGGGATGAATTGGTGAAGGCTTTGATAGATACATTTTATCCATCAAACTATGTAGAAGATCTTGAATTTCTATGGCTTCGATTGAGGTAGGGCTACAATATGAATGTCCAAAACTACATCGGCCTATTCAAAAAATTAAGAATTTTGAATGGTTTTCAGGACTCTGCCAAGTTGATCACCAAATTCAAATGGATTACAAGAACAACTTTTTAGGGAGTTGAAATATACTCCTATCATATATTTTAATTACATGTACAATAAAGCACAACTTATGGAGGAAAAGCTTGCTGCTCAATAAGGTGTATCTCACTCTTTCGACTCCACCAAAGCTTCCAAACAAAAGCAATCCCCACAACAACAGAAGAAGAATTCACCTTATTTTTCCTCTTCTTCTTATTATCCTTCTTTTAATACTTATTCTCTTTCTTTTGATCCTAATAAATTTTGTGATTATTGTAAGAAGAGAGGCCATATAGAATGTGAGTATTTTAGGAAGAAGAAGAATCTTATTGTAGAAGCTCAACAAGAGGAAACACAATATGGGTCTATTGAGGCTATGAGAGAATATTGTCCTTATCCTGAGCTTCAAGGGCTCAATAATCATACTTTTTTGATACACAACATGCTTGAAAGAGGTCATGACCATTTGTTTATCATATGTGCCCACTTAATGTACAATTATTTTGTAGATTGCATAATCGACAATGGCTCCCAAACAAACTTGATTTCTAGAGTTGTCATTGATAAGTTGAAGCTTCTTTTACAACCCCATCCTCACCCATATTCACTTGCATGGAAGGATGCAAGCACCTCCTCCTTGATTACAAAAACTTGCACTGTATCCTTTGTATTTGGACCCTGCTATGTGGACAAAGTCACTTGTGATGTGAATCCAATTAATTGTTGTGATCTCATTCTTGGAAAACCCTACCAATTTGATAAATGGGCTCAATATGATGCTTATAATAATACATATACATTGCATCATTTGAACAAGAAATTTCTCATCTCCTCCACTAAGCCCACATACAATTATTCAGGTCTACGCCATACAACATTGATCTTCCATAAGACAAATGACACACCAGCTATAGTTTACACATAAGGAGGCCACTCCTCCTCTTACAGTTCCTCATCTTGTTGCTCATGTTGCTCCTCATCCTACTTCTACCATGCATCAGGTTCCTAATGTGAAGAATATCTTATAGCCACCACCATAGGAGATTCATCCTCTACCTCACCCATAGGATTTCACTCGAGTTGGATCTCCAATCATGATTATGAAATTTCCTCTAGCATCAGTATCACTTGGCATTCTAGACATCTTCAGTGCTCCTACCCATCTGACACCTACTTTCCATATTTTGCTCCATCTGACTCGAGTTGTTCATACTAAGCCCACTATTATTGTACAAGCATTGGAGTCCAATGCTTCCTATGTGGGGAGGTATGATGATGGTATCAAATGAGATACTAGGATTAGATTATTTAGTTAGGCTAGGTCTTAGGGCTTAGTCCATTTTTAAATCAATTATTTAATATTATAGGTGAGATTTGGTGCTCACGTAGTTTTAGGTTTGTTGACTTTAGTTTACCCACTTCTAAATTAGGTTTACTAACTTTTTGTAATTTTGGGTTTATATTAAGCCCTTTATTTTAATTTAATAGACATGTTGGTTTATACCACAACATTTAAGACAAGATTTCTTAAAAGAATGTTGTTTTTCATGTAATCGATTTGGTCACAAGGCTATGCATTGAATAACTCATGCAAAGGAGTATGACCTCACTAAAAGGAATGTCAAATATTTCAAATATGGATAGTTCTTTCAAGGGTATTGCTACTCTTGTAATTTCTTTGGTCATAAAGCAATCCACTGCAGGGTTCATGATAGAAATAAGTATGGCTTCACCAAGAGGAACTTCAAGAAATTTGCACCTTCTAAGAACTACAACATTAAGTGTTAAAAGTGCAATAATATTGGGTATAAGGCCAAGTGGTGTAGAACATAGTTTCCAGAACTTCTGGAGACAAGCAAGAACATGGACACTCAAAGGGATAAAAAAGGTATGGCTACAAAAATATTGAAAAATAAGGTTGATAAATAAAAAGAGCATTGTATGCTTGGAGTAGAGCTATTCCCACCTCAAAATTAATCACCTCAAGGAGAGGAGGTGGGGAGGGGGTTGAGCTAAGAGTCTTATATTTAGCCCAAAGGATTCCCTTTGTCATTGATGTTAAAGGGGATATATTTGAGTAAGGGGAAGAACATTCAATCAGGGAGAGCAGATTTGGATTTTAGTGTTAGAAAAATAAATATTTAGAGAAGGTTGCGATCAATGACAAAGGGGGAGATTGTTGAAAATTTTGAGTATAGTGTTTCCATTGATGTCAAAGGTTTGATGTCATTGATTTTCATTGATGTCAAAGGTGAAAAATAAATGCAAATGAATTTTCCATGGTTGTGAAATAAAGCAAAAGAATTATGAAGAAAAGGATTATAATATTTAAATTATCATATTTAAAAATCATTAAGAGATTTTGGAAGTAACAAGGGCTTCATTCCATAACAAAAAGGAAATAGAGATTTTTCATTGGTGGAAAATGATTCAAGGAAAAAGGTTTATTATAATATATTTTTTAAAGGTGGGCATGAAAAGCATATAAATACCCTAAGTCTTTGGAAATAAATGGTGTGGTTAATAATTTGATTTTCATGCAATCATGCAAGTGGTGATAATGAATAAAAAAAGAGGAAAGCATTGATTTCGGAGCACAGAAGGAGGATGAAATAAAAAAATCGTTCAACCCTTGATGTCATTTGCGAAGATAGCCCAACAATGGCTAAAATCATTCTAAGATGTTTGCAAGGTGAAGGTTTGCGGTTCAATTCTCCCTAGAACCAATTTTCAAAGTATTTTATTATTTTCGATAAATGCACCGAGGAAAAAATATAGAGGTCTACATGATAGGTCTCAACTGCTTGGCTAGTGCAAGCGTTCACGGGTTGTGTTAGGTTCTTGAGGTTGGAGGGTTAATTCCTATTCGTGCTAGCATTAATAATTTTTGGTAAAAGGTATGTGCTAAGGTTGATTAACATTTGCTTTACTTGGTTTTTGAGGGGTGTGCTATGGTATAAACGTTTTTCACATATATGAGGTATAAGGATAATTTATTTTTGCCAAATGTTTTGAAGATATTGTTGTGACTAAAATTTATTCTGATATATATGCAAGAGTAGGAGTGGTAAGGTGTAAATGGTTAATTTAATATTGTAAATCAATTTTATGAGTCATTGAGTGGTTTGAAAATTATTTTATGAAAGTAGGAGATAAAAGGTGTAAAATATATCTTTATTGTTTGTAATATTTACATTAACATTTGAAGGACTTGGTTCATGATTTGTTGTTTTATTTTGAAAAACCAAGGGATTTATAGAAAATTGGTTTGGAATAAAATCGAGCATATATTTTTGAGAAGGAAATTCATGTGGATGGTTTGAGAAAGTATTTTTCTATATAACTCTTGAAGTGGCACTAGAAAAATTAGGTGTTTATGAGATATTTTTTTGAAGACATATCTCCAAAAGAGAAAAACAAGAGGTATAGGTACATCACTACTTATTTAAGGTGTTTTTTTGAGTAAATTTTTTTGAAATATAAGGTGGAGATAAAATGATTTTTTTGGAAATCATTGTTAAAAATATTTGAGTTAGGGTTTGAGATCTACATGTGCATCAATTATTGAAAGGAGGTTAAAATATTTGCAGTAGAGTTTGAATATATTTTTGTACTTTATTATTGAATGGTTTTGGAAATATTTGGGATAGATTTTGAGAACAAGTGTGCTTTCATTGTTGGGATTGAGATATTTGTACTAGAGATTGTGAACTACTTGTGCTAGGGTTGAAGACAAGTTAGTACATCATTGTGAAACATTTTGAACATTGGTTTGAGAGATATTGATAGCAATTGTGGAAGTGTTTGAGATCAATTTTGTGAGATAAAATAGTGCATTAGTGTGATTGATCTTAGAGAAGAAATTTACAAAGATAGACCGATTTTGTTATACACTATTTTGATTTTATTTGAAAGAGATTTCGCAAGATATAGAGATTGGTTAAGTGTGTACAAAATTTGTGAGTGTGAAGAACATATTGAGGTTGTGATAAAGCATATCATTCTCTATATGTTCCAAAGGTTAAACCAATTCTAATAAGAAGTTATCTATGTGAAGAAGACTTTTCTAAAAGATATTTAAGTTGTGTTTTATATGCAAGATTTGGAGTTTTTTTACAAGGTTTTATTAGAAGCATTCAAGGTAGATTTGAGAAAGTATTTGAGAAGGCTTGAGGATAGATTTGAGTAAGTCTTTGAGAAGGCTTGAGGGTATATTTGAGCAATTCCTTGAGAAGTCTTGAGGGTAGATTTTAGCAAGTATTTGAGAAGGCTTGAAGGTAGATTTGAGCAAGTATTTTGAGAAGACTTGAAGGTATATTTGAGCAAGTCTTGAGAGAAGACTTGGGATAGTTTTGATGCAGTTTTGTGAGCAGAGTTAGAGAATATTTATGCTAGACTTTAAATAGAGTTTGATGTATATTTGAAACAGAGTTGAGAGCAAGCTTTGGAGGTGAAAGAGTAAAGAGGACAGATATCTCTAGTGAATAGATATCTATCAACCAATATAGTGGGAATAGAGGTCTCCTATGGAGAGAGATCCATAAGCCAAACTAGTGAGGATAGAAGTCTTCTAGAATTTCATAAGCTAGAGAGGAGGGGATAGAATTCTCCTGTGAGTAGCTATCCATGAACCAAAAAAAGAGAGGAAAGAGTCCCCTTATGGAGAAATATCTGTGAACCAACTAGAGATATAGAATTATCATGTAGACAGAGATCCATGAACCAATTGAGGAGATAGAGTTCTCCTACATAAATTTCTATGAACTAGAGATAGGGGATAGAGTTCTCCTATGGAGACAGAACCATGAACCAATGCAAGGGGATAGAATTCTCCTATGGAGAGAGATCCAAAAATTAGAGCATAGGGGATAGGTGTCTCCTTTGGACATAGGTCCATAAACATTGTAATAGGGAGTTGATTCCCAAGATATTTGTCGAGAAAATTTAGAAGAAATATTTTCTTCGTGGAGTAGCCCACATTGGAAGAACCATGTTAAATTTTTGTGTCTCTTGTGTCTGATGATTTATGTATTACTTTGATTACTACTATTGATATTGCCATTAATAATATTGGATAATATTGTTTGGGAAATAAATGTAAAAGTTGATCTTATACTGTTCACCTCCCCTCTAAGTATAAGCTTGTGTTCTTCAGTTCAGACCTCGATCAAGGTTGATTTTCATGAATGATGCATATATCAATTGGATATTTTATCCTAGCAGCTTTAGTTCATGCAAATATTGCAATATGATTCAACATTATGGTTTTTTTCAACCTATATAATAGTCAAAGTGTTTTTGGATAAGCTTTCCTCATAGTTCCACCACATTTTGCAATCCTATATGTCTTGTAGATCCTAATATTAGCATAGGATACTCAAATTATAACAAGATTTTATGTCTCAATAAGACCATAGAAGATAAGAAAATCTAATAGTGAATGTGACAAGAGCGTTACTTACAAAGAATGAAGATATTGAACTACAAAGCATGGAAGGGAAAAATGAAGTCCATTCTCCAATATGAAGAAGTATGAGAGATTGTTACAATAAAGAAACCAAACACTCTTAGTGTAGATGAAGAAAGAGCATGGGATAAAAGCAATAGAAATACATTGATATTGATAAATCTCTTTGTGGATGACCGAGTCTAAACATAAATTCACAACACCAACATGGCTTATAAAGCATCGTCAAATTTACAAAAAATGTATGAGGTAAACAATGCATCTAGAATCTTGTACCCCATGAAAAAATTATTTACAATTAAAATGAGAGAAAGAAAATAAAACAAATGGTTTCTTCATTCAAATGAGTGATATCAAGAATGTACTATTTTAAGAAGAAAAAATAGTAGAACATGATAAGCTTATTTTGATTCTTCTACAAGATATTCCATCATACAAGCATTTAGCAACATCTTTAAGCACATCCAATTGAGATGTCACATATGAAAAATGGTTGGCATACTTCAACAAGAGAAAGCTTAAAGATTAGCCATTGAAGATGACAAAGAGAAAGCTCTCTTTAAAGTAAAAAGGAATCAAAGAAATTGATAGCAATCTAATTGACAAAAAAAAAGCAACCTAATTTACAATAATAAAAATACCCTTTTCAAAAATACCGTAGCTCACAAGAAAGAGCAAAATACAAAATTTGTGCATAATCCTATGCAACCAAAGATTATTGGTATAATAGGTTGAAAAAATAAGAAGAATCAACAAATAAGACATCAAAATACTGCTACTAAATATAAATTTTGTGAAGAGCTAATCTACCTACATGCCTACTCACACCTAAATACCGCTAATAAAAAAAAAATGGTATATTGACTCGATATAGTACGAGATTTTGTTGTGAATGATGATGGTACAATGATGTTATGCTTAATACTTAGACAATGACAAAAGATAAAAGCTAATTATTACTTGTTTTGAATGAAATTGATATAGTATATGTTGTTACCCGGGGTTGTAGGTGAGTTGGAGAGGAGAGGGCAATCCTCCAAGGGAGGTCCCAGGTTCAAATCTCCACCCTACCAAAAAGTTGAATTGGGTATCCAAAATCCAATTGATAATATTGGTGCGGGCAAGGTCGAGTGCGACTCCCGGGTGACTTTGACGGTGTAGAACCCCCTGTTCGTGGTCTCTCAGACCAATGCAGACCCACAAGAGGTTTTTCGCTTTAATATATATATATATATATATATATATATATAGTATATGTTGTCGGACACATTTGAAGTTTGAATGTCCAAGTCCGTGGTCACCTATGGTGCGTATGTCCTAGCTACAAAACCTAACCTTTGTTAAGTAGTTTTGTGTTAAATTTGTTATTGATAAGTATAACATTCAACACATAAAATTTTCTAATGGTAAGTATAACTCTTAATTTTAAGAAAAATCATGGTTGAAAAAAAACTACCCAACTTTTATAATAAAAGATTTCTCACCATAAGCAAATCCAAAAAACAAAATAAAAGAAAAATTGCGGATGAAACATTCCCCGAAAAGAGGGAACGGTCATGTCCACTGAATCTTTATTTCACATGGCAGCTTGTCGGCCAAGCAATCCACCGTGAACGGTTGGTTTGAATTTTAGCGCGGAAGAGTTAATGTTTTTTAAATGTTAAATCATTATATCAATATAATGGATGTTTTTGCGAGACGCGCATTTTTAAATTCACGCGATCGACAACAGCTAAATATCCAAAAACTTGTAGTATGCAACACACTCCACTGATATACCTTTGTCTCCGGAGAGAAATATAGGGAGGGAGAATTACTTGTTAAAAATAAATTCGAAAAAAATCTTTAAAAACATTTATAATGCTATAAAATCATTATTTTTAAATAAATTAGGAATATGATAAAGATTTACAAAATTAATATATTTTATTTATTATAAATATATTATTTTAGTGAAATTTTATACTTTGAGAATATAATTACTTAAATCTTATTTACAGTTAAATCTATTTACTGGTCTAAAAGTAATACCTTTTTATCTAACTTTTATTTGGATCCTAGAAAGCAAATTTCTTATAAGGATTATCTACTTCTTAAAGATAATAAATTTTGGTAAATCTAAAATTTTAACCAAAAATTTTATAATTTTGTAAGGTAACTTAAAAATCTTTTATGTTAGAAAATACTTGAATTATTGAATTATTGGAAGTTATTAAATTTTGAATCCTCTTTTTGTTTATTTTTTTTGAACTTGTTACCTTACCTTTTGATAAAAAAGTTTACCAATTTTTTTGTCCCTATCATCTTCCATGTCATTCACATAGATTATCAATTTAAAAAAAAAAATTAATAAAAAATTTAAAAAAATATTTCCTTTCAATTTGTTTATCATTTTTGGAACAAGATTAATTATTCATTAATTGACGTAGATAAATTAGTTCCAAGATTAATTATTCATTAATTGACGTTGATGAGTTATATAACTTATTATTAATACTTAAGCCAATATTTACAGCAACCTTTCTCGTCAATACTCATATTTGATCTTCTTTTCCTTTTACAATCTTGATGTATTGTAATCTTCTAAAAATACTTAGAAGTCAATTACACCTTTTATGATCTTAATAAAATTATATCTATACAACCCATTATAAGGTTTCCATATTCCTTGGAAAACTTATAGTACATGGAAATATTCTTGAAAACCATATTTTGAAAAAGAATTTTCCATCAACCTCTTTATCTATATTAAAATAAAAAAAATTACCCAAATCAAACCAAACACAAACCCTTATAAAAATTATAAATATATATGACAAGCTTCTTTAATCCTATTCAATAAATGCTTTCATAGGAGCGCAACGATATGGCGAGTCCTGGAATCAGTGTAAAGCCCTTGGTCAGACGTCAAGAGTCCTTCCATATTCTCCAGATCCACGTAGTACTTGTTGTCGAACACATTTGGATTGCGAATGTCCAAGTCTGTGGTGTTGTCTGTAGTATTGGAGGGGCACGTCTCATACAATTCCTCTGCAAAACTCTGAGCAAGACTCGGATCTTCGGCTGGATAAAGTCTGTCCACGAAAGACGCGCAATGGGCGATCCCAAATGTGTGCCCGCCTGTAAAACAAATTTACACACACTTCAAAATCGTTAGAAATATTTCTCTATGCATTTCCATTCTTTCCATGGAATAAAATACACCAGTGAAGCATCAAACACACCTGAGAGCGCGACAAGATCCGTGTATTCAGTGAAACCCATTTCCTCGAAAATGGCCATTAGTACGGACACGTTTGAAGTTGGAGCGGGCAGACTGTCCACCGTGACGGTTTCGTTGGCAGGGGTAAAGGCTGTCCCTGCCTCCAAGGGGAACGGGAAACTCTGGTCCTCCCGCCTATTCACGGAAACAAAAGTTAAACTTGTTGGAATTTCTCTTAAATATATATACATGAAAGAATGTACACAGCTCTGGAATTATTTTAGTGTTTGTTTGGAGGATCGTCACTGCTTTATAAACTACTACTTGACATACCAGATAGACTGCATAGGAGCCTGCTCATTAATTAATGTTGGGACAGCTCTCCTCGTAAAAAGTCCATGAAAGGCCATCAACCAGCCCTGGCATTTCTTTTACAGGAAATGCCTGACCCGCCACCATGAGAGCAATTAATGTCATTGCAATGAAGTATTTCTCCATTTCTTCCTCCTTTCACTCTAGATAAAACAACTCTATGCCGAAGAGAGATATAGTTCCCTTCATAAAAGAACTGCGCCTACAAGGAGTGTTCGTTGGCAGATGGGGACGTTTGCGTCTTTTAAAGACCAAATGGCCAAACTTAACCCCTTCAAAACCCAAAAATTAGCGATAATTACAGATTGCAAATTGCAAATCCTCACTCCTGAGATCGACCTTTCCCTTGAGAAAGCAAAGGAAAGGACTAATGTGACAGGATAGCACATACTGAACTTCAATGCATCATAACTTTACTGACAATTGACTGTCTTTTGGTTTGAATTTTAGTTGAATTGCGTTATATGTGCCCATGGCCACCATATCGATTATTTATTTTTTATTTAATAGATTTTAAAATTTGAAAAACGTCTACGACACAACACTAACATACCTTGGAAAGACTATGGTCCTTTTTCCTCTTGTTGAGCAATGCGAAAAGTAACATGGTGTTTTCAGGCATCATTAGAATTTTGTTTTAAGTTTTAAAAAATAATAATAATTAATAAAAAAAAATTATTAATGTGAAAGGTAATTAAAAGATTCTGGGAAGAAAACATGGCAATAAAAGGAAGAGAAAATTACAGTGTTATTCAATATTAGTAAAGAATCTCACGTAAAACAATTCTATATGAAAGATACCAATAACATAAAAGAATTTTACGTGAAGGATAATCTAAATAAAAACCACCATTCTTTTAACCCTATTCTTTTTCAGGTCAAGTTTTCGGTTTACAAGACTTCATAAGAACTTTTACCTGCTTTATTAGAAAGGAAGAGATAACGACAGTTTTATTCAATATTAGTAAAGAATCTCACGTAAAACAATATATGAAAGATGCCAATAACATAAAATAATTTTACGTGAAGGATAATCTAAATAAAAAACACCATTCTTTTAACCCTATTCTTTTTCATGTCAAGTTTTAAGTTTACAAGACTTCGTAAGAACTTTTACCTCGTTTATTCAATGGCTCGGGTTAGGGTTTTCAATGAAAGTTTTTTAATGGTGATGTGAGGGCAAATAGTTAATTTACTATTATTTAGAGTTAAATGTGGGGCTTTTTTATTTTTTATACAATGAGGTTTATTTTGGTTTGGTGGTATATTTGTTAGATATAGTTTTTGGATAGTGGGATTTTGTGGTAGGTGTGGGTTTTAGAGAGTTTATTTGATGTGGGTTTGGTGGTGTTTGACACTGATTTAGGGTTTAGGGTTTTGTGTTGGAAGGGGTTGTTTTTCAATGGTGATTAGCTTGGTGATATAGACATTATAAAGCTTATTTCAATTGGTGGAAAGATTAAGATCCTATTTTTAGGCATTGGTAGGTTCTGTATGGAGAAAATTTAAAAAATCCATAAATAGAATTTAAAGCTTGGAATTGCATGTGGTTTTGTAATATCATTCAAGTTTAGAAATTTGAATCAACTTGTAGAAATTCAATAACATATCTTGCAATAGGACTTTGTATGTGTGATTAATATGCTTAACACCTTGACCTCTTGCAAAGGACACAAAACTACCAGATTAAACCAATGTGACAGTCAAGTGTACTTGCCCTTCCTCTTTAGAAAAACAAACAACTTAGTTGGCTAAATGCATGGTCTATTCTAGGATTGGATAATAGACTTATATAATTTAGACTTTGGAAGCATGTATTAAGGATCTCGTTCCATATTAGAATTAGAGTCGGTTAGGCTTGAAATTCGACAAGCAAATGCCCATGTTTGAGTAATTTTCCTATCAAATTACCGATAAAATATATATGCACCAGGTGAAGTTCAACATTTTAATATGTCCATCACATGTACATCCATATTTTAAAAATACACATCATATATGTTTATGCACTCCTATTTTTGAGGAGTACCACTCATTTATATATACATATATATATATATATATATATATATATATATATATATATATATATATATATATATATATATATATATTAACTTTAAAATAAATATTTTTGTAGGTGTGTATGGCTGAATGAATACATTAATACTATCTATATCTATAACTTTGACTTGTAAGACTAAAATTTAAATGTAAGGGTCAATGCAATTTTAAAACGTTTGCAGCCTAAGTCCATTATCAAATTTCAGGCCTAAGCCTTGCATGAACTCCTTGTGAAGATGCAACAATGTTAAGAGTCGAGGCCCTTCCAATATTTGAATATTATAAATATGTTAAAATAAAAATATAATAATAAAAAATAAAACAAAATTAATAGTAAATATTATATTTACAAGAGAACTTTTGGTACCATTTAAATTGGATTTGTAATGTTACAAAACTTTAGAAAATTTTAAATTTAGTATTTTAAAATTTTATATTTGCATTGTGCCACTTCAGTTAGTATGCCCCCAGTGAGATGAGGTTAATATACCATGGTAGAAAATTATATGATAGTGTTGTGTGTAAAACATGGTGCGTGTAGCGAGAAATACAAATAATTATACCAATGAGAGTCAATAAAAAGTGATTTAAAATGAGGTCTCTCAATGTGAAAATCTAGGCTTACACATTTGTTTTCTTAACTATCAAGATGATGAAAATGCAATTGAATCAACCATGCATATAGCTTAAACATGATCCTCAAATCCTAACCTGTTAATTAAAACCAATTGAAATTTTTCTCTAAAGGCTAACAACCATTAACATTGTGAGTTGGTACATCAAAGGAGGGAAATGAAATATCATGGGTCCAAACACTTTTTATGCCTATTTTTTAGGCTATAAACTCGTTCTAGTGTGTGTTTTTTTGGAAAAATTAAATCTCCATGCCATGTACATGCACACATACACATATATTACAAAATTAAATGAGCCTTAAAAAATCAAACCTCCAATGATATTCTCTTCCACAATGAAATGAGCCTTGAAATATGGTTTAAAATTCTCAATAAACTAAATTATAAATAATTATTTTAGAGTTCTCTAATTCTTCCACTTTTTTGATTTGAATCGATCATATCTAGAATCTCTTTCTCTCTTATCCTACACCTATTTTTATTCTTAAATACACCCACTCTCTTGAACCTCTTTTTATTCCTATTTATTCATCTATTTGTGCAACCTTAGCAACAAAATATTTCTTCTTACAAAAAGAAACAAAAGAAGTAATCCTTTCTCCCAATTTATACATTTCGTGTGACTCACCATAATGGATATAAGTAATAGTTTTAAATACCATGTCTATATCCTTATCTACACAATGATCCATCCAAAATTTTACCTTTTTTTTAAAGGATGTGTTTTTTAAATGTATTTTTGAGAACAACCTTTGAGATTCAATACAAGCTTCTCCCTAAGGCCCCATGACCAAATGACTTGCAATTTTAAGAAATGATTGTATGTATTACTAGGGATCCACTGATGTATTTATCATGTCTTCCCATATTTACAACTACCTTACTTACCATAAATTCTATAGTGGAGCCATAATAATAATACAATTAGTTGTTAAGTTCATATTCCTATTGGAAGAGCATTATGTGCTAGCCTCCAGATGGGAGTAAGACCATATAATACAGGTGGACCCAAACCATTTTTGTAAGATTATGTCCAACAAGATTTTTTTGACAAAAATTAACAACACCAAAGTTTCAATAGTTGCAATACCAAAGTGACCCATGAGGAATGTTGATTTCTAGAAGTGAATAAGACATGTTGAGGATGACATCCATAGTGGATTTGTCATGCAAAAATTGACAATCAAGATATTATACCCCACTAAGTCCATATGATCGTTGTAAATACAATAAACCTTTGACTTTGAATGAATAGTAGCTACTATCAATTCTGAATACATTTTTTCCCTTGATAAAAGGGCATGTTGGACAAATATTTACACCATTCTGATTATAGCATTAGATTATCATACTTGAATCACTATTTATAGGCACTCTAAAAGAGGTGTTGTCACTTGCTGAAGTTGGATGAGTTATTTTTAGATAATTATGATGAGTATGTTGATTCATACTAGCCTATCGCCTTTTCTAATATATTACCATAGAGTTTTTAGCACTTTGATAGTGGTAAAGGAAAAAAAGGAGGAAAAAGTCTGTTGATTAAGGAGGAATTTCTAGAGAAATAAGAGCAGTAGTATATGTTTAGACGAAGATCATAGTGGGCAAAGTCGAAGGTGGAATAGGTGCCTATGCTAGAGAAGCAAAATATGCCAAAGGCACCCCCATTTCCTAAAGCAATGAAAATACCAAAGACGAGTGTTGTTGCTACTTATTTTGTTGAAGTTTTAGTCACCATAGCTATTATAGTTCCTATCATCTCGACCATAATTATTAATCCTACACCAATAGTAGAGGTATTAACTAAGGTTACACATATATTTCTGATGATTTTAGAATAGGAGGTAGGCCATCAGTCAGAAAGCTCCTAAGTAGAGGTCGTAGATGGTGAAGAGAATGTGAATATTAAGGACAGGACAGAGGTGTAGAAAGAAGAAGTGATTTCCCAACCGACCTTGCAACCACATCACATGGCACCCACACCCGAAAGGTACATCTTATTTTCCCTCTTCTTCTTCCTCGGAGCATGTAGTGACTTCTATTTCACTTTCACCATATTTTGTCTTTATTTCCCCACTGTTCGGTATGCCTTATGTGTCCATATCACTTCCATTTTCTTCCATTACCGATGTCACTACTGCTCCTTCTTCTATTCCCATTTCTTCGGCCTTCATTTCTTTTAGTTTATATGCATCATGGCCAAATTCCTTTTTACGCCCTTCCCCTCCCATTACTGCCACCACTACGACTATTGAGATTGTAAGTATGTAAGGTCCTCCCATAGTAAGCATAACTATAGCCAAACCTGGTTCCTCCATCCAGTCCACCATTTCCATTCCACCTCTTCTCACTGTACGATTTAATTTCATTGAGCCCTTTCACTCATACGTGTTTGTTCAATTCACTCCATTTTTGGAGTTGCAATCATTGCCCAATACGCAAGTTTCCTAAAAGCTTCCCAACATGGAGAAAATTAATCGAGCACACTTGAGTTCTTCACATTGTTTAAAGAGCGTGATACATAAGGAAGCCTTGGCTCTAGCTCGATCGATTAATAAATTTATTTTTGATCCTATTGCTATGGAATCTCACATGACTAGAATCACTCCCTTGGTTCAGAATCTGCAAGGAGAAATGCTTTTGAGTGATTATGTTAGTAAGACTACAATAGAGGACCTCAATAGGATAAATCTGATAGAAAATATGGGAAATATATAGGTTGATATGAGCTTAGTGTACTTGCATGGTGATTATTACAAATACAAATACTTTTTAAATGAAAATAAAATTATTGAGATCGAAAATGCCTTGGCAAAAAATAGAGCGCAAGAGGATAAAACCGCCACAAAAAATGAACTTGCATCGATATGTCAAAATGCACTTGAAGGAAAGAGACACTGCCAGGATAGATATGCATAAGCTCCACCAATAGCTCAAGGACATGAAGAATTAATTGATATAAAAGGTTGTGCAAGCTGTTGGTTTCTCATCCAAAAGTGTCAAAGAGACCCGTATTCGCTCTACCTAGAATTGTAATAAGTTGGATGTACAAGCAATTAAGGTCTTGCATTATCTTTGGATTGCACATGTATAGATTCATATGGGAGAGTAATTGATCGACACTACAGCCCTGGCCAATTCTAACATCCATGTTCACCCTCTCAGTGAAATGGATCACGCCTGGTAAATTGCAAAAATCATGTTGCATAGTTATATTCAGCAGATGGACTTTGTAAGAGAATGTTATAAAATCCTCAACACCATCGAGCGAGGGCATACTATTTCCATGACCCATTTTAATACTCTTATCAATTTGGTATTTCTAGAATTTACATATGGGTGGGGTGAACCCTTGCCACAAGAACAGTTGGAGGTAATATAGAAGAATTTTGTCAAAGATATTTCTAAAATTGATGCATGGGAGGATCCCCTAATGAAAGCACAAGTATTTCCTTTGATACAAAAATATACATGCCTAGAGTTGTTGTTATATGAGTTGGCTCAATGAGAAAAGTGCCTCAGTATGAATGATTTTTAAAATCTTTGCTTTGTTCATGAGTCACTAAGTGTTCGATGTCTATTCATGACTCATGCTTAAAAGGAGGTGGTTACAGTCTATGAAACAATTTTTGAGAGCCTCAAAGAGTAGGAGGAATGAGTATTAGCAAAGCATGCAGTAGTGAAGAAGGCAGCAGAAGAAGCAGAGCAAGATGAAGTTCTCAAAATAGCGACTAAATCTGAAGAAAAGGAGAGAGCTGAAGAGGAGGCATGCTGAAAGGCATCTGCAACAAAGGTGCTAGCCAAGGTGGCTGGAAATAAGATTCCATGACATCCCAATGTATAAAGGCCTAGGATCGCTTACATTCATGTGAGCTAGATAACCCATGAGTCGCAAGAAATATTGGCATTTTTGTACTTTACCACATTGGGATTTTTTTTGGAGCATTTTTTATTGTAATGCAAAAGTATTTATTTTGAATCAATTTCATATGTTACTTTTCTATTTGCATATGTACTCTTTTAGCATCGAAGTTATAAATGTTTAAAAAACAAATATAAAACTTCATTTGGGATTCAAGTTTGTTATATTCGAAGTGCACTTTGCAAAAATGAAGAAAGGAAGATCAAGATGAAAAATGCGAGGGACTAAAAAATTTAAAAGCACAAAAAATAAATGGAACGTAAAAGCATGTTCGTCCCAAGGATGGGTTGAAAGCTCCATGCACTCCTCCTTGGTGCGAACGTCCTTTTAAGAAGATGTAAAAAATATGAGCATATGTGCCCTTTAAAACCATTTCAGCGATAGGATGCATTTTCCCTAAGGATGGGACGAACACTCCATTCACCCCACCTTAGGGCAAACGTAATAACGAAAGGTGGTAAAAGGAAGACTTGGTAATAAAAAAGGATGTGACAAATTGAAATCGTGTTCACCCTATTCGAGGGGTAAATATCTCGTTCGCCCCTCCTATGGGCAAACGTACCCCAAAGGTGACATGATGTCATGTTCACCCTGGTCGAGGGGCAAACATACCATTCACCCCTCCCATGGATGAACGTGTCCTAAAGATGAAATGCAATCACGTTCATCCTAGTCGAGGGGTGAACATCCCGTTCACCCCTCCCATGGGTGAGCGCATTCTCAAAGTAGAATTACGCGAGCATTCCGAGCAATAGAAGATTCGACTAATATGATTCTTGTTGAAGGATAAACAAGATTTTGAGAAAAAAGGGTGAATGTCATTACAAAGATAGAGCTATCCAATTGTGAAGTTTTACCACAGTCCATGAGGAATATAGTCAAGATTTTAAAGATACCCAGAGCAAGTTTTTACAAGCATTAAATAATGGTGGCAGTGAGTAACTCAAATTGTGAATCCCAAGTGAAGAAGGAAGTCGTATAAGAAGCACAGGAGGATTTTCATGAATTCCAAGGTGAGTGTATTTTCAAGGTATTGGATGTCTCTTAATTTTTTGTGCACCAATGCCTAAAATGTTGATTTCTTGGTAATGTTCCCTTGAAATATGGATCACTATTTCAAAGGGATGGTTTTTTAATATTTTCAAGGAGGAATTTCCTTGCTATGGTCCCTGATCTGTGGTCCTTTTATCTCCATGTACATTTAATGAAAGAGAAAAAATCCTCTATAAATACTAATCTAAAATAAAGTTTTTATATGAAATGTATTTTAATGGAAATATCTAAATCATGTAAAACTCATAAATAATTTTTGCAACAACTCATAAAATTTCCATTAAAAAATTCTCATGAAAGTAGTATCTTGATATAAAAAATATCTTAAATACGCCATACTTCCACACACTCTCACTCTACATTGTGTCTCCCATACACACACATAGACACATATATAATGGAATGTGACTCTTCATATGGAGTACGCTATGCCTTCACACTTCTTGAGACTTTTCACTTTCTTACTCTATGGACTCATGTGCACATGGACTATTATGCAAATTTACATTATTAAATACTTTGCACATTATAATAATACTTGTGCATTTATTATATTGCATAAAGTAAATACTCACACTCTAATTTAAAACACACTCCTAATCTAAATATGTACCAAAGGTGGTACATTGGCATGTACCAAATAATGTAATATACTCTAACATATTTATCACTTTAGAAAGTAGTAATCTATCCCTATTTCATATGTTAGGAAACATGAGAAAAACTTAATCTGTAACAATATTATATTTTAGGTTATATATGGAAGGGGTATGCTATAATTTTATGCTTAATGATAATAATATCATAAAATACAAGGAATTAAAATATATCTCTTAGAACCTTAAAAAAACCTAGTGATTTGAATCCTAAGAAAACTTTAATTGAAAGAAACATTGAATGAATAGTAGATGATGACTTGATACACACATGATGAAGGAACTCACCAACACAATAGTTTGAATTTATAATATGGTCAAATATCTATGTTGGTTTGTGTAGCTCCTCTTTGCTGGTTTGTAAAGGGTTTCTTGCTTTTGCTTTGGTTCGGTTGGGAGACCATCTCCTAGCTCTCATATTTTTTTGAAAGGTTATGATAACCTTTCAAAACCCCTTTTAACAATAAAAAAAATATATATCTATGTTGGGTTATTTTATTAATAATTTATGTCAAATGAGTCATAGTGGAAAATAAATTGCCTACAACTTCAAAGGTAACCACTTAACTTGACAACTTAGATAAAAATTCAAGAAACTTCTTATATTTATTGGTAAAACTCTATGTAGTGGAATTTTGAATGCTTTTCTATATTGTAGTTAAATGTCTATTTAGAAGTATTTGTTTATGAAATATATCCCCTCCAACATAATGATAATTATATGGATTTATTACAACTCAAAAGGGAATTACATAAGTATAATTGCGTTATAGAATTTTGAACATAAAAAAGATCGTCTAAAAGAAAGGTGTAAGGATCACAATAAATAGGTGATAGTCTTTATAACATATATTGTTAATCTCTTATGTTGGTTTTAAAAATTCAACCCTAATCTAGTAAACCCTTTAACCTCATTATCTAGTGTATTATGTTTGAAGTTTCTTGTTATTAATTAGTTGAATCCTATTGAGTTCAAAAATATGTATTTTGTTATTAATTAGTTTTCAGTTTGAATTTTATTTTGTCACGGGTGAAGATGGTTAAATTAGTCATACACATAATGATGAGATATTGGACATTCCATCCTTATTAGTGATTGTTTTTGTTTTTTAACTAGTCTTTTTGGAATATATTATCTAAATATTTAATAAATTTTAGGAAAGAATAAATTTTGAGATTAGGCTATTGCCTAATCTATGAGATATGACTTGTTATTTTATATAAAAAATTTAACTTAGTGTTTATCATGTGAATGTTCATAGAGTAAGCATACTCTTATAGGCTAACTATGATTAAATATGAGTAGCTCAAGAAGATTTAGAGTTTGGTTGGTCTTACTTCCACCATGATATATGGTATCAGTTGATTATATCTATTCCTTATCCCTATTAAATCATATATTTTATTATAAAGGTATATATATGGGTTGGCTTGTCACAAAATAAGCCTTTAAATCTAGCTTGATATTATCATACATGCTTATGAATTTTTTCATTCGCTTAGAGAAGCTTAGAAAAATGATTTTGTTTGATGCTTTGACTTAATAATGACATAAATTTATTTGTTCACTTTTATTAAAAATGATTTCTTTATATTTTAGAGTGATAACTTATCTTGAGCAATTTATCTTCTATGCTAGTGCTATAGGAAGGTAAAAGGCTAAGGATTAGACATTAAATATTGACATTTTATTATTATCCTTTTAGTTATAATGCATTAATTCATAATATATATTAACTAATTTAGATAATATTAAATTTTAGTCTTTTAAGCTAGATTATCTTAGGTCCCAATATTTTGGATCTTGAGTAGACTTAAATATAAGATCAATCAATATATAAGATGATCAACATAATTAATAATAATATTCATAAAAATGACAAATATAAATATAAATGGCCAAAATAATTCATACAATAACATGAAGAAAACTTATAGTAGAATTTTTCAAAATATGCATACAAGCTTCAATATTCATGCTTGAATATTTCATACATTTTCTAGATATTCTTCTATATCATTCATGGAGCTTTGCCTCCATAATATAACCTTAGAAAGGTGACTCTTTGACTCTTTTTCTATTGCACTCCTCAAATATCATAGAGTTGCAACCTTTCATATTCCATACATAAGATAAACCTCTCATATCATTTTGGCTTCTAATATTGCCACTTGTATACACAACTCTTGACTCTCTATATACATGCATACTTAACTCTATGATACTTGCACACCTAATACATGATACTTGTGCACTTTCTCACATTAAATATTTGCACTCTTAATTACATGACACTTGTGAACTTTCTCACATTATACACTTGCTCAAAAAAGATTGCACACTTTTTCATAGATATGGTTGAAGTCATTTTAACTCCCACCTTAATATTAAATCCAATGAAGTTTGATTCCTTTTAACTCCGTCTGTTAAAAAAAATTAAAATTCCGAAGTTTTCAATGCTTCAAATTAATCTTAACTTAAGAATTTATCATCAAATTAATATATCAAAATACTAAGGTAATATTATTTACCTTTTGTTTTGATTGCATATTAGGTCACATTGACCAAAGACATATTAATATGCACCACTTTCAAATGCTCACAGTAAATTATTGTTCCGCTCTAGTAGATGCATGCTAAAGTATATTAATAAATGCAATAAACTTTAAAGGATATTACAATAGTGTGTAACAATCATGCAAATATTTCACCATTTCTTTATGTCATCTATGTTGCCTATGCATTAATTGTTATAATCTACCTAATAGGGACTTGAAATAGGCACAAATAAAAGACACTCAAGATGTATCTTCACTATATTACTCTAGGAATAACACTCTTGGTGTTAGAATACGTGAATATTCTCTTAAGTTCACTTGGATACACACTTGAGTTTCCACTCCTCCATGTGTCAGGAGGACTCTAAGTTGTGTCTTCATCAAGTTTTATGAGTTGTTGTAAATCGAATGGCTCTCAATGATCAAATCTACTATTTATACAGAGTTGATCCTAGAGATAAATCAATTATTTCTACACTTCTCTTCATCTTTTGTGTAATACTTTGCATATCTATTATTGTGAAATGCTAACATGGTACCAGAGCAAGATAGATTTTGATATTATTCTCTCTTGAAGGTTCTAGGATCTGATTATTTACTTTGGATATATTTTTTGACTATCTAAATTGAAAAAGTTTACATTGTATATTCTCTCTTTCAACATTTTTTTTATGTTGAATACTATGAATGCTTGATTTTTTTTTTTAAAATAGCTATTTCCTTTCTCTAGCACGGTTTACCCTGTGTGTAGGCATTTCTCTCGCCATTCAAATTTAAGGAGAATAGCATTTTTTTCTTTATATTTTTCTCTCACGCATTCTTATAGGAAATCGTATTCTAAATCCTAGTTTTTTTTAGCTTTTAAAAGCAACAGATGCTGAAGAGGATGAACAATTTTGGATCTATGAAAGCGATTCAAAAGATGAGACTGAGATGGATTATCTCAGACATGCACGATGACATCACCGTGCTTTAACGCATGAGGATCTAATGGGACAGATGGGCATACCACTAGGGCATGAATGGCAAGTAGACCCAGTAAGGTGGGACCAAGTGTTAGACCCATGGCTCCAAATTCAAGATGAGCATCATCCACCTCGAGATCCCATCATGACAGTAGTGCCGAGGGAAGACCCCGCCCTCCTTTTTGTAAAATTTGCACCTAGGGAAGATCCATTCGTGCCCATTCCCATAGAGCTAGATCCAGAGTATAGGGAGCATCTAGAAGAAACAAGTTATCACACCCGTATTTCTGGAGACCAAATTCATTCCATCCACATGATCTCCATTGATTTGATTGAACCCATCCGCAATCCGACCGATCCATCACGGTCATTGCATCTAGACATGGATGCCATCAACTGGGATCGCGTCAATTCACCATTGTCACCATCAGAGTATCGGCCTTTCGGTGAAATGCTTCATTTTACCCCAAGGACAACTCAGGATATTTTTCAAGCTGAAGAGGGACCCAAGGTTCCAAACGCAGATCTTAACTCAGCTGATGATATCCATTTAATCCCAACTCCGCATCAGTTGGAAGACGGATCCCACATGTCAGTCGAGGAGACGATTGACGTAGACATCGACACAGATCCAATGAATCCACAGATTCTCAAGCTGGGGGTAAGTCTTTCCCTCGAAGAGCAAGCCGACTATATTGCCCTTCTTAAAGAAAAGAAGGAGGTTTTTGCATGGTCATACAAGGATATTCCAGGACTAGACCTGCAGCTAGTCATGCACAATTTAACGCTTGATCCGACAATCAAGCCTGTAAAGCAAAAACTAAGAAAGATGCACCCAACAGTGGCCTTGATGGTCAAAGACGAATTGCAAAAGCTGTTGGATGCACAATTTGTCATCTGCATGGATTATCCGCCATGGTTGTCCAACATGGTTCCCGTTAAGAAGCCCGACGGGAGGATTCGCATATGCACCGACTTTTGAGACCTAAACAAAGCGAGTCCTAAGGATGATTTCCCCTTGCCAAGCATCGACGCATTGGTAGACGCTACAATAGGTCACGAAATGCTCTCCCTAATGGATGGTTTCTTAGGATACAATAAAATTCGTATCAATCCTGAAGACCAACTCAAAACGGCATTCACAACGCCTTGGGGGACATTTTGCTATAAGGTCATGCCTTTTGGTCTTAAAAATGCTGGCGCTACTTACCAACGTGCCATGACATATATCTTCCATGATTACATGCACAAAACTTTGGAAGATTACATGGATGATTTGTTAGCCAAATCTCTTTTGCGCTCAGATCATCTCGGTGACTTAAGCAAGATTCTTGATCGCCTCATAGAGCATAAAGTTAGACTGAATCCCAAGAAGTGCGTATTCGGTGTCACATCTGGAAAACTCTTGGGTTTTATAGTCTCAAAATGAGGCATCGAAGTGGACCCAAACAAATTCAAGGCAATCCTTGAAATGGCTCCCCCAATCACTATCAAGCAGATCAAAAGTCTGCAAGGAAAGGTCACGTCGATTAAACGCTTCATAGCGCAATTATCTGACAAATGCCGACCAATGAACAAATTATTGCACAAGGGGGTCACATTTCATTGGGATGACGAGTGCCAGTCAACCTTTGATGAAATCAAACAATACTTGGCTTCGTCACCAGTATTGGCACCACCTAGACCAGGAGTGCCGTTCTACTTATACATCTCAGCTACTGAGGTGGCACTGGGTGTAATGCTAGCCTAGAAGAATGAACTTCATAAAGAACAGGCTACTTACTATCTTAGCCGCACCCTGGTCAGTTACGAACTTAACTATGCATACATTGAAAAACTCTACTTGGCAGTGGTGTTTGCTACCAAAAAGCTACGCCACTACATGCTGAGCAACACTACGTATGTTTTGTCTAAGGATAATCCATTGCGATACATGATGAGCCGCACTTATCATAGTAGTCGCACGGCGAAATGGATCATGTTGTTGACGAAATTTGACATTGAGTTTATTGGCCAAAAATCTATAAAGGACAAGTCATATCCGATCAACTAGCAGAGGCTCCTCTTGAAGATTATTAGCCTCTAGTCATAGAACTACCCGATGATGGGGTCTTCCATGTCTCAGAATTGCCAGATTCTGATGAGCCTGAGTCTCAGGCCGACATAACCTTATTTTTTGATGGTTCTAAATGCAAGCAAGGGGGTGGCGCAGGAATTGTATTCTTCACACCGTAGGGTGCTCCAATGCCCCTGTCATTTAAATTAAACTTCTAGTGCACCAACAACAATGTAGAATATGAAGCCTTGCTCCTAGGTCTTCAGATAGCAATCGCCATGAACATCAAAAGATTGAACATCTTTGGTGATTCGCTGTTAATCATCAATCAAGTCAAAGGGGTATATCAATGCAAATGCCCAGTCCTGAATGCCTATAAAGCCCTTGTGGACAAATTCCTAGAAAAAATTGAGTGGTATGACATCGAGGCACTCCCTCGATCATCAAACTGTTTTGTGGATACAATGGCCTCCTTGGGGTCACTAATCCCGCAAGACCTTTTCGGTGATATAACAACCATTGAGGTCAAAACCTTATCGCAACCCGTGATGGAGCGCAAAAGCTCATACTTCACGCCAGGAGTCCACATGATCCAGATCGAACCATCTTCGGATAAGTTCTTTCGAATCCGAGACTGTTTGAAATGGGCCAACTAGGGGTCTTTGTTTTCCCCCACTCCCATTAATAGCAACACAACGCTATTATTACAAGTTCTATCCCAATCAGCATTTGTTAGGGAAGAACTCCAAAATGGATTGGCTCGTTCAAACTGTCGAGGCATCCGATCAACAGGACTGGTATTTACCCATAAGAGACTACCTCAAGTTAGGTAATCTACCCTTTGGATTGACGCATGTCGCAAAACGAACATTCAAGCAGAAAGCGGCTAAGTATGTCTTGATAGGAGACATTTTGTATCGTTGAAGCTATGACGAAATTCTTCTTCGTTGTTTGGACCAGCAAGAGTCCACTTGGGCAGTCGCCCAAGTGCATGATGGTACATGTGGTGGCCACTTTAGCGGTATGGCCATCGCAAAGCGCATTCTTTGCATGGGCTATTATTGGCCATATTTAGAGCGAGATTGTTGCGAGTATGTCAAGAAGTGTGTAAAGTGTCAACATCATGCCAATTTGATGCACGTACCTTCCTAGGCCCTATAGACAGTCCAGTTTGCTTGGCCATTTTTGCAGTGGGGCCTCGATCTAATTGGAAATATCTCCCCTACATCGTCAGGCCGTCACACGTTTATCATAACGGCCACAGAATATTTTACCAAATGGGTGGAAGCAATTTAGTTAACCTCAACGAAAGGACCCCGCATAGTGGAGTTCATCTTGCATAACATCATATGTCATTTTGGTATTCCATCCAAAATAATCTCAGATAATGGGCCATCATTCAAGAACAAAGACGTGCGTGCTTTGACCACAAAGTACAAAATTCAGCACAGCTTTTCAACGCCCTATTATCCGCAAGCAAACGGGCAAGTGAAAGCATCAAACAAAACACTAGTGGCCATCCTTAAAAAGATAGTCACAGACAGTCATAAGGATTGGCACATACAAATCCCACTTGCCCTTTGGGCTTATCGCACTAGCATTCGGATGCCCACTGGGGCAACTCCTTTTTCACTAGTGTATGGCTCAGAGGCAGTAATGCCTCTCGAGTTGGAAATTCCTTCCCTACGCATATCAATGCAGGAGTTCATCGATGATAACACTGTGCGGCAAGCCCGATTGGACCAACTTACGTTGCTTGACGAATGATGCGTTAATGCTCTCGAGCACTTATGTATCTATCAAGAGCGGCTTAAGAAATCTTACAACATGAAAGTTCACCTAAGAGACTTTCGGGTTGGTGATTTGGTTCTGAAGGAAAACCAACAAAACTCTAATTTGCCATCCCATATGAGGGACAAATTCTCGGCAAATTGGTTAGGTCCTTATGTCATTGATAGTAAAATAGGACCCGGGACGTACAGGCTAGCTTCTCTTGACGGTATCAAGGAAACAAAACCCTTGAATATCAGTCATTTGCGACCATTTCATATCTAAGAAAGCCATATCCAAAAAAAAAAAATGCTCCAAGGATTCCCGTAATCTCTTGGTCACCCAAAAAAAGCTCCAAGGATTATCGCAATCTCTTGGTCACCCAAAAAGATCCAAGGATTATCGCAATCTCTTGGTCACCAAAAAGCTCCAAGGATTATCGCAATCTCTTGGTCACCCAAAAAGCTCCAAGGATTATCGCAATCTCTTGGTCAATCCAAAAAGCTCCAAGATTATCGCAATCTCTTGGTCACCCAAAAAGCTCCAAGGATTATCGCAATATCTTGGTCACCCAAAAATCTCCAAGGATTATCGCAATATCTTGGTCAATCCAAAAAGCTCCAAGGATTATCGCAATCTCTTGGTCAATCCAAAAAGCTCCAAGGATTATCGCAATCTCTTGGTCGATCCAAAAAGCTCCAAGGATTATCGCAATCTCTTGGTCCATCCAAAAAGCTCCAAGGATTATCGCAATCTCTTGGTCACCCAAAAAAGCTCCAAGGATTATCGCAATCACTTGGTCAAACCCAAAAAGCTCCAACGATTATCACAATCGCTTGGTCAAAAATCAAAAAAAAAAAAAAAACAAAACAAAACAACAAAAATCATCAAAAACAACAAATATTTGCATCTCAATTCTAGGCATACTCAAATTCATCATAAAATTCATATTCTCGCACCTCATCTTCAACTTCACCAAAAATAATCCATCAAAATTACAAAAATACATAGTTGCATTAAGCATTGCATCCATACATTGCATATTTGTAGTCATACGGGTCAAATACCATAGGCTGCAATAGCTCTGATAGTCCATCTTGTTCCGCATTGTCTCATGTTACAAAAACAACAAAAACACCATGCATAACTTTTACCACACTATAGTCAGTGGTCTAGGAATGTACCAAGAGTTTCAGTGATTCAGTCATCATTTTCCTCTTTAGCCATGTAGCGTATCAAGTCGAACAGATTTTACGAAGGTAGAGTCATACTTGAAATACACCACGTTACGTAACATCCCAACACAAATCAAAACACTAAAAATTCCCAAATTGTGTGAACGAGACGAAACCTGCAAAATAATCTAGGTCACCACAAGCAAAACGGTTATCTTGCTCATCCCCCTGTGCGAATGATCCCTAGAATGTTGAGAGTTGGCAAAAGGACAAGCATCCTCCCTACCCAATTCCCTAAGAATCCTTAAAGTTCTCAATAGTTGCAAAACACAAAAAAGTTGCAAAATGTCAAAACTCCAAATTTGACAAACTACAGTGCACACATCAAAAGGCACAAACAACAGTGATTTTCGTCACTCCATGACCCCAATCCCTTGCTCGAAAGAAAAACAAATCAAAATAAACAGTGATCTCATAACTACAATGAGCAAGTATCCCAATACAATTGAAGAAAAGAAGGGAGTTGACCTTGAATCCCTGGAACTCTCAGCATTCTATAGGTCATAAGGCAAGCTTTAGTACCAATTTGGTTGATAGCCTATCGGTAACTGAAGTAAACCTCTCGCATGACGATATATTTGTCACATTAACTTGTGTACAGATCAATGTTTGCATGTGGATGATCTAGCTTATGGCATCCTCGATTACACCGCAGATTAATCTTAGTACATACAACAAAGGAATTCATGGAGCTAATTAGGTGATCCTCAGTACAGGTTCGGTTGAAAGCCCATCTGGCACTGGTGGTATCCTAACAAATACCACTAAATGAACTCAATTGCACACACAAGGATGTGAAAAATAACTGGGTCAAAAACAAGTCCGATTCATACCTTGTTCAAAAGTCTTGTAAGATAAAGTACAGTCATGGCTAGTGAGTTAAAACCGTCTGAGTCTCAGAAAACCTTAGCTACATTTCTAAACCAACTGCACTACTTTTCATCCTTACAATACCATCAAAAAAATACAAAAAATAAAAACCACATGTATACATACAAAGTCATGCATCACAACAATCGCCTAAAAACAAAATAACAGAGTTCTAAACAGTCCTTGGTGCCATAGCCAAACATCACAAACCCCATTCATCCATTTCATATCTGCATATCACATATAAATTAAAACCATTTGCATTCATCATAGCATATGCATCCTTCAAAATAAATCAACATGCATACATCCATATTCATCAACCATCATGCACAAGATCAAAGAAAATCAAAACAACAAAAACAACAAATAAATGCAACACAAAAACAAAAAGCAATAAACATTGCCAGACACAAGTGCTCTTGCACTTAACCTCTTAGCATAGAAAAATTGATGTCGGGGTTTACATTGTCACTATCCTACTCTCTAAGAAGGCTACCATAGCCGGACCGCTCCACGGGAAGACGAATTTTCGACAATTTCATCCCCAAACGACGTCACAAGAAAATCAAAACAACAAAAACAGTAATAAACATTGCCAGACACAAGTGCTCTTGCACTTAACCTCTTGGCATAGCAAAATTGATGTCGGGGTTTACATTGTCACTATCCTACTCCCTAAGAAGGCTATCATAGCCGGACCGCTCCACGGGAAGATAGGTTTTCGATGATTTCACCCCATTCAGGCATCACCAAAAGGGTTAACACCCACCAAAAATAGGTCCAAATGTTGGAAAAATTACACACGCTTAACGGTAAACCCTCTAAAGGCACCCCTGCACAAGTCATCTTGGGTCAAGCGACTCGTCGCTTCTCTCACGAAGGTCATTCCCTCATCGTTTCGCCGCTTGAGGGGGTAGTCACACTTAGTCACCAATCAACAATCACACACCCAATTAAGGAAAATGACATGCATTCAAAGAATCATTGACAAAGACAATCACGCTCCTGCTGGGGCGATAAACAAGCAACAATCAAATCAATCAAACACTTGGCATTTCATGAATCATGAACACAAGGTTCCCCCTGAGGATAAAAACGCCCTTTGCCTGTTCATGGTGATCAATGTCTAAGTTCAAGTCACACCTCACCAAAATAGGTTAATACTTGAAATCAAATTCCTTAGCTTTTCAGAAGCAAGGATTCAAGAATGCATGCCCTTTCCATACTTGGGGCATCAAAAGTTGGTTAGGTTACCAAGAAACCCTAATCATTAGTGCTTTGGTTATCTATTTTTGCTCAGCACTGCATCACCCGTAGTGCTTCCCAAAAAGGGGCATCTGTAGACACCAAAACAGCACCAATCCGATTATGTGACTGCAAACACTGATCGCTTTGACAAACACAGCCCCCAGGGCAGCCCTCAAAGGTCAAACAGTGGTCTTAACCACTTTCATAGCAATTTTTTGAGGTCAAGAAGCAATTTGGCACACTTAAACACTTTGCATAGTAATCGTCTCACCCAGGGACGATTGCTAACTTGAAATCGTCTCACCCAGGGATGATTTTTGAAATCGTCTCCAGTAAGGACGATTTCCAAGTTTAACGGGCAAAAAGACAAATAAGGCCAAGTGGCAGCCTAGAATAGTTAGTTGATGACTCCTGCCTCGCACGCGTGTGTGAGTGGACAAATAGGTCGTTTGAGGACTGTCACAAGGGCGATTATGAAAGCCCAAGTCAATGGAGGACTCCCCTCCCTCATGGGAAGACAAGAGCGCCACATGGCGCCTATGACCAACACATGGCATTTGTGCTTCCCTCCCAAAAGAGACCCCTTGGGTCTATAAAGGGTGAGACTTTTCTCACCCAAGATATACGAGTTGAAGTAGTTTTCAAGCAACGAAGTGCTGCCGAGTTGAAGACCCACTTGCATCCCTTTTGGTTCACCTTCCCACATCCACCAATCTATTTTGCAAGGGAGGTTGTTGGGTGGCTTTTGGAAGCTTTAATCGGACCTAAATCTAACACATGGACACCTGAATCAACCAATTCGCCGACCCCCCAATCCTAAGAAGTTTTGGGCCCATCCCTAGTGGATTGGCGCTGGAATCAAGTGCCAACGGTGGGAGGCCCACTTGGGCATCCCCGCACTTTTCTTAAGTTTTATTTCAGAAGCATTCTAGTTTATTTTCTCATGCTGCATATTATGTTTTCTATTTGGTGAATTCATAGCTGCAATTTCGTAACCTTTGATCAGATTCTAGTATGTTTTGTGTCGTTTTGTAGTTTCACTAACTTGCAGGAGGCGATATCAAATTCTCGAGGGTAGAGGCCAAATTGGGATAATCCGACCATCTAGGTCATCCCAAAATGGCCCCAATTACATAACCCCTCTGTCTGCAGGTGTTTTGGAGACCTCAGGAGTCGACATTGGAGAGTGTCAGTTCAGCTTCCCCAACACAGAAGAAATCGTCCCACCCAGGGACGATTTACGATCAAAATCGTCCTACCCAGGGACGATTTCTAGTTGAAAGTAGATTGGCCAACTGTCTCAGTGGCAATGGCTCGTTGGTAACATTTTACATCTTCCGGCAAGTTTTCAGTCTGTTTAGAATCATTTTGTTTCCTGTTTTAGATAAATGTTTGCATGCATATTTTGATGATTTTAGAAGAACGAACACTTTTCACTTGCAGTAGGTGCTACTGACATCTTGGTTGTTTCTTTGTTTGCAGGAGAAGCAGCGGAGGTGAAGAACTCATCGACATCAGCGGTGACATCATCTTGGCCCGCCCATTGCAATCGTGGGCACGCGGAAAGAGGAACATTGAGTGATTGTAATCGAATTCTTTTAACGCTCCTAGCCCCCGAAAAGGGAGGATACATCATTGTAACAAAGATCAAGGGATATTAATGAAAGGGCTGTGTTTTCTCCATTTGCTTGTGTCTCTTCCAATGCATTTCTTTTCCATTTCATGCACTTTACGTTTCTAGGACTTAAGCGCATTTGGTTTTGGTTATATTGCAATTAGTGTTTCCTTTTCCCGGAATCTCGTGCTTTCATGATGATTATAATAACACTTACTACCTATAGAAAAATAGTAAGCATTATTTAATTGAATAAAAAAAGCACACAACTAATATTTTTCTTACTTGCCAACAAGCCATAAAATATTTCAATCAAGCACAAGCTCTTGCATTCATCTTCATTCATACACAAAATATCACTCATCAACATAAAAATCTAAGTTAAACAAACCCACATCACTTGATAAAATATTGCATAAATATGACTATATTTTTTAGGAGCCCACTTGTTTACCTCCTAAAAGAAAAATTAATCACAACATTGATATAATTCTAGTAGCACCTTTATCTAATGCACCCATGTACAGGTAATCTATTTTGCAATATAATAAGATTGAAAAATAACTTCAATATCTGTTAACTAAGGGGTTCACCAAACCCATCATTTCTCCTTGTGCTTCTCCTATTCTTCTTGTTCTAAAAAAGGATGGCACTTGGCGATTTTGTATTGATTTTTGAGCACTCAATAAAATCACAATAAAAAATAGATATCCATTGCCCCACATTGATGATCTCTTAGATCAACTTCAAGGTGCTAAGTTTTTCAGTAAAATTGAACTAAAGAGTGGATACCATCAGGTCTATATTCAGGCTGAAGATACATGGAAAACAACTTTCAAGACTAAAATAGGTTTGTTCATGTGGCTTGTTATACCTTTTGGCCTCACTAATGCTCCTACTACTTTTATGAGGTTTATGATGTTAGAGTTACTATGTTAGTAACTACTACTATTACCTTATTTTGTAATTAGTAGATTAACCTAGGTAAATATTTTTATCTCTAGGTTAGTTATTCGATAAATATCTCTATTTATCAAATATATTATTGTTAGCTATTATTGTTAGTATTTAGAGTGATATAGGGGGGATAGTATTTCATACCTATCTAGGGCTATTATTAGGCTTAGTATATTGTATTTATACTATGTTGATAAATACAATTATGCTATTTGATTCTTATAATCTTCTCACATTGGTATCAAAGCGGTGGACTTGGGAAAGACAAGTTGTTGGGCGAGTACAGGGTGACCTTCAAATCAAGATAAGATGATATTTTTGTCACTCCTACACTGGACCACGAGGGTATAAATCTTTAGATAGGATCCCCCCTATATGGGACATGCTTCCAAAGGTACAAAATCCCTCGCTTAACTTTGCACAAAAATAAAGGTGGTTGTGGAATTTCTTTGTGGAACGAAATTTCTTATGGTGTAGAATTTATTTTTTTCTTGTTTGAAATAAAATTTGTTGTTTTTTAGAAGACTCGAGCGGATTTTCATGGTGGTACCCTATTAGATCACTAGAAAAATCTGACAGTGTCATATCTTAAATCTGATCACTGGCACATAATATCCTGGTACAAATTTGACTATGTCAGATCCAAAATCTATGCAAGACTATGCTAGACACATGAACAACCTATACTAACAATGTTGTATTATCAATGCTAACAGCCTACAGGAAGTTGTCCCCCACCATTGGTAACGGTCTTCTCGGTCCAGTACATGGCATATTTGACGTTACTAAAAATCAAAATCCTCTCTAACAATCATTGCATGAAAATTCTGATCACATGAAACACTAGAATAAAAAATCTATACAAAAATCATAATCGATGCATTCTGACATCTGACATCATCATCGTACCTGCATGATCTTTAAGACCATCTAACATGGTGATGCATAATCTAAGGGACACTTGGTGAACTACTAGAGAGTTGATCTGATAAGCATACACCTCAAGGGAATCTCATGTGATAGGACGACCTCTAAAGGATACATGATGGGCTGGATATGACGTGGTAGGCTGACCTCTGAGGGACATGTGGTGGGCATAAGTTTCAAGGCACATGATGTGGTACTAAGTGATTGGTTGAATGAAGTGCTGACATGTCCTTTCTTCATTTGCAAATTCGAGCAGAAAATCATGTGAGTTTGATTACCCAAAGGTAATCGTTAATTAAAGTGCATTGTTTTGTTTTTAAATAGGGGAAAATAATTCGCACAACGGATGTGGGATTAATATCCCATTTTTATCCATTGTTACACGTCATCCTATTCACATAGGTGCAACTCCCTCCTATACTCACCGATGGTTGTAGCCAAGGTGGTTGGGTGTTGGGAGCTAAAGTGCTCCCTGCCACAAAGATGCAGAATCCATTCCCTACAGGAGTAAATACAAAAATTTCTGGTTTTTAAACAAAACTTCGGTGAGTTTTTCAAGGTAATTTTTTTTTTTGCAATTTTTTTAAAAAAATTTCAATTTTTTTTAATAATTTAGTATAAATATGTTTTTAAAATCAAATTTTTGTTGATTTTTGAGCACATTTTATTTTAGTATTAATTAAATAATTGATAAAATTTATTTTTGCAACTAAAACAAAAAGGAAAAGTGCCCTATTTTTTGCAAATTTCAAACACATGAGTTCTTTTGTTTTCTCCAAAATGGGGATGTAACACAAAAATAACATCATTTTTTTACAAATTAGGGAGATTTAAAACTTTCCCAAAACATTTCTAACATTCATTTTGAGAGTAAGAGTTTTTTTCTCATGAATAATTAAGGGTCCACCAATACCAAGTCATGTGTCTACTGGATCTGGATTGAAGCTATGAAACTTGTTTATTTTGCAAAACAAAAAGGAGGGAAATTATTTTTTGTCAAATTCTTTGCAAAATTGTAAGACAATGGGAAATTGTAAAATATCAAATTTTTGCAAGCACAAAAATAAAAAATTTCTTGCAAAAAATATTGTAGTAAGGTGCATTCTCGATAGCATTCGACACCTTTATAAAATTGACATTATAATGTAGGTGCATTTTTTGTGGAATCTGACACCTAAGTGTTAAAATTTTATGGGAAATTTTGATGGTTTTTTGCATTTAAATTCCTATTTTTGCAATTACATCTTAAGTTAAAATAAAAAACACTTAATACCTCAAATTTTACACCCATATGTGTAATATATTATACATTTAGAGCCACTTTTTATTTTGATATTCACTCCATAAAAACCTAAAATTGACTCTTCTTGTTTGGCTTAAATTCCTCCAACTGATCATCCTTCTTCAAAAGGGTTTTTAGGTAGGTGTCATTAAATATCAATTTGAGTGAATTCTCTTTCAGTACTCATATTGGGTATATCAAAAGAGAGACCAATTTTTGGTGAAATAAGGAACCTTCATAGTAGCAATTGTTTGCACTAAGGTGGGAATAATTCATTTCTTCCTTAAAAAAAATATTTTGCAAAAAGGGAGATAAAACTTGTAAAGGAAATCAGAAAGGAATAAGTAATCAAATTGCACCTTATTTTAGGCTTCATAATAGCAAATACTTTTATTGAAGTACTTGTAATAAGGAGGAGATTTTTTGGTGAAAATTTTTGATAATTTGTCAGAGGCAAATTTTTGTTCAGAATATTTTACCCTAAAAGTAAAAAACAAAATATTGTTAAAAGGCAATCCAAAAGGAAGAAGTCATCCAATTTTACCTTTTATTTTAGGCTTCATAATAACAAATTTTTGCTTGAAGTACTTGTAATAAGGGGGGATTTTTTTGGTGAAACTTTTTGATAAATTACCTAGAAGACAAAGTTTTGTATCTTTTGCACTAAAAGGAAGACTTCAAAAATTACCTAAGGGGGGCAGATTTGTAAACCTTGGCAACACCATTGTACACCTTATTTTAGGCTTCATAATAACAAATCCTTTTGCTTGAAGTACTTGTAATAAGGAGGGATTTTTTTGGTGAAATTTTTTAAATTTGCCTAGAAGACAAGAATTGCAAAACCTCTTTTTAGGCTTCATAATAGAAATTTTTTTTATTGAAGTACTTGCAATAAGGGGGGGATAATTATTTTATTCTTTAAAAGAATATTTTGCAAGAAAGGAGGAAGACTAGTAAGGGTGCACTTTTGGAAGAGACCAACACCTTAGTCAAACTTATTGCAAAATTCCATCACATAATATTTTGCAACAAGGGAGAAAGACTTATAAGGGTGCATTTTCAGCAGCGACTGACACCGTAGTAGAATTTTTTGTAAAATTCCTTCAAATAATATTTTGCAACAAAGGGGGAAGACTTGTAAGGGTGCATTTTTGGCAGCAACTGACACCTTAGTCAAACTTATTTGAAAATTCTATTGTAAAATTTTAAAAGCATTAATATGTGATAAAGTCATTTTTTCTTTAAAACAAACTAAGAAGACATGGTAAAGACTTACAAAATTAGTACAATTTATTAACTAAAATCATATTCTTATAATGAAACTTTATACTTAGAGAATAATAGTAATTACAATCTTTCTAGAGATTGAAAATTTGTAAAACATTATTTATAAACAAACCTACTTGTTGATCTAAAAGTAATACCTTTGTAGATGAACTAATTTTTTTCCCTTTTTTTCTTTATTTTTCCTAGCTTTTCTTGGATCCTAGAAAACAAGTTTCTCATAAGGGCTATCTACTTCTTAGGGATAATATTTCTTGATAAATTCAAATTTTGGACCAAATATTTTAGACTCTTGCAAGGTAACCTAGACCGCTTCTATGTTAGAAAATACTTGAATTATTGATATTTATTATGTTTTCAACCCTCCTTTTTATCTATTTGATTTGAATTTATTATCTTACCTTTTTGATCCAAAAGTTCACTATGCCATTTTTTTTTTTCTTATCATCTTCCATGTCATTCACATGGATCATCAATTTTTTAGAAACTATTTTTGATAAAACATTTAAAGAAATATTTTTTTTCCATTTATTCAACAAAAAATACTTCTTTCTTTGTAACATCTCTTTTGGTTGCACACAATTTCTTATTCATTGGTTGGCTTAAATAAATTATATAACATATTACTAATAATTAAACCAATAACAACTTTCTTCTATAATTTTTTTTTTTTTTTTTCAATTTTTATGCGATTTATTTCACTTTCATTTTGGAAAGAAGCCAATGACACATTTTATGATTTTGATAAATTTATATCTATACAATCCATTATAAAGTGCCTATATTCTATGTGAAGATTGCACTACATAAGAATGTTCTTATAAACCATACTTTGGAAAGAGATAATTGGTTACAATATTAGTTATCAAGTTCGAAATTATATTCACACTTTTAAAGTTCGAAATAGATTCGATAAATTTGATATATTATAAATGTACATATCCTATTTTTTTGCAAGACAGATCACGAGTCATTGGCACATATGTAACTCCGATCGCCAAAAAGTCGTCAGCACATATGTAACTCCCATAACCAATATCTAATTAATGTCATTCGATTAGTTACAACATCCAATTATTTTCGTTGTTCTTCTATCAATCAAATTATCTGAAATTATATTCATTTATTAATTTAATGGATAAGAATCGGTATAAATCTGCAAGATATGTTTTTTTTACTAATTGTGGCATTTATTGTGTGGTTTGCGTCAATCATAATGTTTTCAAACCTAGGTGCTCTACAGGCTTGGAGTTTGCTGTTACAGATTTGTGGATCAAATTTGTCACGGTGTAGTTTTAGGTATCCACTTTAATATCCACTTAATATTAAATATTATTTAATATTTAATAGTTAGGGTTGTGAAAACTAGGGTTGTGAACATTTTATGAGACTCAGGTGAAAACATATGTATAGGTATGGGGATTCGAGGTCCTGCATTCTGGATCATTTTGCAGGTAATAATGTCTGCAACGATAAATGTAGCCTGACCGGGTTGTTTCAACAAGCGAAACACGAAATACACCGTTTGACGTGTCCCAAATGATTTACATACAAATTCTCATATGTGCACACGAACAAATTAAGATGTTCCACGCCACACTTTGAGCAACGGTATATGGCTCTTTTTTTCGCCCTTGTAATGTCGATGCCGATCCGATTGCACCTTTCTTCCATGTCACACTTGTCTGGCAGTTTGCACTGCGTTGCAACTTCAAACACCAGATTGCCGCATGTAGAACCAGAAAAAAAAAAGAACTCATAAATTTTTGGAAAAAAAATTCAAAGCCCAAAGTTTTAATTTCCACGAATTTTAAATTTTATCTCAAAAAAATTTGATGAATTTGATAATTAAGGTTACAACCATATTATTTTTAGTAATTAGCAAACAAAATTCAAACTATAAAAACTGCAACTACCAAACTTATTCCATCTTATTAATCAATACTATTAAACCTAATCTTCTATAATCCTATATAATAGATGCTACCTAATGTTATATTATACTGGTAAAACATAACTAGCATACTAATTTTGGTGATACGGACACTATTGAACCAAGTCTTCTATAATCCTATGCAATATGCTACCTAATCATAATAAGTTTGTAAACTGTTCCGTTCATAAAAGAAATGCAAATTCCTACAATGAATGCGCGTTGGCATATCAAAAGCCAAAAATTACCTATAATTACAGATTGCAAATCCTTAACTCTTGAGATCAAACGTTCCCCTAAGAAAGCTTTGGAAAGGACTAATGTGACACGTAGTCAATACTGAACTTTAATGTTCTTGACATATTTCATTTGGGCAACTTGTTGCGAACCCGCGGAGGTGCGTGAAGACGTATAAGGGTGTTAGTAGCGAAGGATAGTCTGGTCCTATTAATTTTTTGATCGGTAACAACACAGTGCTTAGGTCAACTTAAAAAACCCGATTGCAATGAATTTGATCCTTAATTAACAAACAAAAAAAATATATATATACTGAACTTTAATGCATCCAGTGAACAGCCATAACTTAACTTTAATGCATCCAGCGCATAGTCATAGTCATAACATAACTTTAGTGAACAGTCATAACTTAATTTAAATGCATCCAGCGCACAGTCATAACTTAATTTTAAATCCATCCAGCGCACGATCAAAACTTTACTGACAATTGGAGCGTTTGGTTTGAATTTTAGCTGGCTTGTGTTACATGTGCCTGATGACCATAACGATTCTTTATTTATTTTATTTAAAATATTTTAAAATTTGAAAAGCGTCTCCGACACAACACTAACATATCTTATTATGGTCCATTTTAGTCTTCATCAGCAATGTGAAAAGTAATTTGGTGTTCTCAGCATTCCTAAAGAAGTTTCTCCGTTAGGATAATTTTGTAGAGGATATAGATTAGACTATTATTTTTGTTGGTCTGGTGATCACTTAAAGGATTTAGGTTATTAGACTACTACTTTGTAAATAAACAGACATTGATCATTCAAAGGATTCATATTAGACTACTACTTTGTAAATAAATAGGCATTAATCACTCAAAAGATAAAACTACTACCTCCGTGAATAAACAAGAATGTTCTTAAGGTTTGAACCTAATTTTTTTCTTGATAAGTACCTTAGAAATGTGCTTTAATATTATGTTACCATAATACCATAATTTTATTTATTTATTTTTGTTGTGGATACATAAAGGAATGGGCAACTACCTTTCCTTTTTTTTCAATAACTGGTCATAGGGTCGAGTCCTATTGCTTACGGTAGTAGTAGGTCAAACTACTATGTTTACCTAAATTAAATGCAAAATTTGAACCTAAATCTACTAATTTATATTTAACTTGCTCCAAAAAAATTACGTTGTGGAATCTACTTTTTCTTTAAATTAGGACATAATTCCACTTTAATGCCTAGTTTATTAGTTTTTTTTAATGAAGAACCTTTTATATACAACATATCCGCAACATGTGAGGGGAAATATTTGAACCTGGGCCTCTCGATAATTGAAGAGTTTTAACTACCCACTTGCTCTCCAACTCCTCTAGTTTATTAGTTCCTTTTTCATAAACGGTTGTTTTTAATGGTGTAATGTTAACTTTATACTACATTATATAATATAAATTAAGAAAAGGAGGATGACGTGTATTTATGTAATATTATTTTTAATTAAAAAATTATATTTGTAATGTGAACTTCACGAAACAAAATTAATAATATATCAATAAATTTAATTTATAAAGTCAAAATATGTATATAGATGTAAATATTAATTGAAAGGAAAAAGTATTATACACCATTTAATATTAAGATGGACAATTTTCTAAGAGGTATGGTTAAAATGAATATGTTTTTAGCAGAACAAGAATAGTGGAAACCGAAAAATATTTTGCTACGGAATGTGAAGCTTACACGATCATCAAGATGTACATGGACACTCTAAAAGTAAACTTAATATAGAAATTAAATAATATAAGATAATTTTTTTTTGATGAAAGACCATTTTAATTATAAAAATAAAAGTCCTTTACAGCAAAAAAAAGTGTGGGTGGAGAAAAAATCACACCCCGAATGCCATTAACTTATCCTAATAGTGGATAAAGAAAAACAAACTGCACCACACGAGCATCACGACCATCAACAACAAACTAGAAACAATCTACAGCCATAAAGGTTTTTGAAGAAGGGGGTCTATGGCAGATAAGGCCTTATCCATTTGAAGTGGGTGGTTCCCCCCACCCATAAAAATGCTCCTCACCCTATCCTGAAGAATGAATAATTGGAGAAGAAGGATGAGACTAGCCAAAAATCTACCCATGGCTACCTGAAGCCCCCCAACCATCATTAGGTATAGGCATAGATTGTGAAGTGATCACAGGTGCAAAATGTTGGGAGGTGTACATATCTGGCTATTGCAATGAGCCTCCATAGTCACGAGATCTGCTCTAAGGAGGCTGAAACTGTGCATGATCAGGGCATCGACGTGAACAGGATCTTGTTGGGTGATGAGGCGAACAATCAAGGGCCTCCCTACTGACAGCATAAGGGGCATCATCTGAGTATTTTAGCAAAGCCTGCAAATGGTCCAGCTCCATAGCCACCTTTTTAGCTTGGTTACAGATCTGAAACCACACATCATGAAAAACTTCGAGCATGTCAGTAAACAAAAAATATTGATATGGATCAACCTTATTGAAAATAATCTTGTATCTAGATTTCCAAATATGAAATAGAAGGTCGAGTCTAAGGATTTGCCACACTTCCCTCTGTGGGAGAGAAAACCGAATGGGATCACCCATAAGGACATGATGCCTGGAAAGTTGCTAAGACATAAACAGGGAAAATAAATAACTCACCCAAATCTAAGCGAGACTGGCCCAAAAAATATGCATACAAGACTCTGGTTCTTGACAAAATGGGCATCGAGGCTCAAGCACCCCCATATAAGAAAGTTTGTGGCCAAGGGGTAAACCTTGATACAATAAGCTCCAGGAAAAAAAACTTTCTTTGGATCCATATAAGATGCCTAGGCTAAATGAAATTTGGTTTTCCACCTAGAGGGTGATGAGAGAAGGTCTCATTTGATATTGAGTTTGGGTATCATGGGTGTAGTTAGCGTAAGCCAATCATAACCCTTCCTGGCTTTGTAGCTGAGAAAGGAAGTCCTCTTATACCAAGATCAATCTTTCCACCAGGTTTTTTGGGATCTGAAACCTAATTTTTTCCATAAGAAGAAAGGGGTATGGTCCAAAACAGGATCATACGTAGCCTTGTCAGCATTGGACAAGTAGAACATCTTTTTACAATCATTCCAAAGAATCCAGTATTTTTTTTCCCTGGAATAAAAATTTGCAATGGCAACAATGCTCCGCTTAAAAAAATCTTGGGCATGGACCAAAGGAACTTGGCCCAACGGCTTACCTTGAAGATTGAACACAGGGGACCACCAGACATTGAGAATATTAATGGAAATGACTTTATGTGAATGGACCCCCTTCCAAATCTGCTTGTTGTGGTGCAGTGGTAAATGCCTTGGGTGATGGTAGAGGCCGACCCAGGTTCCATTCCCCTTGTCTCCATCCTACAGATATATGGTATAGTTAGAAATGTCCTATGTGCTGATAGAGGTCGACAAGGCTCCATTCCTCCTATGCCCAACCTGTTGAAAGTGGCACCCCGAAAGGGGTGTTTTCCACTATAAATTAATTTTCATCTGCTTGTTGTGGTGCAATGGTAAATGCCCTGGGTGCTGGTAGAGGCCAACCCAGGTTCCATTCCCCTTGTCTCCATCCTGCAGATATATGGTATAGTTAGGAATGTCTTATGTGCTGGTAGAGGCCGACAAGGCTCCATTCCTCCTATGCCCAACCTATTGAAAGTGGCACCTCGAAAGGGGTGTTTTCCACTATAAATTAGTTTTACCTAGGTGTTGTAGGTGAGTTGGAGAGGAGAGGGCAATCCTCCAAGGGAGGTCCCAGGTTCGAATCTCCACCCTACCAAAAAGCTGAATTGGGTACCCAAAATCCTATTGATAATGTTGGTGCGAGTAGGGCTTGGTGCGACTCCCGGGTGACTTTGACGGTATAGAACCCCCTGTTCATGGTCTCTCAGACCAAGGCGACCACACAAGGGGTTTTTTGCTTTAAAAAAAAAAATGGACCACCTTCCAAACAATCAAAGGGTTTAATTGTTGCCAAGCCTTCCATATGCTTTTAATGATAAATGAGCCAAGGATTTTAATGAAAACTGGGGCTAGCACTAGAGAGGGCAAATCCATTCATACCTAGACTCAATGGTTGAGGGAAAGCCCAACTGAGATGCAATATCTTATAAGAATTTTTCATGCTTCAGGTCCTTTGAGAGCTCACACAATCCATTTAGCACAGAGGGCTAACCCTTGACGCTTATAGTATGACAAACCCATACCTCCTACTTGTCATGGGGGACAACAAATATCCCAAGCCACTCTATGAAATCCCTTTTTCTCAGACCCACTAGACCATAGATAATCCCGCAGTAATTTTTCAAGTCGTTTATAACAATCCTGGGAAGGGACCCAACAAGACGAATAATAAACATGCGTGGAAGCCAAAAATTTCGAGCAAATTTAAAATTTACCAGCAAGATACAACTTATTTGCATTCCTATATTCTATCTTGATTTCTACTTTACTGATGACATAAGACCATAATTGGGATAGAGATCCTTGAAAGGCAAAAGGAATGCCCAAGAATTTGAAGACTTCTCTAGGTTGAATCCAACTCCACTACACATGCTGAAGCCAGTGGGGAAGAGGTTGTAGGGATTACCTATAACATGAGATTTTCCTCCATTGGATATTAGACCCGGAGGATTTGCAAAAAATATCAAGACAAGACAAAGCTTCAGAAAGGGATTGTTCATCCTCATTCAAAGTAAGAAAGGAATCATCAACAAAATGGCCATTAATGAGTTGACCAACATTCCTAGGAAGGGAAATACCCTGAAGCATCCCAAGAGAAGCACGATGAGCCAAAATATAACCAAATTCTTCTACTACTAAAATTAATAGCGAGTGGTACAAAGGATAGCCCTACCTTATTGACCTATGCAAGCCAATAGCGTCAGTTTGAAACTTATTGAGAGAAAGCATAGCTGATGCATCCTAAAAAAGTATTTTAATAGAGGAAATAAACCGAGGACCAAATCCAAGAGCTTCCAACATGGAAAGAATGAAAACCCACTCAATTCAATCATAAGCCTTTTCAAATTCAAGCTTGAGGAAGAGGGCATGTTGATTGGACCTATGAGCTAATTACATCCCTTCCCAAACAACGATAATGTTGTACAAAATATACTGATTCTAGATAAATCCAGTTTGCTCAGTCCTCACAATAGAGGGAAGCAAGGGCTTAATCCGCAAAGCAAGCGCTTTGGCAATGATATTGTAGCTAAAATTAAACAAAGTTATTGACATCCAATTTGTAATGATTTATGGATCCCTAGACTTTAGGATAAACTTGATATTGCCCTTATTGATAATAGCACCTAAGGAGTGAGACTGCAGGGCTTCTAAATATACTTTATGCAAGTTAGGACCAATAAACTCCCAACAATTTTTGTAAAATTTTTAGGGGAAGCCATCAAGCCCTAGGGCCTTCACATGTACCATTTGAAATAGGGAATTTGCAAGATCCTACTCTGATATTCATTCTATTGCACTAGGGAGATGCAAGTTGGGATAACCTCTTTACAAAATTGAAGGGCTATTTCTCGTTCAGGGGTGTACGACTGAGCAACAAAAACATGAGAATAATAACATGTAAATTCAACTGCTGTCTCAGTAAAAGAGGTGGTGTGAATCCCATTAACCAATAAATATTTGAATTGAGAGGAGTGACACGAAGGCCGGAGCCTCTAGAAAAACTCTTTAGAAATGCGGTCACCCACTTTGAGCCAATGTAGTATGGCTTTAATCTGAGCCCCTCTATCCTCATACACTTCAGCCACTTTGAGCTCATGCCAGAGCTGAGCGACATGGGCTTGAATGGTGGAGTCAAAAGGAGAGGCATCAATATGAAAGGAAGTATGTGCAAGCTCATTACATAGTGCAGTATTAGAGTGACAATGCAGCTGTACTACCTTCTTTCCCAAGCTTCTGAGTAGAGTAGTGGTATGAAAAATAGCATCATTCCACCACTCAATCCATCCTCAATCTCCATTGGGTCTAGGTACAATGTTCTAGATCCTTTGGATGTGAAAAATAGTGGTTTCATGTTGCAAGAAAGAAGTGTTAAGAAAAAACTAAGCATGAGTAGGCCATTGATGGGTGGAGGAAACATGAACAAAGAAAATTACGAGGGAATGACGAGAAAAAGAAAACTCATGCTGGTATGACAACATAGCCCTTTCCAACATTTTTAAAACTCTTGCGGGGCCTAACTAAAAATTAGACCATGTGGACCACAAATGCTCAGGAAACTAACCCATAGAGAAACAAGCATTGGGATCAAAGACACCCAATTTATTTTTTGTAAAATACCAAGCATGTCGCTCTCACGAGGCCCAACTATTGGGGAGCTGGCCCATTTTATCATAAGGCTTCTCGATCATATTGAAATCACCACACATCAGCAAGACCATGGTAGGTAAGGATAAAACACATCATCTCCACAGTGAACATCTATATTGGACCTCATTAGAGGCATAAATATTAATAATACCAAAGAAAATATCACCAACTTTGATCAAAATCCACACCACGTGGTGAGAGGGGTTAGAACCCCATGTGACAAAATTGCTCACCCACCTATTCTTAAGCAAAATGACAGTGTCTCCACTACTATGATTGTGGTTGGTAGCATACATCTGAATGCTAGGCCATAACATAGAACAAGTAGATTGTAAATTGAAACCTGCCACTTTGACTTCTTGTAAACACACAAAATATGGACAACCATAGAGACTGGAATAGGTAGTGAGCTCATCCCGAACCATGTAACGACAAATAGGATCTGTTAACCCACACACATTCCAAGAGAGAAACAATATTAAAAATAGTCAAGTTGCATACCCCCACTGGCCTCAATCACATTATCCGACAATAGGTGATAGGGATTATTCTTGAAGGTATCCATGGTGGTGGAGGAGAGAGAAGTTTATTGTTGCTTGTCTAAATGAGCAAGTCGCTCACCTCACAGGTGGCTACAAGACCGTCATCCTAAATTTTGAGATAAACTTCCTTTAACACTTGCCTCTTATGGAGAAACCAAGGGTATAGTGGACCGAATCCCTTCATCATGTTCTACAGACTTGAAGACCAGAGGAGGAGAGTGGACAAGGGTTGACTCCATAACTGGTGGTTGCATGGGAGGCTTAGGTGCTAGGACCTAAGCATATGTCACCATTGTTTGCCCCACATGAGCGGGCTTGCTACCTTTACCTTTCTTGTATGAAACCTCAGTCCATTCACCATATTTTAATGGAGGGTACAAGGTAGTGGGAGATAATACAACACCAACTGCCGAGGTAACCACCTTGACCTTGAATTTTTCAGCCATCAAGGGGCAATCCTTAATGCGGTGGGAGGCTTACTGCCAACGGTAACATGTATTAGGGAGGTTGATATACACCACCTGCTGATGAATACGAGTAGAACCAACCTGAATGTTGATATACTCCTTTAGGTTTTTAGCTATATCAACCTTGATACACATTCTCCTGCTAGGATGGACCGACATGAACCAATATGGTTCATCATAGATAAATTCACCAAGGGTGGACACCAAGTTTTTTAGAAAAGACCAGCATGCAATGGGGATTTCCTAGAGTTCTACCCATATAGAAACGACTAGGGAAATAGAATTAGAAACCATGAAATCTCAGCTCCATGGCTGAAAAATGAGTAGTGAACTATTAATGTAACTAGGACCCTTATTGAGGACCTTCTAGGCTTGACCAACACTACCAAATTGGAAATGAAAAAATACTTAAAGAGATTTTGGACAATCGACTTGAATCTCATACGAACGCCAATACTCAAGGTTATGCATAGTGGTGAATATTCACAAATTCAGCTAATATTAGGATTTCCAAAATTGGAAATTGGCAAATATGAGGACCCTCGATGCCGACTCATTCGCCTAAAATTTTTAGGACTAGTTTTTTCTTAGGGTCAATTTGCCATATATATCCAAACATAGCCATATTTTTACTCATTGGAAAGTTTGTTTCAAGATTGATCAAATGGTGGTGTTTTTATGAAGTTATAAGATGATTTAATAGGTCAAAAGTGGCCCCAAAGATGAACTTACATTTTAGAGCTTCAAATACCCCAAATTTTGGTGTGAAGATGCTCAATTTGATTTTCTTAGGATTCTCCATGATTCACCTTGATTTTGATTAGGATTCATCATTTTTTAACAAGTACATTTTGAGTCCATCCCCTTATGCATAACCCTACCAATACTGTTCAATCTAGTTTCTAAGGACATGCTCAAGGGGAATTCGACCAAAAAAATACCCTATAAGAGTATTATTTTCAAATCAAGAACATGCCTGATTGAATTCATGTAGAGGAATCACAAAATCGGGTTCAAAAATACCTCGTGGTACACCTTGGGAACAAATTTCCTGGGTTGTTTGTTCACCTTCGAAGCCATTCCTCTCGTTGCCAACTTCAGATGAAGCTAGGGGAGGAGAAGCCGACATAATAACACCCACGGAGCAAGCACAACACAAAGGTCAACATAAGCTCCCAGAGAATGAATAGAAACTACCAGAAACCCTAGGACAACACGCAGACCGACATGCACGCAAAATTAAATAGGAGAGGAGAGAAAAATTTAGACTTGTCATATGGATTAAAAATTTAAGAAGAAAAAACAATTATATATCAACAAGTTCAACCTAAATTTTGAATGCAAATAAAAAAAGTACATAGATACAAAAATCAAATGAAATTTAAAAATACTTATACACAATCTCATATTTAAAACTGTGAGATGGACAATTCTCCAAGAAGTATGGTTAGAAGGAATATATGTCTTTTGCATAGCAAAAATAGTGAAGACCAAAAATATTTTGTTATGGAATATGAAACCTACAAGTACATTATGATTGCATATTAGGACACTCTAAAAGTAAACAACTTATTAATTTTTTTTGAAGAATTAAGAATAGAAAAAACAAAGGAACTCATAAAAATTAGCAATAAAAGACACACACTCCAAAAATGATAAGAAGATGTTGAGCTTTTTTACTATGTTGGAATGCTGTAAAACTTTGGAACAAGGTCCGAGGTTTAAATCCAAAGGGAAGTAGCATTGTACACATACCCATATTATATTAAAACTCTTGATCGTAGACTCTTTTGGTCTTATGGACATAATAAAAATTATTTTATTTCATATTAAAGTTATTTACAGGTTATGTGGTTAAAAAATGATACCCTTGAGGCCCTGATAGTTGATTATTGGAAGAAGGATTTTCTAGGTTCCCTAATATCTCAAGTTCCTAATAAGTTAAGATTTGTGAAGAGCTATTTAAAATAATGGAATAAATTTATCTTTGGTAAGCTATGGAGAAAGCATTTTAACGTAGTTGTGGGTTGGGGGAAGGGTTACAATGTATAAAGTTCAATATTTATAGCATTGACAATATTTTCTTGGATTTATATGGAATGACCATTAATATCAACAATTTTATAGTGGTCGATGAGTGAAATGATATGTCAAAATAGTGAAATCACTTCTCATGACTGCCCCAAACTAGGGTTTCATGAGACGCATCTGGTTATTGTTGATTGAGGTTGCGTGAGATATTATCTCCTTGTTGTGGAGTAGGAATTTTAATGCAATTGTGGATTGGGGGAAGTGTTACAATTGAAAATACAGAGCATTTATGTGCAAAGATCCCACTGAGAGGTTTCATTATTTTTTGGCCAATGAAATCTAGAGAGTAAATTCCTTTGTTGTTTCTCCATTCAATCTCAAAATTTTAACTCAATGAGGACAATCATGAATTCAAGGTGCACATGCTAAGTAAATGTTTTTGGATAATTGTGAAAAGGAGATTGAATCTATGTTTCTAATTCTCATAGCCACCCCAAGATTAGGGTTTGTCTTATAAGGATGGATGAGCAAGCTGGAAATCAAGGTAAGAAAGGCAAGTAAGCTGATAGTCATAGTTAGGGTGATAAGGGAAATTAGGATGAAGGGGGTGGTCAGGCTAAGGATTATAGTGGCAATCTAAAAGTTAGTCAGGTTGATAAGTTGGCTTCTTCTAGCATGCTTAGTTTGAATTTAGTGTTCGTTGGTGCTCAAGGTCAAGGCTTGCCTTCTAAGGGTGTCGTTGGTTCTCCTGCCATACAAGGGACCATAGATCATAACTTAGAATCAAGAGCTTTAGGGGCCCACCTCTAGGATACAAACCTTTTAATATAGCTAGGCCATCTTACACAGTAGTTGTATCAAGTCATTCAGGGCTTCAAAAGTATAAATTTTTATTTGAATTATTTCCAAAGTATAATAAGCTTCTCATCCTTAAAGGTCTGGTGAAACTTACTATGGACCAAGGGCCATAAAATATTATGGGTAAGGTTTTTGGGACAAGGCCAGAGCTATATGCAATGAGAAGGTGGGCTATTGCTAAATGGAGACCCCTAGGCCAGATAGAGGTTGTGGCCCTTTTGAAGAGCTTCTTCCTATTCAAGTTGAACTATGAGGAAGACTCAAGGTATATTATGGGTAGTGAACCTTAGTTTTTTGGGAAGAGATATATATTCCTTTGTCAATGGAATCTAGATTTCAACCCAGGACTTTAGAAGATTAACTTCGCTCCCCTCTGGGTTAGGTTCCTAGGTATATCGATCCAATATTACCATGATGATGTTATGCGAAGGATAACAAAAGCATTGGAGGACTTGGTCTTGATTGACCCAACTACAAGCCTAGAATTATTTTTGTGCATATGTGCACTAATTCGGTCTTGAAAGTGGATTTACCATCATCCATCGATCTTACCTCAAGTTTGGGCTCTTAGACTCAACCCATCATCTATGAAAATCAATCGATTTTTTATATCAACTATACAAAATTAGGGCATATACATTAGAATTACCCTACAAAGAAGTAAAAAAATATCTTGGACTAAGATTATCCCCAAAGACAAGAAGACCCTTTTAGAGAAGGGGGTTAGAACCTTAGCTCAAAGAGAGGAGGTTGTTGGATCTTTGGTCTTGGCTCCTCCTTTTGGTAACTCAGTTGCATTAGAGCGGGAGGAACCTATTTTGACACCTGTAAACATGGTTTCAAAATATCTTTCAAGGGAAGGTGGGGGCTTTTTTCAGCCCCTATTTTGTTCTTCCCCTTCATTGCCCTTATTGAAGGTGCATAAATATTTTGATTGCTTGGGCTTGGAAGGTGATTTCTAGATTGATTCAGGAATAGTAGTAACTTCTAGTTTTAATATTCCTCTTGTAGATTTGGTGGTGGTAATAAAATGTGTTTTGAGGTTAAAGGGTTTCCTAGGCCCAAAAACTCATATCCATAAGAAAAATATGGTTAATATGGGGTGGAGTGAAAGCCTAGGAAATAACTTAATAGGAATATTAGGAATAAGGAAATCAAGTCATAAATAGTGTATGGAACTCAACTCCTATTAGGCTTGAAAGAAAGAAAATAGGCTAGTAAAAAGCAATTGAAGATCACCTCCTTTGGATCACTCTCCCCCCATAGGAATGATATAGGAAGAAAAACCTTCAAAAAATATCATAAATAAAACTCATCTCTTGGCATATAAGGGGTCTAAATGTCCTTACAAAGCAGTGAGTGGTGGCATTGTTGAGGAAATATTTTTTGCCTAATATTTTTTACTTCAAGAAATGAAGTTAGAGGAGGGGAGAATCAATTCAGTAAAAAAAACTATTTGGAGAAGTGCACATTTTGTGGTCAACCCAAGTTAAAGGGCTTTAGGGGGACTTTTGTGTCTTTGTATGGGAAGAAACTGGCAGGCTCAATGTTATCATCCTTAGGTAATTTTATTAACATATTTTTTTATTGCAAAGATTCCATGTGGTGCCAACACCCAAATCTAGAAGAAAATATTAATGACTGGTGGTCCCAGGACTTCTCTGGCCCCTTAATTTCCAAAATATATTCTAAGCATAGGTGGGTTAAGTCAAATATTAAAATCTAAAACAAGGTCATATTTGGTCATATATCTCAAAGAAAATATTATCTGTGATCTCAACTAGTGGAAATTGAGAGAGCAGTCAGTGATAGGGACCATGGTGATCAAAAATCATGTCTCAAAAAATAATCATTTCTCTTCCATAAATTATCAATCCAATAAGTCCGTAAACTTATGAGTGTCACACACAATATATGCTTGCAGTGTTGGGGAATGAATTTGTCTATACCTTATTTAGTTTGGTGGGGGATGTTCATGCATTTGAAAGTCAGCCAAACCAAATAAACTAAGTGCAAAAAATTAAATAAATAAATAACAAGCTAAAATTAAAGTGCTGAAAATAAAGTATAGAAATAAAAGCAGGAAAATAAACACACACAACTAAAATTAAATAAAGTAGTAAATAAAATAATAAATCTAATCTAATAAAAACAAATAACATAAATAAAATAGGGGAGGACTACTACAGGGAGTGGGCCCAAGCTCCTGCAGATAGTCTGCCCGACGAGCTACGTAGAGCTTGCTCAAATAAGAAGAATTACACTCTTAATAAATTATACATAATAATAATAAAATAATTGTTGTGTAAAATTCATCATTGTCCCATGTTAATATAGCCTGTGTCTTTATATAAAGCGCAGCCAGATATTGTTACAATAACAAATTAATCTATTTTAATCACATAACATGATTAGTTCATACACAAGTATTATTCTGCTATTTTAAATCATGTCCATCCACTAGAAGGATAAATATATAAAAATACTTAGGTGTACGTAACAAACAAATCCAAATTAATGCATCCTAAAAATAATGCTTTAAGATATTTACAAGGTCAACTAGCCAATCGATTGATAATAAGTGTCTTATTCTATTTTAATAATAATGCATAATTAAAATAACTCTCCTTTGTCTTCACGTGCAACAACCTCTTTAGCCTCTCGATCAACCGGTCAATGTTGACTTAGTCTCCAATGCAAGCACTTCCAATATGTGGGAGTAAGGCACCAATAAGGCACCTACTTGAGTAAGGCACCTGCCTAACATCTACTTGAGTAAGGCACCTGCTTGGCACCTACTTGAGTAAGGTGCCAGAGTAAGGCACCGAAGTAAGACGTCTACTTAGTGCCACTTGAGTAAGGTGCCAGAGTAAAGTATCGGAGTAACGCACCTGCTTGGTACCACTTGAGTAAGGCGTCGCTTGAGTAGGGCTCCCTCTTGTACACTGCCATGTCCAAGTGGGGTGTATACTGGAAAACATCATATTAGTAGTAAATTCTACACTTATACACAGTTTCCACTAAAAACACCATTCAAGAATAATACCGGATTTTCTATCAATTATATGCATAAGTTAAATAAAATTACATTTCTAATGCTAATTAAACCAGTGATGATGCCTCTTAATAGTGTGTATAAAATGAACATTTATGGTGCTCATCAGACCAGTTTAGGGATATTGGAGATAGAGATAAAGGGATACTTTTTGAGCTCCTTAATATTCTGGTTGAGGAGGATATTATTTGGAAATAGAAGTTGAGGGAAATATGGCTCAAAGTGGGAGACTGAAATATAAAATATTTCCATGCATCTACTCTAAGGCATAGAGCCTCCAGTAGAATTAGAGAAATTTTGAAGGTTGATTAATCTAAAATAGATGATATTCAAGAAATTGGGTTGAAGGCTATTAGTTTTTTATAATCCTTACTTTGCGACATGGAGGAAAGTGACTCTCAGGTTGATGAGCACTTACTAAAAAATATCCAAACTTGATTTTTGAAGACATGAACTAATTCTTGTTGAGCCCCTTTAAGGATGAGGAAATCAAAAAATCAATTTTTGAAATGGGTAATTTGAAAGCCCCTGGTCCAAACGAGTTTCCCCCAATATTCTTTCAAACATTCTAGCACATTGTGGGGAAATATATAGGATATGACCTAAAAGATATTCATAGGTGTATTACCATTCCCAACGATATAAAATCCACCTTCCTGGTCCTTGTTCTAAATTCCCAAAGAGATAAGGTCTTTAGTGACTTTAGACCTATTAGCTTTTGTAATACCATCTACAAGTTTTTGATAAAAAAAATTGGCTAACAAGATCAAACTCTTTCTCCCCCAAAATATTGACCCAACTTAGAGTGGATTTATGGTAGGAAGGAAAATTCTAGATGGAATTATTTTATTTCATGAACTCATTCATTCTATGGATAAGAGTGGGAGAGTTGGGATTTTTCTCAAGCTCGATATGAACAAAGCGTATGATAGGGTTTCATGGAGTTTCCTCTTGAAAGTGCTAATTTTTTTTGGATTTAATCAAAGATGGATAATTTATATCAATGTTTGTATCTCATCAACCTTCTTATCAATTATCATCAATGGTTCAACTACGGGATACTTTAGAAGTTGTATCGACATGCACTAGGGTGACCCCATTTCACCATTTCTCTTTATCATTTTGGCTAAAGTATTGGATAAATCTATAAAAGTGAAACCAACCATAGGAGGTATAAAAGTAGCTATTTCAATGGATCTGTTATTTCACTAGCAATTTGTTGATGACACTCTTATAGCCACATTGGCTTCTATTCTATAAGAAATTAAGATTAAAGAGATTCTAACATCCTTAAAAAAAATAAATAAACTTCCTTAACACCACCCCCAGAAGAAAAAGAGTAATTTCCAAAATTTTGGGTTGTGGGAAGGCTAAATGTCCCTCTACCTACCTTGAGATACCCTTTTTAAGGGGAGATTGAAAGAGAAATTTTGGAACCCGATCATTGAAAGGATGCAAAGAAAATTGGTTGGTTGGAAGGGGGCTCTTCTCAACCAGAATGGCAAAGCCCAACTGGTTAAATCCACCCTTTAGAGCATTCCTTTATTCTTTCTCTTGCATTTCAAAGCCCTAGCTAAAGTTATTCAAAGAACTGAACTCATCGAGAAGTCCTTTATTTGGTCTAGAAATGAGGAGAAAAAAAAGTTTCACTTGGTTTCCTAGGAACAAGTATGCACTAGAAAATAATTTTATGGCATTGGTCTTAGAAGACTTAAGAGCATAAACATTGCATTACTAGCCAAGAAAGGGTGGAAGTTATTCAAGAATGAGAATTTTGATCAGGTTCACATTATGTTAACCAAATATCTTTCTCAAAATAGATATTTTCTAGTTGATTTGTCCCCCTCTCCAGGATCAACTTTTTAGTTTGGTATTGCTAAGATTGATCATGTCATTTCAAAGGACCACAAATGGAATCTAGGAAATGGCAAAAATATTCATTTTTTGGAAGACACTTTGGTGGGTGATGCTCCTCTAGCTCACTTTCATGAGGCAACAATTGTGAAACCCATAACTTGGAATCACTTTGGAGCTAAAATTGTAGACTTCATTCAAGTAAGTAATGTGGTGGAATCCTGACAGAATCTCAAATTCTCAACCGTGAAATTGGAGGAATGAAAGGCTAACTATATCAACACATTCTAATATTATAGGTCATAAGATATTCTGATGTTAAAGATTTTGTTCTATGGAATGGGGAGAAGGACAACTCCTTTTTGGTGGAGTCTGCTTATTTCCTCTCTGAAGTTGATCTTGTGGACCCGCCTCCTTTAAGAAATATTTGGTATAAATTTCTTACTCCTAAATTCAAAATTTTCTATGGATTACTATCCAAAAACAATATTCTCACTACAAAAAACCTCCAAAAAAGAGGTATAACCATCCCTAATAGCTGCTACCTTTGTAGATGTGATTATGAATCTACTAACCACATTTTCTTCCTTTGTCCCATTTTTCTTGAGGTCCTCTATCTCCTTTTAAATACTGTAGGGGTCTTTTGGGTTGTCCCAAATTATTTTTCTGATGCCTTTGATCAATGGTCTCCCCCTTTTGCTAGCTTGAGATTGCATATCTTTTGGTCATTTAGCCTCCCTCACCTGGTCTGAGGTATCTATAAGTAGAGAAACAATAGGATTTTTATAGGGAGCTTTTAGATATGGTACTTCCAGATGGGCTAAAGACTTGCTAGCAATTATTGAGAATGTGTCTATCCTATATTTTTATGATTCCAATGGCCTAGAGGTTGAATCCCTCATTGAAGATAATCTTGGTTCCTAGAAAGCTAAAAAATGAACTATTTAGAACCTAGGGAATACTAGAGCTTTAACCAAGTGGATCATGCCCCCTTTGAATGGATCAAATTTAACTTCAACGATGCCTCTAAAGAAAATCCTAAGAAAGTTGGTGTAGAAGGCACATTTCAAAATCATAGCAGAGTTATTATTTTAGTATTTTCTAAAAATCTTGGATCCTAGACCTGCCACTTTGTAGAATCTAGTGTGTTCTTCCAAGAAGTGGTGCTTCTCCCTTCGATTTGTTGTAGGAAAATTATTCTTCCAAGCTATCCATTTGGAGGGATAATCTACCATAGGATCTAATCCATATCAATGAATTATGGTTGACCTATCAGTGTCCTTGATGGCTTTGCATAGGTTACTTGTCGTCATGCTGGATGACTAGATGTTTCCTTACTCTCTTGGGTTCTACTTTTTGATTGGTTGTGAGAATTGTAGGAGAAATATTTTTTCTCTTTGGTTTTTTGTGGAAGCCATTATGCAAATTTTTGTCTAACCATTTATTTATTGGTTGAGTTGGTCTAATTTGACTTCCTTTTTCTACCTAGATAATGAGTTGGATTGTCTCTCTTCTTGGACAAAAGTGTCGATATTCTAAGTGGTTCTCAAAATAGGATTTTCAATATGTTTGTGTCATAGGCTGGTTGCAACTAACATATTTTTAGATACTTTGGGAGATTGAGGAGTTGAAGGTTGTATTAGACTAGGACCAGTGGGAGGTGATAATATCTAATCTACATATGTTATTTGAGGTAGGTTAGAATCTAATATGCCCCCTCCCTGATTGGTTACTCCTTATTCTTCTTTAGCTATGGGTTGTATTTGGTGTCTCCTAGTTGGACATTTTTTTTTGGATCTCTTTCATCTCCTCTTATATTATGGTTGTTTTGTTTTGTTTCATTTAATGGTAGGGCCCTATGTTGGTGTAGCAACTTGTATTTTTTATCTCTTTTGGCTACAATAGTTTTCTCTTTGTAAAATTGTAAAATTTTCGATGATCCTTTCAAAACCCCTTCTTAAATAAACCTCATCAAAGGATTTTTGTGCTCAGTTATGAATTCTATCCTAATTAAGATTCTCCAATAGGTTATTTCAGAAGCCTCTAAGGCCTAAGACAAGGGGACCCCATGTCCCCTTATTTTTTTCTTATTATCGTTGAATCCTTAGGTAGATTTATTCCAGTAGCCCAATCTAAGGGATTAAATTTAGGGATAAAGCCTACCTCATCCTATAATCCCATAACCCACCAACTATTTATGGATGATACTATTCTTACCTCAAGATCCTCCATTTTGGAAGTGAAAGACATTAAATTTATTCTATCTTCTTATGAGGTTTACTCTAGATAGAATATAAATTTCAACAAGAGCAAGGTGTTTTTTTAATACCCTTCTTCAAAGGCAATTAAACATCATTAAAATATTTGAATTTTACATTGGTTAGATCCCTTCTGTTTATTTGAGTTTATCACTTTTTAGTGGTAGGTTAAAATATTCTTCTTGGCTTCCTATGGTGGAGAGGGTTAGGAGAAATTTGGTAATGTGGAAAGGATCTCTCCTTAGCTAATATGGTAAGGAACAACTCATTAAATCCACCCTATAAAGTATCTTGGTCTTCTTTTTGTCGCTATTCAAGATGCTACAAAAATATTGCCAAAATATTGATATTATTTAAATGCTTTTATTTGGATATGCATGGAAGAAAAACATAGAATTACCCTAGTGGATTGGAAGTAGGTTTATTCCAAGAAGACCAAGGTGGATTAGGCCTCAAGAAACTAAAACAAATGAATTTGGTCCTTATGGAAAAACAATGTTGGAATTTTTTCAAAATGGATGAATCTGGATGGGTAGAGATTTTAACAACTAAATATCATGGTAGATATGGTAATTTCCTTGATATTCATGCCAATACAAAGGTTTTTTTTCTTTGAAACAACTTCTTGATTATAGGTTTATTATTAAAAAATGCTTGAGATGGAATATTGGTGATGGTAGGAATGTTAAATTTTAGGAAGATAGATGGATTTGTAATGATCCTTTGATTAGAAACCAAATTTTAAACTACTTAGAACCCTTTACTATGCAATCCTATGGATCTAGAGTTGTCAAATTTCGTGAGGTAAGGGATGGAATAAGGGCTTGGAAGATGTTTTATCTTTTTAAACCCTCCAATAGAAAAATTTGTGCTCTAATCTCTTTATCCAATATTCTCATAATTCATCTCCTAAATCCTAACCCATAAACCGATTCCCCTATTTGTAAATTGGATAATAAAGGCATTTTCATAGTTCAATCATCTTACTTTGTTTAGTTTGACAAGGAAGAGGACTGGTTTCTAGCTAGTAAGATATGGTTCAAACACCTCATACCTAAAGTTAATTTTCTTTTGGTTGGTCACCTACAACAAAATCCTTACTATTGAAAACCTTCACAAAAGGGGTCTGCCCATTTTGAATAGGTATTATTTGTGTAAAGCCATTTACGAGAATGCTAATCATTTTTTTCTCAAATTTCCTTTATACTTAGAAGTTATCCACCCATTTATTATTAAAATCAATTTTACCTAGGTCATGACTAATAACATTTTGGACTTGTGTTTGCAGTGGGTTGCCCTCTTCCAAAATATTTTGCTTAGAATTTACTGGTATTTTTGTTTGCTGCATTTTATTTGGGGTATATATAATGAAATAAAAAACAAAGCCTTTAGGAATGTTAAAAAGGATCCTTTGCATGTGGAAGCTAAAATTTTCCCTAAAATAAAATGTGTCCATAATCCCTATAAAAGATGAAAAATGGTCCTATAGCTAAGGTAAGCTTGCAATCTAGTTAGGCATCCTAATATTGAAGGTATTTGTAGTCTTCCCACCCCCAATCCTAGAGACCTTATCAAATGGTAGCCTCTACCTCAAGGTTGAATAGAACTAAACTTTTATGGTATGACTAAGGGCAACCTAGGCACCACAAGGGCTGGAGGAATCATCAGGGATGAGAAAGGGGTGATTCTTTTGGCCTTTGTTGACTTCTTAGGTGTTCAATCCAATTTTTTTGTTGAAGCTTGAGTGCTTTATCAAGGGGTCATTATCATGGAAAAGCTAAATGCAAATAAGGTGGTGATCTAAGGTGAATTTCTTGTTGTAATTAATATTTCTAATGGAAAACATTCCCCCCTTTGGTCCATTGCAAATTTAATAGAAAATATTTATCGTCACACTAAGAATTTAGAAGGACTCAAATTCAGGCACACCTTGAGAGAAGGAAATAAGGAAGTTGACCTATTGGCCAACCAAGGGGTCAATCAAAATTCTCTTCAAATTTGGATGAAGGATTTTCTTACCTTTTTGAATTAGTGTGTTTTGGTTTCAAATTTTGGTCTCTTTTTGTACCTGATTGACAAGGTACTCCCTCCTACTTTTTGTTGAAGGCATTTTCTTCATTATGCCTATTTATGGTTGTTTTTTTTTATCCCCCTATCAATTGGGGTTGTTATCCTCCTAATATTCTTACTATTATTGTTTATATTGTGTCTCTAGTTGTAAAAGGTTAGGGATCCTTTCAAAATCCCATGTTTTCCTACTTTAAAAAAAGGTTTTTTTTTTTTACTTTTTTCTTTGAGATAAATTATTGTTTTATATTCAAAAAGCTATTAATTTCTTAATATAAATAAGAAAAACTAGTAAAACTATTATATTATCTATTCTAATGAGATCAACATCACAAAATAGTGGTGATATCATAGTTATATAAAGATCAATAATTATTCATCATAATTTTGATCAAAACATCAAGCTTGTTTTGGTTGAGACATTCTTAAAATAAATTTCTATAAGATGGACTTAAATAATTCTTTAATATTTTTTGAATTGTTTAGATTTTATGTTGACCTATGTCTAATGAGTTAATTGATTTATTCCTTCACATCATTTATTGTATTGACTAATGGTTTCCCTTCATGGGTATTTAAGGTAGAAAGGGGTATTCAATAAGGTCACCCTATTTATCATTGTTTTTGTATTCTTTTAACAAAAGGCTTGGAAAATATTTTTGTATCCTCAAGAAATAAAATATTTTTCAATGATTTCAACTAGAGAAATGTAGCTCTTATGCATCGAATAGTAATATTTGTGATGAAAAAAATACTTATTTTACTTTTTCCCTTTAAGATAAGTTCTTTTTCCATACCTAGATAACTATCCATTATTTAAAAAACATAAGATAAAATGATAAAGGTATTATCTTATCTATTCTAATGAGATCAATATTACTAAATAGTGGTGATATCATAGTTGTGTAAAATATATGATGAATAATCCCAAATTTTATCAAAGCATTGGTATTGTTTTGGTTGAGCTATGTTTTCCTAATATTAGCTTTAAAAATCATGTTTTGGATGTGAGGTCAATTAAAAAATATAGATCAAACAAAGGTGTGTCACATTTTGTGTGTCATGTTTAGATAAAGCATATTCATTTAACTATATGAATCAACATAAAAATACTTATATGAACCTTTCAATTATTTAGATATTGGTATTCATAAACATATATTTGACAATGTGGTATCAAAATGGATGAGAAAATGATTCCTTGTTTCTAGTCATCCTATCTAAAGTGACTTATTTTAATTTATGACAAAAAAATTGATTAGGATTTCATGTTGACAATGTTTCATTACCAAAACCTATGACTAGGGATCACTATTATTTATAAGATCATTTGAAAATCCCTCAAAAAGGGGTTTTGATAGGAAGAGAAAATTGCAAGAACTTTATTAAAAGGTAATGCATGAGCAATATAGTTTAAATTATGAAAATACCCTCATTTAATATTAAATATTTTGGAAGCTACATTTAATAATGAGAAATTGCTCCAATCCTACACTGAAGAGGAGATCAAAGATGCTATGTTTGCAATGGAACCTGACAAGGCCCCTAGACCTGATGGCTTTCCACCCCGGTTCTTTCAACACTTTTGGGATATTATGGGCCCCGATGTTGTTGCTGCGATTAAATTCTTCCAGAGAGCCAAAAATATGTCGAGAGAAGCCAATTCCACCTTCATTGTTTTAATTCCCAAGTCTAATGATCATGCTTCCCTCTCCGACTTCAGACCTATAAGTCTTTGTAGTGTCATCTACAAACTTATCACCAAAGTTATGGCAAACAGGTTGAAAGACATCCTTCCCTCCATCATCGACCAGTGCCAAGGCAGCTCGATCAAAGGCAGATTCATTGCTGATGGAGTGATAACCTTCCATGAGTTGGCTAATTCGACATCTAAAAACAAAAAACCCAGTATGTTCCTTAAGCTTGACATGAACAAGGCTTTTGATCAAGTTTCATGGAAATTCCTATTCGAGGTCCTTGAGAAGTTTGGGTTTCACAAAGAATGGGTTGAGATGGTTTGATAATGTATCTCTACTGCTTGGTTCTCTGTTCTTATCAATGGTTCTCCTGCTGGATTTTTTCCAAGTTTTAAAGGCATTCGCCAAGGGGACCCTCTGTCACCCTTCCTCTTCATCATTTTGGCCAAAACCCTTGGAAGAACCCTTACTATTGCTTGCAACAGTGGTCTCGTCTCTGGGATCAAACCAGCCTCAAAAATCAATGCCATTTCCCATCAACAGTTTGTGGATGATACTATTCTTTCCTCTCATGCTTCTGTCCCCGAAGAAAAAATCATTAAGAGCATCCTTGACTTTTATGAAGAGGCGGCTGGCCAGAAAGTCAATTATCGCAAAAGAAAGCTACACTTCCTCAATACTCCCATCCACAGGAAAAACAGGATTGCTGATATCCTTGGGTGTATCATTGGGAGCCTTCCAACTACTTATCTCAGACTACCGCTTTTCCATGGCAAATCGGTCTCGGATATGTGGAACCGTGTTCTAGATTGTCTCAACAAGAAACTTATAGGCTGGAAAAGTTCATTGCTCAGTCAGGTAGCCAAAGCCACTCTGGTCCAGGCTTGCCTGCAAAGTATTCCTATTTTTTTCTTATCTATCTTCAAAGCTCCAGCTTCCATCTGCCAAAGAATTGAACAAATTCAACGCAGATTCCTTTGGGCGGGAAACAAAAACAAGAACAAATTTTCCCTTGTTGCCTGGGACAAGGTTTGTTCCAAGAAAAAGGATGGAGGTCTCGACTTCAGGGACATCAAGCGGATGAACATGGCTCTCATTGTCAAGCAGTCCTGGAGACTTACCATCAATGAAAAATCCACCTGGATTGACATCATCAAAGCTAAGTACCTTCATCAGGTTCCCTTTCTTGGAGAGCACAACCTTCCTAGCGGATCTCATTTCCGGAATGGTGTCACTAAAACAAGGAAGATCATCATGGAAGGCTTAAGGTGGTGTCTTGGAAATGGATTGACCATTCGCTTCTGGGAAGACCCTTGGATCAGTGACAAACCTCTCAGCCAAGATCCTCATCTTGCTGTGCTCAAGATGGTGATCGAAGCCACCTTTGGAGATAAGGTGTGTCATTTCATTAACCCAGGTATTACAAGACCCGAATGGAAACACCTGGATCTGAATGGGCCTAGACATATCACCGATGTTATTAGGCGATTACAAAACTTACTGAGGAGCTGCTTAATCCCTAGCTCTCACAAAGAAGACTCCATGGTTTGGAACCTTGAAGATTCAGGGCATTTTACTGTTAAATCTGCCTACTACAGCCAAGAAGCTCCCAGTGATGGTCGTGACTTATCTAATATGGTCTGGGTTCCCAAGATCATTCCCAAGGTCAAATTATTTTTCTGGTTGGCCATTCAAAATATAATCCTCACCACTGAAAATTTGATAACCAGAGGGCTTCTCATTCCCAATTGGTGCATCCTATGTAAAAATGCCTACGAGTCTACTGTGCATGTTTTTCTGGAATGTCCCTTCTCCCTTGCAGTGCTCAACCAGATTTTCAACACCTTTGCCATATTTGTAGCCCTCCCTCATTCCATTCTCCTCCTTTTTCAACAATGGCCCCAACATTTCAAGAGCATTCAACTCAAATTCACGTGGCAAGCTTGCCTTCACATTTTCCTGTGGTAGATTTGGCTCAAGAGAAATGCCAAAATTTTCAAAAACCTTGCCACAGATAAGAAGATTTTTGTTGCCAAAATATTGTCCCTTGCTATGGAGAATGCCTTTCTTGTCTCATCGTCCAAACCCCCCCTCCTGGCCTTGAATTGGATCTAACAAATCATTTCAATCTTTTCAATTTTTTTGCAACTCCTTGTACTTATGTTGATAGGTCCGTTATCAAGTGGGTCTTACCTCCTTCTAGGTGGCATAATCTTAACTTCGATGGTGCAGCCAAAGGCAACCCTGGAGCGGTTAGCAAAGGTGAAATTATCAGAAATCACAGAGGAGAAATAATTTTGGCCTTTGCTCAGAACTTAGGAATTCAGTCTAACAATATGGTTGAGGCTCGGGCCTTGCTCCAAAGCTTGATTCTCTTGGAAGGCTTGACTATCAATAAACTCATCATAGAAGGAGACTCATTGCATTGCATCAATTGGCTCAAAGGAACCTCTGTACCTCCCTGGGCCCTTGTTTCCATCTTTGAAGAATGCAAGGCACTAATTGGCTTTTACCCAGAATTAATCATTCAACATCAATACCGGGAAGGAAACAAAGTTGCAGACTAGCTTGCTAACAAGGGAGTCGATGCAACAGACTTTTAGGTTTGAAGAGATTCCTTCCCAATCGGCCTAAGGGACGCTTCTTCAAGTCCCAATGTTTGCACAATGTGAGTGGGTTTTTGGGCTCCGAGTTTTTCCCCTTTGGTAGCATTTTGGTATCTTGGAGCGTTTTCATGTCGCGATATCGTGATATTTTTCTCTCTCCAATGGCGGTCTTTCATTCTGTCACGATATCGTGACCTTTTTTCTCTCCAACGACAGTCTTCCATTTTGTCGCGATATCACAACATTTTTTCTCTCCAAACGACGGTATTCCATTCTGTCGCGATATCGTGACACTTTTTCTCTCCAGGTGCTTTTTTGCAAACTTGTCGCGATATCGCGACACTTTTTGGTCTTCAGGCGCTTTCTTGCTTCATATCACGATATTGTGACATTTTTTCTCTCCAATAGCGGTCTTCCTTTTTTTCATGATATCGTGACATTTTTTCTCTCCAACGGCGGTCTTCTATTCTATCACGATATCATGACATTTTTTCTCTCCAACGACGGTCTTCCACTTTGTCGCGATATCGCGACCCTTTTTCTCTCTCCAACAACGGTCTTCCATTCTGTCGCGATATCGCGACATTTTTCCCCTCCAACGGCGGTCTTCCATTTTGTCGTGATATCGCGACCTTTTTTCTCTCCAATGATGGTCTTCCTTTTTGTCGCGATATCGTGACATTTTTTCTCTCCAACGACGGTCTTCCTTTTTGTCGCGATATCGCGACACTTTTTGTCTTCGGCTGCGATCCTTCAAATTGTCCCGATTTTGTGACACTTTTTCGTCTTGGCAGTGGTCTTCCAATTTGTCGCGATATCACGACAATTTTCCTTTTCGACAACGGTCTTCCTTCTTGTTGCGATTTTGCGACACAATTTCTTCTTGGCAGCAGGCTTCCATCTTCGTCGCGATTTTGCGACCCATTTTCTATTTCGGCTACGGTCTTCATTCCTATCGTGATTTCATGACACCCTTTCTCTTTGATAGCTTTCTTACTTCTTGTAGCGATTTCGTGACTCCTTTCTTGCCCGGGCTCGGTCTTCTTTCTTGTGACGATTTCGTGACTCTTCTCATCCGGCTCCAACCTAGCAACTTGTCACGATATCGCGACACTTTGCAACATGTCACGATATCGCGACTTCTTCCCTTCTTCAGATTCGATGGCGCTTCTTTTCGTGATTTCGCTACTTCCTTTCTTCTATTGGCATCAATGGCGCAACTTTTCATGATTTTGCGACATCACCATTTTGGTCGCGATTTCGCGACACCTTCCCTAGTGTGGAGGTTTGCCAGCTCTTTATTATTTTCTTCTTGGACCACCTCGGTCGATATGGATTTCTTGTAATCTCTCTTGTACAAGGTTTAGGTACCTTTCAACACCCTTTCTACCAATAAAAAAAAAATATTAAATATATTGGAATATGAAAAATTAAAGAAGAAAATAAAGCATTAAGTAACTTATAATATAGCTTGGATAATGGTGCAATAAACTATTAGGATTTAGATAAGTTTAAAAATGTAGAGGAGGTGAATATTATAATGCTTACCCTCTTATTTTATTGTCTTCTATGATTTCAACCATTAGAAATTACCTTTATTAGGGTTTACTCATATCATCATGCAAATTGGGACAATCGCAAGGGTAGGACCCCCAAACACATGTTACTTTTTACTTGACATCAAACTTATGATTAGGGAATGTAATCTTCTGTCCTAAGAATATAGTTTGAAGGTTAAATTACCAAATACCTAGGGTTTAATGAGAAGAAAAAATATTCCCTTTGACATCCTATCCTATCCTAAATTCCAAAACTTGATTTTGGAATGAAAAATGCATATGAAAATAGATGTAGGTATATATAACCCTACTCTATTTTTCACTAAATGCTTGCAAAAGTGATAAAATTTATCTATATTTTGAGCAATATTCCAAGGAGAATGTGCAAACAAGAAAAAGTATCCTAGGATGCAATTACACGCACTTCACTTTCTATTCCTAATATTGAATATGCAAAGAAGATCTATCTCTTTTTTAACAATTTACAAAAGATGCTATTTTCCTATACTTTTCACAAAAATTCTTTACAAAACAAAATAGCAACCTAAAAAATTAACAAAATTATCCTATAATGAATCTAAATGCACTTTCAATTTCTTTTCAAATGTAGCAATTAAGACCTATATTCATTTTCTTTGATAGTTTTATAACCAAGGACAATTTACCTACCCGTTTTGTAAATTTTAATTACAGAATAGAAATAGAGTCGATAGATAAAAGAAATCAAACAACTTTAAGATTCTAAAATATAATTAAATTTAATTTAGAAAAGATAAGTCCTAGTTTTTAGGTTGAGGTAAAAACACCATGCAAAATTGTCATGCATAAGTGCCACATAGAAGCATTAGGAAAAAGTGCCAAGAAAAAGCACTAGGAAAAAGTGCCATAGGACAAAAATGTACAATAAGTTTACTTCTTTACAATGTTTTTGTTCCCTTATGGTGATTTTGATCGTACCTACAATTCCCAAGAAAATCCAAATGAAAAATAGGAAAACTAGCGGTTAGTGTAAAGGGGTTTATATAATTTAAGTAGGGAACAATGAAATTCCTTGCTTGAAAGAATAAAACCTTATGCTTCCACCAAGTAAAGAGTAATGGATTTTCAATTATCATTGTAAAGGGTTTTATCTCATTTAAGTAGGGAACAATGAACTTCCTTGCTTGAAAGGATCAAACCTTAAGAAAGAGAATTTACAAAGTAAAGAGTAATGGATTAGTAATGGTTGGTAAATCATTCAACTATTACAATAAGGGAAATGATGAGATAGAATAGAAGACACATGTGAGAAGAAAATGTGAAGATAAATTACAAGTGGATAATAGAGAAATAAAATAAAATATAGAAATGTTTAGACTGAGGTTGGAGGAGGTCTAGAGGAAGAGAAAGACTAGGTTGAGAGAGAGAGGCCAAACTAAGAGAGAGAGACCAAGCTAAGAGAGAGGTAGCCAAAACTAATATAGGTCCCATGATTGGTATTGTTAAAGTTGTAATAGTTGAGCTAGCACTTAATAATATAACTATATTTTTTAATAAATCTCTAGTTTTTATGTGCATGAGAATGGGATTTTTGTGGAATGTTTTATGTGCAACATTATAAATTTACAAGTGAAATCATGAGAATTATTATAGTATGAACAAATTATTTCCATCTTGGTACATGGAGAATCATATGATTGAGAGTATGGCTGACAATTAAATGGGAACACATGTCATTTGAGAAAGCATCATTGTTTTACATGTGTGATGACCATATGTGCACATTATAGGCACAAAGGAGTGACATAGGATATGAGGAAATTATAAGCACATAGAAATTCCATGAAACTACATCAAATACAATGAACAATTGTACGAGTCGAGGGACAAAGCCATTTGAAGTTGAACATCATCCAATAAGGAATAACATTATTGTTTGAGTACCAAGTCCATTCAGTTGGAAAATTTATTCAAGGTTGGGTTGTTTAGTTTGGATCCTTCATAATGGAGTATCCATTCCATTCTTGCTAAATATTGTATTGTGAAAGGAGAAGCAACAAAGAAAATAATTTCACATTAATACTATTCAAGGTCATATCAGACCAAACAAAGAAGATAATGAATTGTCATATAGTTGTATGGTAATAAGAAATGTTCAACCTATGATCAGTAGAAAGTAACATTGTATGGCTATTTCTATCATACAACAAAATGGTGATAAAATATTGTCATATAATTTGGAGGTTATCATACTACTAAGAGGAAATATAATACAATGTGAAATATCGTACAATGAGGATGATTATACGATGAATGTAACATACAATGAGGAAATTAGCCATCATAGCAAGACATTCCTAAATTGGTGAATAAAGTAGTTGTACGATTGAAGGTCATTAGCATCTAAAGGATTTGTAGTCACTTATAACATTTGTATCATTTTAGTATTAGAGCTAGTAGATTCTTGAGGATTGATACGTTCCAAAGGAGATATGGCACGATGGGAAAGAAGAAGATCATGAAGTCCTCGAGCCACAAGCATACCAAATTTTCTAAGAGGAATTATTGCTTGACTTGATGCAACTGAAATTTCCCAAATGAGGGGTGTTGAAATAGAAGATATGAATGACAATGAAGAAGAAGTTGATCAAAAAGAATCTCACCATGAGGAACAAAAAGAATAACCGAAGGAGCAATTAATCTAGACAATTTATAACATGGAAATGAAGCCAAAGATAGATACCTCTTCATATAATGGAAGTTTGAGTCCAAAGGAACTCATTGATTAGATCACAAATATGGAGAAATATTTTGATTTTGAATCGATTAAATACCCCAAGAAGGTGAAGTTTACTTGTAAAAAACTAAAGGGACATGCATCCTTGTGGTGAGATCATGTCCAAATATAGAGTCAACAAAAGAGCAAAGACAAAATACAAACATGGGATAAGTTTGTATCCAAATTCAAGTTAAAGTTTTTACCTACCAATTATAAAATTGTATTGTTTAAAAGACTCCAAAACCTCAAGCAAAAAGAGTTGGAAATAGAGTATTTTATAAATTGACCATAAGATCTAGTCATATTGAATATGATGAGGAGAAGGTGGAAAGATACATAAATGGACTAAGATTTTCCATACAATATGAAGTTAGTATGATGAAAATGAGAACAATAGAAGAAGCCTACCAATATGCTTTAAAGGAAGAAAATGATTTGTCATGAAGGCAACAAAATAATTCTAGAGGAAGAGCATGATCCTCTCAAGGAAAAGAACAAAAAAATAATGGTAGAGGGTAGCATTTTCAAGAAGAAGAAGTCAGTACTCTCAAATTTATTTCAACAAAAATACCTGGGAAAAGGGTGATTCATCAATAGAACAAGGTGGGTAGAGATAGAGGTCATGGTTCTGTTAGTAAGTGCTATAGTATTTGGAAGAAGTACATAGGGCATTTTATATTCCTCAAGCACACCAAATTAATGGGTATGAAAAGGAATCCCATAATAAAATTGAACAAGTAGATGAAGATAAGATTACTTCATTGAAGCACATGAAAGAACTAGAACAAGGATAATCCATTATGATAGAGAGAGTATTGCTGAAAGTAGAAAAGGAGGTGTATGAGCATGAGTAGAGAAGAAGCCTATTCAAAACAATTTGCAAATTGAGAGGTAAATTTTGTAAGGTGGTTGTAGATAATGCAAGTACAAATAATTTAGTATCTATAGAGATGGTGGAAAAGCTTAGGTTGAATAGGATTGAACACCCAAATATGTATAGAGTCTCTTTGTTGCAAAAGGGGTATCAAATTTTGGTAACTAAACAATGCATGGTGAACTTTCAAGTTGGTTTCTACAAGGACAAGATACTATGTAATGTTATGCCTATAGATGCTTGTCATGTATTATTAGGAAGCCCATGGTAGTTTGATAGTGGTTTTATAGAAGGAAAGTATATTATGGTAGGGTGAACACCTACATTATTGAGAAATATGGAAAAAAATACACATCAGGGTCATTGAAGGACAAAGAAAAGGAGGTAGATAGTAGTTTTAAAGTGTGCTTGGCTATAGAAAAACAATCCTTGAAGGGAATGAAGAAGAAAGAAGTATGCTTTTCTTTCATTGCTAAACCCATTTAAGAAGGGATAGTGGAAAATATGGATGAAATCCCACATGGTGTGAAGAATTTTTTGGAAGAATATGCTAATATTCTTTCAAAATATGGGTTACCACCCATAAGGAAGGTTAGAAATCACATAGATTTCAACCCTAGATCGAGCTTACATAATAAGATAACTTATTGGAAGATACAAATGGATATTAAGGAGGTAAAGGTATAAACATGCAAAAGAATAAACATGGGGAAGAAATAGTTGATCCAGGTCACCAGTAGTAGTAACTATGAAGATGAAAGTATAGTGATTCTTGTTGTAGATAAAGAGAAAGAGAAAAAGAACAAAGAGACGGGATAGGGAGATGAATGTTATAATCACATTGATTTTCATGTTGGCCATGATTAAGGCCATACTATCAAAGTTGATAGTAATAATGGTACTTCAAGATGTCATGAAAGACAATTTGAGTAAAGTGGGGATGAAGAGTTTAGGTTCTTTTAAGAGGACACAAAATGCATTGGCTCCATGTTTATGAAAAGAATGGGGTATGATGGTAAAACATTAGAAATATTGGATAGGGTGCTAAAATTTCCATAATACTAGAAATAAGGCCATGGAATGAAGGCCTTGGATATATAGGTTAAGCAAGAAGAAGTGAGACTAAATTTGTGGAAGAAGTGGTACAAGGGATGAAGGTTCAAGGATAGGTTGTTGAAATTAGTATAGAATATCTTGATACATTGCAACTAAGTTTTGGAACCTATATCGTTGTGTGATTTGTGGAGGATGTCATCACTCCATGCAAAAGTTTTGGCACCAAGAGCTAGTCACCAACAAAGTGCATGTCGAATATGGTTGGATGGATGTGATGAAATGGGGTAAAGTGAAATGAATGCTAAGTGCATTCAACAAGAGAAGGTTTAAATTTTAGAGGAATTCCAAGACAAGATAATGAAGTTGACCTTGTGGACACAACCAAGCTAAAATGGTAATAGCTTGGAAGAAAAATTCATGATCATGAGTTGGAGACAATCATACATTTAATCTTATCCAATGAGTATGATGCAAGAGCATCCACCAAGTAAAAATGAATGGCTCAATTATTGGTGAACCATTCAACTATCATAGGAAGGGAAATTATGGGGTAGAAGAGAAGATGCATGTGATAATAAAAGGGGAATATGAAGTGGAAGAAGAGAATGGAGAAATAAAAGAAAATAGAGAAAGGTCCAAATTGAGGTTGGAGAAGTCCTAAAGGAAGAGAAAGTCTATGTTGTGAGAGAGGCTAAGCTAAGAGAGAGATAGAGATACCAAGCTAAGAGATAGCTAGCCAAAACTCAGATAGGATCCATGATTGATATTGATAAAATTGTAATAGTGAAGTAGGCGCTTAATAATAACACTATATTTATTGATAACTCTCTTGTCCTTACTATGTGAATGAGAATGGGATTGTCATGTAATATTTTATGTGCAACATTACAATTTTTCAAGCGAAAGTAGGATACTAATTGCAATTTCAATAGAGTCTCATCATCTTGGTGCATGGAGAATTGTATGATTGATATCATGGGTGCCAATCAAATGGGAACACATATTATTTGAGGAAGCATTATCGTGGTGTATGTTTGATGACCGTACATGCAAATTGTAGGCACATAGGAGTGTCATAGGATGTTAGGAAACTATAGGTACATATAAGTACCATAGGATGTGTGAAAATTTTGGGCACATAGGAGTGTCATAAAAAATTTTGAACTATAATGAGAAATCATACAAGTCGAGGGACAAAGACTTTGAAGTTGAGCACTGTCCAGTGAGGAAGAATGCCACTACTTGAGTACTAAGACCATTCAATTGGAAAATTTAATCAAGGTTGGGTTATTTAGTTTGGGCCATTCATAATGGGAGATTCATTCCATTCAACTTGATGAATATTGTATTGTGAAAGGAGAAGAAACAAAGAAAAACTTCCAATGCAAAGACTATATAAGGTCATATCAAACAAAAAAAGAATATAAATGAAATAGCATACATTTGTATGGTATTAATAAAATTTCAACCTACCATTAGTAGAAAGTAGGATCATATGATTATTTTGTTATACAATTTGGAGGTTATCATACAACTGAGAGGAAATGCCATAAAATATAAAATATAGTATGATGAATATGATTGTACAATGATTATAATGTATAATGAGGTAATTGAAAATTGTACTAAGATGTTTCTGAATTGGTGAATAAAGTGGTTGTACAATTAAAGGCCAATTATGTAAAAAGGATTTGTAGTCACTTTTGACATCTACATAAAAACCCCTATTATTTTGACAAAAATATTGAATTTTTAATCATAAAAGTATGTCTAATGCTTAAAAATAAAAATATAAAAATATTTAAAATGCAAAGTAGAAAGATAAGATGAAATTATAAATGCTAATTCCTTAAATAAAGTGTATGGAAATCAAATCCCATATCCATGTGTTACCCCTTTTCCAATGAATAATTTACTTCAATGCTAGTTTACTTTTTATTGAGTGCTTAAATGTTGGTGGATGCTTTTCAAATGCTTGATTTTCTAGATATGCCACTTGTAAGAGAACAAGATCATGAATGTCTTCAAGACAAAAAATATTTCCAATAACATATTGAAAAGGTATGTACTAGGGATCTTCTAGTATTGTTTGGTAAAGACACCATAGTACCATTGGTTCCCAAGCATATTCCATCCAATCATCCTTGATATTTGCTACTACATCCTCCATCCCTAGTGCACCACCCTCCTACTCATGTCGCAAAATAGGACATCGAATTCTAATGCATAAAGAAATATACTCCACCCATCAAAATGGACTCCTTTGAATGTGACATGATCATGCTACGAAAAAATTATCCTACCCTATTAATATTTGAAATCAATGCTTTTTATCTCATTTGATCTAGTCCATCATGCACCTGATTGGTATTTAGAGGATATTCCACATGTCCTCCAAATTTATTATCATATCTCCTATGGAAATATGAAAGGTACTCATATTAAATTAGTAGTTATCTATTAATGTCCTTAATAGATCCATATCAAACTCTACATTCGACATGTAGGTTATATGGTATAACTGCACTACAACCAATAGATCATACCATGCCACGTCTAACAAATCTTGGATGGTCTACCATGTGCATGACCACCTCTCTTGACACTTTAGGACTGCCTATAGGGCCTACATTAGCCAAATAACCATAATATTAGTTAGTTTCAACTAAAAATAGTCAACCTACATGCCCATAGTGAAAGCGTCATACACCTAGATGTGTTGTATGGACATAATAGCATTCTACATACTTATTTTATGGTTTCAGTAAAAAATACTATTGTACAAATGTGTTGTATGGACATAATAACAACATACGACTATGATAGTTTTATACAACCTTAAAATTATCGTACAATCATAATAGTATCATACAAATACAAAAGTGCTATACGAAAGAACTAAGACTTATCTATGCATAGAAATAAAAATAAAAATTGCCCATGGAGTGCAATGTAAAAAGCAATAATCAACTAAAATTGGAAAGTACAAAATCCTGAGTTACTTACTAGGGCCACATAATAGTGCCATGCGAATGCAAAAGTGCCATACATAAGTGCTAATACTTGTCTAGGCATAAAAATAAAAATAAAAAATTACCCATGAAATGCAATGTAAAAAGTAATAATCAATTAAAATTGGAAAGTAGGAATTCTTGAGTTACTAGGGCCACAATGTCACCTCCCAACTATGGTGCTCAAAATACATCTACTTGATGCCTTGGTTTCCCTTATTGTGCCAAAATAAAAAATATTGCTCCAAATATCTCTCCAAAATATTTATATTCCTCTCCACTCCATTCACCCCCTCTATTTGCATAATGAAAATGAAATTCCCTTTCACCCCTTCCATCCCTTTTATACCTCTATTTTAAACTTTTCCATCCCTATTACACTTTCTCCTTCCTTTTCAACATTCCCTCTCCTTTACACTTTATAGAATTTATATCAACTTTTAACCCTTAGAACTCTATTTTTCAAACCTTGTTCATCACAAATTTTAGAATTTTGTTATCACCTGAGTCAATATCATAGCTCTTTCAATTTTCCTTTATCTAATTTTATTTTCTACTCTAAAACTCAAGGGAGCATGCTAATGCATAACGACATTATAATTGAACCTTAATCAAAGTCATATTCTTGACCTTAGAAAAAATATGTATCACTTTTTTATTATAAAATTAGGGTATTTATGATTGTTTTTTTATGCTTTTATTATATGATAAATACATCAAAAAGGAGTAAATATAGACACCTAATTTTATGTACCAAATAAATATCAATTGCATTACCAATTAGTCATTTTAGCTAATCAAGTAAAACCAAACATTTTATACCTAAAGTTATGGCAAAAAAATTGTTTTACTGTTGAAGATTACAAAACTACTTTAGATCTTCACATAACCTTATAAAATTAATAGCATTGAGAAGAGCTCAAAAAACATTTTCCAGTGAGTATACACACACCTATACTTGCCTTAGGATCAATACCTAGAATGACAAATTATGATAGCATCATTACCTTGCAAAAGTGTTACACATAATTCTATATAGTACTTTTGTTGCTAATGGTAGCATCATACAAAATTTTGTATAATGCTTTCATACCAACATAGTGCTTTTGTGCTATCATTGTTAAAACTAATGTATTAATGCCAATCATTTCCATTTAACTCTGCATCTCATATTGCATATAGTTGAATCATGCATTAATATTGTTGAGCTACCAATAATTCCCTTTGATTAGAATTTGCATGATGCTCATGTTATCTTCCCAATCAAGAATTGTAACCTCCCAATTAGATCTATTAACTCCTTAATCATGCCATGCAACTACAAAATCACCTCCTATAATATTACATCATCTTTCATTCTCTACCGTGGAAAATGCATGATCTCCCAAAGAAATGTCTTGGGTGATCTATAAATCCACCCTTGGTGGGAAGCCATAGAGAATGAAAAATCTCATATGATAGGTATATGTTGTTGAAATAATAGGAAAGAGGACTTCTACATCACCATGATATGTAAATTGGTCCTTGCATAAATCCTCTCTTGATAGATCGTCAAAGGAGGTATTTTTAGGAAGCATTTAATAAGCACACATTAACAAGATCCTTCCTTGAAAAAGGTGTAACTTGGGTTATGATTATTCCTCTCGGATATCACTCTTTTAGTTTCATTTGTTCCATAATTCCTCTTTTACATTATTTTATCATATATGGTCATCTCCCTTTCTTTGATCAATACGTTCTTTTGTCATTATTCAAAGTAAAAGCGTGGGTTTGATACCTCAACCATGGAAACTTACTATTATTAGTGAGATTGGACAAACCTCTTAGTACTAATCATAATATATATTTATTTTATTTCCAAGTTTCATTTTTTTAGATATAGAATGGAAGTACTACTAAACTATGATAACATCATACAAAATTATGTATAGTGCTTCTATTATTATATAATGCTTCCATATAGACAATGAAACCATCGTCAAATGACACTTTTATACATGCAGTAAAATTGAGTTAGGTAATTAGTATATTATTTGATGTTGTAATTATTACACCTTAGGAGATGTTCGAATAATTACTACACCTCATAGAAGGTTGATGAATAGTTACATCTCACAAGAAGTTGAGAAAATATGAACAACTAGATGAAGATAAAGCATCAAAAGTCTCTTGATACATCTAAGAGACATACCTTTGTATTATATATGTACATGAAAGCAACTAATATGATTTTTATATGCTTGATCCTATTAATGGTATCAGAGCAAGTGTTCCTTGGAAGATTTAATCCTAGCGTTATAAAGAAGTTTCAAAGTTCCCTTATAGTTTTTGGAAAATTTTCTCACACCTACACCTAAATACATTTATTTTATTTTATTTTTCTCTAGTCTATTTCATTCCTTTTGAGTCTTTCTATTTTGTGTCTACATTTTTTAATCTTTGTCTAATTTGCTTTTGTGACCCTACAATATTTTATGCTTTAAAATTTAGAATTTTCATGGGGAAAAAAAACATCTACCTAATTATCTCTACAAGTCTTCTCACCACCAATTCATAGTGTTTTATTTCAAGCTCATGATCTATGTAAACTATTCTTTTTTATCAAAATAACAAAATTGTGACCTTTGGATCAGAGAACTTATAGATTAGTGTGTAGAAGTGATAGGGATTGAATTAATTATTCCAAATGTGACCAACTACATCCTTTGAATTTTTTTCTCTACACATTCTCTATGTTAAGTTTTCATCTTTTGTGGTGCTAGATACTTTACATTGAGATAGTTTAGTCAATCTTTATCATTGGTATTTTAAATTTTCTTTGTTGAATTTTTTGACCACGATAAATACACGAGCTATAGAGTTGGTAATTTTTCTTGAGGAGAATTTTTTGGTAGTGTGAATAGCATGAACGAGCACATGGTTACTAACTAGGAGACTAGGTTTATTGAAGAAAATAATACCATCATGAATTTATTAGTGAATTTAGTAGAAATTCTTGCTTTATATGACTTTTCTAATAGTATGGTCATATAAAATACATATTAAATGAAAGGAAGTTAATATCTTATCCTGTCCATAAAAAAATTCCTATCAGGCCAAATTTTAACAATAATTATTTGTAGTGGATAATTTTTTTGATGTTGTGGGGCTTGTATATCATTTTGTGTTGTTAGAGCATTTTTTCATGTAACCCATTGTGATTAAAGTTGTTATGAAAAAAAAGTATTTTAGGAGGATGTGGCACAAGATGTTGTTAAATGGTTTGATGTTTGTAAGAGAGTTGATAACATTATTGAATGTATATGGATCTAACAAAGTTTTTGCATCAATTTTGGGTTGAAAATATTTTTGTGCTTAACAAAATTAGTATTTTTATGACATGTTTCCATTATCTAATCCAATAACAGGTGGATAAAAGAGGATAAAAACACTATCTATCAATTTAATCTTGCACACAAGGATGGCATGATAGTTATTTCAAGCCTATGATAAAGGTTCCATAGAATAAGAGTAATAAAAATTTGTATTGCAAAAGGCAAAACTATGATTCTTGGTAGGTAGAATCAATTGGTTTCTCAAGGCTAAAAATAAGTTGAGCTATTTTGTTGCATGAAAAAGTTGAAGACATTTAACCTAAGGTATCAGGTTCAATTTTTCTACTTATGTTATTTTTATTTATTTATAAAATAATAATAAATAAATAAAAAATGAAAAAATGAAAGAAGAGTTAAAAAAAAAAAGAGAAAAAATAGTTCATGATATTTTATTCAAACAACTTCAAGAGGGTATACCAAAACCATTGAAGTTATATGAGTGTATGTTTTAATAAAATCCAAGTCAAGAGTTATATCAGGACTTATGTTGTATATGTCAAGTTATTATGTCTTTCTTTGTAAAGAGTCATAGTTGTAATTAGTCTAAGATTAATGATTTATATTGTAAATGAAGATATGCAAAAATCGTACACCCATGTAATGTTTAAAATAATAAATTGAAAGCATAATCATGTAACCATCAAGATAAAGACAAGAAATAAATAAAATGGTGCATTTCTCATTAATATTGAATCATATCTTTAATAGAAGATTATAATGATATCCCTATGAGAGATTTTATACCAAATTGATACAAGTTTTACAAAATTAAAGAATGGTAGGTGCATCCTATAGAATATTTACAAATCCTACAAACTTATCTGAGAGGAGTTCTTGTGACCTCCGCAAGGTATGATGTATATCTGAAGAATATTTATGTTGATAGATTTTTCCAAGATTTGTAACTTGCACGCAAGGAACACAAAAAAAAAGTTTAATAGCATGTGTGGATGAAATGATAAGTAAAAAAAATACATAACCGAAACATGATGAGTAAATATGCAAAAAAAAATGCAACTATGCTAATACGATAAAGAATGCAAATAGCCCGAGAGTCCGTGGTTGAATTTCGGAAACACTTCGTTGCTCGAAATTCAAAAGCTTTATCTATTTTTTGAATGAGGGTGAGTTTCATTATATAGATTTATCAAAATAAATCTAATAATGGCACCTCCATGATTTTCATTAAATATATTTATTAAATATATATTTTTTATTAAATATTTTAAATTTGTTTGTTATTAAATATTTATTTTTTATTTTTATTTTTTTAATTTTTTAATTTACATAGTGGAATCGGTAGCCTCCACAAATCTGGTCAGGTTATACGAATTTTATGGTTGCCACAATATTCTATGTTGTCTACCTTGAAATTCGCCACATAAATCTTTGTGCAGTCTGCCCCTATAACCACCATGCTACAATCATTTTAAAACTTTTATGTTGCTGAAAGCACCAAGAAAGGGATAAGTTTTCAGTACAACGAGGCCCGATATTTGAACCTTGAACCTCCGCTCCCCTTATGGGGTTTGGTCAAACCAATTGGTCTACACCTCAGACCTAATATTGATTTTTTATTAAATATGAGAGGTGGAACTGTTAGTGGAGTGGCGATGACATGGAGGGGAGGATGGAAGAGTGAATTATCTCGTGGGGAGGGGTGATTGGTTGTGTAGGCTAAGTAATAACTATAATAACCCCAATTCCAAGACCAAACAACCTAAGGGATTTTTTTTTTTGCATCTAGTCGTTATTATGATTACTAGATCATGTGTGTATTGAAAGTATCTTTGTGTGGTTTTGTTGGTAGTTTTGTCACACTAAAATTTTTATTGTAAATACAAAAGATAAATAATGAAATGATTGTGCTAGTCTTCATTTTGTTATAATCATTTTATTATAAAGTTTCGCTCATTTCTTTTTCTGATTTTATCAAAACATTAAGGAAGAATAAAGGTTGTAATTTTTTTTGCAAAATGAATCATGGTCGTGGTGAAATACAAGGGAATGAATGCACCCTTAAAAAATGTCTAAGAAGCAAGGCGTCAGGAAAATATTTTAAAATATAGAGGCTCGAAGGGTTTTTGCTCACGGAACTACGATATAAGCGATTTTGCTCGAATTTGAGATGAACACAATGAAATCGCCCCCCTTTGGATGAAAATAGGTAATTTTACCTAAGTAGGAGAAAAAATAGGGAAAATCACCCTCTTGGGGGTGAAAGCAACTAAGTGCATTTTCTTCATGCGGTCAAATTCAAACTCAAGGTAAAGATAAGCAAAGGCGCTCAGCTTGAAGGTAAAAACAATAAGAGGGTGTTGGTCAAAGTCAATGTCACCCCAGGAAGGGGATAAAAGTCATTGTTGCCCTTCCTTCGGGTAAAATCCTATTTTAAGATGATTTGGGAGCAAAAGCATTAAATGTACAGCATTGGGATGAAGACAATAATTTGGTCGAAGTCAAAGTTGTCCCAGGGAGGGGGTGTAATGCATTTTCGCCCTTCTTAGAGGTAAAATTTATTTTTACCTGTAATACGAGCAAGACGATGTTGTGAGATGAAATTCATGAGAATATATGGTCGATAGGTGAAATTAATCAAAATGAAAGGCAAAATTCTAACTTTGAAGGCAACCATCAGCGTAGTAAATTATTTTTCCCTTGCTTGCTACGAAAGTTCCTTTCACCCCATTGCATGGATGAAATCAAGTCTTACCTCTCTCTTAGAAGAATTACTTTTCGAAGTGTCATTACTGTAGATATTTTTAGGAAAGGACAAAGATTGATGAAATTTAATGTTTGGGGTAAGGAGAGTGACGATCCATAATTTTGGCTAAAATATTGTCAAAATTAAATGCTATCCCTAATTTTTGTATGATCTGGTTCATTTTCAAGCTGCCTCTAGTGAATTCACTCCTTGAAACAAAGTTAATATTTGATGGGTCTCCACTGGTGAGGGTAAGATTCTGAGGCATGGGATGATGGAATGGAGCTTATAGTTTAATATCCAAGCTCCTATTTGTCATGTAATGTTGCTAATTTTTGATGCACCGATGCTTGGAACATTTTTCTCATTGTTCACCTTTGTCGATTTTCTAGGTGCAATCTAGAAAAAATGGATCTCTATTTTTTGAAGAATGTTATGATTCAAACATTGCCATTATTGAGGAGAGAATTGTTGCTATTGATTTTTGACCAACCGACATTTTTTTTGTATTGTGCATTTAATTTTAGAGGTAAAATCCTCTATAAATACTAAGTATTTTTATGTAATGAAAAAGGATAGACACTCTGCAGAAAAAAATTGAGTAGAAATATATTTGGCTTCTGGTTCCTTGAGTAGCATTATGTTTGATCACTTTTTGCTTATCATTTATTTCTATGTTCATGTCTATTATTATATTATTTTAAATTTTGCATATGAATTTAACTACTACTAGTGAGGGAATGAATACTGAAATGCTTTTTGGGAGTTATCTCTGCAAATTGTGAGTGGTTCCTATGCCTTTCTTTTTGTTTCATGCTAATTAACACTTGATGTGAATTTTACCTGTTAGTTCATCCCCAACATTCAAATATGGCTCATAGCCATATTTCTCATCTCTTTCTATCATTTTCCATCTCTTTCCTATTACCCTAAGCTTTAAACCAAATTAGATTAGTAAGGGAACCAACCCTCTCTAGAGATTCGCCCAAAGGACATCTCTCCTTCAGCCTTTCAATGTTGGTTGGGTCTAGGGTGCATATATTTTATGATTAGGCAAATTTGTGACCAATAATTTTTGACACATTTGGTGAGACACTAAAAGGTTTCACATTAAACAATATATTCAATTTTACCCACTTATGACCAAAAATTTTTGGCACCCCCGGTGGGACCAATCGTCTCCATAGTTCAAGGTAGCCCAAGTTGGTGAATCTTTGGCTTGTTGTTATGTAGAAGAATCATCATAGATGTTGATAGTTTCGACACACCTTGAACAGTATTAAGGTTTTATGCCCACCTTTGTACTGTATTATTAGAGCATATGGTGACTTAGCTTTACCTAAAAGCCTCCAAACGTGAAGTGAGAGAAAGCTTTCTTCATGATCACAATATTGAAGGTCAAAAATATAGAATATCACATTGATTTTTATGAACTTGATACTTGAGTGTTAGGAGAACATCCTAGGTTAGTCACTCTAGCTATCCCATCAAGTGTAACATCTTCTCAATTAGTTAGTGTGTTCTCTGTTCCTTCGAGTCATGCTAGCACAACCACTAGTGTTCTACCTTACCAAGCAAACACTCTAGTCCAAATGACCTATAATATACCACCACAACCACCAAGGTGGTTGCCAGCATAGAACCACTTTGAACCTCTAAATATTCAAGATTAGAATCTGATTCTGCAAGCAATAATGAAGGCTTTGCCTACTTACGATGGTATGAGGAAGACAAATTATGAGTATGTCTAAGACATGGCTACCTTGGTGATGATCCATAGCATCAAAAATGAGGATATAATTGTAATATTTCTCATTCCCTCTCTTAGAGGTAATTTGCTTTATTGGTACCAATCATTACAACCTTTCACCATTACCACCTGGGACTAGTTGTATGAATTGCTGATCAAATGCTTCAATGAACAAGTGGATCCATTCTCTCTATTGCATCTTTTTTCTACCATTCAGAGGCATCCACAAGAGGAAATCATGGTCTTCAACATCAGGTTCACCTGAGCTTGGCATGGAGTTCTTGATGATCTCCAATTGAATCCTGAACAAGCAAAATTTTACTACCTTCGAGCTTTCAAATTTGACATCAGTATCACCATCTGATAGTCTAATGTAAACACATTTCCTAATCTGTATTCTACTGCACAAAAGTTGAAGCTGTTCTGATTGTAATTTGTAAGCTTCTACCAAAAATAGTAATGCCTATTTTTCCTAATCTTCCATAATATTTTTATGATAATGCATCTTCTAAACCCTTGCCCAAGTCCCCCATGTATCCAATCCCTTCATGGAACCTAAATCCATCTCAAACCATGATGACACTTTTTGTCCCCCAAATTCCCACTCCAACCATTCCACAGTTACCCACTCTGGTTCTAATCCCAACATTACCATATCCACATGTACCTCTTCCATTACCAGCTCCTTCAACACCCTCAAATCTTGATCCATAAGAAAAATTGCTAAAAGAATTATCGTCAATGAACTCAGCCATACGAGTTATGGGGAATGAGATCATATTTATTAAAAGGAAGAAATTCGAAAGAGATTTTCAACCTAGGATATTTCAACCGTCGTTGATCACCAAGGAATAAGTAGCTTTAACCAGCAATGCACCTGAGAAAAAATTTACTATGTTGACAAATGAAGAAGCTGACACATCAGACAAAGCATATTGGTGCTCTACATGTAATGATACACATGGTGAGGAAACTTACATGGTTCACCTGAACTACGTGTAGATATTGGTAGAGAGTTCTTTTGGTGGTCAAATCAACATGATCATAGAAGTCGATCATAATTTCATGGTCTCTCCTAAAGAGCAAGTTTCAGTTCTCACAAGAGCTGAAAAAAAACTTGTGACATTATGGGTATGGAATATACAATGAGTAGCCCTGGTGTTTTACAATTATATGGAACCCTTGTGAAGATAGTTGGGGTCATCAAATACATCCCTATTTTATTGCATAAAATACCTCAAATTATTTTGATACAAGAGGTGGTCGTGGTTGATCTGGAGCCATAATTTAACATGTGCCTATTATGGGAGTTTACGACCAAGTTGGGAGGCTACCTTTTTCTAGACTATTCTCATTTGGAAATTCCTATCAAAGGGAGGAGAATATGTTTTTATAATGATAAGCCTTCAAATTATCACATAGAGAAAATTGAAGAAGAAGATAAACCCATGAATTCTATCAACTTGATGACCAAATAATTGGAGGAATTAGATTTGATGGAAGAAGTTTTGAACGAGCTTCGGAAAAAATATGAGTTTTCAATGCTCGATTTTAATACCTTTATGGAGACTGAAATAAGTTTTTACACTATTAATTAGCATAAAAAAGTTGAAATGAAGGTGTTTGATGATGAAGATCATGTCCCTGATCAATTATGGAAGTTGTACTTTGATGGTGATATATGCAAGAATGGTACAGGAGATGGAATCATTCTCATTTCTTCTTTTGGCATACAAAATATGTACTCTTATCGACTGACTTGGAGCTATACAAACAACATCGTTGAATATGAAGCACTCTACTTGGGTCTAAAAAAGGTAAAAAATCTCAAGATCAAACAATTGTAGATTTTGGATATTCTAAACTAATTGTCAACCAAGTAACCAGTAAGTGTGTTTCCAAGAAGCATTAATTGAAGGTGTACCGTAACAAATTTTGGGACCTCTTCGAGGATTATACATTATTGAATATCCAAGTAATCTCACAGGAATAGAACAAGCATGCTAATATCCTGGCATCCCTTGGCACTAATTTTTCCCCAATTGAGCATGTGGTGAGAAATCCCAAGATTGTAAGGTTAGTTTACAGACCTTCAGTCCCTGACAAAAATATCTTCGAGAAAGTGTTTGAAAGTGATGAGAAATTTGTTAATTTTATAATAAGAGAAGTTAATAATGTGGAATAAAGAACACTTGATGAGGAAGAAGTCGAGGGGTTGATCCAGTTGCGAAATAATAATATCCCAAAGGGATTGATTAAGCTTGAGAGTCTCTTTGATCAAAATGATAGAGTTAAAAAGCATAAGATCAAAGTGGACAAAAGGAGTAAACTGAACTGCATTTAGGATCTAAGAAATCAATCAAAGTTGGCATTGATTTTACTCAAGAAGATCTAGATAATATTAAAGAATTATGTCATGAGTACCCAAAAATTATCACTTGGAGCTACTAGGATTTGAAAGGCTACAATAAATATGTAATCTAGCATACCATTGAGTTGCAGGAAGGAGTAAAACCCTTCAGGAAAAAGTAGAGACTGGTTAATCCCAAGATTGAAACCCTAATGAAAGTAAAACTAGTAAAAATACTTGAAGCCAAAATTATCTACCCAGTTAAGCACTCTTCCTAGGTAGCAAATCTAGTCCTCGTGAGAAAGAAGAATGGATATATTTACCTTTGCATGGAATTTCAAAATTTAAATCAGGCATCTCTGAAGGATCACTATCCACTATCACAAATTGATCAAATTTTGTATGTAGTTGTTGGTGCTCAGATATTCTCTTTGTTAGACAGATTCTTAGGCTATAATCAAATCTAGGTCATAGATGAAGACTAGTATAAAATGGTGTTCACCACAAAATGGGTAACCTTTGCTTATCAACAGATATCATTTGGTCTCTCAAATGCAGATGCAACTTTTCAAAGAGCAATGGATGCAACTTTCGATGTGTTGTTAAACTGTGTTATTGTGATTTATTTTGATGAGATGACTATATTTTCTCATAATAGGTAGCATAGTCTAAATTTGAGACAAGTGTTCAAAAAGTACCAAGAGTTCAGAATATCAATCAACCCAAAGAAGTCAATATTTGTGGTGAAAGAAGGAAACCTCCTAGGCCATGTTATTATGGAGGAAGGTTTGGCTATAGATCCAGATAGAGCTGAGGATATCTTGAAGCTTATGTTGCCATCTAGAAAGAAGGATTTGCAATTATTTTTTGGGTAGATAAAATTTGTTCAAAAGTTTATTACAGATTTCGCTCAAGTGATAAAGTTGATGACTAAACTATTAAAGAAAAATGTTGAGTTCAAATGGACTGAGCAAAGGAAGAAAGCTTTCAAGAAAATAAAAGAAAGGATTGCTCAAGCCCCAGTCCTAGTGAACCCTAATTACTCAAAATATTTTATCATATATGCCATTGGTGAGTAAGAGAGCTATGTAGCGGTTCTTACGTAGAAGGGATATTATGGAGATGAGCGACCAATTGCTTCCTTGAGTCAAGTCATCTAACCGCATGAATAAAATTATAATTTAATTGAAAAGCAAGTATATGAGGTGATGAAATCCTTAAAGAAGTTATGGTATTTTGTTTCTCAAAGAAAAACAATAGTTTATGTTGTTCATCCAGATGTTCAAAGTTTCATCATCCAAGGAGAGCTTGGAGACAAGAGAGTTGGTTGGGTCTCTAAAATCCAGGAGTATGATGTTGAAATATGACCAACCAAGCTAGTTTGAGGTTGAGTATTGTGTCAAGAGCTTGCAATGATCATTGCATCTAAATCCATGGTTTTCCAACTTGAAGACTTACTAAGAATTTTTGCTAATAACTCTACGGATGATCGTGATTGGATAGAGGACCTTGTCGAATATTTCCATTCAGGAAGATGTCCTCCACACCTTAATTCCTCATAGAGAATGATATTTAGACTTCAGGCCCTTAGGTACATGATGATGCCAAATGGATGGTTCCACATAAATATTTATGGGATACTTCTTAGGTGTGTCTAAGAGTTAGAAAAACAAATAATCCTAGAGTAGTTTCACTCTAGTTTATTAGGGGGCCATTATTTAGGGAGGCCAATGGAATTAAATATCATCAAAGCAGGATATATCTGTCCTACTCTCTTTGCAAATTCTTTCAAAGTTATTCAAAATTTCAACAAGTGCTAGAGATATATCAGTAGAAGCAAGAATCCATCATTGCCCCTCCATCTAATTCAATTATAAGCATCATTTTAGTAATGGGGCTTAGATTTTATTGGGGTTATTGATCATAATTCCTCTATTGGATACAAATACATCCTAACTTCAATCGACTATTTCACTCGATGGTCAGAAGCAATTTCGACCAAGAAATCAGATCAAGAAATAATTATCTCTTTCTTTGAGGGTTTAATCACTCATTTTGGCATACCAGATGCAATAATAATAGATAATGGGACTCCCTTTATCGATGTCAAGATCAACGAATTTATGGGTAAGTATAGGATTTATTTTAAGACATCATCTAACTACTATCCATAGGGAAATGACTTGGCTAAGTCCATAAACAAGAATTTACTGAGAATTATAAAGAGAACCCTTGGAGATAACAAGCATACTTGGCATTTACTCCTAAACCAGTTATTATGGGTTGATCATATTTTTGTGAATAAATCCATCAAGATGTCCTCTTATTCCTTGGTATACGCTAAAGAAGTGGTGTTACCTATTCATATTGAATTGCTGGCTCTTTGGTCATGGCACTTGCTGTATGATAAAAAATATGAGCTTGATCCCATGAGCACAAGATTCGTACAAGTTCTGCAGTTGGAGGAAGAGAGGAAAAAATCATATAATGCCTTCATGGAACATTACTCGGATGATGTAGAAATGGTTTGGCAAGAAAACTTCCAAGAAGTCATTTGAGGTAGGTGATCTAGTGTTGAAATGGAACGAAAACAAAGCTAAGACCGACAAGCATCACAATTTTTAATTGATATGGAAGGGTCCGTTCCAGATATTAGGTGTGAATCATATCAACTCTTTTTATTTGAAGAACATGGATGGTTGTGCGCTGCCAATTCTTGTAAATGGTCTTCATTTGAAGGCCTACAATCAGTGACAAAATTCTTATCAAGTATGTATATATTTACATAAGTCATTATGTTGTTTTCAGTCAAGAATTTTTAAAATGATATAAGTAAAAAAAATGGATAAATTTTTTTACTGGGAGAATTTAATTCTATCTCGAGCAAGTGTTTTCACCCTGAAATCACGTATTTACTGAGTAAAATGTAATTTCGTCCTGAGAGTTTTTTATATAATATAAAGAAAAAAAAATATGGGGGAAAGGAATTGAAAATAAGAAGAAAAAAATATATAGCTCCTTATCAATCAATTTCAGAGGCAAAGCTAGAGTTGGATTAAAAAAAAAGCATTATTTACTTTAGAAAGCACCCCCACTTTTTAAATTGCCAAAGGGAGAAAAAAAAGGAGGGGAAGACAAGAGAAAAGCAAAAGGTAAAGAGAGATAAAAATAATAATAAAATCTTTTATTTTTGCCCCACAAGGAAGATTCACCATGTTTCTTTCTAATTTCGTGGTGAAAACCTCATTTACTTACCCAAAGACGTTTTTGGAGTGAAACTACTAGAAAATATTAAAAAAATAGATGCATGATTTTTAGAACTCCAATTGGTAGCGCTAAGTTTGGTAAAGGAGGCAAAGTTAATTTTACCTTGCTTTTTTAGAAAAACACTCCCAGTTAAAGCTTGCTTTTAGCAATAAGCTTTTTCGGGGTGAAGTTAGAGATAAATTATTTTAAAATGACTGTAGAACATGTAATTTTTCCAACCAACACACATAAAAGCATTTTCGGAGTGCAAGTATTTTGGTATTTTTGCCTAGCTGACATTTTTAGCAGGAAGGGCACACCTAGTTGAGTTTTTTGATGGCTTGTGCTAATTTTGGGGTAAGCTCCAGTTAATTACATGAAGTTAATATAATTTTACCAATAAAGCTCTCAGAAGATATTTTTAGTGGTTTATTGTAGTGCAATTAATATTTTCACCCCAGAGAGTGCCCATCACTCACATGGTATTTTTCATTACCAGAGTGAGTCGTTAAAAACCTGGATTGCACTTTTCAAGATAAAAGTGGTTAAGTATGGAGATTGAGGAAGATTCACAATGTGAGGACATTATTAGAAGTTAAGTTCTCATTAAAAAATATATTGGGTAAGAGAACCAAGGAGCACGTTTGCCCGAATTCCATCAGAAGTGCCACCTACATTAAATCTGGTAGTTGGAGGTGAAAGTTATAAAATGGGTGAATTAGAATCTTGTAGAGAATGAAATATTAAGAGTATTACCAGATTACAGTTGATTTGTTGCAGACTTGTTGGACTGTTGCAATAAAACTGACTGTACAAATATGGGAAAGAAGACTGTTAATTCGAAGAAAGCTGTAGAGCCGAAGAAAGCACAAGGAGATAAAAAAGCTAAAAATGCCAAGCGTAAAAAAAATGTAGATCTTGACCCATATTTGATGTGCTGGATCATATTGGAGACCGTGCAATTTCGAACAAAGGCATAAAAAAATTGTGCCAAGACATGGAAGTTGTTGGGCAAGGCTTGACGCTAGAAATCCCATTGATGATTGCTTATCATGCATAGATTTCTTGGTACCTATGTACACCTATTAAAACTTACCTCGAGCTGGTAATGGTAGTTTTAAAGTTTTATCAGCCTACAACAAGGGTCATTTGAAATACGAAGGGAGAAAATTTATTCACTATTTTGCCTAATGTAGTCGGAGAGGCATTTGCTTGTGGGGTGAAGCCTTCCTTAGATTTCATGTTCAAGAATATGAATCCCAAAGAACAAGAAGAGAGGTACCAGTCAATGGTAATTTTGTCCCATTTCATGGAGAACTAGTTGATAAAGGTGCCCCAGTTTGAAAAAATTCTAGCTTTACTGAAGCCCCTAACAAAATTTAAAAGTTTAAACATGTATTCTATGTTGGATTGGGTGTTCAGTCTTCCTACCAATACCAAAATGTATAAATTATAAGAAATATTGATACAGTGTATATTGCAGGTGGAATTTTATGCCCCGATAGCCATACAAGCGAGAAAAAACCCCATTTTCTTTGATTGGGTGGACTACATGGCTCAAGCAATGCACACCCAGTTGGAGAGGATAGAAAACGAAGAAGTAGTTTTATTTAGGCACACTTTATTTTTGGTCTGGTATCTCTTTTTATACCTACACCAACATTTTTATTTCATAGTAGTCAAGCAAGTTGATGAGATAGACAATAAGTTACCAATTTATTTGTGGACTCCAAGCCTGTCTAGGAAGGAGTCATTTTACAATTTCAATCGCATGTTTTTGGGCCTCACCATCAAACTTATTTTTGGCACATGTGAAATAGTGCCAAGGGTGATGAGGGAAGAAACTGTTGCTAAGGAGAAAGGAGATATTTTCATATTGATGTAGGGTATTGTGGTGTAAATTTTTGGCTTCACTACCAAGTTGTTTCTCCTCTCGTATTTTACTCTAGAGTGCCTCTTCACGATGGAAGTTATCCATTCAAATGTCTACATAAATGAATGTTTATGAGGTAGGATGAGGTAAGAATAATACATGCACCATGCCATTTTCTTTGATGACATTGATATTGACTAGGTTTAACAGAGTAAATTGATTAATGAAGCACTCTACGACATGGGTATGGTGGAGTTACCTTAGTGGTGGAAGTATGACCCTTTGGGGTGATTCGCAGAGTTGATTAAAGCCAAAAAAATTCATTGTTTTCCCTGGGCAAATATTGGGTATATGAGAAATAATCTAGAGGGGCATAATATTGAATGACATGTTGAGGATATGATGATGTTCCTACCATGGCATGACTTCTACGAGATGGAGGCTGAATATAATCCTGCAGTTCACAAGCACCAAAGTCCTCGTCCAGTTTTTTTTGGTAAAATGAAAGAACAGTTGCCCACTTTGTTCAAGAAAAAATTACCAACTAGTGGGTTATGAGGGCCCATAGAGGGAAAACTGGGTCAGCTTATGTCTTGGAAATGGATGATACATTTTTGGATGTATATGACGAGTTCTATGATAGCTATCAGCCAATATTTTTTTCTAATATTGTACCCCAAAATTTTCAAATATCTAATAGTGAGGACATCGTGGATGGATAGGAGCAACTTGTGGTTGAGAAAGTGCCACTTATGGAATGAGAGAAATAGTTGTCACCTGAAGTGCAGCCCCAATAGAAGAAGAAAAGAAAGCATGAGGCACTTTATTTTTTGAAAATATCTAAGAAGCCAAGAACATGCATAGTTTCTTCATCTGGTGTGAACCCTCCTCTTATAGTCAAAGTCACACAGGCTGACATTTCACGAAGTCCTACTTTGGTCCAAGCAACACATCTTGACAAGTACATGGAAGTTATATATCTGGAGAAGGAGATAGAGGAGGAACAAGAAAAGAGTGAACTAGTGTCACAACTATCATCATCATTGGCTCAAAATGTGTCAGGGCCTAAAGGTACATTCTCTTTACCCTCTTCCCTTTCTCTTGAGAATTCAATGATTATTGCACCCCATTTTGTAGATGTCGCTTTTGTCTCACCTCTATTCAGTTTATCCAACACTTCTATTTTGCTTCTTATTTCCCAGTCCCCAATCATCCATGCTCCCTCTTATTCTATTACTACTACCATTTTCCTTTATTTTAGTTCTTTTGCATCTGTTCCTAATCTATTTTCACTCCCTACATCCTCAATTCTAGTAATACCTACCGTGGCTATAAGTATGCAAGTTCCCCCTCGAGTGAGTGTAATTTTAGTTGAACACCTATTTTAATTCCATTAGCTACTTTTGTTCCACCAAGCATCCCCACTTCCCTTCCCGATCCAAAACCTTAGTAGACTCATTTTCCTCCTTCTCCTTTTATTGAGTTGTAGGTGCTATTAGAGCTAGAGATGGAAATTGTGCCAAAGCATCCTATTGCAACCAATATGAGTCAAGACCCAAAATGTTCATCACAATGGTTGAAGAGTTGAAAGATATGAGAAGCTCAGGCTCTACCAAATATGTTGAAGAAGGTCACTTTTGACCCCGAAGCTATGGAGTCTCATATTGTAAAAATGATCCTCCAAGTTTAGAAGACCCAAGGAGAAATGACTCCAAGTGATTGCACTTATGAAGTAATTACAGAGGACCTGACTAATATTAACACCACAGATATGTTGAGGAATATATAGGTGGATATGATCTATCTTTACTTGCATGACAAGCATTGTAAAAAAATATTTTTTGAGGTTGAGGCAAAGATTATTGAGTTGAACGATGCTCTAGTCGAAAATAGGGACCAACTAGAAACAATGAAATCAAAGATAGAGTGCTGACAATGAAGGGTGGAAGAATTGGAGAATAAAGCCAAGGGATACCAGACAACTTGGGTAGGAGTGGAGAAGCAAGTGCAAACATTGACTGCCCAACTTGAAGTTCTATAGAAATAGCTGGTTGAGAAAGCCACACAATCAGTGGGCTTCTCTAAGGAGAAAATCAAAGACACTCACTACCATTTGATGAAATATTATGTAAAATTGGTAACAAGTGCACTCAAAGTTCTATTGTATATTCATTAGGCTTGGATAGTGGTTTTTCTTGGTGATCGAACGTTGGAGTATGCTAAAGAACAGATGGAACCAAAACTAAAAATGACATTGAAAATACAAGTGATGGCCCAGTATGACTTCCAAGTTAAGCCGATGAGAAAGATGGATCATGGATGGGCCAAGGATAGGATATTATTGAAAAACTTATTTTCCAAGTTAGATCTGGTGATAGAAGACCAAAAGTTGATGACTATTTTGAACAAGAGCATTGTGTTTCACTCGTTTATTTTGAGGCTCTAGCTGATGTTGGGTTTTCGAGCTTCGTGGACAAATATGGGGAGATTTTTCCAACCAAAGAGTTGAAGGTATCCTAGAAAAAATTTATAGAATACACTTTAAATATCGACAACTGGGAGGATCCAATCACAGAGGAATAAGTTTTGCCATACATGGAGAGGCTCACCCACATTGAATCATCACTATTGGAACTCCAGCAGTGAGCTAATTGCATCAGCATGGATCATGTCCAAACAGTGTGTTTTTTCATTGATTCACTAAGTACATTATTTACATTCACTCTAGATTCTTAGGTCAAGGAATTTATCATGTATGAAACTACCAGTGAAAGCCTTGCTAAGCAAGAAGCAAGAGCACAAGTAGAAGCAAAGCAGAAAGCAGTTGAAGAGCAGGAGAAGCATGCATAAGATAAAATAAGGAAGGAGGCTACATAATTAAATGTACCTCATAATGCATCTAGTATATGTGAAAATTAATCCCAATGGATGAAGGTCTAAGGTCGATTGCATCTATAAGAACTGATTACCCCGAGATCTGCCAAAATTATTGGTACTTTTCCCACACTAAAATTTTTATTGTAACTGCAAAAGATAAATAATGCAATGATTGTGCTAGTCTTCATTTTGTTATAATCATTTTAATATAAATTTTTGCTCCTTTATTTTCTAATTTCATCAAAACATTAATGAATAATAAAGGTTATTGTAATTTTTGTTACAAAATGAATCGTGGTCATGATGAAATACAAGGGAATCAATGCACCCTTAAAAAACATCTAAGAAGCAAGGTTTCAAGATAATATTTTTAAATATGGAGGCTCCAAGGGGTTTTGCTCATGAAACTATGATATAAGTGATTTTGCTCGAGTTATCAGTGAAAACAATGAAATCACCCCCATTGGGGCAAAAAGGTGTAATTTAACCTAAGTAGGGGCAAAAACAGGGAAAAGCACCCTCTTGGGAAGAAAGCAACTGAGTGCATTTTCTTCATGCAGTCAAAGTCAAACTCGGGGTGAAGATAAGCAAAGGTGCTTAGCTTGAAGGCAAAAACAATAAGAGGGTGTTGGTCAAAGTCAATGTCACCCCAAGAAGGGGGTGAAAGTCATTATCACCCTTCCTTCGGGTGAAATCCTATTTTAAGATGATTTGGGAGTGAAATCTTTAAATGGATAGCACTGGGGCGAAGACAATGCTTTGGTCAAATTCAAAGTCACCCTAGGGAGGGGGCACAATGTATTTTCACCCTTCTTGGGGGTGAAACTCCATTTCAAGGTATTTCTAGGTGAAAGTATCAAAGAAGAGTTAATTGGAGCATAGACAAGTGTTGGTCAAAGTCAAAGTCGGTCGAAATTCATTTTTTGCCTATAATATGAGCAAGACAACATTGTGAGATTAAATTCATGAGAATAGATGGTCTCTGGGTGAAATTAATCAAAATGAAGGGAAAAATTCTAGCTTTGAAAGCAACCATAAACATAGTAAATAATTATCACCCCTGCTTTCTATGAAAGTGCCTTTCATCCCATTGCATGGGCGAAATCAAGTCTTACCTCTCTCTCTTAGCATAATTACTTTTTGAAGTGTAATTACTATAGATATTTTTAGGAAAGGAAAGAGTTAATGAAATTTAATGCTTGGGGTAGGGAAAGTGACGATCCAAAATTTTTGCTAAAAGGTTGTCAAAATTAAATGCTACGTCCCTAATTTTGGTATGATATGGTTCATTTTCAAGGTGCCTCCAATGACTTTGCTCCTCAAAACAAAGTTAATGTTCGATGGGTCTCCACTAGCAAAGGTAATATTCCAAGGTGTAGGATGATGGAGTGGTGCTCAAAATTTAATATCCAAGCTCCTATTTGCTATATAATGTTGCTGATTTTTGATGCACCAATGCTTGGAACGTTTTTCCCACCGTTCATCTATACCAAGTTTCTAGGTGTAATCCGGAAAAACCATATCATTATTTCCTAAAGAATGTTCTGATTCAAACATTGCCATTATCGAGGAGAGAATTTTTGCTACTAATTTTTGACCAATCGACATTTTGTTGTATTGTGCATTTAATTTCAGAGGCAAAATCCTCTATTAATACTAAGCATTTTCATGTAATTAAAAATGATAGACACTCTGTAGAAAATTACTTTGAGTTTTATGTATCAATATAAAGACATTCGGCTTTTGGTTCCTTGAGTATCATTGTGTTTGATCACTTTCTACTTATCATTTCTTTCTATGTTCATTTCCATTATTAGCTGATTTTAAATTCTGCATCTGAATTTAACTACTATTGGTGAGGGAATGAATACTGAAATACTTTTTGGGAGTTATCTCTGAGTGGTTCATGGGACTTTCTTTCTATTTCATGTTAATTAACACTTGATGTGAATTTCGGCTGTTAGTTTATCCCCACCACTCAAATCTAGCTCATAGCCATATTTATCATCTCTTTCTATCATTTTCCATTTTTTTCCTGCTACCCTAATATTTAAATCAAATTAGATTGTTAAGGGAACCAGCCCTCTCTGGAGATTGGCTTGAATACCATCTCTCTCCTTTAGCCTTTCAATATTGGTCGGGTCTAGGGCACATATATTTTATTATTAGGTAGATTTGTGACCAACAGGTTCTCTTATAGATAAGTATCCAAGTAAGTTCAAGGTTGCACTTCACAGGAATATGACATGGTTAGTTTCTATCCTATGGATAGGAGTGGCCAACCCCTATAATGACCTGCAGGTAAGGTTTCTTTACCTTGCAATTGGGAATTCTCCTATCCTGAATAGGAATGCCCTTTTTCCCTACTAGTTTAAATCAAACATTAAACTAGCTTCTATGTTAGGTCTCTTTCAACCATACACTAGGCATATGCCTTGAGATTTTGTTGGTTCTTCCTTAAGGATAGAACCACAACTATTGCAATGCTTAGCTTTCCTATATCAACCATAGGAGCTAAGGGGGTTATCACACAAACCCACATAGACTTGTGAATGTCTACCATTTTCCTTACTTGGTTTAACCAACTATAATCTCCATGAGATAGATAACTTTCAAGGTTTTCCCTTTACAAATATTTCCCAATTAATCTCTAAGTGTCATGCATGAAGCAATATTACTTTTAGTATTAAGGTTACTCTATATCAAATAGATACGATATTTGAGTCACTTTTAGAGATTTAATCCTTATCATAAGGTAATTTTAATTCATCATGTAATTCTACATTCTTTCTATGATCACTTGAAGTCAAGTGTTACATTGTATACACATCCTCTCAAGGAGTGATATATTCAAATTACAATTGATCTCAATAAATACATTTTACAATAATAGAGGCCCTTCATTAAAGAGGTATTGTTTTACAACATGTATACATGATCAATAGAGCTCAACTAGTGTTGATCCTTGCTTGACTCCATCCGAGCCACCGGTACTAGATAGTAGGTATTTTTAGGATCAGGACAACCCATTACATGTATATGAAATGCAATTCTAGACAAACAATAGCATGTAATAATTTTTCATTGAATGCAACTAAACACAATACATTCTCCACAATGTACTTGTCTAAAGCATTCCATTATTCAAAGGAAGGAAATCCCATACTTTCCTAAGACTAAAAATCACATTTTCATCCCATATCCTTCTCCACAAGGATATGCCTTTGAAACAAGTATTATTACAATCAACTATTGCTAGAATGCTATAAATTCATTCATCAATGAGGTCCCTTTTATGCATGTAGCATATCATACTCTCACAAGTATCTCATATTTCTTCAAACAAATCATACTTGAGCAAGTTTCTCATATTTCTCCAAACAGAAATAGCATTAAACAATTCATACTTTCACAAGTATCCCATATTTCTTCAATACAAAAATAACATTAAAACACATCATACTTTCACAAGTATTTCATATTTCTTCAAACAGAAATAGCATTAAACAATTCATACTTTCACAAGTATCTCATATTTCTTCAACCAGAAATAGCATTAAAACACAACATACTTTCACAAGTATCACATCATATTTCTCAAACATAAATAACCTTAAACAATTCATACTTTCACAAGTATCTCATATTTTTCAAAGAGAAATAGCATTAAAACACATCATACTTTCACAAGTATCTCATATTTCTTCAACAGAAATAGCATTAAAACAATCATACTTTCACAAGTATCTCATATTTCTTCAAAGAAATAGCATTAAAACACATCATACTTTCACAAGTATCTCATATTTCTTCAAACAGAAATAGCATTAAACAATTCATACTTTCACAAGTATCTCATATTTCTTCAAACAGAAATAGCATTAAAACACATCATACTTTCACAAGTATTTCATATTTCTTCAAACAGAAATAACATTAAACAATTCATACTTTCACAAGTTGTATTTGCTTTAACACATCATATTTGTAGTCTATAGTCCTTCCACAAATTTGGCTACCAAGTTGTCTCAAGACCTATCACAAGATCATACTATAGTTTCGTGAGTTTGGCTATAATATCTCTTGCAATCTTCCATCCAGATTACTCAAGTTTATCCACAACTCCATTTGTAATCTATCACACAAGATTACACTATAGAATTATTCACTTGGCCCTTAATTTATTTTAGGAAGGTATTATAGGTACTCATCTTAACCAATGTGTTTTTACATAACCCTTCTTTCATCAAGGTTGAACTATAGTTCATGTTTAATATGTCACATAGTCCATCAATGGGACTATTACAAATCCTTTGAAAGTTTATCCTAAAATCCTTAAACAAGGATTCATGGTTCATATAAAATTTCCACAATAATATCTTTGTTTCTCTATGAGATTCACACAAATTGTACAAATTTACTCCATCAATGTTTTTCAAGATGCACAATTTTTGTTTCAAGGTGTACAAATTTTAATCCTAAAATTTGTTCCATAGCCAACAACATATTTAATGTTTTTCTTTTGTTACACAAGGTGCTTGACAAGTTTTATTATGAGTGGATACCAATTCTACCAATCGGTATTTCTCCACCAGCCTAAGTGATTTCCATACACTTGACAAGTTACCTCACACAGTCTAACACCAATCATAAAGCATATGATTGACATGGGATTCATTTAACTTGATACCAATTTTGGTTAATGTGTATTACGTATAGATATAGGGAACTTGGTTTTGTTCTATGAGTAGATTATTTACCAACCCAACTTCATCATGACGTTGTCATTCGACCATCATCGGGTCTGATGTAGCATGTCCCTTTTACCAGTGTACCCATACTAATTTTATGGTACCCAAAGTAGTGCATTTCACCATTCGGTGGTCATCGTACTCACCAGGTGGGACTGTGGGTAGAAGTAGTATCTTCTGCTCAAAGACTTGTGTGTTTAGTGTGGAATAGGTTATCCCCAAACTACGAGAACTCTTGGAATAGAGGGTATTCATCATACTCATGGATTTAGCTAGAGACCACTTCTCGAAGATGCCTATCATCCCTTGATGGATCAGTCACTTATTTGTCTACAGATATAATTTTCCAACCACACATGTTTTTCTATATCCCTCCTATGGGATCGCTGCAACACTATGTCGATGGAACTCATCTCCTTTGGTCTACGTATTTCATAGCGGTATTCAAGACTGGGCCTATCATCAGCATAACTCACCATCTGGTAGTGTGCTCTGGTTGGGAGTATAGCACAATAGGGTGATGTAGGAGATGGAACTCCATGGGTCCCTATACAACAGACGATTTCAACCAAAGGTTCACGTACTGAATGAGACATAACCAGACCTCAAGATTATTCCAAATGGAGACTACACAATAGGATTTTATTCACTGATAGGTAGGTATTCCATTTATGATTTCATTGATTTGGTTCATTTTCCTGTTGGTGTGAGCATCTTGGACAACTCACACTTGGAGGATCATAGTTGGGTGGGAATCCTCCATTGTGAGTGAAAATCCCTTCATCAAGCTGAATTATCTGTTTTGAGGTAGGGGTTCTCTTTTATTTTATAGAGAATAATTCAAAAAGGGTAATATCCCACACCCAATGTGGTGTGAGTAAAGATCTTATTTAAAAGTGCTCACATGCTATTAACTTGGTAACCACCAAGTGGTGGTTCCACTGGTGGTGTTGTTTCAACTACGTAGAGACCCTTAGCTTGCTAGGAGTATGGTTAGGTTTAGCTTGGTCGAGAGGTTTCTTCGATTGAATTTAGCAACCATTTTAAAATATGTGGCCTATAAGAAAGTTGATTAATCCTTTAATGGTCATTTATCCCAATAACAATGGTCCAAAAAAATTAATTAAAAGGATACCCAACTATCCAATTAACAAGGGCCCAAACTAATTAATTAAATGAATGTAGTTGTGGACCATATTAAACCAATTGACCATGACCAATAATAATGGTCCAAAAAATTAATTAAAAGACATATGTCCAATTAACAAGGGCCTAAACTAATTAATTAAATGAATGCAATCATGGACCATATTAAACCAATTGATCAAGAATATATTTAGTCATCTCCAATAAATTAAATCATACAAAGCATACTAACATCAATAATTAGATGTGCATTCAATCACGTCAATAATCAAATGCATATTCAGAACAAGTAGCATGGCTATGAGGTATGATATGACCTGGGTATTTCCAGCTCCTTGAAGATTATCTCTGTCCAGTCCTCCTTCCTTGCTTTCCCTTCTATGGATGTCTTGACCAAAGGTCTCTAAACTTAGGGTTGTTTGGTTTCTGATTCACCAAAGGGTGAAGAGCATAATCCCTAAGCCCAAGCTTACCTATCAACCAAGTTTGACCAAATGTCTCTAAGGCTTAAGGTTGTTTGGTTTTTGATTCACCAAAGGGTGAAGAGCATAATCCCTAAGCCAAAGCTCTCCTATTAACTTCTTCAAATTCCTTCTCCAGCATGCCCCATAATTGTTAACCCATGGTGGCTATTTATAGCATTCAGGGGGTGCCTTCCCAAAGGGTGAAGGGTAGCCTAGGTGATGACTTGTTGGAGAGGTCATGAGGATGATGATGTAGGCATTTTGGTGGCATAGTATTTTCTTCTGCATCTTGGAGGACATGATGCACATCAAAGGCAGCCAATAGTGTTTTAGAGGACCTTTGAATGACTAATACTATTTTTAAATTTTGCCTAGAATATTGGGGTACAAATTCCTTTTTCTCATGGCCCTTAATGGTATTTTAGGACCCAAATACCTTTCTCAAAGTATTTTATCAACATATTAGTTTGCAAGCACACTAATAGTTAAGTTCACATGAGAACTCCCATTTTCTATTTAAAATATATGTTTTTCTTTTCTTGGTTGTATTTTTAAAAATAAATGAATTACCACTATTTCCAATGCTTAGACAATTTCAAAATATTTTCTATGTCTACATTAATTTTTATTTCTCTTTGCCATGCCCAAGGGTTCGGGTCGAGGTGGGATGTGACATACTCCCCCCTTAGACTAAACATAGTCCCTTGTGTTACCATAGTTAGCAAACAATAAAACATGAATGCAAAATCAAAACATAGCAAAGGAAACAAATAACCATAATGCTTTTTACCAAATTGCAATCATAGGTAGTCATGCAATCTCAATATTCCACACCATTGTTTTATCCTATGGATGACCTCTTTAAGATAGGCTTGCTATCACCATCATATCCAGGAGGCTAGTCTCAGACATCATTGCCCAATGGTGCAGTCATGAGTATACCTATATGCAGGTAATTATCCATGTTACCCATGGGTTGTCTTTATCATCATTTCCCTTTTTCCAGTATCTCATTCCTGGTGGTCGAACAACTCCTTCTCATGAGAAGGCCAACTTCTTCCACCCACGAGAGCTCCTGGACCTATGATGCAACAAAATATCAGTAGTACCATATTCTTCAAGAAATAAAACATATATACTGCATGAAAAATATTCATCAATAATTGCTTTGCATGGTAAGATCAAAGCATAAAGCATAAATATCATCATACGATAATACGATATAAATCAGTGCATACATACCATCATTAATGCATAAGTATCTCTATCAGAGTATCTATCTATGCATCAAACAAAGTCTAACTGAAACAATATTACACATTGTTTTCAAATAAATAAGGAAAGTGATTCCTCATGTCCTCCACCCTTTCCTAGGTGGCATTTCTTTTAAAGTATAGGTCCCACTGGACCTTGCACTACTCTATGTTTCACTTCCTTATGGACTTGGAATGAAACTCAAGGATTCTTATTGGTTTTACCTCAATGTACATTGGATCCACCATCTACAACTTTGAGACATCCAAAACATGATTAGGATCAGCAAGATATTTCCTAAGAAGGGACACATGGAAAGAATCATGGATCTTTGCCAAATTAGGTGGCAAGTCGAGTCTATAGGCAACAGGACTGATCCTTTCTAGGATGGTGAATGGTCCAACATATCTAGGATCCAATTTTGTTGACTTGATGGCACTCTTCATAGGATTTACCCTCAAGAATACCCTATCTCCCATAGAGAACTCTCGTGGAGTCCTCTTCAAGTCAACATAACTCTTCTGGTGATCCGAAGCTTCCTTAAGCCTTTGACAGATTACCCTCATTTGTTCCTCCATTTCCCTGAGTGTATCTGGCCCAATAAGGACCCAATATTCTAGATTATCCCATGACAAAGGTGTCCTACATCTCCGGCCATACAAAGCCTCAAAAGGAGCCATTTTTAGAGAAGCATGGTATCCATTGTTGTAGGTAAACTCTACTAAATGTAGGAAGTCTTCCCATAGAGACTTCTGATCCATGTAGTACATGCGAAGCATGTCTTCTAGGACTTGATTGACTCTCTCAGTTTGTCCATAGGTCTTTGGATGGTAAGCAGAACTTATATTCAGAGAAGTACCAATTGCATGATGGAGGGCTTGCCAGAAGTCAGAGGTGAACCTAGAATCTCGATCAGAGATGATCACTTTAGGAAATCCATGTAAATGAAATATCTCCTTGGTGAATCTATTGGCGACTACTACCGCATCATCCTTGGTGCTTTCGGGTATGAAGTGTGCCACTTTGGTTAGTTTATCAACCACAACAAGTATCACATCATGTTGGTACCTAGTCTTAGGTAACCCAACTATGAAATCCATTGATATCACTTGCCATTTTTGCATGGGCACATCATGTGGATACAAATGTCCTACTAGGTGTTTGTGTTCTACCTTCACTTTCTGGCATTCCAGACATCAAGCAATAAACTCAGTGACATCCTTCTTCATACCAGGCCAATAGAAGGTTTTCTTCATATTTTCCCTCATCTTGGCCCCTCCTGGATGAGCGGAGTATGGAGATCGATGAGCTTCCCTCATGATCATCCTTCTTATATTACCAGCTTTGGGGATGACTACCCGATCCTTGAAACACAAAATTCCATCCTTAAGATTATAATCCTTAACTATCTTAGGATCTTGTGCCATTTTGGCTTGGATTTCAATGCAATGTTGATCCTGGGATTGGACTTGCTTTACTTGATCCATAAGATCTATATGACTTCAAGTTAGTGTAGTAATGTGCCTTCTTCTGCTCAAGGTATCGATGACCTTGTTTTATTTACCTTTGATATACTCTATACCAAAATCATATTCAACCAAGAACTCAATCCACCTTCTCTATCTAGCATTTAGCAAGGGTTGAGTAAAGATATACTTTAAACTCTGGTGATCGGTTCTCAATTCAAAGGGTCTACCCACAAGGTAGTGTCACCATATCTTCAAGGCATGTACCACTATAGCTAGTTCTAAGTCATGTATGGTATAGTTAGACTCATGTTTCTTGAGCTTTCTTGATTCATATGCCACCACTACTTTATCTTGGGATAACACTCCTCCCAATCCTTCCAAAGAAGCATCTGTGCATACTAAAAATTTACCTTGGGGGTCTAGGATTTTTAGTATGGGAGCAGAGGTGAGATTTTGTTTAAGCAATTGAAAGGTGACTTCACATTTTTCCATCCATATGAATGCCTTTCCTTTCCTTTGAATATTTTTTATTGGGGAGGCTATCTTAGAATAGTCCTTCACAAACCTTTGATAATACCCTACCAAACCCATGAAGCTCCTCACTTCTATTACATTAGTGGGAGGTGGCCAATTCAAAATGGCCTCAATTTTCTAGGGATCTATCGCAATCCCACTTGCAGAGATTATATGTCCCAAGTAGTGTACTTGTGGCACATAAAAATCACATTTGGAGAGGTTCCCATAGAGTTGATTTTTCTTCAATAGCTCTAGCATGATCCTCAAGTGTCTATCATGCTCTTATTTACTACAGGAATAGATTAGAATGTCATCTAGAAATACCAACACAAATCGGTCCAACTAATTTCTAAACACATTGTTCATCAAATTCATGAACATAGTTGGTGCATTGGTCAATCCGAATGGTAGGACAGTGAACTCATAGTGCCCATACCAAGTTTTAAAAGTATTTTTGTGAGTATCCTCATCTCGGATCCTCAACTGATGATATCTTGATTTCAGATCAATTTTGGAGAAGATGGTGGCATCCTTTAATTGATCAAATAGATCTTCTATCCTTGGCAAAGGATATATGTTCTTGATGGTGGCTTTGTTCAACATCCTGTAGTCTATACAAAGCCTTAGTGAACCATATTTCTTCTTCATAAATAGTACCAGTGCACCCCATGGAGATACACTTGGTTTGATTAACCCTTTGTCAAGCAATTCTTGAAGTTGCACCTTCAATTCTTGCATCTCTATAGGGTTCATTCTATAAGGAGCCCTATGGATGGGTTCTACGCCTAGTACTAGATCAATGGTGAAGTCAAATTCTCATTTGGGAGGCATCCCAAGAAGTTCTGAGGTAAATACTTCCCTATATTCTTGTAGAATTGGGAAACTCTGAAATGCTTCCTCTTCATTGACACTTTCAACTTCTTTTAATTTGATCATGTAGACCATACCCCCTTTCCTTATGGCCTTCTTTAGTTGCATTGTAGTCAATAGCATAGGCTTAAAGGAACCTTGTTCACTAACCATTTTTACCCTTTCTTCCTTATCATTAGTGAACTCGATCCATCGATCTTGGAAATTGATCAAAGCCTTGTGAGCTTTTAACCAATCCATGCCCAAGATGATGTCGAAGGCATGTAGCGGTGCTACATATAGGTGCCAAATGGTAGAGCTAGTGGGTAGGGAAATTTTAGCTATGGGGAAGCATTGATTCATGGAGTAGGTCTGACCTGACCCATACTCCACTTTCCACCCTTGTGCCAAAGATCTAGGTCTCTCCGACATGTCCCTTATTATGCTACTAGAAATAAAACTATCTGTAGCTCCACTATCTATCAAAATATTAACATTTTTACCATATATTTTACCATTTATAAGTAAAGGAGTTGCATGTCCTTCTAGGTTCTAGTTCTCGATGGCTGCATAGATCTTGTGGCCCTTTCCATTAGCCTTCTTGCTAGATTCTACATGAAGAGGGCAATTCCTCGCATAATGTGGACCACCACAATCATAGCATCCCAGTTTATGATTCTGACTTATTCCTTGATCTGGCTTATCCTTCTCATTGGTAGGAGGTGGTCCTGCTTGTTTCAGAGGTTGTGGTTTTTTAGCATTATTGTTGTTTTTGTTCTTCTATTGGAACTTCTTCTTAAAGTGCCCTGGTTTCCCATTGGTCTTCTTTGCAAACTTAGGATTTTCCTTTCCTTTCTATTGTTGCTTAGGTTCCCACTTCCTCTTTTGTTGGTGATGATGTTCCTTCTTTGACCCTTTGGAGGGGTTGTCAAATTTCTTATTAGGGTGCAAATTGTATTCTTCTTGGCAAGCTAACTCGTAAGTTATCTCCAAATCACTAGGTTTATGCATGCTCACTACATTTCTGATGTGATAACTAGCTCTTGAGAGGAATTTATGTACTTTCATCTTATTATCCTTCTCAAGGGATGGAGCGTATTTAAGCAGTTTCAAAAATTACCTATAATATCCTTCAACAGATTGAGTCCCTTGGTAGAGTTGAATAAACTCATCAAGTTTCTTCATATAAAACTGCTCTATAAGGAACCTCTTTCTGAAGGCTTTCACGAAGTCCTCCCACTTGAAGTGAATTACTTTGATCTTTTGTTCCTTACTATAGGTCTCCCACCATTCCAGACTTATTTCTATCAGAATTCCTATGGTCCAGACCATCTTAGTTGTTGAGGAATAGTTTCTCATGGAGAAATAGACCTCCAACTCATTCAACCAAGATTCTACCGAATCTCCACCTTCTTTTCTTGAGAACCTTCTAACCTTGACATGTTTTAGGTCCTTCTCTAGTTCTCCATTAATGCGAACTTTAGCCACACGATCTGCTTCATCTATGTCTATTTCCTGCTCCACCGTAGGGTTTGCTAACTCAGGATTCCTACTCTCAGTTTTTCGTATTTCAGCCCTAATGGTTTCCAACAAGTTGTTTTGTTGGACCATTTTCTCTATGTACAAAGTCATTTCCCCCTGCATTTTCTGCACAATGGTTGTGAGGTTTTCAACTCTATTTGAATTTCTTGAGCTATCCCCTATGGGTCTATCCTCAACACTATCAGTGCTAGTTGGTTTCTCCTTCCGAGAAACCCTCTATCTTCCACTTCTCAACTTGGGTGCCATGTTTCCCTGAGTTTAAGAGTGGTGTCAGTTTTACATCTATTTCTATTGTATGCGAATTTCAAATACCACATGCATCTTGTAAAATAAAATGCATCTACTGTATGAATAGTATGCAACACCTAAATATAATTGATTACCATTTGGTGGTCATGTAATGGTGTTTCAACCATGGTAGGTTCAACTTGCTACCATTTGTGGGATATGTTTTGCCATACCCTAGTCAAGTTTCCTATGACTTCCATATTTGACCAAGAGGTCATGTTGCAACATCTATCAGATTAAAAGAAACATTTTTCTAATACCATGATCCTCCTAAGATAATTTTCACATTATTAGGATCTATGAATAACTCTTGTTGATTTGCAATACAATGTTTGTGTAAGGAAGAGGCTTAGCTTGGGACTACGAATGCCAAGTACAATTTCTCAAAGGAGTCTTAGGTACACCACTTAAAACCCACTATTATGGAGGGTTCTCTTAACTCCTCCAAGCCGATTCACCAGTGGTTCGGTCTTGGGAGAAATGACTTACTCATCGGTAACCTTCAAGCAATTTTTCTTTCCTTACTAAACATGTATTTATTCAAAGTTCTTTTAGCATTTTCATGGAAGCTTGTGCCTAATCAGCCTAGGCTCTGATACCAACTGTAATAACCCCAATTCCAAGACCAAACAACCTAAGGGATTTTTTTTTGATCTAGTCTTTATTATGGTTACTAGCTCATGTGTGTATTGAAAGTATCTTTATGTGGTTCTCTTATAGATAAGTATCCAAGTAAGTTCAAGGTTACACTTCATAGGAATCTAACATGGTTAGTGTCTATCCTATGGATAGGAGTGGCCAACCCCTATAATGACTTGCAGGTAAGGTTTATTTACCTTGCAATTGGGAATTCTCCTATCTCAAATAGGAACGCCCCTTTTTCCCTACTAGTTTAAATCAAACATTAAACTAGCTTCTATGTTAGGTCTCTTTCAACCATACACTAGGCGTATGCCTTGAGATTTTGTTGGTTCTTCCTTAAGGATAGAACCACAACTATTGCAATGCTTAGCTTTCCTATATCAACCATAGGAGCTAAGGGGGTTATCACACAAACCCGCATAGACTTGTGAATGTCTACCATTTTCCTTACTTGGTTTAACCAACTATAATCTCCATGAGATAGATAACTTTCAAGGTTTTCCCTTTACAAATATTTCCCAATTAATCTCTAAGTGTCATGCATGAAGCAATATTCCTTTTAGTTTTAAGGTTACTCTATATCAAATAGATACAATATTTGAGTCACTTTTAGAGATTCAATCCTTATCATAAGGTAATTTTAATTCATCATGTAACTCTACATTTCTTCTATGATCACTCGAAGTCAAGTGTTACATTGTATACACATCCTCTCAAGGAGTGATATATTCAAATTACAATTGATCTCAATAAATACATTTTACAATAATAGAGGCCCTTCATTAAAGAGGTATTGTTTTACAACATGTATATATGATCAATAGAGCTCAACTAGTGTCGATCCTTGCTTGACTCCATCCGAGCCACCGGTACTAGATAATAGGTGTTTTCGGGATCAAGACAACCCATTACATGTATATGAAATGCAATTCTAGACAAACAATAGCATGTAATAATTTTTCATTTAATGCAACTAAACACAATACATTCTCCATAATGTACTTGTCTAAAGCATTCCATTATTCAAAGGAAGGAAATCCCATACTTTCCTAAGACTGAAAATCACATTTTCATCTCATATCCTTCTCCACAAGGATATGCCTTTGAAACAAGTATTATTACAATCAACTATTGCTAGTTCTTTATTAGAAGAATGCTATAAATTCATTCATCAATGAGATCATTTTTATGCATGTAGCATATCATACTCTCACAAGTATCTCATATTTCTTCAAAAAAATCATACTTGAACAAGTTTCTCATATTTCTCAAATAAAAATAGCATTAAACAATTCATACTTTCACAAGTATCTCATATTTCTTCAAATAGAAATAACATTAAAACAAATCATACTTTCACAAGTATCTCATATTTCTTCAAATAGAAATAGCATTAAACAATTCATACTTTCACAAGTATCTCATATTTCTTCAAATAGAAATAGCATTAAAACACATCATACTTTCACAAGTATTTCATATTTCTCCAAAAATAAATAGCATTAAAAAATTCATACTTTCAAAAATATCTCATATTTCTTCAAATAGAAATAGCATTAAAACACATCATACTTTCACAAGTATCTCATATTTCTTCAACCATAAATAGCATTAAAACACATCATACTTTCACAAGTATCTCATATTTCTTCAAATATAAATAGCATTAAAACAATTCATATTTGTAGTCTATAGTCCTTCCACAAATTTGGCTACCAAGTTGTCTCAAGACCTATCACAAGATCATACTATAGTTCTGTGAGTTTGGCTTATAATCTCTCTTGCAATCTTCCATCTAGATTACTCAAATTTATCCACAACTCCATTTGTAATCTATCACACAATATTACACTATAGAATTATTCACTTGGCCCTTAATTTGTTTTAGGAAGGTATTATAGGTACTCATCTTAACCAATGTGTTTTTACATAACCCTTCTTTCATCAAGGTTGAACTATAGTTCATATTAAAGATGTCACATAGTCCATCAATGGGACTATTACAAATCCTTCGAAAGTTTATCCTAAAATCCTTAAACAAGGATTCATGGTTCATATAAACTTTCCATAATAATATCTTTTGTTCTCTATGAGATTCATACAAATTGTACAAATTTACTCCATCAATGTTTTTCAAGATGCACAATTTTTGTTTCAAGGTGTACAAATTTTAATCCTAAAATTTGTTCCATAGCCAACAACATATTTAATGTTTTTCTTTTGTTACACAAGGTTCTTGACAAGTTTTATTATGAGTGGATACCAATTCTACCAATCGGTATTTCTCCACCAGCCTAAGTGATTTCCATACACTTGACAAGTTACCTCACACGATCTAACACCAACATAAAGCATATGATTGACATGGGATTCATTTAACCTGATACCAATTTTGGTTAATGTGTATTACGTACGGATACAAGGAACTTGGTTTTGTCTACGAGTAGATTGTTTACCAACCCAACTTCATCATGACGTTGTCAATCGACCATCATCGGGTTCAACACGGCGTGTCCCTTCTACCAGTGTACCCATACTAATTTTAGGGTACCCAAAGCAGTGCATTTCATCATTTGGTGGCCTTCATACTCACCAGGCGATACTGCAGGTAGAAGCAGTGTCTTCTACTCAAAGACTTGTGTGCTTAGAGTGGAATCGGCTATCCCCGAACTATGAGAACTCTCATAGGGTATTCATCATACTCATGGATTTAACCAGAGACCACTTCTCGAAGATGCCTATCATCCCTCGATGGATCAGTCACTTATTTGATTATGCGAATGTAATTTTCCAACCACACATGTTTTGCTATATCTCTCTTTCAGAATTTTTGTAACACTATGTCGATGGTAAAGTAGGGAAAAAACGGTGAATCTAAGAGTGTTAAACAATATGCATCTATATTTGTATTAATGAAGCATTACAAAAGGACAGATTTAAGCAACCATAGAAGCCAAATAAGTGCAAGAAAATGTGTTTCTATTTATTTCATTTGGTAAATCAGAATAATGGTTACATATATTTCCCCTTGAGGGCTCTTAGTGTGATACAATTGTTTACAAAAATGGGTGCCCAAGGATCAAGTCCTTTCAAACAAGCTTGTGTGCACTTCCAATGTTCTTCCTCGTACCCACAATTGAGGTGGGAGAACCTATCATGCCACAAATTAATTCTTCATTTTTATGATCTTGTATTGCTTCCTCCTACACTATAAAACCTGCAACTACACACAAGGAAACCAAATTTGTCAAATAGCAAGTGCGTAGAATGTGAAACATACAAAATCCATGCATGCAACTATAAGCTAGAAAGTGTAACTATGCAATGCACCTATATAAAACAAATCCAAATGATATGAAATTGTAGTTATGTATAATATATTATTTTGGGAATATTTAATTGAAAATAGAACAAAAATTACCTTAGAATCGGTGTCGCATTTGCAGTGCGTCTACGAAGCCTGCAAAACCCAAAACAAGCAATTTTTGGACCAAAACACCTCCAAATAAAACCAAAATTGGAAAGTATACATAAAATGAGATTTCAAGAGGACCCATATGGTAATATTTTCAAAATCAATGATATTTTTATGTGCATCTTCAGATGGTCCTCGAAAGCTTGTACAAACTTAAAAATACAATATCTCATTCAATATAACTCCAAATTGCATAACATTTTGAAAACATGTTCATAATATAGCCTAGAATATGCCTAATAAAAAATAGTAGAAAAATAAGGCATAAACATATAACCATAACTTGCAGGGATGGTGGTGGCTATCACAGATTGAGGACCATCCTGGGGTGGGACGACCACCAATTCTACCCTTATTTTACCACCAATTTCCCTGTGAATTGGTTAGGAACCTCTTGAATGGTGTTGTCATTAAATTTGGTGGTGGAATTCACTTAGATGGTTCGGTTTTGCAAATAAATTATACCTCTTGAATCACTCACAAACCTCCTTCGCTAGGTAGAGATTCCAAGGGAAAAAAACACAAAAGAGTGAGGGGAAATATTGGTAGCACTTCATTGCTATATCTCAAAACTCCTCTCTATATTTTGAATGGAAAATGGATCCACTTTATATCCAAAGGGGGCATTTGTGCAAATGGGCATGCATGGCAAGAGGTGCCACTTATCTAAAACTGAGCATGCATTGGAAGGGAAAGAGAATATCCCATTTGGGCCTCCATTATATAGCATGCCATAAGGATTATATGCCCTCAAGTATTGCATACTCACATACGTAGGATAAATAGTAGTTTCTGGGTGCCATTTGTCCAAATTTGACTTTTTGTGAGTCGAACCTTGTGGTCATCCCACCTAGGGATGACCACTTTACCACCATTCCTGGGTGGCATAGCCATGAACTGTGACCATACTAGGGTGGTATAGTCATACCTATGTGGCCCAAAATCTCCCAAAAGTTGGGCAGAGCCTTCCTAGAGTGGTTAGGACCACTGTTAAACCTTTGAGGTTTGCCTAAGGTGGTAATATGGTGTAAATTAGCCAATGCTTTTGGTCACCTAATTGGATTGACATGATTTTAGTGTCTACAAATGGAACTTGTCTCCTTTGGTCTACATATTTCATAGCGGTATTTAAGACCGAACCTGCCATCAACATAACTCACTATTTGGTAGTGTGCTATGATTTGGAGTATAGCACAATAGGATGATGTAGGAGATGTAACTCCACAGGTCCTTATACAATAAAAAATTTCAACCAAATGTTTACATACTGAATGAGACATAACTAGACCTCAAGATTATTTCAAAGGGAAACTACACAACGAGATTTTATTCACTGTTAGGCAGGTATGCCATTCATGATTTCACTGATTTGTTCTATTCTCCTGTTGGTGTGAGTTTATTGGACCGCTAGAACTTGGAGGATCATATTTGAATAGGAATCCTCCATTGTGGTAAAAAAATTCATTTGTCAAGCCAAATTCTCCAAGGAAACCAAATTCGTCAAACAACAAGTGCGTAGAATGTGAAACATACAAAAGCCATGCATGCAACTATAAGCTAGAAAGTGTAACTATGAAATGAACCTATCTAAAACAAATCCAAATGATCTAAAATTTTAGGGATATGCATAATATATTATTTTAGGAAGATCTAATTTAAAACAGAACATAAATTGCCTCTAAATCGGTGTCGCATTCGTAGTGCGCCTACGAAGCCTGTAAAACCCAAAACAAGCAGTTTATGGACCAAGACACCTCCAAATAAAACTAAAATTGGAAAGTATATATAAATGATATTTAAAGAGGATCCATATGGTCAGATTTGCAAAAATAGTGATAGTTTCATGTGCACATTCAAGTGGTCCCCGAAAGCCTACAAAAACTTAAAAATACAATATCTCACTCAATATAACTCCAAATTACATGAAATTTGGACAACATGTTCATAATATAGCCTATAATATGCCTAATTTAAAATAGTAGAAAAATGATGCATAGATATATCACCATAACTTGCAAGTATGGTGGCAACTGTCATAGATTGGGGACCATCCTAGGGTGGGACGACCACCAATTCTACCCTTATTTTACCACCAATTACTTTGTGAATTGGTTAGAAACATCCTAAATGGTGTTGTAAAATTTGGTGGTGGAATTCACTCAGATGGTTCAATTTTAAAAATAAATTGCACCTCTTGAATCACTCGCAAAACTCCTTTGCTAGGTAGATATTTTGAGGGAAAAATGCACAAAAGGGTGAGGGAAAATATTGGTAGCACTTTTTTGCTATGTATCAAAACTCCTCTCTTTATTTTGGGTGGAAAATGGATCCACTTTATATCCAAAGAGGATCTTTGGGTAAATGTTCATGCAAGGGCATGGATAGCAAGAGGTGCCACTTGTCTAAAATCGAGCATGCATTGGAAGGGGAAGAGAATCTCCCATTTTGGCCTCCATTCTACAATATACCACAAGGATTCTTTGCCCTCAGATCCTACATGCTCACATAGGTGGGATAAATGGTAGTTTCTGGGTGCCATTTATCCAAATTTAACTTTTTTGAGGTCAAACCTTGTGGTCATCCCACCCAGGGACAACCGCTTTGCCACCATCCCTAGGTGGTATGGCCATGAACTATGACCATCCCAGGGTGGTATGATCATGCCTATGTAGCCCAAAACCTCTCAAAAGTTGGGTAGAGCCTTCCTATAGTGGTTAAGACCACTGCTAAACCTCTTAGGGTTACCCAAGGGGGCCATATGGTGTCAATTAGCCAATGCTTTCAGTCACCTAATTAGATTGACATGATTTTAGTGTGTACATATGGAACTCGTATCCTTTGGTCTATGCATTTTATAGTAGTATTCAAGACTAGACCTATCATCAAAATAACTCAATATTTGGTAGTGTGCTCTCGTTGGGAGTTGTAGGCCTAAAATTTTCACACTCCTTTCCTCTAGGCTAATGGATCCATGTCTCAGATGGGAATGGAAAATAGTAGAGCTACACCTCAAAAGAGAGGCACTTAATTGTGCCTTCTTGTGGTGATTTTTTGACGAATTAAGGGTTCACCAGGAAACTTTTAACGACAGTTTCCATACCTAGGCTTGGAAGATGTTTGATGTGTTCTTTTTATAAATATTTCTCATACACCTAAGTTTTACCTTTATGCAACTAAACTGTCTATATGCAATTTTATTTAATGAAGACATCAAACAATGAATACAGAATGAAATACAATGCATAAGATTAGAATTATAATAAATTATAAGCCTTATCTGAGTTGGATGTTCGATGAATATTTAGAGGCTTGTAGTAGGATAGAATCATATTTGCTCTAGATAGAATCACCTCTATTCAGACATAATCGCCTCCGATTTAACAAAATCATAGGCGATTATGTTGCAATCCTACAGCAAAAAAGTTGACAACAAATAGAGGACAGAAAACAATACTTCTTGCAAATTTATAATAGTTTCTCATATTCCAAGTCTTAATTTCTATATGAAAATGGATATAAAATGACATGAGGACACTATGATGAAAATTCAACCTAGTATGCTATGGAGTTGTGTGATTACGATCCTGATTTCATGATGCAATTAACCGAAATGATGGTGAAAACCAAGATGCAATATCTAAAACCTAAATAATAAATCAAATGGAAATGATGCAATTCATAGACAAATAGAAAATTGGAAAATAAAAACAAGCAATGATTTGAATCCTTGCCCCCAGCTAATATGAAGACAGGATCGCCTACTCTTTGACGAAATCTCCTAGTCTCTAACGAAATTGTCTATCGCTTATGTCGAAATTGCCTGTCATTTTTGTCGATCGCCAGGCGATTATGATGGTATTTCAAGAGATTATAACTGAGACTTGCAATAACAAAATTAAACAATAGGGGTGCTAGAAAAAAGAATTCTATGGCAAATTGGTGTGAGGGATTCTTAAGAGAATTTTAGCAACAATATCAAGAGATCTGAATTCAACTTTCTAGGGGAAAGAAGGGAAAACAGAGCTAGATTAAATAGGTTAAGGAGAGATTCTAGTAAGTTATGAGGTTAGACTAAACATGGAGGAGTTTTTTATTCCTCCTATGTTTGCCACATCTAAACTGTTCGCCAACATCCCCAATCCGAACGATGGATAAACCAGGTAAGACGTTTTAAAATATTTTTTTATCTTTTTAGAAAATTCATTAAAATTTTGTTTTAGATAGAATCGCCTGGTGATTTTGTAAATTTTCAAGTGATTTTGTTGATCGTTGGGCAATTTTGCCCAATGGTCCAACAATTTTTAGTTTGTTGGCATGAAAATCGAGGATATTATTGTTTTACCATTTTAGCCCAATGGTCCACAATAATTTTTATGATGTTTAGGTAAATTAACTGTATCAATTTTACCCTACTACATTTTGCCCCCTCTTTAGCGATATTTTGAAAAAATGTCGTTAAATATGAAATGGCACATTTTTCGAGATAGTAGAAAAAAATTGGACGCATTTAAGTTCATAGTTTAATGTTTACTGTTTTATAATTTATTATGTTGCCCCCTTTGATTTTTCACATTAATTTCGCTGAATTAGTGAGAAACTCGAAAAGTTTTTATATTGACTTAAATAGTAAAAAGGGTAAAAAAAGTTTATTTCATTTTCTTTTTTTTTTTAACTGGCTGGATAGAAACTTTTCTCTGGAGAGACCAATGGCAGAAGCGACTCATCAGGCTGATTTGGCATGATGAGAGGTGAAGGTAAGTTTTGATTTGGATTTTATTTTTTGAATCTTTGGATTTTATGTTAATTTTTTTTTTTAATTTGGATTTTTAGATGGGGTTTGCCATATTTCGTGGGTCGAGGCAAAATCGCCCCTATTTTGGTAAAATTGCCTAGGGTTTTACAAAATTGAATTTAAATTTAGAGGCAATTTTACAAAATCGTGGGTGATTTTGGCAAATGTAAGCCGATTTTGATAGAATAAAATAATCGATTATGTCAAAATCGAAGCGATTCTATCAAAATCGGGGTGATTTTTATAGGATCAACTGTGATTATGTCAAGATCGATGACAATTATGTAATTTTGATATATATAATTTTTATGGTATGATTTTATGTGTGGTTTTATGCAGTAAGGTACTCTAAAAAGTAAAGAATGGCGATATGATGGACCCTAGGCAGATTTGGGAGCTTTGAGTGCGGAGGAGAGGACCACCTTGGGAGTATTTGGTCTTAGGCATGTGGTAGAGATGCCACATATTCCTATAGATATGGTGCTACTGATAGTGCTCGTAGAGTGATGGTACCTAGGATCTTCCTATTTTTGGTTTCCCACAGGGGAGATGGATCCCACACTTGAGGATGTATGGAGGATTCTACAGGTACCTATTAGGGGTAGGGTGATTACCTCCTCCTGTAGTTGAGACCATACACTGCAAAGGTTAGGAGGGGCTTTTAATTTTGCATTGGGATCAAGAGGAGTATCTATCACTGCTTTAAGACAAATATGAAGCATCTCACCTTTGACATTAGTGCTTTTTGAAGTAGTGGGTGGACTACTCCTTTGTCATCAGAGCAGTTGCAAATTTGCCTTGGTTATTAGCAAAGGTGGTGGCAGATATGAGGGATCATCAGATATGATTTACATGGGTTCCTTTCATTATTTGTAGAATCTACACAACCTTGTATAAGGTCATCTATAGGGATGGAGTTGCCTTATTTCTCACATCATTCCTGTAGGTTTGGTGTTGGGAACATATTGCTATTAGGATACCAGATGGATTGTCATTGGCTACATCGGATGCAGGTAGGCCGAGGACCTATTATTGGACTATGAGGGTAGGAGGGATGAGGAGGCTTGACTTGGATGTTGTTCGACATCTGTTGGATGATATGACAAGAGATTCCATCACTTGGAGGTTGTGGATATATCATCCAGGGTGGGCAAAGGACAAAGAGGAGTTAGCTTGTGTGAGATGAGTTATTTGGTTGCAGATGCATGCTGGAGAGATGGAGCTACATCGAGTGGATAGAGTTATGAGATAGTTTGGAATTTAGTAAGGAATCCCTACTACTAGAGATTTTTATTTTTCTTGGACTGTGCAAGATCTGACATCGGTCAGTGGTCCTTCAAACATCCAAAGTTTTCTAGATCGATATCTTAATGATGAGCCAGTTTCCATAGTAGAGGGGGATGACACAGGAGTTATAGATGATTAATTTTCTTAATATGCATCCATACAGCCTCATCGATTGACTCTATGGAGGTGACCCATCCACAAGGAGGTAGAGAGGGTACTTCAACATCACCGTGCGGCTAGTGAGAAGAGTAGCATGGGATCTGCACCATCGGATATAAGATTCAGGACTAGGGGTGGCTTCACATGTGGTCGAGATAGGGTATAATATCCTTTGAGGAGGAAGGGTATGAGGACCATAGAGGGGAATTCCTCATGTCCACTTGGGGCTCCACATGTTGGGAGGAGAGAGGAGGAGAGATAGATAACTCCTTAGTAGGAGGATAGATCAGATTCCCCTGAAAATGGGGTGGATATGGGGGTTTGGTAGAGCAATGTGATGGCTACTCTACGGGGTGAGGTGACTCAGTTAGAGAGAGAATTCTTCCTAGAGGACTAGGATTGAGTCTCTCAAGGTAGAGTTAGCTCAAACTAGGGTGCGATTATAGTAGAGGACTGAGGTTCAGGGAGTTGGAGCTCCTAGTACTACGACTTTTGATTTGAGCGATAGTGTAGATGATGTATTGGCTAGGCCTTCTAGATGAGCCACTTTTTATCAGGATCTATATTTTGTAGCAGTTCCTATGGGTCAGAGGCAACCACTTCCTACGATGTATGAGCCTCCATCTCGCTCGAGTTGCTCGATATCACACTTGATGACTAGAATTGCTACTACTACTGGGGTAGAATAAGTTCGAGCACCTTGACCTCCTGGTGGATATGATGCTCATAGTGCTAGATGATCTACTTGGTTGTATTTTGATGACTGAGTACACCGATGATAGATATTGTGGCATATCAGTTGATCCTTTTTGTATATATACTTTTGATGATATATATAGCTATCTTTTGTTCTATGCAAAAAATGTCTTTGTTTATTAATTTTGCATTTTTAATTTAAATGATCATGTTTGTGTTTTGTGTTTAAAAAAAACAATTTGATGTTGAGGATACATTTTTGTGAAAATGTGTTGTTGAAGAGATGAGAAATATTGATAGATTTAGCAATATTTTTGTTATGTGATTGTTGTTGGAGTTCAAAGCTCACGAAGTCACGAAGCTAATCCTTTTGTTATTGCTAAATAAAGTATTTGGGTGCTTAAGAACAATCTTAAGGCTTCTTGTGATGAAAAGAGAATTTTTGATGTTGTTTTGGAACAATGTGTTGATAAATATTTTGAGAATATGTTGATTGAGCATGAAAACTTTGAAATATGATTTGTGCTAAACAAGGAATTCTTAATTGCTTAAGGATAATGTCATCATCATGAAAATCAAGATGAAAATGTAGGATGCTATATAATTTTTGTTTGTTTTTAAAATGCAAAATTAATGTTTGATAGATCATTATATCACATGTACAAAAGTTTTTATGATTTTGTAAAGAAATGTACACATTTATTTTGAGGTATGCAAAATTAGAAGGATGACTTGCGCTAAACAAGGAATTCCTAATTGCTTAAGAATAATTTCATCATCACAAAAGTCAAAAATGAAGATGCAATATGATATAAATTTTGTTTATAGAAATATTGGATAGGGAATTTGAACTATTTAAACTATTTTGGACATAAAAATTCGAAAGATGATTTTCGCTAAGAAAGGAAATCCTAATTGCTTAGGAATAATGCCATCATCAAGAATTTTTAAAAAATGAAGAATGATAAAATAATTGATGATATTATCTAATAAAATTCCAAAAAAATATTTTAATTTATTTCAAAGACAAATTCAAATTTATCTAGAACCAATGTGTGTGAAGTGCATTCGTTATCTATTTTGATCTTATCATAATGATACAAAATATCTCAAATAACAAATGTATGTGCTTTGTGAAATTCATTTACCGATTCTGAGTAAGAAAATGATATAGAAAACTTAAATGAACCAATGTGTGTGCATGTGAAGTATTCTTTAACCATGATTTTGTGCATGCATAGGGACTAAACTACTATGCAAATCAAACCACCAAAAGCTAGTTATGCCATAATAGAACATTGGTTTGTAGAAAATAAGTTCGCTAATGTGACATACATATCACCACGTGAAAAGAAATTACCCAATGTCAAGCAAGTTGGGCATAAATCACCTGTCATGGGGCTTACCTCATGATTTTCGAATAACTAAGACATTCTAGGGATTCAAGTTACATACTCCTTCTTTTCTTCATATTTATAAGGTAGGGATTTCTTGACCATTTCTGAACAAGGGGATTTTATTTCTTTGGAACATTTTAAATTGATTTTTCTCTCTTTTCTTTTCTCTCATTTTCTTTCTTTTTTCTTTTGCTCTCTTTTTCTTTTGTTTTCTTTTGCTCTATTTTTCTTTTGTTTTCTTTTTCTCTCAGGATACTTGCCTAGATTAGACATGGTGCAAGGGATTTATTTGGGTAGGAAGGAACTTGTCCTTTGTCCAATTTATTAGTATTTTAGACCATGCACATGATAGTATATCAGGGGAAACCTTTTGCTTAAGGTTTTAAGATTCACTATGTAGTATCATTTTTTGAAATTTGCAACAAATAATTTTAATGTGTAAAAGTGTGTTCTTGGTTCCAAAAATTAGCAAAATCATTTACAAACTCAGAATTATTTAGTGAAGTAATAGTGTTCTTTTATATAGGAGACATTTATAATCAAAACAACAAAAATCAAAATTATTAATTTTAGCGAAATTTTAGTGCATGGTTCAGGATAACTTTTGAATTTTATCTGAGATAATATAAAATACTACTCATAATTTTAGTAGATAATAATGTAGAGATATAAATAAAACAATTATGTAGAAATATTTTTGGATATTTTTGGATTTTGTGAATTTTTTTGGTTGTTTTGATAAATTTTTGAAATGCATGAAAATTATTTACAACTATTTACAGTGATGAGATTTTTGGATCTATGCATAATATATTTTTAGGTGCATGATATTCATGGGTTCCTTGAGATATTTTCTATCCAAGGTAGCCAATTTGTATGCACCTGATCCAAATTTTGCGGTGATGATGTATGGTCCGAGCCAGTTGGGCTCGAATTTACCTTTAAGGTCTTTTTTTTAATTTGTATTTTTTTTATTTTCTTTTAAAACTAGATCACCAAATTCAGATGATCTATTATGAACTTTCTTAGCATATGATCTTTTAATTTTTTCTTTGTAGGCACAAATATGTTCTAAAACATGAATGCACTTTTCATATAGAAGTTCTAATTGACTTAATCTTCCAGCACGATATTCATCTCCAACTTCCACATATTGAAGTAAAATAGCTAAAGAAGGAACTTCTAATTCGAATGGAAAAACAACTTCCAACACCATAAACCAAGACAAAAGGAGATGTGCCCGTAGGAGTACGAACACTAGTTTGATGAGCCCACAAGGCAGGATATAATTGTATATGCCAGTCATGGCCTGTTTTATTAACCAATATTTTTAGTATTTTGATTAATGTTTTATTGGATGCTTCAACTTGGCCATTTCCTTGTGGATAATAAGGAGTATACCATCTATGTTGAATTTTATATTTTTGACACACTTTTTTAACGTCTTTGTTCTTAAAGCAATTACCATTGTCATAGATGAGATTATATGGAATTCCAAATATAAAAATGATGACTAAAGATAAATTTAAAGACTTGGACTCCTGTGCAAGAAGCTAAAGGCATGGCTTCCACCCACTTCATAAAATATTCTATTGCAGTTATTATAAATTTATGACCATCAGATGAGACAGGGTTAATTTTACCAATAATGTCTAAATCCCATTTTGAGAAGGGCCAAGGAGAAGTTATGGTTTGGAGTTCCTGAGTAGGAGCATGGACAAGGTCAGAATGTCTTTGACATTTTTCACAATGACACACATAATAATTGGCATATTTTTCCATGGAAGGACAAAAATAACACATTCTAAGGAGTTTTTAGCAATGGCACCTCCGCTAAAGTGTCCTCTATAGGATCCATCATGGGCTTCACTTAAGGTTTTATTAGATTATTCTAGGTTTAGACATCTTAACAAAATACCCTCAAAGGATCTTCTATATAAATTATTACCAACAACTACAAAGTGAACAACTCGCTTACGTAATAATATACATTGGTTTCTATCTAATCCTTCAGGGAAAATCTCATTTTATAGGAAATTACAGATACCTATGTACCAAGGTTCTGGGTGACTTCATTAATCAAGAATACATCCAATGGTTCTAAGCAATATTGAGGAAGTGGATTCTTGGAGTTTGTGGATATTAATTATAGCATATTCATCATCCAAATCCAAATATAACAAAGAGGCAGCTACAACCATAGCATTGGCAACACGGTTGCTAGTTTTAGGAATGGCTTCTAAAGTCACTTTTTCAAACAATGAAATAAGCTTAACCACAAATTCTTTATAAGGTCACAATTTCTCATCTCGTGTTTGATAGAATTCATTAATTTTATTTATCACGAGTTGAGAATCTCCAAAAACCAACAAAATATTGATTTTTAAGGCTAAAGTAGCTCGTAATCCAAGGATTAGGGCCTCGTATTCTGTAGTGTTATTAGTACAAGCAAACTATAATTTAAAATATAATAGTATTAGGTACTTCTGAGGAGATATTAATATTATTCCTACACCTGCACCGCTCATACATCTAGCTCCATCAAAAAAATGATGTCCAAGTTTCTGAATGATCCTCTTCTAAATTAAGGCATTCATTAGGAAATTCAATGTTCATGGGTTGAGTAGATTCTATAGGAGCAGCAGCTAAATGATCAATCATAACTTGGCCTTTTATATATTTTTGGCCGAAAAATGTGAGTTCAAACTCACTAAGATCAATAACCCACTTAGTTGTGCATCCTGATAAGTATGGTCTACTCATTAAATACCTTAGTGGATAAAATTTTGTAATGATATATGTTTTTTGGCTAAGCATATATTGACGCAATTTTTGTGTAGAAAACACAACTACTAAACAAAATTTTTCCAATGGAGTGTATCTTGTTTCATAACATGTAAAATTTCTACTTATGTAATATGTGGCTCGTTCTTTCTTTTCATCATCTATTTGAGCTAACATAGCTCCAAGTGCGAGTTTCGAAGCAAAAATATACAAAATAAAAGGACAATCTGGTCTGGGTGGAATAAGCACTGGAGGGTTGAGAAGATATTATTTGATACTATCAAAAGCTTCTTGACATTCCTTATCCCATTGAAAGGAAGTATTTTTCTTGAGTAATTTAAGAAAAGGTTCTATTCTATCTACTAGTTTATCAATCAAACGACGAATAGCCTATAACTTTCCTTGTAAACTTCTTAATTCTGATATGTTATTAGGTAGTGGTATATCATAGATAGCCTTAACCTTTAAAGGATCTATCTCGATGCCCCATATAGAAACAATAACTCCTAATAATTTTCTAGATTTTATTCCAAACACACATTTGTCTGGGTTTAAACGTATCTGGTATTCTCTCAACCTATCGAACACTTTTCTTAAATCATTAATGTGATCCTCTTCTTTAGTTGAGAGAGCTCTACTGTCATCGACATCATCATGCAAAATATCATACATCATATCATGAAAAATATATGTCATAGCTCTTTGATATGTTGCACCTGCATTATTTAAACCAAAAGGTATGAATTTCCAAAAAAAAGTCCCCCAAGGTGTGATGAAAGTTGTTTTAGCTTGGTCTTCAGGAGCTATTCTAATTTTTTTATATCCTAAAAAACCATCTATAAGGGACAACATCCCACTCCCCACTATAAAATCTATGATTTGGTCCATATTAGGGAGAGGGAAGTCATATTTAGGGCATGCAACATTGATATCTCTAAAATCAGTGCAAACCCTAATTTTGGTAGCTTCTTTCTTAGTTACTAGAACAATATTAGATATCCATTCATCATAGTCAATAGCTTGTATAAATACAACATTCAAAAGCTTCTCCAATTCACTTTTAACTAGTAGTGCTACTTTAGGATGCATTTTTCTAAGTTTTTGCTTTACAGGTTTAGCATCAGGGCACACTACTAAATGGTGCATAACTACAAAAGGATCTAAGACGGGCATATCTACATACGTCCAAGCAAATATATCCAGATATTCTATGAGGAATCCCATGTATAGTTTTTGTTTCTCTTCATTTAATTCAGTTACAATTTTGACCATGTGAGGATTTTCTTCTGTCCCAATGTTAATTTTTACAAAATTTTCTACAATAATATTTAGGTCTCTTTCAAAGTTGGGAGGTGCAGGTGATACCCCCATTTCTTGTAATTTCTAAAATGTGCATTTAGTTAATTCTTCTTGGGGGGTAGTAGCTTGTATGTGAGCTATACATGGCATTGATCCATCAAATAAAAAAATATTTCTTAGAATTTCATCTAGAGTTATATCATGACAAATATCACCTTCTAAACATTCATCCATAGAAGAAATCATTTTTGGATAAACTAAGGTTAACATATTACAAGTATGTATCATTTTAAAAGGTTATTTTTATTCCATATATTCTTGATATGTTACAAGATGATTATCATCTTCATATGGGAAAGGTTCTGTTTTGGTGGGGATATAACCAAGACCATAGCGGGCTGGCCACTCTTCGACCTCTAAAGGTTATTTTATACCATTTTCGTGAGGTCCTAAACCTTTACCTCTATAACCCATGCTACACATTATTGGTTTTGATTTTATATATCCATTAGAAAAATAACACTTAGAAAATCCCTCTTTATCAATTATAATTTTTATCGTTGAAAATTTACCCCAATCATATCCTGCATATACAAAGGCACAACTCCCAATATAACATATGCTTCCTTTCCTTGGTAAGCCTAATGTTCGAGGATATGGTGGTAATTTTGATAGTACTAAAGAATCTTGAATATCAAAATTAATTTCTTCTGTTGTTGCTAGTACTGAAGATAAATCTGGTAATACTTCATCTAAAATGGCATATGAAGCAGATGGATTATCCTCCTTAATTAGCTCTGTAGATGTTGTAAATTCAAATGTTGTAGATGCAAGAGGTGACTCTATCACTATAGATTTAGAAAACGGGTTAGGTATACTTTTAGAAGATGATGCTGATGTTGATAATTCAGAATATGTTTTTGGTTTAGGGGATGATTTAGATTTGGAAAGTTTTGGTGGTGCAGATGAACTAGGATAAACACAAGACATAACAGGACAAAATGGAAGCCCTACAGGTTCTACCACAACACACATATCAAATGGTCTAGGATCATCATGAATAGTGACTAGTTGATTTTTAAATTCAAATTTAACACTTTGATGTAATGTGGAAGGTATTGCTCTCATTGCATTGATCCAAGGTCAACCCAGAAGGATGTTGTATGATGCAAAACAAGGTACAAAAAGCTTATTTATATCCAAAACCCTTGGTCCAACTTGCAATGGGACTTTCATGACTCCACATGTTTCTTGGGTTTCATCATTAAATGCCTTAATGCCCATTTCATTATTTTTCATATCTTCTTTCTTGAATCCAAATCTTTGAAAGAAATAGTATGTACATATGTTTAATGAATATCCATTATCAATTAGAACTCTCTTAACTCCTACATCTCCAATCATTGTTGTAATGTACAAAGGATTATCTCCAAACATACTTTGAGGAGGTATATCCTTGTATTTAAAATCTATGAAATTTATTTCATCCAAAGTGACAATATTTACTACAGCGTTAGGTTCAATATCTTCGGGCACCATAATTTTGCTCAAAGTTTTCATCAATTCTTCTCTATGTGTGGGGGAAGTTCTTAGGAGATCCAAAAGATATATTCTTGTCATAATAGTAGCTAATTGTTCATTAATATTATATGGATATCTTTGTTGGGAAATTGTTACATTATTTATTTTAGTAGGATGTTTTACTATGAATGGATTTGTATTCTCATTTTGACTTTGATTTTGAGAATTTTGGTTTTGTGCTTGTTGTCTTGTAATAACTTTGATGGTACCTACAATGTTGTCATATCATGGATTACCAAAACGGGGTCTAGTACTTTTTTCTTGTTCATTTGTAAGCCATTGTTGAGATGATGGTCTAGTAGTTACCCTTCTTGGAAATGGTTCTTCTGGAAATGATAAATCCGTAATAGGCATGACAATATCTGATTCATATTCTGAACTATTTGAATCAATTTCTGCTTCACTACCTGTTTCACTTTATTCATCACTTTCTAAAAGTGTAATTTGACATCTTTTCAAGGATCTCATAGTAACTTGATATTTTTTAGTTACACATGGTGTTTGTAATTTTTTATGGGGTATAAAACCATTTATAGTTCCTACATATCGAGTTGTATGAGGAACATTATGGTGTTCTACTTGGTTTACAGCTTATTTGCCATGCTTTGGTAAAGGATGTTGAAAAATGTTCAAACTTTGATTTGCATTTTGATTTTGAGTCTTTTGTGTATTATTTTGAGCCTCTTTTGGTTGGAATTTTTCTACCTCCATTTTTTCACTATCAATTAAGTATTGTATCACATGTTTTAATTGTTTACATGAGTTGGTTGAATGACCATCAGTTCTATGAAAATTACAGTGTAAATCAGCTCTAAATCCAGCCACAGTTGTATCAGGTTGTCTTATCTCAAGAAATCGTATCAAGCCTTGTTCTAATAGTTGAGGTAAAAACATATGTAAAGGTTGATTTAATCTCGTAAATTCTCTTAGTGATTTATCAGGAGCCTTCAATATAAAATTTTTGATAGCTTTCGTAAGATTAACATTTGGGTTATTTCTACTATCTGTAACTCCACCCACTACTTGTTTGTTTTTATATTGATTTTTAGAAGTTTTATCTTCCTCTTTCTTCTTAAATTGACCTCTTCTAATAAGGGCATCTTCTACCCTTCTTGATAAATCAATGGCTTGATCAAAGGTTGTTACTGTAGAAATAGAATTTCATAAGACAATTGTTCTTACAAGTTGCTTATGAATATGTCTAGAATTTATTGATGAGGTAACGCAAAGTGTAATTTACCTAAAGTTGTCTCCATTTTGTTAAGAGCTCGAAAAATATTTCATCTTTTCCTTGCTTTAAATATTTAATGGTCACATGCCTTTCTATATAGGCACTAAAATGATGGACAAACATCTCTAATGTTTCCTCAAAATTCCTTAAAGAATTATTTGGTAATTGGTAGTACCATTCTAGGGCCATACCTCCCAAACTTTTAGGGAACATCTTTAATAACAACAAATCATCATGAGAAACATGATGACATGCCATTATAAACGTATAAATATGCTCTATAGGAAATTCATTCCCTCTATATATTAGGAGGAGAAGCATGGGGAAAAGCTTAGGATAAAGTTGGGCTACAACTATAGGATCCAAGGGATGGCTACACATCTCTCGATAACTATACGAGAGATGGTAGGGATCAATTTGGTCTAAGCGAGAGGCTAGTTGTTTGACTATAGCTCCAAGCCCTTGTTGTTTTTTCCACCAAATTGATTGGGTTGTGCCATACTGTTATGCCTTTGATAGTAAATTGGTGTTGTTGTATGAAGATTTCCAATTGAAACACTATTATGTAGAGTATTTTTGGGAACTATGTTTGGTTAAAATTTTTGTTGATAGTTGGTACTTTGTACTTGTTTAGGCTTTTGTTTTTTATTTAACATTTGTTGATTAAGAGCTTGAGAAAATATGGAAGAAAATGGTTGCTTTTGTTGTTTAAAGTTTACTTTAGTGTTGCTAATACCCATATTAGATGATTGCGTTTTTGGTTTTTGAACATTTTGATTTAAAGGTATCATGTTTTAAGTAGATGGTACTGCTTGATCATCATCTTGATCTATTAAATGCATATAATATAATGGGTTTGTATGAATCTGAAATGAAGCTGCCAAAGCTGATTCCATGTCACCTTCTCATGAATTATCCATATGTACTGCTTGACTAAATTCCCCTATATGATCTTTCATAAATTGAGTAAAACTTGCAAGAGATCCAAATTTTACATTTCCTTTTTCATCTAAAGTGGCTTCATTAGGATATTTTATTTCACCTTCCTCATTATCACCTTCATATTCTGAATATACATCATCTTCAATGAGTGTTCTATCTTAAAAATCACCTTGTTCTTGTTCTCCCATATTATCGGTATCTACTTGTTTACCACTTCTTAAGATTCTAGGCATTTTGTTTTAAAATAATTGTTTTTGCAGATATATATCTTATATATATGTGCTAATTTTTGTGGTATATATGTTATATATATATACCTAACTAAATAAATAAAGTACTATACTTGATGATTTTTTTATTTTATTTTTTTTGTTTTTGATTTTTTTTTTGTAATTTTCTTAGTTTTTATATTGCGACAACAAATAAAACACACTTATATAATATTATGCCTTAATTTTCTTCAAAAATTCTATATATGTTGTTAATAGGTTCAAGTTGATCTGGTGTCATGTAATGTTCTTCTTCGAATTGGAAATGTTCTTTTAGAAATCTTACAAAGTGTGCTAGTGTAATACAATCAACTTCTAAGTTTGACGTGTAAAAGTATAATTTGTGACAATATTCTCTATAAATCATAGCTCTAGGGACACTGTTAAATCTTCTTCTATCATCTAAAACAACTTCCTGATTTTCTACTTGTGATAAGAACTTATGTACTACTATGGTGTTTTCAAGATATTCCTCAAAAGGATAAAGTTCTATAGAAATCGAGGCTCTTTTTTTGGCTAACCACCTATCGCATGCTCTCTAGAGGTCGAAATAAGCGGGTGCGTTATAAGGATCCAGGATTCTGGATAGGTCAAACCTTAGAATTTGCTTAAGTTCATTTTTTCTATCTTTTATGATATCTAATATTTCCCAAAGTTCATTCCACTGTTGTAAGGAGAAAGTGTCGTCAGGTCCAAGTATTTGAAAAATTTCTTGTTTTTCTAATAATAGTTCAATATCTATTAGCACATCTCTTCTACAATTGTAATATACCATCTATGGAATGTAAAGTTATGCGTTTTAACTAATGTTTTTGTTTGATTTTTTGTTTTGTTTTGTTTTTTTTTGAAATCAGAAGAAATGCCTATGTATTTCACGTTGGGTTCACCAAAGAATGTAGGCCTAAAATTTTCACACTCCTTTCCTCTAGGCTAATGGATCCACACCTCATAGGGGAATGGAAAATAGTAGAGCTACACCTCAAAAGAGAGGCACTTAATTGTGCCTTCTTGTGGTGATTTTTTGACGAATTAAGGGTTCACTAGGAAACTTTTAATGGTAGTTTCCATACCTAGGCTTGGAATATATTTGATGTGTTCTTTTTATAAATATTTATCATACAAATAAGTTTGGCCTTTATACAACTAAACTATCTATATGCAATTTTGACTTAATTAAGACAAAAAACAGTGAATACAAAATGAAATACAATGCATAAGATTGGAATTATAAGAAATTATAAGCCTTATCTGAGCTGGATGTTCGATGAAGATTCTGAGGCTTGTAGTAGGACATAATCACATTTAATCTAGACATAATCATTGTTGGTCTAGACAGAATCACCTCTGTTAAGACAAAATCACCTCCGATTTAACAAAATTATAGGTGATTATGTTGCAATCTTGTAGCAAAATAGTTGATAGCAAATAGAGGACAAAAAACAATACTTCATGTAAATTTATAATAGTTTCTCATATTCCAAGTCATAGATATGTCTTAATTTTTATATGCAAATGGATATAAAATGACATGAGGACACTATGATGATAATTCAACCTAGTATGCTATGGAGTTGTGTGATTATGATCCTGATTTCATGATGCAATTAACTGGAATGATGATGAACACCAAGATGCAATATATAAAACCTAAATAATAAATAAAAATGACATGACACAATGCATAGACAAACAAAAAATTAGAAAATAAATGCAAGCAATGATTTTAATCCTTGCCCCCAGATAATATGAATATAGGATCGCCTACTATAACAAAATCACCTAGTCTCTGATGAAATCACCTGTCACTTCTGTTGAAATTGCCTATCATTTTTGTCGATCACCAAGCGATTGTGATGGTATTTTGAGCGATTATAACTGAGACCTGCAATAACAAAATTAAACAATAGGGGTGCTAGGAAACAAAATTCTATGGCAAATTGGTGCGAGGGATTCTTAAGAATATTTTAGCAGCAATGTCAAGATATCTGAATTCAAATTACTAGGGGAAAGAAGGGAAAAAATGGCTAGATTAAATAGGTTAAGAAGAGATTCTAGGAAGTTAGGAGGTTAGAATAAACATGGAGGAGGTTTTGATTCCTCCTATGTTTGCCACATCTAAACTATTCGCCAACCTCCCTGATCCGAACTATGGCTAAACTAGGTAAGACGTTTTAAAATAATTTTTTGTCTTTTTAGTAAATTCATTAAAATTTTATTTTGGACATAATCGCCGAGTGATTTTGTCGATCGTCAGGCGATTTTGTTGACCGTTGGGCGATTTTTCCCAATGGTCCAACAATTTTTAGTTTGTTGGTATGGAAATCGAGGATATTGTTGTTTTACCATTTTAGCTGACTTTTGCATAAATTTTGAATAACTTTAATAATTTTTATGATGTTTAGGTAAATTAAATGTGTCAATTTTACCTTACTACAGGAGTATAGCACAATAGGGTGATGTAGAAGATGTAACTTCGTGGGTCCCTATACAATATATGATTTCAACCAAAGGTTTACATACTGAATGAGACATAATTAGACCTTAAGATTATTCCAAAGGGAGACTACATAGCAGGATTTTATTCACTACTAGGCAGGTATGCCATTTATGATTTCATTTATTTGGTCTATTTTTCTATTGGTGTGAGTGTCTGGGACTGCTCATAGTTGGAGGATCATAGTTGGATGGGAATCCTCCTTTGTGGGTAAAAATTCCTTTGTCGAGCCAAATTCTCTATGCCAAGGTAGGGGCTCTCTTTTATTCTATGAAGAATAATTTAAAAAGGGTAATATCCCACACCCAATGTGGTGTGAGTAAATGTCTTCTTTAAAAACACCCACACACTATTAATTTTGTAACCACCAGGCAGTGGTTCTACTGATGGTGTTGTTTGAACTACACAGTGATCCTTAGCCTATTAGGAGCATAGTTAGGTTTAGCTTGGACGAGAGGTTTCTTCAATCAAATTTAGCAACCATTTTAAAATATGTGGTATGATCTATAAGAAAGCCAATTAATCCTTTAATGGTCGTTTAACACAATAATAATGGTCCAAAAAATTAATTAAAATAATACCCAACTATCCAATTAACAAGGGCCCAAACTAATTAATTAAATGAATGCAGTCATGGACCATAGTAAACAAATCAACCACAACCAATAACAATGGTCCAAATAAATTAATTTAAAATAATACCCATTTATCCAATTAACAAGGGCCCAAACTAATTAATTAAATAAATGTAGTTGTGGAATATATTAAACTAAATGACCAAGAAAAAATTCAATCATCTCCAATAAATTAAATCATACAAAGCGTACTAACATCAATAACTAGATGTGCATTCAATCACGTCAATAATCAAATGCATATTCAAAACAAGTAGCATGGCTATGAGGTATGATATGACCTGGATAGTTCCATCTCCTTGAAGAATATCTCTATCTATTCCTCCTTCCTTACTTTCCCTTCTATGGATGTCTTGACCAAAGGTCTCTAAAATTAGGGTTGTTTTGTTTATGATACACCAAAGGGTGAAGAGCATAATCCCTACGCCCAAGCTTACCTATAAACCATGTTTGACCAAATGTATCTAAGACTTAAGGTTGCTTGGTTTCTAATTCACCAAAGAGTGAAGAGCATAATACCTAAGCCAAATATCTCCTATTAACTTCTTCAAATTCCTTCTCCAGCATGCCCCCTAATTGTTAACCCATGGTGGCTATTTATAGCATTTAGGGGGTGCCTTCCCAAAAGAGTGAAGGGTAGCCTAGTTGATGACTTGTCGGAGAGGTCATGAGGATGATGATGTAGGTATTTTGGTGGCATAGTATTTTCTTATGCATCTTGGAGGATATGATGCACATTAAAGGCAACCAATAGTATTTTAGACGACCTTTGAATGACTAATACTATTTTTAAATTCTGCTTAGATTATTGGGGTACAAATTCCTTTTTCTCATGGCCCTTAATGGTATTTTAGGATATAAATACCTTTCTCAATGTATTTTATCAACATATTAGTTTGCAAGCACACTAATAGTTAAGTTCACATGAGAACTCCCATTTTATATTTAAAATATATGTTTTTCTTTTCTTGGTTGTGTTTTTAAAAATAAATGAATTACCACTATTTCCAATGCTTAGACAATTTAAAAATATTTTTTATGTCTACATTAATTTTTATTTCTCTTTACCATGCCAAAGGGTTTGGGTCGATGTGGGATGTGATAATAACTAATCAATCAATAAATCAACTAATTAATTAATTAATACTTTTACTAGGTTGCCCAAGGTGGATCATATGTTCTTCAGGGTGTTCATATAAGTAGTCTCTTCAATATGACGTGTTTTAGGTGCCTATAGATGCCCATTTTTGGGATGCATTGTGTGAAATCACAACACAAAGCAAAAATAGATAACCCAACATCAAATTGATGGTTGATGATGTTCATTGATCTTATCAATGTTAAATGCCCAATCATGAAAAGAGCATGCATTTTCGAACCATTACTTTTGACAAGTTAAATAATTTGGTTTTAGTAAACCTTTCAGCCAGGATTACGACTTTGAGGTATACTTGACCTTGGTAGGCATTTCAGTCATGGGGAGACACTATGGTTTTATGAACCTCCATGTTGCACGAATGCCAAGAATTTGTTTAATTATTATTTTTTCTTTTACCCTAGGAAATAGGGAAGTGTATGATAGTCTCTAGAAATTATTCTTAAATGAATGCAACTTGCATGATTGAGTGTTTTATTATTGATTTGATTATGAATTTTATGATGTAATGACTACCCCCTCAAGTGACAAGTCAATGAGAAAATAGAAAAATGATGAAAGCGATGAGTTTCTTGACCAAGATGATTTGATTTGGGTTTTCTAGGACCATTACAAAATTTTAAGGGCTCATGCCCCATTACAACCTTGATTTTGATCCATTTATTACTTCTTTTTGGTGAGTGATATTATGGTAGTTTACTCATCCTATCGAATTGCATGGACAACCAATCACTACAATCGCTAGGTTTATAGAGTAAATCACTAGATACAAAATTCACTCAAATTTTATTTTTATATTTTTATGTGACCAAAGGGGTTAGGTACCTTTGGAGCCTTTTGATGTTGACCAAAGGGCTTAAGCACCTTTGGGGTTTTAGACGGTGATTTGACCAAAGGTATTATGTACCTTTGGGGCTTTTGTATGGTTATTTGACAAAAGGACTTAAGTGTCTTTGGGGCATTTAGGATTTTTGGATGGTGATTTGACCAGAGGGCTAAAGTGCATTTGGGACCTTTTTATGATTATTTTATCAAAGGGCTTAAGATACTTTTGGAGAAATTTGTAGTGTCTATGTGACCAAAGGGTTTAAGTACCTTTGGAATGTTTTGTATGCACATGTGAATGCAATAATGGATGAGGGATGGATGCATAAATGTATGGATGTGATGTACTTATGACAGTCAAAATATGAAGGGATGTTCTTAGTGATAAAACATAATAAATGAATCTAAGACATAGTAACAACTAAGTGTAAGCACCACATATGTATAAAATTCATCAATCAAAATGTTAACCTTTCATAAAAGTCATACATTTTAAAGCCAACCATATGTAAGATAATAAAAATGTAGATGACGGATGGGTGACAAATAATATGCTATGAGGGAACAAATATGGTTTGCATGAGACTGAAAAACCCTAGTTAAATATGGACTCCACATGAATCGAAAATATAATAGTCTTCTAGGAAGACCCAGATATACAATATCCATGTGTGTGCATGTGATGTTCATTAATGATGTATAAGAATGTTGGCAATATTGACTTATCATTAATATTGAGTTGTCATTGATGTCAAAGATAGAAATATATTCAGAGGTGTCAAAGGCAGAATTATCTCCAAGGATAAATGTCAATGTTAAAGACAGATATCTTCAAGGACGTTTAATATTTAAATCAAAGGATTTAAATATAGTTTAATAGTTTAAAAGTTTAAATATTTAAAGGTTAAATATTTAAAACCTTGGGTGAAATCATTGCAAAAGATTTAAAAATTGAAAAATAAAAATTCAAATGTTTTGGCACCAAAGGAAAAAGTGCATAATGGTGGAGCCAACTTCATTGGAAAACAAAGGACAAAGCATATTAATTTGGACAAGGGTAGTTTTGAGAGAAATAAATTGAGTGGAATAGCAATGAACAAGCGGTAGCGAAGGAGGAGAGTGGAGAAGTTTTGATGGCAATGAAAAACAAAGGATAAATCTGATATAGTGTAATTCATATTTCAACTGTCGTGGTAGCCCAGTTGGTTATGGAGCTCACGGGGAGCGCTGCTTGGCAAGAGGTTGAGGGGTCAAAACCCTTCGATATTTTTTGAAGACAAAGTGGTGGAATAAATAATTTTTTTTTTGAGCATTAAGGTTCCAAGCATTGCTCAGTTAAAGGGCCCGTGATAGGGTGTTGCATCTCACAAGGTGAGGGAACCGAATCCTATCGGTGGCAGTGAGAGGTATATATTTATTTTTTATTAAAATTGATATTTGAGGGGCTATAAGGTATGGTTTGAAATTTAATTTTACAAATAATAAAAGGGAGGTATAACTTATAGTTTTGTGATTTAAATTTTGTAAATGATAAAAGGGAGCTATAAGGTATAGTTTTGAAATTTAATTTTTGTAATAACAAATGGGAATGAAGTTTTCCAAATGATAAATGTGATTTAATTTTTGCAAAAGGAGAAATAAGGGTTCTTGTTGTTAATAAAGCTTTATATTGTGAGATTCAAAAGGGAGACATAAGGAGTTATTTTTAAGACTTATTGTGTATGTTTTGATAAGGGTTTATAAAGTGGTTGATTTGATATTTGATCAAAAGGAAAAAAGAAAATTGCTAACCAGATTTTAAAGGAACAAATAAATAGAAGATTATTTTTGTCAAAACAGGTTTGGAAAGCTCATCATCATCATTGAGGCAGATTTGGAGGTATGGTGATTTAATTCCTTTCTCAAAGTGATTTTGTTTGAGGAAAATAATTATGTTGTCATATGGTTGGAGGTATAAGGAATTATTGGTTGTGCATTGGTTTTTCTTGAAATTGGGAATAAATGTGTAAAGGTTATAGATCATATTTGTGAGAAAACTTGTGCATTGGTTATGCTTGAAATTGGGAGTAAATGTGCAAGGATTATAGATCAGATTTGAGAGAAAATTTGTGCATTGTTCATAATTGATTTTGGGAGTAGATGAGAAGGATAGACTTGTGCATTGTGATTGGTTTTGAAGTGAAGGTGGAAATCAAAAATTACCAAATTAGTTATCTAGTGCTAGACTAAAGCTACCTTTTGATGTAATAAATGTGAGACATGTGAAAGCGATAGACTTAATGAATGTGAAGAACATATTGGGCATTTTTTTAGTGCATATAATTGTCTATATGTTCATGAAGATAAAATAATTCTAGGTAGAATATATATGAATTACTTTAGTTGAGGAAAGCACATTGAATAATAGGTGAAGAACTTGATGACATCATTATGCAAGATTTAGGAATATATGAGCATTATTTTGTATGCAAGATTTAGTAATAGATGAGCATTGTATGCATGCAATATTTGGAAGTAGATGAGCAATGTTTGTAAGCAAGTTTTAGAATAAATTTTAGAGCATATTTGAGAAGAATTTGTGAGCAGGTTTGGAGCAGATTTGAGCATAGCTGAGAATAGGTTTTGTAAGCAGATTTGGAGTAGATTTGAATAGATTTGAGAATAGGTTTTGTAAGTAGAATTGGAGCATATTTGAGATCATATTTGAATAGGTTTTGTGAGTAGGCTTTGAAGCAGATTTGAGCATGTTTTATGAGTTAAGGTTTTGGAGCAAATTTGAGCAGGTTTTATGAGCAAGTTTTGGAGTAGATTTGAGTAGGTTTTATGAGCAATTTTTGGAGTAGGTTTTATGAGTAGGTTTTGGAGTAGAGTTGTAAGAAGTATTGTGAGCAGAGAATATTAGTTTATCCTATGGAGTGTTGTCCATAAAATCAAAACAGGTGGGATTGGTGTCTCCTGTGGAGTGGTGTCTATAAAAACAAATTAGAGGGAATTGGTGTCTCCTGTGAAGTGGTGTCCACAAAACTAGATTAGAGGGGATTGGTGTCTCCTGTGGAGTGGTGTCCACAAAAATAGAGCAAAGGATATTGGTATCTCCTATGGAGTGGTGTCCACAAAACCAAAGCATAGGGGATTGGTTTCTCCTATGGAGTGGTGTCCACAAAACTAGAGTAGATGGGATTGGTGTCTCCTGTGGAGTGGTATCCACAAAACTAAAGTAGAGGGGATTAGTGTCTCTTGTGGAGTGGTGTCCACAAAACTAGAGCAGAGGTGATTGGTTTCTCCTATGGAGTGGTGTCCACAAACTTGAGAGGTTATTGGTATATTCTATGGATTGGTGTCGATGAAAATTGTAATAGGGGATTGGTGTCTCCTATGGGTTGGTGTCCATGAAATTTATTGAGAAATTTATAAGCAATATTTCTTTGTGGATGTAGCCCATATTGGGTGAACCACGTTAAATCTATGTCTCTTATGTGTGTGGTGATTTGTGCATTGTTTCATTATTGCAATTAATGATATTTGAAGTTATTGTTTTGGAAAGAAAAATAATTTTTTTATCTTGTATTGTTCACCCCCATCTTAGTATAATCTTGTGTTCTTTAATTGGTATCGGAGCGGGTTTCTTTTTGAAATCCTAACAGCTTGAAGGAAGATCTTATAGGAACACAAATGGCACATCAGTAAGGGTTTTCATCAAATAGAGCTCCATTATTTTATGGGACTAACTATGCTTTTTGGAGCATAAGTATGAAGAATTATTTGATGGCACATGGATATGATATATGGCAATCAATTGAGAATGGGTTCACTCCACCTACAACTCCTTCCACAGATGCAAATGGTAAGAAATCATATGAAAATAATATCAGGGCAATGAATGTAATCTTAAGTGGATTATGTGAATTAGAGTTTGTGAAGTTCATGCAATGCACTTCAGCAAAAGAAATATGGGACAAATTACAAAGAACATATGAAGGAGATGACAAGGTAAATATGGAAAAACTTCAAACCCATATGAGAAAGTTTGAAGACTTGAAAATGAAAGATGAGGAAGATATTTCTAGGTATCTGCTATGTGTTGATGAGGTTTTCAATACCATTCATGGACTTGGAGAAAGTATTGAAGACTCTACGATTGTTAAAAAATCTTGGGGTCACTTCCCATGAGATTTGATGCAAAGGTTTTAGCAATTGAAGAAATGAAGGATCTCAAAACTTTGAGCATGGATGAGCTACATGGGATTATCACAGCCTATGATATGAGGAAATAAAAAGATCAAAAATCCAAATGAGAGGTAAAATTCAAAGCTTCAAAGAAGGCAAATAATAAAGAACCAAAATCAAGTGAAGAATCAAGCAGTGGAGAAGAAGCTAACTTTGTGAGAAGGAATAAGAAGGGTCCAAGAAAACACAAAGGTATGCAGTCTATGAAATATTTTAATTATGGTAATTTTGGTCATTATGCATCTAATTGTACACAAGCTAGAAATAGTAGTAGTGAAGAAGAAAAAAATATGAGAAAAATAAAGAAATAAGATTTTATCATGAAAAAAAAATAGGAATGACAAGCATGAGAATAACATCTTTCAAAGACACAAAAAAAGTTTTTATGTTGAATAAGCAAGTAGTTCTTCCAGTGGAAGTGATGAAAGCCTCTCCGATAGTGAAAGAGAAAAAATCTTATTTTTGTCCATAGAAGAGAAAGAATATGATCCTATTGTTGAAGAACAAGAAGAATAGAAAGATTCATCAGATGAAAATGAAGCCATAGTTGACATAGAAAAGGAACTTAATGTTGCTCTTGAAGAGTTAAAAATGGTTAGAAATAAGAACTCAAGATTGAAGGCTCAAGTACAAAATTATGAGGAAACAAAGGCAAAGCTTCTATAAGATCTCACAAACTTAAAATTTAAGGTTAAAGAGGCAAGGAGAGTTGAAGAAGGTATGGATGAATAGTTAAAGGTAAAAGAACTAGAATGTGAAAGACTAGAACATGAAGTTGTCAGTCTAAGGAAGGGACTTGAAAAATTTAATGATAAGATATATCAGTTTAGGAAAATCTCAAAAAACTTGGATGATATAATCAAAGCACAAATATCTCCATTTATGAAGACAGGACTTGATTTTGAAGAAGGTCAAAGAAACAAAAGGGGGAGTCAAGCTCAAAAGAAATAGAAGCATCAAAGAAAATGATTAAAGAAGAGCCCAAGACCTATGCTGAAATGTTGAAAATTGGAAGCATCAATGAGGAATAAAATAATGCACCATCAAGGAATAGGGACCATGCGCCCATATCCTTCAAGGCAAGATGAATATTTTTTCTAGGTTTATTATTTCTCATGTAAATTTTTTTGTCAAAAATTTGTACATTGTAGGGTTCATGATAAGAATGATTTTGGCTTCACTAAGAGGAAATTTAATTCATTTACACCTTTCAAGGACTACAACATCATGTGTTACAATTACAACAATTTTGGGCATACAACTAAATGGTGTAGAACAATGTTCCAATACAGGCAAGAAAAATGATGCTCAAAATATTCAAAGAGGTATGATCTCCAAAGTTTAGATAAAGAAAATGAAATAAGAAGAGGAGCATAGTAATTTGGGAGTTTCACTCCCATCCCATAATTAAAGCCTCAAGAAAAGGAGGTGGTGAGGGGGTTGTGTTTAGTGTCTTATATTTCAGCCCCAAGGAGCCCTTTGCCATTGATGTCAAAGGGGGAGAGTTTTTAGTAAGGGGGAGCCGCTGGTCAGGGGGAATAGATTGTGAATCCAATTGTAATAAAATAAAATTTATTTTGGATTACCATCAATGACAAAGGGTGAGATTGTTGGAAATATTTATTTATCATTGATGTCAAAGGTAGAAATATCTTCAGAGGTGTCAAAGGCAAAAATATCTCCAAGGATAAATGTCAATGTCAAAGGCAAATATCTTCAAGGATGTTTAATATTTAAATAATATTTAAATATTAAAGATGGAGGTTCATATTTAAATTAGAGGATTTAAATATAGTTTAATAGTTTAAAAGTTTAAATATTTAAAGGTTAAATATTTAAAACCTTGGATGACCTCCTTGCAAAATATTTAAAATTTAAAAAATAAAAATACAAATGTTTTGGTGCCAAAGGACAAAGCACATAATGGTGGAGCTGAATTCATTGGAAAATGATAAAGCATATAAATGTATGTTTTAATTAATTTGGATAGGGGTAGTTTTGCAAGAGAAAAATAAATCGAGTGGAATAGCAGCGAACAGGCTGCAACAAAGGAAGAGAGTGGAGAAGTTTTTGTGGTAGCAAAAAATAAAGGATAAATCCGATATAGTGCAATTCGTGTTTCAACCACCAGGGTAGCCCAACTGGTTATGGAGCTTGAAGGAAGCACTGCTTGGTAGGAGTTTAAGGGGTCAAAACCCTTCGATGTTTTTTTTTAATACAAAGCGGAAGAAGAAATAAATTCATTTTTACGCATTAATGTTCCAAGTGTTGCGATAGTGCAACCGGTTAAAGGGTCTGTGATAGGGTCTTGCGCCTCACAAGATGAGGGGATAAAATCCCGTCGATGGCAGTGAGAGGTATTTAATTTCTTCTTAATTAAAATTGATATTTGAAAGGCTATAAGGTATGGTTTAAAATTTAATTTTGCAAATAATAAAAGGGAGGTATAAGGTATAGTTTTGTGATTTAAATTTTGCTAATGATAAAATGGAGCTATAAGGTATAATTTTGAAATTTAATTTTTGCAAATAATAAATTGGAATGAATTTTTGCAAATGACAAATGGGAATTAATTTTTGCAAATGATAAATGTGATTTAATTTTTGCAAAAGGAGAAATAAGGGTTCTTATTGTTAAATAAAGCTTTATATTATGAGTTAAAAAAAGGAGACATAAGGAGTTATTTTTAAGCCTTATTGTGTATGTTTTGATAAGGGTTTCTAAAGTGGTTGATTTGATATTTGATCAAAAGGAAAAAAGAAAATTGCTAACCAGATTTTGAAGGAACAAACAAAGAGAAGACTATTTTTTTCAAAATAGATTTGGAAAGCTCATCATCATCATTGAGGTAGATTTGGAGGTATGGTTATTTAATTCCTTTCTCAAAGTGATTTTTTTTGAGGAAAATAATTTTGTTGTCATAAGACTGGATGTATAAGGAATTATTGGTTGTCCATTGGTTTTGCTTGAAATTAGGAATAAATGTGGAAATTTTATAGATCAGATTTGTGAGAAAACTTGTGTATTGGTTATACATGAAATTGGGAGTAAATATGCAAGGGTTATAGATCAAATTTGAGAGAAAATTTGTGCATTGTTCATAATTGATTTTGGGAGTAGATGAGAAGGACAAACTTGTGCATTGTGATTGGTTTTGAAGTGAAGGTGGAAATCAACAATTACCAGGTTAGTTATCTAGTGCTAGACTAAAGCTACCTTTTGATGTAATAAATGTGTGACATGTGAAAGCGAGAGACTTAATGAATGTGAAGAACATATTGGAAATTTGTTTAGTACATATCATTATCTATACGTTCATGAAGATAGAATAATTTTGGGTAGAATATGACTAAATTGCTTTAGTTGAGGAAAACACATTGAAGAATAGGTGAATAACTTGATGACATAATTATGCAAGATTTTGGAATAGATGAGCATTGTTTTGTATGCAATATTTGGGAATAGATGAGCATTATATGCATGCAATATTTGGGAGTAGATGAGCAGTGTTTGTAAGTAAGTTTTGGATCAAATTCTAGAGCACATTTGAGCAGAATTTGTGAGCAGGTTTGGAGAAAATTTGATCAGAGTGGACAATAGGTTTTGTAAATAGTTTTGGATCAAATTTGAGCAGAGTTGAGAACATGTTTTGTAAGCAAATTTTGAGCATATTTGATATCAGATTTGAATAGGATTTGTGAGCAGGTTTTGGAGTATATTTGAGTAGGTTTTATGAGTTAAGGTTTTGAAGAAGATTTGAGAAAGTTTTGGAGCAGATTTGAGAAGGTTTTATGAGCAAGTTTTGGATAATATTTGAGAAGGTTTTATGAGCAAGTTTTGGATAATATTTGATCAAGTTTTATGAGCAGGTTTTGGAGTAGAGTTGTGAGAAATATTGTGAACAGAGGGGATTGTGTCTCCTATGGAGTCTTCTCCACAAAACTAGAATAGATGGGATTGGTGTCTCCTGTGGAGTGGTGTCCACAGAACTAGAGCAGAGGGAATTTGTGTCTCTTGTGGATTGGTGTCCACAAAACCAAAGTAGAGGGGATTGGTGTCTCCTATGGAGTGGTGTCCACAAAACCAGAGTAGAGGGGATTGGTATCTCCTGTGGAGTGGTGTCCAAAAAACTAGAGTAGAGGGGATTGGTGTCTCCTATGGAGTGGTGTCCACAAAACTAGAGTAGATGGGATTGGTGTCTCTTGTGGATTGGTGTACACAAAACTAGATTAGATGGGATTGGTTTATCTCCTATGGAGTGGTGTCCATAAAACTAGAGCATAGGTGTTGGTGTCTCCTGTGGAGTGGTTTCCATGAACTTGAGAGAGGATTGGTATCTCCTATGGATTAGTGTCCATGAACATTGTAATAGGGGATTGGTACCCATGAAATTTATTGAGAAATTTATAAGTAAAATTTCTTTGTGGATGTAGCCCATATTAGGTGAACCATGTTAAATCTATTTCTCTTATGTGTGTGGTGATTTTTGCATTATTTCATTATTGCAATTGATGATATTTGAAGTTATTGCTTTGGAAAGAAAAGTAAAAGTTTTATCTTATACTGTTTACACCCCCTCTCAATATAAGCTTGTGTTCTTCAAATACTGCCCCATTGCCAGGCAGGTTTCATTCAACCCATTGCTATTATGAGGAGTATGTTATGGTCATCCTTATCTTAATTTTAGATGGCATTGGACTAGACTACTAGGCAATAGAAGCCATCAAAAAATAGCTCATTCTCAATTTAACATTAGTATGTACAAAATAAGGTTGCTAATGTGACAGACATATCACCACGTGTAATAATACTCCATTGCCAGGTGGGTTTCATTCAATCCATTTTTGTAATGGAGATCATATCACAACTTTTGAATACTAAGGATTCCAAGTATTCAAGCTCATTATCCCCTTCTTTTCTTATATTTTCTTTGGGATACTTGCTTGTTTTTAGTGGTGAAAACCACTTTGTTATTTTTTTTTATTAAGGGTATTTGATTAGTGATGAAAACTACTATTATTATTATATTTCTAGATACTTACCCATTTTTGTGGAGCAAGGTCTTTTATTGATTTTGTTAGGAGGGAGCTTGTCCTTTTTTCAATTGCCAACATTCTAAATCATGCACATAATAGGATGAGCAAGGGAAAATTTTTGCTTAAGGGGTAAGGACTACTCTGTAGTTTCATCCTTCCTTGTCCAGCACTTGGATTTTAAATGTGTGAATGTGTTTGGGTTTTTGAGATATGTAATGTACTATCAAAACAAGACCCTACCTTCTAAAATCAAGATAGTTTTCTACAAAATCTGAAAGGAAAACTAAGAATGGTTGAATTATTGAAAACCCTAGTGAATACCCTATAACAACTGATTGGTTGTGTTGAAAAACTTAGTTACTCACAAAGGAGAATACATATGTGGTAATATGAGAAATATGGGGGTTTTCCTAAAAAATTGTAAATTTTGATGATGGATAAGGTTGATTAAGAAGGATGATAGGTATATAGGCATGATGCTAGACCCTAGTATGTAAGAACAAAACTGGTCAAAATGATAATACAATGAATGAATGTGCCTAATGCAACTAGTCAATGAATGCAATGATGTGAAATGCATGATGAATATAATGCAAATGCAATGTTTTTAATGTGTTTTTGTGATTTTATATATTTTTTTTATTGTTTATTTCTTTGATTTTTTTTATTTTTTTTATTTGACCAAAGGGCTTACTTGACTTTGGGGTTTTTTTTTCAAGATCAACTTGACACACATCTTTGAAATATCCTTGGAAGAAATGAAATGGTTGTAACATATATTCAATAGAGAAGAACTCTACAGACGATAGCAGAATCATGATGTGATCAAAATCAATGGCCTTGTGGTTAAGATGCAAAGGTTTCGAAGGATCATTCGGATTATGAAGAGGTACAGTCAGGTCAATGGAAATCATATTGAAGGATGGCAAATGGTTTCCAATATATGGTGTGAAGGGCTAATCATATATGGGTGATCTTACACACACCGCAGGTGGTTGAGGTAGGGGTGAAATGACTATATGGGGCCTAGGAGGAGCTAAGATGAGTGGATCTTATGATGGTATTAACTATCGCAAATTGAGCATCCCCATAGGGAAAAAACAAAGGTAGAATTCCTCAAGATCATTAATAGATGCAATAATAGTTGTTTCATCTTATGAGCTATTTGAAGCAATGGATATTGCATTAGATTCGTGGTAGGAAGAACCAATGGACATGTCATCCTGATCTTGAGTGGATCCACCACCATCTTCAATCCAATCATTCTCAGGGTCATTGATTGGTCCATGCCCTTTGAAAATATCACTAATGGATTGAGGAGGCTATCAACTATGATGAGGACCGAGGTACACAAGTTTTGTCTCATCCTCATACTCTTATAGTGTCTCATTGAGGGATTTAGGAAGCTGGATATAAACTACTGTAACAGGGACATGGTCTCCTAACAAATGAAAATATCTTAGGTTAGCATAATCATTCTCATCAATATCTTCCCCAAAGCCTAAGGTTAGACATTGGAGAGAATTTACAAGGAGTTCATCTGGCATACGTACGAAGTACCCTAGGCCAAATTTGTCTATAGGGAGTTGATATTGTGGCTGGTAAGGTGTTCAAAGACCCTATTTGTACCGACCAAGACCATTCCTATGCCAATGATAGTGATGAAAATATCACTGAGTAAAATTTGGGTTTAACACATAAGTGATGTTCCCTAAAAATAACCCATCATCGTCTACCACCATAGGTGACAAACTTGTGGATTCAACAAGATCCCCATATATAAAGTTTATCTAGTTTGGAGGGACCCCAAAGGGTACAATGGTACCAATGGGTAGTGAAGGCAATTGAGACCTACCCATGTCTTACGTGGACTCAATTAGTGGAGTGAATAACATTCTATACCAAATACTCAGCGAGTATGAATCATTACATATGGTGGGGTGGATGATGATGATGAATGTATGGCCTAATATAACTCATCCATAACATCAAATATTTTTTTTGCATCCATAGGAGTTGGAGTTTCTTTTGTTAGGATGGTTGAAATGGAGGGAGGAATCTCTTCGATTAGTCCCTTCAACTTTTTCTCGCTCGAAGGATTCAATAAGGAAGAAGGGATATTGGAAGAAACCGATGGAAATGGTGTGTATGGATATGTTTAATGGTGGAATGTGGCACTGGATTTGGACTTTGGATGGGATCATTTGCTTTGATGTATAGATGTATAGATGAAAAGATAGACTCCTACAAGTGGTGCACCACATTCAAATACTTGAAGGACTCAATATCAGCATGAACCACATGGACTTGCCATTCATGTATATATTTGAGACATTGATGCAAAATAGAGGGGATGTGTTTCATGTCTTGCATCCAAGTCCTTCCCAACAATATATGATACTACATTACTCCCTCCAATACATGGTACAATATAGGAATAGTCTTCATCCCAACATGAATAGGAAGGAATATTGTGCCAACGATAGAACATAAAGCATAATTGAATGCTCAGAGAGTGAATGTAGATGCTATCATATGTGACGTTGGAAGGCTAAGGTGTTCTATTGCATTAGTTGTTATGATATTTATTGAGGAACCTCTATCAATCAACACCCACTTGTAGGGAATCCAATTCACACTAGTGATGATGTGTAGTGGAGGATCAAACCCAATATTAGGAGTTGCATTGATATCATGATCATGAAATGTAATGATAGGATCTCTACAATGTTGAATATGCCCCAAAAAATTAACAAATGAGTTGGGGTCCTAGATTTGCAATTCAACTAACTTCAAATTTTCCATTAGAGCTTCACGGTGTGGTTGCGGTTGTTGTATTAGCTCATACATGGAGATTCTTGCCGATGCCATCAGTAGGCTCTGAGTAAGCCTACTCTTAATAGTCACCACCGAGTTATGTGGTGAACCTAGGACATGATTTGTTGACATCATAGGTTGTGATGTGGAAGGGATATTTATTGGAGCTACAGGTGGTGCAGCCTAATTTAGACACCTCATATTTTGCATCACAATATTGATCATCCCTACAAATCCTTGAGTGGACAAGTTTGTATGGATTTTATTTACCTATCAAATTTAATCTACTGGCACCTCTTGTGTAGGCATCAAATCCTTAAAGATGCCCATATATTGGTTTTTGGCTATGACAGGATTATCGATTTGAAGTTTATTTACATCGAGCATATCTTGTACTATGTTCTTAATTGTGATATATGACTGAATGTCATATCCATTTATCCTATGATAAGTATAATACTGGTCTTCTTGATACTACTTGGGATTTGGCCTATTAGGATATAATGGGTGAATTGTTGGAAATTTTGAGTAATTTTGTTATCATTGATGTCAAGTGTTAGATGCAAGCAAAGTTCACTTTAGTGCAAGGAAATTGATAAAAAGAGGGTTAAAATATTAATATTTTAATCCCAAGATATTTGGGATAAAATATCCACATGGTTGGTTAAAATGTTGAAGGACTTGGTATAAAAATACCAAAGGAAGAAAATGTCTAAGCTCAAAAAGAAAATAATATTATAATATTTAAGTTATAAAGTTTAGCCTAAGGTTAAATTATAAAATAATTATAATATTTATATTATATTATTTTATAACCCTAAGTAGGGTGATGCTTTAAGAATTTAATTTTTTTTTTTCAAAGTTGGCATCAAACCCTACTTAGAGTTATAAAATAATTATAATAGTTATATTATACTATTTTATAACCCTAAGTAGGGTTTGATGCCAACTTTGAAAAATAATTTTTAAATTCTTAAAGCATCACCAATGTCCTTAGCATGGTGGTAAATCCATATTTATATGGTAATGTTTGATGTCCTAAGGTGAAGTGTTTGATATGTATTTCGTGTGATTAATGCAAATTTTCAGCATGCACAATCGTGATTAAGGAGGACAAATTTTTTATTTTAAAAAGAAGAAAATACCTTGGACAGGTATACGGATAATATCATGGAATCTTATCACCGACCAGGTGGTTGGCCTAGCAGAAGATCGAGCAGTGTTAAGACGCGGGGCAGATGACAGGTTTTGTGTTCGAATCCAGGCAATGAAATTTTGTTTATTGTTTTGATTGACAAGGAATTTGAGTGGAGGTCAAATTGTGCATCATGATTGTTCATCCTTGTGTGGGAGGTTGGCCTAGAGGCAACCCAAAGAGTGCTAGCATGCTGGTAGGTGGTGGGTGTTGTGTTTGAATCCCATAATAGTTTTGGTAAAAATTAATCAAATTTTTAATTGCCTAGGGTTGAAAGCTAGGCACATGTGATGTATTTGATTATATGAAGCATTGTTTACTTAGGAAGGCATAAGGAGAAATAATTTATAATTATTTCTTGCATTTTATTTTGGATTAAAATATTATAAAATGTTTTTTTTATTAAAAGTGATTTTATGGAGTAATAAGGATTTTTGATATTTCCTTTATGATTGGTCTTTGAAATTAAGAGGGAGTTAAAAGGTGTATGAAATATTTCTATTGCTTGTATTTTGCTTAATTTTTAAGGGCTTGGTTTTATGGTTTAATACTCTATTTTGAGAAACCAAGAGAGTTGGTTTGAAATTTAATGGTGCACATTTGTTGAGAGAAGTTTCAAAATATATGAAAAAGCTTTGTGCTAACTTTTATAGTTGCAAAAGATATTGTGCTTGAGATAGATTTTTGAAGATATATTTCCATAAGAGAAAGCTAAAAGGTATGGGCACATATTTCCTTATTTAATGTGTTTTTTTGAGTGAATGTTTCTGAACATAAGGTGGAGTGAAAAGGATTATTTGATAAGCATCGTTGAAAATATTTAAGTTAGGGTTTGAGACCTACATTGTGCTCTTTGTTGGAGGAAGTTTGAAAACACTTGTTTAGGGTTTATGAGAAAATTGTTCTTCATTGGTTGAATGAGTGTGTGAAGCTTTTGAGCATTGCTTTTGAGTGATATTGAAAGCAATTGTGAAAGTGTTTGAGATCAATATTATGAGGGAAATTTATGCATTATTGATGTTGATGATTGAGAGAAAATTTACAAGAACTATAGATTAGTTTTGTGAAGCAAGTTATAAATTGTTTTGATTTGATTTGAAAGGGATTTTGCAGGAGATAAATATTGTATGTGAAGAACGTATTGGGATTTTTATAGCGCATATCATTCTCTATATGTTCTAGAGGTTAAATGAATTCTAAGTAGAATTTTTTTGTGTGAAGAAAACTTTCTGAAAAATATTTAAGTTGTGTTTGTATACAAATTAAGAACAAATTTGAGTAAGTCTTTGAGAAGGCTTGAGGATATATTTGAGCAAGTCTTTGAGAAGGCTTGATGACATATTTGAGCAAGTATTTGAGAAGGCTTGAGAATAGATTTGAGCAAGTATTTGAGAAGGCTTGAAAGCAGATTTGAGCAAGTCTTTTAGAATGCTTGAGGATAGAATTGAGCAAGTATTTCAAAATGCTTGAGATATATTTGAGTAGTGTTGTGTAACAATCCCAATTGTTACCACAATTATATATAGATATATTCATCTTCCATGAGGCAAGGGTCATAATCATAAACTAAGATAGAATCATTCCATTTTGATTGTAATTTATCAAGGAAAATAGCATAAAGAGATATTAAGACTTAATTAGAGTCACTTTTGATTAGAAGTGATTAACTTCTATGAAACCCTCATACCACTCAGATATAAGAATGCTGGAAAATCTTTAGGTTTCATCCCTCTAAAAAGGGAAATCACCTTAACCATATTGTCCACAAAGACCAGTATATAGGTGAATGCCTTGAAGATGGAAACCCATCATAATGAAATAACCTCAACAATGGCTATTCATAGATCTTATATCCAACCCATATCTTCCCGATGGGGCCACTAGAATAACAAAATCACTATACATGATCAAATCATAGAATCCTTGGAATGTCATCTTAAGCATAATTATATAACCATAGACCTCTTAAGGCTTATTTGTCCACCCTTTTATTTAGGCATCCCTTTTGTTATATACATGAATAAATTAATTTCATTACAAAAGGGCATTATTTAACCATCATGGAAGTACCTAATCCTCATGTACATTCATTTATTAACTTAGAATATAAGGTCTGACTTGGTTTACAACTCAAGTCTAAATTAAATTTTTGTGGGTTCCAACCCACTTCGAGTTTCAGATCGGATCAATCCTCAATTTGTTATCATAATATTTTAGGTTATACCAACCATGAATGTTTATGAAGTGATCATAACCCAATTAATCCTTAAGGAGTAGAATCCATAACTTTATGATTCTTGAGACTGTAGCACACATGAGATATATAATTGATAAAGGTGTACATCCCATTAGATTCTACTTTTTGCATCCATACAACCATTGAATACATCAAGTGCTAGTTTTTGAAAGGTAAAGCTATGTATCTACATCATTCATAATTACCCAATACATTCCAGAAAATAATTGACATAATCATATATCATTAAATCATCAACATATTATTCCCTGTGTTATAGTACACATTGACATAATATAAGAATTGCATAACTATTTCATCAAGCATTTAACCATCTCATCCACTTAAATTATTTTCATTTTTAAGTAAAAACAACATTCACAAGAATTAACACATCAAACCACACATAGAGTGACACATTTTTATCCTAGGAACCCTCATGGAGAATAAACCCAACCTCCAAAATATGTACTTTCTTCGTATTCATAAACTTAAGATGTCAAATATTACAGATATAGAATGGCCACCATGGGTCCCTTTCAATCAATTATACATGGTAAGGAATACAACCATTCCTTATCAAATTCATGATGAAATTAGAAAATTTTCCTAATTCCCTTATCTAAGTCATTTTTATATCATTAAGGTATTTCCTATACCAATAAGGTATTTCCCTTTTAAATCATGATGCAATTAAGGAATCCATTTTTTCCTTCCTCTAAGACATCCTAAGAATTTTCATATGTTAATGATAATCATCAGAATCTTATTTTGGAGAAGTCTTATCGATGTTAGAGAGAACCATACAAATTCCCCCAAGAATGAATTTCAAATTCATTCTACATAATTGACACAAATTCAATCCATGAATTAAATTCCCATACCTTTAATTCATTAATAAATCATTCTTTCTAAATTAATAATTTAAGCTAATAATTTAAATTATCTATCATTTCATAATTATATCTTGTTGTAACAATCCATGTCAGCCACCTTTCTCCTTAATATTAGGTTAATAAAATTAAATCCTTAGAGGTTTACATTGGTAATATGAATCTCATTATGCTAAAGCTATTTCTTTTGATTATATACAAACCAATAGGGGTCTAGTTCCCTATTGAATACAACATATTAAACTATTCAATTGATTCTCAATTGCTATCAAATTTTCTTCCTAAATTTGATTCAATATTCATTTCATTCTTCCAAATCCTATCAATTATATTCCCAAATGTGAGCTAAATATGCATCAAATATCCTACACAAATTTTATATTTCAATCTAAGGTTAGCTCTCAAATCAATTCATTTCCATAATTGGATCCCAATATGCATTCAGTTATTTCATCCTTTATCATAAAGTTTACAAGAATGCATTTGTAAATTGTTATCAAATTTTTTCTAAAATTTGATCCAACATAATATCTAATTATCTTGCTAATTTGGTTATCAAAATTCAATCCAACTATTATTTCTCTTATCTTCAAACGATACCAAATTTACCTGCAAGATTTGCTTTAATCATCTAGAATCAAGATATAACACTAAATAATTTACTTTTCTAATCCCCATCAACATGAATGACATTCCTTTTATTGTCAGGGATGTTTGGAAGAGTTCCATACCTCTTCCTGTATGGACACCAATCCATATTTACAAAAACTTAGAATACATTTTTCCAAGCTTCTAGTGGTTTCCATTTAGTTACAAAAATACATATAGTGAAATACATATTTCCACTTGATCATAAATTTTATCCTTCAAATGATATAAAAGTTCTAATTTAAAATAACCAATATTATTGGGTTTCTTTACTATACAAAATCAATCAATTCTATTAAGAAAAACTATTGTATACACAAAAAGAGTTATATAATTTGCTTTATCTTCATGTATCATATTTATTGTAATTTAATGAATCAACGAAAGCCATTCCAAACTAATTTAAAACATGTTATAAGTATTCATAAACAAAGATATGATCATTATAAATTCATGTTGATACAATCTGTTTGAACATAATGTATATCACACACACCCATATTTTAATACATTGAACTTGAATCCCTACAGGTAATGTTTCTCAACTTATAATAAGATTATATTAATCCTATTCATAGGTCTTTTAGTATTAAATCTCTAAAAGATTATATCACACCATAAAGTAATTGAACATTGCTATACTATATGCACTCTAAACCCAATGAGGATTTAAACTCTTCACACTAATCACCACGCGTCAATGAAGAGATATTGATAGATAGTCAAGGTTTTAGTTTAATTGTTTGGCCACTTCAATAGGTAGTGAAGATGATCGAAGGTGACTCGACTGTGCACTGGAACTGGGAAAAAATACGTAATCAATGAGGTTTACAAGTCATGTGGGAATTGCGATGTCACTAAAAATATTTAAGGCTTAATTCATTTGATAACGTGTACATCATAGAAAATACGACAGATGACCAACGGTGGTATGATTTGGATTAAGGATCCAAACAAGATGTTTGGCATTTAGATACTGACGTTGGGTGTCTTCGAACAACAAGAGCTATCTCTTCAAGGAGGGAGGATGCAGACTAATTTCCATTTTATAAAATATAAGAGTAGCCCTAAGACTCGTCACAACATTCTCCAACAATGAGGAAGATGGGGTACTGGTTCCAACAAAGAGATTTCTCTTTTCTAAAGGATATAAGTTAAGCAAATTTGGGGTGACTGTGCAATTTCACTAATGTTACAACCATAGCTATATGGTAAACAATCTAACATCACACAACCTGGTCACAACGACTTCACACAAGGCATTACCAACATTTTAATATGGGTTTCAAAAACCACACTATTTCATAATCGACATCATGAAATTCAATGCCCAATCAGATTATATAAAAGCTAATGAGATAAGGTACTGGTAACACAATATGTTAATTAAAAAACACTCTATAAAATTAACACAACTTTCCTTACGTAGAGAAAATAAAAGCAATGCATGCATCATTTTAAAGGAAGGGATGGCCTTTTTAGCTCAAGCATCCAAGATAAAATGTAGGACATAGAAATAGTGCTTTTACCAATACATGATTGAAATCGTAAGCTAAGGCATTCTATATATCGAAATGCACAAGAACACAAGTTACTATAAATTGTAGGTTCTGTAGACACCAAAACAGCACCAATCCGATTATGTGACTGCAAACACTGATCGCTTTGACAAACACAGCCCCCAGGGCAGCCCTCAGAGGTTAAAAAGTGGTCTTAACCACTTTCATAGCAATTTTGTAAGGTCAAGAAGCAATTTGGCACACTTGGACACTTTGCCCAATATTCGTCTCACCCAGGGACGAATTCAAAATAGAATCCGTCCCACCCCAGGACGAATTTTGAATCCGTCCCTGGGTGGGACGAATTCTAAGCTTAACGGGAAAAAAGACAAATGGCGCCAAGTGGCAGCCCAGAACAGTCAGTTGATGACTCCTGCCTTGCACGCGTGTGTAGGTGGACAGAGGGGCCGTTAGAAGACCGTCACAAAAGGCATTTATCAAAGCCCAAGTCAATGGAGGACTCCCCTCCCTCATGGGAAGACAAGACCGCCACATGGCGCCTATGACCAACACATGGCATTTGTGCTTCCCTCCCAAAAGAGACCCCATGGGTCTATAAAAGGTGGGACTTTTCTCACCCAAAATATACAGGTTGAAGGAGTTTTCAAGCAACGAAGTGCTTGTCGAGTTGAAGACCCACTTGCATCCCTTTTGGTTCACCTTCCCACATCCACCAATCTCTTTTGCAAGGGAGGTTGTTGGGTGGCTTTTGGAAGCTTGAACCTGACCCAAATCCAACACATGGACACCTGAACCAACCAATTCGTCGACCCCCCAATCCTAAGAGGTTTTGGGCCCATCCCTAGTGGATTGGCTCCAAAATCAAGTGCCAACGGTGGGAGGCCCACTTGGGCACCCCCGCACTTTTTAAGTTTTAGAGCATTCTAGATTACTTTTTCAGGTTGCATTTTGTGTTATTATGTTTGGTTAACTCATAGCTGCAATTTCGTAACTTTTGGTCAGATTCTAGTATGTTTTGTGTCGCTTTGTTGTTTCGCTGACTTGCAGGTGGCGAGATCAAATTCCCGAGGGTAGAGGCCAAATTGGGAGAATCCGACCATCTGGGTCGTCCCAAAATGGCCCCAATTACATAACCCCCTTGTTTGCAGGCGTTTTGTAGGTCTCGAGAATCGACATTGGAGCAACAGCGAGTCGGCTTCTTCAACACAAAAGAATTCGTCCCACCCGGGGACGAGTGCGATCGGAATTCGTCCCACCCAGGGACGAATTCCAGTTGAAGGTAGATTGGCCAGCTGTCTCAGTGGCAATGGCCTTCCGGTAACATTTCTTATCTTCTGTCAAGTTTTGAAGCCATTTAGAATCATTTTGTTTCATTGTTTAGATTAAAGGTTTGCATGCATCTTTTGATGATTTTAGAAGAACGAACACTTTTCACTCGCAGTAGATGCTACTGACATCTTGGTTGTTTCTTTGTTCGCAGGAGAAGCAGCGGAGGTTAAGGACTCATCGACATCAGCGGCGGCATCATCTTGGCCCGCCCATTCAAACGTGGGCACGCGAAAGGAGGAAGACTAAGTCACATATTGTAACAAAGACAAATTTAACGCTCCTAGCCCCCAAAAAGGGAGGAGACGTCTATGTAACCGAGGATAAGATATTTGAATAAAGAGGGCTATGATTTCTTTACATCTTTTCTTTCATTTTCAAATTGTCTCTTTCCTTCGTTTTGGTGCATAGGATTAAAGCGTTACATTTCGTCTTATATTGCATAATTAGTGCTCCCTCTTCCCGAAATCTCGTGCTTTCAGTGGCGATCACGGTGGGACCCTGTTCCCTGGTTTTTAAAATCACAAAAACTGATTAAATTTTTGTGTTTTGTGCTTGACAGGTACATTTTTTTGTTGCAGACTGCTATTCGTCTCTGGCAGGGACGAATTCTGTTCTGCAATTCGTCTGACCCTGGGACGAATTCAAATTCGTCTCTGGGAGGGACGAATTCTGTTCTGCAATTCGTCTCCCAGAGGGACGAATTCCTGCCTGCGGATTTTCAGAGCAAAAATTCAGAGGCAACTGGAGCAGGCAGAGAAGAGGTAGGGATTTTTATAATCTCTGTTAAATTTTCTGTTTCTGTTTCTGTTTCTTTGATTGTTTTCATTTTTATCCTGCATTGCTTAGGAAAAGTCATTCATGCTTGTTTCATTTTCGTTAAATAAAATGAATCCCACACACTTCACGCAACAATTTTAAACCAAGGAGCTGGTCGTAAGACCCCAGCCCTTGATCAAGACCATTGGTGGATTTCATCACCACCTTGGCTTGATTTGCATCCATTTCCCGATTGTCAACTGTTGTTAGGCGTAAATCCTGACGAAGACAGACCGAGTGTCGCTGGGGTGATTCCCATGCGCACGAGGATAAGTTTTCTATGGTAGGTGCCATTAACAGGACAATCCCCCTTCCGTACCGCCTACGTACCACGTACCTTCTGCTCTCACGTACCTATAGTCTCCCTCTCGTAAGGGCGGGTATATAGAGAGGTTGGTATATCGGCCTGGTTGGTATATTGAAGGGGCTACCATTTTGGGAGTTATATGAGCCGTCATAATGCATTTAAACGATCTTCAAAACCTACAAAAACAAAACAAAACATCAAAATGCACTAAACCAGTTTAGGACACACCATTTAATCCTTAAAAGAGATAATCACGGTTTTGTGAATGTGTGTGCTTAATTCTGCTTAGTGTAGACAAAAAAAAAATCATAAACGAGATAAAAACTTATTTAGATAGCATAGAAGCACCGCAATGGTGTACACCCGTAGTCAAGCCCAATCAAGGGCAGAAGCTCCGGAAGGTACACAAAAAGTAGGCACAAGTCACCTTCACTTCAGTCCTGAGGATTTGGTCATACCGCCTTATAGGTCTAACCTACAAAAGAATCCAATTCAGAATCCTCGGTGGGGTATGCCTATTCAAAGCAGCCCCTTTCGGGAAGATGCCTTACATGTAGACCTTGACATAAATAGAGAATCACCTCTTGAAGTTAGGCATGAGTGGCCACCGCGCGATGAAGCGCTAGACAGGCACACCGTCCATTTGGAGGGGCAACGTGGATATGGCGTCCCTTCTTTACCTATCATCGAACGAGAGAGACCAAATCCGGAGCGCAGGGCTCCTTACATAGGGCGACCTAACTCCGCCCACCCCCTTTACACCCGTGAAAGGGAGTACGAGGAAAGCCATCGCATTCCTCGAGGGCAACAAACAACGTGGGAACCTTGCATTTCCGCACCAACAGGATATCATGATCACCCCTTGAGGCCAGAACCTCGAGCACATACCGCTTACCTCGACAGAGGGAAGCGACCCATTGAAACCTTAGACCAGCAAACTCGAGGTAAACACATAGGAGAAACATTCGAACCTCCTGAGCAAAATAGGGTAGACCAAATTGACCCAGCTGTCACCAGATATACCACCCGTCAAGCCCAAATCATGCGGCTTAAACAAAGTCATCAGGAGATAGAGTATCGACACCGCTTGGATAGAGAGCGCATGCAACGCGAAGCGGATGAGTTACGCTATGAAATACCTGAGAGGGGGCCAACCCCTCGCATCCAAAGAGCTGAACAGTATGAGAGGCGTAATCCGTTGGTGCAAGACAGGTCTCCACGACCTCGTCAAGCTCTGCCTCCAAGACCTCATAGATTCGAGAGGGAGGCAACTCCCCGAAACAATGATGGGTACCTTCAACAAGAGCTTGATCAGGGTCATAGGTTTCGCCCAGAGACTCCTCAAGAATTTTACGAGGAGTATGAACCAGAAGAGGAATATGTTGAAACTCCCCATCAAGGCAGGAAGGATGCCATTCGGCCACCCCTCCATAGGCCTCCAGTTTATCGTAACTTGCAACAAGAGCGAACAAGAGAGGAAGAAATAAAATCTTCCGATGCATACCAAGCGCTATTGGAGCGTTTGGAGTCTGTGGAGACAAAAGCTACTGGGCATCAAAAACCCACATTACGTCTACTCCGAAGTAATCCGGTGCATCCCTCAGTGCCTACACCTCTTTACCCCGAACACTTCAAGTTGCCTCAATTGGCGGTTTTTAAAGGTGAAGAGGACGCACGAGAACACGTTACATGATTTCTAAGCCAATGCTTCGGCATCCAAGATAATGACGCATTGTTGCTTAGAACATTCATAACCACATTCGTAGGCCCTGCCTCGGATTGGTTCACACAACTGCCCAAACACAACATAAGCAATTTAGATCAATTAGTAGACGCGTTTCTTGAACGCTTTGCCTTCAACACAAGGAAGAAGGCATCACTAAGTGATTTAGCGAGCCTCAAGCAATTTGAAGAGGAAACAATGGCAGCATACGGGAATCGATGGAGAGCTTTGCTTTCTAGGTTACCCTACCGTCCTCCTATGTCTGATCTCACGCAGATGTTCGCAAAAAGTTGCTTAAAATCAATCTCTCGGTCTATTGTTGCTGCGACAATACGACGACTTAGAAGAAGCTTTGGCGCAAGCCGAGTCATAGAAGAGATTAAGATAGGCGAAGGCGCAATTGCCAAGCCTAAGAAGAAAGAGTGGAATAAAACCACTAAAACTGGGACAACGCAACCACAACACGCTGCAGTCAACCAAGTTGCGATAAATGTTCCCGTGCCTATGCAAGAAACGCAGCCTCAAAAGGCTAACTACCAGGCAGTGCCTCCTACTTATGAAAGAGATAATAGAAGACAGGAGCAAAATTACCCGCGTCGCCCTAGGCAAAATTTCACCCCATATGCGGAGTCTAGGGACTCCTTATTTGACCGCTTGTCAGCGGCAAATTTAGTCACTCTGCCGGAAATCCAAATTATAGACCCTAACATTCCCAAGCCTAGGGGGTACAGAGAGGAATTGTATTGTAGATTCCATAGGCCCAGAGGACATGACTTGAATGGGTCCTGGAAATTCAAAGACCTAGTCCAGGATTTGATCGACAACAGAACATTGGTTGTGGACAACCCCATCGCACCAAACAACCAACAAATGGGGGTATTCAAGGACCCCTTGCCAGCCCACGAGGCACAAACAAAACCACTCCAGATTAACGAGGTGCGACAAGATCTTCCCACACAGGGATTTGTGGGAATGATTAGCATAGTAACAAGGAACAGAAGGTACCCGATAGCTGCCCCTGAGGTAGCTACGAGGGAAGTTCCGAGCAACATCGCATCCTCAACAATGCCCAACGCAGTTACCTCCGCCTAGACCCGAGGTCACGATACGAACCAAACTCACGTCGAGTTTGCGGACCACGTCGGCTAGGCTGTCCATCTACGAGCTTATTCAACAATCAGCTCCCCATAGAGAAGCTCTTATGGACATTTTAAAAGCCATTGAATTACAACCCCACGAGGCAAATTCTTTCAACGCCTTCGTGGGACATGTGAAACAATGTACGGAGCCGGTCATCACATTCGGAGAAGATGAGGTCAAAACGATATCAAATGACATGGCAGATCCACCCCTGCACGTTATCGCGCGGGTCAACGGGATTCCGTACAAGAGAGTGCTGATAGATACTGGCTCGTCCAGTAACATCATAACCACTACAGCCTTAAAGCATTTGAAGCTGCCAGCCTCTCACATCATAGCCTCCACGTACACACTGTGAGCTTTTAATGATGCAATATGCTCGACAGTCGACACAGTCGTTCTGCCAGTCCGGGTAGGACAAAAGTCAATACCTACACTGTGCCATGTCTTGGAAGGTGAAATGGCTTATAATATACTGCTAGGGCGGCCTTGGATCGGGGATATGAAATGTGTCCCTTCGATCGCCCACCGGTGCTTGAAGTATGCTTATGAAGGAGAAATACATGTAGTCCCAATGGACTTAGAGCCCTTCAAGTATTGCAATGCGGTACAATTCATACCTCAATCGACCCTCCCTTCAACGCATTTGGATTTCCAATTAAATCCATCTAAACAAGGTCCAATACCGCAAGCACCACTGGTGGCCAACAAGGCAAAATCCCAGCCAGGTGAGACTTCATCATCGGCTCCTTCATCATCAACGCCACCTATCATGGCCCAACAGAAGGACAAGGGAAAACAAATCATGGAAGAGGTTAAGCCCTTAGAAGAAAGGTTGCCCATAATTTCAACAATAACAACAGAGGAAGCGCCCAACGCAACGGAAACCAAGATTCTTGAACCACCAAACATGGAATGGACTCGGGAAGGACTACCGTTTCCTCCCACCCAATCATCAACAATCACTTGTTGAAATGGCCGAGTACGAGGCACGGGGGAATACTTAGTGCAAAATGTTGTGGCAACCCCCACACTGGAGTCAGTACAAGACATGGGAAGACCTCGCCTTCCCATTGGAACAATCGTCCCTCTAGGCTACCCACCGAACCAGACAAATTTTGTGTATGGGGGCTTTGATCATGGTCTTGAACCATGCCAACAAAAGGAAATAGACGAAGAGCCTTTTGTTGAAAACATCAATTATCTGTCAAACCCAGAATTTGCCCTAAAATATCTCGGCCAATGCAATTGGCATGGATACGGGCTCGGGAGATATGAGCAAGGGATGCGGATCCTTTGCCAACCAAGATATCAGATGCCATATGACAAGTCGGGGGTAGGGTTCAACCATCCCCTGCCATTAGACATCTTGGTTGAAAATATGCAAGGCCTAGAAATAGGCAACAAGGGGGGATTGGCATTGGGTCCTTATGCCAATCCGAATACAGAATACACATTGGGAGACTACCTCCCATGGTCAACAAACACCCCTGGCAGCAATAGTAATCCCTCTTCTTTGCTAGAGAGAGGCGAAAGTTCAGAGATTAATCCTCAAAGAGAACATCAACGATTGCCAGACATCTTTCTGAAACTGTTCCCCTTAGAGGTTCCAGATGAAATAACACAGTCTCAAGAGAATCAGGTCCCTCCACTAAGAGTGGAACAACCGCAATGGGACCAGATTAATTCACTGGAACAGGAAGAGTCCTCAACGTCGCAAGCAACAGATGCTGAAGAGAATGAACAATTTTGGATCTATGAAAGTGATTCAGAAGATGAGACTGAGATGATCTATCTCAGACATGCACGACAAAATCACCGCGCTCTAACTCATGAAGATCTAATGGGACAGATGGGTATACTGTTAGGACATGAATGGCACGTAGACCCAGCGAGGTGGGACCAAGTGTTAGACCCATGGCTCCAAATTCAAGATGAGCATCGTCCACCTCGAGATCCCATCATGACAGTAGTGCCGAGGGAAGACCCCGCCTTCCTTTTCACACATAGAGATGAATTTGCACCTAGAGAGGATCCATTCGTGCCCGTTCCCGTAGAGCCAGATCCAGAGTATAGGGAACATCTAAAAGAATCAAGTCATCACACCCACGGTTTTGGAGACCAAATTCATTCCATCCACATGATCTCCATTGATTTGATCGCACCCATCCGCAATCCGACTGATCCATCATGGTCATTGCATCTAGACATGGATCCATCGATCGGATCGCGTCAATTCACCATTGTCACCATCATATTGTTTCGTAAATCTTCTTTCCCCAAGGACAACTCAAGATATTTTTCAAGCTGAAGAGACCCGAGGTTCCAAATGTAGATCTTAACTCAGTGATGATATCCATTTAATCCCAACTCCACTGGTTGGAGGATGATCGCAATCTCTTGACCGACATCATCCAAAGAATCCACAGATTCTCAAGTCGGGTAAGCTTTCCCCGAAGAGCAAGCCGAATATATTGCCCTTCTCAAAGAGAAGAAGGATTTTGCATGGTCGTACAAAGATTCCTCCCAGGATTATCATGCACAATCTCTTGATCCGAAAATCAAGCCTTAAAGAAAAACTAAGATATCACCCAACGGTCCTTTGTCAAAGATGAATTGCAATATCTCTTGGCATCCATAATTTTATCTCCAAGGATTATCCGCCATCGTTGTCCAACTTGGTTCCCCAAGAAGCTCCAGGAGGATTCGATATGCACCGACTTGTCGAGACCTAAAAAAGCGTCCTAAGGATGATTTCCCCTTTCCAAGCATCGACGATTGGTAGCGCTACGATAGGTCACGAAATGCTCTCCAATGGATTTCTCGTACAATCATTGTATCAATCTTGAAGACAACTCAAAAGAGCATTCACAAGCCTTGGGACATTTTGCTATAAGGTCATGCTTTTGGCCAAAAACTTGCTCTCCAAGGATCTATGACGTATATCTCCATGATCACATGCACAAAACTTTGAAGATTACATGGATTATTTGTTAGCAAGTTCTCTTGGTCGATCATCTCAATGACTTAAGCAAGATTCTCGATCGCCTCATAGAGCATAAGTTGACTAATCCCAAGAATTTCATCACATCTAGAAAACTCTTGGGTTTTATATCTCAAAGAGAGGCATATCAAATTCCACCCAAAAAATTCAAAATCTCTTGCTCCCAACCTCTATCATCAGCTCCATCCAAAAAAGTCCATCGATTAAATCTTCATACAACAATTACAAATGCCGCATTAAGCATTTGCATCAAATCACATTGCATTTGGATCTCGTAGTCATAGGCACTCAATTGATCAAAAATCATAAGGCATACATTGTCTTAGCCGCCATATTGGCACAACCTATACTGTGCCGATTCTACTTATACATGTGTACAAAACACAACAAAGCTAACACCAAGCATGAACTTCTACCAAAACAACTACGATCGGTGGTCCGGGAATGTACCAAGAGTTTCGATGATTCAGTCATCATTTTCCTCTTTAGCCATGTAGTGTATCAAGTCGAACAGATTTTACGAAGGTAGAGTCATACTTGAAATACACCTTGTTACGTAACATCCCAACACAAATCAAAACACTAAAATTCCCAAATTGTGTGAACGAAAGATGAAACCTGCAAAATAATCTAGGTCACCACAAGCGAAACGGTTATCTTGCTCATCCCCCTGTGCGAATGACCCCTAGAATGCTGAGAGTTGGCAAAAGGACAAGCATCCTCCCTACCCAATTCCCTAAGAATCCCTAAAGTTCTCAACAGTTGCAAAACACAAAAAATTTGCAAAATGTCAAAACTCCAAAATTTGACAAACTACGGTGCACACATCAAAAGGCACAAACAACAGTGATTTTGGTCACTCCATATCCCCAATCCCTTGCTCGAAAGAAAAACAAATCAAAATAAACAGTGATCTCATCACTACAATGAGCAAGTATCCCAATACAATTGAAGAAAAGAAGGGAGTTGACCTTGAATCCCTGGAACTCTCGAGCATTTTATAGGTCATAAGGCAAGCTTCAGTACCAATTTGGTTGATAGCCTATCGGTAATAGAAGTAAACCTCCCGCATGACGATATATCTGTCACATTAACTTGCGTACAGATCAATGTTTGCATGTGGATGAGCTAGCTTATGGCATCCTGGATTACACCGCAGATTAATCTTAGTACATACAACAAAGGAATTCGTGGAGCTAATTAGGTGATCCTCGAGTACGAGTTCGGTTGAAAGCCCATTTGGCATTGGCGGTATCCTAACAAATACCACTAAATGAACTCAATTGCACACACAGGGATATGAAATAAGCTGGGTCAAAAACAAGTCCGATTCATACCTTGGTCAAAAAGTCTTGTAAGATAAAGTACAGTCATGGATGGTGAGTTAAAACTGACTGAATCTCAAAAAACCTTACATTCATTCCAAAACCATCTGCGCTACTTATCATCCTTATGATACCATCAAAAAATACAAAAAAAAAAAAACCATGTAAATAAAGAGCTTCTTAAACAACCTATAGTGCAATCATCACAAATGTCATTCATCCATTTCACCTCGCATATCACATAGACATCAAAAACATTTACATTCATCATAACATCTGCATTCATCAAAATAAATAAACATGCATAACAAAAATCACATCATCACATGTACAAAACCAAAAATAAAACTGGTATATATATATATATATATATATATATATCGTCAAAAAGATGCCCGCAGGCTACAAAACCGGTCCTCAGACCCCGCAATCATATCCAAAAACCCAACCTAAGGCGTCGACCACCATGATCACGCGGGATCGATGCGACGGGAACTACCCCCCATGGTGTGGGTCCTACGGGACCCTGCGAGGCGGCTACTACTAGCCCCCGCATCATGCCTGCTACCACCCCCCTCATCTAACCGCCTGCGACGAGATGATGTTGACTGCTCAGTCAGACTATCCCTTGTCCGCCGTGAAGATCCACCGACCGAAGGCTCAGGTAGCCGCCCACCAAGGCGGATGACCTCCCTCTCCAAGTCTATCCGGTACAGACACCACTCTGCCTCTCGCCGATGATAGATAGACAATGCATCATCGCGCTGCACCAAAACTCTATCCCGCTCTGCCAACTGAGCCCGCAGAAGATCCCTCTCCAGATCCCTGCATCCCCGACGTGCTCTGTAAGTCATGCAATCTCAACGCCTACATCTGACCCCACCTCCTCTGTATCTACCGGACGCATAGGACTCGCGGGGACAGTAGCCTGCTCAGGCTCCCACTGCTCCTCCACATCCTGCATGTCCGGCTGCTCCGGAACACCCAAGCCCACATCCTCATCTCCCACATCCACCATGTCTGCATCATCCAACGGCCCCCCAATCACCCCCTACTGCCTCAGCATCCTCCACTACCGCCTCCCCCCCCCCCCCCCCCCCCCCCCCCCCCCCCCCCCCCCCCCCGGCCCCCCCGGGTAGTCCCGATGTCATCCACATCCGGGACCTCAATCACCGCATCCGACTCCTCGCCCAATGGCGCGGTGACCGGTGGCTCCAGATCCCTCTCGTCTCCCCGACGCCGATAGACCACGGGCTCACCAGGAAACCCCTGGCGCACCCCAAACTATCGTGTAACCCGGCGGTATGGAAAGAACTCATGCTCCGTCCCGTGTCGCCCAGTCAACCACCGCTCCCTCCGTACCCGTCGGAGCCACTCTCCAGCCTCAGGCCAGGCTGGACAGTCCCGATAGGGACGCCAAAACACCTCCCCTGGAGTGAGCCGAGAAAAGGCATCAGTGTAGTGCTCAACGACACCTGCCCATCGCCGACTCTGCCCTGCTCCGTAGACCACCGCCACAAAACTGCATAACCAATCTCCTCATCCTCCATCGCCGCCCGAGTCATCCACGGTAACCCGGTAGGCCTCTCAACAGCTATGTGCTGCCAACCCCAGCACTGCAACAAAAAACTGCAACTGACACCCTTCCGCTGTCGACAGCGGACCCCATACAGCTCCCCGTAGAGTTGTGCCAACAAAGTCTGTCCCCATCTCAGAATCAACGGTGCCTCTATCGGGCACTCTGCAAGCTGCCACACCAAATCCAGCAGGTTCCACGGGAACCTCGCGCCTGACGAATCAGGGAGAAGAATGTTAGAAATGAGGCCCATCAAGAATGCGTGCCTCACTCCTAACACCCCCCTCTCCTTCCACCAGCTAACCAAAATCCCGCCAGCCTGGCAATCCACCTCGGTTGTCTCCACTGGGTTTGCTACACCCAGCTCCCCATGCCCAAAACATCTCGTAAGTATAGCAGTCCGCTGATCAAACGGCGATGTCCTAATAGGCAGACCATCTATCGGAATCCGAAGCAAACGATAGACGTCCTCAAGAGTCACAGTCATCTCCCCTGTCGGGAGATGGAAAGTATTGGTCCGCGGATCCCAAAGCTTGATCAGGGCCATCAGATAGGCCTGATCCGAAACCACAGGCTCCAGTCGAGCCACCTGCTTGAGCCCAAGGGCATCAAGCCATTCCCAGTCATCATCGGTCAATGCCAACCGCGCCTCAGTAAATGCAGCGGGTACACGGTACCGGCTCCTAACAACCTGCAAAGCAAAAAAAAAAAAAAACAACACAAACAAAAAAAAATATATATATATATATAACAGATCAAATTTTTAGTTCTAGGGTTTCTAACCTTAACTGTTAAACAAAAACATCACAAAAAATCTTAAAGTTTTGAAAAGCGTCAACACAAAAACAATGCATTAAATAAAAGCAAAATAAACTCTAGGGACACTTACAGGTTTCGCCTCGGCTCCGCCGCTCGAACCAGTGTGTGCACTCATGATAGCAGAGAGAATTCCAACAGCGCTTCGCTTCGCAGAATTACCTCCTCCTCCCAGAGCTCCAAAATCGCAAGAAAAAAATGACACAAATGAGCCCAAAATCAAGTTTTGGCCATTAAATAGGCCTTTTGCACTGGAATTCATCCTTGACTGGGACGAGCGCTCTGATTAGCGCTCGTCCCACCCAGGGACGAATTCTCCAGCTGGAATTCGTCCCACCCAGGGACGAATTCAGGCCAGCACTAAAAAAAAATCAAAAAAATGACTAAAAATGCACTAAAAACAGACAATAAAATTGCCCGACAGGATTGCTACTGCACCTGACAACAAGGGCATACAAAATCGACATTGGAGTCACAAATTGTCACTATCATACTCCCTAAGAAGGCTACCATAGCCGGACCGCTCCACGGGAAGACGGATTTTAGACAATTTCATCCCCAAACGACATCACAAAAGGGTCAAAGCCCACTCAAAAACAGTACAAAATTCAACAAAAACATAGCAAAAAACATTGCCGGACATAAGTGCTCTTGCACTTAACCTCTAGGCAAAGAAAATCGATGGCGAGGTTCAAATTATCTCTCTCCTACTTCCCCAAGAAGGCTAACATAGCCGGACCGCTCCACGGGAAGTTAGGTTTTCGATGATTTCACCTCATTACGGCATCACCAAAAGGGTTAACACCCACCAAAAATAGGTCCAAATGTTGGAAAAATTGCACACGCTTAACGGTAAACCCTTTAAAGGCACCCCTGCACAAGTCATCTTGGGTCAAGCGACTCGTCGCTTCTCTCACGAAGGTCATTCCCTCATCGATTCGTCGCTTGAGGGGGTAGTCACACTTAGTCACCAACCAACAATCACACACCCAATTAAGGAAAATGACATGCATTCAAAGAATCATTGACAAAGACAATCACGCTCCCGCTTGGGGCGATAAACAAGCAACAATCAAATCAATCAAACACTTGGCATTTCGTGAATCATGAACACAAGGTTCCCCCTGAGGATAAAAATGCCCTTTGCCTGTTCATGATTGATCAATGTCTAAGTTCAAGTCACACCTCAACAAAACAGGTTAATACTTGAAATCAAATTCCTTAGCTCGTCGAAAGCAAGGATTCAAGAATGCATGCCCTTTCCATACTTGGGGCATCAAAAGTTGGTTAGGTTACCAAGAAACCCTAATCATTAGTGCTTTGGTTATCTATTTTTGCTCAGCTCTGCGTCACCCGCAGCGCTTCCCAAAAAGGGGCATCTGTAGACACCAAAACAGCACCAATCCGATTATGTGACTGCAAACACTGATCGCTTTGACAAACACAGCCCCCAGGGCAGCCCTCAGAGGTTAAAAAGTGGTCTTAACCACTTTCATAGCAATTTTGTAAGGTCAAGAAGCAATTTGGCACACTTGGACACTTTGCCCAGTATTCGTCTCACCCAGGGACGAATTCAAAATAGAATCCGTCCCACCCCAGGACGAATTCTGAATCCGTCCCTGGGTGGGACGAATTCTAAGCTTAACGGGCAAAAAAGACAAATGGCGCCAAGTGGCAGCCCAGAACAGTCAGTTGATGACTCCTGCCTTGCACGCGTGTGTAGGTGGACAGAGGGGCCGTTAGAAGACTATCACAAAAGGCATTTATCAAAGCCCAAGTCAATGGAGGACTCCCCTCCCTCATGGGAAGACAAGACTGCCACATGGCGCCTATGACCAACACATGGCATTTGTGCTTCCCTCCCAAAAGAGACCCCATGGGTCTATAAAAGGTGGGACTTTTCTCACCCAACATATACAGGGTTGAAGGAGTTTTCAAGCAACGAAGTGTTGCCGAGTTGAAGACCCACTTGCATCCCTTTTGGTTCACCTTCCCACATCCACCAATCTCTTTTGCAAGGGAGGTTGTTGGGTGGCCTTTGGAAGCTTGAACCTGACCCAAATCCAACACATGGACACCTGAACCAACCAATTCGCCGACCCCCCAATCCTAAGAGGTTTTGGGCCCATCCCTAGTGGATTGGCACCGAAATCAAGTGCCAACGGTGGGAGGCCCACTTGGGCACCCCGCACTTTCTATGTTTTAGAGCATTCTACATTACTTTTTCAGGTTGCATTTTGTGTTATTATGTTGGGTTAACTCACAGATGCAATTTCATAACTTTTGGTCGATTCTAGTATGTTTTGTGTCGCTTTGTTGTTTCACCGACTTGCAGGTGGCGAGATCAAATTCCCGAGGGTAGAGGCCAAATTGGGAGAATCCGACCATCCGGGTCGTCCCAAAATGGCCCCAATTACATAACCCCCCTTTTTTGCGGGCGTTTTGCGGGTCTCGGGAATCGACATTGGAGCAACGACGAGTCGGCTTCTTCAACACAGAAGAATTCGTCCCACCCAGGGACGAATTGCGGTCGAAATTCGTCCCACCCGGGGACGAATTCCAGTTGAAGGCAGATTGGCCAGCTGTCTCAGTGGCAATGGCCTTCTGGTAACATTTTCTATCTTCTGTCAAGTTTTGAGGCCATTTAGAATCATTTTGTTTACTGTTTTAGATAAATGTTTGCATGCATCTTTCGATGATTTTAGAAGAACAAACACTTTTCATTTGCGGCAGATGCTACTGACATCTTGGTTGTTTCTTTGTTCGCAGGAGAAGCAGCAGAGGTTAAGAACTCATCGACATCAGCGGCGGCATCATCTTGGCCCGCCCATTGCAATCGTGGGCACGCGGAAGGAGGAAGACTAAGTCACATATTGTAACAAATACGAATTTAACGCTCCTAGCCCCCAAAAATGGAGGAGACGTCTATGTAACCGAGGATAAGATATTTGAATAAAGAGGGCTGTGATTTCTTTACATCTTTTCTTTCATTTTCAAATTGTCTCCTTTCTTCGTTTTTGTGCATAGGATTAAAGCGTTACATTTCATCTTATGTTGCATAATTAGTGCTCCCTCTGCCCGGAATCTCGTGCTTTCAGGTTCATTTATTTTCATATTCGAATTTTATTAACAAGAACAAAACTAATCAATGTTCAACATAATTTACCCAGAACACGCATTGAAAGAGAGTCAACCAATTAAAGTAAAATATACAAACATGTATGATTTCATTTTACTTTATACTGGGCAAACATTAAGATAGATTATAGTGGCCAGACCCAACCTGGAATTCTCCAACAGTTGAATGCTTCCCTTGTGCTTCCCTCTTCTTTCTCCTCTAGCCTAATATTCTCACATAAGATAACATAGCTTTCTTTCTTTCAGAAAAGATTTTTCTAAATATATTGTTTATTTTTATCTTTCTTTCTTTCAGAAAATATGCTTCTAAATATACTATTTTTTTAATAATTATTTTTTAGCTTTCTTTTTCTCATCCCATGAGAAGGTTTCTTTAAATATATATTATTTTAATGGAAAGAGAATCCATAGATATAAGAGAAGAATCTTATCCACCATTTCAACCTTCCCAAAGTAGCCATGCATGTGTAGGAAAAACTGATCATTTAAATATATAAGGTAGTTTTTATTTTGTTCCAATAAAAATTGAGCAAGTTCATAAAAAAACAATCTAATTTCCTTCTAAAATAGGGTCAACTAGATCAAATAAGCATACTTTAAAAATTGCTCCATTTAACTATTTCACAAAATCATTGCATGATATTCTTTTCAATATTTTCTAGAATAATTTGTAAAATGTAAAACATTATTAATGTGCATTTTCAAAGTAAAATTTAATTAAACCAATATCATGCAAATTAATCATGAAATAAAATATAAATCACACATAAATGGCATACAAGCACTCGATGCATGTGCCCATTATCCCCCATCATAATTTTTCCTTTGATTGTGTAGGAATTTTAGAGTAATACTCAAGTAACACGATCATCAGGGAGGTAACTAGTGATGATAGGAATATGAGCTTTACCTGTTGAGTTGTCATAGTCATAATTTCGTTTCTCATATCTTGGTAATCAGTATTCCACCTATGAGAATAAATATTACTCCAATAAAGAAACACAACATCATTTTATTTTGACAAATACAATGCAAATATTTTAAGCATTAAAACCAGCTATAATTACACAAATATCATCTTAAAAATAGTCCTCTAAGGTGGGATGTGACATACTCCCCCCATTATATTAAACACATTCATTTTTTTTTCTTGCATTATTACATAACTATAAATAAAACATAGTTTTTGACATAGTTTCCACTTTGTATAAGTGGTCCATAGTTAAACCTGTATGATTACATAGCATCATTAAATAAATAAGGAAAGTGTCTTTTCATATCTTCCACATTTTCCAAGTGGAATTCCTTTCAGAATACTGGTCCCAATGGACCTTACACTGATCAATATTACACTTCCTTATAGTCTTAGAACAAAATTCCAAGATTTTCACAGGTCTCACTTCAAAGGTTATCAGATCTACCATCTGTAAATTACAAACATCTAACACATTATTAGGATCAACAATATATCTCCTAAGTAGGGATACATGAAAATTATTATGGATCTTTGATAGGTTAGGTGGTAATTCAAGCTGATAGACTACATGACTTATCTTCTCCATAATTTCAAATGGAACAACAAATCTAGGATTCAATTTTGTTGATTTAATGGCACTCTTCTTAGGTTTTACCCTTAGAAACACTCTGTCACCCATGAAGAATTCTCTGTGTTGTTTTCAAATATGCATAACTATTTTATCTATTCATCGCTTTATTGAACCTTTGACGAATTAGTCCTAGCTGCTCTTCCATTATTTTAACCATTTTTGGTCCAATGACAACCCGATCCTCAAGATTATCCCATGATAATGGAGTTCTACATCGTCTACCATACAAAGCTTCGAAAGGGGCCATCTTCAAGGAAGAATGGTAGCTATTATTATAAGTAAAATTAACCATATATAAATAATCTTCCCAACAAGACTTTTGGTCCATGCAATACATGCATAACATATCTTCTAGAACTTGGTTAAATATTTTTGTCTGTCCATCCATTTCAGGATCATATGCATAACTGATATTCAAAGTTGTACCAATTGCACGATGGAGAGCATACCAGAACTCAAATTATATATATATATATATATATATATATATATATATATATATATATTCATATTTCATGAGGCAAGGTTCATAATCATGAACTAAGATAGAATCATTCCATTTGTATTGTAAGTTATCAAGGCAAATAGCATCAAGATATATTAAGACTTGATCAAAGTCACTTTTGAGTAGAAGTGATCAGCTTCTACGAAACCCTCATACCACCTAGATATGAGAACGTTGACCAAGTGTTAGGTTTCATCCCTCTAAAAAGGGAAATCACCCTTAACCATAATTTCCACCAAGACCAATATATAGGTGAATACCTTGAAGATGGAAATCCATCATAATGAAATAACCTCAACAATGATTATTCATAGATTTTAGATCCAACCCATATCTTTTCGATGGGGTTACTAGGATAACAAAATAATTATACATGATAAACTTGTAGAATCGTTGGAATGTCATCTTAAGCATGATTATATAATATTATACCTCTTAAGGCTTATTTGTCCACCCTTAAATTTATGCATCCCTTTTTTTATATACATGAATCAATTAAGTTCATTACAAAAGGGTATTATTTAACCATCATGGGAGTACCTACTCCTCATGTACATTCATTTATCAACTTAGAATGTAAGGTCTAACTTGGTTTACAACTCAAGTCCAAATTACCTTTTTGTGGGTTCCAACCCACTTCGAGTTTCAACTCGGATCAATCCTCAATTTTTTATCATAATGTTTCAGGTTATACCAATGATGAATGTTTATGAAGTGATCATAACTCAATTAATCCTTAAGGAGTAGAATACATTACTTTATGATTCTTGAGATTGTAGCACACATGAGATATTTGATTGAGCAAGATTTACATTCAATTACATTTGAATTTTTACATCCATACAACTATTGAATACATAAAGTGCTATTTTTTGAAAGGTAAAGCTAGCTAACTACATCATTCATAATTACCCAATACATTCTAGAAAATAATTGACATAATCATATACCATTAAATAATCAACATTTTAAAGTTAAGCATACATTCCTTGTGTCATAGTACACATTGACATAATCTAAGAATTTCATAACTATTTCATCAAGCATTTAACCATCTCATCCACTTAAATCATTTTTATTTTGAAGTAAAAACAACATGCACATGAATTAACACATCAAATCACAAATAGAGTGACACATTGTTTATCTTGGGAACCCTCATGGGGAATAAACCTAGCCTCCAAAATATATAATTTTCTCATATTCATAAACTTAATATGTCAAATATTACAGATATATAAGGGCCACCATGGGTCCCTTTCAATCAATTATACATGGCAAGGAATACAACCGTTCCTTATCAAATTCATGATGCAAATAAGGAATTTTCCTAATTTCTTCTCTAAGTCATCGTTATATCATTAAGGTATTTCCTATACCAATAAGGAATCCATATATCCCTTTTAACTCATGATGCAATTAAGGAATCCATTGATTCCTTCCTCTAAGCCATCACAAGAATTTTCATATGTTTATGATAATCATTAGAATCTTATTTTGGAGAAGTCATAACGATGTTAGAGAGAACCATATAAGTTTCTTCAAGAATGAATTCCAAATTAATTCTACATAATTGACACAAATTCAATCCATAAATTAAATTCCCATACCTTTAATTCATTAATAAACCATTCTTCCTAAATTAATAATTTAAGCTAATAATTTAAATTATCTATCATTTCATAATTATATCCTCTTGTAAAAACCCATGTCAGCCACCTTTCTCCTTAATATTAGGTTAATAAAAGTAAACCCTTATAGGTTTATCATGGGTAATATGAATTTCATTATGCTAAAGATATTTCCTTTGATTTTATGTAAACCAATAGGGGTCTATTTCCCCATTGAATACAACATATTAAACTATTCAATTGATTCTCAATTGCTATCAAATTTGCTTCCTAAATTTGATCCAAGATTTATTTCATTACTTTCCAAATTCTATCAATTATCTTCCCAAATGTGAGCTAAAGATGCATAAAATATCCTACACAATTTTTATATTTCAATCCAAGGGTAGGTCTCAAATCAATTCATTTCCATAACTCGATCTCAATATGTATTCATGTATTTCATCCTCTAGCATAAACTTTACAAGAATGTATTTGTAAACTGTTATCAAATTTTTTCCAAAATTTGATCCAACATAATATCTAATTATCTTGCTAATTTGGCTATCAAAATTCAATCCAAATATTATTTCTCTTATCTCCAAGTGATACCAAATTTACTTCCAATATTTTCTTTAATCATCTAGCATCAAGGTCTAACACTAAATAATTTACTTTTCTAATCCCCATCAACATGACTGCCATTCATTTGATTTTTAAGGATGTTTGGAAGAGTCCCATACCTCTTCCTAGATGGACACCAATCCATCCTCCCAAAACTTAGAAGATATTTTTCCAAGCTTCTAGTGGTTTCCATTTAGTTACAAAAATACATATAGTGAAATACATATTTCCACTTGATCATAAATTTTATCCTTCAAATGATATAAAAGTTCTAATTTAAAATAACCAATATTATTGGGTTTCTTTACTATACAAAATCAATCAATGCTATGAAGATAAACTATTGTATACACAAAAAGAGTTATATAATTTGCTTTATCTTCATAGATCAAATTTATTGGAATTTAATGAATCAACAAAAGCCATTCCAAACTAATTTAAAACATGTTATAAGTCTTCATAAACAAAGATATGATCATTATAAATTCCTGTTGATACAATCTATTTGAACATAATGTATATCACACACACCCATATTTTAATACATTGAACTTGAATCCCTATAAATAATGTTTCTCAACTTATAATAAGATTATGTTAATCCTATTCATAGCTCTTTTATAACTAAATATCTATAAGATTATATCACACCATAAAGTAATTGAACATTGTTATACTATATGCACTCTAAAACCAATGAGGATTTAAACTCTTCACACTAATCACCATGTGTCAATGAAGAGACATTGATAGACAGTCAAGGTTTTAGTTTAATTGTTTGTGCACTTCAATAGACAATGAAGATGATCGTAGGTGACTCAACAACGCACTGGAACCGATAATAAATACATAATCAATGAGGTTTACAAGTTGTGTGGTAATTGTGATGTCACTCAAAATGTTTAAGGTTTAATTCATTTGATAAGGGTGTACATCATAGCAAACACGACAACTGGCCAACAACAATATGAGTTGGATTAAGGATCCAAACAATATGTTTGGCATTTAGATATTGATGTTGGGTGTCTTCGAGCAACAAGAGCTATCTATTAAATGAGGTAGGATCTTATAAAAGATAAGAGTAGCCCTAAGACTCGTCACAACATTCTCCAACAATGAGGCATATGGATTACTGGTTCCAACATAGAGATTTCTCTTGCCTAAAGGATATAAGTTAAGCAAATTTAGGGTGACTATGCAATTTCACTAAGGTTACAACTATAGCTATATGGGAAACAATCTAACATCACATAGCCTGGTCACAATGACTTCACACAAGGAATTACCAGTATTTTAATATGGATTTCGAAAACCACACTGTTTCATAATAGACATCACAGAATTTGATACCCAATCAAATTATATAAAATATAATGAGATAAGGTATAGGTAACACAATACGTTAATTAAAAAAAACACTCCATAAAATTAACATGACTTTCCTTACGCAAAGAAAATAAAAGCAATGTATGCATAAGAATCCAAGTTAAAACGTAGGCCATAGAAATAGTGGTTTTACCAATACATGATTGAAATCATAAGCTAAGCCATTCTATATATCGGCATGCACAAGAACACAAGTAACCATAAATCATAGGTCCATTTACTTTCATATTCGAATTTTATTAACAAGAACAAAACTAATCAATGTTCAACATAATTTTCCTAGAACACGCATTGAAAGAGAGTCAACCAATTAAAGTAAAATATACAAACATATATGATTTCATTTTACTTTATACTGGACAAACACATATATTATAGTGTCTAGACCCAACTTGGAATTCTCCAGCATTTGAATTCTTCCCTTGTGCTTCCCTCTTCTTTATCCTCTAGCCTAATATTCTCACATAACATAACATAGCCCCCTTTTTCTCAATTTCAATGGTAATTTATAGCTTTCTTTCTTTCAGAAAAGATGCTTCTAAATATACTATTTTTTTAGCTTTCTTTTTCTCACCCCATGTGAAGGTTTTTTTTAATATATAATATTTTAATGGTAATAAAATCCATAGATAAGAGAATAATATTATCCACCATTTCAACCTTCCCAAAGTAGCCATGCATGTGTAGGAAAAATTGATCATTTAAATCTACAAGGTAGTTTTTTTTTTTGGTCCAATCAAAATTGAGCAAGTTCATAAAAAAACAAACTACCTAATTTCCTTAAAATAGGGTCAACTAGATCAAATAAGCATGCTCAAAAAATAAATTATTTACTTTAAAAATTGCTCCATTTAAATATTTCACAAAATCATTGCATGATATTCTTTTCAATATTTTCTAGAATAATTTGTAAAATGCAAAACATTATTAATGTGCATTTTCAAAGTAAAATTCAATTAAACCAATATCATGTAAATTAATCATGAAATCAAATATAAATAACACACAAATGATATACAAGCACTTGATGCATGTTCCCATTATCCCCCATCACCATTTTTCCTTTGATTGTGTGGGACTTTTAGAGTAATACTCAAGTAGCACCGCCATTAGGGAGGTAACTATTGATGATATGAATATGAGATTTAACTATTGAGTTGTCATAGTAATCATTTCCCTTCTCATATATTTGTGTTCAGTCTTCCACCTACAAGAATAAATGTTCCTACAATAAAGCAATGCAACATCATTTTATTTTGATAAATACAATGCAAATATTTTAAGCATTAAAACTAGCTATCATTACACAAATATCATCTTAAAAATAGTCCTCCAAGGTGGGATGTGACATGTTGAGAGAAGGTTTGATTAATGATTTGTTCAAGATTTGTCGTAAGGCTTGAGGCAGACTTGAGCAGTGTTGAGAGCAGGTTTGATTGATGATGTTTTCAAGCTTTGTGTTAAGACTTGGGGTAGATTTGAGATAGAAATAAGAGCAGATTTGTAAGCAAAATTAAAGAAGATTTATGCTAGACTTGGGATAGATTTTGGTGTAGATTTGAGATAGATTTGAGAGAAGGATTTAGGGGTGACAAAGTAAAGAGGATAGTAGTCTCTAGTGGATAGATATCCATCAGCTAATGCAGTGGGGATAAAGGTCTCCTGTGGAGAGAGATCCACAAGCCAGAGTAGTGGGGGCAAAAGTCTTCTAGAAGTTCACTAGTCATAGCAGAGGGGATAAATTTCTCCTATGGAGAGAGATCCATAAATCAAAGCATACGGGATTGGTGTATCCTTTGGATAGAGGTCCATAAACATTGTAATAGGGAATTTATTCTGAAGAGTTTTGTTCATAAAATTTAGTGTTGGATATGTTGAGTCAAAGTTGTCATTGATATCAAGGAACGAAGTTGTCATTGATGTTAAGGAACAAGCTACCATTGATGTAAAAAGGTTAAGAGGAACAATGCAAATGTTAAAGGTAAAAGAGCTTCAAAATATTTTTAATATTATGTGGAAGCATAAGTTAGAAGGGTTTTTATTAAAACCATCGGTGAGCAAAACTATTATTTATACAAAGTGGTAAAGTAAAAAAGGTTTTAATAAAGCCAAAGGGATTTAAAAGTTAATTTATAAAATTTAAATTCTAAAGAATTTAAATAATTTATAAATTAATGAGTTATAAATTGAAGCGTCGACGTACAAGGTTGAATGTAAAAATTGATATAAAAACTATATGCTTTAGAGGCATTAAGATATACTTTTGCTTGAAAAGAAAAATGTGCAATCGTGTGTTGTGAGAACTCGTGCGAAGAAAGAGACAAGAAAATTGCTTTTAGTTCCAGTGAATAATGGATAAATCAATGAGTGCCAAAATTCAAGAGCCATTTAGGCAGTGTGGCCTAGTGGAAAATGGACAGAGGCTAGAGTGCTTGGGCACAAAGTGACCCATGATCGAATCACGGTGGTAGCATTGTTTTGTTGGTTGTGTTTGGAATGTCGAAGGGAACGACATATGTTTTTTGATTAGGTGCAAAAGTGGAGGCTTATAGATCATGTGGTGCTATTTAGTCCCTAAGAGAGTGCCTAGCTCGTGTGACAGTTGGAGTTGTGGCTAGGGCGATGGTTGAGGCTGCGTCATGAGTTCGAGTCCCACCAAGGCAAAGGTAATAAAATTTTGAATATATTTTTATGATGCCTAAGGTTTGACATGAGGTATTAGGGAGTTAAAAGGGTTATTTAAAAAGGGTTTTTAATTAATCATTATTTTTGGTAAATTGGAAGAATAAGGAGTTAGCTTTATTTTTGAATAAATTATTTGTGCTACATTGGTTTATTGAATATTTAAAGTGTTGAGAGGACTTCTTGTCATTGATTTATTTTGAAAAGGAGATTGTATTGATATTATTCTTGGTATTGAATATTATTTTAATTGGGATATTATAAGGTGTACTTGGTCAATTATTTTTGTATATGTTGATGGATATATTCTTCAAGATGGAGTAATAAGGTGTATGTGTGGTTTGATATTTGTATTGTATCTTTGTGAGAGTTTTCTAACTTCTTTAATCTTGGCAAATAGGTGTTTGTGGTTGTGGTATATTTTAGAAGTTCGTTCATCATCAAGAAAATGTATGAGCACATTCTTCCATAATTGAGTTGATTGGTTGGTTTTCTGGAAACTAAGTTTGGAGTGAAAAGGACTTGATTAGGGATTCTTTTTAGTGTGTTGAGTTAATGCTTCAAGATTTTTTGAAATAAAGAGTTGTTGTTAAAACCTTGTTTTATAAGAATTGTTGTTGAAGCCATTGGTTGTGTGAAGAACTTGAACTAGGTTTTGAAAATAAAATGAGTATCATTGTTATGTGAAGATTGTTTTATAAGCATTGTTGTTGAAGTAAGTTGTTGAGTGAAGAAATTGAACGAGGGTTTGAAAAGATCATGAGTATCATTTTTATGTGAGATTGGTTGTTGAGCATTGTTGGAAACATTTTGAGTGAGTGTTCATATGCTTGAACTAGGGTTTGTAAGAAAGGATTATTTCATTAAGTGTTTGGTTGAGTAGAGTTGGTTGAGCCTAGTCAAGTGGGTGTGTGAAGTGATTGTTCAAGTTCCATAAAATAAACTATTCTATATTCTAAATTGATTTGAGAAAGTGGTTGAGTATTGAGGTGAATGTGAAGCATATTGAGTCTCTAACAATTCTCTGTATGTTTATAAAAGAGTTATAGAAGTGATTGATTATTGAATTTAATTTGAAGCGTATTGAGTCTTAAAAATTATCTATATGTTTCTAAAAGAGTGATTGAAAGTTATTGAGCATTGTGATAAGTATATAGTATATTGAGTCTCTAACAATTATCTTTATGTTTTTATGATATTGGACAAGTTCTAGTGTAGACTTGTTGAGCAGATTTGAGGTAAGTCTTTGAGAAGAATTATGGACATATTTGGGTAATATTTTGTGGAATCTTACAATACAGATTGAGAGTAGATTTGGATAAGTTCTTGAGAGAACTTATTGAGCATATTTGGACAAGTTCTAGTGAGGACTTGTAAAGCAGATTGGACAAGTTCTACAGAGAACTTGAGGATAGATTGGTGTGAGATTTTGTGGAACCTTAAAAACAAGATTTGAGATAAGTCTTTGAGAATACTTGAGAGCATATTTGATTGATTGATTTGTTCAAACCTTGAGTTAAGGTTTGGGGTAGATCCAACAGAGTTTATTTGAGATTTATTCAAGCTTTGAGTTAAATCTTGAGGATAGATATTAAGGATATTTTTTGTCTAGATCGAAGGACTATGTTTAGTGTAGATTTGAGGATAGATTTTGGTGCAGATTTGAGGATAAATTTGTACCAAATCAGAGATAGATATTGGGGACAGATTTGTGCTAGATCGAAGGCTATGTTTAGTATAGATTTGAGATAGATCTTTGGAGGTGACAGAGTTGAGGATAAATATATCTAGCCAGAGCAGGGAGGATAAGTGGCTTATGTGGATAGAGTTTCATTTGCTAAGGGCAGTAGAGGCAGAGGTCTTCTAGAGGATCACCAGCCAAAGTAGAGATTAGGATATTGGTGTATCCTATGGATAGAGATACACAAAATTTATTTAGGGGATTGGTATATCCTTTGGATAGAGGTCCATAAACATTGTAATAAAAAAAGGATTCGCAAGAGATTGATTGAGAAATTTTCTCTATGGAGTAGCCCACATTGGGTGAACCGCGTAAATTGTGTTGTCTCTATTATGTGTGGTGATTTAAGCATTGCTTTGATTAATGCTATTTTTATTGCTATATTTAAATTACATAATATTGATTGGGAAAGAACAGTAAAGTTTAGTCTTATACTGTTCACTCCCCCCCTATTAGTATAAGCTTGTGTACTTCAATTGGTATCAGAGTGGGTTCCTTCGAAAGAGTTTAACAACTTGAAGGAAAAGCTTATAATAACACAATGGATTCTAAGAATGGATAATCAGATAATATAGCACCATTATTTGATGGAAGTGATTATATATATTAGAGTTTGAGAATTAATATTTATCTAAAGGCACTTGGCAATGAAATTTGAGAAGCAATTGAAAATGGATACAACCTCTCAATTGATCCACCTATAGATAAGGAAGGTAAGCTTCTACAACATTAAAATTCAAAATTAATGAATGCACTTTTGATAGGTTTGCATAGAACAGAGTCCATAAAAGTTATGCATTATCAAAATGCAAAAGAAATATGGAATAAGTTGCAAAATATATATGAAGGAGATAAAGGTGTCAAGAAGGAAAAGATACGAAATCTCAAAGGACAATTTGAAGAGTTAAGAATGAAGGATGAGTAAAGCATTAGTACTTATCTACTTCGAATCGATGAGGTTGTTAATGATATGCAAGGATTGGACTTAATGTGGATGAATCAAATGTTTGTGATAAGATCTTAAGGTCTCTTCCAACAAGGTTTAGTGAAAATATTTCAGATATAGAAGAACCAAATGATGGTGATACTTTGACAAGAGATATGTTTCTTGGTATTCTTATAAATTTTGAGTTGAGAACAAAATAACCTAATCCCCAAAAGGAAGTAGCCTTCAAATCAATCAAGAAGACAAAGGATAAGAAGTCAGAATCAAGCAATGAGTCATCCAGTGATGATGAAGCTAATTATGGTAAAAGGAATAAGGATTTTAGAAGATCTAGGGATATAAAATCCATTAAATATTTCAATTGTGGAAAGTATGGTCACTATGCAACTATTTGCCAAGAAGTAAAGAATAACAATGATGAAGAAAAATAGGATCACAAAAACAGGGAATCAGAAAGATACTAGCACCAAAAGAAAAGCAAGGATGGACAAAGCAGACAAGGAAAGAAGTTCTTTCAAAGGCAAAAGAGGAGTTAATATGCAGATAATACAAGTAAGTATTGGAGGAATAAGGAGTTAGCTTTATTTTTGAATAAATTATTTGTGCTACATTGGTTTATTGAATATTTAAAGTGTTGAGAGGACTTCTTGTCATTGAGTTATTTTGAAAAGGAGATTGTATTGATATTATTCTTGGTATTGAATATTATTTTAATTGGGATATTATAAGGTGTATTTGGTCAATTATTTTTGTATATGTTGATGGATATTTTCTTCAAGATGGAGTAATAAGGTGTATGTGTGGTTTGATATTTGCATTGTATCTTTGTGAGAGTTTTTTGACTTCTTTAATCTTGGCAAAGAGGTTTTTGTGGTTGTGGAAGATTTTAGAAGTTCCTTCATCATCAATAAAAGGTATAAGCACATTCTTCCATAATTGAGTTGATTGGTTGGTTTTCTGGAAACTAAGTTTGGAGTGAAAAGGACTTGATTAGGGTTTCTTTTTGAGTGTGTTGAGTTAATGCTTCAAGATTTTATGAAATAAAGAGTTTTTTAAACCTTATTTTATAAGCATTGTTGTTGAAGCCATTGGTTGTGTGAAGAACTTGAACTAGGTTTTGAAAATAAAATGAGTATCATTGTTATGTGAAGATTGTTTTATAAGCATTGTTGTTGAAGTAAGTTGTTGAGTGAAGAAATTGAACTAGGGTTTGAAAAGAACATGAGTATCATTTTTATGTGAGATTGGTTGTTGAGCATTGTTGGAAATATTTTGAGTGAGTGTTCATATGCTTGGACTAGGATTTTTAAGCAAGGATTGTTTCATTGAGTGATTGGTTGAGTAGAGTTGGTTGAGCCTAGTCAAGTGGATGTGTGAAGTGATTGTTCAAGTTCCATAAAATAAACTATTGTATATTATGAATTGATTTAATAAAGTGATTCAATATTGAGGTGAATGTGAAGTATATTGAGTCTCTAACAATTCTATGTATGTTTCTAAAAGAAAAGAGTGATTGGAAGTGTTTGACTATTGAATTAAATTTAAAGCATATTGAGTCTCTAACAATTCTTTATATTTTTCTGAGTGATTGAAAGTGATTGAGCATTGTGATGAGTATAGAGCATATTAAGTCTCTAACAATTCTCTTTATGTATCTCTGATATTGGACAAGTTCTAATGTGGACTTGTTGAGCATATTTGAGGTAAGTATTTGAGAAGACTTGGAGACATATTTGGGTAAGCTTTTATGGAAGCTTACAATATAGATTGAGAGCATATTTGGATAATTTCTTGAGAGAAATTATTGAGAATATTTAGAGAAGTTCTAGTGAGGACTTGTGAAGCATATTAGACAAGTTCTAGAGAGAACTTGAGGATCGATTAGTGTGAGATTTTGTGCAAGCTTACAAAGCATATTTGAGATAAGTATTTGAGAAGACTTGAGAGAAGAGTTGATTGATTTATTTTTTCAAACCTTGAGTTAAGGTTTGGGGCAGATCCAATAGATTTGATTTGATATTGAGTCAAGATTTGAGTTAAATTTTGAGGATAGATATTGAGGATAAATTTGTGCTAGACCAAAGAACTATGTTTAGTGCAGATTTGAGGATAGATTTTGGTGTAGATTTAAGGATAAATTTGTACTAGATCAAAGATAGAGATTGAGGACATATATTTTCTAGACCAAAGGACTATGTTTAGTGTAGATTTGAGATAGATCTTTAGAGGTGACAAAGTTGAGGACAGAGATCTCTAGCTAGATCAGGAAGGATAAGTATCTTCTATGTATAGAGTTCCATTTTCTAAGGGTAGTGGAGGCATAGGTATTCTAGAGGATCACCAGCCAAAGCAGATATTAGGAGATTGGTGTCTCCTGTGGATAGATATCCATGAACTTGATTTAGGGGATTGGTATCTCCTTTGGACATAGGTCCATAAAAATTGTAATAGGGAAAGGATTCCCAAGAGATTGATTGAGAAAATTTTAGTGAAAAATTTTCTATGTGGAGTAGCCCACATTGGGTGAACAACATAAATTATGGTGTCTCTATTGTGTGTGGTGATCTATGTATTGATTTGATTACTGCTATTTATATTGTTATATTTACATTGCATAATATTGATTGGGAAAGAAAAGTAAAAAGTGGTATTATATCGTTCACCCCCCCTCTCAGTATAAGCTTGTGTTCTTCATTTAGAAATATTTTCTCCGTGGAGTAGCCCACATTAGGTAAAACACATTAAATTTATGTCTCTCATGTGTGTGATTATTTGTGTATTTCTTTGATTATTGCTATTGATATTGCCATTGAGAATATTGGATAATATTGTTTGGGAAAGAAATGTAAAATTTGATCTTAGTTCACCCTACTCTCAGTATAAGCCTGTTTCTTCAGTTGGTATCAGAGCGGGTTCCTTTAGAAGAGTCTAATAGCTTGAAGGAAGATGTTATAGGAACACATATGGCATATTAGAATATATATTCATAAAATAAGACACGATTATTTGATGGGAATAATTATGCTCTCTAGAGCAAAAAAATGATGACTTACTTGATGGCACAAGGATATGAGATATGGTAAGCAGTTGAGGATTGGTTCACACCTACAACTAATCCTCCCATAGATAAATATGATAAGCTCTTTCATGTGAATAATTCTAAGGCTATGAATGCAATATTAAGTGGATTACGTGAAGCAGAATTTGTCAAAGTTATGCATTGTAAATCAGCAAAAGAGATATAGGAAAAATTGAAGCAAACCTATGAGAGAAATAAAAATTTCAAGATGGCAAAACTACAAAACCACAAGAAAAGGTTTGAAGATTTGAATATGGAAGATGAGGAAGACATTGCTACATACTTACTTCATGTGGATGAGATTTTTAATACTATGCGTGGACTTGGATTTGAAATTGAAGAATCCAATGTTTCTTAGAAAGTTTTAAGATCACTTCCCACAAGGTATGATGGAAAAGTTTCAGCTATAGGAGAGATGAAATATATTGATCATTTTACTATGGATGAGTTACTTGGAACTCTGCTTTTGATATGAGAATAGTAAAGGATCTTAACTCTAAAAAAGAGGTATATTTCAAAGCATAAAAGAAGATAAAGGATAAGAAACCATAATCAAGTGGTGATTCAAGCAATGATGAAGAAGCTAACTATGGTAGAAGAAACAAGAAGGATTCAAGAAAGCACAAAGGTATGAAAATAGTGAAATGTTTCAATTGTAGAAATTTTGGTCACTATGCATTTAATTATCCAGAATCTGGAAGCAGTAACATTGAAGAGAAACATGATCATAAGAAAAATGGAGGAAAATCCAGGTATGAAAAGAAAAATAGGTATGGTCAAAACAAGCATGGAAATAAGTTTTTTCAAAGGTACAAGAAGAGTTTCTATGTTGATAATGGAAGCAAGGCTTCAAGTGATAGTGATTAAATACCCTCAGATAGTGTAGAAGAAGAGATTATATTTTTGGCAATAGGAGAGGAAGAAAATGCTCTTGTTGAAGCTAAAGATGAAAAGTATGAAGATGCTCTTGAAAACCAAAAAGTAGAACAAGATTCAGAAAATGAAGAGGAAGGCAAAATAGATCTAGAAGTAGAACTTAATATTGATCTTAAAGAATTAAAAAATTTTAGAAAGACAAAATAAAAATTCAGGTCTCAATTTCAAGAATGTGATTAAGAAAAATAAAATCTTATACAAGAACTAACAAAATCAATAGCTAAGACAAGGAGTTTTAAAGAAAAGTTAGAGGTAAAAATATTAGAATGTGAAATATTAGAACATGAGGTAGTTTCACTAAGGATGGAAGTGAAATATTCTAAGGACAAGCTACACAAGTTTGGGAAAAGTTCAAAGACTTTGGATAAGATTATCAATGCACAAATATCTTCATCTATCAAAACAGGACTTGGTTTTGAAGAAGAACAAGGGAAACAAGAAGATGAGTCAAGCTCAAGATCAAAGGAAGAAATTTCAAAGGAAGAGCGTGAAGGATAAATAGAAATTTATGAGGATAAGTTGAAGAATAGAAAATTCACTAAGAAAGGAAACAATGCACAAAAAAGGAACAAGGATCATCAAAAATAAGAAAGGACTAAGAGAGAAATGGGTTCAAGGCAATATTTCTTTAAATAACATGTAACAGGTTTGGTCACAAGTCTATGCATTGCATGACTCATGGAAAGGAGTATGGTTTTACTAAGAGGAACTTCAAATATGGACATTTATTTCAAGGGTATTGCTACTCTTGTAATCAATTTGGTCATAAAGCAATCCATTGTAGGGTTCATGATAGAAATGAGTATGGATTCACCTTATAAGAACTACAACATTAAGTGTTACAAGTGCAATAATCTAAGGCATAAGGCCAAGTGGTGCAGAACAGAGTTTCCAAAGTTTCCAAAGATAAACAAGAACAGGGACACTCAAAATGATCAAAAGGGTATGTTGAGAAATAAGGTTGAAAAATAAAAAGAGCATTGTATATTGGGAGTAGTTTTACTCCCACCCCAAAATTAATCACCTCAAGGAGAGGAGGTGGGTAGGGGTCTGAGATAAGAGTCTTATATTTAGCCCCAAAGGAGTCCCTTTGCCATTGATGTCAAAGGGGGAGATATTTCATTAATGAGGAGAGCATTCAGTCAGGGGGAGTAGTTTCTCAGGGGGAGCATATTTGGAATCAAATGGTTTGAAAAAGGAATTTTTAGAAATAGGTTGCCATCAATGACAAAGGGGGAGATTTTTGGAAATTTTGAGTAATTATGTTGTCATTGATGTCAAGTGTTAGATGTAAGCAAAGTTCACCTCAGTGCAAGGGAATTGTTAAAAAGAGGGTTAAAATATTTATATTTTAAGACCAAGATATTTGGGATAAAATATCCACATGGTTGGTTAAAATGTTGAAGGCATTGATCTAAAAATACCAAAGGAAGAAAATGTCTAGGCTCAAAAAGAAAATAATATTATAATATTAAAATAATAAAGTTTAGCCTAAAGTTCAATTATAAAATAATTATAATATTTATATTATATTATTTTATAATCCTAAGTAGGGTTTGACACCAAATTTGAAAAAGAATTTTTAAATTCTTAAAGCATCGCCGACGTCCTTAGCATGGTGGTAAATCCATATTTATATGGTAATGTTTGATGTACTAAGGTGGAGAGTTTGATATGTATTTCGTGTGATTAATGCGAATTTTTGGCATGCGCAATCGTGAGTAAGGAGGATGAATTTTTTATTTTAAAAATAAGAAAAGACCTTGGACGGGTATAAGGATAAGATCATGGAATCTTATCACCGACTAGGTGGTTGGCCTAGCGGTATACTGGGCAAAGTTAATACACGGGGCACACAACAAATTTTATGTTTGAATCTGGATGGTGAAATTTTGTCATTGTTTTGATTGGAAAGGAATTTGAGCAGAGGTCAAATTGCACATCATGATTGTTTATCCTTTTGTGGGTAGTTGGCATAGCGGCAGCCCAAAGAGCGCTAGCACGTTCGCAGGTGGTAGGTTCTATGTTCGAATCTCTTTTGGCAGTTTTGGTAAGCATTAATTAAAATTTTAATTGCCTAAGGTTGAAAGTTAGGTGCATGTGTTGTATTTGATTATATGAAGTGTTGTTGACTTAGGTAGGCATAAGGAGAAATAATTTTTAATTATTTATTACAATTCTTTCGGAGAAAAATATTATAAAATGTCTTTTTGCTGAAAAGTGATTTTATGGAGTAATAAGGGGTTTTTATAGTTCCTTGATGATTGGTTTTTGAAATTAAGAGGGAGTTAAAAGGTGTATGAAGTATTTCTATTTCTTGTATTTTGCTTCATTTTGAAGGGCTTGGTTTTATGGTTTAATACTCTAGTTTGAGAAACCAAGAGAGTTGGTTTGAAATTTAATGGTGCACATTTTTTGAGAGAGGTTTCCAAATATATGAAAACGTATTGTGCTAACTTTTATAATTACAAAATATATTTTAGTGTTAGATAGATTTTTGAAGATATATCTCCATAAGAGCCAAGATAAGAGGTATGGACACATATTTCCTTATTTAAGGAGTTTTGTTGAGTGAATGTTTCAGAACATAAGGTAGAGTGAAAAGGATTATTTGATAAGCATTGTTGAAAATATTTGAGTTAGGATTTGAGACCTACATTGTGCTCTTTGTTGGAAGAAGTTTGAAAACACTTGTTTAGGGTTTGTCATAAAATTGTGCTTCATTGGTTGAATGAGTGTGTGAATCTGTTGAGCATTATTTTTGAATGATATTGAAAGCAATTGTGAAAGTGTTTGAGATCAATCTTTTTTGGGAAATTTATGCATTATTGATGTTGATTATTGAGAGAAAATTTGCAAGAAAGATAGATCAGTTTTGTGAAGCAAGTTATACATTGTTTTGATTTGATTTGAAAGGGATTTTGCAAGAGATAGAGATTGGATGTGAAGAACATATTGGGATTTTGATAGTGCATATCATTCTCTATATGTTCTAGAGGTTAAATGAATTCTAAGTAGAATTTGTTTGTGTAAAGAAAAATTTCTAAAAAATATTTAAGTTCTATTTGTATACAAATTGAGAACAAATTCGAGTAAGTCTTTGAGAAGGCTTGAGGATAGATTTGAGCAAGTCTTTGAGAAGGCTTGATGAAATATTTGAGAAAGTATTTGTGAAGTCTTGAGGACATATTTGAACAAGTCTTTGAGAAGGATTGAGGATAGATTTCAACAAGTCTTTGAGAAGGCTTGAAGGTAGAATTGAGCAAGTCTTTGAGAAGGCTTGAGGGCAGATTTGAGCAAGTCTTTGAGAAGGCTTGAGACAAATTTGGGTAGTGTTGAGATCAGGTTTGATTGATGATTTTTTCAAGTTTTGTGTTAAGGCTTGATACAGACTTGAGTAGTGCTGAGAGAAGGTTTAATTGATTATTTTTTCAAGCTTTGTGTTAAGGCTTGGGGTAGATTTAAGATAGAATTAAGATAATATTTGTAAGCAGAGTTTAAGTAGATTTTTGCTAGACTTGGGATGGATTTTGGTGCATATTTGAGATAGAGTTGAGAGTAGGCTCTGGAGGTGATAAAGAAAAGAGGACAACAATCTCCAGTAGAGAGAGATTCATTAGTGAGTGTAGTGGGGAAAAATGTATCTTCTAGAGAGAGATCCACAAGCCAGATCATTGGGGGTAAAAGTCTTATAGGTCACTGGTCAGAGAAGAGGGATAGAGTTCTCCTATGGAGAGAGATCCACAAATTAGAACATAGCGGATTGGTGTCTCCTTTGGACTGAGTTTCAAAAATATTGTAATAGGGAATTTATTTCCAAGAGATTTATTGAGAAATATTAGAAGAAATATTTTCTTCATGGAGTATCCCACATTGGGTGAACCATGTTAAATTTATTTCTCACATGTGTGCGATGATTTGTGCATTTCTTTGATTACTACTATTGATATTGCCATTGAGAATATTGGATCATATTATTTAGGAAAGAAAATTAAAATTTGGTCTTATAATGTTCACTTCCCTTCTCATTATAAGCCTATGTTCTTCATGAATCTCTAGCAAGTCGATATCCTTGGTCTCACATAATCAATTAAGGAGTGATTCTAAAGACTCAGGTAATGATGTATAAGTGTGAGGTTGAATGTGTTGTTGCATTTACCCCTAATTCTATTGAGAGTGATTATACTACTCAGGAGGAGGTTAGGCTTCATAATTATCCTATTGTGGCATATTCAACTTTGTAAGCCCAAGAACATTTAAGATAACTTGATTAATTATTATAGGTTTCTATAAAGCATGGTTACCTTTCGGGTGTTTGATACAATCCTTCTTTCAAAGTTTGAGTTTCCCTTCCTAAATCTTAATATCTTCTATGACCCTAGCTTAAGCCAAAGCTTCCTCGAAGGTTTGATACTACTAGAGTTATAACAACAATGAGATCTATTTTGAACAGCTCTTTGTGAATAAGCGAGAGAGCTTTGTTATAGGTAAGGCAAACGGTAACTTTAACATGATCACTCATCATCTTTTTCCATAATCCAAAACTGTTTCATCATCAAATTATCAAAGATAATAAAAATCATTCAAGGTAGCTTTCTTCTTAACATTGAATTCAAAGCATTCTAGGAATGCATTGACAAGTTGTTCAAAAATATGAATGTTGTGCCTTGAAATATGATAGAACAACTCTAGGGCTAGGCTCAAGAGTGTTATCAAGAAGGTTCTCAGCAACAAGGCATCATTATCCTGAATTTGAAAGCATAAGTTAATGAAAATAGTGACATGCTCCTGTGCATCATCATATCCTTTAAACTTGTCTAATTTGGGTATGGGGGAGATGGATTTTGAAGGATGTAGCAGTTTGTTGTAAATTTGACTTAATATGGGTTTCTTGTAACCCATTTTTGAAGCTTATTTTTCAAATGATTTAATGTGCTCAATGAGCACCTTGTAAGCTTCAGAATAAATAATTTCATCTTCTCGTATTTGACCTTAAGGAGGAGGAGGTGGAAGATGTCTGATGGGGTGAGGTGGCTGATTATGATCATCAATCATATCCTCATAATGTGACTCTGGATACCCCTGATCTTGATATTCTATCTCCAAGTCCTCATAAGCTTCGTGCTCTTGTTGAGCATTATTGGTTTGATGTTGTAGAGTCCTATGGTATTGAGGGGGTGCATGTGGAGGATGGTTCTGATTGGTTCTAGGTGGTAGTATTTGCTTATATGTCATGCACATTTGTGGGATTTTATGCCTATGTGTGTTGGGTGTGGGAACTGCATCTTGCATGAATTTTTGTAGCTTTTCCTTGTATATCACTTATTGGTACACCTTATATTCCTAGAGTCTCTACTAGCTTAGTTGATATTATTCATCCAAGAGTTGTTTATCCAATCACATCTAGTTTAGCATCACTTTTTTCTTAGTGTTCTTTCTAAGGGCTTGCTCTAGTTGGTCAGTAGTATGCGGCCGGTTGACCCTAGTATTAATACAAAATACTTTGGCCTGCTCTACAACTCCATAAGGGTTGGCTATCCATTTCCTATGATCAAGGGCAACCACTTTGACCTAATATTTAGGCTTACAAGTAAGTACAATGTATTCAGATAGTGTAGAAGCACAACATGCTTGTACGAAATACTCTTCTTGAGGAATATGATGATGATCAAAATCTCTCTCGTCCTCTTTGACTAGGATTGTGTGAGCCAACATAGGTGTTCGAATAGGATGGCGAGGGTTGTACCTATCTAAAAAGGCATATTTTCAACTTATCCATGGATGGTCTACAAGAGTGGCATTGTCATCTAGCATCATCCATGGTGTATATTCTTGGTCATTCTCATCCAAGTGTATAGGACAAGTCAAAATATGAATTCGTCGCACAACCCTACTAGGACCTTCCCTGTGTTGTAGGGTTTATCTACAATGAGCATGGGAAGTACCTCGACTATGGAGGTCATCATTTTAATCATACCTAGGAGCAACATATGCATATTTAATGGGGATTTCCTCTAAGCCAGACTTTCTATAGTAACCAGGATTCCAATATCGAATGGCCATATTCTCAGAACTGATGCGGAGGTGTTCAATGCCTCCTTGAAAATATTTTGTGGCACTAGACCTTGAGTGGGCTTGGCTGCGTGTAGTTAACATGGTCTTTGTTACCTCAATCAAACAACAAGTAAATACAAAATCAAACATTGTGGTTATCTCTTTTAAATTTTGGATGTGAAATATTAAACTGTTTGGTGTGTTTTAATGTGTTGATATTTTTTTGCTTTTTCTCCTTTACGGGATTGATTTTCGTTGATGATAATACTTAGTATAATGGTTTTCAACTAGATGCTCTCACACACTAAATTTATGAAGAAATAAAAATTGTGAAACCCACCAAGGCTTGGTGATGAAATCCAAACTCAATGAGGGAACCCAGGTCCTACCAGTCCTCACTTAGTTCATCGTGGTCAGCGATACACCCTTCAAATAGGAATACATGCTATTTTACATGCCTACAATGGTTTTTGGACCGTACTTGGCCAAAATAGGGTACAAATTGACAATATGCAATCCAATGAGGTGGAGATGAAACCCACCATCGCTAGTCTTGATTAACAGCTGGTGATGAAGTCTAGCTCATTAATGTTTAAGATGTTTTGTGGTGTGTGTGTTCTTTTTATTTTTATGCAAAGAAAAATAAATCATAGAGCACTCTATAAATTTTTACTACTGCATAAATATTAGTTCAAATTCTTATGTAAAAATTATGTTTAAATTTGGAAATATAAAATATGCAAAACCCTACATGATTAGCCTGGGTTTAGGTAGCAAGCAAACAGTCCAATATGCATCAAAAAATGGGTCGTATTAGACAGAAACAAATTCAAATAGGGGCCATACCATAGAAGGACGATCATAAACAAGGGTCGTCGGGACCAAAGGTGATCGCAGATGTAAAGCCTGACACCTATAATTTTTCCTACCTATTCTCTATAACTTAATTTTTTTTTGTAAATTTTGTTCAGAAACATAGAGAAGTAGATCATGTACTTACCATGAAAGCCTACATTTTATGAATATTATGCTATCTAATTTTACTATTTTTTAATTTGAGGCATGTAACCTGCAAATAGAAAAATATATAGTAATTAGCAGATTAAATAAAAAAAGAGACTAGGTCCCACCGTGATCACCATTTAAGATATGTAAAAATCGTACACCCATGCAATATTTAAAATTTGGGAAGACAGTTTCCCTTCATGGTCAATGATATTTTTTTCTTTGGAAGCATTGGGCCTACCTATCCAAAAGGTCTTTTTATTGTCTTTCTGATTGGATGAGATCTCAATTGTGTTCTAATGAACCTCTCTTTGGGGGGTCTTTTTTGGAGGGCTGGCCCTTTTGCTCCCTGGTGGTTACCATTCTCAAGGAATATGCTTGGTGTTTTGCCTTCATCTATGCTCTCTTATTTTGAATTTTTATTATCTACATCTTGATCTATTTACTACCCTTTCAGTCTTATGCAAAAATAAATCAAGATCATTGATGTCTCTACAATAAAGTTGAATAAAAATTCTCCTTTATGCCCTGTTGAGTGGTGGGTTGGTCTTTGTTTTTGGATGGCTATTTTAGTTTAATTTCTTTTTATTTTGGCCTTGGGTGGTTACCATTCTCAAGGAATATGCTTTGTGTTTTGCCTTCATTCGTGCTCTCTGATTTTTTATTTTTATTTTCAGCATATTGATGTATTTACTACTCTTTCAGTCTTATGTAAAAATAAAGCAATATCATTGATGTCTCTAAAAGAAAGTTGAATAATAATTCTCTTTTATGCCTTGTTGAGTGGTGGACTGGTCTTTGTTTTTGGAAGGTTGTTTTAGTTTAATTTCTATTTCTCTTGGTCTTGGAGGCTGGCCTATGCTTAATTAGCCTTATCTTTCTCTACCTCCTCTAATGTAAAAGGTTCTTGAACCTTTCAAAACCCTATTTTTCATCATTAATAAAAAAACAAATAATCAAATTGAAAGCATAATCATGTAACCATCAAGATAAAGATAAGAAATAAATAAAATGGTGCCTTTCTCATTAATATTGAATCATATCCTTTAACAAGAGGTTACAATGATATCCCTATGAGGGATTTAATACCAATTTGATACAATTTTTACAAAAATAAAGAATGGTAGGTGTATCCCACAAAATATTTGCAAATCCCACAAACTGATCCGAGAGGAGTTTCTTGTGACCTCTGCAAGGTATGGTGTAGATCTGAAGAATCTTTATGTTGATAGCTCCTGCCAATATTTGTAATATGCACACAAGGAACACAAAAAATAATTGATAGCATGTGTAGATGAAATGATAAGTAAAAATACCCATGTGTTGTAGGTGAGTTAGAGAGGAGAGGTCAATCCTCCAAGGGAGGTCCAAGGTTCAAATCTCCACCCTACCAAAAATTTGAATTGAGTACCCAAAATTCAATTGATAATGTTGGTGTGGGCAGGGCCGGACGTGACTCCCGGGTTATTTTGACGGTGTAGAACCCCCTGGTCATGGTCTCTCATACCAAGGCAGCCCTGCAAGGGTTTTTCACATAAAAAAAGAAATGATAAGTAAAAACAATACATAAAAAAAATGCAACTATGCTAAGACGATGAAGAATGCAAACAACCCGAGAGTTTGTGGTTGAATTCCAACAACACTTCATTGCTCAAAATCCAAAAGCTCTGTATATTTTTTGAATGAGGTCAAGTTTCAATATATAGATTTCTTAAAAGAAATCTAATAATGGCACCTCCATGATTTTTCATTAAATATATTTTTTTATTAAATATATGTTTTTTTATTAAATATTTGTATTTTATTAAATATTTAATGTGTTTATTATTATATTTTTATTTTTATTAAATATTTGTTTTTTTTAATATTTAATATTTGTTTAATATTAGACATTTTTTTTTCATTGTTAAATATTAAATATTTATTTTTTATTAAATATTAAATATTTATTTTTTTTTAAATATTAAATATTTGTTTTTTATTAAATATTTAATATTTTTTTATTATTAAATATTTATTTTTTTGGTATATATTTAAGATTTTTTGTTATTAAATATTTAACATTTTTTTATTAATAAATATTTATTTTTTATTAAATATTTAATATTTGTTTGTTATTAAATATTTATTTTTTATTAAATATGAGAGGTGGAATTATGAGTGGAGTGGCGATGATGTGGAGGGGGGTATGGAAGGGTGAATGCTTCCATGGGGAGGGGTGAGTGGTTGTGTAGGCTAGGTAATAACTAATAAATAAATAACTTAATTAATTAATACTTTTGCTAGGTTGCCCAAGGTCATCACGGAGTCCATATATGTAGTATCCTCAATATGACATGTTTTAGGTATTTACAACAAACATGTTATGATCAATAATTAAAAACGTTAAGAAAATAATGTGAAAGTTATGTGATATTGTGGTGAGCATTCATTGTATTTTATTTTCAAAATAGTTTGTAATTTGTTAAAATAATTATTTTAAAATATTGATCTATGGTCAAGAAGTATTTTAAAAAATTTAAACATTTACTTTAGAACCCTTGTAGTTTTTTGTATAAACAACACCTCTATCTTGTGTTTATAGGTGAAGTTATTGTGTTGAGCTATTATGTCTATATCCTAATATAGTTGTCATAATGATGTCTACGAATTGACCCTATAAATTATTGGGTAGAAATAAGGACACCATTTTGTTATGATTCTTTCTCTCTATTTTTTACCTTATTCATCACCATAATTATACGTAAATCATAAAATTGAGAAATTCCATGTATATGGGGAAGTTATGCCCATGTACAAGGATTTATCCTTAAGGAGGTATGATTGATAGGATGAATCCCATTTTTTACCAACTTGGTACCATGCATCACTCTCTTTCATGTACTTTAAGGTTTCTCTCACATACAACCATGTTTATCAAGAGAACTACTTTATTCCATGTACTAATAGGTATCGAGGAAGAGCAAGTATTTAGAAATGTTTGGTATATTGAACTAATGGTATACTGAAATGGGGACCATTTGGAAGTCATAAAGAACCCTCACTATTGCATTGAAAAAACAAATTCCAAAGACAATGAGAAAACAATACTAGAAACAGTGGTCACATCACTTGACTAAATGAGAAAGACAGAGAAAACAAGACTTGAAGCAAGAAAAAGTTCAAAAGTGTGTAACACCAAATAATACCTTTATTTCAAAGAAGCTAGTGAAGGTGACAGAATCAAGTTGAAGTTCAAAAGTGTGTGACATTGTATATATCTTTATTTCCTAAATGGTAAATATCTTTGTGAAGATTTAAATTCTTAATACTAAGGAGCTACTTGCAAACAATAATAAAATAAGCTAATTCTTGTGAAGATTATTTTGAAAATGTGTTAAATTTTTTATAGATGTTGTGAGGATAGTATACATGGAATTAAAACCTCTTCATATATTTAACCTAAAAATTAAGGAGAAATAAATGAAATATTGAAGGACAAGACCATTGTGGAAAATGTTTGTTGTTACATAAGTGACATCAATCCTATGATGGAGAATATTTGTTGTGATACAAGAGACCTTATCAAAATGGTAGACTTTGCTTATGATACTATTGATTTGAATATTGTTGATGATAATAGTGTTTGTGTTAAAGATAAGCATCATGATCTCATGACCAGTCTTATTGATTATGTTGGGCATGTCAAAGGATATGTCACTAAAGTACATAGTTATGACAAAATTGGGTTCTTCAAAAAGCACACCAATGGTATTGGCTAAAAATTAATGAAAATAATAGGTTATAATGGCACAAGATTAGGAAAAATATGCAAGGTATAATAAATCCCATAAATCCAAACATAAGGCCTAAAAATGAAGACCTTGGGATTTTCGATCAAAGAGTAAATAGTGATACCAAGTTATAAAAAGATAAACTTATGCAAAAAATGAAACTCCTAAAACAAATTATTATAGTCATTGTGAATAATCTATACATATGAAGACTAGGTGTTGGAATCCACATCCTTATTAAATTTAAGTGCAACTAATCCCTCTCACAATTTTTTAGCACAAAGATAAAATGACTAAAAAAATAGATGTTGATTATGGATGGATGAATGTAATAGAATGGGATGAAATTAAAGAAATAATGTGGATTCTACAAAAATAATATAGAGTAAGGATACAACAAATTTTGATGGTTGAGAAGGACTATAGTTTTCCCATGGAGAAATACAATCTTAAAATTATTTTGGTGCATGATATTTGTGTTAAAATTTATAGATGTGATCCAACTAAGCTTGAAAAGCCTACAATGACAGAGCTTGTAGTGAAACATCACATGGAAGATTTTGAATGTGTGGTCAAATATGCTAGATCTCAAGCTAGCACTAGAAAAAAATAAGAATCTAGAGCTGGTGCCAAAGGTGTACTAAGAGATAATTTCAATGCCAAAGCTAGACCACAATTTCATTTGACTACCCTAGGAAGTAAAAATTAAGGGGGGTAGTCATTTTTTTTTATAAAAGGTGCATTTTTTAATTTTAGCAACACCTTCAAATATTTTCCATACCAAACAATGTAATAAGGTGGGATGTTAGGTACTCATTAAATTATTTGATGATGTAATTATTACAACTTAAGAGATGTTATAATTATTACTAAACCTTGTAGGAGGTTGATGAATAGTTACATCTCATGGGAAGTTGAGAGAAGTTGAATAGCTAGATGAAGGTGAAGCACCAATAGTCTCTAGAGACATCTAAGAGAGGTACATTTTTTATTTATATATGTATGTAAATACAATTAATATGATTTTTTTTCCTATCAAACTATTTTCAAACTATGCTTCGATGTAGTTAGCAAAATTATCATTGAAGGATGCTTCGATATAGGGCTAAAACTATGACTATATGATGTTTCTATCATGACTACAAAAATAAAGTATTGTGTTTCCCAATTTTGTTATGTCTTATATCCATATTTTCAAATTTTTATTTTTTCTATTTTTTTGTAATATTTTGATCAATATTTGTGAGGCTTTTGCAAAAAGGTTCAAATTTATACTTTTTAGTTATCAAACCATTGAAAAAGTAGGCATAAGTCATAATTATAGACTTACATCCAAAATAGAGTGTAATCATCAATGTCTTAGGATAACCTTATCATTTTGGCTATTTTGTAATTTCCTATTTTGCTTTGTTATAAAATTTGCAAACATAGATAGGAGATTGAATGCCTCTGTAACTACAATACTAGACAAAATATTATATTCTTTAAGCACTTTAGGCATGATAATGGACATTCATATAGCTACATTCTAGAATATATTATCTATTTGCATGTCCTCTTGTCCTTAACTTCAAAAAGAAAGCATTTAAAAAAAGAAAACACATAGAATTAGGACTTGTATTCCTAAATTTGTTTTCACTTGCTTTTTGTATCCTTCATAAAAAAATATTGAATTTAAGATAGGAATTGGATCATTAAAATCCTATGTGTGTGTTTAATTAACCCATCAATCCAAATATTTAGGTCCCATGAATGTCCCCTCAATGTCGAGTGTGATCATAGATATAAATGGACCCTATATTCACAAGTTTGTTTTGATTTTACATGATCACAAGAATATACATTAATAAATCTAATTTTAATATTTTTATTTCTCACAAAAGTACCAAAAGCCTAATTTACTCTTGCTTCTATCAATTTTCAATCTTACTTGTAATTAGCCAATACCATTACAATATTTCTTAAAGCTTATGTAGAAAAATTTACTAGATAAATTTTATAGAGGTGACTATATAAATAGTATATGGCATAATCAAAACTTCATAATTATGCTAGTGAGATATATAAGAAGGTTTATAGTCTAATAAAGATATATGTAGAAAAAAATAGTTATAGCCAATTTTGATTTTATGTATACTAATGGTGGCATTGAAATTAAAAAATATGCTCGACCTTCGACATCATGCATCAATTTTTGATAATTAATTTGAAAAATAATAATAAATGCACTTTCCTATTTTTGATTGCTTTTCTTATGTTCAAAATCTCATGCTTTTTATATATTTTATTTTACTCAATGTTTTAAAGCTCATCAAGTACCCATGAGTAATCACATTACTCGCAAGTCAAAAAGTTAGGCTATTTTTTTTTTTTTAAACTTGGGTCAAGTAACTAATTGACTCATGTTAAGTTACTCAAATATTACTAATTAATTACTCAATTATTACTCATTAAAACGTGCATGGTAGAGGAACCCTATGGAGTTTGGCTTTAAAAGCCCCTTTTTGGGTTGGATCTCATTTTTTTCCACACTCTCCAACACAAGAACAAAATTTTGAGATGATCAAACTATCAAACCCTAAACAATGAATCTAAACCATATTTTCAGCTCAAACCAAATATTAGACACTGGCACAATTATATTTCATGTTATTTCAATGAATTTTCCAACATATTTTCAAATCCCCAAATTGCAAACTAGGGTTTTTTTAGATTTTTTACTTTTTTTATTATATATTTTTAAAATTAAAAAGTGTATACTAGGGAAACTAGATATATTTTTTTAATTTGTTCCATTCCCCCACCCCCCAAAAAATTAAAGGTCTGGTTAGTTTTTTTTTGTTTTTATTTTTTTATTTTTTGTTTATTTTTCATGCATGTAGCTACATAGTAAAGTTTTTAGGGTTGTTTCTTAAAGCATGTAGGGTAGGGAATTTTATTAATAAAAAAATAATTTTTTAAATTTTCTCTCCTATTAGGAAATACAAATGGTTTATTTATGTGATGTCCCTAGAACCAATGTAAGTAGTAGTGATCTTCCTAAAAGTGGAACCCAAGCTACTGCTTCATCGACAAGCCTAACTTAAAACCCAGGCCCAATACAAAACCCAAGAATAGACCCAATGTGGAAGTATGGTATTAATGAAACCTAATGAATTAGACTTTTTATAAATTTATGGTAAGGAAATATAAGGAGGCATCAATTACCTCAAATGCTATTTGATTGGGCAACTAGAGAAACATGTGGACCTCTACCATAAAGTAGATGAAATGACTAAAGCTAAGGTAAAGGCTTTATGTGCAACAAATATGTTAAGAAAAAAATCATAAAAGGTCAAGAACTATAATGAGACAAGAAATGAGGCTATGGAGCTCCATTTATTGGAACAAGGCCAAAATATAAGATGTTCATGCTAGAGTCAAAATAATTTATTCTTAGCCCTCACATTTGATGAGGTAGAGGTAGTGAGAGTGGGAGAAGTGTGGTATGAGGTTTCATCAATAGAAAAAAATACTATTTATGATACTACATTAGGGAGGGACATGGCAAAGGAGGTCAAGGTATTCATAACAATTTTTTGATATTATTGTAGCATTCCCTTCTACTATACAAACAACCCTTATTGGGAAGTCACAGTGGAGGAATTGAGTTATTCTAGAAAAGGAATAAAGAAACCTTTAGCCTATGAATTAGGTGGACCATTATTGGAGGAGTGTACCATCAACACATATTCTCTTGTAGAAGAGCAAAGGATGACATGATATAAGAAAAGTTTTAGCATTTTTTATATGGATAGATGAATGTAAGAAACTACACACTCCTGAACTTCATGGTGAATTCAAGTGGATCCATGGTTTTTGTAAAGTCATTTTACGCTTTGTGAGAGGTAAAGAATGCACAATTGTTATTCAAATTGTTGGAGGATATTAAGGTACAAGTAGGAGTGGAGAATGTTATCCAAGTAATGATGAACAATGTAGTAACATATGTATCTATAGGTAGTCATATCCAAGTGAAGTACCCCTCTATATTTTGAAGCCCATGTGCTACCCATTGCATTGACCTTATACTTGCTAACAATGGGAAATTATCATGGGTAAAGACCATGGTAGAAGAGATAAATAATGTCATATAGTTTATATATTACCATAGATGGTTCTCAGCTTGATGAGAGAGCACAATGATGGGAAGGACATTCTTTGCCTAGGGCCCACTTAATTTACCTCTAATTTTCTCAACATAATTCACTTTGAAGTGAATGTTTACGTCCAATGAATGGGATACCTCACCATTTCATGCTAAATACGAGGTACAAAAATATCAATCCAAGTGTATAGTAACTCATTTTAGGAGCATTCAAGAAATTTTAAAGGTAATTGTAATTTGCTTATTGAGTTCAAATTTAAATTTCAAAATATTATTTGTACTTAAATATTATTCTTTCTAAATTTTGAATACTTTTTATGTAATTATAGGTGACTAAACCTTTGGTAAGGGTTCTTCGTCTTGTAGATGGTGAAAAATTGGCTATGGGCTATCTATATGAGACAATGCATAATTCCAAAGAGACCATTCACCATTATTGTAATGTCAACCTATGTAAGTTTGAAGTAATTAGATACAATTTTTAGAAGATACAGACAAGGAAACTGTGACAACCAATTCATGTCATGGGATTCTTCTTCAACCCCAAATTATTTTATAGTAGTATCCTATACAACAATGAATATATTTAGGAAGAGTTTTATACTTGTATAAAGACAATGAAAAATAAACTCCCTTTACAAGAGGAAGATTGTTTGCACCCCCCTTTGCTATAGAAGTAAGTTTAAGCTTAAAACTAGGTAATGTATTTAAACGTTTAAAGTTTAACATATTTTATATATATATAGTTATATTTCTTGTAGTATAGCATTGTAAATTACTACTTTGAAAATTATCCTTTTTTGTATATTTATGGTGGGATGACTATGGCTCCAAAACACCTATCGTGTAGAGGGTATGAGTGTAATTAGTATCTATTTGAGTCCATACACACCAAAAAATATAATATATTGAGCCAAGAGTGCCTCAATAACCTTGTGTTTATGATATATAATATTATTCTTTGTACAAGACAAGTGGATGGTAGTGAATCCGATGAGGCAATTCAACTAGATGAGCTAGATCCACTATCTAATTGGATTTTTTATAGTTCTATTGATCCCAATTTTACTATAGAGGACATTGAGGCACTTGAGGAGGAAACAAAATATTTAAGAGAACTAGAGGATATATACCATGATGATACCACTATTGAGAAACCTTCAATTCACCCACCAATTCAAAGCTAAGGCAAACCATCAAGTGCAAGCAAAAGAAAGGGAAAATAAAAACCAGTTTAAAAATTCTTTTGCATTTCAAATGTTGTATTTTTATGTTGTATTTGCCATTGGGGTTGAATTGTTGATTCATAAACTGTAATTGTACACTTTGAAATGAATATATAATATGAAATTATTTCTCTCTCAAATTGTTGCTTAGTTTTTTTATTTATTGAAAAAAATTTCATTTTATTTCTTTGTCGAGTTCTCTTGAGTTGTCAAGTAACTCTCCAAAATTAGGCTATAGATTTTTTCTCAAGTTGCAAGTTTTACAACAATGGTTTTATTTACCACCTAGGTTTATAAAAGTCCAATATAAATTACCCCATAGGCATGCAATATATATGCTATCAATGTCTCTCATATTTGTGATCTACAAGAGAATAAATCACATCAAGATGATCATAAAACATACATTCTTCCTAGTAAATTTGATTATTTCAAATCATGTTTTGCATATATAAACTCATAATATAAATGTAAGTTTGTTATTGTTAGAAATGATTGAATGGATTACTATTCTTAATACATGTTACATACCTTATATATTTGAAATTTCATAGAATATGTTGTTGCTCACACATGTAGAAGTTGTTAACAAGCTTTCAACATCTTTGAATATGTTACCAATTGAGCCACATTCAATATTTGAACAATTCTCAAAATATTCAAATGATATCACCATATCCAAGATTCACTATATAGATATTCAACTTATGAACTCACAATATATTCATTTTAAAATATCAAGGATTACAATACTTTACAGTACAAAAATATGTATTGCACCTCACATGATATTCTTATTGATAATTTTTACAAAGATTCATTACATTTTAACTTCAACTAACTCTTCATCTCCTCAAAATTTTAGGAGATATTATTCTTCATATGGATCATAAGAGAAATATATTTATTAACTCTCTAGAAATGACAACCACCTAATGATTGCTAAATGATAAAAACTAAATGACAAAACTCTATCACACCATGTATTTACAAAATATTTATAAGGCTCTAGACTCCAATTGTTTACAAGGTTCTTTCAATGTACTTGCAAGGTACCAAATAATGTAATAAACTCCAACATCCCCCCATATTACATTATTTGGTATGCTTTCAATCATTCATTCTGATCTTGGTCTTCCTACTCTGATTCTGGTAGTGACTTTGGTTCCCGCATTCCTTCCATATCCCTTATTGTCCTTCTCCATGATGATGTTTTACCTTGAATTTTTTTGGAACTTTGTATTTATCCTTATTCAAGTGATAATCCCAATATTGATAGTAGTTGTTACATGTACTTGTCTCACTTTTTTCTTCATAGTGTTGTATTACAAAATTAGCATTCCCTATCATTTTTCTAAATTTGTTGATTTCTATTATGTTATTCCATATTCTAATACTATTTATAAATAGTAGGTCATCATAATTGAAACCATTACTGATAAATTTATAATCCATATTACTATTTGAAGGATTTAAAACATATCTAGGGTTATCCTTATCAATATTCTTGTTATCACCAATAATGATTGTCTTAAAAAATTTTTTGCATGATCAAAAATTTTTTAATCATTTTCAAGAGTATTATTCAAACCATTAGTATTTATTTTATGTGGATGATCATCACATGCATCACTACTATGAGCCTTCATGGTGTCCAACACTAAAAAAAGTGTCTTTCATCATGAATTTTAAATTATTATTTATATTTTTCTTTTGATGAAGATTACTAGTGTCACACTAAAGTAGATCACATTCATCATGTTTTTCATTATTTACTATTTTTCTTGTTTTTACATTTCCTTTACCATAATAAACGTTCTTATTATCCATTTTGGTTGATCCTGTAAGTTAGAAAAAAATTCTTGTACTACTTGGTGATATTTTTGCTGAAATTAAAGTATTGTCTTCTTTTAACTCCCCAACTTTAATGTGCTTTTATAAATCATCTGTAGTTTTCTATTATACCCTAGTGTGTTAATCAATTCAAGGTTTACTTTTTTAAGTTTCTAAAATCCATTTTGGAACATTTTGGATGTTGAACATGGATGGCATCTCAAAACTTATCTTAGACTTTCATTTTAGAGTTTGAAAAAATACAATGAGATGGGTGTTTTTACCCTCATATAATTATTACTAAATCATATGTGTTACAATACTAACAACCTGTTGGAAATATTAATTAATATATAGAGTTTTATTTTGGTACTTTAATTCTATAGCCATCAATCATCTTTAAAATATGACCTTAATTATCCAAAGAATAAAAAAACATGAAATGTATTTTAAACCACAACTTATATCAAAAGTAAAAAAATATCAAAAGGGTATAGACTATGGTGGAATCATAGTCCCATACACTACTCCTTCCTTTAACCAAGTACCAACTAGAATATCCAAGGTAACTTTTGATAGATTTTTTGCTTCCTCATTTAGTTCTTTGTAAATATTTTTATAAGATATATTTGTAAATGATGCATTTAATAATTTCACTTGTAGGTCCGAGGTGTAGACCAATTGGTTCATCCAAACCCCATAAGGGGGCGGAGGTCCAAGTTTCAAATCTCGGGCCTCACCGCATTGAACGCTTGTCCCTTTATTTGTGCTTTCAAAGGCGTAAAAGGTTTAAAATGATTGTGGCATGGCGGTTATAGGGATGGATTACGCAAAGATCTATGTGGCAGCTTCTAAGGCAGACAATGTAGAATACTGTGGCGGACATAAAATATGGATAGCCTACCTGGATTCATGGCGGCCACCGATTCCACCATGTAAACAATAAAATAAAATAAAAAATAAAAAATAATTTCACTTGCTCATAATAAGGCCTAAGTATCAAAATTTTCATCCCTACTAAACCTCAAGCCCAATTCACCACCAATTTTGAGTCACAAAATATTTGATGTTTTGTTATTCCTTGTTCCAATGTAATTATTAACAAGAAGATCAAAGCCTTCCACTTTGTCACATTAATTGTACCGTCATCAATACCTACTTTGAAAGTGAATTTATGGTTTTCATCCTGATATAACACTCCTTCTACCTCGCATCTATCTGGATTTTCTTGAAAATATCCATCAAAAAATTTTGAATTTGTAATATCCAATGTTAAACTTCGAACCTATCTTAAAACGTTTAATTTTGGGGATTTTTATGCCTTCATAAGTATAAACTTGTATAGGTAGAATTTTATTTCTTTCAAACAACATAGAATTGCTTTCCAACCATAGACCCCATGCCACTATTAATGGAATGCACCTATATTCTTTTAAACCTAAATATTTGAACCATTATTGCATATTATCCAATATATTCCTTGTTGGCCACTGTCCCTTCCCCTTATTCATGGGTAGAATATACCTCCACACTTCTCTAAAAAAATCACAGTGAACTAGTAGGTGATATATTGTTTATTCTTCCCTTTTACAAAAACTACATTGACTTGGACCCTATCAAGATCTATTTTGTAGAACATCCCATGTTTATACTTATTAGCTAAATAAAACGAAGATTTTTTTTATTTTTAAGGGTGCTTTCACCTTCCAAATCATGCAACACCACCAAAGGACCTCGTTATTATCTTCAAACATTACTTTGTATACTTCTTTAGCTATAAATTATCCACTAGTTTGGTTCTTTCACCATCCTAAAGATTATTATTCTTGTCTCAACATTATAAAATCCCTTGGAAAATCCCTTATATACTTGCTCCATTGCTCAGCTTAATTTCCTTCCAAAAGTAATTCTTCTACTAAAAGCCAAACCCTGATTCCATAAATTTATTTTGTCCATAGAGGTTACATTTGCTAATATTTTTATCCATTTTCTATTTAGATGTTCTATTAAATTTTGATACATCTGGTAATTCCCTCCATTCCCCATCCATGGGTCATTTCCTAGTCTTACTTTCTTTCCATTTACTATTTTCTAAACAAAAAAATTACCCACTAAAGTAAAAGCCTTAACTAATACTTTTCAAATGATAGTTGCATTGGTCACTAGCTTTATAGGAAGTCTAATCCACTCTTAAAATGCCATGGAATATAATTATTTATCCTTGATAACCTAATGCCATAATCCTTTACAGGTTATCAATCTCCAAATACTCTTGGTAGCTAGTGCTTTTTAAAGCTATGTATATTCTTAAGCCCCCATCCTCCTACTGATTTAGGTTTACTATATTAATTTATTTAACCAAAGGTATTGAATCCTTCTCCCTTATTCCTATCCAAAGAAATTGGAAGCATTTCTTCCTTATATTTTCCACTATTTTAATAGGACTATAAGCCACAATACAAAAATATTGGAATGACTTCCAAAAATGATTTAATTAGTGTTAAATAAACTCTCAATGATAACCATCTATTACACCATGAAGTTGCCCTTTTTTCCTCTTTATTGTATAACCAAATCCAATCCTAGTATCCATAATTACTTGGCTTTAGTATAAACCCCAAATATTTTAGAACTTTGCTAAACTCAATTAGATTGAATCCAAAAATACTTACCATTACTTCTTCTTGTCTTGGCTATAGTTTGTTAAAAATTATATCTATGTTCAAGAGGTTTATTTCCATTCTTGTGTTAGCACAATATGAATATAACAACTCTTTATATTTCAGTTCTTATATTAAGGTACCATTTTCAAATATGATTATATCATATGGAAATAGTAAGTGAGTCCCAACCAAATATTTTTCCAATTTAATGCTTTTGATCATGCCAAGTATTTTATTTTCTTGAATAATTCTACTTAACCTTCATCCACAAGTAAGAATAATAAGGGTTTTAGGGGGCATACCTATATTAGCCCTTTGGAAGGCTTGAAGAAGGTAGAAACTAAACCATTAATTAAGACAACAAAGGAAGCTAAATTAATACATCTCATTACCCAATTTACAAAGGGTACACTAAACAAATATGAATTAATATAATCCTAATGTACAACTAGATTACCTTATCAAAAGTATTTTCCTAATAAAGCTTGATTATCGTTGCTTATTGCTTCCTTGATTTGACTGAATGAAGTGCTTCTTGAGAAACACCTATAGCTTCATGGATTTATCTTTTACTTAAGAAACCAAATTTTTCTTCTGAGAAGGTGTTTAAAAAAATATCTTTTAACCTCATAGCAATAATCTTGGAGATGATTTTGTAAAGAGTATTACACAATTATATGGGAAATACTCCTCACAATATTTTGGGTTGTCCTTATTCGAAATCAAGGCCAAGAAAGTTGTCTTGATAGACTTGAGTACCTAACCATAACTACTTTATTTCTCAACCACCTTTAAAAGGTCTTATTCCAACAACTCATATATACCCACATAAAAGTCAATGGTCCATCCATCTGGTCCTGAACACTTCCCTTTCTAAAATGATTTAATTGTTGTTTGTAGCTCCTCCTTAGTGATTTTTGTCATCAAAGTCTATTTCACTTTATCATTTATCACATTAGGTAGATAAAGTGCTAGCTTAATAATTTCTTTAGTATTTGTTCTATTGGGTTCTTGATAAATTTTATTAAAGTGGGATACTCCTAATCCTGCTATTTCTTGAAACCTTATCATATTTCTGCCATCATCCTATTTCATCTCCCATATTGTATTTATCATTTTTTCTTTTTTTACATACTTTTCAAAGAATTTTATATTCTCATTCTCTTGTTCTAGCCAAAGTGCTCTACTTTTCACCCTTCATTTTGCATATTCACATTCTAACAATTACCTCTTATTTTTTCTAACTCCTTTACCTACAAATTCTATTTTTTTGAAAAAACATCATTACCTTTATGACTATATAACTAATTTTATTTAGATTCTATGTCCACTATATTTTTCTTTTCTTCCTAATATTTACCTTTGGCCCATGCAATAATAGTATATTTGATTCTCCTCAATTTTTAAGAAAATTGAAACGTATTTGTCTCTTCTATTGCTAGATAAATATGTATCCACTCATTTTTAACTATATTTGTAAATTACTCATCTTTCGACTAGATAGCATTGAACTTCAAATGTTATGTTGGTTTCTCTTGATCCTTTTCTAACTATAATAAAATTGGTGAATGATTAGATCCCCTACCTTGATCCATCCAAGACCTCAATCTTCCTACGTCAACTATGCAATTTTTAGACACTAATAATCTATACAACCTTTTATAAATATCTTGTCTTGCAATTATTTTATTCCTCCAAGTGGGCACTAATTTAATAGGTTCTACATAACACAAATATGTATTCTATATTTTCTATAGGAAAAATTCAACAAGGGGATCCATTATGGCCTCCTCTCCACATATTTTTGCTCTTTTAGCTAGAAATTTTAAGTCCCCTCCCACCACTACATTTTATTTTTATTTTTAAGTCTTGTATAAAGAATTCTTTCCAATTTACTACCATAAGGATCATACAAATTCACTATAGAAATTAGTTTACCTAACTCCATAGAATGTAAGTTTGTAACCACACCTACCTTAATATAAACTTTATCAACTATCTAGAAGGAGGAATTACTTCTTGTTATATTTTACCCTAATATTCCTTTTGAGTCTAATTGTACAAAGTTTCAATTGGGTAGGAGAGAGACAAGTATGGTTACTGCTTTTTTGCATCCATTATAGTATCCTAGATTAAAATTATATTTGGCTTATGAAGTTTAAACAAATGCTTTAGGAAAATTATTTATGAATAATCCAAATCCCTCTATCATTTAAAGAGAATTATTATTGATACCCTTTCCCTTGGGACTATCTTGCTCTAAGAATCCCAACTATGGATATTTTTTTTGTTAGATAAAATTTCCTTCTTAGCTTTTTCTTATGCAATTTTTAAGTAGGATTTCCTTATTACTATAAACTCCTGAGAATAACATGTCTCAATACCCAAGCCTGCTAATACCTAACCATACCCGGTATCTCCTTTACCTTTCTTCATGGTTCTTATAACATATCTTCTAGAAGATGTGCTTGTATTATGAGGAATTGGAGGACCTGATGGGGAAGAGATCCTACTAGGGTTATTTAAGCCCTCCTTGCTTTCTTCACCTAAAATATATCTAGTTAAAGAGGGTAAGTACTTAAAAAAAATTATCCCTTTCTCATCTATTTGTTCTAAGCATGTGATAGAACCACTCTCTTGAAATTTCCTATATCAATTATGTCCTATAAATCCCTCCATGTAGAAGCTCGACCTAGGACACAATTTTATATCAAGTTTATCATTATTAGAATTCAATCCCCCATATCTAGAAAGAGGAAAATTTAGGATTAGGATTTGTTGGTTACCTGATAAAATGTCTTCATATGCTTTATCAGTTGCAAGTGTGGTCTCCCTTCCTTCATAGAAATCTACCCTATTACAGTTTTTGGAAATTAACTCTTTTTCCTTTAACTAGACATTGATGACAATAAACCTTTCTTTAAGTTATTCATTAGTCTTGATTTGGTCCTCTTCTATCTGAGCTTTGACTACCACTACCTCCTCTAATTTTTTTTACTAGAAGAACCTTCAAATTCCTTATGTATAGTCTCTTTCCCTCTTCTCTCTTTCATTTCATAATTTACCTTAATATGATCATAATGAAGATAATTACTACATTTTAAAAGCATCTCAATGTAGGTAAGCTTCTATAAGAATTTCCAATTTCTTGATACAAAATCCATGGTCTTCAGCAACCCAAAATTGATATTGAGCTCCACTAAGATACAATCTATTATTTTATGAATGCCCTTTAAGTTTTCCATGTCTATTCCAAGGAAAACTCCTAGGGAGTTCCCAATATCACGTAACATTATTTCATTCCAAAATTCAAGGGGCAAAGAGGGTAGTTTGACCTAGATAGGATGGGTATTAGTTTTCTCAATGTGTGAATCAAAGCTAAGAGTCTACAATTTTATATTCAAAACATTGAGCCCCAACTCCATCTTCCATTTTTATGATTCTAGCATCTTCTGCCTTTTGGAAGACAAAACCATCCAACCCTTCATAATCACATGAAATGTAGGAGTATAGCCTAGAACTTCTAACTAATTATTTTTTATCCAATTTGACAAAGTTTTCAGTTTCATGGAGTGGCCTATAAATATTCCTACCAAAGCCTTGTCCTTTAGTGATAAAACTTTCTCTAGCATTAGATCCTCATCCACAACTATTCATATTAGCTCCTTCTACAACTTTATACAACTTTTTTTTTTCCTTTTCCACTCTGTTTGTTTATCTTATATCCAATAATGAATATTCACAAATTTTTTATCATTCTTTTGAATGAATTTCCTTTAATTTTTCCTTAAGTTTTTACCAAATAACTCAAAAATTAATATCAAAATATTTATAATTTGTAGCTTTCCTTTTTCCATCAAGTTTTTAAGTTCAAATTCATTGTTTTAAAAAAAATGATTCATCAATAGTGTACATTTCTTTCACAATATCAAATGCACTTCATTCTTTGAAATGAATTTTTAATATGCAAGCCAATTTCTCCTTTTTCAATATTTTCGTTTCCTTTAAAATATGTTTTCCTTATTTTATTCAAAATAAATATCAATTCTTTCCAAATTCTCATTTCAATAATAATTTCTTTTTTTTCAATATTTTTTAATTGTGATATTATCCTTCAATTAATTATGCAATCCCTTAGTTTTAAAAATATGCTCACTTTAATAATTAAATTTCTTCACAAATATCTTTTGAAACTCTTTATTTTAATAAAATTATCCTTTTAATTCTTATTTTTCCCTTTAATAATACGTTCAATAATTTATCTTAAATAATTCTTCTTTATTCAATAACTTTTTCAAGTATGAAAATATTCTTCTCCTTTCAATTTGATTTTCCTTAAATTTCTTTTTCAAAGTGCAATTCTTTCCAGTTTTGCTTTTAGTATAAAAAATATCTCCTTTCAAGTTTTCTTAAGTAAATATCCTTTCAACCTAAATCTTCTTAAACATTCAAAAAAATCTTTGGTAATAATCTTCTTTCCTTTTTAAACTTTCAATCCTCAACTAATAAATTCTCGTTATACCTTTATTTTCAATTCTTCTTTGAAATTATTTTTTATCACCTTTCAAATATTTATTTTTTCTCAATTATATTTTAAATTTTCATATTCATATTTTCCTTTCAAATATTTCAATTTTCCTTTATTTTTCAACCTTCTTCCCTTCCTTTTAAAAGCTTTGAATTTTTTTTATTATACTAGAAGAATCAGTAATACGTTACAATTTTCTACGCCTCTTCATGGGTTTGACTGTCACTCCTTGTCACCACTATAACCTCCAGTTGCAATGGGTAAACATTTTACGTATCCAACTACATTGACGTGATACACCCACTAGTACTACGAGGCTCGAGTGATTGGAACCATGGTCTCCATGCTCTTATAGAAGTGTTTTGACTATTGAACCAAGCCCTCAGACCCTTTTTAAAAGCTTTGAATTATAAGCTTTCCCATTTCACTTTTACAAAGGATAAATTTTGTACCTTAAAAATAGACTTCAAATATTTATCCTTTCCAACCTTTTCTTAAATACCTTAGCAATTGCTCTGAATCTCCCGAAAGGTGTCAACTCAAGCAATAATTTATCTTGGACATCATTTTTCCAATGGTGTGTTAATGATTTGAGAGTTTCACTTTGCAAGCTTTTGTTTCATATTTGACTGCTCCAATATTCAATGAAATATTTTCCTTTAATGTTCTCTTCTAAATTTCAATGGCTTTTTCTTTAGCGTATTCATCTCCTTAGGTGTTCTCCTTCTCTAATTTATCCAATTACTTAGACATACTCTTACTCATTTTGTATACCAATATGCTTATCTTTTTTTCTTCCAATGTCTAATTCACATGATTTATCTACGCTCTGATGTCTATATTCAAAAATTTATGTTTGCTTCTAGTACTTTAGTTCAAACATTTTCTTCCTAATGCTCTTTTTGAATGCACCTACACTTTTGTTTGTCTTCTCTACTCAAATTCTCCTTGAGTACCTATTGTCTGTAAACTTGCACACCCTAGTTTTGAAAATGGTGGATTCACACTTATTAACTTAAAATCACTCTCTTCTCATGTACACTTATTATGCACAACCTTTTATGACTTACTTTTAAATACTTTAAACCTATTTTCATCTCATAGCATTTCCAACATTACCCTTTATATCACTAGAAACTTTCAACTTCTCTGTCTCTCTCTCTCTTTCATACACACACACAATAAGCTTTCCCAGTGTGGCTTTGGTACCACTATTAGCAATTGAGTCTAATTTAATATTTAACAATTCTCAAACTATTCAAATATTCTCATAATATCCAGGATTCAACATATATATATTCATCTTATGAACTCATAATATATTCACTTTAAAATAACATGTATTACAATACCTTATTGTACAAAACAATGTACTGCACCTCATAACTACTCTCTCCATCATCACATGATATTGTTATAAATAGCCTTAGAAAGACTCTTGATTCAACTAACTATTTATCTCCTCAAACTCTAGGGAGATATGACTCTTTATATTTCTCATAAGAGATATATATTTATTAACTCACAAATAATAACAACCACCTAATGATTACTAAATATCAAATTTTAAATGGCAAGACTCTTTCACATTACATATTTACAAAATATTTACAAGACTAGGATTTTACTATTTACAAAATATTTATAAGATTCCTACAATGTACTTCTAAGATACTAAATAATATAATAAACTCTAACATAATATTTTTATCTCCCCTTACACAAATTATTTGTATTACTATTGTAATTTTTTTTATCTCCCCTTACATAAATTATTTTTATTACTATTTTAATTTTTTTTACCTCCCCTTACATAAATTCATGCATGCTTGAGACATTTCATGATGAGAATCACATTTGTAAATAGTTTTTAAGAGAGACAATAATATGAATCCAAGCTTGGATATGAATTTTAATATTATGCATAAAAACTATATTATTCTTTTCAATCCATATATTACAAAATTTCACACATGTGAAATAGTAGCAAAAACCTTCTTCATTCACAATATCTTTTGTCTTGGATCTCCCTAGTTTTTCCTAGGTCCTCCTTTGGGTCTTCTGAGTTCCTTCAGAAACCCTTTTCTTTTTTTCTTGCAAGGTCTTATTTGGTGCTAAGAATCAGAGGTTATTTTGGTGTAGTGTATTGTGGCTAGGATTTTTTAGATTCATGAGCAACTCTTCACAGTATCTTTTGGATTGTATGGGACCTTATGATTTTTCCTATGGTTTTTCTCTTTAAGTTTCCAATTGCAGGTTTGATGGTGGATTCTCAGCTTTTTGTGGCTTATGGGGGGCCTCTATGTTGATTTTTGTTATGTTCCTATGGGTCATCCTCTTCTGGTTCCCTGAAGTTGCTCGTCAGTGGCATTGGAGGTTGTTGTGGAGCTCTTGCTACTTTTTTCTAACCTACGGTGGGACCATGTGCTTTTAGGTGGTAGATCATGCTTCATAGTTCCTTTGTTGAGGTTTCTAAAGAACACAAGCTTATAATGAGATGGGGTGAACAGTATATTATCACTTTTTACTTTTCTTTCCAAAATAGTATTATCCAATATAATCAATGGCAATATCAATAGCAATAACTAAAGCAATGCACAAATCATCACACACAATAGAGACACCAATTTAACGTGGTTCACCCAATGTGGGCTACTCCACAGAGAAAATATTTCACTAAAATTTTCTCAATCAATATCTTGGGAATTCTTTCCCTATTATAATTTTTATGGACCTCTGTCCAAAGGAGGCACCAATCCCCTAATCAAGTTCATGAATATCTATCCATAGGATAACTTCTTTCTCCTTAGCTCTAACTGGTGATCTTCTAGAAGAAATATTGCCCAAAATACTCTGGCTAATGGATCTCTATCTACTGAAGACACTTGTCCTCACTACCCTGGCTAATGGATCTCTATCCTATGGAAACTATTATCCTCTATACTATGTTACCTTCAAAGCTCTATCACAAATATGTACTAAACATAGTCCTTCAGTCTAGCACAAATCTACTCAATTTCTATCTTTGGTCTAGTACAAACCTATCCTCAAATCTGCATCAAACTATGTCCTTGAATCTGTACTAAACATAGTACTTCGGTATAGCACAAATTTATCCTTAATATCTATCCTCTGATCTACACTAAACACAATCCTTCGATCTAGCATAAATATTTCCTCAATATTTGTCCTTAAGCCTTAACAAAATGTTTGACTCGATCTCAATTCAACTCTACTAGATCTACCCCAAACCTTAACTCAAGGTTTGAACAAATCAATAAATCAACTCTGCCCTCAATTCTTCTCAAAGACTTATCTCAAATCTACCTTGTAAGATTCCACAAAATCTCACACTAATCTATCCACAAGTCCTCTCTAGAACTTGTCCAAATATGCTCTACAAGTCCTCACTAGAACTTGTCCAAATATGCTCTACAAGTCCTCACTAGAACTTGTCCAAATTTGCTCTCAATCTATATTGTAAACTTCCACAAAAGCTCACACAAATCTGTCAACAAGTCTTCTCAAAGACTTACCTCACATCTGCTTAAAAAGTCCACACTAGAACTTGTCCAATCTCATAGAAATATAAAGAAAAATTTTAGAGACTCAATATGCTTCTCATTCAACACAATTCTCAATTACTTTCAATCACTCTTTCAGAAACATACAAAGAATTATTAGAGACTCAATATACTTCACATTCACCTCAATTCTCAATTACTTTCAAACACTCTTTTGAAACATATAGAAAATTTTAAGAGACTCAATATGCTTCACTCTCATCAACACTCAACCACTTTCTCAAATCAATTCAAAATATAGAATAAATTGTTTAATAGAACTTGAGCTATCACTTCACACATTCACTTGACTAGGCTCAACCAACTCTACTCAACCAATCACTGAATGAAATAAACCTTGCTCACAAACCCTAGTCCAAGCATATAAACACTCACTCAAAATATTTCCAACAATTCTTATCATTCAATCTCACATAACAATGATACTTATGTTCTTTGCAAACCCTAGTTCAAGTTCTTCACTCAACAACTCACTTCAACAACAATGCTTATAAAATAAGGTTTTATCAACAACTCTTTATTCTAGGAAAACCTTTAAGCATTAATTCAAAATATAGTCAACAACAAGGGTTCTCAATCATACAACAATGAAGTATGCATTCACTTCCATTTCAGAAAACTCATCCACTCAACAAAGAAAACTTAACAAAGTCCTTTTCACTCGAATCTTGTTTTTAGAAAACCTCAATCAATCACTCACTAGGAAGATGTGCCCATATTTTTTGTTTGATGTAGAAGTGCCTTTAGAAAACCTGTCTTCAATCACAATTTTTTTTTTTACCAATTTTAATGGTTAAGCAGCAATATCTCCTCAATTATTCACTCAAATTGATCCCTCAAAAAATTTCACCATACATAGCAATAAATCTCAATTACACCTTATCACTCCTTTATATTCAAAAGCACATAATAATGTCACACATTAAAATTTTCAATTTATTTTATTTCCTCTCAAAATATTTCAAATAATTGCCTTCATATTTTAATAAAATTAAACACTACCCTTATACCTCCCTTAACCTTAGAATGAAGTACTTTTAATTTTAAAAGTAAAGCCTTAGAACTCCCAACAAATAAAACTCTAGTGTCACTTCACTCATCAACTTTTAGACAAACCTTATAACTCTCGCACGAACAAAAACTATACCCAACTTTTAGACAAACCTTATAACTCTCACACGAACAAAAACTATACCCAAGAATAAAATACTTAAAGCAACCTTATAACTCCAAGTGTCACTTCACTCGTCAACTTTTAGACAAACCTTATAACTGTCGCACGAACAAAAACTATACCCAAGCTTAAAATACTTAAAGCAACCTTATAACTCCAAAAATAAAACAATCATTACCTTCTCACAACACCCACGATATTCGAAGTGCACACCTCCCTATTTCAAGTGCTTGGTAGCTTACCGACTGCACTAGCCCAACGACAGAAGTAATAGTGACTCCAGTATCCTATGTCTCTTCTCTTTTCACCGGCGGTGACCAATAAAAATTGTAACTTTGTCAAACCTTTTACTGTTGTCTTACCAAACACTACCGTTACGTTCACTGAGAAACTCACTACTGCATCGCCAAATATCACAGACGTGTTCGCTGTCTTTATATTTCTGAAACCTGAGAATCCTTCCTCTCGATTTTTGTGTGCCCTCCTATATGTTGCCACGTCACCAGAATAACTATTGTTCGGGTTAACTCTATTCCTCAAGAAATGCGTCGAATTTTGTCCTCGAAATCGATTGGTTCACTTCACCCTTTTTCACTTTCGTTTTTCTTTTTAAAAAGCATTCAATTAATAATTTCTTGTAGCAACCTTATAATATTTTATATGTAAGGTTGACCCTTTACTTAAGGGTGTCGGGGCTTCCGGCGCATCGTTTTATTTGCCGGGGTTAAATCCTTTTAAATTGGACATGGGTAAGGGTTTAAAAACATTGTATAATAACTTAGTTTAAAAATTTACATATTTAAATATTAAATTATTTAAATTTTAAATTTAAATAATTTAAAATATTAACAATTTAAACTTTTGTGTTTTGAGCGGCGTAAAAGGTTTAAAATGATTGTGGCATGGTGGTTATAGGGGCGGACTGCGCGAAGATCTGTGTGGCGGCTTCTAGGGCGAATAGCGCAGAATACTGTGGCGACCATAAAAAGTCGGGACGACTCGCCCGGATTCGTGGCGGCTACCGATTCCACCATGTAAATTCGAAAAAAAAAAAAAAAACAATTTAAAATTTTAAATTAAGTAACCCTAACCCTAGACTTAGGCATCCTCCTTTTTTAACTTTTAATATTATAATAATAAATATTAGAACATTATCTCCTTTATACATTTTCTTCGAAGCATTTACTCAATCTTTTGACCAATCATGTGAAGCCCTTAACCAAATCTCTTGGATTAAAATATAAATATTTTAACCCATAATTAACTTCATTAAACTCCCACTTGTACTGATATGGGATATCACCTAACAACTTGACATCAATGACAACAAATCTACTCAAAATTTCCAACTGTTTCCTTGGACCTCCCCACCATTTTCCTTGGCTCACATTTCTGCATTGTTGTTTCCTCTGTCTCCCTTGGCCTCTGAGTAGTTTCCCTACTACAACGAGATTTCATGGCCTCTGGAGTCCCATGGTTGTTGTTCCTCTTGCAAGCTTGTTTGGGATGATTGGTCCCTACTGTTGCATCCTCATGCTGCATCCATGTGCATCCTCAAGTGCAATTTTTTTGTGTTTCCCATTTTAAGTTCAAATTTGAATTTTTCAAATTGTTTTAATGGGCGTGATAGCCTTGTTTAAATTTTTTTGGGCAGGTTTAGCTTTTTTAAATTTTCTATCATGTGTTGTTTGTGTGGTTCTTTTGCATGTGTTTTTTGGTTATCATGGGTGGGGTGGCATTGTCCTAAAAATTCAAAACAAAAAAATAATTTTATCCTTTAAGGCTATCCTCTAGCCTTTCCTGTAAGGTTATCCTTAAGCCTATCCTGAAAGGCATTCCTTATGTCTTTCCACTGGATTTTGGTGTCCTTTTCTTTGGCCTTGAGGCCTTGTTTTTAGTCTTATGACTTGTTGTAATCAGGTTTTGGGATCCTTGATAAAAATCTATTTTTAATTTATTTTAACTGATAAAAAAAAAAACCTTCTTCATTCACATTATCCTAGAAAACATTATCCTTCTTTATTCCCCATCATCCCCATTTTCTTCTTCTTTTCATACATCCACTTCCTTCCTTGGCTCATTTTCTCCATCACCTCTCTCCTTTACCCCACTCACTCCCTCACTTTGACCTCTTTCTTATCACTCCCTATTCTACAACCACTACTATTTAATCATATGTTATCATTTCCATTTTTTTCTTCTTTTAATAATCTTAGAATTCATTTTTATTATTATTATATTGGTTCCACTTTTTAAATTTTCTCTTTGGTAATTACTTAAATTTATGAATAAAACAAGAAGGATCACAATAGGCATAACATTGTCTCACACACATTCCCTAAGAATATGAATCTACATAAGAAGTTCATAACTAATAACACATGGGGAACCTTTAAACATGGGTTGACAAAAGACATTAGGTTAAACGAAACCATGAGTACTCTCCCAATTGGCCTTCATCACATACATACACAAAATGGCCATTGAAAAAAAAAAAATTAGAGTTAGGATTGGCTTAAAGTCATATAAAAAAATCAACACCACATGGAATAGGTATACCAGATATATCATCCATGTATTTAATATTTAATATTATTTATCTACATTTAAGATAGTAAATACATATAAAAATTCAACATGTCAAATAAATCATATCTATAAGCATAACAACATGTTTTTATGAGCTTTGATGTTTGATACTATTGAAGTACTAGAAAAAATTTGTAGGTCTAATTGATGAGGGGAGTGGAAATCAATTCATCTTGACTTCTATTTTGATTTCCTCCTTGAATTTATATAAATGGGTCTCACTTAGCAACCAATATCTATATATTTAATGATCAAGTGACTCTTAATAAATATATCTTGTATTTAGTAATAGATGGTTATGGATACTTATAGCTATTTCTTGATTTCTTTCTCTTCTTTAAATGTAATTATTTATATCCTAAAATTATGTATTGTCTCTATTGAAGAACTTAATATAGCAATATAAGTATTTACTAAATCTCATGATCATGGAATCAATAATACATTGAACTTAATGGTAAATTAATTAGCATTCACTTGAATCATAGCTAAAATCATTAGGCCCAAGATGTTTGCCCTATTCTACTTAAACCCTATACATACAATCGATCTTCATTCATGGAATAACTATGATAATACATTTGAGTTGTTCTTATTATAAAGAATATCAATTAAAAATATATCTCACCTATGGATTCACTTTTATGTTAGATTGAAGTCTAATATGATTTCGTAGTGATCCTTTTCATGGATCATTCTTTGATATGCTTAGGTCAATTCTCTAACAATAATTATATGATTATAGAAATAACTAAAAGAAATTATATTTAATGTTTTATTTAAATTTTTTATTATGTATTTAAAACTATACTATAATCCTTTGATTCATAGTTTCAATCATTCAACCTACTAAATTTGGTTAAACCATTTCAAATACTAAACCACCATTATATAAATCTATCAAAAATAACATATAAAATATCTTCAACCTACCCACTAAACAATGGATCAAGTGCATTATAACCTAGATTACTACATAGGTGTAATGCATTAATTTACTAACCTTTAAATGGTGAACTATTTTTATTGTATGAGTAAAAAATCATATTCTCCATTTAAGCATCACCAAGTGACCTTACATGAGGAAACGAACATGGTATTGTCATTAGTAAATGGATTGAGTATAAAGCCTTCCTTTAATAGAGTAAGTTTTATAATCATAAAACATACATTCTATTTACTCACCTAATAGAAAAAACCTTGATAACAAACATCTATCTCTATTGATCAAAATCAGAGGAAAAACATGTGATAATGGATCCAATGGTGGATTACTCGTGCTTTCATTTGTATATGTAGTTGAGGGTATATAAAATATTTACAAGACATATACATAGAATTCAAAATAATGATAACATTGCAACTAAGGAATTAGATCATGCAATATTCAGGAAGCTTAGATATGTTCAAAATATTTTATTAAATGAACAATGTTTTCTATCTAGGTAATAAATCAAAATGTTGAAATAATTATCTAATAATACAAAGATACTATATTATTTGTTAATAGATATATAATTAGTCTATGAGATTTTCATGGAGTTTAGGGAGATCAATTTAGTGAGAAAAAGAGATATGTAATAAGGTATAAAGAGTCATATAAATCACATCAACCTTCCTCTTTATTTATTACTATATTATACATTTTTCATTATTATAATAGGCTATGCACAATTGTTAAATTGTATGGTGCAAAAGGAATACAATTTGTAAATATTAGGAGCATAAGATTTATATGATGCTAGAACCACAAATTTTAATTTTCACAAATAATAAAAATATATTAGTGATTCTTTTTGCCTTCAAAGTGTTTAAATATGAAGTAAAAATATTTATTGATTAGTACTAGCATAAATATAGTTATTTATTGAAGCTATATTTAAGTTCTTAGGTTGATAAAAAGTAATAATCTTTTTAGAGCTTTAATTTGATAATTAGAATTAAAATTATAAAGGAGGAATATCTTTCAACTGTTATTAACTCTAGTAGTACAAAACATGAACATTGATGTGGCTAGAAAGCATCCCAAACTAATGAATTAATCTTTTTCCTCCAATTTAATTGTTTCTTAGTCTAATAAGCTATGGCTCCAAAGGATATGAAGGAACATGAGTGTTGAATTTTAAAATTTGTGTACAGAATTTGACTCAAAATAATATCTCATTTAAATATATACTTAAAAATAGGATTTATCCTAATGTTGACAAGATGTTGGGCCTTAAAATGCACTTAAATATCTAGTATTTTAGGTACCTATTCAAGTAATAGTTGACAAGATTTCTACTTGGACCTCCTTCTTGAAAGTCAATATGTTTAACAAGTTGAGATTATGTCATTTGACTTGATGTTATTTTATTATTATTATTATTAAGGTAATATCATAAGTATAAAAATAAAAAATAATAATATTTTAACTATTATTATTATAATATTTTATGTAATAATTCACTAACTAAATCTAATGTATCTCAATCCTTAATATGAGGATCCCCTAAAAACTGGTACTTGCGTGGTTTACTAGATTATAAATTCACAGTGACTACATTCCATTTTTAGTTACATCAAACGTATTTATTTAAGGGTCAATATCCTAAGATAAGGATTTAAAACATTATATTTTGATCTAATTTTATAAATATCAACTAGTTAGAGTATAGTAGATCAATTTTAAGTTAGGCCCTTAGTTGATGGGATCAACACATGCAAGTTTATTGAATTATTATTATTATTTAAAATGTATAGAATGTTATATATATATATATATATATATATATATAAAAGCCTCGTAAAGCAGGTTATCTATCATTATCAATATTTATTTAATATGATATTAAAAAATTGTATAAAGGTGAATCATACATAATTAAGGTATTTCAGTTTTTGTTTATATATATAAAGTTGAATGAAGTTTAAATAACTTAATTATGTATGATTTGTCATTATACAACAAAGATTGATTTTGATTTGTAAATTTGCTTTTTATCTTAATGAAGTTAGTATATGCTCATACTTATTATATTTCTTTGGCAAAAACCCTATCATTTTGTATAAATTTTTTATGCTTTCACTAAATTCCTTAGTTTAGGACATTGGTCAATCATACCATAAGCACTTCGAAGCAACTTGATCAATGGGATAGGTGTAATTACCATAAATTATAATAAGAAAAGGACATGGAAGAATAAGATGGTGAGACACATGGATAATTAAGGGTAGGATTCATTACAAAAGGATATTATATCTTGAATGGTGGTGGAAGTGCTATTGAGAGTGCTATGGAAGTTGTAATACAATGATAAAATATGATATTTGTAGGGGATGTCAAATGGAGGAATCGTTTATTTCTAAATGACATAAGATAAAGAAATCAAGATGCTATCTTTAGAAAATGATTGTAGAAATAGTTACTAAAATATCCCACAAGCAATATTTTCAGTCTACTTTACAAAGTTTATTTCATGTTCCTCCATGTTGAGGTTCAAAGGTATTATTAGATGGCTATTATTTTTTTATAATGAAAATTTTTAATTTATGATTAGCTAATAAAATTATGTTCTTAATAATAGAAAGAAATAAATGGTTGTTTTGGGATCAAAGTAATAAATTACTTTAAATTTATATTTTTAATTGAAATATATCTACCCTATATTATATCATGAATATGTTACCATAGTATTTCAATAGGCCATATAACATATTATAATAACATTACAAAAATTATGTATATATCACCTAACAAGATATAAACCTTGGTACTATATAAAAAGTGGGCATACTATGATCATGCAAATCAAAACAAATCATGAGTACGAGTTCCTTTTTGCATGGGATCACTCTTAATATTGAGGAGACATTTGTGAGGCCTAATTATATAATCTGATAGGTACATTTAACACATACATAGGACTTTTAAAATCTTAATCCTATCCTAGAATGCCAATATCTGATTATGAATATGCAAATATGTAAGTACGAACATGATGCAGAAACACAAGGTCCTATGCTACATGATTCTTTACTTTGAATACTTGCAAAAAAATAATAACCTTTATTTTTATTTTGATAAAGGGTCCAAGGAAACATGTAACCAAATAGATTTACCCTATGAAGCAACAATATACATGTTTATTTAATTACCCAAATGTAGAAAGGAAAACAAGATTTGTTCCCTTTTTTATTTATAAAAAGAAACTAACATCCTATTCCCTTTTATAAATTTTATTATAAAACATGATAAGAATATTGTAAAATGATAGATCTAATGCAATTAAATGGTGGCATTAATAAATAAGTGTTTGATCTTATTCCTAATTTAATAAATAATACCTATTGCTACTATAGCAATTTTGTAACTAAAAATGTAAGTTTGATCCCTTTTTGAAAAACCCTTCACAAAAACTATTCCAATAATTACAATAGTAGAAACAACCTAAATTTACTAATTTGAGACTAAACTAAGTGGAATAAAAAAATGTAGTACCTAATATAGAACCAATACAGAAGTGCCATAGGGTGATGGAAGCACCACAAGATCATAGAAATGCCACAAAGTTATAGAAGCACCATAGGGTGACGGAAGCTCCATAGGGTGACAGAAGCACCATGGATGATAGAAGTACCAAAAGGTAACAAAAGCACCACAAGGTGAAAAAGTGTCATGGGAAAAGCATTATGGGATGACGAAATCACCATGGGGTGATAAACATAACTTTACGATATTATCATAGTTGTATGACACTTTTTTCGAAACCTACAAAAATAAATAAATAACTACAAATAGAAATAGAAAATAAAGTATCAATGTAGAGGGATTTACCTAATTTTTGAAGGAAATAACTAGCTTCCTTGCTTGAAGGATAAAATGTCTATTTTATTTTAATAACAATAAAACTAGGCACAACATAAATAATGCAAAAATCATCAATAATAGAAAAATGAGTGCAAAAAATATAAACTAAATGAACAAAGGTTGAATATTCTTGAAAAGGGAGTAGATACCACCCATATCTATGAATTACATCTTCTTTGGTAAAAGGGTTTTTTGTAGGATACCTTGTTGATTTATTCCAATATCAATTTGATGCTTGATAAATGTCTCAATGTTGATTGTACATTTAATTGTATGTTAGGAATGGATCCAATGTGTAAGAAACCATCATATATCAATGAAATTATAATTTTATATAAATGGAAATAAGATCCTCTTCATGTGATTCTAGCAAAATTAAAGTACCTATAAAATGATTAATCCTTTCATTGATTACCGAAGGATGGTTTTATAGATCACCCAAACCCCTTGGAGAATATGTTGGAGATTTGTGCAAAAGGAAGAGGTGGAAGGTTTGGGTGAGTTTGTAGGATAGTTTATTAGAGAATTTGCATGGATTTAATTGGTGTGATTGAAATTTTACATGAATTTAAGTGGTTTTATTAGAATTTTACATGGAATTAAGTGGTTTTATTGCATAAGATTCCATCTTAATGTGCACATATATTATCGATAGGATGAGATTCAAAGGTAATGAGCAATAACAAGAAGTTAAGCAACAAAATTTTTAGGTTTAACAATGACAATTCAAAAGTGCCATAGTAGTAAGAAAGCACTACAATACTTTTGTTCATAGTGTTATCATCCTTGAACTTTGGGAGGTAGGAAAAATCAAATAGCTTGATTGACAAAAGTGGTATACAAAAGCAACATATAAAAGTTCCATAGTGCTTTTGTAGGTTTATGGATATTTCATTTCTAGAATTTTTGGGTACTAGTCCTTAGATGAGTATAAACATGTTTATACTTATTGGAAATATCCTTTTGAGATTGATCTAATGGTACTAGTTTTGTGAAATTTTATGAAGTTTTAAAATAGTTTTGAAAAGCTAAAAAGGTTAGTTGCATTTTGTCTAGAATTTGGGTTCAACAGAGTTGAATTGAATTTATTTGTTTATAAAACTAATTAATGGGGCTAATGAATAATTTAATGGTTAGTTAGCATGCAAAATTGGGTGTCTACATTTTACCTCTTTTTTATTCTTTTATTATGAACTAAGTGCATCAAAAACCATCACAGATATCCCAATTTCATAGTAGAGAAAATGATCTTGTTTTCTTAAGGTCAAATGATGGTATCAATATTAAATTTGATTTAATCATGCCTAGGTTATGCCTCCTCAAATTTTATAGGGAAATGCACATTAGACTAAGGAAACTCGATTCATCCTTGACCCACACAAAAGCAATGATGAAGAGTTGGAAATAGAGCATGAAAAGGTAGAGAGAGATTGAGGTGTTTCAAGTTTTAAAAATTTTAAAAGGTTGGATAAAAAGGAAAAAGGTTAAAATATAGAAAAAGGGTAAATAGCGGGTATAAAAGGGAGGGGAGGGATAAAATGAAGTCATTTCCATTGTGCGAAAGAAGAGGGAGAGAATTTTTTTAGAGGAAGTTATGAGTGATATTTGTGACAATGGTGAAACAAGTGTGTCCAAGAGACCATTCTAATGTAATTCAAGTGCCACAACTAGGAGGCAACATAGTGGTCCTGATAACTCACCAAAAAATTTCTACTTTTCATTTTTAAGTGGCCTTGATAAGTGATCTGAATTTTTCTACTTTTCATTTTTTGTTGTTTAGTTAGTTTGTCATGTAATTTTTGTATGCAAGAAGCTTTTTCCATATTTTATGCCTTGGATAATTATTTTTTTGAATTTCATGCTTTAATGAGAATGAGCACATCCATACAATGCTTTAACATTTATACAATGCTTATTCAGTGTTGACACATGCTAGATTTTTGTATGGAACTTTCACATCTTGATAGTGCTATTATAGTTATACTATACTTTTATGACTATATGTCATGTTTGTATAAAATGTCCATATGGTGATTTTATTGTATCTAAATTACATGGTCAAATGGTGTGTTTTTACAATGCTATTACATCCATATGGTGTTGTTGGATCATATGACACATTCATGTGATATTTTTTTTAATTTTTGGATCAAATTGACTAACATTTTGGCATATTTGGTTGATATAGACCTATTAAGTGGTATTTAAGCTATAGGAGAGGTGTATGCATGTACTATAAATCATCTAGGATTTTTTATATGGGACTAACTATGATTTGCTGGTAGCAGTAGGGCTATACCATAAATATCATATTCTAAAGGTGAATTTGACTATGCTCCACTAACAACGTTAGTAGAATTAAAGGAATTAGAGTTGAGTATATGTCATATTTTGAAAGGAAGGATGATAATGACTTTGTGGATGATATTCCAAATATAAACTATAGGTGTAGCAATTTAGATTAGACGGGATCTGAGGTATTACCTTCAAATATTGAAAAGGCAAGAGGATTTTTTTGATGGTATGATATGGTTTTGAAATAAATACCACATTTAGAGTAGGTTATTTGAATCAACAAAGCATGCTTCTATGTTTATTATTATCAAGAGTCCTAGTGGGAGATATGAGGAGTATGGTGCATTAGGGATGGAGGAGTATAATAGTAGATATGAGGTATAATCAATTTATGTTTACATGGGGTCTAGTGATACTAGGATGGCTATACCAAACAATTCATTTGTTGTTGTATAGAGGAAGGCACTATTTTTTATGCTACACACTTTTATAGGTCTTGGTGTGGAAGCACATGATAATCATATGACAACTATACCTCCTAGTGAGGGTAGATGATTGGAAAGTATCTTTGGATTTTAGATGAGCATAAATATTTGAGAAAAGTTAGGGAAAGTCAACCGAGATGTGACTATTAACTATTTAGAATACAAATCACAACTTATATGTAGAGCAAATTGTATGGTGATCGTATCAATTATACCCTAGATGAGAAGATGATGACTAGCATTATCTTGAGTGAGTCAAAATCTGTGGTTAGTGGGGTCAAAATATGTTATGAAGCTACACTATTTTGACCATGTGTTGGTACAATTTGACCAAGTATAGGATGTGCTAGAGTTCCTAGTGTGGTTTAGGAGAGCTACATAGGAGAGAGGTTTCAGTGTCTTTCCCAATACTAATAGCTTTGTAGAGGATGATGCTAATGATTCTACATCCTAAGAAAGATGATCCAAGTTTGATTAAGGAGTACCATAAGTGGTATGAGGGGATTTGAACATAATGAATGATGATTCTTGATTGAAGCAATTGAGGATACAAGAGCGGGTAGAGTCAAATTTATAAAGGCACTTATAGGAGGCATGGAGGAGGTAGATATAAAGTCAATTTCTAGTAGTAGTGTCATCTCTTCCTATACTACCATTCTTGTAAGATGAAATGAAGGAGGTAGGAGGTACCATGTCACTTTTTACTAAGTTTTAGGGAGAGTGAGAGGGTGTATTATGATGGATAGCTAAGCTAGAGGCAGAGAGAGATGGGTTGATAGGCTAGTTGGTGACCTATAATAAAAATTATCATTTAGAGGAGGAGAGGGATAGGGAGATAGGCTATCTAGGTATGGAGCAAGATATATTGATCATAAAGAGATATAAGTAGGTGGTTGAGTTATAAGGATAGGTGGCTCAACTAGTGAGAGAGAGCATTGGGTAGAAATGACCATAACAATGAAGTAGACCATCTAGGATCTAATATTTGATTTTGACATTGTAGTAGCATGGTTTGTAATTTGAGGGTGAGATATAGTTTGTGTACTACTAGAGTGGATATCATAGTTACATGGATATCTTGGATAGACACAAAGCTAATTGGTCAAATCATAGGGGGATTTGGATCTTATATAGAGAGATATTTAGGTCATTTATATGGATATTTAGACTAGGAATAAGGAGATCTACTGATGGCCTAGGAGGAGTTGTAGATTGTGTAGCAAAACCTACAAATAGAGATTGAGTGAGTAGCACACTACAACGTTCGATAGCATATTGTGGTGTCTATTAGTGAATGACTTCCTTCATCTACTAGGACACTGCAATAGACATACATGAAATTAATAATTTGGGCCTCCTGGTAGTTACTGTGAATGCCACTACTAGCTAGTGAGTACAAGTGATTTATCCATTTATAATGGTGTACTATTTAGGAAAATGTTTCATTTTTGTGATGTCATTATAATATGAAATAATTTATATTAATATATATATATATATATCCACATTTGTTAATGTGATAAAATATAATGTAATGATATTTTATGTTAATTGATTTATGATGATTAATTATTTTTTTGTAAAAAATAATTTATATCACAAAATTAAAATAGAAGAGATACATTGCTTGTCTTTCCATAGACACATATGTTATGTTACATTATTTATCAGCTAATCTACTATAGTAACCCATGTATAATAGGAACAACCTAATACATTAAATTATAGAATTAAATACATATAATGTTGCTACCATCTAGAGATATAATAGAGAGATGATATTCCCTAGTTTGTGGTGCCCACCATCTAGGCGGATAGCCTTAAAAAGTGAGGTTGCATTTATCTAGATCCTAGTTTGCCATTGCATCTACAACTCTGTTTTATTCTCTCGATATGTGATTGTATTTCATAGACAAAATTATTGTTTGTACCATTTGAATCTTATCTACGATTCTCCTTAATCTCTAGTCAATATTCCTATTCTCCCTTGGATTCTTTAGATGGTTATCATGACTTGTGAGTTAGGTTTTATTTGGACCTTCTTCCAAACTACATTAATTGTCTCTTAGAGCCCTCTAAGGATGCCACAATCCTCTACTAGGTTGTTGGAAATAATGCCAAGATTCTCTACAAATGTGGAAACTAGAGTCCCACTATCTTCCTAGCCCTCCCACACTGGATCTTCCTATATTACCCTATGATGCCCCATCTATGTTATTTTTTTCCCGATCCTCAAGGGGAGGCTACCACTTTTCCTTTCTAACTACTTTTGGGTGTCTTATGGTTGTCATTTATTGATTAATAGCCTTAGGAATAATTTTTAATCTACTCATGACCTATTCTAATTGTTGGTGGGGTTCTTGGGGATACTTTAGTGTATATTGGGCTATCTCTACTATGTTGGTTGTGGTATTTTTCCAAATATAGTGGATATACTTAGACTATTGTTTGAATATGTGGTTGTTTCTTTCCTTCCATATGTTCCAAATTAGGAGAGTAGTTCCTACCCATACTATCTACCTAACATACTAGTCTACTCCATATTGCGTACTCTATTCACTCCATATATGCTCCAGGGTGGTAAAGCCAAACCAGTTAATACCAAGTATGATAGTCATCATTTTTCAACTTTGAGGTTATAGGACATTCAATAAATAATTTAAAGAGTATTTTGAGGTTATATCCACACATATCATACATGAAAGGACCATGGTAGCCTCTTTTCATAAGTTACTCCCATATTAGTACCCTTTTATATAGAAGAAGTGAAATGAAGAATCTCATCTTAGACTATAATGGTGTGCCCATATTTGTTTGAATAAGTATCAAAGTGGGTTGGGAGTACTTTGGCATAGAACTGCATATCCACTTACTATTGTATACTCCCCTTGACTCATGTTTCCCCATCCAAAGGAAACCTTTGCTTGAGACCAAGAAAGTGGTCTCATTTGTAGAGTTTGTTGGATATTGATCTTCTACCTCTCTAGGATTTGAATTGGTCATTCGTCTATGGGGATCTAGTTTCTCCCAACTTTAAAATTTATAGTTTAATACCTATAATATTTTACTACATTTATCAAATTTGCTCTATGTAGATATTCCATGAAGGAACTCCAATCTAGAAATTGACCCACCAAAGGTTGGTGCCCATCCCAAGAATATATCCAAAAGTTTACATGTTGACCATTGTGAATTATCAAAAATATATCCTTCTTTATCATCTCCTTTCTTATCCTCAAAACTACTAATATGGGGCATCTTCTACTAGGTAGCTGGTGTTGAATAATGACTGCCAAAATTTTATTTTCTATATATTTAGCTCCTACACTTTGGGCTCATAGTGCATCGGGGTTGTTTAGCATCCTCCAATATAGATTAGCTACTAGTGCCTCGTTTTTATTAACTATTGATATAAATAATAATCTCCCTTCATGCTTGTGAAGGAATAAATTTTCCCAATGCACCAACGTCCATTTTATTTCCTCCTTAGTGCTCCTCCAAAGGAGTTAATGATTTATTTGATCTAACTCTCTCAACACTACCTTTGGAATATCCAAAAATATAGAGATATAAATATATATAGATTAAAGTATTGATTTAACCAAGGTTATTCTTCCCCATGATGATATCTATTTATTAGTCCATTTTTCTATTTTTCTTTTTACTATGTCAACTAGCTAGGCCCAATCGTTCTTTTTTCTCCCTTTTTTAAGAGGAACACCTAAGTACATGACGGGAAGGGAGGTCTTATAGTATCTTAGTTTTTCAAGAACCATGATCTCCTATCTAGGTGAGTAGTAGAAGAAAATGACTTTGGATTTTTTCTCATTGATCTATTACCATGTGGCTCTTGAGAAACAACTTATAATATATTTTATTCTTGAGGCTTCCTTCACTGTTGCTTTCCACAACATAGTAAAGTCATCAACAAACTGGATATGATTTATTAGTTTGTCTCTATTTGTAATAGTAATTCTTGTTAATGTTTAGTTTTATCTATATTTTGCCATTGTCCTTCCTAGGAATTTATCTAGAATGATGAATAGATATGGGGAAAGGTGATCTACATGCCTAATACCTCTAGATGTAGTAAAAAATTGTGAAGGGCAACCATTGATCAAAACTAAATAGGAAACTTATTAAATACATCCCTTGATCCAATTTGTCCATTCCCATGAGAAGCCAAATTGATCCATTACTTTGAGGAGGAAAGCCCAGTCCATCCTATCACATGCTTTGAATAAGTCTAATATAATAAACATGGATGAGGATTTATATGATTCCATGGAGTGAATAGCCTATTGAGTCAAAACCATTTCATCCATTATCTTTCTACCTTCCATAAAATCACCTTATTCTAGTGATATACTCTTATGCAAAAGTAGTTTGATCCTTTTTACCATTACCTTTATGGTTATTTTGAGCAAGACATTACATAAAGCTATTGGTCTAAACTTGGTAATGTGCTCTACATCTTGTGCCTTTGGTATCAATGCTATATATGATTTATTGATTTCCTTCATTACATATTTATCTTTTCTAGATTTATCAACCACATCCAGAAGGTCCTCATGTAGGATATCCCAAAATTCTTGGTAGAATTTAATGGGGAATCCATCTAGGATAGTATTCTTGCCTTTTTATATTTTTAAAACCACCTATTATTACTCTTTGGTAGTTACTGATGAAATCAAAACTAAATTGTCCTCCTCTATTATTAGTGTAGGCATATTTTCTAACACCTCTCCTTGGGCTTCCATATCCATAGGTTCTACTATGAATAGACTCATAATTGTATACTGCAATAGACCTCATACCTTCCCATGTGTGGATAGTATCTCCTAATTTTGTTCTCACGGATGGTATGAATTTATGAGATTTGATCCCTCTATTGGAGCCATTAGATTCTATATTTTTTCTTCCATAATAAATCTTCCATTTTTTCCATTCCCCTAGCTAGAATGTAATCCTAATATATGTCATACTTAGACCCTCTATGAGTCTATCCATGTGGATCTTTTTATTCAAATATTTGATTTGGGATATCACTTCCAAGATTTTATTATTGACATCTCCAAACTCTTCCTAGTTCTAGGTTCTTATCTTGGATCTGATGTACTGAAGCCTCCTCACAAAGTAGTACATATTGTTTTAATTCTAAGGTTTTCTTTCCTTATAATATTACTACACTTTGGGCCTAAAAGAGTTATCTCTAAACTACATCAATTGGAATTCAAATGGTAAGTGTTAGGCCTTGGATTTCCATAGTTTTATCATGATTGGCCAAAGATCTGAGACTGTTATTTAGGACATTCACCCTAGGAATGTGCCCCTGAATTAAAAAATTGTTTATAGTAGGAATGTATCTAATATTTTCAAAATGTAGGTAGATCCTTACCTTCTATTAGACTAGGACATCATACCATTGTCTGGATTGACATCCACAAGATGGATTTTTTTGATGTATTCCTTCATAAGGTTTGTGCTTCCATATAAGCTACAATTTTCCTCCAACTTCTCATCCAAGGATATGATGATATTGAAATATCCTCCTATCAGTGCCCATGCTTAAGGTAGTTTGGTAATAATGTAGTTTATTTCTTCCATTGTCTACATTTCTCCTCTAGTATAGTAGGTGTATAAACATTCATGTAGAGCATAACTTGGCCTGATTTCCTACTTTGAGTTGCTACCACTAAGAGACCCCAACTACCTGCCACTTGGTGGATAACTACCTCTTTAGGGTTCCAAAGGAATGCAACACCTCCTGATACCCCTTGGGAGATGAGGGATTCCATTCTTCCAATAGGCCACACTTTCTTTACAATTGTCTTCATCTCTTCAACCAGAAGCTTCATCTCCTGAAGGAAGAGAAGTTGTAGTCAATTTTTTTGTATCATTATTCTAATTCTATTTTGTTTTGAGGGAATCTCCTTGAGTCCTTTAATGTTCTGAAAAATGATATTCATTAGTATTGGGAACTAAATATGTGAGTAAGATAATTTACCTTACCTTATGTTATTAGATTTTATCCTTCTTTCTCCACATGGTGTTGATTAGTTTTGAAGCCTACATTTTGATTAGTGTTCATTTCCATCTTCTTACTTGTCTCCTAGCTTAGCTCTCCTAATTATAGAATAACATCCAACCTTGGCATATGTATGTACAACACTAGGGTATTATTGATAGATCCAGTGAGCTCTTCCTAGGATCTCGGTAGTTTTTTTATGGTGCATACCTTTAATAAAATATTAATATTATTTTTATTTCCTCCCTTGTTTATTTCGATAGTATGTTGGTTGGTTTAATATTTCTTGTTTGTTGCTCTACATAATTAAGGTTGTGTTAGGGGTGCTATTTACCTCTTCTAGCATAATATTACTTCCTTCCACCATGGAAATACAACTCTAGTATTTTGTCTCTATTGTATCCTCCTCATCATCCAAAAGATCATCAATGTAGATATTGCCAAATATATTGTTTAACACCACTTCCTGATTCTTCACTATCGATTTCTTTTGAATATTTTTTGAGCACTTGGAACCCTTTAGGATTTGATTCCTCTCTTCCATGCTTTAGGATATTATGTGGGATTTATCATGCTAAATGGCCATATTCATGGTATATTATATAGCAAAAAGTTATGTTCTCATAATCCACCTCCTACTCCCATGTTTCCTTTCCAGAGTTGAGGATGATCTTATAGAGGGAGAAAAATGCCTTGCTGCATACAATTCTTGGCTAGATTCGCAAGAGAAATCCAAGGTGATCATGGGGGTATGTTGTTCAATACACTCAGTGCTAAATAATGAGGTAAGGGTTCACCAGGAATGGTCTAAGTAATCGCTCCAAGTCATCTGGTTTTTAAGAATGTTCAATGTATTTGATTCAAGATAATCACCTAGATTTGGCCTTTTTAGATCTATGTTATAAAATATAAAGGACAATGTAGAAATACAAAATGCAAGAAGAAAAGAGATAACCCTAGAATGATTCTTTCTTTGAATGCTTCCTAAACCTATGATTTCAAATACCTAGATATCAATTAAATATATTTATTTTAAATCAGATCTAGGGTTTTATAATATAAACATAAGGTACTCAAAAAACAACTTAAATATTATCTAGAACACTTATTTTATCTAGTGGTTGATCCTTGCTTTTATCCCTTGTTTCCCAGTGATGTCAACAATTCATGTTGCTACAAGATAACTTAACAAACACTTGGAAAATATAATAAGTGTTAGGGGTCCTACTTAGGCCATTTTACAAGAATGCTTTTAGGCATAATAGTCATTCCCCTCAGGTCATTTTAGCTGACCTTTGAAAATAGAAGTGAAAGTTGAACTTCAGAATACGAAAAAGCATAATAGAATATAGTAGAATAGAATAGTAAAATAGAGTACAAAATGCCCTAATATGGTTCAAGTGAAATATATAACATATATCTAGGTTTTGGAACAACTATTTACCCCCAAACATAGTCTGGGAAAAAGTACACCCCGTAATAGGTGACCACAATTTTTCACAAGTGAAATAAGACCTTGTAGAGACTCGAGCATGATTTCACAGAAGCTATGAAAAAAAAAATATATATATGTGAATACTCAATTACATAAATAAAAATATCAAAATATGCATGCAAAAGAGTGAAATCACCTAGTAGACAATGTAGAAGCAAGCAAAAGGGTTGAGACCTCCTAAATAGTTGATCTCTCCTTAAGGCTTCAACACAAATCCACCAAAGTGAGCAACAACAATCATTAACCCAATGTAATAGAGAACAAATCAAACTTCACACTTTAGAGTTAGCTTGCTTGCAGGAGAAGAAGAATAATGTAGATCAGTTAGCAAGCACTTCTAAAAATGATTGAATTATCATTCACTTTCATTATTTTTATTTTCATGCTCTTAAAATGATTTCAAACCCTCATTATATAGCATATTTGAAGGTGAAATGGGTGGGAAAATCGAGGAGGGCCAACTTAAAATATGCCAACATCAAATAAGTACGATTTCCTTAGATAAAAACCATAAAAGGCAAAAGCATGCCCCATCAAGACCAACCACAATTTCACCCTATGCAAAATTGTGCCCCATCAAGGGTGAGCGTGATTTCACATAGAGAGGGAAAAAAGGATAAAGAGGGTGGGGAGGCCTAAACCTTGCCCTAGGCAGGTCTAGGGGGTCTCCTAGAGGGCTTAGGGAAGATTACCCACTAAATTAGGTCAATTTTTTGTGTCTATATTTTGTACCCTCTTTAATGCATTTAAGGCCAATTAAATGCGTCAAAGAAAGATGTAGAATCCTATGGGTAAGAAGATAACAAACACATAAAATGGATGGACATGTTTGGGTAAATATATGTTACAAAATGGGTATCACGAAGGACACACAAGACTTTTGCACACTACGCGAGACGTTATTACCATTATTGCCTCTATGGATAGGGTGCCTGCTAGAGTTTCTAAAGGAATGAAAATTCCTTAAGAAACTCGAAAAATACCAAGGAAAGAAAAGCAAAACATAGAGAACAAAGCAATAAAATAAAAATAGAGTAGAGGATATTGGGTATAGCATGAATCTAATGTAGCTAGCATGAAATGCATAGATTAATAGAATAAAGTGAAAGAAAGAAGAAAGAAAGAGGAAGAAGATCCAAAGATCAACCATATAAAGTGATAGAAACTAATAAATAATCTTGAATTAAGGGTGTTACACCCAAAATAATTGTCCAAGTATGAAGTAAAAACTTGCTATGGATGTAGTACTCGCTAATATGGATATATGGGCAAAAATATGGATCATAACCCGTGATGGGTGATTGCTCAAATGATTAAATTATGGAGTGTAACCTACTATGGATGATTGCTCGCTAGTGACTACTTTGGGGTGATTACATGCTAGGATGTATGTTGAGGCTTGCTAAAATGGCCAAGACACTTATCTTATAAAAGGATGTTGAGCTCACTGAGTCAAAATAAGCATAAACCGATATGGGTGATATGTTTTTGATGATATGAATGATGTATTAGAACATACTACTCGATAGGGGTGTGTAATAATATATATAAATACAAAGTCATATGGGCATAACCCAATGTGATTGTGTGCATGTGCTAGAAGAAATAAGAAAAATAAAGCAAGGAGAAAAGAATTGTGTGTGTGTTTACCCCAAGCTTGAAGTTTCAGCTAGTGAAAATTCAAGAGGGAGGAAGTGTGTAAAATAAGAATAGAAGAAACTATATCCTTATATAAATAAAAATAACATAGGATAAATAGGAATTATGCAAAAGACAAAGACATACCATAAGAGGATTACATTCCTTGAATTAGGAGAGAAAATATGATCGTTGTAAAAAAAAATTAAAGTCAAGGAATACAAGAAGAGATAAGAGAAAAAAAAAGCAATAGAGAGCGAGAAGAGAATAAGGGATAAAAAATTCATGGGCCCTAATTTGGGGCTCTGCTAGGCATAAGAACCCAAGTGAAAGTGCAATACATGTGAGCTATGACCTAATTAGATATCATCACATGCCATTGTCATGAATCCTTAAAAGCTACATGAATAAGTAGTCATGAGCATGCAACAATGTAGGTATGACAAGTAGAAGTACAAGAAATAGAATGTTAGGTAATCATACAAAGTATGATAAGGAAGTCAATGCAATATGAGCAAACAAGAAAAATGCAATATGAGAAAACAAGAAAAATGCAATATGATCTAAGTTATATGAAAAATAAAATGCAAACAATGGATCAAGCATAATATCTTTTTAGATGCATTATATTCATAGGTTCCTTAAGTTATTTACCATATAGAGAAGCCAAATGATAGGCACATAAGCCATACTTGGCCGTTATAACAAAGGGCCCTAACCAATTAGATTGAAACTTACCTCAAAGATCAACACGAGCATTAGTTTTCTTATAGTTTTCCTTGAGTACTAGGTCCCCAACCTCAAAATAATGATTGTAAACTTTTTTAGAATATGATCATCGAAGTCTATCCTGATAGGCTCACAAATGCTCTAAGGCATGAATGCACTTTTCATCTCGCAGCTCCAATTGGTACAAATGGTCTACACATTACTCATTACTGATCAAGGTATCTTGCAACAAGATGCACAATGAGGGAACCTCAAGATCAAAATTAAATACCACCTCAGACCCATAGACTAAAACTTATGGTGAGGCACCTATGGGGGTACACACACTAGTGTGATAGGCCCACAAAGTAGAATAAAGTTGGATATTCCAATCATGGTTGGTCTTACTAACCAAATTTTTTAAGATCCTGATCAAGAAATTATTTAGTGCTTTAGATTATCCATTACCCCGAGGGTAACAAGGAGTTGACCACCTGTACTGAATCTTGTACTTAGCACAAATATTATGAAAATCCTTTTTCTTAAAATAAGTGTCATTGTCAAAAATAATCATTGAAGGAATCCTAAACCTACAAAGAATCTGGTTGAAGATGAACTTAGAAACTTGAGTTCCAGTCACTATAGCTAGGGGTATTGCTTTGACCCATTTAGTGAAATACTCAATTGCAATAATTATAAACTTGTGATCATCAGAAGATATTGGATGAACCTTCCTAATAATGTCCAATCCCAACATGGAGAATGACCAAGAAGAAGATATAACTTGAAGGTTTTAAGAAGGATCATGATCAATATGATCATGGCATTGAAACTTATCACAACATCGAACATATTCACATGCATATTTCTCCATGAAAATCCAATAGTACCCCATTCGAAGGAGCTTTTTGGCAATATCATTACTGCTGAAATGACCTCCACATGAACCTTCATGAGCATCACCAAGAGCAAGTCGGGCTTCATCGAAGTTAAGAGGATGCCTTAAAAATAATATTGATACAAAGTATTGCCAATTATGATGAATAAACATGCTCTTTTATGTAAAATCTTACATTAATTATGATCTAAACCATTAGACATCGAGCCATTTTTAAGAAAATTAAAGATGTAGGTATACCATGGTTTAGATGAGGAAGCTCCAATGGTCAAACAATCTAATGAAACAAGACAAGAACCAAGAGACATAGGTTCCCAGAGTTTTCTAATGATAATCGATGCCTGATAATATTATAACTCCATAGGGAATAAGGATGCAATAGAGGCCATGACATCTGCATGGTAGTTTGAGGATCTAGGGATAGAATCTATGGTTACTCGATCAAATGAGGAAAACAACTTGATGATGATATTCTTGTGGGGCTTAATTTTATCATCCCAAGTTTGATAAACATCGTTGATATGATTAACTAAAAATCAAGAGTCACAAAAGACCAAAGAGAATCCAACTTGCAAGGCTAAAATTGCTCTAATACCAATGATCAAAGTTTTGTACTATGCAGTAGTATTTGTGCAAGAGAAATAAAGTTTAAAGGACAAAGGTATGATTTGATTTTTTGGGGTGACTAGAACAACTCCAGCACCAATGTCCTTCATGCATCAGGATCCATAAAAAAACAAATGACAAGACTCAGACTCTTCAATTTTGACATTGAAGCACTTATAGGGAAATTCAACTATAGTATGGATAGCTTCTATGGGGTCAAATGCTAACTGATCAGCAATCACCTGACCCTTAATAGCCTTTTGACCAATGAAATTCAAGTCAAACTCACAAAGGACCAACACCCATTTAGTAGCTCGACCTGAGAGATAGGGCTTAGACATCAAATAGTACAAAGGATCAAACTTTGCAACTACGAACATCTTATGGCTAAGCATGTAGTGTCTTAAATTTTGGGAAGCAAACACTATGGTAAGGTAAATATTCTCTAAGAGAATGTACCTGGTTTCATAGCTAACCAATATTATATTGATATAGTAGATAGCTCATTCTTTCTTTTGATCATTATGTTGGGCCAGCATGGCTCCCAAAGCATGAGCAGTGGCTACTATATAAAGCATCAAATACCTACCAGGCATAGGAGGCACTAAGATAGACAGGTAAATGAGACATCGCTTGAGATCATCAAAAGATCTTTGACACTAAGAATCCCACTAAAAGACTACATCTTTCTTAAGAAGCCTAATAAAGGATCGACACTTATCGGCTAGTTGGGCAATGAACTGATGGGTAGCCTAAAGCTTACTTTGAAGACTCCATAGTTTTATCAAGTTACAGGGATAAGGCATATCAGTGATATCCATTATCTTAGCGGGATCCATTTCAGTGGCTCACCTAAAAACTATGAAGCATAACAACTTGCTAGATGTGATTCCAAACACACATTTAGCAGGTTTAAGATGAACCTTATATTGTTGAAGCCTTTCGAATATTTGTCTTAAGTCATGAACACAATAATTTTGATCTATGGAGCAATATAAAATATCATCCATATAGTCCTAGAGAATATCATGCATCATACCATAGAAAATATAATTTATGGCTCACTGATAGGTAGATCCTACATTCTTCAAGCCAAAAAGCATGACTTTTTAGTAGAAGGTACCCCATGGAGTAGTAAATATTGACTTAGCCTGATCCTAAGGTGTAATCAATATTTAATTTTATCATGAGAAACCATCCATGAGTGACAAAATTCCACATTTGGCGATGAAATATACAATATGATCTATGTTGGGTAAGAGAAAATCATCCTTGGGATATGCTAAATTAATGTTCTAAAAGCTGGTACATACTATGATTGTTCCTTCCTTCTTAGCTACTAGAACGATATTGGAGATCCAATATGAATAGTCAATGGATTTTATAAAATATATGTTAGGGAGTTTTTGGATCTTTTCCTTGACTGATAGGGTGACCTTAGGATGCATCTTCCTAATTTTCTGCTTAAAATTCTTAGAACTAGGCTTAAATACCAAATGATGCATGATAAGGGAGGGATCAAGCCCTGGCATGTCATGACCAAGCAAAAATATCTTGATACTACTTTATTAATTTTACCAATTGCTCTTGCTCATCCATAAATAGGACTTTAACTAACTTAGGGATTCTAGGGGCTTCCTCAAAACCTAAGTTCACATCTATGGTATCCTCAATTAGAATGGGCAGATCATCCTCAAGAAGAAGTGGGGTAGGAATCACTCCTAGTTGCTCAAGGTCCTCAGGAGACATAGAACCAAAGTCCACTTGATAACTAGAAGACTCAACTTGCATAGTTCAAGGGACATACCTATCAAATAATATGTTATTTTAAGGTGCATCCTCATATTTGGCATACTTCTTAGGGGTTATTACTGAAAAAGTAAGGATAGGGAGGCCCCTCATCCTCAACACTCAACTTTAAACCTTGATGAGATTCATATAAGATAGATTCTTGACAAGAAGATTTGACTTGATCCTATGATGAGACATTGATTAATGATTCCTTATAAAACAATTTGAGTTGTTTAGTTTGATTGGATGAGGAATACGATGAATGAATCTGAGCTAGATCAACTGGTGAGTAGATTTCAAAAGGGTGAGTATTGCCCAAAATGGATATAAGTTGATTTTTAAATTCAAATTTTACACATTGATGAAAAGTAAAAGGGATGATCTCCATTTCATGGATCCAAGAATGTCCAAAAAGAAAATTAAAATATGAGGGACAATATACCACATAGAACAATGTATCTAAAATATTAGGTCCAACTTTAAGGGGAAGTGATATGGTACCACAAGCTTCTTGGGACTCATTGTTGAAATTTTTAATGATATCATCGGATTTAGTTAAATATTTCTCTTTTAATACAAATTTTTGAAAGAAATGATATGTGCATAAATTAAGATAAGAACCATTATCAATCATAACTCTTTTAATAAAGGTATCCCCAATAAACACAGTAATGTAAAGGTAAGAGTCTTCTTGCAAGTTTGAGAAATATATATTGGCATCCGAGAATGTGAGATGATGTATCCTAAGAGAACTTACAATATTGATCATATCACTAGTAAAATATTTGGAGGGATAGATCATTTCTTTAGAACATTTATTAAATCTTCTCCATGAGTAGGAGAATTTTGCAAAAGTTCCAAAAGAGAAATATTTGCTAAGAAACTTATCTCTTGTTGGGATCACTAGATCTGTTGATTCTGCACTGGTTGTTTTGAAGTAGTTGTTATTATACCAACCATGTTGTTATCATAATGATGTGGTACACTTATATAAGATACTTGATTAGTTGCCTTAGGGACATTCTGGTTTATAGTGGAGTTTTGCTAACTATTTGAAGATTGAGCATTTCCTACACCAAGATGCCCTACATAAATCAAATCTTGGACCAAATGTTTTAACTTCTTACAAGAATTTGTTCAATGTACTTCAACTCTATGGTATGCACAATTTTGACCTACCTTATACTAATTATTTGTAGTAATTGGTTGAATTATGGGAGAAAATTCAATTGCATTGGCTTCTAAAAGTTGTTTTAAAACTGCTTCCATAGACATATCAAGTCTTGTAAAATTCCTTTGTGGAGGTTTCTGAAGTATTATCTTTTGTATTTTGTTAGTAACATTGTTACCATACCTACTCTCTATTCCACTATCACCTTATGTGTTTTTATTCTTATGTTGAGACTTAGTAGGTTTTTCTTCCTTAACTTTGAGTTGGCCTCTTCTCATAAGGGTCTGTTCTATTTTTCTTGCTAAATCAATTGCCTGATCAAAAGATGTAATAGTAGTAGTCTCTAATGCATAAGACAACTATTCTTGTAGGCTTCCAATATATGTCTCAAGCATATATTTTGGAGGTAAATTATATCTCAAGCATACCTATAAACCTCTCTAGCGAGTCATGAATTCTAAAAAAATTTCTTCTTTACTTTTTTTTTAAATTATAGAAATATTTCATTGTCACTTACTTTTCTATATAAGAACCAAATTTTTGAACAAATAATTTTGTTGTTTCCTTGAAAATTTTCAAGTAATAATTAGGCAACTAATAATACCATTCTAATGTCATGCCACCAAAACTTTTAGAAAATGTTTTAAGTAACAACACATCATCATAAATGAGATCATGGAAAGTTGTTCTAAATCTTCTTAAGTGCTCTATTGAATATTTTGTCCCCTTATATATAGGTAAAACCTATATAGAAAAATTCTTAGGATAAGGCCTAGTAGCAACAATAGGATCCAATGGCTGATTACACATTTACTTATAATCGTAAGTGAATCGTGAAGGTTGAATCATATCAAATTTTGAAACCAATTGCTTTATCATATTTGTTAAATTCTACACTTCAATATTACCATTACGTGGCATTCCAAAATTCCCCAAGATATGGGTGTTGGACATATTGATACTGTTGTGTTATGTGGTATCTTGTTGAAGAGTGTAACTAAAATTTTATGGAATAGAGGCAATAGTATTATGATATGGAATAACAATCGCAAGCACAAGGAAAGGAATTGACAAACCAAAAACTTGTATTCCATTGATAATAGATGCCTATAAATAGGTATTTACAAGACATGAATGGATAAGGGTGCATTCAATGATAATGGTGCCCTTAATACTTACAACAACTAGTATTTATTAAATTACACACCTAATTCCCTATCATATTGAGATAAGCATATTGAGGATTGTAAATTTTGCATGGTACTACTAGTTGAAGTGATTTGTAGATTCCTTTCAATGTTGGTGGTTGCAATAGTGGCATAATTTGGGTGATAAATATGATTACAATGATTCAAATATTCACGCAAGGAGTTATCATGAGATGGTATAACTTCCACATGTAGGGTTTCTTCCTCGAAAGATGCATCCAAGACATGTTTATGATGCTTGTAAAAGGTCCATACATGCTCAAAATATTTTAAGATAAGGTTCCCATCGGATACTTTAATAGGATCAAGACTGTTATCAATATTTTCTTCCTCAAGATTATGGTTTTCTCTATCAATTTGATCATTCTCTTGAAAAAACTCATCAAACCTAAAAAGCCTTCATCCATTCCCAAGGTTTGAATACATTGGAAAAAGAGAGAAATACCAAGCTAAAAAGGAAGGAGCTAAGACCAACGAAAACAAGCATAAGAAATTATATGTTTAATGTTTCTTGATCTAACACAAAAAAAAAATATATCTTGATTAAATTTTTAAAAGAAAAGGAGGTGTTCTCATCGGGTTCACCAAATATGTAGAGGAGGAAAACTGCCCTGCCACGTACGATTCTTGGCTATATTTGTAAGAAAAATCCAAGGTGACCACGGGGGTATGTTTTTCTCTACCATTGGTATTAAATAATGGGGAAAGGGTTCACCAAAAATGTTTTAAGGACTCACTCCAAGTCCTCTAGTTTTCAAGAATGTTTGATGTATTCGATTTAAGACAATCACCTAGGTTTGGCCTTTCTATATCTATGCTATAAAATATAAAGGACAATACATAAATACAAAATACAAGAAGATAAGAGCTAATCCTAGAATTATTCTTTATTTAAATGCTTTCTAAACCTAGGGTTTACCTTCAAGCAAAGACTCAAGAGAAGATGCACAAACAATATTAACCCTAAGTGCACACTATATGATGTTTTCCTTTCAAATGCCTAGATATCAATTAAATATATTTATTTTAAATAAGATTTAGTATTTTATAACAGAAATAGAAGGCACTTAACAAATAGCCTAAAAATTAACTAGAACACTTATCTTATCTGGTGGTTGATCCTTGCTTTTATTGCTTATTTCCCAACAATGTTAACAATTCCTATTCTTGCAAGATAACTTAACAAACACTTGGAAAATATAATCAACATTAGGGGGATTTATTAGGTCATTGTACAATAATGCTTGGAGGTGTAGCAGTCAAGCCCCTAGGTCCTTTTAGCTGATATTTGAAAATAGAAGCAAAATTTGACCTTTGAAATATGAACAAGCATAACAAAATATAGCATAACAAAATATTAAAACAAAGTACAAAATACCCTAATATGGCCCAAATGCAATCTATAACAAAATATAAGGTCTGGAATAACTATTTACCCCATACATAGTTTGGGTAAAATCGTGCCCTATAACAGGCGATCGCGATTTTGCATAGGTGAAATTGTGCCCTATAGAGACATGGGCATGATTTCATAGAAGCTATGTAAAAAATAAAATAAATATGTGATAACTTAGTTACGTCAATCAAAAAATCAAAATATGCATGAAGAAGAGTGAAATCACCTAGTAGATAGTGCAAACGCAACAAGGGTTGAGACCTCTCAAATAGTTGATATCTACTTAGGGATTCAACACAAATCCACCAAAGTGAGCAATAGCAATCATCAATATAATGTAGTAGAGAACAAATTAAACTTCACACTCCAAAGTTAGTGTGCTTGTAGGAGAAGAAGAAGAATACAGATCAATTAGTGAGAACTTCTAAAATTGTAATTATCATTCACTTTCATTATCGTTATTGTCATGCTCTCAAAATTATTTCAAACCCTCCATATATAGTGGATTTGAAGGTAAACTAGATGGGAAAATCGATGAGGGCCAACGTAAAACACACCAACTCTAAAGAATTAGGGTTTCCTTAGAGAAAAAACCCTAAAATATGAAAGCATACCCCATTAAGTTCGATCACGATTTCACCCTATGCCAAATTGTGCCTCATAAAGGGCAAGCACAATTTCACATAGAGGGAAAAAAGGAGAAATAGGGGAGAGGCCTAACCCTTTCTCTAGGTAATTCTATGGGGTCTCCTAGAAGGCTCAGAAAAGATTTTCCATTGAAGTGGGTCAATTTTTTGTGTCTACAAATCTTGTTGGGGAAAGGTTTGTTAAAATATATTATAACACATATTCAAGCATAAATAATTTGCTCAAATTTATATGTACTATAAAAAACCATCATGAGTGTTTATAGGGTATTCCCAATTGCCAAAAAAATAGTTAGAGTCCAAAATTCTACTAGCAAGCCAAACAACCTCACCCAAACTAGTGTTGTGGATGGCATCTCTTCCTCTACTTTAAATTTAGTATGCCAATGTTTCATAAAGAGGCCTACCCTTCCAAGAAAACATGGACCCCCTTGGAATATTTTTTCCCTATATTTCTTAGAAGCAAAAATAATAAGAAAATAACCATTATGGTATGCAAATATTTGGAACTCACCTTTTATTCACCATTGTTTAGTAGCCCATAGTTTAAATGCTAAAAGGATCAGTTTGAACCCCATAAATTGACATATCAAATCCCTCCTCTCCATGTATTCTATTCCATTATGAATATCCTCCATATTCACCTTTGAATCAAGGAACCATCTACCACCTTTAAACACCATGTCGTAGTTTTCCTGGGATCCATCTTCGGCATCGCCAAAGGTCTTCATGGTACCCTTAGGTTATTTATCATATTTGATTGGGGTTTTTACTCACAAAGGGAATCTCTAAAATTCATATTTTTTGGTAGCTTCCCTAACTTCTTCCCCATATTGGGTATTGGTATAGTCAACCCATTTTGGTAGTTTACCCTTGGAATAGTCTTGCTCATTTCTAGACCATATCATTTTTTCCTACTTCAAGTTATTTGATTTGGTCTACATTGTAAAATTTGTTTCTAGTTGTATTTAACCCTTGTACTCTTTTTCATTGAACATTGTGATCTCCCATATATTTTTGCATTGGGAACTAGAAGTTCTTGTTATTTTTTCCTTTGTTTTATGTGTCTTGCAAGAATTGGTTGTCTACTATATTTTGAATCCACTACATTTCCCCGAATTATATATTTTCCTTACTATGATCATCCCCATCAAAAATTTATTGTTGGCCATTAGGTCCAATAGCTATTGCCCTCTACATTTTCTCTACAATTTTTTCTAAAACCCTTCAAAGCCCATGTCTCAACTCTCTTAGGATCTATCCAAAAAATATGATGATTAATGATTTTTAGTTATATGTCTAGATGATAATTATTGGGATGTTTAGAAAAGTGGATAAGAGGTTAAGCAATGAGTTTAGGTATTTTAATTTTTATATTACGTGAGTTATTTTGATTTAGGGGTGGTTTTTTATTAATACAAATTGACCTTTGAGTATAATTTTAAAGGAGTTTATTTTGGATTGATTACTTTGTAGTATAAACCTAAAGGATATTTTTTCTAGTGATAACTTTGGAATTCTTTGTGATTGACCTTTAAGTCTAAATTTAAAGGAACCATCTGTTATTGTGATGGATTACCTTCAAGTGTGAACATAAAGGAGATTTTTGTGAATGATGAACATCAAGTGTGAATCTGAAGGAGCTTTTTGTGAATGATGACCTTCAAGTGTGAATTTGAAGGGATTTTATATGAATGATGACCTTCAAACATGAACTTGAAGGATGGCCTTCAAGTATGAACTTGAAGGGAATTTTGTGAATGATGACCTTAAAGCATGAACTTAAAGGATATTTTTATTATTTATGACCTATAAGTATACAATTAAAGGAACTTTATATGATTGATGACCTTTAAGTATAAACTTAAAGGAGACCTTTGTTGACCTTTAATTATAAAATTAAAGGATATTTTTATGATTGATGACCTCTAAGTATAAACTTAAAGGAGATTTTTATGATTGATGATGTTTAACTAAAAACTTAAATAAGCCTTATTTTGGTCCATAATCATAAATTTAAAGTAGTCTTTTGTTGACTTTTAAGTATAAACCTAAAGGATTTTTTTATGACTGATGACCTTTAAGTATAAACTTAAAAGAGTTTTTTTTTGTAAATGATGGTCTTCAAGTATAGACTTGAAGAAAAATTTTATGAATGATGACCTTTAAGCATGAATTTGAAGCATATTTTTATGAATAATGATCTTTAAGTGTGAACTTGAAGGATATTTTTATTGCCTTCAAATGTGAATTTGAAGGACCTAGTGGATTCACCCCTAAGCGATGGCCTCTTAGACTAATTAATGGACAAGTGCTTAGGTGACTTTAAAATATTAACCTTTAGTAAAGGGCCTAATGGGATTTTTTTTTAATGTGTTCAAAGGAACAAAGTATGTACAGATGTGATTCACCCCTAAGTAGTGTTCTCTTAGCTTGACAAATGGACAAGTGCTTAGGTGGATTTAAAATATTAACCTTTAAGTAATGCACCAAAGGGATTTTTTTTTGGTTGATGTATCCAAAGGGACAAAGCATGTATAAATATGATTCATCCCTAAGCAATGGCCTCTTAGCCTGACTAATGGACAAGCACTTAGATAGCTTAAAATATTAATCTTTAGGCAAGGTCCTAAAGGAATTTTTTTTGGAATATATGTACAAATTAGATTCACCCTAAGTAGTGGCCTCTTAGCTTGATTAATGGACAAGCACTTAGGCGTATTTCAAATATTAACCTTTAGGAAAAGGCCTAAAGTAAATATATGTTAATGCTACAAGGTCATGTTTATTAGTTAGGTTCATAATTAATTATTATGAGGCTTTAATAAGACCTCATTAGAATAGGTTATTTTAATGTGTACTGTAATTTCATGTTCATTTGAATTTCATGTAATATGGATTTGGGAACCCTAACCCTAATATCAATTTTCTCAATATATAATTCCATAACACAAAGGAAGAAACATGATTTTTCATTCTCTCCATTGTCAAAAATATTCTCCTCCTTTTATCTCATTTCATGTGGTTGAGCTTGGACACATAGCATTGATCCTTGCTACAAGTGGTATTAGATCTTGGATGCTTACCCCTCACACAACCAAGCTTGAAAAAGCATTGCATTCCCCTCATATCCTCCTCCACAAATTTATGTGTTGAGTTGAAGGAGAGCATGAGGTTTCATAAAACCTTCATAGATTTTATTTTTATTGCATATTTTAGCTTGTATATCTATTTATAGGTATCCAAATCTGGATCTAATCAAGTTCGGTGGTCTTTGTGTAAATTGCTTGTATTTATTTTTTACATAGACATGCAATATTCAAAATTTAGATCTGATTAAGTTTGATGACCTCTATGTAAACTGATCATGTTTATTTTTTCACAACCATACAGTATCCAAATTTCAAATCTAACCGAGTTTAGCGATCTCTATGTAAATTGATCATGTTCATTTTTACATAGCCATACAGTATCCAAAATATAGATCTAACTGAGTTTGGCGGCCTCTGTGTAAACTGACCATTTTCATTTTTTTACACATCCATACAGTCAGATCGAACTTTGTGTAAATTGACCATGTTTATTTTTCTTGATAGCATAAAAGACTTCTAGTCTCTCCATTGTACTTGAATAAGTGGCTTATATAATTTTCCACATTACTTTTGGCTAACTTATAGCCCTCATTTGTAAAATTTATTCCACTTGGATGGTGAGCAAGGTCTAGTGGCTCACACCTAACATACTGTCACATTAGCATTATAGTAGCACTCCATATGCACTCCAAGTCTATTCTTAGTTTTAATTTTCTTTCTTTCATTACAAATCAATTCACATATTTTGTACTTGTGATCGCATTTTCTTTAAGTTTAAGGCTTCAAAAGCTAACACACAATGAATTCTAATTTCAAAATAAATGTTGGATGTACCATCAAAGGAAAAGATAATTGGTATCAATGGTTCACGGGTGTTAGGATAGCTATAAAATTTGAGAACGTATGATGCAACCATTCGGATGCAAATCCCACACCACCCATAAATATTGATGCCTTGGAAAAATAGCAGATAGATGATGAAAAAATTTGTGTTGACATCCTACTTGTCATAGAATATCACCTTCATAATTTGATTAATGAAGCCAAGCATGACACAACATGGTTAGTTCTTGAAGTCTTCAAGAAAAAAATTGACACCAAATTTTACCTAGAATTGTTCATCTTGTCCTCAATATGAATCAAATAAAGATGCAAAAAGGATACTCCAATTCCACCATCAACATCCTTCATCCTATTAAATAGGTCATTTATAAAGATTTAAAAAATCAATGTATCACATGGGCTTTTATCATTCCATCATGTCTTCATATTATAGACTACAAGAACTTGTTTGCCAGTTTATCAGCTAGTGGAACATTAAAAAATCTCAACTTTGAAGCCTTAGCAAAAAAATTTGTTGAACTTGAGGAAACCCTTGATACAAACATCACTATTTCTGACCCTTCTTACTCAACCTTTCAGGTGGATGAGGATGTAATTTTTTTAAATATTCAAGGTAATATAAGTTGTGGCCAAAGCTATGGTTGAGGAAAAGGCAAAGGACAAGGACAAGGTTCTAACAATTGTCATGAATACTCATGACATCAAACTAGTCAAGGACAACACATTCAAGGATAAATAAAATAGCCTAGTACCTCTCAAGGAACTCAAATATCATGTGCAAACATTGTAATAGAAAAGGGTACTATGCCACTAATTACCAAACTACCACACACAAGATCAAGTAATTTCAAAAGTATAATCTGCATAATATAAATGAATATGAATTTGATCCAAAAATATTTCAAAGAGCTCAATTTGTGCATACCCAGATCATCAGCACACAAGCACCTATATCACCATCTATTGACCATTCCAAAAAAATCACTAAGGCACATTCAAGATATGTTGGCTATGATATTTCTCATCCCACATCGTAACCCATTGGAGTTGCCCATAGTGTAGCCTCCACTAGTAGTTCATAGATCATGGATACTAGAGCCACCCAATACATGACTTCCAACAAGAAATTCTTTGAATAATTCAACTCAAAAGTACTTGGTGTAGTTTACATGGCTAAAAAATCCTCTCAACTAATTGAAGGAGTTGGAACTGTTCGATTGAAACTTCTCAAATTACCTAATTTTTAGCTACTTGATGTTCTCTACATCCCTACTTTAAAGTAAAATTTGTTGTCACTATCCACACTCATCTACCATGGATTTGATATAAGTGTCACTACCAAATATAAACCTATTTGAGTCATTCATCCACCCTCCAAAATAATGGTCATGATTGGTTCCTTAGATGGCAAACTCATCAGACTTGCTAGATATCCTGCTTCGAAAGTTCACATTGCCAAATCTGACATGGCACTTAATGTCACCTTGACTCTTAAGATAATTTATGTTGATGCATTATGGTATGCTTGCATGGATCATGTCAAACTTGATCGACTAAGAAAAATAGAGTCCACCATTAGGGGACTACCACACTTCTCTTCCAAACCCATCAAATGTGAAGCATGCTTCATTACAAAATCCTCTCGATAGCCTTTTCCAAAGATTTAGTGGAAGTCCACACAAAAAATAGAGCTATTTCACTCAATAATTTGTGGACCAATGCCTATTATCTCATTAAAATAAGAAAGGTATTACATCACCTTCATCAATGACTTCTCAAAGAAGATATTGATTGGCTCTTTAGAGAAGAAGTATGAAGCTTTTGAATTCTTCAAAGCATTCAAGGCTCACATAGAACAAGAATTAGGTTGTAGAATCAGGACTTTGAGGAGTGACAATGGTGGTGAGTACACCTCAAATGAATTCACACTGTACTTATTCTCACATGGGATCAAACATCAATTGACAATACCAAGCACACCTCAACAAAATAGCATTTTTGAGCGCATGAATAGAAAAATTATGAACATGGCTCATTCCCTTCTTGTATAAAAAAATATACCTCCATATATTTGGACCGAAGCCACATGGAATTTTATGCATGTACTCAACACATTGAGTCCCTCAAAACTTGACCCATCACCTCATGAAAAATGGACTAGACACCCCCCATCATCAACCACTTAGAAATATTTGGCTCCATCTGTTATGCTCATATTCTTCTAGAGCATAGAAATAAACTTGAATCTCAATCTATTAAAGGCATATTTTTTGGATACCCTATGAATTAGAAGGGATACAAGGTATTCATTCCTTCACATTGAAAAGTGATTGTGACACGTGATATTGTGTTTGTAGAAACTGAAGAACAACTAGTTACATTGGATACCAGGGGACACAATATTTAGCCTATTTCTAACATATATGATGTTCAAATTCTAGCATTTAGGGGGAGACATTGAAAAGCTACTCAAAGCTCTAGAATATGCAAATCAACTCATAAGTCTAGACGAATAAAATTGTGATACTGAGTGGATGTTTGTATCTTCTACATCTTCTACCCCTTTAGATAGTAATGCTAATCATGATACAATTGTTGTTTCACATCCATATTCATCAGTAAATGCCATACCTAATGATTTATTCCAATATAATAAATAAAACTTTGAGGTATATGAGACATTCACACTGCTCCCAACTTTTGGAATTCATGAAATATGCTAGCTCTTAAAGGACATCAAACCAGATGAAGTAGGTAAAATAGACACAATATATGACCTCACAGCAAGAGTGCACAACTTATTACTTGTTGAATTATAACCTATAAAAATACACTGCACTCTTAATAATGAACCTCTCATGTACCAAGAATCTATCAAACACATAGCTTGGAGATATGCAATGAACCGGGAGTATGAATCTCTAATAAAAAATGATTCTTGGGAGTTAATTGATCTACCACTTGGAAGAAAGGTAGTTCAAAACAAATGGGTGTACAAAAACAAGTATAAATTATATGGAAGCCTTGACAAATACAAGGTAAGATCAGTCGTTAAATTCTTCACATAAAAGCAAGGTACTGACTACACTAAGGTATTTGCACCTACCATAAAATGGTCGACAATTAAAACTCGTGTAGCCTTAGTTACATAGCAAAGTTGGAAGATTCATCAATTATATGTAAATACTGCTTTATTGAATGGTGAATTGGAAGAATAAATATACATGGCATATCCAAAAGATTTTTAATATTGTAGGATAGGAGCACAAGGTATGCAGACTCGAAAAGTATTTATATGGATTGAAGCAAACCCCTCATTCTTGGTTCATCAAGTTGTCAGATCATATGAAGCAACTTGAATTTGAAGTGTGTGATTACCAAGACATTGATGCAAGATTATTCATCAAGAACAACAAATATAAAGTCACATAACTTATAGTATTTGTGTATGGCATGCTTCTAATAGGTAACAATAAATATATCATCAATATAGTGAAAAATGACCTCACAAAGACTTTTGATATATCTGATCTAGGATTCATGAAATTATATTTGGGTATAGAAGTAACTCAAGAAAATGGTAAAATATTCTTGACCCAAGATAAATACATCAATGATATTCTGGAGAAGTTTCAACTCAAATATGCACACCCTGTGACAACATCAATGGAATCAAATATAAAACTCATCACATATGATGACACACCAAATACAGATGCAACAATCTACAGAAGGTTGATTGACAGTCTCATCTATGTTACTAACACAAGACCTGACATCTCTTATGCAATGGGTATTATGGCAAGGTACATGACCAAGACAAAGGAGAGTCACTATCAAGTGGCAACAAGAGTGTTGAGGTACCTTAATATAACCCGTAATTATGGCCTATTTTATGAAAAGAATGCAATGGGTATTATGGCAAGGTACATGACCAAGACAAAGGAGAGTCACTATCAAGTGGCAACAAGAGTTTTGAGGTACCTAAATATAACCCGTAATTATGGCCTATTTTATGAAAAGAATGCAATTTTTACTCATTGCTTACATAGACTTGAACTTTGTAGGAGATAAAGATACTAGGATATCTATGTATGGTACTTGATATTTCTTGGCTCAACACCAATTTCATGGAGATCAAAGCAACAAAAAATTGTATCATATTCTTCAATAAAAGCCAAATATACTTTTGTAGCTAAGATAAGCAAAGAATTGGTATGGTTGAGAAAGTTGTTACAACTCTCGATATCACTCAAAAAGGTCCTACAAGATTGCATGTGGATAATAAATCAGTAATTCACATGGAAAAGAATCTTGTGTTTTAAAACAAAACCAAACATATCAATACAAAAGTCCACATGATCCAAGAACTTGTTCAAGATGTCACAATACAAATGCACTACTATCCAACAACATATCTTATTTCTAACATCTTCACAAATCCACTCTAGAGGGTGGTGTTTGAATAGTTTAGATAGTAGATAGGATTGAGAGCCTCTATCTCCCCCTGATAATGGAGATGCAACAAGACCAACTTGTATAATGCTTATTCATAAAACCACCTTTGTATGGGCATAAAGTATTGGTCAGTCTCTGCTATATCCCATTCATGAAACCCATTATGGGTACGAAAGGATAAGGGTTGTACTAGTTTTAGAAAATTTAAACCTGTGAAAACCTGAAAGGGCATGGGGGATGACCAAAGGGTACATTGAGAACCAATGTATTGGAGCCAAATTTTATGGACAATTGGCTATTTGGCTTCACAAAGATCCACCTTAGGCACTCATGTACTAAAATAAAATGACCTTCTACCATTAAGGGTGGGATTGAAGATATGTTAATGCTACAAGGTCATGTTTATTAGTTAGATTTCTAATTAATTGCTATGAGGCTTTAATAAGACCTCATTAGAATAGGTTATTTTAATGTGCAATGTCATTTCATGTTTATTTGAATTTCATATAATATGGATTTGGGAATCCTAACCCTAATCTCATTTTTCTCTATATATAATTCCATAAAACAAAGGGGAGATGTGATTTTTCATTCTCTCCATCGTACGAAATATTCTCCTACTTTTTTCTTGTTTCATGTGGTTGAGCTTGGGCACATAGCATTGATCCTTGATACATAAAGGGTATTTTTTGGTTGATGTTGGTTTATCCTTAAGCAATGGTTATTGAGCTAGATTGATGGACAAATACTTAAGTGGCTTAAAAAATGTGTAATCAACATATTTAAAGGCTCATAAGTGATTGACCTATTTAAAGCACATAAATTATGGGAATATTTAAAGGCACAGAGATGATTGATTTATTTAAAAGTTGGTCCTTTGTAAGATGTATTGCCAACTTTAAATATGTTTTATTTCCTTATCTAATTACTTTTTAAATTAATTAAGATACCCCCATTTGGGAGGTCCTATTACAACTTGATAAGTTGCCTTCAGTTATAAAAGTTGATATATGGTGAAATATTTATTGGGCTATCAACACCTATGAAGGCTTTTATTATTCATCATGTAGTCTATGATGAGAAAAATAAGATATGATTAACTATTATATTGGTATTTGTGAAGGCTTAGAGTATTCAACATGTAGCTTGTTGATTATATAGAATAAAATAGATTGATTAGGCTATCATTCTATAGATAATAATTATGTTAATCATGTGACCCAATGATGAAATAGAAGAAAGAGATGTTTTAAAATATTTTATCATCTTTTGTAAATGTTGTAGTGTTCCCATTATGGAAATTGATGAAGAATGATCAAATGCTATGAGTGATCACTCTTAGTGTCTTATAAGCATGTGAGGAAATGTGATATGTTAGTTAATCATATTTCAATCCTATAAGACAACCAAGAATGGTAAAATTTTGGGTATAGACAAAGTAAGAGATTGTACCATCTATTCTTGTGACTCAATAGTAACCAATATGTGGCAAGATAATTATGGATCAAAAGAATATAATAAATATATAAGAAGGGGATCACACTTAGCATATTATAAAATACCTTTGGAATATAAAATAGTTGCATATTGCTTTGAATGGTGCACGTGTCATAGTTGTTCCATTGCTCTCATGGATGTACAGGGTGAGTGTCTAACAACATTATGTTTTCTTTGAAAGGTATAGCAAGGTGTCTATATGAGGAGATTGAGATGCAAGAATATAGAAGAAGGTATTAGCCATTAAAAAAAATAATATTTAATATGAGGACATGGATATAGAAGTTGGTTGTAAAGAGGGGGTTAGGAGAAACTACTAGCATTAGACACATAGTGCAAATGCAATGTAAAATGATATATTCTTGACTAGGATCACCACCATGATCCCTTGACTTAGTATGCAATTAAATAATCCAAGCTTATGCAAATAAGAAAATGTGAGGACTTGGATTCATGCAAATAGTTAATTCAAAGCAACCATACAAGTGAGAAATGATAAAAAAATAAAATGAGATAAATGATTCAATGTAAAATTAGATGTAGTAGAACTTTAAAGTGTATTATGTTGATGGGTTCCTTTTGTTCTTGGCCATCAAATGTGGCTATACAATAATCTCTTAAACCAAATTTAGTGGTTATTATAAATATACCTAGCCAAATGGGCTCAAATTCTCTTTTGAGATAAGATTTTGTATTAGTATTCTTCTTGTTTCCATTAATAACTAGGTTGTCAACTTCGAAGGAACAAGATAGTAACCTTTTGCCATAGGTCCACTTGAGCCTCTATTGGTAGACCCATATATGTTCTAAGGTATTAATCCACTTTTCATCAAGTAGTTCCAATTGATTAAGGTGAGTTAGGTGGTTTTCATCATCTAATAAGAAGTCCTTTAATAGGACACATAAGGAGGTTACTTCCAACTCAAAGGGGAATATTTCATCAATCCCATAAACTAAAGCATAGGGAACGACACTAGTAAGAGTTTAAATGTTGGTTTGATATGCCAATAACGTTGGGTAGGATTGCATATACCAATCTTGTCCAGTTTTTTTGATGATTTTTTTAAGGATTTTAATTAAGGTTTTATTGGAAGCCTCATCTTGGTCATTTTCTTATAGATAGTAAGGTGTAGATCACTTATTCTAGATTTTGTATATGGTATAAAGTATCTAAACACCCTTATTATTTAAGGGCATCCTATTATTTGAGAGTATTACCAAGGAAATGTTATAATAAAAAAGGATTTTATTTAGAATGAATTTGAATACTTGTACTCTAATACAAGAATATAATGACATTATTGTGATGCATTTGGTAAAGTATAAATAATACAAGCTTATACTGAGAGGGGGTGAATAGTATAATACCAAATTTTACTTTTCTTTTCAAATGATAACAACAATAATATCAATGCAGTAAATAAAATAATGCACAAATCATCACACACATGAGAGACACAGATTTAACATGGTTCACCCAATGTGGGTTACATCCACGGAGAAAATATTTCCTATAAATTTTCTCAACATATTTCTTGGGAACCAATTCCCTATTACAATGTTTATGGACCTCTTTCCAAAGGAGATCTCAATCCCCAATACTCAGGTTCATGGATCTCTATCCACTAGAGAACTCTATCCCCTCTCTGGTTTGTGGATCTCTCTCCATAGGAGAACTCTATCCCCTCTTCTCTAGTTTGTGGATCTCTCTCCATAGGAGAACTCTATCCCCTCTACTCTAGTTTTTGGATCTCTCTCCACAGGAGAAATCTATCCCCTCTACTCTGGTTTGTGGATCTCTCTCCATAGGAGAAATCTATCCCCTCTACTCTGGTTTGTGGATATCTCTCCATAGGATAACTCTATCCCCTCTACTCTGGTTTGTGGATCTCTCTCCATAGGATAACTCTATCCCCTCTGCTCTAGTTTGTGGATCTCTCTCCATAGGATAAATCTATCCTCTCTACTCTGTTTGTGGATCTCTCTCCATAAGAGAACTCTATCCCCTTTGCTCTGGTCTTCTCCAAAGCCTTCTCTCAACTCTATCTCAAATCTACACCAAACCTCATCACAAGGCTAGTATAAATCTGCTCCATATCTTCTCATAAATCTATCCAAATCTGCACACATTACATGCACAAATCTATTCTCAATTTTGTCCCATTCAAGTTTCTCAAATCTATACTCTTCAAGTCTTCTCACAAGACTTTCTCAAATCTACCTTAAACTTGCTTCAAGTCTTCTCACAAGACTTGCTCAAATCTACCTTAAACCTGCTTCAAGTCTTCTCATAAGACTTGCTCAAATCTACCTTAAACCTACTTCAAGTATTCTCACAAGACTTTCTCAAATCTGCCTTAAATTTCAAGTTTCACAAGACTTGCTCAAATATCCTATTTAACGTCAATTCTTAATTGCTCATAACACATTCTCAAATTCTCCCAAAACTTGCACATAAATAATGCTCACAAAAATGGATATATTCCTTTCAAAAATACTTTCTTCAATCAAAGTAATTCAGACATATTCTACCCAGAATTCGTTTAACCTCTTGAACATATAGATAATGATATGCACTAAACAAATGCTCAATACATTCTTCACATTCATTAAGTCTATCGCTTTCACATTCAACAAATCATATCTCTATCTCTTTCAGATTCCTTTCAAATCAAATCACGCTAGTGTAAAACTTTGCTTCACAAAACTGGTTTATGTTCCATGCAAATTTTTCTCTCAAGGACCAAATAAAATAATGCACAAATTTGCTCCACAAGATTGATCTCAAACACTTTCACAATTACTTTCAATGTCACTCAAACCAATACCCAAATACTTCACAATGATGCACAAACTTGTTCTCAACCTTTATCACAAATGTTTCAATCTCTTTCAATAATGAAGCACAAACCCTAGCTCAAATATTTCCAACAATGCACATATACAATCCTTATTTCTCCACTTTATTATTCAAAAATATTTTGCTCAACCAAACACCTTAGAGAAGGAATGATATCACCATACCTCTTAATTTGCTTTGATGAATATGTGCCCTCAAAACCTATTTCAAAATAAATTTCCTTTTTGCCACTTCAAGAGATTAGCCAATCTTCTTTTCAAAACAATCACAAAACCTTTCCTCAAATATGTGCTCAAAGATACTCTATAATTTCTCTTTAGTCTTGTAAAGATAAAGCTTTGAATTTTAAGACTAAAACCTCAAACTTCTCTTTTCTAAGGTGTGCCAAAATACAAAATATCAATAGACTTAAATTACACCTTATTTCTCCTTTCTAAAGTGCCAAGACAATATATCAACAATACCAAATACAAATTAGTTAAACACTAATTACACCTTATTACTCCTCACTTTTGCATATAAAAAATAACACCTCAAAAGAATGCAATTTCCTTTTTATTTTCTTCTAAAATATTTGTCAAAATAAAAACTTATTGCCCTTATGACTCCCTAAGTCAAATAGTGCGCACAATGACCAAACACAACTTATGCCTCCTAATAATTCAACCTTAGTCAAAAAAAAAAAAATTTTGTGCTTACCAAAACCATCGTGGGTGAGAATCGACCATGACACCTCCTGCCTACCTGCGCGCTAGCACCGCTTGGGCTGCCGCTAGGCCAACCACCCACATAAAAGCGTAGATGCACGAATTATATTTTAAACCTTTTGATAAATCCTCTTTGTCAACAAAAATGAAAAAAACTTTTGACCCTAAGACCTGTTTCCTACTATGTCCTTAGCGCTGCCTAGACTTCCGCTAGGCCAGCCACTTGCTTGAGAACAAATACCCATGATATTGTCCTTATTCACATGTCCTCTCTCCTTTTTAAATTTTGTCTTCTCCTTCCTTTCTTTCTCACACTTGCGCATGAGGGAGATCGATTTGCATTAAAACAAAAACACACTTCCAAGTGAATGATTTTAATCCATATTTATATGGATTTCACCTCCTTTCTTGATGTCGACGCTTATATTAAAATTTTCATTTGAAACCTTCGAACATGTTGGCGCCAAACCCATCTTGAGTTTAAATTATAATATAAAAATATTATAATAAACTTTTTAACTTCCCTTGCAACACTTAAACCTTTGTCTTCAAACTTTTGTCCCAAATATTATAATATTATATTATAATATTATCTCTTTTAAGCCTTAGTCACTTGTGATTTAAACTTGCTTTCTTTTTGAACCATGGTCTTAAACTTGAGTCTTCAAACCTTTTATTCAATTACTTAGAACTTTGTCCCAAGTGCTTTGAGATGAACCTTGCCTTGCCTTCTTTTGATATTAACCTTTTGACATCAATGACTATGCACCTTTGACATCAATGACAACTCATTATGCTTTAATATTTCCAACAATCTCCCCCTTTGTCATTGATGGCAACCCTTTCTAAAAATTATTTTTCAAACATTGAATTCCAACTTTGCTCCCCCTGAGAAGTTGCTCCCCGTCTGAATGCTCTCCCCCTTACTCAAATCTCTCCCCCTTTGACATCAATGGCAAAGGGACTCCTTTGGGGCTAAATATAAGACTCTTAGCTCAGTCCCCTCCCCACCTCCTCTCCTTGAGGTGATTAATTTTGGGGTGGGAGTAAATCTACTCCCAACATACAATGCTCTTTTTCTTTTTCAACCTTCTTTTTCAACACCTTTGTAATCATACCCTTTTGATCCTTTTGAGTGTCCCTATTCTTGCTTGACTCTAGAAGTTCTGGAAACTTTGTTCTACACCACTTGGCCTTATGCCCAATATTATTGCACTTGTAACACCTGATGTTGTAGTTCTTGGAAGGTGCAAATGACTTGAAGTTCCTCTTGGTGAAGCCATAATCATTTCTATCATGAACCCTATAGTGGATTGCTCTATGACCAAAGCGATTACATGAGTAGCAATAACCTTGAAAGAAATATCCATATTTGAATGAGTTGAAGTTCCTCTTAGTGAAGCCATACTCCTTTCCATGAACCTTGCAATGCATAACTTTGTGACCAAAATGATTACATGAAAAATAATGCCCTTTGAAGAAATATTCATCTTGTCTTGAAACATCTGGTCTCTTAGTCCTTTCTTTGCCTTCTCTGTGATGATCCCTATTTCTTGTTTGTGCATTATTTTCTTTCTTAGTGAAGCTTCCACTCTTCAACTTATCCACATAGGTCTTAGTTTCCTCTTCAATCTCTTCCTCTGAAACTTCCTTTTCTTTTGAGCTTGAGCTTGACCCTTCTTCTTGTTTCCCTTGTCCTTCTTCAAAACCAAGTCTTATTTTGATAAATGAAGATCTTTGTGCTTTGATAATGGTATCCAAATTTTTTGAAATTTTCCCAAACTTGTGCAGCTTATCCTTAGAATATTTCACTTCCATCCTTAGAGAAACCACTTCATGTTCTAATATTTCACATTCTAACTCTTTTACCTCTAACTTTTCAACCATGACTTCTTTAAATCTCCTTGCCTTAACCTTTGAGTTTGTGAGGTCTTGTAGAAGCTTTTATTTTATTTCCTCATGTTCTTGAACTTGAGCCTTCAGTCTTGAATTCTGCTTTCTAACTCTTTTCAACTCTCTAAGAGCAACAATAAGTTCTTCTTCTAGATCAATTGTACCTTCTTCTTCTTTTTCTAAACCTTTCTCTAGGTCTTGGTCTTCAAGAGCATCTTCATACTCTTCTACTTGATCTTCAATAGGAGAGTTTTCTTCCTCTTCTATTACCAAAAATAGAATCTCTTCTTCTTCACTATCTGAGAGTCTTTCATCACTATCACTTGAAACATTGCTTGCCTTTTTAACATAGAAACTCTTCTTGTGCCTTTGAAAGAACTTATTTTCATGCTTGCCTTGACCATACCTATTTTTCTTTTCATGCCTAAATTTTCCTTCTTCCTTTTTCTTATAATCTTGTTTCTCTTCACTGCTATTACTTCCATCTTGTGGATAATTAGATGCATAGTGACCAAAGTCACCACAATTAAAACATTTCATAATATTTATATCTTTGTGTTTTCTTGAGTCCTTATTTCTTCTCACATAGTTAGCTTCTTCATTACTGCTTGACTCATCACTTGATTCTGGTTTCTTATATTTTGTCTTCTTTGAAGCTTTGAAAGCTACCTCTTTCTTGGAATTGTGATCTTTTTTTGTTCTCATCTCATAAGCTATGATAATTCCATGTAACTCATCCATAGTCAACTTATCAATATCCTTCATCTCTTCTATAGCTGAAACCTTTGCATCATACCTTATAGGGAGTGATCTTAATACTTTCTGAGCAACACTAGAGTCCTCAATTTCCATTCCAAGTCCACGCATGGTATTAACAACTTCATCAACACAAAGTAAGTATTTAGCAATATCTTCCTCATCTTCCATATTCAACTCTTCAAACCTCCTTCTGTGAGTTTGCAGTTTTTCCAACTTGACCTTGCTATCTCCTTCATATGTTTGCTTCAATTTATCCCATATCTCTTTTGCTGATTTGCATTGCATAACTTTCACAAATTTTGATTCACGTAATCCACTTAATATTCCATTCATAGCCTTGGCATTATTCACATGTAATTTCTTACCATCCTTATCTGTGGGAGGAGTAGTTGTAGGTGTGAACCCATCCTCAATAGATTGCCATGTTTCATATCCTTGTGCCATCAAATAAGTCTTCATCCTCATACTCCAGAAAGCATAATTGTTCCCATCAAACAATGGAGCCTTATTTGTTGAAGATCCATTCTGAGATGCCATCTGTGTTCCTGTAATATCTTCCTTCAAGTTGTTAGACTTTTTTGAAGGAACCCACTCTAATACCAATTGAAGAACACAAGCTTATACTGAGAGGGGGTGAACAGTATAAGACCAAATTTTACTTTTTTCCAAATGATAACAACAATAATATCAATGTAGTAAAAAAAATAATGCATAAATCATCACACACATGAGAGACACAGATTTAACATGGTTCACCCAATGTGGGTTACGTCCATGGAGAAAATATTTTCTATAAATTTTCTCAACAAATTTCTTGGGAACCAATTCCCTATTACAATATTTATGGACCTCTATCCAAAGGAGATCTCAATCCCCAATACTCAGGTTTGTGGATCTCTATCCATTGGAGAACTCTATCCCCTATCTGGTTTTGTGGATATCTCTCCATAGGAGAACTCTATCCCCTTTGCTCTAGTTTGTGGATCTCTCTCCATAGGAGAACTCTATCCCCTTTGCTTTGGTTTGTGGATCTCTCTCCATAAGAGAACTCTATCCCCTCTACTCTGGTTTGTGGATCTCTCTCCATATGATAACTCTATCCCCTCTACTCTAGTTTGTGGATCTCTCTCCATAGGAGAACTCTATCCCCTCTGCTCTAGTTTATGGATCTCTCTCCATAGGAGAACTCTATCCCCTCTACTCTAGTTTGTGTATCTCTCTCCATAGGAGAACTCTATCCCCTCTACTATAGTTTGTGGATCTCTCTCCATAGGATAATTCTATCTTTACTCTAGTTTTTGGATATCTCTCCATAGGAGAACTTTATCCCCTCTACTCTAGTCTGCTCCAAATACTGCTCTCAACTCTATCTCAAATCTACACCAAACCTCATCACAAGGCTAGTACAAATTTTCTCCAGATCTGCTCATAAATCTATCCAAATTTGCACACATTACATGCATAAATCTATTCTCAACTCTATCCCAAGTCTTCTCACAAGACTTGCTCAATTCTACCTCAAACCTACTTCAAGTCTTCTCACAAGACTTGTTAAGTAAACTAATTTCTAAGACTTACTCAAATATACCTTAAACTTCAAGTCTTCTCACAAGACTTGCTCAAATCTACTCTAAACCTTCTTCAAGTCTTCTCACAAGACTTGCTCAAATCTACCTTAAACCTGCTTCAAGTCTTCTCACAAGACTTGCTCAAATCTAATTCAATTTACCTTCATAAATGCTCAAATGCTCATAACACATGCTCAAATATTCCCAAAACTTGCATACAAATAATGCTTATATCTCTTTCAGAAATACTTTCTTCAATTAAAGTAATTCAGACATATTCTACCCAAAATTTATTTAACCTCTTGAACATATAGATAATGATATGCACTAAAAAAATTCTCAATACATTCTTCACATTCATTAAGTCTATCTCTTTCACATTCAATAAATCAGATCTCTATCTCTTTCATATTCCTTTCAAATCAAATCATGCTAGTGTAAAACTTTGCTTCACAAAACTGGTTTATGTTCCATGCAAAATTTTACTCTCAAGGACCAAACAAAATAATGCACAAATTTTCTCCACAAGATCGATCTCAAACACTTTCACAATTACTTTCAATGTCACTCAAACCAATACCCAAATACTTCACAATGATGCACAAACTTGTTCTCAACCTTTATCACAAATGTTTCAATCTCTTTCAACAATGAAGCACAAACCCTAGCTCAAATATTTCCAACAATGCACATATACAATCCTTATTTCTCCACCTTATTATTCAAAAATATTTTCTCAACCAAACACCTTAGAGAAGGAATGATATCACCATACCTCTTAATTTTCTTTGATGAAGATGTGCCCTCAAAACTTATTTCAAAATAAATTTCCTTTTTGCCACTTCAAGAGGTTAGCCAATATTCTTTTCAAAACAATCACAAAACCTTTCCTCAAATATGTGCTCAAAGATACTCTATAATTTCTCTTTAGTCTTGAAAAGATAAAGCTTTGAATTTTAAGACTAAAACCTCAAACTTCTCTTTTCTAAGGTGTGCCAAAATATAAAATATCAAAAGACTTAAATTACACCTTATTTCTCCTTTCTAAAGTGCCAAGACAATATATCAACAATCCCAAATACAAATTAGTTAAACACTAATTACACCTTATTACTCCTCACTTTTGCATATAAAAAATAACACCTCAAAAGAATGCAATTTCCTTTTTATTTTCTTCTAAAAAATTTTTCAAAATAAAAAATTATTGCCCTTATGACTCCCTAAGTCAAATAGTGCACACAATGACCAAACACAACTTATGCCTCCTAATAATTCAACCTTAGTCAACAAAAAATAAATTTTTGCGCTTACCAAAACTATCGCGGGTGAGAATCAACCACGACACCTCCTACCTGCCCATGCGCTAGCACCGCTTGGGCTACCGCTAGGCCATCCGCCCGCACAAAAGTGTAGATGCACGAATTATGTTTTAAACCTTTCAAAGAATCCTCTTTGTCAACAAAAAAAAAAAAAAACATCACCGTCGAGTTTTGACCCTAAGACCTACTGCTTGCCCTGCGCCTTAGCACTGCCTAGACTACCGCTAGGCCAACCACCCGCTTGAGAAAAAATACCCATGATATTGTCCTTATTCACACATCCTCTCTCCTTTTTAAATTTTGTCTTCTCCTTCCTTTCTTTCTCACACTTGCGCACGAGGGAGATCAATTTGCATTAAAACAAAAACACACTCCCAAGTGAATGATTTTAATCCATATTTATATGGATTTCACCTCCTTTCTTGATGTTGATGCTTATATTAAAATTTTCATTTGAAACCTTCGAACACGTTGGCGCCAAACCCATCTTGAGTTTAAATTATAATATAAAAATATTATAATAAACTTTTTAACTTCCCTTGCAACACTTAAACCTTTGTCTTCAAACTTTTGTCCCAAATATTATAATATTATCTCTTTTAAGCCTTAGTCACTTGTGATTTAAACTTGCTTTCTTTTTGAACCATGGTCTTAAACTTGAGTCTTCAAACCTTTTTAAACTTGGGCCTTCAAACCTTTTATTCAATTACTTAGAACTTTGTCCCAAGTGCTTTGAGATGAACCTTGCCTTACCTTCTTTTGATATTAACCTTTTGACATCAATGACTATGCACCTTTGACATCAATGACAACTCATTATGCTTAATATTTCCAACAAAGTATTTAGTCATTATAATGAACTTATATCTATCATATGACATTGTATTGATATTTCTAATAATGACCAAGCCTCAAATAAAGAAGGTCAAAGGGGAGATAAAATATTGGAGATTTTGTGATTGTGCATGAATAAATTATCATGTTTTTGATACTTATCACACTTTTTGATGTAGTTGCATGAGTATTTCTCCATAGAGGGTGCTAACGATAGGCATAGAATTTAAATTATTTTTTAATTAATATGTAAAATGTGCAATAAGAAGCTTCATGGGTTGTTAATTAATTATTAGCCATAGTTAGCTATTTGTCATGGGTTGTTATCTTCTAGGGTGTCATAGTCCAAATTTTGTTGTAATTTGGTGATCATTTGTATTAGGTAGAATTTACCTATAAATATTTTTGCATCTAAATAAATAATTATCTAGGATTATTCCCATCTTAGTTGGTATCAGATCCTTCTTGGCTCCTAACCTGTCCATAAATTATATCCTCTCCCTCTTCTACAATTTTCTCCCTCCTCATATGCATCTTCTCTTATGAATTATAAGCTATAGTCAGTTCAACGAATAGTTTTTTTGTGGTTGAAATGCATAATTTTAAAGCTTGTGGTACCTCATATCATCGAACAATTTGTATGATTCAAATCTAAGCAATAGCTAATTCTATGTTAGTTTTAGCTTTGAAGCACATGTTGGGGTTGAGGTGGAATAATTATTTTACATAAATAGACCATTGAGGGTTTTGAGTTTTGAATCTTTCCTAGAAATTGGTTACTATCCAAAGAGCTTGAAGAATCATAAGAGGTAACCATCAATCCATATTGTTGTCACTATTATTGTCAACACTTATATGAAGTTTCTTGAGAGTGCATGTACACTAATATCGTAGCATTTAAAAATTTATTTCTTTGGATGGATGTGCTTATCATAGGGCCACATGATAATCCATTGTGGTGTAATGTTGATTCTATTGAGTTGGTACTCATCTATTCACACCGATCAAAGGGAGGACAAGAGTAATCAGTGTGTAGGATAACAACTATTATTAGCAATGAGTTATATTTTTGCAAGCTCAACATGGAGAAGGATGAGGTTACCACTTTCACTCTTATGTGCTCATAGAATTACCTACTAAGGTTCACGAAGAATGCAAGAGGACATTTACTTCTATACATAGTTAATTAATTAATTTAAAATAATTAATTAGTTCTTATTTTACATAATGCATGTCAAAAATTAATATTATTTTATTTTCATGTACACTACAATTAATTATTTATTAATTCGATTAATTAGTTTTTTTTTTTTAAGCAAAAAACCCCTTGCAGAGCTGCCTTGGTCTGAGAGACCATGAACAGGGGGTTCTACACCATCAAAGTCACTCGGGAGTCGCACCCGACCCTGCCCGTACCAACATTATCAATTGGATTTTGGATACCCAATTCAACTTTTTGGTAGGGTGGAGATTTGAACCTGGACCTCCCTTGGAGGATTGCCCTCTCCTCTCCAACTCACCTACAACACCTGGGTAAGATTCATTAGTTATTTAATTAAAGGTGCATATTCTAAATAATTTCATACACCAATAATTAATTAAATTAATCAATTAATATATGTGTGTTAAAGTATATGGCACATTTAAAATGCACCTATTTAATTAATTACCTCAACAATTAGTTAGTAATTTTCAACTACTTTTGTATTAAGATGCATTAAATCTTATTTTAGACTTTATTTTGGCTAAAGCCATTTGTATGCTTGGTAAGCATTTATATCCACTTGTCCTTGTGGAATTCTACACTTTCTTGGAAGTGTTTGTGGATTTGTAATAAGAAGTGCATGTTCAATGGTATCTGACACTCCATTCTATGCCTTGTATTGGATCACAATAATTTATGTTTTTTTCCTCTATATGTTGGAAAACGCCCTCTAAATTTTCAAGAAACAAACAACATTCTATGGAGAAGATTGAAGAAAATTTCTATCAAGGCCCTTTTTTAGCAATGCTTTCTTTTGGGTACTCCCTTCGCAAGAGTTGTAGTGATTCCACTAGGGTAATTGTATACACTCAGGCATAGTCTTTGGCTATTTTATGCTCTTTGTTATTGAGAAAAGCTTTGAGACAATTGTATGGTCTCCATTATCGAGTAGATCTTTTCAAAGGGTATCTCTCTTCTCCATTAAGTTTTAGGATTCCAGTTTATGTACTTGCACATGTTCTTTCCCACTTTTTTGTAAAAGAATTAGAGTCCAATGTTTCTATGGTGGGAAGAAATGCTAAGGATAGGCATAAAATTTAAATTATTTTCTAATTAATATGTAAAACATGCAATAAGAAGCTTCCTAGGTTGTTAGTTAATTATTAGGTACAATTAGCTATTTTTTATGGGTTTTTATTTTCTAAAATGCCATATTCTAATTTTTTTTTGTGATTTCGATATCATTTGTATTGGGAAGAACTTGCCTATAAATATTTTTGCATCTAAATAAAAAATTATCTAGGATTATTCCCATATCAAAGGGACAGTAATAATCTAACTAGAGAAGCTTCTTGGTGATGAAATTTCCATTAAAATGACCATCATATGATCTCTCATTGACTTCTCTAATTAATACTTGGACATCATATGTAATTAGACACCTAATAAGTATACCTTCAAAATATTGGAGATACAAGGTATCGCCAATGATAACAAATTTACAAGCATGTTTCCTCAGGGTTTTATGCTTATTATGATTTAGGATAGTAAAGTGCCATTATTAGGGAAGCTGAATATGTCCTTATACCAAGGATAAGACAGAGAGAAAACATAAATTATAATAATATTTAATGGATTTTGACTAGATTTTTAATGTTGTAGGTTTCCTACATCGTCAGATGATTACAACTCATTCATAATCTAATTCAATACATATAAAAGAAGTGGTTATGGCCACATCATTGGCATGATGATTTTTATACTAATGAATAGCATCAACAATAATATTATCGAAATTAACTATTAGTTTATCGATAATATCCTTATATGGACTTCAAATTTTATCTTTAGTTTGGTAGACACCATTAACTTTATTAATGACTAACATTGAATCCTGAAAGATAAAGAATACCTTAACTTTGAGGGCTAAAATTGTGTGGAGTCTAAGGATAAAGGATTCATATTTAATAGTATTGTTAGTGCAATAATATTATAGCTTGAAGGATAAATAAAGGATTTGTTGTTGTGGTAAGACCAAAACAACCCCTATCCTTGCTCCTTCAATGCAACAAGTGCCATCAAAGTACAATATCCATTATTTGGTTTGGTTAGTTTTAAGGGTGAAAAAAAACTTATTTAAAAAGTCAATGACTATAAGATGGCTAGTTATTAAGGGTGTAATTACTATCTAGTTAGCGATTACCTAACCTTTTATTGAATTTTAACTAATAATTTTAAGATCAAATTCATTAATGGTGATAACCCATTTGACGTTTCATATTGAAAGGTGGGGTTTTGACATAAGGTATTGTAATGGATCAACTATTGCAATGAGAAATATTTTATGACTCAAAATGTAGTGAATCTATCTATAAGTAACAAAATTTTGCATCTTATGAATGTTGCATGAAGGTAAATTATATTTGGAATATTCTTTGTTGATGTTTCAAAAATTGGTACACATCCTAATGGTACCTCCATTTTGGTGATAAGTACTAGAAATCTAGTTAGAGTAGTCAATGGATTTGATAAATCTAAATTCAACAAGATTTTGAAAAACTCTTCCTTAATGAGTAGAGGGAGTTTACGATGCATTTTTTATAATTGTTGTTTAACTGGTCTTGCATAATCCTAATGACTAAATTATGGACAATGAGAGACGGGTCTAGTATTGATATATTTATATAGGGCCAAGAAAAGATATCACTAAAATTTATCAAGATCTTTGTGTATTCTTTGCACTCTACTAAGATTAACAGCATTCCAAATTCAAAATTTTAGGATTATCACGAGTTCCAATGTTGATATCTATAGTTTCTTTGATTAAGACATGGATAGTTGAGGTGGAGTGAGTAATACCCATAATATATCAAACTTTATGGGATTGATAGTTTGTTGATCTTAATTAGGTGACTATGTAATATCAATATTACCTATTTAGGAAAAATATCTTCCATAATAAGGGGTATTATGGATGATATAGTCAATAATACTATCTTGAGGAAGTCTATGGGAAATGTCTTCACAATTATTTTTTCAAGAAATTAACTCAAGATAGACTACGATTAGCATATTCACACTATGACAATAATTTCTTTAGTCACTAAATATCCTTATCATTCTCTTGGTCCCAATTAAATCCATTAGTCAAGATGATTTCATCCCAAGACTTTTGAAGGGAAAAAATTGCTTCTTAATTATTGTCAAATGAGTATGAATAAGTAAGGGGCTTGCTACAACTAGATATATTTCCTATCCCATAGTAACCTATATAGGCTTCAAACTATAAGGGCTCTTTAATTCCCTATTCATAAAGGCCTAGGCCTTTGCATTGGTATCCCATATTGAAAAGCATTTACTTAATTATGGGATATAGGTAGAACAAGTAGCATAAAGCAAATAACCTTTCCACTCAGTAAGGGTGACTTCCATGAGTCTTCTCTTCATTGGTAGTACCTGCACAAACAAATGAACAAATCCCTATTTATACCATTTTATCCTTCGTAGAGGGTAATTTCATGGTTTGAGGAGAAAGTGGGAGTTTTTCTCGGTCCACAAATATTTGGTCATTATCTTGATTATTTAAGTCTATTTGATTAATATTGTTAATTTCATTTTGCTTATCATCTTAGATTTGAGGTTGAATATTGTTTTTTATTAGTTTCATTAGACCTTTTGTATTCAAGTTGATTATTAAGTGGCTTGGTTTGAGATTTCATAGTTAGAGCTTTTAATGTGTCATCAATAAGAGGTTGGAAAGAGGAAGGAGAAGTTGAATTAAGAAAGGGATAAAGACAAGACTTTGGTATTTTGACCTCAATTGCTTGGTAGAAACCAAAAGTTTTAGTGTCAACAAGAATATGATATGTTTTTCTTTGGTACTTATACTTTAGGTATTGATGATAAATATTGAGGATGGCCCATGTTGCATGAATCTAGGGCCTATCAAGAAGAATGTTATAAGTTAGCTCATAAGGCATGACATAGAAAATTATTGTGACAATATGGGGACAAACTTTCAAAGACAAGGCTATAGTACCACTAGTCTCATCCTCTTCATTGTTGAATGCTTTGATAACAACATCAAAATTTTCCAAATCTTGTTTTATTAGTCCAAAATAAATAATAAATTTTAGACTACAAATATTTAGGGCTAAAACATTTTTGACAAGAATTTTCTTAACAAGTGTGGTGTTGATATAGTTAGTCATGTAAAGGGGCAATTATCCTATCATTGATGTCGATGGAATATCATCATCATAGAATGCTATTATTGTATGATTAATCTCATAAAGAGACCTTACCTCATTGGTAATTTCATCAAGGTTTAAGTCTTGATGAACCACCTGTTCACTCAAGAGTTCAAATAACATCTCTTGAATGTGTTGGAGAAGTCTTAAGGAGCTTAGGAAGTGAGATTTTGATACGTGTGCTTTTGAGTTGTTGGTGAAAGTTGAAAGTACCCTTATATTTATTTTTGAATTGTATAACTGATAATGGTCCTCCAAAAGAAGAAGAAGTTTATCTTGAATGGAGTACCAAGAGAGGTTAGTGAGGTTGATCAAAATATTAGCTTTTGCATTCTTATCATATGATCACTCCAATTGATTATGAATGGATCGTTATTACCATACATTTGTTTCAAGGAGGAAAAAACTTATAATGGATATGTTTTGTTGATATTTTATCATGAATGAGCAAAGGCTCTTGGAAAATCCCTAGATCTTGATTTGAAGGACTATATTTAGGTTCATTAAATATAATATAAACTTTGTCTATCAAGTCCTAAATATGATTTCTAACAGTTTTAGATTTTTTTTTTAGATGATAATTGATATGGTGGAATGTGCATTGCTCCTCAAGAGAGAACCAATTATCATTTTCTCTCTCAGGGAATATGGGATTAATGGGTGGAGTTTATATTATTTTAGCCTCTAGAATTTGATCGAGGATAACTACGAGGGGTTAATCAAGCCTAATAAATATTCTTTTGGATTTATATTGTGGGGATTTTCGTATGAATATTTTTTGAATGTCTATGGTAGTTTTTATGTTACTGGCCTAGCATTAATTGATGATGCCATCAACAATAATATGCTTTTTTTTACTACCCTTTTTAATAAGAGGGAGGTTTCTCTTCCTATTTCTTGGTTTTCATGTACCCATATTTAGGAGGGTGGTTTCCACTTATTTTTCCATGTCTACAATACCCTCAAATATGGATACATTAGTCATTTCAATGTAGAAGGGCAACTATTCATGAAGGTTTCCTATAAAAATATCTAAATTGTATCTTTTTAGGGGAGCATATTGAAGTCTCCTCACAAAATATTGTCATCTAGATGAAATGTAACAAAATTTAATCATCCATAGACTTTTCAATTTATAAAGGTCACTAATTGTGTCCTTCTCTTTGATATAGACTGAAAACAACTAGACGACTATCATTTTAGGGTATGACACAGTATTAAGGGCAAGACCACTAAGGCTTTTAGAAAAATATTTTAGGAGTAACATCTCATAATATGTAATGCTCACTAGCAGCTCCTCCTCCGCTTCCTCCACCGCTCCTCATCTCTGGTTTGTCTGAGGGTTTAAAAAATAGAGTTTAAAAATTAGAAATTAGATTTTAAAAATTAGAATTTAAAAATTAGAGTTTAAAAATTAGAGTTTAAAAATTAGAAATTAGAGTTTAAAAATTAGAAAATGATCACTGGCAGCATCAAATACTAAATGCAATGTAATAATATTTTAGGAGTAACATCTCATCATATGTAATGTCAACTAATCCATCTGTGTAGTTGAGGATTAAATTTTTGAGGGGTTAGGATTCAAAGGCACATGTGATATGTATTGCAGGATTGAAGTGTACAATGTCAAAGTAGGCACTGTATAATTTACTCCCAATTTGTTTAAGATAAAAGGGGTTGAATATGTGATATTAGATATGGCAATATTGAATATTTAAGAAAAACCTAAACTTATGCTTGTGTATGTATTGTGCTTGCTTTTTGAGTGATGAGACAAGTTACATTGACCCATAGTAACTCTTCAAGGGGAGGAAAATATGATTTATATCCTAAGGATGAGGGAGGGTTTTGTATTCCACCATCCATAGAGGTTGTCAATTGGATGATTTTGATTTGTGTAATTTAATATTGGTGCATTTAGGTCTATGTATAAAGACTCGTGAGATAAGTTTATTGGACTAGATGTTAGGGAGTTAAATTTGGGTTGCTAAGCAAGGTAAAAAAAGGTAGAAAAAGCATATCTTGTATCCTTTAGAATTGTTTGGATAATATATTTATTTCTATACAAAAAAAAACTTAGGTAATTAAGAGATTGTAAAGTGACTCTCCATTTTTCATCGTGAATGAGAGAGAGAGAGAGAGAGAGTAACCAAGGGTGGATCTTCCTCATCCTCTTATTCATAGATGGTATTTTCATATGTGACTTCTATCTTTTGGACCTAATCCAATGGGTCTATGTTGCAGGCCAATTAGTAGGCCACACTTCAAGTTATATGGTGGTGTTCATCCATAGCTTAGAGAGGGAGGGGAATTTAAATTTTTATTATGTTTTATCTGTAGTATTTCTTAAGAGAAGAAGAGAACATGTTATTATGCCCTTATGTATAATTTTATCTATATACCTATTTGATCGATATACCTTAGGAAACCTACCAATATACCTAAAACTTTCTATATACCCATCCTTCCTATATAGTCATCGATATGTGGAACAAGCTAGTCCTCTTGATATACGTGGATATATATGATAGAAACTTTAAGGTACGTGAAAGATAACAACACATGGAAGTGACCTCTTAGGTATGTGATCGAAGATGGTACTTGAGGGATCATTCAAAATCCCTCCTTATGACTTCTACTAGTTCATTGTGTTATAATACATTATAGGCTTAAAGTATGTGTGAGATCCTATGTAGTTGAATGGTAGCTTGGGCTCACAATATACCCAATATAGCCAATGGGTTCGTATTATGGTTATTCAAGGGATCACATAAAATCCCTCGTAGGACTAGGGCTTTGGTTAGGTTATTCTCAATATTTATTAATATGATTTAACTAGAAAAACTAATTAGGTGGAATTATTTAAATTTTTAATATATTTTTATCTTGATTAGGGATATTGGGTAGGACAGAGAGACTTTTGGACCCAAATGGTGTTCACATTAGGTTCACCAATGATGTGATCATGCAAATCAAAATAAATCACGAGTGTGGTTTTCTTATGTGGAATCACACTCAAGATTGGGGGACATTTGTGAGACCTAATAATCTAATTTTATGGGTACATTAAACACACACCTATGGTTTTTAAGATCGTAATCCTATCCTAGAATTCCAATTTTGGATTATGAAGATGCAAAGATGCAAGTATAAAAAAGATACAAAAATACAATGTTCTATACTAGTGATTCCTTACTTTGAACACATGCAAAATAGTAACAAAATTTATTTTTCTTCTGAGCAAGAGTAAAAGCAAATATGCAATAAAATAGATCTACCCTAAGATGCAACTACATGCATGTTGCTTTCATTACTAAATGCAAGAAGAAAAATAAGATTTTCCTCTTTTTATCTATAAACAAAATAGACTTCCTATCTCCTTTTTTAAAATTTTGTTACAAAACTAAATAAGGTTAAAAAATTATAGATTTGATATAATTACACTATGATACTAATTAATAATCCTTTTATATTATGCCTAATGCAATGAATAATGTCTATTGTTGCTACTATAGCAGTTTTATAACTAAAAATGCAAGTTTGATTTTTATTTAAAAACCCTTCACAAAATTTGTTCTAATGACTACAAAATAGCACAAACAACCTAAAAATGCTAATATAAGACTAAAAATAAGTAGAATAATAAAATTTAGTACTTAATCTAGAACCAAGATAGAAGCATCATAAAGTGATGAAAGTGCCACAAGATAAAAAAAAGTGTCATAAGGTGTTAGAAGATGACAAAAGTATCATAACATAATAAAAGCATTGTGGGATGATACAAGCATCATGGGATGATATATAAAATTGTATGATTTAATCATAGTCATACGACACTTTTATCTATACCTACAAAAAAATAGAAAACCTATATATAGAAATGGAATATAGAGTATTAGTGTAGATGGTTTGTCTAGTTTCAATGGGAAATAACTTGCTTCCTTACTTGAAGGATCAAACCCCTATTTTCTTTTGGTATCGATGAAATTGGGCAAAATATAAATGATGCAAAAATCAATAATAACAAAAAAATAAATATAGAAAATACAAACTAAATGAAAAAAAGTTGAATATGCTCAAAAAAGAAGAAGACACCACCTAAATTTGTGATTGTCCCTTCTCCTATAAAAGGGTTGTTGGGGTTTTCCTTATTGATTTGCTCCAATATTGGTTGTCTAATAAATATCTCAATTCTAATTGTATGCTTAATTGTATGTTAGAAATAGATCCAATGTGTAACAAACCATTATACTTCATAGAAATTGTAATAATATATCAATGGAAATAAGTCCCTCTTACTATTATTTTGGTAATGTGCAAGTACCTACAAAAATATTGATCCTTTCATACCTTCCTAAGGGTGGTTTTATAGATCACCCAAATACTTTAGAGATCCTATTGCATATTCATGCAAAAGGATGAGGTGGTAGATTTAAGTGAGTGATTGGAGATTTTACATGGAGTTAAGTGGTGTGATTGGCATTTTGCATTGAATTAAGTGGCTTAATTGGAAGTTTACATGGATTTAAGTGGTTTAATTAGATAATATTATATCTTGAAATACATAGATCTAATCGAAAAGATGATATTATGAGGTAATTGGTAGTGATAGGAAGTTAAACCACCAAAATTTTAGTTTTTGTGATGGTGGTACAAAAGTACCATGGCGATATAGAAGTGCTAAGATGCTTTTTTTCATGGTTATATCATATATGACTATAGGGAGGTAGGAAAAATTAAAATAGGTTGAGTAAAAAAAGTGCTATAGCACACAAAAGCACCAGATAAAAGTGCCATAATACTTTTGCAAGATTAAGGTGCTTTCATTTGTAGACATTTTGGGGTATTAGTTCTTAGACAAGTATAGCCATTTTTATACTTGTTGGAAATCTCTTTTTGAGCCCATTCTAATTGTACAAGCTTTATGAATATTTGTAAAGCTTTGCAGCAATTTTATAAATCCCAAATGCCAGGTTGTTTTTTTCCACAGATTTGGGTATAGCAAAGTCGATCTATCTAGCAATCAAAAATAGGTGTATACACATACTTAACACTTTTAGATCATGGCAATTGATAAAAATTTAAGGTTCATCTAAGATATTTAAAGCTTGGTTTATTATGTGAAAAGATATTAAGGTTCACCCATAGGATTACAAACTTGGTTTGTAGTGAGAAACACATTGCTCTCATCAATTTTTCTAAATTGTTTACCTTAAGAAATGAATATATACCAATTTTAAAAAGTAATATATCATTTATCTTCATAACACATTTTAATTTTTTTATTTTTTAATTTTTCATGCAAGGTAACTTTGTGTTAATTGTCTTATAGGTATCTTTTGTACTAATGTTCTTGAAAAGTCCATCTATTCATGTTTGTTGTGGTACTTCACACCTATTTTTGAATAAGCTAATTTATTCAATATACAATAAATTACTTATAATCCCCCTAAATTTCATTGTTCTTCCTTTAATAATTATGTTGAAATTATCTATAAAAAAATCATATAAGCTTTTATGCATGAGGTATTATATATAAATGGTCTATCTTTATTATTTTAAATCCATTTTTTCCATTATAATTATGAAATAATTATTTTTTTAACATGTAGTAAAGTGAAGGTATTATAATATACGATCATATTGTGGATGATGATGGTGCAATGGTGTTATGCTTAACATGTAGTAAAGTGAAGGTATTATAGTATAAAATCATATTGTGGATGATGATGGTGCAATGGTGTTATGCTTAATACACAGACAATTTCAAATGATGGAAGGTAATTATTACTTTTTGAATGAAATAAACCATTAGCCATTACTTATGTAAAGTGAAGGAATTAAAAAATATGTTTGTAACAAATAAATAATTAAAATAATGTTTTATATCTATATCAATTTTAAAATATATATTTTAATACATCTAAAAACCTTAAAATGTGTTAAAACTATGTAAATAGGTCTCACCTCTAACCTTTCACTTTAAATGATATCTAAAAATAACTTTTTATATATAACATAGAAAACATGTTTCATCATTATTATATCATAATTATATAAAAATACTATAAAAATTTAATAATTTATAGAAATAATCTGATAAGATTCTTCGAATCGACATAGTATTTGTTTTCGAACACATTTGGAGTTAGAACGTCCGTGGTGGCCTATGGTTCGTTTGTCCTCTTACCTAACCTCTTTTAATAAGAAAAAATAAAAAATAAAAAATAAAAAATAAAAATCAATGATCAATGGGAGAATTGCGGATTGAACATTTCCCCCATAAAGTTATGGAAAAGACTTGGAGGACAGTCATTACACATGGCAGCTTGCCGGCCAAGCAATTTACCCTGAACGGTTGGTTTGAATTTCAGCTCCGAAGAGAATGTTTTTTAAATGTTAGTCACGGCATGATTTTACCAATATAATAGATTTTTTTGGGCGACACGCTCATTTTTAAATTATGGTACACTCCACTTATATACCCTTTGTCTCTATAGAGAGGGGGAATTACTTTTTAAAAAGCACTATTAAGATGAAAGAATGCAATATACGAAGACTGAATGTTAACTTTATTTCTTTTTTAATTTTTAGGATATACACGTTTGTTTTGGTCTTTGTCATAAGAAGGGCTTGTAAAGTGGTATATGCTAATGAAAACATTAGTTTCATCGTAAAGTGTAACGGTTTATGTTAAGAGTTTGTTATATTTTTAATTTATAATTTTTAAATAAATTATTTCAAATTAAAATATTAATTTTATTTTTAATTAAAATAAAATTGTAATATGTTTTATGGGTATGTGAGGGGTGGGTGTGTGGTGGTTGTATGTTAAATTTCTTATTGATAAGCATAGTTCTCGATGAGTATGTGAAGGGGTGGGTGTGTGGTGGTCGTATGTTAAATTTCTTATTGTGAGGGGGTGGGTGTGTGGTAGTCGTATGTTAAATTTCTTATTGATAAGCATAGCTCTCAGCTTTACCAAGGGTCATAGTTAAGAGAAGACTGCTCAACCTTGGCATTGGTTGTAAGGGTTTTTCACACTAACCAAATAATAAAATGAAAATAAATAAATAAAATTATAATATATTTAAGATTGTATAGATATAGCCATATAGATTATAAGTATTTAATGTAGACTTAAATTTTTGGATATTGTAAGGATACAAGGATAAATAGGGTTTAAAGGTGAAAGGATTTTATAGTCTTCTAGTTTAATTTAGACATCTTTTATGATAGAAAAATATTTAAATTACTTAAAGTGATTAAGTTTTGAATTTTTTTCTTTTTAATTTGTTTTTTATTTTGGTAGAAGTTTATTATTATTATTATTCTGTCTTTATCATTTTTTATGTTATTTATATGGATCATTAATTTTAAAAAAATATTTTTAATAAAACACTTAAAGAGATATTTCCTTTCAATTTATTCGCCAAAAAATGCTTTTTTTTTATAACATCTTCTTTTATTACATAAAATTTCTTATTCATTAATTGACTTAGATGAATTATATAACTTGTTATTAATACTTAAACCAACATCTCTAACAACCTTTCTTCTCATTAATCCTCTTTTCTTTTTCAATCTTAATGTATTTTATTCTACTCTTAAAAACACTTCTATAAAGAAAAGTTAACAGCACCTTTTTGTAATCTTCATAAAGTAATATTTATTCAGTCCATTATAAGGTGCCAAAAATTTTGTCAAAACATATTTTAAAAAAGAATTTTCCATCAACCTCTTTATCTATATTATAAAAACAAAAACTACCCAAATCAAAGCAAACACAAACCTAAAATATAACTAACATATATATATATATATACTTGTTTCTCTAATTTTATTAAATAAATGTTCTTGGAGGGTTCAACCAAAAAGAACTTGGCTTGCATTTATACTTAACTACTCGATCTTTATTCGCCCGGATAAATCTAGGTGGATAACAATTCGAGATAAGTAATACTTAATATAGGAAGTATAACATAAAAAAAACATTCGTACACATAAACATAGTATATCAGATGCATATTATTATATACATCTTCGTGTAGTTAGAACCTGATATTTTAAGATAAAGAAGTAAAATCTACGGTGCGGTATGACAATCTGTTTAATCACATGGAAGTAGAGGACGACGATCGATCTTCTGGGTCCACTATGGAATACGAAGAATCAGAATTACTCACTGAGCAAACTTTCCGAATCTCTCCTTCACTCCCGGTTAGAACATCAAGTTGAACCATCTTCAGCATGTTGAGGGCAAACTTCTCAAAGAACAAACTCTGATTGACCGCGAAGCTTTCAACGATATCGCTAGTGCTGGAATCAGAGTAAAGCACTTGGTCAGACGTCAAGAGTCCTTCCATATTCTCCAGATCCACGTAGTACTTGTTGTCAAACACATTTGGAGTGCGAATGTCCAAGTCTGTGGTGTTGTCTGTGGTAGTGGAGGGGCACGTCTCATACAATTCCTCTGCAAAACTCTGAGCAAGAGTCGGATCTTCGGTTGGATAAAGTCTGTCCACGAACGACGTGCAGTGGGCGATGCCAAATGTGTGCGCGCCTGTAAAACAATTTTACATACGCTTCAAACTCGTTAGAAATATTGCTCTACCCATGTCCATTCTTTCCATGGAATAAAACCCACCAGTGAAGCATAAAACCCACCTGCGAGAGCCACAAGATCCGTGTATTCAGTGAAACCCTTTTCCCCGAAAATGTCCATTAGTACGGATACGTTTGAAGTTGGAGCGGGCAGACTGTCCACCGTGACGGTTTCGTTGGCAGAGGTAAGGCTGTCTCTGCGTCCAAGGGGAACTGGAAACTCTGGTCCTCCCGCCTATTCATGGACACAAAAGTTAAACTTGTTTGAATTTCTATTAAATATATATACATGAAAGAAAGTACACAGCTCTGGAATTATTGTAGTGTTTGCTTGGTGGATCGTCACTGCTTTATAAACTACTACTTAACATACCACATAGACTGCATAGGAGCCTGCTAAAGCTAAGATATCCGCACAAGAGACAACATTGCTGCACTCGGCTTCTACTGCGTCTTTGATCTCCTCAATAATGTCCAATGCCTCCTCTCTGATTGTCAAGTTTGGAGTATCTTCTAGCTCGCTTCCCGTCCCATTTAGCAAAATAGATGCGTCACAGCCCTACCAAACAGTCAAACACTCTTGTTGTTGTTATTATACACGTAGATTTTAACTATTATATAATATAAAATATTATTTATCTATGTTTGTTCAAAAACAAATTATAGTAGCCTTAATATAGCTACCTGCACGAAGCAGTCGTGAAAAAGTAGCCTTAATAAAGCTGGGGACTGAGTAATGTCTTCCTCCAGTATTGGCTTAAGCGTGGCTTTCACTATGGACTCAAGGTTGGGACAGCTCTCCTCGTAAAATGTCCATGAAAGCCCATCTACCAGCTCTGGTGTTCCTTTTACAGAAAATGCCCGACCCGCCACCACGAGAGTAATTAATGTCATTGCAATGAAGTATTTCTCCATCTCTTCCTCCTTTCACTTTAGATAAAACAACTCTATGTCGAAGAGAAATATAGTTCCCTTTGTAAAAAGAAATGCAGACGCCTACAAGGAATGCACGTTGGCTTATGGGAACGTTTGTGTTTTTTAAAGACCAAATGGCCAAACTTAGCCCTTTCAAAAGCCAAAAATTACCGATAATTACGGATTGAAGATCCTTAACTCCTGGGATCAACCATTCCCTTGAGAAAGCCATGGAAAGGATTAACGTGACAAGATAGCACGTACTGAACTTAATTCATCCAGTGCAGAGTCAAAACTTAAAGGACAAGTGATCCCCTTGGAGCGTTTGGTTTGAATTCTAGTTGGCTTGCGTGCCGACAAATTATTTTTTATTTAATAGATTTTATAATTTGAAAAGCGTCTCGACACAATAATAACATATCTTCGTAAAACTATAGTCTATTTTAGTCTTCATGAGCAATGTGAAAAGTAAAGCACCGCTAAAGAGAAGCTCTAAGTCAAAAATAAAAAATAGAAAATAAAAACCTTTTGACCAAAAGAAAAAGGTTATCATTGCGAAAAGAATTTAAAAGTTTATGTAAAGTATCACAGTAAACCTCTTAGTAAATATTTATTTAATATTTTTTTTATTGTATATAAAAATTTTATATTAAATGAGTTATAAATTTATTATTGTAATAAAGGTTTTATTTTTCTAAAGTTTAAACCCTTAGACCAATAACATAAATCCAACACAACATGAAACAGACTATTATATTGGGGTAGGTAAATAAAAAACAACATGAATAAACGGAAGTAGTTACTATTGGATCTACTTTTATAATTAGTATACACGTAAAACATGCATGCTTGATTTGAACAATTCAGATCGGCAAATTGTGCGACAAATGAGGGGAGTTAAATTGTTAATCCTGTGAACAATTCAGATCGGCAAATTGTGCGACAAATGAGGGGAGTTAAATTGTTAATCCTGTGAAGTAAATTGAAAAAAGCGCGGTCTCTTTGTGTATAAAAAATTAATTATGCAAACTATATAAATTGAATACGCGTGCCAACAAACTTGCAAAACACTCTTGCGAAAAAAAAGGAAACATCAACGAAATTGATTTCAAGTACCTACAATGAAGTCTTGCTGGAGAATACAAATGAAACCAAAGTCTTTACCTAATAGTCAAACAGATATTTGGTGCTTTAGCATGTGTTACGAGAGTTGTTCTTAGTATGCCTAACTTGCTCCTAAACAACTACATGTTGTGGGATCCTTCTTTTTGTTTAAAGTATAACTTAATTCCATTTTAATGCCTAGTTTATTAGTTCCTTCTTCATAGACGATTCTTTTCTAATGGTGTAATGTTAATCCCATACTAAATAACATAATACAAATTAACAAAAGTTATATATTTTTTAAAAATAATAAATATATAATGTTATTGTAAGGTTTTTCTTTTTTAAATGTAAAGGCTTAATTTTTAATTAATTTAAAAATATAAATCTTTACAACCAAAAAATAGGTGGATAGACACACTTTAATATGTAGTTACACTAATTCAGGTGGAGTTAGGCAATATTACTCAAAACAATAAAAATAGGGTTAAACACGTCACCAACCACATCAACATAAAGTATGCATTAAATTATGTCAATCATGGAGGTATGCTCACGAAGTGAATGTCCATCACCTTCCAGATGTTAACAACCGATGTTAGAAGGAATGGAAATGAGCCACCCATCCTCCCCAAGCATGCCAACATTATCACTTGTACCAAAACCATCAATGCCATCAGAGACAAGATCGAGAAGGTTGTATAGAAAGTACTCGAATGACTGTACATGGGGCATTACCCCAATGTTGCATAATAGCATGAAGATGCTCCACCTCTATATGAATTTTCTCCACTTGAACTGAAATCTAGAGCCAAAAATCAGATTAAACTATGCACTTATCAGAAATTGAAAATTCATCTGAACTATGCTGCTGAGAAAATATAATTTTGTTACGAGTTTCAAATATGAAAGAGCACACTGATGCGAAGAATGTTCCACACTTACAACAAGGGCAAGGAAAAATCTGGTGGGTTGCCAAGAAAAACATGATGCCAGGTGAATGAACTGTCCATACAAGGCCGAAAGAATATCTCAAGCCAATCCCAGGCCATTCAAGCTTTCCTGCATTGCCAAAAAATATGAAGTGGGTTCTCTAGAGCACCACAAAAATGATAGGAAGGATTCTCTATTCCAAGGTAGTTTAATCTTTGTCCAAGAGGAAGACCATAGGATAAGAGGCTCCAAGCAAAAAAAACCTACTTGGGTTCAATATATCCTGCCCAAGCGATTTTAAATCTTAGACTCCAACGAGTTTGAGTGGAAAGAAGATCCCATCGGGCATTGAGTCTTTGAACCATAGGGACATTAGGAGTAAGCCAAGCATACCCTAACTTAGGTTTGTAAGTAAGAAGTGGGGTTTTCTTAAACCATCCCCAATCAGACCACCAATATTTTTGAGAATATCTACAGATCATGGGCCAAATAGAAAATGGGATATAGTCCAAAATAGTGACATAAGTAATCTTATCATCTAGCCGTAGACCAAACAATCTCCTGAAATCATCCCATGGGATCCAATACCTGGAATATCTCGAAAAAGAGTCTGCCACTTTTGAAATCCCTTTCTTGAAAAACCACTGAGCATGAATCCATTGCATGAAAGCAAGATGGGAACCTTGAAGAGTAATAAAAGGTGATCACCAAACATTATAAGTGGAAATAGAAGCACCTTTCTGATGTCCATACCCTAGCCAAATCAACAAGGGCTTAATTTTCTCCCAAGTCCTCCATATGCACCTTACTAGAATAGAAGCAACCAGGAGGGATTAAAAATTCATACCTTTTAAAGCCTTCCTGCTAAGAGATAAACCAGTGGAGATGCAGTGCCGAATGAGAACTTTCCAAGCTTCAAAACCACTTAAGGCTCAAAGAACCCATTTAGCAAATAAAGCAAAACCTTATCTTTGACAATCATGCAATCCCATACCTCTTGATTTTTTAGGAAGATAATAGATTTTTGAAGCAACTCTATGAATCCCTTGTTTATGTGATGAGTTAGCCCAAATAAAATTCCTTAAAAGCTTTTACAAATTTTTATAGCAGGCTTAAGAAGGGACCCAACAAGATAAATACTACACATGAGTAGAAGCAATAATTTTGGAACACACCTAAAACTTACCAGCTAGAGTAAATTTTTTGGTGATCCAAAAGGAATTTTTTTCTCTACTTTTTGTAAAACATAATTCCACAAGACAGTAGGGGAACTTTGGAAAGCAAATGGGATGCCAATAAATTTAAACATCTCCCCTGGTTTGATCTAATGCCACTGGAAGATTTCAAGCACACTTGGAAGGTACAAATAGGATTACCTATAGCATGAGGTCTTCCTCCATTGAATGCTATATCCTGATGCATTGCAAAATAATATCCAAATGATCTAGATCCTGTTTGACAGAGCGTTCATCCTCATGAAGAGTAAAAAATAATCATCTACAAAATGTCCATTTATAAGTTGAGAAGATTCTCCAAGTAAAGAAATGTCCCTAATATTACCTTAACTCACTTGGTTAGCAAGAAGGTATCCAAAAGCTTCAACTACCAATATGAAAAGAGAAGGAGCCAAAGGACAACCTTGTCTAACAGATATGAATAATCCAGTTGATTGAGACTGATATTTGTTCAAAGTAAGCACATTTGAAGCATCTGCAAAAAACATACTAATCGATCTCAAGAAATATGGCCCAAAACCAAGAGCTTGAAGCATGGTAAGGATGAAATTCCATTCAATCCTATCATAGGATTTTTCAAAATCAATATTTATGAAAAGAGTATTTTGTTGAGTGGCTATAGCCCATTCCATGCCCTCCCAAACAACAATTACATTATCTATAATATATTTGCTCTGCACAAACCCAATTTTCTTAGGACAAATAATAAGTGGCAACAAAGGTCTGAGGCGTAAGTAATAGGCCTCCAATTGGTGAGCACTTCTAGATCCCCCTACTTAGGGATGAATTTAATATTACCCTTATTAATTATAGAACCTAAAGAGCCAACAACCATTGCTTCCTGATAAACATACAGTAAATCTGGGCCAACCATGTCCTAATACTCCTTATAAAATTTATAAAGAAATCCATCTAATCCTAGAGCTTTATCATTGGCCATCCTATATAGGGCTTCAGTAAGATCATCCAATGACAAACGATGCTCACAAGCTTCCTTTTGAAGAGCTAAAAGCTTCTTAGGAACAACTACACAACAAACTTGGATTGCAGCCTATTGTTTGTTAGAATAAAATAATATTCTCTTAAGTTCCACTAGGATAGACACTTGAGTTTCCACTCCTCCATGTGTCAAGAGAACTCTTAGTGGTGTCTTCATCAGGTTTGATGAGTTGTAATCCAACGACTCACTATGATCAACTCTGCTATTTATACAAAGTTGATCCTTGGAATAAATCAATTAGTTCTCCCTTCTCTTCATCTCTTGTGTAATGCTTTGCATATCTATTATTGTTTTTTTTTTTTTTCTTAATTTTTTTTCAGCAAAATATTTATTGTTGAAAAATATTTGATGCAATATTTTTTTAAAATATCTGTGTTGATTCATCCTTGAGGGTATTCAAAATATTAAAAAAATCTTCCTTTGCTTCAAAACAGGTTTACCCTATGCTATGGCGCTATTTTAGCCCATTTTAAAAGGAAGGTTTTTTATATTTTATTTTAGTTTTTCCCTCTCTTCGAATTCATCTTTCAACTCTTTTTTAAATTGAAAAATCTCCTTTTATTTATCATAAAAGTAATTGGTTCTTTTATTATGTATGGGATTTTTCATCTTCTTCGGGTTGCGTAAATACTCAACACCTGTTAGAGCTTAAATAAAGTGGTGTTTTTTTAATATTGTGGGAGTCTTCCGATCTTCAAAGGGATTCGGGTATCCTCTTAGCTTGGTGCTCGCATAACGTGGATCATTTTTTCATTCCCATTATAATTGCCATTTTGGCATCTCTGTCTAGCTGGCCCTTGGCGCTCGCAAATTCGTAGATGATCCTCTCTATCTAGATGGCCCTTGGTGCTCGTGTCATTTTGGAACTCATGACATTCTGGTAGCTTGTAGATGATCCTCTTCATCTAGCTGGCCCTTGGCGCTCGGGACGATCCTCTCACGGTTGCCGAGGTTTACTCTCCCTGTCTCCAAATCGAATCTCTCCAAGATTGTTTTTTTCTCCGGTGCTCTCTCAAGTCAGTCCTTATAATCTCCTTTACCTGCTGTGTTTTTTTTAAAGCGATCTCCTGCTATTCAAGTTCCTTTTTCAATACAAAGCTTGCTTCTATTATAGATATTTTTATAACGTGTTTGCAGGATCAACATTCTCTTAATAATCATGTTTGTAGGTTAATCTTTTTTGCAGGATCACCCTTCTCTTTTTAACGCGTTTGCAGGTTCTTCCTTTCTTCTACAGGGATTACTAACTCTTCTGCAGGTTACCTCGATTTCCTCAGCTCGGGTAATAGCATTTTATCTGCCCCTGAAACTCAAAAAAGTTTCAACAAGAGCACAAAAAGAGGTTGAGAGCATCACAACTCCAAATCGCATTCGATCATCAAGAAGTGCCTCTCCTTCCGATCATCGAAAGCACATCACCTTCATCATATTTCATTTTTGATATTTCAAAATTATAATAATTGTTTTGCAGGCTTTCTAAAGGGGCGTCTCTGTGTTTATGATAGTCATTTTTTTTAGCCACATATTGTATAATTTCTTTAATATCCCCTAGAAAATTATTTTCTTTAGGTTATATTTGCTTTCCTTCATTATGAAAAATCTCCTTTGTCTCCGAGCCTTTAATCTGTTCTCAAAAGGCTCTCACTTTCGTGAGACAAAATTGTAACCTTTTCTAATAAAAGTTTTTTTTTGGGGGGGTGCGTGCAATTTTTGCACATTTCTGGTCCATCACTTTAAGGGGGGTTTGCATTCTTTTGTCTATCTTCATCTATGCTTTTACTTTCTTTCAAGTAAATTTATAAGGTTATAATTGTTTAAATATAACTTTAATATTTTATAGAGTAACTCAAAATTCATCGAATCTTTATAATTGCATTTATTAAAAGTTTGCTTTCCTTTTTTTGTCTATCTTAATCTATGCTATAAATTTATATTTCTTTAAATATCACTTTAATATTTCTTAGATAGATATTCAAAACATTTAATATTAAATTCAAAATTTTAAAAAGGCCCATCTTTAAAATAAATTGCATTTTCTCTTTTTTGTCTATCTTCATCTATGCTATTCAAAATAAAGTTATAATTGTTCAAAATAACCTTGTTTATTTCATAGATAAGTTATTCACATTTCATAAAAGCATTTTTTTATTTTTATTTAAAAAATATTTAAAAGGGGGGAAGTATAATATTCTCCTTTTTAATTTTTAAATTTTTATTCTAAAAAGGTGTTTTAAATCCTATATGTAAAATTTTATTTGGTTTACATTATTTAGAAAAATTTCCTTCTTACTTTTTCTAAATAAAATAATCTACCTTAAATTTTTTCCTCAAAATATCTTTTGCCTATGTTCCATGTATCATTACCACTAAAAACTTATAGTTTCCCTCACGTAAGGGTGAGTTTTTGGAGGCACTTGGTATAAAGGCCTAGCAGGTATTTTTCATTCATTTGTTTCTTTGGGTATCTCTCTAACTTATAGTTTCCCTCTCGTAAGGGCGAGTATTGAGAAACACCAATTAAACTGGTTGATTCCCTGCATTTCAAACCAAAACCCTTCCAAATTCTTCTCTCTACTTATAGTTTCCCTCAAGTAAGGGCGGGTATTGTGAAGAATAAAAAGGATTTGGCAATCTAAAGCAAACAATATTAAGACCTCATTATACTTATAGTTTCCCTCTCGTTAGGGCGGGTATATTGAGTTTTCTAATATTGAAAAGCTTCATATATTTTCCTTATAACAATTGCATTAATCAATTAATTGAAGTTCTAAGGGGGGGATATTGGTAAATTAAAACTTCAAATTTTCTCTTGTGTTAAAATGATGAATTCAATTGAACCTCTCACCCCTCATAACTTTCACACTTGGAAACCTAAAATTTTAAATCTTATCTCTCAAAAAGGTCTTACTCATTTATTAGAAGAAAAGCAACCATAATTTGATAAAGAATATGAAATATTTGTTCATAAAGGGAAAATGCATGAAACTATGGGTATTATTAGCTCTAATGTTCATGAAAGTTTGTGGTTTCATATTATAGATTGTAAAACTCCTCATGAAAGTTGGGAGAAACTAAAGACCTTGTTTGGGAAAGTAGATCAGATGAGATCAATGCAACTAGAAGCCGAACTAACTTCTTTGTCCCCTAAATATTTTAGTAGTATTGTTGACTTCCTCACTAAGTTCAAAGAAGTCCTCACTCAATACAAAGGTAGTGGGAAGACTAAGACTGAAGAAGAATGCATTTATCTAATCCTTTCTAAGCTAAATGGTGTTTTTTAAATTTTTGCTACCACCTTCATATCTACCAAATATGCTCTTGGTGCAACCTTTAAAATGCCCTCTTTAGAAGAATTTTGTGATAGATTAACTAGGGAAGAAACCAAACTTGCTAGATATGAAATCTCTTCTTCTTCCTCTTCTTCAAAAGCCTTAGTAGCCTCCACCTCTTCTAAAGAAAAATTCAAAAAGAAGGAAAAGACTCCCATAACTTGTACTCACTGTAAAAAGAATGGTCACTCTACTAACAAATGTTGGAAAATATTACAGCAACTAGAGGCAGCTATGAAGGATCAAAAGATAGAAAATAAAAATCAAATAGGAAAATCCCTTAATGTTCAAGGAAAAACCTCCAATTCTTCCTCTAATTACTGGGTCCTAGATTCTGGAGCTACTCATCACATGACTGCTTTAGATAAGTCTTTCTCTTCTATCTCCTCTAGCTCTACTTGTAGCATAGAAGTGGGTGACTCTTCCTTCATCCTTGTCAAAGGAAAAGGGGATATAACCATTGATGGTGGCTCCATAAACAATGTTCTCTATGTTCCAGACATTGCCACCAATCTCCTATCCCTTTATCAGATTTGTACTTCTAGAAATGGGAAAATTGTTCTCTTCTCTCCAACAGGAGTTGAGATAAGAGATTTTCAAGATCCTCATTCTCTTATAGCCAAAGGGAATATTGATCATAACTCTCATATTTTCACTTCAAAGGTTTTCAAAATTCATAAGGAGCCTCCTGTTTTGTGGCTCATGGTGATCTTGAAAGTCAAATATGGCATGAAAGGTTTGGTCATCTTAGTTACAACTACCTAAAGGATTTGAGCACCCATGATATGGTTACAGGATTACCCCAAGTCTCTTCTAGTGATGGAGTTTATCCTGGATGTGCTCTTGGAAAGCAACATCAAGATCCTTTCCACCCAAGTAGTTCTCCAAAAACCTCATCCCCTCTAGATTTAATCCATAGTGACTTAATGACCTTTCATGAACCATATTTCAAAGGAGCAAAGTATGCTCTAACCTTTATTGATGATTTTTCTAGAAGGTCTTGGGTCTACTTCTTGAAATATAAGAGTGATGTTCTATCCCACTTTAAGGTTTTTAAAGCCTTGGTTGAAAATTAGGCATCTTGTAAAATCAAGAAGTTTCGCATAGATAATGGGGGGAATACTGTAGTAATGATTTTTCCATATTTTTATCCAGTCATGGCATAATTCATCAAAATTTTGTCTCCCATAATCCTCAAAAAAATGGTTTTGCAAAAATTAAAAACCACATATTAAAAGGGATGGCTAATTGTATGCTCCATTCAAGAGATCTTCCAAAAGTTTTTTGGGTAGAAGCTATTAATAGTGCAAAGTATATTCAAAATCGTACACCTCATAAATATCTTGATCATTTAACTCCTGAAGGAGCTTGGTCTAGCTTAAAACCAGATGTTTCCAACTTCAATAGTTTTGGGTGTACTGTTTTGGCTCACATCCCAAATAAGAAAAGGAAGGCTCTTGATAAGAAAAGCAAAAGGCTCATCTTTTTCTGTTATTATGAAGAATTGAAAGCATACAGGCTTCTTGATCCCTCAACTCATGAGGTTTTCTTTCATAGGAATGTCCAATTTGATGAAAAATTCCCTCAAAACGATCCTCAAAAGCCCTCTTCCTCCATTGAGCCTTTTCCTATAGTAAAACCTCAATATTATGAATAGCCAACTCTTAAATTTAACTTGGTAATTGATAATAAATATGAGGAACCTATATCTCCATATCAATGTCTTTCAACTCCTTCAACTCCTTCCTCAATGCCAAAATGGGCCCACACCATTGTTAAATAATCTACTCCTTTCATCCAAAATAATCCTTCAACTAGATCATCCAACCCCATAGGAATTGGTCTTGTATGTCAGTCTATTTCCTCTGATCCTCAATCCTTCAAATAATCCTCAAGTATTAAGGAATGGAATGATGCCATGGAAAATGAATTTTCTTCCTTGATCAAATACAAGAATTGGGATTTAGTTCCCTTACCTAAATGAAGGAAATTAGTTCGTTGTAAATGGATATTCAAAATAAAATATGGGCCTAATGTAAAGATAGACAAACACAAGGCTTATCTAGTGGCCAAAGCTTTCTCTCAAATTGAAGGCATATATTATGTAGAAACCTTTGCTCCAATTGCTAAAATGGATTCTGTAAGATTGGTTCTTGCTCTAGCTGCTTCCCATAAGTGGCATGTTTATCAAATGGATATAAAATGTGCTTTCTTACATGGATACTTAAAGAAATAAATGCTCATGAAACAACCTTTGTATGCTCAAAAAGTCTCTCTATAGCCTCAAACAAGCCCCTAGAGCTTGGTATGAGAAGATGGACTCCTTCCTTATTTCAATAGGTTTTTCTCATTATGAGTTTGATAACACAGTTTACATTTGGATAAATGAAGGCAACATCACCATTATTGTTCTATATGTTGATGATCTTCTTCTCATTGGGAGTAACTTGACTCACATTTAGACTATAAAAGACTCCCTCCCTAAAAAATTTGAAATGGATGATCTAGGTAAAGCTCATTACTTCCTCGGGATGCAAATAAGTCAAATAGATGAAGGTATTTATTTATGCCAACAAAAGTACACTCTATATCTTCTACAAATATTCAAAATGATAGACTGTAAACCTTCTCCTTATGATGCAGGTATAAGAGGACAATCTTCACCATCCGAATACAAGCCTCTTCATACTTCCTCCTTTTGATTGATGGCTTTTCCCACTAGGTTTTTACCATCACTTCAAAACAAAGAGGTAATAGTTGGTTTTTCCCCACAAGGGCTTTTTCCACCAACTATCTATATTGTATATGAGTATCTAATCAGGCCTTGTTGTTGGGACTCATTTGTAAAAATATCCCCTAATATCACTTAATGGGGGGTGTTAGAATAAGAGAATATTCTCTTAAGTTTCACTAGGATAAACACTTGATTTTCCACTCCTCCATGTGTCAGGAGAACTCTTAGTGGTGTCTTCATCAGGTCTGATGAGTTGTTGTGATCCAACGGCTCTCAATGATAAACTCTACTATTTATATAGAGTTGATCATTGGAATAAATCAATCATTTCTCTCTTCTCTTCATCTCTTGTGTAATGCTTTTCATATCTATTATTATGAAATTCTAACATCGTTCAGGAGTTAACTCTTGAGAAGAAAAAAAAAATTGATAATGCTTGACAAAAAAATTAATAATATTAGGAAGCGAAGTCCAACGAACCCCTGCATCTTGAATAACATTGAATTGAATAGATTATCTCAAGGGATTTATATTTTGAAAAAATTCTTTTGAAACCCTATCATCAATTTTCAACCAATGAAGTCGAGCACGAAGTTGATCTCCCCTTGCTTAATAAAGCTCAATTTTTTTAAGCTCATGCCTAAGACTTGCAACTTGGGCTTGAAGAATAGAGCTTAGAGGGCTCACTTGTAGTCTGACAGAAGTGCGAGCCAATTCAAATTTAAGGGCTGCATTAGAGATTCATCTCCACTTGCCAACTTCAACTCCAAAATTCTTGATAAGAATAGTTTTTGTGGAGATAGCTTCATTCCACTAAGAAATTCTACCATGAACTCTAGTCTGTCTAGGAACTGGATTCCAAATCCTACGAATATGAGCATACATAACTTGATGTTTCAAAAAAGAAACAATTAGATAAAACTAAGAGTTGAACTGACGAGGTGGAGGTGGAGAACAAGAGATGGAAAACACAATGGGAGCATGATCAGAAAGAATGGTATTAGGAATAATTTAAATAAAGGGTAGAGAAGCCAAAAAGTGATGGAAATGAAAATGAGAATGTTCATATAACATAGCTCTATCAAGCCACTTCAAAATATAGGTATTTCCAGCTTGAAATTTGGACCAGGTATAACACATAGACTCAAGAAATTAGAGGGTATAAAGGAGGAATTAGGGTCACTCAACCCAAGCTTATTTTTGAAAAAAACCATGCTTCCTACTCACCAATATTCCAACGCATAGGGAGCAAGCCAAGTTTATCAATCGATTTCTCCACCATATTGAAATCACCACACACCACCCAAACTGCTTCAAATAGGGAAAGAGCAAGCCATCACCATAAATCACACCTTTATGATGCATTATTAGAAGCATATACATTAATCAAACCAAAAGGTATACCACCAACTTCAAAAAGAGTCCAAATTACTTTATTTGAGGGATCCACCCTCCATGTGACAAGATGAGAATATCATTTGGGAAAAATGAAAGTGACAGCTCCTCCTCTACTAGGAGTATTATGGGAACAAAAAAACTTACTTGTCATCCATTAAAAAGTACAAAAACTATCCAAAATTAAGTCAGCAACCTTAACTTCTTGCAAACACAAAAAATCCAAACTGCCATGCAGGCGAGCAAAATTCTAAATATCTATGCAGACCTGATATTTTGGACTGGATTCGTCAGTCCTCTCACATTCCACAATAAAAAAAATCATTGTAGGTGATCGAGGTTCATTCCCTTGAAAACATCTTTAGAATCTCCCAACTCTCCTAGGGAAGTATACGAATTGCTGAGAAATCGTTCATGATTTTCCCTAAGAAAGTCAGTCAGTTGTCTCTTTTCTTGATGTAACCCCTCACGAGCCAGACTATGTGAATGACGAGACCTGGAGAATGAAACATCCTCTGGTAATGCTTGCTTAAGAATGGAAGAAGGAAGATCATCGGGTGAAGAAGATACTAGAGGTTATGAAACTCTATCTAAAGTAGGTACAGAAGGGGACCCTCCTAGTACCAAGGGAGACATTTGCACTGGAGCAGTTTGAGTCGAAAGGGTTGGCATGCATGGTGCTTAAGGTTATTGTACTGGAGGGTTGGAACTAGAACCTCCCTGCAACACCGACTACTTAGGTGGATTATTTTTTCTGTTTGTCATTGTAGTCCATTCATCTATAGGATTCTTGACTTCTGGATTTGGAACTATCAGAGCAAGGGGAGGAACAACAACATTGCATGATTTGAACTTATTAGCCATAAGTGGACAGTCTTTAATTTTGTGCTCTGCTAATTAAAAATGGTAATAGGTGTTGGAAAAATTAATGTACACAACACACTATGTAAAAACCTTATCACCAATATTTAGGTCAATAGACTTAGTAAGGTCCTTGGAAAGATTGACTTTGACATACACATGCCTGTTAGGGCAAACATTATAGAATTTATTTGGTTCTAAGTAGACCACCTTCCCAAGGGTGGAAGCAATACTTTTCAAGAATGGTCAAAGTATTTTTGGAATACCAGGGAACTCAGGCCAAACAAACACTTCTAGAGAAGCCTCATCATTGATAAATAAATATATGGACCAACATTGAAAGATAAGCAAAGAGATTTAAACATACCAGGGACCCCGACTAAAAACTTCTTGTGCATGTTGAGCATCAGCAAAGGGAAAAAGAAAACCCCTTTAAAAAATTTAGGATATTCTCTATCTTAGTACCATAAGGTTACCAATACTTCTTAATCCAAGATCGAATCAAAGTATCATTCAGGATACGACCCAAGAAATATCCTATCAGAGTATGCTCTTCTAGCCACTTGCATGCATTATCAAACTCAGTAACAGGAATTTCAACAATAGGATTGGCATTGTTACCTTGTGGAAAATTTTTAGCATGACCTTGCGAGACCTCTTCCCTGTCGCAATTCCTTGCTTCGATAGCTCCATTATAAGTTGAAGCTACCAGCTATGCAGTAACCATGAAATAGACGAAGGTGGATTCTCAACTCCTAGGGTTTTCTCAGCTCCTATAGTAAGGGTTTTGGCTTTTCTTTGAGAGATTCAAGGTTCAAACCTCACTTAGTACAAGGGGAGCATGACTCCTCATATAAATGTGTGTAAAATCATTGAAAATAAGGTTCAAACCCCACTCGGTATGAGGGGACCATGACCCCTCATAAAAACATTTGTAAACTCATTGAAAAAATATAATGTTATAGTTTTAAAAAAAATATATAAATTTATATGTAATGTTACATAATAAATAAGTTAAATTTAATAAGATTTTAATTTTAACAAAAGAATTAAATAGTATAAGAGGAAAAAATAGATTTGTTTTATGTGTAAAATTTTAGAGGAAAAAAATTAAATATATAAGTTTAATTTAAATTGTAAACACAATCAAAAGAAATATATATATGTAAATATTAAAGGAAAGAAAAAAAAGATTTTTGTCAACACAACCAAAAGAAGTATATAAATGCAAAGATTAAAGGAAAGAAAAAATACTTATACACCATCTCAGATGTAAAATTGGGGACATTAACTATTTTCCAAGAGGCATGATAAAAATGAATATATTTACTTTGCACAACAAAAGTAGTGGAGACCGAAATACATTCTCCTATGGAATGTGAAGTGTATAAGGACATTAGGATTGCATATAATGATACTTTAAAAGTAAAATTAATATAAAAAATAAATAGTATATGAGATAAGAATTTAGATTTGTCACATGGACTAAAAATTTAAGAAAAAGTAATTATATATCAATGAGTTCAATATAAACTATGAACATATTTAAAAGAAGTACATAGATACATATATCAAATGAAAAGAAAAAATACTTACATACTATCTCAGATGTAAGAGTGGGAGATGAACAATTCCTTAATAGGTATGATGAACTAGAATATATGTCTCTTGTATAGAAGAGTAGTGGAGACCAAAAAATATTTTGTTATGAAATATGAAGCCTACAAAGACATGAGGATTGCATATGAGGACACTCTAAAAGTAAACTCACTAATGTACACTTTTGGATAATTAAGAATAAAAGAATATGTGAATTTTTTTATAGATTGAGAAGTTGTAAAATCTTATTTATAGGTAAACCTCACTTAATTATTTTTCATTTCCTTTCTTCTTTTTATTTTATTCAACTTTTTTTGAATTTTAAAAAAGAGTTTCTCATAAGGGCTATTTACTTGTTGGATAATATATATTTTTTTTGGTAAATTCAAATTTTTAGTCAAAGATTTTATGCTCTTGTAGAATAATCTAGACATCTTTTATGTTAAAAAATACTTGAATTATTGAAAGTTATTAGATTTTGAAACCTCCTTTTTGTCAAATTTTAAAAACTATTTTTGATAAAACATTCAAAAATGTATATCCTTTCAATTTGTTCACCAAAAAATGCTTCTTTCTTTATAACATTTCCTATTGTTGCACAAGAATTCTTATTCATTGGTTGAGCTATACAACTTGTTATTAATACTTAAGCTAACATATTTAGCAACCTTTCTTCTCAATACTCTTATCTGACCTTCCTTTCCTTTTAAAATCTTGATGTTGTTTACTCAACTCCTAAAAATACTCATATTTGAAAGAAGTCATAGGGAATATATATATATATATATATATATATATATATATATATATATATATATATATATATATATATATATATATATATATATAATTTAAATTGTAAACGCAACCAAAATAATTATATAGATGTAACTATTAAATGAAAAGAAAAAATAGTTTTTTCAACACAGCCAAAAGAAGTATATAGATGCAAAGATTACAAGAAAGAAAAAAATACTTATACATCATATCAGATGTAAAACTAGGGAACATGAACTATTTTCCAAGAGGCATGAGTAAAATGAATATATGTCTTTTGCACAACAAGAGTAGTGGAGACCGAAAAATATTTTGTTATGGAATGTGAAGCGTATAAGGACTTTAGGATTACATAGAAGGACACTTTAAAAGTAAACATAACATAGATAATAAATAGTATATGCGAGAAGGATTTAGAGTTGTCATGTTGACTAAAAATTTAAGAAGAAAAAGTAATTATATCAATGAGTTCAATCTAAACTATGAACATAGTTAAAATAAGTACATAGATACACATATCAAATGAAATGAAAAAATACTTATAAACTATCTCAAATGTAAGAGTGGGATATGAATGATTCATCAAGAGGTATGATGAACTAGAATATATGTCTCTTGCATAGAAGAGTAGTGGAGATCCAAAAATATTTTGTTACAAAATATGAAGCCTACAAGGACATCAAGATTGCCTATGAGAATAGTCTAAAAGTAAAATCACTAATGTAGACTTTTGAATAAATAAGAATAAAAAAGCAAGAAAAATCTATCAAAATTAGCAACAAAGGAAACACCCTCCAAAAAATTATAAGAGAATGTTGAGTTTTTTCTTTATTGATTAAATACTGTTTATACACATCCACCATAGGGATTGAACCCGGTCACATCATCGATAATACAAGTGGCATCCTTGCCGGTAGACCACACTCACGAGGATGATTGAATTTGTTGTGGATTTCGTTAAACTTTAGAAATAGGAGGTCCAAGGTTTGAATCCAAAAGGAAGTAGGGTTGTACACCATAAACCATCTTAAATTAAGGCTCTTGGTCCCATAGACTATTTTGATCTCGTAGAAATAATTAAAATTATTTCATTTTATATTAAAGTTATTCAATAGCTTAGGGATGATCTTAGTGTTTTAGAATTATACTTTAGAGTTGATCTTTTTATTTATAAGTTTTGATAACGTATGTGTCAATAAATATAGAAATATGTATAAATACCATTTTTCTTATTTTATGTTTACAATAAATAAATTAAAATATACATTCCTTTTTTCTTTAATTTCATGTCTTAAATCATTTTTGCTTTCTAATTATTATCATAATTTTATAAATTTCACTTATGTCTAAAGTGTTATTTTCAATATAATTAATTTCAAGACTATTGTTAGGAACCTTCTAATAAAAATAAACTTATTCACATAAATATTGTAATTAAAAAAAAAATTCTTGAACGAATTGTATATTGTAATATAAAATGTAAATGTAAAATTAAAGCGATCTCATAAAATATCATAGAATCATAGGTCTCTTTGAGGTGGCAACCTCCTCCAATACTTTCATTAAATTGCAAAAAGATACATTCATTCATGAACCTTGTCTTTTAAATATACACTTCATGCAACTCTAACCTAATGCTCAAGAGTTGACTTAGTTTCACTTGAGCTAGAATATTCTACCAAATATTAGTTACATTCTTGATAATGGTTACATGAAATGGTCCCACTTGTCTAAGTATCTTATTTACAACATACCATTAAAAAATATTACAAAATAACATTATAAAGCGGTCTCCATTTTGCAAGGAGGTCATTACATAATCATAGGATAATTACAAAAATATTGTTAGGATAATATCCTAACATTCCTTTCTCCTTCAAAAGGCTTTATCCTCAAAGTTGTAGATGATAAAATTATTGTTGCAGTTGTTAAAGAGACTCCCAAGTGGTATCTTCTGGTTGTAGTTCATACCATTGAACAAGAACCTTCGTGATGACATGATTTTTAAGAGTGCATGATCTATGGTCCAACAATTGTTTTAGTTAGAGAAAATTAGAACCTTCCTCATGTGATTTTGATAAAATAGAATAAACTTTTTACTTGATTTTCCATACCCTTATTAAGAGAGGATACATGAAATACAAGATAAATATTTGATGTAGATGGAAGGGTCAATTTGTAGGCCATTTCACCAATCCATTGTAATATCTGGTAGGGGCCATAGTATTTGATAGCTATTTTTTGTACATATGATGCTAGAGTGAGGATTTTTTATATACCTACAAGAAAAAAAAAAGATATCCTCTAATTTGAAACTATTCTTAGAATGGTGTTGATCAACTTGTTGGTGCATATGGTTTTGAGTCAATTCCAAATTCATTTTCAATTGACAAAGGAATGTGACATGTTGGATGAGTGTAGTGTCAACAACATGAACCTTGTAGCTACCCGGAATGCAGGAGGAAGTTTTTGATGGAGGCTAACCATAAACTTCATCAAAAGGGGTAACCTTGGTCATAGTATGATAGAAAATGTTATACCACTATTTAACCACTTCATCCACTATGTAGGATGATCAAAGGTAAAGAAATGAAGGTAGGTTTGAAAATATTTGTTTATAATATCTATTTGACCATCCATTTATGGATGGTAAACTAAAATAATTTTGAGTTGAGTTCCCTACAACTTAAATAATTCTTGCCAAAAATAACTAGTGAAGGTAGGGTCTTGATCAGACATAATGTATGTAGGTATGTCGTGAAGGAAAAAAATAGAATAAAAAAAGATTAGGGTTATTAAGAATACCATGTGGATATGGGAGAGGGAACAAAAATGAGAATACTTTGTGATACGATCCACTACCACAAAAATAATTGATTTACCTACTAACTTAGGTAACCATTCAATAAAGTCCATGGAAATATCTATCTAGATCTACTTTAGAATGAGAAAGGGCTAAAGAGTTCCCAAGGAATGAACCATTTCTCCTTTCATCCATTGGCATATGTCACACTCTACCACAAAATTTTGATGTCCTTCTTCATTCCATTCTAGAAAAAAGTACTCTTAATCATTTCATAAGTCCTAAAGAACCTAGAATGACCCATAGTAGGTAAAGTGTGCTTTTCCTTCAAGATGAGTTCCTAAAGTTGAGAAGTGTTAGAAATAATAAAGTGGTGAATATATCTCAAATATTGTACATCCCAAGTGTATCTTAGGCACAAGGTAGGCTCTGTTTGGACTGTGGTAATAAAATTTTACAACCTAGAGTCCTTGAGCATGTTATATCTAAGAGAATTAATCCACTAAGGTATTGGTGAAGAGACAACACATAACATACTCTAAGCCTCAAATTGGTGAGAGAGTGCAGCGGCCACAATGTACTCCTTTCCTTTTTTATATGTAATCTCATAATCATAGCCCATTAGTTTAGAGATCCACTTTTATTGTCTAGGGGTGGCAACCCGTTACTCCAAGAAGTACTTGAGACTTTGGTGATCTATTTTTATGGAAAAATGGTGTCTAATGAGATAGGTTTTCCATTGAGTAACACATACAAAATGTTGAGCATATCCTTTGCATAAGTCGATTTAGCTATAATTTTAACTTGAAAGTAATTTACTAGTGAAGGCCAATGGTCTTCCATACTGCATTAACATGACTCTAATGTCATTGCCCAAAGCATCACTTTCAATTATAAAAGGTTGGAATAAATTAGACATTATTAAGACTATAGTGGTTTTCATAGCATGCTTTAGGTCAAAGAAAATATGCTCAACTATGTTTGTTCAAGTAAAATAATTCCTTTTTAACATGGTTATCAAAGGAGCATAATTTTTCCATTGTTTCAGATAAATTTGTGGTAATATATTGAGTCCTAAAAAATTGTGAAGACCCTTAAGAGTGTGAGGCTTTGACCAATCTTGAATGACTTGAATTTTATTAGGGTTAAATTTATCTTCATATTTGATGGTAATTTATCCCAAATATTCTTCAATCAACCCAAAAGAACACTTAGATATTTTAGCATAAAGTTGATTTTGACCCAAAAGTTGTGAAGTTTGATCCACATGGACAAGGTGCTCCTCCCAAGAGTGACTATAAACTAAAATATCATCAAAGAAAACTAAAACAAATTTGTAAAGGAATGGGTAGAAGATATTCATGAGGCTTTGAATTATGGAGGGTGCATTTGTTAAGCTAAATGACATAACCAAGAATTCATAATGGTCTTCATGAGTGCATAATTCTATTTTAGTAATATCCTCCTCCTTCAACCAAATTTGATGGTAACCCAAGTAAAGATCTAACTTGGATAAAATATAGTACCATGCAATTAATCCAATATTTCATCTACCACTAGGATAGGAAATTTATCCTTAATGATGAGATTGTTGAGCTCACAAAATCTATACACAACTGTTAAGACCCATATTTATTTCAAACCAATAGGACTAGATAAGAATAAGGACTGTTACTAGGCCAAATGAATCTAACTTTTAATAATTCTTGTACTAATTTCTTGATTTTTTTTACATGTGGAAGAAGAAGAATATGGAATGAGTATTTTTTTACATGTGGAAGAAGAAGAAAGTGAATGTTAGATTTAGATGAGAGGAAGGAGTCACTATAGTATGATATCATGTTGTGGATTATGTTGTAAGTGTTAGTAGTAATTATGGGGATGATAGTACAATGATATTATGTAAAGAATGTCAAATGGCCGAATTTAATCATTGTTAATTTCTAATGAAATAATCCCTCGTTACTACATGATGTTAAGTGAAGGAATTGAGATATATCTTTGAAACCTATTTCAACAAATAGTTAAAACAAAAAAAATGCAAGCAATGACTTTAGCTCATGAAAATAAGATTAGTGTTTGTTATATCTATAAAATGCTAGGTTTCATGTATAATAGTTGTGGTGGTTACGTTAAAATATCAAACCAAGTTTTGTATCTTTCACCTTATGAGATATTGATATTTAGTTTGGACAATATATTTAATTTATTTTTCAAATTTTGTTTCAAGTTTTCATTATGTTAAAATCCAAATAATATTCTGAACACTAATTTATTTTTGTATGGTTATAATTATTAAGACAATCATATCCAATGAAATATCTATCATGTAAATATTCAATAATTAATTGTATAATAATATATATATATATAATTTTATAAAAATAAATAATCAAAATTATAAATTATAAAATATATCTGTTAATTTAAAAATATATATTTTAGTACATTTAAAAACTTTAAAATGTGCTTAAACAACTTTTAAAACATTATATTATATATATTTTTATTTATTTATTTGAATTTGCAGGTGAAATTGGATAACAGCTACGAATCCAGAAAGGCTGGCCGGATTTTATGACCACCATAGTATTCTCAATGTCCATCCCAAAAGCGGCCACATAGTTTTTTTCCGGCACCTATAACCGCCAATTATTTTAAACCTATTAAGCCACTAAAAGCACTAGTAAACCAACGAGGCTCCAACATTGAACCTTGGACCTCTGCCTTTTTTATCCAGATTTGAACCTTGACCCTTTGCCTTTTGATCGAACCAATTGATCTACACCACCTGAAACCTTTTATTAAAGTAAATACTTTATATAATTATAATTTTTTATAATTTAAAATATATTTCTTGAAGCACAAGTTATGTTTAACGATATCCCTTGAATTGGTGTACAGGTTCTGGTCAGAAGTTAATAGACGTTGCCTGTTCTTCAAATCGACGTAGTCTTTGTTGTCGAATCATTTGGAACACGAATGTCCAAGTCCGTGGTGTTGTCCGTCTTAATGGAAAGGCACGTGAGGTAAAGCTCATCTGCAAAACTCTCTGCGAGAGTGTCGGATCCTGGGTTGGATAAAGCCTGTCCACGAGGGAAGAGCAATGGGCGATGCCAAATGTATAAGCGCCTGTAAAACAAATTTACCCACATCTTTACAAATAGTTGCAAAATTTTCAATCAATTATTTCAGCATCTGCATACTTATCCAGAAATACTACATACTACAGCTATTATATTATTTGCCAGAGTTTGGATCACGGCGGTAACCTTTGAACCACCCTTTAAATGATTTTGGAATCGGCAACCGAGGATTTACGTTCTTTTAAAGACTTCTAATGAAATAAGCCATATTAAATTATAAATACAATTTCATCATAGGAAAAGTCGGTGGATACACATTTTAGTAGGGTCCTTAATATCACTGAAATAATACAGTAAAGAGTTTACCAAACATTAAAAAAATATATATATATATATATTAATATCATCTTTTCTGTTAAAAAAATCAAGGTAACTTGTAACCAATTATTTCGAGATAGAAAGAGGACATCATTGTCCACATTATCATTAGATTTTCAGTGAGTATCAGTATACAGTCATTTACAGCAGCATTAGAACCACCTATATCAGCAACGATTTGGTTGTCATTAGACCAACCAAAAACATTTACTATGCCGCCACAAACACATTTCCCCAACCCACAACCTAGTGTAAATGTTTTGGACGAACATCCCAACCACTTGACTCCCATGAACTACCCCACACTATTAGAATAACCACGTTTAACAATATTTTAACTAGTTTTTATCAGGAACCTACAATTTAAATTATTTTGGATGATTTTCGAACTAATATTTCGACCGCTTTCAAAACTTCTACTAACTATTGTTATTTACAATCATGAGTATTCAATTTATATACTTATCGGAATTATTCTTCTACTTAGCAAGAACATAATACTATGGTGAAATATATGATTCAAGATTTTTTCATAAATTGATATTAATAATTATATTTAATAAAAATAAAATAATTATAATAAAAAAGAATTGGAAAAATCAAGTTTAAGGCGTAAAGTTATTTATACAATCAAACCCAAAATCAAATTTTAAAAGAACAAACAAATAACATTTTTTCCAATAAATACGTGGTTGACATTTTTATTAAAATATGTAGGTCCGTTAATTTTCTACATATGGTCTTAACTGCATCTCTAGTGGTTATTCTAGTTGTTCTCATAGTTGAAGTGGATAAGTTCATAGTTGAAGTGGATATAACTTAAGAGGTGATTTTAGATTTGATATGGGATCTTTATTTTATTGAAATTAAATTTGTAATTTTTATTAGGAATTTTTAAAATTTGGGTTATAGATAATTTTTTTATTTTATTTTTCAATAGAATTAATATGGTAGAAGATTATTTATTCTTTCAAGTTTTTTTTTTTTTGAATTTACATGGTGGAATCCGTAGCCACCACAAATTCGGGCAGGCTGTCTAACTTTTTATGGCAGGCTGTCTAACTTTTTATGGCTGTCAAACTTTTTATGGCAGGCTGTCTAACTTTTTATGGCTGTCACAGTATTCTGCGCTGTCCGTCCCAAAAGCCATCACACAGATCTTCACGTAGTCTGCCCCTATAACCACCATGCCACAACCTTTTACGCCACTGAAAGCACCAAGAAAGGGACAAGCGTTTAGTCCGGCAAAGCCCGAGATTTGAACCTTGGACCTCCGCCCCCATTATGGAGTTTGGATGAACCAATTGGTTCGGACCTCTTATTTCAAGTTATTACATAAAGATATATAGTCTTATTAAATGATATGGATTGTAATCCATAAAAATACATGGTCTTATTAGATGAGATGGATTATATTTTATACAAAAAGAATCGTATTGTGATAAAATATGGTCTAATAGTATCATGTTATATACTACTTATATTTTATAATTATATTAATGTTTTATCCTCATTTATGATAAAATGAGTTTAATTAAATTATTTTTACTCTAGTTGTATATTATTTTGCTAATAGTTGATAAAGTAAAGTACTAATTTTATAGGATAATTATTTTTGGTTACTTTTATGGGTGTTATAATTGTTAAAATGCCTATCAAATATCTTTTAGACTCTAGATGCATTAGTTAATAATATATTATCATTATATATTTATCATTCTAGGAAGTATTAATCTTTTTCTATGCGATATGTAAGAAAACATGATAAAAACTTAATCTATCTGATTATTTATGGATTATGAATCTTCTAATTATAAGATAACAATAGTACCAAATACAAGGAATTAAAACATCTCACTTAGTACGTTAAAAAACCTAGTGATTTGAATCCTAAGAAAAATCTAGTTGAAAGCAACATTGGATGAATAGTAGATGATGACTTATACACATGATGAAGGAATTCATCAACAAAATAGTTTGAATTCAAAATATGGTCAAAATATCTATGTTGGGTGATTTGCTTAATGATTTGGATCAAAAGGATCATCATGGAAAATAAATTGTGTACAACTTCAAATGTAATGAAACTTACCTTAACAACTTAGATAAAAAATTAAATAAACTTCATATATTTATTGGTAAAATTCTAAGTAGTGGAATTTTGAATATTTTCTAAAATTTAGTTCAATGTCTATTTAGAAGCATCCTTTTATGGAATATATCCCCTCTAACGTAAAGATAATTATATAGATTTATTTTAATTCAAATGGGAACTAGGTATGTATAATTAAGTTATAGAATTTTATGTTTATAAAAGATCATATGAAAGAAAGGTGTAGAGATAACAATAAATCGGTTATAGCCTTTATGAGGATTATGTTAATCTCTTACTCATGTTAGTTTTAAAAATTTAATTCTAATCTAGTAAACGCTTTAACCTCATTGTGTAGTGTATTGCATATGAAGTTTCTTGTTATTATTAAGTTGAATCCTAATGAGGCCATAAAGATGTATTTGTTTATTATTTTGTCATGGTGCAGTATGGTTAGGTTAGTCATTTACATAATGATGAGTTATTGGACTTTCCATCCTTATTAGTGATATTGTGTGTTATACTTTGTGGTCTTCAAGAAGCCACTAAGATTTATTTATCTATAGTGCAGATATAATTAAACTCATAACTAACCATTAATTAACTAAAGGTACCAATGAAGACCTCATCTCAAGATTAGAAGTTACAAAGGGTGACTGACAAGATACATGCACTTCAATATAAATTTAAAATAGTAGAGTTTCTTCATGTTCCTAAAGAATAAAATAAGTTCATGAGTGTTATGGAATATTGGGCTTTAGAACATAGGTATTTGAATTGTTATCAAGATCCTCCATGACGGTGGATGCAAAAAACTAGGGAATATCTCTATAGTATTCTCCATATCAATGTTGGTAACTTTTATTCCTATATGTAGTGACTTAGAAGAAAGTTACAAATTTCTCCTTCCTTAGAAAATTTTAGATGAAAGCCCTATTTTTTTTAAGTGCCAACTATGTAAATTTCTTACTTTTCTATAAGTAATAAAAATCCCTTTTAAAAAACAAAAAAATTGCTTGTATTTTTAGAATATATTGTCTATATCTTTAAGGAATTTTGAGAAAGATGAAAATTTTAAATATTAGGTTGTTCCTAAATGTATGAGATATGACTTGTTATTTTATGAAAAAACTTAATGTAGTTTTTATCATGTGAATGTTCATAGAGTAAGCATATTCTACTAGGCTAACTATGACTTAAATATGATTGGATCAAGAATATTTAGAGTTTGGTTGTTCATACTTTCAACTTGACATATGATGTCATTATATTCACTCCTTCTCCCTATTAAATCATATCTTTTATTATGAAGGTATTTTGTATATATGGCTTGGATTGTCATAAAAAATAAGTCTTTAAACCCAATCTGCTATTATAATGTATGCTTATGATTTTCATTAGCTTATATAAAATGAGAAAAATATTTTTTTTTGAAATTTTTACTCAATCATGGAAAAAATTTATTTATTCATTTTAATTTTAAAAAAATGCTTTATACTTTACAATGATAATATATCTAGAGCAATTTATCTTGTATGCTAGTGCCATAGGAAGGTAAAATACTAAGTATTAGATATTAAATACTACCATATTATTCTTATCCTTTTAATTTAATGCATTAATTCATAAAATATATTATCTAATTTAACTAATATTAAAATCTTAATATTGCTTATTATGTATTTTTATATGTATATTTTTGTTGAAGCTTAGTGGATGGTATATTACTTATGTCTAGTATACTTTTTTAATTAACAAAATTCAAACATTAAAATGAAATAACTTTTAAATATTTACTTTTCTTGTATTTTTCTTTAATATCACAATTTAATAAACTTTCTAGTGATAAATTGTTATGATAAAAATATTTTAAAAATATTTATGGGAAGTCCAGTGTATTAAAATTTAATAAGGATTATTTATTCAAATTATTTTCTATGATACCTTCCAAATATTATATAATTTTAGTAATAGTAATATTTTTTAGGAAACCATCAATTACACAAGTATCCTAAGAAAGTTTAAATTGAAAAGTAGTAATACTAACAAACCATATAAAGGTCAAATATTTTCAACAATGTTAATATATATATAAATAAATATGCTAACATATAAATCAATGTTTTTAATCGCAAAAAAAAATAATTTAAACAAGGAAACATGGCAACCATATGTCACAATCATTATTATCAATTAGAAAGTTAACTTTTAAAATAAAGTTTAATTAAAAATAAATATATTTCAATGATAAATCTATTTTAGATAAAATAATTATTAATCAATATTTTTATGACAAAAATGAGAGTACAATTATAAAATTTATTATTATCAAAGATACTAAAGGAATTATATTTTTTTAATGGGTTATGAGGGATTGTAATAATCACACTCATATTACATCATGAACACATAGTTATATTACAACAACTTGATAATTATATAGGTATAGCATTACAATATTTGAACCCTAATTTTTTTCTTGAAAATTGAAAATTTAACTGATTGAACTAATATTATTTAATCTATTTTTATTTATTATTTTAAATACATAACTTTATAACCATTCAAATTTTTAATGGTGGTCAAATGCTTGAACATAAGGTTTAGATACTACATCACATATCATGAAACATGATGGATACCTCACTTCAAACACCTAAATTATTGAGCTCCATATATAACCTAAAAAATACTTTAGGTAACCTTTTATAAATATTGTTTTGTATATTAATATAAAAGTTTTAATAATTAAAAAGTCTAAAAACATATCTTTATCAAAATTTAAAACTCATAAATTATCTTAACATTTTGTGAAAATGTAAAAACCATCAACTAAAAACATCTATCGTTAAAACATTAATTTATCTTTTCTAAAATTGTTGTGAATTACATTTCTATTATACCACAATTTTTATTTTTAGTACGTTTTTTTAAGTAGACAAGCTCACTCACACACTACATAATCTTAAATGGTTTGAACTTAAATCTCTCCCACCAAAAAAATTTCAAAAACCTTGTCTTCTTTTATATTTTAAACTATAAAAAAAATTCTAATGACTATATATAAATTATGACACCTCAATAAAGAATTAGAAATAATATAATATACGTGTCATTATTAATTACACTTTACGTGACTATTTCGCGTGATCGAGTACGAAAGAACTTGGCATGTATTTATACTTAACTACTCGACCTTTATTCGCCCAGAGAAATATAAATGGATAACAATTTGTGATAAGTAAATACGTACTAATAAGGCTGATCGCGTAAAGTATAACATTAAAAACATTCGTACAAATAAACATCGTAGATCAGAGAAACATCTTTATTAACGAGATGCATGATAACACTCTTCGAGGTTTATAAGTGCAAGTACCCATCGTTTAATCAAATGGAAATAGAGGATGATGATCGATCTTCTGGATCGACTATGCAATACAAAGAATCAGAATTGCGCATCGAGCAAAACTTTGCGAATCACTCCCTCGCTACCGGTTAGAACATCATGTTGAACCATCTTCAGCATGTTGACGGCAAATTTCTCAAAGAATAAACTCTGATTGACCGCGAAGCTTTTAACGATATCGCGAGTGCTGGAATCAGTGTAAAGCTCCTGGTCAGACGCCAAGAGTCCTTCCATATTCTCCAGATCCACGTAGTACTTGTTACTTGTTGTCGAACACATTTGGATTGCGAATGTCCAAGTCTGTGGTGTTGTCTGTAGTATTGGAGGGGCACGTCTCATACAATTCCTCTGCAAAACTCTAAGCAAGAGTTGGATCTTGGGCTGGATAAAGTCTGTCCACGAACGACGTGCAATGGGCGATCCCAAATGTGTGCCCGCCTGTAAAACTCAATCAATTAATTTTTTTTTTTAAAGAAAATATTTAGATTAAAATATTATCAGGTATAATTAATTGTATATATAGTTAAATTATTATAATATTACTATCTAATCTTGATTTAATATAGATGAAACTTGATTTTATTTTAAAAGTTATTTATTTATGTGAAAAGTGAGGGTTAGAAGTAAGACTTATTTCTTTCCTAAATAAATAGTTTATAATTCAATCAAGACTATAAATTATTTTTAGGTCAGTAAGTTCATGAGAAGTTTTACATTAAAAAATATTTTATAAGAAATTTTTAAATTAAAAAAATATATATTATTATATAAATTATTTACTTTAATATAAATTTAAAATAATATATTTAAAATTTATTTAAATTTAAAATAATTATGAAAATAGATGATAGAAGATGTTTTTAAAGTTGTTTAAGTATATTTTTGAGGTTTTAAAATGCATTAAAATATATATTTTTAAATTGAGAAAGATATTTCATAATTTAATATTTTTTACCATTTATTTTTTTAGATAATTTTTTATTTTTATTTTTATTTTTTTATTGTATATGATTGTTCTAATAATTAAACATATAGAAAAAGAAATTAGTGTTCAAAACATCATTTGGAGTTTAACATAACAAAAACTTGAAACAAGATTTGAAAATCAAAATAATTATATTGTCCATACTAAATTTTTTATAAGGTGAAAGATACAAAACTTAATTTGATATTTGCATGCAACCACCACAAACATTATACATGAAACATTCATAGGTACAACAATAATCTAAGGATAACATTGCAATTCCTTCACTTCTCATCATGTAATGGTGATGGACTATTTCATTCAAAATAAAAATGATTAGCTTCCACCATTTTGCATTCTCTAAGTATTAAGCATAACACCACTACACCACCATCCCCATATCTATTTCTATTAACACTCCCACCATCATCCACAACCTTAGTTATGAAATTCATCGAATTTTGAGGATGAAATTCAAGATTCGTCGACTTTAAAATCTTCACGAACAAATTTGGTGAACAAACCCTAAATTCAGGTTTTAGTTTGAACAAAGGCACATGCAAGGGTGGTGTGCTTTCATTTGACCCACGATTTGAAGTAGTAGAGGGATGAGGATTTGCAATTTCGACGGATCCAAACTTAGACGAAGTTGCAGTTCACTCGAAACTAGGCTTAAAGAAAGAAAAATCAACCTGGAAGACCTTGTCGAAGAACACCTAAGTAGGAGGACGATGCACAGATAGCAACGGATCAGGTCAAAAGCAAAGAGGAGAGCTTCAGTGCAATTTTCATGGCGGAGCCTCCCGTGGTCGTCGACGACTGAGGCCCTACAAGGATCGTTGATGGAGGAGCATTAAAACCCTAGCGCTCACAAAACAACGCCACTTGGGCATGCATTTTCTCAAAGCATGTGCCACTGGCATGCGTTTCTTACAACATGCAGACTGAAACCCTAAATTAGACGAACATTTATATTATATTTGGAATATTTATTATATATTTTATATATATGGTTTTATGATAATATAATATATTAGTTATATGTATACACCCAACTTCATATATGCACATGTATCAAATTTTATGTCGAATTTTATTTCGAATTTTTAATCATGACAAATTTCTTTTGAATTTCAAGAGTGTCGAATTCGAACACGAACTCGAACTTGATAACTAAGTCCACAACATGATCTCATACTATAGTCACTCCTTCCTCTAAACTATGCCTAACATTCATTTTATTCTTCTTCCACATGTCAAAAAAATACTTGTTCTATAATTATAACTAAAATATAGAATTAAAATATTAAAAAATACATTATATATATATATATATATATATATATATATATTCAACATAATCATTAAAGCAATCCAATGGAATTAAAGGAGATTATAAATCATTTATTGTAAATAGAATGGATTAGATTATTAAAAATAGGTGTGACATATTCAAACAAACATGAGGAGATGCACGTTTCAAGAAATTTAATACAAAAGATAGTCACAATTAAGGCAATTAACACAAAAGTTACCTTGCATGAAAAAATAAAATAAAATATAACTTTAAAATGTGTTATGAAGATAAATGATATATGATCCTTTCAAATTGATTTATATTTATTTTTAACCTTACAATTTAGAAAAATAGATGAGAGTAATGGGATTTCCACCGCAAACCAATTTTTCTATACCATAGGTGAATCTTAATATATTTGCATATAATAAACCAAGATTTAAATATCTTATATGAACATTAACTAAATGCCATGATCTCAAAATTTGAATTATGTGTATACACCTAATTTTGTATGCTAAATAATCATTAAACAAGTCATTAGCCCTACCAAATAGTTTTGTAAATAAATCAAGCCAGTTTGGCTTCACTGTACCTAAATTTTGGGTAAAAAGCAACATGACCTTTGGGACTTATAAAATTATTGCAAAGCGTCACAAAATTTCATAGAATGGGTTAATTATAATGGGATAAAAAATATCTTCCCAATAGTATAAACATGCTTATACTTGTCTAAGGACTAATACCCCAAAATATCTAAAAAATGAAGTGTTCTAAGCATACAAAAATGCTATGGCATTATTGGTCACGAATCTACCTAAGTACAAAATGCTTGTGCACCCTAGACCCAACCAACATTAAAAGGCCAAAGGAAAGAGATGTCCTCCAGGCCAATCTTGAGAGAGGGTTGGCTCTCGTACTAATATAACCATTGGTGTAATCTTAGAGTAATAAAAAGAGATGGGAAATGACAGAAAGGAATGGGAAATATGGCTATGAGCCAGAAACGCAAGGTAGGGATAAACTAACAGCTGAAAATTAGATCAAGTTTAAATTAGCATGTAAAAGAAAGGAAAGCATAGGAACCATTCATAGATTGCAGGGATAATTTCCAATGAACATTTTAGCATTCAGTTCTCTATTAGGAATTAAATTCAAAAATGCAAAATTTAAATTTACCTAACAAATATCATGAACTTAACAAAAATGAAAGACAAAAAATAATTGCATACAACACTACTCTAGGAACCAGAGCCAAATATATTTCTATTGATGCAGATAACTCATAGTATTTTTTGGTAAAATGTCTATCCTACTCTTGTACATAAAAATGTTTAGTATTTATAGAGGGTTGCACCTCTATAATTAAATGCACATTAAAACAAAATGTTAGCTAGTCAAAGATAAAACAACAGTAATTCCTCCTTGGCAATAGCAATGAACCAATTAACAAATGCATTGGGAAACATCTAACAAATTTGTCACATGGCGTATCAGGGCTTTGGCAAAAATCATTGATCTGATTTCAATATCCATGACAGTGCCTTGGAAATGAATACCCACCAAAGTGGATGATGCTTTGAAAATGAATAAGATTATACCAGAGTCAAGAGTGCAATACTTGAATTCAACAGTTTTTCATTAGTGATCCTAGATATATCTATTACGTCACCACTTGAATTAATCTTACCAGCCTTAATCCTTTTCCAAAGAAGATTTACATTAAAAATGAAGGGGTGATGATGTTTTCTTCTAAAATGATATTTCACTCAAAGTTTTACTCGAAATGTGTCTTCATTTTCATTTTGCCCATGTCATGCCCAAAATGGGCTTTCACCTAGAATTGTGCTTGGAATGTGCACTTGCTAATGTTTTCACCCAGGATGTTCTTAGAAATGGATTTTCATCCCAAACTTAGGTGAAATAGAATTTCACCCCAATCTTACCTTTTTGCTATGACTTCACTTGGGAAAAGCTTGCGCTGCCAAAACTGGGGCTTATATTGGAAACTAAATTTCGCTGAGAAATGAAGTGAAAAGGAATTTCACTATTAATGGGAGCGAAACTGATGGTAAATTTATTTTTCCAGTGAAATGACCAAGAAGTAATTTCGCTAGCAAAATTCCAAGGAAGTGCTTTCACCAACGAAATACTCGAAAAAGGATTTTTGCTACACCTGGGGTTGAAAAGGCATTTTGTTGTGCATGAGAGCAAAAAGGCATTTTGATCAGATTTTGCTCGAAACTGAACCCATCAAACATATAGAAAAAATTTCAACAAAATTTTTAATGTGGCAAAAATACTCAAAATGAATTTATGAATTTTACTGGAAAAATTGTTTACATATTTCAGGTAAAATTTTACAAAATTTTAATGTGGCAAAAATACCAATATTTCTGGTAGCTCATGGGGTATTCAACTCACCTTAATGCAATCGATCCCAAGCCTTTATTCATTGGGTTTAGAGTCTCTACTATTAGTTACATCTGATTTCCAGCTACTTGTACTAGCTTCTTTTTGCTTTCTAAGATGTGACATCGTAGATTCATACACTGTAACTAATTCAGTCCATGTGTCTATAATAATCACCTCACGAGTATTAAGCGTATCCACAATATATCTAAAAGTCTCAACCTGATACAGATCAATATAGTTGGCCCTCTAGTTGAGCTCTAGTAATCCAGAATCAATGAAGGTGAATTCCTTCATTAATGGCAACACGTGCTCTTCAGTGATGGGCTCCTCCAAGTCATCAATCTTTGAGGTATCATCTATGAAAATAGCCCATACCGCATCCAGATCCTTTTCCAAAATGTTCCCCTGATCATTAACAAAACTAGGGAAACCATTAACTGCGATTGTATCAAAGTAAACCAATTAAATGCACCTCTTGTGCTCAAATGTCTCTTACAACTTACGAGATTCTTTAACCAAGTCCATCTTGGAGAAATAACTGTGTAGTGTGATCTTGCCATTTTTTCTTAGTGTGTGAAATCAGAGATCCATTTGAGCCATTGCCTGGATCTTCATTACCATTTCCAATTTTGGCTCCAAGTTCTCCTCTATATACTCCACTACATTTTTGTCATACAAAATGACCATCTGTACTTCTTGAAGGAACATGAGAACTAACATAGACTTTGACACCATAATTTTACAATCAATCAATAGTTGATTATGAGATTTCTTAATTTTCTCCTTCCTGAGGGTCACCAACTGTGTTGCCTTTGTTGCCAACTAATTTTGTAGATTCTAGAGCTGGTCCTACAAGATCTAGATCTGCTGTTGTGCTTCCTGTGGTGTTGCCTAGTACTGTGTGGCTGCCTATTTATATTACTTGATTTCACCCTCCAAGCATATTATCTTCTACTGCCACTACTGAGATTCAGATTATGTAGCATATAGTTGGGCCTTCTGTGCTGACAAAGCTTCCTCTAACTCCACTATTTTTGTCTCAGCCTAGAAGAAGTGATCACATCAACCTGGAAGAAGTGGTCCTTGTAATGCTCATTGTACAAGTAAATTTAGCTCATCTCTACTTGTACATTACCCATTTTATTAGCTACATCTATCTTCATGAGATATTCGATGATGAATTGATACAAATAATCACTGGGTGACATCTCTCCTTGAGGTTTTTGGACTTGAGGAACCATCTTCATAGTGTAACCCTCCATAGCCTATAGGTCAAAAGTCACTTTCTTCATCGGTTTCACCAGGTCTTGCACATCCTTTCGCTTGTGATTCTTCAACCACTATGATGAACTTTGTCACATTCTACTAATATTAATTGCTATGGGGTGCTCCGGTAGCAAGTCCATATCGAAATCTAGTGGCTCTTGAAATACAAATATTGGGGAAGATAGGAAAAGCGCTTGTTAAGGGTTTGATTCAAAATTAGGGATGGAAGTGGAGGGCACTACAGTTATGCTTACCCTAGGAGGTGCTTATGTACTTATAGCGATAATAGGATTGGAAGGCATGGAATATGAAGCAGAGAACAATGAAACGAAAAATGTGTTTGAGGTGGATGCGAATGAACTGAAGGAACGAGAAAATGAGGGAATGAGTGAAACTAGGGGAGCGTTGGTGATCTATGACTATGAAATAGATATGGGAATAAAATAGATGGGTACATCAACTAGAGGTGAAGTAGATATGGGAACTACACACAGGGAGACAGTGGTAACCAAGTGCTTGTTAGAGAGAGAAGAGGATAAAAAATATGTACCTACAGGCTCCAACACCATTTGAGTCAACAATGAAGGCTGCTACACTATAGTATCTTTCTCTTCCTTTACTTTTTACTCCTCTACTTCTAGATCTACTATTGTCACCATTGGCCTTGACTTTTCTAGCTAATCCGAAGAGGATATCTCCTAAAATATAGTCTGCTCAATAATCTATGAAGGAAGAAATTTTGTGCTAAGTGCAAAAACTAAACCACTTCTGGATTTCTTCACCATGTTAGGTAAAGCTACTCTTATACCTGTGCTCCTATTTTTGAGTGAAATCTGCTCCTCGAGCAGTGATTTATCCTCTTCTTCTTGTTTAATAATTGCTCTCTTCTACCGATGCCTCATTTTCTCTCACCATGTCTTCTTATTTGTCAAGGTTGCAAATACTTTGAGGCACCAAGTCAGCAAAAGAGAGGGGCTAGTACTTTTCACACTGATCATCATAAATCAATGAAAATGCATCATCCATAACCAATGGATAACTTGACCCAAGATTACTTCGATGGACCCTCATGACCCACTAGTTGGAAATATTTTCATCGGATCAATCAGGTAGTTTCACTTTCATTTTATTGAATATACCAAGAGGACGAACTTGCTCTTGATGATTCACAAAATCATACTCGACCTCCATCTTGTAAAAATCATACCAAATATGGAGTGCCATCATCTTCTCAACATGGCATTCAAGGTTGTGCCCCTTGGGATTATTTCTCTGTTGTAAGATGTCTTCTCAGGGGTAGCAATAAAAATTATTAGCTTTTATGAAACTCGTAAAAACACCCAAAGGATCATACTACCATCATTGAGGAAGCTCAATCAACCCATGGTCATACAGTTTCTCGGTAATCAATTCATTTTTTCACACTACGTAACTCTTATATCATCAAATTGGAAAGGTATAACACATGTAGCTTTATTTCCCCTACCTGTCCCATATGTATCATTTGTGAAATTGCTCTGTTGGACTACTTCCAAGGCAAAAAGATGTCTGATGGTAAAATATGGCAACAAAAAGGGTTTTCCAATGAAACAAAAAATTATAACCACAATTCCTTGTGTCAGGAAAAAAAGACATCACCTTTTTTCTTTTCAACCACCTTTGCTTTCATTTCTCTAGGCACTCTATTACACATGCCATAAATAAATTCAAGGGCAAGCCCCAAAAACATTTTATTAAATTTATAATAGGACTCTCTTTTGGACACTCTGAGTCCATGAATATACTGGTAACATTCTCCATGTTTCATCTATCTTTCTTACTAATATAAAAACAAAATGAGAATGCATGTGATATAAAAAGTACCATACCAAAAGGGAGTAGTGCTTGAAAGTGACATTTTCCCCACTTTGCACCTTTTGCAACTGTGAGTGCATTCTCTGTGCTATGAAATCCACCCAATAAAAGAAAATTGGATTCGTGGTGGCTATCATGGCAATTGGGATGTAAAAATCCACCTGTAAAATACATTGCACCAATGATGCTTACCACTTATATATTGTGGAATCCAAAGACAATCCCACCAACCACGCTAGCATTGAGTATAAATCGGGGCTCTTAAAATCCCTCAAAGGTGCCGACAATTTTGGTAGCTCCCCAAAATGTGGCATCTTTAGTAACTAATTCTCCATAAGCTATCAAATGTGAACAATGGACTGATACCTTTCCTCCTACTTCGAAAGATTAATATTTTTAAACACGATGCTAGGTGGAGGTCTTGCACCACAGGCGAAGGTTTCCTTTATGGAGCTAGCTAAAATACTAAATAGTTGATCTCTTTGGATGTTTTGAATAGTTCTCAAAGCAAAATTATAGCACTATGCAATCATCCATATCAACTCAGGATATGGGTGCATAGGCGTACATAGGTACCAAAAGAGATGAGAGTAGAATTTCATGGTACAATAACTTTTAGCAGACACCTTCTGCTGAGTGAACTCAACATCCTGGCATAATTTCTCCATGCCTTTATTTGTGATTACACAGTCATTGATTTACATCATGTAGTAATAGTAAGGTGTTAATTCTACTTCTTCCTCCTTCTCTCTGGATTTTTGCTATCTCTTTTCTAGTTCAGCCTTCTTTTGAGCTTTCTCCTTATTGGTTTCTGTGGTTCTCTTCTCCATATTCAGCTTTATTTAAACAAGTGATATATATCTACAAATTTTGGCGTAAAAAACAATTTGCAATAATATTCCATAGGAACTTTGCAAATTTTTATTTCTTTAGCTGACACGTTTACCCTTTTATAACTTTCGAACCACACCTACCAAAATAAATACTTGTGACATGCTAGCTAATTTTGAGGATATACCACGCTTTCCAATGATTTATCAGTTTCACCCACCTCTTCTTCAAGCACTATGATTGATTTCTTTAATTCTTTTAATTGCTTTTTCCTTCTTGGGGGGTACAACTGGTCGTTAATGGTTACTTCTGGAAAATATGGCCTACTATTTTTTTGCGTTGAACAGCATGATGAATGCCTTGTTTCATTGATGTGGGGCGTCAAAAAAGGAATTTCATTGCTTTTACAAGCGAAACGTCATGCACTCTGGGTATTCACTAGAAAAGCAAGGTGAAAAGGCATTTCGCCCCCCTGCTCCGAAAATAAGCTTTGCTACATTTTTCGCTTGAAAAAGCATGCAACTAGGGGTTGATTGCAACCAATCTTGAGTTTCACTTTGAAATTCAAAGATGCATGAGCAAAATTAATGTCTTGGGTGAAATCACCTTCTTTTTAATTTTTTTTGTTGTTGTTTTGATTTTCCTTTTCCATCAAATGCTTTCCTTAACTTGGGTGTCCTTCCTTCTAAAATTTTTCTTTGTATTAGGTAGAATTTACTTGTAAATATTTTTGCATCTAAATAAAAAATTATCTAGGATTGTTCCCATATCAGTTGGTATTAGAGCCTTCTTGGATCCTAACCTATCCACAAATTACACCCCCCTCCTTACGTGCATCTTCTCTTGTGAAGTATGAGCTATAATCACTTCAGTGAGAAATATTTTTTGTGGTTGAAATGCACAACTTCAAATTTTTTGGTACCTCATATCATATAACAATTTGTATGATTAAAATCTGAGCAACAACTAATTCTATGTTAGTTTTAGCTTTGAAGGACATCCTATGATTTAAGGTGGAATAATTATTTTACATAAATGGACCATTGATGATTTTGAGCTTTGAATATTCCCTAGCAATTGGTTACTATCCAAGAAGCTTGAAGAATAGTAAGAGGCAATTGTCAATCCATATTGTTGTCGCTATTGTTGCCAACACTTATTTCAAGTTTCTTGAGAGTGCAGGTATAATAATATTGTTACATTTAAAATTTTATTGCTTTAGATGGATGTGCTTTTTATATGGCCACGTGATAATCCATGGTGGTAGAATGTTGGTTATGTTGAGTTGGCACTCATTTTTTTGCATTGATCAAATGGAGGACAAGAGTAATCATCATGTAGGATAGCAACTATTTTTAGCAATGACTTGTATTTTGCAAGCTCAACATAGATAAGGAGGAGGTTGCCACTTCCGCGCTTATGTGCTCATAAAAGTACCTACAACGGTTAATGAAGAATGTAGAAGGAGGAGATTTATTTTTATACATAATTAATTAATTAATTTAAAAAAATTAATTAGTTCTTATTTTACACAGTGCATGTCAAAAATCAATATTATTTTATTTTCACACACACTACAGTTAATTAATTATTTGTTCCATTAATTAAATAGTTAATTATTTAATTAAAGGTGCATATTCTAAATAATTTCATGCACCAATAATTGATTAAATTAATTAAATAATATATAAGTGTTAAAACATATGACACATTTAAAATGCACATGTTTAATTAATTACTTCAATAATCAATTAATAATTTTCAACTACCTTTGTATTAAGGTGCATCAAGTCCTATTTTGGACTTTATTTTGGCTAAAGCCATTTGTATTCTTGGTAAGCATTTATATCCACTTGTCCTTGTGGAATTCTACACTTTCTTGAAAGTGTTTGTGGATTTGTAATAAGGAGTACAAGTTTGATAGTATCTGACAGTCCATTCTATGCCTTGTATTGGATCACAATAATTTGTACCTTTTTCCTCTATATGTTACAAAATATCCTCTAAAGTTTCAAGGAGAAGACAACAATTTTTGTAGAATATTGAAGAAAATTTCTATCAAGGTAATTTTTAAGAATTGCTTACTTTTGGGTAGTCCATTCATAGTTGTAGTGATTCAGGAAATTGTATGCACTCGATTAGAGCCTTTGGCAATTGTATGCTCTTTGTGATTGAGAAGAGATTTGAGACAATTGTATGCTCTCTATTATCGAGTAGAGATTTCCAAAGGGTATCTCTCTTCTCCATTAAGTTTTAGGATTGCAATTTGGGCACTTGCACATATTCTCTCCCTCTTTATTTTAAAATAATTGGAGTCCAATGCTTCTATGGTGGGGAGGAATGCTAAGGATAGACATCAAATTTAAATTATTTTTTAATTACTATGTAAAACATGCAATAAGAAGCTTACTAGGTTATTAGTTAATTATTAGGTATAGTTAGCTATTTGTTATGGGTGTGTTATCTACTAGGATGTCATTCCAAATTTTGATGTAATTTGGAGATCCTTTGTATTGGGTAAAATTTGACTATAAATATTTTTACATCTAAATAAAAAACTATCTAAGATTATTCCCATATTAGAGGGACAATAATAACCTAACCATATAAGCTTCTTGGTGATGGCATTTCCATTAAAGTGGCCACCATATGATCTCTCATTGACTTCTCTAATGAATACTTGGGCATCATCTGTAGTTAGACACCTAAGAAATATACCTTCAAAATCTTGGAAATACAAGATATTGCCAATGATAACAGATTGATAGGTATTTTTCTTCAAGTTTTTATGCTTATTATGATTTAGGCTAGTAAAGTGCCATTGTTAAGGAAGTTGAATATGTCCTTATACAAAGAATCAGATAGAGAGGAAACATTAATGACAATAACCTTTAATGGAATTTGACTAGATTCTAATGTTGTAGGTTTTCTACTCTATCAGATGATGATTATAGCTCATTCATTATATAATTATAGATAGATAAAATAAGTGGTTATGTCCATACCATTGGCATGATGATTTTTATACTAAGGAATATCATCAACAACAATCTTATCAAAAGTAGCCATTAGTTTGTTGACAATGTCCTTATATGGCCTTCAAATTTTATCTTTAGTTTAGTAGACACCGTTAACTTGATTAATGACTAACATTTAATCCTAAAAGATAAATATTACCTTAACTTTGAGGTCTAAAATTGTGTGGAGCCTACGGATAAAAGATTCACGTTTAATAGTATTATTAGTGCAAGAATATTAAAGCTTGAAGGACAAATGAAGGATTTGTTGTTGTGGTGAGACCAAAACAACCCCTACCCTTGCTCCTTCAATGCAACAAGTGCCATTAAAGTACAATGTCCATTATTTAGTTTGGTCACTTTCAAGGGTGAAAACAAACTCATTTAAAAAGTCAATGACTATAATATGGCTAGTTATTAAGGGTGTAATTGTTATCTAGATAGCGATGACCTAACCTTTTATTGACCTTTAAATAATAATTTTGAGACCAAATTCACTAAGGGTGATAACCCATTTTAAATATCATATTGAAATGTGGGGTTTTGACACAAGGTATCATAATGGATCAACTATTGCAATGATAAAAGTTTTATGACTCAACATGTAGTGACTCTATCCATAAGTAAAAAAAATTACATTCTACAAAAATTTAATGATCATATGAATGTTGCATAAAGGAAAATTATCTTTAGGACATGCTTTGTTGATGTTTAAAAAATTGGTACATATCTTAATGGTACCTTCCTTTTGGTGATAAGTACTAGAAATCCAGCTAGAGTAGTCAATGGATTTGATATATCTAAATTCAACAAGCTTTTGGAGTTCTTACTTAATGACTATAGGGAGTTTAGGATGAATTTTTCATAATTTTTGATTAACTGGTTTTGCATAAATCTAATGACTAAGTGATGGACAACGAGAGATAGGTGTAGTATTGACATGTCCATTTACGGCTAAGCAAAGATATCACTAAACTCTGTTAAGATATTTGTGTATTCTTTGCACTCTACTAAGGTTAAGACCTTTCCAAATTCAAAAATTTAGGATTATCATGAGTTCCAATGTTTATGTCTATAGTTTCTTGATTAAGATATGGAATTCATCTTATAGTTGAGGAGGAGTGAGTAATACCCGTAATATCTCAAAATTTATGGGATTGATAATTTGTTGATCTTGATTAGGTGACTATGTAATATCAATATTACCTATTTAGAAAAAAGATCCTCCATAATAAGGTCCATTATGGATGATATAGTCAATACTACTATCTTGAGGAGGTCTATGAGAAATGTTTTCACAATCAATTTCACTAGCAATTAACTCGGGATAGACTACGATTAGCAGATTCACACAATGACAATAATTTAAAAGTCACTAAATATCCATATCATTCTTCTGGTCCTAATTCAACCCATTAATCAATATGATTTCATCCTAGAAATTTTGAAGGGAAAAATTTGCTTCTTCATCGATATCAAATGAGTATGAAGCAGTAAAAGGCTTGCTACAACTAGATATTTTTCCTATTCCATAGTAACCTATATAGGTTTCAGCCTCTAAGGGCTTTTTAATGCGTTATTGATAAAGGCCTAGGCCTTTGCATTGGTATCCCATATTACAAAGCATTTACTTATGTATGGGATATAGTTAGAACAAGTAGCATGAAGTAAACTACCTTTCTACTTGACAAGGGTGACTTCCATGAATCTTCTCTTCATTGGTATTACCGACACAAACAAAGGAACAACTCCTTATTTGTATTATTTCATCCTTCCTATAGGGTAATTCCATGGTTGAGGAGAAGGTGGAATTTTGGTTAGGTCCAAAAATATTTGGTTATTATCTTGATTATTTAGGTCTATTTGATTAATATTGTTAATTTTAGTTTGCTTATCATCTTGGATTTCAAGTTGATTATTGTCATTTGTATTATTTTCATTAGATCTTTTGTATTCAAGTTGATTATTAAATGGCTTGGTTTGAGATTTCATAGTTAGAGGTTTTAATGTGTCATCAATAAGAGGTTGGAAAGACGAAGGAGAAGTGGGATTAATAAAGGTACAAAGACAAGGCTTTGTTATTTTAAACTCGATTGCTTGGTTGTAGAAAAAAGGTTTAGGGTCAACAAGAATATGATATGTTTTTCCTTGGTACTTATAATTTAGGCATTGATGATAAATATAGAGGATGACCCATGTTGCATGAATCTAGGGCCTACAAAGAAGAATGTTATAAGTTAGATCATAAGGCATGATATAGAAAATTGTTGTAACAATGCGGGGATCAAATTTTAGAGGTAAGACTATAGTACCACTAGCCTCATCCTATTCATTGTTGAATGCTCTAATAACAACATTGAATTTTTTCAAATCTTGTTTTCCTAGTCCAAAATAAATAATGAATATTAGACTACAAACATTTAGGGCTAAACCATTATTGACAAGAATTTTCTTAATAAGTGTGGCATTGATATAGTTGGTCATATAAAGGGGCAATTATCCTATCACTGATTTTGGTGGAATATCATCCTCATAGAATGGTATTATTTTCTAATTAATCTCATCAAGAGACCTTACCTCATTGGTAATGTCATCATAACATCTCTCAAATGTGTTTGAGAGGTCTTAAGGATCTCAAGAAGTGAGATTTTGATAGGTGTGCTTTTGAGTTGTTGGTGAAGGTTGAAAGTACCCTTGTCTTTATTTTAGGATTGTATAACCAATGATGGTCCTCCAAAATAAGAATAAGCTTATCTTGAATGGAGGACCAAGAGAGGATAGGGAGGTTGATCAAAAGATTGGTTTTTTTATTCTTCTCCCATCATCACTCCGATTGAATATGAATGTATTATTCCTACCATAAATTTATTTGGAGGAGGAACAAACTTATAATAAATATGGTTTATTGTTCTTTTATCATGATTAAGAAAAGGCTCTTGGAAAATCCCTAGATCTTGATTTGAAGAAGGATGACATTTAGAGTCATCAAAGATAATATGACGTTTGTTTATTAAGTCCTAAATATGATTTCTAAGGGTTTTAGATTTTGTTTTTCAAAATATCATTGACATGGTGGAAGGTACATCGCTCCTCAAGAGAGAACCAATTATCCATTTCTCTCTCAGGGTCTATGGGATTAATGAGTGGAGTTTATATTATTTTAGCCTATGGAAGTTGATCAAGGATAACTACAAGGGGTTCATCAAGCCTAATTTATTTTGTGTTTTTAATTTGGGGATTTTCCTATGACTAGTTTTTTGAAGGTCTATGGTAGTGTTCATGTTATTAGCCTAGCATGAACCAATGATGCCATCACCAACAATATGCTTTTTTTTATACTATTTTTTATAATGAGAGGGAGGATTCTCTTCCTTTTTAAATGGTTTTCATGTGCCCATATATAGGAGGGTGGTTTCCACTAATTTTTCCATGTCTACAATTCCCTCAAAGATGAATACATTAGTCATATCAATGTAGAAGGACAATTGTTCTTGAAGGTTTCCTATAAAAATATCTAAAAGGTACATTTTTAGGAGATCATATTGAATTCGTCCCACCAAATATCACCATATATTTAAAATGTTAAAAAAAAATTTAATCATACATAGACTTCTGAATTTATAAATCTCATTAATTGTGTTCTTTTCTTCGATATAGACTAAAAACTACTAGACGAACATCTCGACTAGGTCTTTAACGGTTTTAAGGGTGTGTCACAGTATTAAGGGAAAGACCACTAAGGCTTTTAAAAAAACATTTTAGGAGTAAGATCTCATCTTATATAATGTCACTATAGGTGGTGCAAAATATCCTAGGACTATTTATGGAGTCTTCTTTCTCCTTAAAAAATTAGAATTTGGATGTTTCAAAATTCACTATAGATCTAATGGTTTATTGCACAAGTCCTCATAGGAGTACTTGTGACTAGATGAGGACCCCTATATTGAGGATATTTTTTGTTTCAACTAATACATTTGTGTAGTTGAGGATTGAAGTTTGGAGGGATCAGGATTCAAAGGCAAATATGATATGCATTGCAGGATTGAAGTGTACAATGTTGAAGTAGGCACTGTATAATTTACCCCCAATTTTTTTAAGATAAAATGGTTTGAAGATGTGGATTATAGATGATTAGTTTGAATATTTTAACACAACCCAAGTTCATGCTTAATATTAGTGGAAGGTTTTTAAAACAAGATTGTGAGGTGGGAGCATTAGGAGGTATGTGGCTTGTCCTTGCTTTTTGTGTGATGGGACAAGTTACATTGACACATTATAACTTCTCAAGGGGAGGAAAACATGATTGATATCTTGAGGATGAGGGAGGGTTTTGTATTCAGAGGTTGTGATAATTAGATGATTTTGATTTGTGTAATTTAATATTGGTGCATTTAGGTCTATTTATAAAGACCCATGATATAATTTGATTGTATTAGATATTATGGAGTTAAATTTGGGTTGCTAAGGATGGTCAACAAAGTTAGACAAATCATATCTTGTCTCATTTAGAATATTTTGGATAATCTCTTTATTTTTGTACAAGAAAAAACTTAGGTAATTAAGATATTGTAAAGAGACTCTCCCTTTTCATCATGAATGAGAGAGAGAGAGAGAGAGAGTACCCAAGGGTGGATCTTCCTCATCCTATTCTTTATAGATGGTATTTCTATATTTGGCTTAGTTTTCTTTTATCTCATCCAACGGGTCTATGTTGTAGGTCAACTGGTAGGCCATACTTCAAGTTATATAGTGGTGTTCATACATAGCTTAGAGAGGGAGGAGAGTTTGAATTTTTATTAATTTTTATCTTTAGTGTTGCTTAAGAGAAGAAGAGAATATGCTATTATGACCTTATTTATCCTTCCCTCTATATACCTATTTGATCAATATACCTTAAGAAGACTATAAATATGACTAAACATTTCTATATACTCATCCTTCCTATATAGTCCTTGATATGTGTAACAAGCTAGTCCTCTTGATATACGTGGACATATGTGAGAGAGAATTTAAGGTACATGAATAGAAAAACACATGGAAGTGACCTACTAGGTATGTGATCCAAGATGGTACTTGAGGTATAATTCAAAATCCCTCCTTGTGACTCCTACTAGTCCATTGCGTTATAATACCTTATAGACTTAATGTGTGAGACTATATGTAGAAGGATGGTAGTCTGGGCTCACAATATACCCAATCTAACCTATAGGTTTATATTGTAGTTACTCAGGAGAACACATACAATCCCTAGTAGGACTAGATCTTTGGCTAGGTTATTCTTAATCTTTATTAATATGATTTAACTAGAAAATCTAATTATGTGGTCTTATTTAAGTTTTTAACAAATTTCTATCTTGATTAGGGTTCTTGGGTAGGATAGGAAGAATTTTAGACCCAAGTGGTCTTTGCATTAGGTTCACCAATGATGTGATCATGCAAATCAAAATAAATCATGAGTGTGAGTTTCTTTTTATGTGGTATCGCACTCAAGATTGAGGGGACATTTATGAGGCCTAATAATCTAATTTGATGGGTAAATTGAACATACACCTAGGGTTTTTAAGATCTTAATCCTATCCTATAATTATAATATTGGATTATGAAGATGCAAATATGCAAGTGTAAACAAGATACAAAAATACAATGTCCTATCCTATGTGATTCTTTACTTTGAACAGATGCAAAAGAGTAACAAAATTTCTTTTTATTTTGAGCAAGGGCAAAAGGAAACATGCAATCAAATAGATCTATCCTAAGATGCAACTACATTCATATTGCTTTCATTGACTAAATGGAGGAAGAAAAATAAGATTTTCCCTCTTTTTATTTATAAATGAAATAGACTTCCTATCCCCTTTTTTTAAGTTTTGTTACAAAATAAGATAAGAAGGTTACAAAATGATAGATTTGATACAATTACACTATGATACTAATTAATAATCCTTTGATCTTATGCCTAATGTAATGAATAATGTTTATTTTTTCTACTTTAGCAATTTTATAACTAAAAATGCAAGTTTAATTCATTTTTAAAACCCTTCACAAATATTGTTCTAATGACTACAAAATAGCACAAGAAACTAAAAATGCTAATCTAAGACTGAAACTAAGTGAAATAAGAAAACTTAGTACCTAATATAGAACCAAGATAGAAGAATAATAGAGTGATGAAAGTGCCACGGGATGAAAAAGGTGTCATAAAGTGTCAGGAGATGATGAAAGTGTCATAACATAATAAAAACATTGTGGGATGATAGAAGCATCATGGGATGATACATAAAATTGTATGATTTTATCATAGTCATACAACATTTTTATCTATACCTACAAAAAAAATAGAAAACCTATATATAGGAATGGAATATAGAGGATTAGTGTGGACGGTTTGCCTAATTTCAATGGTAAATAACTAGCTTCTTTACTTGAAGGATCAAAAACCTATTTTTGTTTGGTAATGATAAAATTGGGCATAATATAAATTATGAAAAAATCACTAATAACAAAAAAATAAATATAGAAAATACAAACTAAATGAACAAAAGTTGAATATGCTCAAAAAAGAAGACATAACCTAAATTTGTGATTGTCCCTTCTCCTGTAAAAGGAATTGTTGGAGGCTACCTTATTGATTTGATTCAATATTGGTTGGATGTCTAATACTATCTCCATGCTAATTGTTAGCTTAATTATATGTTAGAAATTGATCCAAGGTGTAAGAAACCATGATATTTCATGGAATTTGTAGTAGTATATCAATGGAAATAAGCCCCTCTTATTATGATTTTGGCAATGTGCAAGTAACTACAAAAATATTGATCATTCCATGCCTTCCTAAGGGTGGTTTTATAGATCACCCAAGTCCCTTAGATATATTATTGGATATTCATGCAAAAGGATGAGGTGGAAGGTTTATGTTAGTTGCAAGAGTTACAGAGTGATTGGAGAGTTTGCATGGAGTTAAGTGGTGTGACTGGAATTTTACATGGAGTTAAGTGGCTTAATTGGATGTTTGAATCGATTTAAATGGTTTAATTAGATAATATTCCATCTTGACATGCATAGGTTTGATCAGCAAGAGGATATTATGAGGTAACTAGTAGTGATAGGAAGTTAAACCACCAAAAATTTAGTTTTTGTGATGATGGTATGGAAGCACCATGATGATATAGAAGTGCTACGATGCTTTTGTTCATGGCACTATCATCTATGACTATAGGGAGGTAGGAAAAAGTCAAATAGGTTGACTAAGAAAAGTGCTATAGCACACAAAAGCACTAGATAAAAGTGCCATAGTGCTTTTGCAAGATTAGGGTGCTTTTGTTTTTGGGCATTTTTTTGTATTAGTTCTTAGACAAGTATAGGCATTTTTATACTTGTTGGAAATATTTTTTTGAGCCCATTCTAATTGTACAATTTTTATGAATTTTTGTAAAGCTTTGTAGCAATTTTATTAATCCCAAAGGTTAGGTTGCTTTTTACCTCAAATTTGGGTATAGCGAACTCAATCTATTTAGCATGCAAAATTGGGAGTATACACATACTTAACACTTTTAGATCATGCCAATTGATAAAATTTTAAGGTTCACCTTAGATATTTAAAGCTTGATTTATTATGTGAAAGGATATTAAGGTTCACCCATGTGTTTCCAAACTTAGTTTGTAGTGAGAAACACATTACTCTCATCAATTTTTCTAAAATTTTTACCTTAAGAAATGAATATATATTAATTGTAAAGGTTAATATATCATTTATATTCATAAAACATTTTAAAGTTAAATTTTTATTGTTTTATTTTTCATATAAGGTAACTTTGTGTTAATTGCCTTAATTGTAGGTAATTTTTGTACTAAAGTTCTTGAAAAGTGCATCTATTCATGTTTGTTGTGGTATATAACGCCTATATTTTTTAAAAAGAAAATTTATTCAATTTACAATAAATTAGTTATAATCCCCTTTAATTTCAATGTTCTTCCTTTAATGGTTATGCTGAAATTATCTATATATAAAAAATCATACAAGCTTTTATGCATGAGATATTATATATATAAATGATCTATTTTTTATTATTTTAAATTCTTTTTTTTTTAAGCGAAAAATCCCTTGCGGGGCTGCCTTGGTCTAAGAGACTACGAACAGGGGTTCTACACCGTCAAAGTCACCCGAGAGTCGCACCCGACCCTGCTCGCACCAAAATTATTAATTGGATTTTGGGTACCCAATTCAACTTTTTGGTAGGGTGGAGATTCAAACCTGGGACCTCCCTTGAAGGATTGCCCTCTCTTCTCCAACTCACCTACAACACGTGGGTTTTTTTATTTATTTTTTAGTTATAATTATGGAATAAGTATTTTTTTAACATGTAGTAAAGTGAATGACAGGTTTAGTTGAAAGGAAGGAATCAATATAGTATGAGATTATATTATGGATTTTTTTTTATTGGTTGAAAAAAAGGGGTTTTGAAAGGAACCTTTTACAAAGAACAACATAAAGGAGACTATCTCTTGAATATGATCTCTAGGATATAAACTAGGAATAACTGAAATAGGGAGACAACCTCCACAGGACCAACTACAAAGGAGACCTAAAAATTAAAGAAATATTTCCTACCTAAATAGGGAAAAACCAACACGTGACAAAGGAAAACATGAACCGATAAAAAGAGAGTCTTCTAGCCCCTATTGAAACAACACAAATCATTCAAACTTGTAATAAACTTATCTCTCAAAATTGAACCAGATTTATCCTGTGGGAGAAGCAACTCCATTAAGAAAATCTCACCTAGAAAAATCATCACCAACAGACAGATTCAAAGAAACTACAACTATAGCTCAAAAAATTGAAAGGAGACTTCACCAACAGGTTGATCTGGGAAAACATCACCAACTGTTTGAAAATTTAAAAAGAGGTTTCTAGCCTAGAGAAACCTTCACCAACAAGTAGTAAAAGAGCCCTAGAAAATTGATCCATAGCAAAAGGATATCTCTGCAAGCCACAAGATCTTACTACAAAGGAGACAAAATGTGCAGTTTGAAGGCTAGAAAACCCAAAGAAGATGCAAACCACCATGCTGCCCTATGACTAAAATAAAAACCAAACATAGGGACTGCATTCAAGAGCTCAAATTTTGGAGCAAACACAAACGCACGAGGTCCCACTCTAAAGACAAAAAAGAAAGCTATACAAAATTTCCATCAGACAACCACAAGTACCAAATCAATGCTCAACCCCACCAAAAGTCCACTCAAGGAGGAATCATCAAAAACCATCTCCCACAACTTCACGAGAAAGTGCAGGGTCCCAACCAAAACCAAAAAATAGATTGCAGAGATAGACTCCTCTAAAAAACCCTAAAGTGAACAAACATCAAATCTTCTAAGAGACAATAGAAGACCCTAATAATACCACTAAAATCCTGACCAGAAGCAGCCATGATAATCATTCATCTACATATGCTAAAAACTTGGTCTCCCATAAAAGACCATGAAAAATATAGAAAAGGAACCCGAGATACTAACATTGGGTAAATAGGATGCCAAACCCTCTTCTAGAAGCTCAAATTAGAGGAAGAATAGGGAAGTCATAATTACGGATAACAATGAAGCAAGGTTCCCCCTGAAAGACTAGAAATATCCTATAAGGAAAGGATCCAAAACACACCTCCCAAATTGAGCTAGCCTAAATCCAACCAACACCAAGGCCACTAGGGAAAGTATATTCAGGACATCCTAATCAAGCAACGACATTCACGCCTGAGATAAGAAAACCCTTCCTAGGAGGCTCCAAGAAGATGCCAACAAGGTCCTAAAAATGCATCTAGCTACATGAAGATCCCAGGAAGACCTTCTTGGCTAAAGAATCATAGGACTGGAGTAAGAAAAACAAGCAAATTAAAACAAAGAATGATGATGGTGCAATGGTGTTATGCTTAATACCTAGACAATGTCAAATAGTGGAAGCTAATTATTACTTTTTGAATGAAATAATCCTTCACCATTACAAAATTAAGAAGTTATCTTTGAAATATGTTTCGTTCAAACAATGTTTTATATCTCTGTTCATTTTAAAATATATATTTTAATACATTTAAAATATTAAAATGTGTTAAAACTACTTTTAAAACATCATGTAAACTATTCTTGTATTGGCTATTTAGGAAATAAATGTTAGAATTTCCTAATAATAGACATGCAAAGTATTACACAAAATATGAAGAGAAGAGTGGAACTGATTGATTTATTCCAAGGATCAACTTTGTATAAATAGCAAAGTTGATCATTGAGAGTCGTTGGATTACAATAACTCATTAGACCTGATGAAGACACCACTAAGAGTTATCCTAACACATGGAGGAGTGGAGACTCAAGTTTGTCTATCCTAATGGAACTTAAGAGAATATTCTCATTCTAACAACCCCTCTTAAGTGATACTAGGGGAGATTCATAGAAATGAGTCCCAACAACAAGGCCTAATGAGGTACTCATGTACAATAACTTATTTTTGAAGATATGGTAAAAACCCAATGGGAAAAACCATCAATAAAAAAGAAGTAAGAGGCTTGTCTTTGTATGGCGAAGATTTTCCTCTTAATACAATAAGAAAGATGAGTCCTAGCAACTTGGCCTGATTAGGTACTCATTTACATTATATAGTTGGTGAAAAAAACCCTGTGGGAAAAAACCAACTATGAGAAGAAGAGAGGCTTGTCTTCGTATGGCGAAGATTGTCTTCTTTATAAAAAACGAAAGATGAGTCCTGACATCTTGGCCTGGTTAAGTACTCATATACAACATATAGTTGGTGAAAAAACCCCTGTGGAAAAAAACCAACTATGAAAAGAAGAGAGGCTTGTCTTCATATGGTGAATATTGTCCTCTTTATACAAAAATAAAGATGAGTCCCGACAACTTGACCTGATTAGGTACTCATATACAACATATAGTTGATGAAAAAAACCCTATGGAAAAAACCAACTATGAGAAGAATAAATGTTTGTCTTCATATGGCAAAGATTGTCCTCATAAAACCAATCAATGCAGTTGTATTACTCCAAGCTTATCTCGCAACTAAAGGTAACGCGGAGAAGGAAATGACTTGGTGAAGATATCTGCAATTTGATTCTCATTTGGAATATATTCCAAGTGTATATCCCTGTTCTGAATATGTTGTCGTATAAAGTGCATGTGTATCTCAATTTGCTTTGTGCATTGATGTTCAACTAGATTGTGTGCACTATGAATTGTGCTCTGATTGTCAAACCAAAGAGTTATAGGTTTTTCATGGGTGAAACAAAATTCTCTTAGATTTTGATGAAGCCAAAGAGCTTCCTGACTAGCTAAAATTGTTGCCCTGTATTTTTCCTTTGTAGAAGATAAGGCTACTGCTTGTTTTTTCTTGCATAACCAAGCTATTGATGAAGAACCAAGGTAAAAGATATAGTCTGAGGTTGAACATATGTCTTCTATTGAACCTGCCCAATTTGAATATGTGTAGCCAATGGTATCCATGGAATTTCCCTTATAGAAGAACCCAAAGTGCGTAGTGCCTTACAAGTAAAGGATGATCCTTTTTGTTGCTTGCCAATGACTGAAATGAGGTTGATGAGAGAATATGGATATGAGGCAAACAACATATGAGATATCTAGGTAAGTATGAGTAAGGTATAACAGACTTCCGACAAGCTGACGGTATAGAGTTGCATCGCATAGAGGGGATGAGCAAGAAGTACTAAGATTAATGCCAGATTGGAAGGGGGTAGGAGAAGGTTTTCAATCTGTAATTTTAAATATTTGAATAATATCTAGAGTTTACTTTTGTTTACATAATGAAATCCATGCATCTATTTGACTTATTTGGATCCTAAGGAAGTAATGAGCTTTACCTAGATCAGCCATTTCAAAATTTTCAGGGAGGGAGTCTTTTATAGTCTGAACGTGAGTCAAGTTACTACGAGTGAGAATAAGATCATCAACATATAGAACAAGAATGGTGATTTTACTTTCATTTCTCCAAATGTATACTGTGTTATCAAACTCACAATGTGAAAAACCTCCAAAAAGAAGAAAGGAGTCCATATTTTTATACCAAGCTCTAGGGGATTGTTTGAGGCCATAGAGAGACTTTTTAGCCTACAAACAAGAGAGGAGTCTTGAGTGAAACAAGTAGGTTGTTCAATGTATATTTCTTCCTTCAAGTCCCCATGTAAGAAAGCACTTTTTACATCCATTTGATAGACATACCACTTTTGGGAAGTAGCCATAGCAAGAACCAGTCTAATAGAATCCATTTTAGCAACTAGAGCAAATGTTTATGCATAGTCAATACCTTCAATTTGAGAAAAACCTTTTGCCACTAGATGAGCTTTGTGTTTGTCTATTTATCCATTAGGCCCATATTTTATTTTGTAGATCTTGTTGTGGCTGCTCCACAACTAGCCCCAAAACTTGGGGACCCACTTTAAAATTTTGCTTTTGGGGGTTTGTTGGTCTTGAAATGTTGTTCTTTCACTGCCTCCAAGATTTAATCTAGTAAGGTAGCGATTTCTAGATTGGGGTTATCTGGTATGGTTGCTTGGATTGATATTAGTGCTTAAATTGTTCTCTCAAGGTTTGTTTCAATGTTGCGAATGGTCCCACCTAGGGGTTGCAGTTCATTTTTCTAAGGTTCATCATTGGTCTATGCCTTCATCTCATTTATTGCAAAGTATCCTAAAGAGGGTTTGGTTTTGAGATTAATTCCATTATTTTAATTTCATGATCTCATGTCAAACTATTCAAATGTTGGATTTGATTTAAATTTTTAATTTAAGTAAACTTTTAAACATGAAAGAAAGTAAAAGCAAATCATCTTTAAAACATAAAAGGTTTAATATATATACTTATCTTTAAATATATATAAAATAATTAAAAAGAAAAATAAAAATATATATATTTATATCTTTGTATTATATATATATATATATATATATATATATATATATATATATATATAATAATAAAAATAAAAAATTATTATTATTATAATTATATGTATTATATATAATTATAATAATGATAATATACAATAAATAAATAAATTCATATATATAAATTTATATATGTATGATTATTTTTAATAAAAATAAAAAATAAATTAATTAATTAAAAAAAAATGCCATGTGCTTATTAATAGATCAATCTAAAAGTTATATATTATATACTATAATATATATCATATTATAATATATAATATATAATATAATATATATATTATATATCTTATTAGTATATAAGATATATTATAATGCCATGTTAGGACTTCTTGTTTAATATATTATGGTTTTAAATGTTGATTTAATATTTCGGGTTGCGTTTGCAGGTGTGTAGGGCAAAGATGACAGGAGAGTGTGCGGTGATGGCATATCACATGCGGTAGAAGTCCCCACCATGGTAGACGTAAATCATGTAGGAGGCCTCTTACCAAGCGCTCAATGTTCGCAGACGTGGCAAGATGGGTTTCCCGGTAGCAAAGTTGAGTACACGTGGCGCACCCTAATCTTGCACAAGGTTTTAGTCAAGCCACATCACAACCGGTAGCAGCATTGGGATGATCCAAGTGGACCAGCGTCGCAGATGAAGACATAAGATACGTCAGAGGAGGAATACACCATGGATGTCGGCGTGTGTTACGAATGTAACAAAGGAGTGGGACCCTACCGTCAGCATAGAGTACGTGGGAAATGGGACCCAATCAAAGCAAACATAGACAGTGTGCAGATGCTTTCACAGCGTACAGAGCAGTTTCCAAAATGAAATTGCACAGCATAACAACGTGGGTACCACATCAAGTTACGAGGTGGATGAGAGGGCCACCGTGGAAGATATTAACGCATCCTCAACAGCTAGACCAATAACGTGACAGTTTTATTGAAAGCACAGTGACACGATGGTCTGAGGAAGTTACATATTTTTGCAGATATGAGTTTAATGCTCACCATCGGTAAGCTAGGGAGATTGACCAGGCAACATTCACGGTGGGGTATGCCATGAAGATATACGTAACCAGAGTGGAGGCTTATCTTGACGACGGAGGTCTAAGAGAAACACGACGGACGTAGTTGTACAGAATAGGTCGGGCAGAGACGTCGGGGGTCATTAACACGATGCGCCAGTGCAGGAATGAGTTACACCCGGTGCCAGAATGAAGGCACAATGTACAACCAATGCCACGAGTAGGTGTTCATTTTACATGGAGGCGACGTTAACCAGAATAAGGCCACCGAGGACGATGTGATCTGGGATAAAATTAGCGAAGGTCTACAGAGTCAAACGGGCACGTGGAGTCCGAAAAAATAGTGACAGGCACCTAGTCGGTACGAGATGGCCGCTGGTTGAGAGTACAGGTGTGCAGGAAGTATTGGTTGTGGGCGTCCACGTTAATAGCCATAACACCAAGCCAAAAGAGGCGTTGTGGGTAGACACGATCATCATGATGAACGTACAGGTAGACTGACGAAATGAATGCACTAGGGCATCAGTAACAGAGGCTGACAGATTCGAAGGATGATATGCGATGAATTGGAGAAACGGGTATCGCAGCTGCGTTGTATTAGCAATGACAGACATCGTGGCATCAATGTTTAGCCAAGAGTGTCCAGAATAAGCATGCTAAATGGATACGTCTCAGTGGACAGATAGAAATACCGGAAGAGTGTCCAGGTGGATAGCGTACATATATACGTCGTTGAAGATGGTGTGGACAAGTTAATGTATAAGACATAGTGGATGATATGAACACACAACGTTTGCAGGCGAGTCCACAGAGCAATGAAGGATACAATGAAAGTTACGACGAAACGGAGCAGTCGATGGCATTATTGTTAAACCGCGATGTTGACCTGGACCTAATATTGGATAACATCACCGTACAGGTTGCTATGTGGCAGTAAGGAGACCCGCAAAGTATACGGATGGCAGCGGTGTGTCATGTTTGAACAGTGCGGTAGTCATACACTGCAACAGCGACGAGACGGAGATATTCAAAGCACAGGGTTCTGTTGAAACAACCGGTGGGATTTAAACAGTGTTCGGGTGTTGTTGTATGCCGAGAGGTTCAAATAGCAGGAGAAAGGATAAAGGGCATCGTATGGGGGATATATTTCATTTGACGGGAATGGGTGAAATTCACAAACCTTAAATATATTATGTAACACCCTTAAAAACTCCAAAAATATTACACGTGGAGGGAATATTCAAAGCATGTCATAATGCTATTATGATTTAATGGGGGAATGGTAAGAAAATAGTTACAAAAAGGTGTGCGTTACCAAGTAAGGTAACAATCGCGAAAGCTTTAGATTTTCATGTGCACTATAGGACAAGTGAATATGCCTCTAAACAGAAGGGAATGAAATTAATAGTTTCATCAAAGATGTAACATTACCAAAACCAAACTAGCAAAGGAAAATGAAAAGGCAACGAAACAAAAACTAGGAAAATATTTAAATACACCATCAAAGTAGAGAAAAAGAGATTGGACCTTTAGAGTTCAAATGTTGTCGAAATATAAGACAAGATGTTTTTAATGCAAATGTCCTTTTCAGAAATTTAAGGCCTTGTTAGCAAGAAAGAATGAGATGATTTCTGCATGCTCAAATTTAATTGTTTATCTTTCCCCTTTCAGATTTTGGACTTGTAGATGAAGTTTATGCAATTTTGTTTTGGTTACTTCATGTGAATGTCCGAATCTGAAAATTTATTTTGAACCCTAGGAGCTAGCACTTAGTTTATTTCGGTTGTGCAAATTTGTAGGTCGAATAAGCTAGGTTGCATGTATGAACTTCTCACATATTCGGTTTTGCAGGACGGGGTGCTATCAAACTGATGAGGCTTTGCATTTCTGTGTTTTCAGCATTTGATTTGATGCAGATTTTTATTTTTCAGTTTTCAACTTTTAAAATGCAGATTTTTTTTTTTAAATTTTCGGACATTAAAATAAAAATTAAAAAAATTTCAAAACCCAAAAATAATGGCATGGTTGCGTAGAATATACTTCGTAGTTGCATTTTGCACTTAGACGTTTTTACTCCGGAGTCATTTCATATTTTTAAAAAAATACCCGAAGTTACAGTTTTTATTGCATATTTTTAAATTTCGAAATTGTAAAATTTCCATTTTGAGGTCAAATTTGATTCTTTTAGTTTCGTACTTCATTCATGAGCCTATGATGACATTTCCTTCGTGAAAACTTCAATTTCATTGAAGGGGTTATGTTTTATGGCATTTCACAAATTACCATTTTTGGAGCATAAATGTACCTTTTCTTCATGAAAATTCTGATTTCATTGAAGGGGTAATTTTACATGTTATATTAAAAGGTTGTTATTTCAAAGCATTAAATTATCTTTCTTTATGAAAATTATTTCATAAAAGGGGATAATTAAATGACATTTTAAAACCCTTATTTTAAGGTCATAGATTATTGTCTCTTTGTGAAAATTAATTTCACCAAAGAGAGATAATTTATTATTCATACTAAAGGTTATCTTAATCTTTATGATAAGTAGCTACATTTCGAGCCTATTCATAATTTAGGATTCACATTCATAGATAGATTTAATCTTCATTTACATGTTTAAAAGTAGGATTTAACGCAAGATAGAACTTGATTAAAATCCACTTAATAAGGGAAGATAAAATATACCTTAAAATCCTCAAGATAAAAGGAACTAAGGCACTACATCATGGTCATATGAGGACCAATTCACATTTACTTTACTTTGGATTCATGAACAATAATTAAAGTAGCATGGTAAAATAAACCGACACATGCCCCTTGTTTACAGTTACTTGCAATCACTAAGGTGTTCCTAGCATTAAATTGATATATTTTATTGAGATTACTAGTACGCATATGCAAATGCTAATATAGCGGAGACCTTGGAGAAGTTGTTTTATTTAAATTCTTTGCAAGAGAGAGATTTGAGATCAAAACCCTCATGGAGAGTGTAATTTCACAAATGAGTAAAATTAACACTCAACAGATCCATTTACAATGAATTACCTTCCTTCCTTTGGGCAGGGGAACTAAATCCCAAGTTTTATTTTTTATTAAGGAAGAAAATTCATTTTCCATGGCATCATCCCATTCTTTGATACCTGTAGCTTCTTTGAAGGATTGGGGATCAAAGGAAATGGACTGACAGACAAGACCAGTTCCTATGGGGTTGGATGATCTGGTAGATGAAATATATTGGATGTAAGAAGTAGCTTCTTTAACAATGGTGCAGGCCCATTTTGGCATAGTGGAAGGAGTAGGAGTTGAAAGACATTGAGTTGGAGTTATAGGTTCCTCATCTTGATTATCAATTTCCAAGTTAACCTCAAGAGTTGGCTCTTCATAATATTGAGTTTCTACTATAGGAGAAGGCTCAATGGAGGAAGAGGAGGATTGGGGATATTTTTGATGGAATGTTTCATCAAATTGGGCATTCCTATGAAAAATACCTCATGAGTTGAGGGATCAAGGTGCCTATAAGCTTTCATTTCCTCATAATAACCAACAAAGATGAGTTGTTTGCTTTTCTTATCTAGAGCTTTCCTTTTCTTCTTTGGGATGTGAGCCCAAGCAGTACATCCAAATATCTTGAAGAAGGAAACATCTGGTTTTGATCCAAACCATGTTTCATCAAGAGTTAAATGGTCAAGAGCTTTATGAGGTGTGCGATTTTGAATATAATTGGCATAGTTAATAACTTCAACCCAAAACAAATTTGGAAGATCTTTTGAATGGAGCATGAAATTAGCCATATCTTTTAATGTCCTATTTTCCCTTTCTGCAATACCATTTTATTGAGGATTATGGGAGACAAAATGCTTATGAATGATGCCATGACTTGATAGAAATATGGAGAACTCATTACTGCAGTATTCTCCTCCATTATCAATGTGAATTTGCTTGATTTGGAAAGAGGCCTGATTTTCAACTAAGGTTTTGAAGACTTTAAAGTGATATAGAACATCACTTTTATATTTTAGGAAGTAGACCCAAGTTCTTCTAGAAAATTCATCAATAAAGGTTAGAGCATATTTTTCTCCTTTAAAAGAAGGCTCAAGAAAAGTCATCAAGTCACTATGGATTAGTACTAGAGGGGGTGAGGCTTTTAGAGAACCACTTGAGTGGAAAGGAACTTGATGTTGCTTTACAAGAGCACATCTAGAACAAAATCCATAAATAGAAGAGACTTGAGGTAAACATGTTACCATATTATGGGTGCTTAGTTCCTTTAGGTAGTTGTAACTAAGATGACCAAACCTTTCATGCTAAATTTTTCTTTCAAGATCTCCATGAGACACAAAACAGAGGCCCCTTTTGGATTTTTGAATCCTTTGAAATGAAATAGGTGAGTTTTGTGATCAGTATCTCCTTTAGCTATAAGAGAATGGAGATCTTGAAAGTCTCTTATCTCAACTCCTATTAGAGAGAAGAGATCTGTTTTCCCCTTACCATAAGTAAAAATTTGATAGATGGAGAGGAAATTTGTGGCAATGTTTGGAACATAGAGAATATTATTTATAGATCCACCAAACATGATTATGTCCCCCTTTCCTTTGACTGGGATAAATGAAGAGTCACCCACTTTTATGCTACATGTAGAGCTAGAGGAGATAGAAGAGAATGACTCATCTGAAGCTGTCATGTGATGAGTAGCTCAAGAATATAGAACCCAATATTTAGAGGAAGAATTGGAAGTTTTCCCTTGAACATTTAGGACTTTCCCAATTTGTTTTTTATTGTCTATATTTTTATCCTTCATAGCTGCCTCTAGTTGTTGTAATCTTTTCCACCATTTGTTTATAGAATGACCATTCTTTTTAAAATGAGTACAAGTTATGGGATTCCTTTCCTTATTTTTGATTTTTTCTTTAGTAGAGGTGGAGGCTAATAATGCTTTGGAGGAAGAGAAATAGGAAGATATCTCATATCTTGCAATTTTTATTTCTTCCCTAGTTAGTCTATCATAAAATTCTTCTAAAGAAGGCATTTTAAAGGTAGCACCAAGAGCATATTTTGTAGATAGAAAGGTGGTTGCAAAGATTTGAAATACACCATTTAGTTTAGAGAGAATTAGATAAATGTATTCTTTGTCAATAATACTATCTTTGTATTGAGTGAGGACTACTTTGAATTTGATGAGGAAGTCAATAATACTGCTAAAGTATTCAAGAGACAAAGTTGTTAGTTTTGCTTCTAGTTGCATTGATCTAATTTGATCTACTTTTCCAAACAATTTTTTTAGTTTCTCCCAACTTTCATGAGGAGTTTTACAATATGTAATGTGAAACCACAAACTTTCATGAACATTAGAGATAATAATACCCATATTTTCATACATTTTTCCTTTGTGAACAAGTTTTTCATATTCTTTATCAAACTCAGGTTGTTTTACTTCTAAAAGGTGTGTGAGCCTTTTCTGAGAAATGAGATTTAAAATTTTAGGCTTCCATATATGGTAGTTATGAGGAGTAAGAGGTTCAATTGAATTCATCATTTTGACACAAAAGAAAAGTTGAATTTTTAACCAATATATCCCCCTTAGAATTTAAAGAAGATATGAAGCTTTTCAAAATATCAATTCTCAAAATACCTGCCCTAACAAGAGGGAAACTATAAGTATTTGAGTTTGATATATATTTGCTTTGAAATGCCAAATCCCTTTAATTTTCTTCTCAATACCCGCCCTAACTTGAGGGAAACTATAAGTAAGGAGAAGAATTTTCAAAGGACTGTAGGCTTGAAATGTAGAGTTATCAACCAGATATAAATATGGATAACTCAATACTCACCCTTACTTGAGGGAAACTATAAGTAAGAGAGATGTCCAATATTGTAGTAAGGTTGATGAAGAAAATTATATTTAGAAAAGATTAAAAAAAAAAAACACCTTTCTAAATAATTTAAACCAAAAAAAATTACCACATATAATAAAATATATGAAAAAGTGTAATAAATTTTTGAAGAGGTTTGAATTTTTAGAGATTATCTTCTTATTGAAATATGTAAGGAATATTTCAGCAGTAACACATTTTTTTTAAAAGGATATTTAAAAGGAACTAAATGAATATATAAGAAGATACAACCCCCCCTTTAATAATTTATTAAATTTGAAAATTTTTGCTTTGAAGTGGTTTTTATATTTGAGTATCTTCTCTATGAAATAAATAAGGGAAAATTTCAACAATAAACACCTTATAAATTTGTTTTACTTAAAACAAGTAAATGAACTTAGAAGAAGATAGACAAAAATATACAACCCCCTAAAGATTCAAAACACAAATGTGCAATAATTTACACGCAACCTCCCCCCAAAAAAAAAAAAAAATGTTTTTATTATAAAGGTTACAAGATTGACTCATGATTGAAGAGAGCCTTTTGAGGAAAAAATAAAAGGCTCTGATAAAAGGAGTCAAAGGAGATGACCTTCGAAAATCGAAGGATCGATTGAAGTGAATAACCAATATAAAAATATATAGCAAAGAGGAGAATTAGAACTTATTACAATCTTTCATCCTCTAAGAAAGATAGACACTCAGAATAAATGGAGATGCCTTCTTAAATAGCTTGCAACCAAAACATTAAGATTAAAAAAAAACTAGAGTCTTCCTCCTTGAATATGTGGCGCCCTTGACCTCTGCGGATATCAACATAGCAGAGAAGAGGCTCCCAATATGTTGAGGCTTTCGAGACGCTCTTCCTCTATAGCTTGGAAGAAGCTATCTATTCATATAGGAATTAACGAACCAGAGAAGAAGTACAAAAGAAATAAATAAAAATTATATATCTTAAGTGTTGAATTATGATGATACAACTATCCCAGAATGGGCTTCTTTGAGACCAAAGGTTCGTAGAGATCACTGTGGAGAGCGCCTTAAGATTCGTGACTACTGACGATCCAGTTATCCCTGCAGTACACGTTATATAAAAAAATTGCTATATTTTATCATAAATCAAGCTATAATTTCAAACCAGAACCTTGAGAATAGCAGAACTTCATAATACAATCATGTGTAGGGTGTGGAGGTTTCATGGACTCTTGTTGAGAGAGCGCCATGATATTTTGATGAAAATTAGATCTTCAATTTTTGAAAGAGATAGATCTTCGAGAAATGGAGATATGTTGAGGAACAACACCAAGGACTAGGTGGATAATCCACGTAGCATCCATAGAGAACACGACGAGGTGAGTGATCCACATAGCATATAGAGAGGTACGTTGCACGCGCTAAGCTTTAACGAGAGCGAGGAGAGCAAGGAGTCCCTTCGAAGACGAAGATCAAAATAATCTCTCACACAAAATTAATAACCACCGCACATAGAGCTGATTATTAAAAGAGATTTGGTTAGAAATAAATAATTACGATAATCTCACAAATTTTAAAACGAAAAAATAAATGTCGCCCCAATCGAAGTGGACCAAAAGAAAACTACGGAGCCTCAAAATTCAAACAGGATCACAGTGCCTGTTATGAAAAAGAGAGGGCTCTTAATTTGAATCTAAGAGGGAGGATATTTTGAAAAAAGGGGCTCTTTCATTCTAAAATATGGGCTAAAAAATAGCTCCAGGAACAAGGAAGAGCTCTTAATATTATAAAAAAAATACCCTCTAGCATGAATTCAAACACAACCTCTTTTCTTAAAAATATTGCAACACATATTTTCAACAATAAATATTTTGCTAAAAGAAAGAAAGCCTATGGATAAAAAAGTGACTACTGCATTACTTTTAAGCAAGTTAGTCAAAAAACAATTATCCAAAGCAAATGAACTAGATCCTATAATCTTCAAGAGAGAATGCTAGCAAAATCTATCCTGCTTTGGTACCATGTTAGAATTTCCCAATAATAAACATGCAAAGCATTACACAAAATATGAAGATAAGAATGAAACTGATCGATTTATTCCAAGGATCAACTTTGTATAAATAGCAAAGTTGATCATTGAGAGCCATTGGGTTACAACAACTCATCAGACCTGATGAAGACACCACTAAGAGTTCTCCTAACACATGGAGGAGTGGAGACTCAAGTGTGTCTATCCTAGTGGAACTTAAGAGAATATTCTCTTATTCTAACAAGAAATAGGTTTCACCTCTAACCTCTCACTTCAGATGGTGTCTAAAAATAACTTTTAATATAACATAAAAACATGTTTCATCAATATTACATCATAATTTCCTAAGGGGACAACACAACGGTTTAGGCTTTGGCTCTTCTTTAAGAGGTCTAAGGTTCAAACCACGGTGTGGGCGAGTGTGTGAGGGGGTGGGTGTGTAGTGGTTATGTGTTAAATTCCCTATTGATAAGCATAGCTCTTGGTTTTAGAAGGGGTCATGGTTGAGAGAAGAGTGCTCAACCCTATACGTTGATCGTAAAGATTTTTCACACTAACCAAATTTAAAAAAAAAGATACATCATAATTATACAAAAATATTATAATAATTTAATAACTATAAATATACAAATAATCTCAATAAAATTCTTCAAATCGACATAGTATTTGTTGTCGAACATATTTGGAGTTCGAATGTCCAATTTTGTGGTGGCCTATGGTTCATTTGTTCTCTTACGTAACCTCTTTTAATAAAAAAATATAAAAATAGTTCGAATGTCCAAGTTTTTGGTGGCCTATGGTTCGTTTTTTATCTTACCTGACCTCTTTTAATAAAATAAAAAATTAAAATTAAAAATAAAATCGATGATAAATGGTACTTTATTGGTAATTTCTTCAATTTGTAGAAGGTAAACTTGGTGGCCTGAATTGGGTACAAAAATATCTGACTAGTCTGAGGGGTATACCCAGATGGGACAGATCTTGTGGAATAGAAAGTCCTTGATTCTATGGGATACGGGGTATGGTTTTCTTTAACATAAGGTAATGTCCTAAAGCGATAGTGCAACGATTTTGGCTTTGACTTTTCTTTAGGAGGTCCAAAGTTCTAAACGCAGTGTGGGCAAGTGTTTGAGAAGGTGGATGTGTGTTAAATTACCTATTAATAAGTATAGCTCTCAAGATTAAAAAACCTATTCAACATTAAAGTTTTTCACACTAACCAAATTAAAAAAAAATCAATTATCAATGGGAGAATTGCAGATTAAACATTCCCCTCATAACGTTATGGAAAAGACTTCAACGTTAAAGTTTTTCACACTAACCAAATTTTCTAAAATGTTTACCTTAAGAAAAGAATATATATTAATTGTAAAGGTTAATATATCATTTATATTCATAAAACATTTTGAAGTTAAATTTTTTATTTTTTAATTTTTCATATAAGGTAATTTTGTGTTAATTGCCTTAATTGTAGGTAATTTTTGTACTAAAGTTCTTGAAAAGTGCATCTATTCATGTTTTTTGTGGTATATAACGCTTATATTTTTTAAAAAGATAATTTATTCAATTTACAATAAATTAGTTATAATCTCATTTAATTTCATTGTTCTTCATTTAATGGTTACGCTGAAATTATCTATATATAAAAAATCATACAAGCTTTTATGCATGAGATATTATATATAAATGATCTATTTTTTATTATTTTAAATTCTTTTTTTTTTAAGCGAATAATCCCTTGCAAGGCTGCCTTGGTCTGAGGGACCATGAACAGGGGGTTCTACATCGTCAAAGTCACACAAGAGTCGCACCCAGCCCTGCTGGCACCAAAATTATTAATTGGATTTTGGGTACCCAATTCAACTTTTTGGTAAGGTGGAGATTCAAACCTAGGACCTCCCTTGAAGGATTGCCCTCTTTTCTCCAACTCACCTACAACACCTGGGTTTTTTAATTTATTTTTTAGTTATAATTATGGAATAAGTATTTTTTTAACATGTAGTAAAGAGAATGACAAGTTTAGTTGAAAGGAAGGAATCAATATAGTATGAGATTATATTATGGATTTTTTTTGATTGGTTGAAAAAAATGGGTTTTGAAAGGAACCTTTTACAAGGAACAACACAAAGGAGACTATCTCTTGAATATGATCTCTAGGATATAAACTAGGAATAACTGAAATAGGGAGACAACCTCCACAGGACCAACTACAAAGGAGACCTAAAAATTGAAGAAATATTTCCTACCTAAAGAGGGAAAAACCAACACGCGACAAAGGAAAACATGAAACGATAAAAAGAGATTCTTCTAGCCCCTATTGAAACAACACAAATCATTCAAACTTGAAATAAATTTATCGCTCAAAATTGAACTAGATTTATCCCATAGGAGAAGCAACTCTATTAAGGAAATATCACCTAGAAAAATCATCACCAGCAAACAAATCAAAAGAAACTACAACTGTAGCTCAAAAAATTGAAAGGAGGCTTCACCAACAGGTTGATCTGGGAAAACATCACCAACAGTTTGAAAATTTAAAAAGATGTTTCCTACCCAGAGAAACCTTCACCAACAAGTAGTAAAAGAGCCCTAGAAAATGGATCCATAGCAAAAGGAGATCTCTGTAAGCCACAATATCTTACTGCAAAGGAGACAAAATGTGTAGGTTGAAGGCTGGAAAACCCAAAGAAGATGCAAATCACCATGGTGCCCTATGACTAAAATAAAAACCAAACATAGGGACTGCCTTCAAGAACTCAAATTTTGGAGCAAACACGAATGCACGAGGTCCCCCTCTGAAGACCAGATAGAAAGCTATAAAAAATTCCATCAGAAAACCACAAGTACCAAATCAATGCAAAGCCCCACCAAAAGTCCACTCAAGGAGGAATCCTCAAAAACCATCTCCCACAACTTCACGAGAAAGTGCAAGGTCCCAAACAAGACCAAAAAATAGATTGCAGAGATAGATTCCTCTAAAAAACCTTGAAGCGAACAAACATCAAATATTCTAAGGACAATAGAAGACCCTAAGAATACCACTAAAAGCCCAACCAGAAGCAGCCATGATAATCAGTCATCTACATATGCTAAAAATTTGGTCCCCCATAAAAGACCAAGAAAAATATAAAAAAGGACCGCGAGCTACTAACACTAGGTAAATAGGATGCCAAACCCTCTTCTAGAAGCTCATCTTAGAGGAAGAATAAGGAAGTCATAATTACAGATAACAATGAAGCAAGGTTCCCCCTGAAAGACTAGAAATATCCTATAAGGAAAGGATCCAAAACACACCTCCCAAATTGAGCCAGCCTAAATCTAACCAACACTAAGGCCACCAGGGAAAGTATATTTACGACGTCCCAATCAAGCAACGACACTCACACATGAGATAAGAAAACCCTTCCTAAGAGGCTCCAAGAAGATGCCAACAAGGTCCTAAAAATGCATCTAGCTACATGAAGATCCCAGGAAGACCTTCTTGGCTGAAGAATCATAGGACTGGAGTAAGAAAAACAAGAAAATTAAAACAAAGGAATGATGATGGTGCAATGGTGTTATGCTTAATACCTAGACAATGTCAAATAGTGGAAGCTAATTATTACTTTTTGAATGAAATAATTCTTCACCATTACAAAATTAAGAAGTTATATTTGAAATATGTTTCGTTAAAACAATGTTTTATATCTTTGTTCATTTTAAAATATATATTTTAATACATTTAAAATATTAAAATGTGTTAAAACTACTTTTAAAACATCATGTAAACTATTATTGTATTGGTTATTTAGGAAAAAAATGTTAGAATTTCCCAATAATAGACATGCCAAGTATTACATAAAATATGAAGAGAAGAGTGGAACTGATTGATTTATTCCAAGGATCAACTTTGTATAAATAGCAAAGTTGATCATTGAGAGTCGTTGGATTACAATAACTCATTAGACCTGATGAAGACACCACTAAGAGTTATCCTAACACATGGAGGAGTGGAGACTCAAGTTTGTCTATCCTAATGGAACTTAAGAGAATATTCTCATTCTAACAACCCCTCTTAAGTGATACTAGGGGAGATTCATAGAAATGAGTCCCAACAACAAGGCCTAATGAGGTACTCATGTACAATAACTTATTTTTGAAGATATGGTAAAAACCCAATGGGAAAAACCATCAATAAAAAAGAAGTAAGAGGCTTGTCTTTGTATGGCGAAGATTTTCCTCTTAATACAATAAGAAAGATGAGTCCTATCAACTTGGCCTGATTAGGTACTCATTTACATTATATAGTTGGTGAAAAAAACCCTGTGGGAAAAAACCAACTATGAGAAGAAGAGAGGCTTGTCTTCGTATGGCGAAGATTGTCCTCTTTATACAAAAAGAAAGATGAGTCCCAACAACTTGGCCTGATTAGGTACTCATATACAACATATAGTTGGTGAAAAAACCCCTATGGGAAAAAAACAACTATGAAAAGAAGAGAGGCTTGTCTTCATATGGTGAATATTGTCCTCTTTATACAAAAAGAAAGATGAGTCCCGACAACTTGACCTGATTAGGTACTCATATACAACATATAGTTAATGTATAAGACAGTGGATAGCGTACATATATACATCGTTGAAAATGGTATGGACAAGTTAATGTATAAGACATAGTGGATGAGATGAACACACAACGTTTGCAGGCGAGTCCACAAAGCAATGAAGGATACAATGAAAGTTACGACGAAACAGAGTAGTCGATGGCATTATTGTTAAACCGCAATGTTGACCTGGACCTAATATTGGATAACATCACTGTACAGGTTTCTATGTGGCAGTAAGGAGACTCGCAGAGTATACGGATGGCAACGGTGTTTCATGTTTGAACAGTGTGGTAGTCATACACTGCAACAGTGATGAGATGGAGATATTCGAAGCACAGGGTTCTGTTGAAACACCCGGTGGGATTTAAATAGTGTTCGGGTGTTGTTGTATGCCGAGAGGTTCAAATAGCAGGAGAAAGGATAAAAGGCATCGTATGGGGGATATATTTCATTTGACGGGAATGGGTGAAATTCACAAACCTTAAATATATTATGTAACACCCTTAAAAACTCCAAACATATTACACGTGGAGGGAATATTCAAAGCATGTCATAATGCTATTGTGATTTAATAGCGGAATGGTAATAAAATAATTACAAGAAGGTTTGCGTTACCAAGGTAACGGTCGCGAAGCTTTATATTTTCATGTGCACTATAGGACAAGCGAATATGCCTCTAAATAGGAGGGAATGAAATTAATAGTTTCATCAAAGATGTAACATCACGAAAACCAAACTAGAAAAGGAAAATGAAAGGGCAACGAAACAAAAACTAGGAAAATCTTTAAATACACCATCAAAGTAGAGAAAAAGGGGTTGACCCTTTTAGAGTTCAAATGTTGTCGAAATATAAGACAATATGTTTTTAATGCAAATGCTCTTTTCAGAAATTTAAAGCCTTGGTAGCCAAAAAGAATGAGATGATTTCCGCATGCTCATATTTGATTGTTTATCTTTCCATTTCAGATTTTGGACTTGGAGATGAAGTTTATGCAATCTTTTTTTGGTTACTTCATGTGAATGTCTGAATCTAAAATTTTTATTTTGAACCCTAGGAGCTAGCACTTAGTTTATTTCGGTTGTGCACATTTGTAGGTCGAATAAGCTAGGTTGCATGTATGAAATTTTCACATATTCGGTTTTGCAGGACGGGGTGCTATCAAACTGATGAGGCTTTGCATTTCTGCGTTTTCAGCATTTGATTTGATGCAGATTTTTATTTTTCAGTTTTCAACTTTTAAAATGCAGATTTTTTTAATTTTCGGACATTAAAATAAAAATTAAAAAAATTTCAAAACCCAAAAATAATGGCATGGTTGCATAGAATATACTTCGTAGTTGCATTTTGCACTTAGACATTTTTACTCCGGAGTCATTTCATATTTTTAAAAATTACCCAAAGTTGTTGTTTTTATTGCAGATTTTTAAATTTCGAAATTGCAAAATTTCCATTTTGAGGTCAAATTTGATTCTTTCAGTTTCATACTTCATTCATGAGCCTATGATGACATTTCCTTCATGAAAACTTCAATTTCATTGAAGGGGTTATGTTTTATGGCATTTCACAAATTACCATTTTTGGAGCATAAATGTACCTTTTCTTCATGAAAATTCTGATTTCATTGAAGGGGGTAATTTTACATGTTATATTAAAAGGTTGTTATTTCAAAGCATTAAATTACCTTTCTTTATGAAAATTATTTCATAAAAGGGGGATAATTAAATGACATTTTAAAACCCTTATTTTAAGGTCATAGATTATTGTCTCTTTGTGAAAATTAATTTCACCAAAGAGAGATAATTTATTATTCATACTAAAGGCTATCTTAATCTTCATGATAAGTAGCTACATTTGGAGCCTATTCATCATTTCGGATTCACATTCATAGATAGATTTAATCTTCATTTACATGTTTAAAAGTAGGATTTAATGCAAGATAGAACTTGATTAAAATCCACTTAATAAGGGAAGATAAAATCTACCTTAAAATCCTTAAGATAAAAGGAACTAAGGCACTACATCATGGTCGTATGAGTATCAATTCACATTTTATTTACTTTTTTTTCATGAACAATCATTAAAGTAGCATGGTAAAATAAACTGAAACATGGCCCTTGTTTACAGTTACTTGCAATCACTAAGGTGTTCCTAGCATTGAATTGATATATTTTATTGAGATTACTAATACACATATGCAAATGCTAATATAGCGGAAACCTTGGAGAAGTTTTTTTATTTAACTTCTTTGCAAGAGAGGGCTTTGAGATCAAAACCCTAAGGGAGAGTGTAATTTCACAAATGAGTAAAATTAACACTCAACAGATCCATTTACAACGAATTACCTTCTTTCCTTTGGGCAGGGGAACTAAATCCCAAGTTTTATTTTTTATTAAGGAAGAAAATTCATTTTCCATGGCATCATCCCATTCTTTGATACCTGTAGCTTCTTTGAAGGATTGGGGATCAAAGGAAATGGACTGACAGACAAGACCAGTTCCTATGGGGTTGGATGATCTGGTAGATGAAATATTTTGGATGTAAGGAGTAGCTTCTTTAACAATGGTGCAGGCCCATTTTGGCATAGTGGAAGGAGTAGGAGTAGAAAGACATTGAGTTGGAGTTATAGGTTCCTCATATATCAATTTCCAAGTTAACCTCAAGAGTTGGCTCTTCATAATATTGAGTTTCTACTATAGGAGAAGGCTCAATGGAGGAAGATGAGGATTGGGGATATTTTTGATGGAATGTTTCATCAAATTGGGCATTCCTATGAAAAATACCTCATGAGTTGAGGGATCAAGGAGCCTATAAGCTTTCATTTCCTCATAATAACCAACAAATATGAGTTGTTTGCTTTTCTTATCTAGAGCTTTCCTTTTCTTCTTTGGGATGTGAGCCCAAGAAGTACATCCAAATATCTTGAAGAAGGAAACATCCGGTTTTGATCCAAACCATGTTTCATCAAGAGTTAAATGGTCAAGAGCTTTATGAGGTGTGCGATTTTGAATATAATTGGAATAGTTAATAGCTTCAACCCAAAACAAATTTGGAAGATCTCTTGAATGGAGCATGCAATTAGCCATCTCTTTTAATGTCCTATTTTTCCTTTCTGCAATACCATTTTGTTGAGGATTATGGGAGACAAAATGCTTATGAATGATGTCATGACTTGATAGAAAGATGGAGAACTCATTAATACAGTATTCTCCTCCATTATCAATGCGAATTTGCTTGATTTGGCAAGAGGCCTGATTTTCAACTAAGGTTTTGAAGACTTTAAAGTGATATAGAACATCACTTTTATATTTTAGGAAGTAGACCCAAGTTCTTCTAGAAAATTCATCAATAAAGGTTAGAACATATTTTTCTCCTTTAAAATAAGGTTTAGGAAAAGTCATCAAGTCACTATGGATTAGTACTAGAGGGGGTGAGGCTTTTAGAGAACCACTTGAGTGGAAAGGAACTTGATGTTGCTTTACAAGAGCACATCTAGAACAAAATCCATAAATAGAAGAGACTTGAGGTAAACATGTTACCATATTATGGGTGCTTAGTTCCTTTAGGTAGTTGTAACTAAGATGACCAAACCTTTCATGCCAAATTTTTCTTTCAAGATCTCCATGAGACACAAAACAAAGGCCCCTTTTGGATTTTTGAATCCTTTGAAATGAAATAGGCGAGTTTTGTGATCAATATCTCCTTTAGCTATAAGAGAATGTGGATCTTGAAAGTCTCTTATCTCAACTCCTATTAGAGAGAAGAGAACTGTTTTCCCCTTATCATAAGTAAAAATTTGATAGATGAAGAGGAAATGTGTGGCAATGTTTGGAACATAGAGAACATTATTTATAGTGCCACCAGACATGATTATGTCCCCCTTTCCTTTGAATGGGATAAATGAAGACTCACCCACTTCTATGCTACATGTAGAGCTAGAGGAGATAGAAGAGAATGACTCATCTGAAGCTGTCATGTGATGAGTAGCTCAAGAATATAGAACCCAATATTTAGAGGAAGAATTGGAGGTTTTCCCTTGAACATTTAGGGCTTTCCCTATTTTTTTTTTATTATTATATTTTGATCCTTCATAGCTACCTCTAGTTGTTGTAATCTTTTCCAACATTTGTTTATAGAATGACCATTCTTTTTAAAATGAGTACAAGTTATGGGATTCCTTTCCTTATTTTTGAATTTTTCTTTAGTAAAGGTGGAGGCTACTAAGGCTTTGGAGGAAGAGGAAGAGGAAGATATATCATATCTTGCAATTTTTATTTCTTCCCTAGTTGGTCTATTACAAAATTCTTCTAAAGAAGGTATTTTAAGGGTAGCACCAAGAGCATATTTTGTAGATAGAAAGGTAGTTGCAAAGATTTGAAATACACCATTTAATTTAAAGAGAATTAGATAAATGTATTCTTTGTCAATGTTTTTTCCCTCTGCCTTTGTATTGAGTGAGGACTGCTTTGAATTTGTTGAGGAAGTCAATAATACTGCTAAAGTATTCAGGAGACAAAGTTGTTAGTTCTGCTTCTAGTTGCATTGATCTACTTTTCAAAACAATTTTTTTAGTTTCTCCCAACTGTCATGAGGAGTCTTACAATATGTAATGTGAAACCACAAACTTTCATGAACATTAGAGCTAATAATACCCATAGTTTTATACATTTTTCCTTTGTGAACAAATTTTTCATATTCTTTATCAAACTCGGGTTTTTTTTCTTCTAAAATGTCTGTGAGCTTTTTTTGAGAAATAAGATTTAAAACTTTAGGCTTCCATATATGGTAGTTATGAGGAGTAAGAGGTTCAATTGAATTCATCATTTTGACACAAAATAAAAGTTGAAGTTTTAACCAATATATCCCCCCTTAAAATATGAAGAAGATATGAAGCTTTTCAAAATATCAAATCTCAAAATACCCGCCCTAACAAGAGGGAAACTATAAGTATTTGAGTTTGATATATATTTTCTTTGAAATTATAAATCCCTTTAATTTTATTCTCAATACCCGCCCTAACTTGAGGGAAAATATAAGTAAGGAGAAGAATTTTCAAAGGACTGTAGGCTTGAAATGTAGAGTTATCAACCAGATATAAATATGGATAACTCAATACTCACCCTTACTTGAGGGAAACTATAAGTAAGAGAGATGTCCAATATTGTAGTAAGGTTGATGAAGAAAATTATATTTAGAAAAGATTAAAAAAAAAAAACACCTTTCTAAATGATTTAAACCAAAAAAAATTACCACATATAATAAAATATATGAAAAAGTGTAATAAATTTTTTTGAAGAGGTTTGAATTTTTAGAGATTATCTTATTATTGAAATATGTAAGGAATATTTCAGCAGTAACACATTTTTTTTAAAAGGATATTTAAAAGGAACTAAATGAATATATAAGAAGATACGACCCCCCATTTAATAATTTATTAAATTTGAAAAAAATTGCGTTGAAGTGGATTTTATATTTGAGTATCTTCTCTATGAAATAAATAAGGTAAAATTTCAATAATAAACACCTTATAAATATGTTTTTACTTGAAAAAAGTAAATGAACTTAGAAAAAGATAGACAAAAATATACAACCCCCCTAAAGATAAGAAACACAAATGTGCAATAATTTACACGCAACCCCCCCAAAAAAAATAAAAACATTTTTATTATAAAGGTTACAAGATTGAATCACGATTGAAGAGAGCCTTTTGAGGAAAAAATAAAAGGCTCTGATAAAAGGAGTCAAAGGAGATGACCTTCAAAAATCAGAGGATCAATTGAAGCGAATAACCAATAAAAAAAGATATAGCAAAGACGAGAATTATAAATTATTACAATATTTCATCCTCTGATAAAGATAGACACTCATAATAAATGGAGATGCCTTCTTAAATAGCTTGCAACCAAGACATTAAGATTAAAAAAAAAACTAGAGTCTTCCTCCTTGAAGATGTGGCACTCTCGACCTCTACGGGTATCAACATAGCAGAGAAGAGGCTCCCAAGATGTCGAGGTTTTTGAGACGTTCTTCCTCTATAGCTTGGAAGAATCTATTTCTGCATACAAGAATGAACGAACCAGAGAAGAAGCACAAAAGAAATAAATAAAAATTATATACCTTAAGTGTTGAATTCTGATGATACAACTATCCTAGAATGGGCTTCTTTGATACCAGAGGTCCATAGAGGTCACTGTGGAGAGCGCCTTAAGAGTCGTGACTGCTGACAATCCATTTATCCTTGCAGTACACGTTATATAAAAAACATTGCTATATTTTATCATGAATCAAGCTATGATTTTGAACCAAAACCTTGGGAACAACAGAACTTCATAATACAATCTTGTGCAGGGTGTGGAGGTTTTATGGACTCTTATTGAGAGAGCACCATGATATTTTGATGAAAATTAGATCTTCGATTTCTAAAAGAGATAGATCTTCGAGACAAGGACATCAATCTTCGAAAATGAAGATATGTAGAGGAACAACGCCAAGGACTAGGTGGATAATCCACGTAGCATTCAGAGAGGACACGATGAGGTGAGTGATCCATGTAGCATCTGGAGAGGTACGTTGCGTGTGCCAAGATTTAACGAGAGCGAGGAGAGCAAGGAGTCCCTTCGGAGACGAAGATCAAAAAAATCTCTCACACAAAATTAATAACCACCGCACACAGAGCTGATTCTTAAAAGAGCTTTGGTTAGAAATAAATAATTATGATAATCTCACAAATTTTAAAGCAAAAAAAATAAATGTTTCCCCAATCGAAGTGGGCCAAAAGCAAACTGTGAAGCCTCAAAATTCAAACAAGATCGTAGCGCCTATTATGAAAAAGAGAGGGCTCTTAATTTGAATCGAAGAGGGAGGAGATTTTTGAAAAAAATGGGCTCTTTCCTTCTAGAATATGGGCTAAAAAATAGCTCCAGGCATAAGTAAGAGCTCTTAATATTATAAAAAAAAATACCCTCTAGCATGAATTTAAACACAAACTCTTTTCTTAAAAATATTGCAACACATATATTTTCAACAATAAAGATTTTGCTGAAAGAAAGAAAACCTATGGATAAAAAGTGACTACTGCATTACTTTTAAGCAAGTTAGTCAAAAAACAATTATCCAAAGCAAATGAACCAGATCCTAGAACCTTCAAGAGAGAATGCTAGCAAAATCTATCCTGCTCTGGTACCATGTTAGAATTTCCCAATAATAAACATGCAAAGCATTACACAAAATATGAAGATAAGAATGAAACTAATTGATTTATTTCAAGGATCAACTTTATATAAATAACAAAGTTGATCATTGAGAGCCGTTGGATTACAACAACTCATCAAACCTGATGAAGACACCACTAAGAGTTCTCCTAACACATGGAGGAGTGGAAACTCAAGTGTGTCTATCCTAGTGGAACTTAAGAGAATATTATCTTATTCTAACAAGAAATAGGTCTCAACTCTAACCTCTCACTTTAGATGGTGTCTAAAAATAACTTTTAATATAACATATAAACATGTTTCATCAATATGACATCATAATGTCCTAGGGGGACAACACAATGGTTTAGGCTTTGCCTCTTCTTTAAGAGGTCCAAGGTTCAAACCACGGTGTGGGCGAGTGTGTGAGGGGGTGGGTGTGTAGTGGTTGTGTGTTAAATTCCCTGTTGATAAGCACATCTCTTGGTTTTAGAAGGGATCATGATTGAGAGAAGAATGCTCAACCCTATTGATCAACGTAAATGTTTTTAACACAAAACAAATTAAAAAAAATACAACATAATTATATAAAAATAGTATAATAATTTAATAACTATAAATATACGAATAATCTCATAAAATTCTTCAAATCGACATAGTATTTGTTGTCGAACATATTTGGAGTTCGAATGTCCAAGTTCATGGTGGCCTATGGTTCGTTTGTTTTCTTACCTAACCTCTTTTAATAAAAAAAAAAATAGATCGAATGTCCAAGTTCGTGGCCTATGGTTCATTTGTTCTCTTACCTAACCTCTTTTAATAAAATTAAAAATAAAATCGATGATAAATGGTACCTTATTGGTAATTTCTTCAATTCTTAGAAGGTAAACTTGGCGGCCTGAATCGGGTATAAAAATTTCTGATTAGTCTAAGGGGTATACTTGGATGGGACAGATCCTGTGTAATAGAAAGTCCTTTATTTTATGGAATACGGGGTACGGTTTTCCTTAATATAAGGTAATGTCCTAAGGGGATAACGCAACGGTTTCAGTTTTGACTTTTCTTTAGGAGGTCACAAGTTCTAAACGCGGTATGGACGAATGTGTGAGAAGGTGGATGTGCGATGATTGTGTGTTAAATTACCTATTAATAAGTATAGGTTTCAAGATTAAAAAACCTATTCAACGTTAAAGTTTTTTCCACTAACCAAAATTTAAAAAAAAATGAATGATCATTGGGAGAATTGCGGATTAAACATTTCACTCATAACGTTATGGAAAAGACTTGGAGGACCGTCATTACACATGGGAGCTTGTCGGCCAAGCAATCCACCTGAACGTTTGATTTGAATTTCAGCTTGAAAGAGTTAATGTTTTTTAAATGTTAGTCATTGCATGATTATATCAATATAATAGATTATTTTGGGCGACACGCTCATTTTTAAATTCACACGATCGACAGGAGCAAAATATTCAAAAACTTCTTGTATGCTACACACTTGGGGGAATTACTTTTTAAAAAGCACCAATAAGATGAAAGAATGTAATATACAAAGATTGAATGTTATTTTATTTTGTTTATTTATTTTTAGGATCTGTATGTATGTTTTAGTCCTAATGTTAATATTAGTTTTCGGGATAGTGTAACGGTTTTGGGTTTGGTTTTTCTTCAGTATGTTTAAAGTTTAAATTGTGGAATCTGTGTGGTTTTATGTATTAATCCTTTATGTTCAAGGTTTAAATTGTGGCATCTGTGTGGCTTTATGTATTAATCTTATGTATTAATCATTTATTAATAAGAGTAGCTCTTGGCTTTAGAACTTTACAACTTTACGAAGAATTAATCCTTTATTGATAAACTATTTAAAAAACAAATAAACACATTAAAAATATTAAAGTTTGTTATATGTTTAATTTATAATTTTTGAATAAATTATTTTAAATTAAAATATTAATTTTTAATTTCAATTAAAATAAAATTGTAATATATTTAAGATTGTATGGATATAACTATATAAAAGTTTTAAGTATTTATTGTAGACTTAAATTTTGGATATGCATGTGTAAGGATACAAGGATAAATAGGGTTTAAATGTAAGAGAATTTTATATTGTTGTAGTTTAATTTATGTTTTTTATGTTAGAAAAATATTTGAATTACTTAAAATTATAAAGTTTTCATTTTTTTTTTTTTGTTTATTTGACTTGAATTTGTTATCTTATTTTTTTAGTAAAAAGGTTCATTTATTTTTGTTTGTTCTTATCATATTTGATGTCATTTACATTTCATGTCACTTACAAGGATCATTAATTTTTAACAACTATTTTTGACAAAAGATTCAAAGGGATATTTTTTTTCAATTTGTTCACCAAAAAATTATTTTTTATTTGTAACATTTTTTGTTGCACAAAATTTCTTATTCATTGATTGGCTTAAATAAGCTATACAACTTGTTAATACTTAAACCAACATCTCTAGCAACCTTTCTCCTCGATACTCATATTCAACCCTTCTCTCCTTTTTCAATATTGATGTGTTTTACTCTACTCTTAAAAATATTCATGTTAAAGAAAAGTCAATAAAACCTTTGATAAAATTATATCTATGCAATCCATTATAAGGTATCCATATTCCTTGTCAAAATTGCAATCTATTATATACTTACTGTTAGACCATAGGCTTCTCTAATCCTATGCAATAAATGTTTTTGGGCTTTGGTTCTGATGGGGACAAGTGTGTGAAGGGGTGGGTGTGTATGGTTGTATTTGGTCCCTATTGATAAGAAATCTCAACATTATCAAAATTTATGATTAAAATAAAACTTTATCAAAAGTTTATTCATAAGGATTTCTTACACTAACTTCAATATAAATTGTATATATATTCCCCACACCATAAATTACTCTATGAAAAGCATAATTGTATATTACATTTCGATAATTTTCTTATTTTTTATTTCAAGCTATAAATCAAAATCCCTAATAAGGACACCCCAATAAAGAATATAGAAATACTAAATGCATGTGTCATCATTATTTACACTTTACATGACCATTTTGTGCTATCAAATACGAAAGAATTTGGCTTGCATTTATACTTAACTACTCAATCTTTATTCGCCTGGATAAATCTAGGTGGATAACAATTCAAGATAAGTAATACATAATAATGAAGGTGATCATGGGAAGTATAACATAAAAAACATTCATACAAATAAACATAGTACATTAGATGCATATTATTGTATACATCTTCATGTAGTTCGAACCTAATATTTTAAAATAAAGAATTAAAAACTATAGTGAGGTGTGACAATCTTCTAGGTTTATAGTTGTTAGTACCCATTGTTTAATCAAATGGAAATAGAGTACGATGATTGATATTCTGGATCAACTATGGAATACGAAGAATCAGAATTGCTCACTAAGAAAACTTTTTGAATCTCTCCTTCACTCCCGGTTAGAACATCAGGTTGAACCATCTTCAGCCTGTTGAGGGTAAATTTCTTAAAGAATAAACTTTGATTAACCGTAAAGCTTTGGACAATATGGCGAGTCCTGGAATCAGTATAAAGACCTTGGTCAGACATCAAGAGTGACATTCAAACTCATTATATTTCATATGCTTGCCCAGGTTACAATATATAGAGCTGAATAATAACAAATCATAGCTCAAAATAGTCTTGAGCCATTTATTCTCGTAACTACATCCTAACAAAGAAGATGCTAACTTAACATAGAGAATGCTAATATTAATCTCCTAGATGCTCTCACAAATCTTCTAGACTAATTCCAAACTTAGCTACGTAGGAATACAAAGATATATTCTAAACTAAGCTATCAAAGTCCAACATTCTCCCCCTTAAAGTTGAGAGGGCTGACAAGACAGTCTCTCAAATTTAAATACTGAGCTTTAGCAACTCCTTTGGTGAAGATGTCTACTATGTTGTCCAAAGTGTTGCAATGTTTTAGCTCAACCACATTTTTCTCCACCATGTCTCTTATGAAGTGATACTTCATGTCAAAGTGCTTGGACCTGCTATGGTGGATAGGATTATGTGCCAATTGGATGGCACTCATATTGTCACAATACAATATGGTAGGATCATTTTGTCTCTCACCTATTTCTTCAAGTACTTTTCTCAACCATAAGGCTTGGGTACTAGAATTTGTGATTGCTATGTACTCAGCCTCAGTAGATGATAGTGCTATAATAGTTTGCTTTTTAAAATACCAAATTATTAGTCCTGATCCAAGACAAACAATTCCTTGAAGTAGATTTCCTATCATCTATATTGATGCCCCAATCACTATCACTAAAGCCAACTAATTTTACATCATCATTTTTGTGATAATGGATCTCATAATCCATTGTACCCCTTACATATCTCAAAATTATTTTAGTTGCTTGTCTATGAAGTTTAGAAGGATCAACCATATACCTTGATACTAGAGAGACAAAATATTGAATATCCAGTTGTGTGTTTGTGAGGAACATTAGACTCCCAACCATGCTCCTGTAAGTGGTCTTGTCAACTTTTGGTGCTCCATATTCTTTGCTTAATTGGATCCCATAACCTACTGGAGTTGCAACTGAATTAAATTTATCCATAACAAATTTCTTGATCATGTCATGAGCATATTTATGTTGACATATGAAGATCCCATTTCTTGTTTGATGTACTTACATTACTAAAAATTAATGCATTAAACCTAGATCCTTCATTTTAAATTCTTTCATCATGGAGTTTTGAACTCCTCATTCATTTAAGTACTACTACCCATGAATATTAGATCATCCACATATAAGCACACAATATGGATATCTTTACCTTGTTTCATGTAGTAGATAGTAGGTTCACTTTTGCTCCTAGTGAATCCATAGTTTTAAAAGTAGCCATCAATGCATGAGTACCATGCTCTTGGTGCTTGCTTTAGTCCATAAAATGATTTCTTCAATTTGTAGACAAGGTTCTCCTTAACTTGTTCTTCAAAACCTTGAGGTTGCTACACAAAAACCTCTTCATTCAAGTACCCATTGAGAAAGGCACTCTTAACATCCACGTGCTGAATATTCCACCCTTTGTGGTTAGCCAAGGAAAGTACTAATATGATGGTTTCCTGTCTAGAAATAGGAGCAAAGGTTTCCTCATAGTAAATCCCATACTTTTGAGTAAATCCTTTTGCTACTAGCCTTGCCTAGTATCTTTCAATGCTCCCATAAGAATTGAACTTGGTATTATAGACCCATTTATATCCAATACATTTCTTTCCCTTATGAAGCTCCACTAGATTCCAAGTGTCATTGTTTTTTATATAGGTCATTTCCTCTTTCATGGATTTTTTCCATACATCATGAGTACATACTTTTTCATAACTAGATGGCTCTATATCTACACTAATAATTAAATCATAGTTTACAACATATCCCTTAGATTCTTAGGAGTCTTCATCACCATACATGTGCAAATTTTCAAGTATTTTCAAGACTTCATTCATCTCACTAGCTTGACTTCTAGTGTACCTTCTTTGAAAATTCTTATCCATCATTTGAAAATGATGATACTGAAGTGTTCTCTTACCTCTTGATGGTGGATCTACTTCCATTGGAGAACTTGCTGATCTTTGTGGAGAAAAACTTAGAGTAGCACTTGTTGTACTAGGAGTAGAACTTTTCTTTGGACTTGGAGGAGAATTTTCTGTATTGTTCTTGTTAATGGTCTACACTTGAGAGGAGCTTGCATCTTGAGATCCATCATCAACAAAAAAAAATTGATGACCCCATACTCCCCCTTCATAAAAAATTACATCTCTAGAGATTACAACTTTGTGTGTTTTTGGATTGTAGAGTCTATATGCCTTTGAAGACTTACAATACCCAATGAAAATACATGCTTTACTTTTGGGATCAAGTTTCTTTCTTGTCTCATCATGAATGTGTGCATATGCAAGACAACCAAAAACTTTGAAGTGCTTTACATTTGGCTTTTTGCCATACCATCCCTCATATGGAGTTATCCCATATAAACTAGAAGTGGTACTCCTATTCAAAATGTAAACACTTATCCTAACAACATCAACCCAATACATGTTACTGAGTTTCTTTGTTTGAAGCATTGATCTAGCCATTTCTATAATAGTGTGATTCTTTCTTTCAGCTACACTATTTTTTTGTGGGGTGTAGGCAGTAGTGAATTGTCTTTTGATCCCATAATATTTACAAAATTTGAGAAATGTATTTGATCAAAACTCCCTTCCTCTATCAGTCCTTAATATTTTTACAACATACTCACTTTGATTCTCTACATTATTTTTGAAATCCTTGAAACATTCAAAAGCTTCATATTTAGTTTTCAAAAAATAAATCCAACACATTCTAGAGAAATCATCAATAAAAGTGATAAAGTAAGAATTATTACCTAAGGTTTTGGTATGCATTGGACCACAAATATCCGAATGTACTAATTGTAGTGGATGGCTTGATATCCATGCTTGACCTCTTGGAAAATTTGTTCTTGAGTGCTTTTCAAAAGCACATCCTTCACACATCTCCTTGTGCTATTCAAATTTCGTTAATCCACACACCATAGCTTGTGAAGTCAACAACTTCAAGCTTAAATAATTAAGATAACCATATCTCAAATGCCAAAGCACACTTAGATTTTCTATAGCTACACTAGCAAGTTGAGCACCTCCTTGTTCCCAAAACTTAAGAGGAAATAACCTATTCTTTGTCATAGGTACATTTGTGAAAACTCTATTACAATTGTTTTTGTCAAAAATTACACATTTTCCATCTTCAAAAATAAGTTTATAGTTCTTTTCCATGATTTGTCCAAAACTAAGAAAATTATGTTGGATTTTAGGAGTGTAATAGATATTGTTCACCTTCTTTTAGCTTCTTTTGTTGGAATCTCCATGGCTCTCATACCTTCAACTTGTAGTGCCTTGTCATCTCCTAATTTGATCTTGGACTTGTATGTGGAATCTATTGTAGAAAATAACTTTTTTTTGCCACTCATATGATTTGAGCAAACAGTATCCAAAAATCCAAGTTTCATTAATATTTTGATTTGATTTTCCATATGTGAGGAACATATTTGAAAAAGTTCCTTCCTCTTCTCCATAGTTTCCATAATTATTACTTCTCCCTTTGTGAGAAACCTTTATTCTACAATCTCTTGCAAAGTGACCAAGATTGCCACAATGAAAACAAGACTTGTTTGATTTTTCACCTCCTTTTCCTCTTCCTTTTCCTTGGTAGCCACCTATTGATCTTGTAGACACCAAAACAACACCAATCCGATTATGTGACTGCAAACACTGATCGCTTTGACAAACACAGCCCCCAGGGCAGCCCTCAGAGGTTAAACAGTGGTCTTAACCACTTTCATAGCAATTTTGTAAGGTCAAGAAGCAATTTGGCACACTTGGACACTTTGCCCAGTATTCGTCTCACCCAGGGACGAATTCAAAATAGAATCCGTCCCACCCCAGGACGAATTCTCGAATCCGTCCCCGGGTGGGACGAATTCTAAGCTTAACGGGCAAAAAGACAAATGGCGCCAAGTGGCAGCCCGTAACAGTCAGTTGATGACTCCTGCCTCGCACGCGTGTGTAGGTGGACAGAGGGGCCGTTAGAAGACTGTCACAAAAGGCATTTATCAAAGCCCAAGTCAACGGAGGACTCCCCTCCCTCATGGGAAGACAAGACTGCCACATGGCGCCTATGACCAACACATGGCATTTGTGCTTCCCTCCCAAAAGAGACCCCATGGGTCTATAAAAGGTGGGACTTTTCTCACCCAAAATATACAAGGTTGAAGGAGTTTTCAAGCAACGAAGTGCTGCCGAGTTGAAGACCCACTTGCATCCCTTTTGGTTCACCTTCCCACATCCACCAATCTCTTTTGCAAGGGAGGTTGTTGGGTGGCTTTTGGAAGCTTGAACCTGACCCAAATCCAACACATGGACACCCGAACCAACCAATTCGCCGACCCCCCAATCCTAAGAGGTTTTGGGCCCATCCCTAGTGGATTGGCACCGAAATCAAGTGCCAACGGTGGGAGGCCCACTTGGGCACCCCCGCACTTTCTAGGTTTTAGAGCATTCTAGATTACTTTTTTAGGTTGCATTTTGTGTTATTATGTTTGGTTAACTCACAGCTGCAATTTCGTAACTTTTGGTCAGATTCTAGTATGTTTTGTGTCGCTTTGTTGTTTCACTGACTTGCAGGTGGCGAGATCAAATTCCCGAGGGTAGAGGCCAAATTGGGAGAATCCGACCATCTGGGTCGTCCCAAAATGGCCCCAATTACATAACCCCCTTGTTTGCAGGCGTTTTGCAGGTCTCGAGAATCGACATTGGAGCAGCAGCAGGTCGGCTTCTTCAACACAGAAGAATTCGTCCCACCCAGGGACGAATTGCCGTAAATCGTCCCACCCAGGGACGAATTCCAGTTGAAGGCAGATTGGCCAGCTGTCTCAGTGGCAATGGCCTTCTGGTAACATTTTCTGTCTTCTGGCAAGTTTTCAGGCTGTTTAGAATCATTTTGTTTACTGTTTTAGATAAATGTTTGCATGCATCTTTTGATGATTTTAGAAGAACGAACACTTTTCACTTGCAGCAGGTGCTACTGACATATTCGTTGTTTCTTTGTTCGCAGGAGGAGCAACAGAGGTCAAGGACTCATCAACATAAGCGGCGGCATCATCTTGGCCCGCCCATTCAAACGTGGGCACGCGGAAAGAGGAAGACTAAGTCACATATTGTAACAAATACGAATTTAACGCTCCTAGCCCCCAAAAAGGGAGGAGACGTCTATGTAACCGAGGATCAAGGGATATTTGAATAAAGAGGGCTGTGATTTCTTTACATCTTTTCTTTCATTTTCAAATTGTCTCCTTTCTTCATTTTTGTGCATAGGATTAAAGCGTTACATTTCGTCTTATGTTGCATAATTAGTGCTCCCTCTGCCCGAAATCTCGTGCTTTCAGTGGCGATCACGGTGGGACCCGTCCCATATTTTTAAAATCATAGAAACTGATCAAATTTTTGTGTTTTGTGCTTGACAGGTACATTTTTTTGTTGCAGACTGCTATTCGTCTCTGGCAGGGACGAATTCTATTCTGCAATTCGTCTGACCCTGGGACGAATTCAAATTCATCTCTGGGAGGGACGAATTCTGTTCTGCAATTCGTCTCCCAGAGGGACGAATTCCTGCCTACGGATTTTCAGAGCAGAAATTCAGAAGCAACTGGAGCAGGCAGAGAAGAGGTAGGGATTTTTATAATCTCTGTTAAAATTTCTGTTTCTGTTTCTGTTTCTTTGACTATTTTCATTTTTATCCTGCATTGCATAGGAAAAGTCATTTATGCTTGTTTCATTTTCGTTAAATAAAATGAATCTCACACACTCCACGCAACAATTTTAAACCAAGGAGCTGGTCGTAAGACCCCAGCCCTTGATCAAGACCATCGGTGGATTTCATCACCACCTTGGCTTAGATTTGCATCCATTTCCCGATTGTCAACTGTTGTTAGGCGTAAATCCTGACGAAGACAGACCGAGTGTCACTGGGGTGATTCCCATGCACGCGAGGATAAGTTTTCTATGGTAGGTGCCATTAACAGGACAATCCCCCTTCCGTACCACCTACGTACCACGTACCTTCTGCTCTCACGTACCTATAGTCTCCCTCTCGTAAGGGCGGGTATATAGAGAGGTTGGTATATCGGCCTGGTTGGTATATTGAAGGGGCTACCATTTTGGGAGTTATATGAGCCATCATAATGCATTTAAACGATCTTCAAAACCTACAAAAACAAAACAAAACATCAAAATGCACTAAACCAGTTTAGGACACACCATTAATCCTTAAAAGAGATAATCACGGTTTTGTGAATGTGTGTGCTTAATTCTGCTTAGTGTAGACAAAAAAAATCATAAACGAGATAAAAACTTATTTAGATAGCATAGAAGCACCGCAATGGTGTACACCCGCAGTCAAGCCCAATCAAGGGCAGAAGCTCCGAAAGGTACACAAAAAGCAGGCACAAGTCGCCTTCACTTCAGTCCTGAGGATTTGGTCATACCGCCTTATAGGTCTAACCTACAAAAGAATCCAATTCAGAATCCTCGATGGGGTATGCCTATTCAAAGCAGCCCCTTTCGGGAAGATGCCTTACATGTAGACCTTGACATAAATAGAGAATCACCTCTTGAAGTTAGGCATGAGTGGCCACCGCGCGATGAAGCGCTAGACAGGCACACCGTCCATTTGGAGGGGCAACGTGGATATGGCGTCCCTTCTTTACCTATCATCATAACAGAGAGACCAAATCCGGAGCGCAGGGCTCCTTACATAGGGCGACCTAACTCCGCCCACCCCCTTTACACCCGTGAAAGGGAGTACGAGGAAAGCCATCGCATTCCTCGAGGGCAACAAACAACGCGGGAACCTTGCATTTCCGCACCAGCAGGATATCATGATCACCCCTTGAGGCCATAACCTCGAGCACATACCGCTTACCTCGACAGAGGGAAGCGACCCATTGAAACCTTAGACCAGCAAACTCGAGGTAAACACATAGGAGAAACATTCGAACCTCCTGAGCAAAATAGGGTAGACCAAATTGACCCAACTGTCGCCAGATATACCACCCGTCAAGCCCAAATCATGCGGCTTAAACAAAGTCATCCGGAGATAGAGTATCGACACCGCTTGGATAGAGAGCGCATGCAACGCGAAGCGGATGAGTTACGCTATGAAATACCTGAGAGGGGGCCAACCCCTCGCATCCAAAGAGCTGAACAATATGAGAGGCGTAATCCGTTGGTGCAGGACAGGTCTCCACGACCTCGTCAAGCTCTGCCTCCAAGACCTCATAGATTCGAGAGGGAGGCAACTCCCCGAAACAATGATGGGTACCTTCAGCAAGAGCTTGATCAGGGTCATAGGTTTCGCCCAGAGACTCCTCAAGAATTTTACGAGGAGTATGAACCATAAGAGGAATATGTTGAAACTCCCCATCAAGGCAGGAAGGATGCCATTCGGCCACCCCTCCATAGGCCTCCAGTTTACCGTAACTTGCAACAAGAGCGAACAAGAGAGGAAGAAATAAAATCTTCCGATGCATACCAAGCGCTATTGGAGCGTTTGGAGTCTGTGGAGACAAAAGCCACCGGGCATCAAAAACCCACATTACGTCTACTCCGAAGTAATCCGGTGCATCCCTCAGTGCCTACACCTCTTTACCCCGAACACTTCAAGTTGCCTCAATTGGCAGTTTTTAAAGGTGAAGAGGACGCACAGGAACACGTTACACGATTTCTAAGCCAATGCTTCGGCATCCAAGATAATGACGCATTGTTGCTTAGAACATTCATAACCACATTCGCAGGCCCCGCCTCGGATTGGTTCACACAACCGCCCAAACACAGCATAAGCAATTTAGATCAATTAGTAGACGCGTTTCTTGAACGCTTTGCCTTCAACACAAGGAAGAAGGCATCACTAAGTGATTTAGCGAGCCTCAAGCAATTTGAAGAGGAAACAATGGCAGCATACGGGAATCGATGGAGAGCTTTGCTTTCTAGGTTACCCTACCGTCCTCCTATGTCTGATCTCACGCAGATGTTCACAAAAAGTTGCTTAAAATCAATCTCTGGTCTATTGTTACTGCGACAATACGACAGCTTAGAAGAAGCTTTGGCGCAAGCCAAAGTCATAGAAGAGATTAAGATAGGCGAAGGCGCAATTGCCAAGCCTAAGAAGAAAGAGTGGAATAAAACCACTAAAACTGGGACAACGCAACCACAACACGCCGCAGTCAACCAAGTTGCGATAAATGTTCCCGCGCTCGTGCAAGAAACGCAGCCTCAAAAGGCTAACTACCGTGCAAAGTGCCTCCTGCTTATGAAAGAGATAATAGAAGACAGGAGCAAAATTACCCGCGTCGCCCTAGGCAAAATTTCACCCCATATGCGGAGTCTAGGGACTCCTTATTTGACCGCTTGTCAGCGGCAAATTTAGTCACTCTGCCGAAAATCCAAATTATAGACCCTAACATTCCCAAGCCTAGGGGGTACAGAGAGGAATTGTATTGTAGATTCCATAGGCGCAGAGGACATGACTTGAATGGGTGCTGGAAATTCAAAGACCTAGTCCAGGATTTGATCGACAACAGAACATTGGTTGTGGACAACCCCATCGCACCAAACAACCAACAAATGGGGGTATTCAAGGACCCCTTGCCAACCCACGAGGCACAAACAAAACCACTCCAGATTAACGAGGTGCGACAAGATCTTCCCACACAGGGATTTGTGGGAATGATTAGCATAGTAACAAGGAACAGAAGGTACCCGACAACTGCCCCTGAGGTAGCTACGAAGGAAGTTCCGGCAACATCGCATCCTCAACAACGCCCAACGCAGTTACCTCCGCCTAGACCTGAGGTCACGATACGAACCAAACTCACGCAGAGTTTGCGGACCACGTCGGCTAGGCTGTCCATCTACGAGCTTATTCAACAATCAGCTCCCCATAGAGAAGCTCTTATGGACATTTTAAAAGCCATTGAATTACAACCCCACGAGGCAAATTCTTTCAACGCCTTCGTGGGACATGTGAAACAATGTACGGAGCCGGTCATCACATTCAGAGAAGATGAGGTCAAAACGATATCAAATGACATGGCAGATCCACCCCTGCACGTTATCGCACGGGTCAACGGGATTCCGTACAAGAGAGTGCCGATAGATACTGGCTCGTCCAGTAACATCATAACCACTGCAGCCTTAAAGCATTTGAAGTTGCCAGCCTCTCACATCACAGCCTCCACGTACACACTGCGAGCTTTTAATGATGCAATATGCTCGACAGTCGACACAGCTGTTCCGCCACACTGTAGGACAAAAGTCAATACCTACACCGTGCCATGTGCCGGAAGGTGAAATGGCTTATAATATACTGCTAGGGCGGCCTTGGATCGTGGATATGAAATGTGTCCCTTCGATCGCCCACCAGTGCTTGAAGTATGCTTATGAAGGAGAAATACATGTAGTCCCAATGGACTTAGAGCCCTTCAAGTATTGCAATGCGGTACAATTCATACCTCAATCGACCCTCCCTTCAACGCATTTGGATTTCCAATTAAATCCATCTAAACAAGGTCCAATACCGCAGGCACCACTGGTGGCCAACAAGGCAAAATCCCAGCCAGGTGAGACTTCATCATCGGCTCCTTCATCATCAACGCCACCTATCATGGCCCAACAGAAGGACAAGGGAAAACAAATCATGGAAGAGGTTAAGCCCTTAGAAGAAAGGTTGCCCACAATTTCAACAATAACAACAGAGGAAGCGCCCAACGCAACGGAAACCAAGATTCCCGAACCACCAAACATGGAATGGACTCGGAAGGACTACCGTTTCCTCCCACCCAATCATCAACAATCATCGTTGAAATGGCCAAGACAGGCCTCGGGGGAATACTTAGTGCAAAATGTTGTGGCAACCCCCACACTCGGAGTCAAGTACAAGACATGGGAAGACCTCGCCTTCCCATTGGAACAATCGTCCCTCTAGGCTACCCACCGAACCGCACAAATTTTGTGTATGGGGGCTTTGATCATGGTCTTGAACCATGCCAACAAAAGGAAACAGACGAAGAGCCTTTTGTTGAAAACATCAATTATCCGTCAAACCCAGAATTTGCCCTAAAATATCTCGGCCAATGCAATTGGCATGGATACGGGCTCGGCAGATATGAGCAAGGGATGCGGATCCTTTGCCAACCAAGATATCAGATGCCATATGACAAGTCAGGGGTAGGGTTCAACCATCCCCCGCCATTAGACATCTTGGTTGAAAATATGCAAGGCCTAGAAATAGGCAACAAGGGGGGATTGGCATTGGGTCCTTATGCCAATCCGAATACGTAATACACATTGGGAGACTACCTCCCATGGTCAAAAAACACCCCTGGCAGCAACAGTAATCCCTCTTCTTTGCTAGAGAGAGGCGAAAGTTCGGAGATTAATCCTCAAAGAGAACATCAACGGCTGCCAGACATCTTTCTGAAACTGTTCCCCTTAGAGGTTCCAGATGAAATAACACAGTCTCAAGAGAATCAGGTCCCTCCACTAAGAGTGGAACAACCGCAATGGGACCAGATTAATTCACTGGAACAGGAAGAGTCCTCAACGTCGCAAGCAACAGATGTTGAAGAGAATGAACAATTTTGGATCTATGAAAGTGATTCAGAAGATGAGACCGAGATGATCTATCTCGGACATGCGCGACAAAATCACCGCGCTCTAACTCATGAAGATCTAATGGGACAGATGGGTATACCGTTAGGACATGAATGGCACGTAGACCCAGCGAGGTGGGACCAAGTGTTAGACCTATGGCTCCAAATTCAAGATGAGCATCGTCCACCTCGATATCCCATCATGACAGAAGTGCCGAGGGAAGACCCCGCCTTCCTTTTCACACATAGAGATGAATTTGCACCTAGAGAGGATCCATTCGTGCCCGTTCCCGTAGAGCCAGATCCAGAGTATAGGGAACATCTAAAAGAATCAAGTCATCACACCCACGGTTCCGGAGACCAAATTCATTCCATCCACATGATCTCCATTGATTTGACCGCACCCATCCGCAATCCGACCGATCCATCACGGTCATTGCATCTAGACATGGATGCCATCGATTGGGATCGCGTCAATTCACCATTGTCACCATCGTAGCATTGGCCTTTCGGTGAAATGCTTCATTTTACCCCAAGGACAACTCAGGATATTTTTCAAGCTGAAGAGGAACCCGAGGTTCCAAACGCAGATCTTAACTCAGCTGATGATATCCATTTAATCCCAACTCCACATCAGTTGGAGGACGGATCCCACATGTCAGTCGAGGAGACGACTGACGTAGACATCGGCACAGATTCAAAGAATCCACAGATTATCAAGTTGGGGGTAAGCCTTTCCCCCGAAGAGCAAGCCGAATATATTGCCCTTCTCAAAGAGAAGAAGGAAGTTTTTGCATGGTCGTACAAAGATATGCCAGGGCTAGACCCGCAGCTAGTCATGCACAATTTAACGCTTGATCCGAAAATCAAGCCTGTAAAGCAAAAACTAAGAAAGATGCACCCAACAAGTGGCCTTGATGGTCAAAGACGAATTGCAAAAGCTGTTGGATGCACAATTTGTCATCTGCGTGGATTATCCGCCATGGTTGTCCAACATGGTTCCCGTCAAGAAGCCCGACGGGAGGATTCGCATATGCACCGACTTTCGAGACCTAAACAAAGCGAGTCCTAAGGATGATTTCCCCTTGCCAAGCATCGACGCATTGGTAGACGCTACAGCAGGTCACGAAATGCTCTCCCTAATGGACGGTTTCTCAGGATACAATCAAATTCGTATCAATCCTGAAGACCAACTCAAAACGGCATTCACAACGCCTTGGGGGACATTTTGCTATAAGGTCATGCCTTTTGGCCTTAAAAACGCTGGCGCTACATACCAACGTGCTATGACGTATATCTTCCACGATTACATGCACAAAACTTTGGAAGATTACATGGATGATTTGTTAGCCAAGTCTCTCTTGCGCTCAGATCATCTCGGTGACTTAAGCAAGATTCTCGATCGCCTCATAGAGCATAAGGTCGATCGAATCCCAAGAAGTGCGTGTTCGGTGTCACATCCAGAAAACTCTTGGGTTTTATAGTCTCAAAGAGAGGCATCGAAGTGGACCCAAACAAAGTCAAGGCAATCCTTGAAATGGCTCCCCCAACCACTATCAAGCAACTCAGAAGTCTGCAAGGAAAGGTCGCGTCGATTAAACGCTTCATAGCGCAATTATCTGACAAATGCCGACCCATGAACAAATTATTGCACAAGGGGGTCACATTTCATTGGGATGACGAGTGCCAGTCAGCCTTTGACGAAATCAAATAGTACTTGGCTTCGCCGCCAGTATTGGCACCACCTAGACCAGGTGTGCCGTTCTACTTATACATCTCAGCTACTGAGGTGGCACTGGGAGCAATGCTAGCCCGGAAGAATGAACTTCACAAAGAACAGGCTACTTACTATCTTAGCCGCACCCTGGTCGGCTACGAACTTAACTATGCATACGTTGAGAAACTCGCTTGGCGAGTGGTGTTTGCTACCAAAAGGCTACGCCACTACATGCCGAGCAACACTACGTATGTTGTGTCTAAGGAGAATCCATTGCGATACATGATGAGTCGTACTTATCATAGTAGTCGCACGGCGAAATGGATCATGTTGTTGACGGAATTTGACATTGAGTTTATTGGGCAAAAATCTATAAAAGGACAAGTCATAGCCGATCAACTAGCAGAGGCTCCTCTTGAAGACGATCAGCCTCTGGTCATAGAACTACCCGATGATGGGGTCTTCCATGTCTCAGAATCGCCAGATTCTGATGAGCCTGAGTCTCAGGCCGACATAACCTTATTTTTTGATGGTTCTAAATGCGAGCAAGGGGGTGGCGCAGGAATTGTATTCTTCACACCGCAGGGCGCTCCAATGCCCCTGTCATTTAAATTAAACTTCCAAGGCACCAACAACAATGCAGAATATGAAGCCTTGCTCCTAGGTCTTCGAACAACAATCGCCATGAACATCAAAAGATTGAACATCTTTGGCGATTCGCTGTTAATCGTCAATCAAGTCAAAGGGGTATATCAATGCAAATGCCCAGTCCTAAAGGCCTATAAAGCCCTCGTGGACAAATTCCTGGCAAAACTTGAGTGGTATGACATCGAGGCACTCCCTCGATCATCGAATCATTTTGCGGACACAATGGCCTCCTTGGGGTCACTAATCCCGCAAGACCTTTCCGGTGATATAACAACCATTCAGGTCAAAACCTTATCGCAACCCGCGATGGAGCGCGCAAGCTCAGACTTGACGCCAGGAGTCCACATGATCCGGATCGAACCATCTTCGGATAAGTTCTTTCGAATCCGAGACTGTTTGAAACGTGCCAACTGGGGGTCTTTGTTTTCCCCCACTCCCATTAATAGCAACACAACGCTATTCTTACAAGTTCTATCCCAATCAGCATTTGTTAGGGAAGAACTTCAAAAGGGATTGGCTGTTCAAACTGTCGAGGTATCCGATCAACAGGACTGGTATTTACCCATAAGAGACTACCTCAAGTTAGGTAATCTTCCCTTTGGATTGACGCACGCCGCAAAACGAACATTCAAACAGAAAGCGGCAAAATATGTCTTGATAGGAGACATTTTGTATCGTCGCAGCTATGACGGAATTCTTCTTCGTTGTTTGGACCAACAAGAGTCCACTTGGGCAGTCACCCAAGCGCATGACGGTACATGTGGCGGCCACTTCAGTGGTATGGCCATTGCAAAGCGCATTCTTCGCATGGGCTATTATTGGCCATCTTTAGAGCGAGATTGTTGCGCGTATGTCAAGAGGTGCGTGAAATGTCAACATCATGCCAATTTAATGCACGCACCTTCCCAGGCCCTACAGACAGTCCAGTCTGCTTGGCCATTTTCGCAGTGGGGCCTCGATCTAATCGGAAAGATCTCCCTTGCATCGTCAGGCCGTCACACGTTTATCATAACGGCCACAGAATATTTTACCAAATGGGTGGAAGCAATTCCGTTAACCTCTACGACAGGACCCCGCATTGCGGAGTTCATTTTGCATTACATCATATGTCGTTTTGGTATTCCATCCAAAATAATCTCGGATAATGGGCCATCATTCAAGAACAAAGACGTGCGTGCTTTAACCACAAAGTACAAAATTCAGCACAGCTTTTCAACACCCTATTATCCGCAAGCAAATGGGCAAGCAGAGGCGTCAAACAAAATGCTAGTCGCCATCCTTAAAAAGACCGTCGCAGACAGTCATAAGGATTGGCACATACAAATCCCACTTGCCCTTTGGGCTTATCGCACTAGCATTCGGACGCCCACCGGGGCAACTCCGTTTTCACCGGTGTATGGCTCGGAGGCGTAATGCCTCTCGAGTTGGAAATTCCTTCCCTGCGCATATCAATGCAGGAGTTCATCGATGATAACACTGCGCGGCAGGCCCGATTAGACCAACTTACGTTGCTTGACGAACGACGCGTTAATGCTCTCGAGCACTTACGTATCTATCAAGAGCGGCTTAAGAAAGCTTACAACATGAAAGTTCACCTAAGAGACTTTCGGGTTGGTGATTTGGTTCTGAAGGAAAACCAACAAAACTCTAATTTGCCGTCCCATATGAGGGACAAATTCATGGCAAATTGGTTAGGTCCTTATGTCATTGATAGTAAAATAGGACCCGAGACGTACCGGCTAGCTTCTCTTGACGGTATCAAGGAAATAGAACCCTTGAATATCAGTCATTTGCGACCATTTCATATCTAAGAAAGCCATATCCCAAAAAAAAAAAAAAACTCCAAGGATTATCGCAATTTCTTAACCCAAAAAGCTCCAAGGATTATCGCAATCTCTTGGTCAACCCAAAAAGCTCCAAGGATTATCGCAATCTCTTGGTCACCCAAAAAGCTCCAAGGATTATCGCAATCTCTTGGTCACCCAAAAAGCTCCAAGGATTATCGCAATCTCTTGGTCACCCAAAAAGCTCCAAGGATTATCGCAATCTCTTGGTCACCCAAAAAGCTCCAAGGATTATCGCAATCTCTTGGTCACCCAAAAAGCTCCAAGGATTATCGCAATCTCTTGGTCACCCAAAAAGCTCCAAGGATTATCGCAATCTCTTGGTCACCAAAAAGCTCCAAGGATTATCGCAATCTCTTGGTCACTACAAAAAGCTCCAAGGATTATCGCAATCTCTTGGTCACCCAAAAAGCTCCAAGGATTATCGCAATCTCTTGGTCAACCAAAAAGCTCCAAGGATTATCGCAATCTCTTGGTCAATACAAAAAGCTCCAAGGATTATCGCAATCTCTTGGTCAACCCAAAAAGCTCCAACGATTATCGCAATCGCTTGGTCAAAAAAAAATCAAGAAATTCAAAAAAACAAAACAACAAAAATCATCAAAAACAACAAAGATTTGCATCTCAATTCTAGGCATACTCAAATTCATCAAAAAATTCATATTCTCGCACCTCATCTTCACCTTCACCAAAAACAATCCATCAAAATTACAAAAATACATAGCTGCATTAAGCATTGCATCCATACATTGCATATTTGTAGTCATACAGGTCAAAGGCACCATAAGCTGCAATAGCTCTGATAGTCCATCTTGTTCCGCATTGTCTCATGTTACAAAAACAACAAAAACACCAAGCATAACTTTTACCACACTACAGTCAGTGGTCTGGGAATGTACCAAGAGTTTCAGTGATTCAGTCATCATTTTCCTCTTTAGCCATGTAGTGTATCAAGTCGAACAGATTTTACGAAGGTAGAGTCATACTTGAAATACACCTTGTTACGTAACATCCCAACACAAATCAAAACACTAAAAATTCCCAAATTGTGTGAACGAAAGATGAAACCCGCAAAATAATCTAGGTCACCACAAGCGAAACGGTTATCTTGCTCATCCCCCTGTGCGAATGACAAGCATCCTCCCTACCCAATTCCCTAAGAATCCCTAAAGTTCTCAATAGTTGCAAAACACAAAAAATTTGCAAAATGTCAAAACTCCAAAATTTGACAAACTACAAGTGCACACATCAAAAGGCACAAACAATAGTGATTTTCGTCACTCCATAACCCCAATCCCTTGCTCGAAAGAAAAACAAATCAAAATAAATAGTGATCTCATCACTACAATGAGCAAGTATCCCAATACAATTGAAGAAAAGAAGGGAGTTGACCTTGAATCCTCGGAACTCTCAAGGATTCTATAGGTCATAAGGCAAGCTTCAGTACCAATTTGGTTGATAGCCTATCGGTAACATAAGTAAACCTCCCGCATGACGATATATCTGTCACATTAACTTGCGTACAGATCAATATTTGCATGTGGATGAGCTAGCTTATGGCATCCTGGATTACACCGTAGATTAATCTTAGTACATACAACAAAGGAATTCGTGGAGCTAATTAGGTGATCCTCAATACAGGTTCGGTTGAAAGCCCATCCGGCACTGGCGGTATCCTAACAAATACCACTAAATGAACTCAATTGCACACACAAGGATGTGACAATACTTTGTCAAAAACAAGTCCGATTCATACCTTGTTCAAAAAGTCTTGTAAGATAAAGTACAATCATGGCTAGTGAGTTAAAACCGTCTCGAGTCTCGTAAAACCTTAGCTACATTTCTAAACCAACTGTGCTACTTTTCATCCTTACAATACCATCAAAAAAATACAAAAAAGAAAAACCACATGTATACATATAAAGTCATGCATCATAGCAATCACCTAAAAACAAAATAACAGAGTTCTAAATAGTCCTTGGTGCCATAGCCAAACATCACAAACCCCATTCATCCATTTCATATCTGCATATCACATATAAATAAAAAACATTTGCATTCATCATAGCATATGCATCCATCAAAATAAATCAACATGCATACATCCATATTCATCAACCATCATGCACAAGATCAAAGAAAATCAAAACAACAAAAACAACAAATAAATGCAACACAAAAACAAAAAGCAATAAACATTGCTATACACAAGTGCTCTTGCACTTAACCTCTTGGCATAGAAAACTGATGTCAGGGTCTACATTGTCGCTATCCTACTCCCTAAGAAGGCTACCATAGCCGGACCGCTCCACGGGAAGACGGATTTTTGACAATTTCATCCCCAAATGACGTCACAAAAGGGTCAAAGCCCACTCAAAAACAACAAGAAAATCAAAACAACAAAAAAGTAATAAACATTGCTGACACAAGTGCTCTTGCACTTAACCTCTTGGCATAGAAAATTGATATCGTGGTCACAAATTATCACTATCCTACTCCCTAAGAAGGCTACCATAGCCGGACCGCTCCACGGGAGACGGATTTTGAAAATTTAATCCCCAAATGGTGTCACAAAAAAAAAACAAAAACAACAAAAATGCAACATAAAAACAAAGCAATAAACATTGTCGGACACAAGTGCTCTTGCACTTAACCTCTTGGCAAAGAAAATCGATGTCGAGGTTCAAATTATCGCTCTCCTACTTCCCCAAGAAGGCTACAATAGCCGGACCGCTCCACGGGAAGTTAGGTTTTCGATGATTTCACCTCATTACGGCATCACCAAAAGGGTTAACACCCACCAAAAATAGGTCCAAATGTTGGAAAAATTGCACACGCTTAACGGTAAACCCTTTAAAGGCACCCTTGCACAAGTCATCTTGGGTCAAGCGACTCGTCGCTTCTCTCACGAAGGTCATTCCCTCATCGATTCGTCGCTTGAGGGGGTAGTCACACTTAGTCACCAACCAACAATCACACACCCAATTAAGGAAAATGACATGCATTCAAAGAATCATTGACAAAGACAATCACGCTCCCGCTTGGGGCAGTAAACAAGCAACAATCAAATCAATCAAACACTTGGCATTTCGTGAATCATGAACACAAGGTTCCCCCTGAGGATAAAAATGCCCTTTGCCTGTTCATGACTGATCAATGTCTAAGTTCAAGTCACACCTCAACAAAATAGGTTAATACTTGAAATCAAATTCCTTAGCTCGTCTGCCCTTTCCATACTTGGGGCATCAAAAGTTGGTTAGGTTACCAAGAAACCCTAATCATTAGTGCTTTGGTTATCTATTTTTGCTCAAAGATGCGTCACCCGTAGCGCTTCCCAAAAAGGGGCATCTGTAGACACCAAAACAGCACCAATCCGATTATGTGACTGCAAACACTGATCGCTTTGACAAACACAGCCCCCAGGGCAGCCCTCAGAGGTTAAACAGATGGTCTTAACCACTTTCATAGCAATTTTGTAAGGTCAAGAAGCAATTTGGCACACTTGGACACTTTGCCTAGTATTCGTCTCACCTAGGGACGAATTCAAAATAGAATCCGTCCCACCCCAGGATGAATTCTGAATCCGTCCCTGGGTGGGACGAATTCTAAGCTTAACGGGCAAAAAGACAAATGGCGCCAAGTGGCAGCCCATAACAGTCAGTTGATGACTCCTGCCTCGCACGCGTGTGTAGGTGGACAGAGGGGCCGTTAGAAGACTGTCACAAAAGGCATTTATCAAAGCCCAAGTCAACGGAGGACTCCCTCCCTCATGGGAAGACAAGACTGCCACATGGCGCCTATGACCAACACATGGCATTTGTGCTTCCCTCCCAAAAGAGACCCCATGGGTCTATAAAAGGTGGGACTTTTCTCACCCAAAATATACAGGTTGAAGGAGTTTTCAAGCAACGAAGTGCTGCCGAGTTGAAGACCCACTTGCATCCCTTTTGGTTCACCTTCCCACATCCACCAATCTCTTTTGCAAGGGAGGTTGTTGGGTGGCTTTTGGAAGCTTGAACCTGACCCAAATCCAACACATGGACACCTGAACCAACCAATTCGCCGACCCCCCAATCCTAAGAGGTTTTGGGCCCATCCCTAGTGGATTGGCGCCGAAATCAAGTGCCAACGGTGGGAGGCCCACTTGGGCACCCCCGCACTTTCTAGGTTTTAGAGCATTCTAGATTACTTTTTCAGGTTGCATTTTGTGTTATTATGTTTGGTTAACTCACAGCTGCAATTTCATAACTTTTGGTTCTAGTATGTTTTGTGTCGCTTTGTTGTTTCACTGACTTGCAGGTGGCGAGATCAAATTCCCGAGGGTAGAGGCCAAATTGGGAGAATCCGACCATCTGGGTCGTCCCAAAATGGCCCCAATTACATAACCCCCTTGTTTGCAGGCGTTTTGCAGGTCTCGGGAATCGACATTGGAGCAGCAGCAGGTCGGCTTCTTCAACACAGAAGAATTCGTCCCACCCAGGGACGAATTGCAGTAAGTAAATCGTCCCACCCAGGGACGAATTCCAGTTGAAGGCAGATTGGCCAGCTGTCTCAGTGGCAATGGCCTTCTGGTAACATTTTCTGTCTTCTGTCAAGTTTTCAGGCTGTTTAGAATCATTTTGTTTACTGTTTTAGATAAATGTTTGCATGCATCTTTTGATGATTTTAGAAGAACGAACACTTTTCACTTGCAGCAGGTGCTACTGACATCTTGGTTGTTTCTTTGTTCGCAGGAGGAGCAGCAGAGGTGAAGAACTCATCGACATCAGCGACGGCATCATCTTGGCCCGCCCATTGCAATCGTGGGCACGCGGAAAGAGGAAGACTAAGTCACATATTGTAACAAATACGAATTTAACGCTCCTAGCCCCCAAAAAGGGAGGAGACGTCTATGTAACCGAGGATAAGATATTTGAATAAAGAGGGCTGTGATTTCTTTACATCTTTTCTTTCATTTTCAAATTGTCTCCTTTCTTCGTTTTTGTGCATAGGATTAAAGCGTTACATTTCGTCTTATGTTGCATAATTAGTGCTCCCTCTGCCCGGAATCTCGTGCTTTCAGATCTACCTCTTCCTCTTCCTATTCCTCTTCTTTGTCCTCTTCCTTGTGCATTGCAATGACTCTCACCTTCCTTGGATGAGAATGTTTTATCATCACCTCCAAAGCTTGATGATGTAGAAACTCGGAGTCTCTCTTCATGGGACATCAAAGAACCAATTAGTGCATCAAATGTTAGAGTAGAAATATCTTTAGATTCTTCAATAATAATAGCAATATGATTCCACTTATGAAGAAGTGTTCTCAACACTTTCTTCACAACCACTTCAGTTTTGATTTCTTCACCAAGTGTCTCCATTTTGTTTATAATTGCTTTTACTCTCACACAATAATTACCAACTTTTTCATCTTTTTGCATTTTGAGATTCTCAAAATCTCTCTTCAAAGTTTGAATCCTCACTTACTTCACTTGATTGCTTCCTTGATAGCTATCTCTCAAGGTTGTCCATACTTCTAGGGCTGTTGAACAAGAAGCAATCCTTGGAAATTTATTTTTCTCCAAAGCTACTTGGATATGGTAGAGAGCAAAAGAGTTATTTTGGGTATCCTTCTTACTGGTTTTATCAGTTGCACTTAAGACAGTCCAATCTACTGGTTCGGTGTAGCCTTCTTCTACAATGTCCCATAACCCTTTTTCAATGAGTAAGGTCTTCATCTTGATATACTCATAATCCAACTCATTAAATTCAGGAATTGGCAGGTTGTTATTGTAATCCACTGCTCACTAATTAATCAATAAGACTAAGATAAATTTTATGCAAAATAAAACACCTTTGTCTCTGTTTTCAACAAACAACAGCAATACAACAGCAAAAAAAAATAATTCCACCAGCTTACCGAATTCTTCACACAAACAGCTCTCCAAATAGTTTTCGTTGCTTTGTGACACTAGCCTTACGCGGTCTTCTACTCTCTATTCTCCGCAGCGTTCCTTAGTATATACTTCTTACTATCTTATGGACTCAAAGAGACGTACACTAACAGGAGTATAGCATATTGCAAGTATATGTTTTAAGTGGACAATGATTAAAATAAGTTGTACCCAACATTTGCAAGATTCAACACATCACACGCAATGGTCAAATCATGTGTATTGCCTTCTCAAACAACAACACAGGCTCCTTATCACTCAACACAGCGCAGTACCCCCTCTTTTCATCTATCAATGTCTAGCAAGGCTACCTCGCGCTCACGGTTGTTCCTTTGCAAACACATGTAATCTCCTCTTCAGTGTAGAATGACGTAAACTTTTCTCTTTCAATGCAGTGTGATAGCAGCTTGCCCAACTGTGTCATAGTGTTTGCGCAGATTTATGTCTCCTTCAATGAATATTACAGGGAGACAAACAACAAACTTACAATTGCATTGACCGAGCGACCAACTAACATTTGTTGTCGCAGCGTAGAACCATATATCTCAGTGCAGACTTGTTTGACAAATTGTGATCTTGCTTGACTCATGTCTATCGCATCAGGAATCACGCACCTTCCGGTGAGTCAAATCGTCTCACGAATCATAAATCTCTCAGTGTATAGTATTTACATTCAACGTCTCCTTCGCAGGTATAGACGTTTCTCCAAGCACAACGTTCTCAGACGCAATGGTTATACCATATTTCTTTTAACACAACAATAAAAAAAATGCTTTCTCTATGGTGTTTGACTTTCTTACGTCAACCTATCACCGCGTAGCTCCAAATGGCATTCCTCCACATTCCGTAGATAAAGTATATTCAAACAGAAACACACTCCTCTTGCTCGCTTGTGTCAATCGTGCTTGCTCGGGCCAATTACAATGCACAGGACTTGATAAAATACAAACTCACAGCAAACGTGGCCTTTTCTCCATAGGCTCGCTTGTGTCAATCGTGCTTGCTCGGGCCAATTACAATGCACAGGACTTGATAAAATACAAACTCACAGCAAACGTGGCCTTTTCTCCATAGGCAGCGAACTCACAGCAGACATTTTGTGGTGTCCGCTCTAGCAAAGGTTGTGTTGTGTCTTCATCTCACAGCAAAGCACGATACACTGCGAACACACCAATCTCACAGCAAGACGTGCTCTTCAACGCCGAGAAAAAAACAACACACCTTACTTGCAAACCTGAACTCACGAAATTCGTGATAGGCAGATCTAAACTGACTTCTCCTGAAGCTCTGATACCACAATAAGATTTAAACTCATTATATTTCATACGCTTGCCCAGGTTACAATATATAGAACTGAATAATAACAAATTACTATTTATTCTCGTAAGTACATCCTAACAAAAAAGATGTTAACTTAACATAGAAAATGCTAATATTAATTTCTAGATGCTCTCACACATCTTCTAAACTAATTCCAAACTTAACTACGTAGGAATACAAAGATATATGCTAAGCTATCAAAGTCCAACAAAGAGTCCTTCCATATTCTCCATATCCACGTAGTACTTGTTGCCAAACACATTCACATTTGGAGTGCGAATGTCCAAGTCTGTGGTGTTGTCTGTGGTAGTGGAGGGGCACGTCTCATACAATTCCTCTGCAAAACTTTGAGCAAGACTCGGATCTTCGATAGGATAAAGTCTGTCCACGAATGACGTGCAGTGGGCGATGCCAAATGTGTGCGCCCCTATAAAACAATTTTACATACACTTCAAAATCGTTAGAAATATTCCTTTACCTATGTCCATTCTATTCATAGAGACAAAAGTTAAACTTGTTTGAATTTCTATTAAATATATATACGTGAAAGCTCTGGAATTATTGTAGTGTTTGTTTGGTGGATCGTCATTGCTTTATAATATACTACATAACATACCACATAGACTGCATAGGAGCCTGCTAAAGCTATGATATCCGCACAAGAGACAACATTGCTGCACTCGGCTTCTACTGCATCTTTGATCTCCTGAATAATGTCCAATGCCTCCTCTCTGATTGTCAAGTTCGGAGTATATTCCAGCTCGCTTCCAGTCCCATTTAGCAAAATAGATGCGTCACAGCCCTACCAAACAATAAACACTCTTGTTGTTATTATACACGTAGATTTTAACTATTATATAATGTAAAATATTATTTATCTTTATTCAAAAACAAATTAAAGTAGCCTTAATATACCTACCTGCACGAAACAGTCGTGAAAAAGTAGCCTTAATAAAGCCGGCGCCTGAGTAATGTCTTCCTCCAGTATTGGCTTGAGCGTTGCTTTCACTATGGACTCAAGGTTGGGACAGCTCTCTTCGTAGAATGTCCATGAAAGGCCATCAACCAGCTCTGGCGTTTCTTTTACAGAAAATGCCTGACCCGCCACAGCGAGAGCAACTACCGTCATGGCAATGTGGTATTTCTCCATCTCTTCCTCCTTTCACTCTAGATGAAACAACTCTAGCCGAAGAGAGATATATAGTTCCCTTCATAAAAGAAATGCAAACGCAATGCACGTTGGCTTATGGGGACGTTTGCGTTTTATAAAGACCGAATGGCCAAACTAAACCCCTTCAAAAGCCAAAAGTTACCCATAATTACAGATTGCAGATTCTTAACTCCTGAGATCAACCATTCCCTTGAGAAAGCTATGGAAATGATTAACGTGACAGGATAGTACATACTGAACCTTAATTCATCCAGTGCACAGTTATAACTTGAAGGACAAGTGATCCCCTTGGAGCGTTTGGTTTAAATTCTAGTTGGCTTGCGTGCCGACTATTGATTTTTTATTTAATAGATCTTAAAATGTGAAAAGCGTTTCGGACACGACACTAACATATCTTTGTAAAACTATGGTCCATTCTAGTCTTCATGAGCACTGTGAAAAGTACCATGTGATTTCAAGCGCCGCTAAAGAGAAGCTCTAAGTCAAAAATAAAAAAATGAAAAACCTTTTGACCAAAAGAAAAAGGTTATCCATGCGAAAAGAACTTACAAGTTTATGTAAAAAGTATTACAGGAAACCTCCTAGTAAGTATTTATTTAATATTTTTTTATTGTATATACAAATTTTATATTAAATGAGTTGTAAATTTAATATCTTGTATTGTATATAAAAATTTTATATTAAATAAGTTATAAGTTTATTATTATAATAAAGATTTCGTTTTTCTCTAAAAATTTAAATTTTAAACCCCACTCCAATAAAATAACATCAATAACATAAATCCAACACAATATGAAACAAAAGTTACTTGCATAGGTAAATAAAAAACATGGCATAAACGGAAGTAGTTACTATTGGATCTATTTTTATAATTATTGTACACGTAAAACATGTTTGATTTGAACAATCTGTTAAAAAAATTAAATCTGATTCCCTTGATGCGAGTTGCTTCAGAGGTGAGCGACTCTGGGATTCGTTCGCCTAGAGCAGCAATGAAGGGCTTCCCACCAAGACAGGTGATTTGACGTCGTACATGTCTCTGTCGTGTCACCATTAATTCCCTCGTGCGGGTTGGTGTATTTTTTCCACCTTTTGTCTTCCTAGTCCAACTATATATACCAGCAGTGTTGGCATTCTGGGATGATGTAGAACACCAGAAGTAGAGCATATTAGTGGGTGAAGAGCACTTGCACAGAAGACTACTGCATCGAACAATAGATTCGACGTGCTTCTCATTTTGAGTTTATCCTGCATTTATGCAGATGTGTGTAATCCCTCATAGGAGGAAGAACTGTATTTTGTTTACTGTTGTTAAATAAATATTTGTGTGTTGAGCTTGCTCTACTCTGGTTGAATCCCTTTGGTTTCCTAATTGACTCATTATCCCCTTTAGACATTGCTCTTATCCTTTTCGGGAGGTTGAACGAACTCTAATCAGAATTTCTCTCTCGAGAGTGAGGTTTGGCAAGATAAAACCTGCTAAGTCTACCCAACGATCCTCCGCTCTCCCTTCGTCACCAGCAAACCTTCGCTTGCTCATTATCGCTCAAGTTGGTGAGCGATTCTCGGAATCACGTCACCTTAGAGCGATTCTTGTCAACCTTAAACTTTATCATTAAATTTATTGCATCTAAACTTGGTTCTATTTTGTCTTATTTGCTTTATGAAATAGGAGCAATTTTTTTCCTTTAGAAAATACTCCCACAATCGGTCATTGGCATGAGCGATGTCAAGCGTCGCTTGGAATTTAAGCGACAAAGGGAAATTTTTATCTTAACTAGCGATCATTGTCCAAAATTAAAGTCAACCTCCCTTATTCATTTTTTGGTCATGATTCCCATTATTGCGATTACCTCCCAGAATCGCTCAAAATTAGGGTGACTATCAGTTGTCGCTCACTTAGCGAGCGATGCCCAAAGTCATTGCTCACCACAAGCGACTCCTATAATCGCTATTCTTTAGGGTGATCATCGGTCTTTGCTCACTTAGAAAGCAACTCTTGGAGTCGCTATGGGCAGTCATCGACTCCCACGGTCGCAGGTGAATTACAGTGACACTCATCACTTATTTGAACCTTCAAATTGGTATAAGAGAAAATTAGTGCCTTGACATGGAGGTTGAAGCATAGCTTCCAACAAAAACAACCTGTAGTTGCAGATCCCATAGTTCAATGATAAGAACTACGACTACTGGAGCATCTAGATGAAGATCCTATTTGGATATTAGTAGCTATGGGAGTTGGTCGAAAACGGCTACCCAAAAATGATAGATGCAATAATCCTATCCGCACTCTCCCAAGAAGACAAGGACATGTTGAAGGAGAACACGAAGAAGGACTAGAAGACCCTGTTCTATATCATGCAAGCAGTCAAGGAGACCATTTTCCCATAGATTGCATCTGTAACTAAGGTAAAGTAGGCCTAGGAAACCCTCTCTAGTTTGTGTTAGGGCATAAAAAATATGATGCTGATGAAGCTGCGGATGCTAAGGAGGGAGGTCGAGAACATGCAGATGAATGATTCGAAGTCCATGGGTGATTTCTTCACTCATAAAATAGATGTCATCAACCAAATACGGTTGAATAGAGAAATTATGTAGAGCCAGAGAATCATGGAGAAGATTATCAAAAGTCTACCTACAAAGTTCGACTTGATTGTGATAGGAATCAAGGAATTTAGGGATCTGGAAATCCTCTTGATGGAAGAGCTCATGGGTTCCTTGCATATGCATGAGTAGAGGCTAATCCATTCATCTCAGTCCTCTCTAGAGCAAGCACTCAAAGCACGGGTCTCATTTCAAGATAGTGGCAGAAAAGATTCCCACCATGAAGCCTCTAGTTTGCAAGGAGGAAGAGGTAGAGGAAGAAGTGGGAAAGGCAAAAAGCAAAGAGGAAGGTCAAACCATAATTATTGGGAGACCAACTACAACTTCCATAAGCAAGGAGGAAGAGGTAGTAGCAAAAATCAGCAAGGTGGATATGGTCAGAAGAAAGATAAATCAAAGGTCCAGTGCTACTACTGCAAGAAGTTCGACCATTACATATTTGAGTGCAAAAAAAGTATGGCCAAGGAGAACCAACAACAAGCCCACTACATAGATGAAGCCAAAAATACGAGGACTAGATATGCATGTGGGAACATGTTGTTGACTTGTAGTATTGAGGAGGAGAGCCAAAAGAATGTCTAGTATCTCGACAACGAGTGTAGCAACCACATGACTAGGAATAAGGGGGTGTTCTCACAACTGGATGAAATAGTCCAATATGAGGTCAATATGGGGGACAAAAACAAGGTTCCAGTGATAGAAAAAGGTAAAATCCTCATATGCACTAGGTATGGTGAGATAAAGTAGATCTATGATGTCTACTATGTGTCTGGTTTGAAGCACAACTTGTTGAGTGTTGGACAACTCATGTAGAAGGGGTACACTGTTCAGTTTAAATATGAAACTTGCACCATAAGAGATATAGTGTATGGGTAGATTGCAATTGTGTCCATGATGAAAAATAAGATGTTTTCACTACATATTCAGAATAAGTCTCTAATGTATCTGAGTGTAGTTATGAAGGATTCTACCTGGTTGTGGTATATCAGGTTTTGTCACCTGAGTTTCAGTGGCCTAAATTTGCTACACAAGAAGCAGATAGTTAAGGTTTTACCCCTTATTGAGTAGTCGAATCATATTTATGAGGGTTGCTTGGTCAACAAACAACACAAGGATTCATTCCCTTCAGGGCAGTATTAGAGGGCATCACAGCCATTGGAGCTGGTGCACTCATACATTTGCGGTTCGATGCAAACCAACAAGTTTTTTGGCAACCAATACTTTTTGACCTTTAGTGATGACTTCAACTGGAAGACATGGATTTATCCTATCAAGCTGAATTTAGAAGCTTTTGCTAGATTTAAGGAGTTCAAGGCTATGGTGGAGAAACACAACGACTACTAGGTGAAAACCCTCAGGATAGATGGTGGAGGTTAATACATATCCAATAAATTCCAAAAATTTTGCAAGGTAAATGAAATTCGAAAGCAACTTACTGCCAGTTACACATCACAGAAGAATGGCATAGTTGATAGGAAGAACACAACCATCATGGAGATGGCATGAAGTATGCTGAAGGTGAAGGGTTTGCCTTATGAGTTTTGGGTAAAAGTTATGTCATGTGTAGTTTACCTACTAAACAAATGTCCCACCAAAAGCATGAAGGACAAAATTCCTAAGGAAGCCTGGAACAATCAGAAGCCAAGTGTGGCTCATTTGCAAGTTTTTGGGTGCATAGCATATGCACATGTTCCAAAAGAGAAGAGGCAGAAGTTGGATGACAAGGCAAAAAAGTGCATCTTCATAGGGTACAATGAGCAAGCGAAGGCATACCGGTTGTATAATCTTGTGACAAAGAAACTTGTCATCAACCGCGATGTGAAGTTCCTGGAATATCAAGATTAAAAATGGAAATTGAAGACTGGCCATATTGAGCCAATAGTTATTAAGTCTATTGACTTGGACGAGAATACTGTGCAGCCACCTGTAGACTCAAGCAGTAGCAGTGGTGCCAGTAGCAGCACAACATCACCATTTCGGTCACCTCCACTTGCAAGCAGAATCTCAAATTTGGTGACACTCCCAAAGATGAGGAGCTTGCAAGACATCTACAAGGTAACCTAAAATCATAAAGATGAATAACATACTGACTTTGTGTTCTTTACTGAGTGTGATCCAGTTGAGTTTGAATATGCAAGTTAGAATTAGAAGTGGGTGAATGTGATGGATGAAGAGATAGAATCCATTGAGAAGAACGATACATGGCAACTTGCAGATAATCCAACATGGAAGAAGACCATTGGGGTCAAGTGGATTTATAAAACTAAGTTCAATGTCCAAGGAGAAGTTGATCGAAATAAGGCCAGACTAGTGGTGAAGGGCTACAAGTAGAAGTCAGACATTGACTACCATGAGAAATGAAGATGCCATGAATAGACTTAGGGCTGATGAAATATTTTCTCAGCATCGAAGTTGACCAATCAACAGATGGCATATTCATTTCTCATGGTAAGTATGTGAAGGATGTCCTGAAGAGATTCAATATGGAGGACAACACACTTGCCATCATACCTATCGCCACAGGTTTGAAGCTGAGCAAGTTTGATTTCAATAGAAATATTGATCCAACTTTGTTTAAGAGGCTAGTTGGCAGTCTCATGTATTTGACTACAACTCAGCCAGATTTGATATTCGGAGTCAACTTGATCAATAGATTTATGGAGACTCTAAAGGACACGCATTGGCAAGTAGGCAAGCGGATCTTGCACTATGTCAACATGACATAAAACCATGGCATATTCTATGCTAGATGAGACCAGTTGGAACTAGGGGTTACACATATAGCGATTGGGCTGGCAGTACTGATGATCAAAAGAGCACTTTCGAGTATGCTTTCCATCTCATATTGGGAGTAGTGTCATGGGTATCCAAGAAGCAATTGATCATTACATTATCCACTACTGAGGCCAAATATGTCATCGCTACATCAATCGAATGTCAAGTAGTATGGCTACATAGAGTTTTGGGTGAACTAAACCATCCATCGAAAGGTGCGGCAATGGTGTTTTGTGACAACAACTCTGCCATAGCACTGTCAAAGTATCCAATGTTCCATGGGTAAAAAAAGCACATCAAAATTCGGTATCACTTCATTAGAGAGTTGGTGAAGTAGAGAAAAATTTAGCTACAATTTTGTAGATCCAGGGAGCAGATAGCTGACATTTTCACCAAGACTTTGAAGGAGGAATACTTCAACAGATTGCATGAGTAGTTGGGCATCAAATTGCTTATGAAATTAGGTGTAAAGGAGGATGTTAACAAAAAATTAAACTTGATTTCCCTGACGTGAGTCACTTCGAAGGTGAGCGACTCTGGAAATCGCTTGCCTAGCATACCGATGAAGGGCTTCCCATAAATACAGGTGATTTGATGTTGCAAACATCTCTGTTGCATCACCATTAATTCCCTCATGTGGGTTGGTGTATTTTTCTCACCTTTTGTCTTCCTAGTCCAACTATATATACTGGTAGTGTTGGTATTTTAGGATGATGTAGAACACCAGAAGGAGAGAATATTAGTGGGTGAAGAGCACTTGTAGAGAATACTACCGTATCGAACAACAGTTTTGGTGTGCTTCTCATTCTAATTTTATCTTGTATTTATGTAGATATATGTAATCCCTCATAAGAGGAAGAACTATATCAAGTTTATTGTTGTTAAATAAATATTTGTGTATTGAGCTTGCTCTATTCTGGTTGATTCTCTTTGGTTGCCTTATTGACTCATTATCCCCTTTAGACATTGCTCTTATCCTTGTTAGGAGGTTGAATGAACTCTAACCAGACTCTCTCTCTTGAGAGCGAGGTTTGGCAAGCTAAAACCTGCTAAGTCTGCCCAACGATCCTCCGCTCTCCCTTCATCACCAGCAAACCTTTGCTTGCTCATTATCGCTCAAGTTGATGAGTGATTCTCAGAATCGCGTCACCTTAGAGCGATACTCGTCAACCTTAAACTTTATCATTAAATTTATTGCATCCAAACTTTGTTCTATTTTGTCTTATTCACTTTATGAAATAGGAGCAATTTTTGTCCTTTAGCAAAAACTCCCACGATCGCTCATTGGCATGAACGATTCCAAGAATCACTTGGAATTTGAGTGATGAAGGGCAATTTTTATCTTAACCGGTGATCGTTGTCCAAAATTAAAGTCAACCTCCCTCATTCATTTTTTGTTGTGATTCCCATTATCAGGATTGCATCCCACAATCGCTCAAACTTAGGGTGACTATCGGCTTTCGCTCACTTAGCGAGCAACGCTTAGAGTCGATGCTCACAGCAAGTGACTCCTGCGGTCGTTATTCAAGTGACTCTTTTGAAAAAATAAGGAAACATCAACGAAATTGATTTCAAGTACCTACACTAAAGACTTGTTGGAGAATACAAATGAAGCCAAAGTCCTTACCTAATAGTCAAACATATATTTGACTTAGAATTTGTGTCATGAGAGTTATTCTTAATATGTCTATCTTGCTCCTAAACAACTACATTTTGTGGCATCCTTCTTTTTATTTAAATTAGAACTTAATTCCATTTTAATGCCTAGTTTATTAGTCCCTTCTTGATAGATGATTTTTATTAATGGTGTAATGTTTTTTTGTAATATTAAGGGAAAAAAGGGGTTTGAAAGGGACCCCACAACTTTGTACAACAAAACTAAACACCAAAACAAAGAGCAGAAACAAAATACACCGAAAGAGGTTTTTGAAAGGGACCCTACAACCTTATACAACAAAACCAAACACCAAAACACAGCAAAAATCAAATACACAGAAAGCAAAGAGGGACCCAACAATGCCAAAAAACTTTGAAATGACCAGTGAGTGAATCGAGGTGATTCTACATCAAAGAGTCAAACTCAAAAATGATTCCTCTCGACATTTGAGCAGCCTCCTTAGCTTCTAATGGTGTAATGTTAATCCCAACTAAATAACATAATAAAAATTAACAAAAATCATATATATTAAAAAATAAATATAAATTTATATATAATAAATATATAATATTATAGTCGTAAAAAATAAATGTACATTTATATGTCATGTTACCTAATAAATATGTTAAATTTAATAAGATTTTAAACTTAATAGTTAAATAGTATAAGAGGAAAACAAAAATTAGATTTATTTTATGAGTAAAATTTTAGGGAAAAAAATTAAATATATATAATTTTAATTTAAATTGTAAACACAATCAAAATAAATATATAGATGTAAAGATTAAAAGAAAGAAAAAATATATATTTTTGTCAACACAACCAAAAGAAGTATATAAATGCCCCATCTTATTCTTAATATAGAAACTTGATTTTGGAATATGAAATATAGATGCAAATAGATGTAGGTATATGAAACCCTACTTTGCATGATTTTTTGTTCTAAAAGCATGCAAAAGTGATAAAAATTCTCTTTATTTTGAACAAGAGTGCAAGAAAAATGTGAAAGCAAGTAAGATTATCCTAGGATGCATTTACATGCACTTCACTTTCCATGCCTAGGTTGAAAATGCAAACAAGATCTATCCCCTTTTTTATAGTTTTTAAAAGAAACAAATTTCCTATCCTTTTCACAAGATTTATTTACAAAATAAAATAGGAAGCTACAAATTAGTAAAACTAACAAACTTATCCTATAATGCACTCCCATTTTCATGTCTAATATAACAATCAAGACAAATCTATTTTTTTTACATTTTTGTAACCCAAAAAAACTTTTCTATCATTTTTGAAAAAATTATTACAAAACCAAAATAGATATGATAGATAAGACAAATCACACAATTTTAAGACCTTAAAATAAAAATAAATTGAAATTAAAAGAGATAAGACCTAGTTTTTGTTGGATTTATAAACCTTTATACTACCATAAAATATCATTGATTATCTCAAAATAATATGATGGGTTGAGTAGAATAATATAAGCAAATTAATATGTATATCAAGACTTATAATTAATCAAATAATATTCATTTATATGAAACATTATGAATGCAAATAACCTAAATCATTTATGTACTATGCATGATAAACAACTTATAATAATAATTGTTCAAAAATATATAAACGTTATTACTTCTTAATAAGATATAATTCAATCTAATTTGATATACATTAATAATATCTTATGAACTCATTATCTCCGTAATATAACCATAGTAATATGATTATAAGGATTTTTTACACTAAAGGGTTTTCACGCTAACCTTTAATCAAAAAAGTTTGTAAACTATATATATTACCACCACCAATTCCGAAAATCATAATTGTATATTGCATTTCGATAATTTTCTTCTTTTATATTTCAAGCTATAAATCAAAATCCTTAATAAGGACACCCCAATAAATAATATAGAAATACTAAACGCACGTGTCATCATTATTTACACTTCACATGACCATTTCGTGCTATCAAATACGAAAGAACTTGGCTTGCATATATACTTAACTACTCGATCTTTATTCGCCCGGATAAATCTGGGTGGATAACAATTCGAGATAAGTAATACGTAATAATGAAGGTGATCGTGGGAAGTATAACATAAAATAAACATTCGTACAAATAAACATAGTACATCAGATGCATATTATTATATACATCTTCGTGGAGTTCGAACCTGATGTTTTAAGATAAAGAAGTAAAATCTACAATGCGGTATGACAATCTTCAATTAGTGACCATTGTTTAATCACATGGAAATAGAGGACGACGATCGATCTTCTGGGTCCACTACGGAATACGAAGAATCAGAATTGCTCACTGAGCAAACTTTCCGAATCTCTCCTTCACTCCCGGTTAGAACATCAAGTTGAACCATCTTCAGCATGTTGAGGGCAAATTTCTCAAAGAATAAACTCTGATTGACCGCGAAGCCTTTAACGATATCGCTAGTGCTGGAATCAGTGTAAAGCTCCTGGTCAGACTTCAATAGTCCTTCCATATTCTCCAGATCCACGTAGTACTTGTTGCCAAACACATTTGGAGTGCGAATGTCCAAGTCTGTGGTGTTGTCTGTGGTAGTGGAGGGGCACGTCTGATACAATTCCTCTGCAAAACTCTGAGCAAGAGTCGAATCTTCAGTTGGATAAAGTCTGTCAACGAACGACGTGCAGTGGGCGATGCCAAATGTGTGCGCGCCTGTAAAACAATTTTACATACACTTCAAAATCGTTAGAAATATTCCTTACCCATGTCCATTCTTTTCATGGAATAAAACCCACCAGTGAAGCACAAAACCCACCTGCGAGAGCTACAAGATCCGTGTATTCAGTGAAACCCTTTGCCCCGAAAAAGTCTGGTTTGAATTCTAGTTGGCTTGCGTGCCGACTATTTATTTTTTATTTAATAGATTTTAAAACGTGAAAAGCGTCTCCGGCACGACACTAACAGATCGTCGTAAAACTATGGTCCATTTTAGTCTTCTTGAGCAATGTGAAAAGTACCATGGTGATTTCAAGCGCCGCTAAAGAGAAGCTCTAAGTCAAAAATAAAAAATAAAAAATGGAAAAAGCTTTGACAAAAAATAAAAGGTTATTAATACGGACGGAATTTAAAAGTTTATGTAAAAGAGTATGTAAGAAAGATAACTATTTTACATATTATTATTTAATTATATATTAAAAATATTTTTTATTGTGCATAAAAATCTAAGGTTAAATAAACTACAGTTTTGGTCTCTTTAAAATTTTTAATTACAAACCATACTCCAATAAAAAATACCAATAACATAAATCCAACACAACTTGAAATAACAGATTTGCACAGAAGTATATTGGGTAGGCAAATAAAAAACAACATGAAATAACGGAATTGCACGGAAGTAGTTACTATTTGACCTACTTTTAAAACATGCAATATTTACAAGCCTCTAAATTACAATGAATTTGGGTTTCAGAAGAATTGTTTTTGAGTGGGATTCCAAGAATATCATAACTTCTCTTAAAAAAGGGAGTTAAATAATTCTAACATTTTGCAAATAATTATAGATGCAAGGAATATTTTGGAAAACCTAGAAGAAAGTCAAGTTAAATATATTTATAGAGAGGGAAACAAAGTTGTCGATAAAATATGGTAGTTATGGTAGTTAAATCTAAGAATTTCAAGGTCTAATTATAAGCCCAATGAATTTGGAAGAAATTATAACAATTCATAATAAAGCTAGCTGATAGAGGGTAGAAAAAAGCAAAATACTTATTAGGATCATGTGATAAAGGATTTGAGCACACTAAATTACATTGTTGTTAGCAGTTTCTTTATCAATTATGTAAAGCATTGAGTATTGCATAAGCCATATCAAATAAAGGATAACGGGGGGATATTATTTCACCTTCAGCATCAATAGATTTAGCCCAGTTTTGCTTATTTTACTAAGATAGGGTGATCCTGAATTTGTCTGATCTTCTCTTATTTTTTTTAGTACATATTTCGAGTTCTGAGTAAAGGGTTGTGGCCCTTAAACCCCTTTTTATCAATACCAAAAAAAAAGAAAATAAAATAAATTTATATAGAATGCTATGTGATAAATATGTTAAATTTAATAAGATTTTAAACTTAACAAAATAATTAAATATTATAAGAGGAAAAAAATAGATTTGTTATATGAGTAAAATTTCAGTAAAAAATAAATAAATAAATAAATAAATATATATATATATATATATATATATATATATATATATATATATGTTTAATTTAAATTGTAAACACAACCAAAATAAATATATAGATGTAAATATTAAATGAAAAATATATATTTTTTGTCAACATAGCCAAAAGAAGTATATAGATGCAAAGATTAAAAGAAAGAAAAAATACGTATACTCCATATAGATGTAAAATTGGGGAACATGAACTATTTTGTTAAAAGTGACACGAGTAAAATGAATATATGTCTTTTGCACAAGAGTAGTGGAGATCGAAAATATTTTGTTATGAAATGTGAAGCGTATAAAGACATTAGGATTACATATAAGGACACTTTAAAAGTAAAATTAACATGGAAAATAAATTTTATATGCGACAAGAATTTACAGTTGTCACGTTGACTAAAAATTTATGAAGAAAACATAATTATATATCAATGAGTTCAACCTAAACGATGAACATAGTTAAAAGAAGTACATAGATACACATATCAAATGAAAGGAAAAAATACTTATACACTATCTCAACTGTAAGAGTGTGAGATGAACGATTTCTCAAGAGGTATGATGAACTAGAATATATGTTTCTTGCATAGAAGAGTAGTGAAGATCCAAAAATATTTTGTTATGAAATATGAAGCCTACAAGGGCATCAAGATTGCCTATGAGAATATTCTAAAAGTAAAATGACTAATGTCCACTTTTGAATAATTGAGAATAAAAAAGTAGGAAAAATCCTTATCGAAATTAGTAACAAAGGAAACACACTCCAAAAAATTATAATAGGATGTTGAGCTTTTTGACTTTGTTGTGGATATTGTTAAACTTTAGAACTAGGAGGTCCAAGTTTTGAATCCAAAAGGGAGTAGGGTTGTACACCATACACCATCTTATATTAAAGCTCTTGGTCCCATAGACTATTTTGATCTCCTAGAAAATATAAAAATTGTTTCATTTTATATTAAAGTTATTTAATAGCTTTGGGATGATCTTAGTGTTTTAGAATTATAGTTTAAAGTTGATCTTTTTATTTATAATATTTTATAATGTATGTGTCAATAAATATAGAAATATGTATAAATACCATTTTTATTATTTTATTTTTGTAACAAATAAATAAAAATATACATTTTTTTCTTTAATTTTTATGTCTTAAATAATTCTTGCTTTCTAATTATTATCATCATTTTATAAATTTCATTTATGTCTAAAGTATTACTTTCAATCTAATTAATTTCAAGACTATTATTAGGAACCTTCTAATAAAAATAAACTCATTCACATAAATATTTCAATTAAAATAAAATTTCATGAAAGAACAATAGATTGCAATACAAAATGTAAATGCAAAATTAAAGCAATATCATAAAATAACATAGAATCATAGGCCTCTTTGAGCTGGCAACCTCCTTCAATACTTTCATTAAATTGCAAAAAAATACATTTATTCATGAGCTTGTATTTTAAAGATACACTTCATGCAACCCTAACCTAATGCTCAAGAGTTGACTTACATGCAAAGTGTCACTCAAGCTAGAATATTCTACCAAACATTAGTTACATTCTTGATAATGGTTACATGAAATGACCCCACTTGTCTAGGTACCTTATTTACCACATGCCATTACAAAATAACATTATAAAGGGGTCTCTATTTTGGAAGAAGGTCATTACATAATCATAGGATAATTACAAAAATATTGCTAGGATAAGATCCAAACATTCTTTTATCCTTAAAAAAGCTTTATCCTTAAAGTTGTAGATGAGAAAACGGGTTTTGTAACTGCTAAAAAGACTCCCAAGTGGCATCTTCTAGTTGTAGTTCATACCATTCAACAAGAACCTCCATGATGAAATTATTTTAAAGAGTGCATGATCTATGTTCCAATAATTATTTTGGTTCAAGCAAGATATAACCTTCTTCATCTAATTTTGATAAAATAGACTAAACTTGTACTTTATTTTCCATACCCTTATTAAGAGAGGATACATGAAATACAAGATGGAGATTTTATGTAGATGGAAGGGCCAATTTGTAGGCCATTTCACCAATCCATTGCAAGATCTGGTAGGGTCCATAGTATTTTATAGCTAGTTTTTGGTACCTATGATGCTAGAGTGAGGACTGTTTATATACCTACAAGAAAAAAACCATATCCCCTACTTTGAAACTATGCTTATAATAGTATTTATCAGCTTGTTGGTACATATGGTTATGGTCCAATTCCAAATTTATCTTTAGTTGGCAAAATACTGTGACATGTTAGTTGAGTGTAGTCTTAACAACATGAACCTTGTAGCTACCTAGAATGTAGGAGGAAGGTGTTGATGGAGGTCAACCATAAAATTTATCAAAAGGGGTAACCTTGGTCATAGTATGATAGAAAATGTTATACCACCATTAAACCACTTCATTCACTATGTAGGATTATCAAAGGTAAAGCAACAAAGGTAGGTTTGAAAATATTTATTTACAATATCTATTTGACCATTTTATTTGCGGATGGTAGGCTAAAATAATTTTGAGTTGAGTTCCCTACAACTTAAATAATTCTTGCCAAAAATAACTAGTGAAGGTAGGGTCTTGATCAGACATAATGGATGTAGGTATGCCATGAAGGAAAAAAATAGAATCAAAAAATATTTGGGCTACTACAAAGACCATGTGGATATGGGAGAGGGAACAAAAATGAGCATACTTTGTGATACGATCCACTACCACCAAAATAATTTATTTACCTCCTAACTTAGGTAACCCTTCAATAAATTCCATGGAAATATCTATCTAGACTTGTTTTGGAAAGAGAAAGGGTTAAAGGGTTCCCAAGGAATGAATTGTTTCTCCTTTCATCCATTGGCAAATGTCACACTCTACCACAAAATTTTGATGTCCTTCTCCATTCCATTCTAAAAAAAATTACGCTTAATCCTTTCATAAGTCTTAAAGAACCTAGAATGGCCCATAGTAGGTAAAGTGTGCTTTTCCTTCAATATGAGTTCCTAAAGTTGAGAAGTGGTAGGAATAATAAGGTGATGAATATATCTCAAATATTGGCCATTCCAAGTGTATCTTACACACAAGGTAGTATTTGTTTGGAGTGTGGTAATCAAATTTTACAACTTGGAGTCCTTGAGAATGTCCTATCTAAGAGAATTAATCCACTAAGGTATTGGTGAAGAGACAACACATAACATACTATAAGCCTCAAGTTGGTGAGAGAGTGCATCAGCCATAATGTACTCCTTTCCTTTTTTATATGTAATCTCATAATCATAGCCCATTAGTTTAGAGATCCACTTTTATTGTCTAGGGGTGGCAATATGTTGCTCCAAGAAGTACTTGAGACATTGGTGATCTATTTTGATGGAAAAATGATGTCTAATGAGATAGGGTTTCCATTGAGTAACACATGCAAAATATTGAGCATCTCCTTTGCATAAGTGGATTTAGTTATAATTTTGACTTGAAAGTGATTTACTAGTGAAAGTCATTGGTCTTCCCTCTCCTGCATCAACATGAGTCTAATGCCATTGCCTAAAGCATCACTTTCAATTATAAAAGGTTGGAATAAATCATGCATTATTAATACTAGAGTGGTTGTCATAGCATGCTTTAGGTCAAAGAAAATATGCTCAACTACGTTTGTCCAAGTAAAAGAAATCATTTTTAACATGGTTATCAAAGGAGCAACAATTTTTCCATTGTTTTAGATAAATTTGTGGTAATATCTTGAGTCCTAAAAAACTATGGAGACCCTTAAGAGTGTGAGGTTTTGGCCAATATTGAACGACTTGAATTTTCTTAGGGTCAAATTTAAATTCATATTTGATGGTAATGTATCCCAAATATTCTTCAATCAAACCAAAATAACACTTAGATATTTTAGCATAAAGTTGATGTTGAGCCAAAAGTTGTAAAGTTTGATCCACATGGACAAGGTGCTCCTCCCAATATTGACTATAAACCAAAATATCATTAAAGAAAACTAAAACAAATTTGTAAAGGAATGGGTAGAAGATATTCATGATGTTCTAAAATATGGAGGGTGCATTTGTTAAGCCAAATGGTGTAACCAAGAATTCAAAATGGCATTCATGAGTGCATAATTTTATTTTAGGAATATCCTCCTCCTTCAACCATATCTGATGGTAACTCAAGTAAATATTTAACTTGGAGAAAATATAGCACCATGCATTTCATCCAATATTTCATCTATCACTAGTATAGGAAATTTATCCTTAATAGTGAGCTTATTGAGCTCAAAAAATCCATACACAACTGTTAAGACCCATATTTATTTCAAACCAATAGGAATAGAGACGAATAAGGATTGTTACTAGGCCAAATGACTCTAACTTTTAACAATTCATGTACTAATTTCTAGATTTCTAACTTAAGTGCATAGGGATACCGATAAGGTTTGATGTTAGATGACACACTACTAGGTACCAATTCAATAACATGATGATGGGAGCACCGAGGTGCTAATTTCATTGGTTTGCTTTAATGGTTATGTTGAAATTATCTACAAAAATAAAAGCCATGTAATATTTTATGCATGCAATATTTTAAAATTATATATATAAGCTATTTTTTAATTATCTTAAATCTATTTTTTAGTTATTATTATGGAATGAATATTTTTTTTACATGTGGAAGAAGAAGAAAGTGAATGTTAAGTTTAGCTGAGAGGAAGGAGTCACTGTACTATGATATCGTGTTGTGGATGATGTTGGAAGTGTTAGTAGAAGTAGTTATGGGGATGGTAGTGCAATGATATTATGCTTAATATGTAGGGAATGTCAAATGGGAGAATCTAACCACTGTTTATTTTTAATGAAATAATCCCTCGTTACTACGGAACGGAAGCGAAAGAATTGAGATATATCTTTAATACCTATTTCGACAAATAGTTAAAACAAAAAAAATTGTAAACAATGACTTTAGCTTATGAAAATAAGATTAGTATGTGTTATATCTATGAAATGTTAGGTTTCATGTATAATAGTTGTGGTGGTTACATTAAAATATCAAATCAAGTTTTGTATCTCTCACCTTATAAGATATTTAGTTTGGATAATATATTTAATTTGTTTTTATATCTTGTTTCAAATTTTCATTATATTAAAATCTCAATAATGTTTTGAACACTAATTTATTTTTGTATATCTATACTTATTAGAACAATCATATGTAATGAAATGTCTATCATGTAAATATTTAATAGTTAATTGTATAACAATAATATATAAAATATATATAGTTTCATAAGAATAAATGATCAAAAATTATAAATTATGAAATATATTTCTCAATTTAAAAATATATTTTAATACATATAAATTTTTTAAAAGTACTTAAAAAGCTTTTAAAATATCTTATATCATCTATTTTCATATTTTTTTAAATTTAAATATATATATTTTTAATTTACATGGTAGAATTGTTAGAAGCCATGGTGTTATTCAGTGTCCGCCCCTACACTGTCCCCCCGAAGTCGTCGCACTTATTCTGCACTATCCACCGCGGAAGTCGTCGCACTTATTCTGCACTGTCTGCCGCGGAAGTCGTCGCACTTATTCTGCACTGTCCGCTCCAAAAGTCATCACACTTATTCTGCATTGTACGCCCCAGAAGTCGTCAGAGTTATTAGCACAGTCTGCCCCTATAACCACCATGCCATAGTCATTTTAAACTTTTACGCCACTGAAAGCACCAGGGGAAAAAGACAATCGTTCAATCCAACGAGGCCGGATATTTGAACCTTGGAACTTCCCTTTTGATCGAACCAATTGATGTACACCTCAAACCTCAAACCTTTTATCAAAGGAAAAAAATAAATTTATATTAAAGTAAATACTTTATATATTTATAATATTTTATAATTTAAAATATATTTTTTTGAAGAACAATTTATGTTTAACGATATGCCTTGAATCGGTGTAGAGGTTCTGATCAGAAGTTAATAGAGGTTGCCTGTTCTTCAAATCGACGTAGTCTTTGTTGTCGAATACATTTGGAACTCGAATGTCCAAGTCCGTGGTGTTGTCCGTCTTTTGGAAAGGCACGTGAGGTAAAGCTCATCTGCAAAACTCTCTGCGAGAGTTTCGGATCCTCGGTTGGATAAAGCCTGTCCACGAGGGATGAGCAATGGGCGATGCCAAATGTATGCGCGCCTGTAAAACAAATTTACCCACATCTTTAGAAATATTTGCAAAATTTTCAATCAATAATTTCAGCATCTGCATACTTATGCAGAAATACTACAACAATTATATTATTTGCCAGAATTTGAATCAATCTTTCGTATTTTTCAAATGCTGCGGCGGTAACCTTTGAACCACCCTTTGAATGATTTTGGAATCGTCAACCGAGGATTTACGTTCTTTTAAAGACTTCTAACGTATATTTTAACTAGTTTTTGCATCACGAACCTACAATTTAGATTATTTTGAATGATTTTCGAACTAATATTTCAACCGCTTTCAAAACTTCTGCTAACTATTCAATTTATATACTTATGGGAATTATTCTTCCTTCTTACGAAGAACGTAAGAAGGAATTCAAGTTTTTTTTAAATTGAAATTAATAATTATATTTAATAAAAAAAATATTATAATAAAAAGAAAAAATTAAGTTTATGATATAAGGTCAAAACCAAAACCAATCCAAAATCAATTTATAAAAGAACAAATACATAACATTTTTCTAATAAATATATAATTGACATTTTTATTAAAATATGTAGGTCCGTCATTTTCCTAGATATGGTCTTAACATGCATCTCTAGTGGTTATTCTAGTTGTTCTTATATTTGAAGTGGATATAACCTAAGAGGTGATTTTAGATTTGATATGGGATCTTTATATCTATGAAAATAATATTAGTATATGTTATATCTATGAAATGTTAGGTTTCATGTATAATAGTTGTGGTGGTTACATTAAAATATCAAATCAAGTTTTGTATCTCTCACCTTATAAGATATTTAGTTTGGGTAATATATTTAATTTGTTTTTTATATCTTGTTTCAAATTTTCATTATATTAAAATCCAATAATGTTTTGAACACTATTTTATTATTGTATATTTATAATTATTAGAACAATCATATCCAATGAAATATCTATCGTGTAAATATTTAATAGTTAATTGTATAACAATAATATATAAAATATATATTGATATATATATAGTTTCATAAAAATAAACTATCAAAAATTATAAATTATAAAATATATCTCTCAATTTAAAAATATATTTTAATACATTTAAAAATCTTAAAATACTCTAAAAGCTTTTAAAATATCTTATATCATCTATTTTCATATTTTTTTAAATTTAAATATATATTTTTTAATTTATATAGTAGAATTGTTAGCAGCCACAGATTATTCAGTGTACATTCAGTGTCCGCATTGTCCGCCCCAGAAGTCGTCACAGAGTTATTAGCACAACACAATCCGCCCCTATAACCACTATGCCACAGTCATTTTAAACTTTTACGCCACTGAAAGCACCAGGAAAAGGACAATCGTTCAGTCCAACGAGCCCGATATTTGAACCTTGAAACTTCCCCTGCACCTCAAACCTCAAACCTTTTATCAAAAAAAAAAAATTAAATTTATATTAAAGTAAATACTTTATATATTTATAATCTTTTATAATTTAAAATATATTTTTTTGAAGAACAATTTATGTTTAACGATATGCCTTGAATCGGTGTAGAGGTTCTGGTCAGAAGTTAATAGACGTTGCCTGTTCTTCAAGTCGACGTAGTCTTTGTTGTCGAATACATTTGGAATTCGAATGTCCAAGTCCGTGGTGTTGTCCGTCTTTTGGAAAGGCACGTGAGGTAAAGCTCATTGCAAAACTCTCTGCGAGAGTGTCGGATCCTCGGTTGAATAAAGCCTGTCCACGAGGGATGAGCAATGGGCGATGCCAAATGTATGCGCGCCTGTAAAACAAATTTACCCACATCTTTACAAATATTTGCAAAATTTTCGATCAATAATTTCAGCATCTATACTTATGCAGAAATACTACAACAATTATATTATTTGCAAGAATTTGAATCAATCTTTCGTATTTTTCAAATGCTGCGGCGGTAACCTTTGAACCACCCTTTGAATGATTTTGGAATCGTCAACCGAGGATTTACGTTCTTTTAAATTCTTCTAACGTATATTTTAACTAGTTTCTGCATCACGAACCTACAATTTAGATTATTTTGGATGATTTTCGAACTAATATTTCAACCGCTTTCAAAACTTCTGCTAACTATTCAATTTATATACTTATGGGAATTATTCTCATTCTTAGGAAGAAGGAATTCAAGTTTTTTTTTAAATTGAAATTAACAATTATATTTAATAAAAAAAAATTATAATAAAAAGAAAAAAAAAAATCAAGTTTGGAATATAAGGTCACTTATATAATAAAAATCAAAACCAATTCAAAATCAATTTATAAAAGAACGAATAAATAACATTTTTCTAATAAATATATAATTAACATTTTTATTAAAATATGTAGGTCCGTTATTTTCATAGATATGGTCTTAACATGCATCTCTAGTGGTTATTCTAGTTGTTCTTATATTTGAAGTGGATATAACCTAAGAGGTGATTTTAGATTTGATATGGGATCAAATTAAATTTGTAATTTTTGTTAGGATTTTTTTAAATTTGGGCCGTAGTAGGTATGAAAAAAATATAATTTTTTTTTTTTTTTGCATGGTAGAAGATTATTTATTCTTTAAGTTTTTATATAAAGATACATGGTCTTATTAGATGAGATAGATTATAATTTATACGAGAAGAAACATATTAAGTTATTACATTAAAATACATGATCTTATTAGATGAGATGGATTATAATCCATACGGGAAGAATCATATTGTGAAGGATTATTTGAATGACATTCTTTATTCATAAGCATGTAAGCCTTTTTTTTTTTAATCAAGTCACCCATTAATAATAGTATCATGCTATATACTTTCATATGTTTTCTTTATATTTTATAATTATATCAATGTTTTATCTTCATTTATGATAAAATGAGTTTAATTAATGTATTTTTACTCTAGTTGTATATTATTTTGTTAATAGTTGATCAAGTAAAGTACTAATTTTATGGGATAACTATTTTTGGTTACTTTTATGGGTGTGATCATCCTTAAAATGCCTATAAAATATCTCTTAAGGTCTAGATACATTAGGTAATGATGTATAGCCATTATATATTTATCATTCTAGGAATTAGTAATCTTTTTCTATGTCATATGTAAGGAAACATGATAAAAACTTAATCTATTATTTATGGAAGACAAATCCTTTAATTATAAGATAATAATAGTACCAAATACAAGGAATTAAAACATCTCTCTTAGTACCTTAAAAAAATCTAGTGATTTGAATCCTAAGAAAAATCTAGTTGAAAGCAAACATTGAATGAATAGTAGATGATGACTTGATACACACATGATGAAGGAATTCATCAACACAATAGTTTGAATTCAAAATATGGCCAAATATCTATGTTGGGTGATTTTCTTAATGATTTGGATTAAAAGAATCATCATGGAAAATAAATTGTGTACAACTTCAAATGTAACGAAACTTACCTTAACAACTTAGATAACAAATTAAATAAACTTCATATATTTATTGGTAAAATTCTAAGTAGTAGAATTTTGAATGTTTTTCTAAATTTTAGTTCATCGTCTATTTGGAAGCATCCTTTTATGGAATATATCCCATCTAACCCTTTATATTAGAGGGGAATTTCTAAAGAATATATCCCCTCTAATATATTTTTGTTAATTAACATGAGTAAGAGATTAACATAATTATACATCTTTATGAGGATTATGTTAATCTCTTACTCATGTTAGTTTTAAAAATTTGATTCTAATCTAGTAAATGCTTTAACCTCATTGTGTAGTGTATTACATTTGAAGTTTCTTGTTATTAATAAGTTGAATTCTAATGAGGTCATAAATATGTATTTGTTTATTATCCTATCATGGTGCAATATGGTTAGGTTAGTCATTTACATAATGATGATTTATTGTACTTTTCATCCTTATTAGTGGTCTTCAGGAAGCTACTAATATTGATTTGTCTATAGTGCAGGTATAATTAAAATCATAACTAACCGTTAATTAATTGAAGGCACCCATGAAGACCTCATCTCAAGATTGGAAATTACAAAGGGTGATTGACAAGATACATGCACTTCAATCTAGATTCAAAATAGTAGAGTTTCTTCATGCTCCTCAATAATGAAATAATTTCATGAATGTTATGGAAATTGAGATTTAGAATATAGGGATTTGACTTGTTATCAAGATCTTCCATGATGGTGGATGCAAAAAACTAGGGAATATCTCTATCGTATTCTTCATATCAATGTTGGTAACTTTGATTCCTATATGTAGTAACTTAGAAGAAAGTCACAAATTTCTATTTCCTTATAAAATTTTAGATGAAAGCCCTATTTTTTTTAAGTGCCAACGATGCAACTTTCTTACTTTCCTATAAGTAATAAAAAACCCTTTTAACAAACAAAAAAATTGCTTGTATTTTTAGAATATATTGTCTATATCTTTAAGAAATTTTGACATAGATGAAAATCATAGAGATTAGGTTGTTCCTAAATGTATGAGATATGACTTGTTATTTTATGAAAAAACTTAATGTAGTTTGTATCATGTGAATGTTCATAGTGTGAGCATATTCTACTAGGCTAACTATGCCTTAAATATGAGTGGATCAAGAATATTTAGAGTTTGGTTGTTCATACTTTCACCTTGACATATGATGTCATTATATCTACTCCTTCTCCCTATTAAATCATATCTTTTATTATGAAGGTATTTTGTACATATGGCTTGGCTGATCATAACAAATAAGCCTTTAAATCTAGTATGTTATTATAATGTATACTTATGATTTTCATTAACTTATAGAAAATGAGAAAAATAAATTTGTTTGAAATTTTTACTCAATCATGGAAAAATTTATTTGTGTTCATTTTAATTTAAAAAAAAAAATGCTTTTTACTTTACAATGATAATAAATCTAGAGCAATTTATCTTGTGTTCTAGTGCCATATGAAGGTAAATGGATAAGGATTAGACATTAAATACTAGCATTTTATTCTTATAATTTTAATGTAATGCATTAATTCATAAAATATATTAACTAATTTAACTAATATTACTGGTGCAGATAAAGATAGAAAGATCTAGATTGCATTCTAGGTTGGGAAGATTTGACCCTTATGGATTTTCGGTGGAGAGTGAAATGGTAAAGGATCCAATGGAAGGGGAGATCATATGGGTAGGACCATGTTTGGATCTCTTGGAGTATTTGTAAGAGAGATATGTGTATGTTGGTTTGATCATTGCTAGTGGTGAAGCTTTTCTCATGCCTAGCGAGGAATATCTATGCTGGTGCAAGAGTCCCCTATTCCAATTTTTTCCAATCCACTATTATGCAACTGGCTAGGCGGTGGTGAAACATTTTTTGTCCCTTACGGTGACGTGATGTTAGTAACAGAATCCCTTGGTCCAGCTTTTTCTAAAAATTTATTGTTATTTTGGTTGGGTAGTGGATGGGAGCTTTTTCAGTCCAAGGGCAGTGTTTAGCTGCTTTTTGATTACTGGGTTTCTTCATTGGGGGGTATTCTATTATTTTGCATACCAGTAGGATTAGAACCCACAAGGTGGGGGTTTTTTCTCATCGGTTGTCTGTGGGGTTTGAACCCATAGATCCCAAGGTTCTAGGTCCTTTCCAAAACCTTACTCTATGGCCCCTATTTTTGTTTTGAGATGAAGGTTTGGTATGAGTTGTTCTCTGGAGTTCAAAGAATGGTTGGAATCCAATGGGATCTATGGGGTTTTTTTCTTCACAAATTTTTGATACGGAGGGTATTACTATTGCTGGAGCAATATGTTGCAGATATCCATTTTTGACGACTAGTTTCTATTGAGTTGGTTGAGTAGGTGATCCAAAGTTTAAATCCTTCTTTTACGCTCAGGTCCCAGTGGTGTTCTCAGGGAAGAAAATTTTTCATTTCTATGGAAGTGTAGGGGCCCTAAGTTTTTTATGCCTTATAGATGAATCGTTGATACCTTGAGTCCTAGTTTTCAAGATTTTATGGCATTGTTGGTCGGTTGGTTGGTCCCCACTAGGCGGGATGAGGATAATTTTGATTTTGTGTTCAAATTGTTGTGCCTCCATTGGACAAGAATGTAGGTTTGATTATTTTTTCTTTCGATAGATTTTTTGTTGATCCTGCCTTTGTGCTAGATTGAAGATTGTAAGTTTTGGTGATTTGTTAACTTATTTTGAAACTCTATGTACAAGGTTGTTGAATCCTTCAAAACCCTCACCTTTTACCTACCAAAAAAAACTTAGTATTGCTTATTATGTATTTTATATGTATATTTTTGTTGGAGCTTAGTGAATGGTATATTACTTATGTCTAGTATAATTTTGTAATTAAAAAAATTCAAACATTACAATGAAATCACTTTTAAATATTTACTTTTTCGGTATTTTGATTTAATCTCACAATTTAATATACTTGCTAATGATAAAAAACTTTTAAAAATATTTATGAGAGCTTCAATGCATTAAAACTTAATACAAATTATCTATTCAAATTATTTTCTATGATACCTTCTAAATCTTATATGATTTTAGTAATAATAATATTTTAAGGAAATCATCAATTACAAACATTTAAATTGAAAAGGTAGTAATACTAACACACCATATAAAGGTCAAAGATTTTCAACAGTGTTAATATATATAAAAATAAAGATAATATATAAATCAATGTTTTTTATTGTAAAAAAAATATAATGTAAACAAGGAAGCATGGCATGAAAGGTTGTCATATGTCACAATCATTATTATCAATTAAAAAGTTAAATTTTTAAAATAAATTCTAATTAAAAATAAATATATATCAATGATAAATCTATTTTACATAAAATGATTATTAATCAATATTTTTATGACAAAAATGAGAATACAATTCTAAAATTTATTATTATAAAAAATATTAAAGGAATTTTTTTTAATAGGTTATGTGGGATTGCAATAATCACACTCATATTAAGTCACGAAGTTATATTACAACAACTTGATAATTATGTAGATATAGAATTACAATATTTGAACCTTGATTTTTTTCATAATATTTGCAAAAATTAATTAATTGAACTAATATCATTTAATCTATTTTTATTTATTATTTTAAATACATAACTTTTAAAATTATAACCATTCAAATTTTTAATAGTCAGTATAAACAAGTTAGTCAAGTGCAGTTGAACATAAAAAATCACATCTCATGAAACATGATGGATACCTCACTTCAAAGTTTCGTACACCTAAATTATTGAGCTCCATATATAACTTAAAAATACTTTAGGTAACCTTTTATAAATATTGTTTGTAAATTAATATAAAAAAATTAAGTATTAAAAATCATTTAAAAACATATCTCTATCACACTTAAAAACTTATAAATTATCTTAACAAAATAAAATGTAAAAACGATCAAATAAAAACATCTACCCTTAATACATTAATTTATCCTTTCAAATATGTTATGTATGTTGCATTTTTATTATACCACTATTTTTAGTATGTTTTTGTCTTCCTACACAAACTCACTCCCACACTACATCTTAAATGATTTGAACTTGAAACTCTTAAAAGAAATCCCAAAACCTTTTTTCCTTTTATATTCCAAACTATAAAAAAAATTCCTAATAACTTAATATAAATGAGGACACCTCACTAAAAAAAATATATATATAAATAATATAATATACGTGTCATTATTAATTACACTTTACATGACTATTTCGCTGATCGAAAGAACTTGGCTTGTATTTATACTTAACTACGCGACCTTTATTCGCCCGGAGAAATATAAGTGGATAACAATTTGTGATAAGTAAATACGTACTGATCGCGTGAAGTATAACATTAAAAACATTCGTACAAATAAACATCATAGATCAGAGAAACATCTTTATTAACAAGATGCATGATAACACTCTTCGAGGTTTATAAGTGCAAGTACCCATTGTTTAATCAAATGGAAATAGAGGATGATGATCGATCTTCTGGATCGACTATGGAATACGAAGAATCAGAATTGCTCATCGACCAAAACTTTGCGAATCACTCCCTCGCCACCGCGAAGCTTTTAACGATATCGCTGGTGCTGGAATCAGTGTAAAGTTCCTGGTCAGACGTCAAGAGTCCTTCCATATTCTCGAGATCCACGTAGTACTTGTTGTCGAACACATTTGGAGTGCGAATGTCCAAGTCTGTGATGTTGTCTGTGGTATTGGAGGGGCATGTCTGATACAATTCCTCTGTAAAACTCTGTGCAAGAGTCGGATCTTCGGTTGCATAAAGTCTGTCGACGAACGACGTGCAGTGGGCGATGCCAAATGTGTGCGCGCCTGTAAAACAATTTTACATACACTTCAAACTCGTTAGAAATATTGCTCTACCCATGTCCATTATTTTAGTGGAATAAAACACACCAGTGAAGCATAAACTAGAGACGCACGCATCCTCCAATCGCTATCCTAGGACGGCAGCTGCAACCCATCTTGTTAAGCAAAAGACGAATATACCGTTATACATTTCACTTTGGAATGGCCTTGTTAATCATATAGCATCCTGAATGTTGTTTGTACTTTGTTCTTCACAATTACAGAAACGACATTGTGTTCTTAATTATATAGGTTTTAATTGTGTTCTTAATTATATAGGTTTTAAGGACTCAGATTATGCATCAGATGCAGCCCGAGACCCATGGCAAAGGGTTTGCGCTGGATCGTTTTGTATTGTAATGCTAGACAGTCGATTTATAAAAAATGCATAAATTTTTCTGGGATGGAATCCATTCAACACTGTGATGAAATTGCTCCGAGAATCCAAGTAGCAGTTGTGTCGTTACCCACATAGGGACATCTAAACCAGCTGCTGCATTTCTCTCGGAAGCGAGGGAGAGATTCGCAAAGTTTGCTTGGCGAGCAAATCTGCCTTTTCATATTCGATAGCCCATCCGCAAGGTCAAATATCCTACACGGCTTCCATGTGATCAGTAACGATACCCGTAAATCTTAGAGCTTGCAAATAACGTATGTGGTTAATAAAGCTGTTCATGTGTGATCAGGGCCAGATTAAACGAACAAAATGTGATGTGCGTCTCAAATAGATCCACCAGTTTTGCGCATCCTAAATGTTTCCCCACATATTTTGTTGCTAATTTGTCAACGACATTTATGTAATCTATGCGTAAGTGGTCTAGAAGTTTAAAAATTTTCAAACCACGTTGAAATGTTGAATGTCGTTGAAATGTTGAATGTCAATGGGATAGACAAAAATTATTTTTAAATGTGTGAAATGATTTTCAATAAGACTTAAGAATGGGATTAAGATTAAAAGTTATTTTCAATTTGGTATAGCATACCTTTTTTTAAATAACTTTGAAAAGTTAGAGAATATCTCGGTTTATCTCGGTTACTTTGTTAAAAAAAATATCAATGCTTTTTATTATTGTGTTGTTCTTATTGAAATAATATATAAATAATTTTTAAAACATTAAATTTACTTAATTAATTTTTTAAAATTTAAAAAATATATATATTTAAATTAAAATATTATCAAATTAAAGATCAAGGTAACATTGGAAAAAAAGGGGTGAGGGAAGAAAGTAGAGAGGGGAGGGCTCTGGTCCCTCCCCTGCTCCCCCTCCCATGGCTCCTGGTTCCTGCCCAGTCCCTGGCTCAACCCAGGTCATCCCTCCCGGGGAGTGGTTGTTTGCGAGATGATCTCCTAGGGGGGAGATCCATCTCCACTATCTGTGCCCCTCCCGGCCGGCTAGGGTTTCCTTGGTTGTTTTTTCGGACTGGTGCTTCCCAGGGATCCCTGTTTGGTTGGGGATCCCTTCCCTTTTTCCCTCAGGATTCCCCCTGGGGTTTTTTGCAGGTTATTCGTGTGGATCTGGTCCCCTGCGTTTCTCGATACGGTGGAGGTGACGGTTTAGGGTTTGGACAGCTTCCCCATTTTTCTTGTGAATCCTCGACGGGCTCTGTGCTTGGACGAGATTCTTGGTCCCTGCTGCTGGGATCCTCTTCTATTTTCCCAGGGCGGGTTCCTTGTGGTGCAACTCTCTGGTCACTTACTGATGGGTTGGATCCTCTCTGTGCTGGCTGTCGGCTTCCTGCAGGATGGCTCTCGCTAAACGGAATGTTTTCCTGGTGGGCGGGATGGTTTCTCCACAGGGCGGGATCCGCCAAATCCGCTAGTTTTCCTGCGAGGCAGGATCCTTTCTTTTCTGCTGGTTTCCCGGATGGCGGGATTTCCCTGTTGCTTCCCGCTAGGCGGGACTATTTGTGGTGGTTTTGATTGCTTCTGCGAGGCGAGATTTTATTGTAACGGTTTTTCTTTGCTTCTTGTCAGGCGGGATCTTCTCGATGGTGGTTTTTGGCTACTCCCGCCAGGCGAGATCTCCAAAACTACTTTCTTTCTTATTTGTTTGTTTCCGACTGAGAGGGATTGTTTCATGCTTACTTGTTACCACTGGCGGGATTTGCATTTTGGTGTTCAGTTTCAAGAGATTGATGCCCTAGGCCCATTGCTTATGTAATCAAGTTTTTTTTAGGGGTTACGATTTCTGTAATAGGCTTATACATAAAGCCCGGAGGCATGATGCAAGGCTGATTTTGTACATAAGGTTTTGGGATCCTCTATAAAAACCCTTTTTTAATCTACTATAATAATTACCAAAAAAAATATATATATATTATCAAATTATTCATGTATAATTAATTATATATATAATATTTTTTTAAGCGAAAAAACCCTTGCGGGGCTGCCTTAGTCTGAGAGACCGCGAACAGGGGGTTCTACACCGTCAAAGTCATCCGGGAGTCGCACCCGACCCTGCCCGTACCAACATTATCAATTGGATTTTGGATACCCAATTCAACTTTTTGGTAGGGTGGAGATTTGAACTTGGAACCTCCCTTAAAGGATTGCCCTCTCCTCTCCAACTCACCTACAACACCTGGGTAATTATATATATAATTAATTATTATAATATTACTATGTAATATAGATGAAACCTAATTTTACTTTAAAAGTTATTTTTTTATATGAAAAGTGAGGGTTAGAGGCGAGACTTATTTCTTTCCTAAATAATCAATACAAGAAATAGTTTATAATTGAATGTGATCAAGACTAAAAATTAGAGTTATTACGCTTTGATTTTTTTTATTTGATTTGAATTTGTTACTTTATTTTTGGTAAAAATGTTTTTTTTATATATTTTTTATATCATTTACATGGATCATTAATTTTAAAAAATTATTTTTGATAAAACATTTAAAAAGATATTTTCTTTCAATTTGTTCACCAAAAAATACTTCTTTCTTTGTAATATCTCCTTTTGTTGCACAAAATTTATTATTTATTGGTTGGCTTAGATAAGCTATATAATTTATTAAATACACTTAATCTAGCAACCTTTCTTCTCAATACTCATATTGGACCCTCCTTTCCTTTTCTAATCTTAATGTGTTTTACTCTACTCCTAAAAATACTCATGTTAGCTAAAAGTCAATAACACTTTTTTATGATCTTTATAAAGTTATATCTATACAATCCATTATAAGGTGTTCATATTCCTTGCAAAATTTGCATTACATGGAAATGTTCTTACAAACCATATTTTGAAAAAAAGTTTTCCATCAACATCTTTATCTATATTATAACCAAAAAAAAATTACCCGAATCAAAGCAAACACAAACCCCTAAAAAAATAAAATATACCTAACTAACTATATATATTATACACTTACTATTATACCACAAGCTTTCCTATGCAATATATATAATGTACACTTATTATTAGACCACAAGCTTTCCTAATCCTATGCAATAAATGTTTGAAGGATAGCACAAATTTTTAGGTTTTGGCTCTTCTTCGCAAGGTCTAAGATGCAATAAATATTTGAAGGATAACACAACTTTTTAGGTTTTGGCTCTTCTTCGCAAGGTACAAGGTTCAAACTGCTACTTGGGCAATGTGGGGTGAATGTGTGAGAGGATGAATGTGTATATGGTTGTGTGGTTGGCCCCTATTAATAAGCTCAATTCTCATCCCTATAAGAGACTATGGTCAAAATGAAACCTTATAGAGGTCATGATTAAAATAAGAATACCAAACCCTAAACATAAGTAAATAGTAAGGATATTTCACACTAACCTCAATAAAAAAAAGTTTGTAAACCATCCTTACATTGCCACACCATAAATTCCTATGAAAATCATAAGTGTATATTAAATTTTGATAATTTTCTTCTTTTAGCTAGAAATCTAAATCCCTAGTAACTTAATATAAATGAGGAAATACTAAACACACGTGTCGTCATTATTTACATTGACCATTTCATGCTATCAAATACGAAAGAACTTGAATTTATTTACATTGACCATTTCATGCTATCAAATACGAAAGAACTTGACTTGCATTTGTATGTAACTAGTCGATCTTTATTCGCTTGGTGGATAACAATTCGAGATAAGTAATACATAATAATTATTAGAAATATTAATCCTGATTTCACGCCTCCGCCCAACTCCAATTGCGTTCCAAACTTCGACGAAGCTAGATTGCATTCGTGAAGTTGGGCATCTTGGAAAAAAAAATTATTTGACGTCGCACATGCCTTTTGATAGATGTGACGTTTGACATATCCGATCACCGCATAAGTCAATGCTAGTTCGGTGATTGGTCAAAAACCCTGGCCCAAGGTCTTTCAAAACCTATCAAAGGATAACCTCTATCTTCCTCTCCCTACGGCTATATAAGGCAGTTCGAGTCTTCAAACAAAAGTGTGGAGAGTGGGGGAATTTTGGAGAAACAGGCAAGAGAAAAGTAGTCATTCGTAGAGTAGCAGACGAGAGCGGTTTAGTGAGTAGAGTAGCTCATCTATTTAATGTCCGAGCAGCAAACTCGACATTTGTTTTGCCTCTCAGTTTATCCTGTAGCTTTAGTCTGCAGAAGTTTGTATATCCTCATTCGAGGATGTTTGTAACCCTTTATTTGAATAAATAGATTTGCCATAGTTTTTGGTAGGGTTTCGCTCTATCAGTATCTATGTTTATTGTGACTTGCTTCTTTGTTTCTAAACACCGTTTTATTGCAATCATTTCTTGTGATTCATTTACTGCTAACCCTTCCTAGCAAGGCTCGTTTTTCCTCTTGTGAAACTTCTTCAATCACTTCCTCAGACGGAGTAATTTCAAATCGTAAAAGGGTCTATCCTTAAAGTGTCGAACATCACCTCCAGAAGTTTTCTCTCTCGCCAGGATAGCACTTGATGAGCCAAAATCAAGGGGTCATCACATTTTGTACAAGTGTTTGAATAGCATATTCTGTAAGGAAAAAATTGCCTAAGTGTGGAGCTATCTGCTAGACTACACAATGTAGTCTGATGGCGCAATCAGTTTTGAGCGTAGTTGGACGAGACAGCTTAAATAAGGGCAACGCATTTTTGGCTAAGTCTTAGCCAACCACCCGACTGCATAGCACAGTAGAACTTCGCTGCCTTTGACCAGCGTAGTTGGGCGTTGACCACCTCCTCCACTTGACTTCACATTTTTTCTCGTGTGTAGCCTGACTGTGAACATTTATTGTGCACAACCCGACTGCACACATTCTTCCATGCAGAGCTTGACTATGCAAGTTTCACTTGCATAGCCCAAATGCACAGAAGTTTGGGAGTGCAACTCAACTTCGGGAGCACAACCTGACTTCAGGAGTGCCACCCGAATTTGGGAGAACAGCCCGACTTCGGGCCCCTTTGCTCTCCGCTCCCGACAGTGACAGAACTAAAGAAGAAAAAAATTAAAACTGCAAATTGGTAACAGAGCTACTGATCCCTTGACATGAATATCAATGCATAATGGCTTCCAACAACAACAACTTGTAGTTGCAGATCCCGCGCTTCAACGAGAAGAATTACGATTACTAGAGCATCTAAATGAAGATCCTATTTGGATCTCAGGAGCTATGGGAGTTAGTCGAGAATGGCTACCCAAAGCCGACATATGCAACATCACTGACCGCCCTCTCTCAAGAATACAAGGACCTATTGAAGGAGAACATGAAGAAGGACCAGAAGGCCCTCTTCTACATCATGCAAGCGATCGAGGAGTCCATCTTCTCGTGGATCACATCAGCCACCAAGATGAACCAAGCCTAGGAGATTCTTGCCAGTTCATACCAGGACACCAGCAAGGTGAAGTTGGTGAAGCTACAGATGCTCAGGAGAGAGTTCAAAAATTTGCAGATGAGTGAGTTTGAGTCCATGAGTGATTTCTTCACCCAGACGATAGACATTATAAACCAGATGTGATTAAACGAAGAAATCCTATAGAGCTAGAGAATCATGGAGAAGATTCTCAAAAGTCTGCTTGCCAAGTTTGACTCGGTTGTGATAGCAATCAAAGAATAGAGGGATCTGACAAACCCTCTTGATAGATGAACTCATGGGTTCTCTATAGACACATGAGCATAGGCTGAGCCGTTCATCTCAGACATCTCTAAAGTAAGCATTCAAGGCTTAGGTCTCATTCTGAGATAGCAACAGACAAGAATCCCACCATGGTGCCTCTAGTTCTCATGAAGGAAGAGACAGAGGCAGGCATGGGAAAGGCAACAACCAAGGAGGATGGTCAAACCCCAGTGAGGGAGAGACCAACTGTAATTTCCATCAACAAGGTGGAAGAGGCGGCTCAAAAAATTAGCAAGTTGGATCTAGTCAAAAGAAAGACATGTCAAAGGTCCAGTGCTATTACTGCAAGAACTTCGGCCATTACATCTCACAGTTCAAAAAATGAATGTCCAAGGAGAACCAGAAACTTTCCCATTATACGGACGAAACCAAAAATACAATAGGAGGAAATGTAGTGCTGACTTGCAACATTAAGGAGGAGTGCCAGAAGAACATCTGGTATTTAGACAACGGGTGCAACAATCACATGATGGGGAACAAGGAAATGTTCTCACAACTAGATGAAACAGTCTAGTTTGAGGTGAATATGGGGAACAACAACAAGGTTCCCATAATGGGGAAAGGAAACATCCTCATTCGCACCAAGCATGATGAATGAATGCTTGGTCTAAAGCACAACCTATTGAGTGTTGGATAGCTCGTACAAAAGGGACATATGATCCAGTTCAAATATGGAGCTTGCACCATCAGAGACAAGTCGCATTGGCATATTGTAACCATGTCCATGACAAAGAATAAAATGTTTCCACTATAGATTCAGAATGAATCATTGATATCTCTAAGTGTAGTTGTGAAAGATGCTACCTGGTTGTGGCATCTCAGGTTTGGTCACCTCAGCTTTAGTGGTCTGAATCAACTACACAAGAAGTATATGGTGAAGGGTTTACCCCTGATAGAGCAGCAAAATAAATTTTGTGAGGGTTTCTTAGTCAGAAAACAACACAAGGATTCGTTCCCTTTAGGATAGTCTTGGAGAGCATCACAACCACTTGAGCTAGTGCACTCAAACACTCGTGGTCCGATGTAGACTAGCACGTTTACCGATAATAAATACTTCTTGATGTTCATAGATGACTTTAGCCGAAAGACTTGGATCTATGCCTTCAAGTTGAAGTCAAAAGCATTTTCCAGATTCAAGGAGTTCAAGGCTCTAGTGGAGAAATAAAGTGGATATTAGATAAAGACTCTCAACATAGATGGGGGAGGTGAATACATCTCCAATGAATTCCACAACTACTGCAAGCAGCACAAAATTTAGAGGTAGCTCACTGCCAGATACACACCATAGCATAATGGCATAGCTAAGAGAAAGAACCAAACCATCATGGAGATGGCATGCAACATGATGAAGCTGAAGGGATTATCACACGAGTTTTGGGTAGAGGCTATAACATGTGCAGTCTACCTACTGAACAAATGTCCCACCAAAAGTGTGAAGGAAAAAATCCCTCAGGAGGCTTGGAGCGGTGTGAAGCCAAGTGTGGCTCACTTGCGTGTGTTCGGGTGCATTGCATATGCACATGTTCTAGAAGAGAAGCAGTAGAAGTTGGATGATAGAGCTGAAAAGTGCATTTTCATAGGGTATAGTGAGTAGGTGAAGGCATATAGGCTGTACAACCCTATGACAAAGAAGCTCTTCATCAATCGTGATTTGAAGTTTCTTGAAGATGAAGCCTAGAACTGAAAGTCAAAGACTGGCTAGCCTAAGCCAGTAGTAGTGGAGTCTGTTGACTTGAAAGAGGCCAACGTGAAACCACCTACAACCTCAAATAGCAGCAATGATACCAGCGGTAACACAACCTCACCATATTTGATGCCTCCACTTGCAAGCAAGACCCCAAACTTGAGGACTTCGACAAAGATGAAAAGCTTGCAATAAATCTACGAGGTAACCCAAACCCATGAATATGAAGAGTACTCTGACTTTGCATTCTTTACTGAAGTTGATCTAGTAGAGTTCGAAGATGCAAGTCAAAATAATAAGTGGATGCAAGCGATGGACGAGGATATTGAAGCCATTGAAAAAAAGGATACATGGCAACTAACAAATATTCCAGTAGGGAAGAAGAGCATTGGGGTCAAGTGGGCATATAATACAAAGTTCAACGCCCAAGGAGAGGTTGACAAGTACAAGGAAAAACTAGTGGCAAAGGGATACAAGCAGAATTCAGGCATCAATTATCATGAGGTATATGCGCCTATAGCCCAACTTAACACAGTTAGGATGATCTTGGCATTGGTAGCCCAACAAGGTTAGAAGATGTACCAGATGGATGTCAATTCAGCCTTCCTCAATGGTGTGTTGGAGGAAGAGGTCTACATAGACCAGCCACCAGGTTACAAAATTGAAGGCTAGGAGGGCAAATTCCTGAAGCTGAAGACGGCCTTGTATGGTTTAAAGCAGGTGCCCCAGGCTTGGTACAACCAGATTGATAGTTATTTTTAGGATAATGGGTTTGTAAAAAATCCATAGGAGCACACCCTGTACATGAAGACAAATGATGCAAGTGAGCTCATTATCGTCTGCCTATATGTGTAAAATTTGATTTACACTGGCAACAACACAACACTGTTTGCCCAATTCAGAATAGCCATGAAGGAGTTTGAAATGATGGACTTAGGGCTGATGAAGTATTTTCTTGGTATTGAAGTTGACCAATCGACTGATGGTATCTTCATTTCTCAGGGCAAGTATGCAAAGGATGTCCTGAAGCGGTTCAAGATGGAGGATAGCAAATATACCATCACAACTGTTACCATAGGTTTGAATATGAGCAAGCTGTATTTATGGAGGAATGTAGATTCAACTCTGTTTAAGAGGCTAGTTGGGAGTTTGATGTATTTGACTACAACTCGACCAGATCTGATGTTCAAAGTTGGTCTGATCAACCATTTTATGGATACTCTGAAGGACATGCACTGGCAAGCAGGCAAGAGGATCTTGCACTATGTCAACAGGACACGAAACCATGGGCTATTTTATGCCAAACAGGACCAGTTAGAACTGGTGGGCTTCACATATAGTGACTAGGCTGGCAGCACCAATGATCGAAAGAGCACCTTCGAGTATGCTTTCCATATCAAATTAGGGGCAGTCTCATGGGCATCCAAGAAGCAACCCATCGTTGCGTTGTCCACAACCAAAGCAGAATATGTCACCGTAATGTCAGCCACATGCCAGACAGTTTGGCTACAAAGAGTTCTGAGTGAACTGAACTATCCTTCGAAGGCATGACAACAATTTTTTGTGATAACAATTCGGCCATTGCACTATCAAAGGATCCTGTGTTCCATGGCCAGATGAAGCACATTGATATTTGTTATCACTTCATCAAAGAGTTGGTAAAGTCCAGAGAAATTCAATAGCTATTTTGTAGATCCAAGGAGTAGTTGGCAGATATTTTCACGAAGCCTTTTAAGGAGAAAGACTTCAATAGATTGTGAGAGCAACTTGGAGTTAAAGTGATCGTGAAATTAGGCTTAAAGGAGGGTGTTAGAAATATTAATATTGATTTCATGCCTCCGCCCAACTCCAACTGCGCTCTAAACTTGGGCGAAGCCGAACAACGCTCACGAATTTGGGTATCCCAACAAAATTTTTGACTTGACGTTGCACATGCCTTTTGACAGATGTGACGTCTGACAGATCCGATCACTGTATAAGTTAATGCCAGTTTGGTGATTGGTCAAAAACCCTTGCTCAGGGTCTATCAGAACCTGTCAGAGGATAACCTCTATCTTCCTCTCCTCGTGGCTATATAAGGTAGTTCTGGTCTTCAAAAAAAAGTGTAGAGAGTGGGGGAATTTTGGAGAAACAAACAAGAGAAAAGTAGTCATTCGCAGAGTAGCAGACAAGAGTGGTTCAGTGAGCAGAGTAGCTCATTTGTTTAATGTTCGAGCAACATACTTGACATTTATTTTGCCTCTTATTTTATCCTATAGCTTTAGTCTGCAGAAGTTTGTATATCCTCATTCGAGGATGTTTGTAACCCTTTATTTGAATAAATAGATTTACAATAGTTTATTGCCAAGGTTTCGCTCTATCAGTATCTACGTTTATTGTGACTTGCTTCTCTGTTTCTAAACATCATTTTATTGCAATCATTTCTTGTGATTCGTTGACTGCTAACCCTTCCTAGCAGGGCTCGATGTTCCTCTTGTGAAGCTTCTTCAATCGCTTCCTTAGATGAAGTAATTTCAAATCCTAAAAGGGTCTATCCTTGAAGTGTCAAACGTCGGCTCCAGAAGTTTTCTCTCTTGCTAGGACAACACTTCATGAGCCAAAATCAAGGGGTCATCGCATTTTGTGCAAGTGTTTGAATAGCATATTCTTTAAGGCAAAATTTGCCTAAGTGTGGAGCTTTCTGCCCGACTGCGTAGCGCAGTCCGACGGTGCAATCAGTTTTGAGCACAGTTGGACGGGATAACTTAAAGAATGGTAACAAATTTTTGGCTAAGTCTTAGCCAACCACTCGACTATGCAGCACAGTCAGACTTCGTTGCCTTTGACCAGCGCAGTCAGGCATTGACCACCTCCTCCGCCTGACTTCACATTTTTTCTCGTGCGTAGCTTGACTGCACATATTCTTCCATGCGCATCCTGACTGTGCAAGTTTCACTTGCGCAGCCTGACTATGCAAAAGTTCGGGAGTGCAACTCGAGTTCGGGAGCACCACCCAAATTCGGGAGTGCAGCCCAACTTCAGGCCCCTACGCTCTCCACTCTCGGCGACGACCGAACTAAAGAAGAAAAAAATTAAAACTCCAAAAATGAAGGTGATCGTGGGAAGTATAACATAAAAAAACATTGGTACAAATAAACATAGTACATCAGATATGTATTATTATATGCATCATCGTGTAGTTCGAACCTAATGTTTTAAAATAAAAAGAAAAAACAACAGTGCGGTGTGACAATATTCTTGGTTTATAGTTGTTAGCACCCATTTTTTAATCAAATGGAAATAGAGACGATGATCAATCTTCTGGATCGACTATGGAATACGAAGAATCAAAATTTGACCTACGTTGACTTACATAGCCAAACAGGAGAAACAACCAAAATTTTGGCCAAGGCAAGTGAGAGTTGCCCGACTACACAGCGTAGTTCGACTACACTCCCTTTAACTTGCACAGTCGGGCATCGATTGGCAATTTTGCCCATTGTCACCAGTTTACTCCTCACGCAGCCCGATGTCACGATAAATTTGTGCACTCAGGTGATTTAATTTGGAATTGAAACTTCAAATTGGTATTAGAGCCTTAGTGCCCTTGATGCAGAGACCAAAGCAGAATGGATTTTGATAGCAACCATTCATTGTAGTTGCAGATCATGTGCTTCAATGACAAGAATTATGATTACTAGAGCATCTAGATGAAGATCCTATTCGGATCATAGGAACTGTGGGAGTTAGTCGAGAACGACTACCTAGAATCGACAGATGTAGCAACACTGATCATCCTCTCCCAAGTAGACAAGGACCTATTGAAGGAGAACATGAAGAAGGACCAAAAGGCCCTCTTCTACATTATGCAAGTGATCGAGGAGACCATCTTCCCATGGATCGCATCAGCCACCAAGGCAAAACAGGCCTGGGAGATTCTTGCTAGCTCATATCAGGGCAACAACAAGGTGAAGTTGGTGAAGCTGTAGATGCTCAGGAGGGAATTCAAGAATCTATAGATGAGTGAGTCTGAGTCCATGAGCGACTTCTTCACCCAAAAGATGGACATAATCAACCAGATGTGGTTGAAAAGATAAATCGTGCAGAGCTAGAGAATCGTGGAGAAGACTATCAAAATTCTACCTACCAAATTTAACTTTGTCATGATTGCGATAGAGGAATCGAGGGATCTGACTACCCTCTCGGTGGACGAGCTCATGGGTTCATTGTAGAAACATGAGTAGAGGATGAGCCATTCAACTCAGACCTCTTTGGAGTAGGTATTCAAGGCTCAAGTCTCATTTTGAGACAGCGTCAGACAAGATTCCTAGCATGGCGTCTCTAGTTCTCAAGGAGGAAGAGGCAGAGGCAGCCATGGGAGAGGCAACAATCAAAGTGGACGGTCAAACCCTAGTGAGGGAGAGACCAACTACAACTTCCATCAACAAGGAGGAAGAGGTGGTGCAAAAAACCAACAAGCCAGATTTGGTCAAAAAAAGGACATGTCAAAGGTCCAGTGCTACTATTGCAATCAATTTGACCATTACATCTCATAGTGCAGAAAGCGGATGACCAAGGAGAACAAAAATCAAGCCCATTACATGGATGAACTCAAAAATGTAGTAGGAGGAAATGTGCTACTAACTTGCAATTTTGAGGAGGAGAGTTAGAAGAATGTCTGGTATCTCGATAGCAGGTGTAGCAATCACATGACGAGGAATAAGGATATGTTCTCACAACTAGATGAAACAGTCTAGTCTGAGGTCAAAATGGGGAACAACAACAAGGTTTCCATGACGGGGAAAGGAAAGATCCCCATACACACCAGGCACGATGAACGGAAGTAGATCTGTGACGTCTACTATATGCCTGGTCTAAAGCACAACCTATTGAGCGTTGGACAACTCATGCAGAAGGGGTATACAATCTAGTTCAAATACAGAGTATACACCATCAGAGACAAGTCACATGGGCAGATTGCAATTGTGTTCATGACAAAGAACAAAATGTTTCTATTGCAAATTCAAAACAAGTCGTTGATATCTTTGAGTGTAGTTGTTAAAGATGCTACCTGGTTGTGGCATCTCATATTCGGTCACATAAGTTTTAGTGGCCTGAATATGTTGCACAAGAAGCAGATGGTGAAGGGTTTACCCCTAATAGAGCAGTAAAATCAAGTTTGTGAGGGCTTCTTAGTCGACAAACAACACAGGGATTCATTCCCTTCTGGTCAGTCTTGGATAGCATCACATCCATTGGAGCTGGTGCACTCAGACATCTACGATCCGATGCAGACCAACACATTTGCCAAAAACAAATACTTTGTGACATTCATTGATGACCTCAGTCGCAAGACATGGATATATCCCATCAAGATGAAGTCAGAGGCATTTGCCAAATTCAAGGAGTTCAATGCTCTGGTGAAAAAATAGAGTGGATATCAAATTAAAACTCTCAGGATAGATGGTGGAGGTGAATACATCTCCAATGAATTCCACAACTTCTGTAAGCAGCACGAAATTCGGAGGTAGCTCATTGCTAGATACACTACGCAACAAAACGGTGTAGCTAAGAGAAATAACTAGACCATCATGGAGATGGCATGTAGCATGATGAAGGTGAAGGGATTGTCGCATGAGTTCTAGGTAGAGGCTATGACCTGTGCAGTCTACCTACTGAATAGATGTACCACCAAAAGCATGAAGGACAAAATCCCTCAGGAGGTCTGGAGCAATCTGAAGCCATGTGTGGCTCATTTGTGTGTTCGGGTGCATTGTATATGCACATGTTCTAGAAGAGAAGTGGCAAAAATTGGATGATAGAGCAGAGAAATGCATTTTCATAGGGACAATTAATAGGCAAAGGCATATTGATTGTACAACCTTGTGATGAAGAAGCTCATCATCATCCGTGATGTGAAGTTCTTGGAAGATGAAGCCTGGAACTGAAAATAAAAGACTGGTCAGCCTAATCTAGCAGTACTGGAGTCTGTTGACTTGGAGGATAGCATTGTACAACCACCTGCAGCCTCAAGCAATAATAGCGGTGCCAACAGTAGCACAACCTCACCATCTTGGTCACCTCCACTTACAAGTAGGATCCCGAACTTGAGAACTCCGACGAAGACGAGGAGCTTGTAAGACATCTACGAGGCAACCCGCAACCATGAAGATGAGGAATATTCTGATTTTGCATTCTTTATTGAGGTCGATCCAATGGAGTTTGAAGATGCAAGTCAGAATTAGAAGTAGGTGAAAGTGATGGACGAGGAGATTAAAGCCATTGAGAAGAATGATACATGGCAACTGGCAGATTTTCCAACAGGGAAGAAGACCATTGGCATCAAGTGGGTGTATAAGACGAAATTCAATGCCCAAGGAGAAGTAGATAGATATAAGGTCAAATTGGTGGCAAAGGGATACAAGTATAAGTCAGGCATTGATTACCATGAGGTATATGCGCCTGTAGCCTGACTTGACACAGTGACGATGATCCTGGCACTAGAAGCTCAGAAGGGCTAGAGTGTTTACCATATGGACATCAAGTCAGCCTTCCTCAACGAAGTTCTGGATGAAGAGGTCTACATAGACCATACATCGGGTTATGATTTTGAAGGCCATGAGGGCAAATTCCTGAAGCTGAAGAAGGCCTTGTACGGTTTGAAGCAGGCACCTCGGGCTTGGTACAGCTAGATTAATAGTTATTTTTAGGAGAATGGTTTTATAAAATACCCATATGAGCACACCCTGTACAAGAAGATAAATGAAGCAAGAGAGCTCATCATCATATGTCTGTATGTGGACGATTTGATTTACATTGGCAACATCAAAGCACTATTTTCCCAGTTCAGAACAACCATGAAGAAGGAGTTCGAGATGACGGACTTAGGGCTGATGAAATATTTCTTAGGCATTGAAGTTGACCAATCGGCAGATGGCATCTTCATTTCTCAGGGTAAGTATGCGAAGGATGTCCTAAAGCGGTTCAAGATGGAGGACAACAAACCTGCCATCACACCTGTCACCACAGGCTTGAAGCTGAGTAAGCTGGACTCTGGCAAAAATGTCAATCCAACTCTATTCAAGAGGCTAGTTGGCAGTCTGATGTATTTGACTACAACTCGGCTAGATATGATGTTCGAAGTCAGTCTGATCAATTATTTTATGGAGACTTTGAAGGACACACACTAGCAATCTGGCAAGCACATCTTGCGCTATGTCAATGGCATGCGAAACCATAGTATATTTTACACTAGACAAGACTAGCTGGAACTGGTAGGCTACACAAACAGTGACTGGGCTGGTAGCACCAATGATTGGAAGAGCACCTCTGAGTATGTTTTCCATCGTAGATCAGGGGCAGTCTCTTGGGCGTCTAAGAAGCAACCTATCATTGCGTTTTCCACTACAAAAGTAGAGTATGTCACCGCCACGACAACCACATGCCAGGCAATTTGGCTACGAAGAAATCTGGGTGAACTGAACAATCCATCGGAAGGGATGATAACTATTTTTTGTGATAACAATTATGCCATAGCACCGTCGAAGGATCCAATGTTCCATGGTTGAACAAAGCACATCAACATTCGCTATCACTTCATCAGAGAGCTGGTGAAGTTTAGGGAAATTTAGCTACAATTCTACAGATCCAAGGAGCAGTTGGCAGACATTTTCATGAAGCCTTTGAAGGAGGAAGACTTCAGCAGATTGCGAGAGCAGCTAGGAGTCAAAGTGCTCATGAAAACAGGCTTAAATGAGTGTGTTAGAAATATTAACCCTGATTTCTTGACTCTACCCAACTGTGTTCCAAACCTTTAGCATAGTCGGACTGCACTCGCGAACCTGGGTGTACCGCAAAAATTTTTGATGTGACTTCTCACACATTAACTGTCCAATCAGATTTTATTTCTCGCGTGCGAGATTAGGTGGTTGGTTATTTCATTCGTGTGGTGGTAGGTGATTGGGTCCTCTTCCTCAACTATATAAACCTCGACTTGGGGTACATTTCGTGTAGAGGGGATTTTGGAGAAGCGGGCATCAGAGTGGAAGAAGAAAAAGTCGTAGTCGTTTTGCAGAGCAATTAGTTAGCAGACAGGCTCATATGTTTCTATCTCCGAGCAGCAGTCTCGTGAGTTTAGTTTTTTAGTTTATCCTACAACTTCATCTGCAGATGTCTGTATATCCTCATTCGAGGATTATTGTAACCCAGTTTCTTTGATATATAAATATTGTCATTGTTTAGGCATCTTGAAGGGTTTCATTTTTTTTTTCTGTTTGCATTTTAGTTTTCTTTGGCTGTTGTTACATTTGTAATTTCTTACATTCTTTGACCGAGTTCATGAACCCCCCTTCAATCGTCTCCTATTAGAGCGATTTCGAACTTCGCTCAGTCTCGGTGTTCGACACCTCCAAATTCGAGGCCATTATTCTGCTGATGCAACGGCTGACGAACCCAAAAAGACGTTGTCACACTTGCGCGTCTTTGGAGGGTAAAGTTACATAGACAATATTTGCCGAAGTGTGAGGTTGTCCGCCCGACTGCGCAGCGCAGTCCGACTTCGCAAGCAGTTCTTTTAGCATTTGGCTAAGTGTTAAGCCTCCCGTCTGACTTCGCTGCATAGTCCGATTGTGCAGATGTTGACCTGCACAGTCTGACATTGACCTGTGCTGCCAGACAGGAGAAACAACCAAAATTTTGGCCAAGGCAAGTGAGAGCCGCTCGAATGCGTAGCGTAGTCCGACTGGCTCCCTTTGACTTGCGCAGTCGAGCGTTGACTAGCAAGTCCACCCGCTGTTGCCAGTTTACTCCCCGCGCAGCTCGACGCCGCGGTAAATTTGCGCACTCGAGAGATTTAATTTGGAATCGAAACTTCAACCAAATGTGTGAACGCCTGTAAAACAATTTTACATACACTTCAAACTGGTTAGAAATATTGCTCTACCCATGTCCATTCTTTTCATGGAATAAAACCCACCAGTGAAGCATAAAACCCACCTGCAAGGGCCATAAAATTCGTGTATTCAGTGAAACCCTTTTCCTCGAAAATGGTCATTAGTACGGATACGTTTGAAGCTGGAGCGGGCAGACTGTCCACCGTGACGGTTTCGTTGGCATAGGTAAGGCTGTCTCCCGCCTATTTATGGAGACAAAAGTTAAACTTGTTTGAATTTCTATTAAATATATATACATGAAAGAAGGTACACAGCTCTAGAATTATTGTACTGTTTGTTTGGTGGATCGTCATTGCTTTATAAAGTACTACTTAACATACCACATAGACTGCATAGGAGCCTGCTAAAGCTATGATATCCGCACAAGACACAACATTGCTTCACTCGGCTTCTACTCCGTCTTTGATCTCCTCAATAATGTCCAATGCCTCTTCTCTGATTGTCAGGTTCGGAGTATATTCTAGCTCTCTTCCCGTCCCATTTAGCAAAATAGATGCGTCACAGCCCTACCAAACAATCTTGTTATTATAAATGTAGATTTTGCAATTTATTCAAGAACCAATTATAGTATACATCTCTTTCTTTATTAAATTTGAACCTTAGACTTTTATGGAAGTTGGCTAGAATGGATGAGAAAAGAGATAGATACCTGCTCGAAGCCGTTATGAAAAAGTAGCCTTAATAAAGCTGGGGACTCAGTAATGTCTTCCTCCAGTATTGGCTTAAGCGTGGCTTTCACTATGGACTCAAGGTTGGGACAACTCTCCTCGTAAAATGTCCATGAAAGCCCATCAACCAGCTCTGGTGTTTCTTTTACAGAAAATGCCTGACCCGCCACCACGAGAGAAATTAATGTCATGGCAATGAAGTATTTCTCCATCTCTTCCTCTTCCTCCTTTCACCTAGATGAAACAACTCTATGGCGAAGAGAGAGAGATATAGTTCCCTTCATAAAAGAAATGCAAACGCCTGTAAGGAATGCACGTTGGCTTATGGGGATGTTTGCGGTTGTTAAAGACCAAATGGCCAAACTTAACCCCTCCAAAAGCCAAAAATTATCGATAATTACACATCGCAAATTCTTAACTCCTGAGATCAACCATTCCCTTGATAAAGTCATGGAAAGGATTAACATGACAAGATAGTACATACTGAACTTTAATTCATCCAGTGCACAGTCATAACTTAAAGGACAAGTGATCCCCTTGGAGCATTTGGTTTGAATTCTAGTTGGCTTGTGTGCCGATAATTTATTTTTTAATTAATAGATTTTATAATTTGAAAAGCGTATTGGACACGAGACTAACATATCTTCGTTAAACTATGGTCCATTCTAGTCTTCATGAGCAATGTGAAAAGTACCATGGTGATTTCAAGCACCGTTAAAGAGAAACAACTTCTTCTGCTGCAACGCAGCATGTGTATTCTGTTGTGGGGTTCAGCGTTCGGTTGATGTGTATTCTGCTGTGTCTTCTCGAGGCGAATTTTCTCATAGTGGTGTAGAACAGAGTTATAAAGATGTTGTGGTCCAACCCTGTTGGTCTCGTAGTCCTGGAGGACATGTTGTTGGCATTCGCCATGCTAAGCGCTCTTCTACTGTGTTTGCAAGTAATGCTCCTGGTCGTTTCTCAGACAACTCATACGATCCGCTGACGGGTCTAGGAGATGATGAGGAACTCGAGGATGATATTGATGATGAGCTTGAGGGTGATATGCACCTTGACCCTGCTCAATGATTTTTCTATCCTAGAATGTCAGAGGGCTGACGGACTCAATCCGTAAATATCAAGTCTGCAGAGAGTTTGAGCAGATGTCTCAGGAATATGACAAGATAGACTTTCTTTGTTTACAAGAAGTCAAAATCTCATATTTCAATTTGCAGTGTGCATGTTCTTTTATTTGGCCGAATAGCATCATTTTTGCCACGAAACATTCTCCAGGAAAAGGTGGTGCAGTTATTTTGGTTCCTCCAAAGTGGCAGTCTTGTTTTGTGTCTTGGGGTGTGGATCCCTCAAACCAAGTGGTCTGGGCCCTTTTTGATCTTGATGGGCAGCCATTTGGGATTGTAAATATTTATGCTTCTAATAATGGCTTTGATAGGTGTGCCTTGTGGCGGTGGTTAGCCTTGTCTCTTCCCCAAGCCTTTTGGCTTTTTTACGGGGACTTCAACATGATTGAAAAAGTTACATATAAAATTAATGCATAGGTGAGAAAGGTACATATAAAACTCAGCCATTTGCAGGAGCTCATTGATCATTGGGGGAATGCCCCCTGTTCGATGAGTCGTGAACCACCTGAGCGTGATGCTCGTCCGAGATCTCGAAGGGACCGCATGCATGGACTCCCACTCATCGCTCAGGCGGATGGAGCTCTTCCCGCCATGGTGGTGGTTGGGGTGATCGCCTGACATCTTCTCGATAGAGTGATGTTTGGACCAATGGAGTAGTTGGAGGAAATGATGGTTGGAATGATATTGGCGCAAATGGTGGCTGGAATGATACTAGCACTAGCCTTACAGTTAATGCAGAAGGTATGGCCGATGATTAGCCAACCAAGTGGCCTCCAGACATCCCCCGAAATGTGTGGTGCCATAATGAGGATCCTGATAATTCGGGTGAAGCAACTCCTCCCACTTCGTAACGCCTTGAGGTGTTAATGCTTGGTGGTTTTGGGTTTTAATGCATAATTATGAAACTGTTGATCTTGGTGCTCCCGCCTTTGGCGGTATGATGTTTTAGACTATGTTTGTTTTTTGGCTTTTAGTTTCCGAACGGTTTTGTAGCAGCCTCTTTTGTGGACAAGTGACACTTGTTTGGTTGTCTTTTTGCAAGCGTTGAACGCTCGGGGTGTGATTCGTCCACCTAACCCTCTTTTTGTATGATATGTTTATACTTTAATACAAAGTTTTCATTTCATTCAAAAAAATAAAAATTAAAAATTAAAAAATGAAAAGCCTTTTGACCAAAAGAAAAAGGTTATCAATGCGAAAAGAACTTAAAAGCTTATGTAAAAAGTATTACAGAAAACCTCTTAGTAACTATTTATTTAATATTTTTTTATTGTATATATAAATTTTATATTAAATAAGTTATAAGTTTATTATTGTAATAAAGGTTTTTTTTTTTAAATTTAAATTTAAAACCCACTCCAATAAAATAATATCAATAACATGAAACAGAAGTTACTTGCATATCATATTAAGGCAGGTAAATAAAAAACAACGTGGCATAAACGGAAGTAGTTACTATTGGAGCTACTTTTATAATTAGTATACACGTAAAACATGCTTGATTTGAACAATCCAGATCGGCGAACTGTGCGACAAATGAGAGGAGTTAATCCTCTCAAGTAAATTGAAAAAAAACTCCTCTCAAGTAAATTGAAAAAAGCGCGGTCTCTTTCTGTGTAAAAAATTAATTTTGCAAACTATATAAATTGAATACGCGTGCCAACAAACTTACAAAACACTATTGCGAAAAAAGAAGGAAACATCGACGAAATTGATTTCAAGTACCTACACTAAAGTCTTGCTGGAGAATACAAATGAAGCCAAAGTCTTTACGTAATAGTCAAACAGATATTTGCTTTAGCATTTGTGTTATGAGAGTTATTCTTAATATGTCTATCTTGCTCCTAAACAAGTACATGTGGGATCCTTCTTTTTCTTTAAAGTAGAACTTAATTCCATTTTAATGCCGTCTATTAGTCCCTTTTTGATAAAGGATTTTTTTTTAAATGGTGTAATGTTTTTTTTTTTTTTTTTATAATATTAAGGAAAAAAGGATTTTGAAAGGGACCTCACAATTTTGTACAACAAAATTAAACATCAAAATACAAAGAAGAAATCAAATATACAAAAAGAGGGTTTTGAAAAGGACTCCACAACCTTATACAACAAAACAAAACACCAATATATGGAGCAAAAATCAAATACACAGAAAGTAAAGAGGAATCCAACAATGCCAGAAAACTCCGAGATAACCATACATCAAAGAGTCAAACTCGAAAATGATTCCTCCTGACATTTAGGCCGTCTCCTCAACTTCTAATGGTGTAATGTTAATCCCATACTAAATAACATAATAAAAATTAACAAAAATCATATATTTAAAAATATAAATATAAAACTATATATAATAAATATATAATATTATAGTTGTAAATAATAAATATATATTTATATGCCATGTTATCTAATAAATATGTTAAATTTAATAATATTTTAAACCTAAGAATTAAATAGTATAAGAGGTAAAAAAAATTAAATTTATTTTATGAGTAAAATTTTAGGGAAAAAATTAAATATATATAAGTTTAATTTAAATTGTAAACATAATTAAAAGAAATATATAGATGTAAATATTAAATGAAATTATATATATATATATATTTTTGTCAACACAACCAAAAGAAGTATATAAATGCCCCATCCTATTCTAAATATAGAATCTTGATTTTGGAATATGAAATATAGATGCAAATAGATGTAGGTATATGAAACCCTATTCTACATGATTTTTTATTCTAAAAGCATGCAAAAGTGATAAAAATTCTCTTTATTTTGAACAAGAGTACAATAAAAATGTGAAATCAAGTAAGATTATCCTAGGATGCATTTACATGCACTTCACTTTTCATGCCTAGGTTGAAAATGCAAATAAGATCTATCCCCTTTTTTATAGTTTGTAAAAGAAACCAATTTCCTATCCTTTTCACAAGACTTATTTACAAAATAAAATAGGAAGTTACAAATTAGTAAAACTAACAAAATTATCTTGTAATGCATTCCCATTTTCATGTTTAATATAACAATCAAGATATCTATTTATTTGATAGTTTTGTAACCAAAAACAATTTTTCTATCATTTATGAAAAAACTTATTGCAAAACCAAAATAGAGATGATAGATAAGACAAATCACACAAATTTAAGACCTTAAAACAAAAATAAATTAAAATTAAAAGAGATAAGACCTAGTTTTTGTTGGATTTATAAGCCTTTATACTACCATAAAATATTACAAGCTATCTCAAACTTATCACACAAGATCTCAAATATGAAATAGCCACAATAAAGTTCAAATAATAATATGATGAGTAGAATAATATGAACAAATTAATATGTATATCAAGACTTATAATGAATCAAATAATACTCATTTATATGGAACATTATGAATGCAAATATCGAATCATTTTTGTACTATGCATGATGAACAACTTATAATAGTAATTGATCAAAAATATACAAGCTTTATTTTTTTATAAGATATAATTTAATCTAATTTGATTTACATTAATAATATATTATGGAGTGATGTAAATCCAACTGCACGAGGTTAAAACAAAATACCTCATATTATATAAAAACTGTGATAAATGGAAATAATATGTAAAACCCTCTATTTACATAAAAACTGCAATAAATGAAAACAATCAATAAAACCCTCCATATTCACATGAAAACTACAATACATGGAAATAAACCAATAAACATTTTATTTTTTCATTCATTGATTCACCCCCTTTTACAATGCAATACCAAGGGAATATATATTCCCAAAGAAACCCTAAAAGAAAACCCTAAAGCTTGAAGCCCTAAAAGAAACCCTAAAATAAAACCCTAAAGCTTAAAGCCCTAAAAATAAAAAATTACTATTTTTGACAAATTGATTTTTCCACCTTTTAAATAATTACTATTTTCGACAAATTATTATTTTTAATAAAAATTTACCTTTTTTAATAATTACCATTTTTGATAAATTATTTTTGCGTCAAAGATTTCCATTTTAAATAATAAAAAAATTATTTTTAAACTCATTTAAAAAAAAAAAACTCTAAAGATAAGCTCATGCATCATTCAAGACTTATAATTAATCAAATAATATTCATTTATATGGAACATTATGAATACAAATAACGAATCATTTTTGTACTATGCATGATGAACAACCTATAAGATCAAAAATATACGAGATTTATTACTTCTTAATAAGATATAATTCAATCTAATTTGATGTGCATTAATAATATGTTATGGAGTCATTGTCTCCATAATAATGTGATTGGAAGGATTTTTTTACACTAAAAGTTTTTCACACCGCCACCAATTCCGAAAATCATAATTGTATTTTGCATTTCGATAATTTTCTTCCTTTATATTTCAAACTATAAATCAAAATCCTTAATAAGGACACCCCACTAAAGAATATAGAAATACTAAACGCACGTGTCATCATTATTTACACTTCACATGACCATTTCGTGCTATCAAATACGAAAGAACTTGGCTTGCATTTATCCTTAAACTACTCGATCCTTATTCGCCCGGATATATCTAGGTGGATAACAATTCGAGATAAGTATTACGTAATAATGAAGGTCATCGTGGGAAGTATAAAATTAAAAAAACATTCGTATAAATAAACATAGTAGATCAGATGCATATTATTATATACATCTTCGTGTAGTTCGAACCTGATATTTTAAAATGAAGAAGTAAAAACTACAGTGCGGCGTGACAATCTTCAAGGTTTATAGTTGATAGTGCCCATTGTTTAATCACATGGAAATAGAGGACGATGATCGATCTTCTGGATCCACTATGGAATACGATGAATCAGAATTGCTCACTGAGCAAACTTTCCGAATCTCTCCTTCTCTCCCGGTTAGAACATCAAGTTGAACCATTTTCAGCATGTTGAGGGCAAATTTCTTAAAAAATAAGTTCTGATTAACCGCAAACCTTTTGACGATATGGCGAGTCCTGGAATCAGTGTAAAGCCCTTGGTCAGACGTCAAGAGTCCTTCCATATTCTCCAGATCCACGTAGTACTTGTTGTCAAACACATTTGGAGTGCGAATGTCCAAATCTGTGGTGTTGTCTGTGGTAGTGGAAGGGCACGTCTGATACAATTCCTCTGCAAAACTCTCAGCAAGAGTCGGATCTTCGGTTGGATAAAGTCTGTCGACGAACGACGTGCAGTGGGCGATGCCAAATGTGTGCGCGCCTGCAAAACAATTTCACATACACTTCAAAATCGTTAGAAATATTGCTCTACCCATGTGCATTCTTTTCATGGAATAAAACCCACCAGTGAAGCAGAAAACCCACCTGCGAGAGCCACAAGATCCGTGTATTGAGTGAAACCCTTTTCCTCGAAAATGGCCATTAGTACGGATACGTTTGAAGCTGGAGCGGGCAGACTGTCCACCGTGACGGTTTCGTTGGCAGGGGTAAGGCTGTCTCTGCGTCCAAGGGGAACGGGAAACTCTGGTCCTCCCGCCTATTCATGGAGACGAAAGTTAAACTTGTTTGAATTTCTATTAAATATATATACATGAAAGAAGGTACACAGCTCTGCAATTATTGTAGTGTTTGTTTGGTGGATCGTCGTTGCTTTATAAACTACTACTTAACATACCGCATAGACTGCATAGGAGCCTGCTAAAGCTATGATATCCGCACAAGAGACAACATTGCTGCACTCGGCTTCTGCTGCGTCTTTGATCTCCTGAATAATGTCCAATGCCTCCTCTCTGATTGTCAAGTTCGGGGTATATTCCAGCTCGCTTCCCGTCCCATTTAGCAAAATAGATGCGTCACAGCCCTACCAAACAATCAAACACTCTTCTTGTTATAATACACGTAGATTTTAACTATTATATAATATAAAATATTATTTATCTATGTTTATTCAAAAACAAATTATAGTAGCCTTAATAAAGCTACCTGCACGAAGCAGTCGTGAAAAAGTAGCCTTAATAAAGCTGGCGCCTGAGTAATGTCTTCCTCCAGTATTGGCTTAAGCGTTGCTTTCACTATGGACTCAAGGTTGGGACAGCTCTCCTCGTAAAATGTCCATGAAAGCCCATCTACCAGCTCTGGTGTTCCTCTTATAGAAAATGCCTGATCCGCCACCACGAGAGCAATTAATGTCATGGCTATGAAGTATTTCTCCATCTCTTCCTCCTTTCACTCTAGATGAAACAACTCTATGCCGAAGAAAGATATATAGTTCCCTTCATAAAAGAAATGCAAACGCAATGCACGTTGGCTTATGGGGACGTTTGCGTTTTTCAAAGACCAAATGGCCAAACTTAACCCCTTCAAAAGCCAAAAATTACCGGTAATTACAGATTGAAAATCCTTAACCCCTGAGATCAACCATTCCCTTGAGAAAGCCATGCAAAGGATTAACGTGACAGGATAGTACATTCTGAACTTTAATTCATCCAGTGCACAGTCATAACTTAAAGGACAAGGGATCCCCTTTGAGCGTTTGGTTTGAATTCTAGTTGGCTTGCGTGCCGACAATTTATTTTTTATTTAATATATTTTAAAACGTGAAAAGCGTCTCGGGCACGACACTAACATATCTTTGTAAAACTATGGTCCATTTTAGTCTTCTTGAGCAATGTGAAAAGTACCATGGTGATTTCAAGCGCCGCTAAAGAGAAGATCTAAGTCAAAAATAAAAAATAAAAAGTAGAAAAAGCTTTGACAAAAAGAAAAGGTTATTAATACGGAAAAAATAAAAAGTAGAAAAAGCTTTGACAAAAAGAAAAGGTTATTAATACGGACGGAATTTAAAAGTTTATGTAAGAGAATGTAAAAAGATAACTATTTTACATATTATTATTTAATTATTTTTTATTATATATTAAAAAAAATTATTATACAAAAAAGTTTTGGTCCCTTAAAAATTTTATTTACAAACCCTAATCCAATAAAAAATACCAATAACATAAATCCAACACAACTTGAAATAACAGATTTGCACCGAAGTTATGCATGTTATATTGGGTAGGTAAATAAAAAACATGAAATCACGGAATTGCACGGAAGTAGTTACTATTGAATCGACTTTTTAATTACTATACACGTAAAACATGCTTGATTTGAACAAATCAGATCGGCCACGTAAAAGATGCTTGATTTGAACAATTCAGATCGGCGAATTGTGCGACAAATGAGGGAAGTTAATCCTGTGAGGGGTGAGGGTTATGATTGATAAGTATTTATTTTGTCAGATATATTTAAGTTCAAATTTCAGGGTAGTTTATTTGTAAGGTAGTAATCTGATTTGAATTTTTTTTTAATGATGAGGGGTTCTTTTCACCTTGGAATCAATATAAGGAAGTATAATAGGTTTCGTGGAAACAACCCTCTAATTATCTTGCACTGGTTAGTTACTAAAAAAAAATAATGTAATTATGACTAACTTTTATATTATAAAAAACCGTGTAAAAGAAACGCAGTGTCTTTGTGTGTAAAAAATTAATTATGCAAACTATATAAATTGAATACGCGTGCCAACAAACTTGCAAAACACTCTTGCGAAAAAAAAGAAGAAAACGTCAACGAAATTGATTTCAAGTACCGACAATAAAGTCGTACTAGAGAATACAAATGAAACCAAAGTCTTTACCTAATAGTGAAACAGATATTTGGTGCTTTAGCATTTGTGACCTAATAGTCAAACAGATATTTGGTGCTTTAGCATTTGTGTTATGAGAGTTATTCTTATTATATCTAACTTGCTCCTAAACAAGTAAATGTTGTGAGATCCTTCTTTTTCTTCCATTTTAATGCCTAGTTTATTAGTCCCTTCTTCATAGACGATTTTTGCCAATGGTGTAATGTTAATCCCATACTAAATAACATAATAAAAATTAACAATTATGTTATAGTATTAAAAAATAAATATAAATTTATATATAATAAATATATAATGTTATAGTTTTAGAAAAGTCATGTTGGTGGTGGGTTTTATTAACATGAATTATAGAGGTCATAGTGATTATATATGCTGAGGATTTAGGAATTACCACAAATCATCAAGTTGAAGCAAGGGCAATATTTATAAGCCTTCGAATGAATTTGGATATCAGAAAAAATTATTTTTGAGTGGGATTCCAAGAATATTATAACTTCCATTAAAAAAGAGAGTTAAATAACTCTAGCATTTCTCAAATAATTACATACGCAAGGACTATTTTGAGAAACCTAGAAGAAATTCAAGTTAAATATATTTATAGAGAGGGAAACAAAGCTGCCGATAAAATAGTGAATATGGTATTTAAATCTGAGAATTTCAAGGTTTAATCATACGCCCCCATGAAATTGAAAGAAATTATAAGTATTGATAATGAAACTAGCATATAGAGGGCAAAGCAAAGCAAAATACTTATTAGGATCATGCGATGAAAAATTTGAGCACACTAAATTACATTGTTGTTAGCGGTATCTTTATCAATTATGTAAAGCATGGAGCACTGCATAAGCCATGCCAAATAGAAGGATAGCGGGAGGATATTATTTTAGCTCCACCATCAATAGGTTTAGCCCAGGTTTGCTTATTTTACTAAGATAGGGTGATCCTGCATTTGTTTGATCTTCTTTTGTTTTTTTTTTTCAGCACATCTTTTGAGCTCTATGTAAAGGGTTGTGGCCCTTAAACCCCTTTTTTTTATCAATACCAAAAAGAAGAAAATAAACATAAATTTATATATAATGCTATGTAATAAATATGTTAAATTTAATAAGATTTTAAACCTAACAAAACAATTAAATATTATAAGAGGAAAAAAATTATATTTGTTACATGAGTAAAATTATAGGGAAAAATAAATAAATATATAAGTTTAATTTAAATTTTAAACACAACCAAAATAAATATATAGATGTAAATATTAAATGAAAAGAAAAAAATATTTTTGTCAACACAGCCAAAAGAAGTATATAGATGCAAAGATTAAAAGAAAGTAAAATTTTTTTATACACCATCTCAGATGTAAAACTAGGGGACATGAACTATTTTCCAAGAGGTATGAGTAAAATGAATATATATCTTTTGTACAATAAGAGTAGTGGAGACCGAAAAATATTTTGTTATGGAATGTGAAGCATATAAGGACATTAGGATTACATAGAAGGACACTTTAAAAGTAAACTTAACATAGAAAATAAATAGTATATGTGAGAAGGATTTAGAGTTGTCATGTTGACTAAAAATTTAAGAAGAAAAGTAATTATTAATCAATGATTTCAATATAAATTATGGACATAGCTAAAATAAGTACATAAATACACATATCAAATGAAAGGAACAAATACTTATACACTATCTCAAATGTAAGAGTGGGAGATGAATGATTCCTTAAGAGGTATGATGAACTAGAATATATGTCTCTTGCATAGAAGAGTAGTGGAGATCCAAAAATATGTTGTTATGAAATATGAAGCCTACAAGAACATCAGGATTGCCTATGAGAATAGTCTAAAAGTAAAATCACTAATGTACACTTTTGAATGATTGAGAATAAAAAATCAGGAAAACTCCTTATCAAAATTAGCAACAAAGGAAACACACTCCAAAAATTATAAGAGGATGTTGACATTTTTGACTTTGTTGTGGATGTCATTAAACTTTAGAACTAGGAGGTCCAAGTTTTGAATCCAAAAGGAAGTAGGGTTGTACACCATACACCATATTATATTAAAGCTCTTTGTCCCATAGATTATTTTGATCTCCTAGAAATAATTAAAATTATTTCATTTTATATTAAAGTTATTCAATAGCTTAGGGATGATCTTAGTGTTTTAGAATTATAGTTTAAAGTTGATTTTTTTATTTATAAGTTTTTATAACGTATTTGTCAATAAATATAGAAATATGTATAAATACCATTTTTCTTATTTTATGTTTACAATAAATAAATAAAAATATACATTTTTTTCTTTAATTTCATGTCTTAAATCATTTTTTCTTTCTAATTATTATCATCATTTTATAAATTTTATTTATGTCTAAAGTGTTATTTTTAACCTAATTAATTTCAAGACTATTGTTAGGAACCTTCTAAAAAAAATAAACTCATTCACATAAATATCGCAATTAAAATAAAATTTCATGAAAGAATAGTATATTGCAATACAAAATGTAAATGCAAAATTAAAGCAATCTCATAAAATAACATAGAATCATAGGCCTCTTCGAGGGGGCAACCTCCTTCAATACTTTCATTAATTTGCAAAAAGATACATTCATTCATGAGCATGTATTTTAAAGATATACTTCACATAAATATAACCTAATGCTCAAGAGTTGACTTAGTGTTACTTGAGCTAGAATATTCTACAAAATATTAGTTACATTCTTGATAATGGTTACATGAAATGGCCCCACTTGTCTAGGTACCTTATTTGCCACATACCATTACAAAATATTACAAAACAACATTATAAAGGGGTTTCCATTTTGGAAGAAGGTCATTACATAATCATAGGATAACAAAAATACTATTAGGATAAGATCTTAACATTCTCTTCTCCTTCAAAAGGCTTTATCCTCAAAGTTGTAGATGAGGAAACTGGTGTTGCAGCTAGTAAAGAGACTCCCAAGTGGTATATTTTTGTTGTAGTTCATACCATTAAACAAGAACCTCCGTGATGACATGATTTTGAAGAGTGCATATATGGTCCAAAAATTATTTTAGTTCGAGCAAGATAGAACCTTATTCATCTAATTTTGATAAACTAGAATAAAATTGTACTTGATTTTACATACCCTTATTAAGAGAGGATATATGAAAGACAAGATGAAGATTTGATGTATATGGAAGGGTCAATTTGTAGGCCATTTCACCAATCTATTTTAAGATCTAGTAGGGGCCATAGTATTTGATAACTAGTTTTTGTACCTATGATGCTAGAGTGAGGATTGTTTATATACTTAAAGCAAAAAAAATATATCCCCTAGTTTGAAACTATGCTTAGAATGGTGTTGATCAGTTTGTTGGTGCATATGGTTCTGGGCCAATTCCAAATTCATCTTTAGTTGACAAAGGACTGTGACATGTTGGTTAAGTGTAGTGTCAACAACATGAACCTTGTAGCAACCAGGAATGTAGGAGGAAGGTGTTGATGGATACCAACCATAAAATTCATCAAAATGGGTAACCTTGGTCATAGTATGATAGAAAATGTTATACCATTGTTCAACCACTTCACCCACTATGTAGGATGATCAAAGGCAAAGCAACAAAGGTAGGTTTGAAAATATTTGTTTACAATATCTACTTGACCATCCCTTTGTGGATGGTAGGCTAAACTTATTTTGAGTTGAGTTTCCTACAACTTAAATAATTCTTACCAAAAATAACTAGTGAAATTAGGGTCTTGATAAGACATAATGTATGTAGGTATGCCATGAAGGAAAAAAATAGAATCAAAAAATATTTTGGTTACTACGAAGACCATGTGGATATGGGAGAGGGAACAAAAATGAGCATAATTTGTGAGACGATCCACTACCACCAAAATAATTGATTTACCTCCTAACTTAGGTAACCCTTCAATAAAGTCCATGAAAATATCTATCTAGACTTGTTTTGGAATGAGAAATGGCTAAAGAGTTTCCAAGCAATGAATTGTTTCTCCTTTCATCCATTGGCATATGTCACACTCTACCACAAAATTTTGATGTCCGTATTCATTCCATTCTAGAAAAAAGTATGCTTAATCCTTTCATAAATCCTAAAGAACCTAGAATAACCCATAGTAGGTAAAGCATACTATTCCTTCAAGATGAGTTCCTAAAGTTGAAAAGTGGTAGTAATAATAAGGTTATGAATATATCTCAAATCTTGTCCATCCCAAGTGTATCTTAGACACAAAGTAGGCTCTGTTTGGACTGTGGTAATCAAATTTTGCAACTTGGAGTCCTTGAGCATGTCTTATCTAAGAGAATTAATCCACTAAGGTATTGGTGAAGAGACAACACATAAAATACTCTAAGCCTCAAATTCATGAGAGAGTACATTAGCCATAATGTACTCCTTTTCTTTTTTATATGTAATCTCATAATCATAGCCTATTAGTTTAGAGATCCACTTTTATTATCTAGGGGTGGTAACCTGTTGCTCCAAGAAGTACTTAATACTTTGGTGATCTATTTTTATGAAAAAAATATGTCTAATGAGATAGGTTTTCCATTGAGTAACACATGCAAAATTTTGAGCATCTCATTTGCATAAGTGGATTTAGCTATAATTTGACTTGAAAGTGATTTACTAGTGAAGGCCAATGTTCTTCCCTCCTACATCAACATGACTCTAATGCCATTGCCCAAAGCATCACTTTCAATTATAAAAGGTTGGAATAAATCAAGAATTATTAAGACCAAAGTGGTTGTCATAGCATGCTTAAGGTCAAATAAAGTATGCTCAACTATGTTTGTCCAATTAAAAGAATTCCTTTTTAACATGGTTATCAAAGGAGGAACAATTTTGCCATTATTTTAGATAAATTTGTAGTAACATCTTGAGTCCTGAAAAATTGTGAAGACCCTTAAGAGTGTGAGGCTTTGGCCAATCTTGAACGAATTAAATTTTCTTATGGTAAAATTTAACTTTATATTTGATGGTAATGTATCCTAAATATTCTTCAATAAACCTAAAAGAACACTTATATATTTTAGCATAAAGTTTATGTTGAGCCAAAATTTGTGAAGTTTGATCCACATGGACAAGGTGCTCCTCCCAAGACTATAAACCAAAATATCATCAAAGAAAACTAAAACAAAATTGTAAAGGAATGGGTAGAAGATATTCACGTGGCTCTGAAATATGGAGGGTGTATTTGTTAAGCCAAATGGCATAACCAACAATTCATAATGGCCTTCATGAGTGCATAATGCTATTTTAGGAATATCCTCCTCCTTCAATCATATTTGATGATAACTCAAGTAAAGATATGACTTGGAGAAAATATAACACCATGCAATTCATCGAATATTTCATCTACCACTAGGATAAGAAATTTATCCTTAATGGGGAGCTTACTGAGCTTACTGAGCTCACAAAATCCATACACAACTGCTAAGACCCATCTTTCTTTCAAACCAATAGGACTAGAGAAGAATAAGGACTGTTACTAGGCCAAATGACTCTAAATTTTAATAATTCATGTACTAATTTCTTGATTTATAACTTAAGTGCATAGGGTACCAGTAAGGTTTGATGTTAGATGAAACACTACTAAATATCAATGGAATTGCATGATAACGGGAGCACCGAGGTGCTAATTTCATTGGTTTGCTTTAATGGTTGTGTTGAAATTATCTACAAAAATAAAAATCATGTAAGATTTTATGCATGTAATATTTTAAAATTATATATATATGAGCTATTTTTTAATTATCTTAAATCTATTTTTTATTTATTATTATTAAATGAGTATTTTTTATGATTTTCATTAGCTTATAGAAAATGAGAAAAAAATACGTTATTCTGTTTATTGTTTTTCTTACTTTATTTTCTCTGGAGTTGCAATAGACACTCTCGTTGCTTTGTACATGTGTCCTATTGACTTCTGTTGTTCTCGATGGAAATTAATACAAATTCAAATTCAAATTCAAATTCAATCATGGAAAAAATTTATTTGTTTAGTTTAAATCTAAAAAAATTACTTTATACTTTACAATGATAATATATCTAGAGCAATTTATCTTGTATGCTAGTGCCATAGGAAGGTAAAAGACTAAGGATTAGACATTAAATACTAGCATTTTATTTTTATCCTTTTAATGTAATGCATTAATTCATAAAATATATTAATTAATTTAACTATTTTTAAAATCTTAATATTGTTTTTTATGTATTTTTATATGTATATTTTTTTTGAATCTTAGTGGATGGTATATTACATATATTAGTATGCTTTTGTAATTAACAAAATTCAAACATTATAATGAAATAAATTTTAAATATTTACTTTTCCAGTATTTTGTTTTAATCTCACAATTTAATATACTTGCTAGTGATAAATTTTTATGATAAAATTATTTTAAAAATATTTATGGGACCTTCAAAGCATTAAAATTTAATAAGGATTATTTATTCAAATTAATTTCTATAATACTTTTTCAATCTAATATAATTTTAGTAATAGTAATATTTTTTTTAAGGAAACCATGAATTACACAAGTATCCTAAGAAAGTTTAAATTGAAAAGGTAGTAATACTAACACACCATATAAAAGTTAAAGTTTTTCAACAATGTTAATATATATAAAAATAAATATGCTAACATATAAATCAATGTTTTTAATTGTAAAAAAAAAAAAATTAAGGAAGCATGGCATGAAAGATTTCCATATGTCACAATCATTATTATCAATTAAAAAGTCAACTTTTTAGAAAAAAATTTAATTAAAAATAAATATATTTTAATTATAAATCTATTTTACATAAAAAATTATTAATCAATATTTTTATGACAAAAATGAGAATACAATTATGAAATTTATTATTATCAAAGATATTAAAGGAATAATATTTTTTTTAATAAGTTATGTTGGATTGCAATAATCACACTCATATTACACCATGAACACAGTGATATTGACAACTTAATAATTATGTAGGTATAGCATTACAATATTTGGACCTTAATTTTCTTCATAAAATTAAAAGAAAATTAATTAATTGAACTAATATCATTTAATTTATTTTTATTTTTTGTTTTAAATACATAACTTATAAAATTATGAACATTCAAATTTTTAATAGTCAATATAGTCAAGTTGGTCAAGTGCAGTTGAACATAAGGTTCAGATACTACATCACATCTCATGGAACATGATGGATACCTCACTTCAAGGTCTCCTATTTGACACATAAATTATTGAGCTCTGTATATAACCTAAAAAAATACTTTAGGTAATATTTTATAAATATTGTTTTGTAAATTAATATAAAATTTTTAACTATTAAAAAATATTTAAAAACACATCTCTATCACACTTAAAAAATTATAAATTATCTATGAACATTTAAATTTTTAATAGTCACTATAGACAAGTTGGTCAAGTGCAGTTGAACATAAGGTTCAGATACTACATCACATCTGATGGAACATGATGGATACCTCACTTCAAGGTCTCCTATTTGACACCTAAATTATTGAGCTCCATATATAACCAAAAAAAATACTTTAGGTAATATTTTATAAATATTATTTTGTAAATTAATATAAAATTTTTAGCTATTAAAAAATATTTAAAAACATATCTCTATCACACTTAAAAACTTATAAATTATCTTTTCTTTTTAAAAGGTAAATATTATTATGTGATCATGATATAACCTTTATATAGATATCCACAACATGTGAGGGGAGAGATTTAAACCTCAGCCTCCCCATTTAAATTGGAGAGTTTTAACTACCCGCTTGCTCTCCAACTCCTCTACATCAATGGATAACTTAAAAATTATCTTAACATTTAATATGAACAAACTCACTATCACACACTACATCTTAAATGGTGTGAACCTAAATCTTTCTTTAAAAAATTCTAAAGCCCTTTCTTCTTTTATATTTCAAACTATTAAAAAATTTCCTAATAACTTAATCTAAATGGGACACCTCAATAAAGAATATAGAAATTATATAATACACGTGTCATTATTAATTACACTTTACATGACTATTTCTGATCGAAAGAACTTGGCTTGTATTTATACTTAACTACTCGACCTTTATTCGCCCAGAGAAATATAAGTGGATAACAATTTGTGATAAGTAAATACGTACTAATAAGGCCGATCGCGGAAGTATAACATTAAAAACATTCATACAAATAAACATCGTAGACCAGAGAAACATCTTTATTAACGAGATGCATGATAACACTCGTCGAGGTTTATAAGTGCAAGTACCCATTGTTTAATCAAATGGAAATAGAGAACGATCTTCTGGATCCACTATGGAATACGAAGAATCAGAATTTCTCACTGAGCAAACTTTCCGAATCTCTCCCTCACTCCCTGTTAAAACATCAAGTTGAACCATCTTGAGCATGTTGAGAGCAAATTTGTCAAAGAATAAACTTTGATTGGCCGCGAAGCTTTTAATGATATCGCGAGTGCTGCAACCCATCTTGTTAAGCAAAAGACGAATATACCGTTATACATTTCACTTTGGAATGGCCTTGTTAATCATATAGCATCCCGAATGTTTTTTGTACTTTGTTCCTCACAATTGCACAAACGACATTGTGTTCTTAATTATATAGGTTTTAAGGACTCAGATTATGCGTCAGATGCAGAGACCAATAGCGAAGGGATTGAGTTGGATTGTTTTGTATTGTAATGCTAGAGAGTCGATTTATAAAATGTCTATAATTTTTTCTGGGATGGAATCCATTCAACACTGTGATGAAATTGCTCCGAGAATTCCAAGCAGCAGTTGTGCCGCTACCCACACAGGGACATCTAAACCAGCTGCTGCATTTCTCTCGGAAGCGAGGCAGAGATTCGCAAAGTTTGCTTGGCGAGCAATTCTGCCTTTTCATATTCTATAGCCCATCCGCAAGGTCAAATATCCTGCACGGATTCCATGTGATTGGGTTATCAGTAACGATACCCGTAAATCTTAGAGTTTGTAAATAACGTATGTGGTTAATAAAGCTGTTCATGTGTGATCTGGGCCGGATTTAACGAACAAAATGTGATGTGCGTCTCAAATAGATCCACCAGTTTTGCGCATCCTAAATGTTTCCCCACATATTTTGTCGCTAATTTGTCAACGACATTTATGTAATCTATGTGTAAGTGGTATACAAGTTTAAAATTTTTCAAATAACCTAAGAGTTGAAATGGAATAGACAAAGGTTATTTTCAATGTGTGAATTGATTTTCGATAAGACTTAAAAATGGGGTTAAAATTAAAAGTTATTTTTAATTTGGTATAGTATACATAATTTTTTTTATTTTTTTAAATAACTTGAAAAGTTGGAGCATACGCTTAAAATTTAATTTCGATTTTTATTAAAAAATTTTAATGTTTTTTTTGTTATTGTGTTGTTCTTATGAAAATAATATATAGATCATTTTTAAAAGATTAAATTTAATCAATTAATTTTTTTAAAAATAAAAAATATATATTTAAATTAAAATATTTCATATTATTTATGTATATATGTATTGCTAAATTATTATAATATTACTATTTAATCTTGATGTAACATAAATGAAACCTGATTTTATTTTAAAAATCATTTCTTTCTTATAGGCAAGACTTATTTCTTTCCTAAATAATTACAATTGTATGTGATCAAGACTAAAAATAATTTTTAGGTTAGTAAGTTCATGAGAAATTTTATATTAAAAAATATTTTATTTAATAAAATTTTAAATTATAAAAAATAATTATTATATAAAATATTTAGTTTAATATAAAAATAAAATAACATATTTAACATTTATTTAAATTTAAAATAAATATAAAAATAGATGATAGAATATTTCAAAATTGTTTAAGTATATTTTAAAGTTTTAAAATGTATTTTTATTTTAACACATATTTATAATTTTATATTTTTGACCATTTATTTCTTTTAGATAAATTTTTATTTATATTTTTATATTAATATACAATTTACTATTTAAATGATAAACCCTTTATTGTATATGATTGTTCTAATAATTATATACATACAAAAAAAAATTAGTGTTCAAAACATTATTTGGATTTTAACATAATGAAAACTTGAAACAAGATTTGAAAATCAAAATAATTATATTATCCAAACTAAATATTTTATAAGGTGAAAGATACAAAACTTAATTTGATATTTGCATGCAACCACCACAACCATTATACATGAAATATTCATAAATACAACAAACAATAATCCAAATATAACATCATAATTCCTTCACTTCACATCATGTATTGGTGAGAGATTATTTCATTCAAAATAATCAATGATTAGCTTCCAAAATTTTGAATTCTCTACTTATTAAGCATAAGACCACTGCACCACCATCCCCATACCTATTTCTACTAACACTCCCACCATAATCCACAACATGATCTCATGCTATAGTGACTTCTTCCTCTCAACTAAACCTAACATTCATTTTCTTCTTCTTTCACATGTCAAACAAATACTCGTTCCATAATTATAACTAAAAAATAGATTATATATAACCATTAAATCAATCCATTGAATGGATTAGATTATTAAAAATGAGTGTGACATACCCAAACAAACATGAGTAGATGTACTTTTCAAGAAATTTAGTAAAAAAGATATCCACAATTAAGGAAATTAACACAAGAGTTACCTTACATGAAAAAATTAAAAAAAAAACTTTAAAATGTGTTATGAAGATAAATGATATATTACCCTTTCAAATTGGTTTATATTCATTTTTAATCTTACAATTTAGAAAAATAGATGGGAGTAATGATATTCCCACCACAAACCAAGTTTGCAATACCATAGATGAGCCTTAATATCTTTTCACGTAATAAACCAAGATTTAAATATCTTAGATGAACATTAATATTTTATCAAATGTTATGATATCAAAATTTTATGTGTCTACACCTAATTTTTCATGCTAAATAATCATTAAATAAGTCATTAGTCCTACCAAATATTTTTGTGAATAAATCAAGCCAGTTTGACTAGTTTGACTTCACTGTACCTAAATTGGGGATAATAAACAACATGACCTTTGGGACTTATAAAATTATTGCAAAGATTCATAAAATTTCATAGAATGAGTACAATTATAATGGGATAAAAAGTATATTTTCAATAGTATAAACATGTCTATACTTTTCTAAGGACTAATACCCCAAAATACTTGAAAAGGGAAGTGTTATAAGCCTACAAAAATATTATGGAACTTATATCTAACCCTCTTGTATAGCACTTTGTACGATACTTTTGTTACCCTATAGCACTTTTGTTAGTCAACCTAATTAATGTTTTCCTACCTCCCAATAATCAAGAATATATCACCATGAATAAAAGCATTGTAGCACTTTTTTACTATCATGGTGATTTCATAATACCATCACAAAAACTAAAATTTGTATGGTTTAACTACCTATCATTGCTAGTTACCTTTGAATCCCATCTTGTCAATCAAATCTATGCATGTTAAGATGGATTCTTATCCAATTAAACAACTTAACTCCATGCAATCTCTCCAATCACCCTATAACTCCTACAAACTTTTGTAGACACCAAAACAGCACCCATCCGATTAAGTGACTGCAAACACCGATCGCATTGACACACACAGCTTTCAGGGCAGCCCTCAGAGGTCAAACAGTGGTCCTAACCACTCACACAATAGTTTAGAAGGTCAAAAAATGAGCAGAGCAAAGATGGTCATCTTAGACAAGCCTTATCAAAGCAAGACAAAGTCTTCAAAGCAAAGCCCTCGTCAAAATCCGAGCCGAAGTGTCGCGATATCGTGACACTTCGGGCCCTTTTCCAAAGCCGGGCTGAAGTGTCACGATATCGCGACACTTCGGGCCCTTTGCCCAAGCCGGGCCGAAGTGTCACGATATCGCGACACTTCGGGCCCTTTGCCCAAGCCGGGCCGAAGTGTCGCGATATCGCGACACTTCGGGCCCTTTGCCCAAGCCGGGCCGAAGTGTCGCGATATCGCGACACTTCGGGCCCTTTGCCAAAGCCGGGCTGAAGTGTCGCGATATCGCGACACTTCGGGCCCTTTGCCCAAGCCGGGCCGAAGTGTCGCGATATCGCGACACTTCGGGCCCTTTGCCCAAGTCGGGCCGAAGTGTCGCGATATCGCGACACTTCGGGCCCTTCAGCCCAAGCCGGGCCGAAGTGTCGCGATATCGCGACACTTCGGGCCCTTTGTCCAAGCCGGGCCGAAGTGTCACGATATCCCGACACTTCGGGCCCTTTGCCCAAGCCGGGTCGAAGTGTCGCGATATCGCGACACTTCGGGCCCTTTCCAAAGTCGGGCCGAAGTGTCGCAATATCGCGACACTTCGGCCCTTGCCCAAGCCGGGCCGAAGTGTCGCGATATCGTGACACTTCGGGCCCTATAGCCAAAGCCGGGCCGAAGTGTAGCGATATCGCGACACTTCGCCCCCTATAGCCCAAGCCGGGCCGAAGTGTCACGATATCGTGACACTTCGCGCCCTATAGCCAAAGCCCGGCTGAAGTGTCGTGATATCGCGACACTTCGGTCCCCAAGCCAAGACCCGATCGAAGTGTCGCGATATCACGACACTTCGACATCAAAGCGAGCAGTCAAAGTCAACATTCAAAGGCAGACATTCGACCATTCAAGAGGCGCCATTAAAACATCCAAGGAATGATCGCCACGTGGCACCCCTATGTGCCCCTTTTCAAAGAGACCATGTGGGTCTGTAAAAACAGTGGACTTCACCAACTATAGTAATGAGACGAGCAGTCTCAACAACAAATCCAGTCCAAGGCCATGCCTCATAACTGCTAATGTGAGTTCTCGATGACAATCTCAAGGCGAGCCATGTCTCATAATCATCTGACAAGAGTCAAATTTCAACGACGCCTGCAGATTTAGGGTTTTGACATTAATGCTTCAGAGGCGAAATCCTCTATAAAAACTAGCTCAATGCAATGTAAAAAAGGACCCAAACGAAGCATTTTAAAAATACAACGAAGTGCTGTTCATTTGAAGACCCGATTGCACCAGTTTGAGTTCACCTTCTTCACATCTAGAATATCTTACAAAATAGAGGTTGGTGGGTGGTTCTAAGAAGCGTGAATCTGAATTCCATACCCGACAGTGGATCACTACATCCCACTAATTCGACGACAACTCAATACAAAATATTCTGGGCCATTCCTTATTGGATTTGCGCCATAATTAAATTCTAACAGGGGTGACCCGCTTGGGCACCCCATATCTTTTCTTGCTGATTTCGCTTTAATATATATCATGTTCTTGCGTGTTATCCTGTATTAATGTTCTGCATTATATGTTCGATAAAGACAGATAAATAGAAAGAACAGATCTCATTAATAATGTTATCTTTGTTTGTTCTACATTCTTCTGCATCAGTTTCTCATTAACTATTTACGTAAGGTTAGGACAGATCTGCAGGTGGCATTTTATCCTGCATTAGGGTTATTTCTGCATTACGTGTTTAATATATATATCGATATTATTATGCTCTCGTGTTTCTTTTCGATCTCTCTGTTTCTAATGGCAGCGACCTCCTAGTAAAGTTTTCTATCCTCTGTAGAATTTGCAAATCTCACGTCTTTCATTGCGATATTACGTTCTACGTTAACTTGTTAGACATATTACGTACTATGTTCTACGTTCTATCGTTTTAGTGCTGATTCTGATTAAACGTGCATGTCATCTACATTGGTCTATGCACGGTTTTTAATGATCTCAAGCATACATCTTTCATATTTTTTTTTTAAGAAGTAAATGTTTTATGTTAACACAGGTGCTACTAACGCGTTTATTTGTTTCTTTGACTGCAGGAGAAACAACAGCAAGCAAGGAGGCACCGACAAAGACTCATTAACACCAGCGGTGGCAATACGTTAGCCCACCCATTTTGCATGTGGGCATGCGGAGAGAAGATCATTAATCATGACTATAACCGAGAATATGTCACTGAGGAGATTTATTGTAACCGAGTCAGAATCTTATGAATAAAAAGGGCTGTGCTTCTACTTTTGATATATCAAGCTGGTTATGTTACATTGCATCTTAAGTGTTCTTTTATTTTCAGAATCTCATGCTTTCAGTGGTGATCACGGTGGGACCGTTCCCAAATTTTTAAATCACAGAAACTAATCAGATTTGTTGTGCTTTGTGCTTAACAGGTACCTTTTTTTTTTAAGCTGAAGGTCAGAAACAGCAAATCCCGACAGAGAAGAGGTAACGGTTCTAACTGTCTATTTCATTTTCTGCTGTAATATTTCTGTTTATTTTATTTATTTAATTTCTTTTTAGTTGTAATATTTTTGCTATAATATTGCTATAATATTTCTTTTTTTACTTTTATTTTTATTTTTTATTAAAGAAAGGTAGAGAAATTTTCCGTAAATTTTTCTTGCTTAAAAAAAAAAAAAAAAAAATTCAAATTTTTACTTGCTGTTTTCCGGTTTGTAGTGTTTCTTGCTGTTTTCCGGTTTGTAGTGTTTCTTGCCGTCTTCCGGTTTGCATAGGGAAAGTTTCTTTTTTATGCTCGTTTCATTAAAAAAAAAAAAATGAACTCCACACATTGCATGCGGTAAATTTGAACCAAGGAGCTAGTCGTAAAATCCCAGCCCTTGAGCAAGACCAACGGTGGGTTCATCACCACCTTGGCTTAGCTTTGCATCCATTTCCCTGATTGTCACTGTTGTTAGACGTAAATCCTGACGAAAGCTAACCAAGTGTTGCTGGGGTGATTCCCATGCACGCGAGGATAAGTCTTCTATGGTAGGTGTCATTAACAGGAAAATCCCCCTTCCGTACCGCCTATGTTCCACGTACCATATGCTCTCACGTACCTATAGTTTCCCTCTCATAAGGGTGGGTATATAGAGAGGTTGGTATATCGGTCCGAAAATGGTATATTGAAGGGGCAACCATTTATGGGAGTCATATGAGCCAACATTATGCATTTAAATGTTCTTCCAAAATTGCAAAAATAAAACAAAACATCAAAATGCACTAAACCAGTTTAGGACACACTATCAAATCCTTAAAAGAGATAATCATGATTTTGTGTATGAGTCTGTTCATTTCTGCTTAGTGTAGACCAAAAGACAAATCACCATAAACAAGATAAAATCTGCTTAGATAGTAGAGAAGCACCACAATGGTGTACACCCGTAGCCAAGCCCAATCAAGGGAAGACGCTGCGAAAAGTGCACAAAGAGAGGGCACTAGTCGCCTTCGTTTTAGCCCTGAGGACTTGGCCATACCGCCTTGGCAGTCTAGCCTACAAGAGAGTCCATATCAGGCCCCATCAAAAAGAAATTATTGGGAGCCTTCTCATTGGGGTATGCCCATCCAACACAGCCCCTTTCGGGAAGACGCTTTACACGTAGATCTCAATGTAGGTAGACAACCGCCTCTTGAGGCTAGATTTGAATGGCCACAGTGCGATGAAGCGCTAGAGAGGCATACTGTCCATTTGGAGAGACAACGTGGATATGGCGTCTCTTCTTTACCTCCCATCAGAACAGAAAGACAACATCTAGAGCGCAAGGCTCTTTACATAGGGTAAGCTAACTCCGCTCGCCCCTTTCACACCCATGAAAGGGAGTACGAGGAAAATCATCGCATTCCTCGGGAACAACATACAGTGCGGGAACCTTGTGTTTATGCACCTGTCAGATATCATGATCACACATCAAGGCTAGAGCCTCAAGCAAATGTCGCCTACCCCAACAAAGGGAAGCAACCCATTGAAATTTTAGACCATCAAGATCGAGGCAAACACATAGGCAAAACATTCAAGCCTCCTCAAAAAAATAGGGCAGACCCAGTTGACCCGGCAGTCGCAAGACATGTCGCTCACCAAGCTCGAATCACGCAGCTTGAGCAGGGTCATCAGGAGTTAGAGTACTTATACCGCTTGAATAAAGAGCGCATGCAACACGAAGCGGATGAGTTGCGATATAAACTACCTGAGCGGGTGCCAACCCCTCGCACCCACAGAGAGGAACAATATGAGAGGCACAATTCTTTGGTGCAGGACAAGTCTCCATGACCTCATCAAGATTTGCATTCGAGACCTTATAGACCTAAAAGGGAGGCCACTCCCTGCAACAATGCTAGGTACCCTCAACGGGGACTCAATCAAGGTCATTGGTCTCGCCCAGAGACTCCTCAAGAAGTTTATGAGGAGTACGAACTAGAAATAGAACGGGCCGAAACGCCCCATCAAGGCGGGAGGGCTGCCAATCGGCCACCCCCCCATAGGCCTCCAGTCTCCCATGACTCACAATAGGAGCAAACCAAAGAGGAAGAAATAAAATATTCTGATGCATACAAAGCGCTATTAGAGCGTTTGGAGTCTATGGAGACAAAAGCTTCTGGGCATCAAAAGCCCACATTACATCAACTCCGTAGTCACCCAGTGCATCCCCCAGTGCCCACACCTCTTTACCCTGAACACTTCAAGTTGCCTCAATTGGTAGTTTTTAAAGGTGAAGAAGACGCACAATAACATGTCACAAGGTTCCTAAGTCAATGCTTCGGCATCCAAGATAATGATGCATTGTTGCTTCGAACTTTCATAACCACATTCGCAGGCCCTGCCTCGGATTGGTTCACACAATTACCCAAACACAGCATAAACAATCTCAATCAATTAGTAGATGTGTTTCTTGAACGCTTTTCTTTCAACACAAAGAAGAAGGCATCACTGAGTGATTTTGCCAGCCTCAGGCAATATGAGGAAGAAACAATGACAGCATACGAGAATCGATGGAGGACTTTGCTTTCTAAGCTACCCTACCGTCCCCCTATGACTGATCTCACATAGATGTTCACAAAAAGTTGCTTGAAATTGATCTCTGGTCTATTGCTGCTGCAGCAATACGACAGTTTAGAAGACGCTTTGGCGCAAGCCAGAGTTATAGAAGAGATTAAGATAGGCGAAGGCACAATCGCCAAGCCTAAAAAGAAAGAGTGGAATAAAACCACTAAGACTAGGACAACGCAATCACAACCTGCTACGGTTAATCAAGTTGCGATAAATGTTCCCAAGCCTGTGCAAGAAATGCAGCCCCAAAAGGCTAATTACCAGGCAGTGCCTCCTAGTTATGACAAAGATAATAAGAAACAGGGAGCGAGAATCGACGGTGTCGCCCTAGGCGACAATTCACCCCTTACACAGAGTCCAGGGACTCCCTATTTGACCGCTTGTCAGTGGCAAATTTAGTCACCCTTCCAAAGATCCAAACTATAGACCCTAACACCCCCAAGCCTAAGGGATACAAAGAGGAATTGTGTTGTAGATTCCATAGGCGCAGGGGACATGATTTAAATGGATGCTAGAAATTCAAAGGATTAATCCAAGACTTAATCGACAATAAAAAATTGGCCATAGACAACCCCATAGCGCCAAATAACCAACAAATGGGGGTATTCAAAGACCCTTTTCCTGCCCACGAGGCACAGACAAAACCTCTCCAAATTAACGAGGTGCGAGAGAATCTTCCCATGCAAGGATTTGTGGGAATGATCAGAATAGTGACAAGGAACAAAAAATACCCAGCAGTCACCCCCGAGGTAGCTACGAGGGAAGTCCTGACAACATCACAGCCTTAGCAACGCCCAACGCAGTTGCCTCCGCCTAGACCCGAGGTCACGATACGAACCAAACTCACGCAGAGTTTGCGGACCACATCGGCTAGGCTTTCCATTTACAAGCTTATTCAACAGTCAACACCTCATAGGGAAGCTCTTATGGACAATTTAAAAACCATCGACTTACAGCCTCACGAAGCAAGTTCTTTCAACAACTTCGTAGGACATGTGAAACGATGTACTGAACCGGTCATCACCTTCAGAGAGGATGAAGTCAAAGCAATATCGAATGACACGGTAGATCCACCCCTGCACGTTGTTGCGTAGATCAACGGGATCCCATACAAGAGAGTGTTGGTAGATACTGGCCCGTCTAGTAACATCATTACCACTACAGCCTTAAAACATTTGAAGCTGCTAGCATCTCATATCACAACCTCCACCTACACACTGTGAGCTTTTAATGATGCAATATGCTCGACAGTCGGCACAGTTGTTCTACCTATCCAGGTAGGAAAAAAGACAATACCAACATTGTGCCATGTCTTGGAAGGCGAGATGGATTACAATATACTACTAGGGCGGCCTTGGATCAGGGACATGAAGTGTGTCCCTTCGATTGCTCACCAGTGCTTAAAATATGATTTTGAAGGAGAAATACATGTAGTCCCGATGGACTTGGAACCCTTCAAGTATTGCAATGCGGTACAACTAATGCCTCAATCGACCCTCCCTTCAATGCATTTGGATTTCCAGTTAAATCCATCTAAATAGGGTCCAATATCACAGGCACCACTGGTGACCAAATCACCAAAATCCCATCCAGGTGAATCCTCATCATCTGCTCCTTCATTACCAATGCCACCTGTCATGGCTAAATAGAAGGACAAGGTAAAACAGATCATGGAAGAGGCTCAGCCCCTAGAAGAGGGTTTGCCAACAATTTCAACGGTATCAACAAAGGAAACACCTAGCACTACGAAAGTTGAGATTCCTAAACCACCACACATGGAATGGACTCAGGAAGGACTCCCGTTCCCCCCCCCTAAGCATCAACAATCACTGTTGAAATGGCCAATACAGGCTTGGGGGAGTACTTAGTGCAGAATGTTGTGGCAATGCCTACAGTAGAATCAGTACAGGATATGGGGAGACCTCGCCTTCCCATAGGAACAATTGTTCCTCTAGGTCACCCACCCAACCAGACAAATTTTGTGTATGGGGGCCTTGATCATGGTCTTGGACCATGCAAGAAAAAGGAAGCAGATGAAGAACCTTTTGTTGAAAACATCAATTATCTGTCAAACCCAAACTTTGCCCTAAAATATCTCGGCCAATGCAATTGGCATGGATATGGGCTAGGTAGATATGAACAAGGGATGCGGGTCCTTTGCCAACCAAGATATCAGATGCCATATGATAAGTCAGGAGTAGGGTTCCACCATCCCCTACCCTTAGACATCTTGGTAGAAAATATTCAAGGCCTAGAAATAGGCAACAAGGGGGGATTGGCACCCGATCTCTATCCCAACCCAAATATAGACTTTACATTGGGAGATTACCTCCCATGGTCAACCAACACCCTTGGCAATAGCAGTAACTCCCCTCCTTTGCTAGAGAGAGGTGAAAGTTTGGACATTAATCCTAAAAGAAAACATCAACAGTGTCCAAACATCTTTTTGAAGTTGTTCCCCTTAGAGGTTCCAGTCAAATCAATACAGTGTCAGGGGAATCCGGTCCCTCCACCACAAGTGGAACAACCGCCATGGGACCAGATTAACTTATTGGAACAAGGAGAACCCTCAACGTCACAAGTAACAGTTGTTTGAAGAGAATGAACATTTTTGGATCTTCGAAAGTGATTCAGAAGATGAGACTAAGATGATCTATCTCAGACATGCGCGACGGAATTATCGCCCTTTAACTCATGAAGATCTAATGGGACAGATGGGCATAAGGTTAGGGCATGAATGGTGGGTAGACCTAGCGGGGTGGGCCCTAGTGTTAGAACCATGGCTCCAAATTCATGATGAGCACCGTCCACCCCGAGACCCTATCATGATGACAGTGCCAAGGGAAGACCCTGTCCTCCTTTTAGCACTTAGGGCCGATCCATTCGTGCCCGTTCCCATAGAACCAGATCCAGAGTATAGGGAGCATCTAGAAGATTCAAGTTATCATACCCACGGTAATGGAGACCCAATTCATTCCATCTACATGATCTCCATTGATTTGACCACACCCATCCGCAATCCGGCCGATCCAGCACGGTCATTGCATCTCGACATAGATGCCATCGACTAGGGTCGCGTCAATTCACCTTTGTCACCATCAAAGTACTGGCCTTTTAGTGAAATGCATCATTTTACCCTAGGGACAACTCAGGATATTTTTCAGTCTAAAGAGGAACCCGAGGTTCCCAATGCAGATCTAAATTCAGCTAATGATATCCATTTGATCCCGACTCCACATCAGTTGGAGGACGGATCCCACATGTCAGTCGAGGAAACTATTTATGTAGATATCAGCACAGATCCAATGTATCCACAGAATCTCAAGCTAGGGGTAAGCCTTTCCCCCGAAGAGCAAGCCAACTACATTACCCTTCTCAAAGAGAAGAAGGAAGTTTTTGCATGGTCATACAAAGATATGCCAGGACTAGACCCACAGCTAGTCACGCATAATTTAACGCTTGATCCGACAATCAAACCTGTAAAGCAAAAAATACGTAAGATGCATCCAACAGTGGCCTTAATGGTCAAAGACGAATTGCAAAAGTTGTTGGATACATAGTTTGTCATTTGCATGGATTATCCGCCATGGTTCTCCAACATGGTTCCCGTCAAGAATCCTGACGGGAGGATTCACATATGAACCGATTTTCACGATCTAAACAAAGTGAGTCCTAAGGATGATTTCCCCTTACCAAGCATCGACGTGTTGGTAGATGCTACAGCAGGTCACGAAATGCTCTCCCTCATGGATGGTTTCTAAGGATACAATTAGATTCGTATCAATCCTGAAGACCAACTAAAAACGATGTTCACAATGCCTTGGGGGACATTTTGTTATAAGGTCATGCCTTTTGGCCTTAAAAATGCTGGTGCCACCTACCAACGTGCCATGACATATATCTTCCACGATTACATGCACAAAACTTTGGAAGATTACATGGATGATTTGTTAGCCAAATCTCTTTTGCGCTCAAATCATATCGCTGACTTAAGCCAGATCCTCGATCGCCTCATGGAGCATAAAGTTAGACTAAACCCCAAGAAGTGCATCTTTGGCATCACATCTGGAAAACTCTTAGGTTTCATAGTCTCAAAATGAGGAATCGAGGTGGACCCAAAGAAATTCAAGGCAATCCTCGAAATGGTTCCCCCAACTACAATCAAGCAGCTCAAAAGTCTGCAGGGCAAGTTCGCATCGATTAAACGCTTCATAGTGCAATTATCTGACAAGTTCCGACCCATGAACAAATTATTGCACAAGGGAGTTACATTTCATTGGGATGACGAGTGCCAGTCAACCTTTGACGAGATCAAACAATACCTGGTTTCACTGCCAGTATTGGAACCACCTAGACCAGGAGTGTCGTTCTACTTATACATCTCAGCTACTGAGGTGGCACTGGGCGCCATGCTAGCCCGGAAGAATGAACTTCACAAAGAACAGGATACATACTATCTTAGCCGCACCCTGGTCAGTTATGAACTTAACTATGCATACGTTGAGAAACTACGCTGGCAGTGGTGTTTGCTACTAAAAAGCTATGCCATTACATGCTGAGCAACACTACATATGTTGTGTCTAAGGAGAATCCATTGCGATACATGATGAGTCGTACTTATCATAGTAGTCGTACGACGAAATAGATCATGTTTTTGACGAAATTTGACAGAGTTTATTGGACAAAAATATATCAAAGGACAAGTCATAGCCAATAAACTAGCAGAGGCTCCTCTTGAAGACGATCAGCCTCTGGTCATAGAACTACCCGATGATGGGGTCTTCCATGTCTCGGAATCGCCGGATTCGATAAGCTCGAGTCACGAGCCGACATAACTCTATTCTTCGATGGTTCTAAATGTGAGCAAGATGGTGGCACCGGAATTGTATTCTTCACACCGCAGGGTGCCCCAATGCCCCTGTCATTTAAATTAAACTTCCCATGCACCAACAATAACGCAGAGTATGAAGCCTTGCTCCTAGGTCTTCAGACAACAATCACCATGAACATCAAATGACTGAATATCTTCGGTGATTCGCTGTTAATAGTCAATCAAGTCAAATGGGTATATCAATGTAAATGCCCAGTTCTGAAGGCTTATAAAGCCCTTGTGGACAAATTCCTAGAAAAACTTGAGTGGTATGACATCGAGGCCCTCCCTCGATCATCGAATTGTTTTGCGGACACAATGGTCTCCTTGGGGTCACTAATTTCGCAGGACATTTTCAGTGATATGACAACAATTCAAGTCAAAACCTTATCGCAATCCGTGATAGAGCGTGCAAGCTCAGACTTGACGCCAGGAATCCACATGATCTAGATTGAACCATCCTCGGATAAGTTCTCTCGAATCTGAGATCATATGAAACGTGCCAACTAGGGGTCTTTGTTTTCCCCTACTCCCATTAATAGCAACACAATGCTATTCTTGCAGGTTCTATCCCATTAAGTGTCTGCTAGGGAAGAATTTCAAGAGGGATTGGTTGTTCATACTGTCGAGGTTTTTGATCAACAGGATTGGTATTTACCCATCAGAGACTACCTCAAGTTAGGTAATCTCCCACTTGGATTGACTCATGCCGCAAAATGAGCACTCAAGCAGAAAGCGGCCAAATATGTCTTGATAGGAGACATTTTGTATCGTCATAGCTATGAAGGAATCCTCCTTCGTTGCTTGGACCAACAAGAGTCCACTTGGGCGATCGCCCAAGCGCACGATGGTACATGTGGTGGCCACTTTAGTGGTATGGCTATCGCAAAGCGCATTCTTCGCATGGGCTATTATTGGCCATCTTTAGAGAGAGATTATTGCACCTATGTCAAGAAGTGTGTGAAGTGTCAACATCATGCCAATTTGATGCACGTACCTTCTCAGGCCTTGCAAACAGTCCAGTCTGATTGGCCGTTCTCACAGTGGGGCTTCGATCTAATTGGAAAGATCTCCCCTGCATCGTCAGGTCGTCACATGTTTATCATAACGACCACAGAGTATTTTACCAAGTGGGTGGAAGCAATTCCGCTTACCTCTATGACAGGACCCCGCATTGTGGAGTTTATTTTGCATAACATCATATGTCGTTTTGGTATTCCATCCAAAATAGTCTCGGATAATGGAACGCATTTCAAGAACAAAGACGTGCGTGATTTGACCACAAAGTACAAGATTCAACACAAATTTTCAACACCCTATTATCCGCAGGCGAATGAGCAAGCAGAGGCGTCAAACAAAATGCTAGTTGCCATCCTTAAAAAGACCATCGCAGACAGTCATAAGGATTGGCACATTTAAATCCCACTTGCCCTATGGGCCTATCACACTAGCATTCGGAAACCCACTGGGGCCACTCCGTTTTCGCTTGTGTATGGCTCCAAGGCAGTCATGCCTCTCGAGTTGGAGATTCCTTCCTTGCGCATATCCATGCAAGAGTTCATCGATGATAATTCTACGCGGTAGGCCCGATTAGACCAGCTTACATTGCTTGACGAACGATGTGTTAATGCTCTCTAGCATTTACGTATTTATCAAGAGCGACTTAAGAAAGCTTACAACATGAAAGTTCACCTAAGGGACTTTCGGTTGGTGATTTGGTTTTGAAGGAAAACCAGCAAAATTCCAGTTTGCCGTCCCACCTAAGGGACAATTTTGCGGTAAATTGGTTAGGTCCATATATCATTGATAGCAAAATAGGACTTGGGACATACCGACTAGCTTCTCTTGATGGTATCAAGGAAACAAAACCCTTGAATATCAGTCATTTGCGACCATTTCATATCTAAGAGAGCCAAATCCCAAAAAGGCTCCAAGGATTCTTGCAATCGCTTGGTCAATTCCAAAAATGCTCCAAGGATTCTTGCAATAACTTGGTCATCCCAAAAAGGCTCCAAGGATTCTTGCAATCGCTTGGTCAATCCCAAAAATGCTCCAAGGATTCTTGCAATCGCTTGGTCAATCCAAAAAGGCTCCAAGGATTCTTGCAATCGCTTGGTCAATCCCAAAAATGCTCCAAGGATTCCTGCAATCGCTTGGTCAATCCAAAAATGCTCCAAGGATTCTTGCAATCGCTTGGTCAATCCAAAAATGCTCCAAGGATTCTTGCAATCGCTTGGTCAATCCAAAAATGCTTCCTGCAATCGCTTCGTCAATCCCAAAAGGCTCCAAGGATTCCTGCAATAGCTTGGTCAATCCCAAAAGGCTCCAAGGATTCCTGCAATCGCTTGGTCAATCCCAAAATGCTCCAAGGATTTCCATAATCGCTTGGTCAAAAATCAAGAAAATTCAAAAATAACAAAAATCATCAAAAACAACAAAAATTTGCATCTCATTTCTAGGCATACTCAAATTCATCAATAAGAGAGTTCTTCTCGCACTTCATCTTAATATTCACAAAAATAAATCCATCAAAAATACAAAAATACATAGCTGCATTAAATCATTGCACCCATACATTGCATATTTGTGGTCGTACAGGTCAAGGGCACCATAGGCTGTAATAAATCCGCTAGTCCATCTTGTTCCACACTATTCCATTTTACAAAAACAACAAAAACACCATGCCTTGCTTTTACCGTACTAGAGTCAGTGGTCTGATAATGTATCAAGGGTTTTTCGTGATTCAGTCATCATTTTTCTCTTTAGCCATGTAATGTATGAGGTCAGACAGATTTTACGAAGGTAGAGTTACACTTGAAATACACCTTGTTACGTAACATCCCAACACAAATTAAAACACATAAAAATTCCCAAGTTATGTGAACGAAAGATGAAACCTGCACAGTAATCTAGGTCACCATAAGTGAAACAGTTATCTTGCTCATACACCTGTGCGAATGACCCCAAGAATGCTAAGAGTTGGCAAAAGGACAAGCATCCTCCCTACCCAATTCCCTAAGAATCCCAAAGTTCTAAATAGTTGCAAAACATCAAAAATTTGCAAGCATCAAAACTCCAAAAATTTGACATACTACAGTGCACACATCAAAAGGCACAAACAATAGTGATTATCGTCACTCCATATCCCCAATCCCTTGCTCAAAATAAAAACAAATCAAAATAAACAGTGATTTTATCACTACAAAGCTGAAAGCACGAGATTCCGGGCAAAGGAAACACCAAGTGCGATTGCATTCAAAATTAAGTACGCTTAAGTCCTAGAAATGTAAATTGCATGAAATGGAAAAGAAACACATTGGAAGAGACACAATCAAATAGAGAAAACACAGCCCTTTCATTAATATCCCTTGATCTCTGTTACAATGACGTCTCCTCCCTTTTCAGGGGCTAGGAGCATAAATAGAGTTTGATTACAATCTCTGAATGATTCCTCTTTTCGCGTGCCCACGATTGCAATGGGCGGGCCAAGATGATGCCGGCCGCTGATGTCGATGAGTTCTTCGCCTCCGCTGCTTCTCCTACGAACAAAGAAACAACTAAGACGTCGGTAGCATCTGCCGCAAATGAAAAGCGTTTGCTCTCTAAAACTAACGAAATATGCATGTAAATATTTGCATGAAACAGTGATTACAGTGAGTCCAAATTGCTTCAAAACTTGACAGAAGGTAAGAAAAGTTACCAGAAGGCCACTGCCACTGAGACAGTCGGCCAATCTACTTTCCACTGGAAATCGTCCCTGGGTGGGACGATTTCTGACTATAAATCGTCCCTGGGTGGGACGATTTCTTCTATGTTGGGGAAGCCGACCCGACACTGCTCCAATGTCGGATCCCGAGGTCTCCAAAACACCTGTAGACAAGGGGGTTATGTAATTGGGGCCATTTTGGGACGACCCAGATGGTCGGATTTTCCCAATTTGGCCTCCACCCTCGGGAATTTGACCTTGACACCTGCAAGTTAGCGAGACGACAAAGCAATACAAAACATCCTAGAATTCGACCAAAAGTTACAAAATTGCAGCTATGGATTAATCAAACCTAATAACACAAAATGCAATCTAAAAAATAATCTAAAATGCTCAAAAACTAAAAATAGGACTTGGGAGGTGCGGGGGTGCCCAAGTGGGCCTCCCACCGTTGGCCCTCGATTTTGGAGCCAATCCACCAGGGATGGGCCCAAAACCTTTTAGGATTGGGGGGTCGGCGAATTGGTTGGTTCGGGTGTCCATGCGTTGGATTTGGGTAAGGTTCGAGCTTCCAAAGGCCACCCAACAACCTCCCTTGCAAAAGAGATTGGTGGATGTGGGAAGGTGAACCAAAAGGGATGCAAGTGGGTCTTCAATTTGGCAGCACTTCGTTGCTTGAAAACTCCTTCAACTTGTCTATTTTGGGTGAGAAAAGTCCCACCTTTTATAGACCCATGGGGTCTCTTTTGGGAGGGAAGCACAAATGCCATGTGTTGGCCATAGGCGCCATGTGGCGAGTCTTGTCTTCCCATGAGGGAGGGGAGTCCTCCATTGACTTGGGCTTTGATAAATGCTTTTTGTGACGGTCTTCTAACGGCCCCTCTGTCCACTTACACACGCGTGCAAGGCAGGAGTCATCAACTGACTGTTTTGGGCTGCCACTTGGCACCATTTGCCTTTTTGCCCGTTAAGCTTGGAAATCATCCCACCCAGGGACGATTTCAAAAATCGTCCCTGGGTGAGACGATTTCTATTTAGAAATCGTCCCTGGGTGAGACGATTACTAGGCAAAGTGTCCAAGTGTGCCAAATTGCTTCTTGACCTCACAAAATTGCTATGAAAGTGGTTAAGACCACTGTTTGACCTCTGAGGGCTGCCACGGGGGCTGTGTTTGTCAAAGCGATCAGTGTTTGCAGTCACATAATCGGATTGGTGTTGTTTTGGTGTCTACAGATGCCCCTTTTTGGGAAGCGGCTGCGGGTGACGCGGTCTTTGAGCAAAAATAGATAACCAAAGCACTAATGATTAGGGTTTCTTGGTAACCTAACCAACTTTTGATGCCCCAAGTATGGAAAGGGCATGCATTCTTGAATCCTTGCTTTTGACGAGCTAAGGAATTTGATTTCAAGTATTAACCTTGTTTTGGTGAGGTGTGACTTGAACTTAGACATTGATCAGTCATGAACAAGTGAAGGGCGTTTTTATCCTCAGGGGGAACCTTGTGTTCATGATTCACGAAATGCCAAGTGTTTGATTGATTTGATTGTTGCTTGTTTACTTCCCCAAGCAGGAGCGTGATTGTCTTTGTCAATGATTCTTTGAATGCATGTCGTTTTCCTTAATTGGGTGTGTGATTGTTGGTTGGTGACTAAGTGTGACTACCCCCTCAAGCGACGAATCGATGAGGGAATGACCTTCGTGAGAGAAGCGGCGAGTCGCTTGACCCAAGATGACTTGTGCAAGGGTGCCTTTAGAGGGTTTACCGTTAAGCGTGTGCAATTTTTCCAACATTTGGACCTATTTTTGGTGGGTGTTAACCCTTTTGGTGATGTCGTAATGAGGTGAAATCATCGAAAATCTAACTTCCCGTGGAGCGGTCCGGCTATTGTAGCCTTCTTGGGGAAGTAGGAGAGCGATAATTTGGACCTCGACATCGATTTTCTTTGCCTAGAGGTTAAGTGCATGAGCACTTGTGTCCGGCAATGCTTATTGCTTTGTTTTTGTTGAATTTTTTGTTGTTTTTGTTGTTTTTTTTTTTTTTTGTGACACCATTTGGGGATTAAATTGTCGAAAATCTGTCTTCCCGTGGAGCGGTCCGGCTATGGTAGCCTTCTTAGGGAGTAGGATAGTGATAATTTAGACCATTATTTTTCCAAGAGGTTAAGTGCAAGAGCACTTGTGTGGCAATGTTTATTGTTTTGTGTTGCATTTTTTTTGTTTTTGTTTTTTGTGACACCATTTGGGGATTAAATTGTCGGAAATCCGTCTTCTCGTGGAGGTCGGTATGGTAGCCTTCTTGGGAGTAGGATAGTGAAATGTAGACCGTCGTTTTGTATGCAAGAGGTTAAGTGCAAGAGCACTTGAGTGGTTTGTTTCTTTTGTGATCGTTTGGGGATGAAATTGTCAAATTCGTCTTCTGGGGGCGGTCCGTATGGTAGCCTTCTTAGGGAGTAGGATAGTGAAATGTAGACCGACATTTTTCTATGCTAAGAGGTTAAGTGCAAGAGCACTTGTGTTTAGCAATGTTTATTGCTTTTTGTTTTTGTGTTGCATTTATTTGTTGTTTTTGTTGTTTTGATTTTCTTTGATCTTGTGCATGATGGTTGATGAATATGGATGTATGCATGTTGATTTATTTTGATGGATGCATATGCTATGATGAATGCAAATGGTTTTGATTTATATGTGATATGCAGGAATGAAATGGATGAATGGGGTTTGTGATGTTTGGCTATGGCACCAGAGTGGGGCCATTTAGAACTCTGTATTTTGTTTTTAGGCGATTGTTGCGATGCATGACTTTGTATGTATACATGTGTTTTTTTTTTTTTTTTTTTTTTTTTTTTGTTTTTTTTGATGGTATTTGTAAGGATGAAAAGTAGCGCAGTTGGTTTAGAAATGTAGCTAAGGTTTCTCCGAGACTCAGGAGCGGTTTTAACTCACTAGCCATGTCTGTACTTTATCTTACAAGACTTTTGAACAAGGTATGAATCGGACTTGTTTTTGACCAAGTTATTTCACATCCCTGTGTGTGCAATTGAGTTCATTTAGTGGTATTTGTTAGGATACCGCCAGTGCCAGATGGGCTTTCAACCGAACCTGTGCTGAGGATCACCTAATTAGCTCCACGAATTCCTTTGTTGTATGTACTAAGATTAATCTGCGGTGTAATCCAGGATGCCATAAGCTAGCTCATCCACATGCAAACATTGATCTGTACGCAAGTTAATGTGACAGATATATCGTCATGCGGGAGGTTTACTTCTATTACCGATAGGCTATCAACCAAATTGGTACAAAAGCTTGCCTTATGACCTACAGAATCTTTGAGAGTTCCAGGGATTCAAGGTCAACTCCCTTCTTTTCTTCAATTGTATTGGGATACTTGCTCTTTTGTAGTGATAAGATCACTGTTTATTTTGATTTGTTTTTCTTTTGAGCAAGGGATTGGGGATATGGAGTGATGAAAATCACTGTTGTTTGTGCCTTTTGATGTGTGCACTATAGTTTGTCAAATTTGGAGTTTTGACATTTTGCAAATTTTTGTGTTTTGCAACTGTTGAGGACTTTAGGGATTCTTAGGGAATTGGGTAGGGAGGATGCTTGTCCTTTTGCCAACTCTCAGCATTCTAGGGGTCATTCGCACCGGGGGATGAGCAAGATAACCGTTTCGCTTGTGGTGACCTAGATTATTTTGGAGGTTTCGTCTTTCGTTCACACAATTTGGGAATTTTAGTGTTTTGATTTGTGTTGGGATGTTACGTAACAAGGTGTATTTCAAGTATGACTCTACCTTCGTAAAATATGTTCGACTTGGTACACTACATGGCTAAAGAGGAAAATGATGGTGAATCATTGAAACTCTTGGTACATTCCCAGACCACCGACTGTAGTGTGGTAAAAGTTATGCTTGGTGTTTTTGTTGTTTTTGATGAATTCGAGTATGCCTAGAATTGAGATGCAAATCTTTGTTGTTTTTGATGATTTTTGTTGTTTTGTTTTTGTTGAATTTCTTGATTTTTTTTTGACCAAACGATTGCGATAATCGTTGGAGCTTTTGGGTTGACCAAGAGATTGCGATAATCCTTGGAGCTTTTGTGAGTGAATTTGGAGATTTTGTGACCAAGAGATTGCGATAATCCTTGGAGCTTTTGGTTGACCAAGAGATTGCGATAATCCTTGGAGCTTTTGGGTTGACCAAGAGATTGCGATAATCCTTGGAGCTTTTTGGATGACCAAGAGATTGCGATAATCCTTGGAGCTTTTTGGTGACCAAGAGATTGCGATAATCCTTGGAGCTTTTTGGATTGACCAAGAGATTGCGATAATCCTTGGAGCTTTTGGGTTGACCAAGAGATTGCGATAATCCTTGGAGCTTTTTGGATGACCAAGAGATTGCGATAATCCTTGGAGCTTTTGGGTTGACCAAGGAGTGCACGATAATCCTTGGAGCTTTTGGTGACCAATGCGTATCCTTGGAGCTTTTTGCGTCTGAGTTTTGGTTGACCAAGAGATTGCGATAATCCTTGGAGCTTTTTTTTTTTTGGTACATGGCTTTCTTAGATATGAAATGGTCGCAAATGACTGATATTCAAGGGTTCTGTTTCCTTGATACCGTCAAGAGAAGCTAGCCTGTATGTTCCTGGTCCTATTTTGCTATCAATGACATAAGGACCTAGCCAATTTGCCGTGAATTTGTCTCTCATATGGGACGGCAAATTAGAGTTTTGTTGGTTTTCCTTCAGAACCAGATCACCAACCCGAAAGTCTCTTAGGTGAACTTTCATGTTGTAAGCTCTCTTAAGCCGCTCTTGATAGATACGTAAGTGCTCGAGAGCATTAACGCGTCTTTCGTCAAGCAACGTAAGTTGGTCTAACCGGGCTTGCCGTGCGGTGTCATCATCGATGAATTCCTGCATTGATATGCGGAGGGAAGGAATTTCCAACTCGAGAGGCATTACTGCCTCACGAGCCATACACTAGTGAAAACGGAGTTGCCCCGGTGGGCGTCCGAATGCTAGTGCGATAAGCCCAAAGGGCAAGTGGGATTTGTATGTGCCAATCCTTATGATCATGCTGCGACGGTCTTTTTAAGGATGGCGACTAGCGTTTTGTTTGACGCCTCTGCTTGCCCATTTGCTTGCGGATAATAGGGTGTTGAAAAGCTGTGCTGAATTTTGTACTTTGTGGTTAAAGCACGCACGTCTTTGTTCTTGAATGATGGCCCATTATCCGAGATTATTTTGGATGGAATACCAAAACGACATATGATGTAATGCAAAATGAACTCCGCAATGCGGGGTCCTGTCGTAGAGGTTAACGGAATTGCTTCCACCCATTTGGTAAAATATTATGTGGCCGTTATGATAAACGTGTGACGGCCTGATGATGCGGGGAGATCTTTCTGATTAGATCGAGGCCCCACTTGCGAAAATGGCCAAGCAGACTGGACTGTATGTAGGGCCTGGGAAGGTGCGTGCATTAAATTGGCATGATGTTGACATTTTACGCACCTCTTGACATACGCGCAGCAATCTCGCTCTAAAGATGGCCAATAATAGCCCATGCGAAGAATGCGCTTTGCAATGGCCATACCACTGAAGTGGCCTCCACATGTACCGTCATGCGCTTGGGTGGTTGCCCAAGTGGACTCTTGCTGGTCCAAACAACAAAGAAGAATTCCGTCGTAGGCTGCGACGATACAAAATGTCTCCTATCAAGACATATTTTGCCGCTTTCGTTTGAATGTTCGTTTTGCGGCTTGCGTCAATCCAAAGGGTAGATTACCTAACTTGAGGTAGTCTCTTATTGGTAAATACCAGTCCTGTTGATCGGATACCTCGACAGTTTGAACAGCCAATCCCTTTTGGAGTTCTTCCCTAACAAATGCTGATTGGGATAGAACTTGTAAGAATAGCGTTGTGTTGCTATTAATGGGAGTGGGGGAGAACAAAGACCCCCGGTTGGCATGTTTCAAATAGTCTCGGATTCGAAAGAACTTATCCGAAGATGGTTCGATCTGGATCATGTGGATTCCTGGCGTCAAGTCTGAGCTTGCGCGCTCCATCGCGGGTTGCGATAAGGTTTTGACCTGAATGGTTGTTATATCACCGAAAAGGTCTTGCGGGATTAGTGACCCTAAGGAGGCCATTGTGTCCGCAAAACGATTCGATGATCGAGGGAGTGCCTCGATGTCATACCACTCAAGTTTTGCCAGGAATTTATCCACGAGGGCTTTATAGGCCTTTAGAACTGGGCATTTGCATTGATATACCCCTTTGACTTGATTGACGATTAACAGCGAATCACCAAAGATGTTCAGTCTTTTGATGTTCATGGCGATTGTTGTACGAAGACCTAGGAGCAAGGCTTCATATTCTGCATTGTTGTTGGTGCACTTGAAGTTTAATTTAAATGACGAGGGGCATTGGAGCGCCCTGCGGTGTGAAGAATACAATTCTGCGCCACCACCTTGCTCGCATTTAGAACCATCAAAAAATAAGGTTATGTCGGCACTGAGACTCGGGCTCTTCGGAATCTGGCGATTACGAGACATGGAAGACCTCATCATCGGGTAGTTCTATGACTAGAGGCTGATCGTCTTCAAGAGGAGCCTCTGCTAGTTGATCGGCTATGACTTGTCCTTTTATAGATTTTTGCCCAATAAACTCAATGTCAAATTCCGTCAACAACATGATCCATTTCGCCGTGCGGCTACTATGATAAGTACGACTCATCATGTATCGCAATGGATTCTCCTTAGACACAACATACGTCGTGTTGCTCAGCATGTAATGGCGTAGCCTCTTTGTAGCAAACACCACTGCCAAGCAGAGTTTCTCAACGTATGCATAGTTAAGTTCGTAGCCCGACCAGGGTGCGGCTAAGATAGTAAGTAGCCTGTTCTTTGTGAAGTTCATTCTTACGGGCTAGCATTGCGCCCGGTGCCACCTCGATAGGCTGAGATGTATAAGTAGAACGGCACACCTGGTCTAGGCGGTGCCAATGCGCGGCGAAGCCAAGTATTGTTTGATTTCGTCAAAGGTGAGTGGCACTCGTCATCCCAATGAAATGTGACCCCCTTGTGCAATAATTTGTTCATTGGTCGGCATTTGTCAGATAATTGTGCTATGAAGCGTTTAATCGACGCGACCTTTCCTTGCGGACTTCGAAGCTGCTTGATAGTGGTTGGGGGAGCCATTTCAAGGATTGCCTTGACTTTGTTTGGGTCCACTTCGATGCCTCTCTTGGAGACTATAAAACCCAAGAGTTTTCCGAGATGTGACGCCGAACACGCACTTCTTGGGATTCAGATTGACCTTATGCTCTATGAGGCGATCGAGAATCTTGCTTAAGTCATCGAGATGATCTGAGCGCAAGAGAGACTTGGCTAACAAATCATCCATGTAATCTTCCAAAGTTTTGTGCATGTAATCGTGGAAGATATACGTCATAGCACGTTGGTATGTAGCGCCAGCATTTTTAAGGCCAAAAGGCATGACCTTATAGCAAAATGTCCCCCAAGGCGTTGTGAATGCCGTTTTGAGTTGGTCTTCGGGATTGATACGAATTTGATTGTATCTGAGAAACCGTCCATTAGGGAGAGCATTTCGTGACCTGTTGTAGCGTCTACCAATGCGTCGATGCTTGGCAAGGGGAAATCATCCTTAGGACTCGCTTTGTTTAGGTCTCGAAAGTCGGTGCATATGCGAATCCTCCCGTCGGGCTTCTTGACGGGAACCATGTTGGACAACCATGGCGGATAATCCACGCGAGATGACAAATTGTGCATCCAACAGCTTTTGCAATTCGTCTTTGACCATCAAGGCCACTGTTGGGTGCATCTTTCTTAGTTTTTGCTTTACAGGCTTGATTTTTGGATCAAGCGTTAAGTTGTGCATGACTAGCTGCGGGTCTAGTCCTGGCATATCTTTGTATGACCATGCAAAAACTTCCTTCTTTTCTTTAAGAAGGGCAATGTAATCGGCTTGCTCTTCGGGGGAAAGGCTTACCCCCAGCTTGAGAATCCGTGGATTCATTGGATCTATGCCGATGTCTACGTCAGTCGTCTCTTCGACTGACATGTGGGATCCGTCCTCCAACTGATGTGGAGTTGGGATTAAATGGATATCATCGAGTGAGTTAAGATCTGCGTTTGGGACCTCGGGTCCCTCTTCAGCTTGAAAAATATCTTGAGTTGTCCTTGGGGTAAAATGAAGCATTTCATCGAAAGGCCGATACTACGATGGTGACAATGGTGAATTGACGCGATCCCAATCAATGGCATCCATGTTTAGATGCAATGACCATGATGGATCGGTCGGATTGCGGATGGGTGTGGTCAAATCAATGGAGATCATGTGGATGGAATGAATTTGGTCTCCAGAACCACGGGTGTGATGACTTAATTCTTTTAGGTGTTCCCTATACTCTGGATCTGGCTCTACGGGAACAGGCACGAATGGATCCTCTCTAGGTGCAAATTCATCTCTATGTGTGAAAAGGAAGGCGGGGTCTTCCCTCGGTACTGTTGTCCTGATGGGATCTCGAGGTGGACGATGCTCATCTTGAATTTGGAGCCATAGGCCTAACACTTGGTCCCACCTTGTTGGGTCTACGTGCCATTCATGTCCTAATCGTATACCCATTTGTCCCATTAGATCTTCATGAGTTAGAGCGCGGTGATGTCGTCGCGCATGTACGAGATAGTCCATTTCGGTTTCGTCTTCGAATCGCTTTCATAGATCCAAAATTGTTCATCCTCTTCGACATCTGTTGCTTGCGACATTGAGGACTCTTCCTGTTCCGGTGAATTAATCTGGTCCCATTGCGGTTGTTCCACTCTTAGTGGAGGGACCTGATTCTTTTGAGGCTGTGTTATTTCATCCGGAACCTCTAAGGGGAACAGTTTCAGAAAAATGTCTGGCAGCCGTTGTTGTTCTCTTTGAGGATTGCTCTCTGAACTTTCACCTCTCTCTAGCAAAGGAGAGGGATTATTGCTATTTCCGGGGGTGTTTGTAGACCATGGGAGATAATCCCCTAAGGTGTATTCTGTGTTTGGATTGGCGTACGGGTCTTGTGCCAATCCCCCCCTGTTGCCTATTTCTAGGCCTTGCATATTTTCAACCAAGATGTCTAATGGCAGGGGATGGTTGAACCCTACCCCTGACTTGTCATATGGCATCGATATCTTGGTTGGCAAAGGATCCGCATCCCTTGCTCATATCTGCCTAGCCCATACCCATGCCAATTGCATTGTTCGAGATATTTTAGGGCAAATTCTGGGTTCGACAGATAATTGATGTTTTCGACAAAAGGCTCTTCATCTGTTTCCTTTTGTTCGCATGGTTGAGAACCATGATCAAGGCCCCCATACACAAAATTCGTTTGGTTCGGTGGGTAGCCTAGAGGGACGATTGTTCCAATGGGAAGGCGAGGTCTTCCCATGTCTTGTCTTGACTCCGAGTGTGGGGGTTGCCACAACATTTTGCACTAAGTATTCCCCCGAGGCCCGTACTTGCCATCTCAACAGTGATTTTTGATGATTGGGTAAGAGGAAACGGTAGTCCTTCTTGAGTCCATTCCATGTTTGGTGGTTCAGGAATCTTGGTTTCCGTTGCGTTGGGCGCTTCCTCTGTTGATATCGTTGAAATCGTGGGCAACCCCTCTTCTAGAGGCTTAACCTCTTCCATGATTTGCTTTCCCTTGTCCTTCTGTTGGGCCACGATAGGTGGCGTTGATGATGAAGGAGTAGGTGATGAAGTCTCACCTGGTTGGGATTTTGCCTTGTTGGCCACCAGTGGTACTTGCGGTATCGGACCCTGTTTAGATGGATTTAATTGAAAATCCAAATGCGTTGATGGGAGGGTCGATTGAGGTATGAATTGTACCGCATTGCAATACTTGAAGGGCTCTAAGTCCATTGGGACTACATGTATTTGCCCTTCATAGGCATACTTCAAGAACTGGTGTGCGATCGAGGGGACACACTTCATGTCCCTGATCCAAGGCCGCCCTAGCAGTATATTATAAGCCATTTCGCCTTCCAGCACATGGCACAGTGTGGGTATTGACTTTTGTCCTACCTGTATAGGCAGAACAACCGTGCCGACTGTCGAGCAAATTGCATCGTTAAAAGCTCGCAGTGTGTACGTGGAAGCGGTGATGTGAGAGGCTGGTAGTTTTAAATGTTTCAACGCTGCAGTGGTTATAATGTTCTTTGGACGAGCCGGTATCTATCGGCACTCTCTTGTACGGGATCCCGTTGACCCGCGCGATAACGTGCGGGGGTGGATCCGGCATGTCATTTGATATCGTTTTGACCTCGTTTTCTTTGAATGTGATGACTAGGCTCCGTACATTGTTTCACATGTCCCACGAAGGCGTTGAAAGAATTTGCTTCGTGGGGTTGTACTTCAATGGCTTTTAAAATGTCCATAAGAGCTTCTCTATGGGGAGCTGATTGTTGAATAAGCTCGTAGATGGACAGCCTAGCCGACGTGGTCCGCAAACTCTGCGTGAGTTTGGTTCGTATCGTGACCTCAGGTCTAGGCGGAGGTAACTGCGTTGGGCGTTGTTGAGGCTGCGATGTCGACGGAACTTCCCTCGTAGCTACCTCGGGGGCAGCTGCTGGGTATCTTTTGTTCCTTGTTACAATGCTAATCATTCCCACAAATCCTTGCGCGGGAAGATCTTGTCGCACCTCGTTAATCTGGAGCGGTTTTGTCTGTGCCTCGTGGGCAGGCAAGGGGTCCTTGAATACCCCCATTTGTTGGTTGTTAGGTGCGATGGGGTTGTCCACGACCAATGTTCGGTTGTCGATCAAATCCTGGACTAGTTCTTTGAATTTCCAGCACCCATTTAGGTCATGTCCTCTGCGCCTATGGAATCTGCAATACAATTCCTCCCTATACCCCCTAGGCTTGGGAATGTTAGGGTCAAAAATTTGGATTTCCGCGGAGTAACTAAATTTGCCGGCGACAAGCGGTCAAATAAGGAGTCCCTAGACTCCGCATACGGGGTGAATTGTCGCCTAGGGTGACGGCTAGCGATCTTGCTCCTGTCTTCTGTTATCTCTTTCGTAAGCGGAGAGCCTTTGCACGGTAGTTAGCCTTTTGAGGCTGCGTTTCTTGCACAAGCGCGGGGACATTTATCGCAACTTGGTTGGTTGCGGCGTGTTGTGGTTGCGTTGTCCCGGTTTTAGTGGTTTTATTCCACTCTTTCTTCTTAGGCTTGGCAATTGCGCCTTCGCCTATCTTAATCTCTTCTATGACTCTGGCTTGCGCCAAAGCTTCTTCTAAGTTGTCGTATTGTCGCAGCAACAATAGACCAGAGATTGATTTTAAGCAACTTTTTGCGAACATTTGCGTGAGGTCCGACATGGGAGGACGGTAGGGTAACTTAGAAAGCAAAGCTCTCCATCGGTTCCCGTACTGCTGCCATTGTTTCCTCCTCAAATTGTTTAAGGCTAGCAAGATCACTAAGTGATGCCTTCTTCCTTGTGTTGAAGGCGAAACGTTCAAGAAACGCATCTACTAGGCTGATCTAAGTTGCTTATGCTTGTGTTTGGGCAGTTGTGTGAACCAATCCGAGGCGGGGCCTGCGAATGTGGTTATGAATGTTCTAAGCAATAATGCGTCATTATCTTGAATGCCGAAGCATTGGCTTAGAAATCGTGTAACATGTTCCTGTGCGTCCTCTTCACCTTTAAAAGCGCCAATTGAGGCAACTTGAAGTGTTCGGGGTAAAGAGGTGTAGGCAGCGAGGGATGCACCGGATTATTGCGGAGTAGACGTAATGTGGGCTTTTGATGCCCAGCGGCTTTTGTCTCCACGAGACTCCAAACGCTCCAATAGCGCTTGGTATGCATCGAAAGATTTTATTTCTTCCTCTCTTGTTCGCTCTTGTTGCAAGTTACGGTAAACTGGAGGCCTATGGAGGGGTGGCCGAATGGCATCCTTCCTGCCTTGATGGGGAGTTTCAACATATTCCTCTTATGGTTCATACTCCTCGTAAAATTCTTGAGGAGTCTACGGGCGAAACCTATGACCACTGATCAAGCTCTTGCTTGAAGGTACCCATCATTGTATCGGGGAGTAGCCTCCCTCTCGAATCTATGGGGTCTTGGAGGCCGAGCTTGACGAGGTCGTGGAGACCTGTCCTGCACCAACGGATTACGCCTCTCATCTTGTTCGGCTCTTTGGATGCGAGGGGTTGGCCCCCTCTCAGGTATTTCATAGCGTAACTCATCCGCTTCGCGTTGCATGCGTTCTTTATCCAAGCGGTATTGATACTCTATCTCTTGCTGACTTTGTTTAAGCCGCATGATTTGGGCTTGACGGGTGGTATATCTGGCGACAGTCGGGTCAATTTGATCTACCCTATTTTGTTCAGAAGGTTCAAATGTTCCTCCTATGGGTTTACCTCGGTTTTGATGCTCTAAAATCTCAAGGGGTCGCTTCCCTCTGTCGAGGTAGGCGGTATGTGCTCGAGGTTTCGGCCTCAAGGGGTGATCATGATATCCGGCTGGTGCAGAAGCATAAGGTTCCCGAGTTGTATGTTGTTGTCCTTGAGGAATGCGATGATCTTCCTCATATTCTCTCTCATAGGTGCGTAAGGGGCAGGCGGAGTTAGGTCGCCCTGTGTGAGGAACCCTACGCTCTGGATTTGGTCTCTCTGTTCTGATGAGAGGTAAAGAAGGGATGCCATATCCACGTTGCCCCTCCAAATGGACGGTGTGCCTGTTTAGCGCTTCATCGCGCGGTGGCCACTCATGCCTAACTTCAAGAGGTGATTCTCTATTTATGTCAAGGTCTACATGTAAGGCATCTTCCCGAAAGGGGCTGCTTTGAATAGGCATACCCCACCGAGGATTATGAATTGGATTCTTTTGTAGGTTTGACCTATAAGGCGGTATGACCAAATCCTCAGGACTGAAGTGAAGGCGACTTGCGCCTGCTTTTTGTGTACCTTCCGGAGCTTCTGCCCTTGATTGGGCTTGATTGCGGGTGTACACCATTGCGGTGCTTCTATGCTATCTAAATAAGTTTTTATCTCGTTTTTATGATTTTCTTTTTTTTTTGTCTACACTAAGCAGAATTAAACACACACATTCACAAAACCGTGATTATCTCTTTTAAGGATTCTTGGTGTGTCCTAAACTGGTTTAGTGCATTTTGATGTTTTGTTTTGTTTTTGTAGGTTTTGTAGAACGTTTAAATGCATCATGTAGGCTCTTATAACTCCAAAAAGGTCGCCCCTTCAATATACCGGCCAGGCCGATATACCAACCTCTCTATATACCCGCCCTTACGAGAGGGAGACTATAGGTACGTGAGAGGAGAAGGTACGTGGTACGTAGGCGGTACGAAAGGGGGATTGTCCTGTTAATGGCACCTACCATAGAAAACTTATCCTCGCGCGCATGGGAATCACCCCAGCTACGCTCGGTCTGTCTTCGTCAGGATTTACGCCTAACAACAGTTGACAATCGGGAAATGGATGCAAATCAAGCCAAGGTGGTGATTAAATCCACCAATGGTCTTGATCAAGGGCTGGGGTCTTACGACCAGCTCCTTGGTTTAATATTGTTTCGTGATGTGTGTGGGGTTCATTTTATCCAGCGAAAATGAAACATGCATGAATGACTTTTCCTAAGCAATGCAAGCTAAAATGAAAACAGTCAAAGAAACAGAAACAGAAACAGAAAATTTCAACAGAGATGATAAAATCCCTACCTCTTCTCTGCCTGCTCCAGTTGCCTCTGAATTTCTGCTCTGAAAAGTTGCAGACAGAAAATCGTCCCTTGGTGAGACGATTAACAGAACAGAAATCGTCCCTGGCAGAGACGATTTTAAAATCGTCTCAGGGTGAGACGATTTCCAGAACAGAAATCGTCCCTTGCAGAGACGATTAACAGTCTGCAAGAAAAATGTACCTGTAAAACACAAAACACAAAAACCCAATTAGTTTTTCTGTGATATTAAAAACAGGGAACAGGTCCCACCGTGATCGCCACTGAAAGCACGAGATTCCGGGCAAAGGAAACACCAAGTGCGATTGCATTCAAAATTAAGTACGCTTAAGTCCTAGAAATGTAAATTGCATGAAATGGAAAAGAAACACATTGGAAGAGACACAATCAAATAGAGAAAACACAGCCCTTTCATTAATATCCCTTGATCTCTGTTACAATGACGTCTCCTCCCTTTTCAGGGGCTAGGAGCGCAAATAGAGTTTGATTACAATCTCTGAATGATTCCTCTTTCCGCGTGCCCACGATTGCAATGGGCGGGCCAAGATGATGCCGTCGCTGATGTCGATGAGTTCTTCGCCTCCGCTGCTTCTCCTACGAACAAAGAAATGACCAAGACGTTAGTAGCATCTGCCGCAAATGAAAAGCGTTTGCTCTCTAAAACTAACGAAATATGCATGTAAATATTTGCCCAGAAACAGTGAATACAGTGAATCCAAATTGCTTCAAAACTTGACAGAAGGTAAGAAAAGTTACCAGAAGGCCACTGCCACTGAGACAGTCGGCCAATCTACTTTCCACTGGAAATCGTCCCTGGGTGGGACGATTTCTGACTGTAAATCGTCCCTGGGTGGGACGATTTCTTCGTGTTGGGGAAGCCGAACCGACACGCTCCAATGTCGGATCCCGAGGTCTCCAAAACACCTGCAGACAAGGGGGTTATGTAATTGGGGCCATTTTGGGACGACCCAGATGGTCGGATTCTCCCAATTTGGCCTCTATCTTCGGGAATTTGATGTTGCCACCTGCAAGTTAGCGAAACGACAAAGCAACACAAAACATCCTAGAATCTGACCAAAAGTTACAAAATTGCAGCTATGGATTAATCAAACCTAGTAACACAAAATGCAATCTAAAAAATAATCTAAAATGCTCAAAAACTAAAAATAGGACTTGGGAGGTGCGGGGGTGCCCAAGTGGGCCTCCCACCGTTGGCCCTCGATTTTGGAGCCAATCCACCAGGGATGGGCCCAAAACCTTTTAGGATTGGGGGGTCGGCGAATTGGTTGGTTCAGGTGTCCATGCGTTGGATTTGGGTAAGGTTCGAGCTTCCAAAGGCCACCCAACAACCTCCCTTGCAAAAGAGATTGGTGGATGTGGGAAGGTGAACCAAAAGGGATGCAAGTGGGTCTTCAATTCGGCAGCACTTCGTTGCTTGAAAACTCCTTCAACCTGTCTCTTTTGGGTGAGAAAAGTCCCACCTTTTATAGACCCATGGGGTCTCTTTTGGGAGGGAAGCACAAATGCCATGTGTTGGCCATAGGCGCCATGTGGCAGTCTTGTCTTCCCATGAGGGAGGGGAGTCCTCCATTGACTTGGGCTTTGATAAATGCCTTTTGTGACGAGTCTTCTAACGGCCCCTTTGCCCACTTACACACGCGTGCAAGGCAGGAGTCATCAACTGACTGTTATGGGCTGCCACTTGGCCTCATTTGCCTTTTTGCCCGTTAAACTTGGAAATCGTCCCACCCAGGGACGATTTCAGAAATCATCCCTGGGTGAGACGATTTCAATTCAAAAATCGTCCCTGGGTGAGACGATTACTAGGCAAAGTGTCTAAGTGTGCCAAATTGCTTCTTGACCTCACAAAATTGCTATGAAAGTGGTTAAGACCACTGTTTGACCTCTGAGGGCTGCCCTAGGGGCTGTGTTTGTCAAAGTGATCAGTGTTTGCAGTCACATAATTGGATTGGTGCTGTTTTGGTGTCTAAACAAACGAGCAAGTATCCCAATACAATTGAAGAAAAGAAGGGAGTTGAACTTGAATCCCTAGAACTCTCAGCATTCTAATGGGTCATGAGGCAAGCCTCAGTATCGGTTTGGTTGATAGCCTATCGGTCACTGGCGGTAAAACTCTCGCATGAAGATATATCTATCACATTAACTTGTGTACAAATCAATATTTGCATGTGGATGAGCTAGCTTATGGTATCCTAGATAACACCGTAGATTAATCTAACTAAATACAACAAAGGAGATAGTGGAGCTAGGTAGGTGATCCTTAGTACAGGTTCGGTTGAAATCCCATCTGGCACTGGCGGTATCCTGACAAATACCACATAAATGAACTCAATTGCACACACAGGGATGTGAAATAACTTGGTCAAAAACAAGTCCGATTCATACCTTGTTTGAAAGTCTTGTAGGATACAGTACAGTCATGGATAATAAGTTAAAACCGTCTGAGTCTCAGAAAACCTTAGCTACATTTCTAAACCAACTGCGCTACTTTTCATCCTTACAATACCATCAGAAAATACAAAAACAAAAGAAAAACCACATGTCTACATACAAAGTCATGTATCATAGCAATCGCGTCAAAACAAAATAATGGAGTTCTAAATAGTCTATGGTGCCATAGCCACACATCACAAAGTCCATCCATCCATTTCATCTCTGCATATCACATACATTTGCATTCATCACAACATATGCATCCATCAATATAAAGTAGCATGCATCCACCAACATCAATCATTGTGCATAAAATCATGACATATACACAAAGAAAAAAAATCAAAACAACAAAAACATCACAAAAATGCAACACAAAAACATAAGCAATAAGCATTGCCGGACACAAGTGCTCTTGCACTTAAAACTCTTGGCATAAAAAAATCGATGTCGGGGTTCAAATTGTCACTCTCCTACTTCCCCAAGAAGGCTACCATAGCCGAACCGCTCCACGGGAAGATGGGTTGTTGATGATTTCACCCCATTATGGCATCACCAAAAGGGTTAACACCCACCAAAAATAGGTCCAAATGTCGGGAAACTGCACGTGCTTAAATGGTAAAACATCTCAAGGCACCCTTGCACAAGTCATCTTGGGTCAAGCGACTCGTCGCTTTTCTCACGAAGGTCATTCCCTCATCGATTCGTCGCTTGAGGGGGTAGTCACACTTAGTCACCAATCAACAAGCACACACCCAATCAGGGCAATGACATGCATTCAAAGAATCATTGACAAAGACGATCACGCTCCTGCTTGGGGCAGTAAACAAGCAATCATTAAATTGATCAAACACTTGGCATTCCCGAAGCATGAACACAAGGTTGCCTCTGTGGACAAAAGGTTACACCCTTTGCCTAATCATGACTGATCAATGTCCAAGCTCAAGTCACACCTCACCAAAATAGGTTAACGCTTGAAATCAAATTCCTTAGCTCGTCAGAAGCAAGGATTCAAAGAATGCATGCCATTTCCATACTTGGGGCATCAAAAGTTGGTTAGGTTACCAAGAAACCCTAATCATTAGTGCTTTGGTTTTCTATTTTTGCTCAGCACTACGTCACCCACAATACTTCCCAAAAAGGGGCATCTGTAGACACCAAAACAGCACCCATCCGATTAAGTGACTACAAACACTGATCGCATTGACACACACAGCTTTTAGGGCAGCCCTCAGAGGTCAAACAGTGGTCCTAACCACTCACACAGCAGTATATAAGGTCAAAAAATGAGCAGAGCAAAGATGGTCGTCTTAGACAAGCCTTATCAAAGCAAGACAAAGTCTTCAAAGCAAAGCCCTCGTCAAAATCTAGGCCGAAGTGTCGCGATATCGGGACACTTCGGGCCCTTTGCCAAAGCCGGGCCGAAGTGTCACAATATCGCGACACTTCGGGCCCTTTTCCAAAGCCGGGCCGAAGTGTCGTGATATCGCGACACTTCGGGCCCTTTTCCAAATCCGGGCCGAAGTGTCGCGATATCGCGACACTTCGGGCCCTTTGCCCAAGCCGGGCCGAAGTGTCACGATATTATGACACTTTGGACCCTTTTCCAAAACCGGGCCGAAGTGTCGCGATATCGCGACACTTCGGGCCCTTTTCCAAAATCGGGCCGAAGTGTCGCGATATCTCGACTCTTTGGGCCCTTTGCCAAAGCCGGGCCGAAGTGTCGCGATATCGCGACACTTCGAGCCCTTTGCCCAAGCCGGGCCAAAGTGTCGTGATATCGCGACACTTCGGGCCCTTTGCCAAAGCCGGGCCAAAGTGTCGCGATATCGCGACACTTCGGGCCCTTTGCCAAAGCTAGGCCAAAGTGTCGCGATATCGTGACACTTCGGGCCCTTTGCCCAAGCCGGGCCGAAGTGTCGCGATATCGTGACAATTCGGGCCCTTTGCCCAAGCAGGGCCGAAGTGTCGCGATATCGCGACACTTCGGGCCCTTGCCCAAGCCGGGCCGAAGTGTCACGATATCGCGACACTTCGGGCCATTTTCCAAAGCCGGGCCGAAGTGTCGCGATATCGCGACACTTCGGGCCCTTTGCCAAAGCTGGGCCGAAGTGTCGCGATATCGCGACACTTCGGGCCCTTTTCCAAAGCTGGGTCGAAGTGTCACAATATCGAGACACTTTGGGCCCTTTGCCCAAGCCGGACCGAAGTGTCACGATATCGCGACACTTCGGGCCCTATGCCCAAGCCGGGCCGAAGTGTCGTGATATCGCGACACTTCGGGCCCTATAGCCAAAGCCGGGCCGAAGTGTCGACACTTTGGGCCCTATAGCCCAAGCCGGGCCGAAGTGTCACGATATCGTGACACTTCGCCCCCTATAGCCCAAGCCGAGCCGAAGTGTCGCGATATCGCGACACTTCGCGCCCTATAGCCAAATCCCGATCGAAGTTTCACGATATCGCGACACTTCGGTCCCCAAGCCAAGACCCGGCTGAAGTGTCGTGATATCACGACACTTCGACATCAAAGGCAGAAGTAGTCAAAGTCAACATTCAAAGGCAGACATTCGACCATTCAAGAGGCGCCATTAAAACATCCAAGGAATGACGGCCACGTGGCACCCCTACGTGCCCCTTTTCAAAGAGACCACGTGGGTCTGTAAAAACGGTGGACTTCACCAACTGCAGTAATGAGACGAGCAGTCTCAACAACAAATCCAGTCCGAGGCCATGCCTCATAACTACTGATGTGAGTTCCCGATGACAATCTCAAGGCGAGCCATGTCTCATAATCATCTGACAAGAGTCAAATCTCAGCGGCGCCTGCAGATTTAGGGTTTTGACATTAATGCTTCAGAGGCAAAATCCTCTATAAAAACTAGCTCAATGCAATGTAAAAAAGGACCTGAACGAAGCATTTTAAAAATACAATGAAGTGCTATTCATTTGAAGACCCGATTGCACCAGTTTGAGTTCACCTTCTTCACATCTAGAATCTCTTACAAAATAGAGGTTGGTGGGTGGTTCTCAAAAGCGTGAATCTGACTTCCATACCCGATAGTGGATCACTACATCCCACTAATTCGACGACAACTCAATACAAAATATTATGGGCCCTTCCTTATTGGATTGGTGCCATAATTAAATTCTAATGGGGGCGGCCCGCTTGGGCACCCCATACCTTTTCTTGTTGATTTCGCTTTAATATATATCATGTTCTTGCGTGTTATCCTGTATTAATGTTCTGCATTATATGTTCGATAAAGACAGATAAATAGAAAGAACAGATCTCATTAATAATGTTATCTTTGTTTGTTCTGCATTCTTTTGCATCGGTTTCTCATTAACCATTTACGTAAGGTTAGGACAGATCTGCAGGTGGTGTTTTATCCTGCATTAGGGTTCTTTTTGCATTACGTGTTTAATATATATATCGATATTATTATGCTCTCGTGTTTCTTTTCGATCTCTCTATTTCTAATGGCAGCGGCCTCCTAGTAAAGTTTTCTATCCTCTGTAGAATTTGCAAATCTCACGTCTTTCATTGCGGTATTACATTCTACGTTAACTTGTTAGACATATTACGTACTATGTTCTACGTTCTGTCGTTTTAGTGCTGATTCTGATTAAACGTGCATGTCATCTACACTCGTCTATGCACGGTTTTTAATGATCTCAAGAATACATCTTTCATCTTTTTTTTTTAAGAAGTAAATGTTTTATGTTAACACAGGTGCTACTAACGCGTTTATTTGTTTCTTTGACTGCAGGAGAAACAACAGCAAGCAAGGAGGCGCCGACAAAGACTCATTAACACTAGCGACGACAATACGTTAGCCCACCCATTTTGCATGTGGGCATGCGGAGAGAAGATCATTAATCATGACTGTAACCGAGAATATGTCACTGAGGAGATTTATTGTAACCGAGTCAGAATCTTATGAATAAAAAGGGCTGTGCTTCTACTTTTGATATATCAAGCTCGTTATGTTACATTGCATCTTAAGTGTTATTTTATTTCCGGAATCTCATGCTTTCAACTTTCCTAGACCTACCACCTCATCCTTTTGCATGAGCGTCTAACAAACTCTCCAAGGGACTTGGATCATTTACAAAAATACCCTTGGAAAATCCATAAAAGGACCAATATTTTTACAAGTACTAACATGTTGCCTGAATCACAACAAAGGGGACCTATATCCATTTATATAATGTTATAATTTCCATGAAGTATCATGGTTTCTTACACTTTAGATCCATTATTATCATACAATTAAGAATACAAACAACATTGAGATAATCGTTAGACATCCAATAAATATTGAAGTAAATCAACAAGGTATCTGCCAATAATCCCTTTTATTGGAGAAGGGGTAATCCACAAATTTGGGTGGTGTCTTCTCCTTTTTTGACCATATTCAACCTTTGTTCATTTAGTTTATATTTTTGCATTCATTTTTATATTATTAGTAATTTTTATATTGTTTATGTTATGCCTAGTTTCATCATTATCAAAATAAAATAAGGGTTTGATCCTTCAAGTAAGAAAGCAAGTTATTTTCTATTGAATTTAACAAACCCTCCATACTAATTCTTTGTTTTCCATGTTTATCAATATGTTTTTTAATTTTTTGTAGGTATATATTAAAGTCTTTTATGACTATGATAGTTTCATATGTCTCTATTATGATACTTTCATCATCCCATGACACTTCTATCATCCTATGTCACTTTTGTTATCCCCTAGCACTTTCATCACTCACTGATGCTTTTCTCTTGGTTCTAGATTAGGTACTACTTTTTTTATTCTACTGAGTTTTAATTTGATTGATTTTATGTTGTTTGTGCTATATTGTAATCATTAAAATGAAATTTGTGAAGGATTTTCAAAAAGAGATCAAACTTGTGTTTTTAGTTACAAAATTGCTAATGTAGTAACAATAGATATTATTCATTGCATTAGGCATAAGATCAAAGTCTTATTCATCAATATCATGGTGTAATTGCATTAGATCTACTATTTTTTAACCTTATTATTTGGTTTTGTAGAAAATTTTACAAAAGAGGATAGGAAAGTTTCTTTTATAAATTAAAAAGAGGATAAATCTTATTTTCCTCCTCTATTTAGGAAATGAAATAAATATGCATGTAGTTACAGATTAACGTAGATCTATTTGGTTGCATTTTTCCTTGAAACCTTGCTTAAAATAAAAAGAAAGTATGTTATTTTTTTGTAAGTATTTAAATTAAAGAATTACGTAGCATAGGGCCTTGTATATTTGCTTCCTATTTATACTTTCATCTTTGCATATTCATAATTAGGTAGAAAAATCTAGGATAGGATTAAGAGTATAAAACCTTTAGGTATGTGTTCAATTTACCCATAAAATTAGATAATCAAGGCTCACAAACATCCCCTCAATCTTGAGTGTGATCCCACATAAAAAGGAACCTACACTCATGATTTGTTTCAATTTGCATGATCACATAATTTATGAACCTAATGTGAACACCACTTGCGTCCAAAAGTCTTACTATACTACCTAAGACCCCTAATCAAGATAAATATTTGTTAAACACTTAAACAAGACCACCTAATTTATTTATCTCATTAAATAATATTAGTAAAGATTAAGAATAATCTGACCAAAGGGCTAGTCTTACTAGGAATTATATAAGATACCCTAAGTAACTACAATGTAAACCTATAGTCTAAACTAGGTATATTGTGAGCCCAAGCTACCAACCACATATGTAAGGTCTCACACATACTTTAAGCCTTTAGGGGAGTATAAAAAAATGGACTAGTGGGAATAATAAGGAGGGATTTTTAATTACCCCTTGAGTACCATATTAGATCATATGCCTAGGAGGTCTCTTCCACATATCGTTATATTTCATGAATCTTAAGGTCTCTCTCATGTTTGACCATGTATATTTAGAGGACTAGCTTGTTCCATATGCTAACAAGTATATATAAAGGTTCAAGTATATTATGAGGTCCCCTAAGGTAAATAAATCAAATAGGTATATATAGGTAAAGTTATATAAGGGATTAAAAATATGTTCTCTTCTTCTCTTAAGCAACGCTAAAAATAAAACATAATAAAAATTCACTTTTCAATATCTTGATCACCTAAGTTTTTTATTGCATATAAATAAGGAGATTATACAAACCATTCTAAAGGAGAAAATAAATCCTTTTGATAACTTTTTTTAGGAAGGTTCTCTTTTGGACCGTCCTTAGAAACCCAAATATAACCTCCTAACATCTAATCTAATTGACTTATCTCATTGTTATCTATATATAGGGTTTAATGAATCAATCTCAAATCACACATATCAAAACCCTCCATTTATCACAACTTCTACGAATAGTGGAATACAAAGACCTCCACTATACTCAAGATATCAATCATATTTTACTCCCCTTGAAGAATTATTGTGGATCAATGTAAGTTGTCTCATCACTCAATAAAAAAACACAAGCCACACATCTCCTAATGCAACCACATTCTAATATTGTCTTATCAACCTTCCATCAATATCAAGATTGATCATGGGTTGTGCTCAAACATTCAATCTATCATCTCTAATCTCACATATTCAACCCCATTTTTACTAAACAACTTGGGGTTAAATTATGTGATGTCTACTTTGACATTGTACACTTCAATCCTACAACACATATCACATGTACCTTTGAATCCTCCCCACTCTAGACTTCAAGCCTTAACTACATAGATGGAGTAGTTGAAAAAATAAATGACCTTCATACATAGGTCTTCATCTAGTCATAGGTACTCCTATAAGGACTTGTACAACCATCTATTAGATCCAATCATAACTAGTCATCCCTTTCCTCTAAATTTTGAATCACCCAAATTCCAAATGTATAAGGGGAAATAGTACCCCATAAATTATGTTAGACTCTTTCACACCACCTGTAGTGACATCACGTATGATGAGATGTTACTTCTAAAACATTTTTCTAAAATATTTAGAGATGTTGCCCTAGTTTGTCCAGTATTTTTAATCCTATATTGAAGAGAAGGTCACAATTAGTGATCTTTATAAATTTAAACAATCTAAGGATAATTTTTTTCTATTATTTTATGTAGATGGAAATATTTGGTAGGGATAATTCAATACGATCCCCCAAGAAGATACGTTTAAGATATTTTTTAGGAAACATTTATGAATAGTTGATCTTCTATCTTGAGATAGCTATGTTAGAGTATATTATATTATTTGGTACATGTCAATGTACCACATTAGGTACATAACTAGAGTAGGAGTTTACTTTAGAGTAAAGTTAAGTAGTTACTTCCAACAATGTAATAAATGCACAAGTTTCAATGTGCAATGATGTAAATGTACAAGGAGTCCACTTGTACATGAGTCATAGAAAAGGTAGTTGAAGAGTCATAGGTGGTGTAAATCCCATGGAATTATCTTCATATATATAGGCCTTATAGAGAGTGAAAGATGAGAGGATAGAATATAGAGAGTGCATAGTATAGATTAGTAGTGGAGTGTAATGTAGTCCTTTTCAAAAATAAATTGTAGAGTTTTCATGTCCTCCATTATATTGCATTGTACTATTTTTGTGATCTTTTATTAATGCCATATTTATAAGTTATTAAAAAAGTTAATATTATAGTTTTCTTGCATATTATAGTGTCATTATCATATAGCTATCATAACTTACTTATTTTACATCATGTGGTTGCATTTTCATTATTATATACCCATAAAAATATAACAATGGTATTAGAGCCATGACAGATTGATAGGATCTAGTGAGAGAGCCACAAGAGATATTGAGAGTAGATAGCAAATATCATTTCCAAAATTTCTAATATTGCATTTGTCTAGAGGTTTTCTCTAGGGTTGCAGAAAAACTTGTGAATACTAGGACTCAACATTGATTCCACTAGATTGAAAAATCAACTAGTGAAGATTGATCAACTCTAGATTTAGAGTTTTTTCCATATATAGTCCTAATGCTTTGTTGATGGAAAAAAAAGATTCAAAGAAAGTTGGAAATATTCATACAAAAGATCTAGGAAGAATATCTTATTTAGAATCAATCCAACACTAGAAGCAACAAACAAAAGAGTGGAGATTTGGAGGCCTATAGAAAATATCCCATTGTTAGATATTCTAAACTTACAGAGTGCAAAAGAAGAAAAGGCCATAGAAGCCTTATTGCATATTCGAGAGAGAATAGAATCCAGAGAAGATTAGACATTGGTGATCTCCATTGAAGAACTACAACTAGCAAATTTAAGACTTCAACCTGAAGAAGTCGAAGAGATCCATAGAAGGTCCCATTGAATAACTTCTAGATTTGGAAGAGATAGAGAAGGATTAGTAAAATTCCTACTCCTGAAGCAATAGATTTTAGAGATCCAAGAAGGAGATATCATTGCCAAACTTCCATGGTAGAAGGTTGAAGAAAATGTCTCATTGGGAAGACCAGAGAATCTACAAGAGTGAAGACCCTAGAGAAGAGGTCTCAAGGAGAAATAAGGAGAAGGCTTGGTGAGCCTCATTAAAGACCATTGAAGGATTTCCTAGGAGAACTCATTGGAGAAATTTACCACCAAGGAAAATTTCCTGATAAAGGAATATTTTGGGATAATTATCGACATCTGACAACAAGCCCAAACAAAGATAGATTTGGCAAGAAGCTTGCCAAATTTTGGAGGATATTGGTAAGACCTCAAGACTTTTAGATTCTTGAGAATAAGGTCTATATTGAAGTTAAAATTGACAAGGAGAAATGATACAGACATTGCTACCAAACCTGAAAGGTTTGAAGATTACCTTTGAAGGCTAGAAGACTCATTCAAAGAAAGGAGACATGCTGGTTTATACAACAAAAAAACTAAAGCGTTATTGAAGGAAAATCTTAGTTGCAATTTGAAGGAATTTCCTACCAAATTTTTGAGATTAAAGGATAGCATTTTAGTGGAGATATTTATTTATTTGTAATCTAAAATTTTCATATTTGAGGATAGCAAGAAAGCAACAACTTAGGCAATATCAATATCTGCTATGTTTCAGATTTCTAGGATACATCCTAAAGAAGGGTTGAAACCACCAAACCACGGGCAAATCCTCTTAGGAAAAATTATCCAATGAACTCAAAATAAGCTAGGCAAAGTAAAAAAAATGAGCATACACTTGAATACCATCAAAGATTAAAAAATAAAAGCTTAGCATAAGCACCTAGGAAGAGTTCATTATATTAAATAATTTCTTCACTTAGCATAACACATGAGGGCAACTACCTCTATTCAAAAAATATCCAAATTGTGTTCCTTCCTTCAATGCTTTTGTCCTTGCTCTCTACTTCAATGCTAGCCCAAAACTTGAAAATCATCCTTCTATTTAAACTTGAAAAAGCCTTTTTCAATAAGATAACAATAAACCTTATTGTATATCTAAAAGAGTAATGTATCATGTACATTACAAGATCATTTTTGAAGTTGCTAGAAGTAATTGGTAATGTTAAGATAGGTAGATAAATATGTAATGATGTTTTATTTATTTCTAATATTACAACTAACCTACTTTATCTAAGGCAATTAGCTTCTTAAGGAAGAAGCACTAAATTTTGTGATAGGTGCATCATAACAAATAATATGAATATTGTGAAGAAAAAGGCTAGTTTTATCAATGGAAAAATAAGAAATCAATTCATCCATAAACTATTGAGATTGCCAAAACTAGATCCAAGGAAAAGAAAATAGTTTTCCCAAGGGAGTGGATGGGTCTCCCTTGGTGACTCTATATAGAGAAGGGTTAAATGATGGGATGGTAAAATATTGAAATAAAACTTTAATGTGTTGCTTTGTGGGAGTTAAGCTCTAGCTTAGAGGAATTGAATCTTGGCTAGACAAGAACTATAATATCAAAGGAGGGGTGGATATCATATTATGTTCAAATGGTTATTTTCTTGCTGTATTTTTTACAAAGGAGGATTTTGATTAAAATTTTCAAGGAAACCCTTGGTTTTATAGTTGCATAGGGATTTTCATGAAGCCTTGGCATACGAGATTTAAGGTAGATGAAGAAATGCCATCATCAACCCTAGTTTGGGTGAGGTATTTTGCCCTTTCTATTGAATTTTGAAATGGAAAAGCCTTTGAAGCTATTAGAAATACCCAAGGGCTATACATAAGGGCATTGAACAAAACACATGTATTTAGGTTTCTAACATATGTGTGGATATGTGTTTATTTAAACTCAAAAACTCTTTTCCAAGGAATATTAAGCTAAATACAAGAGACCCAAAATGGGATCCATCAATTGACTATGAGAATATTCCTTTTTAGTGTCAAATATGCCATGAATATAGTCATATATTTTGAAATAATTCTTAGAATCTATAAAGTATTGTAGGTAAATAAGGTAACAAGGAGGGCTTTCAACTACTTGAAACAAAGCAAAAAACTTGTAGTTAAGAAAAAATGGCATGAATGTTAGGATTAATAATAATTTTGAAAGCTTACCAACTAAAGAAGAAAATGATGGGGATATTTTTGATTCCCTAGAAATCCCAAGATAAGAAAACAATGATAAATATTGAATAAAATTTGAAGATATCTCTATAGGGATGGAGTTCAGTTACATGCTAAATGAGGAGGTCCCTGCTCAACATGATTTTTAAGGTGAATAACTTTCCCAAGAGCAAGAGATTGATTAAGCAATATAAGATCTTCAGTCTATGGGAATATTTATAAAAAAAATAAGAATAATTTGGTACTTAAATCACAAAAAATTAAGGAAAAGTTAAAATCTTAATGATAAAACAAAGCACCCAAAAAACCAAAGGTTAGAATTGTGGTTCCTAACAAGAAAGAGAGATAAAATCCAACAAAAAAATGCTCCAACAAATAACATTAGTGGAAATAGAGGAGGGTTTCAAAACCTAGATTGATGGTCTCTTTGATACCAAGAGGTAAAAGTAATATCCATAAAGATAATCTTATAGAATATAAGGGATATCCATTCCTCCTTCAAATCCGAAATGGTCAAGAAATAGGTGAGTAATGAAAATCCTCATGTTCTTTTCATTCAAGAATCTAAAATATCATTTGATGAAGCAAAAAGAATTAAAAGGAAAATTTATCCCAATAGTCTTGTCATTCAAGTAACATTGCAGGTTTCTTAGGAGGGCTACTAATCATATGAAATAGTTTTAAAGTATGGTGTGTCATTGATATAATAGAAATAAATTGGATTTTTGTCAAGGAAAAATGGCTAGATACTGATTGAAATATAGTTATCATTAATTCTTATGGCCTAGATAATCCTAATCAAAAGAGAGATTGATGGTAGAATATTTCTTGTTTATTATCATAGCAAGAAGACTTATTGTATATCATTAGGGGTGACTTCAGTGCAATAAGACATCTTGAAAAAAAAAGAGAACGAGGAAGCTTGTACAAGCCACCAAAAATTTTAACACCTTAATTGAAGATCTAGATCTTATGAAACCCTTCTATTCTAAGGGTATCTACACCTAGAGCAACAAGAGACCCAAGAACCAAAGGGTCTTAGAGAAATTGGATAAATTTATTACTTCTATAGATTGGCTCAATAGGAGAGCATTCATGCAATCTAAAGCTATACAATATGAGGGTTCTAAACACTGATCCCATCAAGATCTCTATTGAGACTAATGGAAAACCCAAAATAATTTTATTTTGCTTTGAGATAATGTGGCTCACGAATGGAAATTTTGATGAACTAGTGGAGGTATCATCGAAAGAGGAATCCCATATTTATGGAATAAAGATGTTCAAGTTTATAATCAAACATCAAAGGTTTAAGTAAAAACTAAAAATTTAGAATAGAAAAGATTTCAACAACATAATTGAGTAAAAATCTCAGATAGAAAGTGACCTTTTATAAATTGAGGAGTATCTATAGCATGTTCTAGATAATACTCTTTTAGAACAAGAAAAATGCTTGTTGTGTATCTCTAATAAAATTTACCTGAAATAAGAAAGATTCTGGTGGTAAAAATCCAAAGTGAAAGGGTTGAAAGAAGGCAATAGAAATACAAAAAAATTTCACAATACCACCTTGGAACATAATAGGATCACAACATTGGAATCTCATAAGGTTCAAGTAATTTCTACTCCAAGAGAGGTGGAAGATCACATCATCTCCTTTTTTGAGTCCTTGTTATTCAAAGAGGACATCAATAAGGTTGATGCTCAAAATTACATGCTTCAATTCATCCCAAAATTTATCACTTCAACTCAAAATGCTTGCTTAACAAAGGAAGTGGAAGAAGAGGAAGTGAAAGAAGCCTTGTTCCAAATGAAGAGCTTTGGGGTGTCTAGCCCCAACAGATTTCCCCCATGCTTCTTTCAATAATTTTGGAACTTGTTGAAAGATGAAATTATAGTTGTGGTTTAGGAATATTTTTCTAGTAAATTTATGCTAAGTTAAATCACATATTTCTTACACTCATTCCCAATATGGATAATTCCATAAGATTAAATTCATTCAAACATGTATTTTATGTAATGCAATTTACAAAATTATTTCCAAGGTTGCCATAAATAGGCTCAAATCAATTATCCTAGACTTTATCTTTGATGAGCAAAAATATTTTGTTAAAGGAACCTACTATATGGAGTATCTATCATCCATGAATATAGTAATAAAATATAGGACCTCTTATTAAGCTAGATATGGAGAAGACCTCCAATAAAGAATTTTGGAATACTTTAGATAGAGTGATGGAAAATTTTGGTTTTGATGAAGATTGAAGATAATGGTTAGCCTCCATATATAAACACCCCTCCTTCTTGGTTCTAATAAATGAAATATTTATAGGATTATTACCCCCTGCATCAGTAGGGGTGAATTCAGTACAATAAGACATCTTGAAGAGAAAGAGAGGAACCAAGAAGCTTGTTTAAGCCACCAAACATTTTAACACCTTTATTGAAGATCTAAGATCTTATGGAACCCTTTTTTTCTAAAGGTACATACACCTAAAGTAACAAGAGACCTAATAACCAAATTATCTTAGATAAATTAGATATATTTCTTAATTTTGTAGATTAGCTTGATAGGGGACCATTGATGTAATAAAAAAATCTACAAAATGAGGGTTCTAGCCATTGGTCCACAAAGATCTCTACTGAGGTCGATGGCAAACCCAAAATAATCCCATTCTAGTTTGGGAGAATTATCAGGCATGGAAAATTTGATGAACTAGTGGAGGGATGGTGGAAAGAGGAATACCATATTTATGGAACAAAGATGTTCAAGTTCACAATCAAGCTTCAAAGGTTAAAGTAAAAACTTAAAATTTAGAATATAAAATATTTTGGTAATATAATTTAGTAAAAAGTTTAGCTGGAAAGTGATCTTCGATAAATTGAGGAGGATTTATAGCATGTTCTAGACAATGCTATTTTAGAATAAGAAAGTTGCTTGTTGGGTACCTTAAATAAAAGTTACCTAAAAGAAGAAATATTTTGGTGGAAAAAATCTAGAGTTCAACAGTTGAAATAAATCAATAAGAATACAAAATTATTTCACAATACCACCTTGTCTCATAGGACACATAACAAGATCTCGGAATCCCCTAAGGACTAGGTAATCTCTACTCCAAGAGAGGTGGAAGATCACATCATCTCCTTTTTGAGTTTCTCCTATTAAAAAAGGAGATCAATAATATTTATGCTTAAAATTTTATGCTTCAGTCCCTCCCAAAATTGATCACTTCAACTCAAAATTATTACTTAACAAAGGAAGTGGAAGAAGAGGAAGTGAAAGAAGCATTATTCCAAATGCAGAGCTTTGGGAAACTTGTCCCCAATAAATTTCCCCCATGCTTCTTTCAAAATAATAATAGAATATTGAACACCTCTAGACCTGTCTCTTATGTAATGTAAATTCCAAAATTATTTCCAAGGTCACCATAAATAGGCTCAAATTGATTATCCTAGACTTAATTTTTTATGAGCAAAAATATTTTATTAAAGGAACCTACTTTATGGAGTCTCTATCGTACATAAATAGAGTAACAAAATACAAAGCCTCTTATTAAGTTATATATGAAGAAGGCCTCCAACATAGTATGTTGGAATATTTTAGATAGAGTGATGGAAAAGTTTGGTTTTGATGAAGATTGGAGACAATGGCTAGCCTCCTTATATAAAGACCCCTCCTTATTGGTTTTGATAAATGGAAGATTCATAGGGTTCTTTAAAATTTTAAGAGGTCATATGTAAGGAGACCACAACTCCCCCTACTTATTCATAATTGTTTTAGAAGTCATGAGCAGGGGCTTTTAGTATCTTCAATCAAAAGGATAGATCTTATGACTCAAGATTAATAGTATGTATCATTTGATTATTCACTTATAATTTGCAAATGATAGCCTCCTAGTAAATGATTATTCACTCATTCAATAATGTAGAAAAAGGTTTGACATTCTAAATCCTAGCCAAAAATTAGTTTTTCCTTTTGGTTGATTGTACATGATAAATTTTTATCTGGTGAACAAATGAAAAAAGGGGTTGGCATGAACTACTTAAATGTGTTATGTATATTAATGAAAATAAAATTGGTCCTCATATTCTCATCCATTTTCCCTTTTCCTATGAGATATGGGGGAAATTAATGTAGAAATTCAAAATCTTCTAGGTTATATATGCGTGTTTTGAGTCACTATTGGCTAAATAGAAAAAATACTTTAAGGGTAAGGATCTTCTATTCCTTTGGAACGTGATCCCAATCATGCTTTTTTGATGCATATGATTGGAAAGGAATGCATAGATCTTCAAGAAAATAATATTTAATGAGGAAATATTTTGGATCAGGTTCAAAGCTTATCTTGCAAAATTATGTGAAGTGTACTATCTCTGCATTGTAACCATAAATGTAGGAGATAATAATTTTTAACTTTTAGGAGATCATTACAATTGCTAAGGAAAACATCAGGTAGATTCCAAAATAAATAGACACACTAATACAAAAATTATGGATCTCTCTTAGACCAAGCCTATTCAAAAATATTGGAAGCTCAATTTTGATAGTGCTACCATGGATAACCCTAGCCCAATAGCTTGTTGGATCTTGGAGAATAATCACGACTCTTCCATTGTCCTTGGAGCTACTATATTAGGCAAAACACAAATAACCTTTCTGAAATATAAGTTGTTTTGAGGGGTATCTTAGGCTCTCTTCGTATGTCTCCCCATGCACTTTGTGTGGAAGGAGACTCACAAATTATCCTTAATTCTCTAAAGAAAAGGAAAATTTAGGATTGGGTGTTAGCCATCAAAATCAAGGAAGCATGAGAGGCACTTGGTAGAATTTTGCTAGTTAACTTCTACCATGTAAAACATTTGGCCAACAAAATGGTTGACTAGTTGACCAATTAGACCCTTGACAACAAATTTCAAGTAGAACAAATTATCATTAAAGAAGATATCAAGCAAAGAAATGACTTGAAAAATTTACTAGAACTAATTCAAAACATTGTAACTTAATTAGTATGTAATGCATATAACAATGACAAGTGTAGCACATATAACATATATGATTTGCTTGATTTAACACTTACAATATGTAACAAAATCTTATCCTACTGATTCAAAACAATATAACTTAATTAGTATGTAATGCTTATAACAATGACAAGTGTAGCACATATAACATATATGATTTCCTTGATTTAATACTTAAAACATATAAGAAAATATTACGTTGTATATTTTTTATATAAATTAAAAATATTTTAAAACTAATTTAATACTTACAATATATAACAAAATATTATACTCTATATTTTATATAAACTAAAAAAATAATAATAAATTAAAATTAAAAAGATGAAAATGGGCATATAAAATGCTGCCAAAACTATTTGACTATAAAAAAAAATGTTGTCATAATCGTTTATGTAAGCATTGTAAGCTTGGATTTTATATTGAGATCATATGCCCACATTGTCAAGGTTGGAAAGGTTGGACTTGGCTCATAACAAACTAACAGGAAGCATACCTTCAGATGTTGCAGGTCTTCCAAATCTCCAATTCTATTTCAACCTCTCTAGTAATTTATTAGAAGGATCATTGCCATTAGAGATGAGCAAAATGGTAATGGTCCAAGCCATAGATGTATCTCACAACCATTTGTCTGGTGGAATTCCAAGTGTACTGTCAAGTTGCATAGCATTACAATATTTGAATCTTTCATGGAATGCATTTGAGGGTCCAATTCCTCCATCTTTGGCAAAACTCAAAAATCTTGAGGTCATGGATCTCTCCTCTAATTATTTAAATGGTACAATACCAATGACTTTGGAAGAGATGAAAACACTTCAACATCTGAATTTGTCTTCAAACAAGTTAACAGGAGAGGTTCCCAAACATGGAATTTTTTCAATACTTAATGCCTCTGCAATAATGAAAAATCCTGGTCTATGTGGAACATGGATAGGCTTATCACCTTGCTCTCATTCCAAACACAAGAAGCATTGGCTTCTCAAAAATGTGATAACCCCAATTGTAATTGTAGTTGTAGTTGTTATAATGTGCTCTCTTTTCTTAGGACTTTTGAGAAGACGCAAATGTTCGAGTCCAAATCCTCATGCTTTTGGACCAACAATGATTTCATATAAGGAACTTGTGGATGCAACTTCAGGTTTCAGTGAAGCCAATCTTATAGGGACAGGTAGTTTTGGAGTTGTATACAAAGGTATGCTAAATAATGGCACATGTATTGCTGTAAAAGTTCTTAATTTGCAAGATGAAAATGCCTACCAAAGTTTTCATAAGGAATGTGATGTGCTCAAGAGGGTTCGACACCGCAATGTGATTAGAATCATAACATCTTGTTCTAATCATGAATTTAAAGCTTTGGTTTTTCCTTTTATGTCAAATGGAAGCTTGGAAAGGTGGTTATATCCCAATGAAGGAGATGGATGTGTATTAAATTTGAATGAGAGGTTGAGGATGGCCATAGAGATTGCACAAGGAATGGAATATTTACATCATCATTGCTTTGTCCAAGTTGTTCATTGTGACTTAAAACCTAGTAATGTGCTTTTGGGAGATGACATGACTACATATTTAGCAGATTTTGGTATTTCTAAACTTGTTTTTGGAAACTCCATGGATTCATTGTCTTCCACAAATGCACTCAAAGGATCCATTGGCTACATGGCTCCAGGTATGAGATTCATATTATTATTACAATTTTAAGTAGGATTAGCCTACATTTGTTTATTTAAAATAAATATATGAAATTCAACAATTGACCATCATATGACATTACAGAATATGGAGTAGGTGGAAAGGTTTGCTCAAATGGAGATGTATACAGCTATGGAATTTTATTGTTAGAATTGTTGACAAGGAAGAGACCTACAGATAATGCTTTTCTACATGGAATGAATCTACCAAATTGGGTAAACATGAATTTTCCAAATAGAATCACAGAAGTGGTGGATGACAACTTGCTTAAAGATCTGAATGAATCAGAGGTACCAAGGGTGTTGGAATGCCTTACTCAACTTCTGCAAGTAGGATTAGTTTGTGCAAATGAATCTCCTCAAGAACGTCCAACAATGATAGAGATCACTAAAAGACTAGAGAAAATCAAGTCTACTTTTCTTGGGGAGACAAGAGCATTTGAATTACCATTAGATATTTCAGCATTGCTTGAGAATACAGGTGGAAAAGGAAAGACCAAGGTGGGAAGTGATCAAAGTTGGACCTCATCTACAACCTAACTCTTTTTAAAATATTGTAAGTACTCATCTTACATAATAAGTAGTTTAAGTTAAGAAATATGAGAAAAATATGTCTTAAAAATATTTGTCATTAATGTTATGCTCTTTGGTATTGTTGTTTTAACAAATAATCATAATTTCAATTTGCTACAGGTATAGTATACTGTGAGGAATATGAAGGTTAACATGTGTAATGCATGGCCACCTTCAGATGTAAAGCTAGAATGTGCTTTTGTGCTACAAATAAGGTCAAAATTATTTTAGAATTCATGATCATTGTTATTTGAAATAGAGGATTATAATTCAGCCTCACCTAATGTCAAGATTTATAAGAATTTGGGGCAATCATACAATGTTTTGAGTTTAAAAAATTTGACAATATCTTATAAAGACATAGTTGAAGGCAATGACAATCATAGTGTTGATTTGGAATCTAATACTTGTGAAATTGATTTTTTGTGTGCAGACTAGCATGTTCAAGAGATGTACTTTGATCAGTAAAATACTAGCCAAAGGAAAATTGTACTTGTTCAAAAAATACAGATGACAAATCTACAATGAAAACTCTCCCAACCGGTAGTAAGCAATTCATCAAAGGATAGTTTAGTTTGGAACATTTTTTTAATTCTAGTCTCTTCTTGTTTGAGTAGTTATGGATTATCTCTTATGTTTTTGGCTTTCCCAGCAGCTCCAGAATCATTTGTGCCATTGTTGGAGTCCAATTCATGTGCATTCAATAGCAATAGCACTAGGGCATCTTCCATATCTTGGTTCTTGATGGAGTCTGATCCATGTGCAGTGCAACACCCAGAGCAATAGCATCAGGGCACCATCCATATCTTGGTTCTTGAAGGATCAAATCAGTGGAGAGTTAGATGAAAATGATGAGATCATGTGATAAAAATATATAGACGTTGTTGCACAAGATGTTATTGTCACATACAAGACCAATGAAGCTGGTGTTGTGGTCAATACCAAATGACCTTCCACCTACATGATTAGCTCTATGGGCTAGAAACATGATTTGTTCAGACACATTCAAGAGATGTTCACTATGGTTTGAAGGTTGCTGCTATAAGTGTTTTATGCCCTGTTTCTAGGAATTTGGATGGTGGTCCTTTTAACAGCCATTTGGATGACCTACTTGCAGAATTGGGTTGTGCAAAAGCTTAAGAAAACATCTCTCCATTTCAATGAAGTCCCTTACATTATTGCCTGTATGTACAGTTTCTATCTTGACAGAGATTTCTACTAGAGATTACAGTGGATTTGTTACACCAGCAAGTTCATTGTTTTCAATGAACTTCTGAGATCAGTTATTGTGTGCACTACAGGCATTTGTGCTTTCATGCTAGAAGGATTTTACAAATAGATTGTGGTAAGTTGTGGAAGATGATGTACTGTTGGTGTTTGTAGCCTGTTTAGTCTCTTGCTATTGCTGGAGAAAGAAAGCTAGTACTGCACCTTAGGTCTTCAGGAGACAGAGCAATATAGATCAGGCAGCTTCGGGATGATATGCTGTTTCACTCAATCATGCCCAGCAGGCCATCTTGTGGTATTGCAATCTTCTTCAACCTTATACAAATGACATTTCTATCTGCTGCAAAAGCTAGCATTCATTTTGCATTAAATGATGGACCTTCTTCAAAGAGCATTTTGTCCTTCAGTTGTGCATGCTGCAGGAAATGTTAGACCTTCTCCAAAGAGCACTATGTCATCAAGTCCATGCATATTTGTAGTGGATGCTGCTAGCATAGTTGCAGTTATAATAATTCTCTATCTCTTAACAATCTTTCAATATAAGGAGTTGGGCTCCTTCCAGGAAGGACAATGATAGTATGTCCAGTATGGTTCCCACTGTTCATACCAAAAAGAATGGACTGATGATATGTATGCTACCGAATGCCAAGATTCCAAGATCTAGCAAGAGGGAATTGTGGAATGAAACATCCTGATCTGCAGCTGCACAATATGAGTTGTGGTTAGCCTGTCTTCTGTGTGGCCAGCTGTCATAATTGACAAAATTGGAGCCCTGTAGACATTGTCTTCTAGACTTCTACATAGATGCTTTTGATGTTGGTTTTCAGCTGAATTCTGTTCCTCTGATGATGCCTGGGTTAGTCATCCCATCTTTAGATAGTTTCATGACTTTTCTGAAATGCTACAATGACTCCTTGGTCAGGGGTGAATGATATAGGATTTTGGAGTTGCTCAAATCCTTGAAGAACTGAAAGCTAATTACAGCCAAAGAGGCCCTAAAGTAGTTTATTGTTCTTGGAGAGGCTCCAATCGGAAGGTCAATATTCTGGTTGTCATAAATGTGTTGATACTCTCATTTGGGCTGCTTGGAGCTCTGTTGGCTCCAATTCTTCAGGTGAATTTGAAGGCAAGATATTAGCAATGTTATTTGGGACAGGCATGGCAGCACCACTTATTGAAGGAGAGATAGCTCTGTTAAAAGCACATTTGTCCCCATTCTAACCCAGAATCCATTGGTTATGCGCTATCCATCACTCCGTAAGTCTACAACAAGCAAGTTTACAAATGATGGGACAGCGTTTCTACAGAAATCCTGATGCTGATCAGGCCCCAGCCGTAGATTTTGACATGAGATGTGAACCTGTGAATCCAACTGGTTTGGATCAAGGAGTAGTCTTCCACGCAGGTGTCAACAGCTCTCTCATTTTCATACTAGCAAAGATGGATCAGCACCTGTTTGCCATTATTTGGTTAACATCAATTCTGAAATTAAAGGTAAACTTAGAGATCAGTAGGCATCGAATGGATATGGCAAAGCTTCTTTTGGCATGATAATTGAAGATGGCACATATGCAAAACTATTTAACTAGTGATTTGCAGATTAGCAGTAGTGGGTGTGAAGAAGACGATGGTTGAGCTGTTGGTTGCTGTAATGTTTGTACATGCAAGGCAGATGGAGACGAACGATCATTTAGACTATGCTCTGTAGTTTCAAAATTGTTGAATGATAACTAGGGAAGGATATGCACATATATTAATTTCAGTTCAAAAGCATATAAACCTTTATTAATTTGAGCTTAATTTCATTCGACTTATTTAGTTTTGTAGTTGTTGAAATGCTAAAAATATTTTAGCATTGGTAAGTAATTGTTTTGGGAGGTATTTACTAATAATTGTTTGGCCAAGTATTTACTAAGAAGACACCCAAGTTCAAATTTTTAGGTAGCCTGTTTGCAAAGGTAGTAGTCTGATCTGAATCCTCTCAGTGCGCGTCAGACCCACGATGTTGGTACGAATTTCAAGTCAACAATAACAAAGCGAAATAGGTTTGATGATAGCAGCCCCCAAAGATGATGGTAAGAATTCCAAGTCAACAATAACGAAGCAAAATAGGTTTGATGATAGCAGCCCCTGTGGTTTGAACCCAGTTACTAAAAATAGAATTACTAAAAATAGTGTGGTTATGACTTCTATGTAACCTAAAAAAATACTAATGCAAAAATATTTAAATCATTTTGAACATGGTGGTCTGAAATATTTTGTAATTAAGCTCTGGAATTTATTATATTATAATTTTTTTTAATTTTATTTTTAATAAGTAAAAGACTTTCCATTATTATTTAAAAGAAATCAAATAAACTACATGTATTTGATCCTTTAGGTTTACAAGGTTTTTAGCCACTATTTTATCTTCTCTTCTTTCAAATATACAAAGGTTTTTAACCACTATTTTATATCTTCTACCTTTCCAAATATACAAGGTTTGTAGACATCATACTAATCAATTGTACTTACAATTTTAAGTAATGTTTTAAAATAAATTAGTAAGCTTCAATTTTAAGTACAATTTGTTTATTACAAGCAATATATTTTTGTCAATCATCTATAAAATGTTGACCAAAAACCATGTATGTCTAAAGGGGCAGGAGATGTAAAATGCTAGCTAAAAGCCTTGTATACCTAAAGGGGTAGGAGATGTAAATTAGTTGATTTCTTTTAAATAATAAAAAGTTATTTTACTTAAAAAAACATTATTTGAGATTAGGTGACTCTATTATCGATGGAATCTATATTTAAGATTGATAATGCCTATTGTTGTTTATGCAATATATAGGTATTCATATGGAATCTTGAAGCATGGTGTACAACCATAGCTCTTGTTGAGTTCAAATCTTAGACCTCTTTTTATATTGAACATAGTTTACAAATATTAGCGCGAGCAAACACAAGAGGAATCGACCTCACAACCACATGGATGATAATAACTAGGCAACTACCATTACACCAAATGTCATTCAAGTTTTACATCATTAATATGGATAGTGTTATATGTACATATTTGCATCAATATTATGATCAAACTCAAAGTCAAATAATGTTAAAATAAATAATAATAATAAAAGTCATATAACATTGAAAATGTACCAATGAGAAGTAGAAGATAAATCTTATGATAAATAAGATTTTTTTATATATTTGATGTAGGAAAAAATTATAAAGATCTTTACTCTCATATCATTAGATGCCATGAACAAATAAATATTTTATAATTAGCATTAATGTCACATAAATCAACATGATTTTATAGATTAGTTCAATTAGTTTGTCATCAATACTTTGAAGATAAATCTTATAGATGTGCATATGATCAAATGCAAAGTCAAATAATGTTAAAATAAATAAAAAAGGACAGATAACATTGAAAATGTGCCAATGAGAAGTAGAAGATAAATCTTATGATGAATAAGAATTTTTTAAATATTTTATGTAGGAGAAAATATAAAGAGCTTTACTCTCATATAATTAGATGTTAAGAACAAATATTTTATAATTAGCATTAATGTTACATAAGTCAACATATTTTTATAGATTCATTCAATTAGTTTGGTTTATTTTTATAGATTCATTCAATTATGCATTTAAAGGAAAAATGGTAATGTAATTTTAAAACCAATAGAAATACTATTAAAATCCAATAATGATTATTAGAATTTGTAATGAAACTATTAAAAGTTGATAATGAAAATTTAGAAAAAATAGTAGTTACATTTTTTAAAATAAAGAAACACATTTTTAGAAACTCATAATCATGCTTTTGAAAACTAATAAGTGCATTTTTTAATAATTGACTTTAGTTTAGTGGGAGGAAGTCTAAATTTTATAAAAATGGAGTTTCATAAAAAATTAATATGGTAGGGTAAGGTAATTTCTTAACCTTGGTGAGGTTATAGGCCATCTGAGATGACTTTTGTTTTTTCCAATATATGGTTATCCAACCATTCTCCATTCATTGAAGCATGGTGAACAACCCTACCTCTCATACGATTAAAATATTGAACCTCTTTTTAGATTTTTAAAGCCTCCATAATTAGGCTATCCAATATATAAAAATTGAATATAATATTATAAATACTATGAAGTAAATAAACAATGCATCTCATAGCATTATCAATTTTTATGTAAATTTTCTGTCTAGCTTCATTTTTAATTTGTTAGTGGAATTACATATTTTTTAACACATAGGGGAATCGGTAACACCATTGGATGTTGCCACTATAAACCTTAGTCCATTGGGCTACCACTATAAACCCTAGTCATTTGGGTTAGACAAAGTCAACAGAATCCCAACCCTTTATGGCACTGAACTAGGGCAGCCAACCAACAAACACTCGACTGCTACCATCTAACCTATCCCCTTTTGGGTATGTCATGGTTTGAAACTACCTTCACAAATAAAGGCCAAAGCTCTAACCACTGTGTTGTCCTCCTATCAAATTTATCAATATATTTAAGAGTGAAAAAAATCAACACGTTACCCAACAAGAAAATATAAATCTTATATAATCACAACATGATATGGTCAAGCACCTATAGACACCTAATAATCACAATAAAATTAAAGAATAATTTTAGTTAACAAAGAATTTTTTTTAACTAAAAGGATTATAAATAACCAAATTATAAGTGATCTAAGGTCAATGTTAAAGAACTAACAATAAATCTAATTATCATTATATTAAAATAATATCATTTATAGAAGGCATAAAAATCTATTGGATAATATACAAGTATGTATAATACAAGCTCAGTCATGGCTTCAAGTGAGGATTAACACTAGATATTTTAACATACCCTTCAAGTTGAATTAAGGACATAGAGAGACCCTTATGAGTCATCCCCTTTAAGAGATATTCCTCCTCCAAGACACTCTTGCAATCACACAAAAGACACCTTGAGTATGACCTTGGTTAGAATATCTATTATCTACTCTTCTAAAGGCACATAGACTAGATCAAACATCTCATGAGCATGAAGCAATTCTACATCTCAATTGAACATTAATTACCACAAGAAAGGGTCATTGGAAACTACTGAAGAAGACCTACCTACTCTAGAATCACAACCATAATTTAATGAGTTAGTTAAAGTCAATATTAAATAAAAAATATATTTTATTTTAGAAGTTAATCTTACGAATGAATTTTTGTTCATTTTCCACCTCAAACTAGTATGTGCTAATTCATTTTATTTAGCACCATAACTTGATTTAGTCATAAGTTACATGAATAAAAAATATTCAATTTCACTTTAGTAAATATAAATGCAAGTAAATATGAGGGTAATAAGGATTTGACCACCTGTGTTGAATCTTGTACTTGGCACAAATATTATGAACATCCTTATTCTTGAAAGGAGTGCCATTATTAGAAATAATCACCAAAGGCATTTTGAACCTACAAAGAATCTTGTTGAAGATGAAATTAGAAACTTAAGTTCCAGTCACCGTCGCCAAGGGTATGGCTTCAAACCATTTAGTGAAATACTCAATCACAGTAATGTTAAACTTATGACCATTGGATGACACTGGATTAATCTTCTTGATAATATCCAATCCCCACATGGATAATGACCAAGGAGAAGAGATAACCTAAAGGTCTTGAGAAGGAGCATGAATAATATGATCATGGCATTAACACTTGTCTCAACATCGAACATAGTAACATGCATCTTTCTCCATGGAAGGCCAATAGTACCCCATTTGAAGGAGCTTTTTGGCAATAGCATTACCGTTGAAATGACCTTCATATGAACCTTTGTGAGAATCACCAAGAGCAATCCAAACTTCATCAAAGTTAATAGTTTGCAAGAGGATTCCTTCAAAATAATGTCGATACAAATTATTACCGATTATGATGAATCAACATGCTCTTTTATGTAAAAACTTACACTTATTGTGATCTAAACCATTAGGCATAAATCCATCCTTAAGGAAATTAAATATGTCGATATACCATGGTTCATACAAGGAAGCACTAGTGGTAAAATAATCTAATGGGACAAGACAAGAACCAAGTCATGTAGGTTCCCAGAGTTGTCTAATAATAATCGATGCCTGATCACCTTCTAAATCTAGAGGGAACAAGGATGCAAAAATGGCTATAGCATATGCATGTTGGTTTGAGGATCTAGGGATAGACTCTGTGGTTACTAGATAAAATGAGGACAACAAATTGATGATGATCTCATTGTAGGGCTTACGTTTATCATCTTGAGTCTGATAAGCATCATTGATCTGATTAACCATAAGTTGAGATTAACCAAAGACTAAAAGGTCTCTAACCTAAAAGGCTAAGGTTGCTCTAAGACCAAATATTTAAGCTTTGTACTATGTAGTATTATTTGTGCAAGAGAAAAAAAAATTGTAGGATAAAGGGATGAGTTGCTTTTGTGGGATGACTATAATGACTCCAACACCAGCGCCCTTCATGCATTAGGCTCCATCAAAAAACAAAGTCCAAGATTTAGACTCTTCAATTTTGACATTGAAGAACTCATCGAGAAACTCAACAACTATAGGATGGGTAGCTTCTAGGGGGCAAAGGGCTAAAACCCATTTATAATCTCAACTTGAGAGGTAGGGCTTAAACATCAAATAGCACAAAGGATCAAAATTTGCAACTACCAACATATTATGGCTGAGATTGTAGTGTCTTAACTTATAGGAAGCAAACACTATGGTAAGGCAAAGCTTCTCTAAGGGAGTGTACCTGGTTTCATAGGTAACCAAGGTTCTACTGATATAGTAGATAGCTTACTCTTTGTTTTGATCATCATGTTGGATGAGCATGGCTCCCAAAGCATGAGCAATGACTACTATATAAAGCATCAATTGCCTATCAGGAACATGAGGCACTAAGACAGGTAAGAAAGTGAGATATCACTTGCGATCATCAAAATATATTTGACACTCAGAATCCCACTAAAAGACTACATATTTCTTAATAAGCCTAAGAAAGGGCTGACACTTATCGGCTAGTTGGTAAATGAACCAACGAATAGACTAAATCTTACCTTGTAGATTCTATAGTTCAATCAAGGTATGGGGAGGAGGTATGTTAGTGATAGTCATTATCTTAGAAGGATCCACTTCAGTGGCTCACCTAGAAACTATGAAGCCTAAAAACTTGCCAGATGTGGCTCCAAACACACATTTACCAGGTTTAAGATGAAATTTATATTATCTATGCCTTTTAAATATTTGTCTTAAGTTATGGATATGATCCTTTAATTCTATGGAGTGACCGAAAATATCATCCACATAGTCCTAGAGAATATCATGCATCAAGTCATGGAAAATATAAGTCATGGCCTGCTCATAGGTAGCTCATGCATTCTTCAAGCCAAAAGGCATGAATTTCCAGTAGAAGGTACCCCATGGAGTAGTAAACATTGTCTTAGTTTGATCCTTAGGGGTAATCAATATCTGATTGTATCTTGAGAAACCATACATGAGTGACAAAATTCCACATTTGGTAGTGAAATCTACAATCTAATTTATGTTAGGCAAGGTAAAATCATCCTTGGAATATGCTAAATCAATGTCCCAAAAGTTGGCAAATACTCTGATTTTTCCTTCCTTATTAGCTATCAGAACGATATTGGAGATCCAATCAAAATAGTCGATGGCTTTTATAAAATCGATGTCAAGGAGTTTTTAGATCTCTTCTTTGACTGATAGGGTAACCTTGGGATGCATATTCCTAAATTTTTGCTTAACATGCTTAAAACTAGGCTTAACTACCAAATTATGCATGACAATGGAGGGATCAAGCCTTGGCATGTCGACATATGACCAAGAAAAAATATCTTGATATTCCTTTATTAATTTGGTCAATTTCTCTTGCTCATCCATAGATAGGGCTTTACCTAGCTTAAGGATTGTAGGGAATTCCTAAGAACATATGTTAACATATATGGTTTCCTCAATAATATTGGATATATCATCCTCAAGAGGAGGCAGGGTAGGAATCACTCCTAGTTGCTCAAGGTCCTCGAGAGATAGAACCAAAGTCCACTTGAGAACTAAAAGACTCAACTTGCGTAGTGCAAGGGATAAACTTGTCAAAGCAAATGCCAATCTAAGGTGCATCCTCATTTTTGGCATACATCTCAGGGGTTAGGACTAAAAAATAAGGATATGGATGCCCCTCATCCTCAACGCTCTGCTCTAAACCTTGATGATATTCATATAAGAGAGATTATTGACAAGAAAAGTTGACCTAATCCTGTGATGATACATTGATTAATGATTCCTTTTCAAAAAATTTGAGTTGTTTATTTTAATTGTATGAGAAATTTTATGAATTAATCTAAGCTAGATCATCTGGTGAACATAATTCAAATGGATGAGGATCATCCAAGATGGAAATAAGTTTATTTTTAAATTCAAAATTTACACATTGATGAAAAGTAGAAGGGATGACCTCCATCGCATGGATCCAAGGACATCCAAGAAGAAGATTAAAAGATGTAGGAAAATATACCACATAGAATAACGTATCTAAAATATTAGGTCCAACTTTATGGGGAAGTGATATGGTACCATAAGCTTGTTGGGACTCAATATTTGAAAGTTTTAATGATATCACCGAATTTAGTTAAATATTCCTCTCTTAATCCAAATTTTTGATAGAAATGATATGTGCATAAATTAAGGGAGGAACCATTATCAATAAAAATGTTTTTGATAAAGGTATCCCCAATAAATGTAGTTATGTAAAGAGAAGAGTCTTCTTGCAAGTTTGAGAAAGAGATATCAACATCTAAGAATGTGAGATGATGTATCCCAAGAGAACTTACAATATTGGTAATAGCACTAGGGAAAATATCTAGAGGGACAGATCACTGCTTTAGAACATTTATTAAAGCTTCTACATGAGTAGGATAATTTTGTAAAAGTTCCAAAAGAGAAATATTTGATGAGAAAATCATCTCCTGTTGAGATCGCTAGATCTATCGATTCTACACTAGTTGTTTTGAAGTAGCTATTATCATACCAATCATGTTGTTATCATAATTATGTAGTACACTTCTATAAGAAATTGATTAGCTACCTTAGGTACATTCTGGTTGATAGTGGAATTTTGCTAACTATTTGAAGATTGAGAATTTCCTACATCAAGATGCCCTACATCAATCAAATCTTGGACCACATGTTTTAACTTACAAGAATTTGTCCAATATACTTCCACTCTATGGTATGCACAATGTTGACCTTCCTTATACCAATGAGCTATAGTATCTGGTTGTCTTATGGGAGGTAAATCAATTGCATTGGCTTCTAAAAGTTGTTTTAAAATTTCTTTCATAGACATATTAAGTCTTGTAAAATTTCTTTATGGAGGTGTAGACACCAAAATAGCACCAATCTGATTATGTGACTACAAACACTGATCGCTTTGACACACAAAGCCCCCAGGGCAGCCCTCAGAGGTTAAGTAGTGGTCCTAACCACTTTTCCAGCAATTTTGGAATGTCAAAAGGCAATTTAGCACATTCAGGCACTTTCCTCAGTATTCGTCTCACCCAGGGATGAATTCAAACTGGGATCCGTCTCACCCAGGGATGAATTCTGAATTCATACTAGGTCAGGACGAATTCCAGGTTTAACATGCAAAAAGAAAAATTGTGCCAAGTGGCAATCGAGGACAGTCAATTAATGCCTCTTGCCTTGCATGCGCGTGTAGGTGGGTAGATTGTCCGTTAGAGGACTATCACAAGTGTAGTCATGGAAGCCCAAGTCAGGGAGGAGTCTCCTCCCTCTTAGGAAGGCATGGCCGCCACATGGCACCCCTACATGCCCCTCCAAAGAGACCCCCTGGGTCTATAAAATGGTGAACTTTCTCACCCAAAAAAAAGACAAGTTGGAGGCATTTTCAAGAAACGAAGTGCTACCAAAATTGAATACCACCTTTTACCCCTTTATTTCACCTCTTCCACATCCTTGATCTCTTTCACAAGAGAGGTTATTGGGTGGCTATTGGAAGTGTGAATCCGATCCCAAAACCCGACATTTGACCACATTGATCTACCAATTCGCCAACAACCCATTACAAGATATTTTAGGCCCATCCCGAGTGGATTGGTGCCAAAATCAAGTTCTAACAGTGGGTGGCCCGCACGGGCACCTCGTACTTCTTAGTTTTATTTTCATTTGTTCTTTTGTCACTTGTTTATCTTGAATTCCATTTTATGCTATTTAGATAGTTTGTAATTCCAATTTCACAAGGCTTTGATCATATTTTACCATGTTTTGTTGCTTTTGTTGTCCTCACTAACTTGTAGGTAACAATGTCAAATTCTTGATGATGGAGGTCAAATTGGGAGAATCTGACCATCTGAGTTGTCCCAAAATGCCCCCAATTAGCTAACCCCCATGTTTGCAGGTGTTTTAATTATGTGTTTAATGTTTCATGATATAACACATAAAATTAATGATCTTGAATGAAGTTTTAAAATAAAATGATGTGTTCACATCAGGTTCACCAAAGATGTAGAGGAGGAAAACTACCCTGACGTATACGATTCTTGACTCAATTTGCAAGAGAAATCCAAGGTGATTGCAGGGGTATATTGTTCTCTACACTCAATTCTAAATAAGGGAGAGGGAATGGTTCACTAGGAATAGTTTAATGACTCGCTCCAAGTCTTTTGGTTTTCAAGAATGTTTGATGTATTCGATTCAATACAATCACCTAGGTTTGACCTTTCTAGATCTATGCTATAAAAGATAAAGGACACCACAAAAATATAAAATGAAAGAAGACAAGAGCTAACCCTAGAATTATTCTTTCTTTGAATGCTTTCTAAACCTAGGGTTTCAAAATAGAAAACCTTCAAGCAAGGGATCAAGAGAAGATGCACAAACAATATTAACCCTAAGTGCACACTATATGTTGTTTTCCTTTCAAATGCCTAGATACCAATTAAATATATTTCTTTTAAATTAGATCTAGGGTTATATAACATAAATAGAAAGCACTCAAAAAATTTCCTAAAGATTAAATTTTGTACTTATCTTATCCAGTGGTTGATCCTTGCTTTTATCCCTTGTTGCCTAGTGATGTCAACAATTCTTCTTCCTGCAAGACAACTTAAAAAACACTTTGAAAATATAATCAGCATTAGGGAAATTTATTAGTACATTGTACAATAATTATTAGAGGTATAGTAGTCAATCCCCTTAGGTCCTTTTAGCCGACCTTTGAAAATAGAAGTGGAAGTTGATCTTCGGAAGATGAATAAGAATAACATAATATAGCAAAATATAATAGTAAAACAAAGTACAAAATGCCCTAATATGGATCAAATGCAATCTATAACACAAATATAGGGTCTAGAACAACTATATACCCCCAACCATAGTTTGGGAAAAATCACTCCCCATAATAGGTGATCATGATTTTACACAGGTGGAATCGCACCCCATAGAAGCTATGCAAAAAATAAAATAAATATCAGAAGACTCAATTATGTCAATCAAAAAATTAGAATATGCATGTAGAAGAGTGAAATCATCTAGTAGATAGTGCAGAATCAAGCAAAAGGGTTGAGACATCCTGAATAGTTGATCTCTCCTTAGGCCTTCAACACAAATCCACATAAGCGAGCAATAGCAATCATCAATCCAATGCAGTAGAGAAAAAATCAAGCTTCACACTCTAGAGTTAGCTTGCTTATAGGTGAAGAAGAATAATGTAGATAAATTAGCGAGCACTCATAAAATTTCTTGAATTATCACACTTTCATTATCATTATTTTTCATGCTCTCAAAATAATTTCAAAACCTCCTTATATAGTGGTTTTGAAGGTAAAATGGATGGAAAATCTGAGGGAGACTAACATGAAACACACCAACTCTGAAGAATTAGGGTTTCCTTAGAGAAAAACCTTAAAAGGTGAAATCATTCCCCATCAAGACTGATCACGATTTAACTCTATATGAAATTGTGCCCCACCAAGGGTGAGCATGATTTCGCATAGAGAGGGAAAAATGAGAAAGAGGGGGGTAGGCCTAACCCTTGCCCTAGGCAAGTCTAAGGGGTCTCCTAGAGGACTCAGGGAATATTTCCCACTGAAGTGGATCAATATTTTGTGTCTACAAATATTTTTTGGGAAAGGTTTTTTAAAATCTATTAGGACATATATTCTTGCATAATTAATTTGCTCAAATTTATATGTACTATCAACAACCATCATGAGTATTTCTAGGGTATTCCCAATTGCCAAAAAAATAGTTAGATTCCAAAATTCTACTAGCAAGCCAAACAACCTCACCCAAACTAATGCTACGAATGGCATCTCTTCCTCTACTTTGAATTTTGTATGCCAATGTTTCATAAAGAGGCCTACCCTTCCAAGAAAACATGGACCGCCTTGGAATATGTGTTCTCTATCTTCCTTGGAAGAAAAATTATAAGAAAATAACCATTAAGATATGCAGAGATTTGGAACTCACATTTTTTTCACCATTGTTTAGTAGCCCATAGTTTAAATTCTAAAAGGATTAGTCTAAAACCCATAAATCGATATATCAAACCCCTCCTCTCCATGTATTCTATTCCATTATGAATTTTCTCCATATTTTTCTTTGCTATCGAGGAACCATCCATCACCTTTAAACACCATATCGTAGTTTCCCTGGGATCCATCTTCGGCATCATCAAAGGTCTTCATGGTGCCCTTAGGTTATTTATCACATTTGGCTAGGGTTTTTCCCCACAAAGGGAATACCTAAAATTCATTTTTTTGGTATCTCCCCTAACTTCTTCCCCATATAGGGTATTGGTATAGTCAACCCTTTTTGGTAGTTTACCCTTGGAATAATCTTCTTCATTTATAGACAATATCAAATTTTCCTACTTCAGGTTCTCTAATTTGGTCTACATTGTGAAATTTATTTCTAGTTGTCTTCAACCCTTGTCCTCATTTTCATTGAGTATTGTGATCTCCCATATATTTTTGCATTGTGAACTAGAATTGCTTGTTTTTTCCTTCGCTTTATGTATCTTGCAAGAATTGGTTATCTACTATATTTTGAATCCACTACATTTCCCCGAATTATGTATTTTCCTTTCTATGATCATCCCCATAAAAAAATTCTTGTTGGCCATTAGGGCCCATAGGCCTTGACCTCTATATTTTCTATATATTTTTTTCTAAATCCTTCAAAACCCTCATCCCAACTCTCTTACGATCTATCCAAAAAAATATCATGATTAATGATTTTAAGTTATATGTCTAGATGATAATTATTGGGATGTTTAGAAATGTGGATAAGAGGTTAACCAATGAGGTTGGGTATTTTAATTTTTGGACTACTTGAGTTATTTTGATTTAGGAGTGGTTTGTTATTGATACAAATTGAACTTTGAGTATAATTTTTAAGGAGATTGTTTTGGATTGATTACTTTGTAGTATAAACCTAAAGGATTTTTTTTCTAGTGATAACTTTGGAATTTGTTTTTACCTTTAAGTATAAAGTTAAAGGCGTCATTTATTGTTGTGATGGATTACCTTCAAGTGTGAAATTAAAGGATATTTTTTGAATGATGAACATCAAGTGTGAATCTGAAGGAGCGTTTTGTGAATGATGACCTTCAAGTGTAAATTTGAAGGGATTTTCTATGAATGATGACCTTCAAGCGTGAACTTGAAGGATTGCCTTCAAGTATGAACTTGAAGGGACTTTTGTGAATGATGACCTTCAAGCATGAATTTAAAGGGAATTTTTATTATTGATGACCTTTAAGTATAAAATTAAAGGAACTTTCTATGATTGATGACCTTTAAGTATAAACTTAAAGGAGACCTTTGTTGACCGTTAAGTATAAAATTAAATGAGCTTTATATGATTGATGGCATCTAAGTATAAACTTAAAGGAGATTTTTATGATTGATGATCTTTAACTACAAAATTACAGAAGCCTTCTGTTGGTCTGTAATCATAAATTTAAAGGAGCCTTTTGTTGACTTTTAAGTATAAACCTAACAGATATTTTTATGATTGATGACCTTTAAGTATAAACTTAAAGGATTTTTTTTTTTTGTGAATGATGGCCTTCAAGTATATCCTTGAAGAAGTATTTTGTGAATGATGACCTTAAAGAATGAAATTGAAGGATTTTTTTATGAATAATGACCTTTAAGTGTGAACTTGAAGGATCTTTTTATAAATTTCAGAGTGAATTTGAAGGACCTAGAGGATTCACCCCTAAGCGATGACCTTTTAGTCTAATAATGGACAAGTGCTTAGGTGACTTTAAAATATTAACCTTTATTCAAGGGCCTAATGGAAATTTTTTAATGTTTTCAAAGGAACAGAGTATGTACAAATGTTATTCACCCCTAAGTAGTGTTCTCTTAGCTTGATTAATGGACAAGTGCTTAGATGGCTTTAAACTGTTAACCTTTAAGTAATGCACCAAAGGGATGTTTTTTTATTGATGTATCTAAAGGGACAAATTATGTATAAATATGATTCATCCCTAAGCAATGGCCTCTTATCCTGACTAATGGACAAGCACTTAGGTGGCTTAAAATATTAATCTTTAGGCAAGTACCTAAAGGATTTTTTTTTGGCATATATGTACAAATGAGATTCACCCCTAAGTAGTGTCCTCTTATCTTGATTAATGGACAAAAAATTAGGCGAATTTCAAATATTAACCTTTAGGCAATGGCCTAAAGTGAAGACATGTTAATTCTACAAGGTCATGTTTATTAGTTAGGTTCCTAATTAATTCTTATGAGGCTTTAATAAGACCTCATTAGAATAGGTTATTTTAATGTGTAATATCATTTCATGTTTATTTGAATTTCATGTAATATGGATTTGGGAACCCTAACCCTAATATCAATTTTCTCAATATATAATTCCATAACACAAAGGAAGAAATGTAATTTTTCATTCTCTCCATTATCAGAAATCTTATCCTCATTTTATCTTGTTTCGTGTGGTTGAGCTTGGGCACATAGCAATGATCCTTGCTACAAGTGGTATTTGAGCTTGGATGCTTACCCCTCCCACAACCAAACTTGGATAAATATTGCATTCCCATCCTCTCCTCCTCCATAAATTTATGTTTTGAGTTGAAGGATAGCATGAGGTTTCATAAAACCTCCATAGGTTTTCTTTTTATTGTAGATATTAGCTTATGTTAGCGTACTATTTATTCTTTGTCTTTATTTCATTGTTAGACAGACTGTTGCTCTGTTACAACTGCTGTAACAAGCTCAGTTACGCCGGTGTGCTATTCCCGGCATCTGTAACCTGTATTTAATCTGTAGTTGAATAATCAGAATTGTTCTGAATTCTTACATGGCATCAGAGCCAATTCGATAAGGTTGCTAGGAAGTAGAGTTTTTTTTTGCAGGAGGGAGGAGCTGCGGACGCAGCTGCGCGCAGGCAGCCAATACGTCCGGTCGCGATTTAAAAAAAAAAAAAAAAAAAATCGTGCGACGCGCGACCGAGGGAGGGAGCCCCCCATCGCGCGTCCCCCGCCTGTTGCAGGATGCAGACCGTGTCCCGCGTTCGTGCAGGACGTAGAGCGCGCTGTCAGTGCACGGGACGAGAGACGACAGAGCACAACGTCCGTTTGAGGACGCACGCGCGTCGACTGTGGGCTGCACACGTCTATTGGAGGACGCACGCGCGGGATGAGGAGAGAGAGCACCGCGCATCAAGGGCGCGACACCCCCCCCCCTCCCACCCCAACGGACGCTGACGTCTCACGACGTCCATAACGAATGCGCACGCGGGCCGAGGAGAGAGAGCGCCGTGCGTCAAGGGCACGACACCTCCCCTCCCACCCCGGCGGACGCCGACATCCCGCGACGTCCGGCGCGGGGAGGCCGAGGGTTATTTAAAATCCCCCCCTGCGTGCAGTGCGGGAATTTAAAATCCCGCACCCACGCGGGGTATAAACCCCCCCTTTGCGTGCAGCCGCAAAACACGCGCGACGCCGCCCCGCCCCCCCCCCCCCCGTTTAAAAAAAAAAAAAAAAATAACAGAGACAAGCACCCCCCCGATTGTTTTAAAAAAAAAAAATTAAAAAAACCAGAGACGCCCGGTTGAAGGCGCCGAGATTGCGTTTTAAAAAAAAAAAAAACGCGACAGTAGCCGCGAGTTGCAGAGGAGGCTCGGGAAGCTGGAAGCAGCGGAGGACGGGCAGGCTGAGGTTGATAAAGGAGAGGAGGTTGACTGATCCTCTCGGATCAGCCCGCTGGCTCACGTGGTCGTGAGCCGTGCGGTAAGGCTCAGGGAGCCTGCAGGTCGGGGGTTCAAATCCCGCCGACTCCCCCCAAGGTATAAATTTTTTTTTTCAAAGTCATTTTTTTAATTATTATTTTTTTAATTAAAATTTTTAATTTTAATTTTTTTTAATATAGTTTTTTAACTTTATAAATTAAAATTTTAATTTTAATTTATTTTTTCATAAGTTTTAAAACTATATAAATTAAAATTATTTATTTTAATTTTAAATATATAATAATTATTAAAAATGCTTTGTTAAAGAAATTTTTTTTAAGGGGGGATATTTTTTCAAAAAATCAAAGGGGGATTGTGAGTAATTTTTTGAAAAGGCAATTTGGCGAATTGTAAAAGGTGCATTTTCGGTCGTGGACCGACACCTTGTGGGTTATTCTTGTGGGCATTTTTTTTGTTGTATGTTGCATATTTCATTTTTGCACTATAACATTAAAAATTAAAATCAAAACACTCCCTAAGTCCCCGGAATAATTAAAACCCATCCGTGCAATTTATTGCACTGCAGCGTTCGGTATTTGTGATACCTCTGGCCAACACTTACAGGTAAAGTTGTCGTGATTTGGCTACTGTATCCGCCGCCTAATATAGCTGCTACAACGACGTCTGAGCTTGTTCTCTATAAATCGTCGGGGAGAGATAAGTTAGCCATTTTTTGCATTTTTTTACTCCATCCACTACCCTTTATCGCACTTGTGTTTAGGCGTAAATCCTGACGAAGTATTCTTCATAGTGTTTAGGGGAAGTTACGCCCCACGCATGAGAAGAATCTTCTATGGTAGGTGCCATCAACAAGGCGATTCCCTTTCAGTACCGCTTATGTTCCACGTATCGTATGATCTCTAAAACTCACCTATAGTCTCCCTCACGTAAGGGCGGGTGATTTTTTGTTGATCTTTCTAAATACCTATAGTTTCCCTCACGTAAGGGCGGGTATTTTGTACGGTATATTGGCCTAGCAAAAGGTATATCGAAAGGGGGACCAATTGGTGATATAAGGAACCTTCACTATGGCCGCTGTTGCAAAGTTGATGACTGATCCGCATCAGTTATTGAAAGGTCCAAATTATACACCATGGAAACATAAGATGAAGGCAATTCTCCAAATGGAAGATTTGTGGGATATTGTTACTGGAGTAGCAACTAGGCCTTCACCAACAGCAGGATCCACAGGTCCTTCCGCAGATCAGATAGCTTTTGACAAGAAAGACAGTCGAGCAAAGGTGCTCATTTTGTTTGCTATTTCAGATGAAGTGCAACCTCATATAGCTGACAAAGCAAGTGGTAAAGAGGCATGGGATGCCCTTAGAACCATCTATGAGGGAAAGAATGATTCCACCATTCTTCATCTTCAACAACAACTTCATAACCCGAGTTTGAGGCAGGTGAAACAGTTGAACTCTTTCTGTGCAGAGTGTCTGAGTTGAAAGAGAAATTGAGCTCTTTGGGAGATACCGTGGACGAAAAGCTTCTCATTTCACTTGTGATGAGAGCTTTACCTTCTTCATTTGATATGTTGATAACCTCCATCCAGGTGTCTCAACGACAAATTACCTACATCGAGTTGGTCAATCTGCTTCAACAACAGGAGGCACGCCAACTTCACAAGGATGATTCTTCCAATACAGCCCTATACACCAACCAGCAGGGTTCTAGGAAGAAAGGTAATGGGCAAAAAGGAGGCAACTTTTAGAAAGGAGGAAATTCTCAACAAGATACGAAAGGAAAAGGCAAACAACCTCAACAGAAGAAGAGGTGGTGCAAGATCTGTGAGAAAGACAACCATGACACCAACAGGTGTTGGCATAAGAACAAGCAAAAAGGCCAAAACAAACCACAAAATAAAAACAAGCAACCCCAGGTGAATGTTGCTGTTGAAGAATCTGACTCAGATTCTGAATGGGCACACAAGGTGCTCATGACTACCACAGATTCCACATAGAGGGATCCTATTTGGTATGTCGATTCTGGAGCTAGCAAACATATGACTGGCGACAGATCGTGGTTTGAATCATTTGTGGCCAAAGAGGGCAAACCTGTCACCATTGCTGATGATAAAACCTACAGGGTTCAGTGGAGAGGGTACAGCTTCAGCCACTCTTCCCCGATGGCAAGTGTCAGATTGACAAAGTCCTCTATGTTCCGGGATTGGCCAACAATTTGTTGTCAGTGACACAAACTCGGATAGAAATATGGTTGTCAACTTTCGTGTTGAGAATGGAAAGAAGTGTTGTACCATTACCATGAAGGGTAAGCAGATTGCAACAGCTTCATATAAGCACGACTTATTTGCACTAGATGCTATCTCTACTCCACATGTTGCCATGACTGTCTCTACCAAGGAGGCAACTTCCCTATGGCACAAGAGATATGGGCATCTTAGTTCTGGCTACTTACTTGAGCTCAGCAAGTATGAGATGGTAAAGGGTCTTCCTTCCCTTTCTCCCACATTGCCGCTGTGCTCGACCGCTAGCAGAAAGCAAAGATAGAGTACCATTTGAGAAGAGCTCAACAAGAGCACGAAAACCTCCGGAGTTAATTCACACCGATCCGTGCGGTCCTTTCACACCCAACACTTGTGGAGGGAAGAGGTACTTTCAGTTATTCGTAGATGACTACTCACGAAAGATGTGGGTTTTCTTTCTCCAACTCGAAATCTGAAGCTTTCGCATTCTTCCAGCAGCTCAAGAAATCCGTTGAGAAGGATTCGAGAGCTTCTATTAAAACCCTCCGCTCGTATCGAGGGGGAGAGTTTACCTCTAATGAATTTTCTGCATTCCTAGATAAGCATGGAATCAAGATACAGTTAACAACTGCCTATACTCCTCAGAAAAATGGAGTTGTCGAGAGAAGGAACCGTTCTATCATGGAAATGGTTCGTTGTATGCTCACAGGAGCTACTCTTGGGCAACAATATTGGGCAGAAGCTGTCACCACTGCAATGTATCTATTGAATAGGGCACCCACAAAGGCCCTAAAAGGAATGACTCCACAGGAAGCATGGAGTGGTCGAAAACCCTCCATATCTCATCTACGTATTTTTGGATGTCACGCTTTCATGCACATACCGAAAGAGAAAAGGAAGAAGCTAGATGAGAAAACACTGAGATGTATTTTTCTTGGTTATTCTGAGCACTCTAAAGGATATCGGTTGATAGATCCTTTGACCAAGAAAATTCATATCAGCAGAGATGTTGTCTTTGATGAAGCTTTCACATCACAGAGCACATCTAAAGTACACCAAGATATTGTGGAATCTAAGGAAGAGAAGATTCCTTCGTCAACACAGACAGGAGGTCCTTCTACATCTTCTTCAACTCCACCGAAGAAGAATCCTAAATGGTGTACAAATACAATCAGAGATGCAAATTTATCCACTCCTCCCAATTTGAATTTGGATAGACCTCGTACACGCAATATGGCTCAAAAGGAAAGAGAAGCCAAAGAAACTCGGTGAGGTTGATGATCTTTGTCAATATTTTGAGGAACTTTCTGTGACTCCAAGTACAAAAGTAGAGGATATGGATATTGATGATGACAGGGTGTTCATGTCTACCATAGATGGTCTTGAACCTGCATCAGTGCAAGATGCTCTTAGTGAGCCTCAGTGGAAGGCCGCTATGGATACAGAGTATGAGTCTTTGATGAAGAATAAAACTTGGAAGCTTGTTGATCTTCCGCATGGAAAGAAACCCATTGGCTGCAAATGGGTATATAAAGTCAAGTACAAGGCAGATGGAACAATTGATAAGCATAAGGCCCGTCTTGTTGCAAAGGGCTATGCTCAAAAAGAAGGCATTGACTACGAGGAAACTTTTGCACCTACCGCTCGGATGACCACAATTCGGGTTATGTGTGCTATGGCAGCACAATATGGGTGGAAAGTTCACCAGATGGATGTCAAAAGTGCCTTTCTAAATGGTGATCTCCAAGAAGAAGTCTATATGACTCAGCCTAAAGGATTTGAAGTGGAAGGCCAAGAGCATAAGGTTTGCAAATTGGTCAAATCCTTGTATGGTCCGAAACAAGCTCCTCGAGCTTGGTATATAAAAATGGACAATCACCTTATGCAAGCATGGATTTAAGAGATGTCCGTCGGATGCAAACCTCTATTTCAAGAAATAGGGTTCTCGAGATAGTGTTGCTTGTACTCTATGTGGATGATCTGCTCATTACAGGGAGTTCAGAAACTATGATCTCTACCGTCAAAAGAAACTTGTGCAAATATTTTGAGATGACAGATCTCGGACTTCTCCATTACTGTCTTGGTCTGGAATTCAGCCATAAGGAGCACTCCATCAAAGTGTCTCAGAAAAAATATGCCAAGACATTGCTGGAAAAATATCGCATGACTGATTGCAAGCCAATGGCAACTCCAATGGAGAATGGACTTTAGTTATCGTGATATGATGATTCACCTCAGGTAGATGGTACTCTCTATCGACATTTGATTGGGAGTCTCATATATCTGACCAATACTAGGCCGCATCTCGTATTTGCCGTCAACTATCTTTCGAGGTTCATGCAGGAGCCTAAGACCACTCATTGGAAAGCAAAAAAACGTGTTCTTCACTATGTCCGTGGTACTATGGAATATGGCCTAGAATACAAGAGGAACAACAAATTCTTCTTGCAAGGATACACGGACTCCGACTATGCCGGATCATTTGATGATCGCAAGTCAACTTCTGGATACATTTTTCATCTGGGATCCGGTCCTGTCTCTTGGCACAGCAAGAAGCAACAGGTGGTTGCTATTTCATCAACAGAGGCAGAGTATCGCGCCGCACGTGAAGCTGTGTGCGAAGTGATATGGTTACGTCGCATTCTGACAAGTATGGGCCATCCATCAAAATCTCCAATACACTTGTTTTGCGACAATCGTGGTGTTCTAACCTCGTCAAGAATCCAATCCATCATGAAAGAACAAAGCACATTGACACACAATGTCATTTCATTCGAGATGAAGTTCCAAAGCACCGAATTCAGCTTCAGCACATTCCCACCGATGCTCAAGTTGCAGACATTTTCACTAAGGCACTTGGACGTGTCAAATTTGAATTGTTTCGTAGCTCACTTTGTATTGCAAAATAATGTAAGGGGATGTTAGTAGTCTAGTATAGCTATTAGTTATTACATTACCCAAATAATGTAATAAAGGGGGATGTTAGCGTACTGTTTATTCTTTGTCTTTATTTCATTGTTAGATAGACTGTTGCTCTGTTACAACTGCTGTAACAAGCTCAGTTACGCTGGTGTGCTATTCCCAGCATCTGTAACCTGTATTTAATCTACAGTTGAATAATCAGAATTGTTCTGAATTCTTACAGCTTGTATCTCTATTTATAGGTATCCAAAATCTAGATCTAATCAAGTTTGGTGGCCTCCATGTAAAATGACTATGTTTATTTTTACATAGCCATATAGTATCCAAAATTTGGATTTTATTAAGTTCGATGACCTCTATGTAAAATGATCATGTTCATTTTTAAACAATCGTACAGTATCCAAAATCCAGATCTGACCAGTTTCAATGACCTCTATGTAAATTGATCATGTTCATTTTTACAAAACCATATAGTATCTAAAATTTATATCTAACAGAGTTTGATGGCCTCTGTGTAAACTAACGATTTTCATTTGTTTACACAACCATACAATCAGATCAACCTTTCTGTAAACTGACCGTGTTTGTTTTTTCTTGATAGCATAGTGTAGACACCAAATTGCAGCCATTAATACTCCATCCTAACCATCCCAAAACCCACTTGTCCACCATACACCTTCCCAACCTTCAAAAGGCCCACTTTAGCCCTTTCCTGCCATTTCCTAACCCAATTGGGATTATTTTAATATTATTTTATAATTAATATAATATTTTATATTATATTATAATATATTTATTATAAAATATATACTTATAAACTCAATTAACCACAACCATACGATTCAATTTAATCTCCACCCTCCATCTTCCTTAATACATGCCACATCTAGAAAGTGATCTCAACCTTAGGATCTGATTTAATATTAGCCACATGATTAAAAGTGTAAGGCTTAAACCCTAAGAAAACCCTAGGTTGGATTATAAATAAGGGCATTTGTAAATGCTCAAATCTTGGAACCTTGAGATTAGAAGTTGTACCCTAGAGAAGCATAGAGAGATAGAGTTTGAAGATCTAAAACCCTAGCTAAGCCAACAAGACTTTTGTTGTTCCAGCCATCCCCCATTCATCCTCCATCATCGTTGCAACCCCCATCCATCCATCGCATTCGTTGCCACCCCCTAGATCTACTTCTGTAGATTTTGCCCTAACCTGTAGGCACCCTCCAGAGCTTATGAGGCTCGTTGCAGAGCCTACGAAGTGCTCACTAGAGCTTGTTGTATTATGCAGGTGCTCTCTAGAGCTTGTTGTATCTTGTAGGTGCACACTAAAGCCTTTAAAGCTCGCATCAAATCCTGCCAAGTGCACATCCGAGCCTACTGCAACCATAGAAAATGAATTAGACCCTATTGCATCACGCCATCCGCTATCAAACTACAACAATGAAGCGAATAAAAATTACAAGCAAGGTATATCTTTATTGGTTTTATTCTATTGCATGATTTGTATATTTCACATGCCATTTGATCTATTTTAGTTAGGGTTTACTGATGTCTAAGGGCCTCACACTGTGGAGCCCTCACAAGTGTTATTAACCCATTTCTTTGTTTTTGTGTATGCAAATATATAGATTTCACATATTGTTGAATGGTTGTTGAATATGAAGTGGCCCAACATAGAATATCTAAAGCCCACTCACCCCCTTGGAAGAAAGAACACATCAATCTAAAGACACTTCATTGTTATAGCTAGGGTTTCAGAGAACCCTAGCATTTTTGTAAATCATTGTATCAAATACCCTCATTGAGGACAGATTGTATCAAAATGAGTTTATTGGCTCCCCCCATTTTATCGAATATATCCATTTGTGCAATCTTGTGTTTCATTGTGTTATTTGATTTATTTTATTTTATTTAAGTGTTGTGTTCTTGTCTTCACAAATGGTGATCACGGTGGGACCCCACAAGGGTTTCATTATTTAATAGATCTACCTTGCTAACTTAAATTTATTTCTATTTGTTGTAGGATTTTCAGAAGCATAGAAGTTATAAATTTCATCGCTAGGGTTTCTAAAGCAGTCTGTAGCATTTTCAAAGATTATGCAGGCATTCGGGAGCGTCCACAAAGCGTTTGGAAGCATATGCAGACAACCACAGGCACCTAGTTGTGTCTAGAAGTAATTTGGAGCAGAGCTAAGGCTTCCAAGTAATTTTCTTAACCCTAAGTTACTTTTTTGTAAGTATTTAAATTAAATAATTACGTAGCATAGGGCCTTGTATTTTTGCTTCTTATTTATACTTGCATCTTTGCATATTCATAATTACCTATTGAAATTCTAGGATAGGATTAAGAGTATAAAACCTTTAGGTATGTGTTAAATTTACCCATAAAATTAGATAATCAAGGCTCATAAACATCCCCTCAATCTTGAGTGTGATCCCACATAAAAAGGAACCTACACTCATGATTTGTTTCAATTTACATGATCACATAATTGATGAACCTAAAGTGAACACCACTTGCATCCAAAAGTCTTACTATACTACCTAAGACCCCTAATCAAGATAAAAATTTGTTAAACACTTAAACAAGACCACCTAATTTATTTATCTCATTAAATAATATTAATAAAGATTAAGAATAATCTGACCAAAGGGCTAGTCTTACTAGGAATTATATAAGATACCCTAAGTAACCGCAATGTAAAACTATAGTCTAAACTGGGTATATTGTGAGCCCAAGCTACCAACCACCTATGTAAGGTCTCACGCATACTTTAAGCCTTTAGGGGAATATAAAACAGTGGACTAGTGGGAATAATAAGGAGGGATTTTTAATTACCCCTTGAGTACCATCTTGGATCATATGCCTAGGAGGTCACTTTCACATATCGTTATATTTCATGAATCTTAAGGTCTCTCTCATGTTTGACCATGTATATTGAGAGGATTAGCTTGTTCCATATGCTAACAAGTATATAGAAAGGTTCAATTATATTATGAGGTCCCCTAAGGTAAATAAATCAAATAGGTATTTATAGGTAAAGTTATATAAGGGATTAAAAATATGTTCTCTTCTTCTCTTAAGCAATACTAAAAATAAAACATAATAAAAATTCACTTTCCAATATCTTGATCACCTAAGTTTTTTATTGCATAGAAATAAGGAGATTATACAAAATATTCTAAAGAAGAAAATAAATCCTTTTGATAACTTTTTTTAGGAAGGTTCTCTTTTGGACCATCCTTAGCAACCCAAATATAACCTCCTAACATCTAATCTAATCGAATTATCTCATTGTTCTCTATATATAGGGTTTAATGAATCAATCTCAAATCACACATATCAAAACCCTCCATTTATCACAACTTCTACGAATAGTGGAATACAAAGACCTCCACTATACTAAAGATATCAATCATATTTTCCTCCCCTTAAAGAATTATTGTGGATCAATGTAAGTTGTCTCATCACTCAATAAAAAAGCACAAGCCACACATCTCCTAATGCAACCACATTCTAATATTGTCTTATCAACCTTCCATAAATATCAAGCATGATCATGGATAGTGCTCAAACATTCAATCTATCATCTCTAATCTCACATATTTGACCCCATTTGTACTAAACAACTTGGGGGTAAATTATGTGATGTCTACTTTGGCATTGTACACTTCAATCCTACAATACATATCACATGTACCTTTGAATCCTCCCCACTCCAGACTTCAAGCCTTAACTACATAGATGGAGTAGTTGAAACAATAAATGACCTTAATACATAGGTCTTCATCTAGTCATAGGTACTCCTATAAGGACTTGTACAACCATCTATTAGATCCAATCATAACTAGTCATCCATTTCCTCTAAATTTTGAATCACCCAAATTCCAAATGTATAAGGGGAAATAGTACCCCATAAATTATGTTAGACTCTTTCACACCACTTGTAGTGACATCATGTATGATGAGATGTTACCTCTAAAACATTTTTCTAAAATATTTAGAGATGTCGCCCTAGTTTGTCCAGTAGTTTTTATCCTATATTGAAGAGAAGGTTACAATTAGTGATCTTTATAAATTTAAACAATCTAAGGATAATTTTTTTCTATAATTTTATCTAGATGGAAATATTTGGTAGGGATAACTCAATACGATCCCCTAAAAAGATATGTTTAAGATATTTTTTAGGAAATATTTACGAATAGTTGATCTTCTATCTTGAGATAGCTATGTTAGAGCATATTATATTATTTGGTACATTTCAATGCACCACCTTAGGTACATAACTAGAGTAGGATTTTACTTTAGAGTAAAGTTAAGTAGTTACTTCCAACAATTTAATAAATGCACAAGTTTCATGTGCAATGATGTAAATGTACAAGGAGTCCACTTGTACATGAGTCATAGAAAAGGTAGTTGAAGAGTCATAGATGGTGTAAAGCCCAAGGAACTTATCATCATATATATAGGCCTTATAGAGAGTGAAAGATGAGAGGATAGAATATAGAGAGTGCATAATATAGATTAGTAGTGGAGTGTAATGTAGTCCTTTTCAAAAATAATTTGTAGAGTGTTCATGTCCTCCATTATATTGCATTGTACTATTTTTGTGAGCTTTTATTAGCGCCATATTTATAAGTTATTAAAAAAATTTATATTATAATTTTCTTGCATATTATAGTGTCATTATCATATAGCTATCATAGGTTACTTATTTTACATCATGTGGTTGCATTTAGATTATTATATACCCATAAAAATATAACAATGGTATTAGAGCCATGACAGATTGATAGGATCTAGTGAGAGAGCCATAAGAGAGATTGAGAGTAGATAGCAAATATCATTTCCAAAATTTCTAATATTGCATTTGTCTAGAGGTTTTCTATAGGGTTGCAAAAAAACTTGTGAATACTAGGACTCAACATTGATTCCACTAGATTGACAAATCAACTAATGAAGATTCATTAACTCTAGATTTAGAGTTTTTTCCATATATAGTCCTAATGCTTTGTTGATGGAAAAAAAAGATTCAAAGAAAGTTGGAAAGATTCATACAAAATATCTAGGAAGAATATCTTATTTAGAATCAATCCAACACTAGAAGCAACAAACAAAAGAGTGGAGATTTGGAGGCCTATAGAAAAGATCCCATTGTTAGATATTGTATACTTACAGAGTGCAAAAGAAGAAAATGCCATAGAAGTCTTATTGCATATTCGAGAGAGAATAGACTCCAGAGAAGATTAGACATTAGTGATATCCATTGAAGAACTACATATAGCAAATTTAAGACTTCAACCTGAAGAATTCGAAGAGATCCATAGAAGGTCCCATTGAATAACTTCTAGATTTGGAAGAGATAGAGAAGGATTAATAAAATTCCTACTCCTGAAGTAATATATTTCATAGATCCAAGAGGGAGATCTCATTGCCAAACTTCCATGGTAGAAGGTTGAAGAAAATGTCTCATTGGGAAGACCATAGAATCTACAAGAGTGAAGACCCTAGAGAAGAGGTCTCAAGGAGAAATAAGGAGAAGGCTTGGTGAGCCTCATTAAAGACCATTGAAGGAGTTCTAAGGAGAAATAATTGGATAAATTTACCACCAAGGAAAATTTCCTAATAAAGGAAAATTTTGGGATAATTATCAACATCTGACAACAAGCCCAAATAAAGACACATTTGGCAAGAAGCTTGATACATTTTGAAGGATATTGGTAAGACCTCAAGAATTTTAGATTCTTGATAATAAGGTCTATATTGAAGTTAAAATTGATAAGGAGAAAGGATACAAACATTAATACCAAACCTGAAAAGTTTGAAGATTACCTTTGAAGGCTAGAAGACTCATTCAAAGAAAGGAGACATGCTGGTTTATACAACAAAAAAACTAAAGAGTTATTGAAGGAAAATCTTAGTTGCAATTTGAAGGAATTTCCTACCAAATTTTTGATATTAAAGGATGGAATTTTAGTGGAGATATTTATTGCTTTGCAATCTAAAATTTTCATATTTGAGGATAGCAAGAAAGCAACAACTTAGGCAATATCAATATCTGCTATGTTTCAGATTTCTAGGATACATCCTGAAGAAGAGTTGAAACCGCCAAACCACGGGCAAAGCCTCTTAGGAAAAATTATCCAATGAACTCAAAATAAGCTAGGCAAAGTAAAAAAAATGAGCATACAACCGAATACCATCAAAGATTAAAAAATAAAATCTTAGCATAAGCACCTAGGAAGAGTTCATTATATTAAATCATTTCTTCACTTAGCATAACACATGAGGGCAAATACCTCTATTCAAAAACTATCCAAATGGTGTTACTTCCTTCAATGCTTTTCTCCTTTCTCTCTACTTCAACGCTAGCCCAAAACTTGACAATCATCCTTCTATTTAAACTTGAAAAAACCTTTTTCAATAAGATAACAATAAACCTTATTGTATATCTAAAAGAGTAATGTATCATGTACATTACACGATCATTTTTGAAGTTTCTAGAAGTAATTGCTAACGTTAAGATAGGTAGATAAATATGTAATGATGTTTTATTTATTTCTAATCTTACAACTAACCTACTTTCTCTAAGGCAATTAGCTTCTTAAGGAAGAAGCATTCAATTTTGTGATAGGTGCATCATAACAAATAATATGAATATTGTGAAGAAAAAGGCTAGTTTTATCAATGGAAAAATAAGAAATCAATTCATCCATAAACTCTTGAGATTGCCAAAACTAGATCCAAGGAAAAAAAAATAGTTTTCCCAAGGGAGTGGATGGGTCTCCCTTGATGACTCTATATAGAGAAGGGTTAAATGATGGGATAGTAAAATATTGAAATAAAGCTTTAATGTGTTGCTTTGTGGGAGTTAAGCTTTAGCTTAGAGTAATTTAATCTTGGTTAGACAAGAACTATAATATCAAAGGAGGGGTGGATATCATATTATGTTCAAATGGTTATTTTCTTGCTGTATTTTTTACAAAGGAGGATTGTGGTTAAAATTTTCAAGGCAACCCTTGGTTTTATGGTTGTGTAGGGATTTTCATGAAGCCTTGGCATATGAGATTTAAGCTAGATGAAGAAATTCCATCCTCAACCCTATTTTGGGTGAGGTATTTTGCCCTTTCTATTGAATTTTGAAATGGAAAATCCTTCGAAGCTATTAGAAATACCCAAGGGCTATACATAAGGGCATTGAACAAAACACATGTATTTAGGTTTCGAACATATGTGTGGATATTTGTTTATTTAAACTCAAAAACTCTTTTCCAAGGAAGATTAAGCTAAATACAAGAGGGATCCATCAATTGACTATGAGAATATTCCTTTTTAGTGTCAAATATGCCATGAATATAGTCATATATTTTGAAATAATTCGTAGAATCTATAAAATATTTTAGGTAAATAAGGTAACAAGGAGGGCTTTCAACTACTTGAAACAAAGCAAAAAACTTGTAGTTAAGCAAAAATGGCATGAATGTTAGGACTAATAATATTTTTGAAAGCTTACCAACTAAAGAAGAAAATGATGGGGATATTTTTGAGTCCCTAGAAATCCCAAGATAAGAAAATAATGATAAATATTGAATAAAACTTGAAGATATCTCTATAGAGATGGAGATCAGTTACATGCTAAATGAGGATGTCCCTGCTCAACATGCTTTTTAAGGTGAATAAATTTCCCAAGAGCAAGAAATTGATTAAGCAATATAATATCTTAAGTCTATGGGAATATTTACACAAAAAATGAGAATAATTTGGTACTTACATCATAAAAAATAAAGGAAAAGTTAAAAGCTTAATGATAAAACAAAAAACTCAAAAAACCAAAGGTTAGAATTTTGGTTCCTAACAAGAAAGAGAGAGAAAATCCAACAAAAAAATGCTCCAACAAATAACATTAGTGGAAATAGAGGAGAGTTTCAAAACCTAGATTGATGGTCTCTTTGATACCAAGAGGTAAAAGTAATATCCATAAAGATAATCTTATAGAATATAAGGGATATCCATTCCTCCTTCAAATCCGAAATGGTCAAGAAATAGGTGAGTAATGAAAATCCTCATGTTCTTTTCATTCAAGAATCTAAAATATCATTTGATGAAGCAAAAAGAATTAAAAGGAAAATTTATTCCAATAGTCTTGTCATTCAAGTAACATTGCAAGTTTCTTAGGAGGGCTACTAATCATATGAAATAGTTTTAAAGTAGGGTGTGTCATTGATATAATAGAAATAAATTGGATTTTTGTCAAGGAAAAATGGCTAGATACTGATTGAAAAATAGTTCTCATTAATGCTTATGGCCTGAATAATCCTAATCAAAAGAGAGATTAATGGTAGAATATTTCTTGTTTTTTATCATAGCAAGTAGACTTACCCTACATCATTAGGGGTGACTTCAGTGCAATAAGACATCTTGAAAAAAAAGGGGAACCAAGAAGCTTGTACAAGCCACCAAAAATTTTAACACCTTAATTGAAGATCTAGATCTTATGAAACCCTTATATTCTAAGGGTATCTACACCTAGAGCAACAAGAGACCCAAGAACCAAAGGGTCTTAGAGAAATTGGATAAATTTCTTACTTCTATATATTGGCTCAATAGGGGAGCATTGATGCAATCTAAAGCTATACAATATGAGGGTTCTAAACACTGATCCCATCAAGATCTCTTTTGAGGCTAATGGAAAACCCAGAATAATTTTATTTTTCTTTGAGATAATGTGGCTCACGAATGGAAATTTTGATGAACTAGTGGAGGTATCATGGAAAGAGGAATCCCATATTTATGGAATAAAGATGTTCAAGTTCATAATCAAACTTCAAAGGTTTAAGTAAAAACTAAAAATTTAGAATAGAAAAGATTTCAACAACATAATTGAGTAAAAAGCTCAGATAGAAAGTGACCTTTGATAAATTGAGGAGTATCTATAGCATGTTCTAGATAATACTCTTTTAGAACAAGAAAAATTCTTGTTGTGTATCTCTAATAAAATTTACCTGAAATAAGAAATATTCTAGTGGTAAAAATCCAAAGTGAAAGGGTTGAAAGAAGGCAATAGAAATACAAAAAAATTTCACAATACCACCTTGGAACATAATAGGATCACAACATTGGAATCTAATAAGGTTCAGGTAATTTCTAATCCAAGAGAGATGGAAGATCACATCATCTCCTTTTTTGAGTCCTTGCTATTCAAAGAGGACATTAATAAGATTGATGCTCAAAATTACATGCTTCAATTCATCCCAAAATTGATCCCTCCAACTCAAAATGCTTGCTTAACAAAGGAAGTGGAAGAAGAGGAAGTGAAAGAAGCATTGTTCCAAATTAAGAGCTCTGGGGTGTCTAGCCCCAACAGATTTCCCCCATGCTTCTTTCAATAATTTTGAAACTTGTTGAAAGATGAAATTATAGTTGTGGTTTAGGAATATTTTTCTAGTAAATTTATGCTAAGTAAGTTAAATCACATCTTTCTTACACTCATTCCCAATATGGATAATTCCATAAGATTAAATTCCTTCAAACATGTACAAACTACCCAGCCTCCCAATTTAAATTGGAGAGTTTTAACTACCCACTTGCTCTCCAACTCCTCTACACGAGCAGATAACTTATAAATTATCTTAACATTTAATATGTACAAACTCAAGCCCTTTCTTTCTTTTAAAAATTCTAAAGCCCTTTCTTCTTTTATATTTCAAACTATTAAAAAATTTCCTAATAACTTAATCTAAATGGGGACACCTCAATAAAGAATATAGAAATTATATAATACACGTGTCATTATTAATTACACTTTACAGGACTATTTCGCGTGATCGAAAGAACTTGGATTGTATTTATACTTAACTACTCGACCTTTATTCGCCCAGAGAAATATAAATGGATAACAATTTGTGATAAGTAAATACGTACTAATAAGGCCGATCGCGGAAGTATAACATTAAAAACATTCGTACAAATAAACATCGTAGACAAGAGAAACATCTTTATTAACGAGATGCATGATAACACTCGTCGAGGTTTATAAGTGCAAGTACCCATTGTTTAATCAAATGGAAATAAAGAAAGATGATCGATCTTCTGGATCCACTCTGGAATACGAAGAATCAGAATTTCTCACTGAGCAAACTTTCCGAATCTCTCCCTCACTCCCTGTTAAAACATCAAGTTGAACCATCTTGAGCATGTTGAGAGCAAATTTGTCAAAGAATAAACTCTGATTGGCAGTGAAGCTTTTAATGATATCGCGAGTGATGCAACCCATCTTGTTAAGCAAAAGATGAATATACCGTTATACATTTCACTTTGGAATGGCCTTGTTAATCATATAGCATCCCGAATGATTTTTGTACTTTGTTCGTCACAATTGCACAAACGACATTGTGTTCTTAATTATATAGGTTTTAAGGACTCAGATTATGCGTCAGATGCAGCCCGAGACCAATAGCGAAGGGTTTGCGTTGGATTGTTCTGTATTGTAATGCTAGACAGTCGATTTATAAAAAGTCTATAATTTTTTCTGGGATGGAATCCATTCGACACTGTGATGAAATTGCTCCGAGAATTCCAAGCAGCAGTTGTGCTGCTACCCACATAGGGACATCTAAACCAGCTGCTGCATTTCTCTCGGAAGGAAGGGAGAGATTCGCAAAGTTTGCTTGGCGAGCAAATCTGCCTTTTCATATTCGATAGCCCATCCGCAAGGTCAAATATCCTGCACGGATTCCATGTGATTGGGTTATCAGTAACGATACCCGTAAATCTTAGAGTTCGTAAATAACGTATGTGGTTAATAAAGCTGTTCATGTGTGATCTGGGCCGGATTTAACAAACAAAATGTGATGTGCGTCTCAAATAGATCCACCAGTTTTGCGCATCCTAAATGTTTCCCCACATATTTTGTCGCTAATTTGTCAACGACATTTATGTAATCTATGTGTAAGTGGTATACAAGTTTAAAAAATTTCAAACAACCTAAGAGTTGAAATGGGATAGACACAGGTTATTTTCAATGTGTGAATTGATTTTCAATAAGACTTAAAAATGGGGTCAAAATTAAAAGTTATTTTTAATTTGGTATAGTATACATAATTTTATTTTTTAAATAACTTGAAAAGTGGGAGCATACGCTTAAAATTTAATTTGGATTTTTACTTAAAAAAATCCTGATGGTTTTTGTCAGTGTGTAATCGTGTTGTTTTTATAAAAATAATATATAGATATTTTTAAAAGATTAAGTTTAATCAATTAATTTTTTAAAAAATTAAAAAAATATATTTAAATTAAAATATTCCATGTATATATGTATAATTAAATTATTATAATATTACTATCTAATCTTAATATAAGATGAATGAAACCTGATTTTATTTTAAAAATCATTTCTTTCTTATAGGCAAGACTTATTTCTTTCCTAAATAATTACAATTGTATGTGATCAAGACTAAAACTTATTTTTAGGTCAGTAAGTTCATGAGAAATTTTATATTAAAAAATATTTTATAATAAAATTTTAAATTATAAAAAAATAATTATTATATAAAATATTTAGTTTAATATAAAAATAAAATAATATATTTAACCTTTATTTAAATTTAAAATAAATATAAAAATAGATGATAGAAGATTTCAAAATTGTTTAAGTATATTTTAAAGTTTTAAAATGTATTAAAATATATATTTTTATTTTAACACATATATTTATAATTTTATATTTTTGACCATTTATTTCTTTTAGATAAATTTTTATTTATATTTTTATATTAATATACAATTTACTATTTAAATGATAAACCCTTTATTGTATATGATTTTTCTAATAATTATATATATACAAAAATAAATTAGTGTTCAAAACATCATTTGGATTTTAATATAAGGAAAACTTGAAACAATATTTGAAAATCAAAATAGTTATATTATCCAAACTAAATATTTTATAAGGTGAAAGATACAAAACTTAATTTGATATTTGCATGCAACCACCGCAACCATTATACATGAAATATTCATAAATACAACAAACAATAATCCAAAGATAACATCATAATTCCTTCACTTCACATCATGTAGTGGTGAGAGATTATTTCATTCAAAATAATCAATGATTAGCTTCCATAATTTTGCATTCTCTACTTATTAAGCATAACACCACTGCACCACCATCCCCATACCTATTTCTACTAACACTCCCACCATAATCCACAACATGATCTCATGCTATAGTGACTTCTTCCTCTCAACTAAACCTAACATTCATTTTCTTCTTCTTTCACATGTCAAACAAATACTCGTTCCATAATTATAACTAAAAAATAGATTATATATAACCATTAAATCAATCCATTGAATGGATTAGATTATTAAAAATGAGTGTGACATACCCAAACAAACATGAGTAGATGTACTTTTCAAGAAATTTAGTAAAAAAGATATCCACAATTAAGGAAATTAACACAAGAGTTACCTTACATGAAAAAATAAAAAATAAAAAACTAAAAAAAAACTTTAAAATGTGTTATGAAGATTAATGATATATTACCCTTTCAAATTGGTTTATATTCATTTTTAATCTTACAATTTAGAAAAATATATGGGAGTAATGAGATTCCCACCACAAACCAAGTTTGCAATACCATAGGTGAGCCTTAATATCTTTTCACGTAATAAACCAAGATTTAAATATCTTAGATGAACATTAATATTTTATCAAATGTTATGGTCTCAAAATTTTATGTGTCTACACCTAATTTTTCACCCTATATAATCATTAAATAATTCATTAGTCCTACCAAATATTTTTGTAAATAAATCAAGCCAGTTTGACTTCACTGTACCTAAATTTGGGATAATAAACAACATGACCTTTGGGACTTATAAAATTATTGCAAAGATTCATCAAATTTCATAGAATGAGTACAATTATAATGGGATAAAAAGTAGATTTTCAATAGTATAAACATGCATATACTTGTCTAAGGACTAATACCCCAAAATACTTAAAAAGGGAAGTGTTATAAGCCTACAAAAATATTATGGAACTTCTATATAGCCCTCTTGTATAGAACTTTGTATGATAATTTTGTTACCCTATAGCACTTTTGTTAGTCAACCTAATTAATATTTTCCTACCTCCCAATAACCAAGAATATATCACCATGAATAAAAGCATTGTAGCATTTTTTTACTATCATGGTGATTTCATAATACCATCACAAAAACTAAAATTTGTATGGTTTAACTACCTATCATTGCTAGTTACCTTTGAATACCATCTTGTCAATCAAATCTATGCATGTTAAGATGGATTCTTATCCAATTAAACAACTTAACTCCATGCAATCTCTCCAATCACCCTATAACTCCTACAAAATTTCCTAGATCTACCACCTCATCCATTTGCATGAGTGTCTAATAGACTCTCCAAGGGACTTGGATCATTTACAAAAATACCCTTGGAAAATTCATAAGAGGACCAATATTTTTACAAGTACTAACATGTTGCCTGAATCACAACAAAAGGGACTTATATCCATTTATATAATGTTATAATTTCCATGAAGTATCATGGTTTCTTACACTTTATATCCATTATTATCATACAATTAATCATACAAACAACATTGAGATAATCATTAGACATCCAATAAATATTGGAGTAAATCAACAAGGTAGATCCATTATTATCATACAATTAATCATACAAACAAAATTGAGATAATCATTAGACATCCAATAAATATTGGAGTAAATCAACAAGGTATCTGCCAATAATCCCTTTTATTGGAGAAGGAGCAATCCACAAATTTGGGTGTTGTCTTCTCCTTTTTTGACCATATTCAACCTTTGTTCATTTAGTTTGTATTTTTGCATTCATTTTTATATTATTAGTAATTTTTATATTGTTTATGCTATGCCTAGTTTCATCATTATCAAAATAAAATAAGGGTTTGATCCTTCAAGTAAGAAAGCAAGTTATTTTCTATTGAATTTGAAAAACCCTCCATACTAATTATTTGTTTTGCATGTTTATCAATATGTTTCTTAATTTTTTGTATGTATATATTAAATTCTTTTATGACTATGATAGTTTCATATGTCTCTATTATGATACTTTCATCATCCCATGACACTTCTATCATCCTATGTCACTTTTGTCATGGACTAGCACTTTCATCACTCAATGATGCTTTTGTCTTGGTTCTAGATGAGGTACTACTTTTTTTATTCTACTAAGTTTTAATTTGATTGATTTTATGTTGTTTGTGTTATTTTGTAATCATTAAAATAAAATTTGTGAAGTATTTTCAAAAAGAGATCAAACTTGCATTTTTAGTTACAAAATTGCTAATGTATTAACAATAGATATTATTCATTACATTAGGCATAAAATCAAAGTCTTATTCATCAATATCATGGTGTAATTGCATTAGATCTACTATTTTTTAACCTTCTTATTTGGTTTTGTAGCAAAGTTTACAAAAGAGGATAGGAAAGTTTCTTTTATAAATTAAAAAGAGGACAAATATTATTTTCTTCCTCCATTTAGGAAATGAAATAAATATGCATGTAGTTACCTATTAACATAGATCTATTTGGTTGGATGTTTCCTTGGAACCTTGCTTAAAATAAAAAGAAATTATGTTACTTTTTTGTAAGTATTTAAATTAAAGAATTATGTAGCATAGGGCCTTGTATTTTTGCTTCCTATTTATACTTGCATCTTTGCATATTCATAATTAGGTATTGGAATTCTAGGATAGGATTAACAGTATAAAACCTTTAGTTATCTTTTCAATTTACCCATAAAATTATATAATCAAGGCTCACAAACATTCATTCAATCTTGAGTGTGATCCCACATAAAAAGGAACCTACACTCATGATTTGTTTCAATTTGCATGATCACATCATTGACACCACTTGCATCCAAAAGTCTTCCTATACTATCTAAGACCCATAATCAAGATAAAAATTTGTTAAACACTTAAACAAGACCACCTAATTTATTTATATCATTAAATAATATTAATAAATATTAAGAATAATCTGACCAAAGGACTAGTCTTACTAGGAATTATATAAGATACCCTAAGTAACCGCAATGCAAACCTATAGTCTAAACTAGGTATATTGTGAGCCCAAGACACCAACCACCCACATAGGGTCTCACACATACTTTAAGCCTATAGAGGAGTATAACACAATGGACTAGTGGGATTCATAAGGAGGTATTTTTAATTACCCCTTGAGTACCATCTTGGATCATATACCTAGGAGGTCACTTCCACATATCATTATATTTCATGAATCTTAAGGTCTCTCTCATGTTTGACCATGTATATTGAGAGGAATAGCTTGTTCCATATGCTAACAAGTATATAGAAAGGTTCAAGTATATTACAAAGTCGCCTAAGGTAAATAAATCAAATAGGTATATATAGGTAAAGTTATATAAGGGATTAAAAATATGTTCTCTTCTTCTCTTAAGCAATGCTAAAAATAAAACATAATAAAAATTCACTTTCCAATATCTTGTTCACCTAAGTTCTTTATTGCATATAAATAAGGAGATTATACAAACTATTCTAAAGGAGAAAATAAATCCTTTTGATATTTTTTTTTAGGAAGGTTCTCTTTAGGACCATCCTTAGAAACCCAAATATAACCTCCTAACATCTAATCTAATCGACTTATCTCATCATTCTTTATATATAGGGTTTAATGAACCAATCTCAAATCACACATATCAAAACCCTCTATTTATCACAACTTCTACGAATAGTGGAATACAAACACCTCCACTATACTCAAGATATGAATCATATTTTCCTCTCATTGAAGAATTATTGTGGATCAATGTAAGTTGTCTCATCACTCAATAAAAAATCACAAGACACACATATCCTAATGCAACCACATTCTAATATTGTCTTATCAACCTTCCATCAATATCGAGCATGATCATTGGTTGTGCTCAAACATTCAATCTATCATCTCTAATCTCACATATTTGACCCTACTTGTACTAAACAACTTGGGGGTAAATTATGCGATGTCTACTTTGACATTGTACAATTCAATCCTACAATACATATCACAGGTACCTTTGAATCCTCCCCACTCCAGACTTCAAGCCTTAACTACATAGATGGAGTATTTGAAACAATAAATGACCTTAATACATAGGTCTTCATCTAGTCATAGGTACTTCTATAAGGACTTGTGCAACCATATATTAGATCCAATCATAACTAGTCATCCCTTTCCTCTAAATTTTGAATCACCCAAATTCCAAATGTATAAGGGAAAATAGGACCCCATAAATTATGTTAGACTCTTTCACACCACCTGTAGTGACATCACATATGATGAGATGTTAGTTCTAAAACATTTTTCTAAAATATTTAGAGATGTTTCCCTAGTTTGTCCAATAGTTTTTATCCTATATTGAGGAGAAGGTCACAATTAGTGATCTTTATAAATTTAAACAATCTAAGGATAAATTTTTTCTATCATTTTATCTAGATGGAAATATTTGGTAGGGATAATTCAATACAATCCCCCAAGAAGATACATTTAAGATATTCTTTAGGAAATATTTACGAATAGTTGATCTTCTACCTTGAGATAGCTATGTTAGAGTATATTACATTATTTGGTACATGTTAATGTATCACCTTAGGTACATAGCTAGAGTAGGAGTTTACTTTAGAGTAAAGTTAAGTAGTTACTTCCAACAATTTAATAAATGCACAAGTTTCAATGTGCAATGATGTAAATGCACAAGGAGTCCACTTGTACATGAGTCATAGAAAAGGTAGTTGAAGAGTCATAGATGGTGTAAAGCCCAAGGAACTTATCTTCATATATATAGGCCTTATAGAGAGTGAAATATGAGAGGATAGAATATAGAGAGTGCATAGTATAGATTAGTAGTGGAGTATAATGTTGTCCTTTTCAAAAATAATTTATAGAGTGTTCATGTCCTCCATTATATTGCATTGTACTATTTTTGTGAGCTTTTATTAATGCCATATTTCTAAGTTATTACAAAAGTTTATATTATAGTTTTATTTCATATTATAGTGGCATTATCATATAGCTATCATAACTTACTTATTTTACATCGTGTGGTTACATTTTCATTATTATATACAAATCAAAATATAAAAATGGTATTAGAGCCATGATAGATCGATAGGATCTAGTGAGATACCCACAAGAGAGATTGAGAGTAGATAGCAAATATCATTTCCAAAATTTCTAATATTGCATTTGTCTAGAGGCTTTCCATAGGGTTGTAGAAAAACTTGTGAATACTAGGACTCAACATTGATTCCACTAGATTGACAAATCAACTAGTGAAGATTGATCAACTCTAGATTTAGAGTTTTTTCCATATATAGTCCTAATGCTTTGTTGATGAAAAAAGAAGATTCAAATAAATTTGGAAAGCTTCATACAAAATATCTAGGAAGAATATCTTATTTAGAATCAATCCAAAACTAGAAGAAACAAACAAAAGAGTGGAGATTTGGAGGCCTATAGAAAATATCCCATTGTTACATATTGTAAACTTACAAAGTGCAAACGAAGAAAAGGCCATAGAAGCCTTATTTCATATTCGAGAGAGAATAGACTCCATAGGAGATTAGACATTGGTGATATCCATTGAAGAACTACAGATAGCAAATTTAAGACTTCAACCTGAAGAATTCAAAGAGATCCGTAGAAGGTCCCATTGAATAACTTCTAGATTTGGAAGAGATAGAGAAGGATTAGAAAAATTCCTACTCCTGAAGCAATAGATTTAAAAGATACAAGAGAGATATCATTTCCAAACTTCCATAGTAGAAGGTTGAAGAAAATGTCTCATTGGGAAGACCAGAGAAGCTACAAGAGTGAAGACCCTAGAGAAGAGGTCTCAAGGAGAAATAAGGATAAGTCTTGGTGAGCCTCATTAAATACCATTTAAGGAGTTTCTAGGAGAACTCATTGGAGAAATTTACCACCAAGGAAAATTTCTTGATAAAGGAATATTTTGGGATAATTATCGCCATCTGACAACAAGCCCAAACAAAGATAGATTTGGCAAGAAGCTTACCAAATTTTGGAGGAGATTGGTAAGACCTCAATACTTTTAGATTCTTGAGAATAAGGTCTATATTGAAGTTAAAATTGACAAGGAGAAAGGATACAAACATTACTACCAAACCTAAAAGGTTTGAATATTACCTTTGAAGGCTAGAAGACTCATTTAGAGAAAGGAGACATGCTGGTTTATACAACAAAAAAACTAAAGAGTTATTGAAGGAAAATATTAGTTGCAATTTGAATGAATTTCCTACCAAAATTTTGAGATTCAAGGATAGCATTTTAGTGGATATATTTATTGCTTCGAAATCTAAAATTTTCATATTTGAGGATATCAAGAAAGCAAAAACTTAGGCAGTATCAATATCTGCTATGTTTCAGATTTCTAGGATACATCCTGAAGGAGAGTTGAAACCTCCAAACCACGGGAAAATCCTCTTAGGAAAAATTATCCAATGAACTCAAAATAAGCTAGGCAAAGTAAAAAAAATGAGCATACACCCAAATACCATCAAAGATTAAAAAATAAAAGCTTAGCATAAGCACCTAGGAATAGTTCATTATATTAAATCATTTCTTCACTTAGCATAACACAGGAGGGCAAATACCTCTATTCAAAAACTATCCAAATGGTATTCCTTCCTTCAATGTTTTTGTCCTTGCTCTCTACTTCGACGCTAGCCCAAAACTTGACAATCATCCTTCTATTTAAACTTGAAAAAGCCTTTTTCAATAAGATAACAATAAACCTTATTGTATACCTAAAAGAGTAATGTATCATGTACATTACAAGAGAATTTTTGAAGTTGCTAGAAGTAATTGGTAATGTTAAGATAGGTAGATAAATATGTAATGATGTTTTATTTATTTCTAATATTACAACTAACCTACTTTCTCTAAGGTAATTAGCTTCTTAAGGAAGAAGCATTCAATTTTGTGATAGGTGCATCATAAAAAATAATATGAATATTGTGAAGAAAAAGGCTAGTTTTATCAATGGAAAAATAAGAAATCAATTCATCCATAAACTCTTGAGATTGCCAAAACTAGATCCGAGGAAAAAAAATAGTTTTCCCTAGGGAGTGGATGGGTCTCCCTTGGTGACTCTATATAGAGAAGGGTTAAATTATGGGATGGTAAAATATTGAAATAAAGCTTTAATGTGTTGCTTTGTGGGAGTCAAGCTTTAGTTTAGAGCAATTGAATCTTGGTTAGCCAAGAACTAGAATATTAAAGGATGGGTGGATATCATATTATGTTCAAATGGTTATTTTCTTGCTGTATTTTTTACAAAGGAGGATTGTGATTAAAATTTTCAAGGCAACCCTTGGTTTTATGGTTGCATAGGGATTTTCATGAAGCCTTGGCATACGATATTTAAGCTAGATGAAGAAATGCCATCCTCAACCCTAGTTTGGGTGAGGTATTTTGCCCTTTCTATTGAATTTTAAATTGGAAAATTCTTTGAAGCTATTAGAAATACCCAAGGGTTATACATAAGGGCATTAAACAAAACACATGCATTTAGGTTTCTAACATATGTGTGGATATGTGTTTATTTAAACTCAAAAACTCTTTTCCAAGGAAGATTAAGCTAAATGCAAGAGACCCAAAATGGGATCCATCAATTGACTATGAGAATATTCCTTTTTAGTGTCAAATATGCCATGAATATAGTCATCTATTTTGAAATACTTCTTAGAATCTATAAAATATTGTAGGTAAATAAGGTAACAATGAGGGCTTTCAACTACTTGAAACAAAGAAAAAAACTTGTAGTTAAGCAAAAATGGCATGAATGTTAGGACTAATAATATTTTTGAAAGCTCACCAACTAAAGAAGAAAATGATGGGGATATTTTTGAGTCCCTAGAAATCCCAAGATAAGAAAATAATGATAAATATAGAATAAAACTTGAAGATATCTCCATAGGGATGGAGATCAATTACATGCTAAATGAGAATGTACCTGCTCAACATGCTTTTGAAGATGAATAACTTTCCCAAGAGCAAGAGATTGATTAAGCAATATAATATCTTTAATCTATGGGAATATTTATACAAAAAATGAGAATAATTTGGTACTTACATCACAAAAAATAAAGGAAAAGTTAAAATCTTAATGATAAAACAAATAACCCAAAAAACAAAAGGTTAGAATTGTGGGTCCTAACAAGAAAGGGAGAGAAAATCCAACAAAAAAATGCTCCAACAAATAACATTAGTGGAAATAGAGGAGGGTTTCAAAACCTATATTGATGGTCTCTTTGATACCAAGAGGTAAAATTAATATCCATAAAGATAATATTATAGATTATAAGGGGTCTCCATTCCTCCTTCAAATCTAAAATGGTCAAGAAATAGGTGAGTAATGAAAATCTTCATGTTCTTTTCATTCAAGAATCTAAAATATCATTTGATGAAGCAAAAAGAATTAAAAGGAAAATTTATCCCAATAGTCTTGTCATTCAAGTAACATTGCAGGTTTCTTAGGAGGGATACTAATCATATGAAATAGTTTTAAATTAGGGTGTGTCATTGATATAATAGAAATAAATTGGATTTTTGTCAAGGAAAAATGGCTAGATTTAAAATATAGTTCTCATTAATGCTTATGGCCTGAATACTCCTAATAAAAAGAGAGATTAATGGTATAATATTTCTAGTTTGTTATCATAGCAAGCAGACTTACCCTACATAATTAGGGGTGAATTTAGTGCAATAAGACATCTTGAAAAAAAAGGGGAACTAGGAAGCTTGTACAAGCCGCCAAAAATTTTAACACCTTAATTGAAGATCTAGATCTTATGAAACCCTTCTATTCTAAGGGTACATGCACCTTGAGAAACAAGAGACCCAAGAACCAAAGGATAGTAGAGAAATTAGATAAGTTTCTTACTTCTATATATTGGATCAATAGGGGAGCATTCATGCAATCTAAATCTATACAATATGAGGGTTCTAAACACTGGTCCCATCAAGATCTCTATTGAGGCTAATGGAAAACCCAAAATAATTTTATTTTGCTTTGAGATAATGTGGCTCACGCATGGGAATTTTGATGAACTAGTGGAGGTATCATGGAAAGAGGAATCCCATGTTTATGGAATAAAGATGTTCAATATTACAATCAAACTTCAAAGTTTTAAGTAAAAACTAAAAATTTAGAATAGAAAAATTTTCAACAACATAATTGAGTAAAAATCTCAGATAGAAAGTGAACTTTGATACATTGAGGAGGATCTATAGCATGTTCTAGATAATACTCTTTTAGAACAAGAAAAATGCTTTTTGTGTACCTCTAATAAAATTTACCTAAAATAAGAAAGATTTTGGTGGTAAAAATCCAAAGTGAAAGGGTTGAAAGAAGGCAATAGAAATACAAAATTCTTTCACAATACCACCTTGGAACATAATAGGATCACAACATTGGAATCTCATAAGGTTAAAGTAATTTCTACTCCAAGAGAGGTGGAAGATCACATCATCTCCATTTTTGAGTCCTTGCTATTCAAAGAGGACATTAATAAGATTGATGCTCAAAATTACATGCTTCAATTCCTCCCAAAATTTATCCCTTCAATTAAAAATTATTACTTAACAAAGGAAGTGGAATAAGAGGAAGTGAAAGAAGCATTGTTCCAAATTAAGAGCTTTGGGGTGTCTAGCCCCAACAGATTTCACCCATGCTTCTTTCAATAATTTTGGAACTTGTTGAAATATGAAATTATAGTTGTGGTTTAGGAATATTTTTCTAGTAAATGGATGCTAAGTAAGTTAAATCACATATTTCTTACACTAATTCCCAATATGGATAATTACATAAGATTAAATTCCTTCAAACATGTATTTTTATGTAATGCAATTTATAAAATTATTTCCAATGTTGCCATAAATAGGCTCAAATCAATTATCCTAGAATTTATCTTTGATGAGCAAAAATATTTTTTTAAAGGAATCTACTATATGGATTCTCTATCATCCATGAATATAGTAATAAAATATAGGACCTCTTATTAAGCTAGATATGGAGAAGACCTCCAATAGAGAATGTTGGAATACTTTAGATAGAGTGATGGAAAAATTTGGTTTTGATTAAGATTGAAGATAATGGTTAGCCTCCATATATAAACACACCTCCTTCTTGGTTCTAATAAATGAAATATTTACAGGATTCTTACCCCCTACATCAGTAGGGGTGACTTCATTACAATAAGACATCTTGAAGAGAGAAAGGGGAACCAAGAAGCTTGTTTAAGCCACCAAACATTTTAACACCTTTATTGAAGATCTAAGATCTTATGGAACCCTTTTTTTCTAAATGTGCGTACACATAAAGTAACAAGAGACCTAATAACCAAATTATCTTAGATAAATTAGATATATTTCTTAATTTTGTAGATTAGCTCGATATGGGACCATTGATGTAAGAAAAAAATATACAATATGAGGGTTCTAGCCATTGGTCCACCAAGATCTCTACTGAGGTCGATGGCAAACCAAAAATAATCCCATTCTAGTTTGGGAGAATTATCAGGCATGGAAAATTTGATGAACTAGTGGAGGGATGGTGGAAAGAGGAATCCCATATTTATGGAACAAAGATGTTCAAGTTCACAACCAAACTTCAAAGGTTAAAGTAAAAACTAAAAATTTAGAATAGAAAATATTTTGGTAATATAATTTAGTAAAAATTTTAGCTGGAAAGTGATCTTCGATAAATTGAGGAGGATTTATAGCATGTTCTAGACAATGCTATTTTAGAATAATAAAGTTGCTTGTTGGGTACCTTAAATAAAAGTTACCTAAAAGAAGAAATATTTTGGTGGCAAAAATCTAGAGTGCAATGGTTGAAATAAATCAATAAGAATACAAAATTATTTCACAATACCACCTTGTCTCATAGGACACATAACAATATCTCAACATTGGAATCTCCTAAGGACCAGGTAATCTCTACTCCAAGAGAGGTGGAATATCACATCATCTCCTTTTTGAGTTTCTTCTATTAAAAAAGGAAATCAATAATATTCATGCTTAAAATTATATGCTTCAGTCCCTCCCAAAATTGATCTCTTAAACTAAAAATTCTTACTTAACAAAGGAAGTGGAAGAAGAGAAAGTGAAAGAAGCATTATTCCAAATGCAGAGCTTTGGGACACTTGTCCCCAATAAATTTCCCTCATGCTTCTTTCAATACTTTTGGAACCTGTTGAAAAATGAAATTATAGTTGTGGTTTAGGAATCCTTCTCTAGTAAATGGATGCTAGGTAAGTTAAAACATACAATTCTTGAAATCATTCCTAATATGGATAATAATAGAATATTGAACACCTCTAGAACTATCTCTTATGTAATGTAATTTCCAAAATTATTTCCAAGGTCACCATAAATAGGCTCAAATTGATTATCCTAGACTTAATTTTTGATGAGAAAATTTTTTTTATTAAAGGAACCTACTTTATGGAGTCTCTATCATACATAAATAGAGGAAAAAAATACAAAGCCTCTTATTAAGCTATATATGAAGAAGGCCTCCAACATAGTATGTTGGAATATTTTAGATAGAGTGATGGAAAAGTTTGATTTTGATGAAGATTGGAGACAATAGCTAAAATTATTATATAAAGATCCCTCCTTCTTGGTTTTGATAAATGGAAGATTCATAGGATTCTTTAAAATTTTAAGAGGTCATAGGTAAGGAGACCCCAACTCCCCCTACTTATTCATCATTGTTTTAGAAGTCATGGGTAGGGGCTTGTAGTATCTTCAATCAAAAGGATAGAACTTATGACTCAAGATAAATAGTAGGTATCATTTGATTATTCACTTCCAATTTGCAAATTATAGCCTCCTAGTAAATGATTATTCACTCATTCAATAATGTAGAAAAGGGTTTGATATTCTAAATCCTAGACAATTTTTTTTTTTCCTTCTGGTTGGTTGTACATGATAAATTTTTATCTGGTTAACAAATGAAAAAGGGGTTCGCATGAAATACTTAAATGTGTTATGTATATTAATGAAAATAAAATTGGTCCTCATCTTCTCCTCCATTTCCCCTTTGCCTATGAGATATGGGGGAAATTAATGTAGAAATTCAAAATCTTCTAGGTTATATCTGCATGTTTTGAGTCACTATTGACTAAATAAAAAAAATCCTTTAAGGGTAAGGCTCTCCTATTACTTTGGAACGTGATACCAACCATGCTTGTTCGATGCATATGACTGGAAATGAATGCATAGATATTCAAGAAAATAATATTTAATGAGGAAATGTTTTAGATCAGGTTCAAAGCTTATCTTGCAAAACTATGTGAAGTGTACTATCTCTACATTGTAACCATAAATGTAGGAGATAATAATTTTAAAATTTTAGGAGATCATTACAATTGCTAAGGCAAACATCAGGTAGATGCCAAAAGAAATAGACACACTAATACAAAAATTATGGATCTCTCTTAGACCAAGCCTATTCAAGAATATTGGAAGCTCAATTTTGATAGTTCTAGCATGAATAACCCTAGCCCAATAGCTTGTTGGATCTTGGAGAATAATCATGACTCTTCCATTGTCCTTGGAGCTACTAGATTAGGCAAAACACCAATAACCTTTCTGAAATATAAGTTGTTTTGATGGGTATCCTAAGATCTATTTTTATGTCTCCACATGCACTTTGTGTGGAAGAAGACTCACAAATTATCCTTAATTATCTAGATAAAAGGAAAATTTAGGATTGGGTGTTAGCCATAAAAATCAAGGAAGCATGAGAGGCACTTGGTAGAATTTTTCTAGTTGACTTCTACCATGTAAAACATTTGGCCAACAAACTGGTTGACTAGTTGACCAATTGAACCCTTGACAACAAATTTCAAGTAGAACAAATTGTCATTAAAGAAGATATCAAGCAAAGAAATGACTTGAAAAAATTACTAGAACTAATTCAAAACACTGTAACTTAATTAGTATGTAATGAATATAACAATGACAAGTGTAGCACATATAACATATATGATTTGCTTGATTTAACACTTACAATATGTAACAAAATCTTATCCTACTGATTCAAAACAATATAACTTAATTAGTATGTAATGCTTATAACAATGACAAGTGTAGCACATATAACATATATGATTTCCTTGATTTAATACTTACAACATATAAGAAAATATTACATTGTATATTTTTTATATAAATAAAAAATATTTTAAAACTAATTTAATACTTACAATATATAACAAAATATTATACTGTATATTTTATATAAACTAAAATAATAATAATAAATTAAAATAAAAAAGATGAAAATGGGCATATAAAATGCTGCCAAAACTATTTCAATATAAAAAAAATGCTGCCATAACCGCTTACTTAAGCATTGTAAGCTTGGATTTTATATTAAGATCATGTGCCCACATTGTCAAGGTTGGAAAGGTTGGACATGGATCATAAAAAACTAAAAGGAAGCATACCTTCAGATGTTGTAGGTCTTCCAAATCTCCAATTCTATTTCAACCTCTTTAGTAATTTATTAGAAGGACCATTGCCATTAGAGATGACCAAAATTGTAATGGTCCAAGCCATAGATGTATCTCACAACCATTTGTTTATTGGAATTCCAAGTGTACAATCAAGTTGCATAGCATTATAATATTTGAATCTTTCATGGAATGCATTTGAGGGTCTAATTCCTCCATCATTGGTAAAACTAAAAAATATTGAGGTCATAGATCTCCCCCCTAATTATTTAAATGGTACAATACCATTGACTTTGGAAGAGATGAGAACACTTTAGCATTTAAATTTATCTTCAAACAAGTTAATAGGAGAGGTTCTCAAACATGGAATTTTTTTAATACCTAATGCCTCTACAATAATGAAATATTTTGGTTTTGTGTGGAACATGGATATGCTTATCACCTTGCTCTCATTCCAAACAAAAGAAGCATTGGCTTCTAAAAAGTGTGATAACCCCAATTGCAATTATAGTTGTAGTTTTTATAATGTGCTCTCTTTTATTAGGAATTTTGAGAAGATACAAATGTTTGAGTCCAAATACTCATGCTTTTGGATCAACAATGATTTCATATAAGGAACTTGTGGATGTAACTTCAAGTTTCAATGAAGCCAATATTATAGAGACAGGTAGTTTTGGAGTTGTATACAAAGCCATGCTAAATAACGACACATGTATTGTTGTAAAAGTTCTTGATTTACAAAATGAAAATGCCTACCAAAGTTTTTGTAAGGAATGTGATGTGCTCAAGAGGGTTCAACACCACAATGTGATTAGAATCATAACATCTTGTTATAATCATGAATTTAAATCTTTATACTTTCCTTTTATATCAAATGGATGCTTGGAATGGTGGTTATATCCGAATGAAGGAGATGGATTTGTATAAAAATTGAATGAGATATTGAGGATGGCCACAAATATTACACAAGAAAAGGAATATTTACATCATCATTGCTTTGTCCAAGTTGTTCATTGTGACTTAAAACCTAGTAATGTGCTTTTGAGATATAACACAACCGCATATTTAGCATGTTTTGGTATTTCTAAACTTATTTTTAGAAACTCCATGGATTCATTGTCTTCCACGAATGCATTCAAAGGATCCATTGGCAACTTGGCTCCAGGTATGAGATTCATATTATTATTACAATTTCAAGTAGGATTAAGCTACTTTTGTTTATTTAAACTAAATATATGAAATCCAACATTTGACCATCATATGACATTATAGAATATGGAGTAGGTGGAAAGGTTTACTCAAATGGAGATGTGTACAACTAAACGATTTTATTATTATAATTGTTGACAAGGAATAGACCTATAGATAATGCTTTTCTACATGGAATGAATCTACCAAATTGGGTAAACATGCATTTTCCATATAGAATCATAGAAGTGGTGGATGGTAACTTGCTTAGAAATGTGAATGAATAAGGCATACCAAGGGTGTTGGAATGCCTTACTCAACTTCTCTAAGTATGATTAGGTTGTGCAAATGAATCTTGTCAAGAACATCCGACAATGATAGAGATCATTAAAATACTAGAGAAAATCAAGTCTAATTTTCTAAAGGAGACAAGAGCATTTGAATCATCATTAGATATTTCGACATTGCTTGAGAATACAGGTGGAAAAGAAAATAACAAGGTGCAAAGTGATCAAAGTTGGACCTCATCTATAAATTAACTATTTTTAAAATATTGTAAGTACTCATCTTACATAATAAGTAGTTTAGGTTAAGAAAAGTGAGAAAAATATGTCTAAAAAATATTTGTCGTTGATGTTATGCTTTTTGGTATTTTTGTTTTAACAAATAATCATAATTTCAATCTGCTACATGTATAGTATATTGTGATGATTGTGAACTTAACATGTGTAATGCATGGCCACCTTTATATGTAAAGCTAGAATGTGTTTTTGTGCTATAAATAAGGTCAAAATTATTTTATAATTCATTATCATTGTTATTTGAAACAGAGGATTATAATTCAACCTCACCTAATGTCAAGATTTATAAGAGTTTGGGACAGTCATACAGTGTTTTGAGTTTAAAAAATTTGGCAATATATTATAAAGACAAATTTGAAGGCAATGGCAATCATAATGTTGATTTGGAATTTGATACTTGTGAAATTGATTATGTGTGTGTAGACTAGCATGTTCAAGAGATGTACTTTGGTCAGTAAAATATTAACCAAAGGAAAATTATACTTGTTCAGAAAATACAAATGACAAATCTACAATGAAAACTCTCCAAACCGGTGGTAAGAAATTCATCAAAGGATAGTTTAGTTTGGAACATTTTTTAAATTCTGGTCTCCTCTTGTTTGAGTAGTTATGGATTATCTCTTATGTTTTTGGATTTCCTAGCAACTCCGGAATCATTTGTACCATTGTTGGAGTCCAACTCATGTGCATTCAGAGCAATATCACTAGGGCACCTTCCATATCCTAGTTCGTGATGGAGTACGATTCATATGCAGTGCAACACCCAAAGCAATAGCATTAGGGCACCATCCATATCTTAGTTTTTGAAGGATCAAATAAGTAGAGAGTTAGATGAAATTGATTAGATCATGTGATAAAATTATGTAGATGTTGCATAAGATATTATTATCACAGAAAAGACCAATGAAGCTAGTGTTGTGGTCAATACCAAACAACTTTCCACTTACATGATCAGCTCTATAGGCTAGAAACATGATTTTTTTAGATACATTCAGGAGATGTTTGCTATGGTTTGAAGGTTGTTGCTACAAGTGGTATATGCCCTGTTTATAGCCATTTAGATGACCTACGTGTAAAATTGGGTTATGCAAAAGTTTAAGAAAACATATCTCCATTTCAATGAAGTTTCTTACATTATTTCCTGTATGTACAATTTTTATCTTGAGAAAGATTTCTACTAGAAATTACAGTGGATTTTTTACACAGCAAGTTCATTGTTTTCAATGATCTTCTGAGATCAGTTATTGTGTGCACTGCAGGCATTTGTCCTTTCATGCTAGAAGGATTTTACAAATAGATTGTGATAAGTTATGGAAGATGACGTACTTTTGGCGTTTATAGCCTGTATAGTCTCTTGCTATTGCTGGAGAAAGAAATTTAGTACTGTACCTTAGGTCATCCGGAGACACAGCAATATAGATCAGGCAGCTTCAGGATGATATGCTGTTTTACTCAATCATGCCCAGCAGGCCATGTTGTGATATTGCAATCTTCTTCAACCTTATACAAATGACATTTCTATCTACTACAAAAGCTAGCATTCATTTTGCATTAAATGATGGACCACCTTCAAAAAGCATTTTGTCCTTCCGTTGTGCATGCTGCAGGAAATATTAGACCTTCTCCAAAGAGCAGTATGTCATCAAGTCCATGCATATTTGTAGTGGATGCTGCTAGCATAGTTGCAGTTATAATAATTCTCTATCTCTTAACAATATTTTAATATAAAGAAGAGGGAATTGTGGAATGAAACATCCTGATCTACAGATGCACAATATGAGTTGTGGTTAGCATGTCTTCTGTGTGGCCAGCTGTCATAATTGACAAAATTGGAGCCCTGTAGACATTATCTTCTAGACTTCTACATAGATGCTTTTGATGTTGGTTTTCAGCTGAATTATGTTCCTCTGATAATGTCTGCATTGTTCATCCCATCTTTAGATAGTTTCATGACTTTTCTGAAATTCTACAATGACTCCTTGGTCAGGGGTGAATGATATAGGATTTTGGAGTTGCTCAAATCCCTGAAGAACTGAAAGCTAATGACAGCCAAAGAGGCGCTAAAGTAGTTTCCAATCAGAAAGTTAAGATTCTGGTTGTCATAAATGTGTTGATACTCTCATTTGGGCTGCTTGGAGCTCTGTTGGCTCCAATTCTTCAGGTCATTTTGAAGGCAAGATATTAGCAATGTTACTTGGGACAGGCATGGCAGCACCAGTTATTGAAGGAGAGATAGCTCTGTTAAAAGCACATTTGTCCCCATTCTAACCCAGAATCAATTGGTTAATGCGCTATCCATCACTCCTTTAGTCTACAATAAGCAAGTTTCGAAATGATGGGACAGCGTTTCTACAGAAATCCTCATGCTGACCAGGCCCCAGCCATAGATTTTGACATGAGATGTGAACCTGTGAATACAACTGGTTTGGATCAAGGAGTAGTCTTCCACGCAGGTGTCAATAGCTCTCTCATTTGCATACTAGCAAAGATGGATCAGCACCCATTATTTGGTTAAGATCAATTCTGAAATTAAATGTAAACTTAGATATCAGTAGGCATCGAAGGGATATGACAAAGCTTCTTTTGACATGATAATTGGAGATGGCACATGCAAAACTATTTAACTAGTCATTTGCATATTAGCAGTAGGGTGTGAAGAAGATGATGGTTGAGCTGTTGGTTGCTGTAATGTTTGTCCATGGAAGGCAGATGTAGACGATCATTTGAACTATGCTCTGAAGTTCCAAAATTGTTGAATGATAAATGAAGCATACGGACATATATTAATTTCATTTCAAAAGCATATAAATCCTTGATTTCATTAGACTTATTTAGTTTTGTAGTTGTTGAAATGCTAAAAATATTTTAGCATTGGTAAGTAATTGTTTTGCGAGGTATTTACTAGTAATTGTTTGGCCAGGTATTTACTAAGAAGACACCCAAGTTCAATTTTTTTGGGTAGCCTATTTGCAAAGGTAGTAGTCTGATCTGAATCCTCTCAGTATGCGCCAGACCCATGATGATGGTACGAATTTCAAGTCAACAATAACGAAGCGAAATAGGTTTGATGATAGCAACCCCCCGAAGATGATGGTACAATTTCCAAGTCAACAATAATGAAGCCAAATAGGTTTGATGATAGCAGCCCCTGTGGTTTGAACTCAGTTACTAAAAATAGAATTACTAAAAATAGTATGGTTGTGACCTCTATGTAACCTAAAAAACTACAAATGCAAAAATATTTAAATCATTTTGAACATGGTGGTCTCAAATATTTTGTAATTAGGCTCTGGAATTTATTATATTATAATTTTTTTTAATTTTATTTTTAATAAGTAAAAGACTTTCCATTATTATTTAAAATAAATCAAATAAATTACATGTATTTGATCCTTTAGGTTTACAAGGCTTTTAGCCACTATTTTCCATATCCTCTATTGAGCAAGGTGCAGCAGGAGTATTGTAATTGTTGTCAACACAGTCAGTTAGATCTAATGATGCAATGGACAGGCAGTTCAGAAGTCATTCAGATGCAGAGGACAGAAGTTCAAAGGTTATTCAGAGTATGGACAAGTGAGTTTCCAAGAAGACCATAGTGGCCCATTTGCAAAAGATCAAAGAAAAAGACAAGTAAGAAAAGTGTCGCGATATCGCGACATATACAGCAGGCAAGAAAAACTGTCATGATTTCACGACATGTTAGAGGAGAGAGAAAAAGCTGGAAAAACTATCACGATTTCATGACATGTTAGAAGAGAGAGAAGAAGCAGGGAAAACTATCACGATTTCATGACATGTTGGAAGAGAGAGAAGAAGTGGAAAAATGTCACGATTTCGCGACATGTTGGCAGAGAAAAAGGCAAGTGGAAAAACTGTCACGATTTCGCGACATGTTGGCAAAGAAAAAGGCAAGTGGAAAAACTGTCACGATTTCGCGACATGTTGGCAGAGAAAGAGAGCAAGTTGGAAAAGTGTCACGATTTCACGACATGTCGCATTTTCGCGACTTGAAGAGAGCAGGAAGGTAGAGAAGGAAAAGTGTCACGATTTCGTGACATATTGCAAGGAAGGTTGTATGGATGAAAAAGTGTCATGATTTCGTGACAAGTCAGAAGACAAAGTGAAAGCAAGATAAAGTGTCACGATTTCGTGACGTGCTGAAGAGAGAGTCCGTAGTGTGAACTATCATGATTTCGTGACAAGTTCGAGGAGAGAGAAAGTAAAATAAGAAAGTGTCATGATTTGGACATGCTCGAAGTTCGAAAGTGAGAACTGTCATGATTTCGTGACATGCTGAGAAGAGCTCGAAGTGAGAACTATCATGATTTCGTGACATGCAACAAAGGGAAGAGTTTGAAATGAGAATTGTCATGATTTCATGACAGGTTGCAAAGAAAAGTATGGAAGTAAAAGTCGATTTATGGATTTCATGATAGGTTGCAAAGAAAGCGTATAAGTTGATAGCGTCACGATTTCATGATAGGTTGCAAAGAAAGCGTATGAAAGTTGAAAGCGTCATGATTTCATGATAGGTTGCAAAGAAAGCATACGAAAGCTGAAAGCGTCATGATTTCATGATGGGTTGCAAAGAATGCGTACGGATGCAGAAAGTGTCACGATTTCATGACAGAAATAGAAAGCAAGTCTTCAATAGGAGAAGTGTAGCAATTTCATGACAAAAGCCAAGATGTGAAGTACGAAAGTAGAAGTGTCATGATTTCATGACAAAAGTAGAAAGGAGGTCGACGAAGGGAGAAGTGTCATGATATCATGACAAAAGCAAAGTTGATGCTGACAAAGATAGAAGTGTCGCGATATCACGACAAGAGCTTAGTTGAAGTCGACAAAGGTAGAAGTGTCACGATATCATGACAAAAGCCAAAAGAAAGTGTATGGAGGCAAAGGTGTCATGATATCGTGACATGTTGTAGTTTCATGGCAAAAGCTACAGAAGAGTTACAGAGGCAGTTGAAGCCGACAAAGTTAAATGTGAGCCGACGAAGATTAGGGTTTGCAATCGATGAAGTTTAGGGTTGTGCAACCGACTAAGATCAGGGTTACAACCGACTAAGATTAAGGTTTTGATCTTGAAAATGTGGTTATAAAAGGAAGGCTATTTTGAAGAGTTGGGTGGTTAAGTGTGCGACGTTCGTAGATAGTGCATAGAGTGAGAAGTTCGATCGTAGTGAGCAGAGTGCGAAATTTGATCGTAGTGTGCAGAGTGCATTTCATCGAATCATTCTAAGTGTGAAAGATCACAAAGGAAGTAGAGTGCATGAAGGGGAGAAGATGAACGTTCGATAGTTTAGCAGCAGATTATGCGAAGTGATAGCGTAGGGAGAGCAGAGTGCACACAGGATAAAATAGTGAAGCAGATCAGTCAGGGTCTTGTTAAAGGCAAAGGTATCTCACTGTCATTCTTCTAAGTTTTAGATTTGAAGTCCAAGTTGGTGCTTGGCATAAGGGGTTGGTGCTCCTTCCAGTTGGTGCTGGAAATTTAGGGGTTGGTGCTCCTTCCAGTTGGTGCTGGTAAATCAGGGGTTGGTGCTCCTTTCTACTGGGTCAGATAAAATCAGGGGTTGGTGCTCCTTCCAGTGGGTGCTGGTAAACTATTTGTAAAAGTTGTTGCTTTGCAAAGGCTGGATTTGGATGGTAGTCCAAGCAGTCATTTTTGAGGAGTAGCCACATTGGTGAACCTCGTTAAAATCTTGTGTTGTGTGATGCTCTCTTGCTGTTCTTGCTATATCTGTTTATAAGTTTTAACTGCTACTATTTTTAGAGCTATTATTTCTTGATTAAAGAGCTACACTGATTCACCCCCCCTCTCAGTGCCATTGTAAGTACAACAATTGGTATCAAAGCCAAGTCCCTGTACAAGCTTAACCAGCTAGGGTGATCTTGGAATTATCACAATGGCAGGTGGTGAAGGTTTCTCATCAAACAAAGCACCATTGTTTGATGGATCTAATTATGCATTCTGGAGAGTCAGGATGCAGACATATCTCTGTGCTTTGGGATATGATATCTGGGATTCAATAGTGAGTGGATATTCAATTCCTATCATTCCTCCAAAAGAAGCAGAGGAAAAGAAACTGTTTGAAAACAATTCGAAAGCAAAGAATGCCATCTTGTGTGGATTAGCAGACAAGTGAACTGGTAAAGGTCATGAACTGTCAGTTAGCAAAAGAAATATGGGACAAATTGAAGAGTGTTCATGAAGGAGATGATAAGATCAAAGAAGCCAAGTTACAGACACATCGAGCTCAGTTCGAAGCTTTGAAGATGAATGATGATGAAAACATTGAGGCATTCATGTTGAGAGTCAATGGAATCATCAATGCTATCAGAGGACTCGACGAGAATATCGATGACTCTGCTGTCGTAAAAAAGGTATTAAGATCCCTTCCTCAAAGATTTGATTCCAAAGTCTCAACAATAGAAGAAGCTAAAGATTTAAATTATTTCAGTATAGATGAAATGTATGGTTCCTTAACTGCCTATGAGATGAGGATAGGAAGATCTAAACCTACTGACAGAGAAGCAGCTTTCAAGGCCCTTAAAAATAAAAACACAAAACAAGAGTCCGAGGAAGAAGAGACATCAGATGAAATGGAAGCAAACTTTGTGAGAAAATTGAAAAAGGGGAAAGGAAAATATAAAGGGAAGCTTCCATTCAAATGCTTCAACTGTGGAGGTGTTGGGCATTTTGCAACTAAATGTCCACTGAAAGAGAAGAACAAAAATGATGAAGGATCCCACCAAGAAAGAGGTGACTGGAAGATGAAAGCAAATTTCAGAAAAGGCAACTTCAAAAAGAAAAGTTTCATCTCCAAGAATGTTAGTTCATCAGAAAACAGCTCCGATGATGAGTCTGAAGAAGAAAGAGATGAAGCTCTTTTTATGGCTTTTGAAGAAGTTAAATCAGAAAAAGAAGAAGGGATGACCTCTGAAGTTTGTGGTGAAAATCTCGAGGCTGAAGTTGACTTAGAAGGTGAGTTGATATCCGCACTTGAAGAGTGGGAGATAGAAAAGAAAAAGAATAAGAAACTATCAAGAAAGCTTGAGGATGCACATGGAATCATAACCAACTTAAAAGTTTAGATAGAAGAATCTAAGAAAATCATCGAAGATCTCGAAGTTCAAATAACCATGAGAATAGACTATTGCAGCAAGCTAGAGGAAGAGACTATTGGTCTAAGAATGCAGCTAGAAGAGATGAACAAGAAAATCAGTTGTTATCACAAACGTGAAGAAAGTTCTTTGAAACTGGATAAAATCATAAATGACCAAAGACCTGCAGGCATCAGGTTTGGTCTGGGTTTTATCGAAGGAGAATCATCAAGTGGTTCAAAAGCCAAAAATGTAGAATCCACAAAGAATGAAGATAAGAAACAGGTCGATCAAGGGAAATTGCCTCTTGCAAAAGAAAGCAACAATGCCAAGCAGGAAAGGAGAACTGACAGTAATGGTTTCACCAATGTCACACATCAAAGAAGAAGAAGACCTATGGCTCCTACGGCAACATGGCAAAGACCATCTCCCAGGTTCAATTATCCCTTCTCTGGTTTCTGTTTTAAATGCAATGGCTATGGTCATAAAATCTCAGATTGCAAGTACAATGTTAGACCAAGAAATTTCACAAGTAGAAATGCTTTTTCTCCTTTGATGAATTACACAATAGAATGTTATAACTGTCACAATTTTGGGCACATTGCAAGAAACTGTAGAAGCATTTTTTCATCAAATCAGTTTCAGGGAAGAAAAGTTCAACCAAACAGGATGAGACAAAATGAGAAACTTCCTGTAAAACATGCACAAGCTGCTGATAAGGGAAAAACTAAACAAGAGCCCAAAACCACTATCAAAACAATGTGGAAAGGGAAAGAAAGACTGAAGGAAGAAAAGGAATCTTTAATCGTTCAAACTGCTTTCAAAGCACAGAATAAACATGTACCATGGATACTAGATAGTGGATGCTCCAGTCATATGACAGGTGACAAACAAAAATTTGATAAGTTACAGAAATATGAAGGAGGATCAATAAAATTTGGAAATAATGATGGAGCCAAGATAGTTGGCAAAGGCTCAGTCAAAATTAATGATGGAAGGATTAAATCAGAAGAAGTCTTATTTGTGGATGGATTGAAACATAATTTACTGAGTGTAAGTTAGATTTGTGATAAAGGTCATGAAGTGGTCTTTATGAAGCAGGGTTGTGAAGTCAGAAAGACCAACAGTGGAAAATTGATAGCAACAGGGTCAAGAACTTCTGGTAACCTGTATACACTTTCAGAGACTTCAAAAGGAGCTTGCTTTATTGGATAGGAAGAAGAAAATTGGCTGTGGCACAAAAGACTTGGCCATATCAGTTTTGATAATCTAGTGAAAATCACCTCAAAAGGGGTTGTAAGAGATATTCCCACCATCAACAAACCTACAAACAACATCTGTGCTTCATGCCAAAAGGGGAAGCAAACTAGAGTCACATTCAAAACTAAAGAATACTACACCAAAGCAAACCGCTGGAACTAATACACACTGACTTATGTGGACCCATGAGAACACAAAGCATAAATGGTGACAAGTATTTTATGTTGTGCATTGATGACTATTCCATAATGACATGGATATTCTTCTTGAAGCAGAAATCAGAAGCTTTTGATATGTTCAAGATCTTCAAAAACCAGGTTGAGAATGAAATAGGAAAGAGGATCAAATGCTTAAGATCAGACAGAGGTGGAGAATTCATTTCAGAGGAGTTTGTAGAATACTGTGAAAAGTATGGAATTAGGAGACAGTTCTCAGCAGCAAGGACACCTCAGCAAAATGGGGTAGTAGAAAGAAAGAACAGAACTATGCAGGAAATGGCATGAACTATGTTGGCTGAAAGCAAAGTAGCTGACAGATTTTGGAAAGAAGCAGTCCATACTGTGGTGTATATCCAAAATAGATACATGCTGAGAACACATGAAAACAAAACTCCTTATGAATTATGGTTCGAAAGAAGGGCAACAACAAAATACCTCAGAGTGTTTGGTAGCAAGTGCTATATCAAAAGAACTGAAGACAATCTTGGCAAGTTTGAAGATAGAGCAGATGAAGGTATTTTTGTTGGTTACTCACCAAGAAGCAAAGCTTACAAATGTTACAACAAGAGGCTAAAGAAAATTGTGGACAGTGTTGATGTTAAGTTTGATGAAGGTAAAGAACGGGTGATTAGCCATGAAACGAACTACCCAATTTATGAAGAGGTTATTGAAGGAGATGAGGAAAATGAAATTGAAAAGATACAAAAAATTGACTCAGATGATGTAAGTTGTGATTCAGAAGCAGAAGAGAATAAGAAATTCAAAACAGGCAGCTGGCAGAAAAATCATCCTAGAGACCAAATAATTGGAGACCCCAAAGTTGGTGTTCAAACAAGAAGAAGAGTAGCAAGTAACTACTCTTTGTTATCCAGCATTGAGCCCAAGAATATTGCTGAAGCAAGCAAAGATGAAGGTTGGATGAAGGCTATAAATGAAGAATTAGACCAGATTGAGAAAAACAAAACCTGGGAATTAGTACCTAGACCTGTGAACAAAAACATAATCGGGACTAAATGGATCTTTCGTAACAAATTGAATGAAGACGGACAGGTCGTTAGGAATAAAGCTAGACTGGTTTGCAAAGGCTATGCACAAGTTGAAGGCATTGATTTTGAGGAGACTTTTGCACCAGTGGCCAGACTAGAAGCAATCAGAATGTTTCTGGCCTTAGCAGTCTACAAGAACTTCAGAGTTTATCAGATGGATGTAAAATCAGCTTTTTTAAATGGGAAACTTGAAGAAGAGGTTTATATTGAACAACCAGATGGTTTTCAAATTAGTGAAGATCCCAACCTTGTCTGCAAATTAAAGAAAGCTTTATATGGATTAAAACAAGCACCCCGAGCATGGTATGCAAGGCTAGACAACTATCTCTCTCAACAGGGATTCAAGAAAGGTATGGTGGACAATAATCTGTATGTCAAAACAGAAGGTGGGCATCTCATTGTTCTTGTTGTTTATGTAGATGATATCATATTTGGTAGCAACAAAGATGAATCTTGTAAAGACTTAGCAAATAAGATGCAGAAAGAATTTGAAATGTCTATGATTGGTGAACTGTCTTACTTTCTTGGGTTACAAGTTAATCAAAATGAGAAAGGCATATTCATTTCCCAAATCAAATATGTGAAAGAGATGCTAAAAAGGTTCACAATGGAGGACTGTAAGCCGCTTAGCACTCCCATGACAACAAGCTGCAAGTTGAGTAAAGATGACAAATCTCCACCTGTTGATCAAACCATGTACAGATCAATGATTGGAAGCTTACTATATTTAACAGCTACCAGACCAGATATTCTGTAGGCAGTTTGCATGGTAGCAAGATTTCAGGCCAGTCCCAAAGAGACTCATGTGACAGTAGTAAAAAGGATTCTTCGGTATCTCAAGGGTACTATGGAGTATGGGTTGTGGTATCCAAGAGGTAAAGACTTCACCCTTATATCATATTCAGATGCAGATTGGGCTGGATGTGTAGATGACAGAAAGAGTACCAGTGGAGGTGCATTCTATCTGGGAGACAGATTGGTTGCATGGCACAATAAGAAGCAAGAGTCAGTTTCTTTATCTACAGTTGAGGCGGAATATATTGCAGCAACAACATGTTGTACACAAGTTTTGTGGATGAAACAAACTCTGAAAGATCTTGGTATTAATTTTAGTGAGCCAATATCAGTAAAGTGTGATAACACCAGTGCAATTAACATCTCCAAGAATCCAGTTATGCATTCACGAACAAAGCACATTGCCATCAGGTATCACTTTTTGAAGGAGAAAGTTGCAGAAGGAGAGGTTAAATTGGATTTTGTCCCAACCATAGAACAAGTAGCAGATATTTTCACAAAACCATTGCCCAAGGAAGTGTTTGAGTACCTTCAAAACAAATTGGGAGTGGTCACACTTCCCAAGAAGTGACTAGCTACAGGGATCACTTTCTCAGGGGGAGCATTTGAGTATTTGACTATTCTTTTGCTCATGATCATAATTTGTGCTAAGTGCAACAAATTGTGCCTGAGAATGTTGTGCATGGACTCAGGGGGAGTCTGCAGTAGCCCTTTGGTATTATTGACAAAGGGGGAGAAGAGTTACAGGAAATTACACAGGTGTTGCCAACAATTCCAAAGGGGGAGATTGTTGAGCAAGGTGCAGCAGGAGTATTGTAATTGTTGTCAACACAGTCAGTTAGATCTAATGATGCAGTGGACAGGCAGTTCAGAAGTCATTCAGATGCAGAGGACAGAAGTTCAAAGGTTATTCAGAGTATGGACAGTGAGTTTCCAAGAAGACCATAGTGGCCCATTTGCAAAAGATCAAAGAAAAAGACAAGTAAGAAAAGTGTCACGATATCACGACATATACAGCAGGCAAGAAAAACTGTCACGATTTCGCGACATGTTAGAGGAGAGAGAAAAGCTAGAAAAACTATCACGATTTCGTGACATGTTAGAAGAGAGAGAAGAAGCAGGGAAAACTATCACGATTTCGCGACATGTTGGAAGAGAGAGAAGAAGCAGGAAAAACTATCACGATTTCGTGACATGTTGGCAGAGAAAAAGGCAAGTGGAAAAACTGTCGCGATTTCACGACATGTTGGAAGAAAAGGAAGGAAAAAGATTTGCGACATGTTGGCAGAGAAAAAGGCAAGTGGAAAACTGTCACGATTTCATGACATGTTGGCAGAGAAAAAGGCAAGTGGAAAAACTGTCACGATTTCGTGACATGTTGGCAAAGAAAGAGAGCAAGTTGGAAAAGTGTCACGATTTCGCGACATGTCGCATTTTCGCGACTTGAAGAGAGTAGGAAGGCAGAGAAGGAAAAGTGTCACGATTTCGTGACATATTGCAAGGAAGGTTGTACGGACGAAAAAGTGTCACGATTTCACGACAAGTCAGAAGACAAAGTGGAAGCAAGATAAAGTGTCATGATTTCGTGACGTGCTGTAGAAGAGAGAGTTCGAAGTGTGAACTGTCATGATTTCATGACAAGTTCGAGGAGAGAGAAAGTAAAATGAGAACTGTCACGATTTTGCGACATGCTGCAGAAGTCAAAGTGAGAACTGTCATGATTTTATGACATGCTACAGAACTCGAAGTGAGAACTGTCATGATTTCGTGACATGCAGCAAAGGGAAGAGTTTGAAATGAGAACTATCATGATTTCATGACAGGTTGCAAAGAAAATGTATGAAAGCTAGAAGTGTCATGATTTCATGATGGGTTGCAAAGAAAATGTATGAAAGCTGAAAGCGTCATGATTTCGTGATAGGTTGCAAAGAAAGCGTACGAAAAGTTGATAGCGTCACGATTTTATGATAGGTTGCAAAGAAAGCGTATGGAAGTTGAAAGCATCATGATTTCATGACAGGTTGAAAAGAAAGCATACGAAAGCTAAAAGTGTCATGATTTTGTGATGGGTTGCAAAGAATGCGTATGGATGTAGAAAGTGTCATGATTTCATGATAAAAATAGAAAGCAGGTCTTCAACAGGAGAAGTGTAGCGATTTCATGACAAAAGCCAAAGATGTGAAGTACGAAAGCAGAAGTGTCATGATTTCATGACAAAAGTAGAAAGGAGGTCGACGAAGGGAGAAGTGTCACGATATCATGACAAAAGCAAAGTTGATGCTGATAAAGATAGAAGTGTCATGATATCACGACAAGAGCTTAGTTGAAGTCGACAAAGGCAGAAGTGTCATGATATCATGACAAAAGCCAAAAGAAAGTGTATGGAGGCAAAGGTGTCATGATATCGTGACATGTTGTAGTTTCACGACAAAATCTATAGAAGAGTTACAGAGGTAGTTGAAGCCGACAAAGTTAAATGTGAGCCGACGAAGATTAGGGTTTGCAGTCGACGAAGTTTAGGGTTGTGCAGCCGACTAAGATCAGGGTTACAGCCGACTAAGATTAAGGTTTTGATCTTGAAAATGTGGTTATAAAAGGAAGGCTATTTTGAAGAGTTTGTGAGTTGTTGAAGTGCGACGTTCGTAGATAGTGCGCAGAGTGAGAAGTTCGATCGTAGAGAGCAGAGTGCAAAATTCGATCGTAGTGTGCAGAGTGCATTTCGTCGAATCATTCTAAGTGTGAAAGATCACAAAGGAAGCAGAGTGCGCGAAGGGGAGAAGACGAACGTTCGACAGTTTAGCAACAGATTATGCGAAGTGATAGCGCAGGGAGAGCAGAGTGCGCACAGGACAAAAAAGTGAAGCAGATCAGTCAGGGTCTTGTTAAAGGCAAAGGTATCTCACTGTCATTCTTCTAAGTTTCAGATTTGAAGTCCAAGTTGGTGCTTGGCATAAGGGGTTGGTGCTCCTTCCAGTTGGTGCTGGCAATTTAGGGGTTGGTGCTCCTTCCAGTTGGTGCTGGTAAATCAGGGGTTGGTGCTCCTTTCTGCTGGGTCAGATAAAATCAGGGGTTGGTGCTCCTTCCAGTGGGTGCTGGTAAACTATTTGTAAAAGTTGTTGCTTTGCAAAGGCTGGATTTGGATGGTAGTCCAAGCAGTCATTTTTGAGGAGTAGCCACATTGGTGAACCTCGTTAAAATCTTGTGTTGTGTGATGCTCTCTTGTTGTTCTTGCTATATCTGTTTATAAGTTTTAACTGCTGCTATTTTTAGAGCTGTTAATTCTTGATTAAAGAGCTACACTGATTCACCCCCCTCTCAGTGCCATTGTAAGTACAACATCCTCTTCTTTCAAATATACAAAGATTTTTAACCACTATTTTATATCTTCTACCTTTCCAAATATACAAGGTTTGTAGACATCATACTAATCAATTGTACTTAAAATTTTAAGTAATATTTTAAAAGAAATTAGTAAGCTTCAATTTTAAGTACAATTTGTTTATTACAAGCAATATATTTTTGTGAATCATCTATAAAATGTTGACCAAAAACCATGTATGTCTAAAGGGGCAGAAGATGTAAAATGGTAGCTAAAAGCCTTGTATACCTGAAGGAGTAGAAGATGTAAATTAGTTTATTTATTTTAAATAATAAAAAGTCATTTTACTTAAAAAAACATTATTTGAGATTAGGTGACTCTATTGTCGATGGAATCTATATTTAAGATTGATAATGCCTGTTGTTTTTTATGCAATATATAGGTATTCATATGGACTCTTGAAGCATGGTGTAAAGCCTTAGCTCTTGTTGAGTTCAAACCTTAGACCTCTTTTTATATTGAACATCGTTTACAAATATTTACAAATATTAGCGCTCGTTCGAGCAAACACAAGATGAATCTACCTCACAACCACATGGATGATAATAACTAGGCAACTGCCATTATACCAAATGCCATTCAGTAAACCTTATACCTCTTACTTTGATTTCCAAAGTCTTACCATTAGGTCCATTCATGTTTTACATCATTAATATGGGTAGTGTTATATGTACATATTTGCATCAATATTATGATCAAACTCAGTCAAATAATGTTAAAATAAATAATAATAATAATAATAGTCATATAACATTGAAAATGTGCCAATGAGAAGTAGAAGATAAATCTTATGATAAATAAGATTTTTTTAAATATTTGATGTAGGAAAAAATATAAAGAGCTTTACTCTCATGTCATTAGATGCCATGAACAAATATTTTATAATTAGCATTAATGTCACATAAATCAACATGATTTTATAGATTAGTTCAATTAGTTTGTCATCAATATTTTGAAGACAAATCTTATAGATGTGCATATGATCAAATGCAAAGTCAAATAATGTTAAAATAAATGAAAAAGGACAGATAACATTGAAAATGTGCCAATGAAAAGTAGAAGATAAATCTTATGACGAATAAGAATTTTTTAAATATTTTATGTAGGAGAAAACATAAATAGCTTTACTCTCATATCATTAGATGTTAAGAACAAATATTTTATAATTAGCATTAATGTAACATAAGTCAACATATTTTTATAGATTCATTCAATTAGTTTGGTTTATTTTTATAGATTCATTCAATTATGCATTTAAAGGAAAATGGTAATGTAATTTTAAAACCAATAGAAATACTATTAAAATCCAATAATGATTATTAGAATTTGTAATAAAACCATTAAAATTTGATAATAAAACTTTAAAAAAAGAGTAGTTACATTTTTTAAAATAAAGAAACACATTTTTAGAAACTGATAATCATGCTTTTGAAAACTAATAAGTGCATTTTTTAATAATTGACTTAAGTCTAGTGGGAGGAAGTCTAAATTTTATAAAAGAGGGTTTCATAAAAAAATAATATGGTAGGGTAAGGTAATTGCTTAATGTTGGTGAGGTTATAGGCCATATGAGATGACTTTTGTTTTTCCCAATATATGGTTATCCAACCATTCTCCATTCATTGAAGCATGGTGAACAACCCTACCTCTCATTGGATTCAAACCTTGAACCTCTTTTTAGAGTTCTAAAGCCTCCATAATTAGGCTATCCAATATATAAAAATTGAATATAATATTGATAAATACTATGAAGTAAATAAACAATGCATCTCATAGCATTATCAATTTTTATGTAAATTTTCTATCTAGCTTCATTTTTAATTTGTTAGTGGAATTACATATTTTTTAACACATAGGGGAATCGGTAACACCATTGGATGTTGCCACTATAAACCCAATTCCATTGGGCTACCACTATAAACCCTAGTCATTTAGGTTGGACAAAGTCAACAGACTCCCAACCCTTTACGACATTGAACTAGGGTAGCCAACCAACAAACACTCGACCGCTACCATCTAACCTATCTCCTTTTGGGTATGTCATGGTTTGAACCTACCTCCCCAAATAAAGGCCAAAGATCTAACCACTGTGTTGTCCTCCTATCAAATTTATCAATATTTTTAAGAGTGAAAAAAATCAACACGTTACCCAACAAGAAAATATAAATCTTATATAATCACAACACGATATGGTCAAGCACCTATAGACACCTAATAATCACAATAAAATTAAAGAATAATTTTAGTTAACAAAGAATTTTTTTAACTGAAAGGATTATAAATAACCAAATTATAAGTGATCTAAGGTCAATGTTAAAGAACTAACAATAAATCTAGTTATCATTATATTAAAATAATATCATTTATAGAAGGCATAAAAATCTATAGGACAATATACAAGTATGTATAATACAAGGTCAGTCAAGGCATCAAGTGAGGATTAACACCATATATTTTAACATACCCTTTAAGTTGAATGAGGGACATAGAGAGGCCCTTATGAATCATCCCATTTAAGAGATATTCCTCCTCCAAAACACTCTTGCAATCACACAAAAGACACCTAGAGTATGACCTTGGTTAGAATATCTATTATCTACTCTTCTAAAGGCACATAGACTAGATCAAACATCTCATGAGCATGAAGCAATTCTACATCTCAATTGAACATTAATTACCACAAGAAAGGGTCATTGGAAACTACTAAAGAAGACCCAACTACTCATGAATTACAACCATAATTTAATGAGTTAGTTAAAGTCAATATTAAAGAAAAAGTATATTTTATTTTAGAAGTTAATCTTACGAATGAATTTTTGTTCATTTTCCACCTCAAACTAGTATGTGCTAATTCATTTTATTTAGCACCATAACTTGATTTAGTCATAAGTTACATGAATAAAAAATATTCAATTGCACTTTAGTAAATATAAATGCAAGTAAATATGAGGGTAATAAGGATTTGACCACCTCTGTTGCATCTTGTACTTGGAAAAAGTATTATGAAAATCCTTATTCTTGAAAGGAGTGCCATTATAAAAAATAATCACTGAAGGAATTTTGAACCTACAAAGAATCTTGTTGAAGATGAACTTAGAAACTTAAGTTCCAGTCACCGTAGCCAAGGGTATGGCTTTGAACCATTTAGTGAAATACTCAATCACAGTAATGTTAAACTTATGACCATTAGATGACACTGGATTAATCTTCTTGATAATATCTGATCCCCACATGGATCATGACCAAGGAGAAGAGATAACCTAAATGTCTTGAGAAGAAGCATTAATAATATGATCGTGGCATTAACACTTGTATCAACACCGAACATAGTAACATGTATATTTCTCCATGGAAGGCCAATAGGACCCCATTTGAAGGATATTTTTGGCAATAGCATTACCGTTGAAATGACCTTCATATGAACCGTTGTGAGCATCACCAAGAGTAAGCCAAAATTCATCGAAGTTAATACATTGCAAGAGGATTCCTTCAAAATAATATCGATACAAATTATTACCTATTATGATGAATCAACATGCTCTTTTATGCAAAATCTTACACTGATTGTGATCTAAACCATTAGGCATAAATCCATCCTGAAGGAAATTAAATATGTTGGTATACCATGATTCATACAAGGAAGCACCAATAGTAAAATAATCTAATGGTAAAATACAAGAACCAAGTGATGTAGGTTCCCAAAGTTTTCTAATAATAATCGATGTCTGATCACCTTCTAACTCTAGAGGGAATAAGGATGCAACAATGTCCATAGCATATGCATGTTGGTTTGAGGATGTAGGGACAGAATCTATGGTTACTAGATGAAATGAGGACAACAACTTGATGACAATCTCCTTGTAGGGCTTAAGTTTATCATCTTGAGTCTGATAAAAATCATTGATATAATTAACCAAAAGTTGGGATTCACCAAAGACTAAAAGAACTCTAACCTGCAAGGCTAAGGTTGCTCTAAGACCAAATATTAAAGCTTTGTACTCTGTAGTATTATTTGTGCAAGAGATAAATTTTGTAGGACAAAGGGATGAGTTGATTTTGTGGGATGACTAGAATGACTCCAAAACCAACACCCTTCATGCATTAGGCTCCATCAAAAAACAAATTCCAAGATTTAGATTCTTCAATTTTGACATTGAAGCACTCATCGAGTGGTAAGACCCCAAGGTCTTACCATAAAATTATTAACAAATTAATATAAATGTAATCGCAGGCCACTCAAAGGGGGTTCCCTTGTAATCACTTTGCCACTATAGGGGGCTCCCTCATTTAGAATCTATATTCTTATTCTTCTTCTTGGATGATTTGATATGGATGGCCAACCTAATATATATATCTACCCTAAAGCTACGTTGGTGAAGAGACATGATGGTTCACGTATGAAGAGACGTGATGGTTCACGTTATGAAGGGTTGTGATGGTTCACTTTATAATTTAATAATAAACATAATTAAATGATTAATAATACTAACTAATACTAACTAATAATGTTAGGATTGAGGATCCTAACATGCCACCCTCATTAAAAAGAGCTTTGTCCTTAAAGCTCAAAGTGAGAAGCGTTGTCCTTTGTTTTCTAAGAAGGATTTGTGTAAGTTCTTGAAATATTTTAATGGCATCCTTTCGTAGGCAGGGATATCGAGAAGGATGAAGCATTAGCGGGGGGTTTCCAAGAACAATAGTAGAATCTCCCTTAGGAAAATCATGATGACGATGGGAGGGCAACCCTTGGGGTTCCTCAAATACTTTAGAATGATGCATCAAAAGTGATGATAATGATTTCATATCCTTTTTTGGTTCCTTGGTAGAGCCAACGGAGAAGGAGTGTGTAGTCACTCTGCGTTGGTTTTGAATAGGTTTGGTCATATGGCAAGAACTCACTATTGGTGAGGAAGGTATGTGTAGGTCTTGTAGAGTGCATGTTTGGCTAGCATTGATCACTTTGGATATGTCTACTTCATCCTTGCTTGGTACATCAATCACTTCTTGCACATCGACCTCATTGTCTTCATTGCGATGAGTAGGTGCACTGTTCACTTTGGACACAACTACCTCATATGCTTGCTCTATGGAGATACAGGGATCAACTTCCTTCAATAAATACAATGTTAGTGTAGCACATTTATGGTGGGGTCCAAATTGTTCATCATAATTATCACAGAGTCCTTTTGCTCATCGTTCCTTCATCTCCTCAAAGCTAAGATGTTTAATTTGTAAATTTTGGTTAGATTTGGGGGTTGTGTAAGTGCTTTGTGCCCTTCCATTATGCATAGGTTTGGGAGCGATGTAAGTGGTCGATGATTTTTCCATAAGTGATTTCTCTAATCGTTGTTGTGCATTGATTTTATCTTCAGCTAATTTGGCCAATCCATAGGTTTGCATCATGGTATAGGGATTGAACCTTGTCACCTCCATTCTAATTTCCTCCTTCAATCCACTAATGAAGCTATTGATGAGAATTGATTCATCCAACCTTGTGTTGTGTTTGGTGATATCCTCAAACTAATTTTGATACTCATGCACGAAAGTGATTTGACGAAGTTCCTTGAGAAAATCCCACATGGTTGGGTCCCACATGGCTCTGATACCAAATGGTAAGACCCCAAGGTCTTACTATAAAATTATTAACAAATTAATATAAATGTAATCGCAGGCCACTCAAATGGGGCTCCCTTGTAATTGCTTTGCCACTATAGGGGGATCCCTCCTTTAGAATCTATATTCTTATTCTTATTCTTGGATGATTTGATATGTATGGCCAACCTAATATATATATCTACGCTAAAGATACGTTGGTTAAGAGACATGATGGTTCACGTATGAAGAGACGTGATGGTTCATGTTATGAAGGGTTGTGATGGTTCACTTTATAAGTTAATAATATAATAATTAAATGATTAATAATACTAACTAATACTAACTAATAATGTTAGGATTGAGGATCCTAACATCGAGAAACTCAACAACTATAGGATGGGTAGCTTCTAGGGGGCAAAGGGCCAAAACCCATTTAGCAGCTCAACTCGAGAGGTAGGGATTAAAAATAAAATAGCACAAAGGATCAAAATTTGCAACTACCAACATTTTATGGTTGGTATTATAGTGTCTTAACTTATAGGAAGTAAACACTATGGTAAGGCAAAGCTTCTCTAAGGAAGTGTACCTGGTTTCATAGCTAACCATGGTTCTACTGATATAGTAGATAGCTTACTCTTTGTTTTTATCATCATGTTGGGTGAGCATGGCTCCCAAAGCATGAGAAACGATTGCTATATAAAGCATCAGATGCCTATTAGGCACATGAGGCACTAAGACAGGCAAGAAAGTGAGATATCACTTGAGATCATTGAAATATCTTTGATACTCAGAATCCCACTAAAATACTACATATTTCTTAATAAGCATAAGAAAGGGCTAACACTTATCGGCTAGTTGGTAAATGAACCAACAAATAGACTAAATATTTCCTTGCAAATTCTATAGTTCAATCAAGGTATGGGGAGGAGGTATGCTAGTGATAGTCATTATCTTAGAGGGATCCACTTCAGTGGCTCACCTAGAAACTATGAAGCCTAAAACTTGCCAGATGTGACTCCAAACACACATTTACCAGGTTTAAGATGAACTTTATATTATCTAAGCCTTTCAAATATTTGTCTTAAGTTACAGATATGATCCTTTCATTCTATGGAGTGATCGAAAAGATCATCCATATAGTCTTGGAGAATATCATGCATCAAGTCATGGAAAATATAACTCATGGCCTGCTGATAGGTAGCTCCTGCACTCTTCAAGCCAAAAGGCATGAATTTCTAGTAGAAGGTACCCCATGGAGTAGTAAACATTGTCTTAGTTTGATCCTTAGGGATAATCAATATCTGATTGTATCTTGAGAAACCATACATGAGTGGAAAAATTCCACATTTGGTAGTGAAATCTACAATCTGATCTATGTTGGGTAATGTAAAATCATCCTTGGAATATGCTAAATTAATGTCCCAAAAGTTGGTACATACTTTGATTGTTCCTTCCTTCTTAGCTATCAAAATGATATTGGAGATCCAATCAAAATAGTCAATGGCTTTTATAAAATCTATGTCAAGGATTTTTAGATCTCTTCTTTGACTGGCAGAGCCACCTTAGGATGCATATTCGTAAATTTATTCTTAACATGCTTAACACCAGGTTTAACTACCAAATTATGCATGACAAGGGAGGGATCAAGCCTTGGCATGTCGACATATGACCAAGAAAAAATATCTTGATATTCCTTTATTAATTTGGTCAATATATCTTACTCATCCATAGATAGGGCTTTACCTAGCTTAAGGATTGTAGGGGATTCCTAAGAACCTATGTTCACATATATGGTTTCCTCAATAATATTGGATAGATCATCCTCAAGAGGAGGTAGGGCAAGAATCACTCCTAGTTTCTCAAGGTCCTCGAGAGATAGAACCAAAGTCCACTTGAGAACTAAAATACTCAACTTGCGTAGTGCAAGGGATAAACTTCTCAAATAAAATGTCATTCTAAGGTGCATCCTCATCTTTGGCATACATATCAGGGGTTAGGACTGAAAAATAAGGATATGGAGGCCCCTCATCCTCAACACTCCACTCTAAACCTTGATGATATTCATCTAAGAGAGATTATTGACATGAAAAGTTGACCTAATCCTGTGATGAGACATTGATTGATGATTCCTTATCAAATATTTTGAGTTTTTTATTTTAATTGTATGATAAATTTGATGAATGAATATAAGCTAGGTCATCTGGTGAGCATAATTCAAATGGATGAGGACCGTACAATATGGAAATAAGTTTATTTTTAAATTCAAAATTTTCATATTGATGAAAATTAGAAGGAATGACCTCCATCGCATGGATCCAAGGACGTCCAAGAAGAAGATTAAAAGATGTAGGACGAGATACCACATAGAAAAACATATCTAAAATATTAGGTCCAACTTTATGGGGAAGTGATATGGTACCATAAGCTTCTTGGGACTCATTGTTGAAATTTTTAATGATATCACCGGATTTATTTAAATATTCCTCTCTTAATCCAAATTTTTGATAGAAATGATATGTGCATAAATTAAGGGAAGAACCATTATCAATAATAATTATTTTGATAAAGGTATCCTCAATAAATGTAGTTATGTAAAGAGAAGAGTCTTTTCGCAAGTTTGAGAAAGCGATATCAACATCTAAGAATGTGAGATGATGTATCCCAAGAGAACTTACAATATTGGTAATATCACTAGGGAAAATATCTAGAGGGACAAATCGTTGCTTTAGAAAATTTATTAAAGCTTCTCCATGAGTAGGATAATTTTATAAAAGTTCCAAAAGAGAAATATTTGATGAGAAAATTATCTTCTGTTGAGATCACTAGATCTGTCGATTCTACACTAATTGTTCTGAAGTAGCTATTATCATACCAATCATGTTGTTATCATAATTATGTAGCACACTTCTATAAGAACTTGATTAGCTACATTAGGTACATTCTGGTTGATAGTGGACTTTTGCTAACTATTTGAAGATTGAGAATTTCCTACATCAAGATGCCCTGCATCAATCAAATCTTGGACCACATGTTTTAACTTACAAGAATTTGTCCAATGTACTTCAACTCTATGGTATGCACAATGTTGATCTGCCTTATAACAATGAGCTATAGTATCTGGTTGTCTTATGGGAGGTAATTCAATTGCATTGGCTTCTAAAATTTGTTTGAAAATTGCTTCCATAGACATATTAAGTCTTGTAAAATTTCTTTGTGGAGGTTTCTAAAGTATTACCTTTTGGAGGTTGTTAGTAACATTGTTAATAGGCCTAAGATCTGTTCAACTATCACTTCCTATGTGTTTATTCTTATATTGAGACTTAGTAGGTTTTTCTTCCTTAACTTTGAGTTGGCCTCTTCTGATAAGGGCTTGTTCTAATTTTCTTGCTAAATCAATTGCTTGATCAAAATATGTAATAGTAGTAGTCTCTAACGTATAAGACAAATATTCTTGTAAATACCTAATAAATGTCTTAAACATATCTTTTGGAGGTAAATTATATCTCAAGGATCCCACTAAACTTCTCCAACGAGGCAAGAATTTTGAAATTTTTTCTTCTTTACCTTGTTTTAAATTATAGACATCTTTCATTGTCACATCCTTTTATATATAAGCACCAAATTTTTTAACAAATAATTCTACTATTTCCTTAAAACTTTTCAAGGAATAATTATGCAATCGATAATACAATTCTAATGTCATGCCACCAAGAATTTTAGGAAATGTTTTAAGTAACAACACGTCATCATAAATGAGATCATGACAATTTGTTCTAAATCTTCTTAAATGCTCTATCAAATCTTCTATTACCTTATATATAGGTAAAACTTGTATAGGAAAAAGCTTAGGATAAGGCCTAGCAGCATCAATAGGATCCAATGGTTGGTTACACATTTTCTTATAACTGTAATTGAATCTTAAAGGTTGAATCATCTCAACTTTTGAAACCAACTGCTTTACCATATTTGTTAAATTATGCACTTATGTTTTATTGTTATACGTTGTTCCATATTTTCCTAAGGGAGTTGTGTTGGACATATTGATACTGTTGTGGTATGTGGTATCTTTTTGAAGGGGGTAACTAACATTTTATGGAATAGAGGAAATAGTATTGAGATAAGCAGATTGAGGATGAAATTAAAAAATTTGCATGGCACTACTAGTTAGAGGGACTTGCATATTCCTTCCAATGTTGGTGGTTATAGTAGTGGATGTTGAACATGATTACCATAATTCAAATATTCACTCAAGGAGTTATCATGAGATGGTCTAACTTCCTCAAGCAGGACTTATTCCTCTAAAGATGCATCCAAGACATGCTTATGATGCTTGTAAAAGGTCCATACATGCTAAAAATATTTGAAGGTAAGGTTCCCATCGGGTCCCTTAATAGGATCAATACTATTATCAATATTTTATTCCTCAATATTATGGTTTTCTCTATCAATTTTATCATTATCTTGAAAAATATCATCAAACCTAAAAAGCCTTCATCCATTCCCAATGTTGGAAGCCATTGGAAAAAGAGAGAAAGACCAGGGCATAAAGGAAGGAGCTAAGACCAATGAAAACAAGCACAATAAATTATGTGTTTAATGTTTCCTGATCTAACACATAAAATTAATGATCTTGATTGAAGTTTTAAAATAAAATGAGGTGTTCACATCGGGTTCACCAAAGATGTAGAGGAGGAAAAATGCCCTGACATATATGATTCTTGACTTAATTTGCAAGATAAAGCCAAGGAAACTAGAGGGGTATGTTGTTTTCAAAATAGAAAACCTTCAAGCAAGGGATCAAGAGAAGATGCACAAACAATATTAACCCTAAGTGCACACTATATGTTATTTTCCTTTAAAATGCCTAGATACCAATTAAATATATTTCTTTTAAATCAGATCTAGGGTTCTATAACATAAATAGAAAGCACTCAAAAAATTGCCTAAATATTAACTGGAGCACTTATCTTATCCAAAGGTTGATCCTTGATTTTATCCCTTGTTGCCTAGTGATGTCAACAATTCTTTTTCCTACAAGACAACTTAACAAACACTTTGAAAATATAATCAGCATTAGGGGGCTTTCTTAGTACATTGTACAATAATTCTTGGAGGTGAAGCAGTCAAGCCCCTTAGTTCATTTTAGCTAACCTTTGAAAATAGAAGTGGAAGTTGATCTTCGGAATATGAACAAGCATAACAAAATATAGCAAAATATAATAGTAAAACAAAGTACAAAATGCCCTAGTATGGCTCAAATGCAATCTATAACACAAATATAGGGTCTAGAACAACTATATACCCCAACCATAGTCTTGGAAAACTCACTCCCCGTAACAGGTGATAATGATTTTACACAGGTGGAATCGCACCCCATAGAAGCTATGCAAAAAATAAAATAAATATGTGAAGACTCAATTATGTCAATCAAAAAATCAGAATATGCATGTATAAGAGTGAAATCACATAGTAGACAGTGTAGAAGCAAGCAAAAGGGTTGAGACCTCCTGAATATTTGATCTCTCCTTAGGGCTTCAATAGAAATCCACAAAATCGAGCAATAGCAATCATCAATCCAATGCAGTAGAGAACAAATCAAACTTCACACTCTAGAGTTAGCTTGCTTGTATGAGAAGAAGAAGAATGTGGATCAATTAGCGACCACTTATAAAATTGCTTGAATTATCACACTTTCATTATAATTATTTTTTGTGCTCTCAAAATAATTTCAAAACCTCCTTATATAGCGAATTTGAAGGTAAAATGGATGGAAATTTTGAGGAGGGCTGACATGAAACACACCAATTCCAAATAATTAGGGTTTCCTTAGAGAAAAACCTTAAAAGGTGAAATTGTGCCCCATCAAGACTGATCACGATTTCACTTTATATGAAATTGTGCCTCGTAAAGGGTGAGCATGATTTTGCATACATAGGGAAAAATGAGAAAGAGGGGGTAGGCCTAACCCTTGCCCTAGACAAGTCTAAGGGGTCTCCTAGAGGGCTCAGGGAAGATTTCCCACTTAAGTGGATCAATATTTCGTGTCTACAAATATTTTTTGGGAAATATTTTTTAAAATCTATTAGGACATATATTCTTGCATAAATTTGCTCAAATTTATATGTACTATCAACAACCATCAAGAGTATTTCTAGGGTATTCCCAATTGCCCAAAAAATAGTTAGATTCCAAAATTCTACTAGCAAGCCAAACAACCTCACCCAAACTAATGCTACAGATGGCATCTCTTCCTCTACTTTGAATTTTGTATGCCAATGTTTCATAAAGAGGCCTACCCTTACAAGAAAACATGGACCCCATTTGAATATGTGTTCCCTATCTTCCTTAGAAGCAAAAATATAATAAAATAACCATTAAGATATGCAGAGATTTGGAACTCACATTTTTTTCACCATTGTTTAGTAGCCCATAGTTTAAATGCTAAAAGGATTAGTCTAAACCTCATAAATTGACATATCAAACCCCTCCTCTCCATGTATTCTATTCCATTATGAATTTTCTCCATATTTTTATTTGCTATCGAGGAACCATCCATCACCTTTAAACACCATATCGTAGTTTTCCTGGGATCCATATTCGACATCATCAAAGGTCTTAACGGTACCCTTAGGTTATTTAACACATTTGGCTAGGGTTTTTCCCCACAAAGGGAATCCATAAAATTCATTTTTTTGGTAGCTCCCCTAACTTCTTCCCCATATAGGATATTGGTATAGTCAACCCCTTTTGGTAGTTTACCCTTGGAATAATCTTGCTCATTTATAGACCATATCAATTTTTCCTACTTCAGGTTATCTAATTTGGTCTACATTGTGAAATTTATTTATGGTTGTCTTCAACCCTTGTCCTCATTTTCATTGAATATTGTGATATCCCATATCTTTTTGCATTGTGAACTAGAATTGCTTGTTTTTTCCTTCGCTTTATGTATCTTGCAAAAATTGGTTATCTACTATATTTTGAATCCACTACATTTACCTGAATTATGTCTTTTCCTTACGATGATCATCCCCATAAAAAATTTCTTGTTGGCCATTAGGGCCAATAGGCCTTGCCCTCTATATTTTCTCAAAAAAAATTTCTAAATCATTCAAAACCGTCATCCCAAATCTCTTAGGATCTATCCAAAAAAATATTACGATTAATGATTTTAAGTTATATGTCTCGATGATAATTATTGGGATGTTTAGAAATGTGGATAAGAGGTTAATCAATGTGGTTGGGTATTTTAATTTTTGGACTACTTGAGTTATTTTTATTTAGGAGTGGTTTTTTATTGATACAAATTGAACTTTGAGTATAATTTTTAAGGAGATTGTTTTGGATTGATTACTTTGTAGTATAAACCTAAAGGATTTTTTTCTAGTGATAACTTTGGAATTTGTTTTTACCTTTAAGTATAAAGTTAAAGGAGTCATTTGTTGTTGTGATGGATTATCTTCAAGTATGAAATTAAAGGATATTTTTGTGAATGATGAACATCAAGTGTGAATTTGAAGGAGCGTTTTGTGAATGATGACCTTCAAGTGTGAATTTGAAGGGATTTTCTATGAATGATGACCTTCAAGCATGAACTTGAAGGATGGCCTTCAAGTATGAACTTGAAGGGACTTTTGTGAATGATGTCCCTTAAAGCATGAACTTAAAGGAAAATTTTATTATTGATGACTTTTAAGTATAAAATTAAAGGAACTTTCTATGATTGATGACCTTTAAGTATAAACTTAAAGGAGACCTTTTTTGACCTTTAAGTATAAACTTAAATGAGATTTATATGATTGATGACATCTAAGTATAAACTTAAAGGAGATTTTTATGATTGATGACCTTTAACTAAAAACTTAAAGAAGCCTTTTGTTGGTCTATAATCATAAATGTGAAGGAGCCTTTTATTGACTTTTAAGTATAAACCTAAAGGATATTTTTATGATTGATGACCTTTAAGTATAAAGTTAAAGGATTTTTTTTTTTTTTGTGAATGATGACCTTCAAGTATATCCTTGAAGAAGTATTTTGTGAATGATGACCTTAAATAATGAAATTGAAGGATATTTTTATGAATAATAACCTTTAAGTGTGAACTTGAAGGATCTTTTTATAAATTTTAGAGTGAATTTGAAGGACCTAGTGGATTCATCCCTAAGCGATGACCTTTTAGTCTAATAATGGAAAAGTTCTTAGGTGAATTTAAAATATTAACCTTTATTCAAGGACCTAATGGGATTTTTTTTAATATGTTCAAAGGAAAAAAGTATGTACAAATGTTATTCACCCCTAAGTAGTGTTCTCTTAGCTTGATTAATGGACAAGTGCTTAGATGGCTTTAAAATATTAACCTTTAAGTAATGCACCAAAGGGATGTTTTTTGGTTGATGTATCTAAAGGGACAAAGTATGTATAAATATGATTCATCCCTAAGCAATGGCCTCTTATACTAACTAATGTACAAGCACTTAGGTGGCTTAAAATATTAATCTTTAGGCAATGACCTAAAGGAATTTTTTTTGGCATACATGTACAAATGAGATTCACCCCTAAGTAGTGTCCTCTTAGCTTGATTAATGGACAAGAACTTAGGTGAATTACAAATATTAACCTTTAGGCAATGGCCTAAAGTGAAGACATGTTAATTCTACAAGGTCATGTTTATTAGTTAGGTTCCTAATTAATTCTTATGAGGCTTTAATAAGACCTCATTAGAATAGGTTATTTTAATGTGTAATATCATTTCATGTTTATTTGAATTTTATGTAATATGGATTTGGGAACCCTAACCCTAATATCAATTTTCTCAATATATAATTCCATAACACAAAGGAAGAAATGTGGTTTTTCATTCTCTCCATTATCAAAAATCTTATCCTCCTTTTATCTTGTTTCGTGTGGTTGAGCTTGGGCACATAACAATGATCCTTGCTACAAGTGGTATTAGAGCTTGGATGCTTACCCCTACCACAACCAAGCTTGGATAAATATTGCATTCTCCTCGTCTCCTCTACAAATTTATGTTTTGAGTTGAAGGAGAGCATGAGGTTTCATAAAACCTCCATAGATTTTCTTTTTATTGTAGATATTAGCTTGTATCTCTATTTATAGGTATCCAAAATCTAGATCTAATCAAGTTCGGTGGCCTCTATGTAAAATGACTATGTTTATTTTTTACATAGCCATACAGTATCTAAAATTTGGATTTGATTAAGTTTGATGACCTCTATGTAAAATTATCATGTTCATTTTTACACAACCATACAGTATCCAAAATCCATATCTGACCAGTTTCAATGACCTCTATGTAAATTGGTCGTGTTCATTTTTGCAAAACCATATAGTATATAAAATTTAGATCTGACTGATTTTGGTGGCCTCTATGTAAACTAACCATGTTCATTTTTTTACACAACCATACAATCAGATCGACCTTTCTATAAACTGACCGTGTTTTTTTTTTCTTGATAGCATAGTGTAGACACCAAATTGGAGCCATTAATCCTCCATCCTAACCATCCCAAAACCCCCTTGTCCACCATACACCTTCCCCACATTCAAAAGGCCCACTTTAGCCCTTTCTCGCAATTTCCTAACCCAATTGGGATTATTTTAATATTATTTTATATTTAATATAATATTTTATATTATATTATAATTTATTTATTATAAAATATATACTTATAAACTTAATTAACCACAACCATCCAATTCAATTTAATCTCCACCCTCCATCTTCCTTAATACATGCCACATCTAAAAAGTGATCTCAACCTTAGGATCTGATTTAATATTAGCCACATGAAGCATATAAGTCGTCGATTCCATCGCTATGGTTTCTAAACCAGTCTATAGCATTTTCAAATATTACGCAGGCATTCAGGAGCATCCGCAAAGTGTTTGGAAGCATCTACAGACAATCGAAGGTACCCTGCAGCACCTACGCAGGCACCCAGCCGCATCTGGAAGTAATTTGGAGTAGAGCTAAGGCTTCCAAGTAATTTTCTTAACCCTAAGTTGCCATTTAGCAATTTATGTATTCTATTTGCTACTGCTATTTTTCCTTTTTTTTGGGTTTAACACTAAGTAATATGGGAAAGAATCGCTAGCAAGTTGAATATAGGGTTTGTGTGTGTTTCATTATATCAAATTCGTTGCTTGTCATGAAATTTGTAGATCTAGGTGATTGTTTATATTTTTGAGTTCATATGAAACAAAAACACATCCTAGAGTTTGCATCTTAGGGTTAAAGATCACTTTAATTTTGCATATCTAAATAGGAACAACATCTTGATGCATAAAGTAATCCTTCCCTAGGCTGAACCCTTTGGCAGAGAGGTGGACGAATCCTCTAGTTGCTCTTGTGATTTTAATCACTTGTAAGCAGGGGATTTTAAGGGTGTACTTTGCACTCTTTAGGTGAAATTTGTGTATTTGTGTTGGCTTTTGATTTTGATTAGTGAAGTTAGTAATATTTAATATTGTTTATACACCATAGAGAATGAGAAATCTAATAAAATAAATCACACACACTTCCACGATTCACATTTCTAATAGTTTTGGTTGGATTTCATCACCAGCCATTGCTTGAGATTTGGTGAAGGTGGTCGTGATTTCCATCCACAAATATCTACCCTAGAAACCATAGGACTACCCCTAAGCAAACTTTTTAGATGTCATTACCAAAAATAATCTCGTTGCCCTGGCCAACCTTAGTGTTTACCTTTGTTCTTCATTAAACAATATTAAGTTATATCAAAACACACAAGCCAAAAATTCTAAAAGGAACTTCACATTAATGAAAGAAAATAATTAATGAACAAGGTAAGCCACACATGGTGAAACCTAGAACTAATTGTTTTCTTTGCTTTCAATTTTGTAAAAGTGGTTAATTTATGTGATTTATATAAGCTTTGAATCTTTGGTTTAACTACTTTATGATGCTAACACGACAACAACAAAAAAAAAGTAACCAAAGTACTTTAATGGAAAACAGTTCCCATGAGCCCACTACTTCGGTAGCCCCATCTAATATGGTTCAGACTATTTTGGTTGGATCATCCCATCCATCCCAATATCAAGTAGAGAAACATTCACACAATGCGGAGACAACGACCACCTACATAGACATGGATAGAGTACAGGCCCTTTACAAGGCTTCTAACTGTCTTAGAGCCCCTTAGACAAGAGGGTTTTGAATAATCCAAATTGGCTACCACCTACCTTGCCCAAGGATATCCTAATTTGAGTTATGAATATGGTATGCCTTCCTCCATGAGCCAACCACAACAAAGCCCAAGTTTTCCAAACACTTATCTCACATCCACCTATACCAACCCCTTGTATGAGGAGTATGTCAATGCTGCCTCACAAGTCCCTAGCATCCAAGTTGTAACATCAAATGCAACTTGCACCATACCCATGTCCTCTTATCCATCATCATACACACTTCCATCATCTCATTTAGAAAATATAACCATATCATCCACACCTTCATCATATCACTTAGCCAACATGACCATATCATCCACACATCCATCATCTCACTTAGCCAACATGACCATGACTAATCATCCATAATCATCAACCTATCCATCGTCTCAACCAACCACCACCCCATAATTCAACACATGGTCAAATCAAGAACTTACGGATACATTAGGGCTCATCAACAGATTTCTTTCACAATGAACAAAAGGAAAACAATCAGCTTACATAGACCCTATGACCCAAGGAGTTCCAAATCAACCTCCACTCACCAATAAAAATTCAGCATGGGTCCCTCAATATTCCATAGTGTCCATCCCCAATCCACCACCACTCCACACATCCACCATACCAATCAACATCACCACTAACCAACAACACAATCCATTTCTCCATCATCATATTCATCAATCATCCCCATATTTCAACCATAAACATTCTCTGCATACCCAACCCAAATCATTCCATAATATGATTTTGGTCACACCCCAACATATACCATTTAGCCCATCAACCAACCATCACATAATCCAAGGTCCTCATATTCCAGCAAAAGATCTTAGATTCTAGGTAATGCAAAAGCAAATCGATCAGTTGATGCAAAAATTACCAAGGATAACAAGCCAAAATATCACATTAAGCCAACTGATCCATAAACTAATCCATCCATCGATACCATCACCATCATATCCGATAAATTTTACGATACCAAAAGTTGACGAGTTTAGGAGAACTAAGGATCCTAAGAAGCATGTGAGTTCATTTTTCCATGTATGTTTTTGAATTAGCGATGATAATGCTCTTATGCTCTGAATATTTCCTCAAACATTAGGGGGAGATGCCATTGAATGGTACAACCAATTGCCCATACATAGTATTTATACTTTGATCAATTGATAGATATATTCTTTGAATGCTTCGCACTCAACATTAAGAAGAAGGTGTCCTTATCGGATATATATTACTTGAAACAATGGGATGAGGAACCTATCTATGATTTTGGAAATCGTTGGAGGGCAGTTATAAAAAAGTTGTCATTCTCCCTCCCGATGGAAGAAATTATCACTTTTTACCAAGAGTTGCTTAAAAACCATCTCTTGGATGCTTCAGCTCAATACTTATAGAACATTTGAGGAGGCTTTAGCACAGGCTAGTGTCATTGAGGAGATAAAAGTCCAAGAGGGTGTCATTAAGTCTAAGAAGAAACAATGGCAAAATAGGGACCAATACCAAAATAATCAATCTGGTCAAACCATATCCACACAAGCCTCAACGGCTAACACAGCTAATCAAGTCAATCAAGTGGTCATGAACCATCTTGTAATGGCTCAAAAACTAGTGTAACAACAAATTTCCTATAATGCGGCCCCATCAGTAACCCAAGCACCAATGGTACAAAACACAGTGTCAATTATGGAACAGCCTACCCATCGTCAATTCAATCGACCCCAGCATCAATACACTCCCTTATCGGAATCATATTCATCGATATTTTGAAGATTGTATGAGACCAAAAAATTAGCCTTGCTAGACATTAGGCCCGATGATCCCACCAAAAGGCCTAAAAGTTATAGAGAGTACTTGCTTTACCCATACCATCGGCAAAATGGGCATGATATCAATTCTTGCCATGTGTTCAAAAACATAGTGCAAGACCTCATAGACTTAGGGTCTATTAACATGGATAACTCCTTATCTCCACAAAATCAAAATTTGGGTATATATCAAACACCTCTACCTAACCATGGGGAGGTCCAACATAATATAGGAGGTAACAATCAACAACCACCTCCTAATCAAGTAAATCATGTCCAACAATACCAAAAATTTATAGGAGCAGTCCATGTGGTCACTAGAGAGTAAAGGCAAAATCAACAAAATTCTCAACAACCTTCAAACCCACCACCCATACAAACATCACCACATCCATATTCACCAATCAATCTATACAACCCATCTAATCCGTCCATCCTTCGTCCAATAAGGCTAGCGGTAACTTTAATCAACCGATTAACCACTAGTTTGAAAATGGCATCAGCTAAGCTTTATGTGTATGAGCATATCCAACAAACCCCTAGGCATAGAGAATATTTAATGGAAATACTCAAGTCAATTGAGTTAGAATACCAAGACTCTAATACCTTAAACAAATTTGTAGGGAGTGTTAGTACGTGCATGGAGCCATCAATTACCTTCTATGACTTTGAGGTAAAATCAATGAGTTCAAAATCAGTAGACCCTCCATTGCACATAATGACATTAATAAACAGAAGCCATTGAAAAGAGTATTAATTGACACTAGATCATCAATAAATATCATTGCTACCACTGCCCTTATCCACCTCAAATTACCTCCATCCCACATTTCCAAATAATCATTCACCTCAAAGCATTTAACGATGCTTTGTGTACCACAATTGGCATTGTTGTTTTACCTATAGAAGTAGGGGCCAAAATTTTGCACGCCATGTTTCACATCTTGGAAGGAGCCATGGCATATAATATACAAGTCCATTGCATCCCCACGAATGTCAAATATTTTAAGTATTTTAATTTCATTTCAAATCCTTATGAATCCATGTTACCTTCCACCCATCTATTCTTGGCATCATCATCAAATCCACCCACATTATCTTTCAATCCGCCTTAACGTGGATAACTCCTTATCTCCACAAAATCAAAATTTGGGTATATATCAAACACCTCTACCTAACCATGGGTAGGTCCAACATAATATAGGAGGTAACAATCAACAACCACCTCCTAATCAAGTAAATCATGTCCAACAATACCAAAAATTTATAGGAGCAGTCCATGTGGTCACTAGAGAGTAAAGGCAAAATCAACAAAATTCTCAACAACCTTCAAACCCACCACCCATACAAACATCACAATATCCATATATGCCAATCAATCTATCCAACCCATATAATCCGTCCATCCTTCGTCCAATAAGGCAAGCGGTAACCTTAACCAACCAGTTAACCACTAGTTTGAAAATGGCATTAGCTAAGCTTTATGTGTATGAGCATATCCAACAAACCCCTAGGCATAGAGAATATTTAATGGAAATACTCAAGTCAATTGAGTTAGAATACCAAGACTCCAATACCTTAAAAAAATTTGTAGGGAGTGTTAGTATGTGCATGGAGCCATCAATTACCTTCTATGACTTTGAGGTAAAATCAATGAGTTCAAAATCAGTAGATCCTCCATTGCACATAATGACATTAATAAATAGAAAGCCATTCAAAAGAGTATTAATTGACATCGGATCATCAATAAATATCATTGCTACCACTGCCCTTATCCACCTCAAATTACCTCCATCCCACATTTCCAAATCATCATTCACCTCAAAGCATTTAACGTTGCTTTGTGTACCACAGTTGGCATTGTTGTTTTACCTATAGAAGTAGGGGCCAAAATTTTGCACGCCATGTTTCACATCTTGGAAGGAGCCATGGCATATAATATACAAGTCCATTGCATCCCCACGAATGTCAAATATTTTAAGTATTTTAATTTCATTTCAAATCCTTATGAATCCATGTTACCTTCCACCCATCTATTCTTGGCATCATCATCAAATCCACCCACATTATCTTTCAATCCACCTTAACGTGGATAACTCCTTATCTCCACAAAATCAAAATTTGGGTATATATCAAACACCTCTACCTAACCATGGGGAGGTCCAACATAATATAGGAGGTAACAATCAACAACCACCTCCTAATCAAGTAAATCATGTCCAACAATACCAAAAATTTATAGGAGCAGTCCATGTGGTCACTAGAGAGTAAAGGCAAAATCAACAAAATTCTCAACAACCTTCAAACCCACCACCCATACAAACATCACAATATCCATATCTGCCAATCAATCTATCCAACCCATCTAATCCGTCCATCCTTCGTCCAATAAGGCTAGCGGTAACCTTAACCAACCAGTTAACCACTAGTTTGAAAATGGCATCAGCTAAGCTTTATGTGTATGAGCATATCCAACAAACCCCTAGGCATAGAGAATATTTAATGGAAATACTCAAGTCAATTGAGTTAGAATACCAAGACTCTAATACCTTAAACAAATTTGTAGGGAGTGTTAGTACGTGTATGGAGCCATCAATTACCTTCTATGACTTTGAGGTAAAATCAATGAGTTCAAAATCAGTAGACCCTCCATTGCACATAATGACATTAATAAACAGAATCCATTGAAAAGAGTATTAATTGACACTAGATCATCAATAAATATCATTTCTACCACTGCCCTTATCCACCTCAAATTACCTCCATCCCACATTTCCAAATCATCATTCACCTCAAAGCATTTAACGATGCTTTGTGTACCACAATTGGCATTGTTGTTTTACCTATAGAAGTAGGGGCCAAAATTTTGCACGCCATGTTTCACATCTTGGAAGGAGCCATGGCATATAATATACAAGTCCATTGCATCCCCACGAATGTCAAATATTTTAAGTATTTTAATTTCATTTCAAATCCTTATGAATCCATGTTACCTTCCACCCATCTATTCTTGGCATCATCATCAAATCCACCCACATTATCTTTCAATCCGCCTTAACGTGGATAACTCCTTATCTCCACAAAATCAAAATTTGGGTATATATCAAACACCTCTACCTAACCATGGGTAGGTCCAACATAATATAGGAGGTAACAATCAAAAACCACCTCCTAATCAAGTAAATCATGTCCAACAATACCAAAAATTTATAGGAGCAGTCCATGTGGTCACTAGAGAGTAAAGGCAAAATCAACAAAATTCTCAACAACCTTCAAACCCACCACCCATACAAACATCACAATATCCATCTCTTCCAATCAATCTATCCAAACCATCTAATATGTCCATCCTTCATCCAATAAGGCCAGTGGTAACCTTAACCAACCAGTTAACCACTAGTTTGAAAATGGCATCAGCTAAGCTTTATGTGTATGAGCATATCCAACAAACTCCTAGGCATAGAGAATATTTAATGGAAATACTCAAGTCAATTGAGTTAGAATACCAAGACTCCAATACCTTAAACAAATTTGTAGGGAGTGTTAGTATGTGCATGGAGCCATCAATTACCTTCTATGACTTTGAGGTAAAATCAATGAGTTCAAAATCAGTAGATCCTCCATTGCACATAATGACATTAATAAATAGAAAGCCATTCAAAAGAGTATTAATTGACATCAGATCATCAATAAATATCATTGCTACCACTGCCCTTATCCACCTCAAATTACCTCCATCCCACATTTCCAAATCATCATTCACCTCAAAGCATTTAACGATGCTTTGTGTACCACTGTTGGCATTGTTGTTTTACCTATAGTAGGGGCCAAAATTTTGCACACCATGTTTCACATCTTGGAATGAGCCATGGTGTATAATATACAAGTCCATTGCATCCCCACGGATGTCTAATATTTTAAGTATTGTAATTTCATTTCAAATCCTTATGAATCCATGTTACCTTCCACCCATCTATTCTTGGCATCATCATCAAATCCACCCACATTATCTTTCAATCCGCCTTCTTCTAATCCATCTCCATATTCTTCTAACTCTCCCATATTTGAGGAACTACCCATTACATCTCCTCCTCAAACATTCATTTATTCTTGTACATGTGGTCACAGTAATTCTACTGTTAGCACATCGTACATCACATCTACCCCTTCTTATACAACCACTAATTATGTTTCATCATTATCCAATCCTCCATATTCTAGTTCCACACCGCCATCCAATCCCACTCCATCAGCTGATGTGTCACAAGTCAAACTCTCAGATTATAATATATTTAACTTACCACTGTCCACAACCAATTCAGAGCCACCTAAGCCTTCACCATCCACCTCATCAACCCAAGTCACGATCCACATCACTAATCCGAGAATTGGTGAGTATGTGGTCCAAGACATCACCATTACACCCCTAGCCATTCCCACAACTAAGGATTTTGGACATCCTAAAGACTGTTCTTTATCCATAGGCATTGTTTATGACATGAGTGTCGCTCCAAATAGCATTAAATTTGTTTATGGAGGGTTGGATTGCTAAACCAGGGCAAACCCACCTAAAGAACAACACGAGCCTAGGTGTGCCAACATACCTAACATAGAGGAGTTTCCATCTCGATACTTTAATATGTTCCATTGGCAAGGTCAAGGTCTAGGTTCCCATGAGCAAGGGATGCATGATATCTTAGAGGTATCATATAGAGGTACCCATGATCATTTCGGTTTAGGCTATACCCCATTTTATTCCATTGCTTCTCTTGAGAAAGCCTTTAAAAAGCTTACACTCAATGATGAAGATTACCCCATCCACCCACTACCCTCAACATATTCTCTTGAACAAGCCCTTCAAGAACTTTGCATGGACGAAGTAAACGAAGATGATTCCATCAACTTTTAATATCCTATCTTTGATTTTTATGATGAAATTTATGAAGAATTTGAGGTCATGTCAAATGCTTCTAACGATTCTAAAGAGGAGTCACAACCCATTGTCCCCATCACCCAATAGGAAGAGTTTTACCTCTAAATGTTCCCCATACATCATCCCATATTCCGCTTGCTTCTTCCACAAGAATAAGATGATCCACCTGGTAATATGCCTTGAGCCACCCACATAAGCCAATAATTATAACATCTATACATATTTAAAAAAAAAAATCAAAATCAACAAAACATTTCAAAAAAAAATGTTGCTTTGATGTTTTCATGTTCACTATTACAGGGATACCATGCCTCGACATCGGTTATGATTCAATTATTCCATCTGCCCATTCAACCAAACCATCCTACCTTTTGCTAGGTCAATATGAATCCTATTGACTTATTTACCCCACTCCGCAATCCATACGATTTGGCTAGGCCAATTCCAATTGACATTAGCATTATTAACTTGAACTTGATTTCCTCCACACCCTCCTCTTCGGAGTTCACCCTATTTGATGAATTGCTAAAGGCTTCAGCCCACCAAATTCCTCCTTCACTGCCACCTTCACCTCCATCATTTTTTACCAATGGTCATGAGGTCTTTCAGGCAGGGTTAGGCAATGATAAGCAGGAAGAATTAGATGACACCCTAGACTATCCCAACTGGTTCTGAGGACTAGTACCCATTCGCAAGCCTAATGGAGCAATACGTATTTGCATTAATTTTTGAGACCGGTCTTAGATTTTCCTTGTCTAGGGGTCCTCTTATATGCATGACTATATATGTATATATACATGGCAAAACAAAAATCATCATCCACATAGGCATATCTACATTGCATACATTCCATTTATATTTAGGCATTTAAAATACATCTTCACTATTTGTATTTATGCATTGTTTCATTAAATCATACATATTCGATGGCATTCTACACTTTCCATTTGCATATCAACACTCCATTGCATCAAGCATATACATTTGCATTCATACCATCCTCAATGATCTGGTAAAGTAATGATGATATGATGATAAAACAAAGAGTCAATTTATAATTATTGGGGGTACCCAATTTGAAACATTCATGCAACTTTAAGTCATATGTCAACCACATCACGTGTCACAAAAAAAATTGAGATTTTTAGTCACTCAGCCACTACTAGGATAGCAAACAACCTCTAAACGGATGTCTGATTTTCTTTAGGACCAAAAACACACTTTACACACTATGAAAGCCTTGATCATTATCGATTGATCCTAAATACAATCTTAAACCAATCACATTCCATCACATTTAAAAAAAAAACATTATGAGACAAAGAGGGTTAGTACCATACTTGGGTAGTACCCCAAAGTGAAAAGGGATAATCCTCGTTTGTCCCATCATGCAACATAGTCCAAAATAGAGGTTTTCACCACTACCAAAATTGCTCCAAACATAAACATAAAAACATAGAGTAGTAAGGATAGGGTCAAAATTCTCATCATACTTCGGTTGAGAATTCGATTCCCCAAAAATCTATACAAAATTAACGAACAAAATTCCAAATACCCCTGATCCCTAAAGTTGTAAGGATCATACTACACATCCCTGACAAGGATGGGTAGTCATCCCCAAGGCCCAAAAGATCAATCCCAATTGGACTATGGAGTGAACCTTAACTGGGACTATAGACGCCTGACTGGTAGTGGAGTAAGCTCATACGGGGTGACATGTCTACTTGGCAAACAAAGAGACATCTAACCACACATAAGGATATGCTAGCCTCAGGGTCATCTTTATAATAGGTCATGCCTAAATCTACTCATAATGGATCAATGAAATTCACATGCATACACATTGGTTCATGATTGGATAGGGTTATTGTCACACTCAATATTTGGTATATGAACCTCACTTGCACACACATGGGTCCTAGAGAAAGTTAGACAACCAAAGTGAGTCTTCTTGATAATACTAGTATGATTGAGTCTTTGAAAATTTTACAATATCTTCTTCCATATAAACATCCATATCTTCTTCCATATCAACATCCATATCTTCCTCCATAAAAACAACCATGTCTTCATAGTGAGTCAAGTTGCAGAACACCACCAAATTTGGTACCCCCGATTGCCAAACAATGGACAAAAAAACTGGTCAATAAAATTTCTGAACTATAAAAGATCATGTGAACAACATGCATTCCTCTCATATAGTCTATATTCATTTACCTTCATACATAATTCATATAAACATCCATAGCACATCATATAGCTTGCATACATCATCCATACATACCTTACGCATACACATCAAGGTTAGCTGGCATTCATCATCAAAACATAAAATAGAAAATGCATAAAATATAAAAGCATCCACACAAGAGATAACACACATATATGAAAAATACATGTATATATATAATATCACATATACAATCAATTCCAAAAGGCTATAATGGAGCACCAAGGCTCATATATACAAAATAGTGCATCTAAGCACTAAGTATACTGTCCATGAGAAGACTCTTGGGGCTTAGTAGGAGCCCTCAGCCTAGTACTATGTCTAGAATCCATATGCCTAGATGACTCAACCACAGAAGCATTGGCTGCTATGAACCTCTCGGCTCAGCTGTACCTCCTCCACCATCGCATATCACCTAGCATAAGGCTACCTCATCTACCATGTCAGACATGGCAACCCCTCTGGTTGAGCAACCACAAAATGCTCCCAAGCCCAACACTGTAGGAGGAAGCTACATCCAATCCCCTTCCTCTCATGTTGAGTCACCTCATATAGCTCCCGATATAGCTATGCCAACAAGGTAGGATCCCATGCATATTCCTTTGGGTCGATGATTAAATCACTCACCAAACCCAATAGGTTTTTAGGGAACCTACAACCAGTGCTATTAGGTAGCACTATGTTCGCTAACATGAAAATAATCAAAGTTGGGAGTGCATCCAACTCATTTTCCTTATACATGCTCAAATAACATATCCTACCATATCCCATTTGGGCCTCTCGCCATCAATATCTAAAAATCCTCTCCATATCAGCCCTCTTATTTTGCCCAACCATCACCTTCTTCCCCTCTACTGGCACCTTGAGGATGTGATATACATCCTCAAGAGTAACAGTAACCTCCTTAGTTAGTAGTTGGAAGGTCCCCCGATCAAAATCCCACCTCTCAATCAAATATGAGAGGTACCCCTAATTCACTCTCACTACATCCAATTTAGCCGCTCCCTCCAAACCCACTCTACCCAATAACCCCCACTCCTCCTTCGACAACTTCTTTCTCATCCCCGAAACAAGAGGAGAGAAGCAATTTCGAGGTTCAATATCCCTCAGCTGCAAGCAACAAACAATTTCATTAATATTTGCAATATATATATATATATATATAATAAATGCACAAGTGACAAAAGTGTTTTTAAACATTACCGAGGTAAATAGTACCACATCTCTACCAATCGTATTCAATCCCTCCATTTCCATAGCTTTCGTGCAGTTTATAACTTGCCTCACTAAGCTCTCAAAGTCACTCCACCCCTCAGACACAGCTTCTCAAAGTCCCAAACACAAGAATGAGCCTCAAGATTCACTCAAAAAGCTATTTATAGCTTTCCTTGGCGCATTTAGGCACAGGCCTGTGCCTGCAGTCAGCAGGTGCACCTAGGCACTTGTAGGTGCACCCAGGTGCACTGGCGCACCTGTGAGACACCATAGGTGCAGTCGTGCATCTGGTGACAAAATGGCACAAAGATAAAATCAATAAAAATAGTAGCATACCTCCTCCAAATTTTACCAAATTTCATCCACACATCATGCACATCATAAAATCAAGTTTTGTGAAAATAGAAATCATTTTGCATGCATAATTTTCAAAAATGAATCAAATATTCAAAATCCATAAATCAAGGAACAAAAGGTAGCAAAAAAATCCAAATTTTCACAAAACTCAAATCTGATCATTCTACATCATATTCTGCATTATCTCACACAATTTTGCAAAAATTGGAGTTCAATTGATCAATAAATTGCTCAGTTATGTGTAAAATGAACAACTCAAAGAAGCACAAACTATAAATCATACATCAACTAACACCATCTTTTGTGAAAGCGTAACCACCATCCATCAAGCATTCTTCCATCATCATCTTTCATTTTTATCAATCACCTCATCCACAATATATCCAGTATTCAAGTGAATCTCATATCTAGTAGGTTATTCTATAAACTTGGTGATTGCAGTGATATCAATCCATGCAAATTCGGTAAGATGAATAATATACAATAAGGACACTTTACCATGGTCAAATTCAATTATCTCATCATCAAAGATCACAATCATATTTGGCACCTCAAATTTGGAATACAACCTTTCCTAGAAAAAATGGCTAAAATGCATTTATTGATGTCATCTTCCATGGGGAATGGAAACATGGATAACCAAAATCTTAAACACTCATTCACTTGACAATAGTCATAATACAGAACACCGGTAAGCTTGATTGGTTTCATCATGGAATTGGCGAAGAAATTTCCACAGTCAATACCCAACCCCTGTGTTGACTTAGTTAGCATGCATATTCATACCTTGCATACTCAATGACACCATGGCAACAACTTATTCAACAAGCATCAAATCATCCCAAAGTTTGGGGCAACCACATTATATTATGATTTTCCCATGACGGGATACATCTCACATGATCATAACATCTACACTGGACACAATCCCCTCTCCACCATTGGGGCAAAAATAGTATCACATTTTACATCATTCATATTGTCCACAATCACATTACTATATACCAACCCCCATCCCACCGTTAGGACAAAAATAGTGTATCGCTCCAAATTTTTTGCACCCTTACCTTCAGGCTATAGGATCCATGCCCGAAAGGGGGATGTGAAAAGGATGGGACAATACCTCGGACTGAGAGGCCTTTCGAAGGTCCCGCCTCTCGGGGGAGGTGTATAAAGGTGAATTTTTGACGGATGGTGGGTTCACCAGGAAAATTTTGAATGGCAGTTTCCACGCCTAGGTTGAGAGGGTGTTTGATGTGTTCATTTTTATGTTTGATCATTCAACTCCTAGGTTTGGCCAAATGAATCTAAACTATTCTATATGAAATGCAGATTTAAATGAATACAAAAAACAGATTTGAACAGAAAACATAGAGAATAAGCTAGATGAGAAAAGTCATACCTGATTCCGGATGTCTGATGGAGGTTCTGATTTTTGAAGCAGTCCAGATCGCCTGGAATTTGACAGGATCGTCTCTAATCTGATAGGATCGTCCCTGATCTACTGATCTGACAAGATCGTCTCTAATCTGACAAGATCGTCTCTAATCTGACGATATCGTCTCTAATTTGACAAGATCGTCTCTAATCTGACGATATCGTCAGACGAATTCGTCAGAGACCTGTAATTACAGAAATGGATACCAAGAACAAAAAATACAATTGCAAAAGCAAGGGAAAATGATGGAAATGAAAGTATGAATGCTAGAATAACAATTACAGATGATAAATTAAATGAAATGCATTATCTTAATGACTGACTTTAACCTTATCATGCATCTACACTATATGAGGTGAACTCCAGGATGCAAAATAGTAATAAGTCTAACTAATGCAAAGCAAAACAGTAGATAGTGGAGAAAGAATGCAAACTCAGGGCACTGATTGCCCCCAATGTTGGCTGCAGTCGAAATCGCCTGCAAAATACAAAATCATCTTGAATTGCGGCGTGATCATCCGAGATCGTACAGGATCGTCTACGACGATCTGAGCTTGCTCCGGCTGAAAAACAATGAGGTTCCTGCAAGAAAACTTAGAAAGGCACAAATGCAAATGATAATTCAGGGTATTCTAACGCACACAAAGATCAAATTACAGGGGAATTCAGCCAGGGGAAAGGTCAAGGGGAGGGCCTAAGATTAAATAGGCATAGGAAGGAGGTTGGGAGGTTGGAGATCATCCCAATCTGGGAGATCTCCAACGGGGAAGGTCTCTAACGACGCAGACACGCTTTTGCCCCGGTTAGAGACGTCGTTGAAATAGAAGCTAATTATGAACAAATCAGTTTGGGACGAAATCGTCTGGACGTTCTGCTCCAGACGAATTCATCCGATCTGAGGCGATATCGTCTGATCGGCGACGATATCGTCCAACGGTCACAACAAATCCTAAAAATGGCATGAAAAATAAGGGAAGCGGGTAAAAGGCGGTTTAACGGGCAGTTTGGGGTTGAAATTCAAATTTTAACATTTTATCTTTTTACTAAGGTTTAACCGTGCCAATTTTAGGGTGCTACATTTTGCCCCCTCTTTAGCGAATTTTTCGAAGAAAATGCGTTAAAGACGAGTTTTTCCCGTTTTACGAGAAAGCAAAAATATACTCAATTTTTTAGACGACGATTCTTGGTCGAATCGTACGAATGCTGACTATGGTGCCCCCTCCGTGTTTTTACCCAAATCGAACGTTTGAGGTAAAAACGCGAAAAAGCAAAATTTAAAATGTTGATGGTTTTGAATAAAATTAAGAAAAATAGGGTAAAACCCTAATTCATTTTTACTATTCATTTTTATGGGACCACCTCCTCCACGTTAGGGTGGGGGAGGAGATGAGAGATCGAGGTCTCGAGGCTAGGTGCTATGGATTATAGATTTTGAAGAGATTTGTTGAGAGGATTGAGTATGCCAGGGTATAGATTGTGGCATACCAATCCAGCTTTGATATGATGTATATAATTTTTTGATATATATATATGATCTTGTTTCGATGATATGACTTGTTCATATGTTGTTATGATGCTTTAATGTTTGAATTGTTTGTTGATTGGATTGATGATTCATGTAATTATGTCGTTTGGAAATATTATAATTTGATGTCATGCTGTAAGATTTTAAATGAAATAATCTGATGTAAACAATTGGTTGTGGTGGTGTGATTTGATAAAAGAAATAAAAAGGGACTTCTAACAATAATTTCAAAGGACATTGTCGCTCGTTATAGACCATTTCATGGAGTCGCCGCTCACTCGGTCGTCAAGCTAATCCCAGTATAGAAATATTGTTAAAAGTAAAAGAGTGCTTAAGAGACTGTCTTAAGACTTTGTGTTGTGATGATGAGAAATGATGATGGTTTTGATGATTTGTTTTCAGATTTTCATAAAAAAATAGTATGCATGAGATACTAAAATATGATTTTGCTAGGCATAAATTCCTAAGTGTGATAAAATTTTGAACAATTCCTTAGAATTTATACCATGGTTGCAATATTGAATTTGAACATAATGTCATGAAATAGAATAAGTGTTCGTTTGTTTGTAAAGCATAATTGTGTAACATAATGATGCAAGTCACATGTTTTGATGAATTTGTTTTAAAATAAATGGAACATAAAATTAGAACAATGGTTTGCGCTAGGCATAGAATTATAGGTATAGACTTATACCATCATCGCGAAATCCAAAGAATAAAATAGATTGTTGGTTTTATTGCAAGATGAATTTATGACTTTTGTTAAATAGAAAAATAATAATATGAAAATTTTGTTTGAAATTATTTTGAAGATTTTGTGAGAAGATGTATGTAATTGCTCTTATACAAACAACAAATTCTGAAATAAAAGAATAAAATCATTCCGAAAAGATTCACAAAAATATTTTAAATTATCTCAAAGAGAAATATAGATTTATAAGGAATCCTCATGTGCAAATGTGAATTCATTACCGATCTTGATTTATCATAATGATACAAAATCTCTCAAATACAAATGTGTGTGCGATTGTATTATTCATTCACCAATTTTGAGCAAGATAATTTGATACAAGTAATTTGCCTTGACCAAATGAATGTTCGTTGACCATGATTTATATGCATGTAACCATACCAGACTACTATGTAAGTTAGGTTTATCAAGAGCTAGCTAATCCATAAGTTGACAGAGGTCTATACAAAAGAAGGTCGCTAATGTGACAGACATATCGCCACGCTAGGGATTACCCAAGGCCAAGCGGGTTGGGCACAAACCACTTGTTATGGGGCTTACCTCACAGTTTTTGAATAATTGAGAATTCCAGGGATTCAAGCTCATTCACCCTTCTTTTCTTTTCAAGGGGTAGGGAAAGGATTTTATTGCATTTTTGCTTTTGCGTTTCTCTTTTGCTTCTTTTTTCTCTTTTTTTTTTTGTACTTTTGTATTTTTGCTTGATATTTGAGATAATGCTGAAATATTGTTGTGATGATTCAAATAACCTTTTTCTTTTTCTCTTTTCTTTGAACTTTTTCTTTTCTTCCTATGCTAGGGATACTTGCTCGGATTAGTTGTAGAGCAAGGGATTTTTATTCTGGGTAGGGGTGAGCTTGTCCTTTTGTCAATTCTCAAAGATTCTAGACCATGTGCATGATAGGATAGCAGGGGAAACTTTTCGCTCAGGAAACCAGTTCTACTATGTAGCATCATATCGAATTTGCAATGAAATCATTTTAATGTGAAAAGATATACTTAGTTCAAGTAAATAACAAGATCAGTTCTCTATGCTCAAAACTTTATTTAATTCAACTGTGGACTTTGATATAAGAGAGATTAATAATCATACCAAATAAAATCAAGATATTTATTCATGTGAATGTGAAAGTGTGGGATTCCAAATAAATGCTAATTTATCCAAAATAACTAAAAATATAACTGCAATACTTCACAGTTTAAGAGGTAAAAAATAAAAGATGTTTTTGAAGATTTTGATGATTTTGAATGTTTTTAATTTTAAGTGATGAATTAAAAGAAATACAAGGTGATTGTTTTTTTGAAATGTTTTAAAATAAGTGACTAAAAGGAAATAATATGCAAAACAAATATATACAATGATGAAATGACCAATTTTTATGCATAGTAACGTTTAAGATGCATAATGTTCATAGGTTCTTTAAGTTCTTTACCATCTAAGGTAGATAATTTGTATGCTCCTGATCCAAATTTAGCAGTGATGACATATGGTCCAAGCCAGTTGGGCTCAAATTTACCTTTAAGGTTTGTAGTTGCATTAGTATTTTTTTGAAGATTTTGAGGATTTTGATTTTTTTGTATTTTGATTTTAATTTATGAATTGAAATTGGTGGTATATACAAGATGATCTATATACACTATACAAGGTTATTTGAGTATAGCATGTCTAAGGTTGCTTCAAAATCAAAGGAGGTTTTGAAGGATAATTTGGTTGAGGTGAAGGTAAGAACAAAAGGTGATGAATAAAAGGTAGCGATAACAAAAGCTTTGTTATAATGTAGAATAATGTAGCAAAAGATTTGACTTTTATATGTGTAAAATTGATCATGTTACAAAATAAAATGTAAGAAGGATAAGAAAGTTCTTCATTCTTATCACTATCTTGCAAGTCTTGATAAGATGGAGGGAGCATATGTGAAAGATATGCATGGATGTTATTTGGTAAACAAGGATGATCATATATGGATGAAGAAAAGTGATGGATAGAAGATAATTGTGATAATAGAGAATGTATAGAAGTTGATGTTTCAACCATTAAATATTCTTCAAATGGTGTTGGGTCACCATGTATGGTAACAATTTTATTTGCAATTTCAAACTTCAAACATTGGTGAAGAGTGGAAGGGACAACCCTCATCGTATGAATCCAAGGACTTTGGAGAAGTAGGTTGTAATATGAAGGGCAATATGCTACATAAAATAGAGTATCCAGGATCTTGGATCCAATATTGAGGGGAAGAATTATAGTACCTTGAGCTTCTTGAATTTCATTGTTAAAAGATTTTATAATAACATTTGATTCATTAAGATCTTCTTCCTTTATTTGAGTTTTTGGAATAATTGATAAGTGCATAAATTAAGAGAGGAGCCATTATCTACCATGATAGTTTTAATAGGTGTTTCTTTACTAGATCCTGTAATGTAAAGATAGTAGTCTTCTTGTGGAGTAGAGGAAGGAATCTCCTCATCATAGAATGAAATATGGTTAACCTCAAGAGGGTTTACACCATTAATTATGTTCTTAGAGAAAATATGATGAGGAACAAATTGTTGGCTAGGTATCTTGAACAAAGTTTCCTTATGAGAACTTTGTAATACTTCTAAAAGGGATATCTTTGCTTGAGGATTAATCACTTGTTGTTGGCTATCAAAGTGGATTTCAGATTGAGATTTTGATTCTAAAGATGAGCTTTCTATGCTTACATTCCATTTTGGATCATTCTCTAGAGCCAAAGATAGTTTTGAAGGTTGGTCAAATGAGGAACCCATATCTTGAATATCGGATTGAGTTGATTGAACTTGAGGTTGCTCATTTGTAGTTTCTATTACAATATTAGTAATATCATCATGATGGGACACATTAACATGCAATATTTGATTGGTTTCCTATTGTTGATAATTGAATAGGGGTTCTTGGGAGATCCCCATGTCTTGATTGATTATTGGTATTTGTTGTGTAGGAGTTTGATTGTTTAATGGAGATTTATAATCAGTTGTAGATTGTAATTCCTTTATATTAAAAAGACCCTTATCAATCAAATCTTGAATTGCACATCTTAAATCTTTACAATTTTGTGTCATATGTCCATCTACTCTATGATATTCACAATGTAGCTCAGGTTTAAACCAATCTGCTATGGTATCAAGTTGTCTTATGGAAGGCAGTTCAATCTTATTTGTATCAAGTAAATGCTTGAGAATTATATCCATTGGTTGATTGAGCTTTGTAAATGTACGTGATGAAGGTTTTCGAGAGGTTTTTGATATGTGCCTTAGGAGTTCAGTCATAAAAGGACCTAATGGTTTCTTACCTCTCTTTTCTTTGTTATGGGTAGAATGATGATAGGAAGATTGTGAAGTATGATGTGAGTGCATGGTAGGATTGGAAGAATAAGTATTTTCTTGTTGAAATGGATGTGTTGTATTGAAAGAAGAATATTGAAAGGATGGAGGAGGATTATATGTGGGTTGATAGACATAATATGGATATATGGGAGAATAGATAATATCATTATGAAGAGGATTGGAAAAGGGATTATCCTGTTGGGTTAAGGATGAAAAATGAGAAAAGTGTGATGGAGGTGATGTTGAATAGGGATGAGGTTGGTCATAATCAACAAATGTATTTGGCTGAATTCTTCCAACATTACCGATGGGCTCATATGGATTTGAGTAAAAACTCATGGTTTCTTTAGTACTTCTAAAAGTAATATTTAATATCTACTATTTAGAATTGAATCTAAAACATACAAACTTGAAATGATGATTTTGTTATATTTTTTCTTGTATACATATATATATATATATATATATATATATATATATATTTTGTTTTCAAAAGGTTTTTAGTTTTCACGTCGGGTTCACCAAAATGTATCGCTCCAAATTTTTCGCACCCTTACCTTCAGGCTATAGGATCCACGCCCGGAAGGGGGATGTGAAAAGGATGGGACAATACCTCGGACTGAGAGGCCCTTTGAAGGTCCCGCCTCTCGGGGGAGGTGTATAAAGGTGAATTTTTGACGGATGGTGGGTTCACCAGGAAACTTTTGAATGGCAGTTTCCACGCCTAGGTTGAGAGGGTGTTTGATGTGTTCATTTTTATGTTTGATCATTCAACTCCTAGGTTTGGCCAAATGAATCTAAACTGTTCTATATGAAATGCAGATTTAAATGAATACAAAAAATAGATTTGAATAGAAAACACAGAGAATAAGCTAGATGAGAAAAGTCATACCTGATTCCGGATGTCTGATGGAGGTTCTAATTTTTGAAGCAGTCCAGATCGCCTGGAATTTGATAGGATCGTCTCTAATCTAATAGGATCGTCCCTGATCTACTGATCTGACAAGATCGTCTCTAATCTGACAAGATCGTCTCTAATCTGACGATATCGTCTCTAATTTGACAAGATCATCTCTAATCTGACGATATCGTCAGACGAATTCGTCAGAGACCTGTAATTACAGAAATGGATACCAAGAACAAAAAATACAATTGCAAAAGCAAGGGAAAATGATGGAAATGAAAGTATGAATGCTAGAATAACAATTACAGATGATAAATTAAATGAAATGCATTATCTTAATGACTGACTTTAACCTTATCATGCATCTACACTATATGAGGTGAACTCCAGGATGCAAAATAGTAATAAGTCTAACTAATGCAAAGCAAAATAGTAGATAGTGGAGAAAGAATGCAAACTCAGGGCACTGATTGCCCCCAATGTTGGCTGCAGTCGAAATCGCCTGCAAAATACAAAATCATCTTGAATTGCGACGTGATCGTCCGAGATCGTATAGGATCGTCTACGATGATCTGAGCTTGCTCCGGCTGAAAAACAATGAGGTTCCTGCAAGAAAACTTAGAAAGGCACAAATGCAAATGATAATTCAAGGTATTCTAATGCACACAAAGATCAAATTACAGGGGAATTCAGCCAGGGGAAGGTCAAGGGGAGGGCCTAAGATTAAATAGGCATAGGAAGGAGGTTGGGAGGTTGGAGATCATCCCAATCTGGGAGATCTCCAATGGGGAAGGTCTCTAACGACGCAAACACGCTTTTGCCCCGGTTAGAGACGCCGTTGAAACAGAAGCTAATTATGAACAAATCAGTTTGGGACGAAATCGTCTGGACGTTCTGCTCTAGATGAATTCATCCGATCTGAGGCGATATCATCTGATCGGCGACGATATCGTCCAACGGTCACAACAAATCCTAAAAATGGCACGAAAAATAAGGGGAAAGCGGGTAAAAGGCGGTTTAACGGAAATTTGGGGTTGAAATTCAAATTTTAACATTTTATCTTTTTACTAAGGTTTAACCGTGCCAATTTTAGGGTGCTACAAATAGTATCACATTTGTATTTCACATCATTCATTCATCTATTATACAAATTCACTACATCATTAATTATTTGCACAAAATTTTTCAATTGGCTTGTGAGATGCATTCGTAACTCATTCACCAATTGAGGGGGTAAGATACAAAAATACCAAAAATTCTTTATTCTTTGGTCTTCAACATCAGTGCTCAAATCCAAAAATAGAGAGAAGCTACTTCTGCACCCACAACCCAAGCAGGTATCTCATATTTTTGCACCATATTGTGTTTCATGCAGCATGGTAAAAAAAGGGAATCTATAGACACCAAATAGTAGCCATTAATCCTCCATCCTAATCATCACACCACCCACTTGTCCACCATACAAGTGAGGATCCCATATCTTGAATATCGGATTGAGTTGATTGAACTTGAGGTTGCTCATTTGTAGTTTCTGTTACAATATTAGTAATATCATCATGATGGGACACATTAACATGCAATATTTGATTGGCTTTCTGTTGTTGATAATTGAATAGGGGTTCTTAGGAGATCCCCATGTCTTGATTGATTATTGGTATTTGTTGTGTAGGAGTTTGATAGTTTATTGGAGATTTATAATTAGTTGTAGATTGTAATTCCTTTATATTAAAAATACCCTTATCAATCAAATATTGAATTGCACATCTTAAATCTTTACAATTTTGTGTCATATGTCCATCTACTCTATGATATTCACAATGTAGCTCATGTTTAAACCAATCTGCTATGGTATCAAGTTGTCTTATAGAAGGCAGTTCAATCTTATTTGTATCAAGTAAATGCTTGAGAATTATATCCATTGGTTGATTGAGCTTTGTAAATGTACGTGATGAAGGTTTTTGAGAGGTTTTTGATATGTGCCTTAGGATTTCAGTCATAAAAGGACCTAATGGTTTCTTACCTCTCTTTTCTTTGTTATGGGTAGAATGATGATAGGAAGATTGTGAAGTATGATGTGAGTGCATGGTAGGATTGGAAGAATAAGTATTTTCTTGTTGAAATGCATGTGTTGTATTGAAAGAAGAATATTTAAAGGATGGAGGAGGATTATATGTGGGTTGATAGACATAATATGGATATATGGGAGAATAGATAATATCATTATGAAGAGGATTGGAAAAGGGATTGTCCTGTTGGGTTATGGATGAAAAATGATAAAAGCGTGATGGAGGTGATGTTGAATAGGGATGAGATTGGTCATAATCAACAAATGTATTTGGCTGAATTCTTCCAACATTACTGATGGACTCATATGGATTTGAGTAAAAACTCATGGTTTCTTTAGTACTTCTAAAAGTAATATTTAATATCTACTATTTAGAATTGAATCTAAAACATACAAACTTGAAATGATGATTTTGTTATATTTTTTTCTTGTATACATATACATATATATATATATATATTGTTTTCAAAAGGTTTTTAGTTTCACATCGGGTTCACCAAAATGTATCGCTCCAAATTTTTCGCACCCTTACCTTCAGGCTATAGGATCCGTGCCCAGAAGGGGGATGTGAAAAGGATGGGACAATACCTTGGACTAAGAGGCCTTTCAAAGGTCCCGCCTCTCGGGGGAGGTGTATAAAGGTGAATTTTCGATGGATGGTGGGTTCACCAGGAAACTTTTGAATGGCAGTTTCCACACCTAGGTTGATAGGGTGTTTGATGTGTTCATTTTTATGTTTGATCATTCAACTCCTAGGTTTGACCGAATGAATCTAAACTATTATATATGAAATGCAGATTTAAATGAATACAAAAAATAAATTTGAACAAAAAACACAAAGAATAAGCTAGATGAGAAAAGTCATACCTGATTCCGGATGTCTGATGGAGGTTCTAATTTTTGAAGCAGTCCAAATCGCCTAGAATTTGACAGGATCGTCTCTAATATAATATGATCATCCCTGATCTACTGATCTGACAAGATCATCTCTAATTTGACAAGATCGTCTCTAATCTGACGATATCATCTCTAATTTGACAATATCATCTCTAATCTGATGATATTGTCAGACAAATTTGTCAAAGACCTGTAATTACAGAAATGGATACCAAGAACAAAAAATACAATTGCAAAAGCAAGGGAAAATGATGGAAATGAAAGTATGAATGCTAGAATAACAATTATAGATGATAAATTAAATGAAATGCATTATCTTAATGACTGACTTTAACCTTATCATGCATCTACACTATATGAGGTGAACTCTAGGATGCAAAATAGTAATAAGTCTAACTAATGCAAAGAAAAACAGTAGATAGTGGAGAAATAATGCAAAATCAGGGCACTGATTGCCCCTAATGTTGGCTGTAATCGAAATCGCCTGCAAAATACAAAATCGTCTTGAATTGCGACGTGATCGTCCGAGATCGTACAGGATCGTATACGATGATATGAGCTTGCTCCGGTTGAAAAACAATGAGGTTCCTGCAAGAAAACTTAGAAAGGCACAAATGCAAATGATAATTCAGGGTATTCTAATGCACACAAAGATCAAATTATAGGGGAATTCAGCTAGGGGAAATTCAAGGGGAGGGCCTAAGATTAAATAGGCATAGGAAGGAGGTTGGGAGGTTGGAGATCATCCCAATATGGGATATCTCCAATGGGGAAGGTCTCTAACGACGCAGACATGCTTTTGCCCCGGTTAGAGACGTTGTTGAAACAAAAGCTAATTATGAACAAATTAGTTTGGGACGAAATTGTCTGGACATTTTGCTCTAGAAAAATTCATCTAATCTAAGGTGATATCGTCTAATCGGCGACGATATTGTCCAATGGTCACAACAAATCCTAAAAATGGCACAGAAAACAAGGGGAGCGGGTAAAAGGCAGTTTAACAGGAAATTTGGGGTTGAAGTTCAAATTTTAACAATTTATATTTTTACTAAGGTTTAACCGTGCCAATTTTAGGGTGCTACAAATAGTATCACATTTGTATTTCACATCATTCATTCATCTATTATACAAATTCACTACATCATTAATTATTTGCACAAAATTTTTCAATTGGCTTGTGAGATGCATTCGTAACTCATTCACCAATTGAGGGGGTAAGATACAAAAATACCAAAAATTCTTTATTCTTTGGTCTTCAACATCAGTGCTCAAATCCAAAAATAGAGAGAAGCTACTTCTGCACCCACAACCCAAGCAGGTATCTCATATTTTTGCACCATATTGTGTTTCATGCAGCATGGTAAAAAAAGGGCATCTATAGACACCAAATAGTAGCCATTAATCCTCCATCCTAATCATCACACCACCCACTTGTCCACCATACACCTTTCCCACCTTCAAAAGGCCCACTTTAGACCTTTATCTCCATTTTCTAACCCAATTGGAATTATTTTAATATTATTTTATATTTAATATAATATTTTATATTATAGTATAGTATATTAATTATAAAATATATACTTACAAACTCAATTAATCACATTCGTACGATTCAATTTAATCTCCACCCTCCATATTCCTTAATCCATGCCATATCTAAAAAATGATCTCAACCTTACGATATGATTTAATCTTAGCCACACGATTAAAAGTGTAAGGATAAAACCGTAAGAAAACCCTAGGTTGGATTATAAATAAGGGCATTTGTAAATGCTCAAACCTTGGAACCTTGAAATTTGAAGTTGCACCTTGGAGGAGTCATTGCTGAAGCCCTAGCGTAGTAGAGAGATATAGAGTTTGAATATCTAAAACCCTAGCTAAGCCAACAAGACTTCTGTTGTTCCAGTTGTCCCCCATTCATCCTCCATCATTGTCGTAGGCCCCATCCATCCACCACATTCATTGCCACCCCCTAGATATGCTTCTACATATTCTACCCTAATCTGTAGGTGCCCTCTAGAGCTTGCGAGGCTCACTACAGAGCTTGTGAAGTGCTCACCAAAGCCTATTGTATTCTATAGGCACTCTCCAGAGCCTACTATATCCTACAAGTGCACACCAAAGCCTGCAAAGCTCACGTCAGAACCTGCCAAGTGCACGTCTGAGCCTACTACAACCATAGAACATGAATTAGAGCCTGTTGCATCATGCCATCCGCTGTCAAACTGCAACAAAGAAGTGAAGAAACATCACAAGCAAGGTATATCTTTATTGGTTTTATTTTGTTACATGATTTGTAGATTTTGCATGCCATTTGATCCATTTTTAGTTAGGATTTACTGATGTCTGAGGGCCTCACACTATGGATCCCTCACCCCTTTCTCTGTTTTGTGTATGCATATCTATAGATTTCACATATTATTGAATGGTTGTTGAAGCTGGAGTGGCCCGCCATAGGATATCCAAAGCCCACTTACCCCATTGGAAGTAAGAACACATCCATCTGAATACACTTCATAGGATATGCAACTTTTACAAATAGTCAAGGTAACAAAAGTTGTGGCCAAGGCAATGGTTGAGGTAAAGGTAAAGGACAAGGACAAGGTTCTAACAATGGTCAATATGAATACTCATGATATCAAACTAGTCAAAGACAACACATTCAAGGAAATGAAATAGCCTAGTACCTCTCAAGGAAATGGCAACTCAAATATCATGTGCAAATGTTGTAATAGAAAAGGGTACTATGCCACTAATTACCAAAATTCCACATACAATATCAAGCAATTTCAAAATTAAAATCTACATAATGTAAATGAAGATGACATTGATCCAAACATATTCTAAAGTGCACAATTTTTGCATACCCATATCATCAGCACACGGGCACCTATATCACCATCTATTGACCATTTCAAAACATTCATTGAGGCATATTTATGATATGTTAGCTATGACATTTCTCATCCCACATCGTAACCCATTAGATTTGCCCATAGCGTAGCCTCCATAAGTAGTTCATGGATCATGGATACTAGATCCACCGAACACTTGACTTCAAATAAGGGATTTTTTGAAGAATTCAATTCAAAATTACTTGGTGTATTTTACATGGCTAACAAATCCTCTCAAACAATTGAAGGAGCTGGAACTGTTTGATTGAAACTTCTCGAATTACATGATTTTTAGCTACATTATGTTCTCTACATCCCTAATTTTAATAAAAATATGTTGTCACTATCCACACTTGTCTACCATGGATTTGATGTAAGTGTCACTACCAAATATAAAACTCTTTGAGTCATTCATCCACCGTCCAAAAAAATTGTCATGATTGGTTCCTTAGATGGCAAACTCATCAGACTTGCTAGACATCATGCTTCTGAAGTTCACATTGCCAAAGTTGACATGGCACTTAATGCCACCCTGACTCCTGATAAAATTTATGTTTATGCATTATGGTATGCTTGCATGGGTCATGTAAAACTTGATTTATTGATAAAAATAGAGTCCACCATTAGGGGACTACCACACTTCTCTTCCAAACCCTTCAAATGTGAAGCATGCTTCATTGTGAAATCCTATCGATCAGGGTTATGAATAGTGGTGACTATTCGTCAATTGGGTGAATATTAGGATTTTCAAAATTTGAAATTGGTGAATATGAGGACCCTCGACGTCAGCCCATTCGCCTAAAATTTTTAGGACCAATTTTTTATTAGGGTCAATTTGCCATAATATATATCCAAACATAGGCATATTTGTACTCATTGGAAAGATCTTTTCAAGCCTAATCTAATGGTGGTGTTTTTATGAAGTTATAAGATGATTTAATAGGTCAAAAGTGGCTCCAAATATGACCTTATATTTTAGGGCTTCAAATACCCCAAATTTTGGTATGAAGATGCTCAATTTTATTTTCTTAGGATTCTCCATGATTCAGCTTGATTTTGATTAGGATTCACCATTTTTTTTACAAGTACAGTTTGAGTCCAACCCCTTATGCATAACCCTACTCTCATAGCCTTTTACAAATATTTAGTGGAAGTCCACACAAAAACTAGAACTATTTAACTCAAAAATTTTAGGACCAATGCCTATTCTCTCATTAAAATAAAAAAGGTATTACATCACCTTTATCGATGACTTCTCAAAGAAGATATAGATTGGCTCTTTGGAGAAGAAGTATGAATATTTTTAATTCTTCAAAGCATTCAAGACTCATATAGAATAATAATTCGATTGTAGAATAAATACCTTTAGGAGTGACAATGGTGGTGAGTACACCTCATATAAATTCACACATTACTTCTCCTCACATGGCATCAAACATTAATTGACAATACCCAGTACACCTCAACAAAATAGCATTTTTGAGTGCATGAATAGAAAATTATGAACATGGCTCATGGACTTCTTGTCTATAAAAATATGTCTCCACATCTCTGGACTGAATCCAAATGGACTTTTATGCATATACTCAACACATTGAGTTTCTCAATACTTGACCTGTCACCTCATGAAAAATGTACTGGACACCCCCCATCATCAACCACTTCAGAATATTTGGCTCCATCTGTTATGCTCATATTATTCTAGAGCATAGAAATAAACTTGAAGATCGATCTACTAAAGGCATATTTGTTGGATACCCTATAGATTAGAAGGGATACAAGGTACTCATTCCTTCACATTGAAAAGTGATTGTGACACGTGATATTGTGTTTGTAGAAACTGAAGAAAAATTTATTACATTGGATACCAGGGGATAAAATCTTTATCCTCGATCAAAATATGCTAAAATATATGATGTTCAAATTATAGCCTTTAGGGGGAGACGTTGAAAAGCTACTCAAATATCTAGAATATGTAAATCAACCCATAAGTTCAGAGGAACTAAACTATGATACTAAGTAGAAGTTTGTATCTTCTACATATTATGCCCCTTTAGATAGTAATGCTAATCATGATAAAATTATTGTTTCACATCCATATTTGTTAGTATATTCCTTACCAAATTATCCATTCCAATATCATGAAGAAAACTTTGAGGTAGATGAGACATTAATAGTGCCCCCCACTTGAGGAATTCATGAAGCTTGCTAGCTCTTAAAGGACATCAAACTAGATGTAGTGGATAAAATATGCACAAGAGATTCCCTCAGAGAAAGAGTGCATGATTCATTACTTGCTAAACTGTAACCTACAAAATTATACCTCACTCTAAATAATTAACCTCTCACATACCAAGAATATGTCAAAAACATAGCTTGGAAATATGCAATGAACCAAGAGTATGAATCTCTGATTAAATATGTTTTGGGAGTTAATTGATCTACCACTTGGAATAAAGGTAGTTCAAGACAAATGGGTGTACAAAAATAAGTATAAATTATATGGCACCCTTGACAAACACAAGGTAATATTAGTGGCTAAAGGCTTCACATAAATGAAAGACACTGACTACACTAAGGTATTTTCACCTACCATAAAATGGCCCATAATCAGAACTCTTGTAGCCTTAGCTACATAGCAAGGTTGGAAGATTCATCAATTAGATGTAAATACTACTTTCTTGAATGGTGAATTGAAAGAAGAAATATACATGGTATAGCCAAAAAGTTTTGAGATTGTAGGACAGAAGCACAAGGTATGCAGACTCTGAAAGTCTTTATATGGATCAAATCAAGTCCCTCATGCTTGGTTCAACATGTTTTCAGATCAGATGAAGCAACTTTAATTTTATGTGTGTGATTACCAAGACATTGATGCAACATTTTTCATCAAGCACAACAAAGATAAATTCACATACCTTATAGTATTTGTGGATAACACGCTTCTAACAGGTAATAGTGAACATATCATCAACATAGTGAAAAAAGGACCTTGTAAAGACTCTTGATATATCTGATCTAGGATTCATGAAATTATATTTGGACATAGAAGTAACTCAATAAAATGGTAAAATATTCTTGATCCAAGAGAAATACATCAATGATCTTCTAGATAAGTTTCAACTCAAATATGCACACCCTGTGACAACATCAATGGAATCAAATCTGAAATTCATCATAGATGATGATACACTAGAGGTAGATGCAACATTCTATAGAAGGTTGATTGGTAGTCTCATCTATGTTACTAATACAAGACCTGACATCACTTATGCAATGGGAATTCTAGCAAGGTACATGACCAAGACAAAGGAGAGTCACTAGCAAGTGGTAACAAGAGTGTTGAGGTACCTAGAGACAACCTATAATTATGGCCTATTGTATGAAAAGAATTCAAATTTCAAACTCATAACATAGATAGACTTAGAATTTGCAGGAGATAAAGATATTAGGAAATCTACGCCTGGGTACTTGACATTTCTTGGCTCAACACCAATTTCATGGATATCAAAGCAATAAAAAAATTGTAGTAGATTCTTCAACAAAAGCCAAGTATATTGTTGTAGCTAAGATAATAAAATATGTGGTATGGTTGAGAAATTTGTTACACACTCTTGATATCACTCAAAAAGATCCTACAAGACTGCATGTGGATAATCAATCAATAATCCACATGGAAAATAATCTTGTGTTTCATGATAAAACCAAACACATCAGTACAAAAGTCCACATGATCTAAGAACTTGTTCAATATGGTACATTACAAATGCACTACTATCCAACAACATATTTGATTGCTAACATCTTCACCAAGCCACTCTAGAAGGTGAATTTTGAATAGTGTAGATAGTATATAGGCTTGAGAAACTCCATATTCCCATGACAATGGATAAGCAACAAGACCATCAAGTCTAATGCTTATTTATAAAACCACATCTATATGGACAAAAAGTATTGGTCGATTTCTACTCTATCCCATTCATGAAAATTCCTTAAGGGTGCGAAAGGATAAGGGTTTTACTAGTTTTGGAAAATTGAAACCTATGAAAACCCGAAAGGGCATGGGAGATGACCAAATGCTATGTTGAAACCCATTGTATTGGAGCCACATTTCATGGATAATTGGCTAATTGGCTATGCAAAGAGACACCTGAGCCGCTCATCTACTAAAATAAAATGACCTTCTACTATTAAGGGGGGATTGAAGACATGTTAATGCTACAATGACATGTTTATTAGTTAGGTTTCTAATTAATTTTTATGAGGCTTTAATAATACCTCATTAGATCAGATTATTTTAATGTGCAATGTCATTTCATGTTCATTTTAATTTCATGTAATATGGATTTGGGAATCCTAACCCTAATCTCATTTATCTCTATATATAATTCCATAACACAAAGGGGGGGATGTGATTTTTCATTCTCCCCATTGCCAAAAATATTCTCCTCCTTTCATCTCATTTTATGTAATTGATATTGGGCACATAGCATTGATCTATGCTACATAAAGGGTATTTTTTGGTTGATGTCAGATTCATCCTCAAGCAATGGTTATTGATCTAGATTGATGGGCAAATGCTTGGGTGGATTAAAAATGTGTAATAAACCTATTTAAAGGCTCATAAATGATTTAACTATTTAAAGCACATAAATTATGGGCATATTTAAAGGCACATAGGTGATTGATTTATTTAAAATTTTGTCTTTTGTAAGATGTATTATCAACTTTAAATATGTTTTGTTTCCTTATCTAATTACTTTTTAAAGTAATTAATATACCCCCATATGGGATGTCCTATTATTGATAATTTGCCTTCATTTACAAAAAGTTGATAAATGATGAAAGATTTATTGGGATATCAACACCTATGAAGTATTTTATTATTCATCATGTAGCCTATGATGAAGATAAAAAGAGATGATTGACTAGTCTATTGGTAGTCGTGTCATCATGTAGCGTTTTGATTAAATAGAAGAAAATAGATTGATTGGGATATCATTCTATAGATAATAATGATGTTAATGATATGAACCAATGATGAAAATTCAGGGTTATGCGTAAGGGGTCAGCCCCAAAATGTATTTATAAAAATTTGGTGATTTTTTTCAAAATCCAGGTGAATAGTGTCGAAACGCATGTAGAAGGTTCACTATTAATGGGGGCAATGTTGGAAATTTAAACTTAAAAAGGTCAAATTATTATAAAATTGGGGTGAATCAACAAAAAAAAAAATTTGCACCCATAATTTTTTGGCTAATGGGCCCTGGTCAAGGGTCCCAAATATTAGCCAATTTCAAATTTCAAATATTCTAATTTTATCCAATTTGGCTATAAATAGTCGTTATGCATAACCCTAGATGAAATAGAAGAATGAGATGTTTTAGAATATTTTATCATCATATTTTGTAAATGTTGTAGTGTTCATCATATGGAAATTGATGAAGAAAGATCAAATATTGTGAGTGATCACTCTTAGTGTCTTATAAGAATGTGAGGAAATGTGATATGTTAGTTAATCATCTTTCAAGCATATAAGGCAACCAAGAATGGTAAAAGTTTGGGTACAGATAAAGTAAGAGATTGTGCCATTTATTGTTGTGACTCAATATTAACCAATATGTGGTAAGATGATTATTAGTCAAAATAATAGAGGAAATATACAAGAAGAAGGGGATCATACTTAGCATCTTGGAAAACACCTTTGGAATATAATATATCTGCTTATTGCTTTGAACGGTGCACATACCATAGGTGTTCCATTGATCTCATGGATTTACAGGGTGAGGGTCTAACAACATTATGTTGCCTTTGAAAGGTATATGCAAGGTGCCTATGTGAGAATATTGATATGCAAGAATATAGAATAAGGTAGTAGTCATTCAAACAAATAAGATTGAATAGGAGGACATGGAGAGAGAAGTTGGTTGTAAAGAGAGGGTTAGGAAAAACTACTAGCATTAGAAACCTAGTGCAAATGCAATGTAATGATCTATTCTTGACTAGGATCATCATCATGATCCCTTGATTCTGTATGCAATTAATTAATCCAAGCATATGTATATAGGAAATATGAGGACATAGTCATGCAAGCAGTTAATTCAAAGCAACCATACAATTGAGTAATGATAAAAAATTAAATGAGATAAATGATTCAATGTAGAATTAGATGTATTAGAACTTTAAAGTGTATTATTTTGATGGGTTCCTTTAGTTCTTGACAATCAAGTGTGGCTAGAAAATAAGCTCTTAAACAAAATTTGATGGTTATTATAAATAGACCTACCCAAATGGGCTCAAATTCTCCTTTGAGATAAGATTTTGCATTAGTATTCTTCTTTTTTCCCTTAAGAACTAGGTTGTCAACTTCGAAGTAACAAGATAGTACCCTTTTTCCATAGGCCCACTTGAGCCTCTATTGGTAGACCCATATATGTTCTAAGGTATTGATCAAATTTTCATCAAGTAGTTCCAATTGATTAAGGTAATTTAGGTGGTATTCATCACCTAATAAGAAGTTCTTTAATAAGACACATAAGGAGGGTACTTCCAGCTCAAATAAGAAGATTTACTCAATCCCATAGACTAAAGCATAGGGAATGACACTAGTAGGAGTTTAAATGTTGGTGTGATATGCCAATAAGGTTGGGTAGGATTGCATATGCCAATTTTGTCCAATTTTGTTGATGATTTTCTTAAGTATTTTAATCAAGGTTTTATTGGAAGCCTCATCTTGGTCGTTGCCTTATAGATAGTAAGGTGTATACCACTTATGCTAGATTTTGTATATGGCATAAAGTTTCTAAAAACCCTTATTCTTGAAGGACATCCAATTATTAGAGAGTATTACCAAGGAAATATCATAACAACAAAGTATCTTATTTAGAATGAATTTGAATACTTGTACTCTAATACAAGAAGACAATGACATTATTGTGATTCATTTGGTGAAGTATTTAGTCATTATAATCAACTTATATCCATCATATGACACTGTATTGATCTTTCTAATAATGACCAGGCCTCAAATAAAGAAGGTCCCAGGAGAGGTCAAAGATTGGAGATCTTGTTATTGTGCATGAATAAATTATCATGTTTTTGACACTTATTACACTTTTTGATGTAGTTGCAAGAGTATTTCTCCATAGAGGGTGCTAAGGATAGGCATATAATTTAAATTATTTTTTAATTACTATGTAGAAAATATGCAATAAAAAGCTTCTTGGGTTGTTAAATTAATTATTAGATATAGTTAGCTATTTTTTATGGGTTGTTATATGCTAGGGTGTAATAGTCCAAATTTTGTTGTGATTTGGAGATCTTCTGTATTATGTAGAATTTACTTATAAATATTTTTGCATCTAAATAAAAAATTATCTAGGATTATTCCCATATCAATTTGTATTAGAGCATTCTTGGGTCCTAACTTGTCCACAAATTACATCCCCTCCCTCTTCTACAGTTTCCCCCTCCTCATGTGCATCTTCTCTTGTGAAGTATAAGCTACAGTCAGTTCAATGAGTAATATTTTTTGTGGTTGAAATGCACAACTTTAAAGTGTGTGGTACCTCATATTATCTAACAATTTGTATGATTAAAATCTAAGCAATAGCTAATTCTGTGTTAGTTTTAGCTTGGAAGCACATGTTGGGGTTGAGGTGGAATAATTATTTTACATAAATGAACCATTGAGGGTTTTGAGTTTTGAATCTTCCCTAGAAATTGGTTACTATCCAAAGAGTGTGAAGAATCAGAAGAGGTAACCATCAATCTATATTATTGTCACTATTGTTGCCAATACTTATATGAAGTTGCTTGAGAGTGCAAGTACACTAATATCTTTGCATTTAAAAATTTACTGCTTTGGATGGATGTGCTTATTAGAGGGCCATGTGATAATCCATTGTGGTAGAATATTGATTATGTTGAGTTGGCACTCATCTGTTCACACCGATCAAAGGGAGGACAAGAGTAATCATCATGTAAGATAGCAACTATTTTTAGCAATGAGTTATATTTTTTCAAGCTCAACATGATTAAGGAGGAGGTTACCACTTTCACTCTTATGTGATCACAAAAGAACCTACCAAGGTTCATGGAGAATGCAGGAGGAGATTTACTTTTATACATAGTTAATTAATTAATTTAAAATAACTAATTATTTCTTATTTACATTATGCATGTCAAAAATAAATATTATTTTATTTTCATATACACTTTAGTTAATTAATTATTTGTTCGATTAAATTATTTATTAAATTTAAGGTACATATTCTAAATAATCTCATGCACCAATAATTAATTAAAATTATTAATTAATATATGTGTTAAAGTATATGGCACATTTAAAATGCACCTATTTAATTAATTACTTCAACGATTAATTAGTAATTTTCAACTACCTTTGTATGAAGGTGCATTAAATCCTATTTTGGACTTTATTTTGGCTAAATCCATTTGTATGCTTAGTAAGAATTTATATCCACTTGTCTCCTTGTGGAATTCTACACTTTCTTGGAAGTCTTTGCAAATTTGTAATAAGAAGTGCATGTTCGATGGTATCTGACACTCCATTCTATGCCTTGTATTGGATCTCAATAATTTGTGCCTTTTTCCTCTATATGTTGCAAAATGCTCTCTAAAGTTTCAAGGAACAAACAACATTTTGTTGAGAAGATTGAAGAAAATTCCTATCAAGGCCCTTTTTTTAAGCATTGCTTACTTATGGGTACTCCTTTCGCAGGAGTTGTAGTGATTCTACTAGGGCAATTATATGCACTCGGGTATAGTATTTGGCTATTGTATGCTCTTTGTGATTGAGAAGACCTTTGAGACAATTGTATGGTCTCTATTATTGAGTAGATCTTTCCAAAGGGTATCTTTCTTCTCAATTAAGTTTTAGGATTGCATTTTGGGTACTTGCACATGTTCTCTTCCACTTTCTTGTAAAATAATTGGAGTCCAATATTTCTATGGTGGAGAGGAATGCTAAGGATAGGCATCAAATTTAAATTATTTTTTAATTACTATGTAAAACATGCAATAAAAAGTTTCCTAGGTTGTTAGTTAATTATTAGGTACAATTAGATATTTTTTATGGTTTGTTATTTGTTATGATATCATATTCCAACTTTTTTTGTGATTTGAAGATCCTTTGTATTGGGAAGAATTTGTCTATAAATATTTTTGCATATAAATAAAAAATTATCTAGGATTATTCACATATCAAAGGGACAATAATAACCTAACTAGAGAAGCTTCTTGGTGATGAAATTTCCATTAAAGTGGCCACCATATGATCTCTTATTGACTTCTCTAATGAATACTTGGGCATCATCTGTAGTTAGACACCTAAGAAGTATGCCTTCAAAATTTTAGAAACACAAGATATCGCCAATGATAACAAATTGACAGGCATGTTTCCTCAAGTTTTTATGCTTATCATGATCTAGGTTAGTAAAGTATCATTCTTAAGGAAGCTGAATATGTCCTTATAGCAAGGATCATACAGAGAGGAGACATCAATAATAATAAGCTTTAATGGAATTTGACTAGATTTTAATGTTGCGGGTTTCCTACTCTATCAAATGATTACAGCTCATTCATCATCTAATTCAAGAATGTAAAAGAAGTATTTATGGCCACATAATTTGCATGATTATTTTTATACTAAGGAATAGCATCAATAATAATCTTATCGAAAGTAGCCATTAGTTTATCGATAATGTCCTTATATAGACTTAAAATTTTATCTTTAGTTTGGTAGACACCATTAACTTTATTAATGACTAACATTGAATCCTGAAAGATAAAGAGTACCTTAACTTTCAGGGCTAAAATTTTATGGAGCCTAAGGATAAAGGATTCATATTCAATAATATTCTTAGTGCAATAATATTACATATTGAAGGACAAAAAAAGGATTTGTTGTTGTGGTGAGACCAAAATAACCCCTACCCTTGCTCCTTCAATGCAACAAGTTCCATCAAAGTATGATGTCCATTATTTGCTTTGATCACTTTCAAGGTTTAAAAAAAACTCATTTAAAAAGTAAATGACTATAATATGGCTAGTTATTAAGGGTGTAACTGCTATCTAGTTAGCAATGACCACCTTTTATTGACTTTTAACTAATAATTTTGAGATCAAATTCACTAAGTATGATAACCCATTTGACGTTTCATATTGAAAGGTAGGGTTTTGACATAAGGTATTGTAATGGATCAACTATTGCAACGAGAAATATTTTATGACTCAACATGTAGTGAATCTACTATAAGTAACAAAATTTTGCATCCTACAAAAATGTCAATGATCATATGAATGTTGCATAAGGTAAATTATCCTTGGGACATGCTTTGCTGATGTTTCAAAAATTGGTACACATCCTAATGGTACCTTCCTTTTGGTGATAAGTACTAGAAATCTAGTTAGAGTAGTCAAAGGATTTGATAAATCTAAATTTAACAAGCTTTTGGAGTTCTTCCTTAGTGAGTTGAGGGATTTTAGGATGTATTTTTCATAATTTTTGTTTAACTGGTTTTGCATAATCCTAATGACTAAATGATGCACAATGAGAGACAGGTCTATTTATGATATGTATATATAAGTCCAAGCAAAGATATCACTAAACTCTTTCAAGAGGTTTGTGTATTATTTGCACTCTACTAAGGTTAAAACCTTTCCAAATTCAACACTTTAGGATTATCATGAGTTCCAATGTTGATGTCTATAGTTTCTTTGATTAAGATATGGATAGTTGAGGGGGAGTGAGTAATACCCGTAATATCTCAAACTTTATGGGATTGATAGTTTTTTTATATTGATTAGGTGACTATGTAATATCAATATTACCTATTTAGGAAAAATATACTCCATAATAAGGGCTATTATGGATGATATAGTCAATAATACTATCTTGAGGAGGTCTATGGAAAATTTCTTCACAATCACTTTCACTAGGAATTAACTCAATATAGACTACGACTAGTAGATTCACACTATGACAAGAATTTCTTTAGTCACTAAATATCCTTATCATTATCTTGGTCCCAATTCGATCCATTAATCAAGATGATTTCATCCCAAGACTTTTGAAGGGAAAATTTTTCTTTTTCATTACTATCAAATGAGTATGAAGCATTAAGGGGCTTGCTACAACTAGATATATTCCCTATCCCATAGTAACCTATATAGGCTTCAACCTCTAAGGGCTCTTTAATGCCCTATTCATAAAGGCCTAGGACTTTGCATTGGTATCCCATATTGAAAAGCATTTACTTAGGTATGGGATATAGGTAGAACAAGTAGCATGAAGCAAACTACATTTCCACTCAGCAAGGGTGACTCTCATGAATCTTCTCTTTATTGATAGTACTGGTACAAACAAAGGAACAACTCCCTATTTATACCATTTTATCCTTCCTAGAGGGTAATTTCATGGTTTGAGGAGAAGGTGGGAGTTTGGTTAGGTCTACAAATATTTTGTTATTATCTTGATTATTTAGGTCTATTTGATTGATATTGTTAATTTTAGTTTTCTTATCATCTTGGATTTCAGGTTGATTGTTGTTATTTGTATTATTTTCATTATACCTTTTGTATTCAAGCTTATTATTAAGTGGCTTGGTTTGATATTTCATAGTTAGAGCTTTTTAATGTGTCATCAATAAGAGGTTCTAAAGAGGAAGGAGAAGTGGGATTAAGAAAGGGACAAAGACAATACTTTGGTATTTTAACCTCGATCGCTTGGTAGTAACCAAAATGTTTAGGGTCAACAAGAATATGATATGTTTTTACTTGGTACTTATACTTTAGGTATTGATGATAAATATAAAGGATGGCCAATGTTACATGAATCTAGGGCCTACCATGAAGAATGTTATAAGTTATCTCATAAGGCATGACATAGAAAAGTGTTGTGACAATGTGGGGACCGACGTTGAAAGGCAAGGCTATAGTACCACTAGCCTCATCCTCTTAATTGTTTAATGCTCTGATAACAACATAAATTTTTTCCAAATATTATTTTCTTAGTACAAAATAAATAATGAATTTTAGACTACAAGCATTTAGGGCTAAATCATTTTTTACAATAATTTGCTTAATAAGTGCAGTGTTGATATAGTTGGTCATGTAAAGGGACAATTATCCTATCATTGATGCCAGTGGAATATAATCCTCATAGAATGATATTATTGTTTGATTAATCTCATGAAGAGACCTTACCTCATTGGTAATTTCATCAAGGTTTAATTCTTGAGGAACCACCTGTTCACTCAAGAGTTCAAATAACATCTATTGAATGTGTTGGAGAAGTCTTAAGGAGCTTAGGAAGTGATATTTTATAGGTGTGATTTCAAGTTGTTGGTGAAGGTTGAAATTGCCCTTGTATTTATTTTAGAATTGTATAACCAATGATGGTCCTCCATAATAAGATGAAACTTGTCTTGAATGGAGGACCAAGAGATAATAGGGAGGTTGATGAAAATATTAGCTTTTGTATTCTTATCGCATGATCACTCAAATTGAATATGAATGGATCGTTCCTACCATACATTTATTTGGAGGAGAAACAAACTTATAATGGATTTGGTTTATTGTTCTTTTATCATGATTGAGCAAAGGCTCTTGGAAAATCCCTAGATCTTGATTTGAAGAAGGATGACATTTAGAGTCATTAAAGATAATATGACCTTTGCATTGCTCCTCAAGAGAGAACCAATGATCCTTTTCTCTCTTGGGGTATATGGGATTAATGGGTGGAGTTTATATTATTTTAGCCTCTAGAAGTTGATCAATGATAACTACGAGGGGTTCATCAAGCCTAATAAATTTTATTTTGGATTTTTATTGTGGGGATTTTCCTATGACTAGTTTTTGAAGGTCTATGGTAGTGTTCATGTTATTGGCCTAGCATTAATTTATGATGCCATCAACAACAATATGCTTTTTTTTATACTACCATTTTTAACGAGAGGGAGGTTTCTCTTCCTCTTTCTTGGTTTTCATGTGCCCATATTTAGGAGGGTGGTTTCCTCTCATTTTTCCATGTCTACAATACACCCAACGATGGATACATTGGTCATCTCAATGTAGAAGGGCAACTTTTCATGAAGGTTTCCTATAAAAATATCTAAATTGTATATTTTTAGATGAGCATATTGAATTATCCCCACCAAATATTGTCATCTAGATAAAATATAAAAAAAAAATTAATCATCCATAGACTTTTCAATTTATAAAGGTCACTAATTGTGACCTTCTCTTTGATATAGAATAAAAACTACTAGATGTACCTCGTTTTAAGGGTGTGTCACGGTATTAAGGGCAAGACCACTAAGGCTTTTAGAAAAATATTTAAGAAGTAACATCTCATAATATGTAATGTCATTATAGGTGGTGTAAAATATCCTAAGACTATTTATGAACTCTTATTTCCCCTTATAACTTTAAAATTTGGATGTTTCAAAATTCATTATAGGTCTAATTATTGGTTGCACAAGTCCTCATAGAGTACTTGTGACTAGATGAGGACCCCTATATTGAGGAAATTTGTTGTTTCAACTAATCCATCTATGTAGTAGAGGATTAAAATTTTGAGGTGTTAGGATTCAATGGCACATGTGATATGCATTGTAGGATTGAATTGTACAATATCAAAGTAGGCACTCTATAATTTAACCCCAAATTTTTTAAGATAAAATGGGTTGAATATGTGAGATTAGCGATGTCAATATTGAATATTTGAGCAAAACCTAATCTTATGCTTCAGATTAGTGGAAGGTTACTAAAACAACATTGTAAGGTGGGGAGCATTATGAGGTGTGTGGCTTGTGCTTTATTTTTGAGTGATGATACAAGTTACATTGACCCATAATAAATATTCAAGGGGAGGAAAATATGATTGATATCCTGAGGATGAGGAAGGCTTTTGTATTCCACCATCCATAGAGGTTGTGACAATTGAATGGTTTTGATTTGTGTAATTTAATATTGGTGCATTCAGGTCTATGTATAAAGACCCATGAGATAAGTTGATTGGACTAGATGTTAGGGAGTTAAATTTGGGTTGCTAAGGATGGTAAACAAAGGTAGCAAGAGCATATCTTGTATCCTTTAGAATGTTTTGGATAATCTCTTTATTTTTTTACAAGAAAAAACTTAGGTAATTAAAATATTATAAAATGACTCTCCCCTTTTCATCATGAATGAGAGAGAGAAATATATATTACCCAAGGGTGGATCTTCCTCATCATCTTCTTCATAGATGGTATTTCCTTATGTAGCTTAGTTTTATTGGACCTCACACCATGGGTCTATGTTGCAGGCCAACTGATAGGCCACACTTCAAGTTATATAGTGGTGTTCATCCATAGCTTAGAGGGGGAGGATAATTTGAATTTTTATTATATTTTATATTTAGTATTGCTTAAGAGAAGAAGAGAACATGTTATTATACTCTTATGTATCATTTTATCTATATACCTATTTGATCGATATACCTTAGGAAACCACTCAATATACCTAAACCTTTCTATATACCCATTCTTCCTATATAGTCATCGATATGTGGAATAAGCTAGTCCTCTTGATATACGTGGATATACATGAGAGACTTTAAGGTACATGAAAGATAACAACACATGGAAGTAACCTCCTAGGTATGTGATAAAAGATGGTACTTGAGGGATAATTCAAAATCCCTCATGACTCCTACTAATCCATTGTGTTATAATACCTTATAGGCTTAAAGTATGTGGGAGATCCTATGCAGTCAAATAGTAGCCTGGGCTCACAATATACCAAATCTAGCCTATATTTTCATATTGTGGTTACTCAAGGGATCACATACAAAACCTAGTAGGACTATACCTTTGGCTGGGTTATTCTTAATATTTCTTAATATGATTTAACTAGACAAACTAATTATGTGGTCTTATTTAATTGTTTAATAGATATCTATCTTTATTAGGGATCTTAGATAGGATAGGGAGACTTTTTGACCCAAGTGGTGTTCACATTAGGTTCACCAATGATGTGATCATGCAAATCAAAATAAATCATGAGTGGGGGTTTTTTTATGTGGAATCACACTCAAGATTGGGGGGACATTTATGAGGCCTAATAATATAATTTTATGGGTACATTGAACACACACCTAGGGTTTTTAATACTGTAATCCTATCCTAGAATTCCAAGATTGGATTATGAATATGCAAAGATGCAAGTGTAAAAAAGATACAAAAATACAATATCCTATACTATGTGATTCCTTACTTTGAACACATGCAAAAGAGTAACAAACTTTATTTTTCTTTTGAGCAAGAGTAAAAGGAAATATGCAATCAAATGGATCTACCCTAATATGCAACTACATGCATGTTGCTTTCATTCACTGAATGGAGGAAGAAAAATAATATTTTCCTCTTTATATTTATAAATGAAATAGACTTCCTATCTCCTTTTTTAAATTTTTGTTACAAAACCAAATAAGAAGGTTACAAAATAATAAATTTGATACAATTACGCTATGATACTAATTAATAATCCTTTGATCTTATGCCTAATACAATGAATAATGTCTATTGTTGCTACTTTAGAAGTTTTATAACTAAAAATGTAAGTTTGATTCATTTTTTAAAACCCATCACAAAAATTGTTCTAATGACTACGGAATAACACAAACAACCTAAAAATGCTAATCTAAGGCTTAAACTAAGTAGAATAATAAAATTTAGTACCAAATCTAGAACCAAGATAGAAGCATCATAGAGTGACGAAAGTGCCACGAGATAAAAAAAAAAAGTGTCATAATGTGTTAGAAGATGACAAAAGTGTCATAACATATTAAAAGCATTGTGGGGAACAAAGTTGTCATTCATGTCAAGGAACAAAGTTGTCATTGATGTCAAGGAATAAGCTTATGTTGATATAAAAATGTCAAGAGGAACAATGAAAAGGTTAAATGTAAAAGAGCTTCATAATATTTTTAATATTATGTGGAAGCATAAGTTAGAAGGGTTTTTATTGAAACCATGGGTGAGCAAAAATAAAAGGCTTTTCATAAAAGCCCAAGGAAGTTTTAATATTTATTTTATAAAATATTTAAATTCAAATTGAATTTAAATTTTATAAATAAATATTATTTATACAACGTGGTAAAATCAAAAAAGCTTTAATAAAGCCAAAGGTATTTAAAAATTAATTTATAAAATTTAAATTCTAAAGAATTAAAATAATTTATAAATTAATGAGTAAAAAATAAAAGCGCCAACGTTTATGTTTGAAGGTGGAATTTGATATAAAAAATATATGCCTTAGAGGTATTAAATCATCCTTTTGTTCGAATAAGAAAACGTGCAATGGTGTGTTGTGAGAACTCGTGCAAAGAAAGAGACAAGAACATTGTTTTAAGCGCTAGAAAATACAGATAAATCAATGAGCATCAAAATTCAAGAGCCATCCATGTAGCGTGGCTTAGTGGTAAGTGGACAGAGGCTAGAGTGTTTGGGCGTGGAGTGACCTACGATCGATTAATGATGGCAGGATTGTTTTTTTTGGTTGTGTTTGAAACATCGAAGGGATCGACATATATTTTTTGATTAGACGCACTTAAGGAACATTATAGAGAACATGGTGCTCTTTACTACCCAAGCGAGTTCCTAGATCATGTGGCAATTGGAGTCGCGGCTAGGATACTAGTTGAGGTTGTGTCGTGAGTTTGAGTCCCATCAAGGCAAAGGTAATAAAATTTTGAATATATTTTTATGATGCCTAAGGTTTGACATGAGGTCTTAGGGAGCTAAAAGGGTTAGTTAAAAAGTTTTTTAATTAATCATTATTTTTGGTTAATTGGAGGAATAAGGAGTTAGCTTTATTTTTTAATAAAGTATTTGTGTCACATTGGTTTATTGAAGATTTAAAGTGTTGAGAGGATTTCTTGCCATTGAGTTATTTTGAAAAGGATATTGTCTTGATATTATTCTTGGTATTGAATATTATTTTAATTGGGAGATTATAAGGTGTATTTGGTCAATTATTTTTATATGTTGATGGATGCTTTCTTTAAGATGGAGTGATAAGGTGTATGTGTGTTTTGATATTTGCATTGTATCTTTGAGATATTTTAGTGTCTTCTAACTCCTTTGAGTTTGGGAAAGAAGTTTTTGTGGTTGTGGCAGATGTTTAAGGTTCTTTCATCATCAAGAAAAAGGTATGAGCACATTCTTCTATAATTGAGTTGATTGGTTGGTTTTCTGGAAAATAAGTTTAGACTGAAAAGGACTTGGTTAGGGTTTCCTTATTGAGTATGTTGAGTTAATGCTTCAAGATTTTCTGGAATAAAGAGTTGTTGTTAAAACCTTGTTTTATAAACATTGTTGTTGAATCCATTGGTTGTGTGAAGAACTTGAACTAGGGTTTGAAAATAGCATGATTATCATTGTTATGTGATAGTGATTGATAAGCATTGTTAGAAATATTTTGAGTAAAGGATCACATGCTTGGACTAGGGTTTTTAAGCAAGGATTATTTCATTGAGTGATTGGTTGAGTAGATTTGATTGAGCCTAGTCAAGTGGATGTGTGAAGTGATTTTTCAAGTTCCATAAAACAAACAATTCTATATTTTGAATTGATTTGAGAAAGTGATTGAGTATTGAGTTGAAGCATATTCAGTCTCTAACAATACTTTGTATGTTTCTGAAAAAGTGATTGGAAGATATTGAGTATTGAGGTGAATGTGAATCATATTGAGTCTCTAAAAATTCTTTGTATGTTTTTGAAAGAGTGATTGAAAGTGATTGAGAACTGTGATGAGTATAGAGCATATTGAGTCTCTAACAATTATCTTTATGTTTCTATGAGATTGGACAAGTTCTATGGTGGAATTTTTGAGCATATTTGAGGAAATTATTTGAGAAGACTTATGGACATATTTGGGTGAGATTTTGTGGAAGCTCATAGTATAGATTGAGAGCATATTTGGATAAGTTCTTATGAGAACGTATTGAGCAGATTAGACAAGTTCTAGAGAGGACTTGAGGATAGATTAGAATGAGCTTTTGTGGAAGCTTACAAAGCAAATTTGAGACAAGTCTTTGAGAAGACTTGAGAGCAAAGTTGATTTGTTCAAACCTTGAGTTAAGGTTTGGGGCAGATCTAACCGAGTTGATTTGAGATTGATTCAAGATTTGAGTTAAGGCTTGAGGACAAAGATTGAGGACATATTTGTGCTATACCGAAGGACTGTGTTTAGTATATATTCGAAGATAGGTTTTGGTACATATTTTAGGATAGGTTTTTGTCAAACTAGAGATAGAGATGAGGACAAATTTGTGCTAGATCAAAAGACTATTTTTAGTATAGATTCAAGGATAGGTTTTGGTGCATATTTGAGGACAATTTTGTGCTAGACCAGAGACAAATATTGAGGATAGATTTGTGCTAGACTGATAGACCGTGTTTAGTATAAATTTTAGATAGAGCTTTGGGGGTGATATAGTTGAGAATAGAGATCTTCAGCCAGACCAGGGAGTACAGGTGTCTTCTATGGATAGATTTCCATTTGCTAAGGTTAGTGGAGGTAGAGGTCTTATAGAGGATCTCCAGCCATAGCAGAGATTAGGAGATTGGTGTCTCCTATGGATAGAGATCCACAAAGTTGATTTAGGGGATTGGTGTCTCCTTTGGACAAAGGTCCATAAACATTGTAATAGGGAAATGATTCCCAAGAGATTGATTGAGAAAATTTTAGTGAAATATTTTCTTCGTGGAGTAGCCCACATTGGGTGACCCACGTAAATTATGGTGTCTCTATTGTGTGTGGTGATTTGTGCATTGCTTTGTTTACTACTATTGATATTGATATCTATACATTGCATAATATTGATTGGGAAAGAAAAGTAAAAAATGGACTTATACTGTTCACCTCCCCTCTTAGTATAAGCTTGTGTTATTCAAATTTTATCTATACCTACAAAAAATTAGAAAACCTATATATAAAAATGGAATATAGAGCATTAGTGTGGATGGTTTATCCAGTTTCAATGGGAAATAACTGGATTTCTTACTTGAAGGATCAAGCCCCTATTTTCTTTTGGTATCGATGAAATTGGGCAAAATATAAATGATGCAAAAATCAATAATAACAAAAAAATAAATATAGAAAATACAAACTAAATGAACAAAAGTTGAATATTATCAAAAAACAAGAAGACACCACCTAAATTTGTGATTTTCCCTTCTCCTATAAAAGGTATTTTTGGAGGCTACCATATTTTATTTTCTCCAATATTGGTTGTCTAATAAATATCTCAATACTAGTTGTATGCTTAATTGTATGTTATAAATAGATCCAATGTCTAACAAACCATTAAATGCCATAGATATTGTAATAGTATATCAATGGAAACAAGTCCATATTACTATTATTTTGGCAATGTGCAAGTACATATAAAAATAGTGATCCTTTCATACCTTCCTAAGGGTGGTTTTATAGATCACCCAAATCCCTTAGATATCCTATTGGATATTCATGCAAAATGATGAGCTGGTAGGTTTAAGTGAGTTGAAAGAATTACAGAGTGATTGGAGAGTTTGCATGGATTTAAGTGGTTTAATTGAATGTTTGCATGAATTTAAGTGGTTTAATTAGATAAGATTCTATCTTGACATACATAGATCTGATCACCAAGATGAGATTATGAGGTAACTGGTAGTGATATGAAGTTAAACCACCAAAATTTTAGTTTTTGTGATGGTGGTACAAAAACACCATGGCAATATAGAAGTGCTATGATGCTTTTATTTATGGCGCTATCATCTATGACTATAGGGAGGTAGGAAAAATTCAAATATATTGACTAAGAAAAGCGCTATAGCACATAAAAGCACCATATAAATGTGTCATAGTATTTTTGTAAGCTTAGAGTTCTTTCATTTTTAGGCATTTTGGGGTATTAGTTCTTAGACAAGTATAGACATTTGTATACTTGTTGGAAATCTCTTTTTGAGCCCATTCTAATTGTACAAGTTCTATCAATTTTTGTTAATCTTTGTAGCAATTTTATAAATCCCAAAGGCCAAGTTGCTTTTTACCCCAAATTTGGGTATAGCAAAATCGATCTATTTAGCATGCAAAATTAGGCGTCTACACTTACTTAACACTTTTAGATCATAGCAATTGATAAAATTTTAAGGTTCATCTAAGATATTTAAAGCTTTTTTTATTAAGTGAAAAGATATTAAGGTTCACCCATAAGATTACAAACTTGGTTTTTAATGAGAAACACATTGCTCTCATCAATTTTTCTAAATTTTTTACCTTAAGAAATGAATATATACGAATTTTAAAGAGTAATATATCATTTATCTTCATAACATATTTTAAAGTTAAATTTTTATTTTTTAATTTTTCATGCAAGATAACTTTGTGTTAATTGCATTAATTGCAAGTATCTTTTGTAATAATGTTCTTGAAAAGTGCATCTATTAATATTTATTGTAGTATGTCGCATCTATTTTTGAATAAGCTAATTTATTCAGTTTACAATAAATTACTTATAATCCCCTTTAATTTCATTGTTCTTCTTTTAATAGTTATGTTGAAATTATCTATAAAAAAATCATATAAACTTTTATGCATGAGGTATTATATATAAATGATTTTTTTTTTATTATTTTAATTTTTTTTTTTGTTATAATTATGAAATAATTATTTGTTTAACATGTAGTAAAGTGAAGGAATCACTATAATATAAGATCATATTGTGTATAGTATGAGATCATATTGTGGATGATGATGGTGCAATGGTGTTATGCTTAGTAGACAATGTCAAATGGTGGAAGCTAATTATTACTTTTTGAATGAAATAATCCTTCATCGTTACATTATATTAAATAAAGGAATTAAAAATTATCGTTGGAACATGTTTTCATAAATAATTAAAACAATGTTTTATATCTCTAAAATTTAAAATATATATTTTTTTACATTTAAAAACCTTAAAAATGTGTTAATGTATTGATTATTTAGGGAAGAAATAGTTCTCACCTCTGACCTTTCACTTTAAATGATATTTAAAAACAACTTTTTATGTTTTTATGTTTTATCATTATTACATCATAATTATATAAAAATATTATAAAAATTTAATAACTATAAATATACAAATAATATGATAAGATTCTTCAAATCGACAAAGTATATGTTTTCGAACACATTTGGCGTTAGAATGGCAAGTCCGTGGTGGCATATGGTTCGTTTATCCTCTTACCTAACCTCTTTTAATAATAAAAATAAAAATAATAAAAAAATAAAAATCAATGATCAATTGGAGAATTGCGGATTAAACGTTTCCCTCATAAAGTTGTGGAAAAGACTCGGAGGACAGTCATTACACATGGCAGCTTGTCGGCCAAGCAATCCACGCTGAAGGGTTGGTTTGAATTTCCGCTCCGAAGAGTTAATGTTTTTTAAATGCTAGTCATTGCATGATTATACCAATATAATAGATTTTTTTGGGCGACACGCTCATTTTTAAATTCACACGATCGACAGCAGCTAGATATCCAAAAACTTTAAACCTCTTTTGGTCACGATGGATAATAATACAAATTTAAATTTAAATTCAAACAAAAATTACTTTTTAAAAAGCACTATTGAGATGAAAGAAAACAATATACAAAAATTGAATGTTAACTTTATTTCTTTATTTATTTTTAGGATATACACGTATGTTTAGGTCTTTGACATAGGATATACACGTATGTTTTTGTCTTTGTCATAAGAAGGGCTAGTAAAGTGGTAAATGTTAATGAACGCATTAGTTAAACATTCATTTCTTTATTTATTTTTAGGATATACACGTATGTTTTGGTCTTTGTCATAAGAAGGGCTAGTAAAGTGGTAAATGTTAATGAACACATATTTGTTAATGAACACAGTGTAACGGTTTACGTGAAAAAGTGATAAGTGTTTGTCATATTTTTAATTTATAATTTTTAAATAAATTATTTCAAATTAAAATATTAATTTTTATTTTTAATTAAAATAAAATTGTAATATGTTTTATAGGTACTATGGCGTGGGTGAGTGTATGAGGGGCGGGTGTGTGGTGGTTGTGTGTTAAATTTCTTATTGATAAGCATAAAAGATTTTTCACACTAACCAAATAGTAAAATAAAAATAAATAAATAAAATTATAATATATTTAAGATTATATAAAATATAGTTATATAGATTATAAGTATTTATTGTAGACTTAAATTTTGGATATTGTAAGGATACAAGAATAAATAGAACGGATTAAAATTCTTGAAGCAGAGCTAATAGAACGTAGAAGATTCGAATTGTACACTGAACCAAACAAGAAATATCAACACAAAAAAATTAAAGGGTTTGCGACAAAGGGTTTTTGCAGAGCAAGGAGGGTTTGCGACGAAGTATTGTATTAAACATCTATTTCATCGGGTAAGCACATTTTCTATCCTCTTGATTTATAAACAATTTAAGTATATAGGAGAAATACATTCGTTATAGGGGTTTGCGGCAGAAGGTTTTATTATCAGCAAGGAGGGTTTTATTACACATTTATTTCATCGGATCAATAGTACAAAGGGTTCGGCTATAAAGGGTTTGAAAATGGAAGAAGGGAAGCAACAATTGCAAGAACCAATATATGTCAATGAGAAACAGTACTAGAGGATATTAAGGCATCAACAAGCTCGAGCAAGGGCAACAACAATGAAGAGGGCATATCAAAAAATAAAAATAAAAAATATTCTACCACATAAACAAGTGGAGAATAAGGAACAATCAAAGGCAAATCATCAAAATGAGTTTTCAGATGAGGAAGAAACTTACAGTCCCACAACTACACCACTCATGTGGGCACCAAGACTTTATGTGCAAGAACTAATGAAGATGAAAGAGAAAATTGAAAGCATTGAAAGGAGGGAGAAATTAAGGGAAACTAAATCAGATGAGGTTATAAACATCATTCGGAGGCTAGAAAAGGAAAACAGCCAACTCAAGGAGCAAGTGTCAAAGCTACAAAACCTTACAAACATGGGTCGGTGTGAATGGAATGTCGTCAAACAAGCCATCCACCCCCGAATCAATGATGCAATAGAGGTGGAAAAAATAAATGTAAATCAAATAAAAGAGGTATAGAAAACACTCCAAAACATGGAAACAAGAGAAAATAAGCTAAAAAATGAATTAGCAAAGGCAAAGACATGGTCTCAAGTAGTAAAAGAACCAGTTAATCAACAAAAAGAGTTGATATAGAAGCAAGTAAAAATTCAAATAACAGAAGAGAAAGAAAAACATGAGAAGTTATCAAATATAATCATCAAAGGGTTGAAATATTATGGGGATAGGGGAGACACAAATCATTTAACCAGGGACTTCTGATCAGATCGATTACAATGGAAGGGTCAGATAATAAAAACAAGTAGAATTGGCAGGCTGAGAGAAGGAGGCAGAGATAGACATATTCGAGTCAAATTGATGAGCTATGAGGATAAAATAAGGTTACTTAAAAATAGAGGCATGCTGAGAGGGTCACAATATAATTTATATGATAACCTAACATTTTTACAACAGGAAGAAAGAAATAAGGAATGGAAAAATGTGAGGACAGCAAGAAATGAAGGGAAATAGGCATAATTAAGAAATGGAAAGGCATACATCACATCTAAAGAAATCCAAAACAAATAGGGAGTATGGTCTGCTCGGGAACATCTTACAATGGTAAGTTGGAACTGTAGAGGTTTCCCTTGGAGAAGAGGACCCGAGTTAGGGCCCATTGCTAGAGAAAAATATATAATCATATTGACAGAAACACATGAACATGATCGATGTAGGTGAAAGCACGAGATTTCGGGCAAAGGAAACACTAATTGCGATGCAACCAAAATCAAATGCGCTTAAGTCCTAGAAATGTAAATTGCATGAAATGAAAGAGACACATTAAAACGAGACACAAGAAAATGGAGAAAACACAGCCCTTTCATTAAAATTTCTTGATCTCTGTTACAATGACGCCTCCTCCCTTTTCAGGGGCTAGGAGCACTAAAAGAATTTGATTACAATCACTTAATGTTCCTCTTTTCACGTGCCCACGATTGAAATGGACAGGCCAAGATGATGTCGCCGCTGATGTCGATGAGTTCTTCACTTCTGCTGCTTCTCCTGCGAACAAAGAAACAACCAAGATGTTAGTAGCACCTGCCGCAAATGGAAAGTGTTCGTTCTCTAGAATTAACAAAATATGCATGTAAACATTTGCCTGAAACAATAAATACAGTGAGTCCAAATGGCTTGAAATCTTGACAGAAGACAGAAAAAGTTACCAGAAGGCCATTGCCACTGAGACAACTGGCCAATCTACCTTCAACTCGGAATTCGTCCCCGGGTAGGACGATTTCGATCGCAATTCGTCCCTGGGTGGGACAAATTCTTCTGTGTTGAAGAAGCCGACCTACTGCTGCTCCAATGTCGATTCTCGAGACCTGCAAAACACCTGCAAACAAGGGGGTTATGTAATTGGGGCCATTTTGGGATGACCCAGATGGTCGGATTCTCCCAATTTGGCCTCTACCCTCGGAAATTTGATCTCGCCACCTGCAAGTCAGTGAAACAACAAAGCAACACAAAACATACTAGAATCTGATCAAAAGTTATGAACTTGCAGCTATGAGTTAACCAAACATGATAACACAAAATGCAACCTGAGAAAGTAATCTAGAATGCTCTAAAACTTAGAAAGTGTGGGGGTGCCCAATTGGGCCTCCCACCATTGGCACTTGATTTCGGCACCAATCCACTAGGGATGGGCCCAAAACCTCTTAGGATTAGGGGGGTCAGCGAATTGGTTGGTTCAGGTGTCCATGTGTTGGATTTAGGTCTGATTCAAGCTTCCTAAAGCCACCCAACAACCTCCCTTGCAAAAGAGATTGGTGGATGTGGGAAGGTGAACCAAAAGGGATGCAAGTGGGTCTTCAACTCGGCAGCACTTCGTTGCTTGAAAACTCCTTCAACCTATATATTTTGGGTGAGAAAAGTCCCACCTTTTATAGACCCATGGGGTCTCTTTTGGGAGGGAAGCACAAATGCCATGTGTTGGTCATAGGTGCCATGTGGCAGTCTTGTCTTCCCATGAGGGAGGGGAGTCCTCCGTTGACTTAGGCTTTGATAAATGCCTTTTGTGACGATCTTCTAACGGCCCCTCTCGTCCACCTACACACGCGTGCGAGGTAGGAGTCATCAACTAACTGTCTTTGGCTGCCACTTGGCGCCATTTGTCTTTTTGCCCGTTAGCTTAGAATTCGTCCCACCTAGGGATGGATTCGAGAATCAGTCCGGGGTGGGACGGATTCTATTTTGAATTTGTCCCCGGGTGAGACGAATATCGGGCAAAGTGTCCAAGTGTGCCAAATTGCTCCTTGACCTTACAAAATTGCTATGAAAGTGGTTAAGACCACTGTTTAACCTCTAAGGGCTGCCCCTGGGGCTGTGTTTGTCAAAGCGATCAGTGTTTGCAGTCACATAATCGGATTGGTGTTGTTTTGGTGTCGACAGATGCCCCTTTTTGGGAAGTGTTGCGGGTGACGCAATGCTGAGCAAAAATAGATAACCAAAGCACTAATGATTAGGGTTTCTTGGTAACCTAACCAACTATTGATGCCCCAAGTATGGAAAGGGCATGCATTCTTGAATCCTTGCTTCTGACAAGCTAAGGAATTTGATTTCAAGTATTAACCTGTTTTTTTGAGGTGTGACTTGAACTTAGACATTGATCAGTCATGAATAGGCAAAGGGCGTTTTTATCCTCGAGGGGAACCTTGTGTTCATGATTCACGAAATGCCAAGTGTTTGATTGATTTGATTGTTGCTTGTTTATCGCCCCAGCGGGAGCGTGATTGTCTTTGTCAATGATTCTTTGAATGCATGCCATTTCCCTTAATTGGGTGTGTGATTGTTGGTTGGTGACTAAGTGTGACTACCCCCTCAAGCGACGAATCGATGAGGGAATGACCTTCGTGAGAGAAGCGACGAGTCGCTTGACCCAAGATGACATGTGCAAGGGTGCCTTTAAAGGGTTTACCGTTAAGCGTGTGCAATTTTTCCAACATTTGGACCTATTTTTGGTGGGTGTTAACCCTTTTGGTGATGCCGTAATGAGGTGAAATCATCAAAAACCTAACTTCCCGTGGAGCGGTCCGGCTATGTTAGCCTTCTTGGGGAAGTAGGAGAGAGATAATTTGAACCTCGCCATCGATTTTATTTTCCCAGAGGTTAAGTGCAAGAGCACTTATGTCCGGCAATGTTTTTTGCTATTTGTTTTTGTTGAATTTTGTACTGTTTTTGAGTGGGCTTTGACCCTTTTGTGATGTCGTTTGGGGATGAAATTGTCTAAAATTCGTCTTCCCGTGGAGCGTTCCGGCTATGGTAGCCTTCTTAGGGAGTATGATAGTGACAATTTGTGACTCCAATGTCAATTTTTTATGCCCTTGTTGTCAGGTGCAGTAGCAATCCTGTCGGGCAATTTTATTGTCTGTTTTTAGTGCATTTTTAGTCATTTTTTGATTTTTTTTAAGTGCTGGCCTAAATTCGTCCCTGGGTGGGACAAATTCCAGCTGGAGAATTCGTCCCTGGGTGGGACGAGTGCTAATCCGAGTGCTCGTCCCAGTAAAGGACGAATTCCAGTGCAAAAGGCCTATTTAATGGCCAAAACTTGATTTTGGGCTCATTTGTGTCATTTTTTTCTTGTGATTTTGGAGCTTTGGGAGGAGGAGGTAATTCTGCGAAGCGAAGCGCTGCTGGAATTCTCTCTGCTATCATGAGTGCACACACTGGTTCGAGCGGCGGAGCCGAAGCAAAACTCGTAAGTGTTCCTAGAGTTTATTTTGCTTTTATTTAATGCATTGTTTTTGTGTTGACGCTTTTCAAAACTTTAAGATTTTTTGTGATGTTTTTGTTTAACGGTTAAGGTTAGAAACCCTAGAACTAAAAATTTGATCTGTTATTATTTTTATTTTTATTTTTTGTGTTGTTTTTTTTTTTTGCTTTGCAGGTTGTTAGGAGCCGGTACCGTGTACCCGCTACATTTACTGAGGCGCGGTTGGCATTGACCGATGATGACTGGGAATGGCTTGATGCCCTTGGGCTCAAGCATGTGGCTCGACTGGAGCCTGTGGTTTCGGATCAGGCCTTTCTGACAGCCCTGATCAAGCTTTGGGATCCGCAGACCAATAATTTCCATCTCCCGATAGGGGAGATGACTGTGACTCTTGAGGACGTCTATCATTTGCTTCGGATTTCGATAGATGGTGTGCCTATTAGGACATCGCCGTTTGATCAGCGGACTGCTATACTTACGAGATGTTTTGGGCATGGGGGCAGTGGGTGTAGCAAACCCAGTGGAGACAACCGAGGTGGATTACCAGGCTGGTGGGATTTTGGTTAGCTGGTGGCAGGAGAGGGGGGTGTTAGGAGTGAGGCACGCATTCTTGATGGGCCTCATTTCTAACATTATTCTCCCTGATTCGTCAGGCACGATGTTCCCGTGGAACTTGTTGGATTTGGTGTGGCAGTTGGTAGAGTGCCCGATAGAGGCACCGTTGATTCTGAGATGGGGACAGACTTTGTTGGCACGACTCTACGGGGAGTCAGTATGGGGTCCGCTGTCGACAGCGGAAGGGTGTCGACTGCGGTTTTTGTTGCGGTGCTAGGGTTGGCGAGCACATAGTCGTTGAGAGGCCTACCGAGTTACCGTGGACGACTCGGGCGGCGATGGAGGATGAGGAGATTGGTTATGCGGTTTTGTGGCGACGGTCTGTGGAGCGAGGGCAGAGTCGGCGATGGGCAGGTGTCGTTGAGCACTACACCGATGCCTTTTCTTGGCTCACTCCAGGGGACGTGTTTTGGTGTCCCTATCAGGACTGTCCAGCCTGGTCTGAGGCTGGAGAGTGGCTCTGACGGGTAAGCAGGGAGCGGTGGTTGACTGGGCGGCATGGGACGGAGCATGAGTTCTTTTCGTACCACCGGGTTACACGACAGTTTGGGGTGCGCCAGGGGTTGCCTGGTGAGCCCGTGGTCTATCGACGGCGGGGAGATGAGAGAGGATTAGAGCCACCGGTCATTGCTCCATTGGGCGAGGAGTCTAACATAGTGATTGATGTCCCGGATGTGGATGACATTGGGACTACCACTGAGTATGACTCGTGGTGGGTACTGCGGTGCTGGAGAGGAGAGGGGCCATTGGGAGGTGCGGAGGTGGCAGTGGAGGATGCTGAGGCAGCAGGGGGTGATTGGGGGGGTATGGATGATGTGAACATGGTGGATGTGGGAGATGAGGATGTGGGCTTGGGTGTTTCGGAGTAGACGGACATGCAGGATGTGGAGGAGCAGTGGGAGCCTGAGCAGGCTACTGTCCCCACGAGTCCTATGCATCTGACAGATATAGAGGTGGTGGGGTCAGATGTAGGCATTGAGATTGCTCGACTGACAGAGCTACTGCGGATGCGAGATCTGGAGTTGGGGGATGCGAGGCGAGAGCTGGGGGATGCACGGCAGGAGAGGGATATTTTGCGGGCTCAGTTGGCAGAGCGGGATAGAGTTTTGGCACAGCACGATGATGCATTGTCTATCTATCATCGACGAGAGGCAGAGTGGTGTCTGTACCGGATAGACTTGGAGAGGGAGGTCATCCGCCTTGGTGGGCGGCTACCTGAGCCTTCGGTCGATGGATCTTCACGGCGGACAAGGGATAGTCTAACTGAGCAGTCAGCATCATCTTGTCGCAGGCGGTTAGATGAGGGGGGTGGTAACAGGCATGATGCGGGGGCTAGTAGTAGCCGCCCTACGAGGTCCCATAGGACCCACACCACGGGGGTAGTTCCCGTCGCATTGATCTTGCGTGATCATGGTGGTCGACGCCTTAGGTTGGGTTTTTGGATATGATTGCGGGGTCTGAGGACCGGTTTTGTAGCCTGCGGGCATCTTTTTGACGATATATATATATACCGGTTTTATTTTTGGTTTTGTACATGTGATGATGTGATTTTTTTTATGCATGTTTATTTATTTTGATGAATGCAGATGTTATGATGAATGTAAATGTTTTTGATGTCTATGTGATATGCGATGTGAAATGGATGAATGAAATTTGTGATGATTGCACTATAGGCTGTTTAAGAAGCTCTTTATTTACATGGTTTTTTTTTTTTTTTTGTATTTTCTGATGGTATCATAAGGATGATAAGTAGCGCAGATGGTTTTGGAATGAATGTAAGGTTTTTTGAGATTCAGTCAGTTTTAACTCACCATCCATGACTGTACTTTATCTTACAAGACTTTTTGACCAAGGTATGAATTAGACTTGTTTTTGACCCAGTTATTTCATATCCCTGTGTGTGCAATTGAGTTCATTTAGTGGTATTTGTTAGGATACCACCAGTGCCAGATGGGATTTCAACCGAACCTGTACTGAGGATCACCTAATTAGATCCATGAATTCCTTTTTTGTATGTACTAAGATTAATCTACGGTGTAATCCAGGATGCCATAAGCTAGCTCATCCACATGCAAATATTGATCTGTACGCAAGTTAATGTGACAGATATATCATCATGCGGGAGGTTTACTTACATTACCCATTGGCTATCAACCAAATTGGTACTAAAGCTTGCCTTATGACCTATAGAATGCTGAGAGTTCCAGGGATTCAAGGTCAACTCCCTTCTTTTCTTCAATTGTATTGGGATACTTGCTCATTGTAGTGATGAGATCATTGTTTATTTTGATTTGTTTTTCTTTTGAGCAAGGGATTGGGGTTATGGAGTGACAAAAATCACTGTTGTTTGTGCCTTTTGATGTGTGCACTGTAGTTTGTCAAATTTTGGAGTTTTGACATTTTGCAAATTTTTTGTGTTTTGCAACTGTTGAGAACTTTAGGGATTCTTAGGGAATTGGGTAGGAAGGATGCTTGTCCTTTTACCAACTCTCAGCATTCTAGGGGTCATTCGCACAAGGGGATGAGCAAGATAACTGTTTCGCTTGTGGTGACCTAGATTATTTTGCAGGTTTTGTCTTTCGTTCACACAATTTGGGAATTTTAGTGTTTTGATTTGTGTTGGGATGTTACGTAACAAGGTGTATTTCAAGTATGACTCTACCTTCATAAAATCTGTTCGACTTGATACACTACATGGCTAAAGAGGAAAATGATGACTGAATCACTGAAACTCTTGGTACATTCCCAGACCACTGACTGTAGTGTGGTAAAAGTTATGCTTGGTGTTTTTGTTGTTTTTGTAACATGAGACAATGCGGAACAAGGTGGACTATCAGAGCTATTGCAGCTTATGGTGCCTTTGACCTGTATGAATACAAATATGCAATGTATGGATGCAATGCTTAATGCAGCTATGTATTTTTGTAATTTTGATGGATTGTTTTTAGTGAAGGTGAAGATGAGGTGCGAGAATATGAATTTTTTGATGAATTTGAGTATGCCTAGAATTGAGATGCAAATATTTGTTGTTTTTGATGATTTTTGTTGTTTTGTTTTTTTGAATTTCTTGATTTTTTGACCAAGCGATTGTGATAATCGTTGGATCTTTTTGGGTTGACCAAGAGATTGCGATAATCCTTGGAGCTTTTTGTATTGACCAAGAGATTACGATAATCCTTGGAGCTTTTTGGGTGACCAAGAGATTGCGATAATCCTTGGAGATTTTTGGGTTTGACCAAGTGATTGCGATAATCCTTGGAGCTTTTGAGGTGACCAAGAGATTGCTATAATCCTTGGAGCTTTTTGGATTGACCAAGAGATTGCGATAATCCTTGGAGCTTTTTGGTGACCAAGAGATTGCGATAATCCTTGGAGCTTTTTGGGTGACCAAGAGATTGCGATAATCCTTGGAGCTTTTTGGGTTGACCAAGAGATTGCGATAATCCTTGGAGCTTTTTGTATTGACCAAGAGATTGCGATAATCCTTGGAGCTTTTTGGGTGACCAAGAGATTGCGATAATCCTTGGATATTTTTGGGTGACCAAGAGATTGCGATAATCCTTGGAGCTTTTTGGGTGACCAAGAGATTTCGATAATCCTTGGAGCTTTTTGGGTTGACCAAGAGATTGTGATAATCCTTGGAGCTTTTTGGGTGACCAAGAGATTGCGATAATCCTTGGAGCTTTTTGGGTGACCAAGAGATTGCGATAATCCTTGGAGCTTTTTGGGTTGACCAAGAAATTGCGATAATCCTTGGAGTTTTTTTTTTTTTTTGGGATATGGCTTTCTTAGATATGAAATGGTCGCAAATGACTGATATTCAAGGGTTCTGTTTCCTTGATACCATCAAGAGAAGCTAGCCGATACGTCCCGGGTCCTATTTTACTATCAATGACATAAGGACCTAACCAATTTTCCGCGAATTTGTCCCTCATATGGGACGACAAATTAGAGTTTTGTTGGTTTTCCTTCAGAACCAAATCACCAACCCGAAAGTATCTTAGGTGAACTTTCATGTTGTAAGCTTTCTTAAGCCGCTCTTGATAGATACGTAAGTGCTCGAGAGCATTAACGCGTCGTTCGACAAGCAACATAAGTTGGTATAATCGGGCCTGCCACGTAGTGTTATCATCGATGAACTCCTGCATTGATATGCGTAGGGGAGGAATTTCCAACTCGAGAGGCATTACTGCCTTTGAGCCATACACCAGTGAAAACGGAGTTGCCCCAGTGGGCGTTCGAATGCTAGTGCGATAAGCCCAAAGGGCAAGTGGGATTTGTATGTGCCAATCCTTATGACTGTCTACGACGATCTTTTTAAGGATGGCGACTAGCATTTTGTTTGACGCCTCTGCTTGCCCATTTGCTTGCGGATAATAGGGTGTTGAAAAGTTGTGCTGAATTTTATACTTTGTGGTTAAAGCACGCACGTCTTTGTTATTGAATGATGGCCCATTATCCGAGATTATTTTGGATGGAATACCAAAACGACATATGATGTAATGCAAAATGAACTCCGCAATGCGGGGTCCTGTCGTAGAGGTTAACGGAATTGCTTCCACCCATTTGGTAAAATATTTTGTGGTCGTTATGATAAATGTGTGACGGCCTGATGATGCGGGGAGATCTTTTTGATTAGATCGAGGCCCCACTGCAAAAATGGCCAAGCAGACTGGACTGTGTGTAGGGCTTGGGAAGGTGCGTGCATTAAATTGGCATGATGTTGACATTTCACGCACCTCTTGACATACGCGCAGCAATCTCGCTCTAAAGATGGCCAATAATAGCCCATGCGAAGAATGCGCTTTTCAATGGCCATACCACTGAAGTGGCCGCCACATGTACCGTCGTGCGCTTGGGCGACTGCCCAAGTGGAATCTTGCTGGTTCAAACATCGAAGAAGAATTTTGTCATAGCTGTGACGATACAAAATGTCTCCTATCAAGACATATTTTTCCGCTTTCTGTTTGAATGTTTGTTTTACGACGTGCGTCAATCCAAAGGGAAGATTACCTAACTTGAGGTAGTCTCTTATGGGTAAATACCAGTCCTGTTTATCAGAAACCTCGACAGTATGAAAAGCCAATCCATTTTGAAGTTCTTCCCTAAAAAATGTTGATTGGGATAGAACTTGTAAGAATAGCGTTGTGTTGCTATTAATGGGAGTGGGGGAAAACAAAGACCCCTAGTTGGCACGTTTCAAACAGTCTCGAATTCGAAAGAACTTATCCGAAGATGGTTCGATCTGGATCATGTGGACTCCTGGCGTCAAGTCTGAGCTTGCGCGCTCCATCACGGGTTGCAATAAGGTTTTGACCTGAATGGTTGTTATATCACCGAAAAGGTCTTGCGGGATTAGTGACCCCAAGGAGGCCATTGTGTTTGCAAAACGATTCGATGATCGAGGGAGTGCCTTGATGTCATACCACTCAAGTTTTACCAGGAATTTGTCCACGAGGGCTTTATAGGCCTTTAGAACTGGGCATTTGCATTGATATACCCCTTTGACTTGATTGACGATTAACATCAAATCGCCAAAGATGTTCAATATTTTGATGTTCATGGTGATTGCTGTCTAAAGACCTAGGAGCAAGGCTTCATATTCTGCATTGTTGTTGGTGCACTGGAAGTTTAATTTAAATGACAGGGGCATTGGAGAGCCCTGCGGTGTGAAGAATACAATTCCTGCGCCACCCCCTTGCTCGCATTTAGAACCATCAAAAAATAAGGTTATGTCGGCCTGAGACTCAGGCTCATCAAAATCTGGCGATTCTGAGACATGGAAGACCCCATCATCGGGTAGTTCTATGACCAGAGGCTGATTTTCTTCAAGAGGAGCCTCTGCTAGTTGATCGGCTATGACTTGTCCTTTTATAGATTTTTTCCCAATAAACTCAATGTCAAATTCCGTCAACAACATGATCCATTTCGTCGTGCGACTACTATGATAAGTACGACTCATCATGTATCGCAATGGATTCTCCTTAGACACAACATACGTAGTGTTGCTCAACATGTAGTGGCATAGCCTCTTGGTAGCAAACACCACTGCCAAGCCGAGTTTCTCAACGTATGCATAGTTAAGTTCGTAACTGACCAGGGTGCGGCTAAGATAGTAAGTAGCCTGTTCTTTGTGAAGTTCATTCTTCTAGGCTAGCATTGCGCCTAGTGCCACCTCAGTAGCTGATATGTATAAGTAGAATGGCACACCTGGTCTAGGTGGTGCAAATACTGGCGGCAAAGCCAAGTACTATTTGATTTCGTCAAAGGCTGACTGGCACTCGTCATCCCAATGAAATGTGACCCCCTTGTGCAATAATTTGTTCATGGGTCGGCATTTGTCAGATAATTGTGCTATGAAGCGTTTAATCGACGCGACATTTCCTTGCAGACTTTTGAGTCGCTTGATAGTGGTTGGGGGAGCCATTTCAAGGATTGCCTTGACTTTTTTGGGTCCACTTCGATGCCTCTCTTTGAGACTATAAAACCCAAGAGTTTTCCGGATGTGACGTCGAACACGCACTTCTTGGGATTCAGTCTGACCTTATGCTCTATGAGGCGATCGAGAATCTTGCTTAAGTCACCGAGATGATTTGAGCGCAAGAGAGACTTGGCTAACAAATCATCCATGTAATCTTCCAAAGTTTTATGCATGTAATCGTGGAAGATATACGTCATAGCACGTTGGTATGTAGCGCCAGCGTTTTTAAGGCCAAAAGGCATGACCTTATAGAAAAATGTCCCCCAAGGCGTTGTGAATGCCGTTTTGAGTTGGTCTTCAGGATTGATACGAATTTGATTGTATCTTGAGAAACCTTCCATTAGGGAGAGCATTTCGTGACCTGTTGTAGCATCTACCAATGCGTCGATGCTTGGCAAGGGGAAATCATCCTTAGGACTCGCTTTGTTTAGGTCTCGAAAGTCGGTGCATATGTGAATCCTCCCGTCGGGCTTCTTGACGGGAACCATGTTGGACAACCATGGTGGATAATCCACGTAGATGACAAATTGTGCATCCAACAGCTTTTTGCAATTCGTATTTGACCATCAAGGCCACTGTTGGGTGCATCTTTCTTAGTTTTTGCTTTACAGGCTTGATTTTCGGATCAAGCGTTAAATTGTGCATGACTAGCTACGGGTCTAGCCCTGGCATATCTTTGTACGACCATGCAAAAACTTCCTTCTTCTCTTTGAGAAGGGCAATATATTCGGCTTGCTCTTTGGGGGAAAGACTTACCCCCAACCTGATAATCTGTGGATTCTTTGAATCTGTGTCGATGTCTACGTCAGTCGTCTCCTTGACTGACATGTGAGATCCGTCCTCCAACTGATGTGGAGTTGGGATTAAATGGATATCATCAGCTGAGTTAAGATCTACGTTTGGAACCTCGGGTTCCTCTTCAGCTTGAAAAATATCCTGAGTTGTCCTTGGGGTAAAATGAAGCATTTCATCGAAAGGCCAGTACTCTGATGGTGACAATGGTGAATTAACACGATCCCAGTCGATGGCATCCATGTCTAGATGCAATGACCGTGATGGATCGGTCGGATTGCGTATGGGTGCGGTCAAATCAATGGAGATCATGTGGATGGAATGAATTTGGTCTCCAGAACCGCGGGTGTGATGACTTGATTCTTTTAGATGTTCCCTATACTCTGGATCTGGCTCTACGAGAACGGGCATGAATGGATCCTCTCTAGGTGCAAATTCATCTCTATGTGTGAAAAGGAAGGCGGGGTCTTCCCTCGGCACTACTGTCATGATGGGATCTCGAGGTGGACGATGCTCATATTGAATTTGGAGCCATAGGTCTAACACTTGGTCCCACCTCGCTGGGTCTACGTGCCATTCATGTCCTAACAGTATACCCATCTATCCCATTAGATCTTCATGAGTTAGAGCACGGTGATTTTGTCGCGCATGTTTGAGATAGATCATATCAGTCTCATCTTCTGAATCACTTTCATAGATCCAAAATTGTTCATTCTCTTTAGCATCTGTTGCTTGCGACATTGAGGACTCTTCCTGTTCCAGTGAATTAATCTGGTCCCATTGCGGTTGTTCCACTCTTAGTGGAGGGACCTGATTCTCTTGAGACTGTGTTATTTCGTCTGGAACCTCTAAGGGGAACAGTTTTAGAAAGATGTCTGGCAGCCGTTGATGTTCTCTTTGAGGATTAATCTCTAAAATTTCGCCTCTCTCTAGCAAATAAGAGGGATTACTGTTGCTGCCAGGGGTGTTTGTTGACCATGGGAGGTAGTCTCCCAATGTGTATTCTGTATTCGGATTGGCATAAGGACCCAATGCCAATCCCCCCTTGTTGCCTATTTCTAGGCCTTGCATATTTTCAACCAAGATGTCTAATGGCAGGGGATGGTTGAACCCTACCCCTGACTTGTCATATGGCATCTGATATCTTGGTTGGCAAAGGATCCGCATCCCTTGCTCATATCTACCGAGCTCGTATCCATGCCAATTGCATTGGCCGAGATATTTTAGGGCAAATTCTGGGTTTGACAGATAATTGATGTTTTCAACAAAAGGCTCTTCGTCTGTTTCCTTTTGTTGGCATGGTTCAAGACCATGATCAAAGCCCCCATACACAAAATTTGTCTGGTTCGGTGGGTAGCCTAGAGGGACGATTGTTCCAATGGGAAGGTGAGGTCTTCCCATGTCTTGTACTGACTCCAATGTGGGGGTTGCCACAACATTTTGCACTAAGTATTCCCCTAGGCCTGTACTGGCCATTTCAACAATGATTGTTGATGATTGGGTGGGAGGAAACGATAGTCCTTCCTGAGTCCATTCCATGTTTGGTGGTTCAGGAATCTTGGTTTCCGTTGCGTTGGGCGCTTCCTCTGTTGTTATTGTTGAAATTGTGGGCAACCTTTCTTCTAAGGGCTTAACCTCTTCCATGATTTGTTTTCCATTGTCCTTCTATTGGGCCATGATAGGTGGCATTGATGATGAAGGAGCCGATGATGAAGTCTCACCTGGCTGGGATTTTGCCTTGTTGGCCACCAGTGGTGCCTGCGGTATTGGACCTTGTTTAGATGGATTTAATTGGAAATCCAAATGCGTTGAAGGGAGGGTCGATTGAGGTATGAATTGTACCACATTGCAATACTTGAAGGGCTCTAAGTCCATTGGGACTACATGTATTTCTCCTTCATAAGCATACTTCAAGCACTGGTGGGCGATCGAAGGGACACATTTCATATCCCTGATCCAAGGCCGCCCTAGCAGTATATTATAAGCCATTTCACCTTCCGAACATGGCACAGTGTAGGTATTGACTTTTGTCCTACCGGATCGGCGAAACGATCGTGCCGACTGTCGAGCATATTGCATCATTGAAAGCTCGGAGTGTGTACGTAGAGGCTGTGATGTGAGAGGCTGGCAGCTTCAAATGCTTCAAGGCTGTAGTGGTTATGATGTTACTGGACGAGCCAGTATCTATCAGCACTCTCTTGTATAGAATCCCGTTGACCCGCACGATAACGTGCAGGGGTGGATCTGCCATGTCATTTGATATCGTTTTGACCTCATCTTCTCTGAATTTGATGACCGGCTTCGTACATTATTTCACATGTCCCACGAAGGCGTTGAAAGCATTTGCCTCGTGGGGTTGTAATTCAATGGCTTTTAAAATGTCCATAAGAGCTTCTCTATGGGGAGCTGATTATTGAATAAGCTCGTAGATGGACAGCCTAGCCGACGTGGTCCGCAAACTCTGCGTGATTTTGGTTCGTATCGTGACCTGAGGTCTAGGCGGAGGTTACTGCGTTGGGCGTTGTTGAGGATGCGATGTTGCCGGAACTTCCTTCGTAGCTACCTCAGGGGCAGCTGTCGGGTACCTTCTTTTCCTTGTTACTATGCTAATCATTCCCACAAATCCCTGTGTGGGAAGATCTTGTTGCACCTCGTTAATCTGGAGTGGTTTTGTTTGTGCCTCGTGGGCTGGCAAGGGGTCCTTGAATACCCCCATTTGTTGGTTGTTTGGTGCGATGGGGTTGTCCACAACCAATGTTCTATTGTTGATCAAATCCTGGACTAGGTATTTGAATTTCCAGCACCCATTCAAGTCATGTCCTTTGCGCCTATGGAATCTACAATACAATTCCTCTCTGTACCCCCTAGGCTTGGGAATTTTAGGGTCTATAATTTGGATTTTTGGCAGAGTGACTAAATTTGCCGCTGACAAGCGGTCAAATAAGGAGTCCCTAGAATCCACATATGGGGTGAAATTTTTCCTAGGGCGACGCGGGTAATTTTTCTCCTGTCTTCTATTATCTCTTTCATAAGCAGGAGGCACTGCCTGGTAGTTAGCCTTTTGAGGCTACGTTTCTTGCACAGGCGCGGGAACATTTATCGCAACTTGGTTGACTGCAACGTGTTGTGGTTATGTTGTCCCAGTTTTAGTGGTTTTATTCCACTCTTTCTTCTTAGGCTTGGCAATTGTGCCTTCGCCTATCTTAATCTCTTCTATGACTCTGGATTGCACCAAAGCTTCTTCTAAGCTATCGTATTGTCGTAGTAACAATAGACCAGAGATTGATTTTAAGCAAATTTTTGCGAACATCTACGTGAGATCAGACATAGGAGGACGGTAGGGTAACCTAGAAAGCAAAGCTCTCCATCGATTCCCGTACGCTACCATTGTTTCCTCTTCAAATTGCTTAAGGCTCGTTAAATCACTTAGTGATGCCTTCTTCCTTGTGTTGAAGGCAAAGCGTTCAAGAAACGCATCTACTAATTGATCTAAATTGCTTATGCTATGTTTGGGAAGTTGTGTGAACCAATCCGAGGCAGGGCCTACGAATGTGGTTATGAATGTTCTAAGAAACAATGTGTCATTATATTGGATGCCGAAGCATTGGCTTAGAAATCGTGTAACGTGTTCCTATGCGTCCTCTTCACCTTTAAAAATTGCCAATTGAGGCAACTTGAAGTGTTCGGGGTAAAGAGGTGTAGGCACTGAGGGATGCATCGGATTACTGCGGAGTAGACGTAATGTGGGTTTTTGATGCCCAGCAGCTTTTGTCTCCATAGACTCCAAACGCTCCAATAGCACTTGGTATGCATCGGAAGATTTTATTTCTTCCTCTCTTGTTCGCTCTTGTTGCAAGTTACGATAAACTGGAGGCCTATGGAGGGGTGGCCGAATGGCATCCTTCCTGCCTTGATGGGGAGTTTCAACATATTCCTCTTTCCGGTTCATACTCCTCATAAAATTCTTGAGGAGTCTCTCGGCGAAACCTATGACCCCGATCAAGCTCTTGCTTGAAGGTACCCATCATTGTTTCGGGGAGTTGCCTCCCTCTCGAATCTATGAGGTCTTGGAGGCAGAGCTTGACGAGGTCATGGAGACCTGTCCTGAACCAACGGATTACGCCTCTCATATTGTTCAACTCTTTGGATGTGAGGGGTTGGCCCCCTCTCAGGTATTTCATAGTGTAACTCATCCGCTTCGCGTTGCATGCGTTCTCTATCCAAGTGGTGTCGGTACTCTATTTCCTGATAACTTGGTTTAAGCCGCATGGTTTGGGCTTGATGGGTGGTATATCTGGCGACAGCTGGGTCAATTTGGTATACCCTATTTTTCTCAGGAGGTTCGAATGTTTCTCCTATGTGTTTACCTCGAGTTTGCTGGTCTAAGGTTTCAATGGGTCGCTTCCCTCCGTCGAGGTAAGCGGTATGTGCTCGAGGTTCTGGCCTCAAGGGGTGATCATGATATCCTGTCGGTGCAGAAATGCAAGGTTCCCGCATTGTTTGTTGCCCTCGAGGAATGCGATGGCTTTCCTCGTACTCCCTTTCACGGGTGTAAAGGGGGTGGGCGGAGTTAGGTCACCCTATGTAAGGAGCCCTGCGCTCCGAATTTGGTCTCTCTATTCTGATGATAGGTAAAGAAGGGACGCCATATCCATGTTGCCCCTCCAAATGGACGGTGTGCCTGTCTAGCGCTTCATCGCGCGGTGGCCACTCATGCCTAACTTCAAGAGGTGATTCTCTATTTATGTCAAGGTCTACATGTAAGGCATCTTCCCGAAAGGGGCTGCTTTGAATAGGCATACCCCACCGAGGATTCTGAATTGGATTATTTTGTAGGTTAGACCTATAAGGCGGTATGACCAAATCCTTGGGATCGAAGTGAAGGCGACTTGTGCCCGCTTTTTGTGTACCTTCCGGAGCTTCGCCCTTGATTGGGCTTGACTGCGGGTGTACACCATTGTGGTGCTTCTATGCTATCTAAATAAGTTTTTATCTCGTTTATGATTTTTTTTTTGTCTACACTAAGCAGAATTAAGCACACACATTCACAAAATTGTGATTATCTCTTTTAAGGATTATTGGTGTGCCCTAAACTGGTTTAGTGCATTTTGATGTTTTGTTTTGTTTTTGTAGGTTTTTAAGATCGTTTAAATGCATTATGATGGCTCATATAACTTCCAAAATGGTCGCCCCTTCAATATACCAACCAGGCCAATATACCAACCTCTCTATATACCCGCCCTTACGAGAGGGAGACTATAGGTACGTGAGAGCAGAAGGTACATGGTACGTAGGAAGTACGAAAGGGGGATTGTCCTGTTAATGGCACCTACCATAGAAAACTTATCCTCGTGTGCATGGGAATCACCCCAAGAAACTCGGTCTGCTTTCATCAGGATTTAAGCCTAACAACAGTTGACAATCAGGAAATGGATGCAAATCTAAGCCAAGGTGGTGATGAACCCACCGTTGGTCTTGCTCAAGGACTGGGGTCTTACGACCAGCTCCTTGGTTTAAAATTGTTGCGTGGAGTGTGTGAGATTCATTTTATTTAGCGAAAATTGAAACAAGCATGAATGATTTTCCCTAAGTAATGCAGGATAAAAATGAAAACAGTCAAAGAAACAAAAATAGAAACATAAATTTAACAGAGATTATAAAAATCCCTACCTCTTCTTTGCCTGCTCCAGTTGCTTCTGAATTTTTGCTCTGAAAATCCGCAAGCAGGAATTCGTCCCTCTGGGAGACGAATTGCAGAACATAATTCGTCCCTCCCATAGATGAATTTGAATTCGTCTCAGGGTCAGATGAATTGCGGTTAAGAATTCGTAACAGTCAGAGACGAATAGCAGTCTACAACAAAAAAATGTACCTGTCAAGCACAAACACAAAACTTTGATCAATTTTCTATGATTTTAAAAATATGGGACAGGTCCCACCGTGATCGCCACTGAAAGCACGATATTTTGGGCAAAGGAAACACTAATTGCGATGCAACCAAAATCAAATGCGCTTAAGTCCTAGAAATGTAAATTGCATGAAATGAAAGAGACGCATTAAAACGAGACACAAGCAAATGGAGAAAACATAGCCCTTTCATTAAAATTTCTTGATATCTGTTACAATGACGCCTCCTCCCTTTTCAGGGGCTAGGAGCGCTAAAAGAATTTGATTACAATCACTTAATGTTCCTCTTTTCGCGTGCCCACGATTGAAATGGACGGGCCAAGATGATGTCGTCACTGATGTCGATGAGTTCTTCACCTCTGCTGCTTCTCCTGTGAACAAAGAAACAACCAAGATGTCAGTAGCACCTACCGCAAATGGAAAGTGTTCGTTCTCTAGAATTAACAAAATATGCATGTAAAAATTTGCCTGAAATAGTAAATACAGTGAGTCCAAATGGCTTGAAATATTGACAGAAGATAGAAAAAGTTACCAGAAGGCCATTGCCACTGAGACAGCTAGCCAATCTGCCTTCAACTGGAATTCGTCCCTGGGCGGGACGATTTTTGACTGCAATTCGTCCCTGGGTGGGACGAATTCTTCTATGTTGAAGAAGCCGACCTACTGCTGCTCCAATGTCGATTCTCGAGACCTGCAAAATGCCTAAAAATAAGGGGGTTATGTAATTGGGGCATTTTGGGACGACCGAGATGGTCGGATTCTCCAAATTTGGCCTCTACCCTCAGGAATTTGATCTCGCCACCTGCAAGTCAGTGAAACAACAAAGCGACACAAAACATACTAGAATCTGATCAAAAGTTATGAACTTGCAGCTATGAGTTAACCAAACATGATAACACAAAATGCAACCTGAAAAAGTAATCTAGAATGCTCTAAAACTTAGAAAGTGCGGGGGTGCCCAAGTGGGCCTCCCACCGTTGGCACTTGATTTCGGTGCCAATCCACTAGGGATGGGCCCAAAACCTCTTAGGATTGGGGGGGTCGGTGAATTGGTTGGTTCAGGTGTCCATGTGTTGGATTTAGGTCCGATTCAAGCTTCCAAAATCCACCCAACAACCTCCCTTGCAAAAGAGATTTGTGGATGTGGGAAGGTGAACCAAAAGGGATGCAAGTGGGTCTTCAACTCGATAGCACTTCGTTGCTTGAAAACTCCTTCAACCTATATATTTTGGGTGAGAAAAGTCCCACCTTTTATAGACCCATGGGGTCTCTTTTGGGAGGGAAGCACAAATGCCATGTGTTGGTCATAGGCGCCATGTGGCAGTCTTGTCTTCCCATGAGGGAGCCGTTGACTTGGGCTTTGATAAATGCCTTTTGTGATAGTCTTCTAACGGCCCCTCTATCCACCTACACACGCGTGGGAGGCAGGAGTCATCAACTGACTATTCTGGGCTGCCACTTGGTGCCATTTGTCTTTTTGCCCGTTAAGCTTAGAATTCATCCCACCCAGGGATGGATTTAGAATTCATCCTGGGGTGGGACAAATTCTATTTTGAATTCGTCCCTGGGTGAGACAAATACTGAGCAAAGTGTCCAAGTGTGCCAAATTGCTCCTTGACCTTACAAAATTGCTATGAAAGTGGTTAAGACCACTGTTTAACCTCTGAGGGCTGCCTTGGGGGCTGTGTTTGTCAAAGCGATCAGTGTTTGCAGTCACATAATCAGATTGGTGCTATTTTGGTGTCTACAGTAGGACTCTAGAATTTATGGGATACAAAAAAATAGCAATATGGAATAAAGTAGCAGAAAATGGCAAAGGGCATGGGGGTATTATGGTTTTAATAAAACAGGAATGGGATAGGGTCATTAAAATTGAAAAACAAGATGAAAACAAATAGTACATCTGGATAAATATCCTAGAAAATAAGTTAGTTATTAGCATAGTAGCATGTTATTTTGCTCCCAAGAATTCTAAATTCTATAAGAAACAAGACATTAACAGATAAGACCCATACTCCTCCCTAAAAAGAGACATTTCAATATATAGTAAGTTGGGGGAGATTATATTAATTGGAGATTTCAGTGCAAGGACAACAAATAAGCAAGGTAACATTCTAGAAGGTAACAAAGATATTGAGATTAATCCTCTTTGGATGCCAGAAGATGAAAATCAACAGTGAACCAGGACTTCAGAAGATGAGCATGGGGATATCACGCAATATGGAGAAGAGTTGTTAGGTCTTTGCAGCATATACAATTTGATTATTTGCAATGGGATAAACAAATGGAAAAAATCAAGAAAGTTTACATGCAAAACATATAAGGGACAAAGTGTAATAGACTATGTAATATGCTCACAGAATTACATACCAAAAATAGAGGAGCTAGAAGTGGAATATTCTCCATTGGAACTTAAGTCAGACCACAACCCAAAGGTTATGAAACTTCGAATGCATGGAGACAAACCAAGGGAAAAACACTTGCAAGGCAATCAAAATAAATATCATCACAAGAGAAACATTCTCTTAACAGATGAAAATTGACAGAATTTTAGAGCAGTATTAAATAACAAGTTACAACAAAGGGAAGAACTACATCATAGTAGTAGAGATTACAATAAGAGTGAATGGTTAATGCACATTATTCAAGAAGATCTAAACAAATGCAAGAGAGTTAAACCTAAACCCAACCAACCGATGGTTCGATGAAGATTGCAAAAAAATGAGAATATTACTAAAGGAACCAACGGGTAAAACAAGAGCAAAAAAAAAAATCATATGAGAAACTGGTAAGGGTAAAAAAAGAAGAATACACTAGAACAAGGAGGAAAGAATTGATTTACTTAGGGAAGCATGAACCAAAGAAATTTTAGAAGGAACTAAGTGTGAAAAGGATGTAAACTAAAAATAAAATAACAGTTAATCAATGGTTGGAGTATTCAAAAAAATTGTATCAGCATAGTTACCAGCAGGAGACACCCCCTGCTATCATTGTTAATAAAGAACTTTTCACAATTGAAGACATTATTCAAAGGATAAAAAAGTTAGCAACTGGTAAAGCCCATGACATAGACAATCTTCAAGCAGAGCATATAAAATGGGGGTAGATATCTTGGCATCGCAAATCAAAGAAATTTTCAATGAGGTCATACAAAATGACTTCCCTACTGAGTGGAAAATTAGCTTGACCATTCCTTTGTTTAAAGTGGAGATGTAAATAATCCCTCAAACTATCAAACTATCATGATCAACCCTCTCTTTGCAAATTTGTTTAGGAGTATGATAGAGCCTAGGATCATCATATGGGTAGAAAAAAAGGGAAAGAGAGCAAAGGGGTAAGCAGGTTTTAGGCCCAATCACTCAACTATTGATCACTGTATCACACTCAGACACATAGTGGAAAAAATATGGGACAAAAAAGAGGAGGCTTTTTGTTGTTTTGTAGACTTCAAAAAGGCAAATGACACAATGCCAAGAAAAAAATATGGAGCAGAATGGAAGAGCTAGAGGTTCCAATTCACTACAGGGCAGCAATTCACAGACTATATGAGCATGTAGAGGCTAGAATCAGAACACGGGAAGGGTTATCTGAATGTTTTGGTAGTGACATAGGTGTCAAACAAGGTTGCCCTCTATCTTTGACCTTATTTGGGTTGTACATTGACAAGTTAGAAGAATGGATAAACAAATTTTGGAGAGAGGGTGTGCATTTAGCCAAATATGTTGTAAAACTCCTCATGTATGCAGATGATGTAATTCTTGTGGCCAAAACAACCAAAGATATAGAAGATCACCTTCAAGCTCTAGAAATATTTTGTAAAGAAGTTGGGATGCAGGTGAACACAAGAAAAACAAAAATTATGATTTTTTTAGCAAAAGAGAAGAAGCAACAACTCAAATTTTAGTTTTCATGAGAACCGCTTGATGTAGTAGTAGAATACAAATACCTAGGCATAGACTTTCATGACAAACTTAATTGGAATACATGTAGGATGAAAAGAACTCAAAGTGGTTGGAGAGCACTATATGCACTTAAAAACAAGGGTAGGAATACCGAGTTGTGGTACTGGAAAACCATCAAGGTCTTATTTGGCCTACTTGTTACACCGGTTCTGTTGTATGGTTGCGAGGTGTGGGCTAGTGGTACAACAAATGCAAAATGAAGGCAAATAGAAAGGATTCAAAAATATTTAATCACAAACTTTCTCAAAATTAAGGCCACAACCCCTTATGAAATTGTTCTAGCTGAAACTGGAATTTTCCCTTTAAAAGCAATTGCTATGACCAAGCTGTTATGTTACTTGAAAAAATAGAAAACATGACAAATGATAGATGGCCTAGGGCAGCTAGGGATGAAGAGTTGCATAGGCAAAATAATACATGGATGAAACAAAATCAGAACTAGATGAAACGTTGGGAAATCAACATAAATGAAAGCCCAAATGTCAACAAAGACATAAAAAATTATGTGAATGGAAAGTTCAGAAGTGGAATGTGGAAAAATGCAAGCAGGAAAAGACAATATTATATTGCAAATTTTAACCCAACGTATGACCACAAGGAAAAAGTGTATATAGGCGTTGAAATCAAGTGGAAGGAAAAAATATTCATTGCTTAGATAAGGACTAGCTCTCATAGGCTTAGATGTGAAACAGGGAGATGGACAATGCCCAAAGAACAATGGGAAGAAAGGATATGTACTCTATGCAAGACACAGGGGCAGTAGAGACAGAAGAACACTTCATCTATAAATGAGTTTTTCAGATATCCGTGACAAATACAAAGAAACACTTGGAAACGAGTTTATGGCAGATTTATTTGAAGACAATAAAATAAAAAAAGTTGGGGAATTGCTAACACAAATCAACAGGAGAAGGAACAACCTTCTCAAAGATATTAAATATCATATGATATGATTTGAGTAATTGTACTTCCATATTTAAGGTCCCATAGACCATATTTGAGTCTTGTGGAAGTAATTAAAATCTTTCATTTCATTTCTTCTAATTTAATTTAGACATCTTTTATGCTAGAAAAATATTTGAATTACTTAAAATTATTACATTTTGAATTTTTTTCTTTTGTTTATTTGATTTGAATTTGTTTTTTTTCTTTTTAAGTTTATTATTTTTTTTTGTCTTTATATTTTTTATGTCATTTATATGGATCATTAATTTCTAAAAATTATTTTTAATAAAACATTTAAAGAGATATTTCCTTTCAATTTATTCACTGTTTATTTCTTTATAACATATTCTTTTGTTGCATAAAATTTCTTATTCATTGATTGAATTAAATGAATTATATAACCTATTATTAATACTTAAACCAACATCTCTAAAAACCTTTCTCCTTAATACTTATATTTGACCTTTTTTTTCTTTTTCCAATAATAACATATTTGACTCTATTCTTAAAAATACCCGAGAAGTTAACAACACCTTTTTATAATCTTGATAATGTAATATCTATTCATTCCATTATAAGGTGCAAAAATTTCTTGCCAAAATTACACTACATGGAAAGGTTCTTCCAAACCATATTTAAAAAAAAAAAATTCATCTTCTTTATTTGTATTATAACATTAAAAAAAAAACACAACCCAAATCATAACAACAAAAGAAACATTACTCAAATTAAAACAAACACAAAATGCAGCTCATGGTTTGGGTTTTGGCTTTTTTTTTGCAAGGTTGAAGGTTCAAACAATTGAATGGGCGAGTATGTGAAAGGTGGGTGTGATGGCTTTGTGTTAAATTCTCTATTGATAAGTATAAGTATAGCTCTTGGCTTCACGAAAGGTTATGGTTGAGAGGAGATTGCCTAATGCATCGGTCATATATTTTATATATAAATAAATTACACTTATCATTAGATCACATGTTTCTTTAATTTTATTAAATAAATATTTTTGGAAGACAATTTTGATTCTTTAAAAAAATCCAAATTTCTTGCATGTATACGCCGGATAAATCTAGGTGGATAACAATTCGAGATAAGCAATACATGATAATGAAGGTGATCGTGGGAAGTATAACATAAAATAAACATTCGTACAAATAAAAATAGTACATCAGATGCAAGTATAACATAAAATAAACATTCGTACAAATAAACATAGTACATCAGATGCATATTATTATATACATCTTTGTGTAGTTCGAACCTGATGTTTTAAGATAAAGAAGTAAATACTACAGTGCGGTATGACAATCTTCAATTAGTGCCCATTGTTTAATCACATGGAAATAGAGGACGACGATAGATCTTCTGGGTCCACTATGGAATACGAAGAATCAGAATTGCTCACTGAGCAAACTTTCCGAATCTCTCCTTCACACCCGGTTAGAACATCAAGTTGAACCATCTTCAGCATGTTGAGGGCAAATTTCTTATAGAATAAATTCTGACTAACCGCAAACCTTTTTGACGATATGGCGAGTCCTGGAATCAGTGTAAAGCCCTTGGTCAGACGTCAAGAGTCCTTCCATATTGTCCAGATCCACGTAGTACTTGTTGTCAAACATATTTGGAGTGCGAATGTCCAAGTCTGTGGTGTTGTCTATGGTAGTGGAGGGGCACGTCTCATACAATTCCTCTGCAAAACTCTGGGCAAGAGTCGGATCTTCGGTTGGATAAAGTCTGTTCACGAACGACGTGCAGTGGGCGATGCCAAATGTGTGCGCGCCTGTAAAACAAATTTACATACACTTCAATCTCGTTAGAAATATTGCTCTACCCATGTCCATTCTTTTCATGGAATAAAATCCACCAGTGAAGCATAAAACCCACCTGCGAGAGCTACAAGATCCGTGTATTGAGTGAAACCCTTTTCCTCGAAAATGGCCATTAGTACGGATACGTTTGAAGCTGGAGCGGGCAGAGTGTCCACCGTGACGGTTTCGTTGGCAGAGGTAAGGCTGTCTCTGCGTCCAGGGGGAACGGGAAACTCTGGTCCTCCCGCCTATTCATGGAGACAAAAGTTAAACTTGTTTGAATTTCTAGTAAATATATATACATGAAAGAAGGCACGCAGCTCTGCAATCATTGTAGTGTTTGCTTGGTGGATCGTCACTGCTTTATAAACTAATACTTAACATACCAGATAGACTGCATAGGAGCCTGCTAAAGCTATGATATCCGCACAAGAGACAACATTGCTGCACTCGGCTTCTACTGCCTCTTTGATCTCCTCAATAATGTCCAATGCCTCCTCTCTGATTGTCAAGTTTGGAGTATATTCTAGCTCGCTTCCCGTCCTCTTTAGCAAAATAGAAGCGTCACAGCCCTACCAAACAGTCAAACAATCTTGTTGTTGTTATTATACACGTAGATTTTAACTATTTTATAATATAAAATATTATTTATCTATGTTTGTTCAAAAACAAATTATAGTAGCCTTAATATAGCTACCTGCACGAAACAGTCGTGGAAAAGTAGCCTTAATAAAGCTGGGGACTGAGTAATGTCTTCCTCCAGTATTGGCTTAAGCGTGGCTAGTCCAAGGTTGGGACAACTTTCCTCGTAAAATGTCCATGAAAGGCCATCTACGAGCTCTGGCGTTACTTTTACAGGAAATGCCTGACCCGCCACCCTGAGAGCAATTAATGTCATGGCAATGAAGTATTTCTCCATCTCTTCCTCCTTTCCCTCTAACTTTGCATGTTGACAAGGAGTTCGTGAAATTAGCTGTTCAAAATTATTAAAAACAAACCATACTATCCTTAAGATTATTTAAATAAGTGTGTTTGATCTATGGATTATCCATCAGGTTAAAATATTAGCTTGTTAAGGCTTTGTGATTTGGCTAAATATGCCTTAACAATAGGTTAAAATATTAGCTTGTTAACGCTTTGTGATTTGGCTAAATATGCCTTAACAATAGGTCAAGCTCTAATTATGTTTTCTTATTCTTCCTTTTTTCTCTTGTTCACAATATAGTTAATTGTTCAAAGTGAAGATGAATAATCAGAGTTGTATATTCCCTGTGTAGATATGGGTAGAAACTACACATTCCGTGACATGATATATTTGTGCAATAAAAACTCACACAACAAATTTTTTTCTCCTCAAGGATTTATAGATATAACTTTAGAAGAGTAGTATTTTAATCATAAGTTAACCCTAAGAAAATACACATTACTTGAAATTTGAAGAAATGTTCTCTAAGGAGTAAGTTGTATAACCTAGCAGGCCTTTTGTATTGCATTAACCCTTCTGCAATTTGACATAAATTTTGCACTTTTTCCTGTAAATTAGCAATTTCTACAGCCTGTCTCTTTCTGTTTTTCTAAGGGTTTTACTGTTGCAATGCATGATTCCAAGGTTTGGTAGCATGGCATCCACCTTGTAATATATTCATTATACTTTGCTAGAGGAATCATATCAGGCGAATGCACTACCGATGGATTTTAATGCTCAGACAACAAATTAACTTGAATTCCTATTTCTATTGTTTTCACCTTTATAATAGAACTACTAAAAAGTTGATTTGGATTTGCCTAAGGTGATGTGCTTACATGTAATGGGATTGTGTGTGCTTTAGGGACCTCATTTTCTGATGTGCTTTGCCCATTTTGTTGTTATGGAAGTGTATATGGGCATTTTGGAACAATTTATGTATATTTTAAAGCTACTTTGAAATGAGATTGTATTTCTGCATAATGTTTTGGAGCTATCCTAGAATGTTCTCGAGTTGCATCCAAAAGAGCTAAAATGGTCTATTTTTTTAAATTTTACTATAAAATCTATTGTTGGTCCATATCCAGGGTATGTGAGCCTTCCATGATATCAACAATCCTCTCTCCATCCCTCTTTTCAAATATATTTTTTTTCTGTATGTTATTATGTTGTTGCAACAATAATGAAAATAGGAACAAAAACTTCAAATGTATGGTCTAAATTTTCCTCCTTGGTCCTATGAGGTAGTTGCGGGATATCAACTTACATTTATCCTTCTGGAATCTGCCCAATTAATTCAAGTAGAATTTTTTCCACCTCCCTACAAAAATCTAAAATTATGAACAATGCCTCCAATGGTGCCCGTCTTCTTCTCAATTCATCTATTTCTTGTAACAATTGATCAATGTATTTGTATTTATTCTTAATTATTGCTTCACCCCTTTTAATGCACGTTTGCTGAGTTTTTATAATCCCCTGGAAGCTTTCACATGGTCATTTGACTCATATTCTTCATATTCTTTAGTTTCTAAAGAATATGTAGGTAAGTCCATAGCAGGTGGTGAACTTGGCTCTCCAACTTCTATAAGTGGTCCCTCTTCCTGATTAAGTAATTCTAGAACCATAGTTTCTTGTTCCTGGACTAGTATTTCTTCAGTCACTTCATCTTCATCCTCCTAGAGTATCAATTTTCTTCTTTGTTGTTACTAGATGATGTTGGAGGTGTAGTTTCCACAGTTGTAGTTGTACCTTGTTATCTCCTTCTAAGGCTCCTTCTCAAAGGAGGGGGTGAAGGTTATTGGGTTGGTATTTCAATCTCTATTTCTTCAACTAGCTTCTCTATAATAGAATGTCCATATAATATGGAAGACCTTCTTAACTGTTGTGTCTCGATTGCTTCCTTAGCTTGCTCAATTCCTACAGATGTTTTTCTTGTAGACTTTACTAAAAAATCAAAATATGGTTCATCTCCTTTAAAGACTTTGTTACTTCAGTCAATGACCGAATTGTTTTATGTTTTGACTATGCTAAAAGGTAATGTTTTATGGGTAATTTTTGAGCTAGGAGGGATTGGAGGAGGATTTTCTGTCTCCCTTGATGCCTGTCCAGTTCATTTTACCTTGTAATACAGCTTCTATAAATTTAACATATTTTTCATTTTTTTCAAAAAAACTTCACAAAAAGTTACTTTCTTATTTTTTCTCTACTCTACGGGTTCAAACTCAACTTTCCTCTTTCTTTGTGCTCTGGTCCTAGAAGTTGGTGGACCTAGACGGGATGAAGGGGTTCCTTCAGATTCAGGGGTAACCCTTTCATCTACATTTTCTTCAAGGGTCTCTACCCTACCTGTAACCTCATCAGTATTTTTGTTAAAGGTTTTTGTTCTCCCTAAAAATTCTTCTTCCTCTTCTTGTTTTGGTTCTTCTTCCATAAAAATTTGCTCATTCCAAGAGGCAAAGAGTCTATAGAAACTTTAGGAATTTCTGTTGAAATGGTATTTGTAGATAGGTTTTACAAGACCATGGTGCCTATGGGATCCCTTTCCTTCTTGGTATCTCTATGCCATATTATGCAGTTCTTGATGCAAGTATAGAGGAATATTTACCCTTACCTCTGGGTATTAGCTACCATACCTCATATGAATGAGGAGTTTCGTATGATGTGACAATACAGCATACTACCCCTCACAGGTTAAAAATTTTAATACCCAAATTGCAACCTCATTTAGGATTTATGTATACTAGTTCTTTTTACCCTTTTACAAATGTTGTTGTTCATTTGCATAATAGGTTGTACATCTCCTTCTTATAAAATATTCTAACTACGTTAGAGAGTGCATTTCTACTAGTTCTTGTGATTACTAGTCCTTGCAAAGGTAATTCGATAATTTGGCTTAATACCAAGGGATTTACCTCTATTTGCATGATTTTGATGGTTGCCCTATTTCTTTGGAGGGTATGGGAAAATTCTTCTACTAAACTCTCCGAATGGTCATCAAATTTCTCAAGAAACGATATTAATCCTGCCTATTAAAAAACCTACACCATTTTAGGATAATTTTGAAATTCCTCTAGGTTATTTGGATTGAATTTGTTCTTATACCCTATTTTATCTCCAATATAAATCAAGCTTTGCTACAAATTCTCAGATTATGGAAACTATACTCAGCTGGTTTCATTCTAGAAATTAGTTATTTAACACAATGCGCTCTTCAAAAATGTTGTAGTGTTTTGATCCAATGTCTTCTAGAACTGTCGATGATTATGGATCTTAGTAATAAGTGGCTTCAATAAATAGGGGTTAGATCTCGAAGGTGGTGCAAAATACACTAAAATTTCATGCAACGATAGGATACATGGTGTATGTTGATTTGTTGGAATTTTGAATTTTTGATTTCGTGCATGAATAAATGATGACAGGATGATAAAAATGTATATGCATAGAACTATCAGCTAATTTAGATAGTATTATTTAACCAAATCAAATCTATTTTACGAAAAACATGTATTCCCACCTCCTTGGTTTGTGTGATTGTGCATGTCAAAGTGCCTGAATCACATGGGTCTAGATTGAGTGATGAAAACTAGGTACAATTGGATGTTGTAAAACATGTTGGACAATTTCCTATTGGATTTTTGCCACATACCTAAAAACTCATGCACAATTTCATGGAGGTTATGGCAGGTGCATCATGTGGATTTTTTTCGCACATGCATGCCAATTGGATTTGAATTTTTGTGCTACCACACAATTTTAAATTTTTAAACTTCATTTCGGAGCTTTGGGTCATTTTAGAGCTCTGTTATTTTCCTGCATACATACAACCAAAACACTCAATTTCATTTCATAGCTCTGTGTTTTTTTTGCATACATACAGCCAAAACTATATTTCATTCCAAAGATCTATATTCTTGTTGTTATTTTATTTCAACTGAACCTAAATTTATTGTTCAACCAAGGGCAAAATATGGTGCTTCTTGGTATTTTGGAGAGAATATCCATTTTTACTTGTAGATTTCTAAATTATATATTCCAAACATGGAATTATCATACATTACATGCTAAATGTCTACTATGACAAAACACAAGAAATATAAACCTGGATTTCCTAAAAAATTATCATACACTTTACAAATTGCTAAGTTCGATGATCATTAACTAAGCATCTAAAATTAAAAAAACAAAACACATGTGTAGTTGGTGATATTTTTACAATAGTATCAAAAATACAAACATACCAAAAACCATTTTTCATGTAAGTTTTAATTCAATAGTGTCTTTGAAAAGGTTTTCACTAATGAATTATTCTATTGTTTTCATATATATATATATATATATATATATATATATATATATATATATATATATATATATATTCATCTCTTCTTCTCTCTGTTTTTTCTTTTTCTTTTTTTTTTTGTCTTGCTTGTGCCCATGAAGGAATTTCACAATCAAGATTATTACTTTTTTTTTTCTTGTTTTCTTTTTTCTTTTTTCAATTTTTTTTCTCAAATAATTTTGAATCTGTGTTAGAAAACATGTTTCTTATAACATATGTACTTCCAAATGTGTGATCTATTTCAAAATTTCTTCTTTATTCAATGGCTCATGGTATACCCAAAGGCTATGTTCATTTACCACTAACTTTATCCTTGAATCATCGATGGGAGAAAGACGAACTACTCCATTTTTAAACACTTCTTCAATCAGGTATGGCCCAAGCCAAATTATCTGTATCTTCCCAAGATAATCCTCATAACAAGAGTCAAACAACAAAGTTCAATATCCTTGCTCAAATTTCCTTTACTGAATATGACTATCATGCCACTACTTCTATTATTTTTGGATCACCTTTGTTTGGTACAATGCATCCAACTAAAGTTTATCCAATGCATTAAGTTGCAAAATCTTGTCCATATATGCATGCGACAAGTCAATACCAATTTCCAAATATGTATAAAGTATTAGTAACTAAAATTCAATAGGAAGAAATGGTTTCTTACCATAAACCAATTCGTAAGGTGTGAAACCTATGGTGGATTTCCATGTTGTGTTGTATGTCCAAACTACTTTTGGTAATTTATTTAACCAATATCTCCTATGTGAGTCTACTATCTTGGTCAAAAATATTTTTAACTCCCTATTGATTACCTCAACCTTACCATTTACTTGGGGGTGATAGGATGATGATTTTATATGCCTGATTTCATAGATTTTAGTAAAGGATTCAATTATTTTTGACACAAATTGTGACCCATGATCTATGGTGATATATCATGGAGCTCAAAATCTCTAAAAATATTGAGTGTAAAGGAAATCAACAACCTTTTCTTCATGATCATGTTTAAAAGCATGCACCTCTATCCATTTAGTCATATAATCAGTGCATACCAAGATATGCACCTTTATTTGAGATGGTGGGTCAATAGGTCCCATAAAATCTAACCCCCATTTCTCAAATAGTTCTAAAACCACTTGAGGCACTGTGTATAGGTTTTACTATTCTCTAACAAGCATCACAATATCGAATATACCATTTTACATATTTGTGAAGAGATGGCCAATAATAACCAATGCCTAAAAAAATTTGAATTATGTTTTTTATTGAATAATGTCCTCCTAATGGTTCATCATGACTAGCATAGAGGATATCATACACCTCATCCTTTCGAATACATATGCATAAAATGTGGTCAATACCACACTTGAAAAGTAGACCTTTTATCCATTTGAAAGATGAATTGTGTCTTACCAATTGCTTCTTTTGTTTGGAAGTGAAATGGGAAGGAATTTTTCCTGTTACCAAAAATTTAGTTGTATCTGCAAACCAAAGTGATTGTACTATAGCAAATAGTTTTTCATATGGAAAGGTATCCTCAACTAATTCCTATACCCCTGTGTTTTTCAACCTTGATAGTAAATATAATGCTACATTAGCTTTCCTTGGTTAATTTACTATTATAATATCAAACTCTTGTAATAGTAATAACAAACGAATGATCCTTGCACTAACCATGGGTTTGTTCATCAATAATTTGATGGTTGAATTATAAGTATGGATGAATACTTGATAACCAGTGATATAGTGATGAAATTTATTGATGGTATAAAAAATTGCTAAAAACTATGTCTCAGTAGTAGTATAATTCTTTTCTTCTCTAGTAAGGTTTTTACTTATGTACTAGATAGCATAATGTTCCCCATCTTCTATCTACCCTAATATTGCTCCAATTCTAGTATTGGAGGTATCCATTTGGATATGAAAATGTAATACTCAATTAGGACCTTGTAACACAGGTGGAGTGGTTAGCTTTTCTTCTAAAATCTTATCAAGATATTCCAAAGTAAAATCAAAGGTTTCTCCACAAACTGTAAAATCATACATATAAATTTCTACATTTTTAGTGGTTAAATCAAAAGAAATGGCCAAAACATCTCATTGAAAAGTTGTTGAGGCATTACACAGACCAAAGAGTAAAAACCTATATGCAAAAGTTCCCCATGGATAAGTAAATATTGTTTTCTCCTGGTCTTCGGGTACAACTTGTATCTGGTTATACCCACTGAAACCATCAAGAAAGCAAAAATACTTCTCTCATACGAGTGTATCTAACAACTAATATATGAATGGCAATGGACAATAGTCCTTATGTGTGACTTTTTTTAGTTCTTAATAATCTACACACAATCAAATTTTCATTCTTCTTTTGTACGATAACAATTGGAGAGACCCACCGGCTATTTGAAATTGAATATATGAATCCAACCTCCAAGAATTTTTGTATTTCTTCCTTGATAATATCTCTTAGAGCAGGATTTAATCATATTTGGGGTTATCTCATAGGTTTGACATCTTCAGTATATATCCTATGAGTATATATCCTTTTAGTCCAAAGTAAAGGCTTTAACATGTTGTTTCAAAACAACAAATAGTTTTTCTTCTTCGATATCAGTCAGCCAACTATTAATGTTTAGGAATTTTCCTAGTTGTACTTCAATTTGTTTTTTTCTTGGATTGAAATAATTAACTCCCTCATATTTACTGACCAAAGAGTTTAATGGGTAGTGATGTGGTTGAAGAGAATGAAAGACTCTTGTCTCCCTATAAATAGTAATCTCTAATGGAATCAACTCTTTCATAGGACAATAAAAAAAATGAAAGAATGTGATGATGCCATCCATGTGGCTGTGTGGAGAGACTTTCTTGTAATGGAATGGATGATAGGTGTTCAATTGTCTAACCTTCATAATTCCACAACAAATGATGAATAGTGATTGATTCATCCTCAAGTCCTTGTTCATATAGTGTATTCACTAGAATAGTTTCATCTTCAAAAATATCTCTCATGTGAATTTATCTCTTCAATGTGTTCTTTCACTACCATTATGGTTAGTGTGGCAATAGTTTCTTCATGTTCCTCATCAGAAACAAGATACCATAACTAACCTAAAAACTTCTTTGAAGGTTTTTTAGGTGGATACAAAGAATTTTTTTTTCATATCAATGCCATTGGAAATAGTCATTTCCCCTGATGTACATTCAATGAAAGTAGTTGCAGTAGCAAGCTAGGACCTACCCAAGATAAATAGATAACCATTCATAGAGTTGCAAGGCTATAATACCAAAAAATAAGTAGGTTATTCCCATGAGGAATATATTACAAAATTATCCTCAATAATCCATTTTGGTTTAGCAACAAATCTGTTAGACATTTCCAGAATAGTAGTTGTAGGATACATATTATTAAATTGTAATTTCTGCATTGTGTCTTTTTTCATCATGTTAATGGCTTCTCCTAAATAAACAAATACATTAGAAATTTGCATTGATCCAGTATTTATGGTGACAACTAGACTTATTGGGTCACTATAGTTTTGTGGGATAAGCTTCATAGAAAGCAGGTCAGCCAACTTTCCTTCTACTTACATAGTTTTAGGAAAATATTTCTTTTTTCCAACTGATATTTTTATGCACAATTCTTGAACATTTTTGTTGATTAGAGGCACATCCTTGAGTGTTTGCAAAAAAGGAAGTGAAATAGTCAAATTTTTTAGTTCTCTTACTAGGTCTGATTCAAGAGTATTTTTAGGATTTTTTTAGTTTCCTATGGAAGTTTTTTCCAAAAATGCTATGGTAATTCTGAATAACCCCATGGTATAGTCCAATGATTTTATCCCTAATTTGTGGAAAAACGTGGGGCATTTTGATATTGTGAAAAGTTACCTAGATTATTTTTTCCAAAAAAGTTGAGTTATTTTATTTGTGTTCACAAAATATTTCTTAGTCCTTGAAGTAGATGGCATTGGTTAGTGATATATCCCTTGGAACAAATGCTAAAAATAGCATATATGGATGTTTTATTTAGAGAACGGTATTGAAGAGCATGTTTATTTCTACATCCTCAATAGTAAATATCTAGGGGTGGTGTAGAGTTGGATTTTTCATTCATCTTCCCTAATACGGTATTAAGGTGTAATAAGAAATTAGTTTTTAGATTAATTCCATAAGCACTTTTAGATCACTACCATTTGACTCTTCTTTCTTCTTTGTTACCTTTTGCATGATTAATTTTACACAACTCTAGGATTTCATCAATGTCAAGGGTGCTTACATATCCCTTTCCCATTAAGTCTAGCAATTTTCTAGAATCATATTGTAATTTTCATAAAAATTTGGCCTTACACATTTCTAATTCAACAAGCCTACATCTCTTTTGTACAAAGGTGAATCTATCCAATTAATCCTCTAGAGTTTCATCTTCTTCTTGTTTTATTCTAAAGAGTTCATCCTACCTATTTTTCACCCTATAGTATTCCTGGTATTTATCTAGAAATATTTTTTCCATTTCTTCCTAGGATCGGATTGATTTAGGCTCTAGAATCATGAACCAGTGCAAAGCTGATTTCTTGAGTGTGGAGGAAATTTTTTTTAGCTTTTTGTAATCGTTTATGTAATTGTATGTTTGATACACAACCTTAAATTAAAACAAGAATTGATCAAGATCTCCAGATGCAACCCCCAAAATTTAGGTAGTACTAATGGTGAAATTATTTTCATAGGATAATTTTGCATAGAATTTCATTGAATATGATATTCAAAAGTTCTTGCAGGGGTAAGATTTCTTGCTTGATTATGGACATTGTTACCCCTATCATGGTTTCCTTGTCCCTCGGCCATGGTATCTTCCTAAATATTGTTAAACTGTCTTGATTACGAGGATTTATCAAGAGTAGGAGAGGAGGTACTAGAAATTTTCTCCTCTACAATTTCTCTTTTAAGAGACTCAACACTTCCTAATGGTGGAGATGGTGGTTTTCTTTCAAAGATGTCAAGAAGCTCAAATGCAGGTAATTCACTACCTTTGCGAGAGTTTCATCTACCTATGGTAGGTAAATGAGTTTTAAGAAATATTCCTTTTTATCCCTTAACCTATTCATTCATTTTTCTTGTTGTCTAATGTTCTGAATTGTAGCTTATTAGTTTCACAACCATGTTTCATGCAAGTTGTTATGTTTTAGTTTCTTACTCAAAAGTTCACAACTTAGTACAACCAACATTTTTTTGGCTATTTTATCTCCTAACAACACCTATGTTCCCCAAAAGTAATGCCAAAAATGATGAGTATTGTTATTATCATCATTTAATTTTTAATAATTATCAAATCCAGGGTGGTGTCCAAGGTTGTCTATGATAGAAGACTTTGGCAAGTTACAGTTCAAGCAATCGGTTTACAATATTTATTTGGTAAAACAAATGTTTATTGGATATTTTAAGGTCACATTAATCCTAATTTGCAAAAATGAAACTAATTTAACTTACAAAATTGAAATTGTAAAATTTGAACATTTAAGATACAGTTGCAGAGATTGACAATTTGCATAATTGAAATGCTTATTTTACTCTTGATAATTGAAAAGACAAAAATGATACATGCTAAATTGAAATTAACTATAATTAATTATGCTGAAATCCACAATGCTAAATAATATCAAGACAAAATGCTACAAAAACTTGTTAGAAAAAGTTGTAAAACTTGTCAAAAAGTTGCTGCGGAAATTGAAGTATAGAAAAAAAGGGGTGTTAAACATATTCAAAATAGAGGTCATCCAGCTGTAAAAAATTTACACAAATCACACTTGAAAACATCAAAAGAACTTTGCTAAAAATAAGGGTTAGTTTTATTACACAAATTAAGCAAGAATTTGACAGAATTGCTGCAAAATATAATTTATTAAAAACTTGTAACTTTCGCTTCTTGCTTCCATTCCTTAGAGTGGGCCCATACTCCTTGGTCTAGAAGAAATAATTTTCGCTCTAGAACTAAAAACTAATCACTCATATACTCATAAATTTACACATGTAAATAAAACTGCACTTTTATTCAAATATTTTAAACTACAACGGTTACAATGACTTTGTGTGCTTCTAACTTATGGACTTATACTCGGACTAGCTCAACCAATAAGGGAGCATCTTATTTATATTATTTTCTACATGAGTACTTGCAAATACTAAATCAGTCCTATGTGTTATCTATTCCTTATTTGCCTAAGTTATTTAGGGGACTTGGTCTATATTAAGACACAATTTTCTACAATAGCTTATCTGCATCCTCAGCTAGTGGAATCAAGTCAAGAATAGTTTAGGATTGGTTGTTACATTTGTCTTCTCCTTATTCTCCTTCATTCCTCCTGACATGGATGGACCTATGCTTTTTATATTGAAACAAATTGTTTATGCCCTTCATTTTGGAGAGCTCTAAAATATAAGGTAGAACTATAGGAATGTATTTTTACCGCCAACCTAGATCGAGTATGAGTGCTTCCAAATGTGAAATTAGTATTTTATTACCCTTTTAGATAGGTTCCAACATTCACACTTGCCATATTTTACCTGGTCTGTGACTTCCTAATATTACAAAATATTGGTTTTTATATGTTGTTTACAACTATCCCTATATGTTTTGCTTTGTGTCTTGTTGCTCTCATTTGGACCATGTGGGAATGTATCTAGGTGGATCAAGGGTCTTCGTTGATCTCCATGAATACATTCCATCCACTTTTACTTACTCTTATTTACTCATTGAATACTTCCCTTTAATATGCTAATTGGCTAGAATTTGTATGTTGCACAGAATTTGTAATGCCTTGTTTTATAGTAAAAATTGTTTTGGTGCCAAATACACTTGACAACTTGGTTTTAAGGTTGTATGAAACTTAAAATATGCTTGAGTTAGCGTTGGTCACAAATATATCTAAGTACAAATTATTATCACTTATGCACCCTATACCCAACCAACATTGAAAGGCCAAGGGAAAGAGATGACTCAGATGTCCTTCATGCCAATATCCAGAGAGGGTTGGCTCCCTTACTAAATCCTGCATGGGTTTAAGACTAGAGTTGCAGAAAAGAAATTGGAAATAATAGAAAGAGATAGAAAATATGGCCATAGGCCAGAGTGTAGGATTTGGGGTAGACTAACAGTAAGAATTTCCACCAAGCATTATATAGCATATCATAGAAAGTAAGCAATAAAATTAACTCACAATATCGCAAAGAAAACTTTCAGAATCACACTCCAATACTCACTCCCTCACCAACAATGTTCAAACTCAGATTACAGAATTTAAACTTTACAATAGATAATGAACACGAGTAGGAAATAAAAGTGCTAAAATAGAAAGAAATCACATAGAAATCGCTTGCAAAATTTGAAAGTCAAGTTTCTTATATTTATGCAGAGAACTTGAAGAGTTTTCTCGAAGAATGTCTCCTCCTTTCTTACAATGAAATGCTTAGTATTTATAGAGGGATTTGGCCTCTATCATTTAATGCATATACAACAAAATATCGGTAGATCAAAAACTAGCGTGCATATTGTCCTCCTCGACATCAGTGACATCTTCAGTCAACACATTCTCCATGGAGGCAGTGATCCTACTTTGGCAATAGAATCCCATGGGAAATTTGCAGGATTAAATGCTGGAAGGCACCTTCAAGCATCGGTGCATTGGAAAGCAACAAAAATGGACGGTGGAAAATTGCTCCAAAATTTGGCACGTTGAAATCATAGTAATAGCATATAAAAATTAGGAGATTTAGCATTAAATTTTGGTTGACGCGTTGTCACCTTACGCCTTAGAAAAGTAACTCCATTTTGATAAGTGGAATCCATAGTTGGTGCCTTGAAAATGAACAGGAGCATTTCATACTAGTATCTCTACAACCGGGATTCTAAAAACATCACTTTTGATGCCCCAATAATTAAATTTCATCAATTTTTGGCCCTTCAAAAGAAATATCTGCAACAATGGCACTTTGGAAAGGAACTTCACTGAGGCAGAAATTGATTTCGCTCGAAAATATCTTTAATTACAAAATGAGGGCAAAAAAAAAAATTGCCTAAAAGGGGGGGGAATGAATTTCGCTCCAATCTGGGGTGAAAGAGAATGACTTGTGAAAACATGTTTTCTTTCACATTTTTTCTCCAAACTTGCCCTTTTTCTATTTTTGAATTTTTTTCATTTTCCCCTCTATTTCCATTTTTGGCAATTTTCTATTTTTGGAAAATTTCAATTTTTGATAACTTTCTAATTTTGGAAAGTTTCTATTTTTAGAAAATTTCTATTTTTGCCAACTTTCTATTTTTAGAAATTTTCCATTTTGGGGGTCGAAATAGGCATTTCGGGGGCGAAATACCTTTTTTCGGAAATTTTTATTTTTAGAAAGTTCTTATTTTTGGCAAATTTCTATTTTTGAAAACTTTCCCTTTTTGAAAACTTTTCATTTTCGATGACTTTCCATTTTTAGAAACTTTCCATTTTCGACGACTTTTCATTTTTGAAAACTTTCCATTTTAAAACATTTTCCCACTTTCTCCCCAACGAATCAACCTTTGACTTTTTTGACTTTGTAATTGTATTTGCTTCCCCGAAATTGATTTTCTGCCCCAAAATTGATTTTTGTGGTAAAACTTCCTGGAGCCATAACTTTTGATCCGTTCACCCGATTGTCTATTATAATATATTGTTGGAAAGCTTGAGAAAATGTATATCACAAAAAAATCTAAATATCATTTCATCCAATTTTTATTTCACCATTGGATGTATTTCATACTTGGACGAATTTAAAATTTTATTTTTTAGTGTGGCAAAAATGCCAACACTTTTGGTGACTCGTAGGGTATTCAGCTTGTCTAGATGCAATCGATCCCAGGGACTTTATCCATTAAGAAATGGAGTCACAGTCGCCTGTTGCATCAAATTGTTTACTGTTTGCATCAACTTCTTCCTGCACTTCTTGATATTGTTTAGTCGCCTATTCATATTTTCACCCAACACAAGGAACTTCACCGAGATTGAATGATTTTCTCTATTTCAGAGTGCTCTGGAAAGACTTCGATCTCAGATGCCAACAACTCTGTAATCCAAAAATAAAATAGAAAAAAATAAATAGAGGCTACTGAGGATTTGGCTTAATGAAAGGAGTAGAAATGGATGAGGCCACAGTTCCACTCACCCTTGATGAGGTTGGTATACTCACAACAACAATGGAATTAACTGGAGTGAAAGATGATATGAATGACAATGGAATGGAACACAGGTTAGGGTCAGAGGTAAAAAAATTGGAATATGGAGGAATGGAGGAAATGGGAATGACGAAAGGAGCATTAGAATGACTGTGAAATAATGGGAATAGAAGTGGTGGGTACAGTGAATGAAAGTGAAGTGGAAGGAGGTACTGCAAAATGAAGGGAAACAATCACCAAATTCTCATGGTTAAGAGAAAAATGTGTACTTGCGGGTTCCAACACCATTTGAGCCAATGACATGGGTGGTTGTAATCTTAGATGTTTTTTTTCTATTTTGTTTTTGTTTAAATTCACACCATTTAGTTCCCTCAACACTTTATTTATTAGTCGAACTATTTACAATATTTACACAAAAAATTACGACATGATTGGCATACCGCCACCATAAACTTGGCTTTGAATTCTTATCTAGTGAATCTGCAGTGTTCAGACTAGATTTGATTATACTTCAGGTAATATTTGAAGTTTGGCTATCCTCTTTCCAAAGTTTGCCAGGTTGCAAGCCATACACAATGTGGCATGTTATCATGCATGTCAGTACTCATACAATTACTAAATAATATGGCAAAAATATTTACCATATGGGATATTTCTTCGAGTATTGATTGCGGTGATGGCTGGAACCAATGCTACCACTTTTGAGAGTCCACTAGCTACGGGATCTTCAGTTTGTGCTCCTCTAACTCATTTATGTGACAGTAGGATATTTCTGATGATAGCCCTATTGTTAGGATCTCCTCAGGACCAATATCCTAATGAGGTATACTTATTAGATCTCAATCAAGTACTTGTGTGCTATGCTTAGGGATACAAAAAGGGTGCAAAATTGTACCCTTTTTGCACTCAGAGTTTGTCGTTAGACTCTTCTCTTCTTCTCGATCCTTCTCCTGAAGAAAGTTGCAAGCTACCATATTGTTCATTACTAGAGCAGTTCTTGCAAAGTCCCTTCGTTGGACCTGGATGAGATCAGCCTCTTGTGCTCCACACAACTGTGTTTCAGGTATCCACACAGTTTAAAGGATCTTCCATTGTGCAAGACATACGAGAGAAACAACTATCGGAGAGAGTTATGGAAAAGCAGTTTCTCTCCACTATATTTTTCTCAATTGGAGTAGGAGTTGCTCTGCTTGTACTGCTTCCTAAAATATTTGAGGGGATCTTTATTCTCCATATTGCAATAGGAGGAGGCTTATATCCGAGTGGAAAGCCCAAATATAGTAGAGGTGGGCCTGAGCGGGTGTTGACTAGAGATTCTTTGGAATTATCCTTCAACTCCTCCAAAATCGGATATTGAAGCCTGTGATGCTCTTTAGAGGTGCTCTCGTGATGGAAGAGGTGCATCACGAGTTGAAAGGGATCCTAAGAGACATAAAATGTGTCAACTAGTGCACCTGCTAGGTCCGCCCATGAGCAAATGCTCTTATACCCAAGCATTTTGTACCATTACATCGCCCTTCCTTCTAGAGATAAGACCAGAAGTCTGATCATGACACCCTCATGGGCTATGCCATGGAGGGTCACTAGAGCAGTGACATCTTTGAGGTGCTCTCAGGCCATTCCCTTATTGCCATTGTATTTTGTCAGGGTCTTCAAGGCGCTTTTGAGAATCTCATGCTGACTTTAGATATTCAGAGGGCCAGGATCATCCCACCTGGGATAACATACCTATGCCATTATAGTAGTGGTCCTCAAAGATCATGGTCCTTACTGTTGATTCAAAGTCACGAAGTGAACATTATTTCTCTGCTTGTGAGGTCAAGGTTGCTCACCAAACCTTGATTTCTCTAGGGTGTTTTATTTTAGTATAAAAGGCATCCATGATCAAGAGATCTAAATCTTCGACTCAACAAAGTCACTAGGTGATTTTTCCAGATGAAGGCAAGTCAGAGATTCATCAAACTCATGCTCCCTTAAAATATAGAGATTGTTCATCCCATTAGGCTTGCCAAAAATTGATGGTCACAAATTTGTCTAAGTACAAAGTATTATCACTTGTGTGCCCTAGACCCAACCAACATTGAAAGGTCGAGGGAAAGATATGTCCTTCGTGCCAATCTCTAGAGAGGGTTGGCTCCCTTACTAAATCCTACATGGGTTTAAGACTAGAGTTGCAAGAAAGAAATTGGAAATACAAAAACATATGGGAAATATGGCCACAGGTCAAAGTGTAGGATTTGGGGTGGACTAATAGCGAGAATTACCACCAAGCATTATATAGCATATCATAGAAAGTAAGTAGCAGGATTAACTCACAATATCCCAAAGACAACTTTCAGAATCACACTCTAGTACTCACTCCCTCACCAGCAATGTTCAAACTCAGATTGCAAAATTCAAACTTTACAACAGATAATGAACGCGAGTAGGAAATAGAAGTGCTAAAATAGAAAGAAATCACATAGATATCTCTTGAAAAATTCAAAAGTCAAGTTTCTTATATTTATGCATAGAACTTGAAGAGTTTTCTCGCAGAATGTCTCCTCCTTTATTACAATGAAATGCTTAGTATTTATAGAGGGATTTCGCCTCTATCATTTAATGCATATACAACAAAATGTCGGTAGATAAAAAACCAACGTGTATATTTTCCTCAGCATCAGTGACGTCTTCAGTCAACACATTCTCCATGGAGGTAGCGATCCTGCTTTGGTGAGAGAATCTCATGGGAAATTCGTAGGATTAAATGTTGGAAGGCACCTTCAAGTGTTGGTGTGTTGGAAAGTAGCAAAAATGGACGATGGAAAATTGCTCCAAAATTCGACATGTTGAAATCACAAGAATAACATATAAAAATCAGAAGCTTTAGCATTAAATTTTGGTTGATGCGTTGTCACCTTATGCCTTAGAAAATTAACTCCATTTTGATAAGAAGTGGAATCCATAGTTGGTACCTTGGAAATCAACAGGAGCATTTAATATTGACATCTCTTCAACCGGGATTCTAAAAATATCACTTTTGATGCCCCAATAATTAAATTTCATCAATTTTTGACCCTTCCCAAGAAATATTTGCAACAATGGCGCTTTGGAAAGGAACTTCACTGAGGCAGAAATTGATTTCGCTCGAAAATATCTTTAATTGCCAAAGGAGGGCAAAAATAATTAATTTCACCTAAAAAGGGGGGAATGAATTTCGCTCCAATTTGGGGTGAAATTGACTTTGACTTGTGAAAACATGCTTTCTTTCCCCTTTTTTCTCCAAACTTGCTCTTTTTTCCATTTTCAGAATTTTTTCATTTTCGCCTCTATTTCCATTTTTGGCAATTTTCTATTTTTAGAAATTTTCCCTTTCGACAAATTTTTTATTTTTAGAAATTTTCTATTTTTAGAAAAAATTCCATTTTTAGAAAGTTTCTATGTTTGGAAACTTCCTATTTTTGGGCTGAAATTCCATATCGGGTGTCGAAAAGGCATTTTTGGGGGGCAAAATACCTTTTTCGGAAATTTTTCTATTTTTGTAAAGTTTTTATTTTTCACAACTTTTTATATTTGGAAAGTTTCTATTTTTGAAAACTTTCAATTTCGAGGTCCGAAAAGGACATTTCAGAGGGAAGGGGGCAAAATGCTTTTTTCGGAAATTTTTCTATTTTGGAAAGTTTCTATTTTTGGTGACTTCCTATTTTTCAAAGATTTCTCTTTTCGAAAACTTTTCATTTTCGGTGACTTTTTCTTTTCGAAAACTTTCCATTTTCGACGACTTTCCATTTTCAAAAACGTTCCATTTTCAAAAAATTTCTCACTTTCTCCCCAACGAATCAACCTTTGACTTTTTAAACTTTGTAATTGCATTTGCTTCCCCGAAATTGATTTTTTGCCCCGAAATTGATTTTTTGTGGTAAAACTTCCCAGAGCCATAACTTTTGATCCGTTCACCCGATTGTCTATTGTAATATATCATTGGAAAGCTTGAGAAAATATCTATCACAATGAAATATCTAAAGATAATTTCATCCAATTTTTATTTCACCACTGGATATATTTCATACTTGGACGAATTTAAAAATTTATTTTATAGTGTTGCAAAAATGCCAACAATTAGCCATAAACCATAATATGTTTATTTGCTTTATTTTCTATGCAACTCTGCCAACAAAAATCATGCAAAAACAATCATAAAAATGCTAAAAATAGTCAAAAATAGGGATAAGTGTTCTACACATTAAATCATGCAAACAATAACAAATAATTAATTCTAATCACATATTTGGCATAAAATAATAGTATAATTATTTTTTATGATAGTATTTTAATGTTCAAAATATAACAAAAATGAGGTATTTATGGGCCTCTTCAATATGCATAAAGCATATGACCGAGTCTCATGGAGCTTTATAATTTGAGTTCTAGGGAAATTTGGTGCCTTACTAGATTAGATTTGTCAAAGCTTGTATATCATCAGCAAAATTATCAATATTAGTTAATGGATCATCAACTGGTTACGTTAGCAGTTGTAGAGGTATTTATTAGGGGATCCTATGTCTTTGTATTTGTTTGTTTTATTGGTTGTCTTTGGAAAGATCTCTAAAGGTGAATCCCATAGTAGTGGGAATCAAACCTATAACTACCATTAACCTGTTCTCACACCATCAATTTGCTGATGATATATTATTATCCTTTTTAGCTTTAATACCTCAATCTAGAGCTGTCAAAGAGACCCTCCAGGACTATGAAAGAGTGGCTAGGCAAAAAGTGAGTTTGAGAAAACTAAGGTGTTCTTCCTTAATACTCCTCCCGATAGGCAGACAAAAATTGTTGAGATCTTGGGATGTGAGATTGACTCCCTTCATTCAGTTTATCTGGGATTGCCAATGCTCAAAGGGGGATTAATACTTCTCTATGGGAACTGGTTGTAGAAAGAGTTCAAAGAAAATTGGTAAGATGGAAAGGGGTACTTTTGAGCCAAGTAGGTGAATTATGCTAGTTAAGTCTACTCTACAGAGCATACCAGTGTACTTCCTATCTCTCTTTCAGATTTTGGGAAGTATTCTTCAAAAAAATGAATAAATTTAGAGATCCTCTCTTTTGATTGGTTTTGAGGATAAGAAGAAGTTCTCACATGTGGTATGAGATCAGGTGTGTAGTGGGAAAGATTTGGGAGGTTTGGGCTTAAAAAGAATGAAAATGTTAAACAAAACACTAATAGCTAAATAGGGCTAGAGATTGATTCAAAAAAATAATGTTAATTGGGTTAGAATATTGGTAGCTAGATATTTAGGTAACACTGGTCCTACCCTTGGTTTAGCATTCTAGCACATCAATGTTAACAGTTGCTTTGATATCGTAAATGATGGAAAATGAGTGTTAGGTAATGGGTAGAGCATTGATTTTTGGAAAGATACATGGGTAGCTAATAGACCATTAGAATCATATCCTCACTTGAGTCTAGTGGAACCAATCACAAGCCAAGATTTTGGGCCAAAGGTATGTGACTTCATTGTCTTTGTTAATGATAGAAAATGTTGGAAACCATTTGTTTTTCTAGGGATTTCATAGGAAGAAGAGATTGTGTTAAAATGTTTGATGGACATCCTAAAGTGGATGGTTATCCCTAACTAGGATAGGCCATACAAATTGGTATGGTGGGTTGAGAAGGATGATTGCTTTTCCTGTTAAGTTAACCTACTTGTTATATATTCCCTTTGATCCTCGGTTTCCTTTTAGTAATATCTGGTTGAAGGGTACCACCCACAAAGTTAATGTTTTCTTTTTGTTGGAAGCTCAAGGGAAGTACCTCACATTGGATAATTTGTAGAAAAGGGGATTAGTTATCCCGAATAGATGCTACCTATGTGGTAGTGTTGAAGAATCACCTGTGCACCTATTATCTGATTGTCCCTTCTCTTAGTCTATCTTCTCCTAGTTCTTGAGGACCATTAGTGTGGTTTGGATTTTCCTAAAGTTATTGTCTGACTTGATCATTCAATGGAGGTCTCCCTTTCTGTCTTCACATATTCAAGATTTTTGGTCCTTTGGTTTACCTCATGTTTGATGGTGTATTTGAAAGGAGAGGAATTCTAGAGCCTTTAAAAATATCTCTCATTCGGTTGAGTTTGTGGCACTTTGTGCTATTCCTACCATTTTTTAGAATGTGGATGCAATTTATTTAGATAAGGTCACTTTTTTTGGGGAGTTGGCAATGGATTCGAATCTTGTATTTAGAGATTATTCTCCCAAACATTACCCTAAATATCTTGCTATACATACTACTATTTGGAAACCTCCTCCTCCTGGTTGGTTGAAGCTAATTTTTTATGGAGCTTCTAAAGGGAATCTTGGACCGGTTGGTGTAGGGGGATTGGTTAGGGACTCTAATGGGAGGATTTTATTGGCTTTATCTAAAAAATTATATCATCAGACCAGTCATTTTGCAAAGGCATGAGCTCTCTTTTAAGGGGTTTGTAAACTAGAAATTTTGAATTTCAGGAAGATAATTTTTGAATGGGGTTCTCTCAATATCATTAATATGATAAAAGGTGTTAAGGTCCCTTCTTGGATGATAAAAAATAAACTTCCTAAAACCCAAAGATATATTTTAACCCTTGAAGCGGTTGAGATTAAACATGTTTACAAGGAGGGAAATAGATCGACAAATTTTTTAGCAAACTTGGAACTTTTGCAAGAAAGATGCACAATTTGGAAAGAGGATTTTCTAGATGGACTAAATCAAATACACAATGAAATATCGAGGATATAATTTATGTTTTCAAATGGATTTGATACGCGATAGTTGGGATGACCTGGAAAAATGTGTTGTTTATCCTGCTCAACTATTATGTAGCTTTGTTGGTTGTCTGTATTGTGGATGCTTTTTGGTTTTCTATGTTGATATATTTATTCCTTATTTACAATTTATTGGTTTATCCACTCTTGTAAAAGGTTTGGGGCACCTTTAAAAACCCCTTCATCCATCTTATCAAAAATAAAAAATACCAAATATTTTCAACAAACATAGGCAACTCATAAGGTTTAGCTGCAATTAACTAGTCTTAGGGATTGGCCATATATCTAATATTATTTTTAAATAATTGTTTGAACTTCACTAAATTATTTTTAAGACACCAAATACTGACCAAAAAAATGGAAGACTAAAGCCAAATCTATCCAAGCAATATTGAAGATAAAATTGAAGGTAATATTGAAGACTGAAATTGAGAATAAGAAAGGAGTAAATAGGACAAAAATAATGGGGCAACCATTGCAATGTGGAGCTGTTTTCTCCAAATTCTCTTGCAAAGAGGTTAGTTTAGGTTAATAATAAACAAATATTAACATATAATCTTAAAAATATTAAATATTTTCAACGGTTAATGGGATTATTTTGTACAATCATAGAACTCACCCAGATACAAAACAATGTAATCTAAAAACTAAAAGTATTTTCTCCTCCATTTCTTTTTGGAGTACAAATAATCCACAAAATCCAATTGCAAAGCTTGTCATCCACTATTGTTAATATAAACTTATAAAAGCTATTATTTCAAAATTTAAACTATAGAAAGGCTAATAGATCAATTTTAATATATTTAACCTTAAATATATAATGTTTTAATAATGAATAATACATTCAAATAAATATTAATAATAAGCAAATACTCACATATACTCTTAAAAATACCAAATATTTTTTGAAGTTGATGGGATTATCTTGTACAACAAAAGAACATAGCCAAATACAAAACAATGTCATCTAAAAGTTATAAATATTTTCTCCTTTATTATTTTTAGGCAATGAGGAGTGTAAATACTTCCCAGAATCCAACTACAAATCTTGCCATCAACTATTGTTAATATAAACTTATAAGTTATTATTTCAAACTCTAAAATGCATTCAAAAAAGTTGAACTAAAGGATTTTCTAAATAAAGCTTATGAGAAGTATGATCTCATATTAAAAGGTTTTTCAAACCAAAAATGGAACCCATAATAACAACCACCTACAACCAAACAACATCATTATACAATTTAAAAGATGATAGTGCTGGTTTTTTGGTAAGGTAGGCCCCAACCCTAGAATGTGAGAATGGAAATAGCAGGTCGATCAGTCGGGCTTGAAATTTTAAAATAGATCCCAAAGTTTCTCAATAACTTAAAGGATGGATCACTTTTTAATTCCTTAGATAATGGGAATAAAGACTAATGGATCAATTTAAATAATATTTAACGTCAAATATATAATGTTTTAAGAATAAATAATTCATTCAAAATAAATATTAATAACAAATTAATATTTTCAACAACTATTCACATAGACTCTTAAAAATATCAAATATTTTCAATAGCTAATGGTATTATCTTGTACAACCAAAGAACTCAGTTAGATACAAAACAATGTCATCTAAAAACTAAAAATATTTTCTCCTTCATCTCTTTTTGACAATAAGGAGTGCAAATACTCCCAGAATCCAACTGCAAATCTTATCTCCTATAAAAATTTGATGAATGTAGAAGTATTTTTATCATATTAGGTATATATAATAGTGGTATAAGAGGCCAATTTTGTGAGATAAATTAAATTATTTATAATTTGAAGGTGAAATGGTCCATAATTTAGGCAAGAGTGGTTGGCAATTTAAAATAAAAAAGATAAAATTATTATCAAAGTGGGGCGAACCAACCCTAAAAATGTTTGCTCCTAGAAATTTTGGGTGAATGGGTTGACTTCTAGGGTCCTCATATTCGCCAATTTTTAATTTTGAAATTCCCAATATTTATGAATTAACAATGATTCACCACTATGCATAACCTTGATCATATGATATTAAATAATGTCTTAGAAAATTTTAGAATTTGGAAAATGTTAGGTAGCATTAACATTTAATAGGTTGGTTGATCGATCATGGTATTGTTTGATGGTTTTAACCAAATAGGCAGATTGTGATAGGCTCATAATGCCTATAAATACATGTTTTATGTTCAATACAAATCAATGAAGGATTTAAGGTTCTTTAGCATCCAAATCCACATCAGGTATTATATTGGCAAGGTCAATATGACACAACATAAGGAAATCAAAGAAGAGGGTAGAAGATTCAAACTTGAGTATTTTGAATGCAAAGGGTACTAAGCTACCTAAGCTAGCTAGTCAAGCTATGTGCATGGTGCCTTCTTCATGAAAAATAATGGCCTCCACTAGATGAATAGGGAGGCCATTACATGCCCAAATACAATGACATTGATGTAAATGAAAAATAGATCCCGTAGCTTAAACCAAAGACCTCCAAACATAAAACCTTATGTACCATTTTTCTAGCCAACTTGTTATCGCATGCATTGATGAGAAATTAAGTAATACCCATCTCCTATGTGTATGCAATAAATATACAATTTCCTTTGTACAATAATGGATGTGGAAACTGAATCCTTGACCTCTTTCACATAGTCAGCATGTCACCCTATCCTATGGTGAATGACAAGGATATTAATCCTTGGACTATAATGCTTGAAGTAAACCATGTAGAAGTGAGAAAACATAATCCAATGGAATAAATATTGTCATCCTCAAACCTATAACACAAATCAATGGATAAATACACATGTCGTATAATCAATATTTCACTCATCCAAGACAAGTTATAAATATGAAATTTCCTTGAATAAGCCTTTGCAAATGCTAATGATGCCAAATAGTTGGCCTCATAAATCAAAGTTGATACACATATAAGAATAATTTGTTAATCAAACAATGTGAAATCACATCAAGACAAGAACAATGAATGTTGATCCTTTGAATTTCTTCCAAATGTTACCATCCTAATATTCTAAACATATTGACCCTTTTTGAGTTCATCCTAAGCGATAATAAACTTTTATCTCCATAATATATTAATTCTTAAAATAAAAACATGTTAACAATATTTTTTGAGTTTGATGAACTCATTCACATATTCAAATAAGATGGCATTGAATACAAAAAATTAACTTTAGAATCCTTGATTTCCTCTATACAAAATGACCTTGATATTTGGAGTAATAAAGTATTTCTTTTGCCCCTTATGAAGAAATGATTATAAATTTTTAGAAAGTAATTTTATCATTTTATCTTATGATCAAAGAAAGTTGGAGAGGCTTTGAAAAAATATTTACAAGTGATGATGCTCCATACCCGCTCTTATGCTATGTTGGATTTTGTAGTAATTCATTGAAATAAATAGAAGCCTTTCATCAAATTAAATCATAAAGCAAAATATTAGAGGGCAAAAGGAAAGAGTAGTTGATGCTAAAATATGGAAGGATGACCTTGGGCACCCATAGAAATTATCAATATAAAATCACATTAATATGATGGATTAGATGGTTGAGGCGTATTTATACCAAATATTGATGATAATTACAAGTTATTAAATATTTTCCCATAAAACATTAAGCATACAAGGCTAACAAAGGTTGATTATGACAAGGTTAAACCATGGGATCATTGAGTAATTATATTTAATTAATAATTATTATATTACATATTTATTGAGTAGGCTTATAGATGATTACATCACATAATGTTCATTTTTTCTAATAAAGTCTAACTACACAACTTTCAACATAAGACAGTGCACATAAAATTAATTTAGAAAACTCAAAAAGGTTAAAATTAAAAAAAAATACATTAGCACATGTAAAAAAATTATAGAAAAGCTCTTCTCCAAAACTATGGCTAACAGGCTGTAAAACACCCTACCCCTCATCATTGACCCTTGTCAAGACAACTTTGTAGAAGGGCAATTTATCATAGATGGTAAAATCACTATAAGTGGGAATGCAGGATTATTTATGAAATCAGAGTTTCCTAGGATTTTCTTTTCCACAAGGATTGGATAAAATTTGTCAAGAAATATGTCTATTTTTCTAGTTTCTTTATTATTATCAATGGCTTTATAACTATTTACTTTAGAAACTCTAAGGGCCTTAGGCAAGGAGACTCTCTCTCCCCATCATCTTGGTTGAAGCATTAGGGAGATCCCTAAAATATGCTTCTAATCAAGGTATCATTGCTGGAATTAGGTTAGCCTCCTTCCTAAATCCTATAACCCAACAATAATTTGTTGATGATACTATCCTAGAAATAATCTCTTCAATCTCGTAGGCTAGAGCTATCAAAGAAATTTTGAGCCTTTATGAAAGTGTGGTAGGGTAAAAATTCAATTATCTAAAGAGAAATATTTTCTTCCTCAACACCCCTATCAGAAGGAAAATAAAAATGGATCAATCCTTGGTATGGTTTAGATATCCACAAAATATTTCCCTTGGTGTCTTGGTACCAAGTCTACTCCAAGAAAGAATCAGGAGGATTGGAATTTGAGAAAGTCAAGTAGATGAATAGAGCCCTAATTTCTAAGCATAGATGGAAAATGCTAAAACAAGATAACACAATATGGGTTTAGATTCTCATTGCCAAATATCTCTAGAAAGGAAGAAATATCTTTGAGGAACCCTCACCTCCCAACGAGTCAGCGTTCTAGAACTTCCTCCTCAAGACTAGATATCTCAATTAAAAAGGAATTAGGTGGAAACTAGGCTCTGGCAACCTGATAGAATTCTGGAGAGATCCTTGGATATTTAATTTCCCTCTTATATTTGATCCAAAGTTGGTCATTCTAGAAACCATCACTGCTTGCATCTTAGGCAACAAAGTCTTTGATTTCATTGAAATTTCCAATGGGAGGAAATTTTAGAAGTCTATCCCTAGTGGATACCTAAGTGATAGGGAAGACAAGGCTAGAAAATATATCTCTAGGATGCTGAGAATATATTTCATCCAAAACTCAGAGATCAAGGACTCCTTAATTTGTAAGGTAAACAATAATGGCCTCTTCTCAATAAAATATACCTATTTTTTAGAAGAAGAAAAAGGAATCTACTGGTTTCCTATAAAATAAGTTTAGCACAAACATCTTCTTCCAAACGTATTCTTTTCCTTTTAGCTTTTTATTCAAAATAATATTCTCTCTACCAACAACCTTTATTCAAGAGGAATGATAATATCTAATAGATGCTACCTATGCAAAGCTAGTTGTGAATCCACTCGACACCTTTCTCTAGATTGTACCTTCTAATTTGTTCTTTATTTCTTGCTTAGTACCTTTGGTTACTCTTGGGCCCAAATCAATTGTATTAAGGAATTATTCCTATAATGGACCCCTTATTCTATAGAGAAATATTAATATCCTTGTGGTCCTTCTGTTTGCCCCATTTCCTATGGGGAATTTGCAAGAAAAGAAACAACAAAGACTTTTGGAATGATTTTAGAGATCCCATTTTTTTTTATATTAGAATTCTAGAGGCTACAAAGGAAAACATATCCATAATCCATCTCCAATATGGAAATGAAAACATACTATAATATTGGTTGGCTAACTCTCTTAGCCTCCCCAATATCTCTCCTACTCTTTTGAATCCTAGCAAAGTGGACTGATCCTGAGTTATATGTACTCCTCCTCCTCTTGGATAGATCAAATTAATTTTTTATAGGATAGCCAAGGGTAAATTGAGGAATTTTGGATTTGGTGGTGTTATAAGAGATGAAAAGGGATATATGCTTCTAGCCTATGTAGAAAACATGGGGCTCCATACTAGTCATTTTGTAGAAGCAAGAGCCTTACCCCAAGGAATCAAACTTTTCGAAAAAATTCCTTTAAAGAATGTTATCATCAAAGAAGACTCCATGAACATTATAAATATGCTAAAATGCACTCAATATTTTATTTGGAGCATAGAAAATCTCATGGAGGAGGCCAAAAGAACTATGTTGGAGTTGGAAAATTCCTTAATCTAGCATGTTTATCATGAGGGTAACCAAGTTGTTGACTCCCTTACTAACCTTGGCATAATCTAGGAAGATCTATCTATTTGGAGTAGAAAAATTTCTCCCACCCTCCTATAAATTGCATCCATTATGGGTTGTACCCCCCTATTTAACCTCAATTTAGGACCCCTTTTTTGGGTTAGGTTTTCTCCTACTAAGCCCTTTGGTTTTTTATTTTTCCTCCCTTTCACCATTTTGGCCCATCATCTTCTCTACCCTCATTTCCTCCTCATGGGATACACTAAAGATCACCTCTTCTAGCTAGTATTTTTGGCCTCTCTTCATCGCAAACACCCCTTTATCCTTTGCTTTGAAGTCTCTAATGTGGTTGTTGATTTTTAACTCTTTTCTTAACCTTTTTTGGCCACCAATCATAATTTTTACTTAAAAAAGCTTGCCAAGACACCTAATATATTAAGGTACTTGGTCTTGCCCATGCCATAATGTGGCGTGTTTCACAGGACTCCTCCCTCAGTTCAAATTTGGAACTACAACTTACCCTTGATTTCTTCTAATGATTGCCTTGGCATTTTATTATCTTCCAATGGCAATAAAAACAAATTCTTGTGGCTTCTCTTCCCTAGGATTTGATGACACATATATCCAACATCCTCACCTCCAGTTGACCTTGTGATCATGCTCATCAACCCACCAGTGACCATCCCTAATGAATGCATGTGGCCAAATATTTCCACTCTCTTCTTGTACCGCTTGAAGGCGTTAGCCCCAAGGAGGATATTTTAGTAGGGTAAGTATTTTCATCTATTTGGGAAGGTTTTATTTCCATTTTTTATTGGCTCATATTTTGAAAACTTCTTATTTCATAATTTGAAATGGTATTGTTATATTAAGGATAGCTCTAGCCCTAGTTTCTCCATGATCGACCCTTTACTTCTCCCCTCCCTCCCATCCTTTGAAAGAAGTTGTGATAAAAATTGCTTAAGGAGTATACATTTAGTGCATGTTGTTTACATATTGACCACCATTTTGATGGTGGTAGATAAAGCAGACCTCCATATTTTGGCTCAATATTTTAATTTTAATTAATTAATTAACAAACTAACTAATTAATTAATTATGCACTTTTATTTATTTTTGTAAAAGTTGTATTAAGTGCATAGTAAAAATATTTATAAGATTTTAAGAAATTGAGTCCACTTACAATTGTAGAATTGTAAAAATATCTATTGGATCTTTGAGGAGATAAATTTTACTACTCCCATTTGAAATTTTGTAATTCTTTGTGGACTTGTAATGGAGTGCAATTTTGTGGTACCCAACACTCCCTCCTCTTGATGGATTCCACTTTATCCTAAATGGGAATTAATACACTCCCTTAGTAAGAGTTGAAGTCACCATTGTGACTTTTTGAAGGTATCCCTCCAATTCATGCCTTCTTTCACCTTTCTATTTGCTCCTCAATACAAGTGAACCTCGTAACTAGTAATCTCCTCTATCACACTTGGTGGTTGTAGTGACTGGTTATCCATGCAATTTGGTAAGATGAAAAAATTACCATAAGGACACTTGGAGGATTTGTACCTTTGTTATTTTTTCCTTTTTGTTTCAACATGCAATATTTGGTGAAGACGATTGCATACTTGCTACCATGGCTTTTTAGCCTTGTTGCTTATGGGTGCTCCCATTGCAAGAGTGGTATCAATTCTCATTTATATTGGGGTAGTTATCTATTCTTGAGTGGAATCTCTAGTAATCGTATACATATTGTGCTTGAGCAAAGCTTTGAGATGATTCTATGTTTCTTATTTTAAAGAAAAATGTTCTAGCAAGGTCTCTCTTTTTTTCTTCACATTAGAGGATTGTATTTTTTGGGCACATCCATTGGATATCTCCCAATTTATTATACAATATTTGGAGTCTAATTCTTCTTAATTTGGGATGAATTATAAGGATTGCTTAAGAAGCATACATTTAGCTCACATTAGTTTTATGTTATTAGCTTAAGTTAGCTTTCCTTATGCTATTTCAGGATGCAATATGATTTGCCTTATTGGAAGATATTGTGAATAATGTAAGTTTGGCATCTTGTATGCCTATATTATGTTGCAACTTTAATAGAATAGACAATTGGATTTTAAATCCTTTGCAAGTTGCTTCCTTTCTTGTGCATTCCTAAATATGGTTGATATGGATAACAAAGTTGAACCCATTATCCTTAGACTTGGACAAGTTGGTGTAAGAAATTCTAGAAAATGTGATTTTTATACCATTTCTCAAAACATTTGATGACCACGACAATGACCTATCTAAGGAAATGACCCTGAGCTAGAATTAAGGTAGAGTCAATGTTAGGGGACTGAAGTTCACCATCAATCCCACTTTGATAGCTGAGTTTTGGGTCTCCCTACTACTGGAAAAAGTATAAACAGAGACAAATATGTTCTAGCCAATGAATTGCTACTATTCAAGGACCAAGGGTAAAATCTCCATAAATACAAAAATGGCATTCTTAGGGAGTTCCTACCCAAGACCTATGACAAAGTGGTCATCCTCATCATCCATTATTTCATGCTGGATGGGCATATATCATAATTTTAGAATGCAAAAAAAATAATAAAATTCATAATTATTACTATAGTGAATATAATAAATATAAATCTTGTTAATGAAAGATATGGAGCATTGAAAATTTCACTAATGGTAATAATTAATAAAATAAAGGACAATGACAAGTTTTGTAATGGTGAACTTAATCACAACATCAATAACACAAACAATTTGGAATTTACTTACAATGCCTAATAAAGAAGATCTAAAATAATGATGCTTGGAAATATAAACTAATATGATGACTTGACCTGACTCTTAGAATATGAAGATCATAAAAAAATAGGAAGGCAATATGGCAACTAAAACTACTATAGTGAGACTAATGTTACAATAGGTTAACAATAGTGATAATATTGTAGTAGCAATAATACAACTAATAATAAATTCTCAATGATGAATACAAAGAATGCATAAATATATTAAAAAACAAAATTACAAATAACCATACAAATGGCATGAGGAACACATTTTAAGTTTAACATGTGAATTTGGATGTCCTCAAATTTAATATGTCAAGGTTGTGGTTTTATGGTACAACAATACAAAAATAAAGAACAAAAGTGGTTTAACATGTGATAATATGATCAAATGGTGTTAGCTCACCTAGTTAGATTCCTTGATATTTAAGGATGAGACCAAGTTTTAAATCTTGCCAAGAGATACATGGATAATATCCAAGTTTTATTGTAATACCACTATATGGTGATGATGTAATATGGGTGGGGTCCATTTCAATTCCATATAAATAATTAAAAATATATATATGATAGTATGATCATGGTGTGGCAACATAAAAATAAATTCCAAAAGGATTTAAACGTATGATGAGATGAGGGAGTGTTAGTTAGGAGTGAGTGCGAGCCAAAAATAAGGCTTTCTTTTTTCTCAATTTAGAAAACAAGTCTTATGGGTGTGAGAAAGAAGCATGAGTAGGAAGTAAAGTATGATCAAGAAACAAGCACCACTTCTTCTTGTTCTAGATATTAAGAGAAAACTAAAAAGTAAATTATTCATTTGAAGAAAATCCAAGTGACATGGTAAGAAAGTCCTTACTCGCAGAAAAACTAAATCTATGGTAAACCCTATTTGGTATACCAATACTATACAAGAATTGATTATCAAGGATGAGATGATCAAGATGATATAATAGTTTTTAAATTAGTAGGTTAATATATAAGTTCCATGCATATCAGCTAGGTTTTTGAAAAATTCAAAACTAGATCAAGTGGAAGTGGATATTAAATTCAAATTACTTCATAACTTTTCTTTTGAAAGGATTTTTCCTCATTATCTTTTCTATTTCAAAAATAAGGGATAATATAATGGACGGTGGTCCTTGGTTTAGGGGCAAAGATGCATTATATTTAAGACCATGGAGTGAGAAATTCTTTTATGGATATAGAGACTATTAAAAGGATTTTGGTATGGATTAATCTTTTTGGACTTCCTTATTAGCTCATTGGTAAGGATGTTTGAAGAATTATTAACAATACTTTAAGAATTTCATCCAAGAGGGACCAACTATTAAGGAGATAAAGCATGATATGTACACTCAAATATGTGTTGCCATGGTTATTTAAAAACCTTTAGCATAGTCCATTAGGATTAAATTTGAATCGATAAAATGGGATCAACAGGTGGATTACGAAAACATTATATTCTAATATCACAAATATTATGAGACTAGACACATGGCAAGAGATTGCAAAGTGAAAATAATGGAGAAAGAGATGGAAAATTTTGGGCATGAGATAAACTTTAATATGAAACAAGGAGATTATATCATAGTAGAAGTTGGGTCAAATCAAGGATTTTTCACTCCTAAGAAAGTAGAAAAAAACCCTTTTGCATTATCAAATGGCAAAGGCCATTACACATTTCTCAAAGCAACCATTAAAAGAAAAATATGACACAAGGAATGCATAATTACAATGCATGATTTAAATTTTAGGAGCTACAGGTAAGAAGGAATATGATGAGGTAAAGTTTAATGCAAATGAGGTGAAGGAAGTCAAGGTTAATCTAGATAAACCTTATTTATTTTCCTCAAGTAGCATAAAATCCTTTCCTTGTAATAAAAATGAAAGTAGTATAGAGTATCAATTGCACTTTAGGGTTTCAAGAACAACATAATTAAGAAATTCATATGTAGGATATCAATGGAAATTTAGGGTTTACAAGGTAGCATAAGAAAGTAATTACTATGGAGGATTGTCCTTGTACTTCAAGGTTTCTAGAGAAACATAAATAATAAAGAGTTTATAAGGCTATTCTTGAATTATAGATTCATTAGGATATCATACATCTTTAGATGTTAAGTCTCATTATGAAAAATATGGAAAATTAGAAGATATTAATGAAGATGAATGTGATGTTGGGAATGGAAAAAGGAGAAAAAGGTTGTCAAAGCATGAATAAAGAGAAAAAGAAACTCAAAGGGATATTTATTTGGGAAGCAAAATAAAAGTATCCTAGCTATTAACATGAAGTGGGGCTAATCCCACTAATAAAAACAAAAAAGTGATGATAAAAATTATATCATAGAATATTAGGGGTATGAATAATGATGGCTTTTGAAGCCTTAATATTAATATGAAACTCACACGATAATTTCCACATAATCAAATATATGATAGCTGCAATATAGTAAGATCAAATATAAATGTAACCAGAGTAATATGAGCCAACTAATGTGTAAATCAAGGCTAATAATGTATCAAATAACCTTTATAAATAAGTAGCAATATGAATGCATAAATAGCTTGAATAATACAATATAATAAAACTTACAATATTAGTTTCTTAGGTGTATGCAAACTTTATTACTCCACTTCCACTTACAAATGTATCATAAAGCTTTGTAACAATGATCACAATGTAGACAATGTAGACAATTTTGTTTGTCATTTAGATAATATCCTCTATGAATTAATTTATAACCATTTTAGGATGACTCTTTGATTACTTGAATCTTCCTTTTCATTATGCCAAGTCTCATGACTCTTGGCTTCTCTACTTGATACTTGCATACACATGACTCTATCTTGTATGCACACTTGGACATGAATCTTCACATAACACTTCCTAATCTAATAACACATGTGCACACTTACATATGAGACAATTGTGCACATTTACACATATAACACTTGCATACTTATTTACATGACACTTGTGCATTTTCTGCACATTATTACATTTCATAAAATATTTACTCGCACTCTAATCTAAGAAACAACCCTAATATAATATTTACAAGGTTGTACCAAGGAGGTACATTGGCATGTACCAAATAATGTAATATACTCTAACACCCCATGTATTACATTATTTGGTTATTGAAGACTTTAATCTTCAATCATAATATTTGTCTTCATATGATCATGGGATTTGTTCTTGTTCTGTCTCTTATTGCCTTCTTCTAAATCTTTTTTATCTTATTTTTGTGCTTCTTTAGTCTATTATTTGCTATCTTGTCCATAGTCTATTATATTCCTATATTCTTATCAAATCAATATTTAGTATCTTTCAAATATTGCAAGAAAATTTTATCTTTATTTATTATCAATTTTTTAGAAAGGCCTTTGATTTCATTTTCTTCAATTGTTTTTTCTATTTATTGAATTTCATGAATTTCTTGAACTATATGTCCCTTTTTAATTTTTATCTCTATATTGCAACTGAGGTTGGGTATACTGATACTGATGAGGATGAAATTATTGTTGTTGTGGATTGTACTAAGTTTGATATTGTCTTTGTTGTACTAATCTATTTGTTTGACCAATTTGATTCATATAATTTCCTTGAGACTATTTTCTTGGATGATATATATATATATATATATATATATATATATATATATATATATATATATATATATATATATATACATGTACTATGTCCCATTATTTTACATACTTGTCAATATCTATTATTCCATCTAGACCAATCTATGAAACTGAAGCAAAATTATCTTGTGATTTTTCTTTTGATACAAAAGCATTGTTAGTTATTTCATCCTTAACTAGAATTTCCACTTCATAATCTTGTAGAATATTGACTAACTCATCAAAAAAAGCATATTTTCTTAGAAGTTTCACTGATGCAACTAGATGCTTATAATTTTTTGGAAGAGCTCTCAAAATCACTTGAACAAGAAATTTGTCCTCTACTTTTTCTCCTAAAGTTAATAGTTTTCATTTTATATATAATACCTTAGAAATAGTTAAATACTTTCATCACTATTAACTTTTAAAGAATTTTATTGGGAAGATTCAAAATAGTATCTTTATTTTTCCCTTCAAATATATTGGATAAAGTATTCCAAGATTTTCTAGAAGTTTATGTTGAACTTATATAAGATTGCATTTCATTAGTAATTGCAATTGTTATTATCATAAGTTCTTTAACCTCACCATCTTCATATTTTTGAATTTATCTATCATCTTCAACAGTTTTTATCTTTACTCCACTAACTATATCCCAAAGTTTTTCTACTATCAAAATTTATTTCACTTTATTTTTTTATGAAGCATAATTAGGTCCTTTTAGGAGTTGAGATTCATATAGAAAGAATTTATTGTTTGACATAGTACTCATATGACTTTTATGTAGTCTTCCTTATATCTCCCTAGGTTAAAAATGATTTCAAAGTTTCTAAGTTATAAAACCTATGAAGTAGAATTCCTTATATCTCCCTAATATTTAGAAACTATGAAAGTAAGAATTTTGCAAATTTAAATTTCCTAAATTTGATGTTGAACTCCTTTTGACTCCCAAATAGTTAAATTTGTAAATATTCTATAGCACTTTAAATTTCAAAAATAACTATCAAAACATAAACTTCAAATTAATAACTTATAACTCCAAAATAATAATTTCAAACTATTAATCTACTTATCACTCCTATATTTAATTTCAAAAAATCCTAATTAGAAACAATAATTAATAACATTATAACTCCTAAATTATTATACCATAGTCCTACTTATCTCTCTGATAAATAATTACCTCTCCTCAACCTTAATTAAATATTAACCTTTACTTTATAATTCCAAATAACCTTACGAATCCAAAAATTATTCAAACAAAACCTTAGCACTTTTAAATAATAAATAATACCTCAACTCAAATCGACAGTCACACTCATTTCTTTACCTATAGTAGACTATTCTACAACTCTATCTAGCAGATTCTTGAAACACATGCCTTTTTAAACACATGTTCAAAATGATTTGACTCCTTCTAATGCCTATTTGGTTACCTCTTATTTGGTAGGTGACGTAAAATATGTTACTTAATGTAATGTTCTTGAAAAATGCTTAGGGCATAATTATTGTAGAATACTTGGAACTTTTTTTAATTCTTGTTTGCTTTTCAAATTCCAAGTGTTTTGAGGTCTATTCAGGTGGTTCTATTTTTGAGTGAGACATTTTGAATTCTTCCAAGTTCTAAGTATTCTGAGGTCTATTCAAGTGGTGCTATATTCAAGTGAGATATTTCAAAGTCTATTGCTCACTGCTCTTCCTTGGTACTAAGATTTTGACATCCTTAAACATGCTATGCTAGCTTGGTTCATCTCTGTATGAGCATACTACTAGTATGACTTTGGTGCTCTAGTTGAGTGCTTTGCTATTTTGGTTTGAGTGCTCCTCTAATTGAGTGCCTCGTTGAATATTTGGCTAAATGCTTCAACTTAGACGTTTCTCTTTCTTGAGTGTTGATTTAGTTTAGGCAAACCCTAGATAATGCTCTTACACTTTAATACTTTTACCTTTAATATTTTAACCTTAATTTCTTGATGCTCTTAGATCTATCTTACAGGAAATAGTACTCTGCTTTTCTTTGTTGTTCGATATTTATTTCTTAGTGAATGTTTTTTCTTGAATTCGTTATCCAATATGCTTTACTCCATTTTGCACTGTATTCTTCTTTTCTTCAGAGGAGATTTTTCTTTTGTAACCTTTAGCACTCATTGCTTTAGGCTTTTCTTCTCTTTTACGTAGATTGTGTATCTTTATTCTACAAATTTATAAGATACTTTCTTCCTTAATATATTATCCTCTTTTTTGGCTTATGGCTACTTTTATTATTAAGTATTCGATCTCTCTTTATTTCCATTGTAGATGGTCGTGTAGAGATAGATTCTTATTACATTATGAGCCTTCCTCTTGGGCTCCTTATTTATTAGACCTCTTTTCTTTAAGAGTCACTTCCTTGACATCTTGGGTCTATATTATCTACATTGGTTTTTTGAACCAATATCAAAGCCAATATGATATGAATATTCAATATCACTAAAACTTATTTTATCAAGACTTCTATCTAATGGCCTATCTTGTATATTAGCTTTTTGAACCTATTTGTATGTTCCTCTGGAACCTACTTATCTTCAAGCATCCTTTATTTTATTTAATAACGGACATATATATATATATATATATATATATATATATATATATATATATATATATATATATATATATATATATATATATATATATATATATATATATATATATATATATATATATATATATATATATATATATATATAAAGAGAGAGAGAGAGAGAGAGAGAGAGAGAGAGATGGCCTCTTCTCTTTAACAATAAGGGCCACAAATCTTTACTATGGACCTTTCTATGAAGAGTCTTTGTCCTCTGTAACAATGTTCAAGTCAATATTAAAGACCCGAATCAACTTATCTATAGACCACCTCTATTCTGAATTAAATTCCAAAATAGGTAACCTCGATCTATCTATATCATGGTCAATATCTCGATGACCTAGAATCTTAAATAACCTACAACTTAAATCAATATCTACTTGACTAAATATTATCAGCTTCTTATTGCACTTGAAGTTGAAAGTCTTCTTTATCTACTAAATGAAGCTTCTCACTTCTTTGAAGGTCAATCTCTTCTGCAACAATACCTTAGGTTGCTTTCATGAGTGAAACATAATAATACAATATAATTCTCCTCCCTACTAGAGAATTTGATATTAATTTTAAGGTGATCATAAAATTTCTTGATGTTGCAAACAAGATAGCTTGATTGTACCAACTTCTTCAACTTTCTTCTAAGTATTGATGGAAATTATTCGTTAAGAATTTATCTATGAACCTAAAAATCCTTATGAATTTCAGGATGGATCTTTCTTGAATTACAAACTTTATTCTAGGTTGTTTTTACCTCAATCTTCAAATCAATATCAGGGTTGGCTATTTTCCTAAATAATCAACTGTCTTCAAGTTGATTCACCCAAATATGAATCCTAGTATTCACTAGTTATTCTTCAACCTAGTGGAAAGACCCTAGATGAGTCTTAGTCTTCATTGCTTATTCTTCAACCTAGTGGAAAGACCCTAGCTTTCTACTTTATTCAAATTTCCAATGGATTCTAGGTCTAACTCCATTTAAAGTAGATAGACTGTAACAAATTTCATCACTCTGGATAAGAATTGATTTTACAGCTAAATAAATCCTATGCAAACAACTTCTTATGATAGCTTTGATAGCACTGATGGCTTTTGAAGCCTTAATATTAATATGAAACTCATAAGATAATTTCCACATAATAAAATATATGATAGCTGCAATATAGTAAGATCAAATATAAATATAACCAGAGTATTATGAGCCAACTAATATGTAAATCAAGGATAATTGTGTATAAAATAATATTCATTACTAAGTAGTAATATGAATATATAAGTAGTCTGAATCATACAATATAACAAAACTTACAATATTAGTTGCTAAAATGTATGCAAAATTTATTACTCCACTTCCACTTACAAATGTATCATGAAGCTCTGTTACAATGATCACAATGTAGATAATATAAACACTTTTTTTGGTCATTTAGATGATATTCTCTATGGAGTAATATATATCCATTGTAGGATGACTCTTTGGTTACTTATCTCTTCCCTTTACTTATGCCAATTCTTATGACTCTTGGATTCTCTACTTGAAACTTGCATACACAAAAATCTATTTGTTATGCACACTTGGACATGACTCTTCACATAACACTTTCTAATATAAGAACACATGTGCACACTTACATATGAGATACTTGTGCGCATTTACACACATAGCACTTGCACACTTATTTACTTGACACTTGTGAATTTCCTGCATATTATTATATTACATAAAAAAATTTACTCACACTCTAATATAGGACACAACCCTAATATAATATTTATAATATTGTATCAATGAGTTACATTGGCATGCACCAAATAATGTAATATACTCTAAAAAAAAAAAAAACCTTTGAAAAAAGAGTTATTTAGGAATTAATAAGATGTTATTGTCATGGGTTTATTTTAAGACAAGAAATAAAAATAACTAGTGAGGAATGTAAGGATGCTTTACAAAGTTTTTTAAGATGAGGGACGGTTTAGAAGTTTTTTCTATAGAATAATTCGATGGTAAAGAAATAGTATGGGACAAAAGAAAATGTGATGGACAACTATTAGAAGAAAAATCTAATTAGGTTGTTGATCTATTTTTTGGAAAAGATAAAACATCAAAGTTGGATTTATAGATGCATTTACTCCAACTAGAGTTACACCTCATGAAATATGTTGGAAGGACCTTAGCATATATTTGTTACAAAATGATTATTCATAATTGTGACCTATGCATTCTTGGTGGTGGATTTAACATAGTGTTATCTCCTTTGGAAAATAAGGGTCATACCTTGGATGGTCTAAATCAATGCAATAGTTTTTTTTGTTCATCATTTTAACTAGCCTTTAGGATGTTATTCTGTCAAGTTTTCAATATATGGGATAATAGATGCATTGGGAAAAATCCTATAGCAAAAATATTGGATAGATACTTGTTATCCAAAATATGGTTGCAAATGGAGTATACACTCTCTTGAGATGTTTTATTACGAGCAATATTATATAACAAACCTATTCTTTTGAATTATGATATACTTAAAATGGTCATCTAAAGCCATTTTTTTCATTCTATGAGGCTCCAAGACCTTGATTTCTTATAGAAGGTTATGTTATGGTGGGATGAAGCAAATTTTGAAGGATCTTGTGCGTACATGTTTGTTCAAAATATAAAATATCTAAAGGATAAAATGTGAAAGCACGAGATTCCGAAAGCTTTTAAAAGGAAAAACTACTTCGTTGCATTCAAATCAAAATAACGCTTAAGTCCTAAAACATGAAATGCATTAAGCGAAAGAGGCAAATGAATCGGAACCAGTTACAAGAATTTAGAGAGAAGTCACAGCCCTTTTATTAAACTTGTCAACCACGATTACAAAATCACCTCCTCCCATTTTAGGGGCTAGGAGCATTGAATAGATTTAAGTACAATCTTGATCATTGATCCCTCTTTCGTGTGCCCACATTTGAAATGGGCGGGCCAAATGCTGCCGCCGCTTACGCTGATGAATCCTCACTTCTTGCTACTCATCCTGCAATCAGAGAAACAAATCAAGGCATTAGTAGCACCTGTGACAAGAAGGAGAGTTTGTTCTTTGAAATCGCCAAAAGATGCATGTGAACAACTGTCTAAAACTGCAAGTAAAGTGAATCTAACTGACCTGAAAACCTGACAGAGGATAGAAGACATTACCGGAGGGCTACTGCCATTGAAACAGTCGGTCAATCTGCCTTCAACTGGAAATCGTCCCTGGGTAGGACGATTTCTGACTGCTATTCGTCCCCGGGTGAGACGATTTCTACTGTGTTGAGAAAGCCGAGTTCTGTCGCTCCAATGTCGACTCTCGAGGCCTCCAAAACACCTGCAGACAGAGGGGTTATGTAATTGGGGCCATTTTGGGACGACCCAGATGGTCGGATTCTCCCAATTTGGCCTCTATCTTTGGGAATTCGATATCGCCACCTGCAAGCTAGTGAGACAACAAAGCGACTAATTGCATGATAAAAACTGATCAAAATGTTATGGAATTGCAGCTATGAATTAACCAGAGAGAATAACATAAAATGTAACATGAACAAATAATCTAGCATGCTTTTGAAACAAAACTTGGAAAATGCGGGGTGCCCAAGTGGGCCTCCTATCGTTGGCACTTGATTTCGGAGCCAATCCACTAGGGATGGGCCCAAAACCTCTTAGGATTGGGGGGTCGACAAATTGGTTGATTCAGGTGTCCATATGTTGGATTTGGGTCAGATTCAAGCTTCCAAAAGCCACCCAACAACCTCCCTTGCAAAAGAGATTGGTGGATGTGAGAAGGTGAATCAAAGGGGATGCAAGTGGGTGTTCAACTCGGCAGCACTTCGTTGCTTGAAATCTCCTTCAACCTATCCTTTTTGGGTGAGAAAAGTCCCACATTTTATAGACCCATGGGGTCTCTTTTGAGAGGGAAGCATAAGTGCCATGTGTTGGTCCTAGATGCCATGTGGCAATCATGTCTCCCCATGGGAGGGGAGAGTCCTTCATGACTTGGGATCTCATAATTGCCTTTGTGATAGTCCTCTAACGGCCCATCTGCTCACCCACACATGCGTGCGAGGAAGGAGTCATCAAATGACTGTTTGTGGCTGCCACTTGGTGCCATTTGTCTTTTTTCCTGTTAAACTTGGAAATCGTCCTTATCGGAGACGATTTCAGAAATCGTCCCTGGGTGAGACGATTTCAAGTTAGTATTCGTCCCTGGGTGAGACGAATACTGAGTAAAGTGTCCAAGTGTGCCAAATTGCTTCTTGACCTTACAAAATTGCTATGAAGGTGGTTAAGACCACTGTTTGACCTCTAAGGGCTGCCCTGGGGGCTGTGTTTGTCAAAGCGATTAGTGTTTGCAGTCACATAATTGGATTGGTGCTGTTTTGGTGTCTACAAAATGAAGATGTGGAAAGCCAATTCTTTTGGTAGCATTTTTAAAGAAAATAAGAAAATTGTATCTTGTTGAAAGTGTAATGTGGCCAAGTACAACATTGTGTGATGTAAACTTGGATAGGCCCAAGGTATTTTATTTTACAATGTAATTTATTTTAATATTTTATTATGTAAGCCTTGTGAGTTGCAACTAACTTTTTTATGGTTAAATCGAACTTATAAACTTGTAAATAACCTTAAAACCCTCTTATTATGTTGGATTGGGTTAAGTTCATTTTTGTAATTGAGGTTTTAGTATTAGTATAAATACCCCACCAGTCAATCATTTGACTATCAGAGTGTTGTGGTTCTTGTCTACGGATAATATAATGATTATTTATGGTGCCTATGGTTTCCATCCAATCTATGTGTCTTTTTCATTTCTTTCATCTTTTTACACCTTTTTTTATAAGAATTGAGTGGTTGGATTGCTTCTATTCATTTCTAGAAAATATCGTGGATTCCAAAAAATCCAAGTGTAAAAACTTATAAGAGATCATAGAGATTAATGAAATGGACTAGGATTCTTATGTGTAAGAAAAAAAATAACTTTCTAAATTATCTTAATGTATTAAAAAATGAGTCACATTGGTTTCAAAAATCTAGGGAAAAATGGGTCAAGGAAGGAGATAGAAAAACCAAAATTCTATATACTAAAATAGAAATAAGTTTTTTGTATTTATCATATCAAAAATATTTTAACTCCATATGGAAGAAATATTGAGAAAGAAGAAGATATCAGAAAGGAAGCAAATAATTATTTCAAAAAAAAATTGTCATATACTAGGCAAGATAAGGAGGCAAAAGATAAGCTTTTGCTAGATATTCCATAAACTATCACATATGGAAAAATGAAAGCTTGATGAAGAAGACATATATGGAATAGCTACATAAAAAAAAACTCTTTCCTATTGGACATTTTGATTCCCTAAGTCAAAGTTGTCATTGATGTCACCATTGATGCCTCCAGAAGGAGTCATCATTAATTCCAAATAATTTAGCAGGAAATAAAGGTGAAAAATATGGTCATTTGATATTCATCAAGAAGGCAGAAGTTTGAGTGAAATAGTGCAAAATACAGAAGTTAAAAAGGAGTGATAATATTTATTTTATAAATTATTTAAATTCAAGATGAATTTAAATTTTATAAATAAATATTAAAAGGAACTTTATCAAAGGTGAAATATTATAATGGTTAGAAGTGCCATGGTGAAAACCCAAATAAAATATTTTCAATTTTCATTACAATATTTTATATTGTAAAAGTGGGTTTACAAGTTAAAGGTTTAAGACCAAAGCATATTTTAAATAAATCCAAAGGTTGGATTTAAACAAGGCAAAGATAATTTTCGTCGACGTCATAGAAGACAAAGGAAGCACCGATGTTTTTAATATGATGGGAATGCATATTAATACCATGCCAAAGTTAAATTTAGAATTACCCTTGCTCGATTTCAAATAGAAAAACATCGAATTTAATGTAGATCTTGTGATAGTGTTGTGTGAATTTCATTGCTTGACTTGACAGTGAAAGGGACAAAAGCAAGCACATTGATTGTTTGGAAGCCAACAAGGCACTTTGGCCTAGTGGAAAGTGCGTTGTAAGTGTACATTTTGGTGTTCATGGTAGTTAGTGTTCGAATCCCACAAAATCTTTTGATGGACGCGTTGAAGGTGCCAATCATAGGCACATACGTTTTTGCAAGGCTAGGAAGGAGTATTGAAGCACATGGTGCTTCTTCCTTCCCAATGAGCTTGTAAGCTTGTGTGGTGTTTGCGCCATGGGCAAAGACGCAGTGAGGGCTGCGTTGAGAGTTCAAAACTCTCCAAAGGCAAAGGTATATTTTTAATGTTTTATTTTATTAATGCCTAAGTTGGAGGTATAAGGTATTTGGTGGTTGAAGTCTTTCCATTGTGATAAAGGTTGATAGTTGAGAAATATTATTAGGAGGTATAAGGAGAATTCTATTTTTATGTTCAAGTCTTAAGTTTTGCTATTGTGGAATATTTAAAGGTTAAGACTTTGTGAGTTGTGTGTTATTTCCAATAAAGGGTTTTGTGATTATTGTGAGGACATTGATTATTGTTTGAGTTGGAGTGACAAGGTGTAATTTGGATATTATTTTTATGATATAAAAATTATCCTCTAACCCTTATTGAGTTTGTCAAAGAAGTAATTGTGAGTGTGGAAGATTTGTAAGGACAAATACTCTTCAAGAAAAGGTATGGGTAAAATTTTTCTTTGTTGAGTTAGATGCTTGGCTTGATTGAAAATTAAGTTTGGAGTGAAAATGATTTGATTAGGGTTTCCTTTTCAAAAGTGGTTGAGTTAATGCTTCAAGGTTTTTTGTATTATGAGTTGTGATTAAACCTTGTTTTATAAGCATTGTTGTTTAGACCATTGGTTGAGTGAAGTACTTTGAGTTTATGCTTCAAGGTTTTCTTAATTGAGAGTTGTGATTAAAACCTTGTCTTATTAGCATTGTTATTGAATCCTATGGGTGATGCAAAGAACTTGAAATTGAGTTAGAAAATAATATGAGTATCATTGTTATGTGAGATTTGTTGTTGAGCATTATTGGAAATATTTTGAGTTGGTTGATACATGCTTGGACTAGGGTTTGTGAAAAAGGGTTGTTCCTTGAGGTGATTGGTTGAGTAGAGTTGATTAAGCCTAGTAAAGTGAATGCATGAAGTGGTTGTTCAATTTCCATGAAAAAAATATTCTATATTATGATTGAGTTGAGATTGAACCTTGAGAATAGAAAATATAGTATAGAACATATTGAGTCTCTAACAATTCTCTTTATGCTTCTATGAGATTGAGTTGATATTGAGCATTGAGTATAGAACATATTGAGTCTCTAAAAATTCTCTTTATGCTTCTATGAGATTGATTTGAGTTGAGATTGATATTTGAGAATAGAACATATTGAGTCTCTAACAATTCTCTTTATGCTTCTATGATATTGAGTTGAGAAAGTGATTGAGCATTGAGTATAGGACATATTAAGTCTCTAAAAATTCTCTTTATGATTCTATGATATTGAACAAGTTTTGTGTGGACTTGTTACGATAATTTGAGGCAATTCTTTAAGAAGGCTTGTGGACTGATTTTGTGTGAGCTTTTGTGGAAGCTTGCAATGCAGATTTGAGAAAGTTCTAAAGAGGACTTACTGAGCAGATTTGGATAAGATCTGAGTGAGCTTGTTGAGAATATTTGGACAAGTTCTGAGTGAGCTTGTTGAGTAGATTTATATAGGTTCTAAGTGGACCTGTTGAGCAGATTTAAGCAGGTTCTAAGTGGACCTATTGAGTAGATTTGTGCAGGTTTTGAGTGGACCTATTGAGAATATTTGAGTAGGTTATGAGTGGACCTATTGAGAAAATTTGAGCAGGTTCTGAGTGGACCTATTGAGTATATTTGAGAAGGTTATGAGTGAACCTGTTGGGTAGAGTTTTGGAGGTGATAGAGCAAAGAGGACATAAAATCTAGTGGATAGAGATCCATCAGCCAGGACATTGAGGAAAGGTCTTCTGAGTAAGGACAATAGTATTCAAGTGTAGAGATATCTACAGTCAGTGTAGTGGAGGCAATCTTCTAGAGGATCACCAGCCAAAGCATAGGAGAAGGAGTTCTCCTGTGGATAGAAATCCATAAACCAAATTTAGGGGATCAACATCTCCTTTGGACAGAGGTCCATAAACATTGTAACTGGGAAGAATTACCAAAATATTATTTGAGAAATATTTAGAAGAAATATTTTCTCTGTGGAGGTAGCCCACATTGGGTGAACCACATTAAAATTTATGTCTCTATTGTGTATGGTGTTTTGTGCATTGCTTTGATTACTGCTATTGATACTTTTATCTATACACTACATAATATTGATTTGAAAAGAAAAGTAAAAAGTGGTCTTATACTATTCACCCCCCTCTCAGTATAATCTTGTGTTCTTCATTTCCATCCTAACAAGGCACCTAGACCAAATGGATTTCCTTCAGATTTCTTTATAAAATTTTGGATTTATTGAAGAGTAATATGTTGGTTGAAGTTAAAGACAGATATAATATAAAGGCTATAATAACTAAGATCAATGCCACTCTTGTTACAATGGTTCCAAATAAAGGTAATATAAAATATTTTGATAAAATTTATCAAATAAACCTTTGTAATATGATTTATAAGATTATTTCAAAAATTATGACAAACATATTGAAAAGCATGTTATCCTAATGTTAAAATGTATTTTTATTCATGGTAAACATAATTGCATAAGAGACCATACATTTTATTCATTCCATTAGAAACTAGGTATGCTTATGAAACATGATATGAACAAAATATATGATGGGGTTTGTTGGAATGTTTTATATGATATTTGTAAAATGTTTTGTTTTGATAAAGGTTGATGAGAATGGATTAAATTTTTAATATAACTTTTAATTATTCTAATTTTATCAATGATTCTCCTCCTAGTTACTTTAATCCATCTCATGGAATCTACCAAGGTGATCTACTATCTCCTTATATATTTATTATTCTTGTAGATACATTAGGGAGAGGTTTATCGAAGGTAAATATGGAAGGAAAAATCAAAGGTATTTAGGTTGTTAAAATGATCCCCTTAAATCTCATCTCCAATTTGTTGATGATACTTTTTTCAAGGATATCCCTTAGTCAATGAAGCCATGTTGTTAAAATGATCCCCTTAAATCTCATCTCCAATTTGTTGATGATACTTTTTGAAAGGATATCCCTTAGTCAATGAAGCCGTGAGAAAGCTATTGAAAAATTGGTTCATACTACAAAATCCAAGAATTTTGTATTAACATTACCTTATATTTATAAGGAATTATTATGTATTTTAAGGTTTAAAATTAGAAAAATTCTATCAGACTACTTGTTTGTATCATAAAGTAAATAAAAAGTATCTTTAGATCTCTTGTTTGGATAGAATGAAAGCATATTTGGTAAACTGGAAAGGTAAGTTCTCAACCATGACATAAATACTACAACCCATAAAGACTACATTGAAAACCATCCCTATTTATATGATGCCATTTTCAAGATTAAAAATAGGTATAGCATCAAAAATTTATAAAATTCAAGGAGAATCTCTTTGGAAAGTATGGGAAGAAAAATTTGGGTTTACTCTTTCTAAGTGGGATAGGGGTATTTGAGCAAAAAGTGGGATAGGGTTTGCAAAGGAAATAATATTGGAGGGGTAGGCTTGAAAAATTGTAGACTTATGAGCTTTTGCTTAGGGATAAAACATGGGTGAAGATTATTTAGATTGCAAACAAAGAGTTGAAAAAACATTACTTCAAAAATATATAAGTTCTCTTCATGCAATAAAATTATTAGGAAAAGAACCCTTTCCAAAGGATCACCAAAATGGAACTTCCTATCAAATGTTTTACAATTGATCAAAAAACATATTTGATGGTCAATTATGCAAATTTTTGTTTTGATGCTTAGTTGAAGCCTTATCCTCTTATTTTTAATTCAAAATGGCAACCATTGATAGAGGCATGTCTAACTTATAAAGGTAAAAACATCAAATATTATATCAATGTGAGTAACAACTCCATATCATCGATTTCTATTAGTAACTTGGTTGAAGAAGTGAAACTCAAACAAAAAGTTTTATTTACCTATTTTTATATGAAAGAATGAGTTGGTTTTAAAAATATCAAAATATGATCGATGCTTGGTCAAGTTGGGATATGAGGATTTAGAGCAATAAAAATTTCTACTCACAAATATTTCCCTTGGAAGAACATTTGATCACTAGAGGTTCTCCATAAGGTCTAAACATTCCTTTGGTTATCAATTCAAATATAATATTCTTACAAGACAACATTTACAAATAATATATTATGGACCTTTTAAATGTACCATTTGTAAGAAGAATTTAGAAACACCAAATTATTTATTTCTTCAATGTCTCTTTTCTCACAATATTTGGAGTTACTTTTTCAAAAATATGAGAATATATTTGGTAGCTCCATGAACATTGAAAGAGTTGATGAAATGTTGGATTTATTGTTTCAAATATAAAGCATTATGTATTTTGTGGAGGATTGGTCCTGACATTATTTTTTGGAATTTATGGCTTGAAAGGAATAATAAATTTTTTAAAAATAAGTCTCAAAATAAAATCCATGTTTGGAGCCATAGTATTACCTCTCTTGCAAAATATTTACTTGTTTGTTAGAATTTATGGCTTGAAAGGAATAATATAAATTTTAAACAAAAATGTCAAAATTTAAAATCATATTATTGCCTCTCTTGTAGGAAGTTTATAAATATGGTACTCATTATGGGAAGTCTCAAGTGTGGAAAAATATGTGTTAGCCACTTGGTATAGGATTTGAATACACATTGAAGATTTAATTATGACAATGATATTAAAATAAATATTTTGCTTCAATCTATGGTAAAATAAAAATGTCCAAATATTTGGTTCATCAAAATTAATTTTGGTGGTGCTTCCAAAGGAAATATAATAAGATCTTATAAATGTGGTTTTATTGAAATATGAAGGTAAAATTCTCCTTACTTGTAATCATATGGAACCTCAACTAACAACTATGCAGAGGCTAGGACACTTCTTATAGGGGTTAAAATTACAATTGAAAAAGGATGGAAATATATTTCAATTGATGGGGATTCACACATTATCATTAATTTTATAAAAAAAAATGGATGTAGTGATTGCATAAAAAATAATATTATTGTTGACATTCATAATCTATTATTGGATATAATATCTTGAAATTTTGAGTATATTTATAAATAAGAAAATCAACTATAAAATAATTTAGTCAACTGTGGTGTTGATATTCATCCTAATAAAAATAAATTTTTAGAAGGAAATTGGCCAAGTGAAATATAATTATTAATGAAAATTGTGCCAAGGAGTAAAAAAATTGGGAAATGAATAAATTTTATAAAAAAAAGTCATAAACATAAAGCATATTTTTCCCTAAAATAAGGGCCACTATCCATTATTTTATCCCTTATTTTTGAATTGGATAATATAATGAAGAATTATTTTGAAAGAAAATTGATGGAGAAATTTGAATTCAGTCCCCACTTCTACTTGATCCAATTTTGAATCTAAGAAAAACATGGCTAGTATCCATGGAACTTACATATTAACCCTCTAGTTTTAAGAACCATTATATCATGCTTGATCATATCATCCTTGATAATCATTCTAGTCTAGTATCTACTAACCGGATAGGTTTTCCCATAGATTTTTTCTTCCTCTTATTGTTAATTAGGGAATCCATGCTTCCAACTAGGCCATCCTTACTTCTAGAAAGGACTTAAAAAAATGACTTTTGTGCAATGTTACCTAGATTTTCTCCACATGAATCCTTAATTTTAAGTTTCTCCAAATATGTGTAACAAAAATAAGTGATTTTTGCTCCTTGCTCTCACTTTGCTTCCTATTTTTTGATCACTCTTGTTTCTTCCTGCTCATGCTTCCTACTTTGCACTTTCTCCTAGATGAAAATCACTCCTATATTGCACTCACTCTGTTAATGAATTATGAGTTGATCCTAAGAAATAATGAATTTTATGTCCATATTACGTCAATTTCATAAATAAAATAATGTTGACTTAGTCTTTTTTGAGTTTGATGAACTCATCCACATATCCAAAAAAATGATGTTGAATACAAAAAATAACTTTTAAATATTTAATTTCCTATGTACAAAATGACCTTGATGTTTGGAGTAATAAAGCATTTCTTTTGCCCCTTATTCTATAAATTCTTATGAAGTTTTAGAATATAATTTTCTCTTATGATAAAATAAACTAGGGGACTCTTCAAGAAAAATCTTTGTGAGTGATGACACTCGATACCCACTCTAATGCTATGTAGGATTTGTAGTAATTTGTCAAAATGAATAGAAGTAATTTATCAACTTAAATCATAAATAAAATATTGGAGAGAAAAGGAAAGAGTGGTTGATGTTCAATGGTAGAAAGATGCCCTTAGGCACCCACACAAATGCTCATGATAAGATCAAACCAATATGATGGATTGAGTGGTTAAGGGGTTTTTAATATTTACACATTACTAAAATCTTTTCCATAACACATTAGGTATAAAGGGTTAATGAAGGTTGATCGTGACAAAGGTTAAATTATGGGGCCACTGAGTAATTACTTTAATTAATAATAATTATATTACATGCAATTTGTCTATAGGCTTACACATGATTAGATCATACAATGTTGAACTTTTCTAATAAAGTCAAACTACACAATTTTCAACATAAAAGTGCAAATAAAAGTTATTTTTGAAAACATAAAAAGATTAATATTTTCAAAATCAAAAGACATTAGCATAAGCAAGCAAATACTAGCAATGCAAGAATATGATAATAAAAGTCATAATCTTTTAAATTGATAATATGTGATTGATATGGACCCCACTCATATTATATCATGATTACATGGTGGTATTACAGTAGTTTGATAAGAATGCATGTGTCTCTTGGAAATATTCAAACCTAGGTTTCCTCCTTCAAATTTAAGGAATATAACTAGTTGAGCTAATGTGATTTGATAATAAAATTCATAATTACAATTATAATGAATATAGTAAATATAAATCTTGTCAATAAAATATACAGGCCACTGAAAATTTCATTAATTATAAATATCTATTACACATTTTGTAATAGTAAACTTAATCACAAGAACAATAACAGCCAATTGAATATTTACTTGAAATTCCTAACAAAACATAACTAAAATGACGATGCTTGATAATATAGACTAATATGATACCTAGATCTTATGCTAAGACCATAAGACAATATGAAAACAAAAGCTACTATAGTGAGACTAATGTCACAAAATGGTGAGCAAGAGTCACAATATTATAATAACAATGGTACAACCAATAATAAAATATCAATGCTAAACAAAGCATGTATGAATATAAAAAAATTACAAATATACTAATGGCATAAGGAAGGTCTTTTAAATTTAACATGTGAATTTGGATGTAGTAAAAAATAATATGTCAATGTTTGATATTAAATGATGATAATGGCATAAAAATGCAAAAACAAATACCAAAAGGGATTTAACATGTGATACGATGACCATGCCAAGACAACACAAAAATAAAGTCCAAAAAAAATTCAACATATGATGAGATATAGACAAAAATAAAAACTACAAAGATTTTAACATTCCATGAGATGTTCATGTGCCCACATGGTCGAGTTGTAATTAGCCTACCTACATAAAATATATACTTTTAAATATCTCGTAGTCTAAAGTGTATGCCATTATCTTCATTGTTTCTATATTTTTCTTTTTTAACTTCTCGTTCTTATAATGACAACACCCAATGCTATGGTGTTATTGATTCTCTATATATTAAAAAAAAAATTACTTTTCCTGTAGGTATAAAATTTTAAGCTCTTCATGTGAAAAGGTCATTGATGTTTAGGTGTGAAATATTATAGAGCTACACTTAATTTTTAATGAAAATAATGTCAAGAAGTAGAGTAATTTGAGAAATGAATAAATTTGATAGAAAAGAAAATAAAAAATATCTTTGATAAAAGTACAAGCTAGATATGGTTTAATTGACCTAACAATAAATTTAATATTTTGATATTTTTATGGGAGTGACCTCCCATGAAAGCCACATATAACTTATTAAAAAAAATATGATGAGATGACCATAATAAAAAACACTACAACAAAGACCATAGTGCATTGGAGTGTTGTGTATCTTATCTATAGATAATATAGTGATTACTTATGGTGCCTACAAGTACCCACTATCTCTCTCTCTTCTTTTTTTTTACACTTTTTATATAAAATTTGAATGCATGGATTGCTTCTATTCATATTTACAAATAGGTGTTAATTCAAACATCATATCCCATTAACAATTAATGTAACTTGTGCTATATATAATATTTTATTCTAGATGTATTTAAAATGTACTTGATAAAAATAAAAGTTAAAATGTGAAATGCTAGAAAATGCATAATTTTTTAACATGAGTATGAATGGTTTTATTTTTCAACTATAGTTTCTCTTGAAGATAATGTCTACCTACGTAGTGTATTTGAAAATTTTGTGATAAAAATGAAAACAAGAAAAGGAAGAAGAGATATGACACTTTTCTTTTAGATCATTTTTTAGTTAGTAAGGCTCTGGAATTTAAATTAATACTATCATGCTATGAAAATTTTTGTGGATAGTCACTTGATAGAATAGAATCCAATATAGTTTTTGCTAATATTGCCCTTGATTTATAATGCATTATTGCATAGAATTTAGGATTTCAAGTTCAAAATTTTCATCAACTTATCTAAATATCCTAGATAAAAGGAGGAGGAATTTGAGACCTAATTTTAGAAAGAATTAGAACTTGTCTAGCTATGGAAAGGTAATTTCCTAAGCATGGATAGAAAACTTCAACTCATAAATACTACACTACAATCAATGCATACATATATGGTAATACTTTCAATATTACCATTAAACATTACATTACAAAATTTAAATATATTTTCTTTAGAATGGATGTGATAATAAGTTAGGTTTTATCTTTATAAATAGGAAAATTTTTATAAAGGATAGAATATTGTAGGGGCAAGCTTGCAAAATTTTAAATTTATGAGTTTGGTATTAGGGAAAAAATTGGATGAATATAATTGAAATACCATGGAAAGATCTTGGAAAAAATATGAATTGAAATATATATAGGTTCCATGGATGCAAGATATTTATTTGGAAGGTGAATCATTCCTAGGGATTCAACAATATGGAACTTCATACTGTTGATTTTAAAATTAATTAAAAATATATTAGATGTTTGGTCAAATAGGGGTATTCTAAAATTCTTATTTAACGTTTGGTTGAATCCTTGTCCTCTTATTTATGATAAAAATAATAGCAATTAGCTCAAGTATATTTAGCATGTAAAGGTTCAAAAGTACAAAATTATATTTATGTAAAAAAAAAATCTATATTGTAGATTGTTACTAGTAATTTAGCTAAGGGATAGAGCTTGTAACAAGTAGTGGATGAACTTAAGAAGATACTTCAAGATATCTCTTAGAAAATTTTGAGAAAAATGATTCATGAGTGGAATTGAAATCTATCAAAATATGATGTATACTTTATCAAGTTGGGATATAAGGCTTCATATCAATTAGAATTTCTTAATCCCAAGGATTTACCTTGGAAGAGTGTTTGGTCAAGTGAGGAATTATTTAATCCCTCAAGATTCATAAGGTTAGAAGTCCAAAATAAAATTCTTAAAGGTCACAATTTGAAAATAAAATGATATTAGGAGAAAAATTTAGATTATAATTTTTATTTCATTTTGATGTTTGCTCCCAATGAAGCATGATAACCTTTTCCCATTTGTGAAGGTACAATGTCTTTCTTCACTACCATTTTAAAAGCATAATATCCTTGGTATAAACCAATTTTTACTACAATGTGATTTCATTCCTTTGTCTATGATTTTGTTCATGACCAAAACTACGCATCTATTTCTTGATCATTTTTACTTTGCAATGTCATTCCATATATTGATCTCGTAACATTTGCAACATCAAAATGCATTGATTTCATAATTTATTTGTTATCCCTGTTCTCTTCATTTAAATTTTATTTTAATGGAATTTGGAAAATCTCTTAAAATATCCATATATACACATGGTTTCATTAGTTAGTATTTGACCCCTCTTGAATGAATTCCACCATATTGTTATGAATATTATTTAAAACCTCCTTATTAATAAGTTGTTATTGATGTTCAAAAATCCTAACCCATATTTGAAGCCTTATATCTATAATATTTTTTCACTCTGCAACCTTAAATACAAGCAATCTCTACCCCTAAAACATAAGCTACTGCTTGTTATTTTATCCTTTACTTTTGAAATGGAGAAGATGATAAGAAAAATAAACTTTTTATAAGGAAATATATAAAATAATATAAACTCAATAGCCACTTTCATTCAATCCATATTTGAATTATTATATAATTTGGATATCCATTGACCTTATATATTAAAATTCTATTTTTAAGAATTACTATATCTTGTTTGATTGTCTCATCCTTGGTAATCACTTCTAATGTTATATTTATTACACGAATAGAGTTTATCCTAGAATTATTTCCCCTTTTCCTTCCAACTAGGTTATTTTACTTTCAAATTCAACTTTCGTAAAGACTTTTTTCTTTGCTACCTAATTTATTTAAGCAAAAACCCTTCATTTTTTTAAATTCTTCCAAATTTTTGGAACAAAAACTATGAAGCCAACTCTCACCCTCTATTTGCACTTGATTATTTTTCTTACACCTCACATCTATTTTTTTGGTTGGTTAAATTAAAATTAAAATGGGTTTTTATCAAGGGACCCAAAACCTGACAAGTCACCAGAATTCATCAAGAAAAGCCATAGGAAAGGCCACAGGAAATCCCAAGGATGGACTTCAAAAAAGGCTTTAGGAAAGCCAATAGGAAAACCTTCAGGAAGGCAAAAGGAAAGCCTTCATGAAGAAAGTGAGTAAAATGCGTGAGAAGTGGGAAACTAAAATTTGAAAATCCCGCCTAGTAGGTAATAGAAAAGGTGAAAAAAATAAAAGGTCAATCCAACCTAAAAATAAATTTGAATAACACCATAGGCAGGAAAATGAAACAAGCACCAACCCACAAAGGGGAAACCAGAAATTGGGAGAATTTAACATCCAACATAGGGGAATACCAACATATGGGAAAGAGCAACATCCCACATAGGGAAGAACCGAAAGCTAGACAAAATCAACATGGAAACCTGAAAATATAAAAACCCCCCTGAGCAATAGGATGGGAATAGGACACCGCCACAAAACAACAAGGAAATGTTGTGAAACCATAAGTATTACCAAAAAACCACCATACACCATAGGGTAGACCAAAGAAACTACAAATATAGAAAATCCTACCCAAGAAACGATGGGAAACAAGCAAGGACACCAAAATATCAATCAAACTAAGAAGAAACCATATCCCTAATAAGCCTAAAAAGTGGAAAAACAATTTGAGGATCTCCATAGGCCATGAAATCCTCTTGCAGTGAAGAGAGGAGCCAAAGAAGATGTCATCCAAGTAGATAAAGCAAAAAATTTAGATCAACAAACCATGGGAAAGAGACAAGAAAGTTCCCAAGGAACCCAAAAGGAAGTATTCATAGGGAAAACCAGTTGCAGGCATTAAAAATAGGTCATCCCAAATAAAGAGAATGCAACCAAAAATCCTAGACAACCTTCAGCACTGCCAATGAATAACTTCAAGAAAACAAATGAGGAAGTCCAAAAAGAACACAACAACAAGCAAACTAGAGGCCCTTGGGCAAGGCCATGAAAAATATTGAGGGCCCATCGAACCCACACAAAAAATAGCAGAGTCACAGAAGAAAGCACATGGTCCCCCAAACCAAAAATATGGTGTATAAAACTGCTCATGAATCCACTCTCCCATAACCATAACAGTCCACACCTGGAGAACCATTGAAAGCTAGCATCAAGAAGACACCTGCAAAAACCTGGGAAAAAGGTAAGAACTTTAAGGAAGTCCCTGAAGCAACCTAGAAAACCTAGGGAAGGACCTAGAAAAAAACCCAAAACCATCCCAAAACCCAGACACCAAAATAAAACCCCACAAAATGGTAAGGAAAGTGGAAGACAAATGGAGAAGTGACCTCCCAACCTAATGAGACTGTCTAAAACACCATCCAACCAAGGAGGAAGGTTTAAGGAAGTGCTAGGGAAACTAGGATAGGATCAGGGACCTGTGACAGGGTAAGGGAAGGGCTGCAAGAAAATGGAGGACTTTCCAAGGAAGTCCCCTTACACCTCACATCTATTACTTATAATACTATTGAAAAATTACTTATTTTTATTAGAAAAGCTTTAATAAATTTTACATAATAATATAATATTTTTTCAATGCTCATCATATCTTTATTAAAAAAAATTAAAATAAAATATGATTAACTATAAAAAGTTGACTTTTACAGCAATTTATTTTTAGTTTTAATTTACTATAACTTTAAAAATTAATTTAATAGAAAAAAATGTTTTTTGTTGAAGATACTTTTTAATAACCAAAGCATACAATTAGGGGTGGGGCACAACAAGAATCACCCTCCATATTATTTGAAATTGAGTCTTCGTAATGTGAGCCTAAAGCATTTACCAATGCATTGTCTTAACAATGATGAAAACTTTTTTTTTGGTAAAAGAAAAAATTATATTAAGGTATTCAAATAGAAGATGTACATTGCTTATCTTTCCATATAAACACGATTTTGATCTAGGACTTAACAAATGATGTAGTTCTATATTTTCTATCAACTGATCTACTATAGTAACCCATGTGTACTAGAAACAACTAAATATAGTAAATTATAGAACTAAATACATCTAATACTGCTACCATCAAGAGATAGGATAGAAATAATATCTTCCCTGATCTACATTGCTCACCATCTACGGGGATAGTTGTAACAAGTGAGGCTACCTTTGTCTAAATCCTAGTTAGCCATCACATATGGAACTCTATTTTGTTCCATAAGGGTGTGATTGTATTCCATAGATAGTAAGTTTACCTATACCATATGAATATTCTCTATAATTCTCCTTAGAATCCAGTCAATTTTCCTTTTATCCCTTGGATTATTTAGATGGTTGATCATGACTCGTAAGTTGGATTCTATCTGGACCTTATTCCAACCTACCTTAAATGCCTCCTAGAGCCCTCTAAGAATACCATAAGCCTCCACTAGTTTGTTAGAAAGAATGTCAAGATTCTCCGCAAAGGCAAAAATCAAGGTCTCATTCAATTGTCTCCCTATCCCTCCCACACTAGCTCTTTTTGGAGTCCCCTATGATGCCCTATCTGTGTTAAATTTTCACCAATACTTTAGGGGAGGCAGCCATGTTTTCTTTTTAACTACTTTTTGGTGCCTTATGGTCACCATTTATTGGTTATCATCCTTAGGAATAATTTTTAGTCTGGTTATGAACTATGCCAATTGTTGGAAGGGTTCATGGGGATACTTCAACATATGTTGGACTGTCTCTGCTATGTTGGCTATGGTATTTTCTAAATTTAATGGATGTCCATAGATTATGATTTGAATATGTGGTTGTTCCTTTTCTTTTATGTGTTCCAGATTAGGAGAGTAGTTCCTACTCAAATTATCTACCTAACATACTGGTCTACTCCATCCTATGTAGGCCATTCCCTTCACATATGCTCTAGGGTGGTAAAGCTAGAACAATTAATACCAAGGTAGCCATAATTTTCCATAGCTTTGATGTTATAGGACACTCAATAAATAAGTGATAGAGTGTTTCAAGGTTCTCCCAACACATCTTACACCTGAAAGGACCATGGTAGCCTCTTTTCATAAGTTGTTCCCCTATTAGAACCCATTTATGCATAAGAAGACAAATGAAGAATCTCATATTAGTCCATAACATTTGTATCCATATTTGTTTGAATAAGTATAAAATTGGGTTATAAGTACTTTTTCATATAACCGCATATCCATGTGCTACTCTACACTCTCCTGACTCATGTTGCCTCATCCAAGGGAATCCTCCACTCAAGACCATGAAATTGATCTCATTTATAGGGTTTGTTGGATATCCATATTTTGCCTCTCTAGAATTTTAATTGGCCATTTCGCTATGGGGACCTAGTTTCTTCCAACTTTTAAATTTTTGGTGTAGTACCTATAGTATATTTGTACCTTTATCCAATTTTATCTATGTAGCCACTCCATGGTAGGTATCCACTTTGGAAACCATCAAAGATTGATGATTTTACCAAGTGTATATCCAAAATTTTGTGTTGACCATTGTGAATTATCCAAAAACGATCCTTCTTAATTAGCTTCTCTCCTATTCCCAAAACCGCTAATATGGAGAATCCTTTGTTAGGGAGTCGGTGGTAAATAATGTTTACTAGAATTTTATTTTTTACATATTTAGCTCTTAGATTTTGGTACCATAGCACATTGGTATTTTTCAACATCCTCTATTACAACTTAGCTGCTAGTGCCTTGTTGTTCTTGATTATTTATCTGAATCCTATCCCCATTCATGTTTTGAAGGCATAAAATTTTCCATAGCACCAGTGTCCATTTCCTTTCCGCCTTAGTGCCCCTCCAAAGAAATTGATGATTTATTTGATCTAGCTCTCTCAATACTACCTTGGGAATATCCAAAAATATGGAGACATAAATAGGTGTATATTGAAGGATTGATTTAACTAGGATTATTCTTCCCCCTAATGATAGCCATCAATTAGTCCATTTTTCTATTTTTCTTTTTACTCTATCCACTAGCCAGGCCCAATCCTCCTTTTATCTTCTTGTTTTAAGAGGAACACCTAAGTAGGTAATGGGGAGGGAGGTATTCTAGTATCATATTTTATCAATAACCATGATCTCTTATCTAGGTGAGCAATGGAAGAAAATGACTTTGGACTTTTTCTCATTGATATTGAAAGCACGAGATTCCGGAAGAAAAATAGTACTAGGATGTAATGTAAACAAAACTAACTCGATGCATGAAATAAAGTGAATGTAATCGAATCAAAACCGAACGTATAATGAAAAACAGGAGCACAGCCCTTTTTATTAATATGATTCCGATTTCGGTTACATTCCATCTCCGTCCCCTTTACGGGCTAGGAAGATTAGCATGTTCTGGTTACAATCGTTTCTAGTAGTCTTCCTTCCGCGTGCCCACATTTGAAATGGGCGGGCCAAAACGTTGCCGCCGCTGGTGTTGATGAGTCTTTAACCTTTGCTGCTCCTCCTGCGATCAAAGAAACAACAAAGATGTTAGTAGCACCTGCTGCAAATAAGAAACGTTTATTTTCTGAAATTAATGAAGGATGCATATAAAGATTGATTAAAACAACGGATTGCAGAAATAAAATAAAATGAACTAAAATAAAACCACAATCATAACGCATAAAATCTCGATATTATTATTATGCAAAAGAAATACAAATAGAACACTGAGCTTTGTCGACGAATGGATGGATCCATGGATCCGGATTCACGTTCTCCATAAACACCCGATGACCTCCCTCGCAGAAGAGATCACGGATGCGGATGACATGAATCAATGCTAAAACATCTGGCGGTAAACTGGCAGGGCTTCGCTGCTCCAAACGTTTTCCTTTCTTTTCTCCTCTTTTTGGGTGGGAAAAGTCCACCATTTTATAGACCCAGGGGGTCTCTTTGGATAGGCATGCATAAGCGCCATGTGGTGGTCACAGGTGCCATGTGGCGGTCATGTCTTCCCATGAGAGAGGAAAGTCCTCCATGACTTGGGCTTTCATGAATGCCCCTATGACAGTCCTCTAACGGCCCACGTAATTGACTGACTTCCACTACCAATTGTTTAATGTCCATTTTTAATGGTGATTTTCGTTTGTTTAAAGTCCACTGTCATTGGTTTAAAGTGCACTTTCGTTTGTTTAAAGTCCGCCTTTAATTGGTTTAAAGTCCGCCTTCATTGGTTTAAAGTCCGCCTTTAATTGGTTTAAAGTCCGCCTTTATTGGTTAATGTCTGCCCAGGCGTAAAGACGGGAGTTTGTTGTGATATCGCGACGTCGCGATATCACGACATCGCGATTTCGCGACACCCAAGCCTTAGGCTTCCTTTTGGCCTTGGCGTGTCGCGATTTCGCGACACCCAAGCCTTTGGCTTCCTTTTGGCCTTGGCGTGTCACGATTTCGTGACACCCAAGCCTTTGGCTTCATTTTGGCCTTGGCATGTCGCGATTTTGTGACACCCAAGCCTTTGGCTTCCTTTTTGCTTTGGCATGTCGTGATTTTGCGACGTCGTGATTTCGCGACACCCAAGACTTTGGCTTCCTTTTGGCCTTGGCATGTCACGATTTCATGATGCCCAAGCCTTTGGCTTCCTTTTGGCCTTGGCGTGTCGCGATTTCGTGACACCCAAGCCTTAGGCTTCCTTTTGACTTTGGCGACAAACTTCATAGGAATATTGCCTTTAAAATGACCAACTTCTATCTGGAAAATACATAAAACAAAAGAAAGGTGTCGAAGGCGGACGACCAGAAGAAAGCAAACGGGACATAACCAAAGCACTGTCACGTAATCGGATTGGTGCTGTTTTGGTGTCTACAGATGCCCCTTTTTGGAAAGCGCTATGGGTGACGCAGTGCTGAGCAAAAATAGATAACCAAAGCACTAGTGATTAGGGTTTCTTAGTAACCTAACCAACTTGTGATGCCCCAAGCATGGAAAGGGGATGCATTCTTGAATCCTTGCTTTTGACGAGCTAAGGAATTTGATCTCAAGTATTAACTTGTTTTGGTGTGACTTGAACTTAAACATTGATCAGTCATGAATAGGCAAAGGGCGCAACCTTTTATCCACTGGGGAACCTTGAGTTCATGCTTCGGGAATGCCAAGCGTTTGATCGCGTTTGATCGATTTGTGATTGTTGCTTGTTTACTGCCCCAAGCAGGAGCGTGATTGTCTTTGTCAATGATTCTTTGAATGCATGCCATTGCCTTGATTGGGTGTGTGTTTGTTGATTGGTGACTAAGTGTGACTACCCCCTCAAGCGACGAATCGATGAGGGAATGACCGCCATGAGAAAAGCGACGAGTCGCTTGACCCAAGATGACTTAGGTGAGGGTGCTTCAGATGTTTTTCCATTGAATGTGCAAGCATTTTTCTGACTTTTGGACCTGTTTTTGGTGGGTAAAAACGCTTTTGGTGATGCCATAATGGGGTGAAAGTGTCAAGAATCCGTCGTCCCGTGGAGCGGTCCGGCTATGGTAGCCTTCTTAGGGAGTAGAATAGTGACCATTTGTGCCCCGACATCGATTTTCTATGCCAAGAGGTTAAGCGCAAGAGTATTGATGTCCGGCAATTTTATTGTGTCCGACAATGATTGATGGTGATGGATGCATGCTTATGGTAATGGATGTATATGGTATGATAAATGCAATTGTTTTTTATTTATATGTGATATGCAAAATGTAATGGATGAAATGAATTTGTGTTGTTTGGTTAGGGCACCATAGACTGTTTAGGACTTTGTTATTTTGTTTTTAAGCGATTACTGTGGTAGATGACTTTGTATGTATGCATGTGGTTTTTTTGTATTTTTGATGGTATTGTAAGGATGAAAAGTAGCGCAGTTGGTTTAGAAATGTAGCTAAGGTTTTCTGAGACTCAGACGGTTTTAACTCACTAGCCATGATTGTACTTTATCTTACAAGACTTTTGAACAAGGTATGAATCGGACTTGTTTTTGACCAAGTTATTTCGCATCCCTGTGTGTGCAATTGAGTTCATTTATGTGGTATTCATCAGGATACCGCCAGTGCCGAATAGGTTATCAACCAAACCTGTACTGAGGATCACCTAATTAGCTCCACTAACTCCTTTGTTGTATTTAGATAGATTAATCTGCGTTGCTTTCTAGGATACCATAAGCTAGCTCATCCACATGCAAACATTGATCTGTACACGAGTTAATGTGACAGATATATCGTCGTGCGGGTAGGATACCACCATTGCCAGATAGGTTGTCAACCAAACCTGTAATGAGGATCACCTAGATGGTTTTTGAATGCTGAGAATTCCAGGGATTCAAGTTCAGGTTATTTGTTGGCTGAATGATTTGGGAGACTTGCTCGTCTATATAGTGACGAAAATCACTGTTTATTTTTTATTAATTTTTTTCTTTGAGCAAGGATTTGGGATAGTGGTGATAACCACTGTTATTTGATTTTGTATTTTGAGCAGTGTTAGTTTGGGCTTGTGAATGGCCTTGATCCTTGTGGCCTTGGGGACGACTACCCATCCTTTACAGGGACGTGTAGTACGAATCCTTACGACTTTGGGAACAAAGGGGGTGATGGAGATTATGAAGTAAGGGCATTGATCTTTTAGGCCTTGGGGACGACTACCCATCCTGGTTAGGGGCGGATAGTACGAATCCTTACAACTTGGAGACCAAAGGTGAATGGAAAGTGTTAGGATGATGATTTGTTTGAATTTTGTTTGTGAATGGCATTGATCCTTTTAGGTCTTGGGGATGACTACCCATCCTTGGCAGGGACGTGTAGTACAAATCCTTACAACTTTGGGAACCAACTATGAGTGGGATTTGGTAGTGGTAAAAACCACTGTTTATTAAGGTGAATGGATAGGGAAGAGCTCGTCCTTTTGTCAATTCTCAGCATTCTGGAACCATTCGCACAGGGGGATGAGCAAGATAACCGTTTCACTTATGGTGACCTGGATTACTGCGCAGGTTTCATCTTTCGTTCACACAACTTGGAAATTTTTATGTGTTTTAATTTGTGTTGGGATGCTACGTAACAAGGCGTATTTCAAGTGTAACTCTACCCTCGTAAAATCTGTCTGAATCCGTACATGACGTGGCTAAAGAGCAAAATGATGACTGAATTACGAAAACTCTTGATACATTAGAAGACCACTGACTCTAGTGTGGTAAAAAGTAGTGAATGGCATTTTTGTTTGCTGTTTTATAAAATGGAACAATGTGGAACCAGATGGACTAGCAGAGCAATTACAGCCTATGGTGCCTTTGACCTGTACAACCACAAATATGCAATGTATGGATGCAATGGTTAATGCAGCTATGTATTTTTGTTTTTTTGTATTTTTGATGGATTGATTTTTGTGAATATGAAGATGAGATGCGAGAAGCGCTTTTTATTGATGAATTTGAACATGCCTAGAAATGAGATGCAAAATTTTGTTGTTTTTGATGATTTTATTGTTTTTGAATTTTTTTATTTTTATTTTTGACCAAGCGATTGTGGGGATCCTTGGAGCATTTTGGGATTGACCAAGCGATTATAGGAATCCTTGGAGCTTTTTGGGGTGACCAAGTGATTGTGATAATCCTTGGAGCTTTTGGGGTGACCAAGTGATTGCGATAATCCTTGGAGCTTTTGGGGTGACCAAGTGATTGCGATAATCCTTGGAGCTTTTGGGTTTTGACCAAGCGATTGCGATAATCCTTGGAGCTTTTGGGGTGACCAAGCGATTGCGATAATCCTTGGAGCTTTTGGGATTGACCAAGCGATTTTAGGAATCCTTGGAGCATTTTGGGATTGACCAAGCGATTTTAGGAATCCTTGGAGCATTTTGGGATTGACCAAGCGATTTTAGGAATCCTTGGAGCATTTTGGGATTGACCAAGCGATTTTAGGCATCCTTGTTTTTTCTGTTTTTTTTTTATCTTATTTTTGGTTGACCAAGCGATTTTAGGAATCCTTGGAGCATTTTGGGATTGACCAAGCGATTTTAGGAATCCTTGGAGCATTTTTGGGGTTGACCAAGCGATTTTAGGAATCCTTGGAGCATTTTGGGATTGACCAAGCGATTTTAGGGAATCGTTGGAGCATTTTTGGGATATGGCTATCTTAGATATGGAATGGTCGCAAATGACTGATATTCAAGGGTTCTGTTTCCTTGATTCCATCAAGAGAGGCTAGCCGGTACGTCCCGGGTCCTATTTTGCTATCAATGACATATGGACCTAACCAATTTGCCGTGAACTTGTCCCTTAGGTGGGACGACAAACTAGAGTTCTGTTGGTTTTCCTTCAAAACCAAATCACCAACCCGAAAGTCCCTTAGGTGAACTTTCATGTTGTAAGCTTTCTTAAGTCGCTCTTGATATATACGTAAATGCTCGAGAGCATTAACGCGTCGTTCGTCAAGCAACGTAAGCTGGTCTAACCGGGCCTGCCGTGCAGTGTCATCATCGATGAACTCCTGCATTGATATGCGCAGGGAAGGAATTTCCAACTCTAGAGGCATGACTGCCTCGGAGCCATACACGAGCGAAAACGGAGTAGCCCCAGTGGGCGTCCGAATGCTAGTGCGATAAGCCCAAAGGGCAAGTGGAATTTTGATGTGCCAATCCTTATGACTGTCTGCGACTATCTTTTTAAGGATGGCAACTAGCATTTTGTTTGACGCCTCTGCTTGCCCATTTGCCTGCGGATAATAGGGTGTCAAAAAACTATGCTGAATTTTGTACTTTGTGGTCAAAGCACGCACGTCTTTGTTCTTGAATGATGGCCCATTATCCGAGATTATTTTGGATGGAATACCAAAATGACATATGATGTTATGCAAAATGAACTCCACAATGCGGGGTCCTATCGTAGAGGTCAGCGAAATTGCTTCCACCCACTTGGTAAAATACTCTGTGGCCGTTATGATAAACGTGTGATGGCCTGACGATGCAGGGGAGATCTTTCCAATTAGATCGAAGCCCCACTACGAAAATGGCCAAGCATACTGGACTGTCTGCAAGGCCTAGGAAGGTACATGCATCAAATTGGCATGATGTTGACACTTCACGCACTTCTTGACATATGCGCAACAATCTCGCTCTAAAGATGGCCAATAATAGCCCATGCGAAGAATGCGCTTTGCAATGGCCATACCACTGAAGTGGCCACCACATGTACCATCGTGCGCTTGGGCGATTGCCCAAGTGGACTCTTGCTGGTCCAAGCAACGAAGGAGGATCCCTTCATAGCTGCGACGATACAAAATGTCTCCTATCAAGACATACTTAGCCGCTTTCTGCTTGAATGTTCGTTTTGCGGCATGCGTCAATCCAAGCGGGAGATTACCTAACTTGAGGTAGTCTCTAATGGGTAAATACCAGTCCTGTTGATCAGAAACCTCGACAGTATGAACAACCAATCCCTCTTGAAGTTCATCCCTAACAAATGCTGAGCGGGATAGAACTTGTAAGAACAGTGTTGTGTTGCTATTAATGGGAGTAGGGGAGAATAAGGACCCCCAGTTGGCATGTTTCAGACGATCGTGGATTCGAGAGAACTTATCCGAGGATGGTTCAATCTGGATCATGTGGATTCCTGACGTCAAGTCAGAGCTTGCACGCTCCATCGCGGATTGCGATAGGGTTTTGACTTGAATGGTTGTCATATCACCAGAAAGGTCTTGCGGGATTAGTGACCCCAAGGAGGCCATTGTGTCCGCAAAATGATTCGATGACCGAGGGAGTGCCTCGATGTCGTACCATTCAAGTTTTGCCAGGAATTTGTCCACAAGGGCTTTATAAGCCTGCAGAACTGGGCATTTGCATTGGTATACCCCTTTGACTTGATTGACGATTAACAGCGAATCACCAAAGATGTTTAGTCATTTGATGTTCATGGCGATTGTTGTCTGAAGACCTATGAGCAAGGCTTCATACTCTGCATTATTGTTGGTGCATGGGAAATTTAATTTAAATGACAAGGGCATTGGAGCGCCCTACGGTGTGAAGAATACTATTCCCGCACCACCACCTTGCTCACACTTAGAACCATCAAAAAATAAGGTTATGTCGGCCTGTGACTCAGGCTCATCAGAATCTGGCGATTCTGAGACATGGAAGACCCCATCATCGGGTAGTTCTATGACTAGAGGCTGATCGTCTTCAAGAGGAGCCTCTGCTAGTTGATCGGCTATGACCTGTCCTTTGATAGATTTCTGTCCAATAAACTCTATGTCAAATTTCGTCAACAACATGATCCATTTTGCCGTGCGACTACTATGATAAGTACGACTCATCATGTATCGCAATGGATTCTCCTTAGACACAACATACGTAGTGTTGCTCAGCATGTAGTGGCATAGCTTCTTGGTAGCAAACACCACTGCCAAGCAGAGTTTCTCGACGTATGCATAGTTAAGTTCATTAGCCGACCCGGGTGCGGCTAAGATAGTAAGTAGCCTGTTCTTTGTGAAGTTCATTCTTCCGGGCCGACATGGCGCCCAGTGCCACCTCAGTAGGCTGAGATGTATAAGTAGAATGACACTCCTGGTCTAGGTGGTGCCAATACTAGCGGCGAAGCCAAGTATTGTTTGATTTCATCAAAGGCTGACTGGCACTCGTCATCCCAGTGAAATGTAACCCCCTTGTGCAATAATTTGTTCATGGGTCGACACTTGTCAGATAGCTGCGCTATGAAGCGCTTAATCGACGCGACCTTTCCTTGCAGACTTCTGAGTTGCTTAATAGTAGTTGGGGGAGCCATTTCAAGGATTGCCTTGACTTTCTTTGGGTCCACCTCGATGCCTCACTTTGAGACTATGAAACCCAAGAGTTTTCCAGATGTGACGCCGAATACGCACTTCTTGGGATTCAGTCGACCTTATGCTCCATGAGGCGATCGAGGATCTTGCTTAAGTCACCGAGATGATCTGAGCGCAAAAGAGACTTGGCTAACAAATCATCCATGTAATCTTCCAAAGTTTTATGCATGTAATCATGGAAGATATACGTCATGGCACGTTGGTAGGTGGCGCCAACATTTTTAAGGCCAAAAGGCATGACCTTATAACAAAATGTCCCCCAAGGCGTTGTGAACGCCGTTTTGAGTTGATCCTCGGGATTGATACGAATCTGATTGTATCCCGAGAAACCATCCATGAGGGATAGCATTTCGTGACCTGCTGTAGCGTCTACCAATGCGTCGATGCTTGGCAAGGGGAAATCATCCTTAGGACTCGCTTTGTTTAGATCTCAAAAATCAGTGCATATGCGAATCCTCCCGTCGGGATTTTTGACGGGCACCATGTTGGACAGCCATGGCGGATAATCCATGCAGATGACAAACTGTGCATCCAACAGCTTTTGCAATTCGTCTTTGACCATCAAGGCCACTGTTGGGTGCATCTTACGTAGTTTTTGCTTAACTGGCTTGATTGTCGGGTCAAGCGTTAAATTATGCATGACTAGCTACGGATCTAGCCCCGACATGTCTCTGTATGACCATGCAAAAACCTCCTTCTTCTCTTTGAGAAGGGCAATGTAGTCGGCTTGCTCTTCGAGGGATAAGCTTACCCCCAGCTTGATAATCTATGGATTCATTGGGTCTAAGCCGATGTCTACGTCAGTCGTCTCCTCGACTGACATGTGGGATCCGTCCTCCAACTGATGTGGAGTCGGGATCAAATGGATATCATTAGCTGAGTTTAAATCTACGTTTGGAACCTCGGGTCCCTCTTCAGCTTGAAAAATATCTTGAGTTGTCCCTGAGGTAAAATGAGGCATCTTACCGAAAGGCCAGTACTCTGATGGGGAGATAGGTGAATTGACGCGATCCCAGTCGATGGCATCTATGTCTAGATGCAATGACCGTGCTGGATCGGCCGGATTGCGGATGGGTGCGGTCAAATCAATGGAGATCATGTGGATGAAATGAATTTGATCTCCATTACCGTGGGTGTGATAACTCGAACATTCTGGATGCTCCCTATGCTCTGGATCTGGCTCTGTAGGGACGGGCATGAACGGATCGGCCCTATGTGTTGATAGGAAGACAGGGTCTTCCCTCGGCACTGATGTCATTATAGGGTCTCGGGGTGGACGGTGCTCGTCGTGAACTTGGAGCCATTGATCCAACACTTGGTCCCACCCTACTGGGTCTATGTACCATTCATGCCCTAACCTTATGCCTAGTTGTGCCATCAGTTCTTCATGAGTTACAGGGTGATTGTGTCATCACGCATGATTAAGATATTCCATCTCAGTTTCGTCTATGTAATCATTGTCGGTAATCCAAAGGCCCTCATTGGCCCCGACAACTGTCTCGCGCATATTATGCTCATCTTGTTCGAGCAAATTAATCTGATCCCATTGCGGTTGTTCCACACTCGGTGGGGGGACCTGATTCTCTTGACATTGCACTGGTTCAATTGGAACCTCTAAAGGGAACAATTTCGAAAAGATATCTGGACACTGTTTATGTTCTCCTTGGAAGTTAGTGTCCGAACTTTCACCTCTCTCTATCAACGGAGAAGGGTTATTGATGTTACCAAGGGTGGTTGTTGACCATGGGAGATAATCTCCCAATGTGTACGTTGTGTTCGGGTTGGCATAAGGATCTGATGCCAATCCACCCTTGTTGCCTATTACTAGGCCTTGCATGTTTTCCACCAAGATGTCTAAGGGCAAGGGGTGGTTGAACCCTACTCCCGACTTATCATAAGGCATTTGATATCTTGGTTGGCAAAGGACACGCACCCCTTGCTCATACCTACCTAACCCGTATCCGTGCCAATTGCATTGGCCTAGATATCTCGGAGCAAAGTCCGGGTTCGAGAGATAATTGACATTTTTGGCAAAAGGCTCTTCGTCCTCGTCCTTTTGCTTGCATGGTTCAACACCATGATCAAGGCCCCCATACACAAAATTTGTCTGGTTTGGTGGGTAACCTAAAGGAACAATTGTCCCTATGGGAAGGCGAGGTCTCCCCATGTCCTGCACTGATTCTAGCGTGGGCGTTGCTACAACATTCTGCACTAGATATTCTCCCAGGCCCGTACTGGCCATTTCAACAGTAATTGTTGACGATTGAGAGGGAGGAAATGGAAGGCCTTCCTGAGTCCATTCCATGTTGGGTGGATTAGGAGCCTCAGCTTCCATTGTGCTAGGTATTTCTTCTATTGAGACAGTTGATATCGTTGGCAACACCTCTTCTAGGGGTTGAGCCTCTTCCAAGATCTGTTTTCCTTTGTCCTTCTGTTTAGCCATGACAGGTGGCGTTGGTGGTGAAGGAGCAGATGATGAAGATGCACCTGGCTGGGGTTTTGATGGATTAGTCACCAGTGGTGCCCGCGGCATCGGACCCTGTCTAGATGGATTTAACTAGAAATCCAAGTGCGTCGATGGGAGGGTTGATTGCGGCATCAATTGCACTGTATTGCAATATTTGAAGGGTTCTAAGTCCATCGGGACTACATGTATTTCTCCTTCAAATGCATACTTTAGACACTGGTGAGCTATCGAAGGGACACACTTCATGTCCCTGATCCATGGTCGCCCTAGCGATATGTTGTATGCCATCTCGCCTTCCAAAATGTGGCACAATGTGGGTATCGTCTTTTGTCCTACCTGGATGGGTAGAACAATTGTGTCGACTGTCGAGCATATTGCATCGTTGAATGCTCGCAGTGTGTATGTGGAAGCCGTGATATGAGAGGCTGGCAGCTTCAGATGTTTTAATGCTATAGTGGTAATGATGTTACTGGACGAGCCAGTATCTACCAACACTCTCTTGTACGGGATCCCGTTGACCCGCGCGATAACGTGCAAGGGTGGATCTGCCATGTCATTCGATACTATTTTAACTTCATCCTCTCTGAAGGTAATGACTGGCTCCGTACATCGTTTTACATGTCCTACGAAGTTATTGAAGGAATTTGCTTCGTGAGGCTGTAACTCGATGGCTTTCAAAATTTCCATGAGAGCTTCTCGATGGGGCGCTGACTGCTGTATAAGCTCATAAATGGAAAGCCTAGCCGATGTGGTCCGCAAACTCTGCGTGAGTTTGGTCCGTATCGTGACCTCGGGTCTAGGCGGAGGCAATTGCACAGTGTGTTGTTGAGGTTGCGACGTTGAAGGAACTTCTCTTGTAGCTGCCTCCGGGGCAGCTCCTGGGTATTTCTTGTTCCTGGTTACTATGCTGATCATTCCCACATATCCTTGCATGGGGAGATTCTGTCGCACCTCATTGACCTAAAGAGGTTTTTCCTATGCCTCGTGGGCAGGCAAAGGGTCCTTGAATACCCCCATCTGTTGATTATTTGGCGCTATGGGGTTGTCCACTGCCAATGTTTGATTATCAATCAAATCTTGTATCAATCCCTTGAATTTCCAACATGCGTTTAGGTCATGTCCCCTTCGCCTGTGGAACCTACAATATAAATCCTCCTTGTATCCCTTAGGCTTGGGAGCGTTAGGATCTATGTTTTGGATTTTTGGAAGGGTGATTAGATTTGCCGCTGACAAGCGATCAAATAAGGAGTCCCTGGACTCCGTATAAGGGGTGAATTGTCGCCTAGGGCGACGCTACTGATTTTGCTCCTGTTTTTTATTTTCTCTTTCATAATTAGGAGGCACTGCCTGATAATTAGCCTTTTGAGGCTGTATTTCTTGTGCAGGCCTGGGGACATTTATAGCAACTTGATTAACCTCAGCGGGTTTTTGTTGCGCATTCCCTGTCTTGGTGTTTTTGTTCCACTCTTTCTTTTTAGGCTTGGCGATTGCGCCCTCCCCTATTTTGATCTCTTCAATAATTCTGGCTTGCGCCAGAGCTTCTTCTAAAGTGGCATATTGCTGTAGCTGCAATAGCCCAGAGATCGATTTCAAGCAACTTCGTGCAAACATCTGTGTGAGGTCGGACATAGGGGGAAGGTAAGGTAGCTTAGAAAGCAGAGCCCTCCATCGATTCCCGTAAGCCGCCATTGTCTCTTCCTCATATTGCCTGAGGCTGGCCAGATCACTCAGTGATGCCTTCTTCTTGGTGTTGAAGGCAAAGCGTTCAAGGAACGCATCTACTAATTGATCTAAGTTATTTATGTTGTGCTTCGGCAACTATGTGAACCAATCCGAGGCAGGACCTACGAATGTGGTTATGAAAGTCCTTAGCAACAGTGCATCATTATCCTGAATGCCAAAGCATTGGCTCAGGAATCTTGTCACGTGCTCTTGAGCATCTTCTTCACCCTTAAAAACTGCCAACTGAGGCAACTTGAAATGTTCGGGATAAAGAGGTGTGGGCACTGACGGATGCACCGGATGACTGCGGAGTTGTCGTAGCGTGGGCTTTTGGTGCCCAGAAGCTTTCGTCTCCATAGACTCCAAATGCTCTAATAGCGCTTTGTATGCATCGAAAGATTTAATCTCTTCCTCTGTAACTCGTTCTCGTTGTGTGTTATGGGCAACTGGGGGCCTATGGAGGGGTGGCTGGATAGCACCTCCTCTGCCTTGATAGGGCATTTCGGCCCATTCTTCTTGTTCATACTCCTCATAAGCTTCTCGAGGAGTTATTGGGTGAGCTCGATGAACAGGGGTGGGCGCCCGCGGAGGGTGCCCATCGTCATTCTTGGGAGTGGCCTCCCGCTCATGTCTCGGGTGTCTTAAAGGCACCTCTTGGCGAGGTCTTGGAGACCTATCATGCACTATGAGGTTGTGCCTCTCGTACCTTTCCACCCTCTATGTGTTTGGGGGTCTGAACCTTTTCAGGCACAGTGGTGCGGAGCAGCTCATTTGTTTGGCGCCGAATGCGCTCTTTATTAAGGTGATATAATTGTTCTAGCTGCTGTTGATCCTGCTCAAGCTGCTTGATCTGCGCTTGGCGGGCGGCATGTCTAGCAAATGATAAGTCAATTTGCTCTGTCATTTTGATTCTAGGAGGCCTAGTCGCCTCTCCGATGTATCTATCTCGGTTTTGAGGATCCAGGACTTCTATGTGGCGCTTCCCTCTGTCGAGATTGGCGACATTTACTTGAGGCTCCGGCCTTAATGGGTGATCATGATATCTAGCAGGTGCAGAAGCGCAAGGCTCCCGCGTTGTATGTTGCTCTCGAGGAATGCGATGATCTTCCTCGTACTCCCTTTCATTGGTGTGAAAGGGGCGGGCGGAGTTAGCTCGCCCTGTGTGGAGAGCCCTGCGCTCTGGGTTTTGTCTTTCAGTTCTAATGGGAGGCAAAGGAGAGATGTCGTATTCACGTTGTCTCTCCTCATGGACACTGTGCCTCTCTAGCACTTCATCGCGCTGTGGCCACTCATATCTAGCCTCAAAAGGCGGTTTTCTATTTGCGTTGAGTGCTACATGTAAAGCTTCTTCCCGAAAGGGGCTATTCTGAATGGGCGTATCCCCCAGAGGGGTGTCCCTGTAATTCCACCTAGACATGGAATGATGTGGATTCTCTTGTGGCCCAGACCGCCAAGGCGGTATGACCAAGTCTTCAGGGCTAAAGCGAAGGCGACTTGTGCCCGCTTCTTGTGCACCCTCCGGAGCTTCTACCCTTGATTGGGCTTGGCTACGGGTGTACACCATTGTGGTACCTTTCTACTAGCTAAGCAGATTTTTATCTTTTTGTTTATGATTTTTGATTTTTTTTTTGTTACACTAAGCAGAAATGAACACACACATACACAAACGGTGATTATCTCTTTTAAAGATTAATGGTGTGTCCTAAACTGGTTTTAGTGCGTTTTGATGATTTTGTTTTGTTTTTGAAAGTTTTGAAGAACGTTTAAATGCATAATGAAGGCTCATATAACTCCCATAAATGGTCGCCCCTTCAATATACCAACCAGGCCGATATACCAACCTCTCTATATACCCGCCCTTACGAGAGGGAGACTATAGGTACGTGAGAGCAGATGGTACGTGGTACGTAGGCGGTACGAAAGGGGGATTGTCCTGTTAATGACACCTACCATAGAAGACTTATCCTCGTGCGCTGGGAATCACCCCAGCGACACTCGGTCAGCTTTCGTCAGGATTTACGCCTAACAACAGTGACAATCGGGGTAATGGATGCAAAATCAAGCCAAGGTGGTGATGAAATCCACCGATGGTCTTGATCAAGGGCTGGGGTCTTACGACCAGCTCCTTGGTTTAAAAATATTGCGTGAAGTGTGTGTGGTTCTTTTTATTTAAAAATGAAACAGGCAGCAACCTCTTTCCCTAAGAAGGCAAACATGACAAAAAATAGAAATATCACAGCAAAAAATGACAGGGACAGTTAGAAACCGTTACCTCTTTTTCGCCCAAATCGGCTGTCTTTTCCGCCCAAATCGACTGTTTTTGATTCTCGGCCCGGTACCTGCAAGCACAAAAACATAAATTTCGATCAGTTTCTTGATCTCAAAAATGCAGGGGATAGGGTCCCACCGTGATCGCCATTGAAAGCACGAGATTTCGGAAGAAAAACAGTACTAGGATGTAATGTAAACAAAACTAACTCGATGCATGAAATAAAGCGAATGTAATCGAATCAAAACCGAACGTATAATGAAAAATAGGAGCACAACCCTTTTTATTAATATGATTCCGGTTTCGGTTACATTCCATCTCCGTCCCCTTTACGGGCTAGGAAGATTAGCATGTTCTAGTTACAATCGTTTCTAGTAGTCTTCCTTCCACGTGCCCACATTTGAAATGGGCGGGCCAAAACGTTGCTGCCACTGGTGTTGATGAGTCTTTAACCTTTGTTGCTCCTCCTGCGATCAAAGAAACAACAAAGATGTTAGTAGCACCTGCTGTAAATAAGAAACGTTTATTTTCTGAAATTAATGAAGGATGCATATAAAGATTGATTAAAACAACGGATTGCAAAAATAAAATAAAATGAACTAAAATAAAACCACAATCATAACGCATAAAATCTCGATATTATTATTATGCAAAAGAAATACAAATAGAACACTGAGCTTTGTCGATGAATGGATGGATCCATGGATCCGGATTCACGTTCTCCATAAACACCCAATGACCTCCCTTGTAGAAGAGATCACGGATGCGGATGACATGAATCAATGCTAAAATGTCTGGCGGTAAACTGGCAGGGCTTCGCTGCTCCAAACGTTTCCTTTCTTTTCTTCCCTTTTTGGGTGGGAAAAGTCCACCATTTTATAGACCCAGGGGGTCTCTTTGGATAGGCATGCATAAGCGCCATGTGGTGGTCACAGGTGCCATGTGGCGGTCATGTCTTCCCATGAGAGAGGAAAGTCCTCCATGACTTGGGCTTTCATGAATGCCCCTGTGACAGTCCTCTAACGGCCCACGTAATTGACTGACTTCCACTACCAATTTTTTAATGTCCATTTTTAATGGTGATTTTCGTTTGTTTAAAGTCCACTATCATTGGTTTAAAGTGCACTTTTAATTGTTTAATGTCCACTTATTTGTTTAAAATCCACCTTCGTTTGTTTAAAGTCCGCCTTTAATTGGTTTAAAGTCCGCCTTCGTTGGTTTAAAGTCCACCTTTAATTGGTTTAAAGTCCACCTTTATTGGTTAATGTCTGCCCAGGCGCAAAGACGGGAGTTTGTCGCGATATCACGACGTCGCGATATCGTGACACCCAAGCCTTAGGCTTCCTTTTGGCCTTGGCGTGTCGCGATTTCGTGACGTCACGAAATCATGAGCGATTTCACGACGTCGTGAAATTGCGACGTCGCGATTTCATGACACCCAAGCCTTAGGCTTCCTTTTGGCCTTGGCGTGTCACGATTTTGCGACGTCGCGATTTCGTGACACCCAAGCCTTTGGCTTCCTTTTGGCCTTGGCGTGTCACGATTTCGTGACACCCAAGCCTTTGGCTTCCTTTTGGCCTTGGCGTGTCACGATTTCGTGACACCCAAGCCTTTGGCTTCCTTTTGGCTTTGGCGTGTCGCGATTTCATGACACCCAAGCCTTAGGCTTCCTTTTGGCTTTGGCGTGTCACGATTTCGTGACGTCACGATTTTGCGACACCCAAGCCTTAGGCTTCCTTTTGGCCTTGGCGTGTCGCGATTTCGTGACACCCAAGCCTTAGGCTTCCTTTTGACTTTGGCGACAAACTTCATAGGAATATTGCCTTTAAAACGACCAACTTCTGTCTGGAAAATACATAAAACAAAAGAAAGGTGTCGAAGGCGGACGGCCAGAAGAAAGCAAACGGGACATAACCAAAGCACTGTCACGTAATCGGATTGGTGCTGTTTTGGTGTCTATAGATATGTTGCCCTATAGCTCTTGAAAAACAACTTATGATATGTAAAATTCTTGAGAACTCCTTCACTATTGCTTTTCCTAACAAAATAAAGTCATCAAAAAACTAGATTTGAGTGATTAGTTTGGCTCCATTTGCAATATTGATTCCTATCAATGTTTGGTTTTCCCTATATTTGGCTAATTTCCTTCCCAAGAATTCAGCCATAATGATGAATAAATATGGGAAATGGGGATCTCCCTTCCTAATATTTCTAGATGTAGTGAACAATTATGAAGGATAGTCATTGATAAAATTTGAATAGGACACTGATGAAATGCATCGCTTGATCCAATCTATGCATTCTTGTGAGAAGCCAAATCGACCCATTACATTGAGGAGGAAATGTAATCCACCCTATCATATGCTTTGGATAATTCTAAATAGATGAACATGGATGGATATTTATGTGTTTTCATGGAGTGAATAACATCTTGAGCCAAAACTATCCCATCCACTATTTGTCTACATTCCATAAAACCACCTTGTTCTAGAGATATAATCTTATGCAAAAATGGTTTGAGCCTCTCCACCATTATCTTGGCAACTATTTTGAGCAAGATATTACATAAATATTTTTGTCTAAACTCAATAGTATGCTTTGTATTTTGTGTCTTTGGGATCAATGATATATAGATTTTATTAATTTCCTTCAACACATCTTTAGCTTTCCTAGCTTCATCAACCATATCTAGAAGGCCCTCATGTAGGATATCTCAAATTCTTAGTATAATTTTATGGGGATGCCATATTGCCTAGGAGTCTTACTTTTATACATTTTAAAAATCACCTACTATAATTCTTTGGTAGTTACTAGTGTAGTTAAAACTAAATTATGCTCTATTATTAGTTCATGTATCTTATGTATCACTTCATGTTGGGTTTCCATATCTAGAGGTTATACTATGAATAAACTTACAAAATAGTATACTAAAATAGACCTCATACTTCTCATATGTGGATAATATGTCCTACTTCTATTCTCAAGGAGGGTGTGAAGTTATGTAATATACATGCTAGAAGATATTTGTGGAAGAATGCTATGTTTCAGACGCCTTGCTGGAGCCATTGGATTCTAGAATTCTACTTTCATAATAGTTATTCCATTTTTTTTCCATTTCTTTAGTTGGTATGTAAGTCTGATATCTACCATATTAAAACCCTTTGTGAGGCCATCCGTGTGGATATTTTCATTCAAATATTTGATTTGGGATATCAATTCTAACTTTTTCTTCTTGACATCTCTAAATTCTTCCTATTTCTAGGTCCTTATCTTGGGTCTGACGCACTAAAGCCTCCTCAAAAAGTAGTAAATCTTAGTTCCATGTTAAGGCTTGCCCTCCTTCCATTATTGTTGTGGTCTAGGCCTGAAATAGTTATATCTAAACCACATTACTTATAATTTGAATGCTGAGTGTTTAATATTGGATTTCCATAGTTTTATCATGATCAACCAATGATATTAGCCTACATTGTTTAGAATATTTACACTGGGAATGTGTCCATAAATTAGCAAATTATTTGATAGTAGGAACCTATCTTTTCTTTCTATAATGTAGGTAGATCTTTACCTCATATTGGACCAAGTCATCAGCCCATTGTCTAGCATAGCATCCACCGGGTGGATTTTTCTAATGTATTCCTTCATGGTATCTATGCTCTTGTCTAAGATGATATATCTCCCTCGATTATATTCCAAGGACATGATGGTATTGAAATTTCCTCCTATTGGGTCCCATGCTTGAGGTAATTGGCTAATAATATAATTTATCTTCTTCCACTATCTTTGTTTCTCCTCTAGGATAGTAGGTGCATAGACATTCATGCATAGCATAACTTGGTATGTTTGCCAAAACTATGCTGCTATGCCCAAGATAGCCCAACTACCCACCACTTTGTGGATAACTACCTCTTTAGGGTCCCAAAAGCATGCAATACCTCCTAATACCCCTTGGGAGATGAGTAGTTCCACTCTTATAGTAGGCCACTCATTCCTTGCAATTATATTTATATCTTCCATTAACTCCTTTGTCTCTTGAAGGAAGACAAGTTGTGGTTGATTTATCTATATATTTCTTCTAATTTAATTCTATTTTGAGGGAATCCCCTTGAATCCTCTAATATAGGAGATGATTTTCATCAATATTGGGGGTTAAAGATATGGGTAAGGGCATTGAACTTACCTTTCACTATTAGATTTTCTCTTTATTTTGCCACATGGTGCTGATTAGTTTTACGTCTAGCTTTTTGATTAATGTCGATTTTCATCTTCTTACTTGTCTCTTGGTTCACCCCTCCTAATTTTAGAATAACATCCAACCCTGACATATGTGTATACAATACTAGGGTATTGTTGGTAGATCTAATGAGGTCTTCCCTACACTTTGAGTTTTTTATGGTTTCTACCTTTCATAGATTGCAACTCTTGTTATTATTTTATCCCTTGGCCTTTTGTTGGTAATCAATTATTAGCTGGTTTACTACTTCTTATTTGTTCCTCTACACAACTAGGGTGGTGTTAGGGGTACTATTTACCTCTTATAGCATAAATTCCTTCCTCCCACCATGGAACTATGTTTGCAAGACTTTTGTCTCCATTGTATCCTCCCCATCATCCAAAAGGTCGTCAATGGGAAGATTGTCAAACATATTTTTTGAGACCATTGCCTTATTCCTTATTGTCGATTTCTTTTGGATATTATTTTTTTGGGCACTTGGAACCCTTCAAAATCTATTTCCTCTCTTGGTTTCTCTAGGATTCATGGGAGTTCCATGTTACTCTTATATATAGTTAATTTTCTATATGCATTTTTATTATCATTATTTATATTATTTTATTCACTTATTCATGTTGGGATACCATAATGGTAAAGGCATTAAGCTCTCCTTTTGGAAACCCAAGTTTGATTCATGGTGAGGATGTCCCTTGATGTGGTTCCAACTAAATGCTTTCAACTATTTCTATATGTTTTCATATATATATATATATATATATATATATATATATATTTACACTATATTATTTTTACATGAAAATTAATATTTATTTTTATTTATTATAGTTTTATATATACAAGAATATAAGAGTTATTTTTGAAGTTGTTTATTTATAAGAAATATGTGTATAGATTTTTTTTAATAAGCTATGTGTGGCTTCTATTGGGGGCCACTCCCATTACGAAAACAAAACATTACATTGCTCTCATTACATTTCTAACAAGTTAATTAAAGCATATCCAACTTTGTCTTTCTATCGGAGATATTCTTCATTTACCCTTCTATCAAAAATATTCTTCATCTTCCTCAAACTGCTAAGTTTCCACAATCAACTCCTTTTATATCAAATGCCTTCAAAAATTTAAATTCTGTCAAGATGAAATTCAACACTGCGAATGGCTAAAATATTTGCTGCCCAACTTCTATATCCAAAAATATCTTGTCTATAACAACCTCACAATTTCTTAATACCTTTTTTTAGGGTTCTTATTCATTCCCCTAATATTCCAAGATATTATTTTCATTGTTATTTTTTTATTTTATTTGTGGGTTTAGCCCCACTTCTTGTTAACACTTGTGATATTTGCTTTTGTTTTCCCATATCAATATCCCTTTGTGTTTCTTTTTCTCTTTGTTTTTGCCTCTTGGGTCTTCCTCTTTTTTTCATTCTCAACAATACTTTCATCTTCATCAATCTCTTCAATCTTCTCACACTGCTCATAGTAAGACTTATCATCTTTAGGTTTACCTTGTTCTGAAGGATCTGAAGTGCAAGGAATAACCTCAAAAGCACACTCTTCTTTATATTTCCCTGGAGACCCTAAAGTGCAAGGATGCTCTTCTATAGCAATTACCTTCTTATTCTGCCCTAAAAACCCTAAATTGTTATGGGTTTCCTCCAACCTCATTTCTATATTATTCTGCTCTTGAAACCTTAAAGTGCAAGGGATAACATCTTCACCACTTTCACTTTTATTACCTGAAGAGGATTCTATACTACTTGAGGAAAATGAAGATGATTTACCTGGAATAAACTTGACCTTTTTTGTTGTCTTTGTTTTGGGTTTTATCTCCACATCTTCTTTTGCACCTTTAATTCCTTCTAAACTTGCCAATTGATATTGTCGATAGGATTTCTTTACCTCTTCTTTTGGAGTGGAATATCCTTGATCTGATCTAGCTTCTATTATTGAATGATTTCCTTGCTTCATCTTGAAGTTTATCTCATGGCTAGAATTTTTTATCTCTTTCTTCATAGTTTTTACTTTGCAAACTCTTGCCATGTGTCCAATCTCAAAATAATTGTGGCAACGAAATGCAATATTTTCATAATCTACTTGTTGATCCCATTCTCTTGATTCAGATTTAATCTTAATGGATTGTGGCAAAGGTTTTGAAATATCCATAGCAACACATATTCGAGTATATATAGCATGCTTTCGCTCCTTAGTTGTTGGTCCTTCCTTGATGAATTCCCCTAGGGTATTTCCAATATTTTTCAAAACATCCTTATTTATAAGTTGATATGGAAGTCCAAAAAGCCTAACCCACATTGGAAGCTTCTTAATAGTTTCTGTCTCAACTAAAAAATTTTCGTTCCATGGTCTCAAATAAAGTGCATCTCTTCCCATAAACCATGGGCCACCAACCATTATTTTATCCCTAATTTTTGAACTGGAAAATATGATGAGGAAAAAACCTTTAGGAAGAAAAGTCACAGAATAATTTGAATTCAATCCCCACTTCCACTTGATCCAATTTTGAATCTCCAAAAACCTTGGCCATGATCTATGGAACTTACATATTAGCCCTCTACTTTTAAGAACCATTATATCATGCTCAATCATCTCATCCTTGATACTTACTTCTGGTGTACCATCTGCTACCTGGATCGAACTTGCCATGTATTCGCTCTTTCGCTTATCTCTAGCTTGGGCCTTCATACTTCCAACAAGGGCATTTTGATTTCTAGCTAGGGCATCCTGACTTCCCATTAGGGCTTTCAAAAATGACTTTCCTTCCATAATAGCTAATGGGGCTTGCTCTTGGCTTGCACTCCCTCTTGGTTCGCACTCCCTCTCTACTTGCACTCGCTCTTGCTCCCAGCTTGCACTCTCTCTTGCCTCACACTTGCTCCTAGCTTGCACTCCCTCCTGGCTCACAATTGCTCGTGTCTCTTCTTTTTCTTGGTGTTCCTTCGCTTCAATAATTTTTTGGAAATAATGTTCCACGCATTCGTGGTAAGGGTTTGAAGCATTGATGCACTCTAGATGAACTTGTCACTCTTTCGCCATGATTGAATCCTGGATTGCACTCCCTCTTAGTTTGCACTCCCTTTTGGTTCACACTCTCTCTTGCCTCACACTCACTCCCAACTTGCACTCCCTCTTGGCTCACAATTGCCCTTGTCTCTTCTTTTTCCCAGTGTTCCTTGGCTTCAACAATTTTTTGGAAACAATGTTCCACACATTCATGGTAAGGGTTTGAAGCATTGATGCACTCCGGATGAACCTGTCGCTCTTCTGCCATGACTGCTACACTTACTCCTAGCTTGCACTTGCACTCACTCGCACTCGCTTTTGGCTGCACTTACTCAAACTTGTTGCTGCACTTACTCCCCGATCACGCTCGCACTTGCTACTGCACTTACTCCTAGCTCGCGCTCACACTTGTTGCTGCACTTACTCCTAGATCGTGCCCGCTTGTTGCACTTACTTTTGGATTGTTCTTGCACTTGTTATTGCACTTACTTCCATCTCATGCTCGCCTGTTGCACATACTCTCGACCCATGCTCACACTCCAAATATATGTATATATTATTAGATAAAATAGAACATATATTTAAAGTTTTTTTTAATAAGTTATATGCAGTTTTTGTTGTTATTGTTTTTTTTGGTAGATAAGATACTATAGCATTAATACCGGGTTTTGCAGGTTGATCCAAAACCTTTTACAAAAATCATCCCAGGGCTATTGATTAACATGTCCTTACTAAGGATCCTATATATATAAAATCTACATGTCGCCAAAGCCATTACATCCGATAAGGAACATAGCCTATTATAAAAAATAAACTTCCCATACAAAATTTTGGGTATACCCCGAGAAAACACACATGTATCATAATTACAAAAAAAGAAACAGACACAAATTTACTTCCTTGAAACAATGGAGAAACAAAAAGCTACAGACACACATAGTAGAGTACTGAAAAAAACTCCCACAATATCTGTATTGACAGTTACTCTTAATAATTCTTTGGTAATTACTCTCTTTTGTATATGACATGCTTTGGAACCACATCCCATCTTGGCCAATCAGCCTTGGAGAAGTGAACTTGCTGGCTAGATTTATGGTGATGGTTTTTGGTGGTTCACGTGGCTCTGGTTTGAAGTCTTATATTGTTGCCCTGTGATTATCAACCAACTTCAAATTACTAAGATGAAAAGGAGCCATGTTATCTAACATGTTACTATCCCCATTAGTCTTTGTGGTATTTCCAAGCAGCATCCACCAAGACTGACAGCTTGGATAATTTTTATTGTGAGTCCATTTCAAAAAAGAGACGGGAATACTCATAGCCTTCAAACTTACAGTGCCTTCCTTGTTGGTAAATTTGACTATCATTCTTGATATTCTTGTTGAATAAGCTCCTCTACTTCGCTCAAGATACCGTGTTCCCATTTGAAAATTCCGTCACCATCGACACCTAAATTGGCCAGCTTATCAACAACTTTGTTAGCTTCCCGAAAGACATGTTGGGATTTTCTATCCTGTCTTTCCTAGAAAAGGATCCTAGCCTCTTCAAAAATTGTTTTAATCCTCCAAGGATGTGTTTTCCAATTATTAAGGAGATTTATAACATGCATAGAGTCTCCTTCTACGATCAAATTTCCTTCTAAGTCTTGAGTTATTTGAAGGCCTCTCCATATAGCTCTAGCTTCAACTTCATTATTCGTCTTTGTTCCAAAATATTCAAAAAATGTAAGCATCATATTCCCATTATGATCTCACACAATTCTTCCAGTGCCTGCTATGCTAGGATTTTCCTTAGCCTCTCCATAAAAATTAAGCTTAAACCAACCCATAGGAGGTAGGGACCACTTAACACTAGTTCTGGGATTGACTACCCTAGGCACAAACTCATCTAACAAGGATAAGCTTAAATATTGAGCAATCGTGGTCTCCTATAGATGAGGTTTATGGCTATCAAACGGGATAAGGTTCACATTCTCATTTGCAAAGGATAGGATCTTGGCAATGATAGTTTGATGATCATGGATAGACTCATTAAAGACTTTATGGTTCCTTTCTAACCACACCTACCAAATATAGTGATTGAGATAAATTTTCCACATGTATCTAAGTATTTGGCTTGAAAAGGGGTAATTCCACTAGACGAACAAATCAATTATGGTGGCTGGTTTAATCCAAGAAATATTGAAGTCCTGAAAAACCCCACTTAGCATAGTCAAGGAAAAAGGGCACTCAAGGAAAATGTGATAAATGGTCTCCCAAGTAGCCCTGCATAGATAACAATGATTAGTAATACAATTACCTTTACACATCATATTATCAATGGTTATAATTATTCCTTGGATAACCAGCCATGAAAATACTACAATTTTTGGAATTAAATTTTTTATCCAAACTAAGTCCTTTTGGAGGACAAAATCTTCGTCATCAAGTAGAAGCTTGTAAGCTGATTTAACAGTGAACTACCCATTTTCCGTAGGAGCCCAGGTCACTTGATCTTCCTTGGGTCTCATGGGGATAAATTTTTTCTTGAAAATGTTACAAAGATCATTTGATTTCATTTGAAATCCCTGAATCCTTATTTGTTTCCACTTCATTCTACCTCTGTCCTCAACCATATAATCAAAGAATTTTTTACCAATGAGTTCTTCCGTGATATCTTTGATTCGGGCTAAGTTAGGATATTATGAAAATGGTTTGTCCTTAGCCCACCTATCATCCCAATATTTATCCTCTCACCATTGCCTAAAACCCATCTTAAACCTTTTTTGATGATTTCCTTACAATTGAGAATTGCTTTCCAAAAAGAAAAACCTTTGATTGGAACTGAGTCACTTAGAAATTCCATATTTTGAAGATACTTTCATTTGATGATAGCTATCCATTCATTTTCTTCACCAGAAATGAGGTGCCATGTCTGCTTAGCTAGTAAAGCTAAATTCATATGAGAAATTCTCCTTAGACCTAAGCCCCCATTTTCCTAGGGTCTGCACACTTTGGTCCATCCTATAAGGTGTATCCTTTTTTCTCCTCTGATCCAGTCCATAAAAATTCTTTTTGGAGTTTCTCAATTTTCTGGAAAACCTTAATAGAGGCTTTGAAAATGGAGAGGAAATAGACTGGAATGCTCTGAAGAGAGGCCTTAATGAGGGTCAGATTTCCTGCTTGAGATAGAAGATGACCTTTCCATCCAACAAGTTTTTTTTAATTCTTTCAATAACCCTGTCCCACATTGAATTTCTTGAAGAACCAATGAAAATAGGGAGACCAAGATACGAAGTGGGGAGTTTTGCTATTTCACACCCTAAATTTTTTGCAATCCTTCCTTGCCTCTAAATGGGGGTGTTCAAGAAATATAACTTGCTTTTATTGAAATTAACTTTCTGACCAGCAAAGTTCTCGTAGATTTTCATGATGTATTTAATTATTTTGGCCTCAACCATCGACGCCTTAGTCAATAAAAGGGTATCATCAATAAATTATTGGTGAGAAACAACCCTAGTGAGAGATGTTACCTTGATTCTTGATATTAGCCTTGAAATGCAAGCATTTTTTATGGTTCTTCCTAAATATTCTGCCATAATGATGAATAACATGAGGCTAATAGGGTCCCCCTGCCGAATTCCTCTGTGACTTTGAAAGTAACCAGTAGTTTTTCCATTAACTAGAATCAAGAAAAATACTTTATAAATGCATTATTTGATCAAATTAACCCATTGGTGGTGAAAAAAAAACTTAAGAAGGACAACAATCATAAATTCTCAATATAGCTTGACAAATGCTTTGTTCATATCAATCTTGATGGAAAAAATAGATTTGTTAGTATTATGAGCAGAGTGCAGAGCTTCATGAACTATGATAACTCCATCCAAGATTGATCTTCCCTGGACAAAGCTTCCCTGGCACGAATCTATGAGACGGGGTAGAACATCTCTCATTCTATTTGCAATGGCTTTAGTTAGGATCTTGTAAGAAACATTTCACAGACTGATTGGCCTGAAGTCAGCCATAGATTTAGGGGTTTGCTTCTTAGGAATTAGAGAAATAAAAGTAGAGTTGAGACCTTTTGGGATATGATTGCTTGCTTGGAATTATCTAACAGCAAAAATTACATCCTCACTTATGATGTCCCAAAAATATTGATAGAAATGAGGGGGAAAGCCATCGGGTCTCGGGGCTTTGTCTGGCTCCATGCTAAACAAGGCTTCCTTAATTTCCTCATCAAAAAAGGAAGCTAGAAGCTTAAGGTTTATATCCTCATTTATTATGCTAGGAATGGATTTCAAGAGAATATCTTTGGCCTCCTCATTGCACTGTGATTCCTGACCAAGGATAGAATTGAAATAAGTTACTGCCTCCTTTCTAATTTTTGTTAAGTCCTGAGTAATAGAACCATATGTTTTTTTTAAATTTTTATCTTGTTATTGCTTCTGTTTCTAAGCGTGGTGACGTGAAAAAACTTAGAATTTGAATCTCCATATTTCAACCAAAGAGCTCTTGAATTTTACCTCCAATAGATTTCCTCACACACCAAAATGTTATGAAACTCTGCTAGTTTTATCCGTTTCTCCTACCTAGTAGTTTCATCAACATCACCATGTTGAATCTTCTGATCAATTATCTTCAAAATTTCAACAACCCATTTTTTATTGTCAAAGAGGTTCCCAAATACTACTTTGTTCCATGTTTGAAGTTTTTCCTTAACAAACTTTAATTTTCCAGCAAGTTTAAAAGCTACACTACCCCTGACATACTGCTACCACAACTGAATTAAGTTATATCTGAAACTGGAATGTTTGATCCACATAGATTGAAATATGAAAGGTTTCTTGAAGTACAAAGAGTTAGGGATCTCCAACAAAATGGGATTATGATCAGAGACAATTTTAGGAAGGGCTTGCAGGGTAGAATCATCGAATAGAGTTGTAGCCTTCTTTGATAGAAAAAACCTGTCAAGCCTTTCTTGAATGAGATGACATCCTATCCGTCGATTTCTCCAGGTATAATTTGCTCCTCTAAGTTTTACATCCATCAACATGTTAGAGTTCACAAAGTCATTGAACTCATTCATGCTCCTAATAGGTGGTCCATTTCCACCCATTTTGTTTGAAGAGTAAACAGGAGTGTTAAAATCCTCAGCCAGAATCTAGGGGACATTATGGAATATTTTAATCAGATTGCCTAAGTACTCCCACAGTAGAGCTATCCCTTGAATTGAATTCAGGGCATAAATATTTGAAAGGATCCACGACCTGTTGTTGTTTATTTCCTTAAATAAAATAGTAAGAACCATGTCATATTTTTGAATAATCATGCCTTCTACTATCTCAGGATCCCACAAAGTTATAAGGCCTTCAGATGCTCCTCTGGATGATTTGCAAACCATATCCCCTTGATTCCAGATTTTTTTTGCTACTTTTTTTATTGAATCTCATCAGTTTTTGTTTCTTGCAACATGATTATAGTTGGATTCACTTTATTTCTTATTGCACTGACTTCCCTGTGTTTGGGAAAGCCATTGAGGCCTCTCACATTCCATGAGAGGAACTTCATTTATATTGTTTGGGATTTCTTCCTCTCCCTCTCCCTTGAAGGGGTTTTCCTAATTTGTTGTCTTCAGAACCCGAAATAACCTGTTGAAACAAGGTTCTTTATTTTCCATTGGCAATGTTATTATCAGTTTTAATTTTTTGATGCTCAACATTGATATTCTCCCTCTTATTTTTTCACTGCCAAAATCTATAGGATACTTCATAGTGCTCCTGGTTTATTTAGGACTAAACTGTGGGGAGGCAATTTGTTGCAGAACTGGACTGCCATATTCCTTAGACTGAAGAGTTTCACATATCTCCACCCCTACATCCAAATCTTCTCATTTTTTCCTATATTCCCATGGTCTGTGGGATGGCCCCTCAGTAGGATTCACCTGACTCCTAGTGATGATGTTAGGGAGATGAGATTTTTTATTTTCCAATGCCTTAACTTTCTTCCTAAGTTCTTCAGTATTAGGGTTTGGCTTTGGGATGCCCACTAGGCTTGAAGTATTTTTAGCATTGGGGTTTAAATATCTCGACTTGGATGGGGATTTTAGAGATCGAGCATTAGGGTTTGGATTTGTGATACCCATGGGGCTTATAGTAATTTCAGCATTAGGGTTTGAGGGTCCTGACTTGGATGGGGATTATAAAGAGTCAGAAAGGTTAGCCTGAAGGATTTGGGCTTCCATGTCTTACTATAATCTTCCAACTCCCATATTGGATAGTTGAAAATTTATTTGAAACTAGAGGATTGGAACTTACCTGAGTATTTTGGTTGCCTACAACCTGTTGTTTTTCTTTGTCTTGTTGGGACCCTACACCCTCTCCTTTATTTTTTTGGTAGACATAGTTTGCCTAATTGAAATCACCTCTTCTAGGGAAACTCCTCAAATTTCCTCTGTATAGCATTCCCTGCTTCTGCTTTTCTCTATTCATCGCTAGGTTAGGGCACTGATTGCATAGATGTCCTTGATTTTTGCATTTTGCATAGAATGCCGATCTGTTCTCATATTATACCAGCTATTTTTGATAGTATTCTCCATACTATAGCTCCACAAACCTTGGAAATTCATTATCCAAATTAGCATTTACGCATATTTGTGCATGAGTCATCCTTGTCTTGGACAAGGTCGCATTGTCAATGGAGATCAGGTCCCCTATAGTTCTAGCTATGTCCTGCAACCAATATTCATTGAAGAACTAGGCAGGTAGACTCAAGAGATGAACCCAAATAGGGGTAATGTTAATATTTTGCTTTTTAGGGTTGAAATATTCACCCCATCGTCTGATAAAAAGGCTCTTTTTACCCAAAAACCAAGGACCTCCTGTTAAAATATGGTTAGCATCCTCCATATTGTTAAAACGGATAATGAAGAACCCTCGCATTAGAGCTACAAACTCCAAGCTGCCTACCGGTCGCCGTTTATCCGTCGCCCAAGCCCTGATAGTCTCCATGTCCAGCCTACCTCCCAAAAACTTGCCTACCAAGGATAATTCTTCCATTGAAAGGAAAGGGCTCATGGAACTTGTCGGGGCCAAAATTTTATTATTTACTGGAACTAGGGGCAGAAGAGAGAGAAGCTCCTTTCTTTTTCCTCTAAGAGTCTCAAAAAAAGACAACCACTTCTTGGGCCATGCATTGTCCTTCGTATCTTTTTTATCGGGGTCTTTTTGAGGAGGGTCGAGCCCTTGCGTTATGCCCACCTCCAAATCTACCATAGCCTAACTGCCTTCCTCTGGATCCTCGCTTGATCCATGCTCGAGGTTCACACTCGCTCCTTCCATACCTGCTCTACCTCAGCTGCCTTGGTTGAGATTCCTGCCTAGAAAATTCAAAGCCTCACTCCCTTCGCACCCACTAAACCTCGGTTCACTCATTGCTAAAATGGTATACATCCAAAGAAATGGCAAAAACCTCTAGATGATGATTGTAAGTATCAAAATTTTATGATGAAAATGATTTGAATTTGTAAGTTTAATCATTTTTAGGAATTTTATTTCTACGATAGGACTCCTTATGATTATTAGGTAATATAGAACCTCTATTTTTGTTGTTATTGTTAGGTCAATTAAATAAAATATAGTTTGTTCTTTTATCAAATATATTTTCTATTTACTTTTTCTATTAAATATATTATTCTTCCTAAAAGTTTTATGTTTTAATAATCAATTCCTTGACATCATTTTATTAAGAGCTACAAATCTCATTTGACTAGTTGCCTTCTAAAATTTTAAATATACCATGACAAAGATCAACATAATAATTGGCTAAATTGTATGGTACCCAATTTACAGGAGATATTGCCTCCAATAATAGTTGATGAGAATCAACTATAATATTATTTTTATCCAATCTCTAAATCAATTTTCGTTTATAACATTAATGATAACATATGGATTTTTCTTAATTGAAATATATTTCCATCATTTTATATTGCAATTTTAATTCCTCTAAGAAGTGCCCTAACATTTGCATAGTTTGTTAGTTGAAGTTTCATATGATTCTTAGTAAGTGAGGAAAATTTTTCCTTCATTATTTTTAAAAATGCCACCTCCTCTAGCTTGGTGCCATAGCCTCTACATAGTTTGTTAGTTGAAGTTCCATATAATTTTGAGTAAGTGGGAAAAATTTTTCCTGTACTATTTTGGAAAATACCACCTCCATCAGTTTTTCCAAGATTTCCTTTGGAAGTACGATCAAAATTTATTTTATTAAACCTAAATTTTATGACACTTCTATTTTACCATAGATCAAAGCAAATATTTTATTTTAATGTCATTATCACAGATGACCCTTCCATGTATATTCAAATATTTTAACCGAGTTGTTAACACCTCTTTTTTTGCACCTAATATTTCCCATGATGAACACCATATTTTTAAACATTCTACAAGAGAGAAAATAATACAATTTGAAACTTGGACATGACTTCAAGACTTCAAGATTTATTTTTTTTAATTCTATTATTCCTTCCAAGAAATAAATTTTAACAAATAATGACATGATCAATACTCCACATGATACATAACACTTTAGATTTGAAATAATTAATCCAATATTTCATTACTTCTTTCCATTTTTGTGAAGTTATGCATTTTATTCTCATATTTTTAAAAAATAAACCAAATATGGTGAGAAAAGGATAATGAAGAAGTAAATGGTATGGCATTTCTAAATCCTTCTTACATAAGGGGTATAAATATTACTTTGGACTACCATCCAAAAGAATGTTGAAGCCTTAGGGAGATCCTCTAGTGAATAAACATTCTTCCAAGAGAAATATTTAAGAGTAGAGAATTTTGGTTGTTCTAATCCTCATATCTCAGCTTGACCAAGTATCTAAAATATTTTGATAGATTTAAAACAAACTCATCATTTTATGTAAAAATAGACAAATAAACTCTTAAAACATATTTTTAAGAGCATGTGCTATTGTTTGAGTTCCTCTTATTCAATAAAGTTATTAATAGAAATCCATGACCTGGGTTGTTACTCATATTAATATATTCTTCAACCTTTGGATCCTTGTGAGTGAGACATACATGAGCTAATGGTTACCATTTTGAATCAGATATAAGATGATAAGGCTTCAACCAAACATTAGATAAAAAAATTACATAATACCCCTCATTAGCTGACCATCTAATATATTTCTTGATCAATTGTAAACTATTTTATATAAGTTTCATGTTAAGGATACTTTGGGTAGGGTTCATTTCCTGAATAATTCATTGCAACAAGAGCATCTATATATTTTTGAAGTAATATTTTCTCCCAACTCTTTCTATGATCTTTGAATAATCTCCATCCATGTTTTTCCCTTAAGGCCAAACTCATAAATATGTAATTTCCCAAGCCTACCCCTCCAATATTCTTTCCTTTTCAAACCCTATCCCACTTATAAAGAGGAAACATAAAATTTTTCTTATATCCTTCTTAAAAAAAGTCTCTTTCAATTTTATCAATTTTTGATGCTATACCTAGGGTATTACATAAATAGGGAAGGATTGTAATGTAGTCTATAAGCGTTGTAGCCATCCCACCATGGTTAATAACTTACCTTTTCAAATTGTCAAATAAAATTTCATTCTAACCAAACATGAGCCCCAAAGCTCTTTTTTCTTCCCTTTATGGGACAAATTAATATCCAAGTAAGTTGATGAACTTTTTTTAATTTTAAACCGTAAAATACCGACAATAACCATATAGGGTAGTGTTATTGAAAAATCCTAAATTTTATAGTATTACCCAACTATCCAAGAACATTATCATAGTATGATAACATTAGTTTAAACTTTATGACCTTTATAATTAGGGATCATCAACAAATTGGAGATGAAATTCGAAGGAAATATTTAATGCAATGAAAATACCTTTTAGTTTTCATTTTATTTCTACCATTAACAAATGTCTATCTAATGGCTTATAAATAGCAATAAGTAAATAACGAGAAAGTGAACCATTTTGTCAAAGTCTACAAAATAACATAAAGTATCCAATAGAAAAACTATTGGCTATAACATCTAATCTATTTATAACAACCTTATTCAAAATCAAAGTTTTTTAAATAATATATAAAAAATTCTTAACAAATATCTATTAGCAAAATTACTATAATGCTCATAGGATTAACAATCTCTAAGATCATAAAAAAACTCAATAACATGCATAAATCAATTCTTAACAACAAACAATAAACACATTGATTTTTTTGTTGAAAATACATCTATTATAAGCAATTCATAATGCAATGCTTCTTTGATACATATTACAAAGCTTTATATTCATTATATACTTACAAGAGACTCTTCATATGCACATGACTCTTAACTTACATAAACTCTTCATCTCCTCAAACTCATGAAAGGTCCAAGTTTTCATATGTCCCTTTTACATAATAATAAATCTCATATATTACATAAAGATAAAGTCTCTCATGATTGCACAAAAATCATCACTTCTAAACATGATACTTCACTCACATAACTCACTCTTGCTAACTTGAAACCTTACACACATAAATCCTTGTTTTATTTACATGACACCCACTCACACTTAATAACATGACACATACTATATACATAAATATTGATCACACCTTACTCTAAATTATTTACAAGGTCCTTGCATTAATGTTGCAAGGTACCAAATAATGTAATACCTTCAATACCTCCTCATATTACATTATTTGGTATGAAGGCCTTTTGCCTTCATGTGCTTTCTTCTTCTTCATGCATGTTGGATTTGGTACTATTTCAGGTTTTGACATTGTATTTGTCTCTTTGAGCTATTACTTGTACTTTTGAAGGAATCGTCAAGGAATACATTGTTATGTTCTTTTGCCATAAAAGTCTTGTGTTCAATATAATACTTCTTTTGATATCGTTCTTATAGCAAAAGTTGATCCAAATATTTTTGCAAAATTTCTATCACATCCAAAGCAAATATGCCACTTCATAGGATTCCATGGCTTTAATTTTAATTAGTCTACCATTGATGGTTTTGAATTCTACCGTTCATCCTTTATTTAGTAATTATGACACATAAATTAGATTATTTGTTAGACCAGGAACATAAAGCATATTTTCAAATATACATTCTAAATATGGAAGATTAAATGTGACATTCTCATAGCCTTACACTTGATCAATTTTATCATTTGCATTTTTGATTGGTATACTTGGTTTTACTTGGATGGAATCAAACCAATACAAGTTATTAGTCATATGATGACTAGCTCCTAAATCAATGTACCAAGCATTATCTTCATATTCAATTTTTAACTTTATTTGAAGTCTTGATGGTTTATTGTATTGTAGAATATGTTTGTGAAAAATTATTTGAAACCCTTTCTTCATGGATTTTTCTTCTTTGAATATATGTGACTTCGATAAATACCTCTTTGATGTTCTCATGTTCTTTCAATCAATTATTGTGTTCAAATTTATTCAATTAATTTCCTTTGTTGTAGTATATCTTATTACCCTCAATTTTTCTTTAATTATTTTCTTTCTTCAAATTTTCAATCATTTCGTAGACAACCTTTTATCTCCAAAGTTAATATTCAATTTTTATTCTTTCTTCAATTCAAAATCTTTCAATATTCATTCTTTCTTTCTTCAATTCAAAATTTTTATTCTTTTTTTTTTCAATATTCAATCTTTCATTTCTTCTTCTTCAATATTCTTCCTTTCTTCATTTTTTTTTCAATTTTCTTCTTTCTTTAATTTCAATTCTTCAATTTTTCATTCATCCAATTTTTATTCTCCTTCAATTTCTTCTTATAAACTCCCATGATTCAATTAATTTATTTCAATATTTTATTTATTTCTTTCAAATTTCTTCTTCAATTCAATTTCAATTTCAAAATTTTCACTTCAATAATCTTCTTATTATATCTCCCTTTAATTCAATTAATTCTTCACATTAATATATATTTTTTCAATTAATCAATTTCTTCTTCTTATAACTTCTATTCATTTTATTCTTCTTCATTTTATTTTATTCCTTGTTCCTTTAAATATTATCTTCTCCATTGTATTCAATTCTTTATCTTCTTATATATCTTGAAATTAAATCACTCCACTTCTATTCAAACAAATCAATTCTTCTCAAATGTGCATTGAATGTTCAAATTATTTAAAGGTTAGAATATACTATGGTTGTTTATCCTCTGCTTTATGATATCTAGTTTGCACGAAGAAACTTTGTGTTAGGGAAACTCGTTCGCGTGATTATCTTTTGAAACTTGTCTCTTCCCTAAGCATTACTCAATTAGTGTCATTCCTGCATCAACCAACCACGTTCTACATGATGTCACCTATTGTTTCCAATAATCTCTCAAATGCTTCTAAGTCTGCAACAAGCGTTCATACATTCATTTCCTCTCTTGTGTTTCGTTCGACCTAGATACTTATAGATAGGTCTTCATGTTGTCTAGATAATTATCTGGTCTTTGGAATTCTACACCCTCGTAAATCTTTTGATACTCACAAATAACATGATTTCTTCCTCCTTTTTACACAATATTTATCTCAACCTTTCACATTGGACTTCTTTCCACTAGACTCTAGATACGCCCTTTCTTCCTCATAAAGTTGGTCACCTCGTCATTCAAAAAACTTTACCTATTTCCTTTTCCTTCAATGTTTTGACATAGGCACTTACTATCACCCATCTTGCCCTAAACGTTCTCTAGTCACCTTAGTTATAAAGTTGGTCACCTCGTCATTCAAAAAACTTTACCTATTTCCTTTTCCTTCAATGTTTTGACATAGGCACTTACTATCACCCATCTTGCCCTAAACGTTCTCTAGTCACCTTAGTTATCTTCAATCTGCAATAATCCTCCCTCCCACACTCAACACTATCTCCTTCAACCTTTGTAATTGGAAGTGGAAGTACACCTCAGCCGTCCATAACTTTCTCCCGCATCGTCATATAAAAAAAATAAAGGGAAAGTGGAAGTGCACGTCAGCCGTCCATAACTTTCTCCCACATCGTCAAATAAGAAAAGTGGAAGTACGCGTCAGCCGTCGATAATATATCGTCAAATAAAAAAAATGGAGGGGAAGTGGAAGTGCAGGTCAGCTGTCCATAATTTTCTTCCACATCATCAAATAAGAAAAATGGAGGGGAAATTGAAGTGAACGTCAGCCGTCCACAATTTTCTCCCGCATCTCCAAATAAGAAAAATGGAGGGGAAGTGAAAGTGCACGTCAGCCGTCGATAACTTTCTCCCACATCATCAAATAAGAAAAATGGAGGAGAAATGAAAGTGCACGTCAGCCGTCCATAAAGAAAAATGGAGGGGAAGTGGAAGTGCACGTCAGCCGTCCATAATTTTCTCCCACATCTTCAAATAAGAAAATGGAGGGGAAGTGGAAGTGCACGTCAGCCGTCGTAACTTTCTCCCCCATCATCAAATAAAATAAGAAAAATGGAGGGGAAGTGGAATGCACGTCAGCCGTCGATAACTTTCTCCCACATCATCAAGAAAATTGGAGGGGAAAAGTGCACGTCAGCCGTCCATAATTTTCTTCCACATCGTCAAATAATAAAAATGGAGGGGAAGCGGAAGTGGAAGTGAAAGTCAACCGTCCATAATTTTCTCGAAAAATGGAGGGGCAGTGGAAGTGCACGTCAGCCGTCATAACTTTCTCCCACACCAACAAATAAGAAATCTGTGTTCTTACTTTGCTTTACAAGCATGTCTTTTTACACGTATTTTATTCCTAAAAATATATTTTTTTATGTTTTAAATGATTTTTTTTTTTTAATGATGAAGTAGATCTTTTAGTAAATGATATATATTTATATTATTAAAAATAATTATTTATAATTAATTGTATATTATTTTATATTTGTAATAATATTTGATATAAAAATAAGAATTTTAAGAAAAGATGTTCCTGATTATAAGAATAAATGAAATTTTTTATTTGATATAAAAGTAAGATAATAGATATTAGGTACTATACTAGTAAGTTCCCTCAATCCTTAGAAGGAGGTCCGGGGTTCAAGTCTGGCGGCCTACGTCGGATACAAAAAACTCCCTCGAGTTTTCCTTAGCATAAGGTTTTAGCACCTAGGGGTGCAGCGCAACGGTTTGGGCTTTGGCTCTTCTTTGAGAGGTCTAAGGTTCAAATCGTGGCGTGGGTGAGTGTGTGAGGAGGTGGGTGTGTGTCTCCCTGGTGGAGTTGTTGTAACAGGTTGGGGGATTCCTGGTCAAAACCCTCCTTTTTTAATATTACCAAAAAAAAAAAAGATAATAGATAATTTAAAAACTAATTTTTAAAATTGGCAACAGGATTGAAAGAGATATTGTATTGGAGTTTTTTTCAAGCTAAGGATCAATTATTAAGGATTCCAATTCAAAGAGTTTTGGCTATGACATCCAGTTTGGGGAAAGCTTCCCTACCAAAAGATCATCCTTTTCAAGATGTTGTGCAAAAAAAACGTTAGTTTTATCGATGGAAAAACAAGTAATCAATTCATCCATAAGTCCTTGAGATTGCCAAAACTAGATCCAAAGAAAAATAAAAATGGTTTTCCCAAGAGAGTGGATGGGTTTCCTTTGGTGACTCTGGATAAAGAAGGGTTAAATGATGAGATTAAAAAATCTTGAAAATAAAGCTTTAATATATCACTTTATGGGAGTCAAGCTTTAGCTTGGAGCAACTGAATCTTGGGTAACCAAGAACTAGAATATCAAAAGAGAGATGGATATAAGCTTCTATCCAAATGGTTATTTTCTTGTATTTTTTGTAGAGGAGGATTGTGGTCAAGTTTTTCAAGGCGACCCCTGGTTTTATGGTCACATAGGGTTTTTCACGAAGCCTTGACATACTAGAATTAAGCTAGACGAACAAATACCATCCTTAGCCCCACTTTGGGTGAGGCTTTTTACCCTCCATGTTGAATTTTGAAATGAAGCCTTCAAAGCTATCAAAAATACCCAAAGGGGTATACATAGGGGTATCAAATAGGACACATGCATTTAGCTTTTTAATCTATGCATGGATCTACGTTTATTTAAATTCAAAAAACCCTCTTCCAATGAAGATTAAGGTAAACATAGAAGAATTGGAATGGGGTCAGTCAATTCACTATGAGAATATTCCTTTTTAGTGCCAAATATGCCATGAATATAGTCATCTCTTTAGAATTAGTCCTTAGAATCTACAAAAGTTCATAGGTAAAGAAGGTGATAAGTAGAGCTTTCAGCTACCTAAAACGAAACAAACAACTCATAGAAATGCAAAAATCAACATGAACATTAGGATTAATAACATTTTTTTTTTTTGATGAGGAACCTTTTATATACAACATATCCGCAACATGTGAGGGGAGAGATTTGAACCTGAGCCTCTTGATAACTGGAGAGTTTTAACTACCCACTTTCTCTCCAACTCCTCTACATGAGAAGATTAATAACATTTTTGAAAGCTTACCAACTGAAGAAGAAAATGAAGATGGGGATATTTTTACGTCCCTAGAAACCCCAAGAGAAGAATATAATGATGAGGATTGGATAAGGCTCGAAGATATCCCCATAGGGGTGGAGATCAATAGCATGCTAAATGAGGAGGTCCCTACTCAACATGCTTATGAAGGTGAAGAACTTCCCCAAGGGCAAAGAAATGATTAAGCAATGGAAGATCTTTAGTCTATGGGAACTACCTATACCAAAAAAGAGAACAATTTGGTACTGTTAGTGTATATTTTTTAGTATATTGCTGTTATTACATTATATTACATATATCTTGTAAATTGTTATTTGTTATAACAAGTTCTATTTCAGCATCGGATGGTTTCGTAACCTCCGGGCTATTATAGGCCTGCAAATGTATTATTTAATCCTTCCCATACATGAATATAATTTGTTGTTTTACTCTGACATGGTATCCGAGCCATTTACAAATTTTTTTTGCAGACGCTTGCTAGAGGGACGTGCGACTATAATTTAAAAAAAAATAGAGTTTTTTTTTGCTGGGAACACAACATCTGTTTGCTGTATTTCGCTGGGAGGATGCATTTTTTTTGCTGGGAAGGAGCACTATTTTTTGTGCTGGAAAGGCGAATTTACAAAAAAAAAAAAAAAAATTGGGCTAGTTGAGGATCGCGCAGCCCATCACGCGATCCCCACCTAACGTCGCGCGCAATCGCGCGACGTATTTTTCCCAACACGCCCACCCCCCAACATCGTGCCCAATCGCGCAACGTTTTTTTTCTTCCCAACCACCCTAATCCCCACCCCACCACCACGTTCATGACGCGCGGGTTTTTTTCCCAGCCCCTCCCCCCATCCCAACATGTCACGCATTCGCAAGACATTGGGAGGACCCCCATCCCACACCAACACGTCGTGCATCCGCGCGACGTTGGGAGGCCCCCCTCCCCCACCAACCAACGTCACGTGGGGGAGGCCCCCCGTTTCCCCCCCTAACACGTCGCGCATCCACGTGACGTTGGGAGGGCTCCCCTCCCCTTCCCCGAGGTCGCGCTATAGGTGCGACACGCGCGACTATCGCGACAGTCGAGGCCGCGTGCTGCACGCACGACCAGGTCGCGACTAGGCTGTCACAGCGGAGGTTGTAGGCCACCAGTAGCGGGGGTCGCAGCCACGGCCCCGCTAGCCACTGCCAGCAGAGGTGGCAGCCACAACAATAGTTGCGACCACTTGCCTCTATCAGGACCGGAGAGGAGGAGGCACGCTCCCCGAGAGTAGCAGGGCTGTCGAGACCTCCTCAAATCCGAGGGGGCCCCTGATCCTGTCGGATTAGCCCGCTAGTCCACCTGGTGGTGGACTATGCGGTAAGGCTCTGGGAGCCTACAGGTCGCGGGTTCCAATCCCGTCGATCCCCCTTCAACAAAGGTAAAAAAAAAATTCACATGTTTTTTTAATTATTTTTTCTTAAAGTTAAACTTTAATTTTTAATTTTAATTTATTTTCTATAGTTTAACCTTTATAAATTAAAATTAAATTTTTTAATTTGATTTTAATTTTTTTAAAGGTTTTTTAAAAACTATATAAATTAAAATTAATATATTTTTTTTAACTTTAAGGTTATAAAATAATTTTCAAAATCATTTGTGGGAAAAAAAATTTTAAGATAAAAATAAGGGGGGTATTTTTTTTCAAAAATCAAAGGGGGAAAGTGAGTAATTTTTTGAAAAAGCAAATTTGGAATTATTGTAAAGGTGCATTTTCGGCTGCGCCCGACACCTAGTGGGTCATTCCTGTGGGCACTTTTTTTTGTTGTATGTTGCATATTTGATTTCTTGCACTATAACATTAAAATTTAAAATAAAATTCACCCCCTAAGTCCCTAGAATAATTAAAACCCATCCGTGCAATTTATTGCACTACAGCGTTCGGTATTTGTGATACCTCTGGCCAGCACTTATAGGTAAAGCTGTCGTGATTGCGCTAATCGTATCCGCCGCCTAATATAGCTGCTACAACGACGTCTGAGCTTGTTCTCTATAAATCGTCGGGGAGAGATAAGTTTGCCATTTTGCATTTTTTTTACTCCATCCATTACCCTAATAGTTCTTGTGTTTAGGCGTAAATCCTGACGAGAGTTCTGAAATCCAAAGTGTTTAGGGGAAGTTACGCCCCATGCATGCGGATTGCATACTTTCTATGGTAGGTGCCATCAACAAAACTATTCCTTTTTAGTACTGCTTATGTACCACGTATCGTATGATCTCTAAAAATTACCTATAGTTTCCCTCACATAAGGGCGGGTGATTTTTTATTGATATTTCTAAATACCTATAGTTTCCCTCACATAAGGGTGGGTATTTAGTACGGTATAACGGCCTAGCAAAAGGTATATCAAAAGGGGGACCAATTGGTGTTATAAGGAACCTTCATCATGTCTGCAAAACTAATGACTGATTCTCATCAGTTGTTGAAAGGTCCTAATTACACACCATGGAAAAATAAGATGAAGGCCATCCTAGTAATGGATGACTTATGGGATGTTGTATCTGGAGCAACAACGAGACCTTCATCTGTTGCTAGTGCTACAGATCCATCTATTGCTCAAAGAGACTTTGATAAGCTAGACAACAAAGCAAAAGTGCTCATCTTTCTGCTTGTGTTTGATGAAGTCCAACCCCATATTGCTGACTGTGCAACTAGTAAAGTGGCATGGGATGCCCTTAATACTATATATGAGGGAAAAAATGATTCCACCATTCTATTTCTTCAATCTCAATTACACAGTCTAAGCATGAAGCAGGGTGAGACAGTTGAATTCTTTCTTTGCAGAGTTTTTGAATTGAAAGAAAAGTTGAATTCTTTCTTTGCAGAGTTTTTGAATTGAAAGAAAATTTGAATTCTTTGGGAGAACCAGTTGAAGACAAGCTCCTTACTTTAGTTGTATTGAGAGATTTACCTGATTCTTATCGGGTGTTGATCACTTCCCTTCAAGTATCACAACGAAAAGTTACTTTTGTAGAATTGGTTAATATGCTTCAAGAGGAGGAGGCATGCCAACTACAAAGAGATGATTCTTCTAACACTACTCTCTACATCAACAGGAAAGGGCAGAACTAGAAGAAGGGTAATTTTTAGAAGGGAGGGAATTCACAAAAGGATTCAAAAGGGAAACAAACTCAACAACCTCAACAGAAAAAGAGATATTGCAAGATCTGTGACAAAGAAGGTCATGATACAAATAGATGTTGGCATAAGAATAAGCAATCAAAATAGAAAGGCTGGAACAAACCACAAAAGAACAAACAGCAAGTGAATGTTGCTGTTGAAGAATATGACATGGATTTTGAGAGAGCCCACAAAGTTCTCATGACTACCACAGTGTCCAAGCAGACGGATCCTATATGGTATGTTGATTTTGGAGCCAGTAAGCACATGACTAGTGACAAATCATGGTTTGAGTCTTTTGAGGCCAAAGAGGGCAAACTTGTCACTATTGTCGATGATAAAACCTACAAGGTTCAGGGAGAAGGCACTATTTTAGTCACTCTTCCTGATGGCAAGTGTCAGATTGATAAAGTTCTCTATGTTCCCGGATTGGCAAACAATTTGTTGTCGATCACACAAATTTTGGACAAAGATATGGTTGTGAACTTCAGTGTTGAGGGAGGCAAGAAGTGTTGTTCTATTACCAGGAGGGGTAAGAACATTGCAACCACTTCATATAAGCATGGCTTATTTTCCTTAGATACTATCTCTACTCCACATGTTGCCATGACAGTCTCTACAAAGGAGGCAACTTCCCTATGGCACAAGAGATATGGACATTTGAGTTCTGGTTACTTACTTGAGTTAAGTAATTATGAGATGGTAAAGGGTCTTCCTTCCCTTTCTACCACTTTACCAGTTTGCTCTGACTGCTTGCAAGGAAAGTAGCATAGAGTGCCTTTTGAAAAGAGCTCTACAAGAGCAAAGAAACTTCTGGAGTTGGTTCATACTGATTTGTGCAGTCCCTTCACTCCCAAAAGTTGTGGGGGTAAGAGGTATTCTCAGTTATTTGTGGATGATTACTAACGAAAGATGTGGGTATTCTTTCTTCAACTAAAATTTGAAGCATTTGGCTTCTTTCAACAATTCAAGAAATCTATTGAGGAGTCAGGGAATTCTATAAAGACCCTCCACTCAAATCGAGGGGGGGAGTTCACCTCTAAAGAATTTTCTGCATTCTTGAAAGAAAATGGGATCACAAGACAGTTAACTACTACTTATACTCCTCAGCAAAATGGAGTTGCTGAAAGGAGGAATCGTTCCATCATGGAAATGGTTTGTTGCATGCTCACAAGAGCTAGACTTGAGCAACTATATTGGGTAGAAATTGTCACCACAGTAGTATATCTGTTGAATAGGGCACCCACAAAGGCCCTACAAGGAATGACTCCACAGGAAGCATGGAGTGGTATGAAACCCTCCATTTCTCATCTACGCATTTTTGGATGTAAAGCTTTCATGCACATACCAAAAGAGAAAAGGAAGAAGCTAGATGAGAAGACATTGAAGTGTATTCTTCTTGGCTATGATGAGCACTCTAAGGGTTATCGTTTGATTGATCCCTTGACCAAGAAGATTCACATAAGTAGAGATGTTTTTTTTGATGAGGATTTCACATCAGCAAACACATCAAATGTATACCTAGACCTTGTGGAAACTCACGTTATTAAATCTCCTTCATCAAAGGTTGGAGGTTCTTCTGGATCTTCTTCAACTCCTAAGAAGAAGAATCCAAAGTGGTATACAAATACAATCAAAGACTCTAAGCTATCTACTCCACTAGATTTGACTTTGGATAGGCCTCATACTTGCAGCATGGCTCGACAGGAGAAAGCTGCAACAAAGAATACTTGGGTTGATGATTTGTGTCAATATTTTGAAGAACTTTCTGTAGATCCAGCGAGAGATACATAAGATATGGATATTGATAGTGATAAGGTGTTTATGTCTTCCATAGATGATCTTGAACCTGCATCAATACAAGTTTCTCTTAGTGAGCCTCAGTGGAAGGCTGCTGTGGATGTAGAGTATAAGTCTTTGATGAAAAACAAAACTTGGAAGCTTGTCGATTTGTCGCACGAAAAGAAGCCCATTGGCTGCAAACGGGTGTATAAATTCAAGTACAAAGTAGATGGGACAACTGATAAGCATAAGACCCATCTTATTGCAAAGGGCTATGCTCAAAAGAAAGGCATTGACTATGAGGAAAATTTTGCACCTACTGCTTGAATGACAACAATTCAAGTTATTTGTGCTATGGCAGCACAGTTTGGGTGGAAAGTTCATCAGATGGATGTCAAAAGTGCCTTTCTGAATGGTGATATCCAAGAAGAAGTCTATATGACTCAGCTAAAAGGATTTGCAATGGAAGGCCAACAGTAGAAAGTTTGCAAATTGGTCAAATCCTTATATGGCCTGAAACAAGATCCTCGAGCTTGGTATATAAAAATGGACAATCACCTCCTGCAGCATGGTTTTAAGAGACGTCCGTCAGATGCAAACCTCTATTTCAAGAAATAGGGTTATGAGATAGTGTTGCTTGTACTCTATGTTGATGATCTGCTCATTACAGGGAGTTCAAAAACTATGATCTCTACTGTCAAAAGAGACTTGTGTCAATATTTTGAGATGTCATATCTCGGAATTCTTCATTTTTGTCTTGGTCTAGAATTCAGCCAGAAGGAGCACTCCATCAAAGTGTCTCAGAAAAAATATGCCAAGACATTATTGGAAAAATATTGCATGACTGATTGCAAGCCAATGGCAACTCCGATGGATACTGGACTTCAGTTATCATGATACGATGATTCACCTCAGGTAGATGGTACTCTCTATCGATAGTTGATTGTGAGTCTCATATATTTGACCAATACTAGGCCAGATATCGTATTTGCTGTCAACTATCTTTTGAGGTTCATGTAGGAGCCTAAGACCACTCATTGGAAAGCAACAAAATGTGTTCTTCACTATGTCTGTGGCACAATGGAATATGGCCTAGAATACAAGAGGAACAATAAATTCTTCTTGCAAGGATACATGGACTTCGACTATGCCGGATCATTTGATGATCGTAAGTCAACTTCAAGATATATTTTTCATCTAGGATCCGGTCCTGTCTCTTGGCACAACAAGAAGCAACAGGTGGTTGCTATTTCATCAATATAGGCAGAGTATTGCGCCACACGTGAAGCTATGTGCGAAGTGATATGGTTGCGTCGCATTCTGACAAGTATGGGTCATCCATCCAAATCTCCAATACACTTGTTTTGCGACAATCAAGGTGTTTTGAACCTAGTCAAGAATCCAGTCCATCATGAAAGAACAAAACACATTGACACACAATGTCATTTCATTCGAGATGAAGTTCTGAAGCATCGAATTCAGCTTCAGCACATTCCCACCGATGCTCAAGTTGCAGACATTTTCACTAAGGCACTTGCACGTGTCAAATTTGAATTGTTTCGCAGCTCTCTTTGTATTGCAAAATGATGTAATCAGGGGGGATGTTAGTATAGCTAATAGTTATATCATTACCAAAATAATGTAATAAGGGGGGATGTTAGCGTATATTTGTTAGTATATTGTTGTTATTACATTATATTACATATATCTTGTAAATTAGGCATAACTTGTTATTTGTTATAAAAAGTTCTATCTAAGCATCGGATGGTTTCGTAACCTCCAAGCTATTATAGGCCTGCAAATGTATTATTTAATCCTTCCCATACATGAATATAATTTGTTGTTTTACTCTGACATGTACTTGTAGCACCAAAAATAAATAAAAAGTAAAAATATCGATGATCAAACAAAGCACCAAAAAAACCGAAGGTTAAAATTGTGGGTACTAACAAAAAAAGAGGGAGAAAATCCAACCAGAAAATACACAAACAAATAACATTAGCAAAAATAAAGGAGGGTTTCCAAACCCAAATTGATGGTCTCTTAGATACCAAGAGGTAAAAGTAATCTCCATGAAGATCATCTCCTAGAATATAAGGGGTCTTCATTCCTCCTTCAAATCCAAAATGGTCAAGAAATGGGTAAGTAATGAAAAGTCTAATGTTATTTTCATTCAATAATCTCAAATGTGATGTGATGAAGAAAATAGGATTAAAAGAAAAACATAACCCAATAGTCTTATCATTCAAGTAATACTGCAAGTTTCTCAAGAAGGCTACTCATCCTATGTAACAGTTAAAAATACAGTGTGTCATTGACATAACATAAAGAAAATAGATTGTTGTCAAGGAAAAATGGTTAGACATCAGTTGGTAGATTGTTCTAATTAGTTTTTATGACCTAAGCACTCATGATCAAAAGAGATGTTAATGACACATTATTGCTAGTTTGTTACAACAAGAAGCAGACTTACCCTACATCATTAGGATGACTTTAGTGTAATGAAACACCTTGAAGAAAAATAGAGAGAACTAGAAAGCTTGATCAAGCCACCAAAAATTTTAACATCTTCATTGAAGATATGGATCTTATGGAGATCTTCTATTCTAAGGGTGTCTACACCTAAAGCAACAAGATACTCAAGAACCAAAGGATATTAGAGAAATTAGATAATTTTTTTACATATGTAGATTAGTTAAAGAGGAAATCTAGGTAAGTTATTGGATGCTATAAGAAGGGAATTATGTAGTTGGGGTTTAGGAATCCTTATCTAGTAAACGAATGCTACGTAAGTTAAATCATACATTTCATGCACTCATTCCTGATATGGATAATACTAGAAGAGTGAACGCCTTTAGAATTAAGTCTTTATGTAATGCAATTTACAAAATATTTTCAAGGTTACCACAAATAATTGATTAAATTAGACTTAATTTTTTGATGAGAAAAAATATTTTGTTAAAGGAACCTAGTGTATGGAGCCTCTATCATCCATGAATAGAGTAACAAAATACAGGGCATGCTCACTAAGTTGGATATAAAGAAAATATTCAACAAAATATGTTGAAATATTTTAGGTAAAGGAGTGGAAAAGTTTGGTTTTGATGAATATTAGAGATAATGGCTAGCATATTTATATAAATGCCCCTCTTTCTTGGTTTTGATCAATGGAAGCTTGAGAGGATTCTTTAAAAGTTCAAGAGGTCTTAGATAAGGAGACTTCATCTCCTCCTACTTATTCATCAGTATCATAGAAGTCATGGGTAGGAGCTTATAAAATATTCAATAAAAAGGATAGATCTTGGGACTCAATATTAATAGTAGGTATCATTTGATTTCTCACTTTATAAATGATAGTCTCATAGCTATAAACCCAATGCTAAAGAAAATCAATAGAATCAAAGTTTTGCTTACTATATATGAGATGACCTCTGAACAAGAGATCAAAAAAATAAAATCTAAATTATATGAAATCAATCTATAATAGAGACATGTTAGATTATATGTGAGCCAAACTAATATGAATATCGGTGCCCTCCCTAATACTTACTTAGGTATACCCTTATTTAACAATGACAACATTGGAGAGTTTTAGGAGCAAATCATCTCTAAATTCCATAAGAAAATGACCTCATGGAAAGCAAAATGGCTATCTATAGTAGGCATATTGGTTAAGATGAAAGCAATATTTGGAGCTCTACCCATCTTCTGGATGGGTGCATTCGGACTCCTTGATGAGATCATAAAAATAATAGAAAATATCATGAGAAAATTTCTATGGAGAGGAAATACTAAAGATAAAAATTCATTTATATCCTGGGATAAAATTTATAATAGTAAAGAGTTAGGAGTCTCTCGAATTAGAAACTTTTAAACATTTAAAAATGCAATGCTAAAAAAATTAATTTGGAGAATCTATGTAGTTCATGACTTCTTCTAGGGTAAGGTATTTAGAGCAAAACATTTATATGGGGATGAACCCAAAAGAATATTCACTTATGAGGAAACCCCCTAGGGATCACTCATTTGGAATAATATTAGGAATGTTAGGCAATTAATTCCAATATTTCTCAAATGGGATGTTAATATAGGCTCAAAGGTTAGCTTCTGGAAAGATGTCTGGCTAGAAAGCTAACCTCTTTATTTTAGGTAAGATTTAAAAAATTCAAAGCTTTATTGTAGGACCTAGGGATAATCTATATAGAACTACTAGGTTTGGAAGAAATAAAATAGAAGATCTATTAAAATGTGGAAGAGCCTTGCAAGTACCCCACCAAAGTTTAGTTAGAAAAGGATAGCTTTTGAATCCCTCTTGCTCAATCATATAGTAATGACTTTTAGGGGTGAGGATAAACTAAGATGGAGTCTCACACCTTCAAGGGACTACAATATAAAATTATCTTACTCTGCCTTCATAGAGACAAAAATTAACAATACTCATTCAATAGTATGGAAAAGGATTCAATATTCTAAAGCATGACCAAAAATTATCTTTTTCCTCCAGTTGGTTATACATGACAAATTTCTATCTAGTGAACAATTGAGAAAAAGGTATTAAATGTGTTATGTATAATAATGTAAACACAAATGGTCCTCATATTCTCCTACATTGCCCCTTTGCCTATGATCTATGGGATAAATTAATGCAAAAATTCAAAATTTCTTGGGTTATACTTGCATCTTTTGAGTCATTATTGGTTAAATAGAAAACCATTTAAGGTTAAGGCTCTTCTATTCCTTTGGAAAATGATCCCAATAATGATTTTTTGGTGCATATGGTTGTAAAGGAATGCAAGGATCTTCAATAAAATCATATTTAATGAATATGGATTATATGTAAACCATGATTAAGATGAATGCACACATAAATAGTAAAAATTGTACATATTTTTATTGCCTAGAATCAATGGTTCATTATGGTTGACATGTAATTATTATTCTTTATAAATTATGATTATGAATTAAATATTTGATCCGATAAATTTTAATGTTGAGGATGTCAAAACTTGTTGATGAGGATAAGAAAATTAAATGAGAGTCACATGCATTGTTAAAAAAAACTTACATTTCTTATCTTTCAAATTTAGATCTTTGATAAATGATAATCAAATACTTTTGAAGTTAATTGGTTACATGGATTACCTCCTATTAGTATGGATGAATTGCATAGAAGCTATAGTCCTTTTCTATGCAAGGACTAATAAAATATTCTAACAATAAAATTAAACTTATATACTTTGTGTGCACATATATATGTGTGTGTATGTATGTGTGTGTGTGTGTAACATGCTCACACAAAAACATTCTATCATGATTTGAACCTAGGTCTCATTGAAGAAAGCCCAAAGCCAAACTGCTACGGTGTCCCACAAGGACTAACATATATTATTAATAAATTTATTAGCATAGGTTAGTAATAAATTTATATTCAAAATTGTAACCTTCAAATCCTTTTAAATTTTTTTTTATCATTTGCTTTTTATTTTAAAATTAGGTGTTATTTTTCACCTTTAAACTAAATTAAGTATTTCAACTTTCTTTTAGAAGGTCACTTGAATTCTTGTCAAATATCACTATAATATATTACAATAAAAAATAAACATAAATATGATTAGATACAAAATCTAAAAGGAAAAAAAATCTAAAGGTATTTAAAGTAACAGAGGTGCATCCTCAAAAGGGTCGATTACCAATCATGAATTAAAAATAATGAATAAGTAATTAAATGTATAAATAGAAAAGACGAGTTGCATTATTTAACTCAAATGCAAAGGAAAAATAGTTTCTAATAGATATAATCTATTTTGAATGGAACTCATTTCATTCACATGTTGATATTTTATATTTGTCATTAAATTTATTTTATTGAGGATTTTTATTTCACTATCCCTTAAAAAAATGAGGAAAATATAACTAATAAGTCCATTTCCCTTATTTTTTTATAATATTTTGAAGCCTTAACTTATTTTTCACTAATGAAATTGAATTTTTAATAACTTGATCTTTATTTTATATTTGCACATTTTCATAGAACTAAGAAAAAAAGCCATGCTTGCAATAACATAAATAATTTTGTTAAATGGTGTTAGCTCAACTAGTTAAATTCTTCAAATTTTAAGGAGACGACTATTCGAATATTGCCAAACAATACATGCAAAATTGTTTAGTTGTTGTAATACCACTATGTGTTGATGGTGTAATATAAGTGTGGATTGTTTCAATCCCGTACAACCCATTAAATTTGATATAATTAAATTTAATATATCAACTTAAACTAGTTTAATATAATGATCCAAGATAAGTTCAAAAGCAAGTGTGATTAAAGAGCAAGTGCAAGTAAGTAGTCCTTAAATTTTCTTGATTTGGATCTTTGGGAAAATTCAAAAAATAAACGATTCATCTAAAGAAAAGATAGGTAGCATAGAAGGAAAGTCATATTTAAAAGTCCTAATGGGAAGTAATGATTCCCTAGGTGAAAGTATAGATTTCCAAGCTAGATATAAGAGGAGGAGCAAATATATGGTAAGTCTGATCTAGGAAACAAATGTTACACTAAAAATGATTATTAAGAATAAGATAATGGTTCCTAAAAGCAAAGGGATTAATATGTAAGTTCCATGGATACTATCTAATATTTTTAGAGATTCAAAATTGGATCAAGTGTAAGTGGTGATTGAGTTCAAATTATTACTCTATGATTTTTCTTCCTCAAATTTCTTTTACATCATCGCAAAAAATAGAAATAAAATAATGGTTGATGGCTCATTGTTTGGGGGAGAGATGCTCTATATTTAAGACCATAAACTGAGAATTTTTTATGTATGTCATAAACTAATAAAATCTTCTATTATGGGCTAGATTTACTTCTATATCAACTTATCAATAAGGATGTTTTGAAGAATATTGGCAATACCCTACGCGAGTTCATATAGGAGGATTCATCTAGCCCATATTGTATTTTGATACTATAAAAATATTGTATTTTGATACTATAAATATTATGAGATTGGACACATAGAAACAAATTGTAAAATAAAAATGATTGAGAAAGAAAAACAAGAAGAACATATTATAGTAGAAGTTGGATTAGATCAAGGATATTCCACTACCAATAAAGAGGTAAAGAAAAGTATTTACAACATCAAATAATAAATGCCATCATTGTTCACATGGATCAACAATTAGGAAAAACAAAGGATACAAGGGATGAGGATGTACAATGTGCATGTTCAAACTGAGAAGAAATTAAAGGTACAAAGAAATATGTGGAGAATTTTTTTAAAACAAAGTATATGAAAGGGATCAAGTTTATTCGAGGTAAATCATCTTCATTTTCCTCAAGTAGTATAAAATTGTCTCCTTACATTAAAAATGCTAGTGTATAGGTTGTCACTTGAACTTTAGGGACTCAAGAGCATCATAATAAAGAAACGAGGATGAAGGATATCCATAGTAATTTAGGGTTATTAGAGTAACATAAGGAGATAATTACGATAGAGGAATGTCCTTGCACTTTAGGATTTCCAAAGTAAAATAATAAAGTGCTTTTAATGTTATTCAGAAACCTATAGATGATAAGTTTCACTATAAAAAATATGAAAAAATTGAATATATTGATGAAGATGAAAGTGTTTATGGGAATAAAAAAGGAGAGAAGACCCAAGAAGCAAAAGCAAAGAGCAAAATAAACTTAGAGATAAATTGATAAGGGAAAACAAAAGCAAGTATTATAAGTGTTAATAAGAAGAGGGGCTAAGCTCACAAGTAAAAACAAAAGTGATGATGAAAATGATATCTTTGAATATTAGGGGCATGGATAAGACCCCTAAAAATATATGTATTAGAAAATTGATAACTTGTTATAGCTAACATAGTTATAGGAAAGGAAACCGAGTAGTAGATATTTAGCTATTATTGGTGTTGATATTCATCTTGACAAAATTTAGAATTTAGAAGGCAACTGATTGAGTGAGATTTTATATATTAATTCAAATGATATAGATTTGATCGAAAAAAATTTTCGGATTGATAAAAACTAAAAGCGTATTTGATAAAAATTAAAATGAAGAATAATTGTGATAAAGAAGCAAGTTTGTTGGAATTATTACATTATTTGGTACAATTGAGTACCATGAAGTACCATTGAGTACTATTATAAATATTTACTTTGTGGAGTAAATTTTGTATTTATCTAATGTGTCAAAGTGTAAAGAGTGTTTATGTATCTTGTAATTAATTGTGAAAGTGTAAAGTGTGCAAGAGTGAGTGAAAGGTGTCAAGTGTGCAAGTGAAGAGTCATGAGTGTTAGGTGGCAACTAGCAAGTGCGAAAGTGAAGAGTCATATGAGATGTGTCAAGATGTGAAGTAGGAAGTTATATAATTATGTGGGACTTTGTCATAATGAAATACATGTGAAAGGTTACATCTCCCATGAGTTTGAGGATAACAGTAGTTAGAAGTATTGAAGAGTTTCTACGAAAAGTTATATATTGGAGACAAAGCTCCATGCCATATAATATTTTGAATGTGATTGAATGAAGTTTGTATTAATAATTATTTATTATCAATAAAGAGTTATTTTTTTGATATTCATATTGTGATTGTGAAATTTGTGAGTGATTTTAAGATCTAAGGATATTGGACCTATGACATTTTTGGACCCATTTTCTAATAAATTTAAACAATGTAATGAGAGCAATGTAATATTTTATTATTTTTATGGGAGTTGCCTAGAAGCCACACATAATTTATTACAAAATACATACTACACACACATATTCATCAAACTAGCATTTTTAAAAGAATAGTTTTTAAAGTAACTGAAGAATATTGTCACTCAAAGATGAATTATTTGTAACCATATGAGTGTAATCTACATCATATTGAAGACTTTAAATTAAAGAGAATGAAGCATGTTTCAATTTCCTGTAACAAGTAAAAATATTATATTTTGATATGTAACGGAAAAGACATAATGATTTAATTTTTATTTGCTATAAAAAGTAATTTACCCCCTTCATTATTCAAAGTTGTTATTAAATAATATTTTCAAATAAAAAGAATAGAAACCTTTTAATTTGTATCTATGATTATTTTCTAGATTTAATTTAATTTTATCAAGGATCATTGTCATCATGTTCTTCTCATTATTATAGATCTCTTGTGAATTCTTTTCCAACGTGAATGAAGTCATATTAAAAATAAAGAGATTTTTTTAGTGAAAAAGTCATATTAAAAGAAGAAAAAATTCTTGTAACACTTTGAATTGATATCTAACATTTATAAAATATCTATATTATAAATATCTAAATTGATTACAATATTTATTGTAATGAACATATAAACTAACTATCAAATAGTTTGAGCTTAACCAGTTGAATACATTTATTTTCAATGAGGAGATCTAGGTTCAAATTTGGTTAGGTGATGTATGTATGACTACTAAAATACTATAATATTTGTTGGAAATATGAGCAAAATTTTTTGTCATTGATATCAAGAGTCAATTTCAGTGAGCAGTGCAAGAGGAATGATGTCAATAGTCAGTTCCAGTAATCAGTGCAAGAGAAATAATATTCAAGGTGGTCAGATAAGGTCTACAGGAGAAATAAGAAGGCCAACAAAAAAAATATTATAATATTTTATTATAATATTAAAAGGTCTAATGGTAAGACCTAAATAATTAAACTAATTATAAATTAATTATAATAATTTCATTAAAAAATTATTTATAATTTTATTTAATTAACCTTATAGTTATTAAATTAATTATAAGTTAATTATAATAATTTTATTATTAATTAAATTTAAATCTAATTTAATTAACCCTAAGGTTAGGGTTATAAGGGAAAAGTTAATGCGACGACGTCATACATTATTTACCTCCACCGACGTCTAAATGGTGATGGCACAATGGTATAAATACCATGTGCCTTGGTTGCAAAGAAGCACCTTCATTCGAATAACATTAATCCTGCCTACGATTTTCGTGATTTGCATGGAAGGAAGAAGATAATTTTTTCTGATTTTATTGGTACCAACTAAGGGATAAGACAAGAGAGGCTCTAAGCCTCATAACCAACGAGTTGGTTGGGCTAGTGGCAAGCGACTGTGACTTAAGGCTTTGGCAAGATGGGAGGACCCGTGATCGAATCTCGATGGTAGTTTTTGCATGGATTTTTTTTTTGGTTTAGGCACCAAAGGGAAGCAATAAAGCACACAAGGTGCTTCTTGCTTCTAAGGTGAGCACCTAGCTCACATGACAGTTGAAGCCACGGCTATGATGCTTGTGGCATCATAGTGTGGGATCGATAACCACCAAGGGCAAAAGGGTATTTAATTTTTAAATTAAATTTTTGCCCTAAAGTTTGTTTGGCATGAGCTTTTAGGGAGACAAGGTTTATGAAAGTTAAATTTTATAGTGTGATTTTGATGGTTAAGTGTTCAATGGAGTGATAAGGCTAAAAAGGAATTTATATGTTATTTTAAAAATAAAGTCTTATTGTGTTTAGATATTTGAGAGGAGTAATAAGGTGTAATTGAGATTTATTGTTTTGTAATGGTGAAAATATTGAGAGAATATTGAATGAAGTTTTGAGAAGGTTTTTGCTACCTAAACTTGAGATTAGAAAAAAGAGTGATTGTGATTGATATAGGTTTTAAGGTCAATTCTTCATCAAACAAAAGGTATGGGCACATCTTCCTTGTGAGTGATTGTTGGATGTTATGAATGCTAAGTTGGAGTGAAAAGGATTGTTTGATAAGCATTGTTGAGTTTGTTTGTTAAAGGTTTTTTTGAGTGAAAGTTGATGATAAAAACCTTGTTTGATAAGCATTGTTGGAAACATTGAATGAGCCTTCATATGCATGATTAGGGTTTGTGCAAGATCATGAGTATCATTGTTATGTGAATTTGAGAACTATCTTGAACTAGGGTTTATGCAAGATCATGAGTATCATTGTTATGTAAGATTGTTTGATAAGTATTGTTGGAAATAATTGAGTGAGTTTTCATATGCTTGAACTAGGGTTTGTAAGCAATGAGTGTTTCATTGGGTGATTGGTTGAGTGGAGTTGATTTGGCCTAGTTGATTAGAAGTGTTGAAGTAATAGTTCAAGTTATATAAAACAAATTGTTCTATATTTTGAATTGATTTGAGAAAGAGATTGAAAGTGATTGAGTGTTTGTGAGTGAGAAACATATTGAGTCTCTAACCATTATCTATATGTTTTTGTGGTAAAACAAGAGAGATTGAAAGTGATTAAGCATTATTGTGAGTGTGAAACATATCGAGTCTCTAACCATTCTCTATATGTTTCAATGAGATTAGAATAAGATTATGTGTGAAACTTGTTTGTGTGATTGAAGAGGTTTTCTATGATATATTGAGTTGAGTAAGCTTTTGTGGAAGCTTGCAATACATATTTGAGGTAAGTCTTGGTGAAGACTTGTTGAGTGGATTGGATAAGTTCTTCAAAGAGCTTGTTGGATAGATTTGAGGTAAGTCTTGGTGAAGATTTGTTGAGTAGATTGGAAAAGTTCTTGAGAGGACTTGTTGGATAGATTTGAGGCAAGTCTTTGTGAGGACTTATTGAGCAAACTAGATAATTTCTTGAGAGGACTTGTTGGACAGATTTGAGCTAAGTCTTTGAGTAGACTTGTGAGCATATTTTATTGAATGATTTGTTCAAACATTGACTTAAGGTTTGGGGCAGATCTAGAAGTGTTGATTAGTGATTGAGTCAATATTTGTGTTAAGGCTTGAGGACAAATTTGAGGATAGAGCTTGGTGCAGATTTCAGGACAGGTTTGTGTCAGACCAAAGATAGAGATTGAGCAGATTTGTTCTAGATCAAAGGATTGTGTTTAGTGTATATTAGAGATAAATATTGAGTAGATTTATGCTATATCGAAGGACTGTGTTTAGTGTAGATTAGAGATATATATTGATAAAATTTATGCTATATTGAAGGATTATATTTAGTGTAGATTTGAGACAGAGCTGAGAGCAAGCTTTGGAGGAGACATAGTATAGAGGAAACAATATCCAACGGATAGAGGTCCATTAGATAGGGTAGTGAAGATAAGTCTTCTGAGTGAGTGCAGGAGTCTTCGGTGGATAGAGATCCATAAGCCAGTGCAGTGGAGGCAATAATTTTTTTAGAATATCACCATCCAGAGTAGATGAGAAGGAGTTCTCCTATGGATAGATATCCAAAAACTTTATTAGGATATTGGTATCTCCTTTGGATAGAGATCCATAAACATTGTAATAGGAAAATGATTCCCAAAATATTTGTTGAGAAAATTTAGTAAAATATTTTCTCCATGGAATAGCCCACATTGGGTGAACCATATTAAATTAGTGTCTCTATTGTGTGTGGTGTATGTATTGCTTTGATACCTGATGTTGATATTGCCATTGATATATTGCATAATATTTTTTGGGAAATAAAAGTAAAAAGTTATCTTATACTGTTCACCCCTCTCTTAGTATAAGCTTGTGTTTTTCAATTGGTATTAGAGCAGGTTCCTTTGAAATAGTTTAACAACTTGAAAAAGCTTACAAGAATATAAATGGATTCTTAGAGTGGATCTTTAGGAAATTCATCACCATTGTTCGATGGGAACAATTATAATATAATTTAATTAACCTTAAGGTTAGGGTTATAAGGGCAAAGTTAATGTGTCGATGTCATACATTATTTCCTTCCATTGATGTCTAAATGGTGATGGCACAATGGTATAAATACCATGTACCTTGGTTGCAAAGAAACATCTTCATTCAAATAACAATAATCTGGACTATGATTTCTGTGATTTACGTGCAAGGAAGAAGATAAAGTTTTTTTGGTTTTATTGGTGTCAAAAAAGGGATAAGACAAGAGATCTCTAAGCCTCACAACCAACTAGCTGGTTGGGCTAGTGGGAACAACTATGACTTAAGGCTTTGGCAAGATGGAAAGGACCCGCAATCGAATATCGATGGTAGTTTTTGCGTGGATGTGTTTTTGGTTTAGGCATAAAATGGAAGCAATAAAGCGCACAAGGCACTTCTTGCTTCTAATGTGAGCACCTAGCTCACATAGCAGTTGAAGCCATGACTAGGGTGTTGGTGGCAGCACAGCGTGGGATCAATTCCCACAAAGGGTAAAAAGGTATTTAATTTTTAAATTAAATTTTTATCCTAAGGTTTGTTTGGCATGAGCTTTTAGGGAGACATAAGGTTTATGAAAGTTAAATTTTATAGTGTGATTTCTATGTTTAAGTGTTGAATGGAGTGATAAGGCTTTAAAGGAGTTTATATGTTATTTTAAAATAAAGTCTTATTGTGTTTAGATATTTGAGAGGAGTAATAAGGTGTAATTGAGATTTAATTTTTTGTATGGTGAAAATATTTTGAGGGAATAATTGAATGAAGTTTTGAGAAGGTTTTTGCTACCTAACCCTTGATATTAGCAAAAAGAGTGATTGTGATTGAGACAAATTTTAAGGTCAATTCTTCATCAAATAAAAGGTATGGACACATATTCCTTGTGAGTGATTGTTGGATGTTGTGAATGCTAAGTTGGAGTGAAAAGGATTATTTGATAAGCATTGTTGAGTTTATTTGTTAAAGGTTTTTCTGAGTGAAAGTTGATGATAAAAACCTTGTTTGATAAGCATTGTTGGAAACATTGAATGAGCCTTCATATGCATGATTAGAGTTTGTGCAAGATCATGAGTATCATTGTTATGTGAAGTTGAGAACTATCTTGAACTAGGGTTTGTGCAAGATCATGAGTATCATTGTTATGTGAAGTTGAGAACTATATTGAACTAGGGTTTGTGCAAGATCATGAGTATCATTGTTATGTGAGATTGTTTGATAAGTATTGTTGGAAATAATTGAGTGAGTTTTCATATGCTTGAACTAGGGTTTGTAAGAAATGAGTGTTTCATTGAGTGATTAGTTGAGTGGAGTTGATTGGGCCTAGTTGATTGGAAGTGTTGAAGTGATAGTTCAAGTTCTATGAAACAAATTGTTATATATTCTGAATTGATTTGAAAAAGAGATTGAAAGTGATTGAGTGTTTATGAGTGAGAAACATATTGAGTCTCTAACCATTATCTATATTTTTCTATGGTAAAACAAGAGAGATTGAAAGTGATTAATCATTGTTGTGAGTGTGAAACATATCGAGTCTCTAACCATTCTCTATATGTTTTAGTGGGATTAGAACAAGATTATGTGTGAAACTTGTTTGTGTTATTGAAGAGGTTTTCTATGATAGATTGAGTTGAGTAAGCTTTTATGGAAGCTTACAATATAGATTTGAGGTAAGTCTTGGTGAAGAATTGTTGAGCAGATTGGACAAGTTCTTGAGAGGACTTGTTGGATAGATTTGAGGTAAGTCTTGGTGAAGACTTGTTGAGTAGATTGGACAAGTTCTTGAGAGGACTTGTTGGACAAATTTGAGGTAAGTCTAGGTGAAGACATATTGAGCAGATTGGGTAAGTTTTGAAGAGAACTTGTTGGATATATTTGAGGTAATACTTTGAGTAGAATTATGAGCAGAGTTGATTGATTAATTTGTTCAAACCTTGAGTTAAGGTTTGGGGCAGATCCAGTAGAGTTGATTTGTGATTGAGTCAAGCTTTGTGTTAAGGCTTGAGGATAAATTTGAGGATAGATTTTGGTACAGATTTGAGGACAGGTTTGTGCCAGACCAGAGAAAAATATTGAGTACATTTGTGCTAGATCGAAGGACTATGTTTAGTGCATATTTGAGATAGATATTGAGAATATTTATGCTAGATCGAAGGACTATGTTTAGTGTAGATCAGAGATAGAGATTAAGAAAATTTGTACTAGACCGAAGGATTATTTTTAGTGTAGATTTTTGAGAGATCTAAGATCAATCTTTGGAGGATACATAGTATAAAGGAAACAATATCCAATGGATAGAGGTCCATTAGCCATGGCAATGAAGATAGGTCTTCTGAGTGAGGTCATGAGTCTTCAGTGGATAGAGATCCATAAGCCAGTGTAGTGGAGGTAGTAGTTCTTCTAGAAGATCATCAACCAGAGCAGAGGAGAAGGAGTTCTCCTATGGATAGAGATCCATGAACTTGATTAGGGTATTGGTATCTCCTTTGGACAGAGATCCATAAATATTGTAATAGGAAAAGGATTCCCAAAATATTTGTTGAGAAAATTTAGTGAAATATTTTCTCCGTGGAGTAGCCCACATTGGGTGAACCACGTTAAATTGGTGTCTCTATTGTGTGTGGTGATTTGTGCATTACTTTGATACCTACTGTTGATATTGCCATTGATATATTGCATAATATTGTTTGGGAAAGAAAAATAAAAAGTGGTCTTATACTGATCATCCCCTCCTCTCAGTATAATCTTGTGTTATTCAATTGGTATCAGAGTAGGTTCCTTCGGAAGAGTTTAAAATCTTGAAGGAAAATCTTACACGAACATAAATGGATTCTCATAGTGGATATTTAGGAAATTCAGCACCATTGTTTGATGGGAATAATTATATACTTTGGAGCATAAGGATGAAGTTTCATCTAATGGCACTTGGAAATGAAATATGGTAAGCAATCGAAGAATGGATACATACCACCAACAACTCCACCTACAGACAAATATGGTAAGCTTCTACATCATTACAATTCAAAAGCAATGAATGCAATTCAAAAGGGCTTGCGTGAAATAGAGTTTATAAATGTTATGCATTGCACATCAGCAAAGAAAATTTGGGATAAGTTGCAAGGCATATATGAAGGAGATAAAAAGGTCAAAAGGGTAAAGTTGCAAAATTACAAGAGAAAATTTGAAGATCTAAAAATGAAGGATGAGGAAAACATTGTTGCATATCTACTTTGTGTGGATGAGGTTGTCAAATCCATGCAAGGACATGAATTTGAAGTTAAATAACCTGATGTGTGTGATAATATTCTAAGGTCACTCCCAAAAAGGTTTGGTGAAAATATTTTAGCTATAGAAGAATCAAAATATATTGATCTTTTGACGAGGGATGAATTAGATGGCATTCTCATAGCATTTGAGATAAGAATAAAAGAGGAACCTATTCCCTAGAAAGAAGCATCCTTCAAAGCCACTAATAATACTAAGGGTAAGAAGTCATATTCAAGCAATGAGTCATTTAGTGATGAAGAAGCAAGTTATGGCAACAGGAACAAGGACTCAAGAAAATATAAAGGTATGAAATCAGTTATGGAGAATATGGTCACTATGCATATGATTGTCCAAAGTCTGGAAATAGCCATGATGAAGAAAAATAGGATCATAAGAACAGGGAAATAGGAAAGCACAGGTACCAAAAGAAAAATAGGGATGGACAAGGTACACAAGGAAAGAGGTTTTTCCAAAGGCATAAGAAGAGTTTCTATATAGACAAGGTAGGTAAGAGCTCAAGTAATATTGATGATAGTTCCTCAGATAATGGTAAAGATGAAGTTCTATTTTTGGCAAAAGAAAAAGAAGTGGTTAGGAAAAGGTCACCAATAATCCTCAAGTGTTTTAGATGTGGTAACTTTGGTCATCTTGAAGATAGTTTTACAAGGAATGGATTTAGTTTTAGTGATGATGAATATGAATATACACTTGAAGGACCAAAAGATAATCTACTCTTGGCATTAGAGGAAGAAGGAGGTGATCCTATAGAAGACAAGTTTGAAAGGAATGAAAATGATCCCAAAGGTAAACAAATAGAGGAAGAATCATAGAAAGGATAATTTGACCTTGAGGGTGAGATTATTCATGCCCTTGATGCATTAAGGGAGGTAAGAAAGCAAAACTCAAAACTCAAGATTAAATTTCAAGAATGTGATGAAGAGAAAGGAAAGCTTATAGAGGATCTAACCAACTCAATAGTTAAGACAAGAAGATTCAAAGAGAAGATAGAAGCAAAGGTTTTAGAATATGAAAGGTTATAGCATGAGGTAGCTTTACTAAGGAAGGAATTAAAAGAGTCTATGGACAAGTTACATAAGTTTGGGAGAATCTCAAAGAAATTACATAATATAATGAGGACACAAAAACTGACATTAAACAAGATAGGTATTGGTTTTGAACAGATACAAAAGAAACAAGGAGAGGAGTCAATCTCAAGTTTCAAAGAAGAAGAAACTTTAGAAGAAGAGAGTATAAGAGAAAGTGAGACTTCTGAGGATGAGTTGGAAAATAAAGAGTTCAATAGGAAAAGGAAAAATGCACAAATGAGGAACAGATGGAACATGAAGCAACACAGGGTAGAAGAGACTAAGAGACCAATGAGGTCAAGGCAAGGTAGTTTCAATGGATGATGCTTCTCATGTCATAGGTTTGGGCACAAGGCTACATAGTGTAGGACACATGAAAGATAGGAATATGAAAATTTCAAAAATAGGCAGCTTTTTCAAGGGTATTACTACTCTTGTAATCAGTTTGGTCACAAGGCAATAAATTGTAGGGTTCATGATAGGAATAGATATGGCTTCACTAGGAGAAATCCCAAGATATTTACACCTCCAAGGAATAACAATATTAAGTGTTATAAGTGCAATAATTATGGACATACAACAAAGTGGTGTAGAGCAAAAATTTTAGAGACAAGCAGGAACATGAATATTTAGAGAAATCAAAAGGATCAGTTGAGGAAGAAAGTGGACAAAGGTAAAGATCAGTGCTTGTTGGGAGTAGAAATACTCCCACCCTAGAATTAACCACCTCAAAAGTAGGTGGGGAAGGGGCTAATATGAGAGTATCATTATTATGCCCAAGCCCCAAAGGTGGCCCTTTGCCATTGATGATGAAGGGGAAGAGATTTGAGTTAAGGGGAGAGCATTCAGTCAGGGAGAGCAGATCAAGAAAAGTTAAAAGAAATGGTAAAATGTAAATGGGTTGCCATCAATGACAAAGGGGGAGATTGTTGGAAATATGAGCAATATTTGTTTTCATTGATGTCAAGAGTCAGTTTCAGTGAGCAGTGCAAGAGGAAGGATGTCAAGAGTCAGTTCCAGTAATCGGTGCAAGAGAAATAATATTTAAGGTGGTCAGATAAGGTCTATAGGAGAAATAAGAAGGCCCAAGAAAAAATAATATTATAATATTAAAAGGTCTAATGGTAAGACCTAAAAGAATTAAATTAATTATAAATTAATTATAATAATTTCATTATAAATTAATTTATAATTTAATTTAATTAACCTTATAGTTATTAAATTAATTATAAGTTAATTATAATAATTTTATTATTAATTAAATTATAATCTAATTTAATTAACCCTAAGGTTAGGGTTATAAGGGTAAATTTAATGCACCAACGTCATACATTATTTCCCTCCGTCGATGTCTAAATGGTGATGGCACAATGGTATAAATACCATATGGTTTGGTTGCAAAGAATCACCTTCATTCAAATAACATTAATCCGGCCTACGATTTCCATGATTTTCGTGCAAGGAAGAAGATAATTTTTTTGTTGTTTTATTGGCACCAACGAAGGGATAAGACAAGAGAGGCTCTAAGCCTCATAACCAACCAGATGGTTGGGCTAGTGGCAAGCGACTGTGACTTAAGGATTTGGCAAGGCGGGAGGACCTGCGATCGAATCCCGACGGTAGTTTTTGCATGTATGTTTTTTTTGTGTAGGAGTCAAAGGGAAGCAATAAAGTTCACAAGGCACTTATTTCTTCTAAGGTGAGCACCTAGCTCATGCAACAGTTGAAGTCACGGCTAGGGTGTTGGTGGCAGCGTAGCATGGGATTGATTCCCACTAGGGGCAAAAAGGTATTTAATTTTTAAATTAAATTTTTATCCTAAGGTTTGTTTTTTTAGGGATACAAGGTTTATGAAAGTTAAATTTTATAGTGTGATTTTGATGGTTAAGTGTTGAATGGAGTGATAAGGCTAAAAAGGAGTTTATATGTTATTTTAAAATAAAGTCTTATTGTGTTTAAATATTTGAGAGGAGTAATAAGGTGTAATTGAGATTTAATGTTTTGTATGGTGAAAATATTTTGAGGGAATAATTGAATGAAGTTTTGAGAAGGTTTTTGCTACCTAACCCTTGATATTGGTAAAAAGAGTAATTGTGATTGAGACAGGTTTTTAAGGTCAATTATTCATCAAACAAAAGGTATGGGCACATCTTCCTTGTGAGTGATTGTTGGATGTTGTGAATGCTAAGTTGGAGTGAAAAGGATTTTTTGATAAGCATTGTTGAGTTTGTTTGTTAAAGGTTTTTCTGAGTGAAATTTGATGATAAAAACCTTGTTTGATAAGAATTTTTGAAAACATTGAATGAGCCTTCATATGCATGATTAGGGTTTGTGCAAGATCATGAGTATCATTGTTATGTGAAGTTGAGAACTATCTTGAACTAGGGTTTGTGCAAGATCATGAGTATCATTGTTATGTGAGATTGTTTGATAAGTATTGTTGGAAATAATTGAGTGAGTATTCATATGCTTGAACTAGGGTTTGTAATCAAGGAGTTTTTCATTGAGTGATTGGTTGAGTGGAGTTGATTGGGCCTAGTTGATTGGAAGTGTTGAAGTAATAGTTCAAGTTCTGTGAAAAAATTGTTCTATATTCTAAATTGATTTGAGAAAGAGATTGAAAGTGATTGAGTGTTTGTGAGTGAGAAAAATATTGAGTCTCTAACCATTCTCTATATTTTTCTATGGTAAAACAAGAGATATTGAAAGTGATTAAGCATTGTTGTGAGTGTGAAAAATATTGAGTCTCTAACCATTCTCTATATGTTTTTGTGAGATTAGAACAAGATTTTGTGTGAAACTTGTTTGTGTGATTGAAGAGGTTTTCTATGATAGATTGAGTTGAGTAAGCTTTTGTGGAAGCTTACAATATAGATTTGAGGTAAGTCTTGGTGAAGACTTGTTGAGCATATTGGACAAGTTCTTGAGAGATCTTGTTGGATAGATTTGAGGTAAGTCTTGGTGAAGACTTGTTGAGCATATTGGACAAGTTCTTGAGAGGACTTGTTGGACATATTTGAGGCAAGTCTTGGTGAAGACTTGTTGAGCAGATTGGACAAGTTCTTGAGAGGAATTTTTGGATATATTTGAGCAAAGTCTTTGAGTAGACTTGTGAGCAAAGTTGATTTATTGGTTTGTTCAAAAATTGAGTTAAGGTTTTGGGTAGATCTAGTAGATTTTATTAGTTATTGATCCAAGATTTGTGTTAAGGCATGAGGATAGATTTTGGTGCATATTTGAGGATATGTTTGTTCTAGAATCGAGACAGAGATTGAATAGATTTGTGCTAGACCGAAGGACTATATTTAGTGCAGATCAAAGGATAGATATTGAGCATATTTGTGCTAGATTGAAGGACTGTGTTTAGTGTAGATCAGAGATAGATATTGAGCAAATTTGTGCTAGATCAAAGGATTATGTTTAGTGCAAATTTGAGACATAGCTGAGAGTAATATTTGGAGGTGACAGAGTATAGAGGACAATAGTATCCAATGGATAGAGGTCCATTAGCCATGGTAGTGAATATAGGTCTTCTGAGTGAGGGTAGGAGTCTTCAGTGGATAGAGATCCATAATCCAGTGTAGTGGAGGCAGCAGTTCTTCTAGAAGATCACCAGCCAAAGTAGAGGAGAAGGAGTTATCATGTGGATAGAGATCCACAAAATTGATTAGGATATTGGTGTCTCCTTTGGATAGAGATCCATAAATATTGTAATAGGGAAAGGATTCCCAAAATATTTGTTGAGAAAATTTTAGTGAAATATTTTCTCTGTGGAGTAGCCCACATTGGGTGAACCTTGTTAATTTGGTGTCTCTATTGTGTGTGGTGATTTGTGCATTTATTTAATTTTTATTGTTGATATTTCCATTGGTATATTGCATAATATTATTTGGGAAAGAAAAGTAAAAAGAGGTCTTATACTGTTCACCCCCCTCTTAATATAAGCTTGTGTTCTTCATAATTTTCATAAGGAAATATGGGTAGGGATTCTTTCAAACCCATACAATTTGTATAAAATGAAATAAATGAAAAAAAGCTCTCAATTTTTATAAATTAAATAAAACTTTATGTAAACCCAAAGTAACGATGAAGAAGTATCAATGGAACCTATGGAAAATAAGAAGACAAGAAAAATAAAACACAATAAAGACATGCTAACTAGAGTTTAAGATATTGGATTTTATAGTAACTTTATGGAATGAATATAAGTTAAACATCAAATCAAATTATAAAGCAAAAGTGTAGAGAAAAAATTAAAAAACAATTGGCACACAAAATATAGAGGGATATCCTTTGGCATCCATGCAAATAATCAAGATAAGATAATATATATACAATGGATGAAATTTTTAATCCAATATTTATGCGAAATATTATATAATTATAAGCTACTATGCCCTTTCTCATAATACATTATACGTAAAGTGTTAACAAAGGCTAACCATATTGGCTGATTAAATTAATTAATAATAATTATATTGCATAATGGTTATTAATAGGTTTACACATGATTACATTATACAATGACATGTTTGGTAAATAAAATTAAATTACACAACTTTCAAAACAACCTATAATCTAAACTGAGGGATCAAGAAAAGAAGACAATAATGATAATAATATCTTCTCCCTAAGTTAATCTACTTCAATATTCTATGCCTTCAACAAACAATTCTTTATTGTATGCTCTTCCTTGTTACAATATCTACAAGTGGATTTTGACTTCTTTGAAGATATAGACTTGCCTTTGGGCTTCTAATCCTTAGCCTCCACTGATTTGAGATCCCATGCATGAACATGTATCTTAGAAAAAAACATCACAATTCCCCTTAGTAACCTAAATATGAAGAGAAAATAAAGCATAAGGATTATAGGAACATCTTCCTTCATATTTGAAGAGGAAATATTGGTAAGAAAACAACCAAAATCCCACTCCTTCCCTCCAAAATCCTTTATATATTTTCAATGTTTTAAATCCAATTGCCTCTTATTTAAAGATTAAATTAAATATCATCATACCATAAGACACTCTCCCACCTGTAACAAGTCCTTGAATAACCACTACTAACACAAAGAACTCTAAAAAATATATGAAAGTGGTCACCTCTGGAATATTTGCCTAACTAATCCTTAAGATATAAAAATAGTTAAATCTAATATATCTTAGCGAAAAAACAACCAATATGTATCATTTATCATGTATTACTATGAGGGGACCTATTACACTATAAAAATTAATCTACAACTATGCATAATTGATAAATCAATGTTTACCAATTGGACTAGTTTGATTCTTATGATTTTTTTCATTTATGCACATTAAAAAATATTTTTATCATACTTAGATTCCATGTCAAGAATTATATTGGCAAGGTCAATATGACATTACATAAAGAAACCAAAAGAGCAGGGTAGAAGATTCAAACTTGAGTCTTTTGAATGCGAAGGGCACTAAGCTGCCTAAGCTAGTTAATCAAGCTATATGCATGGTACCTTGTTCATGAAAAATAATGGTCCCCACTAGATGAATAGAGAGGTATTTACATGACCAAACACAATGGAATTGATGTGAATCAAAAGGAGATACCATAGTTCATTCTAAAGACCTCCAAAAATGAAATACTATGTACCATTATTCTAGCCAACCTGTTATCCCATGCATTGGTGAGAAAAATGGAGCTCTCTCCATGAAGTAATGCCTATCTCCTATGTGCATGCAATCAATTTAAAATTTTCTCTATAAAATAATGGATGTGGAACTTGAAACCTTGACCTCTTCTACCTAGTCAACATGTCATCCCATCCTATGGTGAATGACAAGGGTATTAATCCTTGGACTATAGTGCTTGAGGCAACCCATGAAAAAGTGAGAAAACATCATCCAATGGAATAAATGCTATCCTTCTCAAAACTATAACACAAATCAAGGAAAAACTCCACATGCCCTATAATCAATATTTCACTCATCTAAGATATGTTATAAATATGAAATGTCCTTGAATAAGCCTTTGGTTATGCCAAGAATGAAGAATGAAATTTTAATTTATATCATGGTGCCAAATAGTTGGTCTCATAAATCAAAATTGATACACGTTTAAGAATATTTTGTCAGTTAGATAATGTGCTATCACATCAAGACAAGATCAGTGAATGTGGGTCCTTATAATTTCTTCGAAATGTTACCATGTTAACATTCTAGACAAGTTCATCTTGAATGATAATAAACTTTTGTGTCCATAGTATATTAATTTTTTAAATAAAAACATGTTAACTCAACCTTGTTTGAGTTTGATGAACTCATTCACATATTCAAATAATATGGCATTGAATACAAAAAATTAACTTTAAAATCCTTGATTTCCTCTATAAAAAATGACCTTGATATTTGGACTAATGTCTTTCTTCTACCCCTTATTCCATACATGATTATAAAGTTTTAGAAAGTGATTTTCTCCTATGATCAAATAAAGTTAGGTATGCTTTGAGAAAAATATTTACAGTGATGGCGCTCCATACCCACTCTTATTCTATGTTGGATTTTGCAGTAATTTTTTGAAATAAATATGCCCTTCATCAAATTAAATCATAAATCAAAATATTAGAGGGCAAAAGGAAAGAGTGGTTGATGTTGAAAGATAGAAGGATGACCTTGGGCACCCACAAAAATTCTCAATATAAGATCACATTAATATGATGGATCATATGGTTGAGGCATATTTATACCAAATCTTAATGATAATTACAAGTTATTAAACATTTTCCCATAACACATTAAGAATACAAGGTAACAAAGGTTGATTGTGACAAGGGTAAACCATGAGGTCATTGAGTAATTATATTAATTAATATTTATTATATTACATAATGATTGAGTAGGCTTACAAATGATTACATCACACATGGTTATTTTCTCTAATAAAGTCAGACTTCACAACTTTCAACGTAAGAAAGTGCACATAAAGCTAATTTTGAAAAACTTAAAAAGGTTAAGATTTTCGAAAACAAAATACATTAACACATGTAAACAAATTCTAGAAATGCAAGAATATAATAATAAAAGTTAAAATTATTATTATAGATAATATAGTAACTATAAATCTTGTTAATCAAAGATCTAGAGCATTGAAAATTTCACTAATGCTAATAATTAATAAAAGAAAGGACAATAACAAGTTTTGTAATGGTGAACTTAATCACAAAATCAATAATAATTTTTTTTTGGAAATTACTTACAATTCCTAATAAAGTAGATCTAATACGATGATGTTTGGAAAAATAAACTAATATGATGCCTCAACCTTGCTCTTATAATGTGAATATCATAACAAAAATAAGAAGGCAATATGGAAAATTTAACTACTATAGTGAGAATAATATTACAATAGATCAAAAATAGTGATAATATTGTATTTGCAATGATACAACTAATAATAAAATCTCAATGATGAATACAAATAATGTAATAGTATAGAAAAATATAATTACAAAGAACCATACAAACGGCATGAGGAACACATTTTAAGTTTAACATGTGAATTTGAATGTCTTCAAATTTAATATCTCAAGGTTGTGGCATTATTGCACAACAATACAAAAAACAAAGAGCAAAAGTAGTTTAACTTGTGATAATTTGACCTTGGAATGATGTAACAACCCTAAAATCTAACCCCAATTTTTTTCTAAGGTTCAAGTTTAACCAAAACAATCCAGATAAATTCGATAGAAGTTTTCTTCACATTCCAAGTTTCTTTATGCTGCAGCATCCCTCGGGTGGACAGGAGTGGCTAATATCTCATAATAATTCTAGGATTTTCCTTGTACATTGTTCATATAGCTTAAAGGACACCTTTGAGTGGTCACTCCATTTCATTTATCTCTTTTGAAGGACTTTTTGACCATAGTGCAAGGGTTAACCCCTTCTCTCTTGTTTGAGAAAAGGGATACCAAACTCTTGACTAGTATTAATCATTTCTTAACTAGTAATTTAGGTGTAAGTTTCTTATATTTTTACACACGTATTTTAGTATAAAACTATTGTGCACCATTAAACTATTCTTTAGATAGCTTAATGGAGGTGATTATCATTTATGTGGCATCTCCCATTTGGTCACCCATCCATCAATTGAGATTTTCAATGACTACCACACCAAATGACATCCCCCATAGGAATTATCCTTCATTCGTTTAGGTTTCTATGACTATAATTTACATGATATCTCTACTGAAGAACCCATCACAAAAATTTAGTTACAATGAAATTCTAAGTTCACTATCTATCGGAGCACACTTCGATGATCTATTATAAAAGTACCCATTGTAACCCTAAGGGATTGTCACATCACATCTCCCTTAGTTATAATCCTAAAATTAGGGATCTAATTAGGTTGGTATTCTTCTGACAAAACCTCTCAAGGAAGAATCCCCATACCCCAAGGTGAATCTAAGATAACTTTATCCTTTTTATTTCATTCATTCATATATAGAAGTTACAAATTGCATAATCCATATTTTATTGCATGAAATATAGGAAAGCTAAACATCTAACTTTCTTACAATGTTACTTTCCATAAAGAGCATAATAAAGTAATCAATTCCTTTTCTTCCTCATAAACAATTCATAGCAATAAATCAATAAATGCTTAACTAATTCCATAACAACATCTACAAAGGTACACAAATGACACATTATGTATCTTGGGAACAGTTTCCTTGAAAAAACCCAACCTTAAATAGTCCATCTCATTGCAAGTCGATTAGCCACTCTACAAGAAGGGATTCCATTATTCTCTTTTTATCATCATTTTGATCTATTGCATAAGAATCTCTACAATTACTATGTACATCTATTACAAGAATTTGTAATTTCCGTATTACAAAAGTGAGGGAACCCCATAATTCCCTCTCATTAAACCTCATTCATTCATCAATCTACTAATACTTGAGAGTCCTCCCCTTGAGGAATTATTTTACAAAATATTAGTTGTGGAACCCCCATAAATTCCTTTATATTTATTGGGCCCCATGCCCAATCCCTTATTCAATATAAAACAATATAATTCTCTTTCATAATAAGAATATCATTTACAACATATTTAAATTTTCACATCTTCAATGAGTCATGATTCCATTCTATAAATCCACTTAGCAATTTAATTTATAGTAATGAATTAGTCCTTTGTACAAATACTACAAATATTCATTAAACTTTCTCAAAAACTATAACTTCTATTTACAAAATAAAATTACGTCTTTGCTCATATAAGGATTATTGTACTTCACGAGTAATATAATTCAATAATTTCATTCTAGTTCAAAAAAATGGTGAACATAAATAGCTTTCAAAAGTTTCCACTATTCTTTTCTATATTTCACTAAAAAGGTATGAACCAGAATAGTTATTTTATTTATCTACTTTTAAATCATTCATAATGAAAAATTGTTTCAAAACTAATCAACCATTAATCTAGAAAGTATTCCATATTAGATTATTTTCAATTACAAGAATGATTCAATATAAGAATAATTCACATAATCTAAAAGTGGTTAATATTTCTTTACATATTAACACGTCCTTTCCTAAAGTAAATCATTTGTAATCTAAATATTACCTTCCGTTAATCTTTATAAGATTAACTAAATTAATTTATTAACACAAAATAAATTATCGTCATTCTATAGATTATTCTTTTCTATATAAAAATAATGAAACCAAAGAGTTATCTTCCTATGTTCGTATTAATTTTCTTTAAATTAAATAACCTATTGCAGGTTAACAACATGAACCATTCTTAATAAAAAAAGGGATGGACATCGTGTTCTTTAGATATCTTCATGTTTCATTAAATCTCTTATCTAGCTTAATTAAAATATAATTAACTCTTTGGATGCCCATAACAGGAGACTTGATAGGACTTTCTACATATCATTCTCATTGATGGTAGTCTTACATTCCTTACAGGTTACAGTGAACATTTGATAGGGACACGCTAACCACAATGATTTAACGTAGTCAAACATTGGTTCATAATCATAATAGTCAAATGCAAATGATGTATAAGAGCTAGGCATTCACACATAGGGAGGTTGAATCAGCTGTCCATCCCTATATTATGGTTTAATGAGGATGCAAATAATTCTAAAAAGGTTTAACATTAAAATGAACCTCTTACCAACAAAGCACTAAACTATGGTAACAAACACGTCCTAACACCTTACAACAATTTTGTTGCGCTATAAGACTTGGACAAGTGGCGCATAGAAAAACAATGTTTACCTCAGCCTAGACTATAAAATCAAACTTATTGATGCAAGGTTTATTTGCACAGAGAAATATCAAGACACATTGTGATGTTCTAGGACTTTCTCATGCACACAACGTGTGCTTCACTGAGCTGCACAATTTCGAGAAGAATAAAGGACATACAAGAGTTGAATCTCTAAGTTCTAACTCATAAAAACATATGCATAATCTCAGGATTTTTAGCACATAATTGAATGGTTACTAAGGCGTAGTCGGTGATGGTTTTCCATACACACAGTCCTTATGAAAGAATATCGTAATCATAATTTCCATCTCACAAGTTTGCAATGGTTACTTTAAAATCAAAGTACCATTTTGAATGCAATGGATCCTTGGAAGCAATGTAGACGAAAGGGCGTTCCTTGTTGCCTCCTAGTCTTCAAAAACATCCAAAGTTCTTCCACTCTGCACATTATTTTTTCAGTAAAGCTCACACACTAGACTCCCTGTTGTCTCTTACAGGTTTTAAATAAATCTAGAGAGTGTTCATTCAAGAATAATTGACTCATAACTACCCATAAATCATTTTTGCATGGTTTGGTATTTTACTTCAAAATTTACGTGAGATAAATCAATTAATGTATTTCTTCTTTCCTTTTGTTTTATTTTTAATAATTATTTCTATCAATATAAATTATTAACTATTTCTTTCATATTTCAACACACGATTTGTTAGAAATGTTAACATATTACCAAATGAATATATAAAAGCTGAAAAGGCATATCAAATTGCAATGACATATGGCTAGGTCTATTATGGAAATATTAAGTGTCATATCATTCTAGCTAATAGCCATCAGTTTTATTTTTCCATTTGCAAAGATATATATTCTTACAAACACAAACATCCATTAATAAAAATTGTTCCTCGTCATTATGCTTCATAAAATAATATAGTCAATATCTTAAAAAAATCATAAGTTTCATAAATAAATTTATGAAAAAGTTCGTTAGGTTTCTTAGCATCTTTTTGGTCTGGGGCCACATGTTTTTTTTATGTGGATCTACTTTTCGGGTACCTAGATCTGGTTTTCTTGGTGGGTTCTTAGCATTTTTTCTTGGCTTGGGATGACCTTTGTTTTGCTGGTTGTTGATTTCCATTGGTCTTGCTTTTTTGGTCCCCTAATGTTGTTTGATGATGGATTTGGAGGTTTTCTTGGGTTTTCTACTATTTTTTTTTTGTCTGGGTAGGGCCCTGTGCTTATCGTTCGTAGCATGTTTACCTTTGGTTCGTTCAGCTCGTGTCCATGGGACTTTCCTGCTGCCTCTACTACTTCCTCTTTTTCCTATGGTTTTCGAGCTGCTCAACCTTGTATGCAAGGAGATTTCATGTCTTGTGGAAATACTTTGATTTGTTGCTTCATTTTCCAAGCTTATGCTTTTTTATGTGCATTCGGATCTCCTAGCCTGAGGAGATCCTCAAGATTGCTACTCCTCTTATCAGGCCTTGTGTTGTGGCATCCTTGGATTCTTGCTATTTTTTTGGACTGTGTCCTACTGCTGCATCCTTTAGTTTCATCCTAGGACATCCTTAGGAAGGAATGATTTTTTTTAATTTTCAATTTTTTTCTTTTCCCACTTTATTTTCCGATTTAATTTTATATTTTAGTGGTGGGTGGGATGGCCTTGATTCAAACTTTCCATCCTTTTAGGCGGGATTGATTTTTTCAATTTTCAAACTCTTGATTTTCTCACTTTAATCACATGATATAATTTGTAAGGATGTTTTGGGTGGGATAGCCATGTTTTAAACTTTCCATGCACGTGTTGTTTGGGTAGGATGGCCCTGATTTATTTTCCAAGGATGGTCCTATAAGGATGCTTTGGGCGGGATGGCCCTATTTTAAATTTTTAGTACACGTGTTGTGTGTCAAGGAAAAGTTTGGGTGGGATGGCCCTATTTTATTCCTTATTCATGTGTTGTGCCTTTCTCGTATGGTATTTTTTAAGGATGTTTCCATCCCACTTTAATTTCATAAGATCTTGTTGGTCCCACTTGTTGTGTGGACGGTTTGTTTACCTCCTTTGAGGAAGGATTCCCTGTTGTATCCTTAAGGTTTTGCAACATTTTTTGTTGTTGTAATAAGGTTTTGGGTCCCTTGATAAAAACCCGTTTAAATTTAAATTATCAAAAAAAATTATGAAAATGTTGGCCAGGGGTGGGTCATGGCATACTACCCCTTGGATTAAACACAGTCCTCTGTATTTCACCAGTATCCTACAATAAAACTAACATTACATTTTATTCATTCAAATAAATATGAAATATATTTTTGCATATCAACTCTTTTTTCCTAAGTAATATTCTTTTCTGAGTACCAATCCCACTGGATTTTACACTGTTCCAGAGTTTGGTTCCTCATATATTTGTAATGAATTTTTAGAATCTTTATTGGTTGTACTTTAATCATTATAGGATCATTTATCTACAAGTTATACCAATTCCATGCATGATTAGGATTAGCTACATACTTTCTAAGCAGGGATACATGAAAAGTATCATGGATCTTGGATAGATTATGTAGCAAGAGACATGGTAGGAAATTGGACTTATTTTCAGATAAAATCAAAGGTTCCAACATATCTAGGATCTAACTTGGTCAAATTGATAGTGCTTTTCATGGATTTTACTCTGATAATCAGATGCTTATTTTAGCCTTAGTCTGATCATCTTCAGTTGTTCCTCCATCTCTCAAACCATGTTTGGTCTAATGGTAATCTGGTATTATGGATTATCCCATGAGAGGTATGTTCAATATTTTTTTACCATATAGCACTTTGAATGGAGCCATTCCCAAAGAAGCATGATGCCCATTGTTATAGGTAAATTCAACTAGGTGCACAAAAATATTTCCATTTAGGTTTCTAATCCATACAATACATGAGAAGAATGTCTTCTAAAACTCATTTTACTCTCTCAGTATGACCAGTAGTCTCTGGATAGTAAGCATAACTGATATTCAGTTTCATACCTACAACCTAATATAGGGCTTACTATAAAATATATGTGAATATGGAATCTCTATCAGATATAATTGCTTCAAGAAATCCATGTAACCTAAATATTTCCTTGGTAAATTTGTTAGCCACCATAAATGTGTTATCCTTTATACTTCCTAGAATGAAATGTACAACCTTGGTCAATTTATCCACTACAAAAAATATTGCATCATGTTAGAACCTATTCTTAGGCAGTCTCACATTAAAGTATATCATGTGGGTATAAAAAGCCTATTGGATATTCATGCTCAACCTTCACCTTATGACATTCCATACATCTAGTGATAAATTCATTTATGTCCTTCATCCCAGTCCAAAAGAAGATGTTTTTCATATTTTCCCTTATTTTCCCCCTCCAAGATGAGCAGAGTAATGAGATATATGCACCTCATGCATAATCATTCTCCTTAAATCACCATTTTTTGGCATGAAAACCCTATATTTAAAGCGTAAGAGTCCATCCTTAATACTATAATATTTATTTTATTTATAAGTTATTGCCATCTTTGCCTAAATATCATTGAAAAATCAATCTTGGGATTGTATATCTTTAGCTTTATCCATCAAGTCTACATGGATATGAGTTATGGTAGCTATATACCTCCGTTTGATCAATGCATCTGCAAATTTATTCTTATTACATTTGACATAATCTATACCAAAGTCATATTTTGCTAGGAACTTGATCCACCTTCTTTGTCTTACATTGAGCATTGGTCGAATGAAGGTATACTTCAAACTCTGGTGATAAATCCTAAGCTCAAATGGTTTACCTAAAAAATAGTGTCACCATAGCTTAAGGGTATGTACTACTACTACAAGTTCCAAGTCATGCCTAGCGTAATTTAATTTATGTTTCTTGATTTTTCTTGAATCATGGGCTACCTCTAATTCCTCTTAGGATAGGACTCCTCCAAGCCTTCTAACGATGCATCTATGCATACTAAAAAAAAATCGTTATGGGTCTAGAATTTTTAGAATGGGTGTGGTAGTGATTTTTTGCTTTAATAACTCAAAGGCTACCTTGCACTTATCTATCCATTTAAATTATTTTCCCTTCCTCTAAATATTGGTTATCGGATAGGTAATATTGAAGTAATATTTCACAAAACATCTATAGTAGACTATGATGCCCATAAAAATTTGTACTTTCATCACATTAGTGGGATGTGGCCAATTAAAAATGGTCCATATCTTCTTTAGATCAATTACTATTCTGTCAATAGAAATAACATGTCCAAGATATTGTACTTCAAGGACATAAAAGTCACATTTTGAGAGGTTACCATAAAGTTGGTTTTCCCTTAAAATCTCAAGTACTATCTTTATGTGCTTATCAATCTCTTCCTTATTCTTGGAATATATCAAAATATCATCTTAAAATATCAAAGTAAATCTAACTATGTTTTGAACACACTATTCATTAGATATATGAAGGTTTCTAGTGCATTAGATAGCCCAAATGGTAGCATTGTGAATTCATAGTGCTCATATCGAGTCTTGACGGTAGTTTTATGAGTATTTTCCTCACAAATTCTCAATTGATGATATCCTGATTTTAATTCAATTTTGAAGAATATAGTTACCCCTTTCAATTGGTCAAACAAAGGCAAGGGATATCTATTTTTTATGGTCACTTTATTCAACATTCTAAAGTCTATGCACAATCTCAATGATCCATCCTTCTTCTTTATAAAGAGAACAAGTGCACCACAGGGTGATACATTAGGTTTTATGAACTCTTTATCTAAAAACCCTTGGAGTTATACCTTCAACTCTTACATTTATATAGAATTCATCCTATAATGGATTTTTGTGTATTGGATAAGTTCTACGCATCAATTCTATAGTGAAGTCAAATTCTATTTTTGGTGATAATCTAGGAAACTCTTATGGAAACACTTTCCTATATTCTTGCAATATGGGGTGTTTACCAAACATATCTTCCTTTTTTTCTGTCTCTACTTCATTAAACTTGACCACAAAAATAAATCCACTCTTTTTCATGATCTTGTTTAGTTGCATTACTGATAGTAACTGAGGTCAAAAAGAACCTTGTTCACTATCAATTTGCCTCCTTTTTTTATCACTATCAGTGTAATAAATCCATATTTCATGGAAATTGATTACAACCTCATGGGATTTCAACCAATCCATCTCTAAAATAATATCAAAGGCATGGAGAGGAGCTACATATAGGTGTTATTCTGTGTAATCATTGGGTAATGTGACTTGTATGTTGGGATAACATTAATCCACAAAATAGGTTTGTCTAGAACCATACTCTACTTTCCATCCTTCCACCAAGAATCTTGGTCTTTCCAGTATATCCCTAACTAAACTAGATGAAATGAAGATATTTTTTTCTCCGCTATCTATCAAAGTATTAGCATTATTATTAAATATCGTACCTTTCATAAGAAGTAGGGTAGCTTATCCATCTAGATTATGGCTACTAGTGACAACATAGATTCCATGGTTTGGTTCTTCTGGTTGTTTACTAGATTTAGCTTTATGTGGATATCAATTCACATAGTGAGGTCCTCCACAATAATAGCATCCTATCTTGTTGCCTTACCCTTTTCACGACCCCCATGTCTATAGTATCCCTACTCGTCATTGATTTCAAATATAAACTAATGCTGGTCTATTGGATCCTACAGTACCCTTATTATGGTTTCCAAATATGTCATTTTCCTATGTAATTGTTGTAGTACGGGTATCTCATAGGTCATAGCCTCATTATGGTATTTTATGGAATACTTTACCATTTCATAGGGTCAAAAAGATCCTTGTCTCCCTTCTCTTGTTCTTGGTGCCAAAATTCCTTATCATACAATCAACTTAAGTTATGTACCATTTTTTATACCCCATGTGCTTAGTTTATTTAATCCTTCAAAAAAAACTAGAAACTATATTTTAACGGTCAATCTAGAGTATCACCTAACACACTTACTTTTTATAAGGTGCCTTACTAGGAGTAAAATCAAACATTGAATCAATAAGTTGGTTTACTCCTGGTAAACCGCCATTCTCATGGGAAGATTCCATCCTTCCTAAGTTGCACATCAATTCAATTCATGGCTAGGTTATTTCCAAGGTGGACTTCTTTTCCTACATAAAATTTCAGCCTAGGAAACATTAAAAGACCTACTACCATGCTCTGATACCAACTTTAACAACCCTAAAATCTAACCCTAATTTTATTTTTTAAGGTTCAAGTTTAACCAAAACAATCCAGATAAATTCGATAAAAGCTTTCTTCACATTTCAATTTTCTAGATGTTGTAGCATCCCTCAGGTGGATAGGAGTGGCCAATATCTTGTGATCGTTTTGGGGTTTACCTTGTACAGTGCCCATACAAATTACAGGACACCTTTGATTGGTCACCCCATTTCTTTTCTATTTTGAACGACTTTTTTACCATAGTGCAAGGGTTAACCCCATCGCTCGTTTGATAAAAGAGATACCAAATATTTGACTAGTATCAATCATTCCTTAATAAGTAATTAAGGTGTAAAATTCTTATGGTTTTATACACCTCTTTTAGTATAAAACTATTATGCACCATTAAAATATTATTTACATAGCTTAATGGAGGTGATTATCATTTATGTGGTATCTCTCATTTGGTCATCCATTCATCGATTAGGATTTCCAATGACTACCACATCAAATGACATACCCAATAGGAATTCTCCCTTATTTTTTTAGGTTCCTATGACTATAATTTGTATGATATCTCTCTCACATGGGTATCTCACTGTCAACTGAAGAACCCATCACAAGAATTTAGTTATAATGGAATTCTAAGATCGCTATCTCTTGAGGCACACTTTGATGATCTATTACCAAATTCCCCATTGTAACCCTAAGGAATTGTCACATCACATCTCCCTTAGTTCCAATCCTAACCTTAGGGGTCTAATTAGGTTGAAATTCTATTGATAAATCCTCTTAAGGAAGAATCACCATATCCTAAGGTGAATCTAAGATAATTTTATGTTTTTTATTTCATTCATTTATATATAAAAAAAAAATGCATAATCCATATTTTATGCATGAAATATATGAAATATAAACATATTTCTTACAATGTTACTTTCCATAAAGAGCATAATAAAGTAATAAATCAATTTTCTTCCTTATAAACAATTCATAGCAATAAATCAATAAATGCTTAACTAATTCCATAACAACATCTACAAAGGTACACAAATAACACATTATGTATCTTGGGAACCCTTTCCAAGAGAAAACCCAACCTTAAATAGTCCATATTTATTTTCATTGCATGTCTATTAGCCACTCTACAAGAAGGGATTCCATTACTCCCTTTTAATCATAATTTTGATATGTTGCATAAGAAACTCTATAATTCCTATATACTTCTATTACAAGAATTTATAATTTTCTTATTACAAAAGCAAGGGAATCTTAAAATTCTCTCTCATTAAACCTCATTCATTCATCAGTCTACTAATAATAAAGATTCCTCCCCTTGAGTAATTATTTTACAAAAGATTAGTTGTGGAATCCCCCATAAGTTTTGTTCTATTTATTGGATCCCATGCCCAATCCCTCATTCAATTTCATAAAACAGTAGAATTCTCTTTCATAATAAGAATACCATTTACAATATATCTAAATAATCACATCTTCAATAAATCATGATTCCATTCTATAGATCCACTTAGCTACTTAATTTATAGTAATGAATTAGTCCTTTTACAAATACTACAAATATTCACTAAACTTTTTAAAAAACTATAACTTCATCTTACAAAATAAAACTACGTCTTTACCCATCTAAGGATTATTTACTTTCAGGATTAATATAACTCAATAACCTCATTCTATTTCAAACAAAACGATGAACACAAATAGCTTTCAAAATATTCCACTATTCTTTTCTATCTTTCACTAAAATGGCATGAACCAAAATAGTTATTTTATTTATCTACTTTTAAATCATTCATAATGAAAACTTGTTTCAAAACTAATCAACCATTACTCTAGGAAATATTCCATATTAGATAATTTTCAATTCCAAGAATGATTCAATATAAGAATAATTCATATAATCTAAAAGTGATTAATATTTCTTTACATATTAACACATCCTTTACTAAAGTAAATTATTTGCAATCTAAAGATTTCCTTCCATTAATATTTATTAGATTAATTAAATTAATTCATTAACACATAAAATGAATTATCATCATTCTATAGATTATTCTTTTCTATCCCAGAATAATGAAACCAAAGAATTATCTTCCTACATTCGTATTATTTTTTTTAAATTAAATAAATTATTTTAGGCTAACAACATGAACCATTTTTTATCAAAAATGGATGGACATCGTGTTCTTCAAATATCTCCATGTTTCATTAAAACTCTTCTCTAGATTTGTTAAAACATAATTAACTCTCAGGATGCCTATAATAGAAAACTTGATAGGACTTCCTATGTATCATTCTCATTGATGGTAGTATTACATTCCTTAAAGGTCACAGTGAACATCTGATAGGGACACACTAACTACAATAATTTAACATAGTCGAATGTTAGTTCAGGCTCATAACAATCAAATGCAAATGATGTATAACACTTAGGCATTCACACATAGGGAGATTGATATAGTTTCCCACCCCTATATTATGGTTTAACGAGGATGCAAATTATTCTAAAACAATTTAAAAATAAAATGAACTTATAAACAAAGCACTACACTATGCTAACAAACATGTTCTAACACCATACAATGATGTTACCACACTATAAGACTTGCGCAAGTGGTGTATAGAAAAACAATGTTTAGCCTAGACTATAACATCAAACTTATTGATGCAATATTTCTTTGCACAGTGAAGGATCAAGATGCACTATGAAGTTCCAAGACTATTGCACGCACACACCATATGCTTCACCGAGCCACACAACATCAAGAAGGATGAAGGACATACAAGAGTCGAAACTCTAAGTTTTAACCCATAAAAAATTATGCATAATATTAGACTTATAGCATAGAATTGCATGGTTAATATGAATATAACTTATTATCTATTTCTTTTATATCCCAACACATGGTCTATTAGAAATACGAACATATTACCAAATGGAGATATACAAGTTTAAAAGGTATATCAAATTGCAATGACATATGGCTAGATCTATTATGCAAATATTAAGTGTCATATTATTCTAACTAATAGCCATCATTTTTATTTATCCATTTGCAAAGATATTTATTCCTGCAAACACAAACATTCATTAGCAACAATTCTTCTTCGTCATTATGCTTCATAAAATGATACAGTCAATCTCTTAAAATAATCATAATTTTCATAAATCAATCTATGAAAAAGCTGGCCAGGGGTGGATCATGACATGTGACAACATAAAAATAAAGTTCAAAGGGGTTAAACATTTGATGATATGAGGGAGTTTCAATCAGGAGTGAGTGTGAGTAAAAATGAGGCTTCCTATTTTCTATTTTTAGAAAGCAAGTGTTATGTGTTTGAGAAAGAAGCATGAGAATGAAGCAAAGTGTGATCAAGGAGCAAGAACCACTTCTTCTTGTTCTATATATTAAGAGAAAATTAAAAATTAAATGATTCATTTGAAGAAAATTTTGGTAATATGGTAGGAAAGTCATTACTAAAAGTCCTTACTAGAAGTAAGATTACCTTAGTTGAAGGTATAAATACCCTAGTTAGGAATAACATGAAGAGAAAATATATGGTAAACCTTATTTGGGATGCCAATACTATACAAGAAGTGATTATCAAGGATGAGATGATCAAGATGATATAATATTTCTTAAAATCAGTAGGTTCATATGTAAGTTCCATGGATATCAGCCATTTTTTTTGGAAATTTAAAATTAGATCAAGTGGAAGTGAATATTAATTTCAAATTACTTCATTACTTTTCTTTTGAAAGTATTTTTCCTCATTATCTTCTCCATTTTAGAAATAAGGGATAATATAGTGGATGGTGGCCCTTGATTTAGGGGTAAAGATGCATTATATTTAATAGCATGGAGTGAGAATTGTTTTTGTGAAGATAGAGACTGTTAAAAGGATTTTGGTGTGGATTCGGCTTTTTGGACTTCCTTATTAGCTCATTGATAAGGACATTGGAATAATTATTAACAATACTTTAGAAAGTTTATCCAAGATGGACCAACTAGTAAGGAGAGAAGACATGATGTATACACTCAAATATGTGTTGTCAGGATTATTTTAAAACCTTTAGAATAGTCCATTAGGATTGAATCTTAATCAAGAAAATGGGATCAATAAGTGGATTTGAAAACATTTCATTCTAATATCATAAATGTTATGAAACTAGACACATGGCAAGAGATTGCAAAGTGCAAATAATGGAGAAAGAGATGGAAATTTTTGGGCATGAGAAAAAAATTAGCATGAAACAAGGAGATTATATCATAGTAGAACATGGGTCAAATGAAGTATTTTTCACTCCTAATAAAGTAGAAAAACAAACCCTTTGCAGGCCATTATAGTTTTCTCAAATCAGCCATTAGAAGAAAAACATGACATAAGGGATGAGGATTTACAATGCATAAGTTTAAATTTAGAATCTAAAGGTAAGAAATAATATGATGAGGCAAATTAGGTGAAGGCGATCAAGGTTAATCTAGGTAAATCATCTTTATTTTCCTCAATTAGCATAAAATCCTCTATTTGTAATAAAAATGAAAGTAGTACAAAGTATCAATTACACTTTAGGGTTTAAAGAACAACATAATGAAGAAATGCATACAGACGATATCCATGGAAATATAGGGTTTATAAGGTAGCATAATAAAGTAATTACTATGGAGAATCATCGTTGTACTTCAAGGTTTCTAGATAAACATAAAGAAGAAAGAGTTTATAAGCCTATTATTGCAATTTAGATTCATTAGGACATCATAAATCTATAGAAGATAAATCTCTTTATGAACAATATGGAAAATTAGAAGAGATTTATAAAGATGAATGCAATGTTGGGAATCGAAAAAGGAAAAATATTTTTAAAGCATGAATAAAGAGAAAAATAAACTCAAAGGGATATCTATTTGGGAAGAAAAATAAAAATATCCTAGCTATTACCAAGAATTGGGGATAATCCCACTAATAAAAATAAAAAGTGATGATGAAAATTATATCGTAGAATATTAAGGGTATGAATAAGACCTCTAAAAATAAATTTTAGAAATTTATAAGATGTTATCATCATGGGTTTCTTTTAATACAAGAAAAAAAACTAACTGGCGAGGAATGAAAGGATGCTTTAAAAAAGTTTTGGAATATTGGGGATGGCCTAGAAGTTTCTTCTATAGGATATTTTAATGGTAATGAAATAGTATGGTACAAAAGAAAATGTGATGGAAAAATATTGGAAGCAAAAAGTAATTAGGTTGTTGAACTATTTTGTGGAAAAGAGAAAACCATCAAAGTTGGGTTTATAAAATTATTTACTCCAACTAGAGTTACACCTCATGAAAGATATTGGAAGGACCTTAGAAATTATTTGTTACACAATGATGATTCATAATTGTGATCTATATATTCTTGGTGGTGGCTTCAACATAGTGTTATCTCCTTTGGAGAATAATGGTCATACTCTTGGATGGTCTAAATCAATGTAATAGTTTGGTTTTTTCATCATTTTAACTAGCCTTTAGGATGTTATTCCTTCAAGTTTTTAATATATGGGATAATAGACACCTTGGGTAAAATCCTATGGTAGAAATATTAAATAGATTTGTGTTATCCAACATATGGTTGCAAAAGGACTATACAATCTCTTGAGATAATTTAATACGAGTAAGATCATATCACAAACCCATTCTTCTGAATTGTGATTTACTTAATAATGGTCATCTAAAACCATTTTGCTTCCATTCTATGAGGCTCCAAGACCTTGATTTCATATAGAAGGTTATGTTATGGTGGGATGAAGCAAATTTTTAAGGTTCATGTATGTACATGTTTGTTTAATATATAAAATATCTAAAGAGAAAAATGAATATGTGGAAAGCCAATTCTTTTGGTAGCATTTTTAAAGAAAAGAAGGAAATTGTATCTTGTTGAAAGTGTAATGTGATTCATGGCCAAGGCCGACATTGTGTGATGTAAAATTGGATAGGCCCAAGGGTATTTTCTTTTACAATGTATGCAATATTGTATTATGTAATATTTTTGGGATGTAGTTAACTTTTTTATGGTTGAACCCATCTTATAAACTTGTAATTAACCTTAAATACCTTTTATTGTGTTGGGTTAGGTTGAGTTCATTTATGTAATTGGGGTTTTAGTATTAGTATAAATAACCCCAACAATTAATCATTTGACCATCAGTGTTATGATTCTTATTTATGGATAATAGAATAATTATTTATGGTACCTATGGGTTCCCTCCCATCTATATGTCTCTTTTCATTTCTTTCATCTTTTTACACTTTTTTTATAAGATTTGAGTAGCTGGATTGCTACTATTTATTTCTAGAAAATATTGTCAATTCCAATAAATCCAAGTACAACAATTTACAAAAGATAATAGATATTAATGGAATGGACTAGGATTATTATGTGTTAGAAAAACATTTACTTTCTAATTATCTTATTACATTGAAAATGGAGTCATCTTGGTTTCAAAAATATAAGGGGAAATGAGTAAAGGAAAGAGATAAAAAAAACCAAAATTTTGCATACTAAAATAGAAATAAGTTTTCATTTTTATCACATTAAAAATATTTTAGATCCCAATGAAAGAAATATTGAGAAAGAAGAAGATATCAAAAAGGAATGAATTAATTATTTAAAAAAAAAAAACATTGTCATATACTAGACAAGATAAGGAGGAAAAAAATAAGTTTTTGCTAGATATTCCATCAACTATCACATGAGGAAAAATGAAAGCTTTATGAAGAAGATATATATGGAATAGATACATAAAAAAAATTCTTTTCATCATAACAAGGCACCTACCCCCAATGGATTTCCTTTAAAACTCTTTTAAAAAATTTAGGATTTATTGGAGATTAATATGTTGGTTGAAGTTAAAGAGGGCTATAATAGGAAGGTTACATTAACTAATATCAATGCCAATCTTATTACAATGGTTCCAAAAAAAGGCAAGACAAAATAATTTGATAAAATTTTTCAAATAAGCCTTTGTAATATGATTTATAAGATTGTTTCAAAAATAATGATAAACATATTTAAAATCATGTTATCTTAAAGTAAAAATGTGGTTTTGTTCATGGTAAGAAAAATATTGATGGTGTAACCTAGGGTTATGCATAAGAGGTTGGACTCAAAATATACTTGTAAAAAAATGGTGAATCCTAATCGAAATCAAGGTGAATTTGAAGCAAATCAAATCAATCATCTTCACACCAAAATTTGGGGTATTTGAAGCCCTAAAATGTAAGGTTATATTTGGGGTAAATTTTGAGTGCTTAAATCACCTTATAACTTCATAAAAACACCACCATTATATAAGGCTTGAAAAGAGCTTTTCAATGAGTACAAATATGTCTATGTTTGGATATATATTGTGGCAAATTAACCCTAAGAAAATATTAGTCCTAAAAATTTTAGGCAAATGGACCGATGTTGAGGGTCCTCATATTTGCCAATTTTTAAATTTGGAAATCCTAATATTCGCTCAATTTGTGAAGATTCACCACTATGCATAACCCTAGTGTAATCATTGCATAAGAAACAATACATTTTGTTCATTCTATGAGAAACCAAATATGCTTATAAAACTATATATGAACAAAACATATGATGGGGTTTTTTGGAATGTTTTATTTTGATCAAGGTTTATGTGAATGGATTAAATGGTGTTATAGAACTTTTTGATCAATGATTCTCCTCCTAGTTACTTTAATCCATCTCATGGAATCCACCAAGGTGATCCACTATATCCTTATCTATTTATTATTCTTGGAGAGAATATTAGGGAGAGGTTTCTCAAAGGCAAAAAGGAAAGGAAAAATCAAAGGTATTCAGGTTATAAAAATGATCCCTTTAAATATCATCTCCAGTTTGTTGATGATACTTTTTTAGTGGGACTTTCTTAGTAAATGAAGTCATGGAGTTTCAATCAATATTATCATGCTATGAGAAAATTATTGAATAGTTGGTTAATACTACAAAGTCCTAGAATTTTTTATTAACATTGCCCTAGATTTACAAGGTATTATTGTGGGTATTTTAGGGTTTAAAATTGAAAAAATTACATCAATCTACTTGGCTATCTGCTTGTATCATAAATCAAATAAAAAGTATCTTTGGATATAATGAAAGCTTGTTTGGTAAATTAGAAAGTTAATTTCTCAACCATGATGGAAAAGCTACAACTCATAAAGATTACATTGCAATACATACCTATTTATATGATGTCATGTAAAGGATTAAAAATAGGTATATCATCATAAATGGGTAAAATTCCAGGAGATTTTCTTTGAAATTGATGGAAGGAAAAATTTAGGTTTCCTCTTTTTAAGTGGGATAGGGATATTCAAGCAAAAAGTAAAATAGGATTTGCAAAGGAAAGAATATTGGAGGGGTAGACCTGCAAATTAACCTTATCCTCTTATTTTTAATTCAAAATGGCAACCCTTGACTGAGGCATGTCTAACTTATAAAGGTCAAAACATCAAATATTATATCAATGTGAGAAGGCAATTGACTGAGTGAAATTAAATTTTAAATTAAAATAATGTCAATGAATAGAGCAATTTGAGAAATGAATAAATTTGATAGAAAATGAAATAAAAAATATTTTTGATAAAAGGACAAGTTAGATATGGTTTAATTGACCTAACAACAAATGTAATATTTTGATATTTTTATGGGAGTGCCCCCCTATGGAATCCACATATATATTATTAAAAAAATGTGATGAGATGACCATGATAAAAAACACAACAAATACCATAATGCATCAGAGTGTTGTGTATCTTATTTTTTAAGCGAAAAAACCCTTGCGGGGCCACCTTGATCTGAGAGACCACGAAAAGGGGTTTCTACACCGTCAAAGTCACCCAGGAGTCGTGCCCAGCCCTAACCGCACCAACATTATCAATTGGATTTTGGGTACCCATTGAGCATTTTGGTAGGGTGGAGATTCGAACCTAGGACCTCCCTTGGAGGATTTCCTTCTCTTCTCCAACTCACCTACAACACTTGGGTAGAGTGTTGTGTATCTTATCTATGGATAATATAGTGCTTATTTATGGTGCCTACACATACCCACTATTTATCTCTCTCTCTTCCTTTATTTTACACTTTTTGTATAAGATTTGAATTCATGGATTTCTTGTATTCATTTCTACAAATAGGTGTGAATTCAAGCATCATATCCCATTAACAATTGATGTAACTTATGCTCTATATATAATATAATATTCTAGATGCATTCAAAATTTACTTGATAAAAAGAAAAGCGAGAATGTGAAATGCTAGAAAATACATAAATTTTTAACATGAGTATGAATGGTTTAATTTTTCAACTATAGTTTCTTTTGAAGATAATGCGTACATATTTAGTGTATTTGAAACTTTTATGATAAAAAGAAAAACAAGAAAAGGAAGAAGATATATGACACTTTTATTTTAAATCATCCTTTAATTAGTAAGGCTCTAAAATTTAAATTAATACTATCATGCTATGAGAAGGTTGTTGGATAGTCACTTAATAGGATAGAATCCAATATCGTTTTTACTAACATTGCCCTTGATTTATAATGGATTATTGCATAGAATTTAGGGTTTCAAGTTGAAAATTTATCATCAACATATCTAGATATCCTAGATAAAAAGGAGGAATTTGAGACCTAATTTTGGAAATAATTAGATCTTGTCTATCTATGAAAAGGTAACTTCCTAGCCATAGATAGAAAACTTCAACTCATCAAGTCTACACTACAATAAATCCTTACACATATGGTAATACTTTCAAGATAACTAGCAAGCATAACATTACAAAATTCAAAGATATTTGCTTTATAAAGGATGTGATAATAAATTTAGGTTTTCTATTTATAAATAGGATAATTTTTATAAAGGATAGAATATTTTAGGTGTAAGCTTACATAATTTTAGATTTATGATTTTGGTATTAGGGGTAAAATCTGGATGAATATTATTGAAAGACCATGGAAAGATCTTGGGAAAAAACATTAATTGAAATATATATAGGTTCCATGGGTGCAAGAAATTTTTTTAGAAGGTGAATATTTCCTATGGATTCAACAACATGGAACTTCATACTATTGAGTTTAAAATTAATTTAAAAAAAAATATTATATGTTTGGTCAACTAGGGGTATTCTACAATTCTTAGTCTAATGTTTGGTTGAATCCTTATCCTCTTATTTATAATAAAAATAACAACCATTAGCTCAAGTATATTTAGCATGTAAAGGTTCAAAATTAAAAAATTATATTTATGTAAAAAAAAATTCTAGATCATAAATTATTATTGGAAATTTAGCTAAGGGAGGGGTCTTGTAGCATGCAGTGGATGAACTCAAGAAGATATTTCAAGAGATCTCTTAGAATTTTTTTAGAAAAATGATTCATGAGTCGGTTTGGAATCTATCAAAAGATGATGTATACTCTATCAAGTTGGGATATAAGGCTTCATATCAATTAGAATTTCTTAATCCCAAGGATTTCCCTTGGAAGAGTGTTTGGTTAAGTAAGGCATTATTTGAGCCTTCAACATTCATAAGTTAAGTAGTCCAAAACAAAAATTTTAAACGTGACAATTTGAAAATAAAAGAATATTATGAGACAAAATTTAGATCATAATTTTTATTTCCTTTTGATGTTTTCTCCAAATAAAGCATCATAAACTTTTCCCATTTATGAGGTACAAAGTCTTTATTCACTACCATTTTAAAAGTATAATATCCTTGATCTAAACCAATTTTTAATACAATATGATTTCTTTCTTTTGTTTGTGATTTTGTTCATGATAAAAATTTTGCATCTATTTCTTGATCATTTTTACTTTGCAATATCGTATTATATATCTGGTCTCATAACATTTGAAACATCATAATGCATTGATTTCATACTTTATTTGCTATCTGTATTATCTTTATTTATATTTGATTTTTATGGATTTTATAAAATGTCTTAAAATATCCATAGCAACACATATCCATGTATACACAACATGGTTTCATTAGTTAGTAGTTGACCCCTCTTGAATGAATTCCATCATATTGTTATGAATATTCTTTACAACATCCTTATTAATAAGTTGTTTATACAAAAACCCTAACCCATATTTGAAGCCTTACATCTATAATAATATTTTCACTCTATAGCCTTAAATACAAGCAATCTCTCCCCCTAAAACATAAGCTACCACTTGTTATTTTATCCCTTACTTTTGAAATGGAGAAGATGATAAGAAATTTTTTTTTTTTAAGGAAATCCATCAAATAAGATAAACTCAATAGCCACTTCCATACAATCCACCTTTGAGTTATATAAATTAGCTATCCATTGACCTTATATATTAACCTTATATTTTTAAGATTTATTATATATTTTTTGATAGTCTCATCCTTGGTAATCACTTCTAATGTTCTATTTGCTACCTAAATAGACTTTATCCTAGAATTAATTTCCTTTTCCTTCTAAGTATGTTATTTTACTTTCAACTCAATCTTTCATAAATACTTTTCTTCTTTGCTACCTAGTTTATTTAAGCAAAAATCCTTCATTTTTTTAATTCTTTAAGAAAATTGGAACAAAAACTATGAAACCAACTCTTACTTTCTATTTACACTCATTTCTTCATCTTACACCTCACATCTATTAGTTGTAAGACTATTGAAATTTTACTTATTTTGTTAGAAAATCTTGAATAAATTTTACATAATAATATAATAATTTTTCAACACTCATCATATCTTTATTAATAATATTAAATGTGATTAATTGTAAAATCTTGAATTTTACACCAATTTGTTTTTATTTTTAATTTATTATAACATTAAAATTTAATTTTAATAGAAAACATTATAGTTTTGTGTATTGAAGATACTTTTTAATAGCCAAAGCATACAGTTGGGGGTGAGGCACAACCACCCTCCCTGTGATTCAAACTTGAGTCTCTACAATCTGAGCCTAAATCCTTTACCAATGAACTATTTTGATAGGGACAAAAATATTTTGTTTTTGTTAAAACATAATTTATATTAAGGTATTCAAATAGAAAAAATACATTGCTTGTCATTCCATGTAAACAAGATTTTGATCTAGGACTTAACAAATGATGTAGTGCTACATTCTCTATCAACTGATCTACTATAGTACCCTATGTGTAATAGAAACAACCTATTATAGTGAATTACATAACTAAATACATCTAATGTTGCTACCATCAATAGATAGGATAGAAAGAATATCTTCCTTAATTTGTATTGCCCACCATATAGGGGGATATTTGTAACAAGTGAGGTTGCCTTTGTCCAGAGCGTAATTAGCCATCATATTTGCAACTCTATTTTGTTCTCTAGGGATGTGATTGTATTCCATAGACAATAAGTTTACATGTACCATATGAATCTTCTCTATAATTCTCCTTAGACTCTAGTCAATATTACTTTTCTCTCTTGTATTCTTTAGATGGTTTATCATGACTTATGATATGGATTCTATCTAGACCTTATTCCATCCTACCTTAATTTCCTATTGGATCCCTCTAAGGTTGCTACAACCCTCGACTAGTTTGTTAAAAAGAATGCCAAGATTCTTTGCAAAGGTGAAAATTGAGGTTCCATTTGATTGTCTTCCTATCACTCCCACACTAGTTCTTTCTAGATACCCCGTGATGCTCCATTTGATTTAAATTTTCTCCAATCCTCTAGGGGAGGTTGCCTCTTTTCTTTTCTGACTACTTTTCAATTTCTTATGGTCACCATTTATTAATTATTATCCTTAGGAGAAATTTTTATTCTGGTCATGAATTATTCCAATTGTTGGTGGGGTTCATGGAGATACTTCAAAATATGTTGTATAATCTCTACTATATTGACTATGGTATTTTGCCAAATATAGTGGATGTCCATATACTCTTTTTTAATATGTGGTTGTTTCTTTCCTTCCATATGTTCCAAAGGAGGGGAGTAGTTCCTACACAAATTATCTGCCTAACATACTAGTCTACTCCATCCTATGTAGTCCATTCCCTCCACATATGCTCTAGGGTGGTAAAGCTAGACTAATTAATACCAAGTAAGGTAGCCATAATTTTCCATAATTTTGAGATTATAGGACACTCAATAAATAATTGGTAGAGAATTTCAAGGTTCTCCCAACATATCTCACACCTGAAAGGACCAAGTAGCTTCTTTTTATAAGTTGTTCCCTTTTTAGAACCCTTTTATATAGAAGAATCCAAATGAAGAATCTCACCTTAGGCCATAACATTTTTTCCATATTTGTTTGAATAAATCTTGAATAAATTTAGGATTACTTTGGCATATAACCACATATCCATGTGCTATTGTATACTCACCCTAAATCATGTTGCCCCATCCAAGGAAATCCTTCCCTTGAGACTGTGAAAGTAATCTCATTTATAGAGTTTTTTGGATATCCATCTTCTACCTCTCTAGAATTTGAATTGATTTTTTGGCTATGGGGACCTAGTTTCTCCCAACTTTTGAATTTTTGGTCTAGTACCTATGGTATATTTCTACCTTTATCTAATTTGCTCTATGTAACTTCTCCATGGTAGGTATCCACTTTGGAAATTTAACCACAAAATTTTTATACCTATCCCAAGATTCTATCCAAAATTTTATGTATTAACCATTATTAATTTTCCGAAAGAGCTCCTTATTTATCAGTTCCTCTATTATCCTCAAAACTACTAAAATAGGGAATCCTTTCTTAGGGAGTTGGTGGTAAATAATATCTACCATAATTTTATTTTCTACATATTTAGTTCTTATAATTTGGGACCATAGCATATTAGGGTTGTTCAATATCCTCTAATACAACTTAGCTACTAGTGCCTTCTTGCTCTTGATTGTTGATATGAATCATATCCTCACTTCATGTTTGTAAATGCATAAAGTTTCCCACTACATCAGTGCCCATTTCCTTTCCTCCTTAGTTCCCCTCCAAAGGAATTGTTGATTTAATTGATCCAACTCCCTCAATACTACCTTGGGAATATCCAAAACTATGTAGACATAAAAATGTGTATATTGAAGGACTAATTTAACCAGGGTTATTCTTCCCCCTGATGATAGTCTATTTTTCTATTTTGCTTTTTACTCTATCCACTAGCTAAGCCCATTCCTTCTTTTATATTCCTATTTTAAGAGGAACATCTAATTAGGTGATGGGGAGAGAGGTCTTCTAGTATCGTAGTTTATCAATAACCATGATCTCATGTCTAGGTGAGCAATGGAATATTATGAATTTGGACTTTTCCTCATTGATATGTTACCTTGTAGCTCTTGAGAAACAACTTATGATATGTTTAATTATTGAGGTTTCCTTCAATGTTATTTTCCCTAACAGAATAAATTTATCAACAAACTAGAGGTGAGTTATTGGTTTGGTTCCATTTGCAATAGTGATTCTTATTAATGTTCAATTTTCTCTATATTTGGCCAATGTTCTTCCTGATAATTCAGCCAAAATGATGAATAAATATGAGAAAAGAGGATATTCCTTCCTAATACCTTTGGATGCAATGAATAATTATGAAGGGTAGTCATTGATAAAAACTAAATAGGACACTGATGAAATGCATCCCTAGATCCAATGTATCCAATCGTGAAAGAAGCTAAATTGACCCATTACTTTGAGGAGGAAATGTAGTCCACCCTATCATATGCTTTAGACAATTATAAATAGATGAACTAGATGGGAATTTTTGGGCTTCCATGGAGTGAATAGCCTCTTGATCTAAAACTATCTCATCCATGATTTGTCTACATTCCATAAAACCACCATGTTCTAGAGACATAATATTATGTAAAAGTGGTTTGAGTTTCTCCACCATTACCTTGGTGATTATATTTAGCAAGACATTACATAAATATTTTTGTCTAAACTCGATAATATGCTTTGCATCTTGTGCCTTTGGAATCAATGATATATACATTTTGTTGATTTCCTTCAACACATCTTTAGATTTCCTAGCTTCCTCAACCACATCCAAAAGGTCCTCATGCAAGATATCCCAAAATTCTTGGTATAATTCAATAGGGAATCCATCTGGACTAGGATTCTTGCTCTTTTATATTTTGAAAATCACTTGCTATAATTCTTTGGTAGTTACTAGTATACTTAAAACTAAATTATCTTCTATTATTGGTGTGGTTATCTCTTGTATCACTTCTTGTTGGGCTTCCATAACTAGAGGTTACACTATGAATAAAATGATAAAATAGTCTACTATAATATACCTCATACCTTTCCATGTATAGACAATATCTCCTTATTTTGTTCTCAAAAAGGGTATGAAGTTATGCAATCTATGGGCTAGAAGAGATTTGTGGAATAATCTTGGGTTTTGGTGCCCCTCTTGGAACCATTGGATTCTATATTTTTGTTTCCATAATAGTTCTTCCCTTTTTTCCATTCCTCTCGTTGGGATGTAATTATGATGTATACCATACTTAGACCCTCTGTGAGACCATCCATGTGGATCTGTTCATTCAAATATTTGAGTTGGGCTATCACTTCTAACTTTTTCTTCTTAACATCTCTAAACTCTTCCTAGTTCTACGTCCATATCTTGGATTTGATACTAAAGCCTCCTCATAAAATAATACATATTAGTTTCATATTGAGATTTACCTTCCTTCCACCATTTTTGTAGTCTAGGATTGAAAAGGTTATCTCTAAACCATATCAGTTGTAATCTAAATGGCAAGTTTATAGTCTTGGATTTCCATAGTTTTATCATGATTGACCAATGATATTAGCCTACATTTCTTAGGCTATTCACCCTAGGAATGTTTCCATGAATTGGAAAATTTTATGATAGTAGGAACCTATATAATCTTTATAGAACATAAGTAGAGCCTTACCTCTTATTAGACTAGGTCATCAGTCCACTATTTGACATAACATCCATTAGGTGGAGGTTTTTGATGTATTATTTCATGGGGTTTATGGTCTCATATAAGATTCAATCTCCCCCTAGATTATCTTCCAAGGATCTGATGATATTGAAATATCCTCCTATTAGGGCCCATGCTTGAGAGAATTAGGTAATAATATAGTTTATCTTCTTCCACTATCTTTATTTTTCCTCCAAGATAGTAGGTGCATAGAAATTCATGTAGAGCATAATTTGGTCTATTTTCCAACACTATTATGCTACCACTAAGATGTCCTAGCTACCCACCACTTGGTGAATAACTACCTCTTTAGGGTTTCAAAGGCATGCAATACCTCTCAATACCCCTTGGGAGTTGAGTGGTTCCTCTCTTCTAGTAGGTCACACATTCCTTGCAATTGTCTACATCTCTTCCACTAACACCGTCATCTCTTGAAGGAAGATAAGTTGTGGTCAATTTTTTTGTGTAATTTTTCTAATTTTATTCTATTTTGAGGGACTCTCCTTGACTCCTCTAATATTCTAGGAGATGATCTTCATTAGTATTGGGGGCTAGAGATATGGGTAAGGCAATTAACCTTACCTTTTTCTATTAGCTTTTATCCTTCTTTTTCCACATAGTGATGATTAGTTTTGCTTCCAACCTTTTAATTAATATCAATTTTCATATTCTTACTTGTCTATTGGCTCACCCATCCTAATTTTGGAATAACATCCAACCCTAAAATATTTGTGTACAATAAAAAGGTATTATCGGTATATATAATGAGGTATTCCCTAGGCTATTAGTTTTTTGTGGTTCATACTTTTAATAGATTGATACTCTTATTCTTGTTTTACCCTTTTACTTTTTATTGGTAATCTATTGTTGGTTGGCTTAGTACTTCCTATTTGTTGCTCTGCATTAGCTAGGGTGGTGTTAGGTGTGTTATTTACCTCTTCTAGCATAGATTATATTAGGATCCTACTATAAATTAGACTCAAATAAACATACTCTCACACAATTTCTTGGAAATAAACTCACATAAACATCATATTAATATTCAAAACAAAATACACATTATAACAAAAATTTGCATAAAGGAACAACCTCACAATAATATAGAATCACAGACCTCTTCGAGGGGGCAACCTCCTTCAACACTTCATTAACTTGCAAAAAGATGAATACATTGGTGCCTTCTCGGGTATTTAAAGAGTTTCCTTCCATGGTTGGCTTACATGCAAAATGCCACCTGGATTACATGCATAATGCCACCCGAATTACATGCATAGTGCCACTCGAATTACATGCACAATGCCACTTGAATTACATGCACAAGGCCACCTTACATAACCTATCTACCATGTGTTACATAAAAAAGGTGCCATTTGTCATGGGAACTACATAACCTAAAAATTAGAACATTACAAAATATTAATCATGGGTACTACCCATGTTCATCATGGAAGTTATTACATTAAGGGTTAGGATAGGATCCTAACATGTCCATCCCCTTGAAGAAGCTTTGTAATAAAAGCTGAAATGAGAAAACTATTGCTGGAGTTGGTGGAGAGACTCCCATGTAGCATCATCAGGTTGAAGCCCATGCCACTGAACCAGGATCTCTGTAATTGTACGGTTGCGAAGAGTGCAAGTTCAACGATCCAACAACTGCTCAGGTTCAAGTAAGATGGAGCCTTCTTCATCTAATTCAGGAAGTGTGGATTGAACCTGTACCTATGTTCCCACAAATTTCTTGAGAGTGAAAACATGAAAAATAGGATGAAGCTTGGAAGTAGGTGGAAGCACCAATTTGTAAGTTATGGGGCCAATCCTTTGTAGATCCTGGTAAGGACCATAGTATTTTGCAGCAAGCTTCTGGCATCTGTAAAGTTGTAGGGATGATTTTTTGTACGACTACAAGTGAAGGAAGACCATATCACCTACATCAAAACTATGCTCAAAAAAATGTTGATCAGCTTGTTGGTGCATTCAATTCTGGGCCATGTTCAAATTCTGCTTAAGTTGATGAAGAACCTCGATGTGTTGACTCAGAGTGTTGTCGATGGCCTGGACCTTGGAGCTTCCAGGAATGTAAGAGGAAGGCATAGGTGGAAGGTACCCATAGACTGCTTCAAATGGTGTGAGTTTGGTTGTGGTATGATAGGAAGTGTTGTACCACCATTCGCCTAAGGATAGCCATTTTTCCCATTGAGTGGGATGATCTGAGACAGAGCAGCGAAGGTAGGTTTCCAAGCACTTATTAATAAATTATTTTTTACCATACATTTGCAGATGGTAGGCTAAACTCATTTTGAGCTGAGTCCCCTATATCTTAAATAACTCTTGCCAGAAATGACTAGTGAAGGTGGGATCACGATAAAATACAATGGAGGTGGGCATGCCATGAAGGTGAAATATGGAGTCAAGAAAAAATTGTGCAATAGTGGATGTTGTATAAGGATGGGCAAGGGCACAAAAGTGAGAATACTTTGAAAGGCAATCCACTACCATGAAAATAATTGACTTATCTCTAGATTTAGGGAGCCCTTCTATAAAGTACATGGAAATGTTAGTCCAAACTTAATCTAGGATAGGCAATGGCTGAAGAGTGCCCGAAGAGCGTATTTTTTCACCTTTCATCATTTGACATGTGTCACAGGCAACAAAAAAAGAGCGACTGTCATGTTTAATACCTTTCCAAAAGAATGTGCGCTTGAGTCGCTCATATATTTTAAGGAAACCTGAATGACCTGTAGATGGAGTGGCATGAAATTACTTCATGAGGACCTCTCAAAGTGGGGACTTATGAGGCAAAAATAGTCATTGATGGTAGCGCAAATCATGACCATTCCAACTATACCCTGGTGCAAAATCTGGATAATCCATTAGTGAGGATATTAAAGCTTACAAATATGCATCCTGACGTGCTTCTTGATGCAAGGAATCAATCCATTGGGGAAGTGGTGCTGAGATGGCACACAACATACTTACGGTCTCCATTTGGTGAGAAAGAGCATCAGCCACAATATTCTCCTTTCTCTTTTTGTAGGTGATATCATAATCATAGCCCATGAGTTTAGACACCCACTTTTGTTGGTCAGGTGTGGCAACTCTTTGTTCCAAAAAATATTTGAGACTTTGATGGTCGGTTTTGATGGATAAGTAAGCCCAATGAGCTAAGTTCGCCAATGTGTGACTACATACAATATGGCTAACATTTCCTTAGCATAGTGGATTTTTCTAGATTACGATCAGAGAGTTCCTTGCTAGTAAAAGCCACAAGTCATCCTTATTGCATCAATACTATCCCAATACCACAATCATAAGCATCACTATCAATGAAAAATATTTTAGAGAAATATGGCATGGCTAAAATGGGAGTGGTGGTTATAGCATGCTTGTGTTCAATGAAGGCTTGGTCATCCGGCCCTGTCCAAGTGAAGGAATATTTTTTTAACATGGAGGTTAGGGGGGCAGCAATATTCCCATAATTGTAGATAAATTTGCGATAATAGCCCGTAAGCCCTAAAAATCCTTGAAGTCCCTTGAGGGTGTGATGTTTCGACCACTCTTAAATTGCTTGAATCTTCATAGGGTCAACCTTAACGCCATCATGTGATACAATGTGTCTTAGATACTCTACTTCAGTCAGACTAGAGGAACACTCGGACCTTTTGGAAAAAATGTGATGGGTTGTCAATAACTGTAAAGTTTGATCCACATGATTGAGGTGCTCTTGCCATGTGCGATTGTAAATCAAGATGTCATTGAAGAACACAAAGATGAACTTCCATAGAAAGGGCCAGAAGATGTTGTTCATAAGACTTTGGAATGTAGAAGGAGAATTTGTGAGACCAAATGGGATTACCAAGAATTCATAATGACCTTCATGAGTGCGAAAGGTAGTTTTGGGGATGTCCTCATCCTTGATCCAGATCTGATGGTACCCAGAGCGGAGATCAATCTTGGTGAAATGCATGGCCCTGTGTAGTTCATTGAGTAATTCATCAACCACTAGAATAGGAAATTTATCCTTAACCGTAGTCTTGTTGAGATCCTGGTAGTCAATACATAGGCATCATGAGCCATATTTCTTGGGAACAAGTAGAACAGGCGAGGAGTAGGGGACATTACTAGACCGGATGACATTAGCCTTGAGTAATTCCTATACCAATTTTTCTAGTTCTAATTTCATGGCGTGAGGGTACCTATATGGTCTGATATTTTATGGTGTGCTAATCGGGAGCAATGGGATAGCATGGTTGTGAGAGTGATGCAGTGGTAGTGTAGTTGGTTCTACAAAGACAACATCATGTTTTTGTAGAACTAGTTGTAAATCTAATGGAATTTCAGCCATTAGTGAAGTGGTTCGTTGGATGGAGAAGAGTTGTGCAATGACCCCATATTTTTATTTCTTTAGCACTTTCTCCATACGATTGGAACTAATGAGGTGAGGTGTTCTTGCAGGGGATCCCTTGAGTAAGTGTGTCTATCCATTTTGGGAGAATTGCATCTAGAGTTTTGCAAAGTTCTAACTGATAGTGCCCAACGTACTCAACCATTGAGATCCTAAAACCATATCACATCCTCCCAACTAGAGGGCAAACATGTCTTGCTTGATTTCATAGTCCCCTATCCTGATCTTGACATTGCAACATTTTCCTTTATAAGGTAATGTTACCCCATTGGCTACCATGACCTCAAATGTATTACAAGTGTGGATATAGCAATTTACCCGCTTAGCAACTCAAGGATCAATGAATTTGTGTGTGCTACCTGAATCAATAAGGATGGTAAGACGTTGGCCCTTGAAAAATCCCACAACTTTCATGGTTTATGAAGTGGTAATTCCTACAAGATCATGGACTAAAATCTCTGTCTCAAACCCCTATGTATCTTCTTAAAGTGGAGAATATGTTTCAATAGGGTCCTCATCCTCATCACTCTTGTCAGTGTTAGTAGGTTCCTCAACATCTATCAAGAAAAACCTTTTTTTTGCACACTTATGTCCTTTGAAAAACATTTCATCATAATTATAACATAATCCTTGGGCACGAAGTGTATCCATATCCTCTGTATTCAGTCGCTTGGGTGTAGTAGGTTTATTATCCACTAAATTTTAGATTCAAGAAGGAAATGAATATCAGTTTTGAGGAAACTGCGATGGGCACCTTTGGTTTGATAGTTTATATTCGGCCATATGGGCCAAACTGATAGATTTCATCATGGACTCTGGTTTCAACATCTTTACTTCAGCTTGGAGATCCCCTTTTAACCCACTGATAAAAAAACTCATGAAGAACCCTTCCGTCAATCCTATTGTATTATTGGCCAATTTTTCAAATTGAGTTTGATAGTCATTGATTGAGGATGTTTGTTGCAGTTTGGTCAAGGCCCCTATGAAGTCCTCATACTCACTAGGCCCAAATTGGGTTAGTAGTTGGGACTCAAAGTCCTCCCAAGAGATATTTGGGTTGGAATTATGTAACCACTGGAACCAGTGTAGAGCCTCTGATTCTAAATTGAAGGAAGCCATTTGAACTCAATGATATATGGTAACATTATGAAGTCTAAAGAATTGATCAACCCTACATAATCATCCATCAACATCCTTATCATTAAATTGAGGGAAGTCTAATTTTGGCATTTTAAAGGATGGATCATGGTCATTCCTTGTAGAGTTTTTAGCCTGGTGTTCTATTTTGAGTGGTCCCTTCTATAACTTGCTACCCACTTCTATCAGTGTTTCTTCTAAGCGAGCGCTAGTGGCCTCATGATCTAGAAAAAGACCTTGGACCTCTTCCCTTATGGATAAAATTGCAAAGTTCAAATTCTCAATAGATTTTGTTAAGAAGTCCATCTGTTCTAGATCTTTTTGATGTCCATGGGTACCCTGGGCCATTTTGGAACCTTTTGTGACCTGTTACTAAAAATAGAATTGTGTTTCAAGACTTATTATTTTTAGTAAGTGTCCAAAAAAGTACTTGGGTGATATATATCAAAATTATCAGCTTGAAGATGTGGTCACAATGGGCTATATCCCACAAAACTACTTTTTGCCACCCCAGACATTTTTTTACTTCTGTTTTGTTGAGTCTAATGGTGTTTACAGTTTTAGATTCTAAGCTATAGTGCAAAATTTGGGTACTAGAGAACTATCTATAATTGGTCTTTGGTCACTCGCTCAATTTTTTTCTCAGCCCTGACAATCTCTCTAACACTACTTACCTCACTAGTCTAAAGATTCTCTATATTGTGTAGGTTACTATTATGACAATTCTATTCTAACACTGAAAACTATAATTTTGGACCTAATTGTGTTGACCTAACTGTTACTGCCACTGTAAATATAAATGTTATTCTCTATAATTTCAAATTAACTATCACCCTCATATTCTATCCTAAATTCATGCAATTTATGCTATTTTTTTGGTAGAGGATTCCTTTCTCATATGCTCACTTTTGGGAATTTAGAATGCAGGTTTACGAACAGGGAGTTTTGGTTTGTCATTTTGTTATAGGTTGAAGTTTTAACAGAACTAGGGTATGCTAGGTAAATTAGTATGTAACACCCATAGGCCCTATATTATACTGTAGTGACAAACAATAGTGCTCGAACGAATATTTTAGGCCACTAGCCAAGGAGGATTCCACACATAACCTTGAGCACACTATCTGCCTCTTTGACAGTATGGGAGGGTAATCATCTAGGATGTGTCCCATGGACTATGGATGATACAAGGCCAATAAGCTTCCTATTGGATAAAATTTTGTTAACCCTAGAATGGTCTCCCGATACACCCGAATATGCATGGGAGCTCAAGTTCGTGCACGAGTTTTGTCTGAGGCTTAGGTATTGGAGCCTGATCGCTCCTCACTTCAATATACATTGTATGGGCTATCTAGCCTAGCCAATAATGACAAATATTTCATGATATTTTAAAACTCCCAGCACAGGGTTTCTACCTACTCAACTAAAAATACTGTTTTTTTTTTATTGGTCTTTGTATTTTTTTTTATAATAGTAAAAAAATAATTACACGAAAATAACAGGGGATTATACCTAATAGGCAAGAATCCTTACTATTGCAGTAGAAATTTGCCCTGGAAAGTGCTCTGATACCACTTGTTAGGATCCTACTATAAAAAAAACTCAAATAAACACACTCTCACACAATTGCTTGGAAATAAACTCACATAAACATCATATTAATATTAAGAATAAAATACACATTATAACAAAAATTTGCATAAAGGAATAATCTCACAATAATATAGAATCGTAGGCCTCTTCGAGGGGGCAACCTCCTTAAACACTTCATTAACTTGCAAAAATTTGAATACATTGGTGCCTTCTCGGGTATTTAAAGAGTTCCTTTCCATGGTTGGTTTACATGCAAAATGCCACCTGGATTACATGCATAATGCCACCCGAATTACATGCATAGTGCCACTCGAATTACATGCACAATGCCACTTGAATTACATGCACAAGGCCACCTTACATAACCTATCTACCATGTGTTACATAAAAGGGCACCATTTGTCATAGGCACTACATAAGCTAAAACTTAGAACATTACAAAATATTAATCATGCGTACTACCCACGTTCTTTAGGAATTATTACATCATGGAAGTTATTGCATTAAGGGTTAGAATGGTATCCTAACATATTCCTTCCTCCCACCATGGTATTATGTCTCTAGGACTTTTTTCTCCATTGTATCCTCCTCATCATCCAAAATATCATCAATGGGGAGATTGCCAAACATATTGTTTGACACAACTTCTTGATTCCTTATTGTTGATTTCTTTTGGATATTCTTTTTTAGGTACTTGGGACCCTTCAGGATCTATTTTTTCTCTTGCTTTGCTAAAAAATGAATAGGAGTTCCCTGTTATTCTTATATATATTAATTTTTTGTATGCATTTTGATTATAATTATTTATATAATATTATTTACTTATTCATGTTGGTCTATTGCAATGGTAAAGGTGTTAGGCTCTCCTTGTGGAAACCCAAGTTTGATTCATGGGGAGGGTGGCCCCCGATGTGGCCCCAAATGAATGCTTTCAGCTATTGCTAAATGTTTCCAAATATATATATATATATATATATATATATATATATATATATATATATATATATATATATATATACTTTATATATATATATATATATATATATATATATATATACTTTATATATATATATATATATATATATATATATATATACTTTATATATATATATATATAAAATTAAAATAAAAATTATTATTACTTATATATTATTTTTCATAAAAATTAATATTCATTATTATTTATTATAGTTTTTTATATATACAGATATACAAAAGTTAATTTTTAAACTATTTATAAGAAATGTGTGTATAAAATTATTAGATAAAATAGAATATACATTTAAAGTTTCTTTAATTTTTTTAAATAAGTTATATGTGGTTTTTGTTGTTATTGTTAGGTTAATTAAATCATATCTATTTTGCTCTATTATCAAATATATTCTTCATTTGATTTTCTATTAAATATATTATTCTTCCTAAAAGTTTTATGTTTTAGTAATCAGATCCTTGAAATCATTTTTATTAAGAGATGAAAATCTCCCTTTGCCAGTTGTCTTCTTAAATTAAAATTTTACCATGACAAAGGTCAACATAATAATTGTCTAAATTGTATGCTACCCAATTTCCTCCTCTACAGGATATTGCCTCCAATAATTATTTATGATCATCAATTGCAATATTATTTTTATCCAATCTCTAAATCATTTTTTATTTATAACATAAATGTAATATGTGGATTTTTTCTTAATTAAAATATATTTCCATAATTTTTCTACTATAATTTTAATTCCTCTAAGAAGTGCGCTAACCTTTGCATAGTTTGTTAGTTGAAGTTTCATATGATTTTAAGTGAAGAAAATTTTACCTTCATTATTTTGAAAAATGCTACCTCCTCCAACTTGGTGCCATAGACTCTACATAGTTTATTAGTTAAAATTCCATATGATTTTAAGCAAGTGAATAGAATTTTACCTTCATTATTTTGAAAAACACCACATCCACTAGATTTTACAAGAATTCCTTTGGAAGTACCATCAAAATTAATTTTAGTAAACCTAATTTTAGGACACTTGTATTTTACCATAGATCAAAGCAAATCCTTTATTTTAATGTCATTATCACATATGAGCCTTCCATGTATATTCAAATATTGTAACCAAGTTGTAAACACCTCTTTTTTCGCACCTAATATTTCCCATGATGAACAACATATTTGTAAAAATTCTACAAGAGAGACAATAATACAATTTGAAACTTGGACATGACTTCAAGATTTATTTTTAAAATTCTAGTATTCATTCCAAGCAATAAATTTTAGCAAATAATGACATGATTAATACTTCATAGAATACGTAATGCTTTAGCTTTGAAATAATTAATCCAACAAATTATCAAAATTTTCAATGTTGATGGAGCTATTCATTATATTCTTGTAGACACCCAAAAGTCGCACATTGCCACTTCTCCCATAATCACGGTTGATCAATTTGTAAAACCCATAAAATTACATAAATTAGCCTCAAAACACTATTCATTTAATAAAAATACTATTCATTTCCATAAGCCTCCTTGGGCTACTTAAGCCCCTTCCTACACTTAACTCTCAATCCCCATGCGACCACCATCATGACTTAACCTTAGTTAACCCTTTACCTTCGTAAAAATGTCACTTTATGGTCAAACTTAACTTTATGGCTAAAAACATGGTTAATTAACTTGATAATGATTGAGACTAAGCTTACCACCTCACCTAGTCTACTCTTTGACTAGCCTAGCCTTTCCACCTCGCCTAGTTTGTGAGAAGAATAATTAAAATCAACAAACATAACTGTATGAATATAATGTATAAATACAATAATCTAGGCTAAGAATATCCATTAGATGGGTGATGATATTTAACAAATAATATTCTCCTCAAATAATGCTAACTACTAACAATAATAGCTAACAACTTAGATATTCGCTAATCATAGATATTTAGCGAATATCTTACATAGGATAGAAAATAAATGTAAAAACATATTCTACCTAACATCCTATGGTAATTACCCAAGATAGGAATCTAGATATTATCCAAGATAGGAATCTAGATATTACCCAAGTAATGGGATAATTACTCTAACATCCCCCCTTATTCCATTATTTGGGATAATGTAGATAACTCCCCCCTTAATGTGAAGGAGATAAAATCAAAGATGCTAGTATGCTGGATCTTGCTCTAGCTCGAGATCTGGCACATGGCTATGGATCTAGCTCTAATTAGACCTATGAATGAGTACCTCTAGGTCTATCTCTAGATCTGCCTATAGGTATTCCTCTAGATCTTTGTCATTGGGTCTACCTTTAGGTCTATCTCTAGGTCATTACCCTTGAATCTACCATTGGATTTACCACTAGCTCTACCATAGGTTTTACCTTTATTGTAGAAGCTATACAACCTTTCTTTCATCTTGGTCTATTGTGTGAGATCTATCCATCCACAATCAATATGAACCTTTTTGGTCATTTTTACTTTGTACCAACAATTTGAAGAGGAGTGATTTGTACATACACATGTGTCACAAGGATGTAGTTTCCAACATCTAGCTACTATATGTCATGTTCTTCCACAATGACTGCAATAATGCTTTGTAGGATTTGTAGGAGATTTAGGTTTTAAAAACACAGTTTTACTGGTACTTGCTTGTTCATCATAGCCAATGCCTTCTTTCTTTAGACTAACATTTGGCATTATAGGAGTTTTAATACCTTTCCCATGTTTACCTAATCCTTTTCCATTAAATCCCATTTTGTTCATCAGTTTGGATCCAATGCATTTGGTGTGTTTTTTAAAACACCCAAGTTCTTCATCTTCATCAATTTTTTTAACAATATAGCATTTTTCACTATTGATGATATTATGGAGCTCTTTTTGAGGATTTTCAAATTTTAAGTCACTAGTGTTGCAAGCAAAATCTGCTCTTGGAATGAGATCACCTGTGCTACAACTGATATCTACCATTGAAGGTAAGAGGTCACTTGTATCACAAAAAGCATTGGCCACAATGGGCTTAAGGTCACTTGTATCACAACAAGCATTCACCATCATGGGCTGAAGGTCACTTGTATCACAACAAGCATCAACCATTAGGAGCATGACCTCTGATTTCTCATTGATTTCCATTTTCTTTTTATGCTGAGAAATGTCAAGTGAAACAAATGATATGTATATTGCCCTTACAACACCAATAAGGATTAGAGCACCATTATTTAAAAAGTCTTCACAAGACTCAAAATCTTTAAAAATGTCTTTTATACCACTGCGTAATGTGATAAATTGTCCATCCTCATAAAAATCCATTCCTTCCATCCCTGCTGGAAAGTAAGGACCTTTAACCAATTTTACAACATCATCGGTTAGTTTTGGAGTATTTTTCTTCTTTGATCTGCCCATTTCTAAGGTATCTGTATCTGTGAAAAATACACTTTTTATAATAGAATTATGTAAGAAGTTTGACTAAGGTGTCAGTCACTGCTGAAAATGCACCCTTACAAGTCCTCCCCATTTGTTTGCAAAATATTATTTGAAGGAATTTTGCAAGAAGTTTGACTAAGGTATTGGTCACTACTAAAAATGCACCCTTACAAGTCTTTCCCCTTTGTTGCAAAATATTATGTGAGGTAGGAAATAAATTTTTATCCCCCCCTAAGTGCAAAAAATTGCAACTTATGAAACCTTGAAAGGTTTTTACAAAGATTGCCTCCTAGGCAAATTTCAAAAATTTCACAAAAAAAATCCCCCCTTTATTACAAGTACTTCAAGCAAAATAATTGTTGTTATGAAGCCTAATGATGCTTCCGAGGTTTACAAAGATGTTCCCCTTTGGTAATTTTTGAATTCTTTCCCCTTTAATGCAAAAAATACAAAACTTTGTCTCCTAGGCAAATTATCAAAAAGTTTCACAAAAAATTCTCCCTTATTGCAAGTACTTAAAGAAAAATATTTTCTATTATGAAGCCTAAAAGGAGTTATAATTTGATGCTTCTTCCTTTTTGATTACCTTAACAATGTTTTATTTTTTCTTGTAGTGCAAAATATTTTGAATAAATCTTTGCCTCTTAGGTAAATTATCAAAAAGTTTCACTAAAAAAACCCCTCCTTATTACAAGTACTTCAAGAAAAATTTGTTGTTATGAAGCCTAAAATAAAAAGGTACAATTTTATGACTTCTTCTTTCTGATTGCCTTTACAAGTTTTATCTTTTTTTTTTGCAAAATATGTTTTGAAGGAAGAAAAGAATTATTCCCCCCTTAGTGCAAACAATTTCTACTATGAAGGTTCCTTATTTCACCAAATTGGTCTCTCTTTCGATATACCCAAATGAGTACTGAAAGATAATTCACTCAAATTGATATTTAATGGCACCTGCTAAAAAACCCTTCTAAAGAAGGATGATCAGTTGGAGGAATTTAAGCCAAACAAGAAGAGTGAATTTTGGGTTTTATGGAGTGAATATCAAAATAAAAAATTGGCTTTACCTGTGCAATAAATTACACAAATGGGTGTAAAATTTGGGGTCTTACTTTGTGCTTTTGATTTTAACTTAAGATGTAATTGCAAAAACAAGAATTTAAATGCAATAAACCATCAAAAGTGCCCTCAAATTTTTAACACTTAGGTGTTGGATTCCACCAAAAATGCACCTAATTTATAATGCCAATTTTAGAAAGGTGTCGAATGATATCGAGAATGCACCTTATTACAATTTTCCCTTTGTGTTACAATTTTGCAAAGACTTTGACAAAAACAATTGCCCACCTTTTGTGTTGCAAAATAAACAAGTTTTAATGCTTCAACCTTTTTATTTTCATAATTTTCCCTTTCCTTGTGTTATAATGTTGCAAAGAGAATACACTTTTGTCTCCCCTTTTGTTTGCAAAAGAAACAAGGTTTTGGAAATTTTAGATCTTCAATGTGATGAGATCCTTCTCCAATTTGTAAAAAATAAAAAAGAATGTGCAATATTTTTGTGTTATATCCCAAGGTTTGAGAAAACAAAATGCACAAGTTTACTTTATGTTTGCAAAAAATTTGATATTTCACAATTTCTTGTCCCTCCTTTGCTTTGTAAAATTAAAAAGGTAGCACACCTTTCATGTCAATTCGAGACACAATCTGTGTTTCAAAGGCAATCCAGAACCAATCGACACATGACTTGGTATTAGTGGACCATTAATTCTTCATGAGAGTTAGGGATACAAACTCTTTCTCTCAAAACTAGTTTTAGAAAGGATTTGAGAAAGTTTTTAGACCTCCATAATTTGCAAAAAAATGTGTTATTTTTTTGTGTTACATATCTCAAATTGAGAAAACAAAAGCATTATTTTTTTTGAGTTTTTTTGCAAAAAATATGTCTCGTCTTTTATTTTATTTGCAAAAAAAATAAAATTTTAATCAAATATTTAATCAATAATAAAATAATTCTTCTAAAAAATCATTAATTAAAGTGAGAGAAATGATTTTTTTTTTTAATATTAAATTATTAAAAAAATGAAAAAAATCTAATTAAAATGTAAAATAAAAGAAAAGTTTTACCCTTGAAAAAAAACAATTTTGCATTTTTTTTTGGGACGAGATGGAAGGTTGAAAACCTTCCTTTTATTTTTCCCAAAAAAAAATGCGGGAAAACAAAGGCATTTGGGACTTTTAGTCCCACATCCGCTATGCAGATGTTCCTTTACCTCCTTAAAAACAACAACCTATTGTTAGTAATTCGATTGCCTTCGGGTAATCATGTAACTGCTCTTTTTGCCGCCCACCTCAACTAATAATAATGTGACACATCACCATCGATGCCACTCAATATCACCATGTAAGCACCACCACATCACGTTTGCATGACCTATCGGATGAAGACATGTCAGCTCAGAAGTGGACCAAGCAACTTATGCCACATTACCAGTTTGCTAGCTCAGCCTTGCCACACTAGCTTGCTTTGCATGTGCCACATCAACCACTAGATAGATACCACATCAACCATCAGATAGGTGCCACATGTTTAGTCCAGGTGGTGTCTTAGGATGCATGTACATGCAGTGACAGGTGATGGCAGATCCAAGGTCCTTGAACTTCGTGCAAAGTCAGTTCAAATACTTACCATATCCAATGTGTCCTCATTGTCAGTGGTGCTCTGATTTCAGTGCATATCATATTCTAGTCGAGTTTTAGATCAACAAATAATTTTCATGAGTGTGTCAAGGGTCATATGTAGGTGGATCATTGTCAGTTATCAGATTAAGAAAAACAATACACCAGATGATGTCATCTATTTTCATTGTGCATCAAGCAACCTGTCAGAGATCCCGCACCCCACCAATAATTTCTACATTAGAATGGAGTTTCAATATTTTTAGGACTATTATCAGTTCAAGCTATCAAATCAAGCTGTTAGCGAACTAACAAATTTAGCTTTAGAAGATTTTGTCAAACATACCCATAGAAATGGGTAGAATTACGTGAAATTTTGTGCCAAGTATGCTAGAGAAAAATTTATGCCAAAGATTCTGCTCCAAATATTGAGAGATTCCATGTATCAGTTTTCATACTAAAGTGATTCTGAGGCCTCAGAAAACATGTCCCATATAGGGAGGGTTCCATCTCGGGATTTGTGCCCCTGTGGTTTAGTCCAGGATTGACAAAAATATCATATTCTCCTACTTTGAAGGTCACCTCAAAAAATATGCTCACCCAACAAATTCTCTGATACCAATATGAGAAGATTAATTAAAATCAACTCACATAATTGTATTAACATAACGTATAAATACAATAATCTAGGCTAAGAATAGCCATTAGATGGGTGAGAATATTTAACAAATAATATCCCCCCAAATCATGCTAACTACTAACAAAAATATATCTAAGGAATTAAATATTCGTTAATCATAGATATTTAGTGAATATATTACATAGGATAGAAAAGAAATGTAATAACATATTCTACCTAACATCCTATGGTAATTACCCAAGATAGGAATCTAGATATTATCCAATATAGGAATCGAGATATTACCCAAGTAAAAGGATAATTACTCTAACATAGTCTACCCTTTGACTAGCCTAGCCTTCCACCTCACCCCTTTGATATTTTCTCCACATCACATTCTCTTGTGCATTCAATGACAATTGAAGAATTTTGCACACACAAAAGCATTTTTAAATTAAAAGGCTTTCCACCTCAACATGTCATAAATGATATTTGAAGACTTTCCTCCATCCATGCATTTATGAGGGATGACTCACCCATGGGTGAGGACTTCTTTCACCCAAGAGCACATATGAGGCATGGAACCCATGCCACCTCATGGTACACCTCATAGAGGACACCTCATAGGGGATACCTCACAAGACACCTTAGATGATACCTCAATGGACACCTCACAATGGACACCTCATAGGGGACACCTTATGGGACACCTTAGCCCCTCCCCAAACCTTAGAAAATTCTATAAATAGAATTCTATTTTCTCCATATCCATCCATCCACCATTTTACATACCTAGACTCTATTAGAATTAGTCTAGAGGCCACTTAAACCCTCTCTTTCCATTAATCATCATGGAGGCTACCTAAGCCCTTTTATTGCACCATTTTTGTATTAAAAAATGCTCTTATTTTGTAGGTTTTGTAGGCTACTCGATGAAGATAAAAATCTCCAATAGCACGAGATAAACCTCCACATCATCAAGTTTATATTTTGGAAATCATAGTCAAATTCAAAGCCTAGGCTACGAATCCAGCCATACCCACCCTCACTATTGTGGGTATAACTTCCTCATCCAAACCCGAATTGCTAAGAAATTTTGAGGGTAGCTTCCTGATAACCAAATAAAGGTGCCAACCAATTTTCATCCTATTTGGAGTAGTGCAGGTTAGATTCATAACCTAAGCTACGATTCATATTTTTAGCCATCCAAAGCTCACAAAACCAGGTAAGCATCCTTCCTGTGCTTATTTCTCATTAGTTAATGCAATTTTGATCATGTTTGAAGGTCATTTATATTAAAACATGAGGTATCTAATCAATATATAACCTTAAATATTCTAACCAAATTTTGTAAGTTTAGGCCCAAGGACAAATTTGACCACTAGTAGTACACAAGCAATAAGCCCGTTTGCATTGAGGAAGACAACGAGACACTTGAAGATTGTTTACCATTCACACTGGAATAGGGATTCACTTGTGGAAGACCCCATTTTGTATCCCTTAAGGTAACTTTTGTAAAGGGTACTTCTATAACCCCCTTTTCATTATAAACTACAAAATAGCTATTTTCGTGTATTTCATTCTGGCATACCCAATGGGATCTCCACCATATTTTTTGTTTAATTAGATTTTATTTTTAGCTATTTGAAGTTTTCTGATCATTTTTATTTGCATAGCTTGCTAAAAAACCAAAAATAGGTCACCCAAAATCCTAACACACACTTCAGGTCCTTTTCTATCAATTTTTTGGTCTACGAGCCAGATTTTCAAGGTTGATTGTGAATGTGCCAAAACTAGATTCACAAGGTAGGCTATGAATCCTCAAAAAAGCCTCAAAAATTGGTCCCTAAAAGCAAGATATCAAATTTTGAGCCTCCCAAAACAAAAATCAGGTAAGTTGAGGGATAAACACACCTATTGCTTATTGATATTCTTATCTCACATACCTATCTACCTTCATAGGCCCAAACCACCATCCAAAATGGTATCACCAAGTTTAAATCATTCTTTGGGTCTCCCTATAGCAACCTCACAACTTAGTTTTGGATTTATTTCTTAAAATTCATACTCTATTCTTTGTTTTAGTTCTTTGTACCCACTTCAAGGGCTTAAAATAACTGTTTTTTCGTTTCTCTTGCAAGAGTAGTTCTCAAAACTAGGTGAAATTCTAGAGGTTTCTTCACAAGAACCATTACTTCCTAAATAAACCCTCAAAGTTATATTCACAGTCTAGGTTGTGAATCTTGAGGTATAGTCAAATTCATAGTTGAGGCTAAGAATCCCAAAAATCAGTAAAATTCTGCTCCAACTAGCCCAAACATAAACTCCTACAAAATCTAACAATAGTTATACCTTCCAAAACGAGTCTTTTTTCTTTAAAAAATTGGTTTTCATCTATCAAAAGCATAATTTTAATTTTTGATAGCATAGAAAGGCTCCAAAAATTAGTTTGGTCAAATATTTCAGATTTCTTTCCTTTGCTTCTATGTATGTTAGTTTAGTGGGAAAGTTACATCATTTAGAATTGACGCATTTGCATAAGGCATGAAGATACCTTCTAAACTCTTCATCTCCATGAGTTGAGAGTAATATTTAGATTTGCACCTCATAGATAAAGCTCTACGAAACATCTAGCCATAACATTAATAGGCATATCTTGGCTAGTGTAAATAAATTTGCACCTAAGCAAATCTTAGAAAAAATCATTGAATTCAAGTGATCCTCTTCATTACTTGTTAGCATAGAGTTTATTTCTTAATTTACAAAACATGACTAGCTAAGTTTCTCTTGCATTATTTTCATTTCGAAAGCACATTTCTCCTTTCCTAAATCTAAAATACAAAAGATAAGTGCATTTATTTTACTTCAAGTAATTGCTTTCCAGCATTTACAACTTTCTTACAGAAGCATACACACACTAGCATATTTCATAGACATTGGTAAGGTTGGATTTCATTACCAACCCCTAATCGAGATCAGTGACATTGAAATTCATCTCCTTCCACTAGCTCACCCTCTAATCATCATAGTAGCCCCCATAAGCAATTTTTTGGACTTCATCACCAAGAGATCCCCTACTCTTAAGATACCCTTAGAGTAGGTTAAGATTAGATGCTCCTACTCACAAGGCTTTGTATAATTCATGAGTTGGTAAATATCGTTATTGACTAAGCCCATTTGAGGATGAAGCAAAAGCCTATGTAGGACGATAGTAGGTCTTAGATAGTATTGCCTCTTTCACAAGAGGTGTTTTGTATCACCTTCTTTTGGTTACCTTTTTGTTGTACCTTCCATTAGCCACCATTTTCCCATTGTATAGTTTTCCTTTTCCCACCTATGGGTGTCGTAAGGATACGTGCTTCAACATACCTTCATAGTTGTTATCCCTCACTTGCCTACTTGGCCTTAGGCTATTTCATATCATTGAAAACACATAAAAATGCAAGAAAATATTTGTCTTTTTCGTGCACAACCTATTACAAAACCATCCAAAATAGCTCCAAAACATATTTTTTGATCTTTAATAGTTAGAAACTACAATAATTACCTATGTAATTCACATTTGCAACCTAGGCTACGAATCACATTTGCAACCCAAGCTACAAATCACATTCGTAGATGACCCTACGAATCTAAATTTTAGAGAAAAAATAGGTTCAAAGACCTACACAAGATATACAACACAGGTCAATTTCTCATTTAACCCATCCAATCATCTCCATTTCACACACACATAGTTGTCACCCATAGCCAATCTCGTGAGTAAGCTCGTATTGTGATGGATGTTGCCTATACAACCCTCATTTAATTTATCTCTTTCTTTGTAGAAGTTCACATCAACATCCCACCATCCTTACCAATGTAAAATTTGAATCAATCTCACCCTAATATCATTCCACATACCAGACAAGTGTCATTCACCACATCACCCTATTCTCCATTAATACTCTCTCTTCTCAATATTCTGAAGAATCCACTCATGAGGTGGTATCTTTCTCAGAAGTTGTTTACATTCCACTAGGTGAATTCCAACCTAATTTTACTTATGAGGAAGAGGATTCATCACTCTCCTTGTTGAGCAAGGTGCAGCGACAATATTGTCATTGTTGTCAACACACTCATATGGACAGGTTGATGCAGTGGAAATTTATTCAAAGGTTGTTCAGAGTATGTAAGATGATGTTCAATGCTTATGAGGATGTTTTTGATGTTCGAGTGAAGTTGTTACAGGTTGTTCGTGCAAATTTGCAAAAGTTGAAAAATTTGTCAAGAATTTGTCAAAAAATTGCAAAAGTCATCACAGGTGCAGTTGGATAGGATGGATCAATTTGGAACATGCTAGCATGTCAAAAAATAGTCTAGAACAACATTGGAGGTGTCAGCACAGTGTTTGGATTGATCGATGATGTTTTCAGTATCTTGGTGGATGATTTGGCAAGTGGTTGTACAGGTCGAAAAGGGCAGTTTTGTTAGAAGCACTGTAAGAAAATCAAGAAGAATTTGATTGTAAAATTTTAACTAGAGGTTTCAACACAGTGTTTGGATTGATCGGTGACATTTTTGGTATCTTCGTGGATGATTTTGCAAGTGGCTGTACAGGCCAAAAAAGGATCATTTTTTCAGAAGCACTACAAGAAAACCAAGAAGAATTTGATAGTGAAATTAGAACTGGAGTTGGTCGTTATCTTCAAGAACGTGTGTTCCAAATTTCCATGAAAATAGAGAAATGAGGTGAATGTTACAAGCATTGCAATACTGTCACAAAAATACTCTTTTTGGAAAAAGTGTGTCAATAGCAGTTTTCATGGAGGTGGTACAAGCGAACCGTAATGATTTATGTAGTGATATTTATACTGTATGTATTCAGCATTGTAGAGATTCTACATTTCAAATTTTAGAGAAAACAAAGTTACGAGGTGAGAGTTATGATTGTTGCAAAAATGGTACAGGTCACTTTTATGTCAATTTGTTCCACTTGTGCAAAATCCTTTAGTTGGCCGTTTCAACCTTGCAGAGTCACCAAAGTTTCAGTTTCAATGTTGTTACACCTTCAAGGCATCAAATAGAGCATATTTCATTTTTTGTTTGAGGTGTCACGTGGCTCCAAAGTAAGAGAAAGAGTAAGGTGTCAATTATTTGCATGCGACATGTTTGATGAAATGCCTTCTCAAAATAAAAAAAGGAAGTTATTTTAAGAAGCTTCATTAAATAAAATATTTTTTAAAATTGAAAAGGGAAAAAGAATGCAAGTGTGTGCTTTTTAAGTGACAAGGGATTTTATTGAAATGTGGGGACTTTATTTTGTGAAGAGAGAAGTGTGTGTGGAGAAAAATAAAGAGTGAAAATCCATGATTTTTGGAGAGTGGTGAAAAACATCACTTCAATATTTTGGGCATAACTTTCTCATATGATATCCATTTTGGCTAAAATTTTGAGAGGAGTTTGTAGACAAAGTGTTGCACAATACCTAGAAAGCGTTTAGCAATTGGCAGAATGAGCTAAGATAACAATCAATTTTTTTTTAGAAGAGAAGATTCAAATTCTGAGTAATGCAGAGAGAAGGATGTTATACTGGGTGAAATAGAAAGTTTTATATTTTGATCTTACAGACCATAGAGGGTTCTGGTTTCAGTGAAGATATTAATATATGTCATTTTATTATCAATATCAAAATCAAGTGGGTGCTTGGTAGAGGGGTTGGTGCTCCTTTCTATTGGTGCAGATAAATTAGGGGTTGGTGCTCCTTTTTGTTGGTGCAAATAAATCAAGGGTTGGTGCTCCTTCCAGTGGGTGCTAGTAAATTAATTGTAAATTTGGTGCTTTGCAAAGGTTATATTTGGATGGGAGTCCAAACAGACATTTTCGAAGATGTATCCAAATCGGTGAACCTCGGTACATCTTGTGTTGTGTGATGTTCTCTTGTTATACTTGCTTTATTTGGTTTTATGTTTTCATTGTTTTGGCTTTGAGTGTTGAAGATTTAATTTTTAAATAGCTACACTGATTCACACCCACCCTCTCAGTGTCATTGTGAGACTAACACTCCTCTCATTATACACACCCCTTTCTACAATCCCCATCGCACCACCTCTTGGATGACAATGCGAATTTGGTCCACAATCCACAAATCGGTAAGACCATCATCCAAAGTGTTGGCATGGTTTTTTCCACCATGAATCCTAATTCTCAAGGAGCTTCTTATTTCAACATACCTTCTTCTCAACCTTCTCTTTCAATTACCCTCACCAATTCTCTTCTCAAATCTGATTTTCTTAACATCGATCAACTTTATTTCGCTCACCCACAACAACTCTTGTATACCATTAGTATGCAAGTCCCTTATTATATTGATATTACACATATATTGGTTTAGTCACAAATTCCTACCCCTTCATCCATACTTCTCTCAAAATAGGGTTTGTCCTTAACTTCCCCATCCACCTGGGCTTCCACTATGTCCACTACTTCATCAACTTACCCTCTTCTTACATCGCAGTATAAGTGGCCTTCCACCTACCTATAGGTATAAACATAAATTCTTGTCCAATGGATGGATCAAAACTATCTGCAATATCCATACCATAAACTTCCTCAAGGCTTTTATCATAACCTTCTAAAGATTCCAACTCAGAATTAACAAGTACCATCTTACCTACAATATCAAAATCACAAAATTCTAGATCCATAATCCATCGCTCCATATTATCAACAACTTCAACGAAAATAACTCCATCAATACAAAATTCACCAACAACATATTCTTCAAGAGCAACTTCACCAATAGCAACTCCATCAAGATCATATCCTTCAACAACAACTCCATCGAAAGCAGTTTCATCCACAACATCAACAACAACAATGACTACAATAACAAAAACATCATCAATTGCAACAATAATATCAACATCAACAACATCAACAATTTCAACAACAATAAGAAAAAATTTCTTCTTCGTCATCTTAGCTTCCACCCACATCATATCATACTTAGATTTTCCTAGACTAGTATGCACAAATGTTTCCACATGATTCTATTGGTGTTCATAATTATCAGGATGAGCAACATGTCATAGGGTAAACTCTTCTTCCTACTTCCACATTACCCATGTCACCAACTGAAATGCAAATTTTAAAATATTATGTTAAGAATTTAGAACTATGAACAAGTGGTTATGGGCCCTAGATGCCAACTTATAGTCAAATTTTTAATGACCCTATCCATCCATCCGTAGCACTTCATCCATATCCATGAAAATTTGAGATGCCCAAATTTTATAAACTCAAGGGTAAAGAGAATTCATGTGAGCACATTAATCATTATTGCTTTTATTTCTATCAATTTAATGATAGCAACCCCCACATGCTTTGTACATTTCCATTATCACTTGGGGGTCAAGCCCTAGATTGGTACAATAATATTCCTCAACATAGTTTATTCACTTTTGAGAAATTAGTCAATATCTTCTTAGAGCACTTATTGATTTATATCAAGAAGAAGACTTCACTCTCAGACATACAACTTACACCAATTTGATGATGAATCTATTACATATTATGTTTCTATATGGTGGGTCGTCATTCATGACCTAACCTTTGTCATACCACCTATGGAACTAGTTAAGTTGTTTGTAAATAGTTGTATCAAACATATTTTTATGACTTTGTAAATCCAACAACATAACACATTTGAAGAGGCCATTGCTCAAGCAAATATTATTGAGGACATCAAAGTCCAAGCTGGGAAGATTAGACTTCATAAGAAGTTAGATTATCCTACTAAATTCAAATTCATTAGGACTCTTGCTAATATTGACATATTTAAACCACCACAAATGAATTAAGTGGTGTTAAACACACAATCCACCTCATCATCTCAACAATATCAGTTGCCACCATAAATTCTCTTTCAATCCAACATGCCTTCTTTATCAAATCAACCATCGACTCGTTCACCCTACCCAATTTTCTAGCCATGCAACTGGATGCTTTTGGCTAAACCATTGCCTAACCTATTTTAAAGGTTATACGATGTAGGTCACATCACCTTGCCTGATGAAAGACCAAAATATCCAAAGCCAATGAAATCCAAATGGTATAACACACACTAGGTTTATATTTACCATTGTCAACAAGGGCATGGCATTAATGATTATCACACATTTAAACATTAGATTCAATATTTTCTCAATCAAGAAGTCATCCGGGTTGATAGTCCCCTAAACCCCTCCTAATCAACACCCTTCTTCCTTCTTCTCTTCATTCTTGTTCTTCATCTTCTTTGCTTCAACCTAGTAACTGGGGGAAGTTTCTCCCCTTTCAACTAGTTTCTTACGTCTGGGGGAGTTTCCTCCCACTCAAATCCTTCTATGATTAGAGGGCTTTACCCTCTTTCATATCACACTCCTTCTAACCAATTTTACAACTAGAGGAGTTGACATTTCTCTCATGTCTTTTCATTTATCATGTACTCATGTTAATACCACTAACCACATCAATCAATCAAATGTTAGGTTCAAAAGGTTGCACCATTTTCCTCACCTACATCAATCAATCAAATGTCAGGTTCAAAAGGTTGCATCCTTTTGCTAAATATTGTGCCCTTTACCTCAACCACATAAATCAATCAATCATTAGGTTCAAAAGTTTACATCCTTTTTCAAGTATTGTGCTCTTTGCCTCACCATCATAATCGAATTTTCTCCAAAAATTAAAATATACTTTCTGTTCTAGCATAAATTTGCTCCAAAGAACAAATTCACTTTCTAGTCTTAGCATTGACTTTGCTTCGAAGAGCAAAATTTAATTTTCTGTTCTAACACAAATTTGCTCCAAAGAGCAAATTCACTTTCCAATTTCAGCATAGACTTTGCTCCAAAGAGCAATATTTACTTTATGTTCTAGGATAAATTTGCTCCAAAGATCAAATTCACTTTCTAGTCTTAGCATAGACTTTGCTCCAAAGAGCAAAATTTACTTTCTATTTGAGCATAAATTTACTCCGAAGAGTAAATTCACTTTCCATTCTTAGCATAGACCTTGCTCCAAAGAGTAAAATTTACTTTTTTCTTATAGCACAAATTTACTCCAAAGAGCAAATTCACTTTCAAGTATTAACATAGATCTTGCTCCAAAGAGAAAAATTTACTTTATATTCTAGCATAGATTTTCTCAAAAGAGAAAATTCACTTTCTAATATTAGCATAGACCTTGATCCAAAGAGCAAAATTTACTTTCTATTCTAGCATATATTTTCTCCAAAGAGCAAATTCACTTTCTAGTCTTAGCATAGACATTTCTCTAAAGAGTAAAATGTACTTTCTGTTCTAGCATAGATTTGTTCAAAGAGCAAATTCATTCTCTGGTCTTAGCATAGAATTTGCTCCAAAGAGAAAGATTTATTTCTATTCTAGCATAGATTTGCTCCAAAGAGAAAATTAACTTTTCAATATTAGCATAGATATTATACATCTAACATCTAAAATAACAAAAATATAAAAACAATTACAATAATCATAAAATTAATACAAGCAAAACCATCCACTAGCAACGTATTCTCCATTGCATCTTCACCCATGTTTAGTTCTTCCATATTCCTTCTCTTTCCCTTCTTCCTGTTACTTGTCAATTTTGTATGGTTACACTTCAAGTGGCTACATACCCTTGTTGAGTTAAATTCTTCCGTATCTTCTATTCTTTTTTCCATTTTCTTACACCATGTTTCATCCATTCCACTTGTGCATTTTTTTATTTTTTTCCATTTTCATCCACATTCATTAATCATGTTGATGCCACCAAAAAATTGCAATTGCATTTCAAACTCATCTCCACACATAGAGTTCTACACTTCTTTCAGTCACCCTTTGTGTTGTGCATATCATCATGGGGTAATCTTGTATAGTGATTTTTCAGCAATGACATGCTAAGTCACATTAGTTTCCGCATAACTAGTTGTATTTTTACAATCATGTCACCATCATTGTAACTAAATTTCATGTCTCATTTCATGTTACAAGTAGAGTACATATGCTCTTCATACATACATACATGCACATAGGTCTTACTTCATGTCCACATGCATACATATCCACCTTGCAAAGAAAAAATGAATAATTAAAAACACACATGTTAGTGCAATTACTATGATGTCCAATCCTATTTTTAGGATACTAGGTAATGAAAATATTTCTATGATTCGACCATTTATAGTTCATTCAATCAACCTTCATCCAACGTTGTCAAATTTTAAAGCACTTCAAAGCTTCCCTTGGCTAACTTGAGTTCTTTCATGGCCACCAACACATTTCAAATATTAAGCAAATTTTGATCATAGGAAAGGCAACACCTTGCGTACATTGGCCACCTAGCAAAACACCTAGCTCATCCAATCATTTGTATTATTTAAACTCGAGGATTGAAAAAAGGACAAGCTACAAAAAAAATGTAGAAAACAAAAGCAAACACTAAAAAGAGAACCACAAAAAGAATCAAAAATAAAAAAAAGAGCATCATCGAAAAGCTTGAATCCCTGAGGTCCTCAAGTCCATAAATCATAGGTCTGATCTCGATTGGGGATATAAATACTTGTTTGGTATTGGAGCATGCCTTACAAGTGGCAACATGTTTGTGACATTAGTGACGTTATTTTGTATAGACCATTGTGTGCTTGTGGATGAGCTAGCTTAGTAGGCTAAGTTTATAATTGGTTAGTCCAACCTCACTCAAAATGGATAAATGAATATCACTTTACACACACTATTCCATGATCAAATTGATCTTAGTCAAGATAGTTGATATTTTTATAGGATATTGATCAACTACTAGGTGGGTTTGATTGCTTAAACTATGGTGTTTGAATCCCTTGAAATTCATCGTACATCCCACTTTTTTGAAAATAATGAAACAAATAGCATCATAGCTAGTTTCACCAAAATACAAGTGTACTCTTCATTGGTATTTCATATCCTCATCATTCATTTGTTAGATCCACTCATTAGGGTTAATATGCATAGCCTTTTATTGCATTTTCATCCATCACTAGCATCATCTATCGATTCATCATTTGCTTAGAATTCATAACATCCACTGCATGTTTGCTTGTCTCACTCATAGTATTTTATGTGACTATTGTTAGCTTTTGGATCCTTACACATAAATGAAATGTATTCACAAGTATAGAAATAAGCATACAATATTCTAACTATGATAATGGAAACTTAACATGCATGAAAATATGATAGAAAACATGATACAATGCTCTAGAAATACTCATATAAGAAAGCTCACAAAAATTACAATGCTCCTCTCATGGAGTTTACAACTCCTCCATGATATTAAAATGGATCTACATTGTACCTACTACTACTATCATCTATGCACTCAAAAAATCCTCTCACAAACACTCACAATGAGGTCTTTATATATAAATATAGATTCCTTACCTCTTGCTCAACCCTAAGACTCATGTACATGTGGACTGCATGCACATTTACATCATTTCACATTCTACCACTTGTGCATTTATTTTTTCAATGAGTTTACACATATTTTTATGAGGGGTCATGGTCCCCTCATATTGAGTGGGGTTTGAACCTTGGACCTCTCAAAGAGAATCCAATGTCCTTACCACTACAGTAAGATTGCAGCTACCACTTGTACATTTATTAAATTACTCTAATAAACTATTTATCTCCTAATACAATCCTAATCTAAATATGTACCCATGAAGGTACATTAGTAAAGAACCAAATTATGTAATATATTCCAACTACTCGTTATTACTTAATTCACACTTTGTAATATTTTCCAATTCTTATTGCACATATTTTCACGTATGTCTACACATTCACCTATATACATATAATTCAATCATTCTTACCATACATATTCATCTATCTATATGTTCATACATCTACATCATCTTATGCATCTACATAGAAGCATACATCATCAAGACATACGTGTGTCTATACTACATCAACACAATGCAATCACACAATGTTCACACATATAATCAATGTCACATCATGTATATCACATATCAAAAATTCCCATGGGCTACAATACATGTCATCCCACACATATCGGCCTTGCTTCGCATACATGTACATACAATACATCAAAAATACAAAATTATGGCATGACTACCACCCTAAAAAATATATCAACCTTGTTATTCACTAGGAGTCTTCCCACTTCCCTCATGTGGGCTCCACTACTCGAGGTGTCATATCTTATGTTTACAATACCTCTAGGTCATCCTACAATCACTACAATCTCTAAATATTGGTAGCATGTGCCCTCAAATCCTCCATATCCTTCCATAGGCTTGCAATCTTCACCATGGTTCTCTCTCTCAAATTTCACTCTATCTCTGTCTAATACTAGAGTGGCTCTATTCACCATCCATATTGAGTTCCAACTCTCCCAACCCATCCTTTCATCCATCAATTCAACCTCTCTACTACCATTGATCTCTCTACTACCATTGATGGTTGCTCTGTAGTCCATGCAATACCTCTAATCAACCAAGCCAAATATCCCTTTTAAAAGGCCTAAAATTGAGCATTCATCACTTCTAAAATTAGGTTCATATTTGATCCTATGTTTATCCCATAAAATATTCTCCAAATTTTCCAAAACTACCATCGTTGGATTGGACTCAAAAAGAGATTTCCAATGGTATACATTTTATCCAATTCTAATACCATATGGTCCTCCAAAATGCTAAACTTTTGGACATGAATCACATGGTAAAATTCACAATATAGGCTATGAATCACATTCTCAAGGTAAGGTGTAAATCACATTATCAAGGCAAGGTGTAAATCACATTCACAACCTAGGCTATGAATATAATTTTTCAAGATGCATTTTTGCCTTCATGCCCAACCATTGTCAAATTAACTGAAACTTTCATTTTCTTCAAATCTTTCTTCCCCATTTTTTTTGTTTTAATCGAATCGTCATTGTGTTCTACTTCTTCTACCATCAACTCATCACTTGATGGGGTAGACATTCAATAATAAAAATATACCTTATGCATGATCAATAATAAAACACTCAATATTGGAAATTGTATATGTCCATAAACTTTGCCTATGATTATCATAAATCCTCATTTGCTGGGGAAAATAAAAAACAATTTTTCTCTTCTCAATAAAACTACAATTCAAACAAACATTTGATAGGACCAACGCTCAAGTCTATAGGTTAGTCATGGATTCCATTCCTCAAAGTTGTAGTCATAATACCACTCAAAGATGAAGAACCTCACAAAATATACCTAGGAATGAATGATTTGTCAAATAAAACCAAGCTTATCACAAGCAAAGTTCCAAAGGCATTTGTCCTTTTCAAAACTGAGGCATCTTACATTGATCATGAAGTGAGACGATCTTACATCTCCTCCCTCAAAATAATAATCATGGCTCAAAATAAATGCCATAATAAATCATGATCATTTATCATGTTTATCATCCCTAACCACTACGTAATCATCCAATGACATTCTTTTCAATCAATTCATCGCTTCCAAAAAGCCTAAAATTGTGCATTCATCACTTCCAAAAGTAACTTCATTTTTTACTCAACTTTTCCCCACCAATATTCTCCAAATTTCCCAAAACCACCATCATTGGATCTGGATTGAAAAGATATTTCCAATGCTATAATTTATATTCAATTTTAATAGAATTTGGTCCTCCAAAATATAGAAACATTGGATATGGGTCACACAATAAAATTCACAATACATGTTACAAATCAGATTCATAGTATAGGCTACAACTGGGTTATGCATAGTGGTTATTTTCGCAAAATTGGCTAAAATTAGGATTTTCAAATTTTGGAATTGGCTAATATTTGGTACCCTTGACCAGGGTCCATTAGCCAAAAAAATTTGGGTGCAATTTTTGTTTTTGATCAATTTGCCCCAATTTTATAATAATTTAACCATTTTAAGTTTAAATTTTCAACATTACCCCTAATAATAGTGAACCTTCTACATGTGTTTCAAAACTATTCACCTGGATTTTGAAACCGATTCGCCAATTTTTTATAAATATATTTTGGGGTAGACCTCTTACGCATAACCCTGGGCTACAATTCAGATTCATAGTATAGGTTGTGAATCTTGAGGTATGCCAGATTTGCATACCACCTTGTGAATCTCATTTTTTAAGTGGCATTTATGTCCTTATGCTCTACTCTTTCTATATGTGCTAAAATTTTACATTTTATTCACATATTAGCCTTCCATTTTTTATATTTTCAATTGAATCATCATCGTTTCTCATATTCTCCATCATCAACTCGTTTCTTGAGGGGGTAAACATTCAACAATCAAAAAACAACCTTACACGTGATCAAAAAACCAAACATCCAATCATGGATACCACATTTTTCTAAGAAATGTTTTTCCAAAGATCATCTCAAGCCATCCTTTGTTAGGGCAGATAAAAGAGAAAAAATTCTCTTAATGAAACTCCAACTCAAACAAATATTTGAGAGGCCTAATGGTTCATGGATTACCATATTCAAATTGGTAGTCCTAAGACCACTTTTGAATGAAGAACCTGAAAAAAATATACCTTATGGCCTTAACGATTTATCAAATAAATATCAAGAACTCATCATTCTATTAAAGGCAAAAAAATAAAAGGCATTTATTCCTTCCACATTTAAGACATATTACATTGATCATAGAGCAATATGATCATATTTCTCCTCTTAAAACAATCATTGTGACACTACCAAGAGTCATAATAAATCACAAATAATTCACTATCAATGCATCTCTCTCATCCAGAATCGTCCATCATCAATTCATCTTCTTAAAAATAAAACCACCACCATGGTGTCATCATTTTTTGCACTACAACATATATTCACACAATGCAGTACAAAAAGGGGTAAATGTAGACACCCAAAAGTCACACATTACCACTTCTCCCATCATCATGATTGATCAATTTGCAAAACCCATGAAATTTACATAAATTAGCCTTAAAAAACTATTCATTTATCAAAAAAACTATTCATATCCATAATTCCCCTTGGGCTACTTAAGCCCCTTCCTACACTTAACTTTGGATCCCCATGCAACCACCATCATGACTTAACCTTGGTTAACCCTTTAACTTGGTCAAAATTTCATTTTATGGTTAGACTTCACTTTATGGCTAAGCACATGGTTAATTAACTTCATCATTATTGAGACTAAGCTTGCCACCTCATCTAGTCTACTCTTTGACTAGCCTAGCCTTTCCACCTCACCTAGTCTACCATTTGACTAGCCTAGACTTCCACCTCACCATTATGAAATTTGCTCCACATCACATTCTCCTATGCATTCAATGATAACTGAATACTTTGCACACACAAAAAAAAATTGAATTAAAAGGCTTTCCACCTCAACATGTCATAAATTATATTTGGATATTTTTCTCCATTAATGCATTTATGAGGGATGACTCACCCATGGGTGAGGAATTCTCTCATCCAAGAGCACTTATGAGGTATGGCACCCATGCCACCTTAGGGGACACATCACAAGCCACCTCAAGGGACACCAAATAATGGGCACCTCATAGGAGACACCTTATGGGACACCTTAGCCCCTACCCAAACCTTGGCAAACTCTATAAATAGAATTCCAATTTCTCTATATTCATCCATCAACCATTTTACATACCCCAACTTTGTTGGAATTAGTCTATAGGCCACTTAAGCCCTCTCTTTCCATTAATCATCATGGAAGCTACCTAAGCCCTCTTTTTGCACCCTTTTTTATTGTAAATTGCTCTTATTTTGCAAGTTTTGGAGGTAGATCGGTGAATATCAAAATATCCAACAACACTAGAGAGACCTCCACATCATCAAGTTTAGATTATGGAAATCACAGTCAAATTCGTAGCCAAGGCTATGAATCCAACCAAACCACCCTCACTAATTTGGGTATAACTTCCTCATACGAACTTGGTTTGCCATAAAATTTTTAGGGTAGCTTCCTTACAACTAAAGGAAGGTGCCTAACAATTTTCATCCTATTGGTAGTAGTGTAGGTTAGATTCATATCCTAGGATACAAATCCCATTTTTAGTCATCCAAAGCTCACAAAACCAGGTAACTATCCTTCTTATGTTTGTCTCTCATTAGTTTATGCAATTTTAATCATATTTTAAAGTCATTTATCTTAAAAAACGAGGGGTTTGATCAATATAGTTTCCCAAATATTCTAACCAAAATTTGCAGGTTTCATAGGTCCCAAGGACATATTGACCACTAGTGGCACACGAGCAATAAGCCTACCTGCATTGAGGAAGACAAGGAGACAACTAAATGTTGTTTACCATTCACACTGGAATAGGACTTCCCTTTTGGAATACCCCATTTTGTATCCCTTAAGGGTACTTTTGTAACCTTATTTTCATTATAAATTGTAAAACAATTGGTTTCTGTGTACTTCAATTCTCATATTTTTTAAAAAGCAACCAAATATGGTGTGAACAAATGGATGACAATGAAGTAAATGGTATGATGTTTCTAAGTCCTTCTTACATAAGGGGTAAGCATATTACTTTGGACTACAAACCAAAAGAATTTTGAGGCCTTAGGAAGAGCCTCTAGTGACTAAACATTCTTCTAAGGGAAATATTTAGGAGTAGGAAATTTTGGTTGTTTTAACCCTCATATCTCAGCTTGACCAAGTATCCACCATCTATTAATAGATTTTAAATCAACTCATCATTTCATATAAAAATAGACAAATAAACTCTTGAAAAATATTTTGAAGCTCATTTGCTATTCATTTGAGTTCCTCTTCTTCAACCAAGTTACTAATAGAAATACATGATTTGGGTTGTTGCTCATATTAATATAATATTCAACCTTTGGATATTTGTGAGTGAGACATACTTGATCCAATGATTTCCATTTTGAGTCAAAGATAAGAGGATAAGGCTTCAACCAAGCATTGGATAGAAATTTATAAAGTCCCTCTCATTAATACTTTTCTTAATAAATTGCAAACTATTTGATATGAAGTTCCATGTTAGGGATCCTTTGGGTAGGGTTCATTTCCTAAACAATTTCATTGCATCAAGAGAATCTATATATTTTTGAAGTAACATTTTCTCCCAACTCTTTCTATGATCTTTGAATAATCTTCATCCATGTTTTTCCCTTAAGGCCAAACTCATAAATATGTAATTCTCCAAACCTACCCCTCCAATATTCTTTCCTTTGTAAATCCTATCCCACTTATAAAGAGGAAACTTCAATTTTTTCTAATATCCTTTACAAATAAAATGTCTTTGAATTTTATCAATTTTTGATGCTATACCTAGGACATTATATAAATAGGGAAGGATTGTAATGTAGTCTATATGAGTTGTAGCCTTCCCACCATGGTTAAGAACTTACCTTTTCAACTTGCCAAATAAACTTTCATTCTAACCAAACATGAGTCCCAAAGCTCCTTTTTCTTCCCTTTATGGGATAAACAAATATCAAATTTGATGATTTTATTTATTTATTTTAAACTGTAAAATATCCACAATTATTACACAGGGTAGTGTTATTGAAAAAATCCTAAATTTTCTAGTATTACCCAACTATCCAACAACCTTCTCATAGTATGATAATATTAATTTAAACTTTATGACCTTACTAACTAGGGATCATCAACAAATTGGAGATGAAATTTAAAGGAAATATTTAATGCAATGAAAATACCTTTTATTTTTCATTCTATTTTTACCATTAAGAAAGGCATATATAATTGCTTAGGAAGAAAAATAAATAAATATTGAGAAAGTGAACCATATTTTCAAATTCTACAAAATAACATAACATCTAGCCTATTTATAACAACCTTACTCAAAATCAAAATTTTTAAAATATTATATAATAAATTATTAACAAATTTTTATAAGCAAAATTACTATAGTGCTCATAGGATTAACAATATCTAATATCATAAAACAACTCAATAACATGCATAAATCAATTCTCAACAATGAACAATAAACACATTGATTTTTTTATTGAAAATACATCTATTATAAGCAATTCATAATGCAATGCTTCTTTGATACATATTATAGAGCTTTGTCTTCAATATATACTTACATGAGACTCTTCATATGCACATGAATCTTGACTTACATAAACTCTTCATCTCCTCAAACTCATGAGAGATCCAACTCTTCATATTTTCCTTTTACATAATAATAAATCTCACATATTATATAAGGATAAAGTCTCTCATAATTGCACATAAATCCTCTCTTCTAAACATGACACTTCACTCACATAACTCACCCTTATTAACTTGACACCTCACACACATAACTCCTCACCTCACTTCATTACATGATACACACTCACACTTAATAACATTATACATACTATAGACTCAAGTATTAAACACACCTTTTACAAGGCCCTTGCATTAAAGTTGCAAGGTACCAACTAAAATAATACCTCCAACATCCCTCTATTATATTATTTGGTATGAAGTCCTTTTACATTCATGTGCTTTCTTATTCTTCATGCATGTTGCCTTGGTACTACTTCAGGTTTTGGCACTGTATCTATCTCTTTGAATTGTTACCTATACTTTTGAAAAAATCATCAAAGAATACATTGTTATGTTCTTTTGCCATAAAATTATTGTGTTCAATATAATACTTCTTCTGATATCATTCTTGTGGAAAAAGTTGATCCAAATGTTTTTATGAAATTTCTATCACATCCAAAGCAAATATGCCACTTTTGTAGGATCCCATGGCTTCAATTTTATTTAGTATTTTAATAAGACATCTCTTATTGCCATTGATGGTTTTGAATTCTACCATTCTTCCTTTATACAATAATTATGACACAGAAAGTAGATTATTTGTTATGCTAGAAACATAAAGTACATTTTCAAATGTACATTCTAAATACAGTAGACTAAGTGTGACATTCCCAAAACCTTGTACTTGATAATTTTTATTGTATATTTTGATTGGTATACTTGGTTTCACTTGGATGGAATAAAACCAATAAAAGTTATCAGTAATATGATGGCTAGCTCCTAAATCAACATACCAAGAATTATCTTCATATTCAATTTTTTATTGTCTTTGAAGTCTTGATGGTTTGTTGTATCGTAGAATATATTTGTGAAAATATCATATTTGAAACCCTTTCTTCATGGAATTTGCTTCTTTGAACATATGTGACTTTGAGAAATACCTCTTTGATGTACTCATGTTCTTTCAATCAATTCTTGTGTTCAAATTTCTTCAATTACTTTCCTTTATTGTAGTATCCCTTATTACTCCCAAATTTTCTTTAATTATTTTCTTTCTTCAAATTTTCAATCAATTTGTAGACAACCTTTTATCTCCAAATTTAATACTCAATTTTTATTCTTTCTTCAATATTTTCTTCAATTCAATATTCAACTTCAATTTTCTTTTCTTCAAAATATTTCATTGTGTATTTATTTCTTTGATTTATTCTTTTATTTTTCAATCGTAAATATTTCATTTATTCTTTTTCACTATTCTTCTTTCTTCCTTTCTTCGATTTATTAATTTTCAATTTTTTTTTTTTAATTTCAATTATTCAATTTTTCATTCATCAAATTTGTATTCTCCTTCAATTTCCTCTTATAACTCCCATTAAATTTTCACTATTCAATTAATTTTCTTCAATCTTTCAATTTCTTCTTTCACATTTATTCTTCAATTCAATTTCAATTTTAAAATTTTCACTTCAATAATATTATTCCTCTATTTCCTTTTAATTCAATTAGTTCTTCACTTAAATTAATTTCTCTCTTTCTTTTTTCTAATTAATTAGTTTCTTCTTCTTATAAATATCATTCATTTCGTTCTTATTCACTATATTTTATTATTTATTCCTTTAATCATCCTCTTCTTCATTGTATTCAATTTTTTATCTTCTTCTATCTCTCAAAATTAAATCACTCCACTTCTATTCAAACAAATCAATTCTTATCAAATTTGTGTTTATATATTCAAATGATTTAAAGGTCAAAATATACGTTTAATATATGGTTCTTATGCTCCACTTTATAATATCTTGTTCGCATGAATAAAATTTGTGTTAGGGCAACTTGTATGTGCAATTATATTTCCAAAATCATCTCTGCCCTAAGAGTTAATAAATAATTTTCCTATGTCTACCAACCACATTCTACTTGATGTCACTTGACATTTCTAATAGTCTCTCAAATGCTTCTTAGTTTGCAACTGGCATTCATGCATTCATCTCCTCTAATGTGCTTCATTCTATGATAATATTTGGATATTCATAGATAGTTATTCATGCTCTCTAGATAATTGTTTGATCACTAGAATTCTATATGATCGCTCTTCTAGATATTCATAAACAACATGATTTATTCCTCCTTTCTACATAAAATTTATCTCCAACCTTTCACATTGGATGTCTCTCCATTGGACTTTGAATATGTCTTCTCTTCCTTAGAATGTTCATCACGTTATTCTCTAAAAAACAATGTATGTTTCCATCGTGCTTCGCAATGTTCTAGCATAGGCACTTGCTATCACCCGATATGCACCAAATGTTCTCTCATCACCTTAGCTAACTTTAGTCTACAATCATCCTCCTTCCAGCACTCAACACTATCTTCTTCAACCTTTGCAATTACTTTTCCTTTGTCACTCTTACTCCTACTATCTTCCTCCTTCAAACTTGCAATCGTCCTTTTCCTGTAGCTATCTCACTCAACGTGGTTGCTTCTAAGCACACTCAAGGTGGTGGATCTGATACCACTGTTAACAAAATTACTACAATACTCACAGGATTAACAATCTCTAGGATCATAAAACAACTCAATAACATGCATAAATCAATTCTCAAAAATAAACAATAAACACACTAAAATATTTATTGAAAATACATCTACTATAAGCAATGTTTCTTCAATACATATTACAGAGTTTTATCTTTAATATATACTTACATAAAACTTTTCATATGTACATGACTCTTGACTTACATAAACTCTTCATCTTCTCAAACTCACAACAAGATCTACCTCTTCATATTTTCTTTCTACATAATAATAAATCTCACATATTACCATAAAAAAAAAAAAAAAAAAAAAAAATTCTAATGCACATAACTCCTCACTTCTAAATATACACTTCACTCATATAACTTGTCCTTAATAACTTACATTTTATACACAACTCCTCACTTGTTTACATAACACAAACCCACATAACACATATTATAGTTTCAACTATTAAACACACCTTATTCTAAAATATTTATAATATCTTTAATTTAATATTACAAGATACCAAATAATATAACACCTCCAATAATCTTATTATATGTTTTAATTATGTCTAATTTCATATGCATACCTTCCTATTTAATCACATAAACATACCTAAGTTTTATAATGAAACAGCGTGTGAATGTTGGAGGGTTCACATCATTTAGACCACACGCGGTCCACTCATATTCCCCTCTCACTCCTAATGTCAAACTTCAGCTTATAACTATCAACCATTTTTCTAGCCTTGTACGTACGCCCAAGATGACATCTTTGAACACAAAAGAAAAATCTGCGTGCCATTAGAAACGAAAAATACGGGAATTGGAAAGGAACGTCAATCCGCGTGGAAGAAAGAAAAAAACAAAAACACTCAGACTTTATGATAAACACTCATGACTTTATGATAAATCCGGGTGTAAAAAACACTCATGACTTTATGATAAATCCGGGTGTAAAAAACAAAAGGGAAAAAAAATGGAGGGCAAGTGGAAGTGGAAGTGAACGTCAAGTGTCCATAAGTTTCTCCCACATCGTCAAATGTGCGTGTTAGAAAAAAAATGGGGGGGACGGAAGTGGAAGTGAACGTCAGTCTTCCATGACTGACTTTCTCTCACATCGTCAAATAAGAAAAATGGATGGGATGGAAGTGGAAGTGAACGTCAGTCTTCTATCACTTTCTCTCACATCGTCATGTCATCTGCGCGTCAGAAAAAAACAAAGCTAATCAAATACGACATGGGCGGTTTATCTTCTTTGCTTTTGATGATTTGCATGTACACTTTATTTTGTGGAATACCATCAACTTCTACTTTTGCAATAAATGATATACATATTTATATATATTTATTTATTTTTATTTATATATATATATATATATTGTAATATTAAGAAGCAAGGGTTTTGATCAAGAATCCCTCGACCTGTTACAACAACTCCACTAGGGAGACACACACCCACCCCCTCACACTCACCGACGCCACGGTTTGAACCTTAGACCTCCCTAAGAAGAGCTAAAGCCCAAACTGTTGCACTGCACCTAGGTGTGATATACATATTTATATTTATAAGAGTAAACAATTTATAATTAATTGTATGTTATTTTATATTTGTAATAATATTTGAAAAAAAAATAAAGAAGAAATATTTTTGATTTGATATAAAAAATAAGATAATAAATAATTTAAGAACTAAATTTTAAAATTGGTGATAGAATTGAAAGAGATCTTGTACTAGGTTTTTTTTAAGTTAAGTAGAACAAGGATTGATCATTGAGGATTCTAATTTAAGGGGTTTTGTCTATAGTATCTAGTTTGGGGGAAGACTCCCCTTTAAAAAATCATCCTATCAATATGTTGTGTAAAACAAATCTAGTTTTTTCGAAGAAACAAGTAATCAATTCATCCATGAACCCTTGAAATTGCCAAAGTTGAATCCAAGGGAAAATAAAAATAGTTGTCTCAAGGGAGTGGATGGGTCTCCCTTGGTGACGTTGGACAAAGAAGGGTTAAATGACAGGATAAGAAATATTGAAAATAAAGCTTTAATTAGTTGTTTTGTGGGAGCTAAGCTTTAGCTTGAAGCAATTGAATCTTGGGTAGCCAAGAGTTGGATATCAAAGGATAGGAGGATATCAGTTTCTACCCAAATGATGGTGTATTTTATACAAAGAAGGATTATGATCAAGTTTTTCAAGGCGACCCCTGGTTTTATGGTTGTGGAGGCTTTTCATGAAGCCTTAGCATACTAGATTTAAGCTAGATGAAGAAATGTCATCCTCAACCCTAGTTTGGGTGAGGTTTTTTGCCCTCCCTATTGAATTTTGAAATGAAAAAGTCTTCAAAGCTACCAAAAATATCCAAGGGGTATACATAAGAGCATTAAACAAGATACATGCATTTAAGTTTCTAAAATATGCATGGATTTGTGTTTATTTAAACCCAAAAAATCCTCTTCCAAAGAAGATCAAGCTAAAGGCAAGAGACTTGGAATGGGATCAATCAATTGACTATGAGAATCTTCATTTTTGGTGCCAAATATGCCATGAATACAATCATCTCTTTAGAAATAGTTCTTAGAATCTACAAAAGGCCTTAGGTGAATAAGGGGACAAGGAGGGCTTATAGCTACCTAAAAGGAAGCAAACAACTCATAGATAAAAAAAATCAACATGAATATTAGGACTAATAACATTTTTGAAAGATTACCAACTAAAGAAGAAAACAAGGATGGGGAAATTTTTAAGTCTCTGGAAATGCCAAGAGAAGGAAATAATGATGAAGATCAGATAAGGCTTAAAGATATCCCCATAGGGGTGGATATTAATAGCATGCTAAACAAGGAGGTCCCTACTCAACATGCTTCTAAAGGTGAAGAAATTTCTCAAGGGAAAATGAATGATCAAGCAATGGAAGATCTTTAGTCTATGGAAACTACCTATACCAAAAAAGAGAACAATTTGGTACTTGCAACACAAAAAAATAAAGGAAAAGTAAAAATCTCGATGATCAAACAAATCACCAAACAAATCGAAGGTCACAATTGTGGGTCCTAACAAAAAAAAGGGAGAAAATCCAACCAAAAAATGCTCCAATAAATAATATTAGAAGAAATAGAGGAGGGTTTCCAAACCTAGATTGATGGTCTCTTGGATACCAAGAAGCAAAATCAATCTCCTTGAAGATCATATCTTGGAATATGAGAGGTCTCCATTCCTCCTTCTAATCCAAAATGGTTAATAAAATGGAGATTAATGAAAAGCTTAATGTTATTTTCATTCAAGAATCTAAAATATCATCTAATGAAGCAAACATGATTAAAAGGAAAATATGGCCTAATAGTCTTTTCATTCAAGTAATGTTGTAGGTTTCTTAGAAGGGCTACTCATTCTATGGAATAGTTTAAAAAAAGAGTGTTCAATTGACATAACAAAGAGAAATTGGATAGTTATCAAGGTATAATTACTAAAAATTGGTTGGTATATCATTCTCATAATGTTTATGGCCCAAACACTCTTGATCAAAAGAGAGATTGATGGTAGAATATTGCTAGTTGGTTATCACAGCAAGCATACTTACCTTGCATCATTAGGGGTGACTTTAGTGCAATAAGACACCTTAAAGAAAAATAGGGGGAACCAAGAAGCTTGATCAAGCCACCAAGGATTTTAACACCTTCATTGAAGATCTGGATCTTATGGAACCCTTCTATTCTAAGGGCATCTACACTTGGAGCAACAAGAGACCCAAGAACCAAAGGATCTTAGAGAAATTGGACAAATTTTTTACTTTTGTAGATTGACTCGATAGAGAGGATTGATGCAATCTAAATTTTTACAATATGAGAGGTCTGACCACTAGCCCATCAAGATATCTATTAAGGCCAATGTCAAACCTAAAATAATCTCATTTTGCTTTGAGAGAATGTGGCTCAAGCATGGAAAATTTGATGAACTAGTGGAGGGATCATGGAAATATGAATCCCATACTTATGGAATAAAGATGTTCAAGTTCACAATCAACTACAAAGATTAAAGTAAAAATTAAAAAATTTAGAATAGAAAATATTTTAGCAACATAATTGAGGAAAAAGGTCAACTGGAAAGCAACCTTCGATAAATTGAAAAGGATCTACAACATGCTCAATACAACAATATTTTAGAACAAGAAAAATGCTTGTTGGGTACCTTAAATAAAATTTACCTAAAAGAAGAAATATTTTGTTGGCAAAAATCTAGAGTGCAATGGTTGAAAGAAGGTGATAAGAATAAAATTCTTTCATCATACCACCTGGTCTCATAGCGAACATAACATGATATTAACATTGGAATCTCTTAAGGTTCATGTAATCTCTACTTCAAAAGAGGTGAAATATCACATCATATCCTTTTTTGAGTTCTTGTTATTCAAAGAGGACATCAATAGGGTTGATGCTCATAATTACATACTTCAATTCATCCCATAATTGATCACTTCAGTTCAAAATGTTTTCTTAAAAAAGGAAGTGAAATAAGCCTTGTTCCAAATGAAGAGCTTTAGGGTGCCTAGCCCCAACAAATTTTTCCCAAGATTCTTTCAACACTTTTAGTACCTAGTGAGAGATAAAGTTGTAGTTGTGTTTTAGGAATCCTTCTCTAGTAAATGAATGCTAGGCATATTAAATCACACCTTTCTTGCTTAGATTCCCAATATGGATAATTCCATAAGAGTGAACACCTTTAAACATGTCTCTTTATGTAATACAATTCATTTAAAAAAATATTTTCTAAGATCACCACAAATAGGCTCAAATGGATTATCCTAGATTTAGTTTTTAAAGGAATCTGCTAAAATGAGTTTCTATCATCCATGATTAGAGTAATAAAATACAAGGCCTACTTATTTAGCTAGATATGAAGAAGACCTTTAACAGAGTATGTTGGAATATTTTAGATAAATTGATGAAAATTTTTGGTTTGGATAAATTTTGGAGATAATGGCTAGACTCTTCTAGAAAGACCCCTCCTTCTTGGTTTTGATCAATGAAAGCTTCATATTATTAGGTAAGGAGATCCCATATCCCTCTACTTATTCATCATTGTTGTATAAGTCTTGGGAAGAGGCCTGTAGCATCTTTAATTGGAAGAACAAATATCAGGACTCAAGATTAACAGTAGGTATCAGTTGATTACTCACTCCCAATTTGCAAATGATAGTCTCCTAGATATAAACCCAACCCTAAAGGATATAAATATAATCAAAGATTTAATTTATGCATATGATATAGCCTTTGGACAAGAGATCATCAAGATCAAATCTAAATTATATGGAATCAATCTAAAATAGATATATGGTAGATTACATGCTAACCAAACTGGTATGGATATCAGTGCCCTACCTAATACTTACTTGAGTATGACATTATTTAGTAGTGGTAACATTGGAGATTTCTAAGAGCAAATTATCTCTAAATTTGATAAGAGAATGACCCGATGGAAAGCAAAATGGCTATTTGTAGTAGACAATTTGGTTAATATGAAAGAAGTCTTTGTACTCTAGAACTCTATCCATCTTCTGAATGGATGCATTTGGTATCCTTCATGAGATCATCCAAAAAATAAAAAATATCATGACAAAACTCCTATGGAGAGGAAATACTAAAGACAAGAAAATTCGTCTATAGCCTAGGATAAAATTTGTAATAGTAAAGAGTTAGGAGTGTTGGGAATTAGAAATATTTGAAAAGTTAACAAGGTAATGCTAGAAAAATTAATTTGGAGAATCTACGTAGATCATGACTCCTTCTAGAGAAAAATATTTAGATGGGGATGAACCTGAAAGCATATTCACTACTGAAGACACCCCTTAGGGATCACTCATTTGGAATAGTATTAGGAGGGTTAGGAAATTAATGCCAAGCTTTCTCAAATTGGATGTTAATATGGGCCCAAAAGTTAATTTATATAAATATGCCTAGCTAGAAAGGTAACCTCTTTATTTCAGGTAAGACTTCAAAAATATTTAAAGCTTTCTTTGTAGGACCTAGTGAGAATCTGTAGAGAACTACTAGAATTGGGAGGAAGAAAATGGAAGAGCCTTGTAACTATCCCATCATATTTTAGTAAAAAAAAGGATAACTTTCGAATCCCTCTTGCTTAACCACATAGTAATGGCTTTTAGGGGTGAGGACAAACTAAGATAGAGTTATGCACCTTCAAGGAACTACACTGTCAAATAAAATTACTTTACTTTCATAGAGGCATAAATTAACAATACTCATTGAATAGTGTGAAAAAGGGTTTGGTATTCTAAAGTATGGCCAAAAATAATTTTTTTTTCTCTGGTTGGTTGTACATGCTAAAATTGTTGGAATATATTACATTATTTGGTACATGACAATGTACCACCATGGGTACATCTATAGATTAGGAAAGAGTGTCTTAGATTAGGATGAAAGTATTTACTTTATGCAATGTAATAAATGCACAAGTGTGCAATGATATTTTGGCAATGTAAATGTGCATAGTTGTCCCTATGTACATGTGTCATTAGAATAGGAATATGAAGAGTCATAGGAAGAGTGAGGGCCAAGAAACACCATATGAAGAGTCACATTCCATCCTATATATGGATGTGCAATTGTAATAGAGTAGAATCACAAAGGGAAGATCAAGAGATGGGACATCACCCATGGAGCAATGGAAGGTGATGTAATATGATGTATTTGAGGTCTTTTATTCAATAAGAGTTTATTGTATTTTTCAGCATTTGCCATTAGCAATATTGGAGTTATTTCATATTCTGAATATAAGCTTATTTGCTTAGCATTATTATTTCCTTCATATTGAGTTGAGTATTATTGATTTAGTGGCCATATTATTGAGTGGTTATTCATCAAAAGCTAATAGTGGTATCAGAGCCACGGTAGATCTAGCCACAATAGGTCTAGATAGGAATTGAGAGAGCCACTAGAAACTATTCTAGTTTTTCATCATTCAACACCATTGCTGCATTTTTGCAAACCAGATGTGCCTTTGGACCTACCCCTTGCAAAAGTTGTTGGCTTTGAGATTGTTTGATAGAAGTTATTATATAGATTGGAAGGAAGGAAATTTCTACTGGTTAAGAAGAGACCAGTAAAGATAAAAGAAATTACCTCTGGAAAGAGAAACCAGAGAAGATAAAGGAAAATTACCTCTAGAAAGAGAAACCAGAGAAGATAAAGAAAATTACCTCTGGAAAGAGAATCTAGAGAAGATAAAATAAAATTACCTCTGGAAAATAAAACCAGAGAAGATAGCATTTCTCACTAGGTTGAAAGAAAACCAGTGAAAGTTAAATATTTACCTATTCCAAGAGCAAAATCAGAATAGAAGAAAATTTACAGGTCTTGAAGATAGACCTTGATATTGAAGATTTAGAGACCCTTAGAAGAGGTCCTATTGATAAATTTGATTGATTGAAAGAATATAGATTCCATATTATTGATTGGCTAGAATATTTCCACAAGGTTGAAGGAACACCTGTGAAGACTAGGATTCAACATTGATTTGATTCCACTAGTTATAGCTAGTGAAGATTATTATTTCTAGAACTTTGAATATATTATTGTTGCTCAAGTTCTATTGCAGAAAATAGACATTGAAGGAGGTCCAAGAAGAAGGCCCCAATTGAATATTGAGAAGAACCAAGGAGAGGTTCTCATTGCAAGACTGTTGATTGAAGAGACCCTAAGAGAGGTCATATTGAAGAACTTCCAAGATTGGAAGATTGAATATTGAAGATTGAATATTGAAGGACTATTGAATCCTATTGCAGATTGAAGCAATAGATTGAAGATTGAATATTGAAGGACTATTGAAAGTCCTATTGCAAATTGAATATTGAAGATAGAAGGACTATTGAAATTCCTATTGCAGATTGAAGCAACAAATTGAAGATTGAAGACTGAAGATAGAAGGACTATTGAAAGTCCTATTGCAGATTTTGGAGATCCAAAAGAGATCTCATTGAAGAATTTCCCATAGTGGAAAATTGAAGAAACCAAGGTAAGGTTTCATTGAAAAATAGATTTGAATGCTGCAGAATTAGAAGACCCAAGAATAGAGGTCTAAAGAATATTTTGAAGAAGAAAAGAAGGCTACAGAAAAGCCTTATTGAAGAAGCTAAAGCAACCATTATTGAAGGAGATTTGAAGCAGAGTTCATGGTAGAATATTGCAAGTAGAAAGAGTACCTGACTAGAAGAAATTGGGACAATTGTCACCATCCGACAACAAGCCCACAAGGAAAATGATTTGGCAAGAAGTTTGTCAAATTTGAAGAAGATTTTGAAGAACTCAAGACATTCAGATTCTTGAGAAAGAAGATAGAGAAAGAGGTCATATTTGAAGATAGAATTTAGCAAGAAGTCAAAAGAAAGCAAGAAGACTACAAAAGCCACAAATTTGAGAAATTTGAAGATAGCCACACAAGTTTTGTAGGCTAATTTGTAAAAGCACAAGTTGCTGATTTTTAGAAGAAAAGTTGAAAGGAAAAGGACTGCAAAAAGTAGAAGCAGAAAGTTGCATATTGAAAAGCTTTGGAGAAGCTTTCAAGGAATATTTGGATAGCCAACTAAGAGAAGGCTTGATAGCAAAGAGAGCAACATTTTTGGGCAGCATTGTAAGAACAAAATTAGCTGCATTTTAAAGAAGATTTGGGAAATATTTGAGATAGATTTGGATAGAAAAGCATAAGGATTAGTAGAAGCACCTACGAAGGAGGTTGATTGCAGATTTGGAGTGCATTTGGACAACATTTGAAGCTGTAAAAATCAAAGTTAGAAAGCACCTGTTTGAAGAAGAAGAAAGCACTTGTTTGAAGGAGAAGAAAGCACCTATTTAAAGGAAAAGAAAGCAAGCTTTGAGGCAGCCATTATTGCTGCAAATTGAAGGATCTACTAACAACAAATTGAAGGGTGAAAATCCAGCAAATACAAGACAGTAAGCTACGAAGGAAGAAGCTACAAAAAGGTGTGTAAAATTGATGCCATATAGATTACTATTGCAAATTTTTTAAAGGAGTTTATTAAGAGTTTTAAAGCATCAGTTTTTGAAGCTATTTAGAGCTAGCTAAGAAGAAGGATTTTAAGGTGTCATTAAGCTAAGAAAGGACATTATTTCACACTATTGATTTTATTGAAAAATTGCATATTATAACAGCAAAATTACAAGTTTAATTGGAGTGATAAGAAGTTGATTATATGTTTTTTTTTAATAAGAGAAAATCAGATTTATTTAACATTGATTAGTGGGATAGAACCACTTTATTATCTGAGAAAGTTGAAATATTATAGCAGCATTAGATTGATTTATTAAAGGAGTTATAAGTGTTAGTATATGCTGAATTTTAAAGTGAAAGAAGAAGCAAAATATTCTACGTTTGTGAGGGAAAATAACCCTCAAAGTACAACAGATTTTGAAAAGGAAAAGAGCTCCAAATTTGGGCAGATTTTAGGTGTTTAAAAACACTAGATTTATAGTTGGGAGTGGTATAGAAAACCACCAAGGAAGTGGTGAAAACCACCACTATATAAAGCACCATTTGACAACAGATTACAGGGGGGCAAATACTCCATCATACGTCCACCCACTTGCAGGAAAAAGCACCAGCAAAAGAGCATAAGGAAAAGAAGCCATTAGGCTCAAGTTTTGGCCAGCCCAAGAAGGTAGAGAACATCATCCACAACCTACAAAAGTACTATTACAACCATTCAAAATAGGGCAGATTACAAGAGAAAGAAAATACAGGGTGCATTATCAAAGAAGAAAAAGAAACTGCCATAGTGATTACCATAGGGCCACCATTGAAGCATACAAGAAGGTCTTTGGTTGAAGCCATCCATGAGCAAGTCCACCATCATCCAAAGGAAGGAGAAACTCTAGCAAGAATACGTTTTCAAGAAGCTAGAATACGTTTTACAAGGAGCAAGAATAAGTTTGGGAAGAGCAAAGGCATTCAAAAGCCTTACAATCCATACGTTTGGAAAAAGAGTGCATGCACAAAGAGTTGATTACACTTGTCTCTTCCAAAATAAGGGAATATCTCCACTTGGCACTAAATATAGAAGTTGGTGCATAAGGTTGAACGTAACTCTTCATGAGAAAAGAGCACTCAAACGTTCAAACATTCTTCATTATTATCCAAGCGCTCAAGAAGACTGTGTAACTCCCAAGTTGCAAGAAATAAAGTGACAAGTGTCCACTTTATTCTATTCATGAACGTTAGCACCACCAAGAAGGAAGACAAGGAGTCAAATAACGTCTACACCACGTGGCACACATCCAAAGAAAGGTGAAGCACTCATATAGTCATAGAGGTATTAATATAGCAGTTTTTCCAATGCCTTACATAGAAAATGCAAGAGGAGAAGCATTAAAGAAGGTCAAAGCATCTTTGAAGAGTCATACGTAGCATTCCAAGCAAGTTTGACCAGAGAGATAAGCGCCCAACAAGACCAGCAAAGAGTGCCTAAATAATTGAGGTATTTATCATAGCATTTTATCATATATTAAAGTTTTATATTGATAGGAGGAATAAGAAGGGAATATATTCTAAGGTCAAAGTTTATTAAAAGTAAAAGTGGAGTGATAAGCATTTTTATAACCTTAGAAAATCAGATTATTATTTTGAAGCCTATAATTATATTTTTGAAGAGCATTTTCTGAATTTGAAGGCTATATTGGAGTTTTGTAAAATTGCATACCATAGTTTACAAAACCAATTAAATATTTGCAAATTAAATAAGGTTGGAGAAATAAGGATTCTACATCAAATTAGAATTACAAAATATTGCAAATATTATTTTTAAAATTTCTAAATTTCTAATTTTGGAGGTATAAGGATTTCTACATCAAAAATAGTATATGAAATTTAGAATTAAATATTTTATCCACAAATTTGGGAGATAAAAGGAATCCTACATATTGAAAATATTGCATTGAATAGATTAATCTCTAAATTCAAATTATTAGAGATTTGAAGATTTGTAAAGGATTGTTGATTAATAATATTGTCTTTCAAACCTTAGGGAGATACAAGGGTTTCTACACAACATATAATTGAAAGAACAATATTTGAAATTTGAGAAATATCATCCTTAGTCTATCTCTCAAAACTAAGGAAAAATTAATCTTACTTGACATACTTAACTAGGGAGTCATAAGGAAGTCTACTTCAAGGTTTGCCATCTTAGAAAAATCAATCATGAATAAGCTAGAAAGAGGAACATATCATAGAAAGCAAGGTCAAAATATATCTCATACTCCTTATGAACATTGTACTATCATTCCACATAAATATAGTTCAATTATTCAAAATGAAAATAATATTTGGTATATTGACTTAGGAGCAAGCCATCATATGACAAGAAATCTATATTGGTTTAGTTGCCTAAAAGCCACAAATAACTCTGGTCTAAAAATAGCATATGGAAAGAAGTATCCAATTCATGGGAATGGATGTGTAATACCTAATACATCTCATCCTCACTTTATATTACACAATGTCATGTATATACCAGGGTTGACAATCAATCTCATTTCAGTGACCAAATTAGTTGAGAGCGGAAGAACAATGGAGTACAAATATGTGAATGGGCAGAACAAATATCTTATTAAAAGATAAAATGAAATTGAGGCTACAAGATCAATAAACAATGGAATATATTCTCTAGATTCTTTCATACACATGCAATAATTTGTAATGATTCAAGATGATACTAATCTATTCTCTGAAATATAGATTGCAAAAAACAAAGAACCATTCTTCTATGGAAACAAATGGGAAAATACAAGATTCAGGAGAAGAAGAACAAGAAGTCAGCAAACAATGAGTCTACAAAGACAACTAGAGATCAAAGGAGAAAATGAACCACATCAAATTGAATATTATCTACAAGAAGAAGAAGATCCATATTGAAGACCAAAGTTCTCAAGAACCAAATAATGTAATACATGGGGGTGTTGGAATATATTACATTATTTGGTACATGACAATGTACCACCATGGGTACATCTATAGATTAGGAAAGAGTGTCTTAGATTAGGATGAAAGTATTTACTTTATGCAATGTAATAAATGCACAAGTGTGCAATGATATTTTGGTAATGTAAATGTGCATAGTTGTCCCTATGTACATGTGTCATTAGAATAGGAATATGAAGAGTCATAGGAAGAGTGAGGGCCAAGAAACACCATATGAAGAGTCACATTCCATCCTATATATGGATGTGCAATTGTAATAGAGTAGAATCACAAAGGGAAGATCAAGAGATGGGACATCACCCATGGAGCAATGGAAGGTGATGTAATATGATGTATTTGAGGTCTTTTATTCAATAAGAGTTTATTGTATTTTTCAGCATTTGCCATTAGCAATATTGGAGTTATTTCATATTCTGAATATAAGCTTATTTGCTTAGCATTATTATTTCCTTCATATTGAGTTGAGTATTATTGATTTAGTGGCCATATTATTGAGTGGTTATTCATCAAAAGCTAACAAAACTTCTATGTGATGAACAAATGAAAAAAGGGGTTGGCATCAACTACTTAAATGTGTTATGTATAATAATGCAAACAAAATTGATCCTCATCTTCTCCTCCATTGCCCCTTTGCCTATGAGCTATGGGGAAAATTAATGAAACATTTAAAATCTCCTAGGTTATGCCTATGTCTTTTGAGTCACTATTGGCTAAATGGAAAAAACCCTTTAAGGGTAAGGCTATCTTGTTCCTTTAAAACATGATCCCAACCATGTTTGTTCGATGCATATGGCTAGAAAGACATGCAAGGATCTTCCAAAAATCATATTTAATGAAGAAAATGTTTGGAGTAGGTTCAAATTTTATCTTACAAAACTATGTGAAGTGTACTCTATCCCCACATTTAACCATAAATGTAGGAGACAAGAATATTAAACTTTTGGGAGTCCATTAGAATTGCTATGGACAAACATCATGTAGGCACAAAAACCAAACATATTGATGCAAAAACTATGGATCTCTCTTGGACCAAGCCTATTCAAGGATATTGAAAGCTCAATTTTGACAGTGCTAACAGGGATAACCTTGACCAAACAACTTGTTGGATCTTGCAGAACAATCATGACTCTCCCATTGCCCTTGAAGTTGGCTACATTGAGTTGAATACCAACCACCTTGCTCAAACATAAGTTTTTTAAGGGGTATCCTAGAATCTCTTTGTATGTCTCCCCATGTGCTTTGTGTGGAATGAGACTCACAAATTATCCTTAATGCTATAAAAAAATAAAAATTCAAGGTTGGGTATTAGCCATAAAAATAGAGGAAGCATGGGAGGCACTTGGTAGAATTTTTTTTATTGAATTCTACTATGTAAAACATTTAGCCAACAAGTTTGGTGATTGGTTGGCCAACTAGACCTGTGACAATAGATTTCAAGTAGAACAAATTATCCCAGAAAATGAGTTCACATAAAAAAATAACTTGAAAAGCTTATTAAGAATTATTAAAAATGATTAAACTTAATTAATATGTAACGTATATAACAATAACAAGTATAACATATATAACATATATGATTTCCTTAATTTAACACTTAACCTTTGTCCCCATGTGACCACCATCATGACTTAACCTTGGCTAACACTTTACCTTGTTCAAAAAATCACTTTATGGTTAAACTTCACTTTATGGCTAAGCACATAGTTAATTAACTTAATCATGATTGAGACTAAGCCTGCCACCTCACCTAGTCTACTCTTTGACTAGCCTAGCATTTCTGCCTCACCTATTCTACACTTTAACTAGCCTAACCTTCCACATCACCACTTTGATATTTTCTCCACATCACATTCTCTTGTGCATTCAATGATAATTGAATACTTTTAAACACACAACAAAATTTTTAAATTAAAAGGATTTACACCTCAACATGTTATAAATAACATTTGGAGACTTCCATCCATCCATACATTTATGAGGGATGACTCACCCATGGGTGAGGACTTCTTTCACCCAAGAGCACTTATGAGGTATGGAATCCATGCCACCTCTGGGGATACCTCATAGAGGACACCTCACAGGGGAAACCTCACAAGTCACCTCAGGGGATACCTCATATTGGACACCTCATAATGGACACCTCATAGGTGACACCTCATGAGTTACGTTAGACCCTCTCAAAACCTTGGCAAACTCTATAAATATAATTCCATTTTCTCCATATTTATACATCTACCATTTTACATACCCAAAATTTTTTGGAATTAGTCTAGAGGCCACATAAGCCCTCTCTTTCCATTAATCATCATGGAGGCTACCTAAGCCCTATTTTTGCACCCTTTTTGTATTAGAAATTGCTCTTGTTTTGTAGGTTTTGGAGGCATCTCTATGAATATAAAAATCTCCAATAGCACTAGAGAGACCTCCACATCATCAAGTTTAGATTCTAGAAATCATAGTCAGATTCACAGCCTAGGCTATGAATCCAACCAAACCCACCCTCACTATTTTGAACATAAATTCCTCATCCAAACTCAGATTTCTATAAAATTTTGAGGTTAGCTTCTTGACAACCAAAGGAAGGTTCCCATGAATTTCATCGCATTTGGACTAGTTTAAATTAGATCCATAGCCTAGGCTACAAATCCTATTTTTAGTCATCCAAAGATCACAAAACTAGGTAATCCTTTATATGCATGTTTCCCATTAGTTCATGCAATTTTAATCATATTTTAAGTTCAATTGTCTTCAAACATGATGAATCTAATAAATACACGCCCTAAAAAATTCTAACCAATTTTTTAAAGTTTCATAGGCCCTAACGACAAATTTGACCACCAGTAACACAAGCAATAAGCCCACTTGTATTGAGGAAGACACGAAGATAACTAAAGGTTTTTTACCATTCATACTGGAAGAGGGATTCCCTTGTGGAAGACCCCATTTTTTAGCCCTTAAGGGCACTTTTGTAAAGGGCACTTCTATAACCCCCTTTTCATTATAAATTGCAAAATAGTTGATTTTCGTGTATTTCAATTCTCATATTTTTTAAAAAGCAATCAAAGATGGTGTGAGCAAAGGGATGATAAATAAGTAAATGGTATGATGTTTCTAAGTCCTTCTTACATAATGGGTAAGAAATTTTTTTTACTTTGGATTTCCAACGAAAGGAATTTTGAGGCCTTAGGGAGAGCCTTTACTGACTAAAATATTCTTCCAAGAGAAATATTTAGGAGTAGGAATTTTTTTTTATTTTAATCCTCATATCTGAGCTTGACCATGTATCCACTATTTATTTATATATTTCAAACCAACTCATCATTTCATATAAAAATAGGTAAATAAACTCTTGAAACATATTTTGAAGATCATATGCTACTCATTTGAGTTCCTCTTATTTAATAAAATTACTAATAGAAATCCATTATTTGGGTTTTTGTTCATATTAATATAATATTCAACCCTTGGATCTTTGTGAGTGAGACATACTTGAGCCAATGGTTACTATTTTGAATCAAAGATAAGAGGATAAGGCTTCAACTAAGCATCAAATAAAAGAATTATAGAATCCTCCTCATTGGCTGACCATATAATACTTTTCTTGATCAATTGCAAACTATTTGATATGAAGTTCCATTTTAGGGATCCTTTGGGTAGGGTTAATTTCCTAAACAATTTCATTACATCAAGAGAATCTATATATTTTTGAAGTAACTTTTTATCCCAACTCTTTCTATGATCTTTGAATAATCTCCATCCATTTTTTTTACTTAAGACCAAACTCATAAATATGTAATTGACCAAGCCTATCCCATCAAATATTCTTTCCTTTGCAAACCCTATCCCACTTATAAAGAGGAAACTTAAAATTTTTCTTATATCCTTTTGAAAGAAAATATCTATGAATTTTATCAAATTTTGATGCTATACCTAGGACATTATATAAATCGGAAAGGATTGTAATGTAGCCTATATGATTTGTAGCATTCCTACCATGGTTAATAACTTACCTTTTCAAATAGCCAAATTAAATATCATTCTAACCAAACATAAGTCCCAAAGCTTCTTTTTCTTCCCTTTATGGGACAAACAAATAACCAAGTAAGTTTATGAAATTAATTTAATTTTAAACCGTAAATTATCCACTATTATTATATAGGGTAGTGTTATTGAAAAAATCCTAAATTTTCTAGTATTACCTAACTATCCAACAACCTTCTCATAGTATGATAATATTAATTTAAACTTTATGACCTTACTAGGGATCATCAACAAATTGGAGATGAAATTCGAAGGAAATATTTAATGCAATGAAAATACCTTTTATTTTTCATTCTATTTTTACCATTAAGAAAGGTCTATCTAATGGATTAGGAAGAACAATAAATAAATAAAGAGAAAGTGAACCATCTTTTCAAAGTCTACAAAATAACATAACATCTAACCTATTTATAACAACCTTACTCAAAATCAAAATTTTAAAATATTATATAAAAAATTCTTAACAAATATCTATTAGAAAAATTACTATAATGCTCATAGGATTAACAATCTCTAAGATCATAAAACAACTCAATAACATGCATAAATCAATTCTCAACAATGAATAATAAACACATTGAAATTTTTATTGAAAATACATCTATTATAAACAGTTCATAATGCAATGCTTCTTTGATACATATTACAAAGCTTTGTCTTCAATATATACTTACATGAGATTCGTCATATGCACGACTCTTGACTTACATAGACTCCTCATCTTCTCAAAATCACAGGAGATCCAAATATTCATATTTTGCTTTTACATAATAATAAATATCACATATTACATAAAGATAAAGTCTATCATAATTGCACATAACTCCTCACTTCTAAACATGACACTTCACTCAATAACTCACCCTTACTAACTTGACACCTACACACATAAATCCTCACTTATTTACATGACACATACTCACACTTAAACATGATACATACTGTAGACTCAAATATTGAACACACCTTTTACAATGCCCTTGTATTAATGTTGCAAGTTACCAAATAATGTAATACCTTAAAAACCTCCCTATTACATTATTTGGTATGAAGACCTTTTGCCTTTGTGTGCTTTCTTCTTCTTCATACATGATACCTTGGTGCTACTTCAAGTTTTGGCAATGTATCTCTCTTTGAGTTGTTACCTATACTTTTGAAGAAATCATCAAATAATATATTGTTATGTTATTTTTCCATAAAAGTCTTATGTTCGATATAAAACCTCTTTTGATATCATTCTTTTGGAAAAAGTTGATCCAAATATTTTTATGAAATTTCTATCACATCCAAAGAAAATATGCCACTTTTGTAGGATCTCATGGCTTCAATTTTATTTAGTATTTTAATAAGACATCTCTTATTGCCATTGATGGTTTTGAATTCTATCATTCTTCCTTTATCTAGTAATTATGACACAAAAATTAGATTATTTGTTATGCCAGGAACATAAAGCATATTTTCAAATGTACTTTTTGAATAGGGTAGACTAAGTGTGACATTCGCATAGCCTTGTACTTGATAAGTTCTATCAAGATTTTCTTCAATTCAATCTTCAACTTCAATTTTCTTTTCTTCAAAATATTTCAATGTTTATTTCTTTCTTCAATTTATTCTTTTCTTTTTCAATCTTTATTCTTTCATTTATTCTTCTTCAATATTCTTCTTTCTTCCTTTCTTCAATTTATTATTTTTCAATATTCTTCATTTTTTATTTCAATTCTTCAATTTTTCATTCGTCAAATTTTTATTCTCCTTCAATTTCTTCTTATAACTCCCATTAATTTTTCACTATTCAATTAATTTCCTTCAATATTTCAATTTATTCTTTCAAATTTCTTCTTCAATTCAATTTCAATTTCAAAATTTTCACTACAATAATCTTCTTCTTATATCTCCTTTTAATTCAATTAATTCTTCACTTCAATTAATTTCTCTCTTTTTTTTTGAATTAATTAGTTTTTTCTTCTTATAACTCTAGTTTGTTGCATTCTTCTTCACTTTATTTTATTCTTTATCACTTAATTGTCATCTTCTTTATTGTATTCAATTATTTATCTTTATCTATCTCTAGAAATTAAATCAATCCACTTTTATTCAAATAAATCAACTTCTCAAATGTGTATTTATATATTCAAATAATTTAAAGGTCAAAATATACTTTTAATATATGGTTTTTATCTCCTGCTTTACAATATCTTATTCGCATGAATAAACTTTGTGTTAGGGCAACTTGTTTGTGCGATTATATTTCCAAACTTATCTTTACCCTATGTGTTAATCAATGTTTTTCCTACGTCAACCAAACACATTCTACTTGACGTCACTTTTCGTTTCTAATAATATCTCAAATGCTTCTTAGTTTGCAACAAAATTTTATGCATTCATCTTCTCTCATGTGCTTCATTATATGACAATATTTGGATATTTGCATATAACTCTTCATGCTGTCTTGATAATTGATTAGTCTCTAGAATTTTACATGCTTGCAACTTTTCTAGATACTCACAAACAAGACGATTTATTTCTCCTTTTTACACAAAATTTATCTCCAACCTTTCACGTTGGATGTCTCTCCATTGGACTCTATATATATCTTCTCTTCCTTAGAATGTCATCACATTGTTGTCCAAAAAAATTGTATGTTTTCTTCCTCATTCAATACGTTCTAGCATAGGCACTTGCTATTTCCTGACATGCACCAAATGTTCTCTTGTCACCTTAACTAACTTCAATCTACAATCGTCCTCCCTATAGCACTCAACACTATCTCCTTCAACCTTTGCAATTGCTCTTCCTTCATCACTCTTACTCCTACAATATTTCTCCTCCAAAATTGCAATTGTTCTTTTCTTGTAGCTATCTCACTCAAAGTGGCTGCTCCTAAGCACACTCAAGGTAGTGGCGTTGATACTAATGTTAGAAAAATTACTATAATACTCACAAGATAACAATTTCTAAAATCATAAAACAACTCAATAACATGCATAAATCAATTCTCAACAATAACAATAAACACACTAAGATATTTATTGAAAAAACATCTACTATAAGAAATGCTTCTTCAGAGTTTTGTCTTTAATATATACTTACATGAGACTCTTCATATGCACATGACTCTTGACTTACATAAACTTTTCATCTTCTCAAACTCACGCAAGAGCTACCTCTTCATATTTTTTCTACGTAGTAATAAATCTCACATATTACATAAAAACAAAGTCTTTCATAATTGCACATAACTTCTCACTTCTAAATACATACTTCACTGACATAATTCATCCTTACTAACTTACATTTCATATACATAACTCTTTACATATTTACATAATACATATTATAATCTCAAATATTAAACACTTTATTCTAAAATATTTACAATATTTTTTCATTAATATTACAAAGATATCAAATAATGTAATTTATTCAATAATCTTATTATATGTTTAATTTCATATGCATACCTTCCTTACCTAATTTTTTTCTAGGTTGAAACACCGTGTGAATGTTGGACGATTCACATCATTTAGACCGCAACATTCACATTATTTAGACCAACGCGGTCCAGCGATATTCCACTCTCACTCACTTCAGCTTATAATTGTCAACCAATTTTCTAGCCTTGTATATACGCCCAAGATGACATCTTTGGGCATAATAAAAATCCGCGTGTCATTAGAAACGAAAAATAAGGGAATTGGAAGTAAACGTCAGACGTCCATTATTTTCTCCGACATCATCAATCCACGTGGTAGAAAAAAATATATATATACACCGGAAGTGCAAGTGGACGTCGGCGTCCATAACTTTATCCGACGGCGATAAATTTAAAAAAAGAAAAAAAACGGAGGGGAAGTGGCAGTGCAAGTCAGCCATTCATAACTGACTCCCACATCGTGAAATAAGAAAAATAGAGGACCAGGCCTGGAATTTGACAAGCATATGACCGTATTTTGCATTTCAAATACGGTTTCAATTTTATATCGACCATAAATTTTTACTTTGCTATTAATTTTTTGAATTACAAATAAATATATTTAAAACCCCTAGATTTTAAAGTATATTAAATATAAAAATTAAAAATTAATGTTATTTGCTGAAACATTAAATTCTTTATTCTTCCTATCATAGTGGCAAAAATCCTCAACTCCTGTAGTGAGATATTTTTGTAACGCAAGCATGCAGTGAGAGGTACTTTTGTAATGTATGCATGCTTGCGTTAGATATAATTTAGTACTTTTGTAACATATGCATGCTTGGATTTGAGATAATTGCTTTGTTTTTAGACATGTCATAAGTTATTAATGTAAAACTCAGGCGGTGGAAACAAGAATTGCAGTAACTTATGCAGTGGGGTAAGTAAATGTAAATCATGATAAGAATTGCAGCAACCCATGCGGGTGGGTGAGTAAATGTGACAAGATAGAGATATTTATAGAGGAATATCTGGTGTGAATATGGTTTAAAGTAGAACAAGTTCACTGCAGCATTGTCTTAGCATAAAAGTTTTAATTTTCATAGTCATATAATTATAGGTTTTAAAGGTGAGTTTTTTCTAAATTTGCAGTTAAGTTTACTTTTATTAAATAGTATTTGTTAATGTCAATTGGTTCGACCAAACCCCGTAAGGGGGGCAGAGGTCCAAGGTTCAAATATCAGGCCTCGCCAGACTGAACACTTGTTCCTTTACTGGTGCTTTCAGTGGTGTAAAAGGTTTAAAATGATTATGGCATGGTGGTTATAGGGGTAGACTGCGCGAAGATCTATGTGGCAGCTTTCGAGATGAACAATGCAGAATACTGTGGCGACCATAAAAGTTGGAGAACCTACCCAGATTCATGATGGCTACTGATTCCACCATGTAAATTAAAAAACATTTTATTTTAAAATGTTTAATCTTAGATCCGAGGTGTAGACCAATTTGTTTGACCAAACCCCGTAAGGGGGACGAAGGTCCAAGGTTCAAATATCGGGCCTCGTTGGACTGAATGCTTGTCCCTTTCTTGGTGCTTTTAGTGATGTAAAAGGTTTAACATGATTGTGGCATGGTGTTTATAGGGACGGACTGCATGAAGAACTATGTGGCGGATTCTAGGGTGGACAACATAGAATAATGTGGCAACCAAAAAAGCTGGACATCCTGCTAGGATTCGTGGCGGCTACCGATTCCACCATGTAAATTAAAAAAAAAAATGTTTAATCTTAATGTTTTATTAAAGGTTTTTATATTAGACTTTTAAAAATTAGAATTTCCTCCAAAGAGAAAATTTACTTTCTATTCTAGCATAAATTTGCTCCAAAGAACAATTTCACTTTCCAATCTTACTATAGACTTTGCTCCAAAGAGCAAAATTTACTTTTTTTTTCTAGCACAAATTTACTCCAAAGAGCAAATTCAATTTCCAATCTCAGCCTAGACTTTGCTCCAAAGAGCAAAATTTACTTTATTTTCTAGCACAAATTTGCTCCAAAGAGCAAATTCACTTTCTAGTCTTAGCATAGACCTTGCTCCAAAGAGTAAAATTTACTTTCCATTCTAGCACAAATTTGCTCCAAAGAGCAAATTCACTTTCTAGTCTTAGCATAGAATTGCTCCAAAGAGCAAAAGTTTAATTTTTGTTCTAGCACAAATTTGCTCCAAAGAGAAAAATTTTCTTTCCAGTATTAGCATAGACCTTTCTCCAAAGAGCAATTTTTTTTTTTTCTACCACAGATTTGCTCCAAAGAGCAAATTCAATTTCTAGTCTTAGCATAGACTTTGCTCCAAAGAGCAAAATTTACTTTCTATTCTAGAATAGATTTTCTCCAAAGAGCAAATTCACTTTTCAATCTCCAACATCAAAAACAACAAAAACACAAAAATACAAAAACACAAAAACAATTCCAACAATAATTAAAATAATACAAGCAAAATCGTCCACCAATGTTGTATTATACATTGCATCTTCACCCATGTTTAGTTCTTCCATCTTCCTTATATTTTCCTTCTTCCTATTACTTTTCAATGTTGTATGATCACGCTTTGAGCAACTACATACCCTTGTTGAGTTACATTCTTCCTTTTCTTCTCTTCTTTCTTCCATTTTCTTTCACCATGTTTCATCCATTCTTCTTGTGCATTTTTCATGTTTTTCCATCATCATCCAAATCCATCAATCATGTTGATGCTGCCAAACATTTGCAATTTCATTTCACACTCATATCCACACATAGAGTTCTACACTTCTTTAATTCACCCTTTGTGTTGTTCATATCATCATGGGGTCATCTTGTATAGTGATTTTCAATAATGACATGCTAAGTCAATTAGTTTATGCATAACTGGTTATATTTTTACAATCATGTCACCATCATTATCACTATATTTCATGTCTCATTTCATATTACAAGTAGAGTGCATATGCCCCCCATACATACATACATGCATATAGGTCTTGTTTCATGTCCACATGCATACATACCCACCTTGCAAAGCAAAAATGAAGAGTTAAACACACATATGTTAGTGCAACTACTGTGATGCCCAATCCTCTTTTTAGGATACTAGGTAATGGAAATATTTTTATGATTCGACCATTTCTAGTTCATTCAATCAACCTTCATCCAACGTTGTCAAATTCTAAAGCACTTCAAAGCTTCCCCTAGCTAACTTGAGTTATTTCATGGCCACCAACACATTTTAAACATTAAGCAAATTTTGAGTATAGGAAAGGCAACACCTTGCGTACATTGGCAACCTAGAAAAAATCACCTCACTCATCTACTAATTTGTGTGATCCAAACTTGAGGATCGACAAACTGACAAGCTACAAAAAAAGAAGGCAAAAAATAAAATAAAACGCTAAAAAGAGCAGCACAAAAAAAATAAAAAAAGATAAAGAAAAGAGCATCATCAAAATATTGAATCCCTAAGGTCCTCAAGTCCATAAATCATTGGGCTAATCTCCATTGGGGCTATAAATTCTTTTCTGGTAGTGTAGCATGCCTTACAAGTGGTGACATGTCTATCACGTTAGCGGCCTTATTTTGGATAGACCACTATGTACTTGCAAATGAGCTAGCTTAACAGGCTAAGTTTACAATTGGTTAATCCAACCTCACTCAAAATGGATAAATGAATATCACTTACACACATTGGTCTATGATCAACTTGAGCTTAGTCAGGATAGTTGAGATTGCTATATGATATTGATTGACTACTAGGTGGGTTTTATTGCTCAAACTATGGTGTTTGACTCCCTTGAAATTCATAGTACATCTCATATTTTTGGAAACAATAATACAAATAACATCACAATTGGTTTCACCAAAATACAAGTGTACTCTTCATTGGCATTTTATATCCTCATCATTCAGTTGTTAGATTTTCTCATTAGGGAAAATATGCATAGCCTTTCATTGCATTTTCATTCATCACTAGCATCATCTATCGATCCATCATTCGCTTAGAATTCATAACATCTATAGCATGTTTGCTTGTCTCATAATCATAGTATTTTACATGACTACTCATCATTGCTTAATTCACACTCTATAAGATTATCCAAGTCTTATTGCACATATTTTCACGTATGTCTACACATTCACCTATATACATATAATTCAATAATTCTTACCATATATGTTCATCTATTTGTATGTTCATATGTCTACATCATCTCATACATCTACATAGAAGCATACATCATCAAGGCATACACATGTCTATACTACATCAACACAACAATGCATTCACACAATTTTCACACATATAATCAATGTTGCATCATGTATATCACATATCAAAAATGCCCATACATGTACATATAATCAACGTTGCATCATCCCACATATATTGGCATCGCTTCACATAAATGTACATACAATACATCAAAAATATAAAATTGTGGAATGATTGCCACCCTAAACATTTATCAACCCTACTATTCACTAAGAGTCTTCCCACTCCCCTCATGTGGGATCCACTACTCGAGGTGTCATCTCTTGTGCATACAATACCTCTAGGTCATCTTGCAATCATTGAAATATTTGCATCTTAGCACCTTGTGCCCTCAAATGCTCCATCTCCTTCCATAGACTTGCAATGTTCACCATGGTTCTCTCTCTCAACATTCACTTTATTTATCTCTAATACTAGAGAGGCTCTATTCACCATCCATCTTGAGGTCCAAATCTCCCAATCCACCCCTTCATCCATCAATTCACCCTCTCTACTACCACCATTGGTTGCTCTATAGTCCAAGCAATCCCTCTAACCAACCAAGCCAAATTTCCCTTTCAAAATACCTGAAATTGGGCATTTAACACTTCCAAAAGTAGGGTTATATTTTATCCAACTTTTATCCTATTAAATCTTCTCCAAATTTCCCAAAACTACCACCATTGGATCAGGCTCAAAAAGAGCTTTCCAATGGTATAAATTTTATCCAATTCTAACATTATTTGGTCATCCAAAATGTAAAAACGCTGGACATGGATCACATAGTTAGATTCGTAGTACAGGCTGTGAATTACATTCGTAAGGCAAGGTGCGAATCACATTTACAACCTAGGATGTGAATCTATTTTTCAAGTTACATTTGTGTCCTCATGTCGAACCATTATCAAATGTATTAAAAACTTTTAATTTTCTTCAAATCCTTCTTCCCCATTTTTTTTGGTTTTAATCAACTTGTCATTTTCTTCCGCTTCTTTTGCCATCAACTCATCACTTGAGGAGGTAGACATACAATAATAAAAATCTGCCTTGTGCATTATCAATAACCAAACACTCAATCTTGGAAATTGCATTTATCCAATAACTTTGCGTAAGACTATCGTAAACTCTCATTTGTTGGGGTAAACAAAAAGTAGAATTTCTCTTCTCAACAAAACTTCAATTCAAACAAACATTTGATAAGCCCAATGCTTAAATCTACAGGTTAGTCATGGATTCCCTTCCTCAAAGTGGTAGTTATAAGACCACTCATGAATGAAGCACCTGAAACAAATATACCTAGGACTGAATGGTTTTTCAAATAAAACCAAACTTAAAATCTTTTCACAAGCAAAATTTCGAAGATATTCGTCCCTTTTACAATCATAAATAGAAGCCAATTGTTTTGCTTTGAAAATTATGGCCTATGGAATTTCATATAAAGTAAATCCCTTTAAAGAAATTATAATTTTTATAAAGGGAAGTTCAGTTATTGCTTGCAAATTAAATTGCAAAGCTGAAAATTTTGATTTACCTTCAAAACATAAAATAATGAAGAATTCCAGGAATATGCAATAGAGTGCAAGTGTAGATTACTTCAATATGACAAGCGACTGCATCCACTACACAGACGAGAAGTAAAATATTCAAAATCTAGAGGGCAGGAAGGCCCAAATTCAAAATTCTAGAACCAAGGGTATCCTCGACTGTAGTCAATCTGGAAGAATCCCTGAGGATGGGGAAATTCGAGAATTTGTTGCTATCAATCCGATCGGGTTTTGGGGTGATGAACCCTTCGAAAAAGGTGATCCCCATGGGCCCCCTTCTTTTGAGGGCCCCAGTCCAAAAAAAGCATCCTTCGCCAAGGTGGTAGGAGGAGGACAACATTGCATACCTGAGCTTCATTCTACTTTAGAGCCTACTGGGTCAAAAGTAAAAATTCTTGACACCCTGATTCAAAAATATTTGTCTTTTGAATATTTTAATTTAGTTGGTAAATTGATAGGAGGGCATCCTAATCTTGAAGTCATTCGAAGATGGGCTCTTTCCAAGTGGAATACTGTTGGGTCCATGGACATTTTTGGCCTGACCAGGGGCTTCTTTGGGATTCGTTTGAGTAACCGTGATGATGCCAGTAGAATTCTCACTGGTGGTCCTTGGTTTCTAGGGTGAAAGAGTCTTTTTCTTCACAAATGGGATCCTGATTTTGACCCTGAGACCCAAAGTATAAATTTTGCACCTATTTGGGTTAGACTTCCCAATCTTCCTTGGCACTTCTGGCATCTGGACATCCTTTCTGCTATCACCAAAACCATAGGGACTTTGGTTGCTATTGATCATGCTACCTTAGCCAGAACCAGGATGACCACAGCTAGAATATGTGTCAATGCTAATCTTGATTCAGAACTTCCAACTTTTGTGGAGCTTGAATACAGTGACTACTATCACAAGTAGGCTATTGAGTATGAAAATAAACCGACTTTTTGTGTGGAATGTCGCACTCAGGGTCATCTTTGAATCCACTATCCTTCGCTAAATACTAAACATACAGATGAACCAACTCAGATGCCTGAGGTCCCTAACCATCAAGTGTAGGGATGGAAGAAAGTTGGACCTAAAGTTCCAAGTCATAATACTCAAGGTTGGAAGAGTGTAGGTACCAAAAAGAGTTTCAAGTAGTCTAAGCAAGGACAACATCATGGCAATAAAGGTATTGTCATTCGTGAGCCTAAAAATCTACAACCCCCACCTAATCCTCTGGATGTTGTTGGAAAGGGTAAGCATATTGTTACTTCTCCATCCCCATCTCTGGATTCCAGTGAAGAGGTATGTCCTGCTCCTCATAGCCCTAATAAATTTTTTGTTCTGGCTGACTCCAACTTGTTTGATCAAGAAAATCAACAAATCATCCAAAATAATGAGCTTCATCTTCCTCAAAATCTTGATTCCCCTACAAATTTTGGACCGTCCCTTCCCCCACCTAAGACTTTTAGCCCCTCTAAAGTCTCAAATATCTTAATGTCTTCAGGCTCTGTAGTCGAGCAAATAGCTCCATCAAAATTTAGTCCCAAGCACACTCGTAGCTCCAAAAAATCCCCAATTGATTGTGGGAGTGATAAAAAATGAGGATGACCTTCTGTGAGTGAGCAATGGAAAAATAGAGTTTAGGATGACATAGATAATGGCATCCAGAAAACCTTATTCCCCCTCGTCAGCTCTCAAGCTAGGGATGAACCAAAAAGCACCAAACCTCCCCAAACCGCTGGTAAGGGAGGCAAGAAATCTTCCAAGGTTTCCAAATGAAGCTCCTCTCATGGAATGTGAGAGGTTTGAATGGGCTAACCAAAAAAAGGGTTGTTAGCTCATTATGAAAAGAAATAAAACCTACTATTCTCATTTTACAAGAAACAAAACTTGATCCAAACAATTCCTCAGCTATGCTCAAAATATGGAGTAGAGGAGAACTTTTTTTCAGCCCAGCCAGAGGTGCATCAGGTGGTCTCATCTATTTGTGGGATCCAAGAAAGGTGGATGGAGAATTGGTTCAGTCCAGTGAAAGGATTATCAGTGTTAGGTTTCAAGAAAGAGATTCCAATTTTTCTTGGATTCTATCAAATATTTATGCTCCAAACTCTTTATCTGAAAGAGCCCTTTTTTGGAACATGCTCAGTAGCCTTAAAGACTCCTTCAATAATGTCCCATGGATTGTTGTTGGAGATTTCAACACACCTCTTTACCCCTCAGATAAATTTGGGGGTTTGGGGTGTACTAAGAAAAGCATGGAATATTTTCTTGATTTTGTCAACACCAACAACCTTATGGATGTCAAGCTCAAAAATGCAAAGTACACCTGGAGCAATAGAAGATCAGGGAGTCAACTCATTCAAGTAAAATTAGACAGAATTTTTTATCCCAAGAAGTTGTTCAAGCCTTTGGGGATGCCAACCTTCTTTCTCTCCCAAAAGTTGGATCTGATCATAGTCCCCTCCTTTTGGATATTATCAAGGATAACCCTTTCAGAAGACCTTTTAGATTTGAATCAATGTGGATCCAACATCCTGATCTAAGGCTCAAAATTTCTCAATGGTGGCAATAGGTTGGCCAAGGTTGTCCTTCCTTCCACCTAGCACAAAAACTAAAGCATGTTAAAGAAAACCTCAAAATATGGAATAAAGAAGTGTTTGGAAACTTGTTTGAGATCAAACAATCTCTTAAAGATAGACTTCTTTCCATTGAGAATAAAATCCAAGTAGGTCAGTGTGATAATCAAACCCGTGCTGAAGAGAGAAATATCCTGGTTGAATATCACAATATTCTAGCTCATGAAGAAATCTTCTGGAAATAGAAATCTAGAGCTTTGTGGCTTAAAGAAGGAGATTTGAACACAAGGTTTTTTCATGCTTCCACCATGCAAAACAGAAGCCACAATAGAATCAAAGAACTGATAAAATATGATGGCTCCACTACCTATGATATGCATGAAATCAAAAATGAGGTTGTCTCTTATTTCACCAACCTCCTTGGTGAGAATAGGGTGCCTTCTAACCTTGCTCTAAATTCCATGCTTTATCATATACCCAAGCTGGTCTCAAATGATGCCAATTCCAAACTTTTAGCCCCTTTTACTGATGAGGAGATCCACTCAGCCCTATTTTCAATGCATCCTGACAAAGCCCCTGGCCCTGATGGATTTCCTCCTCATTTTTTTCAAACCTTTTGGGATATAGTGGGCTATGATGTTTTTTCTACCATTAGAGAGTTTCAGTCTACAAAATCTATCCCTCGAGGATTCAATTCAACCTTTATCGCTCTCATTCCAAAAAATTCAAATGCTAAATCCATGACTGATTTTTGACCTATAAGCTTGTGTAATGTGGTTTACAAAATCCTCACAAAGGTTATTGCTAATAGAATGAGAGACATCCTTCCTTCCATTATTGATCCTTTTCAGGGAAGCTCTGTTCATGGTAGATCCATCCTTGATGGAGTTATTACTATCCATGAAGCCCTTCATTCTGTTCACATGTCCAAAAAACCTACTTTTGTTTTAAAATTGGACATGAATAAAGCTTATGATAGATTAAACTGGGATTTCCTTGTGTCAATTCTCCTAAAGTTTGGATTTCATTCTGACTGGGTAGATTTAATCAAAGGGTGCATATCCACTCCGTGGTTTTCAGTTCTTGTTAATGGATCCACTGTTGGTTATTTTCCAAGCAATAGAGGCATTCACCAAGGAGATCCTATATCTCCCTTGTTATTCATAATTGCTACTGAAGCTTTGGGTAGAACCATAAAAGCAGCTTGTAATCTCAACCTCATTTCAGGAATAAAAGTAGCCTCTCAAACTAGACTAGTTTCTCACCAACAGTTTGTGGATGACACAATCATATCTTCTAAAGCGTCTGTCTTTGAGGCCAGAGTTATCAAACATATTTTACTGTTATATGAAGACATTGTTGGGCAAAAGATCAACTTCCACAAAAGAAAAATCTATTTTCTAAATATACCTATCCAGAGATAAAGTAAAATTTCTGCCATCCTTGAATGCCCAATATCATCTTTCCCTGCTACTTATCTAGGGCTTCCTCTATTTTTGGGACAACTTGATGCTTCAATGTGGAATAATGTGATTGAAAGACTACAAAAGAAATTAGTAGGTTGGAAAGGTAATATTTTGTCTCAAGCTGGTAAAGTTACCCTGACACATGCTTCTCTTCAGAGCATTCCTATCTACTTCATGTCTGTCTTTAAAGTTTCGGTAGGGGTTTATCATAAAATAGAATAGATTCAAAAGAATTTTCTATGGTCAGGATCTGAAAATAAAAACCGATTTCACCTTGTTGCCTGGGATAAAGTCTGTTGGCCAAAACATTCTAGTGGGGTTGGCCTTAGAAGGATTCACCTTTTCAACTCAGCTCTTTTAGCAAAGTAGGCTTGGAGGTTAATTTCAAATGATGGGTCTGATTGGATTTCTATAGTCTATCACAAATACTTGTAGGGAACTAATTTTTTCAATGTTGTCCCTTCCCCGAGAGGGTCTTGCTTCTGGAAATCTATTTTGCAAGTTAGATTTCTTGTTAAAAGGGGCCTTAGATGGAGATTAGGATATGGGCATCAAATCAACTTTTGGTAGGATAAATGGCTTCTCAATGAACCACTCATGAATAATCCCAGCTTGGCTATCCTCAAAGGATATACTGACATTGCCTTTGGACCAAAAGTCTCAAATTTTATCTACTCCCAGGATAATAGGAGAACATGGAAGCATATCTTCAGTCCTACTCATCCTGAGGAAGCTAGAGAACTACAGTTTCTTCTAAGATCTTCTATCATCCCTTCTGGGAATCCTCATGATCAACTGGTTTGGGAACTTACTGAATCTGGAGAATTTTCTGTTAAAACTGCTTATCAGCTTCTCTTACCTCATGATGAATCCTTAATTCCTTTTAATCTTGTTTGGATCAAGTTGTTGATTCCTAAAATTGCCACCTTTGCTTGGGTAGCTATCCAGGAGAAGATCCTTACAATTGATAATCTTTTGAAAAGAGGCTTACCCATTCCCAATAGATGTTTTTTTATGTTTAACTAACTAGGAATCCCCCCATGACATTTTCCTTGATTTTCCATTCACTTTTTCCATACTCAATAGATTGTTTGATTGCTTCCACATTTCTTGGGTTGAACCTTGCTCTATCCCTGATATTTTTATCCAATGGCCCAACCCTTTTAGGAACCTTCGTCTCAAAGTATTGTGGTAGTTTTACCTTCATCATTTCTTGTGGTAGATCTGGTTGGAAAGAAATCATAGAGTGTTTTCCAACACTAGTCAAAACTCTGATTTAGTCTTGAATAAAATCCTCTCATTTGCTATTGAGAATGCTTCCCTTTGTCCTTTACCTTCTCATCTTGCTTCCCATTTTGAAGTTTCTATAGGGTAGGCTCTTAATTTCCCTATTGTGGATAATACTCGGCTACAACCTATTATCAACAGGGCTCAGTCACCTTGGATTCCTCCTCCATCAGGGTGGCTTAAATTGAATGTTGATGGTGCTACAAAGGGTAACCCTGGTCGGGCAGGAGTGGGTGGTATCCTCAGAGACAATAAAGGTAGGGTTATCCTTGCTTTTGCTAAATTTTTAGGGACTCAATCAAATCAAGTTGTTGAAGCCCATGCTCTATGGCATGGTTTAGTGTTGGCCAAAGACTTTTCTGATAAAATTTTGGTTGAGGGTGATTCCCTTACTACCATTAATTACCTTAAAAATTCTAAAGTCCCTTCTTGGAAAATAAGAAATTGCATCGATGAAGCCAAAAATCTTAGTAGAAACTTCTAGGATATAATTTTCCAGCACACATTCAGGGAGAACAACAAAGCTGCTGACATCTTGGCAAATTTTGGAACCCGGATTACAAATTTGATGACATGGACCACTGACATTCCTCAGTTTTTGACTCATGTTATTGATAAAGAAACTTCATCTTCAAGCATCATTAACACTGACGTGGAGCAAGTCAGCCATCTTTCGAATGAATCTAATGTTAGTGTGTCCTAAATTTTTTATCAATCGCTCCCATGCTACCTCGGTTCATGGGCATCACATGCTACTTGGTCTTGTCAACCTTGGATGTCGGTTTCCCACCTTTCAAGATAGAGCCTTTGTTGTTCTCACTCATCTTGAAAGTCTTCATTTTTTCAACTCCCGATCCATAGCCTTTTCTCCTCACCATTTCTCCACCACCCCAATCCCTTCTAGCTTCATTACCCCTTTCCAACCTTTCATATTTTCCATCCACGTCATTCCCTTCCCACGTGTCTCACCTTGTGTTTTGTTGCTCCACTTTGTTCTTTCCCTCTTGTGGGATTTTGGTTTGGATTCTCACACGATCCTCTTTGGTGATTGGAATTACCTTGTCTTCCAGGATTACCTTGGGTCGTGCAATCTTACTCATCACCATTCTATGTGGTACTTTTGTCGAGATTGTCATTGGTTTGTTGTTGCTTTTGCCTTCTCGGTTGTTTCCTTTTATATTGGTCAAGTTTTGGATTTCCTCCATTGTTGTGCTCTTCAATTGTTCATCCAAAAGTGGTCTCATTTTTGTGTGGCCATCATGAGTTTTGTTGAACCGTCCAAGGTTTGTTTGGACTCCATTGTTGAGGGAATCCTTTCAGGCAAAGGTTTCCTCCCATTCTTCCACAAATTTGAAGGGGAGGACCCTAAAATTACTTTGGCATTCATGGAGACATGGGACAATGGCAGGGTCACCATCCGCAACAAGACTTATGTCGTCGACATCAAAGTTTTAGCTGAATTGACTGGGTAGCAACCTAAGGGATGATCCATCAGGAGAGAGAAGCATAATTGGGATGCCAAATTGAAGGATGTCAAGGACAAGGAGATTTGCAGAAAGGCTCATTTGGGTATGTGGCGTGATGAGCTACCATTTCCATGGGGGAGCATCTTAAAGCCCATTATGGAGTATGTAACTATTGATGATCCAGATAAGCCCCTCTGCAGTTTTCATTTCACCTTTTACAATCACTTTCGTGATGTAAGTGCAGTCAATATACCTCAGTTTTTATTTAACTCTATTAGTTATACCATTGAGCATTGTAGGGAAAAAAATGGGTCAGAATTACCCACCCACCATGGCCTTTTTAATGTCTTGTTTAAACACTGGTTAATTCACTGCCTTGAGGGTATTGTTGTGACCCCCCCTCCCAAACCCAAGCAGAGTCCCTTGAAACCCAGCTCTTCTCAAACCACACCTCAATCCTCATGCACCCCTAGGCTATCCACCAAAAAGCAAAAAATTATTGAGTCTATCCACCAATTAAGGAAGAGACCCTGCAATGCCTCCCCTGAACCTAAAATAGAGCCTGAGAAAAAACCTTTGCGCTCCTCTATGCATCTAAAGAACAAAGCTATGCAAAAAGAATCATTGGTCATTGAGTCTGAATATGAGGACAAGGACAACCCCGATCTTTGTATGCAGATGTTCATCATCAAATCCGTAACAAACTGCATTACCCAACTTGTTGATCTGCGTAATGCCCTTAATTTGTGGTTCTTCAGGAAGTCCTTTACTGAGGGTGTGGGAGGTGTTCCTACTAAAAATCTAAAGGCGGCTAGTTATTCCTGAGGATGTCCCTACTAAAGAAAATATTGCTGAAATGGATACTTCCAATGATGGACTCCAAGATGTTGTTGTTGAACCTGGCATGGAGGTTTAAGTGTTCCCCTTCCATTCTGGAAGGTTGTTGGTCATATTTTTGTTGTTTAATGCCTTCTGTTGTTTTTTGGGTCTTTTCAAAAACTTCTTTTGTTAAGTCTTGTTGTTCTTGCTGTCTGCTGAGGACAACCTTAATGTATGAGAATTTTGAAGGTTGGCACCATGTTATGAACTTTTCTACTTTTCTGGCACCTGTTGCCATTTTGTAATCAGGTTTTGGGGCCCTGTTAAAACCCATCTGAAATCTAATCTCTTTAACCGATAAAAAAAATAATGAAGAATTACAAAATTATAAAACTCTCATAAAAAAACTTTAAATAATGTTTATAAATTCAAAATAAATTCATAATGGGATTGATATTGTTTCGAATGAAATATTGAAGCTCATTTTTCACACCCATGTATTTATTTTTTGCATTTTAATTGTTTTATTTTTATTTTAATCATCGAAGTATTAAAAAATCTGCAAAAATAAAAGTTATAAAAGTAAAAATTGAATCTAGAAATGTACCAGAATGCTGAAAATGAAAAACCTTGAAATCCGATTTACATTTGAAATGTAAAATTATGTAAAATCCGAAATTATAAAATGCCTATGAAAATAATTTTGAATAATTTTTATAATTTTGAAATGGATTAGAAATGAAATAGAACTTGTTTTAAATGAAACATTGAAGCTCATTCTACATCTCGTGCATTTATATAAATTCATGATAATGTTCAGAAAGTAAATCAACAATTACATAGCCAATGGAATCGTGTAGGAGGCGTTACCGATAAATTTATGCTAGAATGGAAGAACCATTTTATATTGGGTCCAAGGCCTTCATAGTGTACGAATGGAAGCAAGCGGACCAAGATCCATGTTACAAAATAAATGGCTTCAGAATACCTAAAGGGTAGAATGATCAACAACATTACTATAAGGTAAAAGAATGAACGATAAGAAAGAAAATAAAGCATCGGAAAGGAAAACTAAAGGCCAAATGAAAAGAAGTAAAATAGAAATAGTGAAGGAAGATGAAGCGAAGGATGTTTTTTTTGGAAAGTTTTAAAACCCATTGGAATACAAGTAGAAAGGCTAGACCTTTTTGGAGGCCATGGCTGGATTTTTTGGGAAAGAAATCCATATCATTGGATTGTTTTTCACCATAGGAGGTCAATTTGGGGTATATTTCTTCTACACTTGTATGAGTGACATTGAAGGCCTATTTTCTGTAATATATTGGATATACTTCAAGTTTTAATGCATATTAATGGTTGAATTGGTTTTATTTTTGGTATATTGCACCATTTCCTTAGAAGATTGTACCACATTAACTGTTTGACTATGTGAATTTGGGTAATACTAATGCTGATTTTTGTGCAGAATACTAATGCTTGTAGGGTTTTGTTGTGGCTGCTCCACAATTAGCCCCAAAATTGGGGACCTACCTTTTTATTTTGGTATTCGGGTGTTTGCATTTTGTTGAAGATATCTAATGCTTCACTTGGTTTTGGGTCTACAGTTTTTGTCAAGTTGTTGTCGACAATTTTTTTGTCATCAATTTATTGTGGATGACTTTTTTTATCGTCAATTTATAGTCGACGACTTTTGTCATCAGTTTCTTGTCGACGATTTTTTATTGTCAATTTCTTGTCTACGGTTTTTTTATCGTCAATTTCTTGTCCACATCCTTTTGTCATCAATTTATTGTCGACGATTTTTTTTATCGTCAATTTCTTGTCAATGACTTTTTTGTCGTCAATTTATTACCGACGACTTTTTATCGTCAATTTCTTATTGACGACTTTTTTGTCATCAGTTTCTTATCGACGACTTTGTCAACTTCTTGTCGACAACTTTGTTGTCATCTTATGGTTGACAATTTTTATCGTCATTGTTGTGTCGACAAGTTTTTCTTCGGTTTTTTTTGTTTGTTTTTTTCTGGTTACTTTTTGGGTTTTCTTTCATTTGTGTATACCGAAAAAAAAAAAAACGTGTGTGGTGGTTTTGTGTTAAATTCCCTATTGATAATAGCTCTCAACTGTAGGAGGGATCATGAGTGGGAAGAGACTACTAAGCCCTTTACATTGGTCATAGGGTTTTCTCACAATAACCAAATCTATATATATATATATATAAACATATATACTATTATTATATATTTTTTATATAATAATAGTATGTATTAAAAAAAAAATAATAATATAATAATAATAAAGAAAACTTATTGAAAAATAAATAAGTATATATATAAATGGCTATTCATAGACATTATATATAAAAATAAAGAGTACGCATTCTTTATTATTATCATACATGTTTAATGATTCATTAAAGATTGAAATAAAATAATAAATATTAGATATGTATATATATATATTACATATGCTTATCTAATACATAAAGTAAAATAAAAATAATAATAAAAAATAATGTGAAAGCTAAAACTCTTCTGAAATAAAGTTTATTTATATGTTATAAGGAAAAGCTAAGCCTTCATTGTTCGAATTTAAAGCTTCTTTTCTCTTATATTTATATAATATAGTTCATGTTTTATATTCTCATGTCATACGGATGTTTCATCGCCATTATCATTTGGTCTTTGCAGGTGAACGAAACATGTCGCCCACATCGAGGATACGTCGGCAGACAGCGTGGAGATTCGGACGACGTGGGTAGGGTCTGTCGGCACGAAGTGACGTGTGGTCAACAAACGTCAATAAAGTGGAGTCGGATGTCACCGAAGGTTTCGAAACCTTGCAAACGTGGCATTATCGACAATACTACAGTGGTAAGCAGAGTGCATCAGCGGAGATCTCGATGATCAACAGGGGTGAAGACACTCCCCGAGGACGTCGAATTTGGTGTTGCCAGTGGTGGTAGATGTCCATTGGATACACTATGATGACAGTGGACAACCGGGATAACGATGCAACCTAAGAGCAGTAGATATCCTAGATATTTTGGCGCCCATAAGGGGAATGTTTTAAAAAATAAAAAATAAAAAAATATATACGACAGTGGGACAATGCTCAATCCTTGAGCCATATAATATTAATAAAATTCATTTTATTGATATTTCCTGTGAAGTCACGCGACGATGTGGTGGCAGCAACCAGATATTGTGAGGTAGCCATAAAGAAGTGCATGCCGTAGATGAGTCCACTTGCAGATTCAGGATTTAGTGACATAGCAGCAACAGTGTTTTCTCATTGGAAATAGTTGATCGGTAGTGCTATGAACATGTGGGGATTATCAAGCCAGTGCAATGAGACTATCTTTGGGCTAGGCACAATCGTCAATGGTGATAGACTAGAAATCTGGAGGATGCTCGAATGTTGGTTGGTGTGAGGTCGTCAGTTTTATTAAACTTCCGCGAATCAAGCATATCTGACATTGCAAAACTCCCATGAACAAAGGGATAAACATCAATGCTTGGGCTGTTAAACTCGGCAGTTAATGGCAAAAATAGCCGGAAAGAGGGAACACTTTGCTTTAATTTTTTTTTTTTTAATGTCTAATATCACACTGTTTTCTTGCAGGTCACAGGCCGAATACGACATCGACCCATCCAACAAAGCGGTGCGGATATTCAAGCCAATGCATAGGGCAGAGTTTTTGACATAGGTGTGGCAACGACGAATGACATATATCAATTAACCGCCGCTGATGATCTGTATTGCTGAAGGGGACTCAGACAGCCCTACCAACATTACCAAGGGGGAGGAAAATGCTATCTCTGAGGTATCAAAGTCGATGTGGGGCGATTTTGAAGCATGAAGACAGAGGAGAAACCTATGAACATTTGACGCCAGATTAGTGACAGGATTAAACACGGCGGAGCAAGAAATTACCGGATGATGGACTACAGGGCAGATAGCACCGGGGATACCATGCATGCTGACGAATTCGAACAGTAAAGTCGAAAGCCGCAGACGTTTCAACAGTGAATTTTCCGGATGGAATGACAGATCACTCTGCATGCCCAATCCAACGCGGCAACGTGGACAACGAAATAACAGTGGACCTCACTAAATAACAGTAATGAAAATCAATAGCAGGTGAGAAATATTCGGTGTCAATCTGGCAGCCATAAGGGTAAAAGACCTAATTCTCAGACGCGACAAAATAGATAACATATTGGTAGCATAATATACCCGCAGGTTTGATTTTGATAGTAGTAGAAGTCGGGAGCAGTTTTCATAGTGGGTCGCAAAATTCGTCGAGAGAATACCCCTGCCCCATACACAGGGTTGCAGCGTGAAACCAGGCAGCGTTGCCTCGATGAGTAAGTTTAACACGGTGCTTGATTGGACAGAGCCATGTAGTGAATCTTGCTAAATATAAACGGCAAGGGTCTCCAATTATTCAGTAGGGTGGTTGGGCCCCATTGAGAGGGTAACAGGTCTGCAGTCAAAACAGATACTGGGCCATTATTTTTTCCAATCGTGCAGTGCGAGGGATAAATTCGACGAAGTGCAGGTTAGCCCATAGAGACAGATGGGAATGGAGGACGACAAGATAGCTTGGACCAAATGTGATCGAATCGGCAAAATAAAAATAAAAATAAAATAAAATAAAATACATTTATTTTGATCAAAAATAAATAGCATGGGTAACGCGTCATTTTCGAACAACAGTGAATGGTGGGAATGTTGACGAATAGAAGGTCACTCATCATCCTTGCTCAGAAAAGATTACAGGGTAGTGCAACACCCGGCCAGGGCATCGACCACGGTAAACTTCCACACACCCGAGAAGACGAAACTCGGCATACCTGCTACTGTCAAACCGCCTCGACGAGTTACAGGGCATGATTTCCCGATAGTAGGGAATCAATGGATAAGTTCCAGGTGATATACATCGTCACAACGGACGGTGATGAAATAGTTGCCTACATGCATGCAAAGGAAGCGTTAGTGAAATATGGAGGATTGGCTATCACGGTTGGAATGAAACAATTTTGGTACACATGTGGCCCACGAAATGACATAGCCTCATAATGGAGGGGAGTTATTTATAAGGGACATTATTAAGGAATGTCATTGATTTATTGAAACACATGGCATATAATGAAGAGAAGGCTCGTTACTTTCAATTAAAGTATAAACATTTCAAAGCATGATGATATTATGAAATTGGAGATAGATAGCCCGTTGAAAACAATATTCGCAAAGCCAATACCCCAAATGCCAAAGGAATGAAACGACATGAAAAGGAATGTAAAACCAAGCAGGAGGAAAACGGGGTCCATGAAAAGGAACGTAAAACCAAGCATGAGGAAAACGAGGTGAAACGCTTGAGAAAGAAAATAAATAGCCAAAGGACAGCGAACTAATGTTTTGAAACGAAAATCCAAGGGTAAATGAAAAGTTTTCAGCCATTACAGATACCTCATTGAAGAGGGTTGGAAATTTTTGAGATGATAGTTGCGGTTTTGAAAACAGTGATGTTGGCACTCGATCCGTTTTAGAAGTTTTTCAATCCACCTGCCAACTGGATCCGTTTTAGAAGTTTTTCTTTCATGTGGACTGGTTTTTGGAAAACCAGAAATTTTGCCTTTGTAAACTGAGACATTTTAATGCAGAAAATTTTAAAAATTTGCATCTTATGGGCAAGAAAGGAGGAGATTTTTCTTGCATGTTAGATTTAATTGCTTATTCTTTTATTTTCAGATTTCGAATTTATAGATAATGTTAATGCCATTTTTTTGGGTTACATTAGGCAAATGTTTGAAATCTGAAGTTTTATTTCGTACCCTAGGAGCTAGCACTTAGTTTATTTCGGTTGTGCAAGTTTGTGGACCGAATAGGCTAGGTTGCATGCATGGAGTATCTCACATCTTTGGTTTTTCCGGAATATGATGGCATCATACTGATTGCATCATGTTTTACATTTTTAACTTTCATTTTCAGTTTTTAAATTTTTGTTTTTATTTTTAACATTTATTTCTATTTTTTTAAAATTTTCGGACATTAAAATAAATGTACTTTTTCTTCATTAAATTCTAATTTCATTGAAGGGGGTAATTTTGCATGTTATATTGAAAGTTATTATTTCAAAGCACTATTTTATTCAAATATTTGATTTCATTTAAGAGGTATAAGTGGAGGTGATCCACAAATTATTGCCTTTTTGTGAAAATCAATTTCAACGAAGGATAGTTTATTCAAGGAGCATATTCATCATTTTGGATTTATATTCCTAAATAGATTTGATCTCTACTTTCATGCAATAAAGTAGAAGGAGGCGATGTGAAGAGAAAGCGATGAACATTTGATGCCAGATTAGTGATAGGATTAAACACGACGAAGCAAGAAATTACCGAATGATGGACTACAGGGCAGATAGCACCGGGGATACCATACATGTTAACGAATCCGAATAGTAAGGTTGAAAGTAACAGACGTTTCAATAGTGAATTCTCCAGATGGAATGACAGATCACTCTACAAGCCCAATCCAACGCGGCAACGTGGACAACAAAATAACAACGGACCTCACTAAATAAAAGTAATGAAAATTAATAGCAGGTGAGAAGTATTTGGTGTCAATCCGACAGCCATAAGGGTAAAATACCTAATTCTCAGATGCGACAAAATAGATAACATATTGGATAACATAATATACCTGCAGTTTTGAATTTGATAGTAGTAGAAGTCGGGAGTATTTTTCATAGTTGGTCGCAAAATTCATCGAGAGAATACCCCTGCCCCATACACAGGGTTGCAGTGTGAAACCAGGCAGCGTTGCCTCGATGAGTAAGTTTAACACGATGCTCGATTGGACAGAGCCATGTAGTGAATCTTGCTAAATATAAACGGCAAGGGTCTCCAATTATTCGGTAGGGTGGTTGGGCCCCATTGAGAGGGTAACAAGTCTGCAGTAAAAACAGATACTGGGGCATTATTTTTCCCGATCGTCCAGTGCAAGGGAAAAAATTGATGAAGTGCAGGTTAGCCCGTAGAGACAGACGAAAATGGAGGATGGAATTATAGCTTGGACCAAATGTGATCGACTCTGCAAAATAAAAATAAAATAAAATACCTTTATTTTGATAAAAAATAAATAGCATGGGTGATGCGTCAGTTTGAAACAACAGTGAATGGTGGCAATGTTGACGAATAGAAGGTCACTCATCCGTGCTCAGAAAATATTACAGGGTGGTGCAACACGCGCATCAACCACGGTAAACTTCCACACACCCGAGAAGGCAAAACACCGCATACCTGCTACTGTCAAACCGCCTCGACGAGTTACAGGTCATGATTTCCCGATAGTAGGAAATCAATGGGTAAGTTCCAGATGATATACATCGTCACAACGAACGGTGATGAAATAGTTGCCTACATGCACGCAAAGGAAGCGTTAGTGAAATATGGAGGATTGGCTATCACGCACAACATAACTCCCATTGGAATGAAACGGTTTTGGTACACATGTGGCCCACGAAATGACATAGCCTCATAATGGAGGGGAGTTATTTATAAGTGAAATTATTAAGGAATGTCATTGATTTATTAAAACACATGGCATATAATGAAGAGAAGGCTCATTACTTTCAATTAAAGTATAAACATTTAAAAGCATGATGATATTATGAAATTGAAGATAGATAGCCTATTGAAAACAACATTCGTAAAGCCAATCCCCCAAATGCCAAAGGAATGAACCACCATGAAAAGGAACGTAAAAGCAAGCATGAGGAAAACGAGGGGAAACGCTTGAGAAAGAAAATAAACAGCCAAAGGACAGCGAACTAATGTTTTGAAACGAAAATCCAAGGGTAAATGAAAAGTTTTCTGCCATTACAAATACCTCATTGAAGAACTGAAAGAGGGTTGGAAATTTCTGAGATGAGGGTTGCAGTTTTGAAAACAGTGATGTTGGCACTGGACCCGTTTCAGAAGTTTTTCTTCCATTTGGACTGGTTTTTAGAAAACCAAAAAATTTGCCTTTGTAAATTGAGACATTATAATGCAGAAAATTTCATAAATTTGCATCTTATGGGCAAGAAAGGAGGAGATTTTTCCTACATGTTAGATTTAATTGCTTATTCTTTCATTTTCAGATTTTGAATTTATAGATAATGTTAATGCCATTTTTTGGGTTACATTAGGCGAATGTTTGAAATCTGAAGTTTTATTTTGTACCCTAAGAGCTAGCACTTAGTTTATTTCGGTTGTGCAAGTTTGTGGACCGAATAGGCTAGGTTGCATGCATGGAGTATCTCACATCTTCGGTTTTGTCGAAATAGGATGGCATCATACTGATTGCAGCATGTTTTACATTTTCAGCTTTCATTTTCAGTTTTTAGATTTTGTTTTTATTTTTTAACTTTTATTTTTAATTTTTTTTTAATTTTCGGATATTAAAATAAAAAGTAAAAAATTTTCAAAATCCAAAAATAATTGCATGGCTGCGTAGAATGTTATTCATATTTCCATTATGCACTTAGATATTTTTACTTCGGAGTCATTTTATATTTTTAAAAATTCGTCAAAGTTGTTGTTTTAATGCAGATTTTAAAAATTCGAAATTTCAGAATTTGCATTTTTGGGCCAAATTTCATTTTTTTAGTTTCATATTTCATTCATGAGCCTATGATGACATTTCCTTCATGAAAATCCTGATTTCATTGAAGGGGTTATGTTTTAGGGCATTTCACAAATTACCATTTTTTGAGCATAAATGTACCTTTTCTTCATGAAAATTCTAATTTCATTGAAGGGGGTAATTTTGCATGTTATATTGAAGGTTATTATTTCAAAGCACCAAATTATTCATCTTATGAAAATTTGATTTCATTTAAGAGGGATAAGTGGAGGTGACATTTTAAAGACCTTATTTTAAGGCCATAAATTATTGCCTCTTTGTGAAAATCAATTTCACCAAAGAGGGATAGTTTATTAATCACATTGAAAGCTATTTTTATCTTCATGATAAGAAGCTATATTCAAGGAGTCTATTCATCATTTTGGATTTATATTCATAAATAGATTTGATCTCTACTTTCATGCTTTAAAGTAAGATTTAATGCAAGGTAAAACTTGATTAAAATCCACTTAATAAAGAAGATAAAATATATTTTAAAATCCTCAATATAAAAATAATTAAGGCACTATATCATGGTCATATTTGATTTATTTTGGTTTCATGAACAATAATTAAAGTAACATGGTAAAATACCAACAAATGCCCCTTGTTTACATTTACTTGCAATCACTAATGTGTTCCAAGCATTTAAATTGATTCATATTTATTTGAGATTACTAATACACATATGCAAATGCTAATATAAGAGATACCTTGGAGAAATTATTTGTTTAATTTTTTGCAAGAGAGGGTCTTGGAATCCAAACCCTAAGGGAGAGTGTACTTTCACAATTGGGTGAAATTAACACTCAACGGGTCTGTGGAGAATTTATGAGTTGTAGCATTTCTGTTATTTCATTTTTTATTTTTTTTTCTAATCCTTCCCTTCTATAGTTTTTTTTAAACTTCGATAATTAAAAATAAAAAATAAAAAATAAAAAATAAAATAAATGCACGGGTCTCTAAAATGAGCTTCGATGTTTCATTTAAAACAGGTTTGATTTCATTTTAAAGTCATTTCAAAATTATAAAAATTATTCAAATTTGTTGTTTTTACAGGCATTTTATAATTTCAGATTTTTTACCCAGGTGTTGTAAGTGAGTTGGAGAGGAGAGGGCAATCCTCCAAGGGACGTCCCAGGTTCAAATCTCCACCCTACCAAAAAGATAAATTGGGTATCCAAAATCCAATTGATAATGTTGGTGTGGGCAGGGTCGGGTGTGACCCCCGGGTGACTTTGACGGTATAGAACCCCTTGTTCATGGTCTCTCAGACCAAGACGGTCTGCAAGGGGTTTTTCACTTAAAAAATAATAATAATAATTTTAGATTTTACATAATTTTACATTTCGAAGGTAAATCATATTTCAAGGCTTTGCATGTTTATATTTTTAGCATTCTGGTCCATTTTTAAATTTTATTTTTATTTTTCTAACTTTTCTTTTACAAATTTTTTAAAACTTTGATGATTAAAATAAAAATTAAAAAAAATAAAATGCCAAAAATAAATACATGGGTGTGAAGAATGAGCTTCAATATTTCATTCGAAAAATTTTGATCCCATTCCAAAGACATTTTGAATTTATAAAATATTGAGGATGAATGAAATATTTAATCCTATGTGGTTCCGATCATACATAATAGAGCAAAGAATAGGATCAATAATTTTTTAGTTGCACCAATTGGATGACTGTTTAGTGTCCATCTTGGTAGATAGTCCATGTCTCAAATATTATGTTTAGGACAAGTGGTATCTTGTATATATGTAAATATGATACCTATACATTGTGTATAAAGTACAAATTTTGTCCTTGCCTCGAGAAATAGACCCTGTCTAAAATAAATGCTTATAAGAGGTATTAGATGATTGGATTATTTGGCATCATAGGTTGCATGCTCTTCTACCACATGTTTAGTGATTCATAAAATGATAAATTTGAAGAATGATTGAGATCCTTCACATGTCCCTCAAGTAGTTATATCATTAACAATCGTTGAAACCTTACCCAATGCAAATGCTCTGAAATCATTCATGGATGACCTATTAAGCAATCCACTTCATGAAAACATTAATGTTGCCTAACTGCTAAGGGCTTTGCCTAGAATCTATAAATATTTAGGCCTTACACTAGATGCACCTACTTTTTCCATATTCTAGAGTACATACTACATAAAATAGCATCACAAGAGTTTTAGAGAACTCACAAAAGAGTAGTTGTAGAATTAGAATCAGAAGTTAAGTCAGAATAATGGAGTGGGGCAAGAAGAGTATTGTCGTAAAAAAATCCACCAATTAATTGATAGACAAGTTGGCTGGCATCCAAGACCCGATACTCATAATTCGATCCTAAATAAAAATGGATTGAATCGACTACAAAGAAAATTCAAAGAGGTTTTCTAGAGCACACCTAGGTGGCATGGCCTATCACTCGAACATGAGACAATTTTTTTCTAAAGGGGTACATCCATTCTTAGAACTCATACATGCAATAGCTAAATTTTATGATCCACATATAACCACAGTCGATAACTATAAATCTGAGTCATTGTTTACAATCAATAAAGAATTCATACGGATAGCATTTATAGTCAAGGATAGCCCAAATATCTAGATCAAATATATTGATGTCAAGGAGCAAATAAATTATATACAAAGTCCCTTATATTGGTATTGGCTTATTAGAATTGAATGGAAGTTACCATAAGACTATATGAATAAGCCTAGAAGCCTGTTCAAATTATTTGATGAAGCAAAATCAATTTTGTCCATGTTGGCAATAATTTTGGGATTGAAAAATGGTACAATAGTCTACCCATATGAGTTGGGCATGGCCTATATAGTAATGAAGGTTTTTTATTCCATTACACTAGACTGAGAATAATTTTTGAAAGTGAGCATTTAAGAACAATTGAGGTCACTAAAGGATAAAAATCATGGTATATTCACATATTCCTCATATGTAGCTTGGATGTTTTTCTATTATATGATATTTGCAAATAGTATCTACATTTTACTACAAAATATAGACAAGAAAGTCAAGGACCACCCAGTATTAGACTGGATCCATGTTCTTAGAGATAGCACACTATATATTCAATTCAAAAGGGAATTCTTGGGACCCACACTGATAGTAATCTATGGAATGTGTTTGCACCTTTCTACTAAAGCAATTGAGAAAGTAAGAGAAAAATTATGGGAAGCAAGATATTGGTATTTCCTGGAGTAGGGCACCATCATTAGAGTATATGGCTTCTCCAAATTTCCATACTTACTGCCATATTATATCACTGCCTGGGTATTTGTCTTAGAATACTGTAGATAAGCATACATGGTGGAGCAAACCCTGGGGTAGGAAAAAAGGAAAGCACATATATTTAGATTTTCAATTAAGGTTTAGCATATAATTACTTCCAAGAGGGAACCACAATAATATCAAGACTTGGAAGCCAAGATCTCTGCACTGAAATTTCCAGTAGTACAACATATGTGGAATTATGATCCTGAAAGTGTCTTGGTCATAATTCTACAACAAAGTACTAGGGTTCATAGATTCAAGTATTTATCATGGGTAGAAATTGAAAGGTTCATAAATATTATAGAGGATAATATAACATCGATTAGCTACCTAGAGATGCAATACCAGCTAGAATGGAGGAAGTGTTATACATATGAGCAAGTATATGACCTAGAGGGGAATCAAGACCAATTTTTGGATGCAGAGTTGTTTGAAAAAATTATGGAAGATGAGGGATGGAAAGAACACAAAGTTGAGGAATTGTGGATAGCACACTACGAATGCAACATGATTAAGAAAGCCAAACCTAATACTACAGATAAAATTTTCAATGGTAATTTTGACAAGGATTACAACAAGTAGATGAACGAACATAAGAAAGAGTTATTTTTAAAAGTTCTTAGAATATGAATGGCTGAAGATATAACATATGAAGGAGAACAATAATCTAAAGGAAAATCTTAGAAACAAGTAGTAGTGACTCAAGCCTTGGAAGATAAAGAATCAAAAGAGGAGTCATTACCTCAAGATCCATCGACATGATATGTCAAAGCATTAGGAAGATCTAAACCAATAGAAGCCCCTTTAGAAGGTATGCATGAGTCTTTCGATCAAAGTTAAAAGTCTGGTAAGAATCAAAAACATCATTCAATTTCAAAGGCCTCTAAAAAGGCTACTAGGAAACTAAGACTAAAATAAGAAAAGGTGAGGCAAATAAAAAATATATAATAGTTGTAGGAGAGATAAATATATTTGAAGTAGTAGAGGTAGAAGAATAACAAGTAGGGACCAAACAATTGGAAGTGGATATAGTTGAATTACTATAAAAGGAAGATCCAAAGAGATAATCCTGAGACACAGGTATATTTATTTAATCACATAGCCATTAAAGTACCCCCTCTATATAAATCCTAGACTCATCATCCCCTAAAGTTCATCCATTCTCAGAAATAATCCATACAATTATAGAACTTGAGAAATAACAATATGTTTTCCCCTTTGATCAACATCCTATCTCTCAAATACATTTAGTACCACCCCTCAATTCATCATTCATAGAGTCCACATTTCTCCCATAGCATTTCACTATTCATGAGTCCCCCACATGTCTTTTATATTTCATCCCTCCTTATAAGTCATAGAAGGAGTGAGCCACACAAGATATCCCCTCTGTCAAATTTGTGACACCTTATCCCTTCACTCTAATATTTACCTTCTTGGCTATCCCAATCCTACCTATTTCTACTCCAGGACCACTTCCATCCATATTTTCTACTATCTATATAGCAAAAGAAAATCAATAAAAGTGGAGAGAGAGAAGAAAGAATACAAACAACTATAAACACGAGATAAAGAGACCACTATCATGTGTTTTGATACACTCAATCCCATTAAATATGAGAGAATCAAGGTGATAGTTGAACCAAAGGTGAATAAGATAGCGTCTCATATGAGATCAAAGGAATGGAGTACAAAGGAATACATAAGAAGTATCTCTACAATATCAAAAGTAGAGAGAATATACCATCCACATAGAGACAAACACATTACTGGGTAAGCTAAAGTGATATAAAAAGAGCTAGCATTTTCTAAAATGAAAGTAAAAACTCTTTATGCCAAGCTTGCTAAAGGAAATTTGGAGAGAAGGCCTTAAAAAATGACATTCTTAATCTAAAGGCTTCCCTTGATAAAACCCTTATCAAAAAAGAGTTGTGGTTGAAATATGAGCAGGTTAACTAGTTAAAGGCTAAGCTACAAAATCTAGAAGAAGAGAGGGAGAAACATAATACAACTATTTACGAGCTAAAGGATAAGAAAGTGGAGCAAGAAAAGACCCTACTCATGGAAAGGAATGAGCTAGAACAATAAAAGGCCAACCCACTCACCTCAGAAGTTTCCAAATATTGATTGAAGGAAATTTGGCTTTGCTATTGTGAAAAGATAAAAGGGATAACTATGGCAGCCTTTCCTTCCTTCTACAAAAAGTTGTAAGAAATGGCCCTGTATTTTCAAAAGATAGAAAGGAAATGACAAGGGTAGATCACATCCTAATAGCCAAATTTTAGGAAGCACAAAAGTTAAGGAAGATTCTTAGATATATTGATAATTTCCTAGAGAAAAAATAATCTAATAGCGATATTGAAGGTTGGACATTCTAGGTTCACTAAATTTACTGAATGATTGATCTCATGGACCTGATACGAGAAGAATTGGCTATAATAAGGAATGATGTTACAAAAGTGAATAATATTCCATGTAGCCTCAAGGCTTAGGGTGCACCAAGATTTCAAAATGAAGATGGTACTTTTTCAAAGTAGATGTTCTGAAAAAAATGGTTTGAAGAACACATCCATGGTCAAAGTGATATTAATTCAAATATGGAACTAGTGGATGTGAACAAAGCATTTTCACTATTCTATAAAATCACCCAAATCTTAGAAAAAGCTAAATATTTTACTAAAAAGTAATGTTATCATCCCTATGACCACCTCCATAGATTAAGAACAACATCCTCTAAACTCAAAGGAATCCTAGATCCTCTCGCAGAGATGTGAAATCATATGTGTCACCAACTTTAGATTGTTATTCCTTCCAAGATTATTTCACATCAGGGAGAATCATCTGAAGTAGCTTATCAAATGGAACCCCAACAAGAGGAAGGATAGAAAGGGCACTTACCATTGACTAAATAATGCAAATAAAGTTCCTCATATTGTATTATATTTTTTGTATAGATATAGTCTATAGTGCTTCCAAAATTAGTGACTTTAAAATCCAATGGAATGGTGAAACACGTAGCCTAGCTATCAAGGGGGCAATAAAGATAGGTGACATCAAATACATAGTACGATATTCCTAAGCTACAAGCAACATTGATCTGGGTCCACCAATTTTTACAAGATAAAAAACCATAGGAGCCACTAAGAATGTGGGTGTTTTTGGACCACTATCCACATGCACTTTGGTAAGAAGGTGATGAAGATAAATAAATTGTGTAATATGGTAATACCCAATGCAAAATCGGCTAATTCAAAATATGACCAAGTGTTTTGCACCTGGACAAGGCCCGACACAACCCCAGATATCTAGTCTCACCAAGGAGTGTGAATCTACTAAGTCTATATATGGTTGCGAATTTTGTCCTCTATAAAGGCCCAGGAGGATACTGAAGATCTGAAATATAGTCAACTGTCCACCCAAATACCAAAGACCAACATACATAAATTTTAGAAGATATTGCATTATTTTCACTTGATCATAGCCCAAAAGGATACCAATTCCTTGGTCTATTGCTGAGATCCAATTTTGAAGGCCCAAAATATTTTTTCTTGATAAATACCTAGATGGGTACCAAATCCCTAGACTGATATCGAAGGTTATCGAACAAGAAAGAGAAACAAGTGTGGATGTGGATTGAGCCTCTCTACCTGGTCAAAGTCCTCCAATATTTCGAATGTGTGATATCATGACTTCATAATGCATAAGCTTGGTAGCTAGCCCAATAAAATTTAGTTCTAGACCACTTGCACGAGGATTGTTGCCATATTAGTATACTTGGACGATATGATAATCTATTAGAATAATCTCAGTAAGGTGGTTATCCTTATAGCATCATGTGGGTGATAGGGTGGCTGAACCAAAAATAATTAGTGAAAAGCAATGAACTAGACGTAAGTAGTAGGCTCAGCACTACTCGACATAGCACATATTTTTGCAAAGTTAGTAGGCCATGATGAGGTAATTGGGGTTGTTGCAGGCCAAACACAGGTTAAATTTGATCATATTTTGTCACTGTCTGTTCATTTAAATTGTCAGACTAGGGAGCTCGTAAACTTTAGAAGTGTCTTAGACAAGACCATTTACAATACCTACTTCTGATATAAGTTCGACTAATTCTACCATTGGGGGGTTTAAAATAACATAACTCATTCATCCACACCATAATAATTTACGTATGAATAATTAGATCCTAGGAAATTAAATATTCATACGTGCATAATTAAACATACATGAAAATAATTCTACTACGAAAATGAAAATAAAAGTACAAAAAGCAAACCTATGGAAGTAGGAAACTGATCTAGGAAAGCACAGGTAAAAGTGGAGGAATACTAGCATGGAGCGGGCCCAGGATCCAACAACTCCATTCCAACTGAACACGCGATTAGGAACTCTTAAACTTTATTATAATTGCAGGATAACTATTACAATACTTCGAACAAAAACATGAAGGCTTTTAGGGTTTTTGGAAAAATTTGGAGCAGGCGGGAAGCGATGTTCTAGGGTTTCTGGAGCTAAGGAAAATCCAGGGCATCTGGTGGGTTGCCGTAGTGTTTTTCTGGTTACTGTGGATCTGAAGGCAAGTCTGCTGCCCCAGGAGGGTCCAATGGGGACTCCTCCGGATCCTCTCACAGGGAGAAAGAGCTCTTTTGCAGATTTGCTAAAAGATAAATCTCCATCTACTAATGACGAAGCTCAGAGAAATGCTCTTCATATGCTCTTCAAGAATGCTGGAAAGAGATCAACAACCCAACGAGTCAATGGATGCCTTTCGTAGTCCGAATCAAGGCCCAAGATTGTCATCGAGCCAAGGATGGTCGAAGAAACAGTCTTATACAGAGCCAACCACGATCTGATCTATAAATTCATGGGTATTCGCCCTACCCTGAATTTCTTGCATTCCTGGGTCAGGCAAAACTGGGAGCCTCATGGTGAGTACTCCTTATGGTTTATTAGCAATGGGTATTTCATTGTTAGTTTTTCTTCTCTGGCCGATAGAAATAGGGCTTTTGAATCAGAAAAGAGGAACCATGGTCCGACAGGGTTATTTGTTCAACCCTGGAGAGTGGGTTTCGATCCTCGTATTGAACCCACGGCTGTCCCGGTTTGGATCCGTTTGTATGCTCTTCCAATGGAGTTTTGGGGTGAGCAGGTTTTGGAAATGATCGATAACTCCCTTGGAAGACATTTGGGTGTCTCCAAAGACACCATAGAAGGAAACACAACTGTTTTTGCAAGAATTTGTGTGGAAATGGATATTAGCCAGCCTCTACCGACAGAGGTGGAACTTGAACTGGCAGGACTATCTTGGATTCAACAGCTAGATTATGAGGCTCTGCCCTTCAGATGCAGAGTTTGCCACAAATACGGGCATTTGGCCCGGTTTTGCCCAAATAATTTGAACACAAAAATGGAGGCCCCGCTAGGAATGCCAAATCTTCCCAGGGAGGGTAAGTCAACTCTAACCAAAGAACCAACCAATACTCCTCAGGGTAAAGAAGTTCAGAGAGATGGCTTTGAACAGCCCAAAAGAAGGAGAAAGCAAAAGAAAAATGGTAAAGAGCAAACACAACTCAAGCCAGCCAATAGGTATGAAATATTTAAGACACTAGTGGACCAAGAGGATCAAGTCATGGAAGGAGTGGATGGGAATACTGAAAATAATAACATCCACGCTCAAGCTTCTCCTTCATCTCCCACCGTCATAGAACAGGTAATTGAGTACACTGAGTTACCGCAGTCAGAGAGTGCAGGGGCATTGATAGTGCATACCCAAGCGCAGCCAATAATCAAGGATGTCAGCATGGGAATAGCAGAAAAGAACAGAGAAAGGCCAACTCTAGGGATAACTCAGGTGGAAAAGAGATCAAAAAATAGCAACTCTCAAGGAGTGGGTAGAAAATCAAATAAGGACCTGCTAGCAGTTCAAGGAGACAAACTGATCACTGGAGGATCGGTGAGGCCAATTGATTCTTACTGCTCTCAAGGTTATCAATGATTATACAATCATGGAATGTTAGGGGTTTAAACAGTAGAACCCATCAATCTGCTGTTCAAAGACTCTTAGAAAAATGCAAAACAGATTTTTTGCTTATCCAGGAGACAAAAATGTCGTTAGATCTTATGTGTAAAATAGTTAACAGAATTTGGAGGGGCGCTGGTCATATGGATGTGGCTGCCCAAGGTGCCTCAGGGGGGATTGTTACTCTTTGGAACTCTCTGGAATGGACTGCAATAGAACATATAGCTTGGAGGGGTGTTCTCACATCTCATTTTAGGAATAATGTCACAGCTGAACATGTTTTAATCACAAATTTTTATGGGGCTCAAAACCTTGATGGCCAGAGGCTTCAATGGAAAGTTGTGCATAACATGAGGATCTCAAGGGAAGATTTAGACTTAGATTATTGCTGGGGATTTTAATGCTAAATTATCTTCTAGAGATCAGGAAGGGGGAACCCCAATTTTGGACCCAGGGGATCGACTTCTGATTGCCCAAGTCCAGGCTTTTCACTTAGTGGATATTAAAGGCCCTGGAACCAACTTTACTTGGACTAACAAGAGGAGGGAGCCACATAGCAGGAAGGTAAAGCTAGACCATTTTCTGGTTTCAGAGGAGGCATTTGTAAAATGGAATACAAAATTTCAGATTTTGGAGGGTCCAGTTTCAGATCACTTTCCCATTTTGTTGGAGGGAGGGATTATGACAGGGCAACATCACAAACCTTTTAAATTTGAGAATTTTTGGTTACAAAAAGAGGATCTTCGAAAGAAAATTCCACAGTGGTGGGAAGAAGGTCGTCTACCTTTTGGGACAACAATGTTTAGATTCCACAAACAACTTCATTATGTCAAAGCTCAACTGAAACAATGGAGGCAAGCTAACAAGACAGACTTCCAGCTCCAAAGAGCTCCTTTGGTGGCCAGATGGGATGAGGTTCAAAAACACTTTAGGGAAGGAACAATTACAGAGCAGCTCAAAGCCGAGGATGATGCCTTGCGTAAAGCGGTTGAGGACATTGACAACCAAGAGGAGACCTACTGGAAACAGAGAGCAAGAACCACTTGGTTATTAGAAGGTGATAGAAATACCAAATTTTTCCATCGGTCAGCCTGTGCTAGGAGACAGATGAATAACATGGAAGCTCTTCAAGATGAGAATGGACACTCCTTTGATACTCTTCCTGGTATGCATTCCCATTCAATGGATTATTTTTCTAAACTTTTTAAGGAAAGTATGGAGCAAGATGAAGAGGCTCAAAACGAAGTTATTGATGTCATACCCTCTGTTATCTCTGAAGAAGAAAATCAGACCCTTCTTAAACCCATTGATAGAGAAGAACTGAAGAATGTGGTCTTTGGAATGAGCACCGGCAAAACTCCAGGACCAGATGGCTTTCCAATTGAGTTTTTTTAGGCCTTTTGGGATACTTTGGAGGAGGATGTTTTGGCTGTCATAGAGGAGTCCAGAGGTAATAAAAGAATGCTTAAGGCATTAAATCATACCTTCATCACTTTAATTCCAAAAGGGGAGGAGGGGGTACATATTTCAGATTATAGACCTATTGCCTTATGCAATGTGATTTATAAAATAATCACAAAGGTAATGGCTGAACGGCTAAAACCTCTTTTACATAACATTATCTCCTCAGAGCAAGGGGGTTTTGTAGAGGGTAGGCAGATCTTGGATGGGGTGGTTCTTGCTCAGGAGGCAATCCATACAATGCAAAAATCTGGTAATAAAGGAATGTTCATTAAATTAGATATGTCAAAGGCTTATGATAGGGTGGAGTGGAGTTTCTTGTCAAAGATGATGGCAGCCTTTGGTTTCTCTCAGGACTGGATAGAATGGGTCATGAGTTGTGTTTCTACTCCGTCTTATTCAGTGTTAATCAAGGGTCTTCCCTCGCAACCTTTTGGAGCCACTCGAGGCCTTCGTCAAGGGGACCCTTGCTCTCCCTATCTTTTCCTCATTTTGGCTGAAGGATTAGGTAGACTTTTCTTGAGGAGAAGACATCAAGGTTTGCTAACAGGTATCAAGGTGGGTGAGGAATTTTTGACTCACCTACAGTTTGTGGATGATACAAGATTGGTTGGAGTGGCCAGCTTCAGGGAAGCAAGAGTGATCAGAGATACTCTTAATGTCTACCTTAGGGCTTCAAACCAAGTCATCAATGATAAAAAATCCAAAGTGGTCTTTCTCAATCTTGATCAAAGGCTCCAGGACAGAGTTCTAGAGATCTTGGGATTCACAAGGACTTCTCTCCCAGTGGTTTACTTGGGGGTTCCTTTGCATTTTAAAAAACTAAAAATAGATATCTGGAAGAATCTTTTGGATTGTATCAAAGATAGAATGAATCATTGGTCTCACAAATGGTTAAGCTATGGGGGTAGATTAACTTTTTTACAGTCAATCATTCAAGCCATGCCAATTTATAAATTCTCTATCCTGGCTGCCCCACATACTATATGGAAAGAGCTGGACAATATGGCTAGAAGATTTTTATGGGAAGGAGTAAAAGGAGAGAGGAAATGGGCCTTAGTTGGTTGGGATAAAGTAACCTACACCCAAGGTAAAAGGAGGGTCGGGACTGAGAAGATCCAAGTTAAATAATAAAGCTTTGGCTGGAAAGTCAGATATTGGAGGTGGATTTCCCAACCAACCTCCTTATTCAGTAGAATCCTAACTAGTAAATATTTGGGTCATGTTAACCCCAATGAGGTGGGCCATTTCCCTTTGGATGGTCCTGGATCCTTAGTGTGGCAGGCTCTCAAGCTAGGATCTCAGGTAGTTAAAGATCGATTGTTTTGGAAAGTGGGGAGAGGGGAGAAGGCACGTTTCTGGATAGATTCATGGGATCAATACCCACCCATCATTGTTGAATTTCCTGAATTGCAACCAATAAAAATAGCCATAGAAACCAAGGGATGGGTCCACATTGAAAGTTATTTCATCACTAGTCAGCTGGGGGAGTATAAGTTTAAGCAGTTTAAGAAGTTGGAGGAGTGGCCAATTTCAATCCCTCCGGAGTTGGCACCCATCATGACTAAAATCTTGTCAAAAATATTTCTCACAGGTAGAGACGAGGAGGATGAATTAGCTTGGGGCTATGGGAGCCTTGGTGTCTATACAGTGAAGGACGGATATGACAAGATCCTCCCAGAGCCTCCCCCCCATTCATATCCGATAGAGGATTGGAGAAAGATTTGGCACTCCAAGGGCTGGCCGAAAGTAAACTTTTTTGCCTGGCAGTTTATGCACAACGAAATTCTCACTTTTGACAATCTCAGATGTAGAGGAATCATCGGTCCATCTCAATGTGTATTATGCTACAAGAACGAGGAAACAACTGATCACCTGATGTTTGAGTGCCCTTTCACGCGTCAGATTTGGAAGCGATGGCTTTTTTACTATAAAATTCAAGTTAATGGTGACTTGAATCGGACTAATATCTGGGAAATATGGAAGAGGGGTAGATTTAAATCTAAAGCTCTTCGAATTGGTTGGGAGCTTGGATTAAACTTCATTTGGTGGCAAGTGTGGTTGGAGAGAAATGCTAGAATTTTTAGAGAAATTTTTTCCTCGTTAGATGGAGTTTGGCAGGTCATCTGGAGCAAAGTCACAGAAACTGTTGCCATCTATGCTAAAGAGGAAACTCAGGTTGTTACTGGGCCAATGGAAGAGGGAGTTGAAGAGCAAGAGGGACAGGACAGAGCTAGTTGGAAACCACCCCCAGAAGGTTGGATTAAAATTAATACTGATGGAGCTGCAAAGGGCAATCCGGGTAGTGCCGAAATTGGAGTGGTTTGCCGAAATCATGATGGATCAGTGCTCTATTGGGAACTGCAAGGCTTGGGAAGAGCCACAAACAATGAAGCAGAAGCCATAGCTATCAAATCTGCTTCTATTTGGGCAGTGAAACAGGGCCACAGGAGGATAATACTTGAATCAGATTCTCAAATAATGGTTGGAGCTCTAGATTGCATGAGGAACTTTGCTTTGAAAGCATGGAGGTTGAGGATTCTTGTCACTCAAATTAAGGAATTATGGAAGGAATTAGATGATGTGATTCCAGTTTATGTGAGTAGAGATTTAAACAAAGCGGCCGACTTCCTGGCTAAGATGGGTGCTGAGAAGGAGGTAGGGGTTCAGCTGCACAGTGACATGGCTATTGAGGATGAGGTGATTAGGCAGGGTCTTGAAAGGTCCTTGAGCCAATGATCAAAGAAAAAGCAAAGGGAGGAAAGTTGTCGCGATATCGCGACATGTTGCGTCGTCGCGGTCATTGGAGGAAAGTTGTCACGATATCGCGACATGTTGCGTCGTCGCGGTCACTGGAGGAAAGTTGTCATGATATCGTGACATGTTGCTTCATCATGGCCAAGGGAGGAAAGTTGTCGCGATATCGTGACATGTTGCTTCATCGCGGCCAAGGGAGGAAAGTTGTCATGATATCGCGACATGTTGCTTCATCGCGGCCAAGGGTGGAAAGTTGTCACGATATCGCGACATGTTGCTTCATCGCGGCCAAGGGTGGAAAGTTGTCGCGATATCGCGACATGTTGCTTCGTCGCGGCCAAGGGTGGAAAGTTGTCACGATATCATGACATGTTGCTTCGTCACGGCCAAGGGTGGAAAGTTGTCATGATATCGCGACATGTTGCTTCGTCGCGGCCAAGGGAGGAAAGTTGTCGCGATATCGTGACATGTTGCATTTTCGTGGCCAAGGGAGAAAAGGTGTCGCGATATCGTGACATGTTGCATTTTCATGGCCAAAGGAGAAAAGGTGTCGCGATATCGCGACATGTTGCATTTTCGTGGCCAAGAGAGAAAAGGTGTCGCGATATCGTGACATGTTGCATTTTCACGGCCAAAGGAGAAAAGGTGTCGCGATATCGTGACATGTTGCATTTTCGTGGCCAAAGGAGAAAAGGTGTCACGATATCGTGACATGTTGCATTTTCATGGCCAAAGGAGAAAAGGTGTCGCGATATCGCGACATGTTGCATTTTCGCGGCCAAAGGAGAAAAGGTGTCATGATATCGTGACATGTTGCATTTAGTCGTGGACAAAGGAGGAAAAGGTGTCACGATATCGTGACATGTTGCTTCGTCGCGGACAAAGGAGGAAAAAGTGTCACGATATCGCGACATGTTGCAACATCGCGGCCGAAAGAGAAAAAGTGTCGCGATATCGCGACATGTTGCTACATCGCGGCCAAGAGAGAAAAAGTGTCGCGATATCGCGACATGTTGCTCCATGGCGAAAGAGAAAAAGTGTCGCGATATCACGACATGTTGCTACATCGCGGCCAAGAGAGAAAAAGTGTCGCGATATCGCGACATGTTGCATTTTCGTGCCCAAAGAAGAAAAGTGTCGCGATATCACGACATGTTGAATTTTCGCGGCCAAAGGAGAAAAATGTCACGATATCGTGACATGTTGCTTTTTCATGGCCAAAGGGGAAAGGTGTCACGATATCGCGACATGTTGCATTTTCGCGGCCTAAGGAGAAGAATAGTGTCACGATTTCGTGACAAGTTGCATCAATTGTCCATGCCGACCCCCTGCTAGCTAGTTAATGGTTCAGGAGATTTGGCTCCATTGCAAATCTTCTTCTACTATTGTAAGCTTGTGTTCTCTCTGACTTCGGCTGGGAAGAGTCTCTTCCCATATTGTAATTGATCTTTGTTTTAATACAAGTTTTTTCAAATTCAAAAAAAAAAACTATTACAATACTTCTATCTCCTCAGAATAATCAATAAATTCTAGATATCTATCAGAGAGGTCTATGTGTGTTTATATAGCACATGCACATATCTTCTGTTACAAGGAGGTTACAATAGTAGTTCAGTCTAGACTAAACTAGGATAGTCTGGTAACCGCAATTGGCATCTGCTAAAAATAGGCATCGTTCCTAACGGTGGCATGTTCGCTGATTGGTTTGAGTTGCTTGAGCTGGATCATGCTTCGCCTGGCGTAGGTAAGATGTTCTCATCCATTGGTGCAATTCCCAAAATTGTCTTGTGTGACGTGGAACTGGAACTGCACCGGTCAACACTGCCCACGTCGCTCATTTGGTCAACTGGTGAAATATGGAGGCGCCTTCTCTATGAGGAAGGCGCCTTCCTCAAGTGCTTTTGCAGGTGCCTTCTTTATGTGGAAGGTGCATACTGATGTTGAGCGCCTTCTTCATGTGGAAGGTGCCTACTAGAGGTTGGGCACCTTCTTCATGTGAAAGGTGCCTACTGATGTTGGGCGCCTTCTTTATGTGGAAGGTGCCTTGCCTTGTATGGGGCGCCTTCCTTATGCGGAAGGCGCCTAAGTATGTCGGGTGCCTTCTTTATATGGAAGGTGCCTACCTTCTCTTGGCGCCTTCCTTGAAGAGGAAGGTCTACCTTCTCCTGGCACTTCCTTGAAGAGGAAGGCGCCTAACCACCATGCCTTGATCCTAGGAGAAATAGAGTGCCAGGTCCATGAAGGACCTCGACTGATCCAAATATGTCAAAACCAACTACATTTCCACACAAACACACTAAAACACACAAATTAGATAACACACACAATTCTATTAAATAATTACATAATAATTCATGAAAGTACACAGTTCCTATTATATTTCCGCATAATAATCAATAAAACCCATACAAAATATGAGCATTTTTGGGGCTCATCATCCCCCCATGCCTAACATATGCCACGCCCTCGTGGCATCAAAACTATAGGTAGCCCTTCATACTCCTCATCATCATTTTCTAGTAGTCCTGGCTGTACCTACGGCCTGTGATCACTTTTTCTATGGACCGACATCGGGAGGTGTGGTCTTTCTTTTTTGGCGTGGAACTATGGTGTTGAGGTGGCTAGCTTCTATTGTTTGCCTCTACTCAATCCACTGACTTCACCTATTTGGGTTTCCCACCCTAGCTGTTACTAGAGGTGGTATAGCTAATGTAGTCCCTACTGCCTGGAATGCAACTTCTGTAGCCTCCCATAGGTTAGCATCCGAGGGTCTGCCCCTTGATCCCTTCCGTGTCACTTGGCTCATTCTTCTTGACGGCATGGTTCTTCGAGCGTCCTCCCATGGTGCCTACCTTAACTGCGTCCACTATTTTTCTGCCCTAGTTTTCTCAAGAAGGCGCCTTCTTATAAGGAAGGCGCCTACCCCTAGCATTCAATTTTGGGGTTGGCAAGGTATGCCTCTCGAGCCATAATGTTGGCACGATGTTTCGGCCATGGAGGGGTACATGATTTTTATGGCGGCACTATTTTTTGGTACTACATAGTTTATGAAAAATTATATAAAAATTTAATTTGAATTATGCACGTACCTGATTGGATGCTTCGTGCATCATGGAAAATGGTGATTCATCGGTCTGTGACATGGAGGATGCACATTTTGCATGTGCTAATTACATTGTTTTCGAGGTTCGATGTCGAAGATAGACTCATGATTGGCTTAAAAATTGTCTGCCCATCATCCTTGGGGTGTGTGAGAAGATCCTACCCCGTAACTCCACAAGATTTTTGGTTGGGGTGGATTTCCATCATGTGGGATGATGGTGGTAATCTTGTGCTGCCCAATCATGTGTTGATCTCATTTGAATCGAGGTGCACGTGATACCAAAGCGTCGATTGTACGCAGAAGGCGCTTTGAATGAATGGTGCCTTCCTGATGTGGAAGGCGCTTTGAATGAATGACGCCTTCCTGATGTGGAAGGCGCTTTGAATGAATGACACCTTCTTGATGTGGAAGGCACTTTGAATGAATGATGCCTTCCTAATGCGGAAGGTGCTTTGAATGGATGGCGCCTTCCTGGTGCGGAAGGCGCCTTCATTTTTTTTTCATGGTGCCTTCTTGATGCGGAAGGCGCCTCTTTTTTTTTAGGAAGAATGACGGCGCCTTCTTTATGAGGAAGGCGCTTACTTTCGTTGGGTGCCTTCTTTATAAGGAAGGCACCTTATTTCTATTGGGTGCCTTCTTTATAAGGAAGGCGCCTTATTTCTATGGGGCGCCTTCTTTATAAGGAAGGTGCCTTGCCTCAGCTTGGTACCTTCTTCATGGTGGAAAATGTCCACCTTAGTTAGGCACCTTCTTCGAGGAGGGAGGCACCGTTCCTTAAGTGGAGAGTCTTCTTTGAAGATGAAGGCATTTTGCAAGGCATTTTTCTTAGCAGCCACGTCGTGATCGTCCGTGCAAGGGTGATCAAGCCTCCTCAGACTTACTTCATGCTGCCCCAACATCTTCCTGCTAGGCCTGGCATGTGATTTTTTTCCTAGAGGAGAGTTTGTTGCCTTCGTCCGAGCTTGGATAGATGTTGCTTCTAAACTACGTGCGTAGGTGTCAGGATGTTGAGCCGGTTCAGGCCTGGTTTCCTAGATACCTATTTTTCATGCTATCAGGCCCTTCACCTACAAAAAGCAAACAAAAAGAAAAGAAAATATAGGCAGTTAGATGCAATCCGTGCCTGTTAGGCCCTAGCCTCAGGATGCCTGTAGCTTGCATGCGGGCGTCATCCCTACAAAACACATCGTAAGAAATAAACAAACCTAAACTAACTAATTTTGGTGGACACCTCCGTGTCCACCATATTATTGCTAAGAGTTTTGTCCAGATTTACAGGGATGGGGTCTCCCCCATGCCTACTCTGGATTCCACCAATAAATTCTTGGATGTGTTGTAGGGCCGTAGTCGGTGGCCATTAACTGTCAACATAGTGTTGCTGTCATCAATGGTCCTGATGTGCACAACACCATTCCTGATAAGCTCTACCACCTCATACGGTCCCATCCATCTCTGCATTAATTTTCCCTTCCATTCCTGGAACCTAGAATCGTACAACAACACCCATTCTCCCTCCTGGAACTGCTTCAGCTTAATGTGATGATCATGCCACTACTTTCTTTGCTTTTGTATGATCTCCATTCTTTGTAAAGCATCCATTCAGATTTCGTCTAGCTGATTCAGCTATCGAACTCTTTCTTTTTGGGCTTCTTCCAAGCTCAGATTTAATTCTAAAGTAGTTCTCAACGTCTTGATTTCAAACTCGATGGGCATCATTGCATTCTTCCCATAGACCAGCTGGAAGGGTGTGAAGCCTGTGGTCGATTTCCACGTGGTGTTATACGCCCATACTACCTCCGGTAATCATGCAGCCCAATATTTTCTATGTTGCTGCATGGTTTTTGTCAGGATGTTCTCAATCTCTCTGTTCATCACTTCCACTTGCCCGTTTGCCTGCGGGTGGTAGGGTGTAGTCTTATTGTGCCGAATTCTATATTGCTTCATCAATTCTTCGATCAACTTGGAGGTGAATTGAGGCCCTTGGTCTATTGTAATCTCTCTGGGGACCCCGAATCATGTAAAAATATGAGCAAATAAGAATTCAGCGACTGTTCCCTCCTTCGAATCCCTCAATGCTTGAACTTCAACCCACTTGGTGACGTAGTCTGTACAGACTAAAATGAATCTCCTTCCTATTGAAGGTGGATTGATTGGCCCCACAAAATCCATGCCCCACTTATCGAAGGGCTCTAGGTGCACTTGAGGTTGAAGGGGCATTTCGTCCCTATGGGTCGGTCTGCCCATTCTTTGGCATTCATCGCACTTGTTGGTGTAGGTGGCTGCATCTTTAAATAGAGTGGGCCAAAAGTACCCAGCCTGTAGGATTTTATAGGCAGTCCTTTTCCCTGCAAAGTGTCCTCCACATGGTTCATCATGACAAGCTTTGAGTATTTCTAAAAACTCTTGTTCTGCTATGCACCTCCTTATAATCTGATCACGTCCTATTTTAAATAGGAGGTCATCAACCCATAGAAAGGAGGCACTCTTCTCTATCATCACCTACTTTTCTCGTGAAGAGAGAGCAGGCGAAGTTCTTCTAGTGGCTAAGTAGTTGGCTATGTCTGCATACCATGACGTTTGTTCATTGATGGTGAATAAATGTTCATCTAAAAATTGGTCTTCCACTACCGCATGATCTGCTGGTATCAATCTGGATAGAAAATCTGCTACTACGTTGTCTTTGCCTGGTTTGTCAACTATTGTTATATCGAATTCCTACAATAGTAGAAGCCATCTGATAACTCTTCCACCAATAGTCGGTTTTCTCATTAAATACCTGATGGTTGCGTGGTCCGTATGGATGAACACCTGGTATCCAGTGATATAATGGTAGAATTTATTGATGGCATGCACAACCACAAGGAAATCTTTCTCCATCACTGTATAGTTGAGCTCAGCCCCTGCTAAGTTTTTGTTGACGTAGTAGATGGCATAAAATTCCTCGCCATCCTTCTGCCCGAGGACTGCTCCAATCGCATTGTTGGATGCATCACAATAGATATGGAATGGTATGGCCCAATTTGGTCCCCTTAAAATAGGTGTAGATATCAGCTTTTCTTTGAGCGACTGAAATGCTCTTTCGCAGTCTTCCATCCAGTTGAACTCCACATCTTTAGACAATAGAGTGTGCAGTGGTTTTGCAATCTTACTGAAGTCGATGATAAATCATCGGTAATACCCGATAGATCCGAGAAAACTTCTCACCTCTCACTGCATTCTAGGGCTGGGTAGGTCCTTGATGACCTCGATCTTTCTTTTGTCAACTTTTATTCCTTCCATGGAGAGATGGTGTCCCAATACGATGCCTTCTCGCATCATCATAAAGCACTTTTCATTACTGAGGGACAAATTATTTTCCTCACTTCTTTCGAGCACTCTTTCCAAGTTCATCATTGCTTCTTCAAAGGTTTCTCCATAAATGGTGAAGTCATCCATGTACACTTCGACCACTTCCCCTATCATGTCTAAAAATATGCTAAGCACCACCCTTTGAAAGGTGGTTGGTGCATTGCATAACCCGAAAGGCAACACCCGATAAGCAAATGTCCCCCATGGGTAGGTGAACATTGTTTTATCCTGATCTTCTTCTCCTATCTGGATCTGGTTGTATCCACTGAATCCATCTAGGAAGAAGAAGTACTTTCACCTAAAAAGTGTATCCAAGACCTGATCGATGAATGGGAGTGGGAAGTGATCCTTTTTGGTCGCTTTGTTCAATGCCCTATAGTCCACACAAATCCGCCACTTCCCATTCTTCTTGGGGACCACCACAAGCGGTGACACCCATTCACTATCAAAAATTGGATAGATGAATCCGATAGACAAGAGTTTTTGTAGCTCCACCTTGACAATGTCTTTCATTGTCGGATTCATTCTTCTCTGTGGCTGCCTGCTTGGAGTCACCTGCTCTTCGAGGTATATTCGATGGGTACAAATTTTTGGGCTGATACCTTTCATATCCGAGTAGTCCCATGCAAACGCCCATTGGTGTTTTACCAGGAGCTCTTTTACTTTTGTTAGCTATGTGGGGGTCAACCCACTGCTGATGTTTAACGTCTTTCTAGGCCCAATGTTTATCTATTGAATGTGGTGGTCTTGGGCATCGACCAATGGTGACTCAAGCATTGTGATGGAAGATTCTCCTTGGAGGAATCCCATGATAGCACCATATTCATCTTCATCCTCCACCAATTCATCTAATGCCATCATCGGTTGGATTATGGACAACTCATTGTCTCCATGCTTGGTCAACGTGGGCTCTCCCAATGAATCCATGGACTGCATGGGGGTGAAATAGTCAATATTTTGATATTTTGTCCATTGGAGATAGTCATCAGCCCATCATGATAGCTGATGTAAGCATCGGCTATCGCCAGCCATGGTCTTCCCAAGATAAGCGGGTAGCCACCCAACCTTGTTTTGGACTGTAAAACCAAGAAGTCGGACTAGATATTCCCATGCATCAACCATCACTATTATATCTTCGAGCATTCCTTCTAGTGCTACGGTTGATCGATCGACCAGTTGCAGCACCATTGTGGTGGGTCTCAGGTTTGTGAGCTGTAGCTTCTGCATGGTCTCTTGAGGCATCACGTTGATGGTTGCACCGAGATCGACTAACGTATTGGTCAAGGAATGTCCCCCAATTTTTATAGTCAACATCTAGGCTGCTTGGGTCTACGTATTTAGGATGACATGCCTTCCCCATCATTAAATCTGCCAACTTACCCATGATATTGATAGTCTGGGTTACTTTCCATCCTGGCTTTCTTAAGCACATCTCCTTTATCACCTTAGTATATATCGGGACGTCTCGGATAGCTTGAAAGAGTGGAATTGTTACTGTAAGATTTTTCAAGCTGGAAAGAATATCAAACTCTGGCTGCATTAGTTTCTTCTATTCTTGCAACCGGTTAGGAAATGGAGCCTTTGTTCTCTCAGCCACTTCTTCTTCCACCTCTTCTATAAGAGGTGTTTCTCCTACATCTACCTCCTCTTCTATCAGTGGAGGTGTCCCTACTCCTAGTTGTCTACCTGATCTAAGCTGAATAGGATTGCAACTAATATGGTACATCGGATACATCTCACCTTCTACATTGTATGTCGATTGATTTACTTTATTATTTGGATTCACCATCGGTTGTGCAGGTAGTTGCGTAGGTCTCACAGTAGGCAAGGCTGGTAGGTTTTGTTGGGGGTGAGCTGGCGCTACGTTCTATGGAGCTGGATTCCATGGAGTATGGCCTCTCCACTATTGCCCAAAATATTGATATGGCATCTAGGGCTGCTGGTTCAGGAATGTTGCTCCTGGGGGTGCGTTGGACCAAGGCGATGGCCCCCACCACCCCATGTTAGGTGGTTGAGGCTGGCCTTGTGGCATGTATGGTCCTCCCCCGTATGATGGCATTCCTATTGGCATATTCCCCATAGGGGGTTGTGGCCAATTCCTCCGATTGCCTATAAAATAGGCTTCAGTGACATCAACATCCTCCTTGATACTAGGCAATTATGGGCACAATCGAGTCTTATGATTTAGTTTGCAGACCATGCATACTCTAACTTTGTTCTCTGGGCATGCATTCTTTGCATGCTTCCCTCTGCATTTCGGGTAGAAATAGGCCAATGCTACTTCATTTTCTTACTTCTTTTTCTCCAACAATAGCGTGTCCATTTGCAATGCCAGAGATGAAAGCATCTCACTTTTCAAATATTCTAGCATGTTGCCTATCTCTATTTTTGTGACCGAAGTAGTTGCTTTCATGGTTCTAGAAGTGGTCTTGCCTCTCCTTCTTGAGTAGTTCCGACATAATTGTCGGATATCTTCCATAGCGTGTTGGTAGACATCACCTCCAAAAATCATATTGAGAGCCTCTAATGATTCATTGTTAAGTCCTCTCAAAAATATGCTTTTAAGAGACTTGTCAGCTAGCTTCGCGTGAGGAGATCATTGAAGATTGAAATTGAATCTCTCCCAGTATTCCTCCAAAGATTCATCCTCCTTCTACGTCATGCTTAGGACCTCTTCTCTGGAGTCTCTTGCTCTCCCGAAGTCTTGATATTGCTCTAAAAAGAGCTTCTTCATTTGATCCCATGTAGCAATGTGTTTATCTCCCAGGTCGATGAACCATCATAGAGCTGCATCGTCTAATGTGGAAGGAAAGAGCTTCAGCTTCTGCGTATCAGATTTGTAATCCATAGACCTACACAGAACATCAAACTTAAATAGAAATAGGTCAGGGTCTTCGGTTGGGTATCCTCTGAAGGTAGGAAGGTGAGCAGGGGATATGTTTTTCATTTTGGTTTCTCCTACTCCTTCCTCTATCGGGAAACTAAAGCCAGATGAAGTCTCTTCTTCGGCCATTCTTTCATGATATGTGGTCTCTAATGCAGTTTCTATGGCCTCACGATCATTCAAAACTTTCTGGGTCAGGGCTTTAAAGTCGGCTGGTGTTATCGTCCGATCCTCTATAACTTTCCATAGTAGGGCTTCCTCTGAGGGTGTCCTCTTAAACAATGGGTTTACAATGGTTTGTTCTTCCCCAGGTTGGTGGGATGAGGAAGCACTTTGCACAAAGTGAGGATTCTCACTCTAGTGGACTACTGGCGATGAGTCGGGTGAATCTAATTCAAATTCGGAGTGTTCGGCTGACTCAGATTTCTATGGACTTTGTTTTATGAAATGACCATCAGGTCCTCTCTTCCTCAATGGACTCATACAAAGTCAGATGGAAGTTTTTTGGGTATTGCAATTAATATAGTAGAGGAACTTCCTTGAAAATAGTGCCAAAATTTTGCGGGCCAAACACAGGTTAAATTTGATCCTATTTTGTCACTGCCCATTCATTTAAATTGTCAGACCAGGGAGCACGTAAACTTTAGAAGTGTCTCAAACAAGATCATTTACAATACCTACTTCTGAGATGAGTCCAACTAATTCTATCATTGGGGGTTTAAAAGAACATCATTCATTCATCCACACCACAATAATTTACGTATGAATAATTAGATCCTTGGAAATTAAATATTCATACATGCATAATTAAATAGACATGAAAATAATTCTACTACAACAATGAAAATAATAGTACAAAAAGCAAACCTATGAAAGTAGGAAACTGATCTAGGAAAGCACAAGTAAAAGGGAAGGAATACTAGCTTGGAGTGGGCCCAAGCTCCAGTAGCTCCCTTCCAGCTGAACACGCGATTAGGAACTCTCGAACTTTATTATAATTGCAAGATAATTACAATACTTCTATCTCCTCAGAATAATCAATAAATTCTGGATATTCTGGATATCTATCAGAGAGGTCTGTGTGTGTTTATATAGCACACACATAGATCTTCTGTTACAATGAAGTTACAATAGTAGTTCAGTCCAGACTAAACTGGGATAGTCTGGTAACCGCAATCGACATCTGCTAAAAATAGTCATCGTTCCTAATGGTAGCACGTTCGCTGATTGGTTCGAGTTGCTTGAGCTGGATTATGCTTCACCTGGTATAGGTAAGACATTCTCGTCCATTGGTGCAACTCCTAGAATTGTCTTGTGTGACGTGGAACTAGAACTACACCGGTCAACACTACCCACACCACTCATTTGGTCAACTGGTGAAATATGGAGGCACCTTCTCTATGAGGAAGGCGCCTTCCTCAAGTGCTTTGGTAGGCACCTTCTTTATGCGGAAGGCGCATACTGATGTTGAGCACCTTCTTCATGCGGAAGGCACCTACTAAGGTTGGGCGCCTTCTTCATGCGGAAGGCACCTACTGATGTTGGGCATCTTCTATATGCGAAAGGCGCCTTGCCTTGTATGGGGTGCCTTCCTTATGCGGAAGGCGCCTAGGTATGTCGGGCGCCTTCTTTATACGGAAGGCACCTTCCTTGAAGAAAAAGGCACCTACCTTCTCTTGGCGCCTTCCTTGAAGAGGAAGGCGCCTAACCACCATGCCTTGATCCTAGGAGAAACAGAGTGCCAGGTCCATGAAGGACCTCGACTGATCCAAATCTGTCAAAACCAACTACATTTCCACACAAACACACTAAAACACACAAATTAGATAACACACACAATTCTATTAAATAATTACATAATAATTCATGAAAGTACACAGTTCCTATTATATTGCCGCATAATAATCAATAAAACCCATACAAAATATGAGCATTTTCGGGGCTCATCATGGGTGACTATACTTTCCAATGGTCCGATCAACTAGAAACCCCTTTTAACATAATAACATTCCATTTCTAGAATCATGATGACTTTTTATAATGATAGGATTGTAAAATACCTATTTATACAAAGGATGTAGAAGTAAAACAAGTCGAATCTTAGGCATTTACAATCCATATGTAAGGATGAACACTACACCTTAATAAACATGGACTACAGTCTAGTCTCTGGTTTGATTCACTTGCAAAGTATATATTTATGTGTTGATGACTACATATTTGTAATTTAAACATGTTGAATGTTTGTGGTGATAATTTTGATTCTTAGATTTTTGTTGTACTCATTTATTTATTTGGAATTCATAGTCTCATTAAGATACAATAGATTAAATTAAAATACTTTGTGTTTTTTTGTGCAAGGGGTTGATTTGTTAAATAGTTGGTTGTTTAGTTGCATAATCCTTGTTATTGCATATGTCTTTATGTTTCTTAATCTATACCACTTTAAGTTCTGGCTATATTTTAGTTTATTTATTCTAGCACCCTTTTCCCTTGATTTTAGGAATAGTTAGCTCAGACTCCAAGGAACCAACCTCCTCCAAAAATTGATCATTGTGGTTCTCACGAGATCCTCGATATTTAAACATTGACCAAGGTTTGTGGGCACACAACATTTCCATTAGATATATTTTTTGACCTGTAGGTCCCTTCTTGGAGGATCACAAATGAACTTGCTAAGACCGAAAGATAGATTTAATCCTTAAAGTAGTTGATATTTAGCATGTTTACAGGGAGGGAAATAGATTAGCAATTTTTTTTAGCAAAATTGGGACTTTTGTAGGAAAGATGCATAATTTGGTAGGAGGATTTCCCATATGGATTAAATCAATTAGACAATTAAGATATCGAGGAGATAATTTGTGTTTTCAAATGGCCCTGATCTGTGATAGTAGGGATACCATGGGAACATTTATTGTTTGTCCTACTCAGTTATTATATAGCTTTGTTGTTTCTCTGTTTTGTGGATCCTTTTTGGTTTGTTGTGTTGATATATTTATTCCTTGTTTACATATGGTTGGTTGATTCACTCTTGTAAAAGGTTTGGAGCACCTTTCAAAATCCCTTTGTCCATCTTATCAAAAAATAAATATTTGAAAGGTTATTTTTTTTAAAGTTGTACTCCTCTTAAAAAACATTCAACATCTGATATAAATATATTATCTAGAATGTCACCCTTAATTAAATAGTATAATTACCATTCAAAGGCAGCGTCTAAGTTTTTTATTTCATTGATGATGCAAATTCTTAATGCTTTGATGAATACGTTTTCTCTTTTTGTAAAAATATTTCTACCAATAATAAAGTATACTTTAAATAGCTATCATGAAATCAATATAAAATAGCCTGATGAATATTTCTTACAACAAAAAAAAAATTCATTTTCAAACAAAAATATAACACTTACCTTCATCTACCACAACCAAATATCTTTAGCTTCACCTTCTAGTCGGGATTAGAATGGCTCAAAGAGGAATGCATATTATTTGAATTTAGCTAAGTGTTAAATTATTTAGTTGACAATTGTATTGAACAATGATTTTCCATTTTTAAGGTGCCTCCAAAATAATCAATCAACAACTCAATTATAAATGGGTCTACATTATTAATTAATATTTGCACAATTTGAGTCTATTATTGTCGTACATTTTCTATCTGACCAATTTTTACAACATGTTTAGTTTAAGAAAGGGAAACTTCACACGTTAGAAGTAATAGCATGCTCATTTGAAAAAAATTATTAAACAAAATTATAATATTGAATATTATGTTTACACAAATGTAATCCCAGTTTACCCATTCTGGTTCTATGGGAAAATTACCATATTGGCCATCAACCCAGTTAACGCATCGACAAAAAAGCCATAATGTAAGTTATAAATAAAATTTTGAGCGCTAGATGAAAGGAAAAACTCTGGATATGAATAGATTTCTAAATACTATAACAGAAGTTTCAGGGCTTCAATTAGGGGGCTATGCAAATTCCAACTGGACAACTTTAATACAAACCGGAAATTTAAATATTTCAAAACTAATACTCCTATAATTTTTATAAACAAAGAGATTACAAATCTAATCTAAGCATTCCACATACTCCAAAACGTACACAAATACCCACAAAAAAATTTACATATGGAAAAGGATCAACTTGTAAGTTTTAACTGGAACTATATTAATTTCTACTTTTTTTTTTCTTATTGGTTGCTCGTCCCGTCGTCTACTCCCTTCCTACAAATGTATCTCTATGCCATAAACCACCTTGATCGTAGGATTATTCTTTCAGGTGGTCATTCCTTTTAAAAAGGATTTAATATTATTTCTCCTTTTTTAGAATTAAAAATTATTAAGGCCATATGCATAAAAATAAATTTTAATTTATTTATTAATAATTATTTATTTATATATTTTTTATTTTTTTAAATTTTTATTCTAATATTGATTAATTTATTTAATAATACCATTAAATTACATTCAATAAAATATAATAGACACACATACATTTACATATACCTCCAAAATTCCATTCTATACAGGCAACTTGATGATTATAAAATATTGTCATCTGTCTATCTAGAATAGCTCCCATGCTTACGACAATTTCCTTGTCGTTGGAGGACTTTCATTTATTTAATGATACAAGATATGTAGCTAAATTGATGCATCCACTTGGGCTTTCATGTACCCATGATCAATTGGTGAGTGTTTTGCTACTAGGGCTATTCTGCACCTACCAAAGCAAAAACCCCACCACTGTGAAAAACATACCACCATCATTTCTCATTTCACTCTTTGATGACATATACCTGCAAAACAAAACCCATTAGTAGTACCTCATCCAAGAAGTATAAAATGAAAATTAAAATTAAGGACATCAAAAGACTCATTTTAGTGTGGGTCATAAAATCTCTCCATACATCCATCTCCTTGTTTCATTTTATCCACCACCTCTCTCCTTTACACACCTCACTTCCACCTCTTCCTTCACCAGTCATCACTCCATATTATACAAACACTACTATGTAATTTTATATTATAATTTCCTTTTTTTTTTTGGTTGGTTAAATTAAAATTAAAATGGGTTTTTATCAAGGATCCCAAAACCTAATTACAACAAGTCATCAGACTTCATCATAAAGGCCACAGAAAATGCCGCAGGAAATCCCAAGGATGGACTTTAGGAAAGGCTTGAGGAAATCCAATAGGAAAACCTCCAGGAAGGCAAAAGGAAAGCCTTCAAGATGGAAGAAAGGAAAACACGTGAGAAACTAAAATTTGAAAATCCCACCTAGCAGGATATAGAAAAGGTGGCAATTACATGTTCAATCTCACCTAAATTCAAAATTGAACAACCCCATAGGTAGGAAAATGAAACAAGCACCAATCCACACTGAGAAAACTAGAAACTATGAGAATTCAACATCCCACGTAGGGGAATACAAGCATATAATAAAGAGTAACATCCCACACAGGGGAGAACCAAAAGTTGAAATATCGAAAACCCATAAGCATTACAAAAAAAACATCTTTAACAACAATATGGAGCAAAGACTCTGCCCAAGGGAGGATCGAAAACCAATAGGGATGCGAGAAGAAAAAATTGAAATTAAAGAGAACCACATCTCGCATAGGCCTAGAAAGTGGAACAACAAACTGAGGATCCTCGTAGGCCACAAAATCCCCTAGAAGTAAGGAAAACTACTTAGAAATCAAAGGAAACAAAGGAAGTAGCTGATGTAGAACCCCAAACACAGGAAAGATATGGGAGGGTTTCATGGAACTGTAACAAAAGTATCTTTAAGACACCAAACTACAAGCATTAAGAATAGGTCCTCATCCAGACCAAAAAATGTAGGTAAAATCCAAATACAACCTCCAACCCCACCAATGAAGAGCTTCAAGGATCCAGAAAAGGAAACACAATAGGATTTCAGTAGCATGAAAACCAGAGGCCCCTACCAAGCCACAAAAAAAATTTAAAGCCCACCATGAATCCCATAATAAAAAAATCCAAATAGTAGCACCACAAGAATAAGCACGTGGTCATACCTAAGCTATTAAGAAACTGTGAAGAGCTACTCCCAAAGACACATTTCCAAGTTGTAGAAAACCACACCAGAAGAACCTTTGAATTCAAGCACCAAGAAGAATCTTGCAAAACCTATGAAAAAGCTAAGATATCTAAGAAAAATATCGCTAAAAAAACCCAAAAATCCTAGGGAATCTCCCAGGTAGGATCCCAGGGATATCCTAGATTCAAGGCACATGAAGGGACTCTTCAAACAGGTAAGGAAAGGTGCAGACAAGAGGAACATTGATCTCCCAACCCAATGAGATCATCTGCAAAGCCATCCAACACAAAATGAAAGGTCAAGAATGTACGAGGGACATGGGATAGGACCAGGGAGGGGTAAGAATAGAAGTGGAGCAGGACTTCCTACGGAAGTCACCTGCAATTCTCCCTCTTTCGATTGTCTTAAGTTTCATTTTTCTTATTCTTTTAATAAGATTAAGATCCATTTTAAATATTATTATTTTAGTTCCACTTATTAAATGTTCTCTTTTGTAATTAACTAAATTTATGGATAAATTAAGAAGGATCACACTAGATATAGTATTATCTCACACACATTCCCCAAGAAGATGAATCCACATAAGATATTCATAACTAGTAAATTATAATATGGTTTAGCATAAAATATTATGTTAACCTAAGATATGAGTACTACTTGAGTTGGCCTTCACCTCTTCCATACACAAAAAGTACTTTTTAAAGTTAGCATTAACTTCAAATCATATAAACAAATCAACACTACATACCAAAAGCATACCAAGTATATCATCCATCTATTTAATAATAGTTATTATTTGTTTATATTAAATATAGTAAATACATAATCAACATGTGATGTAGTGGTAAAGGGGTGATTTGTTTTCAATAGTAGGAAATGATTTAGTCAACAATTATTTCTTAAATGATATCTTTAGTTGTCTAATGATAAGGATTCCATTCTTTAGTCAAAATTTTCTTCATTCAAGGCAGCACACCAACACCTTCACTATGATGGTAGTTTGTTAAGTTGGTAGACAGTAACTTGACAATATTGTGTACCAAGACGAATCTCTAGTTAGAAACTCTTGATGGACCCCTTAGATGACATATCCCTTCATCATCTCTAACAACATACTCCAAGTTGACATTGTCCTTAATGACATGCTGATAGATGGTAGGATCTCCACCGTATCCAAACTCATGTAGAAGACATGGTGAATTACATTTTTTCCACTAAAAATTTATAAAAATAGAGTGAATCAATTGTAAAATCCTGGTACCACATGTTTTTCATATATTTTTTTCTGATAAAAAATAATATTTACCAACTCCATCATTTTAAGTTGCTAATATCTAGCATCCTTTAAGATTTTTTGCATATTACCCTTACTATATCTCTGCTTACTTTTTCTTTGGTATCACACTTTACCAACTTTAGAGCTCATTTTGAAGGTATTTTATGGGTTAAGTGTATATCTCATTGAGCTAGGTGGTTTCAATAATTGTTTTTAAAATGGAGCTCTAGATGAAAAGTTAACCTTTTGGAAAATTCCTTCAAAATAATAAAAAAAATCATCCATTTTGCCTATCATCACTCTTTCTATTGTCTATCATCCACTGTTCGTCATCCCCCTTTTTATTTTTTGGCATCCCCTTTTTTTTTCTCTATCATCCCCCTTTCTACTAATAGGGGATATGTTGGCATCATTCATTAGGCCCTAGATGTTGGCATCACCTTTTTGTTGTTTTTCATCCCCATTTCTACTATCAATCATTTATCATCCTCTTTTTGCTATTTGTCATCCCCTTTCTGTTGTCGATCGTTTATCATTCATATTCCCCTATTTTATTTATCATCTCATTTTTTTCTATCGATCATCCTCCATCTATTATCCTCTTTTTTGTTATCGATCATCCTCTATCTATTTTCCTCCTTTTTGTTGTCTATCATCCATATTTATATTGTTGGTCATCCATCATCCATCGTTACCCTTTCTGTTATCAGTCATTCTCCATCCATCATTCCCCTTTTTATTTTCATTTTCTCCCTTTCTACTATCGATCATTAATTGTTTGTCATCCTCATTTTTGCTATCGGTTGTTCTCCATATATCATTACCCCCTTTTTGTTGTCCATCATCCCCCTTTCTATTATTGATCATCCATCATCTATCATCCTTATTTCTACTTTTGGGCATCCTCCATCCATCATCCCCCTTTTTACTGTCTATCATCCCCCTTTCTACTATACATCGTACACTATCCATCGTCTCTCTTTCTGTCGCCAATCATCCATTATCTATTTTTCCTCTTTTTTCTATCTGTCTTCCCTATTTTAGTTGTTGATCATCAATTGCCTATCATCCCCATTTTAATTGTTTGTCATCCCATTTTTTTTGTTCGTCATCCCTCCTTTTTATTGTTTATCTTCCCTCTTTTTGTTGTTCGTCATTCAAATTTCGTCATATCCATTTTTATGGTCCATCATCTCCCTTTTTATTGTCTTTTGCAAGTTTTTCATTGCTACAGGTCATTTTTCAAGGAGAATCAGTATTTTAGATACAGGAGTATTGTTGTCATGTTAGGTATATATAATAGTGGTATAAGAGGTAAATTTTGTGGGATAAATAAAGTTATTTATAATTTGAAGGCAAAAAGGTCCATGATTTATGCCAACATCTAGGGTCCCCATATTCGTCAATTTCCAATTTTATTTTTGAATTTACATGGTGGAATTAGTAGCCGTCATATTTCTACTTTTAAAAATCCTAATATTTGCAAATTAAGAATTACTTTCCACTATGCATAACTCTCCTTTAAGACATATATTTCAACAATTCTACATGCACCTATGCAAATCCTCCCTGTGTAATAGTAGCACCCCCTTATTCATTCACATTATACAATAAAATAGTATACATGTTCCTTCCCCATCATCCCTCTTTTCTTCTCTCTTGTAACAACCCAAATTTGGCTCACTGGTTGTATAACCCAATTTAGCTCACTACTTCACCAAGATGAAATTTTTGTTGGCTTCATTGACTAGACATAACCTAAGGTAGAAGTTTTTTGAGTTAAAATAGTTTCATTGATCACCCAATATTTAATAAGTACGAGGTATAGAATACTAGTTTTTGGAATTATGACCATTATAGATGGCCTTCCAAGTGGAAGAGATTGACCAAATCACATATATGGTGCTAATAGTGGATCTATATTCTCATCCTCTTATTATGATATGAGAGCAAAAATCCACAACTTGTGGTTATCCTCTAGGACCCATAACACCTAGAGGGTGAATGCATAATTCCTCTTCCTTAACATGTGGAACCAAATCTTGATTATGGTTACATATTCTAAATTTAACATGTAAGGGTGTTTAGCATATATGCCTAATTCCTAGTTGATTGTTTACTTTGCTGGAGTCAACTAGGTCCATATTATTTCTCTAGCTCTAGACATGGTTTTACTTGACAAATTATGAATAATGATAGTTATCCCATACCAACTATCATGGAATGCCTAGCCACGTTTCGTGCTAGTTTATCCCTATTCATAAGTTACTCAAAGAACCATAACTCTACTACTCACACAATGGTCTAGAGGATACATCCCAAAATACCCCTCATTACCTACTCATCCTAACCTAACCTATCATAAAATGGTCATTCTTGATTCACAGTCATTACCTTCTTGTAACTAGTTGGCATTGGGTATCATGATCTGGTTCACCTTCCTATGAGTCAACCAAAAATTTGAATTTGTGGTTTATCAAGATACCTCTTTCAAGGGTAATAACTCTACTCTAATGGGTTAATTTTCTAGTTAATATATATTTATCAATCTATAAAAGGCTTAAAAATATTTAAATATTAAATATATATTAACCCTTAAATGAGACATAATATTTATTCATCTTAATTTAAATATTAAACCTATAATTACCATTTTTTTTTTTAAATAAAGGGGTAAAAATTTATTGATAAAAATTCTGGATTACAAAGTACAGCTGAGCCCCCACCCAGGACTCAAATAAGCAACAAGACAGGCTAAATCACCAGACAAGGTCAACTCCCAAAGAAAACCAAAAAAAAGCAAACCACATTAAGTCTGAACATCCTTATGGATCAACTCCCGTAGGTGTTGAGAATCCCCAGGCGGGAGACTCTCCCAGTTATCAATACTCTGAGTATCCAATAGCTCAGAAGCCCTTTTGGCTAGGTAATCAGAAACCCCATTCCATTCCCTTGGAATGTGCACAAAGGATATAAATTCGAACTCTTCACTCATTCTAAGAATCTGAATGGTCACAAAGGCCAACTGCCAATTAACATCCTCCACTCTTTTGCTGTTTAAAATATTAACCAAAATTTGAGAGTCAGACTCGCAAAGAATCCTGCGCCAGCCAAGAGAAAACCCCCTTTGCAAGGCCTCAAGTATCGCCAGAGCTTCCATAATATTTTTGGAGTGAACACCTTTATAAATGGAAAAGAAAAAAATGACCACGCCAGCAGAATCTCTCCCAACACCACCAATTCTAGCATGTCCAGGATTGCCCCTTGACGACCCATCAGTATTAATTTTTAAAACTCCTCTAGGGTGCAGTCTCCATCTACCCTCTCTCCTAGCCTTCTTGCTAAGCTGAGGAATCCTACTAGGGCTAGAAGAATTCACACCAACCCCAAACAAACCAAGGGCCTGTCGAACCTTCTCCTCCCTAGAGTCCAAATGGGGGTTCACATCACATTTACTATGGATAGTTTCTTGAACCATACACAGGATCCTTTGCCAGATCTGTTGAACAACCAAATGACTTCCCTAGAAAATGCGACAGTTTCGTTCGAGCCAAATCTGCCAGATGATGCAGGAAGGGCCCAAATTCCATGCCACTTGGAGGAAGGGGGCCTTGGCTGGAGGTCTGCCCAGACTACTCCAAAACTCCACCAAGGAGAGCACATGAAAACAAGGATGGTTCCAAGCACTCCACCAACAGTGCCAAATGTCTCTGGCAAGGGAGCATTGGAAAAATAAATGAGAAGAGTCATCCTAATTCTTACCACAAAGGACACATAAATAGGGACCCTAAAATCCCCTCTTCCTCAAGTTATCCCAAGTGAGGCATTTATTACGAGCTACCAGCCAGAGAAAAAAGTTACATTTTAGCCAAGCAAATCTATTCCACACCTTTTTCCACCATGTGACAGGGAGACTCCCGAATTTTTGCTTATCAAGAACTTGATAACCATAGGCTACAGAGTAGGTTCCCTTGGTATTAGGGTTCCAAGCCAGAATGTCTTTATCCATCAATGAATAACAGTACCTCCCTGCAAGAATAAGAGCAAGCACCTCTCTATCCTCGGCCAATCCCCCTTGGGGCCATTCCTGCGGATATTTCTATTTGTATATCTCCATATTTCCAAAATACTAGATTTTTTTAAAGTCCTCCACATGAGACCAGCCCGCTTCCAAGAAAAAAATGCTTAGAGAATGTAACCTGGGATATTGAGTCAAGATAGGAGGGTGGCCATCCCAAGAATCCTCCCAAAAAAGAACATCTAATCCCCGATTGCAAATCCAGAACAAACCCTGCTTAATTAAATTAGCTCCTCTTTTCAGAGTGTCCCAGATAACAAAACCTTTCCCAACCAAACTGGCTCTAGGGATATCTGCCTCAGAAATACCTCTCAAGTATTTATAAGATAATATTTTAGCCAAAATATGATCTTGAGAGGTACACCATCTCCAATAAAGTTTCGTAGCCAAAGCCTGCCCAGAAAGAGTTGCTTGTTGCAACCCAAGACCTCCCTCTTGAACTGGCCTACAAATGGAATCCCATCTAACCAAACTCCATTTAGATTGATCAAGTTTTCCAGACCACAAAAACTGTCTTAACAAAGCATCCATGTCCTTGATGAAACGAGAAGGAGTTGTTTGCACAAAACACTTGTAAATGGGTAAAGCTTGAATAATAGATTTTAAAAGCAATACTCTACCTGCAGAGGATAGCCATCTAACAGTCCAGTGATTTACCTTCCCTCTAAAATTATCAAGTATAGACTGCCAAGAAGATCTAGGCAGAGGATGAGATGAAATCGGGATCCCAAGATAAATGAAGGGGGGAGTCCCGACCTGGAATCTTAGAATGCAAGAAATCATGGCTTGAATAAGAGGGGGGGTATTGAAGAAGAAAATAAAGGATTTGTCCTCATTAATCACCTGTCCAGAAGCACCAAGATATATGTCAAGAGACTGTCTAATGTTTCCAGCTTCCTTGATAGTGGCAACTCCCAACAAAGCAGTATCATCAACAAATTGAAGGTGGGAAAGAGGTGACAAACTGTTATCCCACTTCCACCCCTAAATGAGACCATGCCTGACCTGAGACTTGAGTAATCTGCCCAACCCTTCTGCCATAATGATAAGCAAATAAGGAGATAGAGGATATCCTTGCATCAATCCCCTTGAGGCCTCAAACAACTCCACTGTCTTATTATTAACAAGAACAAAGAATGAGGAAGAAGAAATACAACTCATCACCCATCTAATCCATTCCTCCTCAAATCCAAAAGTAGCAAGAACTTTTCGAAGAAAGGACCATATAACTCTGTCATAGGCTTTTGCCATGTCCAACTTAATGAACATAGTTTTATCCTTAGAAGTTTCCATTGAGTGAATAGCTTATGTAGCAATAACAACCCCATCCATGATTTGTCGGCCAACAACAAACCCACCTTGCTCCTCAGAGATGATTTTTCTCAACCATATCTTCAGCCTCTCAGCAATAATTTTTGTGATGATCTTATATACAACATTATAGAGAGCAATAGGCCTGAACATATCTAGGGAATTCGCTCCCTCTTTCTTGGGAATAAGCACCACAAAGGTAGCATTTAGGGCCCTTAGCATCTGTTTGTTCTTTTGGGACTCACGGACCACTTCCAAAAGGTCAAATTTGATTAACTCCCAAAACTCTTGATAAAACTCAATCGAGAATCCATCCGGACCTGGGGCTTTCCCATTTTTCATCTTGAATACAACACTTTTCAGCTCCTCAAGGGAAATTGGATCCATCAAGTGCTCATTCATTTCTCTAGAAACAATCGAGGGAATACAGTTTATAATAAGTTTTTATTCCTCATCATATGAGAGGGCATCCTCATTGAAGAGAGAGGAAAAATACCTCTTAGTATCTTTTGAAATATCCCTAAAAGAAGAAAGCAGGGAACCCTAAGAATTAACAAGAGATGTAATCAGGTTACCATTACGATGAGCCTTAACAGAGTTATAAAAGAAGGTTGTGTTCCTATCCCCTTCCTGAAGCCAATCTACTCAAGCTTTTTGTTTCCAAAAAATTTCTTCCCTCAGTTTCCATTCAGCAAGGTCTTTTACAGCCTCAGATTCCTCAACAAGAAGCTCCTTTGTGAGTCCCTAATCTCTAATCTTCCTTGAGGCTTCTTCCACCCTCCTAAGAGCTACCAGCTTAGCCACAACAGATTTCACAGATGGAAATGGATCGAAATGTACATTTTAACCAAAACTATGCCAATTTCCACTTTCTTTTCCCTTGTTGGCTGCTTCTCCCATCATCTTCTCCCTTCCTACTAGTTTCATAGTGATTTTTTTAGAAACACAGAGGGTATCTCTTAGATACAAATGTATCTCCATGCCATCAATCACCTTCACCATAGGCTTATTCTGACATGTGGTCATTCCTTTTAAAAATGATTTAATATAATTTCTCCCATTTTAAAACTAAAAAGTATTAAGGTCATTTGCATAAAAATAAAATTTATTTTATTTGTTAATAATTTTTAATTTATATATTTTTTTATCTTTTTATTTTATTTTAATATTGATTAATTTATTGCAATAATACTATTAAATTAAATTCAATAAAATGTAACAGACACACATACATTCATATATACCTCCAATATTCCTTCCTATATAGGCAACTTCATGACAATAAAATATTTTCATCTACCTATCAAGAATAGCTCCCATGTTTGTGGTAATTTCCTTGTCATTGGAGGAATTTCATAGAAAAACATTCATTAATTTAATGATTTGAGATATAGATCTAAATGGATGCATCCACTTGGGCTTTCATGTACCCGTGAGTCATTTGTGAGTATTTTGTTGCTAGCACTTTCTGCCACTACCAAAGCAAAAAACCCACAACTGTGAAAATACATACCACCATCATTTCACATTTCACTCTTCGAGAATTTGTACTTATAAAATAAAATCCATCAATAGTACCTCATCCAAGAAGCATAAAATAATAATTTAAATTAAGGAAATTTATAATTGTAGTCAAAAGACTCATTATGGGGTGGGTCATAACATTCTCCCACATTGAAATAAATACGGTGCCATGTGTTTTCAATGTAAACTTATACAGTGTTCAAGATATATACATATTTATTTAAAAATAAAAGAAAAATGTTCTTTCATGACATGTACGTCTTCCCATGTAGTGTTTTTATTAGAATATTTATCTCATTGGATCTTACATTGTTCCAAATTTCTTTTTCTTAATTTCTTTGTTCTAAAAGGGATTATTCAAAATAAGACGAACTTCAATATTGATGGGGTCCAACATCTACAAATTTGATATATTCCAAACATAATATGGATCTATAATATATTTTGTAATGAGGGACACATGGAAGGTTTCATGGTTTTTTGACAAACTAGGTGGTAAAGCAAGCTTACAGGAGATAGTACTGATTTTACCTATAAGTTCAAAAGATATGATAAATATAGGGTCAAGTTTAGAGGACTTAATGGAGATTTTTCTAGGTTTCACCTTTAAGAAGATCTTATCTCCTATAGAGAATTCCCTCATTGTTATCTTTAAATCTGCATTATTCTTTGGTCTGAAGCTTCTTTGAGTCTTTGGTGTATCTTTTTAATTGTTCCTCCATATCCCTTAAAATATCTGGTTCTATCATTATCCAATCCTCTGGATTATCCTAAGATAGAGGAGTTCTACATTGTCTCCCATTTAGGTCTTTAAATGGAGCCATTTCCAGAGAAGCATAATGACTATTATAAGCAAAAATGGATAATCTTCTCATTTGATGTTATATCATATTGTCTCTATGTCATATTTGATCATGATTCGCTTCTTTGCATTAGAACCAATGTCTATTGGTGTTCCAAAAGTACCTCATCAATACTTCAAATATGAATATGTAGTTTGGCTTGACTTATACAATAAAATTTATGAAGAAAGATTCCTTTTTTTGGCTAAACCACTCAAGGACAAGATTGGAAATCAAATTGTTAGTATGATGGCATATCGACCTATTAATTTCATCCTTATTAAGACTCTACCTTTGTACAAAGAATTCTTTCGATGATATTTTATCATGTAATATTATTTAACCAATTCAATACTTCCTTGAGTCTTGTTCAATTGTTCTAGGCCATTCTTCCATCTTCTTAACAATATTTGGTCTGATCCTCACCCAATCCTTTGGATTAGCAAATGATAGAGAATATTTATGTCTTCAATATATTGGTCAACCCTTTCTGATTGGCCATATATCTCTAGCTGATAGGTAGTACTGATGTTTAATTTAGTATCTAGACCTGATTCTATCTTGCCAAAAGTTTGATGTGAATCAAGAATCTTTGTATGAAATAATAACTTTCAAAAACCTATGCAATCGAACTATTTTTTTTGAAAACATAGTTGTAATAGCAGGTGTGTCATATTGTATATTTCTAGGTATAAAATGTGTAAATTTGGTCCATTTTTCTACCATAACAAGAGTAGTGTCATGGTAAAATATGGTTTTGGGTAAACCAACCACAAAATCCATGGAAATAACTTTTCACTTTTTTATGGGAATAACATGTGGGTACAATATTCCTATTGGATGCAAATATTCACTCTTTACATTTTAACATTCTAGACACCTAGCCACAAAATTATTGATATCCCTTTTCATTCCTAGCCTATAAATGTTTTTCCTTAAATTCTCCTACATTTTACCCCACCTGGGTGTGCAGAGTAACTAGTACAATGTGCATATTTTAGGATAACATCCCTCAACCCACATGTATCTGGAATACCCATTTTATTTTTGTAGAAAAATAAATCATCCTTGATTAAAAAATCCTTGTCCTTATTAGGTTCAAAATCAACCTATGCTCGACACTTACCATAGTAATCATCCTTCTATTGATACATTTTGACTTGTTTATTGAATTCATAATATCATTGAGATAGTAGTCATGTGATTTGTCCTACTCAAAGCATCTACTATCTTGTTTTATTTATACTTAATATATTTAATAACAAAATCATATTCTACCAGAAATTCCATCCATTGGTATTATCTTATATTCAACAATGGTTGAGTAAAGACATATATCAAAATTTGGTGATTATTTTTTAGCTCAAAGAACTTTATTAGCAAATAATGCATGTAAATTTGTAATGCATGCACAACAACTACCAATTCCAATTCATAAGTACATAATTCATCTCATGTTTTTTTACGCTTTCATGATTTATAAGCGATAATCACCTCATCTTGTGTTAGGAATCCTCCTAAACCATAAATTTTCTTAAAGGATCAGGTATTTTAAGAATCAAAGTAATTATTAGTTTCTCCTTCAAAATATTGAAGGCTTCCTCGCACTGGTTTGTCCATTTAAATACCTTCCCTTTTCTTTGGAGGTTTGTGATGAGATGGATGATTTTTAAAAATTTCCTTACAAAATGATTGTAGTAATCTACCATTCCATAAAACTACGTACCTAAGTTACATTAGTGGGTGTAGGCCAATTTATGATAGCTTCAATTTTTTTATGATCTACAACAATTCCATCAGTAGAGATCATATACCCCAAATATTGCACTGAAGAGATATAAAACTCACATTTTGATAAATTTTCTTATACCAATTTTTTTCTTCAATACCTCAAGTACAATCTTCATATGTTGATCATGTTCCTAAATTTGAGAGTAAATTAATATATCATCAATAAATATAAGTACAAAATGATCTAGTTGTTTCCAAAAATATAATTTAAGTGAAAGCACGAGATTTCGAGCAAAGGAAACACTAATTATGCAATGTAAGACGAAATGTAACGCTTTAACCTTATGCACCAAAACAAAGGAAAGAGACAATTTGGAAAGGAAAGAAAAGATGCAAAGAAATCACAGCCCTCTTTATTAAAATATCTTATCCTCGGTTACATAGACGTCTCCTCCCCTTTTAGGGGCTAGGAGCGTTAAATTTGTCATTGTTACAATGTGCGATTTAGTCTTCCTCCTTTCGCATGCCCACGATTGCAATGGGCGGGCCAATATGATGCCACCTCTAATGTCGATGAGTTCTTAACCTTCGCTGCTTCTCCTGTGAACAAAGAAACAACCAAGATGTCAGTAGCATCTCTCTAAAACTAACGAAATATGCATGTGAACATTTGCCTGAAACAGTAATTACAGTGAGTCCAAATGGCTTCAAAATTTGACAGAAGATAAGAAAAGTTACCGGAAGGCCACTGCCACTGAGACAGCTGGCCAATCTACCTTCAACTGGAATTCGTCCCTGGGAAGGACGAATTCTGACTGCAATTCGTCCCTGGGTGGGACGAATTCTTCTGTGTTGAAGAAACCGACCTGCTGCTGCTCCAATGTCGGATCCCGAGACCTAAAAAATGCCTACAAATAGGGGGGTTATGTAATTGGGGCCATTTTGGGACGACCCAGATGGTCGGATTCTCCCAATTTGGCCTCCACCCTCGGGAATTTGAACTCGACACCTATAAGTCAACGAAACAACAAAGCAACACAAAACATACTAAAATCTGACCAAAAGTTACAAAATTGTAGCTATGGGTTAATCAAACCTAATAACACAAAATGCAATCTGAAAAGTAATCTAAAATGCTCTAAAACTTAAAATATGACTTGGGGAGTGTGGGGATGCCCAAGTGGGCCTCCCACCGTTGGCACTTGATTTTGGAGCCAATCCACCAGGGATGGGCCCAAAACCTCTTAGGATTTGGGGGTCGGCGAATTGGTTGGTTTAGGTGTCCATGTGTTGGATTTGGGTCAGGTTCGAGCTTCCAAAGGCCACCCAACAACCTCCCTTGCAAAAGATATTGGTGGATGTGGGAAGGTGAACCAAAAGGGATGCAAGTGGGTCTTCAACTCGGCAGCACTTTGTTGCTTGAAATCTCCTTCAACCTGTATATTTGGGTGAGAAAAGTCCCACATTTTATAGACCCAAGGGGTCTCTTTTGGGAGGGAAGCACAAATGCCATGTGTTGGTCATAGGCGCCATGTGGCAGTCTTGTATTCCCATGAGGGAGGGGAGTCCTCCATTGACTTGAGCTTTGATAAATGCCTTTTGTGACAGTCTTCTAACGGCCCCTCTATCCACCTACACACGCGTGCAAGGCAGAGTCATTAATCGACCGTTCGGGCTGCCACTTGGCACCATTTGCCTTTTTGCCCGTTAAGCTTAGAATTCGTCCCACCTAGGGACGGATTCGAGATCCGTCTCCGGGGTGGGACGGATTCTATTTTGAATTCGTCCCTAGGTGAGACGAATACTGGGCAAAGTGTCCAAGTGTGCCAAATTGCTTCTTGACCTTACAAAATTGCTATGAAAGTGGTTAAGACCATTGTTTAACCTCTGAGGGCTGCCCTGGGGGCTGTGTTTGTCAAAGCGATCAGTGTTTGCAGTCACATAATTAGATTGGTGCTATTTTTGTGTCTACATTAAGAGGTTCATAAAAGCAACTAGGGTATTTGTTAATCCAAAAGGTAGAATTATAAATTCATAATGTATATACCTTGTTCTAAATGCAGTCTTATGAGTGTCTTCCTCATGAATCCTTAGTTGGTGATAACTTAATTCAAGATTGATCTTAGAGAAAATAGTGTCTCCCTTTAATTGATCAAAGAGATCATAAATTCTAGGTAACGAATATCTATTTTTGATAGTGATCTTATTGATCGTTTGATAGTCTATACATAAACTTAACGAGTCATCCTAATTTTTACAAATAAAATAGAAACACCCCATGGTGACACACTATGTTTAATTAGTTCCTTTTATAATAAGTCTTAAAGTTATATTTTTAGCTCTTGCAACTCAATAGGAGTCATTTGATAAGGTGATTTGGCAGTCAATGTAGCCCCTAGAAAATATTCTATAGAGAAATAAAATTCCTACTAGGGTGAAATATCCAATAAATCTTCAAGGAACACATCCTTAAATTCATTTAATATGGGGTATTTATGGAAAATATATGATTTTGTTTCAACCTCTTCTATTTTATTTATTTTAACCAATTATATAATTATTTCCTTTTTAATTGAATTTCTAACTTGCAAGGCAAATAATAAATGTGGTCTAAAAGATCCATGATCATAATGGATCCTGATCTACTAAAAACATTCATCAGTGAATTCTAGTGATATTTCTTCAAAGTTAAGGACTTTATAATCTCACCTAGGCGTTGTAGGTGAGTTGGAGAGGAGAGGGCAATCCTCCAAGGGAGTTCCAAGGTTCAAATATCCACCCTACCAAAAAATTGAACTGGGTATCGAAAATCAAATTGACAATGAAGAGCAAGGTCGAGTGTGACTCCCGGGTGACTTTGACGGTGTAGAACCCCCTGTTCGTGGTCTCTCAGACCAAGTCATGCTGAAATTTAATGCATGCTGACATTTAATTAAATCTAAAATAATTTTATTAAATTCAACTATAGAATTTAGAAAATAAAAATCTAAATCCTATGCTTTTTATATCTATATCATCCCTCTCCACCATAGAAGTAGTGGACTCCAATGATTTTACAAGGAAGTGGAAGAAAAATATTATAAATAGAAGTGCCCAAAAATTAAATCTTCCAAAGGTGTTCAATAGAGAAGAGAGATAGACAATATACAAGAGCCCCAAAGAGATCACCAAAAATATATCAAAAGAAGTAATGAAAAGAAAATAAATGCTGAAAAAGGGTCCAATAGGAAGCCCCCAATGGATAACTAGTCATTGCAACCAACAACTACGAGAGAGGAGATCACTAATTGGAAGTTTCACTTGAGGAAAAAGGTACAAAGCATAGCAATTCAAAACAAGGCATAGAATGGAGTATCAGGTACCACCAAAATGCACTCCTTATTACAAAACCATAATCTTGAGAAGAAGAGTTCATAAGTTTCAAATAACTAAGAAGTTAAAGTGAAAATTAATTTGTAATCTAATGCAGAAGTGGTGTTTCTCGAAGGAGTGTTGTAAGTCTTTTTGGTGATGATAAAAACCAACTGAAAAATTTACGAAGAGATAAGCCTACTAGGTGCAAATACAACTCTGATACGTATAGTACCCATGTGATATACTTGATCACATAGAGGGCCATGGTCTTGTGAAGTAAAATACACTTTAAAAAGTATTTAAAGATCATGGGGGATTTAAGGAGTGTCAGATTCAACTGAAAATGCACTCCATAGTATAATAATTTGTTTCAAAGAAGGTTCAGATAGCATAATATGTGGATCATCATAAGGCCAATAAAATATTTACAAAACATCAAAATAATAGTCCTATTGCAACTGGTTTGAAAAGAGCTTTCCAATAACTATATACAAGCCTATACTTGCAAAAGAAGAATTCCTCAAAAAGTAAGAAAATTAGAAGGCTCTCTAGCCCAAAGGAAAAAATTATAAAAATATCCTTTACTATTTATACCAAGAATATTCTAGAATATTTTGCTAATTTTTTGGAAACATCAAAAAATTTAACAAGAATTTTATCTTATCTGCATACATTCCCCCTTATGTCTATGAGGTAATTGTTAAAAGAAACTCCATACAATTAAAGGTGATATAAATAAATAAATTAATTAATGTGTGTTTTAAGTAACTAATTGATTTTTAAATTTATTAGAGAAATTAATTAATTTAAATATAAAATGTGCAAAAATTAAAATATTAGCTTTTTTAGAAAAAGGGCACCATCCAATGGGCACCAACACTCAATTGATGCAATTCAATCAAATAAGTTTCATAATCTGAGAGGAAAAACCTAAAATTCTAATTCAAGCAACACACATGTACAACAACATGATCTCTAGCCACCATAGAATGACTACCTCCTTTAGCTATTGAAAAGTCATTAAAAGTCTTGAATATTTCTTTCCCCACAAATATGGGATATTTCATGTCAACCCACAATGATCGATAAGCTCACCAATAATCCAAACACTATGAGGAAGGCAGATAATCAATGGCAAAAGGTATGGTATGACATACAACAAAATCTAAAAGGGCCATAATACAATAGCTAATAGGTGGTTATAAAATTGAGAGTCGTATAGAAAAGAGGAAATGATTGAAAGACCTCTATTTAAAGATCTAGATACCACAAGAAGGATTGCTAACATTAATTCACAATATATCTCCAAGATAGGTGGATTTCGAAATGTCATCAACCTTAGGGAAGGTTCATACTTTTCTTGGGTGTTCTCCACCATTTTTTCCAAACAAAGAAACTAGGATGCCATTTGAAGATCCATTGATAGGATAATTGTTTTCAATATCGAGACTATAGGGCCATGTTAAGTGTTGTAATCTACTATGAATGGTAACCAAAAAGGTGGGGCAAGGTTCCCTATTATCGTTGTTATTTATAGAAACCTAGATGTTACAATGCATAGGCTTAGAGATGTTATAGCACACAGGCATGTAGTCAATGTCATAGAACACATGCTTGGAAAGTATCAGTAAGAAGAAATCATCAAAATAACCAAGGATGGATCACATCACCTGGTTGGGATCCAACAGATAGGTGAAAGGAGGGCATCATCGAGGAACGATATTGGTGGCCTAGAGTTGAATGACTATCATGTCAAAGATCATCAGGTTGAGTGATGTGGTGCAGTGCTAGAGGGGAGCACTGCTAGTGCATGGATATTTGTGATATGACACAATGACATCATTACCAACTATAGAGAGATGCTTCTTTCATCTATTAATGGTAGCAGTCACAAAGGGCCTCTACCCTATTGAGAATTTTCATCCATGTGTGGGACCTTGCTATGATGCTTACATGGAAAACCACATTTCTCTTTATGACCTCAACCTCATATCATCATAATAACATCCACATATTCTCCCAATATTATCAAATGTGTATCTCCCACAACATATGTTGTAAGGATGTATGATTATATTATCATTTAAGGAGAAACCATCAGTGTCCTCTGACAATAATGTTATCGCAAAATTATTCTAACTAATCCATTACCCTCACTTAAGCTCCAGAGAAACCATAATATTTGCAACAAAACATGTCTTGTCTTTTTTTGTCTTTCAATTCGTAGTAGTGATGAATACAGAAAATAGGGCCAAAGTATTCCTTTGATGGCATAAATGAATGATCAAGTAAATTGTTTCATGGGGGGGAAGCACCAAAATTATGGGTGAAAAATGGTCAACTATGATCCAGAACATGGAGAGAGATCATGTAGAAGAAAATTGGAACGGGGTGTGCAATTTTGCAAAATTAAATTGCATAGGGTAGGGGGAATTTCCATTAGGAAAATTCCCCCTCACACGGAAAGAACTTGTAGAGGATTTGGAGAGCAAGTGGGTAGTTAAAACTCTCTAGTTGTAATTGAGAGGCCTAGGTTCAAATCTCTCCCCTCACATGTTGTGGATATGCTATGTAAAGGTTATATCGTGACCACATAATAATATTTACCCCTTTAAAAATATAGTACATTAATATATATATCATAATAAGGAGATTTAAATGGATTTTGTCATGGAATTTCTAATTAGTAAATGGATAAAAAATTAAAATCTAAATTTAAATTACATATATATGTAATGTAAGCTAATTGAAAAGTAATAATTTTAAATATTATTTCAAATAAATTTATCGTTTTATATTTTATTTAGACTGAGTAGGTAAAATAAAACTTGAATTTAGCTTAGATATGTTGGTTATATCAATATAGTTTTTGACCTTCAATTTTATATTAAAAAAATATCCCATATTTCAAGAGCCATATATTTGCGTACAGTTGTTTTATTGAGACAATACTTGTGCCATTTTATGCATAATTTGAAGAGCTTTAACATGAGTGGTATTACAAAGAAAACTAAGTAGTGTTGAGCGAGATATATCCATGTGAATACAATCATCTAAAATAAGGGTAGTGTTAGGATATTTTTTCAAAAAAGCATTATCTCATCTTTCAAGAGCCATATATTTGTAAAGGATTGTCCAATTCATATGATTCTTAGACCAATTTATGCCAAATTTGAAGAGATTAAAAATAACTGGACATATTAGGAATCTGAGTAGTATTGAGGGAGATACAACCCTATGAATTCATTCATCTAAAACAAGGGCAATGATAATTTTTTCGTGGAAAAATAAATTACAAATATATATTACTCAAGGTTTTGATGATGGTAGGAGCAATAAAGGGCTAGGGAAACAACAAGGTAGGCTATTCCATCTAGACATAGAACTCTTTTAGGTAAGTTTCATTTATCCCTTTATTATATTTAAAGTTCTGGATGTAAATTATAGTAGGTTTATATTCAAATAATATAATCACTAAAGGATATAATGGTAAATTTTAGTAGATATTGAGTTATAGTGTCCTTCCCATGGATTGATTTATAGCTAAATTCTTAGAGTCATCTCTGGTAGTAACGATTAATGAGGACCTCATAGAATAGTGATTATCATTGCTAAAAGATAAGGCAATCATTAGTAAATTTAATGGGTCTTGGACAAGGGCTTCAACTTTGAGAAATGGATTTATAGGAGATGTAAGGCTCCAGGATTGAGTCTATCCTTTCTTACCAAATGTATCTTCCTAGATATTTTCTATTAGAGGGAGAAAAACAAAATTTTAAAAGGAGTCCTTGATTTATGGGAATAGTAGGACTCTTCCTTACCTACTAGTATGAAGGCTTTACACCTAAAAATGTATATCTATCCTTAGTACCAATCTAGGTTAGAATTTATGGGATACCCATTGAAATATAGTAAATGGATACCTTTAAAGTAATAAGCAACACTTTAGGAGAATTCCTTCAAATTCCAAAAACTACAAAACATCGAGTCTTGGCTATTTATACCTATATGTTGGTCATGATTGATATCAGTAAACCTTTACCATAATAAATTATTATTACGTTTGGGGGTAATTTATGGATACAAACCATGGATAATGAATATATCTTTCAGATGTAGAAGATATCACGATATGGAGCATATTGAGAGATCACACCCTAAGAAGATCCCAACAAAAAAATGTAGAAAAATACAATGAAAACTTACAAATGGATATGGATGATGATGGTTCTTAACGTTCAAAAAATAGATCCAAAAAGATAAAATTAAATAAATAGTGAAGAATTGTAATTAAGGATATTGGAAGAAGCACCAATTCTTTTGAGGATATAGCCTATGAAGAAAAAGTACATTAGATTTTAGAGGACATTATACAACAAGGAATTGTCCATTCAATATAAACTCAATTTAGGGATGAATATTCCTAATGAACCTAAGGGATGTACCACATTATATTTTGAATACTCTCTAAATGTATAATACACCATTTATGAGAATGAAAGTGGTAGACATAAGATAGTTTTAGATGTTAATATCTCTACTATTAACAAGAAAATACTAAATAATAAGTAGGATAACTCAAAAGCTTCCTTAGTAGAACCAAGAGAGGATATAGATAAAGAAATAAAAGTTATGATAGAATATTGAAAAATAGAATAATAAGACCCACCCCCAATATTGGTAAGGCAAAAAAAGGAAAACATTCATATTATCAAGCAAGAGCTAGGGAAGAAAGAGAAAACATAGTGAAAGGAACATAATCTAAGTTGGTTAAAATTATCTTTACCAAATAGGAAAATGATATTTTGTAATTTTCAAGAAGGGATAGTAGTCCCTAATGATACATGATTACAATCTCACAGAATATAAGGGGTTCTAATTATACCTTAAATAAAAGGTGTATCAACGACCTTTAATATATATCTAAAATCACATAGGATATTATTTTATATTTTTATTAAAATTATCGACACCTTATAAAGTGGGTGATTTGTTAAGTCATTGGAATTTTTTTATAAATTTGGCATCTGTGAATGCCTATAAATGTTTGAAAATTAATAAAATAATCCAATTGGGTTTTTAACCCTTTGCACTAATATTAGAACATGAAGTTCTTGCCATGTGAGGGGGAATTTTCCTCATCAAAATTCCCCCTCCCCTATGCAATTTAATTCTACAAAATTGCACACCCCCTTCCAATTTTTCTTCTACATGATCTCTCTCCATGTTCTGGATCATAGTTCACCATTTTTCACTCATCCTTTTGGTGCTTCCCCCCATGAAACAATTTAATTGATCATTCATTTATGCCATCAAAGGAATACTTTGGCCCTATTTTCCGTATTCATCACTACTACAAATTGAAAGACAAAAAATGACAAAACATGTTTTGTTGCAAATATTATAGTTTCTCTGGAGCTTAAGTGAGGGTAATGGATTAGTAAGAATAGTTTTGTGATAACATTATTGTCAGAGGACACTGATGGTGCCTCCTCCAATGATAATATAATCATACATCCTTGCAACATATATTATGGGAGATACACATTTGATAATATTGGGAGAATATGTGGATGTTATTATGATGATATGAGGTTGAGGTCATAAAGAGCAATTTGGTTTTCCATGTAAGCATCATAGCAAGGTCCCACACATGGAAAAAAATTATCAACAGGGCAGAGGCCATTTGTGATTGCTACCATTAATAGATGAAAGAAGCATCTCTCTATAGTTTGTGATGATGTCATTGTGTCATCTCACAAATATCAATGCACTAGCAATGCTCCCCTCTAGAACTACCCCACATCACTCAACCTGATGATATTTTACATGATAGTCATTCAACTCCAGACCACCAATATTGTTCCTCGATGATGCCCTCCTTTCACCTATCTATTGGTTCCCAACCAGGTGATGTGATCCATCCTTGGTTATTTCGATGATTTCTTCTTATGGATACTTTCCAAGCATGTGTTCTATGACATTTACTACATGCCTATGTGTTATAACATCTCTAAGCCTATGCATTGTAACATCTAGGTTTCTAGAAATAACGACGATAATAGGGCACCTTGCCCCACATTTTTGGTTACCATTCACATTAGATTACAACACTTAACATGGCCCTATATTCTCGATTTCGAAAACAATTATCCTAGCAATGGATATTAAAATGGTATCCTAGTTTCTTTGTTTGGAAAAAATGGTGGAGCACACCCAAGCAAAGTTTGAACCTTCCCTAAGGTTTATGACATTTTGAAATCCACCTATATTGGAGATATATTATGAATTAATGTTAGCAATCCTTCTTGTGGTATCTAGATCTTTAAATAGAGGTCTTTCAATCATTTACCCCTTTCTACATGACTCTCAATTTTATAACCACCTATTAGCTATTGTATTATGGCCCTTTTAGATTTTATTGTATGTCATACCATAACTTTTGGCATTCATTATCTACCTTCTTCATAGTGTTTGGATTACTGGTGAGCTTATCAATCATTGTGGGTTGACATGCAATATCCCATATTTGTGGGGAAAGAAATATTCAAGACTTTTAATGACTTTTCAATAGCTAAAGGAGGTAGTCATTCTATGGTGGATAGATATCATGTTGTTGTACATGTGTGTTGCTTGAATTAGACTTTCAGGTTGTTCCTCTCAGATGATGAAACTTATTTGATTGAATTACATCAATTGAGTGTTGGTGCCCTTTTTTTAAAAAGGCTAATATTTTAATTTTTGCACATTTTATATTTAAATTAATTAATTTCTGCAATCAATTTAAAAATCAATTAGTTACTTAAAACACACATTAATTACTTAATTTATTTATATCACCTTTAATTTTATGGGGCTTTATTTTAAAAATTACATCATAGACATTAAGGGGAATGTATGCAGATAAGACAAAATTCCTGTTAATTTTTTTGATGTTTCCAAAAAATTAGCAAAATATTCTAGAATATTCTTGGTATAAATTGTAAAGGTTATTTTTATAATTTTTTCCTTTGGGCTAGAGTGCCTTCTAATTTTCTTACTCTTCAAGGAATTCTTCTTTTGCAAGTATAGGCTTGTATATATTTATTGGAAAGCTCTTTTCAAGCCAGTTGCAATATGACTATTATTTTTATGTTTTGTAAAGATTTTATTGGCCTTATGATGATCTAAATATTATGTTTTATGAACCTTCTTTGAAACAAATTATTATACTATGGAGTGCATTTTTAGTTGAATCTAACACTCCTTAAATCCACCATTATCTTTAAAGATTTTTTTAAGTGTATTTTACTTCACCAGACCATGGCCCTCTATGTGATCAACTATATCACATGGGTACTATACGTATCAGAGTTGTATTTGCTCCTAGTAGGCTTATCTCTTCGTGAATTTTTTAGTTTGTTTTTATCATCACCAACAAGACTTACAACACTCCTTCGAGAAGCACCACTTCTACATTAGATTACAAATTAATTTTCACTTTAGCTTCTTAGTTATTTTAAACTTATGAACTCTTCTTCTCAAGATTATGGTTTTGTAATAAGGAGTGCATTTTTGTGGTACCTGATACTCCATTCTATGATTTGTTCTGAATTGCTATGCTTTGTACCTTTTTCCTCAAGTGAAACTTCCAATTAGTGATCTCCTCTCTCATAGTTGTCGGTTGCAATAACTAGTTATCCATTGGGGGCTTCCTATTGGACCCTTTTTCAGCATGTATTTTCTTTTCATTACTTCCTTTGATATATTTTTGGTGATCTCTTTAGGGTTATTGTATATTGTCTATCTCTCTTCTCTACTGAACACCTTTGGAAGATTTCATTTTTGGGCACTTCTATTTATAATATTTTTCTTCCACTTCCTTGTAAAATCATTGGAGTCCAATACTTATATGGTGGAGAGGGATGATATGGATATGAAAAGCATAGTATTTATATATATTTTTTCTAAAGTCTATAGTTGAATTTAATAAAATTGTTTTAGATTTAATTAAATTTCAGCATGCATTATCAATAATTTGTAAAAATAAGGACTTTATGATCTCTTAGCTAATTCGTACCAAAAATGATATCAAATATGTGTATGTCAATTGGTTTTTCCTTGAGGTAAGTTGTAAACACCAAAACAGCACCAATCCGATTATGTGACTGCAAAAACTGATCGCTTTGACAAACACAGCCCCCAGGGCAGCCCTCAGAGGTCAAACAGTGGTCTTAACCACTTTCATAGCAATTTTGTGAGGTCAAGATGCAATTTGGCACACTTAGACACTTTGCCTAGTAATCGTCTCACCCAGGGACGATTGCTAAATTGAAATCGTCTCACCCAGGGATGATTTATGAAATCGTCTCACCCAGGGACGATTGCTAACTTGAAATCGTCTCACCCAGGGATGATTTTTGAAATCGTACCTGGGTGAGACGATTTCCAAGTTTAACAGGCAAAAAGACAAATGAGGCCAAGTGGCAGCCCAGAACAGTCAGTTGATGACTCCTGCCTCGCACGCGTGTGTGAGTGGGCAAATAGGCCATTTGAGGACTGTCACAAAAGGCATTTATGAAAGCCCAAGTCAATGGAGGACTCCCCTCCCTCATGGGAAGACAAGACTGCCACATGGCGCCTATGACCAACACATGGCATTTGTGCTTCCCTCCCAAAAGAGACCCCTTGGTTCTATAAAAGGTGAGACTTTTCTCACCCAAGATAGACAGGTTAAAGGAGTTTTCAAGCAACGAAGTGATATCGATTTGAAGACCCACTTGCATCCCTTTTGGCTCACCTTATCGCATTCACCAATATCTTTTGCAAGGGAGGTTTTTGGGTGGCTTTTGGAAGCTTGAACCTGACCCAAATCCAACACATGGACACCTGAACCAACCAATTCGCCAACCCCCCAATCCTAAGAGGTTTTGGGCCCATCCCTAGTGGATTGGCACCGGAATCAAGTGCCAACGGTGGGAGGCCCACTTGGGCATCCCCACACTTTTCTTAAGTTTTATTTCAGAAGCATTCTAGTTTATTTTCTCATGCTGCATATTGTGTTTCCTATTTGGTGAGTTCATAGCTACAATTTCGTAACCTTTGATCAGATTCTAGTATGTTTTGTGTCGTTTTGTAGTTTCACTAACTTGCAGGAGGCGATATCAAATTCCCGAGGGTAGAGGCCAAATTGGGAGAATCCGACCATCTGGGTCGTCCCAAAATGGCCCCAATTACATAACCCCCCTATCTGCAGGTGTTTTGGAGACCTCGGGAGTTGACATTGGAGCGTGTCAGTTTGGCTTCCCCAACATAGAAGAAATCGTCCCACCCAGGGATGATTTACAATAAAAAATCGTCCCACCCATGGATGATTTACAGTTAGAAATCGTCCTACCCAGGGACGATTTCCAGTTGAAAGTAGATTTTTCGACTGTCTCAGTGGCAATGGCATGTTGGTAACATTTTCTGTCTTTTGGCAAGTTTTCAGGCTGTTTAGAATCATTTTGTTTACTGTTTTAGATAAATGTTTGCATGCATATTTCATTAATTTTAAAGAACAAACACCTTTCATTTGCAGTAGGTGCTACTGAAATCTTGGTTGTTTCTTTGTTTGCAAGAGAAGCAGCAGAGGTTAAGAACTCATCGACATCAGCGACGACATCATCTTGGCCCGCCCATTGCAATAGTGGGCATGCGGAAAGAGGAACATTGAGTGATTGTAATCGAATTCTTTTAACGCTCCTAGCCCCCGAAAAGGGAGGAGACGTCATTGTAACAGAGATCAAGGGATATTAATGAAAGGGCTATGTTTTCTCCATTTGCTTGTGTCTCTTCCAATGTGTTTCTTTTCCATTTCATGCACTTTACATTTTTAGGACTTAAGCATACTTGATTTTGAATGCAATCACAATTAGTGTTTCCTTTGCCCAGAATCTCGTGCTTTCAGTTAGTCACACTTAGTCACCAACCAACAATCACACACCCAATTAAGGAAAACGACATGCATTCAAAGAATCATTGACAAAGACAATCACGCTCCTGCTTGGGGCAGTAAACAAGCAACAATCAAATCAATCAAACACTTGGCATTTCGTGAATCATGAACACAAGGTTCCCCCTGAGTATAAAAATGCCCTTTGCTTGTTCATGACTGATCAATGTCTAAGTTCAAGACACACCTCACCAAAATAGGTTAATACTTGAAATCAAATTCCTTAGCTCGTCAGAAGCAAGGATTCAAGAATGCATGCCCTTTCCATACTTGGGGCATCAAAAGTTGGTTAGGTTACCAAGAAACCCTAATCATTAGTGCTTTGGTTATCTATTTTTGCTTAGCACTGCGTCACCCGTAGTGCTTCCCAAAAAGGGTCATCTTGTAGACACCAAAACAGCACCAATCCGATTATGTGACTGCAAACACTGATCGCTTTGACAAACACAGCCCCCAGGGCAGCCCTCAGAGGTCAAACAGTGGTCTTAACCACTTTCATAGCAATTTTGTGAGGTCAAGATGCAATTTGGCACACTTAGACACTTTGCCTAGTAATCGTCTCACCCAGGGACGATTGCTAAATTGAAATCGTCTCACCCAGGGACGATTTCTGAAATCGTCTCACCCAGGGACGATTGCTAACTTGAAATCGTCTCACCCAGGGACGATTTCTGAAATCGTCCCTGGGTGAGACGATTTCCAAGTTTAACGGGCAAAAAGACAAATGAGGCCAAGTGGCAGCCCAGAACGGTCGGTTGATGACTCTCGCCTCGCACGCGTGTGTGAGTGGGACAAATAGGCCATTTGAGGACTGTCACAAGGGCGATTATGAAAGCCCAAGTCAATGGAGGACTCCCCTCCCTCATGGGAAGACAAGGCCGCCACATGGCGCCTATGACCAACACATGGCATTTGTGCTTCCCTCCCAAAAGAGACCCCATGGGTCTATAAAAGGTGGGACTTTTCTCACCCAAGATATACAGGTTGAAGGAGTTTTCAAGCAATGAAGTGTTGTCGAGTTGAAGACCCACTTGCATCCCTTTTGGTTCACCTTCCCGCATCCACCAATCTCTTTTGCAAGGGAGGTTGTTGGGTGGCTTTTGGAAGCTTGAACCTGACCCAAATCCAACACATGGACACCTGAACCAACCAATTCACCGACCCCCCAATCCTAAGAGGTTTTGGGCCCATCCCTAGTGGATTGGCACCGAAATCAAGTGCCAACGGTGGGAGGCCCACTTGGGCATCCCCGCACTTTTCTTAAGTTTTATTTCAGAAGCATTCTAGTTTATTTTCTCATGCTGCATATTGTGTTTCCTGTTTGGTGAATTCATAGCTGCAATTTCGTAACCTTTGATCAGATTCTAGTATGTTTTGTGTCGTTTTGTAGTTTCACTAACTTGCAGGAGGCGATATCAAATTCCCGAGGGTAGAGGCCAAATTGGGAGAATCCGACCATCTGGGTCATCCCAAAATGGCCCCAATTACATAACCCCCTGTCTGCAGGTGTTTTGGAGACCTCGGGAGTCGACATTGGAGCGTGTCAGTTCGGCTTCCCCAACACAGAAGAAATCGTCCCACCCAGGGACGATTTACAGTCAAAAATCGTCCCACCCAGGGATGATTTACAGTCAGAAATCGTCCTACCCAGGGACGATTTCCAGTTGAAAGCAGATTGGCCGACTGTCTCAGTGGCAATGGCCTGTTGGTAACATTTTCTGTCTTCTGGCAAGTTTTCAGGCTGTTTAGAATCATTTTGTTTACTGTTTTAGATAAATGTTTGCATGCATATTTCGTTAATTTTAAAGAACAAACACCTTTCATTTGCAGCAGGTGCTACTGACATCTTGGTTGTTTCTTTGTTCGCAGGAGAAGCAGCAGAGGTTAAGAACTCATCGACATCAGCGACGGCATCATCTTGGCCCGCCCATTGCAATCGTGGGCACGCGGAAAGAGGAACATTGAGTGATTGTAATCGAATTCTTTTAACGCTCCTAGCCCCCGAAAAGGGAGGAGACGTCATTGTAACAGAGATCAAGGGATATTAATGAAAGGGTTGTGTTTTCTCCATTTGCTTGTGTCTCTTCCAATGTGTTTCTTTTCCATTTCATGCACTTTACGTTTCTAGGACTTAAGCGTACTTGATTTTGAATGCAATCGCAATTAGTGTTTCCTTTGCCCGGAATCTCGTGCTTTCAGTGGCGATCACGGTGGGACCTGTTCCCTATTTTTAAGATCACAGAAAACTAATCGGGTTTTTGTGTTTTGTGTTTTATAGGTACATTTTTTTTGCAGACTGTTAATCGTCTCTGACTGTTACGATTACTTTACTGGAAATCGTCCCACCCTGAGACGATTTTAAAATCGTCTCTGCCAGGGACGATTTATGTTCTGTAAATCGTCTCACCAGGGGACGATTTTACGTCTGCAGATTTTTAGAGCAAAAATTCAGAGGCAAGCTGGAGCAGGCAGAGAAGAGGTAGGGATTTTATCATCTCTGTTAAATTTTCTGTTTCTGTTTTCTATTTCTTTGACTATTTTCATTTTATCCTGCATACTTAGGGAAAATCATTCATGCTTGTTTCATTTTCGCTAAATAAAATGAACCTCACACACTCCACGTAACAATTTTAAACCAAGGAGCTGGTCGTAAGACCCCAGCCCTTGATCAAGACCATTGGTGGATTTCATCACCACCTTGGCTTGATTTGCATCCATTTCCCGATTGTCAACTGTTGTTAGGCGTAAATCCTGACGAAGACAGACCGAGTGTCACTGGGGTGATTCCCATGCGCGCGAGGATAAGTTTTCTATGGTAGGTGCCATTAACAGGACAATCCCCCTTCCGTACCGCCTACGTACCACGTACCTTCTGCTCTCACGTACCTATAGTCTCCCTCTCGTAAGGGCGGGTATATAGAGAGGTTGGTATATCGGCCTGGTTGGTATATTGAAGGGGCTACCATTTTGGGAGTTATATGAGCCGTCATAATGCATTTAAACGATCTTCAAAACCTACAAAAACAAAACAAAACACCAAAATGCACTAAACCAGTTTAGGGCACACCAATAATCCTTAAAAGAGATAATCACGGTTTTGTGAATGTGTGTGCTTAATTATGCTTAGTGTAGACAAAAAAAAATCATAAACGAGATAAAAACTTATTTAGATAGCATAGAAGCACCGCAATGGTGTACACCCGCAGTCAAGCCCAATCAAGGGCAGAAGCTCCGGAAGGTACACAAAAAGCAGGCACAAGTCGCCTTCACTTCAATCCTGAGGATTTGGTCATACCGCCTTATAGGTCTAACCTACAAAAGAATCCAATTCAGAATCCTCGGTGGGGTATGCCTATTCAAAGCAGCCCCTTTCGGGAAGATGCCTTACATGTAGACCTTGACATAAATAGAGAATCACCTCTTGAAGTTAGGCATGAGTGGCCACCGCGCGATGAAGCGCTAGACAGGCACACCGTCCATTTGGAGGGGCAACGTGGATATGGCGTCCCTTCTTTACCTATCATCAGAACAGAGAGACCAAATCCGGAGCGCGGGGCTCCTTACATAGGGCGACCTAACTCCGCCCACCCCCTTTACACCCGTGAAAGGGAGTACGAGGAAAGCCATCGCATTCCTCGAGGGCAACAAACAACGCGGGAACCTTGCATTTCCGCACCGGCAGGATATCATGATCACCCCTTGAGGCCAGAACCTCGAGCACATACCGCTTACCTCGACAGAGGGAAGCGACCCATTGAAACCTTAGACCAGCAAACTCGAGGTAAACACATAGGAGAAACATTCGAACCTCCTGAGCAAAATAGGGTAGACCAAATTGACCCAGCGGTCGCCAGATATACCACCCGTCAAGCCCAAACCATGCGGCTTAAACCAAGTTATCAGGAAATAGAGTACCGACACCGCTTGGATAGAGAACGCATGCAACGCGAAGCGGATGAGTTACGCTATGAAATACCTGAGAGGGGGCCAACCCCTCGCATCCAAAGAGCTGAACAGTATGAGAGGCGTAATCCGTTGGTGCAGGACAGGTCTCCACGACCTCGTCAAGCTCCACCTCCAAGACCTCATAGATTCGAGATGGAGGCAACTCCCCGAAACAATGATGGGTACCTTCGGCAAGAGCTTGATCGGGGTCATAGGTTTCGCCCGAGAGACTCCTCAAGAATTTTACGAGGAGTATGAACCGGAAGAGGAATATGTTGAAACTCCCCATCAAGGCAGGGAGGATGCCATTCGGCCACCCCTCCATAGGCCTCCGGTTTACCGTAACTTGCAACAAGAGCGAACAAGAGAGGAAGAAATAAAATCTTCCGATGCATACCAAGCGCTATTGGAGCGTTTGGAGTCTGTGGAGACAAAAGCTGCTGGGCATCAAAAACCCACATTACGTCTACTCCGCAATAATCCGGTGCATCCCTCAGTGCCTACACCTCTTTACCCCGAACACTTCAAGTTGCCTCAATTGGCAGTTTTTAAAGGTGAAGAGGACGCACAGGAACACGTTACACGATTTCTAAGCCAATGCTTCGGCATCCAAGATAATGACGCATTGTTGCTTAGAACATTCATAACCACATTCGTAGGCCCTGCCTCGGATTGGTTCACACAACTGCCCAAACACAGCATAAGCAATTTAGATCAATTAGTAGACGCGTTTCTTGAACGCTTTGCCTTCAACACAAGGAAGAAGGCATCACTAAGTGATTTAGCGAGCCTCAAGCAATTTGAAGAGGAAACAATGGCAGCGTACGGGAATCGATGGAGAGCTTTGCTTTCTAGGTTACCCTACCGTCCTCCTATGTCTGATCTCACGTAGATGTTCGCAAAAAGTTGCTTAAAATCAATCTCCGGTCTATTGTTGCTTGCGACAATACGACGGCTTAGAAGAAGCTTTGGCGCAAGCCGAGTCATAGAAGAGATTAAGATAGGCGAAGGCGCAATTGCCAAGCCTAAGAAGAAAGAGTGGAATAAAACCACTAAAACTGGGACAACGCAACCACAACACGCTGCAGTCAACCAAGTTGCGATAAATGTTCCCGCGCCTGTGCAAGAAACGCAGCCTCAAAAGGCTAACTACCAGGCGGTGCCTCCTGCTTATGAAAGAGATAATAGAAGACAGGAGCAAAATTACCCGCGTCGCCCTAGGCAAAATTTCACCCCATATGCGGAGTCTAGGGACTCCTTATTTGACCGCTTGTCAGCGGCAAATTTAGTCACTCTGTCGGAAATCCAAATTATAGACCCTAACATTCCCAAGCCTAGGGGGTACAGAGAGGAATTGTATTGTAGATTCCATAGGCGCGAGAGGACATGACTTGAATGGGTGTTGGAAATTCAAAGACCTAGTCCAGGATTTGATCGACAATAGAACATTGGTTGTGGACAACCCCATCGCACCAAACAACCAACAAATGGGGGTATTCAAGGACCCCTTGCCAGCCCACGAGGCACAAACAAAACCACTCCAGATTAACGAGGTGCGACAAGATCTTCCCACACGGGGATTTGTGGGAATGATTAGCATAGTAACAAGGAACAGAAGGTACCCGACAGCTGCCCCTGAGGTAGCTACGAAGGAAGTTCCGGCAACATCGCATCCTCAACAACGCCCAACGCAGTTACCTCCGCCTAGACCCGAGGTCACGATACGAACCAAACTCACGCGAGTTTGCGGACCACGTCGGCTAGGCTGTCCATCTACGAGCTTATTCAACAATCGGCTCCCCATAGAGAAGCTCTTATGGACATTTTAAAAGCCATTGAATTACAACCCCACGAGGCAAATTCTTTCAACGCCTTCGTGGGACATGTGAAACAATGTACGGAGCCGGTCATCACATTCAGAGAAGATGAGGTCAAAACGATATCAAATGACATGGCGGATCCACCCCTGCACGTTATCGCGCGGGTCAACGGGATTCCGTACAAGAGAGTGCTGATAGATATTGGCTCGTCCAGTAACATCATAACCACTGCAGCCTTAAAGCATTTGAAGCTGCCAGCCTCTCACATCACAGCCTCCACGTACACACTGCGAGCTTTTAATGATGCAATATGCTCGACAGTCGGCACAGTCGTTCTGCCAGTCCAGGTAGGACAAAAGTCAATACCTACAACTGTGCCATGTCTTTGGAAGGTGAAATGGCTTATAATTTACTGCTAGGGCGGCCTTGGATCAGGGATATGAAATGTGTCCCTTCGATCGCCCACTAGTGCTTGAAGTATGCTTATGAAGGAGAAATACATGTAGTCCCAATGGACTTAGAGCCCTTCAAGTATTGCAATGCGGTACAATTCATACCTCAATCGACCCTCCCTTCAACGCATTTGGATTTCCAATTAAATCCATCTAAACAAGGTCCAATACCGTAGGCACCACTGGTGGCCAACAAGGCAAAATCCCAGCCAGGTGAGACTTCATCATCGGCTCCTTCATCATCAACGCCACCTATCATGGCCCAACAGAAGGACAAGGGAAAACAAATCATGGAAGAGGTTAAGCCCTTAGAAGAAAGGTTGCCCACAATTTCAACAATAACAAGAGAGGAAGCGCCCAACGCAACGGAAACCAAGATTCCTGAACCACCAAACATGGAATGGACTCGGGAAGGACTACCGTTTCCTCCCACCCAATCATCAACAATCCTTGTTGAAATGGCCAGTACGGGCACTGGGGGAATACTTAGTGCAAAATGTTGTGGCAACCCCCACACTTGGAGTCGAGTACAAGACATGGGAAGACCTCGCCTTCCCATTGGAACAATCGTCCCTCTAGGCTACCCACCGAACCAGACAAATTTTGTGTATGGGGGCTTTGATCATGGTCTTGAACCATGCCAACAAAAGGAAACAGACGAAGAGCCTTTTGTTGAAAACATCAATTATCTGTCAAACCCAGAATTTGCCCTAAAATATCTCGGCCAATGCAATTGGCATGGATACTGAGCTTGGCGAGATATGAGCAAGGGATGCAGATCCTTTGCCAACCAAGATATCAGATGCCATATGACAAGTCGGGGGTAGGGTTCAACCATCCCCTGCCATTAGACATCTTGGTTGAAAATATGCAAGGCCTAGAAATAGGCAACAAGGGGGGATTGGCATTGGGTCCTTATGCCAATCCGAATACAGAATACACATTGGGAGACTACCTCCCATGGTCAACAAACACCCCTGGCAACAACAGTAATCCCTCTTCTTTGCTAGAGAGAGGCGAAAGTTCAGAGATTAATCCTCAAAGAGAACATCAACGGCTGCCGGACATCTTTACGAAGCTGTTCCCCTTAGAGGTTCCAGATGAAATAACACAGTCTCAAGAGAATCAGGTCCCTCCACTAAGAGTGGAACAACCGCAATGGGACCAGATTAATTCACTGGAACGGGAAGAGTCCTCAACGTCGCAAGCAACAAGATGCTTGAAGAGAATGAACAATTTTGGATCTATGAAAGTGATTCGAGAAGATGAGGCCGAGATGATCTATCTCAGACATGCGCGACAAAATCACCGCGCTCTAACTCATGAAGATCTAATGGGACAGATGGGTATATTGTTAGGACATGAATGGCACGTAGACCCAGCGAGGTGGGACCAAGTGTTAGACCTATGGCTCCAAATTCAAGATGAGCATCGTCCACCTCGAGATCCCATCATGACAGCGGTGCCGAGGGAAGACCCCGCCTTCCTTTTCACACATAGAGATGAATTTGCACCTAGAGAGGATCCATTCGTGCCCATACCTCTAGAGCCGGATCCGAGTATAGGGAACATCTAAAAGAATCAAGTCATCACACCCGCGGTTATGGAGACCAAATTCATTCCATCCACATGATCTCCATTGATTTGACCGCACCCATCCGCAATCCGACCGATCCATCATGGTCATTGCATCTAGACATGGATGCCATCGACTGGGATCGCGTCAATTCACCATTGTCACCATCAGAGTACTGGCCTTTCGGTGAAATGCTTCATTTTACCCCAAGGACAACTCAGGATATTTTTCAAGCTGAAGAGGAACCCGAGGTTCCAAACGTAGATCTTAACTCAGGTGATGATATCCATTTAATCCCAACTCCACATCAGTTGGAGGACGGATCTCACATGTCAGTCGAGGAGACGACTGACGTAGACATCGGCACAGATTCAAAGAATCCACAGATTATCAGGTTGGGGGTAAGTCTTTCCCCCGAAGAGCAAGCCGAATATATTGCCCTTCTCAAAGAGAAGAAGGAAGTTTTTGCATGGTCGTACAAAGATATGCCAGGGCTAGACCCGTAGCTAGTCATGCACAATTTAACGCTTGATCCGAAAATCAAGCTCGTAAAGCAAAAACTAAGAAAGATGCACCCAACAGTGGCCTTGATGGTCAAAGACGAATTGCAAAAGCTGTTGGATGCACAATTTGTCATCTGCGTGGATTATCCGCCATGGTTGTCCAACATGGTTCCCGTCAAGAAGCCCGACGGGAGGATTCGCATATGCACCGACTTTCGAGACCTAAACAAAGCGAGTCCTAAGGATGATTTCCCCTTGCCAAGCATCGACGCATTGGTAGACGCTACAGAAGGTCACGAAATGCTCTCCCTAATGGACGGTTTCTCAGGATACAATCAAATTCGTATCAATCCTGAAGACCAACTCAAAACGGCATTCACAACGCCTTGGGGGACATTTTGCTATAAGGTCATGCCTTTTGGCCTTAAAAACACTGGCGCTACATACCAACGTGCTATGACGTATATCTTCCACGATTACATGCACAAAACTTTGGAAGATTACATGGATGATTTGTTAGCCAAGTCTCTCTTGCGCTCAGATCATCTCGGTGACTTAAGCAAGATTCTCGATCGCCTCATAGAGCATAAGGTCAGACTGAATCCCAAGAAGTGCGTGTTCGGCGTCACATCTAGAAAACTCTTGGGTTTTATAGTCTCAAAAAGAGGCATCGAAGTGGACCCAAACAAAGTCAAGGCAATCCTTGAAATGGCTCCCCCAACCACTATCAAGCAGCTCGAAGTACGCAAGGAAAGGTCGCGTCGATTAAACGCTTCATAGCGCAATTATCCGACAAATGCCGACCCATGAACAAATTATTGCACAAGGGGGTCACATTTCATTGGGATGACGAGTGTCGATCAGCCTTTGACGAAATCAAACAGTACTTGGCTTCGCCGCCAGTATTGGCACCACCTAGACCAGGTGTGCCGTTCTACTTATACATCTCAGCTACTGAGGTGGCACTGGGTGCAATGCTAGCCCAGAAGAATGAACTTCACAAAGAACAGGCTACTTACTATCTTAGCCGCACCCTGGTCAGTTACGAACTTAACTATGCATACGTTGAGAAACTGCGCTTGGCAGTGGTGTTTGCTACCAAGAGGCTACGCCACTACATGCTGAGCAACACTACGTATGTTGTGTCTAAGGAGAATCCATTGCGATACATGATGAGTCGTACTTATCATAGTAGTCGCACGGCGAAATGGATCATGTTGTTGACGGAATTTGACATTGAGTTTATTGGGCAAAAATCTATAAAAGGACAAGTCATAGCCGATCAACTAGCGGAGGCTCCTCTTGAAGACGATCAGCCTCTGGTCATAGAACTACCCGATGATGGGGTCTTCCATGTCTCGAGAATCGCCAGATTCGATGAGCTCGAGTCTCGGGCCGACATAACCTTATTTTTTGATGGTTCTAAATGCGAGCAAGGTGGTGGCGCGGGAATTGTATTCTTCACACCGCAGGGCGCTCCAATGCCCCTGTCATTTAAATTAAACTTCCAGTGCACCAACAACAATGCAGAATATGAAGCCTTGCTCCTAGGTCTTCAGACAGCAATCGCCATGAACATCAAAAGATTGAACATCTTTGGCGATTCGCTGTTAATCGTCAATCAAGTCAAAGGGGTATATCAATGCAAATGCCCAGTTCTAAAGGCCTATAAAGCCCTCGTGGACAAATTCTTGGCAAAACTTGAGTGGTATGACATCGAGGCACTCCCTCGATCATCGAATCGTTTTGCGGACACAATGGCCTCCTTGGGGTCACTAATCCCGCAAGACCTTTCCGGTGATATAACAACCATTCAGGTCAAAACCTTATCGCAACCCGCGATGGAGCGCGCAAGCTCAGACTTGATGCCGAGGAGTCCACATGATCCGAGATCGAACCATCTTCGGATAAGTTCTTTCGAATCCGAGACTGTTTGAAACGTGCCAACTGGGGGTCTTTGTTTTCCCCCACTCCCATTAATAGCAACACAACGCTATTCTTACAAGTTCTATCCCAATCAGCATTTGTTAGGGAAGAACTTCAAAAGGGATTGGCTGTTCATACTGTCGAGGTTTCTGATAAACAAGACTGGTATTTACCCATAAGAGACTACCTCAAGTTAGGTAATCTTCCCTTTGGATTGACGCACGCCGCAAAACGAACATTCAAACAGAAAGCGGCAAAATATGTCTTGATAGGAGACATTTTGTATCGTCGCAGCTATGACGGAATTCTTCTTCGATGTTTGGACCAGCAAGATTCCACTTGGGCAGTCGCCCAAGCGCATGACGGTACATGTGGCGGCCACTTCAGTGGTATGGCCATTGCAAAGCGCATTCTTCGCATGGGCTATTATTGGCCATCTTTAGAGCGAGATTGCTACGCGTATGTCAAGAGGTGCATGAAATGTCAACATCATGCCAATTTAATGCACGCACCTTCCCAGGCCCTACAGAAAGTCCAGTCTGCTTGGCCATTTTCGTAGTGGGGCCTCGATCTAATCGAAAAGATCTCCCCTGCATCGTCAGGCCATCACACGTTTATCATAACGGCCACAGAATATTTTACCAAATGGGTGGAAGCAATTCCGTTAACCTCTACGACGAGGACCCCGCATTGCGGAGTTCATTTTGCATTACATCATATGTCGTTTTGGTATTCCATCCAAAATAATCTCGGATAATGGGCCATCATTCAAGAACAAAGACGTGCGTGCTTTAACCACAAAGTACAAAATTCAGCACGACTTTTCAACACCCTATTATCCGCAAGCAAATGGGCAAGCGAGAGGCGTCAAACAAAATGCTAGTCGCCATCCTTAAAAAGACCGTCACGAGACAGTCATAAGGATTGGCACATACAAATCCCACTTGCCCTTTGGGCTTATCGCACTAGCATTCGGACGCCCACCGGGGCAACTCCGTTTTCACTAGTGTATGGCTCGGAGGCGGTAATGCCTCTCGAGTTGGAAATTCCTTCCCTGCGCATATCAATGCGGGAGTTCATCGATGATAACACTGCGCGGCAAGCCCGATTGGACCAACTTACGTTGCTTGACGAACGACGCGTTAATGCTCTCGAGCACTTACGTATCTATCAAGAGCGGCTTAAGAAAGCTTACAACATGAAAGTTCACCTAAGAGACTTTCGGGTTGGTGATTTGGTTCTGAAGGAAAACCAACAAAACTCTAATTTGCCGTCCCATATGAGGGACAAATTCGTGGCAAATTGGTTAGGTCCTTATGTCATTGATAGTAAAATAGGACCCGGGACGTACCGGCTAGCTTCTCTTGACGGTATCAAGGAAACAGAACCCTTGAATATCAGTCATTTGCGACCATTTCATATCTAAGAAAGCCATATACCAAAAAAAAAAAAAAAAAAAAAAAAAAAAGCTCCAAGGATTATCGCAATCTCTTGGTCACCCAAAAAGCTCCAAGGATTATCGCAATCTCTTGGTCACCCAAAAAGCTCCAAGGATTATCGCAATCTCTTGGTCACCCAAAAAGCTCCAAGGATTATCGCAATCTCTTGGTCACCCAAAAAGCTCCAAGGATTATCGCAATCTCTTGGTCACCCAAAAAGCTCCAAGGATTATCGCAATCTCTTGGTCACCAAAAAGCTCCAAGGATTATCGCAATCTCTTGGTCAATCCAAAAAGCTCCAAGGATTATAGCAATCTCTTGGTCACCCCAAAAGCTCCAAGGATTATCGCAATCACTTGGTCAAACCCAAAAAGCTCCAACGATTATCGCAATCGCTTGGTCAAAAAAAATCAAGAAATTAAAAAAAAAACAAAACAACAAAAATCATCAAAAACAACAAATATTTGCATCTCAATTCTAGGCATACTCAAATTCATCAAAAAATTCATATTCTCGCACCTCATCTTCACCTTCACCAAAAACAATCCATCAAAATTACAAAAATACATAGTTGCATTAAGCATTGCATCCATACATTGCATATTTGTAGTCATACGGGTCAAAGGCACCATAAGCTGCAATAGCTCTGATAGTCCATCTTGTTCCGCATTGTCTCATGTTACAAAAACAACAAAAACACCAAGCATAACTTTTACCACACTACAGTCAGTGGTCCGGGAATGTACCAAGAGTTTCGGTGATTCGGTCATCATTTTCCTCTTTAGCCATGTAGTGTATCAAGTCGAGCAGATTTTACGAAGGTAGAGTCATACTTGAAATACACCTTGTTACGTAACATCCCAACACAAATCAAAACACTAAAAATTCCCAAATTGTGTGAACGAAAGATGAAACCCCGCAAAGTAATCTAGGTCACCACAAGCGAAACGGTTATCTTGTTCATCCCCCTATGCGAATGACCCCTAGAATGTTGAGAGTTGGCAAAAGGACAAGCATCCTCCCTACCCAATTCCCTAAGAATCCCTAAAGTTCTCAATAGTTGCAAAACACAAAAAAATTTGCAAAATGTCAAAACTCCAAATTTGACAAACTACAGTGCACACATCAAAAGGCACAAACAACAGTGATTTTCGTCACTCCATGACCCCAATCCCTTGCTCGAAAGAAAAACAAATCAAAATAAACGGTGATCTCATCACTACAATGAGCAAGTATCCCAATACAATTGAAGAAAAGAAGGGAGTTGACCTTGAATCCCTGGAACTCTCAGCATTCTATAGGTCATAAGGCAAGCTTTAGTACCAATTTGGTTGATAGCCTATCGGTAACCGAAGTAAACCTCCCGCATGACGATATATCTGTCACATTAACTTGCGTACAGATCAATGTTTGCATGTGGATGAGCTAGCTTATGGCATCCTGGATTACACCGCAGATTAATCTTAGTACATACAACAAAGGAATTCGTGGAGCTAATTAGGTGATCCTCAGTACGAGTTCGGTTGAAAGCCCATCTAGCACTGGCGGTATCCTAACAAATACCACTAAATGAACTCAATTGCACACACGGGGATGTGAAAATAAGCTGGGTCAAAAACAAGTCCGATTCATACCTTGGTCAAAAAGTCTTGTAAGATAAAGTACAGTCATGGCTAGTGAGTTAAAACCGTCTGAGTCTCGAAAAACCTTAGCTACATTTCTAAACCAACTGCGCTACTTTTCATCCTTACAATACCATCAAAAAAATACAAAAAAAAAAAAACCACATGTATACATACAAAGCCATGCATCACAACAATCGCCTAAAAACAAAATAACAGAGTTCTAAACAGTCCTTGGTGCCATAGCCAAACATCACAAATCCCATTCATCCATTTCATATCTGCATATCACATATAAATCAAAACCATTTGCATTCATCATAGCATATGCATCCATCAAAATAAATCAACATGCATACATCCATATTCATCAACCATCATGCACAAGATCAAAGAAAATCAAAACAACAAAAACAACAAATAAATGCAACACAAAAACAAAAAGCAATAAACATTGCCAGACACAAGTGCTCTTGCACTTAAACTCTTGGCATAGAAAAATCGATATCAGGGTCACAAATTATCACTATCCTACTCCCTAAGAAGGCTACCATAGCCGGACCGCTCCACGGGAGACGGATTTTCGAAAATTTAATCCCCAAATGACGTCACAAAAGGGTCAAAACAAAAACAACAAGAAAATTAAAACAACAAAACAAAGCAATAAGCATTGTCGGACACAAGTGCTCTTGCACTTAACCTCTTGGCAAAGAAAATCGATGTCGAGGTCCAAATTATCGCTCTCCTACTTCCCCAAGAAGGCTACAATAGCCGGACCGCTCCACGGGAAGTTAGATTTTCGATGATTTCACCTCATTACGGCATCACCAAAGGGGTTAACACCCACCAAAAATAGGTCCAAATGTTGGAAAAATTGCACACGCTTAACGGTAAACCCTCTAAAGGCACCCTTGCACAAGTCATCTTGGGTCAAGCGACTCGTCGCTTCTCTCACGAAGGTCATTCCCTCATCGATTCGTCGCTTGAGGGGGTAGTCACACTTAGTCACCAACCAACAATCACACACCCAATTAAGGAAAACGACATGCATTCAAAGAATCATTGACAAAGACAATCACGCTCCTGCTTGGGGCGATAAACAAGCAACAATCAAATCAATCAAACACTTGGCATTTCGTGAATCATGAACACAAGGTTCCCCCTGAGGATAAAAACGCCCTTTGCCTGTTCATGGCTGATCAATGTCTAAGTTCAAGTCACACCTCACCAAAATAGGTTAATACTTGAAATCAAATTCCTTAGCTCGTCAGAAGCAAGGATTCAAGAATGCATGCCCTTTCCATACTTGGGGCATCAAAAGTTGGTTAGGTTACCAAGAAACCCTAATCATTAGTGCTTTGGTTATCTATTTTTGCTCAGCACTGCGTCACCCGCAGCGCTTCCCAAAAAGGGGCATCTGTAGACACCAAAACAGCACCAATCCGATTATGTGATTGCAAACACTGATCGCTTTGACAAACACAGCCCCCAGGGCAGCCCTCAGAGGTCAAACAGTGGTCTTAACCACTTTCATAGCAATTTTGTGAGGTCAAGATGCAATTTGGCACACTTAGACACTTTGCCTAGTAATCGTCTCACCCAGGGACGATTGCTAAATTGAAATCGTCTCACCCAGGGACGATTTCTGAAATCGTCTCACCCAGGGACGATTGCTAACTTGAAATCGTCTCACCCAGGGACGATTTCTGAAATCGTCCCTGGGTGAGACGATTTCCAAGTTTAACGGGCAAAAAGACAAATGAGGCCAAGTGGCAGCCCAGAACAGTCAGTTGATGACTCTGCCTCGCACGCGTGTGTGAGTGGGCAAATAGGCCGTTTGAGGACCTGTCACAAGGGCGATTATGAAAGCCCAAGTCAATGGAGGACTCCCCTCCCTCATGGGAAGACAAGAGCGCCACATGGCGCCTATGACCAACACATGGCATTTGTGCTTCCCTCCCAAAAGAGACCCCATGGGTCTATAAAAGGTGGGACTTTTCTCACCCAAGATATACGAGGTTGAAGGAGTTTTCAAGCAACGAAGTGCTGCCGAGTTGAAGACCCACTTGCATCCCTTTTGGTTCACCTTCCCACATCCACCAATCTCTTTTGCAAGGGAGGTTGTTGGGTGGCTTTTGGAAGCTTGAACCTGACCCAAATCCAACACATGGACACTTGAACCAACCAATTCGCCGACCCCCAATCCTAAGAGGTTTTGGGCCCATCCCTAGTGGATTGGCGCCGGAATCAAGTGCCAACGGTGGGAGGCCCACTTGGGCATCCCCGCACTTTTCTTAAGTTTTATTTCAGAAGCATTCTAGTTTATTTTCTCATGCTTGCATATTGTGTTATCCTGTTTGGTGAATTCATAGCTGCAATTTCGTAACCTTTGATCGGATTCTAGTATGTTTTGTGTCGTTTTGTAGTTTCACTAACTTGCAGGAGGCGATATCAAATTCCCGAGGGTAGAGGCCAAATTGGGAGAATCCGACCATCTGGGTCATCCCAAAATGGCCCCAATTACATAACCCCCTGTCTGCGAGGTGTTTTGGAGACCTCGGGAGTCGACATTGGAGCGTGTCAGTTCGGCTTCCCCAACACAGAAGAAATCGTCCCACCCAGGGACGATTTACAGTCAGAAATCGTCCCACCCAGGGACGATTTACGATCAGAAATCGTCCTACCCAGGGACGATTTCCAGTTGAAAGCGGATTGGCCGACTGTCTCGGTGGCAATGGCTCTGTTGGTAACATTTTCTGTCTTCCGGCAAGTTTTCGGGCTGTTTAGAATCATTTTGTTTCTTGTTTTAGATAAATGTTTGCATGCATATTTCGTTAATTTTAAAGAACAAACACCTTTCATTTGCAGCGAGTGCTACCGACATCTTGGTTGTTTCTTTGTTCGTAGGAGAAGCGAGCGAGAGGTTAAGAACTCATCGACATCGGCGGCGACATCATCTTGGCCCGCCCATTGCAATCGTGGGCACGCGGAAAGAGGAACATTGAGTGATTGTAATCGAATTCTTTTAACGCTCCTAGCCCCCGAAAAGGGAGGAGACGTCATTGTAACAGAGATCAAGGGATATTAATGAAAGGGCTGTGTTTTCTCCATTTGCTTGTGTCTCTTCCAATGTGTTTCTTTTCCATTTCATGCACTTTACGTTTCTAGGACTTAAGCGTACTTGATTTTGAATGCAATCGCAATTAGTGTTTCCTTTGCCCGGAATCTCGTGCTTTCATAAGGTAATGTAGGGATCAAATAAGCACTTGATTTATTGAATAGATTTGACCTGACCCATATTCTAATTTCCACCCATTTGCCAAAAATCTAGGCCTTTTCGGTATATCCCTGATTATACTAGTAAAAATAAAACTTTTTCTTTTACTATTATCAGTAACAACTTTACCTCTTAAAGTTGAGAAGTGGTTTGTTCTTTCCAACTTGAAGTTCCATGTATTACACGTGTTTCATTGGGTTGTTATCCAGGAACTTCCTTTAGATTAATTATTTGAGGGTATTTGTTTACAAAATGTGGCACTCCACATATGTATTAATCCATATTTGGTGCTTATAATTTTTCTTTCTTGTCTTCATTAGTGCCCACAGGCTCCAAATCACTCTTACAATTATTTTTCTTATCTATTTTATTTGGTTTTATTATCTAATTTCCTTTGGTATTTTTAATTCCCTTATTGAACCTTGGTCACATTCCATATTTTGTCTTGTTTATTTTGATTATATGTTCTTTATTAAAAAAAAAAATCTATCATAATTTGTTGAAATTTAATCATTTCCACTAATAATTTAACCATGGATGTGAATTGTTCCAACTGCCCTTGGAATAATTTGATAGTAGATGCAAGGTCCTCCATTTCTTTTCCACCATAAAAGAGCAATGTTAAATTTTAATAATTTAGATCTGCTGAGGTTATAAGAGAAAATACTAAAACCTAATGACCTAGGGATATCATAACAAAGAGCTATGATACCAACTGTAATAACCCAGATCTAAATCACTGGTTGTACGACCCAATATAGCTCACTAGTGTGGGCATATTTTGCACCTACACACCACTAGATTCTAGTAGCTATATATTAGGTTTGATTTTTCTTAAAAAGAACCAAATATTGCCAATAAATTTTATTTATAAATCCAAAAGTACTACTAGAAGCAGAGCTAAGAAATAAAGTGATGATAAAGATGCCATGTTAACTTGTTGTAAGGCTCATACCCTATCAAAGTTTGGAACAAATATGAGGGATCAACTTGCTATAGTTATGAACTTGTATCTCACTATTGTTCACCTACACATTGAAATATGACCAAGATAAATTGAGTAGGGCATGTAGCTGTTGGAATTATGATGCCAAATGAAGTATTTAGGAAATGCACACTGGGTCTTGTTGTTGGAAAGCAAGTTCCATCCAGAATGGTCATATCTCTAAGATACCAGAAGGCCTGTACCTAACCGAAACACCTGGGTGATAATAATTTTTATATAATGGCTAGAAGTTGATAAAGGTAGAATCAAGAAAAGTGCTAAGTCAAGATATTACCAGAAGATCTATACCCAAGATGCAAATCCCCTTATAATACCAGATATCTAGTACATTTGAACATGGTGAAGTGGGTAAAGTATTATAAGCACTAAAGCATCTATAGTGTTTGGAGATTTATAAAATATCAAGCATCGATCCCTGTCAAAAAAAATCAAAAAGAATATTGAAATGACCAAGTTTAGGGATGATTAGAATAATTATACCCGATCGAAATATAGCAAGGTCCATAAAGCCTAACCTTAACCATGAAAGGAATGTTCCTAAGAAGGTCAAAATATTAAGCTAGATCGAATCCTGATAGTGCCTAGAATAACCAGTTAGCTCAACATGGTCCCAATGTTATAGTCCAAATCCCAGAAGCCAACAAAGGAGAAGTTAAAAAAAATGGAGTTCAAAGAATATCAAAATACTTAAACCCAATAAGAACCTGGTCAATACTTAAATGTCCAATGCATGCAAAAGCAGAAGACAAGTTGAATGCTAGAGGTACTAGAATAATTGCACCCGATTAGGGTTAACTGAGATTCTAAAAATTTGGTACAACAAAAGAGATATATGATCCATGAGATAACCTCTAGGAGGATGATATACATCCAAAAACTATCAAAGTGATAGAAAGGCATCCCATAGATGCCCACACAATCTGGAAGCTACTCCCCAACAAGAAATGGAGGTCTTTTTCATATAAGGATTGATGATATGCTTTATTGTCAGATATCATCAAAATCACCTAGCAACTTTTCTCAAGTCCAAGAAGTTGTATCATATGACCAATTTACTTTAAAATGTAAACAAAACTTGGTTATAATCTATTTTTGTGTGCAATCTCTATCACTTGGTGACTCCCCTGCAGCTTAGACCAGACTCTTATGATCAGTTATCTTGAAACAAGTAGAACAAGGTGACTTTGATAAAAATTGACCAAGTTTCATGATTGGTTTTCCTTCTGCACTATTCCTAAAGATCTATGTCCTAGAGGACTCAAGGTATGATGAGCAACATCAACCTCATTAGCAGAGAAATTATGCTCATTTGATGATCTCAAATCTCCTAAAGCACAGACCCAGTTACTGCATCAATAGATCAATGCAAGTGTCCTTGTTGGAATTATTCAGGTCCTCTCAATGTTCAAAATCCCCATGATATTCCTAAAATTATTTTAAAGTTCTTACCAAGTTTTTATGGGACAAATAATACTATGTTTTAACATTACCAGGACGTTACTTCCATGGAAATGATTCATAATTTCATGTACGAATATGTGGTGCTTAGAATCCTAGTTCTATCTCTTAAGGGAAGAACCCTAATATGGGACACATATTTGAGATATGGGAGCATATGTACATAGGATGACTTAGTGAAGCCATTGATTGATACATTTGATTACTCTAGTTACCCTTTCGTGATGCTCAATCCATTTTCATTCATTATATGTGACCCTCAAGAAGATATCATTGAATTAAAAATTAATTTCAATAGAACTTAGAATATAATACCTTATGAATTATGACCATATCCTACCTAAGCATACCTGTATTATTATCGGGCCTTTTGCTCAGATATAAATCTCATTATTCAACAATCTTGAGAAAAGCAGTTTCCAAAGATTTAGGAGGCTATATGAGCTGAGAATATGTTAATACAGGTGGTAAAATTACCTCTTAAGGATGTCCCTCCTTCATGACATGTATTATCAGAATCACCTCCTAAGACATTTATATTAGGCTTTACCTAGATGATGCAGAATGATTTCCCCATCAATTCCTATGAAAGTAAAACTTTGATAGATAGGTAAGTGTTGGTAGAAACTTGGACACTAGTAGAACAAGATAAATGCCATGTGCAATTTCCTCATGAGAAAAGTACCAACACCTCAATTTCCTCTCAGCTAGAATAGAGCATGAATTCTTGTGGACTAGCACCTACCTAGCTCTCCTTGTCGCCAGATTCTCATGAAAACCAACAAATATTAATGGGAAACGAGATGCCATTATTCTCAACCAGTAATTCTAGGCAGTAAGAGGGGAGGCCAACACTCTTTCATGATATATCCAAGATACATCCTCTTTGGCCAACTGATCCCCAGGATCATTTCAACTCAAATGAAGAACATTCAACATGTACATCCCAGCCCGTGCCATGTAACACATTCCCTGCCACAACACTCTTTAGATATCTAGCTATCATATTTCCAACCCCTTGTAAATTAATGCATGATAGTCATAATGGTGGGATAATAATTCAAACCATGGTAGGAATAGATCAAGATACAATATGGTATCAAACCTAATGAGCTTAAATAGGAGGCAACACTGGAACTCTTCCCTAGTTGACTCAAGCAACAAATACAACTAGATGGGCACTTTTTATTTCTTGATTGACTTGGATCTACTAATCCCAAGGGATAATACTACTAGATCTAGATGTTATTTCATGAGATATAAGGATGACATTAGATGTAGAATGACTCATATCCAGTGTCATATGGTTTGGTCATTGCAGATTCATAGGTTGAACTATAACATGTATTACCCAGGCATGTTAAATATGCCAAAATTTTATGTAAATAATAAAAAAGTAAATAAAATATGTAAAAAATATATGACACTCATGTCTTGAAGGAAAAATGCTCAAATAATGGATTGACAGTTGGTCAAAGAAGTAGGAAATATAAATTGAAAAACATAAGGAAATTTCCTAGGTCACTTATTGGAATCATAACACTTTCTTTTTTGTCCTTTATTTGTTTTTCTTTTTTAATTTTTGTTGTTGTGACTTCGTAGCCTAATTAATAATTCTCAACAAGTATAACAAGATTTACATGCTATCCTTAGAAATATAAGATCACATGAAGAATAATTTGGGACTCGTGTAAACAGGACATAAGATCAATGATGGAGAAAGTCCCTAAAAAGTAGGACTCAAATTCATAAGCCATTTGGACCTCCGTGCTATCTTGTGCATGTTAAATCTATCTTTTTTCAGGTAAAAATTCTATAAAATACCTCCACGTATAGCTGCCAAAGTGTTCAGATAAGAATCATTCTTAGATCATAGATGGAGCAGAGTGATCCTATGGTGAGAGATGATGAATAGGAGTTCTTTCTAGATGACGTCAAGAAAAAACCCATAATAGAGTGGGAAAATAACATTTGGTATTTTTTCTATTCTTAAAATTATGGTGAGGTTTCAAAGAGTGTGTACAATAGAATGCAATTTCCATGGGTGCCCCATGGAATGGGTAAATTCTCTCCCCTTTCCCTTGAGTTAACCCCACAGTTGCATTATATTTTATGTTTGTACTTTTCTACATCCTTCCCCTTGCTCCATTTTTCTTAGTTGTTGGTTATCACCAACCCGTTTGGTTTGTTGTTGTTTTCTTCTATTTTGTGGATTTTATTGTTTCCTATTGCTTCTCATTTCCTTCTATGTTTTTTTGTGCTAGTTTTACTTGTTTCCTCTTGTTATCTCCCTTATTTTATTTGTTCTCATGGTGTCCTACCATGTTATTTTATTTCCATAATCCTCCCACTTCTCTTCTCTTACAGCCCTAATCGACTACATTTCCACCAACTCTTCTCCTAGCTCCTTCTTCCTTTCCCTTTCACGTAGAAAGTGTTAAGTCCAAAAATTTTAATTGGCCACCTAGATTACTTGTTTCTACGAAGTGAAAATCCCCTATGAGCTACCAATATTGTAGCTATGTTTTTCACCTACCCACACCTATCTGCTAGCAGCTATATATTAGGTTTTTTTTTCTTATATAGAACCATAGATCACTAACAATTTTTTTTACAAACCCAAAAGTACCACCAGAAGCAGAGTTGAGCAAAAAAAGTGATGAGGAAGATGCCCCTTAAAATTGTTGTAACACTCATGCTCTATCAAAGTCTAAAATAAATACAAGGGATCCTCTTGATATAATTATGAACTGGGAGCTCATTATTGTTTACTTGCACACCATAAGATGACCAAGACAAATTGAGAAGGGCATGTAGCTATAAAAATTATGATGCCAGACAAAGTATTCATAAAATGCATGCTAGGTCCTACTTCTGGAAAGTAAGTTCCACCCAAAATGGTCATCTCTATAGATGATATAAGGCTTGTACCTAACTTAAATCCCAGGATGATGATAATTTTCTATCTACTGGTCAAAAGTGTTAGAGTTAAAGTGCACTATGCCTTCACCTTGACACTTGTCAGTTTCTCTTGACAAGTGTCATGTGTTGAATATAGGCTTATGCCTATATATTGTAACCATTTCTATCAATAAAATTAACCCCTTCAGTTTAAGTCCCAACATTTGGTATCAAGTAACGGGAATAAAATTACCTAGGGCGGTAAGTAACGGGAATAAAGTCCAAATCCAGCTATGTGGAATATATATTTGTGTCCAAAACTGTGGATTTAGAAGGGAATGGGGACCAAGCGCTATGCAGGAATGGTTGTCTATCGGAGATCAGAAATTGGGGTGGAAAAGTTTTTATCAGCAAATGCGTATGTTGAATTGCATCCATTGCCGTCATTTGACGCAAACACATTCCTTTATGAAGGATATCGGGCAGCAGATGGAGAAATTTGCACGGCTGATGGGGGTTTTGTTCCAGTTCAGCGTGGTGCACAGACGCGAGGGGGAGGAGCTGGACCTGAAGAGGATCGAACTCAAGACTCCTAGATCCACTCGCTGCACTGCCTCAGGGACCGGGACGTCATGCTGGCAGATTTTAGGGCCATGAATCCCAAGATCGTGACGATGGTGGAGGACGAGATCGATCTCGCATCGAAGAATTTATTTGCATGGTTCTACAAGTGCCACTAGTTTTTTGGCATGTTTTTCGTTTCGCTGGAGGAGAGCTTCCTGTGCACGAGCAACGGGCGGCTGATTTTTTGGCCACCCACATGATTAAATTTTATTGTTAAAAGCATTTGTTTTTTGGCCAGTTATGTAGTGGAGGTGGAGTCAAGTGATAGACATGGATATTCCTTGATTCAGCGCAATTATGGTGTGCTACAATAGACGTCCGACGAGCACATGGATGCAGCGGTAGTTTTTTTTTCGATCTGTCGATCGTTAGAATTATACAATAGATTTTTTTTCTTAGTGCTGTTGGTGGTTGTCTTGCTAGGGATGTTGATTCTACGACAAATATGGAAAGATAGGAGATTATTTTTTCTTGAATGTTGATTCGACGGTAAATCTGGAAATAACAGCGACGAGTTTTTTTTTTTTTCCCGGCATCATAATATAATTAAAAAAAAACTTGTGCATGACGAAAATGGGGAGAGAAGTCACAGTTTGATGGGATATTCCATGTGTCTGTATCTCTGGCTTGGTCAAAGAAGACCCTTCATGAAACACATGCTGCTAATGTTGCGGGAAATGAAGAAGTTTGTTTAATCTCTTTGATGCGTGGCACTAATGGCGACATTGAAGGATACATGATTATCAACCACACACAAGTCGTAGGAATGAACACCCCTCACATCGGTGGCAGCTTCACCGTTTGGGGTGGCCTTTTCTCGGAGTTCGACTGTTCGATGGTGTACCTCAGGCAGAAGGAGGACCCCTAGAATTCTATAATCGCTGGTGCCACCACTAGCGGGTTTCTCCAGATGTGGCAGGGGCCCCAAGCCGCTTTGATTGAGGATAGTTGGAGAGTAATTTTGTCATGGCAGCACGATTGACGGGGGCCTCGATGTGGGTGTTTGTGAAGCCCCTGTTTGACTCCTTGGCAGAGCAGACTTGACATCTACAGGTGGGCTCGGTATTGTGGCCCCCACATGTGTCTGCCAATTTTCGGATCACTTCAAAATGAAGATGCGTTTGATATTTTCATGGTGGTGGTCTATTAAATTTTTATTTTTCTTCAAAGTTCATGATTTTATATTTTAAAAGTGGAAGGGAGTTTACTATTCAAATTGTATAGGCTGACTTTCTGGCAGTATTTTTTTATAAAAACTCCCATATTAAGCATTGAGTACTAGAGTAGCACTCGGATGGGTGACTACTTGGGAATGTCCCGGAGCTGCACATATTTTTTGAGGGTCATTGTGTTTGATTTGTTGAAGCATCAATTTGTATATGCCTATAGGGGTATTTATAGTCGTTGGAAATGGTTTTCCACGACGGACACAATGGTGGTGTCATATTGTAATTTTGAGGTTGTTTCAATTGAGTTTTTTAGCCTCAAAGTTTTTTTTCTACCTTGGAGTGCACTTTCGGTTGTACCCGACACTCCCAAGGTAATTTCATATGTGATCCTTGTACCTAGTGATCTTTTCTATACACTTGGTGAATGTAGCGGCTGGTTACCCATGCATTTCGGTGGGATGACATGGTCACCATAAGGACACTTATACTAGGGACTACAGACAAAGACACCCTAGACTCTATCCAAGGTTTTTTTCGGATCTACTTCTGAAGACTACAGACGAAGACACTTCAGAAGATTCTCTTATTTTCTTCTTCTCTCCTCCTATTTTGATCTATGGCTCATTTTATTGTATTGAGTGCATTTTCGGTAGAGACCAACACTCTTATATGGCTCGTTTTTCCTTTGTATTAGGTGCATTTTCGGCAGAGACCGACACCTTCTATATTGAGTTCACCATAAAGAGAGATTTGATATTTATGGTGAATCTAGTCAGTGACCTACGAGAGGTAGCATCCTCTGAGGATGACCTGCAAAGGCAATAGACCCAGAAGTGGCTAACCCTGAGGCACCCATGATGACCCTGAGGCACTTAGACGGCTGACCCAGTGGCAATAGACCCGTGGAAGTGGCTGACCCTAAGGCAACAGATCGAGATGTATACATAGTGAATCTAGCATTATTCACAGTTGGAGAGCCAAGCGCAAAGAGCACAAGCCTAGACAAAATCAACAATAAGAGAGGATGATAGGTTGTTTTCGAGAGAAGTCAACATTAAGAGGCAATGTTACCTAATGTTGACTTGTTTTATTTCTTCTTTAGTTAGGATAGTGCATTTTAAGGGGGAATGTTAGAGTTAAAGTGCACTATGCCTTCACCTTGAAACTTGTCAGTTTCTCTTGACAAGTGTCATGTGTTGAATATAGGCTTATGCCTATATATTGTAACCATTTCTATCAATAAAATTAACTCCTTTAGTTTAAGTCCCAACAAAAATATGACAAAGGTAAAATCAATAAAATGGCTAAGTTAAGAGCTGACTACAAGATATACACCTAGGCTATAACCTCCCTCAAAATATCGAAGATCCAGTATATTTAAACGTGGTGAAGTGGGTAAAGTATCATAAGCATAAGAGCATTTGTAATATTTGGAGTTCGATAAAATATCATGCATCCATACCGATCCTAGAAAAGTAAAAATAAGATTAAAATAACCAAGTTTGGGGATGACTACAATAATTATACCCAGCCAAAACTCAGTAGGCTACCCAAATCCTGACCTTCACCAAGAAAGGAAAGTTGCGAAGAAGGCAATAACTATTAAGTTGGACCAAAGCCCGACATCGCCAAAAATAACCAATCAAGAAAATGGCTAAGTAATTCAAGTCTATAACAATTAGGTATGATCGAAGCTTGAAAGTATCATAAATACTTGATCAAGAAAATAGTAAAGTTCCAACAACACCAAAAATTCATGACCTGCCAAAGCATGACAGGGTGTCAATGTTCTAATATGGAGACCAAAAGCTAATAAAGGAGAAGGTAAAAAATAATGGAGTTCATAGAATACCAGAAGACTCAAACCTAGTCAAAACCTAATTAGTGGTTAAAGGCCCAACATGTGTAGAAGCGTAAGATAAGATGAATACCAGAGGTATCAAAATAATTGTACCTAATTGGATCTCACTAAGATTCTAAAGACCCAATACAATAAAAGTGATATCTGATCTAGGAGTATAACCATCATGAGAGAGATATACAGTTGAAAAATATTAGAGTTATATAAAGGCATCTCGTATATGCCTACACATTTTGGCAACTACTTCCCAACGAGAAAAGGGGGTCTTTTCCCCACCACGTCCATTGGGCATAATTCTATGTAATAAGATCTTAATGGCAAAAGGTCATCATGTAGATGATGGGGTGGCTGGGCAAAAAATATATCAAGATATTGAATGTAACAAGAAATCATGGCATGTATAAGGATGATATTGATCTAAGCCACATCGAGCAACAACATTCTAGTTGTTAGAGCATCGAAACTCCCAAAGCCACTCATAGGATTTCAAGATCTCTAACATAAAAATAATCTAATTTTTAGGTAATGATGGTTTTGAATGCTTAAGAATTATAAAATATCTATACATACAAGAATATAAAAGGAAAATCGATCGACTCTTATGTGTTTACAATTCATATGTAAATATGGATTACTTGTAGCTTAATACAAATTGACTATTGTCTAGCCTCTGGTTTGATTCATTTGTAGAGCATGTATGTATGGATGATTACCTCTTTCTAATTTAAGCATGTTGAATATTTATGGTGTTTTATTCTAAATCCTGGATTTGCACTTCTTCATTCACTTGTTTGGAATTGGTGGTCTCATAAGATACAGTAGATTAAAATTCAATGTTCTCTAATTGATTGCTAATCTAGTTGATTAGTCTGGAATTTGGTTGTTTAGTTGTGTGATCCTTGTTCTTGCTTATGTCTTGATGTTGCTTAATCTCCACCACTATAAGTTCTAGCTTTAGCCTCTTTTATTTCTTTCAGAACTCTTTTCCCCTCGCACCTAGGCATAGTTAGTTGAGACTTCAAGAAACTAGCCTCCTCCAAAGATTAACTATTGTAGTTATCAAAAGCTTCCCGATCATTCAATGTTGGTCAAGCACACAAACCTTTACATTAGATATATTCTTCAACCAACAACTAGTTCACCAAGATGAAAATTTTACTGTCTTCATTGACTAGACCTGACCTAAGGTAGAATTTCTTTGAGTTAAAATAGTGTTAGTGATCACCCAAATTTTAATTAGTACAAGGAATATCATACCACTTTTAGGAATAATTATCATTACAAACAACCTTATAAGTGGAACATATTGGCCAAATCCCATAGATGGTATCATTTAGTGGATCTATCTTCTCATACTCCTATTATCGTATGAGAGCATAGATCCATGGCTTGGGATTATACTCTAGGGCCTATAATACCTAGAATATAGATACATAATTTCCCTCCCTTAACATATGGAACCTCAGCTTAATTATGCTCACCTATTTCAAATTTAACATGTAAGGGTGTTTAGTGTATATGCCTAGTGCCTAGTTGATTATCCACTTCGCTAGATTCAACTAGGGCCATGCCATTTATTTGGCTCTGGACCTGGTTTTACTTGAAAAATTATGAATAACGATAGTTATCCCATACCATCTATCATTGATTTCCTATCTAGGTTTCAAGCTAGTTTATCTCTATTCATAAGTCGTTCAAGAAAACATCATTGTACTACTCGTACAATGAGCTAAATAAGACATCCCATACTACCCATTGTTACCTACTTATCCTAACTTGACCTATAAAAAATGGTCATTCTTGATTCACGACTGCTACCTTCTTAGAACTAGTTGGCATTGAGTATCATGGTCTAGTTTCTCATATTCCTATGAGTCCAATCAAAACTTCAAATCTAGGGTTTAAGAAGACACCTCTTTTAAGGGTACACATTCTACTCTAATAGATTATTTTTCTAGTTAATATATATATATATATATATATATATATATATATATATATATATATATATATAAATATATAAAAGGCTTAAAGATATTTAAATAACAAACCTATATTAACCTTTAACATAAATGAGCCACAACATTTATTCATATTAATTTAAATATTAAACCTAAAATGAACCATAATCTTTATCTATATTAAAATAAAATAAACAAAGCATGTTGCAAATGATAAAATTATAACTATAATTGATTTTGTCATATACGGTTTACTTTAATAATAAAATAAAATTCACCTACTTTGCCTTTCAAATGAAGACTTCCTCATTTATTAAAATATTGAAAATATAATCAAAACCCAGCTATTAATATATGAAGTGATAACAATTTAAAGTTTCAATTTTTTATTTTAGCATGGCTACTTGCACTTGGTTATAAAAATAAAAGCATTTTATTCTTCCCTAAATTTTTTTCTTCTACATAAAAAAACAAAGGAATAAATTCTCTTTTTTGAAGAAAGAGGTAGTATGTCTACAAATTAACAACATCTACAATGCTATATCCACAAGGACAACTCTTTTATTATCTCTAATAAATTGAAACCATCAAAATAGAAGAACATGTTTTCTCATTGAAAAGAAATTTCTTCATATCACATTCTGAAGTTATAATTAAAATATTCCTACATTTCTACTAACTTCTCTAGAAATTTTCGCTTATTTAATAATGATTAAATAATTAAATACACTCTCCTCTCTAATAATTAGAAAGGTTATATTTTTTAAACCTTTACTCCCCTAAAAACAATTATTCAACATCCAATATAAAGAGATTATATATCATGTCACCCTCAATTAAAAAATATAATTACCATTCAAAGGAAGCATCCAAGATTTTTATTGCACTAATAATGCAAATTATTAATGCTCTGATGAATATGTTTTCTATTTTTGTAAAAATATTTCTACCAATGATAAATTATACTTTAAATAGCTATCATGAAATCAATATAAATTAGCTTGACAAATATTTCTTACAACCAAGAAAATTATATTTTCAAACAAGAAAGATAACATTTACCTTCATCTACGACAGCCGAACATTTTTAGCTTCGTCTTCTAGTTAGGATCAGAATGACTCAAAGAGGAATGCATATTATTTGGATGAAGCTAAGTTGTAAATTAATTAGTTTACTATTTTATTGAACAACTATTTTCCAATTTTAAAGTGCCTAAAAAATAATCAATCAACAACTCAATTAAAAATGACTCTACTTTATTAATTAATATTTACATAATTTCCAATCATGTCAGTTTCATCAGGCACAAAGTTTTTCTGTTCAAATATACGTTCAGTGTGCCCCCCTTTGCTTGCATTAACTCCCATCTATTTTTGATGGCCATCATAGAACCAGAATCATTGCTAAGCTATTAGCAGAAATCATAGAGCTCCCCAATGAAGGCTTTAAGCTCCATAGAGACAACCATTCCATTCAAGAGGAGCTAAAGCATTTTGTGGACAGAGGAAATAAATTGGTGAGAGATGACAAAGGTATCATTCATGAAAAGCTTCTTGATCCCTGGTGTAGAGCCCTGATCCATGTCATGCAGTATATTACGGTTGACAAGGTGGATGAACCGATGAGAAGTTTCCACCTTGCCTTTCTCAACGTGCACCGGGATATTAAAGAGGTCAATGTTCCATAATAGCTAAGATGGTCCATAGAGGTTTCAATTGAGAATTACCAGAAAAGGGTGGACTCACATATTAAACACCAAGGTTTTTTCCTGGTCATTTATGACCACATGTTGCAGAAAATCATCACCAATTTTGAGTCAAATTCCTTCATGAGCATTGAAAAAGAGCCTACCGAGGTTGACGCGGTAATGCAAAGCCGCAACTCCAATAAGCATAGAATCAAGAGGAACTCTGGTAAAAAACATAAGAGCATCGATTAGATCACTTCTAAGAGCACCATCCCAGTCTTGGAGCAATCCCTAGTAGATGCGAGAGTGATGGCCACTTCCAAACAGGACCCCTCAAAAATTTTGATAGAGATGTTGGAAAACATCTACCAGTTGTTAGAAATATGAGGTAATTTGAGGTATTTTATGTTTTCATTGATGTCACATGGATCATATTTAGTTTTGGTGGCAAAAGCACTTCATAGATATCATCTATGATATTTTGGAGAGCATGGATATATACTGTTTATGAAAACCAAGGCAGGGAAAATAAAAGGTTTTATTTAAAACCATGGTGGGCTTATGTGGAAAGGGCTTTTCTTAAAATCCAAGGTGGAATTTTTTTTCATCGAAAAAGGACCTCCGGTTATGAAGATATTAAAGTTTAAAGTTTAAGTTTAAATTAATGGAGGGCCGACCTATGTGCAATTAATGGAGGTTGGCGTATATATATATGTAAAGGTTTCAATTTATTTTGGAAAGGGGGCATATTATATATCTTCGGAAAGCTTATCTCGAGGGCTATTTTACTAAACTATTTAGAAGGAGAAATAGGGTGTGTCTAAAGAGATATTTCTTATTTTACAAAGGGGTTCCAAAAGTGAAGTTTGCCTTGTTCTTTTTTAAGAGGATTAATTCTTTCATGAGGTGACAAGGTATGCAATATTGTGATTTATTTTATTTTATGGTATAAGTGGTTTTTTTTTTTTTGAATTTACATGGTGGAAGCGGTAGCCGCCATGAATCCGGGCAGGCTATCCAGCTTTTTATGGCCACCATAGTATTTTGTGTTGTCTGCCCCAGAAGCCGCCACACAGATCTTCGTGCAGTCCACCCCTATAACCACCATGCCACAATCATTTTAAACCTTTTACGCCACTGAAAGCACAAGGAAAGGGACAAGCGTTTATTTCGGAAAAGTATAAGTGGTTTTGGAGTGAAAACGTTATGCAATTTTTTTATTTGTTTTATTTTATGGTACAAGTGGTTTTAGGAGAGATAAGGAATTTGTGCAATTAAAGGCCTTGGTGATGATTATTGAAAAGTGGAGTAATGTTGATTATTTTGTGATCTACTGACCCTTGTGAATATTGGTAAAATAATTTTGTGATTGTGGCAAATTTACAAAGAGGTTTTTCATCTTCATAAAAGGTATGGGCACATTCTCCTATTGATTATTTATGGTCATTTATTTCTGAAATATCATTGGAGGGAAAAGGATTGTTTGTGGTTTCCTTTTCAAAAGTGATTGGTTTAATGCTTCAAGTTTTTTTAGTTTGATAGTTGATGTTAAACCTTGTTTTATGAGCATTGTTATTGAAGACCATTGTTTGTAAAAGAACTTGAATTAGAAAAGAACATGAGTATCATTGTTATGTGAGATTTGTGGTTGAGCATTGTTGGAAATATTTGAGTTGAGTTGATTGAGCCTAGTCAAGTTATGTGTGAAGTGATTGTTCAAGTTCTATGAAAAAACTATTCCATCATTCTATGTTGATTTGAGATTAACGTTAGAACATATTGAGTCTCTAACAATTATCTTTATGGTTCTATAAGACTTGAGTTGATTTGAGGTTGATTTGACTTGAGTTGAGATTTATTTGGGTTGAGAGTAAGTTTATAACATATTGAGTCTCTAACAATTCTCTTTATGCTTCTATGAGTTGAGTTGAGATTGATTTGGATTGAGAGTGAGATTAGAATATATTGAGTCTCTAACAATTATCTTTATGCTTCTATGAAATTAAATTGAGTTGATATGCCATTCATTGTTGAGTTCATTTTGAGTACTACTTGAGCATGATTGATTGAGCCTTTGAGAAGACCTTTGGGACAGATTTGAGGATAGTTTTGGGACAACTTTGTGGAGAGCTTTGTGGAAATATTTGTAGAGCATATTTGGGCAAGTTCTTTGTGAGCTTGCTAGAGCATATTTGGGTAAGTTCTTAGTGATATTGCTAGAGAAAATTTGGGCAAGTTCTTGGTGAGCTTGCTAGCACAGATTTCACAAGTTGTATGTGAGCTTGTTAAGCAAGTTTTGTGTGAGCCTATTGAGCAGGATCTTAATGAGTCTACTGATAGAGCTTTGGAGGTGACATAGTACAGAGGATAGAGTCTCAGTGGATAGAGATCCAGTAGTCATCATAGTTAAAAATAGATCTGAGTGAGGAGTCTTCAAGTGGAGAGAGGTCCACCAGTTAGTGCAGCAGAGAGATAGAGTCTTCTATAAAATCACATAGCCAAAGCAGAAGGGAAATGAGTTCTCGTATGGAAGAGATCCATGAACTTGATATTAGAGGATCAACATCTCCTTTGGACAGAGATCCATAAAATTTGTAATTGGGAGTTATTCCCAAAGAGATTGATTGAGAATTTTTTAGTAAAATATTTTTTCCATGGAGTAGCCCACATTGGGTGAACCACATAAATTGTGGTGTCTCTATTGTGTATGGTTTATATGCATTGTTTTGATTACTACTATTGATACTACTATATTTACACAACATAATATTAAATTGAAAGAAAAAGTAAAAAGTGGTCTTATATTGTTTACCCCCTTCTCAGTATAAGCTTGTGTTATTCAATTGGTATTAGAGTGGGTTCCTTCGAAAAGGCTAACAACTTGAGGGCAGATTCTACAAAGAACACATATGGCTTGACAGAAAGGATTATATTTAAATAAGGCTCCATTGTTTTATGGTAAAAATTATGCTTTCTGGAGCATGAGAATGAAGAACTACTTGATATCACAAGGATATGAGGTATGGCAGATGGTTGAAAAATAGTATAAGGTTGAAGGTGATCTCGAGGAAGATAAGACTACCAAGAAATTGGTTGAGATCAATGCAAGAGCAATAAATTGTATTTTGAGTGGGCTACGTGAGATAGATTTTGCAAAGGTCATGGTATGTACTTTAGCTAATGATATGTGGACCAATTTGAGGAATAATTATGAAGGAGATTCCAAGGTAAAGTTGGCAAAACTACAAACTCATAGAAAAATATTTGAGGAATTGAAAATGGAAGATTTTGAAGATATTGCAAAGTTATTACTTCAAGTTGATGAGATTACTAACACTATGAGAAGCCTAGGTTTTGAGATGAAAGAATAAAAAATTACTCAAAAGGTTTTGATATCACTTACCATGAAATATGATGCAAAGGTTTCAACAATAGAAGAAACAATGAATATCAATAAGTTAACAATGGAAGAATTGCAAGGTACTCTCACAGATTATGAGATGAGGGTAAGTAAGCATCAAGCTCCAATAAAAGAGATTGCATTCAAGGCTTTAGAAAAAAGAGAAAGGGAAAGTTTCAAAAATATATAGAGTTTTAGAAAATGATGAGGAAGCTAACTTCATCAAAAGGAATAAGGACTCAAGGAATTTTAGAGATATAAGGAAAGTCAAGTGCTACAAGTATGGTGATCTTGGTAACTATGCATACAAGTGTCCACATGAAGAAATAAGTGATGATGAAAAATAGGGTCACAGAAGAAAAGAAGATGGAAATCATAAGCATGACAAAGATGACAGATTCAAGAAAAACAAGTATGAGAAGAAGAAATTTTTTCATAAGGTAAATAAATATTACTACATTGTAGAAGCAAGTGATAGCTTAGATCATAGTGATAGAGACAATTTAGATGATGAAAATGAAGAGCATTTATTCCTAGGAATAGAAGGTGAAAGACAACAATGTTTTGTGTGTGGTCAAAGAGATCACACATCAGGATATTGCAATTGTTTCAGTGATAGTGAATATGGGATGACACATCAAGGAAACAAGCATGGTTAAAGAAATCTTGAGAGTTTGTTTTCTATAGAAGATTATAATGATCTTAGTGATAGTGAAGATGAATAAGGGTTTTTATATGGAATAAGAGAAGTAGAAGAAGAACATTCACTCCAAACAGAAGAAGTTAAACAAGAGGATAATGTCTCAGTTGATATAAAGGAAGAATTCAATGTTATCCATGAGAAACTACAAGAGGTTAAGGAGAATCTAAAAGAATTGAGATGTTCCCTACATGAGAAGTTTGATCCATCACATGAATCAAAAGGTCAAGATATTTGTACTAAGAAGGAAACATGTATTTTAGAGGTTATAGAGATGGATGCCAAGTTGCTACTTGACACAAATGAAGATAAAGAAGAGGAATATTCCAAAGCACCAAAGGTCCCATATTTCAGGTTTGGGGAATCACACTCAAATATTTCACAACTAATAGCCCTAAAATTTTTAAAAATAAAGAGATTAAAAGTATAATATAAGCATTCCACATACTTCAAAGACACATAGATACTCATAAAAAAATTTATATATGGACATGGACCGACTTGTATGTTTTAACCGAGAATATGCTAACTTCCACTTTCTTTTCCCTTGTTGGCTGCACCTCCCATCATCTTTTTCCTTCCTACTAGTTTCATGGTGAGTTTTATAGAAACACAGAGGGTGCCTCTTAGATTAAAATGTATCTCCATATGTCATGACCCTCCCAGGAATAAATATTTTGATAGCTAAATTAAATGCTTTTAAATATTATTTTATGCTTTAGTATTGTAGACCCAATACTACTAATGAATTTTTGTGTTACGGGTGCAAGTCATCAAAAAATGAAATGGGAAATTATGGTGGGTGAAAACCTTCACCTACGGTGATGTATTCACTATTAGAAAGTATACCTTGACAAGGAAACATCCACCAATGGCTCACAAGTACATGGAAGCCTATATTAATGCATTCATGTATGTGAATTTTGAATGTGTGTTTACATATATTTTAAGTAATGGGTTGATTTCTTTAAAAAAAAAAAAAAGAACAAACCTCTAGAAATGATGGTGGGTGAAAACCTTCACCTACGGTGATGTATTCACTATTGGCAAGTATACCTTGACAAGGAAATATCCACCAATGGCTCACAGGTACATGGAAACCTATATTAATACATTCATGTAAGTGCATTTTGAATGTGTGCTTGCATATAGTTTAAGTAATTGGTTCCTTGATTTTATTAAAAAATAAAATTAAACCTCCCACAACAAGGAGAGTGCCACGAAGCATGAGAGTTATTCTTGACAAGCAGAGCACAACACTTTGTTATAATTAGATTGTCATACAAAAAGTGACGTTGGAGATATATCTATATCTATATATATATATGTGTTTGATTTAAAATTATATTTTAGTGAGATTTATATTCATACATTTATTTAACATTAAATATAAATAATAATAAAATAATACATGTATATGTATAAAATAATGATAAAAATAAATAATAAATAAAATATAAATTAATAGATAAAAATGAAATTAAATAATATATAATTAAAAATAATAATAATTACAATAAAATAATAAATAATAATAATAAACACCTATTCCAATTTAAGTAATATTTTCATTTCCATAATAATAGACTACCACCTAGCAAGATGATAGAAGGTAGTTTGGTGGAATACATGCTTAACTACTCATTAAGCTTAAAGCCTCCCTTGTACTTTATAAAAAAGGAGAAAAATGTGAATGAGGGGATGATGGGAGAAAGGAAGTAAATAAGAAAAGAGAAGGGAGAATAGACTAAAAGGAAAAGAGGAAAATAGTTTTTCAAACCAAGAGTCGCTATTACACGTGGGATCATTCTATTATATTTTGTGAGTTGTTTAAAAGGATTGGTTTCATATGAATAATGCATATTCTTCTATTTTTTTTAATAGCTATATTTTATTCAATTTAAGTTAAAATGCATGTGTTATTATTTTCTGTAGAATTTTCCTTGGGTGTAATGGTTGATGAAGATTATAACAATGTATACCTGGAATTAAATTTTCATCTGATGGTATGAAGATTTATGTAAAAACATTAATTTATGGAGATTATGTTTTTGAAGTTAAATGCTATCTATATATGATCATGCGTTATTTTCTAAACTTCCTTTTTTATTTAAATTGTTTTATTAAACCTTTTATCACTTACTTTACTAGTTTTGCAAAGATATTATAAAAAGTAAGTTTTGCAAAGATATTATAAATCACTTACTTTACTAGTTTTACAAAGATATTATATTTCTTAGCTTAATGTAATACTCTAAAATTTTGAGTATTTTAGGTAAATAACTTCATTATGGATATGTTTAGAATCTAAGTCATGTTTACAGAAATGAGTTATTTTTAAATTAATATTGTTAAATGCTTCTTAGTAAAAAAAATGAGTTTCACCTAGGTGTTGTATGTGAGTTGGAGAGGAGAGGGCAATCTTCCAAGGGAGGTCCCAGGTTCAAATCTCCACTCTACCAAAAAGCTGAATTGGGTATCCAAAATCCAATTAATAATGTTGGTGCGGGTAGGGTCGGGTGCGACTTCCGGGTGACTTTGACGGTGTAGAACCCCCTGTTCATGGTCTCTCAGACCAAGGCGGCCCCACAAGGGGTTTTTTGCTTAAAAAAATAAAATGGAGTTACAAATTCTAGATAATTCGAGTAGAAACCTCAATCAAGATAAGTGTTTGACCGATGAAATAGAAGTGTTATTTAAGAATTTTTAGATCTAAAGGATAAAAAACCATATAACCTTTCATACCTTATTCTATTACTTTATAGATTTCTTATTCCAAGAATATATTTACTTATAAACATTCACCTTGCTGAGTCCAAGAAGGAAAATACTAAATTATGTTATAGAAACTTTAGCTTAATATAATATTTATATATAAATTTAATTAGATCACCCATAGAAAGATAGAATTTTTTTAAAAATAATTATTTATATTTATTTATCTTTGTTTCTTATAAGAAAAACCACTTAATAGGCTTAGTGTGTAATATTAATATCCTAGAATTTATATGAAAGTTAGGTTTTTTTGAATATGGTTAAGCTAAGATAAATAGAATTGAAGGTATACTCAATTGGAAATACTTCTTGGGTCTTGTAGCTAAACCTAACCATTATTTCATGAGGAAGGTGATCAATTAGTAAAATAAATTATCCAATATTTGTAGGTTACAAGAAGGTAACAATTGTGAATCAAGAATAATTGCTTTCTATTAAGATAAGTCAAGATGAGTAAGTGACAAGGGGTATTATGCAATGTCTCCTATAGATCATTGTATGAGTCATATAGTTATGGTTCCTTGATCAACTTATGAAAAGGAAAAACTAACATGATATCTATCTATACAATCCATGATAGTTGGTGTGGGACAACTTATCATTATTTATAATCTGTCAAGTGTAACCAGGTCCAGAGCTAGAGAAATTACATGGCCCTATTTGACTCTACCATTTTGTACTTATACGACATGGGAGAAAATAGATAATTTTGTACTTATATTTCTTGATGATATATACTCCCAACCTAAGGAAAAGTATTTTCAACATATGAAGATTGTACTTGAGGTACTTAGGAAAAACTAGTTGTATGGAAAGTTATCGAAATGTGAGTTTTATACTCCTTAGGTGCAATACTTGAGGTATGTGATCTCTACTGATAGAATCACTATAGATCTTATGAAAATTGAAGCTATCATAAATTGTTCTACACCCACCAATTTAACTGGAGTATGTAGCCTTATGGGAATGACAGGTTACTGTAGACATTTTGTAAGGAAAATTTCAAAATTTGCCCATCCCGTCACAAACCTCTAAGGAAAAGGAAAGATTTTCAAATGGATAAATTAGTGTGAAGAATCCTTCAATAATTTGAAGAAGAGACTGACAAGTCCTATTCTCAAGATACCTAATCTTTCAAGAAAATTTACGATTTGTATTGATGCTTTTATTGAAGGTTTAGGAGTAGCCTTAACTCAAGATGAGGCAGTCATTGCTTATGAATCTCAAAATCTAAAAAAGAATGAATTAATTATGCTACACATGATTTAGAATTTATAATTTTTGTGGATGCATTAAAAATTTAGAGATATTATTTGTTAGGGAAGCCCTTTGAGCTAAAAATTGATCACCAAAGTCTAAGATACATCTTTACACAACCATTCTTGAATGCAAGACAACGTCGATGGATGGAATTCCTATAAGAATATGATTTTGACATTGAATATGTCATAGATAAGGAAAACAAGGTAGCAATTGCTTAAATAGAAGAAGGCACATAACCACTATGTCTCAATGTCATTACAACTTAATTTATCAAGTAAAAAACACCAACAAATGAATGGCTATCGTAATAATTATCAAGTTTAGGTTGAGTTTGAACCTAACAAGGACATGGAGTTTGTAGTCAGTGATGGTTCGTTATACTTCAAGAATAGATTGGTTATTCCAAATGTAGATGGATTAAGGAATGTTATTCTAAGATAGGCTCATTGTACTCCTTACTCTACACACCCAAGAGGGAAAAAATGCAAGAAAATTTTAGAAAAACCTTTTATTGGGCTATATATTGTGAAGGAGATGGAGAAATAACTAAAAAGAATATGTCAAAGGCTCAATGAAGCCTAGGATCATCAAAAGAGCTATGCAAATCCAAAAAATACATCGAGGGAATTCTACATGGGAGATAGAATCTTCTTAAGGGTGAAACCTAGTAAAAGCTCTATTAAGTCCTCTAAGCTTGACCCTAGATTTGTGGGACCTTTTGAAGTTATAGATAAGATCAATCATGTCACCTATGATATTTCTTTACCATCCAACTTATCAAAAATACATATCACCTTCCATATATCCTTGATTAAACGGTACATTATTGACCCATCTCATTTGTGGAATATCTCAAATTTACAGATGTTATATCCCTTAAACATGGAATTTTATCCTATTTGAACATTGGGTTTTAGGATAAAAAGTTTATGAAAGAGAAATGTAGAACAATATAAGGTCCAATAAGACCAGTAATTTCATAGAAAGGGTACATGGAAAGATGTACAAATTTTGAAAGGACATTTTATTTTTCTTTTTGATTAAATATATGTATATATTATGAATTGTATAAATTGACATTGAAAACATAAGGGACTATGTTTTCTTTAAGGGCAGAGAATGTCATGACCCTCCCTAGAATGAATTTTTTGATAGCTAAATTAAATGCTTTTGAATGGTATTTTATGCTTTAGTATTGTAGACTCAGTAATACTAATGGATTTTTGTGTTGCAAGTGTAGGTACTCAAAATATGAAATGGGAAAATATAGTGGGTGAAAACCTTCACCTATGGTGGTGTATTCACTATTGGTAAGTATGGCTTGATAACAAAACATCCACAAGTGGCTCACTGATATATGGAAGCCTGAATTAGTGCATTCATGTAAGCACATTTTGAATGTATGTTTGCATATGCTTTAAATAATTGTTTGCTTGCTTTTATTAAAAAAATCAAACCTCCAACAATAAGTAAAGTGTCACGAAGCATGGAAGCTATTCTTGATGGGTAGAGAACAACACTCTGTTGTCATCAAATTTTCATACAAGAAGATATGTTGAATATATATATATATATATGATTTAAAATTGTATTTTAGTGAGATTTAAATTCATACATTTATTTGACATTAAATATAAATAATATATATAATTATGATAAAAACAAATAATAAATTTAAAAAATAAAATATAAATTAGTAGATAATAATGAAATTAAATAATATATAATTAATAATAATAATTATAATAAAAGACTACCATAATTAATAATTAATAATTAATAATAATAGAAATATGATAGAAATAATAATAATAATAGTAATATTTCCACTTTCGTAATATTAGACTACCATTTAGAAAGATGATAGAAGGTAGTTTGGCAGAATGTATGCTTAACCACGAGTGAAGCTTAAAACCTCCCTTGTACTTTATAAAAAGGGAGGAGAAAAAGGTTAATTGGGGGGGAGAAAGGGAGTGAAGAAGAAAATAGAAGGGAGAATAGCGTAAAATAAAAAGAGAAGAAGAGATTTTCAAACCAAGAGATGCTATTGCCGGTGGGATCATTCTATTGTATTTTGTTAGTTTTTTAAAAGGATTGGTTTCGTATAAATAATGCATATTATTCTAATTTTTAATAGCTATATTTTATTTATGTTAAAATGTATGTGTTAGTATTATTATTTTTTATTTTCCAAAAAAAAAAAAGTTGGTCATTGTGACACTATGAAGTGTTAATAAACTATTTTCTCTTTGTAAATATTACTAGCTCTTTTACTACCTTGGGTGTTACTGAGCCACTTGAATGTATATTTTGCTTTTCATTGTATTGTCAAAATAAACTATTGTTCTATTTGGTTGTTTGTTTGAGCCTCTTAATTATTGTTGTTAACCAATCAACCAAAATTTTAAACTGTTCTCTTTTTAACATTTTAAAATGCTGATTCAATTGGCTTTGGATCTTAGCTTACTTGGAGCTTTTATTCTATTCCTTATAAATATTTTGTTGGTGCTATCAGCTATAAATTGTTCCCTTTTTGCTAATAGAAAAGTAAATTGCCTTTTTTTTTTTTTCAGCGAAAAACCCCTTACGGGGCCGCCTTGGTCTAAGAGACCACGAACAGGGGGTTCTACACAGTCAAAGTCACCCGGGGGTCGCACCAACATTATCAATTGGATTCTGGGTATCCAATTCAGCTTTTTGGTAGGGTGGATATTCGAACCTGGGACCTCCCTTGGAGGATTGCCCTCTCCTCTCCAACTCACCTACAACACCTGGGAAATTGCCTTTGTTTAATTTATTCTCATTTTAAACTTATATATATATATATATATATATATATATATATATATATATATATATATTATCATGTATTCTTTTCAAGACATCCTTTTATATTATTATTATACTATAGGAATCGGTAACATGTTAAAATATTCTACGCCTCTTTGTGGATTTAGATCTCACTTCTTGTTACCACCATAAACTCAAGTTGCATCGAGTAAATATTTTACATAGCCGACTACGTTGATGCGACAAACCCATCGGTACTATGGGGCTCAAGTGATTGGAACCCTGGTCTTCGTGCTCCTACATAAATGTCTTCGTGCTCCTACATAAATGTTTTGACCGTAGATCCAAGACCTCAAACCCAAAGTTATTTTTTGTTGAATTTAGCGACTTTTCAAGACATATTTTATTATTTAAAATTTTCATAAAATATTTGGTCAAATTATTGTATTAGTTTTACAAAGATATTGCATTTTTCAGCTTAATGTAATACTTTAAAGTTTCAAGTATTTTAAATAAATAATTTCATTATGAATATGTTTAAAATTTAAGTCATGTATACGGATATGGGTTACTTATTAAATTAATATAGTTAAATACTCCTTATTAAAAGAAAAAAAGGAGTTATAAATTATAGATAATTCAAGTAGAAACCTCAATGAAAATAAGTGTTATATTGATGAATTAGAAGTGTTATATAAGAACTTTTATATCTAAAGGATAAAAACCCATATAACCTTTCATATATTTACTCTATGTATTTATTTATAAAAATTAAGCTTACTCAACCCTAGAAGGAAAATGCTAAATTCATGTATAGAAATTTTAGATTAATATAATATTTATATATAAAGTTAATTAGCTCACCCTTAAATAGTCCTTTTCAAATATCTTTTCTTTTATAGAAATATAGAATTTATATATATATATATATATATATATATATATATATATATATATTTTGTGGTTTATTATAATAAAAACTATTTAATAGGCTTATAGTGTAATATTAATATTAATATCCTAGAATTTATATGAAAAATAGCTTTCTTTTAACATAGTTACCTAAAATAAATAGAGTTGAAGATATAATCAATTGGAAATATTTCTTGTACCTTGTAGCTAAACATAACCATTAGATCACGAGGAAGGTGATCAATTAATAAAATCAATTACCTAATGTCGATAAGTTGCAGGATGGTAACTATTGTGAATCAAGAACGACTACTTGATCAACTTATGAATAGAAAAAATTGGCATGAGATCTGGCTAGACAATCCACGATAGTTGGTATTGGATAGCTTATTTTTATTCATAATCTATCAAGTGTAACCATATTTTGAGCCAAACAAATGGTATGGTTCTAGTTGAATGTGGAGAAGTGGAAAATCAACTAGACACTATGCATATATACTAAACACCCTTACATATTAAATTTGGAATGGATGAGTATAATTAATCTTAAGTTCCACATGTTAAGGAAGGGGAATTATGTATCCACTCCTAGGTTTTATGGTCCCTAGAGGATAATCCCAAGCCATGGATATGTGCTCTCATACTAGAATAAGAGGATAAGAAGATAGATCCACTAAATGGTACCATATACGAGATTTTGTTAATCTCATCCACTTGGGATATCGTCTGCAATGGTTATAATTTCCAAAAGTGGTATTGTATACCTTTCAATGATTAAACATTAGGTGTTCACTAAAACTAAATTGGCTCAAAAAATTTACCTTAGGTTAATTTTTGTTAATTAAGCCATCAAAATTTTCATCTTGATCAAACAATGAGCTAGATTGAGTTGTACAACCAATGAGTCATATTTGGGTTGTTATACCATGCCCCAGCTGCCTTGATCGCAGGCTTATTCTTCTAGGTGGTCATTCCTTTTAAATATGATTTAATATTATTTTTCCCTTTTTAGAATTCAAAATTATTAAGGCCATATGTATAGAAATAAAATTTATTTTATTTACTAATGATTATTTATTTATATATTTTTTATTTTTTATTTTTATTTTAATATTGATTAATTTATTGCATAATACTGTTAAATTAAATTCAATAAATCATAATAGTCACACATACATTCATATATACCTCCAAAATTCCTTCTCATAAAAGCAACTTGATGATAATAAAATATCATCATATACCTATCAAGAATAGCTCCTATGCTTGTGGTAATTTCCCTACCATTGGAGGACTTTCATAGATAAACATTCATTTATTTAATGATATGAGATATGCAACTAAAAGGATACATCCACTTGGTCTTCCATGTATCCATCAACCATTAGTGAGTGTTTTGCTACTAGGACTATTCTACCCCTACCAAAAAAAAACCCTACCATGATAAAAATACATACCGTCATCATTTCCCATTTCACTCTTCGAGTACCTATACCTACAAAATAAAAGCCATCAATAGTACCTCATCAAAAAAGCATAAAATAATTTTTTTTAATTAAGGATATTTACAATTGTAATCAAAAGACTCATTTTGAGGTGGGTCATAACATATCCCATACATCCATCTCTTTCCTTACCTCATTTTCTCCATAACATCTCTCTTTTACTCACCTCACTTCCAATCTTCCTTCACCAGTCATCACTCCCTCTTCTACAAACACTACTACTATTCAAGGACATTTAACATTGTAATAAAAATACTCATCTTTGTGTGGATCGTAACATATCTCCATACATACATATATTTCTTTATCTAATTTTCTCAACCACATCTCTCCTTTACTTTCCTCACTTCCACCTCTTCCTTCACCAGTCATCACTCCCTCTTCTACAAACACTACTACTTAATTTCATATTATAATTTCTTTCTTCTTATTCTTTTAATAAGATTAAGATCCATTTTAGATATTATTATTTTAGTTCTACTAATTAAATTTTCTCTTTGGTAATTACTTAAATGTATGGATAAATAAAGAAGGATCACACTAGATATAATATTGTCAGATATCTCACACACACTTCCCAAGAAGAAAAATCCACATAAGACATTCATAACTAGTAAAATTATAATATGGGTTAGCACTAAATATTATGTTAACCTAAGACATGAGTACTCCTTGAGTTGACCTTCACCTCTTTAAAATCATATAAAAAAATAAACACTACATGCCAAAATCATACCAAGTATATCATCCATCTATTTATTAATAATTAGTATTTATCTATATTCAAGATAGTAAATACATATAAAAATTAACATATGATGCAGTGGCAAGGGGTGATTTGTTTTCAATAGTAGGAAATGCTTTAGTCAATAATTATTCCTTAAATGATAGCTTTAGATGTCTAATGGCAAGGATTTTGTTCTTTAGTCAATAATTTATTCATTCAAGGTAGCACATAAACACCTTTCCTATGATGGTAGTTAGTTAAGTTGGTAGACAATAACTTAACAAGATTGTTGTACCCAGACAAAACTCTAGTTGACAACTCATGATGGACCCCCTTAGATGACATCTCCCTTCATCACCTCTAATGACATACTCCAAGTTGGAATTTTCCTTGATGATAAGATCTTAGATGGTAGGGTCTCATTTTCAATCCTCCAAATCATAGGGAAGATGACATGTTCTAGAATGGTTTCAATAAGCTTCATGACGACACTCTTATTTGTTTACAACTTCTCTTTATATCCTTACAAGATGATTCTTTACAGTATTTAAGTTCTAAAAATACATAATTGATAGAGTATACTTTGATGATAATCTCTTTGTTATAGCTTTAGATAGATGCTTTTAATCCTTGATTGTTTTGACCTATAATAATTGTTGGTATCTTATAACATACATTAGAATATATAGCAATGCATGAATCTAACTTTCTAATATTTTGAATCAAATGCACACAACATCTAGTATACACAATGGAATGCAAAATAGAATTATTTTTGTATTAAAATAATACTTTCATGATGTTTTAGTTTATAACTCTTGCAATTTACCTATATTCCTACCCTCTTAGAACACTCATTCTTGGTGATTTATCTTCTACCTTCTCTCTACTATTTCTTTTTCTTCACTCGTCTATTCTCATCTGCACTCTCCCCATTCATTTATAAGATTTATAAGTGATTTAATACGTAACTACATAGATGGTTCATCATTCCAAATAATTGGCCTTCAAGTTTTGATGCATCAACCATTTCACATTTGGATGCTCCTACATCATACTCGGGTAACAAGAATATTTTATGAACATTGTTAGAATCTTCAATGAATAATATATACTTAGCAAACTCCAAAGCATTAATCCATATTGTGGTGTCAACTTCTTGGTTCTTGCACCTAACTAGATACTCATATTATGTCTAGTCTCTTGTCCTTTTTCCACTCTATAATCTATGATTTCATTAGTTTTATATTGTTTCTTCTCTAGTAGCTACACAATTTTTTTTCTAAAATATCAACTATATGATCATCGTCATCTTTAGTTTTATCATAGTATGAGAACAACATAGCTACATTGAATATTGGTGTAATTTTGATGCCCTCTAGAAGCTCAATTTCATATGCTTTGGTGGAAAACCTATTCAAGACCTTACAAGGTCCAACATATTTCTATTTTAACTTGTTATTACGCCTAGAGGCGTTCCTACAATGGTAGACAAGGGGGTGGGAGGAAAAAATGTCATACATGTCACGCCGTAATTTTTTTTTTTATTAAAAAAGCCGACATTAACAAAAAAATTTAAAATATTTAAACTAAAATAGCCGACTAACCAACCGTTGCAAACATTTAAAATATTTAAACTAAAGCAGTCGACTAACCAACCGTTGCAACTGCTTAATAAAATATTGTATAAATACATGAAAATCCATTGCAATATACCTAATATAGGCACCTCGAGATTGATAACTCTCGGATTTTTTAGATATATATCCTTTGTATCTAAGCTAGTATACATCCTTTCAAAATTTCTCATTTTGCAAATGTGCCAAAACCAAATATCCAAATCGAAACTATTGTTTCTATTCTTTTGGGATTAACATGGTGTGTACTTCATGGAACTCTAATATAATTCATTATTTATCTCCTGATATAAACCATGAATGTAATCGGTAAAGTATTTTCCTATAGCAGTTGGCCTATGTAAATCAGTTATCTTTTGCAGCTCATATACTCCTCTAGAATGTATTCCTATGCAATTTGAAATAGAAATCTTCTTGTACCTTGATTTATAGAATTTTTGTATGCAAGTTTTTCCTATGCCAAAATAGTATCATAAAGCTTCAACTTATTATCAACTAAGCATCTCAATAAATTCCTAAGGCTCCTATTTACAACTTTATTTTGTCCATCTATTTTTGGATGATATGTCAAACTAAATTTCAGCTTCGTACAAAGTTACTTCCACAATGTTTACCAAAAATGGCCCATTAATTTAGCATCAATATCTTTTGGTAATCCATGCAATATTATCACTTAATTGAAGAATAATGCGACGATGTGGGTAGCATCGCTTATTTTATTACAAGATTTGAAATATATCATCTTTGAGAATATTTCAACAACAAAAAAAATAGAATCATTACCTTTTCGTGTCCTCCATAACCCAAGAACAAAATACATTCTTGCATTCTCTCATGCTCTCTCTAGTACTAGTAATGGTTAATACAATTAGGTGTTTTGACTTCTTCCCTTTGCATGTGCACAAACTCAACAACACTACACAAATATTCTTACATCCACATTCATTACTACCCAATAATAACTTACATAAAGTTGTCCCATCATTTGTTTACCCCAAAATGCATTTCTCGTTCTCCACTATGTTTCTCTCTTATCAGGTTCTCCCTCATTGAACATTACGGTATGCACATTTATTATCCCTTGTACAATAATCAATATTGGATAAAATGGTTTAGTGATGGAGTTATTTCTACCATATTAGGGTTATTGAAATTTTATTGAAATTTTAACAAGCTTTCTTGAAGTTCAAGTTGTCCAAGATTTCTCACATATCATGTTCTCCCTCATTGAACATTGTGGTATGCACAATTGTTGTTACTTCTACAATAACCCATCTTGGATGAAATGGTATAGTGATGGAGTTCTATCTACCATAGTAGGGTTATTACAAGTTGGCCAAGATTCCTTGAAGTCTAAATTATTAGCATAAAACTCCTTCATAACATCAAAACCAATGACTTTTATCTGCATCATGTTCATCAACATATTTTTTATTCTCAAGGTTTTAGCTACCCGATTTGAATGACCAATTTTGTGATTCAAGATAAATGAATATCCTTGCGAAAATTCCACCCACTTCATACGTCTTTGATTCAACTTACTCTAGCTACTAATAAACTACAAAGCATGATTATATATGAATGAGACAAATTCTTTTAGAGATAAATAATACCTCCATTTATTTAGGACTTGAAAAATGGCATATAAATTTTGGTTGTAGACTAAGTATTTCCTCTTTGTCTCTTTTAGCTTCTTACTAAATTAGGCAATGATATTTCCCTCCTATCAGTGTCCTGCTTGCATCACAATCCACTTGAAATACATTATTGAAATATAGAAAAACTTGAATTGGTTGTTTTGTTATCTTCTCCTTAAAGATTCAAAAAATTCTTTTTGATATAGCCATTCACTTAAAATCATGCTTTCCTATGATTATTTTTGTGATTGGAGCACAAATTCCACAAAAAATTCAATGAACTTTCTATAAATTGCTAGACCATGGAAAATCCTAGCCTCAAACATACTTCTTGGTGATGGCTTATTTACAATGGCCTTGAACATATCAAGTTTCGTCCGTAACACCTCCTATGAAATCATAAAACCCAAGTATACAAATTCATATTTCATAAAACTACATTTGTTCAATTTGACTAACAATTTTTCCTCCTTTAGTATTTATAAGACTAATCTCAAATGTACCAAATGGTCTTCATTATTTTTACTAAATATCAAAAAAATTTCCAAATAGACAACCACAAACTTGCTAATAAATGGTTTCATCAAATTGTTCATCAACCCCATAAAGGTGTTAGGTGCATTTTTCAATCCAAATGTTATAAATAGCCACTCATACAATCCATCCTTTATCTTGAATGTGGTTTTCCACTCATCACCTTCCTTAATAAAGATTTTATGATATCCACTCTTCAAGTCTATCTTCGTAAAGTAATTTTTTTCACTTAAACAATACATAAAATCATCCATGCATGACAATGGATGATTAATAGTCCTTGAATTTGTACACATGCACCATTCTCTGTCCTTCTTTGGTGTAAGTATAGTTTGTGCTATACATAGGTTTAATCACTCCTTGATCAACCACTTGTCTAATAGCTCTTCAACTTATCTCTTTATTTCATCATTGTCCATTGGAGTTATTTTATATATTTTCTTATTTAGCAAAATCAATTCAAGGATAAAATCAATATGATGGCTAATACTCCTTATCAATGTCAATCCATCCAACCATTATTTTTATAATATTTCTACACACTCATCTAAAAAATCATTCACTTCACTTAAAATGTCATCCTTATTTTGTGTCATTCCATCCTTTGTGGTTTTAGTAATAAAATAAAAAGGTGCCTTCATCTTTGTCATCTCCTTCAAAATTTATTTTCTAAAAATAAAATATACTTTAGAACCATTGACGTCTCTTTTATATTTATCCTTCAAGAGGTTAAATACATACTTATTTCCATCTATTACTATAACATAGGTGTTTTTCCTACCATCATGTATTGCTCTATGGTCAAATTGTGAAGTTCTATCGAATAACACATGGCAAGTGTACATAGGCATAATATCACATAGGACCTCATCCTTGTAATATCTAATTTAAAAATTCACCTTGAAAACTTCATTTACTAAGATCCGGTGTCCCTTTGTAGCCAAGAGACCTTGTATGGATTGGGGTGTTCTATCCTCTTCAACCCAAATTTCTCTATCATATAAATGGATACTATATTATTTGTACTTCCACTATCTATAATGACCTTGCAAAATTTACCTCCTAATTTGCATACTATTATGAAAATATTTCTTCTTTGAAGAGGTTCACATTTCTCCTTTCTAACTTTAGTAGCACTCTCTTCATCATGAGAGATTCTCCTTGTTCTAGCTCCTCCTTATGTTTTGGGAGGAGAAACACTTTCTTCTTTTGGTTATACAATATGGTTCTTGATATCCTTTCCCTTATTACTACGTTTGTTTCCTTGATGATAGTTTTTCCTCTTCCTTTAAGGTATACTTGTAGGCTTCTTCTATTATCCTCATTCTCATCATGCTAACTTCATCTTGTATGGATAATTACAATCCATTGATGCACTTTGATACTTTTCTTCATCGTCTTCCACATATCCATCCCAAATGGTGAGTCTATAGTATTCCTCCATGCAATCCTCCACACTCATATCCTTTTATCTTACATTTTACAATTTCCTAAAATGACCCAATTGATTGTTTGACCGAAGGAATTTGACCTTGATTTTGATGATCATTTTATCCCAAGTCTTTATCCTTTCCTTTTGTTTTCTTAGTATTTTAGTTTGACTGTGGTCCCACCATAAAAACACATGTCCTTTTAGCTTTTTACAAGGAAATTTTACCTTCTTAGGTTCTTTTATTGATTCCAAATAAACATATTTTTCATCTATGTAATCTAGTCTATGAGATCCTTTTGATTCAAGCTTACATTATATGATGAGATTATTATCTTTGGATTTCATCCCATATAGAAATTTCCCAGATCAATCACTCCTATGATTCTTTCTCTCACTCTACATATCAACCTTTTGTGTGATCATTCTCTTTTTATTCACTATCACTAATCCCCTCAAGGTGAATGCCTAACCTTTGGACTATGTTAATTGCATCAAGTCAAAAAATAATTTACCTTATAACTTTAAATATGTATGTAGGTTAGGTTCATCATTGTCTTCCTCTTCCATGTTGTGTAATCATTTCTTCATTTTTCATAAACTCCCAAATAAAAAATCTTTTTTTTATACCAAAATGATGTAGCAAAAAATAAGAGGGGGTAATTTATTTTCAACAACATTACATGATTTAGTCATCAATTATTTCTTGAATAGTGGATTCAATTATATGATGGCAAGTATTCCTCTCTTTAGTTGACATTATTTTCATTCAATGTGACATACCACCACCTTTCTTATGATGGTAGTCTATTAAGTTAGTGGCTAGCAAATCAACAATGCCATCATACCCAAACAAATATTTAATTGAAAACTCATGATATAATACCTTAGATAATATCTCCCTTCATCACCCTTGATGACGTACTCTATGTTGGCATCATCCTTGATGGTAGGCTATTAGACAACAAGGTCTTATTGGTAATCCTTTAGTCGGTAGGGTATAGACAACATGTTCCATAATGGTATAAAAAAGCTTCATGATGACACTTTTACTTGTATACATTTTCTATTTAGCTCCTTATAAGATTACCCTCTATGGTTGTTGAGCTCTGACAACATATTATTTCTGGATTATACTATGGTGATAATGTCCTCATAATAACTTTGGATTGATGCATTGATCCTTAAATGCATCAACCTATAGTAATTATTAGCATCTTCTAACCTAAAATGGAACATATACTAGTGTATAAATCTAACTTTCTAACATTATGGATCAATACATTAAAATTCAATATACACAATGAAATATGAATGGAATTATATTTATACTAAAATAACACTTTCATGCTATTTTAGGTTACAACTCTTACAATATACCTATATCCCTACTCTCTTATAACACATATTCCTAAATATTTATATCCTACCTTATACCTACTCTTTATTTTCCTTCACCTATCACTTCTCCTCCACACTCTCCCCATTCATTTTTAATCTGGAGAAGTTAATTTTTCCCTAACTACCAAGATAGCTCATCATCCTATATGGTTGGCCTTCCAGTTTTGATTCATTACTCAATTCACATATGGATGCTCCTACATCAACATGTCAAACAAAAAAAATATATTAATAAGAATAACAACATATTTTGATGCACTTCCATGTTCAATACAATTGAAGTACTAGTAAAAACATTTAGGTCTAATTGATGAGAGGAATGGCCATCACATCCTCCCAAATTTTATTTTAACTCTCTGCTTGTCTTATTTACCATATAATATCTATAGATATAGTAATTAAGTGGCTTTTAGTCAACATATATTGTATTTGGTAATACATGGTTAGGGATAATTTTATCTATTTATTGATATCATGCTCCTTTTTTAATGTTATATCCTAAACTTGTGTATTATCTCTTGTAAAGGACTCAATATAGTAATATAAATATTTATTACTTTAATGATAAATTAATTAGCATTCAATTGGATCATAGATAAAATTATTAGGCCTATGGTTTCTTTCCTATTCTTCTTAAACCTTATACATGCAATCATTTTTCATTCATGGAATAACTATGGGAATACCTTCGAGTCATCCTTATTATAAAGATATCAATAAAAAATCTATCTTACATATGGATTCACTTTTATGTTAGCTTAAATCCCAATATGTATTTATTAGTTATCTTTTCCATGGATCATTCATTGATTTACTTAGGTCAATGCTTACACAATAATTAGATGATTATAAAAATAACTAAAAGAAATTATATTTAATATTTTATTTAAAATTTGTATTATGTATATAGGACTATACGATAATCCTTTTATTCATAGTTCCAATCATTCAACCTGCTAATTTTGGTTAAATCATTTCAAAGACTCAAAAGCCATTATGGATAGAATACTATCGAAAAGAGCATATAAAATTTATTTTACCTACACACTCAACATGGGTCAAGTACTTCATAACCTATACTATTACATAATTACAACGTACTAATTTACTAACCTTCGAATGGTCAATTATTTCTATTATGTGAGTGTAAAATTACCTATTCTTTAATTAAGCATCACCAAGTGACCTCACATGAGGAGTGAACTTGGTCTTCTCATTAGTATATGTATTGGGTATAAACCATTTCTTTAATAGAGTAAGCTTATATATCATTAGAGGTGCATTCTATTTACTTACCTAATGGAAGAAACCCTAATACCAAACATCTATCTCTATTGATCAACATCAAAGGGAAAAACATGTGGTAATGGATCCCACCCTTTAATGGTGGATTACTCATACTTTCAATTGTAGATGTAGTTGAGGGTACATTAGATTTTTACAAGACATGTAAATAGCATTCAAAATAATTAGAACATTGCAACTAAGGCATTAGATCATGCAATATTTAGGGATCTTAGATATGATTGATAATAGTATACAATAAATATAGGTAAGAATATTATAATTTATATATTAATGATATTAAATTCAATAATTATTTAACAACTATAAAAAACTCATATCTTAGTTACCATTCCAAAAATATATGAGTAATATTGTTAATTGAACAATGTTTGGTAGCTTGGTAACAAATCAAAATGTTGAAATCATTGTATAATCATATAAAGATACTATGTTGCAAGTTGATAATAGATATATAATTAGTCTATGATATTGTCATGGAGTCTAGGAAGATCAATTTTTGTGAGAAAAAGATGTATATAGTATGGTATAAAGAGTCCTATAAATCACATCAACAATCACCTTTTTTTATTATTTTATTATACCTTTTTCATTATTATCACAGGATATGCATAATTATTACAATGTATGGTGCAAAATAAATAAAAATCGTAAACATTTTAGGACCATAATATTCCTATGATGCTAGAACCACAATTTCAAAAGTTCACAAATAAGGAAAATAGATTGTTCTTAATAATAGAAAGCAATAAATGATTTATTTTTATAAATATATTTTTATATTAGATTGAGATATGTCTAACCTATATTATATCATTACTATGTTACCACTGTATTTCAATATGCCATATAGTGGATTACAACATTATATAAACTATGTAAATATCACCTAACAAGATCTAAACCTTATGAGAAAATATACTAAGGTTCAATGATGGGATTGCAAACTTGGTTTATGGTAGGAAACTCATTACTCTCATCAATTTCTTTAAACTATAAATCGTAAAAAATTAATATTAACCAAATTGAAAGTGACATATATAATTTATCTTCATAACACATTTTAAAGTTAATATTTTTATTATTTAATTTTTTATGCAAGGTAATGTTTGTCTTAATTACCTTAATTGTGGGTATATTTATATTAAATTTGTTTAAATTTATATCTACTCATAACTCTTGAGCTATGTATACAACAAAAAAAATTGAAATATGTGTGATAGTGGGAACTTGGTGAAGTCGGATTGTAGATCGTGAGAGGTGGTTGATTGTAGCTTGGAAAGCAAGGATTTGATTGTGAAATTGCTAGTACCTAATGATGGGGTCCATTTTGAATTCAAAGGACCCTTGGTCCCCATGGAGTTCCAAGAATAGGATCCTAGAAATTTTAAAGGGGGGATCCAATATTATTTAGAATTAACTAGTAAAAATATCAAAATACAACCTTTGTCCCATGACTAGGTGCATCAAACTATAGGGAATCACATGAACCCATCTATTTTATTTACCAAAGTGGTGGTAAAATCTAGATATGTTAGCAATAAAAAAAAGTTAATTTGATTAATTCCTTGAGTCTCATAAGCTATGTATTCCAAGCAATATCCTTAGCATGGCTATAAAAAAGAGTTCATGGGATTTTATTGGAAAATTTCAAGGTAGTAGGCCTGATATAGACTTTATTTGGAAATGGGAATCGGCCAAATAGAAACCGCTTAGTCCCATTGGCATAGTGACAATTCCTAAGTATTTTCCTCATCAATCTCAATTTGGAAGGGGGGCCCTAGTTTTTTTGGCAAGAGGGGTTTTTCATTGGTAAATGGGGAATAAATTTCAATCCCTACACCCAAAAAGTTGACTTGGTTCCCATTTGGTTTAGGCTACTGGGTTGCCAATGTATTTCTAGTACCATGATGTCCTGAGAATTATAGCAAAATATATTGGGGAATCGGTCTTTATCGATGCAACAACAATGGAAAAAACTTGAATGGTCTTTACCAGGATGTGTATTATGACCAACTTGGACGTAGATATCCTGAACTATACTAAACTCATTTTAGAACTAGGCATGTGGATCCAGCTAATGGAATACTAGAACATGTCAATGTTGTGTCAATAATGTGATAATCATGGTTATTCTTGAGAACATTATTCTACTTAATGTGCTCCTAAGACATCGAAAGCAAAAATGGGGAAATAGAAAATATGGATTCAAAAAATCCTAGAATAGAAATTTTAGTCTGGTCCTAAAACTAGGAGTCATTGTAAGGGCCAAGTTGATGTGGGAATTGAAATAAGAGTACCCATGAATAAATCCTTGACGAAGAAGAAAGCTGACTTTGAAATTGCTAATGGATCTTAGGTCTTATTGAAGGTGGAAAATAGTAATGAAGTAGATGGAAAACAATTAAAATTAGAATACTTTAGACGTTCTTCCCAGCCAATGGTAGGAATAAAAAAACTGACCCCAAAATCTACAAATAAAATTCCTCTATTGGAATATATGAGGATTGAATGAATCCACCAAAATATGATGAATTTCCTCTTTCAGGAAAGGTTCTTCTTCAAATATTTTTTTTCAATAAATCAAAATTGAGATCAATAGTATTGAAATGCTTGGAAACTCTATATGGAAGAATATTGGTTTTTCTGCAAGTCCAGCTAATGGATATTTTATAGGATTGTTCTATTTTTCAAATCTCTAAAAAGTGGATGGATACATTATCTCCTCATCAAATAGAGTCATCAACATATTTTTTTGTAATATTACCAACCAAAGATGGGTCATGTCAAATGTTTATGCTTCAAACTTAGGACCTAGTAGAAAATATTTTTGGTCCTCTCTACTTTAGATGAAAGAGATGGTCAAGGAGGAATCTTGGGTGTTACCTAGATATTTTAATCCATCGCTATACCCCTTAGATAAAAAATGTGGCAAGTACCCATATAAAAGGAGTATGGAGGATTTTGTTGATTTTTTTAGTCAAGGTGAGCTTATGGACCTAGATATGAAAGGCTCTAGATTTACCTGGATCATAAGACATAATAGGGACCAAATGATTTTTATCAAAATTGATAGATTTATATCCAAGCAATGTCTCCCTTATTTTGGAGATGCTTCTTTGAATATTTTACCAAAATCGAGATCTGACCATAACTTGCTTTGCCTTGGAGATCCCCAAAAATGGAAATTATTTCCTAGGTTCTATTTTAAGGCTATGTAGTGCTCTCATACATATTTAGAAAAAAAGATCAAGGAATGGTGGATAGATCATATTTCGGGTGGAGGGCTGATGAGAATAGTGAACAAACTTAAGCTACTAAAAGGTATACTAAAGCTCTAAAATAAAGAGGTATTTGGAGATATTTTAAAAAGAAGTATGATATTAAAAGATAACTCCTATACCTAGACTCTGAGGTAAAAGTTTGAGGTCTATCAGATGATGCTAGAATTAAGGAGAAAAATTTACTATCAAAGCTTCATAATACTTTAGCTAAGGAGGAAACACTTTGGAAGGATAAATCCAAAGCCCTCTGGTTAAAAGTAGGTGATAAAAGTACTAAGTATTTTCATGCTTCAACTTTGAGACACAGGAGCTCCAATCAAATGTAATAAACTATTAGATAGGATGGCTCCAAAGTTATGGACATTCAAGATATTAGGAATGAGGTAGTAACATTTTTTGGCTCATTGTTGGGTATAAGAAAGGGAAGGGATACAAAATATAATTTTTTTTAATACTATCCCCAACGTGGTATCAAGAGACATAAATCTAAACCTTGAGGTCCCATTTTAGGATGAAGAGATTATAGTGGCTACATTTGATATGGGAGCATTAAAGGCGCTAGGTCCGGATGGCTTACCTCTATTTTTTAGAAATTTTGGTACATAGTGGGAAAGGATGTATGTGATACAGTGAGATATATTCAAATGTCTAATATAATCATTTATGGTGTGAGTTTCACATTTCTTATGCTTATCCCAAAATCAACAAAGGTAAACAAATTTAGTTATTTTCAACCAATTAGCTTTTACAACACTACATATAATATTCTTTAAAAAAAATTGTCAAATAGATTAAAATCGCTTATGCCCCTACTATTTTATAAAGCATAGAGTGGATTTGTGGTAGGGAGAAAAATCCTATATGGATTCCTGGTGGTTCACGAAATCCTGCACTCGGTTTAGAAAAGTGGCATACCTAGTATATTCCTTAAACTAGATATGAACAAAGCCTATGATAGGGTGTCTTGGGATTTTTGTTTGAGGTACTCGGTAAATTTAGATTCAACCAAAACTAATTCAATATGGTTAAGGTATGTGTTACCTCAGCAAAGTTCTCTATTTTAGTGAAAGGATCCCCCACTATCTATTTTCAAAGCCTCAAGGGTATCCACCAAGGATACCCTCATCACCTTATCTTTTCAACCTTATGGCTAAGACATTCGAAAGGTCTATTTATCTAGATCATGTTATTGAAGGTATCAAACCAGAGCTTTCTTCTAGCCACATATCTCACCAATAGTTTATCGGTGACATACTTCTTTCCTTCTTGGCTTTGGTAGTGCAAGCTAGAGTGGTAAAGAAAATTCCTACTACCTTTGAGAAAGTAGGCAACCAAAAGATCTATTATTTGAAAAGTTTAATGTTCTTCTTAAAAAGTCCCCAAGCTCAACAAAGAAAAATAATTGATATTCTTGGCTATAGTATTTTTTCATTTTCTTGCTTATTATTTATGCTTGCTATTATTTGTTGGTAGAATGCAAGAAAGTTTCTAGGACCCGATGATTGAGGGGATATAGAGGAGGTTGGCAAGATGGAAAGGGGACTTGCTAATTTAAGCAATAAAAATTCTCATGGTCAAATCAGTTCTTGAAAGCATTCTTATCCATTAATATTTTAGCCAAATTGGAGCAGATTTAGAAAGCTTTTATGTGGGCCAGTTCTCAAGATCATATGAAGTTCCATCTAGTTTCTTAGAACCAAGATTGTTATAGGAATGATAATGGTGGTCTAGGTCTTCGTAATATTCAGTTGATGAATGAAGCTCTAGAATTGAAGCAAAGGTTCAAAAATTCTAAATAATTAGAAGATGGAATGGGTCAAAATTGTTTTTTTTTTACATGGTTGAATCGGTAGCCGCCATGAATTTGGGTAGGTTGTCCAGATTTTATTGCCACCATAGTATTCTATGATGTCCACCCCAAAAACCACCACACAGATATTCACACATTCTGCCCCTATAACTGCCATGCCATAATAATTTTAAACCTTTTACATCGCTGAAAGCACTAGGAAAGGGACGGGTGTTCAGTCCGACAAGGCCCGAGATTTGAACCTTAGAACTTTGAATGGGTCAATAATTTTATAACAAAATATGTGATCCAATTAGAAGGGTTTCTGGTAGATTCCCTCCCTCTAGAGGGATGCACTTTTTGGTAGAATGTGTGTAAATTTAGAGCAAATTTAACAACTGGTTCTCATTGGATAGTGGGTAATGCAAAGTCCATAGAATTTTGGAAAGATTCATGGCTCTTTAATCATCCTTTACTATAGAATTCCAAATTGACTAAATCTCTCACCAAAAGGTTGGGGTGGTTTAAGGTGGTGTGTTTTATCATGCTAGTTTATGGCTAGATATCATGGAATTCAATACCCTTATGCAACTATAGAAGACAATAAGAAGATGCTTGGAATACCATCTCTAACTTACTTAAACTATATTTCCTAAAAGTTCCATAATTTGAGGACTCTTTAACTTCCAAAGGAGAAAGCCATGGCTCCTTTTAGTCAAGTCAGCGTACAATCTCCTTGATGCTAATCCTCCCTTATGGATCCTTCTTGGAAAAGTTTAGCTAAAAAATCTAACTCATAAAGTTAACATATTTTATTGGCTAGCCATCCAAAAAAAATATCTCTTCCTTGAGAATCTCTACAAAATGAGAATTATTCTCCCTAATAGATGTTATCTTTGTGAAGATTATTTTGGGGTATTTGGTTGTAAGAATTCGGAACAATTCTCATTATTCAACTGCGGATTAAATAGGTTACAACAGTTCCGGGAATAGCACATCGGCAGAATGGAATAACAGCATTGTTACATCAGTTGTAACAGTACGCTACAGAAAGAATAATGAAGACAAAATACCAGTATGCTAACATCCCCCTTTATTACATTATTTGGGTAATGTAATAACTAATAGCTATACTAGACTACTAACATCCCCTTACATCATTTTGCAATACAAAGTGAGCTACGAAACAATTCAAATTTAACACGTCCAAGTGCCTTAGTGAAAATGTCTGCAACTTGAGCATCGGTGGGAATGTGCTGAAGCTAAATTCGGTGCTTTGGAACTTCATCTCGAATGAAATGACATTGTGTGTCAATGTGCTTTGTTCTTTCATGATGGATAGGATTCTTGATGAGGTTCAGAACACCCTGATTGTCGCAAAATAAGTGTATTGGAGATTTTGATGGATGGCCCATACTTTTCAGAATGCGACGTAACCATATCACTTCGTACACAACTTCACGTGCGGTGCGATATTCTACCTCTGTTGATGAAATAGCAACCACCTGTTGCTTCTTGCGTGCCAAGAGACAGGACCAGATCCCAGATGAAAAATGTATCCAGAAGTTGACTTGCGATCATCAAATGATCCGGCATAGTCGGAGTCCGTGTATCCTTGCAAGAAGAATTTGTTGTTCCTCTTGTATTCTAGGCCATATTCCATAGTACCACGGACATAGTGAAGAACACATTTTGCTGCTTTCCAATGAGTAGTCTTAGGCTCCTGCATGAACCTCAAAAGATAGTTGACAGCAAATACGAGATCTAGCCTAGTATTGGTCAGATATATGAGACTCCCAATCAACTGTCGATAGAGAGTGCCATATACCTAAGGTGAGTCATCATATCGCGATAACTGAAGTCCATTCTCCATTGGAGTTGCCATTGGCTTGCATTCAGTCATGCGATATTTTTCCAGCAATGTCTTGGCATACTTTTTCTGAGACACTTTGATGGAGTGCTCCTTCTGGCTGAATTCTAGACCAAGACAATAATGGAGAAGTCCGAGATCTGTCATCTCAAAATATTTGCACAAGTTTCTTTTGATAGTAGAGATCATAGTTTCTGAACTCCTTGTAATGAGCAGATCATCCACATAGAGTACAAGCAACACTATCTCAGAACCCCGTTTCTTGAAATAGAGGTTTGCATCTGATGGACATCTCTTAAATCCATGCTGCATAAGGTGATTGTCCATTTTTATATACCAAGCTCGAGGAGCTTGTTTTAGACCATATAAGGATTTGACCAATTTGCAAACCTTCTACTTTTGGCCTTCCACTTCAAATCCTTCTGGCTGAGTCATATAGACTTCTTCTTGGAGATCACCATTTAGAAAGGCACTCTTGACATCCATCTGGTGAAATTTACACCCATATTGTGCTGCCATAGCACACATAACCCGAATTGTGGTCATCCGAGCAGTAGGTGCAAAATTTTCCTCATAGTCAATGCCTTCTTTTTGAGCATAGCCCTTTGCAACAAGATGGGCCTTATGCTTATCAATTGTTCCTTCTGCCTTGTACTTGACTTTGTATACCCATTTGCAGCCAATGGGCTTCTTTCCATGCGGAAGATCAACAAGCTTCCAAGTTTTATTCTTCATCGAGAGACTCATACTCCGTATCCATAGCGACCTTCCACCGAGGCTCACCGAGAGCATCTTGCACTGATGCAAGTTCAAGACTATCTATGGTAGACATGAATGCCCTGTCATCATCAATATCCATATCCTCTACTTCTGTACTTGGAGTCACAAAAAGTTCCTCAAAATATTGACAAAGATCATCAACCTCACCAGTTTCTCTGGCTTCTCTTTCCTTTTGATCCATACTGCGTGTACGAGGTCTATCCAAATTCAAATTGGGAGGAGTGGATAAATTTGCGTCTCTGATTGTATTTGTACACAATTTAGGATTCTTCTTCAGTGGAGTTGAAGAAGATGTAGAAGGACCTCCTGTCTGTGTTGACGAAGGAATCTTCTCTTCCTTAGTTTCCACAATATCTTGGTGTACTTTAGATGTGCTCTGTGATGTGAAAGCTTCATCAAAGACAACATCTCTACTGATATGAATTTTCTTGGTCAAAGGATCTATCAAACGATATCCTTTAGAGTTCTCAGAATAACCAAGAAAAATACATCTCAGTGTTTTCTCATCTAGCTTCTTCCTTTTCTCTTTCGGTATGTGCATGAAAGCGTGACATCCAAAAATACGTAGATGATATATGGAGGGTTTTTGACAACTCCATGCTTCCTATGGAGTCATTCCTTTTAGGGCCTTTGTGGGTGCCCTATTCAACGAATACATCGCTAGTGGTGACGACTTCGCCCAATATTGTTGCCCAAGAGTAGCTCCTATGAGCATATAATGAACCATTTCCATGATAGAACGGTTCCTTCTCTCAGCAACTCCATTTTGCTGAAGAGTATAGGCAGTTGTTAACTGTCGCTTCATTCCATGCTTATCTAGGAATGCAGAAAATTCATTAGAGGTAAACTCTCCCCCTCGATCTGAGCGGAGGGTTTTAACAGAAGCTCCTGACTCCTTCTCAACGGATTTATTGAACTGCTGGAAGAATGCAAAAGCTTCAGATTTTAGTTGGAGAAAGAAAACCCACATCTTCCGTGAGTAGTCATCTACGAATAACTGAAAGTACCTCTTCCCTCCACAACTGTTGGGTGTGAAAGGACCGCACAGATCGGTATGAATTAACTCCAGAGGTTTTTGTGCTCTTGTAGAGATCTTCTCAAATGGTACTCTATGCTTGCTTTCCCAGCGCGTCGGAGCACACCGGCAATGTGGCGAAAGGGAAGGAAGACCCTTTACCATATCATACTTGCCGAGCTCAAGTAAGTAGCCGTAACTAAGATGCCCATATCTCTTGTGCCATAGGGAAGTTGCCTCCTTGGTAGAGACAGATCATGGCAACATGTGGAGTAGAGATAGCATCTAGTGGAAATAAGCCATGCTTATATGAAGCTGTTGCAATCTGCTTACCCTTCCTGGTAATGGTACAACACTTCTTTACATTCTCAACATGAAAGTTGACAACCATATTTCTGTCCAAGATTTGTGTCACTGACAACAAATTGTTGGCCAATCCCAAAACATAGAGGACTTTGTCAATCTGACACTTGCCATCAAGAAGAGTGACTAAAACTATACCCTCTCCCTGAACCCTGTAGGTTTTATCATCAGCAATGGTGACAGGTTTGCCCTCTTTGGCCACAAATGATTCAAACCATGATCTGTCACCAGTCATATGTTTGCTAGCTCTAGAATCGACATACCAAACAGGATCCCTCTGTGTGGAATCTGTGGTAGTCATGAGCACCTTGTGTGCCCATTCAGAATCTGAGTCAGATTCTTCAACAGCAACATTCACCTGGGGTTGCTTGTTTTTATTTTGTGGTTTGTTTTGGCCTTTTTTCTTGTTTTTATGCCAACACTTGTTGCTGTCATGGTTGTCTTTCTCATAGATCTTGCACCACCTCTTCTTCTGTTGAGGTTGTTTGCCTTTCCCTTTCGTATCCTATTGAAAATTTCCTCCTTTCTAAAAGTTGCCTCCTTTTTTCACATTACCTTTCTTCCTAGAACCCTGCCTGTTGGTGTATAGGGCTGTATTGGAAGAATCATCCTTGTGAAGTTGGCGTGCCTCCTGTTGTTGAAGCAGATTGACCAACTCGATGTAGGTAATTTGTCCTTGAGACACCTAGATGGAGGTTATCAACATATAAAATGAAGAAGGTAAAGCTCTCATCACAAGTGAAATGAGAAGCTTTTCATCCACAGTATCTCCCAGAGAACTCAATTTCTCTTTCAACTTAGACACTCTGCACAAAAAGAGTTCAATTGTTTCACCCTGTCTCAAACTCAGGTTATGAAGTTGTTGTTGAAGATGAAGAATGGTGGATTCATTCTTCCCATCATAGATGGTTCTAAGGGCATCCCATGCCTCTTTACCACTTTCTTTGTCAGCTATATGAGGTTGCACTTCATCTGAAACAGCAAACAAAATGAGCACCTTTTCTCGACTGTCTTTCTTGTCAAAAGCTATTTGATCTGCTGAAGGACCTATGGATCCTGCTGTTGGTGAAGGCCTAGTTGCTACTCCAATAACAATATCCCACAAATCTTCCATTTGGAGAATTGCCTTCATCTTATGTTTCCATGGTGTATAATTTGGACCTTTCAATAATTGATGCGGATCAGTCATCAACTTTGCAACAACGGCCATAGTGAAGGTTCCTTATATCACCAATTGGTCCCCCTTTCGATATGCCTTTTTCTAGGCCAATATATCGTACAAAATACCCGCACTTACGTGAGGGAAACTATAGGTATTTAGAAAGATCAACAAAAATCACCCGCCCTTATGTGAGGGAGACTATAGGTGAGTTTTAGAGATCATACGATACGTGGAACATAAGCGGTACTGAAAGGGAATCGCCTTGTTGATGGCACCTACCATAGAATATTCTTCTCATGCGTGGGGCGTAACTTCCCCTAAACACTATGAAGAATACTTCGTCAGGATTTATGCCTAAACACAAGTGTGATAAAGGGTAGTGGATGGAGTAAAAAATGCAAAAATGGCTAACTTATCTCTCCCCGACGATTTATAGAGAACAAGCTCAGACGTCGTTGTAGCAGCTATATTAGGCGGAGGATACAGTAGCCAAATCACGACGACTTTACATCGTAAGTGCTGGCGGAGGTATCACAAATACCGAACACTGCAGAGTGCAATAAATTGCACAGATGGGTTTTAATTATTCCGGGGACTTAGGGAGTGTTTGATTTTAATTTTTAATGTTATAGTGCAAAAATGAAAAATGCAACATACAACAAAAAAAATTGCCCACAAGAATAACCCACAAGGTGTCGGTCACAGCCGAAAATGCACCTTTTACAATTCGCCAAATTGCCTTTTCAAAAAATTACTCACTATCCCCCTTTGATTTTTTTGAAAAAATATCCCCCCTTAAAAGGCTTTCTTTAACAAAGCATTTTAATAATTATTATTTATTTAAAATTAAAATAAATAATTTCAATTTATATAGTTTTAAAACTTTAGAAAAAATAAATTAAAATTAAATTTTAATTTATAAAGTTTAAAACTATATTAAAAAAAATTAAAATTAAAAATTTTAATTAAAAGATAATAATTAAAAAAATGACTTCGAAAAAAAAATTTATACCTTGGAGGGAGTCGGCGGGATTTGAACCCCCGACCTGCAAGCTCCTTGAGCCTTACCGCACGGCTCACGACCACGTGAGCCAGTGGGCTGATCCGGAAGGATCAGTGGGCCAGCTCCTCTTTCAACGCCTGCTACCTTCGATATCCTGCTCCGTCCGGATTTTGCTGCTTCGTGACTCGGCGCTCTCTGCTTCCCTTTTTTTTTTTTTTTTCGAAAAAAAAAAATTTCGCGCTGCGTCCAGACGCGCGCTCTATTTTTTATTTTTTTTCAAAAAAAAAATTGTGTCCACCGTTGGACACGACCGGGAGGGGCCTCCTGTCTTTTTTTTTTTTTTTAAATCCCGGCTGTGCGCCGGGGGGACGGGGAGTCTTTTTTTTTTTTTCAATCTCGGCTGCGCGATTCGCACTGTGTGCTGGGGGGAGGGGGAGGGCTGCGTCTAATCGACGCAGTCGCCTGGGGGGGGTTTATACCCCCTCCAATTTCCCGCGTGGGCGGGAATTTAAATTCCCACTCTACGGCGGGCGGGGGGGGGCCCTTGGCCCTTTTGCGCGCTCTCTGTCCCTCGAGTGTCGCGCACGGGGACTGTCATGATGTCCCTCAACTGTCATGCATGGGGACTGCTATTGTCGTGACGTCCCTCGACTGCCGCACACCGGGACTGCTACTGTCACGTCGTCCCTGTCACGCGCGGGGACTGCTACTGTCGTGACGTCCCTGTCACGCACGGGGACTGCGAAACACGTCCTACCACGCGGGGCATCTGTGACCTGCACGCGCGGACTATGTCGTGACGTCGCAGGGCGGGGGGGTGCTCCCTCCTCTGCATCGCAACGTTTTTTTTTTTTTTTATAGCTCTCCCTTAGCTGCTTTCCCGCGATGTCCCTCGACTCTGGCTCTGGTACCATGTAAGAATTCGGAACAATTCTCATTATTCAACTGCGGATTAAATAGGTTACAACAGTGCCGGGAATAGCACACCGGCAGAACGGAATAACAGCATTGTTACATCAGTTGTAACAGTACGCTACAGAAAGAATAATGAAGACAAAATACCAGTACACTAACATTGGTGGGAAATAAATCAAAGAGTATTTAAAAACTATAAATGAGACTCAAAAACATCTTCTTGAAGGTGATCAAGAATACTATGAAAAATGTGTCTTCCTGCTTTCCAGATATAGATGATGGAATGTTCAAAGAAGCTAGTTTGGAACATCGTATAGGCTTCCCCTAAAATTTATTCCTATTGGTATATCATCATCATCTTGGAGGAGTTTTGTTAAATAGTCCTCACCTCCAATAATATGGATTAAACTTAACTTTGATGGCACTTTAAAGGGGAACCTAGGGTTGTTTGGGGTGGGAGGAATTGAAGAACACAAGATTATAATGAGAGGAGGGTGAAGTATAAGATACAAGTTTTCACTTTTTAATTCAAATGATAACAACAATAATATTATTGTGATAATGAAACAATGCACAAATCATCACATATGAGAGACACAACTTTTATGTGGAAACACTCTCTCAGGAGAAAACCATGATAAAATATTTCTTATATGTTTCTTCAATAAATTTTGTAGACACCAATCCATAGGAGACACCAATACCTTGTCAATTTCATGGACACCAATCCACATGAGACAACAATCCTCTATCAATTTGAAGGACACCAGTCCATAGGAGATACCAATCCCCTCCATTTTTGTTCTTGGACACCAATCCACAGGAGACACCAATCCTCTATCAATTTTATGGACACCAATTCATAGGAGATACCCATCCCCTCTCAAGTTTGTGAAAACCAATCCATAACAGACACCAATCCTCTCTACTTTGGTTTGTAGACACCAATCCCCTTGATCTAGTTTGTGGACACCAATCCATAGGAGACACCAATCTCCTTACCCAATAACTTGCTCAATTCTACTCCAAAACCTACTCACAAACACTGCTCAAATTTTCTCCAAAACCTACTCACAAAACCTGATCAAATATTCTCCAAAAACTTCTAACAAAACCTACTCAAATTTGCTCCAAAACCTGCTCAAAAAACTTGCTCAAATATTCTCCAAAACCTACTCACAAACCCTGCTCAAATCTACTCCATAACATGCTCATAAAACCTGCTCAAATATGCTCCAAATATTATCAATAGCCCTTGCACATTTATTTCCAAATTCAATCATAATCAATGCACAAATATGCTTACCAAACTTGATCAATAATGGCATTAAGTTATTCACCTTGCTTTTCTCAACTAAAAACAATTTAGACATATTCTACCCAAAATTATTTTATCTTCATGAACATATAGAAAATTATATGCACTAATGTAGTAAGCTTAAAATGGTCAATATGTTCTTCATATTCATTAAGTCTGCCACTTTCACATATCTCATATTTATTACATTTTAATGGTAGCTCAAGTCTATCATTGGATAACTTACTTGTGTATTGACTTGGAGATGCTCATACCTTGCTCTTCTTCCTCTATCATGTGCACCTTTCCTTCTTCTTTGTTGAATTGTCCTTCCTTGGAAATTGAATGCTTGGGTGAATATGTGCACTTAATATTCTTTGACACCTTGACTTGTTCCAAATCTGTGCCCTCAAAATCTACCTTAGTAATGATGATCTTCCTCTTGCATGTGCTTTTCAAATATGGTCAATAATTCTCTTTTTTCCTTCTTGATTTAAATATCAAATCAACCATTTTAACCTTTATCACTTCTTTCAAAACATACACAATAAATCTTAAAAATAACTCCTTATATCTCCCTTTTGAAACTTACAATATAAATATTTATTCTAACAACATCTCCTTTATATTGAATTGCAAAAATAAAATCACAACATCACACCTTATATCTCCCAAAAATCAAATCACAACATTACCCTTTGTATTTCCCTTTTTATAATTTGTAAAAATCAAATCACAACATTATACCTTATATCTCCCCTTTTATAATTTGCAAAAATAAAATCACAACATAATATCTTATATTTCCCCCTTTTTTAATTTGCAAAAATCAAATCACAATATTATATCTTATATCTCCCCTTTTATCATTTGTAAATATTAAATACCAATACTGTGTCTTATATCTCCTTTATATCAAATTTAATGAAAAAAATTATAAATACCTTGCACAACCGCATATGGGATTTGATCCCTTGACCTCTAGGAGCACAATGCCCTAACTTGGGCTAGTGACCAGCTATGCTAATGCCACACATGAAACCAACCAGCGTAAAATAATATTTAATTCCTTCAATACTTTATTTTTAATTCTTCAACAAAACGACATCGAGGATATTGGATCCCTTAACCTCCTACATACCAGTGCTTCCTTACAAGCTAGGCGATCATCTGGGCTACCCCAGTGAATGAAATAAAAGGTGCAAAAATAATATTTAAATCCTTTGTGGCTCTTTCAACTCTTCAACGAAACAACATCAAAGGGATTCGATCCCTTAACCTCCAATATAGAAGAACTTCCACACAATCTAGGCAACTGTTTGGCTACCCCAGTGGATGGGATAAAAGTGGCATGAACCAATGCATAAACTTTTATTTCTGCTACGATATTGCCAAAAACCTCTACTTCTCTTCTCCCTCCTTCTCGCCGCCACTCTGTACTTGATCTAATATAATTCAAATTGCATAGCTTCAATCAAAGTGAACTTAGGAGCTCAAATTTATATGCTCCTTTATTCACGTCTAATGAAGTCAACTCAAAATTTTGAATATTTGAATTTTCAACCTTTTGCATGGTCGAACCATAATATTTTTGCATGGTGCTTTTAAGGAGGTCGCCCATCATTTGAACTTTAAAACATTTAAATATTTAAATTTTAAATATTTAAACTTTTACATTATATTTAAATCCTTTTATTTAAATATAAAACTCCTTCTTTAACATTTAAATATTTATTTAAATATTAAATCATGTAAGATCACTTTTTTTTGGCAAATTTAAATCACCTTTTAAGATATCTAACTTGCACTTCAATGATAACTCAACATTTCAACCTTGAAGATATTTCTACCTTTGACATCAAAATTTTATTGTTGAACATATTTGTACATTTGACATCAATAACAACTCAATATTTCCAAAAATTTCCCCCTTTTTCATTTATCACAACCCTATAATAAAACCAACCTTTACTGAAAAGGATCACAAGTTGCTCCCCCTGACTAGCTACTCCCCCTTACTAAAAACTCCCCCCTTTGAAATCAATGGCAAAGGCTCCTTGGGGCTTGTAAGATAAGACACTTGACAATGCTCTCCATTCCCTACTCTTACTAAGAAAATCAATGGTGATATGAGAGTGAAACCCCCAAATTACTATGCTCCTCTTCTTGTTTCATTTTATTTCTCAACTTTGAAGATCATACCTTTTTGAATATTTTGACCATTCTCCTTTTTTCTTGACTTTGAAAGTTCACGGAACACTATTCTACATTGTCTAGTTGTATGCCTAAAAAAATTACATTTGTAACAAATAATATTGTAGTTCATGGGAGATATAAATGAATTGAAATTCCTCTTGGTGAAGCCAAAATCATTCTAGCTTTATGACCAAAATAATTACATGAGAAACAATGACCATGGAAGAAATTTTGAAACCTGACTGATTGCCTTCGAATATATTACTACATAGTTCTCTCATTGATTTTTCTGTGATGATACTTATACCTTGATGGTGCTTTTTTTTCTTCCTCATTGAAGATTCTACTTCTCAACATATCGGCATATATATTAGGCTCTTGTTAAATTACTTTCTTTGATGCCTTTATTTATTTTGAGCTTGACTCCTCCTTTTGTTTATCTTGAGCTTCTTCAAAACCAAGTCCAATATTTATAAAAGGAGATCTTTGTACTTTGATAATGTCATCCAATATTTTTGAACTTTTCTTAAACTGATATATCTTATTATTAATTTTTTCAAGTCCCTTTCTTATACTTTCACATTCTAGTTCTTATACATTTAATTATTCAATCATACCTTCTTCAATTTGCTTTACCTCTTCAACTTTAACTTTCAGGTCAATGAGTTCTTGTGACAACTTTGCCTTTGTCTTCTCATCCTCTTGTACTTGAGTCTTTAATCTTGATTTTTTATTTCTAACCCTCTTCAACTCTTCAAGAGCAATAATAAGTTCCTCTTGAATATCAACCATGGATTCTCCTTCATATTATAAATATTTCTCTTATTCTTGGTCTTCAACAATAGGAGCATCTTCTTTCTATTCTATTGCCAAAAATAGGATTTCTTCTCTTTCACTATTTGAGAGACTTTAATCACTGCTATTGGAGAAACTGCTTGCTTCTTCAACATAAAAACTCTTCTTATTTCTTTGAAATATATTCTTCTCATGCTTGTTTTGACCATACCTATTTTTCTTTTCATGATAATTTTTTTTCTTTCTTTTACTTATATGCCTTTCTTCTTCACTTCTACTACTTCTAGATTGTGGATAAATAGATGCATAGTATCCAAGGTTACCACAATTAAAAAATTTCACCAAATGCATACCTTTGTGTTTTCTTGGACCCCTCTTATTCTTTCACACAAAGTTAGCTTCTTCTCCGTTGCTTGACTCTTCACTTTATTTTTATTCCTAATTCTTTGTCTTATTTTAAGATTTAAATGCTACTTCCTATTTGGATGTTTGATATTTTTTAGTCTTCTTATAGGTTGTGAGAATTCCATGTAGCTCATCCATGCTTAAGGTTTTAATATCCTTCATCTCTTCTATTGTTTAAACCTTTGCATAAAACCTCATAGGAAGTAACCTTAATATTTTTTGAACAATATTAGAGTCTTCAATACTTTATCCAAGTCCATGAATGGTGTTGACTATATCATCAACAATGAGTAGATATTGGATAATATCTTCATCATAATTTATCTTCAAGTATTCAAAATTCCTTCTATGGGTTTGAATTTTTGCTATTTTAACCTTATTATCTCCTTCATATATTTTTTGTAACATGTCCCATATTTATTTTTTTGAAGTGCATTGCATGACATTCACAATATCTGTTTTACTTAATCCAGTTAATATTGTATGCATTTCCCTAGCATTATTTTCATATGATTTCTTCCCATATCTATCTTTAAGAGGAGTCGTAGGTAGTGTGAACCCATCCTCAATGGATTCCAATGTATCATAGTCATGTGCCATTAAATAAGTTTTCATCCATATGCTCTAGATATCATAGTTAGTCTCATCAAACAATGGAGTTCTTTTTAATAAAAATCCTTCATGATATGCCATGTATATTCTTGTAAGATCTTCCTTTAAGATTTTAGACTTTCACTAAGTAACCCACTCTAATACCAATTGAAGAACACAAGCTTATAATGAGAGGGTGGGTGAACAATATAAGATAAAACTTTTTATTTTTCAATCCAAATAATAACAATAATAATATTAATGTAATAATGAAATAATGCACAAATCATCACACATATGAGACACACATATTTTACATGGAAACAACTTATCGAGATAAAATCATGGTAAAATATTGCTTATATATTTCTTCAATAAATTTCATGGCCATCAACCCATAGGAGACACCAATCCCCTATTACAAAATTCGTGGATACCAATCCACAAGAGAAACCAATATCCTCTCAATTTTATGGACACCAATCCATAGGAGACACCAATCCCCTATCAATTTTATGGATAACAATCCACAAGAGACACCAATCCCCTCTCAAGTTTGTGGACACCAATCCAAAGGAGACATAAATCCCCTCTGCTCTAACCAATCCATAGGAGACATCAATCCCCTATCAAGGTCATTGACACAAATCCATAGGAGACACTAAAGCCCTCTCAATTTTATGGATACCAATATACAGGAGACACCAATCCCCTTGCTCAAGCACCTGCTCAATTCTGCTCCAAAACATGCTCACAAATATTGCTCAAATCTACTCCAAAACATACTCACAAAACCTGCTCAAATTTGCTCCAAAACCTACTCACAAAATTTGCTCAAATCTGCTCCAAAACCTGCTCACAAAACCTACTCAAACTTGCTCCAAAACTTGGTCACAAAACCTGCTCAAATGTACTCCATAACCTTCTCATAAAACCTTCTCAAATCTGCTCCAAAACTGATCTATAACCCTTGCACATTTATTTCCAAATTTAATCATAACCAATGCACAAATATGCTTACCAAACATGATCAATAATGGGATCAAGTTCTTCACCTTTGCTTTTCTCAACTAAAAACAATTTAGAAATATTCTACCCAAAATTATTTTATCCTCATGAACATATAGAGAATGATGTGCACTAATGTAGTAAGCTTCAAATGGTTAATATATGCTTCATATTCATTAATTCTGACACTTCTACATATCTCATATTTATTACATTTTAAAGGTAGCTCAAGTATAGCATTAGATAACTTACTTGTGTGTCGACTTGGAGATGCTCATACCTTTCTCTTATTCCTATATCCTGTGCACCTTTCCTTATTTTTTGCTAAATTGTCCCTCCTTGGCAAGTGAATGATTGGGTGAATATGTGCTCTTATTATTCTTTGATACCTTAACTTGTTCCAAATTCGTGCCCTCCAAATATGCCTCAATAATTATGATATTCCTCTTGCATGTGCTTTTCAAATATGGTCAATAATTCTCTTTTTTCCTTTCTTGATTTAAATTACAAATCAACCATTTCAACCTTTATCACTTCTCTCAAGACATACACAATAAATATTGAAAATAACTCCTTATATCTCCCTTTTGAAACTTACAATATAAAGCTTTATTCTAACAACATCTCCTTTATATTGAATTGCAAAAATAAAATCACAACATCACACTTATATCTCCCAAATCAAATCACAATATTACCCTTTGTATTTCCATTTTTATAATTTGTAAAAATTAAATCACAACATTATAGCTTATATCTCCCCTTTTGTAATTTGCAAAAACTAAATCACAACATATACCTTATATTTCCCCCTTTTTTAATTTGCAAAAATCAAATCACAATATTATGTTCTATATCTCCCCTTTTATCATTTGCAAAAATCAAATCCCAATACTATGCCTTATATCTCCTTTATATCAAATTTAATGAAACAAAATTTATAAAAATCTTGCACATTCATGGATAGGATTTGATCCCTTGACCTCTAGAAGTGCAACACCCTAACTTGGGCTAGTGACTAGTTGTGCTAATGCAGCACATGAAACCAACCAATGCAAAATAATATTTAATTTATTCAGTGCTTTATTTTTAATTCTTCAGCAAAATGGCATCGAGGGGATTTGACCCCTTAACCTCCTACATAGAAACGCTTCCATACAAGCTAGGTGGCCATTTGGGCTACCCCAACGAATGGAATAAAAGGTAAAAAAATGATATTTAAATCATTCATGGCTCTATCTTCAACTCTTCAACAAAACAACATCAAAGGTATTCGATCCCTTAACCTCCTGAACAATAGTGCTTCCACACAAGCTAGACAACCATCTAGGCTACCCCAAAGGATGGGATAGAAGTGGCATAAACCAATGCATAAAATTTTATTTCTGCTGCGACACTGTAAAAAACCTGCACTTCTCTTCTTCCTCCTTCTCGTTGCCATTCTCTGCTCAATCAAAATTAATTTGAATTGTATAGCTTCAATCAAGATGAACTTAGGATCTCATATTTATATGCTCCTTATGCACATCCAATGAAGTCAACCAAAAATTTTGAATATTTAAATTTTCAACCTTTTGCATGGTCGGCCCATAATATTTTTGCATGGTGTTTTTAAGGAGGTCACCCATCATTTGAACTTTAAAATATTTAAATATTTAAACTTTTGCACTATATTTAAATCCTTTGATTTAAATATAAAACTCCTTATTTAATATTTAAATATTAAAGCATGTAAGATCACTTTTGCTTTGGCAAATTTAAATCACCTTTTAAGATATCTACCTTGCACTTCAATGATAACTCATCATTTCAACCTTGAAGATATTTCTACCTTTGACATCGACATTTTATCCTTGAATATATTTTTACCTTTGACATCAATGACAACTGAATATTTCCAACAATAATTATTAGAAATTATAAGAGAGAATTAATTGCGGCTTATAAAAAAATCCTTTCAATCCAATCCCCCCATTTTTTAGAAGCAAGAGATTTACTCCAATGATTAATGTTGGTTGAATCTTTTAATTTTCAAATATTTATAGTGGAGGGTGACTCTCTAAATATCATAAATTTAATTAGGTCCTCAATCCCTACAAACTAGATGATAGCCAACATGATTGATGAAGCTAATAGAGTCATATATTCGATATCAAAAGTGAAATTTTAGCATTTTTTTTAGAGAAGGATATATTTAATGGTGAATATTAGCCTATCTCAGCAAGGTCTTTTAGTGTGGACCTCCAATTTACCTCAAAACCTTTAAAATATGGCGTGTGGGGATAAGGGGGCTAGTGGGGAGTTGTTGCTCTATATATTTACTTTTTAATAACCCCCTCTCCATCTAGTGTCCAACTAGATGGGGAGATCAATTACTAGTAGTTTTTAGAAGGTTTATCCATTTCAAAGTTGTTATTCAATTTGAATTTTTTAGGTTACTAGTTTGTACCATCATTATTCAATTCAAACCTTGGTGTGGTATTGTGGTCATCGATATGGATTGGTCATGGTGGTCTAATAAGTATTTTTGAATATTTTATAGGATCATCCTAGTCACCTTATCATGTCATGTTGGCAAGTGGGGCTAGTTTGAGGATGTGGATACTTATTGGTGATACAATTGGACACTAGCCACTTGGAAGTCATTGAGCCTCACTGGTCACCCTAATTGCATGATTATTAGCCATTTATTTCAATCATGGTTTTACCTCATCGCACTTCAAATTCTAAGAGTATCTACTTATAGTATAATTAGTGATAGCTGTGCGACTTCTGCTCCATTTGAAAACTCTCATTTCTGGTCATGGCATTTGTGGAAAAAAGGCCATCCCTACTCAGGTATTGGGATTTGTTGTCAAAATAAAGGTTCTTTTAGTGTTTTAGAAATTACGATTTGAGCTTTGTCCATAAATGTACTCAAAAATTTAGACTCCTTATTTTTGGCACTGTGATCCTTGATATTTCTTCATTCTCTCGCTGAAGTTCAAGGCTTGGGATTCTATGGTCCACCTAGGGAGCTCCATTTATTTAAAGAGGGCAATTTTTATATAGAAAGGTGATGAGAGAGTGGTCCTCTTCTCCATTACACTAGGTGTATCATGATTTCTAATGGCTCAGAGGTCTATGCATAAGGACATGAAGATTCCATTTGATCCAAGAGAATTGGAGGTTAATAATGAAGTGAAAAAAATATTGTAAAAATGTGGTCTCTTGGATTACCTCTAATATTTCATGGGTATCATAGAGCTCTTTCAAAAATGCTAGCTCATTATTTGAGGAAGATATGATTCCAAGCTAGAGGGATTGAATTCCTCTTATTGGTGGCTCTCATGGATGAGGTGACTAGGTTACCTATCTACAACAGTTGTCATAACCATCCAAAATATTCTCTTGAGTGGGAGTGTAGGTTTTTATTGGATGTAGGATAATATGTACTAAATTTTTATAATGGATACAATACCAAGGATCATAATGCTTCTTGAAATCAGGTTCTTATGGGAATAATAGACCACTTCACCTTGGACTCAAACAAGGAGGTCATTTGTAGCTACCACATGATGTTCCTGAACCAACTCAGGAGAAAATGACTAATGAACATACCTTCTTTTCTCTACCACTCCTTGGTGAAGTCTCTGAAATATGTTAGATGAGGAAAGGGTCTTGACCCAATTCATCAAGGACTGATACTAGTTAACATTTGATAATGTGGCAAAATCCAAAGGAATTACGGTGGAATAGACATTGGAGAAAATCGACTTCTAGAAAATTCTACCAACCCTTGATCCCCAACTAACGTCTTTTGACTCCTCTATTTTACTCCAAGTCAGATGATAGGGATTTTATGATCCCCTTTCTACTTCAAAAGGAAAGGCATCAATATCAAAGAAAGCTAAGAATTTGTGAAGTTAAAATAGGTGAGGTTGAGCATACCGTTCAAAGAACATTTCTTTGAAGGCAATGAAATTTAAAGATTCACCTATTTTAGTGGATATAACAAACTCGAAGGAAAATATTATAATGAAGAAACATTCTAAAGGGTCATAAAATTCTAATGTTGCAAAATAGATGTATCTCTCTTCAGTTCTTGATTCCCCTAGTGTCTATCCATTCATACGCATACTTGATGAAAAGCACCAGGTACTACTAAGTTTATTCGAGGTGGTGATCTCTTTCATCAATGAGATCCATGGAATGGCTAAATAGTAAAAGGATACATTAGTTCCTTAGTAGTTGGGATACCTGGGTCTCCTCCCTTGGGCCTTGGATTTTTATGGTTTTCTTTTGTTTTTTTTTATTGTATTGTAAAGTTGAGTATCCCCTTTTTTAGTACTTGGTTAGGGTTAATCTTGTTTATTTATTTTAATGTTTACCTTTTGATTGGTTCTCCTTGTTGAGAGGTATTTGGAGTCTATTTTTTATCTTTATTAGCTCCATACATAATAAGGTTTAGGGATCCTTTCAAAACCCCTTCTCTTATCTAATAAAAAAATATATCTCTTGAGGTATATCACACCCATTATTAAATAAGCTAATATATTCAATTTGCAATAAAAATTTTATAATCCCCTTTAATTTCATTGAATTGCTTTAATGGGTATGTTGAAATTATCTATAAAAGTAAAAATCATGTAAGCTTTTATGTATGTGATATTTTAATGTATATAGATATATATATTCTCTATTTTTTATTATTTTAAATTATTTTTTAGTTATAGAATGAGTATCTTTTCTTACATGAGGGAAAAGAAGAAAGTGAATGTTAAATTTAATTAAGAGGGAGGAGTCACTATAGTAAGGGATCATGTTGTGGATGATGGTGGGAGTGTTAGTAGAAGGTATGGAGATGGTGGTGCAATGATGTTATTCTTAATAAATAGATAATGTCAATTGGTCTAAGTTAATATGAGTTAATCCTCACCACTACATTATGTGAAGTTAAGATGTTATCCTTGGAAGTGTTTGGAGTACATAAAATAACATTTTTGTAAACAATAAATTTAGCTCATGAAAATAAGATTCTTGTTTCTTGTATCCTTAGTTATCAAATTCATCAAATTTTTTAGATGAACTTTGAAATTCTTTGAATTTAAAATCCTAGAGCATAAATTTCATGAACAAACCTTAAATTTGACATGGGGAAAAAATGAGTGGAAATGCACGAATAAGGAAAAAAACTTATAGGAATTGTTTTTTTTTGTCCTTAGAAATATAGGCATACAAGCTAGTATGTTAAATGCATGGTTTTGTTTTTAGGAAGCGATTATCACATATGGTTTGTGGCTTTTGTGTTGCTGATAATGCAATATAGTTTTTTGGGGAGGATTTATGGAAATTTTCAAGGGACAAGGGGAATATTGACAAGGTAAATAGATAATTTGGATAACATGAATTATATATAATAAAAAATTAATTTTATGAAATCTAAGACCATTAAAAATTATGTAGAAACTCTCATTTCTGATACTAAAAAATTAGAGTATGTGGTAATTTGTAATGTAGAGGCATGATGGGTGACCTATTCTACTCTCCACATAGATGTGGACTTCAAAGTCATGTGCCAAAACTACCAATGACATCAAAATATTTTTATGTAATTTGGCTTGTTCAACTTTAGCTTGTATTTGAGTGTTCGTAAAGCTATGAGCATGATGAAAAATCTATCAAGTATTTTTAAGCCATGGATCTGAGAATTCCAGAAGATGATGTACTATTGAAAGCGTGTATTTGAAGAGACGACATAATATTACTCTTGTTTAATTTGAAATATCAAAGCATTGTTAGCAAGAACCTTTATGATTTTGAAGAAAATTATGACCCAAAATTTACATCTTATCAATAACAAAAGCCTTACATTCACACTCCACGAAAAAAAAACCATTATAATTTTTTAAAATACATTAGTTTTTTAATTTCATTGTGTCAATATACTTGAAAATTTTCTACATGGTGTAAAAGTTATGCAAGGAATGAAGTCAGTTCATTCAGTGCTCTAGCACCAAATTGTGTGCAGAAGATAAATCTAGTTTTATTATTTTGAATGATTTAGTAAACCACATAATTTGCCTAGATGAGTACCCAATTTTTAGATTTTATTATTGTTATTGTTATTTTATTTCCAATAAGTGCGTGGGACAATATGATTTAAAATTTTTGTTTTTATATCCAACCCAAAAAAAGTGTTATATGCCAACATCCAAGTTTATATATGCATTTTTATAATATATCAAAATTAATGTCAAATTTTATTTTGAAGTTTTAAACATGGTGAATTTATTTCCCACTTTAAGACTTTTGAATTCGAACATGAACACAAACTTGATAACTAAGGTTGTATGTTTTCCATCTTTCACGTTATAAAATATCTGATTTAGGTAATATATTTATTTTGCTTTTCAAATCTTGTTTCAAGTTTTCATTACATTCAAAACCAAAGGATGTTTTAAACACTAATTCCTTTTTGTAAATGTATAATTACTAGAGCAATCATATACAAAGAAACGATCTATTATCTAAATAGCTAATAACTAATTATATAAAAACAACTATATTTCTAGTCTCAAAGGAATAAATTATCAAAAGTTATAAAGTGATAAAATAGATCTCTTTCAATTTTAAAATATATATTTAATACATTAAAAACCTTAAAATGTACTTAAATTACTTTGAAAATGTCTTATAACATTTACTTTCATATTTATTTTAAATTTATATAAATTTTAAATATATTATTTTTAACTTATAATAAAATAAATATTTTATATAATTATAATTATTATAATTTAATTTTATTATAAAATATTTTTTACTATAAAATTTCTCATGAACTTAGGTCTAACCTAGAAATAAATTTTAGTCTTGATCACATTTTATTGTAAACTATTTCTTGTAGTCATATTTAGTTTCAAAATAATGCAGGATCATCCATGTAGATACCAAACAAGAGGGATGGCTAGAAAAATGGAAATTCACCTATCTAGGGTAGCTAGAAAATCATTATTTATTATACCTATAAATTTAATGGAATCTGAGAAGCAAAAGAGATTGGAGAGAAGTGGGATGGAAGGGTAGTGATAGAGTGAAGGAAAAGGGAGAATGAGTATAAGAGAACAAATAAGTGAGAAATGAAATAAGTTTTCTATAATAAGAAATCAATTAGTTTGCACTAGGAAGCATCTATAAGTTACAATAATAATTAAAACAAGGTTATTTCTTTACCATATTTTGTGTACTATTTATGTTGTTGCATTGGTAGTATGTTTTAGATTGATTATAGTAGGTTAAATACATGGTTGTCAAAGTTTTTCAATGGAGTGCACCAACATGGAAGGGAGTAAAGCTTATAATTCTATGTGTGCATCATCTGAGCTAATAGAATATGTATCATATGATTTTAAGGGTTATTGTCAATACTTAGAAATTGGAACTCGTCGATCGAGCATTACAACTAGAATACTATTATTACATAGATAAGGGTGTTGACCAAGAGATTCATCTAGTTGATATCATCATATAGCTATTATCTATGAAAGTTGTCATTCAAAAAGTCTATTTTTCTATTTGGGAAATTATTGTTATCAAGATAATACCATCATATACAATTTAAAGTAAGGTATCATAAGGAATTAATAATGTTTAAGATTGTCATTGTAGGTTTATTATCATCCTACTACCATCACATATTGATTTTCTTGGTAAAATTTGTCATCATGAAGTTTATCCATCTGAGTGCTATTAGTGTCATCATTGTCATATAACTAAGTACCATCATTTTTATCTAACTAAATATTCTTCCATTTGGTGTAAGTTTATTTACTATGGATATTTACCACCATTATTGACAAATAAATGAGACCACCCCACCTTTTGCTACATTATTTTGGTATTAGAGAAAGATATCGCACTTGGGAGTTACAAAGTGTGTTAAATAAATGATGGTACAGTGTAGGATAGGAAGAGCATGAGGACCCTGACTTACAAATATGGTTAAAATTTTAAAGGAAAATACTGCTTGGTTTAATGTGATCAAAACTTCCCAAAGGAAAGTCATTCATATTGAGGGTATTATTGATAGTGAAGAAGAGGAAGTTAGTCATGTAGAAGCTCGAGATAAAGAACAAGAGGAGTGATTGATCATGGTAATTTATAATATGGATAGGAAGCCAATGATAGAAATCCCATCATATAATGGAAGATTTAATCTAGAGAAACTCATAGACTCGATTACAAAGATGGAGAAGTATTTTGATTTTAAATCAATAAAAGACCCTAAGAGGGTGAAATTTTATTGTATTAAGCTAAAAGGATATGTGTCCTTATGGTGGGACCATGTTCAAATTGAAAGAAAAATAAAATGAAAGAAGAGAATTAATACATGGGAAAAATAAGGTCATCAAACATAAGGTCAAATTCCTCCCGTTATTTTATTAATTAGGACTTTTTAGGAAATTGCAAAACTTAAGACAAAATGATATGATTGTGAAGGATTGTATAGAGGAATTCAATAGGCTTACCATTTGGTCCAGTCACATGGAATATGATGAAGATAAAGTTTTATAGTACATCAATGGACTATGATTTTCCATACAAGATGAAGTTAGCATGATAAGAATGAGGTATAAAAATCCTAGCATTATACATTAAATGAAAAGGAGAAGTTATAACAAAGGAAAAAAATAATTAAAAATGAAGAGCATGGTTATTGTGTGGACTATAACAAACAAACAATGGAAGAGGACAAAAAAAATAGGAAGGAAAAGTCAATACTTCACATAGTGAATTTAGCCAAAATTTTAGAGGAGGTGGATAATCCTCATGAGAAAGAGGTGGATTTGGTTGAGGAAGGAGTATAAAATTCCCTCAAAAGTGTTATATATGTGGATAAAATGATCATCAAGCATTTGAATTCCCAGTAGTGCAATTGAGGAACAATAAGGTAAAGGAGGTCAGAAACCATATTGCACAAGTAAAAGAAGAAGTTGTTACTTCCCCAAAACACACAAAGTAGCTAGAACAAGGAGAGTCTCTCATGATAAAGAGAGTAAAACTGAAGCTAGACAAGAGGGAATGTAAACCTATTCATAGGAGAAATCTTTTTAGAATAGTATACAAATTAGGAGGCAAATATTGCAAGGTCATTTTAGATAGTGGAAGTATGGATTATTTAGTATGCATTGATATGGTAGAGAAACTAGGGATGAAGAGGATAAAACACCTCAATTCATAAAAAGTATCATTGTTGTAAAAGGGATACCAAATCTTAGTAAGAAAACAATGCAAGGTGAATTTTCAAATAGGATTATACAAGGATGCTTCCCATGTGTTGTAGGGAATACCTTAGAAATTTAATAGGAGGGTAGTACATGATGGTATGGAAAACACATATGACATTATGAAAGATGGTAAGAAGTACATAGTAAGTTATTTTAAGGACAAGAAAAAAGAGAGGATAATCGTCCTAAAGTATGTGTAATTTTAGGAAAGATATGAAGAAGAAGGTGTGTTTTACCTTGATTTCTAAACGCACAAAGGGTGAAATACCAGATAAGAAATAGGATATTCCAAGTGAGATGAAGGATTTGCTAGAAAAGTATGCAAAAAAATTATTTGAAGAATTATCATATGGATTGCCACCAATAAGGAACATATATTTTATTCTTGAATTTATTTTTTCCAATACGTTAGCATATAAAATGATGACAATAGAGAATAAGGAATTAAATATACAATTTTAGGAGCTATTAGACAAATAAGGAGTGATTAGGGAGAGCTTCAGTCTAATTTTAGTGCCTATTGTGCTTATACCAAAGAAGGGTGGAGAATGGCACATGTGTATAGAGTTAAGGGCTATTAGTAAGATAACTATAAAGTATATTTCCATTGTCATGAATGGATGATTTGAAGGATTGCTTAAATGGAGCAAAGTACTTCACAAAGATAGATTTGAAGATTTTATATCATAAAATATAGATAAGGGAAGAAGATGAGCAGAAAACCACATTTAGGACAAAGGACAAATTGTATGAGTGGCTATTTATGCAATTTAGAATGACAAATGCACCCAATACCTTTATGTGGTTGATGAACAAAGTTTTGAAGCTATTTATTATAAATTTTAAGGTTGTCTATTCAGATAAGATTTTGATATTCAGTAAGAGCAAGGAACACTATTTAGCATATTTGAGATTGGTATTATAGAGATTTAAAGAAGAAAAATTGCTAGTCAACTTGAAGAAATGTAGTTTTATAAAAGAGGAATTAGTATAATTGAGTTTTATGATTTCATAATAGGGGTTACAAATGGACTCTAAAAATGTCAAGGCCACTATAACTAGGCCATCACCAAGAAGTATGTTTGATGTCAGGAGTTTCCATGTCCTAGCAATTTTTTATAGGAATTTTAAAAAAAATAATGGGATTTTGCACTGATTATGAAAACCTTGAAAGGAGGAAAGCATAATTTTAATTTGATGACTATAGAAGACTGGAATTTTCGAATCTTAAAGGAAAATATAACTAAACAAACAACTCTACTTTGCTAGATTTCAATCAAGTCTTTTAGGTAGCTTGTGATGTATGTGGTACAGTAATAGGAGTCGTCTTAAGCCAAGAAGGCAATCCCATTGTCTATTTTATCAAAATTTAAATGATTCAAACAAGATGTACATGATCTAGAACCATTATTTTTATGTCATTCTTCAATCCCTAAAGAAATTGAGGTGTTATTTACTGCTAAAAGAGTTTGTCTTGTTCATAAATAATTGTACTTTGTAGTTTATTAATAACCATAGTATGTTGGATCAAATACATATCAAGTAGGTGGAACTTTTAGAAGGATACTCATTTATATTGAAGCACATAAGTGGTCATTCAAATTGAGTACCTAATAACTTGAGCAAAAACACTCTACTAATGAAGATGATACATATCAATATCATTGGTTTTGATGCTATGGAGTTTTATACTGATAATTTAGACTTTAAGGAAGATTGGACAACATGCAATAACCCTAGTATAGGCTATCAAAAAGATACCATGGCTTGATTATCCCACCCAAGAAGGAATATTATTCGAGAGATATCAAATATGTATACCACAAGTAGTTAATACCTTGAGCAAAAGAAGTCTATTGGTGAATAGGAAGCATACTAATGTTGTTGATTTTGATATTATGAAGGAGCTTTATGTTGATGAATTAGACTTAAAGTAAGCTTGAACAACATGCAATAACCCTACTACATGATAAAATACACTATGGCTTGATTATCTAATCTAAGAAAGAATGTTTTTCAAGGGATATCAGCTATACGTATGATAAAGTTCAATGAGAGAAAATTTTATAATAGAAATCCATAATGGAGGGCTTGTAGGATATTTTTGGATGGATAAAACCATAATGCAGCTTGAAGAAAGTTAATTTTACCCTAAAATAAATGTGAATGTAAGAATATTTGTGTAGTATTTAGAGTTGTTCAACATGCAACTGAAAGAGGTCAAAACACTAGGTTGTATCAACCATTACCAATACTAGAGAGGCCATGCGAGGATGTAAGAATAGATTTTGTTTTTGGGTTTTCAAGGACACAAAATGGTAATTACTATTTGTCACATCCCCACTACTGGTGATTAATTTCTTGAAAGAATGTGATCCTGCATTTAGTTTTGTATTACGGGTGCAGGTTCACGAGTAGTGGCGAAAGAGAACACCCATTCCCTTGCAGAGATGGAATTGGGAAGCGTCAGGTGAGTGGGACATGATGTTGTGATTCAAGCACCTTGGCCCGTGGGTACATAGAAGCTTACCATAGTATCTGCATATAAAAATCATTTTGTTTTCCATTGCATCCAATGCATTTTAGTATTCGCATATCATGTATGTCTACTATTGCATTTCTTGCTTTATGTTTGTTACAATTCATAATATGTTTAATAATAATTAAAATATATATATATATAAATAAATAAATAAAAACAAAACAACAAATATAATAAGAATAAATAAAGAATTTAGAAATAATAAATTAATAAATATAAAAATAATAAAAATATATATAAAGATATATATATTATACTTTATATAATGCAAATATTCTTTGCTTTCTCATTGGAAAAAGAACCCAAGTAAAAACCATGGGATATTTGAAGTGTAAAGCACTATAATGTAAACTAATATGGCGGAGAAAAACACATCAGATAATGTTATAAAATAAGAAATAATAAATATATATATATATATATATATATATATATATATATATATATATATATATATATATAATAACTTTTGTAACAAAGGGGAGTGCTATCATATGTGTTAAAATAAATTAAAATATATAAAATTACTTTATTAACCCTCCACCCGGATGATAGACGTTTTGCTTTCCTCCACCCAGATGATGAATACACTCCCCACATGGCAAGCGTAATAAGGAACTATCTGGCAGTAAAAAAAAATAAGGTGTCATGTTATTATCGCTCGAAATTTCTATATAACCTGCAATTAAACTTTAAAGTTGTCTAATTTGGATATGCGAAGAGGGTTTCCAGAAGTTGACGTCTCAACTGTACAAAACTGATGTAGTCGCCTTGACGTTCTATGTTAAGAGAGACAACGCTGTATTTTATTATGCTTTCTTTCTAGAACTGAATTCCACAAGATAATGTTGCCGCCTTTCTCTTTGAAATCTCTGTTTTCTTTATGAGTTACATTGGAATAGCTGGTCATTAATATTTTATTTTGAAAAATAATTGTTCTGCTTCACAATTGTATGATGCATTTCGCATTGCATCATCAAGAAACAATTCATAATCGAAGAGTGTAAATTCTGGTTTTTGTTATACCACATGGTTGCTTGTTTAAGTGCATATAGTTGCATGTAGAAGGTCAAGCTGACCCCTATATATCCATAAGTCCCCCATACCTCTCGTCTCCTTCAGTGCAAGGGTGGGTACCAAGGAAAAGTATACCTAATAGATGCCGGTGCGGCTGCACTGCTGTTTCAAACATTCAGTGGCGGCGCTGATGTACCGATCTTTGGAAAATTAAGTGAAATATTTTCTAAGGGGGTTGCGTCATATCAGCCTGTGTCTAAACATTTGATAAACTAGAAGGGTATATAAGGAAGAGAAAAACCTTCTCGAATACTTAAGTTTTCGTAAGACACTATTGAAGAAATTGCATTTTCTTGATGGTTGTATTTTATATGTCTTGTTACTGCTTAAGTTTTGAGGTATTAAAACTTTATATTAAAGATGTTCTTATTAATAAGTATGTGGAATTTACTTTGACGGCGGAAGCCTTGTTTGTGCTTGGAGTGACCAAATTTAATATATGTATTAAGAAACTATTTGTGACATACCGTGCGATATATATATTTACTCAAAATAGTTGGTATAGCTAGCCGTAGAAACCCTTTCAGTATTGTATTCAGTTTTGTTTGAACTCTCAGAATTGCTTGGATAACAAATTTAGTCGAATGGTTAGTTGACGATGAAAAAGACCTAAGGCAATCGTCGTTACTGAAACATTAAGAGTATGTCTTCGAGTTTCTTAAATTATGCTCAACTCTTTAATAAAATGCCCATGTATGTCTTCTTAATTAAAAAAAAAAACCGTTGCCTCACGAAGTAAAAATAAAAATAAAAATTAATTAAAGATATTGTTTTTAATATTTATAGAAAACCTGGGTTATTTTTGTAGGTAAGTCAGGTTTTATGATACTATACGATACTATACCTTAGTATAGAGATACTCTTTCTCGTAGACCTAAAGAATGTAAGAATGGTCCATATAAAAACATGTTATGGTCCATATAAAAACATGTTTTCCTTATACAAATATTAAAATGATATTTTATTCAGCATTTTCTTTTATTTTATAAAGCATTTTCTTTTATTTTATAAAGCATTTTCTTTTATTTTATAAAGTGATGGAGAGCCAAAATCTCAAACCAATTCTCATTCAAAAACTTGGAAAAGATCCCCTCACAAACCCTCATTTTGTGGCTATATAGTCAAAAAAACCCTAAAAACTGAAATGAATCGGATGGGGCCCAAAATTGGGGTGCGCATCCCTATTACAATAGACAAGCCAAAAATAAAGTTTCCAGTCCTAGCTCAAAAAGCATAAAGGTAAGTAATTTTAAAACCTAATTTCGGGGCACTAGATGATGGAATTTGGCCCCGAAAACTAGATTTTCTGGAAAAATAGGACTCTAGAGAGTCATATTTGTTTAGAACTCTCCCAACTAGATCCATGTCAAATTTCACGTCAATCGGAGATACGGTTGAGAAGTTATGGCCCCGGCAATTTCGTTGGATGCTTCTGCATCAGACACCCGGGGTGGATTGAGAAGTGAAACCAAGTGGTCAACCTCTATTTTGGACAACCAAGTTGCATCTTCTATAGGTATGCCCTTCCACTTGACCAAATATTATGAATACTACATGTTCCTGGTACTTTTGCCTTCTTGAGTGTCTAGTATTACCTCTGTCTCATCTATGGCTGGAGTAGACACTGGAATAATCCACAAATATGTACTTGGTGTCTCACTACTGCCTCCTTCATGGTATTCAGCCAAGTCTGAAATATTAAAAATAGGTGATATATTCAGCTCACTTGGCAGTTCCACTTCATAGGCATTTCCTGAATCTCTTTTACCTATGATCCTGCATGGTCCAAACCTCTTCATCTTCAGCTTGTCCTAGGTTTTGCTAGGAAACCTTTCCTTTCTCAAATGAACCATGACCTCATCTCTCACTTGGAACTCCTTAAAACACCTCTTCTAATCTATTTTTGCCTTGTACTGAGTATTCATCTTACTAATATGTTGTTGTACGTCTTCATGTAAACTCTTTATGTGCTTTGCAAAATCTTCAGCCTCAGTACTGCTCTTTTCTCCTTTAATCATCATTCTCAACTCATAAGCATTCCTTGGGTTGTTCCCATACATAATCTGGAATGGTGATTTACCAGTACTCTTGTTGATAGAATTTTTTGCATGTGGCAAAATCAAATCCCATCCCTTGGGCTTATCTCCTACCAGGCATCTTAGAATATTACCCAAACTTTTGTTCACCACCTCTGTTTTTCTATCAGTCTATGGGTGGTATGCAGAACTGAACTTCAAATCCATTTTCAGCATCTTCCACAAAGTCCTCCCGAAATAACCCACAAATTTGGTATCTCTGTTAGATACTATACTCTTGGGTAGACCATGAAGGCGTACCACCTCCTTGAAAAACAAGCTTGCAATATGAACTGCATCACTCATTTTTTGACATGGAATAAAATGAGCCATCTTCGAAAACCTGTCAACCACAAAAAAAATGGAGTCATTCCCTCGTTGTGTCCTTGGTAGGTCAAGAAAAAAATCCATACTGATGTCCTCCCATGGTCTCTCCGGTACAGGTAATGGCTGATACAATCCTGTATTCTGTCTCACTCCCTTAGCCATTTGACACACTTTGCAACCCTGTACAAATTTCTTCACATCCTGGTGCAACTGTGGCCACTGGTAGTTTTCACTAACAAGGGAAATGGTCTTATCTCGACCAAAATGTCCAGCTAGTCCTCCACTATGCTTCTCCTTTATCAGATTCTCCCTCATTGAACTTCTAGGAATGCACAATTGGTTCCTTTTGAATAGCATCCCATCTTGGATTATAAAATCCAACCACTTAGTTCTATCCAATGTAGTAGGAGACAAACATGCCTTCAAAGCCTCTACAAAATTCAAATCCTCTGGATACAAACTCTTGAGTTCTTCAAAACCAATGACTTCCATTTTCATCTCTATCAACAAATTTTTCCTTCTACTCAAGGCATCTGCAACTCTATTAGACTTCCCACTCCTATGCTTCAAAACAAAGGTATAACTCTGTAGGAATTCAACCCACTTCAAATGTCTCTGATTCAATTTTCCCTGACTATTAATATACTGCAAAGCTTGATGATCAGTATATAAAACAAACTCTTTTACTAACAAATAGTGTCTCCATTTCTTAAGATCTTGAACTATAGCATAAAATTATTGATCATAAACAAAATATTTCTTCCTAGCATCATTTAACTTCTTACTAAAATATGCAATAGGTTTACCTTCCTGACTCAACACAACTCTAATGGCATTGCCACTAGCATCACAATCAACCTGAAATACTTTATTAAAATTTGGAAGTACCAAAATGGGTTGTTCTGTCACCTTATTTTTCAACATCTCAAAACTTGCACTTGCCTTTGCAATCCACTTAAACTCCTTCTTATCCCCTCTCATGGTTTCTATCAGGGGTGCACAAATACTGCTAAAGTTTCTAATGAACTTTATGTAGAAACTTGCAAGACCATGGAATGATCTTACCTTTGTTATGTTCCTTGGAGTAGGCCACTCAATGATAGCCTTCACCTTCTCTGGCTCCATTTTTAGACCCTCATATGAGATGACAACTCCGAGATATACCAACTCCTTCTTCACAAAACTGCACTTCTTCAAATTAATCAGCAACTGCTCCTCCCTCAGCTTTTCAAAAACTATTCGAACTTGCATCAAATGCTCTTCCAATGTCTTACTAAAAATTCGAATATCATCCAGATAAACAATGACAAAATTCTCGAGGAATTCTCTCAACACCTCATTCATCAACCTCATGAATGTACTAGATGCATTGGTTAACCCAAATGGCATAACCAACCACTCATACAAATCCTCTTTGGTTTTGAAGGTTGTCTTCCACTCATCACCCTCTCTGATGCAAATATGATGATACCCACTCTTTAAATCAATATTTGTGAAGTATTTAGCTCCACTCAAATAGTCCATTATATCATCCATTCTAGGTAATGGAAATCTATACTTAATGGTAATCTTATTTATGGCTCTAGAATCAGTACACATTCTCCATTCTCCATCCTTCTTCGATGCTAGTACTGCAGGTACTACACAGGGACTCAAACTCTCTCTAATCAACCCCTTCCTCAACAACTCTTGAACCTGTCTATTCAACTCTTCACTCTCCACGGGAGACATTCTATGGGCTGCCTTATTGGGTAAAATAGCTCCTGGAATCAAATCAATTTGATGGCTAATATTTCTTACTGGTGGCAAACCCTCAGACACATTATCTGACACAATATTAGGAAACTCTTCTAATAGACTTTCAACCTCTACTGGAATATCCATATATTGTTCCTTCTTAACAGTAGGAATTAATTCATAACACATAGAATCCCTCTTTAGGCCATCCAAAAATTTTCTACCATCTACCAAACAAATTCTAACACTACTACATACCTTTTCATCCACTTTCTTCAATGGATTCAACTTGTGATGCACTCCATATTTTGTCAGAGAGTAAGTATTCACATGCCCATCATGCACCGCACGTCTGTCAAATTGCCATGGCCTCCCCAAAAACAAATGCCAATCATCCATAGGTAAAACATCACATAGAACCTCATATTGATAATTTCCAATATGAAATTTAACTAAACACTGCTCATTGACTAATGCTCTATGATCTTTCTACAACCATGCAATCCGATATTGATGCGGGTGCTTCATCTTCTCCAATTTCAACTTAGCAACCATTTCTCCTGAAACTAAATTATCTATGCTACCATTATCTATGATAACATTACAGACCCTACCTACACATTTGCATCTTGTGTGAAATAAGCTCTTCCTCTAATCCACATCTTTCCCTCCATTCATCAATGCTCTTCTTGTCATCAACACTTCTCCTCCTTCTGCTTCTTTAGAATGTTCTAATTCAGCACCTTCATCTGCTACAGTAGCTCTGGCATGACCCTCAGGTATCTTATTCGTCCTCTCTTAGTGTTGGGGACACTCATATGCCCGATGTCCCTCTTACCCATAATGGAAACAGGTTCCACGAAATCCTCCTCTTCCATACCCACATCCAGATCTACCTCTTCCTCTTTGGTAACCATTGTTCTGATCACGGGGGTGGTAGGTATTCTCCTCTTTTTGATCCTGGTTATTACTTGTTTCACCAATCTTCTTCTGATCTTCATATTTTTCTCCATTGGTTCTTCCATCGGTTCTTCCACCACAACCTCTTCCTCTTTGTTTGCTTTCAAATCTTCTATTCAGCTTCTCTTCAACATTCAAGGCAAACTGATATGCATCCTCAATGGTGTTCATCCTGACCAAACTGAGTTCTTCTTGGATATTCATTCTTAACCCATTTATGTAATGAGCTACTTTATCCTTATTAGCCTCTGAATGGCTAGTTCTAATTGAGATCTTGTAAAACTTCTTTGTATATTTGATAGATTTGCTTGACTGTCTCAAACTCTGCATTTTCCTCAACAGATCCAATTCATAATCTATAGGAATAAACTGCCTCTTCAACTTCTCTACCATTCAATCCCATCTGGTTATATTTTCCTTTCCTCTTATATTTCTTTCTAGTTGCACTTCTTTCCACCATATGCTAGCATGGCCTTTCAACTTCATTTTTGTAAACTTGATCCGATCTGGATCTACAACCTCTTCATACTCAAAATACTCCTCCATATCATTGATCCAATCAATCAACTCTCTGGATTGATATTCCCAGAATACGTGGAGACATCAAACTTTGGCCTCTTCTCGATCAGATATTTGGCCCTAAATAATCTAGCTTCTACAGGATCATTGCTTCTTCTTCATCTAATGGATCATCAACCTCCCAAGCTTCATCTTCACTACGGTATTCTCTCCTTGGCTCAACCCCTTTTCGTAACTCCTCTTGCAGGGCTTGCACTTGCCTCTGCAAACCTCTAAAATCTCCTTCAAGTACCACATTTCTCTCACCACCACGGTTTCTTTGTGGAGACATTCTTCCTCACTCTCTTCTCACAACCCTTCCACAGATCCTAGTGAAAACTGCTTCACTTTCAAAAATCTTCTCACACACTCAAGAACCATAAGCTCTGATACCACTTGATGGAGAGCCAAAATCTCAAACCAATTCTCATTCAAAAACTTGGAAAAAATCCCCTCACAAACCCTCATTCTGTGGCTATATAGCCAAAAAAAACCCTAAAAACTAAAATTAGTCGGATGGGACCCAAAATTGGGGTGCGCATCACTCTTACAATAGAAAAGTCAAAAATAATGTTTATAGTCCTAAATCTAAATACATTAGGAGATATTAACCTCCAAACAACTCAAAAAGCATAAAAAACTAGGTAAGTAATTTTAAAACCTAATTTCGCGCACTAGATGATGGAATTTGGCCCTAAAAACTGGATTTTTTGGACAAATAGGACTCAAAGGAGTCATATTTGTTTAGAACTCTCCCAACTAGCTCCCTGTCAAATTTCACATCAATCGGAGCTACGGTTGAGAAGTTATGGCCCCGACAATTTTGTTGGATGCTCCTGCATCATAAAGGTCATGTAAGTAGGATTTATTGCTTGGGTATAAGGAAATTATATCTTTTCTTACTTAGAAATAGTATTAGCTATCCATGAAAATTGTCTTCAATATCTATATTATAGAAAAGTTAGTTAGACATAAAGTAATGTAGATTGTTTATTAAGTTCATTGAGGCTATGGACATATGTGAATTAAGTTGTAATATTCTTTTTAAATGTGTATGAAAATATAGTAGAGTACTATGTGAAATTCTTAAAAGTGTTATTAGTTTAGTGGATAAATTAAAATAATTTGTTAAATTTGGTTTTTAATATGTTTATAATATATATATTAAGGGTTTTCTTATTTATATTGTATCATAAAATGAAGTTATCATATCTACTATGTGAAATTCTTAAAAGTGTTATTAGTTTAGTGGATAAATTAAAATAATTCGTTAAATTTGGGTTTTAATATGTTTATATTTGGAATATATATATTAAGGGTTTTCTTATTTATATTGTATGATAAAATGAAGTTATCATGTCATATTAGCATCTGTATTTATAATTGGAAAATATGAAAGGTTTTTACTGTATGTTGATTTGTTAAATATGAATTTTATATTCTTGGATTACTATATGTAATTTTATATGGAGTTAAGACGATTTATATGTTATATTTAATTAAATTAGTTAATATTCTTCTATTTTGTTAGTTTAATATTAAAATCATTTTCAATTTTATAGTATATAGTTTAAAATATGTCAATATTTAATATATATATACTCTTTCCATCCTTTTAAGGGAAAAACTCTAACCTGCATATAAAATACTTTGCTCTTAAAATGAGTATATCGAGTAAGGACATATTCCATCTAATCTCACTAAAACACGAGGTGGTTTACGTGTGTCTGCATCACTGTACTCCAACTACTCATGGACAAAGGTTCAAGATCTTGAGTGTAAAGAGCGGCAATATGGGACATCACTCCAAGTGAGCAGACAGTTAGAGAATGAAGGTGTTCAGCAATAACTCAGGTTAGGGAGATGTCAAAATGTGCACGGGTAGAGAGTTTGGACATGCAGTTGGTTGAATATAGTGGTATATGGTATGGGTAGCATTATAGTTAGCTTGAGGTGAGTCTTGAATATCTAGTATTTAAGCCATGAGATGGTGGACTCTAGCCAGACCTTCGAAGAGGGTCAAGGGCTAGCACTGACATAATGATGCTAGTTTTAGGAAATTGAATCGAGGACTTTAAAGTTTGTGAAACTTACAACCTTGGGCATGAGAGATAGCATCCCCCTTTCAAGTGTTATGGGTCCTGAAAGGATAACCCTTCAATGGATTTCATATTGACTCGAGGGAGAAGTCAGAATCCTACATGGCGACATGCGGATGTGGCCAGTCTCGAGCACTTAAGACACTAGATGCAGGGGTGAATATTCTTGAGGTGTTATTTAGATATGCCTAAGCTAACAAAAATGGTTGGGTTATAGCAAAGTAATGATATTTATAAACAAAAAAATTTAATGTATTTATGTTAGACAAAATTTGGGTGTGACACTATTTTTGTTGTTGACAAATTCTTCAAGATGACACATTTTATACCTTGTAGGAAAAATATATGATGCTACTCATATTTCTAATTCATTCTTTCGAGAAGTTGTAAGAATGAATGCTTTACAAAAAATATTGTGTTAGATAGAGATGCAAAGTTTATAGGTCACTTTCAACGTACCTTATGGAAGAAGATGGATACCAAATTGAGTTTTAGTTTAGCTTATCACCCATAAATAGATGGATAAATCAAATTTATGAACAAAAGTATTAGGAATCTACTATGGTATCTATTTGGCAAGAAGTCAAAGTCATGGGATGTCTTATTGGCATACGAATAATTTACATATAATAATTCAATAAATAGAAGTACAACCAAACGTCTATCTTAAATTGTGTATGAAACTTGTTCCAGAGGAATATATGTGTTTTAGAGTACAATTAATTTGCATAAACCTAGTTCTATGGTGGAGGATTTTGCTAAATATATGCAATATTCACATTGTAAAGTGAAGGTCAATTTGAAAAAAAATGTAATGAAATACACACAACATACTAATCTCAAGCATTGAACACAGGACTTTTGGGTTGGATATTTGGTTTTGACACATTTGTAGAAGGAATGGTTTCCCAAATTTTCTTACAACAAGCTTAAATGAAAGAAAATTGGACCTTGTAAGATCTTGAAGAAGTATATTTGCAATGCATATGAAATTGAACTTCTATAGGATATCAATAGTATGTCAATATTTAATGTATTTAACTTGTACCCATACCATGATCAGCCTAGAGAAGATGATGAAGATCATACAATTGATATTTTAGTAGAGAAATAGATAGCATAGCTACCATACAAGAAAATGATGAAACTGAAACACGCATAGGTTCTAGAGTGGCAATAAATACAAGAAGTAAGGCATATTATGAATATCTAGTTAAGTTGAAGAACTAGGAAGTTTATTCAACATCATGGATGAATGCTCATAGATTACTAATATGAAATATTTGTTGAAGATTTTAAAAATTTTCATGACATATTTGTGTTACCTCATGAGTATGATATAAGAGCATAGGAGCATAGGAGGGATGCATATGAAATGTATAAGATCAATCGTCTAGAATAGCTAGACAATCATTATTTCTCACGTCTATAAATTAAATGAAGTTTGAGAGGCAAAATATATTGGAGAGAAGGAGGTTTAGAAGTTTAGTGAAATCATTATTTCTCACGTCTATAAATGAAATGAAGTTTGAGAGGCAAAATATATTGGAGAGAAGGAGGTTTAGAAGTTTAGTGAAAGAGTGAAGGAAAAATGAGAAAGAGCATAAGAGAAAAGGAAATAAAGCGAGAAATAGAAGAATTTTTCTATAATAAGAAATCAATTGGTTTACATTAGAAGATGCGAGAAATAGAAGAATTTTTATATAATAAGAAATCAATTGGTTTACATTAGAGAATATCTTCTATCAGTAAGAAATAAAACAAGGTTATTTCATGCAATATTGACATTATTACATTTCTAATATATTTTAGATTGATTTTAGCAGGTTAAAGACATGGCTATCGAAGTCCATCTATCATGGAAGGGAGGAAAGCTTCCTATCCTATGTGTGCATCATTTGAGCTAATAGAATATGTGTAGTTTGAGATAGGGGATAAATATTACCATCAAGAATTAGACATAAAAAATTATTGAACGAGCATTGTAGCCAAAATACAATCATCACATACAGAAGGATACCGACCAAGAGAGCCTTCATACAGTTGTTGTCTATGGAAGTTGTCATCTATGAAGTTTGTCCTCTCATAAAGAGAATACCACCATCTACCATCTAAAGTAAGGTGTCATCGATAATTAATAATGTCCAAGACTCTCGTCATAGGCTAGTTGTTGTCTATGGAAGTTGTCATCTATGAAGATTGTCCTCTCATCAAGAGAATACCACCATCTACCATCTAAAGTAAGGTGTCGTCAATAATTAATAATTTCCAAGACTCTCATCATAGGCTTGTCGTCATCCTACTACCATCACATATTGGCCATTTTAGTAAAATTTATTGTCATGAATTTTATCCATTTGAGTGTCATTTGTGCCATTGTTGTTGTCTAAATGAGTACTGTTATTGTCATATAAGTGAAGATTCTTCCATTTAAAGGAAGTTTATTGATTAAGTATATTCACCACCCATTCTTGTTGCTGAAAAGAATTGTAGCCAAAATACTATCATCACATACATAAGGATACCAACCAAGAGAGCCTTCATACAATTGTTGTCTATGGAAGTTGTCATCTATGAACTTTATCCTCTCATCAAGAGAATACCACCATATATCATCTAAAGTAAGGTGTCATCAATAATTAATAATATCCAAGACTCTCATCGTAGGCTTGTCATCATCCTACTACCATCACATATTGGTCATTTTAATAAAATTTATTGTCATGAAATTTATCCATTTGAGTGTCGTCCGTGCCATTGTTGTTGTCTGACTGAGTACTGTTATTGTCATATAAGTGAAGATTCTTCCATTTAAAGGAATTTTATTGATTAAGGATATTCACCACCAAAAAGAATTGTAGCCAAAATACTATCATCACATACAGAAGGATACCAACCAAGAGAGCCTTCATACAGTTGTTGTCTATGGAAGTTGTCATCTATGAAGTTTGTCCTCTCATCAAGAGAATACCACCATCTACCATCTGAAGTAAGGTGTCGTCAATAATTAATAATGTCCAAGACTCTCGTCGTAGGCTTATCGTCATCCTACTACCATCATATATTGGTCATTTTAGTAAAATTTATTGTCATGAAGTTTATCCATTTCAGTGTCGTTTGTGCCATTGTTGTTGTCTGAGTACTGTTATCTTCATATAAGTGAAGATTCTTCCCTTTAAAGGAAGTTTATTGATTAAGGATATTCACAACCCATTCTTCTCGCTTAAAAGAAAAAGCGAGTAAGGATATTCACAACACATTCTTCTCGCTTAAAAGAAAAAGCGAGTCCATTCCCCTCTTTCGCTGCGTTACAAACTAAGGAAAGAAATAGGTCTCACTTATAACTATTAGAGATAACTTTTAATATATGAAATAGAATTAGGTTTCATCTACTTTACATTATAATTATATAATAATATTACAATAATTTTTTTAATGAGAATGTTTACAAATTACATCAACAACCATTTATCAACAACCATTTGAAGGGGTAAGAAACAACCATTACAATAATTTTTTTATTTAGAATCTTTACAAATTATATCAACAACCACTTGAAAGGGTAAGAAACAACCATCATCTTAGCCACTAGGGCAACTGCCTATCCACAATATAAAAATAATTTAATAACTATACATGTATGATTTAATAAAATTCTAAATTAAATATTTTCTTATATTTGATTAAGCTTAATCTTTTTAGAAATCATTTTTAACATGTCCGTATACTATACCACATTAAAAATAACTTTTAATCTTGACCATTCTTAAATCTTATTAAAAATCATTTCACACATTATTGGAAATAACTTTTATTTATCCCATTGAAATTTAACTTTTCAACTCTTTGAGTTAGAATTTATTTAAAAATAGACCTTAGTATTGAAAACCCACTTTGGTTCCATCTCATCACTCACAATAATCACACACCCCTCTTATGCCGAATAGCGGAAAAATATGTGGGGAAATTTTTAAGATGTGCGGAACTGGTCGATCTATTTGAGACGCAGATCGCATTTTGTTCGTTAAATCCTCAAAGGTCCGAGGTCATATATGAACAGCTTGATTAACTTTACACGTTATTAACAATCTCCAAGATAGTGAAAAAACATATCCCAAGATTTAGGGGTATCTTTACTGATCGCCCAATCACATGGAATACGAGGAGTAAATTTGACCTTATGGATGGGCTATCGAATATGAAGAAGCAAAATTGCTCACCGAGAAAACTTTGCGAATCTCTCCCTCACTTCCCGTCAGGACACCCAGTTGAACCATCTTCAGCATGTTCCTGGCAATTTTCTTGAAGAACAATTTCTCTTTTAGCGCAAAGCGTTTCACGATATACCTTGTGGGCGAATCGCTGTGGAGGTTCTGGTCAGAAGTGAATGGCAAATGTATGCGCGCCTGTAAAACAAATTTACCCACATCTTCAAAAACATTTTCCATAGATAAATATGTTAACTAAATCATATTTTATTAAAATATTTTCATAAAATTTATATCCGCACAAGACAACGTCGCTGCACTTGGCTTCTACTCCGTCCATGATATCTTGTAAAATCTCCAACGCCTCCGTTCTAATTGTTAAGTTCGGAGAGTCATCAAGCTCGCTTTCTGTTCCTGTTAGCAAGATAGATGCATCGCAGCCCTGTTCCTGTTAGCAAGATAGATGCATCGCAGCCCTGCCAAAAGAGTAAACACATTGTTATAATATGCTACAAGAACCATAAATAAAACAGTGACGTGAGTATAGAGATACCTGAACGAAACAGTCGTGAAAAAGCATTCTTAATAAAGCTTTCACTATGGTCTGCTGGTTTGGACAACTCTCCTCGGAAAATTAGGTAAAATTTTATTAGGCCTTAAAACATAATAAATAAAAAGAATAAATAAAAAGAATAGTATGTGAAGTAAAACGTTAAACGTGAATAAAAATTTTGGGAGAAAAAAAAATTATATGTTAATGAGTTCAATCTCAACTATTACCATATAAAAAAATTCAAATGTAGGTACTCAGATGTAAATAGAAATGAAAATAGAATTTAAAAGCAAATGGAAACGAAACTAATTTTTGTGTATATATAATGGGTTATTTTAATTTGAAGAACCTGTTATATAGATAATTAAATTTAATTCTATTATGATGTAATTCAGATGGAAATATAAATCAAATGTAAGAGAAAATGGAATTAGTGTGTACATATAATTGGAAATTTGAATTTGAGTTTAAGTTTAAAATTAAACTTAAGTGTGTTATGGTTGGTTAAACTCAGAAGCAAATAGAATTCAAATACAAAAAGCAAATAGAATTCAAATACAAATGGAAATGAAAAGAATTTGTGAATATATAATTGGAAATTTGAATGTGAGGTTATTATTAAACAATTAAATTTAATCTTATTATAAAAATAATATAATTGAAAATTTAAATTTGAGATTAATTTTAAACAATTAAACTTAATTTTTTTACAATTGACATGAAAGAGAATGTGGCTTAGTAGTTATTCTGAAGTTTATGTAAATAAAATTCATTAAATTATTTTTAAACAAAATTGTTTTATTAAAATTTTTATTTGAAAATTTTAAAATTGGGTAAAACAGCCAATGATAACTGAAGAAGAGTTAGCATTGGTTTCCTCATAAGAAATTATAAGGGGAAGGTTTTTCATAAGAAATTATAAGGTTTAAGAGTGACAAAAAAATAATGAAGCAGAGTTTTTGGCAATTAGAAAAGGTTCTCTCAATGCTTGGTACTCATAAAATTAAGATTGAATGTATGATGGCTCAAGAACATAGTGAATCAGATCAAAGTCATGGATTCCATTCTATGTAGGTTTGAGGAAGAATGCACTGACTAATATTTTGGTTAAAAAACATAGTAAGAATGCAGTGACTAATATTTTGGCTAAAAAACATAGTAATGGAAGTGACTATTTTTTTTGGATAAAGAACATAGTGAATTAGCCAAAGTCATCTAATACTACTTTGAGGATGTCATTCTAGTTCATGTAAGGAGAAGGAAGAATGCAACACTTGAATTTTTGGTTGTTGGTTGAAAAAAGAAAAGAGCATAATATTGGCTAATTTTTAAAATCTGATAAAAATAAGGATATTATTGATTGGATGGAGGTGAACCAACAAATTTTATTACTAACTAACCTAAAAATCATACTACTCTTAGTTCTAATTTGGAGTAGATTCCAAAATAATGGTTAGAGATAGGAATTAATCTAAATTCCAAAATAATGGTTAAAGATAGAAATTAATCTAAGTTCTTTGAAATAGTATTAATCAATAATAAGTTTTTACATTTTAAATCACACTAAAAAATTATAAAAAGACGTTAAAATTAAATTTACTAGGTTTCTTAATAAAAATTTCACTTTAAAATAATCATTTTTATTAATAAAAAAAATTACCAAATGACCAAAATAGCCTATCCCTATTTTAGTCAATGTCCACATTCCCTTGAAAACAAGAGAACCATATTCTGAAAAAGAATTTACCCTCCAACATCTTTTATCTTTATCCATGGCATTCCCTTGAAAACATGAGAATATTCTTGCGAACCATATTCTGCAAAAAAATTTACCCTCCAACATTCCCTCGAAAGCATGAGAATATTCTTGCGAACCATATTCTGAAAAATAATTTACCCTCCAACACCTTTTATCTTTATCCATGGCAAAGAATTACCTAAGTCAGAAAATACAAACCCTTATAAAAGTAAATATGACTAGCATACTTTTTCTGTGTGAAACACACACTATTTCGTGCTGTCAAGTACGAAAGAAACTTTTTCTGTGTGAAACACACACTATTTCGTGCTGTCAAGTACGAAAGAACTTGGCTTGTATTTATACTTACGTGCTTGTCATAAGTGGATAAAAATTCTAGATAAGTAATACGCATACAAATAAACATCAGATAAACACCTTACTAACGATTCGAGATAAGTAATACGGGTACAAATAAACATAGCACATGAACCTGAATCTCGAGAATAAGAGTTCAAAATCAAATTACTGCAGTATAACAGTGTTTAACGTTCACAGTTGTTAGTAACCCATTATTTAATCAAAGGGAAATAGAGGACGATGATCGATCTTCTGGAACCACTATGGAATACGAAGAATCAGAATTGCTCACTGAGCAAACTTTGCAAATCTCTCCCTTCCTACCGGTTAGAACATCAAGTTGAACCATCTTCACCATATTGAGGGCAAATTTCTCAAAGAATAAACTCTGATTGACAGAGAAGCTTTTAACGATATCGCGAGTGCGGGAATCAGTGTAAAGATCCTGGTAAGACGTCAAGAGTCCTTCCATATTCTCCAGCCGTCAAACACATTTGGAGTGCGAATGTCCTGTTAAAAATACTAAATCTGATCTCCATCTCGCTATCGCTCAAAACAAGCACCAAAGACGGGAAAAAGTCATTTGCGATGGTGATCCCGGGAATCACTCGACACCACCAAGTACGGAGTGATTTGACGCCATGTCCCATCTATCGTTAATTCCCGTGTGTGAGTAGTTGAAGGTTTCCGCTCTTTGTCATCTGTCTCCAGGTATAAATACAGGTGTTTTTGCCCCATTGTGTAAGGGAAAAAGTGTGAAAGACTGGGTGCATAATAGGAGATGCAGCTTAGCAGCAGAAAGGGAGCATAGCAGATTGTAGTCCCGAGCAGCAGTTTTGGAGTGCTCCTTTGTTTTCCTTTATCCTGTTTTAACGCAGATGTCTGTAATCCTTCTACGGAGGTTTGAATTTAATTTCTCTGCTATTATAAATAAAATCTTGTTTTATTCATGTGTACTGCATTTCCAAGAACCCTCGATTTGTCCCATTTAAGTTCTCACCAAAAAAACATTGTGAATGCATTTGAATTGACCTTAGAAGTGGTGCATTTAAGACTTGCTGACAATCGCTCATCCAGACGAGCGATTTCGGGTTACTCTTTCTCAAATGAGCGATCTTCGGCATTCTCTCCCTATTGCTCATTTTTCCTCGTTTTTCCCTTTGTCACTCACAATTTGAGTGACCTTTGTCACTTTTAACCTTACCAGTCAAAGGCATCCAAATTTCATCCTTTTATCCTTTTGTCCTTAGTGGTTTGTCTTTTATGCACTCGTCTTATTCTATTTCCCTCATCTCTCGCTATTTCTGAAAATTCTCCTTAGCACACTAGATTTGAGTGATTCACGTTATTTCCTATTAACTTTAGCGATTTAGGGCATATGTGTTTTTGTCCTATTTCTAATTTGTCTTATTCTCTAACTCCCATTGTTGCCAAACCTTCGTCGCCCGAAGCTCATTTCCACCTTTGTTTTAGTGATTTGGAGGATTTAAATGAGTTAGAAATTTATCGGAAAAGTCCTTTATTTTTATGTTCTTCCCATCGCTCGCAAATTGCATTTTTTCCCTGTTTCTCAAAGCAACAGTGATCCAAAGTTATTTTTTGATGGTCTTTATTCTCTTCCTCATCGTCGCTTGCAAGTGGAAGTTTTTCTCTCCATCGCTATCGTGCGACAGCGATTTAGGGAACTGAGTCTAGAGAATTTGTTTTCTTCAAATTGGTATTAGAGCTGATTAGTGCCTTGATGTGGAGACCAAAGTGTGGCTTTCAATTGTTGTTGCAAATCTCACACTTCAATGGCAAGAACTACGACTACTAGAACATCCAGATGATCCTATTCGAATATCAAGAGCTATGGGACCCAGTCAAGAACGGCTACCCAGAACTGGCAGATGCAGCAGCATTGGTCGCACTGTTCCAAGCAGACAGGGACCTATTGAAGGAGAACACCAAAAATGACCAAAATTCCATGTTTTACATCATGCAAGCGATCGAAGAGACCATCTTCCCATGGATCACATCAACCACCAAGCCAAAACAAGCCTAGGAGATTTTGGATAGCTTGTATTGGGGCACCAACAAAGTGAAGCTCGTGAAACTGCGGATGCTAAGGAGGGAGTTCAAAAACCTGTAGATGAATGAGATGGAGTTCATGGGTGAATTCTTCATCTAGATGACAGATATCATCAACTAGATGCAGTTAAATGGAGAAAATATGTAGAGACAGTGAATCATGGAGAAGATTCTCAAAAGCATGCCTGCTAAATTTGACTATGTTGCGATAGCAATCAAGGAGTTGAGGGATCTGATGACTCTCTCAATGTACGAACTCATGGATTCCTTGTAGATGCACAAGCAGAGGCTGAGCAACTCATCTTAGTCCTCTCTAGAGCAGTCATTCAAGGCATAATTATCATTTCAAGACAGTGGGAGACAAGATTCCCACCATGGGCCTCTAGTTATCAAGGAGGAAGAGGCAGAGGCAGGCGTGAGAAAGGAAACAAGCAAGGAGGATGATCAAACCCTAGTGAGGGAGAGACCAATAGCAATTTCTATCAGCAAGGTGGAAGTGGCCGTGTGAAGAACCAATAAGAAGGATCCGACAAGAAAAATAACAATTCAAAGGTCCAATGTTACTACTACAAGAAGTTGAACCATTACATCTCTAAGTGCAAAAAGAGGATGCCCAAGAAGAACCAGCAGCAGATCCACTACATAGATGAAGTCATAAATACAGTAGGTGGGAACGTTTTTCTAACCTGTAGTATTTAGGAGGCGAGACAGAAGAACATCCGGTATCTTGACAGTGGGTGCAACAATCACATGACGAGGAACAAGGAGATGTTCTCCCAACTAGATGAAATAGTCTAGTTCGAGGTAAATATGGGAAACAATAGCAAGGTTCCCATGATGTGGAAAGGCAAAATCCTCATCTGCACCAGGCATAATTAAATGAAGTAAATCTATGATGTGTACTATGTACCTGGGTTGAAGCACAACCTATTGAGTGTTGGATAGCTCATGCAGAAGGGACACACTATCCAGGTTTAAATATAAAGCTTGCACCATTAGAGAAAAAGTGCATGGGCAGATTGCTATGGTTTCAATGACAAAGAATAAAATATTTTTGCTGCAAGTTTAGAATGAGTATATGATGTCCCTGAGTGTAGTTGTGAAGGATGCTACTTTGTTGTGGCATCTCAGGTTTGATCACCTGAGTTTCAATGGTCTAAATCTATTGCACAAGAAGCAGATGGTGAAGGGTTTAACACTTATTAAGCAGTAAAACCAAGTTTGTGAAGGTTGCTTAGTCAAAAAACAACACAATGATTCATTCCCTTCTGACCAATCTTAGAGAGCATCACAGCCATTGGAGCTGGTGTACTCAAACATTTATGGTCTGATTTAGACCAACATGTTTACTGGTAACAAGTGCTTCTTGACTTTCATTGATGACTTCAACCGAAAGACTTGGGTCTATGCCATAAAGCAAAAATTGGAGGATTTCGATAATTTTAAGGAGTTCAAGGTTCTTGTGGAGAAACAGAGCAGCTACTAGGTCAAAACCCTAAGAACGAATGGTGGAGGTGAATACATCTCCAATGAATTCCAAAATTTTTGCAAAGCGAATGGAATTCATAGGTAGCTCTCTACTAGATACACAACCTCAATAGAACAATGTAGCTGAGAGGAAGAACAAAACCATCATGGAGATGGCATGTAGAATGGTGAAGATGAAAGGATTGCAAAATGAGTTATGAGAAGAGGCTGTAACCTATGTAGTCTATCTGCTAAACATGTGTTCTACCAAAAGAGTGAAGGACAAGATTCCTTAGGAGGCCTGAAGTGGTAAAAATTTGTGTGTGGCTCATTTATGCATGTTCGAGTGCATTGCATATGCACACAATCTTGAAGAGAAGTGGCAGAAGCTTGATGATAGAGTGGAGAAATGCATCTTCATAGAGTACAGTGAACAAGCAAAGGCATATAGGTTGTATAATCCTATGACAGAGAATCTCATCATCAGCCACGATGTGAAGTTCCTAGAAGATGAACCCTGGAATTGGAAGTCCAATACTGGCCAGCCTGAGCCAATAGTCGTGGAGTCTGTTGACTTGGAGGAGAATAGTGTCCAACCACTTGCAGCCTCAAGCAACGGTAGCGGTTCCAACAGTAGCATAACCTCACCATCCAGGTCACCTCTACTTGCAAGAAGAATCTTGAACATAAGGACTCCAACAAAGATGAGAAGCTTGCAAGACATCTATGAGGCAACCCGTCATCATGAAGCCGAGGAATATTCTGACTTTGTCTTCTTTACTAAGTGTGATCCAGTTGAGTTTGAGGATGTAAGTCATAATCAAAAGTGAATAAAAGTGATGGATGAGGATATATAAGCCATTGAGAAGAATAATACATGGCAATTGGTAGATCTTCTAGTAGGGAAGAAGACCATTGGAGTCAAATAGGTGTATATGATAAAGTTCAATGCCCAAGGTGAAGTAGATCAACATAAGGCCACATTGGTGGCAAAGGGCTACAAGCAGAAGTTAGAAATTGATTACCATGAGGTATATGCACCTGTAACCTAACTTGACATAGTCAGGATGATCCTGGCATTGGTAGCCCAATAGAATTAGAAGGTGTTCTAGATGGACATCAAGTCAACCTTCCTCAACGGTGTTTTTGAGGAAGAGGACTAAATAGACCAACCACCCAATCACTAGATTGAAGGATAGGAGGGCAAGGTCCTCAAGCTAAAGAAGGCCATGTATGGGTTGAAGCAATCACCTAGAGCATGGTATAGCTAGATTAATAGCTATTTTTAGGATAATGGGTTTGTAAAATGCCCATATGAGCATACCCTATAATTGAATACAAATAAAGCAGGGGATATCATAATTGTTTGCCTGTATGTGGATGATTTGATTAAGATAGAAAATAACAATGCCTTGTTTGACCAGTTCAGAACAACCATGAAGAAGGAGTTTGAGATGAGGGACTTAGGGATGATGAAGTATTTTCTTGGCATTGACATTGACTAATTAGCATATGGCATCTTCATTTCTCAGGGCAAGTATGCGAAGGATGTCCTAAGTGGTTCAATATGGAAGATAGCAAACCTGCCATCACACCTATTACTACAGGGTTGAAGTTGAGCAAGTTTGACTCTAGGAAAATCATAGATCCAACCTTGTTCAAGTAGCTAGTTGGGACTCTGATGCACTTGACTACAACTCGGCCATATCTTATGTTTGGAGTTAGTCTGATCAGTCAATTTTTGGAGACTCCAAAGGATTCACATTGGCAAGCAGGGAAGCACATCTTGCGCTATGTCAATGGGATGCACAACCATGGCATTTTCTATGCTAGACAAAACCATTTGGAACTAGTGGGCTACACAGATAGTGACTGGACTGGCAGCACTGATGATCGAAAGAGTACTTTCGGTTATGCATTTCATCTTGGTTTAGGAGTAGTTTCATGGGCATCCAAGAAGCAACCGATTGTTTTGTTTTCCATTATTGAAGCATAGTATGTCATCGCCACATTAGCCGCATGCCAGGTAGTCTTGCTTCGAAGGGTTTTGGGTGAACTGAACCATCCTCCAGAAGGTGCGACAATCGTATTTTGTGACAACAATTCTACCATTGCACTATCAAAGGATCCAATATTCCATGGGCATATGAAGCATATCGATATTTGATATCACTTCATCAGAGAGCTGGTGAAGTTAGATGAGGTTTGATTGCAGTTCTACAGGTCCAAGGAGTAGGTAGCTGATATTTTTACCAAGCCTTTGAAGGAGGATGACTTTAGTAGATTTCTATTATAGTTGGGATACAAAGGGCTTGTACGATCAGGTTTAAAGGAGGGTGTTAAAATTATTAAACATGATCCCCATCTCGCTATCACTCAAAATAAGCACCAAAGATGGTAAAAATTCATTGACGATGGCAACCCCGGGAATCACTCGACACCGCCAAGTATGAAGTGATTTCATTCCATGTCCCATATACTGCTAATTATCATGTGTGAGTAGTTTGAGGTTTCTCGCTCTTTGTCATCTATCTCTAGGTAAAAATATAGGTGTTTTTGCCCCATTGTGTAAGGGAAAAAGTGTGAGAGACTGAGTGTAGAATAGGAGATGCAGCTTAGCAGTAAAAATGGGGTAGAGCAGATTGTAGTCTTGAACAACAATTTTAGAGTGCTCCTTTGTTATATTTTATCCTACTTTAACACAGATATATGTAATCCCTCTATGAAGGTTTGAATGTAATTTCTCTACTATTATAAATAAAATATTGTTTTATTCGTATGTACTGCATTTCCAAGAACCCTCGATTTGCTCCATTTAAGTTCTCACAAAACAAGTATCATGAATGCATTTGAATCAACCTTATAAGTCGTGCATTTAAGACTTGCTGGCAATCGCTCATCTAGATGAGTGATTCCGGGTTACTCTTCCTCAAACAAGCGATATTCGATGTTCTCTCCCTATCGCTCGTTTGTCCTCATTTTTTCCTTTGTCACTCACAATTTGAGTGACCTTCATAACTTTTAATCTTACCACTCAAAGGCATCCAAATTTTGTCCTTTTATCCTTTTTTCCTTAGTGGTTTGTCTTTTATGCACTTGTCTTATTCTATTTTCCCTCCATCACTCTCTATTCCTAAAAATTATACTTAGCACACTTGATTTGAACGATTCGCATTATTTGCCATTATGTTTAACAATTTAGGGCATATGTTTTTTTGTCCTATTTCTAATTTGTCTTATTATCTAACTCCCCGCATTGCCAAACCTTCGTCTCTCGAAGCCCATTTCCACCTTTGTTTTAGCGATTTGGAGGATTTAAATGAGTTAGAACGTTTTTGGCAAAGTCCTTAATTTTTTTGTTCTCCTTGTCACTCGCAAATTGCTTTTTTACTCCCCATAGCTCAAAGGGACAGTGATAGGGAGTTATTTTTTGATGATTTTTATTCTCTTCCTTGTTGTCGCTCGCAAGTGGAAGTTTTTCTCTCCATTGCTATCATGCGATAGCGATTCAGGGAATGATGTCTAGAGAATTTGTTTTCTTTATGTCCAAGTCTGTGTTGTTGTCTTTGGAATTTGAGGGGCATGTCTCATATAATTTCTCTACAAAACTCTGAGCAAGAGTAGGATCTTCGGTTCGATAGTCTGTCCACGAATGACATGCAGTGGACAATGCAAAATGTGTGCCCACTTGTAAAACAAATTTACATACACTTCATACTCGTTAGAAATATTTCATTATCCATGTCCATTATTTTCATGGAATAAAACACACCATTGAAGCATAAATCCCACCTGAGAGAGCCACAAGATTGTTGCACTCCGCTTCTACTATGTCTTTGATTTCAAGAACCTACAATAAAGTCTCCCCTGGAGAATACAAATGAAACCAGTCTTCACCTAAAAGGCAAAAATATATTTGGAAGAGAGTTGTATTAGGCCATTTGGAGCTTTAGCATTGTGTTAGTAGAGTTATTCTTAATATATCTAACTTGCTCCAAACAATGTGTGTGTGATGCTACGTTATCTTTAAAGTAGGGCATAATTCTAGTGCCTAGTTTACTAGTCTCTTATTTATTAAACTGTTGTTTTTAATGGTATAATGTTAATGCCATACTAAATAAATATAACAATGACAATTTATATAAAATAAATATATAATATTATATAATAAATATGTTAAATTTAATAATACTTTAAATTGAACTAAGGAACTAAACAATGTAGTATAGAGAAAAAAATTAGTTTTTAAGTTTGGATTAAAAATTTAGAAAGGAAAAATAATTATATATTAATGTTTTCAATTTAAAAGGTAAAAATTATTATACATCAATTTAGATGTAAAACTGAAATATGAACAGTTCTTTCATATGCATGGTGAGAATCAATATATCCTTTGCACAAAAAGAGTAGGAGAGAGTGAAATTTTTTTGCTATGGAATATGCAGCCTACAAGGATATTGGGATTGCATATGAGGACACTTTAAAAGTAAACTCATTAATAAAACTTTTTCAAGAATTAAGAATAGAAAAAACAAGGAAACTCTTTATCAAAATCAACAATAGAAGAAATACACTCCAAAAAATGATTTTTTTTACTTTGTTGTGGATGTCGTTAAAATTTGAAACTCTAAACACAAGGTCCAAGGTTTGAATCCAAAAGGAAGTAGGGTTGTACAACAATATCCCATATTATAATACAAATCTTGGTCTCGTAGACAATTTTGGTCTCATTCACATAATTAAAATCATTTCATATTAAAGTTATTAAAGGATAGTCTTAGTTTTTTACAATTAAAGTCAAAAGCACTAGTATTATTTTAAAGGGGTGAAACTCAATATATTTTCAAAGTGGAGAAAAAATATTAACATTTTAAGAGGATTCATGTCAATGCAATGAAGTAAATCTAGTAAAAATGAACAATGGATAAACCAACAACATGATATACCTGAATGCTATAAAATAGTTTCTATGGATTCGATGGTTTCTAGAGTTCTTAAATATTTTCCTATCCCAAAAATTGCTTGGAAAGTCAACAAAGGGGTTAAATTTTTTTAAAATAATTCTTACAAATTTATAAATATTTGCAACAATAACAATCATTTTCAATGACACATTAAGCTAATAGTCAATTATGACACATTTTCATCCTTACAAAAACTTATCAAGAATAATATTTTTAATGATTATAATAGAGTAGAGCATAAACATAGCATTAACATGAAGTCTTATCATCAAAGATCTTGGCACTCATGGAAAAAATATTAAAGTTAATATAATATATATATTTCATGATATAAAGGGATGGAATTTTTATTTTACTTTTTTCTTTGAGATAAGTTTTTGTCCAATATTTGTTAAGCTATTAATTTTTAATAGAAATAAGCTAAACTAGCAAAACTATTATCTTATGTATTCTAATAATATCAACATCACAATTTAGTGTTGATGTCATAGTTATATGGAGATCAATAATGATTTATCCTAATTTTTATCAAAACATCAAGCTTGTTTTGGTTGAGATATTCTTAAACTAGATTTATATAAGGACTTAAATTTTTTTTTTTAATATATTTTGAACTTATTGGATTTGATGTTGACATATGTCTAATAAGTTAATAGATGTGTTCCTACTTCATATATCCTCTATTGTATTGACTAATGGTTTTCCTTCATGGGTATTTAAGGTAGAAAGGGGTATTCAATAAGGTCACCCTATTCCTCCTTGTTTGTTTATTATTTTAACAAAAACAATTGGAAAATATCTTCATGTCCTCAAGATATAAAATATTTTTTCATATCCTCAAGATATAAAATATATTTCAATGATTTAAAATAAATTAGAAATGCATCTCTCATGCATATAATAGTAATATTATGATGAAAAAAGACTTATTTGATTTATTCCCTTTAAGATAAGTTCTTATCCCATATTTGGAGAACTATACATTATGATGAAAAAAGACTTATTTGATTTATTCCCTTTAAGATAAGTTCTTCTCCCATATTTGGAGAACTATGCATCCTTTAACAGGTGTAATGAAAATTAGTAAAAATATTATCTTAGTTATTCTAATGATATTAATATTACTAAATAGTTATGATATAATTATTGTGTAAAGGTATGTTTTTTTTGGTAAATAAAAGTCTTCATTAATTACCGGGTTTTGCAGGTTAACCCAAAACCTATTACAATATCCAGCCTTCTGCTGATATTGTAGATCCTAGTCATCTTTGAAAATTTCTTACCATAACTTGTGTTGAATCCCCTACAACACCTTACTAACAAGGCACACCCATACCTAAACATAACTGTAAACATTACTTACATTGACAAGAAATTGAAGTTTAGAGCTTTGCACTTGTGAAACCTGTTGCTTGCCCATATCCTATTCTTTGTCGGAATCCTCCAAGGCTTACACCCTATTACCTTCATTTCCAATTTGGTATGATTTAGAGGGAAACCCCATAATTATTACCAGCTCCATGGGGAAAGAACATTCATTCATCTTTCTCCTTAAAGGGTAGGTTTCTTTTCATGACTAATAATGTTTTCTACTTCATGTGGCACACCTTGTGTCCATGTCACCAAACTACCAACATCAACACATATGTTGGCTAATTTGTCAGCTGACATGTTGGATTCACAATACACGTGACGAGCCCTCCTATTTTGTCTTACCGCAAAAAGGATCCTCACTTCATGGATGACTCCCTTGATTATCCATGGAGGTTTTTTGCCATTGGTTAATAGGTTGATGATGTTAATCGAATCACCTTAAATCATCAAGTTACCTTGAGTTGCTTGGCCTACTTGCAACCCTCTCCAAAGGGCTCTAGCTTCTGCTTCGTTATTAGTTCTTATTACCAATGGTTCAGTGAAGGCCTTGACCAAATTTCCTTGATGATCTCTGATTGTTCCTCCAGCTCCAGCTCTTCCTGGGTTCTCCTTGGCTGCACCATCAAAATTTAGTAAAGGTATATGATTAATAATATCAAATTTAATTAAAACATTAATACCATTCTAGTTGAGATATTTTTTTCTAATCTCAGTTCTAAAAATTATTTTTTTGAGGTGTGATCACTTAAAAATATAAATATGTAATGAACCTTATTGATGATTAGACAAAGGTGTTTCATATTTTTTGTGTCATATTTATATCATGTGGTATTCATTTGACTATATGAATCAACATAATCATGCTTGCATGAACCTTACAATTATTTATATATTGGTCTTGATAAACATTCATTTCATAATGTAGTATCAAAATGGATGAAAAAATGCAAAAGTGACTTATTTTTTAAGTGAAAAACCCCTTGCGGGGCCGCATTGGTCTAAGAGACCATGAACAAGGGGTTCTACAATGTCAAATTCACCCAGGGGTTGCACCTAGCCCTACCCGCACAAACATTATCAATTGGATTTTGGGTACCCAATTCAACTTTTTTTGGGTAGGGTGGAGATTCGAACCTAGAACCTCCCTTGGAGGATTGTCATCTCCTCTCCAACTCACCTACAAAACCTGGGTAGAAAGTGACTTATTTTAAATTATATGATAAAAATTGGAGTAGAATTTCATGTTGACAATGTTTCATCACCAAAAACCATGATTACATATTGTTATAACCTATAAGCTATTTTTAAAATCCTTCAACTAGGGTTTTGATAAGAACATAAAATTTTAAGAACTTTTTTAAAAGGAAATGTATGAAAAATATAATTTTAATTATGGAAAATCGTTTAATTTAAGATTAAATAGGTTGGAATATGAAAAATCAAAGAGGAAGAAAAAGCATCATGTAACTTATAATATATCTTGGATAGTGGTGGTATAAAATATTGAGATTTAAATAAGTTTAAAAATGTAGAGGATCCCAATATGATAATGCTTTTCTTCGTCTTTATTTATCATCTTCTATGAGTTCAACCATTGGAAATTACCTTTTTTAGAGTTTACTTATGTGATCATCCATATTAGAATGATCATAAGGGTGGGATCCCTAAACACTTGCTCTTTTTTATTTGAGATCACACTAATTATTATGGGATATTTGATTGTGTCCTAAGGAGGTAGTTTGATAGTCAAATTAATAAACACATAGGGTTTAATGGGAAGAAAAATATTTCCTCTAACATCCTATACTATCCAAAATACCATAACTTGATTTTGAAATACAAAATATGGATGCAAATAGATATATGTATATAAATCCCTAATCTACATGTTTTTTCATTCTAAATTCTTGCAAAGATGATCAATTTTTTCTTTATTTTGGGCAAGTATCCAAGTATAATGCACAAACAAACAAGATTATTTGAGGATGAAACTACATGCACTTCACTTTCCATACCTAGTGTTGAAGATGCAAACAAAATCTATCTCGTTTTTAACAATTTGCAAAAGAAACCAAATTCCTACAATTTTCACAAAATTTCTTTACAACAAAAAAAATAGAAAGCTACAAATTAGAAAAACTAGTAAAAGTATCCTATAATGCAATTGGATGCACTTCTAATTTCTTATCTAGTGTAGCAATTAATACCTATGCCTATTTCTTTTATAGTTTTGTAACAAATGATAAATTTTCTACCCTTTTTGTAAATTTTAATTATAAAATGGAAACAAAGTCAATATATTAGACAAAACAAACAATTTTAAGATTCAAAAATAGAAATAAATTGAATCTAGAAAAGAGAAGATTTAGTTTTTGGCTTAAGGTAGAAGCACCAAGTAAAAGTATCATGCAAACGTTCCACATAGAAACGCTAGGTAAAAGTGTCAATCAAAGGTGTAAGATAAAAGTACCATAGGAGTAAAATGCATCCCACTCTTTATTCTTTGTAGTGCTTTTTCTCCTTTAAAATGCTTTTGATTATACCTACAAAATATAAGAACCTACAAACTAAAAATAAGAAAAACTAGTCATCTATGTAGAGGGGTTTATCTGATTTAAGTAAGGAATAGAGAAATTCCTTGCTTGAGAGGATGAAATACCTATTATTTTGATAAAAATATTGAAATGCTCATGACTAAATGATATCTAATATTTGAAAATAAAAATATAAAAATATTGAAAATGTAAAGTAGGATGAGGAGACGAAATGATAAATGATAAACGCTTAAAGAAAATGAATGGAAATCATAGCTCTTATATGTGGGTTTTCTCTTTTTAAATGAATAATTTGCTTCAATGTTGGTTGTGTATTGAATGCTTCAATGCTAGTGGATGCTTGTCAAATTCTTGATTTGCTAGATATTCTACTTGCAAGAGAACAAGATCATGGATGTTTTAAATAAAAACATCATTCCAACATCTTGAAAAATTGTACACTAAGTAGATTCTAGCAATGTCTGATAAAGGCACCCTAGCACCACTGGTACCTAAGCATATCCCACACAATCATCCTTGATATCTGCTATTACATTCCCATCTCTAATACACCACTCTCATGTTCATATCTCAAACTATAATATAAGATACTAATTCATAAAGAAGTGTACTCTATACATCCAAATAGACTCTTTTGAATGTCACATTGATATCGATGGTCAATTGTACTGCTAAAAAAATTATCTTGCCCTATCAATATCTATAAGCAATGCCTTTGATCTCCATCAATCAATATTTTTATGCCTTTAATAAATATTTATAGGATCCTCCACACATACTTTAAAGGTAATATCATCTCTCCTATGGGAATATGAAAGGTACTCATCTTAGAGTAGTAGTTATCTATAATTTAATTAATATATCCCAATCTAAATTTGTATGGTATAGCCCCACTACCACCAATAGATCATTGTATTCCATATCTATCAAACCTTGGATGGTTTTCCATATGCACAACCACCTCTATTGACACTCTAGGATTACCTATTGAGCCTACATAAGGTAAATAGCCAAAATATTAGTTAGTTATAACTAACATTACTCAATCTAAATGACCCTCGTTAAAGCATCATAGACCTAGATGTGCCATATAGACACAATAATATTATACGGTTACATAAAAAATATTATCTAACACATGAACTTTATGGATATAGTAGCATCGTACAATAATGATAGTGTCACATGGCCCTAAAATCATATTATAGATGTGTAAGTATTACACAATCACAACAATGCATGCAAATACAAAAGTTCCATACAAAAGTACTAAAACTTGTCTAGGTAGAAAAATAAAAATAAAAAATTACCTATGGAATACAATGTAAACAAAATTATCAACTAATGAAAATTAGAAAATCTTGAGTTACTTACTAGGGACACTACATTACCTTATATTTGTGGTGCTAAAACCACATCCACCTAATGAATTGCTTGCCATTGTTTCAAATATCATATCAAATCTCACTCTTTTAATCCACTCCATTCTCACCCTCTCTTCACATAATGGAAATAAAACTCTATTTCACCCCTCCCATCCATTTTATACCTCTCTTTTTAAACTTGTCCCTCCCTTTTGTACATTTCCCTTCCTCTTCAACCCTCCCTTCCTTTAACATTTTATACCATTTATCTCAACCTTTAACCCTTAGAACCCTATTTTCAAACATTATGCATCATCTATTTTAGCATTTTGTCATCACCTTGGTCTAGATAAAAGATCTTTTGAGTTTCCTCAATCCAGTATAGTTTTATTTTTTTAAATCAAATGGTTATGTTGAGGCATAATTACATTATAATTGAACCTTAATCAAAGTCATATACTTGACCTTAGAACATATGTACCCCTTTTTTATTGTAAAATTGGGGCATTGTTGATGGTTTTTTATTTATTGATTATGTAGACACCTAATTTTATATGCCAACTAAATAGTAATTGCATTTCAATTTAGTCATTTTAGCTAATCAAGTCAAATTACAACTGTTGTACCTAAAGTTACTACAAAAAAATTAGTTTTACCATTGAGGATTACAAACCTACTATGTATCTTTACATAACCTTATAAAGGTAAAAATTTCCAACGAGTATGAATACACCTACTTTTCTTAGGACAAATACCTAGAATGCCCAAAGATGATATCATTTTTACCTTGCAAAAGTGTCGCACATAATTATGTACAATGCTTTTTTCACTAATGATAGTGCCATACACAATTATATATAATGATTTCATACCAACACAATTATTTTATGCTACCAATGCTAGAACTAAATTTTTATTGCCTATCATTGTTAGTTACCTTTTTGTCTCATCCTATAAATGTTTCAATCAAGTGTTAAGATTTTTGAGCTATAATAATTCCCTTTGATTAGTAGTTGCATTTTATCATACTCATATTATCTCCCTAGTCAAGCTATGAAAAATCCCAATAAAACCTATTAACTCCTTAATCATTATATGCAAATACTAAATCACATCCTATAATATTTCATCATCTCTCAATCTCTACTAGGGAATGTGTATGATCTCCTCAAGAAATAGCTTGCATAATCTATAAATTTATCCTTGCAATGAAATCATGGGCAATGAAAAATATCATATGGTAGGTATATGTTGATGAAATAACAATAAAGAGGACTTGCATATCCATGATATGTAAATTGGCCCTTGCACCTTTCCTCTATCTCCATCCAATTCTTGATATATCAACAAAGGAGGTATTGTTAATAAGTATTAAATAAGCACACATTATCAAGATCTTTTATTTAAAAAGGAGTAAATTGGGTTATGATTATTCCTTTTTGACCTCACTCTTTCAGTTTCATTTATTCTACAATTCCCCTTTTGCATTATTTTATCATGTATGGTCATCTACCTTTCTTGGATAAATACATTATTTTTTCATTATTCAAAATAAAAGCATAGGAATGGTCTAGTTGTGGTGCAGTGGTAAATGCCCTGGGTGCTGGTAGAGGCCGACCCAGGTTCCATTCCCCTTGTCTCCATCCTGCAGATATATGGTCTAGTTAGGAATTTCCTATGTGCTGGTAGAGGCCGAAAAGGCTTCATTCCTCCTATGCCCAACCTGTTGAAAGTGGCACCTTGAAAGGGGTGTTTTCCACTATAAATTAGTTTTTATCTTCTTGTTGTGGTGCAGTGGTAAATGTCCTGGGTGCTGGTAGAGGCCGACCCAAGTTCCATTCCCCTTGTCTCTATCCTACAGATATATGGTATAGTTAGGAATATCCTATGTGCTGGTAGAGGCCGACAAGGCTCCATTCCTCCTATGCCCAACCTGTTGAAAGTGGCACCTTGAAAGGGGTGTTTTCCACTATAAATTAGTTTTTACCCAGGTGTTGTAGGTGAGTTTGAGAGGAGAGGGCAATCCTTCAAGGGAGGTCCCAGGTTCGAATCTCCACCCTACCAAAAAGCTGAATTGGGTATCCAAAATCCAATTGATAATGTTGGTGCGAGTAGGGTCGGGTGCGACTCTCGGGTGACTTTGACGGTATAGAACCCCCTATTCCTGGTCTCTCAGACCAAGGCGTCCCCGCAAGGGGTTTTTCTCTAAAAAAAAATAAAAATAAAAAATAAAAGCATAGGATCCCTCAACCATAGAAACTTACTATTCTTGGTGATATTAGACAAACCTCTTGGTACTAATGATATTTTTATTTAGTTTATTTGCAGGTAATTTTTTATAGATAAAGGATAAAAATACTATCAGACTATGATAAAATCATATGAAATTATGTATAGTGCTTCTATTACTATACAATGCTTCTATATAGATAGTGAAAATACTTCAAATGACACTTTCATATAGGTAGTAAAATAGTGTTAGGTACTTAATACATTATTTAATGATGTAATTATTATACATCAATAGATGTTAGAATAATTACTACACCTCATAGAAGGTTGATGAATAGATATATCTCATGACAAGTTGAGATGAAGTACAAAAATTCTCTTGAGATATCCAAGAGATATACCTTTATATTTATATGTGTAAATGAAAGCAATTAACATGTTTCTTCTATATTTGATCCTATCAATGGTATTAGAGTAAGTATTCCTTGAAATAATTTCCTCTAGTTTTTTCAAGAATTTTTAAATTTCCTTTATAAATTTTGGATATTTTCCCTCTCACTTATGCCTACATACATTTCTTTTATTTTTTTATTCTCTAGACTATTCTTATATTTCATTCCTTTCAAATATTTATATTTTGTGTCTACATTTTTTAATCTTTGTCTAATTAGATTTTGTGACCCAACAATATTTTATGCTTTGAAATCTTGAATTTTCATGGAGAGATAAATTATTTGACTAATTATCTCTCCTAGTCTTCTCCCAACCATATTGCAGTATTTTATTTTGAGCTCGTGCTCTATGCAGACTATTCCTCTTGACTAGAATATTAAAAAGGCAACATTTAGATTGGAGAACTTCTATATTAGTGTGTAGAAGTGAGAGGGATTGAAATAACTATTCCAAAGGTGACTAACTACATCCTTTGAATATTGTTTTCTCTACACATTCTCTCAGTTAAGTTTCACACCTCTTGCAGTGCCAAATAATTTACATTGAGCTAGTTTAGTCAGGTTAAACCATTGGCATTTAAATTCACTTTGTTGAATTTTTAAAACCACGATAAATACACAAGACAAAGAGTTGGTAATTTATAGTTGAGAAAAAAGTCTTGGCAGTGTGGCTGGCACGAGACAACACATGGTTACAAACTAGAAGACTAGGCCTATTGAATCAAATAATGCCATCAAGATTTTAAAAGTGAATTTAGTAGAAGTTCTTGATTTCCATAACTTCTCCTAATAGTATGGTCATAAACAATACATACAAAATGAAAGGTAGTTAATATTTTATCATTTCCATAAAAAAATTTCCTATTAGATAAAAAGTTAACAATAATTATTTGTCATCGATGAATATTTTAATGTTTTGGGGCTTGTATTTTATTTTGTTCTAGCAAAATGTACATTTTTTCATGTGACTTATTGTGATTAAATTTTTTATGACTCAAAACAATGTTGTAGGAATATGTGGCATAAGAAGTTGTGAAATGGTTTGAGGATAGTGAGGGTTTTATTAATAATATTCCTAAATTTAGATGGATCTGATGAAGTTTTTATATCCATGTTGGGATTGAATAGGTCTTAGTTCCTAACAAAGATAAATTTTTTATTACATGTGCCCATTATCTGAGCCAATGACTGGATAAAAAAGGACAAAAATACTAACATTAAAAAATTGTACATAAGGATGATATGATAGTTATTTCAAGCCCATGATAAAGTCTCCACAGAATATGAGCTATAAAATTTGTGTTTGCAAAAGTTAGAGTTGTTATTCCTTACAAGTAGAATCGATATATTTCTTGAGGCAAAAAAAAATATGAGCTAGTTTTTTGTATGACAAAGCTGAAGAAATTTAACCTAAGGTAGCAAGTTCAAATTTTTTACTTTAAATTATTTTATTAAAAAAAGGAAATATTAGTTATTATTAAAAGATAAAAGAGAAAAAAAAATAGAAAAATAAGAAGAGTTAAAAACAAGAAGAAAAGAGAGTCCATGTTTTTTAATTCAAACATCTTCAAGAGGGTATACTAAAACCATGGAATTTATATGAGTGTGTGTTTTTCATAAAATTAAACTCAAGAATCATGTTAAGACTTATGTTGTAGATGTAAAATTATTCTCTTAGTATGAAACGAGGCATAGTTCTAATTATTCTAAGGTCAAGTTTTATGTTGAAAAGGTTCTATGGTCAATAATTAAAGAATTTAATAAAATAATTTGAGTTATGTGATAATGTGGTGAGGAATCATTGTATTTTAGTGTCAAAATATTTTATAATTTTTCAAAAGAGTTCTTTTAAAAATTTGATCTATGGTCAAGAAATATTTTACACAAATTGAACACATGCTTTAACACACTTGCAATGTTTGATATAAACAACACCTACAACCTAAATTTATAGGTAAATGTATAATGTTAAGCTATTGTGTCTATAGCCTAATATAGTTGCCATAATTATGTATGGATATTGATCCTATAAATTATTAGGAGAAATAAGGACACCATTTTGTTATGATTATTTCACTCCTTTTTTACCATATTTGTCATTATCATTAGACATAAATTCTAAAATTAAGAAATTCCATGTATTTAGAGAAGTTATGCCCATGTACACCGATTTCTCTTTAAGCAGGTACTATTGATAGGATGAATCCCTTTTTGTACTACCTTGGTACCATGTATCACTCTATTTCATGTACCTAGATAACTTTCATATAAAGTACCTCTCTCGAAAATAACTTCTTCCATGTACTAATGTATGACCATAATTTTTCATAATTTCTTCCATGTACTAATGAGTATAGAGAAAGAGAAAATACCATGTATGACCATATATATCAATAGAAATATCTTCTTCCATGTACTAATGAGTATAGAGAAAGAGAAAATATATAAGAATATTGAGTATATCAAAATAGTGGTATATTGAAAAAGGGGACTATTTAGGAGACATAAGGAACCCTAACTATTGTGTTGAAAATTCTAAAAAAATTAGTGTTCACATCAATTGACTAAATAGTAAAAACAAAAAGAAAACAATCTAGGAAGCAAGCAAAAGTTCAATTGTGTGTAACACTAGATAATGATATTTATTTTTAAGAAGCCAATTAGGTGAGAGAAGTAAGATAAATTTTAAAAGTGTGTGAAACAAAAAAATATATTCATTTCCTAGAAGGTAAAGATCTTTATGAATATGAAAAATTCTTAATACTGAGTGACTTGTGAATAATTTTAAAAGATGTTGATGCTTCTGAAGATTATTTTGAAAATATATTACATTTTCTATAGATGTTGTGATGATAGTATGAATTGCATTAATTAATTTTGACATATTTAAGCATAAAAATTAAAGGAAAATAAATAAAATATTGAAGGACAAGCCCATGATGGGAAATATTTGTTTTCACATAAGTAACATCAAGCCTATGATGGTAAATATCTATTGTGATACAAGTGAGCTTATCAAAAGGTAAAATTTCACTTACGATACTGGTGATTTGAACATCAATTATGATAGTAAGTTTGTGTAAGATGAGAATCATGATATCATGTTTAATCTTATTGATTATGTTGGGCATGTCAAGGGCTATGTCATGGAAGAACATAGTGATGAATAAATTATTAGCTTTTGATGAGTGAGCCTTGGGAGATAGCAATCACAAGATGCAGAATAATATGAAAGAAAGTAAATCTTCTAAATTACTGAAGTATACTCTAAATAGAAATCATATAAAAAAATACAATGTAGTTATGGAGGAAATGAGCACTCCATTAATAAAGCTATTGATCTACATTGTATTCATCAGTAAATAATGGTGAGGCACATACAATTGTACTATCCACTAAGCTACTCTATATCTATCTCTCTAAGAGACCATACTTATATAGGTAAAATAGGATACTTGGCCATCACTCTATCTAGCTGTGCAAGGGACAACTTGCACATGTACAACTTGCATATTGACACTTGTGCATTTATTACATTGCATGAAGTAACTAGATAACTTTCATATAAAGTAATATAAGTATTTATCTTGGAGGATATATTTATATAACCCAAATGATGGAATAAACTCTATTTCCAACACCCCTGGTATTACATTATTTGTGTCTTGAAGAATTTAGTCTTCAATATGGATCTTCTTCATCATATTACTCTTGATATTCGTAGTCTTCTTCCTCTGTATTCTTTATAACCTGTTCAAGCAAATAGTTAGTGTCTTTGTAGTATGTTACATTTTACTCATAGAGCTTTCATTTCAAAATCCTTTATGGGTTCTTCCAGTTATTCAAATTCTTCTATCCTTTTAACCAGGTGATATTTTTTATTTTTCTTCTGGTATTCAAGTTAACGATATGGTTGGTCACTTTAGTAAGAAGTTCATATCTAACTACTTCACCTAAGGTTAACAATTTCTCTTTAATATCTGCTACCTTCCTTAGGAACAATTTTATAATTTCTCCATTGTTCATTTTCAATGAGTGAGGTTGAGTTTGCAAATGAAGAATGGTTACCTTATTCTTTCCTTTAAATATTTTTTCTAGGATAATCCATGCATTTGAATATGTTTTGGTAGAACTTATATATGGTTTAATATCATCAGGAATAGCAAAAGTTATTAGCATTAAGGCCTTTGAATCATTTTCTTAAAAATTTAGGATTTTTGTTTCACTTGTGGTAGGTTTCTGTGTTTTCCCATTGATGACATCCCAAATTTTTTCATATACTAAAATTGCTTTCACTTTATTTTTCCAAGAAAACTAATTAGGACCTTTAAGAATTTGAGATTCTACAAGGAATAATTTGTTAGATGTCATTTTAAATATTCCTAATATCAATTTCCTTATGTCTCCCTAGATTTGTAGACTTCCTTATGTCTCCCTAGTGTTTTGAAGTATGTTATAGTGCTTTTTGTAAAAATATAGTTCAATTTTGGTTGATTTTGTACAAGTTTTGTAAGAATCAAAAATCAACTTCTTAACACCTTATTAATCCTAATTGAACTAAGAACTTTTAAATTTTGAAGAGGTTTTTATTTTGGAATTCTTTTGTCCCTTTTTGAAGGTTTGAGACAAGTAAAAATATATTTATCCAACCTTAATACAAACCCTAATAAACTATTTTATATCCCTTGGATTATTTCTAATATCCAATAAAATAAATTTGATGGAGTAACCCTTGTAGCTCCCAAGTTTGGAAAATTAGAGAAATAATAATAATATTTGCAAAATAATTTAATCCAAGTTGAATTCCTTATTTATCCTAAGTTAAATTGCAAATATTAAAATAAAATTAGTTACCCCTTTTTATTTTAAAAATCTAATTTTTAACCTTAGTTTGTAACCCTTGTATCTCCAACTATGAAAGCAATAATAAATGGGATTTAAACCTTACCTTTTCAGATGTAAAATCTAATCAATGTTTGGCACTTTTTGTGGTTGGCATAACAACAATGTAAGTGTAACCTTTGGAAAAATTTCCTTGGAGTAGCTGGTATTTAATGTTGGTACATAGGTGCTAAATATTTGACCTTCAAAATGCATGAGCCTTTAATGCTCCTTCTTCCTTCCTTCCACGTTGCACTTAGGAAGTTTTGTTGTGCTTTACTCCTTTTAGTGCTTCACTCCATCTTTGGATGTCTTTGATTTTGCTTCTCACACATGTTGAACTTGGAATTTGAGTGAATTTTAATTATGATTTATCATGTACTTTGTGACATGTGTCACGCTCATTACAAGTGAGCACTCTCTTCTTTTTTTAATGCTCCAAGTTATTTGTTCAATTCTCTTGAATCAATATGAAAAAATATGGGAACTCGTGTGAAGCTAGTGGAGAATACCAAGTGTCACCACTTCACTGTAACTCATGCGTGGGAGTTTATAGAATGTTGAGATAGGAATTATGTCTATATTACCAAGTGGTATTTTTGCATGGAGTTTGTTCCTGTAACATATTCGAATATGGATATTATAGCTCCTCAAATATTTTTTTAACCATTCCTTTTCTTTGCTACGTTGCTTGGAAAGAAAGCAAGATATTCTTATGTAGGTGGATTAATGATGCGCTATGGAGCTTGTATGATGATTTGGAACTTCCTTTGGTGGATGGTCTTCTCCAAATTAGATACCACAAATGTAACACCTTTATTTCTTCCTTTTATGTCTCCAATTGTGTTGAATACTTTGTAGATTTTTGACTTATATTAGAAATAGATATACACTTGCTTGTCTATGTAAATGTAGCTCTTGAATAATCAAAAATTATCTTTGACTCTATAGGTACGTACGTCTAATATGATCCCTTTAGTGGCTTCTTCTAGCTTGGGAAGAAGAGTGTTGATGTCTAACCTTCTTTGGCTAATTTACCCTATAGTTAATGTGCTCTTCTATGGAACTTCTAAATATGATATTTTGCTATCAAAACCAGATTACATTAGTACAATATATTGTATTATAATATATAATAATGCTTTCTTTTAGTATACCTTATTTTGCACTATATTTCCAGATCTAAAATTCAAGTTTTGTGGCAGATTTTTCCTATAATACAAGGTTTTTGAGGTTCTCTTTTAAGATTAGACACACCTTTCCCTTTTTTCTTGGACACTTTTATAACAAATCCAATATTCAATAAAGTAGATAGAATATTTTCAATTGCTGCAATTTTCTACACTTTCTTTTCTTGCATTCAACTTTGGATTGCTTTTTTATTTGAGACTGACCAAGTCTCAATCTCTGAAGCTTCTATTTATATTTTTGTTTAGTTAAGTTATTATCCAAATTTTTGAGGATTCTAACCTTTTTGGTGGCTTCTTTTGGCCATTGCAAGATTTTGTGCTTCAATAGTGTCTTTATACACTTGTACAAATCAAATTATATTCCCTTCAAGAAACACAAAACTAATTTCTTTTTTAGAGTAGTATAATGGTACAAGTAATTCACTTTTAGTGAACTAATATTACACCTTATCACTCCAATCAACTCTCAAATTCATGCACTAATAATTTACTGCAACTAATCAAGAAAACCTAAAATGAATCTTTAAGAGTTATTCTACAATTTCACTACAATCAATGTTGTAGGACTTAGTCTTATTTTTATTTTTCCAAAGTAGATGATAGGTATTTGATAGAAGCTAATCTGAAATATAATAAACTCTTAATAAATGTGTAAATAAATCCTTTAAAATAATATGTTTCCTTTTGCACTTTAGAATACTAGAATATAATTTGCTTCCTGCAACTTTAATTTAAATTCAGGTGCTCTACTAAATCTAATAAGTAATCCAATTAATGAATCTTTTTGCACCAAATTTGCTTACCTTTTTTTTTTAGCTCTTCTCCTACCTTTGTATAGGATGTAGACCTTGGTGTCTAAAAGCACCAAGTTGTTGCTGCAAGTAGGATTTCCTGAATAGCTCCTTCTTCACCAAATTATGATCTCAAACTTTCTTATGATTTGGTGGCTTGTTCTCCTCTTGTATTCTCCTCAATCTGCTATATATTTGGATAATTCTATATCTCTAAAGTGGTACCTTCTTGTTGTGAGAGGTAATATTCAAATATCCAAGATTTGGTGAGCTTCTTTGTAGCACCCTAAAATTGGTGTAGTTAAACCTTAGTAAAAAGATAAAAATTTGAATTTTAAACCCAAACCGCCCGTTAATGGCCCGTTACCCACTTTCCTCATTTTTTGCACCATTTTTAGGATTTGTTTTGACCGTTGGATGATATCATCGCAGATCAGACGAAATCGTCCTAGATCTGACGAATTCATCTGGAACAGAACATCCAGACGATTTCATCCCAAAACCAAATTTTCATAATTAGCTTTTGTTTCAACAACTTCTCTAACTTAGGCAGAAAGTGTGTCTACATAGTTAGAGTCTCCCCCATTGGAGATCTCCCAAATTGGGATGATTTCCAACCTCCTAACCTCTCCCTAATCCTATATAAACTGGGATTTTCTTAGTTTATCCCCCTGAACCCCCTAGCTGATGGATTTCCCTACAAATTTGGTTCCTTATGCCTTAGAACACCTTCATACTTTTTTTTGCATTGCATATTTCGAGTTTTCTTGTAGGAATATTACTGTTCTTCAGTTGGAGGAAGCTTGGATCATCGCAGGCAATTCCAGATGATTTTGAACAATCCTGTTGCAGATCGGTGATGATCTAGTACGATCAGAGGTGATCTCGACTATAGTCTATATTGGGGGCAATCAGAGCCCAGAGTTTGCATTTCCTTATTGTTCTTCTGCATTTCTTTGTGCATTATCTTAGTTATTGTATTTATGCATCTTGGTGTTCACCTCATTTAGCATAGATATATGATGAAGTTAAAATAAATTGTCAAATTGATGCATTTCCTTTTAATTGCTATTTAGATGTACCATTTAGGCAAATTCATCATCATTCCTATCATTTCCCCTTGCTTTTGCAGTTGCATTTTTGGTATTTTGTATCTATTTTTGTGATTGCAGGTTTCTGATGAATTCGTCTAACGAATTTGTTAGATTTTTGATGATCCTATCTGATTTCATATGACCTATTGAGATCTGAGATGATCCAATTTCAGATGATTATGTATGATTCGAGATGATTTGGACTTCTACAAGACTCAGAATCTCCATCAGACATTAGGAATCAGGTATGTTCTATCCTATTTAGTACATTCTCTATGTTCAACATTTATTCATGTTTTTTGTAGCCATAAAAATCAGCATTGGCATATAGAATAGTTTAGATTCATCTTGGCCAAACCTAGGAATTGAATGATTAAAGCACAAAATGAACACATCAAACCTATTATCAACCTAGGCATGGAAACTGCCATTCAAAATTTTCTTGGTGAACCCACCATCCATCGAAAATTCACCTTTATACCCCTCCCCCGAGAGGCGGGACCTTAAAAGGGCCTCTCAGTCTAAGGTATTGTCCCATCCTTCTCGCATCCCCCTTCCAGGTGCGGATCCTATAGCCTAAAGGTAAGGATGCAAAAAATTTGGAGCGATACATTTTGGTGAACCCGACGTGAACAACTAAAACCTTTTGAAAATAATCCAATCAAAAAAATAACAAAACATAAATGCATTTAGAATCAAAGATTGCATATCATATTTAGATGGTAGATTATAATAAAATATGAGTTGTCACCATTAATATTGAGAATCAATTAGCAGCTATAGATATTACTTCTATACTTAGAGTACCTCAAAAAAATAGGGTTCAACCCTTATGGGACAAACTTAATAGGAGATTGAATATCATTGAGTCTAGATCAACCGAACTTAGGCAAATCAAGAGGTTTGTTCTAGATAGAATCATGGATCCTGATCAAGTGACCTTATATCATGAGCTTCAGAGAGCTTTCCATAGGTGGTTAGCAGATAAAAGAGCCCTTGTGTCTTTTGAATTGTACACCTTTGAGGAATACCTCGACAATGCAGTTGTAGTACATAAATTTCTATCTCGTATAGAGGATCAAGAGGTCATTCTTATGGATAGAAAGAGATGGAATAGAGTTCCTAGAGTTGTGTTATATCGAGAGTATTGCCATGAGATCTATTTTTACAAGATAGAGTCAGAAGTAGATAACATCACCATAGCACACTTTGTTAAGTTCCTGAAAAACCATTTCCAATTTGAAGAGGAGCATTTCATGACTCTTGATGAACTTGATCCTATCAATGACATCTATAAACTATTTATAGAAAACTAAGCCATTCTTTTATTATTATTATTTCTTGCATTTAGTGTGATGTTTGTTGTCTTTATAATCATAAAAACAAAACAAAACAAAAAAATAAAAATAAAAAAATAAAAAGAAAACAAAATATAACAAAAATCAAAACATTTTCTTTTAAGCATTATAGTAGGTATATAATTAAAATATATACCTCCCAAATATGTTGCAAATATATTAATATATATTTTCTAAAATCTAAATTTAAACATAATGACTAGACTCAGGAATGGAAAACACACTGAAGTAGAAGAAGATTGGTTAGGAAAAATAGTAAATAAACTAGATGTCCTCCCTGAAGACCCAATTCAGGAAGAAGGAACCCTAGACCAACAAGAAGAATATTTTGTTGACACAAATGAACAAATAGAAATTGTTAGAGAGGAAGGATCCTCATCTCCTAAAATATCTTTGTAAGGAGCTGTTACTTTTGAGAACATGGAACATTTCTTGAAGTTCCTCAATACTAATATTGGCACTCTTAATAGAGCAGTCCATATGGACAAGGATCAAATTAGTGACACTCAAGCAACCCTAGAAGACATATATCACACATGCACTAATCCCTTGTCCTTCATTGATCAAGAAAGTGATCAAGCTGGACCATCCAATTTGGATATGGCCGCTATAATCCAAAACATGCAACAACAACAGGTTACCCAACCATCTAGAGTACCTGTTACCAAGCCTAGGGTTATTCCCACACAAAAGAAACCATCATTCACTACTCTATTTCACCAAGTTATTGATCAACATACCTCAAATCAACAAAATCCTAAAACAAAACCAAACACCAATTTCCAACAATCTAGGGCACAACATAATGCTACAACAAATCTTCTTCATAATACTCTTGCTACCAACCACTTGCATAAAAGCAATATAGCATCTAATCCTTACGTCACTCCATCCTACGCTCACAAATCCCATACTCATGTACCACCAAACCAATATGGTGGACAAACTGGTAATCTGGAAGCCATGGTGAAACAATTAGTCTCCCACATGGACCAGATAGATCCCTACCGTCCCTCGTATAATTATCGAGAGATGTGTAGTCAGCCTCTAGATCCTATAGTTGTAGCACAACCATATCCTAAACACTTTCCTATGCCTGTCCTACCTATATACAAAGGAACTAAAGATCCCATAGAGCATCTTCATATGTTTAGGATAGCGTGTCATGATATATCCCATGATGATTTGTTATTACTAAAAATGTTCCCAAAAAGTTTAGGAGGGATGGCATTAGAATGGTATTATCAATTACCCACTCATTCTTTGAGAAATTTCAAAGAAACCGTCGAGTCTTTTGTGCATCAATTTAGTGCCTACATTGAAAGGCATGTAACTATTAAAGATTTTTACAACCTAAAACAAGACAAAGATGAATGTTTTGCTGATTTCCTAGCTCGATGGAGATAGTTGATAGGAAAATTGCACTTTGTGTTACCTTATCGAGAAATGCTAGATATCTTTATCAATAATTTACAAGAACAATTATCCTATGAGTTATCAACTGCTACCTTGACCACCTTCGATCAAGCTATAGATTTAGCTCGAAGAGTGGAAGATGCTCTTGTTAGGAGAGGTCAACTTAAAAGGAAAGATGATGAGAAAACATCCAAAAATCAATATAAAAATAAACAAGTTGTGGGCGATGGAGTCATTGATAGTAGAAATATCGCTACTATTAATGTTGCAAAAACAATAGAGAAATTTATATTGAAACCTCCTGATAAACCACCCCAAGAATTTACGAGGTTAAATCAACCTTTATCAACCATTCTCTCACAATTACTAGCATGAGGATTGATCCAATTACCAAATATCCAGGAACCTGATCCAACTATACCTGGATACAGAGCTAATTTACACTATGATTTCCATAGAGGACCTGGACACGCTACCAACTCTTGTAAAATGTTAAAACATAAAATACAAGATTTAATTGATAACAATGAGATGGAGGTGCAAGCCTTTCAACCTAAACAAAATCCTCCTAATAATGCTCAAAAGAACATCCCCCAAAATCAAAATCAGAATGCCAATCAATCATTGGACATATTTCAACATCCTTTACCAAAGCATGGTAAAGAGGTGGCTAATCAAATTGAGCATCATAATGTTCCCCCTCCTACCCGATATGTAGGAACTATTAGTGGACATTTACTTGTTCATGATCCTCAAAACTTTGACACAACTTTATCCATGGTCACGGCCAGACCTCTACATAATATTTGGACACCTAATCTTAGTGATACCAAATATGAGACTAAAAGTGACATGGAAATCACCTCAAATCAATCGAATAGTTTTGAAGATGAATCAGATGTTGTTCAACCCATCACAAATTCTATGGTTCTAAAAGAACCATTTCCTAGAAGAGTCACTACTTGACCATCTTCTCACCAATTACTTTCTAATGAACAATTCATAAACGCTAGACCAAGACCCATTCATCATCCACAAAATAATATTGTAGGTACCATCGGAGTTGTTACTCGACAACAAGCTCAAAATTCTCAACAGAATCAAACTCAGAATGATGGATCAGCTCCATTTGTTTTGAAAAATCCCAATAAATGGAATCATGCGCCTAATGTTCAACCTAAACCTCCTTATAATATTAATGAACAATTATCAAATACTACAACTAGAATTTCCCTTTTGGACCTTTTAAGATCTTCTCCTACACATAGGGATGAATTAATGCTCACATTAAGCCAAATGATGGTACCACAAAATATTCAACCTAAAGCCATGTCCAATACTATCATAACTCGAGAAGTCGATTGTATTGACTTTCAGGATAGAGATATACCACAACATAGTTTACATAAGGATAACCCCTTATATATTACTGCCCTAATTGGAGATGTAGCAGTTAAACGAGTCTTGATTGATAATGGTTCATATTTAAACATATGCACTTTTGACTTCTACCAAATATTTGGGTTTAGAAGTGATGAAATGAAAAGAACTGATATGATTATAAAGGCATTCAATGACGAAACACAAGAAATATGTGGGGTTATTACTATTCCATTGCAAATTGGTCCTAGAACCTTAGACATGACCATGTTTATTGTGCATTGCCCTGCATCGTACAATATACTTTTGGGTCGCCCTTGGATCAACGCGATGCGAGCTGTTCCCTCAACTTTACATCAGTGTGTTAAATTAGAATTTAAAAATTAATTGGTTACCATTCATGGTGATCCTAGACCCTTTGATATGTGTGCTTTGGCAGAACCTGTTGGAGTCCAATTTTTCCCTGCTCTGTCATCCACACATCCTAATTCTAATAATCCATCTAAACGTGCAAAACACACACCCATAACATCATCTACCTTTTCTCCATCCATCACACCTCTACATATAGTTCAACCATCCTCTAAAAAAACCACATTAAGACCTCAAAAAGATCCTAAACCCACAACCAATGCTTCTTGTTTTACTCCTATAACTTCCATACCTTTAGAACCGTCCATCGACATCTCTACAATGTCTACGCCTATCAAAGGCATGTTTCCCGCATCTGAAAACATAGGAAATGATCCTTCTACTTCTTACGCTCTTATTGATGAGCTCTTACCAGATTTATCTAAAATTCTTATATCAGAGAAAATAAACATTGCTATGCAAGATTCCCATATTTTAAATAAATTGCCACCCTCTCCTCATACCTTGGGCCTCCCAAAGCCTATGGGAAGTATCTACCAAGTCGAGAGTTGTGCTTTTATTTATAAGGGATATGACTGGGGAAGAATACCTAGAAACATCAAGACTCATTATGATGGGTATGCTCGCTATTATTTTTCTAATGAATATATTAAAGCTAAGCCTATAATGCTTAAATTGGGATATAAAGGGAAAGGTTTGGGACCTTCCCAAAATGGTATGAAAGAACCTTTTGAGGTAGAACCATGGCCTGCCCGATGTGGTGTGGGCCTATTTCCTAGTAAAGGTCAGCCCTTCCCATTTGATGATCATGACCATATTATATGTTACCAAGATTATTTGGATAAATGTGATGCTTTACGTTTAAGGGATAATCCATTTACATGCAATATGCTATCCATAGCTTACCCTGAGATGATTGTTGAATCCGACGATGAGTTGGAGAGGGATATCTTCCATGATGTCTCCATTGAGGAATTGTTACATAACGGATTTTATTTTGATGGCTCTCTACCTAGTATAGCCCATATTGAGGCCACGACTCCTCAAGATGAATTATCCAAGCTAACCTTGGAAGAATTACAAGAATTAGGCGTTTCACCTGCCCCATCTAATTTTGAGAGAGATCTACATATGGAAGTTGAAAACGTTATAAAAATTAACATTGGAACCAAAGATAACCCTCACATCATCAACATTGGATCAGAATTGAGTCAAGAAAAACAAGATCAATACATTTCATTCCTAAAATAATATGAAGATATTTTTGCTTGGACATATGAAGATATGCTAGGATTAGACCCTTCTGTAGTTATGCATCACCTAGTAGTCCATCCGGATGCTAAACCTATTAAACAGAAACTTAGAAAAATGCATCCTAAAGTGGCCTTACTAGTCAAAGGAGAATTAGAAAAACTCTTGAAGGTTATTTTTATACAAGCTATTGATTATTCTGAATGGATCTCAAATGTAGTTCCAATAACTAAGAAAGAAGCTACCAAAATTAGGGTTTGCACAAACTTTAGAGATATTAATGTTGCATGCCCTAAAGATGATTTTCCTCTTCCCAACATGGATCAAATCATTGATTTTACTATTGGGAGAAAAATGATATCCCTAATGGATGGATTCTCTAGTTATAATCAGATCAAGATAGCTCCTAAAGATCAGGCTAAAATAGCCTTTATTACCCCTTGGGGAACCTTTTGTTGGAAAGTGATGCCATTCGGTTTAAAGAATGTAGGTGCAACATATCAACGAGCCATGACTTATATCTTTCATGATATGATGCATGATATTCTACATGATTATGTAGATGATATTATAGCTTGTTCCATCAAAGAAGATGATCATTTAGATGACTTGAGAAAAGTATTTGATCGATTAAGGGAATATCTTATCCGACTAAATCCAGCCAAATGTATATTCAAAGTTAAGTCCGGTAAATTATTGGGGGTTATCATTTCTTTACGTGGAATTGAAATTGACCCTCTCAAGATTTTGGCTATCACTGATATGCCCGCACCCACAAATATATCTAAATTACAAAGTTTACAAGGTAAGCTCCAAGCTATTCATCGCTTCATCGATAAGTTGGCAAATAGAACCGGACCCTTTCTTAAGCTTCTTAAGAAATATGCCTCTTTTCATTGGGACGATGAATTCTAGGAAGCATTTGAACTCCTTAAGAAATATCTCCTTAAACCACCGATGCTTTCCCCACCTAGATCTGATCATCCATTTATCTTGTACATTTTTGCTTCAAATTTTGCCTTAGAAGCTATGCTAGCTCAACTTGACGATGAGAAGAAAGAACGTGCTAATTATTACATCAGCAGATTCTTAATAAGTTATGAAACTCGTTATACAATATTAGAGAAGTTATGTCTCATACTCATATTTTCTACATAGAAACTATGCCATTATATGCTTAGTCAGAAAATGTATGTTATTGCTAAATTCGATCCTTTACGGTATCTCATGAGTCGATCGTACTTATCTGGTCGCACAGCCAAGTGGGTTCTTGCGCTAAGTGAGTTTGAACTCACATTTATAGGACAAAATGTTGTTAAAGGTCAAATCATAGCAGATCAATTAGCTGTTGTGCCCTTAGAGTCTACCCATCCCCTCATCATTGAGTTTCTTGATGAATGCCTTAAATTAGAGGTAGACCATCCTGAGCAATGGTCCCTATACTTTGATGGAGCCCGATGCATGAGTGGGGTTGGTGTAGGTATTATTTTAATATCTCCACAGAAACATCTTATACCTTTGTCTTTCAAACTAACATTTGCTTGCACCAATAATACTGCTGAATATGAGGCTCTAATCCTTGGATTACGAGCTACCTTGGCGCTGAAAATTAAAAATCTATTGGTTTTTAGTGATTCTCAACTTGTCATAAATCAAATCAATAATGTTTATCAGACCAGAGATGATAAATTACGCCCATATAAAACATATTTCTTGCAATTATTATCTTTATTTGATCAAGTTACCTTGGAAGCTATTCCTCGAACTAGCAATCGTGCGGTCGACGTTATGGCTGCAACTGCATCTCTTTTGCCCTTGGAGTTAGATGATGAATATGCTACCATAATTATTCATTGAATCCAGGAACCCGCTTCAAAAAAATCATGCTTAGAACCTTTGGATGTGTTTCTAATCAACGAAACTACTCCCGAACCATGGTACACTAATTTATTTAATTTTTGCAAAATGGGACCTTCCCTGAAGGTTATAATAGCAACCAGCATCGATTATTACGTAGACGAGCAAGTCGCTTCGTAATTATTGGTAATACCTTGTATAGGAGATCTTTTGAAGGCATCTTATTGAGATGTTTGAATCTAGTAGAATCTAGATCAGCTTTGAGTAAAGCCCACAATGGATCTTATGGGGGCCATTTTAGTGGTAGCGCCATTGCTAAGAAGCTCCTTAGGATAGGATATTTTTTGCCTACCATGGAAAATGATGCACATGATTATGTGTGCCATTGCGACAAGTGCCAAAAACATGCTGACCTTGTCCATGCACCTACACAAGAACTATAGGCTATTTCATCTCCTTGGCCCTTTTCAAAATGGGGCTTAGACATCATTGGAAAAATCAACCCTGTGTCATCTGATGGACACAAATTCATCATAACAACCATTGAGTATTTCATAAAATGGGTTGAAGCTATGCCCTTAGCTTCTTGCACTTGAACCCAAGTCTCCAAGTTTATTTTCAATCAAATTATTTGTAGGTTCGGAATTCCTGCAAATCTCATCTCGAATAATGGAACTTGTTTCAAAAATAAAGATGTCAAAAAATTATGTCAAAAATATAAAATTCAACATCGTTGGTCCACTCCCTATTATCCTTAGGGTAATGGCCAAGTAGAAGCATCTAATAAAACATTAATCAAAATCCTCAAAATACTGGTCAATAAGTCTAGTCGAGATTGGCACATCCAATTATATCCTGCTTTGTGGGCCTATCAAACTAGCGTTCACACCCCCATCGGTACTTCACCTTTTGTTTTGGTTTATGGCGCTGAAGTAGTTTTTCCCTTTGAATTAGAAGTTCCTTCTTTAGCTCTACTACTTCAAGATACTGAAGTAGGAGATGAATATCGTGCTGGAAGATTTAGTCAGCTAGAACTCCTAGATGAAAAGTGCATCAATGCTTTGGAACATCTTCGTGCCTACCAAAACAAGCTTAAGAGAGCATACCTCAAGAAAGTTCATCATCGATCCTTTGAGATCGGAGACCTTGTCTTAAGAGAAAATAAAAAAAATACTAATGCAACTAAAGACCTTAAAGGTAAATTTGAGCCCAACTGGCTTGGACCATATGTCATCACTACTAAATTTGGATCGGGAGCATATCTATTAGCTACCTTAGATGGTAAAGATCTTAAAGAACCTATGAACATTATGCATCTTAAGCGTTATTATGCATAACATTGGGTCATTTCATCATTTGTATATATTGTATTTTGCATATTGTTTCATTTTCGTCATCCATGTAAATCTTTTTCAAAAATAGTAACAGTATTTATTCTTTCAATTCATCACTCAAAATCAAACTATAAAAACTTCAAAATCATCAAAATATTCAAAAACATTTATTTTATTTTATTTTCATACCTGTCAATTCTTGAAGTATTGCAGTTATATTTTCAATTATTTTGGATAAATTAGCATTTATTTGGAATCCCGCACTTTCACACTCACAAGCATAAATTTTTTGATTTTATTTGGTATGATTATTAATCTCTCTTATATCAAAGTCCACAGTTGAATTAAATAAAGTTTTGAGCATAGAGAACTGATCTTGTTATTTACTTGAACCAAACATATCTTTTCACATTAAAATGATTTCATTGCAAATTCAATCTGATGCTACATAGTAGAAGTGGTTTCTTGAGCAAAAATTTTCCCCTGCTATCCTATCATGCACATGGTCTAGAATCTTTGAGAATTGACAAAAGGACAAGCTCACCCCTACCCAGAATAAAAATACCTTGCTCTACAGCCAATCCGAGCAAGTATCCCTAGTATAGGAAGAAAAAGAAAAAGTCAAAGCAAAAGAGAAAAGAAAAATATTATTTTGTATCATCACAACAATATTTCAGCATTATATCAATATCAAAAAAAAAAAAAAAAGAGAAAAGCAAAAGCAAAAAGCAATAAAATCCTTTCCCCTACCCTTTGAAAAGAAAAGAAGGGTGAATGAGCTTGAATCCCTGGAATTCTCAATTATTCAAAAATTGTGAGGTAAGCCCCATAACAGTCGGTTTGTGCCCAACCCGCTTGGCCTTGGGTAATTCCTAGCATGGTGATATGTCTGTCACATTAGCGACCTTCTTTTGTACAGACCTATGTCGGCTTATGGATTATCTAGCTCTTGATAACCCGACTTACATAGTAGTCTAGTATGGTTACATGCATATAAATCATGGTCAATGAACCCTCATTTGGTTAAGTCAAATTACTTGTATCAAATTCTCTTGCTCAAAATTGGTGAATGAACAATACAATTGCACACACATTTGTCTTTGAGAGATTTTGTATCATTATGATAAATCAATATCGGTAATGAACTCACATTTGCACATGAGGTTTCCTTATAAATCTACATTTGTCTTTGAGATAATGTAACATATTTCTGCAACTCTTTTTGGAATAATTTTATCTTCTTATTTTCTGTTTAGTATAAAAACAATTATATACATTGTTTTCAAAAATTACAAAATGTTTTCAAACAACATATGACACGCATATAATCAATAAAGTCATGTTCATATTATTATTTTTTGTTTATCAAAAGTCAAAAATCAATCATCCGATAAAACTAAAATATCAATTTCTTCTTTGGATTTCGCGATGATGGTATAAGTCTATACCCATAATTCTATGCCTAGCGCAAACCATTGTTCTCATTTTATTTCCCCTTCATTTTAATTCATAAAAACATATGACTTACATCATTATGTTACACAATTGAGCTTTAAAAAGAACGAACACTTTTTTTTTCTATTTCATGTCATTATGTCAAAACATTCAATTTTGCAATGATGGTATAGTTCCTAGGGACTTATTCAAAAATTTTATCACACTTAGGAATTTATGCCTAGCAAAAATCATATTTCTTTAAATATGTCATGCATAATATTTTTATATATATATATATATTTAATTTGAAAAAAAATCATCACCATCATCATTTTCATCATCACAACACAAAATTCTTAAGACAGTCTCTTAAGCACTCTTTTACTTTTAACAATATTTCTATCCTAGGATTAGCTTGACGACCTAGTGAGCGGCGACTCCATGAAATGGTCTATAACAACGACAATGTCCTTTGCAATTATTGTTAGAAGTCCCTTTTATTTTTCATCAAATCACACCACAAAACAACCAATTTATGCACATCATATTATTTCATTTACAATTTTATGCCATGACATCAACATTATAATTTATTTCCAATGACATAATTACATGAATCATCAATCAAACAATTCCAAAATTAAAGCACCATCCAACATACACAAGTCATATCATCAAAAATATAATCTATATATCATCAATCAAATATGTACATCATCTAGATTGGTATGCCACAATCAAAACCCTGGCATACTCAATCCCCTCAAAAAATGTATAATAATACAGTCTACAATTTGTAGTAGCTAGCCTCGAGAAGCCCTCGAGCTCTCAACCTCATCTCCTCCCCCACCCTGAGGTGGAGGAGGTGGTCCCATAGAGGTCTGGACTGTGTCTCGGGTCCTCATCATCAATCGTGAGGATGTCCTCGATGATCCCACCCTAATAGGCTCTGCAACCTCTAACCCTATGGCACCAGCTAGAAGTATACTCCTTGGTAGAATGCAATCTGGGCCATAGATCATGCCAACTCCTATATGCTCGCCTCTCCACTTTGAGCCCTAATATGTGTAGCCTCATCTTGTAATATCTACACCTGAGCCCAGAGGTGGGCAACCTCAACCCGAAGAGCCGCTATCTTGCTGCTCTCCCCTATCTCGACACACTTGCCCTTATTGGGAAATGGTGGTCTCTCCCCCTACTATGAAGGTAATCTCTCCTCCCTCCGACCTGTCTCTTATGGCCTCTATAGAGCCTGACCCATCCTCTGGCATCTCTCCTATAGAGATCGTCGTTGCTCTCTCCCGTTGTGACCCTGCGCTACCTCAATAGTAGCCTTGAGACACCTCCCCATCTATCTCACCATGGTGTACACTAGACCTTGTGCCCTCGCCATCCAAGGATGGTGGATGCCTGTGTACTAGTAATCATAGCCATCTGCAACCCTAGCATCATCACCATCCACTGGCTAGATGGGGGCATCATCCACATCCTGACTCTAAAACCGTTGCATGTCTGGAGCCCCGCTCAGTGTAGTACTATCCCGGACAGTCTAGGAGTACTCATAATCCTTGAGAGAAGGGATCCCCTACTATAGACCGAACTACCGCAAAACTTGGTCATAGCGGTGGAGCTCTACCTCTCCCCGCTCCATCCTCAACCAGCAGACTCACTTGATGCGAGCCAACTCCTACCCATCCTCTACCCACCCGGGGTGCTCTCGCCATGGCCTCCAGGTGATCTGGTCTAGGATGAGGTCGTCCAACAACCTCCATGACATAGGCAGATCTATCCGCCACTGTGACCCCTCTGTAACCACCAATAGAAAACCTGGGGCCTCTCTCGGTCAACCCCTATCAATGGGAGCCCTACAGGTCTTCGCACCACAATGTGCTCCCAACACCAAACCTACAATAATGATTTCAAGACCAGACATCGGCCTCCCTTGTATACGACCCCATGTAGGATCCTATACAAGTGGTATAGTACAAAGCTACCCCATGAGTACCTATAGCCGTGGTCTCTCATATCATAGACCACATCTGAGAGGAGCCATGGTAGTCTACACCCGCTCTGGTGGCACAATAGTAAGCCACCTACTACCTTGCCAAAACTCGAGTTAGCCTAGATGCCCCAGGCATCTACCTTAGAGACTCGATGTTCACTCTACCCTTCTCCAGGGTGAAGCTCGGGTCTTCGATCAATCTCATCATCGCTTGGCCCTGATTGGCTATAGGCATCATCAACCATCCCTATATGGGGATCCTCATGATCCTCCATACGTCCTCTAATGTGGGAGCCATCTCCCCTATCGATAACCGAAAGTAGGATGACCCCGGGTACCATCTCTCTTCTAGGGCTGTTAGTAGCCCCATGTCTATCGATACTTGTGGCATCTCTACCACATGCTGCAAACCGAACTGAGCCAATCGGTCGTGCTCTACCTGATCAAGAGCGGCCAAGTCATCTCTCAATCCCTCATATTTCCACTCCCGACTCTTTAGTAATCCCTTCTACAAAACAAATAATCAAACAACACAATTCATTAATAAATCCATCATTAAAATCAAATTACATACATTTTAATCAAGATTAATTTCTTAAAAATAATAATGATATCGTCCACCATTGGATGATATCGTCCCAAATTGGACAAAATCGTCCTTTGTAGGATGAAATCGTCTCCGATTTCATAAATTGGGGATCGCCCTTATTGGACGGGATCGCCCCTATATCACCAATTTCACCCTCCGACGAAATCGACGATCTAGGGACGATTTCGATGAAATTAGGACGATTTTGTCACGATGGCGTCGACGGCCTAAAAACGGCCGCGATGCCCCAAAAAAATCAAAATTTCAAACAAAAAATTGCACACATTAAATTCAAACCTAATCTACTAGGATTAGATCCTTACCCATAGCCCACGCCGGACCTCTATCGATCTGTGCACTGTCTCCACCATTTTTCTCTGTAGAAGCTCTAAAAATAGTGAAAATGAACAGTAAAAATGAATTAGGGTTTTACCCTATTTTCTTAATTTTATTTAAAAATCAACATTTTTAAATTTTGCTTTTTCATGCTTTTACCTCAAACGTTCGATTTGGGTAAAAAAATGGAGGGGGCACCATAGTAAGCAGTCGTACGATTCGACCTAGAATCATCGTCTAAAAAATGGAGTAAATTTTTTGCTTTCTCATAAAATGGGAAAAACTCGTCTTTAACGCATTTTCTTTGGAAAATTCGCTAAAGAGGGGGCAAAATGTAGCACCCTAAAATTGGTGCAGTTAAACCTTAGTAAAAAGATAAAATTTTGAATTTTAAACCCAAACCGCCCGTTAACCGCCCGTTACCCGCTTTCCTCATTTTCCGCGCCATTTTTAGGATTTTTTTTGACCGTTGGATGATATCGTCGAAGATCAAATGAAATCATCCTAGATCTGATGAATTCATCTAGAACAGAACGTCCAGATGATTTCATCCCAAAACCAAATTTTCATAATTAGCTTTTGTTTCAACAGCTTCTCCAACTTGGGCAGAAAGCGTGTCTGCACAGTTAGAGTCTCCCCCATTGGAGATCTCCCAAATTGGGATGATTTCCAACCTCCTAACCTCTCCCTAATCCTATATAAACTGGGATTTTCTCATTTTATCCCCTTGAACCCCCTAGCTAATGGATTTCCCTACAAATTTGGTTCCTTATGCCTTAGAACACCTTCATACTTTTGTTTGCATTGCATATTTCGAGTTTTCTTGTAGGAATCTTACTATTCTTCAGCTAGAGCAAGCTTGGATCATCGCAGGCGATTCCAGACGATTTTGGACGATCCTATTGCAGATCGACGATGATCTAGTATGATCAGAGGTGATCTCGACTGTAGTCCAGATTGGGGGCAATCAGAGCCCAGAGTTTGCATTTCCTTATTGTTCTTCTACATTTCTTTGTGCATTATCTTAGTTATTGTATTTATGCATCTTGGCGTTCACCTCATTTAGCATAGATATATGATGAAGTTAAAATAAATTGTCAAATTGATGCATTTCCTTTTAATTGCTATTTAGATCTACCATTTAGGCAAATTCATCGTCATTCCTATCATTTCCCCTTGCTTTTGTAGTTGCATTTTTGGTATTTTGTATCTATTTTTGTGATTGCAGGTTTTTGACAAATTTGTCTGATGAATTCGTTAGATTTTCGATGATCTTGTCTGATTTTAGATGACCGATTGAGATCTGAGATGATCTTGTGCAATTTTAGACGATTTTGTATGATTCAAGATGATTTGGACTTCTACAAGACTTAGAATCTCCATCAGACATCAAGAATCAGGTATGTTCTATCCTATTTAGTACATTCTCTGTGTTCAACATTTATTCATGTTTTCTATAGCCATAAAAATCAGCATTGGCATATAGAATAGTTTAGATTCATCTTGGCCAAACCTAGGAATTGAATGATTAAAGCACAAAATGAACACATCAAACCTATTATCAACCTAGGTGTGGAAACTGCCATTCAAAAGTTTCCTGGTGAACCCACCATCCATCGAAAATTCACCTTTATACCCCTCCCCTAGAGGCGAGACCTTAAAAGGGCCTCTCAGTCCGAGGTATTGTCCCATCCTTCTCGCATCCCCCTTTTGGGCATGGATCCTATAGCCTAAAGGTAAGGATGCAAAAAATTTGGAGTGATACATTTTTATATCTTCAAGTCTTCATATAAAATTCTAACTTCAAGAAGGATCTTCTTCTTGTATTTTGCACTACTTGCCAAATTCTTCTTCATGGATTTGGTACTTCTTTCTAAATTTTCTTCATATATTTGGTACTCCTTATCAAATTATTCCTCACAAATTTGATACTCTTTTCCAAACTCTCCTTCACAAATTTGGCACTCCTTGCTAAATTCTCCTATTGGGCTTGTTTTTGGATGACAAAAATTGTCCCAAGTCCTTCACTATCAAGGACTTCACTTTGGTAGAGGATTTCTCCAATAAGTTCTTAAAAGAACTCTCTTCATATTCAACAAGGTTCTCCTAGTCATTTTTGGATGCTCGATGAGACCTTCACAAGGTCTTTGATCTGGTATCTTCTGATGGTCTTCCTTAAGACCTTCTCTTCAACTTTATACTCTTGGCCAACACTCTATCTAGTTGTGCAAGGGATAACTTGCACATGTACAACTTGCCCATTGATATTTATGCATTTATTACATTGCATGAAGTAACTAGAAAACTTGCATAGAAAGTAATCTAAGTATGTATCTTGGAAGATACATTTACATAACCCAAATGATGAAATAGACTCTATTTTCATCAAAACTTGAGTTCTTTAAAAATCACACCAAAGTAATTTACGCAAAATTAATGAAAAAAATAGGTTATAATGGTATGTGATTGGGAAAAATGGGTAAGGTATAATAAATCCTGTAAAGCCAATATAATGCCTAATAATGAACGCCTTGGTTTTTTTAGTCAAACAAAAAATGGTGAGACCAAGTTATAAAAGAGAAACCTATGCAAATAATGAAAATCCTAGAATAAATTGTTGTAATCATTATGGATGAATTGGACATGTAGCCACCGAATTTTGACACACCTCAAAATTACCTTTTCCTAATAAAACATGTTAATCATCCTAACAACATGAAATTTACCCTCAAATACCCCTACCTTGGTATTTGTGCAAAAAAATTGAAAAATACTTTAATTTCCCCTCTTTCCAATAAATTTGGATGTTTCGATGAAATTGGACCTGTCCGACAATTTTGGCTGACCCAAAATCATCCAAATCACATGTGCATCTAATTTAGGTGCTCAGTTGGGATTTTGAACCTAATCTAGGTGAATCTAGATTCTCAACAAATTTAGGTGATCTAAATTTGTCCAAATCGAGCCAAAACCCAAATTGGCTTAACAACCTGGCCTATTCTCACCCACCTCCCTGATTCCTCGACCTGCATCAAGCATTTAAACCCCCAGACCCCCCTAAATAGACTAATGGTGATAATTTGTAGGAAAGCTTGATTGAAGAAGGAGATTTAGGAGCTTTGTTGTAGGTTGCAGTGAATATTTTAGCCTTTTGATCACCATTCCAGGAGCCCATAGACATGGCGACACATACTGTATATTCAGATCTGATTCATACTTAGCTACAATTTACTTTTTTGCATTATTTTTATAAATTTAGGTCATCTGAATTTATCATAAGCATACGATTTTAACCACTGTTTTTGTAGAACTAGCCGTTAGATTATTTTGGATCATCCAAAATCATACATAGTGTACAAATTCATACATAGCGTCATAAATCATACCGGTTTCATATTAGGGGTAAAATTTTTATAGCTATATTACTAGTTTGATTCAAATTTACATTATACTTTCTTATCTACTTTTAGTATTCCACTGCATATTACTATTGCTATTATATTTATTACATTTAATCTTTCATGTTTTGCATTAGATTAATTGATCCTTTACTTTATTTATGGTTTGCTAAAGGAACCGAGGGGATTTGACTATTACAGATCATGATCTATTGTGACCTATGTAGATCCCCCATCCCTAATTCCAAATTTTAGTGTTGCATTGTGAAATTGCAGGTTTTTGACATATTTGGCTGACCCGAATTCATCTGACGAATTTGGACGTACGAATTCATCCTATAGACGTCCGATTTCATCCTATCAACCCAAATTCATTCGAAAGCAAACATCTGGATTAGGTAAGGACCTAAACTTATTTTCTCATACTTCAGATTTATATTTCTCTATTTCATAGGCATCTGCATTTAATCAAAAAAATAGAAAAGACCAAAAAACATAGACTTTACTGCATTTTTCCATATTAGTCAAAATACAAAACACAAAAGAAAAAGAAAAACATGTTAGCATAGATCTTCATCTCTTGCTTCTTACAAAACCATTGCATCTTAGTCAAACTTTACAAAGATTTCTAGCTAGATCTGTATACTTTGTTTTCATTTGAAATTGAAGTGCATATAGCTAGGTAGAAATTGCATTTTGGCCAAACCCTAGGTGTGTGCATTTAAAAAGAATTACATCAAACATCCACTTTACCTAGGCGTGGAAACCACCACAGAAAGTGTTTCCTGGTGAACCCCACCCCATTCATCGACAAACACCAAAGAGAGCGCAACTCAAGTGCTTCTCATCTGAGATGCAGATCCTTCATTTTCCCTCCCCCTTTCAGGCATGGATCCATTAGCCTGGGAGAAAGGGGTGCAAAAATTTTGGGCCTACATTCTTTGGTGAACCCGACGTGAACCACACCATCATTGTCAAACTTCATTTTTTTTCCTTTTCACAAAAAAAAACAAAACAAAAATAAAAACAAAAACAAAATCTAAATGGTAGAAAATAGTCTTAATGAGTCTTTCTTTATAGACCTTAGAAAAATGCTCATAGAGCAAGAAGTTGACCTCTTCTACAAAAATCATCATCCAGAACGTCAAGTGGACTTGTGGAAAAACTTTGGTATCATTGAGAATAGATCTGAAGAAATAAGGAAAATTAAAAGAATTGATGTTACTAAAGCCTTAGGGCCAGGTTATTACTCTCCTTATTTTGAAATCAAAAGAATTTGTGAATGTTGGCTTGCAAAAAAATGAGCTAGTGTTCATTCAAACATCTATCCTTGGGATAATTATCTAGAAGAAGCATTAAAAGTCCATCAATTCTTAGCATACTTAGAGGACAATGAGGTAACCCTAGAACAAATAAGAAGATATCACAAAGCACCTAGGGAAGTCCTCTTTTGAGACTATTGTTATGAATTGCAAGCTCAACCTTCTACCTCAAATACTAAGGAACTTACCCTTGTCCACTTCATCCAACTTCTAGTACGTGATTTCTCTTTTGAGGAAGAACACTACATGAGTCCTGAAGATCTAGAGCCCATTAATGACATTCACAAGATTTTCAAGGAAGATTAAACTATTTAGCATTGTTATCAAAATTCTATAAATATTTGAGTTAAAGCATAGTAGATTGTTTTCTTTTTAAAGAACAAAAAAACAACAAAAAATAATAAAAAAAATAAACAAAAAATTTTTAATTAGCATTGATAGGAAAGATGCCTAAAAATTTAAGGAGTGGTAAACAAGTGGCTACTAGCTTCGAAGATGAGTTAGAAACTACAAACCCTAATGCTGAAATAGAAATAGAAGAAATTCTAGAAGAACAACAATTACAAATAGAACAAGATGAAGAAAATGAAGCAATCAACCATATTGACCCAAAGTTGGGACCTCAAGGGGATGTTCATTTTCAATCCATGCAACATTTTTGTGATTTTTTAAATCGTAATCGAGTTGCCATCACTAATGTGTTGGAAATAGAAGATCAACTTGCAAAGGGTGACTTCTCAATGGAAGCAACCTTAGAAGTAGCTTTCAAACTTCACCCAAAACCTGAGACATATATAAATGCATCATTGCAACATGACACTTATAATGATCATTCTTTAGATAATACCCAAAACATACCTCCTCAAGAAGATGATGCTCAAATGACACTACAAAAACAACCTATTTTTGCAACTACCACAACCACTTCCACTCAAAAACAACCTTCTCCATCTAATAATAATACTATTCTTTCTCAATATTTCCAACATCTATTTACTCAAAATGCTACTTCTCAAAAAAAATAAAAATATGCAAATTCCCAATTCTCCTCGACAAAATACTCAACAAAATGCAGCTCCTTATAAACTCAAAAATCCTCATACTTCAAACACTAGGCACAATCATGTCTCCATTTCCACTCCTTATATGGTAGCACAACAGACATATTATCCTCCACATGGCAATATAGTAGTAGAAAATAGACATGATGAGCAACCACATCATCTTGAAACTATAGTAAAACAATTAGCTTCGAGATTGGATCAGATAGACCCTTATCACCCTACATACAACTATAAGGAAATGTGCAACCAACCATTAGATCCTATTATTGCTACTAGACCATACCCTAAACGTTTCCCCATGCTATTTTTACCAATTTATAAGGGGGTCAAAGATCCAATCGAGCATATTCGTATGTTTAGGACAACTTGTCATGACATTGCATATGATGATATGTTATTGTTAAATATGTTCCCAAAAATTTTAGGAGGTATGGCATTGGAATGGTACTATCAATTGCCAACACATTCTTTAATAAATTTTGAAGAAACTATAAAATTATTTGTACATCAATTTGGTGCTTACATAGAGAGGCATGTCACCATCAAAGATTTGTACAACCTCAAACAAGGAAAAGAAGAGAGCTTCATAAAATTTTTAGCTTGATGGAGAAAACTTCTAGGAAAACTACATTTCACTTTACCTCCAAGGGAAATGTTAGATATTTTCATTGGGAATTTACAAGAGCAATTATCCTATGAGTTAGCTATGACTACTGTAACATCCTTTGATCAAGCTATAGACTTGGCTAGAAGGGTAGAAGAAGCCCTAATCAGAAGGGGATAATTTAAAAATAAGGATGAAGATAAGTCATCTAAAAATCAATACAAGAACAAACATGTGGTAGGATATGGGGTTACAGATAATAGACCCACTCCAAATGTTAATACCATAGAAACTACAAAGAAGTTTGTGTTAAAAGCACCTCAAAGACCTCCACTATGAAACTTCACAAGATTAAATCAACCTTTGACAATGGTCTTACCACAATTAGTAGAAAGAGGTTTGATAAAATTACCAAAAATATGACAACCTGATCCCTCTCAACCTTGGTATAGACCAGACCAACATTGTGATTTTCATCAAGTTGATGGACATCCAACAAACACTTGTAAAAGATTAAAATATTTGGTGCAAGACTTAATTGATGATGGAAAGTTGGAAGTGGAAAGCCCTCCACCAAATAAAAACCCTCCAGTAGCAAATGCACAAAAACAATAGATGCAAAATGCCAATCAAGATTTAGATATCTTTCAAAACCCTTTACCAAACCATGGTAAGGAAGTTGTAAATCAGCTAGACTATAAGAATATTCCTCATCCAACATGTTATGTGGGAATGATTAGTGGTCACTTACCATCACAACCTTCACAAACTCCCTTTGTGCCTACTCAATATGTTGTCACAATTGAGCCAATTCTTGGAAGAACAATACAATTCTCATCCTTGAATCATATAGAAAGTGAAACTAAATCTGAGATAGATATTAGTTCATTACATTCTAATAGTTCAGAATATGAATCAAGACCAATTTTACCCATCACATATTCATTAACTCCTGAGGAACCATTTCCAAGAATGATAACAACCCATCCTTCTTCACAACAACTTCTTCCCATAGAACAAACATCAAATGCTAGATCACAACTTGTTCAAGATAATCCTCCCATTTCCCATCAATCAAACAACATTGTGGCTATAGTTGGAGCCATTACTAGGCAACAAGCTCAAAATCAAAATTCTCAATTGCAATTACCTACAACTCAACCAAATAATGAGGACCAACCACCTTTTGTTTTGAAACCACCTTATAAGGGAAATAATGTAATTCGACCTCAACAAAAGGCTCCCTTTGATATTAATGAACAACTAGCTAATACAACAGCTAGGATTTCTCTCCTAGATCTTCTTAGAACTTCATCAGTTCATAGAGAAGAATTAATGAACACCTTGAGCCAAATGATGGTACCTCAGGACATAGAACCAACTGTTGTAGTGAATGTTGTAGCCTCTCAAGGAGTTGACTACATTGACTTTCATGACAAAGATATACCTCCCCATAGTATGCATAGGGATAATCCCTTATACATAACAACATTAATTGGAGATGTAGGTGTTAAGAGAGTGTTAATTGACAATGGTTCATCCTTAAATATTTGTACCTATGACTTTTTCAAAAGGTTTGGGTTCAGAAATGAAGATTTACGAAGAACTAAAATGATTATAAAAGCTTTTAATGATGAAACCCAAGAGGCTTGTGGTGTGCTATCTATCCCATTACAATTTGGCCCTAGAATATTGGACACATCTATCTTTGTTGTATCTTGTCCTACATCATACAACATCCTTCTAGGATGCCCTTGGATTAATGCAATGAGGGCAGTTCCCTCTACACTACATCAATGTGTCAAATTCAAATTTAAAAACCAATTGGTCACCATCCATGGAGATCCTAGACCTTTTGATATGTGTGCAATGGTAGAGCCTATTGATGTTCCATTTTATCCAACCTTATCATCATCAATACCTGTTCCCTCTAAATCTTCTTCCCCAAAAATTGAACCTTTACCTTCTTCTGACACAACTATACCATCTAAAATTGATAATCCTTCTACCTCATATCCCCTCATAGATGAAACTTTACTAGACCTATCTACCATATTAGCACCTACAAAGAATGTTAATTTTGTTGTACAAGACTCCATTATCTTTTCCCAATTACCGCCATCCCCACGTACGATAGGTTTACCTCACAAATGGGGAAACATATATCATGTTGGAAGTTGTACTTTTATTTTTGTAGGATGTTCTCCCGATAAAATTAACATCAAGCAAATGAGCTTTACGTTCGATGAGAATAGTTTTGCTCAATGTTACTTTTCCAACAAATATATAAAATCAAAACAAATGATGTGTGATATGGGTTATAGAGGTAAAGGCTTGGGTCCTTTTGAAAATGGCATACATGAGCCATTTGAGGTTGAGGAATGGCCTACCCGATGTGGTATAGGCTATATCCCTACAAAATCTCAACCTTTCCTTTTTATGATGATGATCATCTAATCACCTATGATGAATATTTAGAAAATAAAAAATATTTAATGAATAATAAGAAGAGGAGACAAACTCATTTTTCTTGCAATATGATTTCAATAGTCCATCCGAAAATGATTGCCACTCTAGATGAATGTATAGAAGGAGATGTCTTTTTTTACACCTCCCTTGAATAATTCATGAGGAATGGTTTCTTCTTCGATGGGTCTATCCCATGTATAGCCCATGTTCACACAGTAACCCCACAAGAAGAGTTAGCCAAATTATCCCTAGAAGAACTTCAAGAAATGGGTGTTTCACCCACCCCTCCTAACTTCGAAAGAGATTTAAATATTTTGGTAGAAGATATCTTGAAAATCAATATTGGAATATAAATTAATCCTCACATGGTCAAAATTGGAGCTACCTTAAGTAAATAAGAACAAATAAAATACATAGAACTTCTTGTGGAATACCCTGATATCTTTGCATGGACATATGCAGATATGCCTAGCTTAGATCCTTCTATTGTCATGCACCACTTAGTGGTGCATCTTGATGCTAAACCAATGAAACAAAAACTTAGGAAAATGCATCCTAAAGTAGCCTTGCTAGTAAAATATGAATTACAAAAATTATTAGATATTGATTTCATTCAGGCCATAGATTATTCTAATTGGATATCCAATGTCATCCCAGTAACCAAAAAAGAGGCTACTAAAATCAGAGTATGTACTGATTTTAGGGACATCAATGTTGCATGTCCCAAAGATGATTTTCCCCTTCCTAATATGGATCAAATCATTGATTTCATAGTAAGAAGTGGGATGTTATCCCTTATGGATGGATTTTTTGGATATAACCAAATCCGTATAGCACAAGAAGATCAACCAAAAATTACTTTCATTACACCTTGGGGGACTTTTTGTTGGAAAGTAATGCCCTTTGGTTTAAAGAATGTAGGAGCAACTTATCAATGGGCTATGACTTACGTGTTCCATGATATGATGTATGACATCTTACATGATTATGTAGATGACATCATAGCTCGATCCATTAAGGAAGAGGATCATATTCCCAACTTGCAATGAGTCTTTAATAGACTCCATGAATATAAAGTCCGCTTAAATCCAGACAAATGTGTTTTTGGAGTAAAATCAGGCAAATTATTGGGATTTATTATATCTATGCAAGGAATAGAGATATATCCCATCAAAATCAAGGCAATCATTGATATGCCACCACCAAAGACCTTGATAGAACTTCGAAGCTTACAAGGTAAGCTCCAATCCATCCATCATTTCATTGATAAATTAGTAGATAAATGTCAACCCTTTCTTAAGTTACTTAAGAAAGATACTTTTTTTAAATGGGATGAAGAATTTCAAGAAGCCTTTGAAGCTCTTAAAACATATTTTCTTACACCACTAGTACTCGTTCCTCCTAGGCCTGAGCATCCTTTTATTCTATACATTTCTACCTCAAAACTTGTGTTAGGAGCAATGCTAGTACAACATGATGAGGATAAGAAAGAAAGAGCTATTTACTACATAAGTAGAACCTTAATAAGTTATGAAACTCATTATACTCCTTTAGAAAAACTTTGCTTAGTTATTGTGTTTTCTACATAAAAACTATGCCATTATATGCTTAGCCAAAAAAATTATGTCATCGCAAAATTTGATCCATTGTGATACTTGATGAGTAGACCTTATCTATCAGGACACATAGTGAAATGGGTTCTCACTTTGAGTGAGTTTGACCTAACCTTTATTGGACAAAAATCCATTAAAGGGTAAGTCATAGCAGATCAACTCGTCGCTGCCCCTCTTGAGTCTACTCATCCATTGACAATAGAATTTCCTGATGAATACCTTAATCTAGAAGGTGATTCTTCCGAATCATGGTCTCTATTTTTTGATGGAGCTCATTGTATGAGTGGCGTAGGTGCAGGCATTATATTAGTATCTCCCCATAAACAACTTATCCCATTATCTTTTAAACTCTAATTTTCTTGCACAAATAACACAATAGAATATGAAGCTTTAATTCTTGGGTTACGAGCAACTTTAGCCTTAGATATTAAAGTCTTATCAATTTTTGGAGACTCGCAACTCGTAGTGAATCAAATTAATGATATTTATCAAACTCGAGATGAGAAACTCCGTCCTTATAAAGAGTATGTTTTAAAACTTATCTCTTTATTTGAGAAAGTTACTATCAAGGCTATCCCTCATACTAGTAATCATTCTACGGATGCTATGGCAGTAGTTGCTTCCCTTATCCCTTTGGAGTTGAATGATGATCATGCTACTATCATTATTCACAAACTCTGAGAACTTGCATCATTAGAGTCATGTCTAGCACCCTTAGACATCTTCATAATTGAAGAAGCATCTTCAGAACCATGGTATGGGGATATTTTAAATTTTCTCCAAAATGGGTCATACCCTGATGGCCTAGATAGGAATCAATGATGATCATTGCGTAAGTGGGCTTTTCACTTCATAATAATTGGAAGTACTTTGTACAAAATATCCTTTGAAGGTATTCTCTTAAGATACCTCAATGTCAATGAGTCTAAAAAACATTAAGCGAGGTCCATGATGGATCTTGTGGAGGTCATTTTAGTGGTGGATCCATAGCCAAAAATCTCCTACGAATGGGATATTTTTGGCCCTCCATGGAAAAATATGCCAATGAGTATGTGTGTAGATGTGAAAAATATTAGAAGCACATGAATCTCATCCATGCTCCTACCCAAGAGCTTCAAGCTATCTCTTCCCCTTGGCCTTTTTCAAAATGGGGCCTCAATATTATAGGGAAGATCAACCCAATGTCATCATATGGTCATAAATTCATCATAACAACAATTGAATATTTTACAAAATGGGTAGAAGCTATGCCATTGGCTTCTTGCATAGGAACCCAAGTCTCTAAATTCATCTTTAATCAAATCATCTGTAGATTTGGGATTCCATCTACACTTGTTTTAGATAATGGAACTTGTTTAAAAAATAAAGACATTCAAAAACTTTGTGCAAAATATAAAATCCAACATAGATGGTCTACTCCTTATTATCCATAAGGAAATGGCCAAGCTGAAGCATCCAATAAAACTCTAATTAAAATCCTAAAAATATTGGTTAATAAATCAGGACAATATTGGCATACTCAATTATATCCTGCTTTATGGGCTTATCGAACTAGTGTTCGAACCCCTACTAGCACTTCACCTTTTGTCTTGGTATATGGCATTGAAGTTGTATTTCCTTTTGAGCTTGAAGTCCCTTCTTTAGGTCTTTTACTTCAAGATGCTAAAGTAGGAGATGAATATCATGTTGGATGACTAAGCCAATTGGAATTACTAGATGAAAAGCATATAAACACCTTAGAGCACCTTCGCTCATATCAAGATAAACTCAAAAGATCATACTCTAAGAAATTTCATACTCGATATTTTGAGATTGGTGATCTAGTTCTTAAAGAAAATAAAAAAAAAATACAAATGCTCGAACTGATTTAAAAGGAAAATTTCAACCAAATTGGCTAGGTCCATTCATCATCACTGCAAAATTTGGATCAGGTGCATATCGATTGGCAACTTTAGATGGAAAATATCTTAAGGAACCCATGAATATAATGCACCTAAAAAGATACTATGCATAAAGTTTAAAAATCTCACCATTGTACATAATTGTTAATATTGTACATACATTTCTTGCATTTAATTCAATCATTACATATAAATCATCTTTCATCAAGTTTCATTTATCTATGCATTTATCAAAATAAAATTATGATTCAATTACATATGTCATATGGTCACATCCAATTATTATTCTACTTATATAATTTGACCGATGTTGTCAAAATTCATAGTTAATTTTGGTTTACTTCAGAAGAATTCAAAAATTATCTTGAACCACTCACCAAAATACACATTTTAATAAAATCTTGATTCTTAGTATTGATTATAAATCTCTCTTGAACCAAAAGCACTACTGCTTCACTAAATAAATTTTGAAGTTTTGGGAACTGATCTTGCCACTTTTTGAACCAAAACACACTTACACATCTTAAAATGATTTTGCACAAGGGAAGATGATGCTACATAGTAGACCTAGCTCCTTAAGCAAAAGGTTTCCCTTGCTATCCTATTATGTGCATGGTCTAGAATACTGAGAATTGGCAAAAGGACAAGCTCCTCCCTACCCAAATAAAATCCCTTGCTCTTTGTCTAATCTGAGCAAGTATCCCTTGAAAAAAAAAAAGCAAAAGCAAAAATACCTTTTACTACAAAGCAATAAAATCCCCTTGTTCAAAACAAAAAATGAACAAGAATCCCTACTCAAATAAATCAAAATAAAAGAAGGGGGTAATGAGCTTGAATCCCTAGAATTCCTTAGTTATTTGAACACCATGGGGTGATCCCTATTACAACAATGGGCTGAATGAATCCCACCTAGAAATAGGGTAGTCTTATGCATGGTGACATGTCTATCACATTAGCGACCTTCTTTTGTATAGACCAATGTCATCTTGTGGATTAGCTAGCTTTTGGTAGCTTGTATTACATAGTAGTTAAGTCTAACTGAATGCATAAAATCATGGTAAATGAACTCATCATTTGCACACACATTGGTTCTTAAAGTCGGTTTGCATCATTACCTTACTCAAAATTGGTAAATGAACTTCATAAGCACACACATTTGATCCTTGAGAGATTTTGTATCATAATTAAGGTCAAGATGGAAAATGAATACACAAATCACACACTGGTTCTTGATAAATTTGAGTTCATCCTAGAAATGACCAAAATTCTCCTTGAAGGTTGATTAGCAAACATCATTATTTCATCATGGATTTGTATGACTATTAGCATATGCAATTGGTCCTAAAAAATAGTTAATCTTGCATTTTCATACCTATCACTTAGCATAAATGCTTCCATTTTACTATATTGCATGATTGCTTATCATTTATCAAAAACTTGCATTTGATCATACATAATCACTTTCTCATATAACTACATATTGACTTCGCGATGATGGCATGAGACAACCCTAATAAAATATTTCTATTTACTTCACACTAGGAATATTATGCCTAGCGCAAGTCCTCTACCCAATTTTTCATGCTTAGTCACCTTCATCTTACTTCTTTTAAGATTAACTTAGAATTAATCTTAAAAATCATAAAACACTTTTCATCAAACTTATCACTTTTAAAAACCAACAAAATTTCAAAATTATTTTTTTGACCACAACCCTTTGATGTTAACAATATGGTACAATCTCATACAGGATCCGCTTAATGACCAATGCGAGGGGCAACCTCCATAGACGGTCATATACAAGCATACATCCTCGAGATATATTGTTAACTGATCAAAATCAATAGGGTTCATTTTCAAAATACTTTTCTTCAACAAAACAATCCAATTACACTACATTACAAAATTTCAATTTCATCAAATCACACCTTACTTTTTCCATATATTGATTAAGCATGATAAAAAGTACATTAAAAATTAGAACATGACTAAAAGCATGATTATGTAGATCATCCAAAAATAAATCATATTTTGCATTACACATACAAATAAAAATAACAAAAAGAGAACATAAATAGTCATATGTATATATATATATATATATATATATATCATCAAAAATACATAGGATACAAAAAGTCGACTAGTATGCCACAATCATAAAATAGGCATACTCAGTCACTAGGGGGTATACCACAAAATCCAACCTGGTATATCATCCCCTAGAACCCCTAGAACTCTAGGTATCATCACCTGGAGGTGGTTTGGGCTCCCAAAATGGAGTAGCCCTAGACACTACCCTAGATCCTGACCTAGACTGACTCAAAGGAGCACACTCTAGGGGTAAAGGAGCCCTCTAACCCTCTAGAACTAGTTGATAGTACAAATTTTGATAGAAAGATACCCACTATGATGTCGTGACTAACTCTACCACTACTATCCTACTCCTTAAGGATTGGCCTAAAGTCACGCTCCTCGTCTGATGGGACTATGACTGTGTCTAGTGTGATAACCCATGTCCCTACATCTGGGCTAGCTGAGCCTAAGCCTGACTCATGAGAGTCTGTGCTTGTGAGAGTTATCCCTCCAATGACTAGATACGACTCACCTAAATGGTGATCTGACTCCTCAGACCATCATTCTCTACCCGTAGAGCAACTACCTCTCCTGCATTACTCGACTCTCCCACCTCTATAGCAATGCCCTTTCTAGGAAAATCCTATTTGGAAGTAGTGTGGATCTCCCACTATGGAGATGGCATAGTATGCTCTAGCGGAGGTAGATCCTACTGAGAGCCTCCTACCTACTATCACTGCCCACTCTCTCCTCCAATTTGAAGAGCCCTATCTCTCTAAGAGGATCTCTATGGTTATCACCCTCCTCTCATTTAAGGCCCCTCTCTCCTTGGTGGCCTCTATCCCTCTTACTATCTAGTAGAGCATCATCTTGATACCTCCTGGTAGGCTCGATGCACCTGCTTGACTCTATCTCTCTCTCGTGTAATCCTCGTAGGATAGATGCTAGCATACCAAGTAGAATATCCATCTACAACTCCTGCATCATCTCCCTCTACAAGGGTAACCACTACATCATCCTCATCCACCTCTACAAATCTATTGAGATATGGTACCCCACTAGTGGTCATTGAATCTCGCACTACCTATGAATATGTAAAATCATGGATCTTAAGAATCACCTGAACCAAGCTAAACTGATGGAGCACCTGATCTGCATGGTGGAGCTCTATCTCTCCTCTCTCCATATGGAGCCATCACACTCATCTCATATGAGATAGCTCTACTCTATCATCCTCCCATCCATGGTGCCCTCACCAGGATCTCCAACAAATCTATGGTGTGGTCAACTCATCAATTGCCCATCTGGCCTCCTCTAGGCCACTCCTCCTCCTCCCCTAGCTAACTATAGGACCCCAAAAAAATATCTTAGGTCATCCATCCTCTATATCCTAATGAGGAAACCCTATTGGTCTCCTCATGATAATGTGCTCCCAACACCATATCTATAGAAAGCTCGTAAGTACCAAGTTGGTGCCCTTCTTATACATGACCCTAAACAAGGTCCTATATAAGTGACACAAAATGTAGGGTCCCTAGGCAAAGCATATGCTGGTATCCTTCATATCCACTACAACCTCTACCAACCCCCATTGCAAGTGTCGGCCACTCTGATGACACACTAGTAGCCCTGCAACTATCTCCACCAACACTACTATCATCTGAGACACCCCATCTGATGCTATCAGTCCCTCTATGCCAACTCCACTCTACTCAATCAAAAATGATGGGTCTCCCATAAATCATTGCATGGCCTAACCTTGGGCCAAGGATTGATACACAAACTGACCCCTAATCGGTACTCTGAGGATCCTCCACACATCCTCTAGAGTAGGGGCCATCTCCCCTATAGGTAGCCAAAACATCGATGATCCTGGGTACCACCGCTCTGCTAAAGTCATGAGCAAACTATAATCTACCTCTATACATGGCATCTCAGCCATGTGGTTCAGTCCCACCACTATCAGAGTATCTCTCTCACCTACGTTGAGAGCTCAGACATGATCCTCAAACCCTATATGTCACCACTCGTGACCCTTAAGTGATCCTCCCTGCAAAGTCAAAAATAAAAGCAAATTAGTTATAAAACATAAAAAAAAATAATAATCAAGCATACATTGTAAACTTAGTCCTAATTGATAAATTCAGACTTAAAAAGTAAATTCGTACTTAAAGTACAAATTTGAATATTTCAAAAATAAATTTGAACGTCCGAATTTGCAAATTTGGACCTATCGCAAACAAAATCGAATGTACAAATTCATCAAAAAACATCCAAATTCATGAATTCAGATGCCTTTCTCGATGAATTCGGATGTTCGAATTTGTCAAAATGATCTGAATTCGTCAATGTAGACGAGTGATGGTAGGCCACATCTAAAAATCTAAAAATCCTAAAAATTAATTAAAATTTTCCAAATAAGAAGTGATAGAATCACTTACCCACATACTCCCACCAGCTCTATCATTCCTGGCTCGAACTTTGTCCACTCGATGCATAGTAGTTGCCATTTCCTCATTTTTTCTCTAGAGCTCAATTTTGCAAAAAAGTGAGGGTAAAAATGAATTAGGGTTTTACCCTAATTTTTATTTTATATTACCTTTTTACCCCTTTTTCACTTCAAATTTTGAGTTTTGCAATAAATTTCAATTTTTTTACAAAACTCGAAGGGGGTATCCTAGACAATAAACATAAAAAGAAAAACTGAATAAATTTTGACTTTTGTAACATAATACCCATTCTTGCTACATCTTTCTTTAACGCATTTATTGTTCATAAATGCACCAAAGAGGGGGCAAAATGTAGCCATCAAATTTTGACACACCTCAAAATTTCCTTTTCCTAATAAAACATGTTAATCATCCTAACAATATGAAATTTACCCTCAAATACCCCTACCTCGATATTTGTGCAAAAAATTTGAAAAATGATTTAATTTCCCCCCTTTTCAATAAATTTGGATGGTTTCAATGAAATCGGACCTGTTCAACAATTTTGGCTGACCCAAAATCATCCAAATCACATGTGCATCTAATTTAGGTACTCAATTGGGATTTTGAACCTAATCTGGGTGAATCCAGATTCTCGACAAATTTGAGTGATCTAAATTTATCCAAATCAAGCCAAAACCCAAATTGGCTTAACAACCTGGCCTATTCTCACCCACCTCCCTGATTCCTCGACTTGCATCAAGCATTTAAACCTCCAAACCCCCCTAAATAGACTAATGGTGATAATTTATAGGAAATATTGATTGAAGAAGGAGATTTAGGAGCTTTGTTGCATGTTGCAGTGAATATTTCAACCTTTTGATCACCATTCCAGAAGCCCACAAACATGGCGACACATACTGTATACTCAGATCTAGTTTATACTTAGCTGCAATTTGATTTTTTGCATTGTTTTTACAAATTTGGGTCACTCGAATTTATCATAAGCATACAATTTTAACCACTATTTTTGTAGAACTAGCCGTTAGATTATTTCAGGTCACCCAAAATCATACATAGCATACGAAATCATACATAGCGTACGAAATCATACCAGTTTCATATTGGGGGTAAAATTTTGATAGTTATATTACTAGTTTGATTCATATTTGCATTGTACTTTCTTATCTACTTTTAGTACTACACTGCATATTACTATTGCTACTGTATTTACTGCATTTAATCTTTCATGTTTTGCATTAGATTAATTGATCCTTTACTTTCTTTATGGTTTGCTAAAGGAACCAAGGGGATTTGACTATTACAGATCACGATCTGCTGTGACCTATGCAGATCCCCCATCCCTAATTCCAAATTTTAGTGTTGCATTGTGAAATTGTAGGTTTTAGACATATTCGACTGACCCAAATTTGTCTAACAAATTCGAACGTACGAATTCATCCTACAGACGTTCGATTTCATCCTGTCAACCCGAATTCATCTGAAAGCAAACATCTAGAGCAGGTAAGGACCTAAACTTATTTTCTCGTACTTCATATTTATATTTCTCTATCTCATAGGCATCTACATTTAATCAAAAAAATAGAAAATACCAAAAAATATAGACTTTGCTGCATTTATATTAACGTACTATTCTATTTTGTTTGCATTATATTATTTGGCATGCTGTTACAACAATGTAACACTCTTCTGTTCTCGCCGGTGTGCTATTCCCGGCCACTGTAATCTTATTTAAACCATTGCTGAATAATAAGATTTGTTCCGTAATTTTACATGGCATCAGATCCAGTGGAGTGAAGAGGCTGGAGGTGGACGACGTTGCTGGAAAATAATTTGCTGTGTTTCTTTTCCGAACGCCATTTTTTTTTGAGCAATTTTTTTTCTCCGTCGCGTGATAGCAGCCGAGGAGCGAAAAAAAAAAAAAAAAAAAAAGTGACGCGCGGACACGCAGGAGGGAAGCATTGTGGACGCAGACGTCTGCTGCCCCCCCCAAACGCGCAGTCCGCATTGCGGATGCAGACGTCCATGATGTCCTGCCCTGTTGGAGGACGTAGGAGGGAAGGACTCTGTCCGCCTCCCTATCTGCTGCAGACGCCCCCCTGCGGACGCACGCACGTAGGAGGGTCCGCGCGCACGTGCAGGAAGGTGGGGAGGAATTGCACCCCCCCCCCGCTGATGTAAGCGAGACACAACCTACGACGTGGAGGCACCCCCCATCTAGCACTGACGCGCGGCGGGAATTTTAAATTCCCCCCCCTGCGTGCAGCGCGGGAATCTATGGGGTATAAACCCCCCCTCCCCCCCACGCAGCGCGAAACGTGCGCCCTCCCCCCGCCGGTCTTTTTTTTAACGGAGACGCCCCCCCACCCCGTGCAACGCGAAACGTGCACCCTCCCCCCCCGCCGGTCTTTTTTTAACGGAGATGCCCCCCCCCCGCGGCTGGTTTAAAAAAAAAAAAAAAACCAGAGACGTCCTGCCCCCGGTTGAACGCAGCAGTGGACCGCGATACGGAAGTGGCTGTCGTGCGAATAATAAAAAAAAAGAGAACGCGCGACGGACCGTGACTTGCAGAGGAGGTGGCAGAGGGCTCGGGCAGGCTGAGGAAGGATAAAGGAGAGGAGCTCCACTGTTCCTTCCGGATCAGCCCGCTAGCTCACTTGGCAGTGAGCTGTGCGGTAAGGCTCAGGGAGCCTGCAGGTCGGGGGTTCAAATCCCGCCGACTCCCCCAAGGTATAATTTTTTTTTTCAAAGTTATTTTTTTTAATTATTATTTTTTAATTATTATTTTTTAATTAAAATTTTTAATTTTAATTTTTTTAATATAGTTTTTTAACTATATAAATTAAAATTATTTATTTTAATTTTAAATATATAATAATTATTAAAAATGCTTTGTTAAAGAAATTTTTTTAAGGGGGGATATTTTTTTCAAAAAATCAAAGGGGGATAGTGAGTAATTTTTTGAAAAATAGCAATTTGGCGAATTGTAAAAGGTGCATTTTCTGCTGTGACCGACACCTTGTGGGTTATTCATGTGGGCATTTTTTTTGTTGTATGTTGAATATTTCATTTTTGCACTATAACATTAAAAATTAAAATCAAAACACTCCCTAAGTCCCCAGAATAATTAAAACCCATCCGTGCAATTTATTGCACTACAGCGTTCGGTATTTGTGATACCTCTAGCCAGCACTTACAGGTAAAGCTATCGTAATTTGGCTACTGTATCCGCCACCTAATATAGCTTCTACAATGACGTCTGAGCTTGTTCTCTATAAATCGTTGGGGAGGAACAAGTACGCCATTTTTGAATTTTTTTACTCCATCCACTACCCTTTATCGCACTTGTGTTTAGGCATAAATCCTGACGAAGTATTCTTCATAGTTTTTAGGGGAAGTTACGCCCCACACATGAGAATAATCTTCTATGGTAGGTGCCATCAACAAGGCGATTCCCTTTCAGTACCGCTTATGTTCCACGTATCGTATGATCTCTAAAACTCACCTATAGTCTCCCTCACGTAAGGGCGGGTGATTTTTTTGATCTTTCTAAATACCTATAGTTTCCCTCACATAAGGGCGGGTATTTTGTATGGTATAATGGCCTAGCAAAAGGTATATCGAAAGGGGGACCAATTGGTGATATAAGGAACCTTCACTATGGCCGTTGTTGCAAAGTTGATGACTGATCCGCATCAGTTATTGAAAGGTCCAAATTATACACCATGGAAACATAAGATGAAGGCAATTCTCCAAATGGAAGATTTGTGGGATATTGTTATTGGAGTAGCAACTAGGCCTTCACCAACAGCAGGATCCACAGGTCCTTTCGTAGATCAGATAGCTTTTGACAAGAAATACAGTAGAGCAAAGGTGCTCATTTTGTTTGTTGTTTCAGATGAAGTGCAACCTCATATAGCTGACAAAGCAAGTGGTAAAGAGGCATGGGATGCCCTTAGAACCATCTATGATGGAAATAATTATTCCACCATTCTTCATCTTCAACAACAACTTTATAACTTGAGTTTGAGATAGGGTGAAACAGTTGAACTCTTTCTATGCAGAGTGTCTGAATTAAAAGAGAAATTGAATTCTTTGAGAGATACTGTGGACGAAAAGCTTCTCATTTCACTTGTGATGAGAGATTTACCTTCTTCATTTGATATGTTGATAACCTCCATCCAGGTGTCTCAAAGACAAATTACCTACATCGAGTTGGTCAATCTGCTTCAAAAACAGGAGGCACACCAACTTCACAAAGATGATTCTTCCAATACAACCCTATACACCAATAGGCAGGGTTCTAGGAAGAAAGGTAATGGGCAAAAAGGAGGCAACTTTCAGAAAGGAAGAAATTCTCAACAAGATACAAAAGGAAAATGCAAACAACCTCAACAGAAAAAGAGGTGGTGCAAGATCTGTGAGAAAGACAACCATGACACCAACAAGTGTTGGCATAAGAACAAGTAGAAAGGCCAAAACAAACCACAAAATAAAAACAAGCAACCCCAGGTGAATGTTGCTATTGAAGAATCCGACTCAGATTCTGAATGGGCACACAAGGTGCTCATGACTACCACAGATTCCACACGAGAGGATCCTGTTTGGTATGTCGATTCCGGAGCTAGCAAACATATGACTAGCGACGGATCGTGGTTTGAATCATTTGTGGCCAAAGAGGGCAAACCCGTCACCATTGCTGATGATAAAACCTACAGGGTTCAGGGAGAAGGTACAATTTCAGTCACTCTTCCTGATGGCAAGTGTCAGATTGACAAAGTCCTCTATGTTCTAGGATTGGCCAAAAATTTGTTGTCAGTGACACAAATCCTGGATAGAAATATGGTTGTCAACTTTCATGTTGAGAATGGAAAGAAGTGTTGTACCATTACCAGGAAGGGTAAGCAGATTGCAACAGCTTCGTATAAGCACGACTTATTTGCACTAGATGCTATCTTTACTCCACATGTTTCCATGATTGTATCTACTAAGGAGGCAACTTCCCTATGGCACAAGAGATATGGGCATCTTAGTTATGGCTACTTACTTGAGCTCAGTAAGTATGAGATGGTAAAGGGTCTTCCTTCCCTTTTTGCCACATTGCCAGTGTGCTCTGACTGCTTGGCAGGAAATCAGCATAGAGTACCATTTGAGAAGAGCTCTACAAGAGCACGAAAACCTCTAGAGTTAATTCACACCGATCTGTGCGGTCCTTTCACACCCAACAGTTGTGGAGGGAAGAGGTACTTTCAGTTATTCATAGATGACTACTCATGAAATATGTGGGTTTTCTTTCTCCAACTGAAATTCGAAGCTTTCGCATTCTTCCAGCAGTTCAAGAAATTCGTTGAGAAGGAGTCAGGAGCTTCTATTAAAACCCTCCGCTCAGATCGAGGGGGAGAGTTTACCTCTAATGAATTTTCTGCATTCTTAGATAAGCATGGAATCAAGAGACAGTTAACAACTACCTATACTCCTCAGCAAAATGGAGTTGCTGAGAGAAGGAACCGTTCAATCATGGAAATGGTTCGTTGTATGCTCACAGGAGCTACTCTTGGGCAACAATATTGGGCAGAAGCTGTCACCACTGCAGTGTATCTATTGAATAGGGCACCCACAAAGGCCCTAAAAGGAATGACTCCACAGGAAGCATGGAGTGGTCGAAAACCCTCCATATCTCATCTACGTATTTTCGGATGTCACGCTTTCATGCACATACCGAAAGAGAAAAGGAAGAAGCTAGATGAGAAAACACTGAGATGTATTTTTCTTGGTTATTCTGAGCACTCTAAAGGATATCGGTTGATAGATCCTTTGACCAAGAAAATTCATATCAGCAGAGATGTTGTCTTTGATGAAGCTTTCACATCATAGAGCACATCTAAAGTACACCAAGATATTGTGGAATCTAAGGAAGAGAAGATTCCTTCATCAACACAGACAGGAGGTCCTTCTACATCTTCTTCAACTCCACCGAAGAAGAATCCTAAATGGTGTACAAATACAATCAGAGATGCAAATTTATCCACTCCTCCCAATTTGAATTTGGATAGACCTCGTACACACAGTATGGCTCAAAAGGAAAAAGAAGCCAAAGAAACTGGTGAGGTTGATGATCTTTGTCAATATTTTGAGGAACTTTCTATAACTCCAAGTACAGAAGTAGAGGATATGGATATTGATGATGATAGGGCATTCATGTCTACCATAGATGATCTTGAACTTGCATCAGTGCAAGATGCTCTTAGTGAGCCTCAGTGGAAGGCCGCTATGGATACAGAGTATGAGTCTTTGATGAGAAATAAAACTTGGAAGCTTGTTGATTTGTCGCATGGAAAGAAGCCCATTGGCTACAAATGGGTATATAAAGTCAAGTACAAGGTAGATGGAACAATTGATAAGCATAAGGCTCGTCTTGTTGCAAAGGGCTATGCTAAAAAATAAGGCATTGACTACGAGGAAACTTTTGCACCTACTGCTCGGATGACCACAATTCGGGTTATGTGTGCTATGGCAGCACAATATGGGTGGAAAGTTCACCAGATGGATATCAAAAGTGCCTTTCTAAATGGTGATCTCCAAGAAGAAGTCTACATGACTCAGCCTGAAGGATTTGAAGTGGAAGGCCAAGAGCGGAAGGTTTGCAAATTGGTCAAATCCTTATATGGTCTGAAACAAGCTCCTCGAGCTTGGTATATAAAAATGGACAATCACCTTATGCAGTATGGATATAAGAGATGTCCGTCAGATGCAAACCTCTATTTCAAGAAACAGGGTTCTGAGATAGTGTTGCTTGTACTCTATGTGGATGATCTGCTCATTACAGGGAGTTCATAAACTATGATCTCTACTGTCAAAAGAAACTTGTGCAAATATTTTGAGATGACAGATCTCGGACTTCTCCATTATTGTCTTGGTCTGGAATTCAGCCAGAAGGATCACTCCATCAAAGTGTCTTAGAAAAAATATGCCAAGACATTGCTAGAAAAATATTGCATGACTGATTGCAAGCCAATGGCAACTCCGATGGAGAATGGACTTCATTTATCACGATATGATGATTCACCTCAGGTAGATGGTACTCTCTATCGACAGTTGATTGGGAGTCTCATATATCTGACCAATACTAGGCCAGATCTCGTATTTGCTTTCAACTATCTTTCGAGGTTCATGCAGGAGCCTAAGACCACTCATTGGAAAGCAACAAAATGTGTTATTCACTATGTCCATGGTACTATGGAATATGGCCTAGAATACAAGAGGAACAACAAATTCTTCTTGCAAGGATACACGGACTCCGACTATGCCGGATCATTTGATGATCGCAAGTCAACTTCTGGATACATTTTTCATCTGGGATCCGGTCCTGTCTCTTGGCATAGCAAGAAGCAACAGGTGGTTGCTATTTCATCAACAGATGCAGAGTATCGCGTCGCACGTGAAGCTGTGTGCGAAGTGATATGGTTACGTCGCATTTTGACAAGTATGGGCCATCCATCAAAATCTCCAATACACTCATTTTGCGAAAATCAGGGTGTTCTGAACCTCGTCAAGAATCCAGTGCATCATGAAAGAACAAAGCACATTGACACACAATGTCATTTCATTCGAGATGAAGTTCCAAAACACCGAATTCAGCTTTAGCACATTCCCACCGATGCTCAAGTTGCAGACATTTTCACTAAGGCACTTGGACGTGTCAAATTTGAATTGTTTCGTAGCTCTCTTTGTATTGCAAAATGATGTAAGGGGATGTTAGTAGTCTAGTATAGCTATTAGTTATTACATTACCCAAATAATGTAATAAATGGGGATGTTAGCGTACTGTTCTATTTTGTTCGCATTATATTATTTGGCATGCTGTTACAATAATGTAACGCTCTTCTGTTCTCGCCGGTGTGCTATTCCCGGCCACTGTAATCTTATTTAAACCATTTCTGAATAATAATATTTGTTCCGTAATTTTACAATTTATCCATATTAGTCAAAATACAAAACATAAAATAAAAATAAAAACATGTTAGCATAGATCTTCATTTCTTGATTCTTACAAAACCATTGCATCTTAGTTAAACTTTATAAATATTTATAGCTAGATATGTATACTTTGTTTTCATTTGAAATTGAAGTGCATATAGCTAGGTAGAAATTGCATTTTGGTAAAATCCTAGGTGTGTGCATTTAAAAATAATTACATCAAACATCGACTTTACCTAGGCATGGAAACCGCCACATAAAGTGTTTCTTGGTGAACCCCACTCCATTCATCGACAAACACCAAAGAGAGTGCAACTCAAGAGCTTCTCATCTGAGATGCAGATCCATTATTTTCTCTCCCTCTTTCAGGTGTGGATCCATTAGCTTGGGATAAAGGGGTGTGAAAATTTTGGGCCTACTAAAAATGGGACAAATAGCTATTGGAATCTACATAAAAATTTATGGTTGAAATAATCCCTCTCAAATATATGATTACCACAAAGATAAAATGATAAAAAATACATATTGATTATGGATGGATGAATGTAATAGAATTGGATAAAATAAAAGAAATCTTATGTAGATTATACAAAAGAATGTTTTATTCTTAAAAAATATCAGGGATGCAATGAAGTTTATTGGTTGAGAGAGCAATATTGGTATTCATTAGGTGCACACATTTTGCATCAAAATTTATATAGGACATAGATATGGTTGGGAAATCCTACAATGATAGAGCATATAGTGAAATATCACATGGAATATTTTTAATGTGGTAGAAAATGGTAGAGCAAGAGCCAAAGCATAAGCTAGAGCTACAATTAGAGAAGAAGCTATAGTTAATGCCAAATCTATAGGAAGAGCCAATGTCAAAGCTAAAGCTAGACCATAATTTCATTTAAGAGGGGTGGTTATTTTTATTATAAAAAGTGCCTTTTTGGTTATGACCAACACCTTCAAATATTTTCCATACCAAATAATATAATAAATGGGGATGTTAGATACTTATTACATTATTTGATGATGTAATTATTATAGCTTAAGACATGTTAGAATTATTACTACACCTCATTAAATGTATATTAATAGTTACATCTCATCATAAGTTGACATAAGTTGAAAAATTAGATAAATGTGAAGCACCAAGAGTCTTTGAAGACATATAAGAGACATATATTTGTATTTATATGTGTACATAAAAGCAATTAATATGATTCTTTTGTGTTTAATCCTATCAAACTATTGTCAAATGGTACTTCTATGCAGGTGGAAAAACTATCATTGAAGTATGCTTCCATATATGGTTGAAACTATCACTATACAAAACTTCTATCCTGACTACAAAAATTAGGTACTATATTACCCAAATTTGTTTTGTCTTAGATCTAAATTATCAAATTTAGGGGTTTTCTATTGTTTTGTAATCTTTTGATTAATTTGTGTGATGCTTTTGCTAAAAGGTTCAAATTTATAATTTTTTAGCTATAGAAACATTGAAAAAGTAGGTACAAGTCATAATTATAGCATTACATCTGAAATTTTGTTTTCAATTTGCTATTTTGTAATTTTCTTTTTCACTCAGTAATAAAATTTACAAACATAGATAGGAGACTAAATTTCTTTGTAACTACAATAGGGAGTAAAATGTTATATTTTTTCAGCACTTTAGGCATGAAAATGAACATGCATATAGCTACAATATAGAATAGCTTATATATTTGCACGTCCTCTAGATCCTTAACTCCAAAAAGAAATAAAATATTTGCATTCTTACAAGAATTCAAACAAAGAAATCATGTAGAATTAGGACTTGCATTATTAAATATGTTACCACTTGAATTTTGCATCCTTTATCAACAACTCTTGTATTTAGGATAGTAATGGGATCTTTAAAACCCTAGATGTGTGTTTAATTAACCCATCAAAACAAATATTTAGGCCCCATGAATGTCCCCTCAATATCGAGTGTGATCCCACATAGAAACAAACCCTACATTCATGAGTTTATTTTTATTTTATGTGATCATAAATAATATACATTAATAAATATATTTTTCATTTTCACAAAAATACCAAAATCTCATTTTTTTATTGCTTCTATCAATTTCCCATATCACTTGTAACTAGAAAATACCATTGCAGTATGTCTTAAATCTTATCTAAAAATATTATTAGATAAATTTCATAGAGGAGACTATATAAATAGTGTATGGTATGAGCTAGACTTCCTAATTATGCTAAATACATATAGAATAAGAAATATATTCTAGTAAAAGAAATAAATGTAGCACAAAATAGTTATAGCTAATTTGAGTTTATGCATTCCAATGGTGACATTTGATTTAGAAAAATATGAATGACCTTCAAATTCATGAGTTAATATTTATGATGATGTGTCCATAGAATTAGAGAAAAGCATCAATAAAATACACATAACCCATAATAGACATGGAATCTCTATTCATATTATCAAGGCAATATTCATTATAACACATGGTTGTTTATGATTTCTTAGAAAAAAAACATATATCAATTACATTAAAAATAGAATACCTAGCTTGTATGGTTATTTCTAGAATGGGTGTGAATTATATTATGGTCTTAGTGAACTAAAGGTGACTCTAAATTGTCTTGAAATAGATATAGAGAAAAGAGATTAATATTTCATATGGTCATTTGATTAGAGGTACAATCATGCTTTGTATATTGACAATTATATGGTGGTACATAAGCATACTTGTACGCAGTATATAATATATACATTCCTATTTGTATAAATGTATATGGAGCTACTTTTTGTATTTAACTTTATATATGTTTTTTGTTTAAACAATGTGCACGAATGAAGTTTTAATTTTTAACAAAAACAAAATAATTTTGGATGTATAGTTATTTTAAAAAACAAAAATATTATTTCAAATAAAAATAGCCCATAATTATTAAATTATACTTATTATGATAATAATCAATATTGTTTTAATTACAAATGTTTTTTTTTGCAAATTGTAGGATGGTTCATAAAATTGTAATAAATGATAAAAATAATTATAGTGAATATTCATTACAAGCAACCACCCCATGGATCATGCCATGAGATGGCTAAGGATATTGGTCAAATAAGTCATCCGATGGATATTTTAAGTAGGAACAAAGACTTTTGGATTGCACAATTACATCAATTACCCAATTCTTGGCAACTAGTAGTCTATGTTACCCTCAACAACCTTTTTGGTGATATCTAAGTGAATCACACCATTAGGTAGAGTCAAGAAGCCTTTTTAGAGATAACCAAGATAAATATACTATTGGTGGGGGTGTTATAAGGACAAAGGCTTTAGTTCAATTCAAATTTCCCATAAATAAGCTTATAGACAATGTTACTACCCACATCTACTTGGCTTCATAGATCTTGCACCAACATTCACCATCTCCCCACCACACTAGGAGATCTGGGCAAGAGGAATATGATGGCCCTAGGATAGAGAAGGAACTCCAATGGAGCCTTGCACTCAAAGCATTTTATAGGTAATTTGCTAGGACATTAAGAAATCTTAATCACCCATGAGTTTAATTATCCTTCAATATTTGGTCTAAGGGGATGCAAGTCAAAATTTCCCATCATGTGATAATGGTGCCAAATCATGATAACATGTAATCATATTAGGGAAATTTAAATACTTAATTCATGTGCACTATCTAATATTAAACCTATGACAAATGAGAATTTCAATATATGGAGAAAGTGGGTAAGCAACAAGTTTTTCTAATCATTGGATCCTTTATCAAAGGCTCATGCTATTTTTAAACTCAATTAGACAACCACAATCAAAAAATCCCATGAATTTCATTATATCCTTCATAAATGAATGGTTTTTCATCCAAAGTGAGTTACTATGGGATGTCAAAGCCTATGGGCCATTGATATTTCATATGATAGCCCATGCCTCTCCCCTCAACAAAGCCTAGTGCAATAATAAAAAACCAAGTCATAGCCAGGGATCAAAAATATGGAAACCACTAATGAGCAATGGAAATAAGTATGTATAAGCAATAAAAAAAGTCTTACCATTAGTTATAAAAGGAATAGTCAAAGTTGACTTCATAGCCTAGGCTATTGTAATCACCCACATGGCAACTTTATTGGCCACCCATCCCATGGGTAAGTCTTCCCTTCCAATATACATTAATCAAAATTAAATTCTCCACTTTCCATTAAATTAGGGAGACCATACAAACTATGTTAGAATGCAAGATATTCCATAAAAGTGGGTGAGGTCTTAAGAACTCTTTGATATCGACAACCTCAAACTAAATGAGAATTAACTACACAACAACCCTTTATGCACCATAGTAAGGGGTAACAGTAGTAGCAAATTTCCACGTAATGGATTAAAATCCTTTAGCATTGGTGTACCCAAATCTAGAGATCTTAAAGCAAACATATTTAGATACAAAAAATATATTGACCATGGATTATAGATAATGTCCTAATTTCTTAGAGAAGAGTGTTGGAAGGAAATACCCCTAGTCTTGGCCTATAAATAGGCATGTAAAATACATTATAAATCATTAGAATTTTATTTCTCATACCTAATAATTGTCCTTGTATGCTTTTTCTTACACCCCCTTCTCATTTGTATAAGCAAGACTCAAATCTTGAGCCACTATATAAGGAGTATTGAGCCTCTTATGGTTGCATGCCTTTGTAATTTTGATGCATATAGATGTAATTTTGCTATGTCCTACTCCTATTATATATTTTAAAATTATTGGGAATTAATTAAGGAGTGTGATTAATTTATAGCCATTAGACTATGGTGAATGTGTTTATTTTTTCTTGCTTCGTGCAAAAGAGAAGGATTTAAGTCTTGGTACATCACCTTCATAGCTTAGTATTTCCTTTCTCTATTTTTTTCTATTTTCCTATCCCATTTTCATTTGAATAAAAATATACTAAATTCTACAAGGTCTAAAATGTGCATTATGATCACATGCAATTAGTAAACCATATTTAAAAAACCCTAGATGTTAATTCATAGGAATTTTAACTACCCATGGAGCTTCTTGATATATCACTCAACATGAGGCATTGGTGCCTAGGTGCATCGAGATATTACTTAAAGTAACCAAGATATTATAAGATGGCAACAATACATTTGGCATGTGTGGTGGAACTAGCTTGATATTCTCTTCCTAAGAAGATAAAAAATAGTCTCAAACAAAAACTCTAATATAATCGAATACTTCTTGAATCATCAAGAGATTCACTTGGTGACTCCATTGACGAAATAAATATTTTGAAGAAGTTGTTTGACAAAATTTGAGGTTGATATTCAGGTTGGGGTCTTTATCCCTGAGCTTGTTTAAGTACTCTACTTCCCACCTATTGGTTCCATTTACAATAATATACCTAAAAATATGAATGTGAAAGACCGATAACTAGGTCATTTTCTATAACTAGTCAACAAGCGCTAGAACTACCATAAAATCAAAGAACAAGCTGGAAAAATAAACAATGCAACATGAAATTTTAGTAGAATCAACTCCCAAGAATATTCCTAGTCTAGAATGATAGAGTTCCTTTACTTATTTCCATTCCACTCTTCTTATGACATCTAATACATGCCTCAATGCTCAATTTTCTACCATATTTTTTGTGATAATATGTTATTACCCTTATATAACACTTTCATCACCTAGTGATATTGTGCATGGTGCATTTTATTAAAAAATAATATATAGCCTTGAGATTGTTGGTTGTCTCCTTCAAAGGAAAATCTTGGGATTCATATATCATTTTCACCCCCAATTAGTCAAATGCTAAGGTCATTTAGTGTACCTCTTTATAGACATATTTTAAGAGACAAATGAGGCATCCCTCCTTGAGTAGTAAAAAACTATTAAGAGGGTGCCCATAGAAATAACGGATGATTTTAGTGTCTTATTTCACAAATCATGTAAAATAATTCCTAAAAAGTTCAAATCACACTTGGATATGGCATTTATCTATTATTTAAAATATTTTGATTCTAAAATTATCATAATGGTTAAATATAATGGGATTAATTCCTTCCCAGAAGCCTATATGATAGTCATGTAGGCTAAGAAGAACCTAATATATATAGGAAGGATAGCCCCTAGTCCACATTTTCCATTAGTTATATACATTCAGCCTTTGTATTGCCTAACTCCAATCATCTAACCCACTACCTATCAGTTTACTTCCACCACCAACTCAAGGTAAAACCAAGATCCTCACTCAATCCAACCATATTCTTGTCTTGATCCTTACACTTATAAACTAGATGAAATGAGTATACTCACAATTAATATCATGACCCTATAGAGATATTAGAGTAGTCAAAGGTTTCCCAATAAAAATTACCCATAACTTCCTTCCATCATGGTAATATAAATTTTTGACCTCTTCCAAATGAATATATGGCTTTTTTTTGCTCAATAAAAATTTTGGTCATACACAAGCCCTAAATAAAAAATAGTAAGTCTAAAAAATTTGCTTAATACTAGTTAGGAACCTAGTCACCACATAGAATAATGATGTTGAAGATCCTAATGTATGGTATTGTTCTACTTATGATTGTTAACCCTATAATTTTACTATAAATAATGAGTATCAAGTAGTTGGGAAGAGCCTTTATACTCTTCCACCCATATCTATAGAAAAACACTCAAGTGTTAATCCAAGAACCTATGATCTTATTTACCTAGGATGAAGCAAAGGTATATGTTGTGTTGGAAAAAGTAGATCTCTCAACTGTAGGGAAGCTATAAGTCTAGTCAAATTACATAATCAAGGTAAAGATAAAGGTTGATAAGGAGCAAGGAAACTCTAGACAACTAGACCCTAAGCACCAAGGTAGGTTTATAGATAATTGAAAGGATACCTTGAGGTAAGCTCTTCTGGATAACTACGAATGAGTAGTTTTTATAGTAGAGAAAACAAGTGTGTAGCCACCAATGCAATACATGTAAAAACTATTGAGACTTCCTCTAATAGTAGAAGAGTCTAGAATCCCTTGACCACTAGACACCATCTTGAGAACCTTTTTTTTCAGACCCTTTAATGTGGTTATTCATTTAAAGATGTCCACAATAGCTTTCTCTTTGGGATACCCTATAAATTCTTGAGAACATTAAGTACTTATAGAAAGATCTATAAGAGTAGAAGGAACTAGAAAAATAATCACCCTCCATAGTCAGATAGGCATTCAATCAAACTCTACATTCCAACACTATACATGAGGTCAAGATTTTATCACATGGTAAGGTGATTAATTAATTTTATTTCACAATAATATAAGATCAATAATAATCATATGTTAAAGACATCCATACTAACCATATGTATCTAACATGGGAGACCTCTTCTAAAGGAGTTTTGGAGTATATAGGGATAGGAACATATTGATATTTGAAAACACCATCATATACCTAAAATATTGAGGTTTAGGGATGGTCAGTAGGAATATGAAAGCTATACTTCAAGGGGGATAGGATTAAGAGTGTATTTGGTGTTAGAATCTTCCTAGTATCCCAAAAAGGAACTAAGAATTATAGTTGTATATATTGTAATTTAGTTGTACAAAAAACTTCAATGAATATGAAGCATTGGTATTCAGACTCTAGATAGCTAAAAAGAGGGGCATAAAGACATTAAAAGTATATGGTGATATGGAGCTAATAGTCAAACAAGTAATATTTCAATGCTTGATAAAAAATAAGCTAATGAGGGACTATAAATATCAATTTTGGGATTTGAAAGAATCTTTTGATGCTACAAATATCAAATTCCTCATGAGGACTCAAAACATGGATGAGACTTCATGGTCATCATTGGGTTACAATTTTACCCTGTAAATGACCTAATTTAGAAAATATAACATGTGAAAATTGGCCAAGCATCCCTGACAATGATACCCATCGGTACGTATTTGGTAGTGAGAACATATTATTTGATTCATCTAATAGCAATCTATATTTTTTGAAAAAGTAGGTTCTCAAGTAAAGGAAGTATATGAGATCAAATTATATAGATAAATTCCAACAAGTTTCCCAAAGGGATCATCATAGTAGAATATCTCTTTAGCCTTGATGGTCACTATGGTAGAAAATGAGGAATGGCTATTAATAAATAAGAAGTGGTCATAGATTGAATGCTAAAAGTAGGAAAAGTGGTCACACTAGAAGAACAATCCCTCATTCATATCTATCAAAAATATAGTGGAATAATGGTATATATTTATGAACATCTAAAGGGATATGACATAACTATCATACAACATGCCATTAAGATTTCTCTAGACACAAAATTAGTGAGAAAAGATAGGGGCTTTTCAACCCTAAAATACATCCCCTTATAATTAAGGATCTAGACAAACTAATTGAGTCAAGCATCATATATCATACAAAGAAGAATGGAAAAATCAAGTTATACAATGACTTAAAGGATTTAAAACCTCATTGTGGATCATTATCCCTTATCATCAATGGATAAAATCCTGTAGACCATCATTGGATTTGAAAGGTCTTGGAAGGGTTTTCTGGGTATAACTAGGTGTGGGTGAAAGATGGAGATCAACACAAAATGTATTTTACTACTAAATGGGGAGAATTAACTTATCATAGAATACATTTTTACCTATCTAATATTGTTGTTACATTCCAAATATCTATGGGAATTGCTTTCAAAGGCATTATAAATAACATTATCTTGATCTACCTTGATGACTTGACCAAATTTTTCGAAAAAAAGGACGACCACATGGTGCACCTAGAAGTAATATTCAAGTGATGACAAGTTTGTATGTTACTAAATCCTAAAAAATGTATTTTTTATGTTCCCAAAGGGAAATTTATTAGGCCAATTATTTTTAAAGAAGGTGTCATAATTGACCTATAAATAATCCATGTCATTAATGATCTTTACTTTTCTCAACATAAGAAATATATTCAGTCTTTCTTTGGTAAGATCAACTTATTAAGAAGGTTTACGTCAGATTTTTCTAGTATTGTCAAGTCGATGACCCTTATGATAAAAAAGAACCATCCATTTAGGCTTATGGAAGAAGAGAAAGAAGCTTTTAAAAAAAAGCTATAGTAAGAGCCTTGGTGCTATCTAATCTAGATTTCAATAAGGATTTTCCCTCTATGCTTTTGGAAGAGAAGCTAACAATGCCACTTTACTTAGTCAGAAGGATAAGAATCAATATGAGCATCTAATTGACTTCTTGATATAATTTTTTTGAAAAGCAAGTGTACATCCTAATTAGAATTTTGAAGAAATTTGAACATTTAGTCTCTATTAATAATATTTCTACACATGTCATCCACTTGAGCATAAAGAAATATATAATGGATAGAAATTAGCAAACATAAAGTCTTGGTTTAAATTCCAACTATGTGGATGAGATGTGCCCTAAAATATTAGTCAATATTGGAAGACATAGAATTGCTTCTAAGTCAACCTCTGGAGAAGGCTAGTTCCTTTTATGCTAACTAAATGAAATGGGGTAAATACTAAGGAGAGAAATTAAAAGGGTAAGAATAGTGTAGGGAGAGAAACTTAAATAAAGTTGGTTGGGATTTAGTTAACAACAAAAAGCAACACCACATAATGTTTTTACACTTTCAACTCAATTCAAAGCCTTATAAACCAACCAACATACAATATTGTAGATCATTATCTCAATTGATTCATACATGACTCAACATTACAAAGATTAAAAGAACATGAAGCCAAATAACTATATAGAACAATATAATATACTTAAATTATATTTGTTATTCGTATAACGTAAACAATAATATGTAAATATATAACTCAAATTATCATATTCTACATTATATTTTGATAGAGATGAAACAATACTTCAATTTTATTAAAATATAACAATCATCATACGATATATACATATTGAAATTCCTATAGATCCAAATCTCTTTTAGAGGTACATTGAGGTATTTATAATATTTACATCATTTTTAGTTAGCTATAATCATTATAAAAAATCAGCCTATAGGCTTGCTAGAGGTGGGTGTAGGAAGTGGGATTCACTTTTTAGCTTAGTCGAGCTCAACCACCTTAAACCTATTAAACTGATGTGGCTAGTCCAGATTTATTCCAAAATTTGAGCATCCATGCATCCTCAATAGATATTTAGTTGTAACACCCCTCCTTGGTGGAACTTTTGTGAATAGTGAACTATGTATTTATGTGTTTTTATAATGATAGTTTCTATCAACCTGATTTAATAATAAAATGATTGTTTTTTTTAAGCATGGAATATGGTATTGGTGATGTATTAGTGTATGCAATATCATGTACCTTCTCCTTGGTGGGGCTATGGGTAAACCACATACCATGAGGGATACCTAGGGAAATGATGATGATGTTTCATTCATTGGTAGCTTAGGGTAAACATGGAAAATTTACCTTCATGTAGATGCATATCATATTATTATTATTTTCCACATTTGCACCATTGGGTCAAGATATTGCTTGGAATGAGCTTCCTAAATGAATTTGGTTATAGCTTAGACTTGAAATGGTGTAAATTGTGGATGTGATGCCTTGTTTGACTGAGTTTCCTGTGAGTAAGAAAGTTGTTATGTCTAGATTAGCAATTTATTACTCTTGTTTTGCTTGTATGGCAACTTAGTTTAAATTTAATAAATCAAGCTTGTTATAGTTTCTTATATATATATATATATATATATATATATATATATATATATATATATATATATATATATATATATATATATATATATGTATGTATGTATGTATGTATGTATGTATGTATGTATGTATATAGATAGATATGTTACATTCTTTAATGGTGAGCACCGAGTATTAAGTTTTCTTTAAATATAGTTTTCTATTGCATTAAGTCATCTTGCTACCTTGGGAAGACTTAGGGGATCATCGGTTTACTTAAGAAAATCCACCTAGGTGCATGGAGTGTAACACTCTCTAAGCACTTGAGGAGACATTCACCCACATAAGTTATTACTCCTATTTTAAATCTAGAGGAGGGTGAGGTGTAAAGGAGCTAATGAGCACTTGAAGAAGCAGTGGAGGCAAAGACAGAAGGAGGGAAAAAATAAAAATGTTCAAAGAAGACATTTAGAGGAAGTGCAACCTATGATATATGTGCTTTCATTGCCTATGTTTGTGCCATTCTAGTTTTTCTATGAAGTGTTTGAATATTTCTTTTTATTGCTACTTTGCTTAGTTATTTGGTTATTTCTTTGGGTGATGTTTGATGGTTGTTGTTTGATGTTTATTTCATGCTATGTCATCCCTCTTACTTATGTGTGGCCTTGGAGGATCGACTTATTTCTCATGTTGTCCTATTTTCCTACTCTTTAGCTAGTAGTTTTCCCTTGTTGTTTGCGCCTTGATTTTTCAATTGTTCACCTATAGGATATTGATTTGTTCTTGTTGTTATCACTATTGTGCTTGGTGGATGATTTATTTTTTTGGGGTACCTTATGTTAGTAGAGGTATTATTGCTCATATTGATCCATTTATTCCTTTGCATAGCATTGAGGGTGACATCACATAGAAAACCTAAATTTTTTTGTTTATGGGTTGGATTTCATGTCTTTACATTACCTTCAAGCTAAGTTGTTGATTAGGTTGTTTTATGTTTGCCCTATATCATATCCTAGTTTTTTTCATGTGTGTTGGTCTTGGGTGGCTGAGTGCTTTGTTTGGTAGTAATGATTTATTTTTACTTGCATTTGGATGATTGTATTAGATTGAACTCATTACATTATTTACATAGTTCTATGTCTTGTTGAAAAGCGTTATGATGTAATTTTATGCTTATGGAGTAGCATTAGTAAATATGGAAATTTTTATTTCAATAAGATCTTATGAAGGTGGTTGGATCTTGTTTGGTTAAAGCCTCAGCTTGCAAGATTTGTTTATGTATTAATAAATACCGAAAAATATAGACTTATTTGTAATGATAACCTTATGTTTGTTTAACATAATTATGGTTAGTCTTTAAATTAAAGAAAAATAAAATAAATGAGGTAGCTCTTTGAGTTCAAAAATATAGATTGTTATAGAGGAATTTATTTACATATATTTTCAATATTTTTATGGCCTAAAGAATAATAAACTACTTTGTGAATGTTTGATAATGTACTTTGGTTAATTTTAAATGTGCTTTGAAGTTCATGTTTTAAGTGCAAACTTCTTTGGTTACGGTTTAAAGAGCTTACAATTGTCTTTCAAGATCGTATACCATCTCTCTTTAAGTGTTATGGGTCTTAAAGGGTAATCCCTACACCATGGTCACATGGTCCTATACTGATAAGGGTATAGTAAATGTGGGGGGACCACTTATGGCATCCTTCTAAACATGTAGGTTTAGCAAGGTGAACCCTAGAAGTTATGGGAGTTTGCTTCTCCTATCCATTGACTGTCATCTACAAAAAATTGAAAACTCAAATGTGGTGAAGCCTTGTATGATGAAAATAAATTAATAAGGATTTCGACCTTGTGAGCCAATGTTTCATAAGTGCTCTTCAAAAAAATATTAGGTTTGTATATTTGGGTTTGCTACAATTGGTATTAGAGTTCTAGGTCATAGTACTAGAAGCTTCTATGGAGTGTGCTTAGGTTGAGCCTTGACTTGGTGTGTAACATTTGGTTCTATACCTTGCAATATGGGAAGAATGACCCTAGTGAATGACAAAGTTAGTTCATGAGTAATATAAAACCAACAAATGTAAGTACAATCATGAGAAAATTGTAGCTTACCCAACTTATTTTTATGTTAATAGGAGAAGGCACCAGTGTTGAGGTCCTACAAAAAATTGGGTTTACTTAAAATGATATAGACATAAGCTCTCTAGAAGAGACCAGGGTTAAAATATTTTGTGGCAAAGAAAAGAGTAAGATCGTATCTATCTACATAACATTTGAAAATATGAAAGTGTCTAGCAAGAACCATGATAAGTGTATGACCCATGGGGAACCACTACTCCAATAATTGTAGAAGGAAATAAAGTAGTTGGATTCAATAGTTAGGTCAATATAGTACCAAAATGGTTAGTATTAGTTGATCCTATAAAAAATTGTCAATCAAGGACACCATAGATCTAGAAACCATAAGAAAAACCAAGCAAGAAACCATTTTTCTCAATTAATATGTTACACCTGTGAAGGTTCTCACTATGCAAATAAATACCCTCAAAGAGTATAATCAAGCCACACCATGGAGAAGCCATCACACCAAATTTATGATGCTAGTGTAAATCATATCTTAGATGGAAAATCAACATTGATGCTACTAAATGGTAAGATGTTTGATTGAGATGTAAAAAAAATTGATAGATGATGGTGCCACAAATAGTTCTATTTTCACTAGTATTATCAAGACATGCCAAAAATACCTAAAATTTTGGCAAAAGCATGGAAATTTTAGTATGAATCTGGGTAAACCTACTTAGTGTACCAATTTTTATCTACAACATATATCACCCTACCTAAAGGATCTATTTTATATGGCATCTCTTCATGATTTTGACATTATCCTAGGGATGGATTGGTTGAAGGCATATGGAGCCTTAATCAATTTTAATGATACGTGGATGGATTACATTAACAAGGATAATAGGAGGGCAAGAGTTCAAACTGGACAAGGTTCTTTCCAACCCACTTGCTTTTAGCACGCAAATAAATAAATCAATTCAAAGAGGCAACTTACTTTGCATAGTGAATACCAATGGTAAGACTAGAGAAAAGTAAGATGAGGATTTTTTTAAGAAGCATTTAATTCTCCATGAATTTTGGGATGTTTTTCTTGAATATATTTCAAGTCTACCCACCTCGAAGATAATTCCTTTTCACTATTGAATTAATGCCCAAATCTGATCCCATTTCAAGGACATGTTATATAATGACTCCTATTGAGTTATAAGAACTAAAATTTTAGCTTTAGGACTTGTTGAAAAATGGTCTAATCATATAAAGTGTGTCACCTTCGGGTGCTCTAGTTTTATTTGTGTAAAATAAGAATGGTTTTATAAGACTATGTATAGATCATAGAATGCTAAGTAAGGTTTACAAAAAAGTACACTCTACCATAGATATATGACCCCTTTGATCAGCTAAAGGGAACTACCATATTTTAAAAAATAGATCTAAGATCATGCTATCATCAACTAAGGATTAAAGGAGAATATACCCATAATATGCCCTTTAAAACCCAATATGGTCACTATGAATTCATGGTGCTACCATTGGATAAATTAAGGCACCAGCTACCTTCATGAATCTAATGAGTAGTGTGTTTAAGAAGTATCTAGACTAGTTCATTTTGGTATTCATATATGATATACTAATCTATTCTCAAACTAAGGAATAACATGACCATCATCTCATATTAGTATTAGAAGTTCTAAGGAAGAATTAAATTTTTGAGAAACTAAGTAGGAGTTCTATACTCTATAAGTTTAATATTTAGGGCATATTATCTTAGCATAAGGTATTTTTGTAGATCCATAAAATATTGAAGCTATACTAAATTGACCTACACCTAAAAATGTGATAGAATTCAAGTGTTTCATGGGACTCACTGGTTATTATAGGTATTTCACAAGAAATTACTTTAACATTACTTATCAATCACCAACCTCTAGAAAAATGGAAAATAATTCAAATGGACGGTAAGTGTGAGGCCACATTTGAGACTCTAAAAAATAAGTTAACAATAACACCAATTATAAATATTTTGAATCCCATTTGGAAGTTCACTTTGTGTATAGATGCTTCTATAGAAGGTTCAGCGGGAGTTTTAACTTAGGAAGAAGTTATAGTGGCATATGAGTCTAGAAAAATCAAGAAGCATTACGTAAACTATGATACTCATGATCTATAATTGGCAACAATTATTCATGCCCTAAATTTTTTGAGGCATTACTTTTTGGGCCAACCTTTTGAGGTATATCTTTACCCAAACTTTAATGAATGTAAAATAAAGGAGATAGGTAAAATTATTAGCATAATATGAATTTGGTATTTGATTACATCAAATGGAAATAAAATAAGGTGGTAGATGCCTTGAGTAGGAGAAAGCACATAATTACCTTAACCTGAATCCATATAGATTTAATGGATAATATCATGAAAGTGTAGCTACAAGACCAATATTGCTTGGATTTTTAGGGGAAAATAGAAGGATATTCAAAAGAAAATGAGGATTTCAACATAAAATATGAGCTTTTATGATTTAAATAGCGGGTAGTTATACCTAAAGTTGATGACTTGTGAAGAAAAATCTTTTAAGAGGCACATAATTCTCCCTATTTCACTTATCTAGGAGGGTCAAAATGAGATAAATGATAAAAAAATATCTTCTATTAGGTTGGGATGAATCAAGATATCACTGAATTCTTATCAATATGTTTGGAATGCCAAAAATTGAAGGTATAACATCATTACCTAGATAGTAAATTGTACCCACATGAGATACCTATGGTAGATAATATCTATGGAATTTACTATGGGGTTACCTAAAAATAGGGTCCAACATGATGCCATCTAGGTAGTGGTTGATAAGTTGACCAAGGTTTCTCACTTCATACCAAATAATAACAAGTATGATGCACTGATGGTGGAACATAAGTTTACCAAATAAGTCTTCAGATTACATTAGTTTCTAGAGGTAATAATATTTTATAGGTATTCTAGATTCATGTCAAAATTGTGGCAAGATCTTCATCGTGTAGTGGGCACTGAGCTAAATATTATTTCTACATATCTTTCCAAAATAGATGGTCAAACCAAGAGGGTGAACAAATTTTTAGAATACATGTTACGCATGTACTACATGGATCAAAAGTCAAAGTGGGAAGAATTCTTGCATCTTGTGAAGTTTTCTTATAATAATATATACCATGCATCATTGGGGATGGCCCCCTTTGAAGCCTTGTATGGTAGAAGATGAAAAAATCATCTATCATGGGGTAATATATAGGATCAGATGATAATTAGTCATAATACTATATGGGATATGGAGGAACAACTTAGAGCAATTTTGCTTAGGCTTAAGGAAGTAATTGATCACTAAAAGAGCTATGCAGATTTGAAAATATTACCAATGAAATTATTTGTAGAAGATAGAGTCTTCATAAGGGTTAGACCCATGAAATACGCCATCAAGTCAATGAAGTTGGATCCTTGCTATGTGGTGATGTCTGGGATCATTAGTAAAGTTATTATGGTAGTTTATAGGCTCACTTTTCCATCCAAACTATCAAAAATACATGATACTTTCTACATATCCTTGTTTAAGAAGTATGTTGTTGATCCTACTCATGTGGAATGTTTCTAAATTGTATATAACAGATTCCATAGCCATTGAGATATGATTAGTTAATATCTCAGGGTTTTATCCAAAATTCCAAGGGAATGAACCCTAGAATAATTTAACGTCTAGTGGGACCAAAACTCATAGAATTTTGCTACTTGGGAAAATTATGGTGAGATGAGATCATAGTTTCCACTTTTAATTGAGTAGATTTATGTATGCTAATTTTAGTAGGAAACACAAAGGATTGTGTTTATTCCAAGGGTGGAAGTATGTAACACCCCTTCTTGGCAAAAATTTTGTGAACAATGAGCTATGTATTTATGTGATTTTGGAATGACACAATTTTTGTCATCCTAATTTAATAGTAGAATGATTGCTCCTTTTAAGCATGGAACATGGTACTGCTAATGTATCTATGGATGTAATATCAGGTACCTTATCCTTGGTAGGGATATGGGTAAACCACCTACCATGATGTATACCTAGGGAAATGATGATGATGTTTCATTCATTGGCAACTCATATTAAACATGGAAAATTTACTTTCATGTAGATGCATACCATATTATTATTATTTCCTACATTTAAACCATTGGGCTAGGACATTGCTTGCAATGCATCTCCTCAATGATGTTGTTTATAGCTTAGACTATCATAAAAAGGGCCACATACCTAGGTAAAAATAGTGGCATAAATCATGGATGTTATGCCTTGTTTGAGTGAGTTTCTTGTGAGAAAGAAAGTTTTTATGTCTCGATTAGCAATTTATTACTCTTGTTTTACTTGTATGAAAACTTGGTTTAAATTTAATAAATCAATCTTGTTATGGTTTCTTTTAGTTATATATATGTGTGTGTGTGTTACATTATTCAATTCCAAGCACCAAGTATTACACACATAAAGTGTAATATTATTTGGGTGCTTAAGGAGATGTTCACCCATGTAAGTTATTACTCCTCTTTTAAATATATAGGAAGGCGAGACATGAAGGAGGTAAGCACTTGAAGTAGCAATGGAGGCAAAGATAAAATTAGGGATAAAATAACAACGTTCAAAAAATATATTTGGAGGTAATGCAACCTGTGGTACAAGTGCTTTCTTTGTCTATGTTTGCACCATTCTAGTTTTTCTATGATGTGTTTGATTTTTTTCTTTTATTGTTGCTTTGTTTAGTTCTATGGTTATTTTTCGACATCGGCTTGGTGTTGCATCAACCCTCTTAATTGTGTGTGGCCTTGGAGGGTTGGATTATTTCCCATGATGCCCTATTTTCCTTCTCTTTAGCTGGTTGTTTTCTCTTTTTGTGCATGCATTTATTTTCTAGGTTGTTCACCAATGGGAGATTGTTTTTTCTTGTTGTTACCATTGTTGTGCTTTGTGGATTATTCATTTATTTGGATAACCTTACATCAGTAGAGGAATACTTGCTCATGTTGATCTATTTATTCATTTGTGTAGCATGGTGGATGACATCCCATAGAAACCCTAAATTATATTATTTTTGGGTTGGCCTTTGCATCTTTATGTCTCCTTGGAGATAATTTCAATTGGGTTGTTTTCTTTTCACCCTATGTGTTATCCTCAATTCCTTCATGTGCATTGGTCTTATATGGTTGAGTCTTTATTTAAACTTGTGTGTGGTAGTAATGCTTTATTTTTACTTGTGATCGGCTAACTGTATTATATTGCTCTAGTTATATTATTTGCATAATTCTATGTCTTTTTGAAAAGTGTTATGATGTAAGTTTATGATTATGGGATAGCATTGATAAATATGGCTAGTCTTCTTTTAGTAAGAGCTTATGAAGGTGGTTAGTGCTTGCTTGGATTAAAGCCTCGCCTTGCAAGCTTTTGAGGCTCATTTATGTGTTAATAAAGATGAAATATAGACTTGCTTGTAATGAGAACCTTATATTTGTTTAACCTAATTATGCTTGGCTTGGAAAGTAAAGAAAAAGAAAATAAATGAGGTAGCTCTTTAATTTTCAAAATATATATGGTTATAAAGGAATTTATGTACATTTTTTTATAAGACTTTTATGGCCTAAATAATAATAAAGTACTTTGTGAATGTTTGATAATGTACTTTGGTTAATTTTAAAGATGCTTTGAAGTTCATGTTTTATTTAAAGCTTTTTGATGTGAGTCAATATTAAAGGTATACTTGTTTTTTTTTGCTTTTAACAAGGTACGTATGCTTTTAAAAAATTGTAGTGGTGAACTTCTATTATTCTTGTTGGAATAGAAATTATTTATAATGATTCCTAAAATTCATCTGGATTAAGGGATCATTATAAATAGAAGTATGTCTTCTATTGGATTATTTTGAATGTTGTTTTTTGTATTTTAAGAGAAAGTATTAATAATGAGTCTTTAGATTTATGTGGATTAAGGAATCATTATAAAGAGAAGTATGGGCTTCTCTTGGATTGTTTTGAGTGCTATTTTTTGGCTCCAAATAGAAAGTACCTAAAATGATTCATGAGATACCACATGCTATAGGTAATTTGGAGGGTAGGACAATCCTCCAAGGGAGGTCCATGGTTTGAATCTCCACCCTACCAAATGCACAATGGGTATCCAAAATCGAGTTAATTATGTTGGTGTGGTCAGGTTCGGGTGTGACTCTCGGGTGATTTTGATGGTGTAGAACCCTCTAGTCATGGTTTATCTGAACAAGGTGACCCCACAAGAGGATTTTTTCTAAATTCAAAAAAAAAATAATGATTCATGAGATCTATGTGTATGAAAGGATTATTGTAAAGAGAAGTATGGGATTCTATTGGATTGTTTGGAATGTTGTGTTTTGGATAAAAAAAATAAAGTATTTATAATGATTCTTGAGATCTATGTGGATTAAGGTACCATCATAAAGAGAATTATATCCTTCTCTGAAATTGCTATGGCTTGATGTAATTTTGTTGGTTTAAATAATGTTTGTTTTATATATAGAAGGAGGATTCTCCTCTTCTAGTTTCTTATGCGTATGGTTGTTTGCATAATATTCCAAGGATAAATTGATGCTTCTATATGTAATGAAGACTAATTTAATCTTGTTGAATGGTGTTACTTTAAGTATGGAACTTTGGGGTTTTGTATTGATTAAGTTAAGCTTTTAAATATTGTTATATTGCTAATGTTAACTTGGAGTTGAACTCTTGAGTAATCTCTAGAGATGGTTGTTAATGAGCTTCCTTTAGCTACTTATAATATAAAATTATGTTAGGGTTATATGTTATCTTGCTAATGCATAAATGTTGATGGAAAGCTTTTAGGATACAATTTTGATAAAAACATATTTTGATTTATTTTTATGAGCAATTAATGTTATGCCTTTCATTTCAAATGAATAATGCAATGTTCTTTTATGGTTAGTGCTTTCATGAGGTCCTAGAAGGAGTTGCAATAATGCAATAGCTAGGACCTCATGAACCTGGAAGGAGTGATATGTATAAAATATCCAAGGTACTTGTGAGTATTCACACCTTGATTGAGAAGGATAAAGTATGTGGGAAAATCTAATTGCAAGACAACAGTGATGACTCCTTGGTCACGTAGGATCAAGAAGTCACATTAGTTTTCATTGAAGTGACAATAATCTTATTTAAACCATAGAGGTATGATAACCAAGCACTAAGGCTCTACTTTTAATAATCTATCTAAGATAAGCTAGAGTCAGGTTAGGTAATTGGCATACTCTTTTAAGTGTTATGGGCCTTAAAGGGTAATCCCTACATTGTGGTCGCATGGTCCTATATTGAATAAGGTATAGGAAAGGTGGAGGACTAATTGTGGAATCCTTCTAAATACCTAATTTTAATAAGGTGAACCCCAAAAGTTATGGGAGTTGGCCTCTACTGTCCATTGATTTTTATCTTTAGTGACTTGGAAACTCAAATGTGGTGAAGCCTTGTAAGCTGAAAAAAAATTAATAAGTGTGTCCCCCGTGTGAACCTATGTTTTATAAGTGGTCTTCAAAAAAATTGGGTTGGTATATTTGGGGTTTTTACATTATCATACCCTAACAACTTACTTTTTACCATTATATTTTAGTGCAATACCATCTTGTATAGGGTATTGACCCATTTTGATATATTTGGTCTAGATGACTAGTAGACATGCACAAATCTGATTGACAATAATAGGTTCATAAGCTCTCCATTAAATGTTAGTACTTGGTAGAATTTCTAGGCTTTATACCTTGGAAAAAATGTGAATCCAACATTGTATTTTGATGCTAGAATTTTCTAGCTCCCTTGATGGCATTAGATTTCTCAAAAGTTTGACCATATTTCACACTTCATCAAATATTGCATCCAAGTCAATGTAGTATTAGGTTCCATATGTTAATATATTTTTCTCCTCAGGGTGACATCAATTCCTCCAAAATTTTAGCCACCTTCTACACAACCAAAGTTTTACAATGATAGAATATCGAATTTCAGATAATCTTTGCTATTATGATGAAATTAGTTGTCTCAAAATTATTACCCATATAGTATGTCAGGTCTCTCTACCTTAGTCAATTCTCAATTCTAACAAGTAATATAATGTGCTAGACATCATAATGTTTTAGAATATTTGATTTTTTTAGCCTTCTAGAAAGTTTGATCCTCTTTACTTATCTAAAATCTGAAATTAGCCAACCAAAAAGCATAAGATTCCTTTGTCCTAATAAATATTTTAGTTTGGTATATAGGGAAATGCTAGAATATTTAAATTAGAAAAATTTTAGGTTTGGCCATGTATTGTTGAGATTTATATCTATCATGCATTGTCACTTGCTAGAGCAAGATCTTGCTTCACCAATCTATTTGTGTGACAATGATGCTTCTAGTCAAACTTGTGTGTTGTTGCCTTGGAAAATTTTGATCAAAACCTAAGAAAAATTGTAGTTTGACTAGATCTATGTGTAATATTATATGTGGATTATTGCATTGACCCATATTATTTATGACTTTTGAGGATTTATACTTGTAGAAAATAGGGAACCTAAATAGCCTTATATGTAGGACTAAATAGATGAAAATAGAACTAGAAGAGAAGCTAATAGAAAATGGACATTTAGGAAATAAAAAAGCTTAATGGTATATGAGATAGACTAATTTTAGAAGAGCGAAATGATAAATAAAGTGTGGATATGTAGAGGTGAATGGGTTTTGTAGCTACAACAAGGGTTTTAAATCATGTAGTAGAAAATACCTCTATTGTAGATCCATACCATTTTCTTACAAAATATGGGATTATATATAGAATGAGGAGGAAATGGTCTAAAAGAAGATAATTTTGAGGTTTATATAAGGATTTATGATGGATGGGTTAACAAGGGGTAAGAAGGGTGTTGGGAAATAGGAACTAGATACAAAAAGAGGAGAAATTTATAAGAAGAGAAAGGATTAGGTAAGAAGATACCTGAGTGGTAGTACCTCTAGGAAAATTGAATCCTTGTTGAGAATAGTTTACCACAACTAAAAGTTTCTTAACACCTAAGTGAGTTTCCATAGGTAAATATTCCAAAAACTTAGGGGTATGAGAAGCCTACTTAATTTTTTACTTTATTTCTAACATAATTATGCAGGTACTCCTCTAGATTGTAGACCCCTGTGCAACAATTTGGATATTCTAATATCTACATGGCTACTTATGCTCAGATCCTAGTTCTAAATGTGATTTTCATGCATGATCCTTGCCTCATATAGAATTTTCTAGTTTTTTTAGATGGTAGCAATAATTAGAGTCTTACTTGGCATCAACTTTTATCAGAGCTAGCACTGCAAAATTAAAATTACACTTCAAGCATCATTCATGTATTTTTCTTCATTGGGTATCACATGCTTTGCTTTATGATATAAGAACCATGGAATACAAATAATGACTTGTTGTATCATATTTATTCCTTCTCCTCATTATTTTGTTCCACCTATCACTTGTTGGATTCAATGGGATCAATCATTTTATTTCTTAGCATTTTACTCTGATGCTTTCTTTTATGTAGTCAATAGCCTCTCATAAATATTAGCCTTCTATGATGAAACCTTACATTTGGTTTTATTATAAAGCTACCAAGGTGTCATATCATAGACTTAATATGTCTTATACATATGCTTGTGTATCATCTTCACATAACCTCTTCACCAGCAAAAATACCATCTATTATTGTAAAGGAAGAATTTAGCTAGCAGATCCATTGGGCTATGGAGTCAAAAAGAAGTAATTGAGAGGTTGAAGGAAAAAAAGGATTTAGATATTTATGGCATAGGAAGAATGAATAATGAATAAAAATGGACATGGAATGAATGGAAGGAAAGGGATGAATTATGATATAGAAGGTGATGGGAGATGGATGTGTAATGGAGGGGGATGATATATTAACACTAAAGAATTTTATGTTTTTGATAACATTCATTGGTCTGTCACAACTTTCAGATTCACCTTTCTTCCTTCTCATTTGGTAATTTGAAATTTCAAATGGTAAAAATACAAAAAATATGGAGCCACCCCTTCCTGATTGAGAGGTTATTCTTTGTCTCTTCCTTTCCTAATAATTTAGATAAGTATCTATCTAATTGAGTTTGTAGAGATTGTAAAGTGATATGTATTGTAAGTCTGTTGCATTTATCAAAAAATATATCTCAACTCATATTTGCAAGAGAAAATGAGAGGGAAATTTTTTAAGATGTTGAAATTCTTCAAGACCTATAGCTTTGTATCCTCTTTAAGCTCAACCAAACATAAATTTTTATCAATATGTTCCTACCCCTTATAACACCTATACTTTGTTCTTTTGATAATTCTAGAATTACCTTGACATCGCCACATCCAATTATTAGAAGAGTGTAGTTCCTCCTACTAGTATTCAATAAAATATACCATAATTAAGCCAAAAAATCATAATCCGTAATAGAATAATTAGAAATGATTCAAAGTTGAAGGAATAAACCTCCTTATATAGACCCCTTGGTTGAGAAAATTCATCGATAAACTATTAGTTCCATCTCATTTTCTTAAAATTTAACCCTTCTAGCTTTCAAAAATGGATAGTACCAATGCACTTAAATCAACACTCCTCATAATTTCCCTTTATTCTCCTGATCCTACACACAACCCCATTTTAGGTGTCTACATATGCCTCTTTTTGGAATTATTTGTACTTAAACACAATGCAAAGAAAAAAATAGATGACCTAAAATGGCTGAGTTGATGATGGATGATGTTAATTTGAAAAATTCAATGTGAGATGCCCCAATCATAAAAAGGGTGCACATATTTAAATCATTGCTTCCAACACATTGATGAATTTGATTTAATCTTGGTAACCTTTTAGCCATGGGTAGACAAGTTTGATTCTACTCTTCAATTTTTATCATACCAAGTGTTTGTTTGATTTAAATATTTCTTGTTTTTTACCTGAACAAAAGGGCTTCTCATTGGTAATTATTCTCGTACAAACATAATTTCTAGTATTGAGTGTTTGAGTATTGACTTTATTTGAGATGATAATTTTGGAGGTATTGAATACTCCCTCAAGTGACAATATGATGAATAAGAATATGAAATGATGATAGCGACAAAGTTCTTGATAAAGATGAAGTCGTTAGCATGAAAATTAGTGTGTGAATTTTGTTGTTTTTTTTATGAGTAACCTTATGGTAATCTACCCATCCTTCAAAATTGCATGGATAACCAATAATTGCAACCACTAGGTGACTAGAGTAAATCACTAGATACAAGGTTCACTCAAGACTAAGCAAGCTACTCTATTATTGAAAAGAAAATCCAAATTTATTGCATGAAATAAAAAGATATTCTAAATATTTACTAGAGGGGTTTAGTGCCTTTTGATATTTTTGAAAATGACCAAAGGGGTTTGGTTCCTTTGGATATTTTTGATTTTACATAAGGAGTGTCTACTTTGGATCAGTTTGAATTGATTTTACCAAAGGAGTGTGATTCCTTTGGAGCCATTTTAATTGAGTGGGAGCCTATATTTTAGATCATTTTGGATGCAAGTTTTGAGGACCCATAATATTGCAGCCTGTGAGAATTCTGCACCATGGCTTACTTATTATGTATGATATATATGAGATGATGCCTTATGGACCTTATTGTGGTATTGATTTTTATTTATGTGTATGGATGAAATTAATGCATTAATATAATAGATGATGATTAAAAATATTATTTCTAGATTGATATTGATGATGCATGTATGTATGTTGGATAAATAAGATGATAGAGCTATTATGTATGTATGGAACTAGGTATGTATGTGATACATTAATAATTGATGACATTTTGACTGATGCAAAATGTGAATGCTTGTTAACATAATGGAACAAATATAATGAATTTGAGATGCAATGACAAACTAAGTGTAAGAATAATTGAATGTATGAATGTCACAAATAAATATTTTAAACAATTTCATCAAGGGTATGCACCCTAATAGAAACTAAGCAAGAATAGAGTGTGAAATGCAAAAGTGTGAATGTGTCAAATGGTGGATAGCAAGAGGTCACAATTTAACAAGCCTAGGGGACTCAAAAACCCTAGTTGATTGGCCAAAAGTTGTATACTAACCATGCAAGAACCTGAAAGATAAAATTCTACTAGGAAGACAAAGAAATTCAATGTCCCTATGTGTGCATAGTGAATTTTTTTTTGACTTTGTACTTGGTTGTAATTAACTATTTGGTAATGCAATCCATAAAAAGTTAGCTCATAACATTGGTCTATACAAAATAAGATCACTAATAGGATATATGTGTCACCACGCATAAGGCTACTCCACTACCAGGCAGACATCTATAGTCTATTTTTGGTGATGGAGATTAGCAAAACTTAGAATTCCAAAGATTCAAGCTCTTTTCCTTCTTTTTTTTAGGGGGGATACTTTCTTGATTTGAATTAAAGCAAGGGATTTTATTTTCTTTTTGAGGCTTTTACTCATTTTTGAGAGGATATAAAGGGACTTTTTTGAGGGCTTGCTCATTTTAGAGAAGAGCAAGGGATTTTATTGCTTTTGGGACTTGCTCATTTTGTATAAGAGCAAGGAATTGTTTTTGGGAGGGTGAGGAGGAGCTTGTACTTTTGTCATTTCCCAAATTTCTAGACCATGTGCATGATAGGAAAGCAAGGGAAAAATTTTGCTTAAGGGGCAAGAACTACTTTATAGTTTCATATTTCTTTATTCAAAATCATATTTAAGAGTGTGAAAATGTATTGGGATTTTGAGATAAGCAAGGTACAATAAATCCAAGATCCTACTGCCAAAATCTATATGGATTTCTATAAAATATGAAAGGAAACTAGGGACGATTGAACGAAAAATGCCATGGCAGTGTTGAAAATTCATTGGTAATTCTATGTTTTTGTGTTTTTCGTTAATTTTGTTTTTTTTTTATTTTATTCATAAAATACCCACAAGTGGATACTATTAAGAGTTTCAATCTCTTAAACATCCTCAAATATAAATAGCAGTTAATTTTCCCTCCCCACTCTCATGTGGAAATAGGTAGTTAAGAATCGGTGGGCACAAGTGTTGAGGTGGTGGATGGGGTGGAATTGGAATGATGGGGTGGATGTATGCAATGAGGGTATTTATCACATGGAGGGAGTGAATCTTAATAAGAACAAAATTGGATGAAAGAGGGGTATGAAAATTGGATATGTGAGCATATTGAAAATTGAATGTGAGTGGGCATGCAGTTGTGATGTGATTTTTTGTGGTTGTGAATGAGTCTCCCAAGTGAAAGGAGGAGGTGTGATAATGCGGATAATGATGAGAAGGATAGATTATTAAATTTGGAAGGATATAGGACTGAATTGGGAATGAAGTATTTGGAAGTGAAGTAAAGAAATATATAGAGGAGGATTGAGGAAGAACAAGAGGGATCCTAGTGACTTAGATATAGTTCAATTTTTGTAAGTCAATCTAGAATTTGTTGTAAGACAAGTGGATTTGGATTTGGAGGTGCATTAGTATGATACATTGATTGAGGTGATGGATCTAGATACCAAAAAGAGGGGAAATATTGTGGAGATTGTGGTTGTGGTGGGTGAGGTGCACAAAGAGGATGGTATAAGTGGTGATGGGATGATAGAATAGGTGGAAGAAGTGGTGTTTAAAGTAATTTTGGCAATGATCAGGTTGGGAGAAGTGGTGGTAGATATGGTTTTGGAAGTAGTTGTGGTAAATGAGGTGTTGGAATAAGGGATGATAGAGAAGAGGGGGATTGTTATGTAGAGTTCTTCATGGTGTTGTTGTGAGCATATGGGGTGAGATGGTTGAAGGGACCTGATGTTTTAGGCTTGAACATGAGTTGCCTAGAGAATAAACCCTCTAATTAGGTGAGGGATAATGGTGAGGCATGAATTGGGTATATGATGAGGTAGGTGGAGTGGGAAGGATAGGTGGGAGAGACCCTATTGGTGGAGGAAAAATGACAATTGGGCTCTCAAATGGGTTAGGTTTGAGTTAGGTGGTGGTATGACACTCTTAATTGGTTGAGGAGGAATGAGATTGACATTTTTTTATGGGAAGGGTTTGGGAAATAGCTCAAAGAGTACCACACTCAAGGTGATGGGAGAATTGATGGAAGATGTAGAAGGAAAGGATGGGTGATGGATTGTTTGATCTTGATGAGGGGATAAAGATATTGTGTCAGGTTGAATGTGCAGTAGTTCTAGGGATGGGAATGGTGAGTTAGGTGGAAGAGAAGGGCTAGTATAATGGTCATGAAGGACTTTAGAATTGATGGGGGTGATGTAAGGATGCATAGGTAGACTACGTGATGGGGTAGAGAGAGTATTTTAAAGTTTAAGGGAATTCGAGTGGTTATGATGGTTGGATGTTATTTAAGGTTTTAGAGGGAAGGGGATGGATGGTGATGATTTGGAAAGAGTTGTTTGGTGAAGGTTTATGGGATGGAACTTTGAGGGGGTTTACTGAGTAAGATGTCTTAGAAGGAGTGGAGGGCATAATAATAAAGGTTGAAAGCTCTGGTAGACAAGTAGGAGTAGTTGGAGAAGATGTCATAGAAGATGAGTATGAGGAGAAGGTACTTTGATAGCTTGTGTGATGATGGATGTAGCAAGATATGGAGGGATTTTTTTTGGTTCAAGGTTAGGTTGAATAGTGTAGTGCTCCCAAAATGGAGTATTTTATGATGTAGCAGAAGGGGTAGATAAGGTAGGAATAAGGTGGTCATGACTTATAATTCTCCCAAATACTTTGTGAGATGAGATATTATTGATGCTATGCTCTTGATGTGGCCTAGTTGTAGTAGTTGAGACCCTATTATGTGGTTGTTTTGTCCTAGGTTGATGATTTCCATGGCTTTGGTGAGTGGGTGCTAAAGTATTTTTGATGATAAGGAGCCATTAGTCAATTGTGTCTTGCACATTGTAATGGAATGTTGGGCAATTATTAATATCATGACCACATTGGCAATGGAAGACACAAAATTATTTTGTGTTAACCCCTAGAGATGTGGATTGATGCGCATCATGGGGTATTTTATCGAGTGAGGAGATTATCCCTTTATTAACAAGATTCCAAAATATGGATGACAAAGACTTCGAAAGAGGTGTGAAGTAATAATGGAACTAAGGAGAAATATGTGTGGAGTGTGAAGTAGATTGCTTGTGTTACTGATATGATAGTGGACTAGCTTGGGATATTGGAGATGGGGGTTGATATGAAGGTTGTTGTAGTTGTTGCAAGTGGTGTGAAGGTTGTTGTGGAGGTGATTGAGGAGAATGATGTTGTGGAGGTGATCTTGATTTATAGGTGGGTTTAGATTGATGATAGGAGGGGGATGATGGTTATTTATGGGTGGGTTTGAATTGAAGATATAAAGGGGATAATTATGATTTATGGGTGTCTTTGGGTTGATGATATGAAGGGGGTGATTATGATTTATGGGTGGGTTTAAATTTATGATATGAAGGGGTTGATTGGGATTGATGGGTGGTTTTGGATTAACAATATGAAGGGAGTGGTGGATATGTTTTGGTATGGATGATTGGTGATATGAAAGGCATTATTGATGATGTTGTGGTATGGATGGTTGATGATATGAATGATACAGGTATTAGTGAGGTAGATGGTATTGGAGGGAATAAGCCATGGAAGATGAAAATAGAAGGGTCTGCAAGAATGATGGAAGAAAAAAGGTATGAATGGTGGAAAAAAATAAAATGAATCCACTATCTAATAAGGTCAATAAATCTATAAACAAATCAATCAAACAATCAATTGTTTATTTTTTGTTTTAGATTTTGATTGATTTTTTTTTAGTGTGTTTTTGGTTTGAAACTCTACTCCTAAAAACTAAGATAGATGAAATGAAAGCTACGAAAAGATATTTTGCATGTCACATCTATCAAGGACTATGACACAAATGGTAAACATGGCTTCTTATGATGATGGATCGACAATGGGTAATGTTATAGGAATAGTAAATACCACCCCAAAGGGGGTTGACCATGTTGCTAAAGACTACTTCTTTCCCAATCGAGCTTTCACTTCACACGTGGGTATGCTTGGATACAAAAAATAACTACACCATAATTATTAAGACATATGGTTAAGGGGCGTCTATACCTAACCTAATTTGGGATGCATCCAAAAGTAGGGGGCTTCTCAATGAGGAAGTCTAATTAACCACTCATAGGGGCTACAATGGTATTTAGGGAGTGATATAGCGAAAGGAGATGAATTCCAATGTTTCTAGTCTCAATTGGAGCTTGGTGATGGAATCCAACCTTTCCAATTTTTAAATGATATGTGGTGTGTGTGACACTCTTTTTATTTCTAAAAATAAAATATAGAGTACATGATGAATCTAATAATGCAAACTATGATGTATATATGCATTTATTTTTATTGCATGAAGATCTGTCTTTTTATCAAGAAAAAATACAATAAAATAGTGTTGACAAAGGGACCATATCGACCTGAGATGATTATAGACCTGAGATCGTATTGACCTGAGATGATCTCAAGCAAGGACAATCTTGACTTGAGATGGTCATAGTCAGATAGAATTAAAACTAAAAATGCATGTAGTTTAAGCTAAGTATTTTTTTCCCATTTAGTACTTATTTTTCAAAATCTGAAATGTAATAGGATTAATAATGAAGGAAGAAAATACTAGCTTGGAATCTTTTCGTTCAATGTGGAATGTAGATTTGTAGTTGTTTCAAGCTTTTGATCAGCAATGTTTTTGGTGGTGTAGTTTAGGACTCCTTCCTTGAGCAAAATTTTTGGCCTTAGGTTAAGACCATATCAGGATAATATGATTTTAAAATAAGGATCATCTTGGGTTGATATGGTTTCAAAACAGGGACCATCTCAATTTGATACAATTTCAAAACAAGGACCGTCTCAGGTTGATAAGATTTTGAAACAAGGACCATATCATGTTGAGACAGTCAACAACAATTAGTAATGTAATTAAAAATAGGGACTAGGTCCCACCATGATCAGAATTTGAAAGCACAAAAACTTACACCATATAGAACATATAAATTGAAACATGATGAATAACAATAAAATGGATCTTTTATTAATTTATATTTTCAATATATTACAAAAGCATCCCCTCGAGGGATCTTATTAGTCATAAAAATATTATAATAGATCAATTAGAATATTTCTAGGTGCACTCTAGAATATTATTGAGCTAGCACAATATTTTAAGAGAGGGTTTTCTTGTGATTGTCGTGTAAGAGTTGAATTCAAGATCTTTAATTTTCCTTGAAAACCTGTAATCTACACATAAGGCAAACAAAATTAAATCATTAGAATAGGATGGGTCCACCATGGTGGGCCCTGTAGTTAACCTAAAAATGTAAAATCTAAATGAGAAATAGATGCATGCATGTAATGATAGAAATCTAAACTACTATAGGAATAAGAAATGTAAGGATCTAGGCTAAAAAGTACAAACAATATGAAAATTGATCACCTGATTGAGAACATCTCGGGTTGAGATGGTCTTGTATACAGACCATCTCAAGGTGAAACGATCACTATCATAGACTTGTAATTCTATGAAATTAGATTTGGGCAGTGTTGGAATGACACAATATGATTTTATCGATAGATTTGGTGAGTGTAGTTATGGGTTAGTTGGTGTGATTGATCTAGAGTAATGGTGTTGATCAAGTCATGATGAAGAAGGAAGCCTTGAAAATTGTGTGGAAATATAGTAGCATGGATGCAAGCAGTTTAGTGTTCAAAATATATATTCTTAAATGGAGGGGGGAAGCCTCCATTTTATATCCTCCTTGGCATACAGCCAAAGATGCAAGTGACAATTAGGGGTAGCCTCATTGCCACTTTGCAGGCGGTAGGGGTGACTATAGGCCATTTGACATAGTGGTAAACCTTTTGCCATGCTAATAGGTAGTCCCACCACCTGATTATTCCTTTTTGATTTTGCATGCACGTGACTATCTCACTTTGAGATAGTCCCAACTTAGAGATCATCTCAAGTGAGATGATCATGCTTTCCATGGGGAAAAATTCTCTTTTTCTAGGAAAATATACCAAATAGTCCTAAGGCTGCCCTAGGTGGGTTATATGGGTTAGAAGGAGGTCTTTTGGAGAGTCTCCTTGTGATTACACATTTTAGGTGTCTACAATACCTTTAAAATACCAACAATACAAGATATTACCAATGACAACAAACTGATAGGCATGTTGCCTAAAGTTTTTATGCTTATTATGATTTAGGCTAATAGATTTGAATTCTTAAGAAAGGAAAATATGTCTTTATACCAAGGATCACATAGAGAGGAAGTATCAATAAAAATAACCTGTAATGGAATTTAACTAGACTATAATTTTACAAATTTTCTAATTTGTGAAATAATGATTATAGGTCATTCATAATCTAATTGAAGAGAAATAAAAAAATTACTTATGGACATATCATCAACATGATGATTTCTATAACAAGGAATAATATCAACAATGATATTATAAAAAATAACCATTAGTTTGTCAATAATTTCCATATATGACCTTAACTTTTTTTCTTTACTTTGGTGGAGACCATTGACTTGATTAATGACTAACCTAAGAATCCCAAAAGATAGATGTTATATTTACTTTTAGCGATAAATTTGTGTGGAGATCAAGGATAAATGCTTCATATTACACAATATTATTAGTGTAATAATATTATAACTTGAAGGACAAAGGAAGGATTTGTTATTGTGGTGAGAAAAAAAAAAAACCCTATCCCTTCCCTTGCTCCTTTGATGTAACAAGTGCCATCAAAGTATTAGGTCCACAAGTAAATTTTGTTAATTTTACAACTAATATTGCAACTGCTAGATGATTAGTAATGACCTGATATTTTATTGACTTTTAACTAATGAGTTTGAGATCAAATTCACTAGGGATTATAATCCATTTGGAATTTAATGTTGAAAGGTATGTTTTTGACACAAGGTGTTATAACGGATAAAATCTTGTAATGAGAAAGTTTTTATGATTGGAATGTAGTGAATCCATCCATAAGTAACAATATTTTGCATCATGTAGAAAATTCAACAATCATGTTGATGTTGCATAAAGGGAAACATTAATTGGGACATGCTTTATTGATGTTAAAAATTGGTACAAATCCTAATGGTACGCCCATTTTGGTGACAAGTACTATATTATAAATATAGTCAAAGTAGTGAATGGATTTGATAAACTCAAATTCAACAAGCTTTTGGAGCTCTTTCTTAATGAGTAGAGCAACTATAATATGTATTTATTGCAATTTTTGACTCGCTACAACTAAGGATTTCCTATAGACCATAGTGACCTAGCTAGGTTTTGGCCTCTAAGGGATATTTAATACCATATCCATAAAGTGCTAGGAATTTTGCCTCAATATCCCATATTGTAAGCATTTTCTTAGGTATAAGATATTGGTCAAAAAAGTAGCATGAGGTAAACTACCTTTCCATTAGGCAAGGGATACAACCATGAATCTTCTTTTTATTAGTAGTACTGACATAGAAAAAGGAATAATTCTATATTTGTATCGTTTTACCCTTATTAGAGGGTAAGTATATGGTTTGGGGAGAAGGTGGGACTTTGGCTAGGACCACAACTATTTTCTCATTATCTTCATCATTAGGGTCTATTTGATTAATATTTTATTTTATTTTGTTTTTGGTAAATAAGGTACTTTATACTACTGGTATGGTTTTTAAGGATTCCTTAACCTAATTACAAAAGCAACCATTATGGCAATGTAATAATTAAATATAATCTAAAAGACTTTAGTAGGGTATATGCTGACATAAGCAAGATACGAGGACATAGCCTCTGACTTGAGATTCCAAAAATTATAGCAGTAACTATAAAATGAGGACGTTGCCTCAAACTTGAGGATTCTACCATAACAGATACAATGTTTTAAAAAAAATATATGACTAATGATGTGCATACTTCCATGTAGGGAAGACGAGAAAACAAAAATATTTATATAGTCGAACCAAACCAAGTAGTCGTAGGAACAACAAAATAAGGAATGAGGAAATTAGTCCTCAGTTGAGGTTTTATCCTCTTACTTAGTATCATTCTTCTTGATGTCATCAGGCTCATCTTCCCTGGGTTCAGTATTCACCATCATCTTATCCACTTCAGAGCCTCCATCTACTTCCTGACTAGGCTGGCCACTGTAGAAGAGTTTTTGTAGTCCTTCTCTGATGTCCATCATGTAATTTACCATTGAACTCATCATTGTAGTGGTGGATGAAATGATGAAGTCCTTAAGTTGTTTTTTGTCATCCTGCATTTCTTCTTCATCATTCAAAATATCTATGATGTTGCACCTGGTGGCCATGTTTTGAAGCCTATCTGACTTCCTCACCAGTTTTTCTACACTGTCAAAGCTGATGTTTTTCCTTGCTCTCAATTTGGAAACATCTTGCATAGTCTTTTTATTCCTCTCAACAAGGAGAGGTTTGACCATGAGGGATTTAACAAAGCTGGCTATGACAGGGTTAGGATTAGGGCTTTTGGCCAAAACATAAGTATAGATAACTTTGTACATACCCTGATGCTGGGGAGGTCGTGACTTTTCTTGTCTCTGTAGGATGTAATGGCATGATTCATGAAATTGAGGAATAATAGGGGAATGTTGAGGGGGTTAATATATCTGAAATGATTAACGAAGGCCAATTGATAGGTTTTGAAGGCTTTTTTAGGGTTGTCAACTGTAATTAAGTCCATGATAGGTTTGATCACATAGTACCAAGGAGAATTGAATTCACTCCTAAAGATGTCAAGGCTCTTGGCTTTTTTTAGGATTTTTTCATTTCCTTGAAACTCTGCTAATTCAACCTCCCAATTATGTTTATGGCGGTGGATGGAACAACCCTCGGGGTTTTGGCCAGTGATGGACACTAAAATATGGACATCAACAATGAAGTTTCTACCATGCACAGAGATGGCCCCATTGTCCCAAGTATCAAGGAAGGCAATGGTGATGTCAAGGTCATTGCCAAAAAACATATGGAGGAAAGGGAAAAAGTTTATGTCCTAGAGGACCTTTTCTGCAATGGCATCACAAAAAAGATATTTGGGCTTGAGGAAATCACTTGACATGGTGGGAGTGAGAGGGTGACTAGTGAAATGCAGATAGGGACTGGAGAAGGGTTATGCATAGTGGCGAATATTCACCAATTGGACGAATATTAGGATTTTCAAAATTGAAAATTGGTGAATATGAGGACCCTCGACGTCGGCCCATTCTCTTAAAATTTTTAGGACCAGATTTTTCTTAGGGTCAATTCACCACAATATATATCCAAATATAGGTATATTTGTACTCTTTGGAAAACTCTTTTTAAGTCTAATCTAATGTTGGTGTTTTTATGAAGTTATAAGATGATCTAATAGGTCAAAAGTGTCCCCAAATATGATCTTAAATTTTAGGGATTCAAATACCCCAATGTTTGGTATAAAGATGCTCAATTTGATTTGCTTAGAATTCTCCATGATTCACCTTGATTTTTATTAGGATTCACCATTTTTTTACAAGCATATTTTGAGTCCAACCCCTTATGCATAACCCTGGACTAGAGGAAAGAATATATATGAGGGAACACGAGCGAGTGAAGGGTGAAGTGATAGGTATTAAAAGGACAGTGATATGGGAATGGGGCCCAGCGAGGAGGTGGGTGGTGAAAAACATAGCTAAGAAAAGCAGGGAAGGGGAAGACCAAGCATGGAGGTAAAAGTGAAGTGACTCATGGGAAGGGGGGCTTACACGCATGACAAGGCAACCACCTCATGTAGGGACTCACATTAAGGAAAAATGTGGGCTTAAGAAACTTGCCACTGTTAGGAGAAACTGTCATGATAGGTCTAGGGAGACTGGTAAGGAATGGTGCACATCCCAAGATACTAGGGGTTATAAATATCAAGGATTATGAATCCAACCTATCATGACAGTTGGCTAAGGTGGAGTTCTATTTTTTCTACCACGTCATGCCACTATGAGTTTGGAAAATACCCTCATCACAGATATCTACGATGAATCAATAATTGGAGATGTTTGCACCATAGGATGTGTGGTTCTGGATCTGAATCTTGTGTGAAGTATTAAAAAAATTACATCTTTGGGCATATTCATGATATATGCATTGGTAAACGTAAATCAAGACCTACAAAGGTTGAAAATACAATGCCAAAAAATGACAAAAATGTTAGCATGCATTCCAAATAAAGAGGCCCAATGGGGGATAGCTAAGTGGCAGCAGGTGATGAAGTGGTGGAAGTGGTGGGGTTAGTGGAAGATGATGTGGTATTGCGAGTGGGAGATTAAACGACAGTTAATGGGGGTGGAGGGGATAGGTATATGGATACAAAGAATGTGGTAGGGCATGTGGATGCTGAGGTGGCATTCAACATTATGAATGATAGGGGCAGTTTTCCAAAAACCATGATGAATAGGAATAATCATGTGGAGCGTGACACTTTCTGCTAACCTATTAATATTAAGCATGAGGATAAGGTTGGCTATCCTAAGGAAGGACCTCCTATTGAGGAAGGTTAATTTTTTTTCTCTCTTGATCTACAATGGCTTGAAATTCCTCTGGGATTTTGTCATACCAGATCTAGGAATTGGTCGTGTTGACCCCAATATTATCTAACTTATCAGTGACCCTATTAGATTCTCTAAAAGTATGCTAAAAGATAACTTCTTGCAATTCAAGGACTAAGGTCCTAGATTCCTCAATATAGTATCTGACTCTCTAGGAAGATCTATAATTTTTGTTCTTGAGGTAATTAATAATGTTAAGGGAATCACCTTCAACTATTAGTTTGGTGCAATGGTTCTTGGAGAGGCATAAACCTCTCCACATGCTTTTGGATTCAACATCGTGGTTAGTCTAATCACCTATCCCCTCCACAAAATCTAGGATGATTTATCCTTTGTGGTTTCTCAGGACACCTCTAGCCCTGGATTACCCTTTGTAGCTCCATAAAATTTGAGTTTGTGCCATCCTATCGGAGGAGGTTTCTAGATAGACTCAAGAAAAATGTTAGCAGAAAGGCATAAATCTTCTAAGGATAAACCTAGCTCTATGTCAAGGTCGGACTTAGCCTTGGAAGGAGGTTTGGAATCTAGGGTAATAAGAGAGGATTTTAGAGGAAATGATCTTAGGGACCTTGGTCCTATTGGAGAAAAATCTACTGTTTATTTCAAGCCAAATTTGCCATAGGAAATGGTGAAGGGACATCTTCTAGAATAACTTGAGGCAGCTATCATGGAATGTGGAAGGCCAATGGATGAAAAGATCTCTTATGGGGTAGGGTCTAACCCACTGAATATGGAAGAATGGCAAATGGAATCAAGGATCGAGGAGGAAACAGGGCAATGGAGTAAGAGGTGTGAAGTGGATTCCAAAGCATTGTGGCAGAGGTAGCATCTATTGGGGATGGGTAAGCCTTTTTTCATGAGATGGTCAATGGCAAGGATATTCTATTGGATGGAAAGCCACAAAAAAAATGAAATCTTAGGAATGAGATGCTTAATACAAACACAGTTAAAAGGAAGCAACAAATCCTCATTGTCAAAAAGGAGAAGATATTTCAATTTAATAGAGAATTCTCAACTCTTAGTAAGTTCCCAAATGAGCTAGTCCACAAAATTATATGAGGGAATGATAGTGGAAGAGAGGAGGTAATTCAATAGATTAGACTAAATGGGAAATGATGGATTGGAAATGGTTATCCACCTTGGGCTCCTACTCTGAGAATTAGAGAAATCAAAAACCTTGTGTCCTACCCTGTCATCAGTAAAGGGTTTGAGTTTGGATAGTATCAAATCATTTTGGAGGGGTTATTGGATGATCCATTTGTCATTCTAGAAATCAATATTTCTCACATCTCCCATTTTCCACTTTATTCCTTTCTTAATGAGGTGCTTAGTACCAGTTATGCAGTTCCAAAAAGCTAACCCCTTGTTAGGGATGTTCTCATTGAGGAAATCGCTATTCTGGAGGTACTTTCTTTTGGCGATGGAAATCCACTCAATGTTATCTCCTGAAACCAATCTCCAAGCTTGCTTGGTAATCAAAACAATGTTGAAGGAATGAATTATTTTTAGCCCTATTCCTCCTTTTTTTTGGTTCTGCAAACCTTGACCTAGGCTACCATATGGATTCTTTATTTGTTTTCAGCTCCAGTCCATAATTTTTTTTTTGAATTTTCTCTATCTTTAAAGCAACTATCATTGGAGCTTTGAAGATAGATAGGAAATATATAGGGATGCTTTGCAGAACAAGAATAGTTAGAGTACTTTTAGAATCTTGGGACAAAAGGTTTCCTTTCCATCCTACAAGTCTTTTTTGGATGAGGTCTGTAACATTGTTCCACATAGAGTTTGCAGGTTGCCCACAAAAGAGAGGTAGGCCCAGATAAGTGGCTGGAAGGTTCGCTATAGGGCAATCTAAAATACTTGCAATATTGATCTATCTTTGCATGGGAGTATTGAGGAAGTACAATTTACTCTGGTTGAAGTTGACTTTCTTACCAGCAACTACTTCATAAACTTGAAGGATGTATTTAATAACTTTAGCTTCAAAAAAAATTCTACATGTAGATTGAATAGTTCTTCCTAGTGCTTTGGATATGATAATGAATAAGAACGAAAATATTAGATCTCCCTGCTTGAGACCTTGGCTACTTTTGAAGTAACCTTTTGGAGAACCATTGATGAGGACAGAGAACCATGGGGAAGATATGAAACTTCTTATGAGGTTGACCCATTCATAATGGAAACTCAACTTATGCATAATAGCTAAAAGGAAGTTCTAGTTGACTCTATCATAGGATTTATTCATGTCAAGCTTGAGTATGAAAGTGGGATTTTATTCTTGAAAACATAATGGAGAGCTTCATGGATGGAGATGAATCCAATCGAGGATGGATCTGCCTTGAATAGAGCTTCCTTGGAAAGGGTCAATAATGGTGGGTAGGATGGTCTGCATTCTAGTGGCCAAGATTTTTGTGAGGATTTTATATGTGACATTACAAAGGCTAATGGGTCTATAGTCAGGAAGGGACTTGGCGGCTGGGTTTTTAGGAATGAGGGCAATGAATGTGGAGTTAAAACCTTGAGGAACTATTTTGGAGGACTAAAAATATTTAATTTCCTTGCAAACATTAGGACCGATAATATCCTAGAAGGTTTGAAAAAGCGAGGGGGGAAACCATCTGGTCCTGGGGCTTTATCGGGATTCATGGAGAAAAGGGCATATTTAATTTCATCATCCTAAAAAATAGCAATAAGAGAGGAGTTGACCATTTCAAGAATTGAGTTAGAGGGAATGTGGTGAAGTAAAGCTTCTTGGGATGTAGCTAAGCAAAGGTTATCATCCTCAAGCATATTTTTAAAATAAGTGCTAGCTTCATTCCTTATTCATATATATCATTCGTGAGGTTGCCATCACCTTTAGTTAGTTCCTTGATGTGGTTGTTCTTCCTATTTCTAAGGGTGGACATGTGAAAGAATTTAGTATTTGAGTCTCCTTATTTGATCCAAAGAGCTCTGGATTTTTGATGCCAATAGGTCTCTTCGCAGGCAAGAACATTGTGATACTTATCTAGGATCTATTTTTGCTCATTCCTAATGTGGACTTCTGCTTTCCCATTTTGAATTTTGGTGTCAATATGATATAATATTTCTTTGAGAGATTGTTTGTTGGCAAAAATATTACCAAAAACTTCCTTATTCTAGATTTTTAGATCTTATTTGAGGCTTTTGAGTTTCTAGGCTAATATGAAGGAAGGAATTCCTTGGATTTCTTGTTGCCAACTGTGAGATACTCTTTGATGAAGATCAATATGATGAAGCCACATAGCCTCAAATATAAAAGACCTTTTATAGGGGTTAGATTTGTCAATGTCCAGGATAAGAGGATTATGGTCTAATCCAAATTTTGAAAGAGGATCTAAAGCAACATATCCAAAATACTGAATATATTCTAGTTAGAGGAACACCCTATCTAATTTGACTTGAATGTGATGTGATCCAGATCTTCTGTTACTCCAAGTATATCTAGATTTTCTGAGATCTAAGTCCATTAAGCAATTTTCATTGAAAAACTCATTAAAATCCTCCATGCTTTTTTATCTGAGGAATAAAGGGGGGTGTTGAAATCACCTGCAACAATCTAAGGAATGTTTTAAACGGAGTCTTTCATACTAGTTAGGGTATCCCACAACTGAGCTCTCTTGGTAATAGTATTGGGAGCATAGACATTGGTGAGAATACAAGATGAATTTTTGTTAACATCATGAAAGAGGATGCTAAGAAGCCTATCACTAGAATGGATAAGACATCCTTCAACTATATTATTGTCCCATAAGCACATAAGACCTCCAAACATACCTCTAGCATCACTGACCACTACACCTACATTCTTCCATTTTTCTTTAGCTACTGAGGCAAAGCTATTGGCATTGATTTTTTTTTCTTGCATGATAATGATATAAGGTTTGATATCCTTTCTCATAGACTTTACAAGTCTTTGTTTGACTGAACCATTGAGGCATCTCACATTCCATGAAAAAATCTTCATTTAGAAGATTTTGGGGCTTTCTGCCTCCTCTCCCATTATGGTGAGGAGGTTTGGAGCTTTTACTCTCTTCCTTAGAGTGAGATATAATATTAGGAAAAAGGGTTTAATGAATTCCATTTACAATGTCTTCTGCTATTTAGGAACTCCATATCTCCTCTCTAGATGGCCTACCTCTTTTCTTTTCACTACAAAAATCGACGAGATATTTTGTAGTACTTCTAGTTTTCTTGGGGCTGAACTTATAGGGAATGATTTATTCCAAAATAGGGATCTGAGGCCTAATAGTATGGCTTAGGCTAGGTGATATTATTTCCTCCATGGGATTCTTATTGGATATGGCTACACTTTCATCTTGAGGGTTGCAAGATGGTCCAGATTTGGAAGGGGTTTTGACAAAACTAAGGTCATTGTTCAACTCAAGGGGAATTTGAGGATCTGGATAAATATTGAGACCGGATTAGGTTTTCAAGGGAGGGATATTTTCCTCTTGATGGATGGGCATAGAAGACAAAGAGATTTGAGAATTGGCAGCGTCATCATTTTGAGAATCCTCAGAGGGATGTTTTGGAATAGGGGAAATCAAGGCATTTCCTTGGAGAAAATTATTAGATTCGTTTAAGATATTAAACTTGTTAGGAGACATGAAAGGGGAACTTACATGATGGATCTTTGAGTTTGCCATTTTATTGCCTTTGAGATAATGAGGCCCTTCTTAATATTTAGGGGGATTTTGCTGTTACTGGTAACTTTTTCCTATCTGACTTTGTTGCTGCCATGTCTTCTAGATTTTGGAATACCCACTGTTGTGTGAGTTTTTGCTACCTTTGAAATGGTCAATTTTGGCCCCATTGGGTTGGGGTACTCTTGTATTTTTCCTAATATATTTTTTCGAGTGAGTCTAGGTTTTGAGGACAGGGCACTGAGATCTCAGATGTCCCTGGGTATGGCCTTATACATAGAAGGCTAGTTTATTTTCATATTCCAAGGGCTATTTTTTGTAGAAAGACTTATGAATTAGATTGACATAAGTTGGTAGCTCCGAGGCCAAATTGGCATTCACATAAATTCTATCCACGTTCATATGCTTACAGGATCTGGTCACAGGGTCAATGGAAAGGAGTTATCATATAACATTTATGATGGATAGGAGGATATCATCATGCAAACAATGGAAGGGAAGGTTTGGGATGCCAACCCATATAGGTGCAAATTTTATATCTTGGGTATCAATATTAAAATATATGTCTCATTTCCTTAAAAACAAACTATTATGCCCTAATAATGAGGGGCCTCCAGTGAGGATGTGTTTCGGTTCCTCATCATTGCTCAATCTGATGGTAAATACAACTCTAGAGAAGACAACCAGTTCCATTTTGCCTAGAGTTTTCCATTTGGTGATAGCACACCTATGTATGGTCTTGATATCAAGCCTTCCTCCAACAAACTTCTCCACCAAAGCATAATGTTCCATGGCAAGGTAGCTATCGGCGATATTGTCAGGGATGTTTATATTTTGACCATCAAGAATGATTGAAGTGGTTGGATGTTTGTAAGGACCTTGTCCATTGTTGGACAAGATGTTGCCATAGGAAGTTGCCTTGGTTTTTTCAATAGTGAGACCCTTGGTTGCTAATGGAGGGGTCCCAGTGTCAGGAGGTTCATCTCCCTAGAATATGACCATATCTGAATATTCCTTATCCTTAGAGCTCTCATCCTTGTCCTTGCTGGAGTCCTTGGTACCTAAGTTCCTACCTTCCTTACTTCCAATGTCCTCATTGTGTCTTGTACTGCTGCCATTTTTTTTTGCTGCACCAGTCCTCCCTCCATCTTTTGCTCCTCCTCTTCCCTCCATTTTTTCCTTTCATTAATATTTTGAATTTTAGTTTGCTTATCATCTTAGATTTTAGGTTGATTATTGTTGTTTTTCTTAGTTTAATTAGATTTTTTATCTTCAAGTTGATTATTAAGTGGTTTGGTTTGAGGTTTTAAAGTTTAATAATTTAATGTATCATTATTAAGAGGTTGGAAAAAGGAAGTAGAAATGAAATTAAGAGAGTTAAATAGATAGGATTTTGGGATTTTTACCTTCATCGCTTGGTAGTAACCAAAATGTTCAAGGTCAATAGGAATATGATATATTTTTCCTCAATAATTATACTTTAGAAATTAATGATAAAAAAAAGGAATAACCCATATCGCATGAATATAGGGCCTTCAAAGAAGAATGTTATAAGTCATCTCACAAGGTGTGACATTGAATTTTTTTTTGAGGATGCAGGGACTGAATTTTAGAGGCATGACTATAGTACAACTAAATTCAACCTCTTCACTATTGAATGATCTAATAACAAAATTAAAATTTTCAAAATATTTTTTGCTCAGTCTAAAATTACTAATGAAATTTAGAGTAAAAATATTTATGGTTGATCCATTATTGATAAGATTTTTTTTAATACGTGTATCATTGATATAGCTAGTCATGTAAATGAGGAGTTATTCTATAATTCATGTTGATGGAATATCATCCTCATATAATGATATTGTCGTGTGATTAATCTCAAGATATCCTATCACATTGGTGAGGTCATCAGGGTTTAAGTATTGAGGAACCACCTATTCACTCAAGATTTTAAATAGCATCTCTCAATGCATTAGAAAAGTCCTAAGGAGATTAGAAAGTGGGATATTGGAAATTGTGCTTTAAGGTTATTGGTTTAGGTTAAAGGTACCTGTTGTGGCCACTCCATAATGTACTTCAAAAAATTGGGGACCCACATTTTTGCTTTGAAAGTTCGATGTTTGTAGTTCATTTCATCGTGGGTTTTGCAATTGTTGTCAGTTCTTGTCGACAATATTTTATTGTCGATGATTTTTTCTCATCGACAACTTTTGTCGTAATTTTCTTGTCGACGACTTTTTCTTGTCGACAATATTTTATTGTCGACGGTTTTTTTTTTGTTTTGTTTTATTGTTGTCGATGACTTTTCATCGTCATTTTTGTTGTCGACAAATTTTATCGTCATTTTTGTTTATGACAACTTTTTGTCATCATTTTTTTTAGCAAGTTTATTGTCGAGTGTTGGTGTTTCTTGTCATGGGTGGTTCAGATAATGAAAACAATAAAAAAATAAATAATAAAAATTACAAATTTAAAATAAAAATAATAATAAAAGAATATAATCTAATATATATTATATAGTATATAATATAATATATATTATATTATATAAAAACAAAAATAAAAATAAAAATAAAAGGGATAGTAAAAAGAAAATTTATAAATATAAAAGAAGCCACATGGCTTTCTTTTCATTTGAAAGGAATGGATTCTTTTGACTATAAGTGCCGATGGTAGGAGTTTAGTTTAGAGTGTATTGTTTTGTGTTGAAATTTTAAATATTTTAATAAATTAATGATACTTTGTGCTATGGTTTAATTTTGGGATTTCTTTCTTGCAGGTGGCGACGAGAGGGACAGCAAGGATCGATGATTTTTGAGGGTTTATGGTCTACGTGGGCATAGTTGGGCCCACACTTCCTAATTCCAAGACTCTGAGACTCAACTAGTGGACACCGAAGACCAGCGTGGATGAATCATGACACAGATCTGGGGATGCCCATGTGGACAATCCAGTTAGCCATGGAGATGGACAAACGAGAAATACATTACATAATATGCATAAATGATATCGATTGGGTTTCTACTTGGGCCCCCATGATATTTGAGCACCATACTTTTAGATGGGAGTTGGTTCAAATATGACAAGGATAGTGGTTTTAGAACCTGGCGGTGGTTTAGTTTGTAGCGAGACGCTCAAAAAAATGGAGTGCACTAGGAGTATGATGAAGACTATTTGGAAAACCACCATAGGACGAATAGATAAATGATGACAAACCTAGGTTGGAAACTTCTAAAACAGAGTTGCAGATTTGAGGCCAAGAGGCCATTCTGGACCTGCTTTGGATTGTTTTTCTTCCACTTTTTCTAGTTTTGGAGAACCGGATTTCTGCCATGCACAAGAACATATTTTTAATGCAAATAGTTTTTCAAAAGTTGCATCTTATGGACAAGAAAGGAGGAGTCATTTTCTGCATGCAATATTAAATGTCTATTTTTTCCCCTTTTTAGATTTTAGTCTTGTAAATGGAGTTATGCAAGTTTCTTGATTGCTTCATGTGAATGCTTAAGTCTGAAAACCTCATTTAAACCCTAGGATCTAGCACTTAGCTTATCTAGATTGTTCTTGTTTTGTAAGTCCAATAGGTTAGGTTCTATGCATGAAAACCTCACAGCTTTGGTTTTTCTGTAATAAGATAGCATCAAACTAAATGTATCATGTGTTTCATTTTTTGCATTTTATTTTCATTTTTCTGCATTTTATTTTTCCAGAATTTTTTTTTTTTTAATTTTTAGGCATTAAAATAAACATTAAAAAAATTCAAAATCCAAAAAAAAAATCATCATTGCGTAGGATATACTTCATAATTCCAATACGCACTTTGAAATTTAATTTTTGGATTTGTTTAGTATTTTTAAAAATTCATCGAAGTTGTTGTTTTATTACAGATTTTGAAAATTTTGAAAATAGAAAATTTCCATTTTTGGGCCGAATTTCATTTTTTCAGTTTCATACTTCATTCATGAGCCTATGATGACATTCCCTTCATGAAAATTCTAATTTCAACGAAGAAGTCATGTTTTATGGCACTTTGCAAATTACCATTTTGGGAGCAATCAAAGAACTAAATTATTCGTCTTGATGAAAATCTAATTTCATTTAAGAAGGATAATTAAAGTGACATTTTGAAGCTACATTTGAAGACCCTATTCATAATTTAGGATTTAATGTAAGAGAAAATCTACTTTAAAAACCCTCAAGATAAAAGGAATTAAGGTACTACATCATGGTCATATGAGGGCCAACTCACATTTGCTTTATTTTAGTTCAATGAAAAATCACTAAATTTTCATGGTAAAATAAACCAACATTGCCCCTTGTTTATAGTTACTTGCAATCACTAAGGTGTTCCAAGTGTTTAAATTGAATATCTTTATTTGAGATTACTAATACACATATGCAAATGCTAATATAGCGAAGACCTTGGAGAAGTTTTTTTAACTTCTTTGCAAGAGGGGATTTGGATCCCAAATCCTAAGGGAGAGTGTACTTTCACAATTGGGTAAAAATACCACTCAACATTTTGGCGCTAGAAGGAGGTCCTGAATTAGTTTATTTCAGTGTGATTTAAATTTTAAATATTTCATGCCCTATTGATTATTATCTTTAGCCCTCTTTTAACAATACAAACTTGTAGTGTTAAAAGGAGGACATGAATTGCTATGTATTGTTCTAATGCTTTTGATTATTCATACGGGAATAATGTGTTTTTGATTTGATTTTGAAAAAAATTTGGTCTTGACTAACGAGGTTGTCTCCATGCAATTACTTTCATTTGATTTTAATGGATACATGTATTGGTTGATGCTAACATGATTATTCATACATTAAATTTTTGATATTTTCTAGTCATTTCATGCTTATTTGTAAGGAATTATTGTGTCTAAAATGTATTTGTTGTTGGTATTATGCTCTTCACTTGCGTGTAATGCGATCTTGTGAATCAGAAAGCCTACAACACTAGGAGTATGCTCTTCACTTGCACATATGCGATCTGGTGAATCAAAAACTAATTTACATTTTTAGAATATTGCTTTGTCATGATTCCTTCTTTTATTCGTGACTAACAAATTGGTTTTGAAGTTATTTTTTGAGTTTCATTAATGGCTACAACTGTAGGAATGTGGTATGGGATACATGTTAATCCTTTGAACATTAGTGGATATTCTCATGATTTACCCAAGAACATAGAAAAACATTTGCCCAAATTTAAACACAATGGTCCAACATCAGCCGAGGAACATATTCAAGCCTATGTGGATATCCTAGTTAGATGGAACGTCAAACATGAGTATGTGGCATGTAGAATGTTTCCTAGAACCCTATATGAGGTGGCATGTGATTGGTACATCAATTTACCCATTGGTTCTATTACATATTGGACTCAATTGAAATATGATTTTATCAATCAATTTAGGTTGCTCATTGATCCTCTCACGATATATCAACAATTTACTTCTTGCAAAAGAGAACCTAATGAACCAGTGAGAAGTTTCAACTTGAGGTTTCAAAAGCTTTATGCAAGATTAATTTCTCCCTATACTATTGAGGAAAGTGGTGCTCTTCAAATATACTTTCGAGCATTGGATCCATTGTTTGCCATATTTGTTAGGATGAATCCCTTGGTTACTGATATTGCATCGGACTACATAGAAGCTATGATTTTAGATCAACAATTGAGGCCAAAATGTTATGGAATGGAGCAATCAACTATGGTAGGACAACTAGGGGCTTGAAATCAAACCTCGATGGTAAATCAAGCATGGGCACAACAAAATCTGATATCAAATGTTTTTCCTACAATCAACTTTATCCTACCATACCAACTTATGCTCCCACATGTGCTTATACAAGTACTTCCATCCATCCAACTATGCCTAAATTATAGAATCATGTGGCCACTCATGGAACCATCCAAACAACTATTCAAGATTTGTCCATGGATATCAATCCAACTAATCCTACTACTTCTACCACTCAACCCAAAGAGTTCGTATCGAAAGTAAAAGAGCAAAATAAAGTGGTTAAGAAGGTATGTAGACATGTTCCACCAAAAAAATGAGCACATCCATGTATTCATCCAAATCATCCTAGGAAGAAAATTCATAATGCCGATCTTAATGATGTTTCATGTTATACTTCTTCAAGTGATACAAGAGCTTTTGAGGTGACTTACATTGAAGTAAATACCTATTCGAAATGTCTTGAAGAGCATGAAGATTTTGGAGAAGAAATTCTATGGATGGGTAACAAGAAGTTGGAATCAAATGATCACCATCTTGTTTTGGAAAATAAATATCTAGAATCATTACCCAAAAAAGAGGATTTGGATGAACAAACTTATGTGGATATGATTTGGTCAGATGTACTTGCAAAGGATTGGAGCAAATATATGACATGGAATTCAAAAATTGATCCCATTATAGAAGCTCCTAAGCCATAAAAAGTGTCTAAAAATGAATTAGAAAGAAAATCAACAAATGAAGTTGAAGACAATCGAATTTCACCACTTATTCTCGAAAGACACTTTGGATGATGTCTTTGAAAGTGATGACAAAGAGGATCCACACCTTCCAAATTGTGATAATATTGAATCATGGGTTACAAAGATGGATTATGATAGCTTTACCAGTTTGAATTCAAGAGATAACCCACTTTTGGAAATAATTGAACCATTTAAGGAAGGTGAAGATGAATTGGATGAGAAACATGTTGATGAATCAGAAGATGAAGAAGAAGTACTTGAGCATCACAAATTGAACTTGGAAGATGATTACTATGATTCATGGAAGAAATGTGAAGAATATTATCAATCTAAATCTTCTAATAAACTTGTTGTGTCAATTAATATGCATGATAACTCAATTGCTTCCTCACATGAGGATACTATAAATCCTGTACAATTTGAGAAAGTTTTAGAAGAGGAATTTGAATCTCATCAAATTTTGTAACATGATAAGGATTCTACAACCATGAATCAAGAAAGAGAGTCATTTACTTTAAATTCCTTTGAAGGAAAATAAATTGAAAGTCTTGATCCACTTACTTGTGCTACAATGACTATGCCTTTCCAAAATGAGAAAATTACAAAACCTAAATCATTTAGGTTTGATATCATTGATGATCCAATTGAAAATCTCATGTTACCCAAAACAACCCAAGTGATTGATCATGGAAATGTGTTAGTTAACCCACCCCTAGATAGACAAGACTTATGGTTTGAAAGGTATGGACATGTTTTCAATTGGGTACCTAAGTTTGGTGCTTTTGATAAACAAGTCATGGAGAAAGAACAAGTGCTACATGATGATGAATGTCATGAGAGAAAAGAGGAATTTTAAAATCCTCTTTAAGTAAGGTTAAATGAAAACATGCCAAAGGTAAAATCTCACCTTTTTGGTGTCATCAGGCAAAATTCGAATGTATGGTTTGATTCAAATATTATTAATGTTATGGCTTTATTGAATGAAAACGAAATATTATTTCTACACCATGAATCAAAGTGCATAATGGACATCTTAAAGAATAGACATAAAAGAATTGAATATCAATCATTGTCTAATCAGTTTGAAAACTTGAAACTCCACCATAGGATTATTAATGAAACTAAATCAAATTGGTATGGTGAGAGGGGCAAGTTGAATTTTGTCTCTTTGTTTGGTTTGATATTTTTTTTGTTGGATTCCTACAAAAAATGGTATGTGTATCACGTAATATGTCTATTAAAGAATTCTAATCAGGTTTGGGATCCCAGAAAATGATAATCCAAACTTTGCACCATCTTGTATTATATTGTACATTTGTATATACTTTTGGTTTTCATGTTTTGATGTTGGTTTTGCATTTCAGTTTTGGTTTTAAATTTTGTGTGTTGGTCCTTTGGACACCGTTGGTTTTTCTTGAAAAAAAAAAGCGAGATGTCAACTTATGTCCTTATGAATGATGACTAAGACTAAGAGAATATGAAACATCGGAATTGTATGGAAGAAAGCTCCACAAGTATCACAAACACATTAAAGAATATCGTTTGGAACTTGGGATGCATGAAGTTGTCAGTTTTACAAATTATGGCAAAGTAGGTGGTATACTCCATCCACATTTCAAAAATAGCAATGCATTAATCCATATATCATGTTACATTCCACATTGCATATACATTTCATCTCAGTTGCATCTAAATTTTAAATATAATCATTGAAAAGGTGTTGAATCCTCTTAGGGTTATCACATAACATATATTAAAAGGATCCTAAGGTTGGGAACTGATGCCCGAACTATCTTGAACCAACCACATTCTACACATATTAAAGAGGATCTTGAGAAAAATGGTCAAAACCATACTTGGAATAAAATGTTAGGCGAAAGGAGTATTTCGTGTCTATCCTATCATGCAACATAATCCTTAAAACAGTGGTTTTTACCACTCTCATAATGTTTAAAGCCTAAAATCAGAGTAGTAAGGATAGGGTTAAATCCACATCAAACTTAGGTTGAGGATCCAACTCCCCAAAGCTCTGATTTGACCTTCATGGAGTAGTAAGGATAGGGTCTAATTCTCATCTCACTTAGGTTGAGAATCTGATTCCCTAAAGCTTCTATTTTTCCTCTATCATGCTTTAAGAAATTAAAAGTGCCATCTACACTCAAGAACTTGAAATTCCAAATCAAATATTTTTCATTCTACTTTCATTTCATCATTAATATTGGATTGGAAAGATCGTACTATATTTCCCTTACAAGGATGGGTAGTCATCCCCAAGGTTCAAGAAATCAAACTTAAAGAAAAATCCTGGATTATGGGGTTAATCTCCATCGGAGCTATAGACGCCTGACTGGAAGTGGAGTATGCTCATGTGTGGTAACATGTCTTGTCTAAAAGCAAGACCACTGACTGCTCAAACGGACAGACTAGCCTAACAGTTTCATCCATAAGAGGTTAAATCATTTTGTTCAAGATGAGGTAATGAAATCCAGATCAGATTAGTAAGGGTAGCGTTAAATTTCCATCTCACTTAGGTTGGAAATACTATTCCCCAAAGCTCTAATTTCACTTACATTTGCACATGGGTTCAATATGGTAGTGACACATAACCAACTTTGGGATCTAGTAAATTAATTTAGTATACACATATTTGGTCCTAAGAGGGTTTAACAGTTTTAATATGTTTGTTCATGGTACTAGAAAGTTTGAGCCTGTGCAAAGAAGTTGTTATATATCTAGCATCTTCACCATACATTAAATCCTATAGGAATCATCCATAACTTCTCATATGCACTAATCATAAGTGAAACAAATGATGGAATGTTAATCAATTTCAAACGATAAGGAATGAATCACACCGCAGACATTGAGCTGACGCTGAATGATTCAAATGCTTCATGTATTGCTCGTCTAGTTTCATTCTTTGGATGATTTCTGACGCTTGTGTTTGAATTTTGAAGGTTTTCAGGTTGGGTTCTCATTGAAATGCTCAGGAGCATTTCCTAGCAGAGTCGCCATTTGTTGTGGCCACTCCACAACATACCCCAAAAAATTGGGGACCCACCTTTTTGCTTTGAAAGTTCAATGTTTGCAGTTCGTTTCGTCATGGGTTTTGCAATTATTGTCGGTTCTTGTCAACAATATTTTATTGTCGATGATTTTTTCTTGTCGATGACTTTTGTCGTCATTTTCTTGTTGACAACTTTTTCTTATCGACAATATTTTATTGTCGATAGTTTTTTTTTATTGTTGTCGACGACATTTTGTCGTCATTTTTGTTGTCGACAACTTTTATCATCATTTTTGTTTATGATGACTTTTTGTCATCATTTTTTTTTTTACCAAGTTTATTGTTGAGTGTTGGTGTTTCTTGTCATGGGTGGTTTAGATAATGAAAACAATAAAAAATAAATAATAAAAATTACAAATTTAAATTAAAAAAATAATAAAAGAATATAATATAATATATATTATATAGTATATAATATAATATATATTATATTATATAAAAACAAAAATAAAAATAAAAATAAAAGGGATAGTAAAAAGAAAATTTATAAATATAAAAGAAGCCACATGGATTTCTTTTCATTTGAAAGGAATGGATTCTTTTGACTATAAGTGCCGATGGTAGGAGTTTAGTTTAGATTGTAATGTTTTGTGTCAAAATTTTAAATATTTTAATAAATTAATGATACTTTGTGTTATGGTTTAATTTTGGGTTTTCTTTCTTGTAGGTGGCGACGAGAGGGACAACAATGATCGATGATTTTTGAGGTTTTATGGTCTACGTGGGCATAGTTGGGCCCACACTTCCTAATTCCAAGACTTTGAGACTCAACTAGTGGACATCGAAGGCCAGCGTGGATGAATCATGACACAGATCTGGGGATGCCCATGTGGACAATCCAGTTAGCCATGGAGATGGACAAGCGAGAAATACATTACATAATATGCATAAATGATATCTATTGGGTTTCTACTTGGGCCCACACGATATTTGAGCACCATACGTTTATATGGGAGTTGGTTCAAATATGACAACAAGGATAGTGGTTTTAGAACCTGGTGGTGGTTTAGTTCACAGCGAGACGCTCGGCAAAATGGAGTGCACCGGGAGTATGATGAAGACTATTTGGAAAACCACCATACGACGAATAGATAAATAATGACAAACCCAGGTTGGAAACTTCTAAAATAGAGTTGCAGAGATGAGGTCAAGAGGCCATTCTGGACCTGCTTTGGATTGTTTTTCTTCCACTTTTTCTGGTTTTGGAGAACAAAATTTCTATCATGCACAAGGACATATTTTTAATGCAGATGGTTTTTTAGAAATTTGCATCTTATGGACAAGAAAGGAGGAGTCATTTTCTGCATGTAAGATTAAATGTCTATTTTTTCCCCTTTTTAGATTTTAGGCTTGTAAATGGAGTTATGCAAGTTTCTTGATTGCTTCATGTGAATGATTAAGTTTGAAAATCTCATTTAAACCCTAGGAGCAAGCACTTAGGTTATCCGTATTGTGTTTGTTTTGCAAGTCCAATAGGTTAGGTTGTATGCATGAAAACCTCACAGCTTCGGTTTTGAAGAAATAAGATAGCATCAAACTAAATGTATCATGTGTTTCATTTTTTGTATTTCATTTTCATTTTTCTGCATTTTATTTTTCCAGAAATTTTAATTTTCAGGCATTAAAATAAACATTAAAAAAATTTCAAAATCCAAAAACAATTTCACCATTGTGTAGGTTATACTTCATACTTCCAATATGCACTTTGAAATTTCATTTTCGAAGTTGTTTAGTATTTTTAAAAATTCATCGAAGTTGTTTTATTACAGATTTTGAAAATTTTGAAAATAGAAAATTTCCATTTTTGGGCCGAATTTCATTTTTTCAGTTTCATACTTCATTCATGAGCCTATGATGACATTCCCTTCATGAAAATTTTAATTTCAATGAAGGAGTCGTGTTTTATGGCACTTTGTAAATTACCATTTTGGGAGCAATCAAAGCACTAAATTATTCGTCTTGATGAAAATCTAATTTCATTTAAGAAGGATAATTAAAGTGACATTTTGAAGCCACATTTGAAGACCCTATTCATCATTGAGGATTTAATGTAAGATAAAATATACTTAAAAAACCCTCAATATAAAAGGAATTAAGGCACTACATCGTGGTCATATAAGGGCCAACTCACAGTTGCTTTATTTTAGTTCAATGAAAAATCACTAAAGTTTCATGGTAAAATAAACCAACATTGCCCCTTGTTTACAGTTACTTGCAATCACTAAGGTGTTCCAAGCATTTAAATTGAATATCTTTATTTGATATTACTAATACACATATGCAAATGCTAATATAGCGGAGACCTTGGAGAATTTGTTTGTTTAACTTCTTTGCAAGATGGGATTTGGATCCCAAATCCTAAGGGAGAGTGTACTTTCACAATTGGGTGAAAATACCACTCAACAGTACCCTTGTATTTATTTTAAGATTGTATAACCAATGGTGTTCCTCTAAAATAAGAATAAGCTCATCTTGAACTAAGGACCAAGAGATATCAGGGAGGTTGATCAAAATATTAGTTCTTGTATCGTTGTCACGTGATCACTCCAAGATGAATGGATCATTTATACCATACCTTTATCTAGAGGAGGAATAACCCTATACCAGATATGGTTTACTATTTTTGCATCGTGTTCAATTAGATAATCTTGGAAAATACTTAAATATTTATTAGAATAAGACTAACTTTTAGAGTCATTAAATACAATGTGACCTTTTTCTATCAAGTTCTAAATACAAATTCTAAGGATTTTAAATTTTGTTTGTCAAATTATCGTTGAAATGGTGGAAGGTGTATTGCTCCTCAAAATAAAACCAAGGAGCCTTTTCTATTTCAGGGTCTACAAGTTTAATGGGTTTAAGTTATATTATTTTAGCCTCTAGAAGTTGATCAAGGATAAATATGAGGGATTTTTAAAGTCTAATAAATTATCTTTTCAATTTTTATTGCTAGGATTTTTCCATGACTGGTTTTTAAAGGTTTATGGTAGTATTCATGTTATTGGACTAGCATGAATTTATGATTCTATCATAAAATATGCATATTCTTATAATACCCTTTTTCGTGAGGGTGAGATTTCTCTTCCTCTTTCATTGTTTTCATGTACCCCTATTTATGAGGGTGGTTTCTACTCATTTTCCATGTCTACATTGTCCTCAAAAGTGGACATGTTAGTCGTATCAAGATAGAAGGCCAACAGTTCCTAAATATTTCCTATAAAAATATCTAAAAGGTCTCTTTTTAGGGGAGCATATTGAATTATTCCCACAAAATATATCCATCTAGCTAAAATGTCAACAAAAGTTTCATCCTTAGATTGTTTTAATTTATAAATATCACCAATTATGATCTTATCTTTGATATAGACTAAAAACTAATGGGTGAACATTTTAACTAGGATATTAAATTTTTTAAGTGTGTGTCATGGTATTTAGGGCAATACCACTAAGGATTTAGGAAAAAGTTTTAGAAGTAACATCTCATCATACACAATGTCAATACAGGTGATACAAAAGATCCTAGATTATTTATGGGTTCTTATTTCCCCTTATCCATTTGGAATTTGGATGTTCCAAAATTCATACGGAAGGAACTACTTACAATCTAATCTAATGGCTAGTTTCACAGGTCCTCGTAGTATTACTTATGACTTGGTGAGGCCATTTGTTATTTCAACTACTCCATCTATGTAGTTAAGGCTTGAAGTTTGGAGGGGCGAGGATTCAAAGGCACATGTGATATGTGTTGTGGTATTGAAGTGTACAATGTCCAAGTAGGCACTATACAATTTACCGCCAAGTTTTTTAAGACAAAAGGGGCTAAATATGTGAGATTAGAGATGGCAGGATTGAATGTTTAAGCACAACCCAAGCCTATGCTTGATAGTGGTGGAAGGTTTCTAAGATAAGATTAAGAGGTGGGAACATTAAGAAAAGTTTATCTTCTGCTTGCTTGTTGTGTTATGGGACAACTTACATTGACCTATATTTAATCCTTAAGGGGAGGAAAAAGTGATTGATATCATAAGGATTATAGAGGGCTTTATATTACACCATCTATAAAAGTGAAAATTGGAGGATTTTGATCTTTGTAATTTGAGATTGGTGCATTAATATTTATGCGTAAAGACCCATGAGATAAATCTATTATATTAGATGTTAAGGATTTAGATTTAGGTTGATAAGGGTAGTCCAAAAGATAAAATTCCTTAACAAAGGTAGAAAAAGGATCTCTTGTATCCTATAGAATGGTTTAAGTAATCTATTTATTTCTATGCAAGAAAGAAAATAGGTGATCAACATATTGGAAAGTGACTCTCTCATGTTCATCATGAATGGTAGAGAGAGTACCTGAGGTTGGATTTCCCTTATCCTCTTCTTCATATATAGGATTTTTAAATATGATTTAGACCTCATCCAAGGGTATATATTGTAGGCCAATTGGTAGGTCATACTTTAGTTCATATAGAGGTGTTTATCTACAGTTTAGAGAGGAAGGGGAATTTAATTTTTTTTTTATGGTTTATTTTTAGATTTTCTTAAGAGAAGAAGAGAATATGTTTTTTCACCCTTATGTTTCCTACCCTCTATATATGTATTTGATCAATATATCTTAAGGGGACTCCCAATATATCTAAACCTTTCAATATACCCATACTTCCTACATACTTGTCAGCATGTGGAATAATATAGCCCTCTCAATATACATATTTGTACATGAGATATACCTTAAGGTACATGAAAGAGAATAGTACATGGAAATGACCTCCTAAGTATGTAATCCAAGATGGTACTCGAGGGATAATTATAAATCCCTCCTTATGACTCCCACTAGTCCATCATGTTATACTCCCCTACATGCTTAAAGTATGCTTGAGACCCTATGTAGATGGTTCGTAACCTGTGATCACTATATACCAAATTTAGCCTATAGGTTCACATTGCAATTACTCAAGGGATCATATACAATATCTAGTAGGACTAGCCCTTTTGTTAGGTTCTTCTTAGTATTTATTACTATGATTTAACTAGATAAAATAATTAGGTGATCTTATTTAAGTGTTTAACATTTTTTTATCTTGATTAGGTGATAAGGACATCTATGGATATTATTTTTTATAATTATTCATGTAAAATATGATCACGAACCTTAGCTCACATTAGTTTTCTAGAAACATGTGTTAGTTTCTAGATTTTTAGGTTAATATATTAACTTAGTAAGTTGTTAAGACTAATTTATTTAGATGTTAGACAATTATCTCAAGTTAGATAATTGTTTTTTTATTTTGAACTAATACCATTTGATCTTCCTCAAATAACATTTCACGTGTAATTTGGAGGATCTTCATATACTGTAATATTGGCATCTCAAATACCTATATAAAATTGTAAATTAAATAAAATTTACAAGTTGGAGTTTAATTCCTCATCATTGGTATCAGAGCACTTCAATAATTTTGGGGTTGTTTACATACACCGGGGTTTTTTACATACACCATGTAGTTTCATGAAGAGTACCTTCATACTCTTTTGATCCATGAACTAGCACAAATGGAAAAGAGTTATGTGCTAAGATGGTTTCTAATGTGTCAAAATTGAATGACACAAACATAGACTTGGAATAAAAAATCATTGTTGATAACTCCAAGCTTGGTTTTGAAAATACCAACAACCTCATTGATTTTTAGGAGAAACAAGAAAAGGTTCCCAATGCATATTCTAGTCCTACATAGTCCTTGCCCTTGGATGATGCTACAACCCATGATACCCAAAATAAATTTGGGTGTGATGAAGGGCTAAAATCCATTTTTTTTATACTAAAGCCAATGGAGAAGCATATAATAAGGAACTAGTGGAGAATGAGAATATCCTTTAGCCAAAGAAAAATGAAAATATTGAATGTTATGTAGTGGAGAAAATTTCAGTTGGAATGAGGTCATAAAAGGCCCCAAGATGAATTCTAAATGGACTTCACCCACCATAGTCACACTGCATATGTATTGTGGTTTTTATTTTATTCTTGCAAAGGTTCATTTAGAAAAAAGCTTCACAATGGCTCCTTTAAATCTTTGTGACCTATTTATAAGATAAAAATTTGAATTTTAAATTCAAGATGCACCTGAAAATATAAAATATATTTACTCCATCTTTGGGTAGTTTTCACCAGAAATATTATTGGTTTAGATCAATGGTAGCATATTTTATGGTGGACTTATATCCTCACTTGCCTAAAACATAGAAGTAGAAGTATTTGAATACCTCCTACTACACAAGCCACACTCATGGCCTCCTCCCATTTATCAAATGTGGTTCCAAGATTTGTTAAATATGTACGAATCATCTAATGGTACATCCATATTCATTTAGTTGGCTACTTACAATTTGGAATACTCCTCATCCAAATAAAAATATAATAAACCTACTCTTTCCCTCTTAATTCTTGTGGGAGTTGTTTCTTTTGATTTCCTCGTCATGGTGATTGCTTTTCTATTCTATGGAGAATTTGGTTCGATCTATTTGGGAAAACTTATTTATGGATGCTCAGTTGTAGTAACAAGGCTTCACTTTGCCATATTTTCCTCACTCGAGTGCCTCACAAAGTGCTCATACTCCTTTGTCAGTTTTAATCCCATCCAAAAAATAATTTTCTACAATGGAAATATATTTTTCTAGCTCCATAGTTCTATTCTCTAAAATTGTACAAGGTTATTTCCATTCATGCAATATTATAAATTAATTAATTACGTAATTCATAAATTAATTACTTAATTAGTTATTAAATAATGCATGAAAATTTTAATTAATTAATTAATATTTTTTATAAAGTGCAATTTCATGCACCAAATTAATTAATTAATTAATATATTTTATAAATTGCAATTTCATGCACTAAATTAATTAATTAATATTTTTTTATAAAGTGCAAATTCATGCACTAAATTAATTAATTAATATCGTTTATAAAGTTCCATTTCATGCACTAAATTACATAATCAATTAAGTAGTTAATTAATATGGCGTTTATATGCATGAATTTGAAATTATTACCCAACATATTTTATGCAAAAAACTTTTGTTTCACTTTGCTTTTACTTGGTAAAATTGAAAGCTAGCGATTTGGCTTGTTACCACAAACAATTAGATAGTCCATGTAACTGATTAGGTGAATCCACATGCCTCGTCAAAAATATATTTGGAAACATATTGGATTCCATTTCTTTCATTGTTGGGAGGTATAATAAGGACATCTAGGCATATTATTTTATTATAATTATTCTTGTAAAATGTGAGTGAGAACCTTAGCTCATGTTCATTTTTCTAGAAACGTATGTTAGTTTCTAGATTTTTAGGCTAATAGTTTAAGATAGTAAGTTGTTAAGCCTAATTTATTTAGGTGTTATACAATTATCTCAAGTTAGCTAATTATTAGTTCCTTTTGACCTAATTCCATTTGATCTTCCTCATATAGCATCTCGCATGCAATTTGGAGGATCTTTATATATTGTATTATTGGTATCTTGAATGCCTATATAAACTTACAATTAAATAAAATTTATAAGTTGGACTTTAATTCCTCATAATTATGGTTCTTTGGTGGGATAGGAATACTTTTTGACCCAAGTGGTATTCACACTAGGTTCATAACGATGTGATCCTACAAATCAGAACTAATCAATGGTGTAGGTTCCTTTTTGTGTGGGATCATACTCAAGATTGAGGGGGTGTTTGAGAGTCCTAGTGATCTAATTTGATGTGTATATTGAAAACACACTTAGGTTTTTTAATATCCTAATCCTATGCTAGAATTCCAAGACCTAATTATGAATATGCAAAGATGCAAGTGTAAATAGCATGAAAAATACAAGGTCCTATTCTACATGATTCTTTACTTGCAAAAAAGTATCAAACCTTAATTTTATTTTTATAAAGGGTACAAGGAAACATGCAACCAAATAGATCTACCCTAATATGCAATTACATGCATGTTGCTTTAATTGCTTAAATGGAGGAAGAAAAATAATATTTATCCTCTTTTTATTTATAAAAGAAATCAACTTTCTATTCCCTTTTGTAAATTGCATTATAAAATTGGATAAAGGGTTACGAAATAGCACAAATGCAAGTACTCATTTTTTACAAGGTCCATATTTGTTTAGATAAAACTACTTTAAGAATTTTGTAACTTAAAATACAAGTTTAATTCCTTTTTGAAAACCCTTCACAAATTGTTTTCTAATGATTACAAAATAGCACAAAAAAACTAAATCTAAGACTGAAACTAAGAAGTATTGTAGAGTGATGAAAGTCCCATGGGAAGACAAAATTTCCATAGGGTGATAGAAGTGTCATGGGATGAAGAGAGTATTGTAGGATCATAGAAGCATCACAGGATGACAAAGGCATCATAGGATGAAAGAAGCACATGGGATGATAGAAAAAATTGTATGATGTTATCATAGTCATATGACACTTTTATCTATACCTAAAAAAAATTAGAAAATCTGTAGGTAGAAATGGAAAACAAATTATTAGTGTAGAGGATTTGTCCCATTTCAATAGGAAATAACCAACTTTTTTACTTGAAGTATAAAACCCCTATTTTTGTTTTGTAATCATGAAATTGGGCATAACATAAATGATGCAAAAATCACTAATAATGGAAAAAAATGCATAAATTACAAAATAAATGAGCAAAGGTTAAATTTGCTCAAGAAGGAAGAAGACACCACCCAAAGTTGTGGATTGCCCCCTCTCCAATAAAAAGGATTGTTGGAGGATGCATTCTTGATTTGATGCAATATCAATTGGATATCTAATAAATATCTCAATGCTAATTGTAAGATTAATTATATGTCAAGAATGGATACAAGGTATAATAAACCATTATACTTCATGGAAATTGCAGTAATATATAAATGGAAATAAGCCCCTCTTGTTATGATTTTGACAATGTGCAAGTACCTGCAAAAATATTGATCTTTTCATGGCTTCCCTAAGGATAGTTTTATAGATCACAAGCCCCTTGGAAAGCCTATTGGATATTTATGCAAAATGGTGAGGTGGTAGGTTTAGGTGATTTTGTAGGATTTATAGAGTTATTGGAGAGTTTACGTCGATTTAAGTAGTGTGTTTGATATTTTAAATGGATTTAAGTGGCTTTATTGAACTTTTATATGTAGTTAAGTGGTTTAAGTAGATAATAATCCATCATAACATGAATAGGTCTAATAAACAAGATGAGATTCATAGGTAACTGGCAGTGATAGAGAGTTAAACCATAAAAATTTTAGTTTTTATGATGGTAGTATGAAAACACCATGGAAGTACATAAGTGATATGATGCTTTTTTTCATGGCACTATTGTTTGACTATTAGGAGGTAGAAAAAAGTCAAATAGGTTGACTAACAAAAGTGCTATAGGTGACCAAAGAACCATACAAAAGTGCCACATAGAAGTTTCATAAATTTTTTGTAAGTTTAGGGTGCTTTTATTATTAGGTATGTCGGGATATTATTCCTTAGACAAGTATAGGTACATTTAAACTTATTGGAAAGTTATTTTTGAGCCTATTCTAATTGTACCAATTTTATGAAAATTTACAAAGCTTTGCATAAATTTTGTGACCTAAAAATATTTTTTTAGTTTTGATCACATTTAATTGTAAACTATTCTTGTATTGGTTATTTAGGAAAAATAGGTTTCACCTTAACTTCGTACTTTAGATCACGATTAAATATAGTTCTTAATATATATAAAATAAAAACACATTTCATTTATATTACATCAATGATTATATAATGATATCATAATAATTTAACAACTATATATGTGCAATCAACTATACATGAATAATATAAGATTCTAATCGAGTGAAGGCAAGTGCATCAGTGCTAGGGCAGTGAAGGTGAATGCAATAGTGCTAGGGCAATGAAGGCGAGTGCAGTAGTGCTAGGGTAGCAAAGTAAAAATATTTTAACAGTATTACAATAATGCTAGGGCAACAAAGGCAAGTGCAGTTGTGCTAGGGTAGCAAAGTAAAATATTTTAATAGTGTTGCAATAGCTATGGTAGTTAATGTGAGTGAAACAGTGCTAGGGTAGCGAAGTAAAAATATTTTAACGGTGTCATTGCAGTGGTAGGGAAGTGAAAGTGAGTGCAGTAGTGCTAGGGTAGTGAAGTAAAAATATTTGTGTCGTAGCAATGCTAGGCTAGTGAAGGTGAGTGCAATAGTGCTAGGGCAACAAAGCAAAAATATTTTAATAGTTTCATAGAAGTGCTAAGGCAGTTCTATGGTAGCAAAGTAAAAATATTTTAAAAGTATGCAATAGTTCTAGGGAAATTAAGGCAAGTGCAACAGTTCTAGGGAAGAAAAGTACAAATATTTTAATAGTGCCATGGTAGTGTTAGGGCAGTGAAGTAAAAATATTTTAACATTGTTACAATAGTGCTAGGGTAGCTAAGGTGAGTGCAATAATGCTAGGGTAGAAAAGTAAAAATATTTTAACAGTGACATAGTAGTGCTAGGGCAATGAAGGCAAGTGTAACTATTCTAGGGTAATAAAGATAAAAAGAAAATATTAAAATATTTTAACAGTGCCACAATAGTGCTAGGCCAACGAAGGCAATTAGAGTAGTGTTAGGATAGTAATTTCAAAAAGTATTGATGGTCAGTAAGAATGCGAAGGACCTAGTGGTTGGTAGGAATATGGATGCGTTGGTGCTCTAGAGGGAGTTGGAGGGTCGAGTGGATAGCAGGAAGGTGTGACCCTTGAGGGGTTGATTAGGAAGATAATGGAAAATGGTGTACCTGATCATAGTGGGGTGTCCTTTAGAATACCTATGAGTGGGTCCCCAAGGCTTTGTCACCCCTTTAAAACTAGGGTGTCCTCCTTTGATGTGGTTACCAATAAAGGCTTATGATATCATCTCTCAAAACTCTTCTTCGACCTTTTCCTTTTTTGTAATAAGTTGGTGGTGTCAAAAAATATATTGGATGTGACTATGGAGAAAGAGTCATGGAACTTGTTCGGCAAGTTCCAAGGTGGTAGACCAAATATTGACTCTATCAAATATTGGGAAATTCTAAAATGGAAGCCATTGGGGTCGCTTGATATTGTTGCAATTTATAATACCTTCTTCCTTATCAAACTAAACTTTGAGGAGGATGCGAAGCACATTTTAGGTGAAGGCCCCTTATTCTTTGAAAATAGGGGTTTATTTCTATAAAAATGGGGTTTGAACTTTGATACCAAGATGCAAAAGGTGAACTTGGACCCCCTCTAGATGCAAATATTGGATTTGCCTTTTCATATTTGACATGAATATATTTTGTGAGGCATAGCTAAAGCTATTGGGGACCTAGTCTTGATTGACTCATTTACCAGAGCCAAGACCGGGATGATTTTTTCTATAATGTGTATCATGGCATACTTAGAGACTAATTTACCTAGCTAGATTGAGCTTGTATCCATATAGGATCCCTGGATTCATTCGATTATTTATGGTAACAAACCCATGATATGTTCTTCCTATAAGAGGTATGGTCACTCATTTAGGTTGTGCTCTCATAAGGCCCCATGTGGAGGTACCCAAAGGAAGAATGATACCAAAAGGCTAGTTAGTTTAAGCCAAGAATAGGGGAACCATTCTAAGTCAGTATAACATGAATTGATTTCAGATGATATTGAACTAGAGGAAAGGATAATGGACCAAGTCCCTATGGTGGATGTTAATGAGTCTAGAAAAGTAGTGGTCCTAATTATGAACCCATATAGAGGTAAAACACTAGGCCATGTTCTTTTATAATACTTGGTGACGAATACTTTAATCCCTTCCAAGTTCCTTCATAACTCCTATCAAATATTACTCTTTGAGGAGCCAGTCATAGAAAAACTATGTTCCTCCTAAAAGCATTATGATGCTCTTGGTTAGGAGTCACCAAACCTACTCGACTTGAAACATTCACCAGGTCCAAGGGTGGGCTCTTCATGCATAGCCAATTCCAAACCCAAAACAGAAGTACCCAAGAAGGTCAGATGGTTTTTAGAGGTAATTGTAAGGTAGGAAAACCCCCTAACAAAGTGTTGAGGATATGTGAGGCAAATTCAAAAATTATTGTGGACTTCAATCCTAACGGAATTTTTAGACAGAGAATGATAGCAAAGGTAAACAACTAATAATTGACACATTTTGTATCTCCCTTGGTTCTTCAAGTGGGAATAATGGCTCCAAATATCGAAGATGAAGTTGTTATTTTGGAATATCATAAGCTTGAATGGGCCCTCCAAGAAATGAATTTTGGCAAAACTTAGGAGAGAGGTAAGACTTGATGTTATATTTATTCAAGAAACTAATATGGATAGTTCTAATGTAGATGTAGTTAAAAATTAGTTTCAAATGAGGCAGGTTTAGTAGAAAATTAAACAATTGGATCTTCTGGGGGTCTTCTTTGTCTAAAGGATGATGAGAAATTAGATGGATCCATTATATTTATTTTTGATAGAGTGATTAATATTTTTTTTAAGTAAGGACTCTAAGTAGAGATGGATTATGTCTAATATTTATGCCCCTAATATAGTCCCTAACAAGAATCTTCTATGGGATTCTCTAAGATCTATGAGACAATTTTTCAAAGGGGAAGCTTGGATTCTCATTGGGGACTTCAATACTTCCTTATACCATTAAAATAAAAAGGATGGTAATTATTTTGATTCTAAAATTATGGAGGATTTTACTACATTTATTAATAATCATGAGTTAATGGATGTGGATTTGAAGGGGTCTAAATACACTTGGAGTAACAAGCGTCTAGGAAATTAGAATATTCATATTAGGCTAGATAGGGTGTGAATATCCATGGAAGGTCTTATAGTGTTCACAGATGCATTCCTTTGCTCTCTCCCCAAAGTGGGGTCTGATCACAATATTTTAGCATTTGAACAAATCCCAAAATCTAGTTTTTTTTCAAGACCCTTAAAGTTTGAAGTAATGTGGTTGCAACATCAGGGATTAGAATCTAGAATTCTAGAATGATGATCTCAAGCATTTTTGGGCCCTCTTATTTATCAAGTGAATTCAATGCTTAGATTTGTTAAAGCTAATCTTAAGGTTTGGAACAAGTACATTTTTTGGAATGTGTTCCAAAGGAAAAAAGAGTTGGTTGAACAATTAAAGGAAGTTGAATTAAATTTGGAGTCAGGAGAGGTGACTAAAGGGGATAAACACAAAGAAATAAAATTGTTAGAATATTTCCATAATGTGCTAGCAGACAAAGAAATTTTGTGACATCAGAAATCAATATCCCTTTGGCTTCATGAAGGTGATAGGAACACACAATTCTTTCACACATCCACCTTAATGCATAGGAAAAATAATAGAGTTAAAAAATTATGAAATTACATGGTGATATCTTGAAGGATATTATAAAAATCAAGGAAGAAGTGGTCAAGCTTTTCAAAACCCTCATCTGCTTTAGGGATGATAGGGATATTCAAGCTAAATAGAGGTTATTGCACCACATCCCCACTCTGGTTTCATATGATATGAATGAAGACATTTGTACTCCATTTTGAGATGAGAAAAGTAGGGTTGATGTCATCTCTATGGATGGTAGGAAAGCTCCAGTATCAGCCAAATTTTCTTTTATTTTCTTTCAAAGGTTATGGCACATCGTAGGTGGTGATATTTTTCAGCTATGAGGGAAATTCAAGAGTCTAACTTTTTTTTTGGTTGATGTTGTTAGAATAAGTAATTATTCTCTTAAATTCTACTAGGATAAACTTACTTGAGTTTCCACTCCTTCATGAGTCAGGAGAACTCTCAATTATAGTCTAGATCAGATTTGATGATTTTTTGTAATCAAACGACTCTCAATGATCAACTTTGTTATTTATACAAAGTTGATCCATGGAATAATCAATCAGTTCTACTTTATTTCTTCAAATATTGTAATGCTTTGTAGTTATACTCTTGGGAATTCTAACATGGTACCAGAGTAGGATAGATTCTGCTAGGCATTCTCTCTTTAAGGCAGTTTCATGAATTGGTTACATATCTTATCTTTTTTTTTTAAAAGAGAAGATATTTTTTAGATTGCTCATTTTTTTAAATCTACAATTTTTATTTGAGATATTTTTTTTTGATAATATTAAGGAAAGAGGGTTTTGAAAGGAATCCCACAACCTTTTACAACAACTCCCAAAGGGAGAGAAAACTGAACTCACCCCAACAACTATCTCCAAAAGGAGACTAACAACCGTCCACCCCAAAGGAGAAAAACGGTCAACAAAAACCAATCGCACGAGCGAGAACAAAGAAACTGAGAGGCAAAAAAATCAAAAAAGCATAATTTGGAAGCTCTCATGGACCTTTCCTCCTCAAAACAATAAAATCAATAAAATTAAAATTTTAAAAGGATGCCCGCCCTACCAAGGAACAAGCGGACCACAACACTGCCCAATCAATAGGATCAATGGGCTACACACCAACTGAAGGGTATGAAAGTTAATTAAATCTATTAAGAGCCACCTACAGATAAAAAAAAAAACTCTCACTCAACATATTCAAACTGAAAACCACTTTGGGCTTCCAAAACCACTCAACAAAAAATAGCTCGCACTAGCACACTTAGACAGAGATTCCTCCAAAGAAGACCCACGAGCTACACCATGTCTCCCTATGGCACCACAAAGCATAATACTCATGCAAAAGCATAAACAAGAAAGAACTAGTGACACCACATAACATGAACCTTGTGCAAAAGCACAAACAAGAACAAACCATTCATCGAAAAACCAAATCTACAACTTACACACACCAATGGATTCATCAATTAAAAGGAAAGTGCAACAAAAAATTAGAAGGAAAGGACCATATACCAACCAACCTTCACCATCTGAACCAACCTTGGTAGGCTAGAGAAGGAACCTAGAGGCCTCAGTTAACTAGGGCACCATCCAAGGTAGAGTAAAAAATATACCCATGAGAAAACATCTCCAGCCAAGGAGGAAAGACCCAAAAGACAAGCAAACCCTGTGTAGAAAACACCCAGCCAAACTAAGCAACCACAAAAACAACACTCCCAACAAAAATATCTAGAAAAATAAACTCTGTACTCAAAAATACCAACCAACCACCCGAGCAACGAAACCCTAACTTGGTAACAACCAAGGAAAACAGCTAATAGCTACTACAACAACAACACCCCACATTCACCCCAATAGGTTTGGTTCAGCCATTGGTCTGATCCCTCCCCTAGGGACCCCAATCGGATATTCAGTGGCATGCCGAAACCAACAAGAAAATAAGAGCTGATTGACCAAGATCCCCAGCAAGCAACCAACCCAAGAGGATCGATGCTCACCAATCCAAGCAGGTCAAGAACCAAATAGGGGATCACAAACCAAAACCATCCACACTACAACGAAAGCCCCAAATCACCCCCATAGGTTAGGTCGACATGTAGCTCATTTTTCCATAGGAAACTATCTAGATCTATAATGACTTACCGCACCCATAAGAGATCCTTATAGAACCACCAAGGTCACCAAACCAACAATAGACACCACCATCCACCACCAAAGTAGAACGTACTATCCTTGAAGAATAACTAGAATTAAAATAGGGGAGTGTAGGGGCCTCTCGCTCAGAGGGAAAAGAGTGAAGGAGCCATAGAGAGAGGCCCTCAGTAATTTATTTGAGATATTGTTTATGGTAATCTCTAAATAGTTACACTTGATGTATTTTACCATATTATGCAGAATTCTCAAACCTTTTTTTCAAATAATATAGATATTTGAAATTTTTTTACCTATACTTTTTATTGTTCTCCTCGAAGGCCTATTTCAATCTCCATCTCTCTTCTCGGACGCAACTCATTGGCCCAAAAACCATCACTGCATTTCAATTTTTTAGTGAACGCATACTTGCGTTGGCAACATTATTACCATCGTGACATACGTTCACTAGTGGAGACAAAGCACATAGGCATTTCATTTTTTTAAGACAATAAAATCGTGGGTATCATTCTGGCTGTTAGATATTTTTTTGAATCTCTTTAGTAAAGAAATGCTCCATTTTTCGACGTCAATATTGATGGCCATTTGGTAAAAATAAGGCCCATTGATATTATTTAAAAATCGTGGCATCTCTGCCTACGTTTTTTAAATTTGACATCCGAAATTATCTCTCGAAATCGTCGGGTGGACATTTGGTAAACCAAAGTCCATTTTGGCATATTTGCCAACGTATCTTCCCGATGCGCGATGATTAGCATTAACGGGCATTTCAAAACTCTTCTCAGATTTTGAAAAACATATCTTCTCCAACATTCAGTTTCACTGAAGACTCTCCATAATTATCGTCCTTCGGTGCTTCATTGGAGAGCTTCGGTTTTGTTATATATTCATCTAAATGAATGAAATTTACATCATATGCATTCTCTCGAGTTTTAATAGTGTTCTCTCCTGACTGCATTGTGATCTTCAAATTTTATTGAGAAATTTGGGTGTTTAGTTCTTTCAAGGTGCCTCACTGGAGCTTCCTCATCCGTCGCTATGCTTATAGCAGATTCATGGATTTTTTGGTGAAGAATCCCTCAGTTTGGTGGGCCTTCAATCTAAAAAATCATCTGCGAAGCCATCTCCTCCATAGGAGCCCCTCCCTCTCTTCTTCTGCGGATGATTTACTACGTCTTACGTAACGTTGAGGTGGTATTTAAGCTTACTTAATTTAGTAGAGTACAGTGGTAGTGGATCCAAAATATTGTTAGTGGTTTTTTAATAATATTTTTGGTTTTTTCACTAATATCCTCTTTTTTCAGTGAGTTCAAAGTGTTTCTCAGCTTTCAAATCACATTCGCTACCCATTGACGTAGCTTTGGTGAATTCAGATTCGTCCTGCTCGTAGATCCAAAAACATATATATTATTTATTTTATGATTTTTTTGGACTAATCTCCTCTTTTTTCAGTGAAGATCGAAACATTCTCAGCTTTCAAATATGGATTCATCACTGCCTCTTGACGTAGCCTTGGAGAAATAGGATTCATCATTGTCTCTTGATGTCTCTTGTGCGACTTTTCACTCGTAGATCTTCTGGTTCTTTAATTTTTTTCTCTATATGTAAAAATATATATATTTAGATCTTCCCTCATATTATCTTCTATATTTTTCTTTAAGGGCCCTTTTAGTGGCCACAAAGATAAAGAAGAAGTTGTAATCTCAATAAAATTCAATTTTTTTGGGGGAGGGGGTTGATAGGTGCCTTTTTATTTTGCACCTATATATCGCTTTAGGGGGGTTTGTTATTGCATCATTTTTGCCTCCTTTATTTTGCATTATTACCTTTATTATAAGTCTTTTGTTTATATATCTTGGTAATATAATATAGGTGAGGTATTTGATTTCATTTAACAATCCTTTATATATTAAAGATCTAAATAAAATAACTCTATTTTATTTATTCTCTAAAATATTCTAAAGCTAATCTCTATATTAAAAATCTTACTTTGTTCAAATTGTTTTTTTTTCAAAAAGTTCTTTAATATAATATAAAGATATCTTAATAAATGAAAGTGAGAACATATCATTATATATATTATTTTCCTTTCTTATCTCTCTATTAAGAACTTATTTTGATTAATTTTTTTTACAAAGTAACTTAAAATTAAAATTCAAGTACGAAAATTTTTTAATCTATTTATCCTTTCTTAAATATTTCTAAAGGATAAATATATTATATCACCAATACACCATATTGCACATCTTAAATAACTTATAGTTTCCCTCAAGTAAGGGCGGGTTATTAAGATAACCAATATAGGTCTAAATGATATAAAGCCTATGTTCCAAGTATCAAATCTAATCAATACTTATAGTTTCCCTCTCGTCAGGGTGGGTATTTGAAGAGAAAAGATATATAGGCCTGGCATATTTGTTCTCTTTAAGCCTAAAAATTAATATCAAATCTCCTCAAATTACTTATAGTTTCCCTCTCGTTAGGGTGGGTATTTTGAGATATTTGGTGTTTCTTACAGGCATTCCTAAAATAATATCCATTGCATTCTCTAAATTAAAGTTAAAGGGGGGAACTTTGGGTTAACTTCAAAATGAATTCAATGAATACAATTGATCCTCTTACTCCTCATAACTACCATACATGGAAACCCAAAATTTTAAATCTCATTTCTCAAAAAGGGCTCACACACCTATTAGAAGAAAAGCAACCTGAGTTTGAAAAAGAATATGAAATATTTGTTCATAAAGGAAAGATGTATGAAACAATGGGTATTATAAGCTCTAATGTAAATGAAAGCTTGTGGTTTCACATTACATATTGTAAAACTCCTCATGAAAGTTGGGAGAAACTAAAGAACTTGTTTGGGAAAGTAGATCAAATGAGGTCAATGCAGCTTGAGGTAGAATTAACAACTTTATCTCCTGACGACTTCAACAATATTGTTGACTTTCTCACAAAATTCAAAGAAGTCCTTACTCAATTTAAAGGTAGTGGCAAGGATAAAAAATATGAAGAATGCATCTATCTAATTATTTCTAAATTAAATGGTGTATTTCAGATATTCACAACCACCTTTCTATCTACAAAATATGCTCTTGGTGCAAGTTTCAAAATGCCCTCCTTAGAATAATTATGTGAGAGACTAACTAGAGAAGAAATAAAACTTGCAAAGTATGAGATCTCTTCCTCTTCCTCTAAAGCCTTAGTAGCATCCACCTCCTCTAAAGAAAAATTCAAAAAGAAAGAAAGAAGTCCCATAACTTGTACTCACTACAAAAAGAATGGTCATTCTGCAAACAAATGCTGGAAAATATTACAACAACTAGAGGCAGCTATAAAGGATCAAAATATAGACAATAAAAAGCAAATAGGAAAAGCCCTAAATGTCCAAGGGAAGACCACCAATACTTCATCTAATTACTGGGTCCTAGATTCTGGAGCAACTCATCACATGACTGCTTCAGATGAGTCATTCTCTTCTATCTCCTCAAGTTCAACATGTAGCATAGAAGTTGGTGACTCCTCCTTTATCCCAGTCAAAGGAAAGGGTGACATATCCATTGATGGTGGCTCTATCAATAATGTTCTCTATGTTCCAAACATTGCAACAAATCTCCTCTCCATCTATCATATTTGCACTTCTGGAAAGGGGAAAATTGTTCTCTTCTCTCCAACAGGAGTTGAGATAAGAGACTTACAAGACCCCCACTCTCTTGTAGCCAAAGGAGATATTGATCACAACACTCACCTATTTCACTTCAAAGGATTCAAAAATCTAGAAGGGGCCTCCTATTTTGTGGCTCATGGAGATCTTGAAAGCAAAATTTGGCATGAAAGGTTTGGTCATCTCAGTTATAACTACCTAAAAGAATTGAGCACCCATGAAATGGTAACAGGTTTACCTCAAGTCACTTCTATTGATGGAGTATGTCCTGGATGTGCTCTTGGAAAGCAACATCAAGATCCTTTCCCATCAAGTGGTTCTCTAAAAGCCTCATCCCCTCTAGAGTTAATCCATAGTGACTTGATGTTTTTTCCAGAACCTTCTTTCAAAGGAGCAAAATATGCTCTAACCTTCATTGATGACTTTTCTAGAAGAACTTGGGTCTACTTCCTAAAATATAAAAGTGATGTTCTGTCCCACTTCAAAGTCTTCAAAGCCTTAGTTGAAAATCAGGCCTCTTGCAACATCAAGAAAATTTGCACAGATAATGGGGGGAATACTGTAGTAATGAGTTCTCCATATTTCTATCAAGTCATGGCATCATTCATCAACATTTTGTCTCCCATAATCCATAGAAAAATGGCATTGCAGAGAGGAAAAACCGAACATTGAAGGAAATGGCAAACTGCATGCTCCATTCAAGAGATCTTCCAAAAGTTTTTTGGGCAGAAGCTATAAACTGTGCAAACTATATTCAAAACCGCACACCTCATAAAGCTCTTGACCATTTAACTCCTGAAGAAGCATGGACTGGCTCAAAACCGGATGTCTCCTTCTTCAATATTTTTGGGTGTACTGCTTGGGCGCACATCCCAAAGAAGAAAAGGAAGACTCTAGATAAGAAAAGCAAAAAGCTCATCTTTGTTGGTTATTGTGAGGAAATGAAAGCATACAGGCTCCTTGATCCCACAACTCATGAGGTCTTTTTTCATAGGAATGTCCAATTTGATGAAACATTCCCTCAAAAATATCCTCAACCATCCTCTTCTCCTATTGAGCCTTCTCCTATAGTAGAACCTCAATATAATGAAGAACCAACTTTAGAGATTAATTTAGAGATTGATGATCAAGATGAGGAACCTATAACTCCAACTCAAAGTCTTTCCACTCCTTCAACTCCTTCCACTATGCCAAAATGGGCCCGCACCATTGTTAAAGAAGCTACTCCTTACATTCAAAATCTTCCATCATCTAGAGGCACTGGTCTTGTCTGTCAGTCTATTTCCTCTGATCCTCAATCCTTCAAAGAGGCAACTGGTATTAAAGAATGGGATGATGCCATGGAGAACGAATTCTCTTCCTTAATCAAAAATGAAACTTGGGATTTAGTTCCCCTACCTAAAGGAAGGAAATTAGTTCATTGTAAATGGATTTATAGAACAAAATATGGGCCTAATGGAGAAATTGACAAACATAAAGCTCGCCTAGTAGCCAAAGGTTTCTCTCAAATTGAAGGAATTGATTATGTTGAAACCTTTGCACCAGTTGCCAAAATGGATTATGTTAGACTAGTTCTTGCTCTGGCTGCTTCCCAAAAGTGGCATGTCTTTCAAATGGATGTAAAAAGTGCTTTCTTACATGGGGACTTAAAGGAAGAGATATTCATGGAACAACCTGTTGGTTTCACTCAAGACTCCTCTCTTGTTTGTAGACTAAAGAAGTCTCTCTATGGCCTCAAACAAGCTCCTAGAGCTTGGTATGAAAAAATGGACTCCTTCCTTCTTTCCTCAGGTTTTTCTCATTGTGAGTCTGATAACACAGTCTACATTTGGAGAGATGAAGGAAAAATCACCATACTTGTTCTATATGTTGATGATCTGCTACTCACTGGTAGTGACTTCACTCACATTCAGACTATAAAAGACTCCCTCTCTAAAAAATTTGATATGGCTGATCTGGGTCTAGCACATTACTTCCTTGGGATCCAAATAAATCAAACAAATGCAGGAATTTCATTGTGTCAACAAAAATACACTCTAGATCTTCTTCAAAGGTTTAAAATGATAGATTGCAAACCATCTCCTACACCTTTCTAGTCTGGAGTCAATCTAAGTACTTCCTGCACATCCCCTCTATGTGATGCAACTCTATACCATCAGCTTGTAGGGAGTCTGTTATACCTTACTCATACCCATCCAGATATCTCATATGTTGTTGGCTTAATATCTAGATTCTCTCATCAACCTCATTTCAGTCACTGGCAAGCAACAAAAAGGATCCTCCACTACTTGCAAGGAACTACTCACTTTGGGCTCTTATATGAGAGAAAATCCATGGATATCATTGGCTACATGGATTCATATTGGGCAGGTTCAGTAGAAGACAGATGTTCAACTTTTGGCTATGTTTTTTGTCTTGGTTCTTCACCAATTGCTTGGTTATGCAAAAAAACAAGCAGTGGCCTTATCATCTACAGAGGTAGAATATAGGGCAACAATTTTAGCAAGTCAGGAAGCTCTTTGGCTTCATCAGATTCTAAAAGAATTTGGGTTTTCCAATGAAAAACCTATTACTATTTGGTGTGACAATCAGAGCACAATTCATATTGCACGCAATCCAGTTGAACATCAGCGCACCAAGCACATTGAGATACACATGCACTTCATTCGACAACATATTCAGAATGGGGACATATACTTGGACTATATTCCAACTAAAAATCAGGTTGCAGACATCTTCACCAAGTCATTTCCTTCTCCACGTTACATATAGTTGCGAGAGAAACTTGGAGTATTACAACTACATTGAAATAGAGGTCTTTACACCTCTCCTTTTATTATTGTATTCTTTGGAGGATGGTTTTTTCCCATGTGGTTTTTTTATCATCTCTCCCTTACATATTGTACATGAGTACCTCATCAAGCCATGTTGTCGGGACTCATTATTTTTTTTTGTTATTAAGGACAATATTCGCCATCCGAAGACATGCCTATTTATTTCATAGCAGATGGTTTTTCCCATGTGGTTTTTTCACCATCTCTCATATATATTGTAAATGAGTACCTCATCAGGCCATGTTGTCGGGACTCATCCTTTTTTAAGAGGACAATCTTCACAAACCGAAGACATACCTCTTCCTTTTTTCCTTTTGATAGATGGTTTTTCCCATTGGGTTTTTACCATCTACTCAAAATGAAACCATTGTACATGAGTACCTCATCAGGCTCTGTTTCTGGGACTCATTTGTACAATACACCCCTAGTATCACTTAAGGGGGGTGTTAGAATAAGTAATTATTCTCTTAAGTTCTACTAGGATAGACTTACTTGAGTTTCCACTCCTTCATGAGTCAGGTGAACTCTCAGTTATAGTCTAGATCAGATTTGATGAGTTGTTGTAATCCAACGACTCTCAATGATCAACTTTGTTATTTATACAAAGTTGATCCATGGAATAATCAATCAGTTCTATTTTGTTTCTTCAAATCTTGTAATGCTTTGTACTTCTACTCTTGGGAATTCTGAATTCTAACATATGTAAAATCAACATTTATAGTTCTTATCCTAAAGTTGGTGGATGTTAAATATTTCTCTAATTTCAGGTCCATTAACCTCTATAATACACTTTTTAAAATTCTCACTAAAACTATCGTGAAAAAACTCAAAGTATACCTTCTAATAATTATTGACCATCCTGAAAGTGGATTTGTAGCAGGCCAAAAAAATTTGGATGGTGTCATTGTAGTGCATGATTTGATTCATTATGTAGACAAAATTATAAGGCCAAGAAATTTCCTCAAACTTGATATGGATAAAGTATATGACCAGGTCTCATGGATCTTTTTTCTTAGAGTTCTGGGGAAATTTATTTCAACCCTTGTTGGATTAGATTGGTCGGAGCTTGTATATCATTAGTAAAATTCTTAATCTTAGTCAATGGATCACCAACTAGTTACTTTAGCAATTGTAGAGGCACTCATTAGGGGGATCATATATCTTTGTATTTTTTTATTTATTGGATGAATATTTGGGAAGATCTCTAAATGTGAATCCCACAATAGTGAAAATCAAACCTACAACTACCATTAACCTAATATAAAACCACCAATTTGTAGATGATATATTAGTATCATTTTTAGCTTCAATCCCTTAGGCTAAATTTGATGGTCTGGTTCTAAGGAGAATAAGAATTTCTCTCTTGTGGCATGGGATCAAGTGTGTAGTAGGAAAGAGTTGGGAGGTTTGGTATTAAGAAGATTGAAAATATTAAACAAAGCACTAATAGCTAAATAGGGCTTAATATTGGTTGAAAAAGATAATGTTAATTGGATTAAAATAATGGCAACCAAATATTTAGGTAACACTAGTAATTTTCTCATAGATCCAAGTCCTTGTCTCGGCTCAACATTCTAGCATAGCATTATTAACAACCTTTTTGATATCATAAAGGGTGGAAGATGAGTGTTAGGTAATGGGAAGAGCATTGATTTTTGTGAAGACACATGGGTAGTTGATAGACTGTTAGAATCATATCCTCACCCAAGTCTGGTGGAACCAATCACAAGATAAGCTTTCAAGCCAAAGGTATGTGACTTCATTGTCTCTATTAATGATAGAAAATGCTAGAAATTGTTTGTTTATCTAGGGATTTCATAGGAATAAAAAATGCATTAAAATATCTGATGGACATCCTAAAGTGGATGGTTATTCATAACTAGGATAGGCTAGACATATTATTTTGAAGGGCTAAGAAGGATATTTTCTTTTCTATTAAGTCAACCTACCTACTATTAGATGTTCTCTTTGATCCTTGGTTTCCTGTTAGTAATATCTGGTTGAAGGGTCTTAACCCCAAAGTAAATATTTTCTTTTTGTTAGCGACTCAAGGGAAGTGCCTCACATTGGATAATTTACATGAAAGGGGATTGGTTATCCTGAACAGATGCTACTTGTGTGGTATTACTAAAGAAACACCTATGCACCTAATATATGGCTATCCCTTCTCTTAGTCTATATTCTCCTAGTTCCTAAGGATTGTTAGTTTGATTTAAATTTTCTCAAAGTTGCTATCGAACTTGATCGTTCAATGGAGGTATCCCTTTCTATCTTCACATATTTAGGATTTTTGGTCCTTTGGTTTACCTCATGTTTGGTGGTATATTTCAAAGAAGATGAATTATAGAGCCTTTAAAAATATCTCCCATATGGTTGAGTTTGTGGCACCTCATGTTTCTATTACCATTATTGAGAATGCGGATGCAATTTATTTAGATAAGGTCACTTTTTTGGGGGATTTAGTGATGGATTAGAATATTTTATGTAGATATTATTCTTTTGAACATCACCTTGAAGCTCCTCCTATACATACTACTATTTGGAAACCTCCTCCTCCTAGCTGGTTGAAGCTAAATTTCAATGGAGCTTATAAAGGGAATTCCGGACCAACTAATATGGGGGTATTGGTTAGAGACTCTAATGGGAGGATTTTTTTGGATTTCACTAAAAATTTAGATCATTGGACCAGTCATTTTGTAGAGGCATGATATCTCTTTCAAGGGTTTTATAAACTATAAATTTTGAATGGTAGGAAGGTAATTATTGAAGGGGATTCCCTCAATATCATTAATATGCTCAAAGGTATTCAGGTCCCTTCTTGGATGATCACAAATAAACTTATTGAAATCCAAATATGGATTTAAACCTTTGAAGTGGTTGAGATTAAGTATGTTTACAAGGAGGAAAATAGATTAGTAATTTTTTTTAGCAAACTTGGGACTTTTCCATGAAAGATGCACAATTTTGCAAGAGGATTTCCTAGATGGATTAATCAAATGGACAATGAAATATCAAGGAGATAATTTATGTTTTAAAATGTATTTGATATACAACAGTAGGGATCCCCTGAGAAAATTTGTTGTTTGTCCTACTCAGCTATTATATAGCTTTTTTATTTATCTGTTTTGTTAATCCTTTTTTATTTTCCATGTTGATATCTTTATTCCTTGTTTATAATTGGTTGGTTTATCCACTATTGTAAAAATTTTGGGGATCCTTTCAAAAACCCTTAATCCATATTATCAAAAAAATATAAGTTTCTAATCTAAATATTTTATTTAAAAAAAAAAAAAAGTAAATTTATTAAACTAAATATTTTTAGAAATTATTTGTAAATGTATATTATACCACATTGGAAATAAATTTTAATGTTAGCCTATTCTTAAGTCTTATTAAAATTTAGCCTATTCTTAAGTCTTATTAAAAATAACTTTTATATTTCCCAATGACATTTAACATTTTTACTCTTTTAAGTTGTTTGAAATCAACTACTGTAGGAATTTTGTAACTAAAAAAAATTTTAAATACTTATTGAAAAACCTTCACAAAAATCATTCTAATGAGTACAAAATAGCACAAACAACCTAAATCTAATACTGAAACTAAGTAGAACCAAAAAAATTACTACCTAACATAAAAACAAAGATAGAAGCATCATAGAGTGATGAAAGTACCATGGGAAGACAAAAGTGTCATGGGATGATGAAAGTGTTGTAGGATCGTAGAAGCATCACAAGTTGACAAAAGCATTATAGAATGAAAGAAGCACCATGGGATGATAGACAAAATTATATGATGCTATCATAGTCATATGACACTTTTATCTATATCTACAAAAACTTAGAAAACCTATAGCTAAAAATGAAAAACAAGGTATTAGTATAGAGGGTTTATTTCATTTCAATGGGAAATAACTGACTTTCTTACTTGAAGGATCAAACCCCTATTTTTTTTTTGTAATCATGAAATTGGGCATACATAAATGATGCAAAAATCACTAATAATGGAAAAACAAATACAAAAAGTACAAAATAAATGAACAAGGGTTTAATATGATCTAAAATTAATAATACACCACCCAAAGTTGTGGATTACCCCCTCTCCAATAAAAAATATTATTGGTGGATGCCTTGTTTATTTGATCCAATATCAATTGAATATCTAATATATATCTCAATACTAATTTTATACTTAATTATATGTCAATAAGGGATTCAATGTATAATAAACCATTATACTTCATGCAAATTGCAATAATAAATCAATGGAAATAAGCCCCTCTTGTTATGATTTTGGCAACATGCAAGTACCTGCAAAAAGATTGATCTTTTTATGGCTTTCCTAAGGCTGGTTTTATATATCACAAGCCCCTTGGATATCCTATTGAATATTCATGCAAAAGAGTTAGGTGGAAGATTTAGGTGATTTTGTAGAATATTTAGGGTTATTGGAGAGTTTACATGGAGTTAAGTAGTTTGTTTGGAATTTTACATGGAGTTAAGTGGCTTTATTTAAATTTTACATGTAGTTAAGTGGCTTAAGTAGATATGATTCAATCATAACATGCATAGATATAATCAACAAGATGATATTCAGAGGTAACTAGTAGTGATAGGTAGTTAAACCATCAAAATTTTAGTTTTTGTGATGGTAGTATGAAAGCACCATGGTAGTACATAAGAGATATGATTTTTTTTTCATGGAACTATTGTTTGTTACTATTAGGAGGTAGGAAAAATTCAAATAGGTTTACTAACAAAAGTTCTACAAGATGACAAAAGCACCATACAAAAGAACTAGATAGAAGTGCCATAATGTTTTTTCAAGTTTAGGGGGCTTTCATTTTTAGATAGAAGTGCCATAATGTTTAATTGTAAATGTATACTATACCACATTGAAAATATCTTAGCCTATTCTTAAGTCTTATTAAAATCTAGCCTATTCTTAAGTCTTATTAAAAATAAATTTTATTTGTCCCATTGGCATTCAATGATTTTATTCTTTTAAGTTGTTTGAAAAATTTTAAACATAGATTTTAGAATTGAAATTTTTTTTAACACCACTTACAAACGGATTACATTAATTTCGTTGAGAAATTATTATTTAAAAAAAAAATCCTTACTGGAAAACATCTCACACACTCTAGATGCATTATATCGAATAACGACAAAACATGTGGGAAAACATTTAAATTTGTTTATTTGTTTATTTTTAAGATGTACATGTGTGTGTTGGGCTTTTGCGATCACAAGGGCTAGAAAAATAGTAAATGTCAACTTTATAAACATATGAAATGAAATGAAAGATTTTAATTATGTTCGCGAGATCCAAATATGGTCTATGGGACCTCAAATATGGAAGTATAATTACTCAAATCATAATATCTCTGAGAAGGTTGTTCCTTCTCTTGATGATTTGTGTTAGCAATTCCCTAACTTTTTTTATTTTACTGTCTTCAAATAAATCTACCATAAACTCATTCCCAAGTGTTTCTTTGTATTTGTCACAGATATCTAAAAAACTTGGGCATTTATAGATGAAGTGTTCCTCTGTTTCTACTGCCCTGTATTGCATAGAGTACATATCCTTTCTTCCCATTGTTCTTTGGGCGTTGTCCACCTCCCTATTTCACATCTAAGCCTATGAGAGCTAGTCCTTATCTGAGCAATGAGTATTTTTTCCTTCCACTTGATTACAACGCCTATAGACACTTTTTCCTTGTGGTCATATGTTGGATTAAAATTTGCAATATAATATTGTCTTTTCCTACTTGCATTTTTCCCCATTCCACTTCTAGACTTTTCATTCACATAATTTTTAATGTCTTTGTTGACATTTGGGCATTCATTTATGTTGATTTCCCAACGTTTCATCCATTTTTGATTTTGTTTCATCCATGTATTCTTTTGCCTATGCAACTCTTCATCCCTAGTTGCCCTAGGCCATCTATCATTTGTCATGTTTTCTATTTTGTTCAAGTAACATAACAGCTTGGTCATAGCAATTGCTTCTAAAGGAAACATTCCAGTTTTAGCTAGAATAATTTTATAAGGGCTTGTGGCCTTAATTTTGATAAAGTTTTTGATTAGATATTTTTGAATCCTTTCTATTTACCTCCATTTTGCATTTGTTATGCCACTAGCCCACACCTCACAACCATACCACAAAACTGGTGTAACAAGTAGGCCAAATAAGACCTTGGTGGTCTTCCAGTCCCATAACTCGGCATCCCTACACCTGTTTTGAAGTGCATATAGTGCTCTCCAACCACTTTGAGATTATTTTCATCCTACATGTATTCCAATAAAGTTTGTCATGAAATTCTATGCCCAGGTATTTGTATTCTACTACTACATCAAGTGGTTCTCCTGCAAACTAAAATTTGAGTTGTTGCTTCTTCTTTTTTGCTAAAAAAAACATAATTTTTGTTTTGTTCATGTTCACCTGCATCCCAAATTCTTTACAAAAGAGTTCTAGATCTTGAAGGTGATCTTCTAGATCTTTGGCTGTTTTTACCACAAGATTTACATCATCTACATACATGAGGAGTTTTACCACATATTTGTCTAAATGCACACCTTTTCCCCAAAATTTGTTTATCCATTCTTCTAACTTGTCAATGTACAACCCAAATAAGGTCAGATATATATGGAAACCTTTTTTGACACCTATGTCACTACCAAAACATTCAGATAACCCTTCATGTGTTCTAATTATAGCATTTACATGCTCATATAGTCTGTGAACTACTACCCTGTAATGAATTGAAACCTCTAGATCTTCCATTCTACTTCATAATTTTTTCCTTGGCACTATGTCAAATGCCTTTTTGAAGTCTACAAAACAACAAAAAGCCTCCTCTTTTTTATCCCATATTTTTTCTACTATGTGTCTGAGCATGATACAATGATCAATAGTTGAGTGCTTGTCCCTTTGATCTCTTTCCCTTTTCTTCTGCCCATATGTTAATCCTACGCTCTATCATACTCCCAAACAACTTTGCAAAGAGAGGGTTGATCATGATAGTTCGATAGTTTGAGGGATTATTTACATCTCCACTTTTAAACAAAGGAATGGTCAAGCTAGTTTTCCACTCATTAGGGAAGCCATTTTGTATGACCTCATTGAAAATTTCTTTGATTTCTGGTGCCAATATATCTACCCCCATTTTATATGCTCTGCTTGAAGATTATCTATGTCACGGGATTTACTAGTTGCTAACTTTTTTATCCCTTGAATAATGTCTTCAATTGTGAAAAGTTATTTCTTGACAATGATAGTAGGATGTGTCTCATGTTGGTTACTATGGTGATATAGTTGTTTTGAGTAATCCAACCACTAATTAACTATTATGTTATTTTCAGTTTGCATCCTTTTCACACTTAGTTCCTTCCAAAATTTCTTTGGTTCATTCTTCCCTAGGTAAATCAATTCTTTCCTCCTTGTTCTAGTGTATTCTTCTTTTTTTGCCCTTACCAGTTTCTCATATGCTTTTTTGTTTGATATTGTTTTACCCGTTGGTTCATTTAGTAATCTTCGCATTTTTTTGCAATCTTCATCAAACCATGGGTTGGTTGGGAAGCTATTCCTTTCTTTATTTTTAGGTTTAGCTCTCTTGCATTTGTTTAGAGCTTCTTGAATAACATGCATTAACCATTCACTCTTATTGTAATCTCTACTATTGTGATGTAGTTCTTCCCTTTCCTGTAACTTGTTATTTAATACTGCTCTAAAATTTTGCCAATTTTCATCTGTTAATAGAATGTTTCCCTTGTCAGGATATTTATTTTGATTGCTTTGCAAGTGTTTTTACCTTGGTTTTTCTCCATGCATTCGAAGTTTCATAACAATTGGGTTGTGATCTGACTTAAGTTCCATTGGAGAATCTTCCCCTTCTAGCTCCTCTATTTTTGGTATGTAATTCTGTGAGCATATTCTATAGTCTATTACACTTTGTCCCTTATATGTTTTGCATGTATACTTTCCTGAATTTTTCCATTTGTTCATCCCATTGCAAATAATCAAATTGTATATGTTGCAAAGACCTAAAAACTCTTCTCCATATTACGTGATAGCCCCATGCTCATCTTTTGAAGTCTTGGTCCATTGTTGATTTTCCTCTTCTAGCATCCAAAGAGGATTAATATCAATATCTTTGTTACCTTCTAGAATGTTAGCTTGGTTATTTGTTGTCCTTGCATTGAAATCTCCAATTAATATAATCTCCCCCAACTTACTGTATATTGAAATGTCTATTTTTAGGGAGGAGTATGGGTCTTCTCTGTTAAGGTTATGTTTATTATAGAATTTAGAATTCTTGGGAGCAAAATAACATGTTGCTATGCTAATAACTGACTTATTTTCTAGGATATTTATACAGGTTTGTTTTCATATTGTTTTTCAATTTTAATGACCCTATCCCATTCCTCTTTTATTAAAACCATAATACCCCCATGTCCTTTGCCATTTTCTGCTGCTTTATTCCATATTGCTATTTTTTTGTATCCCACAAATTTTGGAGTCTTACATCCATCGTGTTCATGTGTTTCTGTCAATATGATTATATCTTTGTCTCTAGTAATGGGCCCTAACCCCGGTCCTCTTCTCCAAGGGAAAACTCTACAGTTCCAACTTACCATTGTAAGATTTTCCTGGGTGGGCCATACTCCCTATTTGTTTTTTATTTGTTTAGATGTGATGTATGCCTTTCTATTGAACACGCTCGAAAGTGTTCACAATTTTTTATTGTTTTATTTTTTATTTTTTAATGAAAATTTTAAATTTTATTGTATATTATTTTTATTTTTAATTAAAATAAAATTCTAATATATTTAAGGCTATATGGGGATAGGGATATATAAAGTATAAGTATGAAATATATGTTATACATTTTTAAGTATTAGGTTTTCAAGTGTAAGGGTTCAATGATAAAGACTGATAAAGACGGCATAAAGGTGGGAGGATATGGATATATTGGATTACATGTTAAAGTATTTATGCATTGTCAAAATACACATTTGGTTGTACACAATATATTTTAGGTGTGTTCTTGTACATCATTGGGATGCAATGCATATATTAGTATTAGTATAGTTACATGTCTCAACATATCCAATATTTTTTTTTTTTGGATATCATAGATATGTACACACAAAATATTAAATATATCATATTTTTTTTAATAAGGTTATCAATTTTACTAAAAATAAATTTGAAGAGAAAACATTAAAATCATTTATGATGTTATAAATTCATTACTTTTTAAACAAACTAAGAAGACATGGTGAAGACTTACAAAATCAATAGACTCTTAACTAAAACCATGTTCAATGAAACTTTATACATAAAAAAAATAGTAATTAATCAAGAGTATAATATGACAATCTTTCAAAAGAGAAAATTTATAAAAAATTATTTATAAGTAAACTTATTTGTTGATCTAAAAATAATATATTTGTGAATAACTACTTTTCTTCCCCTTCCTTCTCTTTATTTTGCTGAATTTTTTTTTTAATTCTAGAAAAAAAATTTCTCATAAGACCTATCTACCTCTTAGGGATAATATTTCTTTTTAAATCCAAATTATGGGCGATAGTTCTTCTACTTTTGTAAGGTGACCTAGACCTCTTCAATTTCAAAAAATACTTGAACTATTAAGATTTGTTACTTTTTAACCATTCTTATTGTCTATTTGATTTGAACTTGTTACCTTACTTTTTGATCAAAAAGTTCACCATGTTGATTGTTTTTTTTTTTCCTTATCATATTTCATATCATTCACATGAATCATCAATTTCTAGAAACTATTTTTGAATATATATATATCCTTATCATCTTTCATATCATTCACATGAATCATTAATTTTTAAAAATTAATTTTAATAAAATATTCAATGTAATATTTTTTTTCAATTTATTTACCAAAAAATGCTTTTTTTTTTATAACATCGCTTTTGTTACACTTATTTTTTTATTTATTAACTAGTTTAAATAAATTATAAAACTTATTATTATTATAATTTATTATTATTACTTAAATCAATATATGTAACAAACTTTCTTCCTCTCCTTTCCAATCTTGATGTGTTTAATTTTACTTTCACAAAATACTTAAAGAATTCAATAACACCTATTGTAGTATTAACAAAATTACATCTATACAATCTATTATAAAGTGCCACTATTTCTTGTTAAGATTGCGCTTTGAGAACTTTCTTCCAAAGCAGATTGAAAAAGAGTTTTCCACCCAATCCTTATTATGATAATCAAAGAAAACACAAACCCTTAAAAAGGTAAAATATGACTAACATACTATTATTTTTTTGTGATAACACTATTAAACCACGAGTTTCTGTAATCCTATGCTATAAATGCTCCCAAATAAGATAGTAAGTTTGTAAAGATGTTGGCTTGTATTGACTATTTCGTCCTATCGACTAATAAAGAGTTTGACTTCTATTTATACTCATGTACTCGACCGTTATTTGCCTAGAGAAACATAAGTGGACAAGTGCTAGAACCCATTGTTTAATCAAATGGAAATAGAGGACGATGATCGATCTTCTGGATCCACTATGGAATACGATGAATCAGAATTGCTTACTGAGCAAACTTTCCGAATCTCTCCCTCACTCCCGGTTAGAACATCAAGTTGAACCATCTTCAGCATGTTGAGAGCAAATTTCTCAAAGAATAAACTCTGATTGACCGCGAAGCTTTTAACGATATCGCTAGTGCTGGAATCAGTGTAAAGCTCCTGGTCAGACGTCAAGAGTCCTTCCATATTCTCCAGATCCACGTAGTAATTGTTGTCGAACACATTTGGAGTGAGAATGTCCAAGTCTGTGGTGTTGTGTGTGGTATTGGAGGGGCACGTCTCATACAATTCCTCTGCAAAACTCTGAGCCAGAGTCGCATCTTTCGGTTGGATAAAGTCTGTCCACGAACGACGTACAGTGGGCGATGCCAAATGTGTGCGCGCCTGTAAAAAATTACATACACTTCAAACTCGTTAGAAATATTCCTCTACCCATCTCCATTCTTTTCATGGAATACCACAAACCAGTGAAGCATAAAACCCACGTGAGAGAGCCACAAGATCCGTGTATTCAGTGAAACCTTTTTCTTCGAAAAGGGCCATTAGTACGGACACGTTTGAAGTTGGGGCAGGCAGACTGTCCACTGTGACGGTTTCATTGGCAGAGGTAAGGCTGTCTCTGCGTCCAAGGGGAACGGGAAACTCTGGTCCTCCCGCCTATTCATGGACACAAAAGTTAAAACTTGTTTGAATTTCTATTAAATCTATATACATGAAAGAAGGCACACAACTCTGGAAATTGTTGTAGGTTTTTGTCTGCTGGATCGTGATTGATTTATAAACTACTACTTAAGATACCAGATAGACTGCATAGGAGCCTGCCAAAGCTATGATATCCGCACATGAGACAACGTTGCTGCACTCGGCTTCTACTGCTTCTTTGATCTCCTGAATAATGTCCAATGCCTCCTCTCTGATTGTCAAGTTCGGAGTATCTTCCAGCTCGCTTCCCGTCCCATTTAGCAAAATAGATGCGTCACAGCCCTACCAAACAATCAAACACTCTTGTTGTTATTATACACGTAGATTTTAACTATTGTATAATGTAAAATATTATTTATCTATGTTTATTCAAAAACAAATGATAGTAGCCTTAATAAAGCTACCTGCACGAAGCAGTCGTGAAAAAGTAGCCTTAATAAACCTGGTGCCTCAGTAATGTCTTCCTCCAGTATTGGCTTAAGCGTTGCTTTCACTATGGAGTCAAGATTGGGACAGCTCTCCTCGTAAAAGGTCCATGAAAGGCCATCAACCAGCTCTGGCGTTTATTTTCCAGAAAATGCTTGACCCGCCACCACAAGAGGAATTAATGTCATGGCAATAAAGTATTTCTCCATCTCTTCCTCCTTTCACTCTGGCTAAAACAACTCTATGCCGAAGAGGAAGATATAGTTCCCTTCATCAAAGAAATGTAAACGCCTACAATTAATGCACGTTGGCTTATGGGGACGTTTGCTTTTTTAAAATCCAAATGGCCAAACCAAATCCATTCAAAAGCCAAAAATTACCGATAATTACATATTGGAAATCCTAACTCCTGAGATCAAGCATTCCCTTGAGAAAGGTAAGGACTAATGTGACAAGATTGTATGTACTGAACTTTAATGCATCGTGTGCACGATAATAATTTAAAGGATAAGTGATCCCCTTCGACCGTTTGGTTTGAATTTTAGTTGGCTTGCTTACATACGCCGATGACCGTGTCGACGATTCATTTTTTATTTAATAGATTTTAAAATTTGAAAGGAGTCTGCCACACGACACTAACATATCTTCGTAAAACTATGGTCCCGTTTAGTCTTCATGAGCAATGTGAAAAGTAACATGGTGTTTTTAGTTACCGCTAAATAGAAGCTCTAAGTCTTTAATAATATGAAAAAGTTATTAATGTAAAGGGAAGCTAACTATTTTAGCAGTTGTTATATAATATTTCCAAGAAGTTTTTAATAATATGAAATAGTTAAAGTTATTAATGTGAAGGGAAGGTAACTATCTTACCAGTTGTTATTTAATATTTCTAAGAGATGACTATTGTACAAGCTATTATTTAATATTTTTAATTATATAAAAAACTTTTATAATAGCAAAGTCAATCGAACCAATAACACTAAAAAAAAATCTGACATGAGTATTGCACGGAAGTTACTTGCATATTATATTTGGGTAGCTAAATAAAAAACAACATGAAATAACAGAATTGCACGGAAGTGGTTACTATTGGATTGACTTTTATAAACATTATACACGTAAAACATGCTTGATTTGGGATGCTTATTTATAATGACTTGAATTTGTTGAAAGCCTGACAGCTCATCGATGTCAGTATCAATCTTGATCAATCTAAGGGTCTTCTTCACATTGGATTATAAAACAACGAGGTAGAATAGGTGTTGTTGGAAGCAGCCCCAAGATTTGTAGTTTGATTTGAATTCGCAGAGTGTATGTCATCCTGAGTGTGTGTCATCCTAAGGATCACCGTATCAATCCTGAGCTACCAGTGGTTCTCTTCACATTGGAATATAAAACAACAAACAACGAGGTAGAATAGGTGTTGTTGAAGGCAGCTCTAAGATTTGAACCATGATTTAAACCATGCTAAGTAATAGAAAAGTAATGTGGATGTCACAAACTCCTAGAACCGGTATCAATCTTGAGCAACCAATAGTCTTCTCTATGTTGGATTATAAAACAACGAGGAAGAATAGGTATTGTTGGAGGCAGCCTCAAGGTTTGTAGTTTAATTTGAATTCACTGAGTCTATGCCATCCTAACAACAGGGGTACCAATCCTAAACTATCAGTGGTCTTCTTTATATCTTATTATAAAACAACTAAATAAAATAAATGTTGTTGAAAACAAGGATGTAACCATATATTAAAAAAAGTACACTCTGTGTATAATAAATTAATTATGTAAACTGAACACGTGTGCCAACAAACTTGCAAAACACTCTTGCGAAAAAAAAGAAGGAAACATCGACTAAATTGATTTCAAGTACCTACAATAAAGTCATGCTCGAGAATACAAATGAAACCAAAGTCTTTACCTAACAGTCAAAGCGATATTTGGAAGAGAGTCCTATTAGGCCGTTTGCTGTTTAGCATTGTGTTATGAGAGTTATTTTTATTTTATTTAACTTGCTCCAAAAACAACTACACGTTGTGGGAACATAATTCCACTTTAATGCCTAGTTTATTAGTCCCTTCTTCGTAGGCTTTTTCTAATGGTGTAATGTTAACCCCATCCCAAATTGCATAATAAAAACTATCAAAATTATTACATGTGTTTTATAATAAATATTTAATGTTATAGTCTCTAAAATAAATATATATTTAAATGAAGTTATACAATTTTTTAATTTAAATACGTGGTGAAGGTTTTACGAGAGGAGTGAATAACTTAAAAAATTCTAGTAGAATAATGATAATAGAAACCCTAACAAAGCAAGTAATCCTAACAAAGTAGAGGCAACAAAGAGTTGAGAAGTGTGTTGGAGGAGGACACTAGTTTCGAGAGCAACCTGTCCATTTTGGAGATTGTTTGGAGCAAAGCACAAGCGAAAAAATTGAGGATTAGCACGGGTGCTTTGAATAAAGATTCAGATCATGCTAGAGTGTGGCAAGGTAGCCAGTTTAACCCGAGGTTTTTTTCAAATTATATTATGGTAGGAAAAGAAGAATCTGCACCTATGATTGAGGTTGTCTATCAGGGGATCCAACCTATAGTGAGGGATCTATCTTGGAAGAATATTGTGCAAGTCTTGGGATCCCAGCAAGGGAAATTTTCCATTTATCCTATTAAAATGGGTGATGTGGTCTGCCTGCGCATCCCACATACGTTAGCAATGAGATCGATTGATAAAAGGTAGAATAGCCTGGTTGCTAAATTTGTTGAGTCTAGACTAGATGGCGATTTTTATTTTCAAAACACTATGAATCTTATGCATGTCAAGCTTCAAGGGTTGTGATTTTACGAGAGAAGAGGTCTAGCACATAATAAATGGGATATCTCTTTTGATACATTCAAAGAAGCCATGAATATGACCCCTGTTTGGGTAAGGCTTCTAGGTTTATCACTTGATTTTTGGGACATAAATATTTTGGTGAGAATTGCTAGAGCCATTGGATCTCCCAATGTGGTGGATTTTGCTACCAAAGCAAGAACTAGGTTGAATCACACAAGATTTTTTTTGAATGTTAACCTAGACAAGTTATTTTTATCGTCCACTAGGTTAATCTCATATTTGAGGTCATGGGACCAAAAGATCAAATATGAAAACCCTCCTACTTCATGCTCCATATGCAAGAAGTTTGGCCATGTGGGAAAATACTACCCTAAAGCGAGGGACTCTATGAACATATCGAAAAAGAAGGCTTCTCATCCCCAATTGAAAGATCAAGTCTAGAAATCCGAGAAACCTCAAATGGATAAAGAGGAGATTGAGTTCTAGTTGTGATACCCATAAGAATAAATCTAAAGGGATATAAGTAGATACAAATATGAATGAGGTGCTTGTCAAGGAGAAGCTAATAGATTTCCATCTGGTTTCAGAGGGTAATACTTAGGAGGGATGTCTAGTAGAGGATATATTGGTTATCGAAGGAAAGAAGCACCTAATGGAGGGTAATTAGGATTAGGGTATATAATACATTTGTGATTGTAGAGAGGAATCAATTCATATTAATGGTTTGACTCTTTCATAGTATAAGAAACTACATTAGAGAAGACAGGCCCAAAAGATTCAACATGCCAATAGGGCGAAAGACATTTTAGGGGGAGAGTTGATTTTGACTTAAAGTTCTGAGCATGAACCAGAGTTAGCTCTTGAGATCCAAATATTAGGGAAGAAGAATCTTCTGATAGAAGAAGCACTTTATCGCAAGGGTAAAGCTGCATAGGCAAGTAGTATAGAGGAAACTCCTTTGATGAGGAAGCCACGATATTCGAGAAAGAATGCCAACCTAAGCAATGAAACCAAGGTGGGAATACCTTTGCTAGTTGTAGTAAGAGCTAAGAAAACTTCAATGGAGAACTCAAAAAGTTCTAAATTTAAATGAAGGTCACAACTCCAATTGTAGTAGTAAATGAATATTATATGTTCAAGGGAGGTGTTGTAGGTCCAAATGCAGATTAAGAAGAAGGAAGACTTGGAGGTTGATGTTAGCCTCTCCAAATCTTAGTTTATCATTATGCTCTCTTGTTTTGTTTGTAATATTTTATTTTTGGCCTCTTGTGTTGGTTTTCATGTTGTTCTTTGATATGATATTTTTACTTGGTTGTATCTTTTCACCATTAATATATATATATATCAAAAGTTAAAATATTTGTAAAAGCAAAATTAATATATATCAAAAATTTAAATCTTTGTGAAAACTATGTAATAGAAAATGTATATTTATATTTTAATAAATATTTAATGAGAATAAAAATAATAAATATTGATATATAAAAATATTAAAGATTTATTATAAATAGGAAAAAATATTAAAAACTTTAAAATATAAAATATAACCTACAAAATACACATACAATATAGTTTTAAAATATAAGTTTATATGAAAAGATATATTTTTTATAATAATAAGTATTAAAATTAATTTTTAAGTTTTAATGCTTTATAGTCACAAAGTTAAAGTTAAGGTTCCTTTTAAAATTAAATTTATATAATAATTTAAAATTATTATTAATTATTAATTTTAAATATTATAAAAAAATATTTATATATTTTATGAGTTATAAAAAAATATTATAAAAAAAAAATTAAATCTAAAAAAGATGAACTTTTAGCCGGATTCGATAGGCCCAATTCTCTAAAAAGTTCAGATAGAAACTAATAAAAGAAGGCCTTCAAAACTAAAAATTCAGAAATGCGCATTTAAGGAGGAGTCATTTAAACTTCACCAACATTTTTTTTTATGGTTACAGGTACTTCCTAGATGAATGGATTTTTATAGGTTTGTAGATTTAACCAAATGATTTATATCAAATTACTTTTTATTAAATAATACTCAAAATTTAATACTGAATGTCCAACAATACTAACATCTACTTAACCTTTAACACAACCATACTTTTAAATAAATCTTTAACGATTGGTATCTCATGTGAGTTATGCGGTGACCCTATACTTTAGATGGTGCTAATCCCGTGATAAAGCCTACGAGTTTTAGCCGCATTTTTTTAATATAATTTAGATGGTGCTATTCCCGTGATGAAGCCCACAAGTTATAGTCGCATTTTTTTTTTTTTACCTGTCCGTAGAGTGACGGCGTTATCAAAACGTTTAATGATAGGACACACTTCCATTATTTACCGATGAGATGTCATGCACGATGCTGAAAACAACGCAACAAAAATTATATATTTTATTTTTTTAACTCTGGATGTTCTCAATCCATGTGCTAAAAATAGCATATGATTAATCCTCAACATATTAAAAAAACAGAACTTCAGATCAGTCTAGACCCCTCTTAACCCTCTTCTCTCTTTTGTCATCTACACAACACAATCTAATTTATCAACTCTTAACCAATAAAACAATAAAATAAAAATAAGTTGGATCAATCAACCTTTAAAAGATCAATCCTTACTATACAACAAAAACCCAATTAAATATCTTGCCCCTCAAAACCTCATAGTACATACATATCTGGTTGTGACTATACAACAAAAACCCAATCAAATATCTTGCCCCTCAAAACCTCATAGTACATACATATTTGGTTGATACACATAATGTGTTATGGATATGTCTTGATACTTTATTTAGGATGTAATGCATACATTAGTATAAATATATGTTTCACTATATCAAATGTTTTTCTAAGATTATGGATATCCACACCTAAACAATATTAAATATATTATATTATTATTATTATTTTTAAATATTATTTATATTATTAAAATGAATTTATAATACATCCAAGATACAAAGATTATAAAAACTTATTTAAGGATATCCAAAAATCAGATTTGTTTTGAGTAGAATAATCCTTAATGTTTTTCATCATCAGCTTCTTAAACGCTCTACATTGATTTTGGATATCAATAACAACCCTAGAAGCAATCCCCAAAGTATTGAGTGCTTCATCCTTAGAGACCAAACTACACCTTGCCCTCCATATAGCATACATAGTTGATGCTCTAATGGTAGTCCACACACCCAATAGATGACAAGGACAACCAAAATCATCACCAAACAAAACTATTTTCCAGCTAAATCAATCCCTGAGAATAGGAAAATATGTCCACTCGAGGTTCTTCCAAACTTTCTTTGAATTTTTGCAGTTCCAAAAGATATGTTTGACATTTTCCTTCCTTTCATAGCTATTGCAGTGATTTGAAATCCTCATCCATTTTTTCGATCTAGCATTATAGTGAATACCCTGAAAAATTAATAACCATAAGAAGAGTTTCAGTTGAGGAGCTATCCTACACTTCCATATCTGGGTAAGTCTTGTTTTCCATTTGTTTTCAAGGCAAAAAATCCTCCAACGCCTATTCAACACAATATGCAAGGAAATCTTAGGCAGAAGAGCTCTATAAATCTTTCCAAATTTATAAGAACTAATAATACCATGAAAACTCCAATATCAGTCACGCCATATTGGAACCGAAAACCCACCATTTAATTTAAAATGCTGCTTAGATGAAAGAAGAGATTGAATTTTCATAATAACATCTCTGTCAGAATATTTAAGATTAAACTTACTACATAAATCAGTCCACTTGACCCAACTTGCAAGGGTTCGGCTACCCTTGTCTCTTTTGTAGTTGATCACCTTTAGTAATATTATTCAAACATACATTCATAGAATCAGTGAGTACGAATATTTAGTTGCAATGTATCAAACTCAGAAAAGTATATTTGAAGGAATGAATGAATTATAAGTAAATCAACTGGCCACTTCAGGAGGGCTGGTCCTTGCCTCTATGAGGGCTCAGTTCTCTACGGTATTCGCAAATGATATATGCAAGATAATATGATTAAATTCAATCAAAATCTACATATTAATAATAATAATTAAATCATGTTATTGGAGACATAACCGACGCTATGTGTAGTATGTAAAATTGCTCCCCTCCTCGAAAAGCTTTGTCCTAAAAGCTGGAAATGTCTGAAAAATACTTTCAGGTTCCCATATAGCATCTTCTTTAGGTAGGTCCTTCCATTTGATGAGGAATTCTTGGATATGAAGAGATCTCAGCGTACGTGTTCTGCTTTGTAAAATTGCTTCAATATGGAGATATATACATCCTTATTCATCGATTACTGGTAATTCTAACTAAGATTGCACTTTCTGACCGATCACATTTTTGAGATAGGAAACATGAAATACTGGATGTATACAAGATGAGGGAGGAAGATCTAGTTGATATGTCACTTCTCCAATGTGACATGCTATTTTGTAAGGGCAATAAAATTGTGGAGCCAATTTTTGATTAGTCTTGACCTTCAATGATAATTTTTTGTATGGTTGCAAACATAGGAATACCATATCACCTGTATTAAATTGTCTTTCCGAATGGTGTGTGTCTTTCTGCTGATTCATATGATTTTGTGCTTGGACCAAGTTTTCTTTGAGAATGTTGAGCATTGATTGTTGGTGTTGGAACCAATCATCTATTGGGGCCACTTTGGAGGATCCTGGTACATAATATGCTATTGTTGGTGGTTTAATTCCATACAATGCTTAAAATGGAGACATCTTAATGGAATAATGGTACGAAGTGTTGTACCACCATTCTGCCAAGGAAAGCTAATGACTCCATTGATATTGTTTATCCTGAACAAAAAATATTAGATAGGTACCCAAACATTTATTAATTACCTCAGTTTGGCCATTTTTTTGTGGATGATATGTAGAGGATATATTTAATTTGGTACCACTAAGACGAAATAATTATTTCTAAAAATTGTTAGTAAATATGAGATCACGATCACTTACAATATTTTTTGGCATTCCATGCAATTTGAAAATTGAGTCCATAAATACCTCAGCCACTTTGCTTGCTGAAAATAGATGTTGTAAAGTCTGGAAATGAGCATATTTGGAGAGGCGATCTACTACCACAAAAATTATTGTTTTTCCTTATGATTTAGGAAGACCTTTAATAAAATCCATTTAAATATGTTCCCACTAACAATCTAGAATGGGTAATGTTTGAAGAAAACCTGGTGATTTCATTGTTTCGTCCTTCTACATTGGAATACTTCACATTCAGCCACCTATTTTATGACCTCTGCTTTTAATCCTTTTCAACAAAAGTGTTGTTTTATCCGTATATAAGTTTTCAAAAAACCTGAATGTCTTGATGATGGAGAAGCATGTGATTCTTCTAGAATCCTTGATTTGATTGTAGAATTTTGTGGAATGTAAATGCAATTATTTCTTCTTAACACCTTGTCCTCATAGGAAAAATAGGATACTTGGATGAACCCAACAAAAATTCCTAAATTATTTGAGCATTTCTGTGTTGGACAACCATTATTCTTGTAGATGAGATACCCATTGGAAACAAGGACTTGAAATAGCATTAATAACCACTTCATATTCATATTTTCATGATAATGCATCTACTGTCACGTTTTCTTTCCCTTTCTTATAATCAATAACAAAATCATATCCCAACAATTTTGTTAACCATTTTTTTTGTTCTGGATAAGAAAATTGTTGTTCTAAAAAGTGCTTGAGACTACTATGATCGGTTTTAATAATGAAGCGACTATTGATTAAGTAGTGTCTCCATTTCTCCACTACATGTAGAATAGTGAACATTTATTTCTCATATGTGGATATTTCCAAAAAAATTCCTGAAAGTTGTTTACTTTCTAATACCAAGGGATGGCCTTCCTCCATTAATATTGTCCCAATACCCATTCTTGAAGCATCACATTCGATCACAAATGGTTTGTGAAAATCCAGAGTTACCAATACTGGAGTAGTACACATTACTTCTTTGAGAGCCTCGAAGGCTTGAGTGGTTGCTTTCGACCAATGAAAAGCATCCTTTTTTGTAAGAGTTATGAGAGGAGCTACAATTTTTCCATAGTTATGCACAAACTTGTGATAGTAACCAGTGAGACCCAAAAAACCATGAAGTTTCTTGATAGTTTTAGGTAAGGGCCAATCCTGAATTACCTTTATATTATTGGGATCCACTTTAACACCTTCCTAAGAAACTATATGACCCAGGTACTCAAATTTTTGAAAACAAAAAGAGTATTGAGAGTGTTTGAAAAATAATTTATCCTTATGTAGTATATGAAGAACCCTTCCCACATGCAACAGATGATCCTTCCATGATTTACAATATATGAGTATGTCATTGAAGAATACTAGGACAAATTTACAAAGGAATGGATGAAACACATGGTTCATGAGACTTTGGAATGTGGATGGGGCATTGGTGAGACCAAAAGGCATGACCAAGAACTCATAGTGACCTTCATGAGTACAAAAATCTGTTTTGGGAATATCCTCTTCCCTAACTCTAATTTGGTGAAACCCAAAAAGCAAATCCAATTTTATAAAAAAATTTGCACCATGTAGTTCATCTAGTAAATAATCAATTAAAAGTATAGGGAATTTATCCTTGATGGTGATTATGTTAAGGGGACAAAAATTTGGACACATACGCCAAGAATTATCTTTGCGATGGGCTAGAACTATTGGTTAAGAGTAGGGACTAGTGAAGTGACAGATGACTCCATATTCTAATAGTTCTTGGATAATTTTCTCAATTTCTATTTTTTGAGTTTAGGGATATCGATAAGGATGACCATTAGGAGGAAGACTTCCTGGAACAAGGTGTATGACATGGTCATGGGATATTTTGGGAGGTAGTCCCTTTGGTTCTTGGAAGACCTCATCATAGTTAGCCACAATGTTTTGTAAATATTTTGATTGGATTTTTGGAATATCTTGTGCTTGTTTTTCCATACAATTAACTTGGGCAATGAATATGTACCTACATTTTATTAATATTTTTTCCATGTTGTGAGAACTTACTATCTTTTATGGAGGTACAGGAATTCCTTAGAGGTGAATGGTCTTCCCATTTTCTTTCCATTCCACAAAGTATTTCTTGTAATTAAAACCGATTGTGGTGTCCATTTGTTCTAACCATTCGACTCTTAAGATAACTTATGAATTCCCTAAACTCATAACAAAAAGAGGACCATGTCATGTATAACTTACCATTTTCAATGAAATTGGATATGTCCTACCTATACATTGAGCACTTCCCCCGTTTTGTAATTATAACCTAAAATTTATCTTGATTGGAGGAGTGAATGTGCAAATTTAATGCCCTGGTAATATTTGTGTCGATAAAGTTATGAGTACTTCCTAAATCAATCAATACAATTACCTTCCTTTGTCAAATAAATCCTGATACCTTAATTGTATGGTGAGTTGATAAACCCATAAGAGCATGTACTAAAATTACCATAGTATCCTCTTAAACTATTGCCTTTATGGGTTCAATTTGGTCTTTTTTTATGGGAAAATCAGGTGAGTTGGTATTCTCTATTTCCTCTTCATATTCCTTATCAGCATATTCGATTTGAAAGTTTTGTCGTGGTACACATACCTAATATTTTGGATGGTTATTACGACATTTATAGGAAAAATATCTTGATGGTTGATAATTTTTGTGGAAATAGGTGTTCCGTAATTGATGTCAACCATAGGAATCATGTTGTATAAATGTCCCAAATTGCACCTTCTTCTCAGCCAACTTGGTAATCCTTATACATGTATCTAAAGAGGATGGATCTTGTAGGTCAACTTCAACTTGAATATTTTCTTTCAACCCATTTCTAAAAGTAGATACCACCACATCTGATGGTAAGTTTCCTGCGTAGGAGAGCAGGCTAGTGAATTCTGAAATATACTCCCTTATAGATCATATTTTCTTAAGTGATAACAATCGAACCATGTAAGAAGATGAGGATCCTTTATCAAATATTTTAAGGAAAAGTGTGGTGAAATCATCCCAGTAGATGGTCTTTCTAGTCTCACATTTGAGCCATGCAAACCATTGATAAGCTTTAGTACCGAGTTTGGAGGAAGCAAAATGAACTTTTTCTGAATTGATAATTTGGTTTAAGTCTGAAATGCCTTCCATTTTAGCCATCCAACCATGTGGATCATGACCCTCAAAGGTGAGCATATCAATGCATGGAAAATTGACACCATTAGGACCTCTTGGTTGTTGGTAAACTTCATCTCTATATTGGTCCTCATTATTCCTATGTCTATGGAAGAAATTTTGGGGGCCTCTAGGAGGACCTCTTTGTTGTTCATAAACTTCCTCGCTATTCAAATCCTCATTATTACTCTATCTATTGAAGTAATTTTGGGTACTACCATCATGAATTATTTGATATTCATAAACTTCTTCTCCATACTGATCCTCATTGTTCCAGTGTCTATGGAAGTGATTTAAGATAGGGGGATTGGTTGGATTTGTTTGTACAATAGTTGGATCACCAATGTGGTCAATTTGGTCATGCTCTCTACAAATATTTGCATGATAGGTTTGTTGGTATTGGGGTTTTCTGTTTTCTCATGTGTGAGGTTCTCATGGGTAGAATTAGGAGAAGGATTGGAAGCCATGGTGTTAAGCAGTGCATGATCATGATCAAAACTATTAATGCATAAAGGAGAAGTATAATGTGTACCTTTGTTCCTTGGAGGTCTTCTTTGTGAATTTAGGATCCCTTCATTTTAATTCTCTGATCTTGTTAATCTACTTTTTGGTACTTTGGTCCACCTTCCACTCATGCAATTGTTAGGAATTCTTGCTTATCAATTTTGCCTTTGATTTTTGCAAAGATTTTGGTTAAATTGGCCAAAAAAATTATTTGTTCTCTGCTTCAACTATCACTCCAACTGTGATGCAGAGTTTCAAATTTGAGTTTCCAACAACTACTTTTCCTCAAGTTTAAATGGCTAGTTTCACAATGAATAGTAATAACGGTTCAACGACCAGTTTCTCAATAGATAGTCCAACGATTCAATAGCTAGATTTTAGACCACAATGCTTTCAACGTGACAACCAAATGACTACAGCTAGATTTCAAACCATAGTGCTTTCCAAAAATGCCCACAAGACTTCACTGCCACCAAATTATATGGCATACAAGATGTGAAGAGGATATACCGACCAAACGATAGATGATGCGAGATTGATGTAACCAAAAACCACTAACCAAACAATAGATGATGTTAGACTAACACAACTAGAGATGACGGTAAGGCGACCAATGAAGAGACCAGAGAACAAGACATGATGACTATTGGACCCGACACAAAGGACCCAACATGAAAGATAGCTAGATGAGAGATAGTTGGGCACAACATAGAGGCAACATGGAAGAACCAACAATGAGGTGATACTAGACCACAAATAAGGATAATGGAAATTATAGCAAGGCTAGATTGACTCGACACGGGGTTGAGGACTTGAAGACACTAGAATAAATATAATTGACATGACTACAACTAAGCCAACCAATAATGATAATGTGACTACAATTAGGCCAACCAACAAGTAATAATACGACTACAACTAGGCCAACCAACAAGCAATAATGTGACTACAATGTTTTACACACAAGGAACAGAGCTAACGAGCATGTGATCGAAGTCACACCCTTTAAGATGTAGCCAATACTTTATGAATAATTTTCCTACCCACACACAACCAATGTGGGATAAATATCCCCAAAGAAAAAAAAAGTGTACCTTAGATTTAGGTGCTTAATAATTTTTATACCCATAATATGATTGGTAAAAAATACTCACTGTGGTATGCTTATTTTTGAAATATTTTTGGCAGTTTAGAATATGATTCGGTTGACAAGTCCTACTATATGCCCTAGCCCGAATTTGTTCTGTTCCATGTGTTTGCTTGTGGCATGAGGTGGCATTGTTACATTTTCCTGGGCATTTAATCTCCCCATGATGATTTTTGCATAGTGAATCAATATATCCAGCATAGTGGTAAGAGGTTTTTTGGATCTGCTCTTGTGTCATTAAGTCCTGGATAATTGCTTGGAAATAGAGCTGAAAAGCGTGAAGACGATCAAAGTTGATGTTTGGTTGCTCCATTGTTTCTTTAGGCAGATGTTCACAGTGCTATGTTAGGTTAGTTGGAAGGTCGTAGAATGTCGACAACCCTCATTGAACCTATTTATTGATACCACATGCAAGGGTTCAGCTACTCTTATCTCTTCCACAATTGATCACCTTTAGTAAAATTATTCAAACAACATACTTTTGTAGAATCAAAGACTACAAATATTTAATTCCAATGTATCAAAATTAGAAAAGTATATTCAAAGGAATGAATGAATTATAATTAAATCAACATGCCACTTCAGGATGGCTAGTCCTCACCTCTAAGAGGGCTCAGTCCTTTGCGGTATTCATAAATAATATATGCAAGATAAGATGATTAAACTCAATAAAAATCTACATATTAATAATAATTAAATCATGTTATTGGAAACATAGCCGATGTTATGTGTGGTATGTAACACAACCTCCAACCCCTGAATTTGAAATATCCGACCATTTCACAATCCTTTTTTTAATCAGCTTCTTACATTTGAGGCAAGGGAGTTTTGAAGCATATACCCATTCTTCTTCCAAACCCAAATAGATATATACAGAAGAACCCATCCCCTACGTTCTTCCATATAAGCCTAGTAAATATCTTAACCAGTAGTCTTCCAAGCCTCCCAAATCCTCTTAACAAGAATACAATCTCTGATTTTAAACTTGCTAGGATGGCCCACAATGTCCTCGATATGAAAAGCCCATTTTAAACATTCAATATGTTGAGTGTATTGAATTATGAACCACAAAGGACATTTCCAAGAATTATTCCCTTCCAAAATCCTATCCACCCATTTCACAACCAAAACCTTACCCTACGTCTAGATATCCAACAAACCCAAACCTCCTTCATCCTTGGGAAAAATGCAAAAATTCCAAGAAATAAAGGGTATTTTATTTGATCAATCAAAATTAGACCATAAAAATCCATGAATAAGTATTTCAATATTTCCAAATTGTGAAGCATTAGGCAGCCAACATGAGGAATAGTAGAGGTGACAAGCTTGAATAACCTTCCCAACAATGACCACTTTTCCAGCAAAAGAAATAAGTTTGTTTTTCCAAATTTGAATCTTTTTTTCAAATCTAGCAAGACACCAATTCCACATGTTTTTCAAAGAAATAGCCTTACCAAAAGGGATTCCTAGGCACCTAAAAATCTCACCATCCTTCACTCGTCACCAACTAGGGGTAAAATCAGCAGGAAGAGAGTCACTACCAATCAACCAATAATGAGATTTTTCCTCACTAATGATAGCTCCTAAAGCTTTGAAAAATTTATCCAAACATATTTTAGCATTAGTATGTGATAATTCATCCACAAAATGATTATTCAAAATAGAACCTCCAAGAGTATCAATTCCCTTAATCAAACTAGCACAACTTCTCTCCTCCAACATATAACCCAAGGCATCTGCTAAAATCACAAAAATAAGTGGAGCAAGAGGGAAATCCTATCTGATGAACTTGAAGAGGTTAATATTATTAGTGAGCTTACCATTAACAACAACTTTAGTAGAAGCAAAAGTGAAAAAAACCCTAATTTTAACAACTTACCTGGTAAAACCAAGCTATTACAACATACGAAAGATAAAGGACCAATCCACTCGATTATATGCTTTATAAAAATTAATATTGAGCATAATTGCCTTTTACCTATTTTCTTGAGCCCACTCCAAAGTCTCCCAAGCCATGATAACTGTATCTAAAATGAATCTCCCCTTCACAAAACTAGTTTGTTCATGTCTCACAACTTGAGCAGTAATATCCTTGAAACAAAGAGCCAAAGCCTTGGCAAAAATATTGTACAAAACATTCAATAGGCTGATAGGCCTCCAACCCCCCATAGTATCCTTCCTATTGACCTTTGGAATAAGGTTAATCAACCCTTGATTAAGGATAGGCAAAAGAGAACCTCTATCAAAAAATTATTGAACCATTTGAGTATAATCATCACCAATAACATCCCATAGTTTTTTGTAAAATTCCATTGGGATATCATCTGGACCCAGAGACTGACCATATTTCATTTTTAAAAGGGCTTCAAATAGTTCCTCCTTGGAAAATGCAGCCGCAACATGATCACTCTCAAAACTAAACATTTTTTTTGGAACACTCCTCTTAATTTCCTCCCTAGCAACAAGAACCTCCGAAGACATAAGATAAGTAGAGAAAATCTTCTGGAAATGCTCCTCAATAGCAGCCCTAATTCCATCATCATCTTCCACCAACCTATCATCAAAAGTGTGAAGAGTAGTAATTATTTTAGAAGTAATTTTCTTCTTAATATGACTAAAAAATAATTAAGAGAGAGCATCCCCTTGCTGCAACCAATGAATTCTGCTCCTAATTCATGCCCCTTTGTTAATATAATACTCATAACAATGAATCTCATGCTCCCAAACAAAAAATATTTCCTAAAGCTAAACATTAAAAGGATCCACCTCAAGAGCTCTTATAGCATTATCCAAATCTTTCCTAAGCTGCTTTAATCTTCCTTTTCTTCTCCTAGCAACAAGCTTTCCCCAACCACACAAAATTTTTATAGTACATTTAATAGCTACCTCCCACCAACCAATCCACCTAGTATCAACTGGACAAGGCTCCAAATTCCAAAAAGTAATTGATAAAATCTCTACAAGACTTAGAATCTAAATGAGAAACATTAATTTTAAAGGGAAGCTTCTTATCAATCACTGCAACAACTCCCAAAAATATTGAAGATCTAATTGGATAATGATCAGATCTAGTGGCAAATAAGTCAAAAAAATAGCCCTTCTTCCTCCACCAAAACATGTAAAGACACTATTGTCCACATAAATCCTATCCAATTGAGCCATAATTCTATCACCACCTCTCCTGTTATTAGACCAGGTAAACCATCCCCCTATTTCCAAACATCCCTATCTAAAATTATCATCAAAAATTTGAAGTGAAGCCTTAAAACTGCTCCAGGATTCCTTTTCAGAACTAGAAATACAAACTCCCTAAATACCTTATTTGTTCCCATCCCATTAAATCATATTAAAGTCTCCTCCAACAATCCAACATGCATCAAGTAAATTGTGATGCATACAATCCCACAAGATCATCCGCTCACTAGAGGTGTTAGGAGCATACATAGAACAAATGCCAATCACCTGACCAGCTACAACAAATGTAGCCCAACATATTCTACCCTAAGGATCCTCCCCCTGTTCCACCATCGAGGCAGCCAACCAAGGTTTAAAAACAAGGAGATACCCACCTGACCCTCTATCATGCATAGAAGACCACCAAATCCCATTCCAAATTTTACTTAGACAACTATGGAGAGTAAAACCATCAACCTTGACCTCATGTAAACACACAATATCAACACTGACACTATGCAAAAACCTACTCACCAAACATCTTATGGGGGAAATTGACATTCCTTGAACATTCCATGAACTAAATTCAATTTTAATTTGAAAACAACATCATTTAAAGCCTCAAACTGATTGTTAAGCTAAGTAGACCTTTCTTTGGGAGACCTACTCCTATCTATAGTTGAACTTATGCTTTTCCTCCTACCCTCAAGGGCATCCAAATATTCACTTAGATTTCTACTGACCTCTATCAACTGATTAAGATGGTTGTTGTTCTTGGAAGTAATAGTTCCTTCGCTCGATTTCCCTCAGGAAGAAAATGAGCTCTTTTTTAGCTTAGAAGGCCTATCCGGTGAGTCCTTATCCTCTCTACATTTTTGAAAAATCCTCCAATATGAATCTCCCTTAGTAATCACTAATTTTTTGCCCAAATTAGTCTCAATCTCTTGTGGCTCCTCATTTTTGTCCCTACTTTTTTGATCATTCCCACTAATAACAGAGGTTCTTGAAACATTCTTGGCCTTCTCTACCTTCACTTGTTTTTTTTTTAGGGCAATCCTGAATGAGGTGTTCTTGATATTGATAGAAAAAGCAAGAATTAGGAAGATTCAGGTAACATAGCTCCTAATAAATTACCCCTTCCTAGGTAACAATCTTCAAAGACTTAAGCAACTTTCTTTGTAAATCTACTTCAACACATACCCTAGGACTAAATCTGAAAGACGTGCTTGTTGTAGGTTCAATAAGAATTCTTCCAAACATATGATCCATAGATTGCAACATAACCCAAAACTTCGATTTCATAGCCACAAACTCAATCCAAAGGGGATACCTATCCTAGGATACATCTTTGGAATTGAGGTTTGGACACCATAATTGTGCAAAAGCCATAGATCCAACAATTGACCAATTTCCAAACTATAGAACATATAGAATAACATTTGAACTATCAAAAAGCACTGAGATATATCTACTTCCTAACCTTTAGTACATTGGAGATGCACTCCTTTGGCTTCCCAGTTCAACTGACCCATTTTTGGAAATCCACTTCGGAAGGCATTTTCCTAAGAAAAAATAGAATAACCCCATTCTTTAATAAATTATTCCTAGCTATTAGGTATTCATCATGCTCCTCCACAGCAAATATGAACTCATCATCGGCCATATATTCCAGTAATGAGTCTATTCTAACAAGTCATGAAGCTTCATCTTTAAAAATTCATCACTAGGGTAACCAAAAACTTCCTCGTCTACTATCATCCCTTTGCTCAAACCTCTACTCTTAGCAGGCTCAAGAAAAAAATTTCAACCCCTTTAAGGCTTTGTTCAAAAAAAATATTTATTTCTTTATAACATCTTGTTTTTGTTTCATAATATCTCTTATCCATTGATTTGCTTAGATGAACTATATAACTTGTTATTAATACTTAAAATAACATCTATAACAACCTTTTCTGGATATTAGTATAACCCTCATATCCTTTTCTAATCTTGATGTGTTTTACTCTACTCCTAAAAATACTCATATTGAAGAGAAGTAAATAATACTTTTAATAATCTTGATAAAATTATATATATATATATATATATATATATATATATATATATATATATATATATATATATAACATCCACACACCTTACAAAATTATATTACATACAAATATTCTTACAAACCATATTATAGAAAAAAAATTTCCATCCAACTTATTATGAAAAAGATTTTTTCCATCCAACCCTTTTTTCTATACTTATTATGAAAAAGATTTACCTAAATCAAAGAAAATACAAACCCTTATAACGGTAGAATATGGGTAACATACTCTTTTCAGTGATAAGCTTCTCTAATCCTATGTAATAAATGCTCAAATGAGATAGTAAGTTTTTAAACTATATATACATTACCACCACTATAAGTTCCTTTCTGAAAATTTTATAAACATAATTGTATATTGTATGTCAATAATTTTTTATAAATAAAAATGTAAAAAAGCCTCAAAAAGAATATATAAATATTATAATTATTTAATTTTAATATGATTCACCTTTACGGTTCGAAATAAAACATAGCTACGTGGGGCCAAAGCTATCATCAAATCGTATTTCCAAGAATAATATTAGGGAGATGGTTGTCGACTCCTTGAAAAGACTGAAGTTGGCTTGTATCTATATTTAAGGACACGACCTTTATTCGCATGGAGAAATATAAGTGAACAGGTGCTGGTACCTATTGTTTAGTCAAATGGAAATAGAGGACGATGATCGATCTTGTGGATAGACTATGGAATACGAAGAATCAGAATTGCTCAATGAGCAAACTTTCCGAATCTCTCCCTCGCTCCCGGTTAAAACATCAAGTTGAACCATCTTCAGCATGTTGAGGGCAAATTTCTCAAAGAATAAACTCGACCGCGAAGCTTTTAATGATATCGCTAGTGTTGGAATCAGTGTAAAGCCCTTGGTCAGACGTCAAGAGTCCCTCCCTATTCTCCAGATCCACGTAGTACTTGTTGTCGAACACATTTGGAGTGAGAATGTCCAAGTCTGTGATATTAAAAACCTAATGCGAACGTTTGCGTCTTTCAAAAGCCAAAAATTACCGATAATTACAGATTGGAAATCCTAATTCCTGAGATCAAGCATTCGCTTGAGAAAGCTAAGAATTGTATGTACTGAACTTTAATGCATCCAGTGCAGATTGATCCAGCGTTTGGTTTGAATTTTAGTTGGCTTGCGTGCCGATGACCATGTCGACGATTCATTTTTCATTTAATAGATTTTAAAATTTGAAAAACGTCTCCCACACGACACTAACATAACTTCGTTAAACTATGATCCCGTTTAGACGTCATGAGCAATGTGAAAAGTAACAGGGTGTTTTTTTTTTTTTTCACTTACCGCCAAAGAGAAGATCTAAGTCTTTAGTAATAAAAAAAACACTTTTGACCTATAAGAAAAAGTTATTAATGTGTAGGGAAATTAAGAGTTTGTGTAAAAATATCAGGTAACTATTTTACCAGTTGTCATTTAATATTATTTCTTCTTTGTGATAAGAGAGGTAACTATTTTACCAGTTGTTATTTAATATTTCTTCTTAAGGGAGAACTATTTTACAAGTTATTACTTAATATTTTAATATTATGTAAACTTTTTTATAAATCTTAAGAGCAAAATTAATGGAATCCGTAAAATTAAAAAATCTCACATGAGAATGGGTGGGTAAATAAAAAACAACATGAAGGTAGGTAAATAAAGACAACATGAAAGAACAGAATTGCACGGAAGCAGTCACTATTCGATTGACTTTTATAAAACATTATATTATATATTTGTTCAATATATCTGTTTGTAAAATAATAATAATTTAATTTAATTTCAGTAAAAATGTGTTAGTCTAACAAATACCAATCCTAAACAATTATAAAAAAACAAATAAAACCAATACTGTTAAAAACAATCTCAACATTTAACCTTACTAAACAATAGAAAATGACTGAATAAAAAATTAGTTATACAAACTATATAAATTGAATACTTTGCCAACAAACTTGCAAAACACTCTTGCAGAAAAGGAAGGAAACATCAACTAAAATTGATTTCAAGTACCTACAATAATTGCTGGAGAATACAAATGAAACAAAAGTCTTTACCTAACGGTCACTGTTTGGTGTTAAGCATTGTGCTATGAGAGTTATTTTTATTTTATTTAACTTGCACCAAAACAATTACACGTTGTGTGGGAACATAATTCCACTTTAATGTCTAGTTTATTAGTCCCTTCATAGGTTTTTTCTAAAGATGTAATGTTAACCCCATACTAAATTACATAATAAAAATTAGCAAAATTATTACAACGTGTGTTCTATAAGAAATGATTAATGTTATATTCTTTAAAATAAATATTTATTTATATGGAGCTACACAAATTTCTTAATTCAAGTGCATGGTGGAGGTTTTATTAGAGGAGCGAGATATCTCAACAACAACTTAAAAATTTTAGCGAAACAATGACAATGGAAACCCTAAAAAAGCAACGATAATCCTAATAGAGTAGAGGTGATAAAAGGGTTGAGCAGCATGATGGAGGAGGATGCTAGTTTCGGGAGCAAGTTATCCATTTTGGAGGTTGTTAGGAGCAGAGCACAAGCAAGGAATTTGGGGATTAGTACGATTGCCATGGATAAATATTGAGATCATGCTAGAGTTTATCAGGGTAGCCAGTTTGACCCAAGGATTTTTTCAAATTATATTATGGTAGGAAAAGGAGATTCCCCATCTATGATCGAGGGGGCCTATTAAGTGACTCATTGCTGCAATGAGGGATCAATCATGGAAGAATGTTGTGTAGGGCCTGTGCTCCCAATAGGAGAAATTTTCTATTTATCCTATTAAAGTGGGTGATGCGGTCTGCCTACCAAGGTTATGCATAAGGGGTTGGCCCCAAAATGTATTTATAAAAATTTTGCAAATCAATTTTGAAATCTAGGCAAATAGTGTCCAAACGCATGTAGAAGGCACACTATTATTAGAGGTAATGTTAGAAATTTAAACTTAAAATGGTCAAATTATTATAAAATTGGGGCGAATTGCACCCAAATGTTTTGGCTAATGGGCCTTAGTCAAGGGTCCTAAATTTTAGCCAATTTCAAATTTTGAACATCATAATTGTAGCTAGTTTGGTGATAAATAGCCATTATGCATAACCCTACTGCCTGTGTATCCCACATCCATTAGCAATGAGACCAATTGAGAAAAGGTAAAATAGACTGGTTGCAAAATTTGTTTGGCCTATACTAGATAGGGATTCTATTAGGAAGAGGAAAGTTGAAAAATGGAAACCAAAAAACCTTGTTAAGGTGGTGGTCATGCAAAATGGATTTGTGTTGTTTTCTTTCTAAAATATTAATGATATTATGCATGTCATGCTTCAGGGGTTCTGGTTTTACAAGATAAGAGGTATAGCTCATAAGAAATGAGATATCTCTTTTGACCCATTAAAAGAATATATGAATACAACCCTTATTTAGGTAAGACTTTTGGGTTTATCGCATGATTTTTAGGACATAAACATTTTGGCAAGAATTTCTAGAGTCATTGGATCTCCCATAGTAGTGGATTCTGCTAGCAAAGCAGGAATTAGGTTGAATCACACAATATTTTGTGTGAATGTTAACTTAGAAAGTCATTTCTATCCTCCACTAGGCTAATCTCATATTTGAGGTCATGGGACCAAAATATCAAATATGAAAACTCTCATACTTCATGCTTCATATGTAAGAAGTTTGGCCATGTGGGGAAATACTACCTCGAAGTGAGGGACTCTATGAACATCTGGAAAAGAAGGCTTCTCCTCAATCAAAATATCAAGTCTAGAAGTCCAAGTAACCCTAAATGGAGAAAGAGGAGATCTCTAGTTGTGATACCCATAAGAATAAATCTAAAGGGCTAAAAGTACATACGAATATAAATGAGGTGTTTGTCAAGGAGAAACTAACATATTCCCGTTTGGTTCCAAAAGGTAATACTTAGGAGGGATGTATAGTAGAGGATATACTAGTTGTCGAAGGAAAAGAGCACCTAGTGGAGGGTAATCAAGATTAGGGTGTAGAAGAAATTTGTAATTATAGAGAGGAATTGATGGATATTAATGGTTTGACTCTTTAAGAGTCTAAGAAACTACATTAGAGAAGAGAGGCCCAAGAGATTCAACAAGCTAGTAGGGTGGAAGACCTTTCATGGGGAGAATTATTTTTGGATTAGAGTTTTGAGCATGAACTAGAGTTAGCTCTTGAGGTCAAAATCTTAGGCAAAGAATCTTCTGATAGAGGAAGCACATTGTCCCAAGGGCAAAGCTACATAGGCAAGTAGTAGAAAGGAAACTTTTTTTATGAGGAAGACAAGTTATTCGAGGAATAATGCCAACCTAGGTAATGAAACCAAGGTGGGGAGACCTTTGCTAGTCATGGCAAGATCTAAGGAAACTTCGAAGGAAAACATAAAAAATCCTAAATTTAAATGAAGGTCACAACTCCAATCATAGTAGTAAATGAATGTTATATGCAATAATGCTTGGGGTAGGTGTTGTAGGTCTATATTAGGATTAAGAAGAAGAAGGAAAACTTGGAGGTTAATGTTAGCGTCTCCAAATCTTAGATAGCCATTATGCTCTCTTTTTCATTTGTAGTATTTTATTGTTGGCCTCTTGTCTTGGTTTTCATATTGTTCTTTGATATGATCTTTTTATTTGGTTGTATATTTTTGACCTTGGGTTTTTATCCAGGTTGTAAGTTTCTTTTTCTTATGTAAAAGGGTTGGGGCCCTTCCAAAAACCCTTATTTTCACCATTAATATATATATATATATATATATATATATATATGAGTGCAATGGAGAGGATGAGCGGGAGCTAGAGTGGAAAGGTTTTAGGGGTTTAGAATTTTTGAATGGCCTGACATTGATTTGGATCTCTTATATCTTTTGGTGTCTATTAGTCTAGGTAGTAGGTTGGTCATTTGTGGGGTTTTGTATAATGGATAGAGAGCTTCTGGTCAAATTAGCTTCTATGGTGGGTTGGTTGGGTTTGGTAGGTTGGGTTGTGCTAGTAGGATCTCCCTCTTTGGTGGGAGAGTTATTCTCTTATTATATTTTTTTGGCCCTTTCTATGTCTTTGGCTTTGGTGTATCCTACCTATTTTCAGGGTTTTTATTTATGTTCTTGGAAATAAAACCTAGCTTGGGTTTGGTTAATTTTGGGTTTTCGTTAGACATTGTTGTCCCTAGGTCTTTGGATCCACTGATCCCTTTGCTAGCCTGCTCTATTCTTGGAAGGTTGTCCTTCTTGGTTGGTTTTAGGATATTAGCTTAGTGCTTTCACTATGTTGGTCCTAGCCTTGCATTACCTATTTTCGAGGACCTCTTATTTGGGAGTTCTCTCATGGTTTTATAAGCTTTGTTCCTCGATGTGTTATTTTTAAGTGGGAACATGATCCACTTTGCATTTATTGTGACAAACGGATTCTTTGCCTTCAGATCTATGGATGCTCAAATGTTGGGACTCTTATTAGACTATTGGGTGAGGAAATTCCATATTGATTTTGAAGTTTGCCCCCTTGGTCTTCTTTTGCATATTTCTAGCTTCCAGTATGGGTCTAGAATTTTAAAATATAGACGGGGTAGGAAAATGTCAACTTTGATTTTTGAACCAAATCTATGTGAAAATTTGGCTAGGAAATTCATTCTTAGATTTTGGTCTGCTACTCGGCTAGGTGGTTCTATGGATCTTTAGAAAAATTAATATATATCAAAATTTTAAATATTTGTGAAAGCGATGTAATAGAGGATGTATATTTATATTTTGAATAAATATTTAATAAGAATAAAAAATAATAGATATTGATGTATAAAAATATTAAAAGTTCATTATGAGTAGAAAAAATATTGAAAACTTAAAAATATAAGATATAACCTATAAAATACACATACAACATAGTTTTAAAATATAAGTTTATGTGAAAAGATAATATTTTAATAATAATAATAATAATAATAAATATTAAAATTAAATTAAAATTTTAGATGTTTTATAATCCCAAAAATAAAGTTTTTTTTTTTTTTTTAAATTAAATTTATATAATAATTTAAAATTATATTTATTATTAATTTTAAATATTATTAAAATTTATTTATATATTTTATGAGTTATATAAAGTATTATAAAAATATAAATTTAGATATAAAAAATATGAACTTTTTGCCGGATTCGATAGGCCCAACTGTCTAAAAAGTTTAAATAGAAACTAATAAAAGAAGGTCTAGAACTATAAACTAATATTTGTTTAGAAATGCGGATTTAAGGGGGAGACATTTAAACTTAAAAATAATAATTTAAATATAAAATATATGAACTTTTTGCCGGATTCGATAGGCCCAACTGTCTAAAAAGTTTAAATAGAAACTAATAAAAGAAGGTCTAGAACTATAAACTAATATTTGTTTAGAAATCCGGATTTAAGGAGGAGACATTTAAACTTCACCACCATGCTTTTATTTTTTCTTTCATAATAGGTTATAGTAAGATTTAATTTTTGGGATTGTTTTTATAATTATTATTTATTTAGTTGTTGGTATTTTTTTTTAGTAAATTTTAAGACCTTATTTATAGGTAAACTTGTTTCTTCATCTAAAAGTAATATTTTTATTGATAAATTATTTTTCTTTCCTTTCCCTTCTCTTTTATTTAGTTCAATTGTTTTTTATCCTAGAAAATAAGTTTCTCATAAGGGCCAAATTTTAGGTCAAATATTTTCTAAACTTGTAGGGTAACCTAAACCTCTTTTATGTAAGAAAATGTTTGAATTATGAGAGCCATAAACCTCTTTTATGAAAGAAAATATTTGAATTATGGAGAGTTATTATGTTTTGAACCCTTCTCTTTGTCTATGTGTTTTGAACTTGTTACCTTGCCTTTTGACTAAAAATTTCATCTTCTTCATGTTTTGTTGTTTTTGTCCATATCATCTTCAATGTATGTCATATGGATCATCAATTTGAGTTTGTTCCAAAAAAAAAAAAAAAAATCTTTATAACATCTTCTTTTTGTTTCACAAGATCTTTTATTCATTGGTTGGCTTAAATGAACTATATAACTTGTTATTAATATTTAATGCAACATGGATCCGAGGTGTAGACCAATTGGTTCATCCAAACCCCATAATGGGGGCGGAGGTCCAAGGTTCAAATCTCGGGCCTCGCCAGACTGAATGCTTGTCCCTTTCTTGGTGCTTTCAATGGCATAAAAGGTTTAAAATTATTATGGCATGGCGGTTATAGGGGTGGACTGCATAAATATATGTGTGGCGGCTTCTAAAACGGATAACGCTGAATATTGTGATGGCCATAAAATCTAGACAGCCTACCCGAATTCAAAATAGACAACGCTGAATATTATGATGACCATAAAAGCTGGACAACCTACTCGAATTCAAAATGGACAATGTTGAATATTGTGATGGCCATAAAAGCTGGACAGACTACCCGAATTCATGATGACTACCAATTCCGCCATGTAATATAAATATATATAAATATAAATATATAATGAAACATCAATAACAACATTTTTTCTTTATATTTGTATAGCCCTCCTCTCCTTTTCCAATTTTTATGTATTTTACTCTACTCCTAAAAATACCCATGTTGGGAAGAAGTCAAAATAACACTTTTGATCATTTTAATAAAGTTACTTATATACAATCCACTATAAAATATCCATATACCTCAATATTATATTACATTAAAATATTCTTATAAATCATATTTTTAAAAAGTTTTAAAAAAATTACTAAATCAAAAAATACAAACCCTTATAAAGGTAAAATTGTAGACACCAAAACAGCACCAATCCGATTATGTGACTGCAAACATTGATCGCTTTGACAAACACAGCCCCCAGGGCAGCCCTCAGAGGTCAAACAGTGGTCCTAACCACTTTCATAGCAATTTTGTAAGGTCAAGAGGCAATTTGGCACATTTAGACACTTTGCTCGGTATTCGTCTCACCCGGGGACGAATTCAAACTGGAATCCGTCTCACCCGGGGACGAATTCTGAATTCGTCTCCGGTAGGGACGAATTCCGAGTTTAACGGGCAAAAAGAAGAATGGCGCCAAGTGGCAGCCAGAGACAGTCAGTTGATGACTCCTGCCTCGCACGCGTGTGTGGGTGGGCAGATAGGCCGTTAGAGGACTGTCACAAGGGCGATTATGAAAGCCCAAGTCATGGAGGACTCCCCTCCCTCATGGGAAGACATGAGCGCCACATGGCACCTATGACCAACACATGGCGCTTATGCTTCCCTCTCAAAAGAGACCCCATGGGTCTATAAAAGGTGGGACTTTTCTCACCCAAAAGGACAGATTGGAGGCGATTTCAAGCAACGAAGTGTTGTCCGATTGATTACCCACTTGCATCCTTTTGATTCACCTTCTCACATCCACTAATCTCTTTTGCAAGGGAGGTTATTGGGTGGCTTTTGGAAGCGTGGATCCAACCCAAATCCAACATTTGACCACCTTACACCACCAATTTGCAGACATCCCAATCCTAAGAGGTTTTGGGCCCATCCCTAGTGGATTGGCGCCGAAATCAAGTGCCAACGGTGGGAGGCCCACTTGGGCACCCCCGCACTTTCTAAGTTTTATTCTAAAGCATTCTAGATTATTTTTTCATGTTGCATCTTATGTTATTCTATTTGGTTAACTCATAGCTTCAATTTCATAACATTTTGATCAGATTTTATCATGCCTTTTGTCGCTTTGTTGTCCTACTAACTTGCAGGTGGCGATATCGAATTCCCGAGGATAGAGGCCAAATTGGGAGAATCCGACCATCTGGGTCGTCCCAAAATGGCCCCAATTACATAACCCCTCTGTTTGCAGGTGTTTTGGAGGTCTCGGGAGTCGACATTGGAGCAGCATCACTTCGGCTTTTCCAACACGGTAGAATTCGTCCCACCCAGGGACGAATTGCAGTCAGAATTCGTCCTGCCCAGGGACGAATTCCAGGTGAAGGCAGATTGGCCAACTGTTTCAGTGGCAATGGCCTTCTGGTAATGTCTTCTGTCTTCTGTCAGGTTTTTAGGCCATTTGGACTCACTTTACTCACTGTTTTAGACAAATGTTTACATGCATCTTTTGGCGATTTTAGAGAACAAACACTTCTTATTTGCAGCAGGTGCTACTGACATCTTCGTTGTTTCTTTGTTCGTAGGAGGAGCAGCAGAGGTCAAGGACTCATCAACATCAGCGGCGACATCGTCTTGGCCCGCCCATCTCAAGTGTGGGCACGCGGAAAGAGGAACCTTAAGTCTCGATTGTAATCAAATTCTTTTAACGCTCCTAGCCCCTGAAAAGGGAGGAGGCGTCTTTGTAACAGAGATCAAGAGAGTTTAATGAAAGGGCTGTGTTTTCTCCATTTGCTTGTATCTCATTTCAATGCGTCTCTTTCATTTCATGCATTCTACATTTCTAGGACTTAAGCGTATTTGATTTTGAATGCATCGCAATTAGTGTTTCCTTCGCCCGGAATCTCGTGCTTTCAGTGGCGATCACGGTGGGACCCTGTTCCCTGGTTTTTAAGATCACAGAAACTGATTAAATTTTTGTGTTTTGTGCTTGACAGGTACATTTTTTTGTTGCAGACTGTTATTCGTCTCTGACTGTGACGAATTCTTTACTGTAATTCGTCTGACCCTGAGACGAATTCAAATTCGTCTCTGGCAAGGACGAATTCTGTTCTGAAATTCGTCTCACAGAGGGACGAATTCCTACCTGTAGATTTTTAGAGCAAAATTTCAGAAGCAACTGGCCCAGGCAGAGAAGAGGTAGGGATTTTTTATAATCTCTATTAAATTTTTTATTTCTGTTTCTGTTTCTTTGATTGTTTTCATTTTATCTGCATTGCTTAGGGAAAGTCATTTATGCTTGTTTCATTTTCGTTAAATAAAATGAATCCCACACACTTCACGTAATAAATTTAAACCAAGGAGCTGGTCGTAAGACCCCAGCCCTTGAGCAAGACCAACGGTGGGTTCATCACCACCTTGGCTTAGCTTTGCATCCATTTCCCGATTGTCACTGTTGTTAGGCGTAAATCCTGACGAAAGCTGACCGAGTGTCGCTGGGGTGATTCCCATGCGCGCGAGGATAAGTCTTCTATGGTAGGTGCCATTAACAGGACAATCCCCCTTCCGTACCGCCTACGTACCACGTACCTTCTGCTCTCACGTACCTATAGTCTCCCTCTCGTAAGGGCGGGTATATAGAGAGGTTGGTATATCGGCCTGGTTGGTATATTGAAGGGGCGACCATTTTGGGAGTTATATGAGCCTTCATTATGCATTTAAACGTTCTTCAAAAACATTCAAAAACAAAACAAAACATCAAAATGCACTAAACCGGTTTAGGACACACCATTAATCCTTAAAAGAGATAATCACGGTTTGTGTATGTGTGTGTTCATTTCTGCTTAGTGTAGACAAAAAGAAAAATCATCATAAACGAGATAAAAATCTACTTAGATAGTAGAGAAGCACCGCAATGGTGTACACCCGTAGCCAAGCCCAATCAAGGGCGGAAGCTCCGAAAGGTACACAAGAAGCAGGCACAAGTCACCTTCGCTTCAATCCTGAGGACTTGGTCATACCGCCTTATCGGTCTGGCCTACAAAAGAATCCATGTCAAAATCCTCGGTGGGGTATGCCCATTCAAAACAGCCCCTTTCGGGAAGACGCTTTACATGTAGACCTTGATGTAAATAGAGAATCGCCTTCTGAGGTTAGACATGAGTGGCCACAGCGTGATGAAGCGCTAGAGAGGCACATTGTCCATTTGGAGGGACAACGTGGATATGGCGTCCCTTCTTTACCTCCCATCAGGACAGAAAGACAAAATCCGGAGCGCGAGGGCTCCTTACACGAGGCGAGCTAACTCCGCCCGCCCCTTCCAAACCCATGAAAGGGAGTACGAGGAAAGCCATCGCATTCCTCGAGGACAACAAACAACATGGGAACCTTGCATTTCCGCACTTGCTAGGTATCATGATCATACATCGAGGCCAGAGCCTCGAGTAAATGTCGCCTACCTCGATAGAGGGAAGCGACCCATTGAAATTTTAGATCATCAAGATCGAGGCAAACACATAGGAGAAACATTCGAACCTCCTGAGAAAAATAGGGTAGACCAAATTGACCCGATAGTCGCTAGACATGCCACCCGTCAAGCCCAAATCATGCGGCTTAAACAAAGTCATCAGGAGATAGAGTATCGACACCGCTTGGATAGAGAGCGCATGCAACGCGAAGCGGATGAGTTACGCTATGAACTACCTGAGAGGGGGCCAACCCCTCGCACCCAAAGAGCCAAACAATATGAGAGGCATAATCCGTTGGTGCAGGACGGGTCTCCACGACCTCGTCAAGCTTTGCCTCTGAGACCTTATAGACCCGAGAGGGAGGCCACTCCCCGAAACAATGATGGGTACCTTCAGCGAGGACTCAATCAGGGTTATAGGTCTCGCCTGGAGACTCCTCAAGAATTTTATGAGGAGTATGAACCAGAAATAGAATATGCTGAAACTCCCCATCAAGGCGGGAGGGCTGCCAATCGACCACCCCTCCATAGGCCTCCGGTCTCCCATAACTTACAACGGGAGCAAACAAGAGAGGAAGAAATAAAATCTTTCGATGCATACAAAGCGCTATTAGAGCGTTTAGAGTCTGTAGAGACAAAAGCTGCTTGGGCATCAAAAACCCACATTACGTCAACTCCGCAGTCATCCGGTGCATCCCTCAGTGCCCACACCTCTTTACCCCGAACACTTCAAGTTGCCTCAATTGGCAATCTTTAAAGGTGAAGAGGACGCACAAGAACATGTAACAAGATTTCTAAGCCAATGCTTCGGCATCCAAGATAATGATGCATTGTTGCTTAGAACTTTCATAACCACATTCGCGAGGCCCGCCTCGGATTGGTTCACACAATTACCCAAACACAGCATAAGCAACCTAGATCAATTAGTAGATGCGTTTCTTGAACGCTTTGCCTTCAACACAAGGAAGAAGGCATCATTGAGTGATCTGGCTAGCCTCAGGCAATTTGAGGAAGAAACAATGGCAGCATACGGGAATCGATGGAGAGCTTTGCTTTCTAAGTTACCCTACCGTCCCCCTATGTCTGATCTCACACGGATGTTCGCAAAAAGTTGCTTGAAATCGATCTCCGGGCTATTGCAGTGCAGACAATACGCCAGCTTAGAAGAAGCTTTGGCGCAAGCCAGAGTTATAGAAGAGATCAAAATAGGCGAAGGCGCAATCGCCAAGCCTAAAAAGAAAGAGTGGAATAAAACCACTAAGACCGGGACAACGCAATCACAACACGCTGCGGTTAACCAAGTTGCGATAAATGTTCCCACGCCTATGCAAGAAATGCAGCCCCAAAAGGCTAATTACCAGGCAGTGCCTCCTGGTTATGAAAGAGATAATAGAAGACAGGAGCAGAATCAGCAGCGTCGCCCTAGGCGACAATTCACCCCTTACACGGAGTCCAGGGACTCCCTATTTGACCGCTTGTCAGCGGCAAATTTAGTCACTCTGCCAGAAATCCAAACTATAGACCCTAACGCTCCTAAGCCTAGGGGATAGAGAGAGGAATTGTATTGTAGATTCCATAGGCGCAGAGGACACGACTTGAATGGATGCTGGAAATTCAAAGAATTAATCCAAGATTTGATCGACAATAGAACATTGGCCGTGGACAACCCCATAGCGCCAAATAATCAACAAATGGGGGTATTCAAGGACCCTTTGCCTGCCCACGAAGCACAGGCAAAACCTCTCCAGATTAACGAGGTGCGATAGAATCTTCCCATGCAAGGATTTGTGGGAATGATTAGTATAGTGACAAGGAACAAAAAGTACCCAACAGTTGCCCCCGAGGTAGCTACGAGGGAAGTTCCGACAACATCGCAGCCTCAACAACGCCCAACGCAGTTGCCTCCGCCTAGACCCGAGGTCACGATACGGACCAAACTCACGCAGAGTTTGCGGACCACATCGGCTAGGCTGTCCATTTACGAGCTTATTCAACATTCAGCACCCCATAGGGAAGCTCTTATGGACATTTTAAAATCCATTGAATTACTGACCTCACGAAGCAAATTCTTTCAACAACTTCGTGGGACATGTGAAACGATGTACGGAGCCGGTCATCACCTTCAGAGAAGATGAAGTCAAAACAATATCGAATGACATGGCAGATCCACCCCTGCACGTTATCGCGCGGGTCAACGGGATCCCGTACAAGAGAGTGTTGGTAGATACTGGCTCGTCCAGTAACATCATTACCACTGCAGCCTTAAAACATTTGAAGTTGCCAGCCTCTCACATCACAGCCTCCACGTACACACTGCGAGCTTTCAACGATGCAATATGCTCGACAGTCGGCACAGTTGTTCTGCCTGTCCAGGTAGGACAAAAGACAATACCTACATTGTGCCATGTGTTGGAAGGCGAGATGGCTTATAATATATTGCTAGGGCGGCCTTGGATCAGGGACATGAAGTGTGTCCCTTCGATCGCTCACCAGTGCTTAAAGTATGCTTTTGAAGGAGAAATACATGTAGTCCCAATGGACTTAGAGCCCTTCAAGTATTGCAATGCGGTACAATTCATGCCTCAATCGACCCTCCCTTCAACGCATTTGGATTTCCAGTTAAATCCATCTAAAAAGGGTCCAATACCGCAGGCACCACTGGTGACCAAAACAACAAAATCCCAGCCAGGTGAGCCTTCATCATCTGCTCCTTCATCATCAATGCCACCTATCATGGCCAAACAGAAGGACAAGGGAAAACAGATCATGGAAGAGGCTAAGCCCTTAGAAGAAGGGTTGCCCACAATTTCAACGGTATCAACAGAAGAAACACCTCACACAGCAGAAGCGGAGACTCCTAAAATACCGAACATGGAATGGACTCAGGAAGGACTCTCGTTTCCTCCCACCCAATCATCAACAATCATTGTTGAAATGGCCAGTACGGGCCTGGGGAGTATTTAGTGCAAAATGTTGTGGCAACCCCCGCATTGGAGTCAGTACAAGACATGGGGAGACCTCGCCTTCCCATAGGGACAGTTGTTCCTCTAGGCTACCCACCAAACCAGACAAATTTTGTGTATGGGGGCCTTGATCATGGTCTTGAACCATGCAAACAAAAGGAAGCAGACGAAGAGCCTTTTGTTGAAAATATCAACTATCTGTCAAACCCAGACTTTGCCCTAAAATATCTCGGCCAATGCAATTGGCATGGATACGGGCTAGGCAGATATGAGCAAGGGATGCGGGTCCTTTGCCAACCAAGATATCAGATGCCATATGATAAGTCAGGAGTAGGGTTCAACCACCCCCTACCCTTAGACATCTTGGTCGAAAATATGCAAGGCCTAGAAATAGGCAACAAGGGGGGATTGGCACCGAGATCCTTATGCCAACCCAAATAGAGAATATACATTGGGAGATTACCTCCCATGGTCAACAAACACCCTTGGCAACAGTAGTAATCCCTCTCCTTTGCTAGAGAGAGGCGAGAGTTCGGAGATTAATCCTCAAAGAGAACATCAACGGCTTCCAGACATCTTTTTGAAGCTATTCCCCTTAGAGGTTCCAGTTGAATCAACACAGTGTCAAGAGAATCAGGTCCCTCCACCAAGAGTGGAACAACCGCAATGGGACCGGATTAACTTGCTGGAACAAGGAGAGCCCTCAACGTCGCAAGCAACAGTTGCTGAAGAGAATGAACATTTTTGGGTCTCCGAAAGTGATTCAGAAGATGAGACTGAGATGGACTATCTCAGACATGCGCGACGACATCACCGCCCTTTAACTCATGAAGATCTAATGGGACAGATGGGCATACTACTAGGGCATGAATGGTGGGTAGACCCTGCAAGGTGGGACCAAGTGTTGGATCCATGGCTCCAAATTCAAGATGAGCACCGTCCACCTCGAGATCCTATCATGACATCAGTACCGAGGGAAGACCCCGTCTTCCTATCAACACATAGGGCTCGATCCGTTCATGCCCGTCCCTACGAGAACCGGATCCGAGCATAGGGAGCATCCAGAATGTTCGAGCTATAACACCCACGGTAATGGAGACCAAATTCATTCCATCCACATGATCTCCATTGATTTGACCGCACCCATCCGCAATCCGGCCGATCCATCACGGTCATTGCATCTAGACATAGATGCCATCGACTGGGATCGCGTCAATTCACCTTTATCACCATCAGAGTACTGGCCTTTCGGTGAAATGCCTCATTTGACCCCAAGGACAACTCAAGATATTTTTCAGGCTGAAGAGGGACCCGAGGTTCCAAACGCAGATTTAAACTCAGCCAATGATATCCATTTGATCCCGACTCCACATCAGTTGGAGGACGGATCCCACATGTCAGTCGAGGAAACGACTGACGTAGACATCGGCTTAGACCCAATGAATCCACAGATTCTCAAGCTGGGGGTAAGTCTTTCCCCCGAAGAGCAAGCCGACTACATTGCCCTTCTCAAAGCGAAGAAGGAGGTTTTTGCATGGTCATACAGAGACATGCCGGGACTAGACCCGCAGCTAGTCACGCATAATTTAACGCTTGATCCGACAATCAAGCCCGTAAAGCAAAAACTACGAAAGATGCACCCAACAGTGGCCTTGATGGTCAAAGATGAATTGCAAAAGCTGTTGGATGCACAGTTTGTCATCTGCGTGGATTATCCGCCATGGCTGTCCAACATGGTTCCCGTCAAGAAGCCCGACGGGAGGATTCGCATATGCACCGATTTTTGAGACCTAAACAAAGCGAGTCCTAAGGATGATTTCCCCTTGCCAAGCATCGACGCGCTAGTAGACGCTACAGCGAGGTCACGAAATGCTCTCCCTAATGGATGGCTTCTCAGGATACAATCAAATTCGTATCAATCCTGAGGATCAACTTAAAACGGCGTTCACAACGCCTTGGGGGACATTTTGTTATAAGGTCATGCCTTTTGGCCTTAAAAATGTTGGCGCTACCTACCAACGTGCCATGACGTATATCTTCCACGATTACATGCACAAAACTTTGGAAGATTACATGGATGATTTGTTAGCCAAGTCTCTTTTGCGCTCAGATCATCTCGGTGACTTAAGCAAGATTCTCGATCGCCTCATAGAGCATAAGGTCAGACTGAATCCCAAGAAGTGCGTATTTGGCGTCACATCTGGAAAACTCTTGGGTTTTATAGTCTCAAAATGAGGCATCGAAGTGGACCCAAAGAAAGTCAAGGCAATCCTTGAAATGGCTCCCCCAACCACTATCAAGCAGCTCAGAAGTCTGCAAGGAAAGGTCGCGTCGATTAAACGCTTCATAGCGCAATTATCTGACAAATGCCGACCCATGAACAAATTATTGCACAAGGGGGTTACATTTCACTGGGATGACGAGTGCCAGTCAGCCTTTGACGAAATCAAACAATACTTGGCTTCGCCGCCAGTATTGGCACCACCTAGACCAGGAGTGCCGTTCTACTTATACATCTCAGCTACGAGGTGGCACTGGGCGCCATGCTAGCCCAAAAGAATGAACTTCACAAAGAACAGGCTACTTACTATCTTAGCCGCACCCCGGTCGATTACGAACTTAACTATGCATACGTTGAGAAACTCTGCTTGGCGGTGGTGTTTGCTACCAAAAAGCTACGCCACTACATGCTGAGCAACACTACGTATGTTGTGTCTAAGGAGAATCCATTGCGATACATGATGAGTCGTACTTATCATAGTAGTCGCACGGCGAAATGGATCATGTTGTTGACGGAATTTGACATAGAGTTTATTGGACAAAAATCTATCAAAGGACAAGTCATAGCCGATCAACTAGCAGAGGCTCCTCTTGAAGACGATCAGCCTCTGGTCATAGAACTACCCGATGATGGGGTCTTCCATGTCTCAGAATCGCCAGATTCTGATGAGCCTGAGTCACAGGCCGACATAACCCTATTCTTCGATGGTTCTAAATGTGAGCAAGGTGGTGGCACGGGAATTGTATTCTTCACACCGCAGGGTGCTCCAATGCCCCTGTCATTTAAATTAAACTTCCAGTGCACCAACAATAATGCAGAATATGAAGCCTTGCTCCTAGGTCTTCAGACAACAATCGCCATGAACATCAAACGACTGAACATCTTTGGTGATTCGTTGTTAATAGTCAATCAAGTCAAAGGGGTATATCAATGCAAATGCCCAGTTCTGAAGGCCTATAAAGCCCTCGTGGACAAATTCTTGGCAAAACTTGAGTGGTATGACATCGAGGCACTCCCTCGATCATCGAATCATTTTGCGGACACAATGGCCTCCTTGGGGTCACTAATCCCGCAAGACCTTTCCGGTGATATGACAACTATTCAAGTCAAAACCTTATCGCAATCCATGATGGAGCGTGCAAGCTCAGACTTGACGCCAGGAATCCACATGATCCAGATTGAACCATCCTCGGATAAGTTCTTTCGAATCCGAGATCGTCTGAGACGTGCCAACTGGGGGTCCTTGTTTTCCCCCACTCCCACTAATAGCAACACAACGCTATTCTTACAAGTTCTATCCCATTCAACATTTGTTAGGGAAGAACTTCAAAAGGGATTGGTTGTTCATACTGTCGAGGTTTTCGATCAACAAGACTGGTATTTACCCATTAGAGACTACCTCAAGTTAGGTAATCTTCCCTTTGGATTGACGCACGCCGCAAAACGAACATTCAAGCAGAAAGCGGCTAAGTATGTCTTGATAGGAGACATTTTGTATCGTCGTAGCTATGACGGAATTCTTCTTCGTTGTTTGGACCAGCAAGAGTCCACTTGGGCAGTCGCCCAAGCGCACGACGGTACATGTGGTGGCCACTTTAGTGGTATGGCCATTGCAAAGCGCATTCTTCGCATGGGATATTATTGGCCATCTTTAGAGCGAGATTGTTGCGCATATGTCAAGAAGTGCATGAAATGTCAACATCATGCCAATTTGATGCACGTACCTTCCCAGGCCTTGCAGGCAGTCCAGTCTGCTTGGCCATTTTTGCAATGGGGCTTCGATCTAATTGGAAAGATCTCCCCTGCATCATCAAGCCGTCACACGTTTATCATAACGGCCACAGAGTATTTTACTAAATGGGTGGAAGCAATTCCGTTAACCTCTACGACAGGACCCCGCATTGTGGAGTTCATCTTGCATAACATCATATGTCATTTTGGTATTCCATCCAAAATAATCTCGGATAATGGGCCATCATTCAAGAACAAAGACGTGCGTGCTTTGACCACAAAGTACAAAATTCAGCACAACTTTTCAACACCCTATTATCCGCAAGCAAATGGGCAAGCAGAGGCGTCAAACAAAATGCTAGTCGCCATCCTTAAAAATACGGTCACAGACAGTCATAAGGATTGGCACATCCAAATCCCACTTGCCCTTTGGGCTTATCGCACTAGCATTCGAACGCCAACTAGGGCAACTCCATTTTCGCTCGTGTATGGCTCAGAGGCAGTAATGCCTCTCGAGTTGGAAATTCCTTCCCTCCGCATATCAATGCAGGAGTTCATCGATGATGACACTGCACGGCAAGCCCGGTTAGACCAACTTACGTTGCTTGACGAACGACGCGTTAATGCTCTCGAGCACTTACGTATCTACCAAGAGCGGCTTAAGAAAGCTTACAACATGAAAGTTCACCTAAGGGACTTTCGGGTTGGTGATTTGGTTTTGAAGGAAAACCAACAGAACTCTAATTTGCCGTCCCACCTAAGGGACAAGTTCGCGGCAAATTGGTTAGGTCCATATGTCATTGATAGCAAAATAGGACCCGGACGTACAAGCTAGCTTCTCTTGACGGTATCAAGGAAACGGAACCCTTGAATATCAGTCATTTGCGACCATTTTATATATAAGAGAGCCATATCCCAAAAATGCTCCAAGGATCCATAAAATCGCTTGGTCAAAAACCAAAAAAAGCTCCAAGGATTATCGCAATCACTTGGTCAAACCAAAAAAAAAGCTCCAAGGATTATCGCAATCACTTGGTCAAACAAAAAGCTCCAAGGATTATCGCAATCACTTGGTCAAAAACCAAAAAGCTCCAAGGATTATCGCAATCACTTGGTCAAAACCAAAAAGCTCCAAGGATTATCGCAATCACTTGGTCAAACCAAAAGCTCCAAGGATTATCGCAATCACTTGGTCAAAACCCAAAAAGCTCCAAGGATTATCGCAATCACTTGGTCAAACCAAAAAGCTCAAGGATTATCGCAATCACTTGGTCAAACCAAAAAGCTCCAAGGATTATCGCAATCACTTGGTCAAAACACCAAAAAGCTCCAAGGATTATCGCAATCACTTGGTCAAACCCAAAAAGCTCCAAGGATTATCGCAATCACTTGGTCAACCCAAAAAGCTCCAAGGATTATCGCAATCACTTGGTCAAACCCCAAAAAAGCTCCAAGGATTATCGCAATCACTTGGTCACCCAAAAAGCTCCAAGGATTATCGCAATCACTTGGTCACCCAAAAGCTCCAAGGATTATAATCACTTGGTAAAAAGCTCCAAGGATTATCGCAATCACTTGGTCACCCAAAAAGCTCCAAGGATTATCGCAATCACTTGGTCACCCAAAAGCTCCAAGGATTATCGCAATCACTTGGTCACCAAAATGCTCCAAGGATGTCCACAATCACTTGGTCAAAAATAAAAAATAATCAAAAACAACAAAAATTTGCATCTCATTTCTAGGCATACTCAAATTCATCAATAGAGAGCTCTTCTCGCACCTCATATTCATATTCACAAAAATCAATCCATCAAAAATACAAAAATATGTAGCTGCATTAAGCATTGCATCCATACATTGCATATTTGTGGTCGTATAGGTCAAAGGCACCATAGGCTGTAATTGCTCTGCTAGTCCATCTTGTTCCACACTTGTTCCATTTTACAAAAACAACAAAAACACCATGCATTGCTTTTACCACACTAGAGTCGGTGGTCTTTTAATGTATCAAGAGTTTTCATGATTCAGTCATCATTTTGCTCTTTAGCCATGTAATGTATCAAGTCAAACAGATTTTACGAAGGTAGAGTTACACTTGAAATACACCTTGTTACGTAACATCCCAACACAAATTAAAACACATAAAACAATTCCTAAGTTGTGTGAACGAAAGATGAAACCTGTAGGGTAATCCAAGTCACCATAAGCGAAACGGTTATCTTGCTCATCCCCCTGTGCGAATGACCCCAAGAATGCTTTGAGAGTTGGCAAAAGGACAAGCATCCTCCCTACCCAATTCCCTAAGAATCCCTAGTTCTCAATAGTTGCAAAACATCAAAAATTTGCAAAACGTCAAAAATCAAATATTTGACATCCTACAGTGCACAAATCAAACGGCACAAACGATAGTGATTTTCATCACTCCATCTCCCCAATCCCTTGCTCAAAAGAAAAACAAATCAAAATAAACAGTGATCTTATCACTACAAACGAGCAAGTATCCCAATACAATTGAAGAAAAGAAGGGAGTTGAACTTGAATCCCTGGAACTCTCAGCATTCTAACAGGTCATGAGGCAAGCCTCAGTACCGGTTTGGTTGATAGCCTATCGGTAGCGGCGGTAAACTTCTCGCATGACGATATATCTATCACATTAACTTGCGTACAGATCAATGTTTGCATGTGGATGAGCTAGCTTATGGCATCCTGGATAACACCGCAGATTAATCTAACTAAATACAACAAAGGAGTTAGTGGAGCTAATTAGGTGATCCTCGATACAAGTTCGGTTGAAAGCCCATCTGGCACTGGCGGTATCCTGACAAATACCACATAAATGAACTCAATTGCACACACAGGGATGTGAAATAGCTTGGTCAAAAACAAGTCCGATTCATACCTTGTTCAAAAGTCTTGTAAGATAAAGTACAATCGTGGCTAGTGAGTTAAAACCGTCTGAGTCTCAAGAAAACCTTAGCTACATTTCTAAACCAACTGCGCTACTTTTCATCCTTACAATACCATCAAAAAATACAAAAAGAGAAAAACCACATGTATACATACAAAGTCATGCATCACAGCAATCGCCTAAAAACAAAATAACAGAGTTCTAAACAGTCTATGGTGCCATAGCCAAACATCACAAATCTCATTCATCCATTTCATCTCTGCATATCACATATAAATCAAAAACATTTGCATTCATCATAGCATATGCATCCATCAAAATAAATCAACATGCATACATCCATATTCATCAACCATCATGCATAAGATCAAAGAAAATCAAAACAACAAAACAACAAAAAAAATGCAACACAAACAAAAAGCAATAAACATTGCTAGACACAAGTGCTCTTGCACTTAACCTCTTGGCATAGAAAAATTGATGTCGGGGTTTACATTGTCACTATCCTACTCTCTAAGAAGGCTACCATAGCCGGACCGCTCCACGGGAAGATGGATTTTTGACAATTTCACCCCAAATGGCATCACAAATGGGTCAAAGCCCACAAAAAAACAACAAGAAAATGCAACACAAAAAAAAGCAATAAACATTGCCAGACACAAGTGCTCTTGCACTTAACCTCTTGGCATAGAAAAATTGATGTCGGGGTTTACATTGTCACTATCCTACTCTCTAAGAAGGCTACCATAGTCGGACCGCTCCACGGGAAGACGGATTTTTGACAATTTAATCCCCAAACGACATCACAAACAAAACCACTCAAAAACAACAAAAAAAAATGCAACACAAAAACAAAGCAATAAGCATTGCCGGACACAAGTGCTCTTGCACTTAACCTCTTGGCATAGAAAATCGATGTTGGGGTTACAAATTGTCACTATCCTACTCCCTAAGAAGGCTACCATAGCCGGACCGCTCCATGGGAAGATGGATTTTTGATGATTTCACCCCATTATGGCATCACCAAAAGGGTTAACACCCACCAAAAATAGGTCCAAATGTTGGAAAAATTGCACATGCTTAACGGTAAACCATCTAAAGGCACCCTTGCACAAGTCATCTTGGGTCAAGCGACTCGTCGCTTTTCTCATGAAGGTCATTCCCTCATCGATTCGTCGCTTGAGGGGGTAGTCACACTTAGTCACCAATCAACAATCACACACCCAATTAAGGAAAACGACATGCATTCAAAGAATCATTGACAAAGACAATCACGCTCCTGCTTGGGGCAGTAAACAAGCAACAATCAAATCAATCAAACACTTGGCATTTCGTGAATCATGAACACAAGGTTCCCCCGAGGATAAAAGGTTGCGCCCTTTGCCTAATCATGACTGATCAATGTCCAAGCTCAAGTCACACCTCACCAAAATAGGTTAACACTTGAAATCAAACTCCTTAGCTCGTCGAAGCAAGGATTCAAGAATGCATGCCCTTTCCATGCTTGGGGCATCAAAAGTTGGTTAGGTTACCAAGAAACCCTAATCATTAGTGCTTTGGTTATCTATTTTTGCTCGACGCTGCGCCATGCACAACGCATCCCAAAAAGGGGCATCTGTAGACACCAAAACAGCACCAATCCGATTATGTGACTGCAAACACTGATCGCTTTGACAAACACAGCCCCCAGGGCAGCCCTCAGAGGTCAAACAGTGGTCCTAACCACTTTCATAGCAATTTTGTAAGGTCAAGAGGCAATTTGGCACATTTAGACACTTTGCTCAGTATTCGTCTCACCCAGGGACGAATTCAAATTGGAATCCGTCTCACCCAGGGACGAATTCTGAATTCGTCTCTGGTAGGGACGAATTCCAAGTTTAACGGGCAAAAAGAAGAATGGCGCCAAGTGGCAGCCAGAGACAGTCAGTTGATGACTCCTGCCTCGCACGCGTGTGTGGGTGGACAGATAGGCCGTTAGAGGACTGTCACAAGGGCAATTATGAAAGCCCAAGTCATGGAGGACTCCCCTCCCTCATGGGAAGACATGACCGCCACATGGCACCTATGACCAACACATGGCGCTTATGCTTCCCTCTCAAAAGAGACCCCATGGGTCTATAAAAGGTGGGACTTTTCTCACCCAAAAGGACAGATTGGAGGCGATTTCAAGCAACGAAGTGTTGTCCGATTGATTACCCACTTGCATCCTTTTGATTCACCTTCTCACATCCACTAATCTCTTTTGCAAGGGAGGTTATTGGGTGGCTTTTGGAAGCGTGGATCCAACCCAAATCCAACATTTGACCACCTTACACCACCAATTTGCAGACATCCCAATCCTAAGAGGTTTTGGGCCCATCCCTAGTGGATTGGCGCCGAAATCAAGTGCCAACGGTGGGAGGCCCACTTGGGCACCCCCGCACTTTCTAAGTTTTATTCTAAAGCATTCTAGATTATTTTTTCATGTTGCATCTTATGTTATTCTATTTGGTTAACTCATAGCTTCAATTTCATAACATTTTGATCAGATTTTATCATGCCTTTTGTCGCTTTGTTGTCCTACTAACTTGCAGGTGGCGATATCGAATTCTCGAGGATAGAGGCCAAATTGGGAGAATCCGACCATCTGGGTCATCCCAAAATGGCCCCAATTACATAACCCCTCTGTTTGCAGGTGTTTTGGAGGTCTCGGGAGTCGACATTGGAGCAGCATCACCTCGGCTTTTCCAACACAATCAGAATTCGTCCCACCCAGGGACGAATTGCAGTCAAAATTCGTCCTGCCCAGGGACGAATTCCAGGTGAAGGCAGATTGGCCAGCTGTTTCGATGGCAATGGCCTTCCGGTGATATCTTCTGTCTTCTGTCGGGTTTTCGGGTCATTTGGACTCACTTTACTCTATCGTTTTGGACAAATGTTTACATGCATCTTTTGGCGATTTTAGAGAACAAACACTTCTTATTTGCAGCGAGTGCTACCGACATCTTCGTTGTTTCTTTGTTCGTAGGAGGAGCAGCAGAGGTCAAGGACTCATCAACATCAGCGGCGGCATCGTCTTGGCCCGCCCATCTCAAGTGTGGGCACGCGGAAAGAGGAACCTTAAGTCTTGATTGTAATCAAATTCTTTTAACGCTCCTAGCCCCTGAAAAGGGAGGAGGCGTCTTTGTAACAGAGATCAAGAGAGTTTAATGAAAGGGTTGTGTTTTCTCCATTTGCTTGTATCTCATTTCAATGCGTCTCTTTCATTTCATGCATTCTACATTTCTAGGACTTAAGCGTATTTGATTTTGAATGCATCGCAATTAGTGTTTCCTTCGCCCGAAATCTCGTGCTTTCAAAAATATGAGTAACATACTATATTTTTAGTGAGAAGCTTCTCTAATCATATGCAATACATGCTCCAAATGAGATAGTAAGTTTGTAAACTACATATACATTGCCACCACTATAAACTCTTTTATGAAAATCATAATTGTATATCATATTTCAATAGTTTTTATATTTTTTATTTTTCAAACTATAAAATAATAAATGAGGATAAAATAATAATAATAATACAAGTATCATTATTATTATTTTATTTCGAAGTTGAGATTGGTCATTTCAATCCTAAGCATCTTTAAGATTCTCTTACTATTAAAATGGACCTAAAATTTTCACTAAAAACATATTAAAATCAAACCAAAATTATAATTATAACAGATGATGGTTGTTGATTCCTTATCTAGAAAAGAAAGAAGTTGACTTGTATTTATATTTAAGTACACGACCTTTATTCACATGGAGAAATATAAGTGGATAGGTGCTAGTACCCATTGTTTAATCAAATGGAAATAGAGGACGATAATCGATCTTCTGGATCCACTATGGAATACGAAAAATCAGAAATTCTCACTGAGCAAACTTTCCGAATCTCTCCCTCACTCCCTGTTAAAACATCAAGTTGAACCATCTTCAGCATGTTGAGAGCAAATTTCTCAAAGAATAAACTCTGATTGACCGCGAAGCTTTTAACGATATCCCTAGTCCTGGATACAGTGTAAAGCTCTTGGTCAGACGTCATGAGTCCTTCCATATTCTCGAGATTCACGTAGTACTTGTTGTCGATCACATTTGGAGTGAGAATGTCCAAGTCTGTGGTGTTGTCTGTGGTAGTGGAGGGGCACGTCTCATACAATTCCTCTGCAAAACTCTGAGCAAGACTCGGATCTTCGGTTGGATAAAGTCTGTCCACGAACGACGTGCAGTGGGCGATGCCAAATGTGTGCCCGCCTGTAAAACAAATTTACACACAATTCAAACTCGTCAGAAATATTGCTCTACCCATATCCATTCTTTCATGGAATAAAACACACCAGTGAAGCACAAAACCCACCTGCGAGCGCCACAAGATCCATGTATTCAGTGAAACCCTTTTCCTCGAAAAGGGCCATTAGTACGGACACGTTTGACGTTGGATTGGGAATACTGTCCACTGTGACGGTTTCGTTGGCAGGGGTAAGGCTGTCCCTTCCTCCAAGGGATACGGGTAACTCTGGTCCTCCCCCCTATTGATGGAGACAAAAATTAAACTTGTTTGAATTTCTGTTAAATATATATACATGAAAGAAGGTGCACAATTCTGGAAACGAAATAAATGCCGTTCAATTATTGGAGTTTTGTTATTGGTGGATCGTCATTGCTTTATAAACTAATACTTAACATACCAGATAGACTGCATAGGAGCCTGCTAAAGCTACGATATCCGCACATGAGACAACATTGCTACACTCGGCTTCTACTGCCTCTTTGATCTCCTCAATAATGTCCAATGCCTGCACTCTGATTGTGAAGTTCGGAATATATCCCATCTCGCTTCCCGTCCCATTTAGCAAAGTAGATGCATCACAGCCCTACCAAACGGTCAAACATTCTTGTTATTATAAACGTAGATTTTAACTGTTATAATATAAAAAATTATTTATTTAATATATTTTTATTCAAATATATTATAATATATACTTTCCCTTTATTAAGATATTACGGATGACTCAGACTATATCAATTCGTTCACAGGAGCTGTTGTTGCTGAATAGTCCCAGTTCCCCCCGCCGTACCCCTGGCAATACCCCTGCACGCTTTGATCTCATGGGGAGTCTAAAAAGATTCTCTCTCTACCTTAAAGATTGCCTGTTTTAAGCTCAAGATCTGACCATGGGAAGTATGAAAAACCTTAAACCTTTTGGGAGTCAGCTATAATGGGTGAGAAAAGAGAGAGATACCTGCACGAAGCAGTCGTGAAAAAGTAGCCTTAATAAAGCTGGCGCCTGAGTAATGTCTTCCTCCAGTATTGGCTTAAGCGTTGCTTTCACTATGGTCTCAAGGTTGGGACAGCTCTCCTCGTAAATTGTCCATGAAAGGCCATCTACCAGCTCTGGTGTTCCTCTTACAGAAAATTTCTGATCCGCCACCAGGAGAGCAATTAATGTCATGGCAATGAAGTATTTCTCCATCTCTTCCTCCTTTCACTCTAGATGAAACAACTCTATGCCGAAGAAAGATATATAGTTCCCTTCATAAAAGAAATGCAAACGCCTACAAGAAATGCGGGGACGTTTGCGTCTTTTAAAGACCAAATCGCCAAACCGATAATGACAGATTGCAAAACGTCAACTCCTGAGATCAATCATTTCCTTGAGAAAGATATGGAAAGGGCTAAGGTGACAGAGTAAATGAAAGATAGGGAAACATTGGAAAGGGCTAAGGTGACAGTATAGTAGATACTAAACAGTAGAGTAGATACTAAAAGTTTTTAAATAACAATAAAATCAATAAACATTAAAAAAATCTTACATAAAAGAGATAATAATATTAAAAAAAAATCTCACATGAAAATTTCATGCATATTATATTTGGGTAGATAAACAAAAAGCAATATGAAATAACAAAATTCCGCGGAAGTGTTTACTATTGGATCGATTTTTATAAATAATTATACACGTAAAACATGCTTGATTTGAACAATTCAGATCTGCTATTTGTGCGGCAAATGAGGGAAGTTAATCCTATGAAAGTAAATTGAAAAAAGCTCGGTCTCTATATGTAAAACAACTTGTGCCCAACAAACTTGTTAAACACTCTTGCAAGTAGAACATAATTCCACTTTAATGCCTATTAGTTCTTTTTTTATAGACGGTTTTCTCTAATTCAACCTTAATTATGTTGTCCGAATTGAGTGGTATATAAACCCCAACATCATAATCTTTGTCAATGGGGTAGCAGGCTTAATAGTTTTTGGTCCAAAAAAAAATAGTCTTTGGTCCCACCATGTGGGATTCCTCACCCCTATTAACATCGAGTTTGGGTATGTGTATGGAGGGGGGCTGGCCCTCTTGCTTTCTAACATGTTAATGCGATGATGCAAGTTTAGTGGCATATTCCTAACATGTTAATGTGATCATGCAAGTTTAGTTGGAATGTTCCACGATGTCTCGAGGGGGTTGTTTAGTTGGAATGTTTCATGATGTCTCCAGGGAGGCTGGCCCTCTTGCTTTCTAATGTGTTAATGTGATGATGCAAGTTTAGTGGCTATGATTGGAATGTTCCACGATGTCTCTCTAGTGGTGTAATGTTAATTCTATACACAAGCCAAATATTCAATGATGTCTCTTTGATGTCTAAGTAGAGAGGTGTAATGTTAATCCTATACTAAATAATATAATAAAAATAATATAACAAGCCAAAATAAGTATATAGATGCAAAGATCAAATGAAAAGAAAAAAACTTATACACCATCTCACATGTTTTTTTAATGGTGTAATGTTAATCCCACACTTAAAAACATAATAAAAAATTAAAAAAAATATGGCAAGCCAAAAGAAATATATAGATGCAAAGATCAATTGAAAAGTAAAAAATGTATACACCATCTCAGATGTAAAATTGGGCCATAGATAATTCCCTAAGAGTCATGATCAAAACCCATATATATATATATATATATATATAGAAAGAGTAGTGGAGACACAAAAACATTTTGTAATGAAATGTGAAGCCTATAAGGGCATCAATATTGCATATGAGGAAACTTTAAAAGTAAACTTAACAAAGTACTTGAATAGTATATGAAGGAAAAATTTAGATTTGTCACGTGGATTAAAAATTTGAAAAGAAAAAGTAAATATGAATGAGTTCAACCTAAACTATATACGCAGTCAAAAGAAGTACATAGATACAAAGATCAATGAAAGGAAAAAATACTTATACACCATCTAGATGTAAAAATGGGAGATGAACAATCCTCCAAGAGGCATGATCAACTAGAATATATGTCTTTTGCATGACAATAATAGTGGAGACCAAAAAAATATTTTGTTATGGAATATGAAGTCTACAAGGAAACCTGGATTGCATATGAGGACACTCTAAAAGTAAACCCATTAATGGATCTTTTTGAAGAATTGATAATAGAAAAAATAGGAAAACTCATGAAAATCATCAAAAAAAAAAAAAAAACATACTCCAAAAAATGATAAGAGGATGTTGAGTTTTTGAATTTATTGTGTATGTTGTTAAACTGTGAAACTTTGAACAAGAGGTATAAGGTTTAAATCCAAAATGAAAGAGGGTTGTACAACATGCCCCATCTTATATTAAATTTCTAGGTCTCATAGACTATTTTGGTTTCATGGACATAATTAAAATCATTTAATTTATATTAAAGTTATTCAATAGCTTGGGTAACTACAGCCAAAGTCAATATTTTCATTGATAAAATTTTATTGTGTATGTGTCAATAAATATAGGAATATGTATAAATATCATTTTTATTATTTTATGTTTACAAAAAATTAATGAAATTATATATTTATTTTTTCTTTTATTTCATGTCTTTAATCATTTTTATTTTCTAATTATGATCATCATTTTGTAAACTTCCTTTATGTCTAAAGTGTGTTCTTCTATATGATTAATTTTATGACTATAAAAATATTGTTTTACAAGTCGGCCTTTGTAGCATAAGTGGAGAAGGTGATCCTGACCTGTTGAATGAGAGGTCTAGGGTTTGAACCTCTATGATGCGAAGGAGGACACAAAAAGATATCCTTTGGTTACCTTTAGATAGTGGTATACGTGGATGGGATAATGTTTTCAACCACCTAAGAGCATCTCTAAAGGTTTCTTGATAACCTAAAGTTTTCCCGGAGGGAAAACACAATGGTTCAAGCTTTGGCTCTTCTTCAGGAGGTCGAAGGTTCAAACCATAGCGTGGGCAAGTGTGTGAGGGTGTGTGTGTGTATGGGTGTGTGTTTAGACCCTATTGATAAGCTTAGATCTCACCCTCATCATATATCATAGTTGATATGGGGATGCTTAGCCCTCAACATCCATAGTATGGGTTTCTTGCACTAACCTCAATAAATATAATATTATTTTACAAGAATTTTAATCATCTTGTAGAGCTATAAAATATTTTTATTCTATGCCAACAAATTCAACCATGTAGAAGATATTTTTATTTAGAATAACAACAAAAAGTGCAACAATCCCATATAATAAATTTAAATTTGAACAATTAAGCATAGTATTAAAAAAATATAAAGCTATATTCAAGATAATTTTACATATCACCCACTATAATGCAATGAGCTTAAAAATGTTTATAGAAATTGAAAATACTATACAAGATTGCAATATAATCAATGGTTACACAACTATTATGTATCATATAGTTATTAAGTACCATTAATATTTTGAAAGAACTTATACATATTTGTAACATTAAATAAATAAGTTTTATATTAATAATTGAAGTGATATATACACATATTTTTATTTGATCAAGTAATTTTAGAAGGAATAACCATAAATTTGAACAATTAAGCATAGTATTAAAAAAATATAAAGCTATATTCCAAATAACTTTACATATCACCCACTAGAATGCAATGCTCTTGAAAATGTTTATAGAAATTGAAGATACTATACCAGATTGTAACATGATTAGTGTTTAAACAACTATTATGTATCATATAGTTGTTAAGTACCATTAAGATTTTAAAAGAGCTTATACATATTTGTAACATTAAATAAATAAGGTTTATATTAATAAGTGAAGTGATATGTACATATTTTTATTTGATCAACTAATTTTAGAGGGAATAACCACTCACTATGTGTTAGCTCATAGGTACGATTCATAATAATATCATCTAAATTATTAGCAAATTGTAAAAATAATGTATTAAATTGACATAATATCCAATAGTATATATACGATAAAGAATATCCTTATGTTAACATTGTCAATGTTTGCCAAGAAGCACTAGTATTATTTCAAAGGGAAAGAGTTGATCTATCAAAATATCAAAAGAAAAAATTATTCCTAACAATTTAAAAGGACTCATGTTAATGAAATGAAGTAAAGCTAGTAAAAAAAGAACAATGAACAAACGAGCAACATGATATGCCTAAATCCTAAAAATATTTTTTATGCAATGGGTGTATTCTAGGGTATTTTATGATTTTTCTATGCCAAATTTTTTTGAAAACTCAACAAAGGGGTTAAAAACTTTTTAAATGTTTCTTGGAAATTTAAAAACATTTGCAACGATAATAACCATTTTTAAATGACACATTAAGCTAGTAGTCAATTTTTTTATATTTTCATCCTTTCAAATACTTTCCATGAAGAACATTTTTAATGGTTATAGTAGAGTTGAATATAAGCATGTCATTAAAATTAAGTGACATCATGAAAGCTCTTGATACTAATGGAAAAAAAACCATTAAATTTGATATAATATAAATATTTTTGATGATAACAAGAGTTACGATTTTATAATTTTTACTTATTCTTTGACAAAAATTCATGTCCTATATTTGGAAAGTTATTAATTGTTTAATATAAATGAGCAAAACTACTAAAACTATTATATTATATATTTTAATTAGATCAATATTACAAAATAGTGGTGATATCATAGTTATACTGAGATCAATAATGATTCATCCTAATTTTGATCAAAACATCAAGTTTGTTCTAGTTGAGACATTCTAAAACTAGATTTCTATATGATGGACTTAAATAATTTTATTTTGAACTGATTGGATTTGATGTTGGCATATGTCTAATGAGTTAATATATGTATTCCTTCGTATCCTTTAATTATTTATTAATGGTTCCCCTTCATGGGTATTTAAGGTAGAAAGGTGGATTCAATAAGCCCATCATATTTCTCCTTGTTTGTTTATTCTTTTCACAAAGGGCTTGGAAAATATCTTCATAATATCAATAAATAAAATATTTTAAAATGATTTCAAATAAAGGAGGAAGGAATATCTAATACATCTAATAGTAAGATTTGTGATGAAAAATAAATATTTTATTTTTTTCCTTTAATATAAATTCTTGCCCCATATCTGGAGAATTGTCCATTGTTTAACAGGCACAAAGAAAATCATTAAAAATATTATCTTAGCTATTCTAGTGAGATCAATATTACTAAATAGTGGTGATATCATAGTTGTGTAAATATCTATGATGAATAATCCCAAATTTAATCAAAACATTGATATAGTTCTTGTTGAGCTATTTTTTCTTAATCTTAGTTTTAAAAATCATGTTTTGGAGGTGTGGTCACTTACAAAATATATATATGAAACGACCTTCTAGGTGATTAGATAAAGGTGTATCACATTTTGTGTGCCATGTTTAGATCATGGGGTATTCATTTAGCTATATGAATCAACATAAAAATGCTTATATGAACCTTTCAATTGTTTAGATATTGGTCTTCATAAACATTTATTTGATAATTTAGTATCAAAATGAATGAAAAATGATTACTTGTTTCTATTCATCCTAGCTAAAGTGTATAATTTTAATTTATATGATAAAAATGTAGATTAGGATTTTGTGTTGACAATGTTCCATCACCTAAAAACCATTATTATGGATCATTATTATTTATAAGCTAATTTGAAAATCCTTCAACAAGGGGTTAAGATAGAAAGAGAAAATTGAAAGAAATTTATAAAAGGTAATGTATGAGAAATATAATTTGAATTATGAAAAATCCCCTAATTTAAGATTAAATAGGTAATATGAAAAATTAAAGAAGAAAATAAAGCATCAAGTAACTTCTAATATAGCTTGGATAGTGGTGGCATAAACTACTAGGATTTAGATAAGTTTAAAAATGTATAGGAGACCAAGATGATAATGCTTTCCCTCCTCTTATTTTATTTTCTTCTATGAGATCAACCATTAGAATTTTTTTTAGGGTTTAAACATGTGATCATGCAAATCAAGACGATTGTGAGGGTGAGACCCCCAAACACATTCTTCTTTTTACATGAGATCACACATGATTAAGGGATGTTATATTGTGCCCTAAGAAGCTAGTTTGATGGTTAAATTTGCAAACACTTAGGGTTCAATGGGAAGCACAAGCTTACCTCTATTGTCTTATCCTATCCTAAATGCCAAAACTTGATTTTAGAATGCAAAATGTAGATGCAAATAGATGTAGGTATATAAAATCCTAACCTACATGAATATGGATTATAAATACTTGAAAAAGTAATAAATATTCTTTTTATTTTGAGTAAGATTCTTAAGTGTAATGATCTTCCTTGGAATAACTTGATCTTGATACTGAATTATGTATTGTTATGGGGATATCTAATACATGTTCTTATTTCTATGTTATCATGATGAGTTTGTATTGCATTTTATTATTTGTATAAAGATATATGGAAAATATGGTACTGTTGATGAACTTTCTGGATGCAATACCAAGTACTCTCACCGATGGATTGGCATGGGATAACCACCATAGTAGAAATGGGAAATTATGGTGATGACTTGTTCATCGATGGTTCTAGGGTAAAAAGGATATCCTTAATTTAGATGCATTGCATATATGCTTGATGTTTGAAAACACGTTGGATCATGAGATTTATCTTCAAAAAAGAGTCATCTTTAGTAGTTAGAGGATAACATCTTGGTTATTTTTAAAATCCATCTATTTAAGGATAAAACAATGTGGTATGTGGTAGTTTTAAAAAGGATTTTATTTTGCTTGAGTTTATTTGGAAGCATGAATGGATGAAATAATCCAATAAAGTATTAATTTGTTTTGTAACATTAATACTTGAAATATTAGTTTCAATGTTAATAATTAATATTAACAATTGATACTAATTGATAAGCAAATTAATCTAATTTCTAGAAGTAACAAGATTATGGTTGAGTTATTAGATTAATTCATGAAGTTGTTGCTTTGATTTCCTAATGTTGAAACATTAAGGAATATATCATTATGGTTTTGAAGTTATTAAATATTCTTTTAACCATGCTTTAATTAAGCTAAGATAGTCTTCATGAATGTTTTAATCTTGCCAATGTTCATTAAAATAATGTTATGAGCTGGAAGGTGGCCAACTTGAGTGGAGTCATTGTGGGATGAACATACAATTCTTCAATAAGCCACTCCTAAAGTATTTGAAGGAAGTTTTGGATGAGTTTTAAGGGATTTTTGGAGATATTTTTGGAGCTAGAAGGAAGGAGCATGCAAGGATAGATTGAAGTGCTCATCGAATTTAGCATTGAGAGGTAATCAATTCTATTTTATGGGCATTGAAGTGTTGGTTTAATAGCTTATCTCTATTTAGATGACTCTATAATCATAATTGATTTTGATATATTTTTTTATTATCATTTAATTATGCATATCCCATTTTTTCCTTTGGTATGTTTCAGTGAAACCTTTTGGTGTTTTGTATCGGGATTCTCTTGGTGAGATCATATTGTCTTGGATTTCATTTGGTTGTGGTTTGATAGACGTAGTTATCTATATGCCCTGGTTTCTTTGTTGCTTCTCAATTCTATAGTCATAAGTGTGAGTATTGTGTCTTTTAGGGTTCTCCCTTGCCTAGGTTGCTTGAAGTTCTTGATGTAGCCTTTGGGCATGTAACCTGTTAGATTTTTTGGAATCCTTCACAAGCACCATATGTCTTGGATAATGGTTGAGTAGAACCTATGGTGGTAGGTGGAATGTTTGTAGTGTGTAATATTTCCCTTGTTAATGCTTTGGTTGTTGTGTATGGTGTTGGTCTTAGTTTTTCTAAGTTGCATTTTCTATGTTGTTATGATTTATTTTGCTATATCCATCTTATGGGATAGATTCCATAAAGGTAAGAGAGTTTCAATGGAAATAAATAGTGAAAAGATATATATATATATATATATATATATTGAAGTTTTTAAAGATAAATATGTGGATGCTTTATTTCTTTAAATGAAAGAAGAATGTTAATATTGGTCATTGTGAATTTTAATGATGGTTCATTTTGGGAGTGCTCATTTCCAATTTACCATGAAGGAAATTAAGATCATATATGCCTATATGTATATAAATATATACACCCTCTTGGGGTGCTTGCGTTATAAAAGTAAAGAAAAATATTTTAGTGACTTTGAGTGGTGCATTTTGAATATTGCCGAGCTGTCACGAAATCATAGAAAAACTAAAGTTGAAGACCCTTGGATTTATTATGTTTTAAATATTAAGATCATGGAACCACTATGTGTGGGTTATGGCTTACCCACGTACTCCAGTGGGAAGGAAAACATGTGCGCTCATGTTAATGAATTCCATTCCCGCAACGATCGCTCGATAAATGTGGAAGTATTATATTCTAGAATGATCTCGGGGAAAAATAGAGAGCAAGGAAAGGGAGAAGAGAAAAAAAGGTTGAGGATTGAAAGGAAGGATACTCAGGAGATAGGACTTGCAGGTGTAATATTTTTAAGGGACTCACATAGTGCTCACCAGGTATTTATATTGAGATCTTTTGCTTTCTTATGAAGCTAGTTTTGCTAGAGTTGGTAGAGTTTAGTTCCTGAAAGTTGAATCTATGGTAGGACCGTAGATGGTATTAGAAAAGTAAAACTACATACATATGAGTTATATTTGATAGAATTCTAATGATAATTAGCATAATGGAAGCTATCCTCCATTCTGAATATATGGTGCTTAGTTAGAGTGTTTGTACACCTGAACGTCAATTCATGGGGTGTCGGTCTAAATGTTGGTCTTAAACTAAGGTAACCAAGAATTAGCTAGACGTTGAACTAGGTACACCAAGCTACAAATGATGAACCCAACCTGCAACCAAAATCCTCCTCTGACCACCTGTGCAATTAGGAAATACTCTTGTGGTATGCAAATGGGGGTGATGTGGAATAGAGAAATGATTGGCTAGTTGTGAGGTGCCCAGGAATGCTAGGTACATCTTTAGAGATATGGTTATTTTGATTTTGAGGACTCTAGAGGATAGTGATAGTGGATATTTGGGTTGACTCCACGGTCGAGTAGGATTGGTCTCTTGGATGTATCTAAACCTAAGTTCCCTTTCATTTGATCATGATCGATTTTGGTATGGTATGGCATGGGGATCACTGATGAGAAATCTAATTCATGGTCTTGCTTGTGAAATAAGTATGAGAATGGATTATATTGATAGTATTTGCATGTATAGTTCTGATGCTATTGATTTGCAAAATTAGTATAAGAATGAGAATATACAAATAGCAATTGCGAGTAAAATTTTGTGTTATTGATTTGAGAAATTAGTATAAGAATGAAATTATATAGATAGTGATTGCTTGTGTAACTTTGGTTGTTATTGATTTGTGGAATTTGTATAAGAATGAGATTATACATAAATGATTATGTGGAAAACTCCCAGTCATGGACTTGGTGGTCTTAGTATAAGAATGAGGTCATATTGTTAGACTATAGTGAGTATAGTCTCGGTTGATGTTGTGGAGTTTGTTTAAGATTTAATCCCACCAATAAATGATGGGAGAGATTAATGAAAGGTGAATGTAATAACCATGCTCATTTGATTAATGAATTCATAGGATGGTTAGATGAATGAATTTGATTGATGTTTTTAAAATGCAAGAGTATCGAAGGATTATTATACTAAGTTGTTGGTAAGTGATATCAACGACAAGTTTGGAGAAATCCTAGGTAAGTGAGCACAATGATAGCTTGGGAGACTTGTGGACACAAATCCAATCGAATGTATGATATTCATGTCGAAAGAATGGTGAGTGCTAATAGTTTTTGTTATGAAACTTTTGCTAGTGTTTACGTAGGAAAATAACTAGTGTCATTAATACTAGGCGTAGGTAGATGAGAAGAACTTCTTATGTCTGATCTTAGAAGTTAGATTAAAGATAGTGTTTTCTTTAATAATTGCTCCTAGAAACTTATTGATAACTGTATGTGATACTTTTAATGGTTGTGTCCTCTGTATATAGATGTTTATGGAATTACGAACTTAGGAAAGAAGAGGAATTCCCTTAGTTAGAGTGCAACTCAAGTGTTTACTTCTTGGATGTTTACTTTTAGATATCTTGAAGAAGTACATCTATTAGTTTACTACTTGTGTAGAATGATTGCTTAGGAAAATCCCAGGTGTTCTGCCAAGACCTCATGTGTTGAGATTGTAGGAACATGGTAAACTATGCAAGGGAGTAAATCATGGACTCGATTCACGGATGGGGTTTCTAGTGTTGTGTTAGACGGATGAGGATATCTACAGTGTAAACTCCCACTCCACCTATATGACTTCTATTAGGAATTGGTGGTAAAATGTGGATCTTTGGTTTTAAGAATACAAATATTTGAAGGACCCTCTTAATCTAGAGTGTTTCTATATGTTCCTTACAAGGATATTTCTGGATTGCTTATTCTGTGAAACAATTTGTATAATTGTTATACTTGTAAGTGATGGACAACATGGTTGTGCCCATTTGTTAAGAATAAGAATGTGTGGTTCTTTATTGTTCATTGGTTGCATGGACTAATAGTGATTATCTATGTATTTTCTTCTAGTTTGGGTTGGTAGAGAATTTATTTGTAAAGGGAGATAGGCTTGCTCCTAAAAGTTAAATGGTTTATTTTTAACTAAAATATAAAGTGAATCTAAACGGGTGAGGTCTTTTTGGGTATCCCTATGTGGGGTTTATGGATAATGACAAGTGGTTTAGTTAAGGGATTAAGAGTGTGATTCCTTAATACTTGATGGACCAAGATGGGAATGAGGCTCGAATGTGAGAATGACTAGCTCAAATGGATGTGAGAAGGATGGTCATTTCTCTATACGCACACACCACTTACATAGAAGGACTTATGTAGAGTGGAAGCTAGCATGTGCCTTTCAAAGGAGTGAAAGGGGTTGGTCTTCACTAGCTCATTGGGCTCGATGAGAGGGATAGTGGACCTTGCATATAAACACCTAGTACTCATACATGAAAAGAATGATGTATGGTGTAAGGATGGGTGTGCCTCAAGGAAAGACTAGATAAATTACTAATGAATGACTTTAGTATTAGTTTTTGGAGCATAGAGTTTAGAAGACCTATGGATATAATAAATGTGTATTAAAAAAATAGGATGGGAATTTTTGGGATGTGACATTTGGTATCAGAGCATGGTTTGTAGTGGAATAGGTTCACTACGCAAGACTAGTTGCAATGTGTGATAGACAACATATTTAAACTATAACAAATGGAGAAAACAAGTAGAAGTAAACCTGTTTGGATAATAGAGTGGAATGGAAAAATAGTTAATAGTAGGAGGAGCAATTTGAAAGAAGTAGTTTCTAATGAAATTCCTATTGTCTCTTCTATGTGTGGCTAGGGATAATACCACCAAAGAGAAGAAGAGGGAGTGTTACCCCATCGACAAGGCAGACACGACAAAATAATGTAGAGAATAGAACCCCGGATGTAGGTTCAGAGAACCCTAGTAATGAAAGGGAAAATCTTACTGAGATAGTGGCTCTACTTCAAGAATAGGTAGAAACACAAAAATAGTTGTTGGATGCCATGTTGAATCAGGAAGCACAGGTGGGTAACTCTAGAATGAGATAGGAAAATGAACCCCTTACTGAGGCACAACTGGCCAGGATTCATCTTGAGGTCGAGTTGGGCAAAGAGATGAAACATTTGAAATATTCCAAGTTTAATGGAGAGGAAGATGGTGATAAGGCCGAGGTATGGTTGAAGGAAATAGAAACCTATTGTAATATGAAGAATTTTTCCTTGGGCACTCGGACATCCTATGCCACATTGCATTTGCAAGGAGATGGTTTGGATTGGTGGGAAACTCTTAGTGTAGATCGGAAACTAGCAATAATAGTCGATCTAAAATGGGATGAATTTGTAAAAGCCTTCAAAGATAGATTTCTCATGAAACATTTATATTCCTAGAAGTTTGAGGAGTTCACTAAGCTTCATAAAGTAACTAAAACAAGTTAAAAATACTATAAAAAAATGTCATGTTGCTGAAATATGTTCCTACTTATAATGAGAAAATTAAGGTTCACAAGTTTATACTAGGAGCGGATCCTAGGATAGGGTAAGAAGTAGATATGAGGGAACCTACTACTTTGAAAAAGGCCTATGATTTGGCCAGGAAAGCTGAAACATATCTTAAACCCTATTTTGACTATGAAGGGTTAGATGAGTAGGGTATGGAAGCATTAAGGAAAAGGAATAGCACAGGTTTTGTTAAGTGGGAAAAAGAATAGGCAAACAAAGATTCCTCTAAGCATGATAGAAGGAATGATTGAAAACAAGGGAAGTTTAGAAGAAGGTTCCAAGGAAAGAATCATACTTCCAACAACCATGACAAAGGTAACAATAGACCATCATAGGGACAAGTTAATTCTCCACATGCAGATAAAATAGGAGAGGGACAAAAACAAAAAGAACATCTAGGACCGAAAGAAGGATGTTATATTTGTAGAGGACCGCATTATGCTAGTAATTGCCCATAGAGAACAGGAATGAGTTCTAAAGGAAAGGAACCAATGTACAAAGAAATTGCACCTAAGGAGCCTACACACAAGATTTATGCAGCTACAAGAAATCAGAATCTTGATGGTCAAGCCATGCCACTATTGATTAAAGGTAATATTTTTGGTAGGAATGTTAAAATATTGATTGATAGTGGTGCTACAGATAGTTTTATTTCCACTAGTTTAGCTAAAGATATTTTAGAAAGACCAGGAATCTTGGCTCATGGGTGGAAGGTTGAGTATGGTTCAGGATAAACCTACTCCGTTAATCAATGTTACCCTATGACAAAAATCGCCTTACCTAGTGGAACAATAGTAGGATGTTTGTATGTAGTGCCTCTACATGCTTTTGACATAATCCTAGGAATGGATTGGTTGTAAGCACATAAGGCAGTACTCAACTTTCAAGATAGATGGATTGAGTATACAAAAGATAGGGGTGTTGTGTGAAGGGTGTATAGCCTACAAGGGGCTTTTCAACCTCAAATCCTATCAGCAATGCAACTTAAAAATGCCATAAATAAAGGAGGAATGGTCTATGTAGTTAAGATAAACGAGATTGATAAAGAGAAGAAGGAAGAGGTGTTTGAGAAACACCCAATTCTTCAGGAATTTAGGGATGTCTTTCCAGAGGATTTACCTAGATTACCCCCTAAAAAGAATTTGAATTTACTATTGAGCTTCAACCTAGAACATAACCCATCCATAGAGCTCCTTACATAATGAATCTCATAGAAATGCAAGAGTTGAAGGTGCAATTGCAAGGGTTATTGGAGAAAGGATTGATCAAACCAAGTGTATCACCTTGGGGTGCACCAATATTATTTGTAAAGAAGAAGGATGGTTCCTTGAGATTATGCATAGATTATAGAATGTTGAATAAGGCAACTATCAAGAATAGATATCCTCTATCGAGAATCAAAGATCTCTTTGATCAACTCAAAGATGCCACAATATTTTCAAAGATTGATTTGAAATTAGGATATCACCAATTGAGAATCCATGAGGAGGATACTCACAAGATAGCCTTTAAAACTCATTATGGATATTATGAGTTTGTTGTCTTGCCTTTTGGCTTAACAAATGCTCCAATGAAATTTATGAATTTTATGAATAACATCTTCAGAAAGTACTTGGATAGATTTGTTTTGGTATTTTTGGATGATATTTTGATATATTCTAGAAATAAGATAGAGCACGATGAGCACCTCAAGATTGTGCTAGAGCTATTAAGGAAAAATTAGCTGTATGGGAATTTATCAAAGTGTGAATTTTATGTGTCAAAAGTACAATATTTAGGACACATTGTTTTAGAAAGAGGGATCATAGTAGATCCCAAGAAAATAGAGGCTATTTTGAATTGGTCCACCGCCAATAAATGTGATAGAAGTTCAAAGTTTCATGGGCTTAACCGGATACTATAGGTGATATGTGAAGGATTACGCCAAGATTACCTCCCCAATAACTAACCTTTAGAGGAAAGGAAAAGAGTTTAGATGGATAGATAAATGTGAGGTAGCTTTTGAACTGCTTAAACAAAAGCTTACTATGCCTCCTATACTAAAGATACCCGATCCTCAAGGAAGTTTCTCTATTTGTACAGATGCATCATTAGAAGGTTTGGGAGGAGTGCTCTCACAGGAAGAAGCAGTGGTAGCCTATGGATCTAGAAAACTAAAAAGACATGAGGTTAATTATGCAACCCATGATTTAGAGTTGGTAGTTGTAGTGTTTGCTCTCAAGAGTTGGTGATATTATCTAGTTGGTAGACCCTTTGAGCTAAGAACAAATCATCAGAGTCTACAATACATATTTACTCAACCTTTTCTCAATGCTAGGTAGAGGAGGTGGATGGAATTCCTCGTTGAATACGATTTTAGCATTGAGTATATTAAGGGAAAGGAGAATAAAGTCATTGATGCACTGAGTAGGAGGAGACACATAGTTGTTTTGTCTCGCATCCATGTCAACTTGATGGAACAAGTCAAAGTAATGCAAATTCAAAGTGCATACTACAATCAAATTCAGGAAAGGATGGAGAGGAAACTAGATGAAAACAAGTATTTTAGCATCAAGGATGGTTTCTTATGTTTTAAGGATAGGGTAGTAATTCTTGAGACCAAAAATCTAAGGAAGATGATCATGAATGAAGCTCATAGGTATCCGTATTCTACTCATCCAGGAGGGGAAAAAATGAGGGAGAATATGAAGAAGACATTCTTCTAGCTAGGAATGAAAAGAGATATAACTGAGTTTATCGCTCAATGCCTCGAGTGCCAAAAGGTAAAATAAAAACATAGACATCCTACTGGACTATTGTATCCGCATGATGTACCTATGCAAAAATGGCAAGTGATTTCGATGGATTTCATTGTAGGGCTACCTAAAAATAGGTTTCAACATGATGCAATTCTAGTAGTGGTCAACAAACTGACCAAGGTTGCACACTTTATACCCAAGAACACCAAGGATGACATCGTGGCTGTGGCTAATATATTTTCCAAAGAAATATTTTGGCTTCATGGTTTTTCGGAGGTAATCATATCAGATAGGGATCCAAAATTCACATCTGAGTTTTGGCAATCCTTGCATCATGCCATTGGTACTAGATTGAACATCAGTTTTGCTTATCATCCAAAAATTGATGGGCAAACTAAAAGAGTAAATCAAGTGCTAGAAGATATGCTTTGCATGTACTGTATGGATCAAAAAACATGTTGGGAGGATTACCTACATCTGGTAGAATTTTCCTACAATAATGGTCACCATTCGACCATAGGCATGGCTCCATTCAAAGCTTTGTATGGTAGAAGGTGCAAAATGCCATTGTCATGGGATAATCCAAAATATCAAATTGTACTTGGACCAGACATGGTCAAAGAAATGGAGCAACAATTGAGAGTGATCAGAGAGAGGTTGAAGGAAGCTACAAACCATCAAAAAAGCTATGCCAATATTAAGAGATCACCAAAAGAGTTTGTTGTGGGTGATAAAGTGTTTTTAAGGGTAAATCCAAGAAAGAGTGCAATTAAGTCCACAAAGCTAGACCCTTTTCTTTTTTGGACCCTTTGAAATCATAGAGAATATTAATCTTGTGGCATATCGACTTGCCTTACCACCCAATCTATCCAAGATTCACAACACTTTTCACATATATTTTCTTAAAAAGTATGTTGCTAATCCTGAGCATGTGTGGGACTTTTCTAATTTGTAAATGGTGAATCTCGAGGCTATAGAGGTTTGACCAATAAATATCCTTGATTTTTGATCCAAACTGCAAGGTTCAATGGGACCATTACACTAAAAGGAATGCTACTTGGGAAAAAGAGAGCAGACATGCAAAAGCACTTTCCATTTCTGTTTGAGGATACTATGTAATTGATACCTTATGTTTATCTTAAGAACATAGAGGACTGTGTTAAGCTTAATGGGGGTAGGATGTCATGACCCTCCCTTGGCACACTTCTCATTGGATAAATTCATGATTGACTATGATGCTTATAGATGAGATAGAATGTTGTGCTTGCAGATTTTTGGTTTATGAAATATTATGTGTCATGTTTAATGAAATGAGGTGTTGACTTAGTTAATTAGCAATGAAGAAACTTTGTTGAAATATTTTCATTTAATAGTATATCATGACTTGTTTAAGAAATTATACCCAGGATTGGCAGGGAGTTCGGTTGCCATTGATAATTTTCCTTTGTTATGATTTCTTTTGCTATATCCATATTATGGGATAGATTCCATAAAGGTAAGAGAGTTTCAATGGAAATAAATAGTGGAAATATATATATATATATATATATATATATATATATATATATATATATATTTTTTAAATATAAATATGTGGATGCTTTATTTCTTTAAATGAAAGAAGAATGTTAATATTGGTCATTGTGAATTTTAATGATGATTCATTTTGGGAGTGCTCATTTCCAATTTACCATGAAGGAAATTAAGATCATATATGCCTATATGTATATAAATACATACACCCTCTTGGGGTGCTTGCATTATAAAAGTAAAGAAAAATATTTTAGTGACTCCAAGTGGTGCATTTTGAATATTACCGAGCTATCATAAAATAAAAAAACTAAAGTTGAAGACCCTTGGATTTATTATGTTTTAAATATTAAGATCATGGAACCATTGTGTGTAGGTTATGGCTTACCCACGTACTCCTATGGGAAGGAAAACATGTGCACTCAGGTTAATGAATGCTAGTCCTCCAACGAGTGTCTGGTAAAGGTGGAAGTATTGGATGCTAGAATGATCTCAGGAAAAAATGAAGAGCAAGGAAAGGGAGAAGACAAACGAAGGTTGAGGATCGAAAGGAAGGAGACTCAGGAGATAGGACTTGCAGGTGGGAAATTTTGAGGAACTCACATTGTGCTCACTAGGTATTTATACTGAGGTCTTTTGCTTTTTGATGAAGCTAGTTTTTCCTGAGTTGGTAGAGTTTAGTTCTTGAAAGTTGAATCTATGGTAGGACCATAGATGGTATTAGAAGAGTAAAACTACATACGTCTGAGTTATCTTTGATAGAAGTCTAATTATGATTATCACAGTGGAAGCTATCTTCCATTTTGAATAAATGGTGCTGAGTTAGAGTATTTTTTATACCCAAAAGTTGGTTCATGGGGTGTCAATCTAAATGATGGTCTTAAACTAAGATAATTGAGAATTAGCTAGATGTTGAACTAGGTACACCAAGCTAAAAATTATGAACCCAACCTACAACCAAAATCCTCCTTCGACCTTCTATGTAATTAGGAAATGCTCTTATGGTATGTGAATGGGGGTGATGTGGAATAGAGAAATGGTTGGCTAGTTGTGAGGTGCCCAAGAATGCTAGGTATATCTTTAGGGACATGGCTATTTTTATTTTGAGGACTCCAGAGGAAAGCGATAGTGGACATTTGGGTTAACTCCATGGTTGAGTAGGACTGGTCTCTTGGATGCGTCTAAACCTGAGTTATCTTTCATTTGATCATGATCAATTTTGGTATGGTATGGCATGGGGATCACTGATGAGAAATATAATTTGTGATCTTGCTTGTGAAATAAGTATGAGAATGGATTATATAGATAGCATTTGCATGTATAGTTCTTCTGCTATTGATTTATAAAATTAGTATAAGAATGAGAATATATAGATAGCACTTATGAGTAAAATTTTGTGTTATTGATAAAGAAATTAGTATAAGAATGAAATTATATAGATAGTGATTGCTTGTGTAACTTTGATTGTTATTTATTTATGGAATTTGTATAAGAATAAGATTATACAAAAAATATTATGTGGAAAACTACCAATCATGGACTTGGTGATCTTAGTATAAGAATGAGTTCATACTATTAGACTATAGTGAGTATATTCTTGGTTGATGTTGGGGAGTTTTTTTAAGCTTTATGATATTAATGAAAGGTGAATGAAATAACCATGCTTGTTTGATTAATGAATTCATAGTATGATCAGATGAATGAATTTGATTGATGTTTTTTAAAGTGCATGAGTATCAAAAGATTAATATACTAAGTTGTCGGTAACCTGATATCAAAGACAATTTTGGATAAATCCTAGGTAAGTGAGTGCAATGATATCTTGGGAGACTTGTGGACACAAATCCAATCGAATGTATGATATTCATGTCAAAATAATGGGGAGTGCTAATAGTTTTTATTATGAAATTATTGCTAGTGTTTATGTAGGAAAATAACTGGTGTCATTAATACTAGGCATAGGTAGATGAGAAGAACTTCTTATGTCTAATCTTAGAAGTTAGATTAAAGATAGTATTTTCTTTAATAATTGCTCCTGGAAGCTTATTGATAACTATATGTGATATTTTTAATGGTTGTGTCCTCTATATCTAGATGTTTATGGAATTGTAAACTTAGGAAAGAAGAGGAATTCCCTTAGTTAGAGTGCAACTCAAGTGTTTACTTCTTGGATGTTTACTTTTAGATATCTTGAAGAAGTACGTTTTTTAGTTTACTACTTGTGCAAAATGATTGCTTAGAAAACTCCCAGGTGTTCTGCCAAGACCTCATGTGTTGAGATTGTAGGAATGCGGTAAAATATGCAAGGGATAAAATTACATACCAGATTCATGGATGGGGTTTCTAGTGTTGCGTTATATGTAGGAGGACATCTATAGTGTAAAATTCCACTCCACCTACGTGAATATTTTTAGGTGTTGGTGGTGAAATGTGGATCATTGGTTTCAAGAATATGAAGAGTTGAAGGACCCTCTTAATCTAGAGTGTTTCCATATGTTCCTTAAAAGGATATTTCCAAATTGCTTATTTTGTAAAACAATTTGTATAATTGTTATATTTGTAAGTTATGGACAACATGGTGGTGCCTATTTGATTAAGAATAAGAATGTGTGGTTCTTTATTGTTCATTGGTTGCATGGACTAATAGCAATTATCTATGTATTTTCTTCCAGTTTGGGTTGGTACAAAATTCATTTCTAAAGGGTGATAGGCTTACCCTCAAAAGTTAAATGGTTATTTTAAACTAAAATATAAAGTGAATTCAAATAAGTGAGGTATGTTTGGGTATCCTTATGTGGGGTTTATCGATAATGACAAGTGGTTTAGTTAAGGGATGAGGAGTGTGATTGCTTAATACTTTATGGACCAATATGGGAATGATGCTTGAATGTGATAACGACTAGCTCAAATGGATGTGATAAGGATAGTTGTTTCTCTATATGTGTACACCACTTACATATAAGGACTTATGTAGAGTGGAAGCTATAATTTACCTTTCAAATGGGTGAAAGGGGTTTGTATTCACTAGCTCATTGGGCCCGATGAGAGGTATAGTGGACCTTGCATATAATCACCAAGTACTCATAGATGAAAAGAATAATGTATGGTTTAAGGATGGGTGTGCCTCAAGGAAATACTAGATAAATTACTAATGAATGAATTTAGTATTAGTTTCTGGAGCATAGAGTTTAGAAGACCTATGGATATAATAAATGTGTATTAAAAAAATAGGATGGGAATTTTTGGACGTAACATGAGTAGATAAGGAAAACCATTATAGAGAGAAGTATGAGATTTTCTCCTTGTTTGTTTAAAAATATATTGTGCATGTTTGCTTGCAATTACATAGAGCATGTTAGATAAAGAAGTATGAGATTCTCTCCTTGTTTGTTTAAAATGTATTGTGCATGTTTGTTTGCAAATACATAGAGCATGTCAGGCAGAGAAGTATGAAATTATCTCCTCGTTTGTTTAAAATATATTGTGCATGTTTGTTTACAAATATATAGAGCATGTTAAGTTGCATTGCATCATAAGTTGTCTTGATACCTAAGTGTTCCTCAAGTTCATGGGAAATATATTTCATGAATATGATCATGAAAAGTAGGTGGTGCAGATATCACTTAGGTGGTTTGGCTCTAATGTACCTTGGAATAAAAATTTGTTATGCAAGTGGGTGCTTGCTTTGTAATTCTTATATGAAACTTCCAAATTTATTAAAAAGCATGGAAATTTTGTAATATGGAGAGTGCTTGGTTGGAACAAAAGCAAAGGATATTTTGTATTATGATATTATCTTGCAAAGTGTTCCTATTATTTTGGAAAATAAATGTTATCTTGTGATCTACTTTTGATGGGATGTTTTTATGTGATATTTAAGTGGAGTTGATAGCATTGTGATTAATCAATTTTGTTTTCTAAAGAAATGCTTCTTTTACATGGCTTTACTATAGCACTTTGATCAATTTAACTATGGTTTTAAAACTAGTGAGATGCTTCTTAGTGGTAGCACTATGTTGAAGCTTATGTTTAATTTTGAGATGTAATGTATCAATCCATTTTCATGTTTGATATTGTGCTCTAGTTTAAGCATGTTATTATAAATTGAAACATTTATTTCTAAGAGAGAGTTGTTATGTATTGATTTTATGCTATATTGGGTAAAAAGGGATTCTTGGGTTGGATCTAGAACTTCCTTTTAGTCATGAGTTAAAGAAATTAACCCAATCCTGGAAGGAATTGTAGTGATGCAATAACTAGGTAGAAATGAGTCCTAGAATGAGTTATAAGGATGCAATAGTGGGGTACTAATTAATTTGGAAGGAGTTGCGATGATGCAATAGAAATATTCTTGTGAATTAATACACCTTGAACGATGAGGATTGGGTGTTCCATAACTAGAAATTTATAGGAATCTTTCATATGATAGCAATGGTGGTAACTTGGACATGAAGGTTTAGGTGATCATGTTCAATTTCATATTAGTGGTAATGATATTAGTTAGCCCATAGAGGTGAGGTAACTAAGCACCAAGGCTTTTACACTAGAATAACATTCCTAGAAGGATTTATAGTAAGGTTAGGGAATAGGCATCCCACTTTAAGTATTGTGGGCCTTAAAGGATAATCCCTACACTGTGATCACATTATCCTATATCGATGAAGGTATAGGAAAGGTGAAGGAACCACTTTAACATCCTTCTAAATGATGAGTTTTAGCAAGGTGAACCCCAAAATATACAAGATTTCGGCCACTCCTATCCACTGAGTGTCAGCTATAGTGACATTAAAATTAAATGTGGTGAAGCCTTAACAATGCTAAAAAATATTGGGACTCTTAAGAACCTTACTTGTGATATATATATATATATATATATAAACGTATCTCTTATGTTGGATTTTTATGGGTTTTTATAGTTGGTATGAGAGCCCTAGGTCATAGGAATAGTAGCATTCATGGAGTACACCTAGGATGAGCCTTAACTTGATCTACTACTTTGGAGAAACTTACTCTGCTGGGGACCTTAACGTTATTGGAATAAGCTAGGTATTGCATGTCACCTGGACCAGTTAGACCAAGGAGTAAAAATCCTAGAGAGTATAGTGTCTTATTGAAAAATGGAACCTTATAGTGAGGCAAGTTTGACCATGATAATTATCAAGTGAGATATAATGGTCTAAGTTAATTCATGGGGAAATTGAAGCTAACTTATTGTAAGTACAATTAAGATAAATTATAACTTACCAAGCTCATTTTTGTGGATACAAGATGACTCGTATTTTAAGAGGAGGATCATCCAAGAAAGAAAGATCAGTTGCATAAGAGGAAACCATAGTATACCTTCAAAAGAAGTATGGAAGACCAATAGACTCCAACAAGGGATTAGGAGGACAATGGAACCCAATAGAAATTCTAGTAGGATAACAGAATCTAGTACGAAAACCAAAGAAATATAGGTTCTAGTGAGAGGGTGTAAGACCTCTCTTTCGTAGTTAATTTTCTTCAATAAGATATGGGGCAACAATAAAAGTTATTAGAAACCTTGATCAATAATAAAAATAATACCAGGGATTTATAGGGTGGACAAGAACATAATCCTATTAGTAGAATCCATAGAGGCAAAGCTTGAATAGATATTGAATTAGATAAACACCTTAAGAATGTTAAAGTAGCTAAATTTAATGGAAAGGAATGAGACAATATATCATAGTCACAGTTGAATGAACTAGAAAAATTCTTTTCTATGAATAACTACTATTAAAAAATCCAAATAATGTTGGCTACCCTTCATCTATAGGATTCATCCTTAGAATGGTGGAAAATGTTCAAGACACGCAAAAACATCCAAGCTATAGATATTAAATGGGATAGTTTTGTTAAAAAATTTAAGAAAATATTTCTCTGACTAGTTTTATGTAGAAAAGTTTGAGGAATTTTCTACACTTTAGCAGGGTTCACTGTTAGTAGAGGTATACTTTCAAAGATATGTAAAATTATTGAAGTATGTTCTAGAGTACGAAAATAGTGAGAAATTAAAGGTGCATAAGTTTATCTGAGGGGTGTATCCAAATATTAGGACAATAATAAATTGCTCAAACATAAAACTCTACAAAAGGCTTATGATTTGGCTAGACAGGAAGAGATCAATCTTCAAACCAAAAGGTCATTCTTCAACTATTCAAGGTTGAAAAAGGCAGGGAGGTAGGAGCTCAAAAAAATAAATATTGTAGGGTTTATGAAATGGGATAAGGAATAAAACATGAAGAGAAAATAGAATTCAAATTTTGGTAATAAGAACAATTGGAACCAAGCAAAAAACAAGAAATTTTAAAAAAAGGATAGTCCCAAATTTTATCGTGCAAAGCAGAATAAGTTAGCTCAAAAAGGAGCAAGAGAGATCCTAGGCACCAAATATAGGTTTCTACATATGTGGAGGTCCACATTATGCCAAGAAGTATTCCGAATAGGTAGAGACAAGTAATAGAGAAGAGGATCAACCACATAGAATATATGCTACTATCAAGAATCAGAACCCAGATGGAAAAGAAACACCTATGTTACTAAATGTTGAGTTATTTTACAAGGATGTTAAAAGTTTTAATAGATAGTGGGGCTACAAATAGTTTTTTTTCCACTAGTATTATCAGGTATATACTAGAAATACATGGATCTTTGGCACAAGGGTGGAAATTTGAGTATGGTTCTAGATAGATCTACTTAGAGTGTCAATGTTTACCTATATATAGGATAAACTTAACCAAAGGATCCACTATATGGAACTTATATGTAGCACCACTCCATGCTTTTGATATTATCCTAGGTATGGATTGGTTGAAGGCTCATGGAGCCTTAATAAACTTCCAAGAAAGGTGGATGGATTACACCGATAAGGATAAAAGGAGATTTATTATGCAAGAGATACATAGTTATCCTTATTTTTCTCATCCAAGATGGTCAAAATTGAGGTAAAACATGACAAATTTTGTCTACTAGGAAATAATGAATCAGGATATCATTGACTTTATTACAAGATGTTTAGAATACCAAAATGTTAAGGCATAACATCAACACCCAATAGGAAAATTATACCCACATGATATACCTACACATAAATGGTAGGTAATATCTATTGATTTTATTGTAGGTTTACCTAAGACTAGGTATCAACATGATGTAATCTTGGTAGTGTTTGATAAGTTGACTAAGGTTACACATTTTATATTAGGTAACATCAAGGATGATGAGTTGATGCTGGTAAATAATTTTTCCAAGGAAATTTTTAGGTTACATAATTTTCTTGAGGTTCACATTAAAATTTTGGCAAGCTCTTCACTCTGCAATGGGTACCAAAATGAACATCATTTTTGCATGTTATTTGAAATAAATGGTTAAACAAAAAGTGTAAATCAATTTTAAGAGAACATGCTTCACATGTACTACATGGACAAAAATTCTAAGTGGGAAGACTTTTTGCATCTTATTTAATTTGCATATAATAATGGGTACCATTCATCCTTAGGAATGGTCCGATTTGAATTCTTGTATGGAAGAAGATGTAGAACACCTCTATAATGGGATAATATAGATTATTAGGTGGTTATTGGACCAAAAAATATTAGATACATGGAGTAATAGCTTAGATTACTTTGTCTTAGGCTCAAGGAAGTGATTGATCACCAAAAGAGCTATAATGATCTGAATATATCACCAAGAGAATTCTCTATGGGGGACATATTTTTCTTGAAGGTAATACCCATGAAAAATATCATCAAGTCAACTAAGTTGGATCCTCACTATGTTGGGAATTTTGAGATCATTGATAAGATTAGTCCAGTAGCCTATAGGCTTGCCTTGCCACCCAACCTATTGAAGATCCATGATACTTTCCGCATATCCTTGCTTAGGAAATATGTTGATCCTTATCATGTTTTAAATGTTTATAAATTTTGGATGGAAGATCCACTAGCCATTGAGATGATACCAGTAAGGATACTATGGTTTCATTCCAAAAATCTTAGGAAACAAAACCTAGATCAATGTAATGTCTAATGGGACCAATATTGTAAAATTGTGCAACATGGGAAGATGCTAAAGAAATGAAAAATCAATTCTCATATTTTTTTGAATGAAATATATGTATGCTTATTGTAGGAAAATTAGAGGACTATGTTTAGTACAATAGGGGGAGTATGTAACGACCCTCCTTGGCAAAACTTGATCTTGATACTAAATTATGTATTGTTATGGGGATATCTAATACATGTTCTTATTTCTATGTTATCATGATGAGTTGGTATTGCATTTTATGCTTTGCATAAAGATATATGGAGAATATGGTACTACTGATGAAATTTATGGATGTAGGACTAGGTACTCTCATTGGTGGATTGGCATGGGACAACCATCAGAGTAGAAATGAAAAATGATGATGACTTGGTCATTGATGATGCTAGGATAAAAAGGATACCCTTCATTTAGATGCATTGCATATGTTCTTGTTGTGTGAAAACATGTTGGACCATGATATTGATTTTGAAAAAGGATTCATCTTTAGTAGGTAGGGGATAACATCTCAATTATCCTAAAAATCCACCTACTTAAGGATAAAACAACATGGTATGTGGTAGTTTTAAAAAGGACTTTATTTTTCTTGAGTTTATTTGGAAGTATGAATGGATGAAATAATCCAATAAAGTATTAATTTGTTTTGTAACATTAATGCTTGAAATATTAGTTTCAATGTTAATAATTAATATTAACAATTGATACTAATTGATAAGCAAATTAATATAATTTCTATTAGTAACAATATATATATTTTTTTTTCGGTAAGTTAAATTTTTTTATTAAAGTAGGGTATTTGAAAGGTGCCCTAATGCCATGTACATCAAAAAAGCAAAAATAACAAGAGGAAACCAGTTGAAACAAGGAAAAGATGTTGGAAAGGAACAAAAAACAACCTAGAATGAACAATAGAAGAAACACAACAAAATGACAAAAAGTAGAAGAGACGAGGCCTGAAAGGAAAAAAATGCCCATCATGCAAAATTATCAATTAGGTACGTTAGTTTACATTGGATTTGTAGCTGCAAACTCCAAATCAGCATCCTTGACTTCCTTGGCTTCATCCTTGAACACACCCTTGGGCACTTCCTTAAAATATCCTTTGTGATAGCGACAACATCCTCATCCTTGGTGGTTTCCTTGGTGTCTAAAATATCGCCAGTAGTAGATATGGTAGGGGCTTCATAAAATGGATCACAGAAGAACAACAAGTTGAGAGCATTTCGTTGTTCTTTGAGCTGAGCTATACCTTTATCGAGTGCAACATGAGTGGTTTCCAAGTGGCTTATGGTGGTAGAGGTGGACTGAATAGCAATATTTTGGAGATACTTTTCAACAAAGTCAAAAGAATTAGTGTCATATTTGGGCTCCTTTATGGTTTTTTCGAAAGACGAAGTAGGAGTATCAGTAGTTTCTAGAAGTAACAATATTATAGTTGAGTTATTAGATTAATTTATGAAGTTGCTGCTTTCATTTCTTATTGATGAAACATTAAGGAATATATAATTATGGTTTTGAAGTTTTTAAATATTATTTTAACCATGCTTTAATTAAGCTAAGATAGTCTTCATGAGTGTTTTATTCTTGCCAACATTCATTAAAAAAATGTTACAAGGTGGAAGGTGGCCAACTCGAGTGCATTCGTCATGGAATGAATGTTCGGTTCTTCAAGAAGCCACCCCTAGGATATTTGAAGGAAGGTTTGAATGAATTTTGGGGGATTTTTGGAGATATTTTTAGAGTTGGAAGGATGGATCACACAAGGAGAGATCAAAGGGCTCATTGGATTTAGCATTAAGATGTAATCAACTCTATTTTGTGGGCATTGAAGCATTGGTTTAATAGCTTATCTCTATTTAGATGACTTTGTCATCATGATTACTTTATCTCTACTATTTGATTGTCATTGGGCTATGCATGTCATGCATTTTCCTTTGGTATATTTTAGTGATATATTTTGGTGCTTTGTCTCTGGATTCGCTTGGTGAGATCCTACTATATTAGATTTTTTTTGGCTCTAGTTTTGTATATGTAGTTATCTGTACACCCTAGTAACATTGTTGCTTCCCGATTTTATGGTCACAAGTATGAGTATTGTACCTTTCAAGGTGCTCTCTTGCATGGGTTGCTTAGAGTTCATGTTGTAACATTTGGATATGTTACTTGTTATAATTTTTAGAATCCTTCGTAGGTGCCATACATCTTGGATAGTGGCTGAGTAGAACCTATTGTATTATAGGGAATTCATGTTGTGCACATTCTTTCCCTTGTACGTGCTATGGTTACTGTGTATGGTGTTGTTATCCATTCACCTAGGTTATATTTTATTTGTTAAGTACATTTTTATTTATAAAAAGAGGTTAATCTTCCTTTTTGGAAGTATTGTTGAGCTTGGTTAAATGTTGTTGTTTGGGGATGCTTTACTTTTAAACCATGCTTTGGGAAGTCATGCTTGGGGAGTTGTCCCTTGTTGTATGCTTGGAATATTTGCTAGTAATATGATTTCTTGTTGTATAAGTTGCCAATACTTTAAGTTGGTTTTGTCTTATTATAATTAAGTGAATGGAAAACTTAGGTATTATATAATTAAAGGAATGATTTGAATGGAAGAAATATTAGAAGGATCAATGGAACTTTACTTATGAAAATTTGGAGTAAGAAAGATAGTGTTGTTTATATTATCTTCAAAAGAAAGGATAGAGCTTTTATGAAGTCTTTCTAGATTAAAGTAAGGATAACCCATTTATGTTGATGTTTTCTTTATGGAAATGCTATTGTAAGGAAATTTATGATCTTCTATTTTTTTTTATTAAATCGAATTTGGTAAAGGAAAGAGAAAAGCTTTGGTTTAGAAGAAAAATAATTATAATGGTTTTCTAAGACTTGAGAAAGTAAGGAAAAATATTATAGAGAGAAGTACAAGATTCTCTCCTTGTTTGTTTAAAAATGTATTGTGCATATTTGCTTGCAATTACATAGAGCATGTTAGGTAGAGAAGTATGGGATTCTCTCCTTGTTTATTTAAATTATATTGTGCATATTTTCTTGCAATTACATAGAGCATGTTAAGTAGAGAAGTATGGGATTCTCTCCTTGTTTGTTTAAAATTTATTGTGCATGTTTGTTTGCAAATACATAGAGCATGTTAAGTTGCATTGCATCATAATCCATATTGATCTGTAAGTGTTCCTAAATTTTATGGGAAATATTGTTCACAAAGATGATTGTGAAAAGTAGGTCATGCAGAGATCACTTAGGTGGTTTGGCTCTAATGTACCTTGGAATAAAAAGTTGTTATGCAAGTGGATTTTTGCTTTCTAATTCTTATATGAAACTTCCAAATTTATTAGAAAGCATGGAATTTTTCTAATTCTTAGATGAATCTTCCAAATTTATTAAAAGATAAAGAATGTTTTGTATTATGATATTATCTTGCAAAGTATTCCTATTGTTTCGAAAAAAAATGTTATCTTGTGATCTACTTTTTATGGGATGTTTTTATGTGATCTTTAAGTGGAGTTGATAGCATTTTTATTAATCAATTTTGTTTTCTAAAGAAATAATTCTTTTACATAGCTTTACAATAGCACTTTGATCAATTTAACTATGGTTTTAAAACTGATGAGATGCTTCTTAGTGGTAGCACTATGTTGAAGCTTATGTTTAATTTTGAGATGTAATGTATCAATCCATTTTCAAGTTTGATATTGTGCTCTAGTTTAAGCATGTTATTATCAATTGAAGCATTTATTTCTAAGAGAGAGTTTTTATATATTGTTTTTATGCTATCTTGGGTAAAGGAGGGGTTCTTGGGTTAGATCTAGAACTTCCTTTGAGTCAAATAAATTAAACCAATATTGGTAGGAGTTGTAGTGATGTAATAACTAGGTAGAATTGAGTCCTAGAAGGAGTTGCAAGGATGCAATAACTAGGTATTCACAAATATAGAAGGATTTTTCAATGATGCAATAGCTAGATTCTTGTGAATTGATACACCTTGAACGATGAGGATCGGGTGTTCCATAACTAGGAAGTTATAGGAATATTTCACAAGACAATAGTGGTGGTACCTTGAATGTGAAGGTTTAGGGAATCATGTTCATTTCCATATGAGTGGTAATGACCTTAGCTAACCCACGAAGGTATGGTAACTAAGAACCAAGAATTTTACACCAGAATAACCTTCCTAAATGGAATTATGGTAAGGATAGGGAAGGCATTCTCCTTTAACTGTTATGGGTATTAAAGGATAATCACTACATTATGGTCACATTTTCCTATACAATGAAGGTATAGGAAAGGTGGGGAGGACACTTTGGTATTCTTCTAAATGATGAGGTTCAACAAGGTGAATCCTAGAGGATACAATATGTTGGTTACTCTTGTCCACTAAGTATCAGGGTTATGCATAAGAGGTTGTACTTAAAATGTACTTGTAAAAAATGGTGAATCTTAATCAAAATCAAGGTGAATCATGGAGAATCCTAAGCAAATCAAATCGAGCATCTTCACACCAAAATTTGGGTTATTTAAAGCTCTAAAATGTAAGGTCATATTTAGGGCCATATTTTACCTATTAAATAATGTTATAACTTCATAAAAATACCACCATTAGCTCAATATTGAAAAGAGTTTTCCAACGAGTACAAGTATGTCTATGTTTAGATATATATTGTGGTGAATTGACCCTAAGAAAAAATTGATCCTAAAAATTTTAGGCGAATGGGCCAACGTCGAGGGTCCACATATTCACCAATTTCTAATTTTGGAAATCCTAATATTCATCCAATTTACGAATATTCATCACTATGCATAACCCTTCTAAGTATCATCTATAATGAAATTGATCTTAAATATGGTGAAGCCTTGATAATGATAAAAAATATTAGGGCTCTTGAGAACCTTGTAAAAAAAATTCCCTCTTGAGTTAGCTTTTATGGGTTGGTACACCACAAATAATGTTTAAACAAGCAATATTATCCTAGGATTAGCTACATGCACTTCACTTTCCATCCCTATTGTATTATATGCAAACAAGATCTATTTCCTTTTTAAACAATTTATAAAACAAAACCATTTCATATCCTTTTCAAAAACTTATTTTATTTGGTAGATTGATAAGTGGGTTTTGAAAGGGCCCAAAAACCTTATTACAAAATGATCATCATTAAAACCATATTAAAATAACAGCAAGAAAAACTGGACATACCTAGAGGGGTGGTCCCAACAATAAAAATAGACAAAGTGATCCTGAAGTATAAATTGATCATCAAAGGAATAGCAAGCAACCTTGGGCATACCTATAGGGATGCTCCCACCAAAAAGAGATATAAAAACAATGAGATAATCCCCAAAAAACAAAATGAACCACTAGGATTCAAACATTCCAAAGGGGAAAGATAGAATGTCAATCTTCAGTGTTCTCCACATGGGCTTCATTGGTGTTGTGATCATTCTTGAAGATTTGGTTAAGCTGGTCATTGATTTCATCCATGATTTTGGTAGCTTGATGGTAAAGCATCCAGGATACCTTAGTTGCATTAGCGATTGTAGAGAGATTTACTATGGAGCTAGAGATGTGACTTAGAATGGAGCTTTAATGTACTATGGTAAATATTGATTCATGCAAGCTTCCATCATAAAGATTCTAGTAAGGGGACACCCCTAGGGGGTCCCCTCCATATTTTCTTTCTTGGAATGAGTGGAGCTCCAAACCTTTGTAGAGCCTTCATCATGATTATTATTCTATATAGAGTCTCTAAGAGACCAATGCATAAATTTATACCCAGAGTAGGGAGACTCTTGCTTCACTAAAACAAGGGTCTTCAACATTGAATAAGGGGAGATGTACTCAGGATCACCATTGTCATTAGGCATCTCATTGACAAGGGTTTCATGGTTGGGGCTATCCTTGTATGGATTAGGGGAGATTATGTTGCAGGCTGTAATATATTTTTTAGTATTTTCTTCAGGGGCATGTTTGTAAAGAATGAGGTGTAGGCCCTAGTGGGTCAGGTGGGATGAATTCATTTTTCTCACACTGTCAATAGAGATTTCAATGGATCTATACAAATAGTTAATAATGTTGATAAACTTGATATCCCTAATATGGTTTAATAAGGCTAGGTGAAAACTATGTAAAGGGACATGAATATTATCAATATTAAGGTATTGCATGACAGGAATCATCACACGATCCTAGGGAGAAGGAAGGGATTTTCTCACAATACCACCACTTTTCCAAATAAGGTTTTTACCTTTTTTGATGAAGTTTTATGTTTCCATTCCTATAGAGTGCCTATCCTTCTTGATAGTTTACCCTTTGTTCAAAAGAACAAAAAATTTAGTTAGCATGCAAACGTTTACTTGGAACTCCAAATCCTATATGACAACGTTCCCCAAATTTCATGTTTTGACTATATCATCAGACACCTCTTTGTCATTTCCACTAATTTTTTTTAGAAAAGGTATGAAACCATGGGACTCAAGGATATTTTTACTAACAAGGTCAATTTGGAGGGACTTAGGCTCAAGCAGGGCCATGGGTAAATTGTGGGATATGGACCAGAAAAAAAGAGGCAATAGTGAACAATGAATTAGGCCCTTCCATACTATGGATTTATATACTTGAGCATAAAGCATGTTGAAGGTTTTATACTGAGATAAATTTGGGAGCCATTGTTGGCCGATTAGTGATAGGGATTATTTCTTGTAACTTGGTTCAAAATATGTTCCTTGCATGGGAAAGGTACCAACATGGAAGGTTTGCACTGGGTTAAATAGTATCTTAGAAAATATTACAATCTGGTGTGTAAATCAAAGCTCTTCGACCATATAATTCATTGAATAAAACAATGAAAGGGACCTGGGAGTGGTCACAAAACATGGGTTTTCCAAATATGGTAAAACAAGAGAGGATGGGTGAACAAAAAAGGTTATGAATGGTGATAGGGTTGATGATGTGGAGTTGGAGATTAGAGTAGGTAGCCATGTGGAAGAAAATGGGATGATAAGGTAGATGATGAGTGATAGGATAGATGATGTGGATTCATGGATTAAATTGGGTAGCCACATGGAAGGAAATGGGATTACAAGGATTAAACAAGGTGACCCAAGTAGGATGAAAGGTCAACATGTCAGCTCTAATTGCAATTTGGTGGTAATAAAAAATCATCAGCAAGAGATTTCATGTTTGATTAGGGGTTGGTAATCCAAAATAGATGGCCATGAGAAAGGCTTAATAGAGATAAAGTCTAATAATGGATAGCAACATTGATTAGGGGTTGGTAAAATTCATTCTGCAAAACAGTGAGGGAATCCTAATTGGGCCTCATGTTGGCCAGAGAGTCAACCATCCAATTAGCTTCTCTAAAGACATGTTGAATGATGGTATCAAGGTATTTATGAAGGAGCCTCTTGGACTCTAAGATAATGTTGCTAAGTCCCCACACAGGTGCATTATCCCTAGTGTAGTTGATCACGTTCAAAGAGTATCCTTAAACAATGAGCTTGCAATGGAGGTTATTCACAATGGAGAGGTCAAAGAGAAGAGCTCTAGCTTCAACAACATGATTATTTTGAGTGCATAAGTTTTATATGAAGGTGATGATGATTTTACCATTATGATCTCTAACAAAAACACCTCCTCTAACTCTTCAAGGATTACCTTTGGAAGACCCATCAAAATTTAACTTTATCCAACCTTCAGGTAGGGTACTCCACTTAGCATTGGATCTAATGGTAGCTTAATTTGAAGGTCTGGAAAGCTTAGTGGGTAGGATAAGAGATGCAACAAAGGTGGCCTCAATACTAAGGTTAGGAGCTTTTGAATAGGGGATGAGTTGAGCATTTTTAGTGGCTAAATAGAGCACTTTGTTGCCAATGGAGATGGGGTCCTTGGAAATGTTGGAGAAATCTCTATTATTATGCTCAAACCACACTTTACAAAGGAAGTGATGAAGGTATAGAGTCCACAAGGACTTTAGTATGACGTTGTAGAAGTAATTGGGTCATTGGGTAAAGATGTCCACAAGAAAATTGGGATGGACTCACACAATACTGAAGGTGGTTAAGAGAAAACTAGGGATTGTTGTTGAGAACTCACACTCAATGAAAAGATGATGAGTTGACTCCCACCCAAATAAACACAAATACCAAGATTTTGGAATGATGACATAACGCTTGATGAGATTTTGAATGGTTAATATTATATTTTGGCTAGCCAACTACGAAAAAAACCCAACTTTAGGGATTTGTGCCAAATGAGATTGATTGGGATTGAACAAGTATGGATGTTGTCTTAAAAAATGTAAGTAGACTTGATAGTAAAAATGTCATTGTCATAGTCTCCCCATATAGGTTTGTTAGGTGATACCTAAGTGGGAATGACACATGCATTGTGCAGGGAGGACAAGGAATTAGTTGCTAACGAGATCTCTCTGCTAATATTTGATGATGATATGGGGTTTCCAAGAATGTTTGGCTTGGGAACACATGATGAAGTTGGAAAATTTTCTATAGAAGATATGATAAGTAAGAGGTTTTAAGCCAACAAGGTTGGTATAATCAAGAAGAGGATGATCACAGGACCAAGGGTCCTTCTAGAATTCAATGGACTAGTCGTCACCAAGTTTCTATTTGATGTATTTTTGAAAATTGGTTTTGGTTTGGATGACCAAATTCTAGAAAGCAGAGTGAGGCTAGGGGACTCCTTCATCCATGAAAATGTGGTGCTAAAGATATTTTCTTTGGACTATGGAAGCCAACTCAATGATAGCATTTGTGAATATTTTCTATGATTGCTTTGTTATGAAGGCCATATTCATCTTTATTATCCTCCTGAAACCTAGGCCTCCTTGAGATTTGGTAGAGCAAATTTTATCCCATACCACCAAAGAGAATCTTCTTTTGTTGTTTGAACCCAACCACATAATTTTTTTTGTATCTATTTAATTTTAGTGGAAATAGCTACAAGGGATTTGAAAACATACAAAAAATAGATAGGTATACTTTTTGAGGTAAGCCAAGACAAGAGTTGCTTTAGTGGCTTGAGAAGGGCTCCCTTAAAACCAACAATATTTTTATGGAGTCTTTCAAGGACATTATTCCACATGATATCACTTGGATTACCTGTGAAGAGGGGAAGACCAAGGTAAGAAGAGGAAATATCAGCTATAATACATTCAAGGACATGGGTTATCTTGACCAGCCTCGCTACAGGGGTGTTAATAAAATAAATTTTGCTTTTGATATAGTTTACCTTGTGCCCCAAAACACCCTCATAGAGGTTAAGAATATATTTAATGGAATAGGCTTCAACAATGGAATTAAGGGCATCTAAGATGGTATCATCAACAAATTGTTGGTGGGTGACATATCTTAGGAAGGATGCAACTTTGATGCCTAAGATAGCTCCATAGGCACAAGAAGATTTAAGGGATATTCCCAAGGATTCAGTGAGGATAATGAAAAATAGTAGGTATAAGGGATCACCTTACCTTAGCTCTCTAACACTAAAAAAGTATCCAGTAGTAGATCCATTGATGATAAAAAATAACTAAGTAGTAGTAGTGCAAGTTTTGATGTGGTCAACCCATTCATGATGGAAGCAAAATTTTGTAAGAATAACAAAAAGGAACTCCTAGGATACCCTATCAAAGGCTTTGTTCATGTCGAGTTTGAGGAATAACCCAGGTTTTTTTCTTCAAGAAATATAATGTAGAAGTTCATGGATGGTAATAACTATATCTATAATGGTTCTTCCTTGGATAGTGCTACCTTTGCAGGGATAAATAATGAGAGGGAGAATATATTTCATTCTATTGATCATGACTTTAGTTATAATTTTATAGAGCACATTGCAAAGACTTATAGGCTAGAAGTATGAGATAGTTCTAAAAATAGAGCCTTTGAGAATAAGGGAAAGGAAGGTTGAATTCACATCCCTAGGGATGAATTTTTACTTCTAAAAATATTGGATATATTTACTGACATATTTTCCAAAAATATGCTAGAATTTTCATAAGAACCAAGGAGAGAAACCATCAAGGTTTGAGGCTTTGTTAGGTTGCATGGAGAAAAGAGCTTGTTTGATTTCATCATGAGAGAAGGTTCTAGTGAGACATGCATTCATTTTAGGGGTTACAAGGTTGGGGATATGATGAAGTAAGGATTCATGGGATTGGGCAAAGCTAAGAGATTGGAATTTATAGCAAAATAACTAAACATAGACAAATTATAGAAAATAGAAAGAGAGAAGATTGCCAAAAACGCTCTTTTGTATTGATATTTGATACAAGTTTACAATGATTTTTGAATTGCCCCAAGTGTGTTGGGGGTAATGTTACAATGCTTCTTTCTCTCTATGAGATACAATGCTTTGATAATGGAAAAGGGGTCTTCCAAATCTTCCACAAGCTCATGTGTTCTTTGTTATTATGCTACAACTTCAAAGGGGTGAGTGGGCTTCTGCTATCCAATGTAGGGACCACTCCAGCTTTAGAAGCTCTCTAAGATACATTTTTCCTACACACACAATGAGAAGGCAAATGGGGGTTTAGTAGAACCTATATACAAGAATGAAAACAATGCAAAAAAAACCCTCAAAAATAATATTGGAGAAAATAGATAAAATAAAACAAGATGCCTTGATGAAACAAAACTTAATAATCATGTTCATGGTATTTTTTTGCTTCCTAAGAAACCATGAACATGTGGTGTGGTCTGGTAAACCGTGCATGGGTAGGGTGGAAACTGTGCAAGTGCGGTTTTGACTGTGTAACATTGGATGTGTGATTTAGACTAAATTGTAGAAAACTCTAAAATGGGGCTCTAGGACTTTGGATCTCTATTCTCCTCAGGATGTGTGTAAGCTTATGGTCCTATTTTAGTACCCTGATGGTATGTGTACTCAACCTATTTTGTCTTATAGGGTGAAGGTGCCTTTAAATACAACCTTAGGATTTTTAAGGAAAATAGGAGGTGGCAAGCTAGGATTACCAAATGGCAATCCAGGGTTACCAAATGGAAGGGCAGTTAGAGTGAGTCACCCAAGGTGTCTCACTTAACTAGGGTGATGTAGCTGCAAGTGGAGCGAGGTATAGGGGATTTCCCATGTGAAGGGACAAAGGGGACAAGGGTGTGTGATATGTGGAAATGGATGTTGGTGAGGTGGCTAGGACACATGGCTAGTGGGTAGGCAGGGTATCCTAGGTCGATTTTCTAGATTTAATTAATCTATAAAATAGGATAATGTGTAGGATTTTATACACCTAAGTCTAAAATTAGGTATATAATTTTACTATGTAGGATTTGATGTGGGGTTCCAAATGTTATTTTGTGAATGCCTAGGTTTTGGTGTCTATAGAATCCAATAAGAGATTCAAATTGATTAACAAATTCAAACCTAATATCATGAATTATGGTGGTGACAAAATCATCACTTTTAACTAGCTCCTTAATTTTTTTGGAGCTCATATGTCTTAGAGTTGATACATGAAATAATTTTGTATTGGAATATTCTTCCTTGAGCCAAAGAGCTCTATACTTTTATCCCCAGAATATTTCCTCCTTCGCTAGAGCATTATGATAGTCAGCCAAGAGTATCATTTCCTCACTCCTTATCTTGATATCAACATGTCCTTGCTAAATTTGATCTTCAATGATCTGCAATCTATCATTGATGGATTGTTTATTCTTGAAGATGTTGTTGAAGACTTCTTTACTCCACACTTTGAGACTATTTTTTATAAGGTAGACTTTTTTACAACTTAATATATTGGTGGTAATGAAAGGATTTGGTTTTGCCATTCTATGATACGTTCCTTGAGATCGATATGATGAATCCATATTACCTTGAATTGAAAGGGGATTTTGAATACTGGTGGAGTAAGACCTTCAAATACTAAGGTATTGTAGTCTAATCCAATTTTAGGAACGTATTTGAGGGTCACATCCCCAAGTAAGAGAACAACCTCCTTGGAGAGAAGGAGCCTATCAAGTCTAAGTCGAATGTGATGAGCTCCAATACTTCTATTCTCCATGTGTATTTGATTTTTTTTTTTTTAAGAAAAAAACCCCTTGAGGAGCCACCTTGGTCTGAGAGACCATGAATAGGGGGTTCTACACTGTCAAAGTCACTTGGGGATCACACCCGACCCTGCCCGCACCAACATTATCAATTGGATTTTGGATGCCCAATTTAGCTTTTTGGTAGGGTGGATATTTGAACCTGGGACCTCCCTTGGAGGATTGCCCTCTCCTCTCCAACTCACCTACAACACCTAGGTAGTGTATTTGGTTCCCTTGAGCTGAACGTCCATCAATTTATTATTTTCAATATAATCACTAAAATCTTCATAATTTCTATGGGAAATGATAGTTCAACCATTCTTGTTAGACATATATAGTGGGGAATTGAAATCTCCTATGAGTATCCAAGGAATATTGAGAAGATAGCCCTCATTTTACTGAGAGTATTCCATAAGGTAACCCTACCATGAGGGTTATTGGGAGAAAAATTATTTGACTAGACCTAGCTAGTGTTCGTAACATTGCTAAAGAACAAAACATTGGTGATTTTTTTGGAGTAATAAACAAGTCTTCCCTCAATATTGGAGGAGTTCCATAGACAAAATATTCATTCTGAAGTATCGTGTGTCAAGATTGTGATAAATTCACTACTATTCCATATAATTCTAGTGACCTTCTCAATGTTTTTTTCTTCATGTTTGGTTTCCTGCATGATAAGGATGGTAGGTTTGACTTCTTTCCTCATGGTAGTGGTCAATCACAAAAATTCTTTACAAAACAATATATGAGGCTATAAATTAGAAAAATTAATAAATTTACCCTATAATGTAGCAAAATGCACTATCAATTTCTTCTCTAATATAGCAATTAAGACCTATATTAATTTATTTGATAGTTTTGTAACCAAGGATAGATTTTCCATCCCTTTTGCAAAACTTTATTACAAAATAGAAATAGAGTCTATAGATTAAACAAATCAAATATTTTTAAGACTCTAAAATAGAAATAAAATGAATTTAGAAAAGATAAGACCTGTTTTTTAGGTCAAGGCACAAGAACCATGCAAAAGCATCATACAAAAGTGCCATGTAGAAGAATCAAGCAAAAATTCCATAGGCAAAATCTATAAAATGCTTTTGCTTCTTTACAATGCTTTTGATTCTTTACAATTCGTTTGCTCCTTTGTAGTGCTTTTGATTGTACCTACAAAACTTGAGAACCTATAAATAAAAAATAGGAAAATTTGATGATCAATGCAAAAGGATTTATATGATTTATGTGGAAAACAATAAATTTCCTTCAAACCCCTATTATTTTGATAAAAATATTTAAATTGTAATCATAAAAGGATATCTAATGCTTGAAACTAAAAATATACAAAGATTTAAAATGAAAAGTAGAATGAGGAGATAAAATGATAAATTTTAAGTGCTTAAAGAAAGGGGATGGAAATCACAACCCATATCCATGGGTTACCCCTTTTCCAATGAAGAAATTTTCTTTATGCTAGTTGGATATGTTTTAAATGCTTCAATGTTAGTGCATGTTTATCAATTGCTTGATTTACTAGATATATGACTTGCAAGAGAATAAGATAATGGATGTCTTCAAGCCAAAAAACATTATTCCAATAGAATTTTGAAGAGGTATCCGCTAAGGATATTCTAGTAGTGTTTGGTAAATCCACCCCAACACCACTTGGCCATAAGCATATCCTATATGATCCTTGATATCAACTACAACATAACTATATCATTCCAAATTTTCCACACCCTTACCTTCAGGCTAAAGGATTTACACTCGGAAGGGGGATGCGAGAAGGATTGGACAATACCTCAGACTGAGAGGCCCTTTGAAGGTCCCGCCTCTCGGGGGAGGGGTATTAAGGTGATTTTTTGACGGATGGTGGGGTTCACCAGGAAACGTTTAGTGGCAATCTCCATGCCTAGGTTGGGAATGTGTTTGATGTGTTCAATTTTATCTTTAATTATTCAAATCCTAGGTTTGGCCAAATGAATCTAAACTATTCTATATGAAATGCAGATTTAAATGAATACAAAAAACATATTTGAACAGAAAACACAGAGAATAAGCTAGATGAGAAAAGTCATACCTGATTTCGGATGTCTGATGGAGGTTCTGATTTTTGAAGCAGTCAAGATCGCATCTAATATGACAGGATCGTCTGCGATCAGACAAGATCGTCTGAAATCTGACGAATTCATCAGAGACCTGCAATCAGAGAAATATATACAAAATACCAGAAATGCGGCAATACTAACAGAGGAAAACAGTGTAAAATGACAATATAGACACTAAAATGATAACTATGAATAGAAATTCAAGTAAATTATAGTATTATAATGACAAATTGTGATCTTATCATGCACTCAAGCTATATGGGTGAACTCCAAAATGCAGAATAGCAAAAAATAACAATAACCTGATCTAAATGCAGAATGAAACAATAGACGAGAAGAGAAAAATGCAAACTCTGGGTATTAATTTCCCCTAATGTTGACTGCAGTTGAAATCGTCTGTAGAGTGCGAAATCGTCTCGAATTGGACGTGATCATTCGAGATCGTACAGGATCATCTACGACGATCTGAGCTTGCTTCAGATGAAAAACAATGAAGTTCCTACAAACAAACTTGGAAAAATATGAAGGCAAATGGTGATTTAAGATGGTCTAATGCAAATAGAACTCGTGTTACAGGAAAATTCATCCAGGGGAATGTCAAGGGGAGGGCCTAAGATTAAATAGGCATATGAAGGAGGTTGGGAGGTTGGAGATCATCCCAATTTGGGAGATCTCCAACGGGGGAAGTATTTAACTGCGTAGACATGCTTTTGCCTAGGTTAGAGACACCGTTGAAACAGAAGCTAACTATGAAAAATCAGTTTAGGGACGAAATCGTCTGGATGTTCTAGTCTAGAAGAATTCGTCCGATCTGAGGCGATATCGTCTGATCGGCGACGATATCATCCAACGGTCACAAAAAATCCTAAAAATGGCATGGAAAACAAGGAAAGCGGTTTAACAGGCGGTTCGGGGTTAAAATTTAAATTTTGAATTATTACTAAGGTAATTTTAATTATTTGCTAAGGTTTACTATGCCAATTTTAGGGTGCTACATTTTTCCCCCTCTTTAGCGATTTTTCGAAGAAAATGCATTAAATATGAGTTTTTCTTGATCTACGAGAAAGCAAAAATTATTCCTAGTTTTAGGCGACGATTCTAGGTCGAATCGTACGACAGCTTACTATGGTGCCCCCTCCATGTTTTTACCCAAATCGAACGTTTGAGGTAAAAACACGAAAAAGCAAAATATTAAAATGTTGTTAAGTTTTTTTGAATAAAATTAAGAAAAATAGGGTAAAACCCTAATTCATTGTTACTGTTTAGTTTCTTGGTTTCTAGAGCTCTGTAGAAAAGATGGTCGAGACAGTGCACAGATCGACAGAGGTCCAGCGCGGGCTACGGGTAAGGGTCCAAACTTAATTTAGAATGCTTTAATTTTGAATTTCATGATTTTTAGATTAATTTTGAATGATTGTTGAGCATCGCGGCCATTTTTGGGCCGTCGATGTCGTTGGGACGAAATCGTCTCGATATCGCCGATTTCGTCCAAGCGCAAAATCGATGATATGGGGACGATTTCGTACAATAAGAGATGATTCCATATTGCAAAATCGGAGACGAAATTGCTCAAATTTTGGATGATATCATCCAATAGTGGATGATATCATCATTTGTATGAAAGTGAACTTATTTTACTTGCATTTTTAATCACTGTTTTATTAATAATTTTTATTGTTTTGTTGTTTATGTTGCAGAGAGGATTACTAAAGAGCCGGGAATGGAAATACGATGGGCTGAAGGATGACTTGGCCACTCTATCTCAGGCAGAGTGAGATCAGTTGGCTCAAGTCAACTTACAGCATGTGGTAGATATGCCATAGGTTTCTACATATATGGGGCTATTGACAGCCCTAGCAGAGAGGTGGTATCCGGGTTCTTCTTATTTTTGGTTACCGACAGGGGAGATGACTTCCACATTGGAGGATGTATGGAGGATTTTGAGGATCCCCATACAAGGATGGCTAATAACTCCCATGGCCAATCAGGGCCACATGATGATGCGACTGTGTGGAGATCCGAGCTTCACCCTCGAGAAGGGCAGAGTGAACATCGAGTCGCTACGCTAGATGCCTGGGGCATCTAGACTGACACAGGTTTTGGCTGGGGTGGTAGGTGGTCTATTGCTATGCCATCAGAGTGGATGCAGACTACCATTGCTACTGACAAATGTGGTCTGTAACATGAGAGACCACGGGTACAGGTTTGCTTGGGGGAGCTTTGTACTATGTCGATTGTATAGGATCCTATATGGGGTCGTATACAAGGGAGGTCGATGTCTGGTTTTGACATCACTACTACAAGTTTGGTGCTAGGAGCACATCGTAGTGCAAAGGCCGATAGGGCTCCCACTAGCAGGGATTTATGGGGAGAGGCCCTAAGTTTTCTACTAGTGGCTCTAGAGAGGGTCACAGCGGCTAATAGATCTGCCAATGTCCCAAAGATAACTTGATGACCTTGTCTCCAACCAGATCACCTGGAGGCCTTGGAGAGATCATCTAGGGTGTGCCGAGGATGGACAAGAGCTGGATCACGTTAGGTGAACCTGCTAGCTAAGGATGGAGAGGAGAGAGGTGGAGCTCCATCACTATGACCGATTTTTTAGGCAGTTCGATCTATAAAATGGGATCCCATCTCTCAAGGACTACAATTTTTCCCAGACCGTTCGGGATAATACTACAGTCAATGGGGCTCCAGATATGTAGCACTTCTGGAGTGAGGACACAGACGATGCCTCCATCTAGCCAATGGATGGTGATGATGCTGGGGTTACTAATGGCTATGATGCCTGGTATGCAGGCATCTGCCCTCCTTAGATGATGAGGTCTCAGGGTCCGATTCACATAGTTGTGCATCGAATGGGGAGGCAGCACCAGGCGGCCATTGAGGCGGCACATGGTCATGGCGGGAGAGATTAAAGGAGGCCACAGACTAAGCAGAGGCCGTAGTAGCGGGAGATGAGGGAGGAGAGACCCCCTTCTCCATGGAGAGAGAGGCCACCATCGCCCGATAAGGGCAAGGGTGTCAAGGTAGGAGAGAGTAGTGAGATGGCTACTCTCCGGGTGGAGACTGTTTGTCTCCAGGCTCAGGTGTAGTCCTTGCAAGATGAGACTGCACGACACTGAGAGGAGGCCACACAACTCAGAGATGAGGTCGCATGCCTCAGAGCACGGAGTGGAGGGGCGAGCACTCAAGACCTAGCATGGGATATTGCCTAGATCACATTCTATCAGACGTTATACCACCATATGGTGCTAGAGGGATAGAGGTTACCACTGCTGGCCCCCATTGCGGAGCCTATCATGATGAGGTCATCGAGGACATCATCACGATCAGAGTCCAGGACTCATAGCACCACACGTACTATGATGGGGCCACCTCATCCACCTCAAGGTGGGGGAGGAGATGAGGCTGAGAGCTCAAGGGGTTCTCGAGGCTAGCTGCTATAGACTGCACTACACAGATTGATACATAGTGTTTATTATTTTTGATAGAGGATTGAGTATGCCAAGGTACAGATTGTGGCATACCGATCTAGTTTTGAGATGATGTATATATTGTTGATATATATATAGATGAGATATTTTTGATCATATGACTTGTCTTATGTTTTTGTATGATGCTTTAATGTTTTGGTGTGATTGATTTGATGATTCATGTAATTATGTCATTTGGAAATATTATGGTTTGAATGTCATGCTGTAAGATTTTTAAATGAAATAATCTGATGTAAACAAATTGGTTGTTTGTGGGATAATTTGATAAAAATAAAAGGAAATTCTAACAATGATTTCAAAGGACATTGTCACTATTATAGACCATTTCATGGAGTCGCCGCTCGCTAGGTCGTCAAGCTAATCCTGGTATAGAAATATTGTTAAAAGTAAAAGAGTGCTTAAGAGGCTGTCTGAAGACTTTGTTGTGATGATGATGATGATGATGATGGTGATTTGTTTTCAGATTTCCATGAAAATATTTTGCATAAAAATGATTTTTGCTAGGCATAAATTCCTAAGTGTGATAAAATTTTTGAATAATTCCCTAGGAATTATACCATCATTGCAAAATTGGATGTTGACATAATGACATGAAATAGTAACAATGTGCGTTCTTTTAAAGCATAATTGTGGAACATAATGATTTAAGTCATATGTTTTTATGATTTTAAAGAGATGGGAAAATAAAATTAAAACAATGGTTTGCGCTAGGCATAGAATTATAGGTATAGACTTATACCATCATCGCGAAATCCAAAGAAGAAAATAATAGTTTTATTGCATGGTTGATTTTTAATTTTTGAAAATAAATAGAAAATATGAAGATGAGGACTTGTGCTAGGCATAAAATTCCAATTTTGGTTTTGGAACTATACCATCGTCGCGAAAGTCAAAAGTTATATATAAATATAACTTTATTGCATGTTTTTTAAAAATGATTTTGACTTTTTTGGTAATGCATGTAGTTGTCTTTATACTAAACAACTGTTCTTAGAGAAGAAAATGAAATTATTCCAGACAATTTGCAAAAATATTTCAAAGTATCTTAAAGACAAAAGTTAGATTTATAAGGAATCCCATGTGCGTATGTGAGTTAATTTTTGATCTTGATTTATCATAATGATACACAAAATCTCCCAAATACAAATGTGTGTGCAATTGCATTGTGCATTTACCAGTTTTGAGCAAAATAATTTGATACAAGTGATTTGAATTAACCAAATAAGTGTTCATTAACCATGATTTAGATGCATATAACCATACCAGACTATTATGTAAGTCATGTTATCAAGAGCTAGCTAATCCATAAGCAGACATAGGTCGGTACAAAATATGGTCGCTAATGTGACAGACATATCACCACGCTAGGAGTTACCCAAGGCCAAGCGGGTTGGGCACAAACCACCTGTTATGGGGCTTACCTCACAGTTTTCGAATAATTGAGAATTCCAGGGATTCAAGCTCATCAACCCTTCTTTTCTTTTCAATGGGTAGGGAAAGGGATTTTATTGCTTTTGCTTTTGCTTGTTTTGCTTTCTTTTCTTTCTTTTTTTTTGTATCTTTTGCTTTGATATTTGAGATAATGCTGAAATAGTGCTAAGAGAGTACAAAATGATTTTGAAATAATGCTTCTTTTTCTCATGATTTTGCTTGATTTTTCTTTTTCTTTTTCTTCCTATTCTAGGGATACTTGCTCGTATTAGCTATACAGCAAGGGATTTTTATTCTGGGTAGGGGTGATCTTGTCCTTTTGTCAATTCTCAAAGATTCTAGACCATGTGCATGATAGGATAGCAGGGGAAATTTTTTTCTCAAGAAACCACTTCTACTATGTAGCATAGCATGGATATTACAAATATAATCATTTTATTGTGAAAGGATATACTTGGTTTAAGTAAATAACAAGATCAATTCTCTGTGCTCAAACTTTATTTAATTGAATTTTGTGGACTTTGATATAAGAGAGATTAGTAATCATGCCAGATAAAATCAAGATATTTATTCATGTGAATGTGAAAGTGTGGGATTCCAAATAAATGCTAATTTATCCAAAATAACTGAAAATATAACTACAATACTTCACAATTTGAGAGGTACAAAGATAAAATATGGTTTTGAAGATTTTGATGATTTGGATGTTTTTGGTGTTTTTATATTTTTAAGTTTATAAATTGAAATAAATACAAGATAGTGGTTTTTTGAAATATTTTAAACAAATATATACAATGATGAAATGACCAATTTTTTATGCATAGTAACGTTTAAGATGCAAAATGTTCATGGGTTCTTTAAGTTCTTTACCATCTAAGGTAGATAATTTGTATGCTCCTGATTCAAATTTAGCAGTGATAATATATGGTCCAAGCCAATTGGGTTCAAATTTACCTTTAAGGTCTTTAGTTGCATTAGTATTTTTTTTATTTTCTTTTAAAACAAGGTTGCCGACCTCAAAGGATTGATGACGAACTTTCTTAGCATATGATCTTTTAAGCTTGTTTTGGTAGGCACGAAGATGCTCCAAAGCATTGATGCACTTTTCATCTAGGAGTTCCAGCTGACTGAATCTGCGGCTCGATATTCATCTCCTACTTCGGTATCTTGAAGTAGTAGAGCCAAAGAAGGAACTTCTAATTCAAAGGGAAAAACAGCTTCAGTGCCATAAACCAAAACAAAAGGTGAAGTGCCTATGGGAGTACGAATGCTAGTGCGATATGCCCACAAAGCTGGATATAATTGAATGTGCCAGTCATGGCCAGATTTATTGACCAATTTTTTGAGAATTTTGATTAAGGTTTTGTTAGAAGCTTCTGCTTGGCCATTACCCTGAGGATAGTAGGGAGTGGACCAGCGATGTTGAATCTTATATTTTTGGCATAATTTCTTAACATATTTATTTTTTAAACAAGTTCCATTGTCTGAGATGAGATTTGCAAGAATTTCAAACCTACAAATTATTTGATTAAAAATAAATTTAGAGAATTGTGTTCCAGTGCAGGAAGCTAAAGGCATAGCTTCAACCCACTTCGTGAAAAACTCAGTGGCGGTTATGATGAATTTGTGTCCATCAGATGATACAGGATTAATTTTGCCAATAATGTCTAAGCCCCATTTTGAAAAGGGCCAAGGAGATGAAGTAGCCTGTAGTTATTGTGCAAGGGCATGGACAAGGTCAGCATGTTTCTGGCACTTGTCCCAATGGCACACATAATCATGTGCATCATTCTCCATGCTAGGCCAAAAGTATCCTATCCTAAGGAGCTTTTTAGCAATGACACTACCACTGAAGTGTCCTCCACAAGATCCATCATGGGCTTCACTCAAAGCTGATCTGGATTCTTCTAAATTCAAACATCTCAATAGGATACCTTCAAAAGATCTCCTATATAAAGTATTGCTAATTATTACAAATTGACTTTCTCGTCTATGTAATAAATGATGCTATTTTCTATTAGAACTGGCAGGGAAAGTCCCATTGTGAAGAAAATCAAATATACTCGTATACCAAGGTTCAGGAGTAGTTTCATTGATTAGAAACACATCCAAAGGTTCTAAGAATGACTTATTTGAAGCGGGTTCCTGGAGTCGACAAATAATGATGGTGGCATATTCATCATCTAACTCTAAGGGCAGAAGAGATGCGACTGCGACCATAGCGTCAGCTACACGGTTGCTAGTTTGAGGAATAGATTCCAAGGTAACTTGATCAAATAGAGATATTAATTGTAAAACATATGCTTTATATGGGCACAATTTATCATCTCTAGTCTGATAAACTTCATTAATTTGGTTTATAACAAGTTGAGAATCACAAAAAACTAGCAGATGTTTAATTTTTAGTGCCAAGGCAGCTCATAATCCAAGGATTAGAGCTTCATATTCAGCAGTGTTATTGGTGCAAGGAAATGTTAATTTAAAGGACAAAGGTATAATGTGTTTTTGTGGAGATATTAAAATAATACCTACACCAGCCCCACTCATGCATCGAGCTCCATCAAAGTATAAGGACCATTGTTCAACATGGTTTGCTTCTAATTGAAGGCATTCATTAGGAAACTCAATGATGAGGGGATGGGTAGACTCTAGGGGTGCATCAGCTAATTGATATGCTATGGTTTGACCCTTAATAGACTTTTGTCCTATAAACATGAGTTCAAACTTGCTTAGAGAAAGAACCCACTTTGTTGTGTGACCCAATAAATAAGGTCGACTCATGAGATACCGCAAGGGATCATATTTAGCAATGACTTATGTTTTCTGACTGAGCATATAATGGCGTAATTTCAGCATAGAAAATACGACTGCTAGACATAGTTTTTCTAATGCTGTGTAGCAGGTTTCATAACTAATTAAATTTCGACTAATATAATAATTAACACGTTCTCTTTTCTCATCATCAATTTGAGCTAACATAGCTCCTAAAGAAAAATCTAAAGCTAAAATATACAGGATAAATGGGCGATTAGGTCTAGGTGGCGAAAGAACAGGTGGGTTAAAGAGGTATTGTTTGAGAAGTTCAAAAGCTTTCTTACATTTGTCATCCCAATTAAAAGGGACATCCTTCTTAAGAAGCTTAAGAAAGGGACCGGTTTTTTTTGCCAGCTTATCGATGAAGCGACGGATAGCTTGAAGCTTACCTTGTAAACTTCGTAACTTAGATATATTGGTAGGTGTGGGCATATCAATGATAGCCACAATCTTGAGAGGGTCGATTTCGATGCCACGTAAAGAAACTATAACCCCTAATAGTTTACCGGACTTAACTCCGAATATGCATTTAGCAGGATTTAGTCGGATAAGATATTCCCTTAACCGATCAAACATTGTCCTTAAGTCATTTAAATGATCATCTTCTTTGAGGGAACGAGCTATTATATCATTTGCCTAATCATGTAGGATATCATGCATCATGTCATGAAAAATATAAGTCATGGTTCATTGATATGTTGCACCTGCGTTCTTTAAGCCAAATGGCATCACTTTCCAACAAAAGGTACCCCAGGGGGTAATAAAGGCTATTTTAGCCTGACCTTCAGGAGCTATCCTGATCTAATTATAACCAAAAAATCCATTCATTAGGGACATCATTCCACTCCCAGCAGTAAAATCAATTATTTGATCCATGTTTGGAAGAGGAAAATCATCTTTAGGGCATGTAGCGTTAATATCTCTAAAGTCTATGCAAACCCTAACTTTGGTAGCTTCTTTCTTGGTGATTGGAACTACATTCGAGATCCATTCAGCATAATCAATAGCTTGTATAAAAACAACATTCAAGAGTTTTTCTAACTCCCCTTTGACTAGCAAGGCCACTTTGGGATGCATTTTTCTAAGTTTATGTTTAACAGGTTTAGCATCCGGATGGACTACTAGGTGATGCATGACTACAAAAGGGTCTAAACCTGGCATATATTCATATGTCCAAGCGAATACATCTTCATATTCTTTAAGGAATGCAATGTATTGCTCTTGTTTTTCTTGACTTAATTATGATCCAATATTGATTATGTGGGGATTATCCTCAGTTTCGATGTTAACTTTAATGACGTTTTCTACTTACATGTGTAGATCTCTTTCAAAATTAGGTGGGGCGAGTGAAACACCCAATTCTTGTAATTATTTTAAGGTTAACTTGGATAATTCATCTTGAGGAGTCGTGGCCTCAAGCTGGGCTATAGTAGGTATAGAACCATCAAAATAAAATCTGTTGTGTAACAACTCTTCAATGGAGACATCATGGAAAATATCTCCTTCCAACTCATCATCGGATTCAGCAATCATTTTAGGATAAGCTATGGATAGCATATTGCATGTAAATGGCTGATTTTTTAGAGGCAAATCATCACACCCATCCAAATAATCTTGATAACATATGAGTTGATCATCATCTTCAAAAGGGAAGGGTTGACCCTTACTAGGAAATAGGCCCACACCACATCGGGCGGGCCATGGTTCTACCTCAAAGGGTTCTTTCATACCATCTTGGAGATGTCCCAAGCCTTTCCATTTATATCCCATTTTAAGCATTATAGGTTTAGCTTTAATATACTCATTAGTAAAATAACATCGAGCATATCCCTCATGATGAGTTTTGATGTTCCTGGGTATTCTTCCTCAGTCATATCCCTTATAAATGAAGGCACAACTCCTGAATTGGTAAGTACTTCCCATAGGTTGTGGGAGGCCCAAAGTACGAGGAGATGGTAGAAAATTATTTAAGATAATGGAATTTTGCATAGAAGCATTTGTTTTTTTTTATATAAGAATTTTAGATAAATCAGGTAAGAGTTCATCAGAAAGAGCATAATATGTAGAAGGATCATTCCCTATATCTTTAGATGTGGAAGGTGTGATAGATGTAGATAATGTGGAGATGTTAATAAATGGGTCTATAGGTTTTGAAATTATAGGGATGGAACATGAAGGATTGGTTGTGGATTTAAAATATTTTTGAGGTTCTAGTGTGGTTTGTTTAGAATATTATTTAGATGAAAAATAAGAATTAGGATGTGTGGATGACAGAGCAGGGCAAAATTGAACTCCAACAGGTTCTGCTAAAGCACATATATCAAAGGGTCTGGGATTGCCATGGATAGTGACCAACTGATTTTTAAATTCAAATTTAACACATTGGTGTAAAGTTTATGGGACAGCCCGCATTGCATTGATCCAAGGATGACCCAAGAGTATATTATATGATGCGGAGCAATGTACAATAAACACGGTCGTATCTAAGGTTCTCAGACCAACTTGCAATGGGATGGTGATAACTCTACATGTTTCTTGTGTCTCGTCATTGAAGGCTTTTATAATCATATCAGTTCTTTTCATTTCATCACTTCTAAACCCAAATTTTTGGTAGAAGTCAAAAGTGCAAATATTTAAAGATGAACCATTATCAATAAAGACCCTTTTGACTGCTACATCTCCTATTAGGGCAGTAATATATAAGGGGTTATCCTTATGTAAACTATGTTGTGGGATATCTTTATCCCAGAAGTTAATACAATCAACTTCTCGAGTTATTATAGTATTGGTCATGGCTTCAGGTTGAATTTTTTGTGGTACCATAATTTGGATTAATGTGAGCATCAATTCATCTCTATGGGTAGGAGAAGATATTAACAAATCCAAAAGGGAAATTCTAGTTGTAGTATTGGATAATTGCTCATTAATATTATAAGGAGGCTTAGATTGAACATTAGGATAATTATTCCCTTTATTGGGATTTTTCAAAACAAATGGAGCTGATCCATCGTTTTGAGTTTGATCCTATTGAGAAGTTTGAGCCTGTTGTCTGGTAACGGATCCGATGGTTCCTAAAATATTATTTTGCAGATGATGAATAGGTCTTGGTCTAGCATTCATAGCTTGTTCATAAGGAAGGAACTAATTATAAGAGGGTCGAGTAGTAACTCTTCTAGGAAATGGTTCTTCCAAAACCATAGAATCTGTGATAGGTTGAATAGGATCTAATTCGTTTTCAGAACTATTCGATTGATTTGAGGTGATGTCTATTTCACTTTTAGTATCCGATTCTACATCACTGAGATCCGGTGTTTGAATATTATGTAGGGGCCTGGTCATGACCATGGATAAAGTTATGTCAAATTTTTGTAAATTATGATTAGGTAAATGTCCGCTAATAGTTCCTATATATCGAGTAGGAGGAGGGAGATTATGATGCTCAATTTGATTGGCCACCTCTTTACCATGTTTTGGTAAAGGATGTTGAAATATATCTAATGATTGATTAGCATTTTGATTTTGATTTTGGGGAATGTTCTTTTGAGCATTATTAGGAGCATTTTTTTTAGGTTGGAAGGCTTGCACCTCCATCTCATTATTATCAATCAGATATTGTATTTTATGTTTTAACCTTTTACAAGAGTTGGTAGAGTGTCCAGGCCCTCTATGGAAATCACAGTGTAAATCGGCTCTGTATCCGGGTATGATTGGATCAGGTTCTTGGATATTAGGTAATTGAATCAAACTTCTTTCAAGTAATTGGGGTAGAATAGTTGATAATGGTTGATTCAATCTAGTAAACTCTCGAGGAGGTTTATCAGGAGGTTTCAATATAAATTTTTTTTTTGTCTTCGTTGTATTGATATTAGCAACATTTTTGTTGTCAGTGACTTCGTCACCTACAACTTGTTTGTTTTTATATTGATTTTTGGATGTTTTCTCATCATCTTTCTTCCTAAGGTGGCCTCTCCTAATGAGAGCATCTTCTACTCTTAGAGCTAAGTCTATAGCCTGATCGAAGGTGGTTAAGGTAGCAGTTGATAACTCATAAGATATTTGTTCTTGCAAATTATTAATAAAAATGTCCAACATTTCCCTATAAGGTAGCACAAAGTGCATTTTTCCTGTCAACTGCCTCCATCTAGCTAAGAAATCAGCAAAACATTCATCTTTGTCTTGTTTTAAGTTGTACAAATCTTTAATGGTTACATGCATTTCGATATAGGCACTAAATTGATGCACAAAAGATTTTGTGGTCTCTTCAAAATTTCTCAAAGAATGAGTGGGCAATTGGTAGTACCACTCTAATGCCATTCCTCCTAAACTTTTTGGGAACATTTTTAGTAATAACAAGTCATCATGTGATATATCATGACATGCTATCCTAAACATGCGAAGATGCTCTATGGGATCTTCAGTTCCTTTATATATAGGCAGGACGGGCATGGGAAAGTGTTTAGGGTATGGTTGTGCTACAACTATGGGATCCAAAGGCTGACTACACATCTCTCGATAATTGTATAAGGGATGGTAGGGATCCATCTAGTCCATGCAAGAAGCTAACTGTTTCACCATGGCTTCCAGATTACTGGTTTTCCCACCATATTGGTTTGGTAGGGTATTAATATGGGATTGGTGAGCATATGATGGAGGGACATGAAGATTAGATGCTATATTGCTATTGTGTAAATTGTTGGTAGGAAGGGTTTTATGAAGAAGTTTTGAAGTTGTATTATGTTGTATCCCAGATTTTTGAAAATTGGTGTTTGGCTTCATTTTAGGTTTTTGTCGATTTGAAGCATATTGGTCAACAGTTTGGTGAAATAAAGCAGTGAATGAAGGTCTCTTTTGTGTGGGAATTATTTTAGGTTCAATAACAGGTTCCTTAGGAGGTTGGGTAACCTATTTTTTTTGCATGTTCTGAATCATAGTGACCATATCTATGTTGGATGGTCCAGCTTTATCACTTTCTTGATCAACGAAGGACAAAGGATTAGTGTGCATGTTAAATCCTTCTTCTAGGATTGCTTGAGTTTCACTAATTTGTCCCCTATCAAGACGAACTGCCATATTAATATCACCACTATTATTATTGAAGAATTTCCAGAAATTATCTATGTTATCAAAAGTAACAGTTCCGTCTGGAGCCATTCTAGGGGATGAGGATCCTTCCTCTCTAATATTTTCTTGTTCATTTTATTTAGCCAGCTCATCTTCTAGCTGTTCTAGAGTTTCTCCTTCTGGAATTGGATCCTCAGGAAGGGCATTTGATTTTTTTATTTTCTTTCCTAACCAGTCTTCTTCTTCTTCTTCTTCAGTTTGTTTACCATTCCTAAGTCTAGTCATTGTGCTTAAACTTAGATTTTAGCATATATATATATATATATATATATATATATATGCAACAAGCTTAAGAGGTATATATTTTAATTATATACGTACTATAGTATTTAAAATAAAATGTTTTGGTTTTGTTATGTTTTTGGTTTTTCTTGTTTTTTTTGTAACAATATTATGAAGATAACAAACAACACACAAAATGCAAGAAATAATAATAATGAAAGCAATGATCTAGTTTTCTATAAACAATTTATAAATATCATTAATGGGCTCAAGTTCTTCAGGAGTCATAAAGTGCTCCTCTTCAAATTGGAAATTGTTTTTCAAGTCAACAAAGTGTGCTATGGTGATATTGTCTGTTTCAGACTCTGGTTGGTAGAAATAAAGTTTGTGGCAATACTCTCGATATAACATAGCTCTAGGAACTCTATTCCATATTTTTCTATCTGCAAGATCAACTTCTTGGTCCTTTATACGAGCTAGAAATTGATGCACTATGGCTGCATTCTCGAGGAATTCCTCAAAGGTATACAACTCAGAAAGGGCTCTTCTATTTGCTAACCACCTATGGAAAGCTCTCTGAAGTTCATGACAAAAAATGAGTTGATGAGGATCCAGGATTCTATCTAGGACAAACCTCTTGATTTGTCTAAGCTCTGCTGACCTAGATGAAATGATACCTAGTATCCTATCAAGTTTGTCCCACAAAATTTGGTTTCTATCTATTTCAGGCACACTAAGCACAGAATTAATTTCTATGGCTGCTAATTGGTTTTCAACATTTATAGTGACAACTAGTCTTTTCTTAGGAACTACCATCTAAACATGATATGCAACTTAGTAGTTTTCTAATGATTTTAAATGAATCTATGTTTTTTTTGTTTTTTTGTTTTATGTTTTCAAAAGGTTTTAGTTTCACGTCGGGTTCACCAAAATGTATCATTCCAAATTTTCCACACCCTTACCTTCAGGCTAAAGGATCCATGCCCGAAATGGGGATGCGAGAAGGATGGGACAATACCTCGGACTGAGAGGCCCTTTGAAGGTCTTGCCTCTTGGGGGAGGGGTATTAAGGTGATTTTTTGATGGATGGTGGGGTTCACCAGGAAACGTTTAGTGGCAATCTCCATGCCTAGGTTGGGAATGTGTTTGATGTGTTCAAATTTATCTTTAATCATTCAAATCCTAGGTTTGGCCAAATGAATATAAATTGTTCTATATGAAATGCAGATTTAAATGAATATAGAAAACAAATTTGAACAAAAAACATAGAGAATAAGCTAGATGAGAAAAGTCATACCTGATTTCAGATGTATGATGGAGGTTCTAATTTTTGAAGCAGTCAAGATTGCCTTTGATATGACAGGATCGTCTGCGATCAGACAAGATCATCTGAAATATGACGAATTCGTAAGAGACCTACAATAATAGAAATAGATACAAAATACCAGAAATGCAGCAATACTAACAGAGGAAAATGGTGTAAAATGACAATATAGACACTAAAACGATAATTACGAATAGAAATTCAAGTAAATTATAGTATTCTAATGACAAATTATGATATTATCATGCACTCAAGCTATATGGGTGAACTCCAAAATGTGGAATAGCAAAAAATAACAATAAAATGATCTAAATGCAGAATGAAACAGAAAACAAGAAGAGAAAAGTGCAAACTCTAGGCATTAATTGCCCCCAATGTTGACTGCAGTTGAAATCATCTGTAGAGTGCAAAATCGTCTTGAATTGGACTTGATCGTCCAAGATCATACAGGATCGTCTGCGATGATCTGAGCTTGCTTTGGCTAAAAAACAATGAAGTTCCTGCAAACAAACTTGGAAAAATATGAAGGCAAATGGTGATTTAAGATGGTCTAATGCAAATAGAACTCGTGTTACAGGAAAATTCAGCTAGGGGAATGTCAAGGGGAGAGCATAAGATTAAATAGGCATATGAAGGAGGTTGAGAGGTTTGAGATCATCCCAATTTGGGATATCTCCAACGGGGGAAGTCTCTAACCGCGCAGACACGCTTTTGCCTAGGTTAGAGACGTCGTTGAAACAGAAGCTAATTATGAAATATCAGTTTTGGGATGAAATCGTCTGGAAGTTCTAGTCCAGATGAATTTGTTCGATTTGAGGTGATATCGTTTGATCGACGATGATATCATCCAATGGTCACAACAAATCCTAAAAATGGCACAAAAAATGAGGAAAGCGGTTTAACAGGTGGTTCGGGGTTAAAATTTAAATTTTGAATTATTACTAAGGTAATTTTAATTATTTGCTAAGGTTTATTACACCAATTTTAGGGTGCTACAATAATCCATCTCTAAAGCACCACCATATTGATCATGTTTCAAACTAGGATTATGATACTAAGGTGTAAAGAAGCATACTCCATCCATAAAAATAGCCTCATTTGAATACAACATTGATGTTAATGCCTGATCATACTACTAAAAAAATACTCTTGCCTTATCAATATCTACAAGCAACATCTTTGATCTCATCCAATCTAGACCGTTGTACCTCTAATTGGTATTTAGATGATCCTCCACATGTTCTCTAGAGTTACTATCATATATTCTATGTGAATATGAAAGGTTCTCTTCTTAGAGTAGCAACGCTCTTCTAATGTCATTAATAGAACTGAATCAAACACTATCTTCAGCATGCAGGCTATATGGTATAGCTCCACTGCCATAAATAGATTATAGTATGCCATGTATAACAAACCTTGGATGGTCTTCCATGTGCATGACCACCTCTCTTGACACTCTAGGACCACCTATTGAGCCTACATCAACCAAATAACCAAAATATCAATCAATTTCAACTAAAAATAGTCAACCTACATATCCCAAATGAAAGTTGCGTACACCTAGATGTGTTGTATGAATATAATAGCATTGTATATATGCATTTTATAGTTGCATAAAAAAATACTATCGTATGAATGCATTGTATGGACATAATAACATCGTACTACTATGATAGTGTCATATGGACCTAAAAGGAAATTATGTACAACACTTTTGTTACTAACGATAGCATCGTACAAAATTTTGTATAATGCTTTCATACCAACACAATTATTTTGTGTTGTTGCCAAAACTAAAGTTTGACTTCCCATCATAGCTAGTTACCTTTGTATCTCATCCCATAAATGTTTCAATCATGCATTAGGGTTGTTGAGCTACCAATAATTTGCTTTGTTTAGAAGTTGCATGTCACCATGCTCCTATTATATTCCTAATAAATCTATGTAAACTTCCAATCAAACCTGTTAACTCCTTAATAATTTTATGTAACTACTAAATCATCTCTTGTAATATTTCATCATATTTCATTCTCTACCAAGGAATGTGCATGATGTCACCAAGAAGTGGCTTGGGTGATCTATAAATCCACCCTTGGGGGGAAGTCATGTGCAATGAAAAAGATACTATGGTAGGTGTATGCTATTAAAATAATAGAAAAAAAGACTTACACATCACCCCAATATGTAAATTGGCCCTTGCACCTCTCCTCTATCTCCATCAAGTGCTTGATAGATCATCAAAGGAGGAATTTACAAGAAGCATTCAATAAGCATACATTAACAAGCTTCTTCCTTGAAAAAGGGGCAACTTGGGTTATGTTATTCCTCTCAAATCCTAAACTTTTAGTTTCATTTGTTCCACAATTCCTCTTTTGCATTATTTAATCATATATGGTCATCTCCCTTTCTCAGATCAGTATGTTATTTTTTCATTACTCAAAATAAAAGCATGAGTTTGATCCCTCAACCATGGAAACTTAATATTCTTGATGATATTGGAAAAACCTCTTAATACTAATCATAATTTCTATTTATTTTATTTGCAAGTTTCATTTTTTTAGATACAGGATGAAAACACTATTAGACTACGATAACATCGTATAAAATTTTGTATAGTTCTTCTATTACTATACGATGCTTCCATATTTATAGTGAAACTATCATCAAATAACACTTTCATATAGGTAGTAAAATTGTGTTAGGTACCTATTAGATTATTTTATGATGTAATTATTACACCTTAGGAGATGTTAGAATTATTACAACACTTCATAGAAGGTTTATGAATAGTTACATCTCATGAGAAATTGAAATAATATGAATAGTTAGATGAATGTGAAGCACCAAAAGTCTCTCGAGACATCCAAGAGACATACCTTTGTATTTATATATGTACATGAATGCATTTAATATGATTCTTCTATGTTTTATCCTATCAGTGGTATCAAAGCAATTGCTCCTTAGAAGATTAAGCCCTATAGCTATCAAGAAATGTTAGATTTCCCTTGTATTTTTTCAATATTCTTTCTCTCATGTGGGCCTACATACAATTATGTTGTTGTTTCATTATCTATTCTATTACTCTAATTCATTCTTTTTGAATCTTTCTATTTTGTGTCTAAATTTTATAATCTCTCTCTAATTAGTTTTTATGGCCCTACAATATTTTATACTTTGAAATATTGAATTTTCATGGGGATACAATGCCTCAGCCTAATTATCTCTACTAGTCTTCTCCCAACAATTTCATAGTGTTTTATTTTGATGTCATGCTATATGCATACTATTCTTCTTGAATAAAATAACAAAATGGTAATATTTGGATTGGAGGACATATAGATTAGTATGTAGAAGTGAGAGGGATAGAATTCACTATTCCAAAGGTGACCAAGGACATACTTTGAAGATTTTTCTCTACACATTCTCCATGGTTATTTTTACACCTCTTGCTATGCTAGATACTTTACATAGAGCTATTTTAGTCAGGGTCTACCATTCACATTTTAAATTCACTTTGTTAAATTTTTTTATCCATGATAAATACATGAACTATAGAGTTGGTAATTTATAGTTGAAGAGAATTTGTTGGCAGTGTGGTTGGTACAAGAGAGCACATATTTACTAACTAGGATACTAGGCTTATTTAAGAAAACAATGCCATCGAGATTTTAATAGTGAATTTAGTACACATTCTTGTTTTCCATAACTTCTCCTAATAGTATGGTCATAAAACAATACCTATGAAATGAAAATAAGTTAATATTTTATCTTTTCCATCAAAACATTTTCTATCAAACCAAAATATAATAGTAATTATTCATAGTGGATGCATTTTTTGATGTTGTGGAGCTTGTAATTCATTTTGTGCTAGAAGAGCATACATTTTTCTTTCATGTGACCCATTATTATTCAAATTTTAATGATGTAAAAAGAAATTTTTTTTAGGAAGGTGTGGCATAGGAAGTTGTAAAATAGTTTGAGAATAACGAGTGACTGATTGATAACATTCCTAAATGTAGATGGTCCCAAAGAAGTGTTTACATCCAATTTGGGGTTGAAGAGGCTACTAAGATAGACAAAGTCAACATTTTTATGACACATGCCCATTATTTGAGCCAATAATTGGTGGAAAAAAGAGGATAAAAACACTAGTTATCAATATAGGCCTACACACAAGGATGAGGTAATAGTTATTTAAAGCCTATGATAAGCGCTCCATAGAATAGGAACAATAAAAATTTGTGTTTGCAAAAGAAAAAGTTGTGATTCCTAGTAGTTATAATCAATTACTTAATCAAGGCTAAAAATAAAGTGAGCTAGTTTGCTGCATGGAAAATCTAAATATATTTAACGTAAGGTCTCAGGGTCAATTTTTCTACTTTAAATTATTTTATTAAAAAAAATAAAAAGTATTTATTTTTAAGATAATAAGAAAGAAAAAAAGGAAAAAGAAAAAGAAAAAAAGGAAGAATAAGAGTCTTTGTTCTTTAAGGAGAAACAAGTGTCTATGTTTTTTTATTGAAACATCTTCAAGAGGGTATACCAAAACCATTGAATTTATATGACCATGTGTTTTTATAAAATTCAATTCAAGAGTCATGTCAAAATTTATGTTGTAGATATCAAACTGTTATGTCTTAGTGTAAAAGAGTCATAGTTGTAATTAGTCTAACTCAAGGTATTGAAAAGTTGTTATGGTCAATAATTTTAAAAATTAAGAAAATAATGTGAGAGTTATATGATAGTGCAGTGAGGAGTCATTGCATTTTGGTGTTAAAATAGTTTATAATTTGTAAAAGGAGTTATTTTAAAAATTGTATCTATGGTTAAGAATTATTTTATATAAATAAAATAGTGCTTTAGCACACTCAAAAGTATTTGGTATAAACAACACATCTAGCTTGTGTTTATAGGTAAAGTTATCACAATAATCTATTGTGTTTATAGCAGAATATAGTTGTTGCCATCATGATTTTTAAGTATTGACCATTTAAATTATTGGGGAGGAATAACGACATCATTTTTTATGATTCTTTCACTCCATTTTTACCCTATTGATCACTATCATTAGAAATAAACTCTAAAATTGATAAATTCTACGTATATGGGGAAGTTATGCCCACATACAAGGATTTTTCTTTAAGTAGGTGCAATTGATAGGGTGAATTCCTTTTTATTCTACCTTGGTGCCATGTATCATTCTATCTCATGTATCTCAAGGTCTCTCTCACGTATAACCATGTATATAAAAATGACTAGCTTCTTCCATGTATTAATGAGTATAGAGGAAGAGAAACTATATAGAAAGGTTTAGTATCTTGAACTGGTGGTATATTGAAAAGTGAACCATTTGGGAGACATAAGGAAACATCACTACTATCTTAAAAAAAAAAATTCAAAATACTAAAATAAGTTTTCACATTACTTGACTAAATGGAAAATACAAAGAGAAAACAAGCTAGGAAGCAAACAAAAGTTCATAAGTATGTAACACTAGATAATGATCTTTATTTCTAAGAAGCTAGTGAAGGTGATAGAAGCAAATTGAAGTTCAAAAGTGCATAAAACTAAATAAATATATTTAGTTCCTATAAGTTAAAAATATTTATGAAGATGGAAAATTATTAATACTAAGGAGCTACTTGCAAACAATTCTAAAAAACATAAATGCATGTGAAGATCATTTTGAAAATGTGTTACATTTTCTATAGATGTTGTGAGGATAGTATATATAGAATTAATTACTCTTGACATCTTTAAGCATACAAAGGGGATTCAAATGAAATATTTAAGGACAATACCATGATGGAAAATTTGTGTTGTCACATAAATGACATTAAACTTATGATGAAAAATGTTTTTTGTGATACAAGCGACCTTATCAAAGGGTATATTTTACTTGTGACACTAGTGATTTGAACACTGTTGATGATAGTAGTGTTTGTGTTAAATATGATAATCATGATCTCATGCTTTGTCTTATTAATTATGTTAGACATGTAAAAGGCTATGCCACTGAAGAACATAATGGTGAAGAAATTAGGTTCATTGAAAAGCACACCAAAGGAATTAGCTCAAAATTAATGAAAATAATGGGTTATAATAGCATAGGATTGGAAAAAATGAGCAAGTTATAATAAATTCCATAAATAAAAACATAAGGCCTAAGAATGAGGGCTTTGGTTTTATCAGTCAAATTGGAAATGGTGAGACCAACTTATAAAAATATAAACCCATGGAAAGAATAAAATTCCTAGAATAAATTGTTGCAGTCATTGTGGATGATTTGAACATATGAAAACTAGGTTTTGGAATCCAGATCTTATGTAATTTTTGGTGGAAATAATCCCTCTCAGAAATATTATTAGAATAGAGATAAAATTACCAATAAAATACATGTTGATTATGGATGGATGGATGTAATAGAAAGGGGCAAAATGAAAGAAATATTTTGTGGATTTTATTAAAGAATATTTTATTCTCATAAGAGAGCAAGGATACAATGAAATCTATTGTTTGATAGAGACTATAGTTCTCCCATGGAGAAATACAATCTTGGGATTTGTTAGGTGCATGATTTTTTGCATCAAAATTTATAGGTGCGACCCAAATATGCTTGGAAAGCCTATAATGATAGAGCTTGTAGTGAAACATCACATGGAAGATTTTGAATGTGTGATAAAAGGTACCAAATAAATATCTAGAGAAAAAGATAGATCTAATGCCAAATCTATAGTAAGAGCCAGATTTTATTTAATTTTAATATCCTCGAAAGTAAAAATGAAGGGGGGCTAGTCATTTTTTATATAAAAGGTGCATTTTTTGTTGTGCACATCTTCAAATATTTTCCATACCAAATAGTGTAATAAGGGGGAATTTTAGGTACTTATTACATCATTTGATTATGTAATTATTACAACTTGAGAGATGTTATAATTATTACTACACCTCATAAGAGGTTGCTGAATAGTTACATCTCATAGGAGGTTGATAAATAGTTACATCATTGAAATACACTTACATATAGGGCTAAAACTATCACTATATGATGCTACCTTGATTATAAAATTTATGTACTATATTTCTTGATTTTGTTCTATTTTAGATCCAGATTATTGAATTTAGATTTTTTATATTGTTTTGTAATCTTTCAATCAATTTTAGTGTGGCTTTTGAAAAAATGTTCTAATTTACACTTTTTAGTTATAGAACCATTGAAAAAGTAGGCATAATTCATAATTGTAGCATTACACCTTAGATTTAGTGTGATCATCAATATCATAGGATACCCTTATTGATTTAGCTATTTTACAATTTCCTATTTTGCTTTGTAATAAAATTTGCAAAGATAGGAGATTGATTGCCTTTGTAACTACAATATATGATAAAATATTATCTTATTTAAGTACTTTAGGCATGAAAATTAACATGCATATAGCTAAACTGTAAAAAATCTTATTTATTTTTATATCCTCTTGATCTTAATTTCAAAAATAAAGGAAAACTACTTTCTTGCAAGCATTTAAACAAAGAAATTATGTAGAATTATGACTTGCATTCTTAAAAAAAAAATCACTTGAATTTTCATCCTTCATAAACATCTATAGTATTTAGCATAGGAATGTAATCTTTAAAACCCTAGGTATGTGTTTAATTAACCCATCAAACCAAATATTTAGGCCCATGAATGTACCCTCAATATCGAGTGTGATCCCACATAGAAATTGACCCTCCATTTGTGAGTTTTTTTTTATTTTCTATGATCACAAGAATGTACATTAATAATTCAAAATTTTATATTTAATTTTTATCACAAAAGTACCAAAAACCTAATTTCCTCTTGCTTCTATCAATTTCCCATCTCACTTGTAATTAGTCAATACCATTGCAATATATCTAAAAGCTTATGTAACAAAACTTACTAGATAAATTTCATAGAGGAGACTATATAAATAGTGTATGGCATAATCTCAGCTTCATAATTATACTAATATATATAGAAGAAGGAATATAGTCTAATAAAAAAATAAATGTAACATAAAAAATAGTTATAGACAATTTTGAGTTTATTTATTCCAATGGTGGCATTTGAATTAAAAGTTGATACTTGACCTTCAACATCATGGGTTAATTTTGATCATGATGTCTCCATAGAAGTAGAGAAAAACATAAAAAAATACCCATATACCACAATAACCATGGACTCTCTATTCATAACCTCATGATATTATTCATAATATCAAGTGGTTTTTTGTGAGTGCTTTGAAAAAAACATATATCAATTACATTGACAATAGAATCCCTAGCTTGGATGGCTATTTCTAGATTGGGTGTGAAGTATGTTATTGTCTTGGTGAACTAAAGGTGACTCTAACATGTTGTGAAAAGGATATGGAGGAAAGAGATCAATTTTTCATATGACCATTAGATTAGAGGTACAATCATGTTTTGTACCTTGAAAATTGTGTTGTTGTACACAACCATACTTGTACATATTATCTAATATATGCATTATTATTTGCATAAATTTATATGAAACTACTTTTTGTTTATAACTTTTTTATATAAATTTTGTCTAGAAAATCTAAATGGATGAAGTTTTAATTTTTAATAAAAACCAAAAATAATTTTGGATGTATCATTATTTTCAAAAACACAAATATTACTTCAAAAAAAAACAAGTCATAATTATTGTATGATCCTTGTTATGATAGTAATTAGTATTGTTTTAATTATTAATGTTTCATTGCATTTTTTAAGGTGCTTCATTAAATTCTCCTAAATCATAAAAATAATTACAATGAAGATTTATTACAAGCATCCACCCCATGGATCGCACCATGAGATGACAAGGGAAGTTGGTCAAAGAAATCATATGATGGAGATTTGAGGTAGGAATAGACTTTTGGGTTGTGTGATTCTATTTATTTCTCAATTTATAGAAACTAGTGGCCTATGTTATTCTCAAATGTATTTTTAATGATAATTAAGTCAAGCCCCACCATTGGGTATAGTCAAGGAGCCTTTTGGTTATAACTAAGATGAATATACCATGGTGGGGGTGGATAAGTAAAAAGGCTTTAATATGAATTGAATTTCTTGTGGGTGAGATTGTAGACATAGGTACTACCCACATCTTCTTGGCTTCATATATCTTGCTCCATCATCCATCATCTCCTCACCAAACTAGGGGATTCAAATAGGAGGAATTCAGTAGCCCTGGGATAAAAAATGGACTCTCATAGAGCCTTGATCTTAAATAGTTTCATGGGCCATTCATAGGAAATTAAGAAACCTTAATCACCCATGAGTTTAATCTTCCTTTGACATTTGTTCTAATGGGATGCAAGTTAATATTCCCAACCATGTGTTAATGGTCCCAAATAATCAGGACATATAGTTATATTAAGGCACTTCCAATAATTAATGCATATGCACCATTAGATATTAAATCTATGAGGGGTTCTAACTTCAATATATGGAGAAAGGTGAATAAGCATCAAGTTTGATGAGCACCATAAATGCTCATTTTATATACATTGTTAAGGGGCATCATCATCGGTTTATTTTATTTTTTATTTGTGGAAAACATCCCAAAAGGGATGCCACTTTCGGGTAAGACCCAAGGAGGCAGGGGTATCCATTCCACCAAAAAATCCCAGGACTCGGACCTGGCCTACCACCTTTGACATACTCAAGGAGCAAACAAACACACAAAACCAATTTAAAAATAAGTAAATAAATAAGTAAATAACAACAAAAATAATAAAATAAAATAAAAAACATGCTCCTTGAGTGTGTCAAAAATAAAAGCACAACCAAACACACACACAATAAGATAAAAGAAACCACAACACGAACCACATAGAAAAACACAAGAACCACATAACAAAACACAAACAAGACAAAAACAACAGAACACTACAAAGACATAACCCAAAAAAAACATGAAAAATAAACACAACCAAAACCTAAAATATTAAAAAAATAAAAATAAAAAACAACCAACAATAGATAATAAAAAAAAAACAAAAAACATAGAAAACACTCACACATAAAAACACGAATTAACACAAACAAAGAGAAACACAAGAACAATAACAAAAAACATAAAAAAAACACAAAACAATAAAAACACAAGAACAACAAAAAACAACACAAAGAACACAAAAACAAAACAAAACAAAAGAACACACACACACACCTTAAAAACTAAACAAAAAAAGAAAAATTAAAAAAGATAAAAAAAATTGAACATAACAATGACCTATCTAGACCAGAAGACTATTAAGGCAAGAATCAACAAAGGAAACAAAAGAAAGAATAGAGTGAGCTAGGGAACTAAAAAACCTGAATGAACCAAAGAGAAGCAAAAAAAATCAAGAAGAAACTAGGTACCTTCAGAACTGGAGCCATCCAAAGAAATGATAGAAAGAAGAGCTTCCCTAATTTGCGAAGCCCACCATCTAGGAGGGTGGCCATAACAAGTAAGATCACCTTTTCCCAAAGCCCAATTAGCTAAAGCATCAACACTCTTGTTTTGATCTCTGACCACATGATTGTAATCAACTTTCAAAAATCCCATCCTGGATTAATTGAATCTTCTCAATAATTCTTTTTATTCTCTAATCAACCTTATGATTCTTGGAAGGAGTCTTCAAGAGATTAATCATAAGTTGAGAGTCAGAACTCAACTAACACCTTTTCCCATCCAACCTTAGTAGCCTCCTGAAGGCCTCTCAGGATACCATACCCCTCAGCAAGGTTATTGGAAAGAATACCCAAATTCTCAGCAAAAGTAAAAACCAGGGAGCCATCTGAAAGTCTACCAATTCCTCCCACACTGGCTTTTCTAGGGTTCCCTCTAGAGGCTCCATCAGTATTGACTTTTCCAAAATTCTTAGGAGGAGGTTGCCAATTTCTTGTCCTATCCATCTTACTAATACTCACATTCCCTTTAATTTGGTTGCCCTTAGAAGATTTAATCTTCAATATTTGCATCACTTGATCCCATCTTTGGTGGGAGTTTTGGGGGTGATTAAGGAGTTGATGGACTGATTCAACTAAGTTGGCTATGGTATTTTGCCAAATATAGTGAATATCCTTCCTATCTTGATTAAAAATTTGTTTATTCCTTTCATTCCAAATATTCCAAAGAAGAATGGTAGAACCCATCCAAACTAACTACCTAATAAAATGATCAACACCCTCTTGATTAGGCCAATCCCTCCAAAGTTGTTCAAAAGTAAAAAAATTGGACCACTGTAAGCCAAGTAAAGTGGCCATTCTCCTCCATAGCTCAGAGGCTAAAGTACACTCAATAAAAATATGGTTGAGATTTTCTACATTCTCTTCACACATTTCACATCTAAAAGGGCCATGAAAACCACGCTTCATAAGTTGCTCACCAGTAAGCACCCTACGATGCAATAAAAGCCAATTAAAGAACCTCACCTTAGGCTAGAGCTTTTGAGCCCACAATTGAGAAAATATGTCAGAAGAATGGTTGGGATTATTATGGCATAAGGTCAAATAACCTTGAGCAACTCGAATACTCACCCTTAGTAGTGTTGTTCCATCCAAAACAATATTTTTCATGGGACCAAGAGAGGGATCTCATATGAAGGATGCCTTGGATATCTTGTCTTTGCCTTTCTGGGATTTGAATAGGCCAGTCCTCAATAGGGATCCAATATCTACCAACCTTTGAATTACCAAGTATGGTACCGATAGTAATTAGCCACCTTTATCCAGTTAGCTCGGTGAAGCTCCTCCATCCAAGGCCTCCAATCGAGAAACCGAGTTATCAAAGGCTTGTGACCATCCCAAGAATCTATCCAAAAATTTGCCTGTTGACCATTATGAATGATCCAAAATAAATTTTTCTTTATCAAATCCTCACCAGTCTTAAGAACTGCTAAAATGGGAGAACCTTTGGTAGGAAGTTGATAGCGAACAAGGTCTTCAGGACTTTTGTTCTCAGCATATTTAGCATAGAGATTATTGGCCCAAAGAGCATTGGGGTTATGCAACATCCTCCAATATAATTTAGTAGCTAAAGCTTTGTTGTTATTAATAGAAGACCAGAATCCTAACCCCCTTCATTCTTAGGAAGACATAAAGTATCCCATTTCACCAAGGCCCATTTTCTTTTCTCCTTAGTACCACTCCAAAGGAAACGATGACTGATTTGATCCAATTCTCGAAGAACAACCTTTGGAATATTCAAAATGGAAGATACATAAATAGGAATAGCTTGAAGGACTGATTTTACCAAGGTGATTCTACCCCAGAAGAAAGCCACTTGTTGGTCCACTTTCCAATTTTCTTCTTGACTTTGTCCAACAACCAATTCCAATATTTATTTTTTTGCCTTTGAATATTTATGGGAATACCTAAATAAGTGATTGGAAGGGAGGTCTTCTTATATCTTAATTTATCCAAGACCATGGATTCCTGTCTAGCAGAGCAGTGAAAGAAAATAACTTTAGATTTGTCTTCATTGATCAACAGCCCAAGTAGCCTTAGAAAAATAGCTAATGATTTGCTTAATATTAGAAGCTTCCTTAACTGTAGCTTTACCTAAAAGAGTAGAGTCATCCACAAATTGAAGATGAGAGATAGGTCTAGCTCCATGAGCAATGGTAACTCCCTCAAGGGTTTTGTTTTCCCTCTTTTTGGTTATAGTCCTACCCAAGCATTCAACAAGAATGATGAATAAATAAGGGGATAGCGGGTCACCTTGCCTAATACCTCTGGAAGCTGGGAATGACTGAGAAGGCCTACCATTGATAAGAACTAAGTAGGAAACTGAAGAGATACATCCCATAATCCAATCCATCCAATCCTTAGAGAAACCAAATTGCCTCAAAACTTTGATAAGGAAGTGCCAATCCACTCTGTCATAAGCTTTGGATAAGTCTAACCGAATGAACATGGAAGGAGATTTTTGCATATCCATGGAATGGATGGCTTCCTAAGCAAGAACTATCTCATCTACTATTTGACGCCCTTCCACATAACCCCCTTGCTCTGGGGAAATAATCTTATGCAAAAGAGGCTTCAACCTTTCTGCCATGATTTTAGTAATGATTTTGAGAAGAACATTACATAAAGCAATAGGTCTAAAAGCTGAGATATGATCAACCTCTTGAGCTTTTGGAACAAGAGTAATATAAGTTTTATTGATAACCTTCAAAATTTCTTTGGCTTTCCTGGCTTCTTCCACCACCTCTAATAAATCAACATGAAGGATATCCCAGAACTCTTGGTAGAACTCAATGGGAAAACCATCAGGACTTGGGGTTTTCCCTTTTGCATTTTAAAAACTACTTGTTGAAGCTCATTGATAGTAATAGGAGCAGTCAAAATAGAGTTCTCCTAAGTGATAAGAGAAGGGATTGCTTGAAGAACATTTTGTTGAGAAGTTGAGTCAAGAGGAGTAGCAACAAAAATATTGGAAAAGTAATCAACAACAATAGAGTTCATGCCATCCCAAGTATAAACAACATCTCCAGAATCTGATTTTAAGGAAGAAATAAAGTTGTGAGATCTTCGAGCTAGAAGATATTTGTGGAAGAAATTTGTGTTTCGATCTCCTTCTTTGAGCCATTGAATTCTAGATTTTTGCTTCCATAATATTTCTTCTCTTTTTTCCCATTCCTCTAACTGAGTTGTGAGTTTAATTTCATTCGCACTTCTCTTCTCTGTGAGGCCATCTAAATGGATTTTCTTATTCAAATTTTCAAGATGAGCAATAACTTCATGTTTTTTTTATGAACATCCCCAAACTCTTTCCAGTTCCAAGTCTTGATTTTGGATTTAATGTATTGCAGTCTTTTGGCAAAATAGAACATCTTAGTCCCATGCCTAGGTTTACCTTCCTTCCACCATTGTTGCACACGAGGTCTAAAGGAAATGTCTCTAAGCCACATTAATTGAAAATGAAAAGGAGAGAAACTCACATTGGTTTTCCACATTTCCACCATGACTGGCCAATGATCCGAACCAACATTATTAAGAGTCTTCACTTTAGGAATGTGACCATGGATTAAGAAATTTTTAGAGAGCAAAAACCTATCCAATCTCTCCATTATACAAGCTAAGCCTTGCCTTCTGTTAGACCAAGTCATAAGGCCATTATCTGGTTGGATGTCCACAAGATGGAGGTTTGCAATATATTCACTCATGAGGTCAGTGCTTTTGTCCAAATTTCTATTTCCCCCCTTTTCTCATCCAGAGAGAGGATGGTATTGAAATCTCCTCCGATCAAGATCCAAGCTTCAGGAAAATGAGAGATAATATGAGTTATATCCTTCCACTATCTTCTTTTTTCCTCCAAAGTAGTCGGAGCATAAACAGTAATGCAGAGCATAATTTGGTTGGAATGTCTACTTTGAATAGCTATAGCCAACAGACCCCAACTGCCAACCATATGGTGAATAACTACCTCTTTTGGGTCCCAAAGACAAGCAATGCCACCAGAAGTCCCTTGGGAACCGAGGGAAACCACTTTTCCAGTCGGCCAAATTTTACTGGCAATTGAGTCCATATCCTCCATTGACATCTTTGTTTCTTGAAGGAAAACAAGATGTGGATGATTTATCTGAATCATTCTTCTAATTTCATTTTGTTTTGAAAGACTCCCTTTGAGTCCTCTAATATTCCAAGTGATGATCTTCATTAATACCAGGGCTAAAAAATTTGGGAAGGGCATTAATCTTACCTTCCTCTACAAGCTTTTCACCTTCTTTTACCATATGATATTGATTGGTCTTGCGACTTGCTTTTTGATTAGAATCCATCTTCAATTTTTTTCCCTGTTTCTTGACTTATTCCAATTGAATCTGAGATGGCTTCTAACCTTGAAGAATGCTCGTACACAGCCAAAATTTTACTAGAGGGTTCAACGGAGTCTATATTGGGACTTGTATTATTTGAAGTTTTGACATTTAAAAGATTGTTTTTCTTGTGTAAATTTTCTCCCTTTTTTCTCGTTGAAAACCTTTGATTTGTTGGTTTGTCTCTGAGTTCTTCCCTTCATATTTAAATTGTGTTTCTAAGATTTTTGTTTCCATTATTTCCTCTTCCTCACTTGGGACATCATTTGTGGAAAGGATTTCAAACATATTAGCAGATGACTTTGATTGATCCTTCATAACTAGTTTTTTCTGAGTGTTCTTCTTCTTAGGTATTTGGAAACCTTCTGAGTTTATATCTTCTTTCTTTTGATCAGGAATTTTATTTGGGCAAGCACTGGCCAAATGACCATATTCATGGCAAATTCTACAATGAAAAGGAATGTTCTCATAGTCCACTACTTGCTCCCAAGTGTCTTCCCCAAATTGTAATGTGATATTTTTAGGTAGGGGTTTGTCAAAATCCATTAAAACACAAATCCGAGCATAAATAATATGTTCAAAATTTTGAGTACAATCAGTAGTCATCATAAAAGTTCCTAAAGAGTTTCCAATTGAAGAAAAAATAGTAGGATTCCAAAATTCAATAGGGAGGCCAAAGAGTCTAACCCACACGGGAGCTATAGAAGGCATCTCTTCTTCGACTTTAAATTTAGTATGCTAGGGCTTCATGAAAAGCCCTGCCCTTCCAAAAAACCAAGGACCCCCTTGAAAAGTTTTCTCTCTATCTTCATTATTAGAAAATAAAACAAGAAAATAACCATTTGGATAAATAGAGATTTGTAACTCACCTTTAGTTTTCCAGCTTTTTGCAGCCCATACTTTGAAAGCAGATAGGCTTGGATGAAAACCCATGAACCAACAAATTAGTCCTCTTTTTCCAAATCTTCAATGCCAGTCTGAATGTTACCCATATCAAGCTTAACAATAGGAGTTCCATCAACTACTTTAAGACATCCTGACTCCATTTTCCTGGGATCAATCTTAGGCATTCTTAGAGGTTTATGGGAAGCCCTAAGATTGATATTAGCATTGGGTTGAGGTTGTCCACCACGAAGGGCATCCCTAAAATTCATTTTTGGGGCTGAGTCTTCAAAATTCTTACCCTTGACAGGGGTTTTCATAGTAGAATTATTTTGTGGGTGCACCTTAGCACCAGATTCACTTGAGATATGAGCCATTTTTTGATCAACTGCTTGAAACTTGTTTCGTGATCTCTTTAATCCTTGCCCTAGACGTCGTGGAAAGGTATGGTTTTCACTTTTCTTTTGTGCAGCAAATTGGAAGTCGTTGTCACTCAAGTTCACAGTATGATATGTTGAAAGACAAATTTCTAATCCATATTAGATCCCCTGCAACATTTCCTACAAAAATATTGGCCACTAGAGCTCGAAGGTCCTCAAAACCAACCTTTGGAGCTACTTGCACTCAACCCAGATGAAACCCTCGCATAGCCGCTTGCCAAAAATCTCGTTCACACATAGGGATGCGCTAGGATCTGTGTTGCTCCAAATGATATGAAAATTGGTGGAGACGTTCTAGGGTTTTTCAGGCATCTACCCTCAAAATTTCAGCTCAATCCGAGTCCGGATGAGTGAGATATGGCCGAAACAAGTTCGATAGTTTTCACTTCTTTTGAGATTAACCTTAACCTATTTTGGTGTCATCATTGGTTTAATTAGCATTAGCAATATATTTTCATTTAACTTATGCATATAATTTATGGAAAATCTGGTATTATTCTTAATGGGTGTTTTTAGTGGAAATTGTGTATAAATACAGGTTTTATTACTAATATGTTATTTTCTATTTTACACCCCACTTGGACCTGGTATGCTTCTTCTTCAATAATTCTAAGGCATATTAGAAAGGTGCCTTACTCTGGCACCTTACTCCCATACATGGGAGGTGCCTTACTCTGGCGCCTTAATCCCATACATGGGGAGGTGCCTTACTGAGGTAGGTACCTTACTCCCATACATGGGGAGGTGCATTACTGAGGTAGGCACCTTACTACCATACATTGAAGACATCCACATTGGAGATGCCATATGACCAAGTCAACATTGACTAGGTTGACCAAGGGGCTAAGGAGGAGGTTGCACGTGAAGAAAAAGGAGAACTATTTTAATCATGCATTTATCAAATAGAATAAAGTATTTTTATTATTATCAACCGATTGGTTGGTTGACCTTGTAAATCTCTTAAAGTATTATTTTTAGGATGCATTAATTTAGGATTTGTTTATTACGTACACCTAAGGATTTTATATACTTATCCTTATGTGAATGGACATGTTTTAAAATAGAGAAATAAAATCTATGTAGAACCAATTGTAATTAATCACGTCATGTGATTAAATTATATTTGTTTGTTATTGTAACAATATTTGGCTATGATTTATATAAAGACACAGACCAGATGAACAAAGGAGATGAATGATTAATTTACACAAAAAAAAATTATTCCATTTCATTCTTTTTTTAATTGATTAAGAGTGCAACTCCTCTTACTCAAGCAAGCTCTATATAGCTAGCCATACGGACCTGGAGCTTGGACCCACTCCCTACAATAGTCCTCCCATGTTTCGTTTTTGTTCTTTATTTTTATTAGATTAAATTAGCTATTTTATTTCCTACTTTGAATAATTTAGTTGTGTGTGTTTATTTTACTATATTTTATTTATGTACTTTATCTTCAGCACTTTCATTTTTGTTATAATTTATTTATTTAATTTTCTGCACTTAGTTTATTTTGTTTGGCTAACTTTAAAATGCACGAACATCCCCCACCAAACTAAATAAGGTACAAATGGATTCATTCCCCAACACTGCAGGCATATACTATGTATGACACTCGTAAGTTTATGAACTTACTAGATTGATAATTTATGGAAGAGAAATGATTGTTTTTCAAGACATGATTTCTGCTCACCATTTTGGTGCGGTTGTCAGGGAGTGTCTAAACTATAGTGTTTTGATTTACAGGTCAGATAAAAATCCCATTTAAAATTTACTATAGATATTTTACCTGAGAAGTGTGAGACCACCAAGGGCCTTTTTATAATACCAGAAATAGTTGTCAGCATAGTTAGAGCCAAATCCCATAGGCAATAGTTTAATTTTATCATCTTCTTAGGTAAATACGAGGATGAACCTAGTGTACCATAATTAAGTGTAGACGTAGAAATAAAATGTGTTGTTGAAAAAATTTAGAAAATCAGGTGATGAAGGATTTCCATCAAGTTCTGAATGGTTTCAAGAAATCAAAAGGAATAACACAACCCAAATATAATTAAAAAAATTAGGGATGTGTTTTTATACGAAAACTATTGAGAATTATGCCTCCAAAAGCTTAGTTTTAATGATTGAAAATTATTTTAACAGGCTTAACACTTTGCAACATATTGGAAAATTATTTTAATGATGTAGGAAAAATGACAAAGTTGAATTTAAAAGAACATGTTGTTATGGAGTATGCTTTTCACTTGTGCTTAAGGCAACCTAGTGAATCAAAAACAAGCATATGTTTTTGAAATGTTGTTATGCCCTATTTTATTCAAAGTGCAAGCCGTAGGTAGTCATTTTTTGGCCTGCACATTTTGTTGAAATGTTGAAAGAGTTTGGTTATGAGGCCCTGAAATAAAATACTTTTCTCATGCCACAATGCATCAAACTAGTTGATCAGGAAGGAGACGATTTTGAGAAGATTATTTTAGATGTAGGCATGGGGAGGATCCCACCTTCATCAATGCCACAAGCATCACAATGAATGCTAGTTGCACTGTTCATGAAAAAAAATCATGTGCTAGAAAGGCTCCAAAGTTAAGAGCAAATAAAAAAATAGAGTTTTATTTTTGCTACTTGTTGGAAGAGAGTATCCTCTTTCCCGAGGACCAGCTTGGTCCAGAAGGGAAATGAGAAATCTCCAACCGGTAGCTAAATAAAATAGGGGAGGAGCCCAGAAGTAATCGAATGTCAAATATCTGCAAGAAGTCCACATGGTTCCTGAGCATGAAAAAAGAAAAAAATAAAAAAAATCATATGCATGGAGCTCATCGTGGTCAAAAAAAAATAGCACATATATATCAATGGTGTGTCTCATGAAAATGTCACACCTAAAAACCAAATAGATGTTATGGATGATGATTTTAAAAAAATCAAGTATTTCTACCTCACTCCAGGAAATGAAATAGAGGATCACAGTGCTGCATTAATTCTACCTACAAAGAAAATAATTTAGAGTGGGAGATCATCTTGATTCGAACGCATGAGTATCAGGGTCGTATAAAGTCTAAATTAGTTGAAAAAAAATAAAAAAAGAGAAGGGTGACATATTCAAGAGCACACGGTGAGAAGTAGTGATGCACAAAGTTGTTAATCACGATAATCCTTGTAATGCATCCAAAGAGTTAGCATTCTTGAGATACGTCAAAGCCAGATTAAGATATTTTTTATATGTGTTGTTAATGATGAGCTGGGTGTTTTACAGTTGGAGCTATTAGATATTGACTACTATCAATCCTCTAATATGTGTATATGGGATGCAATTTTTTTTTGCACAACCTCCACTTCCTAATGGACAGTGTCAATACATAATTTTTACGACAATATTACATTCTATAAAACAAAAATGTGAAAAATAATACATAGAGGAAATAGAGTCTCACTATGGTGGAATGGAATGCAAAATTTGCAAAGAGATGGTGAGGATCTAAAATCCTGGATAAATCTACTGTCACAGTGCATAAATTTAATTATTTTCCACAAACAGTTGGGTGGAGAAGACGTTCTAGTATACAACATAAAAAAAAAAAAAAAAATCCCAGGGTGGATCGGTGATATTTCTCTAGCTTGGCCATCGAATTTTAAAATCCCCAATTCACATGGTTGTAGTTGACATTCCATTATTCGGTGCAAATGATAATTAAAAAAAAAATGATAAGCCAAGGGCTGTTCTGGTCATGGCAGAACAGACGAAAATAAAAAAAGAAAAAAAAATAGTTAGAATTTTATTAGTTTTTTATGTTTTTTAGGACAAAATGAAGTGTGGAGATGTCATACCAACAACTTTTAGAAGTGTCTTAATCTACAAGCAGGTGCCTTACTATGGTGGCGCAGTGATGGTGCGGCACCTTACTCTAATGGCACGATGGTGGTGTGGCACCTTACTCTGGTGGTGTGGTGGTGGCATGGCACCTTACTCTAGTGGCACAGTGGTGGTGTGGTGTCTTACTAAAATAGGTGCCTTACTGAGGTAGGCACCTTACTAAAGTAGGCTCCTTATTGGCATAGGTGCCTTATTGAGGTAGGTGCCTTACTGAAGCAGGCACCTTACTCAGGTAGGTGCCTTACTGAAGTAGGTGCCTTACTTAGGTAGGTGCCTTACTGAAGTAGACGTCTTACTCAGGTAGGTGTCTTACTAAAGCAGGCACCTTACTAAAGTAGATGCCTTACTAAAGTAGGTGCCTTACTCAGGTAGGCACCTTACTTAGGTAGGCACCTTACTAAAGTAGGCACCTTATTCAAGCCGACACATTGCTCCATAAGAGGAGGTATGCACTTCTCAATATCCATCAACGAAGGGATGCACCACTCAATGTCCATCAATAGAGGTACTTGATCACAGTTGGAAAAAAAAGGCACCTTGATGTCATATGTCAAGAGTGCATTGACTATTTCAAAAAAAAAGGAGAAAAAAAGAGAAAAAAAAGAAAAATAAATTTGCACATCATCTATCTTGCTCAGCATAAAATTTCTTTTGTTGCTTTCATGTGTTTTAGGGAAAGTTATTGTATGCAAGCTATAGGCATCCTGAGAGCCAGGGCCTAATAGGCATGGATTGCATTGAACTACATTTTAGTTTTCTTAGTTTTCATTTTGCAAGGGAAGTGACCTGATTGTATGAAAAATAGGCATCTTGGAGACAAAGCCTAAATCGACTCAGCATCCATGAACCTGGACATTTTTTTTAGAGATAGAAATTCAACTGTTTTCATCTGGATGATATAGTCCCCATCTGGTCATGGACATGGGTGTTAATTTCCTGCAAAGAGATGAGGTACCTACCTCTATGCCTGGACAAAGCAGACACTGATGTAGCATGATAATTTTTTTGGAGAGACTGATCAAATCTGCAATAGTAGATAAATCAGTGACTGTTTACTTCTCAATAGTAAGAAGGTTCCTTGAATACTCATTTCTAGAAATGCTTAACTTCTATTAGAAGCCATAAAAAAAAAAAAATCGAATAGATGGAAAAGAAAAGAAAAAAGAGTGCTTAAAAATATTTGTAGCTCTTCCTGGAGAAGAGAACTATAGATCCACTTTATCCCAGCATTGCTCAAATTTTTCTCCCTAGATTGGGGTTTCCTATTGCTCAGTTTGGGACTTGATGTTTAGAGGGCTGCAAACCTATTGCACATAAGGACCTGTTACTGGTGATGAGGGTGTCACCAATTTAAGTGGGGGAGGATTTGGGTGAACCTATTCCTAATGATGAGGATGTCACCAGTTTAAAGTGTGGGAGATGATGGGTGAACCTGAATCTTCAAAAAGAAAAAAAGAAAAAAAAAGTGGTAACTTATGGCTACGATGATGGACTTGTTAAATTCCACACTTACAAAATAATACCTCAATGAGTAAGATTAAATAATCTACCATTTGGAATCTGTGTAGAAAATATTAATCAATGGAAATTTAAACTGCATCATTTTCTAGATTTTCATGCTTCGAGAAAATGACATCTTCGTGGATTGATGAGGGTCATTGACGGTTGGTCATGATGTGTTTAAATTAATGGTTTCACTATTGTAGTTTTTCAAACACTCAGAGGAAGAACACCGATTTCTAGTGGTGTGGATGATGAAGGATTTCAAGAAAAAATAATAATAAATTCTCTAGGAGCACCAATGTCCCAACAATATTTTTTGGAATACCTTGGTTATGGGCAGCATGGAAATGTTTTACACCACCAGCATGCTACAAATCAGAATATGTGAAATTCACCTAGGTATGTACTTTGTTTTTCTTTAATTTTATGAAGAGCTATTTTGAAAATAATTTATTTTCTAATATTAGTAAATGCCCTTTAAAATTCTTTCTATTAAAATCTTCCATTATAATTCTAGTGCATGACATGTCTCAGATGAGAAAAATCATTACCCCAAAAAAATTTAAAAAAAAAGGAAGGGGAAGAGCTATGGCATTCATGTGAAAATATTTGGCATTGTTTCATTGTCGCATTCTGAGAAATACATCAAGTGGAGTGCCAAAGAAAGAAAAAAAAAAGTGTATATATATTTTTCAAGCAGATGACTTCAACACTTGACTTCTATGGATTTGCAATCCATTGGTTTTAATAATTACATGGCATCATGTATCCAAATAAATGCAATGCAGTTCTCAATGAAAAAAGAAAAAAATAGTAGTTCTTAAAGAAAAATTAAACGGTATTCAATGGAGGAAAAACATCAATGCCAATGAAAAAAAATAGAGCAGTGTTGGGACGGCTTTCGACTGTTGGCTATGTTGATTTCTTGTAGCATCGATTGCACCTTCCTATCATACTTTTTCCAGCAACTATGGATTTCGTTGTTGTCATAGTGTGCTTCCACTGATGTCGTAGTGTTTAATAAAGAAAAAAAAAGTGTAGTGTGCTTAATGAAAGAAACAGAGATGCTAAAGAAAAAAAGAAGAAGAAGAGAAAAAAAATTAATTAAAAGTTTTAAAACCACAACAGATGGTATAGGAACACATGCAGCAAGAGGGAGTAATGATAATTGATTCCGGTAGTTAAATTCACTACCTGAAACAAGTAAGTGAGAGCGGAATGCAAACCACTGGAAAATAGATGGAAATTGGAGCAGAATAAAAAAAATTGTTTAGTTCCAATCCGACAGCAAATTCATGGAGGAACGAAAGAAGAACCCCCGCTCTAATCTGGAGCAATTACAGTTATAATTCTTGAGTGATATAGAAATCCATGAAAGTACAACATAGTTGTAGGAGTGGAAGGTAAAGAAAATACAACAAACCAAAAAAATGATTTTCTCACATCACTTCGGGTTCAATTTCAGAGAAAAATGGAAATCTGATGCCTGAAACAAAGAAGTGAGTAAAATAAAATCTATTGGTAGAAACAACAACTCTCAATGAAACAACAATGATCAACAGAAGACAAATAGCCATGCTCAAAAGAAAAAGAAAATAGAGCAATGCTCAATGAAAAAATAAATTATTATAATTCAAGGGGCTGATTTTCGGGGGTTGTTGTCATGAGGACGTGACAGTATTTAGATATGGGGGGATGATGAGCACCAAAAATGTTCATTTTATATACATTTTTAATGGGCATCATCATTGGTTTAATTAGATTTAGCAATATATTTTTATTTAACTTATGCATATAATTGATGGAAAATCCGATATTATGCTTAACGGGTGTTTTTAGTGGAAACTGTGTATAAATAAATGTTTTATTACTAATATGGTGTTTTCCATTCTAAAACCCACTAGGACTTGGTATGCTTCTTCTTCAATGATTCTAAGGCATATTGGGAAGGCACCTTACTCTAGCGCCTTACTCCCATACATGGGAGACGCCTTACTCTGGCGCCTTTCTCCCATACATGGGGTGGCACCTTACTGAGGTAGGTACCTTAATCCCATATATGGGGAGGTGCTTTACTAAGGTAGGAACCTTACTACCATACATTGAAGACACCCACATTGGAGATGCCATATGACCAAATCAACATTGACCAGGTTGACCAAGGGGCTAAGGAGGAGGTTGCACGTGAAGACAAAGGATAACTATTTTAATCATACATTTATCAAATAGAATAAAGTATTTTTATTATTATCAACCTATTAGCTGGTTGACCTTGTAAAACTCTTAAAGTATTATTTTTAGGATGAATTAGTTTAGGATTTTTTTATTACGTACACCTAAGTATTTTATATATTTATCCTTATGTGAACAGACATATTTTAAAATAGAGAAATAAAATCTATGTAGAACCAATTGTAACTAATCACGTCATGTGATTAAATTAGATTTGTTTGTTATTGTAACAATATTTGGCTACACATTGTATAAAGACGCAGGCCATATGAACAAAGGAGATGAATGATTAATTTACATAAAAATTATTATTCCATTTCATTATTTTCTTAATTGATTAAGAGTGCAACTCCTCTTATTCGAGCAACCTCTACGTAGCTAGCTAGGTGGAATATATGCGGTAGCTTGGGCCCACTCCCTGTAGTAGTCCTCCCCTATTTCATTTATATTCTTTATTTTTATTAGATTAAATTTATTTTTTTATTTCCTGCTTTTATTAATTTAGCTGTGTGTTTATTTTACTATATTTTTATTTCTGTACTTTATTTTCAGCACTTTCATTTTAGTTGTAATTTATTTATTTAATTTTCTGCACTTAGTTTATTTGGTTTGGTTGACTTAAAAATGCATGAACATCCCCCATCAAACTAAATAAAGTACAGATGGATTCATTCCCCAACATTGCAGACATATACTATGCGTGAAACTTGTAAGTTTATGGACTTACTGGATTGATAATTTATGGAAGAGAAATGATTATTTTTCGAGACATGATTTATGCTCACCAAATTTCATGCTAGCCATTGAATCCTTAATCAACAATTGATATTTTTTTTCATCTCAAGTAGATATATTGTGATCAATAGACCTGAAGTAAATCTTCCATATGAGAACCCACACTTCTCCCCTTAATAAAGGTTAGTGCAAGAAAAAAATCTCCATCATAGCTAATAATCGAACACATAGAAGATACTTATGAGTAGGTAAAGTAAGCACATAGAGGCAATAAAAAAGGGCTTGCCATTATCCAAAAAAGGAGTTATTAAAGTTGACTTTGTGGCCCATCTCATCATAGTCATCCACATGGTGACTTTATTAGTTGCCCATCACATAGATAAGCCTACCTTGCCAACCTACACATATTAGAAGTAAAGTCTTCACTTACCATCCAATTAGGGGATCATACTAGTTTCATCAATGGGTGAGACATTGCATAAAAGTGGATGAGGGCCTGGGAGAGCTCTGATGTATGGAACCTTGAACTAGTCAAGAATTCATTACACAAAAATCCTTCACACACCATACCAAGGAAAAATGGTAGCAACAACTACCCATATGAAGGCCCAAACACCTTCAAAATTAATGGCCCTAGATCTAGAGACCTAAAAACAATCACATTTAGGTGCAGAAAATTTATCGACCACAGATTCAAGATAGCATCTTGGGTTATTAGAGTAGACTTTTGGAGGGAAAATCCTCTTGGTCTTGGACTATAAATAGGTACATAAAATCTATTGTAAGGTATTGGGATCTACTTATCTTTACCTAATAACTAGATTGTATGCTCTTCCTTTCACCCTTTTCTCATTTGTATAACCGAGACTCAAATCTTGAGCCACTATCAAAGGAGCATCAAATCTCTTCTAACTACATGCCTTTGTAATTTTGATGCATATAGAAGTTATAGCTAATTTTGATTTGTCCTACTTCTCTTATATATTTTGAAATTCTTGGGTGTGAATTAAAGAGTGTGTTTTTATTTTAGTTATTATATTGTGGTGATTTTTCCTTCCTTCATGAAAAGTAGAAGGATTTATGTCTTTATGCATCACCTCTATGTCTTAGGATTTCTTTTTTTTCATTTTGTTTTATTTTCCTATCTACTTTTCATTTGTAGAAACATAGACCAAATCCCATGAGGTATGAAAGTTGTGTAAATATCACATCCGATGAGGAGAAAACCTCTACAATATATTAGAGGTTGCTTCACACAATTATTTTTCCATTTGTGGAGCTTCCTACTATGTTGCTCAACATGAGGTATAAGTGCCCAGACATGTCGATTTGTTGGCTTAAATAGCTAGGACACTTTGATATGACAACAATTAATTTGGTATGCCTAGTGGGATGAGCTTAATACATTTATCCAAAGAATCTAGAAGAAAAGTATTCAAAAATGACTCTGATGAAGGTCTTAGTCAACAACTTCCTTAAGCATCAAGAGATTCACTTGGTGATTTCATTGAAGAATGAAATACTCTAATGAAGTTGTCTATAAAAAAATAAGGCTAATATTTTGGTGCGGATATTTATCCCCTGGCTTATTGAAACAATGTACTCTTCACTTGGTGGCTTCATTTCCAAGAAAGACCCAAAAATACAAAAGTGAAAGATCTATCACTAGGTCCTTTTCTAGAACTAATGGAATTTTAGTAGAATCAACTCCAAAAAATATTCTTGTCCTAGAATGGTGAGGTCATTTAATTATTCCTATTTTACCTATCATATGAGATTTATTCCCTACCTCAATGCTCTTATATATATATATATATATATATATATATATATATATATATATATATATATATATATATTTATAAAATTTTATGGGAGAAGGTGTTATTACCCTAGTAGAACTCTTGCATCACCTAAAGAACTTGTGCATGGTGCATTTCATTGAAAATCTAGATATATCTCTAAGGTTGTTGATTGTTTCCTTTAGAGGGAAATATCAAGAGTGATGTATTAGTAAAGGTGCATATGAAAATAAAGGATTATTTCAATGTCTAATGTGATAAATTCTAGCAAAGGATTCCCAACGAGATTAGACCACCCCTAGGTATGACATTTATCTATTATTCAAAATATTTAATGGTAAAATAACTTGTGAAGACAAGAACACGACACTTAAATAAAATAAGGAAATCAAATAACACAAGGAAATACAAATATTGCACAAATGGATATATTCAATAAAATGGGGGGAGCCAATGAACTCCTTTGTTACAATCAGTACTCAATGTGAGTATTTGATACAATGATTTACAATGGCACTAGGGTTCTCCAAAACCCTAGCAATAACAACAAAGTGTCTTCAGATTTGGTGTGTCCTTGCTTCCAACAGGTTGAGTGGGCTTCGAGTATCCAGTGTGGGGCCACTCCAGCTTCAACAACCATTCAACAATGTGTAGAACTTGCAGATCTGCATACATAAAAATAGAACAAGGGGGTTAGTAATACCTATGAGGGCTCCACAGTGTGAGACCCTCAGACATCAATAAAACCCTAGTTAAAAATGAAGTCAAAAAGTATGCCAGATCAACAAATTATGAGATAAAATACATTCAAATGAGATATACCTTGCTTTCATTTTGTTGTTGCAGATGGCGTGGTGCAGCAGGCTCTGATTCATGTTTTTGTAGTTGCGAGGGAAGAGGACGTGCACTTGGCAGGCTCTGATGTGAGCTTCATAGGCTCTAGTGTGCACCTACGGGATATAGTAGGCTCTAGAGAGCACCTATAGAATACAATAGGCTCTGGTGAGCGCTTCGTAGGCTCTACAGTGAGCCTCGCAAGCTTGAAATGGCGCCTACGGGTTAGGGCAGAATCTACAAAAGCAGATCGAGGGGGTGGCGATGAATGCGGTGGATGGATGGGGGCTGTGACGGTGATGGAGGATGAATGGGGGATGGTTGGAATAGCATAAGTCTTGTTGGCTTAGCTAGGGCTTTAGATCTTTAAGATTCTATGCTAGGGCTTCACCAATGACTCCTCCAGGGTGCAATTTCTAATCTCAAGGTTCCCGTGGTTTGAGCATTTGCAAATGCCCTTATTTATAATCCAACCTAGGGTTTTCTTAGGGTTTTAGCCTTACACTTTTGATCGTGTGGCTAAGATTAAATTAGATCCTAAGGTTGAGATTACTTTTTGAATGTGACATGGATTAATGAATATGGACGGTGGAGATTAGAATGGATCGGACGGTTGTGGTTAATTGAGTTTATAAATATATATTTTATAATAAATATATTATAATATAATATAAAATATTATATTAAATATTAAATAATATAAAATAATATTAAAATAATCCCAATTAGGCTAGGAAATGGCGGGAAAGGGCTAAAATGGGCCTTTTGAATGTGGGAAGGGCTAAAGTGGGCCTTTTGAGGGTGGGAAAGGTGGAATTGGGCCAAATAATTGGTAGGAAAGGTGTATGGTGGACAAGTGGGTGGTGGAATGGTTAGGATGGAGGATTAGTGGCTATAATTTGGTGTCTACAGATGCCCCTTTTTGTACCATGTTGCATGAAACACAATATGGTGCAAAAATACGAGACACCTGCTTGGGCTATGGGCACAGAAGCAACTTCTCTCTGTCATTGGATTTGAACACTGATGTTGAAGACAAAAGAATAAAGAATTTTTTGGAATTTTGTAGCTTACCCCCTCAATTGGCGAATGAGTTATGAATGTATCTCACAAGCCAATTGAAAATTTTGTGCAAATAATGAATGATGTGGTGGATTTGTGCAATTGATGAATGAATGATGTGAAATGCAGATGTGATACCATTTTTGCCCCAACGGTGGAAAAGGGGTTGGTGTATAAGACCATGCAAAATGTGGATGATATGAATGATGTAAAATGTTATACCATTTTGCCCCAATGGTTGAGAGGGGGATTTGTCCAATGTAGATGTTTATGATCATGTGAGATGTATCCCGTCATGGGAGAATCATAATGTAATGTGGTTGCCCCATACTTTGGGTTGATTCGATGTTGTTGAATAAGCTGTCGTAATGGCGTCATTGAGTATGCAAGATATGAAGATGCAGGCTGACTAAGTCAACGCAGGGGTTGGGTATTGACTATGGAAATTTCTTCACCAATTCCATGATGGAACCAATCAAGCTTACCGGTGTCCTGTATTATGACTGTTGTCAAGTGAATGAGTGTTTGAGATTTTGGTTATCCATGTTTTCATGCCCCATGGAAGAGGACATCAATGACTGCCTTTTAGCAAATTGTTCTTGGCAAGGTTGTATTCCAAATTTGAGGTGCCAAATATGATTGTGATCTTTGATGATGAGATAATTGAATTTGATCATGGTCAAGTGTCCTTATTGTAGATTATTCATCTTACCGAATTTGCATGGATTGATATCGCTGCAATCGCCAAGTTTATAGAATAACCTACTAGATACGAGGTTCACTTGAATACTGGACAGATTGTGGATGAGATGATTGATGAAAATGAAAGATGTTGATGGAAGAATGCTTGATGGATGGTGGTTATGCTTTCGCAAAATGTGGTGTTAGTTGATGTATGATTTGCAGCTTGTGCTTCTTTGAGTTGTTCATTTTGCACATAACTGAGCGATTTATTGATTGAATGAACTCCAATTTTTGCAAAATTGTGTGAGATGATGCAGAATATGATGTAGAATGATCAGATGTGAGTTTTGTGAAAATTTGGATTGTTTTGCTACCTTTTGTGCCTTGATTTATGGATTTTGAATATTTGATTCGTTCTTGAAAATTATGCATGCAAAATGATTTTTGTTTTCACAAAACCTGATTTTATGATGTGCATGATGTGTGGATGAAATTTGGTGAAATTTGGAGGAGGTATGCTACTATTTTTATTGATTTTGTCTTTGTGCCATTTTTTCGCCAGGCGCACGGCTGCGCCTGTGGTGTCTCATAGGTGTGCCAGTGCACCTACAGGTGCCCAAGTGCATCTGTTGACTGTAGGCATAGACCTACGCCTGAATGCGCTAGGGAAAGCTATAAATAGCTTTCTGAGTGAATCTTGAGGCTCATTCGTGCATTTTGGACTTTGAGAAGTTGTGTCTGAGGGGTGGAGTGGGTGTGAGAGCTTAGTGAGGCTAGTGAGGAAAACTGCATGGAAGCTATGGCGGTGGAGGGATTGAATGCGACTGGCAGAGCTGAGGCACCATTTGCCCCGGTAATGTTTAAAAACACTTTTGTCACTTGTGCATTTATTATTATTTTATTTTTTATTTTTTTTCAATGGTATTAATGAAATTGTTTGTTGCTGCAGTTGAGGGACATAGAGCCTCGACATCGGTTTTCTCCTCTCATTCCTGGGATGAGGAAGAAGTTGACGGTTGATGACTAGGAGTTGTTGGGGAAGGTGGGCCTGGAGGGCATGGCGAGGCTAGATGTGGTGAGGGCCAACGAGGGGTATCTCTCGGCTTTGATAGAGATATGGGACCCAGATAGGGGGACGTTCCAGCTATCGACTAGGGAGGCTACCGTTACACTTGAGGATGTATACCACATTCTCAAGGTATCGGTAGAAGGGGAAAAGGTGGTGGTTGGTCGGGACAAGAAGGTCGAGATGGAGAAGATGTTCGGGGATCGGTGGTGGGAGGCCTAGATGGGAGATGGGGGTATATGCTATCTGAGCATGTACAAGGCAAAGGAGTTGGATGCACTCCCAACCTTGATCATGTTCATGTTAGCGAACATAGTGTTACCTAATAGCACTGGTTGTAGGTTCCCATGGAACCTATTGGGTTTGGTGGGTGATATATTGAGGGATCCCCAGGAGTATGCATGGGCGCCTACCTTATTGGTGTAGTTGTATCGGGAGTTGTATGAGGTGATTCGAAGGGAGAGGAAGGGGATTGGGTGTAGCTTCCTCCTTTAGTGTTGGGCTTGGGAGAATTTTGTGGTAGCTCGGCCCGAGGGGTTGCCATGTGAGTCATGGCAGATGGGGGAGCCTTATGCTAGGCGTTGGGCAGTGGCAGAGGAGGTTCAGTTGAGTCGGGAGGTGCACATTGGTTAGTGGTATAGAGATATGTGGTCGGGGTTGACTCGAGCTGATGTGGTATGGAGGCCATGGTGAGGAGCCCGATGGGATGGTGATGGGGAGCAGTTACATCGGGTGAGGTAGGCTCGATGGTTGGTTGGGTGGAGGGATGAGGAGGTGGAGTACTTCTAGTACTCATGGGTGTTGAGGCAATTTGGCTTGCCTCAGGGTGTGCCAGATGAGCTCGTGTTGTATCGATGTTGACGAGATGAGGGGATGTTGCCATGTGCGGAGCCATGGCGAGTGGTGATTGAGGATGATGAGGAGATGGAGATCCCTGATGTAGATGATGTTGGGGTGACTTGGAGTATGTGGAGTGGTTTGGTGCCCAACTAGTATGGGTACCAAATATGGCAGGTGATGAGGCGGCAACTATGGGGTCGGGGGTGACTCTGAAGAGGATGAGGGCTCAATGATTGGCGGGTCGAAGATGATCGAGGGGATCGGCTCAGTAGGCTCTGGATATGGGGTTGGCTGAGGAGGAGAGGGAGGATGATGATGAGGGGATGCAACTTCGTGAGGAGCGCGAGGTTATGCTCGAGACTCATAGGGAGTCGTAGGCTACTATAGCTCGGTTGGAGGTGGAGTGGGTGTAGCTGTGGCTAGTGATCAGGCTACGGTCACATGGCTTCAGGCAGAGATGTTGGTGAAGGAGCGTCGACATCAGATGGACTTACGACATCTTCGGGCTAGTGAGGCATATGCACATTCCTTGGAGGATGTGTGTATGCAAAACCATATTACATTTTTGGATCCTCCTTCTTCTTCTATGGCTGAGCCATCTAGGCATACTGAGTCTAGGCAGAGTACTAGGCCGAGGGCTCCTACTAGGTCTCAGGGGTCCTCTCATGGACATTAGCTTAGTGCTTAGATGCACTATTTTGTATATGAGCCTTGGTGCTCCCTTGTAGCCTCTTTGGCATTCATTGTATATGCGATTTATATATATATATATATGGCCTTTTATATATTTGTGTTATCTTTTGTGTGAATGCTTTTATGTTTTATGCAATTTGTGTTTTTATGTATGCTTAATGTAGGCTAATCATGATGTGTATGCATAATGCTTATATGGATGATTAATGCAAGTAAATGTATAATGAATGTGAACTATATGAAAGGAATGCATAGTGTTCGAATGATCTTTTTATAGTTCAAAAATTTTATTGGCCATTTTTGTTGTCCATTGTTTGGCAATCGGGGGTACCAAATTTGTTGGCGTTTGTGCCACTTGACTTTTAATGAAGACATGGAAGTAGATATGGATGTTGATATGGAAGAAGATATGGATGTTGATATGGAAGAAGATATGGATGTTGATATGGAAGAAGATATGGATGTTGATATGAAATACTGAAAGGTTTTCAAAGACTCAAACATACTAGTGTCATCAACCAAACTCACTAAGGTTGTCTAACTTTCTTTAGGACCAAATGTGTGTGCGAGTGAGGTTCAATTACCAAGTCTTGAGTATGACAATGACCCTATCCAATCAAGCACCAATGTGTGTGCACGTGAGATTCATTAACCCATTATGAGTAAGTTAGGCATGACCTATTATGGAGATGACCTGAGACTAGCCTATCCTTATGTGCGTTCAGAGGTCTCCCTTTTTGGAGGAGAGACATGTCACCTCGCATGAGCTTACTCCACTACCAGTCAAGCATCTATAGCCCCGGTGGAGATTCACTCCATAGTCGAATGGGATTGATATTTTGGGCCTTGGGGATGACTACATGACTTTCTGAGGGAAATATAGTACGATCCTTACAACTTTTAGGGATCGGGTGTGTAGGTGTTGAATTTGTTGATTTTGTATAGAGCTTTGGGGAATTGGATTCTCAACTGAAGTGTGATGAGAATTTTGACCCTATCCTTACTACTCTATGTTTTTATGTTTATGTTTGGAGGAATTTTGGTAGTGGTGAAAACCACTATTTTTGCTTTGGACTATGTTGCATGATGGGACAAGTGAGGGATATCTCCATTTTCGCCTCGAGGTACTACCCAAGGATGGTACTAGCCCCCCTATCTCATAATGTTCTTAAGATGTGAGAAATGTGGTTGGTTCAGGATTGTATTCGAAATCAATCGACAATGCTCAAGACTTTATTAGTATGTAAAGTGTGTTTTGGTCCTAAAGAAAATCAGACATCCGTTTGGAGGTTGCTTGTTACACTAGAAATGGTTGAGTGACTGAAAACCTGAGCTTTGTAATTTTGTCATATGGTATTGTTTGCTTATGTATTTTTCCAAAGTTGCATGATTGTTTCAAACTAGGTACCCCCAATTTTATAACTTGACTTTTTGTTTATGGCCATATCATCATTACTATGCCAGATCTTTGAACATAGGATGGGATGGATGCAAATGTATATGCCTAATGCAATGGAGTGGTGATATGCAAATGGAAGTTGTATAGTGCAATGGAATATGTATGATTTAATGTATGCGAATGCAACAATGCATGAATCCAAAAATAAAAAAATGCATGTCAAATGCCTAAATGCAAATGGAATGTATGCAATGTGGGAATGCCTATGTGAATGATTTTTTTTTTTGTAAAAAGCCATGTATATAGACATATAGTGTGTCACTTTTAACAATAAAATGCCTTTAAATGAAGAACATTAAGTGGTTCGGGTTCCTCTATTCCCTCTAAATCGGCAAGTCTATAAGTACCATTACCCACTTTTTGAGTTATTATGTATGGACCTAACCAATTTGCTACGAATTTGTCATGAAGGTGTGGCAAAGCATTGGTGTTTTGTTGGTTCTCTTTGAGTACCAGATCCCCTACTTGAAATTCTTGAAGATGGACTTTAGCATTGTAAGCACGCTTGAGGCGGTCTTGATAAACTCGTAAATGTTCTAATGCATTGACTCACCTTTCATCTAGGAGTGTGAGTTGGTCAAGTCGTGCTTGTCTAGCTGTATCATCATCTATGAATTCTTGCAAGGAAACTCGTAAGGAGGGAATCTCGAGCTCAAGAGGCATAATAGCTTCAACTCCATAGACCAGAGAGAATGGTGTTGCTCCTATTGGCATTCGGATGCTTGTTCGATAAGCCCAAAGTGCCAACGGAATTTGTGTATGCCAATATTTATGATTTTATTTTTTTTAAAAAAAGAAAAAAAATTTTTTCCCCCCCCCCCCCCCCCCCCCCGGGGGGGGGGGGGGGGGGGGGGGGGGGGGGTATTTTTCTCCCCCCCCCCGCCCCCCCCCCCCCCCCCCCCCCCCCCCCCCCCCCCCCCCCCAAATTTTTTTGAGGGGGGGGGGGGGGGGGGGGGGGGGGGGGGGGGGGGGGGGGCCCCCCGGCCCCCCCCCCCCCCCGGGGGGGGGGGGGCGCCCCCCCCCCCCCCGCCGCGTTGTGGGGGGGGGGTGGGGGGGGGGGGGGGGGGGGGGGGGGGGGGGGGGGAATCCCCCCCGGGGGGGGGGGGCCCCCGGGGGGGGGGGGGGGGGCCGTTTTTTTGGGGGTAAAGCTTGGGGGGGGGGGGGGGATAAATTGGGGGTGTTTGACATTGTTTGCAATTTTTGACATATGTGCAACAGTCATGTTCCATTGTGGGCCAATAATAACCCATGCATAATAAGCACTTTGCAATGGCCATTCCACTAAAATGACCACCACAAGTACCATCATGGGCTTCTTCGATGGCCCTTTGGGCCTCCCCAGGTTCGAGGCATCAAAGCAGAATTCCATCATAACCCCGTTTATACAACACGTCACCCAAGAGAATGAAACGGGCTACCCTTTGCTTGAAAGCGCGTTTGGCAGACCGAGACATGTCCGATGGGAGTGTTCCAAATTTTAGGAAGGCTACAATGGGGCTTGACCAAGACTCACATGATTCCGTGTGTATGAAGCAGACATCTTTTCCATATTTTGGGTCAGCGTGAACAATGACCGCTTTAGAGATTGTTGAGATTATTAGGGGTTGTACCTCTCCTAAGTCATTCTTTGGAATCAAGGATCCAAGAGAGGCCATTGCATCTGCAAACCTATTAGTCGAATGAGGTAAGTTATTGATTTCATACCATTCGAATGTTGAGAGCAATTTCATTGCTACTTCATGATAAAGCTTAATGGTAGGTTCTTTGCATTGGTATTCTCCAGTTACCTGTTTTACTACAAGTTGAGAATCCCCAAATATTTGGATACGCTTAATACCCATAGCTATAGCTGATTGAAGACCTAGGATTAAGGCTTCGTACTCTATTGTGTTGTTTGTACATGAGAAGTCTAACTTGAATGATAAGGGGATAGGAATCCCCTGTGGTGTATGAAAGACAACTCCCACACCTTGACCTTTCTCGCACTTAGATCCATCAAAGAATAATGTGATATCGACATCTTCCTCGGGAATGACATCATTGTCTACTTCAGTGATGAAAAATACCGAATCATCTGGGAGCTCAATAATCAAGGGATGATCACTAGGTAGTGGAGCTTTCGCAAGTTGATCAACAATAACCTGACCTTTAATGGATTTTTGGCTAACAAACTCAAGATCAAACTCTGTAAGGAGCATTATCCATTTAGCAGTATGGGTGTTGTTATAAGTGTGAGACATCATGTAGCATAGAGGATTTTCTCTAGCTATGACATAGGTTGTTTGGCTTAGCATATAATGTCAAAGTTTCTTAGTGGCTAAAACCACCGCTAAGCATAATTTTTCTACATAAGCGTATCTTGTTTCATAACTTACCAATGTTCGACTAATGTAATAGATTGCTTGCTCTCGATTTTGTTCATTTTTCTGTGCAAGCATTGTCCCTAAAGCGGCTTCTGTAGCTGAGACATAAATATGAAAGGGGACCCCTGACCTAGGAGGAGTTAATACTGGTGGTGAAGTTAGATAGCGCTTGACATCTTCAAATGCTTTTTGACATTCATCTGTCCATATGAATGCTACCCCCTTTTGTAGCAAGTGATTAAATGGCCTGCATTTATCAAAAATTTGCGCAATGAAGCGTTTGATCGATTGAATTTTACCTTGCAAGCTACGCAATTCCTTGAGGTTAGTTGGGGGTTGCATTTCTATGATGGCCTTAACCTTATTTGGGTCCACTTCAATGCCTCTTTTGGAGATAATGAATCCTAAAATTTTACTAGAGGTAACGCCAAAGACACACTTTTTGGGATTTAATCTCACCTTGTATTCTAACAGTCGATCAAAAATATTTTCCAAGACATCAATATGTTCTTGTCGAGTTTTAGATTTAGCCAAGAGATCATCTACATAATCTTCAATGATTTTGTGCATGTAATCATGAAAGATGTAAGTCATGGCTCTTTGATAAGTAGCTCCTACATTTTTGAGGCCAAAGGGCATAACCCTGAAACAAAATGTTCCCCAAGGTGTTGTGAATGTTGTTTTATGTTGGTCATCAGGATTTATTCGAATTTGGTTGTATCCTAAAAAACCGTCCATGAAGGAAAGCATTTCATGGCTTGCACAGGTATCGACAAGAGTATCAATGTTTGGTAGAGGGAAGTCATCCTTAGGACACACTTTATTTAGATCTTGAAAGTCATTGCAAATGTGTATCACTCTGTTAGGCTTGCGAACGGGTACCATGTTTGATAGCCACTCAGGATAGTCAATAGGAATGATAAAATGTACGTCTAACAATTTTTGTATTTCCTCTTTGACTATGAGGGCTATGGTAGGATGCATTCTCCTAAGTTTTTGCTTGACCGACTTGGCATCAGGATGCAAGGTAAGATTATGGACAACAAGGTCAGGATCAAGGCTAGGCATATCCTTGTAGGACCATGCAAACACCTCTTTCTTTTTCTTGAGGAGAGCAATGAATTGCTCTTGTTCATCGGGTGTTAAAATTTTGCCAAGCTTGACAATTTGTGGGTTGTCAGGATCTGAACTAAGGTTCACATCGATGGTATCTTCAATGGACATATGTGAACCTTCCTCAAGTTGATGTGGTGTTGGGATCAGATTAAAGTCATCTAAGATGTTTTCTAACTTGTCTTGCTTATCATTGTCTAACTCTGCCTGAAAGACCTCGGGACCATTGGTAGAAAGTGATAGAAGTGAAGGTGGCGGTGAAGGAGGAATGTAGTGGGCCGAAGCCTTTAGCAATTCCTCATATAGGGTAAACTTTGAAGAGGAGGGTGTGGAGGAAATCTGGTCCAAGTCAATAAGGCTAATGTCAATTGGAATTGGCCTAGCCAGATCGTATGGATTATGAAGTGGGGTAAATAAGTCAATAGGATTCATATTGACCTAGCGAAAGGTAGGATGGCTTGGATGGATGAATGGATGGAACGGTTGGAGCTGAACCGATGTCGAGTTGTGTTATCCCTGTAATAAACATGGCATTAATATGAGCAACATGCATTGTTTTTTTTTTTTTGAAATATGTACATATGTTACAATTCTTGGCTTATGTGGGTGGCTCAAGGCAGATTACCAGGTGGATCATCTTGTTCTTGTGGAAGAAGCAAGTGGAATATGGGATGATGGATGGGGAACATTCGGAGGTAAAACTCTTCTTGTTGGGTGATGGGGACAATGGGTTGTGACTCCTCTTCAGAATCATCAGAAGCATTTGACATGACCTCAAATTCTTCATAACTTTCATCGTCAGAATCAAAGATAGGATAGGTGAAGTTGATGGGATCATCTTCGTCTACTTCGTCCATGCAAAGTTCTTGAAGGGCTTGTTCAAGAGAAGATGTTGAGGGTAATGGGTGGATGGGGTGATCTTCATCATTGAGTGTAAGCTTTTTAAAGGCTTGCTCTAGAGAAGCAGTGGAAGACAATGGGGTATAGCCTAAATTGGAATGATCATGGGCACCTCTATATGGGACCTCTAAGATATCATGCATCCCTTGCTCATGGGAACCTAGACCTTGACCTTGCCAATGGAACATATTAAAGTATCGAGCTGGAAACTCCTCTATGTTAGGTATGTTGGCACGCCTAGGCTCGTGTGGTTCTTCGGGTGGGTTTGCCCTAGTTGAGCAATCCAACCCTCCATAAACAAATTTAATGTTGTTTGGAGTGGCACTCATGTCGTAAATAATGCCTATGGATAAAGAATGGTCTTGGGGATATCCAAAATCCTTAGTTGGGGTGTAATGGTGACGTCTTGGACCACGTACTCACCAATGCTTGGATTAGTGATGTGGACTTTGACTTGGGTTGATGAGGTGGATGGTGAAGGCTCAGGTGGCTCTAGATTGGTTGTGGATGGTGGCGAGTTAAATATGTCACAATATGAGAGTTTGACTTGTGACACATCGGCTGATGGAGTGGGATTGGATGGCGGTGTGGAATTAGAATATGGAGGATGGGATAATGATGAAATAGAAGAAGTGGTTGTAGAAGAAGGGGTAGATGTGATGTACGATGTGCTAATAGTAGACTTACTGTGACCACATGTACAAGAAGAAATGGATGTTTGAGGAGGTGATGTGATGGGTAGTTCCTCTATGATGGGAGCCTTAGAAGAAGATGGAGATGGATTAGAAGAAGGTGGATTGAAAGATGATGTGGGTGGATTTGATGATGGCACCAAGAATAGATGGGTGGAAGGTAACATGGATTCATAAGGATTTGAAATGAAATTACAATACTTAAAAGGTTCGACATCCATGGGGATGCAATGGACTTGTCCATCATGAACATATTTCAAGCATTGGTGGAGAATTGAAGGAACACATTTCATTTCCCTCATCCAAGGTCTACCAAGGAGTATATTATACACCATGGCTCCTTCCAAGATGTGAAACATGGTGTGCAATATTCTGGCCCCTACTTCTATAGGTAAAACAATAAGTGCCAACTATGGTACACAAAGCATCGTTAAATGCTTTGAGGGTGAATGATGATTTGGAAATGTGGGATGGAGGTAATTTGAGGTGGATAAGGGCAGCGGTAGTAATGATATTGATTGATGAGCCGGTATCAATTAATACTCTTTTGAATGGCTTTCTGTCTATTAATGCCATTATGTGCAATGGAGGGTCTACTAATTCTGAACTCATTGATTTTACCTCAAAGTCATAGAAGGTAATTGATGGCTCCATGCACGTTCTAACACTCCCTACAAAGTTGTTGAAGGCATTAGAGTCTTGGGATTCTAACTCAATTGACTTGAGTATTTCCATTAAAGCTTCTCTATGCCTAGGGGATTTTTGGATAAGCTCATACACAGAAAGCTTGGCTGATGCCATTTTCAAACTAGTGGTTAACCGGTTGGTTAAGGTTACCGCTGGCCTTATTGGATGAAGGATGGGTGGATTAGATGGGTTGGATAGATTGATTTGCGGAGATGGATTTGGTGATGTTTGGATGGGAGGTGGGTTTGAAGGTTGTTGAGCATTTTTTTGATTTTGCCTTTGCCCTCCTACAAAGTTTTGGTATTGTTGGACATGATTTACTTGATTAGGAGGTGGTTGTTGATTGTTACCTCCTATATTATGTTGGACCTCCCCATGGTTAGGTAGAGGTGTCTGATATATGCCCAAATTTTGATTTTGTGGAGCTAAGGGGTTATCCACGTTAATGGCCCCTAAGTCTATGAGGTCTTGCACTATGTTTTTGAACACATGGCAGGAATTGATATCATGCCCATTTTGCCGATGGTATGGGCAAAACAAGTGCTCTCTATAACTTTTAGGCCTTTTGGTGGGATCATCGGGCCTAATGTTTGGCAAGGCTAATTTGTTGGTCTCATACAACCTTCGAAATATGGATGAATATGATTCCGCTAAGGGAGTGTATTGACGTTGGGGTCGATTGAATTGGTGATGGGTAGGTTGTTCCATAGTTGGCATTGTGTTTTGTACCGTTGGTGCTTGGGTTATTGATGGGACCGCATGATAGGAAATTTGTTGTTGCACTAGTTTTTGAGCCATTACGGGCTGGCTCATGACCACTTGATTGACTTGATTAGTTGTGTTAGCCATTGAGGCTTGTGTGGATTTGGTTTGGCCAGATTGATTATTTTGGTATTGGCCCCTATTTTGCCATTCTTTCTTCTTAGGCTTAATGACACCCTCTTGGATTTTTATCTCCTCAATGACACTAGCCTGTGCTAAAGCCTCCTCAAATGTTCTATAAGTATTGAGCTGAAGCATCCAAGAGATGGGTTTTAAGCAACTCTTGGTAAAAAGTTTGATAATTTCTTCCATTGGGAGGGAGAATGGCAACTTTGTTATAACTGCCCTCCAACGGTTTCCAAAATCATAGATAGGTTCCTCATCCCATTGTTTCAAGTAATATATATCCGATAAGGACACCTTCTTTTTAATATTAAGGGTGAAGCATTCCAAGAATAGATCTATCAATTGATCAAAAGTATAAATACTATGTGTAGGCAATTGATTGTACCATTCAATGGCATCTTCCCCTAATGTTTGAGGAAACGTTCAGAGCATAAGAGCATTATCATCACTAATCCAAAAACATACATGGACAAATGAACTCACATGCTCCTTAGGATCCTCGGTTCCCCTAAACTTGTCAAATTTTGGTATCATAAAATCTATCGGATATGGTGGTGATGGTACCGATGGATGGATTGGTTGATGGATCAGTTGGCTTAATGTGAGATTTTGGCTCATTATCCCTAGTGAGTTTTGCATCAACTGATCGATTTGCTTTTGCATTGCCTGGAATCTAAGATCTTCTACTGGAATATGAGGACCTTGGATTATGTGATGGTTGGTTGATGGGTTGGATGGTAGATGTTGGGGTGTGACCAACATGGTGTTGTGGAATGAATTGGGTTGGGTATGTGGAGAAGATTGATGGTTGAAATATGGGGATGATTGATGAAGATGATGATGGAGAAATGGATTGTGTTGTTGGTTAGTGGCAATGTTGATTGGTATGGTGGATGTGTGGAGTGGTGGTGGATTGGGGATGGATACTATGGAAGATTGAGGGACCCATGCTGAATTTTGATTGGTGAGCGAAGGTTGATTTGGAACTCCTTGGGTCATAGGGTCTATGTAAGCTGACTATTTTCCTTTTGTTCATTGTGAAAGCAATCTATTGATGAGCCCTAATGTATCCGTAAGTTCTTGATTTGACCATGTGTCGAATGATGGGGTTGTGGTTGGATGAGATGATGGATGAGTTGATGATGATGGATGATTAGTCATGGTCATGTTGGCTAAGTGAGATGATGGAGGTGTGGATGATATGGTCATGTTGGCTAAGTGAGATGATGGAGGTGTGGATGATAATGGATGAGAGGACATGGGTATGGTGCAAGTTGCATTTGATGTTACAACTTGGAGGCTAGGGACTTGTGAGGCAACATTGACATACTCCTCATACAAGGGGTTGGTATAGGTGGATGTGAGATAAGTGTTTGGAACACTTGGGATTTGTGGTGGTTGGCTCATGGAGGAAGGCATACCATATTCATAACTCAAATTAGGATATCCTTGGGCAAGGTAGGTGGTAGCCAATTCAGATTCTTCAAAACCTTCTTGGCTAAGGGGTTCTAAGACATAGTTAGAAGCCTTGTAAAGGGCCTGCACTCTATCCATGTCTATGTAGGTGGTGGTTGTCTCCACATTGTGTGAATGTGTCTCTACTTGAGAGTGGGGTGGATGGGATGATCCAGACAAAGTAGTCTGAACCATATTGGATGGGGCTACCGAAGTAGCGGGCTCATGGGAACTATTTTCCATTAAACTACTTTGGTTTATTATTTTCTTTTGTTGTCATGTTAGCACCATAAAGTAGTTAAACCAAAGATTCAAAGCTTATCTAAATCACACAAATTAACAACTTTTCCAAAATTTAAAGCAAAGAAAACAATCAATCCTAGGTTTCACCTTGTGTGGCTTACCTTGTTCATTAATTATTTTCTTTCATTAATGTGAAGTTCCTTTTAGAATTGTTGGCTTGTGTGTTTTGATGCAACTTAATCTTGTTTAATGAAAAATAAAGGTAAAAACTAAGGCTGGCTAGGGCAACGAGATTCTTGTTGGTAATGACCTCCAACAAGTTTGCTCGGGGGTAGTCCTATGGTTTCTAGGGCAGAGATTGGTGGATGGAAATCATGGCCACCGTCACCAAATCTCAAGCAATGGTTGGTGATGAAATCCAGCCACTATTGTTAAAAATGTGAATCGTGCAAGTGTGTGTGATTTATTTTATTAGATTTCTCATTCTCTATGGTGTGCAAACAATATTAAAGATTACTAACTTCACTAATCTAAATCAGAAGCCAACACAAAGACACAAATTTCACCTAAAGAGAGTGGAGTACACCGCTCAAAACCCCCTGCCTACAAATGATTAAAATCACAAGAGCAACCGGAGGGTTCGTCCACCTCTCTACCAAAGGGGCCAACCTAGGGCAGGATTACTTTATGCATCAAGATGTTGTTCCTATTTAGATATGCAAAATTAAAGTGATCTTTAACCCTAAAATGCAAGATCTAGGATGCTTTTCTATTTCATATGCACTCAAAAATGCAAACAATCACCTAGATCTACAAATTTTAGGACAAGAAATGAATTTGATATAATGAAACACACACAAACCCTAGATGTAACTTGCTACGGATTCTTTCCCAGTTTACTTAGTGTTAAACCCAAAAACAACGAAAAATAGCAGCAAAAAATAGAATACGTAAATCACTAAATGGCAACCTAGGGTTATGAAACTTACTTGGAAGCCTTAGCTCTACTCCAAATAACTACCAAGTGTATCCATGTGCCTATGTAGGTATAGTAGAGCACCTATGTAGGCATAATAGAGCACCTACGATTGTCTACAGATGTTGTCGAATGCTCTGTGGATGCTCTCGAATGCCTGCGTAATCTCTAAAAATGTTGCAGACTACTTCAGAAACCCTAGCGATGAAATCGACGATCTCTACGCTTCTGAAAATCCTACAACAAATAAAAATAAAATTAAGTTAGCAAGGTAGATCTATTAAATAATGAAACCCTTGTGGGGTCCCACCATGATCACCATTTGAATAAAATAAGGAAATCAAATAACACAATGAAATACAAAGATTGCACAAAATGAATAGATTTATTCAATAAAAGGGGGGAGCCAATGAACTCCTTTGTTACAATTAGTACTCAATGTGAGTATTTGATACAATGATTTACAATGGCACTAGGGTTCTCCAAAACCCTAGCAATAACAACAAAGTGTCTTCATATTTGGTGTGTCCTTGCTTCCAACAAGTTGAGTGGGCTTTGAGTATCCAATGTGGGGCCACTCCAACTTCAACAACCATTCAACAATGTGTAGAACTTGCAGATCTGCATACATAAAAATAGAACAAGGGGGTTAGTAATACCTATGAGGGCTCCATAGTGTGAGACCCTCAGACATCAATAAAACCCTAGTTAACAATGAAGTCAAAAAGTATGCCAAATCAACAAATTATGAGATAAAATACATTCAAATGAGATATACCTTGCTTTCATTTCATTGTTGTAGATGGCATGGTGCAACAGGTTCTGATTCACATTTTTGTGTTGCGATAGGCTCGAACGCGCACTTGGCAGGCTTGGACATGAGCTTCGTAGGCTCTGGTGTGCACCTACATAATGTAGCAGGCTCTAGAGGGCACCTATAGAATGCAGCAGGCTCTACAGTGAGCCTCACAAGCTCGAAAGGGCACCTACGGGTTAGGGCAGAATCTGTAAAAGCAGATCGAGGGGGTGGCGATGAATGCGGTGGATGGATGGGGGTTGTGATGGCGATGGAGGATGAATGGGGGATGGCTAGAACAATAGAAGTCTTGTTGGCTTAGCTAGGGCTTTAGATCTTCAAGCTCTATCTCGCTAGGGCTTCAACAATGACTCCTCCAGGGTGCAATTTCTAATCTCAAGGTTCTAGGGTTTGAGCATTTGCAAATGCCCTTATTTATAATCCAACCTAGGGTTTTCTTAGGGTTTTAGCCTTACACTTTTGATCGTGTGGCTAAGATTAAATTAGATCCTAAGGTTGAGATTACTTTTTGAATGTGACATGGATTAATGAATATGGACGGTGGAGATTAGAATGGATCGGACGGTTGTGGTTAATTGAGTTTATAAATATATATTTTATAATAAATATATTATAATATAATATAAAATATTATATTAAATATTAAATAATATTAAAATATTATTAAAATAATCCCAATTAGGCTAGGAAATGGCAGGAAAGGGCTAAAATGGGCCTTTTGAAGGCGAGAAGGGCTAAAGTGGGCCTTTTGAGGGCGGGAAAGGTGGAATTGGGCCAAATAATTGGCGAGAAAGGTGTATGGTGGACAAGTGGGTGGTGGAATGGTTAGGATGGAGGATTAGTGGCTGTAATTTGGTGTCTACATAACCATCATGGATAAATCTAATGTTGGTAATTTCTTGCCAAAATACTATGGGCTAGCCATCTAGGAAAATATCAATATAATCTATATATTAAGGCTATCTCCTAGGATACCTTTACCATTATTTCTCTCTATTTAACCTTTGTATTACCCTGCTCTAATCATACAACCTACTACTTGTTAAACCCAAGATCCTGACTCAATTTAACTGTATACTCATCTCAATCCTTTTTCTTTTGAACTAGATGAAATGAGTAATATGATGAGTACAATATCTAATAATATAATGGCCTTGAAGAGACAACAAAATAGTTAAATATTTCCCTATCAAAATTATCCAACACCTCCCTTCCAACAAGGCAATCAAAATTTTTGACCTCCTCCAAATGGGTATAAAAGGCCTTCACTTTTGCTTAGTAGAAATGTTGGTCAACCATAAGCCTTGAATTATCAAATAGTACCTATATGAGTAATAGTATAGTATATTCCATTAAACCTAGTTGGAAACCTAGTCACCACATAGAACACTTATGTTAAAGATCCCAATGTATGGTATTGTTCTATTTCTAATTTTTATCCCTTTGAATATAATATCAAGAATAAGTTTTAAGCAGTCAAGAAGACCCCAAAGAATTTATAACCTACTCCATATCTATAGGCATATGCTTAGGTACTAAGCCTAGAACCTATGACCTAGACTTTGAGTGTGTCATTAGGATCCAACTCCACAATTCCAAAGTAGACCTTAGTTACCTAGGATATGTAAGTGAATTTTACCACCTAAATCCACAATCCTAGAATGTGAGAAGGATTGTGATTTTATCCAAGTTGTATAGCCATTTTTCCATGACATCAATACAATGATATACATTCAATAGTTTTGGAAGCAATTGGTTCAACACTAGAGAAAAATCATGAGGTAGATTCGGCTATAAAGATAAGGTACAAAGTAGGGCCAAAGGTTTAAAAATAGTGTAGAATGTAGGTATGCATATCCAAATGTATGAAATTTTTTAGCTTTTGATGTAATGGCCACAAAGAGATAACAATCATGAGATGTAGAATAATATGAAAGAAAGTAAATCTGCTAGATATCTGAGATATGTATAAATAGAGATGATATAAATGAATATAATGTAGTTATGAGGAAATAAACACTTCATTAATAAAGCTACTGAACTACATTACACCCATCACCACTGGATGTGATCCACATAGAACTATACTATGCTCTAAGCTACTATGTCTTTGACTCTCCTATATCTATCTAACAATGAGGCCTTCCTTATATAGGTAAAATAGATTACTTGTCCAACACTCTACCTAGTTATGCAAGGGATAACTTGTACATATACAACTTACACATTGACACTTGTGCATTTATTACATTGCATGGAGTAACTAGATAGCTTTCCCTTAAAGTAATCTAATGTCCTAATTATGTACTTTGGAAGATACATTTATATGATCCAAATGATGCAATATAATCTATCTCTAACACCCCATCTATTACATTATTTGGGTATTGAAGAATTTAGTATTCAATATGGATCTTCTTCCATTGAATGATCTTTGGCTTGTTCAGAGAAGTCTTGATTTGGTTTATTTTTTGCTACTTCAGTATTCATGCATGGCTTCTTGTCTTTTTCCATTCTTTTCTCCTTTATGTCAAACATCTTTGATGGACCATTGCTCTCATGATGGTGCATGTCTCGAGTGGATCTGAATTGATCCTTCTTCCTTCCTTTGTACCTTTGTAAGACTTGTATCTTTGTCCTTCATAAGTATCAACCTTGATATCAATGTTAGTAGATCCATCTGGAATAAGTTCCTGAAGATAAAAATTTATTCTTTGAAGTAATCTTCTTTCATAGTCTTTATAGTACCTGTGTTTGAAGTGACAAGATAAATATGAGTGATTTGTCCCATCACAATATTTGCATGTATGGAAACTGCAACAATTGGTATTTTTATAAACATATTGATTGTAATGAGTACACAATAAATATGATTTGGTAGTTTTGTAGTTTATCTTAGGATCTTTGATAAGAACTTCTAACCATATGTGCATGATTGAAGCTATTCCATATTTTCCTTTTTGTATAAAATCTTGTTGATCAATATTTCCCTATTTTTGATCATTAGACTCACTGAGTGAGTCTTCCTTTACATAGTTGTTAATTTTAGAACTTATTTCACATTGAATTGGTTCTTCCTCTTCTTTGCCCTTTACATTCCATCAGGTTTTTAATCCACATTGGTATTTTTCTTATTCCACTTCTAAGAGTGTTACTTAGCATTCTAGTAACCATTTGTATAACCTAAATTCTCTATGATAGATTAATATATCTTATGATTATCTATGTTAGAATATATGATCCTTAATTGAAGTATATAATCTTTATTTGATGAAACATTTATCAATCCTTAGATTTGTAGGCTTCCTTATGTCTCTCTAGTAATGAGAGTATTAACACCTAATTTTAGGTTTTGAAGAAAGCTTATATCTTCCTAACTTGATGATAGATATTATTATCAAGTTTTGTAGAATACCTTATGACTCCCTAATTATTTTGGAGTATGATATAGTGCTTTTGTAAAATATAGTTCAATTTATGGTTGATTTTGCATAGTTTTGTAAAGATCAAAAATCAACTTTTCTAACACCTTATTACTCCTAATTGAACTAAGCACTTTTCCAATTTTGAAGAGGTTTTAATGTTGGATTCCTTTTGTCCTTTTTATGAAATTTTGAGACAAGAAAATTATAAGTTTCCAACCTTAAGAAAAAATATTTAATATCTGCTTTTGTAACCCTTAGTATTTTATTCAAATGTTTTTAATTTTCAAAAACCTAGTTTGATGTTGTAACCCTTATCACTCCCAAATTTGGAAAATTAGAAAATTAGTAATATTTGCAAAATATTAAAGAATTTAATCCAATTAGAATTCCTTATTTCTCTTAAGTTGTATTACAAATATTATTTTCATTTGATAAGTTATCCCTTATAGCTTTTGCTTTAAAAAATCTAAGATTTAACCTTAGTTTATAACACTTAAAACTACAAAAATGAAAGCAATAATAAAATGGGATATAACCTTATCTTTGGATTCTAAATCTCCTCAATGTTCAACACTTACTTTGGATGGATATAACAACAGTATAATGGATATTCCTTGTCTTCAATGTTGAAAGTAGGGAGTCAAAGTCTCCTTTGACGTGCAATTTCTTATCCCTTGTATGGTGCTCCTCCATCTTGAAATGCGTTGTCTCATTCTAAAATTAGGTGTTGGTTTATAATAGTGCTTTAAATGCACTTATTACACTGATGAGATACATATTGCTTTCCATATTACTTGTTTGACCTCCTTGGAACCTTAAATAGGATGAGATTTGTGCACTTTGTGACAAGTGTCACTTGAAATATTTTTGTAGATGTCTTCAATGTAAACCTCACAATGATGAGGTTAGTGGTAACCTCCCATGATTTGTAACTCCACCCAAGCATGTGTAATGTCTTCCAAGCATGTGTAACGTCTTCTTGGTGAGCGCTTGAGTCTTCATGTACATTGGAGAGTATAGAGCATTTGTGCCAAGTGGCACTCAAGGCTTATGCATGTAAGCCTTCCTTGTAACATTTTTTTGAGCCTTTATCTTGCCTTCTATGTGAACTTGCATTGTTTCTTGAAATGCAAGTAATCTACCAACGTCCTTGGTTGCTTCTATGTATTTGCTCTTGGATATTTGGTGCTCCTCCATGGTGGTTGTATGCGCTCTTGGATATTTGGCACTCCTCCATGGTGGTCATATTGTAGCTCCTTGTAGTCTTCTATGGCAGACATTCTCCTTTCCCTTTCCTGTGTAATATGTTGCTGGTTCATTTTCATAATAGCTCAATGCTTCTCTTTTGCCTAATTTTGATAATTCTCCTCTTATGTAGATAATTTATTCCTTATAGGCTACCCTTCTACGTAATCTTTAGCTGATTTTGGCTCCTTGTTCTACTTCTAATGTTGTAGGTGATACACACTCTTCTAGGGATTGATTTGAAGATTGAAAACCAGTATTTGTAAACACCTTGACTCCTTGGACGTATGAGTACTTTTGTGACTCCTTTATTTTTTTTGATAAAACATCTTTGATACCCCCCTATAGATAATACTTTTTTCCTTCCAAAATAACAAAAGTGGTGTTTCTACAATATATAGTGTTTACACCAAAATGAAGATTTTTTTTACGTAATATTTTTATTTTTCTTGGATGATAGATGATCCAAGTTAGTGTTGTTTTTGAATAGGAATTTCTTCTCTCTACACTGAAATGAACCCTTTACAATTTCCTTGAATATTGAGACTTCCAAGGTCTTTATTTGAGGCTTCCTTCTGTTGGAATATGTAATGCAACATTGTGTAAATTATTCTTAGACTAAAATATAAAGTCTAAAGAATAATATTTAAATTATAATATAATTCTATCTTATGTAAAATATTCCCACCCAATTAATAAATAAATTAAGGGTGCTAGGAATATTTAATTTCTTGGGAAAAAATTATTTCCCTTTTCTAGCAAATATTAGAAAGTAACTAATCACTTTCTAATATTTGATAGATGCCACTTATCACATATCTCAAAGATTAGATTGTGATAAGATTTAGGGTTGTAGTAGAAAATCTTCTCTTTAAATAGGGGTGTTTTCTACTACATATTATCATACCTTATCATATCTTGTCATATTGACATGTGTTGTAGTTTATGTTGATGCATATTTTTTCATAACATTGAAGCATTCTTGTACTATAGAATCATTGAGTAATATAGTGAGCTTCATAGTGGATGTTTCCGTTCTTCATTTGAAGTAGGGTTTTACCAATCAATATTTGTGTTGTGGATTTACCTATTTTATGTGTGACTGATCTTATGGAGCATTATTCGATCTTGGAGAGACTTTGCTTGTCTCACATTTGGTATCAGAGTGGTTGGTATCTCCATCAAGTGTCTTCAATCCTTTGAGGTGAAAAACCCATTAAGGTATTTTTTTTTGCATGCATTTGATATTTGGGTATTTTATGTAAACTTATTTTGCAAATTTGCCATTAGGGTTTATAGATTTATTATGTTTTTAGATCTAGTTGTTAGATCTTTTGCAAACAATATTTTAATTTTAAATCTATAATTGTTTTTGGCATTAAGCTTTTGCTGGAAAGGTTTTTGGAGCCAAACGAACCTCATGGTTGCGTCCGAAAGACCCAAAAACCCCTATTTCTATATATAGTCATTTTTTTTATTTATTAAAAAAAAACAATGGCTATATATATATATATATATATATATATATATATATATATATATGCTTTATAAAAAAAAAAACAGTTTTGCTTTATAAAAATCTTTAAACTTTTTCATGCCATTTTTTTTATTAATAAAATAAATTTTATTAATTTAATTGCATTTTTTTAAGCAATTTTTGTATTAAAAATTATTATTATTCTCCTTAAAATGCAATATTTTTTTTTGTCTCACATTAACAATGGTTGTTTGTGAGTTTGCTTGTTTTGCAATGTTATCCAAGTATGTTTTGGAGTATACAAGGCAATTTCGGATCAAATTTTTCACTCTTTTCCCCTATTTTTATTAATTTCTTCTAATCTCTCTCTAGTATTTGCTTGAAGCATACTGTAAATTAATGTAACTTCTATCTCTCATTATGAAAGTAAAAGAGAATGAAAGTGAGAGTGAGAGAGAGAGAGAAAGAGAGAGAGTGTGTGTATTTGTGTTTTGCTTTGTGTCTCCACTACCTCTTGTTCATCTTTCTTACATTTTGCATCTCAACTAATCTAACTACTAACTTGCCTTGCAATTTACTAATTTTCATATTAATCAAGAAGGTTAAAAATGAATCAACTTCCTAACCACAACATTAGTATTTGATTAAAATTTACTTAATCTTGCAACACAATTTATATTTTCTAAACACCTATTGAATGCATGGTACATGAAGATTTTAGGTTACTTCTTGTCTCTTGGATTTGATAAATGCTATTCAGATATAGATCTCTATGTGCTTAGGAAGGATAACTTGGTCATTTTAATTGCTCTATTTTTTGATGACCTTGTTGTGATTGGAAATGAGAATGAGGCCATTTTTTATTTCATCTCCAAATTAAATTTAGAGTATGAAATGACTGACCTTGGTCTTCTACACTACTATTTTGGCACTAAAGTATTCTAGGCTTCCTTCCTTTGCTCTTTTTAGCTATGCTGATTCTAATTTTGGAGGGGATAGAATAGACATAAAGTCTACCACAACATATGTTTTTAGTATTGGGTTTGCAGCTATCCCTTGGTCTTCCAAGAAGCAAGATACAATTGCTCTTTCTACAATGAAAGAAGAGTATAAGGCTACGATAGTAGCTACATATAAAGTTATTTGTCTTCGTACCGTCATGAAGGAAATTGTCTTTGAGCAATTTGGTCCTTCATGTTTGCTCTCCGATAATCAATCAGCTATTGCCTTGGCTAAAAATCTTATAATGCATCAAAGGACAAAGTATGTTGAAATCCAAGCCCATTTTATCAGAGAGAAGGTATTGGATGGGACTATTCAGTTGGAGTATTGCCCATCATCTTCTAATTTTGTTGATTTGTTCACCAAACCTCTTCCCAAGGAGCAGTTTTGTAAGCTAAGGGACTCACTTGGTTTGGTGAAGCTGTCCTCAAGGGGGAATGAAGTGTAGTTACACTTATGTGATGACAAATTCATACTTATGAGGTGTTTTGTGCTATATATGAGTTGATATTTGGTGGTATAATTGCTTTTTGCATTTGTTTTGAACATGGTACTTTCTTGTTTTCATTGTGCAACTTTTGTACATGTTACTTTGTAGATGGCATTGTGCAATTATGGTATATGATGTAATTGCTTTATACGACTCTTTTACATGGTACTTTCTTGTTGTCTTGTGCAACTTTGTACATGTTTTTATGTAGTTGGCATTATGTATTTGGTTTATCATGGTACTTTATTGTTAGTATTTATGCTACTTTTGTACATGATATTTTATGGTTGGCTTTATGCAACTGGTGTACTCAATTTATTATTTTCATATACCTTATGCAACTCTTGTACATGGTACTTTTTTGTTAGCCTTGTGCTACTTTTGTACATGGTACTTTAGAGTTTGCATTATCATGGTACTCCTTGTTTGCTTTATGTAAATTTGAAAATGACATTTTTTGATCAACTATATAGCACATGACTATAAGTATGGCTTGGCATATTTTTGTGATGACTTATAGTTCACTATTTGTTAGATCAATTTTGTTATCATCTTCAGATATTCTTATATGTTGTGGTGAATATATTTATGATGATGTATCTAACTGATATTATGTTGAGCTACTTGTATCTTATAGGTACTTTCGTTTGGGGTTTTGCAGGCTTACTAAATACACCCTTGTGATGTTTTCTTCTTGTCATTTGCAACCACTTGTGGTTGATGGATGGCTTTGTAAGCTGCTTGTATCTTAAGCTACTCCGTTGGAGGCTTGCAGTCTTATTTTGGTCCATTTTGTATTGGTGCTATATTGTAGACCATTCTAGGTCATAGAAGCTCATTTTAACTATATTACTCATTTTATTCTCATCCTCATTTGTATCTTTAGGGGGAGAATTTTTCTTTGTCTCATAATTATTTTCCCCAATATTGCATTAAGGGGGAGTGTTGGAATATGTAATGCAGCATTGTGTAAATTATTCTTAGACTAAAATATAAATTCTAAATAATAATATTTAAATTAGAATATAATTCTATATTATGTAAAATATTCCCACCCAATTAATAAATAAATTAAGGGTTCTAGAAAAATTTAATTTCTTGCAAAAAAAATTATTTCCCTTTTCTAGCAAATATTAGAAAGTAAAAAATCACTTTCTAATATTTGATAGATGCCACTTATCACATATCACAAATATTATATTGTGATAAGTTTTAGTGTTGTAGTAGAAAGGATTCTCTTTAAAATGGGGTGTTTTCAATACATATTATCATATCTTATCATATCTTGTCATATTGACTTGTGTTGTAGTTTATGTTGATGCATATTGTTGCATAACATTGAAGCATTCTTGTACTGTTGAATCATCGAGTAATATAGTGAGCTTCATAGTGTATGTTTCCCTTATTCATTTGAATTAGGGTTTTACCACTCAATATTTGTGTTGTGGGTTTACCTCTTTTATGTGTGATTGATCTTGTGGAGCATTCTTCGATCTTGGGGAGACTTTGCTTGTCTCACACCTTCAAGGATTTCAATGGTGGTTTTCTTCTTCACCTTTTTCTTCCAATGGTGGCTTCTATAGGCCATAAAAGCGTAGCATATTTATGCTATTTTTTATGCTTTCAACAACATAAATTAATTTAGATAACTAGTTAACAAATCAACTAGTATAGTGCTTAACAATGCACCTTTTAATGGTAACAATAATATCACCTTATTAATCCACTAATATCTTAATAAATGCACTTAATAATTTTACTACAACCTTTCAAGCATAATCTATAATGAACCCATGCATATTTCACTACAAACACAGTTATAGGATCAAGTATTCTTTTATCTTTTTCTTCAAAGTAGAAGATATGTAGTTGATAGATAAATTTTGAAATCTAATAAACCCCTAATGTGCAAATGAACCTTTTATTTTTGTACTTTTGAATACTTTAATTCTAATATCCCTTATTGTAAATTTAATCTAAGTAAGGGGCTCCAATGAATCTAACAGTTAATTTAATTAATTAGTTAGGTAGTACCAATAGTTGCATGTATTTTTAAAATATTTTGTATCTCCTTTGCCACTTCTATAGAGGATGTAGATATTAGTGTCTAATATCACGAAGTTGCTACTTTGAGTAGGATCTTGTAGCTTTTTTTATACTATCTTGAACAACTCCTTATTCACCAAAATATGGTCTTGAACTTTCTTTCACAAGCCTAAGCCTTGGTGGCTTGTTTCCCTCTTGTGTTATCCTCCTTCTGTTGTAGATTTGGAGAAGTATTTATCTCTAAAATGGTACCTTATTTTTGTTAGAGGCAATATTCAAATATCCTAGATTTGGTGAGCTTATTCTGTCTTCAAGTCTTCTTGTCAAATTTTAACTTCAAGTAGGATCTTCTTCTCAAGATTCTAAATATCTTGAGGTCTTTCACTAGATTCTTCTTTTGGGATTTGGAACTCCTTGCCAAATTCTTCTTCTCAAATTTAGAACTCCTTGCAAAATTCTCCTTCTCTTGGGATTTTTATCAGATTGCGACAATTGTCCCAATTCCTTCACTATCACGAGCTTTTTCTTGATAGTGGATTTTTCTAGTGAGTTCTCCTTTGATGATTTCTTTAGTAAGGTTCTCCTAGCATTTTAATGGATGCTCTATGAGACCTTCACAAGGTCTTCGATATTGCAATTTTTTTTGGTCTTTCCTTGAGACCTCTTAGACCTTCTTCTCCTAGAAGTGTTGGTGGTGAGATATTCTTTTGGATATTTGATTCTGTTGCTTCTAGATTTTATTAAGACTCTCTTAGTACTTATTCTTCTAATTCTAGAAGTCTTTCAATGAGATCTTATCCTGATCTCTTTTGATTCAAGTGTTGAATTGATTCTAAAGAAGATGCTCTTCCTATCTTTCTTGTAGGAAGTTTCCCAACTCGCTGAATTATATTTCCCTACATTAAAGATGTTAGTACTTAAATATTAATATGATTAAGAAACATATATTCTCTTCTAAATTCTTCTTTAGGATCAAGGCTACTATGGTCTTTCTTTTAGTATCAAGGCTTTTGTGACCTTTTTTAGTATCAAGGTTTTTGTGGCCTTTTAGTACCAAGGCTACTATGGTCTTTTCTAGTATCAAGACTTCTCTGGTTTCTTCTTCAAGTCTTATATAGCCTTTTCTTCAAGGATACTATGGCATTTTTGTTTCAAGACTTCTATGGCATATTATTCAATGTTAATATGGCCTTTTGTATCAAGGCTCCTATGGCTTGTTCTTCAATAGTGAAGTTCTTTAATCTAGAAATAGAGATATTCAGTCTTCTAACTTCACCATAACTCTTCTCTAGAATTCTTCTTCCAAAGTATTCTTCTCTTACACAATGAAATAATATATGTACTATGAGGGCACGTCGACATTTGAGAAACAATGTTGGAGTCTCCTATATTTATGGTATATGAGTACCAATCCTCTAAGAATTAATTATCTGCAACAAAAAGAAACTTTGGGTAATAGTTAGCAAGTTCTAGTGGATTATCTTCACTAGATGATCTTTCAATCTAGTGGATTGAATGTTGAGTCCTAGTCTTCACAAGTTTTTCTTGTAACTCTGTGGAAAGACTCTAGTCAAATGCAATCTTAGTATTTTTGCAACTGAGATTTTTTCAGTCCTCACTTATGACTCTTCCTAATTCTACCACCTAGATTCTTTTGAGAGTTTTTTATAGAGACTGGTCCAACGACACATCAGGTTGATAAAAAACTTAGGCTCAATAATAATGGTGGTATTCCTATAGACCTAATATGGCTAGATCTACCATAGCTTTGATACCACTATTATCTTTTGATGTAATAGCCATAGGGAGATAACAATAATGAGATGCATAATAATATGAAGTAAAGTAAATCTACTAGATAAATGAGATATGCATAAATAGAAATTATATAATTGAATACAATGTAGCTATGAAGGAAATGAAAACTCCATTAATAAAGCTACTAAACTACATTGCACCCATCACCACTAGATGGTGATCCACACAAAATTGTACTATGCTCTAAGCTACTATATCCCCGACTCTCCTATATCTATATAACAATGAGGCCTTCCTTATATAGGTAAAATAGGTTACTTAGCCAACACTCTACCTAGTTGTGCAAGGGATAACTTACACATATACAACTTGCACATTGACACTTGTGCATTTATTATATTGCATGAAGTAACTAGATAAATTCCCCCTAAAGTAATATAATGTCCTAAGTATGTACCTTGGAAGATACATTTACATGATCCAAATGATGTAATAAACTCTATTTCTAATAAAATTGGGTGAGACAGGTAGTAGAGTAGTAATTATAAGAACACCAAACCAAAAATAATTCTAAGGCAATAAAATTTGTCAAGTAAAAGGAAAAAAACAACACATTTTGAAAACTCAATGTTCAAACATTCAATTTTGGTCTAAATTTAGGAAGTAGCCAAACATTTAAATTGCTAATGGCAACAAAGGCATAATGAAAGTCCAACATTTGACATTATCCAAAATAATAAGCTAGCTTAATATGCTAAGGCTTTGACATTATGGAAAAACTTGTCAAACACAAAAATGAAGCCAAGTGTTGAAGGATTTTGGATGAACAATGATGCTAACACCACCATTGCTATGCAAAAATATGACACGGTATGGAAGAAGGACCCAATACAAAAATATTCTAAGGTATTTGATCTGGTTTACATAAATCATGAGTAGAAACTAATCCAACATTTGACAAAATACTTTACAAAGGTTCAAACAATATTGCTAATTTAAAGCAATGGCATTATCATTAGAAGCTTAAATATTCGATAATCCCAAATGAGCGTTGGATGGAAAAATAATTCTAAGGCATACGATTTGGTAGTGATATGCCAAGGCTCTAGAATAATATTTGAATTTCAATGCTATACATGGGTAAATGTAGTTGTGTGCAAAATATGGCTAGACTCTAGAAGCAATGACATCACTAGAGAGGAAAAAAAAATCTATACCTAATAAAAATAAATATAAAGTTTGGCTAAGTGTTAAAGGAGGGCTAAAACATGAAATTTGCATACATCAACAAAATAAATTATTAGGTACAGAGCAACACTCCTTGTTGGTGTTATATATTTTGAACCTATCCCAGTCAGCAAAGATCATGCATGTCAACTAGCCATCTAAGCATCATTATTGTCAAAATATTTTGATGGTTGAATATGCCTACAACATACATCTATAATTTCTCAACTACCTTAGAATAATGGAAAGAAGTTGATTTCTAGTAAATGGTTAGAATCTTATGGTGCATCATGTGATCCAACTTCAAAGGATAAATTTGTGACAAACACCTCAACTATACACACTTAAGGTAGTTGAACATGGCTAATCCAAAAATTATAGTCACCTCCTACACTACCCTAATAAGCTTATAGTTATTTTAAAAACAATCATGCTAAGCTAACTGAATGCAATGTAAAACTATATATACTTGAATGTAGTTCATTCAAGGCATTAAATATTTAGCTTTTACAATTGTACATTTTGTATTATTGAAGGCTATACACCCCGTAATGAAATTTGATGTATTTTTGGTCTTTGTCAAATATCATTTTAGAATATGTATGTATGACTTTATCATTAGGTATATTTGTAAAATTTAAATAAATGGTTTATTTTGTAAAGAGTTATTCCACTATCTAGATTTCTCATTAGATTTTTGTTTCTTCAATTCCTAGAATTCTTATATGTGTGTGTTTAATATTTTAATATTTTGCAACATATGATGATATTTGGTCTGTTAGGAATTTTAGTTTAATTAAGGGAATGAGACTCTCATGCATTTGTGTCTCTTGATTTTTTTGAATATGTTCCACTTTAAATCCTATATTTTAACCTTAGTCTACAACTCCTTTTTTGTTAGTTTAGCTAGAATCATAGGAACCAACCTACTCTAAAGGCTTACTAAAAAAATACCAATTCTAGGTCTTCCAATCTTATTTGAGGTCTTGAGGGCACAAATCCTCCACTTAGGAAGATTCTAGACAAATATTTTTTGGCACTCTTGATGGGACACTTGTGTCCCATTCTTCAAATAATTTTTTAAATATCAAAGCTAAATACCTACCATGCTAGGCACAAGATTTTGACTTACTCTTACCCAAATGATTCAAGATTTGATGAGTAGTATTGACCTCATAGGTGGAGAAAGCATGTTCACCTAGAGATTCCATTTGACTATGTACCAAGAAAACTAGTGACTCTACTGGTGGAATAACTTAGAATCAAGCAATCATGGAAATAAGGATCCAGCAAAATATATCTATTGGTACTTAAAATATATACAATATTTCTTGATAGTATCAAGATGAGGTAGATATGTCCAACTTGGAATAATTTCAAGCCCTTGAATCTCTTAGAACTCCATGAAATCCCCAAGATACATTAAATACCTTGCCCATCTATGATAGTTCTATAAAAATTGCTTATGAACATTTCCAAGAAGTAGCGGCTTTAGCCACCATTCATAATATTTTGTTTGAGGATATGATGGTCAGACTTCTAACTCTATCATTCTAAGGTAGGATGTTGCAATGGTATCATTCCTTGGAGGATAATAGTATAAGAACCTAGGTAGACCTATCTAAACCTTTGATAGAAGACCATGATGACCTAGAAGATCCTTTCATAGTGCTCAATAAACTCTCTTCAATTCAAATGCTTCTTTAGGAATGCATTATTGATTTCAATATTAGATTTAGAATAACCTAGAATAAGATTCACCAAGATATCAAAATTCACTTTCCCAAGCTTATATATACTATATCCATATCCTAGGCCTAGATTTGAGCATTATGATTCAACAATCCAATGAGAGGTAATTCTCACAAGTTTTCTAGATAGTTGTCAAGGCAAAAAATATGCTCTTATCAATTTGGAAATTACCACCTAGAGCCTTAACTTGGTATTTGACACTATCTAATCCATAACTCAGTGATCCATTTGGGTTATTTTCTCCAATTTTTGTCTTTCCAAAGTATGATTTTGATACTAAAACTAAGAAATATCAAGTAGTTTAAAAACTCAAAAGTATGATTCAACACCTGACCAATGAACTAAATACCTTTAACCAATATAAGACAATTATCGGGTATGGAGATCAAATGTATTCTAAAGATTTTTCTCCCTCACAAGATAAGATCCTGCATATTAGGGAGGAGAGTAGACAATACCTCTAGATAGCTAGGGATATAGGAAAAGAAAAAACTAGTAATCCAATCATGTTTGGGCACTTAGCAATTGATAACTGCTATAGTAATAATAGTTATAAATATTATCATTATAAATACGTAAGTTGTGTGCATGATGATAAATCCATATTATAACTATGAATTAAGTTATCATGCCTCATTAAAATAAGCCCAATAGATAAAAGGGACACAAAATATGAACCAAGGAATAGAATGAGAAGAAAATATATTAGAAGATAATAAGCCAAAATTAGTTTTATTTTTGCAAAAGAAATGTTCAAAATAGAAAAAACCTAAAATATGTGCAACACGATGCAGTCTAGATGCATTATTTTTACTTTTTTAGAAGAAATAAACTTATCATAAATCATGTTACTTGGTTATGTCAATAAGACAATTGGAAGATACGACAAAAACCTATTAAAGCTGATGAAGGGCATATCACCAACAATAAGTAATGCTCTAAGAGAAGAAGACCTACAGGAAGACTTTTTGGTGTCTATACAAGTTAATTTGGTTGAATGAGCTTTGGAAGGCTCAATGGATTTCAAACCAATTTACAAGTAGCCATCTCATGTTATGAAAAAGTATAATTATTCCTTATGCTACTTATTAGTGTGTTTAGAAGGTTGGGTCTAAGATAATTGCCTAATAGATTACATTGCTAAAATTAATATCATACCCAAGGTATTTTGTGATACTATGGAATGGAATACACCAAGATTGAAGTTGGGTTGATGCATTTTATCAAATACCAATTAGAGTAGTAGGGATAGTAATAAAAATTCTAATACTATTGTATAGAATGCCAAAATTTGCAGTAATTCAAGATATCTTAGTGATGGATGTGCCTCCAACATTTAGAATGAACTTATAAAAAGTTTTTTTGATACAAATGAGAGGCTATATGGCACAAAATCAAACCCATATAGTCATGCCATGAATTAAATTTTTATCTAGATCTACACTAAGAAAATAAGATTGTTTTACATGCAAATATATGAAGAGTGCAAGGTAAATCTACCAGAAGAAGTCCACAATTTAGACAAAATGGAGGTAATTGATTGGATAGAGAATGGGCAAATATTAATTGAAAATTGAACCTTATTCAAGAAAATTGGTTTATTTCTAGGTTCATTCTTGAAAATAAAGTAAAATCCACAAATTAGTTCTAATGCATCACAACATATTGACAACACTTGCATATTATGCTACTTAAAAAGCAACTTTAGAAACTGATACAAACCCAATGTCAACTGATACAAGTATTAAGATGAATCACAAAGATAAAAGCACAAATTTGACACCATATGGTTGGGTCATTACATATTTAAATGTAAGATCTAAATACCAGACACAACTGGAGTGTAGAGATATGCCACAATTTTATTTACATAAGTTGACAGGAAAATAAAATTTGCATATCAGTTAAAGAATAAGGTGGTTAGTCAAAGGGGTATTTTTTTTTTAAGTGAAAACCCCTTGAAGAGCCACCTTGGTCTGAGATACCATGAAAAAGGTGTTCTACACCATCAAAGTCACCCGAGGGTCACACCCGACCCTGTCCGCACCAACATTATCAATTGGATTTTGGATACCCAGTTCAGCTTTTTGGTAGGGTGGAGATTTGAACCTGGGACCTCCCTTGGAGGATTGCACTCTCCTCTCCAACTCACCTACAACACCTGGGTAGTCAAAGGGGATATTAAAAGATATTTGAAAATATGTATATCATATCACATGATTTAACTAATTGTAAAATGAGATATTGCTTCTTAAAAATTGGATACAAAGAGGATCAACAATATGATCCAAAGGATGGTTTCTTCAATAGAAAAAACCTATATAAAGAGGAATATATTTCCTAGTAATCACTCACTCCTTGAGAAATAATTATGTAAAGAGGGTGTATGGTAGATAGATTTTAAAAAATGGTACAAGGAAGGTCCCTTGGAAAAAATTGTAGTTAAACCTAAAGATTCTTGTGTCTAAAGGAGATAAGATAACATCAAAGAAAGAGGATAATCAATATTAGCCTTCATGGTGTTAGTTAAATCAAGCATGTTAATTGATGGTAGTCCAAAAACCATCCTGATGTTAGCTAAAACTATATTTGTGTTAGCTAATATTATCTTGGAGTTTTTTGGAACTACTTATCGATTGATAATGCCTACAATATTCCTATTCTATGAAAAATTCCAGTAGTAGTAGCCACAAGATTTTAGTACTTGGGTTTCATTATTTCTCAAGGATACTAGAATGGTACTAAAAGAGTGATATCCAAGGATAAATGAGGAAGAGAATAAGGGGAATAATCTAAAGGGTCTTGGAAATTATCAAGTCTGCACACTCTTTGTTATTGGACATCTTAACTAGTTGTAAGACCTTCTTCAATACATGGATTCTGTCAAGATAGAGCAAGGGCAAGGAAAGAAAAATTCAAAAGAATTCCCTTAATGTTAAGGGATATGCTTCATCCTTTCTTCCATATTGGTGTTTGAATTCAACACAACAAACACCAAGAAGATAAAAGGACAAAGCAAATACTAAGGCAAATCATTGGCTGCAACAAGAAGTTTAGAACATGCAAAGTATAGGTATGGTTTTCTCATATTTTCTTATCTTCTCGTCTTATCCTTCCACTATCCTTTCTACTCTATTAGAATTATTCTTATAATTCATTCCATCTCCCTTGATAACTCAAGTTCATTATCTCCATATTTCCCATCTTCTTCAAGTCATCCCATATCCCTCTTATACCATTTTCATGACTTCATATCCCAATGGAAATACTAGCCTACTTTTTATTTTGCAAGAAACTCTAGTCATTTCATACGATTATAGAAGTGTGCAGAATTTATCCCTCAGTATTTTAATGATGAAAGCAAACACCAAAGGTCATAATGAAATAATAATAATTGGCAAAAGATAACTCGACATAATTCCTTGACATGTGTAAGTTAAACACATGTAGTGCTCAACAACAAAATTTGAAAATATAGATATTATGCCAAGATAATAGTCGTATGCTATGGTAAAAAGATGATAAAATTAGGTACAAGTGGAATTAATGTAGGTGCTATGACAATGAGTCATGATTTTTTGAACAAAAAATGAAGTAAATGAATTAGATCTTCACATGAGCAATAAAATCTGAGAAATTAGTGCAAAATTTGACAAAAGCTAGTTTAATTCTTGATCTAATGGTCATCAACATCAACAAAGGGCAATAAAATATTTGTAGGGCTACCTAATACATAATTTTTTCTATGTTAGAATAATTCTAATTAGCCATGCATACTATTAAATAAACAACCCAATGATGATGTTCAACAACCTAGAGGAGATTTACATGTGTAATTTTACAACGAAGAAGGTAGTGAAAATAAAAGTATTCCCAAGTGCCTAAAATATTTACCTAATGTAGTTTGCATGGGTGAAAATTCACTTAAAGATACTGATCTAGATATAATGTAGTAGATAGCTATGGAAGATAATGCTCATGGAGTATCTTCATTTTCTCTTCTCTCTCTTGCCTTACAAATATTTCCTTCCCTTTTTATCTCTATTTTTGTATTCGCATCATCCACTTCCATAGTCCTCTTGGTACCCTATCTACCTAGATATATCACCACCATTACCAGCATCCACATTTCCCAACATCTATGTCTTTTTGGCTTCTTGTATTTTCCTTTCCATTTAGTATAGCCTTCACCTCTCCAATAATTTCATCACCTTATAAATATTTTGAAGCTTTTTCACTAATGGTTTTGTAGTATATCCCATATTTTATAGGCAAGTGGGATAATTTTTGAATAGAGGCCTATTTCAAAATATATTTTAGAAGCCCTATTGAGGATATAGAATCCATCAACCTATCCCACCCTTTCCCTTTTCTACATCAATTCCATTACCTACTCTAAAATTATTTTATTATTGGCTATAATATTTGTGTACTCATATACTTGTACTATAAATCAAATTATCTTCTAGATCCTCTATCCCTATGCATTTCCAATATCCCACAAATAAGGCTTACTAGGTCCTAAATTTTGCTAGAAAAAATCCTCAAACATTGTCAATAATTTAGGTGAATTTTACCACCTATATCCACAATCCTAGAATGTGATATGGATTGTGATTTTTCCAAGTTGTATAGTTATTTTTCTACGATAATAGTACATTGAATTGCATTTAGTAATTTTAGAAGCAACTAGTTCAGCACTAGAGGAACCTCATGACACATATTCAACTATAAAGAGAAGTTACAAAGTAGTACAAAAGGTTGAGTGATAGTGTAGAACATAATTATGCATGGATAGATGTATGAAATTGGGTGAGATAGGTAGAAGAGTAGTAAGAAAAATTATACTAGACTGAAAATAATTCCAAGGAAATAAAATTTTTCAAATAAAAGTAAAATACAACACTTTCTAAAATCCTGACATCCATATCAACAATATCTCACGTGTTGGATATGGAATTTTGGGCTAAATGTAAGAAGTGACCAAATATTTAAAATATTTATGTTATCAAAGGCATAATGAAAGTTTAGCATTTGGAATTCTCCAAAAGAAGAAACTAGCTTAATATGCTAAGGCTCCAAAGTTATGGAAAAACTTGTTGGACGTAAAAATGAAGCCAATTGTTGAAGGAGGCTGGATGAAGAATGATTCTAACATCACAATTACTATACAAAAATTTGGTATGGTATGGAAGAAGAGCCCAACAAAAAAATATTCTAAGGCATTTGGTCCAACTTACATAAAGCACAAGTAGTAGCTAATCCAAAATTCAACAAAATACTTTGCAAGGGTTCAAAGAGCATGGTTGTTTGAAGCAATGATATCATTATTAGAAGCATAAATATTTGGTAAATCATAGATGAGTGTTGGATGGAAAAATAATTCTAAGGCACAATAATCCGATAGTGGAATACCAAGGCTTTAGAATAATATCCAACTTTTGATACTATACATGGGTAAATGCAGTTGCATGCAGAATATGGTGAGACTCTAGAAGCAATGACATCATCATATAGGAATAAAAAATTGACACTTGACAAAAAAAAATGAAAGGTTTGGTTAAGTTTTGGAGGGCCAAATTATAAAATTTGCATACATCATTAGCAAAGTGAACTACCTGACATGGAGTATCACTTTCTCTTGGCATCATATCTTTTAGACCCATCCTAGTTAGTAAAGATAATAAATATCAACTAGCCATCTAAGCATCATTGCTATTAGAATATTTCGTTGGTTGAAGTTGCCTACATCATACAATTGTCATTGCTTAGTTGGTGCAATGTAATAAAAAGGAGTGGATTGCTAGTAAATTTTTAGAACTCAATGGTGCATCATGTGAGACAACTCCAAAGGAGAAGTATGTGCCACACACATAAACTACACACATTTGAAGAAGTTTATTGTGGCTAATATAAAAATGATAGTCACCCCCTACACTACCACGATATACCTATAGTATATTTTGAAAACAATCATGCTAAGCTAACTAAATACACTGTAAAAATTTATATACTTGAATGTAGTTCTTTAATGACATCAATTCTTTAGATTTTACAATTGCATATTTTGTATGATTGAAGGTTATACACCCCTTAATGAACGTTGTGTTGTTTGACCTATGTCAAATAATATTGCAGAATATGTATGTATGACTTTCTCTTTAAGAATTTATATAAAAGTTGAATGAATGGTTTATTATGTAAAGAGTTATTTTGCTATATGGATTTCTCACTAGATTGATATTTCTTCAATTCTTGGAATGCTTAGATGTGTGTGCTTAATATTTAAATATTTTACAAAATGTGATGATATTTTGTCTATTAGGCATTCTAGTTTAATTAAGAGAATGAAACTCATGAATTTGTTTCTCTTTATGTTGTTGAATCCGTTCCACTTTAAATCCTAGATTCTAACCTTATGCATTTATTTTTTATTTTATTGATAAAATGGGGTTTTGAAAGGGTCCCCAAAACTTTTACTACGGAGAAAACCAAAATAAGGTAACCATCATAGGAATGATATTGACAAACAACACAAGAAGATAAAAAATGGAGACAATTGGATAGAAGACCATCACCCTAGGATGTAGACAAAAAGGAAGGTTCATAACACATGAAGTACATATAAGAAAAAACCTAACAAGTTACTTAGAAGAAATAGGATGGTCTTGATAACTTCTAGAGGTGTTTTGAGCATCATCCATAACCTATGTAGTCTTAGAATTTTGGTTTCTAAGCTAGGTGATCACCTTCACAGCCTGGAGGAGCATAGAAGATGCAATATTAACCATATCATCTAGGATGGCCATAGGGTTGAAATCATACTTTGAATGCATTTGAGAAATATATCCACCAAGGGAGATGCCATCCTTGAGGAGATGCATACAAATGAAAACATATTCAAGCTTATGATTTTTGTAGGTTGACGGAGACTCCCAAGGATTTTCTTTGTCATGTTCAATGAAAATGACACTTTTGCACTTATCCTTGAAAAATGCAGATTTGGACAGGATCTAATAAATATTTGGACAAGTTATGTGTGAGCTTGTTGAGCAGATTTGGACAGGCTCTGTGTGGAACTATTGAGTAAATTTGGATAGGTTCTATGTGGACATGTTGATCATATATGGATAGGTTTTGTGTGGACCTATTGAGCATATTTGGATAGGTTTGTGTGGACCTGTTGAGCATATTTAGACAAGTTCTATGTGGACCTATTGAGTAGATTTAGACAGGTTCTGAGTGGACCTGTTGAGCAGATTTGAGTAGGTTCTGAGTGGACCTATTGATCATATATGTGCTAAACTGACTAGACTATGTTTAGTGCAGATTTGAGAGGACTTATGCTAGAACGACTGGACTGTATTTAGTTCAAGAGTTGAGTAGATTTGTGCTAGATCAAATGTACTATATTTAGTGCAAGATATTGAGCAGAGCTATGCTAGACCAACTAGAGTGTGTTTAGTATAGTATTGATATAGAACTTTGGATGTGATAGAGTAGAGAGGACAAAGTCTCCAGTTTATAGAGATCCATCAGCCAAGATATTGAGGATAGGTCTTCTGAGTGAGGAAAAGAGTCTTCAAGTGGATAGAGATCCATAGTTAGAGTAGTGGAGGCAGTTTCTTCTAGAGGATCACCGGCTAGAGCAGAGGAGGAGTTCTCCTGTGGATAGAGATCCACAAACTAGATTTAGAGGATCAACATCTCCTTTGGATAGAGGTCCATAAATATTATAATTGGGAAGGATTCCCAAGATATTATTTGAGAAATATTTAGAAGAAATATTTTTTCCATGGAGGTAGCCATCTTTGGGTGAACCACATTAAAATTTTGTGTCTCTATTGTGTGTAATTATTTGTGTATTGATTTGGTTATTGCTATTGATATTTCCATTGATTATATTGATTAATACTGTTTGGGAAAGAAAAATAAAAATTGGTCTTATACTATTAACCTCCCTCTCAGTATAAGCTTATGTTATTTAATTGGTATCAGAGTTTTTTCCTTTAGAAAGGGTTTAAAAACTTGAAGGAAGATCTTGTAAAAAAACAAATGGCAAATAAAGGCAAAGGCAAAACCATGAGATACAAGAATAGAAGAACACACATGGTCATGAAATAAAAGCAAGATGAGTTCAATATTATTGTGTTGGGAGGAAAAATAGAAATATATTCAAGATATGAATCAAGTAATAGACAAATATCCATACTGATAAAGTTTTATAATAGATGTGGGAACACATGTCACCATGCAGCTTATTATCCACAAGAATGTTTTGTTTGTGGTCAAATTGGCCATGATGCAAGTTATTGTAATGAATTTAGTAGAAGCGAATATGAATATGATATTATTGGAAATGAAATCCTAGATATTGGTTCAAGAAAGGATAATAGGGACAATAAAAATAGGTATGAAGAAGAAACTTTGCTTTCAGTAATAGAAGAAAAAGATTCTTTAGAAAAATAAAAAGGGAAATCCACTCTTAATGAACTCGTTGAACTGAAAAGAGAGAATTTAGAATTGAAGGGTCTAATACAAGAAGATGATAAATGTAAGACAAAGCTTTTACAAGATATTTCTAAATTGAGAGATAAGGTTGAAAAGGTAAGAAGAGTTGAAAAAGGTATGGTTGAACAATAAAAGGTAAAACAGATAGAATATGAAAGTCTTATGATTACACTTGAAGAATTAAAAATGGAGAACTCAGGATTAAGGGTTCAAGCTCAAGAATATGAGAAAGAAAAATAAATATTTCTATAGGAACTCACCAAATTCAAAATCAAATCTGAAGAGACAAGAAAAATTGAAGAAGGTATGGCAAAAAAATTAAAGACAAAAGATCTAGAGTGTGAAAGATTAGAGCATGAGATAGTTTCACTAAGGATGGAAGTAAAAGGTTATAAGGAAAAGCTACACAAGTTTGAGGAAAATTTAAAGACTTTTGATAGGATTATCAATGCACAAAGGTCATCAAACACCATAACAGGACTTAGTTCTAAAGAAGAACAAGGGAAACAAGAAGCGAATAAAGGAGATTCAAGATCAAACACAAAAAAATAAGAAGAGTCAAAAGAAGTAAGTAAAAGAGAGAGTGAGACTTCTAAGGATAAGTTGGACAATAGAAAAATTGACAAGGAAAGGAACAATGCACAAGTAAGGAACAAATAGAACAAGAAAAAAGTAGAAGAGACTAAGAAACCAATGGGGTCTAGGCAAGGAAACTTTAATAGAAGATGTTTTTCATGTCACAGGTCTGGGCACATGGCTTCAAAATGTAGTAAACATGAAAGACAAGAATATAGGAAAGGACAACTTTTCCATGGGTATTGCTACTCATGTAATGAGTTTGGTCATAAGGCAATGAATTACAAGGTTCATGACAGAAGAGGATATACCTTCACTAGGAAAAATCCTAAGACATTTTCACCTCCAAGAAATAATAATAATAAGTGTTATAAGTGCAATAATGATGGTCACACAACAAACTGGTGTAGAGCAGACATTCTAGAAATAGGTATGAACAAAAATAGGAACATGAATAGGAATAGGAACAGGAAAATGGATGAGAACATGAACAAGAAAAGGAACAGGAACATATATGAGAATAGGAACAAGAACATGAATAGGTACAATAACTTGGATAGAAACAGTTAGAGGATTTAGAAAACCCAAAAAATAAGTGAAAAATATAAAGGTAAAGAACAGTGCTTTCGAGGAGTAGAAATACTCCCACCCCAAAATTAACCACCTCAAAAGAAGGTGGGGGAGGGTCTAAGCTAAGAGGCTTATTCTTAGTCCCGAGACCCAAAGGTGACCCTTTGCCATTGATGTCAAAGGGGGAGAGATTTGTGTATTGGGGAGAGATTTGATATGGGGAGAGATTTGATATCTGAGAGATCATTGAGCTAGGGGGAGCAATGTCCCAAGGGGAGTAGAAGAAAAATAAATTTCAGCTTTTAGTAAAAAGGATATGGGTTGCCATAAATGACAAAGGGGAAGATCATTGGACATTTTGAGTCCCTAAGTTAAAGTTGTCATTGATGTCACCAAATGAAGTCATAATTAATAACAAATATTTTAGTAGGAAATAAAAGGGATAAAAATGGTTATTTAATATCCAAGAAGAAGGCCAAAGATCAAGTGAAATAGTGAAAAAGACAAAAGTTAAAAAGGAGTTATAATATTTATTTTATAAATTATTTAAATTCAATGTGAATTTAAATTTTATAAATAAATATTAAAGGTACTTTATCAACGGATATAATATTATAATATGAGTTATTATAATATTGAGTAAGGTGGTGAAAAAAGAGCCCAAAGTAAAATATTAATAATAATATTTTACTACACCCAAATATGGGTGTTAGAATTTAAATATTTGAAGCATGTTACAAAGGTTTATCCTCACCGACATCATGTGGGTTAATTGCATTTTGAAGCACCGATGTTCTAAAGTAAAGGACGAAGACTAATATTTAAACCTATGCCCAAAGGGCATTAATAATATCCTTGCTCGATTGAAAAGATAACATACGAATTAATTAATGTAGAGCTAGTGAAACAGATATGTGCATTTTAAGCTTGAGTTGCTAGTGAAAGAAACAAAAGGAACAACGTCAAATAGTTGGAAGAAAACTAGGCACCTTGGCCTAGTGGTAAGAGGGTTGCAACTTACATTTTGTGTGCAAGGAGGCCAACATTCGAGTCTTCGAGAAAGCGCTTGGCAGGTGTGTTGAAAGCGCCAATCATGAGATGCACGTTTTACGAAAGGAGGAGGAGATAAAGTTTTTGAAGCACACGGTGCTTCACCTATCTCCAACTAGCATGTAGCTCATGTGGTTTTTGGTGCCACGATTGATATGTTAGAGTTGGCTGCATTGAGAGTTCAAAAATATCCAAAGGCAAAGATAATATTTTAATTTTAATTTTAATTAAGTGCCTAAGTTGGAGGTATAAGGTTGTTTAGTGGTTGAAATTTGGAAAGGTTCCTTTGTAACAAAGTTGTAGTTGAGAATTATCTTTAGGAGTTATAAGGAGAATTCTGTTTTATATTTAAAGTATTAAATTTTCTATTGTGGAATATTGAAAGGTTAAGACTTTATGGGTAATATATTATTCTTAATTAAGGTTTTTTATGACTATTGTGAGGATATTGATTATTATTTAAGTTGGAGTGATAAGGTGTAATTTTGATATTATTTTTGTGATATGTTTTGTTCAAGAAAAATATCCTCTAACCCTTATTGAGATTGGCAAATAAGTAATTATGAGTGTGGCAGATTTGTGAGGTCAACTACTTGACATTCAAAAAGTTATGGGAAAATTCTTCTTTGGTTGACTTGGTTGATTGGCTTTATTGAAAATTACACTTGGAGTAAAAAAGGACTTGATTAGGGTTTCCTTTTCAAAAGTGGTTGAGTTATTGCTCCAAGGTTTTTTGATTTGAGAGTTGAGATTAAAACCTTGTTTTATTAGCATTGTTGTTGAGACCATTGGTTGAGTGAAGTGTTTGAGTTAATGCTTCAAGGTTTTCTGATTTGAGAGTTGATATTAAAACCTTGTTTTATTAGCATTGTTGTTGAGATCATTGGTTGAGTGAAGTGTTTTAGTTAATGCTTAAAGGTTTTCTAAACTTGAGAGTTGTGATTAAAATCTTGTTTGATGAGCATGGTTGTTGAAGTGAGTTGTTATGCAAAGAACTTAAATTAGGGTTTGAAAATATCATGAGTATCATTGTTATGTGAGATTTGTTGTTGAGCATTATTGGAAACATTTTGAGTTGGATGATATATGATTGGAATAGGATTTGTGAGCAAGAGTTTTTTCTTGAAGTGATTGGTTGAGTAGAGTTGATTGATCTTAGTCAAGTGGATGTATGAAGTGATTTATCAAGTTCCATAAAATAAACTATTCTATATTCTGATTTGAGTTGAGATTGAGTGTTGAGAATAGAACATATTGAGTCTCTAACAATTATCTTTATGCTTTTATGAGATTGATTTGAGTTGAGATTGAGTTTTGAGAATAGAACATATTGAGTCTCTAACAATTCTCTTTATGCTTCTATGAGATTGATTTGAGTTGAGATTGAGTTTTGATAATAGAACATATTGATTCTCTAACGATTCTCTTTATGCTTTTATGATATTGAGTTGAGAAAGTGATTAAGTATTGATTATAGAACATATTGAGTCTCTAACAATTCTCTTTATGTTTCTATGAGATTGGAAAAGTTTTGGGACTTGTTAAGCATATTTGAGGTAAGTCTTTGAGAAGACTTGTGGACTATTTTTGTGTGATCTGTTGTGGAAGCTTACAATATAGATTTGAGCAAGTCCTAGAGAGAACTTATTGAGTAGTTTTGGATAAGTTCCATGTGAGCTTATTGAGTAGATTTGAATAGGTTCTATGTGGACCTGTTGAGAATATTTTGATAGGTTCTATGTGGACCTGTTGAGAATATTTGGATAGTTTTTGTGTGGACCTATTGAGCATATTTGGACAGGTTATGTGTGGACTTGTTAAGCATATTTGGAAAATTTTTGTGTGAGATTTTTGAGCATATTTGTACAGGTTATGTGTGGAACTGTTGAGCATATTTGGATAGGTTCTGTGTGGACCTTTTGAGGAGATTTGGATAGGTTATATGTGGACTAGTTGAGCATATTTTGATAGGTTCTATGTGGACTATTGTGAAGAACACAAGATTATACTGAGAGGGGGGTGAATAGTATAAGATCTCTTTTTACTTTCTCTATTTAACTTCAACTTCACAAAGCAATGAACCAATATCAATATCAAAGCAATGCATAAAGCAACACACAATGAGACACCAATTTTAACGTGGTTCACCCAACATGGGCTACCTCCACAAAAATTTTCTCTAAAATGCTTTCTCAAAGTTCTTTGGGAATCCTTTCCAATTACAATGTTTATGAGCCTCAGCCCAAAGGAGAAACCTTCCCCTACTCAAGTATTTATGAGCCTCTGCCCAGAGGAGAATCCTTCCCCTCCTCATGAATTTATGAGCCTCCTGCCCAAAGGAGAATCCTTCCCCTCCTCATGAATTTATGAGCCTCCTACCCAAAGGAGAATCCTTCCCCTCAACTTTGGAAATGATACTTCAGAAGATCACCTGCCTCTTATTCCGCTAGCATGTGGAACTCCTTTCCATAGAAGACCTCCTATCCTCAATGCTCAGCCTCAAGAGACCTTTGTCCTCACTGATCACCTCCACAGTAACTCATCAACCTATACTAAACACAGTCATTCGGTCCAGCACAAGTCTTCCTCACTCTGTCAGATCTATCCCAAGCTCAAATCATAAAGCTTGAAAAAATCAATATTTGTTGCACACAAGCCTTCTCAAAGACTTGTCAAAACTATCCTCAGGTTATTCTCAAAGAACCACTTCAACTCTGTCCTCAAGTCCTCTGCTAGGACCTGTCCAAATCAGCTCACAAGTCCTCCCTAGAACTTGTCCAAATAAGCTCACAAGTCCTCACTAGAACTTGTCCAAATCAGCTCACAAGTCCTCACTAGAACTTGTCCAATTCAACTCAAAAGTCCTCACTAGAAACTTTCCAATTCATCTCACAAATACTCACTAGAACCTGTCCAAATCAGCTCACAAGTCTTCACTAGAACCTATCCAAATCAGCTCACAAGTTCATTAAGAAAAACTTGCTTAGCATGAACCCACAAAGAGAATTGTTAGAGACCCAATGTGTTTCATCAACCTCATAGAAGCATAAAGATAATTTTTAGAGACTCAATATGTTCTATACTTAACTCCCAATATCAATCTCAAATCTCATAGAAACATAAAGAGAATTGTTAGAGATTCAATATGTTCTATACTTAACTCCCAATCTCAATCTCAACTCAATCTCAATCTCAAAATAATAAGATAGATTTAGTATGCTTTTCTCAAGAACATGAAACATAACCCAACAATTGCCAACCATGCAATATCTCATATAACAATGATACTCACGTTCTTTCCACAACCAATATCTTTTCTCAACCAATTATGGATTTAACAACAATGCTTATAGACAAGGTTTAACCAACATCATTCAACTCAAGATTAACCTTGAAGCATTCAACCAATCACTACATGAAAAGGAAACTAGTAGACATCCTTTTCCCTCTAAAGGTATTTGAACAAAACAACCACCAACATAAATCACTAATGCAAAGAATAACTTGCTCAAATCAATCTCAATGGAGTAAGCCCAAATCATGTATCAAGTAAAGCATTAACTTGATCAAAACAACCTCTATGGAAGAAACTCAACCATCAATCTCAAAATAGCCAACTAAAGGTTTCACCATCTCAATGCAAGAGCAAGATGCTTCCTCTTCCTCACCCAGAATTATGCATTCACCCAAAAACTCATCAATGATTTTAATGCATAAACAATCTTCAATATCTAGAAAATGGAATTACACCAACAATAATACCTAGTAGACAACCTTTTCACTCCAAACTCAATTTCAGGAAATACACCATCACCAATATACATGGAAGAAGTTGCCCATACCTTTGTTTAAGGAAGAAGAGAATAGTTCTTCAACCTGTTACCAACACCACCCTCAACTTTGCCACCAAGTTATGGTTAGATCATAAAAGTAACCACAAAAATATTTATTCCATAAAACACCTTATGACTCCAATCCTTAGAATTCAACTACCAAAAATATAAAGCATACAAACAATATATCCTTTTACACCTTATTTCTCCAAATTAATTAAACCATGCTCAAGGAATAATAGCTTCTAAGCAAATCTCACTCAACAATCAAGACAAAAATCTCAACCACACACTATCAACCTTATATCTCCAAAGAAGCATTTAACCTCAAAAATAATTTTTAAATAAATCTTCCCAACCACTTCTTCTTTAACAAAATGTAAATTTTATTTAAAAAACCTTATCAAAAAAATGATTCCGAAAATCACGGGTCAACAGTGCCTCCAAAAAAATCAGAGCGCAAAAACTCTTGTCACACTCCACGATGGGATTTGAATGCTTGACATCCCTTCAAGCGCCTTCACAAAATAGTCATTACCACTAGGCCAACGACGCTAGCTTGAAGGATAGAAAGAGTCTCCTTCTACTTAACCCTTTGGCGGTGGATAAACGTGGCAAAAAAATGATAGTTGTAGCTTTTACTTCCCAACCTTTGCACAATTCGAATTTCTTTAACACCATTGCTTTGGACTATAGGTTATGGCTTATATAGCCAAAATTCCATGCTATGCACGACGTCGACAGAAGGATAATTCGAATTTTTTGAATTAATATTACTTTGGCACCTTCGAAACAACTTTTGGGTTTATGAAACCCTTTTGATTATTAAAAAATAATCATAGGTCTTTTAGACCTTAGACCTTAGGTGGAGAACCCATTAAATTATTAAAATAATTTAATCACTAAATCAAATAAATAATTAATTAAAAAACCTTAAAAAGGTTTTATTAATTAAGTTATTTAATTAATAAGTGTCTCCAGCCTTTGCATTAAGCTAAGAGTGGTTTTGAGAAAAACCCTTAATGCATCCACCTGGTTTTAATAAAAACCCTTAAACCTACCATGGTTTTGATAAAAACCTTTTCATCTGCCACATGGAATCTCTTCGAAATATTCTAGAAAATATTCTTTGGAATCTTCAACCTTTGAAACCAATAAATCCTCTTGACATTAATGCCAGTTCCTTTTGACATCAATGACAAGTCATAGACAAGAAGCTAGGATCTCAAACCCAAAATTACAAACAATCTCCCCCTTTGTCATTGATGGCAAACCATGCTTCTCAACAACACTGAAACTCAAAACTACTGTATAGAAATTAGCTCCCCCTAACTTGAGTCTCTTCCCCTTACTCATATCTCTCCCTCTTTGTCATCAATGGCAAAGGGTCACCTTTGGGGCTTGGGACTAAGAATGAGCCTCTTATCTTAGTCCCTCCCCCACCTCCTGTTGATGTGATTAATTTTGGGGTGGGAGTAAAGCTCCCATTAGGCACTGATCTTCATCAGTGTCTATAGCTGCCTTACCATGTCTTCTCGTGTTCTCCTTGTCAATATTCTTGTTCCTGTTCATGTCACTGTTGTCGTTCTTGTTATCATTCCTATTCTTATCCATGTCTTGATTCTTGTTCTTGTTCATACCCATGTTCCTGTTCCTATACCTTGGAATTTTAGCTCTACACTGTCTAGCTATTTGACCTTCATTGTTGCACTTATAACAACTAACAATGTTATTTCTTTGAGGCATACTTGATCTTTGACTCCATATGTTCTGACCAACCCTGTTCTTGTTATTAGCCTTGCAATAAATAGCCTTGTGCCCAAACTGTTTACAAGATTAGAAATACCCTTGAAATAAATTACCACATTTGAATTTTTCATACACCTTCTTCACTTGAGTCATGCAATGTGAAGCCATGTGACCAAACTTGTGACAAGAAAAACATCTGCCATTAAACTTTCCTTGATTTGACCTCTTAGGTCCTATAAAATTTCTCCCCTTTTTTTTATTCTGTGCATCTATCACTCAAGGACTCTTTTTCTGAAGTACTTTCCTCATAAGAACTCTCTTCCTTTCAAAATCTCTTACTAGATTCCCCAGCAGAGTTGCCAACCTGTTCCATGTGTTTCTTACCTAAACCAAGACCTATTTTATCTGTTGTCCTTCTTTGATCTTTGATGATTGAATTTACCTTTTTGGTGCTATCTTCACACCTGTAAAGCTTCTCCTTGTACTCTTTAGTTTCCTCTTTCAAAGAAGCCACTTTCTATTCCAACTCTCTACACTCAAGAACCTTAGAATCTAACTTATCCTTAAGTTTTTGAGTCTTAGCTATAGAGAATTCAAGACTTTCTATAAGCTCATCTCTCTCAATACAACATTCATCCAATTTATCATTGAGTCTAGAATTCTTATTTCTTTCCTTTTTCAAAGCACTAAGAGTACTAACAAGTTCGGCTTCAAGATCTACTTCACCATCCTCTATAACTTCCACTATTTTTGAAACATCAATCACTTTTTTAAATTTCTTATCACTAGAGGTGCTACCCTTTTCTAAAGCCATACAAAGATCTTCCTTACAATTTTCTGAAGCATCCTCATACATAGTATAACTAGAAATCAATCCATCATTTGTGCAATCATCCTCAAGATGTCCAAAATTTCCACATCTAAAATATTTCATAAGGACAAATCTATGTTTCTTTTCTTCTTCTTTTTCTGTTAGGAACAACATCTCATTTCCAACATCACTTGAAGAACTTTCACTATCACTACTAACACACTTACTTGCCTTTTCTAGGTAGAAAATTTTCTTGTGTTTGTGAGAGTACCTCATTCCTTGATTGCTTTGCTCATATTTATTCTTCCCTTGATGCATGTGCCTTTCAGAATCCTCGCTCTTATAATCTTTTTTATCTTCATCACTTTCATCCTTGGTAGCAGTACAGTTAGTAGCATAATGACCAAACTTTCCACAATTGGAACACTTGACATATTTCATACCTTTGTGTTTTGTTGAGAACATTCCCTTCTTGTTGTAATATGCCTCTTCATCACTAGAAGACTCATCACTATCTTGAAGCTCTTTACCCTTGGATTTCTTGGTAGCCTTGAAAGCTACCTCCTTCTTAACATCAACCTTCACTTGAGTTCTCAACTCAAATGCTACAAGTATACTATGAAGCTCATCCTTTTTCAACTTATCCAAATCCTTAGCTTCCTCAATAGCAAAAATATTTTCACTAAATCTATTTGGAAGAGACCTCAAAATCTTATCACAAATATCATTTTCAGCAAGCTCAAGACCTAGTTCCTTCATAGAGTTAACAATCTCATCCATACGAAGCATATAGTCACTAATATTTTCTTGATCATTAATCTTGAGTTGTTCAAACATACCTTTGAAGTGTCTCAACATGGCCTTTAGAACATTTGCATCACCTGTATGAACCACCTTCAACTGTTTCCACATTTCACTAGTTGTCTTGTAGTGAATCACCTTTGTAAGATCTACCTTCTGTAGACCCTTCAAGATTGCATTCATTGCCTTTGAATTGCTATGATGTAGGAGCCTATCTTCCTTAGTATAAGGACCATGCTCAATAATGGTATACTCATCCTCAATCACATCCCAAACTTCATTTCCAAGAGCCATAAGATGAACCTTCATCCTAGCACTCCAAAGCCCAAAATATGCCCCATCAAGAATAGGTGCTGCATTACCACTTGTAGATTCCACTGTGTTCTTTACAATATTTTTCTTCAATCTGTTAAACTTTCCAAAGGAACCCACTCTAATACCAATTGAAGAACACAAGCTTATACTGAGAGCGGGGGGTGAACAGTATAAGACCGCTTTTTACTTTCTCTATTTAACTTCAAATTCGCAAAGAAATGAACCAATAGCAATATCAAAGCAATGCATAAAGCAACACACAATGAGACACCAATTTTAATGTGGTTCACGCAACATGGGCTACCTCCACAAAAATTTTCTCTAAAAAGCTTTCTCAAAGTTCTTTGGGAATCTTTCCCAATTACAATGTTTATGAGCCTCAGACCAAAGGAGAAACCTTCTCCTACTCAAGTATTTATGAGCCTCGGACCAAAGGAGAATCCTTCCCCTCCTCATGAATTTATGAGCCTCCTGCCCAAAGGAAAATATTTCCCCTCCTCATGAATTTATGAGCCTCCTACCCAAAGGAGAATGCTTCCCATCAGCTTTGGAAATGATACTTCATAAGATCACATGCCTCTGATTCTACTAGCACGTGGAACTCCTTTCCATAGAAGACCTCCTGTCCTCAATGCTTAGCCTCAAGAGACCATTGTCCTCACTGATCACCTCCATAGCAACTCATCAACCTGTACTAAACACAGTCTATCGGTCCAGCACAAGTCTTCCTCACTCTATCAGATCTGTCCCAAACTCAACTCATAAAGCTTGAAAAAATCAATCTTTGTTGCACACAAGCCTTCTCAAAGACTTATCAAAACTGTCCTCAGGTTATTCTCAAAGAACCACTTCAACTATGTCCTCAAGTCCTCTGCTAGGACCTATCCAAATCAGCTCACAAGTCCTCCCTAGAACTTGTCCAAATCAGCTCACAAGTCCTCACTAGAACCTGTCCAAATCAGCTCACAAGTCCTCACTAGAACCTGTCCAATTCAGTTTACAAGTCCTCACTAGAACCTATCCAATTCAGTTTACAAGTCCTCACTAGAACCTGTCCAATTCAGCTCACAATTCCTCCCTAGAACTTGTCCAAATCAGCTCACAAGTCCTCACTAGAACCTTTCCAATTCATTTTACAAGTCCTCACTAGAACCTGTCCAATTCATCTCACAAGTCCTCACTAGAACCTGTCCAAATCAACTCACAAGTCTTCACTAGAACCTGTCCAAATCGGCTCACAAGTTCATCAAGAAAAACTTGCTTAGCATGAACCCACAAAGAGAATTGTTAGAGACCCAATGTGATTCATCAACCTCAAAGAAGCATAAAGAGAATTGTTAGAGACTCAATATGTTCTATACTTAACTCCCAATCTCAATCTCAAATATCATAGAAACATAAAGAGAATTGTTAGAGACTCAATATGTTCTATACTTAACTCCCAATCTCAATCTCAACTCAATCTCAATCTCAAAATAATAAGATAGATGTAGTATGCTTTTCTCAATAACATGAAACATAACCCAACAATTTCCAACCATGCAATATCTCATATAACAATGATACTAATGTTCTTTCCACAACCAATATATTTTCTCAACCAATTAGGGCTTTAACAACAATGCTTATGGACAAGGTTTAACCAACATCATTCAACTCAAGATTAACCTTGAAGTATTCAACCAATCACTACATGAAAAGGAAACTAGTAGACATCCTTTTCCCTCCAAAGGTATTTGAACAAAACAACCACCAACATAAATCACCAATGCAAAGAATAACATGCTCAAATCAATCTCAATGGAGTAAGCCCAAATCATGTATCAAGTAAAGCATTAACTTGATCAAAACAACCTCTATGGAAGCAACTCAACCATCAATATCAAAACAGCCAACTAAGGGTTTCACCATCTCAATGCAAGAGCAAGATGCTTCCTCTTCCTCAACCAGAATTATGCATTCACCCAAAAACTCATCAATGATTTTAATGCATAATCTTCAATATCCAAAAAATGGAATTACACCAACAAGAATACCTAGTAGACAACCTTTTCACTCCAAACTCAATTTCAGAAAATACACCATCACCAATATACATGGAAGAAGTTGCCAATACCTTTGTTTGAGGAAGAAGAGAATAGTTCTTCAACCTGTTAGCAACACCACCCTCAACTTTGCCACCAAGTTAGGGTTAGATCATAAAAGTAACCACAAAAATATTTATTCCATAAAACACCTTATGACTCCAATCCTTAGAATTCAACTACCAAAAATATAAAGCATACAAACAATATATCCTTTTACACCTTATTTCTCCAAATTAATTAAACCATGCTCAAGGAATAATAGCTTCTAAGCAAATCTCACTCAACAATCAAGCCAAAAATCTCAACCACACACTATCAACATTATATCTCCAAAGAAGCATTTAACCTCAAAAATAATTTTTAAATAAATCTGCCCAACCACTTCTTCTTTAACAAAATTTAAATTTTATTTAAAAAACCTTATCAAAAAAATGATTTAAAAAATCGTGGGTCAAAAGTGCCTCCAAAAAAATCAGAGTGCAAAAACTCTTCTCGCACTCCATGGCAGGAGTCGAACGCTTGACCTCCCTTCAAGCGCCTTCGCAGAATGGTCATTGCCACTAGGCCAACGGTGCTAGATTGAAGGCTAGCAAGAGTCTCATTATCCTTAACCCTTTGGCGGTGGATAAACATGGTGAAAAAATGATAGCCGTAGCTTTTACTTCCCAACCTTTGCACAATTCGAATTTCTTTAACACCATTGCTTTGGACTATAGGTTATGGCTTATATAGCCAAAATTCCATGCTATGCATGACGTCGACGGAAGGATAATTCAATTTTTTTGAATTAATATTACTTTGGCGCCTTCAAAACAACTTTTGGGTTTATGAAACCCTTTTGATTATTAAAAAATAATCATAGGTATTTTAGACCTTAGACCTTAGGTGGAGAACCCATTAAATTATTAAAATAATTTAATCACTAAATCAAATAAATAATTAATTAAAAAACCTTAAAAAGGTTTTATTAATTAAGTTATTTAATTAATAAGTGTCTCTATCCTTTGCATTAAGCTGAGAGTGGTTTGGAGAAAAACCCTTAATGCATCCACCTGGTTTTAATAAAAACCCTTAAACTTGCCATGGTTTTGATAAAAACCTTTTCATCTGCCACATGGAATCTCTCCAAAATATTCTAGAAAATATTCTTTGGAATCTTCAACCTTTGAAGCCAATAAATCCTCTTGACATTAATGCCAGTTCCTTTTGACATCAATGACAAGTCATAGACAAGAAGCTAGGATCTCAAACCCAAAATTTCCAACATATTGAGAAAATTTAGATAGGTTATGTGTGGACCTATTGAGAATATTTGGATAGGTTCTATGTGGACCTGTTGAGCAAATTTGGATATGTTCTAAGTGGACCTGTTGAGAATATTTGAGTAGATTCTAAGTGGACCTATTTAGCAAATTTGTGCTAGATCGACTGGACTATGTTTAGTGCATATTTGAGTGGAATTGTGCTAGATCAACTGGAATATGTTTAGTGCAAGAGTTGAGAAAATTTTTGCTATACCGAATGCACTGTTTTTAGTGCAAGATATTGAGCAGAGTTGTTCTAGATCAACTAGACTATGTTTAGTATAGTATTGAGACAAATATTTAGAGGTGACAGAGTAGAGAGGATAGAGTCTCGAGTGGATAGAGATCCATCAGCTAGGACATTGAGGACAGGTCTTCTGAGTGAGGACAAGAGTCTTCAAGTGGAGAGAGATCCATAGTTAGTGTAGTGGAGGAAGTGTATTCTAGAGGATCACCAACCAGAGCAGAGGATAAGGAGTTATCTTATAGATAGAGATCCAAAAACCAGATTTAGGGGATCATCATCTCCTTTGGACAGAGGTTCATAAACATTGTAATTGAGAAGTATTCCCAAGAGATTATTTGGGAAATATTTAGATGAAATATTTTCTCTATGGAGGTAGCCATATTTGGCTAAACCACGTTAAAATTTTGTGTCTCTATTATGTGTGATGATTATATTGATTAATACTATTTGGGAAAGAAAAGTAAAATGGTCTTATACTATTCACCCCCTCCCTCTCAGTATAAGCTTGTGTTCTTCAATTGGTATTAGATTAAGTTCCTTCAAAAAGGGTTTAACAGCTTGAAGGAAAATATTGCAAGAACACAAATGGAAAAGAAAGGCAAAGGAAAAACCATGAGACACAAGAAGAAAAGAACACACATGGTCATCAAATAAAAGGAATATGAGTTTAATATTGTTGTGTTGGGAGGACAAATGGAAATAGATTCAGGAGATAAATCAAATAATAGAGAAATATCCAAACTGATAAAGTTTTGTACTAGATGTGGGACCACAAGTCACCATGTAGCTTATTGTCCACAAGAATGTTTTATTTGTTGTTAGCTTGGCCATGATGCAAGTTATTGTAATGGATTTAGTAGCAGTGAAGATGAAGATGATATTCTCGAAAATGAAATCCTAGATATTGGTTCAAGAAAGGATAACAGGGAAAATAAAAAAATGTATGAATAAGAAACTCTACTTTTAGTATAGAAGAAAAAGAAGATGCTTCAGAAAAATAAAAAGGAAAGCCACTCTTAAGGAACTCATTGAATTGAAAAGAGAGAATTTAGAATTGAAGGGTCAAATACAAGAAGATTAGAAATGTAAGACAAAGCTTTTACAATATTTTTCTAACTTGAGAGATAAGGTTGAAAAGGCAAGAAGAGTTGGAAAAGGTATGGCTGAACAGTCAATGGTAAAAGATATAGAATGTGAAAGGATTATTATTACTCTTGAAGAATTAAAAAGGGAGAACTCAAGATTAAGGGTTCAAGCTCAAGAAGATGAGAAAGCAAAAGCAAGGTTTCAACAAGAACTCATCAAATTCAAAATAAAAGCTCAAGAGACAAGAAAATTTGAAGAAGGTATGGTAGAAAAATTAAAGATAAAAGATCTAGAGTGTGAAATATTAGAGCATGATATAGTTTCACTAAGGATGGAAGTAAAAGGTTATAAGGACAAGCTACACAAGTTTGAGGAAAATTCAAATACTTTGGATAAGATTATCAATACACAAAGGTCATCAGTCACCATAACATGACTTAGTTCTAAAGAAGAAAAAGAGAAAAAAGAAGTAGAAAAAGGAGGTTCAAGCTCAAACACCAGAAAAGAAGAAGAGTCAAAATAAGTAATTAAAGAGAGAGTGAGACTTCTAAGGAGAATTTTGACAATAGAAAGTTCGACAAGGAAAGGAACAATGCACAAGTAAGGAACATATGGAACAGGAAATAGGTAGAAGAGACTAAGAAACCAATGGGGTCAAGACAAGGAAGCTTCAATGGAAGATGCTTTTCATGTCACAAGTTTGGATACATGGCTTTACAATGCAGGACACATGAAAGACAGGAATATTGGAAAGGATAGTTTTTCCATAGGTATTGCTACTCATGTAATGAGTTTGGTCACAAGAAAATGAATTGCAAGGTTCATGATAGAAGAGGATATGGGTTCACTAGGATAAATCCAAAGACATTTGCACCTCCAAGGAATAATAACATTAAGTGTTATAAGTGCAATAATGATGCTCACACAACAAAATGGTGTAGATAAGACATTCAAAAAATGGGTATGAAAAGAAATAGGAACATGAATAGGAATAAGAACAAGAACAGGAACATAAAAATGGATGAGAACATGAATAGGAACAAGAACATGCATGATGACTTGGATAGAAATAGTCAGAGGATTCAAAAAAATTAGAAAAGAAGTGAAAATGATAAAGGTAAAGAACAATGATTTAGGGGAGTAGAAATACTCCCACCCTAGAATTAACCACCTCAAAATAAGGTGGGGGATTGGCTAAGATAAGAGGCTCATTCTTAGCCTCGAGCCCCAAAGGTGACCCTTTGCCATTGATGTCAAATGGGAGAGATTTGTGTATTTTGGAGAGATTTGATATGGGGAGATATTTGATATCTGAGAGAGCATTGAGCCAGGTGGAGAAATGTCCCAGGGGGAGCAGAATAAAAAGAAAGGTCAGGTTTCAGTAAAAAGGATATGGGCTGCCATCAATGACAAAGGAGGATATTGTTGGACATTTTGAGTCCCTAGTTAAAGTTATCATTGATTTCATCAAATGAAGTCATCATTAATACCAAATATTTAATTAGGAAATAAAGGGGATAAAAAAAGTTATTTGATATTCAGGAAGAAGTCCAAAGATCAAGTGAAACAGTGCAAAAGACAAAATTTAAAAAGGAGTTATAATATTTATTTTATAAATTATTTAAATTTAGTGTGAATTAAATTTTAGAAATAAATATTAAAGGTACTTTATGAAAGGATATAATATTATAATATGATTTATTATAATATTAAGTAAGGTGGTGAAAAAATAGCCCAAAGTAAAATATTAACAATAATATTTTACTACACCCAAATATGGGTGTTAGAATTTAAATATTTGAAGCATGTTACCAAGGTTTATTCTCGCCGATGTCATGTGGGTTAATTGCATTTTGAAATGCCGACGTTCTAAAGCAAATGAGGAAGATTAATATTTAAACCTATGCCCAAAGGGCATTAAGAGTATCCTTGCTCGATTGAAAAGATAGCATATGAATTAATTAATGTGGAGCTCGTAAAATGGATGTCCAAATTTTAAGTTTTAGTTGCCAACAAAATAAACAAAAGGAATAGTGTCAAATAGTTGGAAACCAACTAATCACATTGTCCTAGTGGCAAGAGGATTGTAGCTTACGTTTTGTGTGCAAGGAGGCCAACGTTCGAGTCTCGACAGAAGCGCTTGGTAGGTGTGTTGAAAGCACCAGTCGTGAGGTGCATGTTTTGTAAAATAAGGAGGGGATAAAGTTTTTGAAGAACGTGGTGCTTCACCTATCTCCAATGATCATGTAGCTCGTGTGGTTGTTGGTGCCGCAGTTGAGATGTTAGAGTGGGTTACGTTGAGAGTTTGAAACTCTCCAAAGGCAAAGGTAATATTTTGATTTTAATTTTAATTAAATGCCTAAGTTGGAGGTATAATGTTGTTTAGTGGTTGAAATTTGGAAAGGTTACTTTGTAATAAAGTTGTGGTAGTTGAGAATTATCTTTAGGAGTTATAAGGAGAATTTTGTTTTATATTTAAAGTCTTAAAATTGCTATTGCGGAATATTGAAAGGTTAAGACTTTGTGGGTAGTATGTTATTTTGAATTAAGGGTTTTTGTGACTATTGTGAGGATATTTATTATTATTTAAGTTGGAGTGATAAGGTGTAATTTTGATATTATTTTTGTGATATATTTTGTTCAAGAAAATTATCCCCTAACCCTTATTGATATTGGCAAAGAAGTAATTGTGAGTGTGGCAAATTTGTAAGTTCAACTACTTGAAATTCAAATAGGTATGGGAAAATTCTTCTTTGGTTGACTTGGTTGATTGGCTTTATTGAAATTTAATTTTGGATTGAAAAGGACTTGATTAGGGTTTTCTTTTTGAAAGTGGTTGAGTTATTGCTCCAAGGTTTTATGATTTGAGAGTTGAGATTAAAACCTTGTTTTATTAGCATTGTTGTTGAGACCATTGGTTGACAGAAGTGTTTGAGTTAATGCTTCAAGGTTTTATAATTTGAGAGTTGATATTAAAACTTTGTTTTATTAGCATTGTTGTTGAGATCATTGGTTGACTGAAGTGTTTGAGTTAATGCTTCAAGGTTTTCTGAAATTGAGAGTTGTGATTAAAATATTTTTTGATGAGCATGGTTGTTGAAGTGTGTTGTTATGCAAAGAACTTGAACTAGGGTTTGAAAATATCACGAGTATCATTGTTATGTGAGATTTTTTGTTGAGCATTGTTGGAAACATTTTGAGTTGGATGATATATGATTGGACTAGGATTTGTGAGCAAGAGTTGTTTCTTGAAGTGATTGGTTGAGTAGAGTTGATTGAACCTAGTCAAGTGGATGTATGAAGTGATTGATCAAGTTCCATAAAACAAACTATTCTATATTCTAATTTGATTTGAGATTGAGTGTTGAGAATAGAACATATTGAGTCTCTAAAAATTCTCTTTATGCTTATATGATATTGATTTGAGTTGAGATTGAGTTTTGAAAATAGAATATATTGAGTCTCTAACAATTCTCTTTATGCTTCTATGATTTGATATTGAGTTTTGAGAATAGAACATATTAAGTCTCTAACAATTCTCTTTATGCTTCTATGAGATTGAGTTGAGAAAGTTATTGAGTATTGAATATAGAACATATTCAATCTCTAACAATTCTCTTTATGTTTCTATGATATTGGACAAGTTCTGTGTGGACTTATTAAGTAGATTTGAGGTAAATATTTGAGAAGACTTCTGGACTATTTTTGTGTGAGCTTTTGTGGAACCTTACAATATAGATTTGAGCAAGTCTTAGAGAGGACTTATTGAGCATATTTGGACAATTTCTGTGTGAGATTATTGAGAATATTTGGATAGGTTCTGTGTGGACCTATTGAGAAGATTTGGACAGGTTCTATGTGGACCTGTTGAACAGATTTGGACAGGTTGTGTGGACCTACTAAGAAGATTTGGACAGGTTTTTTGTGGACTTGTTGAGCATATTTGGACAAGTTCTATGTGAGCTTGTTGAGCAGATTTGGATAGGTTCTGTATGGACCTATTGAGCAGATTTGGATAGGTTTTGTGTGGCCCTATTGAGTAGATTTGGACAGGTTCTATGTGGACATGTTGAGAAAATTTAGACAGGTTATGTGTGGATATTTTGAGTAGATTTGGATAGGTTATGTGTGGACCTATTGAGCATATTTGGATAGGTTTTGTATTGACCTGTTGAGAATATTTGAACAAGTTTTGAGTGGACCTATTGAGCATATTTAAGTAGGTTTTGAGTGGACATATTGAGCAGATTTGTGCTAGAACAACTAGACTGTATTTAGTAAAAATTTGAGCGGACTCATGGTAGACCGACTGGACTGTGTTTAGTGCAATATTTGAGCAATTTTTTTGTAGACCGAATATACTATGTTTAGTGTAAGATATTGAGCGAATTTGTGCTATACCGACTGGATTATGTTTAGTACAATATTCAGATAGAGATTTAGAGGTGATAGAGCAGAGAGGATAGAGTTTGCAATGGATAGAGATCCATCAGCCAGGAAATTAAGGATAGGTATTCTGAGTTAGGACAAGAGTCTTCAAGTGGAGAGAGATCCACAATTAGTTTAGTGGAGGCAGTGTCTTCTAGAGGATCACCCGCCATAGTAGAGGAGAAGGAGTTCTCTTTTGTATAGAGATCCATAAACTATATTTAAGGGATCAACATCTCCTTTGGATAGAGATCCATAAAAATTGTAATGGGGAAGGATTCATAGGATATTATTTGAGAAATATTTAGAAGAAATATTTTCTCCATGGAGGTAGACATATTTGGGTGAACCACGATAAAATTCTGTCTCTATTGTATGTGATGATTTATGCATTACTTTGGTTATTGTTTTTGATATTGACATTTATTATATTGATTAATACTATTTGGGAAAGAAAAGTAAAAAGTGGTCTTATGTTGTTCACCCCCCCTCTTAGTGTTCTTAATAAAGAGATCAAACTTAAAAAGGGTAAGAAGTTCAAAGTTGATATTTGATGTTCTCTAGAGGAGGTAGAGGAAATCAAAGCCATGTGCTTCAAAAACTAAGACATTGTAGCCTGGTCATATGAAGATCTAAATATATATGATAAAAAAAATGATCCAACATACTATTGAGCTAGAGCCTGATGCAAAGCCCTTCAGACAGAATTAGAGACCTATAAATCCTAGGATTGAGTCCATAATGAGAGAATATTTGCTCAAACTATTGAAAGCTATAAGTATTTTCCCAATAAAACATTCTACATGGGTAGCTAATTTGGTTCCTATAAAAAATAATAATAGGGTCATCCATTTATGTGTAGATTTCAAGAACTTGAACCAAGCATCACTGAAATATCACTATCCTCTCCCAAATATTGATCAAATTTGCATATTGTTGTAGGAGCTAAGAGGTTCTCATTATTAGATGATTTTTCTAGGTATAACTAGATTTGGGTAAAGGATGAGGATCAGTTCAAGATAATATTTACTACTAAGTGGGGAACCTTTGCTTACCAAAGGATACCTTTTGGTTTATCCAATGTGGGGGCCACCTTCCAAAGAGCCATGGATTATGATTTTGGAGAGTTAATCATTAAGGTCATCCTCATCCATTTAGATGATATGACTGTGTTCTCTCATAATAAACAAGATCATTTGGAGCACCTAGAACAAGTTTCTAAGAAGTGCAGAGAATTTGGTATCTCCCTGAACCCAAAGAAGTCTTTTTTTGTAGTCCATGAGGGAAAACTATTAGGACATATTGGTTCTAAGGAAGGGATGTCTATTGACCCAGATAGGGTAAAATCAATTCTAGACCTTCCCTTACCTATGAATAATAAGGCCTTGCAATATTTCTTCAGGTAAATAAATTTCTTGAGAAAGTTCATCTTAGACTTTGCTCAAGTGGTTAAGCCTATCTTAGAGTTGCTAAAAACGAATGTGGATTTCAAGTGGATAGAAGTAAGGAAATAATATTATGATGTAATTAAATAAGCTATTGACACCACCCTAGTCCTGGTGAATCCTTATTTTATTAATAATTTCATTTTGTATTCTTATGGAGATGAAGAGAGATATGCAGTTGTACTAACATAGAAATATTATGACGAAGAAGAACATCCCATATTTTTTTGGAGTCAAACCCTTCATGAGTACCAAATAAAATACAACTTTATTTAGAGACAAGTGTTTATGGTTATGAAGTCATTGAAGAAGTTTAGGTAATACTTAGCTCAAATTAAGATCCTTGTTTATGTGGTACACCCAGATATCAGGAGCTTCATCTTGCAGGGACAACTAGGAGATTAAAGAGCTAGCTAGAATACCAAAATATAAGAATATGATATGGAAATTCATCCTATCAAGTTAGTAAGAGATAGAGAATTATGCTAGGGGATGAAAAAAAGGTATTTTAAAAATAGAAGTTAGCCTATTAGCCATCAACGATAGAATATAGTCAAGATCTTTCCCCATAGGCATCATAATGGATTGATCAGATGATGAGCTATTTTCAAACAAGGGTCTATTATCAAGATCTTAATACTTCATAAAGGACTAGGTATAGGCTTAAATCCTTGAATTATGTCCTGTTACTGAAGTGATTAGATAGAAAAAATCATGATCTAGTCCTTCTAAGATTCTTAAAAGATGAAAATAAATAGAAAGTAACTGAAGAACTCCATGGACTATCTAGATGATATTTTTTTAGGAAAGGTCACAATAATGAAAATTATGAGGGTAAGTTATTATTGGCCTACTATATTTGCTAAGACCTTCAAGGTAATGAGAGCATGCGATAAATTCCAGAGATATATGGAAAGGAACATAATTGTTGCATTTCCTCTTAAACCTATTCAAGTGGAAGAGCCTTTCCAAAAGTGGGTTTTGGATTTCATTGGAGTGATAAAACTCAATTCCTCAATAGGGCATAGATACATTTTGATTGCTACATACTACCTTATGATATGGTTTGAATCCATTCCCACTAAGAAGTTAGATTAGGAAGTGGTAATCAAATTTATGGAAAGCTTGATCACAAGGTTTGACATTTTTGAAGTCATAATGGTCTGAATTTTATAGGAGCTAAGTACATTGAGTTCACAAGAAAATATGGAATATGTTTAAATAAATCTTCTAATTACTATCCTCAAGGGAATGGATTAGCTGAGTCCACTAATAAAAATTTTCTTAGGATTCTAAAGAGAACACTGGAGGATAAAAAAAGGAGTTGGCATATCCTTTTAGAGTAGGCTCTATTGGCAGACATGATAAATATTAAGAAATCTATCAAGATAACCCCTTATGCATTGGTGTATAGGAAAGAACTTGTCCTACCTACTCATCTAGAAATTCTAGCTTTAAGGATATCAAACCAAGAATAAGAGTCAAATAAGTTACCAATAGAAACCAGATTGATGCATCTCCTATAGCTAGAAGAAAACATGACTCAAGCATATGAGGATTTCTAGAAATACGTAGTTCACACTAAAGGATGGTTTGACAATAAAGTCAAATTTAGAAAATTCAAAGTGGGTGATTCAATTCTAAGGTGGAATGTAGAGATGTCCAAACTAGGTAATCACCAAAAGTTTGAATCCTTTTGGGATGGTCCATTCAAAGTAGCTGAGGTCAAGGAGAAAAATTATTTCTAGCTTCAAGATCTAGAAGGAAACATGTAGATAAAGACTTGGTCTTATGTATATTCCACAAAGTTGGATGTATGATCCAAACAATAAGTTCATAGAAAGAAATATAGTCCTAAATGGAGAGAGAGCCCTTAAATTTAAAAGAACTTTGAGGCCTCACTTTGAGAAGGGTAGAAAAAACAAGGAAAATGCTCCATTGGAATGGAATGTTAACAAGATAGAACAACTTCCCCCTTGGAGAGACTATTATGAGTAAATATTTAATTATGATCCTGAGAACAACAAAGCTCACCAGTTGAAAGAGTCCAAAATTAAATAATTAGAAGAAAAGCATAAATGGGACAACGGTAAAATTATGGAATGGTGGGAAATGAGACTAGATATGAATACTGCAAGGGCCAAATTTGGTCGTTTATTAGATATTGATTTTTTTTAGAGGAATGACAAACATATAAAGATATGGAAAGCCAAGAATGGTAGGAATTTAGTGTTGAGTTACAAGAAAATAGGAGCAAAGGGTTAAAAAATATCAAGTACCATCATATTCCCCTTATCCACCTTCATAGTAAGAGGTACAAGAAATGGTGAATACTATTCCATTAGTAACTAAAGAAATCCAGACCCTCTTTTGATCTTTCACAAGAGCAATCACAGTAATACTCTGTGGGTGCTCAAATAATGAAGAAGATGCATTATTATGATGGTGGTTTGGGTAAGGATAAAATAGAAAATGTAGAAAGTATTTAGTTAGATAAAATGTTGCAACGTCTAGCCTTGGGTGGAGAAATTTCTTTAAAAGATCCAGTAGGAAAAGAAGCAAAGGATAGCTTTGTGTTTTCCCTTGTGAAATTCACCACTGCAACCCCAATAAAGCCATGTCTAGTTTTAGAAGTTGCACTACAAGAAAAACAACATGACCATCCTTACAACCACTCCCATTCCATATGTGCTAGACCCATTTTTCCCTTCACTCATAACTACCTCCACTCCTAAAAATCATCCTATAGAAACATCTTTGCAAAAAGTGAAGACTATTTCATAGAAATTTCAAAACTTCTAGGCCAATAAATTGTCTCATCCTTCAAAACAAACTACTAGATAGAGAAAATACATGATTTTCGATCTGATGGATAGACAAATAATATATATCTCCATCACTTCTCTCATTAGCAAACCAGAGGAAGATATGAATGTGGAAAACTATCAACTAGAAGAGCATACTAAATATATCAATAAATTGTCTATGGAGGATGAATTAGTCATATCTAAGGCCCACATTGAAACCATTTATGTCAAGACTTATATTTACAAGGAGCAACATGAAAAACTTGAAGAAAATCTCAAGAAGTTGGAGAAAACAATCAAAAACCATAAGAAGGTGGAGAAGGCTATGAGAAATGAGGTTAAGATCTTGAAATATATTTATCAAGATACCATAAAGTTCAAAGATCAAGTTGAAGAGCTGAAGAAGAAAAGTAAGGCCTAGGCCAAGGAAATACAAGAATTGAAGCATCATCTTCAGATTGAAAAGGATGAAGTTGTAGGATTTTATAAATACAACTTCAAATAGGTCTGGAAGAAAATATGGTCAGAGATCTTGGAGAGATGTTTAGAAATACAACCTCTAGTTTATTACATGGATAAGACCAATAATTTTTTGCAAGTAACCAAGGAAGATCTAGAAAAGTTCAATAAAGAGCTACAACCCATGGTGATACAAGAAGAGCAGATGTATAAGCTATCTAAGAATATATTTAGTGATGTTGCTAAACTTATCCCAAACAAGGCATGGAATACTACTAGATTGGCGACCAATATCATGATCAATAAAAACAAGCTGCTCTAAAAAGGATGGTTGCTATATTATAGAATTGAAGGTAAGCTATAGGAGTATGTAGATGTCAATCAAGATATTATGCATTATGGTTTTAGAGGAATATAGGTTGAAAAAAAAATTCTTTTGATAGAATAATACCTCCAAACTAGCATACCCTCAATCATCCAAGATAAATCTAAAATAGATGCTTTGGAGGATCCAATTAATTAGGATCATATCTCTCAATTGATCAAGAATTTAACTAGGCTTAAAGACTTGATGGAAGACTTGGTGAACAAGGGTAACTATGAAGAGATTGCAAAATTAGAATATGCTCATAAGAAGCTTAATAAAATGACTAATCCCACTGAATCAGCCTAGATCCAAGCATTAGAACATTGAATTAGATGATTCAATTTTTTGGAGCAGGGTTATGCATAAGCACAAAATATCGTAAATTGGCTCTATTTAGGATTTTTAAAATATTGAAAAGGCTAATTTTGGATCCTTTCACTGGGGCCCATTCACCCAAAAATTATGGGGTGAAATTTTTTGGGGTAAATTTGCCTGCCATTGAAAATAACTAAAATATTTTTATTTTAATTCGCCGACCTCAAATTATAAATGATTTTGATTTTCTTGCCCATTTCACCTTAAAATTATAAACAATTTTATTTTTCCCACACAAATTGCCTCATATACTACCCATATATATATAGTAGTGGGTACTGATAAATATACATCGCTCTGAAACAACAAAAAACTTGTCAATTTCGAAGAGTAGTGTCTGTCAACATAAACCGATCAGTTGTAGAGGAGTGTCAATCGACCCAAGATGATCAACATAAGCCGATTGATTTCAAAGTTGTGTCTGCCAATATAATATGATCAGTTGTAGAGTTGTTTCAGTAAGTTGTAGAGGTGTCGATCGATTGCAGAGGTGTCGATCGATTACAAATGTGTCGATCGGTTGTAGAGGTGATGATTGGTTTCAGAGGTATCGATCTATTGTAGAGGTGTTGATCTATTGTAGAGCCATGTCTGTCGGTATAAGCCAATTAGTTATAGATCAGCATATATTGATATAAGTTGATTGGTTGTAGAGCTGTGTCTATTGGTATACATTGATCGGTTGTAAAGTCATGTATGTCAACATAATATGATCAGTTAGAGTCGTGTTTATTAGTATAAGCTTACCGATTGTAGAGTCGTGGTCTATCGACATAAGTTGATCGGTTGTAGAGTCATGTTTGTTGGCATAAGCCAATCGGTTGTAGAGTTGTGTCTATAGGCATAAGCCAATCAGTTGTAGAGTCATGTCTATTGGTATAAGTCGATCGGTTGTAGAGCTGTGTCTGTTACCATAAGCCAATCAATTTTAGAGCCATTTTTATTAGTATCAGCCGATCGATTGCAGATTCATGTCTATCAATATAAGTCGATCGATATTTTTACAATCGATCGGGGTACCTACAATCGATCAACATGTCTATAATCGATCGATATGATTGTAGCTGATCGGTATTACTGTAATCGATCGATATATTTGTAGTTAATCAGTATGGCTGCAATCGATTGACATGTTTACAACCGATCAACATGTCTACAACCGATCAGCATAACTACAACTGATCAGTATAGCTACAACTAATAAATATATCTACAATCGATCGACATGTCTATAATCGATCAACATGGTTATAATCGATCAACATGGCTGCAACTGATTACCATGGCTGTAACGGATTGACATGGCTCCAACCAATCAGCATGACTACATTCGATCAACATGGCTACAATTTATTGACATATATATAATCGATTGGTATGGTTACAGTTGATCGACATACCTACAACCGATTGACATATCTGCAATTGATCGACATGGCTGCAACTGATCGACATGTCTACAACCGATCAACATGCCTACAATCGATCAAATTTTATGTCTCATATCGATCATCATAAACTGTAAAGGCTAAAAGTATTTCTTGTTGGAATAAATCCTTTGATTTTGCTGTATATTTTTAGAGTTTACAAACTGATATTCATGATCTCAAACACAAAAAAAATTGCCATGGTTTGCAAATTTTTAGAGAAAAATAATTGCAATTCGCCACGGTTTGAATTTTTTTGATAAAAATAATTGGAATTCACCATGTATACTTATTTATATTTCACTGGGAATCCAAGATAATTCTTCTTCAATTTATAAATAGATTTTGAGGTCGACCCCTTATGCATAACCTTGGTTTGAACCAAAACTAGAAGTTTTAGAAGAAGAAGAAGACAAAGAGGACAAGGAGGATGACAATGGAGGTGAAGAACATGAAAAAAATGAATAAGTCCACCAAGAATAAGAGGACTAAAATAAAAATAACATAGAAGATACTAAGAAGGTGTAGGGTGAAGATCTTAAAAATCAGGATGAACAAGAGAAGGCGCAAGAATGAAGAGGTTTTACCCCAAAATAGGCTTAAGTATTTTTTATATATAATGAGCTGGTAGAAAGGCCATATGTGCATTTTTTATAGGATGTTTTGATCTTAAAAATGTAATAAGGTAATCCTAAAGCATGAACATTGGGAAAAACATGGAGTCATGATGTTGAGCTACAAGGAAGAGTCATGATCAGACTAAATGTATAAGAGAGGCACACCTTGTTGTAACTAGAGAAAAATTAAACTTATGGAAGGAGTTACAAAGTGCTTTACCTCTTGTATAATTTCCTTGTGAAAATTTATGATCTAAGTATTTTTATAAAATATCTGAGATTATGGCTGCCATAAAGAGGTTATTCTATGAAGCATTATTTTTTTTATTTTCACATTACTTCATGAATAATTTTTATATGAATCACTGCTCTTTGAGTATCTCCACAAATGATTGAGAGAGTGATGGTTATTTAGAAGCAATTTTATGAACCATATCTTCACATATGGTTGGAGTCTACCCTTTACCTTCATCCTTTCACCCCTTTCACTAAATATATTTTCTCCCTTACATCTCATTCATTCATTTTTTCTTTCAAAATCTGTCTTCATTCATCCATCTCACTCCACTGTCATTTTACCATATCATTTTGACTCATGATACCCAATGGATAATGTTCTAAATTCTTAGGGTTTGTGAATAAATCCCCCAAGGAGGCACCAAAATGTAGACCCAAATAGCCACATACTTAGAAATTGTTTACAAATATTTTTAAGTCCTAAAAGAAGTTCTCTAAATAGTGATAGTGGTGCAACACATCATGTTCTACACTGCGGTCAACTCTATTAGACTTACACTTAGCACTTTCAAAATCATGGTGCAAAGCACATAGGATATTCAATAGCTTACGACAAGTTCCTAACCTACATGGCCTAGAACATGGTTCTACCCCATGGTCAGTGTAGTCAAATATTACAAGTTTGTCATCTGAAGTATGTCTCACAATACATGTTCTACATTGTGCAGTTCGATGCATGGTTCTACGTCGTGGTCAAAATGGCCAAACTCAACAATAAAAGCACAATGCATGACATGGTTCCATCCCACATAGGCCAAAAAACATTTTATACCATATGATTTAGTGCAATGTGTTCCATATCATTGTTAGCATTGGTCAACCTTGCAAGTTATGATTTCAAAACATGGGCTACAATGTATTTTGTGGTATGGTTCTACATTGTGGATCGAAATAGCAAGGAGAATATTTTAATGATAAGAGGATCAAGCTAGAATATTGTTCTATCCCACATGGCTCATAATACATTTTGCAATAAATATTCCATTACTCCCACCAACGATCAAAGAGGTCAACATATTTAATAGAGATCTCCAAAGAGTGGGCTAGAACATGGTTCTACATCACTAAAGAGATAAGAAAAAATGACATTGGTTCTACACTACTAGTGTTGTATATCATAGATGTGTGCACCAAGTTTCTAATCATAATCATTCAATAAGGGATCGATGAATCGTGTGTTTTATACTTCGACCCATGTATAAAGGTAAACATTTGATCATTGTCTAAAGGTCTCTGAGATAAAATGAGCAAGAAGATGAAGTGATAAAATCAACAACCACAATCCAGTTCAATTATATATCCATGATGAGATAGCATCAACAAGAATATAGACAAATTTGATTCCTATTTGACTCAATCTAGGGTAGAAGGCCATGAAATTTGAGTATCTTACAGAAGCCAAGTTGCAGAGGAGCGAAAGATCACATGGTTTCTTCTTCCTCCAAAACAAACAAGAGACCACCACATCAACATCTTGCTAATCTCGTGCTCCAAATTCCTTGTAATGTTCCAATTCAATTCTATATTTAACATGTAAAAAACTAAAAATAGAGGTCAAACCCTCATTTTTTAGGGTCAGATCTAGAGTGTTTGCTTGCCCTATCATGTAATATTTTATGTAAATAAATAGAAGGAACATTACTTGGATGTTTGAATGAGGCTAGTATATTTTATTTTTTATGGATATTTTATTTGTGAATACATTTTTGCTATTATTACTATGGTTAGTCTATTCTGCTAATATTGTATTGCTAACTTAGAGCACATTGAAATATTTTATGTTTGAATATATTCTCAAAATGAACTCTTTTTTGTTAGTCTGGGTATGATAAAATTCTATTGTTTGGATTATTAGTACTCTGTATGTTTGAACTAATTTCTTGAAGCATATCTCTTACTCTTTAATTATTGAAGATTACTTGTTTTGAGTGTTGTTAATCTCAAGTGTGGGTCACTAAAAATCTATTTGTGGAGGGTTTTTTTGTAGATACCTATGATGTTAGCTTTATCCAGCCATTTTTAAACCATTACTTTTCTAGCGCTAAATCCCATTTCTATCCTTATATTTAAACATTTAACTAAGATTAAATGAGTCAACACCCAAATTATTTGACAAGGTATACTATCCTACTCTAGAAGTTGGATTAAAGCAGTATTTAACTCATTAAATGTTGGGGTTTAGACTGTGATTAGCGGGTGCACACTTTACCAGATCATTATGAATAATATTCATAGTTTCAATATTACCTTGATGTCAATTCAGATCCTAATAGGAAGGTAGGCATAACACTTGTATCAGCACTTAAATAAGGGCTAGGATATGCATGATCATATTGTTGAAGATGATTTTTATATGTGGATAATTGAACGAAGTCTTTGGCATGAGAATTTTGGACATCAGAGAAATCATGAGGGGAAGTGGTCCACCAAATGCTAAGAGTTTGTTGTGAAGGGAGTGACACCTCAACCTTTAGAGGTTGCAACATAGAAGTAAGCACCTCAACTGAATGATAAATATCCACAGAGGTAAACACATACACTATATAGGGAAGTAGTAAGGAACAAAAACATCAAAAAAATAAGGAATCCATAAAGGGAGAGATATCTCATTAATCCAATCAATCCATAGGGAGATGATCCCCTCTAAAATCTAGAAAATCCACTAGGAAGTAGACACCTTTGACTCCCAAGAGTGTTGACATGGACCCAAGAGTCAAGAATTGATAGGACTGAGGGACTCACGAGACTTGAATAAAGTACATATATGAAGACAATCCATTGGATTTTTTGAGGTTAAAAATCACATGGGGAAATTTCATACTTTTTTCTACAACCCCCTTTTTGTGTTAGTTTATCTAGAATCATAGGAACTAGACTACTCCAAAGGTTGACTCAAAAAATCTAATTATGGGTCTTACAACCTTGGTTGAGGTATTTATGGTACAACTCATCTACTTAGGAAAATTTTATACCAAGAAAACAAAGTAGAGGTATATGTCATGTTGGAAAAAGCAGATTTCTTAGCTCTAAGGAGACAACAAGTCTATTCAAATTACACAATCAAGGAAAACAGATAGGATATTAAGGAGAAAGGAACGTCTAGAAATTTGGACCCTAAGTTGTAATGTAGGCTCACAGATAATTGGAAGGATGCCTTGATGCAATATTTGTTGGATAATTGAGAATGAGTAGTTTTTAAAATGGAAAAATCCTAAAGCCCTTAAAGCAATACACAACTGAACTTTTGAGACTTCCTTTGATAGTAGAAAAGTCGAAGCCCCTACCACCATTATGTACCATCTCAAGAACCTTTTTCACTAGACCCTTCAATGTGGTAGATCATTTAAAGAGATCCATTGTAGTAATGCCTCTCTAGGATGTCTCTTCAGTACCCGAGCAAGTGAAGTACTTAAAGGAATATCTATAAAAGAAAAAGGTCTTAGATAAAAAATCAATCTCTATAGTTATACAGGTATCCTATCCAAACCTATATTCTAACAATATATACTAGGTCAAGATTTTGATAACTAGTATGATAAAAAATAACTTCTCTTTCACCTTAAAGGAAGATCAATTCGAAGCAAGGGCAATAAAAATCCTTACTGACTTGAATGCATCTAAGGTGGAAGACCTATTTTTTGAAAAATGTTTTAAGCAAACAAGTATAGGAGCATATTTGATCTAGGAAGAACATTCTCATATACTTGAAATATTCTAGTGTGGATATGGTAAGGAAAACATATGGAATCTATAATTCAACAAGGTTAAGAGCAAGAGAGGAGCTGGTATTAGAATCTTCCTAGTATCCCCAAAATACATTAAGACATTGTCATCTTAAATATTGTAGTTAAACTGTACAAACAACATCATTGAATATGAAGTGTTGGTACTTATACTCTAGATTTATAAAAAGAGGAGCATCAAGATATTATAAGTAAATGATGACATGGATCTAGTAGTCAAACAAGTAAGATCTTAATGCCTAGCCAAAAATAGGCTAATGAGGGCTTACAACATTGTGTTTGGAAAATTAATAGAAGCATTTGATGTTGTAAACATCAAAGTCCTCTTGAGAGCTCATAACATGAATGTAGACTAGATGGCCATCATTGGGTCATGATTTGACCCTATGTATCTGATTTAGAATATAGAACATGTAAAAATGATATTTATTCCAACTATCCCTAAAAATGATACCCATTGGCAGGTCTTCAACAATGATGAACATGTTGTCTAATTCTTCCAATATGAATATGAGTTTTTCAAAAAATTGGGTTTCTATATAAAGGAAGCATATGATGATTAGATTATATAGCTAAAGTCCAACAAGCTTCACAAAGGGTTCATAATGGTAGAATATCTCTTTAACCTTGATGATCATTTCGATGAAAAAGGGGTATGATAGTTGACAAAAGAGATGTGGCTCTAGATTGAATTTTGAAGGTGGGAAAAGTGGCCACCTTAGTCAAAAAATAAATCTTCATTCATTTTTGTAAAAAATATAGTGGCATAATGACATGGAGTTACAAATATATGAAGGAATATGACACAAGAACCATACGACACACCATTGAGCTTGTTCTAGACACAAATTCGATGAGGTAAAAGTAGAGGTATACCAACCCCAAAATAGAACCCATCATAAGGAAGGATATAGACAAGCTTATCGATTCAAGGATCATATACCCCATCAAACACACCACATGAGTCTCTAACCTAGTATTAGTGCGAAAAATGAATGGTGAAATTAGGCTATGTGTTGACATCAAGGATTTAAATGAGGCTTAATTGATGGATCGTTATCCCCTATCCTCAATGGATAAAATTCCTTAGACCGTCACTGGATCTGAAAAGTTTTCCCTCTTGTATGGTTTTTCTAGGTATAACCAGGTGTTGGTGAAAGATGAAGATCAACATAAAATGACTTCTAATGCCAAATGGGGAGCATTTCTTGTTGGATTTATTATATTATTTGGTACCTTGAGTACCATTGTAAATATTTATATTAGGAGTGTGTTTAATTATTTATTTCAATAGTAGGTGTTAACTAGTGAAGTGTGTTTATGTCTTATGTAATCATGTAGGAGTTATGAATGAAATATGTCAAGTGTACAATTGAAGTATCATGAGTTATAGGTGTCAAGTTTATAAATGCATATTCATGTGTGATGTATCAAGATTAGAAGTAGGAAGTTAAGTAATCATGAGAGACTTTCTCATAATGTAAGAAATATGAAAGGTTGCATCTTCCATGAGTTTGAAGAGAGCAAAATTTGGAAGTATTGAAGAGTCTTATGTAAAGTTATATATTGATGAAAAAAAATTATGCTATGTAATGAAGAGTTTATGATATTTAATTTTATGATTAATAAAAAAATTATTTTGTGATATATTAATGTGTTGAGCAAGGTGCAGAAACAATATTGTCATTGTTGTCAACACGGATAGATAGATCAGTTGATGCAGTGGACAGGAGTTCAGAGGTCGGTCAGAGCATGTACAGTGAATTTCCAAGAAGACAGAAGTGGCCCAGATTCAAAGGATCAAAGAAAAAGACAAGTAAGAAAACTGTCGCGATATCGCGACATGTTTTCTGTCGTGATTTCGTGACATATCGGAGGAGAGAGAAAATGCTGGCAAAACTGTCGTGATTTCGCGACATATCGGAGGAGAGAGAAAATGCTAGCAAAACTATCACGATTTCATGACATATCGAAGGAGAGAGAAAATGTTGGCAAAACTGTCATGATTTCATGACATGTTTCATTTTCGTGGTCCAAAGCGAAGAGAAAGAGGAGAGAGAAAAAGATGTCACGATTTCGTGACATGTTGGACGAAAGAGAAAGCGCAAGGAAAACTGTCATGATTTCACGACATGTTCGAAGAGAGAGAAAGCGTAAGGAAAAATGTCATGATTTCGTGACATGTTCGAAAAGAAGGTGCAAGCAAAGAAAACTATCACGATTTTGTGACATGTTCGTAGAGAAGACGCAAGCAAAGAAAACTGTCATGATTTTGTGACATGTTCGGAGAAAAGGTGCAAGCAAAGAAAACTATCATGATTTCGTGACATGTTTGGGGAGAAGGAGCTCGCAAAGAAAAGTGTCACGATTTCATGACAATTTGCAAGAGAGGTAGTATGGATGAAAATGTGTCACGATTTCGTGACATGTTCGAGAGAAAGAGCTCACAAAGAAAAGTGTCACGATTTCGTGACAATTTGCAAGAGAGGATGGTACGGACGAAAAAGTGTCACGATTTCATGACATGTTTGAGAGAAAGAGCTTGCAAGGAAAAGTGTCACGATTTCATGACAATTTGCAAGAGGAAGCGTTAAGGAGAAAAAGTGTCACGATTTCGTGACATGTCATAGTTTTCGTGACTCGAAGAGGAGAGAGAGTATGAAAGCGAAAGTGTCATGATTTCGTGACATGTTCTATTTTCGTGAGGTCAAGGCAAGAAAAGGCACAAGGCAGCGAATGTGTCATGATTTTGTGACATGTGTTTTCGTGGGCGAAAGACAGAGAAGAGCACAAGGTAGCGAATGTGTCACGATTTCGTGACATGTGTTTTCGCGGGTGAAAGACAGAGAAAAGGACACAAGGCAAATGTGTCACGATTTCATGACATGTGTTTTGTAGGTGCAAGCCGAGAAAAGGACAAAGAGGCAAAAAGTGTCATGATTTCGGACATGTCATGTTTTCGTCGGTGCAAGGAGAAGAGGACAAGGAGGTGAAAGTGTCACGATTTCGTGACATGTCATGTTTTCATGGGTGCAAGGAGAAGAGGACAAGAAGGGAAAGTGTCACGATTTCGTGACATGTCATGTTTTCACGGGTGCAAGCTGAGAAGAGGACAAGAAGGTAAAAAGTGTCATGATATCGTGACATGTCATGTTTTCATGGGTAAAAGGTGAGAAGAGTACAAAGAGACAGAAGTGTCACGATTTCATGATAGGTCGCTACAACACGATTACAGATAGTTAACTGAAGTAGAACGATAGTTATAGGGGCAGTTGTAGAGGAAAATCATGCAGCCAAAATAAGAAGAGTCAACTGAAGTTAGTGTGACAGTTATAGGGGCAGTTACAGATAGAAATCATGTAGCTAAAATAAGAATAGTGAACTGGAGTCAGAACGACAGTTACAAGGTCAGTTACGGAGTGAATGCATCGAGCAACGGTTAAACTGAAAGTCATCAGTCGAAGACCAAACAAGAGACCGTAACTATTTATAGGATGCATGAAAGAATACTGTGAGATAAAGGAAGTTGAATATAGAACTTTCTATTAATAAGCTGCATGTGAAAATATGGAACCTAAAAATAGAATCAGAATTATGTTATAAAAGGGTAGTTGCGTGGAGAATTAGGTTGCCGTTGAATGTGTGAAAGTGCTACCGAGAGAGGGTTAGAAGAGTGCTGTAAGAGAGCGACAAGAAGAGCTATAAGTGTTTACTATGTTTTGATAAATTGTAGACCAGTCAGGGTCTTGTAAAAGTGAAGGCATTCTTATGTCAATCTGATAGTTTCAAAAGTGCAGTTCAAGTTGGTGCTTGAATTAGGGGTTGGTGCTCCTTTCTGTTGGTGCAGATAAACCAGGGGTTGGTGCTCCTTCCAGTGGGTGCTGGTAAACAGATTGTAAAATTGGTGTTTTGCAAAGGCTGGATTTGGACCGTAGTCCAAGAAGTCATTCTTGAGGAGTAGCCAAATTGGTGAACCTCGTTACATTGTGTGTTGTGGTGTGCTCTCTTGTGATAATTGCTTTATCTGCTTTTCAGTTCTCTTTGCTTCAGCTTTAAGAGTTGTAGATTTGAATTTAAATAGCTACACTGATTCACCCCCCTCTTAGTGTCATTGTGAGAATATCAATTGGTATTAGAGCAAGGTTCCTGAACAAGCTTAATCAGCTAAGGTGATCTGGGAAGGAACACAATGGCAGGTGGTGAAGGATTCTCATCAAATAAAGCTCCATTGTTCGATGAAACTAATTATTCATTTTGGAAAATCAGGATGCGGACATATCTTTGTGCTCTAGGATACGACATCTGGGAGTCAGTAGAAAGTGGATACACAATACCTGCCATACCTCCAACCGATGCTACCGGTAAGAAACCATTTGAGAATAACTCTAAAGCACAGAATGCTATAATGTGCGGTTTAGTGGACAGTGAACTAATAAGGATCATGAGCTGTAAAACTACAAAAGACATGTGGGACAAACTAAAGAGCATTCATGAAGGAGACGACAAGATCAAGGAAGCCAAGCTACAAACGCATCGAGCTCAGTTCGAAGCATTAAGAATGAATGACGATGAGAACATAGAAGCCTATATGCTGAGAGTCAATGGAATCATTACTGCGATTAGAGGACTCGACGAGGAAATGGAAGATGCAGTCATCGTGAAAAAGGTACTAAGAACTCTTCACAAAAGATTTAATTCTAAAGTTTCTGCTATAGAAGAAGCTAAAGATCTCAATACTTTTAGCATGGATGAGATGCATGGTTCTTTGACTGCATACGAAATGAGAATAGGACAAGCTAAGCCCATAGACAAAGAAGTTGCTTTTAAAGCACACAAAAATATAAAAACTAAACAAGAATCTGAGGATGAAGAGACATCGGATGAAATGGAAGCTAACTTTGTTCAAAAACTTATAAAGGGAAAAGGAAAATATAGAGGAAAGTTACCGTTTAAGTGCTTCAACTATGGAGGCATCGGGCACTTTGCAGCTAAATGTCCAATGAATGAGAAAACCAAAAATGATGAAGGGTCACACCAAGAAAAAGGTGACTGGAAGAAGAAACCAAATTTTAGAAAAAGCAACTTCAAGAAGAAAAGTTTCATATCCAAGAATGTCAGCTCTTCTGAAGAAAGCTCAGGTGAGGATTCTGAAGAAGAAACAGGTGAAGCTCTGTTCATGGCATTTGAAGAAGAAAAAATAGAAGAAAAATAGGAAGGTGATGAAAACCTTAAGGATGAGGCTGAAGTATATCTAGAAGGTGAGTTGGTTGCTGCACTTGAAGAGTTGAGTACAAAAAGGAAAAAGAATAAAAAGGTTTCAAGAAAGCTAGAGGATGCCAATGACATAATAAATAGTTTGAAAGTACAGACAAAAGAATTTAAGAAAATGTCTGAAGAACTCAAAGTACAATTAACCATGAAAATAGATGAGTGCAACAAACTGGAAGAAGAGATTGTTATTTTAAGAATGTGGCTAGAAGAAAAGAATCAAAAATTGAGTTGCTATCACAAACTTGAAGGAAGTTCTACGAAGCTTGAAAATATTATAAATAGTCAGAGGACTACAGGCATCAAATTTGGCTTGGGCTTTGTCGAAGGAGAATCGTCAAGTGGATCAAAGGCCATAACTGTAGAACCAGTAAAGAAAGAAGATAAGATCAAGGTTGATCAAGGAAAAATGAATCATGCAAAAGAAAGCAACAATGCCAGGCATGAGAAGAGTGCTGACAATGAGGGATTCACAAACGTCACACATCAAAGGAGAAGAAAATTTGTGGCTCCTACTACAAAATGGCAAAGACCAACTCCCAGGTTCAATCATTCCTTTTTTGGTTATTGTTTTAAATGCAATACTTACGGTCATAAGATTTTAGACTGCATTTATAATATAGGACAAAGAAATTTCACCAGTAGAAATGTCTTTTCACCCTTGATGGATTATGCAGTAGAATGCTATAACTGTCATAACTTTGGACACATTGCAAGAAACTGTAGAAGCACATATGCAGCAAATAAATATCAGGGAAGAAGATCTCAACCAAATAGTTTAAGGCAAAACAAAAAATTCCCAGAAAAACATGCACAGGCCACTGACAAAGAAAAGTCTAAACAAGTGACAAAAATTGTAGCCAAACCAGAGTGGAAAGAAAAGGAGCGACCCAAGGAAGAAAAGGAATCCTTGATTGTACAGACAACATTCAAAGCATAGAACAAATCTGCACCATGGATATTGGATAGTGGATGCTCCAGTCACATGACAGGAGATAAACAAAAATTTGAAAAGCTACAGAAATATGAAGGGGGCTCTGTAAAGTTTGGAAATAATGATGGAGCCAAGATAGTTGGCAAAGGATCAGTCAAGATAAGTGATGGAAAGATCAATTCCAAAGAAGTTCTGTTTGTGATTGGTTTGAAGCACAACTTACTGAGCGTAAGTCAAATCTATGATAGAGGTCATGAAGTCATTTTTAAGAAGCAGGGTTGTGAAGTCAGAAAAGCTCACAGTGGGAAGCTGATAGCTAATGGATCGAGGACTTCTGGAAACCTGTATACTCTCTCAGAGACTTCAGAAGGAGCATGTTTGATTGGACAGGAAGATGAAAATTGGCTGTGGCACAAGAGGCTCGGTCATATTAGCTTTGACAATCTGGTAAAAATAAGTTCAAAAATGGCAGTAAGAGATATACCCACCATTGGCAAACCATTAAATAACATCTGTGCTTCATGCCAAAAAGGGAAGCAAACTAGATCCACATTTAAATCAAAGGAATACTTCACCAGCAAACCTTTAGAGCTAATACATACTGATTTATGTGGACCCATGAGAACACAAAGCATAAATGGTGACAAATACTTTATGTTGTGCATAGATGATTATTCCAGGATGACATGGGTACTATTTTTAAAGCTTAAATCAGATGCCTTTGAAATGTTCAAGACTTTCAAAAAACTGGTTGAGAATCAAACAGGAAAAAGAATTAAATGCTTAAGATCAGATAGAGGAGGAGAGTTTATCTCAGAGGAGTTTGCAGAGTACTATCAAAAATATGGGATCAGAAGACAGTTTTCAGCAGCAAGGACACCTCAGCAGAATGGTGTTGTTGAAAGAAAGAACAGGACAGTGCAGGAAATGGCATGGACAATGTTGACAGAGAACAAAATAGCAGACAGATTCTGGAAAGAGGCAGTTCATACTACGGTTTACATCCAAAATAGGTGCATGTTGAGGACACATGAAAGCAAAACTCCTTATGAGCTATGGTTCGGCAAAAAGGCAACAACAAGATACTTCAAAGTCTTTGGCAACAAGTGCTACATCAAAAGAACTGAAGATAATCTTGGTAAGTTTGAAGATAGAGCTGATGAAGGAATTTTTCTTGGCTATTCGACAAAAAGCAAAGCCTACACATGCTATAACAAAAGGCTAAAGAAAATTGTGGAGAGTGCCGATGTGAAGGTTGATGAAGGTAGGGAACGAGAAATTAGCAATGAAGAAAAATACCCTATTTATGAAGAAGTTATTGAAGGAGATGAAGAAAAGGAAACAGAAGAGAATAAGGAGATTGACTCAGAAGTAGAAGAAAACAAGAAATTTAAAACAGGCAACTGGCAAAAAAATCATCCCAGAGAGCAAATTATTGGGGACCCCACAGTTGGTATTTAGACAAGGAGAACAGTAGTAAGGAACTACTCTCTATTATCCAAGCATTGAGCCCAAAAATGTTGCTGAAGCAAGCACAGATGAAAGTTGGATGAAGGCAATAAATGAAGAACTAGATCAGATTGAGAAAAACAAAACCTGGGAGTTAGTACCAAGGCCAACAAATAAAAATATAATCGATACTAAATGGATTTTTCGAAACAAATTGAACGAAGATGGACAAGTTGTAAGGAATAAAGCAAGACTGGTCTGTAAAGGCTATGCACAGGTTGAAGGTATTGATTTTGAGGAAACCTTTGCACCAGTAGCTAGACTAGAGGCAATCAGAATGTTTCTGGCTTTAGCAGTTCATAAAAATTTCAAAGTATATCAAATGGATGTGAAATCAGCATTTCTGAATGGAAAACTGGAAGAAGAGGTTTACATTGAGCAACCAGATGGTTTCCAACTCGGTGACAATCCCAATTTTGTTTGCAAGTTAAAGAAAGCTTTGTATGGTCTGAAACAGGCACCCAGAGCATGGTATGCAAGGCTGGATAACTATCTTATTCAACAGGGGTTCAAGAAAGGTATGGTGGACAACAATTTGTATGTCAAAATAGAGAATGGCCATCTTATTGTACTTGTTGTTTATGTAGATGATATCATATTTGGCAGCAGCATGGATGAGTCTTGTAGAGACATAGCAAATAAAATGAAGAAAGAATTTGAGATGTCTATGATTGGTGAACTTTCGTATTTCCTCGGATTGCAAGTTAATCAAAGTGAAAAGGGCATTTTTATCTCTCAAGTTAAATATGTGAAGGAAATGCTAAAAAAATTCACAATGGAGGATTGTAAACTTGTTAGCACTCCCATGACAACAGGTTGCAAGTTGAGCAAGGATGACAAATCTCCAGATGTTGATCAAACCATGTACAGATCTATGATTGGGAGCCTGCTGTATTTAATAGCTACAAGACCAGATATCTTACAGGCAGTATGCATGGTAGCAAGATTTCAGGCTAGTCCCAAAGAGACTCATGTGACAGCTATGAAGAGGATCTTTAGGTACCTCAAGGGTACTATGGAGTATGGGTTATGGTACCCAAAAGGTAAGGACTTCACTCTTATTGCATATTCTGATGCAGATTGGGCAGGATGTATAGATGACAGAAAGAGTACCAGTGGAGGTGCATTCTATCTTGGAGACAGGTTGGTAGCATGGCACAACAAGAAACAAGAATCAGTCTCTCTATCCACAGTAGAGGCAGAATACATTGCAGCAACAACATGTTGTACGCAGATTTTATGGATGAGACAAACCCTCGAAAGATCTTGGTATTAACTTCAAAGAGCCAATTTCAGTTAAATGTGATAATACCAGTGCTATTAACATCTCAAAGAATCTGGTTATGCATTCTCGAACCAAACATATTGCAATCTGGTATCACTTTTTGAAGGATAAAGTTGCGAAAGGTGAGGTTAAATTGGATTTTGTTCCAACTACAGAGCAAGTAGCGGATATCTTCACAAAACCCTTGCCCAAAGAAGTTTTTGAGTACCTTCGAAGTAAGTTGGGAGTGGTCACACTACCCAAGAACTGACTAGCTATCGGGAACACATTCTCAGGGGGAGCATTTATGCCTATGTTTATAGTTTTGCTCATATTCATGATTTTTGCTAACTATAACAATGTGTGTCTGAGAATGTTGTGCATAGACTCAGGGGGAGTCTCCAGCAGCCCTTTGGTATTATTGTCAAAGGGGGAGAAGAATTACAGGAAATTGCACATGTGTTGCCAACAATTCCAAAGGGGGAGATTGTTGAGCAAGGTGCATAAACAATATTGTCATTGTTGTCAACACAGACAGATAGATCAGTTGATGCAGTGGACAGGAGTTCAGAGGTCAGTCAAAGCATGTACAATGAATTTCCAAGAAGATAGAAGTGGCCCAGATTCAAAGGATCAAAGAAAAAGACAAGTAAGAAAACTATCGTGATATCGCGACATGTTTTCTATCATGATTTCGTGACATATCGAAGGAGAGAGAAAATGCTGGCAAAACTGTCATGATTTCGTGACATATCGAAGGAGAGAGAAAATGTTGGCAAAACTATCATGATTTCGTGACATATCGGAGGAGAGAGAAAATGCTGGAAAAATTGTCACGATTTCGTGACATGTTTCATTTTTGCAGTCCAAAGCGAAGAGAAAGAGGAGAGAGAAAAAGATGTCACGATTTCACGACATGTTGGACGAAAGAGAAAGCGCAAGGAAAACTGTCATGATTTCGTGACATGTTCGAAGAGAGAGAAAGCGCAAGGAAAACTATCACGATTTCGTGACATGTTCGGAAAGAAGGTGCAAGAAAAGAAAATTGTCACGATTTCATGACATGTTCGGAGAGAAGGCGCAAGCAAAGAAAACTATCATGATTTCGTGACATGTTCAGAGAGAAGGTGCAAGCAAAGAAAACTGTCATGATTTCGCGACATGTTCGGGGAGAAGGAGCTTGCAAAGAAAAGTGTCACGATTTCATGACAATTTGAAAAGAGGAAAGGAGAAAATGTGTCACGATTTCATGACATGTTTGAGAGAAAGAGCTTGCAAAGAAAAGTGTCACGATTTCGTGACAATTTGCAAGAGAGGCAGTACAGACGAAAATGTGTCACGATTTCATGACATGTTTGAGAGAAAGAGCTTGCAAGGAAAAGTGTCACGATTTCATGACAATTTGCAAGAGGAAGCGCTAAGGAGAAAAAGTGTCACGATTTTGTGACATGTCATGTTTTTGCAACCCGAAGAGGAGAGATAGAGTAAGGAAGCGAAAGTGTCACGATTTCATGACATGTTCTGTTTTCATGAGGTCAAGGCAAGAAAAGGCACAAGGAAGCGAATGTGTCACGATTTCGTGACATGTTGTGTTTTCGTGGGAGAAATACAGAGAAGAGGACAAGGCAGTGAATGTGTCACGATTTCGTGACATGTTGTGTTTTCATGGGCGAAAGACAGAGAAAAGGACAAAGAGGCAAATGTGTCACGATTTCACATGTCGTTTTCGCAGGTGCAAGCCGAGAAAAGGACAAAGAGGTGAAAAGTGTCACGATTTTGTGACATGTCGTGTTTTCATGGGTGCAAGTTGAGAAGAGGACAAGAAGGTGGAAAGTGTCACGATTTCGTGACATGTCATGTTTTTGCGGGTGCAAGCTGAGAAGAGGACAAGAAGGTAAAAAGTGTCACGATTTCGTGACATGTCATGTTTTCACGGGTGCAAGCTGAGAAGAGGACAAGAAGGTGGAAAGTGTCATGATATCGTGACATGTCATGTTTTCGTGGGTAAAATGCGAGAAGAGTACAAAGAGACAGAAGTGTCACGATTTCGTGATAGGTCGCTACAGCACGATTACAGACAGTTAACTGAAGTAGAACGACAGTTACAGGGGCAGTTGTAGAGGAAAATCATGCAGCCAAAATAAGAAGAGTCAACTAAAGTTAGTGTGATAGTTACAGGGGCAGTTACAGATAGAAATCATGCAGCTAAAATAAGAACAGTGAACTAGAGTCAGAATGACAGTTACAAGGTCAGTTATGGAGTGAATGCATCGAGCGATGGTTAAACTGAAAGTCATCAGTCGAAGACCAAACAAGAGACCGTAACTATTTATAGGATGCATGAAAGAATACTGTGAGATAAAGGAAGTTAAATATAGAACTTTCTATTAATAAGCTGCATGTGAAAATATGGAACCTAAAAATAGAATCAAAATTCTGTTATAAAAGGGCAGTTGCGTGGAGAATTAGGTTGTCGCTGAATGTGTGAAAGTGCTGCCGAGAGAGGGTTAGAAGAGTGTTGTAAGAGAGCGACAAGAAGAGCTATAAGTGTTTACTGTGTTTTGATAAATTGTAGACCAGTCAGGGTCTTGTAAAAGCGAAGGCATTCTTATGTCAATCTGATAGTTTCAAAAGTGCAGTTCAAGTTGGTGCTTGAATTAGGGGTTGGTGCTCCTTTCTGTTGGTGCAGATAAACCAGGGGTTGGTGCTCCTTCCAGTGGGTGCTGGTAAAGTGATTGTAAAATTGGTATTTTGCAAAGGTTGGATTTGGACCGTAGTCCAAGCGGTCATTCTTGAGGAGTAGCCAAATTGGTGAACCTCATTACATTGTGTGTTGTGGTGTGCTCTCTTGTGATAATTGCTTTATCTGCTTTTTAGTTCTCTTTGCTTCAGCTTTAAGAGTTGTAGATTTGAATTTAAATAGCTACACTGATTCACCCCCCCTCTCAGTGTCATTGTGAGAATATCATAATGTTATTATGGAATGAGATTATGTGAATGTGATTATATGATCCTAAGAAACATAGATCTATGAGATATTTGTGCACATTTACCAATAATTTTATCATAGCCACCTTGGTGAAAGCCATATTGATTCAAATCTATGCTAGTGAGATCCAATTTAGTAAGACTTATTCACGATAGAGAGAGAAAAAGATAACTAGAAGGATATTGTGAGAAAATATTTTGATGTATGTGTGAATATTAGATGCTTTAACTTGGAGGAAGAAAGAATATTGGAGAAGAATACTGGTGAGAAGAAAGCATTGGAGAAGAAGAGTGAAGGAGGAGTTTAGAAAATGTGAAGTGAATGAGAGAAGTTACTATAGTTGTTTAAAATATCTACTTGCAAAATGAAGAAGATTTCTAAGGTACTAATGGAGTGGAGAACATATAAAGGAGGTAAGTGAGGAGCTACTAGAGGTGATATTTGTAGAACATGAGAGAAAAAAATTGGAGAAATATTCTCAGTGAGGATGATTTTGAGAAGATTAACGAATGGCTACTTTCTCTTGTTGGATGATTGCTTGATATTACAAAAAATGTTTGTATGAGAAGAGATAAGTCAAAAGAGTTACCAGTGTATTCTAAGCAAGGAATTTTGTGGATGCTTGAGTGAAAATAATATGCTCAGCTGAGGATAAAGCACTAGTAAAAGGTATATTATTCACCTTATAATAAGCACATAGTTGCACGTTAATATTGAGCACATGATATTTTGGATTAAAGTGCATTATTGGGGTATATTTAATTAAAGTGAATTTCAAGAGATATAAGGAAGTTATTTATATGATTTATGAATGAATTATTTTGAGAAAGAAGGGATTAAATATTTTAATGTTATATTGAATTAAAATTTGGAGGATAAATTGTGAAATTGTGAATTAGGGTGACATAAAAAAAAATTTAGAATTTAAATATTTAAGGAAGAATTTGAAAAAAGTGAATTTAAATTGAGTGATTGAAATTCTAAAAAATAAGAAGAAGATTATGAAATTGAGATTTAATTTTTTTTGAATATACAAAAGAATTGAGAGAGAATTAAAGTGAAATTGCTTTGTGAAATTGATCATGGAAGAAAATATTTAAAATACATCATTAGAAGATAGTGAAGAAATATTGGAAAATTTAAAACATTTTACATAAAGTATGATAGAGAATGTTGGAAAACAAAAAGATGTAAAATTAAAGAGGGTCTTACAAAAAACTTTCAAATAATCCAAAGAAGAATAGTTTGTAACACTTGAAGATTATCTATGAACTAATTTGACTGAAGCAAATGAAGATTACAAAAATACTATTATATTACCTATTGATATAGGGAAAGTAGCATAAATGGAATTATTCTCTTTAGAAGTTCAAGTTCATAAAAGGGAAAAATAATTGTTGAATAACAAACACTCAGATAAAGAAATTGACTTGAATATTGAAGGAAAACATATAAAAACCTAAAGATATCAAATCATGATAAGCCATAAGATGACAATAAATGTGATAATAGTGAATCTTCACATTCTAAATCTGATAACAAATTAAAAAAAATAAAAATAAGAAAAATGAAGAGTATTTGTTGTGTTGTGATGATTTATTGAGAAATGTAGTAGGAGCAAGAAATTACTCAAAGAGATTGAAGAAAAAAACCAATATAAAGGAAAAAAATCACAGAGCAGAGAATCAAATAAATAAGAACAATAATTGAAGACTAAAGGTAAAAACCTTCACACAAAATAATATAATACGAGGTGGGGGGGAGGGAGGACGATATTGGAGGTATTACATTATTTGGTACCTTGAGTACCATTTTTTAGATTAGGAGTGTGTTTAATTATTTATGTCAATAGTAGGTTTCAAGTTGTGAAGTGTGTTTATGTGTCATGTAATCAAGTAGGAGTTATGAGTGAAAGGTGTTAAGTGTGCAAGTGTGAGTTATGAGTGAAAGGTGTCATGTGTGCAAGTGAAGAGTCATGAGTGATAGGTTTCAAGTGTGTAAGTGAAGAGTCATGTATGATGTGTCAATATTAGAAGTAGAAAGTTATATATTCATTGTTGGAATATATTACATTATTTGGTACATGCCAAATGTACCACCTTGGGTACATCTCTAGATTAGTATTTGTCTTAGATTAAGGTTTGAGTAGTTACTCCATGTAATGTAATAAATAAACAAGTGTTATAATATGCAATGATGTAAATTTGAATGTAGTCCACATGTAAATGAGTCATAGGATAGGTAGTTGAAGAGTCATGGGTCGAGGGACATATCTCCCCTATATATATTCATTTAACATAGTGAGTTGGGAGGAAGTATAGTGAGTTTAGTAGGTACAATGTAGATCATGTAAGAATTAATGGAGTGTTTAAGTTCTCCATTATATTACATTGTATTATTTTTATGAGATTTCATTAATGGTTATTTTCTGATTTATTGTAGAAGTTTCTCATATAATTTTTTTGCATATTATATTACCATTATCATATAGTTAACATTACTTGCTCATTTTACAACTTGTGGTTGTATTTCCTTTAATATATCATCAAAAGCTAATAGTGGTATCAGAGCACAAAGTAGATTGATAGGAAATAGAGAGAGACACAACAGATATTGAGAGGAGATAGGAAATCTTGTTTTTAAATTTTTTGAAATTGTACTTTGTTAGAGTCTTTCTACAGAGTTGTAGAAAAACTTGTGAAGACTAGGACTCAACATTGATTCCACTAGATTGATAAATCAACTAGTGAAGATTCATTATCTCTAGATTTAAAGTTTTTCCATTACAATTTTTCTAATACTTTGTTGTAGAAAAGAGGATATTCAAAGAAAGTTGAGAAGATTTTTGCAATATCTAGGAAGAATATATTATTTAGAATCAATCCAACACTTGAAGCAACAAGTTGAAGACTAACGTTTTTGGAGGCCTTAAGGAAAAGGTTCCATTGCAAGATTTGTAGAATTACAGATTGCAAAAGAGAAAAAAGAGCAAAGGAGCCTTATTGTATATTGAAGGAAGAAGAGACTCAATAAAAATAATCCTAGAGAAGGTTGGAGATTGGATATCTCCATTGAATATTAAATACTGCATAATGCAAAGTGAAAGAAGAAGAAAATAACTCAAGAAGCTGAAGAGACCTCATTGAAGAACTTCCAAACTTGGAAGATTGAAAATAGAGAAGGAATAACAAAGGTCCTATTGTATATCAAGGATGAGGTGCAAGAAATAAGGCCCCATTGTAGATAAAATACTAAGGAGAACCAAGAAGGAGGTCCTCATAGACATCTGAATATTAAAGACTTCGGAGTGAAGAAATAAGAGAAGCTACAAAAATTAAAGATCAAAGAGAAGAGGTCTCAAAAAATGTTGAAAGGAGAAAGAATGGGAAGGTTAGGAAATCCTTATTGAAGGAGAATTGAAGAATTCCATTGGAAAATACTTGAGGAGGACTCAAGTGAGAAGATTTCTAGCAAGAAGTTCCTGATAGAGAAGAATTTGGGACAATTATCACCATTTGAAAATAAGCCCAAAAGAAAGAAATATTTGGCAAGAAGTTTTCCAAACTATGGAAAGTATTTCCAAAGACCTCAAGATATTCATATTATTGAGAAAATTACCAAAAAATAGGCTAATATTGAAATCAAAATTCAAAAAGGATACTATAGGAGAAAGGAGCCAGAAGAGGCCACCAGATTAGATAAATTTGTGAATGGCCATAAAGGATTTGATGGTAGATTTATGAAAGAAGAGATTGTTGTTAAGGACATCATATAGAAGAAAAATAGATAGCACTGGAAGCTACAAGATAGAGGAATGTTAGAAGATCTTCATGGAGGAAATTCGAAGCCACCAAACCATAGTTTCGAGCAACAAGTTATAGGAGTTTGAAAGCTACAACATAGACAATTTTTAGGAAGCAATGTATAAAAAATTAAAGCTAAAAATTGGTGAGGTAAATAGCTACTCTGAATAAAAAGGAAGAGCTACAATTTTACAAAAATCAAAGCAGCAATTAGGTGATCAAAATCACCAAGAAAATCATCACCTTACGGAGTTAAAAAGGTATGAAACATTGGTGCAAAGAGTTCACTATTTGATCATTAATTTTTATCTTATTATTAAGTTTTATTAAGCACAAAATTAAATATTTAAGGTTTCAAAAGAAAGGTTTGTAGTTTAAGTCTTCAATGAAGTACAGAAGATAGTTTTTACAAGGAGTAAAACCTGCACAAAATAAAGTGGAGCTAGATATATTTCAAGAGAAATAAAAATATCAACATCCTACATTTATTGAAATGAAAACATTTAATTAATTAGTTAATATTTTTTATTAAGTGCAATTTCATGTACCAAATTAATTAATTAACTAATTTATTTTATAAAATACAATTTCATTCACTAAATTAATTAATTAATATCTTTTATAAAGCATAAATTCGTGCACTAAATTAATTAATTAATGTAATGACCCTCACACGGTTTATGAAAGATAGAAAAAATATGTGTACACTTGCCTTTTTCTATGATTCCTAGTATTGCTAACGACTTTTGTGAGTGCAAGACAATTTTCTAATGGCAATGAATAAAAATAAGTTAGGAAAAAATGTGAGATAGGGAAGTGATGATTCAGCTCGCGAGCACATGGAAACTCGCACTTGCATATAATTTAGGTGCATTGCATATTGCATATTTGTGTGGATTTATTTGACTCAAATATTGTTGGTATGGCAAGAAACATGAAATGTTGTTTTAAGTGGCAATGATGATGGGAGCGACTAGTTTGGAAATTTATGCTTTTATGGTTGCTTGCTATGGTGTAAGAGTTTATTATTTAAAATAATATTTTATTTATATTTGAATTTATTATGATAGGTGGAATTACCATGTATGTAAATCTTAACAAATACCATTATTACATTATGTTGAAATGTAGGAAGATGTGTCGTAATGTTATTAATCAAGTGTGAAAATATGGTTTACTCTACTACACAAATAACTTTGCAAGGATATTAAAGGAAAGATTAAATAGTTGGAAAAGTTAAAGTTTGTTTTAAAAATATCCATAATGGATGTACTCTCCATGTTTGTTGCAAAACATTGTGAATGGTTTAATGGTCATGATTGCTTGATAAGTGCACGATGTAGAAGTGGAAGGCTCGACATCATCTGGTGCTATGCATAGAGGGAAAAGAAAGAACAATCAGTGAATCCTCTGCATATCATTGATGGGAAGAAAAATAAACAAAAAAGGAAAAAAAAGAGTGGATAAGGAGAATGGGTGAAACAAGGTAGAAGGGATTGGAGAAACATTGAACAGTGAATTTGGAAGTGTGAGAAAACAAGTTAGTACTCGATACCTTCTCATGATTCGTATGTGATCTCCATGCTTACCTATTATGTACAAAATGTTTGTTTCAGTGTGTAAAACATTGCTTGTTGCTATGTGGATAGATAGTAAACATAAGCAATGATATTATTGGTATTTTACTACCATGTTTCTAGATGTTTTGTTGTGTAATTTTTTGCTACACTATTGTGTGATTATATGGTGAATGAAACCAGAGGAACTACTGGTGTAACATTGCATACTAGTTTAAATATTGATGCACACAATAACATTATGTAGCTGAGTTATAAAATACAAAATGAAAGAAATATTAGAGCTACAGGTGTAAACCTATTATGACATATAATTACATTGTATTATAGAAAAGTATTTTAGAGTTTGAAAAGTAAACAACATGCTATATTGTGTTGACTATGTTTGAATCAATGCATTGTTGTGAAACATTATGTTGTCATATTTCTGTATGGTTGTGAGTCTTGTATTAAAAGCAATGAGGTGATGTGTGTTGTATGAGAATCTCACTCTTATTTTGGGTAAAATTAATAGATCAAAATTAGAACTTGCATCTATTTGGGAACTAGGAAACACCTCTAGATAACGATGGTAGGTTTCATGAAGTTTTACCTGGTGTAAGTAGGAATTTTTCAATAGAGGAAAATGTTTTATATAACCCTTACTCAAATATCGAGAAAGAAAGACTAGTAGTTTTCTTGTGTGATGTCTATGTTAGAACAATGATATTTATACATAGTAAATATACATGTTCATGTTATTGGAGCCGTATTTGATCCTTGGCGATGACTCCTACCTTTCCGTATATGGTCTATTGACTGGATGGAGGCAAATGATGTCAAGTTGAGTGGACGTGGGTAATACTCTATCGAAGCTACAACAAGGAACATTATTTCGTAGCTACAGCAAGGAACATTATTTCGTAGCTATTATAGAAATAAGGTCATAATTGTGTAGCTGGTAGATATATTCTTGCCTGGTCTGATCTTGAGTGCTAGAGAATAATGGCAGGAAATAAACACCTAAGACTTGTGTTTAAACCAAATGTTGTAATGATAATAGTCTTGTCATAGGCAGTAAGCATGTGTAGTATTGAACCTGAAAGAAGGAATGAAGCCTTATGTAATGATGTTTCTATTAAAATATGTAAATGTATTTGGTAGTGCTTCATATGCTCACTTTGTATTCAAATGAACCATATTCTTAACTTGAAACTCTATATTTCTATTTAATTAAAAAAAGTTAATGTTTTCCAAATTCATCTTTTGTATGCTACAATATTAGAACCACTTGTGTGTGATAGATATTAAATGAAGTTAAAATAAATAATGACACATCATGGGTTAACTGGTTAAGAGAACTATACTTAATTTAATGCCTAAAGCATACAAGATAGAAACCCTTGTCTTGAATTTCATTATTACTCATTTGATAAATACTTCGAATTTGGCAGGTGCTAGGTAACTGAAAATTAACTCTAGAGGAGGTAAAATGGTGAATATCGTGCCAAAAATGTAAATAGTAAGGAAGTTTGAAATCGTATGAGAAAAGAATAACAAACTTACCTTAAAAGGAACATAGTTATTTAGAGCTATAATTGTATAAGTAACTAGTGGTTTCTTTTAGTTCTTTGTAAGAACAATAGGCCAATTTTTTTTTAGAAAGGGCAACTATGTTCTTGAATGGATTAAAACTTGACATAGTTTTATATAGTCTACGAGTAAGACTTTGTTATGATAATATTCTATTGTGCATTCAAAATATGTTAACTTAAGGATAAATAAGCTATACTATTTTAGATTAGCTTGACAATAGATTATTTTTAAAAGATCCTTAGAAGGATAGTAAAGCTATGAAAGCTAAAAAAATGAACATCCAAGTATGTTGAGGTGCAGGAATGCATGCAACGGGCTTTGAGACAACCTATTTATGATGGAATTTATCAAAAAGACTTGTTCGGGATGGGATTGAAAAGGGTTGCATGGGACTTCACTTTTTGGGTTGGTCTCGGATAGCACAATGCTCATTATATACTCATTGAACTTAGCTAAAATAGCCACAGGGTTTGGTATGGGATAAACCACTACGAGTTGCAATGAGTATAGGTGATGAGGTCCAAGGTTAGGGTATTGACATGGTGCTAACTATCTCTAGAATTACAGGAGTTATAAGTTTGTCACGAAGACATAAATATGTTGATCACTTTCATGCCAAGCAAAAATAAGTTAACTAGATCATCGAAGTTTTGGTATGAATATGAAATCGAAGAAAGCATCCCCCATTGAGGTGTTATGGGTCCTAGAGGATAAACCTAGTTGTGGTTCGAACCTCATGCCAAAAAATATGGATGATAAATGAGGATGATCGATTTCAGAAAATGGCTATTCAATGAATTATTGAGTTGTCATTGATGTCAAAGGTTTATTTGCTTGATAGAAAATGGTGCATGATTGGGTAAATTATTCAAGGCAGATATATCTTCAAGGATGATTTAATTATAAGTGTATGCTTTAATATTTAAATTAAAATTTTAAATATTAAAGTGGTGTATGCTTTAATATTTATTTAAATATTAAAGTGATGGTTCAAATATAATATAAAAGTTTGAATATTTAAATCAAAGATTTAAATATTTATATGGAGTGGAATATTAGAATTATGGGCTGACTAATTAAGCGCCAAAAGTAAGGAGGTAAAATTATGCATATAAATGCAAGCCTAATGTTCATTTCAAAAAACAAGGGAGTGATGATCCGAACGTCTTCATTGCAGGAGTAGCACTAGTGTGGAAGACATATGGCAGCAGTGATGATCCAAACATCTTTATTGAGGGAGTAACATCATTGTGGATGACATATGGAAGTAGTGATGTTTCAAGTATCTTCATTAAAGGGGTAGCACTAGATACATAAATACATAGGTGATGAGACCAAGATAAAAGTGGAATATTTGTATATTAATAAAGCCAAATTTTATTTCAAAAGTGACGAGGTTCAATTAAAAATATCTCTAAGTTCATGAGAGAGATGACACAATAGACCAAAGCATGGAAATTGAAAATCTTCCTATGAACGATGAAAGGACATGTCAATGATGCAAAGGAGAGACCATGAAATATTTTGAAGGATGGCATAGACAAGCACGATGATAGGGTTGAAGGTTCAAAATATTTTTGCAAATCTCATTGAATAATGAAAGGACACAATGACAATGCAAGAATTTGAATACGAGATCCATATTCAGAGAACATGGAAGTAGGCACCACCTAGGCAAAATTGCAAAGATAAGAATCTAATTTTAGGTGTGAAATATAATGGTGTTAATGGGAGACTTTGGTGAAATTAAGACGTTCATATTTCTTATGTACATTTGTGAAATAGAAAGAGTGCAAACTAGTGTTGGATTCTTCTGAGTCGAGCACTACCCAACAAATACCTTGTCACTACCAGTAAACATAGCGAATTGATTTGATATCCTGTGACTCCATAAGATCAAATGGATGAATGTTGAAAATAAGTTAGACCCTCATTGATGTTATCTTTAGAGAATTTCATTGAGATATAACAAGAAAATAAAGTACGATCAAATCAAGCAGAAAGGAATTAAAGAGCATCATTTTTGAGTAGCGAGGGAGTAAAAGTCATTTCCTTTTGATACAATAAAATAATTACAAGTAAATTGTGCACACATGAGGGGCATATACAAAGGCAATAATTTTGATATTTATTTGTTTTAGTTTGATATTGTTATTACTAGAGAATATACTTAAGAGTGGTGTAGTGATGCATGTGAAATCATATACCTCTAAGGAAATATTCGATAATATAAAATGTTCAAACATTAAATAAATCAATTAAAATATATTTCCTACATTAGCAAGATTATGAAGAGGTGGAGGTTTGAACAAACCTGTCAAAAAAGGACAAATTTTGGAGAGAAACCATGCTCACAATAGAAATAACTACAAAAGTAGGTACAACAATGGCTAGTGGACTCATTTGAGTCAAAGGCATCTGAGGTAAGCAATGGGAGCATGGTGATTCCCTTCAATCGAAGTAGGAAAAAGAGTGGTGATAGGCCAAGTCAAACTGATTATAGGCACATCATATCAAAATCCAAAAAGTGTTGAAGGATGAATTTCAAGTAAAGAACCACGACCCAACGATGATGGATGTGATCAATGAAAGTGTATTGAAAAACTATTGAGGGAGCATCTCCAAATGGAAAATATTAGTGTGGATATCATAGCCTTCCTGAAGATAAAATAGAAGGTGCATTTGAAGCCATATTTGTAATACAGGTTAGCAAACATCTATGTTGTAGAGTTGAAAGTAGTTAGGAATTTTAAAATTGTTGAAACCATTACACAGTTATGATTAATTGAAGGCATCTGGTGGATGTATTAGAGAGAGCATCACAAGGGAGTTGATCACATATTTGAAGAAAATTTCTAGGTACTTTTGAGAATGCCAAGGTGAATGCAGACCAGCGTAGCGGATTTATTAGGCTAATAGTAAAGTGGCATCAATAGCAAGGTCTAGAACAAAGAATGTACAACAATTGAAGTATGTCACACATTGTTTAATGTGGTAGCTTGAAAGAGGGTTCCACATATACAACACAATGTACGAAGATTGATCTCACACAGGTGGACACGTGGTAGAGTGGAAGGACCATTGAAGAGAAAGGTGAAGAAGTTGATATTATTATTAATCAAATTTTGGGAGCATATTTGAAGCAGTTTTTATGAGCATATTTGGGAGTAGATTTAAGTAGTGTTTGTGAGAAGATTTGGGAGCATATTTGAGTAGTGTTTTTGATCAATTTTGAAGTAAAATTGAGTGAGCTTGAAGCCTCAAGGATATTGGTGTCTCCCATAGGTTGGTGCCCACAAAATTGTACTAGGGGATTGGTGTCTCCTGTGGGTTGGTGCCCATGAACTTGCACTGAGGGATTGGTGTCTTTTATGGCTTGGTGTCCATGAACTTGCACTATTGTTGTCTCCTATGGTTTGGTTCCCAAGAACTTGTACTAGGGAATTGGTGTCTCCTATGGGTTGGTGCCCACAAACTTGTATAGGGGATTGGTGTCTCCTGTGGGTTGGTGCCCATGAAATTGTATAGGGGATTGTTTTCTCCTATGGGTTTGTGCCCATGAAATTTATTGAAGAAAAATATAAGCAATATTTTATTGTGGTTTTCTCCTAAGAGGGTGCTTACACAAAATATTTATTTCTTATGTGTGTGGTGATTTATGTATTATTTCATTACTACATTGATATTATTTCAAGTCATTGCTTTGGGAAGAAATCAGAAAATTTTTATCTTATAATGTTCACCCCTCTCTCAGTATAAGCGTGTGTTTCTTCAGGTGACTGGCTGCAGCGATCTTGAACTCAAACATGGTGGTTATGTTTTTGTTATGTATGATAAAAATTCTCTTGGATGATTAAAAAACAAATTAGTCAAGTTTAATTCGTCAACTCTTAGGTGTTCTTAGAAATTTTAACTATTTAAAAAAATACCTTCTATTCCTACCTTTTTTATTTGGACAACCATATATGATGATGGTTTTGGGTTTTTACAATTAATATCATTAATAAAATGCAATTTTATGCACTTATTTATTACTTAATTAATTAAGTAGTTAATTAATATGTTTTTTATGTGCATGACTTTGAAATTGTTATCAAGTAGCTTTGTATGCACAAAATGGGTTCTTCACTTTGATTTTACTTGGTAAAATTGAAAGCTAGTGGTTTGGCTTGTTACCACAAATATCTAAACTAATTATGTGAATCCACATACCTCATCCAAACTATATTTCAAAATACATTGGATTCCATTGCTTTCTGTGTTGGGAGGAATGATGAGGACATCTATGCATATTATTTTATTATAATTATTCATGTAAAATGTGAGTGAGAAACTTATCTTATATTAGTTTTATAGAAACCTATTTTAGTTTCTATATTGTTAGGCTAATAGCTTAAGTTAGTAAGTTTTTAAGCCTAATTTATTTATTTGTTATAAAATTAGCTCAAGTTATCTAAGTATTAGTTCATTTTGGGATAATTCCACTTGATCTTCCTCGGATAAGATCTCACATGCAATTTGGAGGATCTTCATATATTGTAATATTGGCACTTAAATGCCTATATAAACTTACAATTCAATAAAATTTATAAGTTGGAGTTTAATTACTCATCATTGTGGATCTTGGATAGGATAGGAATAATTTTGGACCCAAGTGGTATTCACACCATGTTCATAACAATGTGATCATGCACATAAGAACAAATCACTAGTGTAGGTTTCTTTATATGTGGGATCATACTAAATATCGAGGGGATGTTTGTGAGCCCTAATGAGCTAATTTAATGTGTACATTGAACACACACTTAGGATTTTAAATATACTAATCCTATCCTAGAATTCCAAGACCTAATTATGAATATGCAAATATGCAAGTGTAAACATGAATAAAAAGGCAAGGACCTATGCTACATGATTATTTACTTATACAAAAGTATCAAATTTTATTTTTTCTTTTGAGCAAGAGTACAAGGAAACATGCAACCAAATAGATCTACCCTAATATGCAACTACATGCATGTTTCTTTAATTTCTTAAATAGCGGAAGAAAAATAAGATTTATCCCTTTTAATATTCATAAAATAAATCAAATTTTTATCCTTTTTTGTAACTTTCATTATAAAACTGGATAAAAAGGTTACAAAATAGCACAAATGCAAGTACTCATTATTTAAAAGGTCCCTATTATTAGAGTATATTACATTATTTGGTACGTCTTAGATTAGGTATTTACTTTATGAAATGTAGTAAATGCACAAGTGTGCATAATATTCAATATGTAAATGTGCACAATAGTCCATGCATACATGAGTCCATAGAATAGGATATGAAGAGCCTAGAAGTATGAAGGTCAATAGTGCTCCATATAAAGAGTCACATTATATTATATACTGAGTAATGTGAAGATGTAAGAGGACATGACTTGTACTAACATTACTTGGATCTTTTAGCGCTATGTCACTATTTCTATGAGTATTTATTTATGATATATTTAGGAGTAAACATTAGAGTTAATTCTATGTTTTATATATTCAAAATATTGCCATTATCATATACATTGGATAGTGAATTTATTTCATATATTTTAGATTATTAATCTTATGTAATAAGCTTTAAAATCCATTATTGGTATTAGAGCCACAAGGGACTTTGATATAATATAGGGAGAGTTATTGCAAGGATTGGAATTGCATAGTTTTTTGAAGTTGTGAAGGAAAATCCAGTTAAGGTGAGAAGATTATATTTGGAAGGTGAAACAAGAGAAGATTGAATAATTTCTATTCCAAAAATAAATTTAGAATAGAAGGAGATTTCAAATATTGAAGTCAGACCTTGATATTGTGAAGATTGAAGAGATTAAAAGACCTAAGAAGGAGGTCCAATTGAAGAAAGTTGGTATGTTGAAGAAGATTACAAATTGTAGATTGGCTAGATCTTTCCACAATATTGTGAAGACTAGGACTCAAGACAAAATTCGTTTCACTAATTTTAAGAATAACTAGTGAAGTTGATTTATTTTAGAATTCTAGAAATTCTAATACATTTGCTACTACTATCTAATTTTTTGGTTGTAGAAAATTAATGCCCAGAATTTAAGAATCTTATTGCAATATATAGAGAAGAATTTCACTTTTGTTTCATGAAATTCTATGTGATTTCCTTGTATAGATATTAATTCTTTGTTGCAAAAAAATAGAGATTGAAGAGGCCTAAAAAAAGGCCCTATTGGAGATCAAATATTGAGGAGACTCAAGAAGGAAGTTCCCATAGAATATTTTAGGTTGAATATTGTATATTGGAGAATTTGAAGAGACCCGAAAGAGGTTAGATTGAAGAACTTATAGTATTAGAAGACAAAATATTGGAGATAGAATATTGAGATTGAAGATTGTAGATTGTATATTGAAGAGACCCATGCATAAGGTTCTCATTATAGAGTAGAGATTGAAGATTTAAAGACATGATAAAATGTCCTATTATAGGTTTTAGGAGCAAAAAATTTTGGAGATCCAATAAAGAGATATCATTATAGAATTCCCATAGTTGAGAGATTGAGGAAACTAAGAAAAGATATCAGTAACACTTTGAGAATAGAATTTGAATATTTGTGAAGATAAGTTGAAGAGTTACAAAATTAGAAGACCTAAGAGAAGTGGTCCCAAGATATTTTAGATAATAAGAAGAAGGCTAGATAAATCCTTGTTTCAGATTTGGATAAGTGGCCATTAAAGGCATCTTGGAGAAAGCAAAAAGTAGGATATTGCAAGTAAAGTAGAGTAACTTTGCATAAGTTACCAGTGGAGGATAATTAGAGAATGTTTGTAACAATATATTATGAATAAGGAGAAGCTTCAGATAAAGGATATTTGGGATTATTATTACCATTCGACAACAAGCCTAAAAGGAAAAAGTGTTTGGCATGAAGTTTGCCTTGGAGAAGGGATTTGAATATCTCAAGATATTCTTGAGAAAGTGGATAGTATAAGAGATCATTTTTTAAGTTAGAATTTGACAAGGAGATTGCAAGAGAAGAGAATATTGAAGATACCAAGGTTTTGGGAACTTAAATAAAACCATATAATTTTGAAGGATAAAGAAGTTATAGGTTTTGGAATAGATATTGATAGGTTACAGGTGAGTAGATTGAAGGAAGCCTAGAGCTATGATTTGGAGAAGGTTAAGAGAAGGTTTGAAGTGACCTTAAATAGGATATCAAGGGATTTTGTGTCTGTAATAGATTACACAACTTGGAGACTTTAATTATAGATTTTGGATAGTGAAATAAGAAAATTATTGACTACATAAGGTGCAAAAATATTAATAGTATTTGGGGCAGCATTCACAGCTTCTAATTTAAGTATTTGATGGAATAGTTTTGGAGGATATTAGAAACCACAAAATAAGTTTTATGGATATCATTGGAGAAAGGTACATAGTTGCAATTTTAGAGAACTCTAGCACAAATTTTGATAGAGCTATTTGATAGGAATCTGGAGAAAGTTGAGCAGCAAGTAAGGTTGCAAATTTGGTAAGTTTTGGAGTAGAAGAGTGAAGGATATTTGAAGTCACAAACTCAAATTTGTGAATAGATTCAGGAGAAGAAATAAAGCTATAATTTTGAATGCTTCGTAGTAGATTTGGTAAGTTTTGAGAAGAAGAGCAGTAACCAAGACTGTAGATTTGGTAAGTTTTGAGATAATTAAGTGAAGGTGCAAAACTTACAAAATTAAGGTGAATCACTCATCAAAGAAATCAGGTGCAAAGGTACAATATTTTGGTGCTACATTAATTTAGTTTTGAAGCATTAAATTGATTTTACATTTGAGCACCATATTACTTTTGTTAATATGGAAAAGAGAAAATGTGAAAGTAGTCTTCAAAGCAAGTTACCACTATACATAAGATTAAAATAGTTATTAGGTACATGTATTTGAAGAGATAAGCATAATACATTGTTATTAGTAAAAAAATTCAAAGCATTTGGAAAGGAGAAGTAATAAAAATTTGTGAAGTGCAAGTGCGGGTACATTGAAAGCAAAAGAACTATTGGAAAATATGTTGGTAAGTAAATCCACAAGGATTAGAACAAATCCAGATTTTCCAGTGTCTAAAGACACTAAGCATCCAACATAGAAGGAGAAGGCTATTGCTCAAAAGGAGCAAGCCACCATTGGAGCCACCATTGCTCAAGAGAACACATACAAAGGTGCATTGGGAAAGCACCGAGGATAAGCCAAAGATGTGTAAGAGAAACCAAATCCAAGTGTTATGTAAATTCAACCCAAGGGAAGCTATTGTCAAGAGTGCTATGAAAACTGAGCCAAATGAAGCTACCATCCAGAGTGATATGTAATCAAATCTCAAGAGAAGCCACCACCAAGAATACCCATCCAAAATCCAAAACAAATTTCCATGAAGGTAAAACAACATTATGGAAGAATACTAAGTGGTTGGAATACAAAGGGTAGATTTAAGCGTAAAGCTTAAATGGAACTTGTCACATGCAAGTGACAAGTGTTTGAAGGTATGTTACAACTCGTGCAACATTTTTGTAACACTTAGAAGTAATGATCATTGTCTAAGAGCATCAACTATTGGAAGAGTAACGATTTGTGAAGCACCATTTGGCAAGTGGAATACAAAGAGAACTAGAATTACAAATGCCCATCAAAAGGAGAACACAATGAAGATACATTTAGAGAATTTGTAGGTACAATATAACTTTAAATACATAATGGAGTAATCAAAATATAGAAGAGTCAAGGTGAAGATAGCATATTACAATTTGTAGCAAAGAGGAGATAGATTTAGTAAAGAGGATACATTTTACAACATGTCCAATATTTGGACCAGTCAAGCAATGTGATGCAAAATTCAAGAAAGGAAGCCAAGGAATTGTGTAAACTTTATGTGGAGTCAGAACATAGATATAAAATTCAAGTGCTAGAGAATAAGGATTGAAAGAGAGACAAAGGTTCAAAGTTGATTTTAGGGTAACATTGGAATAATGGGAAAGAGTGCCCAAGACAAAGGAGTGCATGTTTCAAGGTTGTGTAGATTTGATCATGATTTTACCATCCGTTCAAGGTTGAGATAATATGAATTAAAAGCACTCTTGAGGAATCACAAATTGACAACCCAACAAGGACAAATACTATAAAGACATATTCTAACAATATGGTAGAAATTTTTGACAATCATAATGAGCATTCTAAAAGTATAGAAAAATATGTAGGACAATAATTTCTCCTATAGGTTTATGAAAGAAGCAAAAATATAATTGCTTCAACTATTCATACATGGTTATATCAGCTAATAAAGAAAATAAATGAAATTAAGTTATTCAAAACAACATAAGAAAACTCAAAATTCACTCATTGTAATAGAAAAGGCCATGAAAATATAGAATGTTGGAATCTACATTCTTGCAAATATTGTGGGAAAGAATCTCATTCATCTACCTCTTGTTATGACCAGAAATAATATTACTTGAGTTTTGAAAATATTCTAACATTCAGACTAAATTGATTGTTTCAAAAGATTATTTTTAAAGTATTTTCTAATAGTGAATATAAGCATAGAGAATAGAAAATAATACTACACAAATATCGAGGGACACAAATATAGACTAGATATGTGATTATATCTCTTGCTCAATAAGGATATCTAATAGTTGATCATATAAACAACTCCAAGCAAAATTTGAATACAAAGGAAAAAGGAACATATTTCTAGAAGGACCGAATGATAGCACAACATCATCAAGGACTTATAGATTAACAATAATGATGAGAACAAGCAAGAAGAATATAAAGTATCTACAATATGAAGATCCATATTGAATACTAAAGTCTTCAATAACCAAATAATGTAATACGAAGGGGTTTTAGAGTGTATTACATTGTTTGGTACATGTCTTAGATTAGGTATTTACTTTATGCAATGTAATGAATGCAAAAGTGTGCATAATATTCAATAATATAAATGTGTGTCCATGTGCACATGAGTCCATAGAATAGGAGATGAAGAGTCTGGAAGTGTGAATTCCAAGAGTGCTCCATATGAAGAGTCACATTACATTATATATACAAAGTAATGTGAAGACGTAAGAGGACATGAATTATAATAATATTACTTGGTTCTTTTAGTGCTATGACACCATTAATATGAGTATTTTTTTATTACATATTTTGGAGAAGATTTTAGATTTATTTATGTGTTTTATGTATTCAAAATATTACCATTATCATATACATTGAATAGTAACTTTATTTCATATATTCTAGATTATTAATCTTAAGTAATAAGCTTCAAAATCTATCACATATTTGTTTAGATAAATCAAGTACTTTAGGAATTTTATAACTAAAAATGTAAGTTTAATTCATTTTTGAAACCATTCACAAAAATTCTTCTAATGATTACAAAATAACACAAACAACCTAAATCTATGACTAAAACTAAGTAGAACGAAAAACATTAGTACCTAACATACAACCAATATAAAAATGACATAGAGTGAGGAAAGTCCCATGGTATGATAGAAGTGCCATAGGGTGATATATGTATCATGGGATGATGAAAATTTTTTAGGATCGTAGAAGCATCACATGAAGATAAAATTATCATAGAATGAAAGAAGCACCATGTGATGATAACAAAAATTATACGATGTTATCATAGTCATACGATAATTTTATCTATACCTACACCATATTAAAAAACCTATAGGTAGAAATAAAAAAAAAGTATTACTGTAGAGGGTTTGTCTCATTTCAATAGGAAATAATCGACTTTTTTACTTGAAGGATCAAATCCCTATTTTTATTTTGTAATCATGAAAGTGGGCATAACATAAATGATGCAAAAATCACTAATAATGGAAAAAAAAAGTACAAAATAAATGAACAAGAGTTAAATATGCTAAAAAAGTAAGAAGATACCATCCAATGTTGTGGTTTTCCCCCTCTCCAATAAAAAAGATTATTTTTTTTACATAGTGGAATCGGTAGCTGCCACGAATCTGGGTAGGTTGTTTGGATTTTATGACCACCACAGTATTCTGCATTTTCCACCCCAGAAGTTACCACACAAATCTTCACATAGTCCACCCCTATAAAAACCATGCCATAATAATTTTAAACCTTTTATGCCACTGAAAGTACTAGGAAAGGGACAAGCATTCAATCTTGCGACAATAAAAAGGATTGTTGGAGGATGCCTTATTGATTTGATCCAATATCAATTGGATGTCTAATAAATATCTCTATTCTAATTATATTTCAAGAATAGATCCAAGGTATAATAAACAATTATACTTCATGGAAATTATAGCAATATATCAATGGAAAGAAGCCCCTCTTGTTATGATTTTGGTAATGTGCAAGTACTTGCAAAAAAATTGATCTTTTCATGGATTTCCCAAGGGTGGTTTTATAGATCACAAGTGCCTTGGGGAGTCTATTGGATATTCATGCAAAAGGGTGAGGTGGCAATTTTAGGTGAGTTTTCAAGAGTTATAGAGTTATTAGAGAGTTTGCATGGAGTTAAGTAGTGTGCTTGGGATTTTACGTGGATTTAAGTGGCTTGATTAAAATTTTACATGTAGTTAAGTGGTTTAAGTAGATAAGATTCCATCATAACATGCATAGATCTAATCAAAAAGATGATATTTAGAGGTAACTAGAAGTGATATGCAATTAAACCATCAAAATTTTAGTTTTTGTGATGGTAGTATGAAAGCACCATGGCGGTACATAGCTGATATAATGTGTTTGTTCATGGCACTATTGTTTGTGACTATTAGGAGGTAGAAAAAATTCAAATAGGTTAACTAAAAAAAGTGTTATAGGGCAACAAAAGCACCATACAGAAGCACCAAATAAAAGTGCCATAGCATTTTTGCACGTTTAGGATGCTTTCATTTTTAGGTATTTTGGGGTATTAGTTCTTAGACAAGTATAGGTACATTTATACTTATTGTAAAGTTTTTTTTAAGATTGTTTTAATTATACTAGTTTTATAAAAATTTATGAAGCTTTACAACAATTTTGTGACCTAAAAATATTTTTTTAGTCTTATCACATTTAGTTGTAAACTATTATTGTGTTGGTTACTTAGATAAAATAGATCTCACCTCTAACTTTAGATCACGATTAAAGATAACTTTTAATATATATAAAATAAAAATGTGTTTCATCTATATTACATTATTGATCATATAATAATATTATAATAATTTACCAACTATGTATATACAATCAGTTATATATAAATAATATAATATAAAATTCTAATCTAAATATTTTCTTTAAAAAATTTAAAAAATTAATTAGCTAAACTATTTTTTTTTTTAATTATTTGTATATTATACCACATTGCAAATAACTTTATATCTTATATCTTAGCCTATTAGCATATTCTTAAGTCTTCTTGAAAACAACTTTTATTCATCCCATTGACATTCAATGAAAAAAAATCTCTTGACTCGCAAACATCTCTTAGGCTCTTTAGATAAATTATATCGACCAACGACATAATATGTGGAGAAACATTTAACTTTATTTATTTTTAAGATATACATGTATGTTTTGGGTTTCGCTATCACAAGGGCTAGCAAAGTAGTAAATGTTAAACTTTATAAACATATGAATGAATGAATGAAAGATTTTAATTACGTCCGCGAGACCCAAATATGGTCTATGGGACCTCAAATATGGAAGTACAATTACTCAAATCATATCATATGATCTTTAATATCTTTGAGAAGGTTGTTCCTTCTCCTACTGATTTGTGTTAGCAATTCTCCAACTTTTTTTATTTTCTTGTCTTCAAATAAATCTGTAATAAACTCGTTCCCAAGTGTTTCTTTGTATTTGTCACGGATATCCGAAAAACTCGGGAATTTATAGATGAAGTGTTCCTCTGTCTCTACTGTCCCTGTCTTTGCATAGAGTACATATCCTTTCTTCCCATTGTTCTTTGGGCGTTGTCCATCTCCCTGTTTCACATCTAAGCCTATGAGAGCTAGTCCTTATCTGAGCAATGAGTATTTTTTCCTTCCACTTGATTTCGAGCGCCTATATATGCTTTTTCCTTGTGGTCATACGTTGGGTTAAAATTTACAATATAATATTGTCTTTTCCTCGCTTGCATTTTTCCACATTCCACTTCTGAACTTTTCATTCACATAATTTTTAATGTCTTTGTTGACATTTGGTCATTCATTTATGTTGATTTCCCAACGTTTCATCCATTTATGATTTTGTTTCATCCACGTATTCTTTCGCCTATGTAACTCTTCGTCTCTAACTGCTCTAGGCCATCTATCATTTGTCATTTTTTCTATTTTTTTCAAGTAACATAACTGCTTGGTCATAGCAATTGCTTCTAAAGGGAACATTCCAGTTTCAGCTAGAATAATTTCATAAGGGGTTGTGGCCTTAATTTTGAGAAAGTTTGTGATTAGATATTTTTGAATCCTTTCTATTTGTCTCCATTTTGCATTTGTTGTGCCACTAGCCCACACCTCGCAACCATACAACAGAACCGGTGTAACAAGTAGGCCAAATAAGACCTTGGTGGTCTTCCAGTCCCACAACTCGGCATTCCTACACCTGTTTTAAAGTGCATATAGTGCTCTCCAGCCACTTTGAGTTCTTTTCATCCTACATGTATTCCAATTAAGTTTTTCATGAAATTCTATGCCCAAGTATTTGTATTCTACTACTACATCAAGCGGTTCTCCTGCAAACTGAAATTTGAGTTGTTGCTTCTTCTTTTTTGCTAAAAAAATCATAATTTTTTTTTTGCTCGTGTTCACCTGCATCCCAAATTCTTTACAAAAGAGTTCTAGAGCTTGAAGGTGATCTTTCTTTACAGCAATTAAGCAAGCTAACATTCTAGAAGGTAACGAATATATTGAGATTAATCCTCTTTGGATGCCATAAGAGGAAAATCAACGATGGACCGAGGACTTCATCCCAACTTCTTTACAAAAGAGTGCCCAAGACAAAGGAGTGCATGTTTCAAGGTTGTGTAGATTTGATCATGATTTTACCATCCGTTCAAGGTTGAGATAATATGAATTAAAAGCACTCTTGAGGAATCACAAATTGACAACCCAACAAGGACAAATACTATAAAGACATATTCTAACAATATGGTAGAAATTTTTGACAACCATAATGAGCATTCTAAAGTATAGAAAAATATGTAAGACAATAATTTCTCCTATAGGTTTAAGAAAGAAGAAAAAATATAATTGCTTCAACTATTCATACATGGTTATATCAGCTAATAAAGAAAATAAATGAAATTAAGTTATTCAAAACAACATAAGAAAACTCAAAATTCACTCATTGTAATAGAAAAGGCCATGAAAATACAGAATGTTGGAATCTACATTCTTGCAAATATTGTGGGAAAGAATCTCATTCATCTACCTCTTGTTATGACCAGAAATAATATTACTTGAGTTTTGAAAATATTCTAACATTCAGACTAAATTGATTGTTTCAAAAGATTATTTTTAAAGTATTTTCTAATAGTGAATATAAGCATAGAGAATAGAAAATAATACTACACAAATATCGAGGGACACAAATATAGACTAGATATGTGATTATATCTCTTGCTCAATAAGGATATCTAATAGTTGATCATATAAACAACTCCAAGCAAAATTTGAATACAAAGGAAAAAGGAACATATTTCTAGAAGGACCGAATGATAGCACAACATCATCAAGGACTTATAGATTAACAATAATGATGAGAACAAGCAAGAAGAATATAAAGTATCTACAATATGAAGATCCATATTGAATACTAAAGTCTTCAATAACCAAATAATGTAATACAAAGGGGTTTTAGAGTGTATTACATTGTTTGGTACATGTCTTAGATTAGGTATTTACTTTATGCAATGTAATGAATGCAAAAGTGTGCATAATATTCAATAATATAAATGTGTGTCCATGTGTACATGAGTCCATAGAATAGGATATGAAGAGTTTGGAAGTGTGAATTCCAAGAGTGCTCCATATGAAGAGTCACATTACATTATATATACAAAGTAATGTGAAGACGTAAGAGGACATGAATTATAATAATATTACTTGGTTCTTTTAGTGCTATGACACCATTACTATGAGTATTTTTTTATTACATATTTTGGAGTAGATTTTAGATTTATTAATGTGTTTTATATATTCAAAATATTACCATTATCATATACATTGAATAGTAACTTTATTTCATATATTCTAGATTATTAATCTTAAGTAATAAGCTTCAAAATCTATCACATATTTGTTTAGATAAATCAAGTAGTTTAGGAATTTTATAACTAAAAATGTAAGTTTAATTCATTTTTGAAACCATTCACAAAAATTCTTCTAATGATTACAAAATAACACAAACAACCTAAATCTATGACTAAAACTAAGTAGAACCAAAAACATTAGTACCTAACATACAACCAATATAAAAATGACATAGAGTGAGGAAAGTCCCATGGGATGATAGAAGTGCCATAGGGTGATATATGTATCATGGGATGATGAAAATTTTTTAGGATCGTAGAAGCATCACATGAAGATAAAATTATCATAGAATGAAAGAAGCACCATGTGATGATAACAAAAATTATACGATGTTATCATAGTCATACGATAATTTTATCTATACCTACACCATATTAAAAAACCTATAGGTAGAAATTAAAAAAAAAGTATTACTGTAGAGGGTTTGTCTCATTTCAATAGGAAATAATCGACTTTTTTACTTGAAGGATCAAATCCCTATTTTTATTTTGTAATCATGAAAGTGGGCATAACATAAATGATGCAAAAATCACTAATAATGGGAAAAAAAAAGTACAAAATAAATGAACAAGAGTTAAATATGCTAAAAAAGTAAGAAGATACCATCCAATGTTGTGGTTTTCCCCCTCTCCAATAAAAAGGATTATTTTTTTTACATAGTGGATTCGATAGCTGCCACGAATCTGGGTAGGTTGTTTGGATTTTATGACCACCACAGTATTCTGCGTTTTCCACCCCAGAAGTTACCACACAAATCTTCACATAGTCCACCCTATAAACACCATGCCATAATAATTTTAAACCTTTTATGCCACTGAAAGTACTAGGAAAGGGACAAGCATTCAATCTTGCGACAATAAAAAGGATTGTTGGAGGATGCCTTATTGATTTGATCCAATATCAATTGGATGTCTAATAAATATCTCAATTCTAATTATATTTCAAGAATAGATCCAAGGTATAATAAACCATTATACTTCAAGGAAATTATAGCAATATATCAATGGAAAGAAGCCCCTCTTGTTATGATTTTGGTAATGTGCAAGTACTTGCAAAAAAATTGATCTTTTCATGGATTTCCCAAGGGTGGTTTTATAGATCACAAGTGCCTTGGGGAGTCTATTGGATATTCATGCAAAAGGGTGAGGTGGCAATTTTAGGTGAGTTTTCAAGAGTTATAGAGTTATTAGAGAGTTTGCATGGAGTTAAGTAGTGTGCTTGGGATTTTACGTGGATTTAAGTGGCTTGATTAAAATTTTACATGTAGTTAAGTGGTTTAAGTAGATAATATTCCATCATAACATGCATAGATCTAATCAAAAAGATGATATTTAGAGGTAACTAGTAGTGATATGCAATTAAACCATCAAAATTTTAGTTTTTGTGATGGTAGTATGAAAGCACCATGGCGGTACATAGCTGATATAATGTGTTTGTTCATGGAACTATTGTTTGTGACTATTAGGAGGTAGAAAAAATTCAAATAGGTTAACTAAAAAAAGTGTTATAGGGCAACAAAAGCACCATACAGAAGCACCAAATAAAAGTGCTTGCACGTTTAGGATGCTTTCATTTTTAGGTATTTTGGGGTATTAGTTCTTAGACAAGTATAGGTACATTTATACTTATTGTAAAGTTTTTTTTAAGATTTTTTTAATTATACTAGTTTTATAAAAATTTATGAAGCTTTACAACAATTTTGCGACCTAAAAATATTTTTTTAGTCTTATCACATTTAGTTGTAAACTATTATTGTGTTGGTTACTTGGAAAAAATAGATCTCACCTCTAACTTTAGATCACGATTAAAGATAACTTTTAATATATATAAAATAAAAATGTGTTTCATCTATATTACATTATTGATCATATAATAATATTATAATAATTTAGAAACTATGTATATACAATCAGTTATACATAAATAATATAATATAAAATTATAATCTAAATATTTTCTTTAAAAAATTTAAAAAATTAATTAGCTAAACTATTTTTTTTTTTAATTATTTGTATATTATACCACATTGCAAATAAATTTATATCTTATATCTTAGCCTATTAGCATATTCTTAAGTCTTATTGAAAACAAATTTTATTCATCCCATTGACATTCAATGAAAAAAAATCTCATTACTCGCAAACATCTCTTAGGCTCTTTAGATAAATTATATCGATCAACGACATAATATGTGGAGAAACATTTAACTTTATTTATTTTTAAGATATACATGTATGTTTTGGGTTTCGCTATCACAAGGGCTAGCAAAGTAGTAAATGTTAAACTTTATAAACATATGAATGAATGAAAGATTTTAATTACGTCCGCGAGACCCAAATATGGTCTATGGGACCTCAAATATGGAAGTACAATTACTCAAATCATATCATATGATCTTTAATATCTTTGATAAGGTTGTTCCTTCTCCTGCTGATTTGTGTTAGCAATTCTCCAACTTTTTTTATTTTCTTGTCTTCAAATAAATCCGTAATAAACTCGTTCCCAAGTGTTTCTTTGTATTTGTCACAGATATCTGAAAAACTCGAGCATTTATAGATGAAGTGTTCCTCTGTCTCTACTGTCCCCTGTCTTTGCATAGAGTACATATCCTTTCTTCCCATTGTTCTTTGGGCGTTGTCCATCTCCCTGTTTCACATCTAAGCCTATGAGAGCTAGTCCTTATCTGAGCAATGAGTATTTTTTCCTTCCACTTGATTTCAGTGCCTATATACGCTTTTTCCTTGTGGTCATACGTTGGGTTAAAATTTACAATATAATATTGTCTTTTCTTGCTTGCATTTTTCCACATTCCACTTCTGAACTTTTCATTCACATAATTTTTAATGTCTTTGTTGACATTTGGGCATTCATTTATGTTGATTTCCCAACGTTTCATCCATTTCTGATTTTGTTTCATCCACGTATTCTTTCGCCTATGTAACTCTTCGTCTCTAACTGCTCTAGGCCATCTATCATTTGTCATGTTTTCTATTTTTTTCAAGTAACATAACAGCTTGGTCACATCAATTACTTCTAAAGGGAACATTCCAGTTTCAGCTAGAATAATTTCATAAGGGGTTGTGGCCTTAATTTTGAGAAAGTTTGTGATTAGATATTTTTGAATCCTTTCTATTTGTCTCCATTTTGCATTTTTTGTGCCACTAGCCCACACCTCGCAACCATACAAGAGAACCGGTGTAACAAGTAGGCCAAATAAGACCTTGGTGGTCTTCCAGTCCCACAACTCGGCATTCCTACACCTGTTTTGAAGTGCATATAGTGCTCTCTAGCCACTTTGAGTTCTTTTCATCCTACATGTATTCCAATTAAGTTTGTCATGAAAGTCTATGCCCAAGTATTTGTATTCTACTACTACATCAAGCGGTTCTCCTGCAAACTGAAATTTGAGTTGTTGCTTCTTCTTTTTTGCTGAAAAAATCATAATTTTTGTTTTGCTCGTGTTCACCTGCATCCCAAATTCTTTACAAAAGAGTTCTAGAGCTTGAAGGTGATCTTTACAAAAGAGTTCTAGAGCTTGAAGGTGATCTTTCTTTACAGCAAATAAGCAAGCTAACATTCTAGAAGGTAACGAATATATTGAGATTAATCCTCTTTGGATGCGAGAAGAGGAAAATCAACAGTGGACCAGGACTTCATCCCAACTTCTTTACAAAAGAGTGCCCAAGACAAAGGAGTGCATGTTTCAAGGTTGTGTAGATTTGATCATGATTTTACCATCCGTTCAAGGTTGAGATAATATGAATTAAAAGCACTCTTGAGGAATCACAAATTGACAACCCAACAAGGACAAATACTATAAAGACATATTCTAACAATATGGTAGAAATTTTTGACAACCATAATGAGCATTCTAAAAGTATAAAAAAATATGTAATACAATAATTTCTCCTATAGGTTTAAGAAAGAAGAAAAAATATAATTGCTTCAACTATTCATACATGGTTATATCAGCTAATAAAGAAAATAAATGAAATTAAGTTATTCAAAACAACATAAGAAAACTCAAAATTCACTCATTGTAATAGAAAAGGCCATGAAAATATAGAATGTTGGAATCTACATTCTTGCAAATATTGTGGGAAAGAATCTCATTCATCTACCTCTTGTTATGACCAGAAATAATATTACTTGAGTTTTGAAAATATTCTAACATTCAGACTAAATTGATTGTTTCAAAAGATTATTTTTAAAGTATTTTCTAATAGTGAATATAAGCATAGAGAATAGAAAATAATACTACACAAATATCGAGGGACACAAATATAGACTAGATATGTGATTATATCTCTTGCTCAATAAGGATATCTAATAGTTGATCATATAAACAACTCCAAGCAAAATTTGAATACAAAGGAAAAAGGAACATATTTCTAGAAGGACCGAATGATAGCACAACATCATCAAGGACTTATAGATTAACAATAATGATGAGAACAAGCAAGAAGAATATAAAGTATCTACAATATGAAGATCCATATTGAATACTAAAGTCTTCAATAACCAAATAATGTAATACGAAGGGGTTTTAGAGTGTATTACATTTTTTGGTACATGGCTTAGATTAGGTATTTACTTTATGCAATGTAATGAATGCAAAAGTGTGCATAATATTCAATAATATAAATGTGTGTCCATGTGTACATGAGTCCATAGAATAGGATATGAAGAGTCTGGAAGTGTGAATTCCAAGAGTGCTCCATATGAAGAGTCACATTACATTATATATACAAAGTAATGTGAAGACGTAAGAGGACATGAATTATAATAATATTACTTGGTTCTTTTAGTGCTATGACACCATTACTATGAGTATTTTTTTATTACATATTTTGGAGTAGATTTTAGATTTATTTATGTGTTTTATATATTCAAAATATTACCATTATCATATACATTGAATAGTAACTTTATTTCATATATTCTAGATTATTAATCTTAAGTAATAAGCTTCAAAATCTATCACATATTTGTTTAGATAAATCAATTAGTTTAGGAATTTTATAACTAAAAATGTAAGTTTAATTCATTTTTGAAACCATTCACAAAAATTCTTCTAATGATTACAAAATAACACAAACAACCTAAATCTATGACTAAAACTAAGTAGAACCAAAAACATTAGTACCTAACATACAACCAATATAAAAATGACATAGAGTGAGGAAAGTCCCATGGGATGATAGAAGTGCCATAGGGTGATATATGTATCATGGGATGATGAAATTTTTTTAGGATCGTAGAAGCATCACATGAAGATAAAATTATCATAGAATGAAAGAAGCACCATGTGATGATAACAAAAATTATACGATGTTATCATAGTCATACGATAATTTTATCTATACCTACACCATATTAAAAAACCTATAGGTAGAAATTTAAAAAAAAGTATTACTGTAGAGGGTTTGTCTCATTTCAATAGGAAATAATCGACTTTTTTACTTGAAGGATCAAATCCCTATTTTTATTTTGTAATCATGAAAGTGGGCATAACATAAATGATGCAAAAATCACTAATAATGGGAAAAAAAAAGTACAAAATAAATGAACAAGAGTTAAATATGCTAAAAAAGTAAGAAGATACCATCCAATGTTGTGGTTTTCCCCCTCTCCAATAAAAAGGATTATTTTTTTACATAGTGGATTCGGTAGGCTGCCACGAATCGGGTAGGTTGTTTGGATTTTATGACCACCACGGTATTCTCGCGTTTTCCACCCCAGAAGTTACCACACAAATATTCACATAGTCCACCCTATAAACACCATGCCATAATAATTTTAAACCTTTTATGCCACTGAAAGTACTAGGAAAGGGACAAGCATTCAATCTTGCGACAATAAAAAGGATTGTTGGAGGATGCCTTATTGATTTGATCCAATATCAATTGGATGTCTAATAAATATCTCAATTCTAATTATATTTCAAGAATAGATCCAAGGTATAATAAACCATTATACTTCAAGGAAATTATAGCAATATATCAATGGAAAGAAGCCCCTCTTGTTATGATTTTGGTAATGTGCAAGTACTTGCAAAAAAATTGATCTTTTCATGGATTTCCCAAGGGTGGTTTTATAGATCACAAGTGCCTTGGGGAGTCTATTGGATATTCATGCAAAAGGGTGAGGTGGCAATTTTAGGTGAGTTTTCAAGAGTTATAGAGTTATTAGAGAGTTTGCATGGAGTTAAGTAGTGTGCTTGGGATTTTACGTGGATTTAAGTGGCTTGATTAAAATTTTACATGTAGTTAAGTGGTTTAAGTAGATAGTATTCCATCATAACATGCATAGATCTAATCAAAAAGATGATATTTAGAGGTAACTAGTAGTGATATGCAATTAAACCATCAAAATTTTAGTTTTTGTGATGGTAGTATGAAAGCACCATGGCGGTACATAGCTGATATAATGTGTTTGTTCATGGCACTATTGTTTGTGACTATTAGGAGGTAGAAAAAATTCAAATAGGTTAACTAAAAAAAGTGTTATAGGGCAACAAAAGCACCATACAGAAGCACCAAATAAAAGTGCCATAGCATTTTTGCACGTTTAGGATGCTTTCATTTTTAGGTATTTTGGGGTATTAGTTCTTAGACAAGTATAGGTACATTTATACTTATTGTAAAGTTTTTTTTAAGATTGTTTTAATTATACTAGTTTTATAAAAATTTATGAAGCTTTACAACAATTTTGCGACCTAAAAATATTTTTTTAGTCTTATCACATTTAGTTGTAAACTATTATTGTGTTGGTTACTTGGAAAAAATAGATCTCACCTCTAACTTTAGATCACGATTAAAGATAACTTTTAATATATATAAAATAAAAATGTGTTTCATCTATATTACATTATTGATCATATAATAATATTATAATAATTTAGAAACTATGTATATACAATCAGTTATACATAAATAATATAATATAAAATTATAATCTAAATATTTTCTTTAAAAAATTTAAAAAATTAATTAGCTAAACTATTTTTTTTTTAATTATTTGTATATTATACCACATTGCAAATAAATTTATATCTTATATCTTAGCCTATTAGCATATTCTTAAGTCTAATTGAAAACAAATTTTATTCATCCCATTGACATTCAATGAAAAAAAATCTCATTACTCGCAAACATCTCTTAGGCTCTTTAGATAAATTATATCGACCAACGACATAATATGTGGAGAAACATTTAACTTTATTTATTTTTAAGATATACATGTATGTTTTGGGTTTCGCTATCACAAGGGCTAGCAAAGTAGTAAATGTTAAACTTTATAAACATATGAATGAATGAAAGATTTTAATTACGTCCGCGAGACCCAAATATGGTCTATGGGACCTCAAATATGGAAGTACAATTACTCAAATCATATCATATGATCTTTAATATCTTTGATAAGGTTGTTCCTTCTCCTGCTGATTTGTGTTAGCAATTCTCCAACTTTTTTTATTTTCTTGTCTTCAAATAAATCCGTAATAAACTCGTTCCCAAGTGTTTCTTTGTATTTGTCACGGATATCCGAAAAACTCGAGCATTTATAGATGAAGTGTTCCTCTGTCTCTACTGCCCCTATGTTGCATAGAGTACATATCCTTTCTTCCCATTGTTCTTTGGGCGTTGTCCATCTCCTTGTTTCACATCTAAGCCTATGAGAGCTAGTCCTTATCCGAGCAATGAGTATTTTTTCCTTCCACTTGATTTCCAGTGCCTATATACGCTTTTTCCTTGTGGTCATACGTTGGGTTAAAATTTACAATATAATATTGTCTTTTCCTCGCTTGCATTTTTCCACATTCCACTTCTGAACTTTTCATTCACATAATTTTTAATGTCTTTGTTGACATTTGGGCATTCATTTATGTTGATTTCCCAACGTTTCATCCATTTCTGATTTTGTTTCATCCACGTATTCTTTCGCCTATGTAACTCTTCGTCTCTAACTGCTCTAGGCCATCTATCATTTGTCATGTTTTCTATTTTTTTCAAGTAACATAACAGCTTGGTCACAGCAATTACTTCTAAAGGGAACATTCCAGTTTCAGCTAGAATAATTTCATAAGGGGTTGTGGCCTTAATTTTGAGAAAGTTTGTGATTAGATATTTTTGAATCCTTTCTATTTGTCTCCATTTTGCATTTGTTGTGCCACTAGCCCACACCTCGCAACCATACACCAGAACCGGTGTAACAAGTAGGCCAAATAAGACCTTGGTGGTCTTCCAGTCCCACAACTCGGCATTCCTACACCTGTTTTGAAGTGCATATAGTGCTCTCTAGCCACTTTGAGTTCTTTTCATCCTACATGTATTCCAATTAAGTTTGTCATGAAAGTCTATGCCCAAGTATTTGTATTCTACTACTACATCAAGCGGTTCTCCTGCAAGCTGAAATTTGAGTTGTTGCTTCTTCTTTTTTGCTGAAAAAATCATAATTTTTGTTTTGCTCGTGTTCACCTGCATCCCAAATTCTTTACAAAAGAGTTCTAGAGCTTGAAGGTGATCTTTACAAAAGAGTTCTAGAGCTTGAAGGTGATCTTTCTTTACAGCAAATAAGCAAGCTAACATTCTAGAAGGTAACGAATATATTGAGATTAATCCTCTTTGGATGCCAGAAGAGGAAAATCAACAGTGGACCAGGACTTCATCCCAACTTCTTTACAAAAGAGTGCCCAAGACAAAGGAGTGCATGTTTCAAGGTTGTGTAGATTTGATCATGATTTTACCATCCGTTCAAGGTTGAGATAATATGAATTAAAAGCACTCTTGAGGAATCACAAATTGACAACCCAACAAGGACAAATACTATAAAGACATATTCTAACAATATGGTAGAAATTTTTGACAACCATAATGAGCATTCTAAAAGTATAAAAAAATATGTAATACAATAATTTCTCCTATAGGTTTAAGAAAGAAGAAAAAATATAATTGCTTCAACTATTCATACATGGTTATATCATCTAATAAAGAAAATAAATGAAATTAAGTTATTCAAAACAACATAAGAAAACTCAAAATTCACTCATTGTAATAGAAAAGGCCATGAAAATATAGAATGTTGGAATCTACATTCTTGCAAATATTGTGGGAAAGAATCTCATTCATCTACCTCTTGTTATGACCAGAAATAATATTACTTGAGTTTTGAAAATATTCTAACATTCAGACTAAATTGATTGTTTCAAAAGATTATTTTTAAAGTATTTTCTAATAGTGAATATAAGCATAGAGAATAGAAAATAATACTACACAAATATCGAGGGACACAAATATAGACTAGATATGTGATTATATCTCTTGCTCAATAAGGATATCTAATAGTTGATCATATAAACAACTCCAAGCAAAATTTGAATACAAAGGAAAAAGGAACATATTTCTAGAAGGACCGAATGATAGCACAACATCATCAAGGACTTATAGATTAACAATAATGATGAGAACAAGCAATAAGAATATAAAGTATCTACAATATGAAGATCCATATTGAATACTAAAGTCTTCAATAACCAAATAATGTAATACGAAGGGGTTTTAGAGTGTATTACATTTTTTGGTACATGTCTTAGATTAGGTATTTACTTTATGCAATGTAATGAATGCAAAAGTGTGCATAATATTCAATAATATAAATGTGTGTCCATGTGTACATGAGTCCATAGAATAGGATATGAAGAGTCTGGAAGTGTGAATTCCAAGAGTGCTCCATATGAAGAGTCACATTACATTATATATACAAAGTAATGTGAAGACGTAAGAGGACATGAATTATAATAATATTACTTGGTTCTTTTAGTGCTATGACACCATTACTATGAGTATTTTTTTATTACATATTTTGGAGTAGATTTTAGATTTATTTATGTGTTTTATATATTCAAAATATTACCATTATCATATACATTGAATAGTAACTTTATTTCATATATTCTAGATTATTAATCTTAAGTAATAAGCTTCAAAATCTATCACATATTTGTTTAGATAAATCAAGTAGTTTAGGAATTTTATAACTAAAAATGTAAGTTTAATTCATTTTTGAAACCATTCACAAAAATTCTTCTAATGATTACAAAATAACACAAACAACCTAAATCTATGACTAAAACTAAGTAGAACCAAAAACATTAGTACCTAACATACAACCAATATAAAAATGACATAGAGTGAGGAAAGTCCCATGGGATGATAGAAGTGCCATAGGGTGATATATGTATCATGGGATGATGAAAATTTTTTAGGATCGTAGAAGCATCACATGAAGATAAAATTATCATAGAATGAAAGAAGCACCATGTGATGATAACAAAAATTATACGATGTTATCATAGTCATACGATAATTTTATCTATACCTACACCATATTAAAAAACCTATAGGTAGAAATAAAAAAAAAGTATTACTGTAGAGGGTTTGTCTCATTTCAATAGGAAATAATCGACTTTTTTACTTGAAGGATCAAATCCCTATTTTTATTTTGTAATCATGAAAGTGGGCATAACATAAATGATGCAAAAATCACTAATAATGGGAAAAAAAAAGTACAAAATAAATGAACAAGAGTTAAATATGCTAAAAAAGTAAGAAGATACCATCCAATGTTGTGGTTTTCCCCCTCTCCAATAAAAAGGATTATTTTTTTTACATAGTGGATTCGGTAGCTGCCACGAATCTGGGTAGGTTGTTTGGATTTTATGACCACCACAGTATTCTGTGTTTTCCACCCCAGAAGTTACCACACAAATCTTCACATAGTCCACCCTATAAACACCATGCCATAATAATTTTAAACCTTTTATGCCACTGAAAGTACTAGGAAAGGGACAAGCATTCAATCTTGCGACAATAAAAAGGATTGTTGGAGGATGCCTTATTGATTTGATCCAATATCAATTGGATGTCTAATAAATATCTCAATTCTAATTATATTTCAAGAATAGATCCAAGGTATAATAAACCATTATACTTCAAGGAAATTATAGCAATATATCAATGGAAAGAAGCCCCTCTTGTTATTATTTTGGTAATGTGCAAGTACTTGCAAAAAAATTGATCTTTTCATGGATTTCCCAAGGGTGGTTTTATAGATCACAAGTGCCTTGGGGAGTCTATTGGATATTCATGCAAAAGGGTGAGGTGGCAATTTTAGGTGAGTTTTCAAGAGTTATAGAGTTATTAGAGAGTTTGCATGGAGTTAAGTAGTGTGCTTGGGATTTTACGTGGATTTAAGTGGCTTGATTAAAATTTTACATGTAGTTAAGTGGTTTAAGTAGATAGTATTCCATCATAACATGCATAGATCTAATCAAAAAGATGATATTTAGAGGTAACTAGTAGTGATATGCAATTAAACCATCAAAATTTTAGTTTTTGTGATGGTAGTATGAAAGCACCATGGCGGTACATAGCTGATATAATGTGTTTGTTCATGGCACTATTGTTTGTGACTATTAGGAGGTAGAAAAAATTCAAATAGGTTAACTAAAAAAAGTGTTATAGGGCAACAAAAGCACCATACAGAAGCACCAAATAAAAGTGCCATAGCATTTTTGCACGTTTAGGATGCTTTCATTTTTAGGTATTTTGGGGTATTAGTTCTTAGACAAGTATAGGTACATTTATACTTATTGTAAAGTTTTTTTTAAGATTGTTTTAATTATACTAGTTTTATAAAAATTTATGAAGCTTTACAACAATTTTGCGACCTAAAAATATTTTTTTAGTCTTATCACATTTAGTTGTAAACTATTATTGTGTTGGTTACTTGGAAAAAATAGATCTCACCTCTAACTTTAGATCACGATTAAAGATAACTTTTAATATATATAAAATAAAAATGTGTTTCATCTATATTACATTATTGATCATATAATAATATTATAATAATTTAGAAACTATGTATATACAATCAGTTATACATAAATAATATAATATAAAATTATAATCTAAATATTTTCTTTAAAAAATTTAAAAAATTAATTAGCTAAACTATTTTTTTTTTAATTATTTGTATATTATACCACATTGCAAATAAATTTATATCTTATATCTTAGCCTATTAGCATATTCTTAAGTCTTATTGAAAACAAATTTTATTCATCCCATTGACATTCAATGAAAAAAAATCTCATTACTCGCAAACATCTCTTAGGCTCTTTAGATAAATTATATCGACCAACGACATAATATGTGGAGAAACATTTAACTTTATTTATTTTTAAGATATACATGTATGTTTTGGGTTTCGCTATCACAAGGGCTAGCAAAGTAGTAAATGTTAAACTTTATAAACATATGAATGAATGAAAGATTTTAATTACGTCCGCGAGACCCAAATATGGTCTATGGGACCTCAAATATGGAAGTACAATTACTCAAATCATATCATATGATCTTTAATATCTTTGATAAGGTTGTTCCTTCTCCTGCTGATTTGTGTTAGCAATTCTCCAACTTTTTTTATTTTCTTGTCTTCAAATAAATCTGTAATAAACTCGTTCCCAAGTGTTTCTTTGTATTTGTCACGGATATCTGAAAAACTCGAGCATTTATAGATGAAGTGTTCCTCTGTCTCTACTGTCCCTGTGTTGCATAGAGTACATATCCTTTCTTCCCATTGTTCTTTGGGCGTTGTCCATCTCCATGTTTCACATCTAAGCCTATGAGAGCTAGTCCTTATCTGAGCAATGAGTATTTTTTCCTTCCACTTGATTTGAGTGCCTATATACGCTTTTTCCTTGTGGTCATACGTTGGGTTAAAATTTACAATATAATATTGTCTTTTCTCGCTTGCATTTTTCCACATTCCACTTCGAACTTTTCATTCACATAATTTTTAATGTCTTTGTTGACATTTGGGCATTCATTTATGTTGATTTTCCAACGTTTCATCCATTTCTGATTTTGTTTCATCCACGTATTCTTTCGCCTATGTAACTCTTCGTCTCTAACTGCTCTAGGCCATCTATCATTTGTCATGTTTTCTATTTTTTTCAAGTAACATAACAGCTTGGTCACAACAATTACTTCTAAAGGGAACATTCCGAGTTTCAGCTAGAATAATTTCATAAGGGGTTGTGGCCTTAATTTTGAGAAATTTTGTGATTAGATATTTTTGAATCCTTTCTATTTGTCTCCATTTTGCATTTGTTGTGCCACTAGCCCACACCTCGCAACCATACAAGAGAACCGGTGTAACAAGTAGGCCAAATAAGACCTTGGTGGTCTTCCGGTCCCACAACTCGGCATTCCTACACCTGTTTTGAAGTGCATATAGTGCTCTCTAGCCACTTTGAGTTCTTTTCATCCTACATGTATTCCAATTAAGTTTGTCATGAAAGTCTATGCCCAAGTATTTGTATTCTACTACTACATCAAGCGGTTCTCCTGCAAACTGAAATTTGAGTTGTTGCTTCTTCTTTTTTGCTGAAAAAATCATAATTTTTGTTTTGCTCGTGTTCACCTGCATTCCAAAATTCTTTACAAAAGAGTTCTAGAGCTTGAAGGTGATCTTTACAAAAGAGTTCTAGAGCTTGAAGGTGATCTTTCTTTACAGCAAATAAGCAAGCTAACATTATAGAAGGTAACGAATATATTGAGATTAATCCTCTTTGGATGCCGGAAGAGGAAAATCAACAATGGACCGAGGACTTCATCCCAACTTCTTTACAAAAGAGTGCCCAAGACAAAGGAGTGCATGTTTCAAGGTTGTGTAGATTTGATCATGATTTTACCATCCGTTCAAGGTTGAGATAATATGAATTAAAAGCACTCTTGAGGAATCACAAATTGACAACCCAACAAGGACAAATACTATAAAGACATATTCTAACAATATGGTAGAAATTTTTGACAACCATAATGAGCATTCTAAAAGTATAAAAAAATATGTAATACAATAATTTCTCCTATAGGTTTAAGAAAGAAGAAAAAATATAATTGCTTCAACTATTCATACATGGTTATATCAGCTAATAAAGAAAATAAATGAAATTAAGTTATTCAAAACAACATAAGAAAACTCAAAATTCACTCATTGTAATAGAAAAGGCCATGAAAATATAGAATGTTGGAATCTACATTCTTGCAAATATTGTGGGAAAGAATCTCATTCATCTACCTCTTGTTATGACCAGAAATAATATTACTTGAGTTTTGAAAATATTCTAACATTCAGACTAAATTGATTGTTTCAAAAGATTATTTTTAAAGTATTTTCTAATAGTGAATATAAGCATAGAGAATAGAAAATAATACTACACAAATATCGAGGGACACAAATATAGACTAGATATGTGATTATATCTCTTGCTCAATAAGGATATCTAATAGTTGATCATATAAACAACTCCAAGCAAAATTTGAATACAAAGGAAAAAGGAACATATTTCTAGAAGGACCGAATGATAGCACAACATCATCAAGGACTTATAGATTAACAATAATGATGAGAACAAGCAAGAAGAATATAAAGTATCTACAATATGAAGATCCATATTGAATACTAAAGTCTTCAATAACCAAATAATGTAATACGAAGGGGTTTTAGAGTGTATTACATTTTTTGGTACATGTCTTAGATTAGGTATTTACTTTATGCAATGTAATGAATGCAAAAGTGTGCATAATATTCAATAATATAAATGTGTGTCCATGTGTACATGAGTCCATAGAATAGGATATGAAGAGTCTGGAAGTGTGAATTCCAAGAGTGCTCCATATGAAGAGTCACATTACATTATATATACAAAGTAATGTGAAGACGTAAGAGGACATGAATTATAATAATATTACTTGGTTCTTTTAGTGCTATGACACCATTACTATGAGTATTTTTTTATTACATATTTTGGAGTAGATTTTAGATTTATTTATGTGTTTTATATATTCAAAATATTACCATTATCATATACATTGAATAGTAACTTTATTTCATATATTCTAGATTATTAATCTTAAGTAATAAGCTTCAAAATATATCACATATTTGTTTAGATAAATCAAGTAGTTTAGGAATTTTATAACTAAAAATGTAAGTTTAATTCATTTTTGAAACCATTCACAAAAATTCTTCTAATGATTACAAAATAACACAAACAACCTAAATCTATGACTAAAACTAAGTAGAACCAAAAACATTAGTACCTAACATACAACCAATATAAAAATGACATAGAGTGAGGAAAGTCCCATGGGATGATAGAAGTGCCATAGGGTGATATATGTATCATGGGATGATGAAAATTTTTGAGGATCGTAGAAGCATCACATGAAGATAAAATTATCATAGAATGAAAGAAGCACCATGTGATGATAACAAAAATTATACGATGTTATCATAGTCATACGATAATTTTATCTATACCTACACCATATTAAAAAACCTATAGGTAGAAATTAAAAAAAAAGTATTACTGTAGAGGTTTTGTCTCATTTCAATAGGAAATAATCGACTTTTTTACTTGAAGGATCAAATCCCTATTTTTATTTTGTAATCATGAAAGTGGGCATAACATAAATGATGCAAAAATCACTAATAATGGAAAAAAAAAGTACAAAATAAATGAACAAGAGTTAAATATGCTAAAAAAGTAAGAAGATACCATCCAATGTTGTGGTTTTCCCCCTCTCCAATAAAAAGGATTATTTTTTTTACATAGTGGATTCGGTAGCTGCCACGAATCTGGGTAGGTTGTTTGGATTTTATGACCACCACAGTATTCTGCGTTTTCCACCCCAGAAGTTACCACACAAATCTTCACATAGTCCACCCTATAAACACCATGCCATAATAATTTTAAACCTTTTATGCCACTGAAAGTACTAGGAAAGGGACAAGCATTCAATCTTGCGACAATAAAAAGGATTGTTGGAGGATGCCTTATTGATTTGATCCAATATCAATTGGATGTCTAATAAATATCTCAATTCTAATTATATTTCAAGAATAGATCCAAGGTATAATAAACCATTATACTTCAAGGAAATTATAGCAATATATCAATGGAAAGAAGCCCCTCTTGTTATGATTTTGGTAATGTGCAAGTACTTGCAAAAAAATTGATCTTTTCATGGATTTCCCAAGGGTGGTTTTATAGATCACAAGTGCCTTGGGGAGTCTATTGGATATTCATGCAAAAGGGTGAGGTGGCAATTTTAGGTGAGTTTTCAAGAGTTATAGAGTTATTAGAGAGTTTGCATGGAGTTAAGTAGTGTGCTTGGGATTTTACGTGGATTTAAGTGGCTTGATTAAAATTTTACATGTAGTTAAGTGGTTTAAGTAGATAGTATTCCATCATAACATGCATAGATCTAATCAAAAAGATGATATTTAGAGGTAACTAGTAGTGATATGCAATTAAACCATCAAAATTTTAGTTTTTGTGATGGTAGTATGAAAGCACCATGGCGGTACATAGCTGATATAATGTGTTTGTTCATGGCACTATTGTTTGTGACTATTAGGAGGTAGAAAAAATTCAAATAGGTTAACTAAAAAAAGTGTTATAGGGCAACAAAAGCACCATACAGAAGCACCAAATAAAAGTGCCATAGCATTTTTGCACGTTTAGGATGCTTTCATTTTTAGGTATTTTGGGGTATTAGTTCTTAGACAAGTATAGGTACATTTATACTTATTGTAAAGTTTTTTTTAAGATTGTTTTAATTATACTAGTTTTATAAAAATTTATGAAGCTTTACAACAATTTTGCGACCTAAAAATATTTTTTTAGTCTTATCACATTTAGTTGTAAACTATTATTGTGTTGGTTACTTGGAAAAAATAGATCTCACCTCTAACTTTAGATCACGATTAAAGATAACTTTTAATATATATAAAATAAAAATGTGTTTCATCTATATTACATTATTGATCATATAATAATATTATAATAATTTAGAAACTATGTATATACAATCAGTTATACATAAATAATATAATATAAAATTATAATCTAAATATTTTCTTTAAAAAATTTAAAAAATTAATTAGCTAAACTATTTTTTTTTTAATTATTTGTATATTATACCACATTGCAAATAAATTTATATCTTATATCTTAGCCTATTAGCATATTCTTAAGTCTTATTGAAAACAAATTTTATTCATCCCATTGACATTCAATGAAAAAAAATCTCATTACTCGCAAACATCTCTTAGGCTCTTTAGATAAATTATATCGACCAACGACATAATATGTGGAGAAACATTTAACTTTATTTATTTTTAAGATATACATGTATGTTTTGGGTTTCGCTATCACAAGGGCTAGCAAAGTAGTAAATGTTAAACTTTATAAACATATGAATGAATGAAAGATTTTAATTACGTCCGCGAGACCCAAATATGGTCTATGGGACCTCAAATATGGAAGTACAATTACTCAAATCATATCATATGATCTTTAATATCTTTGATAAGGTTGTTCCTTCTCCTCGCTGATTTGTGTTAGCAATTCTCCAACTTTTTTTATTTTCTTGTCTTCAAATAAATCTGTAATAAACTCGTTCCCAAGTGTTTCTTTGTATTTGCCAAGGATGTCCGAAAAACTCGAGCATTTATAGATGAAGTGTTCCTCTGTCTCTACTGTCCCTGTGTTGCATAGAGTACATATCCTTTCTTCCCATTGTTCTTTGGGCGTTGTCCATCTCCTGTTTCACATCTAAGCCTATGAGAGCTAGTCCTTATCTAAGCAATGAGTATTTTTTCCTTCCACTTGATTTCAGTGCCTATATACGTTTTTTTTACCTTGTGGTCATACGTTGGGTTAAAATTTACAATATAATATTGTCTTTTCCTGCTTGCATTTTTCCACATTCCACTTCGAACTTTTCATTCACATAATTTTTAATGTCTTTGTTGACATTTGGGCATTCATTTATGTTGATTTCCCAACGTTTCATCCCTTTCTGATTTTGTTTCATCCACGTATTCTTTCGCCTATGTAACTCTTCGTCTCTAACTGCTCTAGGCCATCTATCATTTGTCATGTTTTCTATTTTTTTCAAGTAACATAACAGACTTGGTCACAGCAATTACATCTAAAGGGAACATTCCGAGTTTCGGCTAGAATAATTTCATAAGGGGTTGTGGCCTTAATTTTGAGAAAGTTTGTGATTAGATATTTTTGAATCCTTTCTATTTGTCTCCATTTTGCATTTGTTGTGCCACTAGCCCACACCTCGCAACCATACAACAGAACCGGTGTAACAAGTAGGCCAAATAAGACCTTGGTGGTCTTCCAGTCCCACAACTCGGCATTCCTACACCTGTTTTGAAGTGCATATAGTGCTCTCTAGCCACTTTGAGTTCTTTTCATCCTACATGTATTCCAATTAAGTTTGTCATGAAAGTCTATGCCCAAGTATTTGTATTCTACTACTACATCAAGCGGTTCTCCGGCAAACTGAAATTTGAGTTTTTGCTTCTTCTTTTTTGCTGAAAAAATCATAATTTTTGTTTTGCTCGTGTTCACCTGCATCCCAAATTCTTTACAAAAGAGTTCTAGAGCTTGAAGGTGATCTTTACAAAAGAGTTCTAGAGCTTGAAGGTGATCTTTCTTTACAGACAAATAAGCAAGCTAACATTCTAGAAGGTAACGAATATATTGAGATTAATCCTCTTTGGATGCCGGAAGAGGAAAATCAACGATGGACCAGGACTTCATCCCAACTTCTTTACAAAAGAGTGCCCAAGACAAAGGAGTGCATGTTTCAAGGTTGTGTAGATTTGATCATGATTTTACCATCCGTTCAAGGTTGAGATAATATGAATTAAAAGCACTCTTGAGGAATCACAAATTGACAACCCAACAAGGACAAATACTATAAAGACATATTCTAACAATATGGTAGAAATTTTTGACAACCATAATGAGCATTCTAAAAGTATAAAAAAATATGTAATACAATAATTTCTCCTATAGGTTTAAGAATGAAGAAAAAATATAATTGCTTCAACTATTCATACATGGTTATATCATCTAATAAAGAAAATAAATGAAATTAAGTTATTCAAAACAACATAAGAAAACTCAAAATTCACTCATTGTAATAGAAAAGGCCATGAAAATATAGAATGTTGGAATCTACATTCTTGCAAATATTGTGGGAAAGAATCTCATTCATCTACCTCTTGTTATGACCAGAAATAATATTACTTGAGTTTTGAAAATATTCTAACATTCAGACTAAATTGATTGTTTCAAAAGATTATTTTTAAAGTATTTTCTAATAGTGAATATAAGCATAGAGAATAGAAAATAATACTACACAAATATCGAGGGACACAAATATAGACTAGATATGTGATTATATCTCTTGCTCAATAAGGATATCTAATAGTTGATCATATAAACAACTCCAAGCAAAATTTGAATACAAAGGAAAAAGGAACATATTTCTAGAAGGACCGAATGATAGCACAACATCATCAAGGACTTATAGATTAACAATAATGATGAGAACAAGCAAGAAGAATATAAAGTATCTACAATATGAAGATCCATATTGAATACTAAAGTCTTCAATAACCAAATAATGTAATACGAAGGGGTTTTAGAGTGTATTACATTGTTTGGTACATGTCTTAGATTAGGTATTTACTTTATGCAATGTAATGAATGCAAAAGTGTGCATAATATTCAATAATATAAATGTGTGTCCATGTGTACATGAGTCCATAGAATAGGATATGAAGAGTCTGGAAGTGTGAATTCCAAGAGTGCTCCATATGAAGAGTCACATTACATTATATATACAAAGTAATGTGAAGACGTAAGAGGACATGAATTATAATAATATTACTTGGTTCTTTTAGTGCTATGACACCATTACTATGAGTATTTTTTTATTACATATTTTGGAGTAGATTTTAGATTTATTTATGTGTTTTATATATTCAAAATATTACCATTATCATATACATTGAATAGTAACTTTATTTCATATATTCTAGATTATTAATCTTAAGTAATGAGCTTCAAAATCTATCACATATTTGTTTAGATAAATCAAGTAGTTTAGGAATTTTATAACTAAAAATGTAAGTTTAATTCATTTTTGAAACCATTCACAAAAATTCTTCTAATGATTACAAAATAACACAAACAACCTAAATCTATGACTAAAACTAAGTAGAACCAAAAACATTAGTACCTAACATACAACCAATATAAAAATGACATAGAGTGAGGAAAGTCCCATGGGATGATAGAAGTGCCATAGGGTGATATATGTATCATGGGATGATGAAAATTTTTTAGGATCGTAGAAGCATCACATGAAGATAAAATTATCATAGAATGAAAGAAGCACCATGTGATGATAACAAAAATTATACGATGTTATCATAGTCATACGATAATTTTATCTATACCTACACCATATTAAAAAACCTATAGGTAGAAATTAAAAAAAAAGTATTACTTTAGAGGGTTTGTCTCATTTCAATAGGAAATAATCGACTTTTTTACTTGAAGGATCAAATCCCTATTTTTATTTTGTAATCATGAAAGTGGGCATAACATAAATGATGCAAAAATCACTAATAATGGGAAAAAAAAAGTACAAAATAAATGAACAAGAGTTAAATATGCTAAAAAAGTAAGAAGATACCATCCAATGTTGTGGTTTTCCCCCTCTCCAATAAAAAGGATTATTTTTTTTACATAGTGGATTCGGTAGTCGCCACGAATGCGGGTAGGTTGTTTGGATTTTATGACCACCACGGTATTCTGCGTTTTCCACCCCGGAAGTTACCACACAAATCTTCACATAGTCCACCCTATAAACACCATGCCATAATAATTTTAAACCTTTTATGCCACTGAAAGTACTAGGAAAGGGACAAGCATTCAATCTTGCGACAATAAAAAGGATTGTTGGAGGATGCCTTATTGATTTGATCCAATATCAATTGGATGTCTAATAAATATCTCTATTCTAATTATATTTCAAGAATAGATCCAAGGTATAATAAACCATTATACTTCAAGGAAATTATAGCAATATATCAATGGAAAGAAGCCCCTCTTGTTATGATTTTGGTAATGTGCAAGTACTTGCAAAAAAATTGATCTTTTCATGGATTTCCCAAGGGTGGTTTTATAGATCACAAGTGCCTTGGGGAGTCTATTGGATATTCATGCAAAAGGGTGAGGTGGCAATTTTAGGTGAGTTTTCAAGAGTTATAGAGTTATTAGAGAGTTTGCATGGAGTTAAGTAGTGTGCTTGGGATTTTACGTGGATTTAAGTGGCTTGATTAAAATTTTACATGTAGTTAAGTGGTTTAAGTAGATAATATTCCATCATAACATGCATGGATCTAATCAAAAAGATGATATTTAGAGGTAACTAGTAGTGATATGCAATTAAACCATCAAAATTTTAGTTTTTGTGATGGTAGTATGAAAGCACCATGGCGGTACATAGCTGATATAATGTGTTTGTTCATGGCACTATTGTTTGTGACTATTAGGAGGTAGAAAAAATTCAAATAGGTTAACTAAAAAAAGTGTTATAGGGCAACAAAAGCACCATACAGAAGCACCAAATAAAAGTGCCATAGCATTTTTGCACGTTTAGGATGCTTTCATTTTTAGGTATTTTGGGGTATTAGTTCTTAGACAAGTATAGGTACATTTATACTTATTGTAAAGTTTTTTTTAAGATTGTTTTAATTATACTAGTTTTATAAAAATTTATGAAGCTTTACAACAATTTTGCGACCTAAAAATATTTTTTTAGTCTTATCACATTTAGTTGTAAACTATTATTGTGTTGGTTACTTGGAAAAAATAGATCTCACCTCTAACTTTAGATCACGATTAAAGATAACTTTTAATATATATAAAATAAAAATGTGTTTCATCTATATTACATTATTGATCATATAATAATATTATAATAATTTAGAAACTATGTATATACAATCAGTTATACATAAATAATATAATATAAAATTCTAATCTAAATATTTTCTTTAAAAAATTTAAAAAATTAATTAGCTAAACTATTTTTTTTTTTAATTATTTGTATATTATACCACATTGCAAATAAATTTATATCTTATATCTTAGCCTATTAGCATATTCTTAAGTCTTATTGAAAACAAATTTTATTCATCCCATTGACATTCAATGAAAAAAAATCTCATTACTCGCAAACATCTCTTAGGCTCTTTAGATAAATTATATCGACCAACGACATAATATGTGGAGAAACATTTAACTTTATTTATTTTTAAGATATACATGTATGTTTTGGGTTTCGCTATCACAAGGGCTAGCAAAGTAGTAAATGTTAAACTTTATAAACATATGAATGAATGAAAGATTTTAATTACGTCCGCGAGACCCAAATATGGTCTATGGGACCTCAAATATGGAAGTACAATTACTCAAATCATATCATATGATCTTTAATATCTTTGATAAGGTTGTTCCTTCTCCTGCTTGATTTGTGTTAGCAATTCTCCAACTTTTTTTATTTTCTTGTCTTCAAATAAATCTGTAATAAACTCGTTCCCAAGTGTTTCTTTGTATTTGTCACGGATATCTGAAAAACTCGAGCATTTATAGATGAAGTGTTCCTCTGTCTCTACTGTCCCTGTGTTGCATAGAGTACATATCCTTTCTTCCCATTGTTCTTTGGGCGTTGTCCATCTCCCTGTTTCACATCTAAGCCTATGAGAGCTAGTCCTTATCTGAGCAATGAGTATTTTTTCCTTCCACTTGATTTCAGTGCCTATATACGCTTTTTCCTTGTGGTCATACGTTGGGTTAAAATTTACAATATAATATTGTCTTTTCCTCGCTTGCATTTTTCCACATTCCACTTCGAACTTTTCATTCACATAATTTTTAATGTCTTTGTTGACATTTGGGCATTCATTTATGTTGATTTCCCAACGTTTCATCCATTTCTGATTTTGTTTCATCCACGTATTCTTTCGCCTATGTAACTCTTCGTCTCTAAGCTGCTCTAGGCCATCTATCATTTGTCATGTTTTCTATTTTTTTCAAGTAACATAACGACTTGGTCACAGCAATTACTTCTAAAGGGAACATTCCGAGTTTCAGCTAGAATAATTTCATAAGGGGTTGTGGCCTTAATTTTGAGAAAGTTTGTGATTAGATATTTTTGAATCCTTTCTATTTGTCTCCATTTTGCATTTGTTGTGCCACTAGCCCACACCTCGCAACCATACAAGAGAACCGGTGTAACAAGTAGGCCAAATAAGACCTTGGTGGTCTTCCAGTCCCACAACTCGGCATTCCTACACCTGTTTTGAAGTGCATATAGTGCTCTCTAGCCACTTTGAGTTCTTTTCATCCTACATGTATTCCAATTAAGTTTGTCATGAAAGTCTATGCCCAAGTATTTGTATTCTACTACTACATCAAGCGGTTCTCCTGCAAACTGAAATTTGAGTTGTTGCTTCTTCTTTTTTGCTGAAAAAATCATAATTTTTGTTTTGCTCGTGTTCACCTGCATCCCAAATTCTTTACAAAAGAGTTCTAGAGCTTGAAGGTGATCTTTACAAAAGAGTTCTAGAGCTTGAAGGTGATCTTTCTTTACAGCAAATAATCAAGCTAACATTCTAGAAGGTAACGAATATATTGAGATTAATCCTCTTTGGATGCGAGAAGAGGAAAATCAACAGTGGACCAGGACTTCATCCCAACTTCTTTACAAAAGAGTGCCCAAGACAAAGGAGTGCATGTTTCAAGGTTGTGTAGATTTGATCATGATTTTACCATCCGTTCAAGGTTGAGATAATATGAATTAAAAGCACTCTTGAGGAATCACAAATTGACAACCCAACAAGGACAAATACTATAAAGACATATTCTAACAATATGGTAGAAATTTTTGACAACCATAATGAGCATTCTAAAAGTATAAAAAAATATGTAATACAATAATTTCTCCTATAGGTTTAAGAATGAAGAAAAAATATAATTGCTTCAACTATTCATACATGGTTATATCATCTAATAAAGAAAATAAATGAAATTAAGTTATTCAAAACAACATAAGAAAACTCAAAATTCACTCATTGTAATAGAAAAGGCCATGAAAATATAGAATGTTGGAATCTACATTCTTGCAAATATTGTGGGAAAGAATCTCATTCATCTACCTCTTGTTATGACCAGAAATAATATTACTTGAGTTTTGAAAATATTCTAACATTCAGACTAAATTGATTGTTTCAAAAGATTATTTTTAAAGTATTTTCTAATAGTGAATATAAGCATAGAGAATAGAAAATAATACTACACAAATATCGAGGGACACAAATATAGACTAGATATGTGATTATATCTCTTGCTCAATAAGGATATCTAATAGTTGATCATATAAACAACTCCAAGCAAAATTTGAATACAAAGGAAAAAGGAACATATTTCTAGAAGGACCGAATGATAGCACAACATCATCAAGGACTTATAGATTAACAATAATGATGAGAACAAGCAAGAAGAATATAAAGTATCTACAATATGAAGATCCATATTGAATACTAAAGTCTTCAATAACCAAATAATGTAATACGAAGGGGTTTTAGAGTGTATTACATTTTTTGGTACATGTCTTAGATTAGGTATTTACTTTATGCAATGTAATGAATGCAAAAGTGTGCATAATATTCAATAATATAAATGTGTGTCCATGTGTACATGAGTCCATAGAATAGGATATGAAGAGTCTGGAAGTGTGAATTCCAAGAGTGCTCCATATGAAGAGTCACATTACATTATATATACAAAGTAATGTGAAGACGTAAGAGGACATGAATCATAATAATATTACTTGGTTCTTTTAGTGCTATGACACCATTACTATGAGTATTTTTTTATTACATATTTTGGAGTAGATTTTAGATTTATTTATGTGTTTTATATATTCAAAATATTACCATTATCATATACATTGAATAGTAACTTTATTTCATATATTCTAGATTATTAATCTTAAGTAATAAGCTTCAAAATCTATCACATATTTGTTTAGATAAATCAAGTAGTTTAGGAATTTTATAACTAAAAATGTAAGTTTAATTCATTTTTGAAACCATTCACAAAAATTCTTCTAATGATTACAAAATAACACAAACAACCTAAATCTATGACTAAAACTAAGTAGAACCAAAAACATTAGTACCTAACATACAACCAATATAAAAATGACATAGAGTGAGGAAAGTCCCATGGGATGATAGAAGTGCCATAGGGTGATATATGTATCATGGGATGATGAAAATTTTTTAGGATCGTAGAAGCATCACATGAAGATAAAATTATCATAGAATGAAAGAAGCACCATGTGATGATAACAAAAATTATACGATGTTATCATAGTCATACGATAATTTTATCTATACCTACACCATATTAAAAAACCTATAGGTAGAAATTTAAAAAAAAGTATTACTGTAGAGGGTTTGTCTCATTTCAATAGGAAATAATCGACTTTTTTACTTGAAGGATCAAATCCCTATTTTTATTTTGTAATCATGAAAGTGGGCATAACATAAATGATGCAAAAATCACTAATAATGGAAAAAAAAAGTACAAAATAAATGAACAAGAGTTAAATATGCTAAAAAAGTAAGAAGATACCATCCAATGTTGTGGTTTTCCCCCTCTCCAATAAAAAGGATTATTTTTTTTACATAGTGGATTCGGTAGCTGCCACGAATCTGGGTAGGTTGTTTGGATTTTATGACCACCACAGTATTCTGCGTTTTCCACCCCAGAAGTTACCACACAAATCTTCACATAGTCCACCCTATAAACACCATGCCATAATAATTTTAAACCTTTTATGCCACTGAAAGTACTAGGAAAGGGACAAGCATTCAATCTTGCGACAATAAAAAGGATTGTTGGAGGATGCCTTATTGATTTGATCCAATATCAATTGGATGTCTAATAAATATCTCAATTCTAATTATATTTCAAGAATAGATCCAAGGTATAATAAACCATTATACTTCAAGGAAATTATAGCAATATATCAATGGAAAGAAGCCCCTCTTGTTATGATTTTGGTAATGTGCAAGTACTTGCAAAAAAATTGATCTTTTCATGGATTTCCCAAGGGTGGTTTTATAGATCACAAGTGCCTTGGGGAGTCTATTGGATATTCATGCAAAAGGGTGAGGTGGCAATTTTAGGTGAGTTTTCAAGAGTTATAGAGTTATTAGAGAGTTTGCATGGAGTTAAGTAGTGTGCTTGGGATTTTACGTGGATTTAAGTGGCTTGATTAAAATTTTACATGTAGTTAAGTGGTTTAAGTAGATAGTATTCCATCATAACATGCATAGATCTAATCAAAAAGATGATATTTAGAGGTAACTAGTAGTGATATGCAATTAAACCATCAAAATTTTAGTTTTTGTGATGGTAGTATGAAAGCACCATGGCGGTACATAGCTGATATAATGTGTTTGTTCATGGCACTATTGTTTGTGACTATTAGGAGGTAGAAAAAATTCAAATAGGTTAACTAAAAAAAGTGTTATAGGGCAACAAAAGCACCATACAGAAGCACCAAATAAAAGTGCCATAGCATTTTTGCACGTTTAGGATGCTTTCATTTTTAGGTATTTTGGGGTATTAGTTCTTAGACAAGTATAGGTACATTTATACTTATTGTAAAGTTTTTTTTAAGATTGTTTTAATTATACTAGTTTTATAAAAATTTATGAAGCTTTACAACAATTTTGCGACCTAAAAATATTTTTTTAGTCTTATCACATTTAGTTGTAAACTATTATTGTGTTGGTTACTTGGAAAAAATAGATCTCACCTCTAACTTTAGATCACGATTAAAGATAACTTTTAATATATATAAAATAAAAATGTGTTTCATCTATATTACATTATTGATCATATAATAATATTATAATAATTTATAAACTATGTATATACAATCAGTTATACATAAATAATATAATATAAAATTATAATCTAAATATTTTCTTTAAAAAATTTAAAAAATTAATTAGCTAAACTATTTTTTTTTTAATTATTTGTATATTATACCACATTGCAAATAAATTTATATCTTATATCTTAGCCTATTAGCATATTCTTAAGTCTTATTGAAAACAAATTTTATTCATCCCATTGAAATTCAATGAAAAAAAATCTCATTACTCGCAAACATCTCTTAGGCTCTTTAGATAAATTATATCGACCAACGACATAATATGTGGAGAAACATTTAACTTTATTTATTTTTAAGATATACATGTATGTTTTGGGTTTCGGTATCACAAGGGCTAGCAAAGTAGTAAATGTTAAACTTTATAAACATATGAATGAATGAAAGATTTTAATTACGTCCGCGAGACCCAAATATGGTCTATGGGACCTCAAATATGGAAGTACAATTACTCAAATCATATCATATGATCTTTAATATCTTTGATAAGGTTGTTCCTTCTCCTGCTGATTTGTGTTAGCAATTCTCCAACTTTTTTTATTTTCTTGTCTTCAAATAAATCTGTAATAAACTCGTTCCCAAGTGTTTCTTTGTATTTGTCACGGATATCTAAAAAACTCGAGCATTTATAGATGAAGTGTTCCTCTGTCTCTATTGTCCCTGTGCTGCATAGAGTACATATCCTTTCTTCCCATTGTTCTTTGGGCGTTGTCCATCTCCCTGTTTCACATGTAAGCCTATGATAGCTAGTCCTTATCTGAGCAATGAGTATTTTTTCCTTCCACTTGATTTCAGTGCCTATATACGCTTTTTCCTTGTGGTCATACGTTGGGTTAAAATTTACAATATAATATTGTCTTTTCCTGCTTGCATTTTTTCACATTCCACTTTGAACTTTTCATTCACATAATTTTTAATGTCTTTGTTGACATTTGGGCATTCATTTATGTTGATTTCCCAACGTTTCATCCATTTCTGATTTTGTTTCATCCACGTATTCTTTCGCCTATGTAACTCTTCGTCTCTAACTGCTCTAGGCCATCTATCATTTGTCATGTTTTCTATTTTTTTCAAGTAACATAACATCTTGGTCACAGAAATTACTTCTAAAGGGAACATTCCAGTTTCAGCTAGAATAATTTCATAAGGGGTTGTGGCCTTAATTTTGAGAAAGTTTGTGATTAGATATTTTTGAATCCTTTCTATTTGTCTCCATTTTGCATTTTTTGTGCCACTAGCCCACACCTCGCAACCATACAACAGAACCGGTGTAACAAGTAGGCCAAATAAGACCTTGGCGGTCTTCCAGTCCCACAACTCGGCATTCCTACACCTGTTTTGAAGTGCATATAGTGCTCTCTAGCCACTTTGAGTTCTTTTCATCCTACATGTATTCCAATTAAGTTTGTCATGAAAGTCTATGCCCAAGTATTTGTATTCTACTACTACATCAAGCGGTTCTCCTGCAAACTGAAATTTGAGTTGTTGCTTCTTCTTTTTTGCTGAAAAAATCATAATTTTTGTTTTGCTCGTGTTCACCTGCATCCCAAATTCTTTACAAAAGAGTTCTAGAGCTTGAAGGTGATCTTTACAAAAGAGTTCTAGAGCTTGAAGGTGATATTTCTTTACAGCAAATAAGCAAGCTAACATTCTAGAAGGTAACGAATATATTGAGATTAATCCTCTTTGGATGCTGGAAGAGGAAAATCAACAGTGGACCAGGACTTCATCCCAACTTCTTTACAAAAGAGTGCCCAAGACAAAGGAGTGCATGTTTCAAGGTTGTGTAGATTTGATCATGATTTTACCATCCGTTCAAGGTTGAGATAATATGAATTAAAAGCACTCTTGAGGAATCACAAATTGACAACCCAACAAGGACAAATACTATAAAGACATATTCTAACAATATGGTAGAAATTTTTGACAACCATAATGAGCATTCTAAAAGTATAAAAAAATATGTAATACAATAATTTCTCCTATAGGTTTAAGAAAGAAGAAAAAATATAATTGCTTCAACTATTCATACATGGTTATATCATCTAATAAAGAAAATAAATGAAATTAAGTTATTCAAAACAACATAAGAAAACTCAAAATTCACTCATTGTAATAGAAAAGGCCATGAAAATATAGAATGTTGGAATCTACATTCTTGCAAATATTGTGGGAAAGAATCTCATTCATCTACCTCTTGTTATGACCAGAAATAATATTACTTGAGTTTTGAAAATATTCTAACATTCAGACTAAATTGATTGTTTCAAAAGATTATTTTTAAAGTATTTTCTAATAGTGAATATAAGCATAGAGAATAGAAAATAATACTACACAAATATCGAGGGACACAAATATAGACTAGATATGTGATTATATCTCTTTCTCAATAAGGATATCTAATAGTTGATCATATAAACAACTCCAAGCAAAATTTGAATACAAAGGAAAAAGGAACATATTTCTAGAAGGACCGAATGATAGCACAACATCATCAAGGACTTATAGATTAACAATAATGATGAGAACAAGCAAGAAGAATATAAAGTATCTACAATATGAAGATCCATATTGAATACTAAAGTCTTCAATAACCAAATAATGTAATACGAAGGGGTTTTAGAGTGTATTACATTTTTTGGTACATGTCTTAGATTAGGTATTTACTTTATGCAATGTAATGAATGCAAAAGTGTGCATAATATTCAATAATATAAATGTGTGTCCATGTGTACATGAGTCCATAGAATAGGATATGAAGAGTCTGGAAGTGTGAATTCCAAGAGTGCTCCATATGAAGAGTCACATTACATTATATATACAAAGTAATGTGAAGACGTAAGAGGACATGAATTATAATAATATTACTTGGTTCTTTTAGTGCTATGACACCATTACTATGAGTATTTTTTTATTACATATTTTGGAGTAGATTTTAGATTTATTTATGTGTTTTATATATTCAAAATATTACCATTATCATATACATTGAATAGTAACTTTATTTCATATATTCTAGATTATTAATCTTAAGTAATAAGCTTCAAAATCTATCACATATTTGTTTAGATAAATCAAGTAGTTTAGGAATTTTATAACTAAAAATGTAAGTTTAATTCATTTTTGAAACCATTCACAAAAATTCTTCTAATGATTACAAAATAACACAAACAACCTAAATCTATGACTAAAACTAAGTAGAACCAAAAACATTAGTACCTAACATACAACCAATATAAAAATGACATAGAGTGAGGAAAGTCCCATGGGATGATAGAAGTGCCATAGGGTGATATATGTATCATGGGATGATGAAAATTTTTTAGGATCGTAGAAGCATCACATGAAGATAAAATTATCATAGAATGAAAGAAGCACCATGTGATGATAACAAAAATTATACGATGTTATCATAGTCATACGATAATTTTATCTATACCTACACCATATTAAAAAACCTATAGGTAGAAATTTAAAAAAAAGTATTACTGTAGAGGGTTTGTCTCATTTCAATAGGAAATAATCGACTTTTTTACTTGAAGGATCAAATCCCTATTTTTATTTTGTAATCATGAAAGTGGGCATAACATAAATGATGCAAAAATCACTAATAATGGGAAAAAAAAAGTACAAAATAAATGAACAAGAGTTAAATATGCTAAAAAAGTAAGAAGATACCATCCAATGTTGTGGTTTTCCCCCTCTCCAATAAAAAGGATTATTTTTTTTACATGGTGGAATCAGTAGTCTCCATGAATCTAGGTAGGTTGTTTGGATTTTATGGCTACCATGGTATTCTGTGTTGTCCACCCCAGAAGTTACCACACAAATCTTCACATAGTCCACCCTATAAACACCATGCCATAATAATTTTAAACCTTTTATGCCACTGAAAGTACTAGGAAAGGGACAAGCATTCAATCTTGCGACAATAAAAAGGATTGTTGGAGGATGCCTTATTGATTTGATCCAATATCAATTGGATGTCTAATAAATATCTCAATTATAATTATATTTCAAGAATAGATCCAAGGTATAATAAACCATTATACTTCAAGGAAATTATAGCAATATATCAATGGAAAGAAACCCCTCTTGTTATTATTTTGGTAATGTGCAAGTACTTGCAAAAAAATTGATCTTTTCATGGATTTCCCAAGGGTGGTTTTATAGATCACAAGTGCCTTGGGGATTCTATTGGATATTCATGCAAAAGGGTGAGGTGGCAATTTTAGGTGAGTTTTCAAGAGTTATAGAGTTATTAGAGAGTTTGCATGGAGTTAAGTAGTGTGCTTGGGATTTTACGTGGATTTAAGTGGCTTGATTAAAATTTTACATGTAGTTAAGTGGTTTAAGTAGATAGTATTCCATCATAACATGCATAGATCTAATCAAAAAGATGATATTTAGAGGTAACTAGTAGTGATATGCAATTAAACCATCAAAATTTTAGTTTTTGTGATGGTAGTATGAAAGCACCATGGCGGTACATAGCTGATATAATGTGTTTGTTCATGGCACTATTGTTTGTGACTATTAGGAGGTAGAAAAAATTCAAATAGGTTAACTAAAAAAAGTGTTATAGGGCAACAAAAGCACCATACAGAAGCACCAAATAAAAGTGCCATAGCATTTTTGCACGTTTAGGATGCTTTCATTTTTAGGTATTTTGGGGTATTAGTTCTTAGACAAGTATAGGTACATTTATACTTATTGTAAAGTTTTTTTTAAGATTGTTTTAATTATACTAGTTTTATAAAAATTTATGAAGCTTTACAACAATTTTGCGACCTAAAAATATTTTTTTAGTCTTATCACATTTAGTTGTAAACTATTATTGTGTTGGTTACTTGGAAAAAATAGATCTCACCTCTAACTTTAGATCACGATTAAAGATAAATTTTAATATATATAAAATAAAAATGTGTTTCATCTATATTACATTATTGATCATATAATAATATTATAATAATTTAGAAACTATGTATATACAATCAGTTATACATAAATAATATAATATAAAATTATAATCTAAATATTTTCTTTAAAAAATTTAAAAAATTAATTAGCTAAACTATTTTTTTTTTTAATTATTTGTATATTATACCACATTGCAAATAAATTTATATCTTATATCTTAGCCTATTAGCATATTCTTAAGTCTTATTGAAAACAAATTTTATTCATCCCATTGACATTCAATGAAAAAAAATCTCATTACTCGCAAACATCTCTTAGGCTCTTTAGATAAATTATATCGACCAACGACATAATATGTGGAGAAACATTTAACTTTATTTATTTTTAAGATATACATGTATGTTTTGGGTTTCGCTATCACAAGGGCTAGCAAAGTAGTAAATGTTAAACTTTATAAACATATGAATGAATGAAAGATTTTAATTACGTCCACGAGACCCAAATATGGTCTATGGGACCTCAAATATGGAAGTACAATTACTCAAATCATATCATATGATCTTTAATATCTTTGATAAGGTTGTTCCTTCTCCTGCTGATTTGTGTTAGCAATTCTCCAACTTTTTTATTTTACTGTCTTCAAATAAATCTGTAATAAACTCGTTCCCAAGTGTTTCTTTGTATTTGTCACAGATATCAGAAAAACTCGAGCATTTATAGATGAAGTGTTCCTCTGTCTCTACTGTCCCTGTGTTGCATAGAGTACATATCCTTTCTTCCCATTGTTCTTTGGGCGTTGTCCATCTCCCTGTTTCACATCTAAGCCTATGAGAGCTAGTCCTTATCTGAGCAATGAGTATTTTTTCCTTCCACTTGATTTGAGTGCCTATATACGCTTTTTTCCTTGTGGTCATACGTTGGGTTAAAATTTACAATATAATATTATGTGCTTGCATTTTTCACATTCCACTTCCTAAATTTTCATTCACATAATTTTTAATGTCTTTGTTGACATTTGGGCATTCATTTATGTTGATTTCCCAACGTTTCATCCATTTCTGATTTTGTTTCATCCACGTATTCTTTCGCCTATGTAACTCTTCGTCTCTAAGCTGCTCTAGGCCATCTATCATTTGTCATGTTTTCTATTTTTTTCAAGTAACATAACTGACTTGGTCACGGCAATTACTTCTAAAGGGAACATTCCAGTTTCAGCTAGAATAATTTCATAAGGGGTTGTGGCCTTAATTTTGAGAAAGTTTGTGATTAGATATTTTTGAATCCTTTCTATTTGTCTCCATTTTGCATTTGTTGTGCCACTAGCCCACACCTCGCAACCATACAACAGAACCGGTGTAACAAGTAGGCCAAATAAGACCTTGGTGGTCTTCCAGTCCCACAACTCGGCATTCCTACACCTGTTTTGAAGTGCATATAGTGCTCTATAGCCACTTTGAGTTCTTTTCATCCTACATGTATTCCAATTAAGTTTGTCATGAAAGTCTATGCCCAAGTATTTGTATTCTACTACTACATCAAGCGGTTCTCCCGCAAACTGAAATTTGAGTTGTTGCTTCTTCTTTTTTGCTGAAAAAATCATAATTTTTGTTTTGCTCGTGTTCACCTGCATCCCAAATTCTTTACAAAAGAGTTCTAGAGCTTGAAGGTGATCTTTACAAAAGAGTTCTAGAGCTTGAAGGTGATCTTTCTTTACAGACAAATAAGCAAGCTAACATTCTAGAAGGTAACGAATATATTGAGATTAATCCTCTTTGGATGCCAGAAGAGGAAAATCAACAGTGGACCAGGACTTCATCCCAACTTCTTTACAAAAGAGTTCCCAAGACAAAGGAGTGCATGTTTCAAGGTTGTGTAGATTTGATCATGATTTTACCATCCGTTCAAGGTTGAGATAATATGAATTAAAAGCACTCTTGAGGAATCACAAATTGACAACCCAACAAGGACAAATACTATAAAGACATATTCTAACAATATGGTAGAAATTTTTGACAACCATAATGAGCATTCTAAAAGTATAAAAAAATATGTAATACAATAATTTCTCCTATAGGTTTAAGAAAGAAGAAAAAATATAATTGCTTCAACTATTCATACATGGTTATATCAGCTAATAAAGAAAATAAATGAAATTAAGTTATTCAAAACAACATAAGAAAACTCAAAATTCACTCATTGTAATAGAAAAGGCCATGAAAATATAGAATGTTGGAATCTACATTCTTGCAAATATTGTGGGAAAGAATCTCATTCATCTACCTCTTGTTATGACCAGAAATAATATTACTTGAGTTTTGAAAATATTCTAACATTCAGACTAAATTGATTGTTTCAAAAGATTATTTTTAAAGTATTTTCTAATAGTGAATATAAGCATAGAGAATAGAAAATAATACTACACAAATATCGAGGGACACAAATATAGACTAGATATGTGATTATATCTCTTTCTCAATAAGGATATCTAATAGTTGATCATATAAACAACTCCAAGCAAAATTTGAATACAAAGGAAAAAGGAACATATTTCTAGAAGGACCGAATGATAGCACAACATCATCAAGGACTTATAGATTAACAATAATGATGAGAACAAGCAAGAAGAATATAAAGTATCTACAATATGAAGATCCATATTGAATACTAAAGTCTTCAATAACCAAATAATGTAATACGAAGGGGTTTTAGAGTGTATTACATTTTTTGGTACATGTCTTAGATTAGGTATTTACTTTATGCAATGTAATGAATGCAAAAGTGTGCATAATATTCAATAATATAAATGTGTGTCCATGTGTACATGAGTCCATAGAATAGGATATGAAGAGTCTGGAAGTGTGAATTCCAAGAGTGCTCCATATGAAGAGTCACATTACATTATATATACAAAGTAATGTGAAGACGTAAGAGGACATGAATTATAATAATATTACTTGGTTCTTTTAGTGCTATGACACCATTACTATGAGTATTTTTTTATTACATATTTTGGAGTAGATTTTAGATTTATTTATGTGTTTTATATATTCAAAATATTACCATTATCATATACATTGAATAGTAACTTTATTTCATATATTCTAGATTATTAATCTTAAGTAATAAGCTTCAAAATCTATCACATATTTGTTTAGATAAATCAAGTAGTTTAGGAATTTTATAACTAAAAATGTAAGTTTAATTCATTTTTGAAACCATTCACAAAAATTCTTCTAATGATTACAAAATAACACAAACAACCTAAATCTATGACTAAAACTAAGTAGAACCAAAAACATTAGTACCTAACATACAACCAATATAAAAATGACATAGAGTGAGGAAAGTCCCATGGGATGATAGAAGTGCCATAGGGTGATATATGTATCATGGGATGATGAAATTTTTTTAGGATCGTAGAAGCATCACATGAAGATAAAATTATCATAGAATGAAAGAAGCACCATGTGATGATAACAAAAATTATACGATGTTATCATAGTCATACGATAATTTTATCTATACCTACACCATATTAAAAAACCTATAGGTAGAAATTAAAAAAAGTATTACTGTAGAGGGTTTGTCTCATTTCAATAGGAAATAATCGACTTTTTTACTTGAAGGATCAAATCCCTATTTTTATTTTGTAATCATGAAAGTGGGCATAACATAAATGATGCAAAAATCACTAATAATGGGAAAAAAAAAGTACAAAATAAATGAACAAGAGTTAAATATGCTAAAAAAGTAAGAAGATACCATCCAATGTTGTGGTTTTCCCCCTCTCCAATAAAAAGGATTATTTTTTTTACATAGTGGATTCGGTAGCTGCCACGAATCTGGGTAGGTTGTTTGGATTTTATGACCACCACAGTATTCTGCGTTTTCCACCCCAGAAGTTACCACACAAATCTTCACATAGTCCACCCTATAAACACCATGCCATAATAATTTTAAACCTTTTATGCCACTGAAAGTACTAGGAAAGGGACAAGCATTCAATCTTGCGACAATAAAAAGGATTGTTGGAGGATGCCTTATTGATTTGATCCAATATCAATTGGATGTCTAATAAATATCTCAATTCTAATTATATTTCAAGAATAGATCCAAGGTATAATAAACCATTATACTTCAAGGAAATTATAGCAATATATCAATGGAAAGAAGACCCTCTTGTTATGATTTTGGTAATGTGCAAGTACTTGCAAAAAAATTGATCTTTTCATGGATTTCCCAAGGGTGGTTTTATAGATCACAAGTGCCTTGGGGAGTCTATTGGATATTCATGCAAAAGGGTGAGGTGGCAATTTTAGGTGAGTTTTCAAGAGTTATAGAGTTATTAGAGAGTTTGCATGGAGTTAAGTAGTGTGCTTGGGATTTTACGTGGATTTAAGTGGCTTGATTAAAATTTTACATGTAGTTAAGTGGTTTAAGTAGATAGTATTCCATCATAACATGCATAGATCTAATCAAAAAGATGATATTTAGAGGTAACTAGTAGTGATATGCAATTAAACCATAAAAATTTTAGTTTTTGTGATGGTAGTATGAAAGCACCATGGCGGTACATAGCTGATATAATGTGTTTGTTCATGGCACTATTGTTTGTGACTATTAGGAGGTAGAAAAAATTCAAATAGGTTAACTAAAAAAAGTGTTATAGGGCAACAAAAGCACCATACAGAAGCACCAAATAAAAGTGCCATAGAATTTTTGCACGTTTAGGATGCTTTCATTTTTAGGTATTTTGGGGTATTAGTTCTTAGACAAGTATAGGTACATTTATACTTATTGTAAAGTTTTTTTTAAGATTGTTTTAATTATACTAGTTTTATAAAAATTTATGAAGCTTTACAACAATTTTGCGACCTAAAAATATTTTTTTAGTCTTATCACATTTAGTTGTAAACTATTATTGTGTTGGTTACTTGGAAAAAATAGATCTCACCTCTAACTTTAGATCACGATTAAAGATAACTTTTAATATATATAAAATAAAAATGTGTTTCATCTATATTACATTATTGATCATATAATAATATTATAATAATTTAGAAACTATGTATATACAATCAGTTATACATAAATAATATAATATAAAATTATAATCTAAATATTTTCTTTAAAAAATTTAAAAAATTAATTAGCTAAACTAATTTTTTTTTTAATTATTTGTATATTATACCACATTGCAAATAAATTTATATCTTATATCTTAGCCTATTAGCATATTCTTAAGTCTTATTGAAAACAAATTTTATTCATCCCATTGACATTCAATGAAAAAAAATATCATTACTCGCAAACATCTCTTAGGCTCTTTAGATAAATTATATCGACCAACGACATAATATGTGGAGAAACATTTAACTTTATTTATTTTTAAGATATACATGTATGTTTTGGGTTTCGCTATCACAAGGGCTAGCAAAGTAGTAAATGTTAAACTTTATAAACATATGAATGAATGAAAGATTTTAATTACGTCCGCGAGACCCAAATATGGTCTATGGGACCTCAAATATGGAAGTACAATTACTCAAATCATATCATATGATCTTTAATATCTTTGATAAGGTTGTTCCTTCTCCTCGCTGATTTGTGTTAGCAATTCTCCAACTTTTTTTATTTTCTTGTCTTCAAATAAATCTGTAATAAACTCGTTCCCAAGTGTTTCTTTGTATTTGTCACGGATATCCGAAAAACTCGAGCATTTATAGATGAAGTGTTCCTCTGTCTCTACTGCCCCCGTGTTGCATAGAGTACATATCCTTTCTTCCCATTGTTCTTTGGGCGTTGTCCATCTCCCTGTTTCACATCTAAGCCTATGAGAGCTAGTCCTTATCTGAGCAATGAGTATTTTTTCCTTCCACTTGATTTCAGTGCCTATATACGCTTTTTCCTTGTGGTCATACGTTGGGTTAAAATTTACAATATAATATTGTCTTTTCCTGCTTGCATTTTTCCACATTCCACTTCTGAAATTTTCATTCACATAATTTTTAATGTCTTTGTTGACATTTGGGCATTCATTTATGTTGATTTCCCAACGTTTCATCCATTTCTGATTTTGTTTCATCCACGTATTCTTTCGCCTATGTAGCTATTCGTCTCTAACTGCTCTAGGCCATCTATCATTTGTCATGTTTTCTATTTTTTTCAAGTAACATAACAGCTTGGTCACAACAATTACTTCTAAAGGGAACATTCCAGTTTCAGCTAGAATAATTTCATAAGGGGTTGTGGCCTTAATTTTGAGAAAGTTTGTGATTAGATATTTTTGAATCCTTTCTATTTGTCTCCATTTTGCATTTGTTGTGCCACTAGCCCACACCTCGCAACCATACAACAGAACCGGTGTAACAAGTAGGCCAAATAAGACCTTGGTGGTCTTCCAGTCCCACAACTCGGCATTGCTACACCTGTTTTGAAGTGCATATAGTGCTCTCTAGCCACTTTGAGTTCTTTTCATCCTACATGTATTCCAATTAAGTTTGTCATGAAAGTCTATGCCCAAGTATTTGTATTCTACTACTACATCAAGCGGTTCTCCTGCAAACTGAAATTTGAGTTGTTGCTTCTTCTTTTTTGCTGAAAAAATCATAATTTTTGTTTTTCTCATGTTCACCTGCATCCCAAATTCTTTACAAAAGAGTTCTAGAGCTTGAAGGTGATCTTTACAAAAGAGTTCTAGAGCTTGAAGGTGATCTTTCTTTACAGCAAATAAGCAAGCTAACATTCTAGAAGGTAACGAATATATTGAGATTAATCCTCTTTGGATGCCAGAAGAGGAAAATCAACAGTGGACCAGGACTTCATCCCAAATTCTTTACAAAAGAGTTCCCAAGACAAAGGAGTGCATGTTTCAAGGTTGTGTAGATTTGATCATGATTTTACCATCCGTTCAAGGTTGAGATAATATGAATTAAAAGCACTCTTGAGGAATCACAAATTGACAACCCAACAAGGACAAATACTATAAAGACATATTCTAACAATATGGTAGAAATTTTTGACAACCATAATGAGCATTCTAAAAGTATAAAAAAATATGTAATACAATAATTTCTCCTATAGGTTTAAGAAAGAAGAAAAAATATAATTGCTTCAACTATTCATACATGGTTATATCATCTAATAAAGAAAATAAATGAAATTAAGTTATTCAAAACAACATAAGAAAACTCAAAATTCACTCATTGTAATAGAAAAGGCCATGAAAATATAGAATGTTGGAATCTACATTCTTGCAAATATTGTGGGAAAGAATCTCATTCATCTACCTCTTGTTATGACCAGAAATAATATTACTTGAGTTTTGAAAATATTCTAACATTCAGACTAAATTGATTGTTTCAAAAGATTATTTTTAAAGTATTTTCTAATAGTGAATATAAGCATAGAGAATAGAAAATAATACTACACAAATATCGAGGGACACAAATATAGACTAGATATGTGATTATATCTCTTTCTCAATAAGGATATCTAATAGTTGATCATATAAACAACTCCAAGCAAAATTTGAATACAAAGGAAAAAGGAACATATTTCTAGAAGGACCGAATGATAGCACAACATCATCAAGGACTTATAGATTAACAATAATGATGAGAACAAGCAAGAAGAATATAAAGTATCTACAATATGAAGATCCATATTGAATACTAAAGTCTTCAATAACCAAATAATGTAATACGAAGGGGTTTTAGAGTGTATTACATTTTTTGGTACATGTCTTAGATTAGGTATTTACTTTATGCAATGTAATGAATGCAAAAGTGTGCATAATATTCAATAATATAAATGTGTGTCCATGTGTACATGAGTCCATAGAATAGGATATGAAGAGTCTGGAAGTGTGAATTCCAAGAGTGCTCCATATGAAGAGTCACATTACATTATATATACAAAGTAATGTGAAGACGTAAGAGGACATGAATTATAATAATATTACTTGGTTCTTTTAGTGCTATGACACCATTACTATGAGTATTTTTTTATTACATATTTTGGAGTAGATTTTAGATTTATTTATGTGTTTTATATATTCAAAATATTACCATTATCATATACATTGAATAGTAACTTTATTTCATATATTCTAGATTATTAATCTTAAGTAATAAGCTTCAAAATCTATCACATATTTGTTTAGATAAATCAAGTAGTTTAGGAATTTTATAACTAAAAATGTAAGTTTAATTCATTTTTGAAACCATTCACAAAAATTCTTCTAATGATTACAAAATAACACAAACAACCTAAATCTATGACTAAAACTAAGTAGAACCAAAAACATTAGTACCTAACATACAACCAATATAAAAATGACATAGAGTGAGGAAAGTCCCATGGGATGATAGAAGTGCCATAGGGTGATATATGTATCATGGGATGATGAAATTTTTTTAGGATCGTAGAAGCATCACATGAAGATAAAATTATCATAGAATGAAAGAAGCACCATGTGATGATAACAAAAATTATACGATGTTATCATAGTCATACGATAATTTTATCTATACCTACACCATATTAAAAAACCTATAGGTAGAAATTAAAAAAAAAGTATTACTGTAGAGGGTTTGTCTCATTTCAATAGGAAATAATCGACTTTTTTACTTGAAGGATCAAATCCCTATTTTTATTTTGTAATCATGAAAGTGGGCATAACATAAATGATGCAAAAATCACTAATAATGGGAAAAAAAAAGTACAAAATAAATGAACAAGAGTTAAATATGCTAAAAAAGTAAGAAGATACCATCCAATGTTGTGGTTTTCCCCCTCTCCAATAAAAAGGATTATTTTTTTTACATAGTGGATTCGGTAGGTCGCCACGAATCCAGGCAGGTTTTTTGGATTTTATGACCACCATAGTATTCTCGCGTTTTCCACCCCGGAAGTTACCACACAAATCTTCACATAGTCCACCCTATAAACACCATGCCATAATAATTTTAAACCTTTTATGCCACTGAAAGTACTAGGAAAGGGACAAGCATTCAATCTTGCGACAATAAAAAGGATTGTTGGAGGATGCCTTATTGATTTGATCCAATATCAATTGGATGTCTAATAAATATCTCAATTCTAATTATATTTCAAGAATAGATCCAAGGTATAATAAACCATTATACTTCAAGGAAATTATAGCAATATATCAATGGAAAGAAGACCCTCTTGTTATGATTTTGGTAATGTGCAAGTACTTGCAAAAAAATTGATCTTTTCATGGATTTCCCAAGGGTGGTTTTATAGATCACAAGTGCCTTGGGGAGTCTATTGGATATTCATGCAAAAGGGTGAGGTGGCAATTTTAGGTGAGTTTTCAAGAGTTATAGAGTTATTAGAGAGTTTGCATGGAGTTAAGTAGTGTGCTTGGGATTTTACGTGGATTTAAGTGGCTTGATTAAAATTTTACATGTAGTTAAGTGGTTTAAGTAGATAGTATTCCATCATAACATGCATAGATCTAATCAAAAAGATGATATTTAGAGGTAACTAGTAGTGATATGCAATTAAACCATCAAAATTTTAGTTTTTGTGATGGTAGTATGAAAGCACCATGGCGGTACATAGCTGATATAATGTGTTTGTTCATGGCACTATTGTTTGTGACTATTAGGAGGTAGAAAAAATTCAAATAGGTTAACTAAAAAAAGTGTTATAGGGCAACAAAAGCACCATACAGAAGCACCAAATAAAAGTGCCATAGCATTTTTGCACGTTTAGGATGCTTTCATTTTTAGGTATTTTGGGGTATTAGTTCTTAGACAAGTATAGGTACATTTATACTTATTGTAAAGTTTTTTTTAAGATTGTTTTAATTATACTAGTTTTATAAAAATTTATGAAGCTTTACAACAATTTTGCGACCTAAAAATATTTTTTTAGTCTTATCACATTTAGTTGTAAACTATTATTGTGTTGGTTACTTGGAAAAAATAGATCTCACCTCTAACTTTAGATCACGATTAAAGATAACTTTTAATATATATAAAATAAAAATGTGTTTCATCTATATTACATTATTGATCATATAATAATATTATAATAATTTATAAACTATGTATATACAATCAGTTATACATAAATAATATAATATAAAATTATAATCTAAATATTTTCTTTAAAAAATTTAAAAAATTAATTAGCTAAACTATTTTTTTTTTTAATTATTTGTATATTATACCACATTGCAAATAAATTTATATCTTATATCTTAGCCTATTAGCATATTCTTAAGTCTTATTGAAAACAAATTTTATTCATCCCATTGACATTCAATGAAAAAAAATCTCATTACTCGCAAACATCTCTTAGGCTCTTTAGATAAATTATATCGACCAACGACATAATATGTGGAGAAACATTTAACTTTATTTATTTTTAAGATATACATGTATGTTTTGGGTTTCGCTATCACAAGGGCTAGCAAAGTAGTAAATGTTAAACTTTATAAACATATGAATGAATGAAAGATTTTAATTACGTCCGCGAGACCCAAATATGGTCTATGGGACCTCAAATATGGAAGTACAATTACTCAAATCATATCATATGATCTTTAATATCTTTGATAAGGTTGTTCCTTGTCCTGCTGATTTGTGTTAGCAATTCTCCAACTTTTTTTATTTTCTTGTCTTCAAATAAATCTGTAATAAACTCGTTCCCAAGTGTTTCTTTGTATTTGTCACGGATATCTGAAAAACTCGAGCATTTATAGATGAAGTGTTCCTCTGTCTCTACTGTCCCCTGTCTTGCATAGAGTACATATCCTTTCTTCCCATTGTTCTTTGGGCGTTGTCCATCTCCCCGTTTCACATCTAAGCCTATGAGAGCTAGTCCTTATCCGAGCAATGAGTATTTTTTCCTTCCACTTGATTTGAGTGCCTATATACGCTTTTTCCTTGTGGTCATACGTTGGGTTAAAATTTACAATATAATATTGTCTTTTCCTCGCTTGCATTTTTCCACATTCCACTTCCGAACTTTTCATTCACATAATTTTTAATGTCTTTGTTGACATTTGGGCATTCATTTATGTTGATTTCCCAACGTTTCATCCATTTCTGATTTTGTTTCATCCACGTATTCTTTCGCCTATGTAACTCTTCGTCTCTAACTGCTCTAGGCCATCTATCATTTGTCATGTTTTCTATTTTTTTCAAGTAACATAACAGCTTGGTCTCAGAAATTACTTCTAAAGGGAACATTCCAGTTTCAGCTAGAATAATTTCATAAGGGGTTGTGGCCTTAATTTTGAGAAAGTTTGTGATTAGATATTTTTGAATCCTTTCTATTTGTCTCCATTTTGCATTTGTTGTGCCACTAGCCCACACCTCGCAACCATACAACAGAAACCGGTGTAACAAGTAGGCCAAATAAGACCTTGGCGGTCTTCCAGTCCCACAACTCGGCATTCCTACACCTGTTTTGAAGTGCATATAGTGCTCTCTAGCCACTTTGATTTCTTTTCATCCTACATGTATTCCAATTAAGTTTGTCATGAAAGTCTATGCCCAAGTATTTGTATTCTACTACTACATCAAGCGGTTCTCCCGCAAACTGAAATTTGAGTTGTTGCTTCTTCTTTTTTGCTGAAAAAATCATAATTTTTGTTTTGCTCGTGTTCACCTGCATCCCAAATTCTTTACAAAAGAGTTCTAGAGCTTGAAGGTGATCTTAATTTTTGATTTGAACTTGCTTACACGTTCGAAAAACAATTTTTTATACTTTTATTTTTTAATTTTAAAATTATTTTTTAATAAAAATATTAATTTTTATTATATATTAATTTTTTTATTTTTAATTAAAATTAAATTATAATATATTTAAGGTTATATGGGATAAGGATATATAAAATATAATTATAAAATATCTGCTAAATATTCTGGATTTTGATTAATATTAATATACGAGTTTAAAAAAAAAAAAAAAATGTAACGGTTCAAGGATAAGAGGATGTAAAGGCGAGAGGACATGGATAGATTGGATGGATACATTGGATTACATGCTAAAGTATTTACGCATTTGGTTGTACACATAATACGTCATAGGAGTGCTCCGGTACATAATTTAGGATGCAATACATGTATTACATAATCATGGATATGCACATCCAAAATATTAAATATATTATATTATTTTTAACGAGGTTATTAATTTTATAAATAATAATTTTGAAGAGAAAACTTTAAAATTATTTATAATTTTATAAAACCATGTTTTTTTAAACAAATTAAGAAGACATAGTAAAGACTTACAAAATCAAAAGATTAAAACCATGTTATTATAATGAAACTTTATACTTAGAGAATAATAGTAATTAATTAAAAGTATAACATGACAATCTTTCAAGAGATAGAAAATTTATAAAACCTTATTTATAAGTAAATTTATTTGTTGATCTAAAAATTAAAATATCTGTGGATGAACTATTTTTATTTCCCTTTCTTCTCTTTATTTTGTTCAACTTTTGTTTTTTGAATCCTAGAAAACAAATTTCTCAGAAGGCCTATATACCTCTCAGGGATAATATTTCTTTGTAAATCCAAAATTTAAGCTAAAGTTCTTCTAATTTTGTAGGGTAAGCAAGACCTCTTCTATGTCAAAAATACTTGAATTATTAAGATTTTTTTTTGTTTGAACTCTTCAATTTGTCTATTTGATTTGAACTTGTTACCTTACTTTTTGATCAAAAGTTCACCATGTTCATTTTCTTTTTTTGTGTTCTTATAATCTTCCATATCATTCATATGAATTATCAATTTCTAAAAACTATTTTTGATAAAACATCCAAAGTAATATTTACTTTCAATTGCAAGTGAGGGTCAGGTGGATTGATAAGTGCTTGTTTGGTCAAACATTTACCAAGAAGACACCCAGGTTCAAACCTTGGGGGCAGCTTGTTTGCAAAGGTAGTAATCTGATCTAAATCATTTGAGTGCGTGCTAGACTGATAATGACAATACTATTCCCGAGCAATCGGTGGTCCCCTTCACGGGTCAACAATAACCAAGCGAAATAGGTTTGATGGAAACAATCCCTATGATTTGAACCCTGCACTTGTAAATTACTAAAAATAGTAATGTAGTTATGACCAACTGTCTTATATAACAAATATATATATATATATATATATATATATATATATATATATATAATTTATTTACCATAAAAATACTTTTTTAATAACATCTCCTTTTTATTTCACTTATTTTTTATTCATTAATTAACTTTCCTAGTTATTAATACTTAAATCAATATCTATGACAACATTTCTTCAAAGTATTCTATATGATCCTCCTCTCCTTTTTCAATCTTAATGTGTTTAATTACTTTAAAAATATTCGTGTTGAAAAGAAAAGAAGACAATAACACCTATTGTGGTCTGGACAACGTTACATCTATACAATCTATTATAACAACGTGCGCATACTTGATTCCACTACGAGAATTTTCTCCCAAACCATAGATTGCAAAAGAGTTTTCCACCCAACCCTTATATCTATACTTATTATGATTATCAAAGAAAACACAAACCCCTAAAATAGGACTAACATACTATTTTTGGTGATACGCGCACTATTACTATTTCGTCCTATAAAGTAAGAAACAGGTTGGCTTGTATTTATACTCAAGTACTCGACCTTTATTTCCGTGGAGAAACATAAGTGGACAAGTGCTAGTGCCCATTGTTTAATCAAATGGAAATAGAGGACGATGATCGATCTTCTCGATCGACTATGGAATAAGAAGCATCAGAATTGCTCACTGAGCAAACTTTCCGAATCTCTCCCTCAGTTCCGGTTAGAACATCAAGTTGAATCATCTTCAGCATGTTGACAGCAAATTTCTCAAAGAATAAACTCTAATTGACCTCGAAGCTTTTAACGATATCGCTAGTGCTGGAATCTGTGTAAAGTTCAATCTTCGGTTGGATAAAATCTGTCCACGAACGACGTGCAGTGGGCGATGCCAAATGTGTGAGCGCTTGTAAAACAAATTTACACTCGTTAGAAATATTCCAACAAACAGTCTCAACATTTGAACCTAGTTGGAAAAGGACCGAATAAAAAATGAATTATAAAAACTAACTATATAAATTGAATACTTGTGCCAACAAACTTGTTTTTGAAAAAGAAGGAAACATCAACTAAATTTGATTTCAAGCACCTACGATAAAATCTTGCTGGAGAATACAAATGAAACCAAAGTCTTCACCTAGCGGTCAAACAGATATTTGGAAAAGAGTCGTATTAGGCCTTTAGTGTTTAGCATTGTGTTATGACTATTTTATTTAACTTGCTCCAAAACAATTACACGTTGTGTGGGAACATTATTCCATTTTAATGCCTAGTTTACTAGTCCCTTCTTCATAGGTTTTTTCTAATGGTGTAATGTTAACCCCATACTAAATTACATAATAAAAATTAGCAAAATAATACAACTTGCATTCTATGATAAATGATTAATTTTATAGTCTTTAAAATAAATATTTATTTATATGGAGCTACATAAATTTCTTAATTCAAGTGCGTGGTGGAGGTTTCACTAGAGGATCGAGATCTGAACAACAATTTAAAAATCTTAGCTAAGTAATGACAACAGAAACCTTAACAAAGCAACGATAATGGTAACCCTAACAGAGCAAAGGTGATAAAGGATTGAGCAGCGTGATGAGAATGCTAGTTTCGGGAGCAAGCTATCCATTTTGGAGGTTGTTAGGAGGAAAGCACAAGCGAGGAATTTGAGGATTGACACGAGTGCCTTGGATAAAAATTCAGATCATGCTAGAGTGTGGTAGGGTAGCCAGTTTGACTTGAGTTTTTTCAAATTATATTATGGTGGGAAAAGGAGATTTTCCACCTATGATCGAGGGAGCTTATCAGGTGACCCAGCCTGCAATGAGGGTTCGATCATGGAAGAATGTTGTCCAGGGCCTATGCTCCCAATAGGAGAAATTTTCCATTTATTCTATTTAAGAGGGTGATGAGGTTTGCCTGCCAAGGTTATGCGTAAGGGGTCGGCCCCAAAATGTATTTATAAAAATTTGAGAAATGATTTTTGAAATCTAGGCGAATAGTGTCCAAAAGCGTGTAGAAAGTTCATTATTATTAGAGGTAATTTTGGAAATTTAAACTTAAAATGTTCAAATTATTATAAAATTGGGACGAATCGACCCATAAAAAAATTGCAGCTAAATTTTTTTTGCTAATGGGTCCTAATCGATGGTCCAAAGTATTAACCAATTCCAAATTTTTAAAATCCTAATTTTAGCCAGTTTGGCGATAAATGGCCACTATAATAACCCTACTACCAGCGCATCCCACATCCGTTAGCAATGATACCAATTGAAAAAAGGTAAAATAGCCTGGTTGCTAAATTTTTTGGGTCGATACTAGATAGGAATTCTATTAGGAAGTGGGAAGTTGAGAAATGGAAACCAAAAACCTTGTTAAGGTGGTGGACATGCAAAATGTATTTGTGTTGTTTTCTTTATAAAACTCTAAGTATCTTATGCATGTCATGCTTCAGTGGTTGTGGTTTTATAGGAGAAGACGTATAGCACATAAGAAATGGGATATCTCTTTTGACCCATTCAAAGAAGTCATGAATATGACCCCTATTTGGGTAAGGCTTTCGGGTTTATCGCTTGATTTTTGGGATAAAAAATTTTGCAGGAATTGCTAGAGCCATTGGATCTCCCATAGCGGTGGATTCTGCGACCAAAGTGGGAATTAGGTTGACTCACACAAAATTTTGTGTGAATTTTAACCTAGACAAATAATTTATATCCTCCATTAGGCTAATCATATATTTGAGGTCATGGAACCAGAAGATCAAATATGAAAACTCACCTACTTCATGCTTCATATGCCAAAATTTTCTCCATGTAAAGAAATACTACCCTAAAGCGAGGGACTCTATGAACATCTGGTAAAGAAGGCTTATCATCCCCAATCAAAAGATCAAGTCTATAAAACTAAGAAAACCCAAATGGAGAAATGGGAGAGCTCTAGTTGTGATACCCATCAGAATAAATCTAAAGGGCTAAAAGTAGATATGAATATGAAGGAGGTATTTTTTAAGGAGAAGCTAACAAATTCTAATTTGGTTCCAAAGGGTAATACTTAGAAGGAATGTCTAGTAGAGGATATACTAGTTGTCTAAGGAAAGGAGCACCTAGTGGAGGGTAATCAGGATTAGGATATAGAAGACATTTGTGATTCTAGAGAGGAATCAATGGATATTAATGATTTGACTCTTTAAGAGTATAATAAAATACATGAGAAGAGAGACCCAATGGATTAAACAAGCCAATAGGGTGGAATACCTTTCAAGGGGAGAATTACATTTGGATTAGAGTTTTGAGCATGAACTAGAGTTAGCTCTTGAGGTCCAAATCTTAGGTAAAGAATCTTCACATAGAGGAAGCACTTTGTCCTAAGGGCAAAGCTACATAGGCAAGTAGTATAAAGGAAAATCCTTTGATGAGGAAGACATGATATTAGAGAAAGAATATCAATCTAGGCAATGAAACCAATGTGGGGAAACCTTTTTTAACCATGGCAAGAGCTAAGGAAACTTTAGAGGAATACTTAAAAACTCCTAAATTTAAATGAAGGTCGCAACTCCAATCATAGTAGTAAATAAATATTATATGAAAGAATGCTTGGGTAAGGTTTTGTAGGTCTAGATTAAGATTAAGAAGAAGAAGGAATACTTGGAGGTTGATGTCAGCCTCTCCAAATCTTAGTTAGTCATTCTACTCTCTTGTTTTGTTTGTAGTATTTTATTGTCAACCTCTTGTGTTGGTGTTCATGTTGTTCTTTGATATGATATTTTTATTTGGTTGTATCTTTTTGGCCTTGGGTGTTTGCAAGAATTCTTGGGGAAGGTATTGTAGGTCTAGATTAATATTAAGAAGAATAAGGAATACTTGGAGTTGATGTCAGCCTCTCCAAATCTTAGATAGCCATTATAATCTCTTGTTTTGTTTGTAGTCTTTTATTGTTGACCTCTTGTGTTGGTTTTCATGTTGTTCTTTGATATGATATTTTTATTTGGTTGTATATTTTTGGTTTTGGGTTTTTTCCAAAGCTGGAAGTTTATTTTTCCTATGTAAAAGGGTTGGGACCCTTCCAAAAACCCTTGTTTTCACCATCAATATATATATATATATATATATATATAATGGGGAGGATGAGCAAGAGCTAGAGTGGAGAGTTTTTAGGGGTTTAGGGTGGTTTGGTGGGTAGAGTTGGTTTAGGCTTACTGAATGTCCTAGTTTCAATCGGGATTGACATGTATTTGGATCCCTTAGATCCTTTGTTGTCTTCTAGGCTAGGTAGTAAGTTGATCATTTTTGGGGTTTGTTATGGTGGGTAGAGAGCTTATGGCTAGGTTAGATTCTATGGTGGGTTGGTTGGGTTTGATAGGTTGGGTTGTGCTAGTAGGATCTCCCTCTTTGGTGGAAGAGTTATTCCCCTACTCCATTGCTTTGGCCCTTTCTATGTCATTGGCTTTAGTGTACCCTGCCTATTTTCAAGGTTTTTCTTTTTATTATTGAAAAGAAAACCTAGCTTGGATTTGGTTGATTTTGGGTTTTCATTAGACATTGTTGTCCCTAGATATTTAGATCTAGTGATCCCTTTCCTAACCTACTCTATTCTTGGAAGGTTGTCCTTCTTGGTTTGTTTTAGGATCTTAGCTCAGTGCTTTCAATCTGGTGGTCCTAGCCTTGCATTAGTTGTTTTCGAGGATCTCTTATTTGAGATTTTTCTTATGGTTTTATAGGTTTTGTTTCTCGATGTGTTAGTTTTAAGTGGTAACATGATCCACTTTGCATTTTTTGATACAAACAGATTATTTGCATTCATATCTATGGATGCTCAAAGTTTGGGGCTCTTATCAAACTATTGGGTGAGAAAAGTTTGTATTGGTTTTAGGGTTTTCCCCCTTGGTCTTCTTTTGTAGATTTCTAGTTTTTAGTATGGGTCTAAAATTTAAAAATATGGACAGGGTAGGAAAATGTCAACTTTGATTTTTGAACCAAATCTGTGCAAGAACTTGGCTAGGAAATCTATTCTTGGGTTATGGTTTGCTCTATGTGGTTCCGTGGATCTTTAGCAAAAATAATATATATCGAAAGTTTAAATCTTCATGAAAACGATGTAATAGAGAATGTATATTTATATTTTAATTAGATATTTAACAAGAATAAAAAAATAATATATATTTATGTATAAAAATATTAAAGAAAAATATTGAAGACAAAAATATAAGATAACCTACAAAATACACATACGACGTAGTTTAGATATGGAAAAATAATATTTTTAATAATAAATATTAAAATTAATTTTAAGTTTTAAATGCTTTATAATCACAAAGACAAAAGCTTCTATTTGTATATTTTATGAGTTATAAAAAAGTATTGTCAAAAATAAAAATTTAAATCTTAAAAAAAAAACTTTTTGCCGGATTCGATAGGCCTTGAACTATAAAGTTTAGATAGAAACTAATAAAAGAAGGCCTTGAACTATAAAGTTTAGATAGAAACTAATAAAAGAAGGCCTTGAACTATAAACTACTATTTTTTCAGAAATGCGCATTTAAGGAGGAGACATTTAAACTTCACCACCATGCTTTTCTTTTTTTTCCGCTGGGAAATGGGTTTGGTTATATTTAGTAAGATTTAAATTTGGGATTGTTTTTATAATTTTTATTTATTTTGTTATTGATGATTTGGTGCGAGATGGAAATCATCATTGGTTTAGGTTTTTAATCGTTGGTCTGAGGTTCATTTAAAAGGTTTAGATTATACTATTTGTTTTCTTAAATAACATCCCAAAGTTTAAATCTAAATTTCCTTTTTATACATGCCCAACCACACTAACACTTTCCAATTCATTAACTTTAAAAACAAACTATATTTTTTTATCATGTTAAGATAAATCTTTAACAATTGGCATGTTTATATTGTCTCATGTGACTCCCGTGATAAAGCCCACGAGTTGTGGTCGCATTTTTTTTAATACCAGTCTGTCTGTAAAGTGACGACGTTATCAAAGCCCACGAGTTGTAGTCGCATTTTTTTTAATACCTGTCTGTCTGTAAAGTGACGACGTTATCAAAATTAATGATAGAACACACTTCCATTATTTACCGATGAGATGTCATGTATGATCTTAAAAAGAAAGCAACAAAGAACATATATTTTATTTTTTAACTCTGAATGTTGTTAATACATTTTTTTTAAAATATGATTAATCCTCAACATTTAAAAAATAAAAAAAATTAACTTTACATTAGTCTAGACCCCTCTTAACTCTCTTTCCCCACTCATAAAACACAATCTAATCCTTAACATTTTAAAAATAAAAATAAAAAACTTAACTTCACATCAATGTAGACCCCTCTTAACCCTCTTTCCTCTTTCTCCACTCACAAAAACACAATCTAATATATACACTCTTCAACACTTAAAAAATAAAATAAAATCAATCTAATATATCAACTCTTAACCACTAAGACAATAAAATAAAATATAAAATATATTAAATCAATCAACCTTTTAAAAAAATCAATTCTCCACCAACTACACAACAAAAAAAATCCAATCAAATATGTTACCCCTCAAAACCTCAAAGTACATACATTTTTTTTTGGTACACAAATGCATTTATGGATATGTCTTGATGCCTTATTTAGGATGCAATGTATATATTAGTATAAATACATGTCCCACTATATCAAATGGTTTTCAAGATTAAGGATATGTACACTTGAATAATAAATATATTATATTGTTTTTAATGAGATTATTAAATTTATTAAAAAAAAATTGAAAAAAAAATTAAAACATTTATAATGTTATAAAGTTATTAATTTTTAGACAAACTACGAAAACAGGTCAAAGACTTACAAATCAATAGATTTTATTAATTAAAACCATGTTTTTATAATAAAACTTTATACTTAGAGAATAATAGTAATTACTCAAGAGTATAAGATGACAATTTTTCTAGTAAATTTTTAAGACCTTATTTATAGGTAAACCTACTTGTTTATCTAATACCTTTATTAATGAACTACTTTTCTTTTTTTCTTCTTCTCTTTTCTTTACCCAATTTATTTTTATCCTAGAAAACAAGTTTCTCATAAGGATCAAATTTTGGGCAAAAGATTTTCTACATTTGTAGGGTAACCTAGACCTCTTCTATGTAAGAAAATATTTAAATTATTGAGATTATGTTTTAAAAGCCTACTCTTTGCCTATTTTTTTGAACTTGTTACCTTGTCTTTTGATCAAATGGTTCATCTTCTCCATGTTTTATTTTTTTTGTCCTTATCATCTTTCATGTCATTCACATGGATATCAATTTCTAAAAAATATTTTTTATAAAACATCCAAAGAGATATTTTCTTTCAATTTGTTCAAAATATATATATTTATTTCTTTATAACATCTTGTTTTTGTTTCACAAGATCTCTTATTCATTGGTTGGCTTAGATAAACTATATAACTTGTTATTAATACTTAAACCAACATCTATACTAACAATGTTTCTTTATATTTGTATAACCTTCCTTTCTTTTTCCAATCTTGATGTGTTTTATTCAACTCCTAATAATACTCATGGTGGAAAGAATCAATAACACTTTTGATGATCTTGATAAAAATACATATATGCAATCCATAATAAGATGTTCATATACCCTCCAAAATTATATTACATAAAAATATTCTTATAAAAAAATTTCATCCAACCTTTTTATCTATACTTATTTTAAAAAAATACAAACCCTTATAAAAAGTAAAATATAAGTAACATACTAGATAAGCTTCTTCTCCAATCCTATACAATAATGAGATAGTAATTTTATAAACTATATATACATTACCACCACTATAAGTTCTTTTATGGAAATCATAATTATATATTATATTTTAATAATTTTTTTGTTTGAGGATACTTAAAAAAAATATATAACTATCATCATTATTTACTCCAATCTCAGCTTCTCTAATCTTCTCTCACTTGAAGTAAAACAGATAATAAGGTGGGGCCGAAACAATAATAAGGTGGGGCCGAAGCTATAATAATAGCTTTCCAAATTCAGATGGTTGTTGGGTTGTCGATTCCTAGAAAAGAATGATGTCGGCTTGTATTGATATTTAAGTACACACCCTTTATTCGCATGGAGAAATATAAGTGGATAGGTTCTAGTACCCATGTTTAATCAAATAGGGACGATGATCTATTTTCTGGATCGACTATGGAATTCGAAGAATCAGAATTGCTCAATGAACAAACTTTCCGAATCTCTCCCTCACTCCCAGTTAAAACATCAAGTTGAACCATCTTCAGCATGTTGAGAGCAAATTTCTCAAAGAATGAACTCTGATTGACCGCGAAGCTTTTAACGATATCCCTAGTTCTGGAATCTGTGTAAAGCTCTTGGTCAGATGTCATGAGTCCTTCCATATTCTCCAGATCCACGTAGTACTTGTTGTCAAACACATTTGGAGTGCGAATGTCCAAGTCTGTGGTGTTGTCTGTGGTAGTGGAGGGGCACGTCTCATACAATTCCTCTGCAAAACTCAGAGCAAGGGTCGTATCTTTGATTGGATAAAGTCTGTCCACGAACGACGTGCAGTGGGCAATGCCAAATGTGTGCGCGCCTGTAAAACAAATTTACACACACTTCAAACTTGTCAGAAATATTGCTCTACCCATGTCTATTCTTTCATGGAATAAAACACACCAGTGAAGCATAAAACCCACCTGAGAGCGCCACAAGATCCATGTATTCAGTGAAACCCTTTTTCTCGAAAAGGGCCATTAGTACGGACACGTTTGAAGTTTGATTGGGAATATTGTCTACTGTGACGGTTTCGCTGGCAGGGGTAAGGCTGTCCCTGCGTCCAAGGGGAACGGGTAACTCTGGTCCTCCCGTCTATTCATCGAGACAAAAGTTAAACTTGTTTGAATTTCTGTTAAATATATATACATGAAAGAAGGGTTACAATTTGGAAACGAAATAAATGCCGTTTAAATAGTATACACTTTTTTTTTTTTGGTGGATCGTCATTGCTTTATAAACTACTAATTAACACACCACATAGACTGCATAGGAGCCTGCTAAAGCTATAATATCCGCACATGAGACAACATTGCTGCACTCGGCTTCTACTGCCTCTTTGATCTCCTCAATAATGTCCAATGCCTCCACTCGCATTGTGAAGTTCGGAATATATCCCATCTCGCTTCCCGTCCCATTTAGCAATATAGATGCTTCACAGCCCTACCAAATGATCAAACAATCTTGGTGTTATTATACACGTAGATTTTCACAATTCTATAATATATAATATTATTTATCTAAAGGTACCTGCACGAAGCAGTCGTGAAAAAGTAGCCTTAATAGAGCTGGCGCCTCAGTAATGTCTTCCTCCAGTATTGGCTTAAGCGTTGCTTCCACTATGGACTGAAGATTGGGACAGCTCTCCTCGTAAAATGTCCATGAAAGGCCATCTACCAGCTCTGGCTTTTCTTTTACAGAAAATGCCCGACTCCCCACCAGGAGAGCAATTAATGTCATGGCAATAAAGTATTTCTCCATCTCTTCCTCCTTTCACTCCGGCTAAAACAACTCTATGCGGAAGAGGAAGATATAGTTCCCTTCATAAAAGAAATGCAAACGCCTACAATGAATGCACGTTGGCTTATGGGGACGTTTGCAGACCAAATGACCAAACCGAATCCCTTCAAAAGCCAAAAATTACCGATAATTACAGAATGGAAATCCTAACTCCTGAGATCAAGCATTCCTTTGAGAGAGCTAAGGACTAATGTGACAGGATTGTATGTACTGAACTTTAATGCATCGAGTGCACGATCAATAATTTAAAGGGCAAGTGATCCCCTTCGACCGTTTGGTTTGAATTGTAGCTGGCTTGCCTGCCGATGACCATGTGAACGAATTATTTTTTAATTAATAACATTTAAAATTTGAAAAGCGTCTCCTACACAACACTAGCGTATATTCGTCAAAGTATCGTCCATTTTAGTCTTGATGAACAATGTGAAAAATAACATGGTGTTTTCAGGCACCGCTAAACCGAAGCTCTAAGTCTTTTTAAAAATAAAAAAACTTTTGACCAGGGAATAAGAAAAATTATTAATGTGGAAGAAAATTAAGAGCTTGCGTAAAAAATATAATAATAATTTTTTTTAAAAGAGAGCTAATTATTGTTTGAGTTGGTATAAGTTGGTATGTAATATTTTGTATGTTAGAAAGTAAGATTTTATAGGTTATTATTTAATATTTTTTATTGCATAAAGAGATATAAATTCTATCATCTTAAATAAATAAAAAAATCAACCAAACATAAAAACAAATATTGGAAAATCTCACATAAAGGAAACCAATAACATTAAAAAATTTCAAGCATGGAAGTTAGTTGCATATTATATTTGGGCAGGTAAACAAATAGCAATATGAAATAACACTATTCCATGGAAGTGGTTACTATTGGATCGACTTTTTTAGTACACGTAAAACATGCTTGATTTGAACAATTAAGATCTGCGATTAGTGCGGCAAATGAGGAAAGTCAATCCTGTGAAAAAAGCGCGGTCTCTTTGTCAAAAACATAAAAATTAATTATGCAAACTATATAAATTGAATACGTGTGCCAATAAACTTGTTAATCACTCTTGCAAGTAGAACATAATTACACTTTAATGCCTAGTTTATTAGTCGCTTCTTCCTAGATGATTTTCTCAAATTTCACATCAAGTGTATTATGGGATGTGAGTGGTTTATAAATCTTAATATTTATTATATTTTATAAATGGGGTAGCACGCTTAAAGGTATAAGTTTTTGGTCTTACTCTGTAGGATTCATCACCCTCACCCTTATTAACATTGAGTTTGCGTATGTGTATGGTGGGTTAGTCTTCTGGCTTTCTAACCAGTTAAATTGATGATACAAGTCTAGTCACATATTCTAATGTGATGCAAGTCTAGTAGCATATGCTAATGTGATGATGCAAGTGTGTGGTGGGCTGGCCCTTTTGCTTTCTAACCGGTTAATGTGATGATGCAATTCTAGTGACATATTCTAATGTGATGCAAGTCTAGTGGCGTATGCTAATGTGATGATGCAGTCTAGTGGCATATTCCATGATTGGAATTTCCACAATGTGTGTCTAATGGTGTAATATTTAATCCCATACTAAATAACATAATAAAAACAACAAAACTATGATAATTTATACTCATATAATAAATATATAATTATAGCATTAAAAATAAATATACAATTTTATATAATAGATATGTTAAATTTAATCAGATTTTAAACTTAACAGATAAATTAATTAATATAAGAGAAAAAATAATAGGTTTATTATGTGAGTAAATTTTTAGGAAGGATAAAGTAATTAAATACATACATGTTTAATTTAAATTGTGAACACAACTAAAAGAAGTATTTAGATGCAAAAATCAAATGAAATAAAAAAAAAGATAGACCATCTCAGATGTAAAACCAGGATATAGACAATTGTCTAAGAGGCATGATCAAAACTCATATATTTTATTTGCATAGCAAGAATAGTGGAGATCCAAAACATTTTGTTATGGAATGTGAAGCCTATAAGGGCATCAATATTGCATATGAGGACACTCTAAAAGTAAACTTAACAAAGAAATTGAATAGTATATGAAGGAAAAATTTTGGACTAAAAATTTGAGAAGAAAAAATAAGTATATATGAATGAGTTCAACCTGAAATATAAACATAGTCAAAATAAGTACATAGAGACAAAGATTAAATGAAAGGAAAATATACTTATACACCATCTAGATGTAAAACTAGGAGATGAACAATTCCCTAAGAGACATGATCAACTAGAATATATGTCTCGCATAACAAAAGTACTGGAGACCAAAGAATAATTTGTTATGGAATATGAAGTCTACAAGGACATCAAGATTGCATATGAGGACACTCTAAAAATAAACTCATTAATAGATCCTATCAAAACCCCTACATATCAATCATATAGAGAAAGTGCCCTCAGTCTGGTTTAAGATTGACCAAAACTATATAAATGAGGAAGTATAGTGTGAATTAGACCTATTTGTGGATGAAGTTTGTTCTTCCATCCTAGATGACTACATGGACCAATGGGTCATTAAAATATGGTACTCTAATACCCATGGGGTGCTTGAGCAAACTAGCATGGGTTGAAGGACTATCACATGGCACTTAGTAATGTAATCTATCCTTAAAATCATAATAATAGTTTAACATTGTACCTTGGTGTGCTTTATTACAGGTGCTAGAGAGGATATTTGTATAAATATTGGTGATCATCAAATTAAGCCATGTGGTCATCCCATGTTGACACAAAAGTAAATATAGAGGGGCTTAGGGATGAAACAACACAAACCACTTGATCTAATTATATTGATAAGTGGTGTTGTTGATTACCAAAGATAATGAGGATAACTTATCATATCAATGATAATTTTTAGATTAATGACCAGGACATGTGGTGGGATGGCACTAGATAAAAATCACATGTAAAAAACCCAAGGCTAAAAGGACAAAAGCCATATAATCGAATGACCAATGGTCCATACTATTTCATGAAGTAATGATGTAGATAGATATTAAAAATGATAATAGCCATTAGATTTAAAAAATAGGGCACGTGGACCATTCAAAATCTACCCTATATGTTGAAACAAGATTTTATTTAAGTGTCTTTGGCCAATCTATAGAGATCTCACACTCTACCACTAATTTTCAAAAAATGGAACTTAAGCTAGTTAGTAGTAACCATTTGATCAACCACTTAGGCTAGCCTATGAGCCATTCGATCAATAAGGGAGTCAACAACCACTTTTCCACTAACTTTGCATAAAAGTGAAATCAATTTGCATAAGGTGAATATAATTAAAAAGTGTACTTCCACCCATATTAAATTATCAAAGGATACTTTATTTTGTTCCCTCTGTTGATTCTTGCCTTAACAGTCTTCTGGTCTAGATAGGTCATTGTTTTGTTCAATTTTATTTTTTTTCTTTTTTCTTTTTTGTTTAGTTTTTTAAGGTGGGTGGGTTATTTTGTTTTATTTTTTTTGTGTGTTATTTGTGTTATTTTTTGTTGTTCTTGTGTTTTTGTTTTTTTGTTTTTTTTTATGTTTTTTGTTATTGTTCTTGTGTTTTTTTCGTTCTTGTTCTTGGGTTTCTCTTTGTTTGTGTTATTTCATGTTTTTATGTGGGAGTGTTTTCTATGTTTTTTGTTTTTGTTTATTATCTGTTGTTGGTTGTTTTTTATTTTTATTTTTATTTTTATTTTTTTAATTTTTTAGGTTTTGGTTGTGTTTATTTTTCATGTTTTTTTTTGGGGTTATGTCTTTGTAGTGTTCTGTTGTTTGTGTTTTGTTATGTGGTTCTTGTTTTTTTCTATGTGGTTTGTGTTGTGGTTTATTTTATCTTATTGTGCGTGTTTGGTTGTGCTTTTGTTTTTGACACACTCAAGGAGCATGTTTTTTTATTTTATTTTATTATTTTTGTTGTTATTTACTTATTTTTAAATTGGTTTTGTGTGTTTGTTTACTCCTTGAGTATGTCAAAGGTGGTACGCCAGGTCCGAGTCCTAGGAATTTCTTGCGGAATGGATACCCCTGCCTCCTTGGGTCTTACCCGAAAGTGGCATTCCTTTTGGAATGTTTTCCACACAAAAAAAAAAATTATCAAAGGATAATCTTGCATAGTGTGAGTTCAATGCCTAAAGGGGGATAGATAATTTATTTCCATAGTTTCCTATATAAATATAAGTAAGACACATATGGCACATATTTTATAATAAAAACACGATACTAAGAGGGAACTCAACACCAAAAGAAATATAGAAATAAACTCATGCTGACTCACCAAAAACGAAGATCAATCTAGATGAGATGAATTTAATGTTTGTAAATGATGGTAAACACTCTCCTTTAGCTTCAAAAAATGAGAGAATAAATGCACATAACATGAGTTCAATTCTTGGGGTTACCCCAACTCTTGAGGAGGAGATCAATAAAAGGATACCTCATCTTTAATTTTTTCTCATACAAACCTCAATAAAATGAAAGTGTAAATGCCTAAAGAAATACAATCAAGGTTGAGGGAGCAATTACTCTTCTAATAATTTGTATTTTATCTATTCAATTCATTCATTTTCCCATGTGACTTTTCATCCAATAGATAAGGCCAAAATGTTCTTGGATTCCTCATATTCAATGAGAAAAAATCCCCTAAAAATCACCAAGTTGTAGTGAGCTTCACTACACCCAAGAAGAGTCTCTACCTTGGCCAATTTAACAAGCCTAACTTGATAGAAAATGAGAAAAGGTAAAGTTCATTTGCACCATCAATCCTAAAATCTATAGTAAGAACTAATATTTCAAATGGAAGGGATGATAGTAACTTGAATCTCTATCGACCATCAATTTTATTAGATATATGGTGTTCACTATTTTACATATAAGATACCAATAGAGCCTCAATACTACATGGGACATCTAATAATTGATTGAATATGGGTGTTGAATTAAAATGACAACATATCATCATAAATCCTAGGTCGATATAGCTCATTTGACAAAGTTGATCTAATGGCCATCTTCTCGTAGGACTAACCAAAAATGCAAAAATAAAATTTTACCATTGGTCAAGATAAGGACACCTAGTAGGTGCTTTTGCAATGCATGATAGGAATGAGATGATATCTCATAAATGAAACTTCCTAAGAAGATTTGTCTATGATCCTAGGTAGATGCTTGATTCAACAGTCCATACACTTTTTGAAGAAGGAAAATGATCAAGGTAGTAAAAAATTATGCAAGTCATCCAATCCAAATGATCAATGACCTACATAATCTTCTTTAGCATTCTCGATAATAAGTAGATGGAACCCCACCATTGGCAAGAGCATAAGTTCTTTAATAGAGATAACTAAGAAAGGCTCTATCATCTGTCAAAATGTGGCAAAGGTGTTGGTTGCAAACCTATTCTACTACTTTAAAGAAATTTTATGGACCTTACTCTTCCACATTTAATTTATCTCATGGAGGTTTTCCACATGGTCCCTACATAGTTTTCTCACTAGGTGTTCAAAAGGAACCAACACTAGGTGATCAAAGTAGAAATGATTTGGTGATCCACGAGGGATATGTAGGGATGCTAGAAGCACTTTGCTTACAACTACATGTAAGTCATCCAATCTTGATATGGATTATAGCACATATTTAGCACATGTTTTAATAAGTTTGTTAGCTTAGGATATGCATTATTTAATGCATTCTTATCCATTGTAATATCTTGTAATACCTATTTATAGGCTTCTGTTGTTAATGGAAACCAAGTTTGAATTGTCTTCTTATTCCTCATGTCTGTATAACTAATTCTACATTGTTGAATTTAATACCTACTTTTGTTGGTATCATTTAGCATGTAGTTCAAGGAATATTCTATTGCATCTCATCTCGACATCAGTTGCTACTTTCTACTACTATTTTAAGAGATCAATTTCAGTTGTCTACCAGTATAGCAATTTTTACAGCCTTTGGAGAGCATTTTCCACGTCTGATTAAGTGCCACTGCCAATTTTTGGTTTTATGAAGACCTATTAAAATTCATTAATAATCTATATAAAATATTGGCCTTTAATGCCTCATGCCATATTGGGAAACTCTTCGATATTTGGTCTATCCACCAGAAAATACTCCCTATGCTATAAGGTGACATTTATTGGGAGTAATGGCTACATGCAAACTCCCAAAAGAAAAGGAAAAGAGTACCAATTAAGCTCATACACATAATGGTCATAAAAATGGACAAATTCACCTACCTAAACCATGGGGATGTGATATTCCAATAAAGGTAGTTGATGCCATAAAGAAATTTATGGTAAAATATCTAGTCCTAAGAGATCTACTTCATATGTCGAGCTTCTTCAATTTTATTTTGGGATTGAAGGAATTTGAGGGGTATATGATCAATGTGAAAAATGGTTTATTTCCCCAAAAGGTAGTGTCTCCAGTACTTAATAGTTTGAACTAAGGCATACAACTCCTTGTCATATGTCGAATAGTTCAACTTTGTAACAAAAAATATTTCAGAATGGTAAGCTACTGGATACCCATTTTTTTTGAGAAAAAACACCTAAAACAACTTGAGATTGATCTGTCTCAATATCAAAAGGTTAATGGAGATCAAGTAAAACAAGCACAAAGTTTATTTTTTAAAATATCAAAGCCAACTTCCTATTTCTCTTTCCATTGAAAGAGAACCTTAGACTTGGTTAAGTACTACAATGAAGCTACAATAGTGGAATATTGAGCAATGAACTTGCGATATAAATTCATAATTCATAGAAAACCCCCTAACTCAATGAGAGTAGTAGGATAGGACCAATTTAATAGGACTTAAACTTTAGTGGGATCTACCTGAATACCATGGTTACTAATCACAAAACCAAGGTAAGAGATGAAAGTTTTGCCAAAATAGCACTTGGTGAGGTTGGCATATAATTGATTCCTATGTAGGACATCAAGTGTTTTTTGAGTATGCCCAAGGTGTTCCTCCCAGGTAGATAATAAAATCAATATATCATCAAGATGTATAATTATAAAGTGATAAATAACATCACAAAAAAACTTTGTTCATCAATCTCATGAAAGTAGTAGGAGCATTGGTAAGACCAAAGGGCATGACCAACCACTCAAAATGGGCTATCTTCATCTTAAAAGTTATCTTCCATGCATCTTCATATTGTATACACACTTGGTGATATTCACTTTTATGATATATCTTATAAAATAAATTCACTCCTTGTAGCTAATCTAAGAGATCATCTTTGTGGGGAAGTGGATATCGATTTTTGATAGAAATTTTGTTCAAATTATGAAAATCAATACACAACCACCACGTATCATCATTTTTAAGAACCAACAATATTATTGATGCACAAGGTAAAGTACTTATTTTAATGAAACCATTTAACAACAAATCTTCATTTTTATTTTTAATTTCTTCATTTTCTAATACATATTATCGATAAATGGGAGCATTAGTAAGTGAAGAACCTAGAATTATTTCAATGCTATGATTTATAATGTGTATTCGTGGAAGAGATTTTGGCTTTTAAAAAATATTTGAGTATATTTTCAACAACTTATACAAATTAGCATACCAATGTGTGGGTAAAGTAGATGCATTAGTGTGTTGTGGATGAATGAAGATAAGTGCAACATCACAATATTTTTTAATTACCTTATTTGCTGGCTTGGAACTTAAAATTAGGTTAGGTATATTTCTGAATTTTATGAGGTAAGTCTTATCTTCATATTGAAGTGTGTATGTTTTGGTAAAGGTATCATAGACTACTTTCCTATCATACTGGATATAGTTGACCAAGAAAAATCCCACAACAGTCCATAGGTATCACATCACAACTAATCCTATCAATGAATTTTGGACCAAATGCAAAACTCACATTGCAAGTGTGAGTTATCTTGGAGCTTGTACCACTATCCTTCCAACCCAAAGAATAGGGATTATGATGAGGCTCCATCAATAAATATAACTTTTTAACTATGGATCTCACAATTAAATTCTTCTACGAGCCATCGTATACAATACAATCAATTGAAAAGTTGTGATTTAAATGTGCTCTAGTGATGAACAATGAATCACGAACACTTACTAATGAACTATGGTGCATCAAGGTAACTTGATTAAGTTTACCTCTTGATTCCATGTATGTTTGATTCACTCCTACGTTCTTAATGGAACCTTGCACTTTATCCTCCACTTGAGACATTACAATCAAAATTTTCTTTTTTAACTTAAAACATTCAAATTTTTCATGTCCCTTATTTTTACAATAACTACAAAAATTTTGAGAAGTTGAAGTAGAAGAAGAATAAGACTTAGAAGAAGTAGGAGGAGAAGGAGATGAATAAAAAGAAGGATATGTGTTATTTTGTGGAAAATATTTCTTTTTATGTACTTCCAACAAATGAAGTAGGAGGAAAAAACCCCTTCGACTTCACCACAAACATGTCTTTCACAATATTTGCATGTTTGAAAGCTAGGTCCAATGTCTCCATAGGAACATACATAATATTGTGATATAGGTGCTCTAAAATTCCACTTTGAAATTTTAGAATCAAAGATATTATTTCATCATCCACATCAAGAAGGATTTGATACTTTTTGAATTGAATTATGTATTCCTACACAGACATGTTAGTTCCTTGTTGAAAATGAAACCACTTAATAACCAATTATTTTTGATAATTTGAGGGATATAATTTTTTCTTAAGTGCTTTCACAAGATTATCCCAAGTGGTAAGGGCATCTTGGCCTTCTTTTCATTTGACTAAAACCTTAGCTAATATTGAAAGCTTAAGCTTTGCAAATGGGACCCTATCATCATCTTGCATGTGAGTGTAAGAAAACTAGGATTCCATGTCTAGGATCCAACTATTCAAGACATTTAAATTTCTTGACCCATCACATAATGGAACTTCACACTGAGCCTTCAATCAAGGGTCATTATTGTAAATCTTGACATCAGTAGCATTTTGAATACTAATGTCATTAACCTTGTTAGCAAGGCTACTTACAACTTGTGCCAAAGTAGTTTCATTTGCCTTATCTACAAGTATATTTACAACATGAGCCAATTCTACCATTTGGGCAGCCAAATCCAAAGCCATCTAAAACTGGGTATAATCCAGGAGAAAAGGAAAAACAATGCACATAATCAAGGTAAATTGTGTTACCTTGTTATAACTTGTGACCCTTAAATTAAATAACTCCTAGGCTAATTACAAGTAAAATAATGTTATTAATCTAATTTAAATGCATATTACCAAAGCTTCTCCCCAAATTTAAAAAATTTTGGAGGTGGAAGAAAGCGGGAAATGTTAGAATTATGCTTGTAATTTGGAAATTTTAAGTTTAAAATTAGGTTTAGTTTTTATAATTTATTAGTTTAAAAATAGCTTAATTAATAAAAAGAAATTAATCAAAAGTTATTTTAAAAATAAATCAATAAGTTTAAAAAAAAAAATACATGCAACAACCTTATTATTTACAAAAGAAAATAAATATTTCTAAATTTACCCTCAATGTAAAATATCGCCAATCTGTTCCACCATACACTATTCGAGGAAAAACTTTTAGTATAACCCATGTTGTAATTTGCATGAAATTTTGTGTTGGTTGTTCAAACTACTCATCCTTTCGATTGGTACTACAAACAAGAAAGGCATAAATTGGTGTTAAATTCCATGCAGTGTATGCAAAATTCCTTTGAATCTTGATGTCATGCACTTTGTGAGGCTGGAGCAAATCCATATAGGTTACCTCCTATCACTTGGGCATCGTAGGTATGGATGCCAAAGTTAGAAAAACACCTAACTGATGCTTGTATTCATAGGTGCACTGAACACAATGTATGCTTCAATGTAGGTGTGAAGGAATCTACATTGTGTCTATAAATGGTATTGTAGGTATGATGTCATGATAAGTGATAGGTATGCACCTGATAGGTGATAATATTTGTCATGCTTGTTAGGTGAAAATATAGTCGTAGGTACCAACATGCTTGTCAAAAAACTAATAGGTGTAGTCACACCTATCAGGATGGCATGGCATCTTCACCTTGTATCATCGAAGGTTAGTGATAGAAAAAGTAGCCATTATTGACCAACAATGATTGAAGAGAGGGCACAATGTCACAGTTGTTAAAAATTTGATATACGTTTTTTACAATAAATGAGCCCAACAAAATAGTATAAAATAATATATATAAATAGGATAATATATGTTATTCTAACCCACAAAAATTGCTCAAATTGCATAAAATAGCTAAAAATTAAAGTAAAATTTAACCTCAAAACTATCAAAATTTTTGCAAACCTTGCAGATAAGTAGCACACCTTTCAATATTTGGTCACACGACCAACATTTGAGAGGTAATCTAGAACTAGTCGACACATGACTGGCATTGGTGATGACCCTCAATCTTCAAGACTCCAAAGTGGTATGTGCTAATGGTGCCCTTATCAACATCTCACCATAGCTAAAATCTAATCCTACCAAAGGATTTTTGTAAGATATAAAATTGGGTAAACTCTTCATATACTTCCTAAGCATATGAAGGAAGTTGGAATGAGAGGTTTTACATCAAAGAGATTTCCTTTAACGAATTATCATTATATGATTAAGTGAATTCTGAATCCAATGTCTAATACTCATGAGATCTAGGTGTAAAACACACTCTTACTCTCAATAAAAACTATATTCCTTTCCTCCTCAACTCACAAGCCTATGTACAAATAAACTAGACTTTGATACTATTGAAAAGGTTGAAAATCCAATTGAAATTCTTTATTTCTTAATGTGCAATATATAGGCACAAAGGTTCCTAAAATACATAACCAGTTCCACCAAATCCAATAATTGGCTAAAGTGTTGCATAAAATAATGCACGTACAAATATAGTTAACATAGAGGATAATATGCTAACTAAAACATATGCAAGTCTATATTAAGTTAACTAATCCTAAAAAATCCTTCTAAGTGCCAACTAGCTTGCCAACTAGTGCACAAGAAGTGTACATGAGAATATGAGGACTCACATTACAATTATTTACAAGAAATAAACTATGCAAACCTAGCTAGGAAGAAAGAGGGGTCATGTGAGTGAACAAACATCAATACTCATCAGTATAGTAGCCAAAATTGATAAAGTTCAAAGAGTTTTTCTTTAAGAAATATGTGACATACAAAGTAGGTTCCTCTTTGTAATTAGGAAAGGGTTTTCAAAGGGAAAAAATGTTATATTATATTATTTGGTTATGTAATATACAAGATATTACTTCATAAGGAAGTTAGCTAGTTACTTCAAGCAGTAAATGCACAAGTGTCAATGTGCAAGTTGTAATGTGCAAGGTGTCTCCTTGTACAACTAGGTAGAGTGTTGGGCAAGGAATCTATCTCCCTATAAAGAGCTATACAACTCCATCCAAATGTATCACTTCATTATCAATATTATATGTTGCTTTTCTCTCTTTCTCTCTCTCTCTCTCTCGATATGATGGGATGGTACTAAAACCATAAGTGGTATCAGAGCCACGATAAATCTAGAGAGGAATAACGAAAGCTACCATTGCTATTATTTTCTTGCATATTTGCAAATCGAACCTACCATTGTGCACCAATACATGCAAACACTACTAGTAGAGAGGTTAAAGGAAAATAGAAGGCCCTAGAAGCCTTGTTACAAGACTACCAAGGAGAAGTTTTTGATAGTGAAGGACTTGGGACAATTGTCACCATCTGAAAACAAGCCTAACGAAAGAAGAATTTGGCAAGAAGTTCCAAATCCTAGAAGAAGAAGATCTTGTTTGAAGTATGACAATAAGCTTGAAGGAATATTTAGATAGAAGAAGCCACCAAATCCAAGGCTCAAGATAGAAATTTCAAGACTACAAATTGGTAAAGTAGAAAGTTGTTTTGGACAACCAACAAGAAGCTATGAATTCAACCATTACAAGACAACAACTTGGTGAATCAAAAACACCAAGATCTACATCTACTTCAGAAGCCATCAAAGAGGTAAGCAACTAGGGTGAAAATATTTGAACTTCAAATTAGGGTTCATTATCAAATTCTATTAAGCACCATATCTAGATTAAAAGTTGCAGACAAATAAATTGCATTATAGTCTTCAAGTGCAAAAAGGAAAAAAATAATTTTAAGGATTATTTGCACATTAAATAGGAGTTGGATATTTTCAAAAGAAAGAAAATTATCATCTACCTATTTGCTATCTAGAAAGCAAGAAGACTATATCCTACAATATTGATTGTAGTGAAAAATTATAGAATATTCATTAAGAATAAATTACAGATTACTCTTAAAAGTTGTAAAAATTATTAAGTGCATTTTACTTTGAGAGTTTATTATTGGGAGGAAAAAATATGATATTATTAAAGTGCGTTAAGGTAGAAATTATATAGATTCATTGCACTAAATTGGATGATCATTAAATACTTACTCTCAAAGGATTATTGTATGTTTTTATTGTTAAATATTGAAGGGCACAAAATCAACATATTATCAAGGTGTCTAGAAACACCATTTGATGCACAAAATCTATAGCATTTTATGGCCAAAAGAAATCCACCATTAAAATCTGCAAAGGAGCTAAAAATCAAGACTTGGAGAGTCTCAAATTTAAAGTGCACTTAGGGTTTCATTAAAAGAATAAGTGCAAAATTTTCTACTTCAAAAGGGTGCATATTATTAGCTTGGTTTTACTCTCACTAAATTATCCAAGCAAAAGAAATTACTAAAGGCAAGGAGCTACCTCATCAAAAAGAGGAGCATTTTAGAAAGAGACATTCGAGCATCATATTGGTGCAATATCTATCTAATACAAGCACCATTTTTGTCCATTCAAGAATGAAAAAAGGTCATATAATACAACAACCATCATCTGAGTATGTATAAGGTTAGGTTTCAAGTAAGAAAATAAAGTCATTGAGGTGCACATATTGCTCAAAGATTTAAGGTATAAATACACATCATTTCTCCATGTCAAAGCATACAAACACAAGCATTCACCTATAATATCAAAGCCCACATAAGGCCATTATTAATATACATCTACGTGGACAAAAAGGATAGCATAAAGGTCCATATTAAAGGGCACTCATATACATAAAAAGGCATCAAAATATACTTCGATCAACGTGGAATGAACAACATTACAAGAAGCTATTACAAAGAGTTATCTACTTTACAAAGGAGCACAAAATCAATATGTTGATAGCATAGATAATAAGGTAAAAAGGTGTTATGTCTTAGATCTCAAACTTGGAGAAGAACGTGCACCAAAAGAAGTACCAAAAATACCATTTGGAGCTCCATAGAAATAAGGAGCATCACAACCAGCACCATCCGACATCCTCATCAAAATTCCTGCAAAAGAAAGAGATTGCTTGCTATCCAAGAAATGAAGCAAGCCAATAAATAAACATACAAAGGGCAAGAGGAGTTATAACACTCTTTGTAGAGCGTTATAGTAAATGTCTACATACAAAGGCCTTGAGTGCCACTTGGCACAAACATTCTAAGGTGCCATCTTAGCTCTTAATGCTCAAGAAAATTTAAACACATAATCAAGTGGAGTTACAAGCAATATTGAGGAGGTTACGTACAAGCATTGAAAGAATTTCAATTCCTAACTCCCATTCATAAATTTTGCAAAATGAGAAAGATTCCATTCTATTTAGAAGCATCCATATTGGAGAAAGCATCAGAGTGAAATCATAATAATGTAAATGTAAATTTGAGCATTGAAGGTCAAGTTCGTAGTAGTATTAGAAGTCGAGCTTGTGGTATAATTACACAACAGCCTTGATGTCATAACAGTAGTAGGAAGAGAGAGCAATAAATGCTCCTAGTCAAAGTAGTAAGACAAGAAGAATCCAAGTAGTATCATCAAAGAAACTAGCCATCGTCCAAGTTAAAGCCTATGCCCATATTTTGGAGATAATGGTCAAAATAGAACTAAAGAGTGTTGTCATCTACATCTAAGAATCAATACTGGATACGTAGAGGTTTGATGTATCACAAAGGTAAGACTATATGTTATTCCAATTTGCTTTCATTAATAAGGAGATATAAGGTATAATATAAGGTTGAAACATTAATAAAAATCAACCATATTTGAAAGCAATATTAAAAAGGAATATATATATTAAATAGCCTAATATTTGCAATCTAAAGCATAGGAGAAAAAAATATTTCTACCTGGATAGATTAATTATTTAACATTGCAAATATAATTATTTTCTAAAATTCCATATTAGGGAGTTATAAGGAATACTACACCAAAATAGGTAGTTGGAATTTAAAAACATTAAATATCAAATTATCAAAAACTATAGAAAAATGTTCTTAAGAAAAATCAAGAGTTGGAAACTAATTACTGTACTTTTCTCAAACTTACACTAAAGGTACAAAAGAATTCCAATAAATTGAACCTCATCAAAATAGAAAGTGCTTAAATTAAATAAGATAAATAAGGTATAAAATAAGTCGATATTTGTTATCCACAAAACTTATCTATCATACAACATATCCAAAAATACTAGGAAGACATGATGAATTCACAAATATCCAAGTTCTTAGGCCCTTATCAAGGAAAAATCATGGATTATTGGTATATAGACTCAAGAGTAATTAAGCCAATGACTAGAAATATTCATTGGGTCAATTCCCTAAATAAGGTAAATTAGAAACCAGTTGTTGTAGAAGATAGAAACACATACGAGGTAAAGAGAATTGGGAACATCTCAATAAACCTAAAATAAGGAAAATGGATGGTAAAAAAATGTATTGTATGTCCCCATATTAACTACTAATCTTCTTTCTGTCTATCAACTCATGGATTAAAATATAACTATTGAGTTTAAAACCCTCACTGAAAGGAAACAACGTTGCATTTCTAAACAAGAAAAAAATGTAGCAATATGGTCTTATATAAATGGTCTATTTGTTCTATATACTGCTACACACTCACCATTTTTAGTCAAAACATCATATTTATGGCATGAGAAATTAGGACATACTAGTGATTTATCAATGAAATAATTATTCAAATATCAAATGGTTGAGGGAATACCTAATTTTTCTTTAGAAACTACTGTATGTCTAGAATTTTTAGTAGGAAAACAACACAGAGTTCCCTTCGAACTTCATCAACACAGGGCTCAACAACCCTTGGAAATAATATATATAGACTTATGTGGACCAATGAAAACTTATAGTATTGGAGGACATAAGTACTTTCAATTATTCTTTTATGATCACACCCAAAAATGTGGGTATATTTCATGAAGTACAAATCAAAATAATTTAATCATTTCAAAACATTCAAGCTTCTAATGGAGAAGGAATAAGGAAATACTATAAAAGCACTTTGCTTATATAGAGGAGGAGAATTTGTTTCAAAAAAAAATTATTCATTCCTATAATAAAAGGGAATTAAAATATAACTTACTACGTCATATTCACCTCAACAAAACAAACTTGCAAAAAGAAGAAATAAGGTATGCAAACTGAAAAATATTTGTATGGTTTAAAATAGGAACCTAGAGCATGTAATATAAATATCAATAATCAATTATTACAGCATAACTTCAAAAGGAGCACTTCAAATCCCAATTTATATACGAAGAAAATTGAAAACAATATACTCATTCTCATAGTATATGTAGATGATATAGTAATTATTTAAAGTTCTGAAAAACTAATAAGTGACATCAAAGGGGATTTAGAAAAAGCTTTTAAACTAATAGATCTAGATCTGATGAACTATTGTCTTTGTTTAGAGATTCATCAAATAAAGGAAAATATAACTATCACCCAATCAAAGTATGTAAAAGCCTTGCTCAAAATTTATAGAATCAAAGCATGTAAGCATAAAGATACACTAATGGAACAAGTGATCCAATTGTTCAAAAATGATGAAGCACCATTGATCTCATTAACTATGTATCATCAACTAGTTGGAAGTCTTCTATATCTAACGAATAATCGACTAGGTATAGCATTTGTAGTAAATTATCTTTCATTATTCATGCAATGACCAAGAGAAAATTATTGGAAAGCTATAAAAATAATATTGCAATATGTCCAAAAAAACTACTAGTTATGGACTAACTTATTTAAAGAATGACAAATATTTTCATCTATAGGGATACTCAGACTCAGATTATGCAAGATTCATTGATGACAAGAAATCTACCTCGGGGTATGTCTTCTACCTTGGGTTAGGACCCATATCTTGGCATAGTAAGAAACAACATACAGTGGCACAATCATCAACAAAAATAGAATATCGAGCAATAAGAGATACAACCTGTGAAGCCTTATGGTTACAATACATATTATCAGATATGGAAATCAACCAAACTCCAATGATGATCTTCTATGATAATTAAGGAGCACTCAACCTAATCAAAAATCCAATTATACATTAAATGATCAAACACGTCGAAGCTCAATATCATTTCATTAGAGAAAATTTTTAGAACAATCATATCATCCTAAGCATGTCTCTACAGAAGATCATCTAGCAAATATTTTTACAAAAGCACTTTAAAAATCCAAGTTTCAAAAATTTAGAAATCATTTATGCAATCCAAGATAACTTCATACCAATAATGTAATACAAGGGGGTGTTAGAATATATTACATTATTTGTTTATGTAATATACAAGATATTACTTCATAAGAAAGTTAGCTAGTTACTTCAAGCAATAAATGCACAAGTGTCAATGTGCAAGTTGTAATGTGTAAGGTGTATCCTTGTATAGCTAGGTAGAGTTTTGGACAAGGAATCTATATTCCTATAAAGAGCTATAAATCTCCATCCAAATGTATTAGTTCATTCTCAATATTATATTTTGTTTCTCTCTCTCTCTCTCTCTCTCTCTCTCTCTCTCTCTCTCTCTCTCTCTCTCGATATGATGGGATGGTGTTTAAACCATCAAAAAATACTAGAGGGTTAAGCTTATGGAATTACAAAATTATGAGTTTACCCTTAGGGGTAAAACTTTGTTGAAGGTTATTTAAATATTAAAAAGGGGAAAAAATATTACTTCAAAAATATATAGGTGCTCCTGATGCAATAAAATTATTTTTGAAACAAACCCTACATAAATGATCACCAACATGAAACTACTTTTTATATAGTTTATAATTAATCAAGAAACATACTAGGTGGTCAATTAGTGAGGGAGATTCTATAATTTGTTTGCCTATTGATTGATTGAAATCTCCTCTTATTTTTTATAATTCAAAATAGCAATCATTATCCCAAATATATCTAGCATTTCCAAATGCCAAAGATTATATTTATGTGACCAATAACTCCAAATCATGAATTTATGTTAGTAACTTGCTTGAAGGAGAGAAGATCAAACAAATAGTAAGTGTGATTCAAATATTCTTTGTAATTTTTTGAAAGCACGAGGATACGGAAACAAGAAATGAAAGACTCCAAGCACGATGCAAAAAATGAAACTAAACTTAACAATGAATCCTACGAATTAAAAACACATGAAATGGAGAAAACATGAATTGGAACCCAAATGAAATAACAGCCCTTCTATTTTATTGATGTATTCCACAACTCAGCTACAATTTGCATCCTCCCTTTTCAGGGATGAGGAGCATTAAATTCATCCCTTGGTTACATCCATGGATAGCCTTCCTTCTTTCGCGTACCCACATGTAAGATGAGCAGACCAAAATGTCGCCACTGCTTGTGTCTGCAAATGTTGATTCCTTGCTACACCTCTGATGTTATGGTCCTATGATCAAAGAAACAAAAGATAATCAATAACACCTGCGGATAAAACAAAACATGCAATCCCCAAGCCTGTGATAAATGGATGAGAAAAATGAATTAAAATAAGACTAAAATGAATCCAAATGCTCTAAAAATTTTACATGGGCATCAAGACATCACCAAGAAGGCACTGCAAAAATAATAGTTTGGAAATTCCTCGCCGATTTGAATTCGCTCTGAAGCGGGACGAATTCACCTGCAATAAAATGACAAAAATGTGTTGTCCCAAATGTCCAATCTAGAGAGCTCCAAAATACTTAAAAACTTGGGGTTAGCTAATTGGGGGCATTTTGGGAAGACCCAGATGGTTAGATTTTCCCAATTTGGCCTCTAACACCCAGATTTCAATGGCACCCTCTGCAAGTTAGTGGAGGCAAAAACATGATAGAACATAATGGCAATTAATCAAAGCGAAATGAAATCAAAATTATAAACTATCTAAGCAGCATAGAGATCAAATACAAGAAATGAAACCGCCATAGATTCCCAATCGTTCCTAAAAGGGGCGATTAGGCCTGCAGCAGTGTGGGGGCACCCTGGCGGGCCACCCACCGTTTGGGGCCTGGTTTCAGCACCAATCCACTTGGGATGGGTCCAAAATCCCTTACAAGGTGTTGTCAGAAAATTTGGTGGTATTCTATGGCCAAATGTCAGGTTTTGGGCTCAAGATTCGACCTTCCAAAAGTCACCCAATGACCTCCTCTCTAAAAGAGATCAAGGATGTAGAAGGCGCAAATCACAGAAGGATGTATGGGGAAATAAAATGGCAGCACTTTGTTGCTCCAAATTGGTCTTACTTTGTATATTTTGGGATGAGGAAACTCATCATGGGATGTCTCAATTGTAAAAATAAGAGATGCTAGTGTATTGGTTACAATATTTGAACATACATGGAAGGGTCATCTATGAAAATGGAGTTAACACAAAGGATTTACTTCAATATATGGTTAAATAGTAATGTAAGAAGCTAGGCTCATCAAAACCAATTTTTATGGTGCTTCCAAAGAAAATATAATAAAGGAGGTTTTTTTCAAAAAAATTATGAAAAATTTCTTCTCACTTAGCCAAAATCATATGGAACATCAACTGACAACTATGTAGAGGCTAGAGTACTCATTATAGGGATAAAAATAACAATTTAAAGGATGAAAATTATATCATTTGAGATAGATTCATAAATTATCATTAATGCTATCAATAAAAATAGATGATCTTATTGGAAAAATATAATATTATTGTTAATATTCATTAACTATTATTGGAGGCAATCTCTTAGAAATGTGATCATATCTATATAGAACCAAATTAGGTATGCTCATATCTGTCTTTGTGAAATTTAAATTTTAGAAGGTAACTAGTTAAGTACTATTTTATCTCTCAATGAAAATGATGTGAAGAATATATTTATAAAAACATAATAGTTTTAGGAAGGTGAAGAATACATTTTATAGAAAAGGAAATGAAAAAAAAAATTATAAAAAGAAAAGCTAGATATGGATTAATTAACTTGATAATAAATATAATGCTTTGGTATTTTTATGGGAGTAATCACTAATAGAAGCCACTTATAGCTTACATACACATGTATGTATGTAATATTTATGTAAAAAAATTATTTGTAATTGGTTGATATTAATTAATATTGGATGTTTGTATCAAAAAAATCTTATAATTTCCTAGCTAGGGGTTCTTGTAGGCATATAACTTTACTAGAATATTGTTTCATGCAATGTAATTTTCAACATGTTGTGAGACTAATATTGTATGGAATTTAACCTTTTTTGTTAGATAAAGAAGGTGTTTTTAAAGTGATCCCAAGCCTTAATATAAAAAGGGACTTCAAGAGTCTAAGTTAACACCTAGAAACTTAAACAAGAGAAACAACAATCGAGAAATAAGATCACCCAACCCCAAGATAGCTAGCCCATGAAACAATAAACATGAGTGAACTACATCCCTCAAAAAGAGCTAGAAAATAATCTATAAAATAGAACCATTAACCCACCTAAAGAACTAAGTTAATATACAAGAGAACTAAATACCCATAGACTTAGGGGTTGAGTTGTCCTTATGTTGCTAAAAAAACTCATGATTTTTAGTAGCAAAAGCAATCATAACTTGCAGGGATCCTAGAACTACCTGAAGATCATCATCCAGATTGTTGTGAAGAGGTTGGACAACAGGGGACTTGGGTCCTTCAGAGGGAGATATCTCATTAACTTCCACAAAGTCCACCAAGAGTTTAGCTTTTTTCTTCATAGGTAAAATTTCATCCAAATTAGACATCTCTAGAGAGGTCAGGGAGAAATCTAACTTCATCACCTTCAACAAAATTTATTTAGAGAAACACATTCAACCTATTTTTATGACACTTAGAGAAGCCCCCCTTTGTTCGTAGATTTGGCCTTTCCTTTCACAAACAAGAAAGTAGTATTGAAATCATCCATATTAGAATCCTCATACTCACTTGAAAATCCAGACAACATCATAGGTGTATCAAGGACCAAGGGAATTGTTTCAAATTTAATTTTTTCCAATACCTCATCCACTGTAGTTCCCTTGTATTCAGCTATATATTCAAATGTGAGTAAAATTAATCCTTGGTGGATAGGGTCCAACCCTTTACCACCCCTCACATCTCTTAAATTATTTGCTAGAGAATGGAAGAGAAATGATAGAATATTCAAGACCCTCTTCCTCCTCAGTTGATTTAAAAACATCATGTGGAATATTCGAATCACCTCTTTGTTTACATACAACATGAAATAGTCCATAATCACCAAAATTACTCGATCCCAAGGATATTTTAGAGCCTTAAAATCATAACCATTTTACAGCCTCAATAAGTATTCACTGATATCCAAAAAATTGATCTCCCATTTTAGGAAATATTTTTTTTATTATGGTAGGTACCATAAATTGGTAGACCTATTACTTGCCCCTTTAAATACATCGATAATTGGAACTCCAAAACCCTAGCTTGAACTTCACCTCTTATCTAGGAGTGCACCATCACTCTGGATAAACCCTTGTGGTGTCCATGAAAGGACAAAAGGTAGTTCAAGAGATAACCCTTATGTAAAAATTTTTTGACCTCATTATCCACCACTAACAAATTGGTTCAACATGAACCTTCAACACTAACCTTTATCCCATATCACACCACCAAAAGTGGAATGAATCCAAAAACCAAGGCACACACCACCATTTCAAAACATCGGCTTTAGTAATATATTGAATTCCTTACCACGGGACGCAAAGCCACTAACAAAGAGATGCTTATTTTTAAAATAATGGTGATATAATTTACACCCGAACTCATAAGTCCCCCAAAATATCTTGGGCTTGACATAATTATCTACTATTCAAGCATGAGATAGAAATATTTTTCCATGCAGGATCCATAAAAGGAGAAACCAATTTATAAAACTAACAAGGAGCTCCATGGTGTCACTAGAAGTTCTAAAGAAAACCATCCTTGAAAAATGATGAGAAGCCTACCAGTACCAAGATAGAGCTTAAGAAAAATCTCAAAATAGATTATGAATAAAATCTTCAAGCGAATAATGAGGTGGCCCAATCAGAATAAGAGGTCCAACTATTCTCGTAAAATTGATCCACATTAGTTGTGTGGCTTTGCCAACACATGAGGATGATGACATCGAGTCTTTTCCACCCCTGATTGCTAAAAAACATACCCAACCCAAAGTTGGCACTTAGGATAAACTTACAATAATGAGGAAATAAAACAAGTAAGATCATCCACTTGGAGGCCACATAAACTTGATCTCTATTTGGGACATCAAACTCTAACTGCCCCCAATTAACTACCCATCAATTATAACAAGTTGTAAGAAAATAATCCAGAAAAACTACACCACCTTCCTAGAACCTATCTACACCAACACTTGACCTCATCCTTTATCATCATATGCCATTCTCTAGAGAGCCTAAGGAAATATAGAGTTCCAGACCGTTAGCCCTTGTTGGGAAAAGCCTAAATTAGCCATTAAATCTATCTTATTGTTCCATTCTCTAAAAATATTCTTGATTGGATACATACTATTGAACATTATTTCTTTTTAATAGATTATGGTTACAATTTTTTTATTATTTATATTATCTTATTATGAATGCACCTATGAGCTAACACATAGTAAGTGGTTATTCCTTCTAAAATTAGTTGATAAAATAAGAATATATGTACATATCACTTCACTTACTAATATAAATCTTCTTTATTTAATGTTACAAATATGTTTAAATTATTTTAAAATCTCAATAGTACTCAAAAACTAAATGATAAACACTAATCACATTGTGAACTAATATAGTATATTCAATTTCTATAAATATTTTTAAACACATTGTATTTTAGTGTGCGATATGTGAAGTTCTCTTGAATATAAATTTATATATTTTTTAATATAATGTTTAATTATTCTAATTTAAATTTATTATATTTAATAAGTGCAATTGCCACACTTTTTGTTGTTATTCCAAATAACAATATCTTCTACATGGTGTTGATCATTATATCAATGAGAAATATCTAAAAGACCCTCGAAGGTTGATTTTGTTGGCATAGAATAAAAATATTTTGCAATTCTACAAAATGAGTAATATTCATGTAAAACAATATCTTCATAGTCATGAAATTAATTAGATTAAAAATAACACTTTAACATAAATAAAATGTATATAATGAGGATAATAATTAGAAAGCAAAAATACTAAAGACATGAATTAAAGAGAGAAGAAATATATATTTGTATTTATTGCAAATGCAAAAAATATATATGTGCATATTCTTATATTTATTAACACTTACACTATTAACTTCTATATAGAAAATATTGATTTTGACTATAATTCCAAAACATTAAAACCATCCTCAAACTATTGAATGATTTTAGTATGAAATGAAATGATTTGAATTACATCAATGAAATAGTCCATGGGATCAAGAGTTTCAATAGAATATGGGATGTGGTGTGCAACTCTACTTCCTTTTTGAATCAAAGTTTGAAGCTCCTATTTAAAATTTAACAACATCCAATAAAAAAAATTGTTCAACAAAATAAAAATAAATAAAAAAACCTTAACATCTTCTTATCTTATTTTGGAATATGTTTTTTGTGTTGTTGATTTTCATGAGGAGTTTCCCTAATTTTCCTATTCTCAATTCTTGAAAACAATTCATTAATGAGTTTAATTTTGTAGTGTCCTAATATGCAATCATGATGTCCTTGTAGGCTCCATATTCTATAACAAAAGTCCTTGAGGGTTATGTTGATTGGTAAGACGTTGGGTACTTCCCAGGAGGATATCTAGGTTCAAACCTTGGAGGTATGCCCTATGTGGGTAAAGGTAGTAGTTTGACTTGAGTCCATTGAGTGTGCGCCATCTTGATGATGATGGTACCAACCTCGAGCCATCGATGGTCTACCTCCCTCACTTTGGGTAAACATTCCTCACTCTGGGTCTTTTTTATGGAGGCAAGATAGGGGCTATAGTGGTAGCACCATGATTTGATGCTACAATTGGAGGTAATTAGACTTTATCCTGTGTGACCAGTTGTTCAAGAATGAAAGGTGGTTGTTGATTCCTCGATCCTGTGACTAGTTGTTCAAGAAGGAAAGGTGGTTTTTTATTCCTCTATGTATAAGAAAAAAAGTTTTTTTTATTTTGTCTCCACTATTTTTGTTGTGCAAAATACATGTACTTGTTTTCACAATTCATCTTGGGGAATTGTCTATCTCTCAATTTCACATCTAAGCTGATGTATAGTGTATAAGTTTTTTTTGTTATGTTTGATCTTTATCTATATATACTTATTTTAGCAAATATAGGTTAAACCCATTGATATATAACTATTTTATCCTTCCTAAATTTTAATTTACATAAAAATTTAATTTTTTTACTATACAATTTAATTTTCATTTTAAATATAAAACCTCATAAAATTTAACATATTTATTATATATTAATACACATTGTCACCGTTTTCCTAGTTTAGTTAATATTATGTTATTTAGTGGGAATAATATAGGAGGCATTAAAGTGAAACTATGTTCTACTTGAAAGAAAAAGTAGGATCCCACAATGTGTAATTGTTTTGGATCAGTTTAGATATCTTAAAAATAACTGTGGTAATACAATGCTAAAGCACTTTAAAACACCAAATGGCCTAATACGGCTCTCTTCCAAATATTTTTTACCATTAGCTAAAGACTCTGGTTTCATTTGTGATGTCCAACAAGGCTTGAAGTCATTTTCGTTATTGTTTGTTTTGCATTGTCAGTTTTCTTTCACGACATTAACTGCCCTCATTTGTCGCACATATCGCCGATCTGAAGTGACCGCTATTAATATTGAAAGCGCTGATGTCATATCGCCCATCTGAAGTGACCGCTATTAATATTGAATTGGACCGCCGGCGTGAGTAGTTATGTTTGTTTTATTATACAGTTTTTTTATACATTAACTCTTTTTGATGAAGATACTTATTCTTCTTTGACTTAAAGAGAATCTTTAAGGGTGCCTGGAAACACAATCGTAAGTTTTCACATTTATTATACCAAAAGGCTTCATTCTTCTTTGAGGTAGATATGACACCATGTAACTTTTCACGTGACTAAAACGTACCGTAAATCATCGATATGGTGGTCATCGGCACATGTAACGCAAGCCAACTAAAATTCAAACCAAACACCCCACGCGATCACTTGCTCGTTAAGTTATGATAATGCATTAGTAAGTGGTAGATTGGTAAGTGTTAATGTGGTTGGGTAAACTGCAATTTAACAAAGACAGAAGTTTGTTAAAAATCCTCTGAGTACACCAAATGAACCACAAACCCTGACCTTCGCCGGTCAACAACAACCAATTGAAAGCCCTTGCTATAATAAAAAATAAATAAATAAATAAATAGTTATCACCGTGCATTGGATGCATTAAGGTTCAATTATTAAACATTCAATTTTCATATATTACATGTACATGCACGGAATGAGCTTGTTTTATGAAAGCATTTAACAAACAATAATTCTTCCTAGCTGAAATTCAAACCAACTGTTCAGGGTGGATCGGTTGCCCGCATGCTGCCATGGGTAATAAGGATTTATTGGACATGACTGCCCCCGAGAGGAATGTTTCATATCACGAGCTAGCTGAAATTCTCCCCTCTATTTTTGTTTTTGACATTAAAAGAGGTTGTGTTTCGTCCTTTGGTATTAAAAGAGGACAAACGCACCGGTTCATTCTTTGATTCGTACGATCTCACCTTCGCATTTTTATTAGGCGCGCATTTGAGGAAAGTTGTTGTATTATCATGATAAATCGGGGAAATGGAGAACCATTTCACTGCCTTATTACTATTTGCCACTGCAATCACGGGTCAAACGTTTTCCTTAGAAGTCACAAGTGATTTGCCAACGCTTGTAGATAGGCTTTCGTGGACCTTTTACGAGGAGAGCTGTCCAAACCTGGAGACCATAGTGAAAGCAACGCTTAAGCCAATAGTGGAGGAAGATATCACTGAGGCGCCGGCTTTATTAAGAAACCTTTTTCATGACTGCTTCGTTCAGGTACCTCTATACTCACGTCACCGTTTTCTTATGGTTCATGTAGCATCTTATTAAAATGTGTTTGCGTTTTTGGCAGGGCTGCGATGCGTCTATCTTCCTAAATGGAACAGAAAACGAGCTTCATGACTCTCCGAACTTAACAATTAAAAGGGAGGCGCTGGAGATTATACAAGATATCAAGGACGCAGTAGAAGCCGAGTGCAGCGACGTTGTGTCTTGTGCGGATATCATTAGCTTTAGCAAGCTCATATGCAGTCTATGTGGTATGTTAAGTAGCTATTTAGATCCCCAAAATGAAAAATCCCCATTAGATTGAAAAAATATGGCATGTGATCCATAGAGATCTCACACTCTACCACTAATTGTCTCTTTCAAAAAAAAAAAAACTTAAAGCTAGTTAGCAGTAACCATTTGATCAGACACTTAGGATAGCCTATGAACCATCCGATCAATGAGGGAGTCAATAACCACTTTTTACTAACTCTACATAAAAGTGAAATCAATTCGCATAAGGTGAATATAATGAAAATGTGTACTCCTACCAATATTACATGATCAAAGAATGATATTGCATAGTGTGAGTTCAATGTCTAAATGGGATAGATAATTTATTCCCATAGTTTCCTATAGAAAGAGAAGTAACACACATATGGCATGTGTTTTATAATGAAAAATGACACTAAGAGGAAACTCAACACCTAAAGAAATATAGCAATATCCTCATGTTGACTTTGTCCATATTAGATGAATTTAATGTTTGGAAATCATGGTGAACACTCTCCTCTAGCTTCATGAGAGAATAAATACACATAACATGAATTCAATACCTAGGATTGCCATGACTCTTGAGGAGGAGATGAATAAAATGACACCTCATCTTTAAGTTTTTCTCATACAACCTTCAAGAATATGAAAGTGAAAGTGCTTAAAGAAATACAAGCAAAAGTGCTTAAAGAAATACAAGCAAGGTTAAGGGAGCCATTGCTCTCCTAAAAATTTGTATTTTATCTGTTCAAACCCTTCATTTTTCCCATGTGACTTCTCATCCAATAGATAAGGCCAAAATTTTCTTGGATGCATCATCTTTAATGAGCAAAAACTACCCTATAAGTCATTAAAGTTGTAGCAAGCTTCACTACACCCAAGAGGAGTCTCTACCTTGGTCAAATTTAACAAGCCTAACTTCATAGTAAAGGAGAAAAGGTGAAATTTATTTACACCATCAATCCTAAATCTACAGTGGAAACTAATAATTAAAATAAGAGGGATGATAGTAACTTGAATCTTTGTCCACCATCAATTCTATTAGATATATGGTAGTCACTCTTTTACATATGAGAGACCAATAGAGCCTCAATACTACACATGTCATCTAATCATTTATTGACGTTGGGTGTTAAATAAAAAGGACAAGTATATCATCATAAATCCTAGGTCCATATGGTTCATTGATCAAAGTTGATCTAATGAATATCGTCCTCTCATAGGACTAACCAAAAGGTGCCAAAAGAAAATCTTGCCATTGGTCAAGACTATGACACTTTATTGGTGTTTTGGTAATCCATGATAGGAATGAGATGATATCCTATCAAGGCAATGTTCTAAGAATATTTTTTGATGATCCTAGGTAGATGCCAGATTCAATAGTCCAAATATTTTTGGGAGAAGAAAAAAGACCGATGCAGTAAAAAAATTTGCAATTCATCCAAACCAAATGGTCAATGACCTACATCATCTCCTTTAGCCTTCTTGGTATTAAGTAGATGGGACCCCACCATTGGTTGGAGCATAAGTGTATTCTCAGCCATAACTAAGAAAGGCTCTATCATAGGTCAAAATGTGGCAAAGGTGGTTGTTGCAAACCTATTCTTACCCTTTCAAGAAAGTTCTTGGACCATACTCTTTCACATTTGATTGATCTCATGGAGGTTATCCACATGGTTGCTACATAGTTTTCTCAATAGATGTTCAAAATGAACCAACACTAGGTGATCAAAGTAGGAATGATTTGGTGATCCATGAGGGATATGGAGGGATGCTAGAAGCATCTTGCTTACAAAGACATGTAAGTCATCCAATCTTGGACTTCAATGAATCACGCTATCTTGGGAAACTCTTCAACATTTTGTCTAACCACAAACAAAGAGCTCTTATGCTAGAATGTGATCTTTATTGGGAGTAATGGCTACATGCAAACTCCTAAAAGAAAAGGAAAAGAATAATAATTAATCTCATAAAGACAATGGTCATAAAAGTGGACAAATTCACCTACCTACACCATGAGGATGTGATATTCCAAGGAAGGTAGTTGGTGCTATAAAGGTAGTTATGGCGAAAGCTCTAGTCCTAGATATGTTGAGGCTATTGTCACCAATGTAGAATAATTACATGCTCACTTTTCATGGATAATTTAATATGGATAGTTGGGGAACATAGTATAATCTCTAAATTTAAATATCCAAGCTCCTAACATTGATTATGTCTGATTTAGAGACCTTGAGGTTATAGGCATCATATATAAACTAGTCCTCCATTCATATTGGAAGGAAATTTTAGAATTACTGGTACAATTATGGAAAGTAAGAAGGAAATCCCTGTTATTTGTATAAATAAGGGTTTAAATGTATTGTAAAGGTATCATTGACCATGCTTAGTATTTAGCTTTGTAATATTTTCCTTTCATTTTTTATTTTTGTGTATAAGTTGTTCTTGATGCTTGAATAATTTGCTAAAGAGCAATGAGCCTCTTTTAGAGTTCCATATTTGTAATCTTACAACATATATGAAGAAGCTATGACTAATTTTGCTTTGTCCTACTTCTTGTGTATGTTTTAATGCTTGGGAGTGGATCAAAACTATGTTCACTTTCTAACTATTAGCAAGTGATAAATGTGTTTATTTAGTTCACTGTATATAAAAGAGGTTTAAATATTGGAACATCACCTCCTTAGCATTTAATTTTTCATACATTTACTTTTTTTTTGTAAATTCTTCTATCCCTTTTCCTTGATGAATGCAAGTAGCATAGCAAGTAGAGTAAGAAGACACATTAAAAATCATATCTTATGAGCACACCTCAGAAAAATCATGCAGGTTACCCAGTAAGTGCTCACAATGCTCGTAGAGCCTCCTGCTATATCGCTTACCATGAGGCATAGGTGTCCAAGTGCATTGGGCCATTGTCGTAGGAGTCTGAGGCACTTTGAGATGATAATTTTCAAAATATGAAATATATAAGGGGATGAATAAAGATTTATAATGCCAAATATTTTGGTTACATATTTGAAGAAAAGGAAGAAATTGAATCCAAACTCAAAAAATTGTAAAAAATTATAGAAATCAATGGAATGGGCTATGGTACCTATTTGTAAAAAAAATACTTTCTAATTATCATAATGTGTTGAAAAATGCGTCATGTTGTTTTTTAAAAATATAGGAAGAGATGGATTAAGAAAGGAAATAGAAATACCATTTTTTTCATTCTATAACCAAGACAATTTTTATATTCATCATATAAAATTTATTCCAACACTAGATACAAGAATTATTAAGGTAGAAGAAAACATTAGGAAGGAATCTATTAATCATTTCAAAGATAATTTTCTAGATGGTGGGCAAGAAAAGGACTCTAAGGTAATATTTTACAAACTATTCCATCAATTATTTTCGAGCAACAAAATAAAAGCTTGAAGAAGAAGGATTTTGTGGAGGACCTACATAAGGCAACTTCCTCTTTTCATCATGACAAGTCACACATACTTGAAGGGTTTATAAAATTATTTTCAAATTTTTTGAGATGTGTTGAAGAGATATATTTGTTGTCGTCAAAGAGGATTGGGAAAGAAAGAATACAGTAAGTGACATCAATACCACCTTTACTAAATTGGTTTCTTAAAAATGGAAGACAAAATATTTTAATAGTCTTCATCCAGTAAGCCTTTGTAATATGATTTATAGTATCATTTAAAAAAATATAACAAATATGTTGAAAAACATTCTAGATTGTGTTGTCTTAGAGGAACAAAGTTTTTTTTTCATAATAAACAAATTCTTTATGGTGTAATCATTGTATAGGAGTCCATACATTTTTTTCATTCCATTAAAAAGCTAGATATGACTATGAAATTAGATATGAACAAATCATATGATATATTTTATTGGTATTTCCTACATTATATTCTTAAAAGGTTTGATTTTGATGAAGATTTACCTGAATAAATTAGATGTTATAGCACTCCAAATATATTTTTATTAATGGATCCTCTAATGGATACTTTATGTAATTTCATGGACTCCTTATCTTCTTGTAAAAGTATTAATGAATGTTTTCTCAAAGGAAAAAATGGATAGAAAAATCAAAAGTATATAGGTTGTAGCAAATGGTCCTTCCAAATTTCATATCTAATAAATTGATGATACTCTTATTTTATATTATCCATTAATAAATGAGGTTATGGAGTTTAAATTATTATAATTATGCCATGACAAGGTTGTTGAACAATTGGTTAATGTTATAAAATCCAAAATATTTTTTAGTAACATTGCTCTAGATTTAAAATATATTATTATAAATATTTTATGGTTTAAAATTAAAAATATTCCATTCACATATTTGGGTTTTCTTTTATTGAATAAATAAAATAATAAGGAGCTTTGGGACTCAATTTTGGATATAATGAGATCTTGTTTGGCAGGTTGGAAAGGTAAAGTTATTAACCATGGTTGAAATGCTAGAACTCATAAAGACTAAATTGTAACCCATCCCTATATATGTGATGTCACTTTCAAGATTTCCAGTAGGTATAGTAGCCAAAATTGATAAAATTCAAAGATATTTTCTTTAAGAAATATATGACATAAAAAGTAGATTTCTCTTTGTAATTAAGATAGGGTTTTCAAAGGAAAAAAACTAGAGGGGCAAGCTTATGGAATTACACAATTATGAGTTTGGCCTTAGGGGTAAAACTTTGTTGAAGGTTATTTAAAGATTAAAAAGGGAAAAAATATTACTTCAAAAATATATAGGTACTCTTGATGCAATAAAATTATAAATGAAAAAAATCCTATCTAAATGATCACCAACATGAAACTTATTTTTATATGATTTATTATTTATCAAGAAACATAGTATATGGTCAATTAGTGAGGGATATTCTACAAAAAAAAATCCTAATGATTTATTGAAAGATTATCCTATTATTTCTAATTTAAAATAGCAATCATTATCTCAAACATATCTAGCATTTCCAAGTATCAAAGATTATATTTATGTGAGCAACAACTCTAGATCATGAATTTATGTTAGTAACTTGCTTGAAGGAGAGAAGCTCAAACAAATAGTAAGTGTGATTCAAATATGCTTCATGAGTTTTATTTAACTATTTTTATACAAAAGCATGAGTTGGTTTGAAATATGTCAGAATATGGTGGACACAGTCAAATTCGGACATGAGAATTTATAATTTTACACTCTTAATGATTTTATTGGAAGAATATTTGTTCATTGGAGTCCCTCTCTAATGTCTCAAAATTCCCTTGGTTAGTATTACAAAGCAATATTCTTATAGGAGAGAGTCGACAAAAAAGTATATCATGAATATCTCAAGTTTGTCTTATATGAGAAGGATTTAGAAACATTAGATCATCTCCTTCTTCATTGTTCCTTTGTTTACACCACTTGGACTTATTTTAAAAAATATAAGAATGTATTGGGTAAATCCCTCAACATTCAAATATCTAATGAAATGTTTGATTAGGTATTTCAAATCTGAAGCACAATATGTTCTATGGAGGATTGTTCTGGCCATTGTTTTTTAGATTTTATAGCTTCCAAGGAATAATAGAATTTTCAAAAATAAATTTCAAAATCATGTCCAAGTTTAGAATTATAATATTCCATCTCTTCTTGAATGTTTATAAAAATGATGCTCATCATGGGATGTCTCAATTGTAAAAATAAGAGATGCTAGTGTATTGGTTACAAGATTTGAACATACATGGAAGGGTCATCTGTGAAAATGGAGTTAACACAAAGGATTTACTTCGATATATGGTTAAATAGTAATGGAATAAGTTGGGCTCATCAAAATCAATTTTGATGGTGCTTCCAAAGAAAATATAAAAAAAAGCTAACGAAGGAGGTTTTTTTCAAAATAACTATGAAAAATTTCTTCCCACTTACCCAAAATCATATGGAACATCAACTGACAACTATGTAGAGACTAGAGTACTCATTATAGGGATAAAAATAACAATTTAAAGGATGAAAATTATATCAGTTGAGATAGATTCATAAATTATCATTAATGCTATCAATAAAAATAGATGATATTATTGGAAAAATATAATATTATTGTTAATATTCATTAACTATTATTGGAGGCAATCTCTTAGAAATGTGATCATATCTATATAGAACCAAATTAGGTATTCTCATCTCTGTATTTATGAAATTTAAATTTTAGAAGGTAACTAGTTAAGTACTATTTTATCTCTCAATGAAAAATGATGTGAAGAATCTATTTCTAAAAACATAATAGTTTTAGGAAGGCGAACAATATATTTTATAGAAAAGGAAATGAAAAATATTTTTTATAAAAATAAAATCTAGATATGGATTAATTAACTTGATAATATATAATGCTTTGGTATTTTTATGGGAGTGATCCCTAATAGAAGCCAGTTATAGCTTACATACACATGTATGTATGTAATATTTATGTAAAAGAAATATTTGTAATTGGTTGATAATAATTGATATTGGATGTTTATATCAAAAAAATCTTATAGTTTCCTAGCTACGGATTCTTGTATGCATATAACTTTATTAGAATATTGTTTCATGCAATGTCATTTTCAACATGTTGTGAGACTACTATTCTATGGAATTTAACCTTTTTTCTTAGATAAAGAAGGTGTTTTGAAAGTTATCCCAAACCTTAATATAAAAAGGGACTTAAAGATTCTAGGTTAACACCTAGAAAATTAAACAAGAGAAACAACAATCGAGAAAGAAGATCGCCCAACCCCAAGCTAGCTAGCCCATTAAACAACAAACATGAGTGAACTACATCCCTCAAAAAGAGCTAGACAATAATCTAGAAAATAGAACCATTAACCCACCTAAAGAACTAAGTTAATATACAAGAGAACTAAATACCCATAGGCTTAGGGGTTGAGTTATCCTTATGTTGCTAAAACAAATCATGATTTTTAGTAGCAAAAGCAATCACAACTTGCAGGGATCCTAGAACTACCTGAAGCTTATCATCCAACAACCTGAGAAGAGGTTGGACAATAGGGGACTTGAGTCCTATAGAGGGAGATATATCATTAACTTCCACAAATTCCACCAATATTTTAACTTTTTTCTTCATAGGTAAAATTTCATCCAAATTAGAAATCTCTAGAGAGGTCAGAGAGGCATCTAACTTCATCACCTTCAACAAAATCTATTTAGAGAAACGCGTTCAACCTATTTTGATGCCACTGGGAGAAGCTCCCTTTGTTCGTATATTTGGCCTTTCCTTTCATGGACAAGAAAGTAGTCTTGAAATGATCCATATTAGAATCCTCATATTCATTTGAAAATCTAAATAACATCATAGGTGTATCAAGGACCAAGGGAATTGTTTCGAATTCAATTTTTGCCAATACCTCATACATTGTAGTTCCTTTGGATTTAGCTATATATTCAAATGTGAGTAAAATTAAGCCTTGGTGGATAGGGTCCAACGCTTTCCCACCCCTCACATCTCTCAAATTCTTTGCTAGAGAATAGAATAGAAATGATAGAATATTCAAGACCCTATTTCTCCTGAGTTTATTTAAAAACATCATGTGGAATATTTGAATCACCTCTTTGTTTACATCCAACGTGAAATAGTCCATATTCACAAAAATTATTTGATCCCAAGGAGATTTGAGAGCGTTATAATCATAACCATTTTGCAGACTCAAGAAGTATTCACTGACATCAAAAAAATTGATCTCCCATTTTAGGTAATATTTTTTTATTATGCTAGGAACCATCAATTGGTAGACCCATTACTTCCCCCATTAAATCCATCAATAATTGGAACTCCAAACCCCTAGCTTGAACCTCACCTCTTATCTAGGAATGCATCATCACTCTGGATAAACCCTTGTGGTGTCCATGAAAGCACAAGAGGTAGTTCAAGAGATAACCCTTACGTAAAATTATTTCGCTAATAAATTGGTTCAACAAGAACCTTCAACGCTGACCTTTAGCCCATCTCACACCACCAAAAGTGGGCAAAAAACCAAGGCACACACCATAATTTCAAAATATCAAAATAAACCATCTTTAAATAGGAGCAAGTAAGTAACACCTCATGAACCTAGATAGAAGGCTTTAGCAATATATTGAAGTCCTTACCATGAGACACAGAGCCACTAACAAAGAGATACCCATTTTGAAAATAATGGTGATAGAATTTACAACCGAACTCATAAGTCCCCCAAAATATCTTGGGCTTGACATAATTACCCACTATCCAAGCATGAGATAGAAGTATTTTTCCATGCAGGATCTATAGAAGGAGAAACCAATTTCTAAAACTGACAAGGAGCTCCAAGGTGTCACTAGAAGTTCAAAAGAAAACCATCCTTGAAAAAATACGAGAATCCTACCAGTACCAAGATAGAGCTTAAGCCAAATCTCAAAATAGATTATGAATAAAAGCTTCAAGCGAATAATGAGGTGGTCCAATCAGAATAAGTGGTCCAACTATTTCCATAAAACTGATCCACATCAATTGTGTGGCTCTGCCAACACATGAGGATGATGACATCGAGTCTTTTCCACACCTGATTGTTGAAAAACATACACAAACCAGATTTGGCACTTAGGATAAACTTACAACAATGATGAAATAAGACAAGTAATATAAACCACTTGGAGGCCACATGAACTTGACCTCTATTTGGGACATCAAACTCCAACTGCCCCCATAAACTACCCATCAATTATAACAAGTTTCAAGAAAATAATCTAGAAAAACTATGCCACCTTTCTAGAACCTATCTACACCAACACCTTACCTTATCCTTTATCATAATATACCATTCTATAGAGAGCCTAAGGAAATATGGAGTTCCATACCGTTAGCCCTTTTTGGGAAAAGCCTAAATTAGCCATTAAATCTAGCCCTTTTTGGAAAAATCCTAAATTAGCCATTAAATCTACCATATTGTTCCCTTCTCTAAAAATATTCTTGATTGGTGAAAGCACGAGGATACGGAAACAAAAAAGGAAAAACTCCCAAGCACGATGCAAAATTGAAACTAAGCTTAACGCTAAATCCTACGAATTAAAAATGCATGAAATGGAGAAAGCATGAATTGAAACTCGAAATGAAATAACAGCCCTTCTCTTTTTATTGATGTATTTCACAACTCGGTTACAATTCGCATCCTCCCTTTTCAAGGGCGAGGAGCGTTAGATTCATCTCTTGGTTACATCCATGGATAGCCTTCCTTCTTCCGCGTGCCCACATGTAAGATGGGCGGACCAAAACGTCACCGCCGCTTGTGTCTACGAATGTTGATTCCTTGCTGCTCCTCCGATGTTCCGATCCTACGTTCAAAGAAATAGAAGATGATCAATAGCACCTGCGGATGAAACAAAGCATGCAATCCCCAAGCCTACGATAAATGAATGAGAAAAATGAATTAAACTATGACCAAAATAAATCCAAATGCTCTAAAAATTTGATAGGGGTATCAAGATATCACCAGGAGGGCACTACAAAAAGAATAGTCGGGAAATTCCTCGCCGATTTGAATTCGTTCCGGGGTGGGACGAATTCACCTGCAACAAAATGCCGAAAAGGTACTGTCCCCAATGTCCTACCTTGGAAGCTCCAAAAAACCTACAAACTTGGGGTTAGCTAATTGGGGGCATTTTGGGAAGACCCAGATGGTCGGATTTTCCCAATTTGACCTCCATCAATAGGAATTTGATGATGCTTATCTGCAAGTTAGTGAGAGCGAAAACGTGATAGCATAATGGCAATTAATCAAAACGAAATGAAATCAAAATTGTAAACTATCTAAACAACATAGAAATCAAATGCAAGAAATGAAAATGATAGAAAGGAAAATATGCTACATGTTCCCAATCATTCCTAAAAAGGGCGATTAGGCCTTCAGCAGTGCGGGGCGCCCTAGCGGGCCACCCACCGTTTGGGACCTGATTTCGGCACCAATCCACTTGGGATGGGTCCAAAATCCCTTACAAGGTGTTGTCGACAGATTGGGTGGTATTCTATGGCCAAATGTCGGGTTTTGGGCTCAAGATTCGACCTTCCAATAGTCACCCGATGACCTCCCCTCTAAAGGAGATCAAGGATGTGAAAGGCGCAAATCCAAAAGGTGTGAGGCGTGTAAATAAAATGGCAGCACTTCGTTGCTCTAAAATGCTCCTTCTCTGTATATTTTGGGGTGAGGAAACTCACCAATTTATAGACTTGGAGGTCTCTTGAAATGGGCATGCAGAGGCGCCACATGGCGACCCATGCCCTCCCGGGGGGAAGGAGATTCCTCCCTGAATTGGGACTTCATGACTGACCTTGCAAATGCCTCTAACGCTCGAAAACGCTCACCCATACTCCCATGCGATGAAGGAAGCGTTGAGTGGCGGATCTGAGCTGCCATTTGTCAAGATTTGACTTTTTTCCCATCAAACCTACAATTCGCCCCACCCTAGGGCGAATTCAGAATTCATCCCTGGGTGGGGCGAATCCCAGTTTGAATTCATTCCAGGGTGGAACGGATATTGAGCAAAGTGCCTGAAGGTGCCAAATTGATCTCTGACCTTCCAAAACTATTGTGGGAGTGGTTAGGACCACTAGTTTAACCTTTTGGGGGCTGCCCTTGGGGCTGTGTGTGTCAAAGCGATCAGTGTTTGCAGTCACATAATCGGATTGGTGTTGTTTTGGTGTCTACAGATGCCCCTTTTTGGGATGCGCTGTGCATGGCACAGTGTCGAGCAAAAATAGATAACCAAAGCACTAATGATTAGGGTTTCTCAGTAACCTAACCAAATTTTGATGCCCCAAGCATGAAAAGGGCATGCATTCTTGAATCCTTGCTTCTGACGAGCGAAGGAACTCAGTTCAAGTGTTAACCTTTTTCGGTGAGGTGTTACTTGAGCTTGGACATTGATCAGTCATGAATAGGCAAAGGGCGCAACCTTTTGTCTGTGGGAACCTTGAGTTCATGATTCATGAATGCCAAGTGATTGATCAGCTTGTGATTATTGCTTGTTTACTACCCCAAGCAGGGGCATGATTGTCTTTGTCAATGATTCTTTGAATGCATGCTATTTCCATGATTGGGTGTGTATTTGTTGATTGGTGGCTAAGTGTGACTACCCCCTCGAGCGACGAATCGATGAGGGAATGACCTACATGAGAAAAGCGACGAGTCACTTGACCCAAGATGACTTAGGTAAGGGTGCCTTCAGAGATTTATCTTTGAATTGTGTGCAGTTTTCTGACATTTAGACCTATTTTTGGTGGGTGTTAACCCTTTTGGCGACGCCATTTGGAGCTGAAATTGTCAAAAATTCGTCTTCCCGTGGAGCGGTCCGGCCATGGTGGCCTTCTTAGGGAGTAGGATGGTGATGATTTATAACCCCGATGTCTATTTTGGATGCCAAGAATGTCAGGCATGAAGGCGCCTTCGTTCGGCAACTCTATTGCTATTTTTGGGTGGGTTTTGACCCTTTTGGTGACGCCGTTTGGGGATGAAATTCTCGAAGATCCGTCTTCCCGTGGAGTGGTCCGGCTATGGTAGCCTTCTTAGGGAGTAGGATAGTGAGGATTTGTGACCTCGACATCTATTTTGCATGCCCGAAATGTCAAGTGCAAAAGCACTCTCATTGGACAGGTTTATTGCTACTTTTGGTGCATTTTGTGCATGTTTTTGCTATTTTTGAAATTTGTGTGCTGAATTCGTTCCAGGGTGGGACGAATTCCTATGTAGTATTCATCCCAGGGTGGAACGAGCGCTAACCAGAGCGCTCGTTCCAGGGAGGAACGATTACAGGCTCAAAAAGCCTATTTAAAGGCCAAAACTAGGTTTTGGGCTCATTTGCACTTGTTTTTTCTGGCGATTTGGAGCTCTGAGGAGGAGGAGGTCAATTCTATGAAGCGAAGCGCTACCGAATTTCTCCCGACACTATGAGTGCACAAACCGGATCGAGCGATGGAGCCGAAGCGAGACCAGTAAGTGCTCCTTAGCGTTATTGCTTTTGTTATATGTTTTAAAATTGCAAGTGATTTGTTTAATTTTCTTTGTTATGTTGCTTTTCAAAATTAAAATTGAAACCCTAAAACTGAGCTGAACACAAACCAAGACTTAGCTTAAAACTGAGCGAAAAACGTAGTTAAAACCTAGGTGAATTTTTTTTTTTTGAATTTAATGTTTTTGTGTTGTTTTCTTTTGCAGGTTGTGAAGAGCCGGTATCGTGTACCTACTGCTTTCACGAAAGCACGGGGGCACTAACTGTGGCTGACTGGGAGTGGCTTGATGCCCTTGGGCTCAAGCAGGTGGCTCGACTAGAGCCTGTGGTCGTGGATCGGGCCTATCTGATGGCCCTGATCAACCTGTGGGATCCTCGGACCAACACCTTCCATCTCCCAATAGGGGAGATGACAGTGACCTTGGAGGATGTCTATCGGCTTCTACGGATTTTGATAGATGGACTGCCGATCAGGACGACGCCACGGGATCAGAGATAGCGGTGCTGATACGATGCTTCGGGCATGGGGAGGAGTTGGGGGTGGATGGTCCAGTGGAGATGGCAGAGGTTGACTGCCAGATGGGCGGGATTCTGGTTCGATGGTGGTTTGAGAGGGGGGTGTTGGGAGTGAGGCACGCATTGCTTATGGGCCTCATTTCCAACATGTTGCTACCTGACTCATCAGGTGCGAGGTTCTCATGGAACCTACTGGATGTGGTCTATCGGCTGGTGGAGTGTTCGACGTAGGAGCCTTTGGTCCTGAGATGGGGACAGACGCTATTGGTGCAGCTCTATGGGGAGCTATATGAGGTCCACTGTTAGAGGCGAAAGGGGATCAGTTGTAGCTATCTGCTATAGAGTTGGGGTTGGTAGCACATAGCGGTGGAGAGACTAGGGGGGTTGCCATGGATGATGCGGGTGGAGATGGTGGATAAGGATATCGGTTATGCGGCTCTGTGGCGGTGGTCTGAGGAGTAGGGACAGAGTCGACGGTGGGCAGGTGTTGTAGGGCACTATGTCGATGCCTTCATTGGGCTTACTCTAGGGGAGGTGTCTTGGCACCCTTATCGGGACTGTCCATCCTAGCCAGAGGTTGGAGAGTGTCTCTGATGGGTACATAGGGAGCAATGGTTGATTCGATGGCATGGGACCGAGCATGAGTTCTTCCCTTACAGCCGGGTGACACGATAGTTTGGGGTGCGCCAGGGGTTGCCTGGTGAGCCCATGGTCTATCGACATCGGGGGGATGAGAGGACTCTAGATCGATCGGTCATCGTGCCACTAGGTGAGGATTCAGATGTAGTGATCGACGTCCCGGATGTGGATGACATCGGGACTACCGTAGAGTATGACCAGTGGTGGGTACTAGGCGATGGTGGGGAGAGGGGCCACTGGGAGGCATGGAGGTAGCAGCCATGGGTGGGAGGGTGTCGAGGCACCAGGAGATGCTTGGGGAGCTCCTCGGGAGGATGCAGATATGGTGGAGGTGGAGGATGAGGATGTGGGGGTTTTAGATCAGTTGGAGATGCAGGACATCACGGAGCAGTGGGAGCTAGAGCAGGCTGCTGTTCCAGATATGCCTATGCCTCAAGTGAAAGTGGAGGACATGGAGTCTAGGCTACATGGAGATTGCACGGTTGGCGGAGCTGCTACGGAGGTGGGATGAGGAGTTGGGGGAAGCTTTGTAGGAGAGGGATCTCCTACGGGCTCAGCTGGTAGAGCGAGAGAGCGCATTCATTGCGCACCATCGAGGGGATGGGGACACCAGTGCTGCATAGGAGAGGGATCTCCTACGGATGTAGCTGGCACAGCGCGATGATGCAGTAGCTTACTACCATCGGTGGGAGGGGAGTGGTTGCGGGAGAGATTGGTCTCGATGGGAGACAGATTGGTCTCGACATCGGATGGATATGGAGGGAGAGATTATCCACCTCGGTGGGTGGTTACCTGAGCCCTCGGGAGGTGGGTCTTCACGTCGAACGAGGGGCAGTGATACTGAGCAGTCAGCATCATCTCATCATAGGCGATTGGATGAGGGAGGGGGTAGTAGGCGTGATGCGGGGGCTAGCAGCAGCCGCCCTGAGGGGTCCCATAGGACCCACACCATGGGGGTAGTTCTCGTCGCACCGATCCTGCATGATCATGGTGGCCGATGCCTTAGGCTTGGGGGTTTTGAGATTTTGGTGCGAGGTCAGAGGACCAGCTCTTTGTAGCCTGTGGGCATTTTTGCTGATATATATATACAGACTTTATTTTGTTTATGCGCATGTGATGATTTGATTTTATGCATGATTATTGATGAATATGGATGTATGCATGTTAAGTTATAGTGATGAATGCATATGTTGTGCTAAAATGTGAATGTTTGTAATTGATATGATATGCAAATGGAATGGATGAATTGAATTTGTGATGTTTGGTAGGCACACCATAGACTGTTTTAGAACTTTATGGCTTTTTGTCCTAGGCGATTGCTGCGGTGAATAGCTTTGTAGGCATACATGTTTTTTTTTTTTTTGGTATGGCGAGACTAAAATATAGCAAGTTGGTTTCAAATGTAGTTAAGGTTTTCTGAGATTCAGATGTTTTAACTAACTAGCCATGACTGTACTTTATCTCACAAGACTTTTGACCAAGGTATGAATCGGACTTGTTTTGGACCAAGTTATTTCACATCCCTGTGTGTGCAATTGAGTTCATTTATGTGGTGTTGGTCAGGATACCGCCAATGCCAGATAGGCTATCAACCAAACCTGTACTGAGGATCACCCGATTAATTCCACTAACTCCTTTGTTGTATTTAGGTAGATTAATCTGCGGTGCTATCGTAGGATACCATAAGCTAGCTCATCCACATGCAAACATTGATCTGCACACAAGTTAATGTGACAGATATATCGTCATGCGGGAGGTTTACCACCAATGACCGATAGGCTATCAACCAAACCGATATCGAGGTTTGCCTCATGACCTGTCGGAATGCTGAGAGTTCCAGGGATTCAAGTTCAACTCCCTTCTTTTCTTCAATTGTATTGGGATACTTGCTCTTTTGTAGTGATAAAAATCACTGTTTATTTTTGTATTATTTTTTTTTTTTTTTGAGCAAGGGATTAGGATGTGGAGTGATGAGAATCACTATTGTTTGTGCCTTTCTTGAGGTATGCACTTTGGTTGTGATGTCAACTTTTTTGGAGTTTTGACGTTTGCAAATTGTTGATGTTTTGCAACTTTTGAGAACTTGGGATTCTTGGGGAATTGGGTAGGGAGGATGCTTGTCCTTTTGCCAACTCTCAGCATTCTTGGGGTCATTCGCACAGGGGGATGAGCAAGATAACCGTTTCGCTTATGGTGACCTGGATTGCTTTGCAGGGTTCATCTTTCATTCACACAACTTGGGAATTTTGTTATATGTTTTAACTTGTGCTGGGATGCTACGTAACAAGGTGTGATCCAAGTATAATTCTACCTACGTAAAATCTGTCTGACTTGGTACAGTATGTGGCTAGACAGCTAATGATGACTGAATGATGAAAACTCTCGATACATTAGAAACAACTGACTATGATGTGGGAGAATAACGTGAATGGCGGTTATAGGCGATGAACTATTGATAAAGCAAAAAATGTGGAAGATGATGGTTTTTGCCAAGTAATGACAGTCTATGGTGCTGCGACCTGTATGACCACAAATATGCACTGTATGGATGTGATGCTTAATGCAGCTATATATTTTTGTATTTTTGAGGGATTGATGTTTGTGAGTATGTAGATGAGATGCAAAAGAACTCTGTACTGTTATGACGATGTTGCGTATGCATGGAAATGAGATGCAAATTTTTGTTATTTTTGATGATTATATTGTTTTTGAATTTTTCTTGTTTTTGACCAAGCGATTATGGGAATCCTTGGAGCCTTTTGGGTTGACCAAGCGATTATGGGAATCCTTGGAGCTTTTTGGGTTGACCAAGCGATTATGGGAATCCTTGGAGCTTTTTGGGTTGACCAAGTGATTATGGGAATCCTTGGAGCTTTTTGGGTTGACCAAGCGATTATGGGAATCCTTGGAGCTTTTTGGGTTGACCAAGCGATTATGGGAATCCTTGGAGCTTTTTGGGTGGGCTATGGCTCCTTTAAATATGGAATGGCCGCAAGTGACTGATGTTCAAGGGTTCTAGTTCCTTGATTCCATCAAGAGAGGCTAGCCGGTATGTTCCAGGTCCTATTTTGCTATCAATTACATATGGACCTAACCAATTTGCCGTGAACTTGTCCCTTAGATGGGATGACAAACTAGAGTTCTGTTGGTTTTCTTTTAAGACCAAGTCACCAATCCGAAAGTCCCTCAGGTGAACTTTCATGTTGTATGCTTTCTTAAGTCGCTCTTGATAGATACGTAAATGCTCGAGAGCATTAACGCGTCGTTCATCAAGCAACGTAAGCTGGTCTAACCGGGCCTGCCACGCAGTGTCATCATCGATGAACTCTTGCATTGATATGCACAGGGAGGGAATCTCCAACTCGAGAGGCATGACTGCCTCGGAGCCATACACGAGCAAAAATGGAGTGGCCCCGGTGGGCGTCCGAATGCTAGTGCGATAAGCCCATAGGGCAAGTGGGATTTGGATGTGCCAATCCTTATGACTGTCTGCGACTATCTTTTTAAGGATAGCAACTAGCATTTTGTTTGATGCCTCTACTTGCCCATTTGCCTACGGATAATAGGGTGTCAAAAAACTATGCTAAATTTTGTACTTTGTGGTCAAAGCATGCACATCTTTGTTCTTGAATGACGTCCCATTATCCGAGATTATCTTGGATGGAATACCAAAATGACATATGATGTTATGCAAAATGAACTCCACAATGCGGGGTCCAGTCGTAGAGGTTAGCGGAACCGCTTCCACCCACTTGGTGAAATACTCTGTGGCCATTATGATAAACGTGTGATGGTCGAACGATGTAGGGGAGATCTTTTCGATGAGATCTAAGCCCCACTACAAAAATGGCCAAGCCGACTGGATCGATTGCAAGGCCTAGGAAGGTACGTGTGTCAAATTAGCATGGTGTTGACACTTCATGCACTTCCTGACATACGCGCAACAATCTCGCTCTAAATATGGCCAATAATAGCCCATGCAAAGGATGCACTTTGCGATGGCCATACCGCTGAAGTGGCCACCACATGTACCATCGTGTGCTTGGGTGATTGCCCAAGCAGACTCCTGTTGGTCTAAGCAATGAAGGAGGATTCCTTCATAGCTACGACGGTACAAAATGTCTCCTAACAAGACATACTTTGCCACTTTCTGCTTGAGTGCTCATTTTGTGGCATGCATCAATCCAAGCGGGAGGTTACCTAACTTGAGGTAGTCCCTTATGGGGGAATACCAATCCTGCTGATCCGAAGCCTCGATGGTATGAACAACCAGTCCCTCTTGAAGTTCATCCCTAGCAAAAGCTGAGCGGGAGAGAACTTGTAAGAATAGCGTTGTGTTGCTATTAAGGGGAGTAGGGGAGAACAAGGACCCCCAGTTGGCATGTTTCAGACGATCATGGATTCGAGAGAACTTGTCCATGGATGGCTCAATCTGGATCAAGTGGATTCCTGGCGTTAAATCGGAGCTTGCTCGCTCCATCACTGATTGCGATAGTGTTTTGACTTGAATGGTTGTCATATCACCAAAAATGTCTTGCGGGATTAGCGACCCCAAAGAGGCCATAGTGTCTGCAAAATGATTCGATGACCGAGGGAGTGCCTCAATGTCGTACCATTCAAGCTTTGCCAGGAATTTGTCCACAAGGGCTTTGTAGGCCTACAGAACTGGGCATTTGCATTGGAATACCCCTTTGACTTGATTGACGATTAACAGCGAATCACCAAAGATGTTCAATCATTTAATGTTCATGGTGATTGTTGTCTGAAGACCTATGAGCAAGGCTTCATACTCTGCATTATTGTTGGTGCATGGGAAATTTAATTTAAATGACAGGGGCATTGGAGCGCCCTACGGTGTGAAGAATACTATTCCCATGCCACCACCTTGCTCACATTTAGAACCATCGAAAAATAGGGTTATGTCGGCCTGTGACTCAGGCTCATCATAATCTGGAGATTCTGAGACATGGAAGACCCCATCATCGGGTAGTTCTATAGTCAAAGGCTGGTCGTCTTCGAGAGGAGCCTCTGCTAGTTGATCGGCTATGACCTGACCTTTTATGGATTTCTGTCCGATAAACTCTATGTCAAATTCTGTCAACAACATGATCCATTTTGCCGTGCGACTACTATGATAAGTACGACTCATCATGTACCGCAATGGATTCTCCTTAGACACAACATACGTCTTGTTGCTCAGCATGTAATGGCACAGCTTTTTGGTAGCAAACACCACTGCCAAGCAGAGTTTTTCAACGTATGCATAGTTAAGTTCATAGCTGACCAGGGTGCGGCTAAGATAGTAAGTAGCCTGTTCTCTATGAAGTTCATTCTTCTGGGCTAACATGGCTCCCAATGCCACCTCAATAGTCGAGATGTATAAGTAGAACGACACTCCTGGTCTAGGTGGTGCCAATACTGGCGACGAAGCCAAGTATTGTTTGATGTCGTCAAAGGCTGACTGGCACTCGTCATCCCAGTGAAATGCTACCCCCTTGTGCAACAACTTGTTCATTGGTCGGCACTTGTCAGATAGCTGCGCTATGAAGCGCTTGATCGACGTGACCTTTCCTTGCAGGCTTCTGAGCTGCTTGATGGTAGTTGGGGGAACCATTTCAAGGATTGCCTTGACTTTGTTTGGGTCCACCTCGATGCCTCATTTTGAGACTATGAAACCCAAGAGCTTTCCAGATGTGACGCCAAAAATGCACTTCTTGGGATTCAGTCTGACTTTATGCTCCATGAGGCGATCGAGGATCTTGCTTAAGTCACCGAGATGATCCGAGCGCAAAAGAGATTTGGCCAACAAATCATCCATGTAATCTTCCAAAGTCTTGTGCATGTAATCATGGAAGATGTATGTCATGGCACGTTGGTAGGTGGCACCAACATTTTTAAGGCCAAAAGGCATGACCTTATAACAAAATGTTCCCCAAGGCATTGTGAACGCCATTTTAAGCTGGTCCTCGGGATTGATACAAATCTGATTGTATCCCGAGAAACCATCCATGAGGGAAAGCATTTCGTGACCCACTGTAGCATCTACCAATGCATCGATGCTCGACAAGGGGAAATCATCCTTAGGACTCGCTTTGTTTAGATCTCAAAAATTAGTGCATATGCGAATCCTCCCGTCAGGCTTCTTGATGGGCACCATGTTGGACAGCCATGGTGGATAATCCATGCAGATGACAAACTGTGCATCCAACAACTTTTGCAATTCATCTTTGACCATTAAGGCCACTGTTGGGTGCATCTTGCATAGTTTTTGCTTAACTGGCTTGACTGTCGGATCAAGCGTTAGATTATGCGTGACTAGCTGTGGGTCTAGCCCCGACATGTCTCTGTATGACCATGCAAAAACCTCCTTCTTCTCTTTGAGAAGGGCAATGTAGTCGGCTTGCTCTTCGAGGGATAAACTTACCCCTAGCTTGATGATCTATGGATTCATTGGATCTGAGCCGATGTCTACGTCAGTCGTCTCCTCGACCGACATGTGGGATCCGTCTTCCAACTGATGTGGAGTTGGGATCAAGTGGATATCATTTGCTGAGTTTAGATCATCGTTAGGAACCTCGGGTCCCTCTTCAACATGGCAGATATCCTGAGTTGGCCCAGGGGTAAAATGGAGCATTTCATCAAAATGCCAATACTCGGATGGGGATGGAGGGGAATTGATGCGATCCTAGTCTATGGCATCTATGTCTAGATACAATGACTGTGCTGGATCGGCCGGATTGTGGATGGGGGCGGTTAAATCAATGGAGATCATGTTGATGAAATGATTTTGGTCTCCATTACCGTGGGTGTGGTTACTCGGACATCCTGGATGCTCTCGATGCTCTGGATCTGGCTCTAGAGGGACGGGCACGAATGGATCGGCCCTATGTGTGGATAGGAAGATAGGGTCTACCCTTGACACTGATGTCACTATAGGGTCTCTGGGTGGAAGGTGCTCTTCGTATGCCCAGAGTAGCGGATCCAACACTTGGTCCCACCGTGCTGGGTCTACGTACCACTCATGCCCTGGCACTATGTTTAATTGTTCAAATATGTCGTTAATCTCCAAGGGGCGTCGATGTTGCATCTACCGCATGTGATTAAGATATGCCATCTCTGTTTCATCTTCATAATCACTATCGGAGATCCAAAGGCCTTCGTTGGCTCCGACTGCTTGTGGTATTAAAGGCTCACCTTGCTCAAGCAAATTAATGTGGTCCCACCTAGGTTGTTCCGCTCTCTACGGGGGGACTTGATTTCCTTGGAGCGGTGCTTGCTCGATGGGAGCATCCAGGGGGAACATTGTCAAGAGGCTTTCTTGATATTCATCCATGGGGATCACCTGTGAGTGATCGCTATCTGATTCGAAGGGGTCATACGATGTTGGTTCATACTCCGACTCATCCTTCGAGGACCCTTCTTGACATTGTCTAGACCTTCCTTGAAAATGAGCTCTCGAGATTTCTCCTCTCTCGAGCGAAGGGAAGGGATTGTTAGAGCCAACAAGGTTGATTGTCGTTAATGGGAGATAATCCCTCAATGTATATGTGGTGTTAGGGTTGGCATATGGATCTGATGCCAATCCCCCCTTGTTGCCTATCCCTAGGCCTTGCATGTTCTCCACCAAGATGTCCAAAGGGAGGGGGTGGTTGAACCCTACTCCCGACTTGTCATATGGCATTTGGTATCTTGGTTGGCAAAGAACACGTATCCCTTGCTCATATCGGCCTAACCCATATCCGTGCCAATTGCATTGGCCAAGGTATCTCAGAGCAAAGTCTGGGTTAGACAAATAGTTGACATTTTCAGCAAAAGGCTCTTCATCTTCGTCCTCTTGCGTGCATGGTGCAATGCCATGATCAAGGCCCCCATACACAAAGTTTGTCTGATTCGACGGGTAGCCTAGGGGAACAATAGTGCCAATGGGAAGGCGAGGTCTCCCCATGTCCTGCATGGACTCTAGTGTGGGTGTTGCTACAATATTCCACACCAGATACTCCCCCAGGCCCGTATTGGCCATTTCAACGATGATCGTTGGTGGTTGAGGGGGAGGGAATGGAAGTTCTCCTTGAGTCCACTCCATGTCGGGTGGGCCAGAAGCCTCGACTTCCATCCGGCTAGGCATCTCCTCAGTAGAGATAGTTGATACTGATGGCAATGTCTCTTCCAAAGGTTCTGCCTCTTCCAGGGGTTTCTTCCCTTTGTCCTTCTGTTTGGCCCCCATAGATGACGTCGTTGGTGGAGGACCAGATGATGAAGATGAACCCGACTGGGATTTTGAAGAACTTGTTAATGGGGATGCCTACGAAATCGGACCTTGTTTAGATGGATTTAACTAAAAATCCAAATGCGTTGATGGCAGGGTCGATTGCGGCATCACCTACACCGCATTACAATACTTGAAGGGTTCTAAGTCCGTCGGGACTACATGCACCTCCCCTTCAAATGTATACTTTAAACATTGGTGAGCTATCGAAGGGACACACTTCATGTCCCTGATCCATGGCCGACCCAACAAGATGTTGTAGGCCATCTCACCCTCCAATACGTGGCACAATGTGGGTATGGTCTTTTGTCCCACTTGGATTGGTAGGACTATTGTGCCGACTGTCGAGCAGATTGCGTCATTGAATGCTCGCAGAGTGTAGGTGGAAGCTGTGATGTGAGATGCGAGCAACTTCAGATGCTTGAGAGCCGTAGTTGTGATGATGTTGTTGGACGAGCCAGTGTCTATCAACACCCTCTTGTATGGGATCCCGTTGACCCGCATGATAACGTGCAAGGGTGGATCCGCCATGTCATCAGTCACTGATCTCAATTCATCTTCTCAAAATGTGATGACCGGCTCAGTGCATCATTTTACATGCCCCACAAAGTTGTTGAAAGAATTTGTCTCATGGGGCTGCAACTCGATGGCTTTCAAAATCTCCATTAGAGCTTCCCGATGGGGTGTAGATTGTTGTATAAGCTCGTATATGGAGAGCCTAGCCGAGGTGGTCCTCAAACTCTGAGTTAGTTTGGTCCGAAGTGTGGCCACCGGCTTAGGCAGAGGAGGTTGTGCAAGGTGTTGTTGTGGTTGCGAAGTTGTTGGCACCTCTCCTGCCATTGTCGCAGGAGCATTCATGCTCGGATACCTCCTGTTTCGAGTCACTATACTGATCATCCCTACGTATCCCTGCATGGGGCAGTTCTATGTGACCTCGTTAACTTGTAGGGTCTTTGCCTACGGAGCATGAGCAGGCAAGGGGTCTTTGAAGACCTCCATTTGTTGATTGCTTGGTGCGACGGGATTATCCATCGCTAGGGTCTTGTTATCAATTAGGTCTTGCACCAAGCCCTTAAATTTCCAATAGGCATTTAGGTCATGTCCCTGCCGCCTATGGAACCTATAGTACAAGTCCTCTCTATACCCCTTAGGCTTGGGTGCGTTGGGATCTATAGTCTGAATCTCTGGTAGGTTGATTAAGTTTTCCGCTAACAAGCGGTCAAACAAGGAGTCCCTGGACTCTATGTAGGGTGTGAATTGTCGCCTAGGGCGATGCTGCTGACCCTGTTCTTGCCTCTAATTTTCTCTGTCATAGTTGTTGGGAGGCACTGCTTGATAATTAGCCTTTTGAGGCTGAGTTGCTTGCACAGGTTTAGGGACGTTGATTGCAACTTGGTTAACTGTAACGGGTTTTTGTTGCGTGGTCCCAGCTTTAGTGTTTTTAGTCCACTCTTTTTTCTTAGGTTTGGCTATCTCGCCATCCTGTATTTTGATCTCTTCAATAATTTTGGCTTGTGCCAGAGCTTCTTCTAAGGTGGCATATTGTTGTAGCTGCAATAGCATAGAGATCGATCTCAAACAACTTTTGGAGAACATCTGAGTGAGGTCGGACATAGGAGGGAGGTAGGGCAGCTTTGAGAGCAATGTCCTCCATCGATTCCCGTAGGCCACCATGGTCTCCTCCTCATACTGCCTGAGGCTGGCTAAGTCACTTAGTGACGCCTTCTTCTTGGTATTGAAGGTGAAGCGTTCGAGGAACGCATCCACTAACTGATCTAAATTGTTAATGTTGTGCTTTGGACGAGTAAAACCCAATCCGAGGGTGGGGCCAAGGCCTGCGAATGTGGTTATAAATGTTCTTAATAACAAAGCATCATTGTCCTGAATGCCGAAGCATTGGCTCAGGAACCTTGTCACATGCTCTTGAGCATCCTCCTCCCCTCTAAAGGTTGCCAACTGAGGCAGCTTAAAGTGCTCAGGGTAAGGAGGTGCTGGCACTGACGGATGCACAGGATGACTACGGAGCTGGCGTAAAGTGGGCTTTTGGGGCCCAAAAGTTTTGGTTTCCATAGACTCCAGCCGCTCTAGCAGTGCTTTGTATGCATCTGAGGATTTGATTTCTTCCTCTTTAGTTTGCTCCCATTGTGGGTTGTGGGAGACTTGAGGCCTCTGAAGGGGTGGCCGGATGGCAACCCCTCCGCCTAGGTAGGGCATTTCAGCCCACTCTTCTTCTTGCTCGTACTCCTCGTAAGCTTCCTGAGGAGTCTCTGGACGAGACCTATGACCCTGGGTGGGTCTCCGTAGAGGGTACCCATCATTGTTCTAGGGAGTGGCCTCCCGCTCAGGTCTAGGAGGTCTCGGAGGCAGCACTTGGTAAGGTCACGGAGACCTATCTCGCACCAAGGGATTATGCCTCTCATATGGTTCCGCCCTTTGGGTGCACGGGGTTGGAACCCTCTCAGGCACTGGGTTATGCAGCAGCTCATCTATTTGGCGCCTAATGCGCTCTTTGCTAAGGTGATATAAATGCTCTAGCTACTGCTGATCTTGCTCAAGCCGCGTGATTTGCGCTTGGTGGGCGGCATGTCCAGCGACTAGCCAAGTCAATTTGCTCCGCCATCTTGAGCCTAGGAGGCCTGGATGCCTCTCCTATGCACTTACCTCGGTCGTGATGATCCGAGATCTCAATAGGCTGCTTCCCTCTATCGAGGTTGGCGGCATTCACCCGAGGCTCTGGCCTCAGTGGGTGATCATGGTATCTAGCTGGTGCGGAAGCGCATGGCCCCCACGCTGTATATTGCTCTTGAGGAATGTAATCATCTTCCTCGTGCTCCCTTTCATATGTGTGAAAGGGGTGGGTAGAGTTAGCTCGCCCGGTTTGAAGAGCCTTACGCTCTGGATTTTGTCTATTGGTTCTAACAGTGATGGGGGGCAAAGGGGGGAAGCCATCATCATGTGGCCTCTCCTCATGGAAACTATGCCGCTCTAGCACTTCATCGCATGGTGGCCACTCATATCGAGCTTCTAAGGGAGCTTTCTTGTCTATGTTGAGTGCCACGTGTAAGGACTCCTCCTGAAAGGGGCTATGATGAACGGACGTGTCCCTCAAAGTGGTGTCCCTATAGTTCCATCTTGACATGGACTGATGCGGACTCTCTTGCGGGTCGGGCCGCCAAGGCGGTATGACCAAGTCCTTGGTGCTAGTAGCGGAGGCGACTTGTGCCCCCTTGTACACTTTCCACGCCTTTCGCCCTTGATTGGGCTTGGCTACGTGTGTACACCATGGTGGTGCTTTCCTACAAGCTATGTAGATTTTTTTTTATCTCTTTTATGATTTTTTTATGCTACACTAAACAGAAATGAGCACACACATACACAAGCAGTGATTATCTCGTTTAAAGATTGAAAGTGTGTCCTAAACCTGGTTTAGTGTGTTTTGATTTTTTTTTGTTTCTTTTTGTTTTTGGTTTTGAAGGTTTTTGTAAAGAACGTTTAAATGCAAAATGAGGGCTCTTATGACTCCCAAAATTGGTCGCCCCTTCGATATACCATTGCCAGGCCGATATACCAACCTCTCTATATACCCGCCCTTACGTGAGGGAAACTATAGGTACGTGAGAGCAGATGGTACGTGGAACGTAGGCGGTACGGAAGGGGAATCGCCCTGTTTATGACACCTACCATAGAAGACTTATCCTCGTGCACTGGGAATCACCCCAGCTACACTCGGTCAGCTTTCATCAGGATTTACGTCTAGCAATAGTTGCGATCGGGGTAATGGATGCAAAATTCAAGCCAAGGTGGTGATGAAATCCACCGTTGGTCTTGATCAAGGGCTGGGGTTTTACGACCAGCGCCTTGGTTTTTAAGTTACCACGTGGTGTGTGGGGTTCTTTTTATTTTGCAAAAGGAAACAAGCAAACAACAAAAATAAAACTTTCCCTAAGCAAACAAATAACCCAAAAAAAAAGAAACACTGAAAATAGAAAATGACAGAGAACATGCAGAATCCTTACCTCTTCTCTGCCCGCATCTATCGGTCCTGAGTTTCTACCCGAAAACTTCATAGACTGGAATTCATCCCGAGGTGGAACGAATTACAGGACTGTATTCATCCTAGGGTGGGGCGCATTCCAATTCGTCCCTGGGTGAGACGAATTACAGTTCTGTGTTCGCCACAGACTGGAACGAACAACAGTCCCGTGTTCCAAAAAAAAGATACCTGCAAGCAAGGTAAATTTTGATCAAATTTCTGATCCAAAAAGGTAGAGGACAGAGTCCCACCATGATCGCCACTGAAAGCACGAGGATACGGAAACAAAAAAGGAAAAACTCCCAAGCACGATGCAAAATTGAAACTAAGCTTAACGCTAAATCCTACGAATTAAAAATGCATGAAATGGAGAAAGCATGAATTGAAACTCAAAATGAAATAACAGCCCTTCTCTTTTTATTGATGTATTTCACAACTCGGTTACAATTCGCATCCTCCCTTTTCAAGGGCGAGGAGCGTTAGATTCATCTCTTGGTTACATCCATGGATAGCCTTCCTTCTTTCGCGTGCCCACATGTAAGATGGGCGGACCAAAATGTCACCACCACTTGTGTCTACGAATGTTGATTCCTTGCTGCTCCTCTGATGTTCCGATCCTACGTTCAAAGAAATAGAAGATGATCAATAGCACCTGCGGATGAAACAAAGCATGCAATCCCCAAGCCTACGATAAATGAATGAGAAAAATGAATTAAACTATGACCAAAATAAATCCAAATGCTCTAAAAATTTGATAGGGGTATCAAGATATCACCAGGAGGGCACTGCAAAAAGAATATTCAAAAAATTCCTCGCCGATTTGAATTCGTTCTGGGGTGGGACGAATTCGCCTGCAACAAAATGCCGAAAAGGTATTGTCTCCAATGTCCTACCTCGGAAGCTCCAAAAAACCTACAAACTTGGGGTTAGCTAATTGGGGGCATTTTGGGAAGACCCAGATGGTCGGATTTTCCCAATTTGACCTCCATCAATAGGAATTTGATGATGCTTATCTGCAAGTTAGTGAGAGCGAAAACGTGATAGCATAATGGCAATTAATCAAAATGAAATGAAATCAAAATTGTAAACTATCTAAACAACATAGAAATAAAATGCAAGAAATGAAAATGATAGAAAGGAAAATATGCTACATGTTCCCAATCGTTCCTAAAAAGGGCGATTAGGCCTGCGGTAGTGCGGGGGCGCCCAGGCGGGCCGCCCACCGTTTGGGACCTGATTTCGGCACCAATCCACTTGGGATGGGTCCAAAATCCCTTACAAGGTGTTGTCGATAGATTGGGTGGTATTCTGTGGCCAAATGTCGGGTTTTGGGCTCAAGATTCGACCTTCCAATAGTCACCCGATGACCTCCCCTCTAAAGGAGATCAAGGATGTGAAAGGCGCAAATCCAAAAGGTGTGAGGCGTGTAAATAAAATGGCAGCACTTCGTTGCTCTAAAATGCTCCTTCTCTGTATATTTTGGGGTGAGGAAACTCACCAATTTATAGACTTGGAGGTCTCTTGAAATGGGCATGCAGAGGCGCCACATGGCAGCCATGCCCTCCCAGGGGGAAGGAGATTCCTCCCTGAATTGGGACTTCATGACTGACCTTGCAAATGCCTCTAACGCTCGAAAATGCTCACCCATACTCCCATGCGATGAAGGAAGCGTTGAGTGGCGGATCTGAGCTGCCATTTGTCAAGATTTGACTTTTTGCCCGTCAAACCTGCAATTCGCCCCACCCCTGGGCGAATTCAGAATTCATCCCTAGGTGGGGCGAATCCCAGTTTGAATTCGTTCTAGGGTGGAACGGATATTGAGCAAAGTGCCTGAAGGTGCCAAATTGATCTCTGGCCTTCCAAAACTAGTGTGAGAGTGGTTAGGACCACTGTTTAACCTCTGGGGGCTGCCCTTGGGGCTGTGTGTGTCAAAGCGATCAGTGTTTGCAGTCACATAATCGGATTGGTGTTGTTTTGGTGTCTACAATTGGAAACATACTATTGAACATTATTTCTTTTTAATAGATTATGGTTACAATTTGTTTATAATTTAGATTATCTTATTATGAATGCACCTATGAGCTAACACATAGTGAGTGGTTATTCCTTCTAAAATTAGTTGATAAAATAAGAATATATGTACATATCACTTCACTTACTAATATAAATCTTCTTTATTTAATGTTACAAATATGTTTAAATTATTTTAAAAGCTCAATAGTACTCAACAACTAAATGATAAACACTAATCACATTGTGAACTAATATAGTATATTCAATTTCTATAAATATTTTCAAACACATTGTATTTTAGTGTGTGATATGTGAAGTTCTCTTGAATACAAATATATATATATATTTTTTAATATAATGTTTAATTATTCTAACTTAAATTTATTATATTTATTAGGTGGAATTGCCCCACATTTTGTTGTTATTTCAAATAACAATATCTTCTACATGGTGTTGATCATTATATCAATGAGAAGTATCTAAAATACCCTCGAAGGTTGATTTTGTCGGCATAGAATAAAAATATTTTGCAATTCTACAAGATGACTAATATTCATGTAAAACAATATCTTCATAGTCATGAAATTAATTAGATTAAAAATAACACTTTAATATAAATAAAATGTATATAATGAGGATAATAATTAGAAAGCAAAAATACTAAAGACATGAATTAAAGAGAGAAGAAATATATATTTGTATTTATTGCAAATGCAAAAAAAATATATTTGCATATTCCTATATTTATTAACACTCACACTATTAACTTCTATATGGAAAAAGATTGATTTTGATTATAATTCTAAAACACTAAGACCATCCTCAAACTATTGAATAATTTTAGTATGAAATGAAATTATTTGAATTACATCCATGAAAGAGTCCATGGGACCAATAGTTTCAATAGAATATGGGGTGTGGTGTGAAAATCTACTTCCTTTTGGAATCAAAGCTTGAAGCTCCTATTTAAAGTTTAACAAGATCCAATAAAAAAATTTGTTCAACAAAATTAAAAGGAAAAAAAAAACCTTAACATCATCTTATCTTCTTTTGGAATATGTTTTTTTTGTGTTGTTGATTTTCACGAGGAGTTTCCCTAACTTTTTTATTCTCAATTCTTGAAAACAATTCATTAATGGGTTTAATTTTGTAGTGTCCTAACATGCAATCATGATGTCCTTGTAGGCTCCATATTCTATAAAAAAATTCCTTGAGGATTAGGTTGATTGGTAAGACGTTGGGCACTTCCCAGGAGGATACCTAGGTTCAAACCTTGGGGGCAGACCTTACGTGGGTAAAGGTAGTAGTTTAACCTGAGTCCACTGAGTGTGCGCCATCTTAATAATGATGATACCAACCTCGAGCCATCGATGGTCTCCCTCACTTTGGGTAAACATTACTCACTCCGGGTCTTGTTTATGGAGGCAAGATAGGGGTTATAGTGGTAGCACCATGATTTGATGCTACAATCGGATGTAATTAAACTTGATCCTGTGACCAGTTGTTCAAGAAGGAAAGGTGGTTGTTGATTCTTCTATCCTGTGACTAGTTGTTCAAGAAAGAAAGGTGGTAGTAGATTCCTCTATGTATAAGAAAAAAAGTTTATTTTTTGTCTCCACTATTTTTTTTGTGCAAAAGACATGTACTTGTTTTGACAATTCATCTTGGGGAATTGTCTATCTCTCAATTTCACATCTAAGCTGGTGTATAGTTTATTAGTATTTTTCATTATGTTTGATCTTTATCCAAATATACTTCTTTTTAGCAAATATAGGAACCCATTGATATATAACTATTTTATCCTTCCTAAATTTTAATTTACATAAAAAATTAATTTTTTTACTCTACCATTTAATTTTCATTTTAAATATAAAACCTCATAAAATTTAACATATGTATTATATATTAATACACATTGTCACCGTTTTCCTAATTTAGTTTATATTATGTTATTTAGTGGGAATAATATAGGAGGCATTAAAGTGAAACTATGTTCTCCTTGAAAGAAAAAGTAGGATCCCACAATGTGTAATTGTTTTGGATCAGTTTAGATATCTTAAAAATAACTGTGGTAATACAATGCTAAAGCACTTTAAAACACCAAATGGCCTAATACGGCTCTCTTCCAAATATTTTTTACCATTAGCTAAAGACTCTGGTTTCATTTGTGATGTCCAACAAGGCTTGAAGTCATTTTCCTTGATGTTTGTTTTGCATTGTCAGTTTTCTTTCACGACATTAACTGCCCTCATTTGTCGCACATATCGCCGATCTGAAGTGACCGCTATTAATATTGAAAGCGCTGGTGTCATATCGCCCATCTGAAGTGACCGCTATTAATATTGAATTGGACCGCCGGCGTGAGTAGTTATGTTTTATTTTATTATACAATTTTGTTTTACATTAACTCTTTTTGATGAAGATACTTATTCTTCTTTGACTTAAAGAGAATCTTTAAGAGTGCCTGAAAACACAATCGTACGTTTTCACATTTAGTATACCTGAAAACACAATCTTTAAGGCTTCATTCTTCTTTGAGGTAGATTTGACACCATGTTACTTTTCACGTGACTAAAACGTACCGTAAATCATCGATATGGTGGTCATCGGCACATGTAACGCAAGCCAACTAAAATTCAAACCAAACACCCCAAGTGATCACTTGCTCGTTAAGTTATGATAACGCATTAGTAAGTGTTGGTGGATTGGTAAGTGTTAATGTGGTTGGGTATTTTTCAAGAAAATTTAGGTTCAAATCCTCTGAGTGCACCAAATGGACCACAAACCTTGACCTTCCGATAGTCTACATCGGGTCAACAACAACCAAGTTATGATAACGCATTAGTAAGTGTTGGTGGATTGGTAAGTGTTAATGTGGTTGGGTATTTTTCAAGAAAATTTAGGTTCAAATCCTCTGAGTGCACCAAATGGACCACAAACCTTGACCTTCCGATAGTCTACATCGGGTCAACAACAACCAGTTGAAAGCCCTTGCTATAAAAAATAAATAAATAAATAAATAGTTATCACCGTGCAAATAAATAAATAGTTATCACCGTGCATTGGATGCATTAAGGTTCAATTATTAAACATTCAATTTTCATATATTACATGTACATGCACGGAATGAGCTTGTTTTATGAAAGCATTTAACAAACAATAATTCTTCCTAGCTGAAATTCAAACCAACTGTTCAGGGTGGATCGGTTGCCCGCATGCTGCCATGGGTAATAAGGATTTATTGGACATGACTGCCCCCGAGAGGAATGTTTCATATCACGAGCTAGCTGAAATTCTCCCCTCTACTTTTGTTTTTGACATTAAAAGAGGTTGTGTTTCGTGCTTTGGTATTAAAAGAGGACAAACGCACCGGTTCATTCTTTGATTCGTACGATCTCACCTTCGCATTTTTATTAGGCGCGCATTTGAGGAAAGTTGTTGTATTATCATGATAAATCGGGGAAATGGAGAACCATTTCACTGCCTTATTACTATTTGCCACTGCAATCACGGGTCAAACGTTTTCCTTAGAAGTCACAAGTGATTTGCCAACGCTTGTAGATAGGCTTTCGTGGACCTTTTACGAGGAGAGCTGTCCAAACCTGGAGACCATAGTGAAAGCAACGCTTAAGCCAATGGTGGAGGAAGATATCACTGAGGCGCCGGCTTTATTAAGAAACCTTTTTCATGACTGCTTCGTTCAGGTACCTCTATACTCACGTCACCGTTTTGTTATGGTTCATGTAGCATCTTATAACAATGTGTTTGCTTTTTTGGCAGGGCTGCGATGCATCTATCTTCCTAAATGGAACAGAAAGTGAGCTTGATAACTCTCCGAACTTAACAATTAGAAGGGAGGCGCTGGAGATTATTCAGGAGATCAAGGACGCAGTAGAAGCTGAGTGCAGCGACGTTGTGTCTTGTGCGGATATCATAGCTTTAGCAGGCTCCTATGCAGTCTATCTGGTATGTTAAGTAGCTTTAGATTCCCAAAATGATAATAGCCATTAGATTGAAAAAAGAGGGCATGTGAACCATTCAAATTCTACCCTATATGTTGAAACAAAATTTATTTAAGTGTCATTGGCCACTCCATAGAGATTTCACGCTCTACCACTACTGGTCAAAAAAAGGGAACTTAAGCTAGTTAGTAGTAACCATTTGATCGCCCACTTAGGATAGCCTATGAACCATCCGATCAATGAGGAGTCAACAACCATTTTCCATTAACTCTACATAAAAGAGAAATCAATTCGCATAAGGTGAATATAATGAAAAAGTGTACTTCCACCAATCTTACATGATCAAAGAATAATCTTGCATAGTGTGAGTTCAATGTCTAAAGGGGATAGATAATTTATTCCCATAGTTTTCTATAAAAAGAGAAGTAACACACATTTGGCATGTGTTTTCTAATGAAAATATGACACTAAGAGGGAACTCAACATCCAATATCCTCATGTTACTTTACCAAAAAGGAAGATCAGTCCATATGAGATGTATTTAATGTTTGGAAATGACTGCAGATACTCTCCTCTAACTTAACAAAGTGAGAGAATAAATACTCATAACATGCTTAGGATTGCCTAGACTCTTGAGGAAGAGATCAATAAAATAACACCTTATATTTAAGCTTTTTTCATACAACCCTCAAGAATCATAAAGTGTAAGTGCCTAAAGAAATACAAGCAAGGTTGAGGGAGCCATTGCTCTTCTAAGAATTTGTATTTTATCTATTCAAGTCCTTCATTTTCCCTTATGAATTCTCATCCAATAGATAAGGCCAAAATTTTCTTGGATTCATCATATTCAGTGAGCAAAAAATACCCTATAAGTCACCAAAGTTGTAGTGAGCTTCACTACACCCAAGAGGAGTCTCTACCTTGGCCAAATTTAACAAGCCTAACTTGATAGAAAAGGTGAAATTCATTTGCACCATCAATCCTAAAACCTATAGTGGGAACTAATATTTCAAATGAAAGGCATGATAGTAACTTGAATCTTTGTCCACTATCAATTTCATTAGATATATGGTAGTCACTCTTTTACATATGAGAGACCAATAGAGCCTCAATACTACATGGGCCATCTAATCATTGATTGGTGATGGGTGTTGAATCAAAAGGGCAAACATATCATCATAAATCCTAGGTCTATATGGCTCATTGATCAAAGTTGATCTAATGACCATCGCAGCGTTATGCATAAGCGTGAATCATCATAAATTAGCAAAAATTAGGGTTTTCAAAAATTTAAATTTGCTAATTTGGGGACCTTTCATGGGGGTCCATTCGCCCAAAATGTCCAAGGTGCAATTTTTTTTGGGGTTAATTCACTTGATAGTGATGATAACTTTTCTATTATTATTTTCATTCGTTAACCACTTTCGCCTAAATCCATGGACCATTCACCTTCAGATTATAAATAATTTTGTTTTTCTCACCAAATTCGCCACATACTACCTATATAAATACCTAACACGATACCAATAAACATACATCTAAAACACTCTAACTCCTCGAAAATAGATCTAAAGCAACTAAAAATGTTTTCTTAGTCGATAGATTTGATGATTAGTTGCAGAGGATTGCTAATAAGGAGATGTCGATCAGTTCCAAAATCCTAACAAGGTGACAATTGACTAAAGAGGAATAACTATCAATATAAATAAATCGATTGCATAGGATTGACAATCAGCAATTACGATCGGTTGCAAAATACTGAAAAGGTGACAATTGATTATAGAGGACTGCATCTCGACATATATCGATCGATTGTAGAGGAGTATCAATCAGAAGTTGTCAATAAATTGTAGAGGATTACCTCTTGAGATAAACCTATCAGGTTGCAGAGGATTTTCAATAGATAGTGGTCAATTTTTTGTAGAGGATTATCAATCGACAGTTGCCAATCAATTGCAAAAGATGATTAATCAATAGTTTCCAATTAGTTAAAATATTTATAACAAATAAAATATGTTTTTTTTTTGAAAATTTTACTAAGTTCTAAGTGTAGATATCATCGAGCTAGGTGGTTTTAAAAATAAAAATAAAAATAGAGCTTTGGATCAAAAGTTATGCCTCCTAGAAGGTTCTCTACAAAAGAGCACCTCTACAACCGATCGGTTGTAGAGTTATCGATTGGTTGCAGATGTATCAGTTAGTTGTAGAGATGCAACTAATTGATCGACACATTTGCAACCTACCAACACCTCATGCTCTTTTGTAGAGAACCTTCTAGGAGGCATAACTTTTGATCCAAAACTTTATTTTCAATTTTTTTTAAAACCACCTAGCTTGATGAAATCTGCACTTTTGTTAATTGGTTGCACCTCTGCAACCAACCAACACATTTGTAAATTATTGACATCAGTCGATTAACACCCTTGCAATCGATTGATTGCAGAGGTGCTCTTTTGTAGAGAACCTTCTAGGAGGCATAACTTTTGATCCAAAGTTCTATTTTCAATTTTTTTTTACCATCTAGATCAATGAGATCTACATTTTTATCAATTGGTTACACCATTTCAACCAACCGTTACATCTGAACCCAACCGACACCAACCGACTGACACCTCGTGCAGAGATACTATTTTGTAAAGAACCTTCTAGTAGGCATAACGTTTGATCTAGAGCTCTGTTTTCATTTTTTTTTTAAAACCACATAGATCAACAAAATCTACACTTGAAAATTAGTAAAATCCACAAGAAACCATTATTATAATTGGTAGAAATATTTTTCAATTGATTCGCCATAGTTTGAATTTTTTTGGTGAAATATGAATGCAATTTGCCATTTCTCCTTGGACACGATTCGCCAGGATTTTATAAATATATTTTGGGATTGAACCCTTATGCATAACCCTAGACCATTGTCTTCTCATAGGACTAACCAAAAGGTGCCAAAAGAAAATCTTACCATTGGTCAAGACTAGGACACTTTGTAGGTGCTTTGGTAATCCATGATAGGAATGAGATGATCTCCTATCAAAGCAATGTCCTAAGAAGATTTGTTTATTATCTTGGGTAGATGCCAAATTCAATAGTCCATAAATTTTTTGAAGAAGGAAAAATATTGAGGTAGTAGAAAATTATGCAATTCATCCAAACAAAACGATCAATGACCTACATCATTTTCTTTAGCCCTCTTGGTAATAAGTAGATGTGACCCACCATTAGTTGGAGCATAAGTGCCTTCTCAATGATAACTAAGAAATGCTCTATCATAGGTCAGAATGTGGTAAATGTGGTGGCTGTAAACCTATTCTTACCCTTTTAAGAAAGTTCATGGACCTTACTCTTCCACATTTGATTGATATCATTGAGTTTATCCACATGGTTGCTACATATTTTTCTCACTAGGCATTCAAAAGGAACCAACACTAGGTGATCAAAGTAGGAATAATTTGGTGATCCACGAGGGATATGTAGGGATGCTAGAAGCACCTTACTTACAAAGACATGTAAGTCATCCAATCTTGGCCTATTGTGGGTCACACCATCTTAGGAAATTCTGAAATTTTTTCTAATCGCCAACAAAGATCCCTTATGCTAGAAGGTGATCTTTATTGGGAGTAATGGTGCAAACTCTCAAAATAAAAGGAAAAGAATAACAATTAAGCTCATACATACAATGATCATAAAAGTGGATAAATTCACCTACCTACACCATGGGGATGTGACATTCCAAGGAAGGTATTTGGTGCTATAAAGGTAGTTATGGCATAAGCTCTAGTCCTAAAGATGTTGAATCTATTGTCATCAATGTAGAAGAATTCCATGCTCACTTTCCATGGATAATGTAACATGGATAGTTGGAGAACATATTAGAAACTCTAAATTTAAATATCCAAGCTCTCTAACATTGATGATATCTGATTCAGAGACCTCGATGTTACAAGCATCAAATGTAAACTAGTCCTCCACTCATTTTTAGGAGGAAATTTTAGAATTACTGGCACAATTATGGAAATTAAGGAGGAAATCCCCATTATTTGTATAAATAGGGGTTTAAATGTATTGTAAAGTTATCAAATAATGTTTGATCATGCTTAGTATTTATATTTGTAATCTTTTCCTTTCATTTTTTCTTTTGTGTATAAGTTGAACTTGATCCTTGAATTATTTTGCTAAAGAGATTTGAGCCTCTTGTAGATTTCCATATTTGTAATCTTACGACATATATGAAGAAGCTATGACTAATTTTACTTTGTCCTACTTCTTCTGTATTTTTTAATGCTTGGGAATGAATCAAAACCATGCTCACTTTCTAACTATTAGAAAGTGATAAATGTGTTTATTTATTTCATTGTATATAAAAGAGGTTTGGATATTGGAACATCATCTCCTTATCATAGGTTTTACTTTATACAAATTTAACTTTTCACACATTTACTTTTTTTGTAAATTCCTATCTTTTCCTTCATGAATGCAATTAGCATAGAAAGTAGAGTAATACGACAGATTAAAAGTCACATCTAATGATCCCACCTAAAAAAATTCATGGACGTTTCCCAATAAGTGCTCACAATGCTCGTGGAGCCTCTCGCTATATTTCTCAACATGAGGTATAGGTGTCCAAGTGCATTGGGCCATTGTCGTAGGAGTCAAAGACACTTTCAGATGACAATTTTAAAAATATGAAATATATAAGGAGGTGAATTAATATTTAGAATGCCAAATATTTTGGTAACATATTTGAAGAAAAGGAGGAAATTGAATCCAAACTCAAAAAAACTGCAATATATTGTAAAAATAAATAGAATGGGCCAAGGTACCTATATGTAAAAAAGAATTACTTTCTAATTATCATAATGTGTTAAAAAATGGGTCATGTTGTTTTTAAGAATATAGGAAGAGATGGATCAAGGAAGGAGATAGAAATACCATTTTTTTCCATTCTATAACCAAGACAAATTTTTATTTTCATCATATAAAATTTATTTCAACACTAGATACAAGAATTATTAAGGAAGAAGAAAACATTAGGAAATAATCAATTAATAATTTCAAATATAATTTGTTATATGGTGGGCAAGAAAAGGACTCTCAAGGCAAGATTTTACAAACTATTCCATCAACAATCTTAGAGCAACAAATTAAAAGCTTTAAGAAGAAGGCTTTTGTGGAGGAGCTACATGAGGCGACTTTCTCTTTTCATCATGACAAGTCACATATACTTGAAGGGTTTGTAAATTTATTTTCAAAAATTTTGGGATGTGTTGAAGAGATATATTTGTTGTGGTCAAAGAGACATGGAAAAGAAATACTACAATAAGTGACATCAATACCACCTTTACTAAATTGATTCCTTAAAAAGAGAGACAAAATATTTTAAAAATTCTCATCATGCTTATAAGCCTTTGTAATATGATTTATAGTATAATTTCAAAAATTATGGCAAACATGTTGAAAAATTTCTAGATTATGTTATCTTAGAGGAACAAGGTTGTTTTGTTCATGGTAAACAAATTCTTGATGGTGTAATCATTGTATAGGAGGCCATACATTATTTTCATTCCATGAAAAATATAGATATGCTTATGAAATTAGATATGAACAAATCATATTTTCTTGGTATTTTCTGCATGATATTCTCAAAATTTTTGGTTTTGATCAAGATTCATCTAAATAGATTAGATGTTATAGCACTCCAAATTTATTTTTATTAATGGATACTTTAAGTAATTCCATGGACTTATTATCTTCTTGTAAAAGTATTAATGAGTGTTTTCTCAAAGGAAAAAATGGATGGAAAAATCAAAAGTATATAGGTTGTAGCAAATGGTCCTTCCAAATCTCATATCTAATTTTTTGATGATACTTTTATTTTAGTTTATCCATTAATCAATGAGGTTATGGAGTTTAAATTATTATAATTATGCCATGACAAGGTTGTTGAACAATTGGTTAATGTTGTAAAATACAAGATATTTTTTAGTAACACTGCCATAGATTTACAATAGATTATTATAAATATTTTATGGTTTAACATTAAAAAAATTCCATCAACATATTTGGCTATTCTTTTATCTAATAAATAAAATAATAAGGAGCTTTGGGAGTCAATTTTGGATATAATGAGATCTTGTTTGGCAAGTTGGAAAGGTAACTTATTAACCATTGTTGAAATGCTACAACTCATAAGGACTCCATTGCAACCCATCCCTATATATGTGATATCACTTTCAATATTGTCAAAAGGTATAGTAGCCAAAATTGATAAAATTCAAAGATATTTTCTTTAGGAAATATGTGACATGAAAAATAGGTTCCTCTTTGCAATTAGGATAGGTTTTCAAAGGAATACTAGAGGGGCAAGTTTATGGAGTTACAAAATTATGAGTTTGGCCTTAGGGTTAAAAATTTGTTGATGGTTATTTAAATATTAAAAAGGGGAAAATTATTACTTCAAAAATATATAGGTTCTCTTGATGCAATAAAATTATTTAGGAAACAAACCCTACCTAAATTATCACCAACATGAAACTTCTTTTTACATAATTTATAATTTATCAAGAAACATACTAGATGGTCAATTAGTGAGGGATCTTATAGATTTTTTGCCTAATGATTGATTGAAATCTTATTCTATTATTTCTAATTTAAAATAAAAATATTTATCTCAAACATATCTAGCATTTCCAAATATCAAATATTATATTTATGTGAGCAACAACTCTAGATCATGAATTTATGTTAGTAACTTGCTTTAAGGAGAAAAGCTCAAAAAAATAGCAATTGTGATTCAAATATGCTTCATGAGTTTTATTTGCCTATTTTTATACAAAATAATGATATGGATTGAAATATATCACAAGATGGTGGACACACAATAAAATTGGGACATGAGAATTTATAATTTTGCGCTCTTAATCATTCCTATTGGAAAAATGTATGTTCATTGGAGGCCCTCTATAATATCTCAAAATTCCTTTGGTTAGTATTAAAAAACAATATTCTTATAGGAGAGAGTCTACAAAAAAGGATATCATGAATCTTTCAATTTTTTCTTATATGAGAAGGATTTAGAAGCACTAGACCATCTACTTCATCATTTTTCCTTTGCTTACACATCTTGGAGTTAGTTTAAAAAATATAATAATATTTTGGGTAAATACCTCAACATTCAAAGACCTAATGAAATGTTGGATTAGGCATTTTAAAGCTAAAACACTATATGTTCTATGGAGGATTGGTCTTGCCATTATTTTTTAGAATTTATAGCTTCCAAGGAATAATAGAATTTTAAAAAATAAATTTCAAAATCATGCCCATGTTTAGAATTATATTATTCCATATATTCTTGAATGTTTATAAAAATAAGGCTCATCATGGGATGTCTCAATTGTAAAAAAATGAGATGCTAGTGTACTGGTTACAAGATTTGAACATACATGGAAGGGTCATCTGTGACAATGGAGTTAACACAAAGGATTTACTTTGATATATGGTTAAATAGTAATGTAAAAAGTTGGGCTCATAAAAATCAATTTTGATGGTGTTTCCAAAGAAAATATAGGAAAAGCTAATGAAGGTGGTGTTTTTCAAAATAAATATAATTTTTTTCTTCTGACTTACCCAAAATCATATGGAACATAAATTGAAAACCATGTAGAGGCTAGGTTACTCCTTACAAAGATCAAAATTACAATTAAAAGGATGAAAATATATCAGTCAAGATAAATTCACAAATTATCATTAATGATATCAATAAAAATAGATGGGATGATTGGAAAAATATAATATTATTGTTAATGTTCATTAACTATTATTGGAGGTAATCTATTAGAAATGTGATAATATCTATATAGAAGCAAATTAGGTAGCAAATAATTTAGCCAATCACAATGCTCATATTTGTCTTAGTGAAAATTAAATTTTAGAAGACAACTAGTGAAGTACTATTTTATCTCTCAATGAAAATGATGTGAAGAACCTATTTACAAATACATAACCGTTTTAGGAAGATGAAGAATATATTTGATAGAAAAAGAAATGAAAAATATTTTTATAAAAAGAAAATCTAGATATGGATTAATTAACTTGATAATAAATATAATGCTTTGGTATTTTGATGGGAGTGATCCTTAATAGAAGCCACTTATAGCTTACATACATACATATGTATGTAATATTTATGTAAAAAAAATATTTGTAATTGGTTGATATTAATTGATATTGGATGTTTATATCAAAATAAATCTTATAGTTGCCTAGCTAGGGGTTCTTGTATGCATATAACTTTATTGGAATATTTTTTCATGTAATGTCATTTTCAACATGTGAGACTACTATTCTATGGAATTTAACTTTATATTATTATAAATAAAATTATATAGAACATAATTTTTAACATAAATTAAATAATTTTAATCCTTTTTTTTATCAGATAAAGAAGGGGTTTTAAAAGGGACCCTAAACACCTAGAAACTCAAACAAGAAAGAAGATTGTCCAAACCCAAGGTAGCCAACCCATGAAACAACAAACATGAGTGAACTACATCCCTCAAAAAGAGCTAGACAATAGTCTATAAAATAGAACCACAAACCTGTCTAAAGAACTTAGTTAATAGACAGAAGAGCTAAATCCCCATAGGCTTAGGAGTTGAGTTATCCTTATGCTACTAAAAAAACTCACATTTTAGTAATAAAATCAATCATAACTTGTAGGGATCCTAGCACCACCTGAAGCTCATCATCCAACTTGTTGAGAAGAGATTGTACAACAGGGGACTCGGGTCATGTAGAGGGAGATATCTCATTAACTTCCACCAAGTCCACAAAGAGTTTAGCTTATTTCTTCATAGGTAAACTTTCATCCAAATTAGACATATCTAGAGAGGTTGAGGAGGCATCTAACTTCATCACCTTCAAAAAAAGCTACTTAGAGAAATGCATTTGACTCATTTTGATGCCACTGGGAGAAGCCCCCATTTGTTCACATATTTAGCCTTTTCTTTCACAGACAAGAAAGGAGTCTTAAAATCATCCATATTAGAATCCACATATTCACTTGAAAATCCATACAATGTCATAGGTGTATCAAGGGCCAAGGAAATTATATGGAATTTAATTTTTGCCAGCACCTCATCCACTGCAATTCCATTGGATTTAGCTATATGTTCAAATGCGAGCAAAATTAATCCTTGGTGGAGAGGGTCCAACCCTTTCCCACCCCTTGCATCTCTCAAAGTATTTTCCAGAGAATGAAAGAGAAACGATAGAATATTCAAGAGCCTCTTCCTCCTAAGTTGATTTAAAAACATCATGTGAAAGCTTTGAATCACCTCTTTGTTTACATCCAAGGTGAAATCATCCATAATCACCAAAATTACTCGATCCTAGGGAGATTTGAGAGCCTTAGCATCATAACCATTTTGCAGCCTCAAGAAGTATTCACTAGCATCCAAAAAAAAATTGATCTCCCATTTAAGGGAAAGTTTTTTTTACTGTGATAGGCACCATCAATTGGTAGACCTGTTATTTCCCCCATTAAAGCCATCAATAATTGGAACTCCAGAAACTTAGCTTGAATCCTACCCCTTATCTAGGAATGCACCATCACTTTGTATAAACCCTTGTGGTGTCCATGAAAGGATAGAAGGTAGTTCAAGAGACCACCCTTACATAAAATTATTCTAACCTCATCATCCACCACTAATGAAGTGGTTTCAATAGGAACCTTTAGCACTGGACTTTAGCCCATCTCACACCACCACTTCACAACATCAAAACATGTCATCTTGAAACAAAAGAGCAAATAGGTAACACCTCATGAACCTAGATAGAAGGATTTAGTAATATATTGAAGTCCTTACCACAGAATGTGGAGCCATTAACCAAGATATGCCTATTTTGAAAAATAATGGTGATATAATTTACACTCGAACTCATAAGTCCACAAAAATATCTTGGGCTTGACATAATTGCCCAGTATCCAAGTATGAGATAGAGATATTTTTCCATGCAGGATCCATAGAAGGAGAAACCAATTTCCAAAACCAACAAGGAGCTCCAAGGTGTCACTAGAAGTTCTAAAGAAAACTATCCTTGAAAAATGGTGAGAAGACTACCAGTACCAAGATAATATCTTAAGCCAAATTTCAAAACAAATTATGAACAAAAGCTCCAAGCGAATATTGAGGTGGCATGCCAACCACCTGGAGACCCAATTAGAATTTGAGGTCTAATTTTTCCCATCAAACTTATCCACCTTAGCTGTGTGGCTCTACCAACACGTGAGGATGATGGCATCGAGTCTTTTCCACCCTTGATTACCAAAAAACATACCCAATCCAAAGTTGCCACTTAGGATAAACTTACAACAATGAGGAAAGAGGACAAGTAATATCAACCACTTAGAGGACACCTGAACTTGACCCTTATTTGGGATATCAAACTCCAAGTACCCCCGATAAACTACCCACCAATTAGATATCAATTGGGAAGAAAATAATCCAAAAAAAACTATGCCACCTTTCTAGAACCTATCTACACCAACACCTGACCTCATCCTTTATCATCATTTGTCATTCACTGGAGAGCCTGAGGGAAGCTAGGGTTCCAAACTGTTATCCCTTGCTAGGAAAGGCCTATATTAGCCATTAAATATACTGCTTTTTTCCCTTCTCTAAAAATATGTTGAATCCGAACATTTTATTTGGACTTCAAAATTATTTTAGCTTCTGAGATTAGATTAGCAATTGTTCAATTTAGGTTTCAAGAGGATTTAATTAGATTTAAAATATTTAATAATAGTTTTAAATAATTTTAATAAGATTTTAAAATAATTAGTATTGATTTGAATGGAAGAGAATGATGTGAATTGATATAGAAGTATTTATGAGATTCTTATGAGTTCATACATGGAAGTGGTTATTCCATTTAAAATTGGTTGAAAAAAACAACAAAATAATATAGACAACATTTCTTAGAAAATATAATCTACAATGACTTCAATTTAAAATAGAATAAACGCTAAAAAAGAAAAATTCTAATGATTGAACTCATAGAAGATGACAAAATAAGAAGAGGGCAAGCATTATCATCTTGGTTTCCTCTACATTTCTTAAACTTATCTAAATCCTAATATTTTATGCCACCACTATCCAAGCTATATTATATGTTGATGCTTTATTTCTTCTTCACTTTTTCATATTCCAACCTATTTAATCTTAAATTAGGTCATTTTTCATAATTCAAATTATATTCTTATACATCGCCTTTTAATAAAGTTCTTTCAATTTTCTCTTCCTTTTAAAATCCCATATTGAAGGATTTTAAAATTAGCTTATAAATAATAACAATCCCTAATCATGGTTTCAGGTGATGGAACATTACCAACATAAAATTATAATATAAATTTTTCTCACATAAACTAAAAGAAGTTGTTGGGTAGAAAATTAATTTTGTGAAGAGCATAATGTATTTTCTAAATACTCCCATTCGCATTTAGCTTAAGATTGCTAGGATTCTGGGTTGTATAATTTCTTAAATTTCTTCTACTTACCTTGGGCTCTCTCTTTTTCATGGCAATCCTTTAGAATTTTATGGAGCAATGTCACTGAGAAAATAAAAAAGAAGCTCACAGGGTGGAAAAAATAATGTTAAGCCAAGCAGCTAAGGCTACTCTTGTGCAAGCATGCCTCCAAAATATTCCAGGTTTTTTTCATTTCAATATTCAAAGTTCCTATTTTTATTTGCCATAAATTGAAAAAATTCAAAGGAGATTCCTTTGGGATGGAAATGAAAATCAAAATAGACTTCCTTTAGTTGCTTGGGACAAAATCTGTAATAAAAAATACCAAGGAGGGTTAGGCTTTAGGGAAATCCACAAAATGAATTTGGCACTCATGGCAAAGCAAGCCTAGAGAATTATAACTGAGCCTCAATCTACTTGGATTGATATAGTAAAAAATAAATACCTCCATCGAACCTCTTTCATGGATAACCAACCTCTTACTCAAGGTTCGTGCTTTTGGAATTCTATCATTCAATGTAGGGACATCATTAGGAAGGGAATGATATGGAAACTTGGTTGTGGCAATTTTATCAGGTTCTGGGAAGATGTTTGACTTAAGCATAACCCCCTCATATCTGAGCTAAATCTAGAAATTCTCAAGCCCTTCATAGATCAAACCTTCGGAAGAAGAATGATTAACTTCATTTCTTAGTCTCCTAATCGACATCTCTGGAAATCCATTCCCACCAATGATCTAGATGTCAATTCCACCTTTGCTGCCAGTATCCTTCAAAATTTATTGCAAGTCTTTATTATTCCAAACTCCTAGTAAAAAGACAACCTCATATGGAAGCTTAGTGAGGATGGTAAGTTCTCAGTTAAATTTGCTTACTATATTCAAGATACACCCTCACCTAGCTGGACATTTTTTAAAAAAATGATTCCAAAAATTAGTTTCTTTTCCTGGTTTGCTTCTCAAAATTGAATTTTAACTATAGATAATTTAATCATCAGATACCTTTTTATCCCCAATGATTGCCCTCTTTGCAAGTCCAATTGGGAATCAACTGTCCATCTTTTCTTGTAATGCCCTTTTTCTCTTTCCATTCTAAATTATCTATTTGATTTGGTCAACATTACCTTGGTTCAATAGTATTCCATTGTCCTTTTGTTTGAGCAATGACCTAACCCTTTATTTAATTCCCAGATAAAATTCATGTGGTCCACATGCCTACACCACTTCCTTTGGCAGATTTAGCTGGAACATAACAAAAAAGTTTTCAAAGGAGTTGCCAAAGACTCTTAATCCATATTTCTTCGCATCACCACCTTTGCCTCTAAAAATGTCTATCTTGTCTCATCAAATGGGGACTCCAAACCTAGTCTCAAATCTCATATGTTTGCAAATTACAGTCTAAAAAATTGTGTTGCAGGAACTCTTTGACTTGTTGTTGACAAATCATGCATTACTTGGATCTCTCCTCCTACAAGGTGGATAGAGCTCAACTTTTATGGAGCAACTAAAGGAAATCCTAGAAGGGTTAGGAGCGAAGGCATAATCAGGGATGATAAAGGAAAAATCATTGCAGCTTATGCATAGAATATCAGAGTTCAAACCAACAACTTGATTGAGGCGAGAGCTCTTTATCAAGGTATGCTTATCCTAGAAGGCTTTGGCTTCAGCAACTTAATCATTGAAGGAGATTCCTTGCTGATCATAAACTATCTCAAATCTTCTCAATCCCCTTCATGGAGCTTTTCCAATATCATTTATGAATTCAAGAGGCTTGTTAGCAAGTACTCTAATTTCATTATCTAGCACATGTTAAGATAAGGAAATAAAACTACCAACTCATTTGCTAATAGAGGCATTGAGGAAGATACCCTTCAGGTTTGGCAAGTTGATTTCCCTTAGAACCTTAGGTCTATCAATTAGGATGATGACATTTGTTTACTCTAAATTTTCTTTTAGTATTTTTGTAGTTCTTGGAACTAGTTGTGCTTAAATTTATTTGGGTTTCTTTCCTCTCTCTCCATTTTGTTTGAGATGTTATTTTAGTTGCTCCAATTTTTGTTTCCTCTTGGGTTAATCTTGTTGATTTACCCGGTTTCACTTTTATGCTTTGTAAATGGTTTAGGGTCCCTTTCAAAACCCTTTCCCATCAATAAAAAAAATAAGATGCTTTATCTAATATCAATCAAAATGAGTAGTCATTTTTTAATCCATTTTTATACAACATTGTCAAATAAATATTTATAATGACTAGTAATGAAACAATTGAAAGGTGCATATAGGCATTTTTATGTTGATTCATATAGCTAAATAAATACCTCATGCTCTAAACATGACACACAAAGTGTAACACACCATTGTTCGATTGTCTAGAATGTTCATTGCATATTTATAATTTGTAAGTGACTACACCCCCAAAGCATGATTTTCAAAACTAAGTTTAGGAATCAAAACAATATCAATATTTTGATTATATTTGAGATTATTCATTATATATCTTTACACAACTATGATATCACCACTATTTAGTAATGATCTTAGTAAAATAGCTAAGATAATATCTTTACCAATATTACTAATGTATGTCAAATAATGCATAGTTCTCCAAATATGGTACAAGAACTTATCATAAAGAGAGGAAAATTAAAAGAAGTATTTTTATCATCACATATATTACTAATAACACATGGGATATGCCTTTCTCCTTAATTTGAAATCGTTGAAAATATTTTATTTCTTGAGGATATGAAGATATTTTCCAATCCTTTTGCTAGAGAAATAAACAAACAAGGAGAAATAGGGTCACCTTACTGAATACCCCTTTCTGAATTCCATACGCATGAATGGAAACCATTAGTCAATACAATAAATGATATAAATAAATGCATCTATTAACTTATTAGACATATGTCAACATCAAAACCATTTGGTTCAAAATACATTTAAGAATGATTTAACTCCATCTTATGAAAATCCTTATGGAAATCTAGTTTAAGAATGTCTCAACTAGAACAAACTTGATGTTTTAATAAAAATTAGGATTATTCATCATTGATCTCTATATAAGTATGATATCACCACTATTTTGTGATGTTGACCTCATTAAAATAGATAAGATAATAGTTTCACTAGTTTTGCTTATTATATTAAACAATTAATAGCTTCCCAAATAGAGAACATAAATTTATCCCAAAGGAAAAAACTTAAAATTGAAAATTTATAACTCTTTTTATCATCACAAATATTTCTATTGTGTTAAATTTAATGTTTTTTTTCCATGAGTATCAATATCTTTCACGATAGCACTTCATGCTAATGACATGTTTATGTTCTATTCTATTATAACCATTAAAACTATTTTCTTGATGATTTTCTCAAGATGAAAATATGGCATAATTGAATACTAGATTAATGTGTCATTGAAAATGGTTGTTATTGTTGAAAATATTTTTAAAGTTGCAAAAAAACATTTTAGAAATTTTTAACTCCTTTGTTGAGTTTTCAAGATTTTTTGGGGATAGGAAAATATTTTAAAAACCTCTCAATGCATAGAAAATATTTTCTAGGATTTAGGCATATCATGTTGTTGGTTTATCCATTGTTCTTTTTTACTAGCTTTACTTAATTGCATTAACATGAATCCTTTTAAATTGCTAGGAATCATTTTTTTCTTTTATAGCTTGATAGATTGATTTTTTCCCTTTGTAAAATAATGCTAGTGCTTTTGCACAACCATCCATAATATTAACATAGGGATATTCTTGATTGGATACATACTATTGAACATTATTTCTATTTAATAGATTATGGTTACAATTTGTTTATTATTTAGATTATCTTATTACGAATGCACCTATGAGCTAACACATAGTGAGTGGTTATTCCTTCTAAAATAAGTTGATCAAATAAGAACATATGTACATATCACTTCACTTACTAATATAATTCTTCTTTATTTAATGTTACAAATATGTTTAAATTCTTTTAAAAGCTCCTTAGTACTCAACAACTAAATGATAAACACTAATCACATTGTGAACTAATATAGTATATTCAATTTCTATTAATATTTTCAAGCACATTGCATTTTAGCTAGTGATATGTAAAGTTCTTTGGAATATAGATTTATATATGTTTTTAAATACAATTTTTAGTTATTCTAATTTAAATTTATTATATTTTTAGGTGAAATTGCCACACTTTTTGTTGTTATTCCAACTAACAATATCTTCTACATGGTGTGGACCATTATATCAATGAGAAATATCTAAAAGACCCTAGAAGGTTGATTTTATTGGTATAGAATAATAAGATTTTGCAATTCTACAAAATGACTAATATTCATGTAAAAAAATATCTTCATAGTCATGAAATTAATTAGATTGAAAATAACACTTTAACATAAATAAAATGTATATAATGATGTTAATAATAAGAAAACAAAAATGACTAAAGACATTAATTAAAGAAATAAGAAATATATATTTTTATTTATTGTAAATGCAAAAATGATATATGTGCATATTCTTATATTTATTAACACATATATATAAAAAAAGATTGAGATTGACTATAATTCTAAAACACTAAGACCATCCTCAAGCTATTGAATAATTTTACTATGAAATGATTTGAATTACATCCAAGAAAATTCAATGGGACCAATAGCTTCAATACAAGATGGGGTGTGGTGTGCAACCCTACTTCCTTTTGGAGTCAAAGCTTGGAGCTCCTATTCAAAGTTTAACAAAAAAAAAAAAAAAATTGTTCAACAAAATTAATTGAAAAAAAACCTTAGCATCCTCTTATCTTCTTTTGGAATGTGTTTTTTTGTTGTTTATTTTCACGAGGAGTTTCCCTGATTTTCCTATTCCCAATTCTTGTAAATAATTCATTGATGAGTTTAATTTTGTAGTGTCCTAACATGCAAACGTGATGTCCTTGTAGGCTCCATATTCCATAACAAAAAATATAATTGTTCAAAAAAATTAATTGAAAAACAAACCTTAGCATTCTCTTATCTTCTTTTGGAATGTATTTTTTTTGTTGTTGATTTTCCTAGGAGTTTTCCTGATTTTCCTACTCTCAATTCTTGAAAACAATTCATTGATGAGTTTGATTTTGTAGTGTTCTCGCGATGTCCTTATAGGCTCTATATTCCATAACAAAAGTCCTTGAGGGTTAGGTGAATTGGTAAGATGTTGGGCACTTAACAGGAAGAGACCTAGGTTCAAACCTCAGGGGCAGGCCCAATCTGGGTAAAGGTAGTAGTTAGACCTAAGTCCATCGAGTGTGCACCAGCTTGATGATGACAATACCAACCCCGAGCCACTAGGGGTCTCCCTCACTTCGGGTAAACATCCCTCACTCTGAGTTGTATTTATCGAGGTGAGATAGGGATTATAGTGGTAGTACCATGATTTGATGCTACGGTTGGAGGTAATGCGTCTTGATCCTATGATCAGTTGTTCAAAATAGAAAGGTAGTTGTTGATTCCTCTATGTATAAAAAAAAAGGGTTTTTTTTGTCTTCACTACTTTTGTTGTGCAAAAGACATATACTTGTTTTGACCAATCATCTTGGGGCATTGTCTATCTCTCAATTTTACATCTAAGATGGTGTATAAGTATTTTTCCTTCTATTTGATCTTTGTCTGTATATACTTCTTTTAGCAAGCCATGCTTAGTTTCTCTATTTTTTTCTTCCTAAATTTTAATTTACATATTACTTTGAAACCCTTTGAGCTCTGGCTGCTCTGGCTCCGGTTCTCTAAAACCCTTTGAGCAGGAGACCTCCTATTCTCCCTGTTGGATCTGGATGCAAACCATGCTTAGTTTCTATATTATGGCCCATGACCAGGATGTTTTGCTTCTTGGGGGTCTTGCTGGTTTGTTTTTTCTCACTTATGGGTTTGGCATTATCACTCTTTCTAGGGCAAAGGGTCAAATACTGACTCAAACCTATTGGGGTGATCCTGGTCTATTTTAATGCGATGGAAAATTCTGGTTGTTGACCCCTGGCTGGCTTTGTTTTGGTTGGTGGGTATGTAGGGTGGTTGTGTTTCTTGGGTCGTTTGCCAATTTCGAGGATTGGGTTGAATGATGCAACACTTATTTTGGGTTTGGTAGTTTCTTGTTTTTCTGGATTTCCAAGGAGGAGAAAAGCAATCTACCAACCCTAACCTATTGTGGTGAGATTGCACACAACACATATATATGTATGGTGTTTTGATGTGGATTATAATGTTGTTCCCTTGGCTGCCTTCGGCTCCGGGTTCATTCATCATCCTTGCTTGGGTTAGGTGGTTTTGTGACCAGGGTTCAGGCTCTATGTTGCTTTGGTTGAGAGTTGCTACTAGTGGAGGGTTCCTGGTTAGTTTATTTCCGTTATTTTTTTTGGTGACAACATCATGTTGGTAGGGGGCCAATCGTTGCACCAAACCCTGTCAGGTGATTTGTAATGCAACGAAAAAATCTGGCTGGTGTTCCCTTGGCTAAATCAATTTCCTTGCTTCGGTGGTCAACAAATATTTCTATTTCCAGCTCCAGCAGTGGTGGTAGTGCTTGGTCCCAAGGTTCAAGGCTCTCATTTTTTTAGGATATTTCATCTTTCCCACTCAAGTACTGTGGTAATTTTTTAGAGCTATTTTTTTGGTGTCCTTGAGTGTGGTTGTTCTCCAACGATTTTTCTTAGCTGGTAGGATCCACCGATGGATAATGATTTTCCCTTTCGGCTTGGTGGATCCTCTATTTTCCCAACTGACGGTTGGGTGGGTTTTTCTACTGGCCTCTACTCAATGGCAGAGGGGTAGTTGTGGTCAGTTGCTCGAGTGCCTACAGCTGGTTTCATTTCATGGATGGGAGTTTCAAGCTTCTATATTTCTTCTGCGCTCTGGTTTTTACCTGGTTTGGCTGGAGTTATTGCTTGGGGTTCCGGATTTTACTTGAACATTTCTTGATCCTAGGTGGTTTTCTAGTTTTGTGGTGCTCCCGCCTGGGTTCTGGGTTCATCTCGTGGGTGGTTTTGTAGACTGGAAGCATGTTGGAGAGCAGTGTCGGTGAAATTTTCAATTCATGTGCGTCTGGTAGGGCAAGAACTTGCTTTCTTGGTTTTGGCCTTGGATTTTGGTTTCCTTGACCCATTTTCTAGGGTCCAATGGTTTCTTATGTCAAATATGGTTGGAACAAGTCTTTTCAAATTTTAAATTTCAAATCCTTCTTTTAAAGGGATTTTGTTGTGGTGCTTTCTGCTATATGTAAACTTTTATTATTATATCTTTAAGTCTTTCTAATCTCCTTCGGCAGTGTGGGTTATGGGAACCTCTTAAAACCCTTCTTTTATTATTAAAAATATAATTTACATAACAAATCTAATTTTTCATTCCTATACTATTTAATTTTCATTTTAAATATAAAACCCCGTAAAATTTAACATATTTATTATATATTAATACACATTGTCATCGTTTTCCTAATTTATTTTATTTATATAGGAGGCATTAAAGTGGAACTATATTCTACTTGAAAGAAAATTGTGTTGTCCAACAAGGCTTGAAGTCAATTTCATTAATGTTTGTTTTGCATTATCAATTTTCTTTCACGACATTAACTGCCCTCATTTGTCGCACACATCGCCGATCTGAAGTGACCGCTATTACTATTGAATTGGAGCGCTGATGTCATATCGCCGATCTGAAGTGACCGCTATTAATATTGAATTGGAACGCTGGTGTCATATCGCCCATCGGAAGTGACCGCTATTAATATTGAATTGGAGCGCTGGTCTGAGTTGCTATGTTTGTTTTATTGTTATGTTTTTTATACAAATGCTTTATTCTCAATAACATATTTTTATAATAAAATTTCACTAATAAATCTTTTTATTAAGATACTTATTCTTGTTTGACTTAAAGAGAATCTTTAAGGGTGCCTGAAAACACAGTCGTACGTTTTCACATTAATTATACCAAAAGGCTTCATTCTTCTTTGAGGTAGAGCTGACACCATGTTACTTTTGACGAGACAAACGGACCATAAATCATCGATATGGTCATCCGGTAACGCAAGCCAACTAAAATTCAAACCAAACACTAGTGATCATTTATAATGTAGAATTGGTGGCATTTACCAAAAAAATATTTAGGTTTAAATTTTGGGGTGTATTTAACAAAGATAGTAGTTTATTGAGAATCTTCTGAGTACATCAGATAGATGACCAACCTTAATTTTCCAGATCTCATACCACATCAACAACCAAATCAACAACAACTAAATGACTAAACTTATTAAGAACAGCTTTGAACCCTACCCTTACTAATTACTAAAAATAATAAACTTAATGATTGGATGCAGTTCAATTATTTAACATTCAATCTTCATATATTGCATGTATATGTGCACGTGAATGACCTTGTTTTAAAAAAGCATTTAACAAACATTAATTCTTCCTAGCTGAAATTCAAACCAACTGTTCAGGGTGGATTGCTTGCCCGCATGCTGCCATGGGTAATAAGGATTTATTGGACATGACTACCCCCGAGGGGAATGTTTGATCTCACGAGCTAGCTGAAATTCTCCCCTCGATCATTGATTTTTATTTTTATTTTTGGCATTAAAAGAGGTTGGGTTTCGTCCTTCGGTATTAGAAGAGGATAAAAGCACCCGTTCATTCTTAGCTTCGTACTATCTCACCTTCGCATTTTTATAAGGCGCAGATCTGAGGAGAGCTGTTGTATTATCAAGATAAATCAGCGAAATGGAGAAACATTTCATTGCCTTATTACTATTTGCCAATGTAATCACGGGTCAAACGTTTTCCTTAGAAGTCACAAGTGATTTGCCAACGCTTGTAGATGGGCTTTCGTGGACCTTTTACGAGGAGAGCTGTCCAAACCTGGAGACCATAGTGAAAGCAACGCTTAAGCCAATAGTGGAGGAAGATATCACTGAGGCGCCGGCTTTATTAAGAATCCTTTTTCATGACTGCTTTGGCTTTTAAAAAAATTAGTGTTCAAAACATCCTTTGGCTTTTAACATAATGGAAACTTACACAAGATTTCTCTATGTTATGTCATGTTGTGATAAAGGGCTCTTCCATTTGGGATAGAGACAACCAACTTCCTTCATTTAACATTCTATACAAATATCACATTTTGTCATTGCACCACAACTTCCATACTACTCCTAATAACCCTTCTACCACCATTTATAATATAATATTATTTTGTGCTGACTCTTACCCTTAATTATACCATCTCCATCTTCTTCAATGGTCTTTTTCTATTGTAATTCATTATCATTACACTTATCCCATTGATCAAAGTGCTTATGGCATGAATGACCACTGTCCTAAACTTACAAAATTGGTAAAAGCATAAAAATGTATACCAAATGATGGGGTGTTGTCCAAAGAAATATAAGTATGAAGATATACTAAATTTTTAGGATAAAAAGTAGATTTACAAATCAAAATCGATCTTTATTGTATAAAGATGAATCATACATCGTTAAGATATTTAAATTTTTTTATAATATATAATCCTCAATATACATTTCATTCTATAACTTTTAAATAATAATTCAATAAACTTCCATGTGTTGATCTCATCAACTATGGGCCTAACTTAAAATTGGTCTACTATACTCTAACTAGTCGGTGTTCATAAAATTAGATTAGGTCTAATGTTATAAATCCTTAACATAGGACCTTTATATATATATATATATATATATATATATATATATATATATATATATATATATAACTTAAAATTGATTTACTATACTCCAACTAGTAGGCATTTATAAAATTAGATTCAGATCTAATGTTATAAATCCTTAACATAGGACCTTTATATATATATATATATATATATATATATATATATATATATATATATATATATATATATATATATATATATATATATATATATATATATATATAATTATAATTATAATTATAATTATAATGTAATCAAAATTGGAAGTAGTCATTATGCATAGGTAATTTAGTATGTGAGTACCAGTATTAAGGGGATCCTAGGATAGACGTTGAGGGTCAGGATATTAAAATTAATTAGTGAATTATTATTTAAAATATAATATTATTTTTTATATTTATACTTATAAATATTACCTTAATAATAATAATAAATAAATTCAAATAATATGATCTTAATTTGTTAAACACCTTGAATTTTAAGAAAGTGCAAGTACAAATCTTGTCATGTATTACTTACATAAGTACACAAAATACTATATTAAAGCTATAGAATAAGGTCTATTTATACTAATATATTTAAGTGATATTATTATTTTGGGTCAAACTTGATGCATGAGCGTTTACTCTTAATCACTTTTTTTTATCTTTCCCTAATATTTTTCATAGAGTCCTTTTTGAAATATTAGGTTTATTTTTAATCTACCTTAGTATTTTTCTTAGATTTTCTAAGTTGCTTCTAGTCAAAATTCTATTTTCTTATATTTCATATAGTCTCCTAAGTCAACATTAATCATCAACAATTATTTTCTACTATATATCCTTTAATATTTAGTCATCAAATTTTATATTTTTCCTTTGAATTGTATTAAATATTCCTTGTAAACGATGTGCATGTCGTAGTAGTCATATTCCATATATGTAGGTCAATTTTATCTTTTTAAGATTGAAACTCTTTATAGACCGACATGTGACAAGTTCACATTGGTTCAAATTATGTAGTTGTACACCTAGAAGGACCCAAATATTCATTGCATATAGACTAAGCCCTACAATCCTGATCAATAGCTCATAGTGGATCCTCATGATCTTGATCATCAACAAGGCCATCAACAAGATTACTATTAGGTATAGATTTCTCATCCCAATAATTTTCTAGATCATTTGTGTGGATCTAGATTCTTTTCTAAGATTGATTTGAAGAGTGGTTACCATAAAATTAGAATAAGAGAAGAGGATGAGTGGAAAATAACCTTTCAGACAAAGGATGGTCTGTATGAGTGGTTGGTTATGCCATTTGGGCTTACCAATGCACCCAACACTTTCATGAGATTGATGACAGAAGTGTTGAAACCTTTTTTGGAAAAGTTTGTTTTAGTTTCCTAGATGATATTATGATCTATAGAAAGAACAAAGAAGAGATTCTCAATAATGTAAGAGCAATTTTGAAAAGTTGCAATAAGAGAAGCTCTTAATAAAATTGAAGAAGTGTTTGTTGCTCAAGTTATAGTTGATCTATCTTGGATTTGTGATATCCAAGTATGGGCTTAAAATAGATTTGACCAAAGTTGTTGCTATTTAGAATTGGCCAAACCCAAAGAGTGTAACTAAGGTAAGTAACCTTCGTTGTATGGTAAGCTTCTATAGGAAATTTATCAGTGATTTTAGTATAATTTGTGCACCATTGACCTCATAAATAAAGGAATATTTATTTGGACTCAAGAGGCTAAAAGAAGCTTTCAATTGTTGAAGGAGAAGTGTTAGTATCACAATGACACTGAGAAAGGGGGTGAATCAGTGTAGCTCTTTAAAACTTAAATCTTCAACACTCAAAGCCAAAAAAATGAAAATATAAAACCAAATAAATAAAGTATAACAAGAGAACATCACACAACACAAGATGTACTAAGATTCGCTGATTTGGCTACATCCACGAAAGTGACTGTTTGGACTCCCATCCAAATCTAGTCTTTACAAAGCACCAACTCTACAATCAATTTACCAGCACCCACTAGAAGGAGCACCAACCCCTGATTTATCTACACCAACAGAAAGGAGCACCAACCCCTGATTTATCTGCACCAACAAAAATGAGCACCAACCCCTCTACCAAGCACCCACTTGATTTTGATATTGATAAAAAAAATGACATATATGAATGTCTTCATTGAAACCAAAACCCTCTATGGTTTGTAAGCTCAAAATATAAAACTTTCTATTTCACCCAGTATAACATCCCTCTCTCTACATTACTCAGAATTTGAATCTTCTCTTCTCACAAAAAAAACTAATTTTTATCTTAGCTCGTTTTGCTAATTTCTAAACTATTTTTGGGTATTGTGCAGCACTTTGTCTGCGAAATCCTCTCAAAATTTCAGCCAAAATAGAAATCATATGAGAAATTTATATCCAAAATACTGAAGTGACATTTTTCACCACTCTCCAAAAATCACAAATTTTCACTCTTTATTTTTCTCCACTCTCCAAAAATCATGAATTTTCACTCTTTATTTTTCTCCACACACACTTCTCTCTTCACAAAATAAATTCCCCACTTTTCAATAAAATCCCTTGTCACTTAAAAAGCACACACTTGCATTCTTTTTCCCTTTTCAATTTTTAAAAAGATTTTCTTTAATGAAGCTTCTTAAAACAATATAACTTCCTTTTTTTATTTTGAGAAGACATTTCGTCAAACACGTCACATGCAAATAATTGACACCTTACTCGTTCTCTTACTTTGGAGCCACGTGACACCTCAAACCAAAAATGAAAGATGCTCTATTTGATGCCTTGAAGGTGTAACAACACTAAAATCGAAACTCTGGAAACTCTAAGCTCGAAACTGCCAACTAAAGGATTTTGCACAAGTGGAACAAATTGACTTAAAAGTGACTTGTACCATTTTTTCAAAAATCATAACTATCACCTCGTAACTCTGTTTTCTCTGGAATTTCAAACGTAAAATCTCTGTAATGCTCAATACATCCAGTCTGAATATTGCTAAATAAATCCTTACGGTTCACCTGTACCACCTCCATGAAAATTGTTGCTGACACACTTTTTCCAAAAATAGCATTTTTGTGACAGTCTTGCAACGCTTGTAACATTCGCCTTGTTTCTCCGTTTTGGTGGAAATTTAGAACACATGTTCTTGAAGATAACGAAAACCTCTAGTTCAAATTTCACTATCAAATTATTCTTGGTTTGCTCGTAGTGCTTCTAATAAAACTACCCTTTTTTGGCTTGTACAACCACTTGCCAAATCATCCGCCAAGATACCGAAAACATCACCGATCAATCCAAACACTATGCTAAAACCTCCAATGATATTATGGATTTTTTCCTAGCATGCTGACATGTTCTAAACTTATCCATCCTGTACAACTGCGCCTATGACAACTTTTGTAATTTTTTGACAACTTCTTGATGATTTTTTCAATTTTTACAAATTTTCACGAACAACCTGTAACAACTTCACCCAAAAATCAAAAACATCCTCATAAGCATTGAACATCATTTTACATACTCCGAATAACCTCTGAACAAATATCCACTGCATCAACCTGTCCATTTGAGTGTGTTGACAACAATGACAATACTGTTGTTGCACCTTGCTCAACAATCTCCCCCTTTGGAATTGTTGGCAACACACGCAAAATTTCTTGTAACTCTTCTTCCCATTTGACAACAAGACCAAAGAGCTGCTGAAAACTCCCCCTGAGTCGATGCACAACATTCTTAGGAAAAACTTATTACCAAGGAATATGGTTTGGTGAATAGCCAAGAAAAATACCTTCATCAGCTCTATCTTCAAACTTACCAAGGTTTTATTTAGTTCTTTTGATGTAACACTTGCTGCCAAAAACTTTAAAGTATCTTGTTGTTGCCTTTTTATCGAACCACAACTCATAAGGATTTTTTCTTTCATGTGTCCTCAACATGCACCTATTTTGGATGTATACCGCAGTATGGACTGCCTCTTTCCAAAATATATCTGCTACTTTACTCTCAGTCAACATAGTTCATGCCATTTCCTGCACTGTCCTATTATTTCTTTCTACCATACCATTCTGTTGAGGTGTCGTGGCTGCTAAAAACTGTCTCCTAATGCCATATTTTTCATAATACTTTGTGAAATCCTCTAAAATGAACTCTCCTCCTCTTTCTGACCTTAAACATTTAATATTTTTTCTTGTTTGATTTTCAACTTGGTTTTTAAAAACCTTGAACATCTCAAAAGATTTTGATTTATGCTTCAAAAATAGTACCCATGTCCTCCTGGAATAGTCATCTATACACAACATGAAATATTTGTCACCATTTATGCTTTGCATTCTCATGGGTCCACATAAATCAGTATGTACTAGTTCCACATTTTTGATTGTGTAGTACTCTTTTATTTTAAATGAGACTCTAGTTTGCTTATCCTTTTTACATGAAGCACACATGCTATTTTATGGTTTGCCAATGGTGGGAATATCTCTCACTACTTTCTTTGAGCTAATTTTTACTAGATTGTCAAAATTGATATGACCGAGCCTCTTGTGCCACAACCAATTCTCTTCTTCCTGTCCAATCAAGCAAGCTCCTTCTAAAGTCTTTGAGAGAGTGTACAAGTTTCCAGATGTCCTTGATCCAGTTGCTATCAACTTCCCATTGTTTGCCTTTCTGACTTCACAACCTTGCTTCTTAAAGATCACTTCGTGACCTCTATCACAAATCTGACTTAAGCTCAAAAAGTTTTGCTTCATACCAACCACAAACAAGACTTATTTTGACCTGATTTTTTCATCACTAATTTTAATTGAACCTCTATAAACTATCTTAGCTCCATCATTGTTTCCAAACTTTATTGAACCACCTTCATATTGCTGCAACTTCTCAAACTTTTTTTTGTCACTTGTCATATGACTGGAGCATCCACTATCAAGTATACATGGTGCATATTTATTCTACACTTTAAATGTCGTCTATACGATCAAGGATTATTTTTCTTCCTTAGGTCGCTCTTTTTATTTCCACTCAGGTTTGATTACAATTTTGGGCTCTTGTTTTGGATTTTCTTTTTCAGTAGCTTGTGCATGTTTTTCGAGAAATTTTCTATTTTATCTTATTCCATTTGGCTGAAATTTTCTTCCTTGAAATTGATTTGATGCAAATGTACTTTGACAATTTCTTGCAATATGCCCAAAATTATGACAATTATAACATTCTACTGCATAATCCATAAAAGGTGAAAAAACATTTCTATTGGTAAAATTCCTTGCTCCTACATTATACTTGCAATCTGAGATCTTATGTCCATAACCATTGCATTTAAAACAATAACCAAAAAAGAGATGATTGAACCTGGGTGGTGGTCTTTGCCATGTTGTCGTAAGGGCCATAAATCTTCTTATTATTTGATATGTGACATTAGTGAATCCATCATTGTCAATTCTTCTTTCGTGCCTTGCATTATTACTTTTCTTTGCATGATTCATTTTTGCTTGATCAACCTGTTTCTTCTCTTCATTCTTTGTGGATTCTTCATTTATGGCCTTTGATCCATTTGACGATTCTCCTTCATCAAAACCCAAATCAAATTTGATGCCTATATTCTTTTGGTTATTTATGATCTTATCCAACTTCATAGAACTTTCTTCACATTTGTGATAACAATAAATTTTCTGATTCATCTCTTCTAGCTACATTCTTAAACCAACAATCTCTTTTTATAGCTTGTTGCAATAATCTATTTTCATGGTTATTTGCACTTCGATATATTTGGATATTTTCTTGGATTCTTCTATCTATACTTTCAAATTTGTTATGATTTCATTTGCATCCTCAAGCTTTCTTGAAATTTTCTTATTTTTTTTCTTTCTATCTTCAATTCATCTAGAGCTGCAATTAGTTTCTCTTCCAAATTCACTTCCGCGTCAATTTCTTCTTCATCACATTCATGTTCTTTTTTTGGTTTTTCTTCTTTGAGTGCCATGAAAAGAGCTTCACATATTTCCTTTTTAGAATCCTCACTGGAGCTATCTTCTGATGAACTGACATTCTTGGAGATGAAACTTTTCTTCTTGAAGTTGCCTTTTTTGAAATTTATTTTTTTCTTCCAATCACTTCTTTCTTCGTGCGATCCTTCATCACTTTTGTTCTTCTCATTAAGTGGATATTTAGCTGCAAAATACCCAATGCCTCCACAGTTGAAATATTTAAACGGTAACTTTCCTCTATATTTTCCTTTTCTCCTTTTTAGTTTTTGAACAAAGTTTGCTTCCATTTCATCTGATGTCTCTTCTTCCTCGGATTCTTGTTTTGCTTTCATATTTTTATGGGCTTTAAAAGTAGCTTCTCTGTCTATGGGTTTAGATTTTCCTATTCTCATCTCATATGCAGTCAAAGAACCATGCATCTCATCCATACTAAAAGAATTTAGATCTTTAGCTTCTTCTATAGCTGAAACTTTAGAATCAAATCTTTGGAGAAGGGATCTTAATACCTTTTTCACGATGACAAAATATTTTATTTCCTCGTCGAGTCCTCTAATCGCATTAATAAATTTATTAACTCTCAACATATATGCCTCTATATTTTCATCGTCGTTCATATTTAATACTTTTAACTGAGCTCGATGTGTTTGTAACTCGGCCTCCTTGATCTTAACGTCTCCTTCATGAATGCTCTATAGTTTTTCCCATATTTCCTTTGTTGTTTTACAACCCATAATATTTACCAGTTTGCTATCCACTAATCTACACATGATAGCATTCTTTGCTTTTGAGTCATTCTCAAACAGTTTCTTACCGACATCGGTTGGAGAAGTGGTGGGTATTGTGTATCCACTATCTATTGAATCCCAAATGTCGTATCCCAAAGCACAAAAATATGTCTGCATCTTGAGTCTCCAAAATACGTAATTAGTTTCATCAAAAAATGGTGCTTTTTTTTATGAGAAGCCTTCACCACCTGTCATTGTGTCACTTTCAAGATCACCCTAGTTGGTTAAGCCTGTTCAAGAACCTCACTCTGATACCAATTGTTAGTCTCACAATGACACTAAGAGGGGGTGAATCAGTGTAGCTCTTTAAAACTTAAATATTCAACACTCAAAGCCAAAACAATGAAAACATAAAACTAAATAAAGCAAGTATAACAAGAGAATATCACACAACACAAGATGTACCGAGGTTCACTAATTTGGATACATCCTTGAAAATGACTATTTGGACTCCTATAAAAATCTAGCCTTTGCAAAGCACCAAATTTATAATCAATTTACCAGCACCCAATAGAATGAGCACCAACCCCTGATTTATCTACACCAACAGAAAGGAGCACCAACCCTTGATGTATCTGCACCAACAAAAAGGAGCACCAACCCCTCTACCAAGCACCCACTTGATTTTGATATTGATAATAAAATGAAATATATGAATGTCTTCACTGAAACCAGAACCCTCTATGGTCTGTAAGCTCAAAATTTAAAACTTTCTATTTCACCCAGTATAACATCCCGCTCTTCATTACTCAGAATTTGAATCTTCTCTTATCACAAAAAAACTGATTTTTCTCTTAGCTCGTTCTTCCAATTGCTAAGTTCTTTCTGGGTATTAGGTAGAAATTTATTCTTGAACTCCTCTAAAAATTTTAGCTAAAATGGATATCATATGAGAAAGTCATGCCAAAATTATTGAAGTGACATTTTTCACCACTCTCCAAAAATCACGGATTTTCACTCTTTATTTTTCTCCACACACACTTCTCTCTTCACAAAATAAAGTCCCCACTTTTCAATAAAATACCTTGTCACTTAAAAAGCACACACTTGCATTCTTTTTCCCTTTTCAATTTTTAAAAATATTTTCTTTAATGAAGCTTCTTAAAACAATATAACTTTTTTTTTTTTTTTTTTAATAAGGCATTTCGTCAAACACGTCACATGCAAAGAATTGACACCTTACTCGTTCTCTTACCTCAGAGCCATGTGACACCTCAAACAAAAAATAAAAGATGCTCTATTTGATGACTTGAAGGTGTAACAAAACTAAAATGGAAACTCTAGCGATTCTGCAAGGTCGAAATGACCAATTAAAGGATTTTGCACAAGTGGAACAAATTGACATAAAAGTGACCTATACCGTTTTTGCAACAATCATAACTCTCACCTTGTAGCTATGTTTTATCTAAAATTTGAAATGTAGAATCTTTGCAATGCTAAATACATCCAATACAAATATCACTACATAACTCCTTATGGTTCCCCTGTACCACCTCCACAAAAACTGCTACTGACACACTTTTTCTAAAAAGAGCATTTTTGTGACAGTCTTGCAACACTTGTAACATTCGCCTCATTTCTTCGTTTTTGTGGAAATTTAGAACACATTTTTTTTAAGATAACAACCACCTCCAATTCAAAATTTTCTATCAAATTCTTCTCGGTTTTCTCATAGTGCTTCTGAAAAACTACCCTTTTTCAGCCTGTACAACCACTTGCCAAATCATCTACCAAGATACCAAAAATGTCACCAATCAATCCAAACACTGTGCTGACACCTCCAAAACTATTCTGGACTATTTTCTGACATGCTGACATGTTTCAAACTGATTCATCCTATCCAACTGCATCCGTGATGACTTTTACATTTTTTTGACAACTTCTTGATGATTTTTTCAACTTTTGCAAATTTGCACGAACAACCTGTAACAACTTCACCCAAACATCAAAAACATCCTCATAAGAATTGAACATAACTATACATACTCTAAACAACCTCTAAACAACTGTCCACTACATCAACCTGTCCATATGAGTGTGTTGACAATAATGACAATACTGTCGTTGCACCTTGCTCAACAAGAAGATGATAGAGCAACCCATACTAAGGAGTCCTAATTTAAAAAAATATTTTCAAGTAGACAGTGATTCTAGTGGAAATACTAATGGTACAATGTTGAGCTATACATGGAAAGCTATACCTTTACTTTGATGTATAATTTAGAAAAGAGCAAACAAGTTGCAGATGATTTAAGTAGAAGAGTGCTATTGCTTAAAATAATGAATGTTGAATGCATATGAATAGATGATATGCAAAACTAGTATGATGATGATATAGAATTTGAATAGGAATACAATGAATTTGAGCATAGGGTGTGGAATAACTTCTTCCTTTAGGATGGATTCTTATTCAAGGATAGGCAATTGTGCATTCCTCAAGAATCTATGAGGGTGTATCTAATTAGATAGAACCATGGTGGATATTTAAGATGTGATTTTGAGAGAGAGAAAACCATTGCTTAGCTAAGAGAGAAATACTTTTGTCCTAGTTTAAATAAGTATGTAGAAAATATTGTGGTCAAGTGTAGAACATGCCAACTTGCAAAGGGCACTAGGTAGAATAGCAATGTATATACTCCATTGCCTATTCCCAATTGATCTTGGATGACATAAGCATAGATTTTGTATTGGGTTTACCAAGAACCTAAAGATACCATGATAGCATATTTGTGGTTGTAGAAATATTTTAAAAAATGACTCATTTTATCCCATACAAGAAGACCACTTGTCATGACCCTCCCTGAAGGATTGTGTGGCATGGACCAATGTATTAATTTGATGGTGCTTAAATACTTGATTATGTGCAATTGAGAAACTATGTGATGTTAATTGGTATGGAATAATATGATATTGCTAACAAGTTGCCAATGTGTAGGATCATGTATGCTTATAGGTGGAAGAAGTTGAGTCATCCATCAAAGTCAAGGGTACTTGAGGCTGGGTAGGTGATGATTGTTGGAAATTTTAAGCTCATTTAGTTGTCATTAATTTCAAGGTAAAAATTTGTCATTGATTCCAAACTGAACACATGAATTTGTCATTAATACTATGGAGTGCACCACCATTAACACCAGGAGCAATGCGAAGAGTTGAATAAAAAGTTATAAAAATATTATTCTATAAGGGTTTTTGTTTAAACATCATGATGATAGAATTAAGGTTTTTATTAAAACCATGGTGGCAGAATAATCTTCATCAAATAAGTAGAGTACAAATTAAATTTTTAAATTTTATCCCAATGAAGGCTTTAATTTTTATTAAAGTCAAAGGTTTATAAATATAATTTATAAAATTTAAATTCTATTAGAATTTAAATAATTTATAAATTATAAAAGGTTTTAAAGAAAGTGTCGACATCATGAACTAAGTGGGAGCGTCGACGTCCATGGAAAAAAGAGAAATCATGTATAAATACCACACCAAAGAACATTAAACCTTACCTTCTTCGATTTAATTTCATGCGACCAAAGAGAAAGATAATTCATGCAATCGTTGAGGAAGAAGACAAACTCATGTTGTCTTTTAGCGCCAGGGAAAAAATGAAAATGGAGAAGGCCTCACTCCCATTGGATATGGTGGTCCATTGGCAGCACGTGTTTCGTGAGAGCATTGGGAGTGGAAGTGACCATGATCGGTTCACATGGTGTTGGCGTGTTTGTCTTGAGCACCAAGGGCAAAGTTTTTTGCACACACTTATTTTGAGCACTAGAATTAGGAGAAAGAGCACGAAGTGATCCTAAGGTTTCAAACTTGCATCTAGCGCATGTGGTGGTCAAGCCCACAGCTAGAGCGCTTACAGAGGTAGAGATTCTGGGTTAGAATCCCACTAGTGGCAAAGGTATTTTTAATTAAAATTTTATTTGCCTAATGTTTTCTATAAAGTGTTATTTGGAGTTATAAGGGTTTATGAAAGGTTGTTTGATTGATAATTGATTTATATTATTTGGAGTTATAAGGGTTTATGAGATGTTTTTTGATTGATAATTGATTTATGTTATAAGGGTTTATGAAAGGTTGTTTTATTTATAATTGATTTATGTTATTGGACTTATAAGGAAAGTGGATTTGATTTTTACCAAAGTTATTTTTGCCATTAAATATGATTAAAGAGGTTTTGAGTTAATTTTTGTGGATGTTAAATTTATTTTTAATTGGGATATTATAAGGTGTTATTGGATAAATATTTTATGTATGTTGATGGTTGTTTTGAAAGGTGGAGTGATAAGGTGTAATTGAGTTTTTGAATTACATTGTGAGAAATATTTATCTTCTAACCTCTTTGAGTTTGGCATAGAAGTGTTTGTGGTTGTGGCAGATTTATGAGATCCCTTCATCATCAAGAAAAAGGTATGAGCACATTCTTCCATAAGTTGAGTTGATTGATTGGTTTTCTGAAAAATAAGTTTTTAGTGAAAAGGACTTGATTAGGGTTTCCTATTGAGTGTTTTGAGTTAATGCTTCAAGGTTTTTTGGAATAAAGAGTTGTTGTTAAAACCCTTTTTGATATGCATTGTTGTGAAGCCATTGCTTGTGTGAAGAACTTGAATTCGGGTTTGAGTATCTTTGCTATGTGAAGATTTTTTTATAAGCATTGTTGTTGAATTGAGTTGTTGAGCAAAGAACTTGAACTAGGGTTTGCAAAGATCATGAGTATCAATGTTATGTGAGAGTTGTTGTTGAAGTGTGTTGTTGAGCAAAGAAATTGAATAAGGGTTTATAACATGAGTATCATTGTTATGTGAAATTTATTGTTGAGCTTTGTTGAAAATATTTTGAGTTGGTGATTATATACTTAGACTAGGGTTTGAGAGAAAGAATTATTTCATTGAGTGATTGGTTGAGAAGAGTTGTTTAAGCCTAGTCAAGTGAATGTGTGAAGTGATTATTCAAGTTCCATAAAAAAAACTATTCTATATTCTAAATTGAATTGAGAAAGTGATTGAGAATTGAGGTGAATAAGAAGCATATTGAGTCTTTAAAAATTCTCCTTAAGTTTTTGAAAGAGTGATTGATAGTGATTGAGAATTGAGTTGAATTTGAAGCATATTGAGTCTCTAACAATTCTCCTTATGTTTCTAAGAGAAGTGATTGAAAATGTTTGAGCATTGTGATGAGTATAGAACATATTGAGTCTCTAACAATTCTCTTTATATTTATATGAGATTGGATAAGTTATGTGTGGACTTGTTGAGCAGATTTGAGCAAGTTCTATATGGAATTTTTGAGCAAATTTGAGCAAGTTTTGTGTGTACTTGTTGAGCATATTTGAGCAAGTTCTATGTGGACTTGTTGAGTATATTTGAGCAATTTCTATGTGGAATTGTTGAGAAAATTTAAGCAAGTTCTATGTGGACTTATTGAGTAGATTTGAGCAAGTTTTGTGTGGACTTGTTGAGCAAACTTGAGAAAATTCTGTGTGGAATTATTGAGCAGATTTGAGCAAGTTCTGTGTGGACTTGTTGAACAGATTTGAGCGAGTTCTATGTTAACTTTTTGAGCATATTTGAGTAAGTTCTATGTGGACTTGTTGAGTAGATTTGACCAAGTTCTGTGTGGACTTGTTGAGCATATTTGACCAAGTTCTATGTGAACTTGTTGAGCAGATTTGAGGATAGATTTTGGCACAAATTTGAGGATAGAGTTTGGTGCAAATTTGAGGATAGGTTTATGCTAGATAGAGATAGACATTGAGGATATTTGTGCTAGACCGAAGGACTATGGTTAGTACAACTTGGAGATATAGTTGACTGTAAGCTTTGGAGGTAATAGAGTATAGAGGATGATAATCTCTAGTGGATAGAGATCCCTTAGCCAAGGTAGTGAGGATAGGTCTTCTGAGTTAGGACAAGAGTCTTTAGTGGATAGATATCCATTAGCCAATGCAATAGAGGCAACAATTCTTCTATAATATCACCAACTAGAGCAAGAGGAGAAATGAGTTCTCATGTGGAGAGAGTTCCACAAACTTGATTTAGAGGATATCTATCTCCTTTGGACAAATATCCATAAACATTGTAATAGGGAAAGGATTCCCAAGAGATTTATTGAGAAAATTTTAGTGAAATATTTTCTCCGTGGAGTAGCCCACATTGTGTGAACCGCGCAAATTGTGGTATCTCTATTATGTGTGGTGATTTATGCATTGCTTTGATTATTGCTATTGATATTGCTATCTTTACATTGCATAATATTTATTGGGAAAAAAAGTAAAAAGTGGTCTTATACTGTTCACCCCCCTATCAGTGTAAGTTTGTGTTATTCAATTGATATCAAAGCGGGTTCCTTCAAAAGAGTTTAATAGCTTGAAGGAAAATCTAACAAGAACACAATGTATTCTAAGAATGGGTTGTCAAATAATTCAACACCAGTATTTGATGGAAGTGACTATATATATTGGAGTATGAGAATGAAGATCTACCCGATGGCACTTGGCAATGAAATTTGGAAAGCAGTTGAATTTGGATACGATCCTTTAATTAAGCCTCCTACAAATAAGGAACGTAATCTCCTACAACATTACAATTCAAAAGCATTGAATGCACTTTTAAAATTTTTGCATAGAACAGAGTCTATGAAAGTTATGCATTGTCAAATTACAAAATAAATGTGGGATAAACTACAAAATATATATGGAGATAAAAGTGTGAAGAAAACAAATATATGAAATCTCAAAAGACAATTTAAAGCATTAAGAATGAAGGATGACGAAAATATTAGTACTTATATACTTCGAATTGATGAGGTTGTTAATGATATGCAAGGACTTGGAATGAATATTGATGAATCAGATGTCTATGATAAAGCCTTAAGAACTCTTCCAAAAAGATTCAGTGAAAAGGTTTTTGCTATAGAAATGTCAATGGATGGTGATACCTTGACAAGAGATATGTTGCTTGGTATGCTTACAGTATTTGAGATAAGAACAAAATAGGAATCAAATCCATAGAAAGAAGCAACATTCAAAGCAATCAAGAATACAAAGAGTAAGAAGTCAGAATCAAGCAATGAGTCATCTAGTGATGAAGAAGCTAATTATGGTGGAAGAAATAAGGATTCAAGAAGATCTAGAGATCTAAAATCTGTTAAATATTTCAATTGTGGAAAGTATGGTCATTTTGCAATAGATTGTTAAGAAGCTAAGAATAACAATGGTGAAGAAAAACATGATCATAGGAACAGGGAATCGGAAAGATACAAGCACCAAAAGGAAAACAAGGATGGAAAAAGTAGAAAAGGAAATAAGTTATTTCAAAGAAAAAAGAGGAGCTACTATGTAGATAAGGCAAGTAAGTACTCAAGTGATAGTGATGCTAGTTTTTCAAATAATGATAGAGATGAAGTTCTATTTATAATTGAAGAAAAAGAACAACTTAAGAAAAGGACTCCAGTAAATTTCAAAAAATTTAGATGTGGTATTTTGGACATATTGAATATAGTTGTATAAAGAATGGTTATAGTTTCAGTGATGATGAATATGAAGATACACTTGAAGGACTAGAAGAGAATATTCTAATGGCACTAGAATAGGGAGAAGATGATCCTACAGAAGATAAACCAATAGAAAATAAATATGTGGACAAAAGTAAAAAAATAGAGGAATATTCAGAGAAATATGGATACGATCTCAATGGAGAACTTATTTATGTTATTGACATGGTAAAGAAGGTAATAAAGCAACACTCTAAACTTGAAATTCAGTTTTAATAATGTGATGAGGAGAGAAGATTGCATATAGAGGATTTAGAAAAATCAAAGGGTAAGGTAAAAAGGTTCAAATATAAGTTAGAAGCAAAGATCGTAGAATGTGAAAAGTTAGCACAAGAAGTGGCACTACTGAGAGAATATTTAGAAGATTCCAAAGTCAAGCTAAAAGAGTTAAAAAACAACTCAAATAACTTATAAAATCTCATAAAGATACAAAATCCTACATCAAGCAAAATAATTCTAAACAGGTTCAAAAGAAATAGGAAGGAGAGTCATCATCAAGTTTTGGAGGAGAAAAAACTTTAGAAGAAGATAGTATAAAAGAGAGTGAGACATCTGAGGATGATTTGGAAAATAGAGAGTTCAACAAGAATAGGAACAATGCACAAAGAATATATAGATGGAACAACAATCATAATAGGTCAACAAATACTAGGAGACCAATGAGATCAAGACAAGGAGGCTTCAATGGAATATGTTTTTCATGTCACAAGTTTGGGCACATGGCTTCACAGTGTAGGACACATGAAATATAGTAAAATGGAAATAGAAAACTTTTCCATGGGTATTGCTACTCATGTAATCAGTTTGATCATAAGGTAATGAATTGTAAGGTTCGTGACAGAAGAGGATATTGTTTCACTAGGAGAAATCCTATCACATTTTCACCTCAAATAAATAATAACATTAAGTGTTATAAGTGTAATAATGATGGTCACACAACAAAGTGGTGTAGAGCAGAAATTCCAGAAAAAAGTATGAATAGGTTTAGGAATAGGAACAGGAACATGGATATGAACAAAAACAGGAACAGGAACATGGATATGAACAGGAATAGGAATACGAATAAGAACATGGATATGAACAGGAACAAGAAAAGGAAAAGAAATGTATACATGGATAAGAACATGGACATGGAAAGAAATAGTTAGAGGAATCAGAAGTATCAGATAAGAATGAAAAAGGATAAAGGTAAAGAATAGTGCTTTCTAGGAGTAGAAATGCTCCCACCCCATAATTAACCACCTCAAGAGAAGGTGGGGGAGGGGCTAATTTAAGAGGCTTATTCTTAGTCCTGAGCCCCAAATGTGACACTTTGCCATTTATGTCAAAGGGGGAGAGTTTTGGTATTTGAGAGAGATCTAAGCCATGGGTATAAATGTCCTAGGGGGAGCAGAGCAAAGGAAAGATCAAGTTTTTAGTAAAATGAATTTGGGTTGCCATCAATGACAAAGGGGGAGATTGTTGGACATTTTGAGCTCATTTAGTTTTCATTGATGTCAAGGTGAAAAGTTGTCATTGATGCCAAAGTGAACACATGAAGTTGTCATTAATACCATGGAGTACACGATCATTAACACCAGGAGCAATAGGAAGAGTTGAATAAAAAGTTATCAAAATATTATTCCATAGGGGTTTTTGTTTAAACATCATGATGAAAGAATTAAGGTTTTTATTAAAACCATGGTGGTAGAATAATATTCATAAAATCAGTGGAGTACAAATTAAATGTTTAAATTTTATCCCAAAGAAGGCATTAATTTTTATTAAATTCAAATGTTTATAAATATAATTTATAAAATTTAAATTCTATTAGAATTTAAATAATTTATAAATTATAAAAGGTTTTAAAGAAAGTGCCAATGTCATAAACTAAGTGGAAGCATCGACGTCCATGGAAAAAGGATAAATCATGTATAAATACCACGCCAAAGAACATTAAACCTTAACTTCTTCGATTTAATTTCATACGACCAAAGAGAGATAATTCTTGAAATTGTTGAGGAAGAAGACAAATTCGTGTTGTCTTTTAGCACCAAGGAAAAGACAAAAATGGAGGAGAAGGTCTTACTCCCATTGGATAGGGTGGTCCATTGGCAGTGCACGTTTTGTGAGAGCATTGGGAGTGGAAGTGACCACGATTGATTCGCGTGGAGTTGGCATGTTTTTCTTGAGCACCAAGGGGAAAGTTTTTGGCACATACTTGTTTTGAGCACTAGACTTAGGAAAAACAGCACGAAGTGCTCCTAAGATTTCAAATGTGCATCTAGCGCACATGGTGGTCAAGCCCGCAGCTAGAACGCTCGTGGAGGTAGATATTGTGGGTTTGAATCCCACTAGTGGCAAAGGCATTTTTAATTCAAATTTTATTTTCTTAATATTTTCTATAAAGTGTTATTTGGAGTTATAAGGGTTTATGAAAGATTGTTTGATTGATAATTGATTTATATTATTTGGAGTTATAAGGGTTTATGAGAGGTTGTTTGATTGATAATTGATTTATGTTATAAGGGTTTATGAAAGGTTGTTTTATTGATAATTGATTTATGTTATTGGAGTTATAAGGAAAGTGGATTTGATTTTTATTAAAGTTATTTTTGCCATTAAATATGATTAAAGAGATTTTGAGTTAATTTTGGTGGATGTTAAATTTATTTTTAATTGGGATATTATAAGGTGTTATTGGATAAATATTTTATGTATGTTGATGGTTGTTTTGAAAGGTGGAGTGATAAGGTGTAATTGAGATTTTGCATTACATTGTGAGAAATATTTATCTTCTAACATCTTTGAGTTTGACATAGAAGTGTTTGTGGTTGTGGCAAATTTATGAGATCACTTCATCATCAAGAAAAATGTATGAGCACATTCTTCCATAAGTTGAGTTGATTGATTGGTTTTCTGAAAAATAAGTTTGGAGTGAAAAGGACTTGATTAGGGTTTCCTATTAAGTGTGTTGAGTTAATGCTTCAATGTTTTCTGTAATAAAGAGTTGTTGTTAAAACCTTGTTTGATAAGCATTTTTGTTGAAGCCATTGGTTGTGTGAAGAACTTGAATTAGGGTTTGAGTACATTTGCTATGTGAAGATTGTTTTATAAGCATTGTTGTTGAAGTGAGTTGTTGAACAAAGAACTTGAACTAGGGTTTGTAAAGATCATGAGTATCATTGTTATGTGAGAGTTGTTGTTGAAGTGAGTTGTTGAGAAAAAAACTTGAACAAGAGTTTAGAATATGAGTATCATTGTTATGTGAAATTTGTTGTTTAGCATTGTTGGAAACATTTTGTGTTGGTGATTATATGCTTGGACTAGGGTTTGATAGAAAGGATTATTTTGAGTGATTGGTTGAGAAGAGTTGGTTGAACCTAGTAAAGTGGATGTGTGAAGTGATTGTTCAAGTTCCATAAAACAAACTATTCTATATTCTGAATTGATTTGAGAAAGTGATTGAGCATTGAGGTGAATAAGAAGCATATTGAGTCTCTAACAATTCTCCTTATGTTTTTGAAAGAGTGATTGATAGTGATTGAGCATTGAGTTGAATTTGAAGCATATTGAGTCTCTAAAAATTCTCCTTATGTTTCTAAGGGAATTAATTGAAAGAGTTTTATCATTGTGATGAGTATAGAACATATTGAGTCTCTAACAATTCTCTTTATGCTTCTATGAGATTGGACAAGTTCTGTGTGGACTTGTTGAGCAGATTTGAGCAAGTTTTTTGTGGACTTGTGGAGTAGATTTGATCAAGTTCTATGTGGACTTGTTGAGCATATTTGAGCAGGTTCTATGTGGACATGTTGAGCAGATTTGAGCAAGTTTTGTGTGGACTTGTTGAGAAAATTTGAGCAAGTTCTATGTGGACTTGTTGAGAATATTTAAGCAAGTTCTTTGTGGACTTGTTGAGCAGATTTGAGCAAGTTTTGTGTGGACTTGTTGAGCAGATTTGAGAAAATTTTGTGTGGACTTGTTGAGCAGATTTGAGCAAGTTCTATGTGGACTTGAGTATATTTGAGCAAGTTCTGTGTGGATTTGTTGATCATATTTGAGCAAGTTCTATGTGGACTTGTTGATCAGATTTGATCAAGTTTTGTGTAGACTTATTGAGCAGATTTGAGCAAGTTTTGTGTGAACTTATTGAGGAAATTTGAGGATAGAGTTTAGTGTATATTTGAGGATAGGTTTGTGCCAGAACAGAGATAGATATTGAGCATATTTGTGCTAGATCGAAGGACTGTGTTTAGTACAGATTTGAGACATAGTTGAGTGTAAGTTTTGGAGGTAATAGAGTATAAATGATGATAGTCTCTAGTGGATAGAAATCCATTAGCCAGGGTCTTGAGGACAGGTCTTCTGATTGAGGACAAGAGTCTTCAGTGGATAGAGATCCATTAGCCAGTGTAGTAGAGGCAACAACTCTTCTAGAAGATCACCAACTAGAGCAAGAGGAGAAAGGAGTTCTCCTATAGATAGAGTTCCAAAAAAATGATTTAGGGAATAGATATCTCCTTTGGATAGATGTCCATAAACATTTTAATAGGGAAAGGATTCCCAAGAGATTGATTGAGAAAATTTTAGTGAAAATTTTTCTCCGTGTAGTAGCCCACATTGGGTGAACCACGTAAATTGTGGTGTCTCTATTGTGTGTGGTTTTTTGTCCATTGCTTTAATTATTGCTATTGATATTGCTATCTTTACATTGCATAATATTGATTGGGAAATAAAATTAAAAAGTGGTCTTATACTATTCACCCCCTTCCTTCTCAGTATAAACTTGTGTTCTTCAATGATAAGGCAAATTGGAGTTAACATGTATGGATACCTTCATATAGGCATGCATAATCGATTAGGGATAATCATAGATAACTAGCCACCTTGAGCCTCAAGTTGATAGCCTGGTAGCTATCACAAATTATTGGGCTGAGATAGGTGGCTAAAGGTGACGAAAATACTCCATCTATGTTTGACTACATATATTTTATCATCTTTTACTTCATCACTATTTGCATTAGTAGGTTGAAAAATAAAGGTATGGATGGGTAGGATGTCTTTGTAGCTTTTTGTCTTAATTAAAACTTCTTGCTCTCTATTTATTTTTAAATAAAAAGAAAAGATTTTATTTTGAAATGATAATGGAGTTTCATTTTTAAATAAAAATAAAAGGTCTTATTTTGAAATGATATTAGAGTTTCATTTTTTTTTAAATAAAGGTTCTATTATGAAATAGTAATAGAAATTTATTTTAAATTATTAAAGATGATAATAGAAGTTCATTCTTTAAGAAAATGAATATCCTCTAATTTAAAATGATAAAGAAGTTTCTTTTTATATAAACAAAATAAGTTACTTTAAAAAATTGATAATAAACTCTCATTTAAAATAAACTATTTTTTTATAGAGGAGGTTTTTAATTATATTAAAATATTGAAATCCATCCCATCCTCCACTTAATTCAAAAACCTACTTTTTAAATAAATAATATCTCATTCTGAGTTTGAATGAGGTTTTGTGATGTGAAGAGAAGATTCCAACCACATTCTCTTCAATGTAGGATTTCAAAACTTGTGAAGAATGATTTTAAAATAGAAAACATGTCTTGATATCTTCCAAGAGGATAAGGGAATTGAATGTAGATAGTTAAGGTATTAGTGAGGAAGGAGGGTGGTGGAAGAAGGAAGAAACCTTTGCTCATTAGATGATAGGATGTTTTTGGGGTTTTGAGGAAAAGAAAATGGAGAGGGATAGAAGGGACGAGTGAGGACAAAACAAAAAATGAGAAAGGGAAGAAAATCAAAGTGGAAAGGAGGTTAAGAAGATTAATTGTAACTGTACCATAAATCTCACCATTTTGGAAGCTTAAATTTATAGGTTGGTAGAAATGATTTCACCTCTCCTTTTGATTCTTGAAAACCTTGTTAGAAGTTGTCTTCTAGAGACATCTTGATTGTGGGGAAGGCATTGTTACCTTTTTGTTTGTGTTGTCTTTGTGAGGAGACGTCATGTTTACCTTTTAGGAGAATATTTTACCCTTCTGTGTTTGTGGTTTCCACTATTGTGAAACCAAACCAAAACAAACCTTACTTTATTATATTGACATCTTTGGTGCACCATGAATCTATATGTCCCACGTGATTGCTCTCCTCAGTAAGCCACCAACCTCCCCTTTATTGTAACAATATTTCCATATCTTCCACTTGTACTATGTGAAAATAAGCCACTATCGTAAGGACAACGTTGTCACCTCTGAATTGTTGTGGGTGAAAGTTTCACTATTGGCCCGAGTGTTTTGTTGTCGCGATGTTAACTAGTGTTGGGGAAGAGCTTTGAATCCTCGAGTGCATGTCATTATGTTATTCTTGCCTTTGACTATGTTATCTCTTTCCACCCTATTCTCCCTATCGTACTATTATCATTGGGTGTCATGTAAGGGAAGCATCCATCCATAGAAACCCAAGAGTAAGGTAAGGCATGATGATAATCTTCGGCTAAGACATGGTTTGTAGTGCTATTCGGGTGCCATTTTGGAGTATCCCTTGTCTGCCCAAGTGTATCATTATTGTTATCGGTGGTCCTTCATGGTGGTAATGTATTTGTGATTTTATCTTTTTCAACCAAGCGTTGTGTGGGTTGTCCCTGGTACGTGCTAGTTAGTGGAAATAAATTTATTTGATAAATTCATTTAAAGTTGTTGACTTTACAGTATTAAAAGGGATTTATGATTATTTATTAATTAATGTTGGGAACTTTAGATTAATGAAATAAAAGGGATTTATGATTATTTATTAATTAAATTTGGGAACTTTAGATTAATGAAATGAAAAGGATTTATGATTATTTATTAATTAAAGTTGGGAACTTTAGATTAATGAAATAAAAGAGATTAATGATTACTATAATGGTTTCATTAATTAAAGTTATGAAATTTAGATTAGTGAAAGAAAATGATTATAATGGTTTCATTAATTAAAGTTGTGAACTTTAGGATTAGTGGAAGAAAATGATTATAATGGTTTATTTATGGATTAGAGTAGGTGACTTTGATTCATTGAACAAATGGAAATAGTTTATTTGTAAATTGAAGGTATGAGACTTTAACTTATGAAACAAAAGAAAACGGTTTATTTAGGGATTTAAGTAGTTGCCTTTGATTCAATAAATAAATAGGAAATTATGATACCTTAATTTATTGAACAAAGAAGAAATACTTATTTCTTTATTGAAGGAACCTAGATTGTTTGACAATTATGGGTATGGGAATTTAATTGTTGAATAAGGGTTGAGTAATTTAATTACAAGTAAAACCTGTAATATAGATGCATTGTTGAAAGAATCTCATAGGATGATGAGAGGGGAAATAGAAAGAGTAGTTTCTATGATATCAACTATGCTTTTATATGGTTAAAGGCTTGATTAAATTGTGTAGTTGTAATTTGGAAAAGTAAAGAAAGTAAATGCATTTAGAGGCATGCCTATCCTGAACTATGAGTGCCCTGATCCCCTACTATCCTCAAATGATCAATGGAAGAGTGGGAGGACCAAATTTATAGATGGACCAATGCACCAGTTTGCTCTCTACTTATAATTTGTTTACTTATGCTCAAATAGACTAGATTTGTGGGGATATTTCTCTGATGAAATTGATGTAATATATTATTCTTTAAAAGTATGGAGGATTTACCATACTTTCTTGTATATAATAATTGATTAATGTTGAAAAATACACCTTTATATTCTATTTGATTTATTATGTTTGTATCTAAAATATTTTCTAGTTCATGTTTATCTCTTAAATATTGTTCTTTGTTTCTAGTTATCTTTTGCATATTTGATGAGCTATGTTTTGTTAGATTTAGTATCTAGGTCTATATTGTTTTTCTTCCTTAATTATATTAAAAAAAAATAAGTAGAAAGTTATAGGGTGAACTTAGAGGACAACCTAAGGGTTTGAGGCCCCCTTAGGGTGAACATGGTGGACCTACGGGTTTAATACACCTTAGGGAGATCGAAAACTAGGTTGAAAAAAGACTACATCTAAGTTAAGATAGCTTGTCGTTAGATGATATTGATAGCTTAACACCAATATACGTAGAAGACCTACATAGATTGGCTTGTGTAGAGTATGGAGATGTGTGTATACCTTTGATTAACTAAAGGTGATAAGTCTAGCTCATCGAGAATGATGATATGGATGGACTTATTTGCATGACATGAGATATGCTCATGCAGATGGACTTGTGTGAAGAAAATATTATGAGGTGTAGCTCTTTAAGAAACTTAGGGGATTTTTTAGATATTAAGTTAATCTAAGTTCGATTAGGGTTTTATGAATCACTCTCCTTGTAAACACTAAAATTGTTTCAATCCGATTAGAATTCCAAGATGCGCTCTTATCAGCACCATATGGCCTCCTTGGAAAACCCTCAGAGGTGAAATAGTTGTCCTTACCACGTTTGAGAAATTCTACCCCACTTTTGGGAAGTTTTGGGCCATGCAACCATGGTCGCCCCACCTTAGGGTGGCCACCAAGTTCATGGCTATCCCACCCTATGATGGCCACCAACAACCACCCCTGGGTGGGGAAGCCACCAAAATCTACCCCTAGGGGGATGGCCAAGCCCTTGGACTCTTAAAAATTCAAGGGTAGGATAAATGGCAATCAAATTTCACAATTTATCCCACCCATTGGTTTATGACAGCTTGAGGGTGCATCAATTCAATCACAAACCTACAAATTGTAGGCTTGAATCAAAGGTTTCTCCCACCCAATGCATGGCAAGGTTTTGAAAAATAGTGGTACTTGCCTGACATGACCAAATTTACCCATTTAACCTTATGCATTCTTGAGTTATAAAGTCAAGCCAATCCACCCAATTTTAGAGGAGTCTTTTGCAATATTTTGCCATGAAGTGCTACCGAGATTCAATCCATTTTTCACCACGTGTTTTCCATTGAAATCTCCATCAATCAAAGGAGATATTGATACCAAATACACAAATACATTTCAAAACCCACCCATTTTAGTGAATTAGATCACCAAATTCGATGACAACACCCCTAAGAATAGTTTGAACCAAATCCCAAAATAATTGGAGGCAAAAACCACTAGGTTTCATGGCCATCCCACCCTGAGGTGGTTAACAGTCACAATTGTAACACCTAGGGATGGCCATGGATTCTACATCTGATTTCATCTCTATTTTAGCATAGATCATTTCTAGAGTAGAATATATGCACTATACTAAGTTTTGGTTTCATTTTGAGTAGTTTTGCACCTTATATTATGATTTTTTCTTTTCATATTCATTTTTGCATGCATCTCTTCGATTTTGTTTCAAATATGCATATGATATTAACAAATTTGAGTTTTTGTGTGTAGATCCAGGTATTTCAACGTGCAAAGAAGGAGCTACAAGTTTGAATACATATATTTCATCACAGCGGTACCAAAAACTTACTCTTAGGCAATTTGTGAGTGCGAGAAAGGCCTTGAAGTGCATCTGAGTTGTTAAAAGGATTATATCCTTGGAAACCTTGTAATGATTGTATTAATTTAGAGCCCTCAAGGGGGTGTATTTTAACCATGAATTCAACAAGTTGATTAATATAAAGACAACCCCATTTCTTATACATAATCTTCGGCTAAGACATGGTTTGTAGTGCTATTCGGGTGCCATTTTGGAGTATCCCTTGTCTGCCCAAGTGTATCATTATTGTTATCGGTGGTCCTTCATGGTGGTAATGTATTTATGGTTTTCTATTTTTCAACCAAGCGTTGTGCGGGTTGTCCCTGGTACGTGCTAGTTAGTGGAAATAAATTTATTTGATAAATTCATTTAAAGTTGTTGAATTTATAGTATTAAAAGGGATTTATGATTATTTATTACGTAATGTTGAGAACTTTATATTAATGAAATAAAAGGGATTTACGATTATTTATTATTTAAAGTTGGGAACTTTAGATTAATGAAATAAAAGGGATTTATGATTATTTATTAATTAAAGTTGGGAACTTTAGATTAATGAAATAAAAGAGATTAATGATTACTATAATGGTTTCATTAATTAAAGTTATGAACTTTAGATTAGTGAAATAAAATGATTATAATGGTTTCATTAATTAAAGTTGTGAACTTTAGGATTAGTGAAAGAAAATGATTATAATGGTTTATTTATGGATTAGAGTGACTTTGATTCATTGAATAGATGGAAATAGTTTATTTGTAAATTGAAGGTATGAGACTTTAGCTTATGAAATGAAAGAAAAAGGTTTATTTAGGGATTTAAGTAGTTGTCTTTGATTCAATAAATAAATAGGAAATTATGATACTTTAATTTATTGAACAAAGAAGAAATAATTATTTCTTTATTGAAGGAACCTATATTGTTTGACAATTATGGGTATGGGAATTTAATTATTGAATAAGGGTTGAGTAATTTAATTCCAAGTAAAACCTGTAATCTAGATGCATTGTTGAAATATGCTCATAGGATGATGAGAGGGGAAATATAAAGAGTAGTTTCTATGATATCAACTATGCTTTTAGATGGTTAAAGGCTTGATTAAATTGTATAGTTGTAATTTGGAAAAGTAAAGAAAGTAAATGCATTTAGAGGTATGCCTATCTTGAACTATGAGTTCCCTGATCCCCTACTATCCTCAAATGATCAATGGAAGAGTGGGAGGACCAAATTTATAGATGGACCAATGCACCAGTTTGCTCTCTACTTACCATTTATTTACTTATGCTCAAATAGACTAGATTTGTGGGGAGATTTCCTTGATGAAATTGATGTAATATATTATTCTTTAAAAGTATGGAGGATTTACCATACTTGCTTGTATATAATAATTGATTAATGTTGAAAAATACACCTTTATATTCTATTTGATTCACTATGTTTGTATCTAAAATATTTTCTAGTTCATGTTTATCTCTTAAATATTGTTCTATGTTTCTAGTTATCTTTTGCATATTTGATGAGTTATGTTTTGTTAGATTTAGTATCTAGGTCTATATTGTTTTTCTTGCTTAATTATATTAAAAAATAATAAGAAGCAAGTTCTAGGGTGAACTTAGAGGACAACCTAAGGGTTTGAGGCTCCCTTAGGGTGAACATGGTGGACCTAAGGGATTAATACACCCTAGGGAGATCAAAAACTAGGTTGAAAAAACACTACATCTAAGTTAAGATAACTCGTCGTTAGATGATATTGATAGCTTAACACCAGTATACGTAGTAGACCTATACAGATTGGCTTGTGTAGAGTATGGAGATGTGTGTATACCTTTGATTAACTAAAGGTGATAAGTCTAGCTCATCAAGAATGATGATATGGATGGACTTATTTGCATGATATGAATATTCTTATGTAGATGGACTTGTGTGAAGAAAATATTGTGAGGTGTAGCTCTTTGAGAAAATTAGGGGATTTTTTAAATATTAAGTTATTCTAAGGTCGATTAGGGGTTTATGAATCACTCTCCTTGTAGACACTAAAATCACTTCATTATGATTAGAATGCCAAGATGCACTCTTATCAGCACCATATGGTCCTTACCACATTTGAGAAATTCTATCCCACTTTTGGGAAGTTTTGGGCCATGCAACCATGGTCGCACCACCTCAGGGTGGCCACCAAGTTCATGGCTACCCCACCCTAGGATGGCCACCAATAGCCACCCCTAGGTGGGGCAGCCACAAAAATCTACCCCTAGGGGGATGGACAAGCCCTTGGACTCTTAAAAATTTAAGGGTAGGATAAATGGAAATCAAATTTCACCATTTATCCCACCCATTGATTTACGACAGCTTGAGGGTGCATAAATTCAATCACAAACCTACAAATTGTAGGCTTGAATCAGAGGTTTCTCCCACCCAATGCATGTCAAGGTTTTGAAAAATAGTGGCACTTGCCTGACATGACCAAATTTACCCATTTAACCTTGTGCATTCTTGAGTTATAAATTCAATCCAATCCACCCAATTTTGGAGGAGTCTTTTGAAATATTTTTCCATGAAGTTGTAGCAGTGTGAACACATTGTTTAGGTTTAGTTGTCGGCAAGTTTATAATGTCGACATGTTTTTTTTTAATTAATTTTTCTTCTTCCCTTTATCCCTCCATTTCCTCCATTATTCCCTCTTCCTCCTTATCCCTCCAACTCCCTTTCCCCTTATTCATCCAACTTCCCTTCATTTCCTCTTTGTCGACTTCCTCCCTATCCCCTCCATATATATTTGTTATGATTTGCAATGTTTGTGGATCGATTGTCAATGTAATAGCTTTGCAATTTTATTAAATTAATATTAAATTATTTAGTTAATTTAATGTTTTACCTCCTGGTCCAAATTTGACATTTGGTATCAGAGCAAACGGGCACAATTATCGAGATAGGATGGGCACATTTCTTGAGGATGCATGGGCATGATTCTCGAGGATGCACAATGACTAGCTGGCGAGCGTGTTGGGTATGCATCTCAAGGAGCTGGCGATCGGATCGAGGAGGTGGCAGAGTTGGGAACAAACTTTGATGTTGCATGGATTTTGAGGTGACATGTGGCAGGTAGAGCGACAGCTGACGTGGACATGTAGATCGAGGTTCTGAGGTGGCGGTAGTCGAAACGTGGCGGGTTCTGATAGAGCGTTGAGGTGGTGATTGACGTGGCGCACTGAGGTGGCAAAAATTGGTTGAAACACGTGGCGAGCAGGGATTCGTCCGAAGCGGACACGTGGCGATCGTGGATTGGTCGAGGAGCGAGCATAGTGGTGAGGATCGATTGCCCGAAGGCAATCGATAGCATATGCACACGACCGCATATTTGAAGACTTAATTGTCTTCCGCCCACTGCATGTGGGATAAAACATTTTTTTTTTTTTAAAAAACTTTGCCGCCCATATTCTATAAGGAATCGAACATTCCTTTGTTTACCCGTCGAGGTCCGTAGCGGCGTTGGTTGTGTTGTTCGCTGGCGGACGTGAGGTCCCGGGATCGAATCCCGCTGGGGGTTAAACAAAGTTTTTTGTTGTTTTTTTTTTAAAACTTCAAATGTCGGCGACTATAAATCGACGGCCATCCCCTTTGGTTTCACCGGCGCCACGTGGTGTAGCGGCTTGTTGCTGCAGTTAGGACACGGAGGTCCTGCATTCAAATCCCGTTGAGGATTGCGTGACGAAAAAAAACAAAAAAAAAGAGGTTTTTAAAAGTTTTTTTTTTATTTTTAATTTTTTCATTATTAAGTTTTAATTAATTTTTTTTTTAAATATTTAATAATTTTTATTTATATTTTTAATTAAGTTTTTTTAAATAAACCTTTATTTAAAAAACTAATTTAAAATATCTATAGAAATTTGTTAAAATTTTTAAAGGCTTAATTAAAATAAATTTTGGAAAATTGATCTAAAAAAGGTGAAAAGTTTTTTTTAGCATCATTATTGTAACCCAGTACATGCGGTGAAATTTGTGGGTAGATGATTCGATCATCTAGATGCTATTATGCTTTTCTCTCTCTGTTGAGAAGAGAGATTCCTGATTCCTTTGACAGGAAATTCCAGCACAGTGGACTTCATACTGTGTTTTGTCAGTTGGAAAACCAAGTGATTGCACATCAGGGAAAACTAGATTCTGGATACGAGGCAGATTCAGAAGATAATATCTTTGGGCAAAGAGTAGTTGAATCCAAGACGGTTGAAACAGTACCTAAAGGACAATCAAGTGACAATTATACTCCTGCAGTGCTTGAAGTTGAAACAAGTGAGAGCTATTCACCTCGCTCTCCTGATCTAGAACCAGTAGAAGCAGAAGCAGAAGTAGAGGAAAAAAAATAGTGGAGGTGAAACCTGCAATTGAAGAACGAGTTGTTCTCAAAAGGCGTCTTGATCCAGCAGCAGCAGCAAAAGAAGTCATTATCATTAGTGATGATGAGGCAGACAACTTCACATTTCCAGTTTTGGGAGATCCTCAAGAAGAAGAATGCCAAATCAGCGAGAATTTTAAGAAAGCTAGATTTGATTTAAATCAATAAATCAGTAATCTATTTTGTACTTCTTTTTACAACTTGTTTGAAGTTGAAATAAAAGTTGCATTCTAAAATGGCTTCCAATACTAGTTTACCAATCCTTGAATTCAATGGTAGTGATTACGAGTATTGGTCAATTAAAATGCAAACCCTGTTGATTGGCAAAGGTCTTTGGGATGTGATTGAAGAGGGATATACTGAACCTTCAGCTGCTGAGTGGGCAGTTTTGAGTGGTGCTGATAAAAGGGCTAGAAAAGAAGCATAGAAGAATAATTCTTTTGCCCTTTATCACATTCACATCGCCCTTGATAAAAGTATTTTCCCTAGAATAGCTTCTTTTAAAATTGCTGAATCTGCTTGGAAAGCTTTACAAGACAGTTATAGGGGTAGTGACCAAATCAAACAAGTTAAACTCCAAACCTTGAAAAGAGAGTTTGAAACTCTTAAAATGCAAGAAAATGAAAAGGTTGGTGATTACTGCGTGTGTGTGAAAGTTGTAGTAGATAAGATAGTCACTTTAGGAGAAGATGTAAAGCCTAAAGTTATAGTGAAGAAAGTGTTGAGAACACTTCTTACTAAGTGGAATTCAGTAGCCATCATTATAGAGAAATCTAAAGACCTAACTTCTCTATATTTTGAAATCCTCATTGGCTCACTTCTCTCACATGAGGAGAGATTACAACCATCTCCTTCCACAAGTTACGGAGGAGATGATAAAGCCTTTGCTTCTCAAGAAGGCAGAGGTAGAGGTCGTGGCAGAGGAAAGTCTAGAGGAAGAGGCAAAAATAATTAGAGAGGTGGAACTCCTAACAGAGGAGGAAATCAAAACAGAGGAGGATTCTCCAACAACAGTGAACAACAACAGAATAGAGGAGGACAGCAAAATAGAGGGAAACAATCAGGCAGAGGTAAAGGAGGAGATAAGTCAAAACAATCTTGCTACAATTGTGGCAAACTTGGCCATTATGCTCGTGACTGTTGGACTGACTTCATAAGGAGCTAGTAGCAGCCAGAGCAGTCAGTTTGGAAACTTTGGAGAATAGGAAGAGGCCACAAATCTCTTTCTCTCATATGGTCAAGTAGATCATAACATGAATGATACATGGATCTTGGACACTGGATGTTCAAACCATATGAGTGGCAAAGAAGAGCTCTTTGCTACTCTAAATTCCTCCTACAAATCTAACATCAAATTGGGAGATGATAAATCATTGGCAGTAGAAGGCATTGGAGCTATGGTAGTTCCAACTAAAGAAGGAGTCAAAAAAGTAAGTGATATGTATTATACACCCCATCTCCAACATAATCTTTTAAGTGCTAGACAAATGTTATAAAAGAACTACAAGTTGCTTTTTGATGAGGTTAAATGCATTATTTTTGATAAAAATAACAATAATAGAATCATTACTCAAGTGCCAATGTCAAAGAATAGATTGTTTCCTTTAAATTTTGGCCAACTAGGGGGAGATAATTTAGCAAGTGTTGCTATTTCCAATCCAAGTTTTCTATGGCACTTGAGATATAGCCATTTGAATTTTGCTAGTTTGAAAATGCTAACTTCCCAAGCCATGGTCACTGGACTTCCTAAAGTTCAGGATGGTAAAGAAGTCTGTGAAGGGTGTGCTCTTGGAAAGCATGCCAAATCAAAATTTCCTCATGGACAAGCATGGCGGGCCAGCTATCCACTCCAGCTAGTGCATACCAACATCTGTGGTCCGATGCAGACACAGTCTTGGTAATAACTCTTACTTTCTACTCTTTATTAATGATTATACTAGAATGTGCTGGATATATTTTTTGAAACATAAGAATGAAGCATATGAATGTTTTCTTGATTTCAAAATAAGAGTTGAAAGTGAAAGTGGACATTTTTTAAAATGTCTTCGATCAGATAGGGGAGGAGAATATTCCTCTAATGAGTTTGTGAATTTTTGTAAGCAACATGGCATTAAGAGGCAGTTCACTGCTGCCTATACTCCACAACATAATGGTGTCACAGAGAGGAAGAATCGCACCATTGTGGAGATGGCAAGGTCTATGCTTCATACGAAGCATTTGACTAATTCATATTGGGCAGATGCAGCCCAGACCAGCATGTATGATGCAGGAGCATCCGGAGACAGTGAAGCAATCTTGCATCTTCCAAAAAAATTTCAAGTTTTTCTAAGTTCTGTGCACCTTGTTTTATTTATTTTATTTTAGTCCAGGAGAAGTTTTGTTGAGCAAAGTTTAAATTGGAGAAGGTCTGGCAAAGCAAGGGGGTTGGGGTCGCGAAATCGTGACCTCCGAAAGGCTACCAAGTGATGGTTGAGTTTCGTCGCGATATCGCGACGTGGTCGGGTGGGGTGGGGTGGGGCGCGATATCGTGACGTCGCGATATCGCGACGTCGCGATGTCGCGACGTCATTGTTGAGGCTATGGGAAGTGGCCACAGACGTCGCGATATCGCGACGTCGCGATATCGCGACGATCTCGTGGGGAAAAGCGAAGAGGGAGAGGCTTGTCGCGATATCGCGACCTGTCACGATATCGTGGCCTGGTTTTTGCACAGTCGAAGGTAAACAAGAGAACGGCCTGGCAAGGTCAACTTGACACGTGGGCAGTGTGGAGGACACGTGTTTCTACTGTAATGTGACAAGGAAAGAGCATGACCCGATGAGCCGGCCGCGTGTAAGAAAACCAAAGAGGAAGGTCAAGGAGATTAATAAGGGGGTGTAAGCCATGCATCCTTTTACTTCTGGCAACACGACAATTGCGGGAGATGGATTAATGAATGAAGCAGCGGTACAGAGTATAGTCAGTGTATAGCGGCCGGTGCGGGGGTATGGGAAGCCATTAATGCAAGCTTCCAGGCTGGTCGGGCAGTTGCCCATTTATGGCAGAAAACCAAAATTTAAAAATTCGATCGGAGGGAAAATGGAAATTGAAATTGTTGTGGGGCGGGAGCATTGATTTCCGAGAGGATCGAGGCCTCGATAAAAACTCAAAATTTGTAAGGGTTGGGGATGGTGAAGTTCGGGATTGGGGGAGAAGTGGTATATTGGAGAGACTACTGTAAACCGTATTAAGCTATTTTTAATGAAATTACCATGAAATTACTTTGAATGTGTTTGTGTGAATCTCGGCTTGCCATCAAGTGGTATCAGAGCGGGAGCTCCTGAGCGTGTAACAGATCGCCGGAGAAAGAGGCAGTTACACCAGGATCTGTGGGAAGATTTAAAAAAAAAAAAAATATATATATATATATATATATATATATATATATATATATATATATATATATATATATATATAATGCCTCCACGAAGGAACCGAGGCGGAGGAGGAGGTGTGGTGCCGGCCGAAGACTTTCGGGCCTTGCAAAGGCAAGTTCAAGCCTTGCAAGCAGAGTTACGCGAAGGCGCGAACCCGGAGGGGAAGAGGAAAGTGAAGATGAAGTTGAAGAGGAAGAACAATCGAGGAAGAAGCAGAAGCTGTGGATCCAGCTCAGGCCCGGTTGTATAAGGCCATCTCTCAGATTGGAAAGCAGCCTAAAATGGAGGTTTCTACATACTCGAGAAACCTAAATCCAGAAGAAGTGATTGACTGGATAAATGATTTGGAGGAATATTTCGAGTATGAGGAAGTTGAAGACCCTAACCGAGTCAGATTTGCTAAGACGAAGTTGAAGGGCCATGCCAACATTTGGTGGAGAGGAATCCAGTTGGAGAGGAACAGGAGAGGGAAGGAGAGAATAATGAGATGGGATAGAATGGTGGAGAAGCTTAAAAGACAGTTCATCCTGGCAGATTACGAGTTGGATCTGCTAAGAAAAATGCGAGCTTGAGACAGGACAAACAAAGCTGTCCAAGAGTACATCTGAAGAGTTTTACAAAATTTCTATTAGAACGGGGCATTTAGAGGCAAACAAAGAGAAGGTAGCCCGTTACATTAATGGGTTGAGGCTTGGTATCCGGGAAGAACTGAGCCTGGTTCGATTAAACACCATTGAGGATGCTTACCAATTTGCCTTGAAGGTAGAAGAAAAGCTGAACAGGCGGTTTGAAGGCAAGCAAAGAGGAAGAGGCCGAGGTGGAAGGACTGGTGGGAGAACCAGTGGGGAAAAGTACAAGGATCCGAAGAAGACTGGTGAAGCCAGTAGTAACCAGGACCAAAAGGAAGAAGATGTTTATCAGCCTCGAGATCAGAATAGCTACCCAAGAGGACGGGGTGGATCTGGATGAGGATTTGGAAGAGGAGTATTTCGTGGAACGTGTTTCCACTATGGTGAAGAAGGACACCGGGCATTTGAATGTCCACAACACCGAGAAAGAACAAACAAGAGGCCTGAGGGTCCAGCCAGAGCTGCTGTGGCAGAGGAGGATGCTGAATCCGAGCATTTCGAAGAAGCAGAGAGGGGAGAAACAATGATTGTAAGAAGAGTCCTGTTGAACGGGGAGAAGGACACAGACCAGAGGAAAAGCTTATTCCGCACTAGATGTAAATGTGCGGGCAAGGTTTGCAATATCATTATTGATAATGGTAGCACGGATAACCTGGTTTCTGAGGAAATGGTTACCAAGTTATGGCTAGAAAGGAAGAAGCACCCACACCCATACCGGGTCGCATGGTTGCAAAAGGACCACGAGCTTTGGTCAATGAGCAGTGTTCTGTTAAATTTAACATTGGAAATTATTGTGATGAGGTCTGTGTGACATCTTGCCCATGGATGCTTGCCACATGTTGCTAGGGAGACCCTGGCAGTTTGACCGAAGTGCGGTACATGATGGCCGTGCCAACACCTACTCATTGACAAAGAATGGTGTACGCCATAAACTAAAGCCCTTGAAGGATGCAAGATGAAAAGGTATGTCATATTTCCGAGTCTGTTTAGTTGAGGGGAGAGAGTTTACGAACGGGTTAAAGCGTGAACATTTATGTTATGCAATAATCCCTAGAGTTAGGGGGAAGGAATGCCGGGATACCCCGGCAGAAATTCTAAATCTGCTTGGAGGAATTTCCAGGACATTGTGTCGACAATGTGCCCGAGGGCTTACCCCCTGTGAGAAAAATTAGCCATCATATAGATTTAATACCGGGATCAAGCACTGCCAAATAAAGCTGCGCACAGGGATGACACACTGTAGAGGCGAGGAATTAAATAGACAGGTCCAAGAATTATTAGAAAAGGGATTAATTCGGGAAAGCTTGAGCCCATGCGCAGTCCCTGCGAGTCTCTGGCGCCAAAGAAGGATGGGGAATGGAGGATGTGTACAGATTCACGGGCCATCAACAAAATTACTATTAAGTACAGATTCCCGTTACCAAGAATGGATGATATCATGGACTATTTAAGTGGAGCTGAGTACTTCACAAAGATTGACCTGAAAAGTGGCTATCATCAAATCCGTATCCGAGAGGGAGATGAATGGAAGACAGCCTTCAAAACAAGAGAAGGCCTGTTTGAGTGGTTGGTCATGCCCTTTGGACTGTCCAATGCACCAAGTACCTTCATGCGGCTGATGAATGAAGTACTGAAAGAATTTTTGGGAAAGTTTGTTATTGTTTATTTAGATGATATATTGATATTCAGCAGGACCCTGGAGGAACACCTGATGCATATCAGGAGGGTCTTTGAAAAGCTGCAAGAAGAACAGTTATTAATAAATTTGAAAAAGTGTAATTTTGTCAAGAAGGAATTGGTATACTTGGGGTTTGTAATCTCAGCAGAAGGCCCGAAGATGGACCCCGAAAAGGTGAGAGCCATCATTGAATGGCCTACTCCAAGGAGCACAACAGAAGTGAGGTCATTCCATGGTCTGGCCAGTTTTATAGGAAGTTCATAAAGAACTTCAGCGGTATTTGTGCACCTCTCACGGAGACAATGAGGGGAGATAAAAAGGAGTTCAAATGGACATCGGGGGCTGAAAGGAGCTTTGATACATTGAAGAGAAAAGTTACCGAACCAGCCTGTTTTGGCACTTCTAGACTTCAACAAGGTATTTCGGGTGGATTGTGATGCCGGTGGCGGTGCAATAGGGGCGATGCTTGAGTCAAGGAGGCAAGCCAGTTGCTTATTTCAGTGAGAAGTTAAATGATGCTCGAAAAAAGTATTATGTCTATGATCAAGAATTTTATGCTATAGTTCAGGCCCTGAAGAAGTGGAGACATTATTTATTACCAAAGGAGTTTGTACTGTTTACTGACCATCAGGCTTTGCAATACATTAACAGTCAGACAAAACTGAACCAAAGGCACATGAAATGGGTGGAGTTCCTCCAAAGTTATACCTTTGTACTGAAGCACAGAAGTGGGAAGTCAAACAGAGTTGCGGATGCCTTAAGCAGAAGCAGACTCTGCGACTAGATTGACAGTAGAAGTAGTGGGGTTTGAAGAACTGAAGGGTCTATACCCTACAGATCCGGATTTTGCAGAAGCACGGGAGGCTTGCTCAATACCTCTTACTATGGATAGAACAAAATGGTTGGATTTCTTAATCCAAGACGGAATGTTGTTCAAGGGTAGTAAGTTGTGCATTCCCAGAAGTTCCATGCGGGAGAATTTAATCAAAGAGAAGCACGGCGGAGGATTGGCTGGGCATTTTGGTAGGGATAAGACCATTGCCTTGGTTGAGGAAAATTACTACGGCCTCAACTTCGAGCAAGATGTGCGGAAGTTTGTGCAAAGTTGCGAGAATATGCCGGATGGCAAAGGGTGTAAGACAAAATACGAGGTCTGTACCGGCCATTACATGTGCTCGAGAGACCATGGGAGGACATAAGTATGGACTTTATCCTTGGATTGCCGAGAACACAGAGGGGAAATGATTCGGTATTTGTAGTAGTTGATCGGTTCTCCAAAATGGCACATTTCATTCCCTACCAGAAGACAAGTGATGCAGTCCACATTGCTGGGTTATTCTTCAAGGAAGTGGTACGACTTCACGGTCTGCCAAGAAGCATAGTTTACGATAGAGATACAAAGTTTGTTGGGTACTTTTGGAGAACTCTGTGGAAGAAATTGAAGACAGACCTAAAATTCAGTTCAGCATACCACCCACGGACGGATGGGCGAGACGGAGGTGGTCAATAGGAGCCCAGGTAATCTACTGAGATGTTTGATAGTGGATCAGCCCAAGGGATGGGATTTGGTCTTACCACGGGAAGAATTTGCGTATAACGGTTCGGTTAATAAAAGCACCAGATAAATCTCCATTCCGGATAATATATGGACACGGCCCGAGGAATGTGTACGAACTAAGAAAGTTGGACGAGAAAGAAAAATGTAGTGCCGAAGCAGAAGAATTTGCAGAACATATGAAAAGTCTGCATGAGGAAGTAAGAAGACAAATTACAAAAATGAACAGTCAATATAAGACAAGGGCAGACCAGAAGCGGCGGTTCAAGGAGTTCAAGGTTGGAGATGAGGTTATGGTGCATCTCAGGAAGGAGAGATTTCCTGCCAAGACTTACAATAAATTGAAGATGAAAAAGTTTGGACCATGTAAAATACTGGGAAAGCGGGGGTCAGGAAATGCGTATGAGGTGGAATTGCCGAGTTGGCTTGATATTTCACCTATTTTTAATATTTCAGATTTAGTGGAATATCATGAGGGAGAAGCCACAGAGAGGCAAAGTCCAGAATTATGGCAAATTCCAGCATCCACTCCAAGCACAAATGAGGCCGAGGAAGTATTGGATACCCGTGAAGGCAGAAGCACCAGAAACAAACGATATATCGAGTATTTGATCAAGTGGAGGGGCAGACCAATTGAAGATGCAACTTGGTTGTCTAAAACGGAGGTTGACCACCTGGGTCTTCCTCTAACAACCCAAAAGTGAGGATCACTTTTCTTTAATTACCCCGGGTGTCTGATGCAGGAGCATCCGGAGACAGTGAAGCAATCTTGCATCTTCCAAAAAAATTTCAAGTTTTTCTAAGTTCTGTGCACCTTGTTTTATTTATTTTATTTTAGTCCAGGAGAAGTTTTGTTGAGCAATGTTTAAATTGGAGAAGGTTTGGCAAAGCAAGGGGGTTGGGGTCGCGAAATCGCGACCTCCGAAAGGCTGCCAAGTGATGGTTGAGTTCCGTCGCGATATCGCGACGTCGCGATGTCGCGACGTCATTGTTGAGGCTATGGGAAGTGGCCACAGTCGTCGCGATATCGCGACGTCGCGATATCGCGACGTCGCGATATCGCGACGATCTCATGGGGAAAAGCGAAGAGGGAGAGGCTTGTCGCGATATCGCGGCCTGGTTTTTGCACAGTCGAAGGTAAACAAGAGAACGGCCTGGCAAGGTCAACTTGACACGTGGGCAGTGTGGAGGACACGTGTTTCTACTGTAATGTGACAAGGAAAGAGCATGACCCGATGAGCCGGCCGCGTGTAAGAAAACCAAAGAGGAAGGTCAAGGAGATTAATAAGGGGGTGTAAGCCACGCATCCTTTTACTTCTGGCAACACGACAATTGCGGGAGATGGATTAATGAATGAAGTAGCGGTATAGAGTACAGTCAGTGTATAGCGGCCAGTGCAGGGTATGGGAAGCCATTAATGCAAGCTTCCAGTGCAGTCGGGCGATTGCCCATTTATGGCGAGAAAACCAAAATTTAAAAATTCGATCGGAGGGAAAATGGAAATTGAAATTGTTGTGGGGCGGGAGCATTGATTTTCGAGAGGATCGAGGCCTCGATAAAAACTCAAAATTTGTAAGGGTTGGGGATGGTGAAGTTCGGGATTGGGGGAGAGAAGTGTGCTGAGAAAGACTGTAATGAGAGACCATTTTTAATGAAATTTGTGAGACTTGTGTGTTTTGAATCTCGACCTCGCCATCAATGTATATCTTGAACAGAAATCCTACTTCAAATTTGGAAGGACAGACACCTTACCAAGCATGGTATGGTAAAAATCCAAATGTTAAGCATTTCAGAGTGTTTGGATCGTTGGCCTATTCTCACATTCCTAATTATATTAGGAAGAAGCTCGATCAAAAGAGTCAGGCATGTATCTTTGTAGGATACTATGAGAATACAAAAGCTTACAGACTCTATAATCCCTAGACTAGAAAGCTTGTGATTTCTAGGGATGTGATTTTTTATGAAGGGGGAGAATGGGGTAGGCCCCAAATATTCAATGATGTTGAGGCCATTGATGTCGTTGCTCAGCAGGTGCAACCGCAGGCACCACAGAAAGGAAAGCAGTCTCCTCCCGCAAATCCTCCAAGTCCATATTCTGATTCAACTTCTTCACCAAGTCCTTCTCCGCAACGATCAATAAGTTCCTCACCAATGGACATTGATTCTCCATCCAAAGGTAAGAGAACTCTATAGTATCATCCATCATCTCAGATGTTGGATAAATTTTTTTCAAGAAGATACACTAGGAGTCAAGCTAGTGAAATGGAATCTGTTTTACATAGATTATAAAGTATGCACTTGTATGGTGATGATGTCTCCCAGTAGGAACCTAGGGGAGATCAAGTTAACTATGCTTTGTTAACTAGTGCACAGCTTGAACCTTCTAGTTATGAGAAGGCATGTAATTAGAAAATATGGCAAGATGCCATGAAAGAGGAGATAACCTCTATAAAAAACAATGACACTTGGGAGCTGGTAAAGCTTCCTAAAGGCAAGAAATGTGTTGGATGTAAGTGGGTCTACAAGACCAAGTTTAATTCTGATGGTAGCATTGAAAGGCACAAGGCGAGAATAGTTGCAAAGGGATTCACTCAGAAATATGGAATTCATTATGAAGAGACTTTTGCTCCTGTAGCCAAACATGAGACTATTAGAATTGTTCTTGCCTTAGCTGCAAATAAGGGATGGAAAGTTCAACACATGGATGTGAAAAGTGCATTTCTCAATGGTTACTTGACAGAAGAAGTGTATGTTGAGCAACCACAAGGATTTGAGGAAAAATACAAGGAACATCTTGTTTACAAACTGAATAAGGCACTGTATGGCCTCAAGCAGGCACCATGAGCTTGGTACTCACGCATTGATGGGTACTTCAAAGAATTTGGGTTCACCAGAAGTAGAAATGAACCCACTCTTTACTACCTATAGCAAGGAAATGACATCCTCATAGTTTGCTTGTATGTAAATGATCTCATATTCATGGGTAATAATGAAAAATTGAATATGAATTTCAAACACTCCATGATGGAGTAGTTTGAGATGAAGGATCTTGGATTAATGCACTACTTTCATGGAATGGAGGTTCATCAGTCAGATACAGGGATCTTCATCTGTCAACATAAGTATGTTCGGGACATGCTTAAGAAGTTTGCTATGGAGCATTGCAAACCAGTTGCAAATTCGGTTGGACATGGGATCCAATTAAGCAAATATGATAGAGCATCAAAAGTTGACGTGACCACTTTCAGAAGCATGGTTGGGAGTTTGATGTTTCTCGCCAACACCAGACCTGATATTCAGTATGCTATTTCTCTTGTTTCTCAATTTATGTCTAACCCTTCTGAGTTGCATTTGCAGGCAGCTAAGAGAATTCTTACATATGTAAAGGGTACATGGAATTTTGGAATCCATTACTAGAAATGTAACACTATCAAGCTTGTAGGCTTCAGTGATAGTGATTGGGGTAGTAACATTGATGATAGAAAATCAACCTCAGGGAACTGTTTTAGTCTGGGATCAGGACTAATAACTTGGAGTTCCAAGAAGCAGACAGTAGTAGCACTATCTTCAACAGAAGCTGAGTATATAGCGGTCACTCTTGCTAGTACTCAAGATTTATGGCTACGAAAGGTATTAGAAGAACTTGGAGAGCAGCAAAGTGGTCCAATAAGGTTATTCTGTGACAACATTAGTGCCATTCAGTTGGCATACAATCCTATCCACCATAGTAGATCAAAGCATTTTGATATGAAGTACCACTTCATCAGAGATATGGTAGAAACTGAAATTGTTGAGCTTCACTATTACCCCACTTTGGAGAATGTTGCGAACATCTTCACCAAGGTGCTGGCTAAAGCTCAATTTGTAAATCTGAGAGACTGTATTGTCAGACCTCTCAACTTTAAGGGGGGGAATGTAGCAGTGTGAACACATTGTTTAGGTTTAGTTGTCGGCAAGTTTATAATGTCGGCATGTTTGTTTTTAATTAATTTTTCTTCTTCCCCTTATCCCTCCATTTCCTCCATTATTCCCTCTTCCTCCTTATCCCTCCAACTCCCTTTCCCCTTATTCCTCCAACTTCCCTTCATTTCCTCTCCGTCGACTTCCTCCCTATCCCCTCCATATATATTTGTTATGATTTGCAATGTTTGTGGATCGATTATCAATGTAATAGCTCTGCAATTTTATTAATTAATATTAAATTATTTAGTTAATTTAACGTTTTACCTCCTGGTCCAAATTTGATAGAAGTGCTACCGAGATTCAATCCCTTTTTAACCGCATTTTTTCCATCGAAATATCCATCAATAAAAGGATATTTTCAAGTGATACCAAATACGCAAATACATTTCAAAACCCACCCATTTTGGTGATTTAGATCACCAAATTCGATGACAACACTCCTAAGAATAGTTTGAACCAAATCCCAAAAGAATTGGAGATGAAAACCACTAGGTTTCATGACCATCCCACCCTAAGGTGGTTAACAGTAACAATTGTAACACCCATGGATGGCCATGGATTATGCATCTAATTTCATCTCTATTTTAGCATAGATCATTTCTAGAGTAGAATATATGCACTATACTAAGTTTTGGTTTCATTTTGAGTAGTTTTGCACCTCATATTATGCTTTTTTATTTTCATATTCATTGTTGCATGCATCTATTTGATTTTGTTTCAATATGCATATGCTATTAACAAATTTGAGTTTTTTGTGTGTAGATCCAGGTATTTCAGCATGCAAAGAAGGAGCTACAAGTTTGAATACATATAGTTCATCATAGGGGTACCAAAAACTTGCTCTTGGGAAATTTGTGAGTGCGAGGAAGGCCTTGAAGTGCATATGAGTCGTTGAAAGGATTATATCCTTTGACACCTTGTAATAATTATATCAATTTAGAGCCCTCAAGGGGATGCATTGTAACCATGAATTCAACAAGTTGATTAATATAAAGAGGACCCCATTTCTTATATATATTGTTATCATGTTTACATTAAATATCACTTTTGAATGCTTAAATCAATAGATGCAATTCATTTCCCTTTTCTAGGTGTATCATTTTTCTGCTCTATAGTGGCAAGCACGGTGGGACCCTTGTAATTTTTTATTTTGACAAGTTTTAACTTAGTTTTTACTTTTGAAATGTTGTAGGTTTTGGTCATTCTGGCATGAAACAATCCCTAGTTTCATAATTAGAACACCTAAGGGCAGCCATGGTAGTTGTCCCACCCTGGGATGGCCACCAAATTGGCAACTGTCACACCCTGGGATGCCAACCAAATAGGGAGCCTGCAGCTCAAATTGATAGAAACAACAACAAACTTAGGCTTTCAATATGAGTATCTTGATCTTATTTTGCATTCTTATTGTTTATAGAAAGTTAGATTTAGCTTTTATTTCTTTTCCTTGTTTGTTTGAAAAGTATATTTTACTTTTCTTAATCTCAAAAACAATAAAAAGATGAAAAACAAGAAAATAACCAAGTAAGAATGCATTTGTGTGGTTTGATTGCTTGTGACCTACCTAATTGTTAGGTTGCCATATAGGGCATGCATTTTGTAGGTTCAATCATTTATTCAATACTTCTGAAAGTGAAACGTTATTTTACATTTAGTGAAGTTATCATTGAGTGCTCTTTTTTTTACTTTTTTTAAAGTATAAAATGAACCACACACACCATGTCACATTTGAACATTAGTGAGTTGGAACTTCATCCCCAACCACTAATAGAGACCAATGATTGTGGGATTCATCTCCACCCGTTGGCTCGCATGATTGTTGATATGAACCCTATATTATTGGCCAAGGATGGCTCCAAGAACCATCTTAGCCATGGAAAATAGCACACATTCCTCTTCACAAGGTGTATCGTTATCCACAATCAATATGAGTGAGGACTGGTAGGACCTATGCTCCTTGATAGAATATGGGTATCATCTCCATATTTTGATGGGTATGGATGCTTGTACTTCATCACCAGGTTTAGTCACTTCATGTATACAAGTGAAATCCTTTACACAAATTGAGAGTTACATCAACCATTTTCAAACACAATAAGGGTGAAATCCAAAGTTAAAATAAATAAAAACACACCAAACAGTTTTAGGGAACACATAAAATATTTAAAATAGATAAACACTTGTATTATTGTGTGTTTCCATTCTTATGTGTTGCATCTTTAAATTTTTTAAAAGAGATATTCACATAGGGTTTGGAACAAAGTAGATATGGTATGCACCTGCAACCAAGACCATTCAAGGGCTGACACTATGGAGAGTAGGTAAGGAGACATAAACCATCTCTAATTTAACCCTAAGGATATGATTATACCTCCTTGGCAGTCTCTTACTCACTCAAGTCCTATAATTTCAAATCAGGAACCTAACCTACAAGGGACCCCTACGCAGGACACCCCTATAGGTCTTAGTCCTAATAAGGGAACATACTTTCTAGATATAGACACTTCATATACCTTCTTTCAAGAATGACATTTGTGCATTGAGGCATAAAAAAATAGAGTAATACCACGCATCTGCATGCTTGCTTATTCTACCTTGCACACCTACGTGTAAGATCAAGATTACAAACCATGGGCAGGGCCAAATTATCAAACTATGCCTTTAAACCACCCTAATAGGTCTCAACAACATAAGTATCAAGATGAGTATGATACTCATTGCCCTAGGTGAGAAAATTCAACCCTTCCCTTACTCATTAATGAAGGAAGACATGAGGATAATCTTGATTATCCTTAGTCTCATTATTCCATGCAAGCACAATGTGCTTATGTGCTAGTTGAGTATAAAAAACATATTTTTATGATAAATCCTCAAGTGAACGTGACCTCTCTTGATCAAGGGAAGCTTGTAGTCGATATTTTATATCCTCCTAAACAAGATAGGCCCCATGGAAATATTGCTAGGGCTAACAAACCTCACATAATTAATCAGATAAATAAAGTTATTAAAAGATATGCTAACTGCCAAGATTAATTCAATTATCTTTGGCTAGATAAAAATGCTTGGATCGCCAGCATCAGTTAGAAAAGTAAATAATTGAACAATAAACCCATGAGCCATTTCAAGAGACCTTACGTAACAAGGGGTTCATCAGAGATAACCTACGTTTAATCAAAATAGGCTTTCTATGCCTAATAAAATGTTACCTCTTTGACCTCCTAGGCCTAATCGGGACTTGCCTCCTAGGCCAAACATAGATCACATTCTACAGGTGTTTTTTCCTCCTTGTAGGTCAATTCAAGAAATACCTTACAAAGCCTATGATGATATTGAACTATAAGAGGAATATTTGGAAGCACCTTATGGAGGTATGGTTGATGACGCTCAACCACCTTGCCATATGCATGACATTCCTCAACCTCACCCCTGGGGCCAAATTAAATAAGAGGAGATTACATCATTTGATGTGTATAAAGCATTACTAGAACACATGGAAACAATAGAAAACAATACATCTAGATCTGGGCTCCAAAAGCCCACTTTACACCAAATTTACAATCAACCACTTCATCCATAAATACCTTCCCCTCCATACCCAAATCATTTCAAAATGCCCAAGTTGGATAGATTCAAAGGAAAGTAATATGCACAGGAGCATGTTACTAGGTTTATGAACCAATGCTTCTATATCTAGGATAATGACGCCTTACTTCTAAGGATATTTCTGATTACCCTCTCTAGCCTAGTCATAGAGTGGTATAATCAACTCCCAAGGTACAACGTCCATAGCTTTGAATAATTTGTAGATGCATTTATGAAATGTTTCACTGTTAACACTAAGTGAAAGGTGACTTTGACTGACCTCATAGGGTTGAAGCAATATGATGATAAGTCAATCATGAATTATGGTAATAGGTGGTGAACACTTCTTGCTAAGATACTATACCTACTACTAGTGTCTGAGTTGAATCACTTATTTTCCAAGAGTTTTTTAAAGCTAATTTCATTATTTTTATAAATCCAACAATACCAAACTCTTGAAGAGGCTCTAGCGTAGGCTAGAACAATTGAAGAAATCAAAATTCAAGAGGGGTAAATCACAAAATCCCATAAAAAAGAGTGGAATAATAATACAAAAGACAATCCATCACAACCAAAGCTAACAATAGTTAATCAAGTTACCACTAGCATTATAGGGCTTGTGCAACCAATGCTGCCTTAGAAGGCTAACTATCAGGCCCAACCTCATCCTACAAATTACAATAAAAACACTCAGATGAATCAAGGTTAAAATAAACATTGCTCTCAACAACAATTTATACCTTTTTCTGAGTCTATGGATTTCCTATTTGATTGTCTATGTGTGGCCAAAGAAATTACCCTACTTGAGATCTAGCCTATGAATCCAAATAGACCAAAGTCCAAGAAACATTATTAAGATCTATACTGTAAGTAACATAGGTAGAATGTGTATGATGTGCAAATGTGCTATGCATTCAAACACCCAGTACAAAACATGATTGATAGGAATTGTCTTCAAGTTGATAACCCTCTTGCGATAAATAATTAATATATGGGTATTTTTAAAGATCCATTGGCCATTCACAAGATGTAGGCAAATCAAGCAAAGCAAGTAAACGAGGTCCATACGACACCCCCTAATAAAGGGTTCATAGGGATGGTTAACATTGTGATAAGGAATATGTGTTATCCAAATCAAGTTGCACCACTTGCAGCTTAAAATGATATTCTCTCCACATCACAACCTCCTCCACCTCCAGTGAAAATCCTTACACCTCATCTAGTGGTCACCATAAAGAGTAATTTTGATCAAATATCATGAACAACATTGGCCCAAATCTCTATCTATGAGCATATCCAACAATATCCACCTCATCGAGAAGCTATTATGGATATACTTAAGTCGATTGAATTGTAGTCCCAGGAGTCTAACTCCTTTATCAATTTCATGGGGCATGTTTAGTAGTGCAAAGAGCTAGTAATAATATTTCATGAACATGAACTCAAACCAATATCAAATGATGTGGTTTATCCTCCCTTACACATCATTGCATGTGTAAATGGAATATCTTATAAAAGAGTTCTAATTGATACTGGTTCTTCAAGAAATACCATAACCATAGTTGCTCTCCAACATATAGGTCTTACAACATCCCTTATTGTTGCATCTATGTATACACTTTGAGCATTCAATGATGCTCTATGATCAATAGTTAGCACTATAGTCTTACCTATTCATGTAGGATGTAAAACCATACCAATTGTGTCACATCTTAGAGGGTGCAATGGCCTATAATATCTTACCGTGAAGACCCTAGATTAGGGAATTGAAGTGTGTGCCATCCATAGGTCACCAATGTTTGAAGTACACTCATGAATGGCAAGTACATGTTGTCTCTATAGACATTGAGTCTTTCAAATACTACAACTTGGTGTAGCACATCCCCGATTTAACCTTATCACCAACTCATTTGGACTTCCAACCAAATACATCCATTCAAAGTTTGACTCCTTTAGTATTACCTTTCATTGACCCATTACCATATTCTTATATACCATCATCATTATTTACACCTTTAGATATACCTTCATTGTTGTCAAATCCTCCATAGAGGAACATGTCGAAGAGGCCTATTAACGAGATCCCTCCAATCATCTCTACCATTTCCATAGAAGAAATTCCTAGTGTAGCAGATGAGGAACCACCTCATGAGGTAAGTATTGATTTATATCAAGCCTCGGTTCCATCTCCTCTATCCTCACCATCATAGGTCATAGCCCATATAGCTACCATGGGCTTAGGAGAATACTTAGTAAGGAATATTACAACAATTCTATAAGGAATATTACAACAATTCTATCCATTGAGACAATACAGAATATGGGATAACCTCACCTTTCCATAGGTACCATCGTACCTCTAGGTATACCTCCCAATCAAACAAACTTCATATATGGGATATTGAAGATGGCACATAACCATATCCTTAGCAAGAAGAGGATGAAGAACCCTTTTCCAAGGACATAAATTATATGTCCAATCCTAAATTTTTCATGCGATATCTCCATCACTGCCATTGGTATGGATATGGTTTGGATTTGTATGAAAAAGATACTCGCATTCCTTTACAGACATAATATCAAATACCATATGATAAATTTGAATTAGAATACAACAAGCCTATGCCTTTTGACATCCTCAAAGATAGTTTAGAGAACCTAGGTTTGAACTATAGGGATGAGCGTGCATGTGATCCTTATGCTAATCCTAATCATGTCTACTCTTTAGGGGATTATTTCCCCACAACTATGATAGATCAAAGGATATTCTCATGATTTCACTTGATCCTATGAATAAGATGAAGGTTTGCATATTCTTCCATATGATAATGAAGAAGAGGATAAAGGTCCCCCTTATGAATGGACAACTAATGATGAATCATATTATGGCATAGCACTTATTAACTCCCCTAGTTCAGATGAAGAATATGAACAGATCATCCCATTGGATGGTGAAGAAAAATTCTATCTGTGTGTTCCCATTACCACATCCCATATGGAAATAACTTCTATCTTCCACATCGACCACCTTAGATCATTCCACCTCCACCACAACCACCCCCACAAGTCTTGCGACAACCTCTTGTCAATAGACCCAACCGCCCATCCAATGGAGATCATCCATCCATCAATATGATTTCCATAGATATTACCACACCCTTGCATGGTACGAATAATCCATTAAATCCATTGCACCTCGATATTGAGGCAATTGACTTTGATCAGGGAGATTCTTCACCATACACATTAGAATATTAGCCTTGCGATGAAATGTTACAATCGTTTGATTTTCTCCAATATCTACTCAAAATATCTTTCATGTTGAGGTTGAGATTTATTTTTCAATTGATGACATAAACCCAACGGATGACATTCATTTGATCGCTACTCCAAACTAGCTAGAAGAGGGATCTTATATGTCAATTGAGCCAAAAATTGATATTGATATCAGCACAAATCCTAAGGCTCCCTAAATTTATCAAGTTAGAGGAAGGCTTATCCCTTATTGAGTAAGCTTATTTTATAGCTCTTCTAAAAGAGAAGAAGAAATATTTTGCATGGTCCTAGAAAGACATGATTGGACTAGATCCAAATTTAGTCACACATAATCTTACGATTGACCCAAATATAAAACCAGTCAAGAAAAAGCTATTCAAATGCATCCAAAAGTAGCCTTGATGGTGAAATATGAGCTACAAAAATTGTTGGATTCCAATTTCATCCAATCAGTCAATTATTCGCTATGGATTTCCAATACGGTACCTATCAAGAAACTCGATGGAAGGATTCATATTTGCACCAACTTTCATGATCTAAATAAATCAAGTCTTAAGGATGAATTTCATTTACCGAACATCGATGCACTTGTGGATGACACAACAGGCCACAATATGTTATCCCTAATGGAAGGTTTCTCTGGATACAACCAAATTTACATTAATATAGAGGACCAACTCAAAATGACATTCACAATGCCTTGGGGACATTTTGTGAAGAACACAAGCTTATACTGAGAGGGGAGGTGAACAGTATAAGACCTCTTTTTACTTTTTCCTTTATACTTCAAAATAGTAAAGCAATATACCCAAAGCAATATCAAAGCAATGCACAATATCATCCACAAAGTGACACCAATTTTAATGTGGTTCACCCAGAATGGCTGGGCTACGTCCACAAAACTTTTCTCTAAAAGTTATCTCAAATTTCTTTGGGAATCCTTCCCAATTACAATGTTTATGAGCCTCGGCCCAAAGGAGATACCTTCCCCCAATCAGAATTTATGAGCCTCTGCTCAAAGGAGATACCTTCCTCCAATCAAAATTTATGAGCCTCTGCTCAAAGGAGATACCTTCCCCCAATCATAATTTATGAGCCTTTGCTCAAAGGAGATACCTTCCCCTCTGCTCTAGAAATGATCCCTTAGAAGATCAACTGCCCCTACCTCTTGCCAACATGTGGAACTCCTTTCCACTGAAGACCTCCTGTCCTCAATGCTTAGCCTAAGAGACCTATGCCTTCTATGATCACGTCCACAACAGCTCAACAACCTGTACCAAACATAATCAGTCGGTCTAGTAAAAGTCTTCCTCTGTCTGTCAGATCTGTCCAACTCTTGAACAAATAAATCCTCTACATACAAGCCTTCTCAAATACTTGCTAACTATCCTCAGGTTCTTCTCATAGAACCAATGCACCTCTGTCCTCATGTTCTCTGATAGAACTATTAAACTCAGCTCACAAGTCCTCTGCTAGGACCTGTCCAAATCTGCTCATAAGTCCCCATCGAAACCTGTCCAAAACTGCTCACAAGTCCCCATCGTAACCTGTCCAAAACTGCTCACAAGTCCCCACCGAAACCTGTCCAAAACTGCTCACAAGTCCCCACTAGAACCTATCCAAAAACTGCTCACAAGTCCCCACTGGAACCTGTCCAAAAACTTAGCAAGCTCACCAAGAAAAAATTTCTTAGTAGGAAATCACAAAGTGAATTGTTAGATACCCAATGTGATTTTTCAAACTCATAGAAGCATAAATAGAATTTTTAGAGACTCAATATGTTCTATACTCAAATCCCAATCTCAAAACTCAACTCAATTCAACTCAACTCAATCTCAATCTCAAATATGAAAACTCAACTCAATATCTGAAATGGATAGGATAGAATGTTTTCTTTCAAGAACATGAAACCCCAACAATTGTCAACTATGCAAAGAATCACGTAACAATGATACTCATGTTCTTTTCACCATCAATTAGGGTTTCAACAATAATTCTCATTAAACAAGGTTTAGTCAACCAACACCATTCAACTCAACATCAACCTTGAAGCATTCAACCAATCATCACAAGAAAAGGAAACAAGTAGAAATACTTTTCCCTCCAAAGATATTTGAACAAAAAAGCCACCAACACAATATCACCAAATGCAAAGAATAACTTGCTCAAATCAACTCAATGGAGTAAGCCCAATATCATGAATCAAGTAAAGCAATAACTTGATCAAACAACCTCTATGGAAGCAACTCAACCATCAAACTCAAAACATACAACCAAGGGTTCCACCAACTCAATGCAAGTAGCTAGACTCACAAATATAAACCCTAGTGCACAAAGCTTCCACTATCTCAAACCAAAAATTATGCATTCACCAAAAACTCTTCTTAATGATAACAATGCATAAGTAGTCTTCAACAAACCAGAAAATATGATTTACACCTAGCCAAAGGATACCTAGTAGAACACCTTTTCACTCCAACCTTATTTCAGAAAACATACACCAATCATACTCATAAGAAGAATGTGCCCATACCTTATTGGAGTAGAAGATAATTGAACCTTCAAGCTGTCACCACACACAACTCTCAAACTTCCAACCAAGTTAGGGTTAGAATAAAAAGAAATGAGCAATAATATAAACTTCCTTTATTACACCTTTTAGCTCCAATTCTTTAAACACAACCACCAAACATGCCAATAAATCAACAATCACAGACTCACACCTTATACCTCCATTTTTAATTTTAGCATAGCAAAGAATAATCTTAAAAATACATCCAAAGAAATATGCCCTTATTTCTCCTAAGCTTTTATTCAATGCTAATCACAAAAGCCAAAACTCATAAAATTTAATCACACCTTATAAATTGCTGTCCAAGAAACTCCAAATTTCGTGGCATAAAGACGTTTTAATAAAAACGTGTGTTACTCTAGCAAAGCACCCCTGTGAGACTCGAAACGATGACCTCCGCTAATGCAGCGCCCAACAACAGCCTTCACTGCCGCTAGCCCATGCAGGCTACGAAGTTCACAAGTGAACTTCCCTCCACTTCACCCTCGAAAAAAAAACCCCCGAAGACTTTTCAACTACACGTGCTTCTAAGTCTTCCTTCGATTGTAGCGAATACAGAGCACAAACACCGTAAATTGCATTCGAGGAATTTCTAATTCATTAGCCTTCCAACCTTAGGAGTTGGAGAATAAATAGTCTCTTCGAAGACACCTTGACGTCGACAGAAATAAATACCATTTCGAAATTAATCAAAAGTCTTTTCAAAAAGGGTTTAAAAACGCTTAAATAATTTTATTAAATTAAGAATAAAAAAAGGTTTAAAAACCTTTAAGTATTTTTAATAAATTAAAAATAATTTCTCCCTTAATTAATTAAATAATTAATTAATTAAAACCTTGAAGGGTTTTAAATAATAATTAAATAAGTAATAAAGAGAACCTCCATTGGTTTTAATAAAAACCATTTAACTTGGTTTTAATAAAAACCGGTTTGGTTTTAATGAAAAACCCTTGCCAATGGAATCTCTCTGGATTCTCTTAAAAAGATTCTCTTGGAATATTCCACCTTTGAAGCCAACACATCCTCTTAACATTAATGCCATTTCCTTTTGACATCAATGACAACTCATAGACAAGAAGCTATGATCTCAAACCCAAAATTGCCAACATTTTGTTATAAAATTCACGCATTTAAGCCTCAAAAATTTTGGAACTACGTACCAACAAGCTATGACTTACATTTTCCATGAATACATGCATAAAATCTTGGAAGATTACATAGATGACCTATTGGCCAAATCTCTACTCCACCATGAGCACATTGATGTACTGCACAAAGTCCTTTATCATCTCATCAAACACAACGTTAGAATCAATCCCAAGAAGTGCGTCTTTGACATCACATCTGGAAAATTCTTGGGATTCATAGTCTCTAAATGATATATAAATGCCGATCCAAATAAAGTCAAGGTAATCCTTGAAATGACTCCCCCACTACTATCAAGAAACTACGTAGTCTGCAATGAAAGGTCGCATCCATCAAGTCCTTCATAGTGAAATTATAGGATAAGTGTCAATCTATGAACAAAATGTTACACAAAGGGGTCGCATTTAATTAGTATGACGAGTGTCAAGCCGTATTTGATAAAATTAAACAATATATGGCTTCACCACTAGTATTGGCTCCTCCCTAAATAGGAGTGTCATTCTATCTATACATCTCAGCTAATGAGCTTGCATTGGGTACCATGTTGGCCAAAAAGAATGAATTACACAAAGAACATGCTACTTACTATATTAGCTACACCTTGGTCAGTTATGAAATAACATACGCATATGTTTAGAAGCTATAACTAGTAGTCATTTTTGCCACTAAAAATCTATTCCATTATATGCTCAATCATACCATGTATGTAGTATCAAAAGAGAATCCATTGCGATATATGATGAGTTGTACTTATCATAACACTCACACAGTAAACTAGATTATATTGTTGATGGGATTTGACCTTGAACTCATCGAATATAAATCAATTAAAGGTTAGGTCATCATCGATAAAATTGTAGAGTCTCCTCTCCAAGATGACCAACCTCTTAGCATAGAACTTCCCAATGATGGAGTCTTTCAAGTGTTAGAATCGCCTGATACTGAAGAGCCTAAGACATAGGCTGACATGACTATTTTTTGATGGCTCTAAGTATGATCAAGGGAGTGGCATGAGAATTAAGTTTTTTACACCTCAAGGGGTTCCAATATCCCTTTCTTTCAAACTCAATTTTCCATGCACCAATAATAATGTCGAGTATGAAGCTCTTCTTCTAGGCCTTCAAATGGCAATCACGATGAATATAACTAAGCTCAACATTTTTGATGATTTCTTGCTCATAGTGAATCAATTCAAAGGAATATTCCAATGTAGATGCTCAATATTGCAAGCCTACAAAGCCCTTGTGGATAAAATTTTGTCAAAATTTGAATGGTATAATATTGAGGTACTCCCTCGATCATATAATCGTTTTGTGATGTAACAGCACCCCAAGTCACTACCACTTGGTTGTCTATTCTCCCCAAGTCACTACCACTTGGTTGTCTATTATCCCCAAGTCACTACCACTTGGGAGTCACAAATTTTCTTTATTTTATTCTTATCAACTTTCTTTTTCTAGTGTGATCATGTTAAGAATATCTTCATGAGTTCCATTCTACTGCATCCAGAATACTCATGAGATCGAGATTGGGCAAATCCCATGAAGTTGCCATTTGGAACTTCCATCTCCAGGAAGTGGGTTTATTTTATCCTCGAGGGCCCATATTACCTCGAGCTAGATGATCAACCACTTACCTTGGAACATCGTCTAAGGTCTTACCACTACTCTGGTAAGCACCCAATGTTATGTGTTGATTAACCAACACGATATCCCATACCATCATGTTATCGATATTACCTAGTCAACACATTCCACCACTCAATCACTAGTAGGGATAACCTAGAAGGGATGCCCATACAACCCTTCATTACCTCCTATTATAACTTTTCCCATTAGAATTACGGTTAAATCCCTTATTCATGATGGTTGCCTACCCGTAACATCATTATTTTTATGATGATGGCCTACTTGCAACATCATAATTTTTATTTCGATGATGAATGCCTACCTGCAACACCATCATTTTTATTTCAATGATGATTTCCTACCCACAACCCTATTACGATGATTGTCTACCCACAACATCATCAAAGTCAATATTGTCTTCCCACAATATCTAGTATTATCCTCCCACTTTCGGAGGTATTTTTTAGCAAGGTTTGTCTAAGGTTTAAGGGATTGGTACTTGTCAAGATGTCTCAAGGAACTACTAAGGTATGCTCTGGTATTCTTAGGCTCTAGTATCTTACAAAAATATTTCATCATGCCATTTTAAAAGCCAAGGCATAAAGACTTCATGATAATTTTATAAAAATAATTTTCCCCATTTTCCCTTTAAACATATAGTCAAATGACTTTTCTTAATTCGAAACATAAAGACAAATTATTTCCATCTCTTAAAAACATAAATAACATTTTCTACCAAATATTCCCTTCATCTAAAAGATAATAATCCCATTTTCATAAACATTTCCCTTTTATCTTGAAAACATAAGGTCTGATGGATTTTTATTGAACATTAGAGCATAAAATCAAATGATATATTTTCTATAAGCAACAACCCTTTATCTTTTTCCTCATAAATTAAAAATCATAAAAAGAACATAAGTCAAGAACAATTTAATTTTTCTCTTCTTTTAAAGAACATCTAACTTATTCTCTCAAATATTTTTCCTTATCTTTAAACATAACTCCCATAAGACCAAAATAATTTGAAGACATAGGGATAAATAACACATCCTCTTAATTCTTAAAGCATAAAGTCAAGTAACATTTTTTTTTACTTTTAACATATTCCTTAAAAAAATTTCCCCATATCTTTGAAAAACAAGGCCTCATGACATTTCTTGTTTTATTAAATATAAATTCAAATAAATCCATATAAATTTCGAAGCATAAAGACAAACAACATATTTCCTTCATATCAAACAACAAAAAGACAAACAAGATTTCCTTTTATTTTTCCAGCCACAATTTATAATGATATATATTTCCTTACATTTAACACAATAAGCTAAATATTTACATAGAACAAGGTATTTATTCTTCAATTCCAAATTAGCATGGGAAGATCAATTTAAATCATGCACTATGATTCCGAATAAGGAGTCTGTAACTTAACTTTTCATATTCCAACATGTTTAGTTTCCCCAAGACAAATAACAACACATGTCATCCCCGGTTTCAAGCAAAATATTATTATGAATCTAAGCCAAGGTGTTAGGTCATAATTATATAGGTAATTATGAGACCCTCAATTTCATCTAAAGTCACAAGTTTAATGCTACCCACTTTTGACTGATGATACAATTGATTAGTCACAGTAAACAAGATATTCCACATAATTCAAAAGTTAAATGCAATTCACTAACCTACAATGACACCTTGGTTTGTTCCCAAATCGAGGTGACATAAGAAAATACTACACCTTGGGAATACTTAGGAAATCAATTGGTACACAAACCTACTAGAAATACTTTCAATCAACGCAGACTCATGAGGAACGAATTATGTGGTTGCCACAACATAAATCATTGCCGAGGTATTTGGGTCATAACTAAATAATATCTATGGATTAGAATTCCAAAAATATACAATATGCCATCATGCTTTCCTCGAAGGTTAATTAAAAATATAATACTAAATCAATCTATAGGTTTTAATGAGTATCCACGGGTGTTATTTATTAAAGAAAACATAATTCAACAAGAGTGTAGCAGAAGGTTTCATCGATTTAATCATATACCACTTCATAAACTGAAACTCGGAAAGCAAACATAGATTTTTAAATAGTAATATTTTGTATACTTATGGTTGGATTTAATCACAAACTCACTCCAGTTTTAATATGTAAAATAAGACTATAATATTCCAAGACATCAACCTATCATTTTTTAGAGAATCAATCTTATCACTATGGAAAAAATCAGGGAGATAAAAATTACTTGACAACCATTTACTTTTTAATACTAATTTTTGTGTTCTACAATTTGAACCAAGAGTACTGACAGGGTTTAATATTTTAATCTTATAGGGACAAGGCTAGATTAATAACCATAGAAATGATGCTACAGGGTTTTAGTTGAGTGACAATTAAGGTAATATCACCATACAATTGGTACTCCACTTACCAAGAACCAAGAAAAACACAAATCAAAGACAAAAAGTATATAATATATATAACAACGTAACCATATACACATTATATAGCATCAAGAGTACATAGCCATTTATTAAAATATTTTTCTTAACTCAAACATAATATAACAAAATATCTCAACAACAACCCTACAATAGTTATGCATGAATACAACTCCAAATGGTCCTTAAATTACATAAATGGAAACCATATCATCAACAACAACTATTAGATTTAATTTGTAACAAAGCCTCCAACGGTTCTTAAGATAACAACCAAAATATTTTAGAACACAACCATTCATATACTGACCTTAATCAAATATTAAAATATATTATTCATCCAAATACATCTGGTGCAGAACTAAGTACGAATCATGAACTTAATGACCATGGTGTCATTACTATTGAGCGCTTGCTTCTGCTATCAAAATCCACCTCCATCAACTAGGTCTAGGGTTTTGGGGAATAAAATTTCAAACCAAGGGATCAAAGTGGTCAACTACCATGAATGCAGGCTACCCTATATGCAATCACACCCAAGTCCATGCAGACAAAAGTTTGTATCATACACGAAATGCATTCGAAGAAAAATAAGATGCATATAGAAGCCATACCAAATTTTCCCATCAACATTTTTTAATAGAATATGGGAATTAATACCAGAGTTTTCCTATTCCCCATTTCATCGCTCAGTGCCACTCTCACCCATGGCACCCATAAGTTACAAGCAAAGTGTGTAAATAGCCATAAGTTACATAGGAGGTAATCCTTGATTAATCATTCATAAAATGCACCCACATCCACACAATGAACTCACACAACTATGCAATCAGTAGGTGCAGTAGAATAATTGAAATCCAAGAAAACTTACAGCAGAAGAACCACACAATAAACTTACATGGCTATACAATTAGTAGGTGCAGCAGAATAATCGAAAGCCAAGCAAACTTACAGCAGAAGAACCACACAATAAACTTACATGGCTATACAATTAGTAGGTGTAGCAAAATAATTGAAAGCCAAGTAAACTTACAGCAAAAGTATTATTAGGGTTACAATAAAATACAAACGTAGCTCAAAAAAAATTCCTTATTGGCTAACAAAACCCATGCAGTCACTCACATATGAATTTCCATAATATTAAAATTTAGCCATAGTCTTATTGCCAGTAAAACACAGTCAATTACAGAGGAGATTTCAAAACCATTCACATGCTTCATTCCAATTAAATTCCCCATTTTTGTTTAGTGCAGTGTCCATTTAAATTCTCACAAGTTATATTTAAAGTTATATAAAGATTCGACCAGACCTAAATACGACGTCCACTTCACTCTTCCAATCTTCCTACCGAGTCTTGCACCCTCTATTTCCCTTCTCCATAACACAAGACTACATCTCTTTAAATAAAGGATGAAGATGATTAAGGGGGTGCCACTTGTAATACGCACGTCCCTCCCGCACTTGCCATGTGTAAGGATTCTATTTTTTTTGCCAATATTAGAGTATAGGTTAACCTCATATTTCCCAGGGTCTTATCATATGATGCCCTTTATTTTATTATTTATATATATTATTTATATTATAAATTATAATTAGTATTTTATTATTACTATTATTATTATTATGTTTATTGTTATTATTAATATTCTTATTATTCTTTTTTATTATTATTATTGTGGTCTCCTATATGCATATTTATATTTTATTTTTGAACCATTAAACATGATAGAAATTTTGCAATCAAACACAGAATCTTAGTATATGCATATTTATATTTTATTTTTGAACTATCTAAACATGATAGAAATTTTACAATCAAACACAGAATATTAGTATATGCATATTTATTTTTTAATTTTGAACTATCTAAACATGATAGAAATTTTGCAATCAAACATAGAATCTTAGTATATGCATGTTTGTATTTTATTTTTGAACTGTCTAAACATGACAAATTTTTTACAATCAAACATAGAATCCTAGAATGCAACTACGTAGATGCAATCTACATGGACCGCCAGCAGAAGGTTTTCCAGTAGGGATTTAATGACCTAACATAGGTGAAAACTTCATCGTTCATCATATCCCAAACTTACTTTTCCCCCGAAAACCTGTTTCTCGTAGATCAAGGAAGATGCCAATGCTTTTGTGATGCTCCCTACCAGCAGGTGCATCTGTTCATGCATCCACAGATTGATTAGCAACACCATGTTCTTGTAGAAAGATAAATACAAGAACCATATTTAGGAGGGTTGTTACATCCTCCCCCTCTAAGATTAAACATATTCCCCATGTTTTCAAATGCATGCCATAATATAAAAGCAAATCATACTATGAATAATATCATCATAATCATATAGTCAATTCAATGATAATTACTGAAAATAAAGCATGTCTTCACTATCATCCCAAAAAAAAATTTAAATCAAACTTTTACATAATAATAATCATCATCATCATCATCATCATATATATATATATATATATCTCAAAAAATTTGTTTTTAGTTATTGTTCAAACAAAAACGGAAATTGTCTTTTCATGATGGCCACATCTTCCCATGTGGCATTGTTTTCAGAATATTGGTCCCATTGGACCTGACACTACTTAATATTTCATTTCCTTAGTTCCTTGGTTCAAAAAACCAAATACTCTGATAGGTTGGACTTCAATGCGTAAGGGGTCAGTCATCTGCAAGTGATCAACATTCTAGACATGGGAAGGGTCAAAAATATATTTCTTGAGGGACACATGGAAAGTATCATGGATTTTTGACAAGTTGGGTGGCAAGGCCAGCTTATAGGTGACTGGGCTGATTTTGGCAAGAATGGTAGAGGGTCCTACAAATATTTTACTTAATTTAGAGGACTTTATAGAGATCTTGGTTGGATTAACCCTTAGAAATACTCTGTCTCCCACAAAGAATTCTCTTGGAGTTCTTTTGAGGTTGGCATAACTCTTTTACAGATCTGAGGCTTCCTTGAGCCTTTGGAAAATTTTACTGAGATGCTCTTCCATTTCTTTAACCATATCCAGCCCTATCATTACCCTATCCTTCGGATTGCTCCATGATAACAAAATTATGCACCTTTTCCCATACAACGCCTCAAATGGGGCCATGCCCAAAGAAGTGTGGTAACCATTATTATAAGAAAATTCTACCAAAAAAATTTAGTCTTCTCATTTGGTCTGATGGTCCATGCAATACATTCGAAGCATATATTCTAAGACTTGGTTCATTATTTATATTTTTCCATCGGTTTCATGATGGTAGGCAATGCTAATGTTAAGTTTTGTTCCCTGTGCTTGATGTAATGTTTGGCAAAATTCAGATGTGAACTGAGAATATCTATCCAATCTAATAATTTCAAGGAAACCATGTAGTTGTACCACTTCTATGGAAAATTTATGAGCTACTATAGGAGCTCTGAATTTAATATTTCTTAGTTAGAAGTGCCATAGTGAAAACCCAAATAAAATAATTGTAATTTTTATTACAATATTTTATATTGCAAAAATGGGTTTATAAAGTCTAAAAATAATAAACCCAAAAGATTGGGTTAAAGGTTTAAAGACCAAAGTTTATGTTAATAAATCCAAAGGTTGGATTGAGGGTTTTAATCAAGGCAACATTTATTTCCAAGAGAAGTGCAAATGTCAAACAAAGCAAAGGAAAGTGTCGACATCATCAAAGATAAGGGAAGCACCGACTTGTTTAAAAGAATGAGAATGCATATTAATACCATGCCAAAGATTGTTTCGAATTACCCTTGCTCGATTTGAAAAGAAAGCACATCAAATTTAATGTTGATCTCGTGATAGAATTTCACATTTTTTGTGGGTTGACTTGAATGCGGAAAGGACAAAGGCAAGCACTTTGGTTTGTTGAATGACAACAAGGCACCTTGGCCTAGTGGTAAGTGGGTAGTGGCTTACATTTTGGTGTGCAAGATGGTTTGAGTTCGAATATCATTTAAGATTTTGGTGGACGTTTTGAAGGCACCAAGGAATAGATGCAAACATTTTATTTTGCAAGTCTTGGGAGGAGTATTGAAGCACATGGTGCTTCCTCCCTTCCCAACAAGATTGTAAGCTCATGTGGTGTTGGTACCATGGGGAAAGACTTGTGTGGATTGCGTTGAGAGTTTGAAACTCTCCAAAGGTAAAGGTACATTTTGTTATTTTATTTTATTAATGCCTAAGTTGGAGGTATAAGGAATTTAGTGGTTAAATTCTTTGCATTGTGATTAAGGGTGGTTGTTGAGAAATATTGTTAGGAGGTATAAGGAGAATTTTGGTTTTGTTTTCAAGTCTTAAATTTTGCCATTGTGGAATATTGAAAGGTTAAGACTTTGTGGGTGTATGTTAATTGGAATAAATGATATTTGATTATTGTGAAGATATTGTGTATTTTTTAATTTGGAATGATAAGGTGTAATTGTGATATTATTTTTGTGATATAAAAATTATCCTCTAACCCTTATTGAGTTTTTCAAAGAAGTAATTGTGAGTGTGGAAGATTTGCAAAGGGCAATTACTCTTCAAAAAAAAGGTATGGGTAAAATTATTCTTTGTTGAGAGTAGGTGTTTGGCTTGATTGAAAATTAAGTTTGGAGTGAAAAGGATTTGATTAGGGTTTCCTTTTTGAAAGTGGTTGAGTTAATGCTTCAAGGTTTTCTGGTTTGAGTGTTGTGATTAAACCTTGTTTTATAAGCATTGTTGTTGAAGCCATTGGTTGTGAAATGAACTTGAACTTGAGTTAGAAAGGAACATGAGTATCATTGACACAGTAAAGAAGGTAAGAAAGCAACACTCTAATCTTGAAAAATAGTTTCAATAATGTGATGAAGAAAGATTATTGCTCATAGAGGATTTAGAGAAGTCAAAGGTTAAGGCAAACAAGTTCAAATATAAGTTAGAAGCAAATGTTCTGGAATGTGAAAAGTTAACACAATAAGTGGCACTACTAAAGGAATATTTAGAGGATTCCAAGAATAAGCTATACAAGTATGTAAATAGTGAAAGAGTGTGGATAAAATAGTCAAGATACAAAGAAGAGCAACAAACAAGACATGTCTTGGAAGCAAGCACGTTCAAGAAGATAAGTTAGCTACTAGTTTCGAAGACACTTTAGAAGAAGATACATCAGAGGAAGATAGTGTAAGTGGGAGCGAGACATCAAAGGATGAGTTGGATAATAAAGACTTCAACAAATATAGGAACAATGCACAATGAAGATACAGATGGAATAACAATCATAACAGGAGACCAATGAGGTCTAAACAAGAAAGCTTCAATGGAAGATGTTTTTCATATCACAAGTTTGGGCACATGGCTTCACAGTGCAGGACACATGAAAGACAGGAATATGGAAAAGAACAACCTTTTCAATGATATTGCCACTCATGTAATGATTTTGGTCACAAGGCAATGAATTGCAGGGTTCATGATAGAAGAGGATATGGCTTCACTAGGAGAAGTCCTAAGATAGTTGCACCTCCAAGGAATAATAACATTAAGTGTTATAAGTGCAATAATGATGGTCACATAGCAATATGGTGTAGAGCAAATATTCCAAAATAAAGCATGAACAAGAACAATAATATGAACAAGAATAGGAACATGGGCATGAACAGGAATAGGAACATGAATAGAAACAGAAACATGGGAATGAATAGGAACATGAACATAGATGAGAATAGGAACAACAATAGGAACAAGAACATGGATGAGAACAAGAATAGGAATAGGAAGACAAGTGATGATAGGAATAGAGATGATTACTTGGAAAGAAACATTGAGAGGATTATTAAGACTCGGAGAAGAAGAGAGAAAGATAAATGCAAAGAACAATGCTTTCAAGAAGTAGAAATACTCCCATCCCAGAATTAACCACCTCATGTGGAGGTGGGAGAGGGACTAAGCTAAGAGGCTCATTCTTAGCCCCGAGCCCCAAAGGTGACCCTTTACCATTTATGTCAAATGGGGAGATATTCATGAAATGGGGAGAGACTTGATATAGGGAGATTTGATATTTGAGAGAGCTTTGAGCCAGGGGAGCAATGTCCCAAGGGGAGCAGAAGAAAAGGAAACATAAAGTTTCAGTAAAAATATATGGGTTGCCATCAATGAAAAAGGGGGAGATTGTTGGAAATTTTGAGTCCCTAAGTCAAATTTGTCATTGATGTCACCATTGATGCCACCTGATGGAGTCATCATTAATACCAAGAGTTCAGAAAAAAATAAAGGCAACAAATATGATCAGTTGATATTCAGCAAGAAGGTAGAAGTTCAAGTAAAACAATGAAAAATACAGAAGTTGAAGAGTGATAATATTTATTTTATAAATTATTTAAATTCAGAATGAATTTAAATTTTATAAATAAATATTATAATGGTTAGAAGTGCCATAGTGAAAACCCAAATAAAATAATTGTAATTTTTATTACAATATTTTATATTGCAAAAATGGGTTTATAAAGTCTAAAAATAATAAACCCAAAAGGTTGGGTTAAAGGTTTAAAGACCAAAGTTTATGTTAATAAATCCAAAGGTTGGATTTAGGGTTTTAATCAAGGCAACGTTTATTTCCAAGAGAAGCACCGACGTCAAACAAAGCAAAGGAAAGTGTTGACATCATCAAAGACAAGGGAAGCGCCGACATGTTTAAAATAATGGGAATGCATATTAATACCATGCCAAATATTGTTTCGAATTACCCTTGCTCGATTTGAAAAGAAAGCACATCAAATTTAATGCAGAGCTCATGATATAATTTTGTATTTTTTGTGGGTTGACTTGATGGTGGAAAGGACAAATGCAAGTGCTTTATTGTGTTGAATGCCAAAAAGGCACCTTGGCCTAGTGGCAAGTGGGCAACAACTTATGTTTTGACATGCACGATGGTTTGAGTTTGAATCTCACAAAAGCCTTTGGTGTACATGTTGAAGGCACCAAGGAATAGGCACAAATGTTTTATTTTGCAATGCTTGGGAGGATTATTGAAGTACGTGGTGCTTCCTCCCTTCACAACGAGCTTGTAATTTCGTGTGGTGTTGGCATCATGGGAAAATACTTGTGTGGACTATGTTGAGAGTTCAAAACTCTCCAAAAGTAAAGGTACATTTTGTTATTTTATTTTATTAATGCCTAAGTTGGAGGTAAAAGGAATTTAGTGGTTAAAGTCTTAATGATTAAGGATGGTTGTTGAGAAATATTTTTAGGAGGTATAAGGAGAATTCTGGTTTTTTTCTCAATTCTTAAATTTTGCCATTGTGGAATATTGAAAGGTTAAGACTTTGTGGGTGTATGTTAATTTGAATAAAGGGTTTTTGATTATTGTGAGGATATTGTGTATTGTTTAAGTTGGAGTGATAAGGTGTAATTGTGATATTATTTTTGTGATATAAAAATTATCCTCTAACCCTTATTGAGTTTGTCAAAGAAGTAATTGTTAGTGTGGCAGATTTGCAAAGGGTAATTACTTTTCAAAAAAAAAGTATGGCAATATTCTTCTTTGTTGAGTTAGGTTTTTGGCTTGATTGAAAAATAATTTTGGAGTGAAAAGGATTTGATTAGGGTTTCCTTTTCGAAAGTGGTTGAGTTAATGCTTCAAGGTTTTATGGTTTGAGTGTTGTGATTAAAACTTTTTTATAAGCATTGTTGTTGAAGCCATTGGTTGTGCAATGAACCTGAGCTTGAGTTAGAAAGTAACATGAGTATCATTGTTATGTGAGATTTATTGAACATTGTTGGATACATTTTGAGTTGGGTGATACATGCTTGGACCAGGGTTTGTGAAAAAAATATGTCCCTTGAAGTGATTTTTTGAGGAGAGTTGATTGAGCCTAGTCAAGTGATTGTGTGAAGTGGTTGTTCAAGTTCCATAAAACAAACTATTCTACATTCTGATTTGAGTTGATATTGAGCTTTGATTATAGAACATATTAAGTCTCTAACAATTCTCTTTATGCTTCTATGATATTGATTTGAGTTGATATTGATATTTGAGTATAGAACATATTGAGTCTCTAACAATTCTCTTTATTATTCTATGAGATTGATTTGAGTTGATATTGAGATTTGAGTATAGAACATATTGAGTCTCTAAAAATTCTCTTTATGCTTCTATGTGATTGATAAAGTGATTGAGCATTGAGTATAGAACATATTGAGTCTCTAACAATTCTCTTTATGATTCTATGAGATTGGACAAGTTCTGTGTGGACTTGTTAAGTAGATTTGAGGCAAGTATTTGAGAAGGCTTATGGAATGATTTTGTGTGAGATTTTGTGGAATCTTGCAATGCAGATTTGAGCAAGTCCTAGAGAGGACTTATTGAGCAAGTTTGAGCAAGTCCTAGAGAGAATTTGTTGAGCATATTTATACAAGTTCTGAGTGAGCTTGTTGAGTATATTTGAGCAGGTTCTGAGTGGAACTATTGAGCAGATTTGAGCAATTTTTGAGTGGACCTATTGAGCATATTTGAGAAGGTTCTAAGTGAACTTATTTAGAATATTTGAGCAAGTTCTGAGTGGACATGTTGAGCATATTTCAGCAAGTTCTGAGTGGACTTGTTGAGCAGATTTAAACAGTTTTTGAGTGGACCTATTGAGCATATTTGAGAAATTTTTGAGTGAACCTATTGACAGAGCTTTGGAGGTGATAGATTATATAGGATAGAGTCTTAGTGGATAGAGATCTAGCATCCAGGACAATTGAAGATAAATATTCTAGACGATGAGTCTTCAAGTAGAGAGAGATCCACCAGTTGGTGCAGTAGAGAGATGTTGTGCAAGGTGCAACCAAAGTATTGTCATTGTTTTCAACACAGTCAGGTTGATCATTTGATGCAATGGACAGGAGTTCATTAATGAGCAAGGTGCAGCCAAAGTGTAAAGGACAGGAGTTCATTGATGAGCAAGGTGCAGCCAAAGTATTGTCATTACTATCAACACAGACAGAGGATTGGTTGATGCAATGGATAGGAGTGCAGAGGTCATTAGATAGATCGGTTGATGAAGTGAACAAGAGTTCAGAGCAGTCAGAGCATGTACAGTGAATTTCCAAGAAGATAGAAGTGGCCCAGATGCAAAAGCTCAAAGAAAAAGACAAGTAAGAAAACTTTCATGATATCGTGACATGTTTTCTGTCATGGTTTCACGACATATCAGAGGAGAGAGAAACTACTGGAAAAACTATCGTGATTTCGTGACATATCAAAGGAGAGAGAAAATGCTAGCAAAACTATCATGATTTAGCAACATGTTTCATTTTCACGGTCCAAAGCGAAGAGAAATAGGAGAGAGAAAAAGATGTGATTTCGTGACATGTTGGAGGCAAAGAAGCCAAGTGGAAAAACTATCACGATTTCACGACATGTTGGCAGAGAAGGAAGCAAGTGGAAAAACTGTCACGATTTCATGACATGTTCGAAGAAGAAGCGCATGTAGGGAAAACTGTCATGATTTTGTGACATGTTTGGAGAGAAGGCACAAGCAAAGAAAACTGTCGCAATTTTGTGACATGTTTGGAGAGAAGGCGCAAGCAAAGAAAACTGTTACAATTTCACGACATGTTTGGAGAGAAGGCGCAAGCAAAGAAAATTATCGCAATTTCATGGCATGTTCAGAGAGAAGGCGTAGGCAAAGAAAACTGTTGTGATTTTGCAACATGTTCAGAGAGAAGGCGCAGGAAAAGAAAACTATCGTGATTTCACAACAATCTGTAAGAGAGGTAGTACGAACGAAAATGTGTCATGATTTCGCAACATGTTTGAGAGAAGGATCTCACAAAGAAAAGTGTCACGATTTCATGACAATTTGCAAGAAGGATGGTATGGATGAAAAAGTGTCACGATTTCGCGACAGGTTCGAGAGAAAGAGCTCGCAAGGAAAAGTGTCACGATTTCGCGACAATGTGCAAGAGGAAGCACTAAGGAGAGAAAGTGTCATGATTTCGCAACATGTCAGGTTTTCGCAATTCGATGACAAGAGGAAGCACTAAGGAGAAAAAGTGTCACGATTTTGAGACATTGCAGGAGAGAGAAGGCAAGATAAAAAGTGTCATGATTTCATGACAATGTGCAATAGGAAATGCTGAGGAGAGAAAGTGTCATGATTTCACGACATGTCAGGTTTTTGCGACTCGAAGAGGAGAGAGATTGTATGGAGGCAATTGTGTCACGATTTCATGACATGGTGTGTTTTTGTGGGCAAGAGACTAAGAAGAGGTCAAGTTAGCGAATGTGTCACAAATTTGTGACATGTCAGGTTTTCGTTGGGGCTTGTGGAGAAGAGTGTACGAAAGAGAAAGATGTCACGATTTCGTGACATGTTCTATTTTTGCAGGTTGAAACCAAGAAGAATAGCGAGGAGGTGTAAGTGTCACGATTTCATGATAGGTCATGTTTTCACGGGTAGAAGGCAAGAAGAGTGCAAAGAGACAAAAGTGTCACGATTTCGTGATGGGTCGCTACAACACGCTTACTGACAGTTAACTGGAGTAGAACAACAGTTAAAGGGACAGTTGTAGAGAAAAAGCAGATGCATGCCCAAGTGGAGAAAACAAACAGTCGAAGAAGGAGAAAATGAACAGTCATCAAAATAGAAGAATAAATGCATGCATGCACAGAAAAGGATACGAATAGTCATGATCGAGACGACGAACAGTCATGGTAGGGTTTTATGTGTAAATTCGTAACATGCATTGTGTTTGATGAAAAGCCTACCCTATGTATAGAAAAAAGCAATTAGAGATTAGAAAGCGTTACAACTGACAAGTGGTGCATGAGAAATAAAGAAGCCGTTACTTTTAATAGGCTGCATGCACGAATGTGGAAGTGAAGAATAGAAACAAAACACTGTTATAAAAGGAGATTTGCGTGAAGTAGTAAGGTTGAGCTCCATGTGGGAAGATAGAGCAGTGTGTTGAAGAATAGTGGGAAAGTGCTACAAAAATAGAATAGAGAGAGCGTTGCTACAAAAAATGAGAAAAAGTGCTACCGTATAGAGGGAAAGTGCTGCAAGAAGTGGGTTTGAAGAATGTTGTAAGAGAGTGTTAAGCAGAGCCGTGAGAGCTGTAAGAGTGCAGTAAGAAGTGCAGCAAGAGGGTTGTAAGAGGGCTGCCAAAGTGCAATAAGCAGAGCCATAGGTATGTGCTATGTGAACTATGGGCAATGTTGAGTGAGCAATAGACCAGTCAAGGTCTTGTAATAGTGAAGGCATTTATATGTCAATATTCAAATTTTAGAATTGAAGTCCAAGTTGGTGCTTGGAATTAGGGGTTGGTGCTCCTTCCAGTTGGTGCTGGTAAATCAGGGGTTGGTGCTCCTTCCAGTTGGTGCTGGTAAATTGATTGTAAAGTTGTTGCTTTGCAAAGGCTGAATTTGGATGGAAGTCCAAATAGTCTATTTATGAGAAGTAGACAAAACTGGTGAACCTCGGTACATCTTGTGTTGTGTGTGATGCTCTATTGTGATATTTGCTTTATGTGGTTTTAAGCTTTCATTGTTTTGGCTTTAAGAGTTAAATTTTTAAGTTATATAGAGCCACATTGATTCACCCCCCCTCTCAGTGTCATTGTGAGACTAATAATTGGTATCAGAGCCAGTTTTCCAGTTCAGGATAAATTAGTCAGGGTTGATCTTGGATTAGTACACAATGGGTAAGAAGAATAGATCCTCCTCCAAAAAGGCATCTCAACTAGTTTTAGTTCATGTGGAAGAGAAAATTGAACTAGAGAATGTGGAAGAAGTGGATTCTGAAGTATGCAATGAAAACCTGGAGATTGAAGTACATCTAGAAGGTGAGTTGATAGCCACACTTGAAGAGTTGCATATAGAAAAGAAAAAGAACAAAAGAATGTCCAAGAAGTTAGAATAATATGGGGATGAGATTGAAGATCTCTTCCTACAAGTTCAAAAGGCCAAGAAATCAGAAGAAGCCTTGAAGACACACTTGGATGATGAGGATGATGTATGCAGCATAAGTGAAGAGGAATCTAACAAAGTTATTGTTGATCTAAAGCTGCAAGTAGAACAGTACAAAAGGATTGAAGATATTCTCAAGTCTCAAATCAATAAGAAAGAGACTGTTTGCTGCCAACAAGAAGAAGAGATTGTTTCATTGAAGAAACAACTAGAAGAGGCCAATGTAAATCTCAAATATGAGAAGAGCACAAAGTTGCTAGATAAAATGTTAAAGCAACAAAGAAGCTCCACGACTAAGTCTAGTCTTGTATATAAAGCTGAACAACCATTATCTTCCAAAAATGTAGAGAAGAAGTTCACTGATAAAGGAAAGAAGAAAGAAAAGTCTGAAGCTGAATCTTCAAAAGGAAGAAAATATTAGAGAAGATCTACAACAAAGCAACCACAGCAAAAGAGGTTCTCTCACTCTCACTCTTTTAATAATAATGTTTTTAATGGTTATTGTTCTAAATGCAACTGCGATGGTCACAAGGCAATTTATTGTGGACTAAACAATAGATCAAAAAGTTATGCTGATAAAAACTCATCTGCTTTCCTGAGTGAACTCCCTGTGCAATGTTTTAAATGTAATGGCCATGGGCACATAGCAAGGTTTTGTCCAAGCACTTATTTATCCAATCTAAGGCAAGACCATAGATTTCATCATACACACAGAATGCAATACAGACAGGGAACAAAACATGTGCAATGTTTTAAATGTAATGGTCATGGACACATAGCAAGGTTTTGTTCGAGCACGTCTGTATCTAATCTAAGGCAAGACCGTAGATTTCATCAAACTCAAAGAATGCAATACAGACAGAGAATAAATCATGTGCATAAAAGAAAAGAAAAGAATCATCCATCAAGAATGCACAAGAGACAACCCCGCAAGAGAAATGTTCAAGTTCACGAACAGGGGCAAAATAGGGAAGTAATTGAAAAACTCAAGCCAATGTTCAGGAAAGTCTGGAGAAAGGCAGAACAAAGGAAATCGTGTCTCCTTGGACTGAAGGAGGCTACTCCACCATTGCTCTAAGCAACTCCAGGTGGCACATCCTCAGAGGGAGCAATATTAAAGTTTTATTTTAATGCTCATATGTATTTGTCTGGGTATCTGAGGATGAAAGACTAGTAGTCAGGAAATTTTTGTACAGTTGTCAAAGTTTTTGTCGATTTATGTAGTGGACTATGGAAGTATCGTGAAGGGTTGTGATTAAATTGAGAGCTGGCATCCTTGGTATTTTTGATATTTGTCATTGTTATACTGTTGATGATTCTTCTACCACTATTCAAAATTACGGATCATAACAGTTCAAATTTTTTGGTTTAATGAAAGAATGTGTGTGTGCCCTAGCTGCATACTTGTGTTTCGATGCAGCAGCTGATAGGCACTATCTGAGATAGAACATGCAGCAAAGAGATGCTAGAGTCAAAGCAAACAGTGGCACTTACACCCAGTTTGTCAAGAGTGCTAAGTGGCACATGCAAGGTAGAGACGTTGAGAGAATAGCGCCTAGGTGTAAAGCGTCAAGGAGGACAAGATGCCTATGCACCTAAGAAAGTCTTGCATTATTTGAGGAATGCGAGATATTGCCTGAGGAAGCAGAATACCGAGAGTTGATGCTTGCGCACAGATTGAGGTTCCAACGCTAGAGGTAACGGTCCAGAAGTTTGAGTTTGAGTAAGGTGTAAAAGGATACATTGTTTGTATGCTTTATATTTTTTTGTAGTTGACTTCTAAGGATTGGAGTCATAAGGTGTTTTATGGAATAAATATTTTTTTGGTTACTTTTATAATCTAACCCTAACTTGGTGGCAAAGTTGAGGGTGGTGTTGGTAATAGGTTGAAGAACTATTCTCTTATTCCTCAAACAAAGGTATGGGCAACTTCTTCCATGTATATTGTTGATGTTGTATTTTCTGAAATTGAGTTTGGAGTGAAAAGGTTGTCTACTAGGTATTCTTGTTGGTGTAAATCCTAGTTTCTGGATATTGAAGATTTTTTATGCTTTAAAATCATTGATGAGTTTTCTTTGGGTGAATTCATAATTCTAGTTGAGGAAGAGGAAGCATTTTGCACTAGGGTTTATGTTAGTAAGTCTTGCTACTTGCATTGAGATGGTGAAACCCTTAGTTGGTTGTTCTGAGATTGAGATGAGATTGATATTGGGAGTTAAGTATAGAAAATATTGAGTCTCTAACAATTCTCTTTATTCTTCTATGAGGTTGATGAATCACATTGGGTCTCTAACAATTCTCTTTGTGGGTTCATGCTAAACAAGTTTTTCTTGATGAACTTGTGAGCTGATTTGAGGACAATGCTGGGATAGAATTGAGGTAGTCTACTGGATTATCACTATAGAGAAATACAAATAGCTGTCAGTAGGTTCAAGCTTGTTGAGAATATCCAGGAGAGCAACAAAGGATTGAGGCTTAGAAGACAGCATGAATTGAAGTTGTCACATATTCCCAATAATAGTCTAAGAATTGACTAGCTATCGGGATCAAATTCTCAGGGGGAGCATTTATGCATTTGTTTACCTTATTGCTCATGTTTATGATTTCTGCTAACTGTAATAATTTTTTTCCTGAGAATGTTGTGCATGAACTCAAGGGGAGTTTTGCAGCCGCCCTTTGGTATTATTGTCAAAGGGGGAGAAGAATTACAGGTAATTGCACACAATTACGTGTGTTGCCAATAATTCCAAAGGGGGAGATTGTTGTGCAAGGTGCAACCAAAGTATTGTCATTGTTGTCAACACAGTCAGGTTGATCAGTTGATGTAGTGGACAGGATTTCATTAATGAGCAAGGTGCAGCAAAAGTGTAAAGGACAGGAGTTCATTGATGAGCAAGGTGCAGCCAAAGTATTGTCATTACTGTCAACACGAAAAAAGGATCGGTTGATGCAATGGACAGGAGTGCAGAGGTCATTAGATAGATCGGTTGATGAAGTGAAAAATATTTCAAAGCATTCAGAGCATTTACAATGAATTTCCAAGAAGACAGAAGTGGCCCAGATGCAAAAGCTCAAAGAAAAAGACAAGTAAGAAAACTATCGTGATATCGCAACATGTTTTCTGTCGTGATTTCGTGACATATCAGAGGAGAGAGAAACTACTGGCAAAACTGTCGTGATTTCATGACATATCAAAGGAGAGAGAAAATGCTAGCAAAACTGTCATGATTTTGTGACATGTTTCATTTTCACGGTCCAAAGCGAAGAGAAAGAGGAGAGAGAAAATATGTCACGATTTCATGACATGGATGCAAAGAAGCCAAGTGGAAAAATTGTCACGATTTCATGACATGTTGGCAGAGAAGGAAGCAAGTGGAAAAACTGTCATGATTTCATGACATGTTCGAAGAAGAAGCGCATGCAGGGAAAACTATCATGATTTCATGACATGTTTGGAGAGAAGGCACAAGCAAAGAAAATTGTCATGATTTTGTGACATGTTTGGAGAGAAGGCGCAAGCAAAGAAAACTGTCATGATTTCACAACATGTTTGGAGAGAAGGCGCAAGCAAAGAAAACTATCATGATTTTGCGACATGTTCGGAGAGAAGGTGTAGGCAAAGAAAACTGTCGTGATTTCATGACATGTTCGGAGAGAAGGCGCAGGAAAAGAAAACTGTCATGATTTTGTGACAATCTACAAGAGAGGCAGTACGAACGAAAATGTGTCACGATTTTGCAACATGTTTGAGAGAAGGAGCTCACAAAGAAAAGTGTCACGATTTCGTGACAATTTGCAAGAAGGATGGTACGAACGAAAAAGTATCACGATTTCATGACAAGTTTGAGAGAAAGAGCTCGTAAGGAAAAGTGTCACGATTTTGTGACAATGTGCAAGAGGAAGCGCTGAGGAGAGAAAGTGTCACGATTTCGTGACATGTCAGGTTTTCGCGATCCGATGACAAGAGGAAGTGCTAAGGAGAAAAAGTGTCACGATTTCACGACATATTGCAGGAGAGAGAAGGCAAGATAAAAAGTGTCATGATTTTGTGACAATGTGCAAGAGGAAGTGCTGAGAAGAGAAAATGTCACGATTTCGTGACATGTCAGGTTTTCACGACCCGAAGAGGAGAGAGATTGTACGAAGGCAATTCTATCATGATTTTGTGACATGGTGTGTTTTCACAGGCAAGAGACAGAGAAGAGGTCAAGTTAGCGAATGTGTCACGATTTCACAACATGTTAGGTTTTTGCTAGGGCTTGTGGAGAAGAGTGTATGGAAGAGAAAGATGTCACGATTTCATGACATGTTTCATTTTCATAGGTTGAAACCACTAAGAATAGCGACGAGGCATAAGTGTCACGATTTCGTGATAGGTCATGTTTTCATGGGTAGAAGGCGAGAAGAGTGCAAAGAGATAGAAGTGTCATGATTTCGTGATGGGTCGCTATAGCACACTTACTGACAGTTAAATGGAGTAGAACGACAGTTAAAGGGACAGTTGTAGAGAAAAAGCGGATGCATGCTCAAGTGGAAAAAACAAACAGTCGAAGAAGGGGAAAATGAATAGTCATCAAAATAGAAGAATAAACGCATGCATGCATAGAAAAGGATATGAATAGTCATGATCAAGACGATGAACAGTCATGGTAGGTTTTATGTGTAAATTTGTAACATGCATCGTGTTTGACGAAAAGCCTACCCTATGTATAGACAAAAGCAGTTACAGTTAAAAAGCGTTACAACTGACAAGTGGCGCATGAGAAATAAAGAAGCCGTTACTTTTAATAGGCTGCATGCATGAATGTGGAAGTGAAGAATAGAAACAGAACACTGTTATAAAATGAGATTTGCATGAAGTAGTAAGGTTGAGCTTCATGCGGGAAGAGAGAGAAGTGTGTTGAAGAATAGGGGGAAAGTGCTACAAAAAGAGAATAGAGAGAGCGTTGCTACAAAAAAAGAGAAAATGTGCTGTTGTATAGAGGGAAAGTGCTGCAAGAAGTGGGCTGGAAAAATGTTGTAAGAGAGTGTTAAGCAGAGCCGTGAGAGCTGTAAGAGTGCAGTAAGAAGTGCAATAAGAGGGCTGTAAGAGGGCTGCCAAAGTGTAGTAAGCAGAGCCATAGGTATGTGTTGTGTGAACTATGGGCAATGTTGAGTGAGCAATAGACCAGTCAGGGTCTTGTAATAGTGAAGGCATTTATATGTCAATATTCAAATTTCAGAATTGAAGTCCAAGTTGGTGCTTGGAATTAGGGGTTGGTGCTCCTTCCAGTTGGTGCTGGTAAATCAGGGGTTGGTGCTCCTTCTAGTTGGCGCTAGTAAATTGATTGTAAAGTTGTTGCTTTGCAAAGTCTAGATTTGGATGGAAGTCCAAACAGTCTATTTGTGAGGAGTAGCCAGAACTGGTGAACCTCGGTACATCTTGTGTTGTGTGTGATGCTCTATTGTGATATTTTATTTATGTGGTTTTAATCTTTCATTGTTTTGGCTTTAAGAGTTAAATTTTTAAGTTATATAAAGCCACACTGATTCACCCCCCTCTCGATGTCATTGTGAGACTAACAAGAGATAGAGTCTTCTAGAAGATCATTAGCCAGAGCTGAAGGATAAAGAGTTCTCCTATGGAAGAGATCCACAAACTTGAGATTAGGGTATAAACATCTCCTTTGGATAGAGGTCCATAAACATTGTAATTGGGAATGATTCCCAAAATATTATTTGAGAAATATTTAGAAGAAATAGTTTCTCTGTGGAGATAGCCTACATTGGGTGAACCATGCTAAAATATGTGTCTCTATTGTGTATGGTGTTTTGTGCATTGCTTTGATTACTGCTATTGATACTAATATCTATACACTTCCTAATATTGATTTGAAAATAAAAGTAAAAAGTGGTCTTATACTGTTCACACCCCCTCTTAGTATAAGCTTGTGTTCTTCAAAACCCCTTTTAAACCTTCTAAGGAGGCATTAGTACATACCATGAATGGTAGTTTAGGATTCAGTATTCTTAGAATTGGGTTTGTTGTCAACTTCTCCTTGAGAGTTTTGAAGGCTTCCTCACATTGAGTAGTCCATTTGAAATCCTTACCCTTTTTCTGAAGGTTGGTTATTGGATAAGCTACCTTAGAGAATTTCTACACAAAATGTTGATAAATATCTGACCAACCCCATAAAACTTTGTATCTTAGAGACATTAGTTGGGATAGGCCATTCAATGATAGCCTCTATTTTATTTGGGTCCACTGATATTCCTTCAACTGTAATTACATGATCCATATAATGAACTTGGGAAGTATAGAACTCACATTTTGACAGTTTTCCATGCAACTAATTTTCTCTAATTTTTTTGAGAACTATTTTCATGTGTTGGTCATGTTTCTATTTGTTCTTGGAGTATCTCAATATGTCATCTATAAATACCAATACAAAATTGTCTAATTGTTCCCGTAATAATTTATTCATTAAGTTCATAAAAGTTGTCGAAGCATTGGTCAAACCAAAAGGTAGCACTGTAAATTCATGGTGGTCATATCTTGTTTCAAATGCAGTTTTATGGGTGTCTTCCTCTCAAATTTTGAGTTGGTGATAGCCATACCTAAGATCAATTTTTGAGAATATTGAAGCTCCATTTAGTTGGTCAAATAGGTTGTCTATTTTGGGTAAGGAATACTTGTTCTTTGCTATCATCTTATTTAGCATCATGTGATCAATACATAATCTTAGTGACCCATATTTTTTCTTAACAAACAAGACATGTGCTCCCCATGGAGAGACACTTGGTTTAATGAGCCTTATTTCTAATAGTTCTTGAAGTTGAGTCTTGAGTTCTTGTAACTCAATGGTAGTCATTCTATAAGGTTCTCGGGCTATAGGGGTTGCTCCTAGTAGTATTTCTATAGAGAAATCAAATTCTCTCTAGGGTGGGAGACTGGGCAAATCCTTAGGAAGACATCCCTAAAATAATTTAGTACTGGATATGTCTAAAATAGACTTGTCCCTATCTCAATGTTCTCTTTCTTATTAATTTTTACTACAAAGACTTTACTTCATTTCCTTATAGTTATTTTGACTTGCATGACTGTTAGAATGTGTGGTTCCACTTATTTTAATCCACAATAAATTTGAATCCTCTGCATAGTGTCATCAGTGAATTCCATCCACATTTATTCAAAGTTTAATAATGCTTTATGAGCTTTGAGCTAATATACCCCTAGTATTATATCAAAATCATGTAATGGGGCTACATACAAATTCCAACCCATTTTCCCTTGAGGTAATATTATCTGAGGATCAAATAAGCATCGATTAACAGCATGGGTTTGCCCAGACCCATATTCAACCTTACACCCTTTTGCCATATACCCAATTTTTTTCAAAATGTCCCTCATAAGGTCAGAAGAAATAAAACTATTTGTTGCCCTAGAATCAATTAAAATGCTTACATTCCTATCATAAATCTTTCCATTTAATAAAAAAGGGGTAGCTTGCCCATTTAGTTTAATATTATCTGTGGCTTCAAATATCTTATGGGTAGGATTTGTTGATTCCTTTCTATTAGCTCTCATAGGACACTTATCTACATAATGGGATTCCTTGTAAATACAACAGCCAGTTCGTGGAGATATTTCTTTATTATTTTTATTATTAGGGTCCTTAGTGCCAAATCCTGGGTTTCTAGATTTTTTATCATACCTATCTCTAAAAATTTTCCTATCCTGGTCACCTCGGTTAAATTGATCCCCTTTGTTACTCTAACATCCCTGATACTAATTCTTGTTTTTACCCAATTGATTTTTGTTCTCATTTCTATCCTTCTAGTTTCTATCTCTTTTAGTTGAACCCATATGTTTCTTTCTTTGAGGATCTTCTCTATTCAAGGATTTTTTATAATAGTCTTTCTGGGCATTATGGTTGTCCTCTTCCTGCCTAGCCAAGTCACAGGCCTCAGTGAGGGTTGCAAGTTTCAACATTAGAATCAGACATCCAATTCTAAGGTGGAGTCCTAGAAATAAATTTTGGACTTTAATCTCAGTTCTTTGTTCATACTTAGGCATGCATTTAATTAATTGTACAAAGCATTGATAATATTCAATAACAATCATGTTGCCTTGAGTCAATATTGAAAATTTTGTGGTCCTTTTTAAGTAAAATTACTGAGTCAAGAATATTTCCTTAAAGGCTTTCACAAAATTTTTTGAATGTACATCGATGACCTCCACATTATGAGTTTTCTTATAGGTATCCCACCAGTCTTCCATAATTCTTGTTAGTCGAAATACCATCCAAGAAGTATTTTATTTGGATGAGAGGGTTCTAATGGCAAATTAGGCTTCTAGACTATTTAGCCATCTCTCGGCCTCTTCCCCATTCCCTTTGCCATCAAACTTGGCTATATCTATTTTTTGCATATCCCTATCTAACTCATAGCATACTTTTTGCCTTTCGAGGTCAATAGATGTCTCCTCTTTAGTGGTTACCATTTCCTTTCCTTTGTCCAAGTTTTTTTTTTTTTGTTGGGAGATCATCTCTTGCTACTGAGTTAGTTGGGTTTTCTGTTGTTCCATATGCTCCAAAATTTGAGCTTTCTACTGAGCCATGTGTTTAGACATTTGATTTATTTGTTGCTCCATTTGTTCCTTTTGTTAATTCATTTGTTCTCATATTATTTGCATCATTCGATCTAATTTGTCCTCTCTAGGAGTAGGATATTTTTTCCTCCTCATTACTCGAGGGAGTTCTGTGGTTCCTTCCATATCCCCAGTCCTTGCAGCTTTCCTGAGAATCCTTATAGGATTTTTGATCAGACCTTCCCACTATATCATCGTAGATCTCTTTGAGGAGCTAGCCATGGTCTAAAAAAAAGACCCCAGTTAATTTTTGGGTATTCAGTTCATCAACCATTAAGTCAAAAAATAGTTCACAACCATGCTCTGATAACAAATGTGAGAGCACCCGAAGTCACTACCACTTGGTTGTCTATTATGCCCAAGTCACTACCACTTTGGGGTCAAAATTTTTATTTATTTTATTCTTATCAACTTTATTTTTCTAATGTGATAATGGTAATAATATCTTCACGAGTGTCATTCTTTTGTAGCCAAAATACTCATGAGATCTAGATTGGCCAGATCCTGTATAGTTACCATTTGGGACTTCCATCTCCTCCCAAGATCCTAAGTCCAGGTAGTGGGTTTCTCTTATACTCTAGGGCCTATATTACCTAGAGGTGTGATGCATACCTTCCCATGTCCTACAGGATTGTCCAGCCATTAGGTTGATTGACCTGTAAGACTTAGCGCATACATGCTTGAGCTAGACAATAAACCACTTACCCTGGAGCATTGTATAAGGTCTTACCACTATCTTGGTAAGAACCCAACATTATATTTTGATTAATCAAAATGATGTCCCATACCATCATGTTGTCGGTATTACCTAGTCAACACATTTCGCTACTCAATCACTAGCAGGGATAACCTAGAAGGGATGCCCATACAACCCTTCGTTACCTCCTCTAATAAATTTTCCCATTAGAAATGCGGTTAGAGCCCTGATTCATGATGGTTTCCTATCTGTAACATCATTATTTTTATGATGATGGCCTACCCACAACATCATCATTTTTATTTCGATGAATATTGGCTATCTGTAACACCATAATTTTTATTTCAATAATGATTGCCTACCTGTAGCATCATTAAAGTAAAGATTTTCTTCCCACAATATCTAGTATTATCCTTTTGGAGGTATTTCTTAGCAAGGTTTATCTAAGGTTTAAGGGTTTGGTACTTGTTAAAATGTATTAAGGAACTACTAAGGTATGCTCTAGTATTCTCAGACTCTAGTATCTTACGAAAATATTTCATCATGCCCTTTTAAAAGCCAAGGCATAAAGACTTCATGATAACGTTTTTAATTTTATAATTTTCCCCATTTTCTCTTTAAACATATAGTCAAATAACTTTTATTAATTCGAAACATAAAGACAAATTCTTTCCATCTCTAAAAAATATATATAACATTTTCTACCAAATATTCCCTTCATCTAAAATATAATAATCCCATTTTCATAAACATTTCCCTTTTATATTGAAAATATAAGGTCTGATGGATTTTTATTGAACAATAGAGCATAAAGTCAAATGATATCTTTTCTGTAAGCAACAACCGTTTATATTTTTCCTCATAAATTAAAAATCATAAAAATAACATAAGTCAAGAACAATTTGATTTTTCTCTTCTTTTAAATAACATCTAACTTATTCTCTCAAATATTTTTCCTTATCTTTAAACATAACTCCCATAAGACCAAAATAATTTGAAGACATAGGGATAAATAACACATCCTCTTAATTCTTAAAGCATAAAGTCGAGTAACATTTTTTTTTTTAATTGTAACATATTCCTTAAAAACATTTCGCCATATCTTTGAAAAATAATGTCTCATGACATTTCTCATTTCATTAAATATAAAGTCAAATAAAGCCATATAAATTTTGAAGCATGAAGAAAAACAACATATTTCCTTCATCTCTGATAGCATAAAGATAAATAAGATTTCCTTTTATTTTTCCAGGCACAATTTCTAATGATATATTTTCTTACATTTAACACAAGAAGTCAAATATTTATGTAGAACAAGGTATTTATTCTTTAATTCCAAATCAGCATGGGAAGATCAATTTTAATCATGCACTATGATTCCGAATAAGGATTCTGTAACTTAATTTTTCATATTCCAACATGTTTAGTTTCCTTGAGACAAATAACAACAAATGCCATCCCTGATTTCAAGCAAAATATTATTATGAATCTAAGCCAAGGTGTTAGGTCATAATTATCTAGAGAATGATGAGATCGTCGATTTCATCTAAATTCATGAGTTTAATGCTTAGATTGAGCGCCCACTTTTGGTTTATGATACAATTGATTAACCACACTAAACAAGACATTCCACATAATTCAAAAGTTAATGCAATTCAGTGACCTACAGTGACACCTTGGGTTGTTCCAAAATTGAGGTGACCCAAGAAAATACTACACCTTGGGAATACTTAGAAATTCAATTGGCACACAACCCTAGTATAAATAGTTTCAATAAACGCAGACTCATGAAGAACAAATTGTGTGGTTGCCACAACAGAAATCATTGCCAAGGGATTTGGGTCATAACCAAATAATGTCTATGGATTAGAATTCCAAACATATACAGTATGCCATCATTATTTCCTCGAAGGTTAATTAAAAATATAATATTAAATTAATCTATAGGTTTTAATGAGTAGCCACAGGTGTTATTTATAAAATAAAACATAATCCAACAAAAGCGTACCATAAGGTTTCATCGATTTAATTATATACCACTTCATAAACTGAAACTTGGAAAGCAAACATAGATTTTTAAACAGTAATATTTTGTATACTTATGGTTGGATTTAATCACAAACTCACTCTAGTTTTAATATGTAAAATAAGACCATAATATCCCAAGACATCAACCTATCATTTTTCAGAGAGTCAATCTTATCACTATGGACAAAATCAGGGAGATAAAAATTACTTGACAACCATTTACTTTTTAATACTAATTTTTGCGTTCTACAATTTGAACCAAGAGTACTGATAGGGTTTAAGCTTTTAATCTTACAATTGCAAGGCCGGATTAATAACCATGGAAATGATGTTACAGGGATTTAGTTGATTGACAATTAAGGTAATATCACCATACACTTGGTACTCCACTTACCAAGAACCAAGAAAAAACAACTCAAAGACAAAAAGTATATAATATATATAACATAACCATATACACAGTGTATAGCATCAAGAGTATATAACCATATATTAAAACAAATTTCTTAACTCAAACATAATACTACACCTTTGGTTGATGATACAATTGATTAGCCACACTAAACAAGACATTTCGCATAATTCAAAAGTTAATGCAATTCAGTGACCTACAGTGACACCTTGGGTTGTTCCCAAATCGAGGTGACACAAGAAAATACTACACCTTGGGAATACTTAGGAAATCAATTGGCATAGTGAGATTTCATATAATTCAGAATTTAATGCAATTTAGTGACCTACAGTGACACCTTGGATTGTTCCCAAATCGAGGTGACACAAGAAAATACTACACCTTGGGAATACTTAGGAAATCAATTGGCACACAACCCTACTAGAAATACTTTCAATCAACACAGACTCATGAGGAATGAATTGTGTGGTTGCCACAACAAAAATCATTGCCAAGGGATTTGGGTCATAACCAAATAATATCTATGGATTAGAATTATAAACATATATAGTATGCCATCATGATTTCCTCTAAGGTTAATTAAAAATATAATACTAAATTAATCTACAGGTTTTAATGAGTAGCCACAAGTGTTATTTATAAAAGAAAACATAATCCAACAAGAGCGTAGCAGAAGGTTTCATCGATTTAATTATATACCACTTCATAAACTGAAACACGAAAAGCAAACATAGATTTTTAAGCAATAATATTTTGTATACTCCTAGTTGGATTTAATCATAAACTCACTCCAATTTTAATATGTAAAATAAGACTATAATATCCCAAGACATCAACCTATCCTTTTTGAGAGAGTCAATCTTATCACTATGGACAAAATCGGGGAGATAAAAATTACTTGACAACCATTTACTTTTTAAGAAAATATTGTACCTTGTGAATACTTAGGAAATCAACTGGCACACAACCCTACTCAAAATGATTTCAATCAACATGGACTCACGAGGAACAAATTGCATGGCTGCCACAATAGAAATAATTGCCAAGGGATTTGGGTCATAACCAAATAATGCCTATGGATCAAAATTCCAAACATATACAATATGCCATCATGCTTTCCTCAAAGGTCAATTAAAAATATAATACTAAATTAATCTATAGGTTTTAATGAGTAGCCGTGGGTGTTATTTATCAAAGCAAACATAATCCAACAAGAGCATAGCATAAGGTTTCATTGATTTAATCATATACCACTTCATAAACTGAAACATGAAAAGTACATAGATTTTTAAGCAGTAATATTTTGTATACTTCTGGTCAAATTTAATCACAAACTCACTCAAGTTTTAATATGTAAAATAAAAGTATAATATCCCAAGACATCAACCTATTATTTTTATGAGATTCAATATTATCACTATGGACAAAATCAGGGAGATAAAAATTACTTGATAGCCATTTACTTTTTAATACTAATTTTTACGTTCTACAATTTGAACCAAGAGTACTGACAGGGTTTAAGATTTTAATCTTATAGGGGAAAGGCTAGATTAATAACCATAAAAATGATGCTACAAGAATTTAGTTGAGCGGCAATGAAGGTAATATCACCATGCACCTGGGACACCACTTACCAAGAACCAATAAAAACACATCTCAAAGACAAAAAATACAAAATATATATAACAGCGTAACCATATACACAGTGTATAGCATGAGGAGTACATAACAATATATTAAAACAAATTTTTTAATTTAAACATAAGATAACAAAATTGCTCAACGATAACTCTACAGTAGTTATGCATGAATACAACTCCAAATGGTCCTTAAATTACATAAATGGAAACCATATCATCAACAATAACTATCAGATTTTATTTGTAACAAAGCCTCCAATGGTTATTAAGATAAGAACCAGAATATTTTAGAACACAACCATTCATATCCCAGCCTTAATAAAATATTAAAAGACATTCTTCACCCAAATACATCTGGCATGGAACTGAGTATGAATCATGAGCTTAATGGCCATGGTGGCATTACTGTTGAGCATATGCTTCTACTATCAGATTCCACCTCCATCAACTAGGGCTAGGGTTTTGGGGAATACAATTTTAAACCAAGGGATCAGACAAAATGTAGGCTACCCTATATGCAAACACACCCAAGTCCATGTTGACAAAATTTTGTATCATACACGAAATGCATTCTAAGAAAAATAAGATGCATATAGAAGCCATACCAAATTTTCCCATAATTTTTTTTTAATAGAATATGGGAATTAATACCAGAGTTTTCCTATTCCCCATTTCATCGCTCAGTGCCACTCTCACCCATGGCACCCATAAGTTACAAGCAAAGTGTGTAAACAACCATAAGTTACGCAGGAGGTAATCCTTGATTAATCATTCATAAAATGCACCCACATCCACTCAATGAACTCACACCATTATGCAATTAGCATGTGCAACAGAATAATTGAAAGCCAAGTAAAATTACAACAGAAGAACCATACAATAAAATTACACTACTATAAAATCAGCATATGTAGTAGAATAATCGGAAGCTAAGAAAACTTACAGTAGAAGAACCACGTAATAAACTTACACGACTATACAATCATTAGGTGTAGCATAATAATTAAAATCCAAAAAAACTTATAGCAAAAGAATTATTAGGGTTACAGTAAAATGGAAACAAGCTAAAAAAAAATTCCTTATTGGTTAAAAAAACCCATGTAGTAACTCATAGATGAATTTCCATAATATTAAAATTTAGCCATAGTCTTATTTCCAACAAAACATAGTCAATTACAGAGGAAATTTCAAAACCATTCACATGCTTTGTTCCAATTAAATTCCCCATTTTTGTTTAGTGTAGTGTCCATTTAAATTCTCTTAGGTTATATTTAAAGTTTATAGAAATATTTGACCAGACCTGAATACGATGCCCGTCTCACTCTTCCAATCTTCCTACCAAGTCTTGCACCCTCTATTTCCCTTCTCCATAACACAATACTATGTATCTTTAAATAAAGTATGGAGACGATTAAGGGGGTTCCACTTGTAATATGCATGTCCCTCCCCCACTTGCCATGTGTAATGATTATATTTTGTCCTCCAGTATTAGAGCATAGGTTAATCTCATATTTCCCAAGGCCTTATCATATGATGCCCTTTATTTTCTTATATATATATATATATATATATATATATATTATTTATATTATAAATTATAATTAGTATTTTATTATTACTATTATTATTATTATGTTTATTTTTATTATTAATATTCTTATTATTCATTTTTATTATTATTATTGTGGTCTCCTATATGCATATTTATATTTTATTTTTGAACCATTAAACATGATAGAAATTTTGCAATCAAACATAGAATCTTAGTATATGCATATTTATATTTTATTTTTGAAATATCTAAACATGATAGAAATTTTACAATCAAACACAAAATCTTAGTATATGCATATTTATATTTTATTTTTGAACTATCTAAACATGATAGAAATTTTGCAATCAAACACAAAATCTTAGTATATGCATATTTATATTTTATTTTTGAACTATCTAAACATGATAGAAATTTTGCAATCAAACACATAATCCTAGAATATAGCTACATGGATGCAATCTACATGGACCACTAGTCGAAGGTTTTCCAGTAGGGATTTAATGCCCTAACATAGGAAAAAACTCTATCGCTCATCATATCCCAAACTTACCTTTCCCCCAAAAACCCATTTCTCGTAGGTCAAGGAAGATGCCAATGCTTTTGTGATGGTCCCCACTAGCAGGTGCATCTGTTATTGCATCCACAGATTGATTAGTAGCACTATGTTCTTGTATAAATATAGATAAAGGCATGAGTCATATTTAGGAGGGGTTTTACAAGTGGAAACAATGGCCTCCTTAGGGTCTTTAATCCCACAGAACCCTTTTGATGATCTAAAAACTATTCAAGTCAAAACACTATCACAATTTGCAATTGAGCGTGAGTACCTCCACTCCATTCTAGAATGCCACATGATTCAGATTGAACCTTCTCATGAACAGTTCTCTCAAATTCACACTTGTTTCAATAATGCCGCTTGGGGTACTTTATTCCCTCAAACTCCTTTTGATAGTAGCACAATGCTATATCTAAAAATTCTCTTCCAACCAACATTCGTGAGAGATGAAATCTAAAAGGATTAAGCAATTCATGCAATTGAGGTATATTCCAATCAAGATTGGTCCATCTAGCTAAAATATTACCTAAAGCTTGGTAACATCCCTTCTGGATTGTTGCATGCCACCTAATGTATATTCAAGAAAAAAGCGATAAAATATGTCTTACTTGGAGATATATTTTATCATCGAAGCTATGAGGGTATCCTCATCCATTTCTTATAACCTCAAGAGTCAATTTGGGCAATTGCCCAAGCACATGATAGTACATGTGGTGGCCATTTTAGTGGCATGACCATCACAAAGTGCATTATCCGTATGGGCTATTATTGGTTAACTTTAGAGTGAGATTTTTGTACTTATGTTAATAAGTGCATAAACTGTCAATACCACACTAATTTAACACATGTAACTTCTTAGGCCTTACAATTGATTCAATCATTTTTACCTTTTTTGCAATGGGGGTTTGACTTAATCGGGAAAATATCACTCCCTTCCTCAGGCTATCACATGTTCATCCTTACAGCCACTGAATATTTTATAAAATGGGTGGAAGCAATCACCCTTACCACTACGACTGGGCCTCGCATTGCAGAGTTCATGTTACATAATATCATTTGTCATTTTGGTATTCCATACAAAATAATTTTAGATAATGGGCCACCTTTCAAGAATAAATATGTGTGAGCTTTAACAACTAAATATAACATCCAACACAGATTTTATACACCCTATTATCCATAATCCAAAAGGCAAGCTAAGGCATAAAAAAAAACAGTAATTACCATTTTAAATTTTTTTGTTAAAGATAATCACAAAGATTGGCACACTCAATTACTGTTTGCCCTTTGGGTCCACCGAACTAGTATTCAAACACCCACTAGGGCAAATCTGTTTTCACTAGTATATGGTGCTGATGATGTCATGCCCTTAGAGTTGGAAACCCTTTGGTAACCCAAAAATCCCCAATGGCATCCATTAAACCCATTGGTCAATATATATATATATATATATATATATATATATATATATATATATACCAAAAACATCATTAAAATAACAAATATATAAAAATATTGCATTATATTTCATATCACTACATTATACAATCACTTGCGTTAAGCATACCCATCATTACATTTTACATTCTAGAGTTGCTCATACATGTCTAGCACCAGGTTTGTACACTATCCATCCTTAAAAAATAACTTTGTCAAAATTCACTATTAACACCCATCTACATTACAATTATCATTTCCATCCACATTTCCCACATTTCGTATGTGTTTGTTTCCCTTCACCTAGTCATTTATTATAAGGCATCATTAGGATTTTCAGTCATTCAACCGTCTTTAGTTTTCTTTTCATATTTTGAAGAATTCTATCCTAATTTTTAGAAGGTAGAGTCTTGTTTTGATTGTACCTTGTATACGTCATAATCCCAACACATTCTCACATTAATAAATCCAAGTTTTGCACAAGGAAATATGAAACCTACAAAGTGGTCCTTGTTACCTTAAGCAAAAAGTTTACCTTGCTCATCCCCCTATGCGCATGGTTCAAAAATATTGAGAATTGAAAAAAAGACAACCTCCTCCCTACCCAAAGCAATAAAAATCCCTTTCCCCATGCCAAATCTAGGCAAGTATCCAAAGAACAACAAATACAAAAGCAAAAATCCCCAAAATAAAAAGTGGTTTTCACCACTAATAAAAGCAAAAAGTAAAATAAACAGTGGTTCTCACCACTACCAAAAATCCCTTGCTCACAAAAACAAAAATGATCAAATCCCTAGAGAAATTCAAAAATAAAAGAAAATAAGGGAGTATTGAACTTGAATCCTTGGAATTATCAGCATTTTATAACCATGAGGTGATCCTCATTAGCGGTTGGGTGTCATCAAGCTTACCTGGAAATGGCGGTATCCTTATGCATGATGATATGTTTGTCACATTAGAAACCTTATTATGTATAGACCAATGTTAACTTGAGAATGAGCTAGCTTTCGATATCTTGTATTACCTAATGGTCTAATCCAAAACACGTACAAAACTTAGGATCATGATACTCATAGGGTGATATTCAATAAAAATAGGTTGCATAAATCCTATTTGGCACTGGAGTAACTTTTGCATTATTATAGCAATGAAATCACATGCACACACAGGGATATTGAATGTCTTGGTCATCCTAGAAGATTTATATCTTTCCAAATAGTCTTGCATGGTTAATATATAACTTTTTACTAGTTCACTAGAGTGTTTGAGTCTCATTAAAATGTCAAGGACATTCTATAACATCTTACTATTTTTTCCATTCCATACCATATTATCACATGTTGTCAGTTTACATTTGCACAATCCATTATATAATCTTATGATAATGTTAAAAATGTATCAATGAATTTTATACAATCTATGGTTCTAGCATCTAGTGTGTCAAATAGTATTCATAATTCATCAATACAGATTAACAAATCATACATTTCATTATGCATACACACGTACATATCATCAACTAACATCATATTACAATACATGCATCCATGATATTGCATCCATAAATGCATCAGCAAACCAAGAAGTAGACATAAATGCATATCTTTGCTCACCATAAAAAATCATAAAATTAACAAAAAAAATCAAATAATCATCAAAAATTTCAAGTGAGCCTCGTATTCAGTTATTTACCCTATAAACTTGGTGTTTGTAGCGACTTGTGCTCCATGCAATATAGCAAGATGAGTAAATTACCATAAGACCATTTGAACCAAATTATTCATTGATGAATTAAAAAGTCTACACTAAAATGCCTAAGAATGCCATTGCGATCATACTGCTCCACGAGAATGAGGTATTCATTTCCTTTCTTCCATGAAATATCATCAAAAACCACCAAAATCTTAACAAAATTGATAAATTTCACAATGGATAAATCTAAAGGAACCATAATAAAGTCATATTGGTCAAGTGACTCGTCACTTTCACCACTGGTCATTCCCTCATTGTCTCGTCACTTGAGAGGATAGTCATAATTACGAATTCATAATCAAAATCAACACTCAAAGGTGCAACTTGCATACATTCAAAATAATTATTGCCACAAACAATTTCAAGCCCATGTTGGGGTACATAATTAATCATCAATTATATAGAATAAAGTCTTGGTCTCCTTGAAGCCTTGGGATGACTCCTGGAATAGGCTTATAAGTGAAACAAGGAACCAAGACCAAGTATACCATAAGCCTAAACTTGTCCTTATAGTGCAGCTGAAAGGTTTACCAAAATCAAATCCTTTAAATATGTCAAAAGCAAGGATTCCAAGAATGTATGCTTCTTCCACGATGGGGGCATCTAAAGTTTGTTAGGTTACTGAATAACCTTAATCTTTGATAGTTTAGTCATCTATTTTTGCTTTACGTTGTGTTTCACATAATGCATCCCAAAAATGGGTGTCTATAGATACTAATATTACTTCAATTTTATTAGACTACCAATACATTCTCTTATAATCACAATATGGTCTCTTTGGGTAACCCTAAATGGTTAAATAGTGGTCCTTACCACTTTTGGAAAGTTCTACCCCACTTTTGGGAAGTTTTGGGCCATGCAACCATGGTCGCCCCACCCTAAGATGACCACCAAGTTTATGCCTACCCCACCCTGGGACAACCACCAATAGTCACCCCTGGGTGGGACGGCCACCAACAACCACACCTGGGAGGATGACCAAGCCCTTGGACTCTTAAAAGGTCAAGGATAGGAAAAATGGAAATCAAATTCTACCATTTATCCTACCCATTGATTTATGATAGATTTAGGGTGCATCAATTCAGTCACAAACCTACAAATTGGAGATCCGAATTGGAGGTTTCTCCCACCCAATGCATGGCAAGGTTTTGATAAATGGTAGCACTTGCCTCGCATGGCCAAACTTACCCATTTAACCTTGTGCTATCTTGAGCTATAAAGTGGACCTAATCCACCCAATTTTGGAGGATTCTTTTATAATATTTCACCACAAAGTACTATTGAGATACAATCCCCTTTTCATCGCATGTTTTCCATTGAAATATCCATCAATCGAAGGAGGTTTCCAAGTGATCCCAAATACACAAATCTATTTTAAAACCCATCCATTTTAGTGAATTAGATCACCAAATTTGATGACAACACCCCTAATAATAGTTTGAACTAGATACCAAAATAATTGGAGGTAAAAACCACCATGTTTGGTGGTCACCCTACCCCGGGGTGGTTAACAGTCATAATTGTAACACCTAGGGACGACCATGGATTCTACATCTGATTTCATCTTTTTTTTAGCATAGATCATTTCTAGAGTAGAATATATGCACTATACTAAGTTTTGGTGCCATTTTGAGTAGTTTTGCACCTTCTATTATGCTTTTTGCTTTTCATATTCACTATTGCATGCATCTCTTTGATTTTGTTTCAATCCACATATGCTATTAACAAATTTGAGTTCTTTGTGTGTAGATCCAGATATTTCAATGCACAAAGAAGGAGCTACAAGTCTGAATATAGATAGATCATTGTAGCGGTACCAAAAACCCACTCTTGGGCAATTCATGAGTGCGAGGAAGGCCTTGAAGCACATCTAATTTGTTGAAAGGATTATATCCTTCGACACCTTGTAATGATTGTATCAATTCAGAGCCCTCAAGGGGATGCATTGTAACCATGAATTCAACAAGTTGATTAATATAAAGAGGACCCCATTTCTTATATATATTGTTATCATGTTTACATTAAATATCATTTTTGAATGCTTAAATCAATAGATGCAATTCATTTCCCTTTGCTAGATGCGTCGTTTTTCTGCTCTACACTCCTTAGTCAAAAAAAATATTTTATTTTTTGTGTGTTTCTTGTTTCCTATTTTCAAGGTTGTTACATTTGGTATCAGTGCTCTAGGTATGAGGGTATAGAGCTTCTTATATTCTAAAGAGATTTGGATATCTCCAATGAAGGCTTGCTTAAAGGTTTAAGCTAAAGCTAGGATGACCTAGAATATCTACTTGCTAGAATCTAATGGGAATTAATCCTAAGAGTGGATGAATTTTATGATAACTCAGTATGGGATTTGGTATTAATGATACATCATAATCTTGGAAAATTATCAATTATATTGTTGATACTTTGGCAAGAAGAACATTGTATTGTGGCATGAATTAATGGTATAGTTTAAGATGAAGCTGTAACCTAAACCTTTTCTTGGTTGAAACCAAGTCAAGATGCCAACTAAGGCTAGAAAGTAGAGGCCTACACTTTCACTTATATAGACTCGGTAAAGTTATATCAAATAAAGGGTCCATAATGAATATCTAGAAACTTCCAATAGGGGAATGGAAGATCTCACTACTATAGTTTTTATCATACAAGATCAGATGAGATAGATGTTAGAAACCATTACGAACCAAAATTCACAAGCTAGAGATTCAGAGGTTAACCAAGCCGAGGGGATGACTACAAAACAATTACAAACTAGATCCCTCCTAGAAAATGAAATGATAAGATACCTAAAGAATATTTGTATCTCCAAGTTTTATGGAGAAGGAGAAGGAGATGCAACTAAGGCTTGGTTAAGGGAATTAGAAGTTTACTTCATGGTAAAGGGTTATTCTCTAGGAACTTGGACCATTTGGGCTACAATTTACCTTGAATAGGCTTCCCTAGATTCAGGTTTATGCATAGTGGCTATTTATAGCCAAATTGGCTAAAATTAGGATTTTCAAAATTTGGAATTGGCTAATATTTGGGACCCTTGACTAGGGTCCATTAGCCAAAATATTTTGGGTGCAATTTTTTTTGGGTCAATTCACCCCAATTTTATAATAATTTTACCATTTTAAGTTTAAATTTCCAACATTGCTCCTAATAATAGTGAACCTTATACATGTGTTTGGACACTATTTGCCTGGATTTCAAAAGTGATTCACCAAATTTTTATAAATACATTTTTGGGCCGACCCCTTACGCATAACCCTACCTAGGTTGGTGGGAAACTTATTATAAAGAAACTAATATTGAACTAGTAGACATTACATGAAAGGAATTTATAGTCATATTTATAAAGAGGTTCCTTATGGAGCATTTCTATGCCCTAAAATTTGAGGAGTTTGCCAATTTGAGGCAAGGAATGAACATAGTGGGGATATACTACAAAAAATTGGTAATAGTACTGAAGTATGTACCTACCTATAATGAGAAAATATGGGTTCATAAGTTTACTCATGGGTTAGAATCTAGGATAAAGCATTATGTAGACATGCATGACCCTAAGTCATTACAAAAGGTGTACGAACTAGTCAAGAAAGCAGAGTCACACTTCTGTTATAAATATGACACCTTGTCTAAGCAAGATCGACATACACTAAAGAAGAGGAATAAGAATGAGTTTGTAAAATGGGAGGGTGAACAAATCCAAAAGGATAAAAACCCCAAATATACTAAGAATAAATCTAATGGAAACCAAAATAATCTCATGAACTTTTATAATGAAGGCAACAACCCCAATAATGTTAAGCCTTAACAACAAAAATTACAAACTCTAGTTCTAGTAATAAAAGGGGAGGAGCAGAAGTCATAAACATGGTAAGGGCCCAAGGATGGGTGTTACCATTATAAAGACCTACATTTTTCTAATCAGTGTACACATCGACTGGGGCCGAGCACCTCCAATGCTAAAGGAAAATAACATGCACACTAGATCTACGTTGCAACTCAGAGTCAAAAACTTGAGGGGAAAACTACCCCATTGATTATAAAAGGTAATATTTTTGATAAGCAAGTGAATATTTTAATTGATAGTGGGGCTAATAATAGATTCATTTCTTGTAAGTTAGAAAAATATATGCTAAAAATGCTAATATATATGGATCATGGATGGAAGGTCGAGTAGGATTATGAAAAACATACTTTGTAAACCAATGTTTTCCTATGATAAAATTTTTTTTAGCTAGTGGAACCACGAAAGTTTGCTTATATGTATCTCCATTTCATGCCTTTGATGTGATATATAGGGATGGATAGGTTACAGTCCCATAAAGTCGTAATCAACTTCCAAGATACATGGATCGAGTATTCTGAAGAAGGCAAGGAAAGACTTAGAATTCATAGAGAGCAGGGGGTATTTAAACCCTAGATGCTATCATCTATGTAGTTGAAGAAATACCTCAGGAAAAGAGGGATTGTCTATGTAATTAAGAAAAATAAAGTTTGAGAAGATCAAAAGAAATAGGTGTTGGAAAAACACATAATTTTACAAAATTTCAAGAATGTATTTCAAGAGGATTTACCTAAAATCCCTCCTATGTGGGAATTTGATTTCACTAATGATATTATGCTAGGATAACAACCTATACATATATCTTAGGATAGGATGAATCCTATTGAGATGCAAGATTTGAAAGTACAATTACAAGGGATATTGGAAAAAGGGTTGATAAAACCAAGTGTGTCACCTTGGGGTACACTGGTTTTATTTTTGAAAAACAAAGACAGTTCTTTAAGGTTGTGTATTAACTACCAAATGCTAAATAAAGCTACAATTAAGAACCGGTATCCCCTACCTATATCGAATATTTGTTCAATCAATTGAGATATGTCATGGTGTTTACTAAGATCAATTTGAGATCAGTGTATCACTAGTTAAGAATACGTGAGGAGGATACTCATAAGATGACATTCAAGACTAGGTTTGGGTACTACGAGTTTACAGTCCTATCCTTTGTATTGACTAATGCCCCAACTGCCTTCATGAATTTAATGAACAATATGTTCAAAATGCATTTGGACCAGTTAGTCCTTGAATTTATTGATGATATCCTAATATACTCTCAAAATAAGGAAGAGCATGATAAACATCTCAAGATATTGTTAGAATTATTAAGAGAAAATCAACTATATGGAAATCTAGCCAAAAGCACTTTTTATGTTTTCAAGATATGATATTTAGGGCATATCATATCACCAGAAGGAATTTTTATGGATCCAGAAAAGATCAAAGCCATATTAAATTGACCACCCCCTACTAATATTACTGAAGTAAGAAGCTTCATGGGGTTAATGGGCTACTATAGACATTATATAAAATATTTTCCAAAGATTGTTGCGGTAGTAACTAAACTTCAAAAAAAGGAAAAGGAATTTAAATGGATATAAATGTGTGAAGTTGCCTTTGCATTGCTGAAAAAAAATATCACTACCACACCCATATTGAATATTTTGGACCTTCAAGGAGACTTTTCAACATGCACTGATGCATTCCTAGAAGGGTTAGGAGTACTCATGCAAGAAGAGTCAATAGTGGCATATAATTCAAGAAAGCTTAAAAAACATGAAGTTAATTATGCTACCCATGATTTAGAGCTAGTTGTAGTGGTGCATGCTCTAAAGGTTTGGTGCCACTATAGACACCTAAATCATGTCATGCTTAGGGGAGCTGCTCACATAGACACACTCATAAGATCATAAGACATAATCTTGGACTTTCCAAGCATCAACAATGGTTCTCACCACTCATTTGGGGCCTTTTCAAGCCATCCAAGTCTAGCCACTCAAGCCAAGAGTGGCCAGATCCTAGCCGCTCAAGCCTAGAGCGGCCAGACCTTAGCCATTGTAGATGATAGTAGCAAGATCTTAGCCACTACAGACAACAGTGGCTAAGCCATAAGAAATAGTTTTCCGACAAACAATTACCTAATCACAAGTGAAAGTGGTAGTCTACATGCAATAAAGGTGAGCGGGAGTAACTTTGCATTCCTTTTCATGACCAGTTCACATAGGAGGCCTGAGTTTGCATTTAAACTTTAGTTAACTGACCTCCAAGCATAAAAAAAGGACAAAACTTTCTCATGCTAACAACCAGTTAGCATAGAAGACTCAAGTGGGAAGTTAGATTTCAGTTAACTAGCCTTCAAACATAGACAAAGGACAAAATATTCTCATGCTAACTTGCACTACGCATGAGAAATTCATTTCTAGGGCTTGGACATAGACCTAGGGTTTCACACTATAAAAGGTGCAAGCCTAAGAGCACCAAGACATATTTTAATCTGCTATCATCGAGACATATTTTTGAGGAGAGCTTTCAAGACTTGGAGAGTTCTTTTTGAGATCACGTGTACGATGAAGCCCTAACGAATTGAAGAGCATAACACCTATTATTTTGACATCAGATATAGGCTTTGACCCATAGCTTTGGGGTAAAGAGAGCAAGGTTTACCTTAGCGGTCGTTGTCTTGGATAGTGGCCCGTAGGCTTAGCTTAGGTTTTAGACATAGCATCTTTTATTCTGTTTATTTATGTTTTCATATCATTAGCATATATTTACATGATTTCATGGCATAGTTTCATCATATTTCTATTACATTATTTTATTACTAACAACCTCATCCGGGGAGGCAATCTCGAACACCTAAACATGTGTTGTTGTTTCATTGCTTGCAGGGCCACAGGTACATCGGATGAAGTTTGCAACATACGAGAGCAAAAGGGATCCCTCTAGGAAATAGACCTGGAGAAGGAGGCATCTGTAAGCCCTCATACATTTCTATGTGCAGAATCGAGAAGATTTTATAAGTGCACCACCTCTTCGTGGAAGGGGCACTCTTTGCCTATTTGTAACTTATAGTATCAAAATGGGTATCCCTAAGAGGGACCGACATGTAACCGAGCTTCAATATCAATAAAGAGATCCATATTTGTTATTTCATGTTATATGCTTTTTCTTCTTGTCTTCCATTTCATCTTGGGTTTTTAATAAAATTGCAAGTAGGGTTAAAAAGGGGGTGGTGCGTGCATTCCCGGGGTCACTACAGATGGCGATCACGGTGGGACCACCACTAATTTTTCATTTTTTGCTAGAATACTAACTTATTTTTGTGTGCAAGTCTAGCCACTCTGAGCTACAACAGCCAAAAACTAGCCGCTCTGAGCTACAACGACCAATAGAGCTTAGTCGCTCTGAGCTACAATGGCCAAGAACCAACCACTTTGGTCAACAATGGCTAGAAATGGAGTGCAGTAGAGGTCAAAACATCGACTCTCTGAGCTGGATCAAAGGTTGGTATAGCTTCTCTGATATTTTATAGCTTTTTGTCTACTTATGTGTGTCTAAAATAGAGAACTTAAAGCACATTTATGTTTGGAAATTGAAAGAATAAAAGGAGAAAGAATTAAGCATTTCGCATATCTTAGATCTTCTTTTAAATTTTCCACTAGGTGTTGCTAGGAACAATGGCTTATGCCTAAAAATTTTGCCCTAGAATCCAATGTGCTAGACATTGTATGTTGTTTGCTTGCTTTGAGGCCCTGCTAGAGGCCATAGTTGCATGAAATAAAGTGCGCTCATACAAATCATAGTAGTTCATGCATATTTTTGAATATTGAAATGTATTTTTGCACTTAGGCATATAGGAAAGATTCATTGCTGCTATATGATGCACTTTATGTTACGCAAGCTTAAAATGAACACCACACACGCACATCTCATTTAAACATTGGGGAGTTAGATTTCATCACCAACCTTCAATTCAGTCCAATGACATTGGAATTCATCTCCTTCCACTGGTTTACCCCCTAGAGCTTCCTAGAAATGGATTGAGAAACTTACTTATAGTGATACTAAGTTACTTGTGCTCAAAATTTCTCCCACTATTGGAACAATCATTGGTTCAGAGTGGAAGAGCTAGGTGAACCCTCCATTGGGTCTTCAGTGGTGTACCCTAGCTTCTTTTGAGAAAATCATGTTTGGCATGAGTGTACTTGATTGTCACTATGGATGAGTCTTCTCATTCTTAATCCAAGAACAAGAGCAAAGAAATCGAAAGAACAACACATCAAAACACACCAAACAATTTAGGGCACACTCAAATCGGTAATCAAGATAAACATTTGCTTGGTATTGTGTGGTTATTCCTAAATTGCAACTCAAAATATCAATTCATAAGACAACATGGTCAAAACAAGAAGTAAGCACCCTCGGTCTGATATCGAGGGAGAGACAGAAGCAACTCATACCCATAGGCGGAGTCATAGTAACATTGAATGACCTACCCGTAAGACCGTGAGACGTAGCTCCACGAGCCTAAGGGGTGATAATTCAACCCTTGGGGGATCTCCTCAAGAAACCCCAAGTAAGGAACCACATCATGGAACAAAGTCACATAAACAAAAAGAGGCTTCACAACCATCCTCATCAAGGAGACATGAGGAGACCTCAAGGGCCTCCTCTAAACACATAGAAACATCTCAAATACATGAGGAAGCTTCAAGGGCTTCCTCCTCACATGGACATAAATAAGGTTCTAAGACTCATTCTTCACATAGGGATGACGAGACTACTACATCTCCATCCACATGGAGAAAACATGTTACCACAAAGCCCTCTTCATCAAGAAGGCAAACAAGAATTGCAACACCTCAAGACTCACAAGAAACATATGAAATAGGTTTGCCTATTGAAGGGCAGGAAACTAGAGCTACATCTAGTCATGGGAATCATATAGAAGAAACCCTTCACACAAAAGGAAATATTCCCATAGACTATGACCTCATAGGAGTGAATGGCACCCCATGGGACCAGCCATGGAAAACAAGACAACTAGATGGGTTGGATCGGTTTCCTACACGACCAACTCAAAGAACTATAGCTACTGAGAACTCTGCATCTGGAAGCTCATGAACTGTGACTTCTAAACACATCTCATTCTAGGGGTACCTTAGAGTGACCCCGTAGTAGATGCATGGAGTCTGATCATAGGGATACTCAATAGTACACTAAACAAGTCACATTAGCTAGCAAGAGTACAGATACAACAAAAACCTCCTCGAGGAATCTATGAGTCAAGACAACAAGAATAGAGTCAGATAAACATGAGTCTTCTATGACAACACAAATTGGATCAATTGAGGTGGTTAGAAAATGCATTACGTAAGGAGTGAGAGCTAGTGGAAGCTCTCAAACAAGAGAAACAAAGAGAAAGACTCTTGCACCAACATGAGCAGTGTTTAAGAGAGCAAGCTGAGTGGCTAGCTCTTAATAATTTATAGAAAAATGGTGGTGACCACCAAAGAACAAGATGCATTGACTCACCTAAGGAGAGGTACACTAGACAAGATAGCCCACAATGAAATCCCCCACCAAATCATGAATGAAATCCAACTAATGGGGAAAGGGCAAACATAACAAACCGGGATCACAATCCTGAGTCCCCTCGTAGGAGGGAGGAAAATGGAATAAATCAAATGGATAGAGAGTTACCTCCATTGCCAATGTGAATAGGCTTACAAGAGGAGGAAATTCATGCATCAAAGGTATTTCAAGAGCTTGCTAAAAATATGAAAACCTTTGAGAAACAAGAGGTAGCTGGGAACTCACCAACATTGAGCAAAATACACAACCAACCATTGTGCCCATCAATCCCTAGCCCTCCATATCCTAAGCACTTTGAGATGCCTAGGTTAGAGAAGTTTAAAGGTGAAGAGGATGCACAAGAGCATGTCACCAATTTTATCAATGCCTATTTTCATCTTGAAGACAATGACGCTCTCATGCTAAGAACATTCATAATGACATTTTTAGGTGCTGCCACTCAATGGTTCAACCAACTACCTAAGCATAGCATAACCAACTTTGAACAACTAGTAAACGCATTCTTAAAGTATTTCTCCTTTGGTGCTAAGAAGAAGGTGAACCTTTCAGACCTGGCCAACTTGAAACAATATGATGATGAGCTAGTAATGGATTATGGGAATAGATGGAGAAAAATCATGGCAAAATTATCATTCTCCATTCCCATAGAAGAGATCATTCGCATGTTCACCAAAATTTGTTCTAAACATATCTCCCTCTTGCTACAACTCCAATAGTATCCTTCGTTTGAGGAAGCTTTGGCATAGGCCAAGCTCATCGAAGAAATAAAAGTAGATGAGGGAACCATTAAACTCCGAAACAAAAAGGAGTGGAACAAGAATGGTAAGAATGACAAGTATAAGCAGAAGCAGGGCAACCTTGCTCTAGTCAATCAAGTCATATTGGCTACACCCAAGGATGGGGGTGCACAACAACCCTAGAACTATCAAGCACATCCCCCACCAGCCAACTACGACCAAAAGAACAATCAGGGAAGAAATCGAGAATGCAAGCCACCTCGTTATTTCATGCCTCTAACAGAATCAATGCAATCAATCTTTAATCAGTTGAGCGAGGCTAGGAGGATCATATTTCTTGATATACCTCTTATAGATCCCAACCATCCTAAGCCAAAAGGATATAGGGAAGATCAATTTTTCCCTTATCATAGGATATCGAGGCATGACATTGAGGCTTACGTCAGGTTTAAGCATCAAGTGCAAAATATGATTGAGGTGGGAGAACTCAAATTTGACAACCCATTGGCTCTCGATAATAGAGACATGGGCATATATAGAAACCCATTGCCCAATCATGAGGCCCCTCGAGAGCAAGGGGCCCAAGTCAATCAGGTTCGAGCTGACATACCTACCCACGGATGCATTGGGATGGTTGAGATTGTTAACATAGCAACAAGGACTAGGTGGTATGGTCAACCATAACCACCTACAGCTCCCATGAACATCCCAACTGCCCCTAGGCAAAGGTAAGACAACCTTCCAAGTCCACCAACAAGACCTGTGGTAACTATTCAAAGTAGATTAGAGCAAAACCTACAGATGACTCCAACTAAATTATCCATCTATGAGCTCATACAATAGTCCCCAAAGCATAGGGAGACTCTAATGGAGATTTTAAGAATAATTGAGCTTCAACCGCAAGATGCGAATGCATTCACTCACTTTGTGGGACAAGTACAAGAATGCTAGGAACCTGTAATCCGATTCTATGATCATGAGATTAAGACAGTTCCTGCTGCCTTACTAGACCCTCCGCTAAACATTGTAGTAACAATCAATGACTTACCTTTCAAGAGGGTCTTGGTCGATATAGGTTCATCGATAAACATCATCACAACAACTACAATAGAGCACCTCAAGATCCCCAAGTCCAATATCGTTCCAGGAGCTTACACATTGAGAGCTTTTAATGATGCTTTATGCAATACTATGGGAATGATAGTCCTACCCATCAAGGTGGGGCACAAGACCATCCCCATGATGTGTCATGTCTTGGAAGGAGCTATGCAGTACAACATCCTCTTAGGGCACCCTTGGATAAGGGCCATGAAGTGTGTGCCTTCAATCTTGCACCAGTGTGTCAAGTATGTGCATGAGAACAAAGTCTATGTGGTTCTGGTCGATGAAGAGCCTTTTAAATACGTCAATCAGGTGGACATTCTAGGAGAATTTATAATCCCTTCTACTCACTTGTACGTGGCACCTTCATCCCCAACCACACAAGTGGATAACAAAGACAAAGGGGTAAGAAAAGACCCATGCACTTCAACACCTCCTGGTGCACTCAAAATAGTCAATGCTTCTAAAGTACCATCAATGTCAAAACCAAAAGATAATCAGAAGCTAAAGGCACCCTTAGTTAAGGAAGAAAGGCCCAAGGAAGTGCCAACTGTAGCCATTTCTGAAATGCCAAGTCCTATGGAAGAGGAAGATCTTCAAGATCAAGATGAAGATAGTGATTATCACCCTGCTTCTCCAGTATCATCCGTAGGGTCATCCACATCACATGCATCAATACACTTGGCAAGCACAGGCATAGGGGAGTACCTTGTGTAGAACATCACCTTTACACCTATCATTGAGTCTACACAAGACATGGGAAGGCCTAAGGACTTGAGGCCGCCAGTAGGAATAATGGTTCCACTTGGAATTCCTCCCAACCAAACCAATTTTGTCTATGCCAGCCTGGACTATGCTCATAAGTCTTCAGATATAGAAGAGGATAGTGATGAATTATTCATGATCAATGTTTGTTACCTCTCTAACCTCGAGTTTTCTCTAAGCTACTTTGAGCATTGCCACTGGCATGGCTATGGCCTTGGCATATATGAGCAGGGGCGCAGGCGGCCATACGAGCCACAATATCAGCTTCCCTCTGATATATTTGGCTTAGGCTATTATAGCGGAGGTCGAGATGACTCTCTTGCAGTGGCATTGGAAAGATTAAGCATAGGGTTAGGAGAAGACATTGATTTCATTCCTTATCACCCCCTAAGAATAGCAAATTTGAGCAATAGACAAGTGGCCATGGTAAACATACCGCCTCCAAAAACTTATCATCCAAACATCTCAATTGATTCCACCCCAATAGGGTACAACTCATGGGATGAGGAGAATGGATATGAAGCAAGTGATGATGAGGCACAACTTGGCTTAGCCTACCAGGGGCCTCGCTATTTACAAAGATTCACATGGTCCATCCACGATGAGAGTGGATATACATCAGATGAAAGTGACTATGAATCAGAAGACTCAATAGAAAGAGCCTACTTAGGCCTAAGCCATCAACCCCTGACTTTGGGGCAAGAGACAAATGCAAATGGATTCTTCATAAGTGATGAAGAATATGAAGATGAAACAGAGATGGCCTACTTGGAGCCAAGACATGAGCCCCTTGTCTTAGGGCCGCATACCAATGCTAACAATTTTTGGATAAGTGATGATGACTTTGAGGATGAGACCGAGATGGCTTATCTTGGACCTCACCACATGCGACAAGTCAACGAGCTAGTAGAGAGAGAGGCAACACTCCATGCCATAGACCCTCATCTATGATTTTTTGGGGAGACCTGTTGACCTAGCTACCATTCATCGGATGGTCAATCCCCCTCCGCCTACATTCAGAGAGCGATTAGAGCCCAATGATCCTATTGTCCACCCTACTCATGGGCCAGATCCAAAAATTCCCATTCCTCCAGAACCTCATCGCGAGTATGGAAGGGAAACCCCTGAGACAAGATTACACCCATGTGGTCCTGGAGATTTCATCCCATCCATCAACATGATCTCCATTGATTTGACCACTCCACTTCATAATCCAGTAGATCCTACCAAATCATTGCATCTTGATATAGAGGCTATTGATTGGGATCGCGCTAATTCACCCATAGAGCCTGAAGACCTCTTCCCCAATGAAGAGATGTTACAACCATTCCATTTTGCATCAGGTTGTGCGTATGACATCTTCCATGTTGGTTTGGAACCTGAGTCAGTAGGTCCTGTGAATCCCACCGATGACATTCATTTGATACCCATGCCTCATCAGCTAGAGGATGGGTCACATATGGCTATAGAAGTGACTTTTGAGGTGGACATCAGTGATGATCCTACCCAACCAAGGAAAGTCAAGTTTGGAGAAAGTCTATCTCTAGAGGAACAAGCCATCCTAATTCCTCTCCTCAAGGAGAGGCCAAATATTTTTTCTTGGACTTACAAAGACATGCCAGGGATAGATCCAAAGTTAGTCATTCACAACCTTTCATTGGATCCCATGAAGAAGCCAATCAAGCAAAAACTGAGGAAAATGCATCCAACCATCGCTTTGATGGTGAAGAACGAATTGCAAAAACTACTGGATGCAGTATTCATAGTTCCTATAGACTACCCTGAGTGGGTGTCAAACATGGTACCCATGGGGAAACCTGATGGAAGAGTCCGTATCTGCATGGATTTCAGAGATTTAAATAGGGCAACACCAAAGGATTCATTCCCATTGCCAAACATAGATGCTCTTGTAGATGCAACCATAGGTCATGAAATGCTCTCCCTAATGGATGGTTTTTTTGGATACAATCAGATCTGGATTAAGCTCGAAGATCAACATAAAACTACTTTCATTACTCCATGGGGAACATTCTGTTACAAAGTGATGCCATTCGGTCTCAAAAATGCTGGTGCCACATATCAATGGGCCATGACATACATATTCCATGACTATATGCATAAGATCTTGGAAGATTACATGGATGACTTACTGGCCAAGTCCCTATTGCGGCAAGAGCATGCTCGAAGTCCTTAGACAAATCTTTGATCACCTCATAGAACACAATGTCCGATTGAATCCTAAGAAGTGCGTATTTGGTGTAACTTCTGGCAAGCTTTTGGGATTCATCGTATCCAAGAGGGGCATCGAAGTAGATCCTGCAAAGGTAAAGGCTATACTAGAAATGGCCGCCCCTACCAACATTAGGGAGTTGCGGAGCCTACAAGGCAAGATAGCATCCATCAAAAGATTCATCATGCAATTATCAGACAAATGCCGACCTATGAATCGGTTGCTATGCAAGGAGGTCCCCTTTCATTGGGATGAAGAATGCCATCAAGCCTTTGCAGAGATCAAGACTTATCTAGCAACGCCACCAGTATTGGCTCCACCAAGGCCAGACATACCATTTTTACTATATATATCGGCTACTGATTTTGCATTGGGCACCATGTTAGCCCAAAAGAATGCACAAGACAAAGAGCAAGCCATATATTACATTAGTCACACCTTGGTGAGTTATGAGCTAGGATATGCGTATGTCGAAAAGTTGTGTTTAGCAGTGGTCTTTGCAACTCAAAAGTTGTGACACTACATGTTGAGCCATACGACCTACATCATATCAAAACAAAATCCTTTGCAGTACATGATGAGCAAGACATATCACAATACACGTACCACAAAGTGGATCATGCTATTGATAGAATTTGATCTAGAGTTCATAAGCCAAAATTCCATCAAGGGACAAGTCATAGCAGATCAATTAGCAGAGGTGCCTCTTCAGGATAACAAGCCTCTCACTATAGAATTGCTTGATGATGCGGTCTTTGCATTATCAGATCCACCAGAACTCGAAGAACCTAAGAAAGAAAGAGGCATGTCATTGTTCTTCGATGGTTCAAAGTGTGAACAAGGAGGTGGAGCAAGGATTGTCTTTATCACACCATAGGGTGCTCCATTGCCCTTATCATTCAAACTAGACTTCCCATGCACAAACAACAATACATAATATGAAGCATTGATCCTGGGACTCCAAACAACCATAGCAATGGGCATTAAAAGATTGAATATCTTTGGTGACTCCTTGCTCATAGTAAACTAGGTCAAAGGACTATTCCAATGTAGGTGCCCACTCCTGAAGACTTACAAGGAACTTGTTGACACCTACCTAGCCCGGTTGGAATGGTACGACATCGAGGCAATCCCTCGTACATCGAATAGATTTGTAGACACCATGGCCTCTTTGGGATCCTTAATCCCTCAAAATCCATCTGCTAATTTTACAACCATCCATGTGAAAGTGCTTTTGCACTCAACAATACACCGTGAAGCTTTTGACAATCAAGAATCAGTCAACATGATCAACATCGAGCCAAATCAGGATTGGTCCTTCGTAGCTAGAGATTTCTTGCAAACGACACCTTGGGGGTCTTTGATCTCCCAAGGACCTATGGAGTGTGGTGCAACCATACACCATAGAGTTGTTCCTCAATCCGTGTTCACTAGCTCAAAAATACAGGAAGAGCAAGCCATCTTTTCTATAGAAGTCATGGCTTATCAGGATTGGCTTTCCCAACTATGGGACTTCCTGAAGCTTGGAATAGTACCTCAAGGTTTGTCACATACTGAAAGGTGAACGTTCAAATAGAGAGCAACAAGATACATCTTTCTAGGAGAAATCCTCTATAGACGAGGATATGATGGAGTATTACTCCATTGTCTTGAGCCCCAAGAAGCATCCTGGGCAATTTTGCAAGCTCACGATGGAACATGTGGAGGCCATTTCAGTGGCATGGCCATCGTTAAGCGCATCTTGAGAATGGGTTACTATTGGCCCACCATGGAAAAGGACTACTGCGAGTATGTCAAGAAATGTAGTAAGTGCCAACATCATGCAAATCTAACGCACTTACCATCGCAAGCTTTGCAGCCCATCCAGGCAGCATGGCCATTCTCGCAATGGGGACTAGACTTGATTGGGAAAATCTCACCCCCATCCTCAGGCCGACACACATTCATCATAATGGCCATAGAATACTTCACTAAATGGGTGGAGGCGATCCCCTTAACATCAACAACTAGACCAAGGATTGCGGAGTTTATACTCCACAATATCATAAGTCATTTTGGGGTCCCTTCTAAGATAATATCAGATAATGGGCCATATTTCAAGAACAAAAATGTGCATGCTTTAATGAAAAAATACCATATTCAACACAGTTTTTCAATGCCTTATTATCCACAAGCAAACGGGCAAGCAGAAGCCTCAAACAAAACAATAGTCTCCATTTTGAGGAAGACGGTGCAAGAAAATCACAAGGATTGGCACATGCAGTTGCCTCTTGCACTATGGGCATACAGGACTAGTATATGGATGCCCACTAGGGCAACACCGTTTTCACTAGTATATGGCACTGAGGCCATCATGCCACTAGAGTTAGAAATTCCAACTCTACGCATAGCATTAAAGGACTTCATAGATGATGAAGTTGCGTGACAAGGCCACCTTGATCAGTTGATGCTTCTTGATGAATGTCGAGTCAATGCTTTAGAGCATCTTCACATTTACCAAGATCACCTTGCGTGAGCTTACAATAGTAAAGTCCATTTAAGGGAATTCAAGGTTGGAGATCTAGTGCTCAAAGAAAACCAGCAAAATTTGAATCTGTCGTCGCATCTACGAGATAAGTTCATGATAAACTGGATAGGTCCATACATGATTTCACAGAGAGTTGGGCCTAGAGCATATCACCTTATATCATTAGATGGTGTTGAAGAGCCTGAACCTCTCAATATCATTCACTTAAAGGCATTTTACACATAAAACACAAAAACATTCAAATATTTCATAAAACACAAAAACATTCAAATATTCCATAAAATTCAAAAACATTCAAATATGTCAAAAACACAAAACAAAGCATAAAAACATAAAATTTCAAAAATACAATCAAAGGCTCCAAGGGTAATTCATACCACTTGGTCAAAATCAAATCAAAGGCTCCAAGGGTAATTCAAACCACTTGGTCAAATATAATCAATCAAAGGCTCCAAGGGTAGTTCATACCGCTTGGTCAAAATCAAATAAAAAAGGCTCCAAGGGTAATTCAAGCCGCTTGGTCAAAATCAATTCAAAATGCTCCAAGGGTAATTCAAACCTCTTGGTCAAATTTAATCAAAAATATCCAAGGGTACTTCATGCTACTTGGTCAAAAACCAAAATCCCCAAAGGCATAATAAGCCCTTTGGTCAAATAAATCAAAAATACAAAAACAACATAAAATCAAAAATACAAAAAACAATTGCATCTCACATCTTGCATCCACATCATTGCATTGCATTTTCATATCCACTACAATTGCATATGTCATGAGAGCCTTAAAAGTGATACCACAGTTTGTCATGCAAATCATTCAAATCCATACCTCCATTAACACATGTGTGTAATTGTGTTTTTCAACACAACCATTATTTGTTGCTATACATAATATATTAAGGTTTTTCGGTTAATCAACCACACCTAGTGATCTTATCAACTTTTGAGGAAAACAACTTTGATTAGTAGAAGGTAAAGGTCTCACTATGATAATGCCTTGGATATTCAAGATCCTATCACTAATTGAAACACTAAAATCCTAGCCGGTACAAGGAAAATATGAAAGTTGCAAAGCGGTCTAGGTTACCTTAAGCGAAAAGGATTTTCCTTGCTTATCCCCCTATGCAACCGGTTTAAAGGTTCTGAGAATTGGCAAAAGGACAAGCTTTACCCTATCCAAATCCCTTGCTTAAATCAAAATAAGCAAAATCCCAAAGCAAAGTACATATTCAAAATGCCAAGCATACAATCAAGATTTCAAAGCAATAATCCGATACACAAATCAAAATTCACAAAAAATCAAAGCTCAAAAAAAATCAATAAAAAATAAACAGTGATTTTCATCACTACATATGAGCAAAATAAATAGTGATTATCATCACTACAAAAATCCCCGCTCAAAGAAAAAAATCAATCAAAATAAAAAGTGATTTTCATCACTACATATGAGCAAATATCCAAAGCCAAAAAGAAGCAAAAAAGGGAATAAAGCTTGAATCCCTGGAATTCTCAGCATTGTACAAAATTGGAAGGAGAAATCCTTATGCATGATGATATGTCTATTACAATTGCTTCATGCATTTGTGTAGACCAATGTTTGAATGTGGATGAGCTAGCTTAGGTAACCCAATATTGCCTAGTGGTATAGTCCAACTAAGTCCAACATAAGGATGAGATGAACACTTGAGGATCCCTGATCTTAGCAATGGGCTGAAAGAATCCCGCCTAACATCGGAGGAAATGCTTGAGTTCTACCTCAAAATATACAATCACTTGCACACACAGAGATCATGAAAAACCAGGTCCATGGTAAAAGCCTTACTTTTCAAAAGTCTAAGTGGTAAGTAGACAACTGTTGATAGGGAAACTAGAGTGTTTGAATCTCCGAAAAGCCCCCAAAAAAATTCTTACATAGCAACAAATCATAACATCATTCACACCATCACTTTTCTTTATAAGATTCTATAAATTAGGGGGTATCAACATAGTAGGACATATACCGCATATATATTAGAAATAGTATATAGACGACCATCGACTACTTTATATATTTTAATTTATAGAAACTTATTAAGAAAAAACATTACACACCATTACATCTCATATATGAATACTTAATCAATTCTTATGATAAGAGTGATTATTTAAATTCATGATTATTTTTTTACTTTTTGTGGTATCACCCATTAAGATTGTCAATGTCATATGCATTCCGTATGTTTTAAGTGATTAGAGCATACAGGTTCATTTATACCATTCCACCACATAAGTTAGATGCATATAATTAAAGCAAAGTTAAAACATGCATTTAGCAATAACATCGCATTCACAAAAACAAGTCATTAAATCCATAAAGCACATCATAAAACATATAGGCAATATCCATTTGCATACAATCATAAATTCATCATTCATCATCAAAATACATCGCATCATATCATCAAATCATATAAGCATCTACACATCCATCTAAGCATCTTCAATATCATCTATCATCTAACATATCCATCAAATCATCATAATACCATCATCACATCATATCATAAAACAAAATAACAACAAAAACATGAGCAATAAATGATACACATAATAAGTCATAATGCAAAGCTATCATAAAAGTATGTGTGTCAAGTCCAATGGATGTACAAAAATACCCATGGGCTATAGTCATATAGGCCAGTCGACCTCAAAAATGGATCAAGGACCAAGTAAAGCATCAATCAAATACTGGGCCTGAGCCCCCTACATCACCTCCTCTAGTGCCACCTCCCCCTATGGTGGTGTCATGAGTCGAATGATGCGAGCCTGTAGGTCTCTCTATTCGAGTTCGGGTCCTCTAGCTAGGATGGGTAGAAGACTACCCCGAGGTGGAGTGCCCACTGACCTGTGAACCACCCACACCTACTGGATCCTTAGGGACAATCCCGTGCCTCCTGAGCTACATCTGAAGAAGGGTAACATGATCCACAAGTCCTCGGATCCACACCTCATGCTCATCCAACAAATACTGAAGATGTCCCACATCTACTCCTGAACCTGCCACTGGAGCCTCCTATGGTGTAGAAGGAGGAACAACAAACTACATCCTGACATCGCCACCCCCAATAGTAGCCTACAGAGCCTATATCTATGCTGAGAGCTGCTCAATGGTAGCATATCACTATTGTACCTAGATCTTAGTGGCCTGAAGCTCAGCCTCGACCTCATGTAGCTATGCTCTCAGAGGAGAGTCTCTCTCCTCGGGCTCTAACTCCTCCTCCTCAAGAACATCAGGATCCTCCACTGCCACCTGCTCTACTGGCTGGCCCCATACCTCGGTCCTGGCTCGGACTCTACATCCTATCGGATCTATGCCATCACCCCTGCCATCATCCTCATGCCCTAGGCTGTCAATGCCATGCCACATCCGATCACCCCACCACTGAGTGTAGGCCTCTGTAACTCCCCCAACCACTGTAGGGTCAACAGTTGGGGCATCCTCCTCATCTGAAAGCTCTATGATCTATCATGGAGGTAGGTCCTCTTCTATGAGGCACCTGTATAAGAATGGTATCAAGGGCACATCCTACTACAATCCATACTGATGAAGAACTCGAGAGTAGAAGAAATACTCCTAGATGGCAATCTTACGACCAACGAGCCATCACTCGCATCGTGTCCTAGCAGTAAAGCTAGCTGGATCATCCCAAGTAGGACACTCATAGTAAGGCCACCACACGACATCTTCGACCAACAGTCTAGTGAAAGCATTAGTGTAGTGGGACAACTCCCCTACAAAAGTGTGGCTCTTATGCTCCTCATGCTCTCGAGCCCATCTAGCAGCATAGCACTATGTTTGAGCATCAATCATTGTAATCTCGGTTGGGAGCCCCTTAGGGTGATCTACCACAATATGCTCCCATCCCCAAACCTGTAGGAGCAAGCTGTAGGTAATGTTGACACGTCCTCATTGATGGATGTGGTACAACTCATCATAGCACTGAGCCAATAGTGATCTACCCCATGCATAGATGATAGGCTCCTCACTATCCAATAGATCCTGCACCATCGCCAGAAGGTTCCATGGGAACCTCAAACCTGAGCAGTCCAGGATAAGAACATTGTTGATCACCATCAGTAATATGACATGCCTCACCGTAAAGATGCCCTCCCCATGCCAGTGGTTGATGGACACTCCTCCAGACTTGTTGTCCTTGAGAGCATCCATAGAGTGCCCTCTAAACACCCGAGTGAAGACATCCACCTGATCATTAGTGGTCGAAGAGATAATGGCCACCCCATCGAATGGAATCCAAAAGATCCTATACACATCCTTCGATGTAATGGTCATCTCATCGATTAGGAGGTGGAAGGTATTAGTCCATGGGTCCCAACAATGGGCCAAAGCCGTAAGGTAAGCCTGATCTACCATGATGTAAGGCATCCTGATGACATACTACAACCTGTGGGCTTTGAACCATGCCCATTCCGTATCATCAAAGCTAGGAAGTAAGTCAAGCAGGAGCTTCGGGTCTCGAGCCCGAGTAGTAAGGATCTAAGCAAAGTAGAAGAAAGACAAAACATAACTATAATGCATCTAAGGCATAATTCACAATAAACATGAAAATGATGCAAAAGAGTATGGACTATTCTAAGTCTAAGAAAAAGGATAAGATTGCACCTAATCAAAAAAAATCAAAAATGTCATAAAACTCAACAAAAATACAAGAAACAAGGCTAAGGGTTTAGCCATTGTTGCCTACAATGGTCGAAACCTGGCCACTAGAGGCAGCAACGACCAAGACCCAATGGTTAAATTTTTTACCATTGGGATTCAAGCTTGGTCACTTTGAGCGATAATGGCTCAGAGTCGACAACTCTGAGCGATAGCGGGCAAGGGGTAGCACAACAAACCCATGAACCCTTGGCCAGAAAAATAAAAAAAATTACAAAAATAACAAAATAACTTAAAAAAATCAACATAGGGAGGGAAAACAAATAAAATGGAAAGCAAATATTCCCACCCAAGCATCAAAACTAGGCTAAGTTCAAAATGCCCAAAATGGTAGCAACAGGTGAATAACGGAAAAATTCAAAAAAAAACCCTAGGCTAAAGCCACTAGCAAAAAATAAAATTGGGGACTAACCCACCATAGCAAAGGGGATGCTAAGCCTAATTATGAATTTTGTTCATTGCCAACAGGTTTAGTGAGGTTCAGTTTGCCCATTACTTAGTGAGGTTCAGTTTTACTCAAATAAGAAAAGAGAGAGCTAGGGTTTTGAAGAGAGAAATACCCGAGAAGCTCTGGCTCCTCTAGTAGTTGATGTCTCACCCTACATAACCATGTCCTCAGCACTAGCAAGTTTCAAAGTTGCAACCATCACCATCACACCAGAGCTCCCAAAGCGAATCTTCAAATAGTGAAAGTGAAAGGTCAAACCCTAGAAATGCAAATTTTATATTTCCTTAATTATGCCTTGGTGATTGCTGACGTTAATGGCCCGAACTTCTTGGCCACTCAAGGCGATAGCGACCATAGGTAGAAACTTAGAGGCCATTGGACCTGATAGCGACCAGATCCACAGATCAAAATAAGGGATTTTCTCCTTGAGGGATCCCACAAAAATAGCAAATAAACACACTTTGGTGGTTTTAGATCATCAGAATGTTCAAAATAACAAAAAAATCACATAAAAGCACAATCTCAGGTAGGCCTCGTATCTAGTTACCTACTCTATCCACTCGGCGATTGCAGCGATTTGCGCTCCATGTATTTCGGTGAGATGAGTAGATAACCATAAGGCCACTTGGGGCAAAAACAACTCATTTTGGAATTACGATGTGCCACCCTTCAATCTCGAAGAAGACCAAGATGGTCGGACTGCTCCATGGGTGTGAAAGGATCATCCTAATTCCCCTATGACATCAAAAACATTAAGTCAAAGTGATACAATCTAAACATAAATAGAATCACTCATCCTAACTCCCTAAGAAGGCTATTGATAGTTGGACCGCTCCTCGGGATAAGGATGGATGATTATCATAAACAATTGGAATCACACTTGGATGTGGGATTGCCCATTAAAAGCAACAAATGCTAGAAAGGAACCAGATTAGTCATATTGGTCAAGCGACTTGTCGCTTCATTCATTGTCATTTCTTCACCAATTCATTGTGTGAGGAAGTAGTTCAAAACTTCAACATAATCATAATAAAAATCAACAAAAGATCACTCGATCATAGCAAAATCATGTTCATCCTATGAATCATTGCATACAACAATCACAAATTTCCCTTGTTTTCTAGGAACGTAAGCAAACATGACATCTTCAATTGTAGCTCTCCTACCGGTCAAAATTGTTGTAGCAGTTGAAGCTACCCGATTGAGTTTGAGGAATGAGTGCAATTTAACATGCAAAATCCATTGAGCTAAGTCCTCCGAACATTGAGGCAATGATTCAAGGGATGCATGCCATCTTGCATGATTGGGCCATCCAACGTTGATCAGACCATTGATCACCATACACCCTACAAACAGATCAGTCTACATTTTTGCTCAGCATTGTGTTTTCCACATAGTGCATCACAAAAAGGGGCATCTATAGACACCTAAATTGTGTCATGATTAGGGGAGCTTCTCACATAGACACACTCATAAGATCATAAGACATAATATTGGACTTTCCAAGCATCAACAGTGGTTCTCACCACTCATTTGGGGCCTTTTCAAGCCATCCAAGTCTAGCCACTCAATCCAAGAGTGGCCAGATATTAGCCGCTCAAGCCTAGAGCGGCCAGAACTTAGCCACTGTAGACGACAATGGCTAGATCTTAGCCACTGTAAACAACAGTGGCTAAGCCATAAGAAGTAGTTTATCGACAAATAGGTCTAATCATAGGAGAAAGTGGTAGTCTGCATGCAATAAAGGTGAGCGGGAGTAACTTTGCATTCCTTTTCATGACCAATTCACATAGGAGACTTGAGTTTGCATTTAAACTTTAGTTAACTAACCTCCAAGCATAAACAAAGGACAAAAGCTTCTCATGCTAACAACTAGTTCGCATAGAAGACTCAAGTGGGAAGTTAGATTTTAGTTAACTGGCCTTCAAACATAGACAAAGGACAAAATATTCTCATGCTAACTTGCACTACGCATGAGAAATTCATTCCTAGGGCTTGGACATAGACCTAGGGTTTCACACTATAAAAGGTGCAAGCCTAAGAGCACCAGGGGAGAGAGGAGATATAGAGAGACATATTTTAATCTGCTATCATCGAGACATATTTTGAGGAGAGCTTTCAAGACTTGGAGAGTTCTCTTTGAGATCACGTGTACGATGAAGCCCTAATGAATTGAAGAGCATAACACCTATTATTTCGACATCAGATACAGGCTTTGACCCATAGCTTTGGGGTAAAGAGAGCAAGGTTTACCTTAGCGGTCATTGTCTTGGACAGTGGCCTGCAGGCTTAGCTTAGGTTTTAGACATAGCATCTTTTATTTTGTTTCTTTATGTTTTCATATCATTAGCATAGATTTACATGATTTCATGGCATAGTTTCATCATATTTTTGTTACATTATTTTATTACTAACAACCTCATCCAGGGAGGCAATCTCGAACACCTAAATGTGTGTTGTTGTTTCATTGCTTGCAGGGCCACAGGTACATCGGATGAAGTTTGCAACATACGAGAGCAAAAGGGATCCCTCTAGGAAATAGACCTAGAGAAGGAGGCATCTGTAAGCCCTCATACATTTTCGTGTGTGGAACCAGGAAGCTTTTATAAGTGCACCACCTCTTCGTGAAAGGGGCACTCTTTGCCTATTTGTAACTTATAGTATCGAAATGGGTATCCCTAAGAGGGACCGACATGTAACCGAGCTTCAATATCAATAAAGAGATCCATCTTTGTTATTTCGTGTTATATGCTTTTTCTTCTTGTCTTCCATTTCATCTTGGGTTTTTAATAACATTGCAAGTAGGGTTAAAAAGGGGGCGGTGCATGCGTTCTCGGGGTCGCTATAGACACTATTTGGTGGGGAGACCTTTTTAATTGAAATATGATCACCAAAGTCTAAGGTACATATTTACTCAACCAATACTCAATGTAATATAGAGAAGATGGATTGAGTTTCTCGCTGAGTATGACTTTAAAATTTAGTACATAAAAGGCAAAGAGAATAAGGTTGTTGATACCTTGATCAGAAGGAGACGCATAAAAGCCATTGCTAGGATTCACATGAATCTCATGAATCAAGTGACACAGGAGCAATATCAAGATGAATATTTCCAAAAAATTCGAGCTAGAATTGATAAATACCCTAAGGTTAATAAGGAATTTGGAATGATAGATGACCTTTTGTGTTACAAAGGTAGCATTATCATACAAAAATTGGGTGATTTAAGGAAGATAATAATGCAAGAAGCCCATAGATCTCCTTGTTATTCTCACCCTTAAGGGGCTAAAATAAGGGAAAACATGAGAAGAACCTTCTTCTAGGTAGGAATTAAGAAGGATATTACCAATTTTATCGCTTGATACCTCAAATTTTAGAAGGTTAAGGTAGAATGCAAGCATCCTAAAGGATAATTATATCCACATGATGTACCTACACAAAAATGATAGGTCATATTTATGTATTTTATAGTAGGTTTACCTAAGACCAAGTACTGACATGATGCAATCTTTGTAGTAGTCGATAATTTGACTAAGGTTACACATTTTATACTTGGGATAACCAAGGACGATGCTCAAGTGGTGGCTAATATATTTTCCAAATAAGTGTTTTGATTGCATGGATTTTCAAAGGTATCATCTTAGATAGGGATTCCAAGTTCACTTTTGAATTTTGGAAAGACCTTCATCATGCAATAGGTACAAAACTGAATATGAGTTTGGCATACTACCTTGAGATAAACAGTCAAATAAAATGGTTAAATCAAGTATTAGAGAATATGTTCCACATGTATTGCATGGATCACAAGTACCATTGTGAATACTACCTACATTTGGTAGAATTCACCTACAATAATGGATATCACTCATCTCTAGGAATGACACATTTTGATGCCTTGTATGGATGAAAGTGTAGGATACCATTATCTTGGGAAAATTTAGAATATAGAGTTGTGATTGGGCCATAAATGGTCAGAGAAATGGAATATCAATTGAAGGTAATAAGGAAAAGACTCAAATAAGTTGATGATAGGCAAAAGTGTTATGCTGATTTGAAGAGGACTCTGAGAGAGTACTCAATGGAAGAAATAGTGTTACTAAGGGTTAAACCAATGAAAAGTATGAATAAATCCATGAAGATAGATCCATGGTTTTTAGGACCCTTTGATATCACTAAAAAAATTAGTCTGGTTGCATATTGACTTGCTTTACCTCCTAATTTGTCATAAATACATGAAACCCTCCACAACTTTTCTTAGGAAATATATTGTTGACCCTGAACATGTGTGGGATGTTTCTGTTAGAATTATTGAGTTGTCATTGATGTCAAAGGTTGACTTTGTTGATAGAAAACAGTGGCAAAAATATCTTCAAGGGAAAATATATTATATAATTTTTTATGAGGGTTTATTTGATTTTTGAATACCACAAAATTGTTTAAATATTTAAATATTTAATTTAAATATTATAATATAGAAGTCATTTTCTTTTAAATAGAGTGGGCTGACTTGGGTGCCACATAAAAAGGGTGTGTATATATATAAGGCTAAAAAATTCATTTCATTGTGGATGATAATTGATTTAACAAGTATTTGATATATTGATAAGAGATGAGTGCAAACAGAGAAAAGGGCCATCGAATATAAAGCTACAAGATATGGAGAGCTAGAAATTGTAGGTCGTGCATGGAGAAAAGAGCCATCGGATATAGAGTTGTGAAGTATGGAGAGCTATACATTGCAAGATGAGTATGGAGAAACAAGAATGAGGCTAAAGTATATATTTCTAGGACCAGAGAGGTGAAGTGAGAAGCCACTGTCGAGTGAGCTAGGTAAACTAGATAAGCTACCATTGAAGCAAGTTGATTCACTACTGGAGGAGTCTAAACAATCAAATCATCTAGGAGGTGAGTGCTCTATGAAATCATATTCAGATCTGACATACTATCTTGGGAATGATGTTAAGACCTTCTTTCAAACATCTAACTAAAAGAAACATCTTGACAAACCTTCATTTGTTCTAGAAGGTAAAGACTACAAGTGGTTGCGTAGCTGGAAACATAAGTTTCATCAAAGATTTGTTACAGTTAACTATTACAGAGGAAATATGATATTGTGATGTGGACATAGATCAGAATCCATCAACGTAGATAGAAAAAAATACAGTAGCCGTTACATTCAAAGAAGAAGTAGAATTTGAATTTTTTGGATGTCGTCATTGGAGTTCACGTTGTAGAGAACAATCATTCTTGCCAACTTAGTCTTCTTAATATACATAGACACAATTGGTTTTTGGAATTGAGTACTTGTGCTATGATTAGAAGAGCCCTCAAAGGAGAATCAATCATTGTGTTCTAAAAATTGAAGGTATTCCACATCGTTGTGTTACTATTGTTTTATTAGTTATCATGTTGCCATTTCAACCAATGCAAGGATAGAGAATCCAAAATTTCTTACAGAAATATCAGAGATAGAACAGTACAAAAATACATCTTAGAAGAAAGAGATATTATAATTATTTAAAATAAAGCACACATATGGTGAAGACGTCCATGAGGAATTTAGTGCTACTATGTACGGTACATCATAAGGGTAAGGTTGTCGTAGCCATGGGTGCGAATATTATCTTAGTGTGATAACAACACAAAACATTGGTCAATCCTTACACTTGTGATGAAGATAGTCGAGGTGGATAAACATGGAGGAAAATTATCTTAGCATGGTAAAAATAGCGATGCAAAAGGCTTTGGTGAGCTTGTTGAAGGGAGGTGAATAGAGGAATTGATCTTGATGTGCTCGCTATGATGGTTGCTTCAAAGGAAAGTGGGAGGAAATTTTACACTCTATGAAGAACAAGCAAAAGGAGTGCACCAACAAGGATTGTGACCATTGAAGAGAGGTTCCCATGTGTTTGATCCTACGTAGATATTGTAATCAGTTTTTTAAAATATTTTGGGAGATTCAGCTACAACCAAATTACATCAACTTGGAGTTTTTGAGGTCACAAAAAGTAAATGCAATAGCAGTTTACATTTAGATGAAAGTGAATTTGTGGACAATAAGAAAGGAGTATTGAGAATAGTCATGTCACGTGGTCAACAGAGAGTGCTAACTTGGATCGATAGGAGGACAACAAGGATTTTAAGAGCTTGAAGGTGATGGGAGGTGCTACATTAAGATAGATGAAAGCTACTCAGTAATACCACAATGGAGTTAGACATTAGGAAATATACAAACAAAAAATGACATTAAAATTCGTTGATCTGAAGCCATCTACATCACTTACAAAAGTAGGAGTTGTGGAAATCAAAAGGTGGCAGTCCACGGGTTGGTTGATTTGTTATGAAGAGAGAATGTCATTGGATGGACAACACTAGGCTTTTTTTTATAAAAGAGGTAAGTAAAATGAAGTTTCTTGTTAGCGTGTCTAGTAATTGTAAAAATAGTTTGTAATAAGTAATTTCTATTGTAGAAATAGTTTGTTATAAATGAAGTAATTTCTATAGGATGAATAGAATATAAAAGAGTAGAAAAAATGGTTTTATGTTTTATGTTTGCTTATAAAAATGAATGATATGTTGGCACTTGGAAGAGGTAGCAAATTTGCATTGTGACTAGATGGAGACTTTTTGAATGAAACAAGTGGACTTTGTGACGCATTTGGAAATTCATGTTTAGATTTCTCAGTAAAGAGTAAAAGCAAGATTTGTGAATAGGATTTGATTTTAGTTAAGGTTCAGATTTTGTGAAGCAGATTTGAGTAATTTTGAATTAGTCTTGGGAGCAGTCCTGAGTAGTGTTGTTGGATAGATTCTTTGGAGTAGAGCTAAGTGAGGTTGGTGCCTCAAGGGGATTAGTGTCTCTTGTGGTTTGGTGCCCACAAACTTGTAATAAGGGATAGGTGTCTCTTATGGGTTGGTACCCACAAACTTGTTGAGGGGATTGGTATCCTATGGTTTGGTGCCCATGAATGTGTAATAAGATATTGGTGTCTCTTGTCGATTGGTACCCATGAACTTGTATAGGGGATTGGTGTCTCTTGTGGGTTTGTGCCCACAAAATTGTATAGGGGATTTGTGTCTCCTGTGTGTTGGTGCCCACAAACTTATATAGGGGATTGGTGTTTCCTGTGGGTTGGTGACCATGAAATTGTATAGGGGATTGGTGTCTCCTGTGGGTTGGTGCCCACGAAATTTATTGAAGAAAAATATAAGCAATATTTTGCTATGGTTTTCTCCCGAAAGGGTGTTTCCACATAAATCCTTGTCTCTTGTGTGAATGGTGATTATGTGCATTGATTTATTATTGCATTGATATTATTTCAAGTTATTGCTTTGGAAAGAAAAGAGAAAAGTTTTATCTTATATTGTTCACCCCCACCCCCATCTTTGTATAAGCTTGTGTTCTTAAATTGGTATCAGATAGGGTTCCTTCATGAAATCCTAACCGCTTGAAGGAAGATCTTACAAGAACACACATGGCTAAGAAGGTGAAAGAAGATGCTCCTGTTGAAAAAAACCAAGAAATAGAGAATGATTCAAAAAATGAAGAGGAAGCCATAGTTGACATAGAAGAGGAACTTATTGTTGCTCTTTAAGAGTTGAAAAGGCTTAGAAATAAAAAATCAATATTGAAGATTCAAGTACCAGAGGATGAGAAGACAAAGGTAAAGTTATCACAAGAACTCATTGAATTGAAAGTCAAATTTTAAGAGAAAAATCAAATTGAAGAAAGTATGGATAATAAGTTAAAGGTAAAAGAGTTAGAATATGAAAAACTGGAACATGAGGTTGTCTCTCTAAGTTATGGCTAATAAGTTGAAGATAAAATCAAATGATAAGCTACATAGGTGTGAGAAAAGCACAAAAATAGTGGATGACATTATCAAAGCACAAATATCTTTGGTTATAAAAATTGAACTTGGTTTTGAATAATGTCAAAGAAAACAAAAAGGGGATTCAAGCTCAAAAGGAATAGAGGCATCAAAGAAAATAAACAAACAAGAGCCTAAGACCTATGTAGATGTATTGAGAAGTGGAAGCATCAAGAAGGAATAAAACAAGATATCATCATGCACCAAGTACCATCACAAAAACAATAATGAGAAAACCATGCGGTCATGTACTCCAAGAAAATCAGATAGGTTTCAATATTTCTTCTAGAGTTATTGTTTTTCATGTCATAAATTTGGTCATAAAGCTGCAAATTGCAGGGTTCATGCTAAGAATGATTTTGGCTTCACCAAAAGATATTTTAATTCATTTGCACCTCTCATGGACTACAACATCATATGTTATAAATTAAAAAAAAATTGGGCATATAGCTAGATGTTTTAGAATGGTGTTCCCTAAAATTTTGAAATCAAGTAAGAAGGAGGATGGTCAAACTGTTCAAAAGGATATGACCTCCAAAGTTTGGAAAAATAAAATAGAGCAAAAAAATGAGTATTATAAGTTGAGAGTAGTTTCACTCCCATATAATCATTGAAGTCTCAAGAAGAGTAGGTAGTAAGGGTGCATTTTCAAGTGTCTTATATTTCAACCCAAAGGAGCCTTTGCCATTTATGTCAAAGAGAGAGATTTTTAGTAAGGGGGAGTAGTTTAGAATTTTAGTAAGAAGGAGCTGCTTTTCAAGGGGATCAGCTTGTGATATTGTTGAAGTAAAGGACAATTTCTTTGCAAGGTTGCCATCAATGACAAAGGGAAAGATTGATAGAATTATTGAGTTGTCATTGATGTTAAAGGTCAACTTGGTTGATAGAAAACAGTGGCAAAAATATCTTCAAGGTCAAATATATTATATGATTTTTTAAGAGGTTTTTTTTTTTTTAATACCACAAGAAGCGTTTAAATATTTAAATATTATAATATTTAAATATTATAATATAGAAGTCAAATTTCTTTTAAAATAGAGTGGGCCAACTTGGGTGCCACATAAAAAGGGTGTGCATATATATAAGGCCAAAAATTTCATTTCATTGTGGATGAGAATTGATTGTCTTCGATATATTTATAAGAGTTGAGTGCAAATGGAGAAAAGAGCCATTGAATATAAAGTTGTAAAATGTGGAGAGCTAGATATTGCAAGCCACATACGGAGAAAAGAGCCATCGGATATAGAGCTACAGAGTATGGAGAGATGGAAATTATATGTCACGTACATAGAAATGAGCAAGAGGTTGAAGCAGATATTTCTATGGTTGGAGAGGTGAAGTGAGAAGCTACCATCGAGTGAGCTGGGTAAACAAGAGAAGCTACCATTGAAGCAAGTTGATTCACTACAAAAGGAGTCTAAACAGTCAAATCATCTAGGAGGTGAATGCTCTATGAATTCATATTTAGATCTGACCTGCCATATTGGGAATGATGTTAAGACCTTCATTCAAACATATCATTGAAAGAAACATCTTGACAAACCTTCATTCATGATAGTGGGTAAGGACAACAGGTGGTCACATAGCTAGCAACATAAGTTTCATCAAAGAGTCATTGCAATTAACCGTTACAGAGGAAAGTTGAGATTGCCAAGTGGACATAGATCATAATCCATAAACACATATATAAAACAAGTACAATAGGTATTGCATTCAAAGAAGAAGTAAAATTTAAATTTTCTTGATGTCGTCGTTGGATTTTTTACTATAGATAACAATCATTCATGCTAGCATAGTCTACTGAATATACATAGACACATAACTGGTTTTTGGAATTGAGTGCTTGTGCTGTGATCAGAAGAACCTTAAAAGGAGATCCAATCATTGTGTACCAAAAATTGAAGGTATGCCACATCGTTGTGTTACTATTGTTTTATTAGTTATCATATTTTCATTTCAACCATTGCAGGGATAGAGAATCCAAAATTTCTTATGAAACGATTAGAGATAGAACAACCCAAAAATACATATTGGAAGAAAAAGACATTATAATTATTTAGAAGAGAGTGCGTAGTTTGCAAAGATGCCTAGGTGGTATTTGGTGGTGTCATGTATGGTACATAAAAATGGTAAGGTTGTGGTAGCTGTGGGTGTGAAGATTATCTTAGCGTGAGAACAATAAAAACCATTGGTCAATCCTTGCACTTGTAATGAAGATAGTGGAGGTAGAAATGTGGAGGCAAATTATCCCAGCGTGGTAAAAATAGTGATGTAGAAGACTTTGGTGAACCCGTTGAAGGGAGGAAAATAGAGGAATTGGCCTTTATATGCTTGCTATGAAGGTTGCATCAAAGGAAAGTTGGAGGAATATTCCCGCTCTATGAATAACAAGAAAAAGGAGCACACCAACAAATATTTTGACCATTGAAGAGAGGTGCCCATGTGTTTGAGCCTACATAGAGATTGTAATTAGTTTTTGAAAATATTTTGGGAGATTCGGCTATGGCTAAATTACATCAACCTAGAGTTTTTGAGGTTATGGAAAGCAATCATTGTAGCAATTTGCATTTAGATGAAAGTGAATTTGTGGACAAAAATAAAAGAGCATTGAGAATAGTCCTATCACGTAGCCAACAGAGAGTGCTAACTTGGACCAGTAGGAGGTCAACAAGAAGTCGAAGAACCTAAAGGTGATCAGAGGTGCTACATTAAGATAGATGAAAGCTACTTGATGATTCCACGGTGGAGTTAGATGTTGGGAAAGATGAAAATAACAAACAACATTCAAATTCACTGATCTAAAGCTATCCACATTACTTACAAAAGTAGGAGTTGTGGAAATCAAAGGATGGTGGTCCATGGGTTTGCTAGTTTGTTATGAGGAGATAATGTCATTGATGCACTAGGATTATGTTTGCAAAAGAGGTAAGTAAAAGGAAGTTGTTTGTTGGTGTGTCTAGTAATTGCAAAAATAGTTTATAATATTTCTATTGTAGAAATGGTTTGTGATAAAGAAAGTAATTTCTAAATGGGGAATAAAATATAAAAGAGTAGAAAAAGGGGTTTTATGTTTTAAGTTATCTTATGAAAATGAATTATATGTTGGCACTTGGAAGAGGCAGTAAATTGGAATCATGACTAGACAGATACTTATTGAATGAAACAAGTGGACTTTGTGATGCATGTGGAAATTCATGTTTAGAGTTCTATTTAAAGAGTAAAAGCAAGATTTATGAATAGGAGTTTATGCCAGTTAAGGATCAGATTTTGTGAAGCAAATTTGAGCAGTTTTAGATCAGTCTTGGGAGAAGACCTGAGTAGTGTTGTTGGGCATATTATTTGGAGCAGAGCTAATTGAGATTGGTGTCTCAAGAGGATTTGTATCTCTTGTGGGTTGGTGCCCATGAACTTGTAATAGGGGATTGGTGTCTCCTATGGGTTGGTGCCCATAAACTTACTGATGGGATTGGTGTCTCTTATGGGTTGGTGCCCATGAACTTGTATAGGATATTGGTGTCTCTTATGGGTTGGTGCCCATGAACTTGTATAGGGGATTGGTGTCTCATGTGGGTTGGTGCCCATGAACTTGTATAGGGTATTGGTGTCTCCTATGGGTTGGTGCCCATGAACTTGTATAGGGGATTGGTGTCTCTTGTGGGTTGGTACCCATGAAATTTATTGAAGAAAAATATAAGAAATATTTTTTTGTGGTTTTCTCCCAAAAGGGTGTTTCCATGTAAATCCGTCTCTTGTGTGAATGGTGAATATATGCATTGATTTATTATTGCATTGATATTATTTCAAGTTATTGATTTGGAAATAAAAGAGAAAAGTTTTATCTTATACTGTTCACCCCCCTCTCAGTATAAGCTTGTGTTCTTCAATTTCTAATTTACAAATGGCAAACCTAGAGACAGATATGCAAAAACATTTTTCTTTTTTGTTTGAAATTTTTTAAATGTAATAATTTGCTTTTGTTTGTGGTTATGGTTGTGTAAAATTGGGAACACCCAGGATGATGTTTAGTCCTAGTGGGGGAGGATGTCATGACCCTCCCTGAAGGACTTTGTGGCATGGAACAATGTATTAATTTTATGGTGCTTTAATACTTGATTATGTGCAATTGGGAAACTATGTGATGTTAGTTGGTATGGAAGAATATGATATTTCTAAAAAGTTTTCAATGTGTAGGATCAGGTACGCTCGTAGGTGGAATAATTTTATTCATCCACCAAATGCAAGGGTACTTGAGGTTGGGGAAGTGATGATAAGGTAGCTTGAAGGTAACATGGATGGATACCTTCATATAGGCATGCATAATCAATTAGGGATAATATTCAATAACTAGCCACCTTGATCCTCAAATTTATAGCATGGTAGCTATCATAAATTCTTGGGCTAATATAGGTGACTAAATTTGACGGAAAGACTCCCTCTATGTTTGACTACATATGTTTTATTGTCTTTTACTTCATCACTATTTGCATTAGTAGGTTTAGAAATAAATTCATGGATGGGTAGGATGCCTTTGAGAGCTTTTTGTCTTAATTAAAACTTCTTACTCTGTAAAATTTTAAATAAAAAGAAAAGGTTTTATTTTGAAATGATATTAGAGTTTCATTTTTTTAAAAGAAAAGTTCTATTATGAAATAGTAATAGAAATTTATTTTAAATTATTAAATATGATAGTAGAAGTTCATTATTTAAGTAAATGGAGATCCTTTAATTTAAAATGATAAAGAAGTTTCTTTTTATATAAAAAAAATACGTTGCTTTAAAAAAAGATAATAAAATATCATTGAAAATAAACTATTTTTTTATAGATGAGGTTTCTAATTATATTAATTAATTCAAAAATCTACTTTGTGAAGAAATAATATCTCATTATGACAAGGGATGAGGTTTATGCTGTGAAGAGAAACTTCCAACCTCATTCTCTTCAAAGTAGGATTTCAAAACCTGTGAATAATGATTTTAAAATGGAAGACATGTCTTTCTATCTGCCAAGAGGATAAGGTAATTGAATGTGGATAAATAAGGGATTAATGAGAAATAGTGTGGTGGTAGAAGGAAGAAACCTTCGCTCCTCATATGATAGGACGTTTTTGGGGTTTTGAGAAAAATAAAAAAAAGCAATAAAAGAGATAGGGATAGAAGGGATGAGCGAGGACAAAAAAAAGAAAGAAAGGGAAGAACATCGAAGTGGAAAGGGGGTTGATAAGTAGAACTATAATTGTGCCATCAAGATCACCATTTTGGAATCTTAAATTTATAGGTTGGTAGAAATGAATTCACCTCTCCTTGTTATTCTTGAAAATCTTTTTGGCAGTTATCTTCTAGTGATTTCTCACTAGTGGGGAAGGTGTTGTTACCTTTTTTTTTGTGTTGTATCTATGAGGAGATGTCGTGTTTTTATTTTAGGAGAAGCTTTTCCTCTTCTGTGTTTGTGGTTTCCACTACTATGAAACCAAACCAAACCTTACCTTTTTGTGTTTACATCTTTGGTGCACTACAAATCTCTAATTCACGTGCAACCACTCTCCTCACTGATCCACCAACCTCCCCCTTGCTATAATGATGTTGTCATCCATTCCAATTGTAGTACATGCAAGAAAGTCACTGTATTAAGGATGACGTTGTCACCTTTGACTCATTGTGGGTGAAAGGGTCATTGTTGGCTCGAGTGTGTTACTATAATAAATTTAGTTGGTGTTGAGAAAGAGATTTGAACCCTCGAGTACATTTTATTATATCCTTATTGCCTCCACCTATGTTATCTCCTTCCACCATATGCTCCTTGCCCTATCAGTCATCATCGGGTATCACGTAATGGAAGCACCCATCTGTAGAAACCCTAGAGAAAGGTAAGGTATGAGAATAATCCTCGTCCAAGTCATGGTTGGTAGTGCTAGTAGGATGCCATTTTTGAACATCCCTTGTCTGCTTGAGTGTACCATTTTTGTTGTCTGTGGTCCTTTGTGGTGGTCATGTGTTTTTGGTTTCCTCTTTTCCAACCGAGCAATGTGTACGTTGTCCCTTGTACATGATAGTCAGTGGAAATAAATTTATTTGATAAATCCATTTAAAGTTGTAGACTTTAGAGTATTAAAATGGATTTATGATTATTTATTAATTAAATTTGGGAACTTTAGATTAAAGAAATAAAAGATATTTATGTTTGTTTATTAATTAAAGTTGGGAACTTTAGATTAATGAAATAAAGGAGATTAATTATTACTATAATGGTTTCATTAATTAAAGTTGTGAACTTTAGATTAGTGAAATAAAATGATTATAATGGTGTCATTTTTTAAAGTTGTGAAATTTAGGATTAGTGAAAGAAAATGATTATAATGGTTTATTGATGGATTAGAGTAGGTGACTTTGATTCATTGAACAAATGGAAATAGTTTATTTGTAAATTGAAGGTATGAGACTTTAGCTTATGAAATGAAATAAAAAAGGTTTATTTAGGGATTCAAGTAGTTGTCTTTGATTAAATAAATAAATAGGAAATTATATTATTTGTGAATTAAGGGTATGAGACTTTAATTTATTGAACAAAGGAGAAATGGTTATTTCTTGATTGAAGGAACCTAGATTGTTTGGCAATTTTGGGTATGGTACTTTAAGTTGTTGAATAAGGGTTGAGTTATTTAATTCCAAGTAAAACATGTAATCTAGATGCATTGTTGAAAGACTCTCATAGGATTATGAGCGGGGAAATAGAAAGAGTAGTTTCTATGACATCAACTATGTTTTTATATGGTTAAAGGTTTGATTAAATTGAATACTTGCAATTTGGAAAAGTAAAGAAAGTAAATGCATTTAGAGGTATGCCTATCCTGAACTATGAGTGCCCTAATACCCTACTATCCTCAAATGATATATGGAAAAGTAGGAGGACCAATGTTATAGATGGACCAATGCACCAGTTTTCTCTCTATTTATAATTTGTTTACTTATGATCAAATAGACTAGATTTGTGGGGAGATTTCCCTAATGAAATTGATGTAATATATTATTATTTAAAAGTATGGAGGATTTACCATACTTGCTTGTATGTAATAATTGATTAATGTTGAAATATGCACCTTTATATTCTATTTGATTCATTATGCCTGTATCTAAAAAAATTTCTAGTTCATGTTTGTCTCGTAAACATTGCTCTCTATTTCTAGTTATATTTTGCATGTTTGATGAGTTATGTTTTATTATATTTAGTATCTAGTTCTATATTGTTTTTATTTCTTAATGATATTAAAAAGGAATAAGTAACGAGTTCTAGGGTGAAATTATAGGATAAGCTAAGGGCTTGAGACCTCCGTAGGGTGAACATAGTAGACCTAAGGGATTAAGACCCCTTAGAGAGATTGAAAACTACATTGAAGAAAGACTACATCTGAGTTAAGATAGCTTGTTGAAAGATGATATTGATAGCTTAACTCACAATATACATAGCATACCTACACAAATTAGCTTGTGTAGAGTATGGATATGCATGTATACCTTCGATTGACTAAAGGTGATAAGTCTAGCTCATCGAGAATGATGAGATGGATGGACTTATTTGCATGACATGAGATATGCATAAACATATATATTTATGTAAGGGAAATATTGTGAGGTGTAGATATTTGAGAAACATAGGGGATTTTTTAAACATTAAGTTAATATAAGGTTAGTTAGGAGTTTATGAATCCCTCTCCTTAGTAAAAAGAATAAATTTCTTTTATTTTCTATGTGTTTCTTGTTTTTAGGGTTGTTACACCAGTAGTGCCAATAATTTGGCTAGGATATTCTTCCAATAAATTGTTAGATTACATGGAAAACCAAGGAGCATTAATTCTAATAAGAATATCGAATTCATGGAGCACTTTTAGAAAATGTTATGGAAAAGGTTAGGAACTAGATTGGATTTTAGTTTTTCTAATCATCCACAAAATAATGGATAGACTAAAGTGGTTAATAGAAGCCTTGGTAATTTATTGAGAAACTTAGTTGATAATAAGCCAAAGTAATAGGATCTTGTACTTGCATAAGTTAAGTTTCATACAATGATTCCATAAATAGGTCAACAGGAAAATGACCATTCCAAATAGTCTATGGAAGGTCACCTAAAGGAGTGATTGATTTAGTCAAGTTTGTAATTGATAGGACAAATTTTGTAGAAGAGGACCTAATAGAGCACTTCAAGGAGTTACATGATAATATTAAGAGGAGGATAATTCAAAGCAATCAACAATATAAGCATAAAGTAGATAAAAAAGAGTGTGAATTTATATCAAGTTAGATATCTGGTCATATGGTGTTCTTGAGAAATAAAATATTTTGTAAAGGCACTTATAACAAGATCAAGATGAAGAAAATTGGACCATGCAATATAATAATAAAGTTTTTTTATAATACATATGAGATTGAGCTCCCTGAGGGGATAGATATCTCATCCATTGTTAATGTATAATACTTCCATTCATATACTGGAGATACTACTACTACTAAAGCTCCTAAACTAGTTGGAACAGGAAAAAAATTAATTAATAAACTACCTAAGAAGCAACCTGATTAGATTGATAGAATTTTATGGTCTATGAATCTTGATAATAATGACAAAGTTATAATATAATAATTAATAAAGGGGGAGGTTGATGTCATTTATAGGACCCTTTATACCTTACTACATACCTCTTTTTCTCACTAAAATTTATCCCCCTAGATCCCATGAAAATATCATAGACTGATTATATATGTATTATAAACTTACAATGTAGTATATTTGTATTATTATTTATTAATTTCAACATTTTGATTTATTACCAAGCTAGCAAACATTGTTCATTTAACAATATTACCCATACATTTTTGGAATGGTAACTAATATGGCAATTTTGTTTATAGCTATCAAATAGTTATTGGATTTAATATAATTAACATAGAAATTATAATGTTCCCATCTATATTTATTATATTATACTATTATTGAACATATCTAATCTTCCTAAATATTGCATAATCTAATACCTTAATTGCAATGTTATCATTATTTTTAATGTTATTTATGTCTTATAAATATCTAATATACCCTCAACTACATATACAATTGAAATAAAAATTAATCCACCATATTAGGGTGGGATCCATTATCACATGTTTTCCCATTTGATGTTGATAAATAGAGATAGTGTTAGGACCCCATCCTAACATTATTTTTGTAATTTTTATTTGATTATGTAATGACCCACTTCCAATGTGGGGACCCCCTTTAAAATGTTATTTTGTAGTACTTTGTAAGGGTATGTGGAAAGTAAGACACCTAGACAAGTGGGGTCATTCATGTAACCATTATCAAGATTATAATCTATGTTTGGTAGAAGATCTAGCTCGAGTGGAATTTTGCATGTAAACCAATTGTTGAGCTTAGGGTTAGGGTTGCATGAAAGTTTTATTTAAAAGACATGGAGCCATGTACAAATGAATATTTTTTCTAATAAATGAATTTTGAACAAGGTTCCCCCCTAAAAGAGGCCTATGGTTTTATGTTATTGTGAGTATTTAATTCTACATTTACTTTTTGCATTGTGATATTGTGTTATTGCATGAATATTTGTTTAATTTTAGTATTTTGTGTGAGTGAGCTTATTTTTAATAGTAGGTTCCTAACAAGTGGTATCAAAGTGCTTTCTAGGGTTGAGTTCTTCTACAACTGTGACAATTCTTGCCCATCCATTTTTACTATTAGGTATATTTTTCTTGTCTTTTGTATTTTTTTTTTCCCTTACTTAAGAAAAAAGAAATAGTAAAAACCAGTAAAAATTATAGTCCTTTAATTTTTCTATAGTAGTTGTATAGGTTAGAAACCCTATGTTAGGAATTTTAAAATATTGTAAAGGAGTTGTCATTATTGACTAAGATAAATATTCCATAAAAGTGTATAGTGAAGTGAGGAGTAATCAGGCTCCAATACCTAGGCCTCAAACAACACCCATGCATGAAATCGAGCTCCCACGTATCTTTGAGCATATAGGGAGACCGTCCAATATTAAACAAACCTTTAGTCCTAGGATTTTATTTTGGCATTGTATTATACATAGTACACAAGAGACAAAATCCTAAAATATTACCATCCCATATTGTTAGAGAGGTAGGTAGTGTGCTCAAGGGTATGTGTGGAATACTTCTTGAGTAGTAGCCTAAAATATTTTTCCAAGCACTATTGTTCATCACTATGGTATAATAGAGGACCTATGGGTATTACATCCACATTTGCCTAGCATATCCTAGTTTTGTCAAAAATTTCTTACAAAAATAAACCATCCTTCATATTCTATTGAATCTATAACATACAACCAAAAATGTGTCCTACAAAAGTGCATACGAAGGAGACTTCCCTATCATGCAAAAACTTACATGCAAAAATAATAAAGATAGAATTTGCAAGTTTTTGTAATAGTTAGGTATTCATTCATTAATAATTAGTAATTTACATGATTTTTAGTAGTGTAGGGAATCCCATAGTTATAACTAAACAATTAGGATTGTCAATGGTAATAAAAATTATATGTGTAACAATTAGTGATTACAAGGTTTTCAGTGATAGAAATAGATAGTGTTAGGGTTTTCAGTGATATAAATAGACCAGATGATATCAATAGCTAAATAGCATAGGGAATTCTAGTACAGTGTTAATGCTATAGTATAGGTTCCTATACAATGTTTTAAGTGGTTAGTGTTAAAATTTAGATATGGTATATTTGGATGACATAGTACCCAACATTTGAATCCAACCTCCAAAGCAATAACTTACCATACTAGTAGACTTATCAAAACAGATGATTAAAAAAACTCTAGGGTGTTCAAAATTAGTGTTGAAGTATTTAGCTCATTGTGACCATATTTTCAAGTTGATCAATTTGATATATAACAACCAAAAACTTTTTAGACTCCTTAATAAAAATAGTAACTCCTGCAATCACTTATATTTTTGGTAATTCAATGAAAGAGGTTTAAGACTTCCCCAAATGGTTGGTGGAACTCATGGACATAAAAAATAGGTAGAACAAGGAACTTAAATGTTTGAAACAATAAAGATATTCCTTGGTAGCCTTCTTCATGAAAATAACATCATAAAGGAATAAATTCAATACTTTATAAGTGAATTCCTTAACTCCAAAAAACACTGCGAAGAACAACTTGCCAAGGATGAGTCCAAACTTTAAGGTGGCCCAAAGAAGTTTTACTACCATACCAAACAATTAGGTTGGGGAAAAGGAAAGGAAGAGGAAGACTCTTACCCTCTCTTTGACCATGATCATACCTTTAAGATGCCTAAATTATACTTTCCTAAGTTCAATGGGAAGGACATAGATGGGTGGTTATGTCATAATAATCAATTTTACAAACTCCATAATGTCCTTAGATATTTTTGAGTCTAGATAGCTTCTTTCACTTGGAATCTTGTAGACACTAAAATCATGTAAATCAGATAAGACTACTATGCACCACTCTTATCGACATCACATGGCCCAATTGGGCAACCCTCAGGGGTTAATTAGGGCTCCCAACCACTTTTGGGAAGGTTTACCCCATTTCTGGGAAGTTTTAGGGCATATAACCATGATCATCCCACCTAGGGACGATCATAGTTGGTGGTCATCCCACCCAGGGACGGCCACCAACAACCATCTCTAGGTGGGATGACCATCAACCAGACCCCCCAAAAAGTCAAAGGGCAAGAAAATGACAATAAATTACTACCATTTATCCTACCCTGACCACCCAAAATTTATTTGGTGTCTATCACAAACATCAAGACCTACAAATTGGAGGCCCCAAAGAGGTAGGCTCTTCCAGCCTATGCATGGCAAGGAATTGAAAAGTGGTAACACTTGTCGTACATTCTAGAGCTTTCCCCTTTGCACATTTTCCCTATTTTAGCTATAAATTGAGGTGCTCTCACCCAATTTGAAAAATATATAATAACAAGCTTTGATCATGAAGTGTTGCTCACATTTGTTTTCACATCTTGCCAAGTATTTTCCTTGAAAACATCTTCATTTGAAGGCGCTTTTAGGGTCATCCCAAAATACACCAAATTGATTCCAAAACCTATAAAATCTGATATTTATTTGACCAAATTTTATGAAAACTCATTTAAGATAGTTCTAAGCCAAACACCCTTGAAATTGATGGCAAAAACCACCCAGTTTGGGGACCATCCCTGCTAGGGATGGCTAACAGTCCTAGTTGCACTTGCCAAGGATGGTCACCAAATGGCTAAATTTTTTGATGCAATTTCACCATAGATCAATTAGAAATAATTATATTAGTCTTGTGTTCAATTTTGGTTAATTTTTGAGTAGATTTGATGGGTCAATTTAGGTTTTTATGATTGCAGTCTTAGCTATTCCTACCAGGAACAACCACAATTTTTTATCATTATTTCACTTAAATTTATGCTTATATCATTCAAAAATATTATTAATAACATAATATTAAATTTTCAATTCATTTGGAGTTGTTTTTATTTGTCACAAATAAGTTTTACTCTTTATAGATGCATACTTTCTATGGTTTTCCCTAGTTTTTATCACTAAATGCATATGCTATTAACAATTTTTAATCTCTTGTGTGTAGGTGCAGGTATTCTAGGCATGATGGAGGTTCTAAGAGGCATATTAAAATAATACCAAGATTAGATCTCAAGTATGGGTTGCAATAAGAACATTGAAACACGTTATTAAGCTCTTGAAGGGATTCAATCCTTTGTAATTTGTAATTCAAAATATATCAAAATGATAAGACCTCAAATGGGATGCCTTGTAACCTTTTGGAATTGATGAATTTATAAATACAAGGAGAAATACCCCATTTTTTACTACAAATTATTCATCATTTCAATAGTTTACATCTTTTGCATCTTTCCTTTGCATGCTTTCTTAGATTCAATAGATAGCATTTTGGATCAATCGTATAGGCATGCTATTGTTTTTTATTCTTTTAGTGGAAATAATGGTGGGACTATGTTTCCCTTGTACCCTTTGGTTTTTGTCATTTTTGACATCATTTTTGTGTTTTTGTGTTGCAGGTTATGGTCATTCTAAGCAGGAAAAATTGCAAAATTCCTAGTTGGAACTGCTAGGGACGACCACTGTAAACATCCCTGCTAGGGATGGTCCCCAAATTTGCTGCCATACCACCTAGTTATGGCCACCAAAATAGGGGTTTTCTATGCAAATTTCTAGAAACAACATTTTTTAGAACATAAAAGGTAATATTCCCAACCTTCAATTTGCATCTAGGTTGTTTCAAAAATCTTAAATGTCAGTTTTTCATATTTTGTGTGCATTTGAAAGTTATATTTCATATTTATAAGTTTTGCATTGAAAAATGGAAGAAAAATATGAAAAAGAACAACCTTTCAAAATGCATTTTTATGGTTTGCCTATGTATGACCTACCTAAGGGTTAGGGTTTCATATAGTTTACAAATTTTGTATCTTTCTTTTATATATATGCTTATGATTTTGAAAGTGAAACACAATTTCATGCATTTAGTGAATAATAATTGAATGCTAATTTGTTTTATTTCAATAATTTTAAAAGGAATCACACACACTATGATTATTTTTAAACATTGGTGAGTTGGAATTCATCCTCAACCATTTATAGAGTTCAACGACAATGTATTTCATCTCCATCCATTGGGTCAAATCCTATGTATCCCATTTTTTGGCCAATAACAGCTCCAAGAACCATCATAGCCTATGAGATAGAACACATATTTCTCTTTGAAGAGGTATATCACTGATCACAGGTGAACTGGGTGAGGACTGGCAGGACTTATGCTCCTTGATCAGGTATGGATTTCATCTCCATACTTTGGTTGGTTCACGTGACCGTAATTTCATTGTCAGTTGTTGAGATGTGAGTGTAAAGGTGAAAACCATTAAACATTTGAGAATTACATCAATATTCAAAATACGTGAAATAAATTCTTTATAAGAACAACAAATCTGAAACACATCAACCAGTTTAGGAACACATAAATTTTAAAAGAGATAATCATTTGTATTCTTGTGTGTTTCTATTGATTGTGTATTTGAATTCATAAAAAATTTAAAGGATATAATCACATAGATGTCTAGAGTAAGTAGCTATGGTATATACCCATAGCCAAGCCCATTTAAAGGTGGACATTATGGGGAGTAGGTAAGATGACATAGAGCATCTTCGATTTGATCCCAACGATATGGTTATACCTCCTTCGTGGCCAACTACTCTCCCTCGTCCTAAAAGGTCAGAGAGGGGACCTAGCCTACAAGGGACTCCTACATAGGGTACCCACATAGGTCATATTCCTAATATGGGAAACCATTTCCCTAATATGGATGCTTCAAATGATTTCTTTCAAGAAGAGCAACCAAGTAATGAGGCACTCCCAAATAGAGCAATATCATGCATTCGTGTGCTTGCTCGGTCTACTCTTCATGCTGGTGTGCAAAAATGAGACTATACACCTAGGGTAGGGTTAAATGATCATCTTATGCTATAAAATTATGCTTACCCAAGGCACAAAAACCTAGATGAGTATGATACTCATCATAGTGGGCAAGTCAATTTTGCCCTAACATTCCTCGTTTATGAAGGAATACCAGAAGAAGATCTTGATGATTATCTATCACATTATTCCATGCAAGCACGATGTGCCTCTACATCAATAGAATACTAGGAACATCTGTTTAGGTGTGAGCCTCAATTAAATGCAACTTCTCTCAATTTAGGAAACTAATGCACATAAGCCTAATACATTTGATCAGATAAATCATGTAGTTAAGAGGTATGCTAATTATGAAGCCAAGTTTAATTAGATTAGGTTTGATAAACAATGCTTGGATATCCTAGAGCAACGATATCTATTAGAAAGATAAAGACTTGAAAGCAGATTCAAGAAACTTTGCGTAATGGAGTTCCTACTCCTAGTACACATAGACAGGAAGCTAGAAAGAGGTAACCTAAATTTCATCAGAATAGGTCTCCTAGATCTAAAATTTTACCTCCTAGAAATCGTAGGCTTGATCAAAACTTACTTAACAGGCCTAATATAGATTGTCTTCAGTAGGATTTCGTTCCTCCTTATATTCCCCTTCCAGAAACACCTTATGGAGCTTATGATTATTTGGAACAAAACACAGATTACTTAGAAGCACCATTTGGAGATGTGGGTGATGACAATCAACCACAACAACATATTATTAATATTCCTCATCCCCCTTCGTGGGACCAATATAAAGAAGATGAGATTAAGTCCTATGATGTATATCAAAACCTGCTTGAGCGCTTAGAAACTGTAGAGAGTAAGATAGCTAGAAATGGGCTTCATAAACCCACTTTGCACTAATTACGCAATCAACCACTGCATCCTTCTATACCTTATCCTACATACCCTGAGCATTTTAAAATACTCAAATTGGATAATTTTAAAGGGGAATAATATTCTTAAGAGCATGTCATGAAATTCATGAATCAGTGCTTTAACATACAGGAGAATGATGCATTACTCCTAATAATATTCTTAATTACCCTCTCTAGCCCTACCATTGAGTGGTTTAACCAACTTTCGAGACATAGCATCTATACTTTTGAATAATTTATAGACGCATTCTTGGAATGTTTTACCTTTAATACCAAAATAAAGGTGACCTTAATAGACCTTACGGGGTTAAAACAATACGATGATGAGTCTATCACTGACTATAGAAATAGGTGGAAAACACTTCTAGCTAAGCTACCCTATCTATTTCTAGTGTCTGAGTTAACTCAGATGTTTTCAAAGATGTGTTTGAAACCAATATCTTTATTATTACAACTCTAATAATATACCACTCTTTAGGATGCTCTAGCGCAAGTTAGAACCATAGAAGAGATCAAAATACAAGAGGTGGAGATAGCTAGACATTGCAAGGAGTGGAAAAAGAATCCAAAGAGTAATACGACACCATAAAATCCAATAGTGATCAATAAAGTGGCCATTAATATACTAGGGCTTGTACAAATGATGCCTCCTCAAAAGGTATATTATTAGACCCATCCTCCTCCTGCGAGTTATAATACTAACACTCAAGCGAGTTAGGACCAAAATTAGCAACATCACCCTAGGAGATAGTTTATGCCCTTCACTGAGTCCATGGACTCCCTATTATATCATTTATGGGCTGCCAAAATGGTTAATTTACTAGAAATGAAGACTATAGACCCGAATACAGGTAAACCAAAGCCTATGGGATGTTGGAAAGATAAATTTTATAGGTTTCATCGATATAATGGCCATGACTTGCCTACATTCTATGGTTTCAAAAACATAGTACAAGATATGATTGAGAGGAACAATCTAAAAGTGGATAATCCTCTCACCCCAAATAACCAACATATGGGTGTATTCAAAGATCCATTATCTACTCATGAGGTATATGCATCTCCTACTAAACCAATGAATGAGATCAAAATGGCACCCCCTTTACAAGGGTACGTCGGGATGGTAAGTATTGTGACTAGGAATAGATTCTATCCAAGCCAAGTTGCACCACCTATAGCTTCAAGTGATGTTCCATCAATGTCGCAACCTCCACAACCTCTAGTATAGAGCCTTCCACGTAGGCTAGTAGCAACAATAAAGAGTAAGCTTGCACAAACCTTAAGAACCACATCAGCTAGATTGTCCATAAATGAGCTCATACACCAATATTCTCCTCATAGGGAATATCTAATGGATATTATTAATTCAATAGAGTTTCAAACCCAAGAGTATAACTCCATCGATTTTGTGAGGTATGTGCAGCAATTCAAGAAACCAGTGATCACATTTCATAAGCACAAACTCAAAACCATAGCAAGTGATATGGTCTATCTTCCTTTACACATAATTGCATGTGTGAATGGAATATCATACAAGAGAGCTTTAATTGATACTGGTTTTTCAAGCAACATAATAACAACTAGTACTCTTAAACACCTAGGAATTCTAGCATCTCATATTGTTGCATCCACTTACATCCTTCGAGCATTCAATGATACGATATGCTCCACGGTCAATACTATAGTCCTACCCATTCATTTGGGATGTAAAATGATATTGTCACTATGTCATATTTTGGAGGGTGCCATGGCCTATAAAATATTTCTAGGAAGACCTTAGATTTGGGATATGAAGTGTGTCCCATCCATTGCTCATAAATATTTCAAATATAATTATGAATGGCAGGTGCATGTAGTATCTACAGATATTGAGCCCTTTAAGTATTGCAATATGGTGTAGAAACTCATTGAGTTGATGTTAATGTCGACTCATGTAGAATTTCACCTAAATACATACATTTAAGGTACACTTCCCCCTATTTTTCCTTCCATTATACCAATACCATCTGAATCTATATCATCATCATTGGCAACATTAGAAACGCCTTCATCATCATCCAATCCTTTGTAGAGGAATATGTCGAAGAGGCCAATCGATGAAATTCCTCCCATCATTTCTACCATTTCTATGGAAGATATTCCTTGTCTAGTAGATGAGGAACCATCTCAATAGGTACATATTGAGTCACCTCAAGCCTCACTTCTATCTCCTACACCTTCACCATCCCAAGTTATAGTCCATATGTCTAGTATAGGGATAGGAGAGTATTTGGTTAAGAATGTTATAACAATTACATCCTTTAAGATAGTACAAGACATGGGAAGACCTCGTATTTCCATAGGTATCATTGTGACTCTAGGCATACCACCCAACCAAACCAATTTCATATATGGGGGTACCAAGTATGGAACGTTGCCAAGTCCTTAGGAAGAAGAAGATGATGAACCTTTCTCTAAGGATATAAATTAAATGTCCAATCCTGACTATGCCTTGTGATATCTCCATCATTTTCATTGGCATGGTTATGGCCTAGGTTTATATGAGCAAGGTAATCATGTCCCATGCCAACCATAATACCAGTTACCCTATGATAAATCTGGATTGGGACACAAAAAGCCAATACCTTTAGATGTCCTTATAGAGAGTCTATAATGCCTAGGTATAAATTATAGGGATGATCTTGCTCATGATCCCTATGCCAATCCAAATCATGTTCATTCATTATGAGATTATTTTCCAATATAAATGGTAGACCAAGGGTTATCTGACAATGTTGCTCAATCTCATGAAGTGGGAGAGAGCTCGCATACCCTTCACTTTGATAATGAGGAAGAGGATCAAGGTCTTCCTCATGAATAAACATTGGATTATGAATTATATTATGGCATAGCTCCTATTAATTACCCTAGTTCAGATGAGTAACATGCATAGTTCATCCCTTTGGATGCCAAATAAGAATTGTCTCTATGTAGTTTCCCATTACATCACCCTATCCGATTATAGTTTCTACTCAAAGAGAAGCAAGCTCGTTGCCTACCCCATAGACCACCACAACCACCCTAGCAAGTCTATAACCCATATACAAGGGGTCAATGACCTACCTAAAATGCCCCTAGGTGGTCTACAACCATCTAGGTCAACCTAAAATGCCCCTAGGTGGTCTACGACCATCTAGGTCAATCTAAATTGCATCATGCATTGCTAGAAGTTGATCATATATTTCTAACATTAAGTTTATACACTAGGAACCTATCAAAATTTAATATTTTCATAAGTCAATATTTCCACCTGTTTACATTACAATTATCAATTACATCTACACCCCATATTATGTGTCTATTTTCCTTTCATTTAGCCATTTTTCATAAGGTGTCTTTAGGGTTTTCGTTCACTCAGCCGTCTCTAGTTTTCATTTCAGATTTTGTAGAAAACTATCATGATTTTTAGAAGGTAGAATCATGCTTAGATTATTGTTGGGCACTGAATTGCATCAAGTTTTACTCAATATTTTGGTTTTCTATCTTCCTATTTTCCATCCAGGCTTGCACCCAATAGCTGCAACTCAAAACTCAACATTGGATGGACCAAAACAAAGTTTCTGATCCAACCTCCAGAGTAGGTTGGTTCCTTATCAACTTGAACAAGGTGTTGACACAATTATGATCACTTAGGGTTAGAGAAATGTGAACAATAGTGGACGGATAGGCTAACAGTATTGCATCACAATAAAAAGCTTTGAAAAACTAACCCAAAGACACATAACTCAGATCAACATTATCACAAATTAGATGATTCTTTATTCATTAATGCACAACAGACAAATATTGCAGATAATGATTTCAATATCCAGATAATGATAATCCAAATAATAGAATTCACCAATATCTAGATTCTACAGAAATACACTTCCTAACAATAAAGATCAATCTCAGAAGAATATTTCAATTACTTTAACAGCTAGTAATCCATTAATTTGGCACAAACTAACCACTTAAGTACTCATAGAAATGCAGCTAAAGAATTTGAACCTTTGATATCAAACATGAAGATACAAATTTTGAGGTGAATATCAATGTAATGCTCCTTCCTTTAGCTCTTGGGAATACTTACAGTAGCATAGGCAAACACACTAGAGCCGACCCATAAAAATGAGGGTTTGACCTCTACTTATAGTTTTGCAAAAATTAAAATTATCAAGAATATTACAAAGATCAAAAATTTGATAACACAACAGAGAGTTTTTGCTAGCATTTGCTTACTGGTACACTCTTTGAGAAATTCGCTAAAAATGATCTGCCATGGTGGCTCCAGGCCTCTGCAACTTGTTGGGTGTTTGGTGCAAACTGGAGTTCAAGCCTTTGGAAATCATACATCATCATTAATATTTCTTGAAAGCTATTTGCCGTCATTGAGCTATAACTACCTCTATTTCTGATTTCTTAAAAACCCTCGATGCTTCAACTTCCTCTCCAACTGACTATTATAATTTTGATGAAGAAATATATTTAAATACATAAAATTCTTTGACACAATCCCCACCATTGATATCCCCCATTATATGGCTATGACTCATTTTGATATAAGCTTATTATAATGGTAGGGAGAACACAACACCATTTCGCTTTAAAAAATTGATGACATCATCCTTTATATCTTAGAAGCTATGGAATGACAATCCAGATTTGAAATGCCTTGAAGGCTAAGCAGGATCAAATATGCTCTTTATTATTCATGCTTATTCATTATCCACAAAGTCTTTTCCAATCCACACAAAAATATCGATGACGTCATCATCTCTTAAAAATTTTTGCAGATTCCATTTCGGGATGGGCAAATACATTGGCGTATGACCTTCATTTCAGATCTGCCACAATGTAAAAGAACTCTTCTTCCATTCCATACCATCTTTAGAGTAAAACACTACTTATTGCCATTCCAAAAAAGAGCTAGCCATAATGTCCATTGTCACCAATCTACCTCTACTCTCTACTATATTTATAGCATTTCGCCTTGTCACCATCCTAGGAAAAAATACTGTGTCCTCTAGAATCATGTGCTCCAACACTTAGCCACTCGTGGGATATTTGAAATATCAAGCGGTCACCAATCTACATTTTTTCCTTGTTGACTTAATCCTTTATCAAAATATTATGCAGGTCTCTAGTCCTGAGTGAAGAACAAAATAAATCTTCCAGAATCACTCCAATTGTTAAAATATGTTAAGTGTTAGGCGGTATCGTGCCTCTTATTGTGAATTTACTCCAAAATACATTGTGAGATGTATGGAATGAGGAATTTATGACTTAGGCAAAATTTTACAAAAATTTTCTAAGTATGTAGCCATTTTGGGCCTACATTCTGGCACCTCCTATGTGGATTTTCTTGCAAAGCCAACGAACTTATAGTATTATTCATTTGGACTTAGGAGTCAAACATACTCATCTTCAAAAACATATTTTATAGAATAACTTCTGTATAAACACTACTATGTGAAAATTTTAACAGTATGCCTAGAGAGTAAAGGTTCATATGGAAGTGATGCCAAAAAACATTTAAAATTCATTCGGTCATATAGAGGTCATGTCAAAAATGCAGGTCTAGCCCTTGTCTTCAAAAACTAGAAACAAATTTACTCCTTTTATAAGGACTTATTTCAAATTGATACCTTCACACAAAAAATTGCTGCTCTGTAAGCTTCATGCCTTTATTATTTATTTCTGACAATTTGTCAGGGCAAAAAAAAAAATGCCAAACTTGTGTATATGTACAAAAACAACAAAAAATAAGCTAAGCATAAACCCCTTATAGGCCTATAATCGCTCCATCCTATTCTCATTATTTTGTGGCCTCTTCTTCTTCTGTAGTGTGCTATTGATAGTGGTAATGAAAAATATGAAGATGAAACTATGGGAGATGATGAAGTGGGAACCTCAGATGTAGAAATTGGAATTTAGGGTGACTGTGATGAAACAAAAGTGACTTGTTCTTTCGTGGATACCGATGACATATGTGGTGGACTGTGAGAGGAAGAAGGTACATTTTTCATATATTCTTGATTATAAGGGAAGGAAGAATTCTTTGGAGATTCATGAGGATGCAGAGGAGAAGGGGGATTAGAAACCATACCTTCTCCTACATATGTTGGGTGCTCCTGATCTATCTTTGTTTCTTGTTGCTGCTCTTGATTAATAAATTCTTTTGTAGCAAATTTAGTTACCTCTTTTGCAATATCCATATCTAATTTTTGCTTCTTTGAAATTTTTCTTTCCTCTTTTTAAAAAAATATTTTAGTCCTTTTATGCACCAATTGAAAGGTAACCATATCACTCTCAAAATCCTCTTCAGACACATCTTCTTACACTCCTCCAGAAATTAATGCTTACTCAGAAACAAGATGTATTTCAATTGATGTTGCAGGGGTAAAAGAAAGGGGTTTGAACTTAAATTTTTTATCCTTATTCTTCCATTCAATATCTGTGTTTGGAGGTCATCCTCCCAAAGATAAGAATTTTGGCCTAGATACTGTTTCAATAACTGGGGTACTAACAGTTTTTTATTTAGAATATTGCATTTTTCTCATCAACTTATCCCCCTTAGGAAACTTCTCCACCTATTCAGTGGTAGGATGAAATGTTTTCGGTACTTCAGCTATTGTCAAAGGCATTTCTGGCCCTTATAACTGAGCCTCTTGATCTATAGGTGGAAGGAGGGATTTCGAGCCATTTTAGGATTTTTAACCATCAATACTATGTTTATGACATCCTTCTATCTCTAGGTTCCAATTTTTTTATTATATCTCCTTGAAAATTCTTTATCAATATTCATTTCGAACTTGGACTTAGGCTTTCCTATTTCAACCCTCATTCTCCACCAATATTTTAATTTCACTACATTCCATGGTCCTTCCTCCTGTTCTTCTTTAGCAACCTCTTCCTCAAGTGGAAGATCCTTTTTCTTTGTAGACTCAGCTTCAATCTTAGGATCCTTTTTCTTTGAAGTCTCTCCCTCAATCTTACTAATTGTAGCTTCATTAATATGATGACTTAGCTTCTTATCAAGATCAAAATCAATAATTTACTCATAAGAATCCAACCATGGAGGCATCTGACCCATATTCGAGATATTCCACTCTAAAAGAGAAGTCTCATAATTGTTTTTGCCCTCTTAAAAATAAGCCTTGTACCTCTTTTCAAATTTATAGGCCTTTTCCTCATTTAGGGCTTTATTTCTTGCAATAAAAATTTCATCAAGGTTATAGCCCCATATTTGGGGGATATAAAACAAACCTAACTCATCAAGGTATTGGTGATTTTTTGGCTCTGCACCTTCTTGGTGATGGTAATTTCATCCATAGTTCAGTGGGAAATCAAAGACCTTATATTTATTCCAGAACCATAGTTCACATCGATGTACTCTGCCTGCGTCAGATATTCTTGGGCAAAAACCCTCTCCGTGACAAAGTGGGGTAGGAGAAAAGGTTTACCCATAAAACCATACAACCTGATTAATGTGCCCTCGGTCAAAAAATACTAATCTCATTCTTCTGGACCCTTTTTTCTTAGAATTTTATCAGCTAAGGATGGCAATATAGGGAAATTTCCATACATTATCCTCAAGGTAGGTCTAAGAAATTCCAAATTGAATCTATAATAAGACTCACTACTTCTTAAATGACTTATCTAGTAATAAACCAACAAGGGTTCACCATCATTGGTTTTATCCTTGATCGGAATCCATGACATTATGTATTTAGTGGTAGCATAGAACATCCACATCAAACTTGATCAATGCCTAAAACTAGAAGCATCAACGTCCCTCTTCATACTTACTAGCTGCTCATGTATCCTCTGTGAAAGAAAAGTTGGCCAGTCAAAATAAATCACCCTAGTCCCCTTTTTTCCTACATCTTTCTCATACATTATTTCATTAGAAATACAATAATCTATGATAATTTTCTAGCCATGAACCATTCTATCAGATTCTAAACCCTCCATGCAAGCCAACATAGAAAATAGTACCGATTTTACAAACTTGTCAATAAAGATAGGGACCTTAGGCAATTTTTGCTTGGGCTTAGTATCAAGTTGTTTATACACCCAAATTTTAAATGACTCACTATCATTAGCTCGCTTCTCCATGGAGTAAAACCTAGTCTACTCAGTGACCCTAAACAATTTTGGTATTACTGGCAGTTTATACCCTAGGGGAAAGAGTCTATGACAAAAGGAGGTAGTGATATTGAAGAGGGTTTCACCCTTAGAGCTTTTTACTCCTCTAGCCAATGGGTCATAAAACTTGACTATTATGGCTATCAACTAAAGGCAGGGATGAACATAATCATAAATATAAAAAGAGAGATAAGAAAGGACAGTACATCTACCTTCCATATCTAAAGCAGCTCTCTTATTGTATTTATCATTCATGTTCCTCCTTAGCTTCGTTATTTCTATGAGGACCATTTCTATGTCCGCCATGGCTTTGGCCTTGTCAAGGTATGGTGCCACCACCTTCTTATCTAGAGTTTTAAACTCCTAAAAATATTCTAAAGCCATTCTGATAGTGATAAATTTTGTTCTCTTTGCAATTCATAGTAAATTCTTAAGGGTGTCACTTTGCATTCTTACTGCTTTGTGAATGCAAATAGTTACTAAGTAAGCCTCTTGTATGATTTTCGTCACTTTTATTTTATGGAGTGTGTGTATCTTCTGATATTAATGTAGCTACTACATGACCTCCCTACTGGCACACTTTCCAACTTCTAATCATTCCCTTCGATAGCTCAACGGTGGCATTCTATATTTTCATTGGTAAAAAATTCAAATTGTGCTACTACCTCACTGCACCCCTTCAAATACTCTTTGGATATGGCATGAGTTTGTTAGCATTGAATGTGGTATCACTCTCGATTTCCATGTGTCACGGTTGAAATTGCTGCTTGGCTCCACTTCAATTTTGAAACTGGTAAATTAAGAGCCTTTTGAGTTCGTTGACACTTAGAAAATTCTTTGCGTGAGTTTTTGTATTGATTTCGCTCTGCCTTGCATTAGCTTTGAAATATTCCCAGATTGGAAACAACTTTACTCTATTTTGACCATTGGCTCACTATTTCATGGGGATCTTAGTTTATTTTGATCGGATTCATGAGCGCACGCCATTCCGAAAGACTTTATATAGAATTGAGTGCAAAATGGAACTTTACTGTGTACTTAGTCCATACTTAGTCATTCTTGCAATTTTTCTTTTTTCAATATTTTTCAAAGAAAACTGATTACAAAGTGTAGAAAAAAATTAAAGTACAAAGTGCAAAAAGGAGGGAAAATAATTATACATATGTTATAGTGAACTCACTCCTGATGCACCTTGTTGGAGCCATAACTTGTGAACCGTACGCCCATTTCTTGAAATTTAATAGGTGGTTCCACGTGCATGTTATGCATCAGGCACATATTTGATGCATGTGACCCTCCAAAAATCATGTTTTTGGGACCTAACTCTGACATCTAGTGCCCCAAAATTAACTTTTAGAATAGGTTCCTAGGTTTTCTGGGTTTTTTTGGCTGTTAGAAGTTTATTATATTTTGTTATACCATAATTTGAGACCTAATATTTTAAATTAAGGTTAATTATTGTAAGAGGGATGTGTGCACTAAATTTGGGTGCAATACGACTCATTTCTATTTTTAACATTTTTTAGGAAAAAGATCTATTTTTAGCAATTTTTGGAAAAAAGATAGTTTTAGGGTTTCTTTGGTTTTTAATTGCTATATGATGGATTGTAATATTTTATAGAAGGGGTGTGAATTCATAAATGAGAAGAATATCAATTGGAAGTTTTCTTCCATTATTGCATTTGTGTTATGTGATTGGAGTCCATTTTGTTGGTCTCTTCTAGTTGAGTATACACCATTTGGTATCAGAGCGGGTGTGATCTTGCTAGGGAAGGGAAGATGCCACCTAGAAGATATGCCCATATGAATAGGCAGATCAAGGATCTAAATGTAGAAATAGCATGATTGACTGGTGTGATTGTTCGCATGGGAGAGAGACGTCCTAGGGCACGTGCAGATCAAGGATCTGATAATGAAAATATACCTGATGAATGTGGATCTGAGGTCCATGTATAAGTAGAACCAGAGGGCCTAGAGGAAGAAGGACACGATTTTGAAAATTGACAGATATGAGCTCTAGAGGGGCTTAATGGGAATCGAGATGGGATTAAGATCAAGGTTCTCGAGTATGCTGGTGGGTTGAAACTAGAGGAGTTGATCGATTGGATCAATAGCCTAGAAAAATATTTTGAATGGAGTAATATTGCTAAAGAGAAGAAGGTTAAGCTCGCATGCACAAAGTTGAAGGGACATGCATTGATTTGGTGGGATCATTTATAGACTACATGATAGAGAAATGGAAAGGAAAATATCAAGGATTGGACAAAGATGAATAAGTTACAAGAAAAAAATATACCTATAGACTACTCCCAAACCCTATTTCATAGATTTCAAAATATTTTACAAAAGGATCAAATCATTGAGGACTATACTAATGAATTCTACAAGATATCCATTCGAGTGGAGCACAATGAGATGGAGGACCAAAATGCTGCTAGGTATGTAAATGGCCTAAGTTTTGTTGTTCAAGATGAGATGAGCATGCATCACACTCTTACAATGGAGGATGCATATCAAATGACCCTCAAGGTGGAGGAAAAATTGAAAAGGATTAATAGAAGAGGTAAGAAGGGATTCACACCCTCTTCAAATCGGGGTCAAAGTGGATCTAATTTTCTTAAGGGAGAATCCTCAATACCTGCTAAACAAGAAGAAGATGGACAGAATCTGAGAGGAAGAGGATACCAACGAGGTAGAGGTTACGATGGTGGATGAAATGGGAATGATCCAAGGAGGTCATATACCTATTATGGATGTGGTGAGGAGAGGCACAAATAATTTGAGTGTCCCCAATGTGATGTCCAAGAAAGGGGTCAAGGAGGACAAGGAAGGGTCAATCTAGTTGAGATGGAAGAGTAGGATGATGATGAAGTTATTGCTAACATGGGGGAAGCACTTATGATAAGGAGGACATTTATTGCTCCTAAGAAAGAGATGGTGCAGAGCAAATTAAAGGGGTAGACCATATATGGTGAATATTATTGGCTACGAATGAACATATTTTGAACAAGGTGTACATCAGGAGGGAAGGTATGTAACATTCTCATTGATGGTGGTAGCTATGAGAATATGGTGTCAAATGTCATGGTTGATAAAATGCACCTGAAATGTGAAAAATATCCTTATCCATATTGCATCTCATGGGTTAAGAAGGGGAATGAGGTAATAGTAGATTAGAGGTGTTTAATTAAATTTTCAATTGGGAGCACTTACAAGTATGAAGTATGGTGTGATGTGATCTCGATGGATGTATGTCACATTCTATTGGGAAGACCTTGGCAATACGACATGGATACTAACCATAATGGGAGAAATAATACTTATAAATTCTAGAAGGATGGTGTAAAGGTAGCTCTTGTACCTCTAAAGGATGATGGGCTAAGTGAGAGCTTGTTGATGATAAAGGAGTTTCTTATAGAGATCAGGGATGCTAGCTTCTATTATGCCCTAACAGCTAGGAAGCTAGAAATAGAGGAAGTGGTTATGCCTACAATAGTAGATAAGTTGCTAAGTGAATATAAGGATATCACACTAGAGGAGTTACCAGATGAGCTACCACAAAAAAAGGATATCCAACATCACATGGATTTGATTCCAGGATCAGCGCTCCCAAATAAGGCAGCTTATCGGTTGAACCCGACATAAAATGTAGAGTTGAGTAGGCAAGTGACAGAGTTGATAAAGAAAGGATTAGTTAGGGAGAGTATGAGTCCATGTACTACTCCAAAATTGCTGACCCCAAAGAAATATGGTGACTGGCATATGTGTGTATACAGTAGAGCCATAAACAAAATCACAATAAAGTATCGATATCCTATGTCAAGAGTGGATGACATGATGGATGGATTGGTTGGAGCTAAATCCTTCAATAAAATTGATCTGTGGAGTGGATACTACCAGATCAGAATTTAATAAGGGGATGAATGGAAGACATTTTAATACAAAATATGGATTGTATGAGTGGATGGTGATTCCATTTGGGTTGTCTAATGCACCTAGTACATTTATGCGGTTGATGAATAGAGTACCATGAGAATATAATGGTAAGTTTGTGGTTGTGTATTTTGATGATATTTTTATTTATAGTAAAAGTTAAGAAGACCATTTGTTACACCTGAAATTAGTGTTAGACGTGCTCAGGAAGGAGAAATTGTATGTCAACATGAAGAAATGTAGATTTTTTCAAGATAGTTTAGTGTTTTTGGGATTTGTAATCTCGATAGATGGCATGAGGATGGATGATGAGAAAGTGAAGGCAATTTTGTAATGGCCTCTTCCATGATATATAACAGAAGTAAGGATATTTCATGGACTAGCTACCTTTTACAGGAAGTTCATCATGAACTTTAGTAGTATAGTTGCCCCTATAACTGAGTGCACGAAGGGGAAAGAGTTTGTATGGACTACGAAAGCAATAGAGAGTTTTGAACTCTTGAAGAAGAAGGTGTCAGAAGCCCCTATTCTAGTGTTACCAGATTTCAGTAAGGTGTTTGAGGTTGATTGTGATGCCTCATTTGTTGGAATTGGTGGTGTCTTAAGTCAAGAGGGCTGACCTATAGCATTTTTTAGTGAGAAGTTGAATGATGCAAGGAAGAATTATTCTACATATGATGTGGAATTTTATGCAATTGTGCAAGCATTGCAACATTGGATGCACTAATTAATCTCAAAGGAGTTTGTGTTGTTTACTGATCATGAAGCATTGAGGTATGTCAATTCTCAAAAAAAGTTAAATAGCAGGCATGCCAAATGGGTTTCATTTTTTCAAAAATATACATTTATCCTAAAACACAAGTTAGGAAAACATAATAAGGTTGTTGATGCATTGAGTAGGAGAATATTTTTGTTGACCACTATGGAGAATGAAGTGGTAGGATTTGAGGGGATTAAAGATATGTATGAATCTGATGTGGATTTTGGGAATTTTGTGCAACAGTGCAAAAGTGTGGTAAGGGGCGAGTCCCGTACCAATTTTGAAGAGTAATTTTTATAGAATGGTTACTTGTTTAAGGTTAATCGATTATGCATTCCCAATGGCTCTATGAGAGAGAACATCTTAAGGGAATTACATAGTGGGGGTTTGGCTGGTCATTTTGAAGTAGCCAAAACTACCACTCTTGTAGAGAAGTACTATTGGCAAAAAATGGAGAGAAATATAATCAAGTTTGTCTCTAGATGCAGAGTATGTCAAATGGCTAAGGGCCATGCTCAAAATATAGGGTTGTATATGCCACTACCAGTTCCTACAAGACCATGGACTGATCTAAGTATGAATTTCATGTTGGGGTTGCCCAAGACACAGAGGTAAGGATTCAATTTTCGTTGTGGTAGAAAGATTTTGCAAAATGGTGCATTTTATTGCTTTTCAAAATACTAATGATGTAACTAGGACTAAATTCTTATTCTTTGATGAGATTGTGTGGTTGCATGGTGTTCCAAAGACTATTACTTCTGATCGGGATACTAAGTTCTTGAGTCACTTTTGGAGGAAATTGTGGAAAAATTTGAATACCAGGTTGTAGTTCAGTAGTGCTTACCACCCACAAATCGATGGAAAAACATAGGCAATGAACAGAAGCTTGGGAAACCTCTTACGATGCATAGTTGGAGAAAAACTAGAATAATGGGATTTAGCCTTGTCACAAGCTGAATTTACATACAAAATTTTACTGAACAGGTCAACAGGTAAATCCCCTTTTCAAATTATTTATGGTCAAAATCCTAGAGGTGTATTAGATTTGGTTGAGTTACCAATTGGGGAACAATTTAGTGATGATGCAGAAGCATTTGCTAAGCATATCCAGAAAGTGCAAGAGTTAGTAAGGGAAAATTTACAGAGTAGTAATGCTCACTACAAAGAGTTTGCTGATGCACATAGAAGGGTGAAATTGTTTGAAGAGGGTGATATGGTCATGGTTCATCTTAGGAAAAAAATATTTACTAAGGGGACATATAACAAACTAAAACTTAAGAAAATTGGGCCATGCAGGATTTTGAAAAAGATCAATGATAATGCCTATAAAGTGGAGCTACCTGATGAATTTGATATTTCGAACATTTTTAATGTTTTTGATTTATTTTAGTATCCTGGTACTACCAATGATGGTGAATTACAGGAGACAATAAATTGGGCATGACATATGCCTAAGAAGAAAAAAGATAGAGTTGCACAGGTGCTCGATAAGAAGGTGATCACCACCAGACATGGGAGCTACAACAAATTCTTGGTTTAGTGGGAAGGATTACCACAGTTAGATAACACTTGGGTTTTAGAGTTAGAGCTAAAGAAAATTGATAACTAGAATCTATAGGATTTCAATTCAACTGAACTCACAGGAGCTGAGTTCTTTTTCACCAGAGGAGAATGATGCACCTTGTCGAAGCCATAACTTGTGAATCGTACGCCCATTTACCTTGAAATTTAACAGGTAGTTCCATATGCATGTTCTACATCAGGATCATCTTTGATGCACCTAACCCTCCAAAAATCATGTTTTCAAAACCTAAATCCGACATCTAGTGCCCCAAAATTAGCTTTTAGAATAGGTTCTCGGGTTTTTTGGGTTTTTTTGGCTGTTAGAAGTTTATTATCTTTTGTTATACCATAATTTGAGACCTAATATTTTAAATTAAGGTTAATTATTATAATAGGGATGTGTGCACCAAATTTGGGTGCAATCCGACTCATTTCTATTTTTAGCAGTTTTTAGGAAAAAGATCTATTTTTAGCAGTTTTTAGAAAAAAGACATTTTTAGGATTTCTTTAGGGTTTCTTTGGTTTTCGGTTGCTATATTATGGATTGTAATATTTTTTAGAATGGGTGTGAATTCAAGAATTAGAAGAATATCAATTGGTAGTTTTCTTCCATTATTGCATTTGTGTTATGTGATTGGAGTCCATTTTGTTGGTCCCTTGTAGCTAAGTTTACACCAACTCCTTACACATAGTAGAGCTTGAGATGAAAACCATTCACTGGAATTGGTTGTATGTTTCCATCTAGATCTTCCAGATGAAATACATTGGAATCCTTGGCTTACACTATTCTGAAAGGACCATCCCAAAAAGAATCAATCTTTTCATGCTTGTTTAGCTTTGCTCTATAAATGTTCCATTTGAGAACTGAGTCTTCAACTTGGAATTTTCTAAATATAGATTTCTTATCAAACCATTCTTTAATAACTAATTAATGCATTTAAAAAATTTCATATACCTGAGCTCTATTCTCTTCCAATTTTAGCAAATGTGTCAACCTAGTTCTCACAGGATCTTCCTCTGACTCTTCCTTTGTATTGACAAGCTTAAGTGTTGGGATCTCCAAATGAATTGGTAACACTGCCTTCTTGCCATATAATAGTGTGTAATGGGAAGTATTAATAAAATTTTTTATAGTAATCATGTTTACCCATAAATCTTGGTCCAACAATAGGTACCAACTTCTTTTGTTACCTTCAAGTGATTTCCTCAAAATCCTTAATAGGTTTTTGTTGGTAGTTAATGCAAGTCCATTACCTTGTGGATAATAATTCAAAGTATTTAAGAGTAATGCTATACTTATTGGAAAATCAATACACATGGCTCCTATGAAATTTGGCCCGTTGTCACTCACCAAGGCATATAGAAATCCAAACCTTGAAATATAAATTTCTATAAAATTGATCACAACATCTTGGTCTAATTTCTTGGTAGGAATAACTTCTACCCATCTGGTGAGATAATCTATGGAAATTAAGATAAAATTATGCTCTACTAAGGAATTAGGGTTTATAAACTGTATGAAATCTAGCCCTCATTATTGAAAAGTCTCTTCAACTTGAATGGTCTTGAGGGGGGATGAAGCATTCCTTGTCCTTCCAACATATATATGATATTTATCACAAGCTCGGGTGACTTTAAAAGCATCGATAAATACAATGGGCCAAAAATAGCCTGATATTATGATTTTTAAAGTTGTAACCCTACCTATGATATGTCTACCAGCTGATCCTCCATGGAACTCCTCCATGACCCTCTTTTGTTGATCATCCTTTAAGCATTTTAGAAGAATTCCATCCAAGTTTCTTTTGTATAAGCCTTCTGGTAGTAATACATGTTTCAAAGCATGAATCTGGTATCTCCTCCTTTGGGAAGCATTTAGATTGGAGGGTCATACTTTTTTTTGGAAATACCTGATCATTGGTTCAATCTAATCAGAGTATAGTTTTTACTATTTCCACATGATTTTCTTCTACTGTCTAGCAAGCTATTACTTCTGCCAACACTGCGGCTTCTGTTAACCCTTGGCATACGGATATACCTCTCACTAGCGTGGTGGGGTGTATTTCTGCATCATATTCTTAGATTTTTGTAATCCAACCAGCTCTTTTATCTCCTAGATAACCCTGTAGGATAAAACTCCTTACATCTGGATGAACCACATATACTAGGGTCATGCTTTGTACCAAATACTACCTGAATTTCTTTAGTGACTTCATCATAGAAAATTCTTGTATTTCAATAAAGTTATATTTGACCTGATAATCATGGATTATTTTGCTCCAAAAGAACACAGGATGTTCCTCCCCTTGATCATCTTTATGGGTGATTACTACGGCATAACTTTCTTCAGCTCCATATGCATAAAGAATAAAATATTTGCTGAAATCTGGGTTTACCAGTACTGGGGCTATTGCAATGGATTGCTTGATAATATCAAAAGCCTATTTCCTAACTTTAGTCCACTTGAATTTGGTAATTTTTTGGAGTAGCTCAGATATAGGCCTTACTTTCTGTGCAAAATCATAAATGAATTTCTTGATAAAATTGATTTAGCTTAGGAAATACTGCAAGGTCTTCTTATTTGTAGGCAAAGGAAGAGCAATAATTGATCTAATTCTATCTGGGTCTATGGCCATGCCTTATTTTGATACCACATGAATTAGTAGATTTTCTTCATGGACTACAAAGAATGACTTCTTAGGATTGAGTGCAATACCAAATTCTCTGTACTTTTGAAAAATGTGCTCCAAGTGTGACATATGGTCTTTTTTATCATGGGAAAACATAGTCATGTCATCTAGATAAATCAGAATAAAATTTTTGATCAGTGCTCCAAAGGCATAGTCCATGGCTCTCTAAAATGTGGCACCCACATTGGACAGTTCAAAAGGCATCCTTTGGTAGGCAAATGTACCCCATTTCATGGTGAATGTTGTTTTATACTGGTCTTCATATTTCATCCAAATTTGGTTGTATACAGAGTAACCATCTAGTAATGAGAACCTCTCTACTCCTGTCACTACCTATAAGATATGTTCAATCTTAGGGAGGGGGTAGTGATATTTAAGGGATGCTTGGTTCAGATTCCTAAAGTCCACACATAAGCGTATATCCCCATTATTTTTTCTTAAGGGTACCAAATTGGATACCCAAGTAAAATTTTTTATTGGGTATATGATCTTAGCCTTTAATCACTTTAAAATATCCTCTCTCATAATGGCCTCGATCCTTGGATTGACTGGCCTCTTCTTATGCCCAAATGGTTTTGCATCAAGCTCTAGCTCAATAGTATGTTGGATAATTTTTTTATCATACACCTTGAGGTCTTCATATGACCAAGCCACAATGTCTTGATATCTTAAGCATAGAGCTTTGATATCTTCTGCTTCCTCTAGTGAACATCAAACTCCAATATTGAGCTTCTTTTCTATATCAACTTCAACTTCTTTATATATTTTCTCGCTAACCTTCATGGCTCTGGTATTTTTTCTATCCTCATTATCAAAAAAACTCTCAAGGGTGACCAACCCTCTTGGGATATGATTATTTCTTAGTTGGATAATGTCTTGATGATAAATTTCTTCTAAATTCTCTTCTTGGACAGTGGAGAGACATGCTTCTCTCACAAAAAAATCAACTATTTGTTCATCACTTTAAAAAAAATTCCAAAAAATCTACTTGTCTGGTATTGCAGGTCTGAAAATCATTTTAATTCCCTTGGCTTTCTTGATTCCAAAGTCTACAGAAGGGTTGAAGTTAGCTCCCTTTGTTGCTAATGAATAAGCCAAAGTATTCTTTTCCATGGGAACAAAATTTAAAACTAGGGCATCAAATGATTCCATTAAATCTCATACATTTTTTTTGTAAGCTTTTAAGTAATGGTGTTTACTGCTGCACCTATTTCTTACTTGATGGACTATTAACTCAGAATCACCATTTATGTTCAAAATATTAATGCCCATAATTTTTTCTTGTATAAATCTGAGACACAGGGTCTCATATTCTACAACATTGTTAGTACATGACCAAGTCAGTCTGTAAGCAAAATTCTTTGTCCCTTCTGATTGGGATTGTAGGACCACACCAACTCTTGCACCATTTCTGCATTTAGCACCATAAAAGTGCATGACCCATGTTTCTTTCTCCCTTAGATATTGGTTGGATATAGCAAGGATTTTCCTCTCTGATTTAGATGAGATGCTATATGTTCCCATACCAGTTTTGAACTAACTATCATCTTCTATGAAAGGTAACTCAACCTTAATTTCCAGTTCTTCAATGTTTTCCACTAGCTCAAATTTTTCCATGGGGTTAATATTGCACATATCCTCTTCAATATTTTCAATGTGATAAGCTAATTGTTTTTTATGCATTATCATTATTCTCTTTCATTTGAAAGGGATTACCATGCTAGAGTAATCCATGTACATACATCCCCCTATTTTTCCAGTAAACTCCCTTGAAAGACATAATCCAAAATAGGGTTCTAAGTCAACCACAACTATTTCTTGCACTATTGTCACCTCAGGGGCTCTGTGCAATCTCATTAATACATATTTAATGACTCCAACTATCTTGACAGGTGTCTCATCTAGTTGTAACAATCCAGGACAATATTAGGTATATTCCATACCCATATCCTCATAGATTGCTTTAGGCATGACTATAGTTCATGCTCCTGAGTTAATCATACAATTTCAGACTATCCAACCTTCCATTCTTAGGGATATATATAAAGGATGAGGCTTATTCTTTAGAACAACAGGTGTCATTTCTTTATTTTTTTATGGCATACTAAGGATTGTAGTGGCCAACCTATTCAATGTATTTATACTGAGGGAAGCTTTAAGTAGGTCAATCTGACCAAGAATGAATAAGGTGTCATACAGGCTAGCTTTTTATGGAATCTTTTTCATTTCTTCAACAATGTTGTATTTAAGACTTAATCAAAGAGATTTTTTCCAGCCTTCCCTCTTTATCACCATATATTTTTGGGTACCCTCTAATCTTTTTCTTTTAGTAATAGAGGGGAACCTCAACATTTCTTGATATTCATCTTTAGATCTCATTTGGTCTCCTTCTATTTCCTTATCTGGTCTCTTAGGAAGACTATTTGTCTTCTTTTTTTTCTTATCTTGAGGAATAGGGAAAGTGTCACTATTTTGATGGATAGGATCAACTCTCTTTTGGGAAGGGACTTGTAATTACCCCATTTTTGGGGGATCTACTTGCAAAGCTTTCTTCCCAGACCTTGTTATAACAACAAATAGGCTTTCCTTAGCCAACTCCTTCCCGACCATAATTTTATCAGGGTGCCACAACATATTAACTCTTCATTTTTGATTCATTTCAGATTTATCCATGGCTTGTTGAACATGGTGTTGATACATCACACAAGACTATGAGTCATGGGGATCGTTGCATACCAAACACTAAATATTTGTAAGAGTAGTATCTGAAGAACATTTTGGCTCCTCATATACTGCATTCACTCTAAATCTAGTACTATTACTAGGACCAGGTCTTTGATCTTTGTTCACATATGGGAATATCCTTTGTTGTGACATTTCTTGGTCTCTATTTTCCATTGAATTCATTCTATTACTCATAGTTTTCAAGGTATTTTGTATATCAAGGATAGCAGACAACTCTTGATATGGTTGAGAAGGAAGGGGAGGAAAAGGAGCTACAAAGAGTATCAGATATGGTTGAGGGATTGCATTCATTTATGGATATGGAGATGATAAACAAAGGGTATCCATGTAAGAGGGGTTTTTGGATTGAATTTTGCTACTAGTGGTTTTTGAGTTGTAAGGCAACACGGTTTTGGAGGGAAGTCTTTTGACAATAATTAGGATATTTTCAGCATGAACTACTGCATTATAAACTTGCGGTAAGGTTTTTACTCCTGATTGTTGTGTCTGTAGACTTAAATCTAATACAAGAGCTCAGATATAATACATATAAGCCAAAAATATAGCTAGTATCGCAGTGGGGGGAATTCTTTTCCATGTTCTTCTAAATCTCAAAATGAAATCTAAGATAATTTATTGCTAGGTTTTTTGCATAGATGTAAATTAGTTAAGTAGAGAAAAGGAGTCAATAGATTCATTGAATTTATCTATGAATGGCTTAGCTAACGCTTGCCATGAAGTGATAGTATTGTCTTCCAGATTTCTAAACCAATGTAATATCTTCCTTCTGAAGGACATGGCTAGAATCCTTACAATAATATCTTCTTCTTTTATGTTGTGGATTACTACCAAGTTCAAGATATCCTGACATTGCTCATAATTTGTTTTCCCAAATCCATCATAACTAGGGATAGCTTTAGATACAGCTCAGGGAATGACATTCATTTGGGCTAAACTCAGAGGACCAACTATATTCCAGCTAGGATAATTCTGTAATGGATTATTAGAAGCTGCATTTTGTGCCATATTTCTTTTTGTAGGTCTTATTGGGGGAAATATTGGATTTTCTTCGAAAGGCTCTTCCTCTTCGAGGAAATATTTATCTGAACTTCTAGCAACAATAGCCCCTTTGTAAGGTAACTCATAGTACAAGTAGGAGTTAGGATTATTCTTCTTGAAATATTTGGTATACATGAAAGGTCACTGGTCTACAGGGATAATTATTATTTTTATTTTAAGGACCAGGGAGTGTCCAGGTGAACTTGCTCTTCTCCGCTTACAAGGTCAAGATAATTCACCAAATCTTGATTCCTTTGGATTGAGATAACAATAACTCATTTTATGGGTTTCGTGTTCCTTGTGAACTAGTCCCATTGAGCGTGCCAAAAACTGTTGGGCACTGAATTACATCAAGTTTTACTCAATACTATGACTGTCTATCTTCCTATTTTCTATCCAAGCTTGCACCTGATAGCTGCAGCTCAACACTCAATATTGGATGGACCAAAATAGAGTTTTTGATCCAACCTCCAGAGTAGGCTGGTTCCTTGTCAACTTGAACAAGGTGTTGAAACAATTATGCTCACTTAGGGTTTAAAGGTTAGGGTAATAAAAGGTTAGGGTTAGATAAATGTGAACAATAGTGGATGGATAGGCTAACATCATTGCACCACAATAAAAAGCTCTAAAAAACTAACCCAAAGACACATAACTCAAATCAATATTATCATAAATTAGATGACTCTTTATTCATTAATGCACACTAAGGAATTATTACAGACAATGATTTCAATATCCAAACAATGATAATACAAATAACAAAATTCATCAATATCTAGATTCTATAGAAATGCACTTCCTAAAAATAAATATCAATCTTAGAAGTAGATTTCAATTACTTCAAAAACTAGTAATATATTAATTTGGCATAAACTAACCACTTAATTATTCACAGAAATGCAGCTAAAGAATTTGAACCTCTAATATCAATCATGAAGATACAAATTTTTAGGCGAGGATCATTGTAATTCTCCTTGCATTAGCTCTTGGGAATATTTACAGTAGCACAGGAAAACACACTAGAGTCAACCCTTAAAAATGATGGTTTGACCTATACTTATAGTTTTGCAAAAATTAAAATTATCAAGAACATTACAAAGATAAAAAATTTGACAATGTAGTAGAGAGTTCTTGCTGGCATTTGCTTACTGGTACACTCTCTGGGAAATCTGCTAAAAGTGATCTACCATTGTAGCTCAGGGCCTCTGCAACTTGTTGGGAATTTGGTGCAAACTAGAGTTTAGGACATTGGAAATAATACATCATCATTGATCTTTCTCAAAATATATCTGTCACCGTTGATTTGTAACTACCTTTGGTTCTGCCTTCTTGAAAATCCTTGACTCTTCATCTTCCTCTCCAATTGATTGTTACAATTTTGGTGAAGAAATACCTTTAAATACCTTGGATTCTTTGACACAATCCCCACCGTTGATCTCCCCCATTATATGGCTATGATTCATTCTGATATAAGCTTATTATAATGGCGGGGTGAACACATCACCATTCTACTTTTAAAAATTGATGACATCATCCTTTATATCTTAGAAGTTGTGTAATGCCAATCCAACTTTGAAATGCCTTGAAGGCTAAGCGGGATTGAATACACTCTTTATTCTTCATGCTTCTTCATTATCCACAAAGTCTTCACAAATACACACAAAAATATCGATGATGTCATCACATCTTAAAAAAATTTGCGGATTCCATTTCGAGCTAGGCAAATACATTGGTGTATGACCTTCATTTTGGACCTACCATAATGTAAAAGAACTCTTCTTCCATTTCGTGTCGTATTTAGAGTAAAACACTTCTTATCGCCATTTCAAAAAGGAGTTATCCATAATATCCATTGTCGCCAATCCGCCTCTACTATGTTTACAACATTCGACCTTGTCACCATTATGGAAAAAATACTCTGCGTATTCTATGGAATTGTGTACTCCAACACTTAGATGCTCATGGGATATTTGAAATATCAAGCAGTTGCCAATCCACAATTTTTCCCTCTTGATGTCATCCTTTATCAAAATATTGTGTGGATTCGGGACGCGTCACTAGTCCGGAGTGAAGAACAAAATAAATCATGTGGAATCACTCTAAGTGTGAAAATATGCTAATTTTTAGGCAGTATCGTACCTCCTATCATGAATCCGCTCCAAAATACACTGTGAGATGTGTGGAATGAGGAATTTGTGATAGGTAAAATTATGCAAATTTTTCTAATCATGTGGCCATTTTGGGCCTACAATTATACCTTGTATACATCAAAATCCCATCACAGTTTAAACATTAAAATCTAATTTTAGCACAAGGAAAGATGAAACCTACAAAGTGGTCTAGGTTACCTTAACCAAAAAATTTATCTTGCTCATCCCCCTATGCGAATGGTTCAAAGATGCTGATAATTGACAAAAGGACAAGTTCCTCCTTACCCAAAACAATCAAAATCCCTTGCTTCACATCAAAATTGGGGTAAGTATCTGAAATTAAAAACCAACAGTGATTATTATCTCTTCATAATATGCAAAAAGAAATAAGTGGTTTTTACCATTAGAAAAAAGTAAATTAAATAGTGGTTCTTACCACTACCAAAATCCATTGCTCAACATAAACAAAAATGAGCAACTCCCTATAACAATTTAAAAACAAAAGAAAATAAGGGAGTATTGAACTTGAATCCCTAGAATTCTTAGCATTAGAGAACCATAAGGTGATCTTCACTACAGGTTGGATGGCATCAAGCCTACTTGGTAATGATGGTATCCTTACACATGATGATATGTATGTCATAGAAGCAACTTGCTTTTGTACATACCAATGTTTGCATGCAGATGAGCTACCTTTTGGTAGCCTATATTTCCTAGTGGTCAAATCCAACTAAGTACAAAACTCAGGATAATGATACTCATAGGGTTATCCTCAGTACAGATGGTCTACATCAATCCTGTTTGGCACTAGGGTATCTTTATGTGTTATCATAACAATGAATCCACATGCACACACAGTGATATTGAATATCTTGGTTATATTAACAAATTCATACTTTGTTAAAAAGTCTTCCATGTTTACTATACAATTTTTTACTAGGTAACTAAAGTGTTTGAGTCTCCTAAAAATCACAAATGCATCATTAACATTATACTATTCATTTAATTTCACATCATGTTTTTATGTATTTGTCCAAGTTACAATTACACAAGTTATTACATAGCATCATGATAATATTAAAATAATGATATGAATTTTGTACAAACTATGGTGCTAGAATTTAATGTGTCAATTAGTAATAATCATACATCATAAAAATTAAACAAATCATCCATTTCATTGTGCATTTACATATCTACATATCATCAAATCACATCATATTACAAATACATGCATCCATGTTAGACATACATCATAACATCATAAAAAAAATATAAGAATTGCATACATTTCATAAAGCAGTAAGAAACACATGATGATAATAGAAAACTCATCTATATATATGTATGGAGTCAAAACTACATCATCATCCATAAACTACCTATAGGCTACAATAAACTAGGTCCTCAGACCTCATAAGTCCAAAAATATCAAAAATAACCATCAAAGTCTCAACTACCATGGTCACACAGGATCGATATTATGACTCTCACCCCCACCCTCAGTTGTAGTCCACTGAGAACTCTTGGATCTGCTATCACTTGACCTATATAGCTTTCATGTAGAGCTAAGAGGCCCCATCTATGCAGAATACTATCTTGTAACACTCCTTTGACTCTGGCATGACCCACTAGCAGATGAAATGTCTGGTAAGCACCCCCTAAGATGCACTATCTCATCCTCTAAATCATCAGTATAAGTCTGCTGCTATCGGAAATCATTCTAGTAGATCCCCACTAAATACTTAAGTTGTACCACCTCCTCTCGTAGCCTAGTCATCTCACCACTACTAGATCCCCCATGGCTAGGGCTTTGTGCCCCAACCTGTGCTTGAAGAGTAGTTATCTCTAACTCTACACTCTGCACCTAATCCTGTAAGAGAGTTATCTCCTCTACTTGCTCTCATCGAACTATGATAATTTCACCCTATAGCTTAGTATTCATAGCATCTCGAGATGCTAGCTATGCTTGCATCCCTTGATCATCAAATTCAGCCTCACCAAAATCACCCCAAACATCTCCTAATTCAATGAGCTCTATCCACTCATCTGCTACACGATGATGCACATGTCGCTCACCTATGTTGGCATCCTCATCATCTGGATACTCATCCTAACCCTCCATATCTGGAGCATCCTTGGGTACCTTCTCTACCACCATAGTTGTAGCCCCTCCTAGTGGCCCCTCTCCTTGCCACTACCATGCCACCCACCAAGATTCATACTCCTTTGTAATCCTAGCATTGTCAAACTTTGAGATGTCTACTAAAAGATCTAACTCCTATCCCAATGCCTCAACTGTAGGCTATCTAAGAGTTATCTCATCATAGTGATGTCAATAAGTCATTAGCTCACTAGGTAACCCTTGGCATAGCCCAAACTATCATAGGACTTAAGCATAAAGGAAGTAGTCTAACTCAGTATTGTGTTACCCAAATATCCATCTACCTTGTCTTGTTTTGCATAGTTGTGTCTCAGCATTAGCCCATACTGGACAATCTCTATAATGTCTCCAGGTAATTTCCTCTACCCTAAGTCATGTGAAGGACTCTACCTAGTGCTCAACCTCACCTACAAAGTGATGGCTCTGACCTATCTCCTGGACCCATTGTCATAGTATCCTGTAGCCTATATCCCTATCAACAAGATGTGATCAGGTCATACAAGGCAGTCTTTACGATCGATCCATGGTAATGTGCTACCATCCCCAAACCTATAGTAGTGAGTTGCACCCTATGCTCTTACACCCTCAGGAGTGGATCTCATATAGCTCTTCATATAGGTGTGCCAATAATGTAGTACCCCAAGACATCTCTATAGGATCCTCCTCAATGCACTCCATAAGTATTAAAATCAACTCTATAAGGTTCCAAGGGAGCTTGGCTCTTGATGATTTTGGAAGCAACATGTTGGAGATCAAAGTCATCAATAAGGAATACCTAATACCAAATACATCAGCTCCAAACCATATCTCTACTAATATCCCTCTACTGAGAAGACCACCCACTACCTCCTCCCAGTGTCTCCCAAATTACCTTTGCATCACTGCATCTCTCTAGTCTTGATGAGTGGATACAATAGGGTGCCCCTGTATTAGAATGCACAATATATGATAGACATCCTCTAAAGTCATTTTCATCTCTCCTATAGGTAAATGGAAAGTGTTGGTGTGAGGATCCCAAAAGGCTATCAAGGCAATCAAGTAGGCTCGGTCACCTACACAAGGCTCTAACCATGTCACATACTTAATTCCAATGGCATAAATCCATTTCTAGTTGTCCTCTATCAACATGTCCTTAACAACCTAAAATAGATTCGAAACTCGATATTTACTATTCACGTCCTGACAGAACTAATTATCAAAAATGCACTCCTAAAGCATAAAAAAATTTCAAAAAATATCCAAAAATAACCAAAAAGGGCCATTTTTACCCCAATTTTGTGACCATCCCACCCAGGGATGGCCCCTAAATTGGTAGTTGTCCCACCCAGGGACGACCCCCAAAATTGGTTAAAATAAGGTCATTTTGACCCCTAAATTAGCCATAAAATGCAAAAAATAGAAAAATAATGATAAAATAATGCATATAAATAATAAATAACTGCTTGCATTCCTATATTTACCTATTATTAATGTTCCTTAACTAATATTTAGTGTGCATTATGGAAAAAGCACCAAAAATTAATATTTCATATTAAATAAAGAAAGAGAGGAAACTATAGTCCACACCTGTCTTCCACCAGCTCCACCATTGGACGAGTCATGTTGCTGGCTCATGGTTATTATTGGATGTTTTGGTAATGCTTTGCTTTGAAAAATCAGACTGCTATTCCTTACCTCTCAAATTCCTAAGCCAAACATGCACAAATGAGCTCACTTGCCTCATTTTGGGCTTATATAACTATAAAAAGAGCATGGCCACTCCTAGGTAGGATGGTTAGATATTTGGTTGGCCATCCCACGCAAGGAAAACCATGGAATATGCAGCCATCCCACCCAGGGATGACCACCATAAAATCACACAAAAACAATTTAAAAACATTAAAAACAGGGCCAAAAACCCACCAAAAATAGGTCCAAAATGGTTTGAATTAACAAAGGATCAAGATTAAATCCAAAATATTCATGGATGCTCTAAAAAATATTTATTTCACTCTCCAAGAAGGCTATTATGTCTAGACCACTCCATGGGAATGAAGCATTTAGGCTCTCGCTTCCATAAATCATCATTAAAATGATCAAAATCCTAGCAGAATTGATAGAGTTTGCAATGGGTAAAACTGATGGTTATTCCAATTAAATCATATATGTCAAGTGATTCTTCACTTTATCATTGGTCATGTCCTCATTGAATCTTCACTTTATGGGGTAGTCATAATAAATATTTCATAATCAAATCAATACTTAAACACTCAAAAAGTGCATTTTTCATACATTCAAAAGAATCATTACCAAAGACAAATTTGCAAGCCCATGTTGGGGCAAACAATCCGTAAACACAAAAAAAAAAAGGCTTGGCATCCTTGAAGCCTTAGTAATTCACCCTTGAAAAGGCTTACAAGGACACAAGGAACCAAGACCAAGTATACCTTGAGCCTGTACAACTGTCACTATAGTGTGGCTAAAAGGTATACCAAAAGCAATCCTTAGAATATGTCCAAAGCAAGGATTCCAAGAATGTATGCTCTTTCCATAATAGAGGCATCCAAATTTGGTTAGGTTAATGAATAAACTCAATTATTTAATAATGTATTCATTTATTTTAGCTCAACGCTCTATTGCACACAATGCATCTCAAAAAGGGGTATCTATAGATATTAAAATCATGTAAATCAGATAAGACTATTATGCACCACTCTTATCGACATCATATGACCCCATTGGGAAACCCTCAGGGGTTAATTAGGGATATCAACTAGTTTTAGGAAGGTTTGGCCCACTTTTGGGAATTTTGGGGGCATATAACCATGACCGTACCCCCCAAGGATGGTCATAGTTGGTGGCCATCCCAACGAAAGACAACCATAAATAGTCGTCCTTAGGTGGGATGACCATCAACTAGATCCAAAAAAGTCAAAGGGTAGGAAAATGAAAGTAAATTACTACCATTTATCCCACCCCAATCACCCACAATTTATTGGGAGGCTATCACAAACATCAATGCCTACAAATTGGAGGTCCCAAAGAGGTAAGCTCTTCCACCCTATGCATGGCAAGGAATTGACAAGTGGCAACACTTGCCCTGCATGATAGAAATTGTCCCTTTGCACATTTTCCCTATTTTGGCTATAAATTGAGATGCTTTCACCCAATTTCAAAAAGAGATAATAAAAAGCTTTGCTCATGAAGTGCTACTCACATTTGTCTTTACATCTTACCAAGTATTTTCATTGAAAACCTCTTCATTCGAAGGCACTTTCAGGGGCATCCCAAAATACACAAAATCGATTCCAAAACCTATCAAATATGATATTTATTAAACCAAATCTTATGATAAAACATTTAAGATAGTTCTAAGTCAAATCCCCTTGAAATTGGTGCAAACACCACCTAGTTTGGGGACCATCCCTACCAGGGATGGCTAATAGTCCTAGTTGCACTTGCTAAGGACAGTCACAAAATGGCTAACAATTTTGATGCAATTTCATGATAGATCAATTAGAAAGCATTATATTAGTCTTTTTTTCAGTTTTGGTTAAGTTTTGAGTAGATTTTATGGATCAATTTAGGTTTTTGTGATTGCAGTCTTAGTTGTTCCTGCCAGGAATGACCACAGTTTTTTTATCATAATTTCACTTAAATTTATGCTCAGATCCTTCCAAAATCATATTAGTAACATAATATTAAATTTTCAAGTCATTTGGAGTTGTTTTGATTTTTCAAAAATAAGTTTTACTCTTTCTAGATGCATACTTTCTATGGTTTTCCTAGCTTTTATCACTAAATGCATATGCTATTAATAGTTTTCAATCTATTGTGTGTAGGTGAGGGTATTCTAGGCATGATGGAGAAGCTAAGAGGTAGATTACAAGAAGCCCGATATTAGATCTCAAGTTTGGGTTATGAGAAGAACATTGAAACATGCCATTAAGCTCTTGAAGGGATTCAATCCTTTATAATTTGTAATTCGAAATGTATCAAAATGATAAGACCTCAAAGGGGATGTATTGTAACCTTTTGGAATTTATGAATTTATAAATACAAGGAGAAATCCCCCCATTTTTACTAAAAATTATTCGTCATTTCAATAGTTTACATATTTTTCATCTTTCCTTTGCATGCTTGCTTAGATTCAATAGATAGCATTTCAGATCAATTGTCTAGGCATACCGTTGTTTTTGCTTCTTTCAAATACGAAGCTTTACAAAAGTACTAGTGGTTGAAAATTTCCATTATCAATCCTTCTTAAGAAAAATTTGGGTTCCAATTACTCACTCTATTTGTCCCTAGTGAATATGATGAATTTAGAGGAGCACCAACAAAGTTGAAACAAACATCTACAGTTCAAGATTACCAAACCCAATTTGATAAATTGGAAAACAAAACTAAGGAGTTGAATGAAGAGTTTTTATGAGTTGTTTCTTCAATGTCTTGAAGTATGATCTTTAGACTGAGGTTAAAATATTTAAACAATAAACAATGATGTAGGCTATCATCTTGGAATAGTTGGTCAAATGTAAATTCTTAGCTCGAAGGAGGATGTCTAAATTTTCACAAATTAAACCATCGTTTCCTCCCAATTTCACAACTCATAATGAAAATAACATCGTTCCCCATAAACATTTGACTATAAAATAAATTGAAACACTCAATGTTTGTACTACAATTATGATAAATAAATATATTTGAGGGCATAGGTGTGCACAAAATAAATTGTTCCTCATAGATACCAAAGATCCAATCAATAGTGACCAAAGTGATGATGAAACAAAACTAATAGAAGATCCACCCAAAACTGAGGAAGAAGTACATGAAGCACCATGGGCAAAAATTTCTCTACATGCACTTATCAGGATTACTACTCCCCAAACCATGAAAGTTGTTTATTTTTTCAAAGACCAACATCTTACAATCCTTACCAATTATGAAAATACACACAAATGTATTGATCCTTGAGTTTCTAAGTAGGCCAATTGTTACATACACACATATAATTCCTTTGAGATTGTGGTGGCCAATTGCTAGGGAATTAGGAGTGTAATTTAATAAATTTTAGTTTTTATAAGGATTAAGGGCATCATTATCATTGAATGCACCTTTATCTATTCCATGTCTTGTAATACCTATTATAGACATATGTTATCAATGGAATATCAAGTTTTGTGATTATCTTCTTATTCATGTGTCTGTTGTAATTTTATCCCATATCACCTGCTCAACACCTTTGAATTTGCTCAAAAATGAAATGAGACCTTGGGCTTCTTAAAAAGAGTTGGATAGGGGATCAAGCTGTAAGCTTGAAGGTTTGACCAGAGCCATGACAAAAGGGATAGGGAAATAGAAACAGATAGACTAGAACACTTGAACACACAACTTCCTATCACCTAGAGTATTTGAAGATAGATGAACATGGATAAAAATGATAAGTTTCATCCCAAAGTAGAAGATATAGAAGAAATTATCGCGTAAGTCAACCACCCCAATGGTAAATATTGCATAGGAGGCTAGGTAATTGGTATGTTTCCACAGGGAAGTGATAGTGGGTGATTCCAACACAACACGAGGGTGATCCAAACACAAAAAAATAGACTGAGGAAAGAATGAGTGAGGGTATAGATAGAATTATGTTTCCCAATATTGGATACTAGCAAGAATAAGTTCCCTAATGACTTGACATACCTGACTATGGACACACTAAATCAATTACACAACGGAAACCCACTTTGGGACTTGACATGCTTGAGAATAAATCGACTGATAACCAAACAACACCAAAACCAAAATTTGAAATTTATGTTCTTCTCATGAAGTATTGTAGTGTAATGGGTCACACTGGAGAGACTAGACCCTTCATTGAGACAACTAGTCTATAAAAATCTGTAACCATGACTTTCACATATCATTAGAAATAACATTTGAAATTTCTTGAGGACATTTTTCTTGCCAGATGGATAATATTTTTTGTATAGCTCCCATGTTATCCAAGATATTAGTATGCTTGTTAGCTTCATGATACACATGGTTGATAGAAAACCTGCTGAAATTTTGAATCATTTTTTTAGCTTCTTGGATGACAATCCTCATATTCCAAGAGGTAATATTACCGGTTTTCATGGCATTGCTGATATTTAATGAGTCTCCTTCAATCTGAAGACCACCTTTGAAGTCCTTGAGAATTTCTAGCCCTCTCCATAAGGCACACCCTTCAATGAAATGGTTGGTATGGAAACCCAAATACTTAGCATAGGCAATAATGACTTACCCACTGTGGTCTCTAACCAGACCACCCACACCAGCATCTTCTAGATTATCTTTGGCAACTCCATAAAAATTGTGTTTTAATCACCCTATAGGGGGATGAATCCACTGAGCACCATTCCTGGGGTGGGGAGATAAGGAACTAGAGCTAGAGTTGTAAGGAATTTTAATAGACTATAATAAAGCGTACTCCAACCCAGGATCAAGGAGTTTGGGACATGGAAAAATATGGGATCTCTCCACAACAAAGGAAATAGCTCTATTGGAAACTGAGATAGGATCATTTTATGAAGAAGAAAAAGATCTATTGTTTCTTTCAAGCCACAATTACCATAGGATGTGATGAAGGCACACTTTCTATAAGGAGGAAAATCTAGGATTTTTGAAGGGAGTAGGCAATTAAAGAAAAATGTTAGACAAGGAGTTTGGATGAACCCAAGATATATGGAAAGTGGACAAAATATGACTCATCGTGTAGTGTTTTAATTATGAAGTTTCTTGTTATTAATGAGTTGAATCCTAATGAGTTCATGAAGATGTATTATTTATTTGTGATTCATGGTGGAAAATGGTTAGGTTAGTCATTTACTTACTGATGAGATATTGGACCTTCCATCCTTATTAGTGATTGTTTTTGCTTTTTAACTACATATTTTTTTGGAATATATTGTCTATATCTTTAAGGTATTTTGGGAATAATGATAAATTTAGATATTAGGCTATTCCTAAATGTATCAGATATGACTTGTTATTTTATATAAAAAAAATTAATTTAGTGTTTATCATATGAACATTCATAGAGTAAGCATACTCTACTAGGCTAAGTATGACTAAATATGAGTAGTTCAAGAAGATTTAGAGTTTGGTTGGTCTTAATTCCACCTTGATATATGGTGTGAATTGATTATATCTAGTTCTTCTCCATATTAAATTATATCTTTTATTATGAAGGTATTTTGTATAAATGGGTTGGCTTGTCACAAAATAAGCCTTTAAATATGACCTGAAATTAGTACACATGATTATTAATTTTTCATTAGCTTATAGAGGATGAGAAAATGGAATCTATTTGAATTTTTGACTTAGTAATGGAATAAATTTATCTGTTCACTTTTTTTTCAAAAATATTGCTTTATATTTTATAGTGATAACATATCTTGAGCAATTCATCTTGTATGCTAGTGGTATATGGAGTTAAAGGGCTAAGGATTAGATATTAAATATTGGGATTTTGTTCTTATGCTTTTAGTTGTAATGCATTAATTCATAATATATATTAACTAATCTATATAATATTAAAATATTAATATTCCTTATCATGAATTTTATATGTATATTTTTGTTGAAGCCTAGTGCATGGTTTATTACTTATGTGTATTATACTTTTATAGTTGACAAAATTCAATCATTACATTGAAATAACTTTCAAAACTATAATTTTTCTATTATTTGCGTTAATCTTGCAAGTTAATATGCTTTCCAACGATAAATTGCTATGATAAAATCCTTTTGAAAATATTTGTGGAATCTTTAATGTATTTAAACTTAATATGGATTATTTATTCAAATTATTTTATATGATACCTTCTAAATATTATATGATTTAATGGCACAAGTATCCTAAGCAGTATTTAAATTGAAAAGGATAAAAATACTAACACATCATGTTAAGCTTTTATTGTCAAATATTTTAAACAATGTTAATATAAATGAATGAAGATAATAACACATAAATCAAATATTTTAATATTAAAAATAATAATAATAATTAAAATAAGACATAACGGTATAAAAGGCCACCATATCTCATAATCATTATCACCAATTAAAAATTTAACTCTAAAAAATAATAATAATAATTAAAAATATTTTTAATGATAGATATATTTTACATTAAAATTTTTTATATATATGTGTGTGTACATACATACATACATACACACACATATTGTAGAGATACAATATAATTATAAAAATTATTATTACAAAAATATATTAAAGAACTACTGTTCTTTTTTTTTAAGTGGGTTATATAGGATTGAATGGTCAACACTCATACTATCTACAAATAAATATAGGAGAGGATAAGTTCTTTTGGGGACCTAATACTAAAAAAATATTTATTATTAAAAAAAAAATTACCGTTGAAAGAGATAAGGAGAATCAGAATTTTTCCTCACATAGATTTTGCATTTAAATTTATTCTGTCGAAGGTGCTTTTATTTCTTTGGTTAGCATTGCAAAATTGTATATTGATGGTGTATATTCTTAGAACAAGAGAGATGATAATTCCTAATAAGTGTTATTTATGTTGTGGGGATGAAGAGATAATTGATAATATTATTTTCAATTGCTCCCTTTATGTGGAGGTCTGGCATGTGCTTCTTCAGTCATTTAAAATTAAATGGGTGGCAACAAAGTCTTTGGAGGCCTTATGGGAAAGCTAGGTTAACCCTTATCATAGCCCCTAATTAAAGAAAATTTGGATCTTTGTCTTACCTCATTTAATTTGGTAGATATAGAGGGAGAGGAATAAATGAGTGTTCCATAATAAGGCTAATAGTGTAGAGGTCATTATCAAGAGTATCAAAGCTACCATTGCTAAAAATATGGCTATTAATATGGAAAACCAAATCTATGAAAATGAGTTAGAGGAAGAAATAGTAGAAAATTTGGTATTGCTGAGATATATAGGGAATCATATTAGCTAGCCAAAGAGAAAGGTTAGATGGAATCCTCCCCCAAAAGTGGGTAAAACTTAATTTTGTTGGAGCCTCTAAAGGAAATCTAGGGAAGGCTAGAGGAGGAGGGGTTTTGAGATCTAGGTCAAGGGTAGGGATATATTGTTACATAGTGATATTTGGCCATACATAAAACCATGTAGTAGAGGTGAGATCCATGATTACAAGAGTAAGGCTTGTAAAAAAATAATGTTAAAAAGCTTATAGTGAAAGGGTTTTCTATGAATATCATTAACAATTTGAATGACATGTAAACTGCTAGTTAGATCATCAAAAGTATTATTTAGGATGTAATGAATATACTATCAGGTATGGATTCATTTGTGATCCAACACATCTATAAGGAAGGTAATATTGTGCGTAATGTTATGGAAAATATGGGAGTTCATATGGATGAATACAAGATGTGGAATGATGTTTTCCTAGAGGATTTGATGATAATAACTCTAAAAGAGGAAAATGCTTATGATGTTGTTGAGTTAGAAGATTCAAAGCCTTAGGAGATTTGATCACTACAAAAGATATTTTAGCATGGGGCTAGTTTTCAATGAAACTAAATTGATATTTAGGAGTTGATTATAAAATGGTGCATATTAAATGAAGTCTAGGAAAAAGCTTTTGAAGTTATTAGAAAAGGAAAAATTGAAGATCTAATTCGAAGATAATAGAGAATTGATTAAAGCTCCTAAATATTAAAAAAAACCACATGGATTGGATTTAAAAAATACTGAATCCCCATGGGATAGAGTTAAATATAAATTGTTATATCTAAGGATGCAACATGCTCCTTTTTAGTCCAAATTTTATAATATGTAGGTGTTGGAAGTGAATTTTATCTTCGAAAAATGTAAAAGGTTTGGGACCCTTTAAAAACCTCCTCATTTACCATAGTAAAAAGTATATTCTCTTAAATTTCAAACTATAAAATAAAATTCCTAACACACCCATAATGGATATAGAAATAATATATGTGTCATTATTAATTAGACTTAACATGAATATTTTATGTTATCAAGTACAAAAGAACTTGGCTGGTGTTTATACTTTAGTCCTTGATGTTTATTCACTTGGATAATATATGTGGATGACAATTAGAGATAAGTAATACATAATAATCAAGGTGATTATGGGTACAAATAAATATAGCATATCAGATAAACATTTTATTTACTAGATACATGATAACAATCTTCAAGGTTGATAGGTGCTAGTACCCATTGTTTAATCAAATGGAAACAGAGGATAATGATTGATCTTCTAGATTGACTATGGAATACTAAGATAGGATAGGTACTTACAAATTCAATAAACTATAATAAGTAAAGCCATACAATTTTATATTTAGAGAAAATAATAATAATTTATTAAGATTATAAGATGATAATTTTTTTAGAGATTAAATTTTTTGTAAAACTTTATTTATAGGTAAATTTACTTGTTGATTTAAAAGTAATATATTCATATATGAATTGCTTCTCTTTCCCTTATCTTTATTTTGTCCAACTTTTTTTTATATACAAAGCATTTCTCATAAGGGCTATCTACCTCTTAAAATAGTATTTCTTGGTAAATCCAAATTTTGGGCCAATTATTTTATACTTTTGTAGGGTTACCTAGACCTTTTTTATATAAAAATAGCAATTGAATTATTAAGAATTATTACATTTTGAAACCTCCTCTTTTTGTTTTTAATTTTAACTTGTTACCTTACTTTTTGATAAATAAGTTTACTATGTTTGTTTTTTTTATCTGTTTGTTCTCATTATCTTCTAGAATCATCAATTTCTAGAAACTATTTTTTATAAAACATCCAAAGAGATAATTCCTTTAGATGTGTTCACCAAAAAATGCTTCTTTCTTTATTACATATCTTTTTGTTGCACACAATTTCTTATTCACTATTTGGCTTAGATGAACTAGATAACTTATTATTAATACTTAAACCAACATCTATATCAACATATCTTCTTGATAATTTTCAATTTTAACATTGGTTATTAGACTGGTAAAAATACTCACATTCGAAAGAAGTACTCCTAAAAATACTCACATTGGAAAGAAGTAAATGACACCTTTTATAATATTGATAAAGCTAGATCTATATAATCCATTATAAAATGTCCACATTCCTTGCAATATTGCATTACATAAAAATATTCTTGTAAACGATATATTGAAAAAAATAATTCATCAAACCTCTTTATCCATACTTATTATGGCAAGAAATTACCTATGTAAAAAAAACAATAACCCTTATAAAAGTAAATATGGGTGCATACTATTCTTGGTGATACACACACTATTTAATGCTATCAAGTATGAAAGAACTTGACTTGTATTTATACTTCCAAGTACTTGATATTTATTTTCCTAGAGAAATATAGATGGATAACAATTCATGATAAGTAACACACATACAAATAGTACATGAGATAAACACCTTGCTATAATTTGAACTTGAAGTAAAATATAATTTTTTTTATTAGTTTAAGAAGGGGTTTTAAAAGAATCCCCAAAACTTTTACAATTTTGTAAAGAGAAAACTGCTACAACCAAAAGAGACAAAAAAAAAGACAACATGTTGCTACCCCAACACAGGGTCTTACAATTAACTAAAAATATACCAAACAACCAAAATATAAGAAGACATGAAAGACACCAAAAAAATAATCTCCCAACTAGGAGACACAAACTACAACCTACAACTACAGAAGAACAAAGAGGAACCAATCGGGGATAGAGGCATAATAGATTCTCACACACCTAAAACAACTAACATAGATAAAATATTATGACATCTCATTGGTACTGATATAAGATAACCTTTAGCTCCTCAATCTCCCAAAGTATTTAAAAAAATATTAATGCCAACCAACTTGTGACACAAACCTACTAAAAATTCAATATTGAGAACCACTTGATATGCCAACATTTTATCCAATAGGATAGACCATCCAACTAACTATCTAGGTGGAAAAAGGATGCCATATTGGACACGATAAAATAATTAACAAAAAGACATACAACAACTTACATAATGACTTCCATAAAAAACCAAAGAGAAAAAATATTCCTCCTACAACTCTCACAACCAATCAAAGAGCAGAACCTAGGAGAGTAAGGAAACAACTGGACATCCAATATGAATGAAAACAACCTATGCAAAGCCATAAGGTGCATTTATAGGTCATCCATCATTCATCAATCTAGATTAGGCACTGTGGGAGTTTATCCCTCCAAATGGATAGCCCATATTGGAGCAATGTTAGGTTGGTGAGAAAGTTAGTCGCCTTGTTACCTTCCCCATATGTATGTCTTACCTTAATACTTTCCATGTCATGGAGAATCCAATTAGATTCATCAACCATATTAAAAATATTCTAGCTAAGGACTTGCAATCCAGAGATCATATTGACAATGTCTAATGAGTCATCTTCGATAATAATTTTCTTACAATCAATCGAAGGGAGAAGAATCAGCCCTTGGAAGAATTATTTGTATTTTGTAAAGTGGTAGGTTTGGGACCCGATATTTTTAGCAAAGGCTAAAATAATATATCCACTATGATTTCAAAACACACCTCCTGCACTAGCTTTTTTGAGGTTTCCTTTAGAGGCACTATTGAAGTTAAATTTTATCCATTAATGGCGGATCCACTTGGTTAAATCTCTGGTATTTCCCAAGTTTTGAATAGTTTCTTTTCTAGCTTGTCATAAACCAAGATTGGCTTTAGTGAGGGTTTCAATATTTAGGCCACTAGAATCATCCAAAGATATGACATACACATTCTCAATAATTATTGGTAAGATTTTAGTCCAAACAAAAGCAACATATTCAACAACTCCCATAAAAATCTTATTGTTTCTCTCCTTCCAAATGCCTTAGACCAATTGAGGGAGAGTAAATGACCAAAATGTATGCAACCTCAGGCTAGAAGATGGGGTGACCATTTATGAAAGGTATCAAAAAAATTGGTTGATACAACCCAATAGACACCCAGGGTATTTAGAGGGAGATAGAGGACCTCAAGTGAAAAGGAAAAAAGAAAGAAAAGTTGGTTAGTAGATTCAACATCATATCTACAAAGGTGGCACTTATTAAAGATGGTCATACCTCTTTTTTGGAGGTTATCCATAGTGAGAATATTTTTTTTGGATAGAAAGCCACAAAAAAATTTGACTTTAGAAGTAAGAAATTTATACCAAATATTTTTTAAAGGAGGTAGGTCCATAGGATCAACTTCAAAGAGGAAATAAGTAGACTTCACCAAAAAGGAGCCATCCTTCTCCCCCTTCCATAGAACAAAATATTCAACATCAGAAAATATAATGACTTGTAATCTTAGAATGTGATTGAGATAGTCCATAGCCTTTATTTCCTCTTGGTTCAATTTTAGGAAATTAATATTCTACTAATATTTCATCCCATTACTTACCTGAATGAAGTTTATAACTTTAGCTCCAAATCATGCTCAAGTTATGGGTTTCACAATTGTTACCTCAGAAATGTGAGCTAGATGAGCATCATCCATCCAAGTGTCTTCCTAAAAATATATATTTATGCCATTTCCTAGCTTCCATATATGGCTCTTTTAAATGACATGATGAATCTTAGTGATACCAAGACAAAATATTGATCTTGTAGAGAGGGGTAGATCAACCAGAAAGTATCTATTTTGAGAAAGATGTTTGGTTGGTAGAATGTGGATCCAATCAACATTCTCATTATTAAATAATTTCCACCCTTGCTTCACCATTAAGGTGATTTTCATGCTCTTAAATATTTTTAGGCCAAGGTGACTGAATTCTTTTCTAGTGCATACATGTGTCCCATGAAACTAGGTGAAACTTTTTCTTCTCCTCATTTCTAGACCAAATAAAAGATTTCTAGATGAGCTAAATTATTTGAATTAATTTACCCGGGGCTTTAAAAGTGAGAGAAATAATAAAGGAATGCTCTGAAGGGTGGATTTAACCAATTGGGCTTTGTCATTCTGGCTAAGAAGATCCCCCTTCCAACTAGCCAATTTCCTTTGCATCCTTTTAATGATTAGGTCCCATAATTTCTCTTTCAATATCCTCTTAAATAAGGGTATCCCAAGGTAGATAGAGGTAAATTTAGTCATCCCACAATCCAAAATCTAGGAGATCACTCAGTCTTCTAGGGAAATGTTAAGGAAAAAGATTAAAATTTTTAAAAAAAATTATCTTCTAGCTTGTAGCCCTTTCAAAGGATTTAAAGATCTTCTTAATATTCATTTCTTATGGAATAGAATACAATGTGGATATAAGAGTGTCATAATAAAACTAATGGTGGGATAAAAGATCCACTAAAAGAGTTGGTTTTATACCTCCTATAGTTGATTTCACTTTTATATATTTATCTAATGATTCAACCATAATTATAAAGAGGGAGGTTGAACGGAGGTCATCCTAGCACAAGCACCTACAACTTTTAAAGTACAATGTAGTTAAACCATTGATGATAATTGAGAATAAGGCTAATGAGATACAAGAATTGATCATGCTTATCCATCTTTGATGAAACTCAAATTTGTTGAACACTTTCAAAAATAAACTCCATGAAACCCTCTTGTACACTTTTTTCATATCAAGCTTGAGAAAATCCTAGCTATCCCACTCTTATCCATAGAATGAATGAGTTTATGAACTAAAATAGCTTTCTAGAATATGCCTTTCTACCAAAAACCCACTCTAACTTGGGTCAATAATTCTAGGGATAAAAAGCTTGATCCTTTTAGCCAAAATGTTCATCAAAAACTTGTAGATGGTATGACAAAGGCTAATAGGCCTGAAGTCACTAAATACCTTAGCCCTTTCAGATTTTGGACAAATTACCAAAAATTTAGAGTTTACATCCCTAGAAATGGTGCTAGACCTCTAAATCTCTTTCAGGGCATCTCCTATGTTTTTTCCCACAATGTGCCCAATTTTTTATAAGAAGATTAGGGTAAATCCATTGAGACTAGGGGATTTCAAACTACCCATTTCAAAAATTGCTTTTTTGATTTCCTTGTCTTTAAAGGGGCTCAACAAGAAATATTTCATGTCTTTAGAAATCGAGTTTGGTATATTTTGTAGTAAGTGATTCTTAGTACAAGAGTCACTATCATCCATGTCACAAAGCAAGGATTAAAAAAACTAACAAACTCTAGCCTAAGTTCCTGAATATCATCTATTTTAGTTCCATCATCCTTCAAAATTTATAAAATTATATTGGAGGCTCTATGCCTTAGAGTAGACACATGGAAATATTTTATATTTTTATATCTTGGTTTGAGCCATAGTTCCCTTGAATTTTATTTCCAATGAATTTCCTCCTCATCCATAGTATTGTAGATCTCAGCAAGAACCCCTTTCTCTATATCTCTAGTCTCCATAGACTAGTCCCTAGCACTGACTGCTCTCTCAATTTCCATCAACTAAGGTCATAGATAATCCTTTCTTTGGGATATTTGACCAAACATGGTCCTTTTCTAGATTTTAATGTTTGACTTAACCCACCTAAGCTTATAAGCTATTTGGAAAATTAAGGAACTAACGAAGTCCTGAGACCACTAGTCCTTAATAGTTTCTTCTAGAATAGGGTGCTAACACCACATAACCTCAAATATAAAGGGTCTTGGAAAACTCTTGGAAGGTTGATCGAAATACATCAGTAGAGGGCTATGGTCTAGTACCACTTTAGGGTGTCATGACCCTACTTTTGGAAAACCTTCTATTTTGATGGATTTATATTTTGTTATATTGCTTATGGATAGAATGACTAGCTATATCAGTTTTATTATGCAAATTACTTATTTATTATGGAAAATATGTGATGTGAATCCTTTGTGGTATGGAGGATAATTCTATGTTTGGATCTAAGAGACATGCATTTGAAGTGAGAATATGATGTTGCTAATGAAAAGCATATTTTTACAGGAATAGATTTCTTTACGGTGGTAGAAAGAGTAGCCATTGAGAAAATAATACCTTGGGGAAATGATGTGATGGGTAAATTATCAAAAATTATGGGGAGGCAACATGAAAGAATACCTCTTTTCATGAAGATGCATATCATAAAATTGCTTAGTTGCATTTGTGTGTTATAGTTTTCTTATAATGAAATCTTATAAAGTAAAAGAATAATTATTGGTTGATATTATTACCATAGTGGATAATAAGGAAAGAACAACAAATAACAAAGCATAGTTTTTATAAACAATTTCTCTTTTGTTGTTTCGGTATGTGCTTTACTCCTGACTATTTTAGAACTCATAGCATTTATTGAAATAACATGGAAATCTAGATACGGTGTTTTCATTGGATTCCATATGGATAAGTGCAATAGATTGGATTGTTAAGGAACATTGGAAGTTAATGCACAAAACTTGGATATTGGAGTGGGTACACCAAAATAAAATAAAGCAATGGAAAAATAATTGGGTGTTTGCAAAAAAAAAAGGAAATAAAAACACTGGCTAGATTGTAGAGAGGCTTGGAAATATGGAGTTTGATGTAGCAAAGACGTGAAGGTAGAGAGCGTTCAATTTTAGTACGTAATGAAACTATTGCTTATTGTCGTATGAAATCTTCAAAATAATTTATTATTATAATAATGGGCTTGTATGTGTTCAACTATGTTTGGGTATGTCATTGATAGTTCATCATATGAAAAAAATAACTATGTTTTATACTTGGTATGTTGATAGAGAACACATCCTGCATGTACTCTTTTATAGAAAATTTTGTGTTCTTAACTTAGCACTGCCATATGAATGTATCCAATGAATCCAATTAGTAGGTTCATCTAGTTTAATATCTAGTAGTGGATTTGATATTATCGTGGGTGTTGATGTCCATGTTATGGTTGTTGGGAGGAGGAGCTAATGTTGATGATTGTTTGGTAGTGTTTTAGTGTGAGTTTTGGATCAATGGAGGATTTAAGTGTATCTTTTATTTTACTCTTGTTTTGCCATTGTCATTAATGATTTGGTAAACTTAGAAGATAGAACAAATATACTTGGTAAATACGTAGATATTTGAAAGAGAACGATTGCCTTCTAATGCTGTGATTATACCTAAAACTCTATATATGTTTGAAATACGTGTATAATGAATGCTTGCTTAATCAATGTTGTTGATAGAATAGAAGGAGATGATTAAATTGAAACTCATTCCTTGATTTTGAATGATTATTTTGGCTATGTTTGGCTCTATGCTTGTTGAGAAGCTAGAAATGAGATGAATCTTAAAGGCTAGGTTGATTGTGAATTCTTGGAGAATGGTAATTGCTTAGACATTGAAAAGATGAAAATTTGCATTCTATTGTATTTGATTATATATGGAATTCTATTTTTGAAAGGAATGTGTTTAATGGATACATTTTTTTATCATTACTACTATTAAACTAGAGATATCTATTCATTTATTTTAAATGATTATTTAAGAATCTCAAAAAGAATATTTAGAATTTGAGATTCAGTATGAATGCATAATGGGCATTCTAGGAAGATAAAAGGAGTTGCCTTTGATCCTTGTTATAAGGTAAAAATTTTCTTGGTTGGTGCTGATGTTCTACTACTGAATAGTTCTATGGACGTCGGTGTGGTTATATTCATAGGTGCAACTGAATACTGTGCCAAAGAAGCTCTACATAATAAAAATATTTTGGAACAATTTTAGCTATAGGAGTAAAACTATACAAGAAGAAGTTGATGCTCAATGATCACCAGTTGTAAGATGAACTGGCCTATTCAAAATATGGATGGCAGTTGATCTTTGACTGTCTTAATGCAACACTTCTATAGATATAAACATCTCATGAATTGTATCATTGTAAATACATCTAAAGAACACAAGCTTGTACTAAGAGGGGGGTGAAAAATATAAGATAAAATTTTGCTTTTCTTTCTAAAACAATATTATCCAATGTTATCAACTGTAATATATTTCCAAATAAGTGTTAACCAATATCATCAATAGAAATATTAAAGCAATGCACATATCATCACACACAAGAGAGAAATAGATTTAGCGTGCTTCACCCAGTGTGGGTTATATCCACAGAGAAAATTTTCTTCTAAATTTTCTCAACAAATATTTTTGGAACCAAATACCTATTGTAATGTTTATGGACCTCTGTATAAAGGAGACACAAATCCCCTATGCTCAAGTTTTTGGACCTCTACCCATAGGATACCTCTATCCCGACTGATCTCATTTGTGGACCTCTATCCATACAATACCTCTATCCCCATTGCTCGTATTTGTGGACCTCTATCCATAGGAGACCTCTATCCCCACTACTTTGGTTTGTGGACCTCTATCTATAGGATACCTCTATCCCCACTGCTCTATTTTGTGGACCTCTATTCATAGGATACCTCTATCCCCACTGCTCTGTTTTATAGACCTTTATCCACATGAGACACCTCTACTCTTAGCTCTGGTATGCTCCAAATCTAGCTCAATAGTCTACTCAAAAACTACTCCAAGCCTTTACACAAGGCTTGCTCAAATATACAATAAATTCTGATCAACACATTGCTCCAATCTACACCAAGCCTACTCACAAGGCTTGCTCAAATTTTCTCTCAACTCTTGTCCAAACCTAGTTCAAATATTCTTACAAGACTTTCTCAAATCTTCTTCAAACCTGCTTTAATTATTCTCATAATAATGCATAAATTTTCTTCACAAGATTGATCTCAAAAACTTTCACAATTATTTCAATTTCACTCAAACCAATACCCAAAATGCTTCACAATGATTATCTCAAATAACTCTCAAACTCTAGCACAAGTAGTTCTCAAACTCTAGCTCATATGTTTCCAACAATGCACACAAGTCTAATCCTTATTTCTCCACCTTATGACATATAAATAATTTCCTCAAAGCACAACCACCTTAAGGAGTCAAATTACCATACCTCAAAATGCCTTGAAGAAGATGTGCCTTCAGAACCTATTTCAAAATAATTTTCTTTTTACCACTTCAAGAGGTTAGAAAATATTCTTTTCAAAACAATCACAAAAAACTTTCCTCAAATATGTGCTTAAATATAATCTATAATTTCTCTTTAGTCTTACAAAGATAAAGATTTGAATTTTAAGACTAAAAACATCAAACTTATCTTTTCTAAGGTGTGCCAAAATGAAAATATCAATAGACTTAAATTACACCTTATTTCTCCTTTCTTAAGAAAGAAAAAATTATAACTTCCATAAAACCCTAAGACACTTTATTTCCCCTTTCAAAATACAAGATATATGCCTTTTAAAACATACACAAATCTCCCTCTAATAATTAAATTTATACACACATTACAATAAAAATTATTTCTTTATACACCTTATTCCTCCACTACTTAATTAAAACCAAATTTTTGCCTTTTATAATATCAAATAACCAGCGAAATATTTTTCTCACTAAAGCATTGATTATTCAAAAATTTGGTGCATACCTCACAACATAGGCCAGCGAAATATATTTCAAAATTTTTGGCATGAACCTCAACACCACACGCTTGCAAACCGGACATGAATCAAACTTACAACCTCTACCCATGCATTGCCCTAGCCACAACTAGGCTATCGATTGGGCAACCCCAGTAGGTGATATATGCAATGCATGCACCCAATAAAAACCCTCTTTGTTGTACCTGCTAAACAAACCATGTATTTTGCCCAACAAAAACCAACTCCAAGAGATTTGACCCTATGCACTCTGGTTCAATAGTGCCTTAGCTCCAACTGGACCAACCACCTGGTTGGGATTCAAAATAGTGGCACTTCCTCTTGTTTGTAAATTGATGTCCTCAACAACGTGTCCTCTCTTCTCAATGAACTTCACAGAAACCAATGCATGAGAGAAAATGATTTCATAGTGAAAGCATGGACATCACAATAATTTTTCATATCATAAAAACACTGGCATCACATAAACTTTTCACTTCTCCAAAAACATTAGCATCCAAATGAATTTGATAAGGTATTTATAAACATTTGCCTCCTTCTTTGAATGACATCGGTGCTTCAAAAAAAATTCTTTTAAACTCATAAATGTTTACCTCCTTCGAATGATGTTGATGCTCCATGAGATAAATATTATATATATATATATATATATATATATATATATATATATATATATATATATATATATATATATTTTAAACCTTGCTTCATAACCGTTGGTGCCAATGAAATATGTTGTATATTATAATATTTCCTTTTGAACCTTGGGCTTCTCTCCTTTTATGAAACTTTAAACCTTTGGGCCTCCTTTTAAATATTTGAACCTTGGCTTTGCAAATTAAACCTTTGTATAATATTTAAAAAATAAATATTATAAACCTTTTGTTTACCTTTAAACCTTGCAAACTTTTTCTTTTTCCTTACTCTGAGATAAAACTTGCCTTGCAATATTATCCAACCATAGAAGAATATTTCTGCCATACCAAGCTCTCTTTGAAATCAAAATTTTAACATCAATCCTTTAACATCAATGACAACACAATATGCTCAATATTTCCAAGAATATCCCCCTTTGTCATTGATGGCAACCCTTACTAACAATATTCCTTTTTCTGCAACTGAATTTCAAAACTGCTCCCCACGAGAAGCTGCTCACCCTTACTAAAATATCTCCCCCTTTGACATCAATGGAAAAGGGCTCATTTGGGTCTAAAAATAAGACTCTTAGCTCAGCCCACTCACCACATCCTCTCCTTGAGGTGATAAAATTTGGGATGGGAGTAAATCTACTCTCAACTTACAATGCTCTTCTCCTTTCTCAACTTTCTTTTTCCACTTATTTATAGTCATACCCTTTTGACCCTTTTGAGTGTCCATGTTATTGCTTGTCTTTGGAAATTTTGGAAACTCTATTCCACACCACTTAGCCTTATGCCTAAAATTACTAAAATTGTAACACCTGATATTATAGTTCTTGAATAGTGTAAATGAATTGAAATTTCTTTTGGTGAAGCCATAATTATTTCTATCATGAATCTTGCAATGTATAGCTTTGTGAACATGATGATTACATGAGAAATAATGTCCTTGAAAGAAATATTCATCTTGTCTTGAAAAATTTGGTCTCTTGGTCCTTTCTTTTCCTTCTTTGTGATGATCCCTATTTCTTGTTTGTGCATTATTTTCTTCCTCAATAATGCTTCCAATAAACTTATAAACATAGGTCTTAGGTTCTTCTTGAATTTATTCCTCTAAGACTTCTTTTTATTTTTATCTTGGCTCCTCTTTTTTTACCTCTTGACCGTATTCATATCCTAGCCGTATTTTGATAAATGAATATCTTTGTGCTTTGATAATGTTATCCAAAGATTTTGAAATTTTCCCAAACCTGTGCAGTTTATCCTTAGAATATTTCACTTCCATCCTTAGAGAAACACTTCATGCTTTAATATTTCACATTCTAACTCTTTTACCTATAACTTTTCAACCATAATGTCTTTAAATCTCCTTGCCTTAACTTTTAATTTTTTGAGATCTCGTAGAAGCTTTTCCTTTATTTCCTCGTCTTCTTGAACTTGAGCCTTCGGTCTTGAGTTCTTCTTTCTAACTCTTTTCAACTCTATGAGAGAAAAAATAAGTTCCTCTTCCAGATCAATTGTGGCTTCTTCTTATTTTTCTGAATCTTGTTCTAGGTCTTCAATTATAGGAGCATTTTATTTTTCTTCTACTTGGTCAAAAACATATTCTACTTGATCTTCAATAGGATTTTCCTCTTCCTCTTCTATTTCCAAAAATAGAATCTCTTCTTTTCACTATCTAATAAAATTTTATCATTTTCACTTGAAGAACTACTTGCTTCTTCCACATAGGAACTCTTCTTGTGCCTTTGAAAAATATTCTTCTCATGCTTGCCTTGACCATACCTATTTTTCTTTTCATACCTAAATTTTCTTTTTTCCTTCTTCTTATAATCCTGTTTCTCTTCACTACTACTATTTCTAGCTTTTGAAAAATCAGATGCATAGTGACCAAAGTTACCATAATTAAAAAATTTCATTGTATTCATATCTTTGTGTTTTCTTGATCCCTTATTATTTCTTCTCATAAATTTAGCTTCTTCATCACTGCTTGACTCATCACTTGATTATGGTTTCTTATCTTTTATCTTCTTTGAAACTTTGAATGTTGCCTCTTTCTTGGAATTTTGATTTTTTTCTATCCTCATCTTATAAGCTATGATAATTCCATGTAATTCATCCATTGTCAACTTATCAAGATCCTTCATCTCTTCTATTGCTAAAAACTTTGCATCATACCTCATAGGGAGTGATCTTAATACTTTTTTAGCAACACCAGAGTCCTCAATTTTGAATCCAAGTCCACGCATGGTATTAAAAAATTCATCAACACAGAGTTAGTATTTAGCAATATCTTCCTCATATTTCATATTCAACTTTTCAAACCTCCTCTAGTGGGTTTGAAGTTTTTCCAACTTAAACTTGCTAAATTCTTCATATATTTGCTTCAATTTGTACCATATTTCTTTTTTTGATTTGCATTGCATAACTTTTACAAACTCTAATTCACGTAATCCACTTAAGATTCCATTCATAGCCTTGGAATTATTTACATATAATTGCTTGCCATACTTATCTATGGGTGGAGTAGCCATAGATTTTAACCCATCCTCAATAGATTTCCATGTTTCATATCCTTGTGCCATCAAATAAGTCTTCATCCTCATACTCCAGAAAGCATAATTGTTCCCATCAAAAATTGAAGTCTTATTTTTTGAAGATCCATTTTGAGAAGCCATCTATGTTCTTGTAAGATATTCCTTCAAGCTATTAGAATTTTTCAAAGGAACCCACTCTGATATAAATTGAAGAACATAAGCTTATACTGAGAGGGGGGGTGAACAGTATAAGATAAACTTTTGCTTTTATTTTCAAAACAATATTATCCAATGTTATCAATTGCAATTTCTTTCCAAAGTAGTGTTAACCAATATCATCAATAGTATTAGTAAAGAAATGCACATATCATCACACACAAGAGAGACACATATTTAACGTGGTTCATCCAATGTGGGTTACATCCATGGAGAAAATTGTTCTTCTAAATTTTCTCAACAAATCTCTTGGGAACAAAATCCCTATTACAATGTTTATGGACCTTTGTTTAAAAGAGACACCAATCCCCTATGCTCAAGTTTGTAGACCTCTATTTATAGGAGACCTATGTCTCCATTGCTCTTGTTTATGGACCTCTATCCATAGAAGACCTCTATCCCCATTGCTCTAGTTTATGGACCTCTATCCATAGGAGACCTCTATCCCCACTACTCTGGTTTGTGGACCTCTATCCATAGGAGACCTCTATCTCCACTGCTCTAGTTCATGGACCTCTATCCATATGATACCTCTATCCCCACTACTTTGGTTTATGGATATTTATCCATAGGAGACACCTCTCCTCTTATATATGGTTTGCTTCAAATCTAGATCAATACTCTGCTCAAAATTTTGCCAAGAATTTACACAAGGCTTGCTCAAATATACAATAAAATATGCTCAACACACTACTCCACTCTGCACCAAGCCTACTCACAAGGCTTTCTCAAATCAACAACAAAGTTTGCTCACAAATCTACCCAAATATGTACCAAGACTACTCACAAGGCTTGCTCAAATATGCTCTCAACTCTTGCCCATGCCTACTTCAATTCTTCTTACAAGACTTTCCCTCAAACCTGCTTCAAGTCTTCTCACAGGACTTGCTCAAATCTACCTCATAACACATACTCAAATCTGCTCATAACACATACTCAAATCTGCTCATAACACACTCAAATATTCTCATTACACATGCTCAATTTTGATCATAACACATGGATGCTAATTTCTTTTTTTCCACTTCGAGAGTGATTTTTTGCATCCTTCTTGAAGGCTATCCTTAAGCTTGTCCTGAAGGCTATCCTTAAGCCTATCATGAAGAATTTTATTAATCCTATCCTTAGGTCCATACTTGGATCATATGGCATTGCTTAAAGTCTTATGAATTTTTGTTAGGTTTTGGATCCCTTGATAAAAACCCACATAAATTTAAATTTAACTGATAAAAAGAACACATGCTCAAATATGATCATAACACATACTCAAATCTACTCACAAATGATGTTCAAAATAATGGTTGTATCTCTTTTAGAAATGCTTTCTTCAACTTGGCAATTCATACATATTCTTCTTAGAAATATTTCAATAACATATAAATAATAATATATAATGCAAATGCTCAATATATTCTCTTCACATTCATTATGTCTATTGCTTTCACATGTCTCGCATTTATCAAATCAGATCTCTATTTCTTACAAATTCCTTTCAAATCAAATCACGCTAGTGTATAACTGTTGGTAATTTTGCTTTTTGCCACATTGGGAATTTTTTTGAAGTGTTTTGATACAATATTTTGATTGTATATGGCAACATTATTTCAAAGACAATTTTATATGCTCCTAATTCACGTATATATATTTTTTATTTTACTTTTGATGATTAAAATGAAGGTGTTTGTAAGTTTATGAAAATGTAAAAATAACAAAAGACTTAGTTGAAATATTTAAAGAAAAATGAAAGTGTATTCACGTTCATCCCAAAAGAGGGGCGAACGCACCAATTTCCCTTTGTAGGGGTGAATGAAGTTCTAATATCCAATGCAGGTAAAGATCAAAATGTAAGTGTGTTCGCCCTTGTTTTGAGGTAAACGTGTCGTTCGCCCCTTCTATGGGTGAATGCACCCCATGTCAGAATGCAATCATGATCACCCTAAGTAGACTGCAATTCATATTCACCATAAAGGTGGGGTGAACGTCCTATTCACCTCCCTAGGCAAACGTACCTTGGAGCACCTTGTAATCGCGTTCGCCCCCCCGGTGGGACGAATGTCCCGTTTACCCCTTTCTTAGGTGAACGAACAGTGAAGAGAAAATAATGTCATGTTCACCTTGACTTATGGGCGAACGTCCCATTCACCCTTATCAAGGGCGAATGCATTTTTAAATGGAAGGCTTATGCACACACAAGGGAAAATTAGGCGAGGCAAGGTTTGAGGTGACCGCAACTTCTGGGTGAAAGGACAAAAATTATGGTTAAATTTTTTAGGGTGCCAGATTTATGAGAATTAAATAATGGTGGTGTTGAGTAACTCATATTGTGGATCCCAAGAATGGAAGAGGTTGAATGAGAAGGATGGAAGAATCTTCCTAGTTTCCAAAGTATTAAGGCGCTCCCAAAGTATTATATGATGTCCTAATTATCTGTGAATCAGTTCCCAAGTTGCTAATTTTTTGGGAATTTTTTCCTAAAAGAAGAATCATTGTTTTAAATAGAAATGGGTTTTCAATGATTTCGAGGAGAAATTTCCTTGTTTTGTTCTTGATCCCGAAATATTTTGTTCTCCGATGCATTAAATGAAAGAGGCGAAAACCTCTATAAATACTAATCAAATTTCCACTATAAATGGAGGTTAGACACTTTGTGAGAGATCTCTCCAAGCTCTCTACATTAATACAAGTCATCAAGATTTTGAATTTGTGAGTGATATTGTGTGATTTACTTCTATTGTATGACTTCTATTTTATGCTTATGCTATTTATTTGCTGTTAAATTTAAATTCTGCATTTGGATTTAAATATTTCTGGTGAGAGAGTGAGTACTAGAGTGTTGTTCTAAAGATTGTTACTGAAAGTTTACAATTAAATTCTACTGCTTTTCCCCTGTTAAATGCTATTTCATGCTTTGGTAATTTTCCTGTTGTTATTCTACCCCAAATCTTGCACTTCATCCTGTGGCCATATTTCCCATTTCTTTCTACAATTTTTCCAATTTCTTTCCTGCATCCTTAGTCTTCTATCAGTTTAGGATTTAGTTTGGGAACCAGCCCTCTCCAGATATTGGCACGATGGACATTTCTCTCCTTTGACCTTTCAATATTGGTCGTATCTAGGGAACACAAACATAGTGTTTATTGATTAGGAAGATATTTGACCAACAATTTTTGGCATGCCCGATGGGGCTTCAAAGTTCCATTTCTAGTAGTATTAATGTTTGATGTTTTCCTTTGTACTATAAGATTAGAACATCTAGCAACTTGATTATACTCAGAAATCTCTTAATGTGAGAGTGGTGGAAGCTATATCTCATGAATACAAGATCAGAAGCCAAAAATCTGAATCATCAAATCGAGTTCTACACACATCATATTCAAAGGTTAGGAGAACATCCTCAATTAGCCACTTTTTGGTGTACCTATTCATTACCCCATATATCTCACATACCATATGTCACATCCTCACGGTTAGTTGGTGTATTTTTTGCTCTCGTAAGTCCAATTAGTACCACCACTAGTTTCCCTCCAACTCATACGACCATCGAAATTCGACAACCTACACCCCATATACCAGTCCATATGGCTCAGAATCCTTTGCCCCATAAACAACAACCACCAAGATAGTTCCTAGCATGGAATAGCTCAGGGACCTTGAACTTGCAAGCACAAAATCCGATACCCCAAGTAGCTTTGAAAGCTTTTCCAACTTATGATGGTACTGGTAAAACTGCATACGAGCAGATTCAAGATGTGGCCTCTTTAGAAACCATCCATGACATAACAGAAAAAGATATAATGATAAAGCTTCTAGTATTGTCACTCAGAGGAAAATTATTGTATTGGTACCGATCACTACAATCAGGTACTATTACCTCATGGGATTAGTTGGTAGAGTTTTTGATAAAGAACTTTCATGAACAAGTTGATCCATATTCTTTGTTACACCAATTCATGATAATTCAAATACATCTACAAGAGGATATCATAGATTTTAATATCAGATTCGTGTGGAGTTGGCAAAGAGTATCTGATGGCTTGCAGCCTACTCATGAGCAAGTTGTGTTTTATTACCTTAGGGCACTTAACATCGATATTGGTATGGCTCTACGATAGGCCAATGTGACCATGTTTCCAGACCTGTACACATAGTCTCAAAAGGTTAAATTTGATTTAATCATTGTAGGTAGGATTCCTCCAAAGACAACTATGCCAATTCTTTCTGATCTTCCTCAGTACTTGTATTCTAGCATTTTTGCAACCTATTCCATCTATGTATATAGCTCCCTCATGGAAATATAGACCACCTCATATTGCTTCGATTTCCATCCCGCAACATTTAGCTCTAGGTTTTACATAGTTACCTTTTCCATCAGTCCCCCAACTACTGATATTTATTCCTTTTCCAAAATTTCCAACACCTCCAACTCCATTGCCATTACCTGCACCGCAGGCACCCTTACCTTTTCCAACACCCATTCCACCATCTAACCCTGACCCTTTCACAACATTATTGCAAGAAGTGAAATCCAATAATGCAACATTGAGGAAAATATCTAATGAACTCACAACAGTAGTGAAGAAGTAATAAGAAGTTGAGTTTATCACTGTATCGCTCCAAATTTTTTGCATCCTTACTTTCAGGCTATAAGATCCACACCCAGAAGGGGGATGTGAAAAGGATGGGACAATACCTTGGACTGAGATGCCCTTTGAAGGTCCCACCTCTCGAGGGAGGGGTATAAGGGTGAATTTTTGGTGGATGGTGGGTTCACCAGAAAACTTTTGAATGGCAGTTTCCACGTCTAGGTTGATAGTGAATTTGATGTGTTCATTTTTATACTTGATAATTCAACTCCTAGGTTTGGACAAGATGAATCTAAATTATTCTATATGCCAATGTAGATTTAAATGAATACAAAAAGTAAAAATTAATGCTAATAACAGAGAATATGCTAGCTAGAAGGTGTCATACTTGATTCTGGATGTCTGATGAAAATTTTGAGTCTTGTAGCAGTTCAGATCATCTCAATTCGTACATAATTGTCTAATATTTCACAGGATCATCTCAAATCATAGAAGGTCATCTGAAATTAGATAGAATCATCTAAAATTAGACGAATTTGTCAGAAACCTACAATCACAAAAACAGACACAAAATACCAAATATGCAAGTGTAGAAGCAAAGGATAATGATAGAAATAATAGCAAGCATGCCTAAATAATAGATTCCAATAACAAATAAGGAAATGCAATAGATTTAATAATTGATTTTAACTTTGTCATGCTGTTACGCTAAATGAGGTGAACTCCAAGATGCATAAAACATAATAATTTAAGATAGTGTAGAAATACAATAGGAAAAATGCAGAGAAAGCTAAGGAAATGCAAACTCTAGACTCTGATTGCCCCCAATCTGGACTACAATCAAGATCGCCTCCAATCGTACGAGATCATCTGCGCTCCTCGACAAGATCATCTATAATCATCCGAGATCGTCCATGACGATCCGATCTAGCTTCGACTAAAAAATAGTAGAGTTCCTACAAGAAGATGCAAAATATAGAATACAAACAATAGTGCGAGGGAATAAAGAACTAATTCTGCAATGAAATCCGTTAACTAAGGGGTTTAGGGGGTTCAGGGAGAATCAGGGGGATAAACTAGAAAAATCTTAGTTTATATATGATTAGGAAGAGGTTAGGGGGGGTTGGGGATCATCCTAATCTGGGAGATCTCCAACAGGAAAATCTCCAACTGTGCAGATGCGTTTCTGCCCAAGTTGGAGAGGCTATTGAAACAGAAGCTAATTATGAAAATTCGGTTTTGGGACTAAATCGTCTAGATGTTCTGTTCTAGATGAATTCGTTAGATCGGGGATGATTTCATCTAATCTGTGATGATATCGTCCAACGGTCAAAAGAAATCTTAAAAAATGGTGCAAAAAATGGGGAAAGCAGGTAACAGGCAGTTTAACGGGCAGTTTGGCATTGAAATTCAAATTTTTATCTTTTATCTTTTTTCTAAGGTTTAACCATGCCAATTTTAGGGTGCTACATTTTGCCCCCTCTTTAGCAAATTTTTTGAAGAAAATGCATTAAAGATGAGTTTTTATCGTTTTACGAGAAAGCAAAAAATATACTTAATTTTTTAGATGACGATTCTTGGTCGAATCGTACGAATGCTGACTATGGTGCCCCCTCCATGTTTTTACCCAAATCAAATGTTTGAGGTAAAAACGTGAAAAAGCAAAAATGTGGATTTTTAAATAAAATTAAGAGAAATAAGATAAAACCCTAATTCATTTTTACTATTCACTTTTACTATTCTAGAGCTCTACAGAGAGAAAAATGGTGGATATAGCGCACAGAGCGACAGAGGTCTGGTGTGGGCTACGGGTAAGGATCTAATCCTAGTATATTAGGTTTGTTTTAACTTTGTGCAAGTTTTTTTGGTTTAAATTTGATTGTTTGGGGCATCACGACCGTTTTTAGGCCGTCAACGTCATCGGGACACAATCGTCCCGATTTCATTGAAATCATCCCTAGATTGTCGATTTTGTCTAAGGGCAAAATCAGAGAATTAGGGGCAATTTCGTCCAACAAGGTGCGATCCCCAAGTTGCAAAATATGAGACGATTTCATCCTCACAAAGGATGATTTAGCCCAATTTGAGACGATATCATCCAATGGTGGACAATATCATCTTTAAATTGATTTAAAATGTGTTTAATTTGATTTGAATGATTGAGTTATTAATGATTTTGTTGTTTTATTGTTTTTTTTGCAGAAAAGGTTACTAAAGAGTCAGAAATGGAAATATGGCAGATGAAGAGACGACATAGCCGCACTCGACCAAGCAGAGCGTGACTGACTAGGACAGGCCAGTCTATAGCATGTGGTAGAGATGTCACAAGTACCAATTGACATGGGGCTACTGACAGCCCTAGCAGAGAGGTGGTGTCCGGGGTCATCCTATTTCTAGTTACCGATAGGGGAGATAGCTTCCATGCTAGAGGATGTATGGAGGATCATGAGGATCCCCATATAGGGACGGTTGATGATGCCTATGGCCAATCAGGGCCAGGCGATGATGAGGCTCACTAGAGACCTGAGCTTCACCCTGGAGAAGTGTGGAGTGAACATCGAGTTGCTACGACAGATACCTGGGGTATCTAGGCTGACTCAAGTTTTGGCAGGAGTGGTTAGTGGCTTACTACTGTGCCACCAGAGTGGATGCAGACTACCGTGGGTGCTCTCAGACATAGTCTGTGACATGAGAGACCATGAGTACATATTTGCATGGGGTAGCTTTGTTCTTTGTCGCTTGTATAGGATATTGCATGGGGTCATATACAAGGGAGGTCATAGTCTGGTGCTAGGAGCACCTTGCGGTGTGGAGGCCAGTAGGGCTTCCATTGACAAGGGTTGACTGAAAAAGGCCTCAGGTTTTCTATTGGTGTTTGTAGAGGGGGTCACAATGATAGATAGATCTGTCGATGTCACGGAGGTTGCTAGATGACCTCATACTATACCAGATCACCTAGAGGCCATGGCGAGAGCACCCCGAGTTGGCAGAGAATGGGCAGGAGTTGGATTGCACCAGGGGAGTCTATTGGCTAAGGATGGAGTGAGGAGAGGTAGAGATCCACTGCTATGATTGGGTACTTTGGTAGTTCGGTCTACAGTAGGGGATTCCTTCTCTCAAGGATTACGAGTACTCCCAAAATATTTGGGATAGTACTACGCTGAGTGGGGCTCTAGATATGCAACGATTCTAGAGTCAATATGCAGACGATGCCCCCATCCAGCCAGTGGATGGTGATGACGTCGAGGTTACAGATGGCTACGATGCCTGGTACATAGGCATCCACCCTCCTCAGATGATGAGGGCATTGGGTCCAGTGCACGTTGTGGTGTGCTAGATGAGGAGGTGATGGCAGGCTGCCATTGAGGTAGTGCGGGGTCACGGGGGGAGAGAGCAGTGATAGTCCCCACATGAGAGATGCCAAAGGATGGCACGGGCTCCATAGAGGTCATGAGAGATAGGACAGAGGGAGGAGAGACTCCCTTCATAGCAGGGGGATAGACCACCATCGCCTGATAAGGGCAAGGGTGTTAACATAGGGGAGAGCAGCGATACGGTGGCTCTCTAGGATGAGGCTACCTACCTTCGAGCTTAGGTGCAGTCACTGTAGGACAAGGATACTCAACTAAGGACTCAGGTGCAGACACTACAAGATGAGACTACATGGCTCAGGGCACGGAGCGGAGGGACGAGCAGGTATGAGATAGTGCGGTCAATGATGTAGATCGCATTCTACTAGTGGGTATACTTCTAGCTAATTCTATATGGCCAGAGGGTATAGTTGCCAGCCAACATTGCAGAACCAGTCAGGCTAGGATCGACGAGGACATCCTCTCGATCGACGATGAGGACCCGAGATACAACCTGAACCTCTATGTGACCACCTCCTCTACGGTAGGGTGAGGGAGGAGATGAGGCTGAGAGCTCGAGGGCTTCTCGAGGCTAGGTGCTAGAGACTATAGATTTTGTATAGATTTTTGAGAGGATTGAGTATGCCAGGGTATAGATTGTGGCATACCAATCTAGTTTTGATATGATGTATATAATTGTTTGATATATATATAGTTTTGGTTTTGATGATATGACTTGTTCATATGTTTTTGTGATGCTTTAATGTTTGAATTGTTTGCTTGTTTGATTGGTGATTCATGTAATTATGTTGTGTGGAAATAGTATAATTTTGATGTCATGTTGTGAAATTTAAATGAAATAACCTGATGTGCATAAATTGGTTTTTTTTGTGGTGTGATTGGATAAAAATAAAATGGACTTCTAACAATAATTTCAAAGGACATTATCATTGTTATAGACCATTTCATGGAGTCGCCACTCACTCGATCGTCAAGCTCATCCCAGTATAGAAATATTGCTAAAAGTAAAAGAATGCTTAAGAGACTGCCTTAAGACTTTGTGTTGTAATGATGGAGATAATGATGGTTTGATGATTTGTTTTCAGATTTTCATAAAAATAGTATGCATGAGATACGAAAAGAAATATGATTTTTCTAGGCATAAATTCCTTAGTGTGATAAATTTTTGAACAATTCCTTAGAATTTATACCATGGTTGCAAAATTAAATGCTGACATAATGACATGAAATAGAATAAGTGTTCATTCGTTGGTAAAGCATAATTGTGTAACATAATGATGCAAGTCATATGCTTTTATGCATTTGTTTTTTTTTTAAATAAATGGAAAATAAAATTAGAACAATGGTTTGCACTAGGCATAGAATTAATAGGTATAGACTTATACCATCATCACAAAATCCTAAGAAGAAAATAGATTTTTGGTATTATGGCAAGATGAATTTGTGACTTTTGATAAACAGAAAAATAATAATATGAAGATTTTGTTTGAAATCATGTTTGTGATTTTGTGAGAAAAATTATATAATTGTTTTTATACAAAACAAAAATTCTGAAATAAAAGGGTAAATTTATTCCGAAAAAGAATTACAGAAACATTTTAAATTATCTCAAAGACAAATGTAGATTTATAAGGAATCCTCATGTGCAAATGTGAGTTCATTACCGATCTTGATTTATCATAATGATACAAAATATCTCAAATACAAATGTGTGTGCAATTGTATGGTTCATTTACCAATTTTGAGCAAGATAATGTGATACAAGTAATTTTCCTTAACCAAATGAATGTTCGTTGGCCATGATTTATATGCATGTAATCGTACCAGACTACTATGTAAGTTAGGTTATCAAGAGATACCTAATCCATAAGCTGACATAGGTTTGTACAAAAGAAGGTCGCTAATGTGATAGACATATCACCATGCTAGGAATTACCCAAGTCCAAGCGGGTTGGGCACAAACCACCTGTTATGGGGCTTACCTCACAATTTTTGAATAATTGAGAATTCCAGGGATTCAAACTCATTCACCCTTCTTTTTTCAAGGGGTAGGGAAAGGATTTTATTGCATCTTGCTTTTGCGTTTCTATTTTGCTTTTTTTTTTTGTACTTTTGAATTTTTGCTTGATATTTGAGATAATGCTGAAATATTACTGTGATGATACAAAATAAGATTTTTCTTTTTCTCTTTTTCTTGAACTTTTATTTTCTTCCTATGCTAGGGATACTTGCTCGGATTAGTTGTAGAGCAAGGGATTTTTATTCTGGGTAGGGGTGAGCTTGTCCTTTTGTCAATTCTCAAAGATTCTAGACCATGTGCATGATAGGATAGCAGGGGAAACTTTTCGCTCAAGAAACCATTTCTACTATGTAGCATCATATCGAATGTGCAATGAAATCATTTTAATGTGAAAAGATATACTTGGTTCAAGTAAATAACAAGATCAGTTCTCTATGCTCAAAACTTTATTTAATGCAACTATGGACTTTGATATAAGAGATATGAATAACCATACCAAATAAAATCAAGATATTTATTCATGTGAAAGTGTGGGATTCCAAATAAATTCTAATTTATCCAAAATAACTGAAAATATAACTGCAATACTTCACAATTTGATAGGTATGAAAAATAAAATATTTTTTTGAATGTTTTTGATGATTATGATGTTTTTGATTTTAAATTATGAATTGAAAGAAATACAAGGTGATTGTTTTTTTTTTTTTTTTGTTTTATATAAGTGACTAAGGAAATAGTATGCAAAACAAATATATACAATGATGAAATGACCAAATTTTATGCATAGTAACATTTAAGGTGCATAATGTTCATAGGTTCTTTAAGCTCTTTACCATTTAAATTAGATAATTTGTATGCTCCTGATCCAAATTTAGCAGTGATGACATATGGTCCAAGCCAGTTGGGCTCAAATTTACCTTTAAGGTTTTTAGTTGCATTAGTATTTTTTTTATTTTCTTTTAAGACAAGGTCACCAATCTCAAAGGATCGGTGATGAAATTTCTTAAGATATGCTCTCTTAAGCTTGTTTTGGTAGGCACAAAGATGCTCCAAAGCATTGATGCGTTTTTCATCTAAGAGTTCTAGCTGACTAAATCTACCAGCACGATATTCATCCCATACTTCAGTATCGTGAAGTAGTAGATCTAAAGAAGGAACTTCTAATTCAAAGGGAAAATTGGCTTCAGCACCATAAACCAAGACAAAAGGTGAAGTTCCAGTGGGGGTTCGAACACTAGTTCGATAGGCCCACAAAGTAGGATATAACTAAATGTGCCAATCTCGACTGGATTTATTGACCAATTTTTTGAGAATTTTGATTAAGGTTTTATTAGATGCTTCTACTTGGCCATTACCCTGAGGATAATAGGGAGTGGACCAAAGATATTGAATTTTATATTTTTAACATAATTTTCTAACATCTTTATTTTTTAAACAAGTTCCATTATCTGAGATGAGATTGGCAGGAATTCCAAACCTACAAATAATTTGGTTAAAAATAAATTTGGAAACTTGTGTTCCAGTGCAAGAAGCTAATGGCATAGCTTAAACCCACTTCGTGAAATACTCGGTGGTGGTTATGATGAATTTGTGTCCATCGGATGACATAGGATTGATTTTTCCAATGATGTCTAAGCCCCATTTTGAAAAGGGCCAAGGAGATGAAATAGCCTGTAGTTCTTGTGTAGGTGCATGGACAAGGTCATCGTGCTTCTGGAACTTGTCTCAATGTCGCACATAATTATGTGCATCATTTTCCATGGTAGGCCAAAAATATCCTATTCGAAGGAGTTTCTTAGCAATGGCGCTACCACTAATATGTCCCCCACAAGATCCATTGTGGGCTTCATTCAAAGCTAATCTAGATTCTTCTAGATTCAAACATCACAGTAATATGCCTTCAAAATATCTTCTATACAAGGTATTACCAATAATCACAAAGCGACTTGCTTGTCTATGTAATAACCTGCACTGGTTGCTAGTACAACCATCAAGGAAGGTTCCATGTTGCAGAAACTTAAATATATCAGTGTACCATGGTTTAGGAGTTTTTCGTTGATGAGAAACACATCCAAAGGTTCTAAGCATGATTTTCTTGAAGCGGGTTCCTGGAGTCGATGAATAATGATGGTAGCATATTCATCGTCTAACTCCAAGGGTAAAAGAGATGCAGTTGCAGCCATAGCGTCAGCTGCACGATTTCTAGTTCGAGGAATAGCTTCCAAAGTAACTTGATCAAACAAGGATAATAACTACAAAACATATGCTTTATATGGGTGTAATTTATCATCTCTGGTCTGATAAACATCATTAATTTGATTTATGACAAGTTGAGAGTCATCGAAAACAAATAAATTTTTAATTTTGAATGCCAAGGTAGCTCATAATCCAAGGATAAGAGCTTCATATTCAGAAGTGTTATTGGTGCAAGCAAATGTTAATTTAAAGGATAGAGGTATAAGATGTTTTTGTAGAGATATTAAAATAATACCCTCTCCAGCCCCACTCATGCATTGGGCTTCGTCAAAGTATAGGGACCATTGCTCTGAATGGTCTGCCTCTAGTTTAAGGCATTCATCAAGAAACTCAATGATGAGGGGATGAGTAGATTCTAAGGGTGTAGCAGCTAATTGATCTACTATGATTTGACCCTTAGCAGACTTCTGTCCTATGAATGTGAGTTAAAATTTGCTTAGCGCAAGAACCCACTTGGCTGTGGGACCAGATAAATACGATCGACTCATAAGATATCGCAAAGGATCGAATTTGGCAATAACATATGTTTTTTGACTAAGCATATAATGGCGTAGTTTCTGTGTAGAAAATACGACTGCTAGGCATAATTTCTCTAATATGGTATAGTGAGTTTCATAACTGATTAAGGTTCTGCTAATGTAATAATTAGCACATTCTTTCTTCTCATCGTCAAGCTGAGCTAACATAGCTCCTAAGGCAGAATCAAAAGAAAAAATATACAAGATAAAAGGACGATCGGATCTAGGTGGGGAAAGCACTGGTGGTTTAAGGAGATATTGCTTAAGGAGTCCAAATGCTTCTTGGCATTCTTTGTCCAAATGAAAAGAGACATATTTCTTAAGAAGCTTAAGAAAGGATCCGATTTTGTCTACCAACTTGTCAATGAAGCGGCGAATAGCTTGAAGCTTACCTTGTAAACTTTGTAATTTCGATATATTGGTGGGTGCGGGCATATCTATGATAGCCATGATCTTGAGAGGGTCAATTTCAATGCCACGTAAAGAAACTATAACCCCTAATAATTTACCGGACTTAACTCCAAATATGCATTTAGCTAGATTTAGTCGGATAAGATATTCCCTTAACTGATCAAAGACTTTCCTCAAGTCATTTAAATGATCATCTTCTTGGATAGAATGAGCTATAATATCATCTACATAATCATGTAGGATATCATGCATCATATCGTGAAAGATATAAGTCATAGATCGTTGATAGGTTGCACCTGCATTATTTAAGCCAAATGGCATCACTTTCCAACAAAAGGTTCCCCAAGGGGTAATAAAGGTTGTTTTAGCCTGGTCGTCGTCAGATTCGGCAATCATTTCAGGGTAAGCTACGAATAGCATATTGTAGGAAAAGGAATTATTCTTTACACATAAAGAATCTTGTTTATATAGATAAACTTGGTAACATACAAGATGGTCATCATCCTCAAATGGAAAGGGTTGATCTTTACTAGAAAATAGGCCCACACCACAGTGGGCAGGCCACGGTTCTACCTCAAAAGGTTCTTTCATACCATTTTGGAAAGGTCCCAAACCTTTCACTTTATATCCCAATTTAAGCATTATGGGCTTAGCTTTAAGATAATAATTAGCAAAATAGCATTTAGCATATCCATCACAATGTGTCTTAATGTTTCTGGGTATTCTTCCCCAATCATATCCTTTATAAATAAAAGCACAACTCCCAACTTGGTAGATACTTCCCATAGGTTGTGGGAGGCCCAAGGTACAAGGAGAGGGTGGGAGTTTATTTAAAAGGAGGGAAGTTTGCATGGCAATGTTGGCTTCTTCTGATATAAGAATTTTAGATAAATCGGGTAAGAGCTCATCAGTGAGAGCATAAGAGGTAGAAGGAACATTTCCTACATCATCGGATGTGGAAAGGATGCCTGTAGTGGATGTAGATGTTATAGGGATATTGATGGGTGAGTCTATAGGTATGGAAGATATAGGAGTAAAACAGGAAGCATTGGTTGTAATTTTAGGATCTTTTTGAGGTCCTAATGTGGTTTGTTCAGAAGATGGTTGAGCTATATGTATAGGTGTAGTTGAAAGAGTAGATGATGTTATGGGTGTGTGTTTCACACGTTTGGATAGATGATGAGAATTAGGATGTGTGGATGATAGGGCAGGGCAAAATTGAACTCCAACAGGTTCTGCCAAAGCAAACATATCAAAGGGTCTAGGATCACCATGAATGGTAACCAACTGGTTTTTAAATTCAAATTTAACACACTGATGTAAAGTGGATGGAACTTCTTGCATCGCGTTGATCCAAGGGTGACCCAAAAGTATATTGTATGATGCAAGGCAATGTACAATAAACACGGTCGTATCTAGGGTTCTAGGACCAACTTGCAAGGGTATAGTAATGACTCCACACGTTTCTTGTGTCTCGTCATTGAAGGCCTTTATAATCATATCAATTCTTTTCATTTCATCACTTCTAAACCCAAATAATTGGTAGAAGTCAAAAAGTGCATATGTTTAAAGATGAACCATTATCAATCAAGACTTGTTTAATAACTACATATCCAGTTAGGGCAGTAATATATAAGGGGTTATCTTTATGTAGACTATGTTGCGGGATATCTCTATCCCGAAAGTCAATACAATCGACTTCACGAGTTATGATAGTATTGTACATGGCTTCAGGCTAAATATTTTTTGGTACCATCATTTGGTTTAATGTGAGCATTAATTCATCCCTATGGGTAGGAGAAGATCTTAACAGGTCCAAAAGGGAAATTCTAGCTGTAGTATTGGATAATTGTTCATTAATATTGTAAGGAGGCTTAGGTTGAACATTAGGCGCATAATTCCCTTTATTGGGATTTTTCAAAACAAATGCGGCTAATCCATCATTCTAAGTTTGATCCTGTTGAGAGTTTTGAGCCTATTGTCTGGTAACGGCTTTGATGGTTCCTACAATATTATTTTGCAAGTGATGAATAGGTCTTGGTATAGTGTTTATGTCTTGTTCATTAGAAAGTAATTGGTGAGAAGATGGTCTAGTAGTGACTCTTCTAGGAAATGGTTCTTCTGGAACCATAGAACTTGTGATAGGTTGAATAGGATCTGATTCATCTTCAGAACTATTTGATTGATTTGAGGTGATTTCCATGTCACTTTCAGTCTCATATTCGATGTCACTAAGATCAAGTACCCAAATATTATGTAGAGGTCTAGTCGTAACTATGGATAAAGTTGTGTCAAATATTTGAGGATCATGAATAGGTAATTGTCCACTAATAGTCCCTACATATTGGGTAGGAGGGGGAACATTATGATGCTCAATTTGATTAGCCACATTTTTACGATGCTTTGGTAGAGGATGTTGAAATATGTCCAATGATTGATTGGCATTCTGATTCTGATTTTGGGGAATGTTCTTTTGAGCATTATTAGTAGGATTTTGTTTAGGTTGGAAGGCTTGCACCTCCATATCATTATTATCAATCAGATCTTGTATTTTATGTTTTAATATTTTACAAGAATTGGTAGCGTGTCTAGGTCCTCTATGAAAATCATAATGTAAATCAGCTTTGTATCCAGGTATGGTTGGATCAGGTTCTCGGATAGCTGGTAATTGGATCAAGCCTCGTGCTAATAATTACGGGAGAATGGTTGATAAAGGTTGGTTTAACCTAGTAAATTCTCGAGGTGGTTTATCAGGAGGTTTCAATATAAACTTCTTTGTTGTTTTCGTAGTATTAACATTGGCAATGTTTTTTCTATTAGTGACTCCGTCACCCACAACTTGTTTATTTTTATATTGATTTCTAGATGTTTTCTCATCATCTTTATTTTTGGGCTGACCTCTTCTAATGAGAGCGTCTTCCACCCTTCGAGTTAAATATATAGCCTGATCAAAGGTGGTCAAGGTAGCAGTTGATGATTCATAGGATAGTTGTTCTTGTAAATTATTGATAAAAACATCCAACATTTCTCGATAAGGTAACACAAAGTGTAATTTTCCTATCAATTGTCTCCATCGAGCTAAGAAGTCAACAAAACACTCATCTTTGTCTTGTTTTAGGTTGTAAAAATATTTAATGGTTACATGCATTTCGATATAGGCACTAAATTGATGCACAAAAGACTCGACGGTCTCTTCAAAATTTCTCAAAGAATGAGTGGGTAGTTGATAATACCACTCCAATGCCATCCCCCTAAGCTTTTCGGGAACATTTTTAGTAATAGCAAGTCATCATGTGATATGTCATGACATGCTATCCTAAACCTACGAAGATGCTCTATGGGATCTTCAGTTCCTTTATATATAGGTAGGACAGGCATAGGAAAATGTTTGGCATATGGTTGTGCTACAACTATAGGATCTAGAGGTTGACTACACATCTCTTGATAATTGTACGAGGGACGGTAGGGATCTATCTGGTCCATGCGAGAGACTAACTGTTTCACCATGGCTTCCATATTACCAATTTGTCCACCATATTGGTTTGGTGGTACATGAGTATGGGACTTATGAGTGTAGGAAGGCGGGACATAAGGATTAGATGCTATATTGTTGTTATGCAAATGATTGGTAGGAAGAGTATTATGAAGAAGATTTGTTGTAGCATTATGTTGTATCCCATATTGTTGGAAATTGGTATTTGGTTTTGTTTTAGGCTTTTGTTGATTTGAGGTATATTGATCAATAGCTTGGTGAAACAGATCAATGAATGAAGGTTTCTTTTGTGTGGGAATAACCCTTGGCTTGGTAATAGACACCCTAGGTGGTTGGGTAACCTGTTGTTGTTGTTGCATGTTCTGGATTATAGTAGCCATGTCCAAATTGGACGGTCCAGCTTGATCACTCTCTTGATCAATGAAGGACAAAGGATTAGCGCATGTGTGATATATATCTTCTAGGGTTGCTTGAGTGTCACTAATTTGATCTTTATCCATATGAACTGCTCTATTAAGAGTGCCAATATTAGTATTGAGGAATTTCCAAAAATGTTCCATGTTATCAAAAGTAACAACTCCTTCTGGAGTTATTTTAGGAGATGAGTATCCTTCCTCTCTATCATTTTCTTTTTGTTCATTTGTGGCCACAAATTCTTGTTCTTGTTGGTTTAGGGTTCCTTCTTCTTGAATTGGATCTTCAGGAAGGACATCTGGGTTATTTTCTAGTTTTCTTAACCAATCTTCTTCTACTTCAATTTTTTTTCCATTCCTGAGTCTACTCATTATGTCTAAATTTAGATTTTAGCAAATATATATTAATATATTTGCAACAGATTTTGGGAGGTATATATTTCAATTATATACCTACTATAATACTTAAAAGAAAATGTTTTGATTTTTTTTTTTTTTTTTGTTTTTATGCTTATAAAGACAATAAACAACACACTACATACAAGAAATAACAATAATAGCTTAGTTTTCTATAAATAGTTTATAGATATCATTGATAGGATCAAGTTCATCAAGAGTCATAAAATGCTCCTCTTCAAATTGGAAATTGTTTTTCAGAAAGTCACCAAAGTGTGCTATGGTGATATTATCTGTTTCAGATTCTGTTTTGTAAAAATAAATCTCATGGCAATACTCTCGATATAACACAGCTCTGGTAACTCTATTCCATCTCTTTCTATTCGTAAGAATGACCTCTTGATCCTCTATACGAGATAGAAATTTATGCACTATAGCTGCGTTATCGAGGTATTTCTCAAAGGTATACAACTCAGAAGATACAAGGTCTCTTTTATCTGCTAACCACCTATGGCAAGCTCTCTGAAGTTCATGATACAAAATCACTTGATCGGGATCCAGGATTCTATCTAGGACAAACCTCTTGATTTGCCTAAGTTTGGTTGCCCTAGATGAAATGAGATTTAATCTCCTATCAAGTTCGTTCGACAAAGGTTGAACCCTATTTGTTTGAGGTACTCTAAGCACAAAAGTAATATCTATAGCTGCTAAATGATTTTCAACATTAATAGTGATAGCTCGTCTTTTATTATAGTCTACCATCTAAATATGACATGCAATTTTTTTTTTAAAGTCTAAATGCATCTATGTTTTGATTTTTATTATTTTTATTTTCAAAAGGTTTTGTTTTCAAAAGGTTTCTGTTTCACGTTGGGTTCACCAAAATGTATCGCTCCAAATTTTTCGCATCCTTACCTTCAGGCTATAGGATCCGCGCCCAAAAGGGGGATGTGAAAAGGATGGGACAATACCTCGAACTGAGAGGCCCTTTGAAGGTCCCGCCTCTCGGGGGAGGGGTATAAGGGTGAATTTTCGACAAATGGTGGGTTCACCAAGAAACTTTTGAATGGCATTTTCCATGCCTAGGTTGACAGTTAGTTTGATGTGTTCATTTTTATACTTGATCATTCAACTCCTAGGTTTGGCCAAGATGAATCTAAATTATTCTATATGCCAATGTAGATTTAAATGAATACAGAAAGCATAAATTAATGCTAATAACAAAGAATATGCTAGCTAGAAGGTGTCATACCTGATTTTGGATGTCTGATGAAGATTTTGAGTCTTGTAGCAGTTTAGATCGTCTTAATTCATACGTAATCATCTAATATTTCATAGGATCATCTCAAATCATAGAAGGTCATCTGAAATCATACATAATCGTCTAAAATCTAAAGAATTCGTTAGAAACCTGCAATCACAAAAACAGACACAAAATACCAAATATGCAAGTGCAGAAGCAAAGGATAATGGTAGAAATAATAGCAAGCATGCCTAAATAATAGATTCCAATAACAAATAAGGAAATGCAGTAGATTTAATGATTGATTTTAACTTTATCATGCGGTTATGCTAAATGAGGTGAACTCAAAGATGCATAAAACATAATAATTTAAGACAGTGTAGAAATACAATAGAAAAAATGCAGAGAAAGCTAAGGAAATGCAAACTCTAGACTCCGATTGCCCCCAATCTAGACTACAGTTAGAATCGCCTCCAATTGTACGAGATCATTTGCGCTCCTCGATAAGATCATCCGTAATCATATGAGATCATCCACGATGATCCGAGCTAGCTTTGACTGAAAAACAGTAGAGTTCCTGCAAGAAGATGCAAAATATAGAATACAAATAGTAGTGCGAGGGAATAGAGAACTAATTATGCAATGAGATCCGTTAACTAAGGGGTTTAGGGGGTTCAGGGAGAATCAGGGGGATAAACTAGAAAAATCATAGTTTATATAGGATTAGGAAGAGGTTAGGGGGGTTGGGGATCATCATAATCTGGGAGATCTCCAACAAGGAAATATCCAACTGCGCAGATGCATTTTTGCCCAAGTTGGAGAGGCTGTTGAAACAAAATCTAATTATAAAAATTTGGTTTTGGGACTAAATCATCTGGACGTTCTGTTTCAAATGAATTCGTCAGATCGGGGATGATTTCGTCTAATCTATGACGATATCATCCAATGGTTAAAACAAATCCTAAAAAAAGGTGCGAAAAATGAGGAAAGTGGGTAACAGGCGGTTTAACGGGCAGTTTGGGGTTGAAATTCAAATTTTTATCTTTTATATTTTTACTAAGGTTTAACCGTGCCAATTTTAGGGTGTTACAATCACGAATATTCTAAACTCCACCAATTATTTGGGAGCTGTTGGCAATTTTGGGTACCTTGAGTACATTGCCTTTGCCTAAGTTTAGTTGTTGTCATTGATGTCAAGGAGCTATTGGTAGATGTTGTTTTTGATGTCAAGGAGTTCTTGTAGCAATTTGTTTTTATGTCTAAGGATGTGTTTTGATGAAGGTTTCAGTTGGTCAGTAAGTCTCCAAGAAAATTAGAGTAGCCCAGTTGCCAAAAATCTAGAAAAAGATAAGTTAGAAAAAGTTTGCAGGCTGCTGGAAAAACTGTCACGATTTCGTGACATGTTTGAGGAGAGAGAAAGTTTGGCCAAAACTATCATGATTTCGTGACATGTTTGAGGAGAGAGAAAGTTTGGCCAAAACTGTCGCGATTTCACGACATGAAGGAAGGCAGAGGCAGAACGAGCAAAACTGTCATGATTTCGCGACATGTTTGAGGAGAGAGAAAGTTTGGCCAAAACTGTCACGAATTCGCGACATGCAAGAAAGTAGAGGCAAAGTGGGAAAGAGTGTCGTGATTTCGCGACAAGTTTCAAAAAAGTTTTACAGATGCAGAAAGTGTCATGATTTCGCGACAAGTTGAGTTGGCAGTGTTGAGTTGCAGGAAGTGTCGCGATTTCGTGACAAGTTTTGAAGAAGTTGTATAGATGCAGAAAGTGTCATGATTTCACGACAGGTTGAGTTGGCAACTTGCAGTTGGCAAAAGCGTCACGATTTTGTGACATGTTCTAGTTTCATGAACAATTGACAAGAAAGAGCTTAAGGCAGCGAAGGCGTCGCGATTTCGCGACATGTTTCATTTTTGCTAGTGCAAAACAAGAAAAGGATTAAGGAGCAAGAGGTGTCACGATTTTGCGATAGAATTACTGATGACATCAGCTAAAGGCAAAGATGTTGCAATTTCATGACAGTAGCGGAGAAGAAGACTTTAAATTCTAGAGCATCATGATTTCGTGATAAGAATCATGATGATGTCAGCAAGAGGCAAAGGTGTCACGATTTTGCGACAGTAGCAGAGAAGAAGGCTTTGAAGTCTAGAGCGTCATGATTTCATGACAAGAATCATGATGATGTCAGCAAGAGGCAAAGGTGTCACGATTTTGTGACAGTAGCGGAGAAGAAGGCTTTGCATTCTAGAGCATCACGATTTCGTGACAAGAATCATGATGACATCAGCAAGAGGCAAAGGTGTCGTGACTTCGTGATAGCAGCAGAGAAGAAGGCATTGAAGTCTAGAGCGTCATGATTTCAGGACAAGATTCATGATGACGTCAGCAAAAGCTGTAGTGTCATGATTTCACGACAATAAACCAAAGGAGGTGTACGACAGACAAAGGCATAGCGATATCGTGACATGCTTGAGTGTCGCACGAGAAAAGCTACAGAACAGTAGAGGTGGTTGAAGCCAACGAAGTTAACCTTGGCCGACGAAGTATAAGGTTTTACAGCTGACGTGTTAGAAGGTTGAAAAGCCGACTAAAGAATAAGATTTCATCTTGAGATTATGAGTATTTAAAGGAGGACTGTTTGAGCAATTTTTGTGTGTCAATCAGAGTGGGCATTCGAAGTGTGGCGTTCGTAGAGCTAGTGCAACAAGTGAGGTTCGATCATCAAAAAATAGAGAGAGTGAAGTTCGACTAGAGCATTAGAGTGCATTTCATTGAATCTTCCAAATATCAAAGACTGTGGTGCTGTTTGCGCAAAGAATGTGCTATTGTTCATGAGAAGACTGTGCGAAGAGAATGAGCTATTGTGGTTGCACATAGGCGCATAAGTTGCTGTGTGTTCGAATGTTGTAGTGATTGCGAAGATTATGCAAAGGGTGGAATTTGATCTAAGGACAGATGTGATTGCAACTGTGTTCACGCAGTCTATGTAAAAGAAAGCAAAGTGCGCAAAGTAGATGTTGTAATTACGAATAGTTGTGAAGGACGAACGGTGATATTGCTGCTGCAATTTTTGTGAAAATTGCACTACTGTGTTTGCGTAGAAGTTAAGAAGATAGTGCGATTGTAATTTAAGAAGACTGTGCTGCTATAGTTGTGCAGACAGTGAAAAGTTGTTCTCCAACCAAGTGCAAAAAAGAATAGAGGAAGAGGACAAAATTGTGCCAGACCGAAGGACTATGTTTTGGTGCAGAAAAGAGGACCAGCTTGCTATGACAGAGTTGAGGACAGAGATCTCCAGCCATAGTAGGGAAGACAGGTGTCTTCTGTGGGAAGAGTTCCACTTGCTAAGGGCAAAAGAGATAGAGGTCTTCTAAAGGATCACTAGCAAAGAAGATTTAGGGGAAGGTGTCTCCTTTGAGCTGAGGCTCATAAACATTGTAATCAGGAAGGATTCCCAGAGGTTTTGATATAAATTTTATAGGAAAAGTTTTATTCGTGGAGTAGCCCACCTTGGGTGAACCATGTAAATTGTTGTGTCTCATTGTGGATTGCTTCTTATGCACTGTGTTACTGCTATTATTACTGCTATCTTATTCTGTATATTAATGGTTTGAAAGCTGTATTGATAGATAAAGTTAAAAGAGGTCTTATACTGTTCACCCCCCCTATCAGTATAAGCTTGTGTTCTACAATTGGTATCAGAGCTAGTGCCTTCGGAAAATTTAACAACTTGAAGGAAAAGTTTACAAAGAACACAATAGACTACTCGAGTGGCAATGCAGCACCTATTCTTGACGGATCAAATTTTGGTCTATGGAGTGCAAGAATGAAAGTCTATCTAATGGTACTCGGTAATGAGGTATGGGAAGTTGTTGAAGATGGGTATACCATTCCTGCTAATGGTCCTTACACTAAAGAAGACAGGCTTCTACATCATAGAAATTCAAAATCCATGAATGTAATATTGAAGGGTTTACAAAAGGCAGATCTCACTAAAGTTATTCACTGCAAGATAACTAGTGAAATGTGGAAACAATTGCAGGTTGTTCATACAGGTGATGCAAATGTTCGAAATGCCAAGTTGAGACATTTTAAAGGTATGTTTGAACAACTCAAGATGAATTATGATGAAAATATTAGTGACTACATGCTCCGGATGGATGAACTTGTTAATTCTATGAAAGACTTAGGTCTTGAACTTGCTGAAAATGATGTGTGTGATAAGATTTTAAGATCCCTTCCTAATAGATTTAGTGAAAATATTTCTGCTATTGAGGAAGCTAAAGATTTAGATAAATTGAAAAAGGATGAGCTCCATAGTATTCTTGCAGAATTTGAGCTGAGAACTCAAGTAAAAGTTGATGTAAAGAAAGAGGCAGCTTTCAAATCTATCAAGAAATCGAAGGGTAAATAGATTCAAGAAAGTGATGAGTCTTCTAGTGAGGAAGAGGCTTATTACAGTAGGAAAGGCAAGTTTTCCAGAAAGCATAAAAGCAAGAAAAATATAAGATGTTTCAACTGTGGAAAATTTGGTCATTATGCTACTAACTATACTATTTCTAAAGATGAAAGTGATGAAGATATACAGGATGTTAAAAGCAAGGATTCTAAAAAGCACAAGCATTACAGAAAGAGAAAAAATGAGTACAACAATCACCAGAAAAAGTAAATATGAGTACAACAATCATGGAAAGAGGCATTCTCACAAGAATAACAAGAGCTTCTACTTAGACAAAGAAAGTAAGTGTTCTAGCAGTGAAAGTGACAGTTCTTCTAGTGATGATGAAAATGAGATGCTGTTCATTTCAGAAAAAGAGGAAGAACCGAAACATAAATTCATTATCATGAAATGTTTTAGATGTGGAAATTTTGGGCACCTTGAGGATGATTGTAGAAATAATGATTTGGTTGCTAGTATGTATGAGGATGTTTCAGAAAACCCTAATGAAGATGCATGTATGGTTTTTGAAAAAGGTAGCACCTCTAGTGATAAGAAATCTGAAAAAGGTTGTGATGATTCAAAGTGCCATTAAAAAGAGGATCTTGAATGCGAACTCAAAAATGCTCTTAGGGTTTTGAAAAAGGAAATAAAGAAGAATGATAGACTCAAGATTAAGTTAGATGAATGTTGTATGGAGATAGATGAACTTGTAGAAAATCTTGAAGTATCTATGGCTAAGTCACAAGAACTCAAGAATGAGTTAGATTCTAAAATTTTGGAGTATAGTGAGTTAGAACAGGAAATGGCTTCTTTGAAAGAAGAAAATAAAGAGTACAAGGATAAGCTCTACAGATTTTAGGATAGCTCCAAGAAGGTTAAATTTCTCATTGAAGGACAAAGAAAACCAACAGATAAAATAGGTCTCAGTTTTGTTGAGTCGCACAAGGAACAGGTTGGGGAATCTAGCAAGATATTTCAAAAGAAAGAGAGTCCTGTTGAAGAAAGTACTTCAAATCATGATTCCATAAGTGATGAATACGCAGAAACATAAAATGATATTCAGACTGAGAAAAAGAAGTTTTCGGGACCCATGAAGTCGAATAAAAGAAAATTTCATGACAGATGTTATGCGTGTCACAGATTTGTTCACATGGCTGTACATTGCATGACTCAAATGAAGAGAGTAAATGACAGTTTCAGGAGGCGTAATTTCTTTCAAGGGTATTGCTACTCTTGTCAACAATTTGAGCACAAGGCAATTTTCTGCAAGGCAAATAATAGGAACTAGGTTAGTCAGAATAGGCGAATTCAAAGAACAACCATGACTAATATTGTTACTTGCTATAAATGCAACAATGAAGGTCACCTAGCTAGACAATGTAGAGCTGATCTTCTGAGATACAGGAATAGAAACAGTAGCATGAACAAGTCCAAGGATTAGGACATGGATAAAAATAGGAATGATAACAAAAATAAGAAAAGTGATATGAACAGGTCCAAGAATCAAGGTTGGATAAGAACAAAAAAGATAATAGAAACAATAACAGTAGTATTAATAGGTCCAAGGATCAAAATAGTGACAAGAACAAAAATACAGGAAAAGAATTCAAGAGAAGGCCCGGCAAAGAAATCTTAGACACTAATGATGATGAGTGTTTAATGGGAGTGTCACTCCCAACCCTGTTTTAAATCACCTCATCAGGAGGTGGGGGAGGGACTATGCTAAGAGGTTCATTCTTAGTCCCAAGCCCCAAAGGTGACCCTTTGCCATTGATGACAAAGGGGGAGAGATTTAAGTAAGGGGGAGAGTTTTCAAGCAAAGAGGAAAGCTTCAAGTCAGGGGGAGCAACACTTGAAGAGATTGATTTCAGTTTTGGCTCTTGAAATATATGTTTTAGTTAAAGGTTGCCATCAATGACAAAGGGGGAGATTGTTGGCAATTTTGGGTACCTTGAGTACATTGCCTTTGCCTAAGTTTAGTTGTTGTCATTGATGTCAAGGAGCTATTGGTAGATGTTGTTTTTGATGTCAAGGAGTTCTTGGAGCAATTTGTTTTTATGTCTAATTATGTGTTTTGATGAAGGTTTCAGCTGGTCAGTAAGTCTCCAAGAAAATCAGAGTAGCCCAGTTGCCAAAAATCCAGAAAAAGATAAGTTAAAAAAAGTTTGCAGGCTACTAGAAAAATTATCGCAATTTTGCGACATGTTTGAAGAGAGAGAAATTTTGGCCAAAACTGTCGTGATTTCACGACATGTTTGAGGAGAGAGAAAGTTTGGCCAAAACTGTCGTGATTTTGCGACATGTAGGAAGACAGAGCCAGAACGGGCAAAACTGTCGCGATTTCGTGACATGTTTGAGGAGAGAGAAAGTTTGGCCAAAACTGTCGTGATTTCGCGACATGCAAGAAGGCAGAGGCAAAGTGGGCAAAAGTGTCGTGATTTCACGACAAGTTTTGAAGAAGTTGTACGGATGCAAAAAGTTTCACGATTTCGTGACAAGTTGAGTTCGCAGTGTTGAGTTGCAGAAGTGTCGCAATTTCGTGACAAGTTTCGAAGATGTTGTACAGATGCAGAAAGTGTCACGATTTCATGATAGGTTGAGTTGGTAGGTTGCAGTTGGCAAAAGCGTCACGATTTCGTGACATGTTCCAGTTTCACGAATAGTTGACAAAAAAGAGCTTAAGGCAGTGAAGGCATCACAATTTCGTGACATGTTTCATTTTCGCTAGTGCAAACCAAGAAAAGGATGAAGGAGCAAGAGGTGTCATGATTTCGTGATAGAGTTGCTGATGACGTCAATAAAGGCAAATATGTCACAATTTCATGACAGTAGCGGAGAAGAAGACTTTGAAGTCCAGAGCATTGTGATTTTGTGACAAGAATCATGATGACGTCAGCAAGAGGCAAAGGTGTCACGATTTCATGACAGTAGTGGAGAAGAAGGCTTTGAAGTCCAGAGTGTCACGATTTCACAACAAGAATCATGATAACATCAACAAGAGGCAAAGGTGTCACGATTTCGTGATAGTAGTGGAGAAGAAGGCTTTGCAGTCCAAAGCGTTGCGATTTCATGACAAGAATCATGATGACATCAGCAAGAGGCAAAGGTGTCACGACTTTGCGACAATAGCGGAGAAGAAGGCATTGAAGTCTAGAGTGTCACGATTTTGTGACAACATTCATGATGACATCAGCAAAAGCTGTAGTGTCACGATTTCGTGACAACAAACCAAAGGAGGTGTACGACAGACAAAGGCATAGTGATATCGTGACATGCTTGAGTGTCATGCGAGAAAATCTCCAGAACAGTAGAGGTGGTTGAAGCCGACAAAGTTAACCTTGGCCGACGAAGTATAAGGTTTTACAGCCGATGTGTTAGAAGGTTGAACAGCCGACTAAAGAACAAGATTTCATCTTGAGATTGTGAGTATTTAAAGGAGGACTGTTTGAGAAATTTTTGTGTGTCGATCAAAGTGGGCATTCGAAGTGTGGCATTCGCAGAGTTAGTGCGACAAGTGAGGTTTGATCATCGAATAATAGAGAGAGTGAAGTTCGACTACAGCATTAGAGTGCATTTCATTGAATCTTCTAAATATCAAAGACTGTGGTGCTATTTGCACGAAGAATGTGCTGCTATTCATGAGAAGACTATGCAAAGAGAATGAACTGTTGTGGTTGCACATAGGCACATAAGTTGCTATGCGTTCGAATGTTGTAGTGATTGCGAAGATTATGCACAGGGTGGAATTTGATCTAAGGACAGCTATGATTGCAACTATGTTCATGTAGTCTGTGTAAAAGAAAGCAAAGTGCGCAAAGTAGATGTTGCTATAATTACGAACAATTGTGAAGGACAAACGGTGATATTGCTACTACAATTTTTGCAAAAATTGCACTACTGTGTTTGCATAGAAGTTAAGAAGATAGTGCGACTGTAATTTAAGAAGACTGTGCTGCTGTAGTTGTGTAGACAGTGAAAAGTTGTTCTCCAACCAAGTGCAAAAAAGAACAGAGGAAGAGGATAGAATTGTGCCAGATCGAAGGACTATGTTTTGGTGTAGAAAAGAGGACCAGCTTGCTGTGACAGAGTTGAGGACAGAGATCTCCAGCCAAAGCAGGGAAGACAGGTGTCTTCTGTGGGAATAGTTCCACTTGCTAAGGGCAAAAGAGATAGAGGTCTTCTAGAGGATCACTAGCAAAGCAGATTTAGGGGAAGGCATCTCCTTTGAGCTGAGGCTCATAAACATTGTAATCGGGAAGGATTCCCAGAGGTTTTGATATAACTTTTATAGGAAAAATTTTATCCGTGGAGTAGCCCACCCTGGGTGAACCACGTAAATTGCTGTGTCTCATTGTGGATTGCTTCTTATGCACTGTGTTACTGCTATTATTACTGCTATCTTATTTTGCATGTTAATGGTTTGAAAGTTGTATTGATAGATAAAGTTAAAAGAGGTCTTATACTGTTCACCCCCCCCATATTAGTATAAGCTTGTGTTCTACATGAGCAAGCCTCTACTAGTAGAGGACCTGAGAAGAGTACAATAGTGCTAGTGAATGAGGAGACTAGTGCAATGGAAAATTCCTATTGGTGCTCGATGTGTAATCATCCTTATGGTGAAGATACCTGTATGGTGCATATGAACTATATGTAGACATTAGAAGATAGTTCGGTTTATGGACAAGTGAATATGATTAGATAAGCTGACCTTAATTTTATGATGCCCTTCTTGGAGCAAGTTTCAGTTCTCATAAGGTTCGAGAAAAATCCAGTAAATGTAGATCCGATGGAGCTTGAACCTTTGAAGGTGCTGGAAGAACCAAAGGTGCAAGATGAGAAGCGGTTATCTCCAATGAAAACACCTAATGCAAAGGATAAGGCAATATTCTGTCAAATTCAAATATTTAATGCCCAAGACAACTCAAGAGAAAGTCCAAGCTAAGGCATCAACTTTGCAACCTGCTACAGCTGCCCGAATGCATAGTGAAACAAAAGAGCAAGCCAGGGAGTGACTTAAGTACCTACCATTGATGAAGAGGTATAAATTGGAAGCTACTCAATAGTATCAGGAGAAATATGAACAAGCTTTGGAAGAGAAGGTTTTGGTTGCTTCAAGTTACAACATTGTAGAGGAAATGAAGAAGATCCCAATAAAATTTATCTTGTATGATGCGTTACAATTGCTAGGATAAATTGATTTGTTACAAGAATATTTGAAAACCACTAAATATCAAAAGAAAGATCATTCTCAAATAGTCCTAGCTTAGGCACTGCCAAATTTTACAACAAGGAAAAATAGCCCCCCCACCCATTTTATTTATCTTTGAGAATGGATGGGTGGATTGTACATAATTGTATGATCGACTCTGGAGCTGCAACTACTATCATGCCTAAGGAAATATGCAAAGTGATGGGGATGGAATATACAAGGAGCAACCCAAGAGTGTTGTAGTTATATGGGACTCTGATCAAGATAGTGGGAGTTATCAAAGATATCCCAATTATCCTTCATAGTATGCCATAAATCAACATCATCATCGAAGTTGTTGTAGTTGATTTAGAGCCATACTTCAGCATGTGCCTCTCAAGGGAGTTCATAGCTAAGCTGGGAGGATACCTTTACTTGGATTATTCATATTTGGAGATACCATTCAAGGTAAAATGGATTCGTATCCATAATTAAAAACCTTCACCTTTTCACATTGAAAGGTTCAAAGAGGAAGAACAGTATCCAGGTACAGTAAACATGATGACTGAATAACTAGAGGGAGTCGATTTGGTGGAGGAAGCCTTGAGTGAGCTTCATTTGGAGGATGAGTTTTCACTCACAAATTTTAATGCAATGATCAGAAAGAACATTGGATGTTACACCATAAATAAACCAAAGCAAGCTAAAAAGCAAGTTCTCGATTGGTTCAAATACAGACCGGTTATGGAAATTGTATTTCGATGGCACCAGATGTAAGAATGCCATAGGATCTAGTGTTGTATTGATCTCTCCCAAAGGTACACAAAAGAATTATTATAGATTGACTTGGGTTTACACTAATAACGCAGCTGAATATGAAGAATTGTGCCTTATGTTAAGAAATTCTAAGAAATTAGGCATTAAACAACTATAGATTTTTGGTGACTCTAAGCTGATCATCAACCAGACCACTAATAGATGTATATTCAAGCAACATTATCTAAAATCTTATCGCAATAGGGTCTAGGATTTGTTTGAAGCTTTCACGACTTTGAATATTTAGGTGATTCCTTAGGAGAAAAATAGACATGCTGATATTTTAGCTTCCCTTGGTGCAAATTATTCCCCCATAGAAAAAGTGGTATGAAAACCTAATACTGTCAGAGTAATCTATAGACCTTAGGTACCTGATAAAAATATTTATTGGCAAGTATTTGACAATGATGAACAAATAGTTAACTTTTTGCTTAGAGAAGCCGCTAGCACGGATGCTAGGATACTTATTGAGGAGGAAAAGGAAGGGATGATTCAGTTGAAGAATAATCACATCCCTAGGGGTTTAATATCGCTAGAAAGTTTTTTTGATCAAAATGACAGATCTAATAAGCACAAAATTAAGGTAGATGCTAAGGAGTATAAGGAATTGCAGTTAGAGCCAGAAAAAACTATCAATATTGGGACCGATTGTGTCTCAGATGAGCTTGAGGGTATTAAGAATCTGTGCTATGAGTACCCCGATATTGTGGCATGGAGTTGCCAGGATTTAAAAGGATATGACAAAGGTGTGATTTAGCACACCATAGAACTGTAGGAGAGGGTAAAATCCTTTCGATAAAAGCAATGTCTTGTCAACCCAAATATCGAAGCACTCATGAAGGCAAAATTATTGAAGATGCTAGAGGTAAATATTATATATCTGATTAAGAATTCAACTTGAGTGGCAAACCTGGTTCTTGTAAGAAAAAATAATGGAGACAGATGATTGTGCATAGATTTTTGCAACCTAAACCAGGCATCGCTCAAATATCATTACCCACTACCTCAAACTAAAAAAATTCTCCATGTGGTAGCTAGTGCTCAGAGATTATCACTATTATATGGTTTCTCCAGATATAATAAAATCTAGGTGAAGGATGAGGATCAATACAAGACAACATTTACTACCAAGTGGGGTACATTCGCCTACTAGCAGATGCCCTTTGGGCTCTCGAATGCTGGCTCCACCTTACAAAGAGCCATGGGCATCGATTTCGATGAGTTACTAAATAGAATTATTGTAATATATCTTGATGATATGACTGTGTTTTTACATCATAGAGAATATCATGTTGCTCATATTAGGCAAGTGTTTGAGAAGTATCATGAGTTTAGTATCTCCATCAATCCAAAAAAGTTGATATTTTTTGTCAAGGAAGGGAAATTTTTGTGTCATGTAATCTCACAAGAAGGGTTGGTGATAGATCCTACAAGAGCTAAAACACTCATGAAGTTACCATTGCCCACCAATAATAAAGGCCTATAGTCCTTCTTTGGTCAAGTAAACTTCATCCACAAGTTTATTGTCGATTTCTCCCAAGTTGTGAAGCCCATGATGGATCTCTTGAAAAAGAATGTTGAATTTAAATGGACATAATTCAGGAGACAAGATTTTCAAGAAATCAAAGAAAGAATCACTCAGGATCCAGTATTAATTAATCCCAACTATTCAAAGGACTTCATTCTTTATGTGGTGGGTGAGCATGAAAGCTACGTTGTGGTCTTGACTTAGAAACAAGAATATGGAGAAGAAAATCCCATCAGTTTCTTAAGCCAAGTTATCACACCACATCAAGAGAAGTACAATTTTGTTGAGAAGTAAGTCTATGTAGTAATTAAATCATTGAAAAATTTATGACATTTCATTTCTCAGAGCAAGAATGTTGTTTACGTGATTCATCCTGATGTTCGAAACTTCATACAATAAGGTAAACTAGGCGATAAAAGGGCAATATGGATTTCCAAAATTTAAGAGTATGATGTGGAGATTCAACCAACAAATTTGGTTCATGGGCACACATTATGTCAAGAATTAGCTAAGAGTGATGTCATTGAGATATTGAATGATATTCATGAGGAAGACATAGGCGAATTTTTTTTTGCAAATCATACTGCAAGTGATTACAATTGGATAGAAGAGCTCATCGACAATTTTTCTTATGGGACATGTCCAACTCATCTCGATGCCTCACAACATCGGAGGTTTAGACTACAAGTGCTCAAATATGTATTTTTGCCTAATGGATTATATCATAAGAACATCGATGGAGCTCTTATTAGGTGTGTAAAAGTGTTCAAAAAGGAGAATATTTTGGAGGAATTTTATTCTAGTCTCTTCGAAGGTCATTATGCAGGAAGACCTATGGCTTTAAAAATTATTCGAGCAGGGTATTATTGGCCAACTCTGTTCGTCGATGCTCATAAAATAAGTCATCTGTGTGATAGTTTCCAATGATATGTAGGCATAATTAGAAAAGAAGTGTTGTCTTTATGTCTAATCCAAGTAGAAGCACCTTTTTAGTAGTGGGGTCTTGATTTCATTGCCATCATTGATCCACATTATATTACTAAGCACAAGTATATCCTGACGGTGATCGATTACTTCACCAGATGTGCAGAGGCCATTCCCACTAAAAAGGTTGATCAAGCCACAATTATCTCCTTTCTGGAAGGGCTCATTACTAGTTTTGGTATTTTAGATTCTATCGTGACTGATAATGGCACTTCATTCATTGGGGCCAAGATTACAAAGTTTACTAGCAAATATGACATTTATTTGAAGACATCATCTAACTATTACCCACAAGGGAATGGGTTGGCCGAATCTACCAACAAGAATTTTCTATGAATATTGAAAAGGATGATGGGCAGTAACAAGAGGAGCTAGCATTTATTATTAAATAAAGCGCTTTGGGCTAATCGCATCTCAGTAAAGAAATCTATAAAGACTTACCTGTATTCTTTGGTTTATGGAAAATAATTTGTCCTCCCTTCACATATTGGGTTTCCAGTACTCCAAACATTGTATTTGTTCCAATACAAAGATGAAGAATATGATCCTATGAGTGCAATATTGGCACAGTTGCTGTAGTTAGAGAAAAAAGGGAATAGGCTTACCAGGTTTTTATCGAGCACACCAGAGAGATGAGGAAGTGGTTTGTAAAGAAAACAACTGACCAAAATTTTTAGGTGGGAGATCTATTTCTAAAATGGAATGAGAAGAAGTCCAAGCCTAGGAATCACCACAAGTTTGATACCATATGGGAGGGACCCTTTTAGATCTCTATGGTGAATTTCGCAAATGCTTACCATCTGTGTGATATGGAGGGTTATGATCTTCCCATTCTGATGAATGATATTCATCTGAAGGTCTATATCTCATGATTATATGTTGACGAAGTACCATTCTATACATATGTAAATATCCTTTTTTGTGTTTTCCTAGTTGATGATTTATATGTTACATGCAAATATATTTTAAAAAGAAAAAAAAGTAAAAAAAAGGAAAAAAAGAGGAAAAGAAAAAAAGAAATCAAAAGGTGTTTCCTCCTTGAGAGTGAGGCAATTAAAAATAACACAAAAAGAAAAACATTCTCTTTCTCCCCAAAAGAGTGTCTTTGCGAAAGCAAAGTAATATGAGGTGTTCAAAACTTATTTGCCTCCGCTGGACTAAAGATCAGTGGACCATTTTTTATACATGGGTGCACTCACTCTGATATCTAGTTCGATGACAAGGGGTATCTGATTGACATTGCGTTCGGCCTAAGAAATGGGTGAATGGGACGTTCGCCCTATTTAGGAGCGAACGTGATTGGAAGGGCGACAAAGTGTTGCTTTTAAAAGGCATATGTTTTTTATGTTCAAAATTGTTTTAAAGAATAAAAAAGAGAAAAAAAAGCACTTTAAAGATAAAATGAGGAAAAGCATACCCAAGTTATTTTTAGAACATAATTTATTTTTTTTAATGCACATGCATAAAATCAGATGAGGTTTTCTTTTAAAAGGAAGATACTCACCATAGAGTTCAGAATCAAAGGCGCCCAAATCAAACAAAGGCGTGATGTTTTCACCTCGATTTCAAAATCATCACTGGAGGGTTAAATTGTTGAGCACTCAAAGTATTTTTGCCAAAGAAGAAAATAGTTGTAGCAACTTCGAGAGCATGTTGTGAAATGAAATGCACCCTTTGGTTACATGTCAGCAATTGAAAGGTAGGAGCACTAGTAAGAGGGCATTAAATTTAAAATGTGGTAGGTGCTGAAAGCACTAGTGATGATTGGTTTTTGAGTGGACAGTTTAGCTTCCCTAGTAAGCTTCAAGTGCTAGGGCATGCTCTATGATGAAATTGCATAGTAAGGAGGGCACAATTTTCTAAAGGGATCTGACAGTGAATCAAAGAGGAAATCGTTTGGACTTCGGTAATGGTGCCAGACTAGTAGTTCAATGATAATTCCCTCCCAAAATTGCTCGTATTTAATTTTACATTTACTACGGTAGACATCATAAGGCTTTATAAAATCATAAGGTAAAAGGTCGTAGTTTATTATTGTTTTTATTTAAAATTTTCTTCTCCGCTGCGCCCTACTATTAGTTGCAAAAAAATTTCAGAGGTTTCCTTAGAGAAAAGAACTGTAGAAGTGGTTCAGTAAATTTGTTAGAGAAAATTGGGGAAGTGAAGCAAAGAACCCATAGATGCCATAGAGGCTGCAGAGCCTAACGAAATGAAGAAAATGGAAAGAATCTCTAGAGCAAAACAGGCTCGAAATAATGATTATGTCAACTTGGACCCTTATGAAGATGCTATGGCAAAAATTGGAGACTGCTTGATTATGCACATAGGGATCAAAAGATTAAGACAGGATGTAGAAGCGACGGTGAGTCAAGGAGTGTCTTATAAAATTTGGCTCACAATTCCCTATAATTCGTAGTTGTCCTGGTACTTGTGCTCGTATGTCTATCCATGAACTGAGTTGGTGTAGCTCATTGCTCAATTCTATGACCCATTCACCAAGGCTGTGCAAAATGCCAAGAGGGAAATCTTGTTTACTATTACTCCAAATGATATTCAGGAAGATTTTGCTTGTGGGTTGAAGCCCCCATCCTATGTAGTTAATAAGAAAATTCACACTGATAAACAAGAAGACCGATACGTCTCCATTGTAAATTTATGCCAGTTTATGGAGATGCAACTCGTCTGATGCAGAAGCCTATCTTTAGAGGGTTTTTTTTTAAAAGAAGTTTTAAAGTAAATTTTTTTATTACTTAAAATGGAATTATTTGATGCAAAATATAATTTTCCGAAAATAGTAATTATTATTATTATTATTATTATTATTATTATTATTTTTGAATTTACATGGTGGAATCGGTAGCCGCCACAAATCCGGGTAGGTTGTCCAGCTTTTATGGCTGCCACAGTATTCTGTGTTGTCCGCCCTAGAAGCCGCCACACATATCTTCATGCAATCCGCTCCTATAACCACCATGCCACAATCATTTTAAACCTTTTACGCCGCTAAAAGCACCAGGAAAGGGACAAGCGTTCAGTTCGACGAGGCCCAAGATTTGAACCTTGGACCTCCGCCCCCTTATGGGGTTTGGATGAACCAATTGGTCTACACCTCGGACCTAAAATAGTAATTATTAAAAAAGGCAAGTTTTTATGAAAAAATAATTTGTCGAAAATAGTAATTACTTAAAAATATATTTTTTGGTGGAAAAATCAATTTGCCAAAAATAGTAATTTTTTTATTTTTAGGGTTTTAAGCTTTAGGGTTTTCTTTTAAGGTTTCTTTTAGGGCTTCAAGTTTTAAGGTTTCTTTGGGGATATATATTCCCTTGGTATTACATTGTAAAAGGGGAAGTGAATCCAGGAATGAGAAAATAAATTTTTTATTGGTTTATTTCTATGTACTATAGTTTTTATGTGAATGAAAGGTTTTACTGATTATTTCCATTTATTGCAGTTTTTATGTAATGGGAGGTATTTTTTTTGACCTCTTGCAACTGGATTCACATCATTTGGTATCAGAACAAGTTGGATCTTGTTGGGAGGAGAAAAGAGAAGAGAAGAAAAAATAAAAGGAAAGGAGAGCAAAGAGGCTAAAAATAAAAATAAAATAAATTGGCACTATGTGCAGTGCTTGCAGAAGGTTTGTAAAATTTTAGAGATAGAAATTGACACTCTATGTAAGTGTTTGCAGGAGGTTTTTTTTATGTAAAAGCCTTAGAGAAAGATATTGACACTTTGTGTAGTGCTTGCAAAAGGTTTGTAAAACCTTGGAGAAAGAAATTGACACTTTGTGTAAGTGCTTGCAGGAGGTTTTTTTTATATAAAACCTCAGAAGGAGGAATTGACACTTTATGTAGTGCTTGCAGAAGGTTTGTAAAACCTTAAAAAAATAAATTGGCACTCTGTGTAGTGCTTGGAGGAGATTTTTTTTTTAGTAAAAACCTCAGAGGGAATAATTAGCACTTTGTGTAGTGCTTGCAGGAGGTTTGCTATTTTAAAACCTTGAAGGAATAATTTGGCACTATGTGTAGTGCTTGTAGGAGGTTTGAGATGTAAAACCTTAGAAGGAGATTGATACTTTGAGGAGTACTTGCAGATGTGTGGCACTCTATGGAAAGCGATTATGAGTTTGATTGGAGGAACTCGTAGGAGCAGAGTTATTTTCAACCAAAGGAGAATGATGCAGGAGCCTATATTTAGAGGGTTTTTTTAAAAGAAGTTTTAAAGTAATTTTTTTATTACTTAAAATGAAATTATTTGACGCAAAATATAATTTTCCAAAAATGGTAATTACTAAAAAAGGTAAATTTTTATGAAAAAATAATTTTTCGAAAATAGTAATTACTTAAAAAAACATTTTTGGTGGAAAAATAAATTTACCAAAAATAGTAATTTTTTTATTTTTAGGGTTTTAAGCTTTAGGGTTTTCTTTAAAGTTTTCTTTTAGGGCTTCAAGTTTTAGGGTTTTATTTTAGGGTTTCTTTGGGGATATATATTCCCTTGGTATTGCATTGTAAAAGGGGAAGTGAATCTAGGAATGAGAAAATAATTTTTTTATTGGTTTATTTCCATGTACTGTAGTTTTTATGTGAATGGAAGGTTTTACTGATTATTTCCATTTATTACAGTTTTTATGTAATGGGAGGTATTTTATTTTGATCTATTGCACTAGATTCACATCATCGTCAAGGAGCCACAAATGGGGCAACTTTCAAATTTGCTTAAGCTGCTTTTAGAATTTAAAAGCCAGGATATTAATTCTATGTTGTCTTGGGTCATTGGGTTACCCTCAAACGAAATAGTACATAAGTGGCAAGCGACTGTGGATCAGTGCATTTGTAAAGTCAAATTTTATTCCACTTTCACCATGCGGCAAGGATGCAACCTTATTTATTTTTATTGGGTCAACTTCATCTCCTAAAGGATTAATTCTTAGCTGGGAAAAATGCAAATCAGGGAGTCCCAGTAATTTTTGCATACATTATTCCTGGTATGGTTATTTTTTCATTTGCAGCAGCATTTTTCATTTATCGCAGTCACACTGTTGGGTGAAAAGAATGAGCCCTTGCCAGTGTATAAATGAACTCTGGTTTTGTTACCTAAAATCACCTAAAAGTAAGATTAACTAGTTAATTTATTATATTAATTCTTCAAAGCTTGAGTTATGGTATTGGACTGAGATTAATGATGTGTTTGTAGATTAAATGATATAATATGTATCCTATAATTGAATAAGGACAACTATGTATCTATAATAAATAGATATCCATTGCTCACCAATTAGAGATATAATATGGATAATATGGTTATTATTTAAAAAGAATATAATGAATAATTCAACCAAATTGGTCTTGTGTAACTAATATCACTTTTGGAAATAGTTTTGGGAGTAGAATCTAGAGGGACCACGACTATGTATATAGATACTAGATAGGGAATCGTCTTAGGAAAAGAGTTGATCATATTATTGTAGATGATGCTTAGTACTCCTACACTAAAGGAATTGGGTAGGGAGTAGGGATTAGCATATCCATGAAACTATTTCACTAAAAGTCTTGTGGAAGAGAGTGGAAAACTATGTCTATGGAACTCTTACGCTAAAATACTTGCATGAAGAGAGAAAACTAGTGTCCTAGAACTATTGAACTAAAGGGCTTGTTCAAGGGTAAATACTAGGGCTTTTACTTTTAAAATATTGAAAGGAGCACCAAATATGTTGTTAGAAAGTGAAGGTAGTTGGAGTGAAGTGAATTGCACCAATGCTTCTCACAAATCGACATGTGAAGAAGTAGGGATGGTTGCATTTTTAGACTGTCATAACTCTTAGATGAGTGTCATGATTTATTCAAACTCTAGAAAAGGATTACTAGAGACTAGGTCTATCTTCATTGGAAAGAGAGCTCAGTCAACCTTTATGAAGATATATATATATATATATATATATAAAGAAAGAAAGAAAAATATAAGGGTTGAATTAGAAAAATATTATGTTTGGGAATTTGGGGTCCCTTACATAGGGAGAGAGCACAAAGAAGCATCTCCAAAAATGGGTAAGGTTTCTTTAGAACAAATATTCTATCTAACCTAATCTGAATGAGTTGGTACCAAATTCTTTTACTACTCCATGTATATTTACTACCTTTACATTCAAGATCCACTAATTTATTTTGACTTACAAACAAAGAAAAATCTTCCATACCTCTTGAAATACCTATAGTCCCCCCTTTATTTTAAGATTGGAAGAGTAAAGAGTTGAAATCTACAACCAAAATCTAGCTTTCCCCTTTGAAGGCTTTTGTTATAGAGCTCAACGATTTTGAAAACAAACTCCTATTAGTATATGATTTTGGATCATATATCTTAGAAAGGACCCACCAATGATTGTAATACTTAAAAAAAAAATGATGTTAATAACTTTATCTAAGGATGATAACATTGATCTTGCTAGTTTATCTACATCCCAAAGACATAGAAGCCATCATGAAACCCTTTCACTCGTGTTGGCCATAAAATGTGCACACCTCCAAATAGTTGTTTTGACCAAATTGATAATATCCTCCTCTAGATTTATTTCTTAAAGTAAAAGAAAATTAGGCAAAAACTCTTTCCTCAATGATGCCACCATCCACTATTTTTAAGGCCATTAAGACCCCTTCCATTCCAAGATAGGAGTTTCATTTAAGATATTTGGTGGAGGGTTTTCATTTTTCCCAATTTTTATAGAGGGAGAGCAATCCAAAGGAGGTGATCTTCAATTGATTTTCACTAGCCCCTTTTTCTTATTTTGAACCCAGTGGGAGATAAGTTATATTTTCTATTTCTGGCTTTGTCTCATTCTTCCTAAGGTTCCTATTAAATGGTTTCCCAAGATTTTTCTCCACCCCCACATTGACCATATTTTTCTTATGGCTATGATTTTTTGGGCTTCAATAACCCTTATCCAAACTCAAAAAACATTTTCTTGTCACCACCAACTCTACAAGAGGAATATTTGGACTAGAAACTATTTTTCCTGAATCAATCTAGAAATCAACTTCTAAGCCCAAGAAATGAAAAGGGTTTTGCATCATCAAAAAGGGTAATTAAGGAAGAAAACTAACCATGGGATGACACAAGCCTCCACCTTCCCTTGAAAGGTATTCCAAAACCAATTTCATAGCAAAATAGACTCCTCCAACTCTAAAGCAACTGAGTTAGCAAAAGGAGGTGGGATGAAAGATCATGTTGAGTGGTGTTTTCACCCAGTTGTGAAAACATACTCTCCGATAGGATCTGAGTCCCAAATCCTCTACTTGCAAAGAAATTGCACAGATAATTTCTCCAAGGTTCCTGTTATGCTAGCTCTTTGTATACCAGTGATGTTCAATTTAAATACTGGGAATACCTTAGTGTTGCAAGTGAATGTTAACAAGGGGCACTATGGTTTATTTTAATTTGAAATTGTAATGGACTCAAAGTGAATAAATCTAAGAGATGAATATATTTTAATTTCGAATTTTGATGGATTTTTAGTTATTTATTTAAATGACAGTAAAAAAATAAAATAAAGGATTGAAAATAACATAAATGCAAATGAAAATGAAACTAAACTACGTCTAGAGTGCTACCATCTTGATTTGAAAAAACCGAAGATAATGAGGTTTTCTGCATGCAACCTAACCTATTGAATCTGCAAATTCGCACAATCCAGATAAGCTAGGTGCGGGTTTCTAGGGTTTTTACTATAATTTTAGATTTAGACATTCGCATGAAGCAACCAAGAACACTTGCATTAAACTTCACCTAGAAGCCTAGAAATCTAAAAGGGAAAGGTAAAACATTAAATCTTGCATGCAAAATGACTCCTTCTTTCTTATCAATGAGATGCCAACTCTCTGTATTTTTGCCTTAAAATAATATATCAGTTACAATGACAGAATGTTCCAGGTTTAACAAATCCAGAACAAGTGAAGGAAATTGCTCCAATAGCAGGCCCAAAATGGCTTGTCGCCCTTAACTCTGCAACTCTGCTAGCAACAATTTCCAACCCCTGTATCAATCTGCTCTTTTAATTTTATACCATCTGATACGACTCTTTGTTTCACCCTGCGTCGCTTCATTTCACCTCCCATAATGCATCGCTTCGTATTCCCGCATTTTCGTTGCTTTTGAATTTATGTTCGAGGCTAAAACATTCGATATTTTCTGCTGACATGTAACGCTTCTGTAACCCTGACACCTATATGCCACGTGTTTTGCACTTCCTATGCACATTTTGTAATGGCCCCATGTAAATCATGACGTCTTTATGCATGCAACTTTGTTCCTTAGCTTTCACCATGAAAATGCGACATGTCGCGATATCGCGACATTTTCTTTCCAACAGCCTTGCTAGTGCAACCTATCGCAAAATCACAATGTTTTTCTATTTCGAGCTGTGAGGGCGCAACCTATCGTGAAATCACGATGTTTTTCATCTCTGTACATCTCGGCTGCTTCCTGTCATGAAATCACGACTTTTTCATTCGGAGCTATCCTGCAACTTTCTATCGTGAAATCGTGACATTTTTTCACTTGGGGCTATCTTGCGGCTTTTTGTCACGAAATCACGATGCTTTTTCACTTTGTACCACTTTGCCAGCTTTTCATCGCGAAATCGCGATGCCTTTCTATTTTGGGCCCCTTTGCTGCTTTTTGTCGCGATATCACGACGTTTTTTTGCTTCGTACCCCTTTGCTACTTTTTGTCGTGATATTGCTACACTTTTCTACTTCGTGCCCCTTTGTTGCTTTTTGTCGCGATATTGCGACACTTTTCTGCTTTGTGCCCCTTTGCTGCTTTTTGTCGCGATATCGCTACGCTTTTCTGCTTTGTGCCCCTTTGCTGCTTTTTGTCGCGATATCGCTACGCTTTTCTGCTTCGTGCCCCTTTGCTGCTTTTTGTCGCGATATCGCTACGCTTTTCTGCTTCGTGCCCCTTTGCTGCTTTTTGTCGTGAAATCATGACGCTTTTAGTGCCTTGCCCTATTTGACTGTTTTGATCACGATTTTGTGACGTTATGATTTCGCGACAATTTTCCATTCTATCTTTCTTTCTCCTCTCTCGGCCACGATGGAGCAACATGTCGCGATTTCATGACACTTTTTCATTTTCGGCCGCGATGGAGCAACATGTCACGATTTCGCGACACCTTTTCATTTTCGGCCGCGACGGAGCAACATGTCATGATTTCGTGACACTTTTTCATTTTTGGCCGCGACGGAGCAACATGTCACGATTTCGTGACACTTTTTCATTTTTGGTCGCGACGGAGCAACATGTCGTGATTTCGTGACACTTTTTCATCCTTGTGCAATTTTGCCTTTTTCTTGATTTTTAGCATCTGGGTCACTGAGATTTTCTTTGAAAGCATGCAAAAAAGGTGGGTCCCCAATTTTGGGGTGTGTTGTGGATCAGCCACAACAAATGGCGACTCTACTGTCAAATGCTCCTAAGCATTTTAGTGAGAACCCTACCTGAAAGTATACAACACGAAAACATGTGTTAGCACATAAGAAATATAAACAAATGCCCAAAGATCAGAAGTACATGAATCATCAGAATCATCAAGTATTAGCTCGGTGTTTGCAATGTATTTCATTACCTATCGTTTGAAATTGATCAACATTCCATTGTCAGTTTTACATGAATGCATATGTGAGATTGTGAATGATTTGTGTAACCTGATAACTATGCTTAGATATTTTGCCCTTGTAAAGGCCTAAACTTTCTAGTTTCATGCACAAACATTCAAGATTACCAAACCCTCTTAGGATCCACTAATGAATTGCTTTATTATATCCCAAAGTTGGTTATGAGTCCCTACTATCTTGAACCCATGTGCAAGTGAACGTGAAATCAGAACTTTGGGGAATCAGACTCCCAACCTAACCGAGATGGGAGGTTAACCCTATCCTTACTATTCTGATTTGGAATTCATTACCTCACTTTGAGCAAAATAATTTAACCAATTATGGAAGAAATGGTCATGTTAGTCTAACCCTTTGGACAATCAGTGGTCTTTTTTTTAGACAAGACATGTTGCCATGCATGGGCATACCTAACCCCATAATCCAAGACTTACCTTCATTTCTTTGGACCTTGGGGATGACTACCCATCCTTTGCAGAGGACAAGTAGTACGATATTTCCAATCCAATATAAATATGAGATGGGAAAAATTAATTTTTTACTTCTTGGACCATGGGGATGACTACCCATCCTTGCTAGGGACATGTAGTACGATCCTTCCAATCCAAGCTTTGGATAAAAATAGAAAATTTTAATTTTATTGCTTAGACCTTGGGGATGACTACCCATCCTTTGTAGAGGACAAGTAGTACAATCCTTCCAATCCAAGATTTATCATGAAATGAGACATAGGAGCTTTGGGGAATCAGATTCTCAACCTACGCGAGATGAGAATTTATGCCCTATCCTTACTAATCCATGTAGGTCAAATCAAAGCTTTGGGGAATTAGATCCTCAACCTAAGTTCGATAAGGATTTAGCCCTATCCTTACTACCCTGATTTTAGGCTTTAAGATTTATGGAAGTGGTCAAAACCATTATTTTAAGGATCATGTTGCATAATAGGATAGACCTGAAATACTTCTTTCGCCCAACCTTTTCTTCCAAGTTAGGTTTTGATCATTTTTCTCAAGATCCTTTTTAATGTATAAGATGTGCTTAGTTCTAGATATCATGAGGCTCAGTTTCCAACCTTAGGATTTTTTCACATTTATGTTATAGCACAACCCTAAGAGGATTTGACACACTTTAATGATTTGTACCTAAGATGCATATGCAACTAAGATGGAATGTATATGTAAAGTGAGATGTAACATGAATGCATTATCTCTTGAATTGCGAGATGAAATATTTGCCATACAAAACTGACTACTTCATGCATCACAAGTTTCAAACGATATAACTTAAAATGTTTGTGTTACTTGTGGAGCTTTTACAAGACAACTCCAATGTTTCATATTCTCCTAGTCTTAAGCATAAGTTGACATCTCAATTTTATTTTTTATTTTTTTATTTTTTATTTTTTATTTTATTTTATTTTTATTTTATTTTTATAAAAACAACAAAGCATGTCAATTGAAATCACACCCACAACCTAAATCCTAACTAGACTAACAATCCTAAACAATGAAAACAAAATATGAAAAACCCCACCAAAACCGAAAAGAATAACATCAATCTCTTACGACCTAAGGACTAAAATAATGCTTTAACACACGCCCATTAACCGGTAACATCAAATCCTTCCCCTATAAAGTTTTTAGCCTGAAGGTATTTTTCCCGAGAATTTCTGAAATCTGATAAGGGCCTAACCAAAGACAATCAAACTTTTGATGATTCCCTTTTTCCTCATGTCTTTTGTCCCATAGTAATACCAAATTTGAAATTCTAAAGGACTTAATTTTAGCCCTTCTGTCAAACCATCTCTTGATAACTTCCTGGTGTTTATTCATGTGATTCATGGCTTCTTCCCTCTTTTCATCAAGGTGCAGCAAATGACTTAACCTGGCTTCAACTTGATCATCTGTCCCCAAGTACTCTTGTATGAAATGCAAGGTTTGCAACTTCAAATTTGTAGGAAATATCGGGTCTTGCCCATAGACCAAATGATAGGGAGTATTCCCTATGGATTATTTTACTCTAGTCCTATCTGCCCACAGGGCAAACTTTAACTGGCTATGCCAATCCCGAGGGTTCTTTTCCAACAATTTCTTAATGATATTCAACAAATTTTTATTTGAAGACTCGGCCAAACCATTTCCTTGAGGGTAATAATTAGATGCAAATTTTAAGCTCACTTTGTTGTCATATGCCCAATCTGCAAATTGCATAGAAATAAAAGCTTTACCATTGTCACTGACAATAGAATCGGGCATTCCGAATCTTGTTATAATGTGGTCCTCAAGGAATCTTATTACAACGTCTGTGGTGGCATGTTTTGTAGGAATTGCTTCTGTCCACCTTGTACAGTAATCTATAGCTGTTAGTATGAATTTATGGGAATCAAAAGAATTTGGGTTAATAACCCCAATGAAATCTAGTCCCCATTGTGCAAATGGTCTCATTTCAACTACAGGTTGTAATGGCATGGCTGCATTTCTTTCTCTATTGGCGGCCACTTGACAAATGTGACATGATCGTACATGGGCATGTGCATCTTTGAAAATGTGGGGCCAGTAGTATCCTGCCATCAAGATTTGATGCGCTGTAGCATTTGTCGCACCATGACCAGTTCCATGTTTCCCATGAAATTCTTGCAACACCTTAGCAGCTTCTTCTTTGTTCAAGCATCTCAAGTAGATCCCTTCATGATTTTTCCAGTCATCCTTAGAAATGTATTCTGTATTCGAATGTTGGTATGTCATTTGCGGATTATTCTCAGCGATCGCCTTCACCAGTCCCTATCCTCGAACTAGTTTCATAGGTTGGATTTCGAGATCAAATTCTTGGATGGTGGAAATCCATTTCCCTCTTTTCTCACCTAGTTCATTCTGTAAAAACATGGTCTTAACAGCAGGGTCAGGCACGATGGCAATAACCCTGCTGTGCACAATGTAATGTATAAATATTTCTACCATTTTAAAAAGTGCATACATCTTCTTATCAAGGATGGAATACCTTAATTGAGCATCTTTTAAAGGGGCACTTAAAAACGCTATGGGGTTTTCTGCACTATCCTCACCTTTCTGGGTCAAGACACTCGCAAAAGAGTGTTCTGATGCGAAGGCATAAATATAGAAAGGCTTAGAATAGTCTGGACTTATAAGGATAGGGGCTCTAGAAATGGCATCTTTGATGTTCTGAAAGGCCACCCTACTTTCCTCATTCCATTTGACATCTACATCCTTCTTGAGCATCTTGTTCAGAGGTTTGGCTATCTCAGCAAAGCTTGAGATAAACTTCCTCACAAAATTAACCTGCCCAAAGAAAGATCTCAATTATTTTTTACTACCCGGGAGAGGTAAGTTTTGGATAGCTTGTATCCTTTTTGGGTCAATGGATATGCCCTATTTTGAAATGATGTGACCAAGCAATTTTCCTTCTGTTACTCCAAAAATGCACTTTTTGGGATTTAAGGAAATTCCATGTTCTCTGCATCTTTGAAGCACTTTCTTCAAATCTTTGACATGGTCTTCTCTCTTCTTTGAGAATACTGGAATATCATCCACATACATAATGATACATTTTCCTATAAGCCCTTTGAATGCATAGTCCATGGTGCGTTGAAATGTTGCACCCACATTTAACAGTCCAAACGACATTATATTATATGCAAATGTCCCCCACTTGGTGGTGAAGGCTGTTTTCATCTTGTCATTTGGATGTATAAGAATTTGGTTGTATCCAGAATACCCATCAAGAAAAGACATCATTTCAGATCCATTTACCGTTTGTAGAATTTCATCAATGGATGGCAATGGATAATTATCCTTTTGAGAGGCTTTATTAAGATTTCAAAAATCTATACACAGCCTAATCTCTCCACTCTTTTTTCTTACTGGAACGAGGTTAGCAACCCAGGTTGAGTGCCTAACAGGAAAAATGATCTTCACTTCCAATAATCTCTTGACCTCCTTTTCTATTAAGGGCTCCAATAGCAGGTTAACAACTCGCTATCTTTGCCTAAAAGGCTTGGAGTCCGGCTTTAGAGGGATGGTATGTGTGATGATGTCTTGGTTGAATATTTTCAGCTCATTGTAATTCCAAGCAATGCAATCCATGTAATGCTTCAATGCCTGTATTATGTTGCTCCTTTCTTTAGCTGTACATGCCTTTGCAATGTACACTTCCTTTGGATTGTCTACACTCCCTAGATTAATTGAATCACATGCATCTTTGGGGAGTGGGACCCTTTTTCCTTTTCTAGTCTTGTATCCCATGTCGAACATTTTCTCCAATGAAACCACGTCTTTCGATATTTTGTTGGATTGACATGCAGTTTCACTCTCATTTTCTGTTTCTTCTTGCCACCTTTGCTCCTCATCAATCACCTAATTTTTAAAAATACCCGAGTTCGTGACAAATTTGAATATGTGTCTATCATTTTCAAAAACTTGGAAATTCTTGACATTATCAGGTATTGATGGACAAGGAACCAATTCAATGGAGAACTTTTTACACCTTTTTATGTCCACTGGATTTAACATGCCCGCAGCAAATGCAAGAGAGTCTGCTATTCGGTTTCCTTTTCTAGAAATAAGGGCTATATTGAATGCATTGAATTCCTCAATGAGGTCCATAACCCTAGTTCTATAAAGGCTCAGTCTCCTGTCATGACATGTATACTGTCCTTTAATCTGCTTGACAACTAGTTCAGAATCTCCCAATACTTTCAAGCATTTAACTTGTTTTCTCAATGCTAGACGTAAACCAAAGATCAGTGCTTCGTTTTCTACCACATTGTTCGTGCAAGAAAATTTCAATCTATAGGTAGCCAATAATGGTTTACCTCCTGTACCAGTGAGCTCCACTCCAGCTCCTGCTCCCTGTCTAGATTTGGATCCATCAAACCTGAGGAACCATGTGAAATCATTTTCCTCAAAAGAGCCACCATGACATGTTTCCTTTTTAGGCTCTTCGATAGCTTCCTCAACATCAAGTGCATAGACCCCCAGTTTTCGCTCAGAAAACTGAACTTCATTCGGATTGTTAAATTATGTTATGATTTCTTTAAGCCTTGGTTCATTTTCCACTATGATTTGATTTGCAATTCCTTTCCAGGGTAGCCACATATGTGAGCAATCTATTGAAAAATAGCCATTCAGAGTTTTCATCCAATCCCTTGCAAGTAGCATTCCATATCTACTAGGGATATTAACAACCAGAATGTCGACAACCTGTTGGACCTTGGGTTCAAAATTTAATTGAATTTTGACATCATATAGGGTCCCTACCACATTTACCTCTGATCGATCCGATTGCATGACCTTGCATTTGGATGAAACAGGTTGCATACCTAGCATTTGAAATATCTTCAAAGGCATGAGGTTGCTCGTGGCACCCGTGTCCACCAAAAAGTTATGCAAATTCTTACCCGCAATTCTTAGAGTCAATAAGAATGGCGGGACATCTCGTATCTCCTTTCGTAAAATCAGATGGGACTCAACTCCTTTTCCCTTCCACATTTGATCAGGTGAGTTCAAAGCCTTTATCAATGCCTCCTTTTGGCCAGGCAATCTAGCCGCGTCTAAGAACGAAAGGCTAGATTTGGACTTATTTAGATCCTCCACTATGTCATAGTTTGGTTTTTTGAATTTGACTGTCTTCTGCACGTCATTAGACATTTCTCTTCTAAGTGGAGGAGGAGGATTATTATCTGCCTTAGTATCCGGAGGAAGAATGGAGTTGTTTGGTGGTGTTGATGAGGTTTTAGGGGCTTTATATTTACTTCTCAAATGGTATCCATGATTCCCCTTTCTAAAATCTCAAAAATCTTGCACCTCCTATTCCAAAATTTTGTCTTCTTCTTCCTCACTCTCACCTTCTTGATGATACAAAGTTTCCACCACCATAATGTTATCATCCTGATGTTGCGATGGACCCTCATTTGACACCAGTTCCAAATCATCAACTTGGGCCTAGAGACAATGAGTGTATCTAGCAATTTTAGGACAATTCCTCTCATTGTGCTCTTTTGTGTTGTGCAACCTACACCCCTTTTCCCACGCCAAATCGAAAAGATTCAAAAGGGAGCTGGATTGACTAGGTCCTGCAGAAGTATCTAGTTGATTGGCAATGGGGGCGGGTACTCCCCCATTGTTTGTCTTTGTGTTCCAATTTCTCCATCTATTGTTAAAATTTTGATTTGAATGAGGGGCATGGGATTCATATTTCTATTTTTGAACCATGTCATTGCTCAGTTAATGAACTATCTTCTTGAGCTCTTCAACCTCTGAATAAATCTCCTTCGGTGGCCCTACATTATTGTTAACTCCCGTTGGGTTTGCATAATTGGTGGGGTCTTGATTCAACATTTGGGTCAAGTTTTGAGGAATTTGATTCATGTATGGATTGACACTTTGAATCGGAGTTGGATTTGGGAAAGGAACTATAGCCTGAGAATTAACTTGGCTGGTTCCTTGCATAGTCGATTGACTATTTTGCAAAAATGCGAGAACAGGTGGAATGGATGTGATTGGTTGGATTGGAATGGGTGCATAGGCAGGTGCTGGTGGATACGATTGTTGATATGGGAAGGCATTCATTCTTGGCATTTGCAGTGCCATGATATGATTTGCCAAGGGAGCTTGACCATATGGAGCATATTGTCCCATCATAGGCATCTGGGGAAATCCATAGCCCTGTGGTGTCATTTGCTTCTCAATGGTCATGGCTTCATTGTAGGCTAACGCGAGCGTGGTGACTTGAGGATTTCGTCTTGCAAACATGGCTGTCATAGGATCCAATGCCCCAAAATATATTTGCAAGGCCACTGCGGGATCTATGGAAAAATGCCGAACTGCTCTATTATAGAATTTTTGGAATTTTTGATTAAAGGCTCTGATAGGTTCACCCTGGCACCTTTTGCATGTAATAAACTGATTGTAGATGGTCACGGGATCCAAAGGTGACCTAAATTGATTAACAAAGGCATTCTCCATTTGCGCCCATGAAGTGATTGAACCAGTAGGCAAGCATATATACCATTCATATGTTATTGGATCTAAGATCATGGGGAAAAGTCTGCAAGTCACATCCTCATGTTGGACTTGCAGCCTTATTAAAACATCCCTTTAGGCTTGGATATGTTCTTTTGCAGTTCTTGGGCCATCTGGTTTGTATTTGGGCAAAAATATTTCTATATTCTTAGGGATTTCATGGATATCCCTTGCAATGTTCAAAGGAATATTGTTAGCTCCATACCAAGGAGCTGCTAGAGGTTGAGCCATTTGACTCAAAATAAATGAGGACAACCCTACAAGAGCAGTGGAAATATTACTGATAATAGGTACACTAGTGGCAACTGATATTACTGGTGTAAGTCCACTCGATGTTCCTAGAGCAAAAAGGTCTTTTGTGACTGGTAAGCTTACAACTTGCTTGGTTTTATTCTTGGGAGTACCAATGAGTGTAAGGTCATGGAATATGGTTTCCCCGATTGTTTGGAACCTAGTCACAATATGACACGGTGGGTCCAGCCTGCATGATGAAACTCTCGGTTATCTCCAAGAAAACCTGCAATAGAAAAAACAAATGTTGTAGTTTAGCCGTTTGTGAGATTTAAGAGATAATTTCAAAATCGAATCAAAAAGATATTACTTATGCATGAAAATAAAAATAAAGTAAACCAATTAGGCCCTCCTTCTAGCGCAAATCTGTTGAGTGGTGTTTTCACCTAGTTGTGAAAACATACTCTTCGGTAGGATTCGAGTCCCAAATCCTCTACTTGCAAAGAAATTACACAGATAATTTCTCCAAGGTTCCTGGTATGCTAGCTCTTTGTATACCAATGATGCTTTTCAATTTAAATACTGGGAATACTTTAGTGTTGCAAGTGAATGTTAACAAGGGGCACTATGGTTTATTTTAATTTGAAATTGTAATGGACTCAAAGTAAATAAATCTAAGAGATGAATATATTTCGATTTTGAATTTTGATGGATTTTCAGTTATTTATTTAAATGACAGTAAAAAAATAAAATAAAGGATTGAAAATAACATAAATGCAAATGAAAATGAAACTAAACTACGTCTAGAGTGCTACCATCTTGATTTGACAAAATCGATGATAATGAGGTTTTCTGCATGCAACCTAACCTATTGAATCTGCAAATTCACACAATCCAGATAAGCTAGGTGCGGGTTTCTGGGGTTTTTACTGTAATTTTAGATTTAGACATTCGCATGAAGCAACCAAGAACACTTGCATTAAACTTCACCTAGAAGCCTAGAAATCTGAAAGGGAAAGGTAAAACATTAAATCTTGCATGCAAAAATGACTCCTTCTTTCTTATCAATGAGATGCCAACTCTCTATATTTTTGCTTTAAAATAATATATCAGTTACAATGACAGAATGTTCCAGGTTTAACAAATCCAGAACAAGTGAAGGAAATTGCTCCAATAGTAGGCCCAAAATGGCTTGTCGCCCTTGGCTCTGCAACTATGCTAGCAACAATTTCCAACCTCTTTATCAATATGCTCTTCTAATTTTATACCATATGATACGACTCTCTGTTTTGCCATGCGTCGCTTCATTTCACCTCCCAAAATGCATCGCTTCGTATTCTCACCTTTTCATTGCTTTTGAATTTATGTTTGACGCCGAAACGTTTGATATTTTTTGCTGACATGTAACGCTTTTGTAACCCTAACACTTGTATAGCATGTGTTTTGTGCTTCCTATGCACATTCTGTAACGGCCCCATGTAAATCATGACGTCTTTATGCATGCAGCTTTGTTCCTTTGCTTTCATCGTGAAAACGTGACATGTCGCGATATCGCGACATTTTCTTGCCAACAGCCTTGCTAGTGCAACCTGTCGTAAAATCATGATGTTTTTCTATTTCGAGCTGTGAGGGTGCAACCTATCGTGAAATCATGATTTTTTTCATCTTCGTATGCCTCAGTTGCTTCTTGTCATGAAATCGCGATGCTTTTTCATTCGGAGCTATCCTACGGCTTTCTGTCGTGAAATTGCAACATTTTTTCACATGGGGCTATCTTGCTGCTTTCTGTTGCGAAATCATGATGCTTTTTCACTTCGTACCACTTTGCCAGCTTTTCGTCTTGAAATCGTGATGCCTTTCTATTTCGGGCCCCTTTGCTGCTTTTTGTCGTGATATCATGACGTTTTTCTACTTCGTACCCCTTTGTTGCTTTTTGTCATGATCTCGCTATGCTTTTCTGCTTCGTGCCCCTTTTCTGCTTTTTGTTGCGATATCGCTACGCTTTTTTGCTTTGTGCCCCTTTGCTACTTTTTGTCGTGATATCGCTACGCTTTTTTGCTTCGTGCGCCTTTGCTGATTTTTGTCGCGATATCGCTATGCTTTTATGCTTCATGCCCCTTTGTTGCTTTTTGTTGTGATATCGCTACGCTTTTCTGCTTCGTGCCCCTTTGCTGCTTTTTGTCGCAAAATTGTGACTCTTTTAGTGCCTTGCCCTGTTTGACTGTTTTGACCGTGATTTTGCGACATGTCACGATTTTGCGACAATTTTCCATTTTGTCTTTCTCTCTCCTCTCTCGGCCATGACGGAGCAACATGTTGCGATTTCACGACACTTTTTCATTTTCGGTCGCGACGGAGCAACATGTCGCGATTTCATGACACCTTTTCATTTTCAGCCGCGACGGAGCAACATGTCGCGATTTCGTGACACTTTTTCATTTTTGGCCGTGACAGAGCAACATGTCATGATTTCGTGACACTTTTTCATTTTTGGCTGCAATGGAGCAACATGTCGCGATTTCGCGACACTTTTTCATCCTTGTACAATTTTGCCTTTTTCTTGATTTTTAGCATCTGGGTCACTGAGATCTTCTTTGAAAGCATGCAAAAAAGGTGGGTCCCCAATTTTGGGGTGTGTTGTGGATCAGCTACAACAGATCCAACATCCTCCTCTCCTTGATAGGATGGTCTATCCCCATTCTCTAGAAAATATTTATTTCATTTAGGGATGTTAGAAATAGAGTCTATTACATCATTTGGATCATTTAAATGTATCTTTACCTTGGTACATACTTAGGACTTTATATTACTTTAGGGGGAAGTTATCTAGTTACTTCATGCAATGTAATAACTGCACAAGTGTCAAAGTCTAATATGTGCATGTGCAAGTTGTCCCTTGCACATCTAGGTAGAGTGTTGGCCAATGAATCTATTTCCTATATAAAGGGTCATAGGTATAGATAAATAAATATCATAGTGAGATAAATCATAGAGAGTCATATAGAGTCTAAAGTGATATGATGTAGCATTGTGATGTAACTTGATGGGGTGTAATATGCTAAATGTCCATTCTTGAGTAGTAGCTCTATTCATGGAGTGTTCATTTAATCCAGAGCTATTTTTAAACACCATCATAATTTTTATATATGTATTATTTTTAGTTTGATAGAAAATATAGAGCGTAACCATTAGAATTACAAAATATATTGATAGCAATAGTTTATATAACATATGACTTAGGCTAAAAATAGCCTAAGGCAATTGTTTCCCCCTTAGGTAGTAAACAACATAATTTAGGAAGCCTTCCCCCTAAGGTAGCTAACAACTAGAGATTGACGCTAACAACTAACCAAACATTATTCACGTTACAATGTGAATAATTAAATATAAATATATTACTAACCATAGGTAATAGTTAATGATATTTACAATGGTAAATCAAAGTAAATAATGGAATAACCTAGTGGTAAAAGAAATCTACCCTAATGTAGGAAATATGGTTAATATCCCAAATAATAGAATATTACTCTAACATCCCCCCTTATTACATTATTTGGGCAATGCATATAACTGCCCCAATATAGTAAAAGAGATGTTGATCTGCTGGTTCTTGCTCTGTCATAGTGCTCTAGCTGCTCCTAAGAAAAAAATAGGTCATTTCTCACTTTGTCTTCACATAAATGAATGCTCTTATTGTAATCTTGTCATCCAACCGAATTGCATGGGTAACCAGTCGTTGCAACTGCTAGGTGTAGTAGAGTAGATCACTTCATACAAGGTTCATTCTGTTTACAATATTATTTTGCAAAAAGTGTTGATAAGGTAGCTAAGGTGTCGCTCGTTGCCGAAAATGCACCCTTATAAGTTTCCCCCCTTTTTGCAAAACATGTTCTAATAGAATTTTTGAAATAAGTGTGATTAAGGTGTCAGTCGATTATGAAAATGCACCCTTATAAGTCTTCTTCCCTTTTTACAAAAAAATGTGTGAAGTAGGAAAAGAAATGTTTCTCCCCTCAAAATTGCAAAAGATGTGCAAATCATAAATCTTGTGAAGGCTTTTACAAAGATTGCCTCCTAGGCAAATTTTACACTAGAAAATCCCTCCTTTTGTTACAAGTACTTCAAACAAAAAGAGTTTTCTATTTATGAAGCCTAAAAGAGGTACAATCACCCATTTATTGTAAGTAATTCAAACAAAAACTTATGCTATTTATGAAGCCTAAAAAAAAAAATGTAGATGGTGCTTGCCTAAGATGACAAGTTTGTTTTCCTTTACAATACTATATTAGCCATGAGCACTTTGTGTGCTCTTTATGAACCAGAATCAGAATTAGACACTTCACCATCAACATGGCCTTTGTGATGTACCTTTTTCATTTTAGTTTTTCTTGTTTTGAAACCAACATCGTTTGGTTTCATGGTTGTCCTTTTTACAAGTTGTGCAAAACTTTACCTCCTAGGCAATTTTATCAAAAATGTTTACCAAAAAAACCTTCCTTATTGTAAGTACTTCAAGCATGTTTACTATTATGAATCCTAGAAGAAAAGGTTTAATTTTTATGGCTTCTACTTTTCTAATTGTCTTTACAAGTTTTATCTCCCTCTTGTAAAATTATATGTTTGAAGGGAGAAAAGAATTATCCCCCCTTAGTGCAAAATATTGCTACTTTCAAGGTTCCTTATTTTACAAAAACTTGTTCTTTCTTTTGATATACCCTAAAAGAGTACCAAAATATAATTCACTCAAAAAGATATTTAATGACACCTACCTAAAAATCCTCCTAAAGAGGGATAATCAGTTTGAGGAAATTAATCCAAACAAATAAGAGTGAATTAGGGTTTTTGATTTAGGAGAGAATATCAAGAAAAATTTGGCTTTATACCTATGCAATGAATTTACACGAGTGTGAAATTTGGGGTTTTTGAGTGCTCTTGATTTTGTGACTTATAATTGCATAAAACAAGAAATTAAATGCAATAATAAATCAAAGAGTGCCCACAAATTATTATCACTTAGGTGTCGGTCACTATCGAAAATGCACCTAATTTTCCAATTTGTAATAAAGATGTCGAGTAAAATCGAGAATGCACCTTTATTATTAACTTTTACAATAAAATTTAGAATTGTGTTGTGCAAAAAAATTGATATATTATGTCTCCTCTTGTTTTTCAAATTTTCAAAGAATGTGGCATAAAACAATTGCCTTTCCTTTTTGTGTTGCAAAATTAACTAGTCTTATTTTTAAGTGCTTCTCAATTTGAGTTACAAATTTTCAAATAAATCCAATTACTTTTATTCCTCCCTTTGATTTACAAATTTAATAAAGTGGCACTCCTTTCAAGTCAAGTCGACACATGACCCATGTTTGAAAGACTTCCAAAACCAGTTGACACATGACTTGGTTTTAGTGGACCCAAGGTCTTAAACAAGATCACGATGACTCAACGGTTTTGTAAAAAATAGAATGTGTAATTTCTTTGTTATATTCCTTCTTGGGAAAAAAAATGCACATTTTGCCTTTGAATTTTACAAAATTTTGTGTCTCTTTGTGTTACAATTTGGTAAAAAAAAAAATCAAGTTTTATCCTTTATTGGTTGGTAAATTAACAAGGTTTTGAGAAGATTATTGGTTTCCTATTTTTGTAAGAAAATTAGTGATATTTTTTGTCTTATATCCCCATTTTTGAGAAAACAAAAACACTCTTTTAAAATTTGGATTTTGCTAAAAAAATGATCCATTTTTTTTATTTAATTTGCAAAAATTTAAATAAAGTTTAATTAAAAATTTAATTTAATAATAAAAATAAAATAGTGTTTTAATAAAATCAATTTAAATATTAAAAGAAATTGATTTTAAAAACAATATTTATATTTAAAATATTAAAAAAATAAAATAAACTTTAATTAAATAAAAATGCAAAAAATATAAAAAATATTATTTACCTTGGGTTTTATTTGGCCCTCTTTAGCAAAAATTATTGAGGGTTTTGGACCCCAACAGGGGTCAAACTCTTGACCTCCCATCAGGAGTCTTATCTCCTAACCCCATCGTCGGTCATGCTAGGTAGCCCGATGGGTGGGAAGAGGAGCCACCTTTGCTATGAAGGTTTCCCCGTGAGCTAGTGAGGAAAAAAAAGGAGCCTTTTGAAAAGGCTTGGGATTTTTTAATCCCACACACCCAGTGGGTGCAATTCCTCTTTTTTAAAATGGTGAACGTAAAATTTAACCTTTGATTACCTTTAGGTAATCAAATGCTTCAATGACTCCTTTTGTCGCATAACATAGCCAACCAAACTTTTCCATGCATATGCACATCAAGAATCAACACGTTAGCTATACCTTACCATATCACTAGCTACCTAGATCCACCATGTGTCTAGACATGTCCTGTCTAGTTCAATGCCACATTGTAGCTTCGCACTATATTCGATGTACCATGTGTCTAGCTCAGCATTGTGTCACATGACTACCTCAAGTCTCGCACTGATAGTTCAATAGTTAGGTTTCCATACCTAGTCAATAAAATATTGAAGTCAATATTATCATTGAGATTCATAGGTGGCAATCAGGTTGATGTCAATGTCTCAGGTGTGAGAATCCATGCTGGTTGTCATCTTATGGTAGTGGTTTAGCATCATATAGATTCTATTAGATCTGGAGGGAGAGCTGAGTTTCTGTGCATGTTAGAGCTTCAATTTTAGTGCCTTGAAGTCAATAGGTTTAGGTGGTCAACAACATCATCATATTGTTAGTGGATCCAATTTTTGATTCATGTGGCTATGTCAGGGTTTTAGTTTATATGGTTTGATGTGGTTTGTCAACATTAGTGGTTATGATGGAGTAATGCTACCACCGTAGGACTCGAGTTGTATGTTCTTTTGTGAGGGGGGAACAATCTCTTGCAAACTGACAAACTGTCAGTGCCTGCAGGATCTATCTGTCAAATCTGTGAGCAATGATATCATAGTGCTATCAATACAAAAAATTTAGTAGACCCGTAGGTTGATGATGTCACCCATCAAATTCAGATCTGTATGTGCATCCAACAAGAAATTTCATGCAAACACCTCGAGATGAGCACCTTGGGAAACATGCTGCTCAGGATTCACCTTGGGATATTTTCTAAGCAATAGTGTGCTGGAGGGAGTCTTGTTGTCTAGTCACCTCATCCAAGTCAATTTCTCACCCTCACTCAGGTACATGATCTCCACTCTGATACTAATGATAGAAAATATAGAGTGTAACCATTAGCATTACAAAATATATTGATAGCAATAGTATTTATAACATATGACTTAGGGTAAAAATAGCCTAAGGTAATTGTTTCCCCTTAGGTAGTAAACAACGTAATTTAGGAAGCCTTCCCCCTAAGGTAGCTAACAACTAGAGATTGATGCTAACAACTAACCAAACATTATTCACGTTACAATGTGAATAATCAAATATAAATATATATCACTAACCATAGGTAATAGTTAATGATATTTACAATGGTAAATAAAAGTAAATAATGGAATAACCTAGTGGTAAAATAAATCTACCCTAATGTAGGAAATATGGTTAATATCCCAAATAATGGAATATTACTCTAACACAATCATCTTGCAGATTTACTTTATGTTATTTTATTCTAAGTCTTGTGTGTCATCTCTCATTACATGTTGCATTAAAAGATAACAAGGGATAATATTATTCCAATATTTTTTTAACTTTGTTGTAGGGAAATTCTTAGGGATATGCCTTGATTTTTTATAGTTTCTTAAAAAAATCAATCAATTTTCATAGATAATAGGTTAAATCCAAGAGCTCAAATTTGAGACAATCTTGATTGATTATGTTCAATCTACTTCCAAGTCTACATTAATGCACATATATGCAAAAATCATTCTAGAATTAGATCTCATAGTTGGGTCAACTAAGACTATGTCCCCCACTACTTTTTTTATCCCTCGTAGAACATCATCATGCCAATACTAGAGAGATATGTTCATTGATTTTAAATTATTATTTAAGAATATTAGAAAGAATATTTAGAACTTGAGATTTAGTATGAATGCATAATGGGCATTCTAGGAAGTTAAAGGAGTTGTCTTTGATCCTTGTTATAAGGAAAAACTTTTATCGGTTTGTGTTGATGTTCTGCTACTGAAGAGTTCTATGGATGCAAGTGTGGTTACAACCATAGGTGCAACTGAAGACAGTTCCAAATAATCTCTACGTAGTGATGCGAGCTTGGAATGATTTTAGTCCTAGGAGTAAAACTCTACAAGAATTAGTTGGTGCTCAATGATCGCTTTTTGTAAGATGAACTGGTCTATTAAAAATATGGTTAGTAGTTGATCTCTGACTACCTTAATGAAATGCTTATAAATGGATAAACATCTCATGAATTGTATACTTGTAAATACATCTCTAGGGGTTGTCTAGTGATGCACTGCCAATGATTTTTATTTGAAAGCCTGTATATAGTTTGGATAAATTTCAAATTATTTTAATATGATAAACAAGATCATGTCAGTTAATTTTAACTTGGCCTCAATGTAAATATATGCTTATGTTATGTTGGTGTTGGTTTATTAACTCAGAGATCGACTTTTGAGCATTAACGGTGTCTTATGGAACTTACCTGGAATCACCTAAAACTAAGCTTAACTAGTTAATTTATTAGATTAATTCTTCTAAGCTTGAGTTACAGGATTGCACCAAGATTAACGATGTGTTTGTAGATTAAATGATATAATTTATACCCTATAATTGAATAAGGACAACTGGGTGTCTAGAATCTTTGGATGGTATCTATAATTGATAGATATCCACTACTCATCAATTAGAAATATAATATGGATAATATGATTATTAGTTAAAAATAATATAATGAAGAATTCAACCAACTCGATCTTGTGTAACTGATATCACTTTTAGAAATAGTTTTGGGAATAGAATCTAGATGGAGCATGACTATGTCTTTAGATACTATATAGGGAATCCTCTTGGGAAATGAGTTGGTGAGATTATTGTGGATGATGCTTAGTACTCCTACACTAAATAAAATGGTTAGGGAGTAGGGATTAGCATATAGATGAAACTTTTTAACTAAAAGGCTTGTGAAAGAGAGTGGAAAACTATTTCTATGGAATTATTACGCTAAAATACTTATGTGAAGAGATAAGAATAGTATCCTAGAATAATTGAACTAAAGGGCTTGTTCAAGGGTAAATACTAGGGCTTTTCCTTTCAAAAGAGCGAAAGGAGAACCAACTATGTTGTTAGGAATTGAAGGTAGTTGGAGTGGAAGTGAATTGCACCAATGCTTCTCACAAATGGACATGTGAAGAAGTAGGGATGGTTGCATATTTAGTATTAGTCATAAATCTTAGATGAGTATCATGATTTATTCAAACTCTAGAAAATTATTACTAGAGACTATGTTCATCTTAATTGGAAAGAGAGCTCAGTAAACCTTTATGAAGATATATATATATATATATATATATATATATATATATATATATATATATATATATATATATATATATATACATACATAAACCATGTAAAATATGCATATATATATATATATATATATATATATATATATATATATATATAAAGAAAGAAAAATATAAGGGTTTAATTAGAGAAAAATTAGGTTTGGTAATTTGGGGTCCTTTACATAGGGAGAGAGCACATGGAAACATCTCCAAAAATAGGTAAGGCTTCCTTATAATAAATATTCTATCTAACCTAATCTGAATGAGTTGGTGTCCAATTATTTTGCTACTCCACGTATATTTACTACCTTTACATTCAAGATCCACTAATTCATTTTGACTTACAAACAAATAAAAATCTTCCATACCTCTTGAAATACCTACAGTTCCCCATTTCTTATTAGATTGGAAGAGTAAAGAGTTGAAATCTACAAAAAAATATAGCTTTCCCCTTTGAAGGCTTCTATCATAGAGCTCAACGAGTCTGAAAGCAAGCTCCTATTAGTATATGATTTTGGATCATAGGTCTTATAAAGGACCCAACAATGATTGTAATCCTTACAACAAAAAATATGTTAATAACTTTATCTAAGGATGATAACATTGATCCTGCTAGTTTATCTGCATCTCAGATATAAGGAAGCCACCTTGAAACCCCTTCACTTGTGTTGGCCATAAAATGTGCACACCTCAAAACATTTATTTTGACCAAATTGATAATATCATACTCCAACTTATTTCTTAAAGTAAAAGAATATTAGGAAAAAACTCTTTCCTCAATTATAGCACCACTCACTATTTTTTAAGGCCATTAAGACCCCTTCCATTCCAAGATAGGAGTTTCATTTATGATATTTGGTGGAGGGTTTTTATTTTTGCCAATTTTTATGGAGGGAGAGTCATCCAAAGGAGGTGATATAGAATTCACTAGCCCCTTTGCCTTATTTTGAACCCAGTAGGAGCTAAGTTCTATTTTCTATTTCTGGATTTGTATCATTCTTCCTAAGGTCCCTATTAAATGGTTTTCTATAATTTTTATCCACCCCCATATTAACCATATTTTTCTTATGGATATGATTTTTTTGGGCCTCAAGAACCCTTCTCAAACCTCAAAATATATTTTATTATCACCACCAACTGTATAAGAGGAATATTTGGACTAGAATTTACTACTATTCCTAAATAAATCTAGAAATCAACTTCTAAGCCCAAGCAATCAAAATGGTTTTGCATCATCAACAAGGGCAATTAAGGGGGAAAAATAACCATGGAATGACATAAACATCCACCTTCCCTTGAAAGGTATTCCAAAATCAATTTCATAGAAAAATAGACTCCTCCAACTCTAAAGAAATTGAGTCAATGAAAGGAGGAGGTGGGACCAAAGATCCAACATCCTCCTCTCCTTGAGAGAAGGGTCTACCCCCATTCTCTATAAAATATTTCTTGCCTTTAGGGATATTAGAAATATAGTCTATTACATAATTTGGATCATGTAAATGTGCCTTTACCTTGTTACATACTTATGACTTTAGATTCCTTTAGGGGTAAGTTATCTAGTTACTTTATGCAATGTAATAACTGCACAAGTGTCAAAGTGCAAGTTGTGCATGTACAAGTTTTCCCTTGCACATATAGGTAGAGTGTTGGCCAAGGAACCTATTTCCTATATAAATGGCCATAGGTATAGATCAATAAATATCATAGTGAGATAAATCATAGAGATTCATATATAATCATAGTGATATGATGTATCATTGTGATCTAATATGGTGGTGTGTAATATGCTCAATACCCATTCTTGAGCAGTAGCTCTATTCATGGAGTGTTCATTTTCTCTAAAGCTATTTTGTAAACACCACCATAATTTTTATATGTGGATTATTTTCAGTCGTCTTGCAAATTTTCTTTATAATTTTATTATGCATATTGTGTGTCATATCTCATTACATGTATCAAAATCTAATAGTGGTATCAGAGCTATGGTAGGTCAATAGAAAAACCACCATTGTAATTGACCTTGAGTTTTTTGTCAACCTAATGCACCATTGGACTAGTCACTAACAAAAATACTCAGAAGAGTCTAGGTGGTAGAATTAAGGAGAGCCACAAGATTAGGACTGAATGAAATCTTAGATTATGGAATATTGATATTGCATATGGCTAGAGTCTTTCCATAGATTTTCAAGGGGAAACGTGTGAAGACTAGGACTCAAAATTTGATCCACTAGTTTGATGTGCCAACTACTGAAGCTCATATAAGAGACCTAGAAAAATTGAACTAGATTTTATTTTATTTTAGGGAATTGATACTTAGATGATTGGGACACCTCTTACAATAGAAAATTAGGATATTTCAACTTCGTTGTAAAAAATTTAGAGTGCTTTCGTAGTGTAGAGGTTAGTTACTGCAAGAGAAGAAAAATATAGAATAAACTTTTGGAGTAGAATTATGGTGAAGTTGGGAGATAGGAGATCTCTATTGCTAGATTTGAAACTTCACAAGAAGAAAAGGCTATAGTAGCCTTGATCCAAAAGAAAAGGTCATAGAAGCCTTGAAAAATCTATAGAATCCTTGGTACTAAAAAATGCCATAAAAGCCTTGATATTGAAGAAGGCCATAAAAGCCTTGATACTAAAAAAGGCCACAAAAGCCTTAATCCTAAAGAAGACATTAGAAGAAAGTATCTAACTTAGAATTAGATTTTAGTACTAATATTTTGTTAAAAGAATAGAAATAATAAGTGAGTTGGGAAATCTTCTTACAAGAATTTTAGGAGGAGTATCTTCTTAAGAATCAATCCAACACCTAAAGCAAAATATATTAGGAGAATATCTCATTGATGAAGAAGGACTAGGTGAGTCCTGCTCAAATACAAAGGTAGTAGAATTAGATATCTAGGAGAAGACCTCCCTATCAACACTTCCAAAAGTAGAAGGTTTAAGATAAGCTCTCAAGGAAGACCAAAATAAACTACAAAATAAAAGGACTTGGAGAGGTCTCTACGAGCATCCAGTAAAATGCTTGGTGAGCCTTACTGAAGAATTCATCAAAGAAGTTCCAAGGAGAACTCATTGGATAAATTCACTATTGGAGATAGTGAAATATTTGGGATAATTGTTGTCATCTTAAAACAAGCCCAAGAATAAAAATTTGGTAAGGATTGCCAAATATTAGAATATCTCAAGACATATAGAATATTGAGAAGAAGCTTACCAAATCTAGGAGACTTGGAGATTACCTCTCATAGTAGGAAGGCACCACTTCAGAATTAAAGATATCTTCACATCTACAACAAAAATGAGGAGACTACAAGAGGAGAACATGCCATCAAAATTCTAGTCTCGTGAAAGGGAGATTATATTTTGGTAAAGAATAAGTTGTTCAAGGCATACTATAGAAAGAGCTACAAGATCTCATCTAAGACAACAACTTGGTGTTCATATATATCAAGATCTACATCCTCTATAGAAGTTGCGAAAAGGCATTTCAAAAAAAGGTAAGAAACTATTGATTCAAGTAGATTCATTAAGTGGACTATTTATCAAATTTGTTTAAGCACCTTAACTAGATTAAAGTTGCAAAAAGGAGAATTAAATTAGAGTCTTCAAAAGGTGTAAAAAAGAAAGGATTATTTAAGGTTCATTTGCACTTTAGGATTTTATTAGATTTTAGAAATTTTAAACTATCTATAAACTACCTATTATCTACTTTGGAAAAGAAAATGAAGACTAGATCCTATTACCTTTCTTTTAATGAAATTTCAAAATAATTCTTAAAGATTAATTTCAGATTATTCTTGATTAAGTTGTAGTAGATTTATTAATTGCATTAGTTTTTGAGAATTAATTGGATTAATAAGGTGCTATTATTATTGCATTAAAATATTATTATATTTGCACTATTAGATTGCTCTTAAAAATATTATTGCTTGTGTTCTTGAGAAGGGCAAAAAAATAGAATTAATCAAAGTGTCTAAAGACACTATTAGTGCATAAATATATGCAAATTTGGGTATCCTGAGTAAGCCATAATATGCGCTCTATCCTCCAAGTTTTTGGAGAAGAATGTAACCACCAAACATAGCATCAAAGGAAGAATTGAATGAGACTTGGTGAGTCTCAAGTTCAAGGCACAATAATAGTGCAGAAAAATATAGTAAAATAAAGCTTCCATTATGTGGTTACAATATTGGAACCTTTCATAATACACCCAATATAAAAGGGGAAGTTGTCCATTCTAAAAGATAAACTGAAAATCCGTATTGCACTCAAATATTATACCTCAAAACCAAAAATTTAGGTGTGAAAAAATATTGCAAAATGAAGGAGCAATAAGAATACTTTATTTTACATTATATTGCACAAATCCTAATATGGTTATACAGGGTGAAAAAGGTATATTTAAAGGTGCTCTAGAAGCACTGCATTATGTGGGAAACACTCTTAATAAATGGCATGAAATTGTACAAATATTATCTTAGAATTGCATTAATCAAAAACATATTTATAGGTATGTCTACCTTTACAATTTGGTATTTAATATGACGATCTGTGTAAGTATTAAATGCAATATAACGTTATCCATATGATAAGGGGTAATATTATATAATATAATATTAATCTCTATCATTCCTCCCCACTATAGGAGCATTAGAATCCAATGCACTCAAAAAGGGAAGGAAACTAGGGATAAACCTGAAGGCTATGGGGATTCTCCATTATTAGGCTAAATGTAGATTCAATGTGAACTGCCAATATGAAGAGGATGATTGTGTATGAAGCGAAATTGTTGATATACCACCAAACGCTAAAATTCTTACAATGTGAAGGAGGTAGGATGTAGAGTGTTGTGAACCAAATGAGGAACTATAGGTTGATCTGCATTTGGAGTAGGAGCAATATCAACAAGAAGAGATGTTTGTGCAATAGAAGTAAGTTTTGGTGCAATTGAAATAGTTGTTGGTGCAATAGGAACTATTGGTACAATCAAAACAATTGATGGTGCAACAAGAACTGCTAGGACAATAGAAACAACTGCTAGTGCAACAGAAACAACTGTTGGAACAATAGGAACACCTACTACAACCAAAGGTACAATAGGAATAGGATCTTGATGAATGTGAGGTGAAATGGATAAACGTGCTTGTGGCTAGACCTCCTTCTTTGTGGTGTGCTAAAAATCAAAGCATTTGGTCATTCTTGATGTAAATTAGTGCAAGTCTGATGTGTAATGGGTGGAACACTACAGAAAAGAAATGATTTATTCTCATGTTGCAAAGTATATGTATTGTGATAAGCATCATAAGTTTCATGCCTATCATATTGGTAAGGTTTACCCAGAAGTAATCCTCAATAATCCATGGGTGTGACATCACATGTGACCTTATCCCAAAATGTGGGATCAAATGCAAATGCAATGGTGCACATGTGTGTGATTTTTGATGTGTTGGTTCTATCCTTCCACCCAAGAGAGTAGGGGTGAGGATTTTTGGATGTAGGGAGCTTGAGCCTATTGACAATGGGTTGTGCAATCATATTATTTTATTAGCCATTATCTATTATACAATCTACTACAAATTTATGGAGAAAGTGAGCATGAGTGACAAACAATTGGTCATGGTCACTTGCTTTGGAATGTTGATTCATGAGTGTTACATTATTAAGTTGCCCTATCAACTCATAATTTTTTTCTTCTCCATTAGTTTTGATGGGGTTATCACAAGTGTCCTCATCAGACTGTACAAAAATATTCTTCTTATTTAGTAATTATGGATATTGATTTTTATCATGACCTTGCCTCTTATAATAGTTACAAAATTTAGCAGTTTGAGCATGAGAGAATGAATAAGAGGAAGAAGAAAATAAATTTTTAGAAGTATGGGGTGAGTAATAAGTGGAAGTAACAGAAGAAGAAACATGGGAAGGTCTATTTCATCCTTACTGATGCTTGTGCACATCTTCTATTGAACCATCAGAAGAGCAGCGAGGCTTCTGTCGTTGTGCCATAGATTTATCCTTAGCTAGCTATGCATGTTTGAATGCATCGTCAAATGTTGTGCAAGTAGTATATTTGATATCCCTATACAAGTGTGTGAGAAGACCACTTTTAAACTTTGCAATCAAGACAACATCAGAATCTAAAATACCAAGTAAGACTCAAAGGCGATTGAAATGATGAATGAAATCTTGTATAGATTCCCTCTTGCCTTGATGAAGGCGTAACCATTGATTCAGTAAGTCCTCATAATTTGATGGATAAAATGAGGCCTTCAAAACTTGTACCATCTCCTCCCATGTATAAATTGGATTGTGATGATTGGCAATGAGAACTTTCATGATGTTGGAAATTTTGAGCTTTACGAATAAATTTTTTTCATTATCAAGAGTGTGAGGATATTCAAACCAAAACTCCATTTCAAGGATCCATCTATTGAGTACATCAGGTTCTCGGGAGCCTTCATATATTTTTACTTCACACCTTGGATGAGAAGTATGGGAGGAACATTGAATGTTTTGCAACATAGCAGCCATTTCTACCATTTTTTTATTTTGGGTTGTAGTGATTTGAGCTGATTTTTCAACAATAGCCATATTGGTAGCCATAGATTTACTAGGAGTGATCGAGGGTTTCCTACGTACCAATTTGGGTGACAAAATGAGAATATTCAACAAATATTTGTGGTCAAATTTTAATGGGCCCTCCCTCTCTGATTGGACCAAGGAATTTGATTTTAAAATTTGTGAGACTCAACGTCTAATGGTCAACAATAGAATGTGGAACCAACATAAGGCACAATAGGAAACAAACTATCACAATTTACAACAACCAATAGTGATCTAATGGTCATAATTTACAACAGTCAACAGTGATCCAATTTTCACAATTTACAACAGTCAATAGTGATTCAACGATCACGGTGCATAACAAACAATAGTCCAACAACAGTCACAATGGAAACTATCCAACGGTTAATAATATCCAATGGTCAATGGCAGAAATATGCAATGTGAAATGTGGGATAAAAACCACGTAAGATTTTTATTATTTTTATTTTAAAAAAACACAACTAAAATCACTCGATCAAAATGTTAACATGGAACCAATAAATAGAATTAGCTAAAAAATTAAAATAACCATAGGGAACATAACTTATTACCACCAAAAATTGATAACTTCACCAAAAACTCATTTCCACTATACAAGAGTTCTTCATGATCATTGGTAAATGTGAAATCACTCCGAACCTGAGTGTTTTGGATGTCAGGAATTATATATTGGCACTGAGAAGTAGTAGAATCATTTAGGATTTTATGGTAACATAGTAGAGAATGGATCTGTGTGGTATATGAATAGGAATGATTGAAAATATTACCAAAAATCATTGAAATTTTTCTAAGCAATGATGTCGTATGGTAGAGTGTTGTCGTAAGGAAAGTGGTACCATTAAGTACTTGAGGTTGCCATAAGAAATGGATGGCACACTAGGAAACAGTGACAATGAGAAGCCACTGCATCAATGTCGATGAGTATTGGAAATCCATCGAAATTATGGATAAATTTAGTTTGTGGCTGACTAACAAGATCACACTACCGTAGAAGAAAATAGATATCAGCCCATGTATGGTGATAGTGAGGAATCCACCAGATCAATGCATTATTGCACAATTGCGACTGTAAATGTCAAAGAAATAGCAAATACAAGTGTAAGGCTTGGATCAAAAGCTAAATATAAAAGTCAATGGGATCCTAGATAGATGAGGATCGAAGTTAGAGGGACCCCAACTGAGAGTTTTCAAGTTCAAAAGTGCACGAAGGTGTTCACAGAAGGAAAATAATTTTCACCATTCAAGATCCTTTTTGAACCAATATGGTCTCAATAAGAGGATACTCTTTAAACCCTTGCACCTTGCTCTGATACCAATGATGTGGTAAACAATCTTAATAAATGACATGAAATGGCATAAACGAAAACTTAGAATTGCATTAGTCAAAAATATATTAATAGGTATGTATATCTTTACAATTTGGCATTTAATATGCACGATCCATGTGAGTATTAAATACAATATAACATGATCCATGTGAGGAGGGGTAATATTATAGAATATAATATTAATCCCTATCACTGCACTTGTTGAACAAATCAACCAAAGGCAACCGTATGCTAGTAGTAATCAAGCTCAACCCAAGGAGCCAATTGTTGGAAATTTTGAGTATATTGTTGTCATTGATGTCAAAGAATTAATGGCATAGGTTAATGACATTAGTTGTCATTTTTGTCAAGAAAAATAAAGGTTTAATGGTTTTACCATGGTGGCATTTGCAAAAGAAAAAGGAAGAGGTTTTCCAAAGAAAAGGTCCAAGAAGAAAAAAATTATAATATTTAAATCTATGAAGATTTAAATAATTATAATAATTAAAAATTAAAGGACCCAAAAGGTTAAAATAAAAATTATTATAATATTTAAATCTACCTTAGATTTAAATTATTATAATATTTTGAAAAGGTTTAATAGCGCCAAAAAATTTGAAGTTGCATGGAGGAAATTTTCCAAGTGGAGCCGACGTCCAAAGTCAAAGGGTAATGTGTATAAAAAGGTTAATATGTTTGCAAGCCATGGTGTTCAATTAATGCATAAAAAATAAATGCTCGATTAACCCTCGAGAAATTAAGACTTGCAATTTTCATTTTCGACAAATTCGTGGAGGTAGAGAATTTTTTTATGCAAATTTTGAGGCAGTGCAAATATTAAGACAACGGGTACCCAAAGTTCATCTGATGGTGGATGGTAGCCTAGTTGGCAATCTTGGATTGCAGAGCGCGTTGTAGGTGGTAGGTTTGATGTTCGATTTACACAGAGGTTTTTGTGTGTTGAAGTCTTTTGTATCGACGATAGAGAAGAAGGAACACATGCTCCTTGGGATTGTGTGGGCGGCTAGCCCACATGGTGTTTGCCCTTGTGCTAGGGTGTGGAGGCCAACAAGGTCGTGGGTTTGAATAGTGGTGCTAGCGCTTAAGGGAAGAATTAAATTTTTAAAGGTATGCACTTTAAGCTTGGTTAGGGAGTTATAAGGGTTAGTTAATTTTTATTATGTTGATGTGAAATGGTTAGGGAGCCATAAGGATAGTAAAGTGGTTTGATTTTTTGTTTTAGAAAGGGTTGAAAAGGTGAAATTTCAGATTGCTAGTGCTTGGTGGATGCATGAGATGAAGTGATAATTTATTTGGTCTTATTGAAATTTGAAGTGCATTATTGTGTTTTCATAAGGAGGTATAAGGTGTATATGTGAAATTCATGTGTGTAATTTCTAGTTTGTTTTGTTGAAGCATTATTTTGCATGAAAGAATAGGAGTAATAAGGTGTTATAGTGGTTGATATTTTATTGTAATATTTGTATGGTGAAATATCTTTTGAAGTGAAAATTCATGTGGATGTTTTGAGAAAATATCTTGCAATCTAACCATTGGAGTGGCATTAGAGAAATTAGTTATTTGTGAGATAGGTTTTGAAGACATATCTCCATAAGAGAAAATTAAGAGGTATGGGCACATCATCCTTTGTTTAAAGTGTTTGTTGAAGTGAATGTTTTGGAACATAAGGTGGAGTGAAAAGGATTGTTTGATAAGCATTGTTGGAAATATTTGAGTGAGGATTTTGTGCTTTATTTTTGAATGTTTTGGAAACATTTGGGATAGAGTTTGAGAATAATATGTGCTTCTATTGTTGAAATATTTTGAGACATTTGTGCTAGAGATTGTGAACTACTTGTGCTAGGTTTGAAGGTAAGTTTTTGCATCTTTGTGAAACCTTTTTGAGCATGTGTTATAAGCAGTTATGAGCATGTATTAGAGCAGAATTGAGCAGATATTGTGAGTAAGTTAGAGGTATATTTTGAGTAGGTTTTGAGACAGTAGACTTGTGAGCGGGTTTAAAACCATGTTGTGAGTAGATTTGTGAGAAATATGATTAGAGTTAACCCAGAGTATAGGGGATAGATTTCTCTTGTGGAGAGATATCCACAAACTAGAGTAGAGGGGATAGAGTTCTCCTATGGAGAGAGATCCACAAACCAGAGTAGTGGGGATAGAGGTCTCCTATGGAGAGATATCCACAAACTAGAGCATAAGGGGATTGGTGTCTCCTTTGGATAGAGGTCCATAAACATTGTAATAGGGATTTGATTCCCAAAAGATTCATTGAGAAAATTTATAAGGAATATTTTCTCCGTGGAGTAGCCCACATTGGGTGAACCACGTTAAATCATGTCTCTCATGTGTGTGATGATGTGTGCAATTTTTACTACTTTAGTATTACTATTGTTATCATTTGGATTGAAAAGTAAAAATTTTATCTTATACTGTTCATCCCCCCTCTCAGTATAAGCTTATGTTCTTCAATTGGTATTAGAGTGGGTTCCTTCGTGAAAAGCCTAATAGCTTGAAGGAAGATCCCACAAGAACATACATAACCTCAAAAAATGGAGAAGAGGCCATGATCAACATAAAAGAGGAATTTATTGCTGCTCTTAGAAACTTGGAAAAGGTTAGAAGGAAGAATTCAAGTTTGAAGGATCAAATCCAAGAGGATGAGGAAGCAAAGATGGAACTTCTACAAAACCTCACATAGCTCAAGGTAAAGGTTGAAGAGGGAAGTAAAATTGAATAGGATATGGCAGAAAAGTTAAAGGAAAAAGAGTTAGAATGTGAAATATTGGAATCAAAAATTATCTCTCTAAGAAAGGAAGTTGAAGAGACTAAGAAAAAGTTACAGCAAGATATAAATCTAGGGAGATAGGAAGAGGAGTCAAGCTCCCAAGGAACAAATATATAAAAATAAGAAGAGCCCATGACTTATGCTAAAGCATTGAAAGGCAAAAGCATCAAGAATCAAGAAGGAAAATAATATCCATGGACAAAAGTCAATTACAGGAACAATAAAGGAAGAAGCATATGACCATATTATTCAAGGCACTCCAACAGGTTACAAAATATCTTCCATGGCTATTGTTTTTCATGTAACAAATATGGTCATAGAGTTGTACATTGCACTTTTTATGTGAGAGATAATGTTGATAGAAATTTTAATTATTTTGCACCTCTCATGAATGACAATATCATATGTTACAAATGCAATAACTTTGGGCACAAGGCCAAGTGGTGTAAAATAGTATTTCTTGAATTAAGCAAAAAGGAGGAGGATTAGAAGGTTCAAAAGAATACAACCTCAAAAATTAGGAGAGAGAGAGAAAAGAGCAAGAAAAAGTAAATTCAATGTTGGTACAAACAACTCTTCATGTACAAGATAAGAGAAAATAATGGTTTCTTGATAGTGGTTTTTCAAGTCATATGATAGGGGACAAGAATAAATTTCTTGAACTTAAAGAAATCAATGGAGGATCAGTAAAATTTGGTGATAATGGTTCAGCAAAAATCTATGGGAAAGGAACTTTGAGTTTAGATAATGGAAAAACAAAGACAGATAATGTATTGTATGTCAAGGGATTGAGGCACAATTTACTAAGTGTAAGCCAACTTTGTGATCAAGGGCACATGGTAACTTTTCATCCAAATAAATGTGAGATCAGAAAAATCTAAAATTGGAAATCTTATTGCAGATGCCAATAGAACTACAAACAATATCTACATGCTAAGTGATATTAAGGGAGAAAAGTGTTTCTTATCACAAGAAGATGAGAGTTGGTTATGGCATAGAAGAATGGGTCATTTGAACTTTGAAAACATAGTTAAAATAAGTAACAAGTAGGTAGCCATAGATTTACCCAAGATAAAAAGGCCACAAAACACAATTTGTGCATAATTTCAGCATGGAAATCAAACAAGAACAAGTTTCAAGTCAAAATAATTTACGTCATCTGAACCATTGAAACTAGTTCACATTGACCTATGTGGTCCTACAAGGACAAAGAGTCTACTAGGTGAAAGTTACTTCATGTTATTTATAGATGACTTCTCCAGAATGACTTGGGTAACTTTCTTAAAAGAAAATTCAGAAGCCTTTGAGAAGTTCAAGGTATTCAAAGAATTAGTAGAAAATGAAATAGGTAGACAGATTAAGTGTTTAAGATCAGATAGAGGAGGAGAATTTACTTTAGGTGAATTCATAGATTTTTGTGAACAACATGGGATCAAAAGAGAATATTCAGCAACAAGAACTCCTCAACAAAATGGAGTAGTTGAAAGGAAAAATAGGACTGTTGAAAATATGGCCAGAGCTATGTTGAATGAGTCTAAGATTTTAGATGGTTTTTGGAGAGATGCAGTTCATACAATAGTATATATCATCAATAGAGATCAAGTAAGATTAAATCATCACAAAACCCCATATGAGCTCTAGAAAGGGAGATCAACTATTGTAAAATATTTCAAAAATTTTGGAAGCAAATGCTACATAAGACGGGAAGAGAAAAATTTGGGTAAGTTTGATTCAAGATGTGATGAGGGTATTTTCCTTGGATATTCCACTAAAAGAAAAGCCTATAGGTGCTATAATAAGAGGACACATACAATTGTGGAAAGTATAAATGTGATAGTTGATGAACATACAGGGTCAAAAGAACCAACTCAAGAAATTGAAGAAATTTGCCAAGAAGAATTAGGTGAAGAATCAAAAGAAGAAGAAACACAAAGAACACTACCTAAGACTCCATCTAGGTATGTGTAAAAAAATCATCCAAGAGATCTAATTATTGGAAATCCAGATGAAATACAGATAAGGAGAAATATAATAGGAACAAGTGAGCATGCAATTTTTTCTTTGTTATCTAAAATTGAGCCCAAGTATTTCAATGAGGCAAGAGAAGATAAGTTTTGGGTCAAGGCAATGGATGAGGAATTGGATCAAATAGAAAAAAGTGAGACTTGGGAACTTGTTCCATGACCAAAAGATAAGAATGTAATTGGCACTAAATGGGTTTTTAGAAACAAGTTAAATGAATATGGTCAAGTAGTCAGAAATAAAGCAAGATTGGTATGCAAAGGTTATGCACAAGTTGAAGGGATTGATTTTGATGAAATATTTTCTCCTGTTGCATGAATTGAGGCCATAAGGATATTTTTAGCTTTCTCAAGTTTCAAAAACTTCAAAGTATATCAAATGGATGTTAAATCAGCTTTTCTCAATGGTGTCTTGGAAGAAGAGGTCTACATTGAGAAACTTGAGGGATTCAACCTAACTGATAAGCCAAATTATGCATGCATATTAAATAAGACTCTTTATGGACTAAATCAAGCTCCTAGATCTTGGTATTCAAGGTTGGATAAGTATATTCAGGAATAGGGTTTTAGGAAAGGAATAGTGTGTTGGAAATTTGAGCATGTTTTGTTGTCATTGATGTCAAGAGGTTTGATGTCCCAATTTGATGGAATTAATGTCAAAAAGGTTGATTAATGTCAAGAGGTTAGAGGTCCTAAATTGATGGAAATATTTGTGAGAATATTTCTCTTGATGGCACATGAGGTATAAGGCAACAAGAAGAAAGGAATACCTCTCCATAATATTTGAAAAAGGATTTATAAATTACCTTGGTGGTAATTTGGCAAAGGTTAAAATATTTATTAATGGTGGCAATAAATTACCTTGGTGGTAATTTGGAAAAGGTTAAAATATTCATAAATGATGGCAAGGTTATCCCTAAAAAGAAAAATCCCAAAAGGTTTTAAATATTTAAATCCTTTAGGATTTAAATTATTATAATTAAATATAATAATTTGAAATACCAAAATTTGAATTACAAAAAGAAGCCAACATCAAATAATAAGTTGGGCATGTGTATTAATAAGGCTAAGGTTTAGCCTAAGCCTTGGTGCAATTTGAAGGAGAAAATACACCTAATTAATAGCCTTGCACGATCGAAGCGAAAGAGGAAATAAGAAAAATACATTGTAAATCCCAGTGCATACAAGTCAAAGTGTGGACAGGGTGTGTCCCCACTTGTGTATGGTGACAACCGAGCTGGAAAGCAAGGATTGCACATCGGTGTAGGAGGTAGAAGGCATGAATTTGGTCTGAACAAAGGTTTATTTTGGGTGTGGACTTTTTGACTTTTGCACTGATGGAGAAGGATATTAAGGAGCATGTGCTCCTTGATTCATGTGGGCAGCATAGCCCATGCGGTGGTGGCCCTTGTGTTAGGGCGTGCGGGGCTAGGAGGTCACGAGTTCGAGCGATGGTGGAAACAATTATGGAAGCTTTAATTTTTTATTAAGGTATGTGTATTTGCCATAGTTGGGAGTTATAAGGTTTGAATAAAGTTTTTTTACTACCATGATTTGAAATTTATGAGGGTTGAATAAATATTATTGTGTATGCTCTTAGTTGGGAGTCATAAGGGTTAGTAAGTAATGTTTTGAATTTATTTTAAGGCTTGAGGAGAGATTTTTCAGATTGCTAGGGTTTGATGATGCATGGAATAAAGTATTATTTTGAGACCTTATTTAAGTGCTTTATTTTTAAAGGAGATATAAGGTGTATGTGAGAATTTTGTTTATGTGATTGGTAACTCTTGTTGATGAAATTTATTGGCAAAGATAGGAGTAATAAGGTGTATAAGTGGTTTGGCATTTTATAAATATTTGTATGGTGAAATATTTGTTGAGGTGAATATTCATGTGGAGATTTTGAGATAGACTATTGCTATCTAACCTTGAATTGGCACAAAAGGATTTTATTGTAAGTAAGATAGGTTTTGAAGACATATCTCCATCAAAGCAAAGAGGTATGGGCACATCATATTTTGTTTGAAATGTTGTGAAAGATAAGGTGGAGTGAAAAGGATTGTTTGATAAGCATTGTTGGAAATATTTGAGTGACTCTTATATGCTTCATTGTTGAATGTTTAGAGAACATTTGAGATAGAGATTGAGAATTATTTGAGTTAGGGTTTGAGACCCACATTGTGCTCTTTGTTTGAAGAAGTATGAAAACACTTGTTTAGGGTTTGTGAGCAAGTTGTGTTTCATTGGTTGAATGATTGAGTGAAACTTCTTGAGCATTGGTTTTGAGTGATATTAAAAGTGAATGTGCAAACATTAGAAAATAGATTTGTGAAAGCAAGAGTGTAGATCAGAAAGATAGGTGTCATGTGCTAGATTGAATCTATCTTTAAAAGAGCAATAAAAGTAAGACATGTGGAAGCGACAGACTTAATGATTGAGTAGAACATATTGAGTTTTGATAGAGTACATCATTCTCTATATGTTCCAGAGGTTAAACAAATTTTGGATAGAATATGTCTAAACTACTTCAAGTTAAAGGAATTACTTTGAAGATTAGACAAAGCATTTGATAGCATTGTGAGGAAGATTTGAGATTGATTGAGCATATTTTGTGAGATATTTTGAGCATGTGTTAGAGCAGGTTTGAGCATGTGCTAGAGCATATTTGAGCAAGTCTTGTGAAGGCTTGAGAGTAGGCTCTTGAGAAGACTTGAGAGCATATTGAGCAAGTTCTTGAGTGGACTTGAAGGCAGATTTGAGCAAGTCTTGGTGAAGACTTGAGAGCAAATTGAGCAAGTTCTTGAGAGGACTTGAATGCAGATTTGAGCAAGTCTTTGTGAAGACTTTATTTAGATTGAGCAAGTTCTTGAGAGGACTTGAAGGTAGATTTGAGCAAGTCTTGTGAAGACTTGAAACAACATTAAGAGCAAGATTGATTTGTTCAAGCTTTGTGTTAAGGCTTGGGGCAGATCTAAGTAGATTTGATTGATTGATTTTTTCAAGCTTTGTGTTAAGGCTTGGGGTAGATCTAAGAAAAGTTGATTGATTGATTTTTTCAAGCTTTGTGTTAAGGCTTGGGGTAGATCTGAGCAGAGTTGATTGATTAATTTGTTCAAGATTTGTGTTAAGGCTTGGGGTAGATCTGAGTAGAGTTGATTGGTGATTTGATCAAGCTTTGTGTTAAGGCTTGAGGATAGATTTGAGATAGAAGTTAGTGCATATTTATGAGCATAGATAGAGCATATTTGTACTAGACTTGGGATAGAGTTTGGTGTAGATTTGAGATAGAGTTGAGAGTAAGCTTTGGAGGTGACAGAGTAAAGAGGACAATAGTCTCTAGTGGATAGAGATCCATTATCTAGAGTAGTGAAGGTAAAATTCTTCTAGAAGATCACCAACCAGAGCATAGAGGAAATAGTTCTCCTATGGATAGAGATCCACGAACTAGAGTAGAAGGGAAAGAGTTCTCCTATGGATAGAGTTCCATGAACCAGAGAAGGGAAAATAGATTTTCCTATGGATAGAGTTCCATGAACTAGAGCAAGGGGAAAGAGTTATCCTATGGAGTGTGATCCATGAACCATCTAGGAAGATAGAGTTATTCTATGGAGAGAGATCCACGAACCAGTTGAGGAGATAGAGTTCTCTTGGATCAAGTTCCATGAACCAGAGAAAAGGGGAAAGAGTTCTCCTATGGAGAGAGATCCACAAATTAGAGCATAGGGGATTGGTGTCTCCTTTGGATAGAGGTCCATAAACATTGTAATAGGGAATTGATTCCCAAGAATATTTGTTGAGAAAATTTAGTAGAAATATTTTCTCCATGGAGTAGCCCACATTGGGTGAACCACGTTAAATTGGTGTCTCTATTGTGTGTGATGATTTGTGCATTGATTTGATTACTGCTATTGATATTGCCATTGATAATATTGGATAATATTATTTGGGAAAGAAAAGTGAAAGTTGATCTTATACTTGTTCACCCCCCTCTCAGTATAAGCTTGTGTTCTTCAATTGGTATCGAGTGGGTTCCTTCGAAAGAGTTTAACAACTTGAAGGAAGAGTGTACAGGAACACAGATGGCATCTCAGAGTGGATATTCAAAAAATAAGGCACCATTGTTCGATGGGAATAATTATGCTTTCTGGAGCATAAGAATGAAGACTTACTTGATGGCACAAGGATATGAGACATGGCAAGCAATTGAGGATGGATTTACACCTACAACTAATCCTCCCACAGATAAATATGGTAAGCTCTTGCATGTGAATAATGCCAAGGCTATGAATGCAATATTAAGTGGTTTACGTGAAGTAGAGTTTGTAAAAGTTATGCATTGCAAATCAGCAAAGGAAATTTGGAAAAAATTGAAGCAAACATATGAGGGAGACAAAAAGGTCAAAATGGCAAAATTGCAAAATCACAAGAAGACATTTGAAGACTTGAAGATGAAAGAAGAGGAAGATATTGTTGCATACTTACTTCATGTGGATGAGGTTGTTAACACCATGCGAGGACTTGGATTTAAAATAGAATAATCTGATGTTGCTCAAAAGGTTTTAAGGTCACTCCCTATGAGGTATAATGGAAAGGTTTCAACCATAGAAGAAACAAGAGATATTGAAACTTTGACTATGGATGAGTTACATGGAACTCTCATAGCTTATGAGATGAGAATAGTAAAGGATCCTATTCCCAAGAAAGAGGTAGCCTTCAAAGTAGCAAAGAAGACAAAATATAAGAATCCAGATTCAAGTGATGAGTCATCCAATGATGAAGAAGCAAACTATGGCAGAAGGAACAAGAAGGACTCAAGAAAGCACAAAGGTACAAAAATAGTTAAGTGTTTCAATTATGGTAAATATGGTCACTATGCATCTAACTATCCAGAAGTTGGAAGTAGTAGCAGTTAAGAGAAACAAGATCATAAGAGAAAGGAAGCAAGAAAATCCAGGTATGAAAAGAAAAATAGGTATGGACAAAGCAAGCATGAAAATAAGTTTTTTCAGAGGTATAAGAAGAGTTTTTATGCGGACAAGATAGGCAAGGTTTCAAGTGATAGTGATGAAAGATCCTCAGATAGTGAAGAAGAAGAAATTATCTTTTTGGCAATAGAAGATGAAGGAAGTGATCATGTTGAAGATAAATCTGAAAAATATGAAGATGCTCTCAAAGAAAAAGAAGTAGAGAAAGAATCAAAAAATGAAGAGGAAGGAGTAGTAGATCTAGAAGTTGAACTTATTTTTGCTCTAAAATAATTGAAAAAGGTCAGAAAGCAAAATTCAAGATTCAAGGCTCAATTTCAAGAATGTGATGAAGAGAAAGGAAAGCTTATACAAGATCTAACAAACTCAATAGCTAAGACAAGGAGATTTAAAGAAAAGTTAGAAGCAAAAGTCTTAGAATGTGAGAGATTAGAACAAGAGGTAGTTTCTCTAAGGAAGGAAATGGAAGAGTCTAAGGACAAGCTACACAGGTTTTGGAAAAGTTCAAAAACTGTGGATAAGATTATCAATGCACAAAGACCTTCATCTAACAAAATAGGACTTGGTTTTGAAGAAGGACAAGAGAAACAAGAAGAAGGGTCAAGCTCAAGATCCAAAAAGGAAGAAGGTTCAGAGGAAGAGAGTGAAGGAGAAATTGAGACTTATGAGAATAAGTTGAAAAATAGAAACTTCACCAAGAAAGGGAACAATGCACAAACAAGGAACATGGATCATCACATAAAAGAAAGGACTAAAAGACCAGTGAGTTCAAGACAAGACTTCTTCAAAGGCAATTGTTTTTCATGTAATAGGTTTGGTCATAGGGCTATGCATTGCAGGACTCATGGAAAGGAGTATGGTATTACTAAGAGGAACTTCAAAAATGGACATTTCTTTCAAGGGTATTGCTACTCTTGTAATCGATTTGGTCATAAAGCAATTCACTGTAGGGTTCATGATAGAAATAGGTATGGTTTCACCAAGAGGAACTTCAAGATATTTGCACCTTCAAGGAACCACAACATTAAGTGTTATAAGTGCAATAATGTTGGGCATAAGGCCAAGTGGTGCAAAATAGAGTTTCCAGAGCTTCCAAAGACAAGCAAGAACAAGGATACTCAAAGGGATCAAAAGGGTATGTTGAGGAAAAATGTTGACAAAGGAAAAGAGCATTGTATGTTGGGAGTAATTTTACTCCCACCCCAAAATTAATCACCTCAAGGAGAGGAGGTGGGGAGGGGGCTAAGCTAAGAGTCTTATATTTAGCCCCAAAGGAGTCCCTTTGCCATTGATGTCAAAGGGGGAGATATTTGAGTTAGGGGGAGAGAATTCAATCAAGGGGAGCAGTTTCTTAGGGGAGTAGAATTGAAAAAGGTAAAAGGAATGCTTAAAGAAAAAAGGGTTGCCATCAATGACAAAGGGGGAGATTGTTGGAAATTTGAGCATGTTTTGTTGTCATTGATGTCAAGAGGTTTGATGTCCCAATTTGATGAAATTAATGTCAAAAAGGTTGATTAATGTCAAGAGGTTAGAGGTCCTAAATTGATGGAAATATTTGTGAGAATATTTCTCTTGATGGCACATGAGGTATAAGGCAACAAGAAGAAAGGAATACCTCTCCATAATATTTGAAAAAGGATTTATAAATTACCTTGGTGGTAATTTGGCAAAGGTTAAAATATTTATTAATGGTGGCAATAAATTACCTTGGTGGTAATTTGGAAAAGGTTAAAATATTCATAAATGATGGCAAGGTTATCCCTAAAAATAAAAATCCCAAAAGGTTTTAAATATTTAAATTATAATATTTAAATCCTTTAGGATTTAAATTATTATAATTAAATATAATAATTTGAAATACCAAAATTCAAATTACAAAAAGAAGTCGATGTCAAATAATAAGTTGGGCATGTGTATTAATAAGGCTAAGGTTTAGCCTAAGCCTTGGTGCAATTCGAAGGAGAAAATCCCCTGAAGTAATAGCCTTGCATGATTGATGCGGTGGAGGAAACAAGAAAAAGACAACGCAAATCTTGGTGCAGAATACAGGTCAAAGTGTGGACGAGGTGTGTCCCCACTTGTGTGTGGTGGAAACCGAGTTGGCAAGCAAGGCTTGCACAATGGCATAGGAGGTAGAAGGTGCGTGAGTTTGATCCATGCGAGGGTTTATTTTGGGTGAGGACTTTTTGACTTTCACGCCGGTGGAGAAGGATATTAAGGAGCGTGTGCTCCTTGATTCACATGGGCAGCATAGCCCACACGGTGGTGGCCCTTGTGTTAGGGCACGTGGGGCTAGGAGGTCACGGGTTCGAGCGACGATGGCAACAATTGTGGAAGCTTTAATTTTTTATTAAGGTATGTGTATTTGCCATAGTTGGGAGTTATAAGGTTTGAATAAAGTTTTTTTACTACCATGATTTGAAATTTATGAGGGTTGAATAAATATTATTGTGTATGCTCTTAGTTGGGAGTCATAAGGGTTAGTAAGTAATGTTTTGAATTTATTTTAAGGCTTGAGGAGAGATTTTTCAGATTGCTAGGGTTTGATGATGCATGGAATAAAGTATTATTTTGAGACCTTATTTAAGTGCTTTATTTTTAAAGAAGGAGATATAAGGTGTATGTGAGAATTTTTTTTATGTGATTGGTAACTCTTGTTGATGAAATTTATTGGCAAAGATAGGAGTAATAAGGTGTATAAGTGGTTTGGCATTTTATAAATCTTTGTATGGTGAAATATTTGTTGAGGTGAATATTCATGTGGAGATTTTGAGATAGACTGTTGCTATCTAACCTTGAATTGGCACAAAAGGATTTGATTGTAAGTAAGATAGGTTTTGAAGACATATCTCCATCAAAGCAAAGAGGTATGGGCACATCATCTTTTGTTTGAAATGTTGTGAAAGATAAGGTGGAGTGAAAAGGATTGTTTGATAAGCATTGTTGGAAATATTTGAGTGACTCTTATATGCTTCATTGTTGAATGTTTAGAGAACATTTGAGATAGAGATTGAGAATTATTTGAGTTAGGGTTTGTTGGGCCAAACATTAGTTAGTTTTTCTATAGTTCAATTAATTACCTCCATTTAATTGTCAACCTGGGGTAGCTCGTAGTCTTGTGAGCAGCAGTGCACAATATATGCTTATAATTTCTCCTTCAAAGATGAGTCCTTTAGATTCTTGGTTTGGGGGGTGTTGATGTTCATTGAAGTTTTTAATTCTTAATTCCCAACCAATAACCTATCCTACACCTATAAAAGTAGGACTAAATGCATACATAAACTAAATTTCTACTTTGCTAAAAATCACAAAAAATAGGGAAAAAACAACAAGGAAATAAATTAATCTATAGAAAATTAAATAACAAAAAATAGGTGAAAGGAAGGGAAGAAATTTTTTGTAAGTGGGCCCACGCTTCTAGCAGGTTCTACCTGCATTAAATCTTCATCGAACACTAAGATAATTTATAGGAAAATAAATCAAAAAATATTTTATTAATTACAGCAAAATATTTCCGAGGTGTAAACTAATTAGTTCGACCAAACCTTGTAAGGGGCACAGATATCCAAGGTTTAAATATCGGGCCTCGTTGGACTAAATGCTTATCCCTTTCCTAGTGCTTTCAGTAGTGTAAAGGTTTTAAAATTATTGTGGCATGGTGGTTATAGGGGTGGACTGCACGAATATCTATGTGGCAGTTTCCAAGGTGGACAACATAGAATACTATGGTGGCCATAAAATCTCGACAACCAACCTGGATTCATGGCGACTACCGATTCTACCATGTAAATTAAAAAAAAATTACAAAAAAATAATTTACAAGAAAATTTTAGGGGTCCATATTCAGGGGTGGCTTGCATATTTATAAGATATGTGGCCACATCCTGTTACAATTTTCAAAGCAAATTGTAAATATGATTCACTTTTACAATTGCCTGCATGAATGAAGGAATTGGGTAAAATATCGAGCTTGGTAAGCTATTTCAATGTATTCTATTTTCCAGAATACATATGATATTTTTTTGCCCAATTTACATAAATATTTCACGTAGTATCTATAAAATAGGTGGCTAGTCATCTTTGATGTCATTCCGTGTCTGGTTTTAATGCTAAAAAATCATCTATGCTCATTGCTAAAATTTCACTCTATTCTATCGACCATAGAATCATGTTGGAATTTGGCTTTGGTGGAAATTAGGTGCCTTGTCTAAATAATTCAGGAAGTAGGTGCCTTTTTTGTAGAAGTCGAGAAGCAGACACTTACATGGGATTCAAGCACCTAATGGAAATAGGCACCTAATGGGAAGCAGGTGTCTAACGAGAAGCAAACACCTAACGGGATGTAGAATTCTAACAGTTAAGTGTCAAACAAAATTTAGGCACTAAAATGGAACCGGGTATCTGACTTCACCAGTGTACTGCAGTTGTTTTACCTTCTTGAAATTGCAAATGCTAGGTCCGAATGTTACCTTATGAAAACATACCAAAATGCAATAATTTCCATGAAATATACACAAAATGCACTTAAGGAAAAATATTAAGTAACATGAAAAATAAATTTTTAAATATATATATATAATTTTCATAAAATATATACATCTATAAAATAAGTGTTGCTATTTTTTTAAGAAAATAGGTTAAAAAAATGAGCATTTTCAAGGCTCATCATTCCCCCATACTTAAGGGGTGGCATTTCCCTATGCCACTTTATACTGGTAATTACCAATTCTATTTACAACATCCTAATAAGCCTTGTTGGTCTCTATCCTTTTCTTTTTAGAAGCCTTTGCTTTTTCCTTGTCTTGGGGATTTCTCACCTTTGGTGCTTTAGGAGCAGCTATTTCCTATCCCTATTATTTCTAGTGTTCATTGTGTCAAACTGGTTGACTTGGACCTACTCTTTTCTTGGGTGGTTTCCTGGTCTAGGACATCTTACCTTATTTATAGTCAAATAGTAACCAAATAAGCTGGTGGCATCCTTCTGGAATGCGGGATAAACCATTTTCTAGTACTCGTGGTGAAGGGGTAAGTCTTCAGCCATAGGTACTACATATTCATTGCCAAATGGGATGCTAGACTTTTTTAGCAACCGTAACTATGGGAAAATTTGTGATTGTCTTATTTACCCCTACAATTGCCTAATTATTTGGTACAATTCATGCATCTTCAACGCAACCTCCTTCATGGACTCTTGAAATAGAGTTAATTCTTCTTTGTATTTGGCTTCCCAAATGAAAGCTTGCTCTCTCAATACCTGCAGCTGTTGCTGCAAATCTTCCTCCTAACCCTCCTATGATAGATTTTTTGTAGTGACCTCCTATTGAGAAGTTTACTCTTTTGAAATATCCTATAAAATTTGGGCTAGGTACTCCTCTCTGTTTAGCTCATCGATTTCTTCTTCATTGTCTAATGAGCTCGAAACCACCCTAGATGCCTTCGTTATTTTGCTTTGAGTCCTGGTGGAAATTTTCATGGATGTTGGGCTTGATGGTTCCTGCCTTGCTTCATCACCGAATTGAGGGAACATAGGAGATAAAGCATGTCCTACTTCCTCATAAAATTAGGGGAAAATAGTGGATGAGGCTTGTCCTACTTCCCCTGTATTTTTTGTAGGTTGGTATGCATGCACCCTATTTTCTTGTTCTATTGCCTCCTGGGCTGACTGCTCATTATTTATGGGCACCTCCACCTCTCCTTGTAACCATGGAATTGTTTCTATTCCATCGATAACCTCAATTATCACATTTCTATGTGACTCTACATATATTGCAAGGGCCAAAATTAGGCCATGGTGAGACAAGGCAAATGTTGTGTCTTCCTGGTACCGTTTGCTCTCATCCTTGAGGATGCATGCAAGGTAATGTAGGACATTGATTTTATCCCCATGTAGTATATGATTGAGAAAGAAAAAATTATTTACATTCAATGTAGAGTACCTGTCGAAGCAGGTTAATAATCATGTGTTTTGTTTGAATACCACCTTCCAGATCTTGAGGATGTGGAATTTGGGTAAACCAGCACGCGTTAAGTGCTCATTTTGTCTCCTGAAGAATATTTGCAAATAGAGTGCAAGGTTATCCTCCTTGTATGTGTGCTCCCATATTAGAGGGAGGCCCATAACTCTGGTGATATAATTTTTGATGACTGGAATCTCTAGTCCCTACATGTGTGTGATATCATTCCTCATGGATGCTATGAATTCATTAGCTACCATTGCATCTTGGCCGTCATTGACCAGTCAACAATACTCCATCCATCATGTAACAATAAATTGGGTTTGTATGCCTACAAAAAATTTTGAGCAGTCAGTAGGTTCACTTTTATTGAGGTCGTGGTTCTTTAATTATCCCCCAATTCTTTGCATTTGGTTTACACTTCACTTGGAAATGCTTCTGTTTTTTCTCCCTAAATTGTTATAGAACTCCACACTCTAGTTTTTATCTTTTTGTAAGTAAATTTACAGTATTTTTCAAAAAAAAATTAAAATAGTTGCTTTCTTGCATGCAGGTGGTTAATTACCGTAATCAACAATGATTATGGTTATCCATAGTAAATTTCCTTCAAGCATGTACCCAATTGTGTGGAGGTGATAACCATAGGCAATTGACCAATCAAAGCCATGACAGGTAGCACAATACCAAGTGTAGTTATTCAGTTGGCTAGGACAGTAAGAGAGGTTATGCTGACACTTTTCCATAGACACACATGCACATGAAAAAAATATAGACATAAAATAAAAAAATTAATCATGCAATTGAATTCGTTCTATGGGTTTATATGCACAGATATCTGTGGTGCGTTGCTATTGGATGGTGTTTGATGAATGGGAAAATTTCAATGGATAATTATGGCCATATTTCCCATACAATGAATTCTCTTCCACATGATTGGTTCTCGGTAGCTGCAATGTGACTTATTCAAGAAATCCTATAAAAATTAAAAATAAATTAGAAAAAACGTATATTTTAGGGATGATAAACATCCCCTCCTCAAAAGTTGGTTGATGTCAACTTTTAATTTTGTCTGTGATAGATTTAAATTTAAATGTGCATGGGGTGCTGACATGGCTTGGGCCACATTCCAATGCTGACATGTTATTATTTCAAGGTAGAATATGGCTAAAAAATATGGAAATCAAGCACCTTCTTTTTGAATTATAGCACGCAGATGCCTTGGAAATCAGGAGTAGGCACCTTAGGAATCAGGTGCTCTACTTAACATGGGAAGCATGTGCCTTAGCAATTATTCGCTCTACTTATCATGGGAAGCAGGTGCCTTAGCTAACTGTCAGGTGCTATACTTTATAAACAAACATTATACAAACATCATTTTTTTATAGCGTTAAGAAGATTTGGTGGTGTCGGGTTCTCAAAAATTAGAATTTGGGTGCCCTCCTAGAGAACCCAAGAATCAGGTATCATTCTACTAGAATATGGGATGTAGGTGTTTTTTTCTTAACATACTGGGAGTCAGGTGCCATGTACTGTATAACAAGAATTAGGCACCTTCCATCATATAATAGGAATCAGGTGCCTTCTACAGAAACTTATTCTAGAAATAATGCATAAATAAATAACTTAGAATAAATGATACCACACAATGCACATATGACACACGATATTTACCCTGGTTCACCCAATGTGGGCTACTCCAACAAAACAAGAGTCACTCCTTGATATTATTATTCTCTTTCTTGCCTAAAAATGGGGCATGACAATAAAATATAAAGGAAAATCTCACCATCCTAAACCACTATGTGGTATTAGAATACAATGGACACAATACCATGGGCTAAACCACCCACACCCACAAACCACCCACCAACTATGGGAATCCCAACAATCGTTCTGCCAATCGCTTCGAAAAAAGGGGGAATTTGTTTTTTTGGTGTTGCCTAAAACCACCTTTGGTGGACACCTTTGGCATGGTCGATGGGGCTACCGCACCCTGGACCCCCCTAAATCCCTCTGGGAGGGCTTCACCCTCCTCTTGAGGAGCTTCACTCATCTTACCCTCTCATGCTTGCTATATAGTATTTCCTCGAAAAAGGATGAGATGCATCCAAAATTCTCTCACTTGTTGAATACTTTGCCAAACCCATTTCAACTGTACATAATATAATTTTTTCTATGCTAACTGTCTTGATTAAAGCATCTGCAACATTTTATTTTGTATTCACTTTCTCCAAAAACACTTTCTTTTGTTCAATCATGTCCTTGCTGAAATGGAACTTTGTATCAATGTGCTTCATTCTGGAATGGTAAGCAGGGTTCTTTACTAGAAATATAGCACTCTGAATATCACAATTTATCTTCACATATCTTTGAAAGAACCCAATTTTAGCACATAGTCTTTATAGCCATACTGCTTCCTTACTGGCATCGATGGCTGTCATGTACTCAACTTCAGTAGTTGAAATAACAACAACAGTTTACCTTTTGCTCATTCAACTAACAGCTCCTCCAAAAAAATTGAATATATAAGCACTAGTAGATCTTCTATTGTCCATATATCCAACCCAATCTACATCAACAAACTCTTCTATATCCAAGGATCTATCTTATTTACTTGTACCCTCATAATAGATTGAAAAATTAGAAGTACCACGCAGATATCTAAAAATCCTTTTCACAGCAGTCCAATGCTATTTACCAGGTTTGGACATATATCTGCTCAAAACTACCACTGCATGAGCAATGTATGGTCTAGTACATACCATGGCATACATTAAACTACCTACATCATTTTCTTAAGGAACATGGGACATTTCTTCTACCTCTTCTTTTGTTTTTGGACATTGTTAAACAGATAATTTTTCCACCAAAGGAATAGGTACCTTCACTGGTTTGAAATCCTTCATATTGAATCTTTTTAATATTGTCTCATTTTTTTTTTTTATCCAACCATAGCTTTCTTTTAGAATTATCTATGTTTATTTGTGTGCCCAAAATAAAATTTGTAGGGCCAAGATCTTTCATATCAAACTATGATGCTAATTGAGACTTCACTTCCCTAATAATTTTCTTACTGTTTCCAATTAGTAACGTGTCATCAACATACAAAAATATAATGACAACTACATTACCAATTTTTTTTGAATATACACAGTGATAAGCATTGCTACGAACAAAATTAATTCTTAAAACATAAGTATCAAATTTCTGATACCACATTCTAGGTGATTGTTTCAGTACGTACAAAAATTTCTTTAACTTACATACAAGATCCTACTTTCCTACAACAATGAAACCTTCAGGTTGTCTCATATTGATTTCTTCCTCAAAATATCCATGAAGAAATTTAGTCTTTACATCCATTTGCTCTATTTTAAGATCAAAAGCAGTAGCAACAGATAACATAAATCTAATTGAGTTTAGATTTGCAATAGGAGAAAATAATTCACCATAATCAATTCCCTCTACCTGAGAATAATATTTAGCCACCAAACGAGCTTTGTATTTCTCCACTTTACTTTCAACATTCTGCTTCTTCTTGAAAATCCATTTACAACCTATTGCTTTTCTTCCACCAGGTAATTTCAGTAAATCCCATGTTCTGTTCTTTTTTAGGTCCATCATTTCCTCATCCATGGCCTCTTCCCAAAGGTTTACCTCTTCATAATTTAATAGCTTCTCTAATAGTTCTAGTATATTCATCAATAATAGATAATACAAAAGAAGTAGGAAATGCAGATGGATTGTACCTTTCAGTTTGCCTTCTTTTCCATGTTGATCTCCTTACCACATGTATGAATCTATCGTTCATCCTCATCTAGATCCTCATCTGTATGCTTCTCTTCTAGATCCTCTTATGTGTGATCTTCTTCCATGAGATAAAATTGGACCTTTTTAGGTTCTTCTTCTATTACTTCCTTCATGTGATCACTTTTAGTTTCCCCAAACACCACATCTCTACTGTACAACATTATTTTAGTTTCTAGATTCCAAAGTTTATATTGTTTAAAACCATATTTATAACCAATAAAGATACATTTAACAACCTTATTATCAAGCTTACATTTTTTCTCCTTTGGAATATGCATGTATGCATCACAACCAAAAACTCTAAGATGTGAGAGAGAGGGTTTCTTACCAAAACATGCTTCAAATGGAGTTTGATCTGGCAATGCTGATGTAGGAGATTGATTTTGCAAGTAGCATGCTAGACTCACTACCTCAGCCCATAATTTTTGTGCCAAAATTGCACCACTGAGCATACTTCTAGCCTTTTCCATCATGGATCTATTCAATCTCTCTACAACTCCATTTTGTTGAGGTGTATATGAAGTAGTATTCTATCTTGCAATAACACACTGCTTACAAAAATCCTCAAATTTATTTGAACAATACTCTCCTCCATTATCATACATCAACACCTTAATCCTTTTATCAGTTTGATTTTAAACAAGTGCTTTAAATTCTCTAAATTTATCAAACACTTCATATTTACTCTTAATAAAATAAATCCATGCATATCTTGAAAAATCATCAACAAAAGAAGCATAATACCATGATTTTCCAAGTGATGGTATAGGGATAAGACCAAATATATCACTGTGAATCATATCTAATATCCCTCTTGCTCTAGCAGCACCATATGGTAAACTCACATGATTCTGCTTTCCATAAATGTAGTGTTCATAGAAATCAAAAACTATTGAGCAATCAGGAATACCATGAACCATACCTTTTGTGTGTAGGGTACACAATCCCTTTTCTCAAATATGTCCCATTATTTGATGCCAGAGTGTTGAGCTTTTATCTGATTCAACCTTAGAAATAGTTGAGCTATTGCACTCATTTGTCATAGTTCTTCCTAATAGATTATAAAAAGTTCTAATAAGGACTCCTCTTTCTAACACCATTGATCCTTGAACCATTTTGCATGAATCTTTGCTGAAACTAACATTTACTACTGCATCAACCATTTTGCTTATAGAAATTAAATTTCTAACAAGGCCCGAAATATGCATCACACCTGGAAGGGTCTTAACCCTACCATCCTGCAATAGTATTTTCACCCTTCCACGACCAATGATCTTAAGTGGTGAATCATCTCCAAAAAATATCTCCCCTCCATCATATCTTTCATATTCACTAAACCACCCCCTATGAGGAGTCATATGAAAAGAGGTACCAGTATCGATCAACCAATCATTTTTATCTGATCATTTGGAGCTGGATGCCAGATATACATCCCCTCCTTCATTAGTAGATTTATGTGTCTCTGTGGAAGTGGATTCATAAAACCTCTTTCTAGAATCAATATTCTTTGATTTGCAGTCCTTCTTTATGTGACCAGGCTTGCCACACTTCGAACACTTTCTCTCAAACTTTCCATGAGACTTGGATCTACCTCTAGACTTAGATCTATCATAGTATCTTGTTTTATCCTTTTCCTTGGCACACCCTCTCACTTTTAGGGCTTCCTTTTAAGTACCCTCCATGGATTTTCTCCTCATATCCTATGATATTAGAGATGCCACAATATCTTCAAACTTCAATGTAGATGAAGTTGTACTACCAATTTCCACAACCAGGTTATCCCATGAATCTAGTAAAGAGCATAGCAAGATAATACATTTATCTTCCTCACTTAGCTTAATATAAATAGATGTAAGCTGACTTACCACTATATTGAATAAATTCAGATGATCTGCAACTGAATCTCCTTCATTCATCCTAAGATTGTATAGTTTCTTTTGGAGGAATAATTTTTTCACCAGGGAATTAGATTGATACAAAGTCCCTAATTTCTCCTAGAGATACTTTGTAGTAACTTCTCCAAAAATATTTATTAGGATTGAATCTTCAAGACACATTCAAATCAGACTCCTTGCTTTTTTATTCATCTTTTACCAATCTTCATAGGATGTTCCTACAATTTTCGCTTATTCAAAAATAATAGCCCACTAATCTTTGTCCATGAGCAGATCCTCCATATTCAACTTCCATAGCTCAAAGTTTTTTCCATCAAATGTCTCAATCTTTATCCTTGAATTATTTCCAGTCATTTTCCTTCAATCTCCTTCGACGAAAAACTCACACTCTGAAATAAGTTTTCTCTCCCTCCTAAAAACCCTAGAAACTCTTTAGATGAAATTAAACCCTAGCAATAAATACGTCCCCCTATGGCTAACAACTTGGATTTGATACCAAATGAAGAGATCTACAAAAAATTATTCCAAAAATAATGCATAAATAAATAACTTAGAATAAATGACACCACACAATGCACATATGACACACGAGATTTACCTTGGTTCACCCGATGTGGGCTACTCCAACAAAACAAGAGCCACTCCTCCTTGATATTATTATTCTCTTTCTTGCCCAAAAATGGGACATTATAATAAAATATAAAGGAAACTCTCACCACCCTAAACCACTATGGGGTATTAGAATACAATGGGCACAATACTATGGGTTAAACCACCCACACCCACCAACCACCAATCAATCATGGGAATCTCGACAATCACTCCAAAAAAGGGGGAACATTTTTTTCTCGGTGTTGCCGAAAACCACCTTCGGTGGACACCTTTGGCATGGTCCCTGGGGTGGAGCCCCCCAACACCCCCGGGGAGGGCTTCATCATAATCTTGAGGAGCTCCGCTCATCTTACCCTCTCGTGTCTGTTGTACAGTATTTTCTTGACAAAGGATGAGATACATCCAACACCTTCTTCCGTAACATGGGAATTATAAATATTCTATTGTACAATGGAAATCAAGTGCCTTTACCATTAGAAAATGGAAAAAAAATGCTTATATTTATTCAATGGGTGCTAAATTTTTCTTGAATATGTGTTGTAAGGTTGATCAGTCCCTTTAGTGCTTCTGATTGAAGAATAGGAACAAAATCAACATCCGCCCCTAAAATAGCAGTTGTGTGTTTTATTCTCCATAAAGACCAATCCAAACACTCTTGTGCAGGATTCAGGTTTAGTATTCCCATTTCTAAGTGGTGAATAACTACTCCTACTAAAAGTAATTTTCTTAGAAATATTGGAAGGCATAGGTTCATGGATCATGTACTTGTTAGGCCTAGGTTTCCTAGGTTGCCTAACAGTTGCACTCAGGGCATCGTTCCTGCAAAACAAAAATATAACTAAAAAATAAAAACTTTGAAAGAATAATTGTCTTTGGGACTATGTGGACTAGGTCCACATATTACTGACTCGAGATAAAATCAAAATCAATTAGGGTCTCCCCCATGCCTAATCTAGACTCAATCATGTATGCTTTAAACACATGGTACAAACATAGGTGGTGGTCATTGACTATTCAAGTAATGGTGTTGTCGTCAATTATTCTGATACTCACATCCCCATTGTTGATAACTTAAGTCACTTCATATGGCCCCATCCAATACTACATGAGATTGCCTTTGCTTTCCTAGAATTGGGAATCATATAGTAATGCCCATTCTCCCACTTTAATCTACTTTGTCCTGGTGTGGCGGTCATGCCACTTGGCTCTTTATTTCTAAATGATCTTTGTTTTTTTTAGAGAATATAAGTGGTCTTCATCTAGCTGGTTAAGCTACTGAATTATTTCTTTATATGCATCATCTAGGTTTATATTCAATTCTACAGCAGTCCTAAGTGTTTTGACTTCAAATTATATAGGCATCATGACACTTTCCCATAGACTAACTGGAATGGTGTAAACCCAGTTGTAGTCTTCTAGGTGCTCATGTAGGCCCACATTGATTTTGGTAATCTAGTGGTCCAGACCTTTCTGTGTTGCTACACTATCTTTATTATAATGTTTTACAACTCTTGGTTGGTCACTTCAACTTACCCATTTGCTTGTGTATGGTAGGGGTGGTCTTGTTATGTCTGATTTTATACTATTGCATGAGTTATTGGATCATACTTGAAGTAAATTGAGATCCTTGATTAGTTGTGATCTCCCTTAGAAACCAAAATATTATAAAAATATAAGAATACAATAAATTTACTACAATTTTCTCCTTTGAGTCATGCAAGGCCTCCACTTCAACCCACTTAGTCACATAGTCAGTACAAACTAGAATATACCTCTTACCTCTTGAATGTAAATTAATAGGTCCTACAAAGTCCATCCCCCATTTATAAAATGGCTCTATGTGAACATGTGGTTGAAGTGGCATCTAATTTCTGAGAGTAGGTCTTCCCATCCTTTGATATTGATCACACTAACTCACATGCTTGGCTTACATCATGGAATAGTGAAGGCCAATAATAACCAATATCCAACACTTTATACGTAGTCATTTTTCTTGAAAAATGGCCATCACAAGGTTCATCATGGAAATCCTTCAGTATTTTAGTTATTTAATTTCCAAAAACACATCTTCTCATGAGTTGATCAGGTCCTATTTGAAACAAGCACCCACCAATCCATGAGAAATCTGCACTTTTCTCAATTAAAGTCTATTTTTTATGAGGTAAAACTATAGGGGATACTTTACTAGTGGCTAAATAATTAGCCATATTTGTGTACTAGGGTATATTATCATTTATAGAAAAAAATGCTCATATGTAAATTTATCTTCTGTAGTCGCATAGTTTGGAGGTGTTAATATGGATAGAAAATTAGCTACCACATTGTCTTTTCCTAGATTGTCTACTATGGTCACATTAAATTCCTGTAAGAGCAACAACCATATGATAATTTTGCCATTAATCCTAGGTTTTTTTATCAAGTATATGATTGTTGAGTGGTCAGTGTGTAGAAAAACTTGATAACCCGTAATTTAATGAAAAAAATTATTAAGAGCATGTATTACTGCAAGAAACTCCTTTGTGATTGTATAGTTGAATTCAATACCTATGATATTTTTACTAACATAATAAATGGGATAAAAATCATCACCATATTTCTATCTCAATATTGATCCTATTTCATTGTTAGATGCATCAGCATATATATGAAAAGGTATGGTCCAATTGGACCTCTCAACAGTGAAGTAGTAATTAGTTTTTCCTTTAGGGTGTTGAATGCATTTTCACATTTTTTAGTACATAGAAAATTTGTATCCTTAGTTAACAATGTGGTAAGATGTTTAGCAATTTTTCTAAATTCTGATATAAACCTCCTATAGCAATCGGCTGATCTTAGGAAATTGTGGATGTCTTTCTGTGTTTGGGTAGTAGGCAAGGTTTGGATGACTTCTATTTTTTTTATGTATACCTTAATCCCATTTGTAGAAACATGATGTCCTAAAACCATCCCCTCTTGCATCAACATATAAAATTTTTCATTTCTTAGGGATAGATTAGTTTCCTCACACCATTTAAGTGTCTTTTCCCAAATTTCTGTGGTGATTTCAAAAGTTTCTCCATATACAGTGAAATCATCCATGTATACCTCCACAGTCTCTCCAATCATATAAAAAATTGCTAAGAACTACCCTCTGGAAATTGGCAGGTGCATTGCATAGACCAAATGATAAAACTCTATAAGAAAATGTCCTCCATGGACAAGTGAAGATGGTTTTGTCTTGATCCTCTTTCGCTATTTTAATTTGATTGTATCTACTGAACCCATCCAAGAAAGAAAAGTATTTATTTTCTGCTAAGGTATCAAGGACCTGATCTATAAAGGGTAAAGGGAAGTGGTATTTCTTGGTTGCCTTATTAAGCATCCTATAATCAACAAAAATTCTCCACTTTCTATTCTTCTTAAGCACCACCTGTAATGGTGATACCCACTCACTATCTGAGATGGGGTAGATGAATCCAACTGTGGGGAGTTTTTGTAACTCTATTTTGACAATCTCTTTCATAGCTGGGTTCATTCTCCTATGTGGTTGTATTATTGTTTTAACTTGGTCTTTTGGATATATTCTATGAGTACATGTCTTAGGAGATATTCCTTTCATAACATAATACTTCCAAGCAAAGGCAACTTGATATTTTTCTAATGTTTGTTTCAGTTTGGTTTGTTGTTCAACTGTCAATTGGTTATCTATGTTCATAATTCTACCAAGTGCAACTTTTGTTTGCTAAGTATGGTGGTCTTTTCCTCCCACTAATGGCAAATTAGGAGGAGGATAAGAGGGTTATCCCTAAAAAAAGTGAGATATCAACCTATCCTCATCACTTTCATCTTCCAACTCATCAAGTGCTATGACAGGTTGGATCATGGATAGATCATCAATGTTTTGACTTTCATTCTCAGGTTCTCCCAACAAATCTGTAAACTGTGCAGGTGGATGTATGATTAATTTATTTATATTTTGACCATATAAAATGGTCATCTACCCATATCTACAACTTATGTAAAAATCAGCTATTTTTATCCAAGGTCTACCTAATATTAGTGGGTATCCACCTAGTCTAGAAATAGATTGTAGCACTAGGAAATCTGCTAGATACTCCCATGCATTCACTGTAACATTGATATCTTCCAAAATTCTATTAGGGAGCACTATAGACTTGTCTGATAACTACAACATAGTTTTAGTGGGCTTCAGATTAGTCAATTTCATTTTTTGCATGGTCTCCTAGGGCATGACATTAATGGTAGCCCCCAAATCTACCAATGTATTTGGTAAAACATAGCCCTATATTTATAGGGTTAACATAGGGCTTCCTAGATCTAAATACTTTTGGTTGTATGTATTTCCTAATATTAGGTTAACTAAATAACCCACCAAACTGATTGGTTTTTTTGGTTTCCTCTATGGTTTCATGAGGCACAACTCTCTTATGGACTTGCCATAGATAGGTATATCCCTAATGGATTGAAAGAAATGGATTGTAACTGTCAAGTTTTTTAAACTAGAGAGGATATCAAATTCTATTTGTATTGGTTTCTTTGGTTCTTGCAATATTTTTGGGAAAGGTGGAACCTCTTATTTATTATGTGCAAGTGTTGATTCTTGCTCTACTTCCTCTATAAAGGGTGATTACCCTTTTTCTATCTCTATGTGTTCCTCTTATTCTATAAGAGGAGTTACTTTTACACCTAATTATTTTATGATCATAATTGAATAGGATCACAATCTACCATAATATTATACATAGGGTACATCTCATTTTCCATATAATAGGTTGACTACTATTTATTGTTTGGATTTGATGTACGTTATGTTGGTAACTAAGGAGTCCTTGAAGCAAGAAGAGCAGGCAGATTTGGTTGTGGTGGAGCTGGAGCAGGATGCTATGGATACTAATTCCAAGCATTCTAATTTCTCCAATGCTACCCATTTTATTGGTATTGCATCCAAAAGTAAGGGTTATAAGGATTTTATCCTTGGGGGAATGGACTCCAAGGTTGTTGTCCATACCAATCCATATTGGGTAGCTAGTCTTGACATTGTTTTTAGTATTTGTTGCCCCCATAATATGGCATTCCTAATTGCATATTGTTACCCATAGGGGACTATTGCTAGTTCCTCCTACTACCCATGAAGTATGCCTTTGCTACTTCATGTTCCTCTTTAGGTTTCATTAACTGTGGAACAACTTCATTTTATGATCATTTTTACAAACAAAACATACACTAACTTTGTTTTCTAGACACTCATTTATGAGGTGTTTGCCTCTACATTTAGGATAGAAGTAGGCCAATTCTGCCTCATTCTCCTGCTTCTTTTTATGAAGTAGAAGGGTATCCATTTGAAGAGCAAGAGAAGATAACATCTCACTCTTGAGATCCTCCAGTATATTACCTATCTTTGTTTTAGTGACAGTGGTTGATTGCTTAACATTTCTAGGGATCAACTTACCTTTCCTTCTTGAGAAGTTTTGACACAAAAATTGAATATCATCCATTTGGTGTTGGTAAATATCACCCCTAGAGATCATGTTTAAGGATTCTAGGGATTCATTTGTTAGCCCCTTCAGAAAAATGCTTCTCAAGGACCTATGTCATACTTTTAAATGGGGTGATCTTTGCAAATTGAAGCTAAATCTATCCCTGTATTTTTCCATAGGTTCCCCTTCCTTTTGAGTCATGTCTAGGACTTCCTCTCTTACATCTTGTCCTCTCCCAAAATCTTGATACTTCTCTAGAAAAAATATTTTCAACTATTCCCAGGTAGTTATCTGTTTATCCCCCAATTTTATGAAACAACACAAAGATGAATCATCAAGGGTGTAAGGGAATAATTTTATTTTTTGAGCATTTGTGGTGTAATCAGCAGATCTACATAAAATATAAAATTTAAATAGAATTGGGTTTGGATATTCTATGGGAAGTCCTCTAAAGGTTTGAATGTGGGTAGGAGAGATGTGTTTCATCTTGAGATCTTCTCCTACCTCTCCTATTGGAAAACTAAAACTAGTGGATGCTTCCTCTAGATTTTTTTTCCATTCTATCCTCTATTGGAGTTTCTACATCTGTTGTGTTTAGAATAACTAAAAATGCTTCTATTTCATTTTTTTATCCTTCAGAATGATGACTAAGTTAGTATTTAATATGGTTTCATCGAATACTACTTGCCAACATTCATCATTTAGTATATCTTCCTAATATTGAACTCTACTTATCTTCAATCCTGCTCTAAGATTTTATTGAATTGTTTTAGAAGGATCTAGTGCAAATAGTGGTTGTTCTCGCCAATGCATAGGTGGATATGGTGATGGCTATTTTTTAGTATCATATTTATATTCTATTGAAGTAGAAGGATTTTGAGAAAAAAAAATTCTTTATTTTTTACAAAATGATCATCTGGTACCCTATTATTAGGTGGACTAATACAAAGTTTCATATGAAGGTTTCTAGAGAAAACAATCTAAACTACTTCTACTATGGTTCCTTCAAAAATGGAAATTATAATGGCTACTCCCCAAAAATGGTGCCAAAATTTTGGGCAAAACATTGGTTAGTTTTTCTATGGTTTAATTAATTGCCTCCATTTAATTGTCAACCCAAGGTAGCTCGTAGTCTTGTGAGCAACTGTGTATAATATATGCTTATAATTTCTCCTTCAGATATGAGTCGTTAAGATTATTGGTTTGGGGGGGTTGATGTTCATTGAAGTTTTTAATTCTTAATTCTCATCCAATAACCTATCCTACCTCTATAAAATCAGGATTGAATGCATACAAAAAATAAACTACTACTTTGCTAAAAGTCATAGAAAACAGGGGAAATAACAAGGAAATAAATTAATATACAAAAAAGTAAATAACATAAAACAAGGGAAAGGAAGGGAAGAACGTTTTTGTAAGTGGGCCCACACTTCCAGTAGGTTCTGCCCGCATTAAATCTTCACTGGACACTTAGTCAATTTACAGGAAAATAACTCAAAAAATATTTTATTAACAATTGCAGCAAAAGAATTTACAATAAAAGTTCGGGGATCCATCTTCAGGGGTGGTCTGCATATTTATAAGATATGTGACCACACCCTGATACAATTTTCAAAGCAAACTATAAAAATGATTCACTTTTAAAACTGCCTACATGAATGAAGGAATCAGGTAAAATATCAAACTTGGTAAGCTATTTCAGTGTACTTTTTTTTTAGAATATGTTTGATATTTTTTTTGCATGATTTACACAAATATTTCACATAAGAAATAGAAAGTAGGTGGCTAGTCATCTTTGATGCGTCTTGTGTTTGGTTTTAATGCTAAAATTTCATCTATGCTTGTTGCTCAAATTTTGCTTTATTCTGTCGACCACAAAGTCGTGCTAGAATTTGTCTTTGGTGGAAATCAGATGTTCTGTCTAAAGAAGTAAGGAAGCAAGTGCCTTGTCTGTAGAAGTCGGGAAGCAAACACTTACACGGGATTCAATTACCTAACAAAAATAGGTGTCTAACGGGAAGTAGACAACTAACAGGAAGCAAGTTCCTAACAGGAAGCATGCATCCAACAATTAAGTGCTAAAAAGAAGTCGAGTGATAAAAGGGAACTGAGCGTCTGATTTCAATAATGTATCATAGTTTTTTGGCCTTCTTGAAATTGTAAATTCCAGTTTTGAATGGGACCTTGACAAAAACATGCGAAAATGCAACAATTTCCACGAAATCTACACAAAATGCACTTAAAGACAAATATTAAGTAACATGGAAAATAAACTATTAAATAAATAAATAAATAAATATATATATATATATATATATATATATATATATATAATTTTCATAAAACATATACATATATAAAATAAGTGCCACTATTTGTAAGGAAAGAGGTACAAAAAATGAGAATTTTTGGGGCTCATTAGGGTTTGAGACCCACATTGTACTCTTTGTTTGAAGAAGTATGAAAACACTTGTTTAGGGTTTGTGAGCAAGTTGTGTTTCATTGGTTGAATGATTGAGTGAAAATTCTTGAGCATTGGTTTTGAGTAATATTAAAAGTGAATGTGCAAACATTAGAAAATATATTTGTGAAAGTAGGAGTGTAGATCAGAAAGATATGTGTCATGTGCTAGATTGAATCTATCTTTAAAAGAGCAATAAAGTAAGACATGTGGAAGTGATAGACTTAATGATTGAGTAGAACATATTGAGTTTTGATAGAGTACATCATTCTCTATATGTTCTAGAGATAGAATATGTCTAAACTATTTCAATTTTAAGGAATTACTTCTAATATATTTTTTTTACATGGTGGAATCAGTAGCTGCCATGAATCTAGGCAGGTTGTCCAGATTTTATGGCCACCATAGTATTTTGTGTTGTCTGCACCGAAATCCACCACACAGATCTTTGCATAGTCCACCCCTATAACTGCCATGCCACAATCATTTTAAACCTTTTATGCCACTGAAAGCACCAAGAAATTACTTTGAATATTAGAAAAAGCATTTGATAGAATTGTGAGGAATATTTGAGATTGATTGAGCATATTTTATGAGCTATTTTGAGCATGTGTTAGAGTAGGTTTATGAATGTTCTAGAGTAGATTTGAGCAAGTCTCATGAAGGCTTGAGAGCAGGTTCTTGAGATGACTTGAGAGCAGATTGAGCAAGTTCTTGAGTGGACCTAAAGGTACATTTGAGAAAATATTTATAAATTCTTGAGAGCATATTGAGAAAGCTATTGATAGAACTTGAAGGTAGATGTGAGCAAGTCTTTGTAAAGGCTTGAGAGTAGATTGATCAAGTTCTTGAGAGGACTTGAAGGTAGATTTGAGCAAGTCTTGTGAAGACTTGAAATAACATTAAGATCAAAATTGATTTATTTAAGCTTTGTGTTAAGGCTTAGGGCATATCTAAGCAGAGTTGATTGATTGGTTTATTCAATATTTGTGTTAAGGCTTGGGGTAGATCTAAGCAGAGTTGATTGATTGATTTTTTCAAAATTTGTGTTAAGGCTTGGGGTAGATCTGAGTAGAGTTGATTGATTTATTTGTTCAAGATTTGTGTTAAGGCTTGAGAAAGATATGAGTAGAGTTGATTGGTGATTTGATCAAGCTTTGTGTTAATGCTTGAGTATAGATTTGAGACAAAAGTTAGTGCATATTTGTGAGCAAATATATAGTAGATTTGTACTAGAATTGGGATAGAGTTTGGTGTATATTTGAGATAAAAATGAGAGCAAGATATTGAGGTGACCGAGTAAAGAAGACATCAATATCTAGTGGATAGAGATCCATTAGCTAGAGTAAAGAGGAAGAGTTATCCTGTGGATAGAGATCCATGAACCAGAGCAGAAGGGAAAGAGTTCTTCTATGGATAGAGTTCCATGAATCAAAGTGAGGGGAAATTTTTTTCATGTGGATAGAGTTCACAAACCTCAGCAAGAGAAAATAGTTCTCCTATGGAGTGTGATCCATGAACAGATTGGGAAGATAAAATTATTCTATGGAGAGATATCCATGAACCAGTTGAGGAGATAGAGTTATCCTGGATCAAGTTCCACAAAACAAATAAAAGGGGAAAGAATTCTCCTATGGAGAGAGATCCATTTGAAGATATTGTTGCATACTTCATATGGATGAGGTTTTTAACACCATGCGAGAACTTAGATTTAAAATAGAATAATCTTATGTTGCTCGAAAGGTTTTAAGGTCACTCCCTAGGAGGTATAATGCAAAGGTTTCAGCCATAGAATAAACAAAAGATATTGAAACTTTGACTATGGATAAGTTACATGGAACTCTCATAGCTTATGAGATGAGAATAGTAAAGGATCCTATTCACAAGAAAGAGATAGCCTTTAAAGTAGAAAATAAGATAAAATATAAGAAGCCAGATTCAAGTCATGATTCATCCAGTGATGAAGAAGAAAACTATGGCAGAAGGAACAAGGACTCAAGAAAGCACAAAGGTACAAAAATAGTTAAGAGTTTCAATTGTGGTAAATACGGTCACTATGCATCTAACTGTCCTGAAGCTATAAGTAGTAGCAATAAAGAGGAACAAGATCGTAAAAGAAAGGAAGCAAGAAAATCCAGGTATGAAAATAAAAATAGGTATGGACAAAGCAAGCATGAAAAGGATTTTTTTCAAAGACATAAGAAGATTTTTTATGTGGACAAAACAAATAAGGTTTCAAGTGATAGTGATGAAAGATCCTCAGATAGTGAAGAAGAATAAATTCTCTTTTTGGCAATAGAATATGAAAGAAGTGATCTTGTTGAAGATAAATCTAAAAAATATGAAGATGCTCTCAAAGACAAAGAAGTAGAGAAAGAATCATAAAATGAAGAGGAATGAATAGTATATCTAGAATTTGAACTTGTTGCTGCTCTAAAAGAATTGAAAAAGGTCATAAAGCAGAACTCAAGATTCAAGGCTCAATTTCAAGATTTTGATGAAGAGAAAGGAAAAATTATACAAGATCTGACAAACTCAATAGCTACAACAAGGAGATTTTAAAAAACATTAGAAGGAAAAGTATTAGAATGTGAGAGATTAGAACAAGAGGTAGTTTCTCTAAGGAATTAAATGGAAGATTCTAAATATTATCGATAAATTATGGATAATATTATTGATGCACAAAGACCTTAATATAACAAAACATGACTTGGTTTTGAAGAAGGACAAGAGAAGCAAGAATAAGGGTCAAGATCAAGATCCAAAAAGGAAGAAGGTTCAGAGGAAGAGAGTGAAGGATAAATTGAGACTTATGAGAATAAGTTGAAAAATAGAAACTTCACCAAGAAAGGGAAAAATGCATTAAAAAAATAACATGGATCATCATAGAAAAGAAAGGACTAAAAAACTAGTGAGTTCAAGACAAGACTTCTTCAAAGGCAATTGTTTTTCATGTAACATGTTTGGTCACAGGTCTATGCATTTTAGGACTTGTGGAAAGGAGTATGATATTACTGAGAGGAACTTCAAAAATGGATATTTATTTCAAGAGTATTGCTACTCTTGTAATAGATTTGGTCATAAAGCAATTTACTATAGGGTTCATGAAAAAAATAGGTATGGTTTCACCAAGAGGAACTTCAAGACATTTGCGCCTTCAAGGAAAAACAACATTAAGTGTTATAAGTGTAATAATTTTGGGCATAAAGCCAAGTGGTGTAGAATAGAGTTTCCAGAGCTTCTGGAGACAAGCAAGAACAAGTATACTCAAAGGAATTAAAATTAATCACCTCAAGGAGAGGATGTGGGGAGGGTGCTAAGCTAAGAGTCTTATATTTAGCCCCAAAGGAGTCCCTTTGCCATTTATGTCAAAGGGAGAGAGATTTGAGTTAGGAGGATTGAAAAAGGTAAAAGGAATGCTTAAAGAAAAAAGGGTTGCCATCAATGACAAAGGGGGATATTGTTGAAAATTTGAGCATGTTTTGTTTTCATTGATGTTAAGAGGTTTTATGTCATAATTTGATGAAATTAATGTCAAATAGGTTTATTAATTTCAAGAGGTTAGAGGTCCTAAATTGATGGAAATATTTGTGAGATTATTTCTATTGATGGTACATGAGGTATAAGGTAGCAAGAAGAAAGGAATACCTCTCCATAATATTTGAAAAAGGATTTATAAATTACCTTGGTGGTAATTTGGAAAAGGTTAAAATATTTATTAATGGTGGCAATAAATTACCTTGGTGGTAATTTGGCAAGGTTAAAATATTCATAAATGATGGTAAGGTTATCCCTAAAAATAAAAATCCCAAAAGGTTTTAAATATTTAAATTATAATATTTAAATCCTTTAGGATTTAAGTTATTATGATCAAATATAATAATTTGAAACACCAAAATTTGAATTACAAAAAGAAGCCAACATCAAATAATAAGTTGGGTATGTGTATTAATAAGGTTAAGGTTTAGACTAAGCCTTGGTCGATGTGATAGAGGAAACAAGAAAAATATAGCACAAATCTCGATGTAGAATACAAGTCAAAGTGTGGATGGGTGTATCCCTACTTGTGTGTGGTGGCAATTGATCTAGAAAGAAAGGCTTGCGTAGCAGCGTAGGAGGTAGAAGGCGCAAGTTTGATATGCATGAATGTTTCTTTTGGGTATGGAATTTTTAAATTTTTTGTCGATGGAGAAGGATATTAAGAAGCACATGCTCCTTGATTCATGTGGGCAACATAGCCCATGCAGTGGTGGCCCTTGTGTTAGGGTGCACGGGACCTAGAGGTCATGGGTTCAAGCGACAACAACAACAATTGTGGAAGCTTTAATGTTTTATTAAGGTATGTATATTTGCCATAGTTTTGAGTTATAAGGTTTGCATAAAGTTTCTTTACTGCCATGATTTAAAATTTATAAATATTATTGTGTATGCTCTTAGTTGGGAATCATAAGGATTAGTAAGTAATTTTTTGAACTTATTTAATGTTTGAGGAGAGATTTTTTAGATTGCTAAGGTTTGATGATGCATGGAATAAAGTATTATTTTGAGACCTTATTTAAAGTGCATTATTTTTAAAGAAGGAGATATAAGGTTTATGTGATAATTTTTTTTATGTTATTGGTAACTCTTGTTGATGAAATTTATTGGAAAATATAGGAGTAATAAGGTGTATAAGTGGTTTGGAATTTTATAAATATTTGTATGGTAAAATATTTGTTGAGGTGAATATTCATGTGGATATTTTGAGATAGATTTTTGCTATCTAACATTTAATTGGCAAAAAATGATTTGATTGTAAGTAAGATAGGTTTTGAAGACATATCCCCATCAAAGCAAAGAGGTATGCACACATCATATTTTGTTTAAAATTTTGTGAAAGATAAGGTGGAGTGAAAAGGATTGTTGATAAGAATTTTTGGAAATATTTGAGTGACTCTTATATGCTTCATTGTTGAATGTTTAGAGAACATTTGAGATAGATATTGATAATTATTTGATTTAGGGTTTTAGATCCACATTGTGCTCTTTGTTTGAAGTATGAAAACATGTGTTTAGGGTTTGTGAGCAAGTTGTGTTTTATTGGTTGAATGATTGAGTGAAACTTCTTGAGAATTAGTTTTGAGTGATATTAAAAATTAATGTGCAAACATTAGAAAATAAATTTGTGAAAGTAGGAGTGTAGATCCTAAAGATAGTTGTCATGTGCTAGATTGAATTTATCTTTAAAAGAGCAATAAAAGTAAGTCATGTGGAAGCGATAAACTTAATTATTGAGTAGAACATATTGAGTTTTGATAGAGTACACCATTCTCTATATGTTCCAGAGATAGAATATGTCTAAACTGCTTCAAGTTAAAGGAATTACTTTGAATATTAGACAAAGCATTTGATAGCATTGTGAGGAATATTTGAGATTGATTGATCATATTTTGTGAGCTATTTTAATGTTTTAGAGTAGGTTTGAGCATGTTCTAGAGTATATTTGAGCAAGTCTTGTGAAGGCTTGAGAGTAGGTTCTTGAGAAGACTTGAGAGCAGATTTAGCAAGTTCTTGAGTGGACCTAAAGGTAGATTTGAGCAAGTCTTGGTGAATGCTCAAGAGGGAATTGAGCAAGTTCTTGGGAGGACTTGAAGGTGGATGTGAGAAATTTTTTGTAAAGGCTTGAGAGAAGCTTGAGAAAGTTCTTGAGAGGACTTGAAGGTAAATTTAAGAAAGTCTTGTGAAGAATTTAAACAACATTAAGAGAAGGATTGATTTGTTCAAGCTTTGTGTTAAGGCTTAGGGTAGATCTAAGTAGAGTTGATTGATATATTTTTTCAAGCTTAGTGTTAAGTACTTGGGTAGATCTAAAAGTGTTGATTGATTGATTTGTTCAATATTTTTGTTAAGGCTTGGTGTAGATATGAGCAGAGTTGATTGATTTATTTGTTCAAGATTTATGTTAGGGCTTGGGGAATATCTGAGCAAATTTTATTGGTGATTTGATAAATCTTTGTATTAAGGATTGAGTATAGATTTGAGATAGAAGATAGTGCATATTTGTGAGTAAATTTATGAGCAGAGATAGAGCATATTTGTATTAGACTTTGGATATATCTTGGTGTAGATTTGAGATAAAATTGAGATCAAGATTTGGAGGTGATAGAGTAAAGAGGACAATAATCTCTAGTGGATAGAGATCCATTAACCAGATCATTGGGAGTATATATTTTCTAGAAGATCACCAACCAAAGCAAAGGAGAAATAGTTATCCTCTGGATAGAGATCCATGAACAAGAGCAGAAGAAAATGAGTTATTCTATGGATAGAGTTCCCTGAATAAGAGCGAGGGGAAAGAGTTATTCTATGGATAGAGTTCATGAACCAAAGAAAGGGGAAAGAGTTATCTTATGGAGTGTGATATACGAACTAGTTGGGAAGATAGAGTTCTTTTGTGGAGAGAGATCCACGAACCAATTAAGGAGATTGAGTTCTCCTAGATCAAATCCCATGAACCAAAGAAAAGGGGAAACATTTCTCTTGTGGAGAGATATCCATAAATCAAAGCATAGAGTATTGGTGTCTCCTTTAGATATAGGTACATAAACATTGTAATAGGGAATTGATTCCCAAGAGGATTTTTGAAGAAAATTTAGTAGAAATATTTTCTCCATGGAATAGTCCACATTGGGTGAACCACATTAAATTGGTGTCTCTATTGTGTGTGATGATTTGTGCATTTATTTTATTATTTCTATTGATATTGTCATTGATAATATTGGATAATATTGTTTGGGAAAAAAAATTGAAAGTTTATCTTATACTGTTCACCCCCTATCAGTATAAGCTTGTGTTATTCAATTGGTATCAAAACGAGTTCCTTCGAAAGAGTATAAAAACTTGAAGGGAGAGTGTACAAGAACATAGATGGCATCTCAAAGTAGATATTTAGAAAATAAGGTACCATTGTTCAATGGTAACAATTATGATTTCTATAGCATAAGATTTAAGACTTACTTGATGGCACAAGGATATGAGACATGGCAAGCAATTGAGGATGGATTTACACCTACAACTGATCCTCCCACAGATAAATATGGTAAGCTCTTACATATGAATAATTCTAAGGATATGAATGCAATATTAAGTTGTTTACATGAAGCAGAGTTTGTAAAATTTATGCATTGCGAATCAACAAAGGAATTTTAGGAAAAACTGAAGCAAACATATGAGGGAGAAAAAAAGGTCAAAATGGTAAAATTGCAAAATAACAAGAAGACATTTGAAGACATGAAGATGAATGAAGAGGAAGACATTGCTATATACCTAATTTGTGTGGATGAGATTGTTAACACCATGCGAGGACTTGGATTTAAAATAGAAGAATTTGATGTTGCTCAAAAGGTTTTAAGGTCACTCCCTATGAGGTATAATGGAAATTTTTTAGTCATAGAAGAAACAATAGATATTGAAACTTTGACTATGGATAAGTTACATGGAACTCTCACAACTTATGAGATGAGAATATTAAAGGATCCTATTCCCAAGAAATAGGAATCCTTAAAAGTAGAAAAGAAGATAAAATATAAGAAGCCAGATTCAAGTGATGAGTCATCTAGTGATGAAGAAGCAAACTATGGTAGAAGGAACAATAAGGAATCAATAAAGCACAAAGGTACAAAAATAGTTAAGTGTTTCAATTGTGGTAAATACGGTCACTATGAATCTAACTGATCAGAAGCTAGAAGTAGTAGCAGTGAAGAGAAACAAGATCAAAAGAGAAAGGAAGCAAGAAAATCTAGGTATGAAAAGAAAAAAAGCATGGAAAAAGCAAGTAAGGAAAGAAGTTTGTTTAGAGGCATAATAAGAGTTTTTATGTGGACAAGATAGGCAAGGTTTCAAGTGATAGTGATGAAATATCCTCAAATAGTGAAGAAGAAGAAATTCTTTTTTTGGCAATAGAAAATGAAGGAAGTGATCCCATTGAAGATAAATCTGAAAAATATGAAGATGCTCTCGAAGAGAAAGAAGTAGAGAAAGAATCAAAAAATGAAGAGGAAGGAATTGTATATCTAGAAGCTGAATTTTTTTTGCTCTAAAATAATTGAAAAAGGTCAGAAAGTAGAATTCAATATTCAAGGCTCAATTTCAAGAATGCGATGAAGAGAAGGGAAAGTTTATAAAAGATCTGACAAACACAATAGCTAATACAAGAATATTTAAAGAAACGTTAGAAGTAAAAGTCTTAGAATGTGAGAGATTAGAACAAAAAGGTATTTTCTCTAAGGAAGGAAGTGAAAGAGACTAAGGAAAAGCTACATAGGTTTTGAAAAAGTTCAAAAACTGTGGATACGATTATCAATGCACACATATCTTCATATAATAAAACAAGACATGGTTTTAAAGAAAGACATGAGAAACAAGAAGGTTCAAGCTCAAGATCCAAAAAGGAAGAAGGTTCAGAGGAAAAGAGTGAAGGAGAAATTGAGACTTATGAGAATAATTTAAAAAACAAAAACTTCACCAATAAAGGAAATAATTCACAAACAAGGAACAGGGATGATCACAGAAAAGAAAGGTAAAAAATACTAGTGAGTTCAAGACAAGACTTATTCAAACATAATTATTTTTCATGTAACAGGTATGGTCACAGGGCTATGCATTACAGGACTCATGGAAAGAAGTGTGGTATTACTAAGAGGAACTTCAAAAATAGACATTTATTTCAAGGGTATTGCTACTCTTGTAATAGATTTGGTCATAAAGTGATTCACTGTAGGGTTCATGATAGAAATCGGTATGGTTTCACCAAGAAGAACTTCAAGGCATTTGCACCTTCAAGAAAACACAAAATTAAGTGTTATAAGTGAAATAATGTTGGGCATAAGGCCAAGTGGTGCAGAATAGAGTTTCTAGAGTTTCTAGAGCTTCTAGAGACAAGCAAGAACAAGAATAATAAAAGGAATCAAAAGGGTATGTTGAGAAAAAAAGTTGACAAAGGAAAAGAGCATTGTATGCTAGGAGTAATTTTATTCCCACCCCAAAATTAATCACCTCAAGGAGAGGAGGAGGGGAGGGGGATAAACTAAGAGTATTATATTTAGCCGCAAAGGAGTCCCTTTTTCATTGATGTCAAAGGGGGATATATTTGAGTTGGGGAGAGAAAATTTAGTCAGGGGGAACAATTTCTTAGATGGAGCATAATTGAAAAGGGTAAAAGGAATTATTAAAGAAAAAATGGTTGCCATCAATGACAAAGGGAGAGATTGTTGGAAATTTGAGAATTTTTTGTTATCATTGATGTCAAGGGGTTTGATGTCCCAATTTGATGAAATTAATTTCAAAGAGGTTGATTAATGTCAAGAGGTTAGAGGTATTAAATTTATGGAAATATTTGTGAGAATATTTCTCTTTATGGTAGATGAGGTATAAGGCAACAAGAAGAAAAGGATACCTATCCATAAAATTTGAAAAAGAATTTATAAATTACCTTGGTGGTAATTTGGAAAAGGTTAAAATATTTATTAATGGTGGCAATAAATTACCTTGATGGTAATTTGGCAAAGGTTAAAATATTCATAAATGATGGCAAGGTTATCCCTAAAAAGAAAATACCAAAAGGTTTTAAATATTTAAAATATAATATTTCAAATCCTTTAGGATTTAAATTATTATAATTAAATATAATAATTCAAAATACCAAAATTTGAATAACAAAAATATGTTGGGCATGTGTATTAATTAGGCTAAGGTTTAGCCTAAGCCTTGGTGCAATTAAAAAGAGAAAATACCCCGAAGTATTAGCCTTGCACGATTGACATGACGGAGGAAACAAGAAAAAGATAGTGCAAATCCTGGTGTAAAATATAGGTCAAAGTGTGGATGGTGCGTGTCTCCACTTGTGTGTGGTGGCAATCGAGCTGGCAATCAAGGTTTGTACAGTAGTGTAGAGGTAGAAGGCATGATTTCGATCCATGTAGAGGTTTTTTTGGGCATGGAATTTTTGAATTTAATGTTGGAGGAGAAGAATATTAAGGAGCGCATGCTCCTTGATTCATGTGGGCAGCATAGCCCACGTGGTGGTGGCCCTTGTGTTAGGGTGCACGAGGCTAAGAGATTGCAGGTTCGAGCGACAACGACATCAATTATGGAAGCTTTATTTTTTGGTAAGTTAATATTTTATTAAAAGGGGGAATTTGAAAGGCGCCCCAACGCCTTGCACAGTAGTAGAACATAAAGGAAAAACATTGGAGGAACCAAAATGAGGAACAAAAAATTAGAAGGAATCAACCAAAAAAACCAAAAAGGAATAAATCCTCAAAGAGGAAGGAACAAAAAGTGATAGGCATTCAACCAGCAGAACCAAAGATGACAAAATCCTCTAAGATAAAGGAAAAAAATAATAGGAAGGAAGCGAAGAGTGAGGCAACCATAGGAGGACTAGTAGGCATGCTTAGAGGGGTACACCAGTCTGCATTGGTGACACAACAACAACCTCCAACATGGCATCCTTCACACGTCATTTGGTGTTTCCTTTGGGTTTTCCTTTGGGGATTCGATGTAGGCTTCCTTCGTGATCTCCACAACATCCTCATCCTTAGCATCAACCTTTATGTTAGAAGGTACCTCTACAATATAAATGGCTAGAATATCCTCAAAAACATCACAAAAATAGAAGGTTGAGCACTTGAAGTTGTTCCTTGAGCTTTGAAATTGCCTTCCCAATAGCCATATGGGCAAATTCCAAATATTCAATGGTAATAGAAGTTGCATGGACAACAAGTTTACAGAGTTATTTTTCAACAATATTAGGGGAATTGGAGAGATCCTTCATGGGCTTCATAGATGTGGAAGGTGATGAGGCCAAAAATTGCCTCATTATTGATTATTTTAGACATCCTTAATAGACCTTTTTGACATGTTTTGATGTTAATTCTGCTGATGAAATACAATATTTACTACTATTTACATGTTTGACTGTTTAGAAGCATAATATTCTGTTTTTACTAATTTTTTGTATTTTTTGCATAAGTTTTGTTGATAAATAATGATTTATTGTGAAATGTGTTAGTGCAATCACGTGTGGGACATATAACATTCATATCATGCTCTCTAAAGTTGTCAAATGCAAAAAATAGCACTAAAAATAGGACAAAACTGCAAGCTGTGCAAAACTATATTTTGATTTGTTTTAACTTGGACAAATTCCATCTAGATGTGCATGGCTTGGAATTTGGTCAAATTCAACTTAAAAGAGCGTGTGAATAGGTTGTTGAAAGACTTCCAAGTCTGATCCACCAAATTCTCGACAAAAGAACCGCAAACTGTGTTGAAAATAGGCATTCTGGCGCTGCTCCGGAACAATAGAGATACTGCTCTGGAATGAACAGAGACTGCTCCGGAATAACAGGACTGCTCCGGAATAACCAAAAAAGCATAGTTTTGACCAGAACAGCTCAGGAAAGGTGGCAAAATTGCAGGAGAGTGTTAAGGACAGTTATGTGAATCTGTTGTGCACCTTTTTCAACGCAAAAGACCTCTAGCAAATGTGCAACAAACAAATTTCATTCATGTAACCATATTCTGCATTTTAGGAATGCAGTTTCAACAGCATTCCTAAAATGCCTAAAATTAGAATCATTCCACACCTGATTTAGCATGTTTGTAATATAAATAACCAGCTCCCATATGGGTTGAGCTAAGGAGAATTAGGATTGCAATTAGGATAATTCTGAATATTGTGAGAAATCAGATTTTTGTAGCGATAACATGCAAAATTTTTTTGCATGTTTTTGATTCAATAAAAAGTGCAGTTTTTATCAGTTTTGCTTTATGATTGAAGGAGTGATTAAGTAGTAAACCAGAGCTACTTCTTCACCTTCTTCTGAACCAGGGAGCAAGGGCCACTTCCAGGAGCAGAAGAAGGTTTTTCACCAGGTTTTCTTGTTTAAATCTGTCTGCAGCAGAATAAATAGGAAACCTGTCATTTTTCCTGCATTTCTTTATTTTGCTGAAATCATTTCCAGTTTCAGAGTTTGTAGTTTCATTATTATTTTTGAGTTATCATTTCTAAGTTTATTTTCAGTTCTGTTCTTTTATTTTGCAAAGTTAGTTAGTTTACTTTCTGCAATTCTGAATTTCCTGCAACTTTCATTTTAGCAAGTTTAATTCAGTTTTTGAATGCATTTTCAGATTTAGCAAAAGTAAATAGGTTTCTTTGATAGTTATTTCATTTTTGCAATTTTATTTTAGCAAGCGTAATCTAGTTTCCTTTCAGTTCATAGGGTTTAGAGTGATAGAAGAACCCCCAACAAACACTAACTGTTTTGCCAATAAAGCCATTTTCTGAATAGAATGTCTTACATCTGCTTGAATTGACTATCGTAAATAGCCTTAGGACACCTGCCTGATTGATAAATAATGATTAAATGATGAACTAAATGACACTCATCATTTTTGGTGTCGTTGTCGGGGAACAATGGTGTTGTTAGTCAAATTTAAGTAGGTCAAGAACTGTAGGCTGGATACAGAAAATAGTTCTTGCAAATTTTATAGTCTGTTTAGTAAATGTGCATGAATGCATAGGCTGAGAGATGAGAGAGGGAGGTTTATTAGAGCCAGTTCTGTGCCACCAAGGCGTTCTTCACGGTCAGGTGAAGAATTCCCTGTGTATGAAATCCCTGAAAGACTTAAGCAAGAAACACCAACTTCATCAACTAAACCTACTGCAGGATTAGAGCAAGAGCTTTTTCAAGCACTTGTTGCTAGACATACCCCTAAGTCTGAATCATCTAAACAGTCCACATCAGGTTCAAGTCAAAAATCAACTATGGCAGCACCAGGAACACCACTAAGAACACCACCAAGAACACCAGCTGGAACACCAGCAGGATCACCACGGGGGCATAATGCTGATCCTCCTGTAACTTTTGAATACCCTATACAGTTGGATCCAGCCTTAGATGCTCCCATGAAAACTATTTCCCCATCTATATTGCCAATATTTAGGGGAACTGTTGCAGAAGATCCTGATCAGTTTTTGTTTGAATTTAAAGTATTATGTCAGACTTATGACTACACAAATGATAATCAAAAATTGAAGTTGTTTCCATCTACCCTTAAGGATGCTGCCCTACGATGGTTCATGAGCAATCTTGAACCTAATTCAATTCATACTTGGGATGAAATGGAGTTTGCATTCCTGCATAAGTATCAAGACTATTGTAGAGTCCGAAACAGGAAAGATGAATTGTTTCGGATTAAACAAGAGGAAGATGAAAGTTTGGAAGATTATCTTGATCGTTTTGCCTTTGTTCAAAAGAGATGTGGTCCTGTGGAACCAGATTTTTTGAAACCTATCTTTTTAAGAGGCTTGCAGGATGAATCTAGGGAAGTCCTAGATTTAATGGGGAAAGGAGATATAGATCAACTTGATATTACTGATATTGTGGAATTATGTAGAAATTACTCCCGCACTCATCACCGTAGAAAGAAGAAATTTTTTGGAAATAGTGATATAAAGGAGTTAATGGAGGAAATGGCTAATCTAAAAACTGACATTCTTGTTCAGTTAAATACTACATTAGGGGACATAAATACAAAGAAAAATTCTACGCCTCCTTTAGCCATTTACTGTCCAAGATGCAGGGACAAACATGCTTTAAATGACTGTCCCTTAAACCGAACCTCCATCCCAGCTATTTGTGGAATCTGCTCAAAAGAGCACAATACTAATAAGTGTCATCTCTTGCCTCAAATTAAGAGAGTTCTGGAAACCCAAACAGAAGAACTTAATGCTATTGGGCAGAGGCAAGGTGGTAATTTTGCACAATATCCAAATGCTCCTCGTTTTCCTATGAGTTGGGGACAAAATCCCTGGAGTATGCCATGGGGGTATGCTGAACCACCTTCACAACCTTGGAATCAGCCTTGGTTATCTCCCCAAGATTGGGTACATCAACCCTAGAATCCTCCGAATTTTCCATGGACACAAAATCAACAATATGGGCAAAGATGGGGTCAACAATATCCCTCTTATCAAGGGCAGCAGAGGTATCAACAGCCAAACCAAAATATGCTGCCAGCCCCTAACCAAAATTTTTAGGGAAGGAATCCATTACAACAGAATCAGCCTGTTAAGCAACCACCACTCCCAGCTCAGCCTATGGCTAACCCGAATAATGCCAGACAAGCAGCCCCTGTTTATGGAGCTGAGTCTGAAGAAACTACTGCAGTTCATGTTCTTGACTGTGGTAACATCCAATTACGCTTAGGGAAGGTCTTACCTGACCCTGCTCCACCTACAATTGAAGAAATTCCAAAAATTTCAAGTCCAAAAAAAATACAATCAGAGCAAAAGGAAGAAAACGTAGAAAACTTACAAAGAAAATCTGAACGTGTCACATCAGATTTACCATTTCCTGAAAGGTTTGATCACACCATCACTACCCCTAAATCAGAGTTAATCACAAAATTGAAGAAAATGTCAATTTCACTTCCTCTGTTGCAGGAAATCAAGGATGTACCATTGATTAAGAAAACCATTCAGGATTTATGCATAAGGAAACCTGGCAGGAAGAAGAAAGCCTTTCCACAAACTATACAAGTAGATGGAAAGTTGGCTGATCTTCTCTCTGGGAAATTAGTACCTCCCAAATATGGTGATCCAGGAAGTCCAGTAATCACCATTATTGTAGGATTGGTTCAAATTCCCAATGTGCTTATTGATTTAGGAGCTGCAATTAATGTCATGACCAAAGATATTATGCAAAAATTGCAGCTCACTGATTTGAGTCCTACAACTATAGTTTTGGAAATGGCAGATAGGTCAGTTGCCAAACCAGAAGGACTTTTGGAGGATGTTCCCATTAAAGTATCTTCTTGGGAATACCCTATAGATTTCCTAGTGTTGCAGCCTAGGAGTACAGCTAATGGCTATCCTATCATCCTAGGACGACCCTGGCTTGCCACTGCAGCTGCTTTCATAGATTGTAGATCAGGGGAAATGACTATTTCAAATGGAGTAGATCTTAAGAAAATTTCTTTGTATCCACCTGCTCAACCATCATCTAAATTTTTTGGACAGTTATGGTATCCTGAGTCTGATGAAGAACAGGAGCCTCTTGTTACCCTTGCCACCATTGTAGTACAGGAACACATTGAAGAACTGAATTCACCAGAAAGAGAAATTTTTGAACATGAAACAGTCTTGGTGAATACATCGCATGAAGAAGGCCTCAGGGATGATCAAGTTCTGGTCAATCACCTATTATGGAAATATGATGAACAAATTGCTGAACATTTACCATCTATTCCACTTCAAGAAAGTTCCTTTACATTGCCACATGGATGGCATCATCATCTTTTGACTTCTTTCACTTGTCCTATGCCAATGCTTCCATCAGGTATTGCATTTAATATAGAATCAAGAGTATTTCATAATCTGCAACCACATCATTGTCCTTTAAATGCTTTGATCAACAAATATGAACATGTTGACTCTGTTTATCCCGAAGTCAAGAAAATTGAAATTCAGCCAGGAAAACCTGTAAATATTAACAGCTGGTTGACTGACGATCAAGAAGCCAAACTATTTGTTGTTTTGCAGAAACATGTTCAAGATTTTGCTTGGAATTATACGGATATGGTTGGAATCCACCCTGATGTATGCACACATAGGATATACACTGAGGATGTCAAACCAGTTAGACAACCGCAGAGACGTCTGAATCCTGCTTTGAAAGACATTGTTAAAGAAGAAATTGAAAAATTGTTGGAAGTAGGATTCATTTATCCGATTTCAGACAGTCAATGGGTTTCCCCATTAGTTATTGTGCCTAAGAAGAATGGAAATATGAGAGTGTGTGTGGATTACAGGGAATTAAACAAAGTCACACACAAGGACCACTTTCCATTACCATTTATAGACCAAGTGCTGGACACTCTTGCTGGTAAGAAATTTTTTTGTTTTCTGGATGGTTTTAGTGGGTATAACCAGATCCAAGTGGCACCAGAAGACCAGGAAAAAACAACCTTCACATGTCCTTGGGGGACATTTGCTTATAGAGTATTACCCTTTGGATTATGTAATGCACCAGCAACATTTCAAAGAGCTATCTTGGCCATTTTTTTTTATTTAACCAACGAGAGTGTAGAGATTTACATGGATGATTTCACAGTGTTTGGTGACACATTTGAATATACATTAGAGCAACTTGAAAAGGTTCTAATACGCTGTGAAGCATATCATTTATCTCTTAATCCTGAAAAATGTTTCTTGATGATGGAGGAAGGAATTGTTTTAGGACATCATATCTCTGCTCAAGGTATTAAGGTTGATCCTAAGAAAGTAGAGGTCATCAAGAGTCTTCCTCCTCTGAAATCTCAAACTGATGTCCATAGTTTCTTAGGACATATTGGCTTTTATCGCAGATTTATTACTGATTTCAGTACCATTGCTAATCCAATGTTTGCATTGTTAATGAAATATTCTGAATTTGTATGGTCTGATGATTGCCACAAGTCCTTTGAAGCTTTGAAAGAAAAGCTAACCAGTCCGCCAGTACTGAGAGGCCCTAACTGGGAGCTGCCCTTTCATATTCAGACTGATGCCTCCAATACTGCTATTGGAGCCGCACTAGGGCAGATTGAAAATGGACAACACTATGCCATTTATTATATTAGCAAAAACTTGACAGGAGCTGAAAAGAATTACACTACAACTGAGAAGGAATTCTTAGCTATAGTATATGCCATTAACAAGTTTCGACACTATATCACAGGTTATCCTGTATTCATCCATACAGATCATGCTGCTATCAAATATTTGATGAATAAGCCTTTGGTTAGTGCACGAATTATTCGCTGGTTGATTTTACTGTAGGAATTTGATATTACTATAGTAAATAAACCAGGAAAGGCTAATGTAGTGGCAGATTTTTTGTCAAGATTGCCAAATGCAGAAACTGAAGAACTAGTTGAAGACGCATTCCCTGATGAAAAACTGTTTGTTGTCTCTATTCAAACTCCATGGTTTGCAGATATAGCTAATTATTTAGCTACAGGGAAGATTCCTCTTCATTTTACCTCAAAACAAAAAAAATAGTTAATCAAGCAAAGTTCTTCTTTTGAATGGATAAAAGGAATATTGTTTAAATGCAGTCCTGATCATGTTTTACGTAGGTGTGTTCGTAAGGATGAGATATATGACATCTTGAGAGCCTATCATGATGAACCTTCAGGAGGGCATTATTCAGTAAAACATACCATTCGAAAGATTTTGGGTGCTGGTTACTACTGGCCATCATTGCATAAAGATGTAAAAAGGTATATCAGAAATTGTGATGCATGTCAAAGAATGGGTAAGCCTACTTTCATAAATGAAATGCCTTTACAGCCTCAATTAGGTGTAGAACCATTTGAGAGGTGGGGGTTAGATTTTGTAGGACTTGTTGATCCACCCTCCCAAGGGAAGGTGCACATCCTGGTATGTGTTGACTATGTAACCAAATGGGCAGAAGCCCGTGCCTTTAAGCATGCCCGAGAAGACAAAGTTGCTGATTTTTTGTATTCACAGATTTTTCTACGATTTGGAGCCCCACAGTCTATTACTTCTGATCAAGGACCTCAGTTTATTTCAAAGGTTGTTGAAGCCTTTGTAAAATTATATGAAATCAAGCACAGAAGTCCTCTCCTTATCATCCACGAGGCCAATGGTCAAGTTGAAGTGACAAATAGGGAATTAGAGAAAATATTAACCAAAACTGTAGTAGTTCATAGAAGGAATTGGGTAGAAAAGTTACCTGAAGCAATTTGGGCTTATAACACTACTTGGAAATCCACTACGGGATTTACCCCTTTTGAATTGGTTTATGGTAAAAAACCCCTTTTACCCATTGAATTTGAATTACTAACTCTTCGAACTGCTTTGGAAGTTGGTATTGATTTGTCACAGGCACAAACGGACCGGATCCTGCAACTCAATGCACTGGATGAAATACGGAGAGACGCTTTGCATCAGAACGAGATGATCCAAGCACAACGTAAAGTCTGGCATGATAGCCATATCCAAGAATGGAAATTCCAGCAAGGGGATTGGGCATTACTGTTTGACTCCCGCTATGAAGATTTTCTTGGGAAGTTGCAGACAAGATGGCTTGGACCATATCAGATTGAAGAGGTTTTCTCGAATGGAGCAGTTCGTCTCTCACCAATTGATGATTCGCGAAGGAAGTTAGTGGTTAATGGACATCGTCTCCGGATTTACCATAAGCCACTAACTAAAAATGAATTTTTAAAACAAATAGAGCACTTGGATGTGCACATAATGGAAGAATTCCCTTCTTCCACTGAAGTAGCAGCAGTATAGTATAGTTTTTATCAAAAAAAAAAAAAAATTGGCTTACATGAAAACCAGTTATCTGGCATGTTTACTGAGTTCCATTCCATCAACACTCATTCCATCACCATCCATTCCATCACCATCCATTCCATCGCCATTCATTCCATCACCATCCATTCCTTAGCATTATCATTTTTCCGCCATTGTCATTCACCACCATTGTCATTGCCATCACCCACATTGTTTGTGTTTTTCAGAATTACAGTACTGCACTTGTCAGAAGAAAAAGATCAGCAAAGCTAATCAATTGTACAAAATGTAGAAAGGTAGTCAAGACAGGTATGTGTTTCTTTACATTTTAAATATTGTAAATAGTTAAGGTATGTAGTGTATAGATTCACTTGATTAGCATTTAAAGCATTCATAAGGTTAAAATTGGGGATGTCTAAATTAGTCAACGGAAGGGGGAATGACATATGCTCCGGAATGACATATGCTTCGGAATGAAATTTGCTTCCGAATAACCACTGCTTCGGAACAAAAGCGCTAGAGCTCCGAAACATCAAATGCTCCGGAACATCAAATGCTCCAAAATAGGTATTGACAGATATGCTCCGGAATGAATAAATAACGACATTTGCTCCGGAATATCAGGGCTTCGGAATATGTTGACGTTTCTTGAAAAAATTCAGGCAGGAACACGTGGCAAGTGATTATGGAACACGTGATTTCCAAAATCCATGGATATTTAGATATCATGATTTCGCGATTCGCGTAATCACGACACACGCATCAAAGAACATTGAAAACAGATTTTTTTTTGTCTTGAAAAATTCACAGCAAATTAATTGATGCCAACTTAGCGAATCGTGATCGTGTAATTTGCATTGGAACTAATTTTTCCTCGTTTTCAGCATATTTCATCGGTTTAAAAAAAAATGAATCAATAAGTTTATTTGACATGTTTTGTTCCAGCGCATGTGCCCTAGAACCGTCATTCCAGCGCATTTGCCCTAGAACTGTCATTCCAGTGCTTCAAAAAAATATTCGTGAGTAGAGCAGAAGAAAATGGGCGGCAGGAAGAACAGAAGTGAACCAGAAAATGCCAGCTTCATACTGGAAAATCCTGCGCTGCTGCAAATTTTCACCGATGGAGGGTTTATGCCGTTTTTGCAAAAATTTGATGGGAACTCCGAGGGATTGGCCGCAGAATTTGCACGGACCTTCAGAAATAACAAGGTCAACATCAGCGGCATGATAATCCAGGTAACTCCAGATGTTTTGAGCCAAATTACTAAATTTCCTTTGCAAGGAATTAATCTTGGAAAAATAGCTAGGAATACCCTAAATGAATTGGCCAACCAATTTAGGGCAGAAAATGATAAACCTATTGAGTATGTCATGAATAAAAATATTTGTAAAGGAGTTAAAAGGGCAAGTCTGGAATCTCCCTGGGATATAGTAGCCGAATGGATGATTAGGTTTATTACTTGTGAAGGCCAGTATGCTGTTTTGTCAGGGCACCATATGAGAATTCTAACTCATTTGAGATATGGCCACACAAACCCTGAATTCAAAGTTAATTTTCCCCTGTACTTTTATGAAAATTTAAAATCTATGGCCAAGAAATATCAGGAAGGAAAAGGAACCCCTAGGCATCATGGTTTGATTAAAATAATCTGTAAACATCACTTTAGGGGTAATTTGCAGAGCTTTGGCAGATTCTTTGCTCAGTGGGATGAAACTAGAAACCCTGCAGTTGTAGCGAAGAAGATATTGAAAGCCCTAGATCTAGAACAAATTGAAAGCCCTAGATCTGTAGAACAAATTGGAAACCCTGGCATTGAAGAGGAGGAAATAGAAATACCTGAGCCAGTGGTTGAGACAGAGTCTGTCCAAGAAGAGGGTCCATCCTCTCCATAGGGACCTCCCTCTTCTAGGACTAGAAGATAAAAAGAAAGGCATGCTGGAATAGACTCTGCTAAAAAATGTAGAAGGGTGTCATTTTCAGCAGATGTGACTATTGTGCAGTCCAATAGCTCTGATGAAGCAGAACCAGGAGAATCTGCTCAAGAAATGCCCAAAACAAGAAAAATAAAGACTCCTGTTCAAATATTACGAAGGTCTGCAAGACTTCAATTGGGTGAAACATCATCTGACCAAGGAGGTCAAGAAGCAGTAGCAGCAGAGACAGACCTAGCAGAATCAGCAGAACCTGCAGCCACAAACATAACAGAACCAACATCCAGCCCTGAAGTAGCCTTAGTGGATTATACAGATTCTGATTCTAAGGAGGAGTCAGAGGCAGAAGAAAAGGAAGAGGAAGAAGAAGATATCCAACTACAGCTATTTGCGACAAGAAGTGTGGTGAAAACACAAACAGGTTGGATAGAAAAGTGTCAAGCTTCTATTTTAGAAAAAGATCAAATGATTGCAATTTTGCAGTAGGAAGTGGCAAGTTTAAAAGCTAAAATTGCATCTTTAGAGCCACAACCTGATGAAACTATGCATGACACTCAAACGGCTGACATTTTGTTAGAATTAGCAACAGTTGCACATGCAGCAGACTCACCAATCAGGGAGGAACCTGTAATTGATATTGAAGGAGAACAGGGACAGGAACAATTTCATATCTCCTCAATTCCTACTACAGCTATTGAACCATATGTACCCCTCATAGTAACATAGGACATAGGAATTCAAACTGAATTACCTATGACAGAAACAAAGGAACAAGGGGTACAGGTCAACTTGCCTTTGGCAGAAACAGAAGAAAAGGAGACACAAACAGATTCTGTCAAGGTTGACATGACTGACAAAGAGGTGCAGGTTAATATTGTTCCTCAAATGCAGCAACCTATCCGCAATCCCCTTATGGTTCCACTTGAGGAGTATAATACAGATTTATCAAAGTGGATGATGAAATGCCAAAGGTTGGAAGAAAAGGTTTTAGCTTTGAAACCTTTGGAAGAAAAATGTGAGGCTAAAGAGGCAGAAATAACCAAATTGAAGAACCAAGTGCAGGATCTCTATCAGAATGCAGAGTGTTTAGTCCAATGCAGAAGACCTGCAAGGTTTTATACCTTAATCCTCAGAGAAAGGTTTATCCATTGGCAAATTATGAGAATCCACTCTAATTTGCCATACAAATTGGAAGACCCTGAAGAATTTTTGGATGCCTACCTGCACAGCCCAACAGAACAGAAAAATCTGTTGTGTGAGTTATTCTTACATAACTTCTTTGTGCCTGGTGATGACACATTCCTACCTCACATTTTTACAGGGGATATTCAGTTGAGAGCCTTCATGTCCACTCTGCAAAATCAGGAATATTGGGAACAACAGAAGTAGATGACTAAGGAAAATGAGGCAAATGCAGCACTATATCTGAGGCCAATTCACTATAATTACAGGACTACAGCCAATCAACATTTTACTATGATGAGGGAAGAAAAGGTGAGAAAAATTTATGAAACCAATCTTCAGGAATGCTTAGTCAATTTTCAGAATTTTACTCACCAGCATTTTAATAGTGCTTTAGCAGCCTGTAAAAATCGTTGGGGAGAGTTATCTATTTCTTTGCAGAAGAAAGAACCTATCTCCCCCAATAACTTGCAGTGGTCAAGAAGAAGAGCTGAAGGTATCATGCAAGTTATTCAGTAGCTGCAACATCAGTGGATAGGATTAAGATATAGATTGCCCAATGTGATCACCCCTGTTCCATGGTTTTTTGATGATGACCCTCAGCCAGATGATCAGTTTTAGGCATGGCTCAAGTAGATAAAGGAAATCAAAGGTTTTTACAGGATTCTTGGTCCAAAGTTCAGCTACCAAGAGAGAGTCTTGGACAAAGATCTCTGCTCTATTGTAGCCTCATAGAATGCATGAGGACATGCATCAGAATAAGTTGGGGGGAATGATGAGGCCAAAAATTGCCTCATTATTGATTATTTTAGACATCCTTAATAGACCTTTTTGACATGTTTTGATGTTAATTCTACTGATGAAATACAATATTTACTACTATTTACATGTTTGACTGTTTAGAAGCATAATATTCTATTTTTACTAATTTTTTGTATTTTTTGCATAAGTTTTGTTGATAAATAATGATTTATTGTGAAATGTGTTAGTGCAATCACGTGTGGGACATATAACATTCATATCATGCTCTCTGAAGTTGTCAAATGCAGAAAATAGCACTAAAAATAGGACAAAACTACAAGTTGTGCAAAACTGTATTTTGATTGTTTTAACTTGGACAAATTCCAGCCAGATGTGCATGGCTTGGAATTTGGTCAAATTCAACTTAAAAGAGCATGTGAATAGGTTGTTGAAATACTTCCAAGTCTGATCCACCAAATGCTCGACAAAAGAACCGCAAACTATGTTGAAAATAGGCATTCTGGCGCTGCTCCGGAACAACAGAGATACTGCTCCGAAATGAACAGAGACTGCTCCGGAATAACAGGACTGCTCCGAAATAATCGAAAAAGCACAGTTTTGACCAGAACAGCTCAGGAAAGGTGGAAAAATTGTAGGAGAGTGTTAAGGACAGTTATGTGAATCTGTTGTGCACCTTTTTCAATGCAAAAGACCTCCAACAAATGTGCAACAAACAGATTTCATTCATGTAACCATATTTTGCATTTTAGGAATGCAGTTTCAACAACATTCCTAAAATGCCTAAAATTAGAATCATTCCACACCTGATTTAGCATGTTTGTAATATAAATAACCAGCTCCCATATGGGTTGAGCTAAGGAGAATTAGGATTGCAATTAGGATAATTTTGAATATTGTGAGAAATCAGATTTCTGTAGCAGTAACATGCAGAATTTTTCTGCATGTTTTTGATTCAATAAAAAGTGCAGTTTTTATCAGTTTTGCTTTATGATTGAAGGAGTGATTAAGTAGTAAACCAGAGCTACTTCTTCACCTTCTTCTGAACCAGGGAGCAAGGGCCACTTCCAGGAGCAGAAGAAGGTTTTTCACCAGGTTTTCTTGTTTAAATCATGCTACAGCCAGAATAAATAGGAAACCTGTCATTTTTCCTGCATTTCTTTATTTTGCTGAAATCATTTCCAGTTTCAGAGTTTGTAGTTTCATTATTATTTCTGAGTTATCATTTCTAAGTTTATTTTTAGTTCTGTTCTTTTATTTTGCAAAGTTAGTTTACTTTCTGCAATTCTGAATTTCTTGCAACTTTCATTTCAGCAAGTTTAATTCAGTTTTTGAATGCATTTTCAGATTTAGCAAAAGTAAATAGGTTTTTTTGATAGTTATTTCATTTTTGCAATTTTATTTCAGCAAGCGTAATCTAGTTTCCTTTCAGTTCATAGGGTTTAGAGTGACAGAAGAACCCCCAACAAACACTAACTATTCTGCCAATAAAGCCATTTTCTGAATAGAATGTCTTACATCTGCTTGAATTGACTATCGTAAACAGCCTTAGGACACCTGCCCAGATTGATAAATAATGATTAAATGATGAACTAAATGACACTCATCAGGAGGGGTTTAATCAACTTCCTTGTATTTGAGTCTTTGGGAACAACAAACCGAAATTTTTTCAACCTTAACGTTTTTCTTGATAATGAAACCAAAATGAGGTTTGTCACTCTTATCCTTTCTCTTTGTTCTAGAGGCTTTAGGGTTGGGCATCCAAGAAGAGTTTTCTTCATTAGATTCTGGTGCGGAGATATTTATTTTGGAAAACTTTAGGAGAAGAAACCTATAAAGGATTCTAAAAAGTCCCTGGTGATAGGGCTATACCTCTTCCTTTTTGGTAAGAGTGGATATTATTGCATAATCCATGGACCTATAAAGTGCAGCTGGGATGTTCATCATTTTAGCTTCACAAAAATGGATAACAAAGGCTAAATGGAAGCAACAGAGCTGAGATTCAAGATTTTTAGTGGTTAAATATTGCATAATGGGTTTGAGGATTTCCTTCTAGGGTGTAGAGAGGTGGTCACACTACAAACCTTTCTTATATAATTTTTGGATCACTGAATTCTTCTCAAAGTGAGTTAAATTTGTATCCCAGTTGTCCTTGTTCCTCCTAATCACCTTGCTATCAATATTTTTTCCCTTCAGTTCGACCAGTAGGTCCATAGTGATCTAAAACTCCATGCCATGAATGGTAACAATTCCATTATTTTGGGAGGTAGCAAAAGCATTGGTCACCTCCCTGTCGATGCTAGAGAACATCTTAAAAATGTTAATGAGCCCACATTTATCTTTCGGTATGTCTTTAGAAATGGCTTCTAAGTCAAACACCTCAAGCGCGATAACAGGTATGGTCACAGGGCTATGCATTATAGGACTCATGGAAAGAAGTGTGGTATTACTAAGAGAAACTTCAAAAATAGACATTTATTTCAAGGGTATTGCTACTCTTGTAATCTATTTGGTCATAAAGTGATTCACTGCAGGGTTCATGATAGAAATAGGTATGGTTTCACCAAGAGGAACTTCAAGGCATTTACACCTTCAATAAAACACAAAATTAAGTGTTATAAGAGAAATAATGTTGGGCATAAGGCCAAGTGGTGTAGAATAGAGTTTCTAGAGTTTCCAGAGCTTCCAGAGACAAGCAAGAACAAGAATAATAAAAGGAATCAAAAGGGTATGTTGAGAAAAAAAGTTGACAAAGGAAAAGAGCATTGTATGCTAGGAGTAATTTTATTCCCACCCCAAAATTAATCACCTCAAGGAGATGAGGAGCGGAGGGGGATAAACTAAGAGTCTTATATTTAGCCCCAAAGGAGTCCCTTTGCCATTGATGTCAAAGGGGGATATATTTGAGTTGTGGAGAGAGAATTTATTCAGGGGGAACAATTTCTTAGATGGAGCAGAATTGAAAAGGGTAAAAGGAATTCTTAAAGAAAAAATGGTTGCCATCAATGACAAAGGGAGAGATTGTTGGAAATTTGAGAATTTTTTGTTATCATTGATGTCAAGGGTTTTGATGTCCCAATTTGATGAAATTAATTTAAAAGAGGTTGATTAATGTCAAGAGGTTAGAGGTCCTAAATTTATGAAAATATTTGTGAGAATATTTCTCTTTATGGTAGATGAGGTATAAGGCAACAAGAAGAAAGGGATACCTATCCATAAAATTTGAAAAAGAATTTATAAATTACCTTGGTGGTAATTTGGAAAAGGTTAAAATATTTATTAATTGTGGCAATAAATTACCTTGATGGTAATTTGGCAAAGGTTAAAATATTCATAAATGATGGCAAGGTTATCCCTAAAAAGAAAAGCCTAAAAGGTTTTAAATATTTAAAATATAATATTTAAAATCCTTTAGGATTTAAATTATTATAATTAAATATAATAATTCAAAATACAAAAATTTGAATTACAAAAATACGTTGGGCATGTGTATTAATAAGGCTAAGGTTTAGCCTAAGCCTTGGTGCAATTCAAAGGAGAAAATCCCCCGAAGTAATAGCCTTGCACGATTGACATGACGGAGGAAACAAGAAAAAGATAGTGCAAATCCTGGTGTAAAATATAGGTCAAAGTGTGGATGGTGTGTGTCTCCACTTGTGTGTGGTGGCAATCGAGCTGGCAATCAAGGTTTGTATAGTAGTGTAGAGGTAGAAGGCATGAGTTCGATCCATGTAGAGGTTTTTTTTGGGCATGGAATTTTTGAATTTAATGTTGGAGGAGAAGAATATTAAGGAGCGTGTGCTCCTTGATTCATGTGGGCAGCATAGCCCACGTGGTGGTGGCCCTTGTGTTAGGGTGCACGAGGCTAAGAGATTGTAGGTTTGAGTGACAACAACATCAATTATGGAAGCTTTTTTTTTGGTAAGTTAATATTTTTATTAAAAGGGGGTATTTGAAAGGCGCCCCAATGCCTTTTACAACAATAGAACAGAAAGGAAAAACCTTGGAGGAAACAAAAGGAGGAACAAAAACTAAGAGGCATTCAACCAACAAAACCAAAAAGGACTAAATCCTTGCAAAGGAAGGAACAAAAAGTGACAAGCATTCCACCAGCAGAACCAAAGAGGACAAAATCCTCCAAGAGGAAGGAACAAGAGACAAAGAAGAAAGCTCAAAAGGGTGCGTCAGTCTGCATTGGTGATGCAACAGTAACCTCCAACATGGCATCCTTCACATCATCCTTTGGTGCATCCTTTGGGGCTTCGATGTAGGCTTCCTTCGTGATTTCCACAACGTCCTCATCCTTAGCATCAACCTTAACATCAGAAGGTACCTCTACAATAGAAATGGCTAGAATATCCTCAAAAGCATCACAGAAAAATAGAAGGTTGAGCGCTTGACGTTGTTCCTTGAGCTTCGAAATTGCCTTCCCAATAGCCATATGGGCAGTCTCCAAATGGTCAATGGTAACAGAAGTGGCATGGACAACAAGCTTATGGAGGTATTTTTCAACAATATCAGGGGAGTTGGAAAGATCCTTCAAGGGCTTCTCAGAAGTGGAAGGAGGGGTTTCAACAACTTCCTTGAATTTGAGTCTCTGGGAACATCGAACAGGTGTTTTTTCAACCTTAACCTTTTTCTTGATATTGGAACCAGAATGAGGTCTATCACTCTTGTCCTTTCTCTTTGGTCTAGAGGCTTTAGGGTTGGGCATCGAAGAAGAGTTTTCTTCATCAGAATCTAGGGTAGGGATATTTCCTTTGGGAAAATTTAGGAGAAGAAACCTATAAAGGATTCTAAAAAGTCCCTGGTGATAGGGCAAACCCTCTTCCTTTTTGGTACGGGTGGAGATTATTGCATAATCCATGGACCAATAAAGTGCGGCTGGGATGTTCATCATTTTAGCTTCACAAAAATGGTTAATGAAGGCTAAATGGAAGCAACAAAGCTGAGATTCAGGATTGTCAGTGGTTAAATATTGCATAATGGGTTTGAGGATTTCCTTCCAAGGTGTAGAGAGGTGGTGGCGATACAAACCTTTCTTATGCAACTTGTGGATCACCGAGTTCTTCTCAAAGTGAGTTAACTCTGCATCCCAATTGTGCTTGTTCCTCCTAATCACCTTACCATCAATATTTTGTCCCGTCAGTTTGGCCAGTAGCTCCATAGTGATCTGAAACTCCATGCCATGAATGGTAACAATGCCATTGTCCCAGGAGGTAGCAAAAGCTTTGGTCACCTCCCCATCGATGCCAGAGAACATCTTAAAAAAGTTAATGAGCCCACATTTGTCCTTCAATATGTCATTAGCAATAGCTTCTAATTCAAACATCTCAGGCTCGATAAACACAGGTTTTCCCTCCTTCATGATTAAAAATAGAGAACAACAAAGAGGAGGAAAAAGGGGAGGGCAAGAAATAAATAGGAAAAGCTACTTGGAAATGGGATGATGAGTAAACGGAGCATGCAGAGGGAAATATAAATGGAAAGTAGTGGTGCAGCTCCAGAGCCAGTAGGAAAACCAGTAAGGATGCCTCAAAAAGGGAAAAACCTTCCTGGAGGAAGGGGATTGGCTATAACTGGTAACAAGGAGGATTTTCTAGCATCAAAAATTGCAATAGGTAATTGGGAAATTCAAAATCCACTGAGAAGGTTGACTCTTGGGGATGCTCAAAAAATGGAGCCAACAAGGGGAGCTGGCACAAGAAACGTAAAGGATTGGAAAGTTCACCAAAATAAATCTCGAAACAATGCAAAATGAAAAATGGTAACAGATGATTCTCAAAAAATCCAGATGGCGAAAATCAAAAGGCACGAGGAAGGTATGATTAAAAATCATGTTGGGCTTAGCATTGGGATTCAAAAAAGAGTTGGTTATCAAAAAATAAGCACAAATAGGAAAAATAGGTGGTGGATAACCTAAAATTATATCAAAAAGGGTCATGTGAACATGATCCAAGGCAAGACAATGCAAGTGGTGTGAAAATATCATCAATCTGGAATTAAAATATTTCTTAATTATTAGGAAATAAACCCAAGGCTTCACATGCATGAGGAAGCATCGAACAATAAATTGAACAAGGTGCTCAAGATTCATCATGATTACCAATATTTTGATCATGCCTGACGAGCTCAACAACTTTAGGAGGAAGAATGTCGGTCCACGTCAACAAACCATGGGCATTCACTCCGATGTTAGCCAATCTGTCAACAACAGAATTGGCTTCCCTAAAGGCATGTTGAACAATGGTGTCATTTTGTTGAAGTAGGATTTGTTTGCTTTCTTCCATTATGGTTCTAATCCTCCAACTGCTAGGTTTGGATGTTTTTAAATAATTGATTATGTTTAGAGAATCTCCTTCCACAATGATATTCCCTGGAATATTTTTGATGAATTGGAGGCCTCTCCATAAAGCCTTGGCTTCAGCTGAATGATTGGAAAGAACACCCAAAGGTTCAGAGTAAGCAAAAATGGAATTGCCAAGATGATCACGAAGAATTCCTCCAGCTCCAGCATTGCCAGGATTACCTTTTGCAGCTCCATCAAAGTTGAGCTTAACCCACCCTACCGGAGGAGGATGCCACTTGATGTTGGTTCTAGAAGATGAAGGATTGACCGGTCTTGAAGTATCTAAGTCAACATGACAGGAATTAAGGATAGCTTTCTCAAAATGTGGACAAGGAAAAGGATCAAAAGGGGCTATGAGGACATTTTCCTTGGCATACAGGATGATCTTATTGGCAATGAGGTCAGCATCCAAGGCTTTTTTATCAAATACTCTTCTATTACGTTCAAGCCAAATTTGCCAAAGGTAATGTTGTAAACAAAATTTCCATAATCCTTTGAGCACAGGATTCTTGAAAGGATTTGGCCACTAGAGGAACAACTCAACAATGGAAGGAGGATAGGCCCAAACTAAATGAAATTTAAGGAAAATATTGCTAATCACCATTCTTGAAAAGGAACAAAATAGAAATAGGTGAGAAGTAGACTCCCAATCAGAAAGACAAAGGTAACATCTGTTAGGAAGAAGAATGCCCCTTTTTATTAGGTTTTTCGTTGTAAGGATACGATCCTGAATGCAAAGCCAAGAGAAAGAGGTGATTTTGGGAGTCAGATACTTGGTCCAAACCAGCTTAAATGGAATAGGAGTTTCAAGAGTATTGATAGAAAGCAAATAAGCTGATTTGACTGAGAATTCTCCAGAATCAGTAGGTTCCCAAATTGGATGATCTAAAGAATCTCCTGCTGGAATTTTGATAGAAGATAACTGAGCTTGCAAACATGAAATTTCAGCCTCATAATTAGGGAAATCAAGTATTTTCCAGCTCAAGGTTCCGTTAGTTGAAGAAATGTAATCAGCCACTAACGGTCCAACCAGGTGTTTAGTAATGTTGATTATCCTTTGAAGCATAGGAATCTGGATGAGAGGATGATCACCAAGCCACTTGTCTTCCCAAAATAAAATGGACTTGCCATTCCCAAATTTCCATCTTAATCCCTTTTTTAAAAGTGAGCCATACAAATGGATTTCCAAAAGGTGGACCCAGTAGAAGGAACCTCACCAAAAAGGAATTCAGAAGTCTGAAGATATTTCCTTCTCATAATCTTAACCCAATCAACATTGTCATTGGAAATGAGTCACCAGGCTTGCTTAGCAAGAAGAGAAAGGTTGAGAAGATGGATCCTTCTAAGCCCTAAACCTCCCTATTCTTTGGGTTTGCAAACTTTATCCCAAGCAACTAAATGAAATCTGTGTCTATTTTTCGACCCTGTCCAAAGAAAATGTTTTTGGATTTTTTCTATTTTTTGGTAAACATTTACAGGAGCTTTGAACAAAGAGAGGAAATAAACTGGGATACTTTGGAGACAAGCCATGGTGAGAGTAATTTTACCTGCTTGAGACAAAATATTACCTCTCCAGGTAGATAGCTTTTTTTGTAGTCTTTCAATGACATTATCCCATAGGCTTTCTTTGGCATTTCCAATAAAAAGAGGTAAGCCCAGATAGGATGAAGGAAGATGGGCTATGGAACATTCAAGGATATTGGCAATGATATTCTATCTTCTTATAGGAGTATTAAGAAAATATAATTTACTTTTTTGAAAATTTATCCTTTGGCCAACAACTTCTTCATACAAGATGAGAATACGCTTGATGATTTTGGCCTCATTAACGGAGGCAAAGGTAGACAACAGGGTATCATCAAAAAATTGTTGGTGAGTGATGGGATTACATTGAGAGGTAACCTGAAGTCCAAAAATTAGACCTGCATTTTTTGCTGCCATGATTGATCTGCCTAAAGCCTCGACAACAATAATGAAAAGAAGAGGAGATAGAGGATCCCCTTGCCTTAAACCCTTGCTACTCTGAAAGTATCCTGCAGGAGAGCCATTAATGAGGATAGAAAACCAAGTTGAAGAAATACATCCTTTGATTAAGGAAATCCAATCAGAATGAAATCCAAACTTGTTCAAGATGGCTAGAAGGAAATCCCAATTGAGTCTATCATAAGCTTTGTTCATGTCAAGTTTAAGAAGGAAGGCAACTCTTTTATTGGAGGATATAGAATGAATTGCTTCATGAACTGAAATGATGCCATCCAAGATGGATCTTCCTCTGATAGAACTTCCTTGACACTGATTTATGATTAAAGGCATCACCTCTCTCAAGCGGATAGTAATGGCTTTTGTTAAAATTTTGTATATAACATTGCAGAGGTTGATCGACCTAAATTCATTAAAATTGCTTGCATTCGGATTTTTTGGTATGAGCACAATAAAGGTGGAATTGAAGCCTCTGGGAATAATTTTAGAAATTTGGATTTCTCTTATGGCATTACAAACATCCTTACCAACTAAATCCCAAAAGGCTTGAAAAAATCTTGGAGGGAAGCCATCAGGACCAGGGGCTTTGTCAGGTTTCATTGAGAACAGAGCAACTCTAATTTCCTCATCAAAAAGAACAACAATAAGTTTACTATTAATGTCATCAGAAATAATATGAGGAATAAACTGAAGGAAGAAATCCATGGCAACATGAGAGTTAGGTCTGCAATCCTCCTGGAGCAATTGCATGAAGTGAGCTATCCCTTCAGATCTGATTTCCTTGATATCATTAATGATCCTTCCATCCTGGCTACAAATTTCTTTGATCCTGTTGTTGCTTCGGTGTCTCATAGTAGAAACATGAAAGAAATTTGTATTGGAATCTCCTTGTTTGAGCCAAATATCATGAGACTTCTGTCTCCAAAATGTTTCCTCACATTGAAGGATATTGTGATATTGAGCTAATAAATTCCTCTCTTCACTTCTCACCTCAGCAGAATAATCTCCTCTTTCCTGGCTCTCTTTTTCAATTATAGCTAACCTGTTCTTGATATCCTGTTTGTTCTAGAAGAGATTTCCAAAGATATCTCTATTCCATATTTTTATATTTTCTTTGATGGTCTTGAGTTTCTGGGCTAAAACAAAAGGAGTTCCTTGAACATCAGATTGCCACCACTGACTCATCCTCTCTTTAAAATCAGGATGTAACATCCACATGGCTTCAAACCTGAAAGGAGTTTTGAAAATTTTGGGGTTGTTGGTATCTAAAAGGATAGGACTATGGTCGGAGCCAATCTTGAGAAGATATTGAAATTTTACATCACACTAAATGGCAAGAGCTTCCTGAGAAAATAAAACCCTATCAAGTTTGACTTGAATTAGGTGAGACCCACACCTTCGATTTGACCAGGTAAATTGATTGCCTTTCAAATTTACATCCATCAGATTGTGATCATTGATAAACTCCTAAAAATCCTCCATACTTTTGGAAAAAGAGCCAACCCCTCCCTTCTTGTCAGAAGGAAACAAAGGGGTATTGAAGTCTCCCACGAGGATCCATGGGAGATTAGGAAAGGTGCTTCTGATAGAAGACAAGATATTCCACATGCGAGCCCTCCCATTTATGGAATTGGGTGCATAGATATTAGTGAGAACCCAGGGTGAGTTATTGTCTTTGTCAAAAAATAGGATGCTCATCATCTCATCATTGGAATGGATAAGTTTTCCTTCTATAATGTTTGGGTTCCATAAGCACAGCAGGCCTCCTGATGCACCTTTGGCATTGCAAGCAGTAAATTCACAATTCTTCCAAATATGATTGCAGATATTTTTATCCTGAGGCTCTCTAACCTTGGTTTCTTGGATCACAAAAATGGTAGGTCTGATTTCCTTCCTTAATGATTTAGCTAACCTCTATTTAGCTAGACCATTAAGGCCTCTCACATTCCATGAGAGGATCTTCATTTTGAATATTTAGAGGTTCGTTTGCCTCCCTTTCCATGCGGTTGGGGAGGTTTGGTGCACTTTGATTCTTCCTTGGAAAGGTTAATACCAAAAAAAATAGAGTCTTTTGTACTCCATTAGCAATATCTTCATTTACACCCTGCTTCCATTGATCAGAATTAGAAGGCCTTCCTCGCTTTTTTTCAACTCCACAATCAATGGGAGATTTCTTCTGGCTTCTGGTCATTTTTGGGCTGAAATTGTTGGTAGAAATTTTTTGAACCACAGGACTAGATGGTTCAAAAAATGAGGAAGGGATGGAAACCTCATCAACTAGAGGTTGGTCTTCATTGAAAGCAACCGAGGATGAGGGATTATCATTCAAGGGTTCAGAGAATGGTTCTTGTTGGACTTCCATTGGATCCAAAGAGGGATTTGACTCAGGATCGGGATTATTGATTTTGTCAACAACAATCTCAGGATCTAAATCTCGTAGAATTTGAAATTGATTAGGAAGTGCGAAAAGACTAACCTCATTAAGAGCAGCTGAAGAGGAAGCCTTTTTTCCTTTATCATTTGGAGACTTGCTAAAAGAAGATTTGCCTCGTTCATCCTGAATTTTTTGATCCTTGATGGGCCTGAAGGTGATTCCTTTAGAAGGAGGAAATCTTCTTTTATCCTTTTTGAAAGGTGTCTGAAATTCCTTTCCTTTGCCAGTGATTTGAGTATCCTAATTTGGCTCAACAATGACTATTTGTTTTTTGAGTGAGGGGCACTGAGCGCGAAGATGACCTTGAGTCCGACATTCAATATAGAAGGGAGGTTTGTTCTCATATTCAATAGCTTGCTTATGGAGAAAGGTCCCATGTTCCAGCTCAACAAAGGTAGGAAGAGCAGAATCAAGATTAGCATTGACACAAAAGCGAGCAACATGCATTCTTGATCTGGACAAAGTGACCCTGTCAATAAGGAGCAGATATCCAATAGTCGAGGCAATGGATTTAATGATAGATTCCCACCAAATATGCCAGGGGAGATTTGGAAGTCTAACCCAGATAGGAGCAAAATTGATGCTTTGAGTGTCTAGGTCAAAACCAGGAGTCCACTTCATCAGAAAGACACTTCTGGACCCAAGGAACCAAGGTCCTCCAGACAAAATTTGAATGGAATCTTCTTTGCAATTCAGGTGGATGCCAAAAAATCATTATATAGGCCAAAAATTTATAGGGACCCTCTGAATTTCCATCTGGAAAAATCCCAATGCCTAATAGTGTCAAGATTGAGATTTCCTCCAACCACTTTCCCAACTAGAGAAAAGGATTCCTCGGCTAAAAATTTATTCGCCACACTTATAGGGATCTTAACTCTATTCCCAGAGACTTCAAAAGGTGGGAGTGAAGGATCGACAGAGGAAGAAGAAATGCCCAAAACATTAGCAAAGGAAGGTTTAGGGGTAGAGGGAATGTCATCCCCCCAAAAGGAATTGACCTTGCCAGATGAAGAATTAGCCATAGTTGATTAAGGTATGTGTATTTGCCATAGTTGGGAGTTATAAGGTTTGAATAAAGTTTCTTTACTACCATGATTTGAAATTTATAAATATTATTGTGTATGGTATTAGTTGGAAGTTATAAGGGTTAGTAAGTAATGTTTTAAATTTATTTTAAAGTTTGAGAAGAGATTTTTCCAATTGCTAGGGTTTGATGATGCATGGAATTAAGTATTATTTTGAGACCTTATTTAAAGTATTTTATTTTTAAAGAAGGAGATATAAGGTGTATGTGAGAATTTTGTTTATGTGATTGGTAACTCTTGTTGATGAATTTATTGGCAAAGATAGGATTAATAAGGTGTATAAGTGGTTTGGAATTTTATAAATCTTTGTATAGTGAAATATTTGTTGAGCTGAATATTCATGTGGAGATTTTGAGATAGACTGTTGCTATCTAAACTTGAATTGGCACAAAAGGATTTTATAGTAAGATAGGTTTTGAAGACACATCTTCATCAAAGCAAAGAGGTATGGTCACATCATATTTTATTTGAAATATTATGAAAGATAAGGTGGAGTGAAAAGGATTGTTGATAAGCATTGTTGGAAATATTTGAGTGACTCTTATACGCTTCATTGTTGAATGTTTAGAGAACATTTGAGATAGTTATTGAGAATTATTTGAGTTAGGGTTTGAGACCCACATTGTGATTTTTGTTTGAAGAAGTATGAAAACACGTGTTTAGGGTTTGTGAGCAAGTTATGTTTCATTGGTTGAATGATTGAGTGAAAATTCTTGAGCATTGGTTTTGAGTGATATCAAAAATGAATGTGAAAACATTAGAAAATAGATTTGTGAAAGTAGGAGTGTATATTAGAAAGATAGGAAGCGAGAGACTTAATTATTGAGTATAACATATTTATTTTTGATAGAGTATATCATTATCTACATGTTACAGAGATACAATATGTCTAAACTATTTTAAGTTAAAGGAATTACTTTGAATATTAGACAACATTTGATAGCATTGTAAGGAATATTTGATACTGATTGAGCATATTTTGTGAGCTATTTTGAGCATGTATTAGAGCAGGTTTGATCATGTTCTAGAGCATATTTGAGCAATTCTTGTAAAGGCTTGAGAGTATATTGTTGAGAAGACTTAAGAGCAGATTGAGCAAGTTCTTGAGTGGACCTAAAGGTATATTTGAGCAAGTCTTGGTGAAGAATTGAGAGCAAATTGAGCAAGTTCTTGAGTGGACCTGAAGGCAGATTTGAGAAAGTATTTGTGAAGACTTGAGAGTAGACTAAGAAAGTTCTTTAGAGGACTTGAAGGCAGATGTGAGCAAATATTTGCAAAGGCTTGAGAGTATATTGAGCAAGTTCTTGAGAGGACTTGAAGGTAGATTTGAGCAAGTCTTGTGAATACTTGAAATAAAATTAAGAGCATGATTGATTTGTTCAAGCTTTGTGTTAAGGCTTAGGGTATATCTAAGTAGATTTGATTGATTGATTTGTTCAATATTTGTGTTAAGGTTTGGGTCAAATATAAGTAGATTCAATTGATTTATTTGTTCAAGCTTTATGTTAAGGCTTGGGGTAAATTTGAGGAGAGTTGATTGATTGATTTGTTCAAGATTTGTGTTAAGTATTGGGGAAGATCTAAGCAGAGTTTATTGGTTATTTGATCAACCTTTGTGTTAAGGCTTGAGGATAGATTTGAGATAGAAGTTAGTGGAGATTTGTGAGTAGAGATAGAGCAGATTTGTACTAGACTTGGGATAGAGTTTGGTGTAGATTTGAGACAAAACTAAGAGCAAGCTTTGGAGGTGGAAGATTAAATAGGAAAATGGTCTCTAGTGGATATATATCCATCATCCAGAGTAGTGGGGGTAGAAGTATTCTAGAATATCACACAATAGAGGGGAAAGAGTTCTCTTGTGGATAGAGATCCATGAAGCAAAGTAGAAGGGAAAGAGTTCTATTGTGGATAGAGTTACATGAATTAGAGTGAGGGTAAATAGTTCTCCTATGTATAGATTACACAAACCAAAGCAATGAGAAAGAGTTCTCCTATGGAGTGTGATCCGTGAACTAGTTGGGAAGATAGATTTCTTCTATGGAGCGAGATCCATGAACCAGTTTAGGAGATAGAGTTCTCCTGGATCAAGTTCCATGAACTAGAGAAAAGGGGAAAGAGTTCTCATATGGAGAGAGATCCAAAAATCATATCATAGGGAATTAGTGTCTCCTTTGGATAGAGGTCCATAAACATTGTAAAAGGGAATTGATTCCCAAGAAGATTTGTTGAGAAAATGTAGTAGAAATATTTTCTCCATGGAGTATACCACATTGGGTGAACCACATTAAATTGGTGTCTCTATTGTGTGTGATGATTTGTGCATTGCTTTGATTACTGATATTGATATTGCCATTGATAATACTGGATAATATTGTTTGGGAAAGAAAAGTGAAAGTTGATCTTATACTGTTCACCCCTCTCTCAGTATAATCTTGTGTTCTTCATAGTGGATAGTAACTTATACATAAAAAATGAAGTAAATGACTTACTAATTGTGGTTGTTTATGTGGATGATATCATTTTTGGAGGCAATAATGATAATATGTGTCAAAAATTTGTAAAGAGCAAGCAAAATGAATTTGAAATATCTATGCTTGGTGAGTTTTCCTTCTTTCTTGGACTACATATTTCACACATAGAGAAAGGTGTATTTCTCTCACAAACCAAGTATATAAAAGAGATGTTGAAGAAATTCAATTTAGAAGACTACAAACCAGTAAGTACCCCATGGTTATAGGATGCAATTTTAGTAAAGATGATGAATATCCTAAGGCAAATCAGACATTGTATAGATCTATGATTGGCAGCTTACTATATGTCACAACTATAGGACCATATATAATGCAAGTAGTGGGACTAGTGGCAAGATTTCAAGTAGCACCAAAGGAAATACATGTAATGGCAGTAAATAGGATTCTCAAGTATTTAAAAAGGACTATGGACCTTGGAATTTGGTATCCCATAAGTGACAATTTCACTCTCATAGCATATACAAATGCATATTGGGTAGGCCATATTGATGATAGAAAAAGCACAAGTGGATGAGCATTTTTTCATGGATATTGTTTAGTCTCCTGGCTAAGCAAGAAATTTGCATTAGTATCCTTATCCAAAGTAGAGGCAGAGTACATTGCAGTGGTTACTTGTTGTACATAGGTGTTATTGATGAAGTAAGCTTTAAAGGAATTCAATATATAGCATGATCATCCCATATACATACTATGTAATAATACAAGTGCTATAAACATTTCAAAAAATCCAGTGTTGCACTTCAAGACCAAGAACATTTTGATCAAATCCCATTTTTTGATAGAACAGGTGATGGATAAGCAAGTCATATTGGAATATGTTACTACAAAGGAACATATTGCAGAGATTTTCACTAAGCCACTTCCAAAGGAAACTTTTGAGTATATTAGAGGAAAATAGGGAGTAGTTTTACTCCCACCCCAAGTTAATCACCTCAAGGAGAAGAGATGGGGAGGGGGATGAGCTAAGAGTCTTATATTTAGCCCCAAAGGAGTTCCTTTGCCATTTATGTCAAAGGGGGAGATATTTAAGTAAGGGGGAGAGCATTCAGTCAGGGGGAGTAGTTTCTTAGGGGGAGCATATTTGGAATCAATTAGTTTTGAAAAAGGAATTTTTAGAAAAGGGTTACCATCAATGACAAAGGGGGAGATTTTTGGAAATTTTGAGTATATTGTTGTCATTGATGTCAAATAATTAATGGCATAAGTTAATGTAATTGGTTGTCATTTTTTTCAATAGAAATAAATTTTTAATGGCTTTACCATGGTGGCATTTGTGAAAGAAAAATGAAGTTTTCCAAAGAAAAGGTCCAAGAAGAAATAAAAATATTATAATATTTAAATCTATGAAGATTTAAATAATTATAATAATTAAAAATTAAAGGACCCAAAATATTAAAATAAAAATTAGTATAATATTTAAATCTACCTTAGATTTAAATTATTATAATTTTTGAAAAGGTTTAATAATGCCAAAAATTTGAATTTGCATGGAGAAAATTTTCCAAGTGGAGCCGACATCCAAAGTCAAAGGGTAATGTGTATAAAAAGGTTAATATATTTGCAAGCCATGGTGTTCAATTAATTCACAAAAACTAAATGCTCGATTAACCCTCGAGAAATTAAGACTTGCAATTTTCATTTTCTGCAAATTCATGGAGGTAGAGAAAGGTTTTATGCAAATTTTGAGGTTGTGCAGAGATTTAGACAGCAGGTGCCTAAACTCCATATGATGGTTGATGGTACCCTAGCTAGAAAGCTTGGCTTGCAGAGCACGTTGTAGGTTGTAGGTTTGACATTCAATTCGCATGAAGGTTTTTGAGTGTTGAAGGTTTTTGCAGGGCGATAGAGAAGAAGAAGGAGCACATGCTCCTTGGGCTTGTGTGGGTGGCTAGCCCATGTGGTGTTTGCCCTTGTGCTAGGGCATGGGGGCCAGTGAGGTTGAAAGTTCAAATAATGATAGTAGCACTTGATGGTAGAATTAAATTTTTAAAGGTATGCACTTTAAGATTGGTTAAGGAGTTATAAGGGTTAGTTAATTTTTATTATGTTGATGTGAAATGGTTAGGGAGCCATAAGGACAATAAAGTGGTTTGATTTTTTTTTTTTTGTTTTAGAAAGAGTTGAAAAGGTGAAATTTTAGATTGCTAGTGCTTGGTGGATGCATGATATGAAGTGATAATTTCTTTGGTCTTATTGAAATTTGAAGTGAATTATTATGTTTCCATAAGGAGGTATAAGGTGCATATGTGAAATTCATGTGTGTAATTTCTGGTTTGTTTTGTTGAAGCATTATTTTTCATGAAAAAATAGGAGTAATAAGGTGTTATAGTGGTTGATATTTTATTGTAATATTTGTATGGTGAAATATCTTTTGAAGTGAAAATTCATGTGGATGTTTTGAGAAAATATCTTGCAATCTAACCATTGGAGTGATATTAGAGAAATTAGTTATTTGTGAGATAGGTTTTGAAGACATATATCCATAGGAGAAAATTAAGAGGTATGGGCACATCATCCTTTGTTTAAAGTATTAGTTGAAGTGAATTTTATGGAACATAAGGTGGAGTGAAAAGGTTTTTTTGATAAGAATTGTTGGAAATAGTTGAGTGAGGATTTTGTGCTTTATTGTTGAATGTTTTGGAAACATTTGGGATAGATTTTGAGAATAATATGTGCTTCTATTGTTGTAAGAGTTTGAGATATTTGTGCTAGATATTGTGAACTACTTGTGCTAGGTTTAAAGATAAGTTTTTGCATCTTTGTGAAGCCTTTTTGAGCATGTGTTATAAGCAGTTATGAGCATGTATTAGAGTAGAATTGAGCATAGATTATGAGCAGGTTAGAGGTAGATTATTAGTAGGTTTTGAGATAGACTTATGAGAAGGTTTGAGGTAGAATTGTGAGCAGGTTAAAGGTATATTTTGAGTAGGTTTGAGATATATTTGTGAGCAGGTTTGAGGTATACTTGTGAGCAATTTAGAGGTAGATTATGAACAAGTTTTGAGATAGACTTATGAGTAGGTAAGAGGTAAAATTATGAGTAGATTTAAAACCTTATTGTGAGCATATTTGTGAGAAATTTTATCAAAGTTAAACCAGAGCATAGGGGATAGAGTTCTCCAGTGGAGAGAGATCCACAAACCATAATAGAGGGGATAGAGTTCTCCTATGGAGAGAGATCCACAAACCAAAGCAATGGGGACAAAGGTCTCCTATGGAGAGAGATCCACAAACTAGAGCATAAGGGTATTGGTGTCTCCTTTGGATAGAGGTCCATAAACATTGTAATAGGGATTTGATTCCCAAAATATTCATTGAGAAAATTTATAAGGTATATTTTATCTGTGGAGTAGCCCACATTGGGTGAACCACATTAAATCATTTCTTTCATGTGTGTGATGATGTGTGCAATGTTTTCTACTTTAGTATTACTACTGTTATAATTTGGATTTAAAAGTAATTTTTTTTATCTTATATTGTTCACCCCCCCTCTCAGTATAAACTTATGTTCATCACCAATCAATAGGCTCACACTCCTCGCATCCAAAATGGCTAAAATTGTAAAATACAACAAAGGGAGAATAGCATAAATTAAAGAGCAATAGCATCTATGGAAGGAGGATATGCAAGCAAGGAAGAAAGGAAAAAAGGTAGCATTGGAGAATTACTCACTCCATGATCATTAGCAAAAATTGGTGCTCGAAGCATCCATTATATTTCTTCATATCCTAGATGAAAGCAAGTGCAAGTGAACAAAATAGGATTTGAGAATTCTTGAAGCTTAAAGGATTCAAAAAAAGGTTCGTTTGAACTAGCAAAAGGGAGAACATCCATGTAGAGAAAGAGTGTGACACTTTTCACCAAAGGAGAACCCTAACTCTCAAGGCAAGAGAGCACTCATATTCAAGAAAGGAGTTACAAAAACAAGTTGGTGCATTGAGTGTATGGGATACACTTGTCTCCAGGGAAATTGAACATTTTGCTAAAGAAGTGTAACGTTCGAACGTTACAAGAAGGAATACAAACACATCATTTGCACCAAAATCCTCTCAAGCACTCAATGTGAAATGAACGTGCCACTTGGCACCTTAGACAAGAATATTCTTCATATTAAAAATGTCAATGCTCAAGGTCAAAAAGAGAGCGTAACTTAATTATCATCTTGGAATTTACTCTTCACTGTTTGCACGCACACTACAAAATTGTAGCATGGAAATAAGGTGCTAGAGCCTTCAATACTCAATCCAAGTGAGGTCAAAGTGAGAGTACAAGCAGTTTCAATTTTAGAATGTGTATATCTCCAAGCATTTTCATTGGAGGGTGCATTCACAACATCTATGTAAACTACATGCAGCCCTAGCTTCTCAATAAGAACAACACCATATATTTCTTGGTGAAAGGTAATGTTGAATTCCCATTATTATATGCTTTCTTTCCTTGGGAGTTATAATGTTGTGATTAAAGGAATTTATTTAATTGAAAGCAATTTATCAAAAGGGAAAACTTTATAATATAAAATAGTTGCAATATAAATCCTAGGAGCAATAAGGATTTCTACTAGAATATAATAATTATTTGCAAATATTATTATGATCTAATTTATCCAAATATTAGGGAGTCATAAGGACTACTAATTCAAATTAATTAATTGGAAAATTAGATACACTCAACCTAAATCCCAATAGGCTATTTATAAAGAGATGTTTACCAAAGTTTTTTCAAAGATTGGATATACATATTATTATTATTATTGTCTCAAATATATCAAAAGGAGACAAAAGGTCCAATATTATTACCTCTTTAAAATTTGGGACCATTGCTTAGTTCAATAGGAGTAATAAGGGATAATAAGAATTTATTTTTCCATCTACAAAACCTTTACAAAATCAATTATATATTGAACTATATTTTACAAAAAGCACTATATCTTATCCATAGAAAACCAGGGAGTCATAAGGCATTCTAAAAAATATAAGAATTGATATTAGGGGAGTTAAATAAATTCAAACAAATTCTTCCTAGTAGAATCACAATTACTCAAGGGTCCTAATTATTTCTCCTAGAAGAATAAGGTGAAAGCTATCTTGGTATATGAAAAACTGTGGGATATTGTCAAAAGGAAAATTCAAATACCTACCATAGATGATATTGAAATCCAAAAAATAATAGAAGATGATTCAAAGGCTTTAATTATAATAATATTTGCAATCATTGATGAAATACAATCCTATATCAGTTCTGCAAAAACATATTCAGATGCATGGACAAGCCTAGAGAAAATATGCAAAGGAAAGAATAAGGTAACTATTCTCCATATTTAGACTCAACTTCATTCATTAAAAATGAATAATTAAAAAAGCATAAAATTGTTCCTAAGGAAGGTTGCAGATATCAAAGGTAAATTATTTACCTTAGGGAAAATAGTCAAAGATGAAATTCTTACTCAAATAACTATGAGAGCACTTCTAGAAAACTATAAGCAGTTAGTAACATATTTACAATTTCTAAGTAAATATACTTATTTTGATGAGTTAGTCAATATTTTACAATAATATGAAGTGGAAAATACAGGTAAAGATGAAATGTCAAAAAATGTATTGGCATCTAAAGAAAATCCATAGGGAAACATTGCTACTTCATCAAAAGGATGAAAATAACGGTACAATAGATATTGTCAGATATGCAGGAAGAAAGGCCATAAAACCAGATACTGCAGGTTCAATCCCAAAAACTAGAATCAAGGAAATTAGATGAACAATGGGAACCAATTTTAGACACGACAGTATCAAAATCTCATGAACAATAATTTTAGCATCCAACCAATTATCCATAATTGGAATATTGAAAAAGGAATAAAAAATGACATCTAATGCACAAGATAAATGAAATTGAATAACTAGAAGAATCGATAGATGATTATGAAATCAAAGCTCTCTCAACAAAAATGAAAGACTATGAAGATACCAATCACTTGCTTGAAAAGGTTGCAGAAGATAGAGAAGAAGATTTAGAATCTTAAGGAATCTATGAAGATCCACATTGAAGACTGAAGTATTCAATATCCAAATAATGTGATATAGGGGGTGTTAGAAATAGAGTCTATTACATCATTTGGATCATGTAAATATACCTTTACCTTGGTACATACTTAAGACTGTATATTACTTTAGGGGGAAGTTATTGAAGAACACAAGCTTATATTGAGAGGGGGTAACAATATAAGATAAAACTTTTTACTTTTCTTTCCAAAGCAGTATTATCCAATATCATCAATTGCAATAATGAAACAATGCAGATTTTATCACACACATAAGAGACACAAATTTAACGTAGTTCACCCAATGTGGGATGCATCCAAGGAGAAAATATTTCTTATAAATTTTCTCAACAAATATCTTGGGAACCAATTCCCTATTACAATTTTTATGGGCACCAACCCAAATGAGACACCAATACCCTCTCAAGTTCATGGATACCACTCCATAGGAGACACCAATCCCCTCAGCTCTAGTTTTGTGGATACCACTCCACAGGAGACACCAATACCCTCTACTTTAGGTTTTTTGGACACCACTCCATAGGAGACACCAATATCCTCTACTTCAGGTTTTGTGGACACCACTCCACATGAGACACAAATCCCCTTTTCTTCAGTTTTTGTGGACACCACTCCACAAGAAACATCAATCCCCTCTGCTAAAACATCAATACCCTCTGCTTCCAATTTTATGCACACCACTATCCATAGGATACACCAATCCTCTTTGCTCTAATTCATGGACCTCTATCCATAGGAGACACCAAGCTCCTTTACTATAGTTTGTGGACCTCTATCCATAAGAGACACCAATTCCCTTTGATCTAGTTCATGGACTATCCATAGGAGACACCAATCCCATTTGATATGGTTTGTGGACTTCTATCCATAGGAGATACCAATATCCTTTGATCTAGTTTATGGACTGCTATCCACAGGAGACACCAATCCCATTTTATCTTGTTTGTGGAACTCTATCCATAGAAGACACCAATTCCATTTACTCTAGTTCATGGACCTATATCCATAGGAGATACGAATCCCCTTTGTTAAATCTACTTCAAGCCTACACACAAGGCTTGTTCAAATCTACTCACAAAACTACTAAAATATTCTCCAATCCTTATCATAAGGCTTGTTCAAATATGCTCACAAAAATACTCAAATATTCTCCAAGCGTTCTCACAAGGCTTGCTCAAATTTTCTCACCAAACTACTCAAATATGCTCCAAGCCTTCTCACAAGGCTTGCTTAAATTTTCTTACCAAAACCTGCTCAAATTTTCTTCAAGCCTATACAAAAGGCTTGCTCAAATTGGCTCACAATCATAGCTCAAACTTGGTCTCACAACCTCATAAAATATACCTCAAACCTACTCACACAAATATCTCAAATATGCCTCACAAATTCTCATAAATCTACTCACAAGACTTGCTCAAATTTGCTCCATAATCTCAACCACAATGCTCATAAAATTCCCAAATATTTCACACAACAAATACTCATATATTTTCAATTTCAATCCACTAAACATTCATATCAAAATAAATATCAATGTACAAATTTTCCTTGCTTATCAACCATGAACCATGCAAAAATTTTCTTTTAAATATGATCTATTATCCTTGCAAATTTATTTCCAATATCAATCAAAGCTAGTGTAGAAATTTGCTTCACAAAACTGGTCTATAACCCTTGCAAATTTACTTCCAATATCAATCACTATAATGCATAAAATTGTGTTACAAAACTAGTCTATAGCCCTTGCAAATTTATTTCCAAAATAACTCAAATTTAATGCACCAATTTGCTCTTAAACCCTTGCTATTATATTTTCAATTTCATTCAACAATAATGCATAATTTTTTTCTCAAACCCTAGCACATATGTTTCAATGTCATTCAAAAATAACACACAAATTTATTCTCAAACCCTAAAACATATGTTTCCAATTTTATTCAATAATGAAGCATACTTTGTTCTCAAACTCTAGCTCATATATTTCCAATCTTAATCAAAACAATGCACAAATACTCTCAACTTCAATCAATCACTAATGCTCATCAAATAAATCATTTTACCTCCACCATGTGAAATCACAAATATTTCCTTCAAACAAACATCAACATTTAGAAAGGAATCAAAAACACCATACCTCTAAAACTGCCTTGATGATGATGTGCCTTCAAAACCTATCTCAAAATAATTTTCTTTTTGATCCTTCAAAAATATGGTTAGTGATTTTCAAATTCTAGCACATATAGAAAAATCATCCACTCAAATATTTCAAAAATATCCACAATAAATCTAGAAAATAATACCTTATTCTCATTTTTAATATTTTAAAAAGAAGCTTTTAAAACCCTTGCTCAAGGCATTGGTGGCTTCAAATATCATTAACTACTGTCAACACCAAGCAACCTTAGTGTGTTTCCCAAAAATCATCAACTACCATTAAAAGCCAAGTAAAACACACTCGACGAGTTTTGACCCACAAACCTCTCCAACATATTGCTATCATGAGTACCTTGACCATCTACACTACCACTATGGTTGGAACTAAAGAGAGCATCCACTGAATATATATCTCTTTGGTGCACAATAAAAAAAACTCAACATACAAAAATATTTCAAGGGGTTTTCTCTCGTCAGTGCTCATGCAAGCCACATAGCCATTTGGGCTACCCTAGTAGGTGGAACAACGTAGGTGCACACAAAAGTTTGATCTTAAATTACTTTGCACACCCTTTTTAAAAAATTTTGAAATATTTTTCACTATCATTCACAATAATCACCATGAAATATATCAAAATAAATCTTGCATTACATAACATTACCAATATGGAAATAAAACAAGGTGTATATATATATGCTTCACGTGGTCAATGAATGTCAGCACAACTTTAACCCTTTTATTTGAAATGAAATGTTTGGCACCTTTGGGTTGGGTTATAATATTTAAAATAAATATTATAACATAAACCTTTTTGAAATTTTTTTTATAATATTAAATAATATTATAATATTATCCTTTGGCCTTACCTTTTAAACCTTTGCCTTCTCATTAACATTTAAACCTTGCTTTCTTTTAAATATTTTTCCACTTTTATAACTCTATCCCATTCTTAAACCTCTTTGTCATTACTTATAATATTTAAAATAAATATTATAAACCTTTGTTTTTTACCAATTTTATTTGCTTTGAGATATTCCTTGCCTTGCATATCTGTCCAAAATTAGAAGAAAATTTATGCCTTGAATTCTATGCTCTCTTTGATATCAACATATTCCTACCTCATGTACCCTTTGACATCAATGACAACTCAATATTTCCAACAATATCCCCCTTTGTCATTGATAACAACCCTTAAAAAAAATCCATGTAACTCATCAATGCTTAAAGTTTGTTCTTTTTTTGTCCTCATATCATAGGATGTGAGAATTCCATGTAACTCATCCATGCTTAAAGTTTTGAGATTCTTCATATCTTCTATTACTAAAACATTTGCATCATACCTCATAGGAAGTGACCTCAATATTTTTTGAACAATAATAGATTCCTCAATATTTTCTCCAAGTCCATGAATAGTTTTGACAACCTCATCTACACGAAGTAGATACATAGCAATATCTTCATCATATTTCATCTTAAAGTCTTCAAAATTACTTTTGTGTGTTTGAATTTTTTCCATTTGACCTTGTCGTCTCCTTCATATGTTCTCTGTAACTTATCCCATATTTCTTTTGCTAAAGTACATTGCATGACCTTTACAAACTCTGATTTAAATTATCCACTCAAAATTGTATTCATTGCCTTATCATTATATTCATATGGTTTCTTACCACTTGCATATATAGTAGGAGTTATAGATGGTATGAATCCATTTTCAATGGATTGCCATGTGTCATATCCATGTGGTATCAAATAAGTCTTCATCCTTACACTCTAGAAAGCATAGTTAGTCCCATCAAACAATGGAGCCTTATTTGATGAAAACACTTCCTTATGGGCCATGTGTGTTCCTATAAGATCTTCATTCATGTTTTTAGGCTTTCACGAATAAACCCACTTTGATACCAATTGAAGAACATAATATTATACTGAGCGGGGGGGGGGGGGACATGAACAGTATAAGATAAAACTTTTTACTTTTCTTTCCAAAGCAATATTATCCAATATCATAAATTAAAATAATGAAATAATGCACAAATCATCACACACATAAGAGATACAAATTTAACATGGTTCACCCAATGTGGGCTACATCCATGGAAAAAATATTTTTTATAAATTTTCTCAAAAAATATCTTGGGAACCAATTCCCTATTACAATATTTATGGGAACCAACCCAAAGAAGACACCAATCCCCTCTCAATTTCATGGATACCACTCCATAGGAGACACTAATCCCCTCAAATCTATTTGTTTGGACACCACTCCACAGGAGACATCAATCCCCTATGCTTAAAATTTTGTGGACAACACTCCATTAGAGACACCAATCCCCTCTGCTTTAGGTTTTATGGACAACACTCCATAGGAGACACCAATCCCATTTGCTTTAGATTTTATGGACACCACTCCATAGGAGAAAACAATCCCATTTTCTTAAGGTTTTGTGGATACCACTCCACAAGAGACACCAATCTCCTATGCTTTAGATTTTATGCACACCACTATCCATAGGAGACACCAATCCCATTTTATCTAATTCATGGATCTCTATCCATAAGAGACACCAATAACATTTGCTCTAGTTTGTGGACCTCTATCCATAGGATACACCAATACCCTTTGCTCTAGTTCGTGGACCTCTATCCATAGGATACATCAATCCCCTTTTCTATGGTTCATGGGCATCTATCCACAAGAGACATCAATCTCCTTTTCTCTATTTATTAGACATCTATCCATAGGAGATACCAATTTAATTTGCTCTAGTTCATGGAAATCTATCAACAGGACACACCAATCACCTTTGCTCAAATATTATTCAAGCCTACACACAAGGCTTGCTCAAATTTTCTCACAAAACTACTCAAATCTACTCCAATCCTTCTCACAAGGCTTGCTCAAATCTTCTCACAAAACTACTCAAATATTCTCCAAGCTTTCTCACAAATCTTGCTCAAATTTAATCCAATCCTTCTCATAAGGCTTGCTCAAATCTACTTACGAAAACCTGCTCAAATATACTCCAAGCCTACATGCAAGGCTTGCTCAAATCAGCTCACAATCATAGCTCAAACCTGCTCTCACAACTTGCTTAAATATGCCTTAAACCTGCTCAAATATGCCTCACAAATTCTCACATCTTCTCACAAGACTTGCTCAAATTTACTCCATAATCTCAACCACAATGCTCATAAAATTTCTAAATAGTTCACACAAAAAATACTCATTTATTTTCAATTTCAATCCACTAAAAATTCATATCAAAACCAATCTTGATGCACAAATTTGCATTGCTTATCAACCACAAACTATGAAAAATTTTCTTTTAAATCTAATCTATTATCCTTGCAAATTTCTTTCCAATATCAATCAAAGCTAGTGTAGAAATTTTCTTCACAAAACTAGTCTATAACCCTTGCAAGTTTACTTCCAATATCAATCACTATAATGCATAAAATTGCTTTACAAAATTGGTCTATAGCCCTTGCAAATTTATTTCCAATATCACTCAAAGTTAATGCACCAATTTGCTCTTAAACCCTTGCTATTATATTTTCAATTTTATTAAATAATTATGCATAATTTTATTCTCAAACCCTAGCACATATGTTTCAATGTCATTCAAAAATAATGCACAACTTTATTCTCAAACCCTAGCACATATGTTTCCAATTTTATTCAATAATGATGCATACTTTGTTCTCAAAATCTAGCTTGTATATTTTCAATCTTAATCAAAGCAATGCACAAATACTCTCAACTTTAATCAATCACTAATGCTCATCAAATAAATCCTTATACCTCCACCATATGATATCACAAATATTTCCTTCAAAAAAACATCAACCTTTAGAAAGGAATAAAAAGCACCATACCTCTAAAACTGCCTTGATGATGATGTGCCTTCAAAACCTAGCTCAAAATAATTTTATTTTTTATCCTTCAAAAATATGGTTAGTGATTTTCAAATTCTAGAATAGATAGAAAAATCATCCACTCAAACCTTTTCAAAATATCATAATAAGTCTAGAAAATAATACCTTATTTCTTCTCTTTAATATTTTAAAAATAAGCTTTTAAAACACTTGCTCAAGGCATTGGTGCGCTTCAAATATCATTAACTATTGTCAACACCAAGTAACCTTAATACATTTCCCAAAAATAATCAACTTCCATCAAAAGCCAAGAAAAAAACACCCAATGGGTTTCGACCCATGGAGCTCTCCAAAACAGTGCTATCACGAATGCCCTAATCAACTACACTACCATGAAGGTTTGAACCAAAGGGAGCACCTACCAAATATATCTCTATCCTCAACACACAATCCAAAAAACTCAACACGTAAAACAATATCTAGGGGTTTCAACCTTGTGACCTTTCTCCCATAAGTGCTCACACAAGCCACATAGCCATCTAAGCTACCCCAACAGGTGGAACAACCCAAGCACACACAAAAGTTTGATCTTTAATTACTTTTCACACCCTTTTAAAATTCATTGAAATATTTTTCACTATCGTTCATAATAATCACCATGAAATATATCAAAATAAAGTTTGAATTACATAATATTGCCAATATGAAAATAAAACAAGGTGTATATATATGCTTCATGTGGTCATTGAATGTCAATACAACTTTAGCCCTTTTATTTGAAATGAAATGTTTGGTGCCTTTAGGTTGGATTATAATATTTAAAATAAATATTATAACATAAAACTTTTTGAAACATTTATTATAATATTAAAGAATATTATAATATTATCCTTAGGCCTTCCCTTTTAAAATTTTACCTTCTCATTAACATTTAAACCTTTCTTTCTTTTAAACCTTTGTCCACTTTTAGAACTCTATCCCATTCTTAAACCTCTTTGTCCTTATTTATAATATTTAAAATAAATATTATAAACCTTTGCTTTGTACCAATTTTATTTTCTTTGAGATATTCCTTGCCTTGCATAACTATCCAACCTTATAAAAATATTTCTACCTTGAATTCCATGCTCTCTTTGACATCAACATATTTTTACCTCATGTACCTTTGACATAAATGACAACTCAATATTTCCAAAAGTTATCTAGTTACTTCATGTAATGTAATAATTGCACAAGTGTCAAAGTGCAAGCTGTACATGTGCAAACTACCCCTTGCACATCTAGGTAGATTGTTGGCCATGGAACTTATTTCCTATATAAAGGGCCATAGGTATAGATCAACAAATATCATAGTGAGATATATCATAGAGAGAGTCATATAGAGTTAGAGTGATGTGATGTAGCATTGTGATGTAATATGATGGGGTGTAATATACTCAATTCCCATTCTTGAGTAGTAGCTCTATTCATTGAGTGTTCATTTCCTCTAGAGCTATTTTGTAAACACCACCATCATTTTTATATATGTATTATTTTTAGTCATCTTGCAGATTTACTTTATGTCATTTATTATGTATTTTGTGTGTCATCTCTCATTACATGCTGCATCAAAATCTAACAGGGGAAAATCTTAGTACAAGATATTTTTTTGAATTTTTTTTAGGGAAATTCTTAGGGATATGCCTTGAATTTTTATACTTTCTTAAAAAATCGATCAATTTTCATAGACAATAGGTTGAATTCAAGAGCCCAAATTTGAGATAAGCTTGATCGATGATGGTCAATATATTTCCAAGTCCACATTAATGCACACCCATACAAAAATCATTCTAGAATTAGATCTCATAGTTGGATCAACTGATACTATGTCCTCCACTATATTTTTTTATTTCTTGTAGAACATAATCGTACCAATACTAGATTGGTAGACCTAGGATCTTGACCTAGAGGGGAGCATAGTTAATATTTTGGAGATCTTGGTTAAAATATGGATTCTATTGATGAAGGAAGAGACCTCTCTTCCCAAAAATCCAAGGGCAACTACCTAGAATATGCATCGAGTCTTTATCATAGTTCAACTTGAATAGGAGGAAGACCTACAAAAATACTATGATATCTAGCTAATCCAGGGGCATCCATTTTACAATAGCCCACCTTCTCACTACATCTATATCTAGCATTGTCCCAAGAAACTTTCCCACTAGATTTGAAGCTCCCTAGTCCATAGTAATTTTTACTAGACCTTAGGGGATGAGACGCTTATAATTATATTGAGATAAGTAAAATAAAACTTTAGACTCTTGAAGCCCCAAACCACTTGATACAACCACTGCATAATATTACCCATCTAGAGTAGAAGCTTTGGATCCTATAGGTGGGTCCTAAATGTTGTGATTCTAAGCAATAACCATGGTCTCCTATAGTGGCAAGAGAACCAATGATGCCCTTAGAAGGAAAAATTTGACCTCAAGCACCAACAAACACCAACTTCATACCAAGCTTACCAAAAAAAGGTAACTTATCAACCTAACTAAATTTAAGACTATCACTATAATCCTTAGCCTGACTACCCCCTTCATCCTTCTCATCCTTACCATCCTAACCTTAACTACTAGATTACTTGCCCATACTACCCTGACTACTAGCTTGCTCATACATCCTCAGAATCCAAATTCCTATCTTGGGATAGCCATGAGAAGCCAAAAATTTGAGTTAGTATTATATTTACAATTACCCAAAAATTCCTACTCAACATGTGCACCTTGAATTTATGATTGTCCTCATTAAATCAACATTCGTAGGTTGAATGGAGAAACAATGGAGGAATTTCCACTCTAGATTTCATCGGCCAAAAAATAGTGAACCCTCTCAGTGGGATATTTTCATAGAGACACTTTGTATTTTACATTTTAACCCTTCATTCAACCCACAACTACATTAAAATGATTACTCGATAGTAAGCAAATTATGTCTCACAAAACCCTAATAAAAAATAACCATATGTGTCTCATGAAACCCTAGTTTAGGGTAGCCATGAGAAGTGTTTTAACTATTGTGGCATATTTTTCACTCATTGAACACCATAAAATTGTTAATCTTAATGGTCATTTTGTCTAAATCCATAAAAATATCCTCAATGTTAGAAATACTAAAATTTGCACAAAAGTGCTCTGTATTTGTTATTGCAACCCTTCCCCCAACCCACAACTATGTTAAAATTCTTACTCCACACTAAGCAAATGATGTCTCATGAAATCCTAATAAAAAATAACTAGATGTGTCTCATGAAACCCTAGTTTGAGGTAGCCTTGAGAAGAGTTTTTACTATTGTGGCATATCATTTCACTCACCGACCACCATAAAACTATTGATCTTAATGTCCTTCCATCTAAATCTAGGAAAATGATGTCAATACTAAAAATACTAAAATTAACACAAAAATGCTCTATATTTATTATTGTAACCTAAAGTAAAATATGACTAGCATATTAACTCCAAGTACGAAAGAACTTGGTTTCCTTTACCTTTATTTGTTTGAACAAATATAGGTGGATATCAACTCAATATAATAAAATTCAATGTTCATAGTTGTTAGTACCCATTGTTTAATCAAATGGAAATAGAGTATGATGATTGATCTTCTAGATCAACTATAGAATACAAAAATAATAATTACTCACTAAGCAAAATTTTTTATTCTCTCCCTTACTTCCAGTTAGAACAACCAGTTGAACCATCTTCAACATGTTGAGAGCAAATTTTCCAAAGAATAAATTTTGATTGACCACAAAGATTTTAATCATATCACTAGTGTTGGGATTAGTGTAAAGCTCTTGGTCAGACATCAATATTCCTTCTATATTCTCTATATCCATGTAGTACTTATTGAAATATTGGTCCTACAAAACACAATACCACAAAATAGAAGCCAAAAATATAGTGTCCTAAAATAGAGCACCAAACAATTGCAACACAATTTATAGAGATAAAGTATACTTCAATTGCACTCAAAAAAGAAAAAAGAAAAGAGTATTTTAATAGAAGTGCATTCAAGGGAAAATTATCATACATTTCCAAAATGTTTATTTAATAGCAAGAACAAAAATAATTATAGATAATTTCTATAATAGAGCACCTAACTTATCCTTCCACCTGCCCATCCTTAAGCATTAAAATAATTTACTTAACATTATCCCCCTTAATGCTTAAGGGAATAACACCCAATTTTGTTCTAAGCCTCTCAAAACTATATTTTGGTAGCATCTTGGTGAACACATCTACTGCTTGATCCTTGCAAGGGAAAAAATTTATTGCTATATGTTCTTCTTCAACAATATCTTGAATTAAATGATATCTTATATCAGTATGTTTTGTTCGACTATGAAAAACTAGATTCTTGGATAACGCAATTATAGAAGAATTATCACAAAAATTGTGATAGGACAATTTTTCTCATGCTTCAACTCTTTCAAAATTTATTTCAACCATATAGCTTGACATGGTGTTGTTGTTGCTACTATATATTCATATTCTCTATAGACAAAGAAGCAGCTACTTTCTTTTTGGATGACTAGGAACTAGCACTAGTTCCATGCTAAAAATATTTCTATAAGTACTCTTATGATCATCAAGACAACTTGCCCAATCACTATCTAGGTATCCAACCAGACAAAAATCATCATAATTGCTATACCAAATACCAAAATTACCCATTCCTTGCACATACCTCACTATTTTCTTTGCTTCCTTGAAGTGTACTTTAGTTGGACCTTTGCATAAATCTAGAAACTATAGTTATAACATACATTAAATCTATCCTAGTATCTATAAAATACATTAAACTTCCTAAACTATAGGATTCACCTTGCCACTTCCATCATTCTTAATAAGCTTTTCAACAAGAATTAAAGGAGTACTAATAGATTTGCACTTTGACATTTTGATTTTTTCAAGTAATTAAAAAGCATATTTATCGTGTGATATAAAAATACCATCATCTAGTTGTCTCACTTCAATCCCAATAAAATAGTTCATAAAACCCAAATATGTCACCTCAAATTCATCTTTCATTGCATTTCTAAGTTCATTCATCAACTTCATGCTATTTTCCATATATATCAAGTCATCCACATATAAAAAAACAATCAATAGCTCACCATCATTGCCATATTTTAGATATAGAGTGGGTTCACTTACACATTTTGTAAACCCTTGGCTATGGAAATATCCATCAATCCTACTATACCATGCTCTTGGTGCTTGTTTGAGTCCATATAGTGTTTTCTTTAATTTGTAAACCTTATGTTCTTGCCCTTTCACCTCTTAACCAAGAGGTTGGTCAACATATAATTCATCCAAAACATCATTTAAAAAAGTAGATTTGACATCCATATTAAACATTTTCCATTTGTTTTGCATTGCTAGTGATTAAATAGTTCTTATAATGTCTAATATATCAACAAGAGCAAAGGTTTCAAAATGATCAATACCTGGTTGTTGAGAGTAACCTTTTACAACCAATCTTGTTTTATGCTTTTCCACTGTTCTATCTACTTTATACTTAGTTTTATAGACCCATATAACTCCAATGGTTTCCTTTCCTTATGGAAGATGTACCAACTCCCATGTGTCATTTTTATTAATCATCTTCAATTCCTCCTCCATGGCATCACTTCAAACCTTTTCTTTCACTACATCTTCATATGTTGTTGGTTCAAATTTAATATCTAAAAATAATGTAAATTTTAGATTCAAAATTACCTCTTTAGTATTCTCATATATCTCTTGAAGACTCTTAAATTTTTTGGGAGGGCTTGGAGTAGAATTTCCACTTGAACTGTTGCTTGTATTTCTTCTTAGAGGACTCGAAGTAGAAGCTAACTCAATACACTACCTGAACTTGAAGAACACAAGCTTATACCGAGAGGGGGGGTGAACAGTATAAGACCTCTTTTTACTTTTTCCTTTATACTTCAAAATAGTAAAGCAATATACCCAAAGCAATATCAAAGCAATGCACAATATCATCCACAAAGTGACACCAATTTTAACGTGGTTCACCCAGAAAGCCTCGGGCTACGTCCACAAAACTTTTCTCTAAAAGTTATCTCAAAGTTCTTTGGGAAACCTTCCCAATTACAATGTTTATGAGCCTCGGCCCAAAGGAGACACCTTCCCCCAATCTGAATTTATGAGCCTCTGCTCAAAGGAGATACCTTCCCCTCTGCTCTGGAAATGATCCCTCGGAAGATCAACTGCCTCTACCTCTTGCCAGCACGTGGAACTCCTTTCCATCGAAGACCTCCTGTCCTCAATGCTTAGCCTAAGAGACCTCTGCCTTCTATGATCACGTCCACAGCAGCTCAGCTACCTGTACCAAACACAGTCAGTCGGTCTAGTACAAGTCTTCCTCTGTCTGTCAGATCTGTCCAACTCTTTGAACAAATCAATCCTCTGCACACAAGCCTTCTCAAAGACTTGCCAAATCTGTCCTCAGGTTCTTCTCAAAGAACCAATGCACCTCTATCCTCAAGTTCTCTTATAGAACTCTCAAAAACTCAGCTCACAAGTCCTCTGCTAGGATCTGTCCAAATCTGCTCACAAGTCCCCACCGGAACCTCGTCCAAAACCTCACTCACAAGTCCCCACCGAAACCTGTCCAAAACCTCGGCAAGCTCACCAAGAAAAACTTGCTTAGCATGAACCCACAAAGAGAATTGTTAGAGACCCAATGTGATTCATAAACCTCATAGAAGCATAAAGAGAATTGTTAGAGACTCAATATGTTCTATACTTAACTCCCAATCTCAATCTCAAATCTCATAGAAACATAAAGAGAATTGTTAGAGACCCAATATGTTCTATACTTAACTTATAAAGAGAAATTGTTAGAGACCCAATATGTTCTATACTTAACTCCCAATCTCAATCTCAACTCAATCTCAATCTCAAAAGAATAAGATAGATGTAGTATGCTTTTCTCAAGAATATGAAACACAACCCAACAATTGCCAACCATGCAATATCTCATATAACAATGATACTTATATTCTTTTCACCAACAACTAGGGTTTCATCATCTCAATGCAAGTAGCAAGACTTACTAACATAAACCCTAGTGCAAAAAATGCTTCCTCTTCCTCAACCAGAATTATGCATTCACCCAAAAATTCATCAATGACTTTAATGCATAAACAATCTTCAATATCCAGAAAATAAGATTTACACCAAAAATACCTAGTAGACAACCTTTTCACTCCAAACTCAATTTCAGAAAATATACCATAAACAACATACATGGAAGAAGTTGCCCATACCTTTACTTTGATGAAGAAGGAGAACTCAAAATCTGTCACAACACTAACTCTCAATTTGCCACCAATTAGAGTTAGCAACTATACAATAATACACAATAATAAAGATCCAAAATAACACCTTATTTCTCCAACTTAGTAAAAACCACCAGAAGTATAATATACATACAAAGTAAAACCTCTTTACACCTTATTACTCCACATAAATATTAAACATCAATAAAACAATGTCAAAGCAAATATGATACCTTAACCTTATACCTCCCGCGCATTCACAGCCACCATCCTTTGCACACCGCGACCAAAAGAAAATTACCAACGAAGAGAATCGAACTCGGCACCTCTGCCTTCTAGCGCTTTCGCTTAAACGCCACCGTCGTTGGGTCACAAGTGCCCAACGAAGTAATACAGCGCTGCCCTCTCTTTTATCTTCCTTTGATGCCAAGAATCTAGAAAACGTAAACGTCTTCCACAAGCCACATGCAAACTGGTGAGCGTTGTCCAAAACGTAAGTCACTGAATGCTTGCATTAATCATCTCACAGCACAGTCTAGAAAAATGCAGTTTAGGTGCAATTGCCAATCCACTACCGTCAAGCAAAAAGGTAAGGATGCAGCCCAAGCTCAAATCCGAGTATGCCAAGCACGGTTTCCAAGACACAGAACAAGCACGATTTCAAAGACGTCAATCGAAGATTCGAAGACACAAAGCAAGCTCAAATCAAAGACACCAAGCGCTATTCAAAATATATAGAGCAAATGCAAATCACAGACGCCAAGCGCAAATCGAAAGATATCGAGCAAATGCAAATCGCAGACGCCAAGCGCAAATCGAAAGATACAGAGTAAACACAAATCGCAGATGACAAAATTAATCGGAGGTGCTCACTTTAGAAAATCATCCCCACTTATATAGCCATTTTTCCTTAACTGTTTGACGTCGGCGCTCCTCCAACGATGGCAACATATCGGCGAAAGAATTCTTTTTTCTTCCGTCGCTTAAGGGTTGAAAGACCCTTTAATAATAATTAAAATAATAATTATTATTATTTTATTAATAATAAATTAAACTTGGACCTTTGACAAAGGTTTGAGTTAATTTAATTATTAATAATAAACATGGACCTTTGCATTAAGTTAAGCTTGGTTTTAATAAAAACCCTTAATGAGTCCAAATGGTTTTAAGAAAAACCTTTAACCTTGTCACCATGGTTTTAATAAAAACCCTTTAACATAATGAAGCTTCTCAAGATATTCTTGACATCACACTCTTTTGATATCAACACAAAAATGCCTTTTGACATCAATGACAACTTATACATTTGAGCAAAGGCAATGTACCCAAAGTACCCAAAATTGCCAACAATCTCCCCCTTTGTCATTGATGGCAAACCTTTACCGAAAACACTTCTCAAGAGCCAAAACTGAAACCAACTATGCTAACAGCTGAGAGTCTTCCTTTGAAGTTTTGCTCCCCCTGACTTGAAGCTTTCCTCTTCACTTTGAAGCTCTCCCCCTTACTCATATCTCTCCCCCTTTGTCATCAATGGCAAAGGGCCACCTTTGGGGCTCGGGACTAAGAATTAGCCTCTTAGCTTAGTCCCTCCCCCACCTCCTGATGAGGTGATTAATTCTGGGGTGGGAGTAAAACTCCCATTAGGCACTGATCATCATCAGCGTCTATAACTTCCTTGTCGGGCCTTCTCTTGAACTCTTTGTCCATATCCCTGTTCCTATCACTATTCTTGTTCTTGTTCTCATCCCTATTTTTATCCATGCCTTGATCCTTGGACCTGATCATGCCACTGTTCCTGTTCCTGTATTCTGGAATTTCAGCTCTACACTGTCTAACTGTGTGACCTTCATTGTTGCACTTATAACAAGTAACAATGTTATTTCTTTTAGGCATACCTATTCTTTGGATCCACCAGTTCTGACCAAACCTGTTCTGACCAAACTTGTTCTGACCAAACCTGTTCTGACCAAACCTGTTCTGACCAAACCTGTTCTGACCAAACCTATTCTGATCAAACCTGTTCCTGATATTTGCCTTGCAATAAACTGCCTTGTGCCCAAACTGTTGACAAGAGTAGCAATACCCTTGAAAGAAATTACCACCTCTAAAACTCGTCATTTACCTTCTTCACTTGAGCCATGCAATGTGAAGCTATGTGACCAAACCTGTGACAAGCAAAACATCTGCCTTGAAACTTTCCTTTATTTGACCTCTTAGGTTCTAAAAACTTCTTCTTCTCATTCTGAATTCTGTTTTCTATTTTTGTGCATCTATCATTTAAGGACTCATGATCTGAAATACTTTCCCCATCAGAACTCTCTTCCTTTTGGAGTCTCTTACTAGACTCTCCAACTTGTTCCTTGTGAGGCTTAACAAAACCAAGGCCTGTTTTATCCGTTGTCTTTCTTTGACCTTTGATGAGAGACTTAACCTTTTTGGAGCTATCTTGAAACCTGTGAAGCTTATCCTTGTACCCTTTAGTTTCCTCTTTCAAAGAAGCCATTTTCTGTTCTAACTCACTATACTCAAGAACCTTAGACTCTAACTCATCCTTGAGTTCTTGTGTCTTAGCTATAGAGAAGTCAAGACTTTCTATAAGATCATCTCTCTCCATACAACATTCATCCAACTTATCCTTGAGTCTAGCATTCTTCTTTCTTTCCTTTTTCAAAGCACTAAGAGCACTAATAAGTTCACCTTTAAGATCTACTTCACCTTCCTCTATATGTTTGCTTTTAGAATCATCAAAGCCTTTTTCAGATTTCTTATCACTAGAGGTGCTACCCTTTTCAAAAACCATACATGCATCTTCCTTATAGTTTTCTGAAGCATCCTCATACATACTAGAAACCAAATCATTATTTGTGCAATCATCCTCAAGGTGACCAAAATTTCCACATCTAAGACATTTCATGATAATGAATCTATGTTTTGGTTCTTCCTCTTTTTTCGATATGAACAACATCTCATTTTCATTATCACTTGAAGAACTTTCACTATCACTACTAGAACACTTACTTGCTTTGTCTAGGTAGAAACTCTTCTTGTGCTTGTGAGAATACCTCTTTCCTTGATTGTTGTGCTCATCTTTGATTTTAAGATTTGTATTGGCCTCTTCTAGTTGTTTCTTCAATGAAACAATCTCTTCTTCTTGTTTGCAACAAACAGTCTCTTTCTCATTGATCTCGAGACCCGAGAGTTTCTTCACTCCTTTTGGACTCTTCTATTTGCAGCTTCAGATTGCTAACAACTTTGTTGGATTCCTCTTCATGTTTGCTGCATATATCGACTTTATTACTCATTTCTTCTGTCTGCATTCTTAAACCGTCAATTTCTTTTTCTAGCTTACTGCAATACTCTATTTTCCTGGTTAATTGCATTTCGAGATCTTCAAAAATTTTCTTGTATTCTTCTGTTTGTACTTTCAAACTGGTGATTATATCTTTTGCATCCTCAACCTTTTTACTCAGAGCTGAAATTAGTTTTTGTTTCCAATTTGCTTCTGCATCACTTCCTTCTTCATCACATTCCTGTTCTGAATCTGTTTCTTCACCAATTTTGAACGGATCATCTTCATCTTCACTGCTACTAAACCCATGGCAATGACGTTCATTATGACCGAGTTGACCACAAACAAAACATTCTCTACCTTGTGAGCAATCAGCTGCAAAGTGACCGGTCTTCCCACATCTGGTGCAAAACTTTATTAATCTGGCTTGTTCTCCACTGTTTGATTCATCTCTTGAATCTATTTCCATTCTTCCTCCCAAAATAGCAACATTGAGTTCATCTTCATTTTCTTTCATGACCATGTGTGTTTTCTTCTTCTTGTGTCTCATGGTTTTGCTTTTGCCTTTCCTTGCCATTTGTGTTCTTGTAAGATCTTCCTTCAAGCTGTTAAACTTTTCGAAGGCACCCGCTCTGATACCAATTGAAGAACACAAGCTTATACTGAGAGGGGGGTGAACAGTATAAGACCTCTTTTTACTTTTTCCTTTATACTTCAAAATAGTAAAGCAATATACCCAAAGCAATATCAAAGCAATGCACAAAATCATCCACAAAGTGACACCAATTTTAACGTGGTTCACCCAAAAGCCCGGGCTACGTCCACAAAACTTTTCTCTAAAAGTTATCTCAAAGTTCTTTGGGAAACCTTCCCAATTACAATGTTTATGAGCCTCGGCCCAAAGGAGACACCTTCCCCCAATCTGAATTTATGAGCCTCTCGCTCAAAGGAGATACCTTCCCCTCTGCTCTGGAAATGATCCCTCGGAAGATCAACTGCCTCTACCTCTTGCCAGCACGTGGAACTCCTTTCCACCGAAGACCTCCTATCCTCAATGCTTAGCCTAAGAGACCTTCGCCTTCTATGATCACGTCCACAGTAGCTCAGCTACCTGTACCAAACATAGTCAGTCGGTCTAGTACAAGTCTTCCTCTGTCGGCTAGATCTGTCCAACTCTTTGAACAAATTAATCCTCTGCACACAAGCCTTCTCAAAGACTTGCCAAATCTATCCTCGGGTTCTTCTCAAAGAACCAATGCACCTCTGTCCTCAAGTTAAATTATAGAACTCTCAAAAACTCAGCTCACAAGTCCTCTGCTAGGACCTGTCCAAATCTGCTCACAAGTCCCCATCGAAACCTGTCCAAAACCTGCTCACAAGTCCCCACCGAAACCTGTCCAAAACCTCGGCAAGCTCACCAAGAAAAACTTGCTTAGCATGAACCCACAAAGAGAATTGTTAGAGACCCAATGTGATTCATAAACCTCATAGAAGCATAAAGAGAATTGTTAGAGACTCAATATGTTCTATACTTAACTCCCAATCTCAATCTCAAATCTCATAGAAACATAAAGAGAATTGTTAGAGACCCAATATGTTCTATACTTAACTCCCAATCTCCTACTTTTTAGAGACCCAATATGTTCTATACTTAACTCCCAATCTCAATCTCAACTCAATCTCAATCTCAAAAGAATAAGATAGATGTAGTATGCTTTTCTCAAGAATATGAAACACAACCCAACAATTGCCAACCATGCAATATCTCATATAACAATGATACTTATATTCTTTTCACCAACAACTAGGGTTTCATCATCTCAATGCAAGTAGCAAGACTTACTAACATAAACCCTAGTGCAAAAAATGCTTCCTCTTCCTCAACCAGAATTATGCATTCACCCAAAAATTCATCAATGACTTTAATGCATAAACAATCTTCAATATCCAGAAAATAAGATTTACACCAAAAATACCTAGTAGACAACCTTTTCACTCCAAACTCAATTTCAGAAAATATACCATAAACAACATACATGGAAGAAGTTGCCCATACCTTTACTTTGATGAAGAAGGAGAACTCAAAATCTGTCACAACACTAACTCTCAATTTGCCACCAATTAGAGTTAGCAACTATACAATAATACACAATAATAAAGATCCAAAATAACACCTTATTTCTCCAACTTAGTAAAAACCACCGAAGTATAATATACATACAAAGTAAAACCTCTTTACACCTTATTACTCCACATAAATATTAAACATCAATAAAACAATGTCAAAGCAAATATGATACCTTAACCTTATACCTCCCGCGCATTCACAGCCACCATCCTTTGCACACCGTGACCAAAAGAAAATTACCAACGAAGAGAATCGAACTCGGCACCTCTGCCTTCTAGCGCTTTCGCTTAAACACCACCGTTGTTGGGTCACAAGTGCCCAACGAAGTAATACAACGCTGCCCTCTCTTTTATCTTCCTTTGACGCCAAGAATCTGGAAAACGTAAACGTCTTCCACAAGCCACATGCAAACTGGTGAGCGCTGTCCAAAACGTAAGTCACTGAATGCTTGCATTAATCATCTCACAACATAGTCTAAAAAATGCAGTTCAGGTGCAATTGCCAATCCACTACCGTCAAGCAAAAAGGTAAGGATGCAGCCCAAGCTCAAATCCGAGTATGCCAAGCACGGTTTCCAAGACACAGAACAAGCACGATTTCAAAGACGTCAATCGGAGATTCGAAGACACAGAGCAAGCTCAAATCGAAGACACCAAGCGCTATTCGAAAGATATAGAGCAAATGCAAATCGCAGACGCCAAGCGCAAATCAAAAGATATCGAGCAAATGCAAATCATAGACGCCAAGCGCAAATCGAAAGATACAGAGTAAACACAAATCGCAGATGACAAAATTAATCGGAGGTGCTCACTTTAGAAAATCATCCCCACTTATATAGCCATTTTTCCTTAACTGTTTGACGTCGGCGCTCCTCCAACGATGGCAACATATCGGCGAAAGAATTCTTTTTTCTTCCGTCGCTTAAGGGTTGAAAGACCCTTTAATAATAATTAAAATAATAATAATTATTATTTTATTAATAATAAATTAAACTTGGACCTTTGACAAAGGTTTGAGTTAATTTAATTATTAATAATAAACATGGACCTTTGCATTAAGTTAAGCTTGGTTTTAATAAAAACCCTTAATGAGTCCAAATGGTTTTAAGAAAAACCTTTAACCTTGTCACCATGGTTTTAATAAAAACCCTTTAACATAATGAAGCTTCTCAAGATATTCTTGACATCACACTCTTTTGATATCAACACAAAAATGCCTTTTGACATCAATGACAACTTATACATTTGAGCAAAGGCAATGTACCCAAAGTACCCAAAATTGCCAACAGAACTAATATTGGGGTGAGTAAATTCATATTCAATGACTACTCATTTTCTTTCTACTCATTTACTTTCCAAACTCCCCCTTCATCAAATAGCACATCACAAGAAAGGATCAATTTTTGTAATGTCATATTCCACAACCTATATGCTTTGGTTTCTTCTGACTATCCCACAAATATATAATTTTAACTCTTAGAATACATTTTTTTTTTATGTTTATGCACATATGAAATTGACCCAAAAATACTCAAATGGCTTACACTAGGCTTCCATCCTGACCAAGCTTCTTTATGTGTGTGATTCAACACTACGTGAGTTGGGTTTTGGTTCAAAATATATATTGTTGTTGCAATTGCTTCTCCCCAAAATTATTTTCCATATGCTTGAATTGCAACATAGACCTTGTCATTTCTACTATAGCAGGATTTTTTCTTTCAGCCACACCATTTTATTGTGGTGTGAAGGTAACTATTAATTGTATTTTAATTCCATTTCTTCACAATCTACCATAAATTATTTTGAGGTAATTCACCTCTTCTATCAGTCCTTAAAGTTTTGATACAATGTTTATTTTATTTTTCAACCATTGCTTTAAACTTCAAAAGACATCTAAATGCCTCACTCTTATTATTAAAAAATAATACCCAAATATTTCTACTAGAATCATCTATGTATGCGAGGAAATAAAAATGATTACCAGGGCTTGGTGTTTGCATGGGATGTTACAACCCTAATATAGCCAAGTCGGTTATATTTCCAATTATCATCTATTCATTTATTTAATATTATTAATATAAGTATATTGATTTATATTTGAATCATCTTTATCATTTGAATCATTTTGTGATAGCAAGGACTAAGCCCTCTTTAGTGGCGAAGGACTTAGCCCTCCTAAAATGGCAATATAAATTCATTTTCCTTCTTGATTAATCTCTTCTCCCTCATTTTTTAATGTGTTATGCTCCAAAGTGCCATCATGAAAGTTATTTATACTCATGAAAAAAACCATTAATGTTAATATAATATAAGGATTTATAATGATAAAAATATTTATGTATTTTTTCTTTTTTCTTTTTCCTTTGAGATAAATTAATGTCCTATATTTAGGAAGTTATTATTGTTTAGTAGAAATGAGAAAAACTTCTAAAACTATTATATTATCTATTGTAATGATATCAGCATTAAAAAATAGTAGTGATATCATAGTTATACAAAGACAAATAATGATTCATCCTAATTTTGATCAAAACATCATGTTTGTTCTTGTCAAGACATTCTTAAACTAGATTTTTATAAGGATTTCTATAATATGGAACTAAATAATTCTTGAATATATTTTTATAAGGATTTCTATTTGACGTTGGCATATGTCTAATGTTTTAATAAATGTATTCCTTCATATCATTTATTATATTGACTAATTTTTCACCTTCATGGGTATTTAAGGTAGAAAGGGGTATTCAATAAGGTCACCCTATTCCTCCTTGTTTGTTTATTCTTTTAACAAAAGGCTTGAAAAATATTTTTGTATCCTCAAGAAATAAAATATTTTTCAATGATTTCAAATAAAGGAGGAAGGCATATCTCATGCATCTAATAGTAATATTTATGATGAAAAAGAGACTTATTTTATTTTTCCCCTTTAAGAAAAGTTCTTGTCCCATATCTGGAGAACTATCCATTGTTTAATAGACATAAGAAAAATTGGTAAAACTATCATCTTAGCTATTCTAATGATATCAATATCACTAAATAGTGGTGATATCATAGTTGTGTAAATATGTATGAAGAATAATACCAAATTAATCAAAACATTGATATAGTTCTTGTTGAGCTATTTTTTCTTAATCTTAGTTTTAAAAATCATGTTTTGGAGGTGTGGTCACTTACAAAATATAAATATGTAATGATCCTTCTAGATGATTAAATAAATGTGTGTTATATTTTATGTGTCATATTTAGATCATGGGGTGTTCATTTAGCTACATGAATCAATATAAAAAATGCTTATATGAACCTTTCAATTGAATAGATATAGGTATTCATAAACATTTATTTGATAATTTAGTGCCAAAATAGATGAGAAAATGATTACTTATTTCTATTCATCCCAAATAAAGTGCCTTGACTGTATTACAATTTCATGTTGACAATGTTTCATCACCAAAAATCATGATTAGAGATCATTATTATTTATAAGCTTATTTGAGAATACTTTAATTGGTAAAATCATTTAAGTTAAGATTAAATAGGTTAGAATATTAAAAAACAAAGAAGAAAATAAATCATCAATTTCTAACATAGCTTGGATAGTAGTGGCATAAACTATTAGGATTTAGATAAATTTAAAATTGTAGAGGAGCCCAAGATGATAATGATTTCCATCCTCTTATTTTATTGTCTTTTGGGAGTTCAACCATTAGAAATTTGCTTTTTTTGATGTTTACTCATGTGATCATGGAAATCAAGATGATCACAAGGGTGTGACAATGAAACACGTTCCCATTTTTACATAAGACCACATTGATGATTAGGGGATGTCTTGTGTAATTTATAAACATAAAATACCAAAACTTGATCTTAGAATACAACATATAGATGAAAATAAATGTAGGTTTATAAAACCCTAATCTACATAATTTTTTATTCTAAATGGCTGCAAAAGTGATGAAGTTTCTTTTTATTTTGAACAATATTCCAAGGAGAATGTGCAAACAAGCAAGATTATCCTAGGATGCAATTGCATGCACTTCATTTTTTATACCCAGTTTTGAAGATGCAAACAAGATCTATCCCATTTTTAACAATTTGTAGAAGGAACTAATTTCCTATCCCTTTCATAAAACTTATTTGCAAAAAAAAATAAGAGACCTTAAATTAGAAAATCTAACAAAATAATCCTATATTGCAGTTGAATGCATTTTTAATTTCTTGTCTAATGTAGCAGTTTAAGACATGTATCTTTTTATTTGATAGTTTTGCAACCAAGAATAATTTTTCTACCTTTTTGTAAAAAATTATTACAAAATAGAAACAAAATCGATAGATCAATCAAATCAAATGATTTAAGACCCTAAAATGGAATTAATTTAAATTTAGAACATATGAGACTTGGTGTTTAGGTCGATGTAGAAGCGCCATGCAATAGTGTTACATAAAAGTACCACATAGAAGCATCAAGCAAAAGTGTAAGTTGAAAGTGGAATTGGTAAAAAAACACCATGATTTTACTTCATTACAATGCTTTTGATCATTTATGGTGCTTTTGATTATACCTACAAAACTCAAGAACCTACAAAAAATAAATACGAAAACATAGTGATCCATGCTAAGGAGTTTATCTAATTTAGGTAAGGAATAATGAACTTCCTTGCTTGAAAGGATCAACCCCTATTATTTTAACAAAAATATTGAAATTCTAATCATAAAAAGGATATCTAATGCTTGAACTTTAAATATACAAATATTGAAAATGAAAAATATAATGAGGTGATTAAATTATAAATACTAAATGCTTAAATATAAGGGAGTGGAAATCACAACACATACCCATGGGTTATCTCTTTTCCTTTGAAGATTTTGATTCAAATGTAGTTAATTGTGTTTTGAATGCTTCAATTATAGTGGATGCTTGTTAAATTCTTAATTTTTTAGATATACCACTTACAAGAGAACAAGATCATGGATGTCTTCAAGCTAAAAAATCATTCCAACAATATTTTGAAAGGGTACACACTAAGGAGATTCTAGCAGTGCCTAGTAAAACCACCCCAACACCATATCCCACCTAATCATCCCTGATATCTTCTACTACATACTGCATACCTAGTGCATCATGCTCCTACTCATATCTCAAACTAGGATGCTTGATACTAATGCATAAAGAAGTGTACTCCATCCATCCAAATGGCTTCCTTTGAGTTCAACATTGATGTCAATGCCTAATTTTATAGCTACAAAATCCTTCTATCCTATTAATATCTATAAGTAATGCCTCTAATATTTTCCAATCTAGATCATTATGCCCCTAATTAGTCCTTAGAGGATCCTCCACATATTCCCCCAATTTACTATCGGAAGCTGATTTTAAAAATGTCATTTGATCAAAAATTATATATAAAGCATAGATTGCTTAGAATGCTGATTTTTATTCATGAAAGAATGGTTTTAGGTTACAAAATGGATCTTCCTAATTTCTCCATGAACATGCAACATCGTGATGATGTCTTTCAAAACTCCTTAGTGAAGGTTAGATTCTATGTATATGGGCCACCGATAGTCTACTGGTATGTGTTCTTTTGCACCTTTTTGGGGCCTACAAAAGATTGTTAGTTTGTTTGGGGACCTACATTAGTCAAGCCCCATGATTATGAAAGAAAATTTACATAAAGAAAATTGTATTAAAATATGATAAAAACTACACAAAACACTATAAAAACATGAAATAAAGGATATCTGTTAAACTTGCTGATGTGGACCTATTGTATGGTCAATTCATAGGGCGACCTATGAATTTGAACCCGAATTCATAGGATGGTGGGTAAATTTTCTATTTGAGTGGCCTCTAATAGAGATCCTCTATTTGGATGGGTTCCATAAGTGATGCTAAGCTATTTACACAATGTAAAGTTTTTAGATGCAGTTATGATTTCTACAAAGTTTTGGTAAGTTGACTGAAAGGAGAGAGAGAGCTAAAATGAGGCAAGGGACCATCTATTTATAGGAAAGGCTAAGATCATGGGGGGTGGTTAGATAAATCATACCTTAGATTCAATTACTAGTGAGGTTAGGTTAGGGTTTTGGGGAGGTGTCAAGCCCACATGTCTTAAAAGAATATCTCACCTCATACATGTGTGAGGAAGATTTAGGGTTAGCCAAGGTTAGATAAGTACTAGGTTAGGTTAGGTTTTAGTTAGGTTTTCTATAAATATCCTAACTAATGCATGGTGCACATATATGTGAGGGTTTACTTAGAGATAATTAGACCATTAATCCTAATTAACCTTTTATTAATGATAAAGTGCATGTTTAGTGAAATTCACCTGCAAATTAGAATATTAGTTAGCCTAATTAGGATTTTTAGTGGGGAATGGTCCCATGGGTTCCTAATTAGGTGTAGGAAAGGGCTTAAGTGGCCTTAGGGAGCTAGTATATGGATTCCTAGTGAATAGAAGACATCTGGGGTGCATTCTACCTAGTTTTATAGATTTTGAGCCTACAAAAGACTAAGGTAGCCTACAGATGACTATAGTGACCTACGATGACCTATGTGAACCTAAAAATGTCTATGTAGATCTACAAGTATATAAGAATGAACATGTACAAATTTTGGATGTCTACATTTACACATTTTATACTATGCTATGTGGAACATAGTCTAGTACAAAAATAGTGTGATGGTAAAAGGTAGCAAAGCATTTGTAAAATAATAAATAAAGGGAAAGGGAAGAATGAGATCAAATCAAAAGTATGCAGCCACTCGAAGTGTGACCATACAACATTGATTGATAGCAAAAATGAGGAAGGATAATAATGGAATCCAATCAAAGGTATGTAGTTGCTCGAAGCGTGACCATACAACATTGATTGATAGCCAAGAGAAGGAGGAAAATAAAGAGGGGAAAAATGAAATTCAATAAAATGTATGTAGCTACTCGAAGCGTGACGATACAACATTGATATAAAATCCAGACAAGGAATAGGATCCTAATCAAAGGTATGTAGCCACTCAAAGCGTGACCATACAACATCGATCAAGAACCATGAGAGGTAGAGATACAAAGGGGAATATGAGAATGGAATTTAGTCAAAGATATGTATCTGCTCGAATCATGACAATAGAACGTTGATATAAATTCCAAACAGGTAATATGATCCTAATCGAAGTTATGTACCACTCAAAGTATGACCATACAACATCGATCAAGAACTGGGAGAAGTAGAGAGAAAGTAAAAGAAGAAGAGAAGAATGGGTGAATGTGAATGATGATATGCGAATGAATGGATGGAGGTGGAACATGATAGTGAAATTGATGATTTTACCAATTTAGTATAGTATTTGCAATATTGTAATTAGATGTTTGTGAGGGAAAATTATGACTGCTTTACTTTTTGTGACCAATGCAAGATGGTCGAAACATGAATAGAAGAAATGCCTATTCAAATTTGTGCTTCTGATTGATTGATGAGTGCATGGTGACACATGTCAAACCATTTGATTTGAGTGACATTGATGAATCAAGTGTAACATGCCGCATGTGTCCAAGGACGATATACAAAATGAAAGCAATACATCTTCGATATTGTGCATGGCTCTCGTGACTTAACAAATGTTTGATTTAGGATGGGGTTTATCTTGAGACAATATTTAGCAAAACATTTTGTATATAGATGTGATATCCGTGATTGGATGTTTAATTTTTTGGTTGCATGCAAAGCGGATTTGTATATGAATACCCCCTCAAATGAGGAATCAACAATGACAAAAATGAAATGAGGTGATGATGGTGATGAATCATTTTATAGAGGAAAGGAATGATAAAAGGGAGGGAAAAATTTGTAGATAGGAATAAGAAGGAAGGAAACTAGTGATGGAGGTGTAATTCACATGGTGACCTACAAATTGAACTTGAATTCGCATGGTGACTTGTGAATTGAACTTGAATTCATATGGTGACCTATGAATTGGGGTTTTAAGGCATATAAAGCCTTTTTGGTACACATGTGAAGTCATTTTGTGCAATGTGTGAGTTAGAGAGTGAGGAGTAAGTGACAGTCTTTGACATGGAGTGCTTGCAAAATTTAAGGAAGTCACAGATATGGCAAGGGGATAGACCAATGTTGGTGGTCATCATAGGAATCCACTGGTAAGTACCTAAAGACTTATTGATGTGAAATTTTGAATTATGTGATTTCTTGGAAATTCTTTAGGGTAGGTTTATTTGTTTCGTGGTGATTTTATTTAAGATGTGATTATAATTTGAATGCAAAGTGATAAAGACATCAAATGGGTATCATGATGTGTGACTAGATGTTAGGTTTGACCATTATTTGCACGATTTTGATTGTATGGCAAGAAATTCTTGTGATTTTTTGAATTTACGTGTTGGGTGCAAACAATGTACTATTTTCGAGAATTGATGAAATTTTATCCGTAAAAGTAGGAAATGGGTATCTAGAAATACGACTGTTTTTACATTTCTATATGAACTGGCTATGTTTATTAATGGTTATTGATTTATGGTAATGTGATGAACTTTAATTTTTATTTTTTGATGAATGATGTATTATTTTTTAAAACTATATGATTTTTCACCGTAAAAGGTTAAATGGGTGTTCAAAAATGTGTTTTATTTTATGTGTTGGAATGATTTATTGATTGTTTGAATTGTGTACCATGATGAATATGTGGATGACTGTGAGGGTGGCTATTGGGAGCTAGGTATGTACTATTTTTGGAATGCATTCATATTTTTACCTTGAAAAGGCAAAATGGGTATCCAAAAATGTGTCTGTTATTATGTTTTGGAATGTGGTTTGAATTGTGAAGATGTCTCAAAATGTACGATGCATGAGATGTAGGATTTTGTTGATGTTGAATGTGCTTGTATGAGTTTGTTTTTGTGTATTTATGACATGTTTGTCATGAGTGAGGCCAAATGGATTATAAAAATGGCCATATAGCTAAATTCTTAGGTCAACATATGAATCAAACCTGAATTCGTATGGTGACCTACAAATTGGATCTAAGTGTGGAATTTATGGTTTTTTTTGTTTTTTGTTTTGGTTGTGTAAGTGCATGTGATATGCTATGGGAATGCTATATGTAATTGGTATGTAACTAAAATAGGAATAAATAAAATAAATAGAATGTAATATGTGTATGAAAATAACATGAAATTTTGTTGTGATGTTTGTGTATGAAATAGGTGAATATGATTGAGCCGCAACATCGTGTGCAGACGATGAAAGTTGATTTGGATGATACCTTGGGTGAGGTAAATCTAGAGTGTCTAGAGTAGGTGTGGTTGAAAGGAGTGTGAGATTATGTGAGAATCCATGCTAAAAGATCTTATGTCTCGATGTTGTACAAGAGGTGGAATCCAGATAGAAACACCTTTCATTTTTTGATGGATGAGATGACTATCACCTTGGAGGATGTGTACATGATCTACAAATTACCAATTGAGGGTGTTCTAATGAGGGTAGCAATGGATGAGAGGCACGATGAGGTGATGTGGCATGTCTTTGGTTCAAAATAGGAGGAGATATATACTAAGAAGGGGATTGATTATGAGTATTTTTTGTATCAGAATATGTTGTATAATCACAAATGTACAACAATATTGATGATTTCGACCTATGCTTTACCAAATAATTTTGGGGTGAAGGTTACCTTGAATGTGTTGGATGTAGTGTAGGTGGAGCACGAAGTTGTATTTGCATGGGCACCTACACTGCTGACCCAAGTGTATAGTGCATTTTGCATGGAAGGGGTTGAGTTGGATGCCATTATTACAGGTGTGGGTGTCGATGCATATAGTAGTAGAGTGACCAGTGTTTTTTTCATATGATGCTCATGCAGGGGGAAGAATCATTTACCATATGTATTGAGGTGGTGGATGGATGAGGAGAATGGGATGAAGAGGCCACATAAGAGTGACTATCTATTTTGAAGGGTAAAGTTTGGCTTTTTGGAGCCAAAGAATATATCATGGAGCCCTTAGAAGGGTAGGGTGGTGTGGGAGAAGGACAAGGAGTAGTTAGGGGCTATCCATAGAGGACGATGGGTGATAGGGTGATATACATGGCAAGCAATTTTTTTTCATTTAGTAGGGTGATGCGGTAGTTTGGGCTATGATAGGGTTTTCTAGAGGCACTTGTGATATATAGAAGGTGGGGTGATAGAGGGAGTCACCCTATTGTACCTCTCTAGAGTGGTGAGAGGGATTCAGCAATGGTAATTTTTTATGTGGAGGATATGGGTACTACTCTTGAGTTTGATGTGTGGTGGATGATACAGAGTTGAGAGGCAGGTATTAGGGTGATAGATCGATGGGTGTAGCCAACTGGTGGGGTAATTATAATATAGGGGAAGGTAGTGAGAGGAGTGAGGTCTAGGCCATCTAGGGGATTATAATATGAGGCATATGTGCCTCTTTGATGGTTGAGGTGAGATTGAGGTGGCGGGTCTAGTATTCCTATTGTGAGGGTGCTAGAGGTGTAGGCTAGTGTTGGTGAGTAGCCTATGGAGGAGATAGTGATCATGGAGGATGTGGGGGTTGATGTGGGAGTGGATGATACAATTAATATAGGAGATATGGGAGATATAGGAGATATACATTTTTAGGAATAATAGAGGAGGATACTGATGAGGAGATATTGATACTATGAGAGAAAATGATAGTTGGAGGGGCAACTACGAGAGAGTGAGGAGGGTTGGGCGATAAACTTGGGTAAGTGAAGAGAGGAGCATATTTATTGGGAGGAGAGATTGATAGTTGTTGAGCTGGAAAGTGATTCTGAGAAGGAGTTAGAGATATAATGTGCATAAGTGTATGAATGGCTTGATAGAGAGGTAGTGAGGTACACTAAGGTTGTGGATGGTTTGCATCACATAGTATCAGATACTATGATTTATCAGGATGAATTTAAGGTAGAGGTGGTGAGGATGCAGTAGGTGTTGATGATCTAGGATGTTGAGCAAGTGGATCTAGTGGTGGAGGTGGAAAATATGCACATAGAGATAGAGTGATGATGGTAGGCATGAGAGGAGGTAGAATGGGTGAGGTTAGTGGAGTAGACCCCTATGAATGTGGCTACTTTAAGAGCTGAGATAGAGTAGTTATGGAAGGGTAGTGAGGATGTTACAAAGAGGCTAAGAAAGAAAGCAACAATATGGTATGATTATGATATTTTATTGACTATGCACAGACTTCTACTTTTGGATTATGGTAGATCACATTCAATATTGAGATCATGGTCACAAGCACAAACATAGTCATAGTAGAGTCACCAGAGCACAACACTAATGGGGTGGAGGGAGGTAGGGATAGAGGTATCCATAGTGTCATGGATAGGAGGTGTTGTCCTAGATTTGGACAAGGTGGTAGTGCCCATAGTGACACAAGCATCAAGGGTAGTAGCTGAGTTGAGTGGTGCAAAAATGACATGTACTAATCCTAAGAAAGGGAGTGGACATCCAAGTGGTAATGCTAACAAGTGTGTATGTTATTCCTACTAAGGGCACATTTTTATAGAGGGAATATACAAACATGAATGAAATCATAGAAGAAATATGATATGTAATGACTTTAGTGTGAGATATATTATGAAAGAACAATATCTAGAAGAGGAAATATGTGAGATGTAACCAGATTATATTATAAACCATATCTAAAGATGAATGTGTTGGGTGATGATGATGAGAATAAAGAGTCATGATAACATTTGCTCTAGCATGTGTCGAGATGTAGTAAATAGGAGAAAAGCACATAATTGGGAGAATACATATGATAATGATGAATGAGGAAAGTTGAGAGTGAGAATAGATGTAGAGGAACACGAAGATGAAGAAGTGCAACAAAGGAAAGATAGCAGAACAATGACATAAGGAAAAAGGAAAGAAAAATAATAAGAAGGGAGAATTAGCATAGGAATGTAGCCCCTCGAAGCATAACCATTCAAAAATTCTAAAGAGGAAGGAGGAGAGGAGATGGAATAGAAGAAAAAAAATCAAGGAAACATGTAAAAACTATGTGAAAAGACATGAATCAGGTCACGAGTGACTGGGTGAAGTGACAAGGTGACTAGGATTTTGGTAGTTCATATAGTTGGATAACTATTTAAAGTAACGAGGTGTGGAGGTGAATGAATCATGTGATGGGATGGAGCGAGGTACTAGCTGATGTGGAGGACTTTAGAGTCAAGTAGGTGAGGGACCATGTTCAGGATAAGAAAGAGGTTCATCGAAAAGCATATCTTGAATAATGGTTTGAAATGTATGATACACATTGATTTCATGCCTTGGTTGATGATGATAGACATAAAATTAGTTTTCTTTGTAATCTCATGGCTTAGGGTGTGAAGGGTCGATAGGGCGGATCTCGAGTAATACAAGGAGACCCTGGTGTAGTAACTAGTGAAACATTTGGGATAGTGGTGTGGATCGAACTGGCATAGGATATATGTTGGGTTGATTTGTAATGAACATGAAGAAGGTGGTGTAGGAATGATTGGTTAGGTCAGGATGCAGGTTTTGGTGCAAGTCAGATCCGAGAGCGAGGAGTAGGCCTAAAAGAAGCTAATGTGGGTCATGTCATGGTAGAATGGTGTAGAGGGGAGTGGCAACAATAATGGTTCAAGTGTAACTTGAGGTTGTCAAGGTGAGAGGATATGCTAGATGTAAATGGGGGGTGAGGGAATCGAGGTAGGTGGGGACTAATATTTGAGTAGGTAAATGGGATAGGAGTATGTATGTGAAGAAGGATATGCATGAGAGGAGGAGGGAGGAGAGTGAAACTACTATGCTGGTGGTGAGATAGGCTACAATAGTAGGCCATAGAGTGGAGATGGTGGTATCTGAAGGATAGGTGGTGTGGGAGATGGCTATAGATAATTACATGAATGAGATGGGGGAATGTGTGCGGAGGTGGCATGGGTGACATGTTAATGTAAATATAATTCATAGGGTGGCATTTTAATCGATAGGGGTGGAGTTAGCCGTGCTGAATATGCATGAATAGGTGTAGTTCCCCTATTAGGGGGATAATATGATAGTAAATATTAGTGAGCTGAGGAAGGTGGTAGATATGTATCTCATGGATCAACTAGGTGAGGCAAGGATGATTACCACACGTGGGGGACTAGTAGGAAAGAATGTTCTTCCTTATTCACAAAGGATGATAAGGAGAGATGGTTATCTCCTAAGTGAGGGGAGTAGGAAGAATGCTTGTGGTGGGATGAGTAGTGGCAGAGTGAAGTGTGGTGATCAAAATGTGATGATGTGTAAGGGTGATGCATATGAATTGGATCTGGTGCTATGGCAAGATTAGCTAGGGTGACTAGTACTAAAGGTAGTATCAATATGTCCTACATGATGAAGGTGAGTGGTATGCCGAATATGTATGCCTAGAAAGAGGTATTACATCTAAAGATGTCACTATTGATGATAGAAAATTTGTAAAAATCAAAATACCCATAACATATAAATGACATAAAAAGCATAGGTGATTCTATTGTGTAACAAAAAGTGCAAAACCATATGTGTAGTACGTTATGGTGTGTGAGTGATGTGTACCTATATAGTATTATAATGATACTATGTACAATCCATGGTGGTGCATACCTAGGTGATCTAGGCATAAAATGTGCAAAGATGAATAATGTTGATAGTTTCAAGTTTGGTGAGTCCTTCAAGATTTGCCAATTGATAGGTTCCAAAACTAAATTTTTATGTGATAATGTATGGACCTTACCACTTAGGAGTGAACTTTTCTCATTGTTGATAGAGTTGGCTTGTGATCTATTGGTTATATTTGAGAACTAGATCACCAATTTGAAACTCGCACTGATGTACTTTGTTGTTGTAGGTATGATGAAGACGGTCTTGGTAAATAAATGTGTGCTCGATGGCATGAATGCACCACTCATATAAGAGGGTCAATTGGTTGAGGCAGGATTGACGATTTGTGTTGTCAATGATAAAGTCTTTCATGGATACTTGTAATGAAGGCATCTCGAGTTTGAGAGGCGTAATGGCTTCGACACCATAGACCAATGAGAAAGGGGTTTCCCCAGTGGGAGTAGGGATGGTTGTGCAATAGGCCCATAGGGCTAGAGGCATATTATTGTGCCAATCATGATGGGATTCTGAAACTATCTTATGAATAATGGAGCAAATAGTTTTGTTAGTAGCCTCGACCTAGATGTTACCCTATGGGTATTATAGGGTCAAGGAGCTATGGTGAATATTGAATTTGGTGCAAAGGGTGTGGATAGTTTTGTTCATGAATAGTGTTTTGTTAATAAATGATTTGGGAAGGGATTCCAAAGTGACATATAACATGCTCAGTGATAAATGCTACAATTTTTTCTCCTATGGTTTGGACAAATGGGATGGCTTCGACCCACTTTGTGAAGTATTATGTGGTAGTGATGATGAATTTGTGGTTGCTTGATGAAGTAGGTGTAATATATTTGATAAGATCTAGGCCCCATTGGGATAATTACCCATGGATTGAATGGGTTGGAGCACTTGTGATGGTAGGTGTGTGAGGTTAGCATGTTGTTGGTATTTGATACATCATTTTACGTTCTCACAACAATCATGCTCCATTTTGGGCTAATAGTAGCCCATGCGTAGAATGCATTTCATGATAGCCATACCACTAAAGTGGCCACCACAAGTACTATCATGGGTTTATTGTACCACTCTATGAGATTCATGTGGTTCTAGGAAATGTATAAGGATACCATCATGACTGTAGTGATATAAGATGTCCCCTAGAAGTGTGTAATGAATGACCCATTGTTTGAATGCTTGAAAATGAGCTTGTGGTAAATCGTAAGGTAGAAAGCCTAATTTAATATAATTCTTAATTTGTGAAAACCAAGGATCATGTGGTTCAGTGTGGACAACATGAATTCCCTCATCGTCTGTGGAGCATGAGGATGAAATGGTAGATTATTTTAAGGTATGAATGGACACATGTGTAGAGTTGGATAAGGGGTTCTACGATATTAATAACCCTAGGGAAGCCATTGTGTCAGTGAAACAATTGGATGAGAGTGGAGTAGCTTTGATATCGTACCATTCAAATTGGGCAAGGAGTTGTTGGATGATTTTTTTGTATTGTTGGATAATCGAAAAATGATATTTCCATATCTCTTGTACTTGATTCACAATAATGAGGGAATATCCAATTATGTGAATGCATCTAATGTGCATAGAATACACCTATTTTAAGCTGATAATGAGATATTTGTATTCTATATTATTTTTTGATGTAAAAATACAATGCCTACATCCCCAACATGTTTGCAGTGGGAACCATCAAAGAAAAGTGTTAAGCTAGGTGCTATCTCTGGTTCGAGATAATATTTAGTTTATGTAATATTGAATATGGAATCATCAAGAAGTTGAATGAGGAGAGGTTGATTATAAGATAGTGGAGCCTCAGTGAGTTGGTCCATGATGACCTGCCTTTTGATGGATTTTTACAAAATGAACCCTAGATCGAATTTAGTGAGGAGTATGATCCATTTAGTAGTACAATAGTTATGATAAATCTCGTTCATCATGTATTGAAACAGATTATCATAAGCGATGATGAATGTAGTGTGATTAAGCATATAATGGCATAGTTTTTGTGTGGAAAATACTATAGCCAGCCATATCTTTTCTATATATACATAGCGGGTTTCATAGATGACTAGTGTATGATTGATGTAGTATATATCTCACTCATGATTGAGCATATTATTTTGGGCTAAGAGCATACCAAGTGCAAAATATGTAGCAAAAATATATAGGATAAATGGTAACTGTGGGTATGGCGGAGATAAAACTGGTGAGGAGGTGAGGTAGGCTTTGATTGAATCAAAGTCTTATTGATAGTTTTTTTCCCATTTGAAGGTGATCCCATTTTGTAAGAGGTGATTAAATGGCTTGCACTTATCTAAAAGCTGGGTGATAAAGCGATGTATGGATTGAATTTTACCTTGCAAGCTGCATAGTTGTTTGATGTTGGTGGGTGGGACATCTCAATGATAGTTTTGACTTTCCCCTTTTGTAAGAGGTGATTAAATGACTTGCACTTATCTAAAAGTTGGGTGATAAAGCGATGTATGGATTGAAATTTTCCTTGCAAGCTGCATAGTTGTTTGATGTTGGTGGGTGGGACATCTTGATGATAGCTTTGACTTTATTATGATCTACTTTAGTGCCTTATTGAGAGAAAATGAACCCTATGATATTTCCTGAAGTAACACCAAAGACACACTTCTTCAAGTTAAGGTGAACATTGTGTTTAAAAATGCAATCGAAGATTTTATGTAAAACAATGAGATGTTGTGAACACTCTTTTGATTTTACAATAAGATCATCAACATAATAATCCATAATTTTATGCATGTAATCATAGAAAATGTAGGTCATTACATGCTGGTAGGATGTCCCAACATTCTTAAGGCCAAAATGCATGACATTATAGCAAAATGTCCCCTAGGGGGTTGTGAAATAAGTCTTGCATTGGTTAGTGGGGTTGATTTTGATCTAATTGTAGCCAAAAGAATCCATCCATGAGGGATATAATTTTGTGGCCCATGATGGAATTGATGAGTGAGTTGATTTTTAGTAGGGGGAAGTTGCCCTTGGGACAAGCTTTGTTCAAGTCATGGAATTCAGTGCACACGCAAACCTTGCTTGAGATATTAGGCATTGGTACCATATTTGAGACTCGTTCAAAGTAATCAATAGTTTGAATAAAATCTACATTGAGGAGCTTTTGGAACTCAAATTTTACTAGTAATGCAACTGTAGGATGCATGCATCACAATTTTTGCCTAATGGGTTTGACATATTTTTTGAGAGTGAGGTTGTGCTCTACTAGGGAAGGATCGAGTCTAGGCTTGTACTTGTAGGACTAGGCAAAGACTTCGATGTATTATTTAAGGAAGGTAGTAAAAAATATGTGCTCTTCTTTAGAGAGGCTAATGGTGAGTTTGAAAATATGTGGATTGGTGGTATCATCACCAATATCGACATCGATGGTTTCTTCCACAAGCATGTGGGAGCCATCTTGAAGCTATTCCAGGATGGGGATAAGGTGGAGGTCATCAATAACCTTAGGTAACTCAAAATCATCATCTATATATACATCAGTATGATGGACCCATAGAACATGAGGTGGGATAGATGGTGAAGGTGCATTTACCATGCATAGGATAGGTGTAGATAGTAGGAAATATTATGCTAAAGGTGTTGGTGAAATATGAGTAAAATCAATGAAATTAGGATTTGGTGTACTATCATGATTCATGGGAGATGAGTATCATAGTGGTGAGAAAAAATCCACATCAACCATGTTGATAGAAGCAACAGAGGTCATGGAATATGATGAGTCTGATGATGAGGATTCAAGAAAAAATGAATATCATGAGAATTTTAAAGGTGGTCATAAAACCATGGGTGGAGAGTGAGGGCATGATGTGAATCAATAATGCTATCGGTAAGTGGGTATTGGTATGATTGAATGTGTAGGCAATGGAGAAGTAGTTGATATGGGACGCTCTGGATGAGGAGGTGTGAAAGATAAGGTAAAAATTTGGTTAACTAGCACATCAATACAATAAGTGGAGGTTGCATCATTGAGAGACATGTCTTGGAATAAAGTGCATGGAATGGTTATAGTAGAATGAGGAGATAGGATCTAATCTAAGATGCCCATGTCAATGTAGTCTTCTAGTGTGTGTAGGAATTGGTGTAGGATGCAAATAAAGGTCTTGAATTTCATCCTCAAGTGTATGTACAACAGAAGGGTGATATCCTAGACTAGATTTATCTGTTTGCAATTGGACATGGGGGTTGATAGGTGTTTGTAACCATTGTTCATAGAATCCTAGCCCAAATCCATGACAATTGAAATATCAAAGGTAATGTAGGATGAATTGGGGGTTAGACATGTGGTCTAGAGTGCCACAAAAATTGGATTGTGGTGATGGAGGTATAGCGACCGAGAGCGAGGAGTTAAAATCAGCATAAAAAAAATTGGTATAATTATCAAGAGGACCTAGTTGCACAATAGTACCAATGATTAAGAACAAAATTGAAGGACAACCAAAATACTATTTGTATTGGATTTTCGGGTGTGGCACACAAGTATCTCAAATGTTATAATCATCGAGTTTGGAGTTTGTCATAAAAATTGACACTCAAGGTTTTGCACAGTTTAGGGATCGAGGTGGTGAATCAAAATCTAAAGAGGAGGATGCCAACTAGGAATAAAAAATTATGGGAGGAGAAGAATGTTGTAGTTCAACATGTAAGATGGAATCTCACCACTTCCAATCATGGAATTCATCTATTGTAGACAAAATGGGGTGGTTTGTGTGTGGGAATTATGTGGTTGGTGGATGATGTGTAGGCACCGGGATACGAGAAGATGTGAAAGATCATGGTCATAGGTGAAAAAGGAGTGGGGGTGTTTTAGGAGTGGGAAGAAGAGGATGGTTGGTAGAGGAATATGGATGATATGGAAAAAGAGGTTATGGTGATGGTGATGAGAAAGGTGGAGGTATAGGAAGGGGATTTGTGGGGGAGGAGGGTTGAAAAGGAGAGGGAGACCACAAGGAAGGTGGCGATAAAGGGATAGTAGTAGAATGAAGTGTTGTGCTAGGTGGTGATTTTTGTGATGATGAGATTGGTACTAAGGAAGATGTAGATGCTTTGAATTATTGATAAGAAGGAATGGGGAGGACATGAGTAAAGGATGATGAGGGTCCTGGAGTAAGTTCTATGATGCTACATAATTTAAAGGTATCCCCATCAATGGAAACACAATGGATGAAGTCATCATAGATATACTTAAGATAGTGGTGCAAGGTAGAAGGAAAATACCACATGTCTCAGATCCACAAGCATCCAAGCAAGATATTGTACTGCATATTCCCCTAAATGACATGAAATAGGATGGATATGGTTAAAATATCAATGCAAATAGGTAGGAAAATAGAGCCTACAATGGATCGCATGGAACCATTGAATGCTCTAAGTTTGAGCGATGATGTGGTAAAGTGAGTGGGTGGAATGTGCAAATGGTTTAGGTAGTCATAGAATAATACTAATGGATAAGCTAGTATCAACAAGAACATGCTTGTAAGTAATGTCATTGATAGTTGCTTATATGTGGAGAGGTGGATTTTATCCCTCCCCTACAAGCTCTATGATATCATGTTCATGAAAGCTAATGGAGAGTTGGAGGAAATGAGGTATGTTTCCTATGAAGTTAACAAACATATTTGTGATGTGCATTTCAAGTCAATGGATCAGAGCATATCATTCAACACCTTACATTGGGATTGATATTGTGTAAGATATCGAATATGGATAGCTTGTATGGAGCATTACATAACTGGTATGTAAGGCTAACATGAATGGTGATGATATTCTATGGAAAATACAATGAAGTTTTCATTGTAGTAGAGGCAGACGGAGAAGTGAAGGGTTCTGAGGGAGAAATAACTAGCACATCCTATCATGGTGGATAGCATTGGTAATGAGTGCTAAGGTTAATATTATGATACCATGTGAGTGTGGGTCTCATTGAACATTTTTAACCTATCTAGGTTGTCCTTGGGGATTGGATTGGGTTCCTTGGGATTTAGTCCCTTGGTGGTTGGGTAGCAATTTTTGGTACATGCCCAAGTTTTTATTTTGGATTGCAAGGGGGTTTGAGAACTAAATGGTACCCTGATCAATGAGATCCTGAACAAGACTACAAAAGGAATGACAAAACTCTATCTCATGGTCACATTATCAATGGCATGCATAGGAGTCATGCTTGATATATCCTCAAGTTTTGGGTTTATTGAGATCAAGGGATCGAATTTCGAGTAAGGTAATGTGACCTGCATCACACAATAACTAAAATAGAGATGGCAAGGGCTCAAATAGCAGGGTCAAATTACATTATGAAATTTGTGGGTGAAGACCATGAGGCTGTGTCAGTTTAGATGTGGGAGGTGTACTAGTATGGAATAATTTTTGTGGTGGAGTTGGAGGTCTTGATATGGATGAAGAAGTTAGAGAAGCTGGTTACACCTGGTTGGTTTGTGGTGATCTAGTATAGGGTTGCTTTGGCATATTTCTATTGAAGCAAAAGTTGGAATTGTAAGAAGATTTTTGTCTGAGTTTGATCTTGCCTAATTGGAATTTGATGTCCTTAATGATCTTGGATTGAGTGATAGCTTCCTCAAAGTTACAACTTTGATAAATCTATAAAGAGTTTGAAATATATTTTTGAAAACTCTTTGAGAAGAGTGTAACTAACTCAATTGCTGGGAGGCTATGAGTGAGGTCATGTATAAATGATATCCATCAAGAATAAAACTCTATAATTGGCTCGTTGTTGGCCTAGCATAGGGTGTAGACATATAAAAAGTTGATTTTCTTCTTGATGTTAATGGATAAATATTCTAAGAATGAGTTGGCTAGTTTCTCTAATATGTATAGGTTGTGGCATGGGATCATGTTGTACCAATCTAGGGCTTGTCCCCCAAGCAAGAGGGAGAAGGTACATAACATGAGGGGGTTTCTACTATGAAGATGATAACAAGTTGAGTGATAATTGCTGACATGTTCGCGAGGATCCTCTTTACCTTTGTATTTATCGAAATTCAATATATTGAAGCGATAAGAGTAGGGAGGAATATGAACTAATGAGTGGACTGTATCATTACAAAGCTCATCGTATGTGGGTTTTGTGGCCCATAACTGACTGTACATAGGTTGAGCATTTTAAATTCATCTTGTAAAAGTTAAATTTTGGGTGCTAAAGGTGTAGAGGATTGTGTGAGGGTAGGTGGAGCCTAATAATGTTGTGGATATTGGAGTTTTTGTTCCTCTTAGTGTGGGGAGGGACATATTGCAATGGTGTTTGTAGGTGAGGTTGCTAGATATCATAGGAATTCAATGCTGATGGGATACCCCATGGTAGGGTAAACATTTGTTGAGGGTAGTAATATTGTTATTGCAAAGCTTACAATTATTGAATTAGAATCTATTGGAGAGGGATCTACTATAATTGTTAGGCCATAGGAGATAATGACCATGAAGAGGGTGTCATAAAAAATATCGATGCAATAGGTTGTGGTGGAGGTAGTGACATCTGGATGAGTGGTACCGATGCTGAATGAGATGAGCTGTCAAAATATGGCACTTGAATCTAGCTAGGAGTGTGATGTGAAGAGAAGTTGGGTGGCATAGGATATCCGAGAGGATTGGTAGGATAAGGCATGGGCCATAAGTCATAGGTGGGAAAGAAACCTGTATCTTGAAATGGAGGTGGTGGAGGGATGTAGAATATGGGAGCATACAAAGAAGTGGAATAGAGGGTGGCACACCATACATTCTAGACAGGTGGAATTCATGTGGATTTAATGACAATGAGGGAAATTGGGATTCCATGATGGGAGTTTGAGGAGGTGGCATGGTGAAAATGGTCTCAACAAATGAATGTGATGGGGTTTATTGATGTGGTTGATATGATAATTGTTATGAGTGGGAAGGTGTTTGTGATGTATTATCAAAGGTTAAAAAGAGGGGTTGTTGGAAGGATGGTGGTTGTGTCCTGGTGCTTGAGGAGTGTCCTAATATGATGATGTTAAGGGCTCGTACTGTGGATCTAAAAGAGGCTACGATAGAAGGATTTATGATGAGGATTCCTGCATGATCAAAGTGGAGGATAAGGGATCTGAGATCATCCCTACAATAGGGGAAAATGAGGTGACCTTAGGGCAAGTACGATTGAGCAAGGATGAGTCATTCTCAAAGAGTGATTGAGATAAAATCTAGAAGAAAATATGTATGAAGGTAGGCAATGTAGGAGGAGTATCCTAATAAATAGTGAAGAGAGGAGGTGGATATCTCGTATCAGTGTAGATGATGTGATCATAAAACATGGAAGGTATATTAGAAGAATACGAGTGGGTAATCATCACTGGATGCAATGGGAGTCTCATCATGAGATATAGTATATATGTGAGGTAAATCAGAATTTATGGGTAGGTCTATTGTGAGTGTAGCAACTTCCCCTTTAGAGGGAGGAAAATAAGTAGACTGACTAGAAGCAGTAAAAAATACGTCCTCCTTGAGATGCACTTTCTTGTGTGCTTTACTACATATGATGATATGAATGATGTAATGTGTGGTGAATTTATACTCAAACCTATTCAAAAATAGAAATTTGAGGTTCTAGGTGTGATCTATGTGAGGTTTTTGGACAAGCCAATGAAATCTGAACATTTTTTGTGCTTGGAAAAAGGATTCATAGGTAACTATACGAATTGAGATCTGGTTCATAGGTTGACCTATGAATTGGACTCAAATTGTGAATCTGATAGAAAAATCAGAAGTGATAGGTTGTAGATAACCAATAGATGTGTTGCTAATTAGTGGATGTGCTGAAACTAGTTTTGTGAGCATGCAAACAACATTTAACTAGAGTTAGTTCTAAATGTAGAAAATAAAATGTTTGTTTGTTTTGTATGTTTTGATGTTGAAAATTTATTCTAGAAAATAATATGGTAAGTGGTGTGAAATTTTATATAAAACAAGAGTATCATAGAAATGAAACCTCCTACAACACCCAAGGGTGCACAAAATAGAATGGTGTCTCAATGGGAAAGTGGCGACCTATATGGAAGGGGCAGTAAAATGATATCCAAATTAGGGGAAACTCAAAATGCACTAATGAGTCCAATATCCTCTCATGAGAAGAGGTAAGACTATATAAGACCTACTAGCCCAGTCGGGTGTTTGCTTCACTCTCGGGTGAGCTTAGTCAAGAACGATAGTTATCATGTTTACTAATTATGTGATCCTTGTGAACAAAGGCATCTAATCCTATCCTACTCTGAAGATCCCTTCTGGTGATGAATTTTTAAAAACTAGTATCAAGCGTAGGGGATTTTATGGTGATGAAGTCTATAAAACCACTCCTAGGGGATCCTAAGGTGTCTAGGTGGCAAGATGGTGGAAGGATATGAATTTCAACATCACCAATATCGAGTGATGGATTGGGGATGAAGTCTAATATCACCACTGTGTATACCACATGGGTGTGTGAAGGTGTGTTTGTTACCACTATGGTGAAAGCAAAGCAACTAACTAAATGCCTTTTCAAAAATGAAACTAGCCCTAGATGTATTTTTGAAAATGAAACTAGATTCTAAGTACCTTTTGAAATGAAACTAAGCCTGAATGCCTTTATGGAAATAAATGGATGTACTCTATAAATCATGGAAACAAGCAAGCAAAGTTTACGCGAAGAAGGAAATTTAAAAATTTACCTAAGTGCATTGGAAAGAGATTGAAACTCTAGTTTAAGTGCTTGAAATAGATTGAAATTGATTATATGAAATGAAATTGAATGCTATGCTAAAATATGTGCAAAGGAATTAAAAAAATTATTCTATAAGCATGAAAGGAATGGAAATTGATTTTGAGTAAAAGAGATGTAAATGAAATGCTTAAATATGCGAAAAGGAAATAAAAACCTAATCTAAAAGCATGAAAGGAATGGAAATTAATTCATGGGAAAATATATGTAAATCCTAGTGTAAATGATACAAAAAGGAATTGAAATGATTAACCTAAATGTAAGTTTTGAAAGAAAATTTAAATGACTTTAAAAGGGATTACAAAATGATATGAAATAGACAAAGAAATCTAATCCAAAATGTAAATTTGGAAAAGAAATTGAAAAGAATTTTGAAAGAGATTTGAAAATGACATGAAATAAACAAGAAAATATAATCCTAAATGCAAATTTGAAAAATAAATTGAAATGAATTTTGAAAGAGATTTGAAAATGACATGAAAGAAACAAGGAAATCTAATCCTAAATGCAAATTTGGAAAAGAAATTGAAATGAATTTTGAAATATATTTGAAAATGACATGAAATAAGCAAGGAAATCTAATCCTAAATGCAAATTTGGAAAATAAATTGAAATGAATTTTGAAAGAGATTTGAAAATGACATGAAAGAAACAAGGAAATATAATCCTAAATGCAAATTTGGAAAAGAAATTGAAATGACTTTTGAAAGATATTTGAAAATACATAAAAGAAACAAGAAAATCTAATCCTAAATGCAAATCTAGAAAACAAAATGAAATGAATTTTAAATGAGATTTGAAAATGACATGAAAGAAACAAGGAAATATAATCCTAAATGCAAATTTGGAAAAGAAATTGAAATGAATTTTGAAAGAGATTTGAAAATGACATGAAAGAAACAAGGAAATCTAATCCTAAATGCAAATTTGGAAAATAAATTGAAATGAATTTTGAAAGAGATTTGAAAATGACATGAAAGAAACAAGGAAATCTAATCCTAAATGCAATTTGGGCAAAGGAATTGAAAATCCTAATCTAAGTGCATTCGAAAAAGAGATTTGAAAAATGAACTTGAAACTGAGATGGAAGTGATTACAAAAAAAAAATCTACTCTAATTGCATTTGAAAAGGAAATTTATTGATCTTAGAGTAATTTGAAACCCTAATTTGACTTATTGGAAAGAAGATTTCACAAAAATAATGTGATGTATTTGCAAGTGAGATTGCCTTGCAAAGAAACGACAAAATAGGAAGTCCCAAGGAGAATAAATAGTTTTTCAAGGGTTTTCTGAGCTTCTTGATGTCTCTGCTATGATACCCTACTATTTTAGGGTTTTATGAGATAGTTTGATAGGATTCATAGGGTGACCTATGAATTGGATGCTGAATTCATAGGTTGGTGGGTGAAGTGGGTGTAGGAGCCTGAAAATCCTATTATGCTGACATGAGATGTTTATCAAGGTTTTTGGGGTTTTGTTCTAATTTTAGGGTACCTGAAACAACAAAAAATTAGAAAATGTATTATATTTTGTGATAATCTAGTCTAACACAACTTTTTTGGGGGTCCCATTGGGCATGCCAGAAAGAAGCTGATTTGAAAAATATCATTTGATCAAACAAAATAGATGAAACATAGATTGCTCAGAATGCTGATTTTTTTTCATGAAAGAATGCTTTTAGGTTAGAAAGTGGATCTCCCTAATTTCTCCATGAACATGTAACATCCTAATGATGTCTTTCAAAAATCCTCAACAAAGGTGGGCTTCTATGTATGGAGGACATCGATAGTTTGATGGTATGTGTTCTTCAACACCTATTAGGGACCTACATAAGATAATTAGTTCATTTGGGGGTCTGCCTTAGTCAAGCCCATTGATTATGAAAGACACATTTGCATAAAGAAAACTATATTAAAAGATGATAAAAACTACACAAAACACTATAAAAATATGAAATAAAGGATACTTGTTAAACTTGCTGATGTGGACTTACTGTATGGTCAATTTGTAGGGTCGCCTATGAATTTGAACCCATATTCATAGAGTGGGGGGTGAATTGATATCTGAGTGGCCTTTTCTAGAGATCCTCTATCTGTATGGGCTCCATAAGCAATGCTAATCTTTTTACATAGTGTAAAGTTGCTAGATGTAGTTTTGGTAAGTTTACTAAAAGGGGAGAGAGAGCTAAAATGAGGGGAGGGACCCTCTATATATAGGAAAGGCTAATATCATGGGGAGTGGTTAGATAATCCAGACCTTAGAGTCAATTCCTAGTGAGGTGTCAAGCCCACATGCCCTAAAATAATATCTCATCCTCACACATGTGTGAGGAAGAGTTAGGGTTAGCTAGGGTTAGCTAATTCCTAGGTTAGGTTAGGTTTTAGTTAGGGTTTCTAGAAATATCCTAACTAACTCATGGTGCACACATGTGTGAGGGTGTACTTACGAATAATTAGACCATTAATCCTAATTAACCTTTTATTAATGATCAAGTGCATGTTTAGTGAAATTCACTCACAAATTGAATCTTAATTAGCCTAATTAGGATTTTTAGTGGGTAATGGTACCATGGGATCCTAATTAGGTGTTAGAAAGGGATTAAGTTGCCTTAGGGAGCTAGTAGATGGATTCCTAGTGAATAGAAGGCATCTGGGGTGTGTTCTACCTAGTTTTGTAGGTTTGGAGCCTACATATGACTAAGGTAGCCTAAAAATGACTACATTGACCTACGATGGCCTATTCAAACCTACAAATGTCTATGTAGATTTGTAAGTATATAATAATGAGTATGTGTGAATTGTGGGTGTCTACACTATCATCTCTCCTATGTGAATATGAAAGGTACTTATCTTAGAGTAGCATTGCTCTACTAATATCATTAATATAACTCAATCAAACTCTATATTTAACATGTAGGCTATATGATATACCTCCACTACCACAAATATCATAGTATGCCAATATGAAAAACCTTGGATGGTCTTCCATGTGCATGACCACCTATATTAAAAATCTAGGACTATATATCAAGCCTACATCAATAAAATAGCCAAAATATCAGTTAATTTAAATTAAACATAGTCAACCTACATGCCCCTAATGAAATCATCATACACCCAAATATGTTGTATAGACGTAGTATCATTGTATAGATGCATCTTATGGTTGCATAAAAAAAAGTATCATATAGATGCACCATATGGATAGAATAACATTATATAATTGTGATAGTGTCATACGACCCTAAAAGCATCATATATGTGTAAGCATCATACAATAAAAATAGTGACATACATAATTATTAAGATATGTATGGCCATAAAATTTAAAAAACCCATCAAATGCAATATAAAAAGCAATAATCAACTAAAATTGGAAGGTAGGAAAGCTCCAAGTTATGGTGCTCAAACTACATCTTCCCAATGCTTTGGTCTTCCTTGTTCCATGATTATAAATATCATGTGAAATATCTCTCCAAAAGCTCTCTCTTCCTCTTCACTCCATTCTCTCCCTCTCTTTGCACAATGAAAATGAAACTCTTTTTTACCGCTCCCATTTATTTTGTACTTTTTTCATCTTTTTCCTCCATTTTCACTTTCATTTTCTTTTACATTTTATACCCTTTATCTCAATATTTAACCCTTATAACCCTATTTTAAAACATTATGCATCATCAATTTTAGAATTTTGTCATCAAATCATTCCAAATTGAAGATCTTTTGAGTTTTCTTAATCCAATTTCTTTTTTTGATCCAAAAATCAAGGGATCATGCTAAGGCATAATTGCATTATTGTTTTGGTAAATAATTCTTCATTAATTATCGGGTTTTTCAGGTTAACCCAAAACCTATTACAATATCCAGCCTTCTTTTGAGATTGTACATCCTAGTCATACTTGAAACTTTCTTACCAAAACTTGTGTTGAATCCCCTACAACACCCTACTAACAAGGCACACCCATACCTAAACATAACTGTAAACATTACTTACATTGACAGGAAATTGAAGTTTGGAACTTTGCACTTGTGAAACCTATTGCTTGCCCATTTCCTATTCTATGTCGGAATCTTCCAAGGCTTACACCCTGTTACCTTCATTTCTAATTTGGTATGATTTAGAGGGAAACCGCATAGTTATTACCAGCTCCATGGGGAAAGAATACCCATTCATATTTCTCCTTAACGGGTAGGTTTCTTTTCATGGCTAATAATATTTTCCACTTCACGTGGCACACCTTGTGTCCATGTCACCAAACTACAAACATCAAAACCTATGTTGGCTATTTTTTCAGCTGACATGTTGGCCTCATGGTACACATGACGAGCCCTCCTATTATGTTTTTCCGCAAAAAGGATCCTCACTTCATGGATGACTCCATCGATTACCCATAGATGTTTTTTGCCATTGGTTAACAGGTTGATGATGTTCATAGAATCACCTTCAATAATCAAGTTACCTTGAGTTGTTTGGGCTACTTGCAACCCTCTCCAGAGGGCTCTAGCTTTTGCTTCATTATTAGTTCTAATTCCTAATGGTTCAGCGAAGGCCTTGACCAGATTTCCTTGGTGATCCCTGATTATTCCTCCAGCACCAGCTCTTCCTGGGTTCTCCTTGGATGCACCATAAAAATTTAGTTTAAACCAACCCTGGTGGGGTGGCTCCCAAGAAATCCAATTTCTAGGATTGGGCAAAGGAATGGAATGTTTGTCCTCAATACGTAAGGCCCAAGCTAATTTTTTTTCTTGGGGAGGAATTGAGTGGTTCTCATCCACTAAGGTGCTAAGGTTTTCTTTCGTAAAGACAATAATCCTATTGACGATGGTTTTTGGGTTGTGAATGGTATCCTTAAAGGTTCTATGGTTCATTTCTAGCCAAATATACCAGAGAAAATGATGCCAACAAATTTTCCATAGGTACTTAAGTTTTAGGCTAACAAAGGATTGAGGCCATTGATGGAACACTTCGGATATAAGAGCAGGCTTAACCCACGAGATCCTAAAGGCTTGGAAAAGTTCATCCAAGATAGACTTCGCTATCGAAAACTCCAAAAACAAGTGTTGGGTTGTCTCCCACCCTGCCCTGCACATGTAGCAACTGTTAGCAATAACCATACCTTTGGATAACATATTGTCCATAGTGAGGATTTTTCCTTGAATCACCAGCCATGAAAAAAAGGATATTTTAGGAATTAAGCCTTTGATCCAACCCAAACTCGGTTGAAATTGTTGACCTTCTACATTGAGAAGCAAATTATAGGTAGACTTAACTCTGAAGTCATCACTTTCAGTCTTAGCCCAAGCAATGTGATATTCGTCCTCTCCAGAGGGAATAATTTGCTGAGTTAAAATGTTATAAAGCTCTTCAGAATCCTCTTCAAAACCCTATACTATGATGTGTTTCCAAGGAATATATTTAAAATATTGGCTCAAATGCCCCAAAAAATCCCACAGTTAGGACCGCCCTTGGATAGAAGTGGGGCCATAAACATTTGACATAATCCAATTCTTATTAGTATCAAAATCATGAAATAATACGATTAAAACTCTTTCATTTGCCTAAATAATACTTCCTTCTATTTTAATAGGATCCCATAATATCATGAGGCCCCCAGAAACTCCTCTCACCTGTTGAAATGCCACTTCCCCTTGCTTCCAAATCCTTCTAGCTATAAGTGTTGATTGTGCCGCATTTGTTTTGGTTTCTTGAAGAAAAATGATAGTAGGATTCCAATCCTTCCTTATAGACTTCACCATCCTTTGTTTTGGTGGGCCATTTAGGCCTCTCAAATTCCATGAGAGAACCTTCATTTAGACTGTTTGATATTTTTTCCCCATCGCCTTCCCTGAGCCAAAGGGGGTTTATCAGTTTTGATATTATCCTAGCCAGGAATAGCTTGCTGTAACAATGTTATTTGCTTTTCATTTGCAATTTCTTCATTGATTCTCATTCTATATTGCTCTGCTATAGATATTCTCCCTTTCTTTTTTTCACTTCCATAATCTATCAGAGGCTTGGTAGTGCTTCTAGTCTGTTTTGGACTAAACTTAGGGGGCATAATTGCATTATAAATGAACCTTAACCAAAGCCATATACTTGACCTTGGAAAATTGTGTCCAATTTTTATTACAAAATTGAGGTATTGATGATGGTATTTTATGTGTTTATTATACAATAAATACATCAAAAAGGGGAAATATAGACAATTTTATATGCCAACTAAACAACAATTGAATTAAAAATTAGTCAATTTAGCTAATCAAATCAAGTCACACCTTTTATACCTAAAGTTATGATAAAAAAATAGTTTAACTATTGAGGATTATAAAACTATTTTAGTTCTTCAGAAAACCTTATAAAAGTAATAACATTGGGAAGGGATCAAAAATAGCTTTCTCAGTGAGTATATACACACCTATACTTGCATTAGAATTGATACCTATAATGCCCAAAGATGATAACATCATTACCTTACAAAAATTTCACATGGAATTCTAGAAAACCCTTTTCTCACTAATGATAGTGTTGTACAAAATTCTATATAATTTTTTCATACCAACATGGTGCTTTTATGTTGCCATCATCAAAAATAAAGTCTAATTTCCTATCATTGCTACTTACCTCTAGATTTCATCCCATAAATGGTTCAATCGTGCATTGATATTATTGAGCCACCAATAATTCTATTGATTAGCAATTGCATATCACCATGCTCCTATTATCTCCCCAATAAAGCTATTCAAACTCCCAATCAAACCTGTTGAATCCTTAATCATGCCATGCAATTTATAAATAACCTCTTGTAATATTTCTCTCTACTAGGGAATATGCATGATCTCCCCATAAAATGTCTTGGGTGATTTATAAATCCACCCTTGGGTGGAAGCCATGGGCAATGAAAACATCATATGGTAGGTATATGTTATTGAAATGATAGGAAAGAGGGCATTCACATCACCACTATTTGTAAATTGGCCCTTGTACATCTCCTCTATATCCATCAAGCACTTGATAGATCATCTAATGGGGCATTATAAAGAAACATTCAATAAGCACACATTAACAAGACCTTTCCTTGAAAAGGGGGCATCTTGGGTTTTTATTATTCCTATTGAACCTCACTCTTTCAATTATATTTGTTCCATAATTCCTCTTTTGCATTATTTTATAATGTATGGTAATATCTCTTTATTGGATCAATATGTTCATCATTATTCAGTATAAAAATGTAGATTTGTTCCCTCAACCATGGAAACTTACAATTCTTGGTGAGATTGAATAAACTGCTTAGTAATAATCATAATTTCTATTTATTTTATTTGTAGTTTTCCTTTTTTTATAGTTATAGGATGAAAGTGCTATCAGACTATTATAGCATCATATGAAATTATGTATAGTTCTTATATTACTATACAATGCTTCGATAGAAATAGTGAAACAATTATCAAATATCACCTTCATATAGGTAGTAAAATTGTGTTAGGTACTTATTAAATTATTTGATGATGTAATTATTACACCTTATAAGATAGAATTATTACTATGCCTTCATAGAAGGTTGATGAATAGTACATCTCATGAGAAGTTGAGAGAAGATGAATACTTAAATGAAGGTGAAACACCAGAAGTCTCTTGATACATTCAAGATATATACATTTATATTTATATGTATACATGAATGCAATTAATATGATTCTTCTATGTTTTATCCTATTAGTGATTTCAAAGCAAGTGTTCCTTGGAATATTTTACCCTAGTGTTAAGAAAATTTAGAATTTTTTTATTTAAAAAATGAAAAATATGTTATATTTATAGAAGTTGTATTAAAAGGTAAAATGAGCTGGATAGGCATCAATGGAGAAAGAAAATCCTCCTTCAATCCCTCCTGACTCAAAAATTACCCATACACCTCAGCACTACCATAGTTGAATTTCAATTTATCCAATTTATCTGAATTCTATAAACCATTCATTTATATTCATGTTGTGTTGCTATGTGGTCTAACTGATAGATTCATTAGAATCACTATCTGCTCTTCCTGTTTTGCTATCTGCTTGTATCAACTCTCGCATCCCTTGGATTCTTTGGCACCAACTTATCTGATTTTCTATTTGACAGTCCACATATTGCCCTTCATCTAGATATTTTCTCCATTTTGCTAAATATTATACCACCTTATTTCCCTCTCACTTGATATGTGTAATAAAAACATATTGAAAATCCTACCAGATATTTTGCGTTGCTTCCACATTTCTTCTCTTTCCAATTTCCAGCACCTAAAAGGGCCTTATCAGATCTAATATTATAGCCCATACCTAAGAGTCTATCTCTATCCATAGCTTATGTAACTGTAGATTTGCAACTATCACTGATGTTGAATAGATTGCCTATCCTTCCACTTTATTATTTGTTGCCTCCCCCATGCCTTCTACTCTCTAGTACACCTATTCTCCTTTCCAATTTCACATGATAATACCAAAACTAGCTTTCCCAAGGTTTTTAGTAGAAGTCTCATTTGTGTTTGCCTTCACCCACTCTCTGGGAGGCAGTATCCACTCTATGTTATTTTAGGGTATCTCACTTGTGTATCCATCCCTAAGTTATTTTTCTGTTACAGTTATTCCAAGGCTCTATAGAATAATGACTTCCTCCATTTTTATGTTTTTTTCCTCATGTAATCTGATTGATAGTGTTTCTATTACCTTGATCATAATACTCTCCCATATTTTCTCCCTTGTTCTATGCTCTAATCTAAATATGTGTGCATTTAATTATATTCATAATTGCCACCATATGAAGCTAGGTCCTAGTTTCCATGCCATTTTCATTATTTTAGTCTTAAAGCTGCACTATTTCCATTTCTCATAAAATCTTTCCTAGATCTCAAAAACTTCCCAATGCTGTCTCATTTACCTCCACCAATTGATCCATATGTCTTTAGCAAAAGAACACCAAAAAATGAGGTGATTCAAGGTCTACTTTGTATTTCCACACAAAACACATTTGTAAGGCCCAAAGAAACCTCCTTTTCTCAAATTATCAAATTTCAAACACTTTCTATGGTTAATCAACCATGAGAAAATGTTAATTTTTAGCCATCCTTCATTTTGCCAAATAAATGTCCATGGAAGTGGTTTTGGGGTAATATCATATCCACAAACTACCGTGTATTCCTCCTTTGCCTTATAAATTCCCAACTTACTTCCTCCCCATACAAGTATATCCCTCTTAGAACCATCCTGAATTAGGTGTCTATGGAGATGTCTCCACAGTTTTTTTGTTAGTTCCTCTATCTCCCTCACTAGCCATTCTTGGGGATGTTTCCACTGTAGTAAAACTGACACATGTTGATTCCATGATTTCACATAGTAAGAGCCTTTCCACCACCCTACTTTTTGGAGCTCTACTTTGCAACTCTCCATCTCTGGGAATGTTTGAATAATTGGTTGATATTGACTCCATGAATCCTTCTAAAATAGAGCATCATTTCCATCCCCTAACTACCAATATAGGTATGGCTTTGTTAACTCCTAGACCACAAACATTATCCTCCATATTGTAGATCCCTCTCCTTTCACTCCGTGTCTTGGAATATTTTTCTCAGCCACTCTTGGGTAATATTTGGCTTGTAAGATTCTACTTCATAAACCCCTAGTAGTTGTAATCCATATCCAATATAGCTTCCCAGCTATTACCTTGTTTCTGTGGGATGCTAATATTATCCCCAATACTTCTTGTTTTTTTGTTGGTATATCTTCTCCCAACCCACTAGTGCTATTTTTTGTTCTTCCCTTGCACCTAACCACAAAAAAATTCTTGTGTTTGTCAATATATTTTAGAATTCTCTTTGGAGCATGAAGTACAAAAAATTTATAAACTAGGAGAACTTTTAGCATAACTTTAATCATTGTCAGCATTACTCCCAAGCTTAGCCATTTGTGAGTCTAGTTGCTCAACTTAACTTGAAGTCTATCCATCAACCCTTTCCACTCCTTTATTTTTGTTTTCTTTACAGATAAAGGTACTTCTAAAGGAGTTTCCATGAATTTCAACAATTGTATTATTTTATCTCTCACCCTCTTCGTTGTATTAAAAAAAAACAATTTGAGATTTTTTTCATTAAAATTTTATGCAGTAGCTTGAGTATACCCATCTAAAATTTATTTTATGTTTCTTGCTACTATGATATTGTTTTAAATAATAAGAGCAGTGTCATCCACAAACATAAGGTGATTTATTTCAATTTGAGAACTTATTTTTAGGCCCCTTAGCCTCCCCTCTTGTATCCCTTTTTTAACAGTCTCCCAAGACCCTCTACATAAAGGATTAAAAATTAAGGGGAGAGAGGGTCCCCTTGTATCAACCCCCTTCATGTTGTGAACATGGAAGATGGACTACCATTTACCAAAACTAAGAATGATGTAGTTTGTGTACAAGCTTTTACCCAATATCTCCACACCTCTGTAAAGCCCATTTTTTCTAAAATTATTTGCATAAAGGACCAGTCTACTCTATAATAAGCTTTAGAAAAATCTAATTTAATAAAAATACCTATGTCCTTTTGTTTTAATATTATGTGTATCATCTCTTGGGCCACTACTATTCCATCTAGAATTTATCTTCGTTCAAAAAACCACCTTACTCACTTGGAATCACATTTGGTAAAAAATGTTTTAACCTTTCTACCATAAGATTTGTTAATATCTTGTATACTACATTACATAGTGAAATAGGACTATAATTATCAATTATCTCACTAGGTGGGCCCTTAGGAATCAAAGTGATAAAAGTATGATTCAAGGTTTTTAACATTTGCTTACTCTATTTGATTTCCTCCAGTGCCTTCACCACTACTTGACCCATAATTTCCCAATTATTCTGATAACTTTCAATGAGGAATCCACCTGGTCTTAGAGTCTTTCCTATTTGTATTTTTTGTATGACCTACAAGGTTTCTTCCAAAGAAATTTCCTTGGTGTAGAGAGTGGTTCAAGGATTATGAAGTAAGTCACTATGACAAAGTATTCCTTGGTGATAATTATCACTATGGAGTTGTTGGCAGAGGTAGTATAAGAGTTAAGCTTAGTGATGGAAGGATCAAAACCATACCATATGTAAGGCATGTTCTAGGCTTAACACATAAATTAATGTCAGTAAGTCAACTTACATAGGTTGGGATTGAGACTCTCTTTGGAAAAGATGGATGTAAGTTAGTTCATGGAGCCATGGTCTTAGCTAAAGGTATAAGATATGGAACCTTGTACAAGTTACATGCAGTCCCTATTGATGTTGGTAGTGAAAATAAAAGCTCAACGGAGAGTGGAAAATTCCATATAACAACAAATATATTAGAAATGATGTTATGGCATGGAAATATGGCACATATTATAGAGAAGAGACTGTGTGAGATATGTAACAAGCAAATTGTTCAAGGTTTGAAAGGTATGAAGTTTGGTTCATTTGATTTTTATGAAGCATGTATGATGGGAAAACAAAACATAAGTTTCATTTTATTGAAGTGAATATAAGAGCAAAGAAATTTTGGAATTAATACATTCTAATATATGTGGACCAATGGAAGTGGCTTCCATGGGAGAGTCCAATATTTTATCACTTTCATTGATGACTTCTCAAGGAAGTCATAAGTATAATTCATAAAAAAAAAGAGTAGTGCTTTGGATATTTTCAAAGTATTTATGGGTAAATTTGAAAGACAAATAGAGAATAAGGTAAAATCACTTATGACTAATAATGGAGGTGGGTATTGCTCCAAGGAGTTTGATGTATTTTGTAGGTTGCATGGAATTACAAGGCAAAAACTACATCATATTCCCCACAACAACATGGTGTTGTAGAAATATTAAATATAACCTTAGTGGAGAAGACAAGGAGCATGAGAGAGGATGCACACTTAAGAAAAATATTTTGCACTAAATATTTACATACAACAAATTTAGTGAAAAGTTTATCCTCTAGATCTATTTTGGGTGAAAATACACTAGAGGAGGCTTGGAGTGGTAAGAAACCCATAATAGCACATATAAGAGTCTTTGGATGTGAATTCTACATGCATGTTCCCAAGGATAATAGAAAAAAAATTGATAACAAGTTAGTGAAATGCATTTTCATTGGGTATGGTGAAGGAATCAAAGAAAACAAGCTATGGATCCCATCAAAACACTATCATGCATATAGCCAAGATGTCATATTCAAGGAAGAGTTTGTTTGTGAAAAGTAAGCAAATCTATATACTCAAGGAAATGAGGAAAAATGAAGAATAACTTATGAAATATAAAATCAGTAGGCTCGAAATTATAAATAGGTGTTGCCAAATACAAGTGTCACTCATATTTCAACTTCATTACGTGAGGTGCAATTGCTTGTAAGTGGGTCTAATGATGAAAGTAAAGTACATCAGTAATAAGAGACTATTCATGATGAAGTATATCCAAGAAATGAGATAGAACTCAAAGGATCAAAAAGTGAACAAAGTGATCAAGTGACAAGGAGTCTTCAACAAAGAAGAGCACCTGATAGGTTTGGCTACAAACCAAGTGATTTTAGTTATTTTGCATTCTCTGTCATGTGTGATGATCCAAGAAATATGAAAGAGGGTCTTAATAGTGATGAATAAATTCATTGGAAAAATGCTATGGAAGAAGAAATGAGGTCACTTGAACAAAATCATACTTGGGATTTGCAACCATTACCTAAGGACAGGAAAGTAATTGGTTGTAAATAGATTTTAAGAGGAAGTACAAAGATAATGTTTCAATAGAGAGATATAAGGAAATGCTAGTGGCAAAAGGGTATACTCAATTAGAGGGTATAGACTTTAATGAAAACTTCTCTCCTATGGCAAAACTTGTTTTAATTAGATTACTATTATCAATGACAACAACTTATGATTCCAAAATTGAGAAAATGGATGTGAAGATAGCTTTTCTTCATGGAGAGATCAATGAGGATATTTATATGCAACAACTAAAATGTTTTATAGCAAGCGGGAGTAGTAATTTGGTGTGTAATTTTAAGAAATCACTCTTTGGCTTGAAGCAATCCCCAAGAAAATGGTACCGCAAGTTTGAAAAACATGTGATTGAGCATGGTTTACAAGAAGTGAGGGAGATCGTTGATATAATTCATGAAAAAATTAAACCACTTCATTATTTTGGTTTTTTATATTGATGATATTATTTTTATTAGTGACTCAAAGGAGTTGGTAAAAAAGACAAAATCTGAATTGTTAATTAAATTTGACATGAAAAACTTAGGTCCATTGCATTATTTTTTGGAAATTGAAGTTAAAAGAGACCACATGATAAGAAGGCTTTGGATAATTCAAAGAAAATACGTAGTGGATCTCCTTGAACTCTTTATAATGGATAAGAGCACTCCGTCTCAAGTGGGAGTGGCATTGTCAAATGAAATGAGTCTAAAAAACAAGGAAGAAAATGAAGAAATGACACAAGTACCATATGCAAATTTAGTTAAAAATTACATGTATGCAATGGTGTGTACAACACTTTATTTAGCCTATGCAATTGATGTTGTAAGTAGATTCATGTCCAATCCAAGTAAGTAGCGTTGGGTTATTTTTAAGAGGATAATGAGGTATCTACAAGGGACAAAAGAATATGCAATATGCTATGGTGCAACCAAAAATAAACAATTATAGAGTTTGTTGATTCATATTTTGAAGGAGATGTGGATAAGAGCAAGTCCACAAGTGCATATATCTTTATACTGTTTTATGGTACACTTAGTTGGATAAGTAAGAAACAATACATGGTTGCTCAATCTACAATAGTATTTGAGTACATTGTTGTTGCAGACACATCCAAAGAAGATTTATAGCTGTATTTATTATGTGAGGATGCAAAATTTAAGCAAGGACGAATACCTATTTGGTGTGATAACCAAAGTGAAATTGATCTTGTAGTGAATCCCAAGTTTCACTCTAGGAGTAAACACATTATATAAGTGGTAGAATTTGGAGAGGTGGAGCTACTCAAGGTGAAAACAAAAAGGAATGTAGCATCTGCATTGAAAAATCCATTAGATGCATAAAAATTTACTTGGTGCCAAGGTGAGGTAGGCTTACAACCTTGGTCAGAGTAGTTTCCAAGTGGTATATTATTCAGTTAGTAGCCACTACACCATCCAATTAATGGCCTATGTAGGGTTGTAATGGTAGAGGTTAGAGCCTACCTTTTCAGGCTACAATGGTATAGGTCAAAGCTCACATTTTTGGTCTGTAATGGCAGAGGTCAGAGCCCACCTATTGTGTTTGCAATAGCAAAGGTGAGATCCCACTAAGTCCAATTCTAGGCAGTGTTGGAGAAGATATAATATTTTCCTTGATTTATCTATATTGCTATTTAGAATAGGAGGGAAGAAACTATTTGTTACTTTACTTTGTAGTGTTCTATTGTAATAAATAGGGAGGAAAACCTTTATTAGTTGCAATTTCATTGAGTCTATGGTAATGCAAAGTGAAGGTAGCTATTCTGCTATGTAACAGGTTCAGAGCCCAAGTCTAGTTATTAAATTGTAACAACCAATTGCTAAGTGATGTATTGTAACAACCATGCATTGTAAACAACCCAACTGTATAATAGAACATATAATAATATAGATTTGAACATCCTTGTTTGTGTTTAATTATATTTTTTTAGTTTTCTGCTTGCTTTCATTTATCTATTTCAATTGTTATTGTTATTCAATAGTAGAAAATTAAAAATAAAAAAGAGACACTAAGTTATCTACCATGTGGAGTAAGTGCATCATCGATGTATCCATATCAAAGGTGATTCAAGCTTCTAAAAATATTCCATTTGATTTTTCATAAGGATGCTTCTATTTATTGAAAAATTTTGGTTTTCTTAAGAGAAGAAAACCCTTTGTGCTTTACCAAACAAAATATGCCTACCAAAATAAAATAATGGTCTGGGTTTGTTTGATATTCGATAACCAAAAAGGTTAGTTTGAACTAGACTATTTTGTCACTCCCATTGTTCAATTTTAATAGTGGTTTGGGTCTCTAAAAGTTGTCTTATATGTTTGTTGTTTGGTAACCAAAAAGGTTACTTTAAACCTCTCTCCTGAATATTTGTCTCTCTTGACTATTTGTCTCTCGCGTGGTTTGTTATTGTGTTCACATTCTAGTAATTTGTTTTACGATTGATTTTTTATGACAAAATTAAAACTCTCTTTGATTATCTTATTGTGTGTTTATAATCCAATTGAGAGGTTTCCTTGAAAAGACTGTTTGCCATCTGATTGAGGAGTTGCCTTGGAAAGAAGTTAATTTTCGATAAAGGAGGTTAGATCCGATTTATTTGTGTTTTTTTTTTCTTGAAAATTTCATTGATTTTGTGTAACTTTAATATTTCATTAATCATTGAGAATGTAAGAGTGTTCCCTATCTTCCATAATTTAAATCAACTTTATTGTTTTGGTGTAACTTTAAAATTTCATTAATCTATCAACTCATAAGTGTGTCTCCTATTTTTTATTATTTCAAATTGTTCTCTGATATTTTTTGTGTATTTGCCTTGATAGATGCCTCAATGAAACATCGCTACTATTATGAATAAGTGCATAATATTCCTTACATAATTTTATTCATAAGATATAATTGACATATGCAAATATTTAACAAAGAGACTATCATATATATTATTGTGTAGGAAAACCTAATTTTAGAATAAAGCATCGGTTTTTTAAAGGGTCTTTGCTAGGTTTCAACTTGGGTTTTTTTATGAAAATCAAAATAAATACCATTATGATATACTTCATGGGATAAAAATTATAAGATAGAATGAAAGGAGACTTAATGATGTGCTTTTTATTTGTCAAAGAAAATTAAATTGGACTAATTTTATTGAAGTATATTACATTATTTGGTACATATCTTATATTAGGATTTACTTTATGTAATATAATAAATGCACAAATGTGCATAATATTCAAAATGTAAATGTGCACATTAGTCCATGTGTACATGAGTCCATAGAATAGGGAGTTGAATAGTCTAGAAGTGTGAAGGTCAAGAGTGCACCATATGAAGAGTCACATACTGTTATATATGTGTGACAAAGTATTGTAATGGGTATCGAAGGTGCATTTCTCATAGCATGCATTAGTAGAGTAGTTCCATATTTTTGCAAGTTACTGTTAATAGCATATTTTCAAGTTATTATAGAAGTATGTTATTTTATTATTTCTACTTTATATCTTGGGGTTATTTTACATATTAAACATTGTCAAAAGCTAACAGTGATATCAGAGCCATAAGGGAATTTGAAAAGAGATAGGGAGAGCTATTGTAAGGTTTGCACTTGTAGATATTTTTGAATTTACAGAGGAGAAACTAGTGAAGGTGAGGATATTATCTCTGGAAGGTGAAACTAGAGAATATTGGTGAATTTTCTATTTCAAGAACAAATTTCGAATAGAAAGATATTTCAAGTCTTGAAGTTAGACCTTGATATTATGAATATTGGGATATTAAGAGACCCAAGAAGGAGGTCCTATTGGAGAAGTTCATAGATTGAAGGATATTGTAAATTGCAGATAACTCATGAAGACTATGACTCAACACATAATTCATTCCACTAGTTTTGAGGATAACTAGTGCAGTTTGTTTATTTTAGAATTTTGGAAATTCTAACATATTTGGTACTAATATCTAAATTTTTGGTTGCAATAAATTAACACGCAGAAGTTGAGAAGCTTCCTACAAAATATAGATAAGAATTTCACCTTCGTTACCTAAAATTCTATGTGCTTTCCTTGTGCAGGGATTAATTATTTGTTGTAGAAAACTTGAGATTGAATAGGTCTAAGAAAAGACCCTATTAGAGATTTAATATTTAAAAGACTCAAAAAAGAAGTCCCTATAGAATATTGTAAATAAGAAAGCTACAAGTTGAAGAAGTTGAAGAGACATGAAAGAGGCTAGATTGAAGAACTTCTAGTTTTGGAAGATAAAATATTGGAGATAGAAGATTGTAGATAGAAGACTATAGGTTGGAGATTGAAGAGAACCATGCAAAAGGTTCTCATTATAGATTGGAGATTGGATATAGAGAAGACCTAAGAAAAGGTCTTATTTTAGATTCAAAGAGCAAAATATTTTAAATATTTAGGAGATTGAGAGTAGCAGATTTTGGAGATCCAGTAGAGTGATATCATTGTAGAATTCCTATAGTTGGGAGATTGAGGAAACTAGGAAAATATTTTAGTAGATATTCAATAAGAGAATTTGAATATTTTTAGAAGTAGAAGACCCAAGAGAAGTGGTCTCAAGAGATTTTGGAGAAGAAGAAGAAGGCTAGAGAAAGCATTGTTGTATATTTAGAGAAGAAACCATTGAAGGTATCTTGGAAAAGGTGAGAAGCGGGAGATTGCAAGAAAAGAAGAGTAACTTTGCAGAAGTTACTAGTAGAGGAGATTTGAAAAAAATTTGTGACAAGAGATTGCAAGTAAGAAGAAGTTTCTGATTTGGAAAAATTGTCACCATTCTATAACAATACCAAAAGGAAGAAGTATTTGGTAAGAAGTTTGCCAAATCTTGGAGAAAGGATTTGAAGATCTCAAGATATTTATATTATTAATAAACTAGATAGTATAGGAGATTGGTTTTTGAAGTTAGAATTTGACAAGAATATTGCAGAAAAAGAGGAGATAGAAGAGCCCAAGGTTTTTGGAAGCTGAGGACAGCCACAAAGTCTTGAAGGCTAACTTGATAGGAGAAGATTACAAATTTGCAACATATATTGAAGGATTACAGGAGAGAAGATTTAAGGTAGCCTAGAGTTACATTTAGGAGAATATTTGGGCATGTTTTGGAGAACCTATAGATAGGATATTGAAGGTGTGTAGACAATAATAAAAGATAGCATTCTTAAGACTTTTGTTGTAGGTTTAAGCAAAAAGAAGAAGAAAGGAGTTGGATGTAGAGTTGTAGGTTTATGAACACCATTTGGGACAACATTAATAACTGCTAGTTTCAGTATTTGTGAAGATAAATTCAGAATATAATCAAAGCCACAAAATAGATTTTATGGACAACATTTGAGGAAAATAGAGAGTTGTAGACTTGGAGATTTTTGGGATAGTTGTGTGAAGTGTTGTTTAAAAGAAATAAAGGAGAAATTTGGACAACAATTAGAGCTACAAATTTAGTAAAGTTTTATGAAGATACAATGCTTACAAAAATAATATTACATTAATGAGTGAACCAATTCACCAAATATACTAGCTAAAAGAGACTAGAAAGGTATGCAATACAAGTTATAATATTGGTTCAATACAAATTTATTATTTAAACATTACATTGAGTTTTAAGAAGTGCCATATTATTATTTTTTATCTACATTCCATTAGTTGGAATATAAAAATTGATAACTTAAAGGAGTTCTTTAAACCAAGGTTTTAGTAGTACTTACACCTTAATATCTGCAAAAAAAAAAAAGGTGCATAGTATTGTTAATGAATTTTATGTTATAGTATTTAAGTAATGCAAATCTACTGAAGCAAAGTGAAAGCAATAGATTAAGCTAAGTGAAGACCAAACAAGGGTTAAAAGTTTGGCAAAATTTCAGAGTGTCTAAAGACACTAGGACGTGCATAAGCATCTTGGATGAGCATAAGCATCAAGAGGCATTGAGAGAAGGCATCATCATAGAATAATAATTGCCACTCAAAAGAGTAAGAGGAACCATAACTCAAAAGGAGTGTTACCATTGCTCTAAGGAGGAAAAGTGATCAAAATCTACACCATTGAAGAGATGTGGATAGAAGATACACTCTATAAGAGAAACATAGACGAGCTCTACAACATTGGAAATATTTAAGAAATAAATCCACCATTGAAAACATAAAATAAAAGTAGACATTTGGCCTTGAAGTAGAATTTTACTGTTGTGAAAGGTCACCACAAAATTATGTTGAGACAAAAATATTAAGAAATGAAATGAAATAAGTTTGAAATAGTGTTGTTTTATATTGGAAGCAACAAACAAACATATAAGCAACAATTTGCATGCATGTGCCACATTGTTGAACATTGGAGAAGCATTAAAGAAGCATTACAAGTAACACCCACTATCATAATACCATCCACCAAGAAAGGAAAACATCTTGAAAGCATAGTGGAAGAGTTGGAGTGCCAAGTGGTACATACAAGATAGGAACATGAAAGGTCCAACATCTAGTATGTCAAGTGGCAAGCATAAATCAGAAGGTCAAATGTCTTTTCATTCCTAGTCAAGGAAACATCCTTCGAAAGGTACCAAAATATTGAAAAATTCTATTAATGAAGATGGCAGAGTAGTGTAGAGAATAGTGTATGCATATTACCATCGATTAGACGCATTAAAGGGAGAATAATTGGAATTTAATGAGTTACATAGTGAAGCTAACATTAGTGTGCAGGTTGATTAAAGCTAAGGTGGGAGAAATTATTTCTCCAAGAAGCCAACGAACAAGCTAGAGATTGCATGTGTGGGTGACGAACCATTGAGAGATGTACGCAGTGGAAAACTTGAAGGGATGAGGTCATGTTGACCAACAAATCACTAGTTTCAAAGTGAAGGTAATTTACATTATTAAATTTTCTCACAAGATTAAATTAGGAGAGATAAGAGCATACGTAAGTTTGAAAGTATTATTTTGAATAGAAGGAATATAATACTTAACCTTAGACATTTATTATTGAATATTGAATATTGGAAGGAAGATATTAAAGAAGCATTTGGAAGGTTTTGTAATTTAAATCATTTGAAGTTACAAAACAAATTTGGGATATTTACATCTTAATGAAAGGAGTAATAAGGGTTTCTACATCAAACTAGACTTATAGAATTGCAAATATAATTTATCTAAATTTCTAAGTTTGGAGATATAAGGTATTCAACAATCAACATAGGAATTAAGAAATTTAGAATTCATATTTTTTGTCCTAAGAAATCATTGTCTATACTAAGGAATGTCTACATCAAAGAATTCATTGAATATTGAAATGGAGAATGAAGTTAGAAAAGGAAGGATAGAGGTTATAAAATATGGAATTAGAGATATAGTTGAAAATTCTAAAGATAAATTAGACTTAGTTCCAAGTTTTATCTATAAGGAAGCATTAGAAGAAAGATTTGAAACCTTAGAATACTATCTACATGCAAATATGTTTGAAGCAATTGATATTGACAAAGATAGTATTAAGGTTCCCTTAAATGTTGCAAGTATCATTTATATGACACTACTCACACTCAGGCATTACAAAGAGAAAGACTTGAAACTGCATGAGTTAATTGAATCTCTTAAGAGGAAGGCAAAAGTGAGTGAATCATTCCTAGAAAAATTATTTCATTCCTCATGTAATATAAATAATTCAAGTCCATCAAATTTAGGGTCTTATCATGACATTGTAAGTGAATGTTCAAAATATTCTATACAAAAGAAAATTCATAACTTCAAGGACAAAGGCAAAGAGAAAGTTGTTTTGCAAGAATCACCTGACAATACAGTATCATCTAAAGACTTACAAATTGACATTAATGATGAAGACAAACAAGAGGAGAAAGAGCATGACCAATAAGTGATACAGTGCAAAGTGAGTTAGAGAATGAAGAACCATATTGAAGACTAAAGTCTTCAATAACTAAATAATATAATATGAGAAGATGTTGGAGTATATCACATTATTTGGTACATGTCTTAGATTAGGCTTTACTTTATGTAATGTAAAGTAATAAATGCACAAGTGTGCATAATATTCAATAATGTAAATGTGCACATTAGTCCATGTGTACACGAGTCCATAGAATAGGGAACTGAATAGTCTATAAGTGTGAAGGTCAAGAGTGTACCATATGAAGAGCCATATACTGTTATATATGTGTAACAAAGTATTGTAATGGGTACCGAAGGTGCATTACTCATAGCATGCATTATTAGAGTAGTTCCATATTTTTTTGAGTTACTATTAATAACATATTTCATAGCAAAAGTATATTATTTTATTCTTTCTACTTTATATATTGTGGTTATTTTATATATTAAACATTATCAAAAGCTAAAAAATTTACCAGAGCAATATGAGTATTGGGATCAGGACTTTTATAAAAGACAACATTTTACTAAAAAATATATATATCCAATAAGGTACAAGTATTAATATTCACTATTACATTAACTTAAGATTGTTACCACAACTTTATAATTCTTAGCTGAAATTTTAATCAATTAGAAGTTTTACCCAAGTAGGTCCTCCTTTGCCAATTGGGGTTATTATGGAAGCTCTTCTCTTTTCTCTATGATTGAAAGTCTTTATTCTCACTAAGAGGAAGCTTTCATCGAAGGCTTCCATTCTTCACATGGAGGATTTTTTATCCTTTGCAAGGCTACAACTTGCACTTCCCAAAGCGGCTCATTCTTCTTCCCACTAACACTTTTGCTTTTCCTCCATGTTATTGCTTTAGCAAATATATGCTCTTCTTCTCAAACAATTTTTCCACTTCCATTTCAAATGAAATCATGCCCAACACTCATATATATAACTGAGAAAGGAGGTAAAAATTAACCTAATGCATTAATTAATGGACAGTTGGTACTCTAATCACCAAACAAATACAAATACAATGAGAAAAAGTAAGTGCTCCTAGTGATGGAATATATAATTACCAAAAAATAAGATCTATTAGTTAAAGGTAAAATCTGGATTAATTTCCTACATCCTCCCTTAAACTGGATTTGATAAAAACTTTGACACCTTATATATCCTTCAACTGTTTAAAATCTTCCTAATTTAAATTTTTTATGAAAATATGTACAACTTGATCCATGTTTTTTTTAAATATCTACAACCTAATACTGAGTCCTGCAAAACAAAAATTCAATTTCATTATTTTCATTAGCTATGTGAGGAAATTATAATGGATGTCAATGTGCTTGCTTCTACCTTGAAATATTGGATCCTTGGATAGTGCTATGGGTGCATTTTTTATCACAAATTAATTTTATTATCGCTTCTTGTTGATGACTCAACTCGCCTAATAATATTCTTTGCCAAAATTCTTGACATGTTGTAGACATGAAAACAACATACTTTACTTTAGTAGAAGACAATGCAACAATATGTTATTTCTTGGATGAACATGAGACTACACCTAATGCATGATGAAATGTGTATCCAAAAGTGCTCTTTTGTTCATCAATATTGTCAACCCAATCACTATTTGTGAAGCCAACAAGTTTAATCTTATATGATTTGCATAAAATATCCCATGGTTTATGGTTCCATTGACATACTGTAGTATTTTTATTTACGTGTAAGTGATTTTTCTTTGCTGCCTTTGTGAATCTATTGATTAAAAACACTACATACATAGTATCAGGTGTGGTGGCTTTCAAATATGTGATACTGCCAACTAACCTCTTATATAATGTTGAATCCACATTGTTGTTGTAATCCTTCTCGCCCAAATTTAGATCAGTTGCAACTAGAGTAATGGGTTGGTTTACTATTCTTCATTTGAATCTCTTCAAAACATATTTGACATATTTTCCTTGTGAGATGAACAAACCATTTCTCAATTAGGTAAATTTAATTCCAAAAAAAATACTTCATTAAATCCAATTATATCATTTCAAACACCTACTTCATGGCATTTCTAAACTGTTCAAACAACATATTATTATTGCTAGTATAAGATAGATTGTCTACATACGAGTATACTACTATCATATCTCCTTTAGCATTGGTATTAATGTATAAAGTATGCTCATATGGTCACTTGATGAAGCCATTCTCCTTAAAATATGAATTAGTGTGACTATACCAAGCCTTAGGTCTTTGCTTCAACCCATACAAGTATTTCTTTACATTAAGCATCTTTCCTTCTTCCTCTTATAACTCATAACTAGATGGCTGGTCTATGTAGGCCTCTTCTTCTAGCACTGCATTCAGAAAGGCATACTAGACATCCATTTGATCAAATTCCCACCCTTTTTATGCTGCCAATGCTAAAATTATTCTCATTGTCTCAAGTCTTTATATAGGTGCATATACTTCATGATAGTCAATGTCTACCTTTTGTTTATATCCTTTGGAAAATAGCCTTGATTTATGCCTTTTGAAATCACCTTAGGCTTTTAACCTTGGTTTTTTACACCCATTTAACTCGAATGGTTTTCTTGCTTGCTAGAAGATCCATTAGTTCCCATGTTTGATTTTTCTCTATGGCTTCTATTTCATCATTCGTGGCTTTTGCCCTTTTTTATTATTTAATTGCTTCTTCAAATAAAATAGGACCACCTTTATACAACTAAGCAAAATAAGAATTCTCTTCATATTCTATTTCATTTCTTGCTACCTCATATTTTTTGTAAGCTCCTTGTATTTGTTTGCATTCTCATATTGGATATCATTCTTGCAATTAGTGGTGAATTTGTTGATGAATAAGGGCTACTACCCACATGGGTACTACTAGTTGAAGATGCAACTTGATCCAAGCTTTATCCACTCAATTATTTAGACTCAATACTTGTCCGTTGATGATCAATCTTGGAATACCAATTACATGCTTCTTCTTCCATAAACTTCAAATCTATGCTTATGATCAACTTCTTTGTAACAAGGTTAGATAGTGTATAGGCCTTTGACTCTTCACTATACCCAATGAAGATGCATTTTTTTGCCCTATAATATAGTTCTCTTCTATTTTATTTTGAAATATGTTTATATGATATGCATCCAAAGACTCTCAAGTGATAAAATGCTTGGTTTTTTTTTTGCTCCATGCTTCTTGTGAGATCATGTCCTTCACACTCTTTGTAGGACATCTATTTAGTAGATAAACTAAACATGCTACAAATTCTTTCTATATTTATTTTGGTAATGCTTTTAACTTCAATATGCTTCTTACCATCTCCATTATGGTCTTGTTATTTCTCTCTACTACACCATTTTGCTTTTTGTGCAGCAAATTCAAGCCATTGAAACTCAAGTGATCAAATCTAATATGCCACAATCATCTAGCATTCATTACAAGTAACACTGAATGAAAGTAGCATTTCACTTTGAATGTTCAGAGGAAATTTTTTTTTTTTCATGGCTACATTTGTTATGAGTCTATCTTCTTTATTTCTAATAATGAAAGCTCTATTTTCAAAATACATGGCGTGCCTCTTTTGCACAAGTTTCTCAACACTCAATAAATTATGTTTTAACCTAGGTACATAATACACATCAGGGATGTGTTTTATTTATCCTTGTTTTGTGTAGATTATAATCCTCTCTTTGCCCGTGACAAGTAAATTGCTATTGTTTCCCATATTCACTTTAGGTTTGATGGTTTCATCTAGTTGTGAGAACTTGAAGATCCTTGTTGGGATTCTCCCCTTTTGTTGTTGTCTCTCAATGAGACTTGTGTCTATATTGCCTATTCCAATGAGGATTGTGTTGTTCGATTTAGCCTCTGCTCATGATTTTGTAAAGAATCCATTAACTCATCCATTAAAAGGTTTTTTAAATACCTTGATTCTTAAATAACAATCACTACTAAGTCAAACATTGTTGGTAGGCTTCTTAATATCTTGTCCGCAATCCTTTGATTCTCAACATTGTTGCTATTCATCCTCATTTGATTGATAATACCCATTGTGTGGGTAAAGAAGTCACTCATGGACTCATCTTCATGCACTTATAGATTTTCAAACTCTCTTCTCAACATCTACAATATCACCAACTTACTTTGTTGGTGCTTTCAAATGATTTTAATAAGATTTTCCATGCTTGCTTGGATTTTGTTGCTATTGCAATTTTGGGAAAGATTGAGTCATCAACTACCTACATAATGAAGAATAATGCCCTATGGTCTCTCTTTCAATTCTCCTTCAACAAATATTTCTTAGATTGAGAAAGAGTGCTCAATGTTGTTGCATCTATGGTTTTTGAATACTCATTCTCTATAAGCTCCCAAAGCTATTGTGACCCAATTAGGATTTTCATATGAATGCTCTAAAAATCATAGTTCTTGCTATTGAATCATGCAATCTATAGTTGTAATGGCCTGTTGTTGGATGCCATTATTGCTCTAAAACTCCCACTAATGACTTAGGCTTTGATACCAATTTGAAAGAAAAGAGACTTAATAATACACTTACAATTTATCAAAAAAAATTAAATCAAACCTTACATAATTTATCAGGGTGATATGAATATTGACAATTTTATAAAAAATAAAATTTCTCTCAAATAAAAACACCTAACAATATACAAATATTAATATTCACTATTATATTAACCTAAAGTTGTTGTCCCAACTTTACAATACTTAGCGAAACTTTTAATCAATTGAAATTTTTATCGCAAATAGACTGTCCTTTACCAATAGACTGTCCTTACAATTTAACTCTTAAATTATTTTTATGAATACCTCGATTGGAAGAAGGAATTCTTCTTATCAACGTAATGTGATGAAGTTGAGCGATCAAAATCAGAAACATTATGTCATTTCGGATGGAAAATTAAATTGCTTGAAGAAGTGGAATTTTAATTGTGTTTTCTTTGATGTTGAAGTCGGACTGTTTGTAATTTCTATTTTGTTTTGTTACTTGTCTTTTAAATTATTGTGCAAGACGTATTAGTGTCACTTTAACCGCTGATCCGAGAGGTTGAAATTATAAATTTTTAATAATTAAAAAAAAAAAAAAACCAATGAAAAAACAATGATGCATCCTTTACAATAAAAGAAGTGTAACACTTAAATATGTATTTTATAATAATAATTAATTAATAGAAAAAACAACATATACAACACATAATATAACCGATATAATATTTGTTTTTATGTGAGCCTTCTTAACAAAATTTTAGTTGGGTTACGAACGATAGCACATAGGTCTAACGAATGCCATGAAACAAGAGGAAAGAGGGCATATTTGTTTTTTGTTTTTTTTAATTTGCAGGGTGGAATTGGCATTCACTTGGAATCTGGGTAGGATGTTCAGTTTTTTATGGCCGTCACAGTATTCTGTACTGTCCACCTCGAAAGCTGTTACATTGTTCTTTATGTAGTTTTCTTTTATAACCATCATGCCACAATTATTTAAAACCTTTTACGCCTTTGAAAGTACTGGGAAAGGGACAAGTTGTTCGGATTTTATGGCTGCTAGATTGTTCTACATTGTCCGCCCCGTAATCCGCCACACAGTTCTTTGCGTTGTACACCCCTATAACCATCATGCCACAATTATTTTAAACCTTTTAAACCAACTAGTTTACACCTAGGACCTGAAGAAGGCATATTGAATTTCACTTTCAATAGTTGCATTGAATCCTAGGCATTATATCCAACACATCAAAAAACAGAATCAATAAAAAAAGCTCTAATTAGTTATTCCATTTTTTTGTGGTTTTGTTTTATTGTCACAAATTATTTTTGTTATCGCTTCCTGTTGATTCAACTCGCCTAATATTCTTCTTCGCCAAACTACTTGACATGATGTAGACATGATAACAACATACTCTACTTTAGTAGTACACAATGCAACAATGTGTTATTTGTTGGATGAGCATGAGACTACACCTAATGCATGATGAAATGTGTATCCAAAAGTGCTCTTTTGTTCATCAATATTGTCAACCCAATCACTATTTGTGAAGCCAACAAGTTTAAGCTTATATTATTTACATAAAATATCCCATGGTTTATGGTTCCATTGACATACTATAGTATTTTATTTACGTGTAAGTGAGTGTTCTTTGCTGCCTTTGTGAATCTGTTGATTAAACACACTACATACATAGTATCAGGTGTGGTGGCTTTCAAATACATGATACTGCCAACTAAACTCTTATATAATGTTGAATCCACATTGTTGTTGCAATCCTTCTTGCCCAAATTTAGATCAGTTGCAACTAGAGTAATGGTTTGGTTTACTATTCTTCATTTGAATCTCTTCAAAACATATTTGACATATTTTCCTTGTGAGATGAACAAACCATTTCTTAATTAGGTAACTTCAATTCAAAAAAAATACTTCATTAAGCCCAATTCTATCATTTCAAACACCTACTTCATGGCATTTCTAAACTGTTCAAAAAGCATATTATTATTGCTAGTATAAATTAGATTGTCTACATACAAGTAGACTACTATCATATCTCCTTTAGCATTGGTCTTAATGTATAAAGTATGCTCATATGGTAAATTTATGAAGCCATTCTCCTAAAAATATGAATTAGTGTGATTATACCAAGCCTTAGGTGTTTGCTTCAACCCATACAAGGATTTATTTAAATTAAGTATCTTTCCTTCTTCCTCTTCTACCTCATAACTAGATGGCTGGTCTATGTAGGCCTCTTCTTCTAGCACTGCATTCAGAAAGGCATACTAGATATCCATTTGATCAAATTTCCACCCTTTTTATGCTGCCAATGCCAAAATCATTCTTATTGTGTCAAGTCTTGCTATAGGTGCATATACTTCATGATAGTCAATGTGTACCTTTTTTTTATATCCTTTTGCAACTAGCCTTTATTTATGCCTTTTGACATAACCTTAGGCTTTTAACCTTGGTTTTTTATACTCATTTCACTCGAATGGTTTTCTTTCCTGCTAGAAGATCCATTAGTTCCCATGTTTGATTTTTCTCTATGGCTTCTATTTCATCATTCGTGGATTTCGCCCATTTGTTTTCTTTAATTGCTTCTTCAAATAAAATAGGATCACCTTTATAAAACTAAGTAAAATCAGAATTATCTTCATCTTCTATTTCATTTCTTGCTACCTCATATTTTTTGCAAGCTCCTTGTATTTGTTTGCATTCTCATATTGGATAGCATTCTTGCAATTAGTGGTGAGTTTGTTGATGAAGAAGGGCTACTACCCACATGGGTACTACTAGTGGAAGATGCAACTTGATCCATGCTTTCTCCACTCTAGTATTTAGAATCAATACTTGTCCCTTGATGACCAATCTTGGAATACCAATTCCATGCTTCTTCTTCCATAAAATTCAAATCTATGCTTATGATCAACTTCTTTGTAACAAGGTTTGATAGTGTATAGACCTTTGAATCTTCACTATACCCAATGATGATGCACTTTTTGGCTCTATAATCTAGTTATCTTCTATTTTCTTTTGAAATATGTTTATATGATATGCACCAAAAGACTCTCAAGTGATAAAATGCTTGGTTTTTTTTTGCTCCATGCTTCTTGTGATATCATGTCCTTCACACTCTTTTTAGGACATATATTTAGCAGATAAACTAAACATGCTACAACTTATTCCTATATTTCATTTGGTAATTCTTTTAACTTCAATATGCTTCTTACCATCTCCATTATGGTCTTGTTATTTCTCTCTACTACACCATTTTGCTTTTTGTGCAGCAAATTCAAGCAATTGAAACTCAAGTGATCAAATCTAATAAACCACAACCATCTAGCATTCATTACAAGTAACACTAAATGAAAGTAGCATTTCACTCTGAATTCTTAGAGGAAACATATTTTTCTTTTTCATGGCTACATTTGTTATGATTCTATCTTCTTTATTTCTAATAATGCAAGCTATATTTTCAAAATACATGACGTTCCTCTTTTGTACAAGTTTCTCAAAACTCAACAAATTATGTTTTAACCCAGGTACATAATACACATCAGGATGTCTTTTCTATATCCTTGTTTTGTGTAGATTATAATCCTCTCTTTTCCCATGACAAGTAAATTGCTATTGTTTCCCATATTCACTTCAAGTTTTATGGTTTCATCTAGTTGTGAGAATTTGAAGATCCTTGTTGGGATTATCCCATTTTGTTGTTGTCTCTCAATGAGACTTGTGTCTTAAATGTCTATAATAATGAGGATTGTGTTGTTCGATTTAGCCTCTACTCATGAATTTGTAAAGAATCCATTAACTTATCTATTGAAATAGTTTTTAAATCCCTTGATTTTTAAATAACAATCACTACTGTGTCAAACCTTGTTGGTAGGATTCTTAATGCCTTGTCCACAATCATTTGGTTCTCAAAATTATTGCTATTCATCCTCATTTTATTGATAATATCCATTGTGTGGGTAAAGAAGTCACTCATGGACTCTTCTTCATGCACTTATAGATTTTTAAACTCTCTTCTCAACATCTACAATATCACCAACTTACTTTGTTGGTGCTTTCAAATGATTTTAGTAAGATTTTCCATGCTTGCTTGGATTTTGTTGCTACTACAATTTTGGGAAAGATTGACTCATCAACTACCTACATAATGAAGAATAATGCCCTATGGTATCTCTTTCAATTCTCCTTCAACAAATATTTCTTAGCTTGCGAAAGAGTTCTCAATGTTGTTGCCTCTATGGGTTTTGAATACCCATTCTATACAAGCTCCCAAAGCTATTGTGATCCAATTAGGATCTTCATATGAATGCTCTAGCAATCATAGTTCTTGTTATTGAATCATGCAATCTATAGTTGTAATAGCTTGTTGTTGGATGTCATTAATGCGCTAAAAATCCCACTAATGATTTAGGCTTTGATACCAATTTGAAAGAAAACTTAACGATGCACTTCCAATTTACCAAAAAAAAAATAAATCGAACCTTACATAATTTATCAAGGTAATATGAAAATTCACAATTTTATAAAAGATAGAATTTCGCTCAAATAAAAACATCCAAAAATATACAAATATTAATAGTCACTATTATATTAACCTAAGGTTGTTGTCCCAACTTTACAATACCTAGCTAAACTTTTAATCAATTGAAATATTTATCGCAAATAGGTTGTCCTTTACCAATCGAGATGTTTTTTATTGGAAGCATCTCTTTGGATAAACAAAATTTCCAAAAATTAGAAGTATTTACCCTAAAACACTTTAGCACATTTTATTTATGAGCGGAAGTCTTTCTTCTCACTAAGCAAAAGATTGTATAGAATGTTTTCCTTCTTCTTATGGAAGGATTTCTTATCCTTTGCAAGGTTGCAACTTGTACTTCTTGGAATGGCTCGTTTCTCTTCCCACTAACACATCTGCTTCTTAACAAAATTTTAGTTGGGTAAACTGATTGTTATGAACGATAGCACATAGGTCTAATGAATGCCATAAAACAAGAGGAAGGAGGGCATATTTTTTTTTTGGGTAGGATGTTTGTTTTTTTATGGCTGACATAGTATTCTACGTTGTCCACCCTGAAAACTGCTACATAGTTCTTTGTGCAGTCTGCTTCTATAATCATCATGCCACAATCATTTAAAACATTTTACGCCATTGAAAGTACTTGGAAAGGGACAACTTGTTCGACTTTTATGGCTGCCACATTATTTTGCATTGTCCGCCCCATAATCTGCCACACAGTTCTTCGCGCAGTCCACCCCTATAACCATCATGCCACAATTATTTTAAACCTTTTACACCGTTGAAAGCACTAGGGAAAGGACAAACGTTCAGTCCGACGGTCAAACCAATTAGTTTATACCTAGGACCTAAAGAAGGCATATTGAATTTCATTTTCAATAGTTGCATTCAATCATAGGCATCATATCCAACACATCAGAAGACAAAATCAATAAAAAAAATCTCTAATTAGTTATTCCATTTTTTTGTGGTTTTGTTTTATTGTCACAAATTATTTTTGTTATCACTTCCTTTTGATGATTCAACTTGCCTAATATTTTTCTTCGCCAAACTGCTTGACATGTTGTAGACATGATAACAACATACTCTACTTTAGTAGTACACAATGCGACAATGTGTTATTTCATTGATTACCATGAGACTACACTGAATGCATGATGAAATGTGTATCCAAAAGTGCTCTTTTGTTCGTCAATATTGCCAACCCAATCACTATTTGTGAAGCCAACAAGTTTAACCTTATATGATTTGCATAAAATATCCCATGGTTTATGGTTCCATTGACATACTGTAGTATTTTTATTTACGTGTAAGTGATTTTTCTTTGCTGCCTTTGTGAATCTATTGATTAAAAACACTACATACATAGTATCAGGTGTGGTGGATTTCAAATATGTGATACTGCCAACTAACCTCTTATATAATGTTGAATCCACATTGTTGTTGCAATCCTTCTTGCCCAAATTTAGATCAGTTGCAACTAGAGTAATGGGTTGGTTTACTATTCTTCATTTGAATCTCTTCAAAACATATTTGACATATTTTCCTTGTGAGATGAACAAACCATTTCTTAATTAGGTAACTTCAATTCCAAAAACAATACTTCATTAAATCCAATTCTATCATTTCAAACACCTGCTTCATGGCATTTTTAAACTGTTCAAACAACATATTATTATTACTAGTATAAGATAGATTGTCTACATACGAGTAGACTACTATCATATCTCCTTTAGCATTGGTCTTAATGTATAAAGTATGCTCATATGGGTGCTTTATGAAGCCATTCTCCTAAAAATATGAATTAGTGTAACTATACCAAGCCTTAGGTGTTTGCTTTAACCCATACAAGGCTTTCTTTAAATTAAGCATCTTTCCTTATTCCGCTTCTAACTCATAACTAGATGGCTGGTCTATGTAGGCCTCTTCTTCTAGCACTGCATTCAGAAAGGCATACTAGACATCCATTTGATCAAATTTCCATCCTTTTATGATGCCAATGCAAAAATCATTCTCATTGTGTCAAGTATTGCAATAGGTGCATATACTTCATGATAGTCAATTTCTACCTTTTGTTTATACCCTTTGGCAACTAGCCTTGATTTATGCCTTTTGACATCACCTTAGGCTTTAACCTTGGTTTTGTACACTCATTTCACTAGAATGGTTTTCTTGACTTCTAGAAGATCCATTAGTTCCCAAGATGTATTTTTCTCTATGGCTTCTATTTTATCGTTTGTGGATTTCGTCCATTTGTTTTCTTTAATTTCTTCTTCAAATGAAATAGGATCATATTTAGAAAACTAAGCAAAATCAAAATTCTCTTCATATTCTATTTCATTTCTTGCTACCTCATATTTTTTGTAAGCTCCTTGTCTTTGTTTGCATTCTCATATTGGATATCATTCTTGCAATTAGTGGTGAGTTTGTTGATGAATAAGGGCTATTACCCACATGGGTACTACTAGTGGAAGATGCAACTTGATCCATGCTTTCTCCACTCAAGTCTTTAGACTCAATACTTGTCCCTTGATGACCAATCTTGGAATACCAATTCCATGCTTCTTTTTCCATAAACATCAAATCTATGCTTATGATCAACTTCTTTGTAACAAGGTTATATAGTGTATAGGCCTTTGAATCTTCACTATACCCAATGAATATGCAAGTTTTTGCCCTATAATCTAGTTCTCTTATCTTCTATTTTGAAATATGTTTATATGATATGCACCCAAAGACTCTCAAGTGATAAATGCTTGGTTTTTTTTTCTTCATGGTTCTTGTGAGATCATGTCCCTCACACTCTTTGAAGGCCATATATTTAGAAGATAAACTAAACATGCTACAACTTCTTCCTAGATTTCATTTGATAATGCTTTCAAATTCAATATACTTCTTACCATCTCCATTATGGTCTTGTTATTTCTATATACTACACCATTTTGCTTTTTGTGCAGCAAATTCAAGCCATTGAAAGTCAAGTGACCAAATCTAATATGCCACAACCATCTAGCATTCATTACAACTACATTGAATGAAAGTAGCATTTCACTCTGAATGTTCAAAGGAAACATATTTTTCTCTATGACTTCTATTTCATCATTCATGGCTTTCACCCTTTTTTTTTCTTTAATTGCTTCTTCAAATGAAATAGGATCACCTTTAGAAAACTAAGCAAAATAAGAATTCTCTTCATATTCTATTTAATTTCTTACTACCTCAATTTTTTTGCAAGCTCCTTGTCTTTGTTTGCATTCTAATATTCGATATCATTCTTGCAATTAGTGGTGAGTTTGTTGATGAAGAAGGGCTATTACCCACATGGGTACTACTAGTGGAAGATGCAACTTGATCCATGCTTTCTCCACTCAAGTCTTTAGACTCAATACTTGTCCCTTGATGACCAATCTTGGAATACCAATTCCATGCTTGTTATTTCATAAAATTCAAATCTATGCTTATGATCAACTTATTTGTAACAATGTTATATAGTGTATAGGCCTTTGAATCTTCATTATACGAATGAAGATGCATTTTTTTACCGTATAATCTAGTTCTCTTCTCTTCTCTTTTGAAATATGTTTATATGATATGCACCCAAAGAATATCAAGTGAGAATTGCTTGGCTTTTTGTTGCTCCATGCTTCATGTAGGATCATGTCCTTCACACTCTTTGTAGGATATCTATTTAGCTAATAAACTAAACATGCTACAACTTCTTCCTAGATTTCATTTGGTAATACTTTTAAATTCAATATGATTCTTACCATCTCCGTTATGGTCTTGTTATTTCTCTCTACTACACCATTTTGCTTTTTGTGCAGCAAATTCAAGCCATTGAAACTCAAGTGACCAAATGTAATATGCCACAACCATCTAGCATTCATTACAACTACAATGAATGAAAGTAGCATTTCACTCTGAATGTTCAAAAGAAACATATTTTTCTTTTTCATGTCTACATTTGTTATGTTTCTATCTTCTTTATTTATATAATGCAAGCTCTATTTTCAAAATACATGGTGTGCCTCTTTTGCACAAACTTATCAGCACTAAACATACTATGTTTTAGCCTAGGTACATAATACACATCAGGGATGTGTTTTCTTTCTCCTTGCTTTGTGTATATTATAATCCTCCCTTTGCCATGACAAGTACATTGCTATTGTTTCCCATCTTCACTTTAGGTTTTATGGCTTCATCTAGTTGTGAGAACATTTTTCTATATCTAGACATATGGTTAATGTAGCCACTATCTAAATACCATACATTCTTTTGACTCTCTTTATCAAAACAATAGGTTAAAACCATAGACCCATATGAATATTTATTTTTTTCATTATCATTCTTATTGATATAGTGGGCTTCTTACTTATTTTCCCTAGCTATTTTATTTCTACGCTCATAACTATAATGGCCAAATTTATTATAGTAATAACATTGGATTTTAGATTTATCATACCTTTGATTTGAACCTTCTTTTTTATTTTATCAATACCTCTATCTCTTACTTGATGGAAATTATGACTAGTTTCTCCTTTGTTGGAGTAGTTTCATATTCCTCCTCTTTCATGGCCTATTACACTTCTGTATCTATTATTCTATCATTTTCATTGTTGAGAACTTGAAGATCCTTGTTGGGATTCTCCATTTTGTTGTTGTTTCTCAATGAGACTTGTGTTTGAAATGCCTATTCCAATGAGGATTGTATTGTTCGATTTAGCCTCTGCTCATGAGTTTGTAAATAACCCATTAACTTATCCATTGAAAGGGTTTTTAAATCCCTTGATTATTAATCCCTTGATTATTAAATAACAATCACTACTGAGTCAAATCTTGTTGGTAGGCTTCTTAATATCTTCTCCGCAATCCTTTGGTTCTCAAAATTCTTGCTATTCATCCTCATTTTATTGATAATACCCATTGTGTCGGTAAATAAGTCACTCATGGACTCGTCTTCATGCATTTATAGATTTTCAAACTCTCTTCTCAACATCTACAATCACACCAACTTACTTTTTTGGTACTTTCAAATTATTTTAGTAAGAGTTTCCATGTTTTCTTGGATTTTGTTGCTACTACAATTTTGGGAAAGATTGAATCATCAAACTACCTACACAATGAAGAATAATGCCCTCTAGTCCCTCTTTAAATTATACTTGAATAAACCTTTCTCATCTTGATAAAGAGTGATCAATGTTGTTGCATCTATAGGTTTTGCATACCCATTCTCCACAAGGTCCCAAAGCTATTGTTACCCAATTAGGATCTTCATATGAATGCACTAGCAATAATAGCACTTGCTATTGAATCATGCAATCTATAGTTGTAATGGCCTGTTGTTGGATGTCATTGTTTCTCCAATACTCCCACTAATAACTTAGGATTTGATACCAATCTGAAAGGAGATTTAATGATGCACTTCCTATTTATCAAAAAAATTAAATCGAACCTTACATAATATATCAAGGTAATTGTTGGGCACTAAATTGCATCAAGTTTTACACAATACTGTGGCTATCTATCTTCCTATTTCTATCCAAGCTTGGACCCGATAGCTATAGCTCAACATTCAACATTGGATGGACCAAAATAGGGTTTTTGATCCAAAATCTAGAGTAGGCTGGTTCCTTGTCAACTTAAACAGGATGTTGACACAATTATTCTCACTTAGGGTTTGAAGGTTAAGGTAATAAAAGGTTAGGGTTAGAGAAATGTGAACAATCGTGGATAGATATGCTAACAGCATTGCACCACAATAAAAAGCTCCAAAAAACTAACCCAAAGGCACATAAATCATACCAACATTATCTCAAATTGGATGATTCTTCATTCATTAATGTACAATAGCGAAATATTGTAGAGAATGATTTCAATATCCAGACAATGATAATCCAAATAATAGAATTCACCAATATCTAGATTCTACATAAATGCACTATCTAACAATAAAGATCAATCTTAGAAGTAGATTTCAATTACTTTAACAACTAGTAATCCATTAATTTGGTACAAAATAACCACTTAAGTATTCATAAAAATGCAGCTAAAGAATTCAAATCTCTGATATCAAACATGAAAATACAAATTTTGAGGCGAAGATCAATGTAATGATACTTCCATAAGCTCTTGGGAATATTTACAGTAGCATAGGAAAACACACTAGAGTCGACCCTTAAAAATGAGGGTTCAACCTCTATTTATAGTTTTTATAGAAATTAAAATTACAAGGAACATTACAAAGATCAAAATTTGACAGTGTAGCAGGGAGTTCTTGCTAGAATTTGCTTATTGGTACACCCTCAAGGAAATCCGTTGAAAGTTATCTGCCATGGTAGCTCAGGACCTCTACAACTTGCTGGCCATTTGGTGCAAACTAGAGTTTAGGCCATTGGATATTATGCATTGCCATTTATCCTTCTTGGAAGCCATATATTATCATTGATCTAAAACCACTTTTGGTTCTGTCTTCTTGAAAACCCTCGATTCTTTGGCTTCCTCTCCAATTAATTGTTTCGATCCTAGTGAAAACTTATCTTTAAATACCTCAGATTCTTTGACACAATCTCCACCATTTATCTCTCCCATCATATGGCTATGAGTCATTTAGATATGACCTTCTTATAATGGTGGGGAGAACATAGTGTCATTCTGCTTTAAAATTTTTCTGACGTCATCCTTCTATCTTTAGAAACTATCAATCGTAAATTTGGATTCCAAACGACTCTAAGGCTAAGCGGGATTGAATCCACTCCTTATTATTCATGTTTCTTTATAATCCACAAGTCATTCACCAATCCACACAAAAATATTGATGACATCATCCTTTCTTGAAAATTTTTGTGGATTCCATTCTAGGTAGAGAAAGTGCATTGGTGCATGATCATCAATTCAGACCCATCACAATGCAAAGTGACTCTTTCTCCATTCCACTTGTTTTTAGAATAACACATTACTTATCATAATTTTAGAAGGAAGATAGTCGATATCACCTTTCATTGTGAATCCACATTTACTTTGTTAACAACAATTTGCCTTATCACCATTATGGGTGAAAATACTCTGTGTGTCCTCTGAAATTGGGTGTTTCAACACTTAGCCACTCGTGAAGTATGCAAAATATTGAGCCGTCACCAATCCACACTTTTTTTCTGCTGATGTCATATCTTCTTGAAAAAATTTGCAGATTCAAGATGCATCACTAGTCTGAAGCCATAGACGAAGGAAATCTTTCGAAATGGCTTCAAGCATGAAAAATTGACCAAGTGTCAGGTAGGCTCGTGCCTCCTATCGCGGATTGGCTCCAAAATATACTATAAGGTGTGCAAAATGAGGACTTTATCCCTTGGGCAAAATTTGCAAAATTTTCCTAAGTATGTGGCCATTTTGGGCCTACATTCTAGTGCTTCCTGAGTGGATTTGCTTGCAAAGCCAATCAAACTCAGAGTCTTATCCATTGGGTCTTAGGAGTTAGTCATACTTATCTTCAAAAACATACTTTACAGAATAACTTCTATATAAACACTACTCTCTAAAATTTTTAACAATCTTCTTAGAGAGTAAAGGTTCATATCGAAGTGATGCCAAAAATACATAGAACTCATCCACTCATATAGAGATTGTGTCTAAAATACAAGTCTTGCCACTGTATTAAAAAACCAAACACAAATATACTCCTTTTATAAGGCCTTATTTCAAGAAATGCGTTCACACAAAAAATTGTTGCTTTGTAGGCTTCATGCCTTTATTTTTTATTTTTAAGAATTTGTCAGGGTAAAATAAAAAAATACAAAACTTGTGTATATGTACAAAACAAAAACAAGCTAAGTATGGGACCCTTATGGGCCTGTAATCACTCCATCCTGCTCCCCTTCTTCATGTGCCTCTTGTTCTTCATGGGCATCTTATTTGGCCTCTTCTTCATTCTCTTCTTCTAGAGTAGGCGTTCACCGACTCATTCCTCTAGAAGTATCACCAAACAACTAAACCATCAATTTTAAAGATTGTAGAGTCTGTTTCCAGGCTGCTTCATAGGGGTTTTATGTTTCTTTAAGCTACTTATAGATGTATTGTAACTCTCCAATATCTTCATAATTAGTATAATTCCCTATATTTACCATATCTTCCATGAGATAACTCAACCGAGTAAAATCAATAATCAATTGGACAACTTGCTCTTGGGGTAGTGGCTCTTCTAGAGGATCTATTCCAGAATCATCCTATTAATACTCATCAATGCTCTACTATATCTCTTCAATGGATAACAAGCTATGATCCTCCATCCATAGGCCTTTAAATCCAACCTGAACCATTTCTTTGTTCAATTCAACATCCTTAATCACCCTTTCAATCCTCTCGAACAACAACCAAACTCTTTGAAGTACCCTGTGCTTTTTCACCACTATCTTGGTAGCAACTCTGGTGAGATTTCATTATTTATTAGGAATAGGTTTAATGGAATCACCGATTTTTCTATCAACCAACTTGTATATTTGTTCTTCCAAAATCACCATAGGTTGCAACTCTCTAGTGATCTGATCTAGCTCTTTTTGAATATTGGAGAGCAGGTGACTAGCATCATCAAGATAATCAGTAACAAGTTGAAGCCCTAAACATTTCTCCTAGACCTCAAAAAGAAACTCTTTCCTAATCTTCTTTAGCTCATTCTTAGAAAATCCTAAAGGCTTAGTTTTCTCAATTTGAAGTTGATCCTTTAAACTCTGATTTTATTTCATCTGATCTTCATTCAGCTTATTTTGCTCTTCTAATTGGTCCTTTAGTTTATTGGCATATTTAAATTTATCTTTCCAACCCTTAGCCTCTTTTATCAGAGCCTTTTCCACCTCCTTTTGATTACTCAGACTCTTCTTGAGCTTCTCAACTTGTTTCTCCAATTTTTTCACACTCTCTCTGACTATATCATTTTTCACATAGAAGGTATCCAAATGGAATTTTGTTATAATCATCTCATCTTCATTAGGAAGCTTCTCAATATCTTCTGTGACCTCCTCCACTCGATAATATTGAATAGTGATTTTAGTTTTGGACTTGCTTAGTAATGGATTCATAGATCTTGGTACTCTATGTCTAGAGACAGGATCATCATACATGCTTCTTCTTCTGACAACCATCCTACTAGAAGGCTTAGCAAGCTTCTCTACCCAGTAATCATTTATACTCTGAGTGGTTATCTGTTCTTTTGAAACAGTGATAGGTTTTGAAATAATAACAACCATAGGATATGAAGATACCAAAAACAAAAGGGTGGACTGAACTAGTGATGATGGGGGTGTGGATACAGTTACAACAGCTTCTATGAGAATAGTGGACTCTATAACTACTGCTACTGTTGTTGATGGTAAACTCATGGAAAAGTGATGCAAGACTAACAATAGGATGGATGGATATACTTGGAACACTGTGTACCATTGATGGTGGTGATGAAAAAGATGGAAGTGAAGCAATGGTAGACGATGGAGTGGAAACCTCAGATGCAGAAGATGGAATTTGAGGTGGTTGTGATGAAACAGAAGTTACTTGTACCTCCATGGCTATTGATGGACTAGTGGAGGGAGAAGGCATGCTTGTCATATCTTATTTATTAGAAAGAGAGGGATATTTATTTGGGGACTCATGAGGATGAATAGGAGAAGAGGGATTAGAAACCATACCTTCACCTAAAAATTTAGGGTGCTCATATTATACCTTATTTTATTGATGTTGCTCCTAATTAATCATTTCTTCTGTAGCAAATTCAACTACCTCTTTTGTAATCTCCTACATATCCAATTTTTGTTTCTTTGAAATTTCTCTCTCCTTTATTTCTAGAACTCTTAGTCCTTCTATGAACCAATTTAAAGGCAACCATCTCACTCTCAGATTCCTCATTTAATTCATTTCCTTGCACAACTCCAAAAAGTAATGTTTGCTCAGAAACATGATGTAATTCAATTGATGTTGTAGGGGTAAAAGAAAAGGGTTTGTACTTAAAATTTTCATCCTTATTATTCCAATCAATATCTGTGTCTAGAGGCCATGCTCCAAGGGCTAAGTATTTATGCCTAGATGTTGTCTCAATAACTAGGGTACTAATAGTTTTTTCTTTAGAATATTGTATTTTACTCATCAACTTAGCCCCCTTAGGAAAATTTTCCACCTACTCAATGGTAGGATGAAACATTTTCAGTACCTCAGCCACTGTCAAAGGATTTTATAGCTCTACTTGTTGAGTTTCTTGATATGTAGGTTGAGGTAGGGATTAAGAGGAATTTTGTGGTTTTTCATCTGTCAATGTTGTGTTTCTGACATCCTTTTATCTCCAGGTTCTAATATTTTTATTATATCTCCTTGAAAATTATTTATCAATCTTCATCCCAAACTTGGACTTGGGCTTTCCAATTTCAATCCTCATTTTCCACCAATCTGTTATCTTTCCTACATTCTATGGTCCCTTTTCCTCCTCTTCTTCTTCTTCTGCAATCTCTTCCTCAAGCGAAGGATCCTTTTTCTTTGCAGAATTAGCCTTAAGCGGAGGATATTTTTCTTTGTAGATTCAGCTTAAATACTACTAATTATAGCTTCTGTAATCCGATCAATTGGCTTCTTGTTATCAAAATCAACAATCTGCTCATAAAAATCCAACCATGGGGGAAACTGACCCATATTTGAGACATTCCACTCTAAAAGAGCAGTCTCATCATTGTTTATGCCTTGTTCAAAATGAGCCTTGGGCCTCTTTTCAAATTTATAGGCCTTATCTCCATTTAGGGTATTATTTCTTGCAGTAAAAATACCATCAAGGTCATTGCTCCATATTTAGAGGATATAAAATAGACCTAAGCTATCAAGGTATTGGTCAATTTGTTGGCTTTGTCCCTTCTTAGTGATGGTAATGCCATCCATAGTGCGGTGGGTAAGTAAAGACTTTCTCTTCCTTCTAGAACCGTAGTTTGCATCAATGTACTCCACATGCCTTAAATATTCTAGGGCAAATAGCCTCTTTGTAACAAAGTGGGGTAGGAGGAAAGGTTTACTCATGAAACCATACAATTTGATGACTGTGCCATCGATTAAAAAATATCAATCAACTTATTCAACACCCTTTGTTCCCAAAATCTTCTTAGCCTGGGGTGGTAATCTTGGGCACCTTCCATACATTATTTTTATGGTAGGTCCCAAAAATTATAAATTGAATCTATAATAGGAATCACTACTCCTCAAATGACTTGTCCAATAATAAAATGGCAAGGGCTCCCCATCATTGGTTTTATCCTTGACCAAAATCCATGACATTATGTATTTGGTGGCAGCATAGAAAATCCACACCAGACTTGAGAAATACCAAAAACTAGGAGCATCAATACCCCTTTTCATACTTACTAGCTGCTCATGTATCCTTTGTGTGAGAAAATATGGCCAGTCAAAATAAATCACTCTAGTCCCCTTCTTTCCCGCATCTTTCTCATACATTCTTTCATTAGAAATACAGTATGCTGCGGTAATTTTCCAACCATGTACCATTCTATCAGATTCTAACCCATCCATGCAATCCAACATAGAAAATAATTTTGGATTCGTGAATTCATCAATATGAATAGAAAATTTTGGCATTTTGTCTTCCTTCCTAATCCTTCTAAAATTAAGACACATCCATTTTTATATAGCCTCCTTTTATAATGTTACCATTGTAGTATAAGCCCTAACAAAATATGCTATGTTAAATGGTATGGGCTTTGAGGGTGGTCCTGCTTCTACGGTGAATAATTCATAGCAAAATTCCTTTGTAATTGTAAATAGGGGAAAACCTTTAGAGGTTTTAATTATTATATTTTCAGAATCATAGAAATGAATCATAGTAGAGACTAATTCGGGGTAATGATGTATAGAATCACAGATATAGGATAACAAGAAATATTTTATAGCTATGGTACCTAGTCGACGCCTTGGTTGTCCTCCAAAATATGGGAATTAAAAACCTGTCTTTAGATGGGTCCTCCTTACTCTTGTCATTATTGTGTCCACGACTCGTCTAGTTTGACGTAAAGCTTCGTTCTCTCCGTAATTCATAGTAAATTCTTCAAGGTATCACTATGCCTTTGTATCGCTCTGGGGATGTAAATTGCTACCAAATGAGCCTCGTGTATGTATTTTCATAATTTTTATTTTTTGGAATGTGCATACCTTTTGCCATTAATGCATTTGTTGCACGACCTCCCCAATAGCACAATTTCTAACTTCTAATCATTCCCTTAAGTGGGTCAATGATGGAATTCTTTATTTTCATTGGTTGAAATTTCAAATTTTCCTACCACCTCACTGCACCCCTTTGGCTACTCTTTGGTTATGGTGCGATTTTGTTAGCATTGAATGCGGTATTCTTCACTGGTCTCCATGTGTCGCGGTTGAATTTGCTGCTTAATTTTACTTTGATTTTGAAACTAGTGGATTAAGAGCCCTTTGAGTCTGATGACACTTAGAAAAATTTATACGCAAAATTTCGTCTTGATTCCGGTTCAGCTTATATTACCTTTGGAAGGTTTCCGTCTTGGGAACACACTTGCTCTCCTTTGACTATCGACTCTCCTTTCGTGTGAGATAGAAACCTTTATACCATTCTATAGGGATCTAGTGTATTCTGATGCGGATTCAAGAGCGCACACCGTTTCAGAAGGATTTATATATAATTAAGTGCCGAATGGAACTTTACTGTGCACTTAGTCCATACTTAGTCATTTTTTGCAATTTTTTATTTTTTCAAGATTTTTCAGAGAAAATCGATTACAAAGTGTAGAAATAAATTAAAGTACAAAGTGAAGAAAGGAGGGAAAATAATTATACAATGTATATACATATGTTATAGTGAACTCACTCCTTACACATAGTAGAGTTTAAGGTGAAAACCTTTCACCGAAATTGGTTGTATGTTTCCATCCATATATTCTAGCTGAAATACATTAGACTCCTTAGCTTCCACTATTTTGAAAGGACCATCCCAAAAAGAATAAAATTTTTCATGCTTGCCTAGCTTTGATCTATTAACATTCCATCTAAGAACTGAATCTCCAACTTGGAAATTTTTGAATATGGATTTCTTATCAAACCATGCTTTAATGTTTGATGAATGATTTTGAAAACTATCATATGCCTGAGCTCTACTTTCTTCCAATTGTAGCAAATGTGTCAACCTAGTTTTCATGGGATCTTCCTCTGACTCTTCTTTTGAATAGACTAGCTTGGTGGGATGTATTTACACGTCATATTTTTATATTTTGGTAATCTAGACAACTCTTTTATCCCCTAGATCACCCTGCAGCATAAAAATCCTTACATCAGGATGAACCACATATACCAGGGTCTTGCTCTGTACCAAATACTACCTGAACTTCTTCATTGACTTCATCACATCAAATACTTGTCTTTCAATAAAATTGTATTTGACCTGATAATAATGAAGTGTCTGGCTCCAAAATAACACAAGATGTTCCTCTCCTTGATCATATTTATGAGTAAGCACTAAGGCATAAATTTCTTCAGCACCATATGCATAAAGATTAAAATATTTACTAAAATATGGATTTACCAACACTGGGGTTGTTGAGATGGATTTTTTGATAACCTTGAAAACTTATTTCCTGACTTCAGTCCACTTGAACTCGGACTTTTTCTTGAGTAGATCAAATATAGTCCTTACTTTTTGTGCAAAATCAGTAATGAATTTCTTGATAAAATTGATTTGGCATAGGAAATACTACAAGGTATTATTTGTAGGTAACGGAAGACCAATAATTGACATGATTATGTCTGGGTCTATGGGCATGACTTATTTCGAGACCACATGACCTAGTATCTTTCCTTCATGGAATACAAATATTGACTTATTAGGATTGAGTGAAATACCAAATTCTCTGCACTTATGAAAAACTTACTCCAAATGTGAGATATTATCCCTTTATGTAGAGAAAACACAGTCATGTAATCTAGGTAAATCATAATAACTTTATTGATCAATGCTCCAAAGGCATAGTCCATGGCTCTCTAAATTTAGCTCCTGCATTGGAAAACCCAAAAGGCATTCTCTCGTAGGCAAATGTACCCCATTTTGTGGTGAATGTTGTTTTATACTAGTCTTCATCCTTCACCCAAATTTTGTTGTATCCAGAGTAAACATCCAGTAGTGAGAACCTCTCTGCTCATGCCACTACCTGTAATATATGATAAATATGAGGGAGGGGGTAGTGATCTTTAAGGGATTCTTGGTTCAAATTTCTAAATTCTAGACACAAGTGTATATCCCCATTCTTTTTCCTTACGGGTACCAAATTGGCTACCCAATTAGAATGTTTAATTGGGTATACGATATTAGCCTTTAAAAAATTTAAGAGCTCCTCTCTCATAATGGCCTCAATCCTCATATTGATTGGCCTCTACTTTTTCTTGAATGGTTTTGCATTAGGATCTAGCTCAATAGTATGTTGGATGACCTTTTTGTCGTACACCTTGAGGTCCTCATATGACAAAACCACAATGTCTTGGTATCTTAAGCATAAATCTTTAATATCTTTTGCTTCCTCTGGTGAACATTGGAATCCAACATTGAGCTTCTTTTCTATACCTGCCTCAACTTCTTTATAGATTTTTCATTGACCTTCATGGCTTTGACCTTCTTTTTGTCTTCATTATCAAATAAACTCTCAAGGGTGACCAATCCTCTAGGGATATGATTATTTCTTAGTTGGATAATGTATTTCTGATCAATTTATTATGAATCCTCTTATTGGATAGTAGAGAGACATGCTTATCTCACCAAAAAGTTAACTATTTGTTCATCACTTTCAAAAACTTGCCAGATAATCTACTTGTCTGGTACTATAGGCCTGAAAATAATTTTAATTCCCTTGGCCTTTTTGCTTCCAAATTCTACATAAGGGTTGAAGTTATCTCCATTTTTTTCTAATGAATTAGCCAGGGTATTATTTTCTCTAGGAATAAAATTTAAATTCAGAGTATCAAATGATTACATTAAATCCCATACCCTATTTCTATAAAATTTTAAGTAGTGATGCTTATTGTTGCATCTATTTCTTATTTGATGGACTATAAACTCAGAATCACCATATATGTTCAAAATATTAATGCCCATGCTATTTTCTTGTATTAATCCAAGATACAGGGCCTCACATTTTGCAGCATTGTTAGTACATGACCATGTCAGTCTGTAAGCAAAATTCTTTTTTCATTATGATTGGGATTGCAAGACCACACCAGCTCCTGCACCATTTTTGCATTTAGCACTATCAAAGTTCATGACCCATGTTTATTTCTCTCTTAGATATTGGTTGGATATAGGAAGGATTTTTCTCTTTGATTTAGTTGAAATGCTATATGTTCCCATACTAGTTACGAACTGACTATAATCTTCTCTAAAATGCAACTTATATTCAATGTCCAGTTATTCAATGTTTTCCACTAGCTCAAATTCTTCAAAGGGATTAATATTGCACATATCCTATTCAATATTTTCAATATGATAAGCTACTAGTTTCTCAGGTGTTATCCTTATCCTCTTTCCTTTGAAAGTAATACCATGCTAGAATAATGCATTTACATACATACCCCTAGATTTGCAATAAATTCTCTTGAGAGACATAATCCAAAATAGGGTTCTAAATTAACCACAACTATCTCTTGCACTATTGTCTCCTTAGGGGCTCTGTGCAACCTCATTAGTACATCCTTAATGACTCCAACTGTCTTGATAGGTGTCCCTTGCACTAGCTTGGTAGGATGTATTTCCATGTCATATTCTTAGATTTTGGTAATCTAGCCAACTCTTTTATCCCCTAGATGACCTTGCAGGATAAAATTCCTTACATCAGGATGAGCCACATATACCAAGGTCTTTCTCTGTACCAGATACTGCTTGAACTTCTTCATTGACTTCATCACATCAAATACTTGTCTTTCAGTAAAATTGTATTTTACCTGATAATCATGGAGTGTCTGTCTCCAAAATAACACAAGATGTTTCTCTCCTTGATCATATTTTTGAGTAAGCACTGGGGCATAACTTTTTTCAGCACCGTATGCATAAAGAATAAAATCTTTACTAAAATATGGATTTACCAACACTGGGGTTGTTGTGATGGATTTCTGGATAACCTTGAAAACTTGTTTCCTGACTTTAGTCCACTTGAACTCGGAATTTTTCTTGAGTAGCTCAAATATAGGCCTTACTTTCTGTGCAAAATAAAAAATGAATTTCCTAATAAAATTGATTTGGCCTAGGAAATACTACAAGGTCTTCTTATTTGTAGGTAAAGGAAGATAAATAATTGACTTGATTCTATCTGGGTCTATGGCCATGCCTTCTTTTGAGACCACATTACCTAGTATATTTCCTTCATGGAATACAAATAATGACTTATTAGGATTGAGTGAAATACCAAATTCTCTACACTTTTGAAAAACTTGCTCCAAATGTGAGATATTATCCCTTTATCATGGGAAAACACAATCATGTAATCTAGGTAAATCAGAATAACTTTATTTATCAGTGATCCAAAGATATAGTCCATGGCTCTCTAAAATTTAGCTCCTGCATTAGACAACCCAAAATCCATTCTCTCGTAGGCAAATGTACCCCATTTTGTGGTGAATGTTGTTTTATACTAGTCTTCATCCTTCACCCAAATTTGGTTGTATCCAGAGTAACCATCCAGTAGTGAGAAACTCTCTGCTCATGACACTACCTACAAGATATGATAAATATTAGGGAAGGGGTAGTGATCTTTAAGGGATTCTTAGTTCAAATTTCTAAAGTCCACACACAAGTGTATATCCCCATTTTTTTTCCTTACGGGTACCAAATTGTCTATCCAAGTAGAATGTTTAATTGGGTATATGATCTTAGCATTTAAAAAATTTTAGAGCTCCTCTCTCATAATGGCCTCGATCCTCATATTTATTGGCCTCTACTTCTGCCTGAATGGTTTTGCATCAAGATCTAGCTCAATAGTATGTTGGATGACCTTTTTGTCATACACCTTGTGGTCCTCATATGATCAAACCACAATGTCTTGGTATCTTAATCATAAAGCTTTAATATCTTCTGCTTCCTCTGGTGAACATTGGACTCCAACATTGAACTTATTTTATATACCTACCTCAACTTCTTTATATATATTTTTGCTGACCTTAATGGCTTTGACCTTCTTTTTGTCTTCATTATCAAACAAACTCTCAAGGGTGACCAACCCTCTAGGGATATGATTGTTTCTTAGTTGGATAGTGTCTTGCTAATAAATTTCTTATGAATCCTCTTATTTGATAGTATAGAGACATGCTTCTCTCACCAAAAATTTAACTATTTGTTCATCACTTTCAAAAACTTCCTAGATAATCTGCTTGTCTGGTACTACAGGCCTAAAAATCATTTTAATTCCCTTAGCATTTTTGCTTCCAAATTCTACAGAAGGGTTGAAGTTATCTCCATTTTTTTCTAATGAATAATCTAGGGTATTATTTTCTCTAGGAACAAAATTTAAATTTAGAGTATCAAATGATTGCATTAAATCCCATACCCTGTTTCTGTAAGATTTTAAGTAGTGATACTTACTGTTGCATCTATTTCTTACTTGATGGACTATCAACTCAGAATCACCATATATGTTCAAAATATTAATGCCCATGTTGTTTAATTGTATTAATATGAGATACAGGTCCTCACATTTTGTAGCATTGTTAGTACATGACCATGTCAGTCTGTAAGCAAAATTATTTTTCCCTTATGATTGGGATTGCAAGACCATACCAACTCCTGCACCATTTTTGCATTTAGCACCATAAAAGTGCATGACCCATGTTTATTTCTCTTAGATATTTGTTGGATATAGCAAGGATTTTCCTCTCTCATTCAGTTGAAATACTATATGTTCCCATACTAGTTTCGAACTGACTGTAATCTTCTCTAAAAGGAAACTCATCTTTAATGTCTAGTTCTTCAATGTTTTCCACTAACTCAAATTCTTCCAAGGGATTAATATTGCACATATCCTATTCAATATTTTCAATATGATAAGCTACTGGTTTCTCAAGTGTTATCCTTATCCTCTTTCCTTTGAAAGTAATTACCATGCTAGAATAATGCATGTACATACATCCCCCTAGCTTTGCAGTAAATTCTCCTAAGAGACATAATCTAAAATAGGGTTCTAAATCAACCACAACTATCTCTTGCACTATTGTCACCTTAGGGGCTCTGTGCAACCTCATTAGTACATCCTTAATGACTCCAACTGTCTTGACAGGTGTCCCATCCAGTTGTAACACTCCAGGACAAGATCAAGTATACTCCATACCCATATCCTCATAGACTGCCTTAGACATTACTATAGTTGATGCTCCTGAGTCAATCATACAATTTCAAACAACCCAACCTTCCATTTTTAAGGATATGTAGAAAGGGGAAGGCTTATTCTTTAGAACAACAAGTGTCATTTATTTCTTTTATGATGGCATACTAAGTATTATGGTGGCAAACCTATTTTATGGATTTTTACTGAGGGAAGCTTTAAGCAGGTCAATCTGACTAGGAGTGAACAAAGTGTCATAGAGACTAAATTTTGATAAAATCCTCCTCATATCTTCGATAATGTTGTATTTTGAATTAGTCATGGAGAGCTTTTCCAACCCTCTTTCTGGTTCACCATATCTTCTTTTATAATGTTGGGTGGCCTCTAACCTTTGTCTTTTAGTAATATAGGGTAACCTAAGCATTTCTTGATCTTCACCTTTAGATATCAGTTAGTATCCCTTTGCTTCCTTTTTCAGTATCTTAGGAAGACTATTTGTCTTCTCCTTTTCCTTAGTTTGAGGAATAGGGAAGGTGTCACTACTTTAAGGGATGGAGTTAGCTTTCTTCTGAGAAGGGACTTGGAGTTGCCCCATTTTTTAAGGGTCTATTTCTAAATATTTCTTTCTAGACCTTGCCATAACCGTAATTTGGCTTTACCTAGCCAGCTCTTTTCCAACCATGATTTGATCAAGGTGCCATAACACATTAGCTCTCCCATTTTTATTCTTTTTAGCTTGATCCATGGCTTGTTGAACATGGTGTTGATACATCACACAAGACTATGAGTTATGGGGGTCATTGCATACTAAGCACAAGACATTCAAAAGAGTAGCATCCGAAGAGCATTCTGGATCCTCATATGTTGTATTCACCCTAACCCAGTACTGTTACTATGACCGGGTCTCTGATATTTGTTTACATATGGAAATCTCCTCTATTATGACTTTTCCTGGTCTTTCTTTTCTATTGAATTCATTCTGTTGCTCAGAGTTTTCAGAGTATTTTATATATCTAAAATAACAAAAACCTCTTGAGATGGTTGAGAAGGAAGGGGAGGAAAAGGGGTTGCAAAGGATATAGGCTTTGGTTGAGGGATGACATTCATTTATGGATATGGATATGATAAAGAAAGAGGGTTCGTGTGAGAGGGGTTTGTGGATTGAATTTTGCTACTAGTGGTTTTTGAGTTGTAATGTAGCACAATTTTGGGGGGAAGCCTCACTACATTGATTAAGATATTTTCAGCATGAACATATGCATTATAAACTTGGAGGAAGGTTTCTAATCCTGATTATTATGTCTCCAGTCCTAAATCTTATCCAAGATATTGGATATAATACATATAAGCCAAACATGTAGCTGTTATGGTAGTGGGGGGAATTACTTTCCATGTTTTGTTAAATATCAAATTGAAATCTAGATAGTTTATTGCTGGTTTTTTTTGCATGGATTTAAACTGATTAAGCAAAGAAAAAGGGTCAGCAGATTTGTTGAATTCTTCCACAAAAGGCTCTGCTAAATCTTACCAAGAAGTGATGGTATTATCTTCCAAAGTTCTAAAACAATGTAATATCTTCCCTTTCAAGAACAAGACTAGAATCCTTACAATAATATCTTCTTCTTTTATGTTGTGGATTGTTGTCAGGTTCAAGATATACTGATAGTTCTCATAAGCTATTTTCCTAAATCTATCATAAGTTGGAATAGCTTTAGATACAGATTGGGGAATGACATTCATTTGGGCTAAGCTTAGAGGACCAACTGTATTCCAGTTGGGATACTTCTGTAATTTCTAATTAGGAGTTGCATTCTGTGCCATATTTCCTGCTATAGGTCTTATTGGGGGAACTATTGGATTTTCTTCTAGAAAATCTTCCTCTTAGATGAAATATTGATCTAAATTTTTGGCAACAACAACCCCTCTATAAGGTAACTCACAATAAAAGTAGGAATTAGGGTTATTCCTTTTGAAAGACCTGATATACATGAAAGGACATTTGTCTACAGGGATAGTTCTTTTTTATGGATATAATGACCAGGGAGTCACCAGGTGAACTTGCTCTTTTTTGCTTATAAGGTCAAGACAACTCACCAAAGCTTGATTCCTTCAAGTCGAGATAATAATAACTCATTTTATGGGTTTCGTGTTCCTTGTGAACTGGTCCCATCGGATGTGTCAAAAACTATCGGGCACTAAATTGCATCAAGTTTTATTCAATACTACGACTGTCTATCTTCCTATTTTCTATCTAGGCTTGCACCCGATAGCTATAGCTTAGCACTCAACATTGGATGGACCAAAACAAGGTTTCTGATCCAACCTCTAGAGTAGGTTGGTTCCTTGTTAACTTAAACAGGATGTTGACAGAATTATGCTCACTTAGGGTTTGAAGGTTAAGATGAGAAAATCTTAGGGTTAGAGAAATGTGAACAATAGTGGACGGATAGGCTAACAACATTACACCACAATAAAAAGCTCTAAAAAACTAACCCAAAGGTACATAACTCAGACCAACATTATCTCAAATTGGATGATTCTTAATTCATTAATCTACAACAGAGAAATATTGCAGACAACGATTTCAATATTTTGAAAATGATAACCCAAATAACAGAATTCACCAATATCTAAATTCTATAGAAATGCACTATCTAAAAATAAAGATCAATCTGAAAAGCAGATTTCAATTACTTGAATAGCTAGTAATCCATTAATTTGGCACAAACTAATCACTTAAGTATTCATAGAAATGCAACTAAAGAATTTGAACCTCTGATATCAAGCATGAAGATATAAATTTTGAGGCAAAGATCAATGTAATGCTCCTTCCATTAGTTCGTGGGAATATTTATAGTAGCATAGGCAAACACATTAAAGATCAAAATTTGACAGTGTAGCAAATATTTCTTGCTGGCATTTGCTTATTGGTACACCCTCCAAGAAATCCACTAAAAGTGATCTGCCATGGCAGCTCAGGATCTCTGCAAATTGCTAGTTGTTTGGTGCAAACTAGAGTTCATGCCATTGGAGATTATGCATCACCATTGAACCTTCTTGGAAGCCACCTACTACCATTGATCTAAAACCGCTTCTAGTTCTATCTTCTTGAAAACCCTCGATGCTTTGGCTTCCTCTCCAATTAACTATTTTGACCCTGGTGAAGAATTGTATTTAAACATCTCAGATTATTCGATGCAATCTCCACCGTTGATCTCTACCATCATATGGCTACAATTCATATGGATATAAATTCTTATAATGGTGAGGAGAACTGCTTTAAAATATTGTTGATGTCATCCTTCTATCTTTAGAAATCGTTGATCGTAAATCTGGCTTCCAAATGACTCTAAGGCTAAGTGATATTGAATCTACTCCTTATTATTCATGTTTCTTTATAATTCGCAAGGCACTCACCAATATGCACAAAAATATTGATGATGTCATCCTTTATTGAAAACTTTTACAGATTCCATTTCGAGCTAAGCAAGTGCATTGGTGCATGATCATCAATCTGAACCCATCACAATGCAAAGTGACTCTTTCTCCATTCCACTTGTTTTTAAAATAACACATTCCTTATCACCATTCTGGAAAGAAGTTAGTCAAAATCACCTTTCATCATGAATCTGCATTTATTTTATTAACATCAATCCACCTTGTCACCATTCTGGGTGGAAAAACTCTGTGTCCTCCGAAATCGGGTGTTTCAATACTTAGCCACTCATGAAGTATGCAAAATATCGAGCAGTCGCCAATCCATACTTTTTTGCTACTGACGTCATCTCTTCTTGAAAAATTTTGCGGATTCGAGACGCATTGCTAGTCCGGAGCCATAGACGAAGGCAATCTTCCAGAATGGCTTCAAACGCAAAAAATTGACTAAGTGTCGGGCGGGCTCGTGCGTCCTATTGCGTATCCGCTCCAAAATACATTGTAATGTGTGAGGAATGAAGACTTTATCCCTTAGGCAAAATTTACAAAATTTTCCTAAGTATGTGGCCATTTTGGGCCTACAGTAATATGAATATCGACAATTTTATAATAGATAAAATTTTGCTCAAATAAAAACACCCAACAACATAAAAATATTAATATTCACTATAATATTAACCTAAGGTTGTTGTCCCAACTTTACAATACTTAGCGAAACTTTTAAACAATTGAAATTTTTAACCGAAATAGGTAGTCCTTTACCAATCGAGATGTTTTTATTGGAAGCATCTCTTTGGATAAACAAAACTTCCAAAAATTAGAAGTATATATCCTAAAACACTTTAGCACATTTTCATTATAAGCGAAAGTCTTTCTTCTCACTAAGAAAAAAATCTTATCGAAGGTTTTCCTTATTTATATGGAAGGATTTCTTATCCTTTGCAAGATTGCAGCTTGTACTTCTCGGAATGGCTCACTTCTCTTTCCACTAACACATATGCTTCTCCTCCATGGAATTGCTTCATCAACTCTCTACTCTTCTTCTCTAATAATTTTCTCCACTTCCATCTCAAATATCAAAGACGTACCACTACAATATCCCTCGTCAAATAAAAAATTTAAAGTAAAGCATGGGTTTTTGAAAGGGTATAGGTCTATTTGTGTAATGGTTTGAACATTGGTCTCTTATACGAGAACAAAAAACATACCATTGTGATGTCCCTAAGTCATAATTATAAGGTAAAACATATGTTTTTAAATGTGTCCAATCTTTTAAAAGACTTTAAACATAGATATTGTAGATAAAAATCCAAGAAACATATAACATTATAATATCCTCATTGTATTAACACATATATTTAATCAATAACCATCAATGTAAATGAAACGATCCACAGGTTTATTGGACCTTTATAGATAAAATAGAAGAGAGAACAACTTAGAAGGTGTTTTTAAACAATGTCTTTTTATTTTCCATACGTCAGAAGCTGATCATGAGTCTGAGTCTTGTCCTGCTCTTAAGCTTTTAGCTAAAGGCGATCCTCCACCTTTCATCTCATTGCTTGTACCGTAAGAAATTGACTCTTAAATTATTTTTGTGAATACCTCGATTGGAAGAAGGAATTCTTCTTATCAGCGTTATGTGATGAAGTTGAGCGATCAAAATCAAAATCAGAAACATTATGTCATTTCGGATGGAAAATTAAATTGCTTAAAGAAGTGGAATTTTAATTGTGTTTTCTTTGATGTTGAAGTCGGACTGTTTGTAATTTTTATTTTGTTTTGTTCGCTTGTCTTTTAAATTATTGTGCAAGACGTATTAGTGTCACTTGTTGAAATTATAAATTTCTAATAATTAACCAAAACAATGAAACAACAGTAAGAGGATGCATGCTTTACAATAAAATAACAGTAACAATTAAATATGTATTTTATAATAATAATAGTTAATGAAAAAAACAACATATACAACACATTATATCAATGATATAATATTTGTTTTTATGTGAGCCTTTCGTAACAAAATTTTAGTTGGTAAACTGATTGTTATGAACGATATCACATAGGTCTAACGAATGCCATAAAACAAGCGAGGAAAGAGGGCATATTTGTTTTTCTTTTGTTTTTTTTGAATTACATGGTAGAATCGGTATTCACTACGAATCTGTATAGGATGTTCAGATTTTTATGACCGTCAATGTATTTTGAGTTGTTCACCCCAAAAGCTGCTAGATAGTTTTTTATTCAATCTGCTTCTATAAGCATCATGCCACAATCATTTAAAACCTTTTACGCCATTGAAAGTACTAGGAAATGGACAAGTTGTTCGGATTTTATGGCCGCCATAGTTTGCATTGTCCGCGCCATAAGCTGCCACACAGTTCTTCGCGCAGTCTGCCCTTATAACCATCATGCCACAATTATTTCAAACCTTTTACATCGTTGAAAGCACTAGGGAAGGGAAAAGCGTTCATTCTGGCGGTCGAACCAATTAGTTTACACATAGGACTTGAAGAAGGCATATTGAATTTCACTTTCAATAGTTGCATTGAATCCTAGGCATCGTATCCAACACATCAAAATACAAAATCAATAAAAAAATCTCTAATGAGTTATTCCATTTTTTTGTGGTTGCGTTTTATTGTCACAAATTATTTTTGTTATCGCTTCCTATTGATGATTCAACTCACCTAATATTCTTCTTCGCCAAACTATTTGACATGTTGTAGACATGACAACAACATACTCTACTTTAGTAGTAGACAATGCAACAATGTGTTATTTCTTGGATGACCATGAGACTACACCTAATGCCTGATGAAATGTGCATCCAAAACGGTTCTTTTCTTCATCAATATTGCCAACTCAATCACTATTTGTGAAGCCAACAAGTTTAAGCTTATATGATTTACATAAAATATCCCATGGTTTATGGTTCCATTGACATACTGTAGTATTTTTATTTGCGTGTAAGTGAGTGTTCTTTGATGCCTTTGTGAATTTGTTGATTAAACACACTACATACATAGTATCAGGTGTGGTGGCTTTCAAATACGTGATATTTCCAACTAACCTCTTATATAATGTTGAATCCACATTGTTGTTGCAATCCTTCTTGCCCAAATTTAGATCAGTTGTAACTAGAGTAATGGGTTGGTTTACTATTCTTCATTTGAATCTCTTCAAAACATATTTGACATATTTTCCTTGTGAGATGAACAAACCATTTCTTAATTAGGAAACTTCAATTCCAAAAAAAATACTTCATTAAGTCTAATTCTATCATTCAAACACCTGCTTCGATCGGTCGCCAATCCACACTTTTTTGCTACTAATGTCGTCTCTTCTTGAAAACTGTTGCGGATTCGAGACGCGTCTCTAGTCCAGAGCCATAGCCAAAGGAAATCTTCTAGAATGGATTCAAACATGAAAAATTGACTAAGTGTCGGGTGGGCTCGTGCATCCTGTTGCGGATCCACTCCAAAATACATTGTAAGGTGTCCAGAATGAAGACTTTATCCCTTAGGCAAAATTTATAAAAAATTTCTAAGTATGTTATAAAAGATAAAATTTTGCTCAAATAAAAACACCCAACAATGTACAAATATTAATATTCACTATTATATTAACCTAAGGTTGTCGTCCCAACTTTACAATACTTAGCGAAACTTTTAAACAATTGAAATTTTTATTGCAAATAGGTCATCCTTTACCAATCGAGATGTTTTTATTGGAAGCGTCTCTTTGGATAAACAAAACTTCCAAAAATTAGAAGTATTTACCCTAAAACACTTTAACACATTTTCATTATGAGAGAAAAGTCTTTCTTCTCACTAAGAAAAAGATCTTATCAAAGGTTTTCCTTATTTGTATCGAAGTATTTCTTATCCTTTGCAAGTTTGTAGCTTGTACTTCTCGGAGGCCTTTTTCCCTTTCCACTAACACATATGCTTTTCCTCCATGCAATTGCTTCATCAGCTCTCTACTCTTCTTCTCCAATAATTTGCTCCACTTCCATCTCAAATCTCAAAGATGTACCACTACAATATCCCTCATCAAATAAAAATTTTAAAGTAAAGCATGGGTTTTTGAAAGGGTATAGGTCTCTTTGTGTAGTGGTTTGAACAATGGTCTCTTATACGAGAACAAAAAAAGATACCATTGTGATTTCCCTAAGTCATAATTTTAAGGTAAAAGATATGTTTTTAAATGTGTCCAATCTTTTAAAAGACTTTAAACATAGATAGTGTAGATAAAAATACAAAAAAATATAACGTTATAATATCCTCATTGTATTAACACATATATTTAATCAATAACCATCCATGTAAATGAGACGATCCATAGGTTTATTGGACCTTTATAGATAAAATAGAAGACATAACAACTTATGAGGTGCTTTTAAACAATTTCTATTTATTTTCCATATGTCAAAAGCTGATCATGAGTCTGAGTCTTGTCCTGCTCTTAAGATTTTAGCTAAAGGTGATCCTCCACCTTTCATCTCATTTCTTGTACTGTAATAAATTGACTCTTAAATTATTTTATGAATACCTCTATTGGAATAAGGAATTCTTCTTATCAACGTTATGTGATGAAGTTGAGCGAACAAAATCAAAATCAGAAACATTATGTCATTTCGGATGGAAAATTAAATTGCTTAAAGAAGTGGAATTTTAATTGTGTTTTCTTTGATGTTGAAGTCGGATTGTTTGTAACTTTTATTTTTTTTTGTTCACTTGTATTTTAAATTAGTGTGCAAGACTTATGCAGATCTGTGGATTACACCATAGATGATTAAAAATTAAAATTATTCCCTTCCAACCTTGATGATTCAGCTTTACACTGGTTCATCTGCTTGGGGATAAAAAAAAACTACTTGGGAATAGTTGAAGAGACTTTTCCTAGATCAGTATCAGGATTTTGGTAAAGCATGACATGCAAGAGAAGAAGTCCTAGATATGACACAAAAGGAAGTGAAATCGAGAGAAGAATATTGGGATAGGTTCAGACTTAAATTGCAAATATCACCCCATTCAAAACTAGGAGATAGGTCCCTAAGAAGTATTTTTTGAAATGACTTACAAATTAATCCTTGGAAGCCTTAAACATGATGTTTGGAGAGGATATTTACCAACATAAAATGGATAATATTTGACAATTGTGCCCAAAAATTTTAAGAAGAAAATGTAAGTTGACCCTTAGAAATGTTAACTAGTCAACCACTATCACTAAATAAGAAATAGGTAATATGCTTGAAGAAATTAAGAGCGATATGTTGTCATCTTTGGCTCTTCAAATGGATACCCTTCTGCTTTAGAAGAAGAAACAGGAGAATGAGGTAACATTGGCCTACTTTTGTCCTAAATGCAAAGACAAACAACCCAGAAATGAGTGTCCAAAAAAATAATTTATGTGTGTTGTGTATAAAAAATATCATAAAACTAAGATGTGTCCATAATTAATGAAATCTAAAGAGCAACCTGAAGTAGCAAAAGCATACTTCATGGGTAATAGGAGAAACTGGTAATAGTCTCCTATGGGTAACAACATGCAATCAGGAATGCCATCTTATGGGGGCAATAATTTCCAAAACTAAGGTCAAGCCCAACCATCCAATATGGGTTGGTATGGGAAATAACCTTGGAATCCATTTCCACAAGGAGTAAATCCTGACAACCCTTACCCTTGGATGCTATACCAGTAGCCTACGCAACAATGGAGAAACCAAAATGCTTGGAATTAGTATCCACAACATCCTGCTCTAGCTCCACTCTAGCCAAGTCTACCTGCACCTCCTACTTCAAGAAATACTTAGTTACCAACACAACCTACAACAAACCCAAAAAACAAACAACAACCAACCTATCAGATAGAAAATTAGATGTACCATATGTATAATATTAAGATATATTGTGATCTAATCCAGTTATGGTCAAGAAAATAATTAGGAGTAGAAGTCACTCCTCTTGTATAAGAAGAGGAACACATAGAAATGGGAAAATGGGAATCACCCCTTACAGAGGAAGTAGAAGAAGAATCAACAATTGTGAATAAAAAATAAGAGGTTCCACCTTTTCCACAAAGGTTGCAAGAACCCAAGAAACCAATACAAATAGAGTTTGATATTCTCTCTAGTTTAAAAAAATTAACAGTCACAATCCCTGTCTTTTAGGCCATTAGAGATATACCTATCTATGGTAAGGCCATAAGAGAGTTGTGCCTCAAGAAACCAGGGAGGAAACCAGCTAAATAAATTAGTTTGGTAGGTCAATTAGCTGACCTTAAGTTAAGAAATACCTACAGCCAAAAGTACTCAAATACAAGAATCCCTATTTTAACTATAAAAATATAAGGCTATATTGGTTTAAAATAGGGGCTGCCATCAATATCATGCCCCAAGAGACCATGCAAAAATTGACTAATCTAAAGCCCATTAAAATTGTGTTGTAGTTGGCAGACAGGTCTACAATACTCCCTGAGAGAATATTAGAAGATATTACTATTACAATGGATACATGGGAATATCCAATATATTTCTTAGTTCTACAATCCAAGTTTGGGTTAGGTGGATGCCCATTAATATTAGGTAGACCTTGGATGGCAACAAATTATGCTTACATAAGTTGTAGATGTGGGAAAATGACCATTTCAAATCGTTAGAATATAAAAATACTAATCATACATCCACCTATACATTCTACAAATTTGTTGGGAGAACTTGAGAATGAGAGTCAAAATATTGGTGGTCTATCAATGGTCCAACTTGTCATGACACTTGATGAGTTGGGATATGAAAATTATGAGGATAAGATGATATCTCACTTTTTTTCAACGATAATCCTCTTGTACTCCTCCTGAGTTGTAATTAGTGGAAGGAAAAGACCACCATATTCAACAAATAGAAGTTGCACCTGGTATAATGATGAACATAGATAACAAGTTGACAATTTAACAATAAACCAAACTAAAACAAGCATTGGAAAAACATCAATATGGCTTTTCTTAGGAGTATTATAATATGAGAGGAATAGCTCCTCAGACTTGTACTCATAGGATATATCTGGAAGACCAGGTTAAACCAATAAAATAATAATAGAGGAGAATGAACCTAGCTATGAAAGAAATTGTCAAAATAGAATTAGAAAAACTCCCTATAGTTGGATTTATCTACCCCATTTTAGATAATGAGTGGGCATCACCATTAGTGATGGTGCCAAAAAAATAATGGAAAGTGGAGAATTTGTGTTGATTATAGGTTTTTGAACAAAGAAACTAAGAAATACCACTTCCATTTACCCTTCATAGATTAGGTCCTTGAGACTTTAGCAAACAAGAAGTATTTTTCTTTCCTGGATGGGTTTAGTGGATACAATCAGATCCAAATAAGGGAAGAAGATCAAGATAAAACCACCTTCACTTTTCCTTGGGGGACATTTGCTTACTAAATTTTACCATTTGGTCTATGCAATGCACATGCCACCTTCTAGACGGTAGTTATAAGAATTTTTTATGATATGATTGGAGAGATTGTGGAGGTATACATGGATTATTTTATTGTATATGGAGAAACTTTTGAAACCACCATAGAAAATCTAGAAAAGATGCTTAAAAGTTGTGAAAAAACTAACATTTCCCTAATCAATGAGAAATGTTATATACTGATGCAAGAAGGAATAGTTTTAGGATATCACCTTTCTATAAATGTGATCAAAGTAAATAGAAATAAAATAGAGGTCATCCAGACCCTACCTACTCCCAAAATACAGAAGGATATACGTAGTTTCCTAGGATCAGTCGATTACTATAGGAGGTTTAGAAAAATTGCTAAAACTCTTACCACATTGTTAACTAAGGATACAAAGTTTATTTGGACTAAATAATGTGAACAAACATTCAACATCTTAAAGGAAAAAGTAATTACTACTCCAATATTGGGAGGTCCAAATTGGACCATAACCTTCCACATATATGTTGATGCATCTAACAATGCAATAGGCTTAGTACCAGGATAGAAATATGGTGATGATTTTTATGCCATCTATTATGTTAGTAAAAATCTCATAGGTGCTTAACTCAATTATATGTCACAAAGGAGTTTCTTGTAGTAATACACACTCTTAAAAAATTTCATCATTATATCACAGGATATCAGGTTTTTATACACACTGATAACTCAATGATAAGATACTTGACAAGAAAACCTGGGATTAGTGGAAGAATTATTAGATGGCTATTGCTTTTCCAAGAATTTGATGTGACAATAGTGGACAAGCCAGGAAAGGACAATGTGGTAGTTGATTTCATGTCCAGATTAACACCTCCAAACTATGCAGCTATAGAGGACCAATTTCTAGATGCACATTTGTTTGCTTTGAATGATCAAATACCTTGGTACGTAGATATGCTAATTATTTAGCCACTCGTAAAGTATCCTCTACACTTTTACCTCATGAAAAATATACTTAAATTGAGAAAAAATAAAATTTTTCATGGATTGATGGGTGCCTATTTAAAACAAGGCCTGATCAGCTCATGAGAAGATGTGTTGTTGGGAATAAAATAATTGAAATATTGAAGGCTTTCCATGATGAACCTTGTGGTGTCCATTTTGCAGGAAGAATGACTACATATGAAGTGTTGCAGGCTGGTTATTACTGGCCTTCACTATTCAAAGATGTAGCCAAGGATATGAGCTAGTGTAATTAATGTTAGAGGATGGGCAAACCTAGTCTCAGAGATGAGATGCCACTCCAAACACATGTCCACATTGAGCTATTTGATAAATGGGGGATGGAATTTGTAGGACCTATTAATCCACAGTCATGAGGTAAGAGGTATATCCTAGTTTGTACTGACTATGTGACTAAGTGGGTTGAAGTGTAGGCTTTGCATGATTCAAAGGGTAAAATTATAGCATATTTCTTGTATTCATCAATTTTTACAAGATTTAGGGTTAATGGAGATCACAATTGATCAAGGACCTCATTTTACTTCAAGGATGATTCAAGAACTCATGCAACAATACAAAATTAGGCATAACAAAACCACTCCCTACCATCCACAAGTGAATGGACAAGTTGAGGTGACCAACCAAGAGTTAGAAAATATCCTAACAAAAACAATGCAACAACATAGGAAGGACTAGACTACTATATTACTAGAAGTAGTGTGGGTCTATATGACCACTTGGAAGACTACTACTAGTTTTACACAATTTTAGTTAGTCTATGGAAAAAGTGCTATGATGCCTATAGAGTTTTAAGTCAAAACACTTAGGACTGTAGTAGAGTTGAATATAAACCTGGATGATGCATATAAAGAATGAATTCATTAGCTTAATTAGCTGGATGAATACCACCTTGATTCTCTGTAGAAAATAGATATCATTAAAAAAAAGGACCAAGTTGCATGATCGCCAAACAAGGCCAAAATGACTTAAAGTGGGAGAATGGGCATTAATATATGATTCCCAATTCTAGGAAAGGAAAAGCAAGCTCATGTAGCATTCGATGGGGCCATATGAAGTGAATAAATTCATCAAAAATAGGGGTGTGAGGATCAAAACAATTGATGGTAGTAACATTACCTTAACAGTCAATGGCCACCACCTGCATCCATACCATATGTTTGAAGCATACATGATTGAGTCTAGATTAGGCATAGGGGAAACCCCAATTGATTTTAATTTTTATCTTGAGTCAGTAATATGTGGATCTAGTCCACATAGTCCCAAAGACAATTATTCTTTCAAAGTTTTATTTTCTTAGTTGTATTTTTGTTTTGCAATAACGATGCCCTAAGTGTAGCTGTTAGGCAACTTGATAAACCTAGGCCTAACAAGCATAGGATCCATGAACCTGCACCTTCCAAGCTTTCTAGAAGAAATGTTTTCAGTAGGATTAGCTTGTCCTCACTTACAAAGGGGGAATACTAAACTTGAATCTACACAAGAATGTTCTGATTGGTCTTTATGGACAATAAAATACTCAACTACCAGTTCAAAGGCGGATGTTGATGTTGTTCTTGACTCTTCAATTAGAGCACTAAAGGGCCTGATCAACCTCACAATGCATATAAGATGAAAATTTATCACCCGTTGAATAAAGAGAAATACCTATTTTTTGTATTTTGATGGGAAAACCCCCTGATTCCAGTTTTACAGTAGAAGGCACATGATTCCCATATTACGATAGAAGGCACCCAATTCCCATACTGTAGAATGGAGGTCCTTGATTCCTGTTATATGGAATAGGGTGCCTAACTTCCAGTATGTTAAGGAGATGGTGCCTGTGTCTCATATTATGGTATACCGACACCCGATTTCTATTTTTTCTAAGAAAAGAGACGCTCAACTTCAAATTTTCGGGATAGTGACACAAAATCTCCTATAAAAAAATTAAAAAATTAAAAAAAAAAAAAATGAGTTTGTATAAAGTTTGTTTTATAAGTACGACACCCGATAGTTAGCTAAGGCATCTAATTCCCATGTTAGGCATAAGATCCTAATTGCTAAGGCACTTGCTTCCCATGTTAGGCATAAGCACATGATTGCTAAGGTGACTTCTTCCCATGTTAAGCAAAGCGCTCGATTCCTAAGGTGGTTGCTTCCAATTTCCAAGGCCTCTATGTGCCATTATTTTAAACGAAGGCGCTTGATTTCCATATGGAAAAGGCACCTAATTTCCATATTTTTTAGTCATTTTCTATCTTGGAAGAATAAAATATTAGCATTGGGATGTGGCCTAAGCCACATTAGCACCCCACGCACGTGCAAAGTCAAATTTGTTATGGACGAAATTAAAAGTTGACATCCACCAAATTTTGAGGAGGGGATGTTTGTCATCCTAAGAAGATACATTTTTCCAAACTTTTATTTTGAATTTTATAGGATGTCTCGAATAAATTCATATTGTAGCTACCAAGAACCAATCATGTGGAAAAGAATTTTTTTTATAGGAAATATGGTCATCATTGTCCATTGTGGTTTGCCTAATCATCAAGCACCAACCAATAGCAATGCACCATGAATATTTATGCATATACACCCACAAAACGAATTTAGGTGCATGATTAAATTTTTATTTTATGTCTATTTTTTTCATACGCATGTGTGTCTATGGAAAAGTGTCAGCACAACCCCCATTATTGTCTTAGCCACCCGAATAAATCCACTTGGCACTGTACTACGTGTCATGACTCTAATTGGTCAATTTCCTATGGTTATCACCTCCACACAATTGGGAACATGCTCGAAGGAAACTTACCATCGATAACCATAAATCACTGTGATTACAATAATTAACTGCCTGCATGCAAAAAAGTAGCTATTTTAGAAACTGCTTAACAGCTACTATAAAGCCACCTATAGAAAGAAACAAACAAGAGTATGAAGTTTTGTAGCAATTCAGGGAGAAAAAATAGAAGCATTGCCAAGTGAACTGTAAACCAAAGGAAAAGCATCGGGGGGAAATCAATGAGCCATGACCTCAAAAAAAGTGAACCTATCGACTGCTTAGGGATTTATGTAGACATGCAAACACAATTTGATGTTGTAGGATAGATGGAGTATTGTCAACTGGTCAGTCAACTGTAGGATGTAGTGGTAGCTAACAAATTTACAACATCCATGAGGGATGGTATCATGCACATGCAGGGACTGGAGATTCTAGTCACCAAAAATTATATTGCCACAATGACGGGTCTCCCTTTGATAGCAGAGCACATGTACAAGAAATATAACCTCATGATATATGTGTAGATATTCTTTGGAGTATCAACTGAGCACCTAACACATGCTGGTTTACACAAATGCCACATTCTAGATATCTAGAAGGTAGTATTCGAATAGATCATGTGATTCTTCACTTGCTCTGGTAGGTAATCCACATTGAATGCAAATTATTTTTTCTTTCTCAATCACATACTACATGGGGAAAAAATCAACTTCCTAGATTACCTTGCATACACCCTCAAGGATGAGGTCAAACGATACTAGGTAGGCACAACATCTACCTTGGCTCACCATGGCTTGATTTTGGCCTTGGTATGATATGCGAAGTCACATAGAGATATGATAGTTGAGGAGATCGATGATACTGATGCAGTTCTAGGGGCATAGAAGAAAGGGAGGTTCCAATTCATGATGAGCAGTTGACCCAAGAAGAGATAGGATGAGAAGAGACAATACCTGCGTCCTAGCCTATAGAAACTACAAGGGAAGTAGGGTAAGCCTCATCCCCTATTTTTCCCTAATTTGATGATTAAACAGGATAGACTTTGTCTTCCACTACCCCTCAATTCAATGATGAGACAAGGCAAGAACTGCCAAGCCTAACATCCATGCCAATTTCCACCAAGACTCGAAGCAAAAGTACGAAGGTGTCTAGGGTTGTTTAGAGCTCATTAGATGATGAAACAATGATCAATAAACTTAATAAGGAATAATACCTAGCCCAAATTTTATAAGATATCTCCAAAGGTCAAACTCCTCAATAGGAGGTTGCAGCAAAAGATTTGCCATAAGAGTACCAAGAGGAAAATTTACAACAATAGTTGTAGATATTGAGAGAGCAGGTTTCCACTTGGGAATCCAAATACAAAGAACAAGATACTGTATTTCAAGATTCCAAGAAAGAGGTTGTGCTGAAGATGCACAATTTGTATCAGAAAATTTGGCAACTATAGGGGCAAATAGGACATTTGCAACTATAGGACAGAGGAGTGAGAGCTGAGCAACCAACCAAAGTAGATGTAGTAGTGAATATTTATGGGGCAACAAAGATGTTCCCTACTGATATAGAAAAATATCAGGAAGAGGAGGCTACAATGGAAGTAGAGCAACCCTGTTCCATATCTCATTTTGTAGAACAAGTACTTTAGTAAGATGAAATTGAGGTTGAGGAACCTCAAAATTAAGAACAAATTATAGAAAAAGGATATGAAGAGGAGAATAAAATTGAGGTTGAAGAGCCTCTTATTTTAGGTAAGGATGAAGAGCTACAACATTCGCTAGCTAATGCAAGGGCCTAACAACCTTAGGAGGAAGAAGTCATTCCATTCGAGCAACAATTTACTGCACAGGAAGAAGAGCCTCAACAACCTACATTTACTAAAAACCAAGAAGCAGAAGCAACACCAACATACCCTGAGATGCAACACATAAAGTTGAGGTTAAAATAAAAACTTTTAAGGGCATCTCAACGAAGACCCAAAACCAGAGCGAGAGTTGCCAAATTGAAGGTATTGGACATTGAATCTGATAAGGAATCATAACTAGATTCTGATGAGGAATGGGAGGTAGCAAAGAAATTATTTTCTACTTAAAAAGAAAATTTCAAGGATCTTAAATAGGAGATTAAGACAAATAAAAAGAATTCGAATAAGACCTTTAAGAAAGCACTCAAAGAAGCTTAAAAAGAGTCTAGAAAGCAAGCCAAGAGGTCTCCCAAGAGAATTCCAGTTGCCCAACCTGATCATTTTTGGAGCTTTTATGGGTTGGTAGGAGATCAACCTTCAAGGATGAAGGCATATTTCATGAATATGGGATTTCTATGTCCTGTGCCACCTGAATATCAGGCATCAAGTAGTATAACCCCTCCGATGGTAAAAATAGAGGTCAAGGATGAACCTGAACTGTACCCAAAAGGGGTTGATTTACCTACATATAGATTTGCCAAAAATTCTAGCATCCCATTTAGCGATGAAGATGTAGTGCCTATGGGTGAAGAGTTACCCTTTCACCATAAGTTATGGAAAATGGCTGAGCCCGCATTCCAGAAGGATGCCACCAGTTTCTCTAGTTACTATTTGAACATTGAAAAAAGAAAGGTGGCCTGGACAAGGGAACCACCGAAGAAAAGAGCAGGGCCAAGTCAACTATTTTGACAAAACAAGCACTAGAAATAGTATGGACAAGAGGCAACCACTCCCAAAGCACCAAAGGGGTGAAAGCCCCGAGACAAGTAAAAATTAAAGATTGTTAAAAATAGAAGGATATAGACCAACAAGGCTTATTGGGATGTTCTAAATAGAACTGGTAATTACCAGTATAAAGGGGCACAAGGACGTGTCACCCCTTAAGCATGGGGTATGATGAGCCCTAAAAATGCTCATTTTTTGTACCTCTTTCCTTATAAAATAGTGGCACTTATTTTATAGATGTACATGTTTTATGAAAATTATATATATTTAACAATTTATTCTACATGTTATTTAATATTTGTCTTTAAGTGTATTTTGTGTAGATTTTGTGGAAATTATTGCATTTTGGCATGTTTTCGTTGAGGTCCCACTCGGACCTGGCACTTGCAGTTTCATGAAAGCAAAACATCTATGGAACATCGATGTGAAGTATGAATTCAAGTGCCCAATTCTCTTTGAAGCGCATGACTTTTGTTCGACACTTAACTATTATGTGCTTGCTTCCCGTTAGGCACTGGACTCTGATGTTGGCGTATACTTCTCTACAGATAAGGTGCCTACTTCTCGAATTCCATAGACAATATGCCTGCTTTCTAAATTCTATAGATGATGCACCTGATTTCCACTAAAGCCAAATTCTAGCATGACTCTATGGTCGGCAGAATAGAGTAAAATTTCAGCAATAAACATAAATGGAGTTTTAGCTTTGAAATCAGCTAAGGGACAACATCAAAGATGAGTAGCCACCTATTTTCTAGATGCTACATGAAATATTTATGTAAATAGGGTAAAACAAATATTAAACGTATTCTGGAAATAGAATATGTTGAAATAGCTCACCAAACTCAAAATTTTTCCGGACTCCTCTATTCATGCATGCGGTTGTAAAAGAGAATCATTTTTTCAATTATTTTTTGCAAATTGTAACAGGGTGTGGTCGCATATCTTATAAATATGTAGTCCACCCCTAAAGACAAGACCCTACTATTTTTCCTATAAATTATTTGCTGCAATTATTAAACAAAATATTTTTGAGTTATTTTCTGTTAAATCATCTAAGCGTATGGTAAATATTTAACATGGGAAGAACTTACTGGAAGTGTGGTCCCTTACTTTCCTCTATTTTTTATTATTTAATTTTCCATAGATTAATTTATTTCCCTATTATTTTCCCCTATTTTATGTGATTTCAAACAAATTACTATTTTAATTTCTATGTGCATTTTAGTCATGTTTTCATAAACGTATGATAGATTATTGGTTTGGAATTTAGAATCAAAACTTCAACGAACATCAGACATCCCCCAAACCATAAATCTAAGGTAATCATATCTAAAGGAGAAATTATAAGCATATATTGTGCATCGGCTGCTCACAAGACTATGAGCTACCTCGGGTTAACAATTAAATGGGGGTAATTAATTGAACCATAGAAAAACTAATCAATTTTTTGCCCAACATCCCTCTCTTTGCACAATGAAATGAAAATCCCTTTTACCCCTACCATCCCTTTTGCACTTTTCTTTTTAAATTTTTTCCTCTCTTCTAAAATTTTCCCTTCCTTTTCAAATTTCCCTCCCTTTTACATTTTATACCCTTTTTCTCAATCTTTAACCCTTAGAACCCTATTTTTCAAACATTGTGCATCACCAATTTTAGCATTTTATCATCAACCAAGTCTAGATAAAAGCTATTTTAAGTTTCCTCGATCTAATTTAAAAAATTTCTCCAAAACATGAGGGAGCATGCTAATGCATAGTTGCATTATAATTGAATCTTAATAAAATTCATATACTTGACCTTAGAAAAATATGTACCCATTTTTTATTGTAAAATTGGGACATTGATGATGGTTTTTATGTGTTTATTATACAATAAATACATCAAAAAGGGGTAAATATAGATACGTAATTTTATATACCAACTAAAAATCAATGTAGAGGATTTGGAGAGCAAGTGGGTAGTTAAAACTCTCCAATTATCGAGAGTCCCAGGTTCAAATCTCTCCCCTCACATGTTGCGGATATGTTGTATATAAAAGGTTCCTCATCAAAAAAAAAAAAAATCAATTGTATTGATAATTAGTCATTTTAGCTAATCAAGTCAAATCATACCTTTTGTACCTAAAGTTATGACAAACAAACAGTCTAATCGTTGAGGATTATAAAACTACTTTAGGTCTTCATGCAACCTTATAAAAGTAATAGCATTGGGAAGGAATCAAAAAGAGATTTCCAACAAGTATAAACATACCTATACTTACCTTAGAACTGATACCTAGAATGCCCAAAGGTGATAGTGTCATTACCTTACAAAATTGTCACATATAATTCTATAAAGTCTTTTTATAACTAATGATAGCACCATATAAAATTCTATATAATGCTTTCATAACAACATGGTGCTTTTATATTGTCATTGTTGAAACTAAAGTCTAATTGTCTGCCATTACTAGTTACCTTTGCATCTCATCTTGCAAATGGTTCAATCATGAATTGAGATTGTTGAGCTACCAATAATTCCTTTTGATTAGTAGTTGCATGTCACCATGCTCCTCTTACCTCCCCAATAAAGCTATTCTAAATATCATTCAAATATGTTAACTCCATAATCATTACATGCAAGTACTAAATCACCTCTTATAATATTTCATTCTCTACCAAGGAATGTGCATGATATCTCCAATAAATGGCTTGGGTTATTTATAAATCCACCATTGGGGGGAAGCCATTGGCAACAAAAAATATCATATGGTAGATATATGCTGCTAAAATAATAGGAAAGAGAACTTAAACATCAACACTATTTGTAAATTAGCCCTTGCACATATTTTCTATCTCGATCAAGTGCTTGATATATCATCAAATGAGGTATCAAGAAGCATTCAATAAGCACACATTAACAAGATCCTTCCTTGAAAAATAGGGCAACTTGGGTTTTGATTATTACTATTGGACCTCACTCTTTCAATTTTAATTGTTCCACAATTCCTCTTTTGCATTATTTTATCATGTATGGTCATATCTTTTCTCGTATAAATATGTTCTTTTGTCATTATTCAAAATAAATTCATAGGTTTGATCCCTCAACCATGGAAACTTACTATTCTTGGTGAGATTGGATAAACCACTTAGTACTAATCACAATTTCTATTTCTTTTGTTTACATGTTTCATTTTTTATAGTTATAGGATGAAAGTACTAGTAGACTATGATAACATCATATGAAATTATGTATATTATTTCTATTACTATACAATACTTCTATACAAACAATGAAACCATTGTTGAATGACACTTTCATATAGGTAGTAAAATTTTATTTTGTGCTTATTACATTATTTTATGATGTAATTATTACACCTTAGAAGATGTTAGAATTTTTACTACAGCTCATAGAAGGTTGATGAATAGTTACATGCCATGATAAGTTGAGAGAAGATGAATAGTTAGATGAAGGTGAAGCACCAAAAGTCTCTTGAGACATCCAAGATACATACCTTTGTATTGATATGTGTACATGAATACAATTAATATGATTCTTCTATGTTTGGTCCTTTTAGTGGTTTCACAGCAAGTGTTCCTTGGAATGTTTTCCCCTAGTTTTGTAAAGAATTTTTAGATTTCCCTTGTAGTTTTTAAAACTTTTCTCTCACCTACACCGAAATACATTTCTTTTGTTGTTTCATTGTCTAGTATATTCCTCCATTTCATTCCTTTTAAATATTTGTATATTGTGTCTATATTTTTTGAATCTTTGTCCAATTAGCTTTTGTGACCCTAAAATATTTTGTGCTTTGAAGTCTTTAATTTTCATGAGCAGATAAATATTTTGCCTAATTATCTCTACTAGTCTTCTCCCCTCCAAGTCCTAGAGTTTTATTTTATTGTCATGCTCTATGTAGACTACTCTTCTTGACTAGAATAGAAAATGGTGACCTTTGTATTGGGGGAATTCTATATTAGTTTGTAGACGTGAGGGACTAAATTCAATATTCCAAAGGTGACCAACTATATTCTTTTAATATTTTTGCTTTATACATTCTACATGTTACATTTTCCACCTCCTATAGTACCAAATACTTTATACTAAACCAGTTTAGTTGGGATCTACCATTGGCATTTTAAATTCACTTTGTTAATTTTTTTAAACATAATAAATACATAAGCTACATAGTTGGTAATTTGTAGTTGAGGATGATTTGTTGGCATTATGCTTTGCATGAAAGAACACATGGTTACTAATTGAGAGACTAGGCCTTTTGAAGCAAATAATTCCATCAATATTTTAGTATTGAATTTAGTAGAGATTATTACTTTCCATAACATCTCGTAATAGTATGGTATTAGAAAATACCTAAGAAATGAAAGAAAGTTAATATTTTATCATTTCCATCAAAATATTGCCTATTAGACCAAAAGTCAATAGTAATTATTTGTAGTGGATGAATTTTTTGATGTCATCGGGCTTCTAATTCATTTTATGTTGGCAAAACACATTTTTTTCATGTGACCGATTATGATTAATTGTTTTACAATGCAAAAAAAAAATCTTGAAGGAAGATGTGGCACATGAAGTTATGAAATGTTTTAAATATGGTGAGAGTTTTTGATAAGATTCCTAAGTGTAGATGGACATGATGAGTTGTTATGCCTAACAAAGTTAGTATTTTTATGACACATACCTATTATCTAAACCAATAATGGGTGGATAAAGGAGGACAAAAATAATAGCTATCAATAAATGCCTACACACAAGGATGCCACAATAGTTATTTCAATCCTATGATAAGGGCTCCATATAATAGGAACAATAAAAAATTATGTTTAAAAAATGTAAAGTTGTGATTCTTGGTAGGTAGAATCAAATGGTTTTGATGTAAATCCAACTATAACCATTTACATAAAAATTTCAATAAATAGAAATAACCAGTAAAACCCTCCATCGACATAAAACTGCAATACATGGAAATAAATCAATAAATATTTTCTTTTCTCATTCTTGGATTCACTTCCCTTTTACAATGCATTACCAAGGGAATATATATCCCCAAAGAAACCCTAAAACAAAACCCTAAATCTTAAAGCCGTAAAAAAATATTTACTATTTTCGAAAAATTGTTTTTTCTACCAAAAATTACCTTTTCAAGTAATTATTATTTTCAGCAAATTATTTTTTGTCAAAAATTGCCTTTTTTTAGTGATTACAATTTTTGGCAAAAAAAAAATTCATCAAAAATTACCTTTTTTAGTAATTAAAAATTTCGGCAAATTGTTTTTCATCAAAAATTTCCATTTTTAGTAATAAAAATTTTATTTAAAAACTTCTTTAAAAAACCCTCTAAAAGATAGGCTCCTGCATCATTCTCCTTTGGTTGAAAAGAACTTTGCTCTTGCGAGTTCCTTTGATCAAACTCATGCAAATTTTCTACTATCAATATTTTTTCCAACCGTTTGAACTATGGATCAAATCAATATGATGTTGGCAATAGTTTTTTTTTCTACCCTTCTTCCTTATGCAGTAATAAGACCACTTTTACTCAATCCTTTAAAAATGTGTAAGTATTCATTCCCCCATCATGGGTAGTCTTCCTATCATATTATCAAGACCTTCATAATAATAAGTGATATGTATCCATAAAAATTAATAATAAGTGAAAGCATGCAAAAAAATGGCGTATCGATATGATGCAAACAAAAATAGATATAGATGCTAAGTCCTACGAATGCATGAAGGAAATGACATGAAAATGAGATGTGAGCAAACAAAGTGGGGCCTCATTTATTGATATTCCTATTAATATTAATACAATACGTCCCCCCTCTATGGCTTAGAATATTTGATACAATTTGTTATATTAATGGATGCCCGAAAGAAGCTATGCTTCCAAAATCGAACGGTACGCTTCCAGCGTCTTCTGCGTGCCCACATTCGAAGTGGGTGGGATAAAAGTTGTCGTCGCTTGTGTCCATGTTTTCGTCATTCCTTGATGCCCCTCTAGTATTCCTAGTGGTGAGATCCTATGCATAGAAAGACAACAAATCGTTAATAGCATATGCGTATCTAGAAAAACATGCAATCCCCAAGGCCTCCAACGGGCGCTTGTGGAATATCAATGATAATATTGATAAATAAATTATAAAATGATATATAAATGTGAAGGACAACTTCTAGAATTGGTATCACTTGATTTTGCATCGAAGCGGCGTTGGACAACCCCGTTATGCTTGTTTGCCCATTGGGGCCTCTCCAAAGTGAGCGCTCCAATGTCCCACCCATGCTTATCTAAATCACTTGAAACTCATGGGTTAGGCATTATATGTAATTCTAGGACTACCTACATGATCAGAATTTGTACATACTACCCAGATTCTCTTGTACATGATAGGGGCACCCTATGAGCTAGTTAATACATAAAATAATAAAACAACGGTCAGATCATGTCAGAATGAGTTCTAACTTTAACAGAGGCATTAAGATACCATCTAGGACATATTGCAAAAATAATAGTAAGGAAATCATGCACAAATTTCTAATCTCTCTGAGGTGGGACGCTGGGGACTGTCTCAAAACCTACAAAAAGTGACCTTCCAAATGTCCTACCTAGAGGCCTCCAAAACTCCTACAAAGTTGTGGTTAGACTAAAAACAAAATTTTGAGATGACCCAAAAGATCATATTTTGTAGATTCTTCCTAGGTTTTCCTGTATCCGAAGGCACTCCATGTAGGTTAGTAGACGCATAAAATGACATAAACCAGGTCAAATCATGTCAGAAAGCAATGAAATTTGGATAGCAGCATAAGTACATTAAATATAAAAGAATGCAAAAAGAATAGTAGAAAAACCATGCACAGATTTCTAATCATTCTAGGGTGGGGTGATTAGGATTGTAATAGTTTGGGGGGCGCTCAGGGGTGGGACGCCCATCGTTTAGGGCCTAGTTTTGACACCAATCCAAGTGGGATGGGTCCAAAAATTCCTAGGGGGTTGTGTCGATGAGTTTGGGGTGGGATTGTGGCTGATTTCTTGGGTTTTTGGATCTAGATTGCATTTCTAGTGTTCACCCGATAACCTCTCTTCCATAAGAGAGAGATTAGGGATGTAGGAAGCACAAAGAGGAATGGGAGTATAGTTTGGCAGCACTTTGTTGCTCCAAATTCTCTAGATCTATTATCTTTTTTGGGGTGAGGAGACTCACCTTTTTAAATACCTAAGGGTCTCCTTTGCATGCACATGCGAGGGTGCCACTTGGATCATTATACATTTTAGAGGGAGAGAAGATTCCTCCCTGATTAGGGGCTCCTTGATTGAGGCCTCCATGATTTGAAACGTTACCTCGCACTCCCATGCCTTGAAGGTGGAGTTAGGTGGAATATTTGGGTTGCCATTTGTCAAGGTTTGACTTTTTGCCAGTCAAACCTGCTAATCGTCCCACCATGGAGCGATTTATGCTAATCATCCCGGGGTGGGGTGAATAGGATTCTAATCATCCCATGGTGGGACGAATAGGGAGCAAAGTGCTTAAAAGGTGCAAAACTGACCTCTGACCTTCCAAAACTAATTTGGGAGTGGTTAGGACCACTTTTTAACCTATGTAGGCTGCCCTATGGGGTATGTATGCCAATTTAGTCAGTGCTTGTAGTCACGTAATCGGATTGGTGATATTTTTGTGTCTACACATCCATCAAAATTACATCACACCACACTTCATCCTTGTAGGTATTCATAATTGAAAACTTAACTAAACACCTCTTATCTATAGTTACCTCATTGCATTTCTTGAACCACGATATGCAATAGGGATATGGGTTCTTCTCACACTTTAAGTTTCTCAACCATTTTATTTGAAACCATATTTTCACAACTACCATTATCAATAATCATCTTGCATACCTTTAATCTAGATGTGCACCTATTTTGAAAGATATTTGTACATAGTCAGGATTCACCACCATCACAATCTTGTGCTTTCTTCTTTCTTGGAATGATCATTGTCCTCTTTATCATGTGATTTTCTCCATGTCTACAATAACTTCTATCTTAGTTTGCTCTTCTACTTCAACCAGATTGACTCTAGCTTGCTCTCCTTCTTTTCTTTCTTGTGTAGGATAGTTTGGAGACTCAAAATATTTGTGCCCTTCCTCACCACATCCATAACAAGTATATGGTCTTTGTGGGCCATCCCAATTTTGTCCTCCACCATAACCTCTTCCTCTTTGAAATCCTCCATCTCTCTCATGGTTACTATGACCTTGCTCAAATTCTTCTTGTTTTCCTGTATTAGAAGATTCTCCCTTTGAGGGATTAAATCCACCATACCCACTGGTTGGAGGTGACGATGGTCCATTCCTCACTCCTCTTCTAAAATTACTCCTCTTATGTTTCTCTTCCGCTTTTAATGCAAACTGATATGCATCTTCTACACTATGGATATGAAGCATACTCAACTCATCTTGTATCACATAACTTAATCCATTCATATACCTTGTAGCCTTTTGTTCTTCTAACTCTTGAAACTCCACTCAAATTGATAACTTGTAGAACTCGTTGGTATAGTCCTCGATGCTTTGATACTTTTGCCTATGGTTTTGTAATATTTGAAATAATTTTTGGGCATAATCTTTAGGCAATAATTTCTCCTTCAATTTTTTTTTTCTATTTTTTGTCAAACCCCAATATTTTCCTTTCCTTTCCTCAGTCTCTCCTTCTATAGATGATCCCACCAAATCAAATCATACTCTTTCAACTTCGTGCATGCAAGATTTACTTTCCTTTCCTTTGAAAGGTCTCTCCACTCAAAGAACTTCTCCATGCTATTCAACCAATCTATCAACTCTTCTGGTTTCAACCCTCCTACATACTTAGGGACATCAACCTTGATCCCATATCTATTTTCTTCCAAGGCCCTAATCAACCTATCCTCAAAATGATGCTCCTATGGCTTCCCCTTCGGTTCTTCCTCTACATGAATCATTGATCTGTTGTCTTCTTCCATAGTCTCATTATCAGAATCTAGATCTGCAAAATATGCTAGATGTCTTTCCCTCATATAGGCCATCATTCTAATAAATTGAGCAACTTGTACCTGCATATCCTACACATCCATGTTAAGCTAGGCATAATAACCTCTTCCTCTCATGTTAATCTAATCTGTGTTATCTTAAATAGAAAATAATGATAGCAAAATAATTGTAATCAACACAATTACCTTTTATTTCTCAGTAAAATCCAAATTGCTCTAATACCAAATGATGTAAATCCAAGTGTACCCATTTATATAAAAATTACAATAAATAGAAATAATCGGTAAAACCCTCTATTCACATAAAAACTGCAATACATAGAAATAAATCAATAAATATTTTATTTTCTCATTCTTGGATTCACTTCCCTTTTATAATGCATTACCAAGGGAATATATATCCCCAAAGAAACCCTAAAACAAAACCCTAAAGCTTAAAGCCCTAAAAATAAAAATAAAAAATTACTATTTTCGGCAAATTGAATTTTCTGCCAAAAATTACCTTTTTATGTAATTACTATTTTCGAAAAATTATTTTTTCATCAAAAATTGCCTTATTTAGTAATTATCATTTTCGACAAATTATTTTTTAGTCAAAAATTATCTTTTCTAGTAATTACCATTTCCGGAAAATTATTTTTTCATCAAAAATTTCCATTGTTAGTAATTAAAAAATTATTTAAAAACTTCTTTAAAAAACCCTCTAAAATATAGGCTCTTGTATTAGGTTTCTCAAGGATAAAAATAAGGTGAGCTAGTTTGTTGTACAAAAAAGTTGAAGAAATTTACCCTTAGGTCTTGCGTTCAAGTTTTCTACTTTAAAATTATTTTATTAAAAAAAAGTAAAAGCATTTATTTTTAAAACAATAAAAAATAAAAATGAAAAGAAAAAGAAAAAAAAAAGAAGAAAAATATTTAAAAATAAAGAGAAAAGAGAGTCCAAGAGGGTATACCAAAACTATGGAAGTTATTTGAGTGTGTGTTTTTCATAAAATTCAAGTCAATAGTCATATCAAGACTTATGTCACAATCAAAAACTTAGAGTTTTGGAGCTCTGCTAGGGTTTGATGAGGAAAGCTGCTTTGCTAGATTTTTTTTGAGACCTATCTGGTGGGCTCTACGGGGATGGCAACAGTTTCTGGAGGAGGTATGAAAAACTGGAGGAATGTAGTGATGGCATCAGGTCCGTCACAAAGCGTGCATGCTAGGGTTGGTATTTCTTTTAAAAATGATTGGAAGGAACAAGATTTCCCATTGCATGCCAGGAATTGCTTGTTAAAGAACAATGGATGTTTGGAACGATGTGAGGCCAGGCCAGTTCTAGTGGTTCAACCAGACTCGGTGACAGAAGATGTGGAGTATTTAATCAAACATGCGCTTATTGGTAAATTTATGGGCATCCGAATTTCTCTTCCCTTTGTGGAGGCTTGGGTTAGGAAGACTTGGAACCCTGAAGGTGATGTGGAGGTGATGCTGAGTGCAAGAAGCTATTTTATGGTGGTTTTTTCTTGTCTTGTAGATCATAACAAAGCATTTGAAGGAGGTCCCTATTTCTGTAACCAAGTGGGACTCTTTCTTAAACCCTGGCATGTGGGTTTCAACCCATCAGAGGAGCGGCCATCACGGGTTCCGGTGTGGGTTCGGCTTCCGTGGCTCCCATTAGAATTTTGGAGAAATGACATCTTGCATATGATTGCCCTTCTACTTGGGAAGCCGGTTGGCCCGTCACGATAGAAGCTGGATAAAAAGGTAATCTCTGTTGCCCGTATCTGTGTTGAAATTGATTTAAACAATCCTATTCCAGATTCTATTGAAATACAATTTGGATCAACCAAATGGGTTCAAAAAATTGACTATGAAGCTCTTCCATTTCGTTGTCGGATTTGCCATGAATATGGCCACTTACAAATAAAATGCCCTAAGTTTGTCCTGCCTGTGGCTTCAAATCTTGGGCCCTCTTGAGCTGTACAAAATATGGATAAAGGAAAAGCCCCGATAAAGGAGGGGGATCAGGATAAGGAAGGCTTTGTTACGGTAAAACCTCGAAACAAAGGAAGAAAGGCAAAAAGAGACATTAAGGATAACCAACCAGATGCTTGGCTTAACCATTTTGAAATTCTAGAGAATCTTGATCAGTGCGTGGAGATACCTGAAACATCGTTACTGTTATAGATATAACAAGACCAAATCAGTTGTCTCTTCATGAGGTGGAACCAAGGGAACCAGATATAGGGGGTTTAAATGAAGAACAAAGGGCTTTGGTTCCGAGTATAGGTGATATGGTTGGCCCTAGCCCTAGAAGTGAAGTTATCTTAGAAAATGGCACAGATTTAGATATGCCCTCTCCTACCCAGGCACTGATGCAGTCATCCATGGACTGTAAAACTCCTACGGTGCTGGGATTGCAGCATAAAATAATTAAAAAAAATGTTGTAGATAAGAATATGAAGGTGGGTCGAAAGAAAGACCAAGATAAAATTAATTTAATAGAGGAGACTTTGGTAGATTCAGGTTTCGTGATAACATTGGACTCCCATTTTTATAACCCCCAAAAATGATTATACTTTCATGGAATGTAAGGGGGTTGAACAACATCCCTAGACAAAAAGTTGTTCATGATTTGATTTGTGTTCATTCTTTAGATGTGGTTTTTATTCAGGAGACTAAATTAGCTATTGATAGTTTGTTCAATATTGCTCCCAAGTTATGGAGAAAGGGGCAATGTCAGTGTATTGGTGCATGTGGATATGCTGGTGGCCTTGCTTGTTTATGGGATCCAGTTAAGATCTCTCCTCTTACCTGGATTTCCAGCAGGTGGTCTATTTCGATGATCGGGCATGATAATGAATCTGGTGAGACCATCCTATTTACAAACGTGTATGCTCCTATTGATTACAATGGTAAAGTGAATTTATGGGAGCACATTGGCTTTGTGAGAAGTCTGGCTCCCCTATACCCATGGATTTTGGCTGGAGACTTCAATTCTATCACTTGTCTAGAGGAAAAACATGGTGGGATTGATCGTCTTGAGCCTTTTTCTTCTGTCTTCAATGCTCATATCCGGGCCTTGAACTTGGTTGACATCAAGCCGGATAATGGGATATTTACCTGGCATAATAGAAGATGTGGGGAATATTCCATTTCGGAGAGACTGGATAGGTTTCTGATCTCTAGTTTTTGGATTAGCAATAATAGAAGCACTAGTTCTGTGATTCTGGAGGGTAGAGGATCTGATCATTGGCCTATCAAACTCTCTGCTCTGGAGTTAGGGCTAAAAAAGAATATCTCATTTAAGTTTCAACTTATGTGGCTGCGAGATCCAAAGCTTCATGATTTCATGCGAGGCTGGTGGACTAATGGAAAACCTCCTCATGGCACCACTATGTACTCCTTTATGAAGTGGCTTCAATTTGTTAACCATAAATTGAAGAGATGGAATAGAAAAAATTTTGGGAACCTTTCCTTGGCTAAGCTGGTAGCTCTTAGGAGGGTGGAAGAAGCCTCAAGGAATATTAGAGATCAGGGACTCACAGAGGAGCTTCTTGTTGAGGAATCTGAGGTCGTAAAAGACCTTGCTAAATGGGAACCGAGGGAAGAAATTTTTGGAAACAAAAAGCTCGAGTAGATTGACTTCACGAAGGGGATAGGAACACAGCCTTCTTTTATAACTCTGTTAAGGCTCGTCGTAATGGTAACCTGATTACCTCTCTTGTTAATTCTCAAGGTGCCCTGCTTTCTTCTTTCAGGGATATTTCAGAAGAGACTAAGAGGTATTTTTCCTCTCTCTTCAAGGAGGATGCCCTCTCAGATGATGAGGAAGAAAAACTTATTCTAAACTGTATTCCCTCGATTGTTTCTAGAGAGATGAATGAGCACTTGATGGATCCAATTTCCCTTGAGGAGCTAAAAAGTATTGTATTCAAGATGAAAAAGGGGAAAGCCTCGGGTACGGATGGATTCCCGATTGAGTTTTATCAAGAGTTTTGGGAGTTAATCAAATTTGACCTTTTGGAAGTGGTCCGTGAGTCCCAAAAGAACAAACAGATGCTAAGGGCCCTAAATGCTACCTTTGTGGTGCTTATTCCCAAGAAAGAGGGAGTGAATTCCTTGGATATGTTTAGGCCTATTGCTCTCTGTAATGTTGTATATAAGATCATCACAAAAATTATTGTTGAGAGGCTAAAGATATGGTTGAGCAAAATCATCTCTGAGGAGCAAGGTGGGTTTTTTGCTGGCCGACAAATCATGGATGGGGTTGTTATTGCTACAGAAGCTATTCACTCAATGGAAACTTCTAAGGAGAAAACTATGTTCATTAAGTTGGACATGGCAAAAGCCTATGACAGAGTTAGATGGTCCTTTCTTCAAAAAGTTCTTACTGCTTTTGGATTTGAGGAGGAATGGATTAGATGGGTGATGAGCTGTATTTCTTCTTCCTCATTCTCTGTTCTTGTTAATAACGAGACAACGAAGTTGTTTGAGGCCTCAAGGGGATTGAGGCAAGGAGATCCTCTATCTCCTTATTTGTTTATCATTATGGCAGAAGGGTTGGGCAAATTACTCAAGTCTCAGGTCAGGCATGGTCTCATTCAGGGGTGGAAGTGGGATAACAGTTTGCCACCTCTTTCCCACCTTCAATTTGTTGATGATACTATTTTTTTGGGAGTTGCCACTATCAAGGAAGCTAGAATCATTAGATAGTCTCTTGACATATATCTTGGTGCTTCTGGACAGGTGATTAATGAGGACAAGTACTTTATTTTCTTTTTCAATACCCCCCCTCTTATTCAAGCTAGGATTGCTCTCATTCTAAGATTCCATGTCGGGACTCCCCCCTTCATTTATCTTGGGATCTCGATTTCATCTCATCCTCTACCTAGATCTTCTTGGTAGTATATACTTGACAAGTTTAGAAGGAAGGTAAATCACTAGACTGTCAGATGGCTATCCTCTACAGGTAGAGTATTTCTTTTAAAATTTGTTATTCAAGCTTTACCCATTTATAGATGTTTTGTGCAAACAGCTCCTCGTTTCATCAAGGACATGGATGCTCTATCAAGATAGTTTTTGTGGTCTGGAAAACTTGATCAATCTAAATGGAGTTTGGTTATATGGGATTCCATTTGTAGGCCAGTTCAAGAGGGAGGCCTTGGGTTGCGACAGGCAACTCTTTCTAGGCAGGCTTTGGCTACGAAACTTTATTGGAGATGGTGTACCTCTCAAGATTAGATTTGGGCTAAAATATTATCTTATAAATACTTGAGAGGTATTTCTGAGGCAAATATCCCTAGAGCCAGTTTGTTTGGGAAAGGTTCTATTATCTGGGACACTCTGAAAAGAGGAGCTAATTTAATTAAGCAAGGTTTGTTCTGGATTTACAATCGGGGATCAGATGTTCTTTTTTGGGAGGATTCTTGGGATGGACACCCTCCTATCTTGACTGAATATCCCAGGTTACATTCCCTAAGCATTTTTTTCTTGGAAGTGGGCTGGTCTCATGTGGAGGACTTTAAAAAAATCTAATATTTTGGAAATATGGAGATGTACAGATGGAAAGATCTGCAGGAATGGCCCCAAGGGGGATTGGCCGAGGATAGAGAGGTGCTTGCTCTTATTCTTGCAGGAAGGTACTTTTCTTCATTGAGGGATAAATACATTCTGGCTTGGAACCCTAATCCCAAGGGAACCTACTCTATAGCCTATGGTTATCAAGTTCTTGATAAGCAAAAGTTCGGGAGTCTCCCTGTCACATGGTGGAAAAATGTGTGGAATAGATTTGCTTGGCCGAAATGTAACTTTTTTCTCTGGCTGGTAGCTCGTAATAAATGCCTCACTTGGGATAACTTGAGGAAGAGGGGATTTTAGGGTCCCTCTTTATGTGTCCTTTGTGGTAAGAATGAGGATGACTCTTCTTATTTATTTTTCCAATGCTCCCTTGCCAGAGACATTTGGCACTATTGGTGGAGTTCCTGGAACCATCCTTGTTTTCATGTGCTCTCCCTGGTGGAGTTTTGGAGTAGTCTGGGTAGACCTCTAGCCAAGGCCCCCTTCCTCCAAGTGGCTTGGAATTTGGGCCCTTCTTGCATCATCTGGAAGATTTGGCTCGAATGAAACCGACGCATTTTTGAGGGAAGTCATTTGGCTGTTCAACAGATCTGGCAAAGGATCCTGTGTATGGTTCAAGAAACTATCCATAGTAAATGTGATGTGGACCCTCATTTGGACTCTAGGGAGGAGAAGGTATGACAGGCCCTTGGTTTATTTGGGGTTGGTGTGAATTCTTCTAGCCCTAGTAGGATTCCTCAACTTAGAAAGAAGGTTAGGAGAGAGGGTAGATGGAGACTGCCCCCTAGAGGAGTTTTAAAAATTAATACTGATGGGTCGTCCAGGGGCAATCCTGGACATGCTGGAATTGGTGGTGTTGGGAGAGATTCTGCTGGCATGGTCAGTTTTTTCTTTTCCATTTATAAAGGTGTTCACTCCAACAATATTATGGAAGCTCTGGAGATACTTGAGGCCTTGCAAAGGGGGTTTTCTCTTGGCTGGCATAGGATTCTTTGTGAGTCTGACTCTCAAATTTTGGTTAATATTTTAAATAGCAAAAGAGTGGAGGATGTTAATTGGCAGTTGGCCTCTGTGACCATTCAGATTCTCAGAATGAGTGAAGAGTTCGAATTTATATCCTTTGTGCACATTCCAAGGGAATGGAATGGGGTTGCTAATTACCTGGCCAAAAGGGCTTCTGAGCTATTGGATACTCAGAGTATTGATAACTGGGAGAGTCTCCCGTCTAGGGATTCTCAACACCTATGGGAGTTGATCCATAAGGATGTTCAGACTTAATGTGGTTTGTTTTTTTTGGTTTTCTTTGGGAGTTGACCTTGTCTGGTGATTTATCCTGTATTGTTGCTTATTTGAGTCCTAGGTGGGGGCTCAGCTGTACTTTGTAATCCAGAATTTTTATCAATAAATTTTTACCCCTTTATTTATAAGACTTATGTCACAATCCTTTAATCCTCAAGGGAAAAATGAAATATTGAAGGACAAACCCATGATGGAAAATGTTTGTTATGACACAAGCAACCTTAGTAAAAGGGTAGATTTTGCTTATGATATTATTTATTTGAAAAATGTTGATGATAGTAGTGTTTGTGTTAAATATGAGCACCATGATCTCATGCTTAGTCTTATTGATGTGTTGGGTATTTCAAAGGCCATGCCACTAAAGAACATACACTACACCCAAAAAGGCTTTCAAGGGCAACCAAAATAAGGTGGTTTTTTATGATAGTAAAAATCCATGCTAATAGATCCTAAGAGGGCAATTTAAAACCATCCTCTTAGTGTAACCACCCTCTTAGGATCACCCTAAGAGGGTGATTTTAAACCACCCTCTTAGGGCTAAGAGGGTGGTTTTAAACTACCCTCTTAGGGTGACATAAGAGGGTGGTTTTAAACCACCCTCTTATGTCATCCTAAGAGGGCATTTTAAAGTCACCCTCTTAGATCTTAAAAATCACCTTTGGACAAGATTTTTTATTTTTTAGATTCGTGGGTAGGATTTTTTATTTTTTAGATTCATGGGTAGGTTTGTTTTGCAGGTGTATTTTTCATTTTTTTGACTCACGGGTAGGTTTTTTTATCTCTTATAGATAATAAACTCAAATTAAATCTTATCTACAGGTTTGTACCAAGCATGAATGCTCTACTTTATCATGGCTCGAGAAGTGAGCGTGATGAGTTGAGGAAAAAGCACATGCCAAGAGAAGCAGGTCCGGATTTCTTATGAAGTCGCTATGAATGACATCAAGGCATTTGCTCGCTACAACTGGAAAGATCTAGTTGTTGATGAGGTTTGTTTGTCATAGAATTCTCATTATTTTGGACTCTGAAGTTCTAAACACTTCTCTGTTGTTGGATTTTGTGATTATCTCACTTGATTCCTTTTTATTACAAGGACATCATTTGAAAAACATTGAATGCAAATTTCTAAGGGAGTTGAAGTAATTATCCACTGGATACAAGGGTATTTTAATAGGAACTCCTCTACAGAATAATTTGGTAATACTTTGGTCCCTCCTAAATTTTATTTTGCCTCAAGTATTCACATCACGCCAAGAATTTGAATCTTGGTATGTCTCTTATGCCTGACTTATATCATTTGAGGTATACATCTTTTGTCTGAGCACTACACAAACTTACAATGATCTTGTGTTCTTGGGATTGTTTTCTGATGATTGGTACTCTAGGGGACATGTACCCTTAATGATGGGGAAGGGGACACCCAGGAGTTAGGACTTCTCTAGAAGGAACCTAATTGGGGCTTACAAAAATTATAAAGAGCAACTAAGCAGAAAAACCCCACTAAAGAGCATTTTGCCTTCTACTATTAATAAGAATATTAACCAAGACTTCAAACTTTTTCATTGTTACATTTGTTTTAATTTGTACTATTTTTCCCTTAATTCATTTAGTTTTTTTTTTAATATTTTTATAAAAGTTATATTTTTGCCATCCACTTTTCCTTTGATGGAGGCTTCCTTCACCTTCCCTTTTTTTCTGTCCCCTTGTTTCCTTCACACCAAAAATGGGGCTTGATTGCAAACCTTGGATAATGATATGATTAGAATATGGCATATATAGTACTACATGAAAACTATATGCAAATGAGTCATAAAACATAGGAATTTAAAACAAAAAATCCAAAAAGTCAAAGACTCCAAATATAAGCATAAAGACAAGTTCTAGTGAATTTTCAGCTAAAACATTACCAATTATGATAACAAAAACTAGTTCTAGTGGTATACAAGAGAAGACAATCCTATAGCCAAAGGTTCCCTAAATATGAGTAGAAAGACTAGTTCAATGATAAAATTTCAATGGAATCTTTGAAAACAATCTTAGATTTTAAAGCAGATTTGTTTTTTTTAATTTGTTAACAAGTTCTTCATCTTAATTCTAAAGTTCTGATCATAAGAAGGTATGGAAATATGCTCATGATTGCTGAAGAGGATATACCCTATTTGGATTTCATTTTCAGATGTTCTCTAAAATATATATGATAGTTGATTGGAATTCTATAATAACCCAAATTTGTGATAATTTTGACTTCTCTTCAAGGTTATTTGGAGAAGGAAACTTAAACATCAAAATTCTACTTGTTAGTATGAATATATAAGATTTCCATAATTTGGAGAAGATGATAAGAATGACTCACCCTTGTACAATGAGGACTTTATATGCCTCTTTGAGCAGTCAATTTTGATAGTAGAAGAATCTGAAATATTGATTTGTAGTATCTTAATCTTCTTTTACCTCATTCTCCATGACCCATATTTTCTCTACTCAAGTCTGCATCCATGTAACACAATCCCTTTGGAAGTGAACAACAAAATATATTTTGTTATCTTCTCATTATTATTCTACTTGCACTAATTGGTGTTGTTAGTTGTTAATAGAAAAATGCCTTCTTGGTCAATAAACTTCTAAGTGTTTTGTAATGTGTACTTTTAGAAGGCTTTTTTTGAGCCTTGTTCAACTTTTTTAATAGACTAGGTTATTACTATTAGGCGGTTGGCTTATTTAACATTGATGAATTAGTAACAATTACCAGAAATGTGCACTAGGTATTAATGGTTAAACTAACATTCTATAAGAAGTTTTTTGCAATGGGATTTCTATGATTCTTAATTTTTGTACACATGTTTCTAGAGACCTTCAAGTTTCAAGAGAAGAGGGACTCCAAATATTATGTTGAATCATTTTTTTGTGGATGTAAAGAGTATCAAAAACGTTGCTTTATCATGTTCTATAGTAATGCAAAAATTTAATAATAAACTCTTCTGTAATATTAGTCATTTAATAATATGGGGAAATAGTTATATATATGTTATTTTATCTTATTATGGCCTCATAGATCTTTGTGGTGTTGTTCATATTTATTGAAACTCTTTTTTTAGGTGAGCAACATTTATGATACATTCAATTCATGCTTTGTTGTTTGCTTGCTAAGGCCATTGTTAAGAATAGTCATGGTAAGTTCTTTACCTACCTTGTATTTGCAATTGAAAAAATGGAGATATATATTAATAATATGAAAAAAAGGAAATAAAATCACTATTTAAATGAATTAGCTTTTCACTAGAGGAATTCCCTTCCAATAGGTCAAATATATAATTACATATTCTTAATTTATTGATCAATCTTTGTCTACACCCAAGTGAATGAGTCTATATACCTACGCTAGAGTTATGAGTGAAGGGACACAATGGTCCATGTAAAGTTATGCATAGTTAATTAGTGATAATAGTTAGGATTAAGGAATCCTAACATGCCACCCTCCTTAAAATGAGCTTTATCCTCAAAGCTAAAGTTTGGATCTTGGTCCCTTGTTTTCCAAGTCATATTTGCTCAAGTTCTTGCACTATTTTAATGTCAGATTTCTATAAGCAGGGATATTGTGAAGGTTGAAGTGTTGGTGGGAGATTGGGAGAAAGAGTCATAGGATTAGAACAATGGTGGGAAGGCAACTCTTTTGGTTTGCTAAATACTTGAGATTGGTGTGCTAGAAGTTGTAATTCGAGCACCTCCTTTTGTTCCTCATGGATGGGTTGGATGAAAAATAATTGTGCAATCATACCCTTGTCTCCTTTGAGAATAATTTTCTCTATTCGATGAGAAATTATTATTTGGGAAGGGCCTGATTTGAATATCGTGAACTTCAACCATAAGTACTCAAAATCCCATTGGATTGTACTGAGTTTTCGTAACCATTGCACTCATAGGACAATATCACATCCTCATTAGGGGAGTACATACATGTCATGTTTCATGTTGTAATCACCCATTGTGAGCTTAATATTTTGGTATTTTCTTGTACAAGTGATCCATCCCCCATTACCAATCATGACCTCAAAACTATTACGAGGATGTATAAAGAAATTAGCTTATTTTAGCACACATGGTTCGATGAAATTATGGGTACTACCAGATTCAATAAGTATAATAAGGTTTTGGAATTTGAAGGATCCTAGGAATTTCATAGTTTGGGGAGAAGAATTATCGACGAGGGCATTGAAAGAAATTTCTAGTGGACCTTTAGAATGATCCTTGGGTGTATCCATCACTACTTCTACCTCAATCTCATATTCTTTGTTGGTTGAACTACAAGGAATAGTTACATCTAGAATATATAGTTTGGGTGTAATACATTTATGATTGGGTACAAATTTCTCATCGTAGTGATAACAAAGGCCTTTTTCTCTTCTTTCCTTTATTTCTTTGGGCTAATACGTTTAATTTGTAATATTCAAATATTTTTTGGGGTGGTGTAAGTATTTTGTGATTCCCCCATAGATTGTCTTCCTATTTGTACCTAGTTAGTAAATTTGTCTTCCGCCATTTGGGCTAATCCCATGGTCTACATCATGGTAGTGGGATTGAAAATTTGTACTTCTAATTGAATTTCTTCCTTTAAGCCACTGATGAAATAATCTTGAAATAATGAGGTATCTAACCCTAATGTACGATTGAACAATATTTCAAATCAATCTTGGTATTCACACACTGATGTGGTTTGATGGAGCTTGGTAAGGGCTCCAATGAAATTATCGAATTTACTAGGGCCAAATCGTACTGATAGATTTTTCATGAATTCTAGCCATGTAGGGGTGCCATTAGTTTTTCATACCACTGGTACCATTGGATGGTGTTATTTTCTAGGTGGAAAGATGCAATGTGAACATTTTGTGCCTTAGGCATCTGGTCAAGCGATAAGTTTTGGTCAGTCCGATAGATCCATTTGGTGGGATCACCTCCTTCAAATTTTGGAAAATCCAATTTAGTAGTTCTAGGCAGGATGGAATTTTGTGGCCCCCCAAGTGGTGCTTGGTATGTTGGTCCTTCGATATATTGGCCAGCTTGGATTAGTGCCATATTTTTTTGTATCATATTGATGGAGTGGTTATGGGCATCAATTTTTAAATCCATTGCTAACATTTTATTTTCATATTCCGCCCTTGGTATAGTATTGTTTGTAATTTTGTCCTTCCATTGGCGGAACTCCTCCTTTTGTATAGTACTATTTGTAATTTCTTCCCTCCATTGGCATACTTCCTGGAAAAATTCCTTGAAGCTAATATCCTACAATATATTACCATCTGTCATTTTAGGTCTAGTTCGTAAAATGTAAGTCCTCTTTCAAACTTTGAGAGTTTTTTTGCAAAAATTATGTATTTTAGTTTAAAAAATTGCAAAAATCATGTAAATTTTTGTCAAACATTTTGCAAAAAGTTGGTTTAGCAACTATTTGGACCTCAAATGTCACTCAATTTTAAAATTTGAATTTGAATTTTGGTAGCGGAAGGAAGCAACGTCAACAGTGCAGGTGGTAGACTTTTGAGTTTAAATTTTGGTAGTGGTAGGAACACAAGGCACCACACATCAATAACAAGTAGCGAGAGTATGATACAAATGAGAGTGTAGAAAAACAGAAGGTAACGATGGTCTAGCGAGGTGTGTGGTAGGTGTCGCACAAAGAATCACAAGATAGCATTATCGAAGTCACGTTTAACATATGCAACCCCAAATTTATTTAAATACTTGAATTGCTTTTGTATAGTCGATGTGGGACTAAAATGTTTCATCCACTTTTTTTTTAGCCTACGCAATATTTTGGTATTGAAGTTTCATCGTCGATTTTAAAAATATTTTAAGCTTTAGGTTTTCTAAATTTAAACTGGATTTTCTATTGCCTTTCTAGGTATTTTAAATGTTGTGCTGCAACTTAATGTTCTCATGATTCAGATTCTACCTTCGATCCAAAATAGTTGTAGAGGTCTCCAGTAGCTTGTAAATTGTTTTTTAAGAAATTTTGAACCTATTTTTGACGGTTTTGTTCTCAATTTCATTATGCTTTTCTATATTTTATCATTGACATTCCTAGTAAGTCTGATCATTTTGTGGCTTTTAAAATCTATTGATCATGATCTTTATAAAGGTTCATGGTACAAAGGGTATTTTTTTGTGACTATCTAACATTGTTTTATGATATGAGTGGTGTTTTAGTGATTAAATTGGTAGTGTTGTTGATGAGCATAATTTTGGCAAAGGAATTATGGATGAAATATAGATGATTTTGCACACTTTGTATACAATTAATGAGTGTTTATGAGGTGCAGGAATGGATGGATTTGATACCAAATGGTAAGTTATTTACCTACCTATTTTGCAATTGAACAAACAAAGATATATATTAATAATATACAACAAAAGGAAATAGAATCACTGTGTAAATGAATCACCTTTACACTAGAGGAATTCCCTACCAATAGGTCAAATATATAATTGTATATTCTTAATTCATTGATCGATCCTTTTCTACGCCCAATTGAATGAGCTATATACCTATGCTAGAGTTATGAGTGAAGGGAAACAATGGTCCATATAAATTTATGCATAGTTAATTAGTGGTAATAGTTTGAACTAGGTAATCCTAAAAAGTAACTATATTTTTGCTATTAAGAACTGACTAGTACATAAACATGGTCTTTTGCATGATTTATCTTATAGACCAATTGCTTGAGATGAAAAAACCTGTATCTCCTTTATTATCAATTATTTGGGTTGCTGATATTACTTTAAGTAGAATATAATGACTAATTAATGTTGGCAATAAATATAGAGAACCATTGCCTATCTAGTTATTACAAAAGTTAATGGTGTTGTCATAGCTGACGACTTTACCATTCTATGTGTTCTTCCTTAGGAGGAATGCCTATGTTTTTTGTTATTTGAATAGTACTAGATTATCTTTTCTATAAGGTCTACTTGGATTTGATATATCATAGTAGGAGTTTCTTTAATGTACTAAAGAACTTTTTAAATTCAAACTTCTAATTGTATACAATATTTGTTTTAAAGGTTTGATATTTGTGGGAGGTAGAGCAATGGAATGAAGCATGAAGATAATGAGGAGAAAAGAAGAGTTCAAGTATGTTTACTTAGTTAATTGTGAAATTTGAGCAGTGAGTTTTCCTTTTCTTTAGTTGGATTTGAAATTGATAAGAATTTATTTTTCAGGTAATTTCAAATATTTATTTGATCCTTAGGCCATTTCTTCTCAAAAGACTAAAGGAAGAGGTGGATCAGTCCCTTCCTAATAAAAAGGAGATAATTTTGTATGCAAAAATTATGGAACATCGAAAACATATATAAGACCATTTAGTCAATAAAACACTGGAAAGCTACTTGCAAAGCAAGGCAGAGTTTGGTAGGTTAACATACAGTTAGATATTATCCCAAAGAGTTGTTTTGTATAGATTTTTTGCAAGTTGTTTGTTTCTTTGTTTAATTACATATTTAGCAATTGTATGACATTTTGATATCTTGATTGTTGAAAATATAACATGATTTATTTTATCTATTTTATGAATAGGCTAAAACAAATCTGAACAATCACATGATTCAACTGAGAAAATTATAGCCATCTTGACCTTTTGGAGTCATAGTTTGATATATATTTAGGGATTTTTAAATCGTTATCCAGCTTTTATAGGATGTCTTTGTTTTTTCTTTTTTCTTTTTATCCCCCTTTAGTTCTAAGGTTGCATTGCTGATGGAACTTTGTGCTTTAATGAACTGATATTAATAGTGAAGATGATACTTCTATGGATTTAGAGTTAATTTTGATTAGAGCTAGCTTTTCATATGATTATCCACCAATGAAGCAGTTGGTTGAGTAGTGTGGTAAATTTGGTTTGATTGATAGGCTGTTAATACATTTAAAAGCTCAAAAACATAAGGTACTGATTTCAACTGGTAATTAAGGCAATTTTTTTGCATACTACAACTCTTGTTTAGTATTGTTGATGCATTTTAGACTGAATCTTGCATATTTATACCTTCTTTGAGGACATACACATTGGAATTCCTAAGAAGGAAATAATTTGGTCTTCTTGCTCATTTGAAGGGAATGGGAATGCACTACGTATTTGTTCTCCCTGTTGTATATTTTTTAATTGTCCTCTTCTAAGAGGGCGGTATCTATTTTTTAACCACCCTCTTCTAAGAGGACAATTTTAAATTGTCCTCTTAGATCCTAAGAGGGCAGTTTTTTGAGGCAGTATTTAGCCACCATTGTATGACGTGAATATTTTACAACACCCTCATAGACAATGGTTTAATAACCATACTTAAAGGTCTTTAAGGGTAATTAATAACCATCCTTAAAGACCCTTTTTAATGTAGTGATAGTGATGAATAAATTGGATTCTTTGAAAAGCACACCAAAGGAATTGACTCAAAATTAATGAAAATAATGGGTTATAGGTTATAAATTGTATTTTTGGTTGTGATTGACACCTTAAAATACTTTCCATACCAAAAAATATAATATTGGGGGATGTTAGATACTTATTATATTATTTTATGATGTAATTTTTACAACTTAATATACATATCAAAGGAGGTTTATGAATAGTTACATCCCATGGGAGGTTGAGAGAAGTTAAATAGTTAGATGAAAGTGAAGCACCAAGAGTCTCTTGAGTCATATAAGATACATACCTTTGTAATTATATGTGTACACAAATATAATTAATATGATTATTTTGTGTTTAATCCTATCAAACTATTGTCAAATGGTGCTTCTATGCAGGTGTTAAAAATATCACTGAAAGACGCTCCCATATAGGGTTGAAACTATCACTATACGATGCTTCTATCCTAACTACATAAATTTGGTACTATATTACCCATTTTAATATTGTATTAAATCCAAATTATAGAATTTAGGATTTTTCTATTGTTTTGTAATCTTTTGATCAATTTTTGTGAGGATTTTGCAAAAAGGTTCAAATTTAAACTTTTTAGTTATAGAACCATTGAAAAAGTAGGCATAAGTCATAATTGTAACATTACATATGAAATTTAGTGTAATTATCAATATCATAGGATAACCATATCAATTTGGCTATTTTGTAATTTTCTATTTTACTTTGTAATAAAATTTGCAATGATAGATAGGAGATTGAATGCCTTTGTAATTGTAATAGGGGATAAAAACTAATTTTATTTCAACACTTTAGGCATAAAAATTAATATTCATATAGTTACATTCTAGAATATATTATCTATTTGCATGTCCTCTTGATCCTTAATTTCAAAAAGAAAGAAAATATTTACTTTATTACAATAATTCAAACAAAGAAACCATGTAGAATTATGATTTGTATTTTTAAATTTTGCTTTCACTTTCATTTTGCATCCTTCATCAATAAATATTGCATTTAGGATGGAAATGGAATATTTAAAACCCTAGGTGTGTGTTTAATTAACCCATCAAATCAAATATTGAGGTCCCATGAATGTCCCTTAATCTCATGTGTGATTCCACATAGAAATGGGCCCCACATTTGTGAGTTTGTCATGATTTTATGTGATCACAAGCATCTACCATAATGATTCTAATTTTTATATTTTCTTCTTTCTAAAAAAAGTACCAACAACCCAATTTACTCTTGCTTATATCAATTTCCCATCTCATTTGTAATTAACCACTACCATTACATTATGTTTTAAAGATTATGCAACAAAATTTACTAGATAAATTTCATAGACAAGACTATATAAATTTTTTTTGGCATAATCACAACCTCATAATTATGCTAGTGACATATAGAATAAGGAATATAGTCTAGTAAAAAATATATGTATAAAAAATAGTTCTAGTTAATTTTAATTTTATGTATTACAATAGTGACATTAGAATTAAAAAATGATTTTTGACCTTCAACATCATGGGTCAATTTTAATCATAATATATCCACAAAATTAGAGAAAATCATCAAGAAAATACCCATAAACCATAATAGCCATGAACTCTCTATACATATCCTCAAGGAATTATTCATAATAATAAGTGGTTGTTTGTGAGTGCTTAGAACAAAAACATATATCAATTACACTGACAATAGAATCTCTAGATTGGATGGTTAGTTATAGATTTTGTGTGAAGCATGTTATGGTCTTGATAAACTAAAGGTGACTTTGACACATCTTGAAATGGATATGGAGAAAAGATATCAATATTTCATATGGCCATTAGATTAGAGGTACAATAATGCTTTGTATCTTGGAAATCATGTTGTATTACATGACCATAATTGTACATATTATCTAATATATGCATTCTTGTTTGTACAAATGTATATGTAACTACCTTTTGTATATAAATTTTTATATATTTTTTGTTTAGACAATATGAATGGATGAAGTTTTAATTTTTAACAAAAATAAAATTAATTTTGGATGTACCATTATTTTCAAAAACAAAAATATTACCTCTAAAGAATAATGCCTTATAATTCTTGAATGATCCTTGTTATGACAATATTCAATATTATTTTAAGTATAAATGTTTCATTTTATTTTGTAGGGTGGTTCATACAATTTTCCTAAATGATAAAAATAACTATAGTGAAGATTTATTATAGGCATCCACCCCATGGATTGCACAACAATATGGCCAAGGAATTTGGTCAAAGAAATCATCTAGTGGAGATATGAAGTAGGCAAAAAAAATTGTATTGCACAATTGCATTGATTGCCCAATTCTTGACAACTAGCGGTCTATGTTGTCCTAATTTTTTTTTTTTATGATAGCTTAGTCAAGCCTTACAATTTGGTAGATTCAAGAAAACTTTTATATGATAACCAAGATAACTTTACCATTGGTGGGAGTGTGATAAGGAAAAGTGATTTAGAATGATATAACTTCCTCATGGATAAGCTTGCAAACCTAGGTACTGCCAACTTCTTCTTAAATTCATAGCTCTCATTCTAGCATCCATCATATTCCCACCACACTAGGAGATCTAGGTGCAAGGAATATTATAGCCCTATGATAGATAAGAAACTCATGTAGAGACTTGAATGCAAAGATTTTTGTATGCCATTTGCTAGGACATTAAGAAACCTTCATCACCCATGAGTTTAAGCATTCTTTAATATTTGGTATAATTGGCTACAATTCAAGCTTTCCCACCATACACTGATGATACTATATTATAAGAACATGTATAAATATTAGGGAACTTCATATCCTTAAGCCATGTGCATAATCCAATCTTAAATCTATGATGGGTGCAAATTTTAAGATATTATGAAAGAGGGATAAGCATCATGCTCATTCCAATCAATGGATATGTCATTAATGACTGACACTCTTTTTTTTATCAAGTAGACAACCATGATCAACAGGCCCATGTTGATCATTAGATCCTTCATTAATGGTTGGTATTTTTCTACCCAAAGCAAGTAGCTAAGTAATGTCAAAGTCCATGGGTCCTCAACCTTCTATCTGAACCCACACTTATCCTCTCAACAAAGGCTAGTACAAGAAATAAAAATACCAACCACAAAAAGGGACAAAAAATGTAGAAAACACTTGCAAGTAGGGGAAGTAAGCATGTAGGGGAAACCATAAATGGATTTCTATTAGCTATAATATGAGTTGTCAAAGTTGACTTTGTATCCCAACCCATTATAGTCACTAATGTGGCAACTATATCAATCACCCATCCCATGGATAAGCCTACCCTACCAACCTAAACCAATCAAAAGTAAAGGCTCCATGTGCCATATAAATAGGAGGGTCATACTATCCATATCAGTAGGAAATACATTCCATAAAAGTGGATGACAGCCTAGGGGAGCTCTAATGCTTGGAGCCTTAAACCATACAAGAATTCATTGCACAAAAACCATTCATACATCATAGTAAGGGCCAATGGAAGCAAAAAATACCCATATAATATATTAAAATTCTTCAACATCAATGGCCCCATATCTAGAGACCTTGAAGTGGCCAAATTTAGGTGCCAAAAAAATACTAGCCATGGATCGAAAATAACATCCTAGGTTCTCAAAGTAGAGTTCTGGATGGAAATCTCCTTGGTATTTACTTATAAATAGGTATGTAAAATCCACTATAATGCATTGGTATTTTCTTGCACATATCTAATACTTAGCCTTGTATGCTCTTCCTTGCACCTCCTTCTCATTTGTATAAGAAAGACTCAAACCTTGAGTTATTGTCTAAGGATTCCTTCTTTCCTACTTCTCGTATATATTTTGAAATGCTTGGATATGAATTAAGAGGTGTGCTCAATATCTAGATTTTAAATGGTGGTGAATGAATTTATTTTTTCTCACTTCATACAAAAGGAAATGATTTAAGTCTTAGTGAATTGCATTTAAAAGTTAGGATTTCCTTTCTTGCATTTATATTCTTTTTCCATATCCTAATTTTATTGGCATAAACATAAATTAAATCCCACAAGGTCTAAAAGGTTCACAAAGATCACATCCGATGAGGAGACAACCTCTACAAAATCTTGGAGGTTGCTCTGTAGATATTTTATCTACCCATAGAAATTCTTGCTATGTTGCTTAACATGAGGCATGGGTGACTTGGCACACTGGGCTACTTCCTTAGATAGTTAGGACACTATGACACAACAATGTTTTTTTTTGGACTTCTTGGTAGTACAATCTTAATATGTTCATTCCAATAATATAGAAGATAAAGTTTTTGACAAAAACTTTGGTGAAGGTTTTAGTTGATCACTTCTTGATGCATCAATAGATTCACCTAGTGGCTCTGTTGAAGAAACAAAGAATCTGAAGAATTATTTTGCAAAAAATTAAGGTTGATATTTTGGTGGGTATCTCTATCCCCTATCTTATTGAAGGAATACACTCCCCACCTGTCGACTCTTATTTCCAATAAGAAACCCAAAAATATAAAAATAAAATACCTATCACTAAGTCCTTTTCTAAAACTAATTAATAATAATTGGTACCACCTCTAAATTGAAAAGCAAGGAGGAGAAACTAACAATGAGACATAGCATTTTAGTGAAATCAACTCCTAAGAATATTCTTAGCCTGAAATGATAGAGATATTTAATTCTACCTATTCCACATATCATATAGAATCTAGTTCTTGTCTCAACACTAAAATCTTCCCTATTTCATGGGATAACATGTTATTATCCAAATGCAACACTTGCATCAGCTATTTATTATGTTCATGGTGTGTTTGATTGAAAAGCAAGATATAACCCTAAGGTTTTTGGTTGCCTCCTTTAGAGGAAAATATTAAGAGTGTATATCAACCTCACCCCCCAATTATTCAAAAGTTAGGATTAGTTAGTGGGCCTTATAATAAATAGATTTAGATAAAATAAAAGTAATATGAGGTATCTCTCCTCAATCAACCAACAACCATCAAGAGGGCAACTTAAAAAATAATGGATGGTTTCAATGTCTAACTCCAACTCAATCAACTAACAACCATCAAGAGTGAACCTAAGTGAATGAAGCACTTAGAGAAAGCTCTATAAAAGTAGAAGGCACTAGGAAAATAGTCAACCTTTTTGGTCAGATAGGTATCAAATCAATCATGTATTCTAATACTATACATCAGGCCAAGGTTTTGACACTTGGTAGGTTGAGTAATAACTTCTCTTTAACCATAGGGGAATATCAATTAAAATTAGGGGCAATAGACATACCTACTGATCACAAAATATCTAAGGTGGGAGACCTCATTTATAAAGGAATTTTTTAGGATACATGGATATGAATGTATTTGATCTAGGAAGAACACCCTCATATACCTAAAATCTTATGATGTAGAGATGCTAAGGAAAGAATATGAAAGTTAAAATTTGATGAGGTTAAGAGCAAGAGAGATATAGTGCTAGAATCTACCTAGTATCCCCAAAAGATACTAAGACATTGAATTTTTATAGATTGTAGTTCAATTGTACAAACAACATCATTGAATATGAATTGTTGTTACTTAGCCTTCAACTTCCTGAAAAGAGAGGCATAAATACATTAAAAGTATTCAATAACATAGATCTAGTAGTCAAACATGTAAGACCCCAATTCCTAACCAAAATAATGCTAATGAGGGCTTATAAATATTGGGTTTGGTATTTGGGAGAAGTATTTGATGTTGTAAACATTAAAATATTTAGGGCTCAAAATGTGGATGCAAACAACATGGTTGTCACTAGGTTATAATTTGATCCTATAAATGACCTAATTTAGAATGTACAACATGTAAAAATGATAGCTAGGACAACCATCCTTTAAAATGATATCCATTGGTAGTTTTTTGATAGTGATGAACATATTTTCAAATTCATCCAACAATATATATTTTTTTTTAAACTGGGTTCCTAGATCAAGAAAGAATATGATAATTAGATTATACAACTAAATTTCAATAAGCTTTCCAAAGGGCTCATCATGATAGAATCTCTCTTTAGTCCTAATGATAACTATACATTAGAAGGGGTATGACATCCAACAAAGAAGAGGTGGACCTAGATCAAATATTGAAGGTAGGTAAATTATCCACCTTAGTAGAAAATAAGCCATCATTCATCTCTATAAAAAATATAGTGGTGTAATGGCATGGAGTTATGAAGATCTAAAGGATATGACACAAGCATCATACAACACACCATTTAGCTTGCTCTAGAGATAAATATAGTGAGGTAAAAGTAGAGAATTTTCAACCCCAAAATAAATTCCCTTATAGGGAAGGAGCCAGACAAGCTAATTAAGTCAAGGAACATATACCCCATAAAACACACCACTTGGATGTCCAACCTAGTACTAGTGAGAAATAATAATGGTGAAATAAAGCTATGTGTTGAATTCAAGGATATAAATAAAGCCTCATTTGAACTATCATTATCTCCTACCCTTAATGGATAAAATCCTTTAGAATGTCACTAGATCTAAAAGATTTTCCCTCCTAGATGGTTTTTCTAGGTATAACTAGGCGTGGGTGAAAGATGAATATCAAAACAAAATAGATTTTACCACCAAATGAGGAACTTTTTCTCATAAATGAATGTATTTTGGCCTATCTAACACTAGTGTGGAATTCCAAAGAGCTATGGACATCACTTTTAAAAGCCTTATCAATAAGTGTATCTTGATCTATATTTATGACTTGTTTATATTCTCCAAATAGGAGGACTACGTGAGACATCCATAAGTGGTACTCAAGAAATGACAAGAGTTTGGTGTGTGCCTAAATCCCAAAAAAGTGTATTTTTATGTTCCCCAAGGAAAATTACTCATGCATGTTGTTTCAAAATAAGGTGTTTCCATAAACATAGAATGAATCTAGGCCATTACTAATATTTTCCTACCTCAACACAAGAAATATTTTTGGTCCTTCTTTAGGAAGATCAAAATTTTTAGGAGGTTTATATCATATTTTACTGGTATTGTGAGGTCAATGACCCTTATGATAATAAAACCATCCATTTAGGTGGATGGAAGAAAGGAATGAAGCTTTCAAAAAATTAAGAAAGCTATAGCAAAATCCTCTATGCTAGACCATTGGAATAATAATAAAAAGTATTTCCTCTATGCTTTTAGACGATAATTCAACATTATCACTCCGCTCAGTCAGAAGAATAAAGATTAGCATGAAAATGCATTTTAATTCTTTAGACAAACTTTGAAATGATATGAAGAATACTATATATTTTTTTTAAAGTAGGTGTACATGCTAATGAGATCATTGAAGAAATTTAAATATGTGATCCTTGCACATATCATTTGATCAAGCATAAAGGAATATATAATGGGGAAGAAATTAGAAAAAAGGAGTAATATAGATTACTAATATCCTAGATTACAACATAGAGATCAAACCTACTAAGTTGGTTAGGGAAAGAGTCTTGTGTCAATGGATGGCAGAAGATATAGCTAACTAGGAGGTGCATGAAGATTTATACCTATTCAACTCAAGTGAAGAGAAGTTGGATTGGGTGGACCAATGTGTTAGATGCATACAAACATGAAAATATCCACCCAAACTAGATAGATATCAAAAGTGGATTTTTTATACATAACGCCCACTATGTTCTAGTTAAAGGTATTCTTTTTCAAAAAACAATTATGGTATCCTCTTAAAATGTGTTGAGGTAGGTCAAACTTAGTGGTTGCTTCTCAAATTTCATGAAGGATTATTTAGTGGTTTAGTAATATTATTAAAGTTAACTATTATTGTCCCACTATATTTGTATATGCACACAAATGGGTAAATAAATACAAATATTAAAAATTCATTGCTAGATGGAAGTAAAATGAACCACTTCCTCTAAAACTCATAGCAACAGATGAACCATTACCCTAGTGGGGATTATATTTCATTGGAATGATCAGTCCTCTATAATGTGAAGGATATAAATAAATTCTCAATATCAAAGATTACTTCATCATATTGATAGAGGTAGTACCTATGATGGAGGTAATCAAAAATATGATAATCGAGTTCTTAAAGGAAATAATAACTTATTTTGGCATCCCTGAGTCTATTATGACTAATAAATCCAAAGCATTCATGAGATACAATATCACTTAGTTTACTCACCAATATGACATATATCTAAAGTTTAACTCAAACTATTTCCTCTAAGGGATAATTGTAGCTAAATCCACCAATAAAAAGTTAATTAAAACCCTAAAGAGGATTAGGTCTAACAACCTGAGGTAGTGGTACATGCATGTTAGAGGATCCTTATGGGACACCAAGATTACTCCCAAAATTATGATAGCATGCTCACCTTACACTTTGGTTTATGATAGAGAGGTTAGGCTACCCATATTCATATAATTACTAGACTTATAGTTACTTCACCAGCTAGATATCCAAGATAACAATGTTACAATAGTAAGGATATGAGAGTTGCTCAAGGTTGAGTAATAAAGAGAAATAGCTAAGGAACCATTATTAAAGTGTTAGGGGGTGACTAAAGCATGGTTCAATAAAAATGTGACTCTTCAAAAGTTCAAGGTTGATGATTGCATACTTAAATGGGTTAAGGATAGAAGCATTCCAGGATGACATGCCAACTTGAATGTCATATGGAATTATCCTTACATTATTACTACTTGCAAGGTTAAAATTGCATTTTAGTTATCAATTATAGATGGTGATTCCTTTCCAATTCTTGTAAGTGAGATCTAATTTAAGGAATATCCATAGAATTTTTCTCTAAGAGAGAGAGAGAGAGAGAGAGAGAAACAAACACACACACACATATAGATATCCTTATATTTTCTTGTAGAGAAATATTTTATTGTAGGAAGCACATGGTAGAAAAATGGATTGGAGTTGAGGTGGAAGTTGCAAAGTAGTTGAAATAGATAAAGTTATCCTACATCATGAGGAAGGAGTGTGGTTGAGAACAAAGGCAACCATTAATATTAGAGGGATATTTCAAGATAATGTTAATCATTTGATTGCATGGAGAAAATGGTCATGATCACATGAGTAGGTAGTTCCTTCAAAGAAAGCACCATAACATGTACAAGTGTGTGCCATAAGAGGTATTTTATCAAGTTTCACATCCACCACCTAGAGATAATATGATCTATCATGAAATGGTAGTCATAATTCATATAATATGAATATAAGGTAAGATATGGAAAATAGCTTGTCCCTTGTCTAAACGCATTTGGTAAGTAATGTCTCATAAAGTAAATCTTACACTTGGTAGAATTGTAGTGATTTTGCATGTCTCTTTGATAGAAGTAATATAATTCCAACCCAAGCAAAAATATTGATGATAGAGAACACATGACTTCACATTAAGTGGATTTAATGTATATTGGTATCACCAGCCTGGGAGGAAGCTTTATAAAAGGTAAACTTGCATTCAATCCTTCCATAAGCTAAAGTTGATGAAATAAGCTAAGGTTGTAATGTTCCTTCCCCTACCCTTCAAGTTCGATTTTTATGACTTTTTCTCAATAGATAAGGCTTTTCTTCTCTAGGTACTTAATATTTTACAAGTAGAATATCTCCTATGAGCCAATAAAGTTATAGTGAAGATTCACTACATGTAAATATCCCCTATAAGCCAGAGGTACAAGAAGAGCCTCTATGTTAACAAGGCAAGAAATTCTTCAAATTAAAGTGATGAAAGACTTTGATATAGTGAAGAAGAAGAGATTCTATTTTTAGAAATAGAAGAGGAATAAAATGCTCCTATTTAAGATAAATTCAAAAAGTATGAAGATGCTCTTGAAGACCAATAAGTAGAGAAAGATTCATAAAATGAAGAGGAAGGCACATTTGATCTAGAAGAAGAACTTATTGTTGCTCTTGGAGAGTTGAAAAGAGTTAGAAATTAGAATTCAAGACAAAATACCCAAGTTCAAGAACAAGAGGAAGAAAAAGAAAAGCTTCTACAAGACTTGACAAACTCAAAAGCTAAGGCAATGATATTTAAAGAGGTAATGGTTGAAAATATAGAGGCAAAAGAGTTAGAATGTGAAAGATTAGAACATGAGGTAGTTTCTCTAAGGATGGAAGTGAAATATTCTAAGTACAAGCTACACAGGTTTGAGAAATATTTAAAAAAAACGGATAAAATTATCAATTCACAAAGATATTCATCTATCAAAACAGGACTTGGTTTTGAAGAAGAACAAGGGAAACAAGAAGAAGGGTCAAGATCAAGATCAAAATAAGAAGAAGTTTAAGAGGAAGAGAGTGAAGAAGAAATTAATACTTATGTAGATAATTTGAAGAATAGAAGCTTCACTAAGAAAGGAAACAATGCACAAACAAGAAACAAGGATCATCACAAAGAAGGTAAAGAAAGGACTAAGAGAACAGAGGCTTCAAAACAAGATTTTTAAAAGGACAATATTTTTCATGTAATAATTTTTTTCACAAGGCTATGCATTGTAGGGTTCATGAAAGAAGGGAGTATGGTTTCACTAAGAGGAACTTCAACTCATTTGAAATTGGACATATCTTTTCAAGGGTATTGCTGCTCTTGTAATCACTTTGGTCATAACGTGATACACTACAAGTTTCATGATAGAAATAATTATGGCTTCACCAACAGAAACTTCAAGACATTTACACCTTCCAAGAACTACAACATTAAATGTTACAAGTGCAATAATCTTGGGCATAAGGCCAAGTATAGAACATTATTTCCAGAACTTCCAAAGTCAAGCAAGAATATGTACACTCAAAAGCATAACAAGGGTATGGCTACAAAAATGTTGAAAAACAAGGTTGACAAATAAAAAGAGCATTGTATTCTTGGAGTAGAGATACTCCCACCCCAAAATTAATCACCTCAAGGAGAGGAGGTGGGGAGGGGGACGAGATAAGAGTATTATATTTATCCCCAAAGGAGTCCCTTTGTCATTGATTTTAAAGGAGGAGAGAATTGAGTAAGGGGGAGAGCATTCAGTCAGGGGGAACAACTTCACAGGGGGAGCATATTTGGAATCTAGTGGTAGGAAAAGAAATTTTTAGAAAGGGTTTCCATTCGAATTGCAATTAATTTTGAAGTGTTATTTTGTGGAGTTATAAGGTAATTAGTGGTAAATCAATTGTTGGGTGTATTGTTGAAATATTTAAGTAGGAGATAAAAGGTGTATAAAGTGCTTTTATTGTTTGTAATATTGAAGGGCTTGGTTCATGATTTGATGTGTTATTTTGAGAAACTAAGAGAGTTATAGAGCATTGGTTTGGAATAAAATTGTGCACACATTTTGAGAAGGTTTTCCAATATATGAAAAGGTATTGTGCTAATCCTTTTGCAGTTACAAAAGATATTATTTTTTAGACAGGTATTTGAGGGCACATATTCATCAAGCATTTTGAGGTATGGTGATTCAAATTTTTATCTAGGTGGTTGTGTTTTGAGAAAGTAATTTTTGAGGTGGAGTTAAAAGGATTGATTGGAGCACATTGTTGGAAATATTTGCATTAGATATTGAAACCTACATGAGCATTATTGTTGAATGAAATTGGAAGTAATTGTATTAGAGTTTGATACCTACATGTACTCTATTGTTGAAAGAAATCTTAAATACTAGTGTTAGGTTTGAGACCAAGTTTGTATTTCATTGTGAAATATTTTGTGCAAGGGTTTGAAAGACATTAAAGCAATTGTGAAATTTTTTGAGATTAATATTGTAAGGGAAATTTGTGCATTAGTGTGATTGATATTTGATTGGAAATTTTCAAGAAAGATAGACCGGTTTTGGGAAACAAGTTATACACTAGTTCGATTTTATTTGAAAAGGGATTTTGCAAGAGAGAGAGATTGGATTGGATGAATGTAATATTTGTGAATGTGAAGAACATATTTGGTATTTGATAATGCATATAATTCTCTATATTTTTCAGAGGTTAAAGGAATTCTAGGTAGAATATGTCTGAATTGCCTAGTTGAAGAAAGTATTTTTGAGAGAGATATACGAATTTTTTTGTATGAAATATTTGGAAATATTTGAGCAGTTTCTATGAGCAGCATTGAGGTAGATTTGAGCAAGGCTTGTGAGAAGACATGAATCATCCTTGAGGTAGATTTGATCAAGTCTTGTGAGAATACTTGAAGTAGCTTTGAGGCAGATTTGATCAAGTCTTATGAAGACTTGAAACAACATTGAGATAGATTTGTGAGCAGAGTTGGAGCAGATTTATGATAACCTTGTAACAAGATTTGGTGTATATTTAACCAGATTTTGAGCAAGAATTAGGTGAAGTCTTGGAAAATATTTGAGAAGAGTTTGAGTAGGCTTTGGGTGAAGGTTTGGAATAGATTTGAGATAAGTTTGAGTAGGTCTTGGGTGAAGGCTTGGAATAGATTTGAGTAGAGCTAGAGAAGGTCTTATGTGAAGGCTTGAGGTAGTTTCAAGCTAAGCAGTGAGTAGTATTTGGAGCTAACTAGAGTAAAAAAGAGGAGTCTCTTAGATAGAGATCCATGAACCATATAGGGGATAAAGTTCTCTAGTGGATAGAGGTCTATGAATCATATGAGGGGATAGAGTTCTCCTATGGATATAGATTCACAAACCAGAGAAAATGGGATAGAGTTATCATGTGGATAGAGATATACAAACTAGAGAAAATTGGATAGAGTTCTCTTATGGATAGATATCCACAAACTAGAGAAAAGGAGATAGATTTCTCTTGTAGAGAGAGATCCATAACCCAAATTAGATGGGATAGAGTTATCCTATGGAGAGAGATCCACAAATTAAAGCATTGAGAATTGAGATCTCCTTTGTACAATATTTCCATAAACATTGTAATAGGAAATTTTGTTCCTAAGAGATTTTTTGAGAAAATTTAGAAGAAATATTTTCTTTGTGGATGTAGCCCACATTGGGTGAATCACGTTAAATTTGTATCTCTCATGTGTGTGATGATTTGTGCATTATTTATTTTACTGAATTGATATTATTATTGTTATCACTTGGAAAGAAAAGTAAAATTTGGTCTTATACTGTTCACCCCCCCTCTCAGTATAAGCTTGTGTTATTCAATTGGTATCAGAGAGGGTTCCTTTGAAAAAGTCTAACAGCTTAAAGTAATATATATATAGGAACACAGATGGCATCTCAGAGTGGATCTTCATCAAACAAGACTCCATTGTTTTATGGAAATAATTATGATTTCTATAGTATAAGGATGAAGACTTACTTTATGGCACAAGGATGTGAGACATGACAATCTATTGAGGATGGGTTCACACCTACATCTACTTCTACCACATATAAGGATGGTAAGCATTTACATATGAATAATACAAAGGCTATGAATTAAATATTAAGTGGATTACATGAAGCAAAATTTTTGAAAGTTATGTATTGCAAATCAGACAAAGAGATATGTGATAAATTGAAGAAAATATATGAAGGAGATAACAAGGTCAAGTTGGCAAAACTATAAAACCACAAGAAAAGATTTGAAGATTTGAATATGGAATATGAGGAAGATATTGCTAAATACTTACTTTATGTGGATGAGGTTTTTAATACCATGCATGGACTTGGATTCAAAATTGAAGACTCAAGTTTTGCTCAGAAATTATTAAGATCACTCCCTATAAGATATGATGGAAAGGTTTCAGCTGTAGAAGAGACGAGAGGTATTGATAAGTTGATTATGGATGAGCTACATGGAATTCTCATAGCTTATGAGATGAGGATAGTAAAGGATCCCAATTCCAAGAAAGAGGTATCTTTCAAAACTTTAAAGAAGATAAAATATAAGAAACCATAATCAAGTGGTGAGTCAAGCAGTAATGAAGAAGCTAACTATGTGAGAAAGAACAAGAAGGACTCAAGAAAACATGAAGGTATGAATATTGTAAAAAAATTTAATTGTGGTAATTTTGGTCACTATGCATTTAATTGTCCACAAGCCAGAAGTAGGAGCAGTAAAGAGAAATAAGATCATAATAAAAAGCAATAAGGAAAATTCAGGCATGAAAAGAAAAACATGGATGTTCAAGACAAGCATGAAAATAAGTTTTTTTTTTATTGGTTGAAAGGGTGTTGAAAGGTCCCTAAACCTTGTACAAGAGGATTCACATGAAATCCAGAGTGATCGAGGTGGTCCAAGATATAAATATCAAAGAGAGAGCAAACCTCCACATGAGGAAAGGTGTCACGAAATCGCGACCAGTTTGGTGATGTCGCGAAAGAGTGAGCATGAAAATAAGTTATTTCAAAGGCACAAGAAGAGTTTCTATGTTAAAAATGCAAGCAATGATTCAATTGACAATGATTAAAGACTCATAGATAGTGAGAAATAAGAGATGCTATATTTGGAAATAAAAGAGGATGAAAATGGTCTTGTTGAAGATAAAGTCAAAAAGTATGAAGATGCTCTTGAAGACCAAGAAGTAGAGAAAGATTTAGAAAATTAAGAGAAAGACATTGTTAACCTAGAAGAACTTATTGTTGCTCTTAGAGAGTTGAAAAGAGTTAGAAAGTAGAATTCAAGACTAAAGGCTCAAATTCAAGAATATGAGAAAGAAAAATAAAAGCTTCTACAAGACCTAACAAATTCAAAACCTAAGGAAAGGAGATTTAAAGAGATAATGTTTGAAAAGCTAGAGGTAAAAGAGTTAGAATGTGAAAAATTAGAATATGAGGTAGTTTCTCTAAGGATGTAAGTGAAATATTCTAAGGACAAGCTACACAGGTTTGGGAAAAGTTCAAAAACTTTGGATAAAATTATCAATGCACAAATATCTTCATCTATCAAAACAGGTTTTGGTTTTGAAGAAGAACAAGGGAAACAAGAAGGGCCAATCTCAAGCTCAAAAGAAAATTTTTTAGAGGAAGGGAGTGAAGAAGAAATTAAGACTTATGTGGATAAGTTGAATAATAGAAGATTCACTAAGAAAGGAAACAATGCACAAACAAGAAATAGATATCATCACAGAGAAGGCAAAGAAAGGACTTGTTGTGGCTGATCCACAACACACCCCAAAATTGGGGACCCACCTTTTTTGCAGGCTTTCAAAGAAAATCTCAGTCACCCAGATGCTAAAAATCAAGAAAAAGGGGCAAAATTGCACAAGGAAGAAAAGTGTCACGATATCGCGACATGTCGCTCCATCACTGCCAAAAAATGAAAAGTGTCGCGAAATCGCGACATGTTGCTCCGTCGCGGCCGAAAGAGGAGAGAGAAAAGGAAAATGAAAAAGTGTCATGAAATCGCGACATGTTGCTCCGTCGCGGCCCAGAGAGGAGAGAGAAAGGCAAAATGGAAAGGCGTAGCGAAATCGTGACATGTCACAAAATCATGGGTCAAACCAGTCAAACAGGGCAAAGCAAAAAAAACATCACGAAATCATGACAAGAAGCGGCAAGCGGGGCACGAAGCAGAAAGGCATAGCGAAATCGCGACGCATCGCAAAATCGTGGGTCAAACCGGTCAAACAGAATGAAGCAGAAAAGCGTCGCGATATCGCGACAAAAATCAGCAAAGGTGCACAAAGCGGAAAAACGTCGTGATATCGCGACAGAAAATGGCAAAGAGGCTCAAAGCGAATGGAGACGAAAAACGTCGCGATATCGCGACAGGTCGCGGTTTCGTGGCTCCAAAGCAGCGAAGTAGTACGGATGAAAATAGCGTAGCGATTTCGTGACATGTCACGTTTTCGCTGCCAAATACAACAAGAGCAGCCCGAAGCAAGATAGCGTAGCGATTTCGCGACGAAAAGTTGGCAAAGTGTACGGAAGTGAAAAATGTCATGAAATCATGACAGATTGCAGCCAAAGGAGTGCCGAGTGAAAAACGTCACGAAATCGTGACAGATTGCGGGTGGAAGGCATGAAGTGTAAAATGGTCACGAAATCACGACAAAATCGAGCGAAAAGGCGTGAAGCAAAAAATGTCATGAAATCATGACAAAAATGAGCGAAAGGGCACGAAACGAAGAAGCGTAGCGATTTCACGATAGGTTGCGGCAAAAAGCATGACAAATGAAAAGCATCGCGATTTCGCGATAGGTTGCGGCGGGTGTACGAAACAGAAAAGCGTCACGATTTCGCGACATGTCACGTTTTTGCTGGGCAAGAAGGAAAGAAGGTTGTTGTCCAAAAAACGTCGCGATATCGCGACCTGTCTCATTTTCGCTGTGTTGGCCGAGGAACAAGTTGCATGCCTAAGGACGTTGCGATTTACATGGGGCCATTATAGAATGTGCTGGAAACACAGAACACGTGGCATACAGGTGTCAGAGTTGCAGAAGCGTTACATGTAACAAAAAATTTTGGACGTTTCGGCATCGAGCATGAAGTAAAAGCATCAAAAAGGCGGGGAATTTGAAACGACGCATTCTGGGAGGTGAAGCGAAGCGATGCAGGGAGAATCGAAGAGCCACGCCAGACAGTATAAAATCAGAAGCACAGATTGAACAGGGGGTTGGAAATTGCTGCTAGCAGAGTTGCAGAGACAAGGGCTGCATGCCATTCTGGGCCTGCACTTGGAGCAATTTCCTTCATTTGTTCTGGATTTGTTATACCTGGAACATTCTATCATTGTAACTGATATATCATTTAATACAGAAATACAGAGAGTTGCCATTTCATTGATGAGAAAGAAGGAGTCATTTCTGCATGCATGATTTAATGTTTATCTTACCCTTTCAGATTTTTAAGGTTAATAGATGGAGTTTAATGTGAGTTCTCTCGGTTGCTTCAAGTGAACGCCTAAAATCTGAAATTACAGTAAAACCCTAGAAACCCGCACCTAGCTTATCAGGATTGTGCGAATGTGCAGATTCAATAGGTTAGGTTGCATGCAGAAAACCTCATTATCTTCGGTTTTATCAAGTCGAGATGACAACATTCTGGACGTAGTTTAGTTGCATCTTCTTTTGCATTTCTTTTATTTTCAAACCCTCATTTTAGTTTCTGCATTTTAATTATTCTCATTCAAGTAAATAACTAAAAATCCATCAAAGCCTAAGATCAAATAGATTTATTTCTTACATTTATTCATTTGGAGTCCATTGCAAATTCAAATTAAATAAACCACAGTGCCCCTTGTTAACATCCACTTGCAACCCTAAGGTATTCCCAACATTCAAATTGAAAAGCATCATTGGTGAATGAAGAACTAGCACAACAGGAACCTTGGAGAAATTATTCGGTCATAATTTCTTTGCAAGCAGAGGATTTTGGGACTCAGATCCTATCGAAGAGTGTGCTTTCACAATTGGGTGAAAACACCACTCAACATATTGGCGCTAGAAGGAGGGCCCGAATTGGTTTACTTTATTTTGATTTTCATACATGAGTAATATCTTTTTGATTTAATTTTGAAATCATCTCTTAAAACTCACAAACAGCTAAACTACAGCTTTTGTTTTCTTTTGTTGCAGGTTTTCTTTGAAATAATCGAGGGTTTCATCAGGCAGGCTGGACCCACCGCGTCGTATTGCGACCAGGTCCCAAACAACCGGGGAAACCATTTTTCATGACCTTACGCTCACTGGTACTCCCAAGAATAAAACCAAGCAAGTCGTAAGCTTACCAATCACAAAAGACCTATTTTCTCCAGGAACATCGAGTGGACCTACACCAGTGACATCAGTTGCCCCTAGTGTGCCTATTGTCAGTAATATTTCTACTGCTCTTGTAGGGTTGTCCTCATCGATTGTGAGTCAAATGGCTCAAGCTCCAGCAGCTCCTTGGTATGGAGCTAATAATATTCCTTTGAACATTGCAGGGGATGTCCATGAAATCCCCAAGAACATTGAAATATTTTTGCCTAAATACAAACCAGATGGCCCAAGAATAGCAGAAGAACATATCCAAGCCTATAGGGATGTTTTAATTAGGCTGCAAGTCCAATATGAAGATGTGGCTTGCAGACTTTTCCCCATGAGCTTAGATCCAATAGCATATGAATGGTATATATGCTTACCAACTGGTTCAATCACTTCATGGACGCAAATGGAGAATGCTTTTGTCAATCAGTTCAGGTCACCCTTGGATCCCGCAACCATTTACAATCAGTTTATTACATGCAAAAGGGGCCAGGGGGAACCAATCAGAACATTTAATCAAAGATTCCAAAAGTGCTATAATAGAGCAGTTCGACATTTTGCCATCGATCCCGCAGTGGCTTTGCAGATATATTTTGGGGCATTGGACCCCATGACAGCCATGTTTGCAAGACGAAATCCTCAAGTCACCACGCTCGCTCTAGCCTATAATGAAGCCATGACCATCGAGCAACAAATGACACCACAGGGCTATGGATTTCCCCAGATGCCTATGATGGGACAATATGCTCCATATGGTCAAGCTCCCTTGGCAAATCAGATCATGGCACCTCAAATGCCAAGCATGAACGCCTTCCCATACCAGCAACCGTATCCACCAGCACCTGCGTATGCACCCATTCCAATCCAACCAATTACATCCATTCTGCCTGTTCTCGCATTTTTGCAGAATAGTCAATCGACTATGCAAGGAACCAACCAAGTTAATTCTCAGGCTATAGTTCCTTTCCCAAATCCAACTCCGATTCAAAGTGTCAATCCATACGGGAATCCAATTCCTCAAAACCCGACCCAAATGTTGAATCAAGACCCCACCAATTACGCAAATCCAACGGGGGTTAACAACAATGTGATTCCATCGAAGGAGATTTATTCAGAGGTCGAAGAGCTCAAGAAAATAGTTCATAAGCTGAGCAATGACATGGTTCAGAAGCAGAAGTATGAATCCCATGCCCCTCACTCAAATCAAAATTTTAACAATAGAGGGAGACATTGGAACACAAAGCCAAACAATGGGGGAGTACCCGCTCCCATTGCTAATCAACTAGACACTTCTGCAGGACCTAGTCAATCCAATTCCCTTTTGAATCTTTCAGATTTGGCTTGGGAAAGGGGGTGTAGGTTGCACAACACAAAAGAACACAATGAGAGGAATTGTCCTGAAATTGCTAGATACACTCATTGTCTTCAGGCACAAGTTGATGATTTGGAACTGGTATCAAATGAGGGTCCATCGCAACATCAAGATGATAACATTATGGTGATGGAAACTGTATATCATCAAGAAGGTGAGAGTGAGGAAGAAGAAGATGAAATTTTGGAACAGGAGGTGCAAGCTTTTCGAGATTTTAGAAAGGGGAATCATGGATACCATTTGAGGAGTAAATCTAAAGCCCCTAAAACCTCATCAACACCTCCAAACAACTCTATTCTTCCTCCGGATACTAAGGCAAATAATAATCCTCCTCCTCCACTCAGAAGAGAAATGTCTAATGACGTGCAGAAGATAGTCAAATTTGAAAAACCAAACTATGACATAGTGGAGGATCTAAAGAAGTCCAAATCTAGCCTTTCGTTCTTGGACGCGGCTAGATTGCCTGGCCAAAAGGAGGCGTTGATAAAGGCTCTGAACTCACCTGATCAAATGTGGAAGGGAAAAGGAGTTGAGTCCCATCTGATTTTACGAAAGGAGAGACGGGATGTCCCGCCATTCTTATTGACTCTGAGAATTGCGGGTAAGAATTTGCATAACTGTTTGGTGGACACGGGTGCCACGAGCAACCTCATGCCTTCGGAGATATGTCAAATGCTGGGTCTGCAACTTGTTTCATCCAAATGCAAGGTCCTGCAATTGGACCGATCAGAGGTAAATGTGGTAGGGACCCTATATGATGTCAAAATTCAATTAAATTCTGAACCCAGGGTCCAGCAGGTTGTCGACATTCTGGTTGTTAATATCCCAAGTAGATATGGAATGCTACTTGCGAGGGATTGGATGAAAACTCTGAATGGCTATTTTTCAACAGACTGCTCACATATGTGGCTACCCTGGAAAGGAATTGCAAACCAAATCAGAGTGGAAAATGAACCGAGGCTTAAGGAGATCATAACAAAATTTAACAAGCCGAATGAAGTTCAGTTTTTTGAGCCAGAACTGGGGGTTTATGCACTTGATGTTGAGGAAGCTACTGAAGAGCCTAAAGAGGAAGCGTGTCATGGTGGCTCTTCTGAGGAAAATGATTGCACATGGTTGCTCAGGTTCGATGGATCAAAATCTAGACAGGGAGCAGGAGCTGGAGTCGAGCTCACTGGCCCAGGAGGTAAACCATTATTGGCTGCCTACAGACTGCAATTTCCTTGCACGAACAATGTGGCAGAATACGAAGCATTGATCTTTGGTTTACGTCTAGCATTGAGCAAGCAAGTTAAATGCTTGAAGGTTTTGGGAGATTCTGAGTTGGTAGTCAAGCAAATCAAAGGACAGTATACATGCCGTGACAGGAGACTGAGCCTTTATAGAACTAGGGTTATGGACCTCATTGAGGAATTCGATGCATTCAATATAGCCCTTATTTCTAGAAAAGGAAATCGAATAGCAGACTCTCTTGTAGTCACCACGGGCATGTTAAACCCGGTTGATATAAAAAGGTGTAAAAAGTTCTCCATTGAATTGGTTCCTTGTCCATCAATACCCGATAATGTCAAGAATTTCCAGGTTTTTGAAAATGACAGACATATCTTCAAATTTGTCACGAACTCGGGTATTTTTGAAAATCAGGTGATTGATGAGGAGCAAAGGTGGCAAGATGAAACAGAAAATGAGAGTGAAACCGCATGTCAATCCAACAAAATACCTAAAGATGTGGTTTCATTGGAGAAAATGTTCGATGTGGGATACAAGACCAAAAAAGGAAAAAGAGTCCCACTCCCCAAAGATGCATGTGATTCAATTAATCTAGGGAGTGCAGACAATCCAAAGGAGGTGTACATTGCAAAGGCATGTACAGATGAAGAAAGGAGCAACATAATGCAGGCATTGAAGCATTACATAGATTGCATTGCTTGGAATTACAATGAGCTGAAGACATACAACCAAGACATTATCACACATACCATCCCTTTGAAGCCAGACTCCAAGCCTTTTAGGCAAAGACAACGAGTTGTTAACCCGCTATTGGAGCCTTTGATCGAAAGGGAGGTCAAAATATTATTGGAAGCGAAGATCATATTTCCTGTTAGGCACTCAACCTGGGTTGCTAACCTCGTTCCAGTAAGAAAAAAGAGTGGAGAGATTAGGCTGTGCATAGATTTTTGAAATCTTAATAAAGCCTCTCAAAAGGATAATTATCCATTGCCTTCAATTGATGAAATTCTACAAATGGTAAATGGATCTGAAATGATGTCCTTTCTTGATGGGTATTCTGGATACAACCAAATTCTTATACATCCACATGACAGGATGAAAATAGCCTTCACCACCAAGTGGGGGACATTTGCATATAAGAGAATGTCGTTCGGACTGTTAAATGCTGGTGCAACTTTTCAACGCGCCATGGATTATGCATTCAAAGGGCTCATAGGCAAATGTATCATCGTGTATGTGGATGATATCCCAGTATTCTCGAAGAAGAGAGAGGACCATGTCAAAGATTTAAAGAAAGTGCTTCAAAGATGCAGAGAACATGGAATTTCCTTAAATCCCAAAAAGTGCATTTTCGGAGTAACAAAAGGAAAATTGCTTGGTCACATCATTTCAAAAGAGGGCATATCCATCGACCCGAAAAGGATACAAGCTATCCAAAACTTACCTCTCCCGGGTAGTAAAAAAGAATTGAGATCTTTCTTTGGGCAGGTTAATTTTGTGAGGAAGTTTATCTCTAGCTTTGCTGAGATAGCCAAACCTCTGAACAAGATGCTCAAGAAGGATGTAGAGGTCAAGTGGAACGAGGAAAGTAGGGTGGCCTTTCAGAACATCAAAGATGCCATTTCCAGAGCCCCGGTCCTCATAAGTCCAGACTATTCCAAACCTTTCTATATTTATGCTTTCGCATCAGAACACTCCTTCGCGAGTGTCTTAACCCAGAAAGGTGAGGATAGTGCAGAAAACCCCATAGCATTTTTAAGTGCCCCTCTAAAAGATGCTCAATTAAGGTATTCAATCCTTGATAAGCAGATGTATGCACTTTTTAAAACGGTGAAAAAATTTAGGCATTACATTGTGCACGACAGAGTTATTGCCATCGTGCCCGACTCGCTGTTAAGACCATGTTTTTACAAAATGAACTAGGTGAGAAAAGAGGGAAATGGATTTCCACCATCCAAGAATTTGATCTCGAAATCCAACCTATGAAACTAGTTCGAGGACAGGGACTGGTGAAGGCGATCGCTCAAAATAATCCGCAAATAACATGCCAATACTCGAATACATAATACATTGCTAAGGATGACTGGTATGTTGATATTGTGCAATTTTTATTGAATGGTAAGTGTCCTTCTAATTTGAATTCAACCCAGAGAAGAGCTTTAAGGCTTAAGTCTGTCAATTATCTGATGAAATCTGGTGTTCTTTACAGGAAGAATCATGAAGGGATCTACCTGAGGTGCTTGAACAAAGAAGAAGCTGCCAGGGTGTTGCAGGAATTTCACGGGAAACATGGAACTGGTCATGGTGCGGCAAATGCTACAACGCATCAAATCCTGAGAGCAGGATACTACTGGCCCCACATTTTCAAAGATGCACATGCCCATGTACGATCTTGTCATATCTGTCAAGTGGCTGCCAATAGAGAAAGAAATGCAGCCATGCCATTACAACCTGTAGTTGAAATGAGACCATTTGCACAGTGGGGACTAGATTTCATTGGGGTTATTAACCCAAATTCTTTTGATTCTCATAAATTCATATTGACAGCTACAGACTACTGTACAAGGTGGACTAAAGTGATTCCTACTAAACATGCCACCACAGACGTTGTAATAAGATTCCTTGAGGACCATATTATAACAAGATTTGGAATGCCCGATTCTATTGTCAATGACAATGGTAAAGCTTTTATTTCTACACAATTTGCAGATTGGGCATATGACAACAAAGTGAGCTTAAAGTTTGCATCTAATTATTATCCTCAAGGAAATGGTTTGGCCGAATCTTCAAATAAAAATTTGTTGAACACTATTAAGAAATTGTTGGAAAAGAACCCTCGGGATTGGCACAGCCAATTGAAGTTTGCCCTTTGGGCAGATAGGACCAGAGTAAAAGAATCCATAGGGAATACTCCCTATCATTTGGTCTATGGGCAAGACCCGATATTTCCTGCAAATTTGAAGTTGCAGACCTTACATTTCATACAAGAGTACTTGGGGACAGATGATCAAGTTGAAGCCAGGTTAAGTCATTTGTTGCACCTTGATGAAAAGAGAGAAGAAGCCATGAATCACATGAATAAACACCAGGAAGTTATCAAGAGATGGTTTGACAGAAGGGCCAAAATTAAATCCTTCAGAATTTCAGATTTGGTATTACTATGGGACAAAAGACATGAGGAAAAAGGGAATCATCAAAAGTTTGATTGTCTTTGGTTAGGCCCATATCAGATTTCAGAAATTCTCGAGAAAAATACATTCAGGCTAAAAACTTTAGAGGGGAAGGATTTTATGTTACCGGTTAATGGGCAGATTTTAAAGCATTATTTTAGCCCCTAGGTTGTAAGAGTTTGATGTTATTCTTTCGGTTTTGGTGGGGATTTTCAGATTTTGTTTTCATTGTTTAGGATTGTTAGTCTAGCTAGGATTTTGGTTGTGGATTTGATTTCAATTGACATGTTTTGTTTATTTTGATAAAAAATAAAAATAAAAAAATAAAAATAATAAAAAAATAAAAAAAAAAATAATAAAAAAGTTGAGATGTCAACTTATGCTTAAGATTAGGAGAATATGAAATATTGGAATTGTCTTGTAAAAGCTCCACAAGTCACACAAACATTTTAAGTTATATCGTTTGATTTTGTGATGCATGAAGTAGTCAGTTTGCATGACAAGTATTTCATTTGCAATTCAAGAGATAATGCATTCATGTTACATCTCACTTTACATATACATTCCATCTTAGTTGCATATGCATCTTAGGTACAAATCATTAAAGTATGTCAATCCCTCTTAGGGTTGTGTTATAACATAAATGTAAGAAAAAATCCTAAGGTTGGAAACTGAGTCTTGAGATATCTAGAACCAAGCACGTCTTATACATTAAAAAGGATCTTGAGCAAAATGATCAAAACCTAACTTGGAAGAAAAGGTTGGGCGAAAGAAGTTTTTCATGTCTATCCTATTATGCAACATGATCCTTAAAACAATGGTTTTGACCACTTCCATAGAGCTTAAAGCCTAAAATCAGAGTAGTAAGGATAGGGTTAAATTCTCATCTCGCTTAGGTTGAGGATCCAATTCCCCAAAGCTTTGATTTGACCTACATGGAGTAGTAAGGATAGGGCATAAATTCTCATCTCGCTTAGGTTGAGAATCTGATTCCCCAAAGCTCTTATGTCTCATTTCATAATAAGTCTTGGATTGGAAGGATCGTACTACTTGTCCTCTTGCAAAGGATGGGTAGTCATCCCCAAGGTCTAAGTAATAAATTAATATTTTCCATTTTTATCCAAAGCTTGGATTGGAAGGATAGTACTACATGTCCCTAGCAAGGATGGGTAGTCATCCCCAAGGTCCAAGAAGTAAAGAATTAATTTTTCCCACCTCATCGTCATTTTGGATTGGAAGGATCGTACTATTTGTCCTCTACAAAGGATGGGTAGTCATCCCCAAGGTCCAAAGAAATGAAGATAAGTCTTGGATTATGGGGTTAGGTATGCCCATGCATGGCAACATGTCTTGTCTAAAAAACAAGACCACCGATTGTCCAAAGGGTTAGACTAGCATGACCATTTCCTCCATAATTGGTTAAATTATTTTGCTCAAAGTGAGGTAATGAACTCTAAATCAGAATAGTAAGGATAGGGTTAAACTCCCATCTTGGTTAGGTTGGGAGTCTGATTCCCCAAAGTTCTGATTTCACATTCACTTGCACATGGGTTCAAGATAGTAGGGACTCATAACCAACTTTGGGATATAATAAAACAATTCATTAGTGGATCCTAAGAGGGTTTGGCAATCTTGAATGTTTGTACATGATACTAGAAGAAAGACTATGCCTTGTATAAAAGCAAAATCTCCTAGCATATTCATTAGGTTACACAAATCATTCACAATCTCATATGCATTCATGCAAAACTGACAATGGAATGTTGATCAATTTCAAACGATAGGGAAAGAAATTCATTGCACACACTGAGCTAATACTTGATGATTCTGATGATTCATGTACTTCTGATCTTTGGGCATTTGTTTATATTGCTTATGTGCTAACACATGTTTTTGAGTTTGTATATGTTTCAGGTTGGGTTCTCACTAAAATGCTCAAGAGCATTTGACAGCAGAGTCGCCATTTGTTGTGGCTGATCCACAACACACCCCAAAATTGGGGACCCACCTTTTTTGCAGGCTTTCAAAGAAAATCTCAATCACCCAGATGCTAAAAATCAAGAAAAAGGGGCAAAATTGCACAAGGAAGAAAAGTGTCACGATATCGCGACATGTCGCTCCATCACTGCCAAAAATGAGAAAAGTGTAGCGAAATCGCGACATGTTGCTCCGTCGCGACCGAAAGAGGAGAGAGAAAAGAAAAATGAAAAAGTGTCATGAAATCGCGACATGTTGCTCCGTCGCGACCGAAAGAGGAGAGAGAAAGGCAAAATGGAAAGGCGTAGCGAAATCGTGACATGTCGCAAAATCATGGGTCAAACCAGTCAAATAGGCAAAGCAAAAAATGTCGAAATCGCGAAAGAAGGGAAGGGGAGAGCGAAAGGCGAATGATCGCAAAATCGGGTCAAAGCGGTCAAAAAAAAAGGTCGGCGATATCGTGACAAAAATGAGCAAAGGTGCACAAGAAAAAAAAAAAAAAGTGCGATATCGCGACAGGTCGCGGTTTCGCGGCTTCGAAGCAGCGAAGTAGTATGGATGAAAATAGCATAGCGATTTTGCGACATGTCATGTTTTCGTTGCCAAATACAACAAGAGCAGCCCGAAGCAAGATAGCGTAGCGATTTCGTGATGAAAAGTTGGCAAAGTGTACGGAAGTGAAAAACGTCGCGAAATCACGATAGATTGCAGCCAAAGGAGTGCCGAGTGAAAAACGTCGCGAAATCACGACAGATTGCGGGTGGAAGGCATGAAGTGTAAAATGGTCACGAAATCACGATAGAATTGAGCGAAAAGGCGTGAAGTAAAAAATGGTCGTGAAATCGCGACAAAAATGAGCGAAAGGGCACAAAACGAAGAAGCGTAGCGATTTCACGATAGGTTGCGACAAAAAGCATGACAAACGAAAAGCGTCATGATTTCGTGATAGGTTGCGGCCGAGGGTGTACGAAATAGAAAAGCGTCACGATTTCGTGACATGTCGCGATTTCGTGACATGTCGCGTTTTCGCTGGGCAAGAAGGAAAGAAGGCTGTTGTCCAAAAACGTCGCGATATCGCGACCTGTCTCATTTTCGCTGTGCTGGCCGAGGAACAAGCTGCATGCCTAAGGACGTTGCGATTTACATGGGGCCATTACAGAATGTGCTGGAAACGCAGAACACGTGGCATACAGGTGTCAGAGTTGCAGAAGCGTTACATGTAACAAAAAATTTTGGACGTTTCGACATCGAGCATGAAGTAAAAGCATCAAAAAGGCGGGGAATTTGAAACGACGCATTCTGGGAGGTGAAGCGAAGCGACGCAGGGAGAATCGAAGAGCCGCGCCAGATAGTATAAAATCAAAAGCGCAGATTGAACAGGGGGTTGGAAATTGCTGCTAGCAGAGTTGCAGAGACAAGGGCTGCATGCCATTCTGGGCCTGCACTTGGAGCAATTTCCTTCATTTGTTCTGGATTTGTTATACCTGGAACATTCTGTCATTGTAACTGATATATCATTTAATACAAAAATACAGAGAGTTGCCATTTCATTGATGAGAAAGAAGGAGTCATTTCTGCATGCATGATTTAATGTTTATCTTACCCTTTCAGATTTTTAAGGTTAATAGATGGAGTTTAATGCGAGTTCTCTCGGTTGCTTCAAGTGAATGCCTAAAATCTGAAATTACAGTAAAACCCTAGAAACCCGCACCTAGCTTATCAGGATTGTGCGAATGTGCAGATTCAATAGGTTAGGTTGCATGCAGAAAACCTCATTATCTTCGGTTTTATCAAGTCGAGATGACAGCATTCTGGACGTAGTTTAGTTGCATCTTCTTTTGCATTTCTTTTATTTTCAAACCCTCATTTTAGTTTCTGCATTTTAATTATTCTCATTCAAGTAAATAACTGAAAATCCATCAAAGCCTAAGATCAAATAGATTTATTTCTTACATTTATTCATTTGGAGTCCATTGCAAATTCAAATTAAATAAACCACAGTGCCCCTTGTTAACATCCACTTGCAACCCTAAGGTATTCCCAGCATTCAAATTGAAAAGCATCATTGGTGAATGAAGAACTAGCACAACAGGAACCTTGGAGAAATTATTCGGTCATAATTTCTTTGCAAGCAGAGGATTTTGGGACTCAGATCCTATCGGAGAGTGTGCTTTCACAATTGGGTGAAAACACCACTCAACAGGACTAATAGAATAGAGGCTTCAAAACAATATTTTCCAAAGGACATTATTTTTCATGTAATCATTTTGGTCATAAGGCTATGCATTGCAGGTTTCATAAAAAAGGGAGTATGGTTTCACTAATAAGAACTTCAAATCATTCAAATATGGACATCTCTTTCAAGGATATTGCTACTCTTGTAATCACTTTGGCCATAAAGAGATCCACTACAGGGTTCACGATAGAAATGATTATGGCTTCACCAAGAGGAACTTCAAGATATATGCACTTTCCAATAACTACAACATTAAGTGTTACAAGTGCAATAATCTTGGGCATAAGGCCAAGTGGTGTAGAATAGAGTTTCCATAACTTCCAGAGTCAAGCAAGAATAGGGACACTCAAAAGGATCAGAAGGGTATGGCTACAAAAATATTAAAAAATAAGATTGATAAATAAAAAGAGCACTGTATTCTTGGAGTAGAGATACTCCCACCCCAAAATTAATCACCTCAAGTAGAGGAGGTTGGGAGGGGGTTGAGATAAGAGTCTTATATTTATCCCCAAAGGAGTCCCTTTTCCATTGATGTCAAAGTTGGTAAGAATTGAGTAAGGGGGATAGCATTTAGTTAGGGGGATCATCTTCTCATGGGGAGAAAATTTGGAATCCAATGGTAGGAAAAGGAAATTTTAGAATGGGTTGCCATAAATGACAAAGGGGGAGATTGTTGAAAATTTTGAGTATATTTTTGTGATTGATGTCAAAGGATTGATGTCATAGGTTGATAACATTGGTTGTAATTGATGTCAAAGATAGCTTGGCATGGCAAAAATATAAGGTTTATAAGTTGGTTAAATATGCAAGGCAAATTTCATCCCAATGCAAGGAAAAGGTTATAATATTTATTTTAAATATTATAAGACAAAGAGGTTTGGGATAAATCTCTATGTGTTTGGTTAAATTTTGAAGACCCTAGCCTAAAGACCATGCATAAAGCAAGTGACTGAGGCTTAATAAGAACTAATATTATAATATTATAATATTGTAATTTTATAATATTATAATATTATAATATTATAATATTAAGGACAAAAGGTTGAAGCCAAAGGTTTAATAATTATTATAATACTTTATATTATAATTTTAAACCCAAGATGGGTTTTGGCACCAAACATTTTCAAAGGTTTTAAATAAAACCTAAAGCACCGACGTCAAAGGAAAGAAGGAGAAATCCATATTAATATGGATTAAATTATGCACTAAGGTTATGTTTTTTGAATTGCTATGGTGTGTGTTTGAATTGCTAAGTGTATTCGATTTCCTACGTGCGTGAATTAGAGAAAAGAAAAGATGAAATTTTGATTTAAAAAAAAGGAGTTTTCATGGTCAAATAAAGAGAGGATCATGGGGATTTATCCCCAACCAGGAAGCTAGCCTAGTGGCAAATTGGGCAATGCTAAGGTGCATGGAAGGTAGAAGGTCATGAGTTATAAACTTGGTGATGATGTCTTTTGTGTTTTATTGACTGAAGGGATTTGACCAAAAGGTTAAATTACACATCATGTATTTGAGTTCTCATGTGTGCGGTTGGCATATTGGCAACCCAAGTGGTGCTAGAGCACTGAAAGGTAGGAGGTTTCATGGTGGATTCCCAACAAGGGTTTTTGTGGTAAGTAGAAATAATTTTTTGTTTATTAGTGCTAAGGTTGAAATATTAAGGGCTTAAGGTTGCTTGATTATTGTGTGCTATTGGACTTAGGGAGTCATAAGGGAAATAAATATTTTATTTCTGCCATTGTTGTTAGAAGGAAATAAAAGGGGAGTCATAAGGGAAATAAATATTTTATTTTTACCATTGTTTTAGAAGAAAATAAAAGGGGCAAATTGCAATTAATTTTGAAGTGTTATTTTGTGGAGTTATAAGGTAATTAGTGGTAAATCAATTGTTGGGTGTATTTTTGAAATATTTAAGTAGGAGATAAAAGGTGTATAAAGTGCTTTTATTGTTTTTAATATCGAAAGGTTTGGTTCATGATTTGATGTGTTATTTTTAGAAACTAACATAGATATAAAGCATTAGTTTGGATGTGCACACTTTTTGAGAAGGTTTTTCAATATATTAAAAGGTGTTGTGCTAATCCTTTTGAAGTTGAAAAGATATTATTTTTGGTATAGGTATTTGAAGGCACATCTTCATAAAGCATTTTAAGGTATGGTTATTCAACTTTTTATCTAGGTTGTTGTGTTTTGAGAAAGCAATTTTTTATGTGGAGTTAAAAGGATTGATTGGAGCACATTGTTGGAAATATTTGCATTAGGTTTTGAGACCTACATGTGCATTATTTTTGAATGAAATTGGAAGTAATTGTATTAGGGTTTGAGACCTACATGTGCTCTATTGTTGAAATAAATATAAAATACTAGTGGTAAGGCTGAGACCAAGTTTTTACTTCATTGTGAAACATTTTATGCAAGGGTTCAAAAGACATTGAAAGAAATTGTGAAAGTGTTTGAGATTAATATTGTAAGGGTAATTTGTGCATTAGTGTGATTGATATTTGAGAGAAAATTTATAAGAAATATAGACTAGTTTTGTGAAACAAGTTATACACTAGTTTGATTTTATTTGGAAAGGGATTTTGCAAGAGATAGAGATTGGATTGGATGAATGCAATATTTGTGAATGTGAAGAACATATTTGGTATTTGACAATGCATATCAGTATCTATATGTTCTAAAGGTTAAAAAAATTCTAGGTAGAATATGTATGAATTGCCTAGTTGAAGAAAGTATTTCTAAGAGATATCTAAGCATTTGTTTGTATGCAATATTTGGATATATTTGAGCAGGTTCTATGAGCAACATTGAGGTAGATTTTATCAAGTCTTGTGAAAAGACTTGAATCATACTTGAGGCACATTTGAGCAATTCTTGTGAGAAGACTTGAAGCAGCTTTGAAGTAGATTTGAGCAAGTCTTGTGAAGACTTGAAACAACATTGAGACATATTTGTGAGTAGAATTGGAGAAAATTTATGCTAACCTTATAACGAGGTTTTGTGTAGATTTAAGCAAAGTTTGAGTAGGCCTTAGGTGAAGGCTTTGAACAAATTTAAGTAGATTTTGATCAGGCCTTGGATGAAGGCTTGGAATATATTTGAGGAGAGTTTGAGCAAGCCTTGGGTGAAGGCTTGGAACATATTTGAGCAGAGATAGAGTAGGTCTTATGTGAAGGCTTGAGGCAATTTTGATTTGAACAGTGATCAGTATTTAGAGCTTACCATAGCATAAAGGAGAAGGAGTATGTTGTAGATAGAGATCCATGAACCAGGTATGGGATAAAGTTCTCTAGTGGATAGAGGTCCATGAATCAGCTGAGGGGATAGAGTTATCTTGTGGATAGATATTCATGAACTAGAGAAGAGGGGATAGATTTCTCTTGTGGATAGAGATACACAAACCAAAGTAGAGTGGATAGAGTTCTCTTATGGATAGAGATCCAAAAACTAGAGGAGAGGGGATAGAGTTCTACTATGGATAGAGATCCACAAACCAGAGTAGATGGGATATAGTTCTCCTATGAAGAGAAATCCACAAACCAGAGTAGAGGGGATAGAGTTATCCTATGGAGAGAGATCCACAAATTAGAGCAGTAGGGATAGAGATTTCCTTTGGACAAGAGGTCCATAAACATTGTAATAGGCAATTGGTTCCCAAGAAATTTTTTGAGAAAATTTAGAAGAAATATTTTCTCTGTGGATGTAGCCCACATTGGGTGAACCACGTTATATATGTGTCTCTCATGGTTGTGATGATTTGTGCATTGTTTATTTTATTGCATTGATATTATTGTTGTTATCACATGGAAAAAAATTAAAAGTTGATCTTATACTATTCAACCCCCTCTTAGTATAAGATTGTGTTCTTCAGTCATGCCATGGCTCACACTACAAGATGGCTAAGGAGGTTGGTTCAAGACATCATTTCACGGAAATTTTAATTAGGTAGAAAGAATTTTGGGTTGCATGGACATAGCAGTTTCCTAATAGCACTCTATGTTATCCTTAATAGCCTATTCAATGATAACAAGTCAAGTCACACCATTGGATAGAGTCAAGGAATTTTTTTTATAATACCTAAGATGACTCTACAATTGGTGGGGGTGTATTAAGGACAAAGGCTTTAGGTCAATCTAATTTTCTTATGGGTGAGCTTGATGATCTTCGTATTGCCTAGATCTACTTGGCCTCATAGTTGCTACCCTATTGTCCATCATCTACCCACCACACTAGGATATTTGGGTGGGAGGAATCCAACATCCCTAGGATAGAGAAGGAACTTCTATAGAGCCTTGAACTTAGATGCTTTTATAAGCAATTCACTAGGATGTTAAGAAGTCTTAATCACCCATGTATTTAATCATCCTTTGATATTTATTGTAAGGGTTCATATGTTAAGCTTTCCCACCACACACCAATGGTCTCAAATCATGGGAACATGCAACCATATTGGGACACTTTAAATACTTAAGTTGTGTGTGTTGTAAGATATTAAATCTATAGTTAGATCCCACATAGATAGTTATATCCTTCATCAATATTTGGATATCTTTTTTGACCTAAAGCAAGTAGCTAGGGGATGAAGGAGCCCATAAACCCTTCATATTCCATGTAATGACTTATACTTCTTCCATAAAAAAAATCCAAAACAAAAAATAAGAAATCCTACCATAGCTAGGGACCAAACATGTGGTAGTCACTCATATGTAGGGGAAGTAAGCATGTAGAGGCAATAAAAAAGGGCCTTACATTGGCTAGAAAATGAGCCATCAAAGTTGAGTTTGCAATCCAACCCATCATAGTCACCAACATGGTGATTGTATTGGCTACCAATCACATAAATAAGCCTACCCTATCAACTTGAACCAATTAGAAGTAAAGGCTCCACTTTCTATACAATTAGGGGGGTATACCATATTCATAATTAGGTGGTACATTTCATGAATTTAAATGAGGGTCAAGGAGAGCTTTGATATCTTGAGTCTTAAACTAGGTGAGAATTCACTATGCAAAAACCCTTCACGCATCATAGTAAACAATAATGGTAGCATAAACTACCCATGTGAGGGCCTAAAAGCCTTCAAAATTAATGTATTTGGATCTAGAGACCTTAAAGTGGATAAATTTGGGTGTTAAAAAGATCTTTGACATGGATCAGAGATAACATCCTAGGTTCTTAGAGTAGATTTTTTGAGGGAAATCCCAACGGTCTTGGCCTATAAATAGGCATGTAAAGTAAATTTTAACGAATTGGGAGATGCTTATCCATGATTAATACCTAGCCTTGTATTATCTTCCTTTCATTTATATAAGTGGGACTTGAACCTTGAGTTGTTGTGTAAGGAGCATCGAGCCTCTTTTGGCTACATGGCTTTGTAATTTTTATGCATATAGAAGTTGCAGCAAATTTTGATCAATCCTTTTTATCTTATGTGTTTTTAAATGATTGGGTATGAATTAATTAGGGTGCTCAAATTATAACTATTATACTATGGTGAATGTGTTTATTTTTCCTCGTTTTATGCAAAAGGAAAGGATTTAAGTCTTGGCCCATTGGCTCCATAGCTTAGTATTTTTTTATTGCATTTTTGTTTTGTTTTCCTATCCCCTTTTTGTTGGAAAAACATAAACTGAATCCTATGAGGTTTGAAAGGTGTGCAAATATCACATATGACAAGGAGAAAACCTCTAAAAAACCCCAAAGGTTACTCCATAGGAGTTCTCCCCACCTGTTTAACTTCTTGTTGTATCACTCAATGCAAGGAATGCATACCCAAGCATATCAAGTCATTTCCCCAAATACCTGGTACACTCTAATACAATAAAAATATCAATTTGAAGTTGTGTGCACACATGAAGGAATATGTATATAGCAAGTATAACATCAAGGAATTTTAAGTGAATAATTCAACATGTAAGTAGAACTAGCTTACTATAATTAATTAATAAGCTAATCATTATCATGACATATACACCCATCTAATAGAATATTGTGTATTGATATAAAAAGAATTGTTCATTGGTAGAATACTATAATTCATTGATAATATCTTACTATATTAACCAAAACCTAAATAATGGATATTAGCCTCATATTTTTTTAAACAACTTGAATTGGAATATAGAAAATATTTCAACGTCATTAGTTAGTGTCTATTCGCATGCATAAACAAGTGTTACCAAGTGGCATCATATCTACTGAGACTATATATATAATTAATTTAAAAAATCAATGTACATTTAGCAATATATGTCTTATGAATTTTATTATAAAAATGTTTAACCTTAATTTCATTGAAAAATAAATAAATTTTATTGGCTTCAACAACATAAGCCACAATATGACTATATATTACTTATATATATTATTCCATATAACTATTCATAGAAGCCCTTGTCCACCTACTTTGCTGACTAGGCTTCACCATCTATGCTGGAGCAAAGCCCATTACGCACCTATATTGATGATTGGGCTTCATCACTTACACTAGGGCAAAGCCTGATTCCAATCCACATTGATGAATGAGCTTCACCTACCAGGCTAGAGACACGTGGGTGAGAATTTCAAGTTTCATCTTCCAAAGAACCCAACCAAAATTCATCAGGATCATTTTGCTCTTAAATTTTTGTGCTGGTGCAATTGTAAATCTAAGATGGTGCATAAGACCAAGATCTAGAAGAGTAAGATTTTTCAAATGGGAATCAATAGACATAAGGAGAAACCTGGATGTGATTATGCATCCAATGTCCATGTCATCTATGGTGATCAATGTTGGAAAGAGAAAAAACTTTAAAAGGAAGAAAATGTGCATAGAACGAGACCTAGAAAATGCATGGAACATCCAAAACCGTCCACATGCTCCTCATATCCAATGAATGCAGTGACATTTCTAATATTAACACGACCAATAATTTGTTCCACCTAATCAATTATTTTTGCCTTGTCAACTAGGTTTTCTAGCATCACCTCTACATGGATTGTAATTCGGGTCATTCTCTGCCAGGAGGTTTATTCTAGATTTGAGTTTACCATGGGGGATGCTCTTATTGGTCCATGCAAGCATGAATTATTCAAATCCTTGAATCTTCTACTTAAAGTTACACTTCCAACTCCAAATATTTTTGCCATATTTTCATTCCTCATTTCATGCCTCTTAGTTTGGCTAATGATCGACTGGCAAACCCAATAATTCTTGGGTGTGGCAAGGCTCATGTGGCGAGATGTTTTAGGGTTGGGCCTTTCCATCAATGGCCCATATTGAGTGCTATGCCCAAGGGTGGTGGTATGAACTCTTCCTTGCCTATGGTGACATGTTTTTTAAACCAAAGGTGCTCAGCTTCATAGATGTGAAGTATGAGTGTAATCAAGAAGTATATTTTGAGCTAGTTTGTGTTTGTTTTCTATGTGAGCTTGTGTATGTTGAGGTGATGTTGATGGTGCTTGTTGTACTTGGTTTTTTGCAACTTGACCCAATGGTGGAAGAGATTATAGCATCCCGCGGGCTGTTGAACTTCCTAAAAAAGTTTTAGGGACATGACCCAGAGCTTTCAAGAGAGTTTGTTCAGACCTAGGATAGTGGCACCATGTCCCTGAGGGAACTTACATTTGCAGTTACGATCGATTTATTTTCTAAAATAATAAAACTTCCCAATTATAGGGAGATCATCCATCGAGACAAGAACTTGATGGTTGGGGAGCTTATCTTATTCTAGGACAAATGGAAATTCCTCACCAAGAAGGATAATGGGTTCATCAGGGAAGACCTCCCACCACCGTGGAACCATGTCCTAGTCCCAATAATGTAGTATTTTATGATCGACAAGTTGTACTCCCATTTGCAAAGCTTTCATATGGTATTTTTGAACTACGTGAAGGACATCAAATTAATCAATATCCTAGAATATATTTTTAAATCGATGGAAATTTCCATCAACATCATATGTAAAGGGAATCCACTTACCCAAAATATCAAGGTTTACACTTGATTATCTACAATTAAATCATTCAAAATATAGACCAAAGAATTGTTGAAGCTAGTGGCCCGGTGGTAAACCCCAACCCAGAGCCCATCCTAGGATCTCCCCTAGGGGTGTTGGATAATGTCCCTGATGGTTCGGTCATCGATGTTGAAGCTGGAACTCCTAGTAGGGTGGATAAGTAGAGACTGGCATTGGGCTCCTCCTCAACTCCTAGCAGGTGCTCAACCTAGGTTAAATCCTCCAATGAGAAAGGTAAAAACATAATATCTTCAAACATTTTTGTAATTGATTATGCTTCCCCTACTCGCAATCTACAGAAGACCATGATTGGACCATCTCCTAGTATGCTCTCCATCTAGCCTATGGCTCATGCGGACCAGGTGATCAACCTGGATGACATTATTTTACTGGCTACATCAATGCTTCTAATGGTAGGTAAAATCATCAATCAAATTAAGATCTAGAAATTAGGCCAATATGGGGAGGATGCTCCCAAATATGATGAAGATGAGGACTATGTACCGAAATGATGTTTTGTGGTTGGCCTCTCCATGTTTGGGCTTTACCCTTTTTTTTGCTAATTGTTACATTTTTTTTCCTATGTATGCCTATGGGTATTATCCTCTTTTGATGTTTGTAGTTTCTTAGTTTCAAGGCCACCAAGGGTGGTCCTCCATTTTGGGTTGATCCAGTTAGGGTCAGGATTCCCTTGTACGACATGTAAAATGTTTTGGGTCCCTTTCAAACCCTTTATCAATAAAAAAAAAAACTTATATATATTTATTCCTACACATAAAACTTCTACAAATTATCTTTCTAAATTTCTTAGTTTAAATTATCAGCTCATTATTTATCTTCAAAATAATATTATTTATTAAAATGTAATTTTAATTATAATACTAATATTAGATTTTATCTATATAATTATTTATTTTTTCCTAAGAACCTTATGTTTTATACTATAAACCAATGGAAGATACATAGATAATTTTGTACTCTTGAATACAATTACTCAAAAACCTTGGGAGAACTAATTAGTTTCTTTTACTCTTTAATTCAGGCGATATTTTTTAAAAAATAATAATAAATGCACTTTTCTATTTTTGATTGGTTTTATATTCTATTTCAAAGCTCATTCTTTTTATATCTTTCAATGTGTCAATGTTTTAAAACTTGTCGAGTACCTATAAAAAATCATGTTACTTGCAAGTCAAAATGTTAGGCAATTTTTTTTTTAGCTTGGATCAACTCATTGAATCACATCAAGTTACTCAGCTATTACTCATTGCATACTCAACAATCACTCAATAAAACTTGCATGAGTAGAGGCACCCTATGGATTTTGGCTTTAAAACCCCTTTTTGGGCTATAACTCATTTTTTCTCCACTCTATAGCACACAAATAAAATTGTGAGATGATCAAATTTTAAAACCACTCCAAACAACAAATCTAAACCAATAATTAAACTCCGATCAAATATTAGACACTAGCATAAGAAAATTTTATGCTATTTTTATGAATTTATTTTAGGTAGTTTCAAATCCCTTAATTGCAAACTAGGGTTTTGTTAGGTTTTATTCATATATATAGTTCTTTTCAAATTAAAATTTGTAGGCTAGGGTAACTAAGCTATATATTTTTATATTTTTTTTGTTCCCCTACCCCCCTAAAAAATTAAGGGTTTTTTTAAGGTTTTTTTTTGCAATTGTTTTGTTTATTTTTCATGCATGTAGCTCCACAATAAAAATTTTGAATTGTTTTTTTAAAACACCTAGGCTAGGGCATTTGATTAATAACTCTTTATTATTTTTTCTCTCATATTAGGAAATACATATGGCTTCTTCAAATGATGTCCCTGGAATTAGTGTAGGTAGTAATAATTCTCCTACAAGTGGAACCTAAATGACTCCATATTCAACCCCAAATCAAAGTCTAGGCCTAATTCAAAAATCATGAAAAGACACAATGTGGAAGTATGGGATTAAGGAAAACTTGTTGAATCAGGTGTTCTATAAATTTTATGGCAAGGACATGTGAGGAGTCATCAATCACCTCAAATTCCATTTGATTGGGTAACCAAAGAAATATGTGGACCATTTCTTTAAAGTATATGAAATAGCCAAAGCTAAAGTGAAGATTTTTATTTGCAACAAAGAGGCCAAGAAAACAAAGCATAAAAGTTCAAGAACCATAGTGGGACAAGGAGTGGGACTATGGGGATCATTTATGAGAATGAATCTAAACTACAAGATGTCCATGCCACAAATAAAGAATCTATTCTTAGCCCTCGTGTTCAATGAGGTAGTGGTAATGGGAATGGAAAAGTGTGGGATAAGGCTCTAGCACTATAAAAAACACCATTTATGATATTGCATTGAGGAGGGACAAGGCAAAGGAGGTCAAGACAACCATAGCAAATTTTTGGTATTATTACAACATTCTCATCCACTCTAAAAACAAATCTTATTGGGAAGTCATAGTGAAGGCATTGAGTGATTTTGGTAGAGGAATAAAGACAAATTCACCAATGAATTAAGTGTATCACTATTATAGGAGTATGTAATCAAAACACATGCTATTATAGATGAACAAAGGATGATATGGAGAAAAAAGGGTTATAACATTATTTCAAATAGATGGATAGATGAAACAAACCACACACTCCTGAACTTCATGGTGGATTTAGGTGGATCCATGGTCTTATTGAAGTTAGTTGATGTGTTGTGAGAGGTAAAGAGTGTACAATTATTATTTAGTTTATTGGAGGAGGTTATGGTAGCAGTAGGAGTGGAGAATATTGTCAAAGCAGTGACATATAATACAATAGCATATGTATTTGTAGGTAAACTTCTCCATGAGAAGTACCCTTCTATATTTTGAAGCCCATGTGATGCCCATTACATTGACCTCATGTTTGAGGATAATCAAAAAATATCATGGGTGAAAATCATAGTAGAAGAAATGAAGAACATTACATATTTTATTTGTAACTACACATGGTGCTTAACTTGATGAAGGGGCAAAATTATAGGAAGGACATTATTCACCCAAGTGCCACTTTATTTATCTCTAATTTCATCACATTGTAGATCCTTGTCTTGGAATCATTCGCTTTGAAGTGAATATTTTGTTCAAGGAATATGATGCCTCACCATTTCATTCTAAGGAGGAGGGAAAACAAATATTGAGCCAAGTGTATAGTAATTTATTTTGGGAGAGTGTTCAATAAATTTTAAAGGTAATTTCAATTTGCTTATTGAGTTCAAATTTAAAATTTCAAAATCTTATTCTATACTTGAGTATTATTCTTTCTAAAATTTCAATATTTATTGTTTAATTATAGGTGATAGAACCCTTGGTATAGGTTATTTTCCTTGTACATGATGAACAATTGGTCATGGCCTATTTCTATGAGGTAATGCATAGGTCCAAAGAGGCCATTCACCATTATTGCAATTCCAACCCACTAATGTTTGAAGTAGTTTACCAAATTTTTTATATGATATGGATAAGGCAACTATGTCAACCAATTCATGTCATGGGGTGCTTCTTCAACCCCAAATTATTTTATAGTACTAGCCTATGTAATAATGAAGAAGTCCATGCAAGGTTTTATACCTATGTAGAGAGGATGATAGATAACCCTAACAAACATTTCCTTATCCCAGCTAATTTGAAAATGTATAAGTATGCAAGAGTGAGTTTGTTTGTGTTACCCTTTGCTAGAGAAGCAAGGTCAAACATACAACTAGGTAATGCATTTAAAATTTTAAAGTCTAATTTTTTTGTGTGTAATTAGCATTCTTTTCGTAAAAATTGTAAATACTTTGAAACCTACCCTTTTTTGTAGATTTATAATGGGTGGACTATGGCTCCAAAACACTTACTATGTAGAGGATGGTTGTTTGCATCTTGAGTTAGCCTTGTAGTGCTTATGGGTATGAGTGCAATTGGTCTCTATTTGAGGCCATACACACCAAGAATCATAATAGGTTGAGCCAAGAGTGCCTCAATAACCCATATTTATGAAATACAATCTTAGGCTTTGCACAAGACAAGTGGAGGGTAGTGAATCCTATGAGGCAATTCAATTAGATGAGCTAGATCCCCTATCTAATTGGATTGTTAATAGTTCTACTGATCCTAAGATTACTATAGAGGACATTAAGGCACTTGAGGAGGAAGTAGAACATTTAAGAGGATTGGAGGAGATATATGATGATGATAGCAGTATTGAGCAACCTCCAAGTCACCTTCTAGTTCAAAGCCAAGGCCAACCATTAGGTGCAAGGGAAAGAATGGGAAACCAAAAATAATTTTAAAAATTGTTCTACATTTTAAAATATTACATTTTTATGTTGTATTTGCCATTGGGGATGAATTATCGATCCATAAATTGTAATTGTACTTTTTGTAATGACTATACAATATAAAACTATTTCGCTCTCCAATTGGTGCTTAATTTTTTATTAAAAAAAATCTTCTTGTTTTTTTTGTTGAGTACTCTTGAGTTGCCAAGTAACTCTCCAAAATTAGGTTGTTGAGTTTTTCTCAATTTGCAAGTTTTCAAATAGTGGTTTTACTTACCACCTAGGTCGATAAAAAGAAAATAAATTACCTCATAGGCTATTAATGGCTCTCATGTTTGTAATCTCTAAGAGAATTCATAATATTAGGATGGCCACAAAACATGGATTCTCCTTAGTAAGTTTATTTATTTTAAATCATGTTTTACATATGTATGCTCATAATATAAATATAAGTGTGTCCTTATTAGAAGTGATTGAATGGATTACTATTCTTCAGATATTACCATAGCTTAGATTTTTTAAAATATTATTATAGCATTTGTTGTTGGTCGTATATGTAGAATTTGTTAATAGGATTTTAGAATTTTTAAATATGTTAGCAATTGAGCCACATTCAATATTTGAACAATTGTCAAGATATTCAAATAATATTATAATATCTAGGATTAACCAGATATATATATATATATATATATAATCAACGTATAAACTCACAATATATTCACTTTAAAATAATAAGGATTACAATACCTTACAATACAAAATAATGTACTAAATCTCACTACTGTCTACATCATCACATGTTATTCTTATAGATAGTGTTTACAAAGACTCTTGACATTTCAATTTCAGCTAACTCTTCATCTCTTAAAACTTTTTAGAGATATGACTCTTCTTTTTTTCTCATCACTCTTTCATTTTGGTCCTGGTCTTCCTAATTTGACTTTGCTAGTGACTTCAATTCTTGCATTCCTTGTAGATCACTTCATGTCCTTCTTCATGGTGATGTTGTACCTTGATCACTTTTAGAAATTTGTCTTTATACTTATTCAAGTGGTACCTATCTCTATCCCAATATTGATAGTAGTTGTTACCTATCTTTATCACACTTATGTCTTCATAGTTTTGTGTTACAAAATTAACATCCCTTATCACAATTTTGAATTTTCTTATTCCTATTATGTTATTCCTTATTTTAATACTAATTGTGAATCATAGGTCATCATAATTGAGACCATTACTAAAAACTCCATAATCCTTGTTACTATTTGAAGGATTTAAAACATATCTAGGGTTATCCTTATCAATATTCCTATTATCACAAATATTGATTGTCTTACAAATATTTTTTGCATGATCAAAAAACTTTGAATCATTTTCAAGCGTATTTTTCAAACCATTTGTATCTATTTTTGTGGAGGATCATGACATGCATAACTACTATGAGCCTTCATAGTCTCCAAATCACAACAAGTGTCTTTCATAATGAGTTTTAAATTATAATTATATTTTTATTTTGATGAAGACTACTAGTGTCACATTGAAAAATATCGCATAGGTCATGTTTTCTATTATTCAATATTTTATCTTGTTTTTCAAATTTATTTTCCACAATAAGTGTTCTTATCCATTTTGGTTGATTAGGTAAGGTAGAATATTTTCATGTATTAATTGGTGATCATTTTTCTAAAACGAAAGTATTGTGTGATAATTCTACTTACTCATGATTCATTTCTTTCAACTCTCCAACTTTAATATGCTTCTATAAATTGGCTCTAAATTTTCATGATACCTTAGTTTATTCCTTAGTCAATTCAAGGTTTATTTCTTTATAAACTGCTAAAATCCATTTTGGAACCTTTTGGAAGCTCAACATGGATTGTATCTTGAAACTCATCTTGAACATTAAAATATTCTTTCTAGTCCAATAATAAATAGTAATAAATTTTCTAACATTTTTTGAATGAATTTAAATAATTGTATCCTATAATTTTTCCTTAAATATTTACCACATAATTCAAAGGTTAATATTAGTATCTTTGTAATTTGTCACTTTTATTTTGCCATAAAATTTTTACCTTCAATGTTTTTGTTTTGAAAAAATGATTCTTCAACAACGTACCTTTCTTTCACAATATCAAATGCACTTCAATATTTGAAATGAGTTTTTTATATGTAAGTCAATTTCTCCTTTTTCAATATTGACTTTCCTTTAAAAACTTCTTTCCTTCTTTTCTTAAAAATTATTCTTGAACAATTCTTTCCAAATTCTACTTTGAATAATAAGGTCTTTTGTTTTAATATTTTTTACAGTAATATTTTCCTTCAATTAATTCTGCAATCCCTTTGTTTTAAAAACCTACTCACTTTTAACATTTTTAAAGAAACAAAGAAATTGAATTCGAGCTCAAACATTTACAAGAGATAGTAGAAATTAATTGAATGGATTAGGATTCTTATGTGAAAAAAATAATTATTTTTTTATTATCATAATGCATTGAAAAATGAGTCATATTGGTTCCCAATATCTAGAGAGAAATGGCTCAAAGAAGGAGATAGAAACAAAAAAAAATCATGATACAACAAAAACACTTTTTTTTTGTCATATCAAAAATATTTTAAGTTTTTAACTCTGGATGGAAGAAATATTGAGGATAAATAATATATAAGGAAGGAAGCATTTAATTATTTCAAAACTATTTTGTCAAACTCTATGCAAGATAAGGAGGCACAAGAAAAACTTATACAAAATTTTCCATCAATTATCACTCAGGGACAAAAATAAATCTTGATGAAGAAGATATATATGGAGGAGCTCCATGAAGCAGTTTTCTCTTTCCATCCTAACAAGGGACCTAGCGCCAGTGGATTTCCAACAATTTTCTTTCAAAATGTTTGAGATTTATTGAAGACTGATATGTTGGAATTAAATAGGCCCAAAAGAGGAAGTTTGTAATAATTTATATCAATGTTGCTTTTATTACCTTGAGTTCCAAGAAAAGAAACACAATTTTTTAATAATTTTTATCCAGTAAGCCTTACTAATATGATTTATAAGATCATTTCAAAAATTATGGCAAACAGGTTGAAGGGTATTCTAGAGTATCGTATCTTAGAGGACCAAGATGGCTTTGTTTGTGGTAAATAAATTCTTGATGGTATAATTATTGTACAAGAGTCCATACATTCTCTTCATTCCATGAAAAAAACCAAGTATGCTTTTGAAATTAGATATGAACAAAGCATATGATAGGATTTCCTAGAATTATCCAATAACTGGTATGAGTGGATTAAATGCTATTATAGCACTACGAAATTTTATATTTTGATGAATTGTTTTCCTACTAGTTACTTCAAATAATCTTGTGGACTTCATCAAGTTGATCCCCTTTCTCCTTATTTATTCATTATTCTAGAAAAAGCATTAGGGAGAGCCTTTTCAAAGGTAAAAATAGAAGGAAAAATTAGGGGTATTCAAGCTACAAAAAATGGTCCCTCTGAATCTCATCTCCAATTTGTTGATAATACTTTTCTTTTGTTCCATACCTTATTTAGTGAGACCATGGAGTTTAAATAAATATTATCATGCTATGATAAGTCTATTGGACAGTTGGTAAATACTACAAAATCTAGGATATGTTTCATTAATATTGCCATAGATTTACAAAAAATTATTGTGAACATTTTAGGGTTTAAAATTAAAAAATTTTAATCAACCTATTTGGTCATTCCTTTTTTTGATAAAGGAAATAAAATGTATATTTGGATCTTTCTTTTGGATAGAATAAAAATATGCTTGGTAGGTTGTAAAGGTAAGTTATTAACCATGGCAGGAAGGCTACAACATATAAATTCTACATTGAAATCCATCCCTATTTATATGATGTCACTTTCAAAATTGCCAATAGGTATAGCATCAAAAATTGATAAAATTCAAAGATACTTTCTATGGAAAGGTTGTGAGGAAAAAATTATGTTTCCTCTTTGTAAGTGGGATAGGTTTTGCAAAGGAAAGAATATTGGAGGAGCAGGTTTGCATAATTGTAGACATATTCATTTGGAATTAGGTGTAAATATTAGGTGGAGATTATGATCAAGGAAATAATTTAGAAAATATATTACTTCAAAAATATATAATTTCTCTTGATGCAACAAAATGATTTAGGAAATAAAGTCTACCCAAAGGATCGTCAACATGGAAATTCATATTAGAAAGTTTACAATTTATAAATTAATATATTAGATGGTCATTCAGTGAGGGTATTTATGCAAATTTTTGGTCTAATTCTTGGTTGAAGCCTTATCCTCTTATCTCTGACTCAAAATGGCAACCATTGGATCAAGCATGCCTAGCATGTAAAGGTCAAAAGGTCAAAGACTGTTATTATGAGCAACAACTCCAGATCAATAATTTATTTTAGTAAGTTAGTTGAAGGAGAGAAACTCAAAAAAATTGTAGATGAACTTCAAATATGCTTCAAGATTTTTATTTGTCAATTTTTACATGAAGATATGAGTTAATTTAGAACTTATCAAAGGATGGTCCCTCTTTTTGTGTCCTTTGTAGTAAGAATGAGGATGACTCTTCTCATTTATTTTTCCAATGCTCCTTTGCTAGAAATATTTGGCACCATTGGTGGAGTGTCTAGAACCATCCATGTTTTCATGTGTTGTCCTTGGTGGAGTTTTGGAGTAGTCTAGGCAGACCTCCAACCAAGGCCCCCTTACTTCATGTGGCTTGGAATTTGGGCCCTTCTTGCATCATCCAGCAAATTTGGCTCAAACAAAACAGACGCATATTTCAAGGCAGTTATTTGGTTGTTAAAAAGATCTGGAAAAGGATCTTATATATGGTTTACGAAACCATCCATAGAAAATGTGATGTGGACCCTATTTTTGATTCTAGGGAGGAGAAGGTACAACAAGCCCTTGGTCTCTTTGGGGATGGTGTGAACTCTTCTATCCCTAGTAGGGTTCCTCAGCTCAGCAAGAAGGTTAGGAGAGATGGTAGGTGGAGGCCACCCCCTAGAGGAGTTTTAAAAATAAATACTGATGGATCGTTCAAGGGTAATCCTGGACATGCTGGCATTGGCGGTGTTGGGAGAGATTCTATTGGTGGTGTCAATTTTTTCTTTTCCATTTATAAAGGTGTTCACTCCAACAATTTTATGGAAGCTCTTGCAATTCTTGAGGCCTTGTGGAGAAGGTTTTATCTTGGCTGGCATAGCATTATCTATGAGTCTGACTCTCAAATTGTGGTTAATATTTTAAACAGTAAAAGGGTGGAGGAAGTTAATTGACAGTTTGCCTCTATAGCCGTTTAGATTCTCAGAATGAGTGAAGAGTTCAAATTTATATCCTTTGTGCACATTCCAAGAGAATGGAATGTGGTTTTTGATTACCTGGCCAAAAGGGCTTTTAAGGTGCTAGATCCTTGGAGTATCAATAATTGGGGGAGTCTCCCATATGGGAACTCTCGATGCTTGTGGGAGTTGATCCACAAGGATGTACAAACTTAATGTGGTTTATTCTTGTTGTCTTTTCTAGGTGTCATTCTAGTCTAGTGGTTTTAGCCTATTTGGTTGTTTATTTGAGTCCTAGTTGGAAGCTCAATTGTACTCTATAATCTAAAATTTTTATCAATAAATTTTTACCCCTTTATTTAAAAAAAAAAATATAGGTAAGAATATTATAATTTATATAATAATGATATATATTTTTTGATATATTGATAAGGTGAGGGTTTTGAGAGGATCCCACAACCTAAAATAAAAACTTCAGATGGAGTCAAAAAACAAATAAACCTGAAAGGGTTACCCTATTGGATATTTTGAGTCAAAGTTGTCATTGATGTCAAGGAACGAAGTTGTCATTGATGTCAAGGAATAAGCTATCATTGATATCAAAAGGTCAAAAGGAACAATTCAAAGGTTAAAGGTAAAAGAGATTCATAATATTTTTAATATTATGTGGAAGCATATGTTAAGAGGGTTTTCATTAAAACCATGGTTGAGAAAAAATAAAAGGTTTTTCATAAAAACCCAAGGAAGGTCAAGGAGGTTTTAATATATACTTTATAAAATATTTAAATTCAAATTGAATTTAAATTTTATAAATAAATATTATTTATACAAAGTTGCAAAGTCAAAAAGGGCTTTGATAAAGCCAAAAGGATTTAAAATTTAATTTATAAAATTTAAATTCTAAAGAATTTAAATAATTTATAAATTAATTATTCAAATTTAGAAGGCGTCGATGTTCAAAAGTAAAGGAGGAAATTGGTATATATACTATATTCCTTAGTGGCATTTAAATCATCCTTCGTTCGAAATTATAAAGCGTACAATTATTGTGATAAGAATTCGAGTGACGAAGAAGACAAAAAATCTTGTCTTAAGCACCAGTGAAAGGGTTAATTTTGTCGTGTGCTAAAATGTAGGCAACGTCGTGAGTTCGAGTCCCACCAAGGCAAAGGTATTAAATTTTTAATATGTGTTGTGATGCCTAAGGTTTTGACATAAGGTCCTAGGGATTTAAAAGGGTTAGTTAAAAAGGTTTTAATTAATCATTAATTTTGGTAAATTGGAGGAATAAGGAGTTAGCTTTATTTTTGAATAAAATATTTGTGTCACATTGGTCTATTGGATATTTAAAGTGTTGAAAGGACTTCTTGCATTGAGTTATTTTTTAAAAGGTGATTGTATTAATATTATTCTTGGTATTGAATATTATTTTAATTGGGAGATTATAAGATGTATTAGGCCAATTATTTTTATATGTTGATGAATTTTTTCTTAAAAATGGAGTGATAATGTGTATGTATATGTTTTTGATATTTACATTATATTGTTGAGGAATTTTATCATCTTATAACTGCTTTGAGCTTGGAAAAGAAATGTTTGTGGTTGTGGCAGATTTATGAGATTCCTTCATCATCAAGAAAAAGGTATGGGCACACTCTTCCATAGTTGAGTTGATTGGTTGGTTTTATGAAAATAAGCTTGGAGTGAAAAGGACTTGATTAGGGTTACCTTTTTGAGTGTATTGAGTTAATGCTTCAAGGTTTTTTGGAATAAAGAGTTGTTTTTAAAATCTTATTTTATAAGCACTATTGTTGAAGCCATTGGTTGTGTGAAGAACTTGAACTAGGGTTTAAAAAGAACATGAGTATCATTGTTATGTGAAGATTATTTTATAAGCATTGTTGTTGAAGTGATTTTTTGAGTGAAGAACTTGAACTAGGGTTTGAAAAGAACATGAGTATCATTGTTATGTGAATATTTTTTTATAAGCATTGTTTTTGAAGTGAGTTGTTGAGTGAATAACTTGAACTAGGATTTGAAAATAATATGAGTATCATTGTTATGTGAGATTGATTGTTGAACATTATTGGAAAATATTTTGAGTGAGTTTTCATATGCTTGGACTAGGGTTTGTAAGCAATGATTGTTTCATTGAGTGATTGGTTGAGTAGAGTTGATTGATTCTATTCAAGTCGATGTGTGAAGTGATTTTTCAAGTTCCATTAAACAAACTATTCTATATTCTAATTTTTTTGGAGAAATTTATTGAGTATTTATTTTTAGCATATTGAGCATTGTGATAAGTATAGATCATATTGAGTCCCTAACAATTCTCTTTATGTTTCTATGAGATTGGACATGTTCTAGTGTGGACTTATTGAGCAGATTTAATGCAAGTCTTTGAGAATATTTGTGGATAGATTTGGGTAAGCTTTTGTGGAAGCTTACAATACATATTGAGAGCATATTTGGATAAGTTCTTGAGAGAACTTATTGAGCAGATTTGGACAAGTTCTAGTGAGGAATTATAGAGAAGGTTTGGACAAGTTCTAGTGAGGACTTGTAGAGTAGATTTGTACAAGTTCTAGAGAGAACTTGAGGACATATTGGTGTGATATTTTGTGGAATATTGCAAGGCATATTTGACATAAGTCTTTGTGAAGGCTTGTGAGCAGAGTTGATTGATTGATTTTTTCAAACCTTGAGTTAGGGTTTGGGATAGATCCAGCTGATTTGATTTGATATTGAGTCAAGCTTTGAGTTAATGCTTGAGGATAGAAATTGAGAATAGATTTGTACTAGACTGAAGGATTATGTTTAGTACAGATTCGAGGATAGAGTTTGGTGTAGATTTAAGGATAGATTTGTACCAAATAAGAGACAAATATTGAGGATAGATTTGTGCTAGACCGAAGTATTGTGTTTAGTGTGGATTTGAGATAGAGCTTTGGAGGTGATAGAATTGAGTACAGAGATCTCTAGCTAGATAAAGGAAGACATGTGTCTTCTATGGATAGAGTTACATTTGCTAAGGATAGTGGAGGCATAGGTCTTCTAAAGTATCCTCATCTAGAGCAGAGTGAGCAAATTGGTATCTCCTATGGATAGATATCCACAAAATTGATTAGGAGATTGGTATATCCTTTGAATAGAGGTCCATAAACATTGTAATAGGGAAACGATTCCCAAGAGATTGATCAAGAAAATTTTAGTGAAACATTTTCTCTGTGGAGTAACCCACATTGTGTGAACCATGCAAATTATGGTGTCTCAATTGTATGCGATGATTTGTGCATTGCTTTGATTACTGCTATTGATATTGCTATCTATACATTGCATAATATTGATTGAGAAATAAAAGTAAAAAGTGATCTTATATTGTTCACCCCCATCTCAGTATAAGCTTGTATTCTTCAATTGGTATCAGAGTGGGTTCCTTCGGAAGAGTTTAACGAATTTAAGGAAAATCTTACAAGAACACAATGGATTCTAAAAATGGATCTTCAGATAATCCAGCACCAGTATATTATGGAAGTGATTATATATATTGGAGTTTGAAAATGAAGAAATATTCTAGAAGGCACTTGGCAATGAAATTTGGGAAGTAGTTGAAAATGGATACGATCCCTCAGTTGATCCACCTATAGATAAGGAAGGTAAGCTTCTACAACATTACAATTCAAAAGCAATGAATGCAATTTTAAGAGGTTTGCGTAGAACAAAGTCCATAAAATTTATGCACTATCAAGATGCAGAAGGAATGTGCGATAAGTTGTAAAGTATATATGAAAGAGATAAAGGTGTCAAGAAAACAAATATATGAAATATCAAAGGACAATTTAAAGAATTAAGAATGAAAAATAAGGAAGATGTTAGTTCTTATATACTTCAGGTAGATGAGATTGTTAATGCTATGCAAGGACATAGAATTAAAGTGGATGAATTAGATCTTTATGGTAATATATTAAGGTCTCTTGCAACATGGTTTAGTGAAAATATTTTAGTTATATAAGAATAAAAGGATGGTGATTCTTTGAAAAGATATATGTTTCTTAGTATTCTTACAACTTTTGAGATGAGAACAAAAGAATCTAATCCCCATAAGGAAGCAACCTTCAAAGCAATTAATAAGACAAAGGGTAAGAAGTCAGAATCAAGCACCGAGTCATCCAGTGATGAAGAAGCTAATTATGGTAGAAGGAATAAGGATTCAAAAATATCTAGAGATATAAAATCCGTTAAATGTTTCAATTGTGGAAAGTATGGTTGTTATGCAACTGATTGTCAAGAAGCAAAGAATAATAATGATGAAGAAAAATAGGATCATAGAAACAGGGAATCAGAAAGATACAAGCACAAAAATAAAAGCAAGGAAGGACAAAGTAGACAAGGAAATAAGTTATTTCAAAGGCAAAAGATGAGTTACTATGCATATAAGGCAAGTAAGTACTCAAGTGAAAGGGATGCTAGTTTTTCAAAAAATGATACAGATGAAGTCCTATTTATGATTGAAGAAAAAGAAGTCTAGAAGAGGGAACCAATAATTCTCAAGTATTTTAGATGTGGTAACTTTGAACATATAGAAGATAGTTGTAAAATGAATGGTTATAGTTTTAGTTATGATGATGAATATGAGGATACACTTTAAGGACCAGATGAAAAACTTCTAATGACTCTAGAGGAAGAAATGTTGGATGTGTCTCATCCTTTGTCGAGGAAGTACTATACGACAGGTAGGAGAGGGTAAGAGGAGTGGCTACACCGAAGATATTTTTCTGGTGTGAAGCGTCAAAAAAAAAATTCCTCATTTTTTTGGAGTGAATTTTAGGATTCTCGCAGTTGGTGGAAGGTTGGTGGGTGTGGGTGGTTTAGCCCACGGTGTTGTACCCATTGCATTCTAATATGACATAGTGGTTTAGGGTTAGAAGAGTTTCCTTTATATTTATTGTAATGTCCAATTTTAGAGAAAGAAAGTGAATAATAATATCAAGGAGGTGTGGCTCTTGTTTTTGTTGGACGTAGCCCATATTGGGTGAACCAGGATAAATCTCGTGTGTTATATGTGCATTTTGTGGTGTCATTTCTTCTAATTTATTTATTTATACATTATTTTTGGAACAAATTTTTGTAAAATATCTTCATTTGGTATTAGATCCAAGTTGTTAGCCATAGGGAGATGCTTTTATTGCTAGGTTTTCATTTCATCTGAAGAGTTTCTAGGTTTTCTAGGAGTTAGAGAAAACCTATTCTAGAGTGTGAGGTTTTTGTGGAAGGAGCTTGAAGGAAAATGATAGGGAGTCAATCAAGGATCGAGATCGAGAAATTTGATGGAAAAATATTTGAGATATGGAAGTTAAATATGGAGGATCTACTCGTGGACAAAGATTAGTGGGCCATTATTTATGAGAAAATAAAACTTGTAGCTACATCAGATTAATATTGGGAAAATTTTAATCGAAAAGCAAGGAGTCCTATTTGACTGTGTCTTGTAGATTCAGTACTATTCAACATTTCTAGAGAAGCTACTATAAATGATCTTTGGGAGAAGTTAGGGGCTCTGTATCAACTAAGTCCCTGGTGAACAAATTATTTCTCTGAAAGAAACTGTACAATATTAGGATGAATGAAGGAGATTCAGTTACAGATCACCTGAATGTGTTCAATACAGTGGTAAGTCAACTTACATCTGTTGATATTAAGTTAAGTGAGGAAGATAAATTTATTACTTTGCTATGTTCTTTACAAAATTTGTGGGATAACCTAGTTGTGGCAATTGGTAGTACAACAACATCCACATTAAAGTTTGAGGATGTTGTGGCATCTCTAATATTAGAGGATATGAGAAGAAAATCCATGGAGGGCACTTAAAAGGATGACCTAACAGTGAGAGGGGATGCCAAGGAAAAGGATAAAAAATATATGGTGATAAATCTAAATTTGGAGGTAGATCTAAGTCTCGAGGAAAGTTTGAGAGAAAATGTTGGAAATGTGGTAATCCTAATCACATTAAGAAGGATTGTAGATCAAATAATATTGATTCTGGAAATATTTCTAATGAATCCACTTCCAAAGATGCACATAAATCCAATGATGAAGGAGGATACGTATATCTGGCATATTGCTCCACATGTTTAGATAAAAAGGATTGGTTGATCGATACAGGTGCATCTTTTCATATGACCCCTCATAGGGGTTGGTTCAATGAATATGAAATATATGATGGAGGGGAGGTACTGTTAGGAGATGATTCACCACTTATAATCATTGGTCATGGAAGGGTGAAAATATTGTTGCAGAATCGTAGGGTTAAAATCCTCCCAGGTGTGATGCATATTCCTAGTCTTTCTAGAAATTTAATTTCTATAAGAAAAATGGTTGATGTAGTAGTAAACATCAGTTTTAGTAAGGATTCATGCAAAATGGTTCATGTATTAATGGTGTTAGCAAGAGAAGTTCGAATTGGAACTTTGTATAAGCTATTGGGAAGCACTATGACAAATGAGTGCAATAGCTCAACTATTCATGTGGCTGAATCAAATAAAAGCTCAACACTTTGGCATCAAAGAATGGGACATATTGGAGAAAATGGATTGCATACCCTACACATAAAAGATATGGTTCATGGTATTCCTGATTGCTCAATGGTTTTTGATTTCTACGAACATTGTATTTATGGCGAACATAATAGTGTGAGTTTTCCATCTGGTGCTGCTAGATCAAGAGGGGTATTAGATCTGATTTATAGTGACATATTTGGTCCTATTCCTATACCATCCATTGGAAAATTATGATAATATGCTTATTTTGTCGATGATTTTTTAGTATATGCATGGATTTATTTTATTAAGAGTAAAGATGAAGTGTTTGGTAAGTTTAGAGAATTTAAAGCACTTTTTGAAAATCAATCTGGGAAAAAGATTCAGGTGTTGAGGTCTGATAATGGAGGAGATTATTGTTCAAATAAATTTGAGGAGTTTTGTAAGCAATGTGGTATTGCAAGACATAATACTACTCCATATACACCCCAATAGAATGGAGTTGCTGAGAGATTGAACAAATCACTCATGGAAAAGGCTAGAAGTATGCTGAGTGGTGTAGGTCTGGCACAAGAATTATGGGTAGAGGCAATGAGGGCAACATGTTACTTGTAAAATTGATCTCCTACATCAGCATTGCTAGATCAAACTCCATTTGAAGCATGGCTTGGTAAGAAACCCTCTCTCTCACATCTTACATTTTTTTACTGTGATGCATACATGCATATTCCAAAGGAGAAAAGAAGTAAGCTTGATAATAAGGTTGTTAAATGTATCTTGATTGGTTATAAAGGGGTGTTAAAGGATACAAACTTTGAAATCCAAAAACTAAATGTACAATTTACAGTAGAGATGTGGTGTTTAGAGAAATGAAAAGTGATCACATGAAGGAAGTAATAGAAGAAGAACATGAAAAGGCCTAGTTTGATTTCATGGAAGAAGATCAGATAGAAGAGGATCTAGAAGAGTATGAACAAGAAGTTCATATACCTATGGTAAGGAGATCAACACGGGAAAGAAGGTAACCTGAAAGTATAGTAAATCTGCTTTTCCTATCTCTTTTGTATTATTTGTTACTGATGAAGATCCTAGAATAGTTACAAAAGCTATTAATTTTGAAGAGGCAAACCATTGGGAAGAGGCCATGGATGAGGAAATGATGGCCTTGAAAAAGAACATAACATGGAATTCAGTGAAATTACATGGTGGAAGAAAAGTAATAGGTTGCAAATGGATTTTTAAGAAGAAGCAAAATGTTGAAGGTAAAGTGGAGAAATATAAAGCTCACCTAGTTGCTAAAGGTTATTCTCAAGTAGAGGGAATTTATTATGGTGAAGTATTTCTCCTGTTGCAAGGTTAACCTCAATTAGATTTCTCTTATTAGTGGCTACAACTTTTTGATCTTGAAATAGAGTAAATGGATGTAAAAATTGCATTCCTTCATGGATATCTGGAGGAAGAAATCTATATGAGGTAGCCTGAAGGTTTCATTGTTGCAAGAAAGGAGGATCTTGTATGTAAGTTAAAGAAATATTTGTATGGACTAAAATAGTCACCTAGAATGTGGTATTAGAAATTTGATACTTATGTCTTAGGAATTGATTTTGTTCATAGCAATGTTGATCACTGTGTATATTCAAATAAAATTGGTAATGTAATTGTCATTATAGTTTTGTATGTTGATGACATGTTACTAATTAGAAACAGTAAGAAAATGATTAGGTAAGTGAAGTCTCAGCTAGCATCATAGTTTGATATGAAATATCTTGGCCCTACAAATTTTATTTTGGGTATGCAAATAAACAGAGATCGTTCTAATAGAAAGTTATGGTTGGATCAGAAAAAATATGTTAAGACAATGTTGAAGAGCTTTAATATGTAGGGTTGCAAACCAGTGAAGGTACCTATTCATTTGGGGGAAAATTTGTCTGCTGAACAATGCCCAAAAATAGAATAAGAGGTAGAATAAATGTCCCATGTTCCTTATGCAAATGTTTTAGGAGTTTAATGTATGCCATGGTTTGTACTAGACCAGACATTGCTAATGCAGTGGGAGTTTTGATCAGATATATGTCTAAACTTGGTAAAGAGCATTAGACTATTGTGAAAAGGCTTTTTAGATATTTCCATGGTACTTATGATTTTTCAAAATGTTATGAAGGTACAGGTAAAAAAGATAGATCCTTAGATATAGAAGTGTTTTTTGATGTAGAATGGGCTGGAGATCTGTACAACAAAAGATCTACTAGTGCTTATGTATTCAATTTGTTTGGAGGAGTTGCTAGTTGCATGAGAAAAATGAAAATTATTTTTGCTCTTTCGACCACTGAAGCTGAGTACATGGCAGCCACCAATGCCAGTAAGGAAGCAGTATGGCTACAAATACTATGTGCTAAAGCTAGGTTCTTTCAAGGAGTTGTGAAGATAAATTATGACAGTCAGAATGTTATATTTCTATCAAAGAACCCCGCTTACCATTCCAGAATGAAGCACATTGATACAAAGTTCCATTTTAGCAGGGACATGATTGAACAAAAGAAAGTATTGCTGGAAAAAGTGGATACTAAGGAAAATGTTGCAGACAAAGGCAGTTAGCACAAAAAAGTTTAGATTCTGTACAATTAAAATGGGTTTGGTAAATTATTCAACAAGTGGGAGAATGTTGGATGTGTCTCATCCTTTTTTGAGGAAGTACTATATGGTAGGCATGAGAGGATAAGAGGAGCAAATATCATCAAGAGAAGGGAAAAGTCCTCACCAAGGGACCGAGAGGGTCCGAGGGGGGCGGTAGCCCCCCCCCTCGGCTACGTCGAAGGCTTTGTTCCGACGTGAAGTGTCAAAAAAATTTTGCCCCCTTTTTCGAAGTGACTTTCAAGATTCCCATGGTTTATGGGTGATTTTTTGTGGGTGTTTTAGCCCATGGTGTTGTGCCCATTGTATTCTAATACCACATAGTGGTTTAGGGTTGGAAGATTTTCCTTTATATTTATTGTAATGTCCCATTTTCGAGCAAGAAAGTGAATAATAATATCAAGGAGGTGTGGCTCTTGTTTTTTCTGGACGTAGCCCATATTGGTTGAACTAGGATAAATCTCATGTGTTATATGTGCATTGTGTGGTGTAATTTATTCTAAGTTATTTATTTTTGCATTATTTTTGTAATAATTTTATGTAAAATATATTCAAGAAGAAAGTGATCCTATAGAAGACAATTCAAAATAAAATAAAGATGTGGACAAAGGCAAACAAATAGAGGATGAATCATATAAAGAAGGATATGATATCGAGGGAGAACTTATTTATGCTCTTGAAACAGTAAAGAAGGTAAGAAATCAAAACTCTAAACTTGAGTTTCAATTTCAAGAATATGATGAAGATAGAAGAATGCTTATAGAGAATCTAGACAAATCAAAGGCTAAGACAAATAATTTTAAGGAGAATTTAGAAGCTAAGGCTCTAGAATGTAAAAAACTAGAACAAGAGGTAGCTTCATTAGATATGGAAGTCAAAAACTCCAAATTCAATCTACAAGGGTTCCAAAACAACTCAAAGGACTTAGATAAGTTCATCAAGATACAAAAGCCTACATCAAGCAAGATAGGTCTTGGATTTGAACATGAACAAAATAAATGGGAAGGCAAGTCAAACTAAAGTTCTGAAGGAGAAGACACTTCAAAAGAAGATACTTCAGAAGAATAAACTTCATAAGAAGACAATTTAAGATAAAATGAGACATCTAAGGATGAGTTGGGCAACAAAAATTTCAACAAGGTAAGGAACAATGCACCAAGAATAAACAAATGGAACAACAATAAGAATAGGTCAAGAGAGACTAAGAGACCAATGAGGTTAAGACAAGGAAACTTCATTGAAATATGTTTTTCATGTCATAGGTTTGGGCACATGGCTTCATAGTGCAGAACACATGAAAGATAGGATTATGGGAACAAATAAATTTTCCATTGGGTATTTCTATTCATGTAATTAGTTTGGTCACAAGGAAATAAATTGTAGGATTCAGGATAGAAGAGGATATGGCTTCACTTGGAGAAATCCTAAGATATTTGCATCTCCAATAAATAATAACATTAAGTGTTATAAGTGCAATAAGGATGGACAAACAACAAAGTGGTGTAGAGAAGACATTCTGAAATAAAGTATGAACAGGAACAAGAACATGAATAGGAATATGGATATGAATAGGAACATGAATAGAAACATGGAAATGAACAGGGCCAGGAACAAGAAAATGGATATGAACAGGAACATGGACATGAAAAATAAAGGAATCAAAATGATCAGATAAGAAGAAAAGAAGACAAAAGTAAAGACCAATGATTTTTGGGAGTAGAAATATTCCCACCCTAGAATTAACCACCTCAAGACGAGGTGGGGGAGCAGTTAAGCTAAGAAACTCATTCTTAGCCCCAAGCCCCAAAGGTAGTCCTTTGCCATTGATGTCAATGGGGGAGATATTTGAGTAACGGGGAGATATTTGGTAATTAAGTAAAGAAGAGATATTTGAAAAGAGCATTGATCCAGGGAGAGCAATTTCCCAGGGGAGCTTAACAAAGAAAAGGTTAAGTTTTTGATAAAAAGAATATGGGTTGCCATCAATGACAAAGGGGGATATTGTTGGATATTTTGAGTCAAAGTTGTCATTGATGTCAAGGAACGAAGTTGTCATTGATGTTAAGGAATAATCTACCATTTATGTCAAAAGCTCAAAATGAACAATGCAAAGGTTAAAGGCAAAAGAGCTTCATAATATTTTTAATATTATGTGGAAGCATATGTTAAGAGGGTTTTCATTAAAACCATGGTTGAGCAAAAATAAAAGGTTTTTCATAAAAACCCGAGGAAGATCAAGGAGATTTTAATATTTAATTTATAGAATATTTAAATTCAAATTGAATTTAAATTTTATAAATAAATATTATTTATACAAAGTGGTAAAATCAAAAAGGGCTTTGATAAAGCCAAAAGGATTTAAAAGTTAATTTATAAAATTTAAATTCTAAAGAATTTAAATAATTTATAAATTAATTATTCAAATTTTGAAGGCATCGATGTTCAAAATTAAAGGAGGAAATTAGTATATATACTATATGCCTTAGTGGCATTTAAATCATCCTTCGTTTAAAATTACAAAGCATGCAATTATTGTGGTGAGAATTCATGTGAGGAAGAAGACAAAAAACCTTGTCTTAAGTGCCAGCAAAAGGGTTAAGTTTATCATGTGCTAAAATTTAATATCCAATGAAGTAGCATGACCTTGTGGTAAGTGGAAAAAGTTCTAAGGCATTTGTGGGTGGAGTGATCTTCATTCGATTCGTGATGGTAGTGTTTTGTTTATGTGTTTTGAAGTGTCAAGGAAGCGACACGTGAGTTTTTATTTTAGTGTGTGCGGAGAGGGATATAGAGCACGTTGGGATCTTGCTCTCCAAAAAAATGCCTATAGCATACTGTAGTTAGAGCCATGGCTAGGGTGCTGGTAGAGGCGGAGTCGTTAGTTCGAGTCCCACCAAGGTAAAGGTAATAAACTTTTAATATGTGTTGTGATGCCTAAGGTTTTGACATAAGGTCCTAGGGAGTTAAAAAGGTTAGTTAGAAAGGTTTTTATTAATAATTATTTTTGGTAAATTGGAGGAATAAGGAGTTAGATTTATTTTTGAATAAAGTATTTGTGTCATATTGGTCTATTGGATATTTAAAGTGTTGAGAGGACTTCTTGCATTGAGTTGTTTTTAAAATGAGATTGTATTAATATTATTCTTGGTATTGAATATTATTTTAATTGGGAGATTATAAGGTGTATTAGGCAAATTATTTTTATATGTATCACCTTATGGTAGTCGTGGACTTTGGTTTTGTCAATACTCTACTTTGTATCGCTCGCTATCCGAGAAAAATGTTGTAATTGTATGGGAATCGTTGTCAGGGTTAGCTATATATAATGGGGTACAAGGGGTGATTTGGGCGGGATATTTCTTATTTTAAATAAATTTAGGGCAAAAATTGGGTGGGAAACCTTATGACAATGGGGCAAATTTACCCTAAAAAAAATTAGATCCTGAAATTTTCGGGCGAACGGGCTGACCTCTATGGTCCCAAAAATCACAAAATTGACATTTTGGAAATCTGAAAATTCATGCTAAATTGTGAAATTCGCCACCATGGTTATGCATAATGGGTAGTACCAAAAAAGTATTTATCAAATCGAGGCAAATCAACATGAAAACTATATAAACTATGGGGAAAATTTTTCAAATTTTTGAAGAAATTTTTTAAAACATGGCAATTTTTTTTTTCAACTACAAGTATCAACTATATTATCAGAAGGCGACTGGCAGAAAGTGACTCATAGAAGGTGACTGAAAAAAGGTGACTGACACAATGCAACTGGAAGAAGGTGACTGATAGAAGGTGACTGACATAAGATGACTTACAAAAGGCGATTGGCATAAGGCGGCTGACACAAGTTTATTGGTAGAAGGTGACTAACACAAGGCAACTGGCAGAAGGAAACTAGCTAAAGGGGACTGGTCGAAGGTGACTGACATAAGGCAACTGTCACAAGGTGACTAGAAAAAATGTGACTAGCAGAAGGCGTCTGACACAAGGGAACTGTCACAATTCGATTGCTAGAAGGTGACTAGTAGAAGGCAACTGGTAGAAGGCATCTAGCAAAAGGCAAGTGGCAGAAGGCGACTAGAAAAAGGTGACTAACACATGGCGACTGATAAATGGTGAGTGGCACATGGTGACTAGGATATGATGAGTGGAAAAAGGTGAGTGGCACTAGGTGGCTGGTAGAAGGTGAGTGGCACATGGTGACTGGCAGATGGCAAGTGGTGCAAGGCGATTGACAGATGGTGAGTGGTGCAAGGGGATTGACAGATGGCGAGTGGCACAAGGTGACTGGAATATGGTTAGTGCAACAATGCGATCTCCATAACCGTAAATAATATGGAACCATGTGTCCTCCCTTCTACCACATTTCATTCATGCATTAACTCCTGCCATGTGGAAAATCTATAAATTCATTTGCAGGGTCATTTGCAGGGTCATTTGTAGCTTTTCCTAGAGCAACTTTAAAACCTTTTTCCAGCATTTTTAGGGCATTTTCCATAGCAATTTTAGAGCATTTTTAGAGCATTTCCAAGAAATTTTAGTGCATTTTGGTAGCATTTTTAGAGCATTTTGGTAGCATTTTGGCATCTTTTTTATAAGGTTTTGCCAGCATTTTCCTACTTTTCAGAGATGGCTAGTTGTTCCTCCCCTCTTCCATCCAAATTTCATTTCATGTACACCTTTTGCCCCAATATGATGGAGAGCCAAATTTTCTCAATACCACTTGATGGAGATCCAAACTTTCTCAAACCAATTCTCATTCAAAAACTTGGAAAGATCCCCCCACAAACCCTCATTTTATGGCTATATAGCCAAAAAACCCTAAAAACTGAAATGAGTTGGATGGGGCCCAAAATTCGGGTGCACATCCCTATTATAATAGAAAATCCAAAAATAAATTTTCCAGTCCTAACTCTAAATTCATTAGGAGATATTAACCTCTAAATAGCTCAAAAAGCATAAAAAACTAGGTAAGTAATTTTAAAACCTAATTTCGAGACACTAGATGATGGAATTTGGCCTCGAAAACTAGATTTTTTTGGACAAATAGGACTCTAAAGAGTTGTATTTGTTTATAACTCTCCCAACTAGCTCCCTGTCAAATTTCATGTCAATCGGAGCTACGGTTGAGAAGTTATGGCCTCGACAATTTCGTTGGATGCTCCTGCATCACAATATCAAGAGCATTTTCAACACTCTTGATAGAGATTCCTAGTGGATTTACACTGCTGGACTTGCTGGTGTGTTGAAGATGCCTTAGTTGAACATTAACATTCAGTTGATGCAATGGATCGTTTCTTGTTACAACCATGACGTGTGCACTATTTTGATCCATGTGGATAACAACAAAATTATTTTTCAGTTAAACCCTCTTATGTGCAACGACTAACAGGGCTACCATTTTTGGATGGTGTACTAGTGAACAATCAGTACACCTTAACCGATGATGATAAATCCACCCTAGGAAACCTTTACGCTATTCATCCTGACAATCTGAAATGTATAATTTGAAATTTTATTTTTTATTTAACATTAAATATTGTTCTGCGATAGTTTCATTTCTCTAAAAATGTTCTCTGTGTTTTATTTTTTGTTTTCTAATAATGTTCTCTTTTTTCAGTCAATTCTTCTAAGTCCAAAAGGGGCTTAAACATTTTGAATGTTGGAGATAAATTTCTATATGCTTGCATTGAATTTTTTTAGGCAAGGCTTATTCTGTAAGGGCGACCTACATAAATGCATTTTTGGGCACTTTCTTTATTTCTTCGTTGTATTGATGGTGGTAAATTTGACTAGTGCATGCACATTTCCAACCGCCTAAAGCACCACCTTTTGAGTGCCTAAAAAAATCAAGCATCTGCTTACACAGTGACTACCAGCAATTTTATTCTTTTTTTATTTCAAGAAGCTTATTTCAACCTTCAACAGAGTAGTCCTCCCACTGCATTGCACCCCAGTTTGTTGTCTATTGGCATGTTAGATGGTGAGATAGGTAAAAATATTTGTTGAAATATCTTTATTTTATTTTTTTATTTTTATCTTTTTATTCTTTAATTTTGTTTTGAAAATAGAAAAGAGCATCTTAGTCTTCGAGTAAGAGGGATGCCGCATTTATGATTCTGGAAGTATTTACTAATTCTGACATGTAATCGCAGTCATCACCAATGACTCCTAACAAACGTGTGAGGTCTGATGATGGTCAAATTCAGGATACACCTGCGACACCTTTTACTGGAGAAATAGTTACAGTCGACATAGAAGAGGTTACCTCCAACCCACAAGGTAACCTTACTTTGCATTGTTCAAAAATATTTTTTTAAATGATTTATTTTTTTGACTTAAAATTATATTTTTTTAATGTGTTTTATGTATTTTTCAGATAAAGGGCAAATGGTTGAAACATCAATGGCTGCAGAGTCTGATTCAGCTATGTATATTTTGAATAAATATTTTTTAATGCTATTGTTATTTACAAATGATTTATTTTATGTTCTTGTGTGAAATTTAACATAGGGACCTCGTAGATTCAAAAAGTTAAAAAAAATGATGGCTCCATCATCTGACCCTCTATGACCATAGCCACAACCATAGCCATAGCCATAGCCACAGCCACAGTAGGTTTAGGTCCACCCAAAGCAAGTTCAGGTTCATCCACTTCAGGTTCCACCTACGAGGAACCAATCATGCATGCGTGGTAAAATGTTCCTCACACCGCCACCTCACAATGCAAGAAGTGCTACAAAGACACAAAATGTGTCATCATCTAATATTTTTGTTGTACCGATATTAATCTTGGAGAATTTTTCAAATGTTGATAGTGCATCTCAAATGCCCTCGGGAACTCTTGATTGTGACTTTCCTTATCAGGGTATGAATCCTAAAAATTTCCCCTTAAAGGCAAGTGATATTCTTGAGGATGAAGAGGGCATTGATGGAGAAGAACATGATGTCAATGTAGATGTTGTCGAAGTTTCCCCCTCTGTCAGACAGCAAGTCACCTCCCGTACTGTTACATAAGATGATATCCTATACGTTTCTAAAAATGTGTTATTAGCCGATGCATGTAAAGCTGTAGTTCATAATACTCTTCTTTCAGATATTGATAAATTAAAGGAATGGGAATATCGGGCCAAGGTTTTAATATAAAGCCATCAATGGCTGATATAAGAATTTTTCAAAAAGAAAAGAGTTGTTTCTCAAGATGGAGAATGAGCCCCAAAAGCTCAATGCCTTGCTACATAAATCTGAATCTGGCACTATGGATGCCGAGTCTACATACAAAGATGAAATTTTTATCGTTGTTATGAATCATTTGTAAAACCTCAATGCAGAAGCCCAAACATATTTCAATGAATGGGCACTTGATTATAACAAAGTAGAAGTTGCAGAAATAACAAGACTTACAGCTGATGTAAGTTCTACACCTAACTAAAAAATATTTTTTTTATTAAATATGTTTTTTTATAAATATTAACCTTTTTTTATTTATGTTTTGTAGTCTAATTTTCCAGCACCTAAAGCAACAAGTCAGTGCCATGAATTTTTTTATCAAGACTGTAAAAATTAGCATTAATAATGGATAGCTCTGAAAGTGCAGTTGACTTCGTTATTTCTGCACCTGCTACTTAAAATGATTCTTGTATAAGAAAATCTACCAAGTTCTTCAAAATAAAAGAAAGAAAAAACATTGCTCTTTAACCCTAAAATAAAAGAAAAAAACATTGCTCTTTAATGCAAAAAATATTGCTCATTAACCCTAAAAATAGAAAAAACATTAGAAAAAAAACACTACTCTTTGACCCTAGCTTCTAATGAAACCTAAAATTAAACTTTTCTACTTTTTAAACTTAATATAAGATATTTTAAATGCTTTCTTTTATGCATGATCTAACATTTTTTTTATGTTTTTTTATTATAAATTATAGAAAGTTTATAATTTATATTTCACAACAATTATTGATTTAACCTTTAAGAATCTTCTCAGGTATTAAATAACATAAAGTTATATATATATATATATATATATATATATATATATTTATTTATTTATTTATTGTATATTTTATTTTTAAATTTTATATAAAAATTATATGAAAATATATATACATTTATTATATATCGAATTTTATGTCAAATTTTATTACGAATTTTTAAACATTTAAAAAAGTATCGAAAACGAACTCAAACTCAAACTTATAACTTATAACTGAAACTATATATAAACAATTTAATAAAAATCTATTTTTTTATTTTTTTTAATTAGAAAATTTTAACTGATTAAACTTAAAAAGAAATTCTCATCGCTCACATAAATCACACACGCTCTAGGGTTACATTATATCGAATAGCTACAAATTACGTGGGGAAATATGTGCAAAACTGGTGACGAAGTGGGCAGTAACAATTGCACTTCTTTGAGACAAAGATCGAATATTAATTTTATTTCTTTATTTATTTATTTGTGATCACAAGGGCTAATAAGTGGTGGTAAATGTTAATATTTTGTTTTTTTAATATTTGGTTAGCAATAACGAGACAAAAGAAAATAAATTATTAGTTATTAAATTAGTATAATAATGTAATTGTCTCCTAAAAACATACAAACACCTTAAAAAGTGTTAAAAATTTATTATACTTTTAGTTTTGAATTTTTATTGTATATATTTTTAATTAAAACAAAATGGTAATTTATTTAAATTTATATGAGGGGTAAAAGTATCAAGTATTTACTGTACACTTTTAAATTTTGGGTATAGGGATAAATAGGGTGTAAAAGGGAGAGGATATGGATACATTGGATAACATATTGAAGTATTTATATATTATTAAAGTATACATTTGGATTGTATGCATGATATATTATGGATGTGTTTAGGTGTATTATTTAGGATGCAATACATATTTTTATAAATATATCTCCTAACACATACAATGTTTTTTTTTAATATTATGGATATGTACATCTAGAATATTGTTTTTAATGAAGTTATCTATTTTTTTAAAACAAATTTCAAGAAAAAATGATTATAATGTTTTAAAACTATTATTTTAAAACAAATTAAGAAAACATAGTAAATACTTCCAAATTCAATAGACTTTATTAATTATAATCATGTTTTTATAATAAAACTTTATAATTAAATAATAATAGTAGTTACTCAAGAGTATAACATGATAATATCTCTAGAGATTAAAAAATAGTAAAACCTTATATATTTATTTATTATTATACATGGAAATTAACATCTCCATTATTTTACCACCACAAGCATGGTTTGAATATGGAAAGCTATCACTATAACCATTGCCTTGACTCAGTAAAATTTTACTCCAAGTAAGAGGGACCTTGGAAGGGCTTAGGATTGGAATCACCTGATCTCAAGCTAGGAAACACTCAATAGAAATTGGTCTACCTCCACCCAGTATATAATCTTATTTATAAGTAAACTTACTTGTTGATGTAAAAGTATTACCTTTGTAGATGAACTAATTTTATTTCCTTTCCTTCTTTTTATTTTTCCCAACCTTGTTTTGGATCTTGGAAAAATGAGTTTTTCATAAGGGCTATCTACCACTTAGGATAATATTTCTTGGTAAATCTAAATTTTAAGCCAAATATTTTCTATTATTTTAGGGTAACCTTATTGATATAAAAGTAAGTGTAGAAGAAAAATGGATAAGTATTTGAGAAAATGACTAATATATGCATTGAAGATAATTTAACAAAATAGAACATAGATCATGAACATGCATAAATAAAGGAATCAATGCTAATATTGTAGGCCTAAAAAAAAAATGTATCCTTCCTCAATATAATTATTACATGCATAAAATACCTATCTTGTATGCCCTAATTTGCATGAATTATAGTTATAGCAAAGTTGGTCCTTCTGGTTTCTTCATCTACTACAATATCAATCATCACTCATCCCCTGTGCAGACCCATTCCAATACATTAGATCCACATACATGTAACCGCACCATGATAGGAGTTTGAAACAACCTAACTGAATAGGTGAAAACTTTTGTTGATTAGAGTTTGCTTCCCTCTTTTCTTATTTATAAGCATGTGAATTATGGTTGAACTATTACTCACTAACTATGCATGATAATTTGGACTGACAGTTTGCATTAGTTATTCTCATGCAATATTTCACATGGAAATTTCTAGTGGGTGTCTCTTATCCTAAATACAATTGATTAAATTGCAATGTCATAGTAGTTTTCAATATCAACAATCTCTCACTTGGTGACTACTATGGTCAAGTGCTTATCCCATTTTTATCTTAACACCAATTGAATTCCTAAGTACTCATTACCTTTGTTTTGGATCTTGGAAAATAAGTTTTTCATAAGGGCTATCTATCACTTAGGGATAATATTTCTTAGTAAATCCAAATTTTAAGCCAAATATTTTCTATTCTTGTAGGGTAACCTTGTTAATATAAAAGTAAGTATAGAAGAAAAATGAATAAGTATTTGATAAAATGACTAATATATGCACTGAAGAGAATTTAATAAAACAAAACATAGATCATGAACATGCATAAATAAAGGAATCAATGCTAAGAATTTAGGCCTAAAATAAAAATTGTATCCTTCCTCAACATAATTATTACATGCATAAAATCCCTATCTTGCATGCCCTACTTTGCATGAATTATAGTCATAGCAAAGTTGGTCCTACTAGTTTCTTCATATACTACAATCTCAATCATCACTCATCCCCTGTGCAGACTCATTCCAATACATTAGATCCATATACATTTAACCACACCATGATAGGGGTTTGCAACAACCTAACTAAATAGAAGAAAGATTTTGTTGATTAGAGTTTGATTCCCTCTTTTCTTATTTATAAGCATGAGAATGATGGTTGAACAATTACTCTCTAACTACAAATGAGAATTTGAACTGACCGTTTGCATTAGTTATTCTCATGCAATCTTTCACATGGAAATTTCTAGCGAGTGTCTCTTATCCTAAATACAATTGATTTAAAAAATGATGTCATAGTAGTTGTCAATCTCAACAATCTCCCACTTGGTTACTACTATGTCCAAGTGCTTATCCCATTTTGATATTGGTATCAGTTGAATTTTAGAGTACTCATTACCTTTGTCAAGGCATAAGCTATGTTCTCCTCGATCTTCACATTCTACAAATTTAATTCACCTTCTTCAATCATTTCTCTAATGAAGTGAAACCTTACCCTGATGTGTTTGGTCCTACTATGGAATTTTGGATTGATAGCAAGGTCTATAGCACTCTTGTTGTCACACCACAATGGAATTGGGCCATCCTACCTCACACCAACATGTGCACATAGAAACTTTAGCCATATCACTTCCTTGCAAGACTCTACTGATACAATATATTCAAACTTTGTTATTTACTATGCAACAACCTCTTACTTCATGCTTCTCCAGGTAATGGCTCTCCTAGATAATTCAAATACATATGCACTTGTGGAAATTTCCTCTATCCACATCACCTATAAAATCAACATCTACATATACCTTGAACTAGATACCTCCCACAACCTAATAACAAATCACAACATATTTTGTATGTTGTAGATACTAGAATATCCTCTTCATTATTATCTAGTGTTGGTTGCTTAGATTTGACATAAATTTTCTCACAACTCCCACTACATGAGCCAAGTCAAATCTTGTAGAAACCATTGCATATATCAGATTTTCTATTGCATTTGCATATGATACCTTTGTCATTTCATTATTTTCTACTTCAATATTTGGGATCTGCTCATTGGACAATGTAGCACCCATCAAGAATAGAGTGCTTAATAGTTTACATACCTTCATCCCAAATTATTTCAAGATATTAGCCACATAATTCCTTTGGTTGATCCACAACTTATTCATCGATCAGTTCCTCCTAACCTCGATTCCTAGAAAGTAATGAAGGGCTCCCAAATACTTCATGTTGAATACCTTTGACAACTTTACCTTTACATTTTGAATAGCATGTTGTGAACAACATAGCAATAGTATGTCATCAACATACAATGCAAGTATAACAAACCTACTTGAATCCTTCAAGTAGTAAATGTAGTGATCTACATTACTCCTTACAAATCCATGTTCAATCACATAATGATCAAATCATTTATACCATTCTCTTGGTGATTGCTATAGACCATACAATATTTTCTATAATCTACAAACTAGATTGCTCCCATTGGTTTCAAACCCCTCAAGCTATTGCATGTAGATTTCCTCCTTTAATTCTCCATGAAGAAATGTTGTCTTCACATCCATATAATCAATCTCCCAATCATTTGTTGCTGCCATTTCCAAAAATAATAAAATTAAAACTATCTTGGCTATCGGTGATATTGTCTCAACGTAATAAATATCTTCAACCTGAGTATAAAATTTTGTAACCAACCTTACCTTATGCCACTCCATTGAGCCATCTTGGTTATATTTCTTCTTAAATATCTATTTACAACCAACCAATTGTCTCCCTTTTGGTATTGGTTTTAAATACTAAGTCTGATTATCACTAAGAGACGTCATCTCTTTCTCCATCACCATTTTCCACTACCTAGCTTCAATGAAATTCAGATTCTCCTTCACATTCTTGGGCTCTTCACAAAGTGGGGTTAGTGTAGAATAACTAATCACTAGGATCATAACCATACCTTTTTAGCACTCTATTTTGGTGTTGACTCCTTCGAAGTGATTGGCTACACTCCTTAGCCTCTACAATATTTTTGGTTTGCACTTCATTTTTTGGTTGGGTCTCCTCTCCAATTTCATCATTAGCAAATATCTCACCATTATTCCTACCAATATGAATATCGATAACTTGTTGTTGATCACTAGGGCTTGTTATGGTAGGCTAATTTTGGTTGCTACTACCACCTAGGAAAGGCTACTGACCAACTAAAAAATAGTGTGAATTAGAAGACTCTTGTTGATTGCTATGACCAACTACAAAAGGTTGATGATGATCTACGAGAGGCTATTGATCATCCATTTTCACTTGAAGTTTATTTTCTTGACCTTCCTTCCTTCCACCAACCACATTTTCCTTAAATATCACATTACAACTCACTATATGATGCCTCTTTGATGGTATCCATAATATGTAGCCTTTCACACCATCAAGATAACCCACAAAAATATATTTTACATAATTATTGTCCACCTTGCTCCTTTTCTCCTTTAGAACATGCATGTAAGCTTCACATCCAAACACCTTCAGATGCTCTACAATGGATTTCTTTCCACTCCACTTATTTTGTGGAGTAATTCCTCCTAATATTAAACTAGAGGATAATTTGTTAACATGATTGGCAATGTGAACTACCTCAGCCTAGAACCTCTTGTCTAGACCTGCATCTTCTCTCATGCTCTATGCCTTCTCCATGAGAGTCCTATTCATATTCTCTACCACACCATTCTGCTATGGAGTACAAGGTGTGGATTTATGCCTTGCAATCCCATGCATATTATAGAAGATATTAAACTCTCTAAAGCAATACCCACCTCCATTGTCTATACTCAATACTTTGACCTTCTTATCGGTTTGTCTCTCTACATCAAAAACAAAGTTTTTGAATTTCTCTAGTGCTTCACTCTTCTACTTCATGAAGAACACCCAATATTTTCTAGAGAAATCATCAATGAAGGTGATAAAATATTTGGACCCTATCATGGACTACTCCTCCATGGATCCACAGATGTCTGATTTCACTAACTCCAAAATATCATCACTCCTATATGCACTAGAATATAAGGAAATTCTCTTCTACTTCCCCATGACACAAGCTTCAAAGAAATCAAAGGAATCAAACTTCTTACCTTCCAAGCCTCATACTAGTTGTTTGTTAAACACCTCTCATAGACTCTTTTCATCGATGTGTGACATCCGCTTATGCCACAACATAATTGTTGATGGACTAGTGCTTCTTGCTGCATGCAACACATTTTGCATCAACTTGTACAAATATCCCTACCTTACTCCTCTTATTATTACCATGGATTCCTTTACCAATTTGCAACCATTTTTATCAAAGACAATCTCCAAACCAACATTATAAAAATGACTCACTAAGAGCAAATTTCTTGTTATTCTAGGAACATGACTCACATTATTGATGTACTTCTCCCTTCCATCTCTAAGCTTTACTCTCACTCTACCTTTTCCTATCACGTCATAGTGATAGCTATCCCCAAGAAATACTCTCCCATAGTGACCCTCATGGTACTCCTCAAACCACTCTCTATGGGGTGTCATATGAAATGATGCATCAAAATAAATCAACCATGATTCCTCCTAGGCATTAATCACCAAGCATACAACAAGACCTACGACCCCTCCTATGGTAGATGTTGTTGTAGATTCTACCTTCTCTTCTTGAGAATCATCCTTGCACTCATTTTTTATGTGCCCTTTCTTGTTGCACTTTTAGCACATCAAATCATGCTTCCTACCTTTTCTTGGAAATTGCTTTCTCAATTTTGATCAATGCCCTTTTCCTCCCGCCTTCTCATTATTTTTTCTTTCTCTATTCCTACCTCTCATAGTCAAGGCATCAACACTCTTTGTGGGTTCTATAGTCTTTCTCCTTGTCTCCTCTTGTAGGAGCTATCCCATAATGACATCCATATTCATATAAATTACCTTTATTCTCCCACTAATAATAATAAAATTATCCTAGGAATCTGGGAGACTACGCAACAAGCAGATATATTATTTTTTGTCTTTGACTTGATCCTTGACTGAACTCAACTGATTGATTAGGGTATTGAAGGTGTTTAGGTGCTCCACCACGCTTTCACCATCTGCCATATACAACCCATACAAATTCTTCCTCAACATGATCAAGTTCATCATAGATTTGGACTCATACAATTATCCTAGCTTGTCCCACATCTCCTTGGATTTCGTGGCTCTGATGATATTTGAGAAAATTAAATCAGCCAAATTTAGCCCTATCAATGCAAAGACTTTTCTATTTTTCTTGTCATAATCCTCCTAGGATAATTCACCTGACTTTATACCATGCATGATTACTTCAAGTCTCTCTCCATTAGAAGATACTCCATATTCCATTTCCACATATTGAAGTTCTTCCCATTGAACTTGTCAATGATTGACTTCCCCATTTTGTCTTCTATGGTACTCATGTGATTGTTGTAGCCACTTGCAATTTTACCCTAGACTCCATAGGTCAGAACTACACTTGAGTTTCCTCATTGAAGAACAACCTTTTTTCTTCATGCTCTTATGCCACTGGTTGACAAAAAAGTAAGCGTAGAAGAAAAATGAATAGAAAACTAAGAATAGAACTAATGTATGCACGGAAGAGAATTTAACAAAATAGAACAAATATCATGAACATGCATGAACATAAAAATTAACTCTAAGATTACAGGTCTCAAAGAAAAATTGTATCATTCCTAGATACAATTATTACATGCATAAAACCCCTATCTTGCATGTCTTTCTTTGCATGAAATGGTCATAGCAAAGTTGGTTCTTGCTCCATCTACTACAATCTGGATCATCACCCATCCCCTATATAGGCTCATTCCAATAAGTTGGACCCATGTACATGTAACCACACCACGATGAGGGTTTGCAACAACCTAACTGAATAGAAGAAAGCTTTTGTTGATTGATGTATACTTCCCTCTCTTCTTATTTATTAACATGAGAATGATAGTTGAACTATTACTCTCTAACTATGCATGATAATTTGAACTATGAATTCGTATTAGTTATTCTCATGCAATCTTCCACATGGAAATTTCCAACTAGCATCACTTATCCTAAATACAACTTATTAACTTGCAGTACCATAGTAGTTGTCAATCTCAACAAACCTAAACTTGCAGTACCATAGTAGATGCCAATCTCAACAAACCTAGATATGTTCTATGTCAAAAAATATTTGAATTATTAAGAATAATTAAATTTTGAACCCTCTCTTTATTTATTTAATTTGAACTTGTTACCTTACCTTTTACTTAAAAATATCACCATATCCATTTTTTATTTTTATTTTTATCCTTATCATCTTCTATATCATTCACATGGATCATCATTTCTGAAAACTATTCTTAATAAAGCATTTAAAAATATTTCCTTTCAAACCAACTAAAATTCAAACCAAACGCTCCAAGTTTTTAAATCTATTTTTTATTTAATAAATTTTAAAATTTGAAAAGTGTCTTCTACATAACACTAACATATCTTCCTAAAACTATGGTCCAATTTAGTCTTGATGAGCAATGTGAAAAGTAACATGGTGTTTTCGGTTAAAAAGAAGCTCTATGCCTTTAAAAAAAAAAAAAAAAATGAAAAAAATAATGTAAAAAAGAAAATAAAAGTTCGTCTAAAAATATTACTTGTTAGAAAGTAAGACTAACTATTTTGAAGGTTGTTATTTAATATTTTTTAATTGTATAAAAAAACTTCTATAAACTTGTTAAAAAGAATATTTTAAAAAAACTTACATAAATAAAACTAATAATATTATAAAATTTTACATGAAAATTTGTTGTTTTGTTGTAGTTATTATGTAATTTTGTTGTTTGTTTTTGTGGATCCTTCTTGATTTACTATGTTGATATTTTTATTCATTGTTTTCAACGAGGTTAGTTAATCTACTCTTGGAAAAGGTTTGGGGCACCTTTCAAATCTCTCTCATCTATCTTATCAAAAAAATATTACAAAACATCACCTAAAAATTGTATGTTGATATCTTTATTCATTATTTCCAGCTGATTGATTAATCCACTTTTAAAAAAAATTTGAGACCTTTCAAAACCCTCTCATCCATCTTATCAAAAAAAAATATTAAAAAACCTCACCTGAAAATTACACTACTGACATATTATATTGGAGTAGGTAACTAAAAAACAATGTGAAATAACAGAAATAATTATTATTGAACCTGCTTTTATAATTATTGTACACTTAAAACAGGTTTGATTTGAGCAATTTAAATAATTAATCCACTCTTAGAAAAGTTTGGAACAGCTTTGAAAACTCCTTCAACCATCCTATCAAAAAAAAATATTGAAAAACCTCACGTGAAAAGTGCACAGAAAAAAACAGCATGAAATAACGGGATTACACGTAAGTAGTTACTATTGGACCCACTTTTATAATTATTGTACATAAGTATTAACAATAACGGGATTGCACGGAAGTAGTTACTATTGGACCGACTTTTATAATTATTGTACACGTAAAACAGGCTTGATTTGAACAATTCAGATCCGCGACTTGTGCGGCAAACGAGGGGAGTTAATCATGTGAAAGTAACTTTTAAAAAGCGCCGTCTCAAACTATATAGCTTGAATATGTGTGCCAACAAACTTGCAAAACACTCTTCAAACTATATAGCTTGAATATGTGTGCCAACAAACTTGCAAAACACTCGGTCTCAAACTATATAACTTGAATACGTGTGCCAACAAACTTGCAAAACACTCTTGCAAGAAAATACCATCAATTTAAATAAGAAATAAGAAATTTATTATATTTTATTTATTTTTATTATTAATTAGGTTAAAATTTTTAAGTTGCTTCTTTTTAGGAGGAGGCCCTATACCACTTGTTTAAGACAACTTAAGGAGGATTACCCATAGCATGAGATTAAAACTGTTATTGTATTGGTATGTACTTAGAAAAGACAGATCAATCTACTACCTTGACCCCAAACAAAGCTTATCTCCAAAGGTCAATTTACTACCTTTACCCCAAACAAAACTTTTCTTCAAAATTTAAATCTAAATCTCTTCTTATAAATACCCAAAATTTATTAAACAATTACATGTTGTGGGATCCTACTTCTAGAACATAATTTCACTTTAGTTCCTAGTTTATTAGTCACTTCTTCATACTAAATTATTACAAAATTGAATAATAAAAATTAAAAAAATTAATACAACTTAATATATATAATATTATATAATAAATATTTCAAATTAATAAAATTTAAAACTTAATCAAATATTTAATTAGTATAGAGGAAAAATTTAGATTTGTTATGTGTGGAAAATTTTAGGAAAGAAAAAACAAGTAAATATATACAAGTTTAATTTAAGTTGTGAATACAACTATATATATATATATAGATGTAAAGATCAAATGAAAAGAAAAACATATTTATACACCATCTCATATTTAAAATAGGGATATGGACAATTTCCCATAAGGCATGATAAAAAAAATGTGTCTTTTGCATAACAAGAGTAGTGAAGATCAAAAAATATTTTGTAATGGAATGTGAAGCTTATAAGGGCATCAAGATTGCATATGAGGACACTCTAAAAGTAAACTTAACAAAAAAATTAAATAGCACATGAGGGAAAAAATTAGACTTGTCATGTGGAATAAAAATTAAGAAGAAAAGATAATTATATATGAATGAGTTGAACCTAAACTATGAACACACTAAAAATAAGTACATAGATACAAAGATCAAATGAAAGGAAAAAATACTTACTTCTACACCATCTTAGATGTAAAACTGGGAGATGAACAATTCTCCAAGAATCATGATCAACTAGAATATATGTCTCTTACATAGAAGAGTAGTGGAAACCAATTTTTTTTGTTATGGCATATGAAGCCAGGTACAAGGATATCAGGATTGCATATGAGGACACTCAATGCAAACTCATTAATGGATCTTTTTGAAGAATTGAGAATAGAAAAACATGGAAACTCCATATAAAAATCAACAACAAAAGAAACACACTCCAAAAAATGATAAGATGATGTTAATATTTTTTAATTTGTTGTGGATGTTGTTAAACTTTGGAACTTGAAGATCCAAGGTTTAAATCCAAAAAAGAATTAGGGTTATACATCATACTCCATATTATATTAAAGATCTTGGTCCCATATATAATTTTGGTCTTGTGGACATAATTAAAATCATTTCATTTCATATTAAAGTTACTCAATAGTTTGACAATGGTCTTAGCATTTTAAAATTATAGTCAAAGTCAACCTTTTTATTTATACAATCTTATAATGTATGTGTTAATAAATATGGAAATATGTATTAATATCATTTTTCTTATTTTATGTTTATAATAAATAAATAAAAATATATATTTCTTCTTTATTTAATTTCATCTCTTAAATAATTTTTTATTTCTAATTATTATCATCATTTTGTAACTTTTATTTATGTCTAAAGTGTTATTTTCAATCGGTTAATTTAATGACTATCAAAATATTGTTATTTTATGCCAACAAAGTCAACCTTAGAGGGCATTCAAAATACTTCTCGTTTAAAAAAATGGTCGACAACATGTAAAAGATATTGTTATTTGGAATAATAAAAAAAGTGTGACAATCCCATTCAATGAATATAATAAATTTAAATTTGAGCAATTAAGCATAGTATTAAAAAATTATATAAAACTATATTCAAGATTACTTCACATATGATCCACTAGAATGTAATGTGCTTGAAAATATTTATAGAAATTAAGAATACTATGTCATATTACAATGTGATTAATGTTTACACAATTATGTGTCATTTAGTTATTGAATACCATTAAGATTTTAAAAGAACTTATACATATTTGAAATATTAAATAAATAAGGTTTATATTAGTAACTGAAGTGATATGTATATATTTTTGTATTTGATAAAATAATTTTAGAGGGAATAACCACTCACTCTGTGTTAGCTCATGGGTGCAATTCATAATAAAATAATATGAATTATAACCAAATTGTAACAATAATATATTAAATTGAAATCATATCCAATAGTATATATTCGATCAAGAAAATCAGATCATAGGGAGAGAGGGATGGAGATACAATATCCCAGGTGAGATGTATATTTGAGATGTAAATTCGATCATGAATATCCCTATATTTGCAGATCATGTGGAGAGAGGAATCGAGAGACAATCTCTCGAGTGAGATGAGATTTGTAGTGAATTGGAGGTATATCATTCGGGGAGAGAGAAATGGAGAGACAATATCTTGGGTGAGATGAGAATTCTTGTGAATGAGGACCACTCATGAGGGCCTTAGTGTGGTTGATTGGATTCCCATGGATAAATTTCTATGTTGCTTCATCCAATTGATAGAATACCCTGTAGTTTGGATGATCAATGCTTGATAAACAAAGGACTTATTGTTAAGGCCTTGAACCCTATTGTTCACTTTGACGACACTCCTTTCTAGTATCTATGGTTCCCCGGGTAACTTCAGGACTGGCTCAAATATTGTTTGAGGGCCCATTTTTATGTTGACGATAGGGGTGATTTACGTCTGGATCTAGTGCTCGAACATTATAGTCAACCTTGGATTTTGTGCAAGTATCAGTCAAGACCATTCCACTAGTTTTTTATACGCTTTGTGCGTAGCGATTGGGCATAGTAGTGATCTAGATTTTTATCATCCTATGTGTGATGGGGCCTAGTTAGAAACCATGGGTTGATAAAACACATCTTTATTTTATGTTTTGGAACCAATCTCTAGTTGGGTAGCTATAGGGTTTGGTCCTTGGGTGGTTTTACACCTCCCTAATGTAGTTTTGCTTTTATCATAGCCCATGTGGACCTCTGTACTTCTAGTCACATGTGGGAGATTTTTGTATCGCGTCATGGGAGGTTCTCAAAATCCTCACCTTTAATTACCGAAAAAAATAATATCCCTATATTAACATTGTCCATGTATGTGTAAAACACAAGTTATCAAAGAATCAAAAGAAAAAATATTCCTAAATTTAAAATATTCATGTTAATGCAATGAAGTAAAGCTAGTAAAAAAGAAAAATGAATAAACCAACCACATGATAACCTTAAATCCTAGAAAATGTTTTTTATGCATTGGATGGTTTCTAGGGTTTTTAAGTATTTTTCTATTCCAAAAATTTCTTGGAAACTCAACAAAGGGGTTAAAAAATTCTAAATTATTTCTTGCAAATTTAAACTTTTTTGCAACAATAATAACCATTTTCAATGACACATTAGGCTATTAGTCAATTATGTCATATTTTATTCTTACAAAAACTTATCAAGAAGAATATTTCTAATTGTTGTAATAGAGTAGAATATAAGAATGCCATTAAAATTAAGTTCCATAATGAAATATCTTGATACTCATGGAAAAAAACCATTAAATTTAATATAATAGAAATATTTATAATGATAAAAAGAGATGAATTTTTTTATTTTTATTTTTGCCTTTGAGATAAATTCTTGCCCTATATTTGGGAAGCTATTAATTGATTAATAGAAATGAGCAAAAATAGTGAAAATACTATCTTATCTATTCTAACAAAATCAACATCACAAAATAGTGGTGATATCATAGTTATATAGATATCAATAATGATTCATCCTAATTTTTATTAAAACATCAAATTTGTTTTAGTTGAGACTTTCTTAAACTAGATTTCTATAAGGATTTCCATAAGATGGACTTAAATCATTCTTGAATATATTTTGAACCAATTGGATTTGATGTTGACATATGTCTAATAAGTTAATAGACACATTACTTCATATCCTTTATTGTATTAACTAGTGGTCCCCCTTCATAGGTATTTAAGGTGGAAAGAGGTATTCAATAAGGTCACCCTATTTATCCTTATTTGTTTATTATTTTAGTAAAAGGCTTGGAAAATATATTTGTATCCTCAAAAAATGGAATAATTTTCAAATATTTCAATTAAAGGAAGAAGGCATATCTCGTGCATATAATAGTAAGATATATAATGATAAAAATACTTATTTTATTTTTTCCCTTTAAGATAAATTATTATCCCGTATTTGGATAACTATCCATTGTTTAATAGAAGGAAAATTTGTAAAACTATTATCTTAAATATTCTAATAAGATCAATATTACTAATTGTTGATGTCATCATAGTTGGAAAGTTGTGAAATATTGGTTAATAACAGTTTTGGGTGTGTCAACAAAATATATGTAATGAACATTTTGGGTAATAATACAAAGGTGTATAAAACTTTATGAGTCATGTTTAGATCATTAGGTATTATTTAGCTATATGAACCTTTCCATTGTTTAGATATTGGTCTTCATAAACATTTATTTAACAATGTAGTATCAAAATGGATGACAAAATGATTACTTATTTCTAGTCATCCTAGATAAAATACCTTATTTTAATTTATATGACACAAATTTGAATTAGGAATTCATGCTGAAAATGTTCAATCACCAAAAATGATGGTTGGGGATCATTATTATTTATAAGCTAATTTAAAAATCCTGCAATAAGGGGATTTGATGGGAAGAGAAAATTACAAGAATTTTATTAAAAGGTGATATATGATAAATATAATTTGAATTAGTGAAAATTCCCTCATTGAAGATTAAATAGATTGGAATATAAAAAATAAAAGAAGAAAAGAAAGCATCAAATAACCTACAATATAGCTTAGGTAGTGGTGGCATAAACTATTATGAATTAGATAAGTTTTAAAATATACAACAATCTAAGATGATAATGCTTTTCCTCCTCTTATGTTATCATCTTCTATGAGGTCAACCATTAGAAATTACTTATTTTTAGAGTATACTCATGTGATCATTGAAACTGGGATGATTTCAAGGGTGATACCTCCAAACACGTGTCCCTTTTTGCTTGAGATCACACTCATGAATTAAGGTATGTCCTATTGTGTCCTAAGAAGTTAGTTTGATGGTTAAATTCATAAACACCTAGGTTTTAATGGGAAGCAAACCCTTTTCTCTAATGTCTTATCCTATTTTTAATGTTGAAACTTAATTTTGGAATGAAAAATATAGATGCAAATAGATGTAGGTATATGAAAATCCTACTCTACATGATTTATTTTAAATGCTTACAAAAGTGATAAAATTTCTCTTTATTTTGAGTAAGAGTCCAAGGAAAATGTGAAAACAAGTAAGATTATCCTAGGATGCATATACATGCACTTCATATTCCATGCCTAATGTTGAAAATACAAAAAAATATCTATCTCCTTTTTAACGATTTATAAAAGGAACCAATTTCCTGCCCTTTTCACAGAACTTCTTTACAAAACAAAATAGGAGGCTACAAATTAGCATAACAAACAAAATTATCCTATAATGTAGCTGAATGCACTTCCACTTTCATGTCTAATGTATAAATCAAGACCTATATCTATTTATTTTATAGTTTTGTAACCAAAAATAATTATTCTAACCTTTTTGACAAGCTTTATTAGAAAACAAAACAAACATAATAGATCAAAAAATCACACAAAATTAAGACCCTAAAATAGAAATAAATTGAATTCAAGAAAGATAAGACTTGCTTTTTAGATCGAGGTAGAAACACCATGCAAAAATGTCATTCAAAAGTACCACATAGAAGCATTAGATAAAAGTGCCAAGTAGAATCACCAAGTCAAAGTGCCATAGGCAAAAATGGTATATCATTTTTTTTTTTTTTACAGTGATGTTGCTCCTTTATGATGCTTTTGACTATACATAAAAATAGGAACTTAAAACTTGAGAACCTACAAATAAAAATAGAACAAAATGACAATCAATGTAGAAGGGTTTCTCTAATTTAAGCAAATAATAGCAAGCTTCCTTTCTTGAAAGAATCATACTCCTATTCTTTTGAAAAAAATATTGAAATGCTAATAATAAAAAGGATATCTAAAGCTTGAAAATAAAACCATACAAATATTAAAAATACAAATTAGAATAAGGAGACAAAATAATAAATATTAAATGCTTAAATAAAGGGGATGAAAATCACAACACATATCCATGGGTTTCTCCTTTTTCAATAAAGAGTTTGCTTCAATGCTAGTTGGTTGTGTATTGAATGATTGTATGCTAGTATATGCTTTATGGATATTTATCAAACACTTGATTTTCTAGATATGCCACTTGCAAGAGAACAAGATCATGGATGTCTTCAATCCAAAAAATCATTCCAACATCTTGAGAAGGTGTGTGCTAAGGATATTCTAATATTGTCTTGTAAAGACACCCCAACATCATTATTTCCCAAGCGTATCCCACCCAAACATCCTTAATATATAATACTATATCCCCCATCCCTAGTGCACCATCCTCCTACTCATATTTCCAACTAGGATGCTTGATAATAATGTGTATATAAGAAGACTTCATTCATCCAAATGACCTCCTTTGAGTGTGACATTGATGTCAATGCTTGATTGTAGTACTAGGAAAATCCTCATGTTCTATAAATATCTACAAGTTATTCCTTTGATCTTATTAAATATAAACCAACATACCCTTGATTGGTATTTAAAGTATCCTCCACTTTTCCTCTAAAGTTACTATCATCTCTCCTATGGGAAGATGAAATTTACTTGTCTCAAAGTACCAGTGCTCTACTAATATCATTAATAGATCCCAATCAAAGTTTACCTTTGGCATGTAGGTTATATGGTATAGCCCCACTACCATCAACAAATCATAGTGTACCACATTTAATAAACTCTATATGGTATACCATGTGCATGAACTCCTAGATGGTCTATCATTGGACCACCTATTAGGCTTACATTATCCAATTAGCTAAAATATCAATTAGTTTCAACTAAAAATAGTCAATCTACATGCCTATAGTGAAAGCATCATGTACCCAAATATGTTGTATGGATGTAGTAGAGTTGTATAAATGTGTTGTATGATTGCAGAAAAAATATTATCGTATAGATGCATCATATGGAAACAATAGCATCATACAACCATGATAATGTCATATGACCCTAAAAGCATCATATAGACATGGAAGCACCTTATAATTATAGTAGTGCCATACAAATATAAGAATATTGTACAAAAATACTCAAACTTGTCTAGGCATAAAAATAAATTTTTACCCAAGGCATGCAATGTAAAAAGCAATAATCAACTAAAGTTAGAAATTATGAAAGATCCAATTACTTACTAGGGCCATTGCATCGCCTCCTAGTCATGGTGATCAAACCACATCTACCTACTGTCTTGGTTACCCCTACTATACCATCATCATAATATCACACTAAAATATCTTCCTTCCTCTATACAAAACTCTATCCCTATCTTCGCACAATGAAATTGAAACACCCTTTCACCTCTCCAATTCCTTTTATAACTCTCTTTTTCAACTTTTCCCTTATTTTTGCATTTTATACCCTTTATCTCAATCTTTAAATCTTAGAATCATTTTTTTCAAAAATTCAACATCAGCAATTTTAGCATGTTATCATCACCTCAATCTAGATCAAAGCTTCTTCAAGTTTTCCTGATCCAATTGGACTTTCCCTTTCAAAATTTTAACAGTCATGCTAAGGCGTGATTTCATTATAATTGAGCCTTAATAAAATTCATATACTTGACATTAGAAAAGTGTGTAACCCTTTTTAATTACAAAATTGGGGTATCTATGATGGTTTTTTATTCATTTATTATACAATAAATATGTCAAAAAGGAGAAAATGTAGACACCTAATTTTATGTACCAACTAAACATCAATTTCATTGCAAATTAGTCATTTTAGCTAATCAATTTAAATTACCCTTTTTTACCCAAAGTTATGGTAAAGAAGCAGTCTAACCATTAAGGATTATAAAACTACTTTAGATCTTCATAAAACCTTAAAAAAGTGATACCATTGGGAAGGGCTCAAAAAGCATTTTCCAAAAAGTCTAAACACACCTATACTTGTCTTAAGACTAATGCCTAGAAATCCCAAAGATGGTAGTATTATTACCTTGTAAAAGTGCCACACAAAATTTTGTACAACATTAGTGTCACTAATGATAGTGTTGTAAAAATATTGTATAGTGCTTTCATATCAACATGATACTTTTGTGCTGCCACCACCAAAATTGAACCCTGGTTGCCTGTCGCTTTTAGTTATCTTTGCATATTATCCCATAAATGGTTAAATCATGCATTAATATCGTTAAGCTACTAATTATTACCTTTTATTGGTAGTTGCATGTCACCATGCTCTTATTATCTCCTCAATCAAGCTATTCAAACTCCTATGAAATGGATTTTCTGATCTATAAATCCACCCTTGGCCCTCACATCACCTCGATATTAAAATTGGCCCTTGCAGCTCTCCTCTATCTCCATCAAGTGCTTGATAGATCATTAAAGCACTTAAGAAGATTTATTTTTTCATTTCATTCTCTAGTCTATTCTTCTATTTTTTACATTATTTAATCTCTATTTAATTAGCTTTTGTGATCCTATAATATTTTGTGCTTTGAAATCTTAAATTTTGTGATTTGTATTGAAGGACTTCTAGATTAGTGTATAAAAGTTAGACGGATTTATTTCAATATTCTAGAGGTGACTAACCATATCCTCCAAAGTTTTTTTCTCCACACATTCTCCATGTTAAGTTTCACACCTTTCATTGTACTAAATACTTTACACTGATCCAATTTTGTTGTGGTCTATAATTTGCATTTTACACTTTGTCAAAAAAAATTAACTACATTAAATACATAAACTTTAGAGCTTGTAATTTATATTTGTGGAAAATTTGTTGGTAGTGTGGCTAGCATGAGAGAGGACATGGTTACTAACTTGGAGGTTGGGTCTATTGAAGCATACATTATCATCAAGATTTTAAAAATAAATTTAGTAGAGATTCGTGCTTTCCATTACTTTCCCAAATAGTATGGTCATAGAAAATACCTATGAAATGAAAGGAAGTCAATATTTTATCCTTTCCATCAAAACATTACCTATCATACCAAAATTTAATAGTAATAATTTGTAGTGGATGAATTTTTTGATGTTGTGGGGCTTGTAATTCATGTGATGGCAAAGCATATGCTTTTCCATGTAACACATGATTATTATCTTTGATGATGTAAAAAAATAATTCTATTGTAGGAAGATGTGGCATAGGAAGTTGTAAAATGGTTCGATAATGGTGAGTGATTCATCAATAACATTCTTGAATAAATATAGATTCAATGGAGTGTTTACATTAATTTTAGGATTGAGGAGGTTGTGCCTAACAAAGTTAGTGTTTTATGACACATACCCATTATATGAGCTTGTAACAGGTGGATAAAGGAGAAAAAAACACTTACTATCAATATAATCTTGCACACAAGGATGATATGATAGTTATTTCAAGCCTATGATAAGGGATCTACAAAATAGAAAGAGCAATACAAATTTTTGTTTGCATGAAAAGGCTAAAGATATTTAACCTAAGGTCTTAGGTTTAATTTTTCTTATTTAAATTATTTTATTAAAAAAGGAAATTCTAAGATAATGAAAATACAAAGAAATAAAAAGAGTTAAAAAAAGAGAGAAAATAGAGTCCATATTTTTTATCCAAACATCTTCAAGAGGTTATACCAAAACCATGGAAGTTATATAAGTGTGTGTTTTTTGTCAAAATAAAGTCAAGAGTCACGTAAAGACTTATGTTATAGATGCCAATTTATTATGTATTAGTCTAAAAAATATTTGTTGTTCAAATTAGTCTAAGGTCAATGATTTACATTGAAAAGGTGTTATGACCAATGACTTAATAATTAAAAAATTCAAGAAAATAATGTGAGATATATGATAGTGTCATGATGAGTCATTGTATTTTGGTGTCAAAATAGTTTAAAATTTGTCAAAATAGTTTAAAAAGTTAGTTTATGGTAAAGAAGCATTTTACATAAATCAAATATGTGCTTTGGCACACTCATAGAATTTGGTATAAATGATACCTCTAGCTTACATTTATAGGTAATGTTGTCACATTAAGCTACTAGGTCTATATCCTAATATAGCTTCTATAATTATGTCTATGCATAGACCCTATAAATAATCGATGATAAATAAGGACAACATTTTTTTATGATTCTTTCTCTCTATTTTTTACACTATTCATCACTATCATTAGACCTAAATCCTAAAATTGAGGATTATTATTTAAGTAGGTTTCATTGATAGGATGAATCCCTTTTTGTACTATTTTTGTATCATGTATCACTCTCTTTTCCTGTACCTTAACGTCTCTCTCACATATGATTCCATATATCATAAGGACTAGCTTCTTCCATGTATTGACAAACATTGTTGTGAAAAATCGATGATTACCATTTTTTTTAATCTACCAGAAATATTACTCAAGTTGGATTGGAATTAGATTTTTACAATTTTATGGCAATCTTTGACTAATTTTTTGAAAAAAATGGGAATCACACTTTTTCAAAAAATTACAATTTTTTATAGGAAAAAATGGCTCCAAACGCATGCATAGAGAAAAAGGTATAAACTTTTTTTCCTTTGTCAAATTTTCACTTGTTGCAATATACGTGGTCGTGCGAGCTTGGATGTCCATTTTCTTTTCTGACTTTCAATGACAAATCAATGTGAAATAACAAAAAATATTGATGGGTGCATATTGGCACAATTGTTTAATGTATAAAAATGTCAAAAAATACTTATTCTAAAAAAAGTAAAATAGAACTACTACTTAGCATTTTCCTTCATTTCAAAAGCACATGCACATCATATCCTACATTTTTAAAGTCTAATAAAACACAAAAAAAAAATATTTTTGTTAATTTGTTGTTAAGCATCTTTAGTTGATATAGAATTCAAATTGATCCTATTGATATTGAATACATTAATTTCATCTTTCCAAGGAGTGGATCAATGAATCCACTTTAAAATATTCTTATAATTTCAAATCTTTAATTGAATAAGTTGGCTCTCTTGCAGGTTCTTTTTCTCGATCTTATCTTTTGACTTATTATAGGGCCTAGGCAACATGTTACAAGGAATGGAAAAAATAAATATAAATTAGGCATGAGAGAAATAATTAAGAAGTTTCTTATTTATTTATAAAGGATGCCACTAGATATGCTTTCTATACTTTGTAGATAAAATGCATGTTTAGTTATTTTTTTAAGGTGAGGTGTTTTATGGCACTGTACCAAGTTACCAACTACAATTTGTTGTTACCTTTCATATTTTGAAAAGTCTCAATTTTTACTTCACATGCTACAAATGGAGCCTCAAAGTTGTAGACGTAGCTGGAAAGTGAAACCAAAATCTAACTTATATACTCTAAAGGAAATATTATATTAGAAAAATAACACAATAATAATATTTTAAATCATATTTAATCTTAATTTTTTTTAAAAGTATTTAAAAGATAATTAAAACAATAATAGACATTAAAACATATATTTGTTTATTTTATGTTAAAAAGTCCTTTTCCATTTTAAAACCAACTAAAATCAAACCCACTAATTTTGCCATGAAAATTCCTTTAGTTTGTCATAATGGCGGGTTTTTGTGTGCGCATTATATATATTTATTGGATTTAATATTTATAAATATTGGTCTTTATTCATTATCATATTATAAGCAATACAAGATGTGTTTCTTCACTTTAATGTGTAGTTTAAGCTTGTATCACTTACCACTTTCATGTGTAATTGTAGCTTGTATCACTTGTGACTTTGTTGAGTGTATATTTTGCCCAATTGCACACATGCAGAGTATTGGATATAAAACTCTCTCTTGAAAAGAAACCAAATGACAAACATTCAAATTCTCCAAGGTTTTGGTAAAATATCTAAAATATTACAATAATGCTAGAAATAATTCAATTATGCATGTGATCATAAACAAGGGGCCTTTTCTGGTTCTAAACAATGCTTAATGATTGAAAGATCTAACTAAAATCAAATGCAAAATAAAAGTAGTTCTTTTTAGGTTTTTTTTTAAATTGGTGCTACCCTGAATTCCTGTTAGCAAAGTATTTTATCTTCATTTAAAAGGTTTCAAATGATAAAATGTGGAATTGTCCACATTAGTTTAATGCCCTTACCTTTAATATGAAGTAAGTTTTAGATAGTTGGGTTCATTTTATCTTCCTTATGTTGATGCCACTACCCTAAAAGTAGTTAGTAGAAGTTAGCGTGTTAGCAATGTTAGCAAAATTAGCTTTCATTTATTATCTTAATTTAATGTGAAATAGCATGTTAGTATCCCTCCTAAACCATGTGTTTTATCTGAAAGCTTAGATTAATGAATTTTGGAGGTGCAAAAATTATGGAAAATGACCAGAATGGAAATAACTTGAAATCTTAACAATTCTGGAAATGGACCAGAATAGAAATGAAACTAAAAAGGAAATTAGCAAAAATTTTGGAAAAGGACCAGAATGGAAATAAAAGAAATGGAAATTCTAGATGGACCATAATTGAATGATTGAATGCTTGAAATAAAATGAACTTAACAAAAATGAATGAATAAACAATGCAGATTTGGTTAGCTGAAAAAGTCAAATTCTGAATTAGTTTAGCAAGCTCCTCCCTGCAAAATCCCAAGTTATGAGGTAATCATAAAACAACCTAAAATAATGGACCTTCAACATAAGCACAATACCATTCAATCAAGTGCAAGTCTCAAATGAAATAATAGAGAAACTGCATGATCTTGACCTTTGCCTATTGCAACCCATTTCATGGCATAAGACAATGGCTAGAAGTCACTAAAATGTAGAAATGATAAGACACTAAAAACATTAGTTTTATGATTAGAAACCCTCCTTTTGATTTTTCTCACAAGAGTTTTCTACCCTCTCAAAATCTGAAAAATTCCCTTTCTTATTGCTTTTCGGAATGTTACATCATTTCCAGCCTCCCCTAAATAGGTAGGATAGGAAGGTATAAATAATGCTTATAATTCCTTTCGCTTCAACTTCTTTCATAATTAAAATAATAAATGGATATAATAAAATAATCCATCATCATTTTATGTGATTTAATACAATAAAATAACACTTCTAAACATTATTTTAAAAATAATAAAACCAAAAATATAATCTTACGTAACTCTTTATGTCTCCCCTTTCTCTTATCACATAGGCATTCTACCCAAGAACACCCCTTTGCACCCATCAAAATGAATAATAAAAAACATTTAACTATACCTTATAATTCCTACGATTTTAGGCCTCCTTTAAAACATTGAATATAATCAAACAACATTCACATTAAAATAAGGTACGTCAATCTCATTCAACGAGATTTTTGCTGTGATATTCGAAACCAGGGCCCGATGGTATCTCTTCGAAGCCATACCAAACGTGCCAAAGGATTGGGATAACGTCCTGGGCACTTTGTTTTCCATATAACCTAGTGAGGCCATCATGCGATCGACGCAGCCATGGCACTGTTAACACCACATCGTGGTGCTACGATCGACACAACCATGACATTGTCAAAATGTCACCATGGTGCTATGTTCGATCGTAGCCATGGAGCTTTCAACACCATGTCAGGGGGCTACCATCGACACAGCCATGGTGTTTTCAACCCTTCACCATGGTGCTACCATCGATCGTAGCCATGGCACTATCAACACCACGTTAGGGGATTGCCATCAATGCAGTCATGGTGTTGTCAACCCTTCACCATGACTGTCGAGCTCCTTGCTATTGCACTCATGCTGTGCAATACCAATGAAAAACTTTCCATGCTCTCGAGGTAGACCTTTATCTCCATCGATTAGGGTTATGGGCTGCCCTAATAATTTTTCTTTGTTGGCTTGTTTGATGGCATGCCTCTAGTTTCAACTATTTCACTTTCAAATTTGGTGCCTTATGTACTGTCCTCCTGAAACCCTAACACTATCTTTGGACCTCTTCCTCTTTTTCCAGACTTACGTAGCCTCGAACGTTTTGTAATAGCTACCCTTGCCTTTGATCGTTTTGAATAGATGCCATTGCCTTCTCCTGCAATCAAACGTAACATGGTCAAACATATTATTATCACATCCTTTGTAAAGTATATTATAATAATATTATTATATACAATATAATAATATTATTATAATAATAACATTTTAGAATAAAATAATAATAATATTATTATTATAATAACATTTTAGAACATCATAATAATATTAATATTATATACATAATATAATTAATATAATTATATTAGGTAGATAATAGCATATTATTTTCTATCACAATTTCTTTGTACCTTTTGTATCCTCTTCTTGTTTTAGGTAATGTTTTGGTCAGGCCTTTGCTTTATTAAACAAATTCCATCACCTTAGATAGTATGAAGAACATTAAACTCTATTTATCGAAATGGATTTTAATTAATCTAAGCATTAATGCCTAGATTAATTACTCATTAAATATCAAATAACTAAAGCAATTAAAATCATTAACATCAATGGTCAAACATCACTATTCTTACAAGCCAAAGAAAACCAAAAACCTTTAATACCAAAACATGACAAGTGGGTCCCCAAGAAGCTTGGGGTGGTTGTGGAAACTCCATAACAAAATGGTGACTCTGTTGGGAAATTCTCCTGAGCATTTCAGTGAGAACCAAAAAGAAAATCTGAAAACATACTCCAAACCAGGAAGTAGCAAGTGCCAAAAAATGCATAAATAATATCAATAGACTCATAAGAATGACAAAATATTATAATCATGCAATATTAACTTTGTGTGTGAAGTACTCCACACCTTATTGTTTATAAATTTTTTGCATTGCATAACCAACTATACTTGAAAAGAATTATTGCAATGAATATGGAGAACTTTGAGGGTAAAAATTTTATAGCATGGGCAGCACATTCTATGGTGGCTTGGTCGAACACCTCAAAAATTTCTAACCATCATAGGATCAAATGTGCGATGAATTCATTGAAAAGATCTACAACTTGGTTATGAGTCGTCATAATCAAGGGTCAGTGTGTGCAAGTGGACCTTAGAGCTTTGGGGAATCAGATTCTCAACCAAGTTATGATGAGAATATAACCCTATCCTTTACTGCTCTCATATTTGACCAAAATAATTAAACCGATTATGGATGAGATCATCAGACTAATCTATCCTCATGGTAGACATAAATATCAACCTTACGGGAGTCATGTCACTAGGAATGAGTGTACTTCACTGCCAGTCAAGTGTCTATAGCCCCGATGGAGGTTAACCCCATAGTCCAGTCTTCTTTGCTCGGCTTTGCTCTATATTTTTTTCCTTAAATAATTTTGTGGATGACTACCCATCCTTTTGAGGGACAAGTAGTATGATACTTACAATTCAATTTAGAGTTTTGGGAATCAAATTCTCAACCAAGGTATGATGAGAATTTGACCCTGTCCTTACTACTCTGATTTGTAAATCATGCTAGTTGTGATAACCACTATTTTATGAGCATAAATATTGTAGTGGTAAAAATAATTATTCATGGACTATGTACAGGGTGGGATAGACCAGAATTATCTTTTCGCCTCACATCCCCATCCAAGTATGGTTTCATATTATTTTACCCAAGATGTTGGATAGGGACAGAAATGCGATAGACCCATGACAACTTCAACAAACAGTTTCCAAACCTAAGATCTTATTAGTGTTCTTTGTGCCTTTGATCCCAAGATAATTGGACTTCACTTTCAATGTTTGGGTTTAGTATATTGAGGTGGATTGGTCATTATGTTTATGTGATAAGAATGTGCCCTTGAGAAATGGATGGCTGATATGCAAAAATCAAAGACTTCATGCTTCATGAGCTACAAACAATATTCATATTTGCAAGCCCTTTTGCCATATGATTCCAATGTTTCACATCATTTTAGTCTTGGTTGACATTCATATACACATAGGCTGACCTATTACTCTTACCATCAAATCCAAAACTTGACAACCTTGATACACTAAAAACTCCTGAAATCAAAGAAAACAAAATAAATAGGAAATAAAACTGACAAGACAAACAATCAAGCAAGCTGATTAGTGTACATATAATACAATGGCTCTACCCTTAGGCCTGAAAATAATGCTTTAAATGAAGGCCATTGATGGGTAAGGCCAAATCCTTTCCATCCAAAGTTTTTAATCTGAAACTATTTTCACCTAGGACTTCAACTATTAGATAAGGTCCCAGCCACAAGCAATCAAATTTTTCATGTTCTCCTCTTTTCTCATGCCTCTTATTCCACAACAAAACTAAATATGAAACATTGAAGGCCTTAATTTTGGACCGTTTATCAAACCACATTTTGATTATGTAATGCTTGATTTTTTTTACAGTTTTAAACAAGGCATACATTTGCTTTTCTAAGATAGAATGCCTCAGCTCTGCATCCTTCAAAGGAGAACTCAGAAAGGCTATATGATTTTCAATGTTGTCTTCACTTTTCTGAGTTAACACACTTGCAAAATAATGATCTAAAGAAAATGTGTAAACATAAAATGGTTTAGCATAGTATAGACTAATGAGAACAGGTGCTTTGGAAATAACATCCTTGATGCTTGTGAAGGCATCCCTCTTCTCACTGGTCCACTTTATTGAAACATCCTTTTTTAGCATATCATTTAGGGGCTTGGCAATCTCAGCAAAACCTGAAATGAATTTTCTCACAAAGTTAATCTTATTGAAAAAGAACCTAACCTCATTTTTGCTATTGGGATGAGGAATATCCTAGATAGCGGTTATCCGCTCAGGTTCTATAGTAATCCCATCTTTCAAAATGACATGTCCTAACAACTTACCCTCTATTACCCCAAAGATGCACTTTTTTGGATTTAGGTAAATTCCATGTTCCCTACACCTTTGGAGTACTTTCCTCAAGTATTTAACATGATCTTCCCTTTTCTTGGAGAAGATAGGGATACCATCCACATAGATAATAATGCACTTACCAATGAGCCCATTGAATTCAAAATCCATGGCTCTTTGGAAAGTGGCTCCAATGTTCAACAAACCAAATGGCATCCTCTAGTAGGCAAATATTCCCCACTTCATGGTGAAGGTTGTCTTCATCATATCATTTGGATGTATGATAATTTGATTATATCCTGAGTATCCATCCAAAAATGACATCATTTCAGACCCATTTACCTTTTGGAGTCTCTCGTCAATGGTGGGTAATGGGTAATTGTCTCTTTGGCAATATTTGTTCAAATTTCTAAAGTCTAGGCACAACTGAGTTTCTCCACTCTTTTTCCTAACAGGGACAAGATTAACCACCCATGTGGAATACCTAACAGGGAAGATGATTTTGGCTTCCAGTAGCCTTTTCACTTCCTTATCTATCAAGGACTCTAGGATTGGGTTAACAGTTCTTTGCATTTGTCTAAAAGGCTTGGAATCAGGCTTCATAATAATAGTATGCATGATTACATTTTGGTCATATGTTTTCAGCTCTTCATAGCTCCAAGATATGCAATCAATGTACTATCCTAAAACCTGATCTATTGACTCCTTCTCTCATGGTGTGCATGCCTTTGCAATGAACACTTCATGCAGATCTACTACACTCCCCAAATTGACTGAATTGCATGATTCCTTGGGGGATGGTATTTTTCTTTCCTTTTTCTTTTGATATCCAATATCAAACAACTTTTCAAGAGAGGCCCTATCACTTGGAATCTTGTTTCATACTCCATTTTTTCCTACTTCTATTTGTCTCCTCTCTTCTTCGTGTATAACTTGATTTTCAAATATACCAGAATTAGTAACAAAACTAAAAATGTGTCTATCACTATCAAATGCCTATAAATTCATGATATTGTCTGGTATGGAGGGGCAAGGCACTAACTCTATGGAATTTTTTTTACATTTTTTATGGTCAGCAGGCGAAAGCATGCTGGCTGCTACGGCTAACGGATCAGCCATTTTATCATCTTTCTTCAGATGAGGGAAATATTGAAAACATCAAACTCATTAATTAATTCCTTCACTCTGGTTTATAGAGTTTCAACCTCTTGTCTCTACAGGTATACTGCTCCTTGACCTATTTGACTACTAAATCTAAGTCTTCCAATGCCTTAAGGCACTTTACCTTTTCTCTTAGGGCTAACTGATGTCTGAAAATTAGGGCTTCATACTTCGCCACATTATTGGTGGCCAGGAACTGTAGACTGTATGTAGCAATCAAAGGCTTACTATCACGACATGTGAGCTCTACCCCAGCTTCCACACCTTGTTTTGATTTGGACCCATCAAACTTTAGGGTCCACACCATCTCATTTTCTTCTTACGTACCATGGTAAATATTATTATTTTGGGAACCTTCAGCTATGTCTTCTATATCAAAATTGTAAACCCCTAATTCTGTTTTAGTAAACTAAATCTCATTGGGTTTATTATACTCTATACTCATTTCCCTAAGTCTAGGATCTTTGTCTACCCAGATTTGGTTTGCAACTCCTCTCCATAGCAACCACATATGGGGGGAATTAGTCATCACATAACCATTGAGATTTCTTCCCTAATCTCTGCCTAAAACCATGCAATACTTGGCATCAATATTTAGCATAAGGATATCCATGTAATTTTGGACCCTAGGCTTTGATTTTATTTGAACTAGGACATATTTTACAACACGTACTACATACACCATATATTTTTCCAATTGGACCACCTTATTATTCGAATGAACGGGCTTAAGTCCTAGCTTTTGGCTTGTCTCAAGAGGTATGATGTTGGTTGAGGCACCAGAATAAATCAAAAATTTGTGTAAATTCTTTCCTATGATCCTAATGGTTATGAGAAAAGAGGGTACCTCTGGTTTCTCTTTCCTTATAGCAAGTTGGGTTTCTATAGATTTAACCTCATGAATTTGACATGGGGAATTCAATCTCTTCCCCCCGATTTTATCCTACCCCAAAAATTGAGAGACCTCATACATTGAGATATTTGCCTTGGTACTTTTCATGCCTTCTTCCAAGTTATAAGTGGATGTTTTAGGATTTGACACTTTTGGCATTGTCCTAGGTGCTTCCAAAAATGGAGGTGGTGGATTCACATCACCTTTTGTATCAGGAGGAACTAAATTTTTTTTGGGGGGAGTCGAAGATATTTTGTGATCCTTAGATCTCCTAGTAAAATACTTGTGATTGGATTTCCCAAAATGTCTAGCAGCCTAAGCTTCCAAGGCTTCATCCTCTTCCTCTCCTAACACATTCATATCTTCCTCCATCTCATCATTTTCTAAATAATGAATAACTTCAAACACCAAAGCGTCTAGCTTTCTATGGTAACAATGATGCATTTCCTCATCATATGACTCTAACTCATCAAAATCCCCTAATGCCTCAGCCTAATTGGCTACCAGATTGGGTACACACCCATTTTTAGGTTGCGTATTGTACGATCCTGTTCTCCTATGTTTGTGGTTTCAATTGGTCATGGGATTTTGGGCAACTTATTTTTGTAATTGAATGATGCCATTGCCATATTTTATGGTTAATCTCTTGAGCTCTTCCAGCTCAGAATTGAAACCTTATGGCTGGGACATGATAGCCCCAGATCCACTAATATTTATGACATTATAAACCTCTGTATTAGGCACTAATGTTTGACTCTGGGTGTTTTTGGTCCACCATGGACCCTTGGCCTATAGAGGTGAAACCATGGGATACAAATTTGAGGCCTGAGTACTACTCACCTCAAATATTGGTAAGGTTATCTTATTAGTAGCCATCATTTACAGATTGGGTGGAATGGTACCATTAGGGTATGTCAAAAAATATGGAAGTGTGGGAACTAATGGGTATGACTAATGATGTGGAAAAGCATTCATCATGGGCATTTGAGGTGTCACAACTTGATTCATCATGGAAAAGTGATTGTAAGGGCCATATTTCCCTAACATAGGAAATTGAGGCACAATGCCACCTTATAGTGTCATTTGTTGCTCAATAGTCATGGCTTCAACATAAGATAATGCCAACATTGTAACTTGAGTATTTCTCCTGGTAAACATGGCTGTCATCGGGTCTAAGGCTACGAGGTATAATTGCAATGCCATAGTAGCATCTATTGCAAAATTATGAGTCATGTTTGTGTAAAGCTTTTGGAATCTAGTATTAAATTTTCTAATAGGTTCATTAGGATACCTCTTGCATGACATGAATTGGTTATACATTATGGTAGGATCTAGCAATGATCTAAATTGATTAATAAAGGCAGCTTCCAAATGGGCTCAATATGTAATGGACCTTGTAGGAAGATTCCTATACCATTCATGAGCCATTTGTTCAAAGCTATTAAGGAAGAGTCGACAAGTGATGTCTTCATGACTGACTCCTTGCCTAATCATATGGTCCTTGTAAATTTGAGCATGCTCTTTGTCTGAAATGGGACCATCATGGATAAAATTAGGGATAGACCTCTCAAGGTGTCTAGGTATGTCATGGACATCCCCAGGTATACTTAACAGGGAACTTTGGGTACCAAAAAAGGTAACTGGTTGTTGCTACTATTGTTGTTGGGCCATATTAACCAAAGATAATGACTCTACTAAAGCATTTGATACACTCAGGATGACGAAGATGGGTAATGTTGGTCATCAAATCTGCCTAGGAAAGGATTTTGGGTGAGTGTATGCGCCCTAGACCTGGACCAACATTGAAAGGCCGAAGGGAAGAGATGCCCCTCGTGCCAATCTCCGGAGAAAGGCCGGCTCCTATGCTAAACTACTTGGGGGTTTTAAGATAAGAGTGCAGGAAAGAGATAAAAGGAGTAGGGTTAGAGAAAGAAATAAAAAAGGTAAGGGAAGAGAGATCGGTGATTTGAGGTGGGAGAGAACAGGAAGCACGATCACTAACAGACAACTTGAATGGAAGCAAAGAACACCAAGAATAAACGAAAGAAATGTAATATCGACCTTCCTATGTATCCTCCAGGCGAGTTTCAGGGAGCATTCCCCGATCGCACACTAGACGCAGAGTTCAACATCTCAGTATACAAACGAAGAGAGACAAAAGAAGCAAGCACAGAAGGCAGCATAAAAGAAAGCCAATACGATGTTTTCCCCTCCTATGTATCCTTCAGAGCGAGTTTTAGGGTACAGCCCCCGATCACACTCTGGACGTAGGGTTCAACATCTCGGTATACAAATGAAGAGAGACAAAAGAAGCAAGCATAGAAGGCAGCATAAAAGAGAAGAATTGAGCCCAAAGCTCTTTAGTATTAATCGTAGGACATCAAGTTACAGCAGCTTTCTAGCAGATAGTTCCCCCCCTTTTCTATTACAATGCCTAGGTTTTTATAGAGGACCCGAGCCTCTCGAGTCATAATTACATAGCAATGAGAAGTACGCCCTCGAGCCCTGAGAATTCGGCTCCCCGAGGCTCTCGTGATCGAGCTCTCAAATCTGTTACCAAAACGAGCAACCGTGATCGGGTCAACCATGGAAAGGTGCATTGATGAGCCGTCTGGACGTCCTTGGTCTCCGGGTGCGGTGCTCGAGTGGCCGCCATGCTCGTCGGGCTCTCCATCATGGCTTGATACTTCATTTTTGATTGCCAAAAATGAGCAACGAGCTTATCGGGCATGAAAAATTGCATTTATGAGGCACTTGATCACCTCGGGAAAATACCCGACTTGGAACGCATGCCCGTGAAGCGCTTCGCTAAGTTTTCATTCACAACTTCGCTTCGCAATGGTTCTAGGCTGAAGCAAAAACTCCTCTTTGGTTTGTACTTCGCAAAATTGAGCTTCACAAAATTGCTTTGGGGGTGGGGAGTGCCGAAGCATATTCACTTCGCAAAATGGGCCTCTTCGTCTTTGCCACTTCGTTGACTAAATTGCTTCGTTGATGCCTTAGAGAAATGCTTCACTGTGATCCTCTTTCAAAACTGTGGTTCGGGAAGATTTCGGCCGAAGCAATTGTCTTCAAAAGATATTGCATCCTTTCACTTTGGGTAGAAGTACTTCGCATAAAATTAGCCGAAGCAAATGCTTCGCAATGAGCTTTTGGCGAAGTAAAAATGGTTCGCTGATGGAGGGGCCCGAAGTGAGTACTTCGACAACTTTCTGGCGAAGTATTTTCAATGCTCCTTTGAGTTCCGCTTCGCTGATTTTCTGACCGAAGTATTTGCTGAAAATGCTTCGGGTGCGAAGTAGTTTCATCCTCTTTTCTTTGTATTTCACTTCGGCACACCGCTTCGCAGAAATCTCACCCGAAGTAGTTTCTGAAAATGCTTCGGGCCCGAAGTAGATTTCTTGCCTTCACTTTTTTTGGTGAAGTTGTTCTTTCGAATGCGCTTTTGTATTCTTCTTCGGCAATACTACTTCGCAAAAAACCCTACCCGAAGCAATGCTGGAAATGCTTCGGGTGCGAAGCTCTTTCTTTTGAATGCCGCTTCGCTCAACTTTCGCCCGAAGTAGCTGCTTGAAATGCTTCGGGCCTGAAGTAGTTTCATTGTTCTTTCTTTGTATTTTACTTCGGTGAATACTACTTCGCAAGAAATTTTACCCGAAGTAGTGCTGGAAATGCTTCGGGTGCGAAGCTCTTTTCATTTTCCTTCGGCGAAGCTCTTTTCTCTAGCTTGTTCGGCAGCGAAGTTCTTTCTTTTCTACTTTATATACAAAGGGGTGGCATTGGAAGCCAAAATTGCTGCAACTTTTCAAAATAAAAACAACAAAGAAAAACTTTACACAACACTGTACAAAATTTGTTTTCTTTTTTCTACCCCTTGAGAAATGTGACGGAATTGTCAACATTCTTGGTGGCTCGCGGGGCAACGAGCTCGTCTCGGTGGGAGAACCCTTTAATTTTGATCCATTGGGCTAGAGTCTTTTCCCGATCCTTCTTCTCCTTCTTCCTCTGGGAGCGCTTCCGTAGCTGGTTCTCGTTCTCCTTCTTCTTCTGCTTCCTCTTCTTCTTCACCTTCTTCTTCTGGTGCGGCCTCTTCGGGAGCAGCTTCCTGTGGCGGCGACGGGGCAAGACGCTCATGGATTTTTCTCATGGTTCGGCGGACCTGGGACCAGGCACTCTTCGAGAAAGGTTCTAGATCTTGTAGTGCCTTGATCAACACTTAGAACCGATCAATTTGCCCGATATCTGCATGTTGGGCTCTAGTATATAGATCATTTAGGCAGGCTACGATCTTGCAGTATCTCAAGAGGTAATCTATGATTTGCCTTTCTATTATTGGCTCTGCCCATCCGTCTATCTCCGAGACGTCACCTTCAAATTGAAGCCATGTTGGCTTAATCTCTTCTTTAGTCAGGAGGTTCCCATTGTCGTCTGTGAAGCTTGGGAAGCCCATGGAAGAAAGGTCTTGAAAGTAGCCCATTGATGTGCGCTGCTCATTCTCGAACATGTCTAAGAGGTCCTTCACCTTCTATGTTTTTCGCACCTTAGAGAAGAAAGCATGAACTGTGGCCCGGGCTGTAGACCAATCCCTAGCTATCCGACTCATTGCAGGGACCTGCAAGTCTTGATGTTTAGCATTCTGGACATCGAAAGCTAGTTTGAGGTGGCCTCTAGCTTTCTGGGTTATCTGATCGATGATTGGTCCTCCCTCGATAGTGGCACTTCGGGCTTCTATAATATAGGCCAAAATTGACAAGGCACTGGAAGCCCGAGATCTGAAGTTTCTAAGCAGGTGCGAGCGAATCTCCTTGATTCTATTTCTGTCAAACAATTCCAAGTTTGCCTTTTCAAACAATTGTTGCTGTGTCTATAAAATTTTGCTTTCAAGCTCCTTGGCCTTCAGCTCATTCTCGGCCTGCCTCTGTGCTTGTTGCTCGGTTGAACACTGCAGTTGTAGGATTTGTTGTTTGAGGGTGTGTGTTTCCTTTTTCAATAACTTGCACTATTTTTGTGAATCCTCCAGCTCGGAGCGGATCCTAGCCAACTCTTCCTCCAACTTGATGTTGGCATTTTCTGCTTCAAACCTGCATTGATTTGCAATATTTGCATGCGCTCGAAAGGTCTCGACCCCAACATGCATGGACGCAGACTCATTATCTATATTCAGATGCTCCAGGTCCTTGGTCTTCTCCTAGTACTCATAGTCAGCTGGAGTCATTTCATCCAGAGGTTTCTGAACTTTAGGGACCTTCTTCACCTTATGTAACTTTCCGCCTTTCAAATCAAAGACCGCACATTTTTCAACTTGGGCCAGAGATCGCCCTCTTTTCTTCTTCGCCTCCTTCAACATTTTCTCTGTGTTTTGTCGAGCTAAGAGTAGCTTCTCGGCTAAGGGGCACTCCTTTATTAGAGACAAATCCGTCTCAAAAAAGGTTGGATCTCCAGCCAAAGGTGTGAACAAATACAAAGAATTAATGGGGAATGCCCCACCAGAAGGTTCGATGATAGGTGTAGCGGGGGCTTCGGCCAGTGGGATTAAACTGTGAGTGATGGGAGAGTGGGCTAAGGGGCTTGGCATCGGGACACTACCTTCGCCTTGGCTTAGGATTGAAGGAACAACGGAATGGGTGGGCGAAGTGATTTCAATCGGCTTGGCTTGGTCAGAAGACTTGGGTGGAGTGGGGCTAGGCAGAGAAATAGGCAATGCTTGGGGAGATGATTGGCCTTGTAGGGGGGAAGGGGTTGATGATGACCTTCAACCGGGACCATGGTGGACGTGTCAGAGATCGAGGCGAAGGGGAGAGAGTGCGTACCTACGTGCCCTCCTGGCAAAGCGGTCGTGGTGACTTCTTGCGTGATCGGCTCTTGGCCCTTTTGGGCTTCGGCACCTCCGACCTCCATGACTTCTACTTCAGGGTCCCCTTCTTGTTGGAGGAGTTCCTCCACATCGATGACATCTATGTCTGGGACCGTCTCAGCACTTGGTGGCATCGCACCTTCAACACCTACTTCGGCTGGATCTGATGCAGGTTGTTCAGCATGAGCGCTTGGGGGCCTTGTGCGAGGTCGCTTCGGGTGGCTCGGGGGCACTTGAATCTGCTCCTACCTCTTCCTTTTCCTTCTCTCCAATGGTTGTTCTACCTCTTCGGCACTTGTGTCATGGCTTTCTGATGGTCCTTGTGGCAGTGCCTCTGGAGTAGCCTCAGCTTCTTCCTCTTCCGAAGTATCTTCGGCTCCTTTTGGACTTTCACCCGATCTCGAGGGAGCTGGAGGAACAAAATCAGCGAAGGATATAGACTTCCAGGTTTCAACGTTGGCATCATAGAGAATCACAAAGTCTTTATCTATTGCCAAGAGTCCATAAGAATTCATCTTCTGGCGATGGACTCTCATTATCCACCATTCTCCTAACTTTTCCTCACTCCAATCCTTCAATTCCTCTTTTAAATCATCCTTTGCTTTCCTCCAAAATGTGGAGCTTGGAGTTGGGAGGGGGTACTGGTCAGGGTCAAATTCGACCTCCATGGGATAGAATTCATGCCAGGGCGGCAATGTCCTCATTCTTTCCAAATGCCACTCCAGATCCTTCCCATTCGGATTGTTCCTCTGTTCCACAATTTCTGGGTGAGGGCAGATGTGGAAATTTTTGAATTTTAAGTGATCCCTCATTACTCCCAAGGGATCATAGAGCCATTGCTGAGGGATTTGGAGCAGACCAAAATTGGCAAGCTTCTCCTCCAGGAAAACGTTCTGCTTCAAGGCAGATACCTCAATTACTCCCATCCTGAAGGGGAAGTCGCAAGTATGTGCCCATTTTCGACCATGGCCATACACGACGTTGGTTGCGTCACTCTATCGAGCGACCTCCAATGCAAATTGATACTCAGAAGGGAAAACAGGAAGCAGGAAGGGCTTTCTTGTAAAGCCAAACATACGAATGACCAATCCCTGTGTCAATTGAAAAACATCTCCCTTCTTTTCTTGCACTATTTTATCTCTCAGACTAAGGGGGACCCGAGGGCAAGAACCCTTCAACAAATGCATGGCGGGCCCCAAGAATTGTTGGTTAAAAGAATAATAGGACTCTGTCCTCAACAGGAGGGGAGTCCACTGGTATACAGGCAAAGGATTTCCATCCTTACCGCTCGAAGAGATGGCGATATGAGGGAATTGCTTATGAACCTGGTAGAAAAACAACCAGACTAGGAGGGAGCAGGGTGCGAAGTACTGACCCGTCGCCGAATTTTTCATACTGGTAAGTCACGTATGCAGGGTTCGGGCCACCCATTCTGCCCAATCAAAGAAAACTGGGTTGGTGCTCGGTCTTGCGGTATCAGGGGCATAGAATTCCCCTCTTGAAATACATTCGGCCAAAGACACCTGCCAGGGCTGAACCGAAGCATCTGTCGACAGGCCCGCCACCCATGCAATGATGGAGAAAATATCGGTGTTCTTGAAAGCTGCCAAAGGTAGAGGCATTTGGGGCAGCTTGCTTGAAGGGAGCCCGCTTTTGAGGTTCTCGCGCAAAAATTTCAATATGAAGTTATTGGAGGTAAACCTCTCCATCTGTTCGCTTAGAATAACATTGCGAACTGAATAACCCTTGGGTGGCCCTTGCCGTGGTGCAAATGCTGCCTGCACATCTTCCTTCAGAATGGAAAACAATTTATGGCCCGAAGAGTCTAATACCTGCCTGGATGCAGGCTGGTAATTCTATGCGATAGCATAGATTAGCTCTGGGCAGTGGTGAGCAGGCAGGGTCAAATACCAATAAATCTGAGAATAATAGGCAGCAGCCCTTTTATTCTCTGGGGTGAGTCTGCTCACCATAAATTCAATAGTGCGTCGGAGCTCGGATACATCCTTAGAGAGCTCCGTGTCTCTAATATTTTCCCACCCATCAATTGGTGGGTCCACAAGCTGCTCCTCTTCAGAATCATCCCCTTGATCCATCGGCCGCTTCTCAGGGCGAGTGGCGGGGTCGACCTTCTTTGGAGTATGCCTTTTCTCCTCTTTGCCCTTCTTTGTTTTTTTAGGGCCTGCAACTTCGGGTTCCTTCCCCTTTTCTTTGGAATTCTTCTTCCCCATGTTGCGAGTGATGGCAGTAGAATCCTTGATACAGAGGGCTTTAATGCGAACGAGCTTGGATGCAAAGGATAGGAGGGTTGCAGAGTAACTGAAGGTTCTTAGTCTAGCTTGAACTGATGGACAAATAACTTCCCTCTTGCTAGGAATTCGCTTTTATAACCTAAAAAGGCAACCACCTGAATTTATGGCACCTACCAAAATTAAATTTACACCTCGGATGGAAGAGGCTGTCGTATTCTTAAATTGATTCTACAGCGACGTGGTACACAGGGCTACATGCTTTGATGATTACATTTTGTACTGGAGACGCAACCCGCTGCCACCTCGTACCTTGGTGCGAGCTTTTCCTTTCCCTTTTTCTAACTAAATTACCTCGGGAAGTGCTCCACCACCTTTTGCCTTAAATTCGTCCGCTTTGTACTCCTTTCAAGGCTGTTGTCGACACGTTCTCCGAGGCACGTTTCAAATTCTCCACCTCGCGCGTGTTCGGTTCGGCGAAGTTGAACTTTAATGTTGAAAATGCTTCACGGTGAACCTTTGGTTCGGACTACTTTTCGATGCTTCGGGCCCGAAGTACTTCTTCTTTGCCGCGTTGCCGCTCTACTTTGCGAAGGTCGCTTACCGAAGCTTTACCCTTTTGGAAACTGCTTCGCCAAATTCTGCTTCGAAAACTGCCTCGCCAGGACCCTCTTAAAATCTACTTCGCAAAATTGCTGCCCGAAGTGTCTGCTAAAAATGCTTCGGGTGCGAAGCTCTTTTTGTGCCTTTGGTTCGGTCCTTTTGAGAGTAACCTACTTCGCAGCGAACCTCCTTGCACTTGCTACTTCGCATCAAAAGTCCCCGAAGAGGGTTTGGAAGTGTAGTACTTGGCTTTTGTGATCTTGGAAGAGGATGTATATACAAATGCAAATTATATACAAAAGTATATATACACACATTTTTTTTTTTTTTTTAAAGAGAAAAAGAAATGGTCTTTTACCTTAGCGGTGAAAAATCTTCAGATGAAGACCATTGACAGAGATCGGTAGAACTTGACCATCTGCATCTTTGAGGATGAATGAATTGGCCGAGTTCACCTTCATAATTTTGAATGGCCCATCCCAAAAGGCATCCATCTTGTCGTGATTCCCAGGCTTGGCCTTCCAGGAGTCCCACTTCAATACCAGATCTCCCACATTGAATGTGCGATCGGATGACTTTTTCTTGAACCAGTCTCGGGTGACCTGAGTATGCTTAGCGAAGTTCTGGTATGCTTCTTCATGATCTTCCTCTAGTCGCAGTAGCTGAGCTAACCTATTTTCCATCGGACTAACTCCATCTTCTGCTTCTAACAGCTGCAGTGCAGGGATCTCCACATGGATGGGTAAGATGGCCTCCTTGCCGTAGACCAGGGCATAAGGCGAAGTCTTGATTGACCTTTTGATAGAAATTCGATCGGCCCACAAGGCCCGATCTAGAAGGAGGTGCCAAGTCCTTTTGTTCGTCTCTATGAGCTTTCTTAGCATCCTCAACAGAGTCTTATTGGTGGATTCTGCCAAGCCGTTGCCTTGTGGATAGTAGTTGGAGGATACTTTATGGTATATCCCATATCTGTAGAAGAATTCATTAATTTTGGCACCTGTGAAGCCAGGGCCATTGTCTGTGATGATTGCTTCGGGGATGCCGAACCTGGTGATCAATCCTTCTAGGAAGGTGACTACAGTCTCTTGATCTGCATGCTTGGTGGGAATCGCTTCGGCCCACCTGGTGAAGTAGTCAGTTGCGGTCAGGATGAACTTATGTCCCATGGAGGAGTTCGGTGATACGACCCCTATAAAATCCAACCCCCATTGCTGAAAGGGAGTTTCTACTTGTATCGGGTGAAGGGGCATCGAAGCATTTCTGCTTCGGCCGATGAACTTCTGACACTGCTCGCATTTGCGGCAAACGGTGAAGGCATCAGCGAAGAGTGTGGGCCAATAATAACCCGCTTTGATAATCTTTAGTGCCGTTGTTCTTCCTGCGAAGTGACCTCCAGATAGTCCTGAATGGAACTCTCCTAGGACTTTTCTTTTATCATCGTCTTTGATGCATTTGAGAAGGACCCCATCAATATTCCTAAAAAATAGGCCTTCGGGGCGCAGGGTGTACCGGGAGGACCGCATCCTGAAATGTCTTCACTGTGAAGCATTTAGATGCGAAGGACAACTGCCAGTGTGGAAGTATTCAACTATTTCATTGACCCAGTCTTTCTCGTCCTCTTCCTGGTTAGCGAAGCATTCTTCAGCTGGTAAGTCATCCCACTGAGATTCTATAGCTTCGGCCGCTGCGCTCTTCGCTAATTCTTGACACAATGCACGACCGCGAACCAATTTTGTGGGCTTGATCTCAATGTCAAACTCCTGTATCTTGTTCACCCAACCAGCTCTTTTGCTTCCCAATTCTCCTTGGATGATGAAATTGCGCACGTCGGGGTGAATGACAAAGACTGTGACCCGACTTTGAGAGATGAACTGTTTGAACTTTCTAAGGGATTTCATTACTGCATGCACCTGACGTTCTATGAAATTATATTTCTCTTCATGGGGATTGATCACTTGGCTCAGAAACATGATGGGGCGCTCCTCGCCATCTTCCCCCTTTTGTGTCAGGACAACAACATAGCTTTCGGGCTCCCCTATAGCATATAGGATAAAATCCCTACTGTAATCAGGATTGATCAAGACCGGTGCCTGAGCGATTCGAGCCTTAATCTCTTCGAATGCTTCCTTTCTTTCTTCCGTCCAGCTAAATTCGATGCCCTTCTTTAGGAGTTGGGACATTGGCTTGATGACTTGGGCGAAGTCAGGGACAAACTTCCTCACGAAGTTGATCTGCCGAAGAAAGATTGAAGTCCTTTCTTGTCTGTTGGGAGTGGGAGCTTCATTAGAGCCTCGGCTCTGTCAGGATCTACAATGAGGCCCTTTTCTGATATCGCATGTCCCAACAACTTTCCTTCGTTGATTACGAATATGGACTTCTTTGGATTGATCGAGATGCCGAACTCTCGACATTTTTCGAAAACTTGTTGTATATGTGTGGGGTGATCTTCCCTTCTTCGGGAGAAAATGGTCATGTCATCTAGATAGATGATGATAACCTTATTTAGAAGCTCACCAAAAGCAAGATCCATCACTCTCTGGAAAGTGGCACCAACATTCGAAAGGCCAAATGGCATTCGCTGGTAAGCAAATGTCCCCCACTTGGTGGTGAATGTTGTTTTGTGTTGGTCTTCGTCCCTAACCCAGATCTGATTGTATCCAAAAAAACCATCGAGCAGAGAGAAGCGTTGAGCTCCAGCCATCGAGTGCAAGATTTGATCGATTTGTGGGAGAGGATAGTGGTCCTTGAGGGAAGCCTGGTTCAGGTTGCGAAAGTCCATGCATAACCGTATATCTCCATTCTTTTTTTGACTGGGACCAGGTTCGCTACCCATGAAGAGTGCTTGATGGGATATATGATCTTCACCTCGAGCATCTTCAGGAGTTCGGCCTTCATTAGGACCTCGATCTTAGGATTAACCGGTCTTTGCTTTTGTCGAAAGGGTTTGACCCCCTCCTGCAATTCGATTGTGTGTTGAACCAGCTGCCGATTGTATCCCCTGAGATCTTGATAAGACCAAGCAATTATATCGGAAAACTTTTTGCACAGATTCTGTATCTGTTCTATCTCTTCTGAAGTGCAGTCGGTTCCAACCTTTATTGCTTTTCCAGGTTCAAGCTCTAAATCTTGATATTGCTTTTCATTGACTTTGATCATGTGAGAGAGGGCTCGATCATTCTGATCAAAGAGGCTTTCAAGGGTGATTAGTCCCTTGGGAACGTGGTTATTCTTCAATTGAATCAGCCCTTCATATTCTCCTTCATCAGAGCTTCTGTCTTCGATTGTGGCGGCTTCTTGGATCATGAAATTTACAATCTGCTCATCATTGTCAAAGACTTGCCAATGCAGATCTTTGTCTGGGATAGAGGGTCTATAGATCATCCTCACAGCTTTGGGCTTGTGCACCATGTCTTCTACTGGAGAGTACTTGGCTGCGATGGATGCCAGAACATCGGCATGTCGATTCTTTTCTCTTGGGATTGACTATAGATTGAGAGATTCGAACTGGTCGAACAGGTCCCATACCCTATTGCGGTATGATTTTAGATAATGCTTCTTTGAAGTACACTTATTTGTGACCTGGTTGCAAACCAGCTCGAAATCTTCGAAGATTTGGAGATGCTTTATGCCTAACTTGTCAGCTTTCTTGAGTCCTAGGCATAATGCTTCATATTCTACTGCATTGTTAGTGCAGCTCCATGTCAACCGGTAGCAATATTCCTTTTGCTCTCTAGAGGGTGAAATTAGAAGAATCCCTGCCCCAGCGCCATTTTTACATCGGGCACCGTCGAAGAACAACTTCCATAGTCCTTCCTGGGCACTTGTTCTATTCTCTGGTTGGGAGTGTTTTTTAGGCTTGGCGATCGCATAACATCCTATCTCGGTCTCCACCATGGCGTTAAAGTCTACCAATGAGAACTCATCTTCATAACTTAATTGCGCAAGAGATTCCTCGACCAGGTCTACCTGCTCTATCTCCTCCACCATTGCATTCACTGGTTCGCTACTTTCTTCCTCGGACATCTTCTGCACAAGAAAGGAAGAAGGCTTTTCATTGTAGATCTTCACCTTCTTTCCTTTGAATGGAATCTCCAGATGAGAGTAATCCATAGATAGATATCCACCCAACTTTGTCATGAATTCCCTTGACAAGCACATACTAAAATATGGCTCCAAGTCGACTACCACTACCTCTTGTATGACTATGATCTGAGGCATCTTATGTAGTCGGATAGGAATGTCCTTGATCACCCCTACAGTCTTCACTGGAGTACCATCCAACTGGAGTACACCTTGGCTGCTTCACGTATATTCCATCCCTATTTCTTCGTAGACTGCTCTTGGCATTACTGTTGTAGCGGCCCCAGAGTCGATCATGCAATTATGTACAATATACCCTTCCATTTGTAGGGATAGGTAGAACGGAGGTGGTCTGTTCTTCCCCATGATGGATGTGGATAGGGTCTGCACAAGAGCAAGCGGTGCCACATTTTTTGCTTTAATTGTCTTCAATGATTCTTGCAGCAGGTCCACTTGTCCAGGTAGTTGCAGTGCATCGTACAGGCTGATCTTGGCTGGAATCTTCTTCAACTCCTCTACAATGTTGTACGCCAAGGATTTGAGCACTTCGGGCTCCTTTCTAGGTTCATATCTTGTGCGATACTGCTCCGTAGCTTCAACTCTTTGTCGCTTAGTTAGTGAAGGAAACTTGAGCTTTTCCTTAGCCTGTTCCTTAGTTTCTACCTGAGGTGGCTCGACAGAGGCCTTTTGAGCCTTTTCTTTGATCGATGCAGGTGGAGGAGCTTCATTCAGAGCCGAAGAAGATGATTGTCCTTTCTCGGGTCGAACTTGCTCTTTTGAAGGAGCCATCTGAGTAGCATCTACTTCTATTGCCTTCTTTCCTCCTCTGGTAAGTACTACAATTGGCTCCTCCTCGCCAATTGTCAGGTTCTGACTCATCTGCCTAATGACGTTGACTTGACCGCTATGACTACTGTTTGCCAGCGTTTGTACATAGTGTTGGTGCAGGGTGCAGGTATTCTCTTCATGCGGATCATTGCACGTAGAGCACCAATATACATAATCGGAAGTGCTCGGAGCTTCATCAATCGTAGCATTTCTCGTCGAAGCCTTCCCTTGTTGGACTGCTTGGTCTTTGGTAAGCGCAGGCGTAGGATAAGATCTTCTCGGTAGGAATTCCTGTTGCACTTGCTTCTTCTTCACAATGGTCATGTCATTGGACAACATCTGAACTGTAGAGTTCAGAGACTGCATCTCCTATAGAATTTTAGTTTGTATATCATCGGCTTTTGGAACGAGTGGCAATGAAGCCATCGTCGGTATTGGAGGCAGGGCGGGGTGTTGAGGTGGTGCTGGCAGTACAGGAAATGTCGAAGTGATAGTGGGCTGTGGAGTTGAAAATGTAGGGAAGTGGATTTGTGGAGCGATGATTTGAGACACGATAGGATTCGGGTTCCAAGATGAAATCGGGAGTGCAGGGGTTGTAGAGATTTGCGAAGCGGCTGCGCTTGCATACTGGAATTGAAGGAATTCGGGAAGTATGGGCGTCGACATCCTTTGGGGAAGCTTGCCCATAGCTATCAAATCCATTTCTGCCCTCTTGGCTAACTCATACAACTCGGGAAAAGTATTAACGTTAGAATATCTTACCATGAGACTGATATCGAGGTTGAAAGCCCGAAGGAAATAGAGTGCTGCAGCTTCGTCGGTTGGCCGAAGTCCAACTGGCACTCTCTGCCAGGTTCGAGCGAACCTAACATTGAAATCTATGATCTCTTCTTGTGGATGTCTCTTGATCGAAGTGAACTGATGCAGGAGAGAAGTAGGATCGGAAGACTCATTGAAGTTTCCCATCATTTGCCCAGCTAACTGGTCCCATCCCGTAATACTACCGGGTGGTAGAGATCTATACCAGTAGAGGAGTTTTCCTCTAAGGGAAAGAACCAGAAGCTTTACCATAATTTGTTCTTCTGTAATGTCATGGATCGTCGCCAGAGATATTATGTCCTGGATATGCTCTAGAGCAGTCTTCCCAGTTCCATCGAACGTTGGGATCTTCTTTATGGTAGCAGGCGGCACTTGCCCTTGTCCCGCTAGATTCAGTGGTGACAAAGAATCCCATGCTGGGGACAACCTGGGCGGTGGTGGCTGCTGCATTTGTTGTTGTTGTTGTTGTTGTTGTGCCATACTTGCTCCTGGATTTTGAGAAACAGGGATTCCCGAAGCTCCCCCTTGATTGCTAGTAGGACAACTAATAGGAATGGAGGGACTAGGACGCTTCGGTGAGTTGGGAGGATTGGGAGGAAAACTAGATGTTGTACTATCAAGAGTTAGGCCTTGTTCACCAACAGCGGATGTTCCTTGTAACAGTGACTCGGGGGTGACCAACCTTGATTGCTCCCCAAAGGCGTCAATATCTAGCTCAAAGAACTCGGTTTCCTCTCCTCTATTCTTAACTCTCCATCTTGTTTGCATGAAGGCACAGACTTTTGGTACTGGTCTTTACGACTTAAATATTCTTGGGTAAACAGAGTCGCCAGATGCTAAGAGTCTTTCAGTAATGAGGGCATCGGTCCTCACTACCACTAGTCAGGTGAGACTGACCGGGTCACACCGGGAACTGGTTAGAACTATTGGCCCCGGTGAAGATGGGTTTGAGATTTAAAATATGGGACCTTGACTGGTTATGGATCTTACTGAGACAGACACAGTCGGTCCCATCGGGCGTGCCAAAAACTGTTGGTCATCAAATCTGCCTAGGAAAGGATTTTGGGTGAGTGTATGCGCCCTAGACCTGGACCAACATTGAAAGGCCGAAGGGAAGAGATGCCCCTCGTGCCAATCTCCGGAGAAAGGCCGGCTCCTATGCTAAACTACTTGGGTGTTTGAAGATAAGAGTGCAGGAAAGAGATAAAAGGAGTAGGGTTAGAGAAAGAAATAAAAAGGGTAAAGAGAGATCGGTGATTTGAGGTGGGAGAGAACAGGAAGCACGATCGCTAACAGACAACTTGAATGGAAGCAAAGAACACCAAGAATAAATGAAAGAAACGTAATATCGACCTTCCTATGTATCCTCCAGGCGAGTTTCAGGGTACAGTCCCCGATCGCACACTGGACGCAGAGTTCAACATCTCAGTGTACAAACGAAGAGAGACAAAAGAATCAAGCACAGAAGGCAGCATAAAAGAAAGCCAATACGACGCTTTTCCCCTCCTATGTATCCTTCAGAGTGAGTTTTAGGGTACAGTCCCCGATCACACGTCGGACGCAGGGTTCAACATCTCGGTATACAAACGAAGAAAGACAAAAGAATCAAGCACAGAAGGCAGCATAAAAGAGAAGAATTGAGCTCAAAGCTCTTTAGTATTAATCGCAGGACATCAAGTTACAGCAGCTTTCTAGCAGATAGTTCCCCCCCTTTTCTATTACAATGCCTAGGTTTTTATAGAGGACCCGAGCCTCTGAGTCATAATTACATAGCAATGAAGAGTACGCCCTCGAGCCCTGAGAATTTGGCTCCTCGAGGCTCTCGTGATCGAGCTCTCAAATCTGTTACCAAAATTGGCAATCGTGATCGGGTCAACCATGGAAAGGTGCATTGATGAGCCGTCTGGACGTCCTTGGTCTCCGGGTGCGGTGCTCGAGTGGCCGCCATGCTCGTCGGGCTCTCCATCATGGCTTGATACTTCATTTTTGATTGCCAAAAATGAGCAGCGAGCTTATCGGGCATGAAAAATTGCATTTATGAGGCACTTGATCACCTCGAGAAAATACTCGGCTTGGAACGCGTGCCCGTGAAGCGCTTCGCTAAGTTTTCATTCACAACTTCGCTTCGCAATGGTTCTGGGCTAAAGCAAAAACTCCTCTTTGGTTTGTACTTCACAAAATTGAGCTTCGCAAAACTGCTTCGGGGTGGGGAGTGCCGAAGCATATTTACTTCACAAAATGGGCCTCTTCGTCTTTGCCGCTTCGTTGACTAAATTGCTTCGCTGATGCCTTAGAGAAATGCTTCGCTGTGATCCTCTTTCGAAACTGTGGTTCGGGAAGATTTCGGCCGAAGCAATTGTCTTCAAAAGATATTGCATCCTTTCACTTCGGGTAGAAGTACTTCGCACAAAATTAGCTGAAGCAAATGCTTCGCAATGAGCTTTTGGCGAAGTAAAAATGGTTCGCTGATGGAGGGGCCCGAAGTGAGTACTTCGGCAACTTTCTGGCGAAGTACTTTCAATGCTCCTTTGAGTTCCGCTTCGCTGATTTCCTGACCGAAGTATTTTCTGAAAATGCTTCGGGTGCGAAGTAGTTTCATCCTCTTTTCTTTGTATTTCACTTCGGCACACCGCTTCGCAGAAATCTCGCCCGAAGTAGTTTCTGAAAATGCTTCGGGCCCGAAGTAGATTTCTTGCCTTCGCTTTTTTGAAGTTGTTCTTTCGAACGCCGCTTTTGTATTCTTCTTCGGCAATACTACTTCGCAAAAACTCTACCCGAAGCAATGCTGGAAATGCTTCGGGTGTGAAGCTCTTTCTTTTGAATGCCGCTTCGCTCAACTTTCGCCCGAAGTAGCTGCTGGAAATGCTTCGGGTGCGAAGTAGTTTCATTCTCTTTTCTTTGTATTTTACTTCGATGAAACTACTTCGCAAAACTTTTACCCGAAGTAGTGTTGGAAATGCTTCGGGTGCGAAGCTCTTTTCATTTTCCTTTGGCGAAGCTCTTTTCTCTAGCTTGTTCGGCAGCGAAGTTCTTTCTTTTCTACTTTATATACAAAGGGGTGGCATTGGAAGCCAAAATTGCTGCAACTTTTCAAAATAAAAAACAACAAAGAAAAACTTTACACAACACTGTACAAAATTTGTTTTCTTTTTCTACCCCTTGAGAAATGTGACGGAATTGTCAATAGGTACACTTGATGTAGCTCTTGTGGTGGAACTAATGGGTGCACACCCACTAAAGGTATTCAGATTTAGAGGTCTGAAAGCTAGCCTTTCCAAATCTTGGCAAAGAGTCTCTAAACCTAATGTATTAGAAGACTCAGATGGGATTTTGATCCCTTGGATTTTGTATATCAGTTTCCTAGGTTTGTGAGAAAGACTTTGAAAAATGGTTTCCTTAGTGGTTTTAGACCTAGTAGCAATGCATCTAGGCGGGTCCAGCCTGAGAAACTTAAATCTATACTACTAAGGTTTCTCACAAACTAGTCAAAAGTAACATGTTGCACCTGTAAACACAATATTGTTGAACCAAAACTGACCATGTTAGTATTAGAAAAAAAAAAACTAAATCACAAAGCATAAAATAAGGTCCTCCTTTTAGCGCCAAAGATGTTGAGTGTATATTTTTCCCAATTGTAAAATACCACCACATGCAGAGTATTGGATAGAATACTCTCTCTTGAAAAGAAACCAAATGACAAACATTAAACTTCTCCAAGGTTCTGGTAAAATATCTAAACTATTATAATAATTATAGAAATAATTCAATGATGCATGTGACCATAAACAAGGGGCCTTTGTTGGTTCTAAACAATGCTTAATGATTGAAAGATCTAACTAAAAGCAAATGCAAAATAAAAGTAGTTCTTTTTAGTTTTTTTTTTTAAATTGGTGCTACCCTGAATCCCTGTTAGCAAAGTATTTTATCTTCATTTAAAAGGTTTCAAATGATAAAATGTGGAATTGTCCACCTTATTTTAATGCCCTTGCCTTTAATATGAAGTAAGTTTTAGATATTTGGGTTCATTTTATCTTCCTTATGTTGATGCCACTACCCTAATAGTAGTTAGTATAAGTTAGCGTGTTAGCAATGTTAGAAAAAATAGCTTTCATTTATTATCTTAATTTAATGTGAAATAGCAGGTTAGTATCCCTTCTAAACCATGTTTTTTATCTTAAAGCTTAGATTAATGAATTTTGGAGGTGCAAAAATTTTGAAAAATGACCATAATGGAAATAACTTGAAAGCTTAACAATTCTAGAAATGGACCAGAATAGAAATGAAACTAAAAGGAAATTGGAAGAAATTCTAGAAAAGGACCAGAATGAAAATAAAAGAAACTGAAATTCTTGATGTACCAAAATGAAATGATTGAATGCTTGAAATAAAATGAACTTAACAAAAATGAATGAATAAACAATGCAGATTTGGTTATCTAAAAAAGTCAAATTCTGAATTAGTTTAGCAAGCTCCTCCCTGCAAAATCCTAAGTTATGAGGTAATCATTAAACAACCTGAATTAATGGACCTACAACATAAGTACAATACAATTAAATCAAGTTCAAGACTCAAAGGAAATAATAGAGAAACTGCATCATCTTGCCCTTCGCCTATTGCAACCCATTTCATGGCATAAGACAATGGCTAGAAGTCACTAAAATGCGGAAATGATAAGACACTAAAAGCATTAGTTTTATGATTAGAAACCCTCCTTTTGATTTTACTCACAAAAGTTTGCTACCCTCTCAAAATCTGAAAAATGCTCTTTCTTATTGCTTTTCGGAATGTTACATCATTTCCAGCCTCCCTAAACAAGTAGGATAGCAAGGTATAAATAATTCTTAGAAGTCCTTTCGCTTCAGCTTCCTTTACAATTAAAATATTAAATGGATATAATAAAATAATCCATCATCATTTTATGTGATTTAATACAATAAAATAACACTTCTAAACATTATTTAAAAAAATAATAAAACCAAAAACATAATCGTATGTAACTCCTTATCTGCCATTTCTCTTATCACATAGGCATTCTACCCAAGAAAACCCATTTGCACCCATCAAAATGAATAATAAAAAATATTTAACTATACCTTATAACCCCTACAATTTTAGGCCTCCTTTAAACATTGAATATAATCAAACAACATTCACATTAATATAAGGTAGGCCAATCTCATTAAGTGAGATTTTCACTGTGCTCTTCGAAACCAAGTCCTGATGTTATCTCTTTGAAGCTATACCAAACGTGCCTAAGGATTGAGATGACATCCCCCATCCTGGGCACTTTGGTTTCCATATAACCCAGTGAGGCCATCATGCCATCAATGTAGCCATTGTGTTGTCAAAACCATGTCGTGGTGCTACGATCAACATGACCATGGCACTATAAAAACAATTTTGCCATGGTGTTGTGTTCGATTGTAGCCATGGCACTGTCAACACCATGTCAAGGGGCTACCATCGATGCAACTATGGTGTTGTAAAACCTTCTCCATGGTTCTGCCATTGATCACAACCATGGCACTGTCAACACCATGTCAGGGGAATGCCATCGACGCAGCCATGGCACTGTCAACCCTTCGCCATGGCTATCAAGCTACTTGGTCTCGCACTCATGCTGTGCAATACCAATGAAAAACTTTCCATGCTCTCAGGTAGACCTTTATCTCCATCGATTAGGGTTATGGGTTGCCCTAATAATGTTTCTTTGTTGGCTTGTTTGATGGCATGCCTCTGGTTTCAACCATTTTACTATCAAATCTGACACCTTATGTGTTGTCCTCCTAAAACCCTAATACTATCTTTGGACCGCTTCCTCTTTTACCAGTGTTACGTAGCCTCGAACATTTTGGAATAGCCACTCTTGCCTTAGATCATTTTGAATAGCCGCCATCGTCTTCTCCTACAATAAAACGTAACATGGTCAAACATATTATTATCACATCCTTTGTAAAGTATATTATAATAATATTATTATAATAATAATATTTTAGAACATTATGATATAATCATAATAATATTATTATAATAAATTTTTAGAACATCATAATAATATTACTATTATATACATAATATAATTAATGTAATTAGATTAGGTAGATAATAGCATATTATTTTCTATCACAATTTCTTTGTACCTTTTGTATCCTCTTGTTTTAGGTAATGTTTTGGTTAGGCCTTGCTTTAGTAAACACATTCCATCACCTTAGATAGTATGAAGAACATTAAACTCTATTTATCAAAATGGATTTTAATTAATATAAGCATTAATTCCTAGATTAATTAATCATTAAATATAAAATAACTAAAGCAATTAAAATCATTAACATAAACAATCAAACATCACTATTATTACAAGCCAAAGAAAACCAAAAATCTTTAATACCAAAACATGACAAGTGGGTCCCCAAGAAGGTGTTAGGATCCTATCCTAACATTAATTAATAATCTTAATAATAATAATATATTATATCCTATGGTCATAATAATAAAATAATATAATAATAAATAATATAATAATTAATTATATTATTTATTATATTATTATAAGATTAGGGTTAGGAAGCATTGCAACCTTTCACCTATAACCCTAGAGGGGTATAAAACATTGTAAGAACTTATCATTCAATCATCCATGAATATGAAATATAATACAATTTATTGAAGGGACTTCCCGACAATACAAAAGGCGATTCTCTTAGTTTTAGGTCTATTTATTATTTATTTATTATTTTATGTGCTAGGAACCCTAGGTTCCTACCATCTGGTATCAGAGCCGTATGGATCCAACCATATGGGACATAAATATCAAAGGAATAAAAAATGACATTGCAGACATTAGAAGAATGATTGAACAAAAACAAAATAAACAAATGGAACGTTCTGATCGTATTATACAATATTTAATGGAAATGCAAGAGGAGACCCTAGCCATGGAATCCCAGGAAGAAGAGGAGCCCATAGCCATGGAATATGAGGTGGAGGAGAAGCCCATTGCCATGGAATCCCAGAGGGTACTCATTGCACTTCCCAAAAATATTCCAAACCCTAAATTAATTTTTTTGAAAAAGCCCAAAGCCATAGACTTTCAAATAGTTCGGAATACATTCCCAAAAAAATTTAATGAAATCCCTAAAATTACAAATATTTTTATGAAAAAATTGCATAAAGATAAAGTCTTCCAAAAGTATTGTTTTACAAATCTGCATTCGGTCAGCCATCAAGGCAGAAATAAATTTAAAATCACCCTAATTCAGCAAACAAATTTGTTCAAAGGTATCTCCAAGGATGTTTACAATGTTTTTTTGAAAAATCTCATTAAAACAGAGGAAGATACAAAAGTTTCTGTAAATTTCAAAAATAAAACCACCATGATGGAAATACAAAATGTTGATTATCTGCTAGGTTTTATGGGGCGAGTGCATTGCTCTCATCTATACGCCCTCCACCATGGCCACCTCCTCTTCTCTCCTAACATAAAAATATAGTGGTGGTCTCCTCTCCAATCATGGATTAAAACTTGCAGGGCAATATAATTACAATTTTACTATAAACTGGCCTGCAAAAAAATCAAAATGTACAACCAGTTTACATCTGGAAAGAAGGAGCTTTTTCATACAACTTATTTTGGATATGTCACTCATGAATTGTGTTCAATATCACAGTCATTTCCAGACTATATGAGTATGCAGACGTTGATATATGATATCAAAAACATGTTCCACTCCATGGGGAAGGGGAACATAAAGCCCATCTGCATATGATACTGCCTGGGTTGCACGAATACCCGCCATTCACAATTCTTCCCAACCGTAGTTTCCACAAACACTACAATGGGTTGTCTCCAATCAGTTAACTGATGGTTCTTGGGGGAAGAATCCTTTTATTTACTATATGATAGACTTCTTTGTACTCTTGCATCTGTCATTACCCTCAAAATATGGAGAGTTCAGGGAACCCAAGTGCAGAAAGGCATAGACTTTGTTAACAACCAGACTCAACAGTTCAATGAAGCGAAGGATTGCAATATGCCACTTGGATTTGTCATTTTATTTGCTTCTATGTTGAAAGAGGCTCATAGTTTAAGTCTGGGTATTTCCCATGAACCATTGTTTATCAAGAGAATATTTGCAATGAGGAAGGATCAACTAAAAGGGATTAACATTTCGGCCTTACACAGTCTACCTACGTCGTTTCTTTTTTACTTGGAGGGCCTACACGAATTTGTCGATTGGGAAAAAATTATGGATCTTCTCTCCAAATATGGATCTGTAGCAGGCTCACCAGCATCCACAGCTTGTGCATTTATGCACACACGAGATGGAAGATGCCTGGATTTTATAGCATCTGTCGTCAGAATCTTTGGAGACCATGTACCTGGCTTTTATCCTTGTGATCTCCGTGAACGTCTTCGTGCCATTGACACCGTTGAATGCCTGGGAATCGGTCGCCATTTCGAAAGGGAAACCAAGGATGCATTGGATTATATATACAGACATTGGACGCCGGAAGGAATAGGAAGGGGAAGACATGATACTATTGCGAATATCAATGACCCAACTTTGGGATTTCGGATACTGAGACTGCATGAATACGATGTATCTTCAGAGGTTATTTCAAATTTTATGGATGAGAATGGAGAGTTCTTTAGTTTTTCTGATAAAACACACAGAGACCTCGAAGGCATGCTGAGCCTCTACAAATGCTCACAAGTAGCATTTTCGAAAAAAATAATAATAATAATAATAATGAAAGAAGCACAAGCCTTTGTCGTAGTTTACTTGCAGCAAAATCTAAAGCAGCTAAACCATTTCCGAAAAGTTCTCGTTGAAGAGGTCAAGTATAAACTGAAATTTGGGTTTCACCGGAGTTTGCCCAGAATGGAGGCAAGAACTTATATCGATATCTGTGGTCACGAAAATGAAGTGTTTTTAGGGAAGACTTTGTATAATGTGCCCTCAAATATTTGCAGGTTGCCATATGTTAACAATGAGAAATATGTGGAGCTGGCTAAAGTCGACTTCAATGCAATGCAGTCTATACACCAAATGGAGCTCCAGCAAGTGCACAAGTGGTGGATAGATTGTGGTTTTAGGAATTTGAAATTCACCCGCGAGAGGCATATTGAGATATTTTTTCACAATGGCGGCTAGCATGTTTGAACCTGAATATGGCAGAGGTAGAATGGCCTTCACAAAAAATTGGTTGCTTGCTTGTTGTTCTCGATGATCTTTATGATAAGTATGGTTCTCGTGACGACACCATGTTACTCAATGAAGCATTTTCCAGGTGGGATCTCAATACATTGGACGGCATGCCTGATCACATAAAAGTTGCTTTCTTGGCTTGTACAATACTGTGAATGGGCTAGCAGATGAAGCTGGTGACCTTCAAGGACGCGACATGCTCCAGTACTTTAGAAACTTGTGGAAGATCCAGCTTGATGCTTTCAGCAAAGAAGCAGAGTGGTGTAAGCAGAAATGCGTGTCGAGTTGGCATGAATACCTAGATGTCTCCAAAATATCAGTTGGATTTGCTACGAAGATTCTCACATTAATCCATTTAATAGGAGGAGTCATCACTGATAACATTCTGTGCCAGATTGATGAGAGATCCAAATCTCTCCATCTTGTGTGCTTGACTGCGAGATTGATCAACGATACCAAAATGTATAAGGTGGAAGAAATCGTTCTAATTTACAGTCTATGAGGTGGTGCTCGAACTCATTAAAGGAGATAATTTTTTATTAAGGTTCAAAAGGAGCTAAAGGTGAATTGTATAAAGTTTACTACTCCATTGGAGTCAAATTAACCTACTCCCTTAGTAAACCATAGAGCAAGTACTATTCCAAGGTGGAATATTTGAAGAGCATATACTTACACACTACAATTCCAAGCTTTGAGGACAAATCTTGTTTTAAGGAGGGTGGAATGTTAGGATCCTATCCTAACATTAATTAATAATCTTAATAATAATAATATATTATATCCTATGGTCATAATAATAAAATAATATAATAATAAATAATATAATAATTAATTATATTATTTATTATATTATTATAATATTAGGGTTAGGAAGCATTGCAACCTTTCACCTATAACCCTAGAGGGGTATAAAACATTGTAAGAACTTATCATTCAATCATCCATGAATATGAAATATAATACAATTTATTGAAGGGACTTCCCGACAATACAAAAGGCGATTCTCTTAGTTTTAGGTCTATTTATTATTTATTTATTATTTTATGTGCTAGGAACCCTAGGTTCCTACCAAAATGTTGGGGTGGTTGTGGAAAATCTACAATAGACTTCATGTGTATTTTAATATTATAGCCTTACATAATTAATATTTGATCTACATAATGTTAATTCATTGTGATATGCATGAAAAAAAATCAATAAAAATTTGTATTTCAAGCCAAACGTTTTCTTGATTCCCAAATTTTCCTAATTTTTTGTAGCCCAATTCCAAGCCAATTTTGATTTTTACTACTATACCAATAGGTATAGAGGAAGAGAGAGCATATAGAAAGTTTTGGTATATCAAATTGGTGGTATATTGAAAGGGGGACCATTGAAAAAACATAAGAAACCTTCACTACTGTGTTGAAGAAAATAAAATCCAAGGACTATGAGAAGCAATGTTCGTATCACTTGACTAAATAATAAAGGCAAAAAGAATACAAGACAAGAAGCAAGAAAAATTTCAAAAGTGTGTAACGCCAGATCATTATTATTATTTGTAAGAAGCTAGTGAAGGTGAGAGAAGCAAGTTGAAGTTCAAAATTGTGTGACACCAAATAAAGATCTTAATTTCCTAGAAGGCAAAGATATTTACGAAGATGGAAAATTCTTAGTACTAAGAAGCTAGTTGTAAATAATTCTCAAAGAAGCTGATGCTTATGAATATCATTTTTGAAAATTTGTTACATTTTCTATAGATGTTGTGAGGATAGTATGCATGGTATTAGTCACTCTTGAAATCTTTAATCATAAAAAAACAAGGGGAAACAAATGAAATATTGAAGGACAAGCCTGTGATTAAAAATATTTGTTGTGACACAAGTGCCATCAAGCCTATGATGGCAAATGTTTGTTATGATACAAGCAACCTTATCAAAAGGATAGATTTCGCTTGTGATACTAGTGATCTAAACATTATTGATAATATTAGTGTTTGTGTTAAAGATGAGCATCATGATCTCATGCTCAGTATTATCGATTATGTTATAAATGTTAAAGGCTATGTCACTAAAGAACAAAAAGGTAAAAAATGGGTTCTTTGAAAATCACAACAAAGTAATCAACTCAAAATTTGTTAAAATAATGGGATATAATAGAATAGGATTGAGAAAAATGGGTAAGGCATAATAAATCCCAAACAAAAAACATAAGGCCTAAGAATAAAGGCCTTGGTATTGTTAGTCAAACAATAAATCTTGATACCAAGTTGTAAAATCATAATCATATGCAAAGAATGAAACTCCTAGAGTAAATTGTTGAGTCATTTTGGATGATCTATACATATTATAACTAGGTGTTAAAATTCACATCCTTAAGAAATTTGTAGTGGAAATAATCCCTCTCAAAAATATTGTCAACATAAAGATAAAATGACCAACAAAATACATGTTGATTATGAATGAATGGAGGTAATAGAGTGGGACAAAATGAAATATATGTTGTGTGGATTATATAAATGATGTTTTTTATAAAAATGGAGAAAGGATACAAAAATATTTATTGGTTGAGAGAGATTGTAGTTTTTCCATAGAGCAATGTAATCTTAGGATTCTTTAGTTGCATTATTTTTGCATCAAAATTTATAGATATGACTTGACTATGCTTCGAAAGCCTATAATGATAGAGCTTGTAGTGAAACATAACATGTAAAATTTTGAATGTGTGGTCAAAATTTCTAGAGATAGAGCTATAGTAGAAGGAAAAACTAGTCCCAAAGCTATAAAAAGATCCAAAGCTATACCACAATATTATTTTACTACCTAAGTAAAAATTAAGGAGGCTAGTCATTTTTTATATAAGGTGTATTTTTTGCCATGACCGACACCTTCAAATATTTTTTATACTTAAGTATTATAATAAGGAGGATGTTAGGTTCTTATTACATTACTTGATAATGTAATTATTATACCTTAAGAGATGCTAAAATTATTACTATGCCTTAGTGGAGGTTGATGAATAGTTATATATCATAAGAAGTTGAACAATTAGATGAAAATGATCCACCAAGAGTCTCTTAAGACATCTAAGAGACATACCTTTGTATTTATATATGTACATAAATACAATTAATATGTTTCTTTTGTGTTTAATCCTATCAAACTATTGTTAAACAATATTTATATGTAGGTGGTAAAATTGTCATTGAACAATGCTTTCATATCGGGTTGAAACTATCATTATATTGTGCTTCTATCCCAATGATAAAATTAGGTACTTTATCCCCTGTATTTTTTGTCTTAGATCCAAATTATCGAATATAGGGTTTTTCATTAAATTTTAATCTTTTGATCAATTTTTTTAGGCTTTTGTAAAAAAAATTAAACTACACTTTTTATTTATAGAACCATTGCAAAACTAGGAATATGTCATAATTATAGTATTACATAAAAAATTGAAAGTGTAATCATCAATACCATAGGATAACATTATCAATTTGGTTGTTTTGTAATTTCCTATTTTGCTTTGTAATAAAAAATTTAAATATAGATAGGAGAATGAATGCCTTTGTAAATGTAATAGAGGAAAAAAATATATCTTATTTCAATGCTTTAGGTATGAAAATGATATGCATATAGCTACATTATAGAATATATTATCTATTTGCATGTCCTCTTGATCATTAACTTCAAAAAAAAAATATTTACTTTCTTGCAAGCATTCAAACAAAGAAATCATGTAGAATTAGAACTTGTATTCTTATATTTTATTTTCACTTGCATTTTACATCCTTCATCAATAGATATTACATTCACAATAGGAATAGAATATTTAAAACCATAGGTGTGTGTTTAATTAGCCTATCAAACCATATTTTTAGGCCTCATGAATGTCCCTTCAATCTCAAATGTGATCCCATGTAAAAATGGATCCTGCATTTGTGAGTCTGTTCTAATTTTACAAAATAAAAATCATATATATTAAAAACTCTAATTTTTATAATTTATTCTCTCTAAAAAAAGTATTAACAAGTCAATTTCATCTTGCTTATATCAATTTTCCATCTCACTTGTCATTAGCTAATACAATTATAATACATCTTAAAGCTCATGTAACAAAATTCACTTGATAAATTTTATAGAGGAGACTATGTAAATAGTGGATGGTATGATCCAAGCATCATAATTATGATAGTTAGATTTAGATTAAGGAAAATAGTCTAGTAAAAAAATAGATGTAGAACAAAAAAATTACCAATTTTGAGTTTATGTATTCCAATGGTGGCATTTGAATTAAAAAATTATGCTCGAACTTCAACATCATGGGTCGATTTTGATCATGATGTTTCTATAGAATTAGAAAAAATTATCAATAAAATACCCATAAACCATAATAGCCATGGAATCTCTATTCATATCCTCAAGGTATTATTCATAATAACAAGTAGTTGTTTGTAAGTGATTCAAACAAAAAATATATATCAATTACATTGACAATGGAATACCTAACTTGGATGGTTATTTCTAGATTGGGTGTGAAGTATGTTATGGTCTTGATGAACTAAACATGACTCTAAAATATCTTGAAATGGATATAGAGAAAAGAGATTAATGTTTCATATGGCTATTGGATTAGAGGTAAAATCATTCTTTATATCATGACAATTATGTTCTGCTACATAACCATACTTGTACATATTATCTAATATATGCATTCTTGTTTATATAAATGCATATGGAACTCCTTTTTGTATTAATTTTTTTTTGTCTAGATAGTCTTAATGGATGAAGTACTAATAGGGAATTAGGTGTGATTTCATAAATGATAGTTGTTTATTTTTAATTATTGGTTGTTGTAAGAATTAAGGGGTGTCATTATCATTAAATGCACCCTTATATATTCCATGTCTTGTAGTGCCTATTTATACGCATATGTTGTCAATGGAATACAAGTTTTTGGATTGTCAATTGTTTTATTTTATCTATTGTAATTGCTCCTACATCATTGGCATCAGATCCGGTTGCAGAAACAAGGCCAGTATCCTCTTCCCCTAGGTCAATATTGGTTCATACGGGGAATGAGAATGCCTCCATAGTCATATCCATTGGGATAATTTATTGGAAATGAAATGGCACAAAGTTAGGAGCTAGAGATTATTAACCAGAATGAAAAAATGCGACAAAATTCATTATTCAAACCCTCGGTTACAAAGCTTAAATACTAGATTAATAACCATAATCTAGATACTTTAGGGAAGGAGGAATAATAGGGAGGAAAGGAAAAATTAACTTAGGAGTCTAACTCCCTGCCGTCCATGCCGTCCAATCTTGTCGAGTCAGTTGCCGTCCATGAAGGTAAAAGGTAAGATCCAAAGCTTACAGTTGTAAAAATATTTTTACCCCCCTTTTCTAGTAAAACCCTTTTTAACTTCCAACATTCTCCCCCTTAAAGTTGAGAGGACTGACTATACAGTCTCTCAGCTTTATATATTGAGCTTTAGCCATGCCTTTGGTGAAGATATCTGCAATGTTATCCAAAGTGCTGCAATATTTCAGCTCAACTATCTGTTGTTCCACCATGTCTCGAATGAAGTGATACTTCATATCGAAATGTTTTGATCTGCTATGGTGGATTGGATTGTATGCCAACTGAATGGCACTGATATTATCACAATACAGTCGAGTTGGACCACTTTGACTTTCTCCAATCTCTTCAAGGATTTTTCTCAACCATAGGGCTTGAGTACTAGCATGAGTGATGGCTATATACTCAGCCTCAGTAGATGACAATGCTACAACAGTTTGCTTCTTGGAACTCCAAGTTATTAGTCCTGATCCTAGACTAAAATAGTTCCCTGATGTAGATTTCCTATCATCTATATTGCTGCCCCAATCACTGTCACTGAAGCCAACTAATTTCATAGAATTACATTTGCGATAATGGATTCCAAAATCCAATGTACCTTTTACATACCTTAAGATTCTTTTAGTTGCTTGTAAATGCAGCTCAGATGGACTTGCCATAAACCTTGAAACTAGAGAAACAACATATTGAATATCGGGCCTTGTGTTAGTGAGAAACATCAAACTCCCGACCATGCTTCTGTAATTGGTCATGTCAACCTTTGGTGCTCCGTCTTCCTTGCTCAATTGGATCCCATGTCCAATTGGAGTTGCAACTGATTTGCACTGCTCCATGGCAAATTTCTTGATCATGTCTCGAGCATACTTGTGTTGACATATGAAGATCCCTCTATTTGATTGATGCACTTCCATACCTAGGAAGTATCGCATTAGACCAAGATCTTTCATCTCGAATTGTTTCATCATGGAGTTTTTGAACTCCGTATTCATTCTAGTGTTACTACCCATAAATATTAGATCATCCACATACAAACAAACTATGAGAATGTCTACTCCATGCTTTAGGTAGTACAGTGTTGGTTCACTTTTGCTTCTTATGAATCCCAACTTGCTGAAATAGCCGTCAATGCATGAGTACCAAGCTCTTGGTGCTTGCTTGAGGCCATAAAGTGCTTTTTTCAATTTGCAAACTAGGTTTTCTTTTCCCTGTTCCTGGAAACCTTGAGGTTGTTGAACATACACCTCTTCTATCAAGTATCCATTTAGGAAAGCGCTTTTTACATCCATGTGTTGAACATTCCATCCTTTATGTGCTGCTAAGGAAAGAACTGATCTGACTGTCTCTTGTCTTGCAACAGGAGCAAAAGTTTCCTCGTAGTCAATGCCATATTTCTGAGTAAAACCTTTCGCTACTAGTCTCGCCTTATGCCTTTCGATGCTTCCATCAGCATTGTACTTGGTCTTGTAGACCCATTTACATCCAACACATTTTTTACCTTTGGGTAGCTTGACTAGCTCCCAAGTATCATTATTTTTTATAGAGGTGATTTCCTCTTCCATGGCTTCTTGCCATATATTTTGATTACATGCCTTCTCATAGCTAGCTGGCTCTAGCTGTGAACTAGTCAATAAAGCATAATTGACTTCATCTCCTCTAGGTTCATGAGAGTCATCATCCCCATACAATTGCAAGTTTTCAAGTTTTTGCAGAACTGAATTCATTTCACTAGCTTGGCCTCTAGTGAATCTTCGCTGGAAATTTTGATCCAGCATTTGATATGATGGATGATGTTGTAAAGTTCTTCTACCTCTTGATGGAGAGTCAATGTCCATTGGTGAAGAACTTACAGATCTTTGTGGAGAAGGACTTGCACTGGTGTCTGATGTACCTGTAGTACTCTTGCTTGAGCTTGGAGGGGGTGTCCCTTTCTTCTTTGGAGACATTTGTTGTACCTACTGAATCTGTGTAGAATTTACATCTTGGGATCCATCATCAATAAAAAATTTTGATGACCCCATTCTCCCCCTTCATCAAAAATTACATCCCTGGAAAGGATAATCTTGTGGGTCTTGGGATTGTAGAGTCTATAAGCTTTAGTAGACTCACAATACCCTATAAATATACAAGCTTGACTTTTGGGATCAAGCTTTTTCCTCTTCTCATCAGGAATGTGTGCATATGCTAAAGAACCAAAAACTTTGAGATGCTTTACATTTGGTTTCCTTCCGTACCACCCCTCATAAGGAGTGACACCATCTAAACTAGAAGTTGGACTTCTATTTAGAATATATACACTGGTTCTTACAACATCAGCCCAGTACATATTAGTCAGATGCTTAGTCTGAAGCATTGTTCTTGCCATCTCAACAATGGTGTGATTCTTTCTTTCGGCTACACCATTCTATTGTGGGGTATAAGCAGTGGTGAACTGCCTTTTGATCCCATTTGCTTTACAATATGCCAAGAATTCTGTTGAGGAGTATTCACCTCCTCGATCTATCCGAAGACATTTTACATAATTCCCACTTTGTTTCTCTACATTGTTTCTGAAATCTATGAAGCAATCAAAAACTTCATCTTTATGTTTCAAGAAATAAATCCAGCACATGCGAGAAAAATCATCTATGAAAGTGAGAAAGTAAGAATTGTTTCCTAGACTCTTTGTCTGCATTGGACCACAGATGTCCGAATGTACTAACTGAAGTGGATAACTGGCTCTCCACGCTTGTCCTTTCAGAAACTTTGATCTTGAGTGCTTTCCCAAAGCACATCCTATGCAGACTTCCTTCTGTTCTATCATTTTGGGAAGTCCTGTCACCATAGCTTGAGAAGTTAGTAATTTCAAGCTAGCGAAATTAAGGTGACCATATCGCAAGTGCCAAAGTACACTTGGATTGTCTATGGCTAGATTTGCAAGTTTAGCTCCCCCTGGCTCACCAAAATTGAGAGGGAATAACCGATTCTTGGTCATAGGAACCTGTGTGATGACTCGATTACAATTGTTTTTATCAAGAATGAGACATTTTCCTTCATCAAAAACAAGTTTGTAATTGTTCTCCATCATTTTCCCAATGCTTAGCAGATTGTGTTGAAGCTTTGGAGTGTAGTAGATGTCATTCACTGTCTTGAGTCCTCATTTTGTTGGAACTTCCATGGTTTCGATGCCTTTGACTTGCAAAGCTTTATCATCCCCTAATTTGATTTGGGATGTATAAGTGGAATCTAGAGTAGCAAATAGATTTTTGCTGCCACTCATATGGTTTGAGCAACCAGTATCCAGAATCCAGGTGTCATTGAGATTCTGTTCTGATTGACCATATGAAAGAAAAATATTAGATTGTTCATCTTCTTCTCCATAGGTTCCATATTGACTGCTGTTGTCTTGAGAAGATTTTGACCAGCAATCACGAGCAAAGTGACCTGTCTTGCCACAGTTGAAACAAGCTGATTTGGACTTGTCACTTCCTCGCCCTTGATTTCCACTTCGTCCTGAATTTCCTCCTCGATTTTGATTTCCACCTCTATTTTGATTGCCTCCTCTGTTGGAGTTGCCTCGTCTATTGGAGTTGCCTCCTCTGTTCTGATTGCCTCCTCTGTTGGAGTTGCCTCTGCCTCTACCTTGTCTCTGACCTCTGCCTTGGCCTCTTCCATGTCCTCTTCTAGTATTTTCATTTGAGGTGAAGGCTTTATCATCACCTCCATAGCTGGTGGAAGTAGATTCCTGTAATCTATCTTCATGAGACATTAGTGATCCGATTAAGGCATCAAATGAAAAAGTGGACAGATTTTTTTATTCTTCTATGATCATAGCAACATGATTCCATATTTTTGGAAGTGTTCGCAACACTTTTGTTACAATTGTCTCAGGCTTAATATCCTCGCCAAGTGTAACCATTTTATCAACAATTGCTTTTACTCTGACACAGTAATCACCTACTTTTTCATCTTCTTTCATTTTAAGATTTTCAAAATCTCTTTTTAGTGTTTGAAGCCTCACTTGCTTCACTTGATCACTACCCTGGAATCCATCTTGTAAAGCTTTCCAGGCAGCTTGTGCAGTTGTACAAGCAACGATTCTAGGGAATATATTCTTCTCCAATGCTGATTGAAGATGAGAAAGAGCAGAAGAGTTGCTCTTTTGTCCTTCTTTTAGTGTTTTCTTATCTGCGGCACTTAAAATTGCCCAGTTTGTGGGTTCTGTGTAACCCTCTTCTACTATGTCCCATAAACCTTTCCCTAAGAGCAAGGTCTTCATTTTGATAGACCAATACTCGTAGTCATATCCATTAAATTCTGGAATAGGTATGTTGTTTCTTGAGTCCATAGTTTCTAAAACACTTTTATTTCTCGGTTACAAAAAAAGTACTCTACTTTTTGAAAGAAGGAAGAAAGAAGAAAGAAGAAAGAAGAGATTACAAATTTAAGTCAAATCTGGCTTGACTCACTCTATCACTGATGGCTTGTTCCTCTTGTTGTGGTGCTGCTACTTCTTGAGGAACAAAATTGTCTGCTATTTCTTCTTCATCGTCGCTAATTAGAATGATCTCTGGTGGATCTGGTTCTAGAAATTCTACTGAATTACTATAATGAGTATATTCAGTTTCTTGATGTTCAATTGCAATTGATTCGGATTGCTCAAATTCACTCCTCAATGAATTGTCTTCAAAATCAGCCTCGTACCCTGAGTCAGGATGCCTTTGATGTGCGATTACTGCATTTTGAAGTTCATTAAATACAACATGGAGTCCGTAACTCCTTACTCTGTCATCAAATATTTCTGGATTTGCTCTTGCTAAAATTGCACATAAGGCATGATAACAACCATTCGGTCTTATCATCAATGCCTAGTTACAATTTTACAATTTTTTTTTTTTACAAAATTAAGCCTCTCGGGATTTTTAATCTCAATTTGATGATTCCCCGAATCAATCAAAAAACTTTGCCTTTTACAAGAAAATTGCCTCTTAGGCAATTGCTACTATTATATTTTCTTTAAAAAAAAATTATAAACTTATTTAATAAAAAAATAATTGTTCTTTTAGAAGAATTAAAAAAAACAATTATAATTGATTTATTAAATATGGAAATAAATTTGAATTTAAAAAAAAATTAAAACTAAAACTAATTTTAAAAAAAAAAAACTTTAATCAATAAAAAAAGGCAGCGGGCGGGAGTCGAACCCGTGATCAAGCGGGCGGCTACGTCTTAGGCTGGCTCCTCGAGCCAGTCGGACTGCATGGCCCGATGGAAGCCAAAGGAGGCTTCCCTCCTTTGAACTGTCACGGCCATGCAGTTCCAAAAAAAAACATGGGACTTTAGTCCCACATTGGCTGTGCGTAGCCAATGTAAGGGTTTAAAACCCTTTGAAGACACAAAGGTCTTCGATTGCCTTCGGGCGATCGTCGATCGAGCCTTTTGCCTTCGTCGTCCGCCACTTGTCGCGTGCCACTTGTCGCGTCTGTCTCCCACGTCTGTCAGCCACGTGTAGCGTCTGTCTCCCACGTGTGTCCGCCATGTGTCGCGTCTGTCTCCCATGTGTGTCCGCCACTTGTCGCATCTCTGTCAGTCTATCTGCTCGCCACGTGTCAGTCTGTCTGCTCACCATGTGTCAGTCTGGTTAGCTCCTCGATCTGTGTGCTCCGATCTCCTCGAGATCCATGCTATCCTATGGGCCTCCTTCGAGCTCGTCGATCTACGGGCCTCTTGGACCTCCTCGTGATCCGTGTCCACCTATCGATCACCTCGGGCTCTGTGTCCGCCTGTCTAGCCTGCTCCTCGGGATCCGTGTCCATCGGCTCTGATACCAGATATTGGAAATGAAATGGCACAAAGTTAGGAGCTAGAGATTATTAACCAGAATGAAAAAATGCGACAAAATTCATTATTCAAACCCTCGGTTACAAAGCTTAAATACTAGATTAATAACCATAATCTAGATACTTTAGGGAAGGAGGAATAATAGGGAGGAAAGGAAAAATTAACTTAGGAGTCTAACTCCCTGCCGTCCATGTCGTCCAATCCTGTCGAGTCAGTTGTCGTCCATGAAGGTAAAAGGTAAGATCCAAAGCTTACAGTTGTAAAAACATTTTTACCCCCCTTTTCTAGTAAAACCCTTTTTAACTTCCAACAAAATTTACTTTCATTTCCAAATATTTTTATTGCAATCTTCTTTTAGAATTATTGATTTCATTTTGTGATTTCATCCCGCTTCACGGTTTTACCCCACTTTCTGCCTCGTAATTCTTGACAATCACAAACCTTCATTCATTTTGTGCTTCTTCAAATTACATCATCTATTTTCATCTTTCACATAATTATGTCAAGTACAACTCTCTCATATGAAAAGGTACCTACACAATTTATCATCCTCACCGCAAAACTTCAACAACTCCATGTAGAAATGGTTGTACTTCAACAAATCCATACAACAATGGCTACCAATTTTCAATAGTTTACAAATGAAATTTGTGTTGTTGTTGTTGAAGAACCTGCTATTGATGACCTCATTCCTGTCAAAGATATTATTAAAGGATATCAGGATTTCGCACCTGATCTAGCAATTGAAGCATTTACAACCACATCTAAGTTCGAACCAGGGTCTCTAGGTAAAATTCGCAATGTATTTCCATTAGACCATGTGGCTTTAGTTGCGGATCTAAGATTTGAAGCTCCTAATGTTGCACCAGAAGATGTGTTTTCAATTGATGATTTGTAATACATGGCTTCTATGCCATCTTTTCAAATATTTTCATGTCACAAGCTAATCACAAATTTGATGGCTCTCATCACTGCCTTGGCCTCTAACATTCATTGCTCGATGAATATGTTGCCACTCGCAGCTTGGTGTGGTTACTCTCATTGGAAGTCCGCTTATCTGTGGCCACAATCATGCTATCGTAGCCCTGATATGGTATTTTTGAACTTTTATTTCCACTCATGCAAGTCACTATAATGCCTTTTTTGGTATCTTTTTGTTGATTTCCTACATCATAGCTTTTCCAATACTATAGATATGTTCTTTCACCATTTTGTGCATCCGTAGCCTCCGTTGTTGTTTCCTCCATGGCCTCCATCACCATTGTTTCCAAAAATATTTATCATCGTTGATCGTTGCTATTTTTCTAGCGACATAACTAGCCAATCTGTGGTCATTGATCTACCTTTACCGTTTGTTTTCTTCATGGATCTGCATTTTCTAGTGGTGTTTTAGACAATTTTGACATCCATTTTTTTCGGTTGTTTTTTGGCTTATACACACCATCACTGCCATTTCCATCATTTTGTTGATCTCCCTCGTGTGCCTCTGTGGCCACTGCCTCTCATGTCATTTTCATTCCTACCGCTCGATTTCGCATACCCAAGTTCCGCCATGACCTCCACCATTCACTAAATTAAATTAAATTAATTTTTAATTACCCATTTCCTCCATTTCAAACAATAAATTAAATTAATTTTTAATTACCCATTTCCTCCATTTCAAATAATAAATTAAATTAATTTTTAATCACCCATTTCCTCCATTTCAAACAATAAATTAAATTAATTTTTTTAATTTAATTATTTTTTTTCACCGTTACCACTTTCATTAAATGGTTACCCACCTTCATTAATGCATTCCATTTCATTAATGCATGTCTTCATTAATGCACCATCCCATTTCATTAATGCATGCCTTCATTAATGCGCCATTCCACCTTTCATTAATGTCATTCCATTTCATTAATGCATGCCTTCATTAATGCATGTGTTCATCATTAACTAAATTTACACCAATAAATTAAATTAAATTATCCTTAATTTAATTTAATTTCATGCAACCACCATTTCCACCTGGCACCTTTTGCACACGTGGTTCAAGGAATATTCCACTGCATCTTCTCCGACACTTCAGTTGTTGCTTTCTTCTACCGATTTCAAGGACCAATTTTAGTTATCCGCTGACATAGTAGTGTTTAAAATCATTGAAGAACATTTTTTGTGCTCGAATCAAATCTAGTGTAGGACTTTGGTTTTATGAAGACGTAAAATTTCATCATTTTGGTCTTCCTCTTTTGTAAAAGGAGTATATTTTTTATTGTACCCAATATTCCTGTTTTTTTTCCATATTTCTCTTCCAAATTTGTACGCATTGGGGACCAATGCTTCTTTAGTGAGGAGGAATGATAAGGATTTAGGTGTGATTTTATAAATTATAGTTATTTATTTTTAATTATCGGTTGTTGTAAGGATTAAGGGGCACCATTATCATTAAATACACCCTTATTCGTTCTATGTCTTGTAATGTCTATTTATAGGTGTATGTTGTCAATGGAATATTTTTTTCTTTGTTTGTTGGAATTGTTCCCATACTAATTACTAATTTTTTACAAAAGATAAAAATAATTTTGGATGTATCATTATTTTAGAAAAAATATTACTTCAAACAAAAATACCTTGTAGTTCTTGAATGATCCTTGTTATGATAATTGTAAATATTATTTTAAATATAAATGTTTCATTAAATTTTTTAGGGTGGTTCATAAAAATCTTCTAAATGAATTGGTTTGTACATATGAAGGAATATGTATACACCAAGGATAACATCATGGAATTTTAAATTAATAATTTAACATCTATGTAGAACTAGGTTACTATAAGCAATTAATAGGCTAATTGTTATCATGACCCATACACCCATCTAAAAGTGTTTATTTTCAATAATCCTCACCTTAGAATATTATGGATTGATATCAATGGAATTGTTCAAGGATAGAATACTATAATCCATCGATAATATCTTACTATATTAACAAAAAACTAAATAATAGAATTAGCCTCATAATTTTTAGACAACTATAGTTGGAAGATAGATAAGAGTTCAACGTTAGTAGTTAGTGTCTATTCACATGCATTAACAAGTGTCACCTATTGGCCTAGTCTCTATTGAGATTATATATCTATACACACACATACAATTTTGTAGTTACTTTAAAAAAATAAGTGTACATTTAGCAATATATGTCATGCATCTTATTTTCAATAAATTTAACCTTAAATTCATTGAAAAATAAATAAATATATATTTTATATCTTCATCAACATAACTTACAATTTGTCTTTAAATTAATTATACACATTATTCCTAAACAAAAAAAAATTACAAATTATTTTTCTAAATTTCTTACTTTAAATTATGAGCTCATTATTTATCTTCAAAACAAAATTATTTATTAAAATTTAATTTTAATTATAATACTAATATTAAATTTTCTATGTATAAGTGTTTAATGTTTTACTAAGAACCTTATAAGAAAAGCTAATTAGTTGTCTCTTGAGTTATTTTAGTCATTGTATTTGAGAATACAAAATTACCCATATATCTCTTTTTTTTATAAGGTATAAGAAGGGGTTTTGAAAGGCTCCCCAAAACTTTTACAAAGCAGGAAATATGACTAGAGAAACCCCAAGTCACTTACAACAAGACAAAGCTCTGATAAGATGGCTACCAGAGCAACTAAAAAGTAAAGTTGAACCACGATCCAACAAACCAAGGATCTAGGAGAAAAGAACATTGTTGGATCCTAAGGATCCAACATGACCAAACATAAACTAATGGTTAAACAAACTAGGAGTGTTGATAAAATATAAAAATCCACAAAACCATCAAATACAACCCCCATAGATTTCCAGCACCAGCCAGAAAAATATTCAAATCAACATTACAATATAGTTTCCAACCCAAGATAGGAAACACATATTTGCACCCAAGAAATTTCAAAAAATTCCAAAATATAAATTATTTCCCATAAGGAAATACATTTCCATTTGGGGGACCCATAAATGAGCCAACGAATTTTGAAAAGAGAAAATCTTGTCAAAATAAAAAAAAATGGATCCAATCTCAACAATATTGAGATCCATCTGTTCTAGCGACCTGAAAAAAATTTAAATTCAATATTATAATGAAAATTCCTGTCCAAGCCATGAAATGTAGAGCAGTACCCAAAATATTCAAACAAATTAAAAATAAATAAATTCATGCCCATAAATACCATGGGAGGAACATCCAAACGAGCCAAGGAATTTTGAAAAATTTCTCACCCAAATCTCTACAACATGGATCCACTCTCCGAGATCTAGATATCCCAAAGCAAAACCAATCTAACTCTGAGAAAACACCCAAAAAGTAAGGTCTGCTCTTTAATAACTGGAAAAGCTTTGGATCTACAAAAGGACCCCTAAATTTGATCACAAAAAAACACAAGCCAACAGGACATTAAAAATCTAATCCTAAAAAAGAGGATCCTCCAACTCTCCCCATCTCAAGACAAAAAAATCCAACAACTACAAATTCTTGACCAACCTAGAAACCATGTTTCTAGAACCAATCTAGATTTTTCCTTCTAGTAGCGGACACACAAGATCAAACCTAAAAAAATATTTCGCCAATAATTTTTTTAAGAAGAGGCTTGTTCCCACTACAAAAGGAGGGGGGAGAAATACCCCAATACTTTTGGGTTCTAAACCTACTACCACACTAAAGATAAAAATATTACTAAATCACCACACTAGCCTTTCACCCAACATCATAGTATTTCACTACAAATGCTTTAGCCATTCGCCTATCCTTCCACCTAGCATCCTAGCCTTTTGATGCGGTTCCTTCAACTGATCCAACCTTCCACCTAGAATCCCAATATTCTATTGTGGTTCCTTCAACCATTCCATCCTTCCACCCAACATCCAAGTCTTCATATGTGGTTCCTTCAATTGATCCAACCTTTTTCTACCCATGTATCTCTTAGTCATGAAGGCAAGTGCTTAATGACTAATATATACATGGGTAGCAAAATTAAGTCAAGTGCTCTTTTTTGAAAAAATAATAAATGCACTTTTCTATTTTTTATTGGTTTTTTTTATGTTTAAAAGTTCATTCTTTGTATATCTTTTAATGTTTTACTTAGTATTTGAAAACTCGTCGAGTACCTATGAGGAATTGTGTTTTTCTAAAGTCCAAATGTTATGTGATTATTTTTAAAAAACTTGGTCAAGAAACTCCTTAACTTGTGTCAAGTTTACTTAGTTATTACTCATTGATTATTCAGTAAAATATGCACATGTAGAGGCACCATATGAATTTTGGCTTTAAAACACTTTTTGGGATGCAACTTATTATTTTTCCATTCTCCAACATAGGAAGAAATTTGTGAGATGATAAAACTCGAAACCACTCCAAAAAATGAGTCAAAACTACTTTTTAAACTCAAATTGAAGATTGGACATTGGCATAAGGAGATTTCATATTGTTTCTATGAATTTTTCCTAGGTGTTTTCAAATACCCCAATTGAAAACTAGGGTTATGTCAGTTTTTTTAATTTTTTTTAATAGTTCCTTTAAAATTAAAAACTATAGGCTGGGGAAACTATGCCATATATATATATATTTTAATTTGTTTTGTTTCCTTGCCTAAAAAAATCTAGAATTTTGGTTAGTTTTTTTTAAATATATTTGTTTGTTATTTTTATGCATGTAGTTATGCATTATTTATTTTGGGTTTTTTAAAGCATGTAGCCTAGGATATTTTATTAATAATTTTTTCTTTTTTAAATTTTTCTCCTATTAGGAAGTACTTATGACTTCTTGAAGTGAGGTCCTCGGAACCACTATGGGCAACAATGATCCTCCTACAAGTGGAATATTAAATTCTCCTTCATCACTAATATGAGTTCAAAATGAAGGTCCAACTCAAAACCTAGGAAGAGACCCAATGTAAACGTGTGGGATTAAGGTAAACTTGTTAAATCATATGTTTTATAAATTTTATGATAATAACATGTGAGGAATAACTTCAACTTCCATTAGATTGTGCAACTAAAGAAGGATGTCGACCCTTGCCTTAAAGTAGTTAAAATGACTAAATCTAAGGTGAAGCATTTTATGTGCAACAAAGAGGCCAACAAAATAGAGACACAAAAGGTCAAGAATTGTAGTGGTACAAGGAGTGGGATATGGGGTTCCTTTTATTGTAACAAGGTCAAATTACAAGATGTCCATGCTATGGTCAAAGAATCTATTCTTAGGCCTCACATTCAATGAAGTAGTGATAGTGGGAGTGGGAGAAATGAAGGACAAGGCTCTAGAACTAGATAAAAAACCATTTATGATATTGCATTGGGGATGTATAAGGTAAAGGAGGTCAAGAACCATATTGAATTTTGGATATTATTGCAATATTCCCTTCTACTTTGTAAACAACCCTTTTTAGGAAATTGTAATGAAGGTGTTGAGTGAGTTTGGCAAAAGAATAAAGACACTTCATATGATGAATCAAGTGGACTACTATTGGAGTGTGTTATTAACACATGTTCTCTTGTAGAAGAGCAAATAATAATATAAAGCAAAAAAGGTTGTAGTTTCTTTTAAATTGATCAAGGAATGCAAAAAATTGCACTCTTAAACTTCATGGTGGATTTGGGTAGATCCATGGTCTTCTTAAATCTGATTGATGCCTCACAAGAGGTAAATGATGCATAATTATTATTCAATTTTTTGAAGGAGGTTGTGGTAGAAGTAGGAGTAGAGAATATTTTCCAAGTAGTGACGAATAATTTAGCAACATATGGATCTATAGATAGACTTCTCCAAGAGAAGCACCCCTCTATATTTTGGAGCCCATATGCTTCCCATTGAATTGACCTCATGCTTGAGTACATTGGAAAAATATTGTGGGTGAAGACCAGGGTAGAAGATGTGAAGAACATTACAAGATTTATCTATAATGAAGAGGACATTATTCACCCAAGGACCATTCAATTTACCTCCAATTTCATCACCTTGCAAAGCCTTCTGTCAACATCATGTGCTTTGAAGTGGATGTTTGTGTCCAAAAAATGGGATGCCTCACTATTTAATGCCAAAGAGGAGGGTTAGTATATGTTGATCCAAGTGTATACTAAATAATTTTAAGAGAGTGTTTAGGAAAATTTGAAGGTCATTGTAATTTTCTTGTTCAGTTCAAATTTAAATTTTGAAATCTTATTTTATATTGAGTATTACTTTTTCTAATTTTTTAATATTGACTATTTAGTTGTAGGTGACTAAACCCTCAGCAAGAGTTATTCATTTTGTATATGGTGAACAATTGGCTATGGTCCATCTATATGAGACAATTCATAGAGCCAATAGCCCATTCATCATTATTGTAGTGCCAACTTGTGCAATTTTGAAGTAATTAGCCATATTTTTTAGAAGAGATGAAAAAGGTGATTATGGCAACCAATTTATGCAATGGGGTGCTTCTTGAACCTAAAGTTATTTTATATTAGTAGTCTATACAATAATAAAGACTTCTAATAATAAATACCATGAATATAGGAGCGATATCTAAGCAAAGGAATGAGATCTAAGCTTGTTTTGAATAGAGAAGTGAGATTTGAGCAAGGGAGTAGGATCTAAGCAGAGGAGCAAGATATGAGTGGAGGAGTAGGATTTTAATGAGATATATTTTGAGATAAATATTTAAAGGAGATGATAATAAATAAGCAATGGAGGTGTCTTGTTTAAAAATTTAACAAATAGAGGCAAGAGGAAATTTTTGAATTTTTTACAAAGACTATTGATGGAGGGAGAGGGGGTGGCTCCCTAGGCCACCTAAGTTTGAAATTTAAGGGGAAGTTGAAGGTTCTTCAAGATTTACTCTTGATATATTTCATAAAGTGTATGATTCCCCAAAGAAGGCTTGGGTTGGTACAACAAGTTCAACGTTGGTGGATGGTAATGAAAAGGTGAATTATTACCTTTGTTGTAAAGAGGAGTGATCATGAATTAAGGTGTAGCTTGATGTGGTGGAGTATGAGGTAGATTGTTTTTACAATACAAGGCCCTCATTTATAGATTCATTTGAATTAGGGAAGACCTAAGAAGGATTGAGGGATGGGAAAGTATGATGTTCGTTTTGGAAATAAGTATTTTTAGCTATTTTTGATAAGGATGATTGGAATAAATTTTTTGAGGGTGACATTTATTTCATGGTGCAAGTGGGGCTATACATGAAAATATGGCATGCAAGGTTCAATATGATGGAGGAACTACCTTAAATTATCTTGGTGTGAACCAAAATTTATTGTTTACCTTTGGATCTTTTGAAGAAGGATATTTTTAGAGATATTCATGAGGCCATAGGGATATTTATTTCAATCTCTGATTTTCATGAATTTGGATATATGTACTCCTATCCTAGATTATATTGACATCTAGATTAGGGAGGTGGTAAGGTTTTAGGCTCTTTAATATAAGGCAATCCCTTTTAGGTGCATGCGTTATCATGTTTATGGTCACTTGGTGAGGAAGTGCCCCAGTAATACTAAGATAAAGCAGAATTAGGAGGAGTACCATCAAGGGAAAGGTATAAAAGTGGGAGAGGAGGATGGTTTTCATGCATATATAAACAAGAAAATATTGAAGGTTGATGGCCAAAAAGTTAAGGAACATTTGAAAGTTCCTTTAAAAAATTAGTTTGATGTTTTGGAATCTAAGTCCAATGAGGTGGATGTTGATGTTATGGGAGGGATTTCCCCTCTCATTAGTAGATTTTACAAGATGATTTGGTGTCATTCCATTATAGTGAGGGTAAGGCCTTGACAGAGATGTACACTTAGGAAGAATTTAGAACATAGAAGGAGGTTGGGCCCTTGGAGGAGTCAATTCTAGTGAAGGCTAGGGATGTCTTAAGAAGGAAATAGAGAAGGAAAAAAGAGTTTTCAAGATTGAGTAGGATGGGAGGAGAGGAATAAGAAGCAATCCCTTAGGGATTACATCAAGTTCACCAAGGAAGCATTAAGGAGGAAAACAACATGCAGTTGGAAGAAAATAAAAAAGGAAATCAATATAAGGAAGGGAAGCATTTGTTGGATGCAGGGATTATGCAAACTATTAATTCATATTTAAATTCTTTCTCCAAATGAATATTATTTCTTGGAATGTGAGGGTCATGAAGATAAAACCCAAGTAGAATGCTATGAAGTATTTTATTGGATAGTATCATATTTATTTGTTGTTAATTTAGGAATCCAAATTGAGTTTAGATGGAAGCTCAGTAGTTTGCAAGAGAATTTAGAAGGAAGCTTTGAGTTTAGTAGTTGCTTCCAAGGGTAATTTTGGAGGATTTCTTTGTATGTGGGATCCTAGAAAGATACAAGTTGTGAACACAGTGGTAGCTTTAGGAATTTTAGATATAAAAGGGTATCTACTTTCAAATGTAGCTTCCTTTCAAGTAGTTAACTTGTATACTCTAGCTAATATAAAAGAAAAGGTGGAGCAGTGGAGGGTGATGGAGGTAAATTTTGAAAAATGAAAGGGGATGTTTCAAATAATTGGAGGGGATTTTAATGCTTTTGCTTTGTTAGAGGAAAATTAGGGAGGCTCTAGAGTCTTGGATGTGGGGAGTCATTTTTTCATTGACCAAATGAACATGTTATGTATTAGATATGTGGTTCCAAAAGACTGCTTGTTCACCTATGTTAATATGAGACTAAACTTAGAATATATCCATGAAATGTTGAATAATTTTCTAGTTGACTCACAGGTATCTAGAGAAATAGTTTTGCACTCAGATATTATATCTTTTGTGGGGTTTGACCATTGGCCAATATATTTTTATGTCTTGAGTTGGATTAAACTAGGGAACAATCCTTTTAGGTTTAAAATTGCTTGGCTTCACCATGAGGATTTCAAGAATTTGATCCTTAGATGGTGGATGGAGAAATATCCAATATTTAGAACTATAATTTTTATATTTCTAAAAAACTACATTATGTGAAAGAGGCGTTAAAAGAATGGAATTGTCTAGTATTTAGAAATATTCAGCAAGAGTCCCAAGAGGTGATGTAGGCTCTTGATTAGGTGACTAAGAGGATTTTTTTGGAAGGGCTTTCTTAGGAGATATTGACCCAGGAGATGGAGGCAGTGATGAAGGTGGAGGAATGGGAGAGAAAGGAGGAGGTGTTATAGAAATAAAAGTCTACAATCACTTGGTTTATGGAGGGGAAAAATATAAAAAAAATTATTGATCAACAATGGCTAGAAGGGATTTTAATTTTATTAAGTCTTTAACCTATGTAAAGGGGCATGTCATAAAAACATGGTGTGATATGTAGGGAAAAGAAAGGAGGTATTTTTATGATATTTTTTGGAAGGTTTCTTTGGATGATGAGGCACAAAGGGAGATCTTGGAGTCAATTCCTCCTTGTAATTTGGCCAAGAAAAATTTGTTCTCTTTACTTGTTTATTATTTGACCAGAATCCATGGGTAGGACTATCCATAAATCTAGGGAATCCTAGGAAATAAAATATTTTGAAGTCTCTAGGGGACCATGCCTCTAACACATTTGCAGTTTGTGGATGATTCTACTTTTATGGGGATAGCAAAGATCAAGAAGACAAAGAAGTTTAGAAGATGTTTGGATCTATGTGGGAGAGATTTGGTTCAAGTTATCAATGAAGATAAGTCTAAGGTTTTTTTTTCAATGTTGATAATAGGGTGCAAACTCATATCCTTAATATTTTAAATTTCAAGAAAGGCTTGGTCCCCTTTAAATATATTATGCTTCTAGTAGAAAAAAGACATCTTGGAAAAGAATACTAGAGGACTCTTATAGTGTTGGACATTTTGAGTCCCTAAGTCAAAGTTGTCATTGATGTCACTAGATGAATTCATCATTAATAATCAAGGATTTCAGCAGGAAACAAAGGGGATAAAAATGGTTATTTTATATCCAGGAAGAAGGCCAAAGATCAAGTGAATCAGTCCAGAAGTTAAGAGTTCAAAAGGAGATATAATATTTATTCTTATAAATTATTTAAATTCAGTTAGAATTTAAATGTTATAAATAAATATTATTTACGACATGGAATACAGTGAGAAGGACATATTTTATCAAAGGTATAATATTATAATAATGGTTATTATAATATTAAAGGTGATATGGTGAAAATCCAAATAAAATATTTATAATTCTTATTATAATATTTTATAATGCAAAAGTGGGTTTTATAAAGTCTAAATATATTTTATAAACCCAAAGGTTGGGTTTAATATAAAAGGCATTTAAAGCCTTTATAATCTCCACCAAAGTCATGGAATATAACATGGAGAGTGTCGATGTTTTCAAAATAATGGAGGAAGCATATAAATACAAACGTCCAAAGTTCAATTAATTATCCTTGCTTGGAATTAAAAATATTGCATGCGAAGAAAAGAGCTCGTGAGTTTTTTTGAAAGTCGTGACAGAGAAGCATTTAAGGGAGGAAGCTTTAATCCTTGAATTTTCATAGGACACGTGGCCTAGTTGATGTAGTAACAATAGTATGAAGCTACTTTATTCATGAAATGCAAGTAATATATAGGATTACATAGGAATCTCACGTAGGTTAAGTGGTTGCAACAATCTGCCAAACATGGCCAACCACTTAACTACTAGTTAACCAAATGCTAACTATGGATGTCCACTAACTTCTAGAAGAAAAACAAGATCTCTAACAGTTAACAACCATCTAACAACATGCTAACAACATGCTAACAACCTATTTCTAACATGGGCATACTATGCCTCACGTGAATACAAAGTGCAAGAAATAGGAATAATAAATATAATAATAATTAACTTAGGCTTAAGTGGATAAGCCTAAGTTATCCTCAACACTCCTCCCAACCATATAAGCATTGGACCCCAATGCTCTCAAGAAATTTGGAAATTCATGGGCCATATCATGGTGAGGAATCCAACGAGCCATGTGTGGAAAGTGACCGTGACAAGCAACAAGGTAAGTAGTGGAAGAACCCTGTCCCGTGTGATGAGTCTTCATCTCAAAAACTCTATCTAAAATGAGCAGAAGCTGATGATCAGGTGCCACTGCTGTTGTAGGACTAAAAACGGATTAGGTACCAAAAGAGGTTCCTAAAATGGTGTCTTTGGAAAGTGGCGCTTATCCAAAGGAACCCAAACTCTGCCTCCAACCTATGGTGAGTGAGGATTATGATGCTTTCACACCACTCCCTGTGGAGTCTCCTGCAAGTCCTATGGTATCTTGCCTAGAAGGCTCTGCCAGTGCTTAGTAAGGGAAGTAACCTTAGCTTGCTCCTCCACGTGTGCAATGGCGGGAGTGGGCAAAGCTAAAGGTAACTTATGTGGAACAAGTGGTTTAGTAGTTGTAGGTGTACCCAAAATTATACCAATGGAATCAATGGTATCTTTCTCATGAGTGAGAATGGTGGGTTCCTTGACCACTTGCTCTTGTGACTATTCATTATGTGGGAGTGAAACTTCTTCCTTTTCATGTTTCTTAGGTGGTGCTTTTTCTTCATTTTGTGTGGGACAAATGCTAGTAGGAGCCAAAATGAGTGCTTGAATTAATGGCTTCCTTACTTGCCTACAACTTAACATCAAATTGGAAGTAGGTGGAGTGCTTTGTATCAAGTAGTTTTTATCATACAACTCCAATGTGTAGGTGTTCTTTTTAGCATGATAAATAGCATTCCTATCAAATTGATAGGGTTTACCTAGCAAGAGTCCACAACAATCCATATCTGTGACATCACACCTAACTTTGTCCACAAACTTGTCACCAAAAGCAAAAGTCAAGGTGCAAGTATGGGTGATGTTGGATGTGGAGTCTACATATTTCCACCCAAGTGCATAAGGTTGGTGATGTGGTTTGATGGGAAGTTTCAACTTCTCCACAATAGACTTCACAATGAGGTTCTTTTGCGATCCGTTATCAATGATACAATCAACATAGAAATCATGCGTCAAGTGGGCTCTAGTGACAAACAAATGATCACGCCCCCTTGAGCAAACACATTGGACATTAGGGTAACTTTGTTCAGTTTACCCTTTAAAGCAGGATATTCTTCTTTTGTCCCTGTAGCCAAAATGGGACCATATTGTGGTTCCTCATGTGTAGGCTATACAATTAGGGATTTCTTCTTCTTATACCTCTCAAAAGTATAGCATTTGGATTTTGTTTTTTACAAAAGTCACAATACAATGAAGAAGAAGAATCTTTATCATGAAAGGAAGAAGAATGTGCTTTAGGAGAAGTGGGAGGAGAAGAAGAATGAGGGGAAGATTGAGAATTATTCTTCACCTTCTGTTGATGTTGATTCCTACCTTTGGAAGAGCCCTCCTGTGATGAACGAGACTTTTGATATGCACCAACTTTCTCCTCTACAAGAGTGGCATGATTGAATGCCACATCTAAGGTGAGGAAGACATTGAATTTTATCTCCCTAAAAATATGATCTTGCAAGCCACGAGTAAATTTATTAATCAAATCATCTTCTGAATCTTTCACACCAAGCAATACCCTCAACCTATTAAATTGGAAAATGAAATCATAAACAGACATTCCATAGGTTTGCCTCAATCTATACCACTTGGTAGTGAGGTCACATTGATAGTTTGGTGGAAAGAAGGTGTTTTTCAGAATTTGAGTTAATTCTTTCCAAGTCATGGTGGCATTATGACTCTGTATTTCTACAATGAGAACTTTTGCTAACCCTGTGAGTTTTAGTATAGCAAATGTGGCTTTTTCATCCTCCGAAATTTTAGCATAAGCAAACCAAGTTTGCATATCCAAAATCCATGCAGATAAGACATCGGGATCCCTAGATCCATCATACATTTTAACCTCACATTTGGCTTTGTTTGCATGATTATGGTGGATTTTGAGTTCACCGAGATTAAACTGCACAACAATGTCTCTTACCTTCTCTGCTAAAATGTCTACTGCAGAAGTAAGGTTTTCCATGTTTGATCTGAGGTCTTGAGCCATATTTTTCCTAGTATATGCCAGACTAGGAGCATTACAAAATGGTCTTGCAAAAAATTAATCTAGGCTTAGGAACAATTTTAGGTTCCTACGCAGCCAAATTGCCTAGATTTTACATGTTTTGCTCTCAAAATTAGGGCTATTTTAGTGCTTTTACAAAATTAAAAATTTCAATTTTGCAATTACAATGTGCACTAATAAAATGCTGAAATTTAGCCCTTTTACAATGCTAAAAATTGGATTAGGAGGCAAAATTAGCAATCTTCAAAAAAATTGCAAAACAACGCAAAATTTTTTGTCAAAAACGGACCAATAACGAGGAATATATCACCTCTTGAAGTTGCTCTCCTTTTTGCTGGTTTTTGGCGCCAAAAAGTAAAATTTGAATTTTTAAATTTGAAAATTCTTTTTCCTCCTTGTTTTCCCGCCAAAAATCTGGTTTTAAATCCAAAAATAAAACAAATTGTTTTAATTTCAGTCCCGATCAACTGGTATGTGCAGGGTAGTCAACTTCCTGCACTGGAGTCTGGTAGTGGGTCAACAGTCACCGAAATTTTTTATTACAGCTCGAAAACCTTTATTGCCGGCCGAAAATTTTTATTGTCGCTCGAAAAACCAAGGCCACCGCCCGAGATATTGAAACCTTAGAAATTTATAAATATTTTCTATCGAAATTATGTCTCATCGTCGAAAAACGCAGGAAATGGCCAGAAAATTATCGGATCTGTAGATTTTTCTGCTGTCAAATCATCAAAAATTCATCTACAAGGGTCGTTGGAATTGCAACAACGTCTTCGTTTTGTGCTATTCGGCCAGTAGTCCAGACACTTCCTGTGTTGTTCAGTGGCTACATCATCTGGCCCGATGAGTGGCCTGGTCGTGTCACCATTGTGTGTTACCGGTTGGCTGCCCTGTGGTGGCTGGCACCAACACTGGCCTATGGTGGTTGGCCAAGGGGGGGGTTGGCTGGCTGGCTAGCTACCGGTCAGAGGATGATGTCGTGCTGGCTGTCAGTGCACTAGTCGGTGGTCGATTGTGCTCCTGTCGATCGACATTGAAAATGGAATGGTCGGCGTCGGGCTTGTCGGCAAGGTATTGGTGGTTTCCAGTGCTGATGGTTGCCGGTACTGGTGGCTACCGTAGGCTAGCACTGACAAGGTTGGTGGCCCAAACTTGGTTGCAGTAGTCACAATAGTATGAAGCTACTTTATTCATGAAATGCAAGTAATATATAGGATTACATAGGAATCTCACGTAGGTTAAGTGGTTGCAACAATCTGCCAAACATGGTCAACCTCTTAACTACTAGTTAACAAAATGCTAACTATGGATGTCCACTAACTGCTAGAAGACAAACAAGATATCTAACAGTTAACAACCATCTAACAACATGCTAACAACATGCTAACAACCTATTTCTAACATGGGCATACTATGCCTCACGTGAATACAAAGTGCATGAAATAGGAATAATAAATATAATAATAATAACTTAGGCTTAAGTGGATAAGCCTAAGTTATCCTCAACATTAGTGGTATTTTGGGAAGCATGAAAGCACTGGATTGCAAGAGGGTTTGCGTTCGAATCTCGACAGGTACATCGTGAGTTGTGTTGGTTAAGGCACCCAAGGTGCACATTATTTTTTCGAAAGTGGAAAGTGTGAGGATATTAAGAAGCACGGGGTTCTTCGTTAATCTCAGATGAGCGCTTGGCTTGTACGATGAATTTGGTCATGGCTAAGGCATACATTGGGTGTAACTTTGAGGGTTCAATTCCCTTCGAAGATGAGGTAATATTTTTGGTTTTAATTTTAATCAAATGCCTAAGTTGGAGGTATAAGGTTGTTTAGTGATTTGTGTTTGGAAATTTTTCTTTGTAATAGATTTGTGGTAGTTGATAATGATCATTAAGAATTATAAGGAGATTTTTGTTTTTATCTTTTAATAAAGTCTTAAATTGCTATAGTGGTATAATGGAGGGTTAAGACTTTGTGGGTATTGTGTTATTTTGAATTAAGGGGTTTTGTGATTATTATGAGGGTTTTGATTATTAATCAATTTGGAGTGCTAAGGTGTAAATTTGATATTATTTTTGTGTTATTTTTTGTTGAGAAAATTATCCTCTAACCCTTATTGAGATTGGCAAAGAAGTAATTATGAGTGTGGCATATTTGTGAGATCAACTACTTGTCAAGCAAAAAGGTATGGGAAAATTCTTCTTTGTTTTAGTTGATTTAATGGGTAAATTCTTATCTGATCCTACTGACCCTCCAAAAATCATGTTTTTTGGACCAACTCCTCCATCTAGTGCCCCAAAGTTAGCTTTTAGAATAGGTTCCCGAGTTTGTTAGGTTTTTTTGGTTGTTAGAAGTTTATTATATTTTGTTATACCTTAAGTTGAGACCTAATATTTTAAAGTAAGTTTCATTATTTTAAGAGGGATGTGTGCACCGAATTTGGGTGCAATCCAACTCATTTCTATTTTTAGCAGTTTTTAGAAAAAATATCTATTTTTAGCAGTTTTTTAAAAAATATGTTTTTATGGTTTATTTAGGGTTTCTTTGGTTTTTGGTTTCTATATGACGTATTGTAATATTTTGTAGAAGGGGTGTGAATTCAAGAATGAGAAGAATATCAATTTGTAGTTTTCTTCCATTATTGCATTTGTGTTATGTGATTGGAGTCCATCTCGTTGGTCTCTTGTAGTTGTGTTTACACTATGAAGGCTCATAGTAGTGATGCATGTGATGATTCTCCATAGAAAATAAATAAAAATGGGTTGAAAAATACTCTTGAAAATTATTCAAAGTTTTTTATTATGTAAAAAATAATTGTATGAAAATCAGTATATATGATAACAAGAACATTGATAACCCTAGATATGTTTTGAAGCCTTTAAATACTAATAAGTATTATGGATATTTTAATAATAGTTTCAATTATGATGATATACTATTTAAAAATAGTATAAGAATATAGAATAACAAATATAGAATTAACAAATTCATAACAATGATAAGGGATGTTAATTTAATAACACAAAACTATGAAGATAAAAGTGTGATAGGTACATGTAACAACTACTATTAGTATTGGGATAGATAGGTACCACTTGAATAAAGATAAAGATAAATTTTAAAATTATCTAGAAAGAATGCAAGAACAAAAGTCACTACAAGAGTCAAATTAGGAAGACAAAAACCAAAATGAAATATTGAAAACATACCAAATAATATAATATAGGGGTTGTTGGATTTTATTACATTATTTGGTACCTTGCAAATACATTGCAAGAACCTTATAAATATTTTGTAAATAGTTTGAGTCTAGAGTCTTGTAAATATTTTTTAAATATATGGTGCTTGAGATGGAAAGTGGATGTCTTCAACCTTACATGTAGCAACACCCTTTCATTCTCTTATTAGCCCAATGCTTCTTGTCAACTATTGATCATTTGCTCAACTCTTTCCTTCTTAGCTTTCTCCAGCTAATGGTGGCTCTATCCAATGCTTCTTGCTTTGCTTTCTCCAACTAATTATGGCTCTCTAATGCTTATTGATTACCTTAATCTAGCTAATAGTGGCATTCTCCAATGCAGGTGGTTCCAAGGTACTTCAATTATGATGGTTTGAAGAAGTTTGTTTTATCCCTAATGTTGTTCTTCTTCCAAACATTATATAAAATTCACTTGGGTAATAATATCCTTACTTGCACCTTGATTTCACTATTTTCCATTATGCTATTTCTCTTGCAAATATTGTGTTAGACTTGCCTTTCTGACATGGCTACGCTTGTATAGCTTGTTCTTCTTATGATGTAGATTGACTTGCACCATCAATGTTTCTTGATATGAGAGCGATTGATGTTGAATCCTATGGATCGAATGCTAGTTTGATGAGACTTTTTTTGGCTCTCTTCTTAATTTCGAAATGGCTACTTGAAGACTATGCTTTGTTAGCCATTGTAATATCTTTTAGAGGTTGTATATTTTATCCTTATTGGTTGCCTTCAAAAGGACAAGAATTTTTCTTCTCATCTAATGTAAATATCCCTATAATAGTTAATAGATAACACCTTAACTTGCACAAAATATTTAGGTCGTATGTATTCTTCTCCAAGTTTCTAACTTCTTTGATGAAGTGGCTTCTTGAGGGTAGATATTAATTTAATAACAATAACCTTTAACTCACTTGCTTGAATACTTTACACTAATAATTTCAAGCAACTAATATGAACTTCTTTTGGTGACTTGCTTTCACCAAGATATGTTTCAGGTTTTGTGTGCTCAATAGTGTCCTTTGAGACTTCAACTTAATATTGCTCATGCACTAATTATCACCTTTGAACAATATATAATGCACTTAAAAATATCTCATAAGTATAACTAGTATAGTGCACTATTAATCTCACCTTATTGCTCCTTAAAGATATCTTGTAATATGTACTAGTAACAACTCTAAAATGCACTATAATATCTGCAACTCTCACTTAGGAGTAATATCTTCTAGATAATAGGAAGATGATATTTTTATTTCTATTAAAATTTATCTAACTCCTATTTTAATGTGTAGGTATTGACCCTATAAGAAACTATTTTCTGCACTCCCTTGAAGAATTTAATATGCAACCTTCTATTTGTAACTTTTAAACCATAATAAGGTGCCTAATGGAACTTGATAACAAACCAAATAATTAAATTTTAAATAATAAATATTCTTGCACCCAATTTTATTACCTTAATGATCTCTATAGATTAATGACTGTGAGGTGATTAGATTCACCTTATTGCTACCTTTTATGGGATGAACTTGTAGCTCTTATTAACTATCCAAAAAAGTTCTTTATTTCACCTATTTGTAGCTTTGAACCTTCTCTAACTTTTTACCTTGAGAATATAGTTTGGTAGCTTCAAATTTCATTTGTAATGCACTCTATAAATATGATTTTTTGTAGCTAGTAATGTTGTCCTAAATTCTACTTTATTGCTGACCTCAAATATGAAAATTTTAGATTGCAAAGTAGTCAATCTCTCCAATAAAATTTTTTCCTTGAATCTCACAAATTTGGTAGGAAACTCCTCTAAATTGTATTTGAGAGTTTCCTTCAAGAACCCTTTTTTTTTTTTTTGTAGAAACCAACAACCCCCTATCTTTAAAATGACCTTCAAGCCTTAGAAAGAAATATTCAAACCTCACAATTTTTGTAGTTTCTTCAATCTTATTTTCCTTTTTTCCTCCTTGTCAAACTCTGACTTCAATCTAGGTGTTCTTCTCAAGATTTTGAAATTCTTGAGGTCTTCACCAATATCCTCCAAAATTTGGCAAGCTTCTTGCCCAATATATCTCTATTTGGGCTTGTTTTTGGATAGCAACAATTATCCCAAAATATTCCTTTATCAGGAACTTCTCCTTGGTGGTAAATTTCTCCAATGAGTTCTCCTAGGAACTCCTTCAATGACCTTCTATGAATATCTTTCAATGAGGCTCACCAATCCTTCTCCTTGTTTCTCCTTGAGATATTTTCTCTAAGGTCTTCACTCTCGTACCTTCTCTAGTCTTCCCAATGAGACATTTTCTTCAATCTTATATTGTGGAAGTGTTGGAAATGAGGTCGCCCTCTTGGATCTTTGAAATCTACTACTACTAGTATTTGGAAATGGATCTTTTCTAGTCCTTCTCAATCTCCAATCATAAATATTATAAATTCTTCAGTGAGACCTTCTATGGGTCTCTTCAATTTCTTCAAGGTGAATTCTTCAATATTTAATGGAGATCACCAACCTCCAATATTATTTTTGACTCTTCTCTAGAGTCTCTGCTTCAAATTTGCAACAAGGCTCCTATGGATTTTTCTTATTATTCTCTCTATAGGTCTACAATATCTAGCAATGGGAGCTTTTCTATAGGCCTCCAAATCTTCAATATTCCATTTGTTGCTTCTAGTGTTGGATTGATTCCAAAGAATGTATTCTTCCTAGGTATTTGTAGGAAGCTTCCCAACTTTATTTGAATCTCATTTTCTAGAAATAAATTATTAGGACTATAATGGATTGAATTATAAATTGAAAGATAATCAATATTCACTAGTTGATTTGTAAACCTAGTGGAATCAATGTTGAGTCCTACTATTCACGAGTTTTTTTGCAACTTTGTGGAAAGACTCTAGCCAAATGCACTCTCAAAATTTTTGAAAATGAGATATTTGGATTCCTATCAATATCACTTATGGCTCTTCCTATTTCATATTAATCTGTTATGTACTATTCCTATTTTGTAATGAGTATATGATATCGTAAATGCAACTAGAATATGCAAAATAAGCAAGCTATGATATCTATATGATAATGGCACTATAATATGCAGGAAAACTATAAGATAAACTTTGGCAATAACTTAAAAATATGTCATTCATTAAAGCTGATGAAAATAGTACTATGCAGTATGATGGATGAAATGAACACTCCATAAATTATTCTTAAGGAACTACATTGTACTCATAATACCACTATTCTATTAACTCTCTATTATATATGTTACCACACACGCTATATCCTCTACTATCCTGATTTCACTCACTATAAGGCCTATATATAAGAAGATATATTCTTTGGTCCTTACTCTACCTATGAATATTCATCTACCTTTCTTATGACTCATGTACAAGTGGACTGCTTGTACATTTACATCATTGTATATTGATACTCGCTCATTTATTTCATTCCTTGAAGTAACTACTTAACTTTACTCTAAAGTAAACTCCTACTCTAGCTGCATACCCAAGGTGGTACATTGACATGTACCCAATAATTTAATATAATCTAACATTATTTAGCCAACACCCTATTATTTTATATAACATATTCATACTTCCACCAAATTTCTTAGATTATGAATACAATAAGCACTTCCAAGGAACTTGATCAATGGGATAGGTGTAATGACCATGAATTAGAATAGAAAAAGGACATGGGAGAAGAGGATGGTAAATCACATCGATAATTAATGGTAGGATTAATTACAAAAGGATATTGTATCTTAAATGGTGGTAGAAGTACTATTGAGAGTGGTATGGAAGTTGTGGTGCAAGGATAAAATATCATATATGTAGAGGATGTCAAATGGATGATTTTGGTTTTTTTTATTCGAAATGAAAGAGTCCTTTATTACTACATGATATAAGGTAGAGGAATCAAGATGTTATATTTATAATATGCTATATTTTGATGCATACTTCTTCTATGTTGAGGTTCAAATGAATTATTAGATGCCTATTAATTTTTATATAATGAATGTCCTAATTTATGGTTAGATAATAATACAATGTTATTAATAATAGAAAAAATAAATGATTATTTTGGGATTAAAATATTCAATTACCTTATACATACATATATATTGGATTGAAATATGTCTACCCTATACTGTATTATGACTATGTTACCATAGTATTTCAATAGGCCATATAACATATTACAATAACATTATGAAAATTATGTATATATCACCTAACAATATCTAAACCTTGGTATCCATCTTTAAATTGGATACACTATGATAGTATAAATTAAAATAAATCATGAGTGCACATTCCTTTTTGCATGGGACCACAATCAAGATCAAGGGGATATTTATGAGGCCTAATGATCTAATTTTATGGGTATATTAAACATACACATAGGTTTTTATGATCTTAATCCTATCCTATAATACCAAGTCTTGATTGTGAAGATGTAATGATGCATGTGTGAACATGATATTAAATTTTAAAATCCTATGCTATGTGATTCTTTACTTTGAATACTTGCACAAAATTAATAAACATTATTTTTCTTTTGAGAAAGGGTCTAAGGAAAAATGCAACAAAATAGATCTACCCTAGGATGCAACAACATGCACATTGCTTTCATTACCTAAATGTAGGAAGAAAAAAATATTTGTCCCCTTTTTATTTATAAAAGAAACTAACTTCCTATCCCCTTGCATAAACTTTGTTACAAAACCCAATAAGAAGGTTACAAAATTATAAATCTAATGCAAGTACACTATGATAGTAATGAATAATAATTTGATCTTATACCTAATGCTTTGAATTATGCCTATTGTTACTACTTTAGTAATTTTGTAATTAAAAATACAAGTTTGATCCATTTTCAAAACCCTTCATAAAAATTATTTCAATGGTTACAAAAAAATACAAATAACCTAAAATTGATAATCTAAGGCTGGAACTAAGTAGAATAAAAAAATTTAGTACCTAATTTGGAACCAAGACATAGGTGCCATAGGGTGATAGAAGTGCCACAAGATGATACAAGTGCCACAAGGTTATAGAAGCATTATAGGGTGATGGAAGTGTCATGGGATGATGGAAGTACCATGGGGTTTAGATAGAACTACATGATGTCATCATAGGTGTATGCCACTTTTGTCCATGACTACAAAAAATAAAACCAAATATAGAAATAAAAAATGAAGGATCAATGCATAGGGGATTTTCTAATTTCAACAAGAAATAACTGGTTTCTTGGCTTGAAGGATCAAACGACTATTTTATTTTGACAATGATAAAAATAGGCATAACATAAGTGATCCAAAAATCACTAATAAAAGAAAAATGAATGCAAAATATGTAAACTAAATTAAAAAAGGTTGAATATGCTCAAACAGGAGTAGACACCACCTAGATTTGTGGATTGCCTCTTCTCTGATAAAAGGGATTGTTGAAGGATTTCTTCCTGATTTGTCTGATAAACCTTTCAATGCTAATTTTACACTTAGTTGTGTGTCAAAAATGGATCCAAGGTGTAAGAAACCATGATATTTCAAGGAAATTGTAACAATATATGAATGGAAATAAGAAATTCTTGTTGAGATTATGGTAGGGGGAAAGTACCTACATAAACATTAATCCTTTCATGGATTCCCCAAGGGTGGTTTTATAGATCACCAAAATCCTTGGAGAATCTATGCCAAAATTAGAGGTGGTATATTTAGGTGAGTTTGTAAGATTTATAGAATTATTGGAGAGTTTGCATGGAGATAATTGGTGTGATTGAAATTTTACATGGATTTAAGTTTTTTGATTAGAATTTTACATAGAATTAAGTGGTTTTATTGCATAAATTTCCATATTAATGTGCATATATTTGATTGAAAAGATGATATTCAAAGGTAACTAGTGATTATAGGTAGTTAAACCACTAAAATTAGTTTTTGCAACAACAATACGAAAGCAACATTGTAGTATAGAAATACTAAGATGTTTTTCATGGTGCTATCATCCATGACCTTTGGGAGGTAGGAAAAATCAAATAACGTGATTGAAAAAGCACTACATGATGACAAGTGTGTCATATAAAAGCATCATATAGAAGTGTCATAGTGCTTTTGTAAAATTATGGTACTTTTCTTTTCATGAATTTTGGGGTACTAGTCCTTAGACAAGTATAGGCATGTTCATACTCATTAGAAAGATTTTTTGAGGCCATTATAATGGTACTAATTTTATAAATTTTGGGAATATTTTGAGAAGTTTTTTAAATACCAAAGGCCATGCTACTATTTACCTTGAATTTGGGTATGAAAAAGTCTAATTGGTTTCATTTGTTCATAAAATTGGTTGGAAATGCTAATAAATATTTTAATGGTTAGGTAGAATGCAAGATTAGGTGTCTATGTGTTGCCTATTTTTGATGCCTTTATTATGAAATAAATTCATCAAAAACCATTATAAATGATCCAATTTTTGCATTAGGGAAAAGGTTCTTGTTTTCGTAAAGTCAAATTATCGTATGAAGATTAATATTTAGTTTAATCATGTATTATTATGATCCATCAAGTTATAGAGAAAAAAATGCACTGGACTAAGGAATCTTGATTGAGTCTTAACCCACAATAAAGTGATGACCAAGATTTAGTAGTAGAGCATGAAAATAAAATATATAGAGATATAGAGAGAGGTGGGGATGTTTTAAATTTTATAAAAGTTAAAAAGTATAAAAAAGGTAAAAGTAAAAAATATGAGAAAAATGTAAAGAGGGGGTATATAAGGGAGGGGAGGGGTGAAAGGGGATCATCTTAACTACACAAAAGGAGAGGGAGAGAGTGTTTTGAGAGGAAGTTTTGAGTGACAATGGTGCAACAAGGGTGGATGAGATATTGCATCGATGTGATTTAAGTACCATAGCTAGGAGGCAACGTAGTGGCCCTGGTAAGTCATTAAAACTTTTATACTTTTAAATTTTTTAAGTGGCCCTAATAAGTGACAACAATTTTTCTACTTTTTCATTTTTGTTGTCTAGTTTGTTTTCATGGCATTTTTGTATGGTGAAGGATTTTTTTTGACTTTTCATGCCTTGAGCAGTTTTTTTTTGTATTTCATGTTTGAATGAGAATTATCATGTTTATACAGTGTTTTTCCATTTTTATAATGCTTGTGCAGTACTGACACATGAAGCTATATGTCCATAGGTCGCATTCACCTCCTTACAATGCTATTACAATTGTATTGTGCTTTTATGAGTATATGCCATGTTTGTGCAATAGGTTCATATGGTATTTTTTGCATCTATATAACATGATTGTATAGTGTGTTCATTATATTCTACTCCACTAATACGGTGCTACTAGGTCATATGATACATTCATGGGGTATGCATATTTTAATTTTTATCTAAAACTAGCATTTTACCATTTTTAGTTGATATACGCCTATAAGGCAGTCCTGAAGTGCTGGTAGAGGCAATAACATGCACTAGGGATTATCTAGGGTTTCTTATATGAGACTGACTATTATTTTTTTCAATACTAGGGTTGTACCAGATAGCCTAAATACCAAATATAGAGCTTGATTATGCTCAAATGATGATGTTAGTAGAGTAATGGTACTCAAATATGAGTATATTTCATATTTAAATAGGGTAGATGACAGTTTATTTGTGGAGGATATTATAAATACCAATAAGGCATGTGGTAGTCTAGATTGGATATGATCGAAGGCATTATCTATAGATGTTGACAAGGTGAGGAATTTTCAATGATATGATCTAGTTTTGACATCAATGCCATATTTAGAGTAGGTCATTTGGTCATTTGGATTGATAGAACATGCTTCTATGTGTATTAGTACTAGGATTCCTAGTGGGAGATATGAGGAGGGTGATTCATTAGGGATGGGGGAGTCTAGTAACATACATGATGCATTCTTAAGTTGTATTTACATGGGGAAGTGATACTAGGGTAGCTATACCAGATGCTTCATTGGGTGATGTATAGATGATACCAATATTTGGTACACTACACACTATTATATATTTGGGCATGGGGAGCACATGAAAATCATGTGACCACTAGGTATCCTAGGGACAATAGATGATTGATAGATGTCTAGTTGTAAACTCTACACTTAATTATCAATCCAGGGTGAACAATTTAAAGAACAGTAATCCAATATAGATTATACCATAATGATTAATCTTAGACTTAATTCTATTTTTCTTAGTTTCAGGTTTGCACAAAATAAAAAAAGTTACAAGAAAATAAATTGTGCTAAATTATAATAAAATGCAATTTTATGATTTATGCTAATTAAATGCTATGTAGATTTATTAGTGTGGATCCATGGGAAACCTATTAATTTAACTATCTATTTTTACCTTATAGTCTAAAATGATGCAGTTTAATTTAATTGATAATTTAAAATTAATTCTATGTATTAACTAATCATAACCTATTTTAGGGACAAGAGAATAGGGACTACCTATAGGAGTGGGCCCTGCATCCTAGTAGATAGTGTAAATATTTCTCCCCTAATCTATTTTACTTTAGTAACTAATGTGCATTAAAACTACTAACATTATTTTAATTCATGGATGCAGGAAAATACAGTAAAGATTACATAAGTGAATAAATCATAATGAAATCAATGATACAGTTACCATATTCATGATGAAAAGTGTTGTTGCTTTATTGATGAAAATTTAAATGTAAAGGATCTCAAACATCAAGCCTTCAAAATTGAAGAAATTGTATACAAAGCATTTGAAAATTAGATATTAGAACTTTTCAAAGGTCTCTTACCTGTATTTTATAATATCTCTTGGACATTTTCAATGAAATTCTTCTACGTATTTTTCCATGTTTATTATCAACTTGATGATTCGAATACTAACCTTATAACAATAATAATCTAAACTAATACTATTTTGTAACCTCCTTAGACTTTGTCACAATCATGATGGTCTAAGTGGTAAACTGACAAACTAACATAACAAAAGTTCTTAATTTGAATAATCTAATGACGCAACAATACAACTATTTATCCTTCATTTTAGAAAGAGATAAAATAGGCTTGCATCTAATTCTAAACATCTTAACCATGTAATAATATTACACCTTTCTAATAATAAATTTATATAAAAACTTAACCAATATAAAATCTCATTTAAAATACCAACATGTAAGTTAGTTGTGCTGACTATATATGCTACATAATGATGCTACGTTGTTACTAGATGTACCATAACAATGCATTAGATAGTTTGACTTGGTCAATATCCTTTTTGTAATGCCTTTCAATAGGCACTTTCTATAGTAGTATTTCATAGCTATTTTATATAATACCTTTTTATAGCATTCATCCATGAGTATCCTTAGCTCATCATTCTCATGGCTGGTTTGTCCAAGCTTGTCATATGGTATGTGCCTTGCCACATCATTTCCTGTGAAGCTCCTACAATGTTCGCCTATCGAAAACACACAGAAACTTGCACACTTTTGCATAAAAAACAAGCAGAAATCATTTCATTGTTAAAATAAAATTCATTTATAAATCATATAGATAAGACAAAATAATCATTAAAATACATTTGTTTTCATAAATTTACAATTAAAAAATATATTAAACTTGAAAAAAATATGTACGGTTTTAACACTCATCATTCCCCATACAAAAGGAGATGCATGTCCTCATGCATACAAATTAATATTATAGTATGTCCAATGAAAAATTACAGCAAATTATTAGTAATCTTAATAGTTTTGTAGACATAGTAAATAAGACATTGCAATGTTAAGTAAATATTTTTTTAGGTATAAGTAAAACACTACAAACATTTTTAGAAATTGTTTGAGGAGTATTATCATTAAAGGTATTGTAAATTTCTTCAAATAAAATACTAAAATTGTATACATGAAATTTTTGCATTCATTCACGAAAATAAGTCTGCAAAAATAAAATACTGCAAAGTGAATATAACAATTGTTTTTAGATATGCAAAAGTAAAATACTGCAAATATAAAGATGAAATAATTAAGAACTTTTGAAAATAATTCAAATCAAATATCATCATGAAAGTCAAATAAATTTTTTAAATATAATTATGCAAGTTCATCAAAGGTCTGTTATGGCTTTTTGAATGTCCATATTTAACTTAACTTTAAGTCAGGATGAAACCTGCGTGGATTTTGGTATATTTACTGAAAAATTCCTTTCTCGCTTCACCTTCTGCACCTGTTCTTTGGACTCCTTGGGATAAAGTGGTTGTTCAACATATACTATCTTCGCATGATTGAACTCTATAGATCCTCCATCCTGTGACTCATACAATGCATCCAGTTTCTCTAGAGGAGGTGGTGGTTTAGCTGCTTGAATGACCCTGTTGATTACTTCATCTATATCGTGGGGCATATTGATGTTAAGATATAATATTATTTTAGGAATCCCTATTTCGATGGATTGTTTCAATATTTTAGGGTGGTTCTATTGAAGCAATTCATCAAATTGAATTGAGTTGTCTTCTTCAAGTACTTTGGTGAAATCAATAAGTTTGATAAAATTCATCAACTTCTTTGGATTTTTTCTGGGTGTAGAGATTTTTTTGGGAGATGTACTTACAATTACTGATTGGGTGACTAGATGAACCGATTTTACCACCCTATTCATAGAAATATGCTTGAGGATGGCAAGCTGGAGAGTAAGGTCACATCTCACTAGGGTGACATGCTCGGTAAAATTATTTTTGATTATATCCAACTTGATATGCAGTAGGGTTTGCTACATTTGGATATGCCCAATATTCTATAAAAAAGGATTTGATGTTTTTGGGTTCATATTTTGGTTGGATGTCTCTCATGTTCATTGATTTTTTGGAACATATATCTCATGTCTAGTCTTTCTTGCAAGTTGAGAGGATTTGGTTGGCTTGGAATGGGTATGGCATTTGTGCACAAGGGATTCCTCTTCCTTCCAACTCTCATATTTAGAAATTCCCTCAAAAAAACTATCCCTAGTAGATTCCATCTCACCCAAATCAAAATAAATATACAATTTGGACTCTTCTACTATGGTATCCCATGGAATCCCAATTTTAAATGCTTTATGTAAAACTATCAATTTTATCAACCCATGATGGGTGATTAAATGAAACTTGGGATTGTCTTTTGAATTCTTAGGTTGGACTCGAGTGATTGTGGCTTTTACATAGTGGTAGATAAATTAGAGGAGGTTTATTATAAAATCTTCATGCATAGGGTATTTTAAGTTTAGTGTCATCTTTAGGTGATAACCCCCACAATTGGACAATCTCTCTTCTAAAGTAAAAAAATTCATTCGGATTTTAGTTGCCTCCTATCATTTCATAGGAAGCGAGGAAGTACCTATGCCTTTAATGAACCCAAAATTTTCTTGGGTTACAATACACCTCTCCCCAAATTTTTCAACCATCTAGTTCACCCCTTTATTGGTAGACTTATAGTATCATTGGTTGACTTTGGAAAGACTTAGGACTTCAGATATTAGGTTGGTGATAACTTTAATTTTAATTTTACACACATGGGTTATAATGATCATGGAAAAACTAGTTCTCATGATGAACTACTTTACCACACCCTGGTCATGCGCTTGGAATTTCATTAGGGCATCCCACCAACGGGCTTCCTGAAATAATTTTTTAACATCACTAGGGTTTTGGGTATTGATGAACGAGGGTTAACTTCATTTGTGGAATGTAGTTCTAGGCATAGTGCTAGATTTAGTAGACAAGGTAGGGTTTAGTGGGTAGAAAGGTAATGTGGTTTGAAATAAACTATGGCCTTTGCTTAAAATTTTACCATTAAGTTGCTTTATATGAGAGATAAAAACCTATAGATGATTTTGATAAAATAATTACATGAATGGTTTTATAAAACAAAAGAACTCCTGTATAATTTGACCCTATGGGTTATAAAATAAAATAAATTCCTATCTATTTTGATCAATGAAAAAAAAAAATTAACATTGAGATTTGAGTAAATTGGCATGTACACACACACACACACACACACACACACATATATATATATATATATATATACAAAATTAAAAGGAAGTTTTCCTATATTTTGATATAGAAATGATTAAAAGGATTTTTTTTTTTTTCAAAATATACTTTGCAAAATTCAATTTTATAAAATTTCTCTATTAAAAAATATTCCTTATATCGAAATGGTTTCACCACCTTAATTACCTATATTCGTCTATTTTTCTACCATCGTCCGCTTTGTTTATTTCTTCCTTGATTTTTATCTGCAATTCCCTTTGTTCTTCGTCCGTTGCATAGTAATTTTTATCTATTGTGAAGTGGTTTCATCTTTCAGGTAGTGGTTTCATCTTTTGGTTGCACAGATAAGTTTTTGTTGAAGTTCTAGAGCTTTTGCTATGCAAACATAGTTAGGGTTAATTTCATTTTAGGTTTTTCATGCAACAAAAAAATGGATAAATCTTAGCCCTTCATTCCTCATCGATCAATGGCTCACAATTTTAATTTGTAATGCTCCTTATCATTATTTTTCTCGACCAAGTATAACTAATTACCATTTCCTCATGCACGGTGGTTAGTTGCTAGCTTATAGGTCACACAATTTTAATCAGAATCAATCTTGGCCCTTTATTTTCCCCTAATAGACAGTTTGGAATCACCATCTGTGGTGTATTCTCTCATTGTTCCATATGGTCAAGTATCAATGATTAACACTTGGACCATGAGGTGGTCGACTTGTCTAAATTTTTCATCTTTTAGTGCAATGCTTTCTCACCACCTTGCATGGGAATAAAATAATAAAATTAATAAGTCCAATATTTGTGTTATACTTTCGGATATGGAAGAAAATTACATTTAATTAATAGAACTTATACCCCTAATTTGCTTACCCTTTGAATTCGCACATGTGTAACCTCTTCATTCAACGTCTATTTCCAAGCCTAACACATGTATCTTCTTTGTTCGCAAACAGCTTTCTCATAATGCTTTCACCATATTTTAAATTTAAATTTTATAATCACCATACAATGTCTTGTTTACAATCTACCTCTTGGTCATGAATATCCATGTAATCCATTCGTACCCATGCTTTTTTAGGTTTTCATGTAATCCTCCCCATAGATTGGTGGTATTTTCTCCATGCTTTACCTTTCTATTGAGGGTGATTAATTGCAGCATGTTCACACTATTTTTTTTTACCAATCATAAGTGTGCATGATATCACTTCATGCTCCAGGTTGTTGAGCAAGGTGCAGCGATGGTATTGTCATTGTCGTCAACACAGTCAGATAGATCAGTTGATGCAGTGGACAGGAGTTTAAAGGTTATTCAGAGTATGAATAGTGAAGTTAAATTCTTATGAGTATGTATTTGATGTTTGGGTGAAGTTGTTACAAGTTGTCCAAGAAGACCAAAGTGACCCATATGCTAAAGAAGCGAAAAAGCAAAGAAAAAAAGTGTCGCGATATTGTGACATGTTGCATTTTTGCGGCCAAAAGAGAAGCAAAAAAGCAAGGAGAAAAAATGTCATGATATCACGATATGTTGCATTTTTGCAGTCAAAAGAGAAGAGAAAAAGTGTCGCGATATCGCAACATGTTACATTTTCGCGGCCAAAAGAGAAGCGAAAAAGCAAGGATAAAAGTGTCGCGATATCGCGACATGTTGCATTTTCACGGCCAAAAGAGAAGAGAAAATGCAAGGAGAAAAAGTGTCACGATATCGCGACATGTTGCATTTTCACATCCAAAAGAGAAGAGAAAATGCAAGGAGAAAAATTGTTGCGATATCGTGACATGTATTTTCACAGGCCAAAGGAAAGAGAAAGAGCAAGGAGAAAAAGTGTCACGATATCACGACATGTTATTTTTTCGCAAGCCAAGGAGGGAGAAAAAGTAAAGAGAAAAAAGTGTCACTTTATCTCGACATGTTGCATTTTCACGGTCCAAAGTGAAGAGAAAATGCAAGGAGGAAAAAGTGTTGCGATATCGTGACATGTAGCATTTTCGCGGTCCAAAGCAAAGAGAAATATAGAGAAAGAAAAAGTGTCATGATATTGCGACATGTCACATTTTCATGACTCGAAAATGGCAGGAAGGAAGAGAATGAAAAAGTGTCGCGATATCGCGACATGTCGTATTTTTGCGACTCGACAAGGGTAGGAAGGAAGAGAAAGAAAAAGTGTCGCGATATCACATGTCGCATTTTCATGACTCGGAAAGGGTAGGAAGGAAGAGAATGAAAAAGTGTCGTGATATCATGACATGTCACATTTTTGTGACTCGGCAAGGGCAGGAAGGAAGAGAAAGAAAAAGTGTCACGATATCGCGACATGTCACATTTTTGTGACTCAAAAAGGGTAGGCAGGCAGAGTAACAAAAGTGTCACGATATCGCAACATGTCGCATTTTTGCGACTCAAGAAGGGTAGGCAGGCAGAGTAACAAAAGTGTCGTGATATCGCAACATGTCACATTTTTGCGACTCAAGAAGGGTAGGCAAGTAGAGTAACAAAAGTGTCATGATATCGTGACATGTTTTTTTGTGACTCAAGAAAAGCCTCAAAATAGAAACAAACAGTCATTAAAAAGAAAATGAATAGTCATGAAGAAGAATATGAACAGTCATCGAAGGATAAAACAAATGCATGCACAAGGGAAAAGAAAATGAACAGTCAAACATGCAAAGAGAAAACGAACAGACATGCAAAGAGAAAAATGAACAGTCATGATCGAGAGAACGAACAGTCATGGTAAGAGAACATGGTGTCAATTATTTTCATGTGACGTGTCACAAAGAGAAAGGATGATTATAAAAAGAGTCTTGCCTAGAGAATTTAGTGAGCTCTTGGGATAAAATTGTCACGGATTTAATCTTGCGAAGAGAGCGACAAGTACGTGAGAGGAGTGCAAGAGGTGAGCGAGAGGTGATCAAGAAGGGTGTGTGTTGTGTGAATTGTGGGTGATGTTGAGTAAGCAATAGACCAGTCAGGGTCTTGTAAAAGTGAAGGCACTTATATGTCAATCTTCTAGTTTTAGAATTGAAGTCCAAGTTGGTTCTTGGCATCAGGGGTTGGTGCTCCTTCCAGTTGGTCTTGGTAAATCGGGGTTGGTGCTCCTTTCTTGGTGCGGATAAATCGGGGGTTGGTGCTCCTTTACTTTGGTGCGGGATAAATCAGGGGTTGGTGTTCCTTCCAGTTGGTGCTGGTAAATCAGGGGTTGGTGTTCCTTTCTATTGGTGTAGATAACTTAGGGGTTGGTGCTCCTTTCTGTTGGTGCAGATAAATTAGGGTTTGGTGCTCCTTTTTATTGGTGCAAATAAATCAGGGTTTGGTGCTCCTTCCAGTTGGTGCTGGTAAATCAGGGGTTAGTGCTCCTTTCTGTTGGTGCAGATAAATCAATGGTTGGTGCTCATTTTTGTTGGTGTAGATAAATCAGGGGTTGGTGCTCCTTCTAGTTGGTGCTGGTAAATCAGGGGTTGGTGCTCTTTTTTGTTGATGTAGATAAATTAGGGGTTGGTGCTCTTTTTTGTTGGTGCAGATAAATCAGGGGTTGGTGCTCCTTCCAGTTGGTGCTAGTAAATTGATTGTAAAGTTGTTGCTTTGCAAAAGCTAGATTTGGATGGAAGTCCAAATAGTCAATTTTTGAGGAGTAGCCAAATTGGTGAACCTTAGTACATCTTATGTTGTGTGATGCTCTCTTGTTATATTTTCTTTATTGGGTTTTAATTTTTCATTGTTTCGGATTTAAGATTTGAAGATTTATTTTTTTAAGAGTTACACTGATTCACCCCCACCCCCTTGGTGTTATTTTGAGACTAACAATTGGTATCAGAGTCAATTTTCCTTATTAGGCTAAATCAGCTAGGGTTGATCTTGGATTAGTATGCAATGGGTAAGAAGAATAGATCCTCCTAAAATAAGGCATCTCAACCAATTTTAGTTCCTGTGGAAGAGAAAATTGAACTAGAAAAGGTTGAAGGAGTGAATTTTGAAGTATGTGATGAAAACCTTGAGGCTGAAGTATATTTAGAAGGTGAGTTGATTGCTGCACTTGAAGAGTTGAATATAGAAAGGAAAAAGAACAGAATACTGTCCAAGAAATTGGAAGAATATGGGGATAATATTGAAGATCTCTTCTTACAAATTCATAAAGCCAAAAAAATAGAAGAAGCCTTGAAGTCACACGTGGATAATAAAGTCGATGTATGTAGTAAATGTGAAAATAAATATAACAAAGTTTTTAGTGATCTAAAGCTGCAAGTAGAAGAGTCCAAAAGGATTAAAGAAACTCTTAGGTCACAGATCAATGAGAAAGAGATTTTTTTCTGCAAACAAGAAGAGGAGATTGTTTTATTGAGGAAACAACTAGAAGATGCCAATACAAATCTCAAATTTGAGAAGAGCACAGAGTTGCTAGATATAATGATAAGGCAACAAAGAAGCCCCATGTGTAAGCTTAGTCTTGGATGTGAAGCTGAACAACCTTCATTTTCTAAATTTGTAGAGAAGAAGAAGTCCACTATTGAAGGATCAAAGCAAGAAAATCTTGAAGCTAAATCTTCAAAAGGAAGAAAATCTCAAAGGAGATCTATAGAAAAAAAACCACAACAAAAGAGGTTCTATCACTCTCACTTTATTCATAATAATGCTTTTAATGGCTATTGTTTTAGATGTAACCATTATGGTCCCAAGGTAATTTATTGTGGATTGAATAATAGATCAAAGAGTTATGCTGGTAGAAATACATTTGTTATTTCGGTTGAACACCATGTGCAATGTTTTAAATGTAATGGTCATCGACACATAGCAAGGTTTTGTCCAAGAACTTTTGTATCTAATCTAAGGCAAGACAGTAGATTTCATCAGACGCAAAGAATGCAACACAAACAAGGAAGAAATCATGTGCATCAAAGAAAGGAAAATAATCATCCATCAAGGATGCACAAGAGACAACCACCCAAGAGAAATGTTCAAGTTCACAAAAAGGTTCAAAATAGGGATGTAGTTGAAAAACTCAAGCCCAAGTTCAAGAAAGGTTGGAGAAAGAAATAAGAGAGGAAATCATGTCTCCTTGGACTGAAGGAGATTACTCCTCTATTGCACTAAGCGACTCCGGGTAGCACATCCTCGTGGGGAGCAATCTTAAAGTTTTATTTTAATGCTCCTATGTTGTTTGGTTATCTGAGGATGAAAGGCAAGTAGTCAGGGGGAGTTGTCGTATAGTTGTTAAAGTGTATTTAAGTTCATGTAGTTGTTTGTGGAGGTAATAAGCCAGAGCATGAGACGTTGGCTTGACAGAGCCAGTTTTTTTATTATTGTGAAATCTCTTTGATGATGGCGGTTACAATAGTAGATAGTGTCAAACTGATGTGCTTTAGTAGAACAACATGGTGAACAACTAGGTTTTCGATGCAACAACTGATAGGCATTATTTGAGATAGAACATGCAGCACAGGTCGTCGTGTCATGGAAGCATAAGCTGGCAGGTGCTAGTTTTGAAGCCTGTAACATTCCCAATCTATAGATAACATAGAATCTATGTTGTGAGTATGTCTTGATTCATCTACCAATATCGAGGGAAGACTATGGTAAAGCTCTTCATGATTATTATGAAAATTATTGCCAACGTGTAGCTGGGAAGGTGTGCATTTCTTAACCAAAAATACAACACATCATTTGGTATCAGAGAGCATTAATTTTCTCTAAAAAAGTAGTCGTTATCAAAGAGATGCCAGAGTCAAAGAAAACAGTAGCACTAGCACCCAATTCGTCAAGAGTGCCAAGTGGCACATGCAAGGCAGAGACGTTGAGATAATAGTGCCCAAGTGGTGAAGCGCCAAGGAGGACAAGATGCCTATGCACCTAAGAAAGTCTTGCATTATTTGATGAATGCAAGATATTGCCCAAGGAATCCCTTGATCACAGCAAGGAGAAATGCTCCCTGGAATCGCATGAAGAACATTTGCCTAAGACATTGAGTAGCCCTAACATATGCCCTAACAAGAAGTAGAATACTGAGTGTTGATGACTGCATGTAGATTGAGGTTCCAATGCTAGAGGTAATGGTCCACTGTCAATACCTGTGAAGGTGATGAAAACATTCATGGCAGCTGTTAGAAACCAGAGAAATTGAACTGCACAATGGATGCGAGGCAAAGTCGTCAGTCACTGAGGAGATGGCAGTCAAAAGGATCAAGCTATACTAAATAAGTAAAAGCAAGATACAACAGGAATTATAATATGATGAGTAGAGATTAGAGTGCTTATCCAAGAAGACTTTATGATAGAAAGAGTACCAGTGGAGGTGCATTCTATCTTGGAGACAGGTTGGTCGCGTGGCACAGTAAGAAAACAGATTCAGTCTCCTTATCCACAGCAAAGGCAGAATATATTTCTACGACAACGTGTTGTATGTAGGAGAAAGTTGCGAAAGGTGAGGTTAAGTTGGATTTTGTTCCAAAAACAAAGCAAGTAGCGAATATATTCACAAAATAGTTGCCCAAGAAAGTCTTTGAGTACCTTCATAATAAATTGGGAGTGGTCACGTTTCCCAAGAATTGACTAGCTATCGGGATCACATTCTCAAGGGGAGCATTTGTGTATTTGTTTATCTTTTTGCTCATGTTTGTGATTTTTGCTAAGTGTAATAATTTTTTTCTGAGAATGTTGTGCATGGAATCAGGGGGATTTTACAGTAGCCCTTTTGGTATTATTGTCAAATGCAAAGAAGAGTTATAGGAAATTGCACAAGAGTTACAAGAAATTGCACGTGTGTTGCCAAAAATTCCAAAGGGGGAGATTTTTGAGCAAGGTGCAACGACAGTATTGTAATTGTTGTCAACACAGTCAGATAGATCGGTTGATGCAGTGGACAAGAGTTTAGAGGTTATTCAAAGTATGAACAGTGAAGTTAAATTCTTATGAGGATGTATTTGATGTTTGGGTGAAGTTTTTATAGGTTGTCCAAGAAGACCGAAGTGACCCATATGCTAAAGAAGCAAAAAATCAAAGAAAAAAAGGTGTCGCGATATCGCGACATGTTGCATTTTCATGGCAAAAATAGAAGCAAAAAAGCAAGGAGAAAAAGTGTCGCGATATCGCGACATGTTGCATTTTCGTGGCCAAAAGAGAAGAGAAAATGCAAGGAGAAAAAGTGTCACGATATCGCGACATGTTGCATTTTCGTGGCCAAAAGAGAAGCGAAAAAGCAAGGAGAAAAAGTGTCGCGATATCGCAACATGTTGCATTTTTGCGGCCAAAAGAGAAGAGAAAATGCAAGGAGAAAAAGTGTCGCGATATCGTGACATGTTGCATTTTTGCGACCAAAAGAGAAGAGAAAATGCAAGGAGAAAAAGTGTCATGATATTGCGACATGTTGTATTTTTGCGAGCCAAAGGAAAGAGAAAGAGCAAGGAGAAAAAGTGTCCGATATCGTGACATGTTGTTTTTTGGTGAGCCAAGGAGAGACAAAAAGAAAAGAGAAAAAAGTGTCGCGATATTGCGACATGTTGCATTTTCGTGGTCCAAATCGAAGAGAAAATGCAAGAAGGAAAAAGTGTCGCGATATTGTGACATGTAGCATTTTCACGGTCCAAAGCGAAGATAAATATAGAGAAATAAAAGTGTCACGATATCGTGACATGTAGCATTTTTACCACTCGAAAAGGGCAGGAAGTAAGAGAATGAAAAAGTGTCACGATATCATGACATATCGCATTTTCGTGACTCAGCAAGGGCAGGAAGGGAGATAATGAAAAAGTGTCATGATATCACGACATGTTGCATTTTCATGACTCAAAAAGGGCAGGAAGGAAGAGAATGAAAAAGTGTCACGATATCGCGACATGTCGCATTTTCACGACTCGGCAAGGGCAGGAAGGAAGAGAAAGAAAAAGTGTCGCAATATCGTGACATGTCACATTTTTGCGACTCAAAAAGGACAGGCAAGTAGAGTAACAAAAGTGTCGTTATATCACGACATGTCACATTTTCATGACTCAAGAAGGGCAGGCAGGTAGAGTAACAAAAGTTTTGCAATATCGCAACATGTCGCATTTTCACGACTCAAGAATGGCAGGCAGGTAGAGTAACAAAAGTGTCGCGATATTGCGACATGTCGCATTTTCATGACTCAAGAAGGGCAGGCAGGCAGAGTAACAAAAGTGTCGTGATATCATGACATGTCGCATTTTTGTGACTCAAGAAAAGCCTCAAAATAGAAATGAACAGTCATTAAAAATAAAATGAACAGTCATGAAGAAGAAGACGAACAGTCATCAAATGAGAAAACAAATGCATGCACAAGGGAAAAGAAAATGAACATTCAGACATGCAAAGAGAAAACGAACAGACATGCAAAGAGAAAAATGAACAGTCATGACCGAGAGAACGAACAGTCATGGTAAGAGAACATGGTGTCAATTATTTGCATATGACGTGTTTGACGAAATGCCTTCTCAAAATATAAAAAATGAGTTACAACTGGAGTTACAACTGTAGTTACAAAGAGAAAGGATGATTATAAAAGGAGTGTTTCCTGGAAAATTTAGTAAGCACTTGGGATAAAAGTGTCACGAATTTAATCTTGCGAAGAGAGTGAGAAGTACACAAGAGGAGCATGAGAGGTGAGCGAGAAGGGTGTGTGTTATGTGAATTGTGGGCGATGTTGAGTAAGCAATAGAACAGTCAGGGTCTTATAAAAGTGAAGGCATTTATATGTCAATATTCTAGTTTCAAAATTGAAGTCCAAGTTGGTTCTTGGCATCAGGGGTTGGTGCTCCTTCCAGTTGGTGTTGGTAAATCAGGGGTTGGTGCTCCTTTCTGTTGGTGTAGATAAATCAGGGGTTGGTGCTCCTTTCTATTGGTGTAGATAAATCAGGGGTTGGTGCTGGTAAATTAGGGGTTAGTGCTCCTTTATATTGGTGCAGATAAATCAAGGATTGGTGCAGATAAATCAAGGGTTGGTGCTCCTTTCTGTTGGTGCAGATAAATCAGGGGTTGGTACTCCTTTCTATTGGTGCAAAAAAATCAGGGGTTGGTGCTCCTTTTAGTTGGTGCTGGTAAATCAGGGGTTGGTGCTCCTTTCTATTGGTGCAGATAAATTAGGGGTTGGTGCTCCTTTCTATTGGTGCAGATAAATCAAGGGTTGGTGCTCCTTCAAGTTGGTGTTGGTAAATCAGGGGTTGGTTCTCCTTTATGTTGGTGCAGATAAATCAGGGGTTGGTGCTCCTTTCTATTGGTGCAGATAAATCAGGGGTTGGTGCTCCTTCCAATTGGTGCTGGTAAATCAGGGCTTGGTGCTCCTTTCTATTGGTGTAGATAAATCATGGGTTGGTGCTCCTTTCTATTGGTGTAGATAAATCAGGGGTTGGTTCTCCTTTCTATTGGTGTAGATAAATCAGGGGTTGGTGCTCCTTCCAGTTGGTGCTGGTAAATTAGGGGTTGGTGCTCCTTTCTATTGGTGTAGATAAATCAGGGGTTGGTGCTCCTTTCTGTTGGTGCAGATAAATCAGGGGTTGGTGCTCTTTTTTGTTGGTGTAGATAAATCAAGGGTTGGTGCTCCTTCCAGTTGTTGTTGGTTAATTGATTGTAAAGTTGCTGCTTTGCAAAGGCTGGATTTGGATGGAAGTCCAAACAGTCAATTTTTTAGGAGTAGCCAAATTGGTTAACCTCGGTACATCTTGTGTTGTGTGATACTCTCTTGTTATATTTTCTTTATTGGGTTTTAATTTTTCATTGTTTTGGCTTTAAGAGTTGACGATTTACGTTTTTAAGAGTTACACTGATTCACCCCCCCCCCCCTCAGTGTTATTGTGAGACTAACACAGGTTGTAATTTCTAAATTATATTCATGCAAAGGTTAGAGAGCTCGGATCATTAATCCAAACCTTCTACACGTGATTCCCAAAGTCAATTCTTGATCGTCCAATTATACTATGCGCCATTTTCAATGTTGAGTTTGTATTTTGATTTTTGTGATGTGATTCATAGGTTCGAATTTAAATGTTCGTGTCATGATGTTCATGGTAAAAATTTTAAGTACTCATGTGAATTTACCTTTTCATACCATAGTCATTGTAAAAATATATAATTACTGATAATTACCTTGTATGATTCTGCTTTGACACGTGTCGTCTATCTTGCGCAAATCTAAGATCGTTAATATTTATAATTTTTTTATGAAATACGCATTTTCAAAAATATGCTATAGAAAGAATATATAGAAAATATCTACAGAAACTATCTACTAAAAATATCTACAGAAACTATCTACGAAAACTATTTACAAAAATTATCTACAGAAAATGTCTACAGAAACTATCTATAGAAACTATCTACAGAAAATGTCTACAGAAACTATTTATAGAAACTGTGTACAAAAAATGTCTATAGAAACTATCTACTGAAAATATCTACAAAAAATTTCTATGGAATATACCTATGAAAACTTAATTATAGAGTCGAAATAATAATTTACCTGATTCATCATTTTTTCTTTTTCTTCCCCCCAAACTGTATCATGAATTTTGAATGAATCTTTTACTTGCCTCCCCCAAACTATATTTTTGGCTATATAGCCAAAATAGGATAGAGGGTTTTATTCTCTAAAATTTTTTTTATGACAATTCTTATATAAAAATAATTTTAATATTGTTTTATTTATTTAATTAATGATATGGGGGATTTATTTATGTATTATTTATCCATGTCAAGCCATAAAATAGAATTATAGAATAAAAAATCTTCTTAGAACAAAACTACTTATTACAAATAGTAAAGATATTATGCAAAATGTTACTACCTCCTTAGCTTCTGAATAGAAGATCCCATGGTCTTATTAACAAATCCTTACAATGTCCTAAAAATATTATTTTCTTGTTTTGCTTATTTTAGTTTCATTAAGGAGTTCCATATGAGGGATAAATAATGAATTTAAACCTGATACCAATCATCAATATTTACAAAATAGATCTTCGTCAAAGGTTTAAGCACATTCAAAACTTGTTTTGGAAGAGAAAAATAGTATAGTGATTCTGGTATCATCTTGATGGTCCTTTTCAATAGAAATGTGCATCTATTTGCTATTCTTATAGGGGTGCAAATATTTGGGTAATTGGATTCTGAAACACTCTATCAAAGTCCTTATGGGAATAGTAACCCTATCTTTACTGCTTTGTCCCTACAAGTGAATATTAAGGCTTTGGGAATTCAAGCCATATTTTGTAGGATGAAATGGACTATGATATATGTATGGCAGTGTAATAATGGTATGGAATGGAAACTTTCTTATAACTTTCTTTCCTTAGGTATAAATGATCTAGAGTTGTTTTACAAAGACTCAAACATACTAGTGATCTTAAACAAACTATCTATTCATCTCACAAATCGATACGATATTAAGGTTATCCTAGTGGTTTCAAGTATCTTAAGGACTAGTTGTGTGTGTAGTGAATGTTCATTTCTCATTATGAGTAAGGATCAATTAATACATTGGTAACTTATGCCAAAAAGATAGCTCATCCATGAGCATCCATAGATCTATCAAAATAAGGTCACTAATGTTACAGACTTGGTGCCACATGTAAGTATATCTTATTGCCAAGTGGGTTTTATTCAATCCATTACTGTAATGAGGATCACCCCATGATTTTCAAAATACTATGAATTCCAGGTATTCAAGCTCCTTTCCCTTATTTTATTGGATTTTATCTGGGATACTTGGTTATTTTTAGGAAGAGCAAGGGGGTTTTTATTGATTTTTTGGGTATTTTCTCATTTTTAGGAAGAGCAAGAAAAGTTTTATTTCTTTTGGGATACTTGCTCATTTTGAGGAAGAGCAAGGGAATTTTTTTTTAAGGGATGAAGGGGGAGCTTGTCCTTTTTCCAATTCCTTAGCTTTCTATGCCATGCACATAATTATATGAGCAAGGGAAATCATTCAGTTTAGGGCAATATTAACTCATGAGTTATTCTTTCCCAAACTTCACAATGTTTTTATTTGTTATAATGTGCATAGTCCAAGAGGAAACTTGATTGACCAGGAACAACCTATGACACTTAAGGATTGTTTGATTTTTAATAGAGATTGCTTAAAACACTAGAGGTAGTTGAGTGATTGAAAATACCTAGATTTTGTTTAGAAAAAAAAGTGTTATGCAAGATGTTGCAGTAGTTTCCCTACAATTTTTTGAATTGATTTGATCAAAAGAGGTGTCTCCTTTGGAGCTATTGAGACTGAATATTGATGAAAAATAAGATGAAAACATTGTATATATTGAAAGTCCATCATGAAACAAAGGAAGTATATTTAAAGAGTGATTTTTCATGATAATCTTCTTTCATTTGCCAAGTGGTATATTAGCAATAATATATATATATATATATATATATATATATATATATATTCAAAAGGAAATAGAGGTTGTTATTCAATAATAGTTAATTGCAATTTAGAAATGCATTGCAAATCAACTTGTTGCTTAAGATGGTGTATGAATTCTTCTTTAGATAATGACTTCTTGTAGAGTTTAATAATATACCCATTTACTAGTAATATTCTTGTTGAATCATCTATATGCTTAAGTTTAATTGTACCATTGCCAAACATTTTCTCAATATCAAAGGATCCTAGTCATCTTGTCCTTAAATTGCTTTGAAAATCTTGGTAGTGGGAGTCAAATAACACAACCCAATCTCTTGGTTGAAATTTTTGTGGTACAATGTGTTTATCATACCATTTTTTCCTTTGTTGTTGAGTTAATTTAGTCCTATGTAATACCTCTAGTCTTCTTTCATCTAGAATATTTATTTTTTCCAATCTAGCTTTTTGTGCTTGATCCAGGTTCATGTCAAGTTGTATCGCTATGCGAAGATCTTCTATCTCAAATTCAATAGGCATAATAGCTTGTTTTCCATAGACCATTTCATAAGGTGACAATCATGTGGTAGTTTTCCAAGATGTATTATATGCCCATACAACTTCTTTTAATATTTTTTCCCAATCAACCCTGTTAACAACTGCAATTTTGTAATGATATTTTGAACTTCTCTATTTTTAACTTCTACTTGTCCATTAGCTTGAGGGTGATATGGTGAAGTTTTTTTGTCTTTTATTTGATAGATTTCAAAATATATTTGATGAATTTGGATAGAAATTGTGATCCATGATCTGAAACTAGTTCTCTAGGTGCTCCAAAGTGTTGCATGATGTTTTCATAAATAAAATTAGCTAATGGCTCATCTTGTACTCATGGAAAGGCTTTTATTTCAACCCACATGGTAGCATAATCTCTACACACAAGTATATGTTTATTGCCTACACTTGGAGGGTCTATTGGTACAAAAAAATTAATTCCCTATTGCTCAAATGGCGTAAACATTATTTGTGGTACCAAAGGCATCTCCATTAAAGGTGTAGTTTTACTAGACCTTTGACAAGAATCACATCTATCAATGAATTTATAGGTATCTTTATTCATATAACACAAAAAGTAACTAGTTTGAAGCTTTTTACTAGATGTTATTTGGGTGACATAATGGCCTCCACATGGTTCTTTATGTGCTTCCAAAAATGATGTTATATACATATTCTTCTTGCACACATCTCCTGATTACTTGGTCAGGGCAAGATTTAAATAAAAATCCATTAATACACATATAAGGGGCACTCTGATGTATTAGTTTTCTATGCTCATGCACTATAAAATTCTGAGGCATTTTTGTTGTTACTAAATAATTTATAATATCAACATACCAAGGAGTGAAAATAGAGAGAGAAAACAAATTTTCATCCAAGAAATTATCAAGAATTAACTCATCATCATAAAATATTTGCATATGAGATAAATGATCTGCAATGACATTATCCTTGCCTACTTTGTCTTTAATTGTGATATTAAATTCTTGCATTAATAGAAGCTACCTAACCACTCTACCTCCTATTGTAGCTTTATTCATTAAGTATTTTATGGCAGAGTGATCGGTGTGAACAAATACTTCATACCCTATTATGTAATGTTTGAATTTATTAATAGCATGGACTACAACTAAGAACTTTTTTTTAGTAATTATGTAATTAAATTTAGTTCCATGCAAATTTCTACTCACATAATAGATATCATAACGTATTTTTGTTCTATATATGTTGTAGTACTACCCCTATTGCATATCCTTAAGCATCACAATATATATGAAAGGGCAATTCCCAATTTGGTCCCCTTAGGATTGGAGTAGTAGTCAATTTCTTCTTTATAAATTCAAAGGCTTCCTGACATGCTTCAATCCAATTAAATTTACTTTATTTGGTTAAGATCTAAGAACATGAGCAGTAAATTTTTTGAAATATTTAATGGATCTATGGTAGTATCTTGCATGTCTTAAGAAGCTCCATACCTTTGTTTATATTTTTGGAGGTTGGAGACATTGGATAATTTGGAATTTTGTAGGATCTACTTTAAAACCTTCATCAGATATGTAATATCCTTAAATAATGCCTCCTCTCATCATCATGAAATATTTTTCATGACTCAAGGAGAGGTTTTGTTCTTGGTATCTAACCAAAACTTTTTGTAAACTTGATAGAGTTTCTTCAAAGGTGTTACCACAGACTATGAATTAGTCCATATAAGCTTCTACACATTCATTAATTAAATCAATAAAAATAGCTAAGATAGCCCTTTGAAAATTGGAAGGTGAATTGCATAATCTAAAATATGTGAATTTATAAGCATATGTGCCTACAGGACATGTGAAAATTGTCTTTTATTGATCCTTTTCAGCTATGGAAACTTGATTGTACCCACTAAAACCATCCAAAAAGCAAAAATATTTCTTTTCATCCAAGGTATCAAAAAATTAATCAATGAATGGTAAGGGGAACAATCATTCTTTACCACTTTATTCAATTCCCTGTAATCCACACAAATCCTCCATTCACCAATATTTTTAGGGACTATTACTAATGGTGACACCCATTGGCTATCAAAAATTGGATATATAAATCATGCATTTAAGAGTTTAATTATTTCTTCTTGAAATACATATTTCATAGCTGGATTAAATATTCTTTGGGGTTGTCTTACTGGGTGGAAACATTCTTGAATAAATATTTTATGGGTACAAACATTTGGATGTATTCCTTTCATATCCCCATAGTTCCATGTAAATGCTAGTTGATGCTTCTTAAGCACGTCTATCAATTGTGATTCATGTATGCTTGTAATCTCATTACTAATTTTCAAAGTCCTATCTTTGATGTCTATTTGTTCATAATTTTTAGTATTTGCATATATCCCCATTATTTCATATTCAATAACATTTAAATTATAGTCGTAAGGTGTCAATTGTTGAGTTTGACTTGTACTAGCTTCATTATTGGCCATAGTAGGTTCAGATAAATAACTATTGTCTTGACATTGATCTTACTTTTTATCTCCTAGTAGCAATGATAATGGTCCCTCAATTTATTGTGGTAGGTGTTCACTCAAGAAATTGATTAATAAGGTTTGGATATCATCCAAATCATTAGATAAATCATATCATAGTATTTTTTTTTTTATTATTTGTGGAAAAAATCCCAAAAGGGATGCCACTTTCAGGTAAGACCCAAGGAGACAGGGGTATCGAAATCATATCATATTTTTTTTGGAAAATATCTATCTAATGTTGATTTAGGAAATAGGCTAAGGTCTTTAGTGTTCTTACCATAAAAAATAGTCATGTTTTCGGATCTGCAGCTAATGTAGGCATCAACTATTGCAATTCATGGGCATCCTAGAAGTAATGGATGCCCCCATAACTTCTTCTTGGGTTGTAAGACTACAAAATATATAGGTTATTGCCATGAACTTGCAGATACTATAATATCTTCTAGTTTTCCTTCTGGATTGATAGTAGATCTATCTACAAGTTGGAGTACTATAGAAGTTCATTGTAATTTGTGTACTCCTAAAGATTCTATTGTTTCCTTGGTCATGACATTAATAGTAGCTCCTAAATCGATCAAAATATTGTGTAAGGCTATTTTAGCAATATGGACTATGACTATAGGTATTCAAGGATCCATATATTTTTGTATTAATCTACCTCCAATTATTAGCTCAAACAATTGTTTGATAACTTGAATGGTTTGAGCCTCATTCTTCTTTTTCCTCAAAATTTATGTATATATTCTTGATTAATTTGGAATAGATAGGAATATCCTTGATAGCTTGCAAAAGAGGAATATTAATAGTGACGTTTTCTAATTCTTGAAGGAAATTGAAATTTGGTTTAGATGGCTCCTTTGGTATTGCTAGTATTTTAGGAAATGGTATTTTCATTCCTTTCCTTTGAGGAATTTGGATCTCTTTTTATTTTGCTAGAACATTTTATAGTAAAGCTTTCACATATTCTTTAGACCTTTCATCTTTGTTTACTTTTTCAAACACATATTTAAGAGGTTCTTCAATTTCTATGAGAGTAGCTCTAGTATTTTCTAATATTTTCAGATATTAATTGAATCTATTGGAAAGGTACCACATATATTGATCATGTCTCATTAGTTTCATAGACCTATTGAACAATTTTGTTACTATTAGGATTAGGCACTAGTTGAGATAGTAAAGGTGGTTGCTTAGGAGGATTTTTTACATTATTTTGAGGTGGAAGGAGGTTATTTTGAGGTTAATTTTGATGTGTTTGCCCCGTAATTTGATTTTGAAATTTTTGTTGCTGGGGCTACCCTTGAGACCAGCTAAGTCCTATCTGATTGTATTAGCCACTCATATTTGAATTATATGCATTTTGATTTTGTATAGCCATCCATGGAGGTGAATTTCTATATGGATTGAACATGAATTGAGCCTAAGGAGGCATGTTCCAATCTTGATTAGATTGATTCCAATTTATCCAACTTGGAGCATTTAACTAATAATTAGGTAATTGTTGGTTGGAATAGTTATAGTTTGACCAATTAGATGGACCATTAAATGGACCATTACTTCTTTGAGCTATAAAATAAACATCTTCTAGTTCTTCAACCTCCGGTTACTTTATAGGAGTTTTGATAGCCGAAATATATTTACAATTTTTGGTATTATGGTTCTTGTCACATATTTTACAACAAGTAAAGATGTTAGAAATGTTTCTAATGTTGAGAGGGTATTCCATCAAGTTGTGTTTCTTTCTACATATGTGACAATATATTTCTTCAATGCTTTACTCTTTTTATTTCATGTCCATGAGGTTGAGATATGTTTTTAATGTACTCAATAAATCAGTTTTGAGACTCTCTAGCATATTACCAATTTTAGCTCTTTTTACTCCCTCTCCTGATGATGGGTACCTATTACTTCTTTATGGCTAATTTATTGAATAATTCTTGACAATATTTACAATTTCTTCTAGTCCCATCTGATTAATATCCCCCTTTTCCATAAGGTTTAGTATGTCAATGACATATTCCTTTAGCCCTTTAATAAAAGTTTCTTTTTGAATTTCTTCATGCAATTCAATGTTTACTCTTGATCCCAAAAACTGGAATATTTTTAGATAATCTTCAAGGGATTCATCATCTTTTTGATTCATACAAAACAACTCAGCTTTCTTATCTCTAACTCTTCAATAATCCTGGTATCTTTCAAGGAATTTGTCTTTTAATCTATGTTCTCCATCCCAAAGGTTACAAACACTTTTTCCTAGACCCATTAAACATATTAAGGCTACATCCTTAAGTGTAGAAGGAAACAATCTTAATTTTTTCTCATTAGTGGTGTAAAAGTAGGTTTTGCATACCATTTCAAATTCAAAGAGAAATGCATCAGGATCCTCATGTGGTTTCCCATGGAAGGTAGGTAAAACAACAAAAGAGATAGGTTTTGGTTCCCTTGGTAACCTATCTTCAAAAGAAGGAATTGGAAAGAAAAAATTATTTCTTTGCCTACCCCCCCTTTGATTTTCTAATTCTCCATGATCATTATTCCTTTGCATTTTTTCCCTTCCATTTACTTCCCAATGTTCACTAGCTTGATCAGCCATGATTGAATATAATATTTCAAGAATTGGACCAGGTATAGGTTTAGAAAAGATAGATGAGGGATCTATATGATCATCAAACTCTAGTTTGGGTAGTAGATATGTTTTGGGATCTTGTTCTAGGAATTCAATATGTTTTTTTGATGATGTAGAATTTGTAGATGTTTGGGTTACAATTTTGGTTTCTTTTGACTCAGAAGTTTTATATTTCTTACTAATATTTATTTGGCAATTTGCTTCAAATTCAATAATATTAATAAATCTTCCCTTTGAATCTCTAGGTCTATTCATGAAATTTCCAAGTTCTTTGGTTCTTGCAACCAATTTTTACCTTTCTAATATTCCTTGAAAAATCTATAGATATCGTTAATTGGATTGAGTTTCTTAGGAGACATATAATGTTTCTCCTTAAATTTTAAAGTATTTTGTTACCAAAAGAATCAATTGGACAATAAAAGCTTATTTTGAAATTGGGTTAGGGCTCTCGAACTATAATTTGTAAAGTATGTCTTGACACATTTCTCTAAAGTGTACAACTCTAAGTGCCTTATGATATCTCATATTATATTGTAGGCTCACCTCCATATCTTTTATTTTTGCTAGGAAACTATGAATGATGATGGAGTCCACAAAATATTGATCCCAAGGGTATGTGACTAAATTTATTGTTGCTCTTATATCCCCAAGTCACCATTAATAACTCCTTATAAGGTCGAGATAGGGTGAGTAATTATATGGCCCTAAAAGTTTAGCTATGTTTACTCTTTTGATTTTACCCATTTTTTTTTATATTTCATTTATGATATCAAGGTGCTCACATAGGTATTTTAATTTATGATAAAAGTTTATATATATATATATATATATATATATTGTTTTTATTTTTGTTTTTGTTTTATTTTTGTTAACAATTTAAAGCAATCCTACTATTACTAAAACTAGGTGCAATTCATAGCCAATGAATTTATACCACTATTAGTATAGTAAGAGAAAAATAAAGTTTCTATTTCTAAAAAAATCCTACTATTACTAAAATTAGGTGTAATTCACAATCAATAAATTTATACAATCAATCTTAGTACAGTAAGAGAAAAATAAAGTTTTTATTTCTAAAACAATCATACTGTCACTAAAATTAGGTGCAATTTACAGTCAATAAATTTATACAACCAATCTTAGCACAATAGGAGAAATTTAAGATTTGTATTTATAAAACAACTTTACTATCACTAAAACTATGTTCAATTTATAGTCAATGAGTTTATACAACTAATTCTTAGCTTAGTAAAGTAAAATGAAATATTGCTTGAAAAGTAAAATTTGCTAGAAATAAATTGCTGAAATTGAAAGGTTAAATTGTTGTTACTTCTTCATTTTAAGAAAAATTTCACTATGATTATGTCACTCAATCACACCTACTTCCTATTTTCATAGGTCAGAGAACCCAAACCTAAGCAAGCAACAAAAACCACCCAATACTTTGAAAATTTGTTGAAATAAAATATTAAGAAAGCAGTAAAATGATACAAAGAAAAAGAACCTGGAAATGTCAAACAAAGGGGCTTGTTGGGACTTTTTGTGCCACTCTGACCCATAAGCACACCAAGGAATTTTACCTCTTTCCACATACAGGTAAGCCTCTGTTCTTGCATAAACTAGCAGTCTTTGATTAAAAATGATGGTATTGTTCTCCCTAACAACGGTGCCAAAATATCTGGCTCTAAACTCTACACTTAATTATTAATCTAGGGTGAATGATTTAAAGAACAATAATACAATATATATTATACCACAATGATTAATCTCATACATAATTATGTTTTTCTTAGTTTCATATTTGTAGAAAATAATAAAAGTTACAAGAAAAAAATTGTGTTGAGTTAAAATAAAATGCAATTTTATGATTTATGCTAATTAAATGATGTGTATATTTATTGGTGTGGATCCATGTGCAACATATTAATTTAAATATCTATTTTTACCTTATAGTCTAAAATGATGTAGTTTAATCTAATTGATAATTTAATAATTCTATGTATTAACTAGTCCTAACCTATTTCACGGGTGAGAGAATAGGGACTAGTTGTAGGAGTGGGTCCTGCCTCCTAGAGGATAGTGTAAATATTTCTTCCCTAATATATTTTACTTTAGTAACTAATGTGCATTAATACTACTAACATTATTTTAATTCATGGATGTAGGAAAATACATTAAATATTACATAAGTAAATAAATCATAATGAAATTAATGACATAGTTACCAAATTCATGATGAACAAGTGCTATTGCTTTATTGATGAAAACTCAAATGTACAGGATCTCGAGCATCAAGTCTTTAGAATAGCATAATTTGCATACAAAGCATTTTAACCTTAGATATTAGATATTTTCAAAGGTATCTTCCTATATTTTATAATGTTGCTTAGACATTTTCAATGAATTCTTCTACATTTTTTTCCATGTTTCTTATCAGCTTGATGATTCGAACACTAACCTTATAACAATAATAATCTAAACTAATACTATTTTGTAACCTCCTTAGACTTTGTCACAATCATGAGGGTGCAAGTGGAAAATTGATGAACTAACATAACAAAAGCTCTTAATTTGAATAATCTAATGATGTAGCAATACAACTATCTATCCATTTTAGGAAGAGACAAAATAGTCTTGCGTATAAATCTAAATATCTTAACAATGTAATAATATTACAGATTTCTAATAACAACTTAATAAATATAAAATCTCAAGTAAAATTCCAACATGTAAGTCAACTATGCTAACTGTATATGCTACATAAGACGTGGCATAACAATGCATTAGACACTCTAATTTGGTCGATATTATTTCTTAACGCCTTTTAGTAGGCACTTTCTATAGCAGTATTTTGTAGCTATATTCTGTAGCACATTTCTGTAGAGTTCATACACAAGTCTCTTTAGATCATCATTCTCATGACTAGTCTATCCATACTTGTCATTTTGTCCGTACCTTGCTACATCATTTCCTACAAAGCTCCTACAACCTTCTCCTATCGAAAACACATAAAAAATTGCACACTTTTGCGTAAAACATAAGCACAAATTATTTCCATAGTTATAAATCAAATTAATTTATAAATCATATAGATAAGACAAAATAATCATTAAAATACATCTGTTTTCATAAACTTATAGACTAAAAATAGATTAAACATGCACAAAATATGTACGATTTTAACACTCATCAATAGATATATTTTTCTTTTAGATGGGAATAAATATTTTATATAAGGTAAGGTAAGTCAACCTAGATATGACTATAGCCTATTTAGAGGTGATTGACAACCTACAAGTAGAAGATATTGGTTGTAAACTATATCAATGACACCCTAGATGGGTAGATGATGACTATCATTATCCTGAGTGAGTTGAGTTTGGTGGTTAGTGATGGGGAGCCAAAAATCGCTCCTCCCAAATTCTCAAATTCTCATTCATTAAATTTGGAAAAATTTACAATAATGGTAGCAGTCTTCCAAATAAACTCCTTTATCCCGAAAGGTAGTTTATTTTTAATTACATTACAACATTTCCAACTTTGGAAGAAAAATAGCCCAAACAGGTCCAGAATGGCCCTCTTGCCTTCACGTCTGCAACACTGTATCGACAGTTTTTTGACCCTTGTGCATGCCTTCGCTTCCCCTTTTAAAATCTCTGGCATGACTCTCTATTTCCCTTTTTTGACCCTTCATTTGATTTCTCATTCCTCTTTGTTGTCTTGGCTTTTAAAACACCTTTCTTTCTGACTCTTGATCTTCGTCTGCTTTCACTGCACCTTGGTGCCATGTGTTGTTTAGTGCTGCCACTGTAGACTCTATCCACCTATCAACCATTGATGACGTTCGGTATACCCACCACTTGAAAATTTCCTCTGTAACAGCTCCTGTAACCGCCTGCCCTTTCTTTTCTTTTGTTTGGTCATGAAAATACGACATGTCGTGATATCATGACACTTTTGGCTTCTCTGCCTTCCTACCCTCTTCGAGTCACAAAAATGCGACATGTCGTGATATCGCGACACTTTTCGCTTCTCTACCTTCTTGCCCTCTTCGAGTCACAAAAATGCAACATGTCACGATATCGTGACACTTTTGGCTTCTCTGCCTTCCTACCCTTTTTGAGTCACGAAAATGCGACATGTCGCGATATCGCGACACTTTTGGCTTCTTTGCCTTCCTGCCCCTTTTGAGTCGCAAAAATGCGACATGTCGTGATATCGTGACACTTTTGCTTTTCTGCCTTCCTACCTTTCTCGAGTCACAAAAATGCGACATGTCACGATATTGTGACACTTTTCTCTCTTGCGCCTCCCCTCATCTTCTAGTCGTGCAAATGCGACATGTCATGATATTGTGACACTTTTCTCTCTTGCACCTCCTCTCGTCCTTTGGTTGCGAAAATGTGACATGTCGTGATATCGTGACACTTTTCTCTCTTGCGCCTTCTCTTGTCTTTTGGTCATGAAAATGTGACATGTCGTGATATCATGACATTTTTTCTCCCTTGCACCTTCTCTCGTCCTTGGGTCGCGAAAATGCGACATGTCGCGATATCGTGACACTTTTTCTCCTTTGCGCCTTCTCTCGTCCTTGGGTCACGAAAATGCGACATGTCACGATATCGTGACACTTTTTCTCCTTTGCACCTTCTCTCGTCCTTGGGTCACAAAAATGCGACATGTCATGATATCGTGACACTTTTTCTTCTTTGCGCTTTCTCTCGTCCTTTGCTCACGATAATGCGACATGTTGTGATATCGCAACACTTTCCTTTTCGGCTCTTCTTTCTCCTTTTTGGTCATGAAATCGTGACATGTCGCGATATCATGACATCTTTCATTTTTGCCTTCTCCTCTCCTCTTGGGTCACGAAATTGTGATAGTTTCCTTCCTTGCTTTCTTTCTACTCCTTTAGTCGTGATTTCGTGACATGTCACGAAATTGCGACATGTCACGAAATTGAGACATGTTGCGAAATCATGACATTTTCTTCTCTGGCCTTTCTTGTCTTCTTTCGGTCATGATTTTGTGACATGTCGCGAAATCATGACATTTTTCTCTACGCCTTTCTTGTCTTCTTTCGGTCACGATTTCATGACATGTCATGAAATCATGACATTTTTGCTCCGTGCCTTCTCTCTCCTTCATGAGTTGTGAAAATGTGACATGTCATGATATCACGACACTTTTCCCTATCACGATATCGCGACATCAAGGCAAACACTTAGAATTTTTTTTGTTGATGCAAGATTGCTCTACTACCACTGGATGCTCTTGCATCAGTTAGTGGGGCAAAAGGATGAAATGGAGACACACTATTTTAAATGTGTGCTAAGAAAATTTGGTTTATTATACGATGTGCTAGAGGAATTTGTGTGGTTTAGGAGATCCACATGAGACAGAGGAGTCAATATTTTTTCCTATACTCATAGCTTTGTAGAGGATGATGATCCCATGATCCTAGATATTAGGTATGATGATCCAAGTATGGTTGAGGAGTACAATGAATGTTGTAACAATATTTTCTATAGTAGCTAAATATTATTGTGTTATAACCTTTGAGTTCACAAGAGTAGGAAAATTTATATTTGGAGAGGTGCCTATATGAGGTATGGAGTATGTAGACACATAGACAACTTCTAATAGTAGTATTATTGCTTCTAATAATAGTAGTAATGTCTTCATTTGCATGGTATGGAACGTAGGTGTGAATCATAATATCTATTAGCACTTAGGCAAGGTTTGCATGTGGTTTCAAGGTTTCACTACAGGTTTTAATTTATCTAGGAGATACCTGTACAAAATATTTATAACCTCACCTTCACTCCCCAATGAACACTACCACCTAATGTTGTTTATTCACTGGTGCTCAACCCGTTATTCACCTTTGTCATCAATATATGTTAGAGTAAAAATTGAGACCTTCACCTTATTTTATTCAAGTTCTCTAATTTTTCCTCTTGAACCGGGCAACCTCCAATGCTATTCATCCTCTCACATTTCATAAATTATTCAAATCAGGATGCAACAACTTCTCTTTCCTATCAAAGGATTTCTAGTTTCACCATGTTTGCACTCTAAGCTAACATGTCTGCACTCTTTCTCTAACTTCACCACTTCCACTTTATTAGCTTATTTAGCTTCAAAATCAAAATAGAGGACATTTACTATAGCATTGTGGGCTACAAATTCCTTGACCTAGTTGCCCTGATAATCGAGAATATGTACTGTGTTGTCGAGTGTACCGAGTACGATCAAAATATCATTCTATAATTTAGATGACACAATCACCTCTGTATTCTCTAGAGATATTCTCTTGAAAATTTTATACATACTTTAAAGTAGCTCGTTGGGCTCCTTTGCTCACTATTTCTATCTACACCTTACTGCTCCACTTTCTCCTATGCTGCTGCTATCACACTTCACGCCCTTCGCTCAGTTTCTTTGCATCACATCCGTGCTCTAACTTTGCTGGATCTCATACATCACTTGTTGGCTCCTCACTATCTTTATCCACACACATATTTTATCCATAGATTTATTTTTTAAAACTCAAACTGATTATGCTTTGAGTTTTTCTCACACTACAATGTATTAGGTCCTCTAATTATTCATTACACCCAAAATGTGCAATCCCTCTGAGTGATATCACAACTGAATACTACAGGTATTTTTTGAATGGTTGTTGCAATGCGGTACACACATTCACTGACCCTATTTCATAAAATTTCACACCATCTCCATCTTCCTATGCTCGTCGTCAAGGGGTTTCATCTTCTCTCACAAAATACCCACACAACAATATATTTGATCTACCATAGAACATAAATGTATGCTAATGCTTCACTTACTTTCCCTACCTATGCTCATATATATAGAAGATATTTACCTTGTATTTATAGATGTTGACTCATATTTTCATTAATATTTAAATTTACTTTATATTATTATATTTACATTAATATTTAAATTTACTTTATATTATAATATTTAAACATTATAATATTAAATAGTAAAACTTCACTTAACTTTATAATGTTGACCTTGAATAATTCACCCAATCACGCCACGATTTTCTAGTAACCAATTCAGCCTTTGAAATCAATGATAATTCAATTGTGAATACTTCTAACAATATAACCCTTTGTCATTGATGGAAACCCTACAAACAAACTATTATTTTTTTAATAAGATCACAAGCTGCTCCCCCTGACTGGCTGGTCCCCCTTACTAAAATTCTCCTCGTTTGAAATCAATGGCAAAGGCTCCTCGGGGCTAAAATATAAGACACTTGACAAAGTCCCCTAAATACCAGCTCTTCTTGAGATGTTCAATGATGATATGGGAGTGAAACTCCCAAATTATTCTTCTCATTTGCTTGTTCCATTTTCTTTCTCCAAAATTTGGAGGATATATCCTTTTGAATAGTTTGATCATTCTCCTTCTTCCTTGATTTTGGAATCTTAGGGAACACCATTCTACACAATTCAAATCATTTACCAAAATTATTGCGTTTGTAAAAAATAATGTTGTAATCCATGAGAGGTGCAACTAAATTGAAATTCCTCTTGGTGAAGCCAAAAAAATTCTTAGCACGGATCCTAAAATTTATAGCTTTATGACCAAATTGATGGTATGAAAAACAATAACCATGGAAGAAATATTGAAACTTTTTTGATTGCCTTGGAGGATGTGACCATGTGGTTCTCTCATTGTTGTTTCTATGATGGTCCTTGGTCCATGATGATGCTTTATTTTCTTCCTCCTTGATGCTTCCACTTCTCAAAAAATCAACATAGGTCTTAGGATCTTCTTTAATTATATTATTTGATGCCTCTATTCCTTTTGAGCTTGACTCCCCCTTTTGTTTTCTTTAACCTTCTTCAAAACCAAGTCTAGTATTTATAACTAAATATCTCAATGCTTTGATAATGTCATCCATGAATTTTGTACTTTTCTCAAACATATGTAGCTTATCATTTAATTTTTCCACTTCCTTACTTAGAGAGACAACCTCATGTTCCATTTTTTCATATTCCAACTCTTTTGCATTTAATTTCTTAGTCATACCTTCTTTAATTCGCTTTGCCTCGTCAGCTTTAGTTTTCAAGTCAATGAGTTCTTGTAAAAGCTTTACCTTTGTCTTCTCATCCTATTGTACTTGAGTCTCCAATATTGAGTTCTTCTTTATACGCCTCTTCACCTCTTTAAGAGCAAAAAAAATTTCCTCTTCTATGTCAACTATGGCTTCCTCTTCATTTTTTGGATCTTTCTTATTTTCTTGATTTTCAAAAATAGGAGCATATTTTTCACCTTCTTAGCCATGTGTGTTCTTGTAAGATATTTATTCAATAGGTTAGGGTTTTGTGAAGCAACCAAATTTAATATCAATTGAAGAACACAAGCTTATACTGAGAGGGGGGTGAACAATATAAGATAAAACTTTTATCTTTTATTTTCAAAGCAATCACTTGAAATAATATCAATACAATAATGAAACAATACACAAACCACCACACATATATGATACAAATATTTTACATGGAAAAACCCTCTTGGGAGAAAATCACAGCAAAATATTACTTATATTTTCTTCAATAAATTTCATGGGCACCAACCCATAGGAGACACCAATCCCCTAGTACAAGTTTGTGGGCACCAACCCACAGGAGACACCAATCCCCTAGGTTCATGGGCACCAACCCATAAGAGACACAAATCCCCTATGTTCGTGGGAAAAACCCCATAGGAGACAACAATACCCTATACAAGTTTGTGGGTACCAACCCACAGGAGACACCAATCCCCTATGCAAGTTCATGGACACCAATTCATAGGAGACACCAATACCCTATACAAGTTCATGGATATCAATCCATAGGAGACAACAATCCCCTAGAGGCACCAACCTTAAATTTTATAAAAGATTTGTATAGGTTTGTTGATCAAAAACCTCACTCAGGTTTACTCCAAAATATGATAAAAATACTGCTCAGATCTGCTCCCAAAACTGATCATTAATGGCATTGAATTTTGCTCTTGAATCTGATCAAACATTTCTCTCATATCTGCTCTAGAATCTTACCATGTTGCCAACACCATCTATCTCTTATTTATCACAAATATTTGCAACCTTCTTCAATGTTAAACTCTCTCCTGTGATGAAAACAAATGGTATAGTATGTGTATACCCATCCCACACTAGCGTTCACTATTATTTATGGTTTATGCCAATATACCCAAACTTGGTACCTTTGAATGAAAAGACTCAAAAACGTCAATAGCTTACTAGCTGGTAACTCCAAAAATGCTACTAAAATATGACAACACTGAGATAGTCTTCCCAATCCACATTTAATTCTGCTTTCACTTTGTTCACTTCAATCCAAGATTCAATGGTTCACATCATTTCTAGCCAGTCTAACTACTCTCAATGCTTTCTATTTTGCATTGCCAAATCAACAACCCAACTTTGATCGCTCATGCTTTACTAGATCAAATGGTCGATGCTTGTTCTATGCTATAGTATTTCATGTTGATTCAAGTCAAACAATAAAGCACCAACCAACACTCCAATTCTTTTACAAAATAACTTTTTTTGACTAACCGAACATATACATCTTATAAACAAAGTATAATACCATTACATAACACTACATCACTTACAAAATAGAACACGACCAGGTCCTGGAATATGGCATCAACAAGGTTATAGTTTGTAACAGCTTCCTTCACACGGTATGGAACGTAGGTGTGAATCCTAATATTTGTTCACACTTAGGCAAGGCGTGCATGTAGGTTTAAGGCTTCACCATAGGTTTTCATCTGACTGGGATATACCTATGTAAAATATTTACAACCTCACCTTCACTCCCCAATGGACACTACCACCTAATGTTGTTTATTCACTAGTGCTCAACCTATTGTTTGTATTTTTCGTCACCATCCATAAGAGTAAAAAGTGAGACCTTCACCTCCTTTGATTTATGTGCTCTAATCATTCCTCTTGAATTGTGCAACCTCCAACGCTATTCCTCCTCTCACATTTTGTATTCTTCAAATCAAGATGCAAAAAATTCTCTTTCCTATCAAAGGATTTCTAGTTTCACCATGTTCGTACTCTTAGCTAACATGTTTGCACTCTTTCTCTAATTTCACCACTTCCACTTTATCAACTTATTCGGCTTCAAAATTAAAATAGAGGACATTTACTATAGCATTGTGGGCTACAAATTCCTTGACCTGGTTGCCCTGATAGTTGAGAATATATAAAGTGTCATCGAGCGTGTCAAGTACGATCAAATTCTTCTTCTGGACATTAGATGATGCAATCACTTCCATATGCTCTAGTGATCTCCTGAAACTTTGATACATTCTTTGAAGTAGTTCGTTGTACTCCTTTGCTCACTATTTCTATCTATGTCGTAATGCTCCACTTTTGCGTATGTTACTGCTACCGAATTACATGCCCTTTGCTCAATTTCTTTGTGTCACATCTGCACTTCAACTTTGTTGGGGCTCATACATCACTTTGCGGTCTCCTCACTATATTTCTCCACACACATATTTCATCCATGGATTGATTTCCTGAAACTTAAACTTATGATGCTTTGAGTGTTTCTCACACTACAATGTATTAGGTCCTCCAATTAGCCATTACACTCAAAATGTGCAGTACCTAAACTAGCCATTTTTTAATAGACATTGACTCACCAACTAATGTGTAATAAGCCTCTGAGTGACATCATGACCGACCACTACAGGTATTTTGTGAATGGTTGTTGCAATGCGGTACATAGCCTTCACTGCTCCTGTTTCAAAAAAATTGACATCATCTCCATATTCTTGCGCTCATCATCGAGGGGTTGTATCTACTCTCTCATGAAATACCCGAACAACAATATATTCGATCGATCGAAGAGCATAAACACATGCCAATACTTCACTTACTTTCCCTATCTGTGCTCATATATATAGAAGATATTTACCTTGTATTTATAGAGGTTGACCCACATTTTTCATTAATATACAAACTTTGGATTTACATTAATTTTTATATTTAATTTATATTAAATATAATATTTAAATATTATAATATTAAATATTAAACCTTCACTTAACTGTATAATATCTACCTTGAATAATTCACCAATTCGGTCTTTGACATCAATGACAATTCAATTGTGAATACTTCTAACATGATTACCTTCATGCATGAACTTTAAGGAGATTTTTTATTATTGATAATTTTTAAGCATAAACATAAATGTGCTTTTGAAGACCATTAAGTATAAAATTAAGGATCCTTTGGATTCCATTTAAGTATAAACTTAAAGGAGATTTTTATGATTTATGGCCTTTAAGTATAAACTTAAAGGAGCCTTTTGTTGTCCTTTAAGTATAAACTTAAAGTAAATTTTTATGATTGATGAACATTCCGTATAAATGTAATGGAGCTTTTTATGATTTATGACCTATAACTAAAAACTTAAAGGAGCCCTTTTTTACCTTTAAGTATAAACCTAAAGGATCCTTTTGTTGAATTTTAATTATAAACCTAAATGTGCTTTTTAATGATTGATGACCTTTAAGTATAAACTTAAAGGAGTTTTTTTTTGCAAATGATGACCTCAAAGTAAGAAATTGAAGGATATTTTTTTGAATGATGACCTTTAAGTGTGAACTTGAAGGAGTTTTTTATGAGTAATGACCTTTATGCATGAACTTAAAGGAGCTTTCTGATTGCCTTAAAATATGAATTTGAAGGAACTGATTGATTCACCCCTAAGAAGTATCCTCTTATCCTATAAGTACTTAGGAAACATTAAAATATTAAGCCTTAGGAAAGGACATAAAGGGAATTTTTTGTTAATGTGTCAAAGGAAACAAGGTATGTGCAAATGTGATTTACCCCTAAGTAGTGACCTCTTAGACTAATTAATTGGCAAGTTCTTAGATGGATTTAGAAGACTAACCTTATGGAAATTCCCTAAAGGGATTTATTTTGTTGATGTATCTAAAGGGGTAAAGTATGTATATATGTGATACACCTCTAAACAGTGCCCTCTGCGCCTAATTAATGGACCAACACTTATGTGGCTTAAAACATTAACATTTAGGAAAGAGCTTAAAGGATATTTTTTGGTATATATGTATAAGTGAGATTCACCCCTAAGAAATGGCCTCTTAGCCTAATTAATGGACAAGAACTTAGAAAACTTAAAAAATATTAACTTTTAGGTAATGGCCTAAAGGATATTTTTTGTTGATTTATATTTACCCCAAAGAAATTTCTGAGGTATGATGTCTCACATTTAATTTTTCAATCCATTTTAGATTTAAAGAATAGAAATTCCATTTAGATTATTCCATCATTACTAATCGTTGACTTTATTCTATTTTCTTAGTTTTGTTTGTAGGAAATAAAGGTTTACAATAAAGGAAATTGAAATGAAATTGATGCTTAATTTAAAGATGCAATTTATGACTAAGTCTATGTATGTGTGTGGATCCATGTATGATCTAATAATGCAACAATTATTTAATAGGTTTTATAATTCTATTTTATGCAATTTTAATTAATTCTATGCTCTAAGGCTTATTCTATAGTCTAACTAATCCTACTATAATTTAGGAGGAAGAGAGCAAGGGACTAATTGTTCAAAGTGGGCCTTGCCTCTTACAGGTTAGTGTAATTATCTTCTCTTTTCTACTCTATTTTATTTTAGCAATTAATATTTCATTAGACTAACTTAATACTATTCAATTCATATAAGCAAGAAAATAAAATGGAAGTTACATAAATGAATAAATCATGTAGAAATACAAGATATAGTTACCAAATCCATGGAAGAAAATATTGCTATTTTATTGCTTGACTTCAATTCTTCATGCGTACAATGTAAATGACATAATATGTGGACAACTGACTATTCAGAAGGTATATGGTATACAATAGATGGTAGACCTTTTCAAATGTCTTTTCATTGTATTTTATAATGTCACCTTGGACATTTTCAATAGAAGTCTTTTATGACTTTTTGTTACATCTTGAACACTTGAAGATTTGAATGCTAATATAACATAAAAAAAATAATCTAAAATTAAAATATCCAACTAACTAATTTGGACTTATTAGAAATGAATATTTCCAAGTGGCATAATGCCAAACACACATAACAGACTTAACAAACTACTAACAAATTTGGATTACATTCAAACTATATTTACTCGAACAACTAATATATAAAAAATTACACATTATTAATAAATTACATAATAATAATTAGATTATATTCCAAATATTGATGCAACACAAAAACAACCATGTTGATCTATCAACACACATGGGATTTCTAACACGTCAAATAGATTTACAATCAACTATTTTCTGTAACACCTTTTCGTAATGCCTTTCCAATGATACTCTCTATAGGTAGTATTCATAGGCGATATTCGTAGATGGTATCCATATATGGATTTGTGACCTGTCTTCAATGCGTTTCCTCACCAGCTGGTTTGTATATTTTTGGCTTATATTTGGTTGTAACATCTCCTACAAGTACCCACAATTCATACCTATAAAAAAAACAAAAATCTTGCACAACTTTTCATGAAATTTCTAGTATATGTCACATATTATACCATGGAGCAAATTTATCAGGAATAATGTAAATAACATAAATTACACATTAAATTTATCAAACTCACATCCATAATTATCAAAGTTTGCATCCAAAAATAAAATTAAAATTGCATAAGATAATCATAATTCATCACTCATCAACAATGGCTACTGAGCTAGATTGATGGACATGCTTATGTAGATTAAAAGATATGTAATTGACCAATTTAAAGGTACATAAATAATTGGCCTATTGATATGTACATAAATTAAGGGCATATTTTAGGGAACATAGATGATTGATTTATTTAAAAGTTGTTCCTTTGCAAAATGTATTGTCAACTTGATATATTTTTTATTATGTTATCTAATTACTTTTTTAAGTAATTGAGATACCCCCATTTGGATGGTCATATTATAGCTTGATAAGTTTCCCAAAGTTATAAAAATGTAAAGATGATTGGATATTGATTAGGCTATCAACACTTATGAAGGATATTAGTATTTATCATGTGGCCTATTATGAGGATAAGAGATGATTGATTTGGCTATCAACAATTGTGAAGGCTCAAAGTATTCATCATGTAGCCCATTTATGAAATAAAAGAAAATATATTGATTGGGATATCATACTATGGATAATGATGATGTCAATCATGTATCTTAGTGATGAAATAGAAGAATAAGATATTTTTAGGAGATTTTATCATCAAATTTTGTAAATGTCATACTCTTTGTCATATGGTAATTGATGAAGAAAGATAATATGTTGTGAGTGATTACTCTTAGCATATTATAATCCCATGAGGAAATGGGATAATCCAGTTCATTATCTTTCAGGCCTACAAGGGAGCCAATAATGTAAAAAGTTGGGGTAGAAAGAGATGACAAGATTATTGCATCCAACCCTATGGCTCATACAGTATCCATCATGTGGCAATATGATTATCATTCGAAATAATAGAAGAAATATAAAAGAAGGGAATCACACTTGGCAACTTGGAATATATATTTAGAGTGTAACATAGTTTCTTATTGCTTAGTATGGTGCACATATCATAGTTGCTCCATTGCTCTCATTGATGTACATAATGAGGGCCTAAAAATAGCATGTTGACTTTAAAAGGCATTTGTAGCAACCCAGGAAGCATACACCTAAGCTAATAATAATTGAAAATCAAAATAAAGCATGAAAGATAGACGAATTTACAAAAAACCACAAATAATGGATTCATTTTTATTAAATTTCCAATGAAGATCGAATACAAATCTATCCCTCTTAGGGATACCCAATGTGATAAAATTATTACAATCATAGAACAATCCCCATGCAAGGGTAGGTGTAATTCACAGGCTTCCTAAATGCACATGAACTGCTCTAAGGTATCGATGACCTTCTTCTCCATGATTAGAGGTATTTGTTGCCTTGCATATCAACACCCTGTTAGTCCTGCATACAATAAACAACAAGAAGCATATTAGTAATAAATGAGACCTCTCTTGATGAGGTTTTAAAAGGAAATTATACAAAAATATGCCATGAAATCTTGAAATTAATAAAGTGCAAGAAACATGGTAATTCTATGTTAAGCATAAAATATTGCCATGAAAGTTGTGAAGGAAAGATAGAATTATCTATTTGATGCCCTAATTATGAAATCAAAATCATGAAAGCATGAAATGTAAGCATTCTTGTCCTACTCACTACAAATGCTAAATGAGAAGAAAGATACCTAAAATCTTAATTCTACCAGATAAAATTCTCTAATAAAGCAAATATACACTTGATATATCTATTCTAATACAAATGAAATAACATCTATGACTAAAACCAAGGAAACATAGAGATTAAACCTAACCGTAGGTTTGTTGCGCAGTGAGCACTGTTAGTTGTGGCTGATAGTTGTGGCTAAGCTAAAAATGAAATGAACTTGCCCTCCAAATGTGGCCTAGATCTCCAATTTCCCTGATGAATTGATAGTTCAAGGGTCGCCTTTGTGTCCTATGATATATTTGGTGGTTGAATTGCTCTTATTGATGATAGATTGCTCGTAATCTCATTTCTTGATTCTTCTAGCCTCCTAAGATCTCCATGACTTCAATTATCATTTCAATCTCTCAATGCTAGATAAAGGATTTCTCTCAATGCAAGTAGGTGAGTACTGAATTCATCAGGGCTTCACCATTCAAATTTTCCTATGCATCTCTCTTATTTCCCATTTTGGATGGGGCTCTTATAACCTCTAGGAGGGTTATGTCCTAGCTTCTTGAGGAAGCCAAGATCAAGAATGGACAACTGGAGTAGTTGGAGGGAATATTATGGATATTTTTGCCCCAAAACCACTCGGATCTGCAACCAATTGGTCGTTATAACCGAATTTGGGTTGGCCAAAGTCCAACTAATTCTGACTGCTAGTCACGGCTCTGAGGTACGGTTAGCTCTGTTAACCATGGGTATTAGTCATGGCCAACATTAGTTAGGCCAAAATTCCAAAATGAGTGTTTAGAACCACTACTATAACTTGGTATTTTTCCAAGGTCTTCCATATGGTATTCTAGCATGTCCCATATGAGTAGTCACCTCGACATGACACATTTTAGGTGTCTATAGATGCCCCTTTTGAGATGCATTGTGAGATCAAACAACGTTGAGAAAAAATATACCTCCTAAAATGATGTCGTAGGTTGGATGATGATCATTAGTCTAAGAAATATTAGATTCCCAAGGTCCAACAAAAAGGATGCGCATCCTAGAATCATTGCTTCCAACTAGATGAAAGACTTAAATTGAAAAATATTTGGCAAGCTCCAACAATGATCAGGCAGCTCAAGGCTACTATAGGATTCCGCACCATATAGATCCGAAAGGAGGATAACTACTAACTTAATTTTCATATTTATTTTTTTCCCCAGAAGAGGGTAAGCTTATGATAGTCATAACTACTACAATTTTGACAAGATCAAGGGATCTATGATCAAGGTATATTCTATTGATTTTGACTATGATTATGACATTATGACTACCCCCTCAAGCGACGAGTCGATGAGGGTAAAGACAATTAACAAAGTGATGAGTCACTTGACCACTATGAATAACTTTGAACAAATTAAAGTTTAGCATTTGAGTACTTGGAAAGGCCTAATCAATGATGATTGCAACTGTTAATAGTAACTATATATTTCTATCCCATGGAGTGGTCCAGTTGTACAGGCCTTCTTAGGGAATCAAGATAATAGCAATTCCAATTAGGCATGTGTTGAATCATATAGTTCGATGATTTACTGAAAGTTTCATAGAATAATTGACATGAATATCTTGTTCTCGTGGAGTAGTCCAGTCGTCTTGGCCTTCTTAGGGATTGAAATGAAGCATAACAATTCAACGATGACTAATTTACCCCAAATGTCCTTATGGTAATTTACTAATCTTGTCGGATTGCATGGAATGCTAGTCACTGCAACCACTAAGTGTAGAGGGTAAATCACTAGATACGAGGCGCATTTGGCTTTTGATTTATCTAATTTTTTTTGTTGTTTTTTAATATTTTTTTACAATTCTGGCCAAATGGGTATTTTTAAATTAAAACTTTGAAACTCCATGCAGTGGGATTTGAGAGCATTTATTACAAATTGCTAGTCATGCTTGTCAGTAGTAGCTATAAATTTCAAATTTCTTAGCCACAGGTCAAACCCATGGGTGGTAAACCCTAATTCGGGGATCACGGTTGTCATGCGCGGTCAGGGCCAAAATAGGAAATATTTAAGCATTTTGTGCAATTTTTTAATCTCATTATTTACTGTTGCAATTGAGAATCTAAGAGCTCTGAGAGGTGAGAAGACAAATTTGATATGGAACACTATCACAAATCGACCTCACTGTCATCCACACCGATGGTAGACCAACCTCGTGGAGCCGGTGCTACTAAGGTAGAAGCACACAAAACCCTCGCTCATTATTTTATTTTATCGGTTTTAAAATTAACCTCACTAAATAATGGGCTAATTAAAATCACTAAACTATCGATAATTAACCTCACCCTAGTTATTTTTAGCTTAGGTTAGCTTAGGGGGTTAGGGTTTTTAATTTTTGGGTGTCTCGGGATGGGAAATGACCCTAAAAAGGTCATTTCTCCTAGTTGCGATTGGCAGGCATGGTTCCCAATTGTTAAATTGAGGTCCGTGGCTATCAACCATGGTTGGATTCAAATTCCAACGGTCATCAAATTGACCACCATCCTGATCGTGGGTCTGAACCACGGTTCGACAACTTTAGGAAAAAAATTAATTTTTTAATTTTTTTATTTTTTAGTAGATTTAATTGATTTTTTTTATTTTAGAAGTGCCCTTTTTCATTTTTTTAGTTTTTGTGATTTTATGATTTTTTTTGTCATTTTTAAGGTTGTTTTTTATTGTTTTTTATTTTTACCTTATTATTCCACTAGAATTTGACCGCAAGGGCAAGGGAATCTGAGATCCTTCGTAACCTATGCGGTGCATTGCTACTCGCAAATATGGATTGGTTTGGGGTTGTTGGATTTGGCTACGTCTTATGCCTCCCCACCATTCGGGCCGATCAAGCCCATATGACTGCATTGACTCGATGTTGGGATGTGTGGACCAATACCTTTCACCTATCAATAGGTGAGATGACTGTCACATTGGAGGATGTCTACCACATCTTTCGACTCCCTCTAGATGGTGAGGCCATCACATATTCATCGACCAAGGTGAAGTAGGTAGTGTTTGATCACATCTTCGATGGTCGTAGTGAGGTAGCACAGTGACACTCAGACCATGGAGGGGTCCACATTGAGCACTGGTATACAAAGTGGGTCTTCTCTTGATGAGCATCCATTTTCATGCACTTGATCATGCAAATTGTCCTGCCCGACTCTTACTAGCATAGCTCTATAATGAGTTATACCAAATTACATAGAGGAGTAGAGTAGGCATTGAATGTAGCCTACTACTTTAGATCTGGGGGTGGTAGCATATTAGGATTGAGCACCCCATCGGCCTACCACTTGAGATTGGTGCCATTAAGGAGGTGCACTAGTGTTATGCGACATGCTAGCCTCATGAGAAGGAGGGCTTCAGGAGTAGGTCTCGTGTAGGAGATTTGGCTTACTACATTGGAGAGTTTTCATAACTGTAGGTAGACCAGGTGGATTGGTACCCATACCTAGACTTCCCTCCATGGATGGAGGTTGATGACTAGTTGCGTCGGGTACGCAGAGACAGATGGCTCCTCGGATGTAAGTTTGAGGTACAGTAGTTCTTTTACTTATCTTGTATCACCCGATAGTTTAGAATTAGGTAGGACATTCTAGATCCACCTACCATCTACCATCACCTCGCTCTAGAGAGGGGCTTGACCTGGCCTAGGGTTACTCCACTAGGTGATGAGGATGATGACTTTTAGGAGTCAAGCCTGACAGATGCAGGGACTACTCTTGACTATGACACTTGGTGGACACTCAGGGTATGGCAGGGTTTTGAGGGCCCCTTGGCTAGGACTCTAGATGATGTAGCAGTAGAGGGTTCTAAGGGAGTAGAGGTCGACCCTCATGATCATCAAGTTTGTTAGAGGACTGAGGGTATATGGGGTGAGGGAGGAGCTACAGAGGATGCACCTCTAGCTAAGGAGGAGGGTGACACTCTCGAGGAGGGCAAGGCCCCACCTAATAGCTATATTGGACAACTCAGGGCCCAGGTTTCTAGCTTACAGACTAATGTAGGCTCTCTATAGACATAACTTCTACATCGAGACACCACCATTGCTACCTTATAGGCAAAGGTTGGGGATCTATAGTCTTGGCTCATAGTAGGGTAGTCTCAGTGGTGCAGCTACGAGGAGGAGAGGACCACTCTGTAGGCCAAGATTGACTCAGCAAGGATAGAGATACAATGGGTTATAGGCTAGTGCATCCTTCTATAGTCCCAACTGGATGCTCTAAGGGCATAGTATGATGCACTCAGGGCTAGGAGGGAGGAGCCCTCCTCTTCACAGGTTGCTCTAGTAGCTTAGGCAGTATAGGGATCAGTAGAGTTGGACTAGGTAGAAGAGATTAGATGACTGTGGGCTCTAGTGCAGTAACATATCAGCAATAGTGCAACAGATGCTTCTTACATCTCTAATTCTAAGGGGAGAGATAGGGCTACTCGGTGGTCAAGTTCCTGAGAGGTTTGGGGCTCTAGGATCTTAGAGGACTCACACTCGAGATATAGAGTAGTCCTCAGCTAGCTCTAGTCATAGATCACACAGGTCAAAGAGGACCTCTGGTGCCAGTTCTAGGAGGACTCACAGGGAGGGTGGAGGTGACGATGGAGCCTCTTAGACTTGGGGTGCAGGTGCTTCTTAGTACTAATCTAATAGATGATATTGTACCATTTTTGAGTTTAAGGTCGAGGACCTACATAGATGTAGCCTACGGATATTTTTGACATATGTTGATGTATTGTCTATTATATATTTTTGGTACACACACACACACACACACATATATATATATATGATACGATATTCAAGGCTTATTATATGTGTGGATTTTATGTGTTTTATGTTTATGTTTTATGAGATGCACATGGATGCAATGGTTATATGTTATACCAATTTTATGCTATATGATGTGATGTATGGATGACATGCACAGATAGCTATGGAATGTATGATTAGATGCGATGATATATACATGTGTAGATGGACTACTTATGATGAATGTATATGTATGCAATGTTTACTGTTAAATGTAAGCGTAATTTACTGTACTTGTATGCATTTAATTTATGATGTTATGACATAATTTATGCCATGTATGTATTGCATAATTTTTCTATGATGAATGCTATGTAAATGAACATGTATGTTTTAATCACTTAAAACATAATGTATGAATGCAATATGGTTTTGAAAATCTAATGGATGACACCACAAAATGTATAACAATCATGAAATGTAATTGCTATATCTTTGTAAAAAAAAATTGATAAATTGTACACCCCTATGTGAGATGCAATGATGTATTGTTTCTATTCATAAGTCTTTGTAAATTAAAAGAGTATGGATAACATAGTCATTAGTCGTTTAAATATCATTTTTGAAATCTATCCGGTATCTAACCTATATTACAAATAGCTCTAACAAAAAACTCTCATAAGAAAGAAAATGATATTTGATAATTGCATTGAAAATTGGTTGTTGCTATTTGGGAATTTTTGAGGTTTACCATGAGACTCAAACACTCTAGTTGTCTAATAAAAAGTTTTATAATGACCATACTAGACTTTTGAAATATAAGGCTTTCGCTAGGATAGACCCTAACTATTCATTACCAATGTGTGTGCAAATGAGTATATTAGATAAGGCATAAGCATACCCCGATGTCAGGAAGGATTCTTTCAGCCCATTTCTAAGATTGGGGATCCTCAAATGTCTATCCAATCCTAGGTTCAAAATTCAATTGGATGTAGACCACTAGGTGATACCTGAAGCTAGCTCTTCCACATTCAAATATTGGTCTAGACAAAATTGAGATGCTAATATATCATACATATCATCATGTGTAAGGCACAATAGTGTTGACAATTCCAGGGATTCAAGCTCACCCCCTTCTTTTCTTCAATTTATCGGGATACTTGCTCATTTAAAGTTATAAGAATCACTGTTTATTTTGTACTTTTATTTTAGTGATAAAAACCATTGTTTATTTTGTACTTTTATTTTTTTCTTTTATTCTCTTGAGAAAGGGATTTGACACTGATTTGATTTCACTTTGAATTAGATCTTGATTTGACTTGATTTCTAAGGATTTAACTTTGGAATTTCACTTGGGGATTTCATTCTGGGATTTTGCTCCTTCATTTGTAAGCAAGGGATTTATTCAGGTAGGGGGTAATATTGTCCTTTTTCCAATTTCCAACATTTCCTGGACCGTCCACATAGGGGGATAAGCAAGATAAACTTTTCACCTTAGGATACCTGGTCCTGCTTCATAGCATTCATCTGTCCCTTGTCCTAATTAGGATTTTTTAGTTTGGATATTAGTGATAGGATTTTGATATGCTAAGGGCTATCAAAAATAGACCTCATCTACAAAAGCAAAGCAAGCTTTCTACCAAACTCTTGAGAAGACCACTAGGTATGGTTGAGTGACCGGAAAACCTTAGTATATTCTTCATAGCAACAAGAAGGGTTGTGTTGAAAAACATAATTACTCACAAGGGTGATGAATGAAAATGATAATGCATAGATGCATGATTGAAACACAAACGTGGTGTCATTTGTAAGATTGTAAACACAACTTATTCTAAATGCAAGTGTGATGGATGGAAATTCCTAATACAATGCAACATGACGTGCATGTGCAAAAATGAAATGCATGCGGTAAATGGAATGCAAATGTTGCAAATGAAATACAATGATGCAAATGAAATGCAATGATGCAAATGAAATGTAATGCAATGTTTTTGAATTTTTGATATTTTCCAATGTTTTTAGATTTTATAATTTTTTTTTATTTGACCAAAGGGCTTACAGACGCCTTTGGAGACTTTTACTAGATGACCAAAGGGATTACAGATGCCTTTTGGGCCTTTTTATTGTTTTAGGCATAAAATGCTTTAATATGAAGGATTTTGAGAGGTTTGGGCTCTTCAACCCCTTCCAGCGATGTCAAGCGGTATGTCCCAGGTCTAATCTTCTCAAAAATGATATAAGGACCTAACCAATTAGTCGTAAATTTATCTCATAGTTTTGGTGGTAAATTTGAGTTCTATTGGTTATTCATTTGGTAAATACAAAGGAAAGAGAGATTTTAATTAACAAGGCAAAAGGTTTACTTCTCATTGGTGAAAAAGACCCAAGGCAAAAGGTTTAATATAATATTTTTTTAAAATATTATAAAACCTAAGGTTAAAATTGCATGGCACCAAAAACAAATCGAATTATTTTTAAATAAATTTCAAAGGTGGGCCGACATCTAAAATGTGCATGAAAAGCATATTTATACCCTAATATTTTTGGAAATAATGGGGTGTTTTTAATGTTGTGATCATTCGAGAAATCATGCAAGTGTGACAACGATTAAGGACAAGAGGATATCAATGATTTCAGAGCACATATGGAGGATAAATTAAAGTGAATTTCGTCCATCCCTTGACATCATCTGCTAGGTTGGCCCAATGGTGGCTAGACGTGTGTTAATACACTTGCAATGTGGAGGTTTCTAGTTTGATTCTCCCTAGAACCAGTTTTGGAGAGTTTTTATTGTTTTCTACAAACACACCAAGGAACAAAGGTGGATGCCTACATGATAGGGGTCTCAACTGCTTGGCTAGCGCAAGCAGTTAAGCACCTACTTTAGGAGGTTGAGGTCGAAGGGTCGATTCTTGTCCACACCAGCATTAATAATTTTTGAAAAAGGTACATGCTAAGGTTGTTAAATATTTGCTTTACTTGGTGTTTGAGGGGTGTGCTATGGTAAAACATTTTTGGCAAATAGGAGGTATAAGGATAATTTATTTTTGCCAAATATTTTGAAGATAGTTTTGTCATTAAAATTTTATTTTTATATATGCAAAAGTAGGAGTGATAAGGTGTAAATGGTTGATTTAAATTTGTAAATCAATGTTATGGGTCATTAAGTGGTTTGGAAATTATTTCATGAAAGTAGGGAGATAAAAGGTGTAAAATGTGTTTTTATTGCTTGTAATAGTGGCATTAAATTTAAAAGGACTTGGTTCATGATTTAATGCTTTATTTTGAAAAACCAAGGGATTCATAGAGCATTGTTTTGGAATTAAATTGAGCACATATTTTTGAGAGGAAAATTTATGTGATGGTTTGAGAAAGTATTTTCCTATCTAACCCTTGAAGCGGCACAAGAAAATTCAATTATTTGTGAGATAGATTTTTTAAGACATATCTCCATAAGGGCAAACTAAGAGGTATGGGCACATCATTCCTTATTAAAGTATTTTGTTGAAGTGAATGTTTCTGAAATATAAGGTGGATATAAAAGGGTTGTTTGGTAAGCAATGTTGGAAATATTTGAGTTAGGGTTTGAGACCTACATGTGCATCAATTGTTGAGAGAAATTTGAAACAATTGCATTAGAGTTTGAAGATCTTATTGTACTTCATTATTGATTGGTTTTGGAAATATTTGGGATAGAGTTTGAAAGATATTGAGACAATTGTACTAGATATTGTGAACTACTTGTGCTAGTGTTGAAGACAAGTTAGTACATCATTGTGAAATCTTTGAACATTGGTTTGAGAGATATTGATAGCAATTGTAAAAGTGTTTGAGATCAATTTTGTAAGGGAAAATTGTGCATTGGTGTAATTGATCTTTGAGAGAAAAGTTGCAAGAAAGATAGACCAGTTTTGTTATACATTGTTTTGATTTGAAAAGGATTTTGCAAGAGAAAGAGATTGGTTAATTGAGTACAAGATTTGTGAGTGTGAAACATATTGATTTTTTTATAGAGCATATCATTATCTATATGTTCCAGAGGTTAAAAAAATTCTAAGTAGAATTTTTCTGTGTGAAGAAATATTTTTCTAAAAGATATTTAAGTTGTGTTTTGTATGCAAGAGTTGGAGTTATTTGAGAAGGTTTTGTGAGCAGCATTGAAGGTAAATTTTATAAAGTCTTTGAGAAGGGTTGAAGGTAGATTTGAGCAAGTCTTTGAGAAGGCTTGAAGGCATATTTGAGCAAGTATTTGAGAAGGCTTGAGGGAATATTTGAGAAATTATTTGAGAAGGCTTGAGGGTAGATTTGAGCAAGTTTTTGAGAAGGCTTGAAGGCAGATTTGAGCAAGTCTTGAGAGTAGACTTGGGACATAGTTTCATGTGGATTTGTGAGAAGAGTTAGATTAGATTTGTGCTAGACTTAGGATAGAGTTGGTGCAAATTTATGAGTAGAGTTAGAGAAAATTTGTGCTAGACTTGGGATAGAGTTTGGTGCTAATTTGTGAGTAGAGTTAGAGACGATTTACACTGGACTTGGGATAGAGTTTGTTGTAGATTTAATATAGAGTTGATAGTAGGCTTTGGAGGTGATAGAGTAGAGAGGACATAGGTCTCCATTGGATAGAGTTCCATCAACCAATGTAGTGGGGATAGAGGTCTCCTATGGAGAGAGATACACAAGCCAAAGTAGTGAGGGTAGAAATTTTCTAGAATTTCACCAACCAGAGCAGAGGGGATAGAGTTCTCCTATGGAGAGAGATCCACAAACTAGAGCAAAGGGAAAATATTTCTCATGTGGAGTGAGATCTATGAACCGGTTGGGGAGATAGAGTTCTTCTGTGGAGAGAGATCCATGAACTAGTTAAGTATATAGAGTTATCCTAGATTAAGTTCCATGAACCAGAGCTAGGGGATAGAGTTCTCTTCTGGAGAGAGATCCACGAACCAAGAGCAAGGGGATAGAGTTCTTCTATGGAGAGAGATCCACAAATAAAATCATAGGGGATTGGTGTCTCCTTTGGATAGAGATCTATAAACATTATAATAGGGAATTGATTCCCAAGAGATTTTTTAAGAAAATTTAGAAGAAATATTTTATCTTTGGAGTAGCCCACATTGGATGAACCACATTAAATTTGTGTCTCTCTTGTGTGTGATTATTTATGCATTGATTTGATTACTACTATTAATATTTCCATTGATAGTATTGGATAATATTGTTTGGGAAAGAAAAGTAAAATTTGATCTTATACTGTTCACCCCCCCTCTCAGTATAAGCCTGTATTCTTCAATTGGTATCAGAGCGGGTTCCTTTGGAAGAGTCTAACAACTTGAAGGAAGATATTACAGGAAAATAGATGGTATCTCAAAATGTATATTCATAAAATAAAGCACCATTTTTTTATGGGAACAATTATACTTTTTGGAGCATATGAATTAAGACTTACCTAATGGCATGAGGATATGATACATGGTAATCAGTTGAGGATGGGTTCACACCTATAGCTAATCCTCCCACAGATAAATATGGTAAGCTATTACATGTGAATAATGCTAATGCTATGAATGGAATCTTGAGTGGTTTACATGAAGTAGAATTTGTGAAATTTATGCATTGCAAATCAACAAAGGAGATATGGGATAAATTGAAGCAAACATATGAAGGAGATAAAAACTTCAAGTTGGGAAACTACAAAACCACAAGAAAAGGTTTGAATATTTATATATGGAAGATGAGGAAGACATTGCTACATGATTACTTCATGTGGATGAGGTTGTTAATACCATGCGTGGACTTGGATTTAAAATTGAAGACTCCAGTGTTGCTCAAAAGGTTTTAAGGTCACTTCCTATGAGGTATGATGGAAAATTTTCAGCTATATAAGAGATGAGAGATATTGAAAGTTTGACTATGGATGAGTTACGTGGAATTCTCACATATTATGAGATGAGAATAGTAAAGGATCCCAACTCCAAGAAAGAGGCAGATTTCAAAACATCAAAGAAGACAAAATATAAGAAACCAGAATCAAGTGGTGAGTCAAGTAGTGATGAAGAAGCTAACTATGGGAGAAGAAACAAGAAGCACTCAAGAAAGTACAAAGGTATGAAAATAGTGAAATGTTTTAATTGTGGTAATTTTGGTCACTCTGTATCTAATTGTCCAGAAGCCGAAAGTAGTAGCAGTGAAGAGAAATATGATCATAAGAAAAAGGAAGTAGGAAAATCTAGGCATGAAAAGAAAAATAGGTATTGACAAGGCAAGCATGAAAATAAGTTCTTTCAAAGGCACAAGAAGAGTTTCTATGTTAACAAGGCAAGCAAGGCTTCAAGTGACAGTGATGAAAGTCCCTTAGATAGTGAAGAAGAAGAGATTATATTTTTGGCAATAGAAGAGGAAAAAATGCTCCTATTGAAGATAAAGTTGAAAAGTATGAAGATGCTCTTGAAGACCAAGAAGTAGAGATAGATTCAAAAAATGAAGAGGAAGGCACAGTTGATCTAGAAGCATAACTTATTGTTGCTCTCAGAGAATTGGAAAAGGTTAGAAAATAGAATTCAAGACTAAAGACTCATGTTAAAGAATGTGAGGAAGAAAAATAAAATCTTCTACAGGACTTGAAAAACTCAAAAGCTAAGGCAAGAAGATTTAAATAGGTCATGAATGAAAAGTTAGAGGTAAAAGAGTTAGAATGTGAAAGGTTAGAACATGAGGTAGTTTCACTAAGGATGGAAGTGAAATATTCTAAGGACAAGCTACACAGGTTTGGGAAAAGTTCAAAGACTTTGGATAATATTATCAATGCACAAAGATATTCATCTATCAAAATAGGACTTGGTTTTGAATAAGGACAAGGGAAACAAGAAGAAGGATCAAGCTCAATCTCAAAATAAGAAGAAGTTTCAGAGGAAGAGAGTGAAGAAGAAAGTGATACTTATGAGGATAATTTGAAGAATAGAATCTTCACTAAGAAAGTAAACAATGCACAAACAAGAAATAGGGATCATCATAGATAAGGCAAAGAAAGGACTAAGAGACCAAAGGTTTCAAAACAAGATTTCTTCAAAGGACATTATTTTTCATATAATCGGTTTGGTCACAAGGCTATGCATTACATGACTCATGGAAATAAGGAATATGGCCTCACTAAAAGGAATATCAACTATTTCCAATATGGATATTTCTTTCAAGGGTATTGCTACTCTTGTAATTGCTTTGGTCATAAAGCAATCCACTGCAGGGTTCATGATAGAAATGAGTATGGCTTCACCAGGAGGAACTTCAAGATATTTGCACCTTAAAATAACTACAAAATTAAGTTTTACAAGTGCAATAATTTTTGGCATAAGGACAAGTGGTGTAGAATAGAGTTTCCAAGACTTCCAAAGACAAGCAAGAACATGGATACTTAAAAGGATCAAAAGGGTATGACTACAAAAATGTTGAAAAGGAAGTTTGACAAAGAAAAAGAGCATTTTATGTTGGGAGTAGAGATACTCCCACCCCAAAATTAATCACCTCAATATGAGGATATGGGGAGGGGGCTGAGCTAAGAGTCTTATATTTAGCCCCAAAGGAGTCCCCTTGCCATTGATGTCAATGGAAGAGATATTTGAGTAAGGGGGAGAGAATTCAGTCAAGGGGAGAAGTTTCTTAGGGGGAGCAATATGGAACGTAGGTGTGAATCCTAATATTTTTTCACACTTAGGCAAGGCATGCATGTAGGTTTAAGGCTTCACCATAGATTTTCATCCAATTGGGATATACCTATGCAAAATATTTACAACCTCACCTTCACTCCCCAATGGACACTGCCACCTAATGTTGTTTATTCACTAGTGCTCAACCTATTGTTTGTCTTTTTCGTCAACATCCATATGAGTAAAAAGTGAGACCTTCACCTCCTTTGATTTAGGTGCTCTAATAGTTCCTCTTGAATTGTGCAACCTCCAATGTTATTCCTCCTCTCACATTTCATAAATTCTTCAAATCAGGATGCAACAACTTCTCTTTCCTATCAAAGGATTTCTAGTTTCACCATGTTCGCACTCTTAGATAACATGTCTACACTCTTTCTCTAACTTCACCACTTCCACTTTATCAACTTATTCGGTATCAAAATTAAAATAGAGGATATTTACTATAGCATTATGGGCTACAAATTCCTTGACCTGGTTGCCCTGATAGTTGAGAATATGTATAGTGTCATCGAGTGTGTCAAGTACGATCAAATTCTTCTTCTGGATGTTAGATGATGCAATCACTTTTGTATGATCTGGTGATCTCCTAAAACTTTGATACGTTCTTCGAAGTAGCTCGCTAGACTCCTTTGCTCACTATTTCTATCTATGTCGTATTGCTCCACTTTTGCGTATGTTGTTGCTACCGAACTATATGCCCTTCGCTCAATTTCTTTGCATCACATCTGCAATTCAAATTTTATGGGGCTCATACATCACTTTGTTGTCTCCTCACTATCTTTCTCCACATACATATTTCATCTATGGATTGATTTCCTAAAACTCAAACTGATGATTCTTTGAGTGTTTCTCACACTACAATGTATTAGGTCCTCCAATTAGCCATTACACTCAAAATGTGCAGTACCTAAACTAGCCATTTTTGAATAGACATTGACTCACTAACTAATGTGCAATAAGCCTCTGAGTGATGTCACGACCGATTGCTATAGGTATTTTGTGAATGGTTGTTGCAATGTGGTACATAGCCTTCACTGCTCCTATTTCAAAAAAATTCACACCATCTCCATCTTCTTGCGCTCATCGTCGAGGGGTTGTATCTACTCTCTCATGAAATACCCGAACAACAATATATTCGATCGATCGAAGAGCATAAACGTATGCCAATGATTGATTTACTTTCCCTAGTTGTGCTCATATATATAGAAGATATTTACCTTATATTTATAGAGGTTGACCCACATTTTTCATTAATATACAAACTTTAGCTTTACATTAATATTTATATTTAATTTATATTAAATCTAATATTTAAATTTTATAATATTAAATATTAAACCTTCACTTAATTGTATAATATTTACCTTGAATAATTCACCCAATCACACCATGGTTTACCAACAACCAATTCGGTCCTTGACATCAATGACAATTCAATTGTGTATACTTCTAACATGATTACCTTCATGCATGAACTTGAAGGAGATTTTTAATTATGGATAATTTTTAAGTATAAACATAAATGTGCTTTTGAATACCATTAAGTATAAAATTAAGGATCCTTTGGTTTCCATTTAAGTATAAACTTAAAGGAGCCTTTTGTTGACCTTTAAGTATAAACTTAAAGTAATTTTTTACGATTGATGAACATTCCGTATAAATGTAAAGGAGATTTTTATGATTTATGACCTATAACTAAAAACTTAAAGGAGCCCCTTTTTACCTTTAAGTATAAACCTAAAGGATCCTTTTGTTGAATTTTAATTATAAATCTAAATGAGCTTTTTTATGATTGATGACCTTTAAGTATAAACTTAAAGGAGTTTTTGTTTGTGAATGATGACCTCAAAGTAAGAAATTGAAGGATATTTTTTTGAATGATGACCTTTAAGTGTGAACTTGAAGGAGTAATTTATGAATAATGACCTTTATGCATGAAATTAAAGGAGATTTCCGATTGCCTTAAAATAGGAATTTGAAGGAACTGATTGATTCACCCCTAAGAAGTATCCTCTTATCCTATAAGTACTTAGGAAACTTTAAAAGATTAATACTTAGGAAAGGACATAAAGGGAATTTTTTGTTAATGTGTCAAAGGAAACAAGGTATGTGCAAATGTGATTTACCCCTAAGTAGTGACCTCTTAGACTAATTAATTGGCAAGTTCTTAGATGGATTTAGAAGAATAACCTTAAGGAAATGCCCTAAAGGGATTTATTTTGTTGATGTATCTAAAGGGGTAAAGTATGTATAGATGTGATACACCTCTAAACAGTGCCTAATTAATGGACCAACACTTATGTGGCTTAAAACGTTAACATTTAGGAAAGAGCTTAAAGGATATTTTTTGGTATATATGTATAAGTGAGATTCACCCCTAAGCAATGACCTCTTAGCCTAATTAATGGACAAGAACTTAGAAAACTTAAAAAATATTAACTTTTAGGGAATGGCCTAAAGGGTAATTTTTGTTGATTTATATTTACCCCAACACACTTTTCAATCCATGTTAGATTTAAAGAATAGAAACCCGTATAGATTATTCCATCATTCTTAATCGTTGACTTTATTCTATTTTCTTAGTTTTGTTTGTAGGAAATAAAGGTTTGCAATAAAGGAAATTGAAATGAAATTGATGCTTAATTTAAAGATGCAATTTATGACTAAGTCTATGTATGTGTGTGGATCCATGTATGATCTAATAATGCAACAATTATTTAATATATTTTATAATTCTATTTTATGCAATTTTAATTAATTCTATGCTCTAAGGCTTATTCTATATTCTAACTAATCCTACTATAATTTAGGAGGAAGAGATCAAAGGACTAATTGTTCAAAGTGGGCCTTGTGTCTTCCAAGTTAGTGTAATTCTCTTCTCTTTTCTACTCTATTTTATTTTAGAAATTAATATTTCATTAGACTAACTTAATACTATTCAATTCATATAAGAAATAAAATAAAATGGAAGTTACATAAATGAATAAATCATGTAGAAATACAATATATAATTACCAAATCCATGGAAGAAAATATTGCTATTTTATTGCTTGAATTCAATTATTCATTCATACAATGTAAATGATAGAATATGTGGACAACAGACTATTCAGAAGGTATATGGTAGACAATAGATGGTAGACCTTTTCAAAGGTCTTTACATTGTATTTTATAATGTCACCTTGGACATTTTCAATAGAAGTCTTTTCTATATTTTTGTTACATATTGAACACTTGAAGATTTGAATGCTAATATAACATAACAAAAATAATCTAAAATTAAAACATCCTGCTAACTACTTTGGACTTATTACAGATGAATTTTTCCAAGTGGCATAATGTCAAACACACATAACAGACTTAACAAACTACTAAAAAATTTGGATTACATTCAAATTATATAATATCGAACAACTAATAGATAAAAAATTACATATTATTAATAAATTACATAATAATAATTAGATTATATTCCAAATATTGATGCAACACAATAAAAACCATGTTGATCTATCAACACACGTGGGATTTCTAACACGTCAAATAGATTTACAATCAACTATTTTCTATAACACCTTTTCGTAATGCCTTTCCAAATATACTCTCTATAGGTAGTATTCATAGGCATTACCTATATATGGTATCCATAGATGGATTTGTGATCTATCTTCAATGCACTTTCTCACCAGCTGGTTTATCTATGTTTTTACTATATTTGGTTGTAACATCTCCTCCAAGTACCCACAATTCATATCTATAAAAAGTGTAAAAATATTGCACAACTTTACATGAAATTTCTAGTATATATCACATATTATACCATGGAGCAAATTTATCAGGAATAATGTAAATAACATAAATTACACATTAAATTTATCAAACTCACATCCATAATTATCAAAGTTTGCATCCAAAAATAAAATTAAAATTGCATAAAATAATCATAATTCATCACTCATCAGCAATGGTTACTGAGCTATATTGATGGACATGCTTACGTAGATTAAAAGATATGTAATTGACCAATTTAAAGGTACATAAATAATTGGCCTATTGATATGTACATAAATTAAGGGCACATTTTAGGGAACATAGATGATTGATTTATTTAAAAGTTGTTCCTTTGCAAAATGTATTGTCAACTTGATATATATTTTTTATTACGTTATCTAATTAATTTTTTAAGAAATTGAGATACCCCCATTTGGATGGTCATATTATAGCTTGATAAGTTTCCCCAAGTTATAAAAATGTAAAGATGATTGGATATTGATTAGGCTATCAACACTTATGAAGGTTATTAGTATTTATCATGTGGCCTATTATGAGGACAAGAGATGATTTATTTGGCTATCAAAAATTGTGAAGGCTCAAAGTATTCATCATGTAGCCCATTTATGAAATAAAATAAAATATATTGATTGGGATATCATACTATGGATAATGATGATGTCAATCATGTATCTTAATGATGAAATAGAAGAATAAGATGTTTTTAGGAGATTTTGATGTCAATTTTTTTAAATGGCATACTCTTTTTCATATGGTAATTGGTGAAGAAAGATAAGATGTTGTGAGTGATCATTCTTAGCATATTATAATCCCATGAGGAAATGGGATAATCTAGTTCATTATCTTTCAGGCCTACAAGGTAGCCAATAATGTAAAAAGTTAGGGTAGAAAGAGATGAGAAGATTATTGCATCCAATCCTATGACTCATATAGTATCCATAATGTGGTGATATGATTATGATTCAAAAGAATAGAAGAAATATAAAAGAAGGGGATCACACTTGGCAACTTGGCATATGTCTTTAGAGTGTAACATAGTTTCTTATTGCTTAGTATGATGCACATATCATAGTTTCTCCATTGTTCTCATGGATGTACATAGTGAGGGCCTAAAAATAGTATGTTGACTTTAAAAGGCATTTGTAGCAACCCAGGAAGCATACACCTAAGCTAATAATAATTGAAAATCAACATAAAGCATGAAAGATAGATGAATTTACAAATAACCACAAAGTAGAGATTCCTTTTTATTAAATTTCCAATCAATATCGATTATAAATCCATCCCTCTTAGGGATACCCAATGTGATACAATTATTGCAATCATAGAACAATCCCCATGCAAGGGTAGGTGTAATTCCCAGGCTTCCTAAATGCACACGAATTGCTCTAAGGTATTGATGACTTTCTTCTCCATGATTAGAGGTATTTTTTGCCTTGCATATCAACATCCTATTAGTCCTACATACAATAAACAACAAGAAGCATATTAGTAACAAAGGAGGCCTCTCTTGATGAGGCTTTAAAAGGAAATTATACAAAAAGATTCCATGAAAGCTTGAAAATAAGAAAGTGCAAGAAACATGGTAATTCTATGTTAAGCATAAAATATTGCCATGAAATATGTGAAAGAAAGATAGAATTATCTATCTGATGCTCTAATTATGAAATCAAGAGCATGAAAGCATGAAATATAAGCATTCTTGTCCTACTCACTACAAATGCTAAATGAGAAAAAATATACCTAAACTCTTTATTCTACCGGATAAAATTCTCTAATAAAGCAAATATACACTTGATATATTGATTCTAATGCAAATGAAATAATATCTATGGCTAAAAGC